>OX291551.1:5167319-15167319 GCA_946406115.1 Apoda limacodes | reverse complement strand
TTCATTTTTAACAACAAAAAGGAGCTATGTCTCACTGATGTTAGCTTTGAACCAAGAGTACGGACACCTAACAGAATAATTAATGGTCTCAATCGTCTTCATCATGAGCCAGTTGTTACAGAACAAAATCCAACCCTTTAAAGGGCAGAAGCAAAATTAGCATGGCGTCTGTAACCACTCGACAAGGTTGACTGTAAAGCTCATATTTCGTATAAACTTACATTGGTTATCATCCTTATTGTTTAAATAAGTAGTCCCAGAACGGGCACAAGCAATAAATAAAACCACCAAAGTGAAATCAGTGACATGTCTTTAGTAGGGTGCAACATCTTGGTGGTCACGTTTGCGCCTTCTATCTCATTAGTGTTTGCTTGGAGAACTGACTGTGTCTCGTATTTTATTAAATAATTTAGTGGTAAAATGTATAATATTTTAGTTTTTTTTTCTTCTTTTTGGTATATAAATCTTATTGACAACTTTTACTTATAAAGTACAACAATTATTTGAACTCAACAGGTAGTAAAAAACAAGTGCATATTTTAGATTCTCATTTGTTTATTTTACGTATTTGGGGCTATTACAGTTAACTTTTGCAAATAAGAAATATTAATTTATGCCAAAAAACAGGTATGGGGGCCGGTGAGGTTTGTGCGAAAAGTTATATCCTGACTGAAGCGTAATTAATTTTCTAATTGTTTTAGATGTCTATACGAGAATTAAATTTAGAAAAAATGTCTACGATCAGTTCGTCAGTTTGATCGAGCGCATAGATGACGACCAAGCTGAAAATTTAGTTGTTGGTAGGGGGGGGGGGGGACTCAGACACTGAGGATGATCTACCTCTCAATGTCAATATCACGGAGATGAGCAGCTTAAGATGACTTTCATCGCGATGCCATTAAATAACCTGCACATCATTCGCCAGCTCGTTATCAGTAATTCACCAATACCCGTTACACCAGTTTAAGGTTGTTGATGGCCACACCAGGCTGGAATGTGATGATTGCAAAGTTAGTAGCTCTGTAAGCTGTTACAAGCCTTTTCATAACAATGGATGTAATGGAAAAAAGAGGGGTCGCATAATTTCGATGTTAATTATGGTACGAGTAAGGACGTAAATCGTGAGACTGATACAAGTTCCTAAAACTAAGACTGTTAGTTAATACTTAGATTGTTGATTTGTGAGATTTTTTATTCACAAGACTATTTGATTTATAAGACTTGATTTCTAAAAATTGTGATTGCCTAATTGATGTTATATAATAGGTTGGAAATGTTTTTGAAGTAATACTTATTTGATTGTGATTTCGTTTTATTAACAAAATGTTTCCGTAAACGGCCACGGTTTCAAATAAAACCACCTAAATTTTTCCTTAAATGGTTTTGGTTTCATATGAAACCACTCCATACAGGCAAAGCCGAATAAATCAGCTAGTGAATATTACACTAATTCCAGTCCTTATATACCCCTAAACCTATCCCTATACCAAAAATCCAAAATCAACAAAGAAAAAATTCTGCCTTATAAAGGGTTAGGTGCTAATTTCATAGCTGAAATTACCAATTTCTTATTTGTTTTTATACCACTAATGTGGCAAACAAGCTGACGGTCAGACTGATGTTAGGAGAGGGAATAAAGGTAAATAGCCCATTGTGAAATTGAATTTTCAGTACGTAAATCAAGTCCAAATAAATAATATAAAAACATGTATATACTACACTCCAATAGTACGTATATAAACTCCTATGACTCCAAGGTATAACATTAGCAAGAAATCGGCCAAGTGCGAGTCGGTCTCGCACACGAAGGGTTCCGTACCATTATCTATATAATTAACCGAAATTTATTACTAAGGGCCAAGTTGTAGTAGTACTTTTTCTAGAAACTATAAGAAGTAGATGTATTCTGTGAACCGCATTAAGATTTTCACTCAAAAATATTTCTTTTCTCATACTCAGAACTGAAACTCAAAATTTTTTTTCAACAAACCCATATGTTTGGGGTATCTATGGATAGGTCTTCGAAAATGATATTGAGGTTTGTAATATAATTTTTTGCTAAACTGAATAGTTTGCGCACTTCCAAAGTGGTAAAATGTGTGTCCATTTAACTTCTAAAATAAAAGAATGATAAAACTAAAAAAAATATATAATGTACATTAATTACCATGCAAACTTCCACCGAAAATTGGTTTGAACGAGATCTAGTAAATAGTTTTTTTTAAAACGTCATAAATCGTAAACACCAAATTCCCTTTCATTCAATCAACTCAAATATATATAAAAAAAAAAAAAAAAATTATAGATAATGGTACGGAACCCTTCGTGCGCGAGTCAGACTTGCACTTGGCCGATATTTTTTCTAACTGTTTTAATAGACAGATTATTATAATATTAGCAAATCAGATTAGACAGATTATTAAAATATATTTTTTTCACGTCAAAAAGTGTACTTTGAACAAAATTAATCAATTTCTTTCAAACTTAACTCGTTTGGTTATGCCATCACCTTAACTTCTCTTGAGGGAAGTTATTATAATAGGTCCGGAAATTGAAATCGCTAAATTCACGTTTTTTTTACGTTTTGAGACGTTTGAGATTCATTTGCCATTATTTTTAGAGTGATGTCTGTGTGTGTGTGTATGTATGTATGTTAATTTTTTTTCGATACCTCAAGAACCAATGGACCAATTTGTCTCGTGACCATTTTAATCGATACGCCACGTCATGACTTAGATCTGAAAAGAGTGTGAGCAAAATCGGTCCAGCGGTTTGTTTTCTATTGCTAAAAAACTGATTTTTTTGATTGCGAAAAAAGTGGCTGTGACATACGAACGGACTGACAGACAGACAGACATGACGAATGCATAAGGGTTCTGTTTTTTGCCATTTGGCTACGGAACCGTAAATACTGACACTTTATTTTTGGGCTTTAATTTAAATTGTTAGGCAAACTAAGAGTGATATTCTCTTGATTCTTATATCATAAAAATATATTAATATGACCAAGTGATTTTAAGGGTTCCGTACCCAAAGGGTAATTGGCGGAACCCTGTTACCGAGACTCCGCTGTTCGTCCTTCCGTCCGTCCATCCGTCCCTACGTCTGTCATCAGGCTGTATCTCATGAACCGTGATAGTTAGACAGTTGATATTCTCACAAAAGATGTAATTCTGTTGTCGCTATAACAACAAATACTAAAAAACTGAATAAAATTAACTGAATACAACAAACGTGATGTTTTGCTTGTTTTTGCTCGATATTGATAACGGCAACTGGTAGGCGCTTGAAATATTCACAGAATATTTAGTTATTTATTCACTTTAAAAACAAATAATTCAATTAAAATAAAACAAATATTTAAGGGGGCTCCTATACAATAAAAGTGTTTTTTTGCCGTTTTTATAGATAATGGTTCGGAATCCTTCGTGCGCACTTGGCCGATTTTTCTAATTTCATGGTTCTAAATAAATATTTGAATTCTATGCCGTCATAAACGAGAAAATCGAGGTAACGTGTACATGGAAATGTGTGTCTTTGTATGCTTTAATAGTGTAATATGTCTTTGTACACTGTTCGAAACGCCACGCTTTTGCTAGGGCTTGCCATAGCCTTAAAAAGCAGTAGTACCCCCCCATGAAGCTTTGACATTCTTGATCAGTACTGCTTACCTAGTCGGGTTCAGTAAGACCTAATCTAAGAATTTCGTAAGTTTAGGCCGTTAAACGATAATACATGATTTTGATCGTGGTCTCGTGTGCTACTAGTGTCCTGTCATCTTTATAACACATTAAATCAAGAAAAACAGCGACTTGAGTATAAAATTCTCTTACCTCAAGGTGTCTTCAGACCAAAGCTGCCAGGTCGGCGGCCGAACCCGGCGGATTTAGAACTTTGTAATTTAGGAACTTTGGAACGACTTGGCCGGCGGCACCACAACCGCGGCTTGGGGCGTTCACAGTGATTGGTGATTATCGAGTGCTTGGAGAGGTTTCGTGTGTGTTATGAATAATTCAAACGCCGGGATAGACACGCGGGCCAAGCCGCCGGCACGAGTGTTTCAAAATTAGCCCGGGGCGGCCTGGCGCGGCGGCTCGGGTCTGTAGACACCTTCATACGTCCCGGCCTAGCCGCACTGAGGTCGATTCGGGCTAAAGTCCACACAGGCCCGGTGCGGTTTGAGGAATTTACATACCTCTTGTTTTATTGACGGATGTAAGTTTCCTGCAACCTTCCACTAAGAAGGTCATTGGGTAGATCCTCAGAATAAGAACTATTGTTCTACGCAAAAACAGAAAACTATTTTATAGGGTTACAAAACAACTATGATTTCTAAGTTTAAGATAACTCTGTGTTACGGCTACAGTAGTTTAGGTTTTAAATTATAAAAGTATAGTTTCTGAACATTTTTAACCTCATCAGGCCAATAACAAACTAAAGGCAAGGTTAACGAAATAAACATCCGCTTTAGAATTGAATTGGTTTCGTGTAGGTAACCATCAACGGAGACATAGAATTTTAGTACCACATAAAAACTCGAAAAATGGTTGATATCTCTAATACCGACTTGCGTTCGGTAGAGTTACAGGAAGTTAACAGATTTCAATCTCTTCTATCTCGATTAGGCCTTTACATTATCAGGCAGGGCTGAAGCATTTTTCCTATCTACGAGCGAGTTTTTTATCCCAAAAGACGCAAATGTTCGATATTTATCCACATTCTCCTAAATGACTTTACGAAAAAATTTTCCCTAAAAGTTATTTTCAAAGGCAAACCTCGTGTTTGACGAAGAAATTGAAGATTGGAAGGAACAAATTTGCTGGTACAGCTTTCCAATAACGGTTCCCTATCTACTAAAAACATATACGATTTAGGCTGAAATATGTTTTAGAGTTGCGAACGTTGTTTAGTGAAAAAACAAAACGTTGAACTATTTTTTCATTTTATGGCTATAGACATTTTTTGAGACTTTTTACAACCAAGTTTCAGATTACTCTTTCGTGACGAACGAAGTGGCGCAGTGGTATTGAATTAAATTTCCGAGGCTTAAAAATAGGGCAAGTGCGAGTTTGACTCGCACACCAAGGGTTCCGTATTTAATAAGATTCTTAATTTTTTTTAATTATTAAAACTGTTTATTTTGTTAGTTTGTTACTACGCACAATATATAGAGTTTTACTTCGTTAGTTTAAGAACATACAGTCATGTATGGTACAGTATCATAGATTTTCCTGTATTCTATGAGTATAAGTGGATAACTATTTTCTGTATGTTTGTAAAATTTAAGGCACAGTATTTTGGGGGATAGCGGAGAAATGGTCGGGAATGAAAATTATGTATTATAAGTCATAAAAAATATGTTTTTAAGACCATCAACATAAGTATTTTTATTAAATATGTCACACGGTATACTTTGCACACCTTTTTTTTTTACCCTCCAAAAGTTCAAAATATCATTCGCCGTTCTTTCGGACGTACGGAACCTTAAAAGACGTGTAAATTAATAGGCTAACCGCTATCACGTTTGGAATTAGTAATTTTATGGATCTTCGTTCGCAAATCTTACTTTTAAAAACGACTACGGTTTAGGCAAAAGGGTTGCACCATTTACCCTTACTTTCCTTCACGTTTCTGATTTTTTAATACTGGAAAATATGTGGACAAACGTGAATGCCAAATTTCTCGCCGAAGTTCTTACGCTAAGCCGTCGCTGCGAAATAACATCTGTTATCTGTCATAGCTACGGAAATTTTAAATTCTAAAGTAGCATACCTATTTGTTTCCGTGTGCATACTAGATTTCTAAAACTTATTTATTCTGTTAAAATAAATAACCTGTAGGTTTTAAAGTTTTCTTTAAGGATGTATGGGGTTCTTCAAGAAGGATTAATTGGATTTTTGAAGGGTAGGCAAAGCGCGAGTAGTACCCCTGGTGTTGCAGGCGTCTTTAGGCTACGGTGACCGCTTACCATCAGGCGGACCGTAAGCTTGTTTGCCATCATAGTAGTGTATAAAATAAAAAGGTATACAATCCAGCAGGCAAAGTGTTGCAATAAGTATGACCAATAAGCGGTTGCCCAAGCCGAGTTTCGTGTCCAGGTCACCTTTGTGCAATCCGCCCCAACTTTTCGCAGCAGAGTGCAAGCAGAACCGCAGCAAAAGTTAGTCCTTATGTGGCCCGATTTTGCTCAAACCCTTTCAAATCTAAGTCATGACGTGGCGTATCGATTGATATAGTCACAAGAAAAATTCGTCCAATGGTTCTTGAGATATCGAGGGGCAAAATTAACCTACATACAAACTTAGACACACACACACACACACAAACATTAATTTAAAAATGATGGCAAACGATTCTCCAGGTCCCAAAATGTAAAGAAAACGCAAATTTATAAATTTTGATTTTCGGACCTATTATAATAACTTAGAAGAGAAGTTAATATTAAAACATAAATTATTTATAAATTAAATAAAGGTAGTTACATGTAATATTAACGAGTCTACAGTTATTTTTTATATATATTGTCAGGAATAAACACTTAGGTCTTCAAATATGCTATAACCATATTATCAGGCAAATTTGTTTTTGCAAATCATAAAGTTCCTAAGCAAATACGAGTTTTTCCTTCGAAATAACTTTTAAGGAAAATGTATTCGTAAAGTCATTTAGGGGAATGTGGGTAAACATACAGTAAAGATCCAACATTTGCGTCTTTTGGGATAAAAAACTGCTTCTCGTAGATAGGAAAAATGCTTCGACCTGATAATGTAAAACCTAAATCGAGATGGAAGTAAGATAAAAATCTGTTAACTTCCTGTAACTCTACCGCACGAAGGACACTGGAAAAGATTTCAAACATTTGTTCAGCTTTTAAAAGGTAATCAAATTCGATGTTCATTGTTGGTAGATACTCGAATGCAATTCAATTCACATTTAAAGCAGCGCAACTGTATTTTTTTATATCATCTAAGTCAGGATATATTTAAAAAAATAGGTATATATTGCCACTCAGTTTTACTTTTAGTTTTTATTAGGCCTTACTCCGTGAGAACATTATGAATTTTCTTCAAGAGTAGTTACACAGGATCATAAAGCAACTTACATAGATATTATAGCTGGTTGGTCACCTTAAAAATATATTTTCGTCATACACTTCCTACTTACCTACTTATTGGTACGTGATTCTGCCCAAGAGCGACATCCCAAGCCGAGGCTTCAGAGTCTCTCCCCAAAAGCCCGGTGGAGCAGTAATGGCTGCATCAGCAAACTGCAGTAGTCAGTTCAGAAAAAAAATCGTGATTCTACCTTACTAAGATACTAAGATGCTTGCTGAGATGAAGTCACCTGTAAATAAGTAGGTACAATAGTAAATGTAAGCTAGCATAACATGAAATTCCTTAAATATGCGTGTAATCTTATTATGTAGTACAATTTTTTTTTGTTATCTATAGTATTAATTAATGACGGTCAACAGAAGGCGAGACAAGTATTACAATATGCGAATTCTAACTTTTTGCCCAATCAGAAATCGAACCCAATATCTCCGACTCGGCAATCCAGTCTCCTAACAGAAAAATGTGTACTAGGTACTACTGCATCACTTAACTTATTTACGGGACATTAGGTTTGTAATATTTGTATTTAATATAAATTTACCACCTATATAAATATTTTTTGTTTGTTAGATATTATATCATATTTTAACAGTAGCAGTTTTTAGATTATTTTCTATTGCTATAATTTTTTCTATGATATTCTATTATACAAGCAAATATCTACATAATGTTAATTTGAAATGTGAGTTTTCCTTAGCTACTTTTAAGAATTTAATAAAATTGTACACATAAAACAAAACAAATTTATTAAGTGAATCTAAGATCAATTTTAGGAAGGCTTCCGAATATTTCCCGAACGTCTTGGAAATTGTTTTAAATAAATTTTAACTTTGTTATCGAAAGCGCAACCATAATTATGTTTGCTGATAAAATTATAATACTTAGGTATGTGTGATTCGATATTCAATTAAAACTTTGGAAAATATTTTTGAGGGATGGGCTTTATGGGAACGATATAAAAGTTTCGATCCTATAATACACTAAATTTCAATGGCTACTAATTAATTCAAAGCCAAAAATCAAGTGTGATTCGATTTTTTTACAACCATTTTTGATAAGCAATTTGGTTGGGAATTTAAGATAAAATTTAATAAAAAATGGAGGTAGACATACTTGTATGTTAGAAGCATTTAGAATTTGGAACCAAATAAAACTCAACTCTTGTATTGTCAAAGTTTTTTTTGCATTTATGAGTTGGTGAGATATTTTTTTAAAAAGTTGCACAAAGTTATATATGCACCTGGATATAGAAGTGACGGCACTAAATGCCTCTAATTTTAGGCAAAATAAAGTATCGTTATGGAAATTTTGAAGCTGCATGGAAGTTGTTAAGGTTTTTAAGTTAAGTGAGTGTGTCAGTCAGTGCTAAAAAATGTAGTTTTCGGGACATTAATAATTCAAAAACAGGTACATTTAGGGCATTTTGGAATTTTAGATAATTTAGGAAATTTTATATTTGATTTTGCAAGAAGTTTAACAAATTCTGAGTTGCAGCAAAGCAGTTTCAAATGGAAGGTGTACACATGGCCTGTGTTACCATTTTCTTTTTCGAACGTAGCTGACACACTGCTAAGCGTCTTGCTATACTTTTTTGCACACCAGTATGGATATTTCACTAAAACACTCTATCAATCAGTTATTTAATGTAAATTATGTAAATCGGTTTCATCAATTCATCAATGAATTAGCCTGTATAAAATAATTGTAACGGGCTTACCACGAATCGATTACCTGGGTTCCCGATATTTTAGCACAGACAGACATAATCAAAACCAGGTAAAAAAAAATAGAGCAGTAACTTGTTTAAAATAAATGGATTACCCGTGTCTTATCCGTATCATAATATCAGAAGAAATCTTGAAAATTATAAAAACCCTTGAAAACATAAATCCTGATGGATTTGATTATGCTTCCACTAAATTTTTAAAAGCAAATAGTTCTTATCATATCTCACCCTGTAAATTTGTAAAAGGCGTAAAATTAGAACAAGGCATTTTTCCGGAAAACTCAAATCTGTATCATAAAACCAAGGTATAAAAATCAGACGCAGACGAGCTAAACAAATATGGACCAACAACACTATTATCTTTGTTTTCCAAAATTTTTGTAAAAACTATGTACTATCGTATCACAAAGTAAATATAAAAGTATAAATCAGGAATAAAACGGTTTTCAAAACTCTAAATCCTCAACCCTTGCTGCTTTTAATTTAGAGCAAATTGCTGTCGAAAAATCGACAAAAGAATTCCTGTATTATTTTACTTCTAAAATGTGAGCGAGCCATTATTAGAGGACCTGGTTCTCTAATGGATCGAAAGTTATTTAATCAGGAGGAAAAAAATGTGTTGAAATTAGTCACATGAACGAATTTCAATAATCAAAAAACACATGATAGGAGGATCCCTATGAAAGGAATATATGCGGCATTCCACTTGGAAGCATTTTAGGACCTTTATTGTTCTGATTATGTATTAATAACTCGCCAACAATATCAGAATATTAATGTGTAGTTTATACCAATTAAATTTCAATAACAGTACCTACCTGACAAGGACAAACTAAAATCCTTTCACTCTGTACTAAATACTACAGCTAAATCTATAGTGCTCTATGTAACAAGAATGTAATACCAATGCAAATTCTTCAGAATAAATAATTATCTGAAATCTGCCAAAATAACCGAAACTGCCAGCAACTTTGGAAGTAAAAAAAAAACAATTTGGTAAGGTAAAAAATTTACACTTAAGACTGCGGTATAGGCTAGACCGCGTAAATACGCCGTTTTTGAGCAACTTTTGTGGCTGAACTATGGCACCTAAAGGATTGAAAAAAATATATGTTATAAAACTTGCTTTTGTCTAGTGCATTACCTAAATAAGTGATTTTCATTTACTGTATTGAATGCAATTGTAATGAAAGTTGGTTAAATAATTAGAATAGCTTGTTATCTAGTGCATTGACTCTAAGTTGTAGCAAAAACTAAAAAAATGTGACTACAAAACGGTAAAAACGTTTAATCCCATACAAAAAAAAAGTTCCAAGGCGTCATTATGGAATAATTTACTAAGGAAGTTTATAACAAATATATATAATAGTAATGTATATGACATTGTGTAATGATTTTAAGTACATTTACATATACAACGTTAGTATTACAGAAATTAGCTTTCTGGCCTATATCGTCCTCTTGAGTTGATTGTTAAAATTCTATTAAGTAATAAAAATTAAAAAAAAAAAACACTATGAATATATTTCGCCAGTGTTTCACCGTTATCGATGCAACTAAGGTAAAATAAAAAATAACTTAAGTCCCAGTACAGTAAATAAATAGTAAAAACTATAGTGAAATATATGCATTTTGATTTTGTTTTGTTTTTATTTTGGGAATACTTGGCACATAAGTTTTATTATACTTTAGTAATAACATAATAATCCTACAAGATTAAGCTGTATGTGCTGTAACGGTGGCCTAAAATCCCACTGTGTTCGTTTCTCTAAAATCTTAAATAAAGAATTGGAATATAATAAGGTTTAAAATATCCTCATTCGCTGTTTTTCTTAGTAAAATATCTTCATACGTTATATTCTAGATCTACTGGACTAATAAAATACTTGGTAAATACCACATAGCATCTGGAAAGGCTTCAACATCGTCTAAAAGTCTTAGGTAGTCTTATAATCTCAGGCTGCAGTGACCACTTACCGTCAGGTGGACCTTAAGCTTGTTTGCCACTTTCGCGGTATACTATTATTTAAAAATTTACCGTACCCTTACCGAAACTAACAGTTTTTTGTACGCAATATACAATGATAATTACAACTAACCTGTTAAAGGAAATAAAATAAATAGAAAATTTTACAATAGACGGCTTAAAAACCTTTTAGTAAATGTTACCAAAGTTCTTAATGAAATTTCTTTTAGATCTAGATACAGTAATTTTATTGTAAATTTTATATTAAAATGACTGTCAGTCAGAATTTTATGAATATAAATTGTGTGAATCTTATGTGGTTTCTTCTTGTTTGAAAACTGAATGTTTTATTTTTATTATAAAAGTCTATTTTCACCTTTCAAGATAATATGTGTAGTGAAAATCATTGTTATATCTTCGACCAAAAGTTTCAAAAGTGATGTTTCTGGCATTTTCGGTTTTTTTTTTTATGTTACATAATGTGATGTTTTAGGTATATTAGCTTTCAAACTTAACTTGTGTCATTTACCTACCTAAACTAACTTTTTAGCAACACCTGACAAAACCACACAAATGAAGTTTTTTTTAAATACAACTATGCCATATTATACATTCATTGCTCTAGCTTTTGCAGTCGGGTAAAAATAATTCTTATTTTACTGAAACCTAAGTTACTCGCAAGTGACTCGCGCTCACTTACTTACTTCACTTTGACATATTTACTTACTGACTTACATAACATTTATTAAAGACTTACATAAACTTTACTGACTTTTTCTTTGATGTCGTTTTTATACTTTAGCTACTTTGCCGCAGTAAGAATATTATGATCTTAACATAATTTTATAAATTTACTTAGGTATCTTTGTGAATATAATACAATATAACTTTTGGGAAGGCTTTAAAACTTTGTCTTAGGAATTGTTTCAGATGAAATTCGATTAATTTTGTTATATTAACCAGAACCAGGGAAATTATTGTATTATCATATTAAACTAATTGGATAATTATGCTGCTGGTTATTACTGCAGAGTAACTTTTAAAATAAGATTCCATGCCAATACAATTTCAAATTAAGCACTCAGGGCTGTTACTGTTGGTAGGTTTTATGGTATCAGTGGATGCAGTGGTGTATACAGAGGGTTTAGTCGGGGTAGGCAAAAAAAATCGACTCACCAAAAAATTGCTGCGTGTTGTAGTGTATATTGTAAATGTAAATTTTTTATACAGTAAGCGGTCACCGTGGCCTATGGACGCTTGCAACACCAGGGGTATCACTCGCACGTTGCCGACCCTTCAGATCTTCTTCTTCTTTCAGAATCTAATAACTTCTTTCTTTAAGAACCCCATACTGTAGTCATTGGAGAAAACCTTGGCAGGGAGCTCATTCCACAACTCAAGCGTTCGCGGGAGGAAAATTCTTTAAAAGCGCACTGTACGCAAACATTTCGGTTTCTAAAGTGTGAGAATGAATTCCCTGCCGATGGCGAGCGGTGCGATGGTAGAAAGAAGCCGTGGGCATCATTTCTAACAATTCCTTAGAACACATCCCATTGTAAAAGCGGTAGAACACACACAGGCAAAGTCTCTCCTCAGACTTAAGGGCTCGATACCGCAAGTGAGTTTGTAATCGTCGACAATACTCACAGCCCGTCGCTGAAACGAGCCAAGCTAGTATCCGTGTGCACCCGCCCAGAGATAGCAGCAGTACTCCATATGGGGCATGACTTGCGACTCGTAAAGTAGCAACCTTCTCCCCGACGTGAAGTATTGCATCGCTGTGTTGAGCACACCAAGTTTTTTGGACGCCAGCTTTACCTTGTCCTGCAGATGATCTCAGAACTGAATATCGCTAGAGATGTCAACACCAAGGATCCCGATGGTCTTGGAGATGAAAAGGGGAGTATTCTGGAATTATGGAACCACATTGAATGGTGAACGCGCAGACGTGTCTTTGTAGGGTCGAATCGGACCAAGTTTTTCCATCCCCAGTCAGAGACCTTGGACAGAGTGATCTCGATTTGAGACACAAGTTCTTTACGTTTTTCCTCTACAACGGAACGAATGATGCTTGCTCGACTCGTGTAATAAGCGTCTCTAGTACTGTCATCTGCATAGCAATGTATATTGTTGATGTCCACCATGTGGCATGCCATCCCAAACCCGTATATCGTTCCATAAGTCAAAGTCAAAGTCAAAATGCTTTATTCAAATAAGGATTTTACAAGCACTTTTGAATCGTCAAAGTTATAAAATATTATTTTTTGAACCCTCCCACCTTCCCGCCGGTTCACAATGTAAAAATACATTTATTATTTGTATGTTAGTAAAAATAGTTTTTTGGATTTTTTGGGTACATACCTTATTTTACCCTTGCCTCCCCTTTGAGTTACTCTGATCAGATCAGAATCCGTTATACAACGGCCGTTCACTATTACCTTACCTAGTACCTACCTACATAATTTTTGTTTGTACACGCGCACACATTGCCTAAACTAATTTCAAAGTGCGTGTTTTCTATCATAACCTGTGCACTCACTTATTATTTAAGTATAAATTAGGTAATTAATAACAAAATCTCAACCATAACCTGTACTTTATTGTGTACCTACACAAACAAAAACAATGGCGACATTTTTAATTAACTAAAGTAGGTAGGTATGATACACGAAATCAAACAAAAGAATAAGTGTTGATTTATAATACGTTGATTAATTACAGTCATTACTGTCATTATAGCAAACGCTAAGCAGGAAGAATTTCGGACATTGACCTTTCACTTTTTAGCATGTGTCAGTAGACAAAATAGTCGTAATATCTGATGACAACGGTCGGTCATTGCATCTGTGCGAGCGTGACGGCAAATAATTATGCGCGTGCAACAGAGACAAATAGTGTCCGTCATTGAACGAAATTCTTCCCGCTTAGCGTCCGTGCTATAGTAGTGTTACAAAGTGTTATACTAATGGCAATAACTTGCTTAATGCTATATGCTTTATTTTTAAAGCATGTTGTTTTACGTGCTTTTTTTCTAGCATGCTTTTTTTTATATCCGTATAATTGTTACGGCAAAACGGGCGGGTGCAAATATAGCAAGCGCGCGCAGCTTCTGCCCTGTTGAAGTCGTTTTACAGGCAGCATGCTATATAAGAATATTATAGTGTTTATGAATTTATTACGATAAAATGGAGCAACTAAATAAAGGCCTAGGACTGTTTATAATTAATTAAATATTATTTGGAAAAAAGTATGTAAAGCAATTATAGGCGTATTTAAAAGTTCATTGAATGGTCCATATTGGTTAATCACTACTTCTTTTAGATATTTTCGTCCAAACAATAGCATAATAATAGTCACTAATTCGTGTCCCAAAGTCCTGGTTAATACTAAAAAATTGGCCAACTGCGAATAAATTATTGTTTATTATTATAGTAAGACCCAGTCCAGATGCTCGAAGACTTATACAGTTATAAAGTTAAGACTTATACGGTCCCACTCGCCCTAAATTTAGTAATCGATGTGAGATTACTGCAACACCTAATTATAAGAAAAAAAACCAAGTCACACATTTGACGTTTTCAAGCAGCCTATGTCCTTGCCCGGGACTCAAACTATCGCCATGCCAAATTTTATCTTAATCGATAAAGCGTGAACAGGTAACAGACAGACAGAATAACTATCGAATTTATAATAAAGCGGACCCGGCAGCCGTTGTCCTGGCCGGAAAAGCAGCGCCACATTTAATATGATATTTCAAATTCAACATTTACATTTTTTAAATTTTGCGATTCCATAATTACTTCTAACGAATCTACGTCTAAGTCATCATTTTTGGATATCTCACTGTTTACTATGGCCTCTATGTCTAAATTTTTTAATTCTACATTTTCTTCCAAATCTTTTATCGTAAAGGAATTGGCGGGAAGCCTTTCTTTAGATCCTTTTGATTTTAGGCTGGCTATCGATGCGTTTTTACGTTTTATGTGATGTGTCGTTTCCGAACCATGAATTTCACAAGGATTAAATTGCATTCAAGGCATCACAAATCATTGTCTTTGCCCTTTAGGAGAAGATCAGTGACACACCGACTGCAACGTCACCTACCGGGTCCAATTGTGTAATATAACCTTGCAGGGGGAACAACTCCAACGTATACAAAAAATATCATTAAAATCGTCCCTGCTGTTAAGGAGAAAATCAGCGACACACTGACTGCAGCGCCACCTATCGAGTCCAATTATAAATTCAAAATTTATAGGGACCCACTCAAACGTACACAAAAAATATAATTAAAATCGTCCTACCTACCGGGTGCAATTGTAATTTCAAACTATCCAGGAACCCATTGAAATATACAGACAAAATTTTACCTTAACCGTTCCAGCTGTTTAGGATGAGTTAGGTGACAAACACACGTACAGAAGAATTATACGTAGAAATAAAACCGATTTACACTTGACGTTTTTAATTAGCTTTTGTCCTTTCCCGGGATTTGATGCCAAATTTCATCTTAATCCGTACAGTGGTTTAAGTGTGAGAAGGTAATAGACAGAAAGACAGACAGAGTAGCATTTATGATATTAGTATGGACTAGTGAATATGGATGTAGTGGCCGACAGACTGGTTAGTAAAATCTAGACAATTTTGTATATCATGTAAAAGACTAATGTTACTGAGTAGGCGGGCTAATTGTGAAGGTAAGTGCTTTTACTGTATCTTTTTGTCCTCGGGTTTTCGTTACAAGCTTTTATATAATGTATTTTGCGGCCAGACTTAAAATTTAAAAGCTAAATTCGAGTATATAATTTAATAAAAACAGGTTCCATACTGTTGAGTTGCTACCTGAATATTATGTATTTAAAATTTAAATTACAAGTAAAGCTAATAAAATAACACATAATCTATAAAATGTGTTCAGTATGTAGTGTTTTGCTTATATTAAGGGGCATATAGCACCTAACTATCGCTGCCATTAGATAGATATCCTCAATTTTCTCTTTGTAGAAAACGAATTTTTAAAATCCAAATGTGGGAAATATAAACTTGTCATAAGATTTTCTTAAAAGGTTTTATATAATACATAAAACAATAATCCAATAAATACAATCTACAGATAAAAATAACAAACCATAATAAAAGTAACTTAAAAACAATCAAATAAACCTGGTCCGCGTGGCATTGTGGCAAGAATGCAGGCTGCGTTTCCTCTTTGGACGGCTAAGCTAATTCTTTGAGCGAAATAGCAGCCTGCATTCTTGTCACCGCTGATTCCGATTAGTCGAGGTAGTGTTGACTTTAAGAAAGTTTTAGCACTTGAACTCCATGGACCCAGAGTCTCAACTGCAAACGGTACAAACTCATAGTTTCCTAGTAATGAGTTAAATATGCGCCGTTTGCGAGACTCTGCAACATGGGCTGCCCCTCCAGCTTTAAGTTTGGTCCTAGGGAGGTGAGACGGAACCGTGGTATCGACGCAAGTTGCGTCCCATATTAAGGCCCGCCCCTTCTCCCAGGGAATCAACGATAAACCGTCCGGTCGTTTTCCATCATCATTCTAAAATAGAAGGTATATTGATGGTGGAAAGAGACCTCTTGATTATATCGTTAATTGAACCATGCCTGGAGAGTATACTTGCGCTTTTGATACAGTACAGTCCATGAAGTCCAAGGCCATCAAAGTTTTCACCACACGGACATATGTGTGGATGGCAAATTGTGACCCCGATTCGTAAACCAACAGCAAATCGAAAACTCTCGTTGTCTAATAAAGTTCCCAGATTTGAAGAAGGAATACAATGAAGCCAATGACCAGATTCCTTTTCAGAAACTGCTAAAAGGCGCGCTTTGTCGCGATCATTGGTTAAATTTTGAACTGAATTATTAAAAGTCAACTGAATCAGCGGAATATACTACAGTTTTTGCGTTTTCTTTTCCATTGGAATATCCCGACTAGGACAGGGACTTTCCAGGCTTCCAAAGCGTCCGCAGTGCCTACAATCTCAGTTTTTAAGTCTGCCATGATTGATTGGCAAAGATTGTCAACACTGTGTACGGAAGACAGAAAAGCTGGAAGAGAAATACTCGAAATTTTACGGATGCCTAAGCCTCCAAAATTTATTGGATTTGTAGCTTGATCCCATGAATTTTAACTTAAAGATAAATTTAGTATTTTTTCCACTGCTGACTTAAGGCTAGCATCCATAACCTTAAGAAAATCTGAAAAAATCCATACGGGGCTACAACGGAGTAAGTTAATTTTGGAACGAAAAGGCAAATGCTATTTGAGAAAGAAAATTTAAAATCGTAAATGCGATATGAGAATTTAGAGTTGCAAGTTTGACAGAATGTTTCTCAAAATCTTTTAGTTTTCCATCTAAAATTGGTTTTATAGCATCTTGAAATAACGGAGCAGATAGCAGTGAAAGATTGTCTTTGTTTCTAACGGATATATTAGGAGCAATTTCTGAAATTTTTTGAATAGCAGATGAAGATGTCTGAATTTCGGGTATATAAATTTCACTTTTTTCAAAATTAAGCTCTAAACCAATGGCTTTAAACTTTTGAATTAAATTAGACAAATCGTCAAAAACTGTATCAAGCTTAGCCGCTAAGGTTCCATCGTCAAGATACCAAACATTTAGTTTCGAACTTAAAGATGAAATAATTGGGTGAATTGCTAAACTAAATAAAGCTGGGCCTAAAGGGTCACCCTGCTGAACGCCAGTTTCTGAAGATATTAATATGTTTTCATAAATCAAATTTGAAGGGGAGCTATAGCTTTGCCAGACATATGGATAAATTTCAGGATTGTGTTTAAGGACTTCGGTCAGCAAGGTTACCCAGTCTATCGAATTGAATGCATTCCTGCCATCGACTTTTAGTAGTAAATCAATTTCGTTCAATTGTACAAAAGTGCGAACTGAATGAACTGCTGCTTCGCATCCGCATCTGCTGCCAAACCCTAGTTGCTTTGGTTGAAATTTAGATCTTATGGTGGAAACAATGTGCTTGCACGCGAGTTTAAATGTTAAACGTCGAAAAGTACAACCAATCGCTATCGGTCGAATGCCTCCATCTTTTTATTAAAGGTGCAAAGTCTCGCACCATACAGTAATTGAGTAAAAGATGGATTCAGTTAACCTGAAAGCATAAAATTGCATAATTTTGTAACGTCGCTCAAGAGAGACCTGCCAGCATCACCAGCGGATGCATTTATAAGATCTTTTAAGTGCTGGGGTTTAAGTCCATCTATGCCGGCAGCAGAACTGTTCGAGAATGACGATATGCTTGCAAGCGTGTCCAAATCTTCAACCTGTAAGAAGGAATGAGATAAAGTCGGTGTGTCTGGCATTAAAGAGGATAAATCGATGACAGGATGCTTATCGCTTAGGCCTTTTAGCGTATCATCATTGAAAGGAGCGAGGCAATCATCAGAAAATAGCATACGTGTTGCGTTTCTTAAATCACCATCCATTACTTTGGATTCAACATTTTTTTTTCCAATCTGGTTTATGTGTTTTTGTTGGTTTATTAGAAATAAGGTTTGAAAGTGACACATTTTTCTGAGAATTTTGTTTTAAAGTAGTTGTTAAAGATTGGCCGCTCTCTTTATATGCATGAAGATGCCTATATGCAAATGTAAAAATACTTACTATTGATTTATCTAGTAAAAGTAAGTGTAAATGTACTTACCTAAGTTACTACTATTTACTAAAGTTAACTTTAAATATAATAGATTCCTTAAATAAATATAAATAATAATGCAAATATGTGAAATTATAAATTAAAAATGAAATAAACTAATAAACAAACATAACTTCACATAGGAAAAGATCAAAGTCATTTTCGAAATGTCATAACAAATTAGGTAGGTGTCTTCTTGGCGTCTTCAAAACTCGACCACAGCGCAGTTGCAGCAGGAAAAATAGCTTCTGTTGCCTGGTTACCAAAACGTGTCCTCGGCGAAAAATGATGCTCAGAATATGATGATCAGCTGGTAATGGAATTAGCGTTGCGCACTGCACATGTCATAAAATCTAATAATTGTGCACGTATGTAAAAATTATTTTTAAACTTGGGGTTCAATTCACGTTAATACATTAAATTTAATATAAATATATAAAATTTTAAAGTTTCTTAATAATATCTGTGAGTTGTAGTTGGCATTTCTGCTAAAAGTGGCCGTTTGCATAGTGTGGGCTTTCATTGGAAAGCTCTAAAAATATTGAGGGTGTGTAAAAACCATTTTTCGATTTAGGGATACTTTTGCGATATATTAAATTTTTGTTAGAGCCCAGTGTTTCTCCCAAGACCAGCTAAATAACGACATTAAAAGGAAAACTATTATAGCTAAGTAGGATTTACAACTTATGAGTAATAGTCAATCAACTTTAAACTGTAGTCGGAAAAGAAAAAATTTCGTACAAATTTCATTAAAAGGTGAACATGAAGTTGGTACTTATGTAAAATAGGTATTAAATATGAGTTTAACATTCAGTTCAGTTACTACATTCTGAATACTAATACTTACTAAATAAATAACAATATTTACGCAGCCGCGACACTTGGCGGTAAAGGGGCCTGGCGACAGCGAATCGAAGTATGGAATCCAGCGAGTGAGAGCTGCGCTCATAAGCGCATGCTGTTCGAATGTGTCTCTCGAACAACCTATACCAAGATAAGTTGGTGATTTGCAATTTAAAGGTTTAGTTTTCGATTAATTTGTGTATTTTTTGAAAAACTTTAAATTCAATATAGGTTCTGACCCTTTTTATATTTAAATTTCAGTTACTACAGTTACTATAGGACCCTGCACTGTGCGTAAACCGACACTTACTTGTCCGTTTTCTTAAGTATATTTTCTTGCCCGTATTGCATAGAAACTAACGTGTGTGTGTGGTGTGATCGTAATGCAAACCACAGATTTACATCTTAGTAGCAAGCTAATGCAAACGCGCTTTTTATGTAACTTCAGTGATGTCAAGTATGGTGAAAATGGTTAACACTAAATTCAACAGCATGGGTAGCTTAGCTCAGCAGCACTAGCATGGTTCATTCATTACTGCACAAATTTTCAATACGAAGAACTACGACGACCAGAGTTTTATGCTCCGGCTTTAATGACGATTTTTTTCACGCTAAGCTACTGAAAGGCACTATAAATTTATATAATAAAGTAGATCGATAGTCTTTGCTACTTCGCTTGACAAATCAAGAAACAGAAATTTATACACAAAATTAAATTGAAAATAAAAAGTTGAAATACATGCCTTTATTTTATAAATCCAGTGAGAACTGAAAAAAGTTTTTTTTTTAATATTTGCGTGTTGATATTTATAAAAACGCCATGTTAAAGTAATTGGAACAATTGTAGGAATTTAGTATCGCCTCTTCTGTCCAAAACAGTGTTTTATTTAAATTTTTATAGCAATCCAAAATCGATGTCCTTCCTGTGTCTTTTATCGAAAGTAATTTTAAGTTAAAACTATAACAGGCCTCTGAAATGTGTAGGTATATGAATGAGCATGAATATGTACACTTTATTCCTTTACGCTCAAGTATTAGTGAAGGCTGAATAAATAGAATTTGTGCAAATCATACACTTCACTGACTTACATTTTCCACCCGTGTTGTTTATCTTCTTTTATTAACTGTCGATAGAAAAAATAAAATTTCCTTTGCTGAACTAGTGTTAAAATAAACAATATTTTGCTACTGCACAACACCCTCCTAGTAAGTATTTAATTAATATATATATAATTTAATGAGTGGACGATTTTTTGAAGGTTTTTTAACCTTCACTTAATTTATGGTTTTATTAAATGAATCCATGCAAAGCTGGCAGATAATAAACAAGGATGTAATATACCGACAGATAGATGGACGCTTCTATTCCACCTAGTTACATTGGAGTTACATCAATGTAACTAGGTGAACATTTTTAGTCCATGTATTTAATGTAACTGTTATGTCATTAGAACACACGACTAAGACGACAACTGACTTTATTAGAAAAGCAGGTAGGTTACAACATAAATAAGATTTACCCACAACACCTTCCCAACAAAGAGATATATATATATATATAGCTATACAAAGTAGATTAATACACATAAATCAATAAAAATAAAACTTTAATGAACATTATTAGGCCAATTTGAATTTCCTTAGCTCTACTAGTTAGTAGAGTAGAGCGGTTGCGGTTGGCATTCCCCTTTTCTTCCTTCTCAGGCTCAGAGCACAAGCCTTCTGAACTTGAACTTGGTATCACTGTTTCCAGTGACAGAAGTAGACCGGCTACTAGTAGGACTTTCTGTCTCACATTTTATTAAATGTCGGCGATTACGTCTATATCTAGAACCTTTATTATTTTCTACTATATACGAACGTGGGGCAGAACATTTTTGTATCACCGTACCACGCGTTTTGTTATTTTCACTACACATAATAACGTGATCGCCTACATTTAATTCCGGCAATATTTTACTATGTTTATCATAATAAAATTTACTTTTGACTTGTTTATTTAACAATTAATTATACTCTCGCCCTGAGTAAGATATAGGTTTGAGCAAATCTGGATGAACAGGTAGATTTAAGCGACGTCCCATAAGTAACTGCGCAGGGGAATTAAGATTTTCACGCGGTGTATTCCTATAACTCAATAAGTGTAACTGAAAGTCAGTATTAGTATTCACCGATTTTGTTCACTTTTTTTTTATAGTTTGAACTGCGCGTTCACTCTTTCCGTTTGCCTCCTGATAGTTTGGGGAAGACGTGAGATGCGTAAAGCCCCAGTTAAGTGAAAATTGCTTAAACTCACGGCTCATATTTTGAGTACCGTTACCACTTATTTCAGTTTCAGGAATACCGTATCTAGCAAAATTTTCTTTTATAACATTAATCACAGAACGAGACGTTGATATCTTTAAGACCAGCAACTTCAATAAATCCAGAAAAATAATCAACTGAAATTAAAAAGCACTTTTTGCGATACTCGAATATATCAGTACCAATTTTATTCCATGATTACGACGGTATTTCAACTGGAATCATAGGTTCTTTACTAGGTATTTTTAAACATTCCTGGCAAGCTTTGCAGCGCTTAACATAAAGCTCAATATCCTGTGACATTCCTGGCCAAAATATCACTTCTCGAGCTCGTCTCTTATCGCGGTCAATGCCTAAGTGACCGTCATGTACAATACATAACATTTATTGTCGCAAGGTATGCGGAATCAAAAAGAGACTATTTTTAAAAATTACGCCATACGCAGTACACAATACTGTTTTAAACTATGAGGTAAACTATATTTATGTTTCGGAAAAACATTCTGTATTAACTCTTTAAGCCGACATAATTCATTATATTTCTCAGTGTCAATTCTTACTAAACTTAATTTATTTTGTGACATTTTTAAATGATCAACTAACAAATTTACTTGATAAATCAAGGTTTTACTTATTTTGTTATCGTAAATTTCTGAAATAGGCGCGCGAGACAACGCATCAGAAATGTAGGTACATAAACTTTCCTGGCTTATACTTAACACATAAATCATAACCCTGTAATCTCAATAACATTCTTTGTAAGCGTGCTGGGACCGACTGTTATAGTTTTTTAAAGATGCTTTCAAGTGGTTTGTGATCTGTTTCAATTGTATCATTAGCCTTACCAAATATATACTGGTGGAACTTTTCACCAGCAAATACAATGGTCAGCATCTCTTTCTCGATCTGCGCATACCTCACCTGCGTTTCGGTGATCATGCGCTACGCAAACTCGATAGGCCGCCCACCCTGCAGCAGCATACCGCCCAGCGCAACAGCGCTCGCGTCCACCGACATCACCACCGGGTGGAATACGTCGAACAAGGCTAGCACTGGACTGTTACAAACCAATTCTTTTAATTTCTCAAATGCATTTTGATGGCTCAACTCCCAAGACCAAACAATATCTTTTTTTAAAAGTGTCGTAAGAGGATAAATATGATCTGAATAATGCGGTATAAATTTTGACAAATAGTTGACTAACCCTAAAAATCGTTCTAGCGACTTCGTATCAGTAAGGCTTGGGCATTTCTTTTATTGCTCTAATTTTATTATAGTCGGGTTTCATACCATTTTTATTAAAAACATGCCCTACATACGTTACCTCTTCAACACAAATCTTACATTTATCACGATTAAACTTTAAATTTATTTCTCGTGCTTTGTTCAACACTGCCTCTAGACGTTTATCATGTTCTGATCTCGTGGATCCTCAGCAAATGATATCGTCGATGAATAAATCTACTCCCGCTAAACCTTCTATTAACAATTGTTTGACCTTAGAATGAAAAATTTCCGGTCCGGAATTAAGCCCGTAAGGGAGCCTTAAATACTAAAAGCGCCCGTATGGGGTCCCAAAAGTGCAAAGATCATGGGATAGCCCAAAACCCTGATTTTGCGTCTAAAACAGAGAAATAACGAACTCCACGTAATTTTGCTGCAATTTCATCAACTGTTGGCAAACGAAAATGTTCTCGTTCAATTGCGTTATTTAAAGGACGCGGATCTAGGCATAGACGCAAACTGCCGTCTTTTTTGGACACAATAACTAACGCATTAACCCATGGGGTTGGATGATTCACCTTTCTTATTACTCCTAATTCAATCATTCTATTTAACTCTGCCTGTAACTTATCACTTAAGCTGAACGGTATTTTACGCGTAGCACTTATAACCGGTTTAACCGATTTGTTCAAAACTATATGATACTTCCCTGGCAAACATCCTAGACCCTGAAACAAATCACTATAATTATCTATGTTTATTATACTGTGAATTCGTTAAATTAAGCCTAACTGAATACAAGCCTGACGTCCCAGAATGCTTTGAAAATTTATCTCTGCTATTGCAAAATCAATTAAAAACGTTTTATTTTTATACCAAAATGTCAATGTACAGACACCTTTAATTTGTAACATATTACCACTATACGACTGAAGTTTGATGTTAGATTTTTTACGAATTAAATTAAGGTCATATCCCAAAGAAATAAAAGTAGCATATGACAGAACGCTAGTGTCGCCCCTGAGTCTAATTTAAACTTTTTACTGCCACACTCACCGTACAGAATCTCAAACCATTCTTCAGATGAATAATCTTCGTGTGACATACTGGAAACCATTGAAATATAAAATGATTCAGAGTCTTCATCAGAGCCTTTGTCGTCACTTAAACCGATTTCATGTAATTTTTTAACAATTTTTGAATTACACATTCTCGCAAAATGTCCGTAATTATGACACACGCAAGCAGTTAGCAATTAGTGCCGGATACGATTCTTTATCACACTGTTGACCGCAACGTCGGCAACGTAACGTGGATGGTCCCGGCTCCGACGTCGATGCTGTCGCCCTCTGCCGGCCGCGCCGCCCGCTGATGCCGCCGCCGTCGCTAACTACCAAGCGGCCACCACAACGCCCAGCGCCGCCGCCGCGCGCCAGCACACCGTCTACCTGTAGCCCTCGGCCTGCAACGAAGCTACGTGACTCAAGGAGATGAGTACTATTCGTTGACAGCTCATCCGCCTGACAAATCTTGATAGCTTTGTCAAGTGGGTAATTCTTTACTTTCCAAGAACGCTTGGTTTTTACGTAACGATGGTTTTAACTGATAGAACACTACATTTATACACACGGATGAAATTTAAAAACTTTCGGAGGACACTAGATTTTCACGAAAACAACTAAATTAATTTCATACAAAACCCGCCATTACACACCAACATTTAAAAATACAAAACTTTTTTTTTCAAAAAAATAATTGCCAGCCTAGGGAAAAAAATAAACACAAGATTCAATCGATTTTACTTTTCTCTCATTTTAATCGATAGAAAAGCATATTTATATACTCAATTAAAATCAAAAAACTGGCAGCGAATCCATACCAAACCGGACCGACGAGCCGTTAGTTTACATGGTGAACACCGCACTAGCCGAGCGAAGTGTGCAGCGGCTGGCGAAGTGCCAGAAACAAATTTTTCTAATTTAAAATCGTTTGACAGGGTTAGGGGGGGCAGGGTAGACACAGGTTTATTGATCTAAGTGACACAGGTACAATTTGTTTCTGGCGGCCCACTTTGGAACATGAAAACTTGTGCGCGAAACCAAGCGGAGCACATGAAAGTTAGCGCGCGAAGCCGAGCGGAGCGTGCCGCGGTAGCGGTCGGCGAGCGCCAGAACCATTTTCTACTTATTTAGTATAGTCACGGCAACCCACTTTGGAACATGAAACCTTGCGCGCGAAACCAAGCGGAGCACATGAAAGTTAGCGCGCGAAGCCGAGCGGAGCGTGCTGCGGCAGCGGCCGGCGAGCGCCAGAAACAAATTGTACCTGTGTTACTTAGATCAATAAACCGGTGTCTACCCTGTCCCCCCTATTCCTGCCAAACAATTCTAAATAAGTACAAATTGGTATTTTTCTTTAGGCTGGTAAGTATTGTCAACGTTGTTTTTTTGAATATGAAACAATTCTAAATTAGAACAATTTGTTTCCGGCACTTCGCCGGCCTATTTTTTATCGATTATTACTGTACAGAGTAAGTACTCGATTGTTAAATACTGACAACATTGCTTTTTTTAAAAAAAACTTGTTATTTTATTTTCTAATGTGTTTTGTTTATGAAGATATTTATTGTTGTATAATGGCTGTTTTTGTATGAAATTTGTTTTTTTTTTTTCGGAAAAACTAGTGTCCTCCGAGAGTTTCTGAATTTCATCTTCGTATATAAATGTGGTATTCTATCATTAGAAATTTTTATTCCGTAAAAACCAAGCGTTCTTGGAAAGTAAAGAATTACCAGTTCATCTTCCAATGTAGAAAATTCGCAGTTTTTGCTCATTAATTTCAGCGCTGTCACGTATTGGATAATGGACTCACCGTTTGTTTGGTTACGCATGAAGAAATTATAACAATTGACGTCATCTCGTTCCTTTTCAGCCTCGAACGAAAACGTTTGGTAGATGTCAAATCCGTCGGAGCCAATCAGATTAATGAGCAAACTAGCTTGTACTGGTGATTCCTCGTTGTGCACCCCAGATGCCTTTAGAAATAAAGTGAATTGCGTCTTCCATCTTTTCCACGCGTCAGCCCGGCTGACGGGATCGCCTTCTATACAAAGTTCTGGCGGTGGTCGTGCGTAGTCCATGTTTGCACCGTATTATTTACCACTTATCAATCAATTAATTGCAATTTTATTGCAAAATTCTATTGTAACACGATAGATAATTAATAAATCACCGCTGCCACCATGTTATGTCATTAAAACACACGACTAAGACGACAACTGACTTTATTAGAAAAGCAGGTAGGTTACAACATAATTAAGATTTACCCACAACAGTAACTAACGAGACTTTTTTGTCTTCTTGTGCAATTAGTGATATTGTATAAGTATATCGACCAAGTACCTACTTAATCAACACAAAACTTAAATTACGATAAGTGTCTGAATTTCGTTACCTCAGTTTCATCAGAAATCAATCTTCAAATGGTTTTTGGCTTAGGCCGTAATAAAAAAAAATTAGGTTATAGAATGTGTGTGTGTGAGAGAAGGGGGTGGGGACATAATAAGGGTTCTATTTTGTCACTAATTGTGTAGAAAAATATGTCGATTTTACTATTTAAAAAAAAAATTGACGTTGATTGTGTGACCGGGAACGGCTGTACCAATTTAGATAATTCTTTTCTAAGAAAAAGGGTCAAGTGCGAATCGAACTCGCGCACTGATGGAAAAACGATTGTAATGAAATTTTGGTCTGTTGTGTACATGCCAAGATAGGTTTCTGAGAGAAAAAACTGGTCAAGTGCGAGTCGGACTTACGCACTGAGGGTAAACCAATTGTAATGATAAATTGTTATGCATATACCGGGGAAGGTTTCTGAATTAGTACAACCCTTTCACCATTGGTGGCGTAGCAGTTGTTTTAAAAAATAATAACACGTTCACCGTGTCAGCCAGTTAACAATAAAAGATACATATTATAAATGAAATCATTATGTACATCAAAATAATAATAAAAATAAAAATATGAAATTAGGTAATTTTGAATTCATATAATATAATGACATAGATTATATCATTACAAATGTAATTATGAACTATATACCTATTTTAAAACTTTTATCTCAACTCTATTCAACACAATATAAAATATCGGCCAAGTGCAAGTCGGACTCGCGCACGAAGGGTTCCGTACCATTAATAGTATCTACAAAAACGAGCAAAATAATTACGTATGTTGTATGGGAGTCCCCTTAAATATTTTTTTTTTCTGTTTTTTAGTATTTGTTGTTATAGCGGCAACTGAAATACATCTTCTGTGAAAATTTCAACTGTCTATCTATAACGGTTCATGACAGCGAAGTCTTAGTAATAGGGTTCCTTATTACCTTTCAGGTACGGAACCCTAGAAAGACACGTCAAGAATTGTCGCGACGGATTCCAAATTCACTCAGTCGGAGATAAAACAATTTTGAACTAAATTGTGAGAAATCTAAAAGCTAAACGGCCGGCGCGGCGTTGTGAATAGAAGAACTCTACTTTGTTTTTTATCTTTCAAAGGCCAAAGTTCACATTCTGTCTTATGTAACTGGCTCGGTTATCATTAAATGGGTTGATCTTCAAATAAAAGAAATTTGGTATAATTTAAATATTTAGCTTTATATGACGTACATTTTCGTACGTTGCCTATGAATCAACAAACTTTTCAAGTACCTATACAACAATATTCAGCTGATTTTAAGAGGAAACACTTCGCGGCGCAGAGGGCTTTATACAAACGAATTTCTCACTTTGTTTTGACACGGGCTGATGAAACACCACGAAATTTTGAAGACGTTTTCTAGTAATAAATATCTAGGTCTGCAGTGTGCCAGTTTTCTATTACATTTTTACCGGTGTGAAGTTAGCGGCCTAAGTTAGCGACGTTTTATACTCCGAAAAAATTAAAAAGTAAAGGATTTTATTGAAAGAATTTACAGAATTAAACGGAAATAACAATAAATGGATCAAAATAATTAAAAACCGGTCAAAAATTAAACAAATATATAAATAATTTAAATAATAAAAAAATAAAATTTAAAGAAAATTTCACAATGTGATATTTATCGGCCTAAAAGGTTATCACAAAAATGCGGTAACACATAGTGACGCATATCAAATTGAGCCTTTTTAAACCAGAAAACATATTAGGTTTTTAAATCATACCTATCTCGGGGTTAAGTGTGAGAAAAATGGTTGGCGGCGTAAAAGTTATTTTCTTTCAAAAATTCAAACACACCGTCAATCTGTTAGTTAAGGAAAATTTTACAATCAAAGGCTGTTGAAACAATCATTTTTTATTTTTCTTACTAATTAATATTACTTCATGTGTAATACCACATAAAAATATTATAGTATTACACACGTAGGAATATTTATGAATAAAAACAATACAAAATGTTTGTTTCAACACCTTTTGATTGTAAGTTTTTCCTTAACTAACAGATTTACGGTGTGTTTGAAATTTTGAAAGAAAATAACTTTTACGCCGCTAACCATTTTTGTCACAGTTAACCCCGAGATAGGTGTAATTTGAAAACCTTATATAGTTTCTGGTTTAAAGAGGCTCAATTTGATATGCGTCACTAAGTGTTACCGCATTTTTGTGATAACCTTTTAGGCTGAAAAGTATCACATTGTGAAATTTTCTTTAACTTTTATTTTTTTATTATTTAAATTGAAGAAGTATTACACATGCAGTAATTTATTTAATAAGAGCAATACAATATGCTTGTTTCAACAGCCTTTGATTGTAACTTTTTCCTAAACTAACAGATTTACGGTGTGTTTGAAATTTTGAAAGAAAATAACTTTTACGCCGCTAACCATTTTTGTCACAGTTAACCCCGAGATATGTGTAATTTGAAAACCTTATATAGTTTCTGGTTTAAAGAGGCTCAATTTGATATGCGTCACTAAGTGTTACCGCATTTTGTGATAACCTTTTAGGCCGATAAGTATCACATTGTGAAATTTTCTTTAACTTTTATTTTTTGATTATTTAAATTGAAGAGGTATTACACATGCAGTCATATTTATTAATAAGAGCAATACAAAATGCTTGTTTCAACAGCCTTTGATTGTAAATTTTTCCTAAAATAACAGATTTACGTTTGAAATTTTGAAAGAAAATAATTTTTAGGCCTCCAACCATTTTTCTTACAGTTAACCCCGAGATAGGTGTGATTTGAAAACTTCATATGGTTTCTGGTTTTAAGAGGCTCAATTCGATATGCGTCACTAAGTGTTACCGCATTTTGATGACCTTTTAGGCCGATAAGTATCACATTGTGAAATTTTCTTTACCGTTTCTCATTATTTTGGTCTATTTATTTTTATTTCTGTTTAATTCAGTAAATTCTTTGATTAAAATCCTTTTACTTTTTAATTTTGTCGGAGTATAAAAGGCCGCTAACTTCGGCCGCTAACTTCACACCGGTTAAATTTTTTAGTTCAAAAGTTAAACAGGATTCTAGTTTTTCATCCAAATGGTTTTAAAAAAGATTTCTAGTGAATAGACGTTTTACAAGATTTTGGAAAAACCACAGACCTAGGTATTCGGCTTGGGATTATGATTCGACTAAGAAATTTCACAGTGATTGGTCAGTAAATGTCAAAAGCAAACGAGAAATTCGTTTGTATGAAGCCCGCTGCGAGGGGCCGCGAAGTGTATCCTCTTAAGCATTATAAGTGAATAATTAAATCTAACGGACCTTTCCGAATACCTATAGGTATGTATAGATTACATTAAAAACCTGTTTTATTATGATTATATCTCTATATTACATTACAGTAATACTGCACTCAGACTCAGAGTGCATTCAAATCACTTAGGTGCCACAGGTGCATTATGTACACTTTATTTCGTTAGGGTCGCGTACAAAAACATCGGGGTAGAGTTTCGTGCTGTCTCATTCTGTATTTAAATGAGATCTTTTTGCTATCCTGCTATTAGTGTAACCCGGGTTAGGTTTATGAACACGCCTGAGGTGATTTGATTTAGGTTAATTTAATGCGTTCTTAGATACCTACGGGCGTTCATTGATTTTTGGCGGCGTAAACCAAAGAGGATCAGTGGTGGCTTCGTGGTCTCAGCGTCAGTCTCGCATTATGAGGGTCAGACGATTGAGCTGTAGCGTGTGCCAATAAGTCTTATCTAAATTTCTCAAGTTTTATTTCATTTACACCACTGGCTTAATTCGATGAAAACAAAAAACGTGGGGAAATCTGAATACGTCAAAGTGAAGTCCACAATCTGCATTGGGCCCGCGTGCTGATGATATGCATGTGCTCCAACAGTAAGATAAGGACGTATGAAAACTGTACCAAAAAAGTTTCCCCTGCTCATATCTGACTTCTGATTCGTAACAAATAATAAAAACAAGAGAAAAAATAAAAATTGGAGGAGGGTCCCTATACAACGCGCGACCCTGAGATTCAAAGTATCATACTCTACCAACTGAGCTAATTCTTAATTTAATTCTTAATCACACGTCAGCCAGAGAGACAAGCAATGAAACCTTAAAAGCCAAAACAATACATATAAAAACTAAAACTTATACTTAAACGGTTAACTGCGCTCTGTAGGAGTGGTTGGTTGATATTTTTTGGTTAAATTCTAGGTAGCAGATTCTTATTCTGGTAACATAATAAATAATGACATGATGGCTATAAGATTGTTGGTTTGTAGCCTTTTCTGAGATTCCTCGTTAAATCAAGAATATCAAATTAGTTTTATTTTAGGCGAAAAACTGTTTTTAAAGAAAACACTTTGTAATTTTACTGCTTCAAACATAATTTTCATATCCTCGTCGTTTATTTTGTGGTAACGTGTTTTAAGAAATGAAAGAGGAAATTATGTTTTATCAGCCTCCTTAAAGTGAGGCTAAGATAGCAATAACTTCTTGATTTATTGCTGCAATATAAAATTAAGACACAATTGGGTTTATAGCTACGTGAAGAGGAAATAAAAGCCGCTTAACACCAAATCTGGCACATCACTAGTGCCCAAGTCTTTACAGATACTTTACACGGATTTATATTCGTTTGAAATTGAATTAACATTATTTTTAATAAAGAAAATGTGTCTTCCCATAAAAATTCAAATTATTTTTCTAAACATTAGTATTTTATCAACACTTGTTTTTAAAGTTGTTCCTATAGCATTGGTTTTTGGTTTATAATACAGGCTATAAACACGCGTGCTTTTTACTTAATATTATTAAACTAGTGCTTATATGGGCTGTTTGTGGCTTCGCTGGTCAGTGCATTTACTTCAATGAAAATTTACCTGCGGAAAAAGAAATCGAAATCGGAAAAGAATCGAAAAAAAAAGGGTATTACACGTAATAATAATAATAATAATAATATATACTTTATTCCATCGATAAAAAATAATTCTACAAACATATATTTATAAATAAAGAAAAAAAGTGGCGGTATTATCGCTTTAAAGCGATCGCTTCCAGACAACCTTTGGGTAAAGGAAATAATAACGTTAAACATAGTATAGTAGGTGTGTGTCGATGCAGTTATTAAGTATATATTTCATACAATAATGTATATAATATACATAAATAACATATATAAATATGCATTTATAATAGATATTAAGTATAAGTGAAAATATATAAAAAAATAGGTAATGATGTTATTTTAGTCTTTAAGGTAATGAGTAATAAAAAGATTCATATATTGCTTTCGATTTGGCTTTACCGCCTTTACCGTGAAAGAATCATTATACGATTATAAATAATGCAAGGGAGTTTTTAGCATCCAGCTCGTAATCTTTTGAAGAGAAGTATTTCCGGTAAAATTGAAACATTTCTTTAAGTATACCAGTATGTTTAGGTTGAACAGGACCTTATACGATGAAAGAGAACATGAGTGTCCCAGCAAAGTGGAATCGGGAGCCACTTGGGCTTTGATCTGAATGCGGAAATATGGTCGTACTTACTTCGACCAAATATGAATCTTATGCAGAAGTTCTAAAGTCGCTCAAGTTTATTAAGCTGCTCTTCGGTAAAGTCAAGATAACTAGCATCAGCATAATCGAGAATAGGCAGTAGAAGAGATTGCGCAATAGCAATTTTAGTGGGAATTGGTAGGAAGTTGCGCAACCTGCCTAAAGATTTAGCTGTAGCAAATATTATCTGACTAACTTCCTTTATTTGCGGACCCCAAGATAGTGTTCGATCGATAAATATACCCAGATTTTTTACTGGGTCTTCGTAAGGGATAGAAACTCTGTTCACAGTTACTAATGGGAGTTTGTTCCAGTCAATCTTGGATACAAGTCTGTCTGTAAATCATCGTAGGTAGATGATTGTTTGTGTTGTCGTAGGATTAACAATCAGGCCATAGGATTCACTCTATTTCACAATTTGAGCAAGGTCTCAGTTAACAATTGAGAAAGCATTTGTCAGTTCACTGATTGGAGTTTGTGTGTAAATCTGAAGATCATCTGCATAGAGATGGTAAAGAGAAGATAATTTCGATGTTACAGAATTACTGAAAATAGCAAGAAGGAGAGGAGACAAAACACCACCTTGTGGAACACCAGCGGCCGTTGAAGAATGTCCAGATCTACGTTGTTAAAAGCATTGCTATAATCTAAGAGCGTCAGAACCGTGACCTCTTTTATGTCCATGCCAAAACGTATATAATGATCCAACGCATCTACAGAAAAACGTCCACCTATTGTTAGTTACAAAAAAATCGTTTTCCTAAAAATTAGGTGCTAAATGTAAAAAGTAAAAAAACGGGTCGTCACTTGACTTTTTTAAGTGGTTTGTGTCCTTAATTGAGACTAATGCTATGCTATCTCCATGCCAAATTTCATCTAAATCGGTAAGCGTGAAGAGGTAACAGAAAGACAGACAGAGTTACTTTCAGATTTATAATATTAAGTATGGGTTACACTTGTATACTATATACTTTAATAGTCTTTTACATCAGTTGTGCACTAATTTTAAATGCCTAAAACTTTACGATTTAACTTCAACGCCGCCTATGGACGTTTGCAACACCTGCAATTGTGGGACAACAGTAAATGGGTTTTTCGTAGGGTTGATTTGGACCAAGTTTTCCCACGCTTTTCCTCCACATCGGCACGAGGGCTGTTTGCACGGCCCGTGTAATAAGCGTCTCCACTGCTGTCATCTGCATAGCAATGAATGTTGTTGATGTCCAATGATGTCATTGATATGCAATAGAAACAGCGTAGGAGACAGCACAGAGCGTTGCGGGACACCAGCATTAATATCCATGCTATCAGAGCAACTACCGGCAACTACGACTCGTACGCGTCTGCCGGACAAAAACATTTGCAGCATTTGCTCAAACCCTCGGGCACTCCGTAAGATGGCAACTTCAATAGAAGACCCCGATGCCAGACCCGATCGAACGCCTGAGCTATGTCTAGGCTACATGCCAATGCCTGCCCCTGACTCTCAATGGCTAGTGTCGGTTTGTAAGATACACTGGAACACTAGAAGGTCATCAGACGAGTGACTGTGGCTAAATCCATACTGATAGTCGCTGACCAGTCCTTTTTTCTAGGTATCTTAGAAGCTGTGTGTTGATCACATTCTCCATCACCGTGGAGAGGAGAGAGTTAATAGCGATAGGCCTGTAATTCGATGGATCTGATCTATCGCCCATTTGGGCACCGAGTGCACATTCGCAGTCTTACATGAAGAAGGAAATTGCCTAGTGTTGTAGGAAAGCGCGAAAATGCATGTGGGTACAGGTCATAACTTAGGAGAAAACTGTTGAAGCACCACTGCTGGTATATCTGGCCCACTTCACTTATGAACAGAGAAAGCAACGCCCGCAAGCGTTAAGTGTTTGGAAGTGCCCGAGCTGAGTTTTTATAAAATACACTTGACAGCGGCCCAAAAATGTGTAGAACATTATATTCTTAAACTACATATTGAGTCTGAAAGATTTTTACTCCACATTTCTTTTTTTAACATTTACATGCAGTGACCGTCGAAAATACATAGGTACATATCTATCTATGCCAGGGATCTCCAAAGTGTTTAGCGTAAGGGCCACACTGACTTCTTCACTAGGTCTTACGTGCCAAGACCGAGCCCTTCGGCCTGAATATTTTTGATTTTTAATGTTGATGCTATTGTAAACGAAATTACAATTAGAAATAATCGTTTTGCAGTGTTCTGACATTTAAAAAAAAATATTTGAAGTCATCATTGCTGGAATAATATAAGAAGAGTTTTCCGCTCTCACAATTTGAATAGTTGTATGAATTTACTGGTGGTTTTTTTCTGTTTTCGGCACTTCTCATCTGGGTGAAATAACATTCTGAAGAATGAAATATACAAAAAATATTTACAGATCAAAATTAATGGATGAGCATTTGAAGTCGTTTTTGATATTTTCAACTAGAAAATTTTATCCGCAATTGCACACATCGCATTAATAACAATAAAATTGTTTCTTTTTCAAATTTCACTATGCGAATAGTTATCTACATTATTTAGGCATTGCAGTTAGTAATATGTTTAATTTATTCTGTAAATTTTATTAAATTGATCATTATATAAAAAAAATTGTTGGAATGATTTATTTACTAAGGCGGCCCGGATATATACGCCCCCGGATATATAGACCATAGCCCGCGAGCCGTAGTTTGGAGATCCCCGATAATTTACTATTTCATTAAAATGATATTTCAGATAAATATACTATTAGAAGTACCTACGTACGAAAGCTATGTCCATAAATAAAAGACACAAAACACAGGTGTCAGGAACGTCTCCAAACCGATCCAGAAGATTTTTGAAAGTTTTTGTTTGTTTGCTAGAGCTTGCAAATTGAAACAAAATTTATTAGAAAGACAGTACAGTCTAGCTTAGAATAGTTCGTGGGACCATACAAACGAAGTCGCGAGCGTCAACTATATAGGTCTAAAATAAATTTGTATTCTGGTACTCATTAATTTCATTTATATGTAGTATTCCATGCAAGAATGTCGTCTAGATTTAAACCGCCGGAATTGTACCTAGGCTCAATTGGCAGTGGACTAAGACGGAATCTTATGGTTGCTGGTTCAAGTCCTGTCTCCTGGTTAATCTTGTGACTGCATCTTTGTTATGAAAATTTTTATTTAGATATACATGTATGGCTATACATACATAAAGATATTTATATTTGCCTCTAGCTCACGTGGAAACTGGCTTCCTTTATCGGGTAATAAAAAGCTTTATTTTGCCTCGGTACGAAATATACTTTTCTGTTCTGAATAAAATACATTATATTTCCACGCGGTTTATTAATAGTCCTGTCAGCAGCAGTGTGCAATATACAAATTATGTTTTTCTGTTGCTTTTTGAAGTGAAAACTTCTCTAGCGGCGTTGTGCACTTTTTTTGGTATGGGTAAAAATGTTAAACTCGCGTCAGGTCACGTGTCCTGATCGAAAATACATATGAAATTCGTAACACGGAACTCGCGCCAGATTTATTTACATTAGGTTAGTTTTTAAAATGGGTAAAAAATGATAAACTCGCGTCAGACTGATCGTCAGACGGAAACCATAATGCCGCGCCATAAAAATTCGCAAGACGGAAACCATAATGCCACGCCTATTATAATTTTTATTTTTAGTATATGGCGATTATGAGTAGTACAGGGAGGTTGGATATGGGATTTTAATTCTATGACAGATTGAGATGTCAAATATACGTCAAAAAAGTAAATAAACAAACATTATTATTTCTTGACAATGTCAAAGACATGTCTTGTGACATATTTGAGTTTTAAGCGCAAATTGTGTGTTAAGGTTTTCACTTCTGCCGGCACTCCCGGAGTGCAACTCGTTTTTTTGTCATCAACATTCTTTTGAATTGATTTGTTCTTTTTATTAATGATAGTTTGGAAATAAAAATGGGCACATGCATTGTGATAGAAAATCCTACTAATATTATAAATGTGAAAGTTTGTATGGATGGATGTTTGTTACTCTTTCACGCTTCAACCACTGGACGGATCGGGATGAAACTTTTTATCCCCAAATTCCCGCGGGAATAACTATGACCGAGCCTAAACGAACTATAGCTATAGCTACAGCTTGATATAGCAAACTTCATTAGTGTAATTAAGGAGTAAATCACAGTCACTGATAACCGAATTCAGGGCGGGCGGAGCCGCTGACAAATTAATATACCTAATTAAGGAGTTCCTCGCCGATAACCGAATTAAGGACGGGCGGAGCCGCTAGCAAAGTCTAGTATAATATTAATGTAGTGAAGATTGTCTCCACATTATGATGCCACTGCAGTTGCACTTTTCGGGGACTAATGCCCATAACTTTATAATTGAATATTTTTTCTCAAACATGCTCCGATATGTGACCATATCTTGTACAAGCTTCTGTGGGATAAATCGTACTTGCAGTACAGTAACAAAGAGGGACCCGCAATGTATTAACCGTCCGCTCGAGCGGTCAAATATGAAATTCAAAAGGAACGAACTTTTTTAAACCCGAATATTGAGAACCAAAGAAAACTCATCAAGTTTAATTTAAATTTCGGACTGGCACAACAAAAAGAATGCACCATTAAAAATTAATTTAAAAAAGTAAAAAATAAATCTACATTCGCTACAAAGCGAATTGGCGGCAATATTACCTAAACTATTTTTATTGCTTTCAATACAGTTGTCAATATTATTGGTTATTTCACACGCATGTTTGAGAAAAGAACTATACAAGCCTTGGCAACAACTGAGCATAACGGAAGTCTGTGATGCGTGCCTCGGCTATGCCTCGGCCCGCATACTCACGATCGCCCGGTTAAGCTGTGTTGGCGGGCCGCGGTAGTAATGTACTATAAACGTAGATCAATAAATACAGTTCTGTGTCAATGGAATAATTTAGGCCTTTGAAGACACTTTTTTGGAGAATTTCTCAAAAAGTAATATATAATGTAGAAGTTTTGTATGCGTAAAATTGACGATTACGCACTAGTGCTTTCTACTTACCAAAATTTGTTTATTTCAATGTTTGACAACGGTATTAAAAACAGTCGTTCAATACATGTGCGGGACATTCATTTCAACTTGTTTTGACTACCCTCGCCTTCGTCTCGGGCCAACATTATTCCGAGCTCGTCGTAATAACGGATTTGCCGGACTTATAATGAAATGTACTTAACTTTACTTTTTGACACATACTCAATCACCACAAAATTTTGAAGACATGTAGAAATAAATATCTAGGTCTGGAGTTTGCCAATTTTATCTCAAATTATAAAGTATTTTCACGATTTTGGAAAACCACAGTCATAGGTTTAGCTTTAGATCATCATCATCAAAATATCAGTGTTTGATCAGTGAATGTCATCAACAAGTAGTGCGGAATTCGTTTGTATGAAGTTCGCTGAGAGACGCCACGGATCATACCTATACTCATTGAGTTATTATTATATATATATACATATTTATTCTAAAAGAGTCGACTTATTTTCGCACATCAATATCTAAATTTTTATTGGACGACAACGGCTTTTATCGATGAAAAGACTTTTCTATCTTCCCAAACGGGCAGACTACATATGTGGCGGATTAACAACACACGATAAGCGGAAAACCACGTCATAGCTAACAATGCGTCTGGTCACATTACAGCTACCATGTCTGTCTGGATTAGTTCAGGAGGCATTGGAGAAATTGTAAATTTACTACCCACAGCCACTGCTCAGGATTATGTTAATTTATTCGACGAGATTCTGCTCCCGACATTGCGATTATATTATCCACAAGAAGTTGCTAGAATAAATTTTGTTTAAGATAACGCAACCATTCATACAGCAAGAATCGTTAGAAATTGGTTCAACAATTACAGAGCGAATTTAAATGTTATTCCGTGGCCTGCAAAGTGTGCCGATTTAACCCCAATCGAAAATGTATGAGGCTTAATGGTCCAAAAATGGTCAAATCAAAACGAAAAAACTAGAGAGGCACTTATAGATCACTGCCACACAGTCTGGGAAAGTTTTAGGGGTACTGACATATGTCAGAAATTGATTGGATCTATGCGTGACCGGCTCCAGGCCATTATTGACAACCAAGGTGGAAATACGCGGTTTTGAATATTTCTGCACCGCTAATAATGCTTTCTATATATTTATATTATAAAATGAAAAATAAAAAAGTTTATTTTGCTCAACATTTTATTAATAAATATTGTGGATGGTATCTCCTAATTATAAGGTTAGGAAAGCTTTAATATATTTGAATATAGGTAATAATTTTAGACTTTTATTTTATTTTATTTCCGTATCACGACCAATTAAATATTTACTGCCAGATAGAAGACGGACAAAAACCACATAACATAAGAGACAAATACTCTGAAAAAGTCGGAAATCATAGTTTGGCCTTTGCTCCGCCCGGTTGACGTAATTAAGTGGTTGCCCCTAGAAACGTAAACTTTAGTTGTCGATTGTAAACATTATGACGTATGACACTGCCTTAGAATATTAGCACTAAATGACGTCAGTTTGCTACACGATATTCAACCTTACGTGGGTCGCAAATTAAAACCCGTAACTGTTACACCATGGTACAATAATATACATCGCGTAGTACATAATAGGTTTGAAAAAAAATAGGCAAAACCAATTCGAAAGTATGGTGTGAAATAGCATTAAATTCATCCCTGTCGTTTAGGTGAAGATCAGTGACACACCATCTACCGGGTCCATTTGTAAATTCAAACCTTGCCGCGACCCACTTGAACGTACACAAAATATATCATTAAAATCGTACCTGCTGTTTAGGCTATCAGTGACACAACGACTGCAGCGCCACCTACCGGATACAATTGTGTTTTCAAACCATGCAGGAACCCACTCAAACTTAAGAGCGGTATTTAGGAGGAGTTAGGTGACAAACACACTTACCTTCAAAAGAATTATATATAGAAAAAAAACTGCGTCATATTTGACGTTTTCAAGTAACCTGTCCTTTCCCGGGATTCAGACTATCTCCATGGCTTTCATCCTCATCCGTACAATGGTTTAAGCGTGAAGAGGTAAGAGACAGACAGACAGAGATACTTTCGCCAAAGTTAATTTTAATTAACTATTATTTTGCAAATAAAATGTTATTAAAACGTGATTTATGACATGACTGAACCGCAATATGTGTAGTTGCCTAAAAACTATATTTAAGCTATACATTGGTCTTATGTCCCCAAAGCGTAACAAGCTCAAATTCAATGTAGATTTCAACCCTCATCGTACATCTTGTTAATAAAGTTTTCTAGTTAAATAAAGTTCTCTTTGTAGTATTAATATTACCCAGTAGCGGCGTTAGGTTAGGACAGTTTTTGTATCGCGTGTCTGTCCCCTCTGTCACAGGACTGATTTAGTTGAAATTTTGTACCCATAAATTCATATATAAATGAAAAAAAAAGATTGATTTGGGGGTGCCTTTTTGAAAGCCAATAAAGAAAGTTAATAAAGTTATGCAAAACCATGGGACATATTTAACAAAGGGCTTGTTTTCTTGACTGTTTAAATAAGGCGGGTCGTAGGAGGTCTAAAGGAAAGACATTGTACCTTATAACTTGTACACTCTTGTTGTTTTGGTTCTCAAAACAAAATCGTCTAGAGTACAATTAATCCAGCATTTGTGATCCTTAAAAAAAAATATAAAATGTGTGCCTAATATTAATTCTTCACTTTCTATAAAGGAACATAGGTACTCGCTTGTATAGCGGTATCCAAAACCTATCATACGTACTAAAAATAGTTCAAAAAAAAATTTATTTAAATATACAAAACATATAATATTATCTACAAACCTTAACAATGAATAATTAATTTCCGTAACTTTGGCCGTCGCTGTTGTTTCTACGCTGTTATGTGCTGAGTATGCACGGCGGCGGCGGGTCGTTGGACGGAATAACGCTTATATCGCGTCCGTCTGTTCGGCCTTGCTTGCTTTACATTCTTTGACAATAACGTGATTTTTAATACGCGTAGCAATCATTTGATGGCTTCCGGGTGGACAAATCTTCATCGAGCGTCACTCGAATAGCTTCATGTAGAGTCGAGACGGTTCTGATGACATTTTCTTGATTTCGTTTTCCAATTCTTCGTAACTTGATCTTTCTGGAACGATTTTCGTAGTTTGTTTAGAATGGCTTTAAAGGACTTCTTTGGTAGAAGAAATGACTTAATGTCGCTTATTAAGAAGTAGGATTCGTAGTTGCCTTTAAGTTTTAGTTTGACTTCTTTCGACAAACGAGTTTTCAGAACGAAGGAAATTAGCGTTTTGTGGTCTTCTTATTACCGTTTATTAATTGTTCTAAATGACGTTCGTCTTCGTCTGTTATGTGTTACAACACATAACATATCAATCTCTCTGTTACAATAAAGCTTCTCTTATATACTAATTGTTACTAAAATAACTTAACTATACATATTGGTACGTGAGAGATGAGGAACCACGTTCTATGCGAAATCGCGATGTAATGATAAACTATGGACAGTTAATTAGTTTTCTATCGCTATGTCACACTGTAAGTATATTTTAAGATTTTCAAAATAAATAGTTTTTAAGTCACTGAACCTGATGACTAAATTGTTTATTTATTTAACTATTCCTTGCCAATATATTTTCGCTTGTATAATATATGTACGCAAAATATGTTTGATAAAAATAGTTGTTTGCTAAAAATAGTGACCTACACAGTGTTAATACAAGGAATAAGGGTAAATTGGTAGTTCCAATATGTCGTCTTCAGAATGTACATAGCTTTTTCGCAATAAAAAGTAAATACATGTTTCTACAAAATAATTTCAGAACATGAGGTAAATTTACCCTCAAAAATATTTAAAATATATGATTTAAGTCTCCAACCACTAAGCCGCATTCGCAAATAGAAGAGTCCCTAACATGAATTTTATTTAGGAACGCTGGAGAGCTACAAAATCCTAACCGGTTTTACAGGAATTTCCGATTAAATTTTAAAATATGAGTAATTACGGTAATGTCCTACACTTTCCCAATCCTTACTCCAAGTTTTTCTCAGTAACACCTTTGGAAGAGCAACAAGGTCATGGGGATAATTAATAAAGGTACCTATCTTCACATAAGACAGCCTCCTTTGCACATAAATCAGCCCTCTCATTACCAGATATACCAACATGGCCTGGGATCCAGGCCAATTCTTCCCGCATTGTTCATATTCAAAAAGTAAGGACTTTATTTTAAAAAGAATTGGATTCATTGATTTGGATTTAAATGGATTGCTAAGTAGAGCTTCTAAACTACTCTTTGAGTCTGTGCAAACAATCACATAATCTAGTTTGAAAAGCATGACATACTTAATATCTCTTTATTTGGTTTGAGGATTAGAATTATTATTTGCATCTTCCAAGTAGCTGGAATTATACCAGTAGTCATTATTAAATTAACAAGGTCAAGGTAATATCCTTAAACAATTTCTCCTGCATTATCCAAAAATGAGTATGATATTCCATCTAAACGAGGTGCTGAGTCTCTTTTAACTGAATTTAGAATATAATTTAATTCTGACATTGAAAAAGGGGAATCAATATAAATGTTGTCAGAATTTTTATAAGAGTAACAGGGTATTTCCTGAGACACAACAAAAGATGTTTGGAACAAAAGGTGGAGCAAGTTTGTCCATAAATGAGTCCGCCCAATACTGAGAAGGAACTGAGAAGAATTGATGTGGTGATTTAGAATTACGAAATTTTCGTTACGAACGTTACGGTACGAAAAAGTTGATGATGGAATCTGTGGTGAAATGGAAAGGCAAAAGTTTTTTCAACCTTCAATCTTTTACTGTCTGAGTAATTTTTTAGTCTCCTTAGTAACAGCCAACAGTGGGTCATAATGGTCATTAGACATACTACAGCAGTAGATTCTTTCGGCATTTTTCCTCTTTTTAACAGCTACAGTACAATCACTATCCCATCAAGGAGGAGATGGTAACTTTTGTGAGGACTTTTTGATGTGAAAAACTTTGTCAGCTGACTCAATAATTGTATTAACAAAAGCATTTGAACAGTCTGATATATGAAAAAAGGTATGCTAGGTAGTCTTTTATCGTCCAAAGTACTTGGGCCAATCATATTTTTTATAATATATTTAAAAATGGGAATCCTCTGGTTGCAACTTTGTGTGATGGATTCCGAAATTATAAGAATTGGAAAGTGTTTACTACCAAATGTGTTTGGTAGAACCTTCCAGAATACTTGGGAAACAAGAGAAGGAGAACAAAATGATAATTCGATGGCACTACGACGCTCATTGGGGTTGAATTAGACTGTAGGAGACCCGTTGTTTAGGATACAAAGATTAGAGGAGTCTATTATATCAAGCAATTTGTTACCAAGATTATTTGAGAAAGGACAACCCCAAACATGGTGATAACAGTTAAAATCGCCTAAGATAATTATGGGATTCAAAAAAAATTTGTAATATATTCTTTAACTCATTGAGAAGGATGGAGCTAGGATATGGGATATACACAGAAACATATGTTATTTTTCCTACTTTAATAGCAATTACTTTAATACCATCACTATTTGTAATAGTGAGGTTTATTTTTGAAAAAGGTATACCATTTTTGATAAAAAAGGCAACACCACCATATCCATCTGCCCGGTCTTCTCTGACACAAGAAAAACCTGGCAGCTGGTAAGAGTGGCCTGGTTTTAACCAGATTTCAGAAAGTGAAATAATAGAGGGTTTGTGTTTATTACACAGGTAGATTAGATGGGATTTTTTGTTATTTATGCTTTGGCAGTTCCACTGCAGAATTTTTGGGGCACTTCCATTAAGGACAGATGATAATAAAGGCATAATAGTGGCAACGTTGGACGGTGAAATAAGGGATGAAGATGACAAGATTTGGAGGAAACTAGACAACAATTTTATAATTTCAGTTTCGTGGGAGGATGCAGAGCTTATTGATTTAGAGGTGTTTAAGACACAACCATTAGGGCTAGGAGAAGGCATTCCTCTAATGTTTGCTGCATGAGCTGCTTGATCCTAGCCAAAATGGGCCCCGGAGGAGAACGAGGTTTTAAATTTATTGTTTTTCTATAAGATTTTGTTGTAGAGGAACTCAGTACCTCAGCAAACGATTTTCTAGGTGGAGCATGTAACTTTGCAGCAGCAACATAGGGAATTGACATGATTTTGCAGAAGCAAAGTGATTTCCAGAACAATTAATGCAAATATTTTTGTCTATAGATACATCACATGCATCACCTGTATGGTTGTCACAACATTTATAACAACGAGGTTTGGACCTACACTTATCCTTTGTGTGATCGAACCTGCAACATGAGTAGCACTGAATTATGGGGTAAATGTAAGTGTCCACTTGAAAAGAATTATAACAACAGAATACTCTGGAGGGAAGGCCTGACCATCAAAGGTTAAAACTACAGATTGTGACGGTTTCCATTCAGGAACACTATCAACAATTACTTTATAGTTCAATCGTCGGGCTTTAATTACTGCACCATATCCTACTGGAAACGTTATCAACTCTATAACCTCTTCCGTTGACAAATCTGAAGGCATACTTTTGATTATTCTCATTTTAGTGACAGAATAAGAGGATATAAAAGCTTTGTAAGTACTCTGCAAAATGGGATTATTTAGGAAACAATTGGCATCATTTCCAGACTGGAATGCAATAGAAATTCTATTCCTGCCAATGCTTTCTACACTACCATTTACAATATTTACAATATTTGCTTGTCTTAGAAATTTCCCAAATGTAACAGGGTGTAACACTAAGCCAGAATTAGGAACATTATATATACTATACGTTGAACGTGAACAATGAAAGGGCCTTTATCATTAGAATTATAAGTCATTCTTTGTTGGGAGGATTGCAGTGACATTTGCGTCAGAAGTGGAGCAGAAGTAGGAGACAGTGAAGATGGAACCTCTAGTGGAGTTTTAGCAACTGATAAATTTTGACAAGTATTTGAGTTACGTAATTGTCCTAAGGGAAGCTGAGTGTCCATAGGGTACACTTCCAAAGGAGGAACATCACCTGGATTTTAAGAAATAGTAAATTTGGATGACACTTGTCCTAAGGGTCATTGCGTATCCATAGCATCGGAATCTTCGGATGTAATATAAATATAAATACATTTCTTTTTCCGGTTTTGACATTTAGACGCGTCAAACTTGTGTTCGTTCCTCACTTCAAGCCATTTGTATATATTTTTATCTAAAAAGTTTGAATACTCTGAGCTCAGAGCATCCTCAAAGGCAGCTGGAGAAGGGCAGGACCCTGAAGGGCTACACCCTCCAGGACTTGTTCATATATTTGATACCCTAAACTAAAATGGTTAAAAACAAACTCTCTACTACAAGAGGTCAGTGTTTCGGACGTAATATGGCATAAGCTCATCAATTTTTGGATTTGGCATAGATGTAGAAAGCATAGGACTTGGCTGCTTGAAACTCTATACTCTGTTACAATGCGCGCGCACTGTCATAAAATATATGGACCGTCCCAGATAACGATGAAGTAGCAGATTGGTTAGCGTTTTACTACAATTATGTTCCATTAGCTTATTGAAATTTAATGACATCACATCCAAGTAACACTTTGTCGTGGCAATAATGGGGTTTGAGTGTTATACTTTTCGCCAAGCGGACGCAGTTGGTGTTAAGTATAATTTCATTTTGTACAATTTGTAGATTATTTTGATAAAAATTATTTATTTATTTTTAAATGTAAAAACTTGCAAATTTAAACACAAAATATTCTTATGATTAGTTAGAACGGGTTAAGTAGAGCGATACATAATGCTAGATGCTAATTTGTGGTGTTCAAGTAGGCAGCAGCGTGAATTAAAGGGAACGCAGTTATAATGTCCGAATTTTTGACGTACCATTTTCTGTTATTAAATCAAATAAAATTACTGAAAAATTAATAGTGTCTTTAATATTTTACTAGAGAAAGGTTTTTTCTAAATAAACAATGAATATAAAAAAGATGGAACGTTCAAAAATACATTTTGCGTACTGATGTTTTATGAGTAAATTTGACATTGAAAAAGAAAATACTTTAACACAAATAATGTCAACTTACTAGCTTCATATTAATTTTGATAGAGATTTCTTGTGTATTATTATGGGAATACATTGTGAAATAAATTTGTTCAAACCCCTTGATGGAGTCTTTGTGCCAGGAAATACATTATCTGGTGTAGTCAAATATGCAGTCGATAAAGAAACTCTATTAAATAGAATAATTGTATCATTAAAAGGGAATGGACGTATGTTTTTAAGAGACAAATATAGAGAAAGAATGAATAAAACGGCAAGATTTATTAATAATGAAGACTATATTGATATAGACCATGTTATAACAGAGGATAATAGAAATTGCACACTACCTTCTGAAACTTATGAATTACAATTCAGTTTCAAGCTCCCAAATAGTCTCCCACCCTCATTAAAATGTCTAAAAAATACATCAAGATATATCATTTGGTGCAGCATTGAGTACTATATTAGGATAAAATTTGAAAGATCTGGGTTCATGTCGTTTCCTAAAAGATTTAAAAAAGGTATTACTATAGTTGCTGGGGTCACAGCTGGGCTACCACTGAAACCGGTTATTTATGAAGAAGCAAAAAAACTTTTTCAATTAATTCCTGGTACAAAAAAGGTTGTTAATATAAAAGTTACAATGGAATGTTCTGCTGTGGCTCCTGGAGGAAAAATCAAATTGTATTTCGAAATACAAAATATTACTAACCAAAACATTACAGGAGTAAAATCAAAATTAGTTGAAGTATATAACTTAATTACTGAAGCTTATGGCGTAATTAAATTGTATAATGATATTAAAGACACTGATATAAAAAGTAGTGGTATTAAAAGAGGAGAAACTCAAAATATAGACATTGAAATGTTTATACCTTCAGAATTGGGTACAATAGAGAATTCTAATTTATTAACGCGAAATTATCTTGTAAATATTATCATTGAAATTCCCTTTCCTCATCGAGACGCAGCTTTACAAATTCCAGTCAAAATTGGTAAAATGGTTGGAGGGATAATTTCTGATTTAAACGATCCACCACCTTCTTACTGGGAAATTATGAATGAAGAAAAAGAATGGAATAATAGCCAACAACATGATAAGTTACATGCAGCTTCATTATTTAAGACTAAACCGCCAACGTAAAATTTAATGAATTTTGTATAGCACCTACCTACTTTTATATTTTTAGGATACTTTGATCATCTTGTGGTAAATTAATCCAATTTTCTTTTTTTCGTAATTCATAGTGTAGTAATAAATTTAATTAGTAGGTAACCGTTTTTTTTTGTTTGTTTGATTTACAAATGGGCTTAGTTAATAGTTGCAACAGCCTCAGTGCCCGAGATTATAAATGCAATTCACGTAGCTTTAATATATATATTAATATGTCGAAATATATCCATACCAAACCAAATTATATTTAAAGCTGCGTGTGTAGTAAATTAAAAAAAGTTTACAATTAAAGATATATCCTTATATGCCCTGTTATCTTTTACAGGAATATACATTTTATATGAATATATTGTAGCTTCACTCGTTCTTGTGCCTTAATATCGTGAGTAGTTGATTGCTTCCATTCCATGTTAAAAAATCTGCTATTTAATGGGGGTCATACTTATAAAATCGGTCAAGTGCGAGTCGGACTCGCGCACGAAGAATTCCATACCTATAAAAACGGCAAAAAAATCACGTTTGTTGTACTGGAGTCCCCTTAATTTTATTCTGTTTTGTAGTATTTAGGGGAATATTTTTTTTAATTTAATTTATTTATTTATTTTTAAAGTGAAAGTATAACTAAATAATTTGTTAATATTTCAAGCGCCTACCTGTTGCCGTTATCAATATCGAGCAAAAACGAGCAAAAAAATCACGTGTGTTGTATGAGAGCCCCCGAATTTTATTTTGTTTTTTTAGTATTTGTTGCTATAGCGCCAATAGAAATACATCTTCTATGAAAATTTCAACTGTCTAACTATCACGGTTCATGAGATACAGCCTGGTGACAGACGGACGGACGGACAGCGGAGTCTTAGTAATAGAGTCCCGTTTTTTTCCCTCTGTGTACGGAACCCTAACAAGAGCCCAATTTTTTATTTTTTTTGATTCAATATTCGGTTTTGGGTCAACATCCTCATTTCATTTATGAGCTAAAGACTCATGACAAAATAGGGACGACATAAAGACAGGACGGCAGACATACTTCAGGATGTAGGTACAGAGCATTAGGGCTTCGTGTTGCCTTTTGGGTAAGAAATTCCAAAAATATACTATAGTGCAAGATTTGCGGTTTCGGTGAGTGATTCCCTGCACTTAGGGTTGCTTGCAGGGGGTTGCGGCATGGGTGTAACACAAAATGTAAGCTGGAGCCGAATTTTGTCCCGTAACTAATGTTCTATTAGTGTAAGCATATTTAACCGTGTAAAAATAATTTATTTATTTGTTTATTTTTTTTTGTTTTTTGAAACGGGCGGTGAAAATCTAAAAGTAAAGTAGCTATGGCAAGTGGGTGGTTGACATACAATTGCCGACCCTATTATCTATCAAGTTTATGGCCGAAAATTGAAAAAAAAAATTCAAACTGATGGATTTTACGGGAAAAATAAAATTAAGTTCAAATTTAACAGTACTTCCCTCGTAACCAGCCCTCCTTTTCCCTCTGGGTCTTAATTATGATGATAAACCCTAGCTTTTCTGAAAATGTCATACTTTCAGAAATTGTCAGTTGTTTTTCGGCCGACTCTTGGCCTATTAGAAATGCTTTTAAATAGTAGTGGAACAGATAATTTTTTTTTTGTTAATACGTGGACCTACGTGAACCCCTGTGTACTACTACTATAGGTTTGCCAATGCATGGATATTTGTGATAAGTTGAAAATATCCAAAGCTTAAAAATATATGCACAGGAATGCACATATTAACTAAGCACAGGTGTATGCAAATTCTAATCCTAAATCTGCATTGCTAATAAAAGAAGGGTTGCTCTAGAATAAATATTAATGAAGCAAAGTAAACCAGATACGTTAAATGTTAATAATATTTCGTATTTCAAAAGCAAATAGGAAAATGCAAGTTAAGGTATAAGGGTATTTGTAATAAGTTATTAGATTTTTGAAGGGTTGGCAACGCGCGAGTGATGCCCCAGGTGTCGCAATCGTCCATAGGCTGTTGTGATCACTTATCATCAGGCGGATCTTAAGCCACCTGAGTAGGTTAAAAAAATAACTATCCCAACAAAAAACTCATATTAATAAGTGTCCAGTCCCAATTCCCGCCCAAAAAAGGCCTATGCATGCTATTTTAGCCAAGCTATGTCTTATTTTCGGACCTATACTTCCATGTTTACCCGTGATTATTGTTTTTTTAAATATATTCCAAGATCCCAGATCGATCTGACATAACTTATTTTCACATAGATGAAACCTTCGATTCTCAGTAGCGTCTCATGTTCTTTGAATACCTGAGTGCTTGTGGAGCTCCCCTTGTGAGAACGGTAAATAAAAATAAGAGTTACTTAACTTAAATTTAAATCGCTGATTTATATATATGTTTTGTAGAATATTATTCTAAAATAGTATAATAAGTGTCAGACACTTTCCATGGGCCAAAACTTTTGTCAGTCACTTTAAAGTTTCACAAAAAATAAATGAACTTTACTTATTTTTAAATATGTTATTAAGGTAACTATTACTAAGTTTTATTTCATCAGTCAGACAAATTGTAGAGACCTAACATACCCTAAACACAAAATTTATTTTTTGTGGAGCTTTAAAGCGTCTGACAAAAGTTTTGGCCCATGGAAAGTGTCTGACACTTATAATACTATTTTAGAATAATATTCTACAAAACATATATAAAAATCAGCCATTTAAATTTAAGTTAAGTAACCCTTATTTTTAGTTACCTTTCTTATCTGGTACCTGCCCAGGTGTCACAATGGTAGCTCCACAAGCACGCAGGTATACAAAGAACATGAGACGCTACTGAGAACCTAAGGTTTCATCTATGTGAAAATAAGTTATGTCAGATAGCTCTGGGATCTTGTAATAATACCTATATCTTAAGAGATACTTTTTCACAATTTAATATGAAATGTTAAGCTGATTTTTTTCAATACCACTAAGGTGGTCGAACGTGTATACCAGGATCGTAACAAGTGGAAGTCTTTAGTTTTTGCATACCTTTTCGGGAACCAGGCGTGATGTTATGTATGTATCATTGCTACAAGAACTGTTCAGATTCATGAGGATATGATATCACTAACATTGGTCGAAAACGTGCCGTCTCACGAGAGCGTCGTCTATTAGTATGTATTAGTATGTATTGGCAAGATCCAATTCTGTCGATATGAGAACACGTTATGTCAAGGGATATAGGTACGTTGATAGTGTTCGAAACTGTACCTTGCTTCTAGATATATGTATCTACACACTGTTGCATACTAGCGAATAACCGTGACTTCTTCTGCCTAGATTTTTCACAGTTACTTAGTCCAAGAGCAAATAAACATACCGTCTAACTGTTTCCAACACTTTCCGAAACGGACATTATTATTTTAAGAAATACTTTCAATTTACATTTATTCATCTTTACTTATTTAATGCAATTTCCTGACTGATTGACTGAATTGTTATTCGCCCAGCCGTAACTCTTTATCTAGACTGTTGAAAGTTGGACAGTGAATTGGTTTTGGTTGGTAGAAAGTATTTTGCAAAACTAAAGGGGCTAAAATGGTAGTTTGCAGTTTGTATTAAAATCCATCTTTTTTAAAACTAATCAATAAAAAACACTGGTAGGCCTTGCGGTTGAAAATTAGGAATAACATGTTTTACTGTTTTTTTTTAAAGTTGGCATTTTGTATGATAATTGCTTCGGATAATCGTTTCTAAACCATTTATTACTCTGTACCAGTCTCATACGTCCGTACTGTTGGGGCACGGCCTTCATTCATCACGCAGGTCCAGTGCGGATTGTGGACATAACACATGACTTTTTTTAACGTATACAGGTTTCCTTCCTCACAATGTTTTCCTTCGCTGAAAAGCCAGTGGTGTAAACAAGCAATGTACTTGAGAAATGAAAAAAAAACTTGTTAGTACATGTTGGGCTCGAACCTCCGCCTCCCAGGACGCAAGGCGAAATCGAAACACCTGGTCCACCACCGACCATTAAGCCCATTACGATCAAACGTTGGTGAGTTGTGCACACGAACGCGAAGAGTTCAAAATGTTTTACAATTGTTTTATACAAAAGGTGCGGCGTGTGTGAGTAATTTCAACATTTGATTGTTTTTCATATAGTTTATATTTTATAACATCACGGTTTTAATCCCCAGAAATTAGTGCTGGATAGACACCCAAATCATAATGATGAGGAAAGCATCTCTTCACCGCACCACTGTAGTTCTGCGTGATAGGTGGTGAGTGTATCGACGCAACTAACATTGTTACTGATACTGTGTATCTATATCTCTATCTGTATATATTTCTGATATTAGTGTTAGTGTATCTAGACTAAGGTAGCTTAATATATGTCCCATAGGTCGAATGCTATCAATTCTAGAATAATATTGGTAAAATGGAAGACTGAATAAGGTACGGAATAATGTACCCCCTTGCTAGATGGCTTTAGGCAAAAGCGGTTTCACCAAGGTCGATCATCACCGTAGACAGTGCAGACAAGTATTGAGTATCCAGCTACCTCTGTGAGCTATTTCATATACCTTATTCTGTGCCTGTGAACCAGAAATCTAGTCACACCGTGTTGCACTAAATAGGCTTGATTAAACAGTGTCCCGCGATTTCACCCGCGAAAAAAATATTTTCCAATGCGAACTCTCGAGCATGGTAAACAGTTTTTCTTTATTCCTTTCTATCCGTGGGCTACCCTTGTGCCAAACCGCAAAATAAAAAAACTTTTAAACAAAAAAACAACCGGCTTCAAAAAGATGCACTAAAAAGGTAAAAATAAAAACTAACTTCCAAAAATCTGATCTGAATTACAGTTTTTTGGAAATTAGTTATTATTTTTACCTTTTCTTCAAAAAGATGCACTTCTTTTTAAAGCCTGTTGTTTTTTTTGTTAAAAAGTTTTTACTTTTTTCTTTTCAGTGACGAATAGCTTTTTTTTCGTGTACACTAAAACATCCATACTTGTAACAAAGTTTTATACAATCATCAACATAGAAGGCGTTCCAAATTATCATTAATAATTTTTATTTCTCAAAAAGTTTAAGTTTTAAATTCACTTTAATAATATGGGACCACCTGGAAAGAATAAACTTTTAAATAAAAAAAGAATTTCTCGAATCGGTCGAGGCGTCTTCGAGAAATCGGGTAAAATACATAAAAAAAAAAGATTCCGACGAATTGAGAACCTCCTCCTCGGTTAAAAATAGTATAAAATCAGGTCATTTATTGCTCTGTAGCGATGACGTGCAGGCACAGAGCCCTCTGGTGTCACCTGCAATAAAAGTACCTATCCTATGCATCCATATCCATCCAAATATCCTTGTCTAATATTGGTTTACTTAAGATTAGAAGTACTATTTTACTTTATCTTTAAGTTTTTTATTTAGTTAGGATTTAGGCAAGTATAAATGTAATTTTATTGAAAAAATATAACATTTTGTTTTATTTACCTTATATAGTATCCACCTTACAAATTGAATATATTTTAAGACCAGCTTATTATTATCGACAAGGGATATTTACGGCAACTCCTTGATTTTGATTCAAGTGGAATTCAGTTATAATTATAAACCCGTTTTGTACAATTTATGAATTTATTAAGAAGAGACTTATTACAAACTTAAGTTGAATATAAATTAGAAAATATTTCTTTTTGTGATAATTACATGATACTGTACTGCAGCCGATTTTGTAGTTTATGGATTAATATAAAAACAAATTTAATGCACTTTGCTTTATAAAACTAATATCTTACATATAATTATATATTGTTTAAAACATCATACTATCATCGAGGGAGACCAGTCGTCGTCAAACTGGTTTAAATTGGCGATCATTCAGATGTGTGTTCCTGGTTATAAACTGGGAATGCGTCAAACAGATATAATTCAAAATACTATATGAAAGGTTTTAATTAACTCAAAACATTTACATAATCAAGTATACAATTTTCTTAAAAATATGAACACGTGTCTATAAGTAGCCCTCGAAATAGAAATAAGAGCCAAAAAATAGCTAAGATAAATTCCACTATAAAAATAAGTAAATACGATAGATTATTACTTAATAGATAAATATCCTTATTTATTAGATAAAATATTGCTTACTGAAATTTCCTTAAATCATAAGTATAGTTACAAAGATGATATTTTATAATTATCAACAATAGGGCCAAATATTATGTAATAAATATATAAAAAAAAAAATTTACCTTCTATACTAATTGCGAAGCTGATTGGAATTATAAGACTTCAAAATTGTTTTTTCGAGATTTCGATCTATGCTCCTTGGGGAAAGTTGTTTAGTATAAGGAGCAGAATTATCTCCTGCTTTATAATTTAACTCTTTTGTTACAGTGTCTATATGTGAGTACCTACGCACGAGTTAGTAATTTTTTTTAACAATAACTCGACTCTATTTAAATATAAACTCTACACAACACTTTTCAAAAACTAAGATGATTGAGTGTATTTTTTATGTTAATTGTACAATTTGCAAGTAAATAGATATTATAAAAAACTATTAATAAAACTAACGACTTTATTTTTGTCTATAAAAAGTAAGTACCGTCACAGAATAAGGAATAGTTGGTTCCGTTTTATCGTCTAAATGTTGATCTTTGACTTTGTGTAACTCCGATATTGGTTTTGTTTTAATTGAAATCGTAAAAACCATCTGGTTTTAAAATACTTTTTTGTTTCCTTTGAGTAAAGTTTTTGCAATCGGCTACGTCACGCTGTTCAAAAAAGTACATAGAAAATGTAAACGTTCGCAACCTTCATAGTTAGTGGTCGAGTCAGTTACGGTTCCAAGGGCTTTTTATTATTTTTGGTATGTAAATGGAAAGACCAAAAATTATTAATATAAATGCAAAGTTGACAAGAACTACTTTGATCAATGTATCAATTTATTCTGCCTATACTATACTTTATGATTAGACACATTTTTATCGCTAAGTTTAACATCTTTGTAAAAGGTTTACATGGAGTCGGAGAGAGTAATACGTATTCTAATGTCTTTGTGTAAGCCCAAATTCATAGGACTACATGTTTAAGATCTGTACATAGTTGACCATAATCGATAGTTTTTATAGGGAATATGGTTACTGCGGAAACCTATCTCTATTAGAAGGTACGATCGATTAAAGATTTTTGATACCGAATAAAGGTCAAGGAAAGACGGTAAGGGACGTCGCGAAAAAACGTGAGTGGAAACCTAAAAAGATTTGTAAAATGTCGCTGTTACAAAATTTTATAGGTGTAGGTAATGATGTATTGTCGGTATCTACTAAATATATATGTATTAGAAATGTCAAGCTTGATAACTTTAAAATTGTCTATAAAGTAGTTTAATGTAATTTTGTACAGTTTAAACCTTGCTAAAATCTACTTTATGGTGTTATATACCTTTGTTTCACTCATAATATCTAGAATATGTTTATAACTAATACAATTGTCCTTAGATTTAACTGTTTTGGTAACTATAGTTATATGAAAAAATACTAAAGTACATACCTACCTATATTGTTCTTTATCTTGATTGTTACATATACAAATTTAAAAAAAAGATACCCCACTTCTTCACATTAATGCGTATGCACTATAGAAACTGCGAGCCACGATGCTGAAACTAAAACTTTCTCTGCATCAAAAATTAATGGCAGAGCCACTTTGAAAGATAAATGTAGCTACTGACAGGAGAACTTGATTCTGCTTCTCTGCCCAAACAGTTTTTACGCTAGTCCTAGATGCTTATAAATGGCTTTTAATAATGACATACTTTTGACATAAAAAAAACTTAAAAATACAGTCGTCTAGATGTCTTTTTCAAGTGTAAAAGATTGGATTTTTCAAAAAGTTTAAGTTTTAAATTAACTACATTAATATGGAACAACCTGGATATATCGTTAACAAAAAAAATCCTGGAATTGCTCCTTGGAGTTTGTTCGAGTACTCGAGGAACATACTTAAAAATAAAAGATTCCGACGAATTAAGAACCCTAATTAAAAAGAACAAACCATTACGATCAATTACTAATTTGGCACACTGACTATATAATATAATTAATTCAACTATTTTCATAAAGAACCTTAATTTCTTGACGATGGACCTGGTATAGCATCTTCAGTTGATTTCCATTTATTTTCTAGAGAATCTTTTTCTTTATGTTCTTGGTTACAAACATTTTGATGGCTAAATCTGCGTTGCTCATCAAAACTTCGTGTTGAACTAATAAACACACTGTCAGCACTGGTTTTCCTTTTGCTATCTAGTGTTGTCAAGCTACTAGCTGAAGGTTTTATTCTGTGTGGAAATCTAGGCGAACCTTTAATTTTTTCACAGGAGTTTTCATGCGATATAGATTTTTTATGTACAGCTGGCAAAACAAAATTCACTTTTGTCTCATGTTCAGCTATATATTTTTGAGTATTAGACGTCAAACTATTTCTCGGTGCATAATTGGAACACGAAGCTTCATCATCTGTTATACGAATAATTGGACCACTTTTGGCATATGACTCTCTCCTTAGCTTTAATTCTGGATTTGGTACGTTCAAAGTGTTACAAGATAATACCATGGAATGTTTTCTATTCGCTGGAACAAGTCCAGCAATCATTCCTACGTGCATCTTTAACGCAGCTGTTATACTCTGACCTGTAGGATCTGCTATTGACATAGTTGATGCTTTCCGGCTTGATGGTCTACTACCAAAGAAGCTTTTTAATCTTTTGAGGAGACCGGGATTTTCATCTCTTTTGTTTAGGCACAGACTATAGAAATCTATTGCTGCTTGCGATTTTCTATAGTTAAGTTTAGGCTGAGAGCTGAAATTTATTGAATTTTGTCCTCGGAAAGCTTCAGCAGAGGGCCAGCTGGCTCTTGGTATTACTGGTGGAAGGACTGAGAGTAAAAGCATTGGTAGACCTCCACTTATACTTGGTGTACGTCTGTCAGAATCCCTAAATTCTTCTTCAACAATATTTAATTCAGTCTGAAGAAAGAAAATGCAAAATTAATTTACAAAATCTTTATTTTTTAGAAAAGAACTTAGAAATGTATTATTTTTACTTACTCGTCTGTGTAGTGCTATCGACGCATTAGAAGTGCTAGTCGAGTCGAGAGGTTCGGCTAGTAACTTTTCTAGCCTACCAATTTCTTTGTCAAGAGCAGCTACTTCTCGTTTATATACTTTATTTTGTATTTCAATTCTAAAGTGGAGTTCTTGCGTGTCATCTGTAACGAATCTTCTAGTTTTACATTCCAACTTTAAGCCCATGCTTTGTATAACAGGATCTTCTTCGGCTGTAACATATCTAAACTTAGCTTAGCAAAAAATAAAAAAATAAAAATTTGAAAATTTCGCTTGGTGGTATAGAAGTAATTTGATGATGTTTACCACATCCTAAAAAACACGCCTTTCAGACAAAAATAGATTTTTATAATTTATTCTTCATCTAATAAAGTCAAATGCCAAACTCATTTTAAACTATCTATTATTTAAGCAAGCTATTCTTGTACATATATATGTACATATATATATGTATATTTGCATATCTAACGATTTGGATGAAATTTTGTATTCAGATAGGGTTTAGCTTTTTAAGTATACCTCATATAGCTGTATTTTTTTTAAAAACGCTATTTTTGAACGAGCGGGGGTAGCCTCGGCTTGGCTTGTCGCTCTCGGGGGCGTCCCTTCGACTGGCATGAGTCTCGAACCCGAAGGTAAGTCACCGCCAGGAGGGGAGATCCCCGTTACGCGGGTGCGGTTGCGATTGAGTGGGGGCGAGAAGCGCCCCGGCACTTTTTGATACCTCGTGTATCCTTGTGGGCGCCGACGAACCCGGGGACGTCGGCGTCGTGTTTGGAGGGAGACCCTATTGGGGGAGGTCGTTGAGACTAATCCCGCTATCCGGATAGCGAGATCGTCATCTGGGGCCGTTAGTACGTGCCGTGGCCGCCTAACTATAGTTTTACGACCATGCCGAGGTGATCTAGATTGCTCGCCGTCGGTACGACGAGGAAGACATTTATAGAATTCACGTAAAAACCCAGCCAGCTGCATGTTTTATACAAATTAAATTAGGGTTCCACAGCACTACAATTGTAACGGATATCTAAAAAGCTAGTTGCTTGCTATATATATCATATATTCATTGCAAGTATCGATAAAGCACTATAATCATTCTTATTTTGTTCAGATTCTTCAAGCAACATGCGTCTAAATGATCCATACGATATAAAGTAACTGTAAAGGATGAAAGGCTATGAAATCCTAACCAAGTAACGAAGTATAGCCTATTCTTTAGTATAATATAAATCTAATATAGTAAGTACACTTGCCTTTTTTTCTAATTGTAACAATCTTCGGTAAGAACAATAAGCACAGAGTTGAAGTTGTTGTTATTAAAATCAAACTTGTTATTGTGACGTATGCTAGAGTAGCTCTTTCTGACATAATAGTTCCAATTACAACAACACTAGCGCTTGTAATGACAACGGAATAGACGCTTATGCCAATGTACTTAGAGTCGTTTAAAGCTGATATCTTAACGTTTCTTGTCTCCCATGCCATGTAGACCCCGACAATTAGGAGAAGACCCTTGTAGGCGTATAATGCACAGAGCCAGCCTGTTGTGTTTTGAGACTTACAAACCTCTATCTGAAAAAAAATGTAACATTTTAATTTCGATTTTAAGCGTTCTATTGAAAACAAACAAAACGTTTTACGATCGTTGGTTCCACCCATCCTTTTTGTGTTATTCTTACATTTTCATTAGGTATTTCTTCCCACTAACCGTACCGTGCTGAAATTTTACAATGTATCGTCACGTTTCCCACACTAACATACAATTTCGGTTCGGATCAATAGTTAATTATTTTTTTTAACTAAATATTATTATATAAGCCTATTTCAATGCTGATCATAAGCCTCTTCCATGGCACGCCATTTATACCGATCTTCTGTTTGCCGCATTCAGTCAAAATAGGCTGAAGAGCGTCCCCGCTTCGTCTTTCGGCATGCGGTCTCCACTTTAAAACACGTATGCTTCATCGACCATCGGTCTTTTAAAAGACGTGCCCAGCTCACTGCCACTTTAGCTTACTGGTTTTAATAAAACATTATTAAATCAAAATTATGACAAGGGCCTAAAACGCATTTTTATCATCGCAAAGCTGGATAAATCCATTTATTTTTCTGCCCACAAAAAGTAAATTTCCGATATTTTTTTAACTTTTCTAAATATTAAGCATAGCTTTTTATTAATCTAAATACGAGTTTCATATTTTTTAAATTACTCAGGCAATTTACTTACCCAACTCCAACAAAAATATTTGTACATGCCCTTTACATAAATTTCGAAAATAAAACCACTTTTAGCTGTTTGCCGCAGGCTTTGCGTCTATTATAGCTTTAGGGCCACAAAAGTTACGTCATTGTACAAAACAAATCTTAGAAATGAGTAATACAAACACTATTGTATTTACCTCTTCTAACTCGATTGTTTGTAACCGCAGCCAAACAATACATAAGCTTGTTAAGTAAAGTAAAGATAAAGTTAGTAGCGATATTTGTTATACTATGTTCTTTGTTGATAAGCATGTTCTGTTTACTCTAGATATAATACTAAACTAACACAGGAAACAAAATAAAAGGAAATGTTAGTACCTGAGGTTGATATACAACACTTCGGTCCGTCGCACTTATTTCTATGGTTAAATTCTTTAGATGCCTTTCCATGGGATCCATCTTAGCCCATAGAGTCACAATCATACCGTCGATCAGAAGCAAAGCGCAAACCAAGGATATGAGTAGAGTGTCTTGAAGCAGCTTGTTTTTGCAGACACCACTACGATTACTGCGATAACAAGCAAAATTTTACGATATGCTTACATTTGTTTTATTTAATGTAATACAATATGTTAAAAATATAGATGTCGTGGCCCAGCTTCATTATCCTATCGAAAAGAAAAATGCGAAGTCAAACAACGTTGGGTGTGGGTAGCCATTGGATGGGTGACGATTTTTCTGAGCCCTTTCGTGCTTTTGAGGGAACGTTAAACCATCGGCGTTGGGCCTGTGTGTTGATTACAAATTATGACAACAGTCGTTAAGCAAATCCAGAGGCTGTGTGTGTGCCTTAAAAATCAGTGTGTGTGTCAAAAGAAAGTGGCCAGTAGCTCGTCAATATTCGCCAATTCAAACTGCGCTAGCGTGGTAGACTATATGGCTTAAGCCTCCTTTCTCGAATAAGACGCTCGTGCTCCTGCAGTGGAGACGCACTGCGGCTTAGGCAACTAATTGTATGTTAAAAATAAAATAGTTTAAAATTTTGCTTAGAATTTTAAAAGGTAAGTAGGTACCTGATAAATATTCGATGAACACGATAAGTCTTTGCAAACATTGATCCAAAGGCTAGAGAAAATCCAGCAGATAAAATGTACGCTCTACCCTGCAAGGAAGATCCTGTCTTAATATATTGTAAAATGTTAAAATATGTAAAGCTTGTTTTAATTTTAATTAAAACTTACGATACACAAAGCAGAGAATGGCACAAAAGACGGTAAGGCAGCATTATCTACTCCGAGCAACGCTACTGCTGTGTAAACTAGAACGCAGCCGATCAAAGTCATATTGTTCAGACGTGGCGATGATAATTTGATGGACCTGTGAAAAGGATAAATATCTTGTTGAATTTTTTTAATAATTAGTTTTTAATAAAAATTTATATCAAAACGGTCACATATTATTAAAAACATACCTGCCTATATTTACTTCAAAAGCATCGTATATTTTGCTTTTTAAAGTAGATTTTCGACGTAATTTTTGTTATTAAAAAAATATTTTAACATTACGCTACACAAAAAGCGTAATTATCACATTTCGTAAAACATATTTATCCATAAAATTAAATGCAAGTGAATTATAAAAAACCCGACATTTCATTAAATTATTCAAATTTAAGAATTCACAAAAACACTGGTTAATTAATAACTCACTAGAATTTCATGAATTTTTATACCTTTTGCGGCTGATGTAAATATTGCGACACATGAAAATAGTGCATTTTGTATAGCGGTGTGTTTATAGTCAAAGAAGGGAACGAAGTTTGTATGGGACATAAAAGTCAATCAAAAATTTAATTAAGTGATTTCCAAAATAGGAGATTGGCTGTATTATTTCAATTTTAATTTGATATACAGGGTATTGTTTGATCTCACTTTACTGCATACTCTAAACCATACACGATAACGATACTAAAATACTGATTATTGACCCTGAAATTGCTTTAAGAGCTCTATCTAAAGGTGTCAACAATAGTTTATAAAATAAACTGGATCTATCCGAAAATTTGATATTTTAGCTTCCATACGTTTAGTATGGTGACATGGCATTCATCGTATGACACCTAAATAATTTTGATAATACAGTTTTAACATTTCTTTTTTTGCAACATTAGAAGACAATATCATCATCTACTAAACTAAAAACGCATTGTGTTGAATACGCAAGTTTATTCTTTTAAGTAATTAGTTTTTAGTAAACTTTAATAGCTTGTTTTAATAGTTTGTCATGAATATCTTTTTTACTAAATAGATCTTCGTCGTTTTTATAAATAAAAGACGTCAAATATAGTAAATAGACTTTTTCGTTCTTCTTCTACATTAAATTTAAAAGTTTAGATTTCGTGGTTTTTCTTTCATTTAATTTACCATGTTTGTAAGAGAGATTTTATCCTTATGATTGATTGATGTCATAAAAATATAGGCTGTTATTTGCCAGATTTTAGCCGGTTCAATTTCCGAGTGTGGCAAGCGAGTTTTCAAAAATCTTTTAATGCAGATTTGTTTCTTTTTAAAATTAAAGGAATGTTTTTTTTTAGAGTAGTTGTCCACCAGGTACGGTTAAAAAATTCCATTATGTATTGTTTAATGATTTTAAGGGTAACCTCAAGAGTTTTCCTAAAAAAAAATTATTTACAATTCAATATTTAAAAGGGAAAACCAAAGAGGAAAAAACAATAAAGACAGAAGTGGCTGTATGCACTAAGACTTTTGTCTCTTAAGAAAAGCAGGCTACAATAAGCAAAAGGAAACAAAAAAGAAAACAAAACATATACTCGTATTATCATTAATCAGTGGCCTTTGCCGCCCTTTGCACTAAGCGTTACATTTACATTCCCAACCTGTTGATTTTGTGATAAATCCTTAACAAAGTTAACATGCTGATTACCAACAGGTGATAATGATTTAAGTGATAACAGATTATCATCTTAACATATGCTCTATGCAGTGCTTTATTAAATATAATGGGCATAATTATTGCAAATTGAGTGAAAATATAGGTTAGTGTTAATAAATCGGATTGTCAATCTGTTAGTTTTATTAGTTTCTTAGTATTATATGATTTATAAGTTATAATACTTACATCAATCTTTCTGCTTATGTTTAAAGATACTAAATAAATAAACTGGCACACAAAATTTTCAAATGTGATCAACTATAAATATTTGCCTTGGTTGACAAAAGATATAACCATCTTTTTAGTACCTACAAAGACTGATAATTTAGAAGATAAAATTTCATTTTCTTAATAAATTTTGATTCGGTTTTTAAAGAGCAAATTTGAAACTGACACGAAATGCCGCAGTTCTGTGACGAGGACAATTTATGAGATACGCGGCTGTTCCATATTTATTTCGGTAACTAGACTTTTGAACTTATTAACTAAAGCAGTAAAGATATCTAAGTCAGAGCTTAAGAGGATACGATCCTCGCAGCGGGCTTCATACAAACGCATTTCTCATTTCTTTTAGACATTAACTGATCGATCACTGTGAAATTTCTTACTGATAATCCCAAGCCGAATATACCTATGTCTGTGGTTTTTCAAAATCTTGAAAAATGTTTTTATTAACTTGAAATCTTTTTTAAATTATTTGTATGAAAAACTATAATCCTGTATAACTTTTGAATTATAAAATTTAACAGAAAACTGACACACTGCAGAGCTATATATTTATTACTAGAACGTGTCTTCAAAATTTCGTTGTGTTTCATCTGGAAGTGTCAAAAATAAGTGAAAAAATCGTTTGTACGAAGCACGCTGAGAGGCGCTCCGAATCGTATTCCCTCAAATGATATTTCTTTTATTAAATGACAGAAATGTAAAGATAACGAGGGTAGATACTTTGATTAAATAAATATATTTCATCCCTAAACAATACTCTATTACGAAATGGCAATTTCATACTTTAACCCGTATTATTTAAATCGCTAACAAAACACTTACCTCCTCTTACTGTAGTGTAAATTAAAAACCAGAAATGCCAGCGCCAGTGCCACACCAGCAGCAGCCAGTATAGCGATGATCATTCTAGCTGGAGCCCACACCGAATCTACTCTCAAAACCAGGACTCTTCTTGCTGCTGGTATTCCTCCTGACCATTGCGGCCGGGCACAATGTTTACATGTTATTTCTTTACCATAAGCATATAAGGCCACATTTTTAGGTCTTCCACCTGTACAAAAATGCGTATATCAGAATTAAAGTCTTAGCTAGTTAGTGGTTGTTAGTTATGACTAAAATTTAGTTTAGTAAATTATTTTGTATTCAATTTTAAACAATAATAAAAATTATGTAACTTGTAAGCTTTAAGTTTTAATGAGAGTGAACTATTTTTATTTTTTTGGCTATCTTTAGATTTGTGCTATAGATAAATAATTAATAGCGAGATATACGTTTTTATTAAAAAATATAACACACAAAAATTAATAGTACATTTTGCACCGAGTAAAGAATGACGCTTTTCTTACCAGTGGTAGGAAGCTAGTTTTGACGTGGGTAAGAAAAGCGCTTTTGTACTTTGTACTGCCGATATCTTTTCTACATCCGAAAGCCCGATCCTAATTATTCATTACAATCACTTTCAGAAAAAATCGTCATGTTTTCAATATTTTCTCGTCGTTAGGGTAACGAGTTAAGTTTTCAAGAATTTAAATATGAACACAATATGGAATTAAAATAGCTTCTACACAGTCAAACATACTTGTACCTTGAATTTGATAGAATGCTGAAGTACCAACTCTATCAGCTCCATTAAACGAAACGGGTCCCTGAAAAAGTTACTATTTTAATTTATTTGAACACATTTTGTAATAAAAGTTTACGGTAGAGAATTGTTGGTAGTACAAACCGATACTCCTAAGAAGCTTAAGTTAGCTAGCTGATTTAAAAATTCAACAGCCATGTCTTTTCTATTGTAATCAAAATCTCCAATTCCTGATTTAAGAATTGTTCTTTGTGAATCCTCTTCTATGTCATTAAGGGTCCGCCAGAATTCTTCAGCTCCTCTTAACGCTAGTGCTATTGCCCAAACAGCATCGTAAGCATGAGGTGCAAAAGGTGACATTGGAACTCCGGCATCCTGCATTTCGCGATGAAAAATTTCATTCGTCTGCAATTTTGGGGCATGTTTGAACAACAAATTTCTATTAACAGAACAAATGTTGGGACATTAAAGACCTTAATAAATGTAATTAGTAATGTCTCTTATGCATAATCTTATGATTGGACTTATAAACAGCACTCAAAAAGGCGTAGTTTAAAAACAGAGAAATAGGAATTGAAATAGAAGAAAAAACGTATCATTCGTGATTCAGTAGAAAAACAGATTAAATTTTCAGGGGTGCATTTAAAAGGTTCGAAGATACATATAGGTCTGAACAAGAAAAGTTGTTGGCTATATGTTGTTTTTTCCTACAACTGTTTTTTTCTTTATAACTGGTAATAAATGACGTGTGGGAGATATATTAAGCCACCTAAGTCCAGGTGTTGCGGTGATTGGCTCACCCCCTGTCACGTCACGCTGGACTAAAGTGGTAAGTGAAACGGGGCTGTCCCCCACATAATGGAGTAGGTGTGTGTCCAGCCACTAGTTATCCCCGTCTGAGAAAAGAAATAGGGCATACATATAAAATGAAAACTGAAACAGAAGAATCATAACTCTCGTGCGTGTTTCAGAAGAATATTCGATTACATTACAGGGAAGTATTAAAAAAGCTGATATTATGAGAGAAATATACACCTAAATATAAAAAGAAGTAATTAGGGATGCATGTTTTTTTTTCAACCGTGAAAATTTTACAATCGTAACGTTTTAATCGATCGTTAACTCAATTTGAATATAAAATAATTAAAATATTTAACTATACTGACCAGCCCTGATGATGATGTCATGTCTCCAACTATTCCTCGATGTGAAGTAACGGTGACGAGGCCTTCCATGGCGCTGGCGAGGTGCGCCCGTAAGCATGGGATTGCGCCCCGCACGCGGGGTGGGGCACCCGCAACCATCCATGCATACTCCGCGCCGTACATGCCCAACTTAAATGCCTGTATTCTCGTGTCGTAAGTTTTGAGAAGGTTTTTAAGTATTCTATTAGTACTTTATTATATCTTAGGTTTAAATACGAGTTGACAGCATAATCGACACATGTAATGGTCACGAAAAAAGTATCTGTTGCGTGGGTGTCATTATGCCGAATTGTATTAAAAGCTCGTTTCGGCCCAGATATTATCTTGACTATCTGTTTTTCTTCCGAAAATTAAGTCCGAAATTCGTTAATTTGTAGTTGTAACACATTGAAAAAATGTTTGTTTGTCTGTTTTACAAGACCCTTTTACTCAAGAACGCGTGGAGGTATCAAGTTGAAATAAATATCAAATACTTAAGTCTACAGTTAATTAAAGTTGTAAAAAAGCTTGTTAAGTAATAAAAAAATATGCCCAAAATATGCGAATAAATCAGAATTTTTTGGTGATGGTGACAAAAAAGTAAATTTGTTGTTACCATCACCAAAAAATATTTCGTTTGCAATTATAAACTTATTTGCAGTTACTAAACAAACCGCGACCTATGTCGATGTATTGTATTGTGTGATGTATTGGGATAACAGTTTTTCAACAGCAAAGTTAAGTTTGTCCCTCAATACAGTTTGCCTTATACGGCACCCTCGGTGCGCGAGGCCGATATTTATATTAGTAACAAAAATAAAAATAATGATTAACTGATTTTCTTTGTGAGAACGGTCACGTCGGTTGTTCGTGAGCTCTGGTCGCTGACGCGTTCGGCTGGTGGCACTACGGCTACGGTACAAAAATGTACAACCACACTTTAGCATTTATGTTAGAATGGAATTAGTTATAAGTAGACGCAGATGTCATAAATTATCTTTCTGTGTATAATCAATTTATGGTCAAGTCTCAAAGTAGGGACAAACGAACTCTCCAATCTCTCTAAAACTAAGTTCTAAGTGACTATTAAAGACATATTCTGAAGTTGTAAAGTAAGTGTGCCCACAGTGCGCCCCCCTGTTACTAAATAACGTGGTTTTAACCCATATTAAGCCCTTTTCAATGAAGTCCCTTTTACACGCACCCTTGACGTCGCTTAATTTTAATAATGTAATCTGAGAAACGAAATAGAGTTCGAATAAGATCAAACTTCCCAAATGGGTAGAACGTAATTTTATTGTGTAAGGTTCTGACCCAACTTTCCACTCTGTCGGATCCAATTTCTGCAGAAGACAAAGCAACGGTACTCAAGGGGTACCGTTGTCTCATAATTCGAACGTAACTCACCTCACAAAAAATCTTGGGAATCATTTCTTGAGAGAAGCTTCCTATAATAATACGTGTGTCAAGTTCCTGCAATAAATATTTTTTAGTTAAAAAAGGAACTAAGTTGTCTGAGTTTGATGTAATCTTCGAATCTACTGGACCCAGTTAAATAATGTTGCTGTAAAATGCTGTATATTTGATCTATTGACGTTGTTGTTTTAAACAAAGGATAGGAAAGGTGGGAAAGCTATAAAGTATATCAAAAATAAACAACTTTCAAATAATGCTATAAGTTTATGTTTTTTATTATAAGTTTACAGAGAACAGCCTGCAACTTCGTTATAAAACCCAAAACATCATAAAAATAATTGGCCATAAAAATAGAATGGATGTTCATAGTAGCAATTTAGTCAAAACTGAATGGTATTCTTATGACAGCAAAAATTTAATTATTTTGCCGCTTGTTGTCTCCTCTGTCTTTTCCCAAACATTACTACATTTATTTAAATTATTAGTGATACCTTTAATTGCAACAGCTGTTCTTTGAAATCGGACTCTGCGAAGGTGATCGATGCCGCACATGTGATGTTGGCAGCCTCAAGCTGTGTCACTAGCTCATTTACAGCTAAAGAATATATCTCCTCATTCTGGGAAAACGCTGTTACGGTGTCCCATCCAAATTGTCTGTGCACATAAAAAATATATAGCTTAAATACCTACATCAAAATCGTAAGGAAATATATGTTTGGAACTAATAACGGATCATTCTCAAACTATTGCTTTCAATAATCTGAACTATTTCTACTAGATGGCGCTTAAATGATACGGTAATTTATATTTGTAATGACGCGAACGTGTCTCACACTTAGCCGGTTTGTTGTTATACCTACTTTAGAACTCATTCTAATATAACTGCAAATTTTTAAGCTTGTTTGTATTAATTTTTTTTACGTCACGATAGAACAAAACAACAAAAACGTGTTCCTTAAGTTAGAAACCCGTACCCAAAGGGTAATTAGCGGAACTCTATTACTAAGACTCCGCTGTCCATTCGTCCGTCCGTCTGTCACCAGGATGTATTTCATGAACCGTGATAGTTAAACAGTTAAAATGTTTACAGAAGATGTATTTCTGTTGCCGCGATAACAACGAATAGTTAAAAACAGAATAAAATAAATATTTAAGGGGGCTCTCATGCAACAAACGTGATTTTTTGCTCGATTTTGCTCGATATTGATAACGGCAACAGGTAGACGCTTAAAATATTCACAGAATATTTAGATATATAGTCACTTTAAAAATAAATAATTAAATTAAAATAAAACAAATATTTAAAGGGGGCTCCTATACAACAATCGTGATTTTTTTTGCCGTTTTTATAGAATGGTACGGAACCCTTCGTGCGCGAGTCCGACTCGTACTTGGCCGATTTTTCAATATTTGTTAGATAATCCGCTATAATTACCCATATTCTGTAAAAATTTTGCCATCCACCTGACACGATTCAAAAGAACTCTTAAAGGTCGGACGGACGGACAGACAGCGTAGGCTATCAAAGGACCCCGTTGGCATCTTTTGGGTACGAAAACTTTAAAAAATCACACCTAGTAGAGCAAAATATTATTGTTCGCAACTGAATGCTAAAGTATTTTAAAACTAAAGTCAATTTTACCTGATGAATGCAATGCGTGCTGGGTTGTGGGAAGAGTCAGGAGCCACAGTTCGACAAAACAGTGGAAACTCGGAACGGTCGCTCAGAGCCGGCGACGTTGAACCAAATGAAACCTACGAGTATGTCAAGGGTTTAAATAAAATAAAAGTTCATACTAAACATAATTAATAGTACCTAATGCAAATTATATAACCTTAAGGGTAAAACTTGTGAAACCTAAGAAACCTTTGTACTGTTCCGTGCTTAGTGGCTTTTATCACTAAGTAACTATGTTAATATAAATTATAACTATCGGATATGATAGGTTTACTTATTCACATATATAAGTTATTAAGTTTTAAAAAGTTGTAGACATATTATTAGTTGTTACTAAAGATTGTGGTAATAAAATGTATTCGTATTTTATCAGAAATTCTGAGACAAAGGACCCTGATAGCAGACTTATCATAGGTTTTCTGATCAATTTACCCACATTAAAGGAAGCCCGTTCATTGAATTCAGATCAGACAGAAGCTTTCAGACGGAATATTTATTGTTAAATAATGTATTAAACTAGGTATAAGGGTAACTGACACAGATCGTTATTTTTATTTTTACGTGGCCAACAGACCGTGTGTCAGTAAAGGCTAAATAGAGTGCAGACTAGAAATAACCCCACTTGGTGGAACAAAGATCTACTTAAAATAGCGGCGGGTTGCTTGATGCTATCCCGTTGTAAAATATAAAAAAAATGGGAAGGCCTACGCGTATTGGTTTCAGAGAAACTTTCTACTGCGAACGCTTTGGTTGTGGAACGAGTTCCCTGCCAAGATTACATATGGGGTTCTTCACGAGAGAAGTTATTAGATTTTTAAAAGGTTGGCTGGGGTCACCGCTTATCATTAGGCGGACCGTAACCTTGTTTGTCACCTTAGTGATATAAATAAGGCTCAGTCGTGGATTAGGGTGGCAAACGATGATGATGAAGTATTAGTACCTGAACAATATTCCAGTAAGGTACAATCTTGGCTATGCTCTCTGTAACTTCAGAACATGCAGTTCCTAGCAGCATCACTATACGTGAATCTTTCTCCGTGTACAGGGCGTGGAAGAAACGATCAACTCCTACTCCTGGATCACACTATACAGTGAAAAATAAACAAATTAGAGTATTAGTATCATATTAAATCCATATAAATATCCATACTAATTTTATAAATGCGAAAGTAACTCTGTCAGTCTGTTACTTCTTTACTTTTAAACCCTTCTACCGATTAACATTAAACTTGGCATGGAGATAGTTTGAATCCCAGGAAAAGACATAAGCTATTTGAAAACATCAAGTGTGAGTCGGTTTTTTTGCCGGCAAGTTGCCGTTGAAATCCTACACTAATAACCGAATTTAGGGCGGGTGGAACTGTGGTCAAAAGCTCGTACTATATAATTGTCGCCCGCATTGAATTTGGCACTTGCAGATATTAAATAAACTTTTTTTTTGAAATTATTTTCATAGCACACCCCGGTCACTTAGTAGATAAAAATAAATAATTTAATAAAAAAACTGAGTGTTAAAACATTAAAAACTGAAAAGCAGTAAAAAAGTGTACCTAAAACATATCAAATATTTAACTATAAGCAGACAGAATTCATTTAAGGTAACTACTTTTAACTTGCATTGACATGAGTCCCGCCTTTTACGTTTATGTGCATTTTTTTATTGCTTTTTAGTATTTAATATTACTGCAGTCGGTTATTTTATTTACTTAATAATATTAATTTTTATTTACAGTTATTGATTTTTAATTTAACTTTTTTTCGACTAATGCTAGACTATTTTATGTTCTCTTTGTCCCTTTAACACTCGGGAGATGAATACCTTTCATTGAGATTACAATCACCGAAATCGGTCCAGCCTTTTAGGCTACAGGAGGTCACAATGGAATAGACATACCTACGTACACAAACATACGCTCGAAAAACATTACCCTCGTTCTGGGTCAGTAGTAAAGCGATAGTAAATGTTACGCAGCGCCTACTTTATAGACTTACTTTCGTATCATTTACAATTAAACGGAGCTTGTATCCCGGGAGGAGTCCCTGCTGGTTTACGTGAGCAATGGCCAATTTTGCTGCAGTTAGTTCTGATACTCCATCAGTTCTAGGTACCTCGCCTATTGACAACTCAAATAAGCCCAGAATTGAAATTATCCTGTTTGTTGTCTTCTTCCTGTGATCTATAAAAATTTGATCATCTTTAAAATTAGTCTTTGTAAGTTTTTTTGGTAATAATAAATGTTTATTTCAGACCATGGTCCATAGTGTGTTAGTAACAAATATACTTAAAAAACTATGTTAGTTGTACGGATGAAATAATAAAATACTAAACAAATATTTTTTTATTATTATTTTGTTTTGCGAGAGTGACAAGTGTTCACATACGTCGTCTTATATGAAACCTACACACTCACTCAAAATGGGACAATCCAACCTTTTGAAAGCTGTTTCCAAGAGCCTGTTCGGGCTGCCACGCACACGGCTTAGCAGTGAGGCCGTTCTGTTGCGCATGATGGCATAATAATCGCTCGTGCGAGCTTCAGCAAACATTGCTGATACAGTCACGCGGCAACCCCATCAGTATCCGGAGTGCATTATTATATTGAACTCGCAGAGCACTATAGGCCTTTTGCGTATAGTTGACCCATTGACTGCAAGTGTAAAACCATTGGCAGAATGCTTAAAACAAAGTAATTTTAACACTCTGCGCACATCGAGCAAATCTACGTGTCAACATATTACACCTAACAGACAGTGCTCTGCGCTCCCTTTCAATGTCTAGGTCATCTTTTAGAGTGTCTGTGACCCAGTGCCCCAGGTACTTAAATTGGGAAACTCTCTTAAGAGGCGCGCCAGAAAGTATTACCGAAGGGACCTGGTCATACGTTTTATTTCCCGCCTTAAACACCATTATTTCACTTATTAGTGAATTGTATGGCCATGGGTCTCAGTGTACTCCTCACATATTCTAACCAGTCTTCTCAAGGCACTCATTGATGGACTCAGCAGCACCATGTCATCAGTATAGCTTATGTTATTTACACTTTTGCCATCGATAAAGCATCCGACAGATGCGCTATTGAGTCCATCAATCAGTCTGTTCATATAAAGGTTGAAAAGTCTAGGAGACGTCAACCCCCCTTGTCTCACTCCACACTCCATTCTGTACACTTCCGATGTTGCACCTGCCCATCTCACACAATTGGTCTGGTGCTGATACCAATATTTAAATATTGATATCAACTTCTTTGGTATACTAGTTTCATTGGATAGCTTTCTCCACAGTATATCATAATTTACCAGATCAAAAGCTTTAGAAAGATCCAAGAAACATGCATATACTGGTGTTTTTCTATCTGTATAGTACCTGACAGTGTGCTTAAGGCAGTAAATGGCTGTTTCGGTTGAAAGGCCAGGCCGAAAACCAAACTGTGCGTCATTTAATTGCAAATGAAGCCCTAACTGTCGATCAAGCACACTATCCAGCACCTTGATAACAGTGGCAAGAGAGATCGGCCTATAATTATTTATGTCGCAAATGTCTCCAGTCTTGTTTTTAACAATTGGTACGACAACAGTCTTAATGAGGTCGTTGGGCAGAAAAGCATGACCTAAGCACAAAGAAAATAACATTGCGAGTACACGAGGTAAGTGAGCACCCGCATATTTAAGATGTTCAACGCTGAGGCTGCCGTGTCCTGGTGATTTACCCCAGCACATTTTCGAAATTACTGTTGCAATTTCGTTTGTACTAACACAAATTTGAACGTCACCGACTCTTTCCTCAGCGGTGGACACCTCACTTTTTGATAAAGTATGTACTTGAAAGTGCTTATGAAACAAGCAAGCAATTCGGCGGGGATCGCTCACGCTCTCTATGCTCACAGGAACACTCTGACGAGGATTAAGTCGGTTTGTCAGTTTCCAAAATTCTTTAAAAGTTTTGTTTTTGTGATGACTGGCCAATAAATCAATTTTAATTTGTTGTTGATTATCTTGGCACCACTTCAATTTCTTTTTAAAGAATTTTCTACTCTCACACATCTTGTCATATACAGTGCCCGACGATGGTTTACCGTGAGACACACACTCCTAAAAACCACGCCGAGCCTCCTCCCTATGAGCACTTTGAACGTGTCTATTCCAACCTACAATGTTTTTACCTCGTTTGACTTGTTTTAAGTCATATGACGTTATAGCAGCCTGACTAAGTGCCTCTAAATTTTTTGATAAATATTATCGATATGTTTTTGGTGTTCAGTATTACTACATAGCTTGTCACAACAATTGGTCAGTTCTATGGGAAATTCGATTGATTCCAGTTTGTTATTACAATATATTATAAAGATACCTAATAAAATTACTATCTGCATGTAATAGACGAAAGCAATTATGGCAACATTTAATAAGCAGTTTTTAAGTTTGCCTGCTTATTCTACTGCGATTATCAATTGGAGTATTGCTCGCGTTCTGAAGGGCAGAGGTTCGAGACCAGCGTGTAAAAATGAGTCTTTTTCAGTTGTTTGTTTACTGGTTTTTCGGTGAAGGTAAACATTGGGAGGAAACATGCATACGTCAACGTACGCCCACGTGATGTTCCCAATCGCCCAGTAGGCTGTGCCCCAGTAGTATGTACTTATGAGGTGGTAAGGATGAAGAGCTTGGTTTTCTAAATTAATGTAGAGAACAATTATTCACTGTAAAAATTGACTAGATAAATCTTGTGAAGTGAAACAAGCATTATGTCATGCTTCATGGGAAGTGTACGTGTAACGCTGCCTGAATGTTATCAAGCTGGATCAATAGTTTGAGTTTAATACAGACGTAATTGTGGTGATGTAGTGCAAATATATTATAGCAGCAGTAGCTACATTTGCGCCAATTCTCGATGGAAGCCCGAACGAAACTGCGAATCTTTGCGAGTGTGGACCGTTTTTACGCGAAGTTCTTCATGGCATGATTGGCGCGGTTCAGTACGCCCGATCTCAAAAAAAAGTCTATCTAAAAAAAGACTAGCGATTCAGAGACACGTACACAAAAATATACACAGACAACCAAACTGGAAACTATTCTCCATTATGAGTAAATTTATGTAAACAGGGACGACCATTCATCGTATTCGAATTTTGAAACCTTCGCCTTAGCAGCTCAGAGACCTTATTGGAAACAGTCTCCAGCGATTCGGACTCTGGAATTCGAGACTAAAATGAATGGAAGTCTGACTTACCTCTCGAAACCCGTGAATCTACATTTTTTCTCTCGAATTCCTGAGTGCAAATAGCTTGAGACCAAACAGGCGCGTAGGCGTGCGTAATCTAATTTTGACATTTCTATGCAAAACACAACAATATTTATCTTAATGCAATATTTTAAATCCATAGTTAAATAAATTAAGTAGAACTTACCTTCTTCAAAACTTGGTATTCGAGGATAAACGGTGGTTTTGAAATATGAAGCATGGTCCGAAAATGTAAATTTGGATGATAAGCTAATTGACTTTCCTTTATTATTTATTGTTGTATCGTTTAGCAGCATTTCAGTTCCAGTCAACCCTATTTCAACAATGGTATGATTAAAATTGATTTTATTGAAAAATTCTTCACTTTTGTTCATCATAAGAGTTTCTTCTTCTTTTAAATCTCCGTTTTCACTTTTGTTTACAAGTGTTATAAATTCGTCCGAGAAATCTGTTCTGTTTACAAAATCAAAATCATTTTTCTCAGTTATATTTCCGAAATTTGTTTGTGTAGTACATAAATAACATAATGTAGTATTATTGTCTTTAGCGTAATTCTTTATTGTTATATTGTAACGATTGGAGTTGAAATTTTCAATTCTTAGATCGAAATCATTATTAATACTATTATTTTGATAAATAAAACAATTAAATGCTTTACATTTACTATTATTACTATTTGTTTTTATGGTTTCAATTGTTTCACTAGAATTACCCTGTAATTTGTGGTCCATAATAATACTGAGAAGCTCATTATTTGTTTTATTTCGATTATTTGTTAATGATATTTTATTTTTATGATTTGATACATTTACTTCTATTTTGGTGCCCATATTAGTTCTTTCATACACAAATTGTGTGTCAAAAACTGGTGTAAATAATAATAAAAAGCTAAGGAGAAGGGTAATGTTAAACTTCTTCAAGGCAGATCCAAGATAGGATGAATAGTCAAGGTACGGGGATATGGCTTGCCGCGGCTGACGTTTCATACCACTTCACCGCACTTCAGCAGCCATTTATCTGAAAAGAAATTAGGTAAGTCAATAATACTGTAGCGTTTTAGTTTTAAGTTTTTCTAATATATTTTCACTTTTGTGTAATGAGGTTGGTGAATTTATGTATTTTTTTATTGATATCCATGTCCCCGCCACGAACGCCAATCCCTGATCGACGCAAGGCAGCAACAAAACTTGAAATTTTGATAAAAAGTCTTACTACCAAAAACGTTAAAAGACTGGCTGGAGAGAACTGAGAGAATAATTTTGAAAGGACTATCATTTTAGCACTAAATTTTGGAGGAGTTGTAATACCTTAGCTCAAAAGCTGAAAGGAGCCGTCCAAGAGGACCCTTTGGATTGATCTCCATTGCGATTCCACTCTCCTACTCCTATAGAGCCTGCTGTATACAAGATCATAGTGGGTAAGTGTTTATCGGCTATAAGGATTAGGTTTTGTGCGTGTTTTTTGAAATTTTTTAAGTTATCTAAATTACAGTGCAAATTTCCATCCATCCTTGTTTAATTTACCATCCTAAAGGTCTTATCTTGCAATATGTAGGCTATAAGCGGTGTGATGTGTGAAGATCTAAATTTGAAGAAGCCGATCTATATGGAAACAAAATCTTAAATTAAATTGTAAAAAATAACACTTTTCTTTTACCCCTCTTAAATCAACTCACCCAAATACTTACCTGCTCATAAATTCAACCTTACACAGTCAAACTCTTCTCTGATACACTATTTTCTCTTATACACCTACACACAATAAACTAACAGACTTACAGGCAAAACATATGTTAAATTATTAAATTATTTTTCTTTTGCCTATTCTTAGCTCCGTGGCTCAAAGGGTAATGACCCAAATGTTGAATCAAGGGGCGTAGTTTCGACTCTCTCAAAACACAAACATTTTGTTATAGGTATGTGTTTGTCTTGAGTCTGAGTGTTTTCTATGTAAAATGTGTGTTTTTTTTAAAAAAAGTATTTATGTGTATTTGCATTCGTTGTTTATTATCCACAGCACAATCTTTGCTTAGTTTGTGTGTAATATCCAAAAAATATATTATTTGATACCCTTATATACAAATTTGTAATGTAAGTTAAAATCTACAAAAGAATAATATACTAAAAAACTTGTAGTGCCTCAGCCGAAGTTTTTGCCGACCTATTTTGTAACCTACTTTTTGTAGGAAAATGCAAACGGCGATTGAATATTATAATCCGTTTGTTTCCTTTTTTATGACAGAAAAATTAGTCATCAATTTTTGGACGTGGTAATATAACCTAGGGTAGAAGTCAGGGTGAAAGTAAGCAATGTAAACAAAATTTGTTTATAATAAATAATAATAAATAAATATATAATAATAAATTTCGAAGTTTTTCCACATTTTTTATTTCAACGACAGCAAAAGATAAATTCTGCAGTAAGATATTTACACATATCATTTATATGCGAGCACAACGTATGAACAGCGTAACAAAAGCCGATGAGCTTACTTTTACATGGATGAGAGACAATGCTCTCCGCTCCACATTATACTGTAGCTTGCGATACATGTTTATATTTTTGTTTACCAAATAAACTATGTCTCAAATAATTTCTCAAAACTTTATTTTGGTAAAAGAATAATTGCAGTATCTGTTACGAAAAGCACGGAAAATATTTTTTGGTTGGCTCACTTGCATTAATAGCCGTGTTGATTAAAAATTATAATCCTTATCAGCCTGATTCGTCCCAACTGTTGGGGCACGGCCTACCCTCAACGAGGGTGATTTGGGCCATAGTCCACACGCGGGCCCAATGCGGATTGTAGACTTCACATAAGTCTTTTTTGATGGTTTCCACCTGCATACATGAAGATATTTTCCTTCACCGAAAAGCAAGTGTTGTCTACAATGAACTTGAGAGATAACGAAATTAATCATTGTTACACGCTGAGTCTTGAACCTCCGCCACTCAGGATGCAAAGTAAAATCGAAACCCCCTGGCCACCACCGACTATGATAATAATGGTGGTCTTGAAACTAAAAATCCGCATCCCTTTCAGATGTTTAGATCCATAGCGACAATGAAATTGGATTGGGTGAATAAATTTGACTTAGTTTTTTTAAATAATTTTATTTTTAGGGTTCCGTACCCAAAGGGTAATTAGCGGAACCCTATTACTAAGACTCCGCTGTCCGTCCGTCTGTCTGTCTGTATCTCATGAACCGTGATACTTAGACAGTTAAAATTTTTACAGAAGATGTATTTCTGTTGCAACGATAACAAGGAATACTAAAAAACAAAATAAAATAAATATTTAAGGGGGCTCTCATGCAACAAACGTGATTTTTTGCTCGATTTTGCTCGATATTGATAACGGCAACAGGTAGACGCTTAAAATATCCACAGAATATTAAGTTATAAAGTGACTTTTAAAATAATTATAAAAAAATTAAACAAATATTTAAGGGTGGCTCCCATACAACAAACGTGAATTTTCAGCCGTTTTTATCAATAATGGTACGGAACCCTTCATGTGCGAGTCCAACTCGCACTTGGCCGATTATTATTTCATAATAGGGTATTTCAAAACATCGACAAGTATTTGATATGAAATTAACCTTACAAATAAACTTTTGCTTATTTGTATTTATCATCAACAAATGTACCTGCTTATTTAATTTTACTTCTTTAAAACGTTTATTTATACCAATGTAGTTAAATATATTTGAATTACCTAATGGGTTACGTTAAAGCCCTTTTTTGAGAATATACCTAATACTCCCTCACGAATATACCTTCGTGATAAGTTTAAAACATTTTTATCTTGCCTGTCAAAATTCGATTAAATCGATCTAGATAGATGTCAACTCGGAGAAAATTCAATTTAACGAGGGAAATGCTTTTTCGCTGAACACATAACGGTTCTTGACAAAAGAAGACATTCAACAGCGAAGCTCATTCAAACATATTTTATTTACTGATTTAATGTACATTATGGTATTATTTAAAACTTATTGAATAATGTTATTTACCATTCCTTAACATGTAGGTATTTTAGTTAATAACATTTATGTGCCAGAAAAGCATTCGTAAGAGAAACAAAATATGTAACCCTACTCATAAACCTTTTGTACTGTAGTTGTCAGGTCACAGCTCACTCTTTATTTATTATAACTGACCTATTGGGACGTACAATCAAGGTAATAGACTTCAGGTGTAAACTTTTTAAATTAAAATGTTCTTTTTATATCTCAATTCCGCTAATATAAATGTATTAGCACTATATCTAGGACTAACCTATAAATGTACACATAACTTTGTTATACTGGGGTGATGGTCGTAGCTTCGGGTTCTTATCCTTTTCAATTGCTTGGACACATGTTTAAGTAATTCAGACTAGTAGTCGTCCCGACAAGTTTCAAAACTAATTCGAGCAGCAAGTAGCTTGTAGTTGTTAATGTGATTTGCCGGGCAGAGGTTTTGTTAATAAGAAAGCTAAAACTATTGTATTTCTGAACGCATCCTACGCGATGTTTAATTAGTAATTACTTATGTATCTAGATACTGAACATTCTTCTTTTATTATTAATTTATGAAGCAAAAAATGTCTTTGTAATAAATTACCTATTCTTGCAAATCTTTCTTATTTAAATAATCCCATAACTAAAACAGTTTTCATACAAAATTATTTTGCCATAATCTCCGCCATAAGTTCATGTTCATACAACTATACGTTTGTATTAAGTTCAAAATAAGAACAATAAATCAAGAGCTTGCCGTTTTTGGTTTTATAAAATTTAATTTAGCCATTTTTTTTAAGGAAATTAAAGTTGATTAATTTGCTCCAAAATACATTTGTAGTGGTAGCACACAAAGACACATATTAACACGCTGTAATCACACTCACTATTGAAAAACTCATGGACACAATCCTTAAATGACAGGTCCTTATGTGGTAAAAAAAAGACAGCTGTATTTCACCAAACGCAATCTCTTAAATTGTGATTGCTCTTGTGTTTAGATTACGTGAATTTTCTTTACCTTTAAATGTAAATTATTTAAAAGTACATTTATAGGTTAAGTGAGTCACTAATTTAAGTAGTTATTGACACAAAGTTCTCAGTTATTGCGTTAACGCTCCACTTTACTACGACTACTGGTTCTCTAAGTTCAATCCCACCTATGTCCTGTCATCTTTTTGTTGATTCCAATAATGTAGAACATCGCATTTTTATCTGTTTTTTTTTGTAACGACCATAATATAAAAAAAGGTTACTTATTAGTAAAGTAAGTGCAACATGTAGAAACAATAAATTTACATTTAGATCTGTCAAAATTGAACTGGTTGTTTGCCTTGAATTGAGTTGTTCTTGGGCTGTCAAGAGCACTTCGCAGCTATTCTTGGACAACGCGCGCTGGAGCTTCTTAGTTGTGCACGTTCCCTGTCACTCTCGGCACTCTTAGGAATATTACTTCTATTATGAAACGTTTCAATGAAACAGCATTTTCAACTTTAACAGTTTAGCTGATTACGAGCTAAGTGAGATAAGATTATGTAAATTTTACGCAGATATTAACTACCTATTTCCAGACTACCTATGTACAGCATATGCATATGCTTTTTAATTTTTCGAAATTTATTTAATTCAAAATTATAAAGCTTTTAAATGTAAAAGATAGGAACACAGCTACAATTGTCATATAGGTATATACCTATGATTTTCATTTAGGTATTTATGGATATCTGGGATTCCGGGCTGCTGATACAATTCACCTTGCAGGTATACCGTTTTACATAAACAACCGACTAAGTGTGTGTCGTACCTACGTCGCATTAAGTCGGGAAGTCCGTACAATAAGATTTTTTGGTAATGATTTTTCGCTTCAATGTATATATAGAGAGCTACACTTAATAAAATTTCAAATTTTATTTCAAAACGGCACGGTGGTGTATATGCGAAATTTCATCTAAATCGATCTTAAAATAGTGATATTATAAGGCTGTCACATATATAAACAGACGGACGGACGGATAAAACTATAAGAGTTTCGTTTTTGCCGTTTGACTACGGAACCCCTTAAAATAATCATTCACCACTTAGATAGGACCTTTCATTTTTTGATTCTGAACGACTGGAAAGAGTTACCGAAAAAAAAACGATCTAGATTGGGTTTAAGACTATACTAACTCTGCTATCAGAGCCTAGAATTCTTAAACTTGATTAAATTCTCAAATGTTTATGTTTATAGACCGATTTTGATAAAGTTTCTTTGTTACACCACAACTTTCATCTTTTTCAGATGTCAACCTTTTGTACACAAAAAAAAATTCCAAATCTCCTCATTAAGATAAGATAATTGTTATCAAAATTAGTGGTTTTTTTTTTATTTTCTTGTATCTTTTTCACATTTAATTTTTTCTCTAAAAAAATATTTTTCATGAAGAGAATATGAGAGAACACATCCCTCATTCCTTTGTTCAAGCGGTAGAACACACACAGGGAGGCAAAGACTTTCCTCAGACTTAAGGGTTCGATACTAGTGAGTTTAAGACCACTCAGCCCGTCGTTGAACCGAGTCAAAAGGGCCAAGCTGGTATCCGGATACCCCCCCGCCCAGGATGGCAGCAGTACTCTACTTGCTACTTGTAAAGCAGCAACCTTTGCCCCGGCTGAAACCGCGGGGTATGGTTCAATTCTTTAGGTTATAAAACTATAATAGGTTTTTCTTTTGACGTTTAATAAGTGTTTTTAGAAACTGAGTTGAATAAAAATATTTTCAATTTTTTTACTCAGTTCAGTTCCAGTGGCTTGCTGCTTTTATAGATTAGTCTGTACTATCGATTTTATTCGACAACAGAACCACATTATTTGCATTTCTGTAGCTTAAAACAACCACTATAGCCAGTTTTTTTTAAGAGAGCGATATAGGCTAGTAAGCTAAATTCTGTAATACTAACGATATACATGTAAATGTACTAAAAATCATTACACAATATCATAGGTATTCTATATGACATATTTCTTATATACTTCTTAAGTTATTTATAACATAATGACGCCTTTGAAATTTTTTACTGCTTTAGTCTTATTTTTTTATTTTTCTACAACTTAGTCAATGAATTAGATAACAACCAATGCTAATTATTTCTTTCCGACTTTCATAACAGCCATATGCAAAACACGCCTTGAAATTTTGCAAAAGTGTTGAAACAATAGTCGCCTCCAGATTTCCTTTATTATTATAACATATATATAACATATATTTATAACATTAATTTTATTCGATCCTTCTTATGCTTTAGTTTTGCCACAAATCTAAATCTAACCTATTTCTTAGCCTTTATAATTGATGATAACTAATAGCTTTTAGTTATTGGTATATTGAGTTATCATTATAATTATAGAATACATACCTTTAAATTAATTGTCATAAAATTTTAAATAATTTATTTCATTCGTTCCGGTTCACATTTTGCAATTCAAATATAGTGCACTGAAAAAAAAACCCACACATAAAAATTTTCTTCAAATATAAAAGTTTTATTACTTTGTTATTTTTATACGTTTGACTTAAAATCAAGAAAAATAGTCTAACAGTTCACTCTGAAAAATCTTCACACCTCTTTCCGATTTATTTTTCGAGATACAAACTTTGTAGCAGAGCTCGTAGCTAATGCTACGAGGGCAGCGTAGCACCCTCTTGCTACAATTATCTCACAGTGACTGACTCACTGAAGCTATTCCATTTCGAAGACTGATGCAAAGACGCATGTGTAAAATAGCTCCAATAATTTATTACTAAGCTAAAATATATAGCATAAGCGACAGAATCATGGAGAGAAACACGCTTCCTTAGGCTTATATTTGTAATAATATAAGCAGTCTTAGTTGTTTAATAACTTCAGCCTACTTCATTTATGACTACAGGAATATAATACCTGAACCTGATTTTTTTAGCTTGTGAAATATTTATTAATATCTTTAATACAAAATGTGTTTCTAACTAATAAACAGGTCTTTGATTTCTAAGCGTTTATTTAAAGAATAGTAAAAATTATATATTTTTTAGAGCAAGCAGATAATGTAATTTCAAATATAAGGTATTCGAATGCTTTTGTTATTTTATTAACTAGCTTCAGCCAGCGTGCGGCTACTGCCGCCCTAAATTTGGTTATCGGCGTGGGATTCTTATGGTAAATCCTCGATTATACTTCAGAAGTTTGCTATAGCAAGCTTTAGCTGCAGCTATAAAATTAAGTAACAAACGTTATAGTTTTCGTTTTCCGGGATATAAAGTAGTCTGTGTGCCATTCTAGCCTCTAAACTATCTATCTATCTCAGTGCCAATTTTCATTTAGAACCGTTCAGCCGTTCTAGCGTGATTTAGTAACAAACATCCATTCAAACTTTTACAATATTAGTTTATGTAGTATAGATACTTTAAGACATATATAACATAAAAATAAATTTCATTTAGAGCCGTTCAGCCGTTCTAGCGTAATTGAGTAACAAACATCCACCCAAACTTTCGCATTTACAATATTAGTATATAGATACTTTGAGACACATCTAATCCCTCGCAGTCTAGTTGGCAGTGTGACCGACTGCTGGTCAGAGGGTGTGGATTCAATTTCCGCACTGGACAAACATTTATATGATTTTTTATCTTGAGTCTGGGTGTATTTATGTATGATATGTGCGTATTTACAAAAAAAAGCAATATATATGAACTTGTATTTTGCTTACTTTGGGGTCAGACGGCGCTGTGTGTAATGTCCAAAAATATTTGTTATTTATCTTATTTATTTGTTATATTGATTTGGTTTCGAATAAGTTAGATTTAAACTGGACAGTAACTGATGCATCTGCCAATTAAAACCGATGTCGCCGTTTGAATAAACAAATTCTATGTGATGGTCGTTCATAAAATAAGGTTTATGTTGGCAATAATCTACAGAACATATTTTTTACCTAAGCACATGACTAAATAACCCACCAGAGCGATAGCTTAGAACAAAGTTTCAAGAATCATACCTTAACTGGTAGGGTTGTCAGCTGACACATTTAGCAAATTAAATCAATAGATAGCTGATACCGATTTTTTTTTTATAAAATTACCGTTAGTAAATTTTATTGGATCAACATCATTATAATATTCGTAAATCATGAGGAAGTATTTAGACGATTTTATGTTTAAAGGGAAAATTAGTCTTAGTTTAAGAATATGTGTATAGTATTTGTAGAATTAAGACGGAATAAAAATTCAATTTTGGAATTTAAATAAAAAATTGTAATAACAAAATTAGGTACAAAATAAATAAGCTAATAAGGTGTTGGCTGTTAAAATATACAAACATTATAAACATGTAAAAAATATATCTTATTTTTTACTATTATTATCATTATTAGATTAACAGGCTTTACTTACAGTAAACAAACATAGGAGACAATAATAGTGCAAAAACCATGATTTTTTGATTTTTATAATGGGCAAAACAGCTATCCATAATTTGGACACTTGCAGATTAGTCGTTTTGTAATAGTGTCACTAGTAAAATAATAATGAAAACAAAATACAGATCTAAATAGGATCACAATTGATTCATAAGAACAAAAATATCTACAAATTACCGAACCGCAATATTTTCTTGTTTTTTTTTGTTTTTGAGATGTTTGTTATTTCGTTTTATTGTGTAATGAATTCTAAATCTTATATATAGTTTTTTTAAATACTCCATAGGGAAACAAGGCCACGGTATTTCAAAAGTGCAATTACTGATGTGTTTGAGAATTTCTTGTTCAATATTTGTAATTTTTCTTTGAATATTGAAAAAAGTCGAAATTTTTGTTCCATTAGTTCAATGAATCCTACAAAGTTATCTGATGGAGTAATCGTATAAAGTGACCTTTTTGCCTTTTGGCTATGGAACCCTAACAAAGATCTCAGATTTTATTTGCATTAAGTAGGGAGGTACCAATAATATAATTATGCATATTTATGTGTATACATTAATATATGCATGTTTATATGTATCATTATTATTGTAGGTACCTACGTTTTAAAGATTCACCTTCCTATTGTAATTATTCAGCCAACTTAGGATAAAAAAACCCTGTCAAGATCTTTTGGGTATGTAAAAAAGGGAATTTCCTTTTTTTTATTAGAATTGTTCATACACACAGTACACTTATTTGGCCTTTCTAAAAGGCTTTGCACTAATCGATAGCAAACACTAATATAACTATAATTTTAATCGCTTGCACTCGCACGCTCACTGAGCCAGTTTAAACCGGTTTTTACTCTAGAGGGCGTCAGTCCTCGCCCCGCGCGCCGTGTCGTTGACAGGCCACGCACACATACTCGTTTAAAGCTATCAGTCTGTAGGTTATTTAGTCATGTGCCAAAAGTGTGGTTTTGGTTGCATTTTTTCATTGTTGGCGTACTTAATATTTATGATTACTCGTGCTTGTAGTAGTGCTCTCGCTAGTGCCGGTTGTTTAAAACTATCAGTCTGTAGGTTATTTAGTCATGTGCCAAAAGTGTGGTTTTGGTTGCATTTTTTCATTGTTGGCGTACTTAATGTTTATGATTAATAATACCTACTAATAATTAATAGCTTTTATTTAAAAAAAAAGAGTAGAGTAAATTTCTGAACGCTCGTCTCAAAAAGAAGAAAGCGAAATGGCGCGAAACTAATTAGTTATTTTAACCTTCGAATGTTACGTATATATTGTAATGTTTTTGAAAAAATTAGTGACTTGAGGTTCGAAGATATTTCTTTAACACCAGCAGAGCTAAGGTAACAAGTGTATAATACTGAACTAAGCTATTTACCAGAGAAATCACGTGAAAAATATCTTAAAGCGAATTATTCAATAATTGGCGACTTTCAAAAGGTGCTAATGTTAAAGAGAATAGTTATAACCTACCAATTGATAGGAGCAGAGTATAGTGGGTAGTATTTGTAAATTAGAATAAACTTTTGTGCTTAATATGACCTTCAGTGTGTTTCTTGCCTAAAACCTATTATTTCGCACTGGTAGAGGTGAAAAGTTGTATGTTTCTCACGAGAGCAAATTATTTTACGTCTCATGTCTTTAAATCCCTCGCTGTGCTCAGTAGCCTATCATAAAATCACTCGCTATGCTTGCGATTTGGTTTGTTGGCAATCTTCGCAGAATACAACTTTGCCCACTTGTTGAACAAATAACTATTGTATCAAGTTGTTTAAATTGAAAGTTTGGGAATTAAATTTTCGAGCAATACGAATTTTTGTTTGCCTTAATAAATTAATAAAAAAAATTGTATCTGCATGAAATAATTTAGAAATATATCGCCAAGCACCTTACAATCAGTAGAAACAAAGCTAGTTCTGTAAATTATGTAATTAAAACATAAATTGTTATACAAAATTGGCTAAAAGTATAATAGATGAGCGCAAAAACTGATACTTTCTACCGATTTCAAAGAATTAAAGTAGATTATTGCATGAATTTGGCAATATTGTTTAAAAAAATTGTTGAATAATGAGCACCGATTACCCGATTGTCAAGAATTAAAACTACAATCGCCATATTGAAATGGTGTTAACTCACAACGACACTAGCGACCAAATACCCAAGGCTAGAAGGCCATAAAAGTTTTTTGCACAGTAGTAAGTCTTTTTTCACATTTTTAACGCTTCTTGCATACTAATATTATCCGAAAGTGTCTCTGTCTGTTTTTTACCTTTTCATGGCTAACGAATCCATTGACCCGATCTCGATGAAATTTGGCAAAGAAATGGCTTACATCTTTAGGAAGGACATAACGTCAAGTGTGTCACACAGAGGGTTAAAAGACGTTGGGCTGAACTGCTGAGCTGAGAATATAATGTAAATTTATTAGGGGACGGGAAGGATAGATAAAAAAATGTAGTGTGCATCGAATTAGCATATAGCGCCGATTTTGATAAAATTTAGAGATACCCTCGGGAAAGCACATATTTATTATAACATCAACTGTGAGTCGGATAAGGGCAAAGAGGGTAAAAAAGAATTCGGTTGAACCGCTGAGCTGATTCTGATAAAATTTAGAAAAGAATTGAAATGCAATACTGATACGGAAATGTACTTTAAAGGGTCAAGCGTGAGTAGAATAAGGGTTTCATACATCAGTGAAAAGCCTTTTTTTACAGACTTTAAAAACATCGAAATTTGGCAGAACCACTGTACAAGTTTTAATACAATTTGTTTATCGGGAATAGCTTATAAGACAATGATACAAACTTCAAACGACAAATGTAAGTCAGTATAGCTCACTGACAGTTTTATGTCTACTGAGTGAAAAATTCAGAGGTGTTTTAGCCGACTCCAAAAAGAAGGTTGGATCTGAAAAGAGGGTTTTATAATGAATGATAATATCAAAGCAATTTTTCCCAAATAAAAACGTCGACCATAAGTCTAATTAGTGCACCAAGGGTTAACTACTGAGCTGGTATATAACATAAAGCAAAAAGAACTTTGTTTCAACCGGGTGTCTCACGACAAAGACCGTCTTTTTTTCATATTTTGTTTGTTTATATATTCCCAATCTAAATATACAATTTTTGGTAGGAGGTTGTGCCACGCTGCGTCTTCCGTTACGAGGTCACCACTCGAAAACTTTTATTCTCCATCGGTGATCGGTTCGACAAGACCTTTGACATGGCAACCGCGCGCTCTACCACCACATGACTAAATAACCTACAAACAACCGGGGCGCTAGCGAGAGCACTACTACAAGCATGGGTATGTGTGCGTGGCTTATCACTGACACGGCGCGCGGGGCGAGGACTGGCGCCCGCTAGAGTAAAAACCGGTTTGCTATCGACTAGTGCAAAGCCTTTTAGAAATGCCAAATACATGTACTGTGTGTATGAACAATTATAATAAACAAAAAAAAAATTAGTGTCGGACAACCGTCCGGAATCGTGACAACTTGTGCCTTTCACTTTTTATGTCTGTCTCTCTCGCTCTTAGGCGGGCTAACCATGCCGCGTGCCTCTCACTCGCTCTCATTGTGAGCGCATAACGTGAGCGGAGCGTAACGCAGTTTCTTGAAGTGTCACCCGGCAAACCAATTTATAAGACGTTGTCACGTCAAAATGGCAAAAAGGTCCCTTATAAATCTATCCTGTCCGTTTGTCTATCCGTATGTCACAGCGTTATAATTCCGCTATCTTTGCATATGTAGATTGTGATTTTACAGGAATGTCTAATGTGAAATTAAGAAAAAATATTTAGGGGTAGCTCCATACATTGAACTGAGGGACGAAATCGATATCAGCTATCTATTGATTTAATTTACTAAATTTTTCAGTTGACAACCTTACCAGTTTAGATATGATTCTTAAAACTTTGTTCTAAGCTATCGGTCTGGTGGGTTATTTAGTCATGTGCTAACACTACGCCGCTCGGTGTATGTATGTATTTTATATAGAACTATTGCAAAAGTAATTATTGATCCGTTACAAAATCCTCGTCTATTCTTTGCAATGAGAAAAAAAACCAAAAAGTATTATAATTGAGCCAAAACCTTTGGAGGTAATTATAAATAATAATAATTTATAAATACTAAAGCGAATAAATTGCACCACAATTATTTTATTTACCTTATTATTGACACAGTGATAGCTGAGGTGACGTAATGTTTTTTATCCTTGTCAAAAGTTAATTTTTATGCAGGTGTGCACATTCGTTCACGATGCAACTACTATGAGGATGTAGTCATGAAGTTTTCCATGTATTAAGAAACGTTTTGGTGCTTTTGATTCTTATCTATTTCCAGAAATATTAGTAATAAAAACAAAGAAAGCGAGTAGATATAATTATTGTGTTTATGGAATCAAGTCATAAGTCCTCATTCATCTCGAAGGAAAATATTTTCGATTTGCTTCTGGTTAGTAATAGTTTAGCAAATTATCGAATCTCGTATGTATAATAGTACATTAATGTTAAATAAAGCACTTCTGTTACTAGAGAAATTATTTACATTTTACAACCTACACTTATTCCGTTAAATTCCGTTTTTCCAGTTTTCTCTTTGCTAGAAATCAAGTAAATCTTGAAGTTAGTCTATTACCACGTAAAGAAATAAAAACAAACAAACAAATAGGATTATCAGAATTATTTTAGGGTTTTTATTTTGTTTACAATTTGTAAATTTTTGGCGATTAGTCAAAAACCGTGTAACATAAAATGTTTTAAAATGTGCAAATAAAAACCCGTTCATGTATAGATTTGTTTGCTGAAAAATACGAGTAACTCCACTTTTACTATTTTAAATCCTATGTTCATAACCATATTTTTTTTCTTTTTTTTAGATATGTTCGAGGAAGTAAGATCTTTAAATTTACTAAAATTCAACATTTGTAATTACTGAGCAGACGGGCAGAAAGTCTTACAATGTAGGCTCTTTTTTACTATTTTGGTACGAAGTCCTAAAACGAAATGCATTTCGAGTATCGCAGCCATCATTGACATATACAACAGGGAAACTCAACCTAACCTAACATACATGACTTATAAAGTGCGATTTCTGTTCGTTTCTTTTCAACTTGACAATCTGCCTAGGCGTCTAATTAATCCGATGGCTGCGACAAATACATAATATTTACAGTTGTTAGAAAAGAATGGCACACAATTAGTCTACCCTTTTCTACTATAAACAATCAGACAAAGACAGCATTCTATGTCAGTGTTGTCATTTGTATCCTACTCCCAAATTGCTGCCAAATATTCAACGTTTAAAAACTTTTTCTCGTATTTTTTTACATTGACTGTTAATTTATATCAATATTTATACTATACAAACTGCTTCCCGCGGTTCCTCCCGCGCTAAATCTTGTTTTTGGTGTGGGATTTCTGTGGCAAGTTCTATAGTAAGTCATAGTTGGTCCTATGGTAACTTTTGAATTAAAAAAAGTAGCCTACGTCCTGCTCCTATGCAAGGAATTATTTTTAATATTTTTAAAGTAATAAAAAAAATATTTTATAGTGCTATTCTGAAAAAAAATATAAAAAATACAGGCTCTTTTTTCTTTTCATAGTGAAAATATAAATTGAAATTTATAGAACTTCGCTGACTATGGACATTGAGTTATAAAGAAAAAAAATACGGAGGTTAGCCTTACCATTTCGTCACAAATAATATTTCGGCAACGCATTTATTAGCATTATTATACGATTGTGAATGTGTGCCAGGAGCTCGCGTATTAGTTCACTTGACAGATAATGCATCTATCATGAAAAGCTTTTCGCACTTTTGAAGAATCGTCTCTCTTTGATTTTATTTTTAGAATTTTTCTACACAATTGTAAGGTGCCATACTGGCTTACATTATGACGTCTGCCTGTGAAATTGCTTTGGATTCGATAAAAAAATGGTAATGCTAAAATAAAAATGTGTTTTTTGCCTAATAAATCCACAAAGAATTTTTACTATTTTACTCAATGGCGCGCCACTTCTCACTTCTCTGCCTTCTGCAACAAGCTAGTACCGAATACTTCATAAGGTTATGTCGAACTAGAGTGTAATAATAGTTTACGAGTATACTTTTTAGTTTAATCACTATATTAATACGATACTAACTTTTATTAGTATATATTCATAGATCTGTAAACTGGATTCGGAATTTTTTTGCAATTCGAGTAAACAAAAATGACCTTGACCTGTGTCCATAGATTACATTGAGGTTCTGAAACATTTTTCATTAATTGAATAAATACAGCAGTTCTTCATTCAATTCAGTGATTTAATGTGTTTTATACGATTTTGACATTGCAATTCGATTGCTTTTCAATGATTATCTTGATTTAATGTCTTTGATAAACTTGCATTTCGTAACAATGATTTTTTTGACATATTAAGTCGGGTCTCCTGCTTGTCTTTAGCCAAAACATTACACAAAAATATCAACAGAAAACATTGTCGGTACACATTTCTGTTGATAAAACTTTGTTATTCCTAATGGAAAACATTTATTTTTGCTTTCAACACGGAAACTTCGAGTTCAAATACAACAATTAACCTTAAAACATCTGATCGATAACTAATGCTGCGCTCATGGCTTTTCTATAGCAAGTTGGATAACTTTTTTGAGTAAGATAATTTTTTGCCTCCTTAAAATTAGGTCGATTGTGTTTGATTTATTGATCCTACGTGAAAAAAAACAATTTTTGATTCGCCAAAACTAGTAGTAGCATAGCAAAAGGACAGGAAATTATATAAAAAAAATTTTTGGCGGCCGAAAAACTGTTAAGATGGCCGCTAACGCACCCGACCACCACCCTGTGCCTCGCCTACCTAGAGTTATATTAAGGGCTGATCCACCCATCACTTACAAAAAATAATCTGCACTATCACTATAACGCTAAAAAATATAACCTCATGCAGAAAATAAAGTCGACGGGTTATAGGTAAATTTTACGATTTAGTTTTTCATTCCAAAAATAGCAAATAATTTACTAACTTAACTTAAGCATTTATAGAGAAAAAAATAATCTTGTCAATAATAAAACACCACTGGGAGAAATGGGCTGCTTAGTCATAGTACTTTGTTACGCATTTTGTTAGTCTATGCAACATATACATTAATATGTAGGTTATTTCTCATTGCAAATTTTAAATTTTGTAATTTTGGATTTCGATCAGTGTCGTGATTAGAAAACCAGTTAAAGTATGTGACAATAAATCGAATCATGTAAATATTTCAATGATTCGTGTGTAAATCAACAGAAAAAGTGAACATAAAGCAAACTGAGGTTATGTTTACACAAATCGCAAAATGATTCTGAGTCAGGTTTACATTAAGATCTTTTAGATTTTGGGTTTGGGTAAGTAATTTAGTAAATCATGTCAATCTGCTTCATTTTTGATACTTCCTTATATTCACAGAACTACCTATGCAGTGATCTACTATTGACAACAAACATATAAATAGATGCGTTCGTGGAGCGAAAAGTGATGTTAAATTTTAAATATGGGAGTTTATATAATATGGTAACTGGCAACTGGCAACCAATTCTAAGTATGATATGCCTGACGTGATGACGCATCGCCACCGGCCGGTTTAGTGCGCGCGCACTTTACCGATAGCGTCAAGGTTAACAAAATACGCTGTAAACAGTTTTTAGCCATATTCTTTTAAAAAATAGATAGTGAGTAAACTTCATTGAACATTGAAAGGTGTAGAAAAATTTCATGACAATGTGCTGTGAGATAAAAAGGACTATTTAGCGTTTGAAAATAAAATAAGTGTTTAGAAGGTCAGCATTAGTCATTGTTTTTGAGGCCACAGATTATCAAGTGGGGCACTTTATTTGTGTTAGTTGCGTAGAAGAAAACGAAGGACTATTGATAAATTGACTTCGATGTAAAACAACACAATTTCTACCAGTACTTTGAGAACAGTGTTCATGTACTAATATTTATTAAATGAAAGTGATAGTAGAAATGCTATTCTTTTAATATTTTTAATGATTTAACTAGAAGCGTATTGTTGAAAATGGGAATTCATTGCGAAATAAATTTGTCTAAGCCTTCTAATGGAGCGTTTGTTCCAGGAAATACTATTTCAGGTATTGTAAAATATGCAGTTGATCAAGAAACAGTATTCACAAGAATAACCGTATCCTTGAAAGGAAGTGGGTATGTGATGATTAAAGATAAACATAGAGCAAGAAAAAATCGAATGTCAAGATATAGGAACAGTGAAGATTATGTTGATATTGATCACATTATAACAGACGATGAAAAAGGTTGTACAATATCCATTGGTTGCTATGAAATACCATTCAGTTTTAAATTACCTTACAATATACCACCCTCAATAAGTTACTTTAAATCGACACCCAGATACATCGTAAGATGTAATATTCAGTATTATGTTCGTATAAAGTTCGATAGACCCGGATTTATGATTTTTCCGAAAAGATATAAGAAGGATATTACTGTAGTCACAGGGATCACACCTAAATTATCAATGGAACCCGTAATTTACGGAGAGGAAAAGAAACTTTTTCAGTTATTTTCTAGTAAGAATAGTGTAGTTAATATGAAGTGTACAATCGAAAATTCTGTTTTAACTCCAGGAAGTAAAGTAAAATTAAATTATGAGGTAATAAATGACACTAATCTTAACATTTCTGGAGTTGAAACTAAATTATTGGAAGTCTATACTATTATCACTAATGGCCACTGTGATGTTGAATTCTATGAAGATATTAAAGATAGTGACACGAAAACTGCATCTATTCTAAGTGGTGAGACCCAGAATATGGATATTGAAATTTCTGTTCCTTCCGACTTAGGTTCGATTGAAAATTGTAAATTTATGAGGAGGATTTACTTTGTTAATTTGAATGTAGGTATACCTTTTCCCCATCGCGATGCTGTACTACAGATTCCAATACAAGTCGGAGAAATAAGTCAAGAGATCATTGACGAGTTAAACGAACCACCACCCTCATACTGGGAAGCTATGAATGAAGAAAAAGAGGAAAAAAAAGATCCAGCTGAAGATGATTCTGATTAAAAAAAAAAATGAGAAGAAGAGCTAATCGTAAAAAATTAAGCCAAAAAGGAAACAGAATAGGATTTTTTTAAGTGTTAATACTATTCGTAAAAATACAAAAAAAAAATTTGAGCCTGAATGTAATTTTGTATACTCGATTTGTTTGTTATATTAACTTTTTAAAACATGAAAGTTTACTTAGGTTGTAAAGCAGCAGTGTATGTCATAACAGCGTCTTTACTAAATGTACCTTGTGGAGACTCCACATAGTGTTTTGGTCGGGTATAGTTAGGACTATACTTAAAAGAAAACTGACTACTAAACATACCCGATTTAGGATATCAAAATCGGGTATATTTAGGAGTTAACGTTTTGTTATTTCTTACTACTAAATATATGGACAGAGCGTCGCCTGACTGATTCATCATCGCGTTAAACTACTACAGCTGGAAAATAACAATTTTAACAGGAATAATTTTAAATAGAAGTATCAAATTATTAAAATCAGAAATCAAGTCATGTGTATTTAGATTAAACCTGTATTATTTAGCATTTGGTAAATTCATATTAATATAAGCAGGAAGATAATTTTTTTTTTACATTTTTTTGATTTTTATTATTTAGAGGGACGGCCGGATTGGGTTCTACTTTTAGTTTTCACCAGACCTCTCGACGAACGACGATTGATTGATGTAGGCAGAACTGGTATTTTTTTGCCAGGCTTGTCTATTAAAATTTATATTTTGAAGAATAAACTGTTGTGCTTCGGATTTTGTATTTATATCTTTTATGTGGCTTGTCACACTGCAGTGTATACTAACAAGCTTAAGAATTAAAAAAGTAAAGCAATGCAAACAATGATAGTGTTTGTATTAAAAGAGATATATGATGTAGATATCGTAATAGTACGCAATAACCGAGGCAGCGAAATTAAGACAATTGTCGTTATTTGACTTTCTAAATATAGCTATCACCTTCTGTTTCACACGTGCCGTATTATCTATTGCATCCGTCTAGGGTTAGTAAATGAAGATAACAGCAGATTTAAATTTCGAACAATATAAAGGTACTCTATCCTTACTTAAACTTCATTGAATGTAGATCATAATAATTTTAATCGAGTGTACAAAATTACTGAACTGCAAACTACAGACCGTCTTGGCACAAATTTTTTATAATTTTTTATGCTCCGTACTTTAGGGTTCCGTTTGAAGTTGTTAGCAGCGTAAAATCTAAATTCATGAACTATGTAAAACTATAGAAAAATCATAACATCCCTAATAGCAATATTTCCTAAATAACAATGTTTACGTTCGATTTAATTGGAGTAGGCGGCGCTTGACGGTTCGGGGTATAAACAATTTTTTTACACTGAGCTCTCAGACCATTGTAATTAGTGCACAAAAATTTTGATAGATATTTTTGTACCGACCAGTATTTATGTAATTACATTTTTTTCGGTATTTTATACCTTAAGACAGTTTTATTTAGCTTTTCCAGAAAATTTGTTTATTTGATTTTAATTATCATCGTTATGAGCCTTGTGGTCTGCTCAGAGACGATGGAAAGAGACCAGGGGCCTTGGACAAGTTAAAATCGAAATATTGTGCAGTATCGCTATAAAGAGAGAGAGAGCGTTTTCGAAACAATCGTGGTAGATCTGTGCCAATTACCAAAAATTATGTTTTTGTTTTTTGTTTATACTGTGTAATGTGGTGTTTCTTTTTTATTAAATCTAATATGCTATTATTACTTTTATTTTCATTTAAATTACTTATAGTTGGTTTTAAAATCAAGAATATGGGAATAATTTGTATTGAATATTGAAATGTTTTTATGTTTTAAGTTGGTATCTAGTTTATCTTAAATATGTTGTTGTGAAAATAATAGATACTTACGTAAAACATTCTTGCTTTATAAGGAAGAATATATGGCCTTACATTTACTTTGAATCTGTTAAATTAGAAATTAAATTAATACTTATAACACAAATTTCAAATAACACCATCACATTTAATTACTTTACTAACAAAATGTTGCTTATGATGTTGTGTAAATGTAACAATAAAGAAAGATTCAATATACCTAATAAGCATCTTTATTTGGGTAGATATATTTCTTATATCAGAGACAAATAGATACCTATTATACAAATATTGAATACAAACATAAAATTTTAATACCTAAAAAATATAATAAATACCCACAATAGATTTTTTTGCAATCGCCATTTGCAATCGCCAAGCTTATCCGCAGGGTCTAGGGCACGCAAGTTAAACGAATATTAAAAAGGAATCGCGTTTGTAAAGTTGCAATACAGCGACCTAATGTATATACGTATATATGTATATACGCAAGTTCAACGAATATTAAAATGGAATCGCGTTTGCAAAGTTGCAATACAGTGACCTAATGTATATGTTATGGACCAAGTGATTAATAAGGGCCTTATTTACAATGTCCAGACATTATGAATAATGAAATGTCGAATGGGGCCATGCAACTAACAATCATTTTACCTTCATTATTAATCACAGCGTCTGGTCATTATGAATTTTGCTACGTGATTGTTGCGCAATTTGATAATTTAGGTACGTTTGACAGGGCGCGAAGAGCAGGAACAAACATGGGACGCTTTAACTAATCAGGGCCTGCTAAAATAAGAATATACAGTGCTAAGATCTGGTGAGGTAGCAAATTCAGATCCAAATCCTCAATTAAGAGCCACAACAACATACACAGGTAAGAAAATGATATGCTTGTAAGGAAACTGGCTTTAAGTAATTTGCAGAAACAAGCTAATAAAATGCTTGATGCATCTAACTAAATATATATATAAAAGTTTACATTTCGGAGGTTGATAGAGCTCGCAGCAATGGAAGAAATGTACTTGCTACTGTTATTAAATAACAGGATTAAACTAAATTGGGAATAACACATGGTATTCTGAATAAAGTCCATACAAAAACCAATTTCCGGTATGCAAGGAGTTAATTACTGCCGCGGCCCGCAAATGCAGCATAACCGGGCGATAGTGAGTATGCGGGCCGAGGCATAAACAGAGTCGGGTTATGCTCAGTTGTGGCCAAGGCTTGTATAGTGCTTTTCTCAGTCATGCGTGTAAATTAAAACAATAACATAATAACGTACATGTTTATTTGAAAAAATAGTTCAAGTAATTTTGCCGCCACTTTGCCGCGTTCAAATGTCGATTTCTGTTTTGCCTTTTTTTAAATTAATTTAATGGCGCATTCTCTTTGTTGTGCCATACCAAAATTTAAATAAAACTTGAAGAGGCTAAAACATTGCCAGCCGCTCTCTGACAATGTACTGCAAGTACGTTTTATCCAAAAAAAGCTTGTGCAAGATATGGTCGCATATCGTAGCATGTTTGCCGGGCCAGGCGCAAACCAAATATTTTTTTTGGCCAAAAGTTTAAGTTTTAAATTCACTACACTAATATGGGACCAACTCGGAAGTTTTGCAAATCCGTTTATATATTTTTCCTCTTATTTTTGAAGTCGGTTAAAAATAACTGAATCGGTTTTATCTTTAGGAATAATGTTGCACTTAATACTACTTAACTATTGTTCCTTGTTAGCGTAGCATTTTTTCGTTCTTAAGTAAGTTTTTATAAATTATTAGAATTATTAAAAGTTTATACAGCTAACTTAAAAAATATCATACGTTGTTTTGATAGCAATGGCAGAGGTTGTAGTAGGTACAATTCCGAACGCAACCTCAAACCTCAAAAAAAACAAAGTAAAAGGGCGGCAAGCTAGTTTTTTGCACATAAGATTGTTTATTTAATTAATAATTCTGTTTTGTTTGAAAAATGAGCGATACAAGCTACGAAGATATTTCTCTGACACCAGAAGAATTAAGGCAACAAGTCTCCAATGCCGAACTTAACTTTTTACCAGAAAATTCACGTGAAAATATTTTTCTCGCTGGTAGATGTGAGAAGTTGTATGTTGGAATCGTGAGCAAAATTTTTCGGTCTCGTGCCTTTAAATCCCTCGCTATGCTCAGGAGTCTATATTTAAATCACTCGCTACACTCGTTATTTAATTCTAGCCTACTTCGCTAGCTCAGGATTTAAAGTCGGCACTTCTACCAAAAAACGCTTTTACTCCCTGTTTAACAAATAGCTATTTTAAACAAAAAAAAACAAAAAAATAAACAGGTTACAAATTGACGCTAAGCACCAAAACTGAAAGAGGGAAATTTTTTGTTAATTCTAACATTTAAAATTTATTCAATAAAGGGTTTCTAAAAATAATTGTCATTTTAAGCAGGTTCCGAACTCAACAATGTTTCGATCAGAAATTTCAGTCGAGACATATTACAAATAAAGGATGGTCCATTTTCCACCATGTCATATTTCACATTCCTTTCGCATACTTACATAGATATTTATGCACGGCTTTTCTTATGATGTTTGGTTGTTGCCTTGTTTGTCCTCACTACAGGGGCACAGGTCTCTCCTTAGAGAAATGAGACTAGGCCCTTTGGCGGGATGGCCCAGTGTGAATTGGCAGACGTTTTCGACCTAGTGGCCATTCGACTGTCAGAATTTTTAACCCGCTTATTATGCCCCTCAAATAACAGGGGCCTTAGACAAGTTACTATCGAAAAATCGTGCAGTATCGCTATAAAAAGAGCGTTTTCGTAACAATCCTGACTCCACTTATTCCTCATGTGTCGAAAACGCTGTATCGTGCGCGTCGGCTGGAAAACTCTACATTATCTGTGACAATTATCGAAAAGCGCTTATGTTTTTGTTTTTAGTTGGTACTATGTAATGAGGTGTTTATTTTTTATTTAAGCCTAGTATGCTAAATATTATTACTTTTATTTTCATTCCACTTGCTCATATTGGGTTTTGAAATTAAGAATATAGGTTTGTAGGTATTTATTGTATTGAATACCTATTGAAATTTTTTATGTTTTTAGTAGGTACCTAGTTTGTCCTAAATCTATTGTGAAAATTTTAGGTAGGCACGAAAAAAATTCTAGTAACAAAAATCTGGCTACACATTTACTTCGAATCTGTTAAAGCACAGATTTTAAATAAGACTATCAAATTTAATTACTTAACTAACAAAATGTTGATTATGATGTTGTGAAAATATAACAATAAAGAAAGATTTGATATACCTAATAAACATCTTTATTTAGGGAGGTATATTTCTTTATATCATTATATCAGAGACAAATAAATAGGTACATATAATACAAATATTGAATACAAACATCACATTTAAATACCTTATTAACAAACTACTTAAAATCTTTAAAAACATAATAAATACCTACAATAGATTTCAAGCCGCTATTTGTAATCGCCTAGCTTATCCGCAGGGTCTAGGCGAACGCAAGGTCAACGAATATCAAAAAGGAATCGCGTTTGTAATGTTGCAATATTATGATAGATCAATGTGACTGGGCCACGAGCTCCTATAAAAAATGAATACACCTGGTACATACGAGCTGAAATGAATATTTTTTAAAGATAATTTTAAATTAAAAATATGTTTCGATAATTGGATCTCTGAAATAATGTTAATGACTGTACGGTCCGGAGGCGTTGCTATCTAGCGAATTGCATTTCTGTGATCCTATCAATACGTAACTTTATCTGTGATAATCTTTATTATAATATGTACAGGCGTGTGTGTGTGCGTGTGTGAATGTGAATGTTTAACGTGAAAATGAGAGATTCAAACAGCCCCAACCTCATTTAGAATCTCGAATTAGGTTGACAGGCTCGCTATTCTATATCATTTCTTACCCAACAATATGCAGAAAATACCTATTCAGTTCCAATTATATTTAGGTATGTTCCAATTGTTTTAACTGTAAACCTGACTCAAAATTTCTATGCAAATCTTGTAAACATAACCTCACTTTACTTAATGTTAACTTTTTCTGGTAATTTAATCATAAATCATTAAAATACTTACATGATTACCTTTATTGTCACATTCTTTAACTGGTTTTCAAATCAAGACACTGATTAAACCTAAAATCTACAAAATTTCAAATTTACAATGATAAATATTATACGTATTTATGTATATGTTGCATAGACTAACAAAGCGAAAGACGCGCGTCAAGGTCATTTTTGTTTACACGAATTACAAACAGATTCTGAGTCCGGTTTAGTAAACTTGTTATTTTGTAGATTCGTAAATTACATTTTGAAAGTTTACCCGTAATGTTTTAAAGCTTTATCGAGCTTCATAAAATTACTAATAGAACTTGCATTTTAAAAGTATACCCTTCGTGACTATATACAGTGTTTAAAACCTATCATTTTGTTATTTCCAGGACGAGCACGCAAAAATATTTAACCTGTGGTTCTCGACATTTCGTGATTAGTTTTTTTCTCTGTGACTCGGAAATTACGAACTAATGAGTTTTCTCGTTATTTACTAAGGCTAAGGGGTTTCGAATGTGTTAAAAACATGTACATAAAACATTGTAACATCGCTACATTTTTGTTGTTAAAATTTTGTTTTTGCTTTCCACGCTCGACGGAACACATAAAATCATTTACTGCCGCGAGGGTACGGGGGCGGGGCACAATAATTAAGTTCGTTCGTTTATATGATCTGTGGTAGTCAAATGTCTTCTCCATTCTAAAATTGAAAAAACGTCTTCTACGTTTGAAGTCATTTTGACAGTAAATCTTTTCTAAAACATCAAACAACAATATCAAAGCAGGAGACAACACGAGCATTAAACAAAACATGTTTTGCGTAATGTTTCGGCGAAACATGAGCCCCCTGCTCGGCTTAACAGTGTGTAGGTATAGATATCTGTTTGCTTGTGTATCTTTCACACTCTTGAACGGTTCCACCAATTTTGATTATTTTTTTGTGTGCGTTTGAGTTGGTCCATGTATGGTTTAGATAACTAAACTCGCGAAACAACGTTCACCGGGACAGTTATTATATTATCTTATAGATTTAAACTAAAAGCTATTATAGATATGGTAGGTAGCTTGCTTGCTGCACAATTCTCGAAACGATATTCCACTATTTATATAAACCTATACAAAGTGATGTCTGGACAAAACATATCACAATAATACCTAAGTATAGTCATCTGTATAAATATACAGTAAGTATCTAAAGATAAATAATTAGTGAAAAAATAATACATTTACATAGACACAAATACAATTACTATATATTTCCACGTTCAATTATTCAGTTACTAAATTCAGTAACTATATTTATTCCCATTTGTACTCTTTAACTTTTGTACTGTCTACAAAAAATGTGGCGTGATAGGTAAATGGAATAGGAGCTTTACCTAAAGTAACTTTAACTTTTTTGTAATACTAAATTATTCATCCCATACATAGGTACATTTTTTTCCTTTATGTAAAGGCTTTTTATTTACTCGGCTAGCCTATTAAAACCTATTTTTCGATACAAAAAAATCATCCACTATGTCTCTGCAATTTCTCATAAGTTTAGTAACACAATATAGCTGTGCTTACAGTTGCCAGCAACGAATTGCCTTTAGGCATTTCTAGTTTTGTTTACTCTCTAGCAAATGCCGGCCTCGCTAGGCTCTCTATTTGTTCTCTACTCAGCTTGTTGCTGTTGACACAACGGAACGATTGCACGCTGATTTTGCAAAGCTGCTGAGTACGCAAAAATGTCTAAATGAAACGTAGAATTACAGAAAAGTATGTGGATTATTTTGAAAATACTACATTTTCAGTATTAAATAAGATATGTATTCGTAGCAGACTATGGAGTTTGAGTAGTGTGGGTTTTCGAAGCAATCCATATTAATATTAACGAAATCTGTATGTCTGTCTGCTTGAATTTTTACGGCTAAGCACAGATCTAATTTTGATGAAAATTGACAGAGAAGTAGCATAAAACATAGGTGTATTTTTACCTAGGTCTAGGGGAAGATGTAGGGTCTACAATAAACAATGGGTCCACGTGATCGCCTTCGGTCTAGGTGAGGGTAGGCTTTGCCCCAACAGTGGAAACCAAAAGGAAAGTGGAAAAGAGTTCCCAAACAAAGTAAAAATAGAAGCCATGTATTCCGTTCTGGAGTTCATAAAAATGCAAAAAATAGTCTCAACCTACTTTAAAGGGAGATTGAGCGTGCGAAGCGGAGTGATTGTGTGGCCGGCTCGCCCGTGCGAACGTTTCCGTCCTTTATCTCGCGCCCGAAAAACCGACAGCGAAGGGAGCGAAGCGAGCTGCGACGGACATCACGAGCTCGAAAGCGCCGTCCAGATATGCACGCTCCCCATTTCCCTCGCCACTTTTCTCGCGATGCGACGACTGTCTGGCTGAGGCAGTCTGAGGAGAGAGTTTGCATCCCTGGATCTGTTCTATCGCTTGTATTATAGGCCTTGTTCTGAGGAATTCTACCAAAGCACCGTTCACCATCGGCACGGAATTTATTAACTCACCCCGGACCCTAATTGTTCAGGTAAAATGATTTCGCTGCCAAAATTTTCTCTAAGGCAAGTTGTATATAGCCGGTTTTTAGGTTTTCGTAGACAAATGGCATAAACGAAACCCTAATAAATACGTCATGTCCGTCCGTCCGTATTTAGCCTTATAATTTGAGTGTGTAATGAAATGTTACAGAGATGTGATCTTTTGTAAATCTCTATACAGATATGTTATGAAAATTGAGATTTTTTTTTAGGACTAGCTAAAGTTATAATTAGCCTACGTAGAAAGGAAGAAATTATTTTTTTCTACTACCTGCAATAAAAAGTTACAAAGATACTCAGTTTCAAAAAACGAACTTTTTGAGACCCCAGTGCGAAATAACTCCCAGGTCAGTTCGAAAAACTGTATGAAAGTGCATTTCGCACTGAATATGGCCCTGTTTTGTTTTTTCTAATTAATAATTTCTTTTTAATACTACTTATATTGATCTTTCTGGTTGTAGAAAAAGTAATGTTCGTATCGAGTACAAAATGGCTTTTCTTTAGGGGTGCCAACATTTCTTCAGCGAAATATAGTATTTTTCAGACTAAGCTATAAAAATATAGTACACTTAAAAAAAAATTACATGGAAAACGCAAAAAGTAGACGAAGATATATTTGTTAATTATTTATTTTTATAAAAACTATATTTGCGCTTCTTACATTTTTTAACAATTTTTTGTCTAAAATTAAAGTGTCATTATGTTCTATCACATTTAATTTTTAAATTAAAAGCTCATTTTTTATTAAGTGTCATTTTGTACTCGGTACGTTATATAAGTACTATTTTCGCGCAACCATTCACGCGGGGTATCATTAGATTGGGCTTTAAAAATGCATTCAATCTTTTTTCTAAAATTTAAATTTTGTGAGTTATTGGCATCCAAATTTGAAAAAAGATATAAAAATTTGAAAAAACACGATAATAGGGCTTTACAAATACTAGGAAAAAAAATGTTTTGGATTAATACGGTTAAGTTCAACGTCATTACGTGCTGGCGAAGCGAGTGCTGCGATCTTAATTACTCCCACGGGCTTTTACGTCGTAAATTTTAATTTCCTCAAGGCAAAGCGGGCGTTCTATGTAATTTGTCTAATAACTACGCACCAAGCGAGCAATTAAAAGTTTCAAATTCAGCCTAAACTTTTTAATACCGCTAATACCGCTAGATGGCGTTGTTTTTATACATCTGTTCCTGCCATTTCAATTGTGGTGAGTTTATTTATTTTCTTCTCCTAAATTTTTACTTATTTACTCGCAAATGTGATGAAAAATATTGTAGAGAACACAGAACAATGGTAAAGAAATTACAAACTCGAGTCATTAAAGCCTTCGAGCCTTTCAGCCTTAAGCTTCGAAATAGTCTCTCGTTAGTAATTTTCTCCTCGCTCAATGTTTCAGCTCATATAAAAGAAACTGCCAATTTGATTGTATTTTTATCAATTTCCACAATAACTGGTAGGTTATTCAGCGTATATATATATCTATCATACTGGATGATATTAATATGTATAATATTATATTTGTATAGTACTTATAATCTAAATATAAACCCATTTTGAATTTTCCGCCGCAGCTTTTTATTCGCGTGCAGCATTTAAAGGTTTGAAATCTACAGATTTAGATGAAATTTGGCACAAATATAGGCATAGGACACTTTTTATCTTGATTATTTTTCCGCGAGTGAAACGCGGGGTGTTGCTAGTATATATCAACATGACTTCACAAGTTCTACGACTACAGCGATTGCAAAACTAAGTACTTATTCAAGCATCGACGTACAAGAGCCCATTAGGAACAGACATGGCTTCTTAGAAAAGATAAGACAGGAAACCGGAACACTTAATTTTATCTTGTGTCTGGCTTCTTTACTTAACTTTACAATTTAGGTAAGTACCTATTTTACAAGTCACCATGGTTCTGCTTACTTAAAACTGTGACTACATTTTACTGAAAATAACAGTATATTTTTAATTCTCTTCGATTTAAATAGGCAGTTTTGGAGTTTTGATATTCTTAGTTTAAATGTGTTAGATGTATGAATTTCAACAAACCTTTGCCTGATAACGGTGGCATTCTCCAACTTTAGGTTTTCAGTAAAGTCCGAGGCTTGAAGTGTTCCGAGGCTGCTTTGGTAAGCATCATATCCAATGTTAAGGTGCTGGGTTGGTTTCAGAGCACTGACTTTGCTGAATGTTCAAAGTAAGACAGTGCCACCGAAACGAGGCAAAGGTTATGCTTGTCAAAATGTATATGTATTTAGATAATGTCTGATTAACCAACTTATATTTAAAACAAATCATTAAGAATACCGACTTCTAAAAATAGGTTTTAATTTTCTACTGCATATGATTTTAAACTATTGTTGTATTTTTAGGGAATACAAAGAAAATTATGTGATATAACGTAAATCGAAATCACAGAATACAATTGGCGATCACTACATTTATATCTGTCAAATTGGAACTTGTTACTAAGACTTGTTATCTGTGTTGGATAGAGTTATGTCTTGGGCTGTCAAGAGCACTTCCCTGCTATTCATAGACCAAGCTGGCTGTAGCTTTTCAGGCTTGCACATGCCGTGTCGCGTTTGCCTGTCTTAGGAACAATGTTTCCATTGTGAAACATTTTAATAATAGTATTTTCAACATTTCGGTGTGAGAGTAACATTTTGGGGATTTAAAAGTATTAAAAACTAATTTTGAGATATTTCGTTGTTTATTACATTAACTTTATCAATCAGAATACTATTTACAGAATAAAATAACAATAAATATAAACATAGTTGACAACGTCAGTAGTATATGATGTTAAAGAAAATAAAATAAACATTGGTTCGGCAGCAAGTACCGTACATGCAACTTCTCTTGAGAAAAAATCTTTTACAAAAAAAATTACGCCATATTGGGTCCGCCATTTTGAATTTTAAAAAACTGATAAAAAATTCGAAATCAGCACCCTCAAAAACCCTTTACTACCCCTCGATACATGAAATTATACATGAAATTTAGTTGCGTGCATAAAAAAGTCAGTTTTTTACGGATAAAAAACGAACCACTGAACCGATTTTTTTCAGACTCCTTTCAGATCTAAGTCATGACGTGGCGTATCGTATATGGTGTATATTGATATGTCATCAGAGCGATTCGGTCCAGTAGTTATTGAGGAATCGAAAGCCAAAATATGTCAACATACATACATACGTACACACACACACACGCACACACAGACATCACTCTAAACATGATTGCAAATGATTCTCCAAGTCTTGAAACGTAAAGAAAAACAAAATTTTCGATTTCGATTTTCGGACCTATTCCAATAACTTCTCAAGAGAAGTTAATAATAATATTTTGTAATGTACCTCTAATTATACGCAATAAACTAATTAAACCATATGCGCAGTGCTTACAACACCGTACACTGCTACTTGGGGATTTCCCCAAGCTTTTTTCGAGAATTCACTCCGACCGGTGTAGAGTTTCGTGCGTCGTGAGCTATAATTTATTTCTGTCCTTCAGAATAATGAGTTTATTATATCGTCTGGACAACAGAAAATGTAATCATACAACATTTTTAACATTGTCTCTGTTTCCTAAACTAGAATATCCCGTATCTTTGAAAACAGTAATATTATTTTTACTTTTGGTTTCTTTCATTTCTTAGACACCAAAAATGGGGGTTTTTTAAAAACGAAATATCTCAATAAGGGGTAATTTTATTTATTTTACTAATAAATTAAATAAATTTAATTACTTTAATAATAAATTGAATAATTAAAAGTGCATTTTAAATATGCATTTTCTGATATGCACATGTATGGCAACGAAAATGACTATAAATAAATGACTTTCTGGGTCGAATGCAACCAGTTTTATCAAAATCTGTTCAAAAGCAGTTTAAAAACCGGAGTTTGAATGCTTTGTTTCCTCGTCTATATATAATTCGTCTCCTGTTTTTACTCAAGAATATTAAGGATAGTCAAATAGTCGTAACATAGTAAAAATTGTCTTCCACACTATGAAAAATAAATTGTAAAAAAATACAAATTTATAACTAAAATATGCGTTTATTAAATAATTTCACATTAGAGCTAGACAAAATATAAAGAGCAAAAAATATTACAGAAATTAAGTTTTCATAATACCTACTTCTAAAATATAAAAAATCTAAGATTAGCAAATGACATCCACTAAAATATATGGGAAACATATTTGTTTTAAAAAAAGAAAACATTAACTTATTATGGTAATGTATTATGTTGTTATTAATGCATGAGATTAATGTGACATGTACAAACAAAAAAAGTGCTTAAATTAAAATATAGCATGTGTAAAAATTAAATGTCTGTAAAGTTATTACTTAACGTAAGAAAAAAAACTGTTTTGTATGAGAGTATTTTTTTACAATTTGTCCTGAAAGTCAAATTCTCTTATTGACTTTATGCAATGAGGTCTAGTTTTTGTCGCTTCTATGCCAATTTCATCAACAAGAGTTTCACCAATTACTATCGGTATTTTTCCAAATTTGTTTATATGAGGCAGTGGCAACCCCACAGTCACTTTTATATAATACTTTCTGTCAAAAATGTCTGAGTGCTGGACGGAATATAATTCACGTAAAGTAGGTGTCATTAAATTGAAGTTTGCAACACTGTTTTCGAATATACTTGGTGACTCATACGCGCATACGTCGATTGTTTTTTCTTGAGTTTTCATACGTCCACAATTTGACTTGTAATTAGTTTCACATACAAGTTCGCTTTTTACGAAAGTTATTTTCTTTTCTGAATCGTTAGTCAACACGCATTTGATTATAATGTTTTCGCCAGGCGTATAAAGCGATTTAGGTATTTCGCATTTCAGATCGACTTTATTTTCTTTCCTTGAAAATGTAGAAAAAAAAATCTTTTGTATACCATAAGTTAGAGGGGCATTAGAATTTTTCAGATTCACATTACCATAGACCATCAATTCTTTTTTGAATGTTTTGTCAAAGCTGAAAAACCTCGGCTTGCAAAATTTTATGGCAACTTCGTATTTTATAGTACATTTTACGCTCGCTTCATTACATTTAAAAGAAGAAGGTATATTATGTGGTAAATTAAATTTAAAATGATATTGATAGCATCCAAACGGCAAGGTTAGTGTTTTGTTTGAATTTTTTTTTAATATATTAATGCGTTCCAAAACATAAACTTCATCACCAGTATATGAAGATCGCCTTATACTATCATCAACATCTACTTCAGCTTCACTCCACTGCACTTCGCCTGTTCCTTCAAATGTGACCACTATGTCACTATATTCTGTTGGCACGTCTATTGCGTATTTGATTGTGCCGGTAACAGATGTTCCGGCTCTGTGGATGCCATCATAAGGCCTATCAATAAATATTTCACATGACACACCCATTATCAGAAGCTGTACCAGTAAGCGTAGTGGTTATATTCTCTTTGGTACCAGTATTGATGATAACAAATTAAACTAGATTACCTTTGTTGGCTAACATAAAGTTAAGATAATAAATAAAGCAAACAAGTTATTCTGGTGCACAGAACACTTATACTTCATGTTTTGTTTTATCTGGTGTGACCATATTACAAACAATTAAAATTCTACTAATGTAGCTTTGGTCTAGGTTACTTTTCAAATATAAAAGATTTTCAAAAAGGGGTTAAAGGCAAAAATACTTAATATGATATAAAAAATTTGATGGTTAGGGGTTTCAATTTAACTTGCGTCCTAAGTGGCGGAGGTTCGAGCCCGGCGTGTAGTTCAATAAGTCTTTTTCTTAAACTATTTAGACCACTGGCTTTTTGGTGAAGGAAAACATCGCAAGGAAACCTGCATACTTAAAACAAAAAAAAAAAAAAGATGTATGTGTCGTCCTCAATTCACACTAAAGCCGCGTGTGGAATATGACCCAAATCGCCCGAGGTAATGGTAGGCCGTGCCCCAACAAATGGGGACGTATAAGGCAGATAAGGAATATAAAAATTAAATAAAAAATCATTTTTAAAAATGTTTTTTAAATTTATTTTTTTCTTTTTAGTTTGCGTAAATTTTTCTATTTTAAAAGTTGTTTTTAAAAATGTTTTTTTTATTTAATTTTATTTTTTACTTTTTAGTCTCAAAGATTTCATCAACATCTTTTTTTGACCATTTTTTAGTTATTTATTAATATTATTTTTTTTTTACACCATTGCCGTTATTTTCCTTATTAATATTATTTACACTATTTACTACATTGTCATTATTTACACTCACTTTTTTTTCAAAAGTGCTTCATAAAGTTAGCAGCTAAACAAATTAAAATATATAATTTTCAAATTATTGAAAAACAATGCTTAGACGTTAGTTAAGCGTAAGATATAAAATACTGAAAAAATACAAATATTTCTTTTAATTTTTAAACAATAATTTTTAGATATTTTCGCGTTATCTAGGAAATAGGAACTATTCTTGTCCCTTTAGTGTGTACTCGATTCTGTATTTATTTATCTCGCATCCTCAGTCATGCATTAACACACTTTTAATATTGGAGATATATTCGGCTTCATAACTACCGTAACATTAATGAATTATTTAAATATTTAAATTAAATAATCGCACGAAAACACACTAAATATTATTTAATTTATAAACAAAACGCCGCGTGGCTTACAATACCCTAAGTACCCTATGCTACCCAATTAGGTAGCGGTAAGCCTTGAAGCTGAGAAACCTTGGTTGCTTTCCACTGTTTGAAACTGGGTACGCTGGCTGTTGTACGCGAATTTCAGATATTGCCTTCTATTTCCACCGTACTAGTTAAGATTTATTGATTTTCGTAAATGGAAAAAAATCGATCTACCTAGAACTGTCGCTGGGTAATTTTTGTCTCGGTCAGTATTCTTAAGTGCCTTAAGTGCAAAAAAACTGTCTGTAATAAATACACTAATAAAGAATATTATTTTTGCGATATCTGATCTTCAAATAGTAACAACTAGTCTATAGGTTTTTCATTATTTAGTATAGTTAGAATCACTATAAAAGTTGTGATGATTTTGATATGAACCCAAAAATATCAGATTCTTAACAAAATATATTTATTTTGTTTTTGATGTTTTAATTCTAAAACAGTTTTAATCATGAAATTCATGCCTTATACTTTTGAACGTTGTATCAAATACAATGAGATAAATTTTTCACGGTGGCGGGCAGTTCAATGGGGATCGCAAACTTCGGCGCTCTAGTCTTAAGTTTATTTGCAAATTCTTCAAAATAAACCAATCAAACATTCCCTGAAAATTATGTTTTTGGCAGATGCTCGATTTCCGTCAGTCATAAAAATAGTCGTAGCATTTTTCATAAAATATACTTTATTGCGCATAAAGAATACAAAAACAATTAAACAATAAAAGTAATAACAAATTGGCGGTCTAATAGTTATAAGTGCCTAAACTTTAAGGAAAGCAGATTATTATTTCCCCCCGCTCTCACCGCCTGCACACACAGTACAGCTGTAAGCGATCAATTCGATGCAGTTGGCGTGTTATAGTACCACAGAAGTATATAAACATTATTTTAATTGATTTCATTAATCAATAAATATTATATTACTGCTTTAATAACAATATTACTCTGCTCGCATAAAAGCTACTAAAATAAGAATAAATTTTACAAATGGCCATCCTATTGCGCTATGATTATATGCCTGTCACCAGACCTGCAGGAGCACTAAGCGCAGTGTTGATATCTCGCTCTATTACATGTGACAGACAGGGCAAGCATTGCTTCCTACAATGGCGGGATAAGTAATGTATAACATTTTCAGAGCACTGATGGGCCCACGCAACAATACGGATAGCACAACACAGGATACATTTTGGTACAGACAGTAAGAAACAGCTTGAAACTTTGTTTAATTACTATAAAACGAGAAAAACTTATTGCATTTATTTCGTTTGTTCTCGTTTGTGTGAGTCAAGCAAGATGGCGTGTCGCAGTTCAACGGGCGATGTGACTCATAGGTTGAATCAGTCCACTTTACAATAATTATGTTTGTAAGCAACGGCCTGTGGTGTTAATCTTGCAACAGCCGAGAGCAAAGAGACGCAGACTTCCAGCGCTCCGCGCTTGCCCCTACCATGAATAAGACAAATCTGTCGTCTCGTAGGTATCCCCCTCACGTCGACTGGTAGCGTCTGATATATTTTCTTGCTATAATTTAAAGTAATAAGTAAATAAACAATATTTTCTTTACACATTTGTTATACCTAAACAGAATAATTTGAAAAATGATAAATCAGGCTGCTGATGAGCTGATGGCAATCTTTCACTTGATTTTTGGTTAAGCTTAGGACGAAATCGGCAAACCGCGGCTCGCGAGCCATCCTTGCGCTTTTTGTATACTTGAGGGTGCAATTATGTTTAGTGTCCAAACTTTGTCACGTCCATTATACCAGCAACTACTTTTAATCATACAGGAGTGAGAAATGTTATACACTTTATTCAGGATAGGTACTTAGTTTTACAGGGTTTTTGTAAAGGAATTCGGCTTTAAAAAGAAACCTCAATCATTTGACTTCTGAGTTTGGTGACAGCAACGAATTCTACTTATAAAGAAGGTTGGCCATTAACACAGGTTAAAAATAGCTATTTATGTAATTGTTGCAAATATATTATGTAAGTACTTTTTCATCTCTGATACTCTGAAAGTAGAACATATATTATCTAAACAGCGGGTGGAAAGTAGCAAATGTCGGCCCTAGGGCCGAGAAGTAAACAAAGAAAAATTCATTCATATTGGGCATATCTGTGCCGAATTTAAGCTCAATTGGATGCTGCGTTGCGATGAAGTAAGGACAAACAAATAAACAAACAACCAAAGTAACTTTCGCATTTATAATATTAGTATGGATGCTCCGTTTCAACGTGAAGAATTTTATTTGTAAAATGTCAAAGGCACGATGTGCAGTGCCTATATGTCTTCAACCAAAAAAATGCCTAACAGTAAAATCTTACCTTGTTCCTCGGGATCGTAAAAGGTACTTACAATAATTTTTTATTTTATTTAAGTTGAATAGTTATCGCACTACATCATAAATATAATGTAGTAAATAATAGGTACTACCTGTTATGACATTAATGTCATTATCCTTTTTGAAATAGTAACTAGGTATTAATTACGTACTACATATTTCCTGAGATTTACCTGATACACCTGATTTTCGCTTTTTCTATTGCTATTAGTAATTATAACATAATACGTACATTTATCCAAAGTAGATACACCAAGGTACCCAGGTATATTCTTAAAATACCTATTTTGCAGAATGTTGAGTGTTTAAATCTTGGTAATAAATGAAATAGTGTCATCAACAACCCTGCCCGATTGCTGCGCTAAAATTCTGTGATCTGTGGCTTGTATCGAAGTTAACCTACTTACTGGCGCCGCGCCGCGCGAGCTCTACGTAGGTACTTTGCCCACATCACAATGTGGTGAACGGCCATTTTTCTCCAACAACATTAGTCCTGCGTTGCTCAGGTCATATTATATACGTCCCATACGTCTTTTACATTACTTACCAGCTTTAAAGTAATAAATATATATAAAGTCTGAATCTCGGAAACGGCTCCAACGATTTTCATGAAATTTAGTATGTAGGGACTATATGAAGGGGTATTTTGGGGGCTATAAATCGATCTAGCTAGGTTTTATTTTCAGAAAACGTCGTTTTATCCGTGTTTTTAGGCAACGATAAACTGAAAAATATGACTCTTTTTGACATATATTGGCGAGTAGTAATACTATTACTTTTACCGACACAACAATGATAAAGCTAATTGACAAAATATGGTGATATTCAGCTACTTGACAACAGATGGCATTGCTAAAAAAAACGAGCGAAAGAATAAATATATGAACTAAGTCCCCACTAGTACTCTTAAGAAAAACCAAATTAATTATCAACCTATATGTAAATACCTTCTATTTACTTACCCTTTGTATGCAGTCGGTTAATTTTTTTTGTTTTGCGTTTTATCTGTCTTCGTGTGCTCGTCTTTGGAGATTTTTTCCTTATTTATCCCAAGCAAATCTTGTTCCATCAAATATTTATTAAGTCACAAGTTACTTAACTAATAAGGTAGAAGTGTAAGATTAAGTGATACAATTCGTTTGATATTTTACAAAAATCTATTGTATCTATAAGATTCACTTACATGTATTGAAATTAATGTCAATGAAATCGTAACATTAGTTTTTATTATTATTCTTAAACAAATGGCGTTTTATCCCGACACAGTAGTTTGGTATATATTTGCTCCACAGCAAGTCGTTCGGATCACAAGGAAACTGTGTCCTATCGTTGAAGGATAGTGACGCAGATAGTTCGTGGACTCGGTTTGAGCGCATCTCCCAGGTCCGGGATGTGAAGTATTCCAGCATGTGCCGAAGCACCAGCACTTGATTGAGTAACTTCACATATCTACAAGAAAAAAAAACCATTTATAAGTCACAAGGAGTTGTTTGTAACGTTCGTAACGAGCAAATTTGGCATGGCAGAGGCATAGTTGGGATGTTCATCGGCCAGACTTGTGCCTCGACAGCTTAATTGGTAGAGCAATTACACGGAATGTAAAGAGTTGCAGGTTCAAGTCCTGGCTTGAGGTTAATCTTTTGACGGCATCTTCGCTATTAAATATTTATTTACATTGATGATGTAGCCATATATATGGCACATATGATAATTTTTTTTTAAACTCTTTCCTTCAGGGAGTCATAAACGAAGAAAGATTATTTCTATGTATGTATCGTATATTGTATTTCTTAATGCTATGAAAATTTTGTGTGTATGTAAGTTAGATGTATTAGGCCGTTATAAGTCACTAAGTGTTGCAGTTTATCTCAAGAATATATAAAAATAAACTGTATAAACTGTAACTGTCAAAAATGATATGAACTCACACGACCCTAGCGACCATATACCGGGTCAGAAAAGTTTTTTGAACTGTATATGGCTACGTATACTACCAAGAATTATAGAAAAAATTTAAGAAACCTCAGAATTTTCTGTATATGGCCACATTATAAAAGAACCACGTAATTAGGGTTCGTAACACTATAAACAAATTGTATATACGTGCAAATGTGTGCGTGTGTATGTGTCTTATATGCGACTGGTTAAAGACGCCAAGCGTAGATAACGGATTAAAAAAAAAGATTTTACTAAAACAAAAACTTTAGGTTGACTTTACTAGCCATGCTGTGCTATTATTTATACTACGGCTAAGCGTAGTTAATAGATTGAAAAAAGATTTTATTTAAAAAAAATCTTTGGGTTGACTTTACTAGCTGTGCTATTATTTTTACTCTGGCCAAATGCAGTTAATGGATTAAAAAATCTTTCAAAGTGGAGCTAAGTATTAAAAAACAAGGGGGAAGTCAAGTCTCAGTTAAACGCAGCTTCTGCTATTTTCCGCCAGCGATAATTAGCTTCATGTGACCATAGCATATGGACGCTTGCAACACCAGGGGTATCGCTTGCGCGTTGCTACCCTTCAAAAATCTTATAACTTCTTTCTTGAAGAACCCCATACTGAATGTAGTAGTAGTCCAGTAGAGAAAACCTTGGTTCCCTCATGTCTTTTTACTCTATGGTTAGTGTTTTGATAGTTTGTAAACGTATATATTTGCCTTGCGACAAAATGGAATTGCAGGTCGACGAAAAATGAGGAAGTTCTTTTGGAACTAGCTTCTGCCAGCGGTTCCGACCGCCCTCAATTTGGTAAACAGCTTGGGATTCTTACGTCAACTACTTAATTATACTAATAAAGTTTGCTATAGCAAGCTATAGTTCGTTTAAGCTCGGTTATAGTTATTCCCGTGGAAAATTTAAAAATTTTCGGGATAAAAGCTATTCTATGTCCTTTTCCGGGACCAAACTATCTCCGTACCAAATTTCATCTAAATATGTTCAGTGGTCCCCGATCCATCTGGTGGTTGAAGCGTGATTGAGTAACTAACAACCAAACATTATTTGTCTTATAGCACGAAGAAGACTTACTGACGACATTTTAACAGCATGTAGTCGACAGTAGGCGTAGTAGTCGGTCACATGGTAGCAGCGATTTATAGCTGCTAGTAATCGCAAGCTGAAAATAGCACTGTGTGCACATGTGACTGAGACTTTACAGTGTGATATGTTAAACAAATATTTTTATTAAAATCTTCCATATTTACTTACTTGGGTCGTTTCCCTCTGATTCTTAGGCAGATATCAAGCACGTAGGCTGGAACAGTCTGCAGTATGAATGTGATTATAAACAGTACACATTTACTTTCCGTACATATCATCATGGGAAGTATTCCACCTGAAACGTTCCAATAAAACGGAATTCAATTTAGGGTAATAACCAAAAGGGTCGGCATAACGTATTGGGGCAGAAGTGACGGTTTTAATATCTATTCAAACATGTGAGTTTGACAGGACACAATTTGATGAACTGTAGATAAAAGCTTATAAGCTCTCTCCTATTGGCACCCGACAACCTTTGTTTGTTTAATTAAATTAGTGAATCGGATTTAGGGCTAGAGCTGCTACTAGATAACTATTTTAATAATAATTATTTCCTCTTCTTAGGAAGTGATTTTCATAGTATGCTACAAGTGAGCTAGGTTGCTCTTTACAGGCGAGTATGTGGGTTTTAGCTCGAGCCAAAGGCGTGGGCATAATTCAGCCGAGTGTGTATTGAGCGGAGTTCAAGAGAGTCATACGACTGTTTTCATCACATTTGGAGGACAGTATATACTTATATTAGTGTTAAGATATTGCAACCTCACCGTTTTGATATGTTTTTAACAACCACGTTGGATTTATTCTTCCAAAAATAATAACTTAGTTCATAGGCATAATTTCTAGTTGCTAAAAATTAAAAAAAAAACTGTTAAGTAAAAGGAACTTCAACGGTGCAGTAAAGGCTGCTTTATGAGCCAGTGTGTTGAAAAATTAAAAAAATTGTAAAGGAAAAGGCACTTGTGCGGTAGTTGGCATTACCGCATAATATCGTTACGTTATTAAAATGCTGAAAACGGCGCATTAAAGCTGAGCAAGAAATTACTGAAAAATGTAACATTATAAAAAATAAGGGGCTGGTCAGAAGCTACGATTAAGTATTGTTTTTAGAATATGTCTGAGTTTTGATTCGCGTTTCTTTTAAAAGCTACCGCTTTTATATTCACAAATATATATACTGATAACAATAAAAAACATCGTAAACAATGTTACGTTTTCAAAAAATCACTTTTTACGAAGAGGACATTAAAATATCTTGTAGATATACCGGGTCCTTAAGATTAAATCGAAATTCAATTATTAATATGGAAGGTAGATGTGAATTAATTGCCTGATTTGAATTAGGTATTTGTGGAAGACAATTCATAGGAAGTTTCTAATCTTTAAAATATAATTAAGAACGGTGTAAAATCTTCCTCGTGTTTCACTTAGGGACTTAAAGAGTTTCAATAAGTTCCTAAAAGTTTAAGAGACAATTTGTTTTCGATTTGCATTGCAAATAGTACGTTATACGGCATTTACAAAAGTAGGTATACTAAATAATTTATAAACATATATTCAGATTCCAACTACACACCGCGGCACAGTTTGCCGAACATTCCATCCAATTTGATAACTGGTTTTCTGATAACTATAAAGTAGGTATAATATATATAAATATAAATATATTTTTAGATTCTAAATACACACTGTGGCATAATTTGTGAAACTAAAAAAAAAATCGCGGACTGGTTTTTTGTCATTTTCTACTTATTTATAATTTCTGACATTATTTATATGTTAAATTTTATATGTTTAATGTGATATAGAGAGGTTTTTGACGTCTTCTTTTAGTTGGTTTCGTTAAAATTGCCGCTCTGTGTATATTGAAAATAACAGATATAATAATGGATTTATTTATCAAAAAAGTAAGGTTTAAACATTTTTTCTTTTGTATTTTATCAAAATAAATTATGGAACGAACCTTACCATAGTTTTGATTAGCGCTTTCTTTGATGAATAATTTCAAAAGTTGCCTTATAGTTATGGGATTTGAAGAACTGGTGCAACAATTGTACACCTGTACTCGATCGGATCTGAAAAGAAAATAATAATTACTATGTTGGCGGAAAAGGTTAGCACTTGCGCTTGTGCAAAAAAAGAAAAAAAAGTTAGCATGATAAAAGAGTGCAAAACATAAAGTCCCAAATATGTATGTATTACATTCTTCCTTATGAGGCTCAATGGTTAAGCCAAATTCCACAAAATAATTAATAGTACTACCAAATTCCTTTTAATCTAATCTGCACTAATTCGATTTATACCTAACGTTTATTAAAGTAGCTATGACCTCGGATGAAAATGGATGATAATTGGTTCAACAGTGGTTCAGTTAAATTCCTATTCATACATTTAAAAGTCACCAGAGTCTTTTCATAGGTACCTTGCTAAATATCATGGACATTAATACAGTGATTTTGTCGTGAAAAGATAATACAGAGAGATTGTTGCCCCGGGTGTTGCAAGCGTCTAAAGGCTTCGGTGATTGTTTACCAACAGGCAGACCGTAAGCTTATTTGCCACCTTAAAAAAAAACCGGAGACGTTTTTGTGTTATTAATATTAGTATGGATATAGACACTGGACAGCGTGTTTAGCCAAGTGCAAAGGAAAAGAAAGTGGCGACACAGCAGCCATGTGTAATATTACACGAATCATTTCGCGCTACTTTTGACCCCTTCACAACCAGAAACCTATTTAACCTACATTCATGAAATTTGGCACTGTAATTAAAGGCCATTAGCTTGTTTAGAATTCATAAATATAGCTAATACAGTTATTAATATATTAACGTTTAAAACTGGAACTCGTATGACTGACTGACTCGCTCTCTGAATGACTTATAGATCTAAAACCTAACACCTATCCCACTTCCAGGTGACCTAGAAACTTGATATTTGGTATAGAGGTAGACTTTTAAGCTTATACAAAGGAAAAAAATCTGAAAACTAAAAATTATTGATTACTAGCTTTTGCCAGCGGCTCCGCCCGCCCTAAATTTGGTTATCGGCGTGGAATTCCTACGGCAACTCCTTGATTATACTAAAGATGTTTGTTATAGCAAGCTATAACTGCGCTAAAGTTTGTTCGCGGAAGTCGGTTATAGTTACTCCCGCTGAATTTTTATATAAATATATATCTGCAACTATCTCAGTGCGTAATTTAAGCTCACTTGGATGTTCCATTGCGGCAGGAATGAGAAACATACGTTTAAGTATTCCCGAAGTAACTTTTAAATTTTTTGGGATCTATCCTGGGTCTTTAAATCTCCTATCATGTGGACTCAAACTATCTCCATACCAAGTTTCATTTAAATCGGACAGACAGACAGACATCCAGATAGACAGAGTTACTTTCGCATTTATAATATTAGTATTCGTATCAACAAAGTAATAACAAGTTGTAGTAGGTGGATATAAATATAAAATTTTGTTTCATATATCATTAAGATTGAAAATTATTGATAATTAGTATCAACAAAGTTATAAAGTGAAGTATAAAAGTAGTAGTATAGTATAGTAGTAGGATTAAAATAATAAATTTTGTTTCTTATATAATACACTAAGTTAAGACTGTTGAAGTTAGGTTGTACGCCGTCTGATTTCTCCCTGATGCAATCGCACAGTGTTGGCGTGGGCGGGCAACATAGCACAAAAAACCATTCAGCGTAAACGTAGGAAAATACAGTAACTTTACTAATAACAATGTATCAATGATGATATTTATAATTTCTGTGCCAAAAGTAATAAATATCCTATCAAAAACATAATTGTGAAATGAGAGCCAAGTTCAATATCACGAATATGCGTCGTTGTCGACTTCGCCAACAAAAGAATTGAGATCTATACATGTAATATGGGTGCCAAGTTCTGTGTTGAAAATCCTAAAATTTTAGTTACAACATGCAATAATATAAAATAATTTTATGTAACAAATTCTTGTTTCTTGGTTTAATGGTAACTATACACAACGGCACAATTAGCGGAACACAAAAAAAAGGATTTGAACAAATGGCAGCAGGTTCTCTTTACTGATGAGTGCAGAGTTCTTTTAAAACAGATCGATGGGAGACAGCGAATATGGAGACGCAAAGGAGAACGCCACATACAGTCTAATTTTGAACACACAGTGGCTTATGGTGGCGGCTCGATTATGGTTTGGGGAGGGATATGTTTGGGAGCTCGCACGGAGTTAGTGATAGTCACAGGAGGGACCATGACAGCAGATCGATACATCAGAGACATTTTAGAAGAACATGTTGTACCATTTTCCCCATTTATTGGTGACGACTTTATTCTAATGCAAGATAATGCTCGTGCTCATAGTGCACAATCGGTACGCAGGCATATCTGAGCCACGTAGGTATACCGGTGATGCAGTGGCCAGCAAATTCCCCCGATATGAATCCGATAGAGCATGTCTGGGACTTGCTAAAAAGAAGGGTTAAATCCAGAATGCCACCCCCCAACAATCTGAATGAACTTGGAAACGCATTACTTGAGGAGTGGGGGCGGTTGCCTCAAGAAATCATCGTTAACATAATCTGTAGCATGCCCAGACGAATGGAAACCGTAATCAGAGCAAGAGGGGGAAACACTCGTTATTAATTTTGATTTAATTTTATTGTTAAATCATTTAATGCTTACTTTTTTTTATTTTTTGTGATGGTTCATAATCATCTAAAAATTTCACTTATTTCAAATTCCTTTATTTTTCAATAAAAAATAACGAAGACTTTTCAAAGTCGTTGTTAAAAGATGTTAATCAATTTGTTATTTTGTGTCTAATAACATTTTCGTCAAATATATGCGTTATTATCTCATAGTCTCACTTTTTTTTCTGTTCCGCTAATTGTGCCGGTGTGTATATAATGTTTCTTACTTAATAGGTAATACAAATTCTTAAATCTTAACAGAAGATTATATACACAATGCATTTATTTCACTTGGGATGTAATTCAAACTCAATATTTGACTTGGCTTTGCATGTTCTTGTAACTAAAATTTTAGGATTTTCTACAGAGAGCATGGCACCTATATATAGACCTCAATTAATTTGGCGAAGTTGACAACGACGCACATTCGTAATATCGAACTTGCCTCATCTCACATTTATGTTTTCGATGGGATTAGGTATACACCCCAACCTCACTCCCAAAATTAATTCTGCAACCTACAATTTAGGTTTCATTTTATTGGAATCCAGTTACAGTTACCTAATTCTGTTGGACTAGGTAGGTATACACACAAGTTGGGTTTTCCTAATTTTTTTGTTAATATCTATAATCGTACATACTAAATATTAATTCTGCAAAACATGAATCCGTTTTGAGTTATTGCAAGTTTTAGCAACACAACAGTGTAAATTTAAATTCAAGAGAAGAGGTGGAAAAATACCTTTTACATCTAGCAGCAGCGACAATGGTGAGATTTGAGACCAAATCTACAGGAATAAGATCAATCACATTGCTGCGTTTTCCAAGTATAACTCGGAGCATGCCTTTTGCGACAGCTACGACAATTCCAGTAGATCCATTCCAGTTATCCAACCAACCTGCTATAGGTTCATTTTTTGTGGCCGTCACTAAAATAATAATAATTCATAAATATTGCTAAAAAGGTAGCTTATTTAAGTACTTACGTATAGCTAGTATTGCGTAGCAATTTCTAAATTTGATTTAAGTGTATATGTTACAGTCAAAACTCTTAACCAGTCAAAAGGACTTTTGACAACAAAATCAGTCAAAAGTACTTTTGACTAAGAACGTCGTTCAAAAGTGTGTAGTTTTAACTAAAAGATGCTGGTTAATAGTGCTTTTGATAAAAAAAATATTAGTTAAAAGTTGTTTTGACTGAGAGTGTTAGTCAAAATCACTTTTGTTATTTAATAAAAAATAACAAAAAACTTCGAAATCTGTGGCACAAGGTTTTGCCCGTGACAAGGAGTTTCTTCTTAGGCGCTTGAGATATTAAAACGCGTATATGCACACAACAGACTGATTTTATTTTGCTTAACTTATGCTTCTAACTTAATTCTAACACATATTTACAAATATTTCACTTTAAACATTATATATTAGTATCTGATGGATACTTCTTGAAGCTTCTTGATTGACTGAATGCAAATACAAATTTTGTTCTATAATTATAATAAAAATAAAAAACCCCATCAGAGGGAGAGGTTGTTGTTCCATAGAACCTTCTAGATTTAGTACTTAACTTATTGTACTTACTGTGGTGACTGAAAATCTAGCGCACACAAAAACTTAGTGAAAGTGTAGGTATATCTACCTAGCTATAAATCGCTACTGACAGTAAGGGTCTCTTTTGGCTATTGCCATCACAGTCACACGATTTGCGGCTTGGCTATAAAATAACGTTGTTTTATATTTTTAGGTAAGAGGGCAAAGCCATCTTTAATATTTAAGATGTGTGCAGCCTCAAGGGCGTCCGGGTCGAAACTTCGCACAAGCGGTCGACCCCAGGACAATGCCACCGATGCCATGTATGGCCACGCACAGCGCAACTGCAAACGCAGACCGCGCTGCGTGAAATTTCTGCGCGATCACGCCACTCCGGACTGTGATCGCGATCGCGTTAACGCATCTGACCCGGTCGCTTGCGTACTCTGTGGGAGCGAAGGCCACCCTGCGAATTACCGCGGGTGCCCCAAAGCTCCCAAACAGAACCCGCGTAAACCCAAACAGGGTAAATCGCGCCCCCCCCAGCCCCCCGCCAACAGGCTCCGCTCGTGCCTGCTCCCCTCTCTGCTGTCAACGCCTGGAGCCGTCCTCCAGCGCTAATCGACGCAACAAAATCTAAAGAGACAGACAAACTTCTGTCTGCTCTCCCTGGGCCCGTCTCAGTCACGGGTATTCCCTACCCCGCCCCTCTCATGTCCCGGGACATCCCGCGTCCAGCACCTATGCGAAGTGCTCCCGCACCTCTCGCGCAAACGCGCCTTGCCCCCCCGCGCCCCTCTCTCGCGCTGCCCCGCAACGCCGCTCAGACAACCGAGCAGCAGCACTTTGGCGTTCTCGCCGAGATTTCTTGGACCTGCGACCCAGCCTACTTTGAGGTCGTGTACGCCGAATACGTACAGATCCCCGATCTCAATCATATGCTCAGCTTCATGGCTAAGTATCGCGACTTCCCCCAAACCTTAAAAACCAAAATGGATTGCACAACCGCGCGCGAAAAACCACGGTACGTCTCCTTAGGCTATTTTAATGCCAACGGTCTTAGAAACCAAAGAGAGGAATTATCGCAATTCCTCTCGTCCCAAAAACCGGACGTCTCCCTCATCCAGGAGACGTTCCTAAAGCCCGCTGTCCGCACCCCTTCGATCGCGAACTATCGCACCGTCCGTAATGATAGAACTGCCTCAAATCTCAGAGGCACTCTCATCTATTACAGGCGCTCTCTGCATTGCTCCCCTATCGATCCTCCACCACTTACGAACTTAGAACCATCCTTCTGCCGCTTAGCGATGACCGGCCATCAGCCGATCATCATTGCATCGGTTTATCTCTCTCCCTTAAAAGACTTGCTTGAGAGCGACCTAAATTGCAAGCATCGCCGCTGGAACTCTTCAGTAACTTCACGGAGAGGCAGACTCGACGATTTAGTTGACAGACTAAACTTTGACATCATCGCTCCCATGACGCTCACTTACTTTCCCCACAATACTCGGAACAACCCTGACGTACTCGTCATAGCACTTCTAAAGAATGTAAGGCTAAGCTTTCGCTCTACAGAGGTGCTTGACGAACTTGACTCGGACCACCGCCCTGTCCTCCTCCGATTAGGTTCCCCTTCGGACTCTCCTCCCGACACTAGAACCGTGACGGACTGGGATAAATTTGGGCAATTGCTCGAAAATCCCAGCTCGCCACATCTAGACCGCATCCCAACGTAATCTCTTCCGCGTCCGACCTAAACGTAGCTATCGACTCACTCACTAGCCACCTGACCGCCACCGTTGGCGAGTGCTCAAGACAGGTGCCGGTTGGTGATTATCACCACCTAACACGCGATCACGCTCCCACTATCGATAATAAAGCTCGCTTCAAAGACTTACACCGCCGTGTAAGAACCGCTATAGCTGAGCTTCGCGGCTAACGTTTCGGTGATCTGATGGAGAACATTTCTCCTTCTCACCAAGCTTATTGGCACTTAGCCAGAGCACTAAAATCAGACACCGCCAACTTTCTCCCTCCGTTAACTCGTCCCAAACGCGGATTGCCTAGCGTCCAGCCTCCAAGCCCAATGCGCCTTAAGCCACAGCCGTTCGATCCCGACCACGTGCGCGAGGTAGACGGCGAAGTGGAGCGCAAAACTTCTCTGCCTCCACAAGACCCCCTGCCCCCTGTCACTGTCGACGAAGTCATACAGGTCATCAAAGACCTACGCCCCCGTAAAGCCCCCGGCGCGGACGGTATCACTCTTCCCCTTCTCTGCCTCCTAGTAGCGATCTTTAACGCTGGTGTCGAACATTGCATCTTTTCTTCTCAATGGATAGATGCAATTGTTATAGGCATCCATAAGCCAGGCAAAGCTCGTACCGAGCCGTCCTCCTATCGCCCTATAAGTTTACTAAAGGCCCTTGGTAAACTCTGTGAACGCCTCCTCCTCGCTCGCCTACGGAACGCTATAGTCTCCAGAGGCATTTTAATAGACGAGCAGTTCGGCTTCCGCGCCAAACACTTATGCGTCCATCAAGTCCTCCGCATAACGGAACATATTCTCACTGGCTTCCAACCAGTATTAGGTAAGGCCCGCCACACTGGCGCTGTCTTCTTCGATGTAGCGAAAACTTTCGACAAAGTCTGGCACAACGGTTTAGTTCTTAAACTGTACAACTTTCAGTTGCCAGATCGTCTCGTGCTCATCATACGAGACTATTTGTCGAATCGTAGCTTTCGCTACAAAGTTGAAGGCACTCTCTCTTCCCCCCGTCCCATAGAAGCAGGAGTCCCGCAAGGGTCCGTACTCGCCCCCATCTTGTAACTTCTGTACACCAACGACATCCCTAAAACGATAGGTACCCAACTAGCTCTTTGCGGACGATACCGCTGTCTACACCACCGATAGGCAAGTGAGTCGAATCACTAAGAGTCTCCAACCCGCTATCACCGCCCTAGGCAATTGGTTTCGGAAATGGAGAATCGAGGTGGAGCCCGACAAAAGCTCTGCCGTCCTCTTTACCGTAGGCTGCCCGTCGCGGCCACCTCCCTTCTCTCTCTTCGGTCGTGCCATTCCCTGGCAATATAAGATCAAATATCTAGGTGTGACCATGGATAGTCGTTTGAACTTCCACACTCACACCAAAATAGTCAGAGACCGAGCCGCTTTTGTCCTCGGTCGTCTCTATCTCATGATAGGCAAGCACTGCGACAAAATTAAGGACACCTTACGTTACCTGTTCGATGACTTTTACTTTACGTTAATTTTAACAAGTACACTTAATACTTATACATTCAACTTATTGGCTTTACGAAGGACCAGTAGGTTCATAACCTACAACTTAATAAAAACCTATTTTAAAACTTTCCCAAGATACCCATATACCCTCATTTACCTACCTACCTATTTTTCCTTTTTCTTGGCGACGGTGGCGCCCTCTGGTGTGGTTCTGCTTCGAAGCTTTTGGCGTCGTGATCTGACTCTCGTCTGGCAAGGCGTGCCTTTACGAGTTCGGCTCGTGCACGTACCTCTTGGAGCTCTAACCATGCTAGCTCTTCTTGTATTTCTAGTTGCAACGTTCTACGTGTACGCGCAACACTTCTCGGCCCAGAGACGTTTCTCGGCGGTGGGCCAGTTGCGGAGGGAGGCTGGTCGAACATCATCTAATGTTCGACGGGCTTGATCTGCCACCCTTCGCTTGTTCTTCTCGTCCCGGCGACGTTTCTTGATATCGACGGCGGGCGAGTTGTAGGGGGGGTCGAACGTCTTCATACGTTTAACGGGCTTGATCTGCCGCCCTCTTATCCTGGTGTGCGATTATGTCTGCGTGGCTGACGCGTCTTCATGCGTCTCGGCTGCGCCTTTACAGCTTCTTGTAACTGGCATTTTTCTCGGCTCGTTCGGTTGCACTGGACCAAACTTCTTCAGCAACCGAAATTGCTAGTTATTTCAAAATTCGGCTCGAAGCTGACCAAATTGTGCGGACAGACCCTTCGAAATCTGTGGCGCAAGGTTTTGCCCGTGACAAGAAGTTTCTTCTTAGGCGCTTGAGATATTAAAACGCGTATATGCACACAACAGACCGATTTTATTTTGCTTAACTTATGCTTCTTACTTAATTCTAACACATATTTACAAATATTTCACTTTAAACATTATATATTAGTATCTGATGGATACTTCTTGAAGCTTCTTGATTGACTGAATGCAAATACAAATTTTGTTCTATATTTATAATAAAAATAAAAAACCCCATCAGAGGGAGAGGTTGTTCCATAGAACCTGCTAGATTTAGTACTTAACTTATTGTACTTACTGTGGTGACTGAAAATCTAGCCCACACAAAAACTTAGTGAAAGACAACATATAGTAGTCGATATAGACATATATCGAAAGTGTAGGTATATCTACCTATCTATAAAACGCTACTGACAGTTGGGGTCTCTATCGGCTATTGCCATCACAGTCACACGATTTGCGGCCTGACTATAAAAAAACGTTGTTTTACATTTTTAGGTTTTATAGCCAAACGGTAGGAGCTATAATGACGATTTAGGTGTCCTAAGATAGAGCTTTCGGAGGCGGTTCCAACGACGTATAGTGGTATGTTCCATCGTCTACGGTTAGGTCGTAGTGAGAGAAGAGCTGGAATTCTAGGTCTCAGGGCTTTCTGAATTCAGACTTTGTGCTATATGTCAAAAAATAGACCTGAAATTCGGACATACCTTACAGTATTTTTGGTGTCTGTCAGTATGTTAAATCATGAAAAAATGTGTAATACAAGTGTTCAGGATTTTCCTTGTGCTCCCGTTCTTCAGGGCTTAAAGTTACCTGTATAAAACCTATTTATCTTGATAGATGCCTATGAGAGGTATCTAGTGATATATTTATCTTTATCTTATGTAACCCAGTTGCTGAGTTATAAGCTATTGTGTTTCATAAGTTTACATGTGTTTTGCGCCCTAACCATACTACTTACCTTAACGGTGTAGATACCTATGTATAGGGGCAAAGGTGTGCATTCAACCTGTGATACTTATTTTAGCCATAGTCTAAGGACTTAATGACCCTAGCCAGGTAAAGTTTCAGACAGTCTTTCCCTTTTTTACCCATAGACCCATCTCTTTTGTATCCCTTTTTCAGTTTATTGTTATAGGAGTGAGGGAGAAAGAATGTATAATACTCAACACGCTAACTATTTTCGCCTGTAACATAGTAACCGTACATACGGTCTATATAGAACTTTACATAGTAGTTCTGTACATTTTTGCACAACAAATGGCATATGTTTTACATACATATATTAAACTAAATTTCCCGCTTTTTTGGGGATAGTCGTGCGTACAAAGTCGACAACATGTCGGTACTCACACAATATTATTTTTGATATCAACAAATAGTAAAGAGGGGAAATTAAACAAACCTAACTTAATACAATTTTACACTTATTGTTATTACATGTTTTTAAATCTAAACTAGTCCCTATCAGGAAAATAGTTTTTATTGTGTAAATATTAACGTGTTGTTTTGCGAAAAATTATGAATTATTGAAATGCATTTATAGATGCAATTTGTGTTACATTCTTGTAGCGGTGATAACACGATGTAGCGTGCGGTGTTAACAAAAGTTTTTTTGCATTTTTGTCATTGTCATTATAAATTAATAAAATTAATTAATAATAGATAGATTTTACCTACTATTAAAATCCTTATTGTGGTCCAGGAATCCACTGCGGGTTGTGAGATAGCGTGTTTGTGACTTTGATGCATTTCCGTCTTAATTCTGTCCTTTTGACGCCACTGTTGCGTACATGTGGTTAAGTCAAACAAATGCTTACCAGCGTGCGGTATTTCTTTTAAGCATTGCGCCTCACTATGTAGGCCTCAATAGGCACGGAGAGGACTTCAGGACCATAATAAGAATTTTAATGTAAAAATCTATCTATCGTGGCCCCTACGTCTTTTTCGGGTTGTGAGACGTGTCGGTTATCACCTGGTGAATGGTTCGAGGACTATTTATGGATAAGTGCTTTATTAATGCATAAAAAAAAATTAGGATTTTTTGATTAAATACCTTTGCCAAATAAGTAAATTAAAAAAAGTACGTTTTCCATCAATCATATATACCAACAAAAAGATTAAGTATTCATTGAGGTATCTAACCTTAGTTGAAATCTTATTAAATAAATAATATCTTCATCAAATTGATTCAGTCCGCCTGATGCTTAGCGGTCACCGCAGCCTATGAATGCTTGCTAGACCAAAGTATAGCTTATTAAGTTACATCCAAAAATACATTGTAATTGTTTTTGTATGAGACTATATTATCTCAACAACAAAATATATTCAGTTATATCTGTATACGTGTTCCTACAGTTGATAGTTTAAGCATTGATAAAATATTCGTTTCTGCAGTTGAAAGTGTCAGCATTAAAAACAGGTTAACTTTAAGAATAGCTGACAATAAAAATTTTCATACCCTCATTATCTACTATTTATGACAGTTGGTTAACGTCAAAGTTAGTTGGTGCAAGCCAGCCTAAGAGTTTTGACCGAAATTATTTAAATTGATAGTCAGTCAAAAGTACTTTTGAGTGCTGCAGTCAGCTATTTTTACAGTCTTGTTTGATTTTTGTACTCAAAAGTACGTTTAACCGGTTTTGGCTGTAATATCCTTGACAAACAGGTTATGGGCTATCTGTAAGGATACGTGCTGTTTTTTTTAGTATTAGTAGTAATAATATTTAATGGACCTTGACACTATATACTATTATAGCAACTATAAGGCCAGTATCTGTTTATATTTTTTTTAAATGTTGTAAAATATAATTAAAAATTACCGATTGAAGGTCTTATGATGACGGTGGGAATGTTATCTCGATTATCTGCTACATACGTTTCGGCTAAGGCCTTCGTGAACGTATATGTGTTAGGTCGACCATCTGAAAAATAAACAAACATTGTATTCTATCTATATACGAGCATGAATGTGACAAACCACTTATAGTGACTTATAAAGTCCTAGTACATCAAACTAAATACATACTATACATACATAGATTTTTTTGTTTTTCGTTTGCGACTCAATGAAGGTCGGAGTCTTTCAAGAATTATTTTTTATCTCGCTAGCACTTTGTCGCTTAAAATCTAATTAAATTTGCGTGAAAAAGCTTACTTTATCCGCTTTCGCGCAAAAGGTTTTTTTTAAAATTTTACAAAAACAAATAATGAAACCCCTACGAAATGCGGTTCGTTATTACTACTTTATACATAGTTTAAACTTAAGTTTAATTTTTTATACTATTGCATTAAATGTAATGTTTTGTTTAATGTTATTTAATAGATTATTCATTGTAATTTGTTTAAATACATGGTTGGTATGGTGCAATTTCGGAATGCACCTTAAAAAAAGGAAAAAGAAAAGAAAAATTTATTTGGAATAACGTTACTACTGGTAGGTACATCGTTTTGATTGTTTTGACTATAAACATATTACTTGTACTAAATAAACTTAAAGTTAATAATTAAAAACATGTGTCACTCCACCACTGACGTAAAATTGATAGAGAGGGGGGGGATATAGCTGGGGAAATGAATTTTGAAATGAATTCTTGAGTTATATAAAACCTTTTTATAATTTTGGCTTGTGCTTACTTCGAAATGAAAATGAGAGAGTTTAATTCGAGTGAAATGCCCATTTCAGCCTCGATCTAATGGCGGCAAAATATCACGTCAGAATAGGTGCCTGTCATTCCTTAGTTAACAATCTTCTATTTTACCGCATAATTTCCCGAATTCCTCCTGAACGAACAATATGTATCTATAGTTAGGATAGCAACATTCCTTACTATAATCTATAATACAAAAGCACTAGGAAATCCATGCCGATTATCAAATTCACTGCGGGCGGACCATTAACAAAAGCTAGTCATTATTAAATTGGTTCGGCAGCAAATACCGTACATGACAACTTCACTTGAGAAAAATTCTTTTACAAAAAAAATATCATATTGGTATCGTATTGGTATAAGTCATATTGGGTCCGCCATTTTGAATTTTCAAAAACTGATAATAAATTCGAAATCAGCACCCTCGAAAACCCTCGGTACATGAAATTATACATGAAATTTATGTTGCGTGCATAAAAAAGTCAGATTTTTACGGATAAAAAACGAACCGCTGGACCGATTTATTTCAGATCTAAGTCATGACGTGGCGTATCGATTGATATGTCATCAGAGCGATTCGGGCCAGTAGTTATTAAGGAATCGAAAGCCAAAATATGTCTACATACATACATACGTACACACACACACCACACGCACACTCAGACATCACTCCAAAAATGATTGCAAATGATTCTCCAAGTCTTGAAACGTAAAGAAAACACAAAATTTTCGATTTCGATTTTCGGACCTATTCCAATAACTTCTCAAGAGAAGTTAATAAACTACCCGTAGCCGATAAAAAGGTTTTTTGGGCACTTGCATTAATCCAATACCAATTTTATTTTAATTGGTGCGGTGTTCTCCTATGTGGATACTCGGCTCACTTGATAGGTAAGAAGGAAATCCTAAGTCTACAGCAAAATATTGGAAAGGAACAACTGTAAAAACATTACTTAGAATTTGCGCAGTCTGCTCTTGATCGTCTCCATTTACTTCTAGAAATTTGTACACCTCACTTAACTTTGCAGGCGCAGGGTATACAATTTCTTGAACTATCTTTTGATCAGTGTTTGAAAATGCAGTTGATACGTGTACGAAAGCCTGAAAATAAAAGATTGTATACAAGGGAGCAAAATAATATTTTTACGGCGAGGGTGCTATTTTAAATCCAAAACGTAGTGAAAGATTCTAAAGTAGAATCATGAGTGTAGGATTTATTATAGGTCGTCCGAGCTGAAAAATTTATGGCGCAGTGGCAACCTCTATCTTTCATCTCCGTCTATGGAAAAAGAAATTAAAGGCGCTTTTAGTCACAACAAATAAAAAAATATATATTTATAAAAAAGTATGATTAATGTTTAAAGTAAAAGTGTTTATAAAAAAAAATATTTACATTTGAAACATTTTGACAATTTTGAAATATTATATTTAATGAACTATTGTTGAAAAGAGTAGATAACAAGGACGGAATTCGCATTTTTTTTATATCAAAAATTAATCAAAATCCATTACTACCCGCTTCGGGAGCGGCAGCAGAAACGCACTTTGCTCCCGCTTAGTGGCAAACCATCGTTTTTCGAATAGATTTGATAAAAAATATTTTTAATTTATGATAAAAAATGTCCTTTTGGCTTAGTTCGTCGGCACATTGCCCAGTTTATACAGATCTGTCTTATTTCTTAAATTCATACATGGAGAAGCAATGCAGATAATGGTAAAAATTGGTTTTGAAATAGCGTAAATTTTAGCTATAATTGTAAATACAGTTACAGTCGCTTCAGTTCGAATTCCAAATTTCTTGTCATAAGATATGAGTTATTTAATTAAATTATCACTTAGGGCTATAAATTAGACTTGCAACGAATAGTGTATTTGGCCACACACCTAATACCGAATATTCTGCAGGTTTCCTGGCCGAATAGCCGAATATTCGGCTTAAGTGTTCGGCCAGCCGGTGACCTCTCTATCCTAAGCCGCGCTGCGTGTTTTGTTGGTATTTAGATGGGTGCTTATGAAAATGCTTTTCCTATGAAATACCAACATTTTCGTGCTTTCTTCGTTTTCATTTGTTTACTTTAAAATTGAAATTGTGTAATCCTAATAAAATAGTAATCAATTATTGCCTCTTAAAAGAAGTTAACTAAAATACGAGCACGTTAGTTGATAAAAGATGATTATTTTATTTTATTTTAATTGCAAGAAAATACATTACTTCAAACTTTTTTTAATTTGCCAATCATCTTACTAAAACAAAAAATCTTAAGTAGTCGGTATTCGGCCGAATAGTACCCAGATATTCGGTATTTGCCAGAAAAGGATAAAAGTAGCCAAATAGGCCGAATACCGAATAGAAGCCGAATATTCGTTGCAAGCCTACTATAAAGTTATTTTGAGTACAACTGCACTAACTGTGATGTAAAAATAACACATATTGAAAGAGTAAACTCCATAATGTTGTATTGTTGTCATCCAAAATGCAACAAAGCAACGGTATAATCTGATTTTCGAATTACCAGCAATAATATAATTTCTTTTTATACTGATCAAGAGTTCCAATGGGAATAACATTAGCTAAAAGTCACTTTTCCCATTATCGTAACAGTGCTTAAAATTAATTTAGTTTTTGGCACAGATATGTAGGGACTGAGAAAAACAAAGAATACTTTAAGAATAGGTTAGGTCTTATACAGAGAGAGAAATGGTAAAATTTAGGGACTGGCAAACAGCTGTACCATATACTAGGGATGAAAAAAACCGAGCTTACATGTTGGACTCAGTACTCAGTAAGAGCCTCGCTTTGATGGGGCAGAAGTTCGAGCTTGATGTGTACCAATGAGTCTTTTTCTAAATTTTTAACTTACATTGTTTATTTACACCACTGGATTACGTCAAAATAAAACGTATGTACGTAAACTGGGACCGCATTACCCATATCGCCTACGCCAATCACATTGATTGTGTCGTAATGAGACTTATAAAGAGCTGGACTAGACTTTGGAGAAAAGCCTTACTAATACAAGATCGTGCTGAAGGCTGTTAGTCTTGTTACACATTTCTTAAAATATATATTGTTTAAATACCTGTATATTTTTCATTCGCTTGCAGAGATCCAAAACTTTTTTCGTACCTTCAACGTTTACAGTTAAGGCAACACTTAATGGTTCGTTGAACTTTATCGTTGCTGCAGAATGAATTACGACCGATACCTAAAAAAATATAATTTGAATTTAGTGAGGGTTCACTACATTTAAAAGGCTGATCATATATTAACAGATCTATAAGTATAGTCACTTTTTGTGCCGTCACAAAAAAAGTTTTTTAAGCTTCGATGAATTAAAAAAGTTTTTAAGCTTGTGTTATCGTACGCATATAAAGGCGCTTTATGTTTATAGCGTTATTACGGTTTAAATTCCCAGAAAAACCTGTTAATAGTGATAATATACCATTACGACAATTATTTCTGAAGGGGAGTGTACGGACATATGTTACGAAAATGAGACCAATTATGTGACATAGAGTATGAAATATCTCTGTGTTACTTTTAATAAATTTTACCTTTAACACGCAAATTAATATGTACGTCTGTTACATACGATTTATGTTTTTATGTTCTTTTACTGGTATGTCAGAATAGGTATAAGTTCGAGCTAGCATGAACGTAGAAAAATAGGTCAAAACATAACCCTCTATAATTTTACAACAAATAGAGATTTTTGAAGTGAAAACTTCTTTAGCGACGTTGTGCACTTTTTTTGGTATGGGTAAAAAATGATAAACTCGCGTCAGGTTACGTGTCCTGATCGTGAAAATGCGTAAGACGGATGGAGAGTAGCTAGCTGGCGCGGCATAGGAGAGGGAGTATCCCCCTCTCTTTCTACGGCGCGGCGAAAATGTATGCCTGCGCCTGCTGTTTCGTTTAGGCGGCGCAGGGCGCTTGCGCGAATGGTCGTGTGTGTTTATGTTACAGCGTGCTACGCGCATCCATGGATGGTGACAGCTGATGGCTCGACCGTCTGTGTAGTGGCCATACTGCTGTGTATTCGTAAAATTCGTGGATATAAAGTGTTTAAAATATGGAAATTGAACAAAGTGCATCTTTGTCTTTGTAAAATACGGAAACCGTAATGCCACGCCTATTATAATTTTTATTTTTAGTATTCGCGATTATGAGTAGTACAGGGAGGTTGGATATGGAATTTTAATTCTATGACAGATTGCGATGTCAAATATACTACGTCAAAAAAGTAAATAAACAAACATTATTATTTCTTGACAATGTCAAAGACATGTCTTGTGACATATTTGAGTGTTAAGCGCGAATCGTGTGTAAAGGTTTTCACTCCCGGAGTGCAACTCGTTCTTTTTTTAAGTTAGGTATGTGGTGGCCTAGAAGTGTTGATTTTATACATTGAATTTTTACACCATTGGCTTTTCGCTGAAGGAAACCCCGTAACTGAATCTGCATAGGTACGTCAAAAGAAGGCAGGTGAACTCCACAATACAAACTGGACCTGCGTGATGGACTAAGATCTAAATCGCCGTCGCCTAAAGAGAGAGTAAGCTAGAGATATTTTTTATTACCTTTTCCATTAATATTAGCTCATCTTCATCACTGATGCCAAGGTTGGGTAAGACAATATCACCAACAATGGGAACTATCTTGCTCAGATCTTGCGGCCTTTTTTCTTTTATTCTTGCAAATAACTGAAGAAAAACTGTTAGGTTAAAATAAATCCTAATGCCAAATAATATATATATATACTAGCTGACCGGGCAGACGTTGTCCTGCATGATACCGACTGCAGCGCCATCTGCCAGGCTGATTTGTGAATCTAAACCACCCAGGGCGCTACCCAAAGGCAAACAAAAGAATTCATTAAAATCGGTCACTTAGGAGGAGTACAGTGACATACACACGTACAATAGAATTATATATATATAAAGGTGTGAAAGTTTATTTGTTTGTTTGTTATTGCTTTTGCTTTATTTACGTCATTGCTACGGAGAAAAAAATTGAGCTGTTTTAACACAGAGATACTTAAAGAGATGAAGAAGCTACGATTTATCCCGAAAATTGAAGAGTTCCCGCAGGAATAACTATAACCGAATTTCACGTGGACAAAATATAGCAGACTTTTTTGCTATAGTTATTAAGTTGTTTCCGTAGAAATCCCATGCCGATAACCAAATAAAGCGTAGGTGGAGCCGCGGGTAAAAATATCACATAAACAAATGATTATAACATAAGATTACAGATAGAAGAAGACAAACGAGAACTGCTGATTTTTTTATATATTGCATTGAAATGTGTATTGATTGTGTTAGAAAAGAGAAAGGATGTTGAATATGTAAGATTTTAAGAAGATAGATGATAAGCTCTTCAGAACACTTGCCATGCTAAATGATGATAGAACAACCTGAGGGACAGTTAAAGTATTCAAGATTTTCGAAATCTGTGGATTTTCTGTGCAGAATCATCACAAATAGTCCAGTCAAATTAGAAAATTAGGTAACATTGATTGGTAGAGTTTTGAATTTTTGTGTATATGTTCATTAAGACCTCCCGTTGTGCATACTAAAAGTCCCCATCGAAACCTGTTGGGCTTGCGCCGCCATCTTGGAAAAAAGGTACCCTTTTTCAGTTTTTTGCTTATATCTCGGCAATAATTATTAATACGATAAAATCGTGTAGTCAAAAACTGTAACTTATTAAATTGCCTATAAAAAGGTAAGATTTTTTTTAATTTTAGCTGCAATCCGACATTGAAAAGTTTTTTTTTATATGTTTGCTATCGATGTACAGTTTTGTTTCTGTTCACTCCTAAAATGTTCATATATATCTTCAAAAACTTATTCCATGACACTACCTACAGATAAAAAGACCGACAGAGATGATGAGAAAGAGAGAAGGGGAGAGATAATTCAGGGGCATATGCATTATTCGACATGATGTGTATAGCAGGGTGGAGTCCGCTTGGTGAGTAAGAATAGCCAATAGGCTAGACCAACTAGCCATCATCCGATCATCATCGCGTCTGATTCCGATAAAAACCACCTATCCTGAGTAGAACAAAGGTAAGGTTCTCAACAGACTGATAAATAATCAAACACAATTTTAACATTATGACTGCTACTAACTACGCCGTTAATGACAACCATGGGCTAGACGTACTGACATAGCATTTCTACAGAACATAAGCCTAAGTTTGCGCTCCATGAACTTTGCTCTAACAATCTCTTGGTTATTGTGTCCCTTGGACCTTTGTGTATACTGGGACAATTCAAGAAAGCTCTTAAACTAATCAGCTTACCACAGCTAGATCTCATTTCTCTCATCAGATCTCTAATATTGATGTGGTCATCGAATCTGTCACCCAACAATCACTCGCAAGCTACTATTAGCAAGTGCATAAAATAAAAACCAGTTAAGAGCGATCTCAGTGAATGTGGAACAGCTTATAAATGCAACATCTTAAAAACCGTTGTGTAGTATTTAATGAACGCTGTCGCCATGTCGAAAAATGGCGCTCGTATAGGCATAAATGTGCTCCGTGAAATCTGTAATTCAGTGCCCCTGTTCTGTTGCCCAAAATCCGAAATGACTTTGATGAAGAAGTCTATACCTAGTGTCTATAAAATTACGTAACCGTGGTAGTAGTAACCGTTAATCAAGTTTGCTTAAAGCGTTTAGTGAACTAAATTATCTATATGACGAGGGCTTAGGACGTTTTTACCCTAACTACGTCGCGAAAAAATGTAGTTTGACATCGCCTCGTTAAAAATACTTATTAATAAATAATCAGAGGTAAACTTAATTTTGATAGTCTGCAGAACTTGGTCTACAATGACAGGAGGTAGAGAGGTAAGCGGCGGGAGAGCACATCTACTTTTGACCTCATTGTTGCGGTCATGATTGGTGTCTACTGGTTTTTGGGCTAAGCAAGCATCACGACTCTAGGTTTTTTCTAAGCAGTCTGCCTTTTAGTCGTCGTCACAGGGATTAATTTAGTCTTTGGAAGGAAAGCATGGCGCTCAGGGTGTCGACTTCAATAGATTTATAGCTCCAGTAAATCTGGAGGCCAGGCTACATCCCTTCCATCGCGTTTGCGTGACTGCTTTCTCGACATTTTTGTAGGAGGAGTCTAGTCTTCTGCAGAGGGATAATTGTTACGTTGTCGTCGTGTGGCGTTGGGCTCTTTTATTAGTAACTGTATGTCCTCGCACACCAGTGAACGCAGCACTCGCTGATGGTAGCTTAACTTAGTGACTGGTAAGAGATTCGATGCCACGTCAATTTGTCGTGAGACCTAATAAGAGAGGATGCGATCGATAAGCTAATAAGCTTTTAAGGGCTTTCTTCAATACGGCTTTGTCGGATAGGAGTCAGAGGGACATATAAGAAAGGGAAAAATTCAAAGCAAAATCCGTCTAGCTAGATACAGAAACCTTACGTTATGTGAAATCGCTTCGTCAAGTATTTCCAGCCTATCACTATTGGTAGTATTGCAGTACTATAAACGGTGCTTGGTAACTATAAACATTTACATACAAAGTCACGTAAATCGGAATACGTTGCCTATGTCTTTATGGGAAGTGAGGCACACGGTCTACCAGATCATGATCAGCTGATGGCTGGTCATGGCTTTTCGGTATTGATAGCCAGTCGCGGCTATTACGTGGTACCAAGTGGCCCAAAAACACATTCCGACCCAGCCATACACATCATGTCACATAATGCATTTGCCTCGTTCCTCCCTTACCTTTTTCCGTCTTTCCCACCCTCTCTCTTTCTTTTTCTCTTTTGGTAGTTTCGTGGAATAAATCTATAAATATATTTGAACCATTTTGGAGTAAACATAAAACAAACGGTATATCGGCAGCAAAAAATTAAATATTTTTTCTCTTTAACGCCGGATTACAGCTAAAATACTAGAGATACAACAGTTACATGTAAGAGCTTCTTTATAGGATATTTAACAACCTATAGTTTTTGCATACACATTTTTTCCGTATCAGCAATAATTGCCGAGATATAAGCAAAAAACTAAAAAAGGGTACCTTTTTTCCAAGAAGGCGGCGAGAGCGCAACAGCTATCGATGGGGACTTTTAGTCTCCATGGGAGGTCTTAATGAATAACTACACCAAAATTCAAAACTCTACCAATTAATGTTTTTTTAGCCTAAAAATGTATCTAATTTGACTGGTCTAAAAGATAAGACTTTATTTCACAGACAAACTTGTAGTTTATCTAACACCTGAAGCTGCCTGTGTTAAGTGAAGAAAATGCCGCACTAAGTTTAGATTTAGAATTTACTGAGTATATTATTGCGATGTTTAAAAAACTGGCAATATTTGCGTGCTATTACATTTTTTAACTTTATTTAGATATGAATTTTAATAGTAGTTTAAAAAAGAAACCTGCCTATATAATAAAATATTAGAATCTAAAGAAAAATAGTAGAATTATGACTGTGCTGTGACATACGGATGGACGAATCGGCGGACAGACATGACTAGTTTTTGCTATTTGGCTACGATAACTTTAACTCAATTCAATATCAAAGACAACCCTTTCTTAATATTAATATTTCTACTAACTTAAAGCGAGGTACTCAATTTTAACGATTTTTGCGCCAATATTTTAGATGCCTTATAGTATATGCATCCAAACATAGCATATTTGAAATGCTTAGTAAAAATATCATCGTTATAAATTAAAATTGTATGCTAAGTTTCCAAATACTTTTGTTTCTACTTTTTTCATTCATTCGGGGAGATTATTTTGAATATTGCGTATATTTAAACAAAAACACTAACTAAAATTAATGTAAAAGTTGCACAAACCGGATTATCCTTCAAATGATTTATCCTTTGCTCTGCCGTTAAATTGCTTTTCTCACGTATAAGTACAAATATTGTATCTATCTCTGAGCAGCTATGGAGTAGTTTTTCTATAAATACCTGAAAAAAAAACTTGTTCATAATTTTCATGCATTCTTGTTATCATTTTGATGCAAATTTAGTTTAACATTAAGATAAGGTTACCTTTTCCACTTGACATTTACATTGAGGCCGTTAAACCGAGGTCACATATAACAGTTATTTGCTAGCTTTTTGGTTTCGGTACGTTCTTTCTAATAAATTGTGGTTCTACTACAAGTAGACAAGGAGTTATGGATAAAAACGGAAAAATGGACAAAAATAGCGTTTTAGAACGATGCTTTACAGATTTTTAAAAAATCAATTCCGTGCTAAAACTAAAATTGCAAATAAAGTGTAATGAAAACATCGTCTGTGATGTTGAAAAATTCAAAACCTCTCGACAGAGAGTTTAAATCTAGGCTGTTATAGAAGTTAAAAAAGGGCTTTGGATCGCCTACCTCAGGTACCTGTCAAGTTGAATATTATTTGCACTGTTATTGATACTGAAAGTAAAATTGAGTTCGATTCAACCTTTTGAATTAACGTTTGTGGTTTTATTCTTAGATATTCTGGCGATTATTACTCGATAGGGAAGATCCTAAGTGATTTGAAACGAAACTTTAAATATATTGTTCATAGAAGTAGGAAATAGAACGATTTTTGGTAATAATATGTTACCGTACAGTGCGATTTCAGAGAAACTGCCTCCCGCAAACGCTTAGGTTGGGGATGAGCTTCTTGCTAAGGTTTTGTCTAAGAATGTATGGGGTTCTTAAAAAAAGATTTTTCTAGATTTTTGAAGGGTCGGTAACGCGCGATTCATGCCCCAGGTGTTGCAAGCGTCCATAGGCTGCGGTGACCGCTTATCATAAGGCGGATTGTAGGCTTGTTTGCCAACTTAGTGGTATAAAAGTAATCTAGATGGTTAGCACTGTTTACGCTGAAATTATATTCAGTATAATAAATTTTGTTTATGTCGCACTATGCATTCTTTATCTTTTTATATTTATTTTTATAAAATAAATTTTAAACTTACAAAATTAACCTTTACATTTACTCGCTTTAATTATATTTATTATAAATAATATTATTGATTATTAAATAAATATTTATAAATTGATAAATTGATTAATATTTATAAATGATTAATTATAAATTGTTATTAAATTGTATATTCTTCCATTTCGTTTTTGACTTTTGAGCACGAAGTAAATTTAACTTTTACGTTTACTGATATTTCATTGATAAGGATCTTGTATTGTTTTCTATATTCTATTTCTTATATAGATTAAAGAGTCTATTTTACTGCCTGGTTTATTAGATCGATGACGATGCTTTATTGGGACCATAGATAATGAAACATCTTAGGGAAGGACGCTGCCTGCTGAATCTAGGGCGCGGTTTTTCACAGCACAGGACAAACATTTTATGTGATAATTTGTGTGTGGATTTCTGAAAATGTGTTCGTATTTTTAAAAAAAATTATCATTTGGTTCGGTTTATAGTTAGTGAGGGACTAGAAGGCACTGTTAAAAAATTCCAGGATATTTTAATCCATGCTATATTTGTACGTTTCTTACTGCCAGAATTTTTTAATGGCCGAAAGTCTTGTGTCTCGAAACAGCTGATAAAAAATTGGGTGGTCCGCGAGGTCCCTTATTAATATTAGTAGAGTTGTAGCTCACTGATTCCTTGATCGGCCGATTAAAAATCGGACTGTGCGCAAAGGCACTAAGACTCCGTTGCGATTAGCACCTGTTAATATCGAAAGCTATGAAGAATATAACGATCTTAAGTTGATTAGTCAGGTATGATTTTCTCCTAAAGTTGCAAAGGTAGAGGAAGTCGCTTTACGGTAAAAAAAATTGTAGGTATTATCTGTGTTAAATGTCTGGCAATGGGAAGTGGACCCTCTGGTAGTATCGAAATAGAAAATAGGAAAAGCGAGATAGAAAACGCAACATGGGATAATTTTTTTTTCGTCTTACTTATATCAATGTACTTTTTATAATGTTTGTTAATTTTTAAATCTTCAGAAACTTTGGAAAATTTTAATAATTTCTAAGACAATTCTATATATTTATTCAATTTGTAACCAAAAAACATTAACTCCGATTGACTAATTTTATATAATCAAATAATCGATTGCATCTCTTCTTGCCCCATCACTAAAATGTAAACAACTTTTGAAAATTGACAACTGTCGCAGAAATTAAAAAAAAGGAATATAATGCATTAGTACAAAGAAAACTGTTTATATCAACACTGATAAAACATAATTTTTGATATATTTCATTACTTACCTTACCTAAAAATCCGGTTCCTCCTGTGATAAAAACAGATTTTCCAGCGTAAAAATCAGCTATTGAAAGGCATGAATTACTGAGTATGACTTCATCCATTGATGCCATGTTGTGTCAGAATATTATATCTGTAAAACTATTATTTATTCATAAATCTAACTGATTATAATACTTGAGCCATGAATTTTCACTGTTTTCTGACCAGTTTCACTTATACGATAAACTATCTACCAAGCAAATGTATAGAAGAATCGATATATTTTGACATTTATTTGGCATATTTGCTTATCTGTTGCCCGTGAAACTGGCTGTCATTATAATAAAGTGTAACAATAAATATACTTTCTTTCTGATAAAATAAAAAATGAAAAGAAAAAATCACAATAATATTTTTTATGAATTATATTACGGTAAAACGATTGTTATTTGGTTCTGACGAGTTTTTGAACCAAGTTTTGTTTAATATATGTATACAAATAAATGTTTACTTCACGACTTCTCTTCCAAACAACTAAGCTAAAAAGACCAATTTATGCAATTGCGATTATCAATATTTATGATTCTTAATTTACACTTTACAGTGCAACTTATAAGATAAAACATAACGTGTTTTTAGGGTTACATAACTTAAAAGGAAAAAAGGAACCCTTATAGGATCAGTTTGTTATCCGTCGGTCTGTCTGTCAAGACCCTTTTTCTTAAGGAACGCGTAAATGATTCACGTTAAATTAATATCAAATACTAAGGTTTACGGTCCCATGAAGCTGTAAAAGAATCGAGCTTCTAAGTCAACTCAGTAAGAAAAGACGGCGGACAGTCGGCCATTGTTGTCGTATATTTTGGAATTCACAAACAAATCAAAACCTATGGGGTACTCCCCGTTGTCCTAGAATCATAAAATTGGACATCACATATATGGGGGAAAATCTGAAATCCTTTAATTTGTAGTTATAACACATTTAAAGTCAAGACCCTTTTACTTAAAAGCGCGTTGAGTTATCAAGTTAAAATTTATATCAATACAAAGGTCTACAGTTTCCTTAAAGCTGTTAAAAATCAATCATCTATGTCAAGTCAATAAAAAAATACAGCCATTTATGAGGCATATTTAGGTACTAAGTTATTCAAAAACAAATTAAAACCTATGAGGTACTCCCCGTTTTCCTAGAATCATGAAATTTGACACCAAGGAAGTTAAGACATCATAAATATAGGAAAAAATCGAATTTTGCTAATTCGTAGTTAGTTAGTTAGTTGGACTTATGTTTTCCGCACTTAGCCTCATAATAGGAACAGGACAGTCACTATACAAAAGATTTGTATCATATCTACGAGGTTTTCCAAGCATAACTTTTAGTATTGCTCGTTGAGAACGTTCCAACGAAAGTAGACTACTGATGCCAATGCCACCCCAAGATATAATACAATACTGAAGTATGCTTTGAACTAATGCATAGTAAACACATATTAATGTATCATAATCTGCAGACGTCCTCAGTTTTCTAAAAATAGGAATTCGTTTTCTAACTCGATCTGTCGAGTTAGTTATATGAGTAGTCTAATTTAAGGAATTATCTATGGTTAGACCGAGATAATTGACACTTAGAGAAGATTTTATTATAGGGCAGCTACAGCTTCCGTGTAGGTCACATGAGTGGGCTCTAATATAGAACTCAGGCGGTAGTTGAGAGTTAATACGATGACTGAATGCAAAATAAATAGTTTTATCTAAATTCAGTGTCAACAAATTAGTATCAAGCCATTTCATAACCTCTCGAAAATCATTTTCAGTGAGTTGTTGGGTTTCCATCCAGTCCTTCCCATGCACAATTAACTCTGTGTCATCAGCATAGGAAACAATGTTACAATTGGGTAGTGATTTATGGATTATTCAAAGGTTTGTCCCCGGACCAGCTAGTAGTCATCATCGAAGCTCTTATTCGAGCCTGCATTGTTAAGGCTCTGGGGTCAATTGGCACCGGCATCACATCCGCGCGCCCGTCCGTCCCACTGCGTTCGCGTTCTCGCTCGCGCACTTGCTTGCGCTTTCCCCGCACGCGCTCGCTCGCCGCAATCTTCCGCGAAAGCCACCCTGCATACTACCGCCGGTGCCCGAAAGCTCTTTAACAGAGTAAATCGCTCCTCCACCCGCCAAGAGGTACCCCTTGTGCTAACCCGCCTCCCTGTGGTCAACGCCTGGAGCCGACCTCCGGCGCTAGTTGACGTAGGAAAATCAAATCAGACCGACAAACTTCTGTCTGCACTCCCTGGGCCCGTCTCAGTCACGGGAATTCCCTACCCAGCCCCCCTCATGTCCCGACACTTGTTGCGTACACGCGCCATGCCCCAGTGCCCCCCTTTCTCGCGCCACCCCTTAAAGCCAGTCTGTCGATCAAGCAACAGCTCGATATGCTCTTTGAGCTATCCTGGGCCTTCGAGCCACACTACATAGAGGCTGCGTGAAATACGAATGGATTGTAAAACCGCGCACAAAAAAACGCTCCGTCTCCATCGGCTATTTTAACGCCAACGCCAACCAAAGAGAGGAATTGTCGGAAATCCTCTTGTCACATAAATAAGACGCCTTCATCATACAGGAAACGTTCCTCAAACCCGCTAACCATACTGCTTCGATTGCAAACTATCGCACCGTCCGTGATGAAAGAACTTTCTCACCTCTCCAAGGCACTCTCATCTATTACAGACGCTCCCTGCATTTCTCAATGGAAAGATGCAATTGTTATAGGCATCCATAAGCCAGGGAAAGCTCGTACCGAGCCATCCTTCTACCGCCCTATATGTTTATTAAATGCCCTTGGTAAACTTTACGAACGCCTCCTCCTCGCTCGCCTACGGAACGCTATAGTCTCCAAAGACATCCTAATCGACGAGCAGTTCGGCTTCCGCGCCAAACACTGGTGCGTCCACCAAGTCCTCTGTATCACGGAACACATTTCCACTCGCTTTCATCCAGTATTAGGTAAGCTCCATCACACACGCGCTGTCTTTTTCGATGTAGCGAAAGCCTTCGACAAAGTCTGGCACAACGGTTTAATTTATAACTATCAGTTGCCAGACCGCCTCATATTCATCATACGAGACTATTTGTGGAACCGCAGTTTTCGCTATAGAGTTGAAGGGACAAGAGTAATGTTGTAATGCTTGCCAAAAATCCGTGGGTTTAACCTATTTATAATGCTTAGAGCCACGGTTTGTTAACAAGGTAACCTTGGCATAGAGAGCTATGACATTGCGTAGAGTAATTTTTCAACTGTCAAGTCAATTATTTACATTCCCTTAAAATCCATTGAAAATCACGCCTGTTTAGAGTCAAAGTGAACTATCAAACCGTTTTGGAACTGGTTAGATAATCAACTTTGCCGGGCGATAATCATACGGTAGAGAGTAAAAATGAAATGGAATGTAGCCCAATTCCTTTGAGAAAGGGAGAATGTTCTCAAGTCGACAATTAGGGCGTTCCATCTAACTACTTCGTAGCAGGATTGTTGGCGGTTAGCGTTTGAATAGCTTTTGGTAGCAAAAACATAGCAAAATCTAATGCGTTTCATCGTTTTGCTACGAAATATGGCTCATTATCGGGAGGTGGGTATTTTGCGCTATTTTTTGACGACCAGAAGTATACGGACGAAAATAATTTGCAGGAGGATTCGCGAAATAGAGGTACCCATATCTAACTAATCCTATACTCTTCTTACAACGGCACTCCGAGTACGTAACGCGTGGCCTTGTTATACTTACCGAGTAGCTATCACAATGTTGTGAATGTAGTTATTCTATACTTCTGTGCATTGAGTATAGTCTGGAAGGCTATACCGACCTAAAATTTATAGTACTCCAGTTCAATCCGTGAGGTTGATCGACGGACACACAAATTATTCTTGAGTACAGTTCGGGAGACTATGCCGTGAATACATGGTTGGAATTCATCTTCACAAAGAGTATTACAATAACACCTAAGTGTAGAGTACAGTCGGCAATAATTCTCATTCAGTGAGGATGTTACTGATTTGTTCGATGCAGCTGTGGATAGTCCCACCAACAGGACCGATGAACAGTTCATGGTCTGTGTCAGCGCCTACGCCCGCACCTACGCCGGCACCCGAGTCTGCTCGCGGGGAGTTCTCTAACGTGCCGCCGACCTACACGGAGCTAAGTACTGAATTAGAACCTATATTATGTTTATTAGACAATTAACGTACAAGGGAAGAGAAATTTGGCCCTTGCGTTCAGAATATTGTTGGCTGTCGATGGTCTAATATTTTAGTTGATGGTTTGAACGACGAGGCTAAAGAAGACATTGTTAAGCACTACGAAATTCCAGACAACTTGAAATTAATACAGGGGCCAAGAATTAGTCCGGAAATTACAGTGGCCTGCAAATAAAAATGTCTTAAAATAGAGATAACATCCTTATATATAAACAAAAACTTTTAAGCACTGCCATAACTGGTGTAATTAATACGATATCAACGCTATTGAGTTCAGATGTCAAATATTTAATTAATACAATATTCATTAAAATTAATAATTAATTTAATGATATTTATCTTTTATCTGAAATAAATCATTATTATTATCACAAAACCTAGATCCTAAGGACTCTTAGTGGAACTGACAGACTTTTGTGTCACATTTTTCTGAAACGCAGACTAGGTGACTTTTTTGCTAACGAGTGCTAAAGAAGTAAAAGTAACTTAATTTGGAAAGTATATGAAGGTAAATAAAAAAACAGAGGCGGAGTTAAGACTCCCTTTGGCTAAGTGGAAATTGCCACCCAGAAGAAAATATGCAGCACATTCCACATCGAGGGTTTTAAACTGGAGGGGCCATCTGCCACCGGCGACGCGCCCACCGCCTCCCCGAGCGCCAGCGAAGACGATTTCGACGCGAGGTGGGCACAGTAGGCTTGTAATCTTTAAATAAACGGATTTCCACTCCTCATTTTGAACATGAGGATTAAAGAACGGCTATGATACTGCTGAACCTTGCGTCTTTACCAAGTTGATGCGGCCTGTCATGAATTTTTTCAGCGTAGTCAGGGCATGATATCGGTGATTCACTTGGACAATTTGCTATTATTTGAAGTTTCGTACTCTGGCTTCTTATATAATTTTACAAAAACGAAAGAACTACTCGAAACGTTGGGCTTCATATTTCATAACGAAAATTCTGTGGATACATTTTGTACGTCAGTTTTTTTTTGGTTTGTTTTTAATTCAGCTGGTTATAGTAACCCTATAAGATCTTAATTAAAATTAAAAAATTACCAACTGGAGATCTTCTCGGACGCTGTCCTTTCTGGCTAGGACCTAGTTCAGTCCTATGCTCTAACAAAACTACCAGTGGACAATGTTCCGGACAGGAGCTCATATAAATACATATAATTTCTTTTTGGAATTGACTGGCGCTTTCTTTGTTTGGAACAATTCACAAAAAAAAACAGGAATTGTCAAATCAATCATATATTGACAGAATTCAATGTGTCCCACATTCAATTTTCCCATTTGAGTAACTCAAGTAGGGAAAACTGCAGTGGTACATTGCGTCATACATTATTCCAGCAAAAAGCGGAAGCAGAATCTTGCAGAACACATGCTGACATAGGGCGCGTTCGTTCTGGGATTAACAGTTCTCACGAATGATACTTTTCACACTTTTGATAACGCCAGTTTTGCCACCGACACCTACCGTTCGTGTAGCTTTGAAACGACCGAAACTTGCAAAACGAACGGTTGACGTACACACACTAAGATGAAACACACACACACACTACCATGAACATGCATATCCAAAAATGTATATGTATAGGCAGTATGACAGAATAACACCAAAACCCCACCTCCAGACATGGGTCTAAAGTCTCATTTTTCGGTGGCAAAAGTGACAAAAATAACAAAAATATCGTAAACGAACGCACGACAGTTTGTTACAGATGATACTAAAATTTTGATATTTTTGATACTAATGCTAAACTAAGGGATGACAGGTGACAAAAGTAATGAAAATAATGATTCTACATCCGAAAAAGAACGCGCCCATAGAATGGAAACTTGCGGATAACGCGTTTCGTCGGATTTACGATTCTTTTGGGGACCCAAGAATCGATTAAATTGCGAGTGGAATAAATAAAAAAAGGCATGAATTTGTTTCCGTCCATCACGAACCGGACGCGCTTAATGTGAATAGCTTCACAGTATCTTGGTCAAAGTATTTTTCATACGGGTCCCCGCCTTTTTGCCTAATAATGCTATAAGTATTAGGAAAATTTATAACAGATATAGCTGAGTGTATTGTTGTGGTGCTTATTATTGGCCTACCCTGATTTCCGCTTTACGATAAGTTGTAAAATTCGAATAGAATTGAATTTCAACCTAATCCAAATTTATTGTCCTCGCCGTACAGTGCGCCGTAAGTACACAAGATGTACAGGAGTCTTACCCTAATAACCGAAGTGTTGTCAGGCCGGCGTTCTTGAATGTCATGCTAGCGTTATTAACGGATAATAATTTGAAACAGTATAAATGTTATTTTTAAACATATTATTTATTTATAATTTATTTTGTCAAAGGAAACATTAAGATATTTTTAAAGTAACGGTAGTTATTGTGTTGGATTTCCATTATGACCATTTAATTTTAGGAAAAAAAAATGGGACTATCCAATACCGCAATAAAAGTTAGATAAAACGTTTTATGACTGCCGTTAACAAACTTAGGACCCAAACTCCGCTATGTAATTATACGTGGTATCCATCAATTGTTTTAGAAATCAATTAACTTTAGTAATTGGTATCCAAAAGAAAATATTTCATTAGAATTATTGACTAAAAAATTGAAGATCGCGCTACATAAAGTAAAATACTGTTGCCAGCTTGACCCTGCCTTTGGTCCGGCCAGCGGGCTGTTGCCGCTAATGTTTTAGTTCGTACGCGCGAGTTTTTGTACATAAGTACATACCTACATAAAACGTTTGTAATTGTCTGATAAGTAGGCAAAATAAAATGTGATTATTGTGATGTGATTAAACAGTGCGAAAAGATTTTAGTAATCCAGCTTGAAATAAAGGCAAAGGGTCACAAAATTATGGACAAAACATACACGCATGACGATGCGCGATTGGAAATTTAAATGGGTGAATAAATTTATGTTAGTTAGTATGTAAATAGAATAATAAAAAGTGAGCATTTAGTGAACACCCATTAAAATTGTCACGAGCGACCTTTGCCCCAGATTAATCATTTAACAATAAAATCATTACTTACCTACTTTATAATATGTTTCAAGCTCACAATACAATTCTTATACTATTGCTCTCTCTGTTAGACGCCAGACCAGGCATGCACGCACACGCATCGGTCAGTGCTGCAAGTTCGCACGCACGGCAGGTTGTATTTATTTACAAAGTAATACAGTTTACGAGTGTTTTTTTTTCAATAAACTCATAGAAATAGTTAGCAAATATGATTGTCTCTGCAAAACCAAACATGAAGATAACAAAAATGAAGATAATAAGTTATTATTGCGATCAAATGCTCTCAAGTTCAGTATGGCTGCACGCATGCAGAAGTAACCTGCGGACGTGTGCTTTACTGCTTTTGCCGGTGCACGTAACGACACGCGTCACGTTATGCCGCGCCCGCGCCCGCTTTGCATCTATTTTTACACCAAGGCAGTTTTGTTATCTTTTTCGCGAAATCCTTACTTATTTCCATTTTTCTAGTCAGAATAAAAGAACTGTTTAATTTTTAGTTCATAGCACCTTCAGGTAAGGCTGCAGAAACAGTGCAATTTATTTAATAGGTACAATATAATTTATATACAAATTATTTAATTTGAAGAGGTGGAATCTTAAAATTTCCACAGAATGTGTGTTATCGCGTCGGTCGGATAAATCGGCAAACAATAAAAAAATGAAGTAAAAAAATTAGAAGAAATACATACACAAATCATGTTCTTCATTTTTGCTCTATTGTAAATTTAAGGTATTACATACAAGCTTAAAATTAATAGTGATCGACTCTAAAAGTAAAACACCATATAATTACAAATAGGTTAATTAATTACTTAATTTTGCAAAAATTTTGTGTGCACATTTGTTTTCCGTGTGCTAACACTTCGCAATAGCAATAACGAAAAAAAACATGATTTCTAGCTATTATTTATTATTATTTAGAAAGCATTAAAGTTTTTACTGAACCCATAGCGCGGAAGTTCAACTGGCGCTTTGGTCGGGTTTTATTCTACGCGAGCAACGATTGCACACAGAATACCTGGCAAGATCATAATCTTTGATTCCATAGGCATTGTAATCGTTCTATTCCCCAAACGTAAACAAATAAAATGGCGGAACGCTATTTTAACAGCGCATTTACCAATCTACCTTATAGAGCATGTGCAGCCAATATCTTAAATTAGCACTGAAAGTAAGTATCTACACACAGGTCAAACACACACACATTTGGTCACAATCTAGACAATGCTTTTGATATGGGTGATTGGTACATTACAAACGTTGTTTAGCTAACGTTTTAAGTAACGGATACAAATAAATATACACTTACATACTTTTTCTAAATACATACATGGTAGAAAACTCTTAAAACACTTAAGACAAACACAAATTCTTATATCATAGATATTTTTTCTGGACGCGGATCAAACCTGCGCCCCTAGGATCCGCAGACTTCAAAACTACCAATAAGCCAAGGAGCCGTCAACTAAATAGGTGGAATTCGCCCAAATTAGCACCTTAAGGTGAATAAATAAACATAGAGAAGATAGATAGTGAAAATATATTTAATTGAAATCACCACGGAACTCTAAATATTATTACTGATTGAATTAATTTATCTAGTTACAAAGTTGCGTTCGAGTAGTAGAGAAAATGTATTAATATTAGTTTATTATTTAAAAGTTAATAATTAAATTAAACAGGTCTTACCACAATATGTTTTAATTTTTATTAGTTTCTGTTATTTCGGTACAGTGTCACTGTTACACTGTGGTCGCGGACGGACTGTGTCGAAATATCGTTTAGTTTAATTGTAATGTTACACAACTACGATCATACTTGTTAAAAAAAGTAGTTATCAAAATGGCGGTGATATTTCCGATGCTATTATTTAAATACAAACAACTTCGCAAGTTACACCGTTATAAAGTTTAATAACCAATCATCCTCCTCCTATAACCAATCTGTATATATAGACCACTCTGTCCAAGGTCTGAGGACGGAAAAACTTGGTCCGATTCAACCGCGGGGCATTCACCGCCACCACACTCTGTATCGCCAAGATTATTGGGACCCTTGGTATTGACATCTTCAGCGATGTTCAGTTGCGAGATCATTTGCAAGACAATGTGAAGCTGGCGTCCAAAAAACTTGGTGTACTCTACAGAGCGAAGCAGTACTTCACCTCGGGCCAAAGTTTGGTGCTTTACAAGTCGCAAGCTAAGCCCCATATGGAGTGCTGTTGCCATTTTCGGGCAGGTGTACCCGGATACCAGCTTAGCCCTTTTGACTGGGTTCAACTCCCAAATCCCAAACTCACAAGCCGTAGTAGTCCTTAAGTCTGAAGAATTGTTTGCAATAATGCCCATGGCTACTTTGTACCATCGCACCGCTCGCCATCGGCATTGAATTCATCCAAAGTAGTAGGGAGGTACGGGAACTGGCTCAACTTTGAGGGGGTTATTGGGATGGGGGACGCGGAAAAGCTCTGTACACACTCGCGGATCATATGTGAATCAACTTTATTCGCGGTCTAATTATTTTAATTTGCGTGTGGATCGATTGCTGAGTATCCGTCTCTTTGACACGAAAAGTCTTACTAAGATCTTTTTGCACAATGTAAAGATTCGTTTGATTGGCAATGCTTTAAATCAAGCTTTTTGGAAATATTTTGAAAAAGAACTGGATCAGAGTATCAAGGTCTAAGAATGTTTAAAAAATTATACATCATGTCGTTGGTGCATCTTTCAAGATTCACGAAACATTGGAGCGGGAACATAGGAACACCTCTTGTAAAAGACACAATGCCTGTAAATAAATTCGAAAGAATAAGGACATTTATACTTTTAAACGATAATACCAATAATGTTCCTCGCGATCATACAGACCATGACCGTAAATGAAATCTGCCAGAATGTGCCTTTGGAAAAATATTTGAGTGGATGAGCAAATTTGTTCAACTAAAGCAAGATACAATTTAAAAAGGTATAACCCTAAGAAGCCAAATAAATGGGGCTACAGTGGCGTGAGCGGATTTGCATACAAATTTGAGCCCGAAACTGGAGCAGAAAATAAGGTTGAGCCTAGTGAACCAGATTTGGGAGCTGCATCAAATGTTGTTGTGAGACTTTCTCGTGAAATACCGCGAAATCAAAACTACCGCCTTTATTTCGATAATTATTTTACAGCTTTGCCTCTTTTGATATATCTAGCCAAACAAGGAATTCTTAGTCTGGGGACAATACGACGTAATCGCATACCTGATAGCAAAATCCCCCTTAATAAAGAGATCTCCAACAAAGAACGAGGCTACTCAATTGAATATGTTGGCCGTGTTAAAGGAACAGAGATTTCCACAGTTGCCTGGACAGACAATAAAATAGTCACACTTGCTTGGAGTTTTGTGGGCGAACTACATAAAGCTCAAGTTTCAAGGTATGATAAGGTAAATAAACGATATGTAACCATTGATCGACCAAACATAGTTGGAGAATATAACCATAACATGGGCGGTGTTGGTTTGATCGACAGCATAATGGGGAGATATAAGATCAAACTCCAAAGCAAAAGACGGCAGGTCCGTATGTTTTACCATTTCTTAGATCTTGCCATGTCCAATGCCTGGTTGATGTATAAGAGAGTGTACAAAACCAGAAACATGCAAGAGAATCTGTTGTCGTCAGCCGATTTCCGAGAAGAGATTGCTACGGTATTATGCAAGATCGGGACAAAGGCAACTATAACATGGCGAAACATTGAGCCAGAAATTCACGCCAAAAAGCGTAAAGGGTCAGGTCAGTATGTCCCTACAGTAGCTGTACGACAAGACACATTGACCCGTGTTGGCTGAGAAGAGGATCCGGTGTAAGTATCCTTAATGTGGTAGCGTGACACAAACCATGTGTCAGATGGGTAGCGTAGCGTTATGCTACAATAAACAAAATAACTGTTTTAGAGCATTCCATACATCTTAAAGGAGCAGTTTGAGACAATGTAACATATCTGTCACTCCCCTTTTTTTCAATTTTGTACTTTTCTAATAAAAGAAAAGTAAAATAAAAAAATACGTGTATATGATATGTATATGAGGTTGAGTTATAAAGGGTTACATTTTGAGGATCAATGTTTCTGTTATGAGAGCGATGGTATATTAGTTCAAAAAACCGAAAACATTATTTTGCAATGCGGAGACCACGAAGAAGCGGATACGAAGATAGTGTTTCATATTAAGAGCATTGTTGATCCTTCTAATGTTGTTGTCAAGTGTTCAGATACTGATATACTAATAATAATGTTAGGAAATTTCGAATGATTACATCACAAATTTTTTATAGAAACTGGAAATTTACTAAAAGAAGTATCATTAATGTCACTCAAATTGATGTGCAAATTGGTGACACATTAGCGAAAAGTCTTCCTGCATTTCATGCTATTACTGGCTGTGTATTCACCTTCTTTTCACCGTAAGGGATAAATAAAACCTTTTAATATTTTTTCAAAAAATGTGCAATTTTAACAAGCTCTAATCGAACTCAGCCTTGACCAACTATACACAGCCTATACACAGCCATTTAAATAGACAGTTAGAAGAGTTCATATCTGATATATATGGAGTTCCAAAGTGCACAGTAAAAGCTCGATAAAAATATTTTTAAAAAGGTTTAGTCATGCCAGAGAAATTGAGCGTTTTGATAAATGCCTACACACGTTTGATGCCTCTGTATTACCACCTTCAAAACCGGTACTCGATCAATAAATCTTACGAGCTAAATATATTTCAAATATTTGGTCAAATGCATTGGAAAAGACGCCAATTACTCATTTGCCTATTAATTATGGGTGAAAAGAAGCAGATGGGTTTTTCTGTACCGCTCTGATTTAAAGGAGATAACTGATGATGATACTTCACAAGCTAATGATAGTAGAAAGATATTCACTCAACGATTTATTTATATGTATTTATAACTTTGAACTATTAATTAATGTATAAATTAAGTAATTTATTCTGGACCGCTTTTTGGCAGATACTACTACCTTCAACAGCGACGAGGATAGTGAAGAAGAATTATAAAACATTAAGACTAATCTTGATCACTAGATATGAAGTCATGATTGGTTGTATTTGTTTGTTTTAAATTATCGATGTTTTTGTAATAAGTATTTTATGTGATTAAGATTCTGTTTCATGTTTCAATGTTTTTGTGTGAAACCTTTTTTGTGTTATCTATTCATCTGATCAATAAGTAGCTGAACGTAGTGTTCATAATTTCAACTGTAATTGAGTGTTTTGTTTGATGTTGATTTTATTAAATAATTTTAACTTCTTTTTTTCATTCATACCTACTACCTAATAAACGTAGATCATTATTGTCAGATCTAATTGTTACGATGACGATGATTAATAGCAGAACATATATTTGACTGATAATACCTTTCCGTCTCTATATCAAAGAATTAAAGTTAACTTTAAAATACCAAGTCGGTGTTTTATTTTAACTTCTTGATGATGCAGTCCTATAATTCTGTATATTTTTTTCAATAAAGTCGTCTATATGTAAGTCACAGAAAACAATTTATAAATATCTGTATAAGTATAATCGATTCATATTACCTTTAACAAGCAAACAAACAAACAAAATTCTGTATTAAATAAAGTATTTTACCCAATCGTGAATACTTAGAGCGGGGCTAGTCCACAAGTTAAAAGTTGCAATAGCTATGCTTGTAAAATCTCTAAAAGATTGAATTCAAAATGAGGAAATCAAAATTTAAGAAGGTGGCCGGCTGTGGCTGTATGTGGACTAAGACGAGGCTTATGTCCAGCAGTGGTCCGAAATAGGCTGATATAGTGATGATGGTGATGATAAAACATTATAGATTATATATATGCAATAAAACAACTCTACAAAAACCGTGTTATTGCAACATTGAATCTTTACCGCACCACCAAATCTTGTCAGTTTTACAGTTAACATAGGTACTATACATATTATAATGCTATCCTATTTTCAGCCTTCCCGGCAATGGTTACATTTTTTTTACCATAATACCGTAGCTACTAAACGCACCACTGAATCTTGTCAGTTTTTATACAGTTCACATAGGTACCGTGCATATTATAATACATATTATTGTCAGCTTTCCCAGCGATGGTTACATTTTGTTACCATTACCGATTACCGAACGCACCAACACCATGCGAGCAGACCGCCTCGATCCCCATCACAGGAATGGTCTATGCGCTATGAATACTATATCTGCCGGACAAAAAGGTAGCCACCCATTTGCACAAACCCTCGGGCATTCCGTAAGATGGCAACTTCGATAGTCACCAGTCGAGCGACTGTGGCGAAAGGTATTGACGGTCGCTGACCAGATCGTGTTTTTCTAGGTATCTTAGAATCTTGTTGATTACACGCTATATCACCTTGAAGAGGAGAGTGGTAATAGGGATAGGTCTGTAATTTGATGTATCTGATCTATCGCCCTTTTGGGCACCGGGTGCACATTCGCAGTCTTCCATAAAGACGGAAATTGTCTATTGTGGAAAGGGCGAGCGGTAGAAAATTGCGAAGGGGCACGTGAGAACAGGATACAACTCAGGAATACACTGTTAAGGCACCACTTCTGGTATACCATCTGGCCCACTCGACTTATGAAAGTCTACATAAAGCAACGCCTGCCGGACCTCCCACTGTTTTATAGAGATTTCCGGCATGATCTTACCGCAGCACGGTACTACCTGTACAGCGCCTTCGTCGTTAATAAAGATGGGCCAAGTCACCATCGGTCATACGCGGTGGTAGTAACGATGACTGGTGAAAGGTAACCACGGCAGCTGCTTTAGTAAGCGGCCATTTAAATTTGACATCTATCTAAATTAGGCACACTTTACGAATTTCTTTTTGTTTGCGTCTGGGTACCAATGTTTGTGAAGCACAGTTTTACCCTGTGAACACAGTGTTGATGAACGAGGTATTCAGTTCATGGCCGCATGTATCGCCATTGTACTTTTAATGATCTCATTAGGAGAGCTCTTCCGACTGCGTGTTTTCCTTCAAACTTAGCACCTTATGGACTTTTTAGAGATAATGGAAAGAGGCCTGATGGGATGACTTTAGCACCATAGAGCCTTGGTTATGTTCTGGTGTGCGACGCAACATGTGTCGATACACTTGCTCCGTCCTACGTTCAGAATACGTAAACTACACCTGGTGTGGCTGCTGAGCTAGCACAACTGCGTAAGCGCCTGTAGAAACCCCCCCCTACAAAAACGCGCCAACCTACCCCTACCTACTAAACGCTACTACCGCGGAAAACTAAAAATAGAATTTCTTTTAGGCAATGATCGTCTAATGGCGTGATTAGGACCGCTACATTGTAAACCTAAGTAACCCTGACTCTAAGAAGGTATGAGTTTAGACAGTCACTAGCATGGCGAGTGAACTTTGATTTTAAGATTAAATTCTACATAATATAACTATCTAAGCCCTAACCATTTATCTTAACTAACTTGTCGCACACGAGTGATGTACCAATCTAAGAAAGCTGTTATAATACGTCCTAGTCATGATTTAAATTATCGTCACACTGAACTTGATTAAGTAGATTTCTAATACAATAACCTTCCCCATAACTACCCTTATTCACTTTCAATTAATAACTATTTAAATCCTGTCAAAGAGTTAGCCTTTCATAATTTAGTTTCTATTACTTTATTTATTTATTTAACCTTACAATATGCCAGTAAAACGAAAATAAGAAATTAAGATTTCCTCTACAGTTCGCGACAATAAACAAAAAGCATATGGGATTACTGTTGGGATCGAACCACGGCCCTTCGTATGCTTATCAAACGTTATAACCACTACACCAATTGATCGATAAATGATCGATTGAATTTAACCTAATATTTCTGCACCCTGAAGATAATTCCCTTTGTTAACCATGCGGCCCTATAATAAGATATTTCACACAAGGTACTATTTAGTCTTCATGGTAGTTCTTCTTACAAACCAAAATTTCTTAGTAAACGTGGAATTATCAGTATTTAGACATCTTACAGATAACAGTGAATAATTCCGTTCTCTGCGTAGATACAAGAACTTATAAAGGAGACATCATGTGCAACCTTTCTCTTACGAACTTGAGATATTAAGATAATATTAATAAATATGGAACAAATTGCGAATAACGTAAAGATTAAATAGAATTTCCTTTAATAATTTGTTACAGTCAATTAAGATAATTATGACGACAGAACGCCAATTTACATGGGTAGGTAACCCGTCTTAGTAGGTACTTTCCTACTATTCAGTCAGTAATGAAAACATTGCTCACTCAAAAATCTAACACTTTAGTCAGATCAACAATAGGCATTTTGAGTGATTAGAACCTTCGCGTTTCGCCGGTAGGTCGGGGTCCCCCCCCCCCGGCTCATCAGTTATTAAGGGGGGCCCTACCTGGATAATAATACGCTATGATAATAGGATTTTCTATGAAGAAGAATTGGACAGACCCTAGAACAACTAATGTCACTTTTAACAAATCCATGTTTAATATGTTCGGTCAAAGATTAACTTATGTCGTACCCCGGTTCAGTCATTGTTTCAGTAAGATTACCGTTAATGTTTTTCTTTCTTTTTATATCAAAGAGAAAGCAATTCTAAAATATATATTTTTTTATTATCATTGTTTTGACATAACTTAATTGTTACATTTTAAAAATAGACGTAGTAAAATATAAAGAAGTAAATTCAAAAATCTAAAGATATATAATTCTTATTCTATTCGTCTCCATAATGAGTGATTTATTTATTAATAAAACGAACTTCCCAAAAGGAAGGAATAATCTGTATCCCGACAACTATCACTCATTACTTTGACGAAAACTAATCCGGACCAATTAATGCTAACAGTTTAGATAGGTAAGTATTGAATAGGTATCTTATACAACTACCTACTAGACACACCAAAATTAAAATTTCTTCTTTATCATTTATATCCTCTGATCCGGATTAGAACTCATAAAATTTAAACTACCTCTTTAACTTTCTTGGAGTAGGGTGGAGCTGAGCTAGTAAGACCTAAAAGTAAACCAGCTCTACTCACACCCTAGTACTCGAGCTTCGCCGTCACACGAAGACCTGCTCTACTTATTTACTACCCATTCCTGTTCCAATACTGATATTAAAAATGGAGAGATCTTACTATAACCGCGACATCCCTAGGTCTGTTGACGAAGCGTTATCATCAAAGGGTTGTGACCTTACAGTCCCATTAACTACTTTCGAAAGAAACACTTAAACTCACTCTTACACTCTTCTCCTTTTAATTAATCTATTTGCCTTTTTTTTTACACTGCACCTAGTTCTGTGTTCTTATATGGGAACAGACCTACAACTATTCTAAACCCTCTATCAAAGCGTTCTTCTCAACAGAAATGATTTATCTTTTCACTAGGGATGTATACCTGCAAATAAAAGCAGTGACAGCGGTCGAGGGGCCTTTTAGCTAATGTATAATTAGTGTGTGTGTACTAACAATGCCTACCCCCAACCTAAACAGACAACGGCCCCTTTTTAACCTGCCATCACTAACGTCCTTTCATTTGCTGGTGGAAACGATTTTTAACACACTGAATGAGACAATGAGATAGAGCCGTGTGTATAACCCTTCTAAAGGAGTACCCATTAATTGATTATTAGGTCTCTATTAGGCCAAGATTCCTTGACAAGAAAATAAAATAATAAACTGGCAATTCTGGACTCTCCAATTAGGCCAAAAGTCATCTAAGGATGGACTTAGAGCCCTGCGTTGCAAGGTTCATTAGACGAACCCGGCACCGTCGGTCCACCAAACTCTTTTTTTTTTCCTCTGAATTTTTAATTTTATTTCAATTCTATTTTATATTTTTTTCCCTGAAGGAAAACAAAAATATCCTTTAATCAACAAGCATATTAAACTAAAACACTTCATGTATAAGGAATCTTATGGCCGTACTCTCTTTCCTATACCTACTATGCCTAAAGCTCCCTCCCCTTATTAACTAAATATATCTAGCTGAAAATGTCCCAAAATATGTTCTTTCCACTCTTACATTCGCTTCAGGCTTATTTTCCGAAACATTTCACCCCCCTGAATTTAATAATCAGACCCCATAAATTTTTCACTCTGCTGATCCAGGTCCCTGACCTTACAAACTAAATAACGTGATACTGCCCCTAACACAAGCATCTTACCCTGGACCAAACAAAGCCGCCTGAAGCCTTTTCAAACAGACCTACGCTAAAATTAAATATCAAATACATAAATTTTTTTTTTTTTTCCTACTCCCTTCCCCAACCCTATGGTAATGTATTAAGTGTTTTTTTACATAATGCTTTTACTTTCCCTCAATCTGAAACATGTCTGCCCAGGTTCAGAACCTGTCCATGCCTCAGATGCACCACTGATTCCTGGATATAGCCCTCCGGACCTGATTTTCCTTCATATCAAACGATATGTCAGTCACAAATCCGAATATTCAAATATCGGTAACCTAATACATATTTGTCATAAAAAACCGTATAGTAGGTTATAACTCTATAAAGGAAAATCTTTACTCAATCTGTAAAGCACTAAATTGAGTGCAAAATGGTAATTTACAATTATCACGGTTAGGTAAAATTCGAGAATAATAATTAAACCCGGCGCCATGTTTTTAAAATCGTCAACGTTTCGTATCGTTTTATGCACATTTTATCAACCTTTTAAGTAATTCAAGTAGTTATCTATTAAATCTTATGATTAAATAAAATTCTTAAAATGAGATAGTGAAACTCTAGATATCCTATGTACGGTTTGCCACAACATCAGTATGTGATTTGTGTACCTAAACCATCAGCACATAACCTGTCTCTCATCTCTAGGTATTAATTTACAATTTTCACATACGAAACATATTTTGGGATCACACAAGAAAAGTAAAACAATGGTTATAATTAATAGTTTACCTACCCAACAACAATTCATATAGAAACTCTTCAAATGAATTTCTAGATAAATAGCTGTACTCAGAAGGAATTTTAATGCTTTTATTATTTCCTCTGAGAAATAAAACTAATCTACTAACTCAGAAAAATTATCGATGGGCGGGAAGACGCCGACAGCGACGACGACGCCAAGCTCGACCACTCCTAACAACTTCACGGTTACACACGGGTACACGGTTCGATGTTAATTCAATGTAAATAACCACTTAAAGTTTTATTATTTATTCACATTTGCACTTTGTAATTGCAAACACTATTGACTAAGAAAAAGCACGGGAAGCACAGTCAAAATTCTAATTAAGAATGTGGGTGGTGGGACGCTTTCAATATTACTCGACTCAAAAAAAGGCGGGAAACACACCATTATGCAAAACCGCGCGCGTCACTCACGCATTTTGAATTTCGAATGGGAGAGAGAGGACTCTGTCACGACAGTCTCCAGCGCCGTGGCGCCAAAATCAAGCGAGCGAACGATTTCTTTTTTATCTCTTTTACACGCACTAATAAGGAAATATCCCTATTTCCTGTATTTTTTTATTTCGTCTTCAAACAGGTTTTGTGACGTCATCGCATGACATGGTCACGTGACGATCGTACGATTCGAGCGTAAAGTATTATTATTATTTTAACACCGCTGTACTGTTTTAAGCTACTTTACCATGCAACGAAACAAAATCTACAATAGACATATATCCAATGCAGCGCTGTCTTATCTTTTACCGCGCAATTATTTCGAACCTTAATTTATGTTTATCTATTCATAATGTTTGACTATCTTATTTTTGTACCAACCGATAATTAGACCTATAGCTACTTATCTATGAATATATTAAGTATTCAATTAAATCCCACATAATGGTACGCTATATAGGTAGTTAGACATAATTTTGTTCTAGGGTAGACTGGAGTACACTACACGCCGCAAGCTTTCATATTTTGTTGATCGTTATGAGTTTGTGGCACTTGCAGTTGAAACACAGGGCCTTCGGATCAAAATGTTACTAAGGACTTATCTAAAAGACTTGTTCTTGCATCTGGTGATTTAAGGTATGGATGTTACCTCTCTTAACGACTAAGTTTGGCTGTGCAGAGAGGTATTGCTGCCAGTGAAAATGGTACCTTACCCCAGGATTTGCTATGGATGATTTTTTTTATAAGTCTGGTTTTTTTATATTCCAATATGTTTAATTTTTATTAATTATTATTTAAGATAATTTCATAAGTTTTTAAATTGTTATTTTTAATGTACGCGTTCCATTACAAATTAAAAAAATAAATGAATTGATTGAAATAAAAAAGCATAAGAACTTCAATCGTGAGGATGGAAACAAATTGTAGCCTGCATGGAATCCAGTCACAAAAAAAAAATACAGCTCTCGAGTTTCACCAACGAACGCACCCGAGGACACCGTAAGTGTTGTGTGTAGTGATTATTACAGGTGTTTCTGATATATGTGATATTTTTCTCGAATATTTTCAGTCGACACTGGTTCTTCAGTTCCATAAACCACAGCTGGCTTGCCAGAAGCCAATATATATTTGATGCTGTCTCTGCTCCTTAGAAATAACTAGACTTGCTTTTCAAATACCTAAAATATCCTACACCCTATGTTTATGAAATCTTGCGCAAAGCAGCTAGCCGAACTCTTAGCAATTATTTGTAAACGCTCGCATTCAGAAGTTACTTTTTCCTCGAAATGGAAAGAAGCTTTCGTTGTACCAATTTATAAAAATGGTTTCAAGTTAGCGGCTGAACAATACCGACCAGTCTCTATGCTACCCGATCCGAGTAAGACCTTTGAACTCATTGTATTTGACCAAATTTACCCAACAATTTTTCGCGTCATCCCTACCAACCAACAAGGATTTATGCGAGGACGCATAACTGTCCCTAACCTCGCAACTTTCACTGACTTTGTGGCTCATCAGATGGATAAGGGAGTAGCAGATGCCGTTTCTATTTTTCCTATTCCAAACTCTTACAAGTGAGCATACATGGTGATCTATTGCGCTGGTTTGAATCTTATCTTATGAGCAAAAGCCAAGCAGTAAAAGAAGGAAATTGTCAGTTCCACAAGGTGATCTATTGCGCTGGTTTGAATCTTATCTTATGAACTAAAGCCAAGCAGTAAAAGAAGGAATCTCACTTAGGTCCTCTTCTTTTCTCCTTGACTTCCCCTTGCTTAAAGTACGCCAACTTTTTGATGTACTTCGACGATGCTTTCATCTACTGTCCCATAAAACATCATACGGACTGTACAAAGATGCAAGAAGATCTAATTAGGCTTAGTTAGTATTGTAGCCGCAATAAACTTGATCTAAACGTGAATAAGTGCAAGGTGATCAGCTTTACGCGGTGCAGAAAAATAATTAGTTTCCCGTGAAAAATCCCGTAAAGAAGTCCCAAAACAATGTGTCCTTGGTTAAAGACCTAGGTGTATGCTAGACTCAAAACTCCTATATAGTTTTCATTACGAGTACATCACACATCGAGCTCTTAAGATTTTAGGTTTTGTTTTTCGTGCGACTGGAGATTTTCGTACAGCAGTTCCATTCCAGCAGCTATATTACGCATACGTACGCAGTATACTAGAGTATGCATCACCGATCTGGTTGGTCCCCATCATACGTAACATATATCAATTCTAAAAAAAACTATTAATATATGTTAAATTCTATAGTTACTTAGTTTCTGAGTCTGAGACACAGGAGGCTGGTTGCAGACCTTAAGTTCTTGCATGATATATTAAGTGGTGCGATTGATAGTCCAGATCTGTTATGACGTGTAAGGCTTTATGCTACGTCAATAAATAAAAAAATAAATAAAAAAAATATGTAAATTGTGCTGTGGAACACCAATAAATGAATTGTATTGTATTATATCTTTTTCCTCTTGTGACAAAACAAAACTTCCCGTTTAACCCCAAAAGCTTGAAGTGGGTCTGTTACTAAAGCGATTTACTCGGTGTTTAGAGATATTTGTATAATAATAAATTTAACGTCCAATCATTTTATATAAATATGAAGAATCTGCCGAGTTTAATTTAATTACTAGACTTTGCCAGAGGCTCCGCCTGCCCTAAATTCGGTTATCGGCGTGGAACTCCTTAATTATAGCAATGAAGCAAGCTATAGCTGCAGCTGTAGTTCGATTAACTCGGTCATAGTTATCCCCTCGGGAACTTTTAAATTTTTTTGGAATACAAATTTTGCCTGTATGCTATTCCAGGACCTCACCTATATGTATGCCAAGTTTCATCCTGATGCGTCCAGTGGTTGAAGCTTGATTAAGTTACATCCATCCATTCATCCAGACATACTTTCACATTTATAATATTAGTAGGCTAAAAAGTAATAATGGATTTCTGTTACCCGCACTTTTTGTATAACTTGCGTTGTGTTAAGTGACACTGAGACCGGACATAACAATATATTTTTTATTTTTATACAAATTTATAATTTATGTAATTTTTTTGTAAAAAGAGTCTGGGGCAGCGTTGCAAAATCTGATTGACGCTTTTTTCACTTGAAAATTATGATAAATTCTCTAACTTGCCTAAAAAACTTGGATGTGCCTCAAACAACTTAATTAATAGTATTTTTAAAAAGGTACACGAAAAAAAAAAGAGTTTCCAAGTTCTATTCCACCAAAATATGAATGCAAATTATTCAGTCAAGAAATCCAACTATTTTGGATATGTTTTAAGTAAAATGTTCGGTTAAGATAATATTGTTTTGTATTAGAGAAGAATGGAATTCGAAAGTCCAATAACTTCTTTCTTGAAGCACCCTATACTGTAGTCCTTAGAGAAAACTTTGGCAGGGAGCTCATTCCACAATTTTTCCTTTGCCATAGTTATTTCTGTGACTTTATAGGATAAGAAAAGTGGCAAAGCAGAAAACATTAAAATTTGCATTGGTTAAGTAATTTAAATTTTACGTTTCTATAGCAGAAATGGTTGGATTTATCTTATCTTGATAAAAATAAAATTTAAAAATCATATGACCGCTCCAAGTTTTAGAAAATTAGAGACAAATTATGATGATCATTTTATTTCTTAGCATTTGATGTAATTTTTGAAGAAATTTCGCTTTTTTTGCTTTGCCCACACATACCCACCTTGTACCTTTTTGAAGGCATAGTAATCTTAAATGATATTTAGATTTTGAGCCGAAAAAGAAATATCCTCATAATATTTCTTTTTCGATTCAAAATCTAAGGTTAGTCGGTTATTGGTATGAAATAACAATTAAAACCATTTTATCTTACAAGTATGTTGCAAATCAGTCAATATTATGGCGAATCCTAGCAATAAAACCTCAGAAATTGTTTAAATATCAATAAAATACGGGTTTTCTTTAATGACTGAGAATCTTTTTATTAGGTTTTTTTTTCCACAGGCTACGATTGAGTTTAAGAGTATAAGATTCACGGCGTCTCGCAACGCGCTTCATACAAATGAAATTCCCACCTATTTTTGGCACTTTCAAATCAAATACCACGAAATTTTGAAGACATGCTCTAGGATTAAATATATAGGTCTGAAGTGTGTCAGTTTTCTATTAAATTATGAAGTTTAAATCTATGCAGGATTCTAGTTTTTTTAGGATTTTGGGAATCCACAGACATAGATATTTAGCTTGAGATCATACCTATAAAATTTCACAGTATTTGTCTAAATAAGTAGGAAGTTTCGTTTTCACGCTGCGTGGCGCCGCGAATCCTATCCTCTTAAGTTGCAATGCCATAATCGATAAATACTTGTAAATTTGTTTCAATTATGCTAGAAAAACAAACTACCCTCAACCGAGTAGATACTTACTTACGTCTAAAATTGCAAAATGGTAATGAATTAACCTAAAAGGTGCAAGGAACCCGTCTTAATCATTACAATCTCCGAGTGTTGTTTTTTTTTCTTTCCCTATAAAAGACAAACGTAGTCACTTTTAAACTTATGTTACGCTTAGACATTCCGATATTTTTCTACACCTACCTACCTTTTAAGATATTTATATTTTTTGGTACATTAACCAATTTGGTAGCAGGTTAGAATAATATTGTCTATTTATATTTTTTAGTACATTAACCAATTTGGTAGCAGATTAATAGAGCACTATTGTTTGGCAGTGAATCTGTTCGTATTTTTTGATAGTAAATCTGTTCACGAGAAGTTGTTAATTTCATTGAATTCTAATATGAAACATGTGGAATAAGTCCTTAATACAAAGAAGAAAATCGAGGCGATTTTTTTTTAATGTTCTGGAATGCAAGATTGCAAGAGAAGATTTTAAAAGGAATAGAATTTTATAAAAAAGATATATATGACGAGTTTGATGGACCAGGGCGTGCATTTTTCCAGGAGTGGAAAGTACCTCCTAGGGTTATTAACTGTAGAAAGGTTTGTGATCTCTAGCCGCCTATTGGAAGCGAACGTTCTGTCGAGCAAAACTACTCGCAAATGCCTTTTGTGACCCACTACAAATGCAGAATAATCAGTATTATCAAGAAAACATAAACGACGAATGTCATGCAATCTAAATTGGAAGCATGCTGATTTGGGGACAGAGTTTCTGACATGAAAAACTGGACGGAATAAACAAGCTTACGGTCCGCCTGATGTTAAGTGGTCACCGTAGCCTTCGGATGCTTGTAACACCAGCAATATCATTAGCGCGTTGCCGACCCTTCGTGGGCATCATTTCGAACAAATCCTTAGTACACATTCCAGTATAAGAGCGGTAGAACACACACAGGGAGGCAAAGTCTCTCCTCAGATGTTAGGGCTCGATACGGCGAGTGAGTTTGGGTCGTCGACAATTCTCACAGCCCGTCGTTGAACCGAGTCAAAAGTGATCAGACCAAGTTTTCCCGTCCCCAGTCAGCGACCTTGGACAGTGTGGTCTGGATTTGAGAACTTAAATAAATTAAATAACTTCTGGAATATTTCCGTTCTTTTTTTAATGCTTACACGGAAAGCACCTCCCACCGACAATAATTAGCGAGAGGTAAGTTATTGCACAATCCGAAAATGAAAATGACTACCATGCTTTGGTTACACATAAAGTCCCGTTCCTTGCATCTGATGATATGGAGTCAAATTTGACATTATTTATTAACTGAACACGTATCGCTGGTGTGGAAATACTACAGGATACCAACATTAAAATCCGCCACAGCTAAATCGGTCTTTATTAAATTTGTTACATAAGTTCCAATTGGATATTTGGAACAAACAAACAAATGCTTTCTATCGCTTTTATTAATGTTAATTTGATCCTCTGTAGCATCGCGTAGGCTGTAAGCAACATACTGCTCAATCGCCTGCCAAGGTCATAGAACAGATTTTAAAATGTATTCCAGCACTGCAGCCCGTACTCTATATGCTCTGACTAGACTACATATATTATAACTATTTATGTGTTTTTGACATGTTATGTTTTTTAGTTTTTGGGTGCTATAAATGTCTTTATTTGATTCCTTTTTTTCCCCTATTCTTGTAGTTTCAATAATAATTGAAAAGGGTTAAAATAGTTAATTTAAGATAAAAATGATAAAATTATTTTAAATTATTTAGGGATTAAAGGTAGTTAGTTTCGTCTACGATTTTCAACCAATTTGACTAAGATGTATTATTTAAGAAGTTTTTGACTTAGTTATCTTAATCAATAAATCCTTATTATTTTTGTCGGTATATATTAATGATGGATAACGTACTTTTTGTTTAAAGCAATTATTTTGCAAAGGTATTTCGTTTACAAATCCTTATTATTTTTGTTTGCATTAATAAAGGACTTTGTTATAGGCAGTCACCGAACAACTCAACACCCAACTCTGATGAGATATTTTGGCAGTCGAACGAAGTGAGCGGGGCGGGGGACCAAAGTAAGTATACGTATAAGTCATATTTGCGGGTGACGCTAAGCGCGAGCTATAAACGACCGCGACATTGTGGTAGGTATTACGCGCGCCGACAAGAGTAAATAACTTACTAGGTATATCTAATGATAATGCACATATATGGATAATAATATGCTGATGAATATCAGAACAAATGATCTTTGCAGACTTTGATAACTAACCAGAATTTGTTGTAGACCTTGTGCAGCATACGGAGTTCCCGGATATGTAAATCTAATGTGCACATTAGTTTTGTTGCATAGGATTTTTGTCGTTTTAGAAAACTATTAACATGTCAGTTATTTGCATAATAAATTGAAATGCATTAGATGTTTAATTAAAATTTGTATTAAAATTTATTTTATATGAAAAATAAAACGCCAGTATCCGAAACTAGTTATTATGGCGCTGTTCAAAATTAGAACGCGTTATAAAGGTTTTCCGTTTTGTCGTATATATACACACCGGCACAATTAGCGGAACACAAAAAAAGGATTTGAACGAATGGCAGCAGGTTCTTTTAAAACAGATCGATGGGAGACAGCGAATATGGAGACGCAAAGGAGAACGCCACATACACATCAGAGACATTTTAGAAGAACATGTTGTACCATTTGCCCCATTTATTGGTGACGACTTTATTCTAATGCTAGATAATGCTCGTGCTCATAGTGCACAATCGGTACAGGCATATCTGAGCCACGTAGGTATACCGGTGATGCAGTGGCCAGCAAATTCCCCCGATATGAATCCGATAGAGCATGTCTGGGACTTGCTAAAAAGAAGGGTTAAATCCAGAATGCCACCCCCCAACAATCTGAATGAACTTGGAAATGCATTTCTTGAGGAGTGGGAGCGGTTGCCTCAAGAAATCATCGATAACATAATCTGTAGCATGCCCAGACGAATGGAAACCGTAATCAGAGCAAGAGGGGGAAACATTCGTTATTAATTTTGCTTTAATTTTATTGTTAAATCATTTAATGCTTACTTTTTTTTATTTTTTGTGATGATTTATGAATCATCTAAAAATTTCACTTATTTCAAATTTCTTTATTTTTCAATAAAAAATAACGAAGACTTTTCAAAGTCGTTGTTAAAAGATGTTAATCAATTTGTTATTTTGTGTCTAATTACATTTTCGTCAAATATATGCGTTATTATCTCATAGTCTCACTGTTTTTTCTGTTCCGCTAATTGTGCCGGTGTGTATATATTAGAATAGTAGATTGTATCACAAGGGATCAAAATTATATTTTACGGCGAGGGTGCTATTTTAAATACAGAGTGGAGCGAAGGATTCTAGAGTTTCCTGAGCATGTCTTAAGGTTCTTGCCGAGCAGGTGCAGTTGCCAATATCGCACTCCATATAAATCAATGGTCATGCACACACGGGGCAGATAATATACATTTCATCTTTCAGCTTCCGTGTCTGCTGAGCGATTTTGACAGACTCTGAATCAGTTTTTTGCAATGCATTTTAGGCGGCGGCGCGGCCTGCCAATAATTACGTTTTTGACCGCGCGCCATCTCGTTGTCAGTGAGAGAGCGTTTTTTTAATTGCGTCTAATTAAATGGACACTCATATGGATATTCACCTTTCAAAAATGTTTTCGGAAGTTATTTGAATGAATACCTATTTTTTTTATTAAATTTTTAGGATAGTAGGATACATACCGATTTTTTGTTGGCAACAATATCTTCCACGGCTAACGAGTATATTTATTTGGAACTAGTTCTCCCATCAGGTAGACAGGTAGGCCTGATAAATTGGTCAACTGACGAAACCAACTTAGTTGTGAAGCGTTAAGGATGCTTCGCAACATCTTTTTGTTCAGTATTCCTCAGTAGGTACCTAAAAACGAAAGTTAAAAAACAGCTGCTAAAGTTAACAAGTCATTTATAATAGTAATGAAATAATACAGATATGAAAAAATAGATATTTATGCCTACTAACGAATATTTTTTAAATTTTAAAATTTAAACATGAAGATTATTATGGAGTCTTAAAAAAAAATCAGTTCTTTAGCGATAAAAAAAACACACCTCTGGACCGATTTGCAACCAGCCTTAAAATGTCGAGTCGATGAATAGAATGCTCGTCATATAATTTTGCACATATTAAAATGCGGAGCAATAATTCTTTCGTATATTGTTTTGTTAATCTCATTCACAGTGGTGCCTCCGCTGCGCAGAAACTTACATAGTCAGTCAAGTCGAAGAGACCAGTAGAAGCTCGTCTAAATAATCAAAATGGTACAACTTGAAAACAATTTCTCACATAGCTCTAGTTTTCCTTGTATTTAGCATTACTTTATTAAAATGGGACCAACCAACAGGTTATTCTTGGAAAGAATTCTTAGGTAACAAATATTAAAATAAAAAAAAAATTTTTGTAATAAAAAACAAAGGTAATTTACACACACACAAGCGATCACCCAACTTAACTTAACTTTATCGTTTCCAACAAATAAATGTGTTACTGTTTTGCTTAATAATAGCTAGATGGCTCTGGAACGGTGGTTTAAGATGGTAAATGGCTCAGGACCGTCTTACACTTGGCCGGTTTTTATTATTTCTTGTTATACTTGATGTATGTTAGACTATGATCACTGCACAAACAACGTGTCACTCTTTCTACGATATAGCAACTAGATCATTAAGTTTGTACTATGTTTGTACCCTGTACCTCCAAGCGCCGTGTCCAAATTCGAACGTAAATATTGTTTTTAATTTAGTACGTATTAGTTTGTAGAATGTTATAGTTTTATTCATATGTTAATGTTGCAAGTTTATTAAACTTATATTTAATACCTGTTTTACACAAATACCTAACTTAATCTTAGTACCTTTTAATGGGATTTGTTCGAAATTTTTACTTTTCCGACTACATTTTTTAAGTTGTAAAGCCTTTACTTAGCTATGATATTTTCCCTTTTAATTTCGTTATATATGCTACTCCCATGATTTTTTCACACACCCAAGGGAAACTGGGCTCCACAAATTTGCACTTTAAAGCTTAATGTTTCGCAAACAGTTTTTCGCTAAAAATGGTTTAAACGAGCTATCCAACGACAACTATAGGGCAGGTGAGAAAAGAAATATTACCACCCACCTTACTTGTAGGGGGACTCTAAAAATATATTTTAATTATTTGTCAGCCTAATTAATATGCCAAATAACAGCTTTCTAGTACTATTGGTACAGACGGACAGACGGATGGACGGACATGGCGAAACTAAAGGGTGTTCCTTGTAGGCTACGTAACCCTAAAAATCGTTCAAGTGCAAGTCAGACTCGCGCACCTTGAGTTTCGTACCACAATATTATGTACAAACATAAACAAAACACAAGTGCTAATAATAGGCGGTCTTCCAACCAATGACTAACGGTCCGAAGTTGTTTAACTTCGCATATCTTTTCTAATAAACAAAAGTTGCTTAACCTCGAGTATGTTTCTCTTAATAATCTGGACTATTTTCGCTAGATAGAGCTTATAAGAGCTTTAAATTTATAATGATGGTGACGTGAACCCGTCTCACACTTGGCCGGTTTTTTTATTTATTTTTACCATAGAGCAAAAACAAGTTTGATATCGCGACATAAAATCATGTCAAATTAAGATACTTCATATTCAAATGTTGTGTTTCTCGAAATACTCTTTTGTGTCATAGTAAGCCTCATTTTGTAGCTTACTTGTTACACTTGCTTACTTAAACTTCCTGCGACGCTAATTCAATTTATTTTATACAAATACCTACATATATCTATATTCATACAATGTTTTATTTATTTATCTGTTTAATAACTTCCATTGTGTTGATTGTTATGTATCTCCACTGGCGATGACGCTAATTAATAACGCTGTTTATTAATTCGAAACTAATTAATATTTTCCTAGTTTATAACATTAATTAAAAAAGAAATAAAGTAATTGGATACCAAGTAGGTAGTAACCGTGAAAAAAGAACTTTTAAGCAAGAGACCTCGAAACTACCTATCAGTAGCGTTGTGTGGAATCGTTAAGTTCTTAAACGCAAACTTAATTTTTTTTATTCAAATTAGGTTTTTACAAACAACATAACTATTATAATCATCATGAAAAAAAATACACTGTGAATTATATATAATGAAGAAATCATTGAAACTCAAAAGAATTATATTAATAACTGAAGTTTGTCGTCCAGCGTTACGCCAAGAAAGACTGTTGAATTAACGAGTTCTTATTTCCCCCCATTAATATTAATACAGGACTGGGTCTGATTAACATTTGGTAATGTAGATTTAACACATTTGGTTTTTTTTCTTTGTCCACAAAAAGTGCGATCTATACTGGCATTCATTAGAAAACCTATTTTCTGTCGCTACTCTGTCCGTATGTCATCATCTTATTGGTTTCAAAGTATAAGTCTTATTCACCAACATAAATGTTGTGCGAAATATTTAAAATAATAAATAAAATCAAAGTAAAAATAATGAAAATAAATCTAACTAGACGTACCCCGTGGTTTTATCGTTACTTTCGTTGAATGTTTAGACCATTTTACCAGGATAAAAATATTCTTTTTCCATCTACAACTGTACCGTTACTAAATAAAAAAAGTGCCCTACAGGAAATAAAATATTGTCATGGGAACTTTCAGTCTATATAGCAATCTGATCTCTCCAACTATTCCTGCATTAAAAATACAGTACAGAAATATCCGAAGTTTTGCCTAATACTGTAACTCATGAGAAAGAAGCGGGAGATGCTATATAACCACAGGGCTAATGCTAAATCTCTGACGGGTTAATAGGGAAGATCATTAGACGAGACCTTCAGCGCTCCAAAACGCTCAAATTGTTTGTGAGTCAGCTCACCAAGAGCCAGCTGTAGAACTGCAGACAACAGCATAGTCACCTCCAAACTAGAGAACAGGTAAAATCGGAAAAAATCTATCGACAACTGTACTAATAACACGCGGCAAGGTGTGCATCCCATGGGACCGAAGATTCAGAAGCCAAACTGACGCCCCACTTTACCGAGGATGTCCTAAACGTTGTAGAAAACAAGATTAGGGCGGCTCTGGAGTAACAAAGCTCCGGGCAAAAACGGCATTATGACTGAGCTTCTGTGACTTGTAGAGCTCTTATGATTAAGGGTTTAGCAAAGCTCTTTAATGCCGTCATCCATAACGGCAGTACATCGAAGGCGAAGTAGCATAGTTCTTTGAGAAGGAAGACAAAACTAACAGACGGATCGAAATTTCTTAAGAACTACCTTCTAATAAGCAACTAATTTTAACTACCAGAACAGGCTGGGTTTTGAAAAGGCTTTAGTCCTGCCCAACTAGCAATTTGGTCATTGAATAATGGGGAAAACGTTTTAGTCACAACCTAAGGTTGGACTATTTTGGTTGTATAACAATTGTGTTTAAGTTTATCACAATATAGTTATACTCGTATTAATAACTACTAGGAAGGTAAAGGATATAAACCAAAATTGTATATATAGCAATCGTGAAAGTGGCTGATATATGACCAACTTGTCATGTAGTGATCAAATAGACGTCATATTACAAAAACGAAATCTAAAACTAAAACTACGGCGAGCAATTGGAACTTTTTGATTCAACAATCTTTCTTGGCATAACGCTGGACTCCAAACATCATATTTATAACCTGCTGTTGATGTAAATACAATATTTGTGTTACAAAACGCGCAATTTGTGCTCTTTACAAATTAGGATCTAGGATATCTCTGAGGAATAGGTTAAAATTTACTTGCCGTAAATATTTTAACTTTAGCGTCGCAGTACAAACATATAAATGTCCGGTTTGTTAATTCAAAATTAAATACTATTGGAACTTTTTTTACTGTAATTTCTATACACGTAATAGCCTAAAAGGAGCGAAAAGTAGGTTGTGTTACATTTTATTTTTATCATACACTAGTTTTTGCCAGCGACTCCGCCCGTCCTTAATTCGGTTATCAGCATGGAACTCCTTAATTTTACTTAATGAAGTTTACTATAGCTGTAGCTATATTTCTGGAAGCTCCCATGGGAACTTTTAAATTTTTCGGGATAAAAATTCTAAGCCTATTTCCTATTCCAGAACCTAACCAATATGTGTGCCTAGTTTTCATTTAGATCGGTCCAGTGATTGAAACGTGATCAAGTAACTAACATTCAAAAATCCAAATTTTCACATTTATAATATTAGTAGGATATGTAACTAGCTTTTGGTGCCAGTTTATCGGGGCCTAAATTCAGTTATCGGGGTAGGATTTCAACGGCAACTCCTGAAATTATAGAAAAAATACCAACCCCCACTTCACATTTCGCAATAGCCTATGTCCTTTCCCGGGACTCAAACTATCTCCATGCCAAATTTCATCTTAATCGGTACAGTGGTTTAAGCGTGAAGAGGTACCAGACAGACAAAGTATTATTAGTTCATTGAAAACACAATAAATACTTACACTAATATTGTAAATAAAGAAACAATGGAAAACAAAGTCGGTAGCGGTCGACACTTAAGTAACAAATACTTTTATTAGCATTTTTTAAAAAACTGGTTTCAGATAGGAACATTTAAGATTTGAGAATTTCGACATTTATTCAATAACTTTTCTAGAAGACGACTACCACCTTCAACAGATTTCGATAGTTCGTGACACCAGTAACCTTAGACAGACCCTTAATAAATAGTAAAAACTGAAACGTTAGCTGCCTTAATGACACTAAAGGCGTCATTTTAGTCAAATTTAAAAACTGCTTGCAAACGTCAATAAAAAGCTATCTATTTAAAACTTTAATTTAAAGAATGCGTAATACAAATTAAAGTATCTTATTCTCTACAAAACCATATGAAAGATGAAATAAGAATGAAGTTTAACTTATTCAAAATCGAGTCTGAGTTGAATATTTATTTTAAATCTTTTGCCGTGGTAAGTAATAGTACATTACTGCCACAGCCCGCAAACACCGAATAACCGGGTGATCGTGAGCATACTCCTGAACCATAGCCGAGGCACGCATCACAGCGTCCGGTTCTGCTCAGTAGTAGCCAAGGCTTGTACAGTGCTTTTCTCAAACTCTCAAATGTAAAACTGGGCACTGGAAATAGCAATAAACTGAAAATGGGGAAATTTGGAGTAGGGCAACGAAACCGTAGGGGACAGCAATTGGTTGACTTTATGGAGAAAGAAGGAATTTTTATGATGAATTCTTTTTTGAAAAAGTTACCTCACCGAAAATGAACCAGGATGAGCCCTGATGGTTTGAACAAAAATGAGATAGACTTTATCCTCACGCCTGATATTCGGAGATGTCTCTGTGATCAATAGAGTGAAAAATGGCAGCAATCACCACATGCTAACAGGTACACTGAATATTAACCTCAAATTTGAAAGAATGCGTTTGATAAGGTCTACGCTTGATCTAAAGACTCATACAGAACTGAACATTTTAAGCTCGAACTTCAAAATTGGTTTCAGTGCCTAACAGATTGCAAAAATGTCGATGAATTAAATGACAGGCTGGTAGAAAATGTCCAAGCGGTTGGAGCTAAGTTCTTCAAAGCTCGCCGCAAGAATAGAACAAAAATATTCTCTGATCAGACTCTCAATCTTATAAAGGTGCGGCGTAAAATAAAATTGCAGCCTTCAACACATCACGTGTAGAAGAGGCTGTAGAACAAAATAGAGGCACAAAAATGTTTTCCAGAGATCTGTCTATTGGGCAACGACAGTTTACAAAGCTGAAGAACGATACTGGCAAAATTGTTTCGTCCAAATCAGAAATATTGAGAGAGATTGTTAACGTATAAGTAAATAAAGGGCAAATAAATAATTGAGTAAAGGGACTCGAACGAAAAAATGATGAAGTAGATAATAAATTTCAATTACAACTCAAATAAAAAAAATTAAAAAATTAATCTGACTTCAAAACTGTAATTTATTTAAATAATAATCAAAAAGGGAGAAATAAAAGTTTTATCTTCAAATTTAATATGCCAACAAATTTTTGAGGTCGGTGCCGGATCACGTGAACTTATAGGGCGTGTAGAGTGTAGCTCTACATGAGATCTGATAACTTTTTGACAGTGCGAGTCATATGGTATCGTCTTGGCAACATTTTACATTATAAAGTTTTTGGTGGGATAATAATAAACACGAATACACATCTTACCGTGCATAGATAATATAATTTACAGTATTTGATAAACAATAAATTAAATAGGTACTGCCGTAATAATATCAGACGACTTACGGGAGTAGCAGGTCATTGATAAAGATATAAATATGTTTGTGTGTTGAGATTCCCTGCACAATCATAAGTTGCCTGTAATAAGTAGATATACGTAACACGTTGTTAATATTTAATGAATTGTGAATTTTTATTATGATGTCTAATTATTTTAAGCAACAAAATACATTTATATTGATACTGTGCTGTATTATATGTTGTGGTGTGGTAGAGAGTGATGACCATCATGATGATCCTATTTTTGATTACCTTTTTAATGAGGATAGTGTAGAGTTGATGCAAATAAACAGAGATGACGGTCATCTTACTGATGGTTAAATTCGATTTTATGTTATTTATGTTTAGATATAATTGTCGAATTAAAATACCTTGTTTATCTGTTTATGAATTTTACAGAAGAGCAACCAGAGAAATTACAAGGTGACTGGATATGTGGAAAATGTAATGATATTGATGAATCAAAACTCATACATAGTGAGTTGAATGATATTGAATCTGATACGAATGGAGAAGTTGTCATTGTTCAGGTAAATGTTATATAAAACAGATAACCATTTTTGGGTAGGGACCAAACACCTTCCTATGTCTATTATTCAGAATTATGATGAGCATAGGATTTATGACAGTTAATGGTAGTTCTATAATAAAGTTTACGGGGGCGACCTTGTCGCTCTCCAGATGAATGCAGGGAAGACGTGGTTCACTAACGCGTGCCGGTAAATAGATCGACGCTCATTTAATAATGAACTAATCATAATAACTCAGCCTAAAAGGAAATAAGATAATAATTTATAAATTAGAAAGTGTTTAGAAATAATTAACATCGGAATCACTAGCTGTAAAAAGATTATTTAATCCATGCAGATGCTAAATGGAATGGAATGGAACATAACTTAGACCAATGGTCTGACCTGGCTAGAAATGCTTCGATAGATAAAGCAGACACAACTTCAATGTGGATCACCCTAGTCGAAAGATAAACAAAGACGCAAATATAGGCATTCCAAGTTAATGAGTGGCCTTAATATAAAACAAGCCAGTAATATAAGTATCGACCCCAAAAACGTTCGCATTCTCTTATGGGAGGTTGCATTAGAGTAGGACAGAGCACGGTATCCATTTGAAAAGAACTCTGGGGGACACTCCGCGCGCAGAATTTCTAATTCAGCATGAGATAATGGATTCCAACTTTTGTGTGGAAGCCGGAGAAAGTAAGGTGTTGCCGATATACCTGGTAAGACTGGATTCTTGTTGCGGAGGTTGCTTTTCTAATCGCGGCCTTAGAGAGCTAGACGCACGCAGAGAGCTGGTGGAATCGAAGTAGACGAGTGGTCCCAAGTTTAAGTGGCTTCGGTCGGTGCGTTCGCACCTACAGCATCGGAGCCTCTCTCGCTCTCTCGCCAGTTTGTTATTCCGGGGGATGAAAAAAGCGGTGCCACGTTAGAATCTGCTTATCCTGTAAATTGCCATCCCAATATGGCTGGGTAACGTTGGGTTTAGGGCAGTTCCCACGGGGCCTAGAATGGTCGGCGCCACTTCTGTTAAAGCACAGTTAGTGTGGTGTCGCAAGCTATTACTGTGTTGACAGTGATGGGTAGAAAGACATGTTGTCCAATAGAGTTCAAATCATGTATGGTACCATATTCGCATCTTGGCGACGACAGCGTGCTTACTAGTCGATAAGCCTAGAAAATGCCCGCATGTTGTCACTAGATGCTCATCTACCATTATAGAAAGAAAATTCGAGCCGTGCAGAAGCTGCTAAGAATTTTCGATTCGCAGTCAGATAAGAATTGCCCCTTGAGCCAGGATTCATGTCTGACCTAGCCGGCCATTGAGGTGTATCGTCAAAATCAAGAGTGAGGCCGGTGTTGTCAGTGAGTCTCCATTGGTCCTCTTAAAAAGAACAGCTCGATGAAAGAAAGAAAGTGAGAACCTGGATCCCCTTCATATCATATTCTAAGCAGAAACTCAGGTCAGAATGGAGTTTACTTAAAACAATGTGAAGAAATAAGAAGTTCCACTCCTTGACAAAATGATCCAACAAGAAGCAATAAGAAGTCCCACTCCTTGACAGGAAGTTCCATTGATGTCAGCGCTTGGGTAGAGATCAATAGTGGGCTGTACTACTGAGGTACGAAAGGTTTTGTACCTATAACGGGCAACGTTATCATAGCTGATACATGCGCATTAGCTATCATTCGGTTGTGTTGATACCGTTAAGTAAGGATGACACGAAAATTATCATAGCTTAGATCTATAAGTAACCTTTAAGTGGTAGATAAGAGATCTCGCTTCACAATTTAGGGAAGAAACAAATTTAAATAAATTAGCTTCTGACTCGGTGTTGGGTCAGAAAAGTCGTGGACAAGACTGAAAAATAAATTAAAAAAAAATCGTCGCCTATATTCTCTGTTCAATAGTTGGAGCCTGATTACGGTTAACACATTTAAAATTATCACTATCAACCTTTAGGTATGTCATCGGAGCTTGAATTATCGTTTCGACAAGCTTTTAAGCTTGCTCGATGTCGTTGTTCATTCTAGACAGAGTTTTTGGACCGCCTTGTCAGAATCGAGTTGCAGATGGCATCATAGACTTTTGCAAGCTTTTACACCTCCGCAGGAAACGACCGAACCAAAGTTCCCCTTCGGTCGAGACGGTCCGGAATATTAATATTACTGATGTCAGCCATCTTAGGACCTGCACGATGTCACTCATGTCAGTTTGATGGATCATTATAGCGTTCATTATTTTTATGACAATCAGAAAAACAAGTACTAATTAGTAATTGCGAGTAAAGCACTAGTAATCAATTTAAATGAGGGAAATTTAAGTTTGTTATGTTAATTAGTATTAAGCTTGTTTTTGATTTTTTTTTTAGATTTGTACTTAAACTCAAATTCAGAAGTAAAAATTATCACGGCTAGTTTACAGAAATGTTTTTGTTATTAAGATAAAGATTATTTTATAGTCAGTTTTGATTACAGTAAACTAATAAGACATGACGTAGGGTTTTAAGAATGTCCTACGGTCCTAAATTAGTGCAACCATAGCTATAATAAATAGTGCGATAATTACATTAAATAAAACACAAAACAATTTTTATAATGTACAAAATTACATTACTAATCAATGAAGCTGATTAAGTGACGGTAACTGGCGGGACGAAACTGCACGAAATAGTATGTATTGAAATACCTAGAGGTGTTTAGACTTTTCCAGAACCTTTCTTAAAACCAATTGATTTTAGAACGAACTAGGCAAGTGTTCCTATTTTTTTAAGAAGACTTTTTCACTTTATCCGCTAACGGTTGTGGGATAAGAAGTGCGTGCGAATTTTAAATCGGCGCTAAACGAGAAATCACCGAAGGTCATTAAATTACTTTCGAGAAATAGTTACCTAAGGCGACTTTGTTTCGACGGCAAAATGCGCCGACTGAAAACGAATTACTAACATAGTAGTAGGTTTAGAATCTTAGCTTTTAAGAGTTAAGATTTCTTTATTTTTCTCTTTTCAATTTTTCTTTCGTTTGTATAATTTTTTGTTAAAAAGTTTTTCATTTTACTTCCCGCAACATATGGCTATATCGGAAAAAAAAACGGTTCCTTGTGATTGTTTTTATATGATCAGTAAATATATCATAGATTTAATTTTTATGTATACACGTAAGTATTTCGATCATGGTATGAAAATTCTGGTAGTACCTACCAAAAGATCGCTTCTTAATTTTGCCATTGGCATTGCAAAAAGTTAACGTCTTGAAGATTAATTAATGTTTTGTTGTAAAGATAATGAATATTTTATAGTTTTGGCATTTCCGGTTACAGATTATTACTTTAGTTAGATAACTGCGGGTCGATTTCGTAAAAGATTGCTAACCTTTTTTGAAAGAAATAAGATATACATTGCGGTTTCGCGACAATCGATGAATTTCATACGTCCTTTCAAAAGCGCAATGTATATCTTATTTCTATGGATTTCAAACGAGAATTGTTAGCTGTCATTTTACGGAATCGACCCTCTGATTTCAGTATTTTATTGATTTAGTGCTAACGTCGGAAAAATCCAAGCATATATTCTATTTGTTTTCTTTCGCTTTCATAGGTGCTCTAGAAGATAGGTAGGAGCAATTCCGCTTGTACCTAAATTAAAGCGTGGCTTACAAATTAGTCAAAAAGTGTGTAATCCTCAGTCCTTACTAGTGCCATCTAATTACCTCATCGTGCAAAGCGAATTTATTAAAATGCAACAATATAAAAATCAGCCAAGTGCGAGTCGGACTCGCGCACGAAGGGTTCCGTACCATTATCTATAAAAATGGCAAAAAAATCACGTTTGTTGTATGGGAGCCCCCCCTTAAATATTTGTTTTATTTTAATTTAATTATTTATTTTTAAAGTGACTATACAACTAAATATTCTGTGCATATTTTAAGCGCCTACCTATTGCCCTTATCAATATCGAGCAAAATCGAGCAAAAAAATCACGTTTGTTGTATAGGAGCCCCCTTAAATATTTATTTTGTTTTGTCTTTTATTATTTGTTGTTATAGCGGCAACAGAAATATATACATCTTCTGTAAAAATTTCAAGGGTCTAGCCATCACGGATTCTGAGATACAGCCTGGTGACAGACGGACGGACGGACGGACAGTGGAGCCTTAGTAATAGGGTTCCGCTAATTACCCTTCGGGTACGGAACCCTAAAAAACTGGCTAAGTACGAGTCAGACCCGCGCAAAATTTCAGGCTTCTACCTAATTCGGACTGAAAGTTAGAGCGATTAAAGGTTGGATGGACAGACAGACAGATAGACAAACAACGTAGTCTCAGCAATAGTGCTCCATTGGCACGCTTTAGGTACGGAACCCTGAATACTAAGTCTAGTCATAAGCCATGTTTGGAATAATTTGTTTATAAGTTCTTATTCCCATTTCAGGTCAATGTAGTCGCTTGGACTGCTGTTACAATCAAATGCATTTTTCCAGAAAAATTAAATTAAATAAAAAAAAGGTCTTTTTTATTTTTGACGTGTTTCTAAATTTTTAATTATTATTTAATAATTTCAATAATTTACAGATTAGCTTGGCTTTAGACGACATGCGATGTATCTTAATCAAGACCGATGACAAATCAGCTGTCATTCAGAAACTAGTGGGATCTTGCTCTGGTAGTGCAGTCACTTTAGCAGTTTCGTCTATTTCTCACTTTAATGTGAGTGTCTACTCCTGATATTTAGAAATAGTTGATATAAATATAAACTTTTGTTTTACAAAACCAGTTGTATTTAAAAAAAGTCTCATATTTTGTAATTTTATATTGTTTTTTTTCTTTCCTTGATGTTATGCTTATTTAATTATTTGTTTTTTCATTATTATAGCTTCAGAATTACTTACCAATATACTTTTTTGAGAATTGCAGTTTATTTGTTTCTTTGTTTATTTGTTTCTTTGTTCTTGCTTAACATTGCAACGGAGGAACCAACTAAGCTAATGTTTAATGTACATATATTTGAAGACGTAGTGGGGCACACATGGGCTTACTTACATGCTTGAAAAGTGTGACTTGAGGTATAACAGCAATGTACAGCAGTCCTAAGGGGGCGTCCTTTAATTACGTGAGGCGTTTTTGTTGATTTTGCGCCCCCTCGTCTCTTCATGGTTAGGTTAGTTATTCCTTTATTTTATACTAGACTTTGCCAGCGGCTCCACACGCCCTATATTTGGTTATCAGCATAAAATTCTTCCGGCAACTTCTTAAACTAAAGAAGTTTGTTATAGCAAGCTATAGCTGCAGCTTTAGTTTGTTCAATTAGTTACTCCTGAGGAAACTTTTGAATTTTACGGGATGAAGAGTAGCCTATGTCCTAATCCGAGACTAAATCTATATGTAAGCCAAGTTTCATCCCGATCCGTCGAGTGGTTAAATTGTGATTGCAGAGTAACAAACATCCAAATTTTCGCATTTGTAAAATTAAGAAGTTAATTTATAAGATTTTGCCAGCGGTTCCATCCGCCCTAAATTCGGACCTAAAAGCGTGGAACTTATTAATTAACTCCAATTAATTAATAAATTAATTAGTTATACTAATGAATTGCTATAGCATGCTATAGGTGCAGCAATAGTTCGTTTAACTCTGTTATAGTTATTCCCGCAGGAACTTTTAAATTTTGAGGGATAAAAAGTAGCCTATATGCTATTCCAGGACCTAATCTATATGTGTGCCAAGTTTTATCCCGATCCGTCCAGTGGTTGAAGCGTGATTAAGAAACAAACATCCAGACATACACACAAACTTTCCCGTTTATATTATTAGTTGGATTTACTGTTTGTAGAAAGCGTATTACTTAAAGTGGCCACATTTAGCAAATATGCTATCAACAACGTAGAGATATATTATAGAAACAATACAAAACGTTTTAAGAATAGCGCAATACTAGTTTTATATTTCATTCAATCAAATATTTGAAATATGTAAGCTTTCTACAGACAGTAAATATATAATATCCAATGGCGGAGCTAGTGGACCACAGGGATGGCTTTAGAGAATAAGCTATTATCGATAGAAGTATAGCTCCTAGACCGTTTAAATAAAACGGTTTTTGTTTTAGCTCAGTATAAATAATTGAAAACATTCTTTGATTTTCTAGTTTTTAATTTACGGCTTTATAGTCAGTCATAAATGTAAATTTACACCAAGGTCAATTCAATACATACAACGAATAGTTATTTGTATCTGTAACCAGGGTAATAAAATCTATGCAACGACGTCGTATATTTTACTAAAATTTTATTTATACTATATTTTATTCTTTATTAATAACAGAGGTACATTAATCTAATAGTATAAATCAATAACTCAGTCTTTTTTTGTATCAGTGTGAGTATATAAAATATATTATTTCTAATTACATCCATAAAAACTCTAATACACACACACCCTCCCATCGAAACACAGGCAGACATGCATATGCCCGCTTGCTAACACACGCTCACACAAACACACACACATACACACACGCACACACACACACGACTTCCTTGAATAACTTGTATTCTTAATTTTATTAATAACAAATAGTTACGGACAAACTTTTATCAACTGGTAGTATATTTTAATCAGATTCATCGATAATCAGCTCTTCTGTTGATTCGTCAGCATCTGCTGCAGGAGCGCTCAGAATAGATCCACTGGCTTCTGCTTCTTGACCAATAGGCAACGTTTCCTTTTTTAGTCGATTTAATTCTTCTCGACTTTTTCTTGAGAAGAAGCCATACTAAAAATCAAACCATTTTAAATAATCATATGACTAAGATTGGGAGGACATAGGGTATAAACTCTAAATGAGCAATTCTTGTAAATTCTGTACTAGATTTTGCCCGCGGCGCCGGTTAATTTGGTTATTAGCGTGAGACTTTGCTATAGAAGACTATAGCTGTAGCTACAGTTACTCCACGTATAATTCAGTTTCGATAATTCTTGCAGGAAAAACTGACCGATATCCATCTCCATCTTTTCAGTTAATCCTGTACCAAATTTCAGCTCAACTAGATGCTCGGTTGCGACGTGTAGGAATGACAAAGACACAAACAATATCACTTTTGTATACATAAAATTGAGTTTGGATTTAAATAATGTTTCGACTTTCTAAGTTTATCTAGAAATCCCACTGTTTGCTAAACTTACTTTATATAGAACGTAGGTTAAAGCAGCTAGTACTAAAAGACCTATAATAAGGCCAACCACTAATGGCCAAAATGGAGTTACTGGGTCCAAAATCAATGTTGTTGTTATTGATGTAGTTCTGAAAAAATAATGGTTTTTATTTACTATTGTATATCTGTTAAAAAAGTAAAGAAAAAATATTTAAAAGTAAGTTATGCTTACTTATTTTCCTTCTCTAAAAAGAGTTTCATTTCCGTGGTAAAATTAAGAGTTGTTTCTTTTTTCAAAGCTTCCCCTGAAATTATAAAATAATAGTGATATCAAAATTGATAAATAGAATGTAACCTCACTCACTGTTCTTAACGGACTATAAAGTATCTCAGACAGGTAAAAAAGGGAATATTTTCGAAACAATAGTATTTCATAATGTCATTGAATAAAAAAATTGATTTTGACTTTGACTATAGGAAGAGATTTTAATCGATAAGAACGCCTAGAATAAATTTAATTTCGGAGCAGTAAAAAGCAACAATAATCCCTCTAGGTACTTGGCAGTTAAATGATCAGACACACCTTTCAAGAAATAGGCGAGGCGCAGCTCGAAGTTTAGGACTATGGTTATAAGTAGAAGAAATAATACGCAGATTATTAAAACATATGCTATGGTTTAGGCATAAATGCGTCCGTGCGACCTTGCTGCCTGTCAGCGGCACCCAAATTTAGTGTATGGTGTCCGAGATAACACGTGTGATATTTGAGTGGTATTTACCAGTTTTATACGGTAGCCAATGGGAAAACACCCGTGCAACAAACTGTGGCACAGGTATTTTGTCTTTAAATATATGTAGAAATCATTGAACTATGTCAAGCACCGGCATCATATTTGTTTGCACTTCTTTGCATCTTAATTTACACAGCCTACTTTTCATTTCTGCTAACAATCTATTTTTTGATCTTTAGTCCACATTTTTCAAACAGTTGAACTTTTATATAAAATAAATGTAGTAATCTCACAAAAGACATTCTATGTGAAATTACTACAAATTTTTTGAAAGAAGAATTAGATTTTTTTCATTCTTACCATACAAATCCAAATCAAATTTAAGTTGCAGTAACACAGGTAGAGAAACTTTTGCCGGTATCTTCCATGAACACTTCAAGTTATGAATCTCTAGTTCGCATCCTTTTATTATATTTGACATTGTTACCTGAAATAAATTTCTAGTTTAGTTTCCGCAAAGTTTACAATTTTAATTATACTTATCAGTTTTATAAAAACAGACAATATGTTATTAGCAACATTTTACGAATGCATTTCATAAATCAATGTGGGTATAACTTCATGATTAATGCCCTAAAGGGGATTACTAGTAGGAAATACACACGCATATCGTAATATAGGATAGCGCTTCTTTTTACCAACCATAGCCCCTTTGGCTATTTTTTGGATTGGCTGGTAATAGTAAACTTATCGCAGCAACACTGCTTCCGATACAGTACAGGCGATTTATATATATCCAATATGTCACAAATCACCAGCTTTAGAGTAATTTTTTTTTAAATAAAGGACCAGTGACGGGATATGCATCTTTTTACCAGTTCTTGATAAACTGTAACAATTAAGCCAGGATATGACAAGAAGCATGCAGTTTACAAACTAGAAAGTATTCTAGGAATGTTGTCAAAAACGACACTCCTGAGTCCTCCTGAACACATGCTGAAGGATTTCCAAAACCAGGTTTAAAAATCAAGCATGATCATGGTCATGTCAAACGTATTGCCTTCTCCATGCAGCATATTCTCAACATACGCATTATTGTATTTGAATTTCATTGAATCTAGTTTTTCTTTTTGTTACCCTGACTAAATTTTTCCTCCATGTGATAACAAAATTTGGGTTAAAGCTTCTCAGTTTCTGCATCAGCATCATACACTCCACTGCAGCGGCACAAGCCTATTCTTGGAAAAGGAAGCTGAAGCAATAATCCACCGCGTTCTCAACGCATGTCGCGGACGTTTGTCGAACTAGTGGCTACATGACTGTCACAGTTTTTAAGCCGCCCATAAGGCCTCTGACTTGCCTTAACGACTGCTATCGTCATATGCCAGCAGCCAGGACCGACGGCTTAACATGTGCTCCGAAGCACTGAGAAACTCAGGAAAATGTGCCAATAATACAACGCACCCAAAGTTGCTTAACTTCGCTTATCGTTTCCGGAAGACAAATATGGCGAAGAACTTCTCCAGCTTTTTAGCACGTAATATATTTCGATTGCTTATAGCTACTTTAGCATCATACTTTTTGATGTTATGTTTGTATATTTAACACAAATAATATGTAAATACTTCGTCACTCGATAATGGATGTTTTTCTTGGTTTGCCGTTGGTTTTTTTACAACCCTAGATTTCTTAGTTTGTTGTCTCCGTTTATGTTTTGCTAATTCTAAAGTATTTTCTCGTTGTCTGTTGTACATTCAGTGTTACATTTATTGAACACCCTTGCATTTTTCGCAAATGTAGTTGTTTTCCCCATACATTAAAATAGAAAAAAATGTTTATTTGCAGTAATTTAAAATCAATATTTAATAACTTAACAAAAAAAATATTTTACCTCTTTTGGTATTTCAATATGAGCTACCAAGTGATGCCAATCTGAAGGACCATAATTTGTTACCTGAAAAATAAACACAAAAAACAAATAAATAAGAAACAAACCAAATCAAATATTTTAAAACAATTATTATTTACTTAGTTTTAAATACTGCAAAAAAAAAACGGTAGACCAACGTCTAAAACTTTAGGCACTTGAGTATATACCCACACTCTCAAATATACATATAAATTTTTAGTTTTAAGTTTTTTTAAGCTCTATTGATAATTAAAAACCAATTTCTTGCATAGGAATTATGATTGAGATTTTTTAAGCAATTTAATTGTACTAATTATTGATCAATTGAATATGTATTTTTTTTTTGATTTGTGTACATAAACAAAATCATCCTCGATATTTTAAACACAGTCAATCATTTTTACAAAAGTATTGTTAGAGTTAATTAAATAAATAATATTTTTCTAAGCTTTATATAATAGTTTATATTTGCCTCATAGAAATGTGTGAAAGACACTACTTCTTTTTCATTAAATTTCTCTCTTGCGACTGGTATAGTGTTATTTGGAAGCGCCTTTCTGAAATAATAAAAACAACAAATTAAACTATCAAAAATTATGGAAAATAAATTTAAGTGTTATATATAATAAAACCAGTAACATACCCGCTAACACCAAAAGTTGCTTCAGGAATTACCATAATGCAAAGTTCTTTAATTTCACCATCACTTATGTTCCTATAATACAATGTATCTTCTAACTTTGCTTCGACCCGTAATTCTGTTTCGTTACCTTCCATTAATTCATACTCTAATTCAATTTTTATTTCAACAGATTCTCCTCTATGCAAAGGTGCAGGAAGTTTGCAACTCATGTTTAACATTTGAAGTGTACATGCACTTGGCACTCTTTTTGGTGATAGTGGTAATGTCAAATTAACTTTGGCTCCGTATGCAGGTTCTTCTTTATTAACAACTGTTATGGTTAGTCCTAGTGAAGTATTGGTACCAGGAGTATATGAGCTAAACGAACAAACACCTTGCTTTTAAAATAGATTTTACAACTAATGCATCTACTACAAATATGTTTAACTAGCAGGTCCAGCTAACATTGTTTCGCAATTGCTTTCACTTGATTAATGGCCATAAATTGTATAAAACCTATCTGCCTCCCCTCTCATTTCTCTCTCCCTTTTTTATCATCTTTCGTAGACCCTATTTTCGCTCCATTCATACCGAAAACACACGAATGAAGCTAAATTATAACATTGCCTTTGTGAAATGGTTGTAGTAATTTAGACACCTTCCCCGGCAAATGCACATCTCACCTAAGTTTTGTCTAATCAGGCAAACTAGTAGAAAAATGCGTTTTCCGTCCCATCCCATACAAAACTTACATAACTCTCTTTTTAATAATCGACCATAGTACTACTTATCGGCTCCAAATTCAGTACTTAACCAACATACGCATATTGCGAGCATAAGACTTTCAATCATTGGAAGAATTTTTATTCCCGGAAGAATTCGGTCTATAACGAAAATTTAGAAAAAAGGAATTGCCAATTTTCAATATTCGCTAACAAAGTATTTCAAGTCAGTATTTACTAAAAAAAACTAAAAGGCAACAATTAAAAATGAAGAACTTACTTAGTCCATGGTTCTAAGGTCATCTCCAGCCAAGGTATACATATAAGATCTTCTCCACAATCCCTTGTTATCTGTATATCAAAAGAAGAATGTAATACAGATTTTTCTGATAACCTTGCAACATCTGTCAAGAATTCTAGCGAATCTAAAAAAGATAAGGATTGATTATAATTTTAAATTAAGTCAGTATTTGTAAATAATATTTTTAAAAATAATATTTACAATAAATACAAACTCAGAGCACTAAATATTGCAACTTCTTGGAATTGAAATAATTCAGAGTAATCCATTATGACAGTTATTCCCAAAGAGTTACGGTCAAAGACATAAGGTATGTCAACGGTTACGGCAAACATAGTACACGTAATATCCACTTTTTACTACTTAGTATAGCGTCCCAATGGTAATGGGAGATAACCCTATTATCACTCAATAGGAAAATACCAGGGGCCAAATTCTCGTTCTGATAGAAATAATCTCGAATTCGAGATATGTTTAGTTGATTTTAATTACGGTAACTGTTTTAGTCAATAAGTCGACTAGTTTGAACTAGATATGTCAAAATAAACATGGCGGATATCGTTTGCAAATAGTTTATCGTGTCCTTAGAATCTCTGTTTAGCCATATGTCGTACGCTAGCACGTACGCGAACATGCATCGAGGGGTCGGTATAGAGATATAAATAGAGCAATAGAGATGGAATGTCGCACGGAAAGTGGTATGAAAAGGAGTCAGAATTAGTGCGTGAGGCATAGGGTATAATTATAGCTTTTTGGAAAAAGGAGGGTGCAATAGGATTTTTTTTAAACAATCTTATATTAGGGAAGTCATAAAAGTCATTAAAATGGGGAAACATACGGACAGCTTTTTTAAAACCTGACTCCCCCCCTAAAGAACAGGGGTACAAAGAATCCTTCTTGCGACCCCTCTTTGATTCAAAAAGGAGTCCATATGATTCTTATTTGGATTAACGACTTATGGGTCACAAAAACCCTTGTTACCACCCCTTTTTTTTTAAGAAAGGAGTCCATATGATATCCAATTTTGATGACTTTTATAAATACCCTTAAAAGAGGGGTCATAAAAATCCCTCCTGTGACTACTCTTTTTTCAAAATGGACCCCCTTTATGGAGAACTTTCAATGAATTTTGGGTTACAAAAAATCCCTGTTGCGACCCCTTTCATTTTTCAAAAACGAGTCTATATTATTCCCCATTTTTATGACCCCTAAAATAAGTGAGGTCATAAAACCTTCTTGCGCCCCCCATTTTTTTAAAAAAACGCTCTCTTATGCCCTTCTTTTTTTAAAAATAGGGTGTTTCCCTATTACTTCCCATTTCCCATCCCCCAATTCAAAACTATTTAGCTGTCAACAATATCACTAATTCTGCCACCTTTTCATACCACCTTCCGTGCGACATCCCATCTCTACTGCTACCGACTACTCGATGCATATCGACCGCTAGCGTACGACATATGCCTAAAGAGAGCTTATAAAAATACGAAAAAGTATTTGCAACGATATCCACCATGTTTTTTCGACATATCTAGTTCAAAATAGTCGATCTATCGACTAAAAAATAACCGCAATTAACAAGCCATTAAACATATCTCGAATTCGAGATTACCTCTATCAGCACGAGAATCAGGCCCCAGACAGGAAACCACTTTTACAATACTCGAATGTTTACTTTTTATTGTTCTGCCGGGAATAGTGCTCAGGTCTTTTGACTTGACAGTCTAACGCATAACCTAAATCACCAGTACCACAAAATGTATCTACGCGGAACATTAAGATAAATTAAACGATGTACATGGCGACAGACTGGCGAATGTGACATGAAAGCGGAAAATTGGACTTTGAATTACGATAGTTTAGAAATGTACTTAAAAGGAAATTATATCAAAGAAAAGGTAAAATTGCCAACATTAATTTTTCCGCTCGTGAGTGATAACGAATTAATGGTAAATCTAGCAAAATTCAAGTAGTTTGCAACGACAACAATGTTTGTTTATGCATACCTGTGATTTTGTCAATTTCATTCAACTGAAATATCATAGAAATTGGTTTTGAAAGGTCTGCTGTGTTCTGTAAAATAGAAATTTTATAAATTTTAGATGGGGCTGGATGTAACAATTTTACTGTAATATTGTCACAAATAACAACTTACTTTAACTTCAATTGTTTGCTCGTCGCATGTATTTTTACCCGGTGATACCGTTGTGGTATATTCAGATTCTCCTGAAAGTTGGGCTCTGTTTCCATCAGGATCAATTATTATCGTAGCTTGTAAATCTAAAATAGTTTATTATGAATATGATAAATTATAGTGTAGGTTATGATACTGTAGTAGGTATTGTAGGTCATTATGCATAATATATTTATTTAATTTATTTCACGGAAATTCTGTTTCAAATTTTAATCCCAATGCGTATAACTTATTTGACAGTTCTATGAATAATATTTTCTTTACTAGCCTTAAAATACCTTACAATTCCTTGGGATCCGGAAAATCCCTGACTGTAAGCATTTCTTATAAAAATAAAAAATTATCTGATAATGACGTTTGATTTACGTTTTACAGACACAATTTTACAGACTTAAATTTATAAAGCGTTCGTTATCTACTACTTATATTTGGACCTCACTACCTTACTCCCTACTTTATTGTATTGATTATATTTACGGGTAATAGATTCAAATAGAAGTCTGTTTCGCAGAAGATAATTTCGTGCTGGATCTACTGCACAGATAGAGCTAAAAAAAGCTTAAAACAAATTACCAATTTTGACGCCAGTCCATGCTTTTTTTGAAGGAACAACGACACAGAACAGTGCTATAAAAGTAGTGGCATTTTGTGGCAAGTCCATAGCATCCGGAACTTTAATTGATGCCTCTACTTTGATTGTTGGTATACATCTGTAAATAAACGCTTTTCCACTTTTATAGGCTCCAATTGACAAATCTGAAAAATATTTTATAGTTAAAATACTGATAGTTAAAATCTTCGTTTCTTTTTCAAACTCAGTAAATGTTGTCATATACATTTCTATTGAGATGCGTATAACTAGAGCCATTTTAATTATATTGTTACAAATATAAAATTTTAGCAGTTCACGGTATTAGGTAAAATATGCTTTGGTTACTTTAATTAACCAATAAATCATGTTGCGTGATTTAAATATACAATAAATTCAATCACTTAATGATGCAAAAGAAGTAAAGACTTCAATGTTTGTCTTTTAGTTTACAATTACGGTTTTCAGAATGCTGCTTATTTTTTTTATTTTGTTTAGGAATTTTAATTAAGGTTTTGTTTCTAAAATTACATACCAACAACTTTCACATTTATTTTTTACTTTCTTATCTTTCCTTTAATACCATATTACTTTATTGTAAAAAATATGGAAAAAAATGTGTTCAACCTATTATTGTAGGTTAAAATGAAATTCCGCTTTCCTACTGAAAATTATTTTCTGATATGCTTACCTATATATGTAGGTATTAATATCAATAACTACACCATTCTAACTGCACGAATTAATTCTATGGGAGCATAACTCTCTTTTCTGTTAATATATTATTATTGTATAGTTTTGCCCTTGGCTGCTGGGGCTCCACCTGCACTAGATCGGTGTGGGGTTCCTAAGGATTAAACGCGAGTCGCCCCACCAGTGACGTAAAATACCTAAGTTTATCCGCGAAAAATAGGAAAGTAACTCTGAGTGTGCGATTTGTTGACTTCATGTAAACAACAAAAAACGTTTAACCTATTTCAGAGACTTATAATGTTGTTATCATGTTATCAATACTTAATAAAACTATCTATTTAAAATAGGTATTCTTGTTCCTTTCACAAGGAATTAAACACTAATTACTGTTTTTCTGGTATCTTGAATATATTTATTCCTCGCTGTGGTGAGACGTAAAATTGTGTGTTTCGCACGGCTAGAATTTTTTTGTGTTTCGTGCCTTAGAATCCCTCGCTTTGCTCAGGCTTCAATTTTTGAACCACTCGCTTCGTTTGTGGGTTCAATCTTTGAATCCTTCGCTTGCTCGGTATTCAATATAGGCACTCGCGCCAAAAAGCAACTTTCCAGCCTTGCATAACAAATAACTATTGTATACATTCACTTTGCCATATCTTGATGTACCTTTCTCTTAAATCTTTAAATCTGAATCGCTGTATCTTTTACCTCAATCAGATTTGAGTGTCAAGATATGACACTTATCAGTGTTCTTGTCGTAGTCTACTATTCTATGAACCCGTTTCCCATCTATTTTTAATTTCTGTAACTCAGTGCAAAAAGCTGTTTTTATGACAATGCTTACCATTGCAGTTATTGTTATCAATATCTACTCCTTTGGAAATTGATATTCCAAAACTTTGTGCATCTTCTGCAATTAAACGCTGTGCATATGTATTGCTGAGGCCTTTATCACTTCCTTTATAAATATATACTACGCCTGAACCTTCATTTTCCCAAGGAGCTCCTATAGCAAAGTCTGGAAAATTATCAAATGCTACAATTAAAAAACAAAGATAAAAAACATTAAGTTGTTATGAAAGTCAATCAAATCATTAGGATTTTGAGTACATTTACATTTCATGTCGTTGGTATTACAAAATTAAGCTTTCCGGTTTATATCTCCCCATTAATAAACGATAGAAGATTTATTAATAAAATGCAAGACTCTTTCGAGTTAAAAAAAGGGTTCCTGACTGAACAAAAATATACTATTGGTGCAAGCTATTTGTAGAAAATTTAGTATTGTTTCTAGTTAAAGATAGTATATCTGCTAAAAGTGACTGTTTTTAGCAGATATGCTATTAACAACTCGGAGGTTAATTCTATAAATAATAAAAAAACATCCTAAAAATAGCTAATAACAAGTTGTCTTTTTCTGTAGACGCACATTTTCAAAATTTACTTTGTATGAAGAGGGAATGATAAATATTAGTTACGGTGCTAGTTACAAGGGGTAGCCGCTCTTGCAAGCATTAAAAGTGCTTTAAACTGACAAATTTGGTTAAAAAGATGTCATTCAAATGAAATATCGAGCATGTCAAAATCTTATTAATTATTATCTCTTATTAAGTTTTTTCCAGAATTGTATGCAAATATTTACCCGTGTATCCATCATCATTAACATCTCCAAGTTCTGCAATGGAGGTGCCAAAACGTGCTCCACTTTCTCCAGATCCCCATAACAAATTTACTTCTTCCAGGATAAATCCAGATCCCTAAAAAAGCCATTAAAAATTAATGCGCCTCCTAAATTTTCTTACGTTAGAAAGTATATACTAAAAACATTTAAACTTACGTTGGCACGAGTTAAATAAACAAACACAGCGCCTTGATCAAACGGTAAATCTCCATTTTTCCTGACGTAATTAGGAGCTCCTACTAGTAGATCAGTTCTTCCGTCATTATTTATATCTGCAGAACAGATACTGGATCCGAAGTAAGAGCCGAGTTGCGGCCCTATTAACTTTGATTTAATATTTAAAGGCTCCCGTTCTCGAACTACTGGTTCAAATATAAGTACCTAAAAAATGAGAAGTGGAATAAAATTATAAAGTTGGTTACGATGAAAAAATCTGCCTCAGGAATCTGTGCCCTGTATACTCATCATCATCATTATATCCAATTATTTTGGTTCACTGCTAGAAATAAGTCTCTCCATTGTGCACCATTTCGCCACCTTTCTTTTGTATCTTGATACTCTTTTACACAATATTCGGTACAAAGTCTCCACTCTAGAACACGTCAGCTCCACTTGCCATCGGTTCTCCAGCCCACTACCACTTCAGCTTATCAAGTATAGGCAGAGTAAGTTATGACAGGTAGGACGCAATGGTCAAAGCCTATCGTCATCATACTCTGTGGTATAGGTGACGTGAAGTCTTGACGAAGGTTGCCAAATGCTGCTTCTTTTAGATTCTATTGACTTCCTTCTTAAAGTTTCTTAAAGTTGTTCCAGCCAAGTTATAGTTTCTGTCCAAGGTAAACTTAATCTCACTACTTGGTCTTAATACTTATAAGTTAAAGACCTTAGCTACTAAGTGTTATTTGACCTATTTCAACTTCCAATCTATCACTACCAAATTTAAAGGAAAATATATTCATAATAAAATGAAATTGCTTCGTTGATTCACGGAGCAAAAATCAAATAAACAGTTACCAATCAATGAATAATATCCGCCAGGAGCAGATGAGTAAATCAACAGAATGTCAATTTATTAATATTGCTTAAATTAACAAATAATAAAAAAATAAGTTTTTTTTTATTATTTTTTGGTATTACTACTATTGTTATAAATTGCAGAAGACAACCTTCTGGAAATTTTGAGTACCTATTCATCTAAATATCAAAAAACTACAATAATGAAGAAACTTTTTAATTCTTTAATGACAGATTCTGATAATAATTTAACACACCGACACAACACAACTATTCAAATCGCCAAAGTAGCAATATTTCTACAAGATCACATATTAAAAACATAACGCTTATGTTACTAGGGTACCATTTACAAATGGAAAATAAAATTTTGTTGTAAGCTTAACGTACAAAATATTCTTTCAACAAGACTTAGGAGTTACCTGCCCAAATCCAGCTTTTGAACGAGGGGCTCCGGCTACATATAGAATTCGTCGATTATCTTCAAATATTCCTGATTCAACACTGTAACCTGAAAAATAGTTACTTTTAATTACAACTATAATGCAGTTGCTACACCCGAAACTTGCACTTTCTGTAGGTTAATATATTGTTGAGGCCACATACAGGCTACTTTTTATTATTGTGTTATAGACACTAAACATAGATGTAGCGCTCAAATTCTAAAATAGCATTCATAATGCCGCTAGGCGTTAGGCGAATCAGGTGACGGTCTACTTTAGCACATTGAAGAGCGATTCGGAATAATTCCACCACGTGGGGCCCACAAAGATACCGTATTCTATTGGTAAATATAATAAAGACAAATATATTTATTAGAAACTTAAACTATAGCATTTCAACTCAACAAAAAATGCCAGAAAATAACTGAATATAAACTTTTTCAGTGTCTCAAATTTACTTAGTCATGCAAAAGGCATCTATATCACATAATTCAGTATATTGTTAATGGCATATAAATTTGTTGCATTCACTGAATTTGATTTTAGCTAGTATGGTATTCCATAGTCTGTAGTTTGGCTTTCCTGTACTTGGATCTCAGATATACGTGTTAACGGCCTTCGATAGCACTTGTTTCAGTTTAAGTAATCGATGGGGTGGGGTTATGGGTTATCTATATACATGTATATACAAAAAGCACCTTGGAAGTTTGGAGCCGCAACTAGCACAGCACTTGGGAGGAAAGAGATTGTTGAGATAAAAAGCTACTTGTAGGTATGATTGCTGAAACCGAGTATTTGAAGAATTATGAAAGAAACAAAGTTTTTTGCTTGGGGTCCAATGAACCCTACGCGACTAGGTTAAAGGTTGATTCGTGTACTAGTCACATCAGAGTTTCGAGGTTGCGAAAGGCTCGCACATGTTTGGTGAAATTACTGGCGACTGAATAAAGTCTAACCGTGTACATTTGCTGTGCATTTCTATCACCCACCATCATTTTTAAACATTGGTTAAAGCAGTGGTTTTAAAATGCAAGTTTACTCACCAAAATAATCATCCGGTCCTAAATCTTTTGTGTAATAAGGGTTAGCAGTGTCTTGTTTGATGAAAAATACGTTATTTGGTCTTGGATCGTATCGGTAGTCAACAATTCCCCCTGTAATTATAAATATTTTAAAAACTATAGAGCAATCCATAAACTATGTAACGTAAACGTTACTTTATGTTGAAAAAACACACAAACAAACGATTATGACACAAACGGATTTATGAATAAACAAAAAGTATAGACAGCAAAAAGAACTTTCCAAAAAAAATAACTTAGGATATTTACCTTGCTCGGAGAAAAATGTTTATATTTGGGCTATTTAGAAACCGTTTTATGTTTCTTTTGCAGAAAACGGATTATAGAATTTAGGGTAGAGTTCAGAAATGTTATAATTTCATCTATAAGCATTGAGCTAAGTGTTTTCTTTAAAGTTGGATCCAAACAATTGAAATAAATTAAAAATAAATGTGTTTGTTTGCATTCACTATAAGGAAGATACATAACATATCCCAACATTTGTATGTTATTTGTAATATTCAAGTGTAGATTTCAAGTCGTGTCGACTTTTTAATTTATATGAGAGTCATTCCGAACATAGGTTGAGTCAGAAAATAAGAAAACTATTGATTGTAATATGTCAAAAAATACTAACCTGCCCACTGTAATAGCCCTGGTGCTCCAATTATCACGCTGTTATTGCCTGTTACCTTAATGGACATGCCCGCTTGTCCATATGCGTAAAAGTTGAGGTGCGTGCCATATTCTCCATATTCTTTCCTCGAACCGTCTAACAGATGCGCCTGATGATCTGTAGATATAGGTAAGTTATTTAACATTGTAGTGAGCATTAATAGTTTTTCTTTTATTTTTTTTACCACTAAGGTGGCAAACAAACAAGCTTACAGTCCGCCTGATGGTAAGCGGTCACCGTAGCCTATGGACGCTTGCAACACCAGCGGTATCACTTGCGCGTTGCCGACCCTTCAGAAATCTAATAACTTCTTTCTTGAAGAACTCCATATTGTAGTCCTTGCAGAAAACCTTGGCAGGGAGCTCATTCCACAACTTAAGCGTTCGCGGGAGGAAGTTTCTCTGAAGCCGCACTGTACGCGACCATTTAGGTTCTAAAGTGTGAGAATGAATTCCCTGCCGATGGCGAGCGGTGCGATAGTAGAAATTAGCCGTGGGCATCATTTCGAACAATTCCTCAGAACACAACCCATTGTACAAGCGGTAGAACACACACAGTGAGGCAAAGTCTCTCCTCAGACTTAAGGGCTCGATACCGCAAGTGAGTTTGGAATCGTCGACAATTCTCACAGCCCGTCGTTGAACCGAGTCAAAAGGGCCAAGGTGGTATCCGGGTGCACCTGCCCAGAGATGGCAGCAGTACTCCATATGGGGCCGAACTTGTGACTTGTAAAGTAACAACCTTTGCCCCGACGTGAAGCACTGCTTCGCTCAGTTGAGTACACCAAGTTTTTTGGACGCCAGCTTCACCTTATCTTGTGAATGATCTCGGAACTGAACATCGCTGGAGATGTCGACACCAAGGATCCCAATGCTCTTGGAGATGGAGAGGGAAGTGTTCTGGAATTGTGGGACTACAGTAAATGGAGTTTTCTTAGCGGTGAACGCGCACACTTGTGTCTTTGTAGGGATGAATCGTACCAAGTTTACCCGTCCCCAGTCAGAGACGTGGGACAGTGTGGTCTCGATTTGAGACACAAGTTCTCCGCGGTTTTCCTCCACAACGGAACGAGGGATGTTTGCATGACCCGTGTAAAAAGCGTCATTAGTACTGCCATCTGCATAGCAATGTATGTTGTTGATGTCCATCATGTTATTGATATGCAGTAGAAACAGCGTAGGAGACAGCACAGAGCCTTGCGGGACACCAGCATTAATGTCCATGCTATCAGAGCAACTACCGTCAACTACGGTTCGTATGCATCTGCCGGACAAAAAGCTACCCACCCATTTGCACAAACCCTCGGGCACTCCGTAAGATGGCATCTTCGATAGAAGACCCCGGTGCCAGACCCGATCGAACGCCTTCGCTATGTCCAGGTTACATGCCAATGCCTCCCCCTGACTCTCAATGGCTAGTGCCCATCGGTGTGTGAGATACACTAGAAGGTCACCAGTCGAGCGAGCGTGGCGAAAGCCATATTGACGGTCACTGATCAGATCGTGTACTTCTAGGTATCTTAGAAGCTGTGTGTTGATCACACGCTCCATCACCTTAGAGAGGAGAGAGGTAATAGCGATAGGCCTGTAATTCGATGGATCTGATCTATCGCCCTTTTTGGGCACCGGGTGCACATTCGCAGTCTTCCATGAAGACGGAAATTGCCTAGTGTGGCAGGAAAGCGCGAAGAGCCGCGTGAGTACAGGACATAACTCAGGAGCACACTGCTTAAGCACCACTGCTGGTAAACCGTCTGGCCCACTCGACTTATGAACGTCTAGAGAAAGCAACGCCCGCCTAACCTCCCGCTGCTTTATGGAGATTTCTGGCATGGTCTTACCGCACCACGGTATAGTAGGTGGTACAGTGCCTTTATCGTTCATGTTCGAGTTCGAGGCAAAGAGACTGCCCAGTAGATCGGCTTTCTCTTTAGCACTATGGGCCAAGTCACCATCGGTCTTTCGCAGTGGTGGTAACGACGACTGGCAAAAGTTCCCTTCGGCAGCTTTGGCAAGCGACCAGAAAGCACGACTCCCAGAAGGATAGCTCGTAAGTCCCCCACCTATTTTGCCGATGAATCGGAATTTTGCCGTGACAGTTGCTTTCTTACTGAACCTCGAGGCAGCATTTAATTTTGCGTTTTAACTCAGAAATATTCGGATCCTTATTATAACGAACCGTGGTCCAAGCTTCATATGCATTTTGCTTAAGAATTTAAGCTTTTCTGCAAGACCTATTAAACCACGGACGGGGTATATGTGACGCCGGCAGCTACTCGCGGGTTAGGAATATAGCATTCCACACCAGCAAGGATTGTCTCAGTGACTGCGGCTGCGCAGACGTCAGGATCTTCTGAGTTAAAGCAGACCTGCCTCCACGGGTACGATGCATAAAATTCTCGCAATCCATCCCAGTCTGCCGACTTATAGTGCCACACACGACGCCAATTAGTTGGCCCAAAAGGATCGGGTTGTGTGCATGACACTTGAGTCCGAACGAGACAGTGGTCCGAGGAGCCAAGAGGCGCATCCACTGAGACGGAGTATCCGTCCGGACGAGTAGTCAGCAGAAGATCCAGTAAGGAGCTCGTATGTTCCTCTATATCTGGTATTCTCGTTGGAGAAAGTACCAGCTGAGAGAATCCATAGGTCAGAGCAAAATCATGAGAAGATATCCCAGCATAGTTGTTGGTTCGAGAACTGAGCCACTCGCGATGGTGGGCGTTAAAGTCTCCCAAAATAACTAGTTCTGCTGTGGGATATTGCTCTAGAACTTTGTCAGTCGTCAAACTCAGGTGCGTGAAGAGTCGAGTTACGTCCGTGTCACCGCTATGAGACCTGTATGGTTAAATGATAGTCTGTATTGAATGTAGGTATGTATTAAAATATATATATATATATATATGTATGTATATTGTCATAGTTGAAAGAAAGAATGCATATCCTAGCATCTAAAAAAGAGCATGGAAAGCTACCTTTCATTATTTTATCCAAAGTGCAACACAAAACTGTATAGCTGTTCACATCAAGCAAATGCCTGAAAATTTTATGAATCGGTGAAAAGATGGCAGAGTTATTAGGCTTTGATATAAGGACGGACGGTAAAGATGAAAATATAAGTGGTCTAATTTGCCATTTGCCATCTATATAACCCGGTGAGGGTCACCTGCTAAACAGAGGACTTGACAGGAACTATGGAATCTTACTTAGTTCTCTCAGTGGCATTATAGTAGTTCCTCTGTTTGACGACTGTGCGTAACATGCGCCATTTGCCAGCAAGTGCTTGTCTCTATATGGAGTAGCCCAACGAGGAGCACATATCTGAAAACATGCAGAATATATTTAAAATTAATTAGTAATTAATAAAGAGCTAAATTTCAGTTATTTATTTAAAGCTAAAGGCGCAAATGTCTTCTTAAAACTGCTTTTTTAATTATGAATTTCATTTTATAAATAGTTTTCATTGTAAGTTGCCTCTATTTGATACTAAAAGTTTCTAGATTAGATAATTAAGAACGGCTTACAAAATATAGTGCAACAAAACTTTTCTGACCGGTGATCAAAAATCAAAACTACTGTTACCATATTGTCACCGTATTGGTGTAAACCAACAATGACACCAGCGACCAAACAACAAAGGTCAGAGGATCATAAAAGTTCATTGCACTGTACAAAAGACTGCAAAACTTAGTTAGTAAATATTATAGTAAGCTAACTTTTTTTCGTGGCTCCTTCGCTGCAAAATTTGGCTACTGTCGTGAATATTGGAATTTGATTAGAAAGTACTTATCATATTTTATCCCTATCCCATCACGTCTGTCTCCTCTGGTTTAGGCTGTCAGTTACTTAGTTATTCAATTTAGGCTAGTTTTATATCTACATAGACAAATTGAGTGCTGTTGTTGGTAAGCCACCACTTGAGAAGTTGAGATTGGCTAGACCGATTTGGATATTCTGAAATGCTTGTAACGGTCTACATAAGCTTTTTGTTTTTTTTTAATGGGAACTTTATATGAAAATATTGTCATAGTGACGAAAAATTGTTTCAGTTATTTATCTGCAACTGCATGCGCATATATCTTATAGGGGTGCTTTTTAAATTTTGAATTTTATTAAAAGGGTGGACATCGTAACAACCTGACCTGATTTTTGACACAATAATAACTAGAGAGGCGGGACATTGGATATTTTTTAGTCTCAATTAGAGTTCCCATAGAAAAGACTTTTACTGGACTAAAACTGCGGGCACTATTTCTTCACATTGTAACGCAGCCACAACCCGATTTTTGACCCAAGAATAACTAGAAGCACGGAAAATAACTTAGGATACCTTTTTATCTCGATTGAGAGCTTCCATGGCAAAGAGTTTTACTGGAATAAGGCCGAGGGCATTATTTCCTCACATGGTAACGAAGCCAAAAGGTGATCTGATTTTTAACATAAGGATAACTAGGGGGACGGAAAAGGTAATAGGATAGATATCCTATGTACCTTTTTATTACGATTAAGAGTTATTATGGAACAGACTTTTACTAGACTAAAACCACGGGTCACTATTACTTACTATCGTGACGGAGCCGAAAGGTAGCCTGATTTTTGACACAAGAAAAACTAGAGGGGCAAAAATAACATATAATACCTTTTTATCTCGATTGTGAATTCCCATAGAAATACTTTTACTCGACTAAAACTACGGGTACTAGTATAGTATTATATAATCAGTGCTACGGGAAACTATTCCTTAACATCATTACGGTGCGACAAGGTGTCCTGATTTTTGTACAACAATAACTAGAGGGACGGAAAAGGACAGAGGATATCTTTTGATCTCTATTGAGAATTCCCATGGCAAAGACTTTTATTAAATTTAAACAGCGCAGATCTGTTCCTTCACGTCGTAGCGTATTTTTAACAAAAGATAGATGAGACCTAACATATCATAAAATAGAATTATCCTTAGGAATTTCACAGAGATAAATTAAATTGACAATGAGCGAGCAGGGCCGCGGGTAACAGATTGCTTTATATTTGATAGACATGTGACCTCCTTCACTGACTGAACACGCTTTTTATGACATAAATGAATTTTTGACATAAGACATTTGTAATAACTCATAATGAATTAATGTATTTCAACTTCAATAAATAACGATATTAATTTAATTGTACCAATTTAGCATATTTAATGTATAAAAATTTACTTGTTAATTGGAATTTATGAATAAAGAGTATGAGTATGTATAAATGCATGTGTGTATTTATGTGTGTGTGTGTGTGTGTGTCTAAAAGCAAAAACCTAAGCGCTTATTATTGTAATACAAATGAGAAACAAATAATTATTTCTACTAATTACCATTAATTTTCCATTAGGTATAGTTGAAATTGTAGCACCGAACCACATATCATCTTTAAAAAAGTCTCTTACAGCATTGCGAGTAACGTCACGATCTGTAACATTAGAAAAAAAGATTTTATATTTTATGTAAAGGCACAGGTAAATTTTAAGTGTCACGTCGTGCATGTCGTAATGAAGCAGGGAGCTTATTGGAAACAGTGTCAAGTTCGCCAGTGACTCATGAATAGTGTGAGATAAAGGAATGCACCTGCATTTAACGGTCTCTAAAGAAGGCTTACTTGCATACATTTTTCTCTGGCTATTCCCGAGTTTAGACTGCTCAAGACTGTTCGCAATAACCTCCCTAAACCCCCAACGAACTAACAGAGGGGTGTTATAAGTTTGACATGTATCCTTATGTGTCATCGTAGCGCACAAACGATTAAAACTTTATTTTTTTTGTTTGATAGGGGACCTGATTGAGATTGTTTTAGTATGATTAAAGAAAATCTGTTAAGCCGTTTGAAGATCATCAGCTCTTTTTGGGGACTGCACCTCAAAAGGAACAAAGGAACCCTGATATGCTAGGCTCACTATGTTGTCCGTCAGTCTGTCTGTCTGATAAGACCCTATTTCTCAGGAACGCGTAAAGATATTAAGATGAAATTAATATCAAATACAAAGGTGTACGGTCCCTTTTACAAAAATCAACCTTATAATTTAATACCATAAAAAAATATGGACGAAATACTGTCATTTTGGCATTCACAATTAAATATGGACGAAATACTGTCATTTTGGCATTCACAATTATATCAATATCTATATAACGGGTACTTTCCGTTGTCCTAAGATCATGAAATTCGGAAAAAAGCTTGCATCACTAATATATTGAAAATTCCAAAAACTGATAATTGAGGCATAAAACCTTGATCTCATGATGGAAAAACTTACATATAATAAGTATCTACAGAACGGTGCGCGAGCCAAACTCGCACTTGCCGGTTCTTTTTTGTTAATTTATGAATGGATATGAGCAACTTTTACAGATCCAATCGATTTAAAATTTAGTACTCTGTTGCATTAATTTTGATTTTTTTTTATTTTGAAAACTGGTTATTCAGGAATAGTTCGGTAACATGATCCGTAGTTATGATGTTATAGTAGTATTTATATCCTATTGGACAACCTTACAAATAGGATCCTGCTTTTGTTCCAAGATTCTAAATAGAATGATGTAAACTTATCCGCCTTATCAGCCTCATATACGTCCCCACTGTTGGAGCATCCATAGGGAATGTGGACTTCATATCTTCTTTTTGAAATATGCAAGTACATAACTGACATATTAATGTACTAAAGAAGTCAAGAAATAGGCTCAATTATTTATTTAGCTAGTTATTTAAATCTAAAATAAGACCTAAATATTTTCATGGTTGTCTAACATTTTCATTATAGTTAATTGGATTCTACATTTACTTTCCAAATGCCAGAAAAAAAACCTTTTGAAGTATGTATTTAATACCCGAATAACTATTTAAAAATTGAAAATATATTATAAAATTACGATTTAGATCTAAAACAAAAAACAAAACTTAAATTAAATTAATAATAAATAAAAATAGTACAATGCGTATTTAGGGTATTGAGGAGAATGTTACTAACGACAAGCTATTTAGAAGACTAAGGTCGAAGGCCGAATGCTTTAATGACTCGAGTTCGTAATTTCCGTATCGCACGTGTTACACACAATGTTTTTCATCAAATGTTCGCAAATGACATACAGTTATACATCTCCTTTCACCCTAATGATACTACCGATGCTGTAAATAAATTAAATAATGATTAAGATTGTATAGATGCATGGTCCAAAGATAATACCTTTGTGCTAAACGCTAGCAAAACAAAATACATGATTCTTAGATCAAAGTCGCAAAAAGACCGAATTCTCACCTTAGCACCAAATGTGTCCATTATGGGTATTGCAGTCGGAAAAGTGGAAAAAGCGCGTAATCTGGGGGTCTTAATAAACGAGGACTTGAACTTCAAAAGTCACATTGTTGAGCTAAGTCAGAGAGCTTTTTATCGGCTCAAAATACTATATCGCATTCGTGACTATCTTAGCGTGGATCATCGCATTCGTCTCTGCGATTCCTTAATACTCTCATTGCTGGGGTACGCAGATGTTGTGTATCGCCCGCGGTTGTTAGCGCGTACGCAAAAAAATGTGCAAAGAGTCCAGAACGCCTGTGCACGGTTCTGTTAAAAATACCTCCAAGGACTCACATCACACCATACTTAAATAGCGCTAACCCACTCAAGATGACTCTGGGTAGACAGCTACACCTGGCCACATTGTCTGAAAAGCTCAAGTGGCGAGCTGTCTCCAACAAACACAGGCCATACGCCTTGTGAGTCCACCACTCAGTATGCCTTTCCACCGCACATCCGCCTTTCGTGGTAGTTTTAGGTATACCGCTACCAAATGCTGGAATAACCTGCCACCCCCACTTAGAAATACTTCTTTATCTGTAGGTGTCTTTAAATTTAAATATAAATTGTTTCTACTAAATCACCAAAAGCATCTACCTACTGGCGGCAGAGTTATCCCAACACACCTGTAGGACCTGTTGCATATTCTGGATTATGTGAACAATTAGTAATAAACAAAAACAATAATTATTATAACAGTAATTTTCATTTAAAATAGAAATAATTTACGATTTATCTATCTATCTATTGAATTAATGATATTAATAATAAAACCCTTTGCATTATAGTATTATAGTAAGTTAAGCCTTTCCATTGGGCTCCGCTGAAAATCAGCGCTGTAGTACTAGCTGCAGCACATGCTGAGCGGTGTCCATTTTTCACATTGCACTACAGCACCCAGTATACAAAAACCAAACCATATATGTAATTTGTAGAATGCTTGTTTTTATGTTTTTTGTAAAATTGTAATTGTGATTGTAAACGTAATGTGTAATGTGAAATAAAGGAATATCTATCTATCTAATAAATAAAAACTCAATTGAAATGGCATGGCGGGAACATACGTATAGCAGTATCTAGAGAATTTATGAATCACAAAGTTTTGATTGAAGTTAAAATTTCATATCTTGTTTCTTTCTTGAAGTTCATATCTTGAACCAAAGATGGCGCTTTTATAATAGCAGAGTGGGTTCATTTGTCATTATCGCCTGTGGGTTCTATGAACTTCCACTTTGCCTTGAGGAAAGTAAAATTTACAAAGAAAAAGTCCATGGAAGTAATTAGGATCCTAACGCGCGCTTAACCTCTACGTAATGACACTGTTTACAAGTAAGTTTGATCAAAATCAAATTTACTTAATAAATTAATGTACACAATATTATATGAATATTGTATTTCGCAGACAACATATTCACAGGAAATTAGATGAAAAAGTATCACTTTTCTAATAACTTTTCTTTTTCTTTTTTAAGTACCTACTAAGTTAACATTAATTGAATTATTTTAAGTGCTACATGTAAATAATACAATTTCCATGTTCTATGACACTGCCAACACATATTAAAATACGTTAAAAATATCGAGTAAAAGTATATTTTTTTTAACTTACTGTAGTCTAGGGTTAATGGATAACATGTCAGATTCTTCATTTGTAGATTGCTCAGTGAACATTCAAATACTAGTCCAGTACTTATTAAGGAATTTGTCCGACTTCTTGCTTTTGGAGCTCCGACAAGGAGGCTGAAAAATATAAAGAGTTTTCAGGTTTTTATTAAAGGTATATTTCTTAGTAATTATATTTTTTTTTTAATACCACTAAGGTGGCAAAAAAACTTACGGACCACTGATGTTGAACGGTTGGCGTAGCCTATAGACAAAGGCAACACCAGAGGCCATTCACATTTACATTATTGGTTTGGATTGTATGATATTTTTAAATAGCCCAAAGAGAACATATTAACCCTATTGTTTGTTTGTGTATTTCAAATATTTATTTATTACCACCTGGGTTCCCGCGGTGTTATCCGTGCGATTTATTTTCTACTGATTTGCACCGTTCTCAATTCCATTGTATCAAGCAGTGAAACTCTTATAGCAATTTTCTTTTCCTTACCACTCTGAGGGATGCTTTTTTAAAATGCTGTTTTCGAGAAATTTTGTATACCGTCATTTTGCAATTGAAATAAAATCTATATCTTTTGCCAATTTCGCCTTTATTGTCTTTATTCGGCGCAATTTTCCTAAAACTGTGTAATACTTTGAATATTTCTAACTATTAACAATTATAATACTAGTACAACCAAAAAGCCAGATACCGATTTAACTTCAAACATTAGCGATTTTCGTACAAACTTCCAACTATTTTTAGGATTTCTGTTTGACCTTTTAATATCTTTTGAACTGAAATAGCTACCCGCGTAAAATTGTTACAAATATGTGCCCTACCGTGGATTTCTCGACAAATAATACAAAATCGAAAAAGAAAAATCTGAGAGATATATTATAGGAACAATGAAATTTTTTTTCGATGTCTTTTGCTTTTATTCGATTGTATTGTTTTATACTTAAGCTTTACACCTTGAGTACCTAATTCTAGTATAAACGCTAAAGTAAGACAACAAATAATTTAAACTTGGTTAGGATCTAATAGTTTTATAAAAAATATTTTAATTATTAAAATTTCAATATTATTATTATTATTAGATATATTTTATTTTATATATATTTATATTTTAATATTATAATAATTAAATATTAATTTTACAATGGCAAAGTTGTTGCTGACTTTGTTAAGCGTTGCATCAGTTTTAATGCATATAGGTAAGATTTAAGATTTATTAACCTTTAGTTATTGCGCGAGTTCTACTTGAGCACAAATCTTTTTTTTTTATCTTTCGCAAAATCTTTTTTTACTTAGAATAAAAGGACTATTTAATTTTTAGTTTCTAACACCAAAAGACTACGTGTCCAGTGCTATTTTTAAACGACTTCAAAAAAGGAGGAGGTTCTCAATTCGTCGTAGTCTTTTTTTATGTATGTTCCCCGATTACTTGAAGACGTCTGGACCGATACGAGAAATCCTTTATTATTTAAAAGGGTATACTTTCCAGGTGGTACCATATTAATGTAGTGAATTTAAAACTTTAACTTTTGGAGAAAAAAAATAATTGACGATAATTTGGAACTAGTGAAACGCCTTTGATTGTAAATAAAAATAATGATTATGGATGTTTTTAGTGTATGAGAAAAAAAATATCACTCAAAAGTAACAAATAAGAACTTGTTAATAAATAAAAACAATAAGATGCATTAAAATCTAAAAAATAATAACTTATTTTCAAAAAATCTGATCTGAATTACAGTCTGAAGTTGGTGTCTATAGATCTTACAGTCTATAACATACTTTACTTGCAAGACACTAACTTCAAACTGTAATTCAGGTCAGATTTTTGGAAATAAGTTAATATTTTACCTTTTTATAGTGCATCTTTTTGAAGCCGGTTGTATTTTTTCTTTGTAAAAAAGTTTTAACTTGATACAATATAATTTTTATACTGACCAATTAGTATTTATTTCTTAAGGTAAACCAAACATGGCTAGGTCACGTAGTATTATGGACTTTGTATGAACAACTTCCTGTCCATCATTCGTCAATCCATGCAGGTCAATAACACCAGTATTTGTTAGTCAGCCACTATTAGTCACCGAATTTACAAGTGTATGCAAAATTACATTACAGTGTTGCTAGGAGTCGAATATTAAAATCATTTTGATCGTCGAATTGTCGGCAATAGATTTGTACTATAGTGAAATATATTGGATGTAAGATTACAGTTGACGAATCAATGTCGCAAAACATATCAATATTAAAGCTTTAAAAATTTGTAATATGTTTAATCAAAGAAAAGCAAAAAAACGCACGAATTTATTGTATTATATTTTTTAATTATTGATATTTTAAATTTGCCTTAATTTAGGATTTTTTTTAGTATCTTTTTGTAACATGAAAATTTAAATAAAAAAAATAAAAATGATTTGCTTCAAAATAAAAGTAGGTACTGGCGCTACTGATTCTCCCTTTTTAATTGGTTCTATTAACAATTTCACCTGGTATAGTTACACATTACTTGATCGGTTTTTATTAGTGAAATCTATCTATACGTACCTGGTTCCATTCAGCACTACTGTATACCCAAAATAATCCGCATCTTTATCTGGATACAAAGTTATTTTGGATCTTTCATGAAATATAGAACTTAGCCCAAAACAGACACTCTCTAAAATAATTACACCAACAATACTTGATAACAAAATCATTTTTGATCTCACTATGTTATATGAATAATCAAATTTAATAAATATTCACATTCGTCAATGAATGATATATATCATTTCAAATACACTTATAGTTTCTCCATTATTATCACAGTTTATTTAAAACATTGTTTGTAGGTACGTGATAGTTTGTTGACTGTACGAAGTATCTTCGCGTACTGGGACGTTAGGAAGCGGTGATAAGTTAAGTATAGTGATAAACATTAACTGATGATAAATAAGTAAAGAATATGTAATTACTATTTGCTTAATAGCTGATACTTATTGTTCTAATTCGTCGTAAAGTGAATTAGTTCAGCTTTTTACATTTTATTATCTCACTGCAGGTATGTGACTCGATACACGATTTAATTATAAAACACCTACATTTAATAAATATGATAAGATTTTGTGACTACTACGCGTTTTAAATGAGTTGGTACTTGGTCGGTCAGGCGCCATCTTGGTGGCCGAAGTCCGCAACTAGTACTGAGCACTGACCACGTCGTAGCAACTCATATACAATGTGGTGCCATGCCCGACCGAGCGCCAACTTATTTACACACATCATAATTTTTCTTTGAATTATAAAAAAACTATGGTTTATTTTCTTATGATAAAGCGGAAGGTAGCTACTGGAACCCTGTATTAAAACTACGCAACCTTATCGGGTTTCGGCTAGTTTATTTGTTGTGACAAGCACTCTGGTGTTAGATGAAATCCAAGGTCTGATGATAAAGCCGAAAGGTAGTTACAGGAACTCTGTAATGAAACGACGTAATTCTATCGAGTTTCGGTTTGTTTGATTGTTCGTATCAAGCACTCTGGTCTTAGATGATACTCAGGGTCTGAGAGGTACTTAAAGAGTAAACTCCAGTTGTTCGTCGGAGCTGAAGCACACTTTTTTGTAACTCCATATTAATAAAAAATATTGCTAGACAAATCACACTAGGTCATCTATTAATAATATAGCTTTGTAAATCAATTCAATCTTATATAGTTAGATAGAAATTTTCAGACTCAAGGCAAACGCAAATTATAAATAAATATTTTTGGACATTATACACAGCACGGTCTGGCCCCAAAGTAAGCAAAGCTTGTGTAATAGATACCAGACAACGGATACAGATACATACATATTACCTTTTTTGTAAATACATACATATCATACATAAATATACACCCAGACTCAAGACAAACACAAATGTTTTTTATCACATAAATGTATATCCAATGCGGGAATCGAACCCACATCCTTTGCGCAGCAATTGGCCTCACTACCAACTAGGCCGCGAAGGAATTGAACACATTGTCAGTGCCAAGTGGTCACAAACTAGTTGAGGCTTTAGTATTGGGACAGCTTATACAAATACTACTATTTTTGATAATATATACATAGTATATAAAAGAAAACATTCTAGACAAACAGATGTATCACATAAATGTTTGTCCTGTGCGGTAATCGAACCCATGCCTAGCTGTACAGCAGGTGGTATCTGCTACTAACTGAGCCTCTAAGGGATTATAATCAGTAATTTTTCAGATATCCGTATCCGCGGATATCTGCAGGAAAAAAGGTTTGTATCCGTATCCGCATCTTTTTAACGGTTCTCTTATGTTTCTAAATATTTTTTTCTACTTACATTACTTATGTTAATTAGTTATGTAAGTAGGTACTAAATTCTTGAGTACAGACATTCTAGCATATAGTTATCTACTCAAGTTGCAAACATTGAACTTGCATTGTTGTTGCAATCAAACTGCATTTTATAAATCAATGTGTTGTTTTCTTATCATAACGTTATTTCCTGTTAAAGATTTTGCCGCGTCATTTCGTAAATGACTCACCCTTCTGCTCATTACCATATTAATTGTAATGACCAAGTATCTACTTCATTACTAAGTAAAAAATAATTGAAGCTCTTACTTGATAAAATATAATTCTAAGTATCTTTTTTTACACGACAAATTATAAATGAAAAGAGTGTAGTGTAGTAGGTACTAGTTTATCAGTAACTGCCAAAAGGGGTATATTATTCTGTCTTTTGTCTTTGAGTGTATACATCTCATCGTGTGTACGTCACAGGACTAAGGTCGTTGGTAAAAGAAGCTGCATTAGCATTAGCGTGCATTATGATGAGGGTGATGGACACACTCCGTAGCAGCTGGTTTGGGAGATTGGAACCATGTCGATATAGATACGTATAGATAGATGATTATTGCATAAGTACATTATTTAATGACCGCAAAATAGATTTTTAAGCTATTGCATAGCTTTTATCGCGGGTTCTGAGCGCGGCGACCGAATCAAGAAATTCCGTAACGAAAAAAACCTAACAACGGCACGTTTTGAATGTACAGAAAATCAATTTTAAGGCGAAAAAAAATTGGATTATATATTTTTTTGATGACAATCATAAGTTTAGGAGTTTTATTAGTAGGTTATGAGAGTCGAAACACGGTTGAATAAACTTGACTCGATACAATAAAATCGCAAAGTTTCTTCTAAACCTTCATTTTTAGAGAGATACTTCTACGGGGAAAACAGTTTTATTTGCTAGTTATTAAACTTTTTCAATGAAATTTCGTCTACGTGTTCCATAATAAATACTTTAGATGATTATGGTTTTATTTTATTGCGAAAGAGTGTTATTTTGTAGCAAAAAAAAATACATTTCATAAATAACGTCGCGTGGGCCGGCCATTACGCGGCTCTCGCCTTCCATCAGTCGGCCGCAGCTCCTTGTCGAAAGCACCTGCGTACAACTCTGTTGCGCCCACCCCACTGCCGCCAACGAAATTTTTTTAAACGATATTAACTTCTCATTTATTCAATAAAAGAAAAAAATTGTTTTCTTATCGATCACCATGCTCAAAAAGTGAAAAGTGAACTTGAATTAATATCAAAGAAAACTTGAATTAATATCAAAGAAAAAAAATACTGCATAAATAAAAAATAAATTAATAATTATAATTGCATAAGTTGATAAAAAATGCTATGCAATAGCTTTACCACGGCAGGCCCCGAGTGCCACTCTCTGCTGGCAAACAAGCTTACGGTCCGCCTGATGGTAGGCGGTCACCGTAGCCTATGGACGCTTGCAACACCAGCAAATGCAATAAATTCTTCCTTGAAGAACCCCATACTGTAAACGAAAGAAAACCTTGGCAGGGAGATCATACCACAACCCAAGCGTTGGAAATTTCTCTGAAACCGCACTGTACGCGACCATTTCGGTTCTAAAGTGCGAGACTAAATTCCTTGTCGATAGCGAGCGGTGCGATGGTAGAAAGTAGTTGTGGGCATTATTTAGAACAATTTCTCACAACACATCCCTGTATACAAGCAGTAGAACTCACACAGAGAGGCAAAGTCTCTCCTCAGACTTAAGGGCTTGATACGGTGAGTATCGAGTGATACTGACTCCTAAGTGAGTTTGGGATCGTCGACAATTCTCACAGCCCGTCGGTAAACCAAGTCAAAAGGGCTACGCTAGTATCCGGTTGCAACAACTCAGAGATGGCAGCAGTACTCCATATGGGACCGCCAAACTTGTGACTTGTGAAACAGCAATCTTTGGAGGGAGGTAATCGCGATAGGCCTATAATTCGATGGATCTGATCTGTCGCTCTTTTTAGGCACCGGGTGCACTTTCGCAGCCTTTCATGAATACGGAAATAGCCTAGTGCGTTAAAAAAGCGCGTAGAGGCGCGTAAGTAAAGCACATAACTCAGGAGCACTGTTTAAGCACCGCTGCTGGTATACCGTCTGGCCCACTCGACTTATATACGTCTAAAGAAAGCAATTCCGCTTCCGCTGTGTTATGGAGATTTCCGACACGGTCCTACAGTACCACGGTATAGTAGGTGGAACAGCGCCTTCGTCGTTCATATTCGAGTTAGAGGCAAAAATACTGCCCGGTAAATCAGCTTTCTCTTTTGCACTATGGGCCAAGTCACTATTGTTTTTCACATTCGTCTTTCGCAGTGGTGGTAACGACGACTGGCAAAAGTACTCTTCGGCAGCTTAAGCAAGCGACCAGAAAGCACGACTCCCAGAGGGATAGCCACAAGTCGCCCACCTATTTTGCTGATGAATTGGAATTTAGCTCTGGCAGTTGCTTTCTTATTGTACCTTGGGGCAGCATTTTATATAATATAAATATTCAGATCTTTATTATTACGAGCCGTGGGCTAAGCCTCATACGCAGTTTGCTTCAGTATTTCAGCTTCTCTGTAACACCTATTTAACCACGGCCGTTATATATCGCTGACACCTACTCGCGGGTTAGGAAAAAAATATTCCAAACCAACGAGGATTGTTTCAGTGACTGCGGCTGCTCCGACGTCAGGATCTTCTAAGCAAAAGCAAAGCTGCCTCTGCATAAAATTCTCGCAATCCATTCCAGTCTGCCAACTTATAATGACACACATGACACTAATTAGTTGGCCCAGATGGATCGGGTTGTGTGCATGACACTTGAGTCCGAACGAGACAGGGGCCCGCGAAGCCAAGAGGCGCATCCTCTGAGACGGAATATCCATCCAGACGTGTAGTCATTAGAGGGTCCAGTAAAGAGCTCGTATGGTCCTCTATATCTGGTATTCTCGTTGGAGAAAGTACCAGCTGAGGGAATCTATAGGTCAGAGCAAATTCATGAGCAGATATCCCTTCGTAGTTATTGGTTCGAGAACTGAGCCACTCACGATGGTGGGCGTTGAAGTCTCCTAAAATAACTAGTTCTGCTGTATTTAGGTGGAAAATTGTGTGTTTCACGCGGCTGCAAAATTATTTGCATCTCGTGCTTAAGAATCCCACGCTTCGCTTAGAATTTAGTCTGATAGTCTTTCGCTTGCTCGATATTTAAATTAGGCACTCGCGCTTTATATCAACTGTGCAGCCTTGCAAAGCAAATGACTATTTTTTGTGGAAAGAAATAAAATCCTTTGCGCGCTAGGCGATAAAGTTGGTCTTTAAGCGCAGATTTTAAACGACAAAGAAACCTTTCTGAGTGAGTGAAAGGAAAACTCATTTTTAAATTTCTGCTGGAGGTCACAACATTCAGTCAATAAGTTTTTGAACGTTAAAAAAAATAGGCTTAGAATAAATAATTTAATAAAAATCTTAAAAAATGACTTGAGGTTTTTTTAGCATAGTACTACCAGTTTGAAAAGCTGTTATAAAATATAGTAAGTCTGCAAAAATCGCAGAAAAATAAATAAAAAAGTATAGCTTAAAAATATTCTCATTCTGTTTTTTCCACAACTTCCAAATTCATTATTTTCTCTGGGGTATCATCCACTTCAGCACTAGTTAGATAAATCAATTGTTGCCATAGGTATAGATTGTTCGGAATCATGTGATTCAGGAATTTCATCAGAATCACTATTTTTTTCCTTTTGTACGGAAATTAGTTGTACATTTTCTTCAGCTCGTAATCTTCTGAAGAATCCGCACTAAAAAAAGACAAATCTGGTAGTATTAATCATAATAATCATTGCAAAGTACTTGATATCCATAACTGAACACAGGTACTTTAACATACACTTACAGCACCGTATCCATATTTTTGATTACGATAATATTATAATGTAATAATAGTTATTTGTTATGCAAGGCTGGAAAGTTGCTTTTTGGCGTGAGTGCCTATATTGAATACCGAGGAAAGCGAGGGATTCTAAGGTACGAAACCCAAAAAAAAAATCTAGCCGTGCATAACACACAAGTTACTTATGAATGTAATAAGTAGGTATACTCATTTTAAATAGTTTAATTAAGCATTGATAACATGATAACAACATTATAAGTCTCTGAAATTGGTTCAGCGCCTTTTGTATATCTGCATGTATGTAGTCAACAAATTGCACGCTCAGAGGTACTCACCTATTTTTCGCTGGTAAACATAGGTATTTTATTAACTTTAAGTTTATTTAGTAAAAGTATATAAAACTATATTTATAGTAAAAACAACCAAAACCGTACCTACTACGTAATTCTAAATAAATGTTTCTTTTCTTTTTTCCTTTTGTAAGGTGCGTTCCGAATTTGCACCATACCAATTTTAAAATTCTTAAACCAAAAATTATACTCAAAACTTATTAATTAGATGTTATATTTATATGTTGTATTCGACATACTTCGATATTAGTATGGAATACCTTTTACAAGATAGTTTTACTATTTCCTCTTACCTTATAAAGACCATAAACTGAAAGAGTTAGTACTATCAATCCAACCAGTACACCAGCGACTATGTAATACCAAATCAGCGCAAATTGTTCTAACTCCATCGTTGTTGTAACTGAGTAAGACCTAAAATATAAAACAGCGTAAAACAATAATGAAGTTACACGCTTATTTAGTTCAGAAAACGACATGTAATATTAAGGTACAGTCGGATTAATTACCGTTCGGTCCACCATCCGCAAAGCATCAGGAGATTCTTGCCTTACCTGACGAAGCGACGGAGACCTCGACTGTACAAATGTAACACGTCATGCTACCCCATCTCCATCACTTATTTTATCTGACTATGGCGAAGCCTTAAGGAGGAGTGTACCTATATGTTTTAACCGGCCTGTATGTATGTTCATTTGTTCCCGCAGGTCTTCTAAACTACCAATAATAATTTGACAAATGAGACATCGTCATAAGTGAATTGATGGTATGCTAAGTCACACTAAGATCAATATGGCGCTCGCTAGAGACATAATTTTCTGTACTACACGTCTTACTTGATAGGTGGTGTAGTCGGGTTTTAATTTGTTAAACTTCTACTTGTAGTATTTATATATTCCAAAGCGTGGTTGTACATAATGTGTATTAAATAAGTACAAAAAAATGTTGTGTCATAACAGGTAAGTGGTACAGTTAATCTGATTTAGGGCTTGCTATGTAGATATTGAATGACGGGTTTCATCATTTTCGGAAAATTATCCTCTGAGAGGTTAAATAAGGAAAAGAAGTTTGTCGCATCGCTCGACGTACTAACTAACGAATCATCAGTCAAATGTAAATGTGATCATGAAAATGTTTTAGTATCTATTTTTCTGCACCGTCTAGGTTAGGTATGAACCAGCCCTCAAAAGGTCTCTACGTCTGCTGGCAAGATATTGGCCTGGATCTTTTGGAATGCGGAAGGCAGACAATTAAAGAAGAATATTATGCAATATTGACATGTTATATTGACGCATTGACAAGTGCGTCTATGTTGGCGGACCAGCTGTCTATAATAAATTGCCTAAAGTTATCTCTAACAGCGAGTCATTGGGATGTTTTAAGTCTGGTCTTAAGCGATGGCTGTTAGGTAAAGCCTATTATACCTTTAATGAGTTTATGGCCGATAGGATTTGACTATTTACGGATACCTACCTACTTGATATTTGTGGTTACATTGTATTTTATTTTTTGACATGTCAACTATAATAAGACAATTATGTGTTTTTTTTTTATTTTAACTTGTACCTAAGATTAGGTATTTTTCTAACATGTTTTATTATTATTATGATTTTTAATATGAACTATTGATTATTTCTATAAAAATTCCTAAAATTAATACGACATTTACTATAATAACAATTTTATACCTAAATACTGACTTGTAATCTTCAATATTATGAATAAATGTCTTATGTCTTATTTAAAGATAAACTACTTCAGAAAATAAAAAATAAATCACGTGCTGCAGTGATTTTGCATGATGACAGTACATCTGCGCAGTTCTGTCCGATATTGCAGGCGCTGCCATCCGAACGGCTAGGTTTCAGTTAATGCAGCTTCTGCCATATTCACCGCGCCTAGCTCTTTTCATCGTTTTACTGTTTCAAAAATCACTTACCTACGTGATGTAAAATTCGAAGAAAACAATAAATATTTTTTGAGGTTTGCCATGTTTTTACGCCTTCTGTCTGTTCGTGGTTAGCTGGGAGATATTAAGTACCTACTAGAAAGCTGCATTTTAGCACAGGTATATTTATGAGTCACGTCGATAAATTGGTTGTATCATTGATGTAAACCGGACAAGGGCGAGTGGGCTCGCGCACTAAATTTCAACTGTCTAACTATCACGGTTCTTGAGAAACAGCCGAGTGACGGACAGACAGACGGATGGACAACGAAGTTTTAGTAATAGGGCCCCGTTTTGTACCCTTTGGGTATGGAATCCTAAAAATACGTTTGTTGTATGGGAGTCCCCTTAAATATTTATTTTATTCTGTTTTTTAGTATTTGTTGTTATAGCGGCAACAGAAATACGTCATCTGTAAAAATTTCAACTTCAAAGTCTTAGTAATAGGGCCCCGTTTTATACCTGTTTGGTACGGAACCCTAAAAAAGTAGGGATGGATGGCCAAGGAAGACTGACACAGCTAAGTAGGCTTTACAGGTTAATAAGTAATAGTCGTCCAATTTATTTAAGCGTTCAAAAAGGTGGTTATTAAAGAAACTGAGGGTCCCCAACCACTGGAAGGTATGCGGCGTTTCCATTCCGCATTAGTGAGTGATTCTATTAGTGTCCCGACCATCTCACAATATTTCCATGTGTGCCTATTACCTCTGCCTGAGACACCAGTCAAACGGCGTAGATAGGGCAGGTAGTGTAGGACTGCGCTGTCTAGGATGTGGAGTGGGAAGGATAGAGCTGACCGGTACCAGCACCCTTAAGCCAGCAGGATGATAAATATATACAAGTGAAAATAGATACAACCAGGGAAAAGTGAGTGCGTGCTGGCTTCTAAACTCTTCTGTGTCCTGTTTCTTCTTTGATGGTATTGATTTGCACTGGCTTATTCAGTTTATATCCATGTAACTTCAGTAATTTTGTTTTTCTTGTTCAGCATTCCTATTTCTATTTTTCTCGTTGCTTGACTGGCATTTTAACTTTTGCGATTTATCGTCTTGTAATGGTTTTCGGTTTGCCATTATTAAGGTATTTAAGATTAGCTTCCGTTGCCAGATAGTTTAAGTATAAATTTATATAATAAATGAACGAATAATTTTCTGTGCCAGTGTTCCAATACTTGCGTTTTATTTTTTCCCCCAGTAGCGGCATTTATTTTGAGGATCTGGTCCCCCTAACCCCGGTTACTATCCTTATATGTACCTACTTAAGTACTCGTCATTCGTAAATGAACATAACAAATGCAATAAAATGATTTCAATGCTTTGTTTTCTTTACTTTAGTAGAGTTCTAACATTCGCGTTTTAATTATTTATTTGCAGTTTTAGTTTACGTCCCATGCTAGTCGCTTCGTTTAAAAACGAAATACAGTACCTTATATATTTGTATATATAGACCTAAGCCGATTAACCGACTCTTAACTAAAAACATAAAAATAAACTATTAATGTTTCTGGTCTTCACCATAATAAAGAGTTTCTTAGTTTGGGTCTAAAGTAACGAGTGTGATTTTATTACTATTATTACTATATTATTAATAATTTCAGTAATTTTTTTCATAAAATCTCATAATCTCATAATGTTAGTTAAATACGTACTGGTTGCGGTCATCTAATAATAATGTTATCATAGAGCTCAAACTATAAGTATTTTCTTCTAATATTTTTCCTGTAACAAAAAATAACAAATATTCAATTTTCTTTTACAATCGAAACCATTTTAGTTCGTTTAATGTACTTTTAAAATTGAATTAAGCTTACCATGAGTCTTCAAATCCATGCGATAATCTAAATTTATAGCTATAGTGAAATTTGCTGGAATTGTCCAAGTGCACTCGAAGTTACGAGCAGAGAGCTTTTCCACACAATCGTTAATATTTTTCAATAAAGCAACCTAAAAACAAAATTTTAGAAATTAATTTCAAAAAGTTCATATCATGTAAGAAACAGTAATATTATGATGGTATTCTGTTATATGTTCTTATTAAATTTGATTTAACTTAATATTCATACATGTATGTTCTTAAGAAATTTATAGGTTTTTCTCATTTTCGGAATCGAAAGTCATTTTTGATTTATACTGTTCAGTATAGAAAAACATTACCGTGTATTAATAGTAGGTAAGTACATGTTTTGTTCAAAAATAAAATAACAGGGTGCTGTTATAATTTTATTTTAAATAAATGATTTTTTAAATGAAATAAATAAGTAAATTTCTTAATTGAACTTTATATTTTACCTTTTCTGGAATTTGAATATCAGCTTTCAACGAAAAACAATCTGATGGACCATAATTTGTAACCTGGAAAAAAAATATTATTTCTATAAAATATGACAACTACAAAATAATTACAGTGCGATATAGATATTTTTTTATGTATATATAAGATACTGTATTGTATTTGTTGGAAAAAAATATAAAAAAAAAATATTTCTATAAAATATGACAACTACAAAATAATTACAGGGCGATATAGATATTTTTTTTTATGTATATAAGATACTGTATTGTATTTGTTGGAAAAAAATATAAAAAAAAAATTATTTCTATAAAATATGACAACTACAAAATAATTACAGTGCGATATAGATATTTTTTTTATGTATATAAGATACTGTATTGTATTTGTTGGAAAAAAATATAAAAAAAAATTATGTCTCTCTAATACTGGAGTCACGATTAGGCTTAATTCCTTTTCTTATAAAAAGCAGGGTTAGTGACAACTTAGCGCGCTAATATTATCCATGTTGTTTTTAAAGCTAGCTGACCCCGCGAACGTAGTCGCAATAGTCTCTCTCTCTCTCTCTTATAATATACATGTTATATATAGCCTATGTCCATCTGAAATAATATTCCTCTCAAATAGTAAAAGATTTTTTAAATATATAAATATTTTGAATATATTTTTTTCACATATAAAGCAACTTACAAAATCCGCTATCTCTGTTTATATATTAGTAAGTACATATTTCAAGTGTTAAGTCGTTATGTTTAGTTTTTATTAATGGTTAAAATAATGGCATTAAGAATGTTCCAATGCATGATTATTTTATTGTGTGGTTTTTAGGCAAATACGTTAAATATATTTTAAAAAATCCTTACATATACACCCTCTTAAGCTATAATGAGGCCCGATTAGGCGCAAAAAAGAATATTTTGGTATCATACTCATGATCAGCAATAACAAAAACTCCTGAGAACCAAATTTGGGCCTCTTTTATTTTTTACCAGCGGCCGGCCCCGACTTTGTCTGGGTTGAAATATTATGAACCAGATGAATGTTAACGCACGCCACCTATTTGTAAAAGGATTTTACTAATTTAGAATGCTTCCCTGGCGTGTGCATAACAACATACAACATTTTATTGCAATCCGACGAATGGTTTACCCTTAGTGCCTTAGTCCGACTCGCACTTGACCGGGATTTTTCTATCATGCAAATCTTGTCGTAATAATTGCGAACATACCAAAATCATCTAAATCAGTAATAAATGTGGCAATTGATTTTTATTTATATACATTGTTGAATAAAGCATGAAGTTACCTTAAAGAAATGTGTAAAAGAAACATTTCCACCATCATCAAATTTCTTTCTTGTTACTTGTAAAGTTATGTTAGGCTTAGCTTTCCTGAAATACCATATGCAAATAAGCTGTTATTAGCTTTCGCATTGACAAAATTCATAGAACATTTATGAATATCTATTTGTTTGTAAATATACATACTCGTACCTGTTTATATACATACAGGTTTATTTTCTAAACTCTAGCAATAAATTGTAATAAGAAATAAAAAATAAATACCAAAAAATAATATCTTTTCTTGGTTTTTAACTATGTAATTTGTTTCGTGTTTTTACAAATTGTCTGCATTTTATAAATAACTAGCTTCTGCCAGCGGCTTCGCCCGCCCTAAATTTCGTTATCGGCGTAGGTTCTTACGGCAACTCCTCAATTATAGAAAAAAACAAACAATCAAATCTTTCCTCTTTATAATATTAGTATAGATTTTCACAAACTCAGTCATACAAAGTAACAACAAAATATTTAACTGCTTTTCATTAGCTGTTTCATCAAATGCAACGACATTATCATAAATACATAATAATAAATACATACCCTGTCAATACAAACGTGGATTTAGTGATAACTTTAATAATAGCTTCCTTATTAATGTCGTTGCTAATATTTCGGGTATATGAGTCAACTAGAAAACCTTCGACTCTTAATAAAGTTTGATTTCTGAAATTTAATGGTGGTTCTAATTCTATTTCCCATTCACTAACACCAATAAGGCCAGGTGGAATAGAGCAAGTCAAATTTAATGTCTCTAATGTACATGTACTTGGTAATCTTTTTGGTATTAAAGGTAATGTCAATTTGACTTTAACTCCATAAGCGGGTTCTTTCGTATTTAAAATTTTAAAATTAAATCCTAATATTGTGTCTGTCCCTTGAACAAAAGTCCTGCAACAAATATTAATTACATACATGACTAGAATAATACTGTTTTACTTTTCTAAATCTAAATTCGGAGAAAATCTGATCATGAAAACCTAAGTTAAAATAGAGCTAGATGTAGTTATAAGAACGGTTTTTTTAAGTAGGACATAAAATAAATCATCGATACATTGATTAAATAAGTAAATATTAAAGAAATTTAATCTATTTTAAATGTGTGCCGTAAAGCAAAAAATAAGATAAAAATATGTAGCAAAGAGCTCAACGTTCTAACTGGCTGTTATGATGGCAGTTGTTGTGCTAAAACAGAGCCTTAAAGGCAGCGTAAAAACTTTGACAGTCGGTCCAGTGGCCGCTGATTCGACAATGTTCACCAATTCGCACTGGTTCATAGTAGACTATGGCTTAAGCTTTGTTTCATTAAGGAGATGTCTGTGCTCGGGTATGATTTTATTGTTGTTCGTAGTTCTGGTTTGTATATATTCTCTCTAAAGATTCGATTCTTTAAAGTCGATTACAACCAGTTAAGTCAACTTCTTCGTATAGGATCGTGCAGCAATTTTGCAGGCACTTTGAATTAACGTGGTAACGCATGCAATAATGAAAAATCAAATATATAAAAAAACGTTGTCTATTTGCTTTAAATCTGTAGGGGTGGTTCATATCTGACTGAAGCTGAGTCGCGAAACAACCGAGCATAGGAATAAATACTGAAACATCAAATCTTTCAGACTTGATCAATGATCCGTCAGTGCGTTGAGTGACGCGACCGAAAAAACGCGGCCGAAGAAGATCGGTCAGGTGTGGCCTAGCCCTTAAAGTCAATCTTTACGAAATATTTAAGCTTTTGTTTTAAATTAAACTTATACTTAAGGATAATACTTATACTTTATTAAGTTTATTAAGTTTCTAAGTTTTTTTTATTAAACACATTTTATATAACCTTTTTGGTAGAGTTATAAATTGATTAGACTACTACTTGAATGATAACAAATGTAAAACTTACAAAAGCCACGGTTCTAATTTGAGTTCTAGCCATGGAGTACAGATAAGATCTTCTCCGCAGTTGCCAGTTACTTGGATATCGGTCCTAGATGTTAAAACGGAATCGCTCGATATTCGTACGACATTTAGGGGAAAGGTTGCAGAATCTATAAGAAATAATTTTTTTTTTATTACAGACAAAAATAATATTTATAGTTTTATAACAATATATATAAGAATATTTTTAGTAAAATTAAACTATACGTAATTTTAAGGAGTTGATCACGTCGTTCAAATTTAGACTTTATATTAATAATCTGAACGTAATCATAGTTTTTTTATTATTTAATTGTAATCAAAGGAGCTCGTGACCCAGTTATGCCAAGTTAAGCAACGCCGGGCGTGGTTACAACTTGGATGGTGGACCGCCTAGGTGCACATTTTTCTGAGCTCCTCTGTGTTTGTCATATGAGACAAGGCCAAATCAAAGGCCTTATGGGTGGCTTGTAAAATTGTAACAGTTGTGAAGCCCTAGTGGCTCGATAACGTCTGCTAACCCGCACCAGACCAGCGTAGTGGACTATAGCCTAAGCCTTCTTTTTCATGGAGAGGCCTGTGCCCCTACAGTGGGGCGTATAGCGGCTGAGGTAGTCATTAGTAACCAATTAACAATTATAATAAAAGTATTTTTAGACAAATCACACAGCACCGTCCGATCCCTAACTATGCAAAGCTTGTACTATGGATACCAGGACACCGAATGCTTAATACAAATTTGTCCTGAGCGGGGACGGGGACCGACCAATGAGCCAATGAGCCACTTAGGATGTCATCATTGGATCACTTTGACTTTTTTTTATACCACTAATGTTCCACCTAATAGTAAGCGGTCACTGCAACCTATGGACGCTTGCAGCACTGGGGCATCACTCGCGACTTGCCGACCCTTTAAAACAGTCTGAAGTTGTATTTAAATTGATTCAAATAAAGAATAAACACATTGTTGTCACAAATATGAGTATTTGAATTTTAGATTTTTTTTATAATTGATGTGTGAGCATACCTTTCGTCGTTGAAAGCTCCACTAAGCCGAATTTCAATAATATGGGCATCACAAAGTCTGCAGTGTTCTGTAAAAAACGAAATTAAACTCAAAAAAAAATTTTAGGGTTCCGTTACCAATGAAAACACGGAACCCTCATAATTTTCGTCATGTCCGTCCGTCCGGCCGTCTGTCCGTATGTCACAGGCTTATAATTTCGCTGCCTTTGCACCAATTAAAATGAAATTTAGCAGGAAGGTGTCTTTTAATAACCATCATACAAATTTGTTATAGAATGGAGAAATTTTAGGAATAGCTCCCCATACGTACATTGAACTACGAGATAAAATTATTCGCGCACATGCAATTGAGGTTTTTTTTAATTTTTTTACCTAAGATGTATAGTTTGCTAGTTATTGGCTTTGAAAGCTAAATAATTTGTGGACAACATGCAAATCAAGGTTTTACCGTGCGTTATGAACGTCTTTAAAAAAACACTATTACATAGGAGGTTTTTATAAAAATGTACTTACAGTGATACAATGTACTTACATTAAAATGGTTTAAACAAAATATTGTTTCAGGTACATACATTTTTCAGATATTCACAATAATTCCCTTGCTTAATATGTGTTCAACACGCACTCGCTCGGTTGCGTTGACAAATTAGCAAATGCCTACTGTAAATATTGTACTCAAAGTATACCTATATCACACTAATATTATAAAGGCGAAAGTTTGTAAGTATGGATAGTAGTTTGTTACTCAATAACGCTTCAGCCACTAGACGGATCGGGATGAAACTTGGCACACTTATAGATAAGGTATAGCACATAGGCTACTTTGTATCCCAAAAAATTCAAAAGTTCCCGCAGGAATAACTATAACCGAGCTTAAACGCGCTATAGCTATGGCTACACCTTGATATAGCAAACTTCATTAGTGTAATTAAGGAGTAAATCACGGTGCCGCTGGCAAAGTCTAGTTGACAATTTTTTTTTTCATTTCTGCCCGATTATTTAGGATTTTAATTTCATGTCCTTTTGACTACCATATTGATAGTGAAAGTTTTATTTTTAAGCCCTAAATCTTTGTAACTAATTATATAATAATGATATTAGAACAATGGCAAAGATTGCGTTGTTAGGTATAAAAGTCTAAAAATGCTTATTTACATTAATTTTAATAATTTTTGAAACACATCGGTCACTTCCTGGTTTGACTGCGAGCTTATAATTGACGTCATCAGCAATGTGTGCTCTAGATTCACTGGGGTCAAAAGAAATAGTAGCGTCCAAATCTGTAGTAAAAAAAAATAAACCTTAATATTCTATATTATTATTATACGTATATATGAGTAAATATACTTACTTGTGTTTAATATATATATATGTATATTTATGTACCACCTGTGTCTCTGCTCTGCTTCTACTGCCTCAAACGAAAACCTCAGCTTCAGTTCATCATTGGCAACGTCAGAAAAATAGTTTCGTAAATTTTATTAACAAAAAAAAAGGTCCATACAAAATAAATACTAAGGGTACTTATTTTGTATGGAACTTTAGGCTGCGTGGGAGTCAACGTTCAAATTAAGTTAAGTTTAAAAAAAAAACAACTGAATAATGTGTTTCAGCGTTTTGGTGTCACAGTAAAAATGTTCGTACTAATGTTATGGACAGAACTTACACATTTTGGTTGTTATTGTTTTTTGTTTTTGGGCCCAAAATGACTGATCTCCTTTAATAGTTTTTTTAGTGACCTAAGACTTTTTAATATGATTCAAGTATACATTCTCAGTTTAATTTTTTCATCATTGTAAAGTTGTTAATCGTGAGTTCTACGTATGTCATTTTACAAATAAAAATATTTTTATTATAATTTAGTATTGTTAAAATCGTACTCTAAGTTCTTTGGTATTGTGGTCATAAACCTATTAATAAATATAAGATTTATTTTTATCGATGGATAAACCACATTTTTTTTCAAATCTTAATATATTAATACCTTACCAATACTCAAATCCTTCCAACGGTGACTAGACGCTGTTGTAACACAAAAAGAGGCAGTAAAATTTGTCGTATATTGCGTTACATGTTCAGAATCTGGGACTAAAATTGAAGCTGTAACTTTAATTGTTGGTACACAACGGTAAACATAGACTGTTTCACTTTTGTAAGCCCCAACTGCTAAGTCTGGAAAACAAACAAATGCTCACAAAATAGCCGGCCAAGTACATGTCGGATTTTGCACATTTAGGGTTCCGTACTAAATGTAAAATATAACCCACCCGAACGGCAGAATTATTCATAAGCAATAGATAAGTGTATCCCTTCTGTATTACGCCTTTGACCGCAAAATCAAGTTCATTGTAATAGGAAAAATAATGGGGGATTTTTTTTAATACATCAGTAAAAATATATACCAAGTTTCAAGTTCATAATGTAAAGAAGCTGACTTTGGTGGCTTATACAAGTAATAAAAAAAATACAATATTATCTTCTGAACAAGCTCTTAACAAAGATATACCAATCAATGGGGTAGGTCAATTTTTTTTTTCGCTGTATTAACGAGGCTTAAACACATTTAAAAATATTTTTTTATCGTTTGTATGGCTTTGGGGTCAAAATTCAAGGACCGAAATTAAAAAAACCCTTAAGCTGTGAAACGACGAGTGACAATCTATCTATATCTCTGAATGAAGATATTTTTATTTGGGTATCCGAGGGATAGAAAGTTGCATCTACAGAAAAATAAGTTAATATTTATAAGTCTAATAATTGAAAGAAGTAAGTAACACTATTGTAGAGGAAATAAATGTAGAACAAGGCCCCAACCTCGAAATTTTGTCCAATAGTACCGTATTGAATGTTATCATTTTCAATCGCTCTTTAAAACGCTATATATCGTTATCCGGTTACGCATTTGATGAAAAGATTCTATTATATGCTCTAAATTTCCATTTACGTATCCCTTAAACTCAATATGTGGGTTAATTGCATCCTTTATTTTTAATTTTTTGGGATAATTGATTACGAATTGGATGAAAAAATGAAATGGTTTGTTTAAATTTGGTTTAAATTTACTCTCTTAAGAAAGAGATTCTACCCTCATTTGTGATTTCTCGAAAACTGCAACCAAATAGCTTAAGAGGATACGATTCGCGGCACCTCGCAGCGGGCTTCACTACTGATCAATCACTGAAATTTTTAAGTCATAATCCCAAGCCGAATACCTATGTCTGTAGTTTTCCAAAATCTTGTAAAATATTGTTTTTAACTAGAAATCCTTTTTGATAACCATTTGTATGAAAAACTAGAATCCTGTATAATTTTTGAACTATAAAATTTAACAGAAAACTAAGACATTGCAGACCTAGATATTTATTACTAGAACATGTCTTCAAAATTTCGTGGTATTTTAGCCGGAATGTCAAAAATAAGTGAAAAATTCGTTTGTATAAGGCATGCTGAGAGGCGCTCCGAATCGTATTCTCTTAAAACTGATTCTTCGAACCTCTTTCTTTTCAAGTCAGCTGAACGCAACCATACTCAATTTTTTTTTATTTAAAATATTTCTAGAATGAAAAAAGAGGTCTTTATAGAATTGAGTTATATATTCCAAATTTTAGGATGACTGAATTTAAAAATGTTAGGTACTTTTACCGTTACATCCATTTTCGTCTATGTCATATCCTTTTGAAATAGATAATCCGAAACCCTTGGCTCCTTCTGCTGAAATTCTTTGTATGTAATTGCTTTTCAGTCCTTGGTTATTACTACTATATACATAGACCACGCCACTTCCATCGTCTTCCCATGGAGCCCCAATAGCTATTTCTAAAAATATTACTATGTTATAAGTATATTGTATATTTCTTCAATTTATAAATGCAATACTCAACCTTTTAACAAATAATAGTACATTATGTATTAAGAGTAGTAAGGAGAAACTAATTAATAAAAGAAAAGTCATTTCCGTACTTTCCGTGTTACATAGAATGTTTTTCATCACATTTGAGATAAATCTTTAAGGTGATAATATAAGGTGAATAAATGAATAAATTCGCCAAAACACAATTGAAGTAGCTGAAATAGAAGTCGATAAAACAATGCCATTGCCAGATGACTAGTCTAGAGAATTTATGATTTAATAAGTTTTGGCTAAAGTTAAAACTTGTTTGTTCGCTTGTATGTGCGCGTAGTCCTTGTTTTGAACACACCTGCTTTCTATACGTATTTGATGGAATAAATGAATGGATGAATGGTTAAGAGAAAATAAAATTTACAAAGAAAAAGCCCGTGGATCAGATCCATCGAATTACAAGCCTATTTCTATTACCTCACTTATCTCAACACGCAGCTTTTAGGATACCTCGAAAAACACGACGGTCAATATGGCTTTCGCTACGGTCGCTCGACTAGTGACCTTCTAGTGTATCTCACACACCGATTAACACAAGCCATTGAGAGTCAGGGGGAGGAGGCATTGGCATGTAGCCTGGACATAGCGAAGGCGTTCGATCGGGTCTGGCACCGAGGTCTTCTATCAAAGTTGCCATCTTACGGAGTGTCCGAGGCTTTGTACAAATGGGTGGCTAGCTTTTTGTCCGGCAGACGCATAAGAGTCATAGTTGACGGTAGTTGCTTTGATAGCATAGTCATTAATGTCCAAGGCCTTTGACTGGGGACGGAAAAACTTAGTCCAATTCAACCCTACTAAGACACAAGTCGGTGCGTTCACCGCTAACAAAACGTCATTCTCTGTGATCTCACAATTCCAGAACAATCCCCTCTCCATCTCCAAGAGCATTAGGATCCTTGGTGTTGATCTCTCCAGCGATGTTCAGTTCCGAGATCCTTTGCAAGACAAGGTGAAGCTGGCGTCGAAAAAACTTACACACACACGTACACAACAGAACGAAGCAGTACCTTACGTCGGGGCAAAGGTTACTGCTTTACAAGTCGCAAGTTCGGCCCCATATGGAGTACTGCTGCCATCTCTGGGCGAATGCACCCGGATACCAGCTTGGCCCTAAGTAAACGTTCTCCCGCGAACGCTCGGGTTGTGGAATGAGCTCCCTGCTAAAGTTTTCTCTAAGGACTACACTTCGGGGTTCTTCAAGACAGAAGTTATTAGATTTTTGAAGGGTCGAAAACGCCCGAGCAATACCTTTGGTGTTGCAAGCTTCCATAGGCTACGGTGACCGCTTACCGTCAGGCGGACCGTTTGCTTGTTTGCCACCTTAGTGGTATAAAAAAGAGTAATAAACTTTTGGGGCCAACCCTTACCGAGGTGGTACACGCCGGGTTCGAACCTCCGCAACTCACGACTCGAAAGTGAAATCCAAACCCCTAGGCCACCACCGACTCAAAAGTACGTAAGCCACAAAAATCGCGTTTCAATTTTTATGAAGTACATTCGATAATATCTGTCTTTGCGTAAAGAGAGAAGCGAAGGTGTTTTTATTCGTGAACTTTTAATGACATTTAATTTACTTACCAAAACCTAAGGAAATACTCAACCTGTTTGAGATTATTCTTACGGTCGGTATTATTCAGTAATTTCCATATTTACTAAACCCAATTGAATTTAAAATAAATAGTACCGACGTTGTATGTATCTTTGTAAACATTTATGAAATCTTCAACGATTCATACTATTAAGATGGTCCTACATCTTACTACACGATATACCTTATCTATCAATCAATAAATGTGTGACACTTCCGTTATAGACCTTGTTAGTTAACATTATACACATATGAATAATATATTCACTTAAATGTAAGTACACATGAAAAGTATAAGTTATCAAATTGTAAAATTTATTTTACACTATACATGCTCCGAAAGAACCTTGCGTTTGCAGAGATTATTACTTTATTGCCCGTTTATAGCCTTAAACGTAATAATAAGAAAAGCACTTTCTATTTGAAAGCTGAAGAAAAAACTTAATAGCTTATTTTTATTTGGGACACCATCCGTGATTATGCGAACCAGAAAACTTGTTGGTATTTGTTAAGGAAATTAAAACTTTAATTAATTGTATATTATTATCCTCGCATTTGTAGTGTAAAGGACTCTCGAGTGAAAATACAATTCCCGCTTCGTGTTTATTAAGGCTCAAACTACACCCTCATCGGTAACCACTCACTTTCACCTCTCGGTGAACAATGTACTATTTCATCCTATCTATTCGAAAAACGTTAGAAAAACAGAAAAGTGTCTGTTTGCTACCCTTAGCGGGTAGTCATCCATTCTATTCTTTCATTTTTGTATTCTATTATTTTTGATTTTCTATGTATGAAGACGTGTTAGTTAATACCTTTAAACCCATCTTCGTCTAAATCACCTAAATCAATAATACTTGTTCCAAAACGTGCCCCTTTACTTCCAGATCCAGTAACGTAATGAGTGTCTTTCAAAATGAATGTTGTACTCTGTAATAGAATTAAGAAGTTTGTTATTCCTCGATGTGTTGCAAATTACATGCATAAAAACATATGTTTTTGTTTAATCAGCATTTTAAAACAACTTCAACAATTTGTTTTAATAAATAAATTTCGCGTTTTTTTACGTTTTTTATAATATTTACAATACAACTACAATTAAACATTTATAAATATGAAGTTTATTTAAACGTATAAGTATGTATACAAACATTCTGACATTTAAGGACAATAGAAGAAAATTTTGCTTTAATATTCAAAATAAGTTAATATGCATACAATACAATAGAATACATACATTTAAATAAATCACCTGTTTGATTCAGGAATCGAACCTGTGAAGTATGTAAAAAACATAACCTGTATTTTATGACATTAGTCAATATAAAAGGTTTTTTTTTCATATTTCACAGATTCGATTGCCGGCTAAAACCGGTAATTTATCGGAAAATCTTAAAACGCAATTTCACTTTTCTTTTAAAAACAAAGGAATGTTTCCTTTCAGTAAAACTTGCCATCATCAATATTTAGGGTAATTTCTCTGCAACCATGGCTAATCTTTTCTATCCTATATATATTGAAAATTTTGTATATACTGTTTTTTTCAATACTAACTATATTTCCTTCTTAAATTTATTGAATTCTTAAAAATACAAACAGTAGTTCCTAACTCCTATTAATTCTCTCACCAGGCCGTTTCTTCTTCTCGAGCGCTCCTGACTCGAGAATTCGAGAGAAAACTGTAATCAAGTAGGTCTTACCTTTGGAGACCCGTAAAAGTACTTGCATACATAATCCAGTCAAGATAGACAAAAATAAGTCATAGCTTAGCCAAAATTCGCATAGAACTGAAAATTGGCAGAGACGTTAAATACATCATTATAAATAAAATGTCAAAAATCTGCCAATTTTCAGCTCTGCGAATTTGGCTAAGTGAAATATCTATATTGACTGGACTAACATTTAACTTACGAAGTCTCATGCACTCGAGAGCCAATAAGCTCTCAGTACATTAATTGCTACTGCGCCATTTTAGCTCGATCTTTATGTAGTAACAAACCAACAGCATTCATACTTAAATATAAGATGAAATATTAAAAAAATTATTACTCACACTTTTTCGTGTCAAATAAACAAACACCGCTCCTTCATCGTATGACTCTTTTTCATTGTTCACAAAATTTGGAGCTCCTACTAAAACATCCGTAATTCCATCTCCATCAATATCTATACAGCAAAGTGAGGCACCAAAATAAGATCCAAGGTGAGGACCAGACAAGCTGGCTTTTATATTCAATGGGGCTATTTCTTGTTCCACTTGTTCATAAATTAAAACCTAACAAATAATTAAATTTTAACACCATTTAATTTTAATCAAAAATTGTTTTTATCTTTTTAATTTTTAGACCATCTATTGAATCCAAAGTGTCATAAAAAATAGTTTAAATCAATCTGTGAGACCAGTTACTTCACAATTATTGAAATCACTATGCAACGTTACTGACTTTTTAAATAATTAATTTTCTGTTCAGGCAGCTATTCTGTGGAATTCTCTTCCGCATATGATTAGAGACAGTTCATCGACTGAAATTTTTAAAAAAACGCTTAAAATGCCGGATTCCAATTCCCTCAAAACAAGAGGCAGACACCGAACCGATTAAGTGACCACTGACTTAGTTATTAAATAAAGCACAACAATTGAATAAAGATATCGTTTAGCTTAAACCATTCAACGGCCCAACATAAAATGTAATAAATAAATAAATAATCTGGTAATACATTGTTTCAGTAGTGTGGTGTAGAGATAATTAAGGAAAATACATTAATGATAAAATTATATTCCAAGGCTAACTTCATAATAGCACACGGAAAATTAGTGATACCATACAATATAGATAAATAACGTTTAGGATAGAGTGGTAGACAAGGAAACGGTCGCAACGGTGCCATTTCTTGCAAATCATCACATTTAAAGACAGCCTCTACCTCGCGCCGCTTTCCGATGTCGTTACGGACTCTCGCTCAATTAATATTTTTTAATTTTTGTGATAAAAAATTAAGAAAAAAAACAAGTAAGTTATATTTACTATTACTTTATTGTGTACTAGCTGCTGCCCGCGACGCCGTCTGCATGAACGCTATACAGCACCAAAAATACCTACGATTATACCTTTTTCATTCGTTTACCAGTTTCTTCTTTACAATTCATATCTACAGGAAGTGCAGTAACAGAGGGAGACTGTCTTCTGTAAAATTGACCTTCAAAAAGTGGTGATTTTCAGCCTGCTGAATGAAGTCATTAGTTGTGACTAAAGCAGATGGAGAAAATAATGAATAAAGAATACAGAATAGGGTAAAAATACATACTTATAGGACTTCTCGATAAACAACATTAGCGGTTTGGCACTCCGCAACCAAAATGTAAAAAGAGTCAGGACTTGTGATGCAGGAGCAAGCGACGTACAGCTGCCCGTGTGAGAAGCAGCTCGTCCTGAGGTCGATACCCGCTGCCCTCAGTGTCTGCCCCTGCGACTTATTGATGGTCATCGCGAAGCAAACACTCACGGGGAACTGTACGCGCTTGAACTGGAACGGGAAGTTATGAGGTATGAGGGGAATGCGTGGTATAAATACTGCCTCGCCGACGCCAGAACCCGTAAGAATTTCCGCCTCAATGGTGTCTGTAGAGCGAGATGACTTTAAGGCGGGTCCCGTTACACAACTTCGGAGGAATTAGGTTCCGGAGAATCATAATCAGGACACTGACCTTCAGCTTGATGGTATGCGCTGGAAGTCCACTTGCTGACAGGGAGTTCAATAATTCCGCGGGATAATGTGTGGCGTCATCTTGCTCGACGACAGTGTTTATAGAGGCGTAGACCACTTCATTCCCCTCAATTTCCGAGAGAATGCATTAGTTAATTGCTGCAGCCTGATCATTTTTGGGCGTCAAAATGGCCCGCTCACACACCCAAGAATTTTGCTGGTGCGGTATACGACTGATGTCCCGTACATACACCGAATGAGTTCTTCTAAGCTGGATACAATTCTACCGACTTTACTTAACACACTGTCTCACATTTGGCCAGTTTTTAGGGTTCCGTACCCAAAGGGTAATAAGCGGAACGCTATAACTAAGACTTCGCTGTCCGTCCGTCCGTCTGTCAACAGGCTGTATCTCATGAACCGTGATAGTTAGACAGTTGAAATTTTCACAAAAGATGTATTTCTGTTGCCGCTATAACAACAAATATATTTAAGGGGGCTCCCATACAACAAACGTGAATTTTTTGCTCGTTTTCGCTCGATATTCATAACGAAAACAGGTAGGCGCTTGAAATATTCACAAAATATCTAGTTATATATTCACTTTAAAAATAAATAATTAAATTGTAATAAAACAAATATTTCTTCTTCCTTCCATACAACAAACGCGATTTTTTTTGCCATTTTTATAGATAATGGTACGGAACCCTTCGTACGAGAGATTTGTTGTTATACTTTAGAGTTCAGACAGTTATTTACTGCAAGTTTAAGGTTTGTAGGTCTTTCTGTTTTTACGATATAGCAATGATAACAAAACTGTGTTTCTTGTATGGAGACCCGCCTTAAATTTTAACTTTTTATTATTTGTTAGATAATCCCCTATTATAATCCATATTCTGTGAAAAATTCAGGCTTCTACCTATTTCGGTCTAAAAGATAGAGCCTTTAAATGGTCGGACAGACGGACAGACATACAGAGAGCGTAGTCTTAGTAAGGGCTCCGTTGGCACCATCTGAGTAAGGAACCCTAAAAAAGTAATAAAAACATACAATTTGGATTGTTTTATTTGTCTACATAAACTATTTATGAACATATACTTGTTTTGCTCACTATGTTGCAATTATATATAAACGAAATAAGCATACAAAAATGAATAGTTCATTGTATATATGGTTCTATGTAACCTACCTCATTGGTTAATTGTATCCGTATGGCTGAACACAGTAAACCAGAAGACACTTAAAATAAAAAAGAAGGTTTTATGTAATAAAATTAATGGTATAAGAATAGATTCATCTAATTTGGATTCTTAATTGTACGATGTGTATTCAAATATAATGTATGTGTCTAGGACTTCAGATTTAAAAATTGTGGTTCATTGTCTACTACTCTACCCTACGAATACATAGAAATCAGTGTATGGTATTAAGGTAAAAAGGACTATAGATGTCAAAACTAACATTTCTTTATAAAACTAAAATAAACACATTAGAAGAGGAACTCATGGCCCAGCTTCTTAGGTAACAATATAAGAAGTTAAACAACGTCAACTGAATGGATAACCGCCTACTGGCACATTTTTCTAAGGTCCTTTGAAACCCCAGAAGAAACGGTATACTGTCGATCCTATTTTTTGTAATAGTTGACAGACGTCGTTAAAACAAGTCGGTAGCTTAAAAATTCTGACAGTCAAGTGGTCAGAGCACACACAAAGCCAGCATAGTGGTCTATGTTCTAAGGCCTTATACCCTTGCAGAGAAGAGAACAAAGGCTAAGCCGATAAATTACAAAAAGCGCAGGCTTCGTAATGCTACGACTAAAGTTTTAAATTAGGAATACATGCAGTTAATTATTAGGGAGCTTGAACGCATGATCAACGCAAGCAACAATCCGGTTGCTTCTGTGTAAAATTCGGGATCGGGATTCTGGGTACTATGTATTCGATGCGGGAAATGTTTAAATGTCCTTTTGGTTTGTTAGGTTGGTGTAAACTGAACCCATACTAAACAAATAATAAGTCAGAGACCTAACGCGTGGTTGAAAATTCTGACAGTCGACTGGCTACTAGCTTCACCTACCAATTATTATGGCAAATATGGCTCAAACCTCCTTCCTCCACGGAGGGGCTTGTACCCCTGTGGTAGAGACAAACAATGGCTGAGGCAACAGAACCTGAACATAACTTACGGTTGATTGTGGTATGTGTTCGTGAATTGTGAGGAGGTACGAAAGCTTTTGGTGCGCTACTCCGACTCACACCAGCCGATATTTATATTTATTTATTATTAATTATTTTTTATATAGTTATTTATTTATTATTTTTTAGTTAGTATAGTTATTTATTATTTTTTATTTCAATTTAGTGCATTCTCTATAATCATTTTAAACCTCATATGAAAAACTAATTTGATATAAGAAAGGACTAACTAAAACTCTTATTTTGTATTCTTATATTATTTGCCAAGAAATCCACTACCATGACACATAGAAATTAAAAGAAATCTAACTACTTCGGTCTTAAATGGAAACTAATTATTATGAAATTATGAATACTAATGGATGTATCCGTAATTTTTTGCAGGAACACGAAAGTCAGAGTTTCTGCAAATAGTTTAGTCTTGTTTCTCGAAAGTCACAGAATGTCTTTTATTTAGCGGCCTCAACGTGCATAAAACAAGTGCTTGGTCATTAAATTACCTGTCCATATCCTGATTTTGAACGAGGTGCTCCAGCTACAATCAATACTTTTTGACTATCATCAAAAATCCCTGACTCGACACTGTACCCTGGAGCATTAAAAAAAAAATTCCACTTATCATATAATATATACAAGACATCATGCATATTCCCGAATTCCCACATTCTAAGATCTTACCACACTTCTTGTCCTTCAACTGCTTGCATCAATGCTTTCATACACGTTTTGACCATTTGAGAATAGAGTCAATTTAATTAAATTACGTTCGATAATCACTACTTTTACCAACCCAAGTATTTACTTTCTGCTGATAAATTCGTTTTATAGATCTTCTTTCATTCTCTCAACATGCCTGACAAGGCATCTTAACATACCTTTCGCTATTAAAATGGTATTTTGTTACTCTCGGTGTATCTTTATTGATATCCTAATATCTTTTACGTTATTTTCATAGTTTACTTGGTAACTCTAAAATTTACTTACCTAAATAATCGTCCTCCCTCAATTCTTTAGTGAAATAAGGATTTGGTATTGTTTTATGTCTAAAATAGGTTCTTTTTGACTTTTGTTCTAATCTATATTCAATCACTCCACCTAGAATACATAAAAAAAAACTAAGTGATAACTTATTCAATTCAAATTCATATTCAAGTTGCGGATTGAATTAAGAATAATACTTTGCGGAAATTCATTAGTGCTACTGAATTGTTTTTAGTAGTAGTTTGATTATATGTTAAACACGAACCTGTCCTTTGAAGCAAACCCGGTGCTCCTTTAAATAAATTATTGTTTTCTGTCACTTTTATCGACATGCCAGCTTGTCCACTGTTGTAGAAATATAATTGATCTCCAATCGCTCCGTATTCTGGTCTCCATATGTTATCATTGAACACGGTGAAGGAGTTTTTAGCTGTACTCAAAATAAAAATACTCATTTTATAAATCTTTTATTATGTGGAATACGTTAAAATCTTACTTCCATAAGCAAAAATATATAAAATATACACATGAATGTGTACATTCTGTTCTTTGATTTCTTCCAATTTGCTAAAATATATTACACAAGCTTTTGCTTGCAGCTCCGCCTACACTAAAGTCGGTTTTCAGCGTGGGATTATTATGGTAAATCCTTGTTCATGGTGAAGAAGTTGGCTACTGCAAGCTATGGTTCGTTGCCGTGGAATTTGATTATAGTTATATCTGCGGGAACTTTTGAATGTTTGAATAAACAGTATTTCATATTCTCCGTTTCTCCAACTATCGCTTTGCCTTCTAGTTCAATTGTATGTCCCATTGTAACGTGTATGGTAATAAGTATGAATTCATGTATTTAATCAAATAATTTCTACTGATGGGCCAGTATGAGGAGGAGGAGGAAGAGTATTATATGTAATTTATTTCCGAAACGGTTTAATAATGTGTGATGCTCTTAGTGTATGAATTTTCAGGCAATAATTGTGCACTGCTAGATTAAGTGACTTGTGTAGATGGGTTACTTCTGAACATATACAATATATGTATATAAATAAATATGAATTAAATGTTTTACAGACTGATACTTATACCCAAAATGGGAGTCATAGGTAAATTAGTCACAATAACAATGTATATTTTCTAACAGTTACTTTTGATATTTTACCACAATCTTACACTTATTTTATTAAGAATGACCACGGCTTTGGAATGCACAATTTGGAATTAGATAAAGAAGAACAAACAGTATACAGCGAAAAATAGGTACCATTTTAGATACCTAATCGTTTTTGATTTTTATGAAGTCAAATAATGATTCCAATTTCACTTAAAATTTTAACAAAATCAAACATTGAAAAATCATTTTTACGTAATTAATTTTTTACTAAGTAATTAATTTACAGTTCCATTTTATATCTATATTACATATTTTGGATGCTATACGGAATAAGGAAACAGATACACGGAATTAAATGAGTGTAATAAGACTTTGTGATTGCTAAACAGTAGGACTTCGAGTACTTCCGAAAGTACTGAACTTTATTTTATCACAACTTCGTTATTATATACAGTTTACGGTTTTTTTAAACAACGGTTTTTCGAAAAAACAGCTGCTTAGCTCAACTAACCTTCAGCCGATACGCCGTCCAAAATGATTTATAAGTAGAAACTTATTTGCGGTTATTTGTCTAAAAAGGTGCTAGTGTTGTCTTTGTAACTCTATGGGTTCCATATCAATAACAACATGAACTTTGGTAACACTAGTGTTAAGGGACGTCTTTATGCAACAAAAGGCGTTATATTAGAAATATTCATACACTTTGAGCGTTATAACAAATCTTACTCAGGAGCATTCAAAGAAATTATAATCGCTCTTATTTATCGCTATTAGCAAATATTTACACTGTTCGTCCTTGGCTTTGCTTTGAAGTTAAAAGATGCACAGTTACTGCTTTTATACAGGTGTCAGCATAGTAAAAGAGTTACGGGAAAATTGGTCAATTAACGTTACGTTGGCATTTTTAATACGTACAAAACACTATATGCAAACAATATAAAGTAGATTACTATTTATTATATATATTTATTTATATTAAAAACCTGTTAATTTTACAGGTTTAATGAAGAAGAAAAACGGAGTTAAAAACAATGTGAAATACTCACTGCAACTACCTATATGTGTTTATACTGTTGTTTTCACACTATTGTGTCACTGTTTTAACACATATAGCTGTGAAAACAAACTTAAATATTGCACACTTCAAATGTTTAATTATAATTAATAAATTAAATGTTCTTATACCAAATAATGATATTATTCATATTTATTTTTTTATTGTAATTTATCCTGTTCATCAATGCATGTAAAAATATAAAAACAAAACATGCATATAGGTACCCTATTATTATTAACGAATCATTGTGGGATACTAACTTTTTGGGTTTTTGTTAGAACATACATTTTACTTTAGTTGACGTCCACGATATAAAATTACGGCGCATAATGTGTCAAATTATAAACGCGCCCATTACGTAAATAAGTTAAGCAACTTTTAAACGATACTTTTAAACTGTTTGCAGCTGCGAGGAGTTAAGTCACTTAGACCCACCATGTTGTTGGAAATATCGGCAACCCTATCTATCCTGCAAGATTCTATGTTTTGAAATATTATACCTATCGATTAACTCATTAATTCTACATAAAAATAAAAAAATAAATACCAGTAATGTGTCATTAGAAATTGTAGCAATAGTAGCACCAAACCACATATGGTCCGAGAATAAATTAAATCTTTGATAAATTCCTGGAAGCAAAAACCAAGGATAATTGATTTCAATAATGCCTAGGGTAGTCATTATTTTGAAACATCAACATGTAATTTATTGTTTCATCACTATATTTTCGGCCTATGTCCTTGTACACACGTTCACAGCTAAAGGTATATCACGTCAACTCGGAGTATATCATTCAAACATTTATAATTCAACAACTACTGTACATATCTATAGTCAGATTTATTTAATATCAAGCCATTCAAATTACCTAAACGAGATAATTTAACCAATGGATATTTAATACTTGATAAAATAATAATAAAACTTCAAACGGTTCAAAGTGGCCCACTGTACTTATATACTATTGACAAGCAAGGCTGATGCAATTGTTATTTATAATTTCAAGACACTATCGATCTAAGAACTAAATCCAAATAATCTAAATCCAAATCATTTCAGATCGAATAATATCGTAAAAGACTGATCAAATTAAACAGTAACAGTTATTTATCTTAAGGTGTCGGTGTGATTTATTCCTCTAAGTATTTGTACTTAATGCATTAGTAGTTTACAATACAATAGGTACCTTTAATGTATTCTACAGGCTCACATGTCACATAAGACTGTGTGATTTTGAAAGGGCATCGGAATACAACACCAGGAGATATTTGCAGGCTCGTTCTACTTTTTGCTTTTGGGGCACCAACACGAAGTCTGTAAAAATAACACAAAAAATTGTGAAAATTTCAATTTAATAAAAAATGCGCTTGTGACGAATGCGACGATTCTATTTTTTTTTTATGTCATTTTCTCAGAAAAAAAAAACAAATATTAAATATGTTTATAGGCACTGGGGTGGTTCTAGTTTTAATGAAAATATACCGAACACTACTAAAACTATAGCATAAGTTTGGATATTTGTTACTCAATCACGCTCCAACTTAAATGAAACTTGGCACATTTATACGACTGTAAAATAGTAATTTTTGACGCAGGATTAATTTGTCTAACGATGAAGATAAAAAGGGCAACAACTGAATTCCCTATAGCACATTTAATTAATCGATAGAATAGCACAAGCAATATAGAAGGTATGTTGCTCGCTTCTCAAATAATGTCGATGTCGAGTCGGTCAAGTCTTGTAGTTATGCAAGCAACACAACCCCTCATCTCATGTTTTTCCCACTTGTACATGTCCAGCTATCGACATGCTTTGTGTGGGCAAAAATACGAGGCCACTGCCTTGCAAAATCATGTGCGCTTACGCGCCAAGACAGAGAAAAGTTAAACAAAGAAAACATTAACTATACTACATACATGGACAATAAACAAACAAATAAAAAACTAAGGTACCTTAAATTAGCATGTAAATATCAGTAATATAATAGGTAGGTTAGTCCGCACGAGTTCTCTATTCAATACTGTATGACCAAATAATACCTAACGTATAATAATAATAATTTTATTGTTCAAAAAGGTTACATTTGTTAATTTTTTTTTAGTACATGTTTATAAACATAGTATATGTTTGTATACATAATTTATGTCTGAAAATTAAATTAAAATCATGATATAATAACTGTAGCTTAATTATCTAAACTAGGACTAGCCTGTTCTTATAGGTATTTATTTATGCTCTTGAGGTTGAAATAATATAAATATTGATATAGCACGTGTAATATGATAAAAATTAAGAGAAAAACATGAAATGATTAATATAAAGATTAAAAAAAAAAAATTATTGTGTGTGTACGTATGTTAATGCGAGTAGTATGTATATGTAAGTGTGTTTTTCCTAATGTGTGAGTGTGGGTGTGCAATGGTGAGTGTGATTGTATATGTGAGAGCATGCGATGATCTATAATTTCGTTTTAATTAAGTCAGAACAGTTAATAAGTGTTCAGTAGCAGTGTAGACCAATGTAATAAGCCAATTCTCTATTTTTGTTTTGCAGATGTATTTGCTCTTATTACATATTTTTATTTTTTTGTTAAGTCTGTACCGGTGTGAAGTTAGCGGCCTAAGTTAGCGGCCTAAGTTAGCGGCCGATTTTAAACCGACCAAATGATGTCAATATTTTTGTAAATAAAAATAAAATAAAATAGTATAAATAACAGTTTTAAATAAGAAACTATTTTACTAATGAATTTTGGGTTCAAACTGAGAAAGATGCAATATGGATTTCAACACAAAAAGAACATTAAAAAAAATTTAAACTTTTAGACATTAAGTGTCGTAAAACGTTTGAAGAAAATCTGGTGACACTTTGTGACCTACATAGAATTAAAGCTGGTTAAATAAGCAACCTTATGACATCAATTAATTGCACCTTCTATGGGGATAGCATATCGAAAATACATTAGCGGCCTAAATTTTTAATAATTTCCCAGTACATTTTGTCGCTGTAAATAAATGTTTAATGATGAATTGTACAAATTTATATACGAGCAGATAAAGAAAGAGATCTTTGAATTTTTTAGGTACTTATATGAATAAAGTGACGTGAAATTTTGTCTAAAAAAATATTAAGTAAAAATCAATTTCCACTTCTTGACGTTTCAGTGAATGAAACCGTTCGAAATAAATCTGGTGACACTTTGTGACCAACATAGAATTAAAGCTGGTTTAATAAGCAATCTTAAGACATCATTCAATTGCACCTTCTATGGGGATAGCATATCGAAAAATCATTAGCGGCCCAAATTTTAAATAATTTTCTGATCATTTTGTCGCTGTAAATAAATGTTTAAAGATAAATTATACAAATTTACGAACACATGAAGAAACAGATCTTTGAATTTTTTTAGGTACTTATATGAATAAAGTGACGTAAAATTTTGTCTAAAAAATATTAAGGAAAAACCAATTTACACTTCTTGAAATTTACACTTCACTACAAAATGTACTAAAATTAAGATCATCTAAGAACAGATGAAGAAACAGATCTTTAATTTTTGAAGATACTTATATAAGTAAAAAGACCTGAGATTTAAAAAAAAAAAATATTAAGGAAAAATCAATTTACACTTCTTGATGTTTCAGTGACTGAAACCGTTTGAAGAAAATCTGGTGACACTTTGTGACCGACATGGAATTAAAGCTGAACCAAGATTTGTACTGTGTTATACAGAATTTATGACTTTTTAACTTGGCAGGATTATGACATTGAACGCATTGAAGCAGTCAACAAAACGCCCCTAGTGTCACCAGATTTTCTTCAAACGTTTTACGACACTTAGATGTCTAAAAGGTTTAATTTTTTTCCATCTTTCTCAGTGTGAACCCAAAAGTCATTAGTAAAATAGTTTCTTATTTAAAACTGTTGTTTAAGTATAAACAATAGTAATTTTATTTTATTTTAGTTTACAAAAATATTGACATCTTAATTTGGTCGGTTTATAATCGGCCGCTAACTTAGGCTGCTAACTTCACACCGGTTAAGTCTGTTGTATAGAAGCAGACCAATATATACTGGAAACCTGGAAATTTAGTTTTGAGTAAAGTAGTTGCGAAAGATATTTGTTGTTGTCTGCTACGAGGTTTTAAGTTGCCATCATCAACTAAAGTATGATATTGGAGAGATATTTGTAGGTAATATAATTGGCGAACAGTGAGTACTTAATAGTCTGCGTAAAGTTTTGTAGTCTATAAGGAAGGCAATTTATAACCTGTACAGCACGCTGCGCCCGTTCTTATGGTAGAAGAACAGTCTTATGCGCTCCTCCCCAAATGTTAATGCAATATATCAAAATTGATGGACATAAAGTAAAGTACGGTCGCGGTCAGAAAATGTTTACCAGTTTTGAAATTAGATTCTATATTACACTTTTTTCACTAAGTCTAAAATGCATATCAAGTTACTTATTACCTTTCAAAAGCTATTATGCAAAATGACGCATCGAGAAAAACAACAAGAATTATTGATCACTCTTTGATAATGGGAAATATTTGTTGAAATGACATTTATGAAAAAACATTGTTTAAACATCGTTTTGACAAGAGTAAAATTTTACAAAAGATTTTTTCATAACGAAATAAAATGGCAAGTTTAACCCTGGAGCAAAGGACTGTAATAATATTTCACTTCGAAGATGGACATAGTATTAGTGCTATATCACGAGAACTCAATATATCGCGATTCACTGTGAGGTTTTGGATTTGGCGTCACGGCGAAGAAGGGCAAATAACAGATCATAGAAATAATTCAGGACGACGACCGATACTAACCGCCGCGCAAATAACAGAAATCATTCGTCGTTACGAAGAGAATGGTTTCACACCAACTAGTTATTTTGCTGCTTTATATGGTGTGAGTGCTCGGACGATCCGACGAGCTTTGCACAATGTTGGACTACACTACAAACACCATGCTATTAAAGTGGAGCTGAAACCTCACCACAAAACAGCCCGGCTTAACTTTGCGCGACGACATCTCGATTTTGATTGGTCGAATACTATATTTATCAATGAAAAAACTTTTAAATCAAGCCAAATCGGAAGATTAACTTTATGGCGCTACAATCAAACTCGGTATGATAAAGGTCATATTGTGCCTCAAAACGAGTCAGGTCGCATTACAGTAAACTTATAGGGGTGGATGAGCCTTGACGGCGTCGGAGAACTGGTGTCGTTAGAGAATAGGGCTACGGCCATTAATTATGTGTCGCTTTTGGAAGAAGTGATGCTGCCTACTGTGCGCGTAGTGTATCCTATAACGGAATTCCCACACATTACTTACGTTCAAGATAATCCAAGGATTTTGCTCGCCCGTGAGTGCTCGCAAGATTATGGTCCGTTTGATGGTAAGCGGCCACCGCAGCCTATCGATGCTTGTAACACCTAGGGCATCACTCGCGCGTTGCCGACCCTTCAAAAACCTAATAACTTATTTCTTGAAGAACCCAATCCTGTAGTCCTTAGAGAAAGCAGCAGCTTTTGACTAATATATAAAAGTGAAAGTCTGTTAGTTGAAAGATGTATAAGTACAAAGGATACTTTTTCAACGGGTATAACCACAGGGCATTTTTCTTGTAATTTAGTTAACAGAGGTACCTGGAGATACAGAAAAAAACACAAAATATTTTTATTCCCGTTAATCAATGGATAGGAATTCTACGACATTTACCGAATTCAACGTGGGTAATTAATAGATATAAAAAGCTAGTAATTAATAAAATATACCAATAAGATAATGCATTAGACAGTACTAAGTATTGTGAAAAAAATATTCTTTCAATATTTCAAAAATGATATATTGACAAACAACAACCAAATTTGCACACAATTTATTTAATATAAGCGATCAAAAATTATATATACATACACCCAAAGAAGCCAGAGCTAATCACACATACCCTGATGAATCCAGAAGAACTGAATATCCAAAATACTCAGCAGGCGAATCTGGGAAGAAAGTAATTTTAGAATTTTCATGAAAAATATCGCTGGATTTTTCACCACTATTCAAAACCACTAAATTAAAAAAACAAAAAACTAAAATATACATATTTATAATAAAAACTTTTAAAACCATTTTGATTGATGACCATTAATTTTATTTATTTTGTTAACACTGTTGCCCTGTACGGTTAAACAAATACAATGCTTGATTATGGGATTTACACTGTAGAGTCAGCGGAAACGCTTCTGGTGGTATGAGCATATTACGTCAAAATATTTAGTCATCCTTCTAAATTACGCTACACGTAATTTCAGATAACTATTAAGTTCAGTTCAGCGGGGACACACTCGACACTAAATCTTGATCTTGGCATGAAATAAAAAAAAAATCTATCATCTTTTTTATGCCACAAAAAATAGTATTATTAAGATTATACATCACTAATTGTAATTGTAATGTAAGTATTTTAAATTATTAGCTTTTATCCGAGATAATTTAAGATTGAAGTAAGATTGAAATTAGGATTGTCGTCAAAAGTCAACCCCCTGTTTCTGCCGAATCTTTCGGATTAAAATCCTACTAACGAATTGGTTCTCTTTAAAATTATATGAGAAAAAATAGATTTTTCTACTTATACCTATATTTAAAATAATTAAAAGATGTGTAGAGAACGGTAAAACTTAAATCAAGCGGGTTACATATGCATGGGTCAAGAAATTGATTAGTCGCACCCCATTGCCAACAGGCAATTAAGATTTTTTTTTTGTTAGAATCGAGTTTTGTAGTTTCTATTTTATCCTACTAATATTATAAACGTGAAAGTTTTTAAGTTTGTTTGTTACTTAACCGTGCATCCAAATGAGCTAAAATTTGGCACCGAGATAGTTGAAGAGACGAAAAAGGAAATATGACAGAAATACATACATATTCAAACGTTCCCGTGGAAATACTTGTAATCAAATTCCATCTAAACTAACAATAGCTACAGCTATCGCTTGCTAAACTTCTGTGGTATGATCAAGGAGTTTCCCTAGGAATCCCACGCCGATTGCCAAATTAAGGGCGGGCGGAGCCACAAGCACTAGCATTTTGACGTGACAACGTCTTATAAATTGGTTTGCCGGGTGACACTTCAAGAAACTGCGTTACGCTCCGCTCACGTTATGCGCTCACAATGAGAGCGAGTGAGAGGCACGCGCCCGCCTAAGAGCGAGAGAGACAGACATAAAATCATTGTCACGTAAAACTTTCGCCCGTATACCGACTTTACAGGCAACCAGTTTTTTTGGGTAAAAGCATTTTTGGTCCTTCTCTACCTACAACTGTTTCGGTGCCAAAAATTAGTCGATTGTTTGAACTGTAACAGTAATGTAAGGAATAGTAAACTGCAGAAAAAGATATTTCCTAATCGGGATAAAAAGTATTATTACTTGTTCTTTCATCCTTTTCAGTCCATCCAGTCATCCCTAACCCAAAAATCAGGTCACCCCATTTCACGTCGTTGTAACGTGAAGAAATTGTGTCTATTTTACGACGCATATTACAAATATTACTATTCCAACCTTACACGTTATTTTCGGAATAACACATCTTATTAAAATAATCTCCAGTTGGAAACAAACAAAGCACATAGTAAGAAGAAGTAGAAGATATTTATCAGGATACTACACCAACTAAGACTAAATATTTACTAGGATATAAAGCTGATGGAGTCCGTAGCGAATAAAGTGGCAAACAGAACGTTTCCATGCCGTAGTAGGTACCTACGGACGAAGTACACTGCACAATGATAAGCTGATGAACTCGGTATTGAAAAACATTTAGCTATATGTACTTGTAAGATAATTTAATGAATATAATATTTATAGTAGTGACACATGATATATTTATAGAGAGAATTGTTTGGTAGAGGGTTATCAGCTATTTAATGACTAAGTGAATTTAAGTGTAGTTCTTTTGTTACCCGACTGCCGAAGCAAGAAGGGTTATGATTTTCAAGCATATGTATGTATGTCCATTTCTTTGGCAAACCCTACAGCCTGAACGGCTTGACATGTGAGGTGTCATTTGATGCGTCGTGATTGTGTGAGTGACATTAGGTATATTAAAATTACTAAAAATCCAAATGGTGGATTTTATGTGCTTTAATGTTCAGGTTAAAAGGATTTTTTTGAGACTCTCAAATCGGATATAAAAATAAAGGGCTCTAAAAGGCGAGAAGGAAAATATATGATTCTCACTGGAAAATAGTCAAAAAAAATAAAAAAAAATGTTAAAAAAAATATCACTTAAAAGCTGTAAATAAAAATAAATGATTAAATAAATTAAAAAAACCCGACTACAGGAACTAAAAAGAAGTAAACAAGTGCCCCTAAGACTTATAGGAGGGCTTATACTCTAAATTATCGCATAGGTCATTTTATCCCGCAAAATTCATTAGATCCGAGTCAACAGGGCCAATCAATCCGGACGCATCCACACAAAGATGCGACAGTACTGCATGTGGGGCCGGATTTATCAGTTTCTTCTTCTGATTACGTTTTTTGGCTTCTAGTTTGCTGCAGACAATTTCTTCATCCGACATGATCTAAAAACCTTCATTAATTTTGTCACAATTAATCTAGTTTTTATATCTTAAGTAGGTAGCATATTTCCGGCAGATTTTTACATTTGTCAATCTATATCATTCATTTCTTGCAAAACAGAATCATTCGTTGTTCAAAAGAATTTTGAATCACTTGTTTAGATTTTTGTATGGCTTGCATTGAAAATGGCATTCGTTTTAATGATTTTCGGGAAAAAAATTTAAGCTCCGCCCGTGCTAAATTCAATTATCTGCTATGGTAAGTTTTTGATTGTGGTAAGAAAGTTTTGCTATGGCAAGCTATATAGCTCTAACTATAGTTAGTTTACGTAAAATGCGGTTGTAATTATTCCTGCGGAAACGTTTCCGGGACAAAAAGCCTATGTCCTTCTCCGTCCCTTTAGCAGTTCCTGTGTCAAAAATCAACTCAATTAGTTGCTCCCTAGCGGTGCTAAGCAATAACCAACAACCAAGAAACAAACAAGCAAACTTTCACAAACATATATTAGTTAGGATAATTATTACTATTGAAGTGAGTTATAAGTACGTACAATTAGGATGTCGTGTCGTCGTTTTAACAAAACCAGACTGTCCGAGATTGAATTACACGCTGCCGTTGCACTGTTGAGACGTGAATTAAAAGTATCCCGCAGTTTTACCCATGAAAAATCCATTCCCGTAGGAATAATTTACCATGCAATAAATGCTACTGGTTTTTTTGCTTTGAAAATCACAGTATCAAATAAAATCAAACTATTATGTCTTAATTATTATTATTGCGTGAGTTGATGATTCGCCTAAGAGTTTTGTGAAATAATTGAGAAAGAAATACATTTAAGAGTAGCTCTCCATACATTTAACTGAAAAATTTCAAACTCAAACTAAAACTCAAAATATTTTTTTATTCAAATAGATTTATTAAACAGTAGCAATCGTCAGTTTATTAATTAATTTTGATAATGATGACGAAAATAATTATTTTATTTACACTCGACCCATTGTGTGGTTATTGGATAGGTCTAAAATGCATTTAAGGTTTTAAGTAAGTTTTGCCTTAAGATGTATAATTTGCGAGTTGTTAGCTTCCAAAGATAGAAAAAATATGTCCCATTCAGCTTTTGAACTATTTCTTCTTGAAATCTTAAAACAAAATATAACTAAGGCATACCTTTATAAATAATGTCAACAAAATTTATTTTAAAAGAAATCGGTTTACAAGTTTTTCAAATATCCGAAATAATATACATTGTACGAAATCTTTACTTATTCATAGACCTGTAGTCTGGGTATTATATTTTCTGTTGTGCAACAAACTTTTCTTATCTGGTGTATGGTCGCTAGTGTCATTTTAGCTCACGCTATTTTAAAGTGGCGACTGTAGTTTTGATTTTTGCCCACCGGTTCAGAAAAGTTAGTTACACTGTACAACACGCACTTTGTCATACCTAAGGACTTATCATATAATATGTACAGGACATATGTGCATTTGGATCGTTTTTAAAATTTTAAAGTCAAGAGAATGGCGTTTGTGGCGCGCCCTTTCGGTGCACAATGAGCATTCAATGTACGCGGCTGTAGAATTTACTCAGTAGGTAGAGTAGTAATGCGCTTTTGAAATAGTAATCCTTGATCTTGAGTATTTACAGTTGATATAATAAAATGTTTTAAATACAATGCGATTTTAAAGATTTCTATGCCAAATCTTTTTGGTTTAAAATTGCTAGTGGCATAAGCATGTGGTTCTAATCTCATTCTATTTTGGCAAATCTCCAACATGAGGCGTTATCGTCCGGATCACAAATTTCCGGGACGCTGACTAGCTATTGGCGGTAAATACATTAATGTCAAAGATAACTGGTGCTGGAGACTATATCTGGATTGAACTAGGTCAGCATTATTTGCTATTTTTTGTATATTGTTTAAATTATAGTAGTATAGATAGTTGTAATGGTAAAATAGAAAAAATGTACTTTACTATCGTGAAAAACTCAGGTCTAGCATAAATACAAGGGTTGATCAAAAAGTAGTAATAAATCGATATAAAAAATTAAAACATTTTTATGCAGAAGTTTTGATGACGGCTCTGACTTGACATAAAATGAATGATCATTCAAAGTTTGAATGTGTGTTTAAATACCTTTAACCTGTACCTTCTAGTGAAGGTTTAAGCAATTATTCTATTTTTTTTAGAAATTGTGAATATTAGAAATATGCGATTATCATTACTTTTTGTTCTCCCCTCGCATATGAATATAATTAAAGAATAGGTACTTTTAAATATAGAATTGCATCAATTATTGTAATAATATACTTTTTGAAATTTAAAAACTAGGTTAGTACACATACAATTCACATGATGTATCAAAATATAAAAAATAAATTAGATAAATACAATATTGTCTAATAATATCACTTCATTATAATGTCAATATATTTCTTATGGATGGGACAATTTAATTTCGTAGCTATTGCTAATAGGATGGTGTAGCTACAACGTATTCTATTTTACATGGACGATCCTTTTGCCTTAACATTGCTGACGCGCTTCAAAAGCGTTGCAGCCTCAACAACATCCTAAAGGCATTAGGTATTGGCCAAGGAGTGCATTGATAGACTTTTGTGTGTATGTGGTCCATACGCTGCTCTTGAACAATGTGCGGCAAAAGGATTTACATAAAATCTCTTTTACGTCATAAGAACATCGAGCGAACCTACATGCCAGCATATTTGCCCTCACCGTCCATGCTCTGCGCTCTCGCTCTATATCTTGTTAGTCCTCAAGTATTCCGAAACCACATGTCCCAAGTATTTAAACTGGGTTACCTTATTAAGAATACTACTATTTACACTAATACTAGGAGTCCCGACTGATCTTTTTCCAGATAGTGAAAACACGATATATTCACTTTTTTTAACATTATAGGTACCTAAGACCATGACTGGCGGTGTATAATTGATATACAGATATAAGTTTTCGTACAGCACTAACAGATGGCGCTAGAGGCACCATATCATCTGCATAATTTACGTTACTGCAGATACACCATCAAGTCTTTTACATATAGGTTGAAGAGCTTTGGGGATGTTGCAACCTACACTCCAACCCATATGTGTCTGAAAGGGTTCCTGCCCATTTATAACTTGATTAAGTTGATTGTTGTACCAATACTCGAAAAGAGAATAGATTCCCTTGGGCACAGTCTTATCTCTAAGCTTTTTTCACAATATGTCATAACGGACTGTATGAAATGCTTTTGACGAATCAAGAAAACACGCATAAACTGGCGTTTTTCTATATAAATAATATCTAACCGTATGATTTAGACATAGTATAGGACTCTCAGTAGAACTGACCGTCATGAAATTGAAGATTCTTAGACAAATGGTTATCCAATAGCCGATCTAAGACTTTGGCAATAATTGTAGCTAATGATATAGGCCTAAAGTTACCATTATGTGCTATATTTCTCTCTTCTATCTATTATAATCTTGAGTATGGGAACAACAATCGTCCTCATGAGGAAATTTGGTTAATGAGCATGACTAATAGACAAGATATAAAACATGGATAGGACCCTCGGCAGATGCACTCTAGCATACTGCAGATGTTCGACGCTGAGGCCGTCATGTCCAGGTAATTTTCCCCAATCATCAACAAAAATGGCTGAAAAACTGTGTGTCGTCCACCCGCAGGACCAGCGATGCCGAAGAAGGCTGTGCGTTGAAACAATCCTTAAAGAATTTGGCAAATTTTGAATGTGCACAAATGCCCTCCACGCTTACAGGGAGGTTTGATTAAGTATTAAGTTTCTTAACATTCTTCCAAAATTTTGCAAAATTGTTTCGTGTTTTTTTCAGATGCAATTATATCCATTCTTATTTGTTCCTGGTAAGTTTGACACCACTTCAACTTAGATTGAAATATCCTACGAGTTGTACACATCTCGTCAAACACTACACTATTATTAGGCTAAGTAAATGACATAATTATGTGAATGAGATTTAATTGCTCAAATTATTTATTCAGTATCTCATTATTTTGTTGCAGAAGTTGTAGTATTAGATTTGAAAGAGTCCTACTCGCACTTGGCCTTTTACAGACAGACGGACATACAGACATAGGCAGGAGCATAAACAGGCCACCCTTTCGTTGTAAGAAAAACCCATATTCCAAAATTTTACTTCTTAGACTTAGCGCTTTGGGCTGTGTATTGATTTATTAATCAATTTTGAGGGTTCCGTACCCAAAGGATGCCAACGGAGCCCTATTATTAAGCCTACGCTGCCTGTCTGTCTGTCTGGCTGTATGTATGTCTGACCATTAAAGGGCTCTCTAACTTTAAGTATTTAACAAAATATGTGTAAAAATCGCGGATTATCTAACAAATAATAAAAAGTTAAAAAAGGTAATAAAAATACAAATAAATAAATAAATAATAAATATATTTGGACATTACACACAGCGCCGTCTGGCCCCAAAGTAAGCAAAGCTTGTGTTGTGGGTACCAGATAACGGATGCAAATACATATATTACTTTTTTTGTAAATACATACATATCATACATATTTACACCCAGACTCAAGACAAACACAAATGTTTATTACACATATGTTTGTTCTGTGCGGGAATCGAACCCACACCCTTTGCACAGCAGTCGGCCGCACTACCAACTAGGCTGCGAGGGATACAAGAAACACGTTTTCGTTGCTTTTGCTCTATCGTACACACAGTAATACATTCAAGCTTCAAACTTGCCATGATTATAGCGCAAGCTCTAAAGTATAGCAACAAATAATAAAACCGGCCAAGTATGAGAAGAGCCCGAACCATTACCATCTTAAATTACCGTATCAGCGCCATCTAGCGATTATTTAGAGACATTAAAACATTTGTTTGTTAAAAACGATATTGGAAGTTAATCAACGTTGCTCTTTGTCAGTTATTGGATGGTTGACCGCTTATCGACACACTTATTGTTTGTGTTCGTAAATTACGAAAATGGTGGTAAGGAAAAGGAACCCACGGTGCGCGAGTCTAACGCTTCTTTTATTTGCAAAAGCAGGTATATCAAAGACACAAATAAAAATAAATAAAAGGTATCCATATTATATAGGTAAGTTAGAATATAAAAAATATAAAACGTAATTTACGCCAATGTCTAAGCCCCAGACTCTCAATGCCTCAGCTGCTAAACGCCCCACAAAAGGGACACTGGCCTCTTCTTGAAGACGGAGGCTTAGGTTATAGTCCAACAGACTGGCCTAGTGCGGGTTGGCGGATGTTTTCAAGCTAGTAGCTACTAGGCTGTAAGAGTTTTTAAGCCATCTATAACGCCTCTGACTTAGCTTAACGACTGCTGCCATTTGTCAAACAGCCAGGAAGGCCACTAGGCAGTCACCCAATCAAGTAGTGACCACGCCTGACATTGCTTTACTATGCATATGGTTTCCGATCGACAAATATCACTGGTACTGTTTGTGAGACATACTAAAAGGTCACCAGTCGAATGACAATCAATTAAGCATATCATCCCATTAATATCAGCCCAAACTGGTTACTTCAAATTTAAATATACACAATATCAAAAAATATTGTTTTAGTGACATGTTCAATAGTTTGTCGTTTTCACTATACATCTATGAAATTGTAAAAGTAATTAAAAATGCAGGTAAATATTTTTTATTATTACGGTTGCCAATCGTAAGCGGCCATTGAACGAGCTTGAAAAGTAAAATTTATTTTTAGATCTGTATTATTAATCAAGTGTTGGCAACTGCGGTTCGTAATCGCTCTGTGATCGAAACAAATCAGTGTTTTGGTTTTGTGTTTTTGTGGTTTTATAAAAAATGGTTTGAATCACGATGCATTTTTGTAATTATAACAACACAAATAATAAAAAATAATTGAATAAATAGACATATTTATCGTCTAACGGGAAAAAATCAACAACAGTTCAATTAATGGTAAGCTTTTTAAATGTTTTTTTGAGGGTTATATCTTTTGTTTGTCAACTTTATCTAACGTCTGCCAGATTAATAACAGCAAATGCTTTTAATAATGCTATTAAATATTCAAATAACGAAAATAATACTATATAATCAAATGAATATGCATATCTATAAATCGGGAAAAATTACCACAATTCAATTACTAGCAGATAAGCAAAACTTTTAAATTTTTTTTAGTAGAAGTAGTAGTAGCAAAGAAGTTAGTAGCCCGACTAATAGTAAGCGGTCACCGTAGCCTATGGACGCTTGCAAGATCAAGGACATCGTCGTGCGTTGCCGACCCCTTAAAAATCTAATGACTTCTTTCTTTAAAAACCCCATATTGTAGTCCTAAGAGAAAACCTCGGCTCATTCCACAACCTAAGCTGTCGCGGGAGGAAGCTCCTCTGTTACCGCACTGTACGTGACCATATAGCTTCTAAAGTGTGAGGATGAATTCTTTGTCGATGGGGAGCAGCGTGATGGTAGAAAGTAGCCGTGGGATGTCCAATTTCAAACAATTCCTCAGAACACTTTCAATTACACAAGCGGTAAAAAACACACAGGGAGGCGAATTCGCCCTGATTATAATAAATATTGTGTATTTTAGATCATTGACGACTCCCTCAGCCCGTCATTGAAGCGAGTCAAAACGGCTAAGCTAGTATCCGGGCACACGCGCTCAGAGATAGCAGCAGCACTCCATGGGGTCGGACTTGTGACTTGTAAATATTGCCCCGAAGTGAAGTACTGCTTCGCTCTGTTGCGTACTCCCAGTTTTTTAGACGCCAGCTTTAACCTTGTATTTCAAATGATCTCAGAACTGAACATCGCTGGAGATGTCAACACCAACGATCCCAATGCTTTTGGAGATGGTGAGGGGTGTGCTCTAGAATGGTGGTACTTCACTGAATGAGTTTTCCTTATCGGTGAACGCGCATACTTTTCTTCGCAGGGTTTAATCTGACCAGGTTTTCCCGCCCCAGTGTGAGAGCTTGGACAGAGTAGTCTCGATTTTAGACACAAGCTCTCCGTCGGTTTCCTCCGCAACGGAACGGCCTGTGTAATAAGCGTTTCTAGTACTGTCATCTGCATAGCAATGTATGTTGTTGATGGACCGAGTCATTAATATGCAGTAGAAACAGCATAGGAGACAGCACAGAGCCTTAGGAACACCAGCATTAATATTTGTATTATGCTAGACCTCCTGGTGTGTCATAGAGATCTCCGGTATAGTCTTACCGCACCACGGTAAAGAAGGTGGTACACCGTCTTGGTCGTTGAAATTCGAGTTTGAGGCAAAGTCCCATTAGTCCCCAAATCTCAGTAAATTGGCTTTCTCTTTAAGACTATGGGCCAAATCACCATCGATCTTTCGCAGTGGTGGTACCGACAACTAGCAAAAGTTTCCCTCAGCAGCTTAAGCAAGCGACCAGAAAGCACGTATTGTGAGGGTATTGTAAATTTACTTAGTTACGAAAACAGGAGATAAGTTAAAGAACTATGTACTGATTATCAAACAAAGACATTTGGTTAAATACGAGATAGAATTGTGAAGATAAAATAAACTTAATAGCATAATTGTATTTCAGTGAATGAAAAATAATAATAAAATAATATACACTTCGCCTTAACTGTTTGTTATCGCGGAAACATAAATGTTTCTACTGTGTTCCTATTTCGGTCACATTACACGTTATAGGTATTTCAAAACAAGACGATTGTGGGAATACAAAAGTTGTACAGAACGTTCAACTATGGAAACATGGAGTATTTAATAACATTTAATCAAACAATATCTTTATTACCATTGTCTGTGTGAAGTGGTTTATTGTCATTTGACCGTCATAGAGTGGTCATTGAACACCGTGCTTGCAATCTGTTAATTGTTAATTAGCTCATTATATAAAAAAGTGAGTTCCCACTTAAATACCTTTTTAACTGGCTTTTAAAATATTAGATTTTTGTGATTAGATACAAGGATGTGAGTCCTGCTACTACTTTCTTGGAGAATAAGGCGTTGCCATTCTTTTTTAATAAATAGCTGTACTTGAAAATGGTCTCAAAAGACCAGGTTCTTTAAACTGTATCGGTAATTCTCGTAGACGTATAGAGAATTGGACAGTGCATTTTCTTTTGAGCCGTAAAAAATGGTTGTAATAGTGTGACAAACAAATAAAATGGCAGACGGTAATAGAAAGAGAAAAGAGACCTCAGGTTCGCTTTGTCTCTCTCTAAAGGATGGTGAATTTTGTAAGGCTATTGCACAGTTCATAAGACAGATTACAGAACTTGAAGAACAGAATTTCCATATTGATGTTAAGAAATGTTGCGTACGATAAAAAAAAATTAAAAGTAAAATTGATGCTGTAGAAATGAGAGTAGTAAGAAATGCGTGTGAGATATTCCAGATCACAAGATAAAAAACTGTGATACAAGAGCAGCCTAGAATTACGGAAGAAGGTATACGGTACCAAGAAGTTGGATAAAAACGGGCGACACCGGGTATGAAAGTTTCAAATTAAAAAAGACGAATATTATCGATTAAAATGATGCGCGCGCACTTTTCAACATGGCGCTGTCTTTATTATGTTGTCAAAGACGTGCTTCATAAAGAAGTAAACTAAATGTGTATTTGAACACAATACTTATATATATTTTTAATTACCGAAAAACTAAAATATGTGGTTTGATCGTACAAAAAATCTAAGTTAAGATTTTGATTATATTTGTAAATAGTAATACACACTGTAATCTCAAACTACAGTTACCTGTGTGGTTGTGTGCATCTGTGAGTATGTGTGTTGTATTACTTTAATCACTTTAAAAACTTGACTACAATATTTACCTAGTTAAATAAAGTATGTACATTTCGAAAAAGTGCAAATAGTACAATGTTATTGACAAGGTTAATTACATATTTGTAAAGCTTAAAGTTTTTCAAGATCGAGAGATAGATTATATTTTTTAATGCTCACCAAATATAAAAGACGACAAATAAATTAAAATTAAAAATATACAAACCAGCGGTCTTATCGCTAATAAGCGATCTCTGCCAGACAAAAACAACAGACAGGTTCACAAAATATAGGTACATAACAAAATATATTCAGACTGTAAACAATATTTTAAATTGTAGATAATAGTCTAGTACTTATAGAAATAACATAAACAATAACAAATAGGTACATTGCACACAATACAATATTTGTACATATGCATATGTAATACATATATTTGCTAAGAAACCTATATTGACTTTAATGCACAAGATAACTGAAATAACATTTTATTTGATTCCTGAATGTGTTGGGAGATTGAGTTTTGTTTATAGATAAAGGTAATTGAATTTCCACAATTTTATTGCATGTACATTAAAGTATTTGCATAAAAAGCGGTAGCATGGTTTAGTAATTTAAGAAGGAGGTGAGTAGAAGGGCAAAGATGCAGATTAAAATTGCCTCTAAATTTTAGTTAGTATAGTTCGCGCCATGTAAGTTGAACTAAAATGGCGGCCGTCTGCGCAGGTACAGTACGGACAAATGTACTAACGAACCGAAAATGTGTTACTGCGCAGGTTCAACTTACGTGGCGCGATTTATAACATTGTTATTGTGATAATTTTCAGCTTATAATTGATATTTCAAAGTTTCATACATACAAATTTTCTGAAGAAAATTTAAGTACATACATGTCCAGAGCATTAAGATACATATTGGCGTAAAGCAAAAAACTTGAAGAGAGTCTTGATTCAAAATTTGTACATTGGTCAGGAGTTTTTTTTTTTAAAGATCTTGATGTGTACATAATAATTGACGGGTTATTTACAAAGATAAAATGAAATATACATATTGTTTTCTACGAAATAATAATGATATACATGATAAACAAATAATCGAATACCTTTTTGTTAAGATGAACCAAGATAAAACGAGTCCGAAATCATGTGAAGATCGGCTAAGCACTAAATATACAACAGGAGTTATAAAATGGCTCATCAGCAACAAGCTTTTAATAATAACTTTAGCTGGGGTACTGACTGGAATCACTGCTGGTAAGTTTATAATTATTTATCACACTTTCTTGTAAACAGTATCATTACGCGTAGGCAAAGCGGGTGCTAAGACCTTAATTACCCCCAAGGCCTTTTTTTGTAAACTTTACTTTTCTCAAGTCAAAGTGCAAATTCATAGAACTCACGGGCAATAATGACGCGCCTTTTCTATCAGGTATAAATATATAAAAGCTGATATACTGCAAATTACAAACTTACAAGCAAGTATAAGATTTAACTTTAGATAAACTTTTTAATTAATAAATTCTCTATATGCCATCTAGTTGTTTTCTCTACTTCTATTCCCGTCATTTTAAATGTGTTTTGGTGAGATTATTCATTTATTCACTTTATATTTTTATTTATTAACTCGCAAATGGGATGAAAAACATTGTGTGTAACACGAGCAGAACGGAAATTACGAACTCGAGTCATTAAAGCCTTCAGCTTTTGGCCTTAGGCTTATAAATAGTCTCTTGTTACTAATGTTCTACTTACCACTCCTAATACACAATGTACTATTGTGTATCTTACACAAGCACTTTATCCCTATATATTAATAAAACATACAACTGGAAAATCAGAAATATTGACTGTTTTGAGGGCGGGCTCAAATAAGATCAGTATCAAATTCTAAGTCTGCTCGTGGACCATATATTAAAAAAAAATGCCTAAAGTTTGGTTGGCACTTAAACAAAACAAAGGTTTGAATTTTACATCGTAACCTCAGCCAAAAGACGTCTACTTGTGAACGTTAGGCCTCTCAATATGTCTTCACAAAGGCAAACCTTACGCCGCCTTCATCCAGTTGCGGCTCTAACCACGTCATCTGCTCACATAGTAGTAGGTTATTCTACGACGCGTTTGCTAATCCGTGAGGGTAATTCGAGGACCTTTCTTCCTCGCCGGAATCAATTCGATATAAGGGCGACTTTGAGCATATTTAGAAGGCAAAAAGTAAGCATATCATGATTTACAATTCTGTACTGTAAGAGTAAGGCGTCACTAGAAACACACTTGTTGTAGACTTTTGACTTTTGGCACTAAAGTATTTTTGACAAATAGGCATTACGCGATTTCTCAAACGCTATCCAGACGAAGTTGGATTCTCCGATTTATCTCTTTCTCAAAGTAAGATATACTTAACTGCACTAAGAGCCCTATTCGTCAACAACTTTCAGAGTAGTTTTCTCAACAACAAGCAGCAGACGTGTTATATGGACATTCAACATTACTTTAGTTTATTTTTTGTTTATTATTATGCCGAACTTTCTAAAATTCTCTTGAGGTCTAAGAGTATTTCGATATCTAAACTATTTTGCCATGATTTTTTTTTAACATATATTAAATAAGGTTACGTACCCTATTTGCTCGTTTAATTGAGGAATATGAAGTTTAAGAGATTTACAAAATAATATCCTGTGCCAGAGATACATATTATTTTAACTCAAAGTGGCAATTTTTCTACCAAGTCTTTCATAATATGTCGTGAAAATAATTATCTCCGAATCTTTTCTATAATAATAACTTTATAAAATATTTTATATTTCCAGGCTTTGGTCTACGGCCGTACAATTTAAGCGCAGAATCACTTATAATTATATCATACCCAGGTGAACTGTTTATGAGGCTCTTGAAGTTATTGATACTGCCACTAATCATCGCCAGCCTGGTCGCTGGCTCAGCGAGCCTCAATGCCAACACGAGTGGAAAGATTGCCATCAGAACTTTAATTTACTTTGTCCTAACGTCGATGTTCAATGCCATTCTTGGTATAGTTTTGGCGTTACTTATACGACCTGGTTGCTCAGAATTAAAGATTAATGAAGTGAACAATATAGATGAGACTAAAGATCATAATATCTTAGATAATATATTGGACATAGGTCGGTAAGTGAAAAGTTTATAAGTTAAATAATGTAGAGCGTATCGTAGTTTTACGATGTAAAGGATCTTTTATTTACGGTAAATGTTTAGTTACAGGAATTCATTATCTTAATAAGTACTTTTAATAAAACAGAGATTGTAAAATTCGATCAATATTGTTCCCAACCCCTATTTAAACTTCAATTGTTAGCTAGTCATATAAATGATAAGGGGTGCAAATATCATATGGAAAGCAAATAATTAAACATATACTTAAAAAAAATATATATTTGAAATACAATATTGTCAAAACCAAGCATCTAAACCAAAACTCGTGATTTTCGAACATGCAAAATACATCCTTTCCATCTATTAAATTAGTAATATTTTTATGAACAGCTTTTTGCTCTAATAAACTAATATCGAGCATTATATCTGTGTGTAACACCAGTCTACTGATGGAGAGAACCCCCTTTAGATTTCTAAAACGACCAGTCCCCTAGCCAAGTGCGTATTCCCGCAATAGCGAATGTAAAATATTTTTTTCGACCAAATAGACGGGCCGCAGAATATTTTAGCGAGGTTACATGAAAAATGTCTACAGTCTAGGGCCTGAAATTGGATTGGTAGTTTCTCTAACTAAATTTAAATATATGATTCATAGCACTTAGATAAATAGACGCAATTTAATAAAAAAAATATATGCAGGCAACAATTTGTACGTACAACTAATTATTAAATTTATCTAATTACGATCTCTGCTATTGACAAATTTCAATTATTGCAACTGTATTAACCCTCTTATATTGCAGGAATATTCTTCCAGACAATATAGTGCAAGCGACCTTTCAGCAGTCCTACACAGTATTAACTAAACCTCAAGGATTTGACAGAAATCTCACAAATAACGACACTATACCGGGCCTAGTTAGAACCATTGCTTTCAGGTAAGTTTAACTGTTAAAAAAGACCGAACAATTTAAAAATCAACTTATTTCGATTAGAAACAAGACAATTTCTTCTCTTATATTTATTTCAGCCATTTTAACCTTTGACCAACATTAAGTTTCCTTCTTTTTTTATCAAACTCATTCTGAGTATCACACGAATAAAAGTGATACATTTGACAGCGGAAGGGAAAAAGGGAGAGTTTCGCTTTTAATCTGGCTATAGACTGAGTTTCACAAGGTCTTACAAGGCAAATTTAATAAATTAATAATACAAACAGACAGTCTTATCCGTAAATAGTAAAATTTTGCTTATTGACAGCCTCTGTGGTTCAGTGGATAGTGACCTGCCCGATGAACTTGAGGCGTGCATTCAATTCCTACACATGATCATTTTTTTTAATTAGTCATTTCTTAAGTCTAGGTGTTTTCTAAAGCTAGACGCAAACAATTTGTTGTAATTGTTTTGTTGCAGTTGGATAGATATAATGGTGAAGTAATTTTAAAGATTTATATACTCTTATCATTAGCTAAATAATAAAGCAGCTTTTGTTAAAAATAATAAATAAACAAAAAGAACATAATAAATGAACAATAAACATGATTGACATTTAATTTGTTATTTAAAATATTGATAATATTTCCGATGCTTGTGAATAAAAAAAAAATAATAATTTTCCCGTAACAGGCATTCGGACTGACTTACAAACAGTAACAAACAGTTAGATGAACAGACGGGTGACGTAGGATTAGTAATAGAGCGTATGGATTCCCCTCTAACCTGAAAAAACATGAGAAAGTGCATAATTATTATTTGAGTAGTCATACATAGAGAGTTTATAGATTCCTATAAAGATGCGTGTATAAATCCACATTGGAAGATTTTTTCTGGCAATTTCCAGATCAGGCACAAACACCCTGGGCCTCGTTTTCTTCTGTTTAGTTTTCGGAAGTATTCTTGGTACTGTTGGACAAAAAGGTCAGGTGGTGATTGACTTCTTCCAGGCTATATTTGAGGTGATCATGAAAATGGTGACTGGAGTCATCTGGTTTACTCCAGTTGGAGTTAGCAGTATAATTGCTGGAAAAATACTAGAAGTTAGTAACATTGGTGCGTATACATGTCTTACATGAAATATAACTATAAATCTTAAATACTTTATAATACTTTACTATTTAAAACCCAGTGTTACTAAGCAGCAAACTTGTGTGAAGACAAAGACGAGGCGATATGTAACTAAGCGGGTGTGAGTAGCCCAGCAATATCCCAACTCATTAATGTTTTTACTAAAATGCAAACAATAAATCGATAGGTCTTATTGCTGATCTGTTTTAAGAGCATTTTCAGTCAGTCAGTCTGCAGTGTGGGATCGCGTGGTCAGGATATGTGCACAACAATTTCTGTAGATGATGTTAATAACGTCTTAGCATTGATTATCTTCTATACGCTGGTCCATATTTACCCAGAGTACGTGCTCTGTTATTTATTATGTGTATGGGGCACTCTCATATGCCCGATAATATGACGAAGACGATGGTGGTCCCTTGGTGAAGAATAAAACGGGTGATACGAGTGATAAAACTAATTATAGGCCCATCTCGCTAGGTACTATAGTATCTTAAGTGCTTGACAGTTTACAAACACAGTATTCAGTAACGTGTTTAAATTCTGGTATCACAATGTCTCTGGTCGATGTCGTAAAGTGGTCCAGCGCTTTCTCAGGGTCATATTGGTTGGAGTGCGGTGTAAGGCAGGGTGGGCTGTCCTCGCCTAAACTCTTCAACCTAAATGTGAATGCGCTAATAGTGGGGCTCAATAGACTCTCAGTAATATTAGTTACGCTGATAACATGGTTTTGCTGAGTACCTCTGTCTTCGGTCTCCACAGGTTGCTAAGTGTATGCGAGAAATATGCAGCAAGTCATGGCTTAGTATATAATGTTATAAAGAGCAAACGTATCGTCTTTCAGATTGGAAGAAAATACCCAGGTGTAGTTCCACCTATTAGTTTGAGTGGAACACCGCTACAAGAAGTGGACCAATTCAAATATCTTGGGCATTGGGTGACTTCTGATCCGATCTGACAATACAAACTTTGAAAAGGAACGTAGGGCGCTTTCTGTGCGTGCTAACATGATAGCTCGCAGGTTTGCTCGTTGCTCGAGAGAAGTCAAAGTAACTTTATTTCGAGCCTACTGTACATCTTTTTACACAAGCAGCCTTTGGGTTAAAACACGCAAACAGTTTAGCGCCCTGAAGGTCAAATACAATAATGCATTCAGCGTTTTGATGGGGATGCCTAGACGTTGCGGCTCTTCAGGGATGCTGCTTCTATGCAACTATGCGTAAGCGGTTCACATCTGTGGCACGCAGACTGAGTACCAGCACCAACACCATTCTGAAGCTGATGTCGACTAGGCTGCATCTTCAGTATGTGAACCACTTTAAGATGGTTTGTGTACTACTAACATTAGCTCTTAAGATATTTTCTGATACTAACAAATGTGTACATATGTATCGGAGCCTAGTTGGTTGAAATAAAAATAATTTTATTTTATTTAATTTTAATAGCCAGATTTACGGATCCATTTTCTAAAAATTTCAGGTCAAGTCATATCTCAACTGGGAATGTTCATCACTACTGTGGCAACTAGCGTATTTTTCTATCAGTTATTAATTATGCAGTTGATATACTTCTTAATTTTAAGGAAAAATCCCTTTAAGTTTTATTGGGGATTATCACATGCAATGTTGACAGCGTGTGCTGTAGCTTCAACGTAAGTATTAGATCCTTAAGTTACAAATAAAAAAAATCTAAGTATACAAAATAAATATAAGTATACAAAAAAAATTTAAGTATACAAAAAAATCTAAGTATACATGAATAAATCTACATTTGGGATGTAGGGTTACTGTTGACACTCGATTTATATTTTGGTGTGAAATCACCATCAGATTCACTATGCTTTATATGCTTTGTCCAAACCAAATTTTATCAAAGTTGGCTCAGCGTGTTAGCTACATGCACGTATCCTCTGTGCGCTAATAAAAATATACTTAAAAAAATATACTTTAAGATCCTGCTTCTATTTGAATTCCGTTAATAAAGCTTTGAAATTTCCGCAGTATTTCAGTTTGTTAATCTGACTCACACTTAACTTGTGTTTGCCCTCTCTAAAGGTTATCTCTATTAAATTTTATATCAAAATCGGCTCAGCGGTTCAATAAAATTCATATTTATTACCTTTTACTGCACTAATCTGATTCACACATGGCGTTTTTTATAAGTCCTTATTTATTTATTTATTTTTATTAATCAACTCAGCAGCTTAGCACAGTTTCTTTTAATCCTCTGTGTGATAATCTGACTAACATGTGATTTAAGTTGCCTATGTCCTGTCTTAAGGTGCAAGCTATCACATTGCCAAATTTCATCGAGATCGGTTCAGTGGTTTAGAGATACTTGCGTATTTATAATATTACTAGGAAGTATGGATTTTTGTACTACTTATTTGCACTATTACAAAATACACAATTTACCGAAGATTAAGGATCCGTAAGATACGAGGATAAAATCACAACAGAGTTATAAAAATAACTCTAGCAATTATCTTTACTGTTAGTAATTTTTTTTAAGTCTGAAAAAAAAGAGCATGATCCAGTTGCTTTCGGGTAAAATTCGGGATCGAATATATCCGGATCCTATGTAGTCGATTCAACGCAGGAAATAATAAAATGTTTGCTTGTATTGTATCCGGACTTATACAGGGCCGTTTTCAGCGGGTCCGATAAATTCCGGATACATAAAGTTCGACTCTTAATACCGGATATCTTCCGGCTAAGAACTAAGATTGATGCAAACACACACATAAATCCCTTTCTTAAGATTCTTTAAACAGACATGATCAACTCAACAACATCTTCGATTTTCCTAGCTTTTGAATTTCTAAAGTATCCAGTTAAAAATTCGTTTTTCATAACTATTTACTGACAAATTCTGACACTATTTTCAGGGCTGCTGCTTTGCCAATCACTTTTCGCGCCATGGAGGGTCCACTCCGCATAAATCCTCGCATAACACGCTTTGTGCTGCCGATTGGCTGCAACATAAATATGGATGGCACAGCTTTGTTCCTTGCTGTTTCAAGTATATTTATCTGCCAAATGAATAACGTGCAGCTTACATTTGCCCAGTTGGTTGCTATTTTGTAAGTGTTGTTGTTTTTACCCCTGATGAAAACACCCATCGTTGTTTAAGTTTGACGTATATTTGTGTATCTGTCTGTAGCATCGTAGTGCTCAAACGAAAGAACCGATTCTGATTCAATTTTTTTATTTGAAGGGTGACTTTGTTGAGAGTGTTCTCACCTATAGTTCCAGAAAATCAGTTCGGTTATTTGAACATCATCAGCATTTTTCTGGATGATGAAGGGATATGAGCAACTTGTCCAGGTCCAATCGATTCGGAATTGCGTATCCTGCTGCTTTGTTGATATTGCAGGAATAGTAGCCTTGACTGCAGCACCACCTGGAATCTACATGATTTTAGTTTGATTTTTTGTAATTTTTTGTAACTAGCTTTCCAAATAAATACATGTAGATTTGTTTTTTATAGTGCGTTTAAAGTTTAAAAAAGAGATCTGTGGTTCAACGCCTCCACTGGCTTATTCAAACATATTTTAGGTTCCGGAGCATTAATTTACAATAGGGTATTTTTTCAGTTTAACATCAACTGCAGCGTCATTGTCATCAGCTTCTGTGCCTTCAGCTGCTATGGTACTGCTGCTAGTGGTTCTTGCCGCAGTGGATGCCCCTACTCATGATGTATCGCTTCTCTTCGCTGTTGACTGGCTTGTGTAAGTATATGTGACTTTATGTCAGAACGGGACAAACTAACAACTATACTTTTATATATTGTTACATGTCCATAGCACTATTGTCACAGTCTAAACATTCATACAGTCAGTCCCCGTCTTTGATTAATCTCACGTCAATTAGTCATTGCGCCGCAGTAAACTGTATGGCTTGACAGCACCCAATTAGTCAAATGAGACAACTTGGGCTAGTCAGGTCTGCTCACCCCCATTTTGCGGCGTTCATTGCTGTACGATTGCTCTGTAGAGACGCCATGTTGTGCTTATTACTTATACCTATACCATAGGCCCTCTATGGCTGACTGTATGAATAAAATTATTATTTAGCCTATGCCATTGGTATCCGATAAATGTTGTAGTTACATTATATACCTTTATTTGCATACGTACTAAAACTAGGTTAAGACTGATTATATACATATACTATAAACTATATACACTATATACTCAATGTATAAGTACACCGAGTGTCTGATAACCGAGTTAAATTCATATTTTTACTAAGAGCATAGTACCTACTCCTTTTCGGTAACACGTTTCTTACTGTTAGCTTTTATTCATAACTTTCTGCATTTAATCTTCGGAGTAGCCACAAAGTTGACCCTTTCCACCTATATTTGGTGAAATAAAATAATACACTTTGTATAATTACATGTGTATTTATACAAAAGTTTAACTGCTATGCTGTTAGTGTTATAAATGTGTAAGTATGGGAGCTCGTTCTTGAAACAATTAAACACAATTAGATAAAAAAATTGTTGAAAAGGGCCTGTCCATTGTAATGTGGGTGTGTGTCCAACCTTCTGGAGATATAAACCATGAGGATATATGTACATACACATTGTTATTATAAATAAATATAATTATTACGAATAACAAATTATTAATTGTTTATGCTCTTTTATGACTGCAAAATTATTATTATTTGACAGTTTAAACAGCCTTAGATACAAAACATTAAAATTGAATGGAAGATAATATTAACATAGCTCCTTTTTTATTTATTTGTCAGTGACCGTATTCGAACAACTAACAACATGTTGGGAGACTGTTACGCAGCTGCAGTTGTTGAACATCTTTCCAAAAAAGAGCTCACAGCTTGTGATAACCTATCAATGGTAAGTCTTATTTTTCATAATTATTTTGCAAGAGTAAAAATAATAACTTCATCACGTTCGCGGACCATCATGGTATAAGAGATCTAACAAGAGGCATAGAGTACGACAGTAAGGCAATCATGTCCATTAATTTCACTCATTACTAACACAACTTTTCAACCGGTCGCTGTACGCTGAATTTTACTAGAATGGGGCCCTAATCATTGTATTGAATTTCATTAACAGAACGCTACTACTAAATACAGAATTTTTTGTAAAATTAGTTCGTACCAAAAACGCAGTGACATAGTGAGTATGTACTGTTGTGGCCAGTTTCAAGTGAGACCTAGTAGTTTCGGAACCAAACGAAAAAGAAAGAGGGTATATAGATATATATAGTATATAGAGGATATTAGACACATATTTTTTTTTACCTTAAGTCTTCGTTCAAATTCACAAGTACGCCAGTCACCATTCGGTAATGATGTTTGGGACAACATCGCAATATCGGAAGCTCAAATCTTCATTTAAGCACAATTTAAACAAATAGTGATGAGTCATGAATCTTTAAAAGAATAGTGATATGAGTCATGAATCTTTAAACAAATAGTGATATGAGTCATGAATCTTTAAAATAATTTTATGAAGCTTTTTTTACGTATTTCCTTATTATTATGGATTCCTTCATATTTGAAAAAACTTCGAGCATAGCTCTCTCTCTCTCTGTATCTCGGACGTTAGATCTACAAGAGTTAACCAGATCTTAGTGACATTAGTCATCGCTAGCCACTCTTACAGGTTGGAAGACTTTTGTTTTAAGTACTTTAATTACTTTGGATTAGAAGATACAGCGTAGTTTCCCGAACGGTACCAACTCATCTGAGTTGGATTCGTTGATTTATCCTTTTCTAAGAATTTGACTTTCCTACTAGTTCAAGGTAACAAATTCGAGTGCAATGTTCTCTATGAAAACGGGTAGGTAAAACATGGACATTAGACATGATCTTCGTCTTTTCCATGTTTATTTTGAGATCTATCTGTTGAAATACATTGCTATGGCTTCGAAGCATTTCAAGCCTTCCAACGTCTGTTTCTAAAATTTGACTTCAGTGTTGTCAGCAAATTTGAGGGGAATGATATAATCACCACTGATGCTGATTCATTCTTTTCATGCATATATTTCCCATTCCATAAACCTGACAGCTTCCATCGCAGTCGCGAACAGCTTCTAAGAGAAAGCGTCCCTGTCTCAAGCCTTGCTACAATGAGGTCGGTTTTGGACTTTGCTTGTTTTTTTGGGCAGGCATTGTAGTCATAGTATATAAACAGTTCAACAATTTCATACGGTCGATACAGAGTATGGACTATGGCCCAATCACCCTCGCTTATGAGGGTAGGCCGTGCCCAAGCAGTGGGGACGTATGAAGGCTGCTAAGCAAGTATTTGTGCGTGTAAAAAGTACCATGTGTACCTACTTATATGAATAAAGCCTGGTACATGGTAGAAAAGGCTGCTCTGCAAAGATAACATTTGATGAAATATACTTCTTTTTTCTAACTGCGAAGATTGTTTTGTGGCTTGAATCATAGTTTAGTTAAGAAGATGCTCTCTTGTTTGAATTTTAAATTAATAGTGTATAGGTGCCTAATATTCATAGCCTGATTGATTTATTGCCTCCAAATATAGCTCTTCTTAGATTTTTTATACATACCATAAAATATTCTGATTCCATTTTAACACGTGTTTATCTAACAGTACATTTCTATTACGTAGAAAAAGTTAAAGCAAATATATGAACTATTAATTACCTAGCTTATTTCTTACTGGAAGATTTAATATAATCATCATCTGGCAATCAACGACATGGTATAGTTAATAGTACCAATACCCACCCAGAATGATAAAAATCTGTATTTTCCGCAACTCGAGTTCGATTATCTCTTTACTTTCGGTGTCAAATTATTAAAAAAAATACCAAACAAGTATTTTCCGGAAACATTTGATAGATAAAATTCGTTACAGGAACCAGTCATCGCCAACGGGCTAACATGGAAGCCGAATTCTGAAGTTGCAGAAGGAACAGTTGTAAATGAAATGAGGTCAACTTCTTCGAAAGATACTGCAATAGACATACCACTACATAATGAAAATGATAACAATAGTGTAATAAAAATAATTTAATTTTTTATTCTAGCCTTTTCGTATTATTATATGTACCTTTATACCAGTGGCGTGCACAGAGGTTTTAGTCAGGGTAGGAAAAAACAATGAAAAATCGACTCACCAAAAAATTTCTGCGTGTTGTAGTGTATATATTGTAAATGCTAATATTGTGGTATGCCATCCCAAACATGTATATCGTTCCATACATTTTATTATTGTTTGTATGTTGACACGAAATTAGCCAGCGAAATAGTTTTACCTATTGTTTTAAATAGTTTTTTTTGGGTACATACCTTTTTACTTTTTTTTTTTCCTTGCGTCTCCTTTTAGTTACTCTGCTCTGATCAGAACAGAATCCGAAATACAATGGCCGCCGTTCACTATAACTACCTAGTACCTACATATTTTGTTTCTTGTCACTAAAACAATACTTAATATTTCTTAATGCAAATAGTAAAACACACACTGCCTAAACTACTTCCAAAGTTCGTGTTATCTATCATAACCTGTGCACTTACTTATTATTTTAAAAACAAGTAAGGTACTTAATAACAAAATCTATAATTTAACCTGTGCCTTATTGTGTACCTACGCAAAAAAAACAATGGCGACGTTTTTAATCAACTAAAGTAAATAGTTATGATACACTTACAGCCATCGTCATATCCCGGTACTACCGTAAAACTTCGTCAAGTTTCGGTCATGTTCGACAGGTCTCGTACTGACATCTAAAAACACTGTATTAATGCAAGCTGTTCACGGAAAATAGTTCGAGATACTCGTCAAAAATATCGACGGTTTTTAGTAATTGTGTATGAATAGCTGACTTTTGATTTGAGGCACTAACTTCAAGCTGTGAAAATCATGCAAATGTAGAACTAACGTTTATATAGAGAGCTGCAATATTTTTTCTGGTTTTGCGTAGACGGTAGTGACACTGCCCGTGCAAAGATATACTTGATTGTCAGCCGTTTGTTTGTGCATGTGTGAGTGTGTTTGATAGGCTATTTAAGAACACATTATTGTGTGTCTGCCGCGGAAAATGTATCTAAGCCTTCTGATTCTATCACCTGCGTCTATGCAAAAAGCGTAAAAAAAATCTTTAGACTTGTTAGTTTAATATTTACTGAACAGTCTGTACCTTGGTAAAGTACTAAATGAAAAGACGAGACAGCGTTTATTAGCCTGATAGTTTATACTTACTACTGTGTAATGTTAATGTTCTAGGGTAGGCAGTGCCTTTCTGCATACATGGAGTGCACGCCACTACGTTTTATATATACTTGTATGTGCTATGCGCTACCTCTACATTCAAACATTGTTCTAAATAAAAGTACACAATATTTAAAGCTTGAGACCTAAGCTTCAAAAAAAACATCAACACTATTAAATAAAACAAGTACCAACATGTTAATTTGCGCAATTAGGGCGTATGGGACAAATTACTCACTATTCTACCTGCCAGTTGCGATACCCTCTAACCCTATAAAACCCCCGTTACCCTTCAACCCTTTTACCGGTGCCAAGCTTTTCGCCACTCCTCCTTTGAGTGTCATCGCCGCCTGGCCTGTTTTCGATGCGGCGAAGAACACACTGCAAAAGATTGCCCAAGACCTTTAACGGAGCCTGCTACCTGCGCCAACTGCGGCGGGCCACATGCCGCGAACAATCCCTCGTGCGCTGTGTCCAAAAAAGAGCAGTGGAACAGGAAAGCAGGCACGATCCCGTTGACAACAGCGTCTTCTGCCACTACTGCCACCGAAAAAACCACCACAGTGAACACTGTTGAGGCATCCGCCTCCAGCGCTTCGCTTATGGCCCCAGCGAACCTACCACAGGAACGAACCGCAAATAGCGGGAAAAGGAAACGTGGTAGAAGAAAGAAGAAGGTTACTCCTCCCAGCACCTCTGTGGAGGTACCATCAGCCCAGTCGCAAGCAGCTGCAGTTACTGAGTCGCAAACAAGAAGTTCCCATGACGCTGCGACCTACCTGTCATCGATTTTAGCAGCGTCGGAGAAACCAACCACAGGGGAAAAGAGAGTTCACATTGATACTCCGCCCAACCCTCTGCTGGACATGGCGATAGACATCCTGCTGGAGATAAGACTTCTGGCACGTGAAGGCAAGGATGTCGTATCCGCAACCACCAGAGGAATAAACTCCCTGCTTCGCCTTCACTCCTAGGGCACTGAAAATACTCTACTGGAACGCAAACGGCGTACGCGCCAAATCTAATCTACTGCGTACTCTCCTCTCCGAGCAAGATATACAGGTGGCTCTCATATGTGAGACCCATCTTCGTGCATCTGAGCATTGGAAAATGCCGAACTACCACATTTATCGACACGATACAACTTCGGAACAAGGCCGAGCGATCAGAGGCCTGGCGGTCTTGGTCAAAAGAAGAATAGTGCACCAACCGTTATCCACTACCTCGACTACATCACCGTACGCACTGGGTGTTGAGGTCTGCGTAGAAGGACAACCTTTCCAAATCTACGCAATTTACAACGCACCTAACAACCGCTTGCAAGTGCAAGATATCCACCGGCTGCTCCAACTAAACGTTCCCATCTTCATGGCTGGCGATTGGAACGCCAAACACCCAGGATGGAACTCGTCCACCTCCACGACAAATGGCCGTATACTGTTCAACGATCACGAGGCGAATGGCTACAGTATCACTGGTCCTGATGTTCCGACCCGCTACCCGTTCAATCCGCTACACAGCTCGGACGTACTGGACATTGCTGCTCACCGGGATCTACCCAACCAATCCACTTTGGAGGTTCTGCCCGACAACATGCAATCGGACCACCTGCTTGTTGTCGCAGTAATATCGCCAAAACCAATATCGGTTGCTCCTCCAGCCCCAAGAACCAAGATAGACTGGCCCAAATACATTGAACTCATCCATCACAGTACTATTACTAGACCGGTTTTCACCTCTGAAGACGTCGATCACCTTGCCCAGGAGATCACAGCAAATATCGAACAGGCCATAAAAGACTCATCCACAACTTTGCTGATGCGCGGAAGACAAAATCCTCTTCCACGCCGAATACAAGTTTTGCGGACTGAGAAGCGCCACCTTCGAAGACTATGGCAACGATCCCGATGCCCAACGATCAAGACGGCCCTTGACAAGATTGAGGAGAAACTGAGCAAGGAAATCGATGCCCATTACACAGACTCGTGGGAAAACTACGTCCATGAATCTAATGCACAAATCGCAAAAGAAACCTCCCACACGCCCACTGCTCGCAGAAGATGGTACATTAAGGTACCGCGCAGCAGACCGTGCGGAGATCTTTGCAGCCTATCTTGAGCGCCAGTTCAGCCTCAACCCTACTGCAAACGCAGAATATGTCGCGGAAGTCAACAGTCAAGTTGCAGCATTCCTCGATGAGCCGATAGCCCCGGAAGATGACACAATCGTTTTCTCCCCGGGCCAAGTTCAGCGCAACATAAGAAAACTGAAGCTAAAGAAAGCCCCCGGCGCGGACAAGATCACGAACTACGCACTGCGCGATTTGCCGCCGAAAACTATTGCTGCTGTGACCCGTCTTTTTAATGGTATAGTTCGTACGGGGCACTTTCCCTCTTCATGGAAGACAGGCCACGTGATTGTGCTGACTAAGCCCGGGAAGAACATTCTAAAACCAGAAAGTTATCGACCCATCGAACTACTGCCAAACATCTCGAAGCTGTTCGAGAGACTTCTGTTGCACCATATCCACGAGAGCTTCACCCCGCGCCCTGAACAATTTGGGTTCAGGGCTGAACACTCCACCACATTGCAGCTGTCAAGGGTACTAAATTATGCAGCGACGGCCGTAAATAAGCGAGAATATACCGTCGCAGTGCTCCTTGACATGGAGAAAGCGTTTGACCGAGTCTGGCACGCAGGTCTGCTGCTCAAGATGTCGACGATCGAAATCCCACGCAGAATCGTGAGAGTCATGTCCTCCTTCCTCGATGACCGCCGTTTTCGAGTTGTAGTGGAAGACGCGATATCATCGGAACACCACGCAGTAGCTGGAGTACCGCAAGGAAGTGTGCTCTCCCCAACCTGCTACTCCTTCTACACCGATGGCATCCCAAAGGAAGAGGCTACCACGTTAGCACTGTATGCTGACGACGCGGCGTACCTGACATCCTCCACAAACCCCTGTCGCGCTGTAACTGTGATGCAAAAATCACTCGACGCCCTGCCATACTGGCTCTCCAAATGGAGACTGGCAGTGAACGTGGCGAAGACGCAAGCTATCATGCTTCGTCACATCAGAACCGCACTGCCAAGATTGCATCTGCTGGGCCAACCAATCGAGTGGAGCCCCAAAGTCAAATACTTGGGGGTTACCATCGACAAAAGACTGAGCATGAAACACCACGTCACTGATGTCATCTCTAAATGCAGAGCAGCAACTGCGTTACTACGCCCAGTTCTCTCCTCTATGCTTCCGCTCCGCACGAAAGTTGCGGTCCATAAGAGCTATATCAGGCCCCTCCTCACATACGCCGCGCCTGCATGGTACGCGCTAGTGAAGGAAACTCACCGGCGACGCCTACGAGCCAGCCAAGCGAAAGCCCTGCGCACCGTTTGCGGTGCACCTTACTTCGTAAGGAACTCCACTATCAAGCTCGGCTACAGTTTGTTCGAGAGCATCTTATCTGGAGTATTGGGCAATGGCAGTCGGTCCTGTTCCCTGACGAGTGCAGGATGTGTCTGCATGGCAGTGACAGGAGAGGCCCGGTCTACAGCCGTCCGGGAGAGCGATTTTCTCAATGCTGCTTCGCAGAAACCGTTGCCTATGGTGGCGGTTCTAGCATGATGCGGGCTGGTATCTCGTTGGAGGGTAAAACCCAGCTCATTTTCGTGCCTGGTGGAGGCGGAGGAACAGGACTGACAGCTGATGGGTACATCACAAATATTCTCCTGGAACATGTTGTGCCCTACGCAGGGTTTGTTGGCGAAGACTTCATCCTAATGTACAACATTGCTAGGTGCCACACAGCGCGCGTTATTCAGCAGTTTCTTCGAGAAGTCGATTTGCGCACAATGGACTGGCCTGTGCTTAGTCCAGACATAAATCCCATCGAGCATTTTTGGGATGAGCTCAAACGAAGGGTACGAGCAAGAAATCCAGCCCCTTCGAGCCTTGAAGAATTGAAGGCAGCTTTGTTAGAGGAGTGGAAGGTATTCCTCAAGACACCGTCAAAAAATTAATAAGGTCGATGAATAACCGACTACGAGCTGAAATTAGGGTTAAAGGGGGCAATACCAAATACTGAGCCAATAAATTTTATACGTGTTTTATTTGTGTCAATTCTGAACACAACTCCTTTAGCCAAAATCACATTTTTCCCCATTTAAGTTCAGACACCAATAATAAAAAAAAGTATACATGGATATTAATAATGATGATGAAGTTTTAAGCTTTCAAATGACATATCATTTTTATTAAAATGTTGTATACTGTCACTTAAAACAATGTTTGAATGCAGAGGTAGCGCTTGAGTCGATTTGGTTGCTCGCGAGTGTAGTTGTAGGCCGTCAATAGTCAATAGTCAATATATAGCTGAAGACTGCTATATGGAGTTTTTCAAGAAGGTAGTGATTTAAAAAAAGTCAGCAACGAACATGCTCCATTTATAAGCTACGTCGAATCAGTTGGGCCGTAAGCTTGTTTGCCAATTTAAATAAAAAAAAGGAATATGAAACAACTTTGGTGTGTATTGATTCGCAGTGGTTTAAACAACTGGGTATCTTTTAGTGAGCCAGGATACCATTCCAGGATAGAATCGAGCGTTTTTTCGGTTACTTAAGTAAAATATCAATATTAGCCTCATGAGCTCAAACACTGGCGTTTGAAATGGAACAGGAAGGCAGTCCCAGGTCTAATAGTTCGTTATCGTCATCTCAGCCAGCAGACGTCCAATGCTAAACGTATGCCTACCCTATGTCTCTATAACTGCCAGCGACTCTAACCGGGTGTTAGTTTTGAGTCTGGATATTTTCTATATATAATATAGAAGCTGACCTGGCAGATGTTATTCTGCCCTTTGCTCTGCTGACATCTCCCGTAGCATCGCTCGCCCGCACTATTACTTCGTTTTTGCTTAGTTCCAGAGATTAGCACGTTCAAACACACAAACTCATCAGCTTCATTAGAATATATACAGTATGTTTTAGAGTTGAAAATTGTATATGTATCTTTATACGTTATCTGGTATCCACAGTACAGTCTTTGCTTTTGCCAGGAATTCCTGGACAATACACGGGCTATGTGCTGCTCCCAAATTAGGCAATATATATATATCTAGTCCACTTACATGTTTTCCACGTTATATTAAGAAATAGAAAAAAATATATAACTGACCCCTGTATTTGTCGTCCAATTTTCTTATACCAATCCACCTATAGGTAGTTTATGTTATAATACATATGGATATTGTGGAAATATAATTCTATGTCGAAAACTGTTTTGCTTTTATGTTACGGTAAGAGATGACCTAGGTTAACTAAATTAACTAACGGAAGACTCTCACGTCCACTGCTGAACGAAGGCCTCCTCATATGTCTTCGCAACGGGCGGTTCTGAGCCCATCGGCTTCCCGCGGGTCTAACCAAGTCGTTGGTCCACTTGGTAGGACCCACACTGCGTCTTGCAATCCGTAGTCACCATTCTAGAACTATGCTTACCCCACGGTTAGCGGTTCAACAACCATTCTAGAACTATTCTTACCCAACAGTTATCAGTTTAACAACCGATGTGGCCTACTCGTTGCCACTTCAGTTTACTGAGTATTTGAGATATGTGGGGTCACTTTCAGCGTTGCCAGATTTTTTTTGCCAAGTCGGGATTTAGGAACTCTTTCAGTGAAAAATCGGGATTCTTTCGTCGAAAGCGGTACATAGTAAAAAAAACGTATATTATCAAAAGTTTTTGAATATTTATCTTTTTATTTGAGTTCAAATTACGTTTACGTGATAATAGATAGGTACCTAGTAAAAATATCCATAGCAAATGTATTTTAATAAAATGTGATATTTTAAATCAGATTTACCCTATCGTTAAATAGTTGAGTCAGCACGCTGCACTCGCGGTCGAGTTATTCCCGAAGAGCGGGATTGAGCCTGTCCCGCGCGGGACTTTTAATTTTGATTTAAAAATCGGGACATCTGGCAACGCTCGTCACTTTGTTTTTTTCGGGGAATCTTTTTATTCCAAGGCTTTTAGCTTTAGGAGTCCAATTAAGATAATATTAAGAGGCCAATAGATATATTCAATGAACAATGAATCAAAAGTCAGCTCCAGGGCTCAGTGGGTTAAAAAAGGGTTCAATTCCAGCAGAAGAAGCCAAACCTTTATGTGATGAAATGAGTGGTGTTATGCAAGTATACTATGTATGCATTTAAAAAAAAACTTTATATTCTTTTTATTTTGCTTAGTTTGGGACCAAACCGGACAGGAAATATTAATTATTATTATAATTACGAGTACATTTTCGATATTTAATGTGTTTAACGATGTATTCAGAATGGCAGACAAATTTTCAAAAGTAGGAAAGAATACAAGTCCTAAATTATTTACATCAACATCACGTACGCTAGAATTTCTTTCCTTTATCACAAAAACTACCTTTTCAATGCAGTCTTCTTTTTTTATTTGAACAAATTATACGGAAAAAGACTCTTTAGAACAATCGTTAAATAAAACACTACTACTAAATTCCTTTATTCATTATTCATCATTCATCATCACGTATGAAACCAAATATTTTTTAGTTTTTAAGTCTTACAACACACCATGGAGTATGATGCAAAAAGGTTTCTATCAATTCGAAAAAATTAATTATTAACACTTGTTAATAATTGATTTGATAGAAGCACGCTGTATAAGTAGTAGATAATAAACACCACACAACAGAATTTTAATTAAAATTCTTGAACTCATTTAAAAATAGGTTTTTTTTCTGTAAACATTATTTGGCAGTACCTACAAATACCTAAACCTTTGGCTTGTGGATAAAATATGCTATATGACATCATGTGACCTGCCCATTGCTACTTAAGCTTGTTTTATTCATCAATGGTATTTTTATTTAATATCTAGGGAAAACAAAAACAAAAGTTATTTTGATTTTTTATTTATATTTTGTATTGAACATTTTTCTTTTTACTTTCATTGACAATTCAAAATAGGCATCTAACTATAAACAGAAAATATTTACACACTGAATCAATATAGTTTCCATATCAATTTAGAACAAACATGGTTCTATTATATACAATTGTAGATGGTTTCTATACCATAATGATAATCACAGAGCAGAACAATTAAATAGATGAATGTTTAGAAACCCGCATCGAGTTATACAGGATATTTCATAATATTTAAAAAGTAACAATAATGAAACATTTTTGATCACAATTTTAAACACAAATATCATTCATAAAACTTATAATATTCTTACAGCTTACAGTAAAGCTCTTTTTGTTTTTAAAATTACATATAAATGGCAGTCTTCGTTTTACATTATTTTACAAACTACAACAATCTAGTATTTACATAAAATTACAGTGGAATGAGTAGTTATTTACACTTACCGTAAAATCGGTAATAAGCGCTTATTTCATCATTTTGAGCACATTTTGAACAGTCTAAATTTTATACAAGTAACATGCACAAAATGATATTTAGAGTAGGTACACAAATCTACCCCGATTACATCGGTATACAATAAATAGTACACTTAAAAACAATATTTACAATCAACTACAATAATAATACGAAAAAGACCTATAACATTGAAGAAACTTTCATATTCTCATTGTTGTATGTGGGGGTTTCCTATTAGCTGCAACAGGTGGAAGACCTGGACCGACTAAAGGAGACATTGAGGGTGACCTAGTTGCTAAAGGAGATAAGGAAGGAGAAAATGACGGTGACATAGCAGCAGCAGCAGAAAAGCCACCAGCTACATCATGACTTATTGGAGACCTTGGTAATAAGTGCTGAGGTTGCCTACATGATAAAGATGGTACTGGGCAACTTCTAGGTGCAACAGTTGTTAGTAATGGAGGTGGGACACTTTTTCCTCCTGATATAGAAGTTCCTTTACTTTTTGCACTAGATGCACCACTATTGCCACTTTGGAGTGAAACTGCATCATCTTTTAAGCGTGCTATTTCTGAAAATACATGAGCTAAAGGTTGATACTGCGGTCCCCAGTCAAGCAAATAATCCCAGTTATAGCTACCTGTCAACTCTTCTTCTGAATGAACTATGGAACTTAGACTTCCTGTCATAGAAGGTCCAGCAGTAGGAACAGCAGTGTTTTCACCTGGAGCTGTTGGAAAAGCTCCAAGAGCCATCGCTCTGTCAACAGCAGCACTTGTTTCATCAGCACTGCTCGCCCTTTCACTACCTGTTACTTCGTTTAATTTTGCGTAAATAAGATTTGTAATATCATTTTCATGTGAATTATCATCATCAAATATATGCATTGGATCTATGGAGCCATGGTGCAGCATTGGGTCTTTATTTCCAACATTTTCCGAACATCTTCTAGATGACGTCGAAGCTGCTCCCCCTGTTCCAGTATCTACTATACCAAGCCGAGCTAAATATTCTTGAGTGTTATGAACAGAAACATCAGATAAATTGTCGTCATCAACTCCATTGGTTTGCCTATGAATTCCTGATTCTCTTTGTAATGGACCTTCATTAATCATTCTTATTTCTTCGTCTTCACCATCTTCTCCATCTTCCGCAGACCCTCTACCGCTAGAACCTGATTGATCTGATCCAGAAAGTTCTGAAGTAGTAGCTGCTCCAGAATTAGAGCTTGTTGTATGAGGGCCATATGGAGGAATTTCGTCGTACTTTGGAGGAGCGAATTGATTAGCAGGATTTGCTGCCACATTATTTCTTATAGGTATTGTATCAAAAGCACTAGAATCGACATAACTATTCGTAGCACCCACACCCTCTGAGCTTAAACCCGGTTTACTAACTTTCTTGTGTCTTTTGTTTTTAACATGCAGAAACAAAAATGCTGCTGCAAATATAATTATGATAAATATAAAAGCAATAAGTAAGCCCAATGCCCAATCTGAAAGTCCACTACTTTGTGCAGAACTTGTATCATTATTTTGACCTATGCTTTCTGAATAAACTGGTAAATAAGTTATTTCTACAGCAGTTTTATTAGTTAACGAACCCTGTCTTCCTGAGCTGGCCGTGATAACCAAGCTTATCGATTTGTCCGATCCAAAGAGATTGGCAATATAATCAACTTTCTTTTTTATTATTATGATCCCTGATGTTCTGTTTATTTTAAAATAAGAATGAGACGTGGAAAGTTGATAAACTATCCTGCCGTCTATTCCTTTGTCTCTGTCTGTAGCAGTTGCTTGACCAACAACGTATCCAATTGGCAGAGAACCTGATTTTGGTATTTGAAAGTTGTATGTTTTCTGTGTGAATTGAGGATAGAACTCGTCTCGACTTTCAATGTCTATCCTTACTTTAACAGTAGAACTTTTACCTCCTAAATCAGAAGCTTTAATAGAAAACTCATATTTGTTTTTTTGTTCGTAATCAAAAACTGCATTTGTATTTACTAATCCTGATAATGAATCAATTTGAAACAGCTTCCATGAGTCATCTACTCTATTATAATTTATAGAATTGGGTACAATAGTATAATTTAACACTACATACCTTCCCTTGTCTAAATCTGTTGCTCTTGCTGTAAATACAGAAGTACCGATTCTTTCATTTTCTCCAATCGTCTCAAAGTATTCATTGACGGGAAAAGTCGGCGCATTATCATTTTGATCAGATATAGCAATTTTTAAATTAGCTGCATTACACAGACTAGGCACACCTTTGTCACAGACAACTATGATCAATTTGTACTCAACAGGACCAGTATCATAATCAAGTGTTTTATTGACAGTCAAAACACCTGTGGATGGTTCAATATAAAAGAGTTTTTCGTTGTCCCCTGAAGTTATATTATAAACAAGGTCAGAATTCTTTGTTCCATACAAATCAGCATCATTTGCTGAAAGTTGTGTTAATGTATATCCAACTTTAACATCTTCACTTACATTTAATTCAAAATCACTTGTAGTAAATATGGGAGCATTATCATTAGCATCTGCAACTGTGACAAATATAGTCACAGATGTTTTGTTTTGACTATAAGAAAGTAATTTCCCTTGTTCGATAGTTGCGAGACCTAAACTATAAGAATCTTGAATTTCTCTGTCTAATTTTTTAAACAAAATTAAGGCTCCTTCTGAAGACATGTCAAATGTGTTATCATCGTTTCCAGATATGATAATAAATTCTAGATTATATTTTTTGAAAACGTCATTGATACCACCTATTTGTAGAAGAGATGTTCCTGTGTCTGTTACTTCGTTCACCGTAATTCTGTAATTAAAAAAATATACAGAATTAATGACTTTACAAAAATACTATTGATACCGTTTTAAAGTAATTTAGGCTATGACATACCCTGGAAAAAGCGTTTTAATCAAACTTTATTCTTTTTGGTATTCCATCAAGTTAATAACATTCTTAATCAAATGTTTTTGTAATTAATTGAGTAGAGTAACTTCAATTGCAAAAAGTCAGTCACTATTTTCTTTCTAAACCAACGCTTATTATGACTTATAAAACGACTTGGTCGCTTTATTTAACTTATTTCAAAAAAAACACTCAGCAAAACTTTTTTAGTGTAAAATTATAGTAATTATTGGTTCAGTTACATAAATAAAGGCAAAATAATATTTTCTATGTTTACTAAATTTAAAAATTATTATTTCACAAAGAAAATCGTGTACTGCGAAATTCAAAAATATTTATATCATATTTTAGTGGAAACTGTTTCAATAAATTTTATCCTAAAAATGCTTTTCATGTCCGTTTCTCTAAAACTGTAGCTATGTTAAATCTGAAAAATCCATTGGGAATGTCACTGAGCTATTATGTACTACGAACTAGAGGAGACAAACAATTGTGGTGTACTTAGCCACTGTTCATCTTAAGTAACTTATTTGTATAACAAAAGAACATACAACCGAATCGATAACCGCTTTCTTTTTTGAGGTCGGTTAAAAATGTCTTATAGAGTCACGTTTTTGGTTCAAATTAACTGTATTTTAGAAAAGTTTTCTTATTTATAATTTATGTATATCCTATTTAAAGTTGAATGCTTATTATTAATTCGCGATTATATTACATTATTGTGATTATATGTAGATATCAATATTCTTTTTATTTTTGTTTTAAAACAATTTATTTAAAACAATAAATATTCATTCATTCATTCATTCATTTATTTATGCATAATTGAGAAATTACCTGTAAGAATCCTGACCAATGAAGGGTCTTATCTCGGAAGAAGCAGCACTGCTGATTCGAACTGAGGCAGTTGCACTTTTATTAGGTTTGCCATGGTCTGTTGCAAAAATGGTTAACTGTGTATCTCTTTGATTTGTGGGCAAAGCACTGAAGTTTACGAAAAGTGCTCCTGATACACTATCAACATAGTACCCGGTAGTTGGTCCAAAAATAGAATAAGTAATCTTCGCATTGTCTTCACTGTCTTTATCTTTTGCGCTTACAGATCCTATTTCTAGAGTACCCCTGCCGTCTGAAATAAGAAAAATAAAATTTAAATAAAATGTCATTAATTTATATTTAACAATCTGCCCATACAAATGTACCCCAAAGTTACGAAGTAGTAGTGGGTTGAACTGTCGTGTTTTATTATCCTTAGGGTTTACAATTTGTGTTTAGTACTATAAAAGTTAAAGTTACCCAGTTTTGTGACTGATAAAAAGCAATCAGTCTATGTATTTCTAGTACGAAGTTGCAAAGATGATCAAAATTGAAGTTAGCCTTGATTTTACATCGGTGAAATAGTAGGTTCTAATATACAGAAAGGTGGACAACATAAACAGTTAAAATAATAAAACAAAACAAATATAGTCTAAACCAGTACAAATATTTTAAAATTCGTCATAGTTAAACGTCTAGGCGTTACTTTTACGTGTTAATCATAAGCACCTGGGTGACCGAGATTTGCTTGGTTTTTTTTTTAAATTTTGTCATATAGGCATCAATATTAATATAATTATAAATGCGAAAGTAACTCTGTCTGTCTGTCTGTCTGCTACCTCTTCACGCTTAAACCACTGCACGGATTAAGATAAAATTTAGCTTGGAGATAGTTTGAGTTTCTGGAAAGGACATAGGCTACATGAAAACGTCAAGTGTGAGTCGTATTTTTCCTACGCATAATTATTCTGTGCGTGTGTTTGTCATCTAACTCCTCCTAAATGGCTGGAACAATTTGGGTGAAATTTTGTCTAAATATTTCAATGGGTTCTGCATGGTATTGAAAACACAATTGGACCCATTTGATGGCGCTGCAGTCGGTGTGCCATTGATCTTCTCCTAAGCAGCAGGGACGATTTTAATGATTTTTTTGTGTAAGTTCGAATTGGTCCCTGCAAGGTTTTAGTTTACGAGTGGACTCCGTAGGTGGCGCTGCAATTGGTGTGTCATTGATCTTCTCCTAAACGGCAGGGAATACTTTAATAATATTTTTTTGTGTACGTTCGAGTGGATCCCTGCAAGGTTTGTGGCGCTGCAGTCGGCATTTGTTCGTGTCACTGATCATCTCCTAAACGGCAGGGAAGATGTTAATGATATTTTTGTGTACAATCGAGTGGATCCCGGCAAGATTTGAATTCATAAATGAAGCCGGTAGGTGGTGCTGCAGTCGGTGTGTAACAATTCAATTAATTTAATTATAATTTTGTGTACGTTCGAGTGGGTCCCTGCATGCTTTGATAACACAATGGGACCCGGTATGTGGCGCTACAGTCGGTGTGTCACTGATCTTGTCCTAAACGGCAAAGATTAAATGTACTCAGTGATTTCAACATTCGCTGCATTCAATGCGACTTTATTATTATCAAGTACCACAACTTCAATAGCGAAATTTTGCCTTGGAAACGACCAATTACATAGAACGTAAAAAAGAAAGGCTTCCCGCCAAAACTTAAACCATAGAAGATTTGGAAGAAAATGAAGAATTAAATAATTTAGATATAGAGTATATATATATATTTTTTTGGAATAGAGGTAATAGTAAACAGTGAGATATCCAAAAAAGATGACTCAACCGAAGATTTGTAAGAAGTAATTATGGAATCGCAAAATTTAAAATATCATATTTAATTGCCATGGAGATAGTTTGAGTCCCAAAAAAGGACATAGGCTAATTGATAAGGTCAAGCGTGAGTTGGTTTTTAGGGTTCCGTACCTCAAAAAAAGCCCAAAATACGGTCATTTTTATCGCATACTGTGACACAAATAAATCAAAACCTATGGGGTTCTTTCCGTTGACCAAGTAGACTTGATCTCATAATGGAAGAGCTATCTACATTTAATAAGTTTGTACGGAACCCTCGGTGCGCGTGCCAAACTCGCACTTGGCCGGTTTTTTTATTAATCGAGGAGTTGCCGGTGAAATTCTACACTGATGATAATGGAATTTATGAACGGTTGGAACAGCGGGAAAATTTGGCATGGAGATAGTTTGAGTCCCGGGAAAGGACATAAGCTGAAACGTCAAATGTAAGTTGTTTTTTTTATATAATAATTAATAATTATTTCCTCTATTAAAATTTAAATTCTACACCGATAACCGAATTTAGGGCGGCTGAAACCGCGGGCAACAGCTAGTAGGTTATATATTTTGTCATATAGCGCCATCTCACAAGATTCAAGGTAATTGTTGATAATCATCCATCGACAATATAAGTACCACAAAAATTAACGAGATGGCGTTGTGAGCGGACAGAAAAAATGTTATTAAAAAAAGTATTTTGTAGTGAAATTGCGTTTTTTAAAAAATAAAACCATATAGGAAAACTGAAAAAGCAAAACCCTATCTAAATACAAACAAGAATTGCTCGCTTTTATATATAATATTTACTTTTGTGTTATATAACTTACCTGGTAATATTCTGTTATATAAAATTTCATCAAACTCAGGATAATTATCATTGATATCCACCACATTTATGGTAAGAGTGGTCTTAGCTAAGTGTTCATTATCCGAAGCACTAATATTAATATGATAATTTTTTAATAATTCGTAGTCTAATGGTTTATTCAAAACAATTTTGCCACTGTATCTGTCGATTGAAAACCTGTCTCCAGCTTGCATTATTGAATATTTTAGAGCAGGATATGTATCAACGTCATTTGCTGTGACTGATGTTAGCACAGATCCAACTTCCGCTCCTGAAATTATAATCAAATTTTCCCGTTAACCTTTTTTTCTTAAAACTACTTTTAAAATAGTGTAAATTTATATTTTCACCTTTTATATTTATTAAAATTAGAAGCCAAATCGTAGAAATAAAGAAAATAAAATCACTCAAGACAATAAATACAAAACATTAGGCTGGCACTTCTTGAACATACGAGTACGCTGGAAAAAATGTTGTACTGTCCAATAAATATCGACCTAAAAGAGTCTCTTTTATTTAATCTGCGAGTTGAAATCGAACAGCTTGCAATGTGATTCAGTCCTTGAGAATACAAATTATGTAAAATGCCTCTCTTTTGTAAAACGTTTCTTTGTTCTACCAATTTATTTCGAAAAGTCGATAAGCTGCTTTACTGTAATTTAAAACGGAATAAGAAAACAGATACAAACAACACATACCTTCTGATACAGAAATTGTATTTGGTGACGGAAATGTTGGTTGATTATCATTAACATCAACCACATTAATTTTTAGAGTAGCAGTGCCTGTCATCTGTGGATCACCTTCGTCAGTCGCAATTATTGTTAATTTATATGTCTCTCTTATCTCTCTATCTAAAACTATATTTGTTTTCACTGATCCGGAGAAAGCGGGTTCTATAATGAATGCATTATCGTGATTTCCGTCTACTATATGATATAAAATTCTTGCATTTACTCCTTGGTCTCTATCTTCTGCAGCTAGTTGTACGACAAATTCGCCTTTTGTGTTTCCTTCCAAGACATTTGCAATATATTGTTGTTGCGTGAATTTAGGAGCATTATCATTTCGATCCATTAAGTTTATAATTATCTCACAATACCCGTACAAAACTGGAATGTTTGCAGTTCGGGCAACCACTACGAGTTTCCGGATTGGCCCCGGATATGATTCATAGTCCAAGTCTGCCGTGTTGTTTACCCTTATTAAACCTGTGTTGGTGTCTATTTCAAAAGCATTTTGATCGTTTCCATGACCAATATCATACATAACTGTTTGAAGTCGACCATCACTTTTAACTGCTGTTACTTGTAATACATGTTTGCCATTAGGCAGATTTTCATCAATGGACACGTTATAGGTAGAATTTTGAAAATTTAAAGTAGGCATTTGATCTGAAAAATCACCGACACGTATTTCAATTAGACCTATAGAACTCTGTGGTGGATTTCCTTTGTCTTTAGCAAGCACTCGTAGATGTAAAAGTCTTCCATTTTCACTTGCCAGACTTTGTGTGGCTGTAAGCACTCCTGCGGTAGGATTGATGCGAAATTTATTGTTTTCGGTATCTAAGAGTTCATACAGCACCTCGGAATTTATTCCAATGTCGTTATCAGTAGCAAAAACCCGAATCAAGCTTTGTCCTGGTGGAGTTAATGTTGCCACTTGCTCTTTGAATGGATATTTTGCGAATATAGGTTTATTATCGTTAACGTCATTAATGGTTACTTCAACAGACACTCTCTGTGATCGGGCAATATAACGGCCTTGATCTGTAGCAACTGCTTCAAAACTATATACGTTAGTTTCTTCTCTATCAAAATATCTGGTAAAAATTATAATAAAATTAAATACGAGAATATAAATGCTACTTAAAGACTCCAAGAGAATTTTCTGTATTTTGACCTCACAGTAAAAATATTCCTATTTAACTATATTATGCCCACGGTTTTGCTTGTGCAAAGTTCGAAAAAACTATTATGTTTTTTTTTGTTAAGAAAACTACAAAAAAGGAATGTCAAACGTTAATTTCTTTCTGGTAATGATCTAAGACACAGAAGCCATCGTTATTACGAAAAATTTTAGATATATTTGTCCCTCAACTAATGAAAAAAATAATCTATCGCTCTCACAGGGAATTTAGAATACGCCACATTAGTTTTTAATGAAATACAAATGTTAAGGTAAACAATTTTTTTTAATTGAGTTTTTGGGAAAAAAGTACGCGCCGTGAAACATGATAATATGTAAGGAGAGTACATATTATCATGTTCCTAAGTTTGACTTAAATGGTTGCACGCATGAACTAGTTGAATTAACAAACAGTTCACTCATAATTTTAATTTGTTCTTGATAATTTAAATGTTTCTGAGTTATTAACCATCGGGCTGGAACTTGGCTTAGTTACGACCACTTCTAAGTGTACTACTAGTTAGTATATTTATGTATAAATATTATTCCAAAATTTCGTGCCTTAATTTTTTTATGTACTTAATATTTAATGCACATTCAATCAATAACCTATAAACAATAATTTTCCCATTCAAATCTGTTTATCACTTCTACCGAGCATATTTTTTTTGTTTTAATGTTTACACATTTCATAAATTATACTTTACTTCAGCGTTAAATACATTTATTTTTTGTAATAATGTATTTAATGTACATACAATTATTTTCAATATGCAGCTGCTGTATGTTAGGTTCCTTTTGTTTTTACTCTTCCTGTATTAAGAAATAATATTTAAAAACGTTTGAAAAACTTACCCAGTAGTAAATATGATTCCCGAAGTATTGTCTATTCTAAACAATCCTTGACTCTCATTGGCAAGTGAATAAACAATGCGTTTATTGTAATCTAAATCAGCATCAGTAGCTCTTACTACTATAACTGACGTATCTAGTGGAGCATCCTCAGGAATTGCAGCAGAATAGTGACCAGTATCAAATATGGGATCATTATCATTTTGATCTTCAACTAATACAGTAATATTACATGATCCTTGTAAAACCACTGGTGAACCGTGGTCGTAAGCCGTAATTGTTAATCGATATCTTGCTTGGGTTTCACGATCTAATGTTCTAGCTGTAAGTTGTCCTGTTGTAGAATCGATGGAAAATTTATTTCCATTATTTCCTGATGTAATACTGTATGTTATAAATCCATTAGCACCAATATCTCTATCACTAGCAGAAACAGTATGAATTACTTCAGGTTCATTATTTTCGGGAATTGCCAGAGGATAACATGAACCTGTTTTAAATACTGGTGGATTATCATTCACATCGGAAAGAAACACAGACACAGTTGTCACATCAAAATTGTCACTAGGTTGATATGAACTAGTATCTGTGACATAAACAGGAAACGTATATAAATCTATTTCTTCTCTATCAACTCGATTTTTAACAATTATAGTCCCTCGGCGATCGTCAATGATGAACTTATCTTCTGCTACTCCAGGTGGTATAGAATAAGTTAGATTTCCTGCAAAATTATATATGGTTTAGATTTATTTTTGATTATGGTACATGTCTCAATGAAATAAATTGTTTTTATTTACTTACCTCCACTTCCTTTAGATGATTTAGCTGTCACTCTAATTACAAAACTTCCTGGACGAATATCTTCACTAATATTCACCTTGTAGTGAGACTCTGTAAACATAGGCGGTAAATTTGATGACTCCTGAATCGCAAGTTGTAACATCATGTGATTTTGTCTTGGGAAAGGCGTTCCATTATCTGAAGCTGTAATATTAAGTTTATACTGGCCAGCGCGAACTTTTGTAAAGTCAGATGCAAATTTCTTAGAAATTGTTATTTTCCCAGTATCATAAGCTATAGCAAAATATGCTAAATCGTTTCCGCTTGAAATATAATATGAAATTCTTCCATTATCCCCTGAATCTGCATCAACAGCTAATGCTTGGTACAAAGTACCTGATAAATTGTTTAGTGATACTGTAACTTTATTAGCGGATACAAACATCGGCGTGTTATCATTAGCATCCATAATGGAAATATTTACGGTAACTGATGTGACTCTTCTTTGTGATGCATTTAAAGCCATGTCAGTTGCCTCTACTATCAACCAATATTCTTTCGTTATCTCATAATCAAGAACGGTACCAAGAACTAATGATCCAGTCAGCGGATCTAAAATAAATGTATTTTTAATTGATGAGAAGGAAGAAACAATTCTGAAGTTTATTTCTCCATTTGAACCTTCATCAGAATCTTTGGCTGTAAAATTATAGACTATTGTTCCAATAGGACTAATTTCAGAAACTTTGATGTTTATTGGATCTTCTATCCACTGTGGTGCGTTATCATTAACATCGACAATTTCAATTTTTACGGTTACAGCACTACTTTGAGGGTTATTAGTTGCAGATGTATCTAGGGCTCTAACTTCCAAACGATATTCATCTTGCACTTCCCTGTCTAACTGTCTTGCAACAACTAACGATCCAGTACGTCTGTCAATCTCAAAGGTTCCAGGCAAATGATCTACTGTTATTGGCATTAACAAATATGAAATTTGCTTTTCTTCTTCAGCGTTAATTAAATTTTCTTGAACTTCTGTATCGCAACAAGAAACTGTGCCAACAACATGTCCTATTTTTGCATCTTCATTTACCTGAAACATATTTTTTTATTAATAAACAACGTACCTTAAAAACGACTGTAGCTGATTAAAATTCTGCAAACTCACTTTGAAAGACAAAGTTGAACTAGTAAACGTAGGGCGATTGTCATTTAGATCCAATACTTCTACCTTCAGCTGCCTAATAGTCTGTTTTGAAGGTTTTCCTCCGTCAGTTGCCGCTACTGTCAATCGGTATATTGACCTTTCTTCGTGGTCTAAAACTAAAAAAGTTTTTTGGTTAATTTAAAAATGGATGGACAAAACAAAACAAAACCTCTTCACAACCACCACTCAGAAATTTCTGAACTCAGAAACATTGTAAAACTTGTAGTTAAATACTGTCAACATACCGATGTAGGTGTATGATACTCTATGTATTTGACTGATGACGCCTAAAACATTTCAAAAACTGTATTTAAGCATTTTAAAAGTCACTTTTGAGATATTTGTGATTTATAAAATTTCTAATTTATTCAATAAGGAAAAGCATTAAAATGTGTTTAAAGGTTTTGAAAAATAATCCTCTACAAGGGCTGAGAGCATGAAAGTTTGTGTTGTTGTAACTTGTGAGGCTAATTTTTTGAATGACTGATATTCAAATACACAAATATTTTTATTTTATACCAGAAAAATATTTTTGACCTTGAGCTCTCAAATTGAGCTTCGATCGAGATACAATGCTGGGAGAAAAAATCCAGACCATATCTTTATTCCGTAAATACCCTACTACGAACATCATAAAAATATGGGTGGTACGACAGTTTTTCGTTGAAAGCTCCTTTATTCATGAAGTCTCAAACCAAGATAGATTATTTTGATGTATTTAGAACATTTATTGTTTATAATCTTTATAAGACACTGCTTTATAATCTTTAGACACTATAAGCGGAAAAGTGGTTTTATTATTTACTTCCTAGCCTGGTTTCGATGCCAATTTATACCGTAAAGCACCGGAAAGTAACACAATACTTACACTTGTAAGCAATCACAACAAAACACAATCCTACAAATATATCATCGCACACCCCGAAGCGACAAAAATATGACGTGATGTAATAATTTAACACCTAAAGCTTTAACAAATGTATATTTAAAATAAAAATATACTGAAACAACTGTATGAAAACGTAGGAAATATACAGAAAGTGTACAAGAAATATAAAATTTCAGATATTGTAAATATATTCCGTACTAATTATACTTAAAAATAAGTCAATAAAATTGGTAAATTAATATTAATCGAAATTTTTATTTAATTATGAAGTTGCCTCTTCTTACAATAAAAATAATTTCTCCTGACTTATAAAAACAATATGACAATAGTTTACCTATGTGTGATACGGAATCTGCTAATGAAATAGGATTCGAGAAACTAAAAACCTAAAGGTTCATTTTTCCTAGTTTGGGTTGGTTTATATATATAAATAAAAAAAAATTGACTGGACAAAATAAATCGCTTGGTTACAACGATCAGCTATCAATACATAAAAAGTAAGCTATAAAGAGTAAGGTGTTAAGTAAACATATCGTGTACATAGTTACGCTGTAGATTCAAAATAAAAAATACAATAATCTTACTTGTACTAGTCCTGATAACTCCTGTATATGGATCTATTACAAATACACTGAATCCATCTGAATCTCTGTCATTTAGAATCGAATAAGTTACAGAAGAGTTAATTCCATTATCTTTATCAACAGCCTTGACTTTAGCGACTTCTGCGCCAGGCTGTTGTTCTTCTCTAACACTGACGACGTCTTCTCTAGGATCAATAATTTCAGGAGCGTTATCATTGACGTCAGTTATTTTTATTGAAACTGGAACCCGGGTTGATCGAGGTGGAATCCCTTGGTCTTTAGCTTCAGCAAAAAGTGAATAAGACGATTTTAGTTCTCGGTCTAAGACATCTTTAGCGGTTATTATTCCTGGAAAAAAAATCAATTATGTAATAAAAAGAAACTACATTATGACTAAATAATGTAGGATAGTGCTTTAGAAATTAAAATTTTGTAGATTTAAAAAAAAATTGGGTCCTATGAATCGAATCTAAAATTACAAATATAGTATTTGTAAAGAGATATCATTGATATCGATCATCACCATCATACATACATACATACATATCTCGCTTTTGAGATACATATCCCGAATTTTACATCCCACACCTTATGAAGAGTATAATAACTGATTTAATCACTAATAGCAGTCAATATAAAAAAATAAAAACATTTCCAGTAACAAAGTTTGCAAAATAGAATCATTGATTGCTCTCATTACAAAACCTAATATTTATTAAAAAACTTATAGCCTGTAATATAATATAATGATTACCGAAACATAAAATAAATATGAACACCATAGATTTGAAAGTAGAAGCTGTAATTATAAGTTTTTCTTACAGTAATATTTTAACAGTACCTATAAATATTACACATATAGAAAAACAAATAGAATAAAAGGTATCAATCTTTCGTTGTTGTAAGGCCGCACGTACATTCGTAACGTATGCGCCTTAAATAGTCGACGACAGTATCAGGCTCTGGTAAAACTTGTAATAAAACATGGAAGAGAATAGCAAGGTTCCTACATAGCAATATTTTAATAATAGTTAATGGTGGGTCACGGCGCATGCGCTCGCGACGACGTTTATAACTCGCAATTGACGCGCATAAATTCATTTCGAGCTGCCTCCCGTAGTGATTATCTGGTTGGGCTAGTGTTGTGTGAATGTGACCTTAGGACATTAAAATAGTTTGGAGTATCATGTATTAAATTCATCTTGTAACTTTTATTTTGCATCAATATTTTATCGTTTTTATAAATGAAAATGACAGTTACTTGTAGAATTCTTCATAACGATATTAATTTATGCACATAGAGTAGCGTGATTTTTGATTTTGATTACTTTATAAGTGTTTATGTTTAAGTTGCATCATAGCTTTCCAACTAATTGTAAAAACATTTGTTTTTATTATGTATTTAGACCACAATTTTTATTCATAGATGTATGTATTTTATCATATATTGTTATATTCTTTATTCTTCATTATATTTTTACTTATGATTTTTTATGTATCACCTACCTCTTCCTGTCAATATTACTCTACCCAAAGGTTGCCTGGTAGAGATCGCTTTTAAGCGATAAGGCCGCCTTATTGTGCTATTTTTCTATTGTTATTTTTTTGTGTATTTTTAATTGTGCAATAAAGAATATTGTATTGTATTGTATTGTAAACATACTACATATAGATAAAACATTAAAAAAAAATTGAAATAATTTGTCCTTAAATTAAGGACTGTCCTACAGGCGACCAGTCGTGGCACGATGACAAGGGTGCATGCGGTAATAATAAAGTAAATGTTTAATGTATTTTTTTTTGTTTATTTATTAATAAATTATAATAAACTTATAAAATTGCGGTTAAGGATGGGTTAACCAGTGGCTCAATTATACACCCATATTATAATCTAGAGAATAGCCTGTTTCCACCAATCAACCGCAACACTGCTTCTAATACAGAGTATCTTGACTAAGGTGGATTTGTATGTGTCCCATAAGTCGTAGATCTCCTTTAGAGTAAGTAAATAAACCAAATCATGGAGAATTAATCAGTATCTTAAAATAATTGCCTGAATCATCGCAACATCTTAGTAAGCTAAAGAATAAACGTAGGTGATGGTAATATGCTCGTGATTCAAATATAAGTACTATAAATTGCTTGCATTTTTTTTATTCGTGTGAAATCTTTAAGTGTCCTTGTTCTTTATACCTATCACAAATTTCAATTAATTTTCAGAGATCTGCAACCGTTAGAAATTAACGGGTACAAAAGGACGGACGGACTTGACGAATCAGGCTTTCGTTATTGTAATATTTCTAATGGCTCCATAAAAGGATTCTATAAAATTTTGTAATGTTTTTAAATCACAACAAAGAAAATGGAGCTACTTGGCTGCTTTCTTTTATCTAAGGGAAGCTGTGATGTACATAAAGTTAGCAGAACAACTATCGCAAATCGAAATGAAATAAGTTGCGTAATTTGCCGTGATTTATCCGTGAAAAAATATAATTTGCCGCTGTTATATTATTTGAGTTACAGATTTTCTGCTAACTTTAAGTAAAGTTAGCAGAACACAAACGAAAAAATAGGATTTAGAGAAAACCAAATATACAGGAATTTGCCGCTAATTTACCATGACTTATAACCCGATTTTATATTTTTTTAATTACAAGAGTTAGCAAAACAACTTTCGCAATTCGAAATTAAATAAATTGCATAATTTTCCGTGATTTTGTCGTGAAGAAATGAAATTTGTCGCTTTTATACCTTTTTTGTTATACGGTTTTTTCTTCTTTTACGTAAAGTTAGCACACAACTAACGAAAAATTGGGGTTAAGATAGAACTAAATACATAGGAATTTTCCGCTTACTTGTCGCGAAGAAATTAATGAAGTTATTAGATCTGGGGCAATGATATTTTACACCTACTATAAAATAAGTATAACATTATTATTTCGTATCCTATTCTTTAATTTTAAGTATTTTGTCTCGTTTTCGTTACATTATAGAATTTTCATGCTGACATTACTGACCTAACACCAATATCATAATTCAAATTCGTTTAATCTGTGATCAGCTTGGTTGAGCATTCAAAAACCAACTAAGTATGGTGGAGTTACCACTTCATTCATTTAAACTGAGTTGCAATCCAATGGCCGTTTTAAAATTTGTGTAGATTTATTAACCTAGGCTGAGATTATTTAGGGGAAAGCGGGTTATCTCTTAATCCCATTTTTTTTCTTTAGTTGCCTACTAAACCGTAAAAAAAGAAAAAAACCCTACAACAATAAATGTATGAAAGCGGCAAATTTTATTTTTTCACGGATAAATCACGGCAAATTAGCGGCAAATTCCTGTGCATTTGGTTTTCTCTAAATCCCATTTTTTTCATTAGAGTTCTGCTAACTTCACGTAAAGTTAGCAGAAAATTCTGTAACTCAAGGAATATAAAAGCGGCAAATTTTGTTTTTTCATTGATAAATTACGGCAAATTAGCGGCAAATTACGCAACTTATTTCTTTTTGTTTTGCGATGTTCTGCTAATTTTACGTACATGAAGTTGAATTAGATTAGATTTAATAGCAATCGCGTGTATCAACATTTTATGGATGATTTAAAGAGGAAGCATTTGGTAAAGAATCGCTAACTAGCTTGCGGGGTGTTGATCTTCGATAAGCCGAATTGAGACGGTAGGTTCTACCATTCATCAGTCAGTTATCGACTCGATAACGAACTGCCACCCCCTTTTTTGCGAAGTTCCATATCGAGATGTCTGAGCGAAAAACTCACACGATTCTGACGATAAAGATCGACGCGCTGGTCGATTATAAACCGGCCATGAAAGTTCAAGAGCCGCCGTACCTTTTCAGTTCCTAGAGTCGAATCATACACAAATATTTTTATATGTATAAAAACATAATACGAATTTATTTTTTCAATGACTAGAAAAAATGTAATGCTGTCTGCTTCCTATTTCAAACTATGCAGGTACCTAGTTTAGTTGTCTTATTTGCCTATGATGTGTTTTTAGTCGATGGGTTTTAAAGCATAACATACTTTGGGTTTTAGCTTTCAAAGAGTGCCGACAGTATAAACAATACAAAGAGTGGGTCGGTTAGTAAGGATCACAACAATCCCAAAGCAAAGCAAATAGTGAAAAGGACAGTGTATAGTAAAATATCAATATATCTGACATAAATTACTAAGATTTTCAAATACTGATTTTGTTATATAGGCTGCTTTTGATTATCTCTTAAAGTTAAATAAGAAACATTCAAATATTTATAAAAAAGTCTTAATCTATTTTGTTTTTTTTTTTCAAATTTACTTTCTGCATTGGATTAATAATGATGCCTTCTTAATACGTTACTAACATTACTAAATACTTAATGTTGGCACCTGAATGCTTACACAATTATATAAGGTTTACATAATATCAATAGGAATACTTACCAAATGTTTTTGAGTAGATTTGTCAACTACCTAAGCTACAAACGTATTAAACGAGACAGTCTCCAAATATCCTTTCGATTAACATATTTGCATACAACTAATTAACTAATGTTTTTATACGATTTTTTGTGTTACGCACCTGTAATAGGATTGACTGCAAAGCTGGTATTTGACGGGAACAAACTATATCTCAAAACGGAATTCTCGTCCAAATCAGCATCCGTTGCAGAAATCTGTCCTACAAAAGCTCCATCTCTTTGGTTCTCTTCAACTGTGAATTCATATTCCAATTTTGTGAATACTGGATCATTATCATTGGCGTCAATTACAGTAACAATCAAACTTGCGGTAGCAGATAGAGGCGGAATTCCATTATCAGTAGCTGTTATCGTCATGGTGTGTTTTTCCGTAGTCTCTCTGTCCAGTTGTTTGGATAAGTAGACCCAACCCGTTGTCGGTTCGGCAACAAAATGCTCTTGCTGCGTACTGTTGTTCTCCGATATGATTCTATATGTTATACGAGCATTGTTACCCGTATCCTTATCTATTGCTTGAATTTCGAGAATCTGTAAATATTTATTTTGTTTACCATTACAAGATACTCTATGATATTTAAATATATCAAACAGAAACGATTGATTCTTTTCGTAAAAAAATATTTTTGAAATTTCTTAGAATGCTTATATTAAAATGTTTTAATAAATTCGTAAGCAAATTTAAACATTAGTACCTACTTTATAATATTTTACAAGAACTTTCTTAATAATATGCAAATATTAACTATTATTTTCAGGCTAATTAAAACAAATATCATCGCATAATACTAAATAAATGTTTCTTACTTTTGAGTTGATTGGTTCGGATTCCAAAACGTTTGCACTGTATGTATCATGTTCGAAAATAGGAGGGTTGTCGTTCACGTCTTGAACATCTACTGCTAAGGTGAGATTGGCTGCAAGAGGTGGTACACCACCATCTTTAGCAGAGATGATCAAAGTATGGCGAACCAAATTTTCATAATCTACTGGCCTAAAAAAAGGAAATCCTTTTTATTATTCAGATATTTCAGTGTGACGCCATAATTCAGTAATAAAAATAAATTAATATTATTTTTCTTGAAATGAAATAGGCTACCCAAGAAGATTAAGCCTAAAGCTCACTTATAGTTAGGTTGCAGAGGGGCACTTAGGTAGTGAAATGAGCATCTTGTTGAGGTTCCTTAGAGACTTGGATTCTTTAAGAAAGAAGTGACAAGATTAGGGAAGGCTTTCATGTGCTACGGAAATCGCTTAGCATCAGGCAGGCCGTATGTTTGTTTGCCACATTAGTGGTTTAAATAAATATATGCATATTTAAAATTGGTATACCTCAACAGTGTTACTAATCCATGTTGAGAATTAACAGCAAAAGTATTTGGAGGTCCAGTTGCTGAAACAAGATTGTAAGTAATTTGACCATTACGGCCATCATCCTCATCTGTTGCCCTTGCTGCATAAACTACTGATCCAACAGCCGCTGATTCAGCAACAGATACTCTCACCGATGATGATACAAATTCTGGTGCATTGTCGTTTACATCATCAAGGGTAATTTGCACCTAAAACATGTTACACTTGAGTTATTCAATTAGTCGTAGATATTTAAAAATCTATATTTATAATTAATACTTTGATCTATCATTACATTTATGTAAGATTTTATAAAATTAACACAATTCATAACAAAATAGAATCAGTATTTTTATGTAGTAGACTCGCCAGCATTACTAGAATGTCTACAATCATAAGTGCTATGTCATCTTTCTGCTTTTTAGGCTAAAGGAAAATGTGGGCAGTTGATTTATAGACGCACAATGGGCTTTATCTTAGGCCTGAGACGCATATGTAAAACATATGTTTTTTGTAGTTTATGTTATGAAAGGCAACTGACTGCTTGTATATCACTTTGTAACATTAAAAAAAAAATATATTTATCATAAATCAAATAGAACATGCTGTTATACAAGAAGATTTAGCAAAAGATTGTAAACTAGGTAATGATGACTCATGTTTAATAAATTTACTATTATTGAGTTTAATGTGAAATACAATCGTCATAGCGTCATACATTCTTAAAGCAGTTATGGTTTCTTCCACAACTCAATTACCAGACGCATACATAAATATACCGAACCTGTGTCTGATCATAAGTAGCAGGATTTCCATTGGTGGCTCTCACATCCAGCAAATAAGAGGCTCGAGTTTCTCTGTCTAACTGTGCCGACGTCCTGATGGCACCAGTCAACGACTCTATTGTAAAATGATGGTCAACGTCACCTGACACGATGCTGTATCTGATTAGTTGGTTACCTATTAAGAAAAAAACCATTTAGAAATATGAAGGACAAAAATAAAAATGCACTATGCGTTCCAAATGAGTTGGCCAATGCAATATAACCAGCATTTATTATAGATACGTAATTAAAGATTTTCAATTTTATGGGTTTCTATTGTCTATTATAATCTTACATTGTTTATTACATTAATCATGTGATATGTACGTATGAATTTACACTCATCATCAGAATTATCACTTTGGTTACAAAGGTTTGTATCATTTTAATATAATAATTATCTACCATTGCCACAACCAAGAAAGATAAAACAAAACTATATATGATGGCAACTAAATTTGATGCTTTGTGATGAAACGAATCTTTGCTTAAATACATCTCAGCACCTAATACTAATACTAAAAGTAAAATATTTTACTATACTAAACATGTAATTAATAAGAAAATTTTGTATAATCTATACGTATGCATACTAACGATCACAGTATAATAGCCGATTACTTAGATGATATCTTTTTTGATATTAAAATAGCTCTTTCTTTGGTACCTTTTACGAAATTGTCGTTAAATTTAGTATCTAAACGGCTATTAATTAACTATAGTGTTATGGGCTACACAACTAGTCGACAAATATTTGTAAATCTACTGTTATAATACTCTATAGGTGCCTTATTTTTATTACCTTATAGTGATAATGTTTCTTTATAATCTTGACTATTGATAACGTTTGTTTAAACGTTATTTTTCACGTATGCATCTATTCTGAATGCATAGAAGAAGATACTTAAATATCAATGAACATGTTCATAACAAAATATGAAATTGCAGAATAGTAAAAAACAATAAGCAATTTAAAATTCGCGCTGAATGTTAGCATACACGCACACAAAAATTAATCTTGAAGAATTAATTCAGATAGAAAAACTTGTAATTTTTTTTTGAAATAGTCCAGTATTAAGCTTCTAATTTATTAACGTTATTATATTTTGTCAGACATTATTGTCTTTCTTGAATTCAGTGTAGTACCTATCCCTTGTTAAGAGCGAGATATAGGCCAGGAAGCTAAGTTCTGTAATACTAATGTTGTCACTTTTTTTGAATTTTTGCTACAACTTAGAGTCAATGCATTAGGTAACAAGCTTTTCTAATTATTTAACCAACTTTCATAACAAGCAAATGCAATACACGCTTTAAAAATTTGCACAAGTATTAAAACAATGGTTACGTCCCGATTTTTTAATGCATTAAATACAATAAATGAAAATCATTCATTAGAGTAATGCACTAGCCATAAGCAAGTTTTATAATATATATTTTTTTCAATCCTTTTGATGCTATAGTTTAGCCTCAAAATTTGCACAAAGACGGCGTAATTACACGGTCTAGCCTATATCGCAGTCTTAATGAGAACCTTTTTATGTTTCAAAAGTGTCACGCCGCAATGGAGCATCTAATTGAGTTACAATTTGATACAAAGATAGTTAAAGAGGACAAGGAAATAAAATTCTTTTTTATATACTACAAGTTCCCATAGTAATAATTATTACCAAATTCGTCCTAAACAAATATAGCATAGTTATAATCAAGGAGTTGTCGTTGGATTTCCAAGGCGATAACCAAATTTAGGTTGGGCCGCTGTTATAAGCTAATACATAATAAACCTCATGATGTCACAATTTTAATATTGTAACATCATAACATATGTATATTTGCAATACTTTCTACCCCTAAACACGTACAACGTGACAATAATGCAGTAGCAGTACATTATTGTTTAGAAAGCTAGAATTTTAACCGATGCATTAGTTTTAACAAATGTTGCAGTTTAACAATAATGTTATGATTATCTACATCCAAATTATACATATTTTTAAGGATGTTTCACATAATTTTATATGACAATAAAAACCTTATTCTTCTCATCTTTCCCATGGAAAATTAGCTGATATTTTGTAGCTATAAAGTTATTTTATTATCTACCTACCTTTTTATATCATGTAGTCTTGATATATTTTGCTTACTGAACTATTTGTCTATTTTTTTTTAGTTTTTTATATTTTTAGTAACGATTTGCATATATTTCTCATCGTTTCTTGTAACTCATTATTCATTGTCATTCAGATGTCTGTCTTTTTTGCTAAATTTTTCTTTACAACTTAATTCTTTTTTAAAACAAGAAACAAATGTTTTTATTATTACAATCATTATGCTGCTATATTTAAAGTTGCAGTGTTTTTAATAATGGTTAAAAACGGCATTTAATGGGAACAATTTCCATCCAAAAATAAGGAGACGACAACGATTCGCATCAGCTACTGCATAAAGAGGTAAGGGATAAATGGAGGATTCGGGGGTGAGGTGAGGAAAGCAGGGAGTGCCTAAGGACCAGTTGGAGGAACAAAGACTGCCGAGCATGTCCACGAGTACGCCTGTACATATATCAATCTCGGAGCGTCAAGCGACCTGCCCAAAACGACAGACGAAAAAAGATGGCGCAAAAAAATTTCGGAATGATAAAAAATGTCGACAATGAAACCTTTAAATCTTTGTGAGAACTGCCAATTAAAAATTTTATGCATTAAAACCATTAATAAAAATTCTCATGAACAAGAAGTGTCTTTTTAGATAAAATAGTGTGACTCGAAATCGATTGACTCACAATAACAATATAACAATGATATATCAATATTATATTTATTTTAAGCCATTGATCAGTTAGTTTGCTAATTTACAGTACTTATCATTGACCAGATAACCAAAAAAATCACACATGTAAAAGGTTACCGGCCGATTTCTTCACTATATCAAAGGTGTCGAGAATGCAGACAGGTTATGCGGTCTTAAGTTACGCTTTTTAAGGAGTTGGTTAATTCGATTTACACTTAGGCGAACTCAAAGCATAAACTGTGCTGTCTCATATATTGTAAAAGTTTAAATTAATGGCTCTTATAATGTTTAAATTATCTAAATCCGCAAAAGGTTTGGAAATAAAAAAATATTAGGTACATGTTGCATTTTAATCTAACTTTAGGTTCAGGAATTGTCAATAGATAATTTAGTATCATCTATATTTAATCAAATATATGTATCTATGACTAGAATTAATATTCCATATTTTTGATCTTCGTACTGAGATAATGTAAGTCTGAGTACTAGAACTGGAATTGATACTACTTCTTAAATTATCTTTAAAATTTACTCGTGTTGTTTGGTTTTCTTGTTTTTTAAATTAGTATTCTAGACAAAGAGAGTATAAAACTCTTTTAGTATACAATTCTTTATATTTATTGAACTCTCCATTCTTTTGAGATAGCAATAAAGTGAAAACGTCAGGATCGCTTAAAATTTGATTTGGGTGCAAAGTAAATTCATTAGTGTATACACGCCGTGGTTTACTGGCCCTGTCTTTACCTTTGGCATTACAAAATAAATTTGCATCTTGCCCTTCTAAATTGAAATCATTAATGGCAAAGCGATTATCTTACTCACGAGAATCGAGTGCGATTCAATTAAGACTTGTAAAGATTTCCCTCTACGAGTATGGGCATTGTTCATGAGTTTTACGTTTAACTAAGTGAATTAATTATTAAAAGTGATTACGTTTGGCTTCTATTATCTCTGAATAAAAGAGAGTCCTTTTTAAAATATCAAATAATTTGAATGAATCAACCCTGTCAGTTTGTTACAGATGATGCTATTTTTTTATAACAATGCTTAACGAATAAAACTAAAAAATTAACGAGAATCTATTATTTGGAAAAACACGGAATAAAAATTCAGAATTTATAAAATTAACACAGATAAGATTAGGTATAGCACAGAATTCTGAAAATGTATAGTGTGGAAAACTGTTAATTAGTACACACCGCTATCGAAACCAAATAATGTTTCTTTATCCCAAAACGAACAGACCCCTAGATGTAGTTCTCGGTATTAACAGGCAATCTATTTTGTGCTAACAGCTACTATAATGTGTAATGTCATTTTTACTAAATTTGAGTTATGGTTTACTGTTTTTGAAAAGATATCCCCTAGTAAAATAGAATCTTCTATTTTATGAAGATAAATGATATACAGATTTTTTTTTTAGGTAAAACCTATAACGGTTTTAACGTTTTTGTTAAATAATTCTAGTGCTAGTCCTAATGAAAAATGCTAGGTTTAACGAGAATAAACAAATCTGTTTTTAGAAAAATATGTATGTTTTTTTAATGAAACTGTTCATTTTAATTAATTCTAACACTAATATTGGTATAATACTACAAATCAAATATATTGCAACAATAGTTTTATAATCTTATAAATAAATAGAATAAAACAAATCTGTGTATTAAAATACCTAATTGTAGAAAATCGCAATTGGATATTATTTATTAAATAAATAGTTGTGTTTATGAGAAACATTATAATGTGCGCTTAAATCAGCGCTTAAAGTAGTTCTAAAAAATTCCAAACAGCAGCTGAGCAAAGAAAGATGGTACATATTGATTTAACTTTGTTAAAACTTAAAAGCATTCAAAGCATAAATCGTGTAAACAACTTCAGTTTTAACTCGGCCAAATAATGGTACGCAAAAAATCGAAAATAATTGAAGAACCTACAGAATGGCAGTTTAAAAAGAAGTCTAAAACGTTAGCGGGCAAAAACTGTCGCCATAGCAAGGGTTTGTTGACCCCTGCAGGATTTATTCGGTTGGCCAGGCGCAGTAGACTCCGAGCACCGCCACTGCGTATCCTTGGATGCTCTGAGGATCGGAATTTTAAATTTTCTTACTATGGAACTAAAGGAACGATATTTGTAATGAAACTTTTTGGGATTATTTGCGTTTGCGTTGTTTTAAACTTGAACATTTTACTTATCTTAACTTTATTCAGAAGAGAATAAAATCTTTTATGCACAAGAACTCTTTGACGGTGATTTTTAGTTTTAGTTTTTTAAGATTTTTTTAGTGAATGAATAAATAAAATTCTAGCAAAAACTATAATAATGACAAAAATAAGAAAGCTAAGACATATAATTTACAAAAGTGTTCTAGGATTTGGAAGCTGGTTAGTCTCTCAGCCCACAAAGATAGGGTGAATGTATGTGCAATTGTGCTGGTTGTTAAGCTTAATCAAATATATACAAGACTGAATGAATTGTCTTCTATCGAACTGTTTGAGAAGAAGCATTAAAATCAAAAAATTATACATATTAAAAAAGCTTTAAGAAAGAGAAAGACCTAGATAAAAGTATATTTCATACTAAAGAAATAGTAGTCGTTAAAAGCTCTTGAAATATTAATGGAAGCTTAAAATTAGGTATACAGATGGGAGACAGGTGTTTAATATGATAGATTTATAATTTGTGTGGTCCTTAAGATTTTAATTTGTACAAAACAAATGTGGTTTTTTTTTCATTTTGATAAAAAAATCTGAAAATTAAATAGATACCATTAATACATTTAACATATAGTCTCAAAATACATAATAAATAAAATTTTATATTCAGTTAAAAGTAATGTTACAAAAAAGTGTTAAAATAAATAGTATATCTACCTAGATAATTGATTTTTCCTATGTCATTTAAACGACCAAATGATATTTTCCAACTGTAAAATTAAAATATTAAAGATTCACGAATCATAGTTTTTTTCGTGATTAGTTAAAAGTTTTAAACTCTTACTATTATCTTGTAAAATCAATACCAATACATGGCACAGTATGAACCCCATATAAATAAAATAAAAATCTATTTAGTTTCTCATAAACTACCTATTTAGTACGTAAACATGATAAAGTCAGCAAGAGCAAAATTTTATACAATTGAAAAGCAGATATCGTCAAACTTTACTATCCCCTATTCACTATTTTTGCCAACACCAGAATAAAACTTTCAAAAACATACATTACTCCTATTTTAAATATTAACACATTTTTTTGTTTTCCACAACAAAAATAGCAATGACAATGCAGGAACTGCAATTTAACTGAACTTTAAAACATAATTTGCTTCTTTAAATGTACAATTCGAGCATTTTTTTTCAATATAATTAATGGATATTTATCTGCAGGCAAGTTAGTAATAAATCTGGTAGGGGCGTACATTTGAAAATTGAACATAAATGTAATGGAGCTCTTTCTAATTAAACTCAAGGCTGATCGAACATCCCAAAGTACAAATTGTAGGAAACAGCGTTTTAAAATAAAGATTAGTGCACAGGTAAATTTGACAACTTGTGTAACTTTTTTTTAAATATGGGCTTAATACATACATACACACACTAAACACACACACACACACACACACACACACACACACACACACACAGACATCACTCTTAAAATGATTGCAAATGGTTCTCCAAGTCTTGAAACGTAAAAAAACACAAAATTTCGGACCTTCACAAGAGAAGTTTAAAATTAGGGCTCGCATAGGCAAAACTATGGCTATTTTAAAAGCTTTTGCGTAATTCTGACGTTTTTGTATTGAGTATTTAACGTGGAATATATAAGTAAATAGTGTTATATTGATGATCTTCCGCATCAAGACCTACATATGTATTTGATATACTTAGGTTTTAAGATTGATGCAAATAAAATTATAAATCCATAAGGTCACCATCAGCACTACTTCCTCTTGATATAAAGTTTTTTATATTAAGTTGAATCCAGGTGGAAATGTTATTTTAAACAAACTGCGTTACACTTAATATTTTAACTATTAATAATTCGCAATTCAAAATGTGGTATTATCATATATCGCTATATAGAATTGCATATTGATCCATAAAATGCATGTGAATTAATAAACAAAGTTTTTATTAAAATTATTAAATGTATAAATTAAACAAAAACCCTGTTCAATTCATGAATGTATATTTTGCAATATGGTAAATGAAGATAAATGATAAATGATAAATTGCATTTAATGCAATTGTTTGTTTCGGAAAAATCTGCATCGGTCTCACCTTAAATGTGCTTATTTCAGGGTATTAAATTTAAGTTTGACGCAATTGTCGATGTAGTTGTTTCCATTTTTTCTGACAAATCCCATTTACATTTATTTACATAGCCTCTCCTCTTTCATTTGGTCAGTATTGTTTCGTCTGAAACTACCTACTTAAGTATTTCAATTGATACATCTATTTCTATATCTAATTCTATTGGATAATTGTCAAAATTACTAAATTAATTACAACTATTTAATTAGTTAAATAAATATTCATAGAACCTTTGGTTGTCATCATAGTGTTAATACAATTAATTTTATTCGTATATTTGTACCATACGCTAATACGATCTTAAGCAATTTTTAACAAATTATCTTCACAATCAAAATATTCATCCTGCTGTATTAGCCCTTGTAATATTTATGAGTAATTATTATTAAAATTTGTGTAGCTAGTGCCTATAACAATATCTGAAGTGCCATTTTTTTATAAATGCCACAATTTAATTGATATGTTTCTAGTGTTATTTAATATCCTTTTATCAAGAATTCACTTTATTTAATTAGGAGCTAATAACAAATTCATACATAAGTATACAAATAAATAGCTTTAGATTTGCTGATATTGGACTACAACTTTGAAAATTCTTATCATTTATTAATTAATTATCAGAAATTACAAAAGAAAAGCAGTTGAAGAGTGTATTTACTTGCTTTTAATCGATTTTAAATATTAGTCATTCAATCTCTAATACCTTAATTGAGATTAAAACAATTACTAATAATAAGAGTAATAGTTGTTTGATTATTAATCGTTATGCCGCTATCTCTCTGTCTAACAATGGTATAGGCATAGCGACAGTTCCCATAGACAAGTGTCTCGTACTATAACGGTGGAGTTATCAATTCAGAGATTTACAGCACTCGAACTTACAACAGAATAAACATAGACTTTCTTCGATATTCCGTGTATTACACCGAACCATAATATAATATCAATATTTCAACAAAACAAAAGAAGTGATAAAATAAGAGTAAAAGAAATTAAGTAAAAGGAGATTGGTATAAACAATATTTTTAATTTACATTAGGCAGATTTACTGCATTGTCTACCATAATTGTTACTAAAGGAACTAAAAATGTGCAATTATGAATTTGTATATCATACATATTAGATGAATTCATCATAATGTTATTCTAGTTCACTTAATTTATATGAAATTGAATATTATAACTACATTGAAATTGTTATGAAATTTATTTCAATTGCCACTGATTAATTTAAGAATTGGTTCATGCAACATAAATAATAAACTTAAAGTATATTTTTTTCAATGTTTACACCGCATTTTTTATTATTGACGCATTTTAGGTATTAATAAAAATATATTCACTACTATACCTTCGCTTCGGTGTCACAATTGTACAATCACAAAGATCCGAGACAGTTATAAACAACAGAGAAAGCAGCATGTTTCAAAGATAATATTCATCCTAGATAAATATATATACAAATTTGTTTTACTAGGCTTGGTTGGTTAGATAAACCGGCCTAATACGTGCATACATGCATTAAATTGCTTGCAGCACCCCCAAAACTTTTATACAATTAACAAGCATTACAAAAATAACATCTAATAAAATGATATTATAAAAAGTGAAGAAGCAATCACGATTAAAGTAAAATGAATCTTTATGAGACCTTCAGAGCTTAGTAGAAAGCTGAATCGTAAGATGCAAACTGAATGTGAAGCGGCATTAGGAAGGCCGCCCATCACCTGATCGTGATCGTGGTCCTAGACAATGGGCGATTACGTATTTGTGCATAGACATCTAAACATTTTGAAGATCAGTTCAAACCGTAAGCGTAAGCGATTAGAAGACTGGACCTGAATACAGCTGTGACCGAAAACTGCTCGGAATATAACACAAGTCATTCAGGATAATACTAGGTAAAGGGGCCATAAATTCAACACCGCCTCGATTTTGCAGAAGAGCTCCCCAGATGTGAGGACTGTCTCTCCAAAGACGTGGCGAAGATGAGTTTTCGCCATATTAAATATCGCTTTGAATATTCCGCCCCAAGATGGATATGCTGGAGGATCGAAAATTCACTTAATTTCCTAGAGGAAAAGGCGACGTCCTGTGCACTGGTGATTTGCAACAAGGATCTAGTGGACTCCTCGCAAGTGCCGATCTGTACCCTCATAAACTGAACGGATTCGCCAACCCACGGCGGCTAACGAAGCTGTAAGTTTGGTGTCATGAACATTTAAGCACTAGGAATATCCGGTCACCACTACTGGTGGGGCTTTGGACACTTAAGTCAGAAAATTCAATAAAACTGACAAGAAGTACAATTCTATTCGATATTAAATTATTACATAGAAATACCAGCTTTGAACTATTTTAATTTTACACTTACAAATTAGAATTAGGCGGTATCGCTAATGTACTTGACTTGAATCCTTATAACATAACAGTGGCACGATTTCAATAAATTTGTTTAAGTAAAATGAAGATATTCTACCAGAGTAATTCAACTTAACGGTAGTTCATGGTATGATAAACATTAAACTTAATATATTCTTACAACTTTCTTTTCTTATCTTTCTTAAATGATAATGTGAAAATAATTTTCATTCGAGTTTATTAATTTTATAAACTTATAAATTTTCTCTAAATGGTTTTAGAATAAACATGATATAATTTTAAGTCTTATCAGTATATGTTTTACGTTTATCTGATATTTTATAAAAGCTAGATGCCATAAAAAAGTATGCGGAAATGCATTTATTATATTTTGTTTTTATATGAGTTCTCTTATTCTCTCTTATTCGTTTTGTTTTATTTTTGCATCTGATTTCTATCGTGAACCTTGCAGTCGATCACTTCTTTTGAAGTTAATAAATAGATTACTAGTATAGGTGTATTAAAATCATAAATTGCTTACCTCTTTCGGCAGAAGTAGCCTTCAGACTTTCAACTAGAGTTCCAATTCTGACATCTTCCTTTACATGAAAATTATATCTTGGCTTATCAAACAAAGCGGATCCCATTCCTGCTGGAACTATATTCATATGAACCACTGCTCTTTCAGGAGCAGTCAGATCTCCTCCATCAGTAGCTGATACTTCTAGCTCAAATTTACTACTGGTTTGTATAAGCGATGGTTTTGTAACAAATATTTCACCGGTATTTCTAACAATGCGAAATATATCATCATTGTTTCCACTAACTATTCTATATGTAACCGTTCCAAATTTTCCCGAATCTGCATCAGTTGCTGATACAGCAACTATTGGTTCTGTAGATGATATCCGACCTTCTTTCAAAGTGACATTGTAGTCTTTAGCGGTGAATGCGGGAACGTTGTCATTTATATCGAGAAGTTGAATCTTCACCATGGCGGTCGTGGACAGGCCCCCTGCGAATAAATAAATAATTGGTCCTTTGATTGTTTGTGTATTGTTGTAATACTATGTTTAATTGACAGCCGCTTGATTTATGCCGATGTCAACGCGTAGTCTCGGTACAAGGTTTGCGATATTAAAACAATTGCTTGCTTTTGTAACTTCACAGACACGGTCTTATAGGAATGAATAATTAACTTATTGATATAATTGATTTTAAATTTTTAAAATTGATAAAAGTTAAAACCTTATTGTCATTCAATTACTCGTTTATTTTTTATGCAACAAGTTTTATTTTTAACTTTTTAATTTTATTAAAATTTTCAATTAATAAAATAATCATCTGCTGTTTTATCGTTCCAATATTCCTACTATCTAGTTATAATAAATATAATGTATTGAACTTTATTTTATTTGTAACACAGTAAAGATGAAACATATTGCAGCGCAGGACACTTAACGATTCTGCTTTCATAAATTTTGTATTAAATGTCTTACCATTCTTGATGTCAATTACAGAAGTGTATTTGGCAAATGCAAAATTACCCGAAATGTGATTAATCCTAATTGTCTTCAAAACTTCTACTCTTTATAATATTTGTCGTGGTAACAAAGGCTACAAAGAGCAAGCAAGAACTTAATAAACGAATGGATGGCACTTTTTATTTATCTTCCACAAGGTTTATATAAAAAAGTATGCAGGATGTTTTATAAGAAGACTATGTTCAGCAGCAGAGGTTGACAGTAAGACAGCTTAAAAAAATTAAAAACAAAAACATAATATCAATCATAAACCTTTTAAGTGTTAAATTAAGCTTTGCCAAAAACAAATGGAAACTTGCCAATTAACATTACTATTACCAATTTGTGTTGCTGTTTGTTTGTTTTGTTTTTTTAAGCAAAAGGATGAGAATTCTTAAGGATTTACCAAAGGGATATATAATTATGCGCCCTTTTGTATTCACCTTTATTCAGCTGTCTGTCTATTTGAAATGTTCCCAAAATTCCAACTCCGATGGTGGAGTCTGCGATACAAAGTCGCCGAGTCGATTTGAACAAAATGAAAAAAGTAATAGTTGGTTGTTTCTCGCCCAATAAATCAGGTGAAGCTGCAAAGGCAACGACCGAAAGTTTTTGGAATATGTTTGAAACTTTCCACGTTCATTTCTTCTAAATTACATTTGAAATAAATATAACAGAGGTACTAGTATAGTATTATATAATCTGTGACAGAGGTTAAAAACAATATCTCTTAACTATTCAATCAAGAAACAACTTGAAGTTCTAAACTATTCTGTGACATAATATGGATTACTGTGTTTCCAAATATTTTAAAAAAACACCAATCATCATTTTCCAATCGTCATCTAGACGTAGCATCGACAAAAAAAATCTGATGGGTGAGTAAGTGTTTCAAATATTTTGTTATGATGTAGGTAAGAATGAAGTACAAACCTCTGTCAGTTGCAATAACAGGAAACTCGAAGTCACTAATGGTCTCATGGTCCAGAGGCCCGGCGACACACAGCTCACCCGTGTCCGGCTTCACAGAAAATTGAGGTCTGGTGTCGCCCAGGGTGTAATTGACTATTGCATTGACACCACAGTCTGGATCTATCGCCGACATCTGGAAACAAAATTATTGTGATTAGTATTTAAGTCAAGTTAACATCTATGCCTGAGTCCTCAATAAAAAACAATTGCCAAGTTTAATTGTCTATAATATACATAATTTTATAATATTGTTTTAAAGATTCACGGTTAATATAACTATTACACATAATGTTATACGCGGTTCTTACCGTGATTAGCCGAGGTGATGAGCTCCCGATATTTCGGTGCTCTTGCAAGCACCACGGAACTACAAGAACTCACTCGAAAGTCACCACGAGTGACGAACAACTTTATGACGTACGTTCCGAAAAACACAGTGATACAGTGAGTATACAATACTGTGGCAGTGACTTTCGAGTGAGTTCTAGTAGTTCCGTAACAAAACGAAAAAGAAAGAGGGTAGATAGATATGTTTGCCCATAGACTTTGTACAAACTCGCAAGTGCGCCAGTCCCGCGATCATGGTGCTTGCAACAGCATCGAAATATCGGGAGCTCATCTGCTCGGCTAATCACGGTAAGAACCCCGTATAACATTATGTATCATTTTATAATATTACAATATTTTTTTTCATTTTTTAGTTGCAGTCTTAAAAAACCTATCAGTCTTAATACTTGCGTTATGTTTACATCATCAATGTAAATAAATATTTACAAAGCAAAAATGCAGTCAAAAGATTAACCTCCAGCCAGAATTTGAACCTGCAACAATCTTAACAGCCCGTGTTAGTGCTCTACCAATTGAGCTATCGAGGCACAATTCTTGCCAGCTGTGATATTTGAAAACAAAACAGGAGATATGACGAAATTAATTTATAAGCCATAAGTGCAAAGTCTCATCAGTTAGTGCACAAGGAGGAAATATCAATTCTTTAGCATCGAGAGGTCTCCAACACAAATCCAAGTAAGCCACAACTAATTGCCTAGGAGTGTCAGCTGACTCTAACTAAGATAACTATCGTAATTAATTAATGGTATTTAATTCAATGTACATTGATCAACGTGTTGTGAGGTCTTTGGAATATGAAGAGAATGTTGATTAATTGCAAACTTTTGTAATTTTTAATAATAGAATTTTTTTATTGATTAATTTATTCTGTAATTTTATATTTACATTTCGTCTTAACGATTTCTCTTCTGTTCTAAGGGTGTGAAGAAAACTTTATGTAACATGATTTAAGTTAAAAAACGGTAACAATTAAAGTCAGGTCAAACACACACACACACTTATAAACACATCATAATGAAATCACATAAATAAATAATTTCTTTTAGATAAATAAATTATTGTCCAAGTTTATTTACTGAATGTCAACCGGTAATAAACATATTACCTATTTATTTTATTATTATATTTTTGTTGTCCTGAAATTTGTTGGTATTATATTTTAAATATTTATAATTGGTATTATACTATATTATATTATATTATAGTTAAAAAATCGTTTATGTACCACTCTTAAATCCAAAAATGTGTAAGTTACGTTTTGGTTACTTTAAAATATATAAAATCCAAATAAAAAAAAATCGACAAATTGGTTTCGCTGGTGTTACTTTCGCTAAGTGTTAAAAAAAGATACAAGAAACTTCTTCGATAATTAGCAAGAAATCATCTTCTCTTTATCTTCTTTATATTACCAACGTGACAACGGCACTTGATTAATTGCATCGACGTCCAATGCCAAGATATATCGACGTGGTTCTTTTAACGGCTATATACTCATGTACAGTGTGCAGGTAAAGAATATCATACTTTCTTGCCGAAATTTAATTGTAGTCTCACATTTAAATAAATAAAGACTCCTTTATGTGTATGTGTTATGTTAAATAATAATTTGTAGATTGTTATATTAAATTACAATATTCGAATTTAGAAGAGGTTTTCTTTTTGTAATGTATTTTATTGTATGTATTAAAATTTATTATTTTTTAAATTAGTTTTAAATGTAAATAAATATACGTTGTAGATTAATTTAGATTATTTTTATTTTTCTTATTTAGGTTAGTAATAAATTGTAATACCTTTAATTATACTTGTATGATAAAAAAATTATAAATTTTATACATAAAAGAGTTTTGATAGGTATCATGAGGTTTAATTTCTTACTAACTTTCAGAACGACTTTTTAATTAACTTAAATGAGTATTTTAGTCTACGCTCGAGAAACTGTGTTTTATTGAGATTTTTCCTCTAAATCAAAAAGTCACATTAAATTATAACATATATAGTTTCAGAAAATACAACTAAAACATTTATTACATAAAACTGTTTATTTTCCACATATACATACATTATTCATTAAACATACATTTGTAGAGCTATTTCTATATACATATTTAGTTATGGGACTCTAAACTGGGTAACTAAACAAAGTCATGTTACTTCAATTTTGACCCATAGGTATATTTTCCAATAACTATTAAAAAATTATATTCTTATACCTTAGACATAGATTTTGACTAACAAGCGGTCATTTTTTTGGTTAATTTTAGGTATTTCCAATTGCTGACAAAAATAACTATGAAAATGTCACATTTAGATAAATAAATCTATTAATAAATAAATAAATAAATATTTTTGCAAGTACTATGCAAAGTTTGTAAGTACTATGGATACCGATAGCGGATACAAATACATAAATAAATTTATATACTATTGTAAATACATACATATAATACTTAGAAAACACCCAGTTTTAAGGCAAATATAAATGTGCATCACATAAATGTTTGCCTTGTGCGTGAATTGAACCAGCGCCCTGCGATTCAGCAGTCGGGTGTCATTACCCACTGCTCCACGGAGTTATCAACCAAGTATTACTCTGATATATACAGGTGGATTATACCATTATTTGGTATTTAATTGATCAAATAATAACGAGTATTTCTTAAAAGTTACTATATTTTAAAGAAAATCGAACCATAAAAGAACTGGCATCGAAATTGGATTCCGAGAAACACATTTGCTGAAACAATGCGCAAATCAGATCTCAAGTAACTTTATTATTATTGGGCTTCCAGCGGCCTGATTGATGCTGGATCGACATAACTGAGTTGCATGCAAACCTCAGCCAACCAGATTCTCCCAATACACAAACCCTTATTAAACCAAATCAGGGATCAACTGCAACCGATCGAGGGACCTCGTATTTTTATATTTAATGAAGAGATTTTTGATAACAGCCAAGCGTTGGTTTTGACACCACACACGAAGTGGTTGTATTTAGCTTTATTTATTTTCGTAAAAGAAGCTGTTTAATTTTAAATAATGATCAACAATAAAAGGAAAGTAAATAAAAAGGAGAATTTGTTGCAACCTGTATATACGTAAATATCAATCCTACATATATTTAATGCTAAAGTTTGTTAGGACTCAATTATGTTTGTAACTCTTTTACGACAAAACAAGTGAACCGATTTGGCTGAAATTTGAAAATCAGATAGCTGATACGCTAAATAAATACATAGTTTCATATAAGCGCAATTTTTTAGGGTTCCGTACCCAAAGGGTAATTAGCGGAACCCTATTACTTAGACTCCTTTGTCCGTCCGACCGTCCGTCCGTCTGTCACCAGGCTGTATCTCATGAACCGTAATAGATAGACAGTTGAAATTTCCACAAAAGATGTATTTCTGCTGCCGCTACAACAACAAATTCCCATACAAAAAACGTGATTTTTTTGGCTTTTTTATTGATAATGGTACGGAACCGTCCGCGCGCGAATCCGACTCGCTGATTTTTTAAGTTCCAGCAGCAACTTAAGCCGAATTACTTTAGCTATTAGCTACAGATCTAGCTTGCTATAGCGAACATCGTTAAAAGTCAGCGCATTATTTTTTATACTTATAACTATAATCAAGAATCAAGAGATAACTAAACAGAATGAAGTCCAATTCCGTCAAGTAAAGAAAAACAATGAAGTTTACAGAGTCAACGATAACTTTCTGTGCTTTTTCCTTTACTTTTTACCTTTAAATCAAGCTTCAAGTACGTATTTTCAACGTCAAATTCAAGTTATTTAAATTCAAGAGATGTATTCACGTAAGTTGAGGCTCATCTAAATAAAGTGAAACAGCTGTCTTGTTTACTCGAAACAAAAAAGCATAAATAAATGATTTGTAACAAAAATAATAAAGATTCCTACTCAGTTCGGTCCTTGCTAAAGGACATTGTAATTCAACCTGATTGGCACACAATAATGGTATCAAACATAAGCCATTTAAAAATTGTCCATGTTAAAAGGAAAAAGGTAAGAATAAGGCGACACTGGTTTAAGGAGCAAATAAACCTTTGAGAGGACAATACCAGAGCTGGACTGAAAAGGATTTGTAGTGCCATTAGTTGAACACCTACTAATCAAAGATACAGTTATTTTAGACCTTATGTTGATGGTATAAGATTGAAAATACAAATAGACGTACAGCGTAATTATAAAATGCATAAAATTTTTTGACCTCCATTACCAAAGAATTTAAAATAAGTTTCATTTATGTAGACAATAAAATATATAGAGAAAATCAAATTAAACGAATTAAAGATTTACTTTTATTGTTCATAAATTGCTTAAAGTAAATATAAAAATGCTTATCTACTGCCATGTCGTAACGCTCGCCTACTTCATGACAATAGTTAACGGTAAAAAAAATATGATATTCAATAGGTTTTTGTTCTTATCTATATACTAGCTGTTTCTCATGGGTTAACTTGCTTTACTCCTTAACTTCTTAATAGAGGTTGTAGGTTCGAAAGAACTAATCTTAGGAAATCAGGCGAATTTAAAATAGTACATTTTTATTTGGACACTAATTGGGATTTTTTTGGTTTGGTTTGGGCTTATTTTACTATAATTTAGTTTATTGACTTTTCTTGAGAAGTTATTGGAATAGGTCCGAAAATCGAAATCGACAATTTTGTGTTTTCTTTACGTTTCAAGACTTGGAGAATCATTTGCAATCATTTTTAGAGTGACGTGTGTGTGTGTGTGTGTGTGTGTATGTATGTAGACATAATTTGGCTTTCGACTCCTCTTTATTCGTAAATAACTGACTTTTTTATGCACGCAACATAAATTTCATGTATCGAGGGGTAGTAAAGGGTTTTCGAGGGTGCTGATTTCGATTTTTTTATCAGTTTTTTAAAATTCAAAATGGCGGATCCAATATGACGTAATTTTTTTTGTAAAAGAATTTTTCTCAAGAGAAGTTGCATGTACGGTACTTGCTGCCGAACAAATTTTTATGTTAATAAGTTCATTCATTACTCAATAGTGTGATAAAGTACTTTAGTTTTGTCACTAGTGTGCAATGTGCAACCTTCAAGTCATAATTATTACTACCTTTTGAGAGTGACACTTATAGAGTAGGTAACTGTTATAAATAAATATTTTTGCATTCATAGTTTGTCGAGTTGTCTACCTGGTTTATTAATTCGGCGACTTAACAAAATGTCTACCTTATTCTGTGAGCTATACCAATGACTTCCCTTTCACATTTTGGATTAAATCCCTCAGAGGAAACTAACTTAAACAGTAAATGTATAAGTAGGTATATATTTCTTAGTGTTACTGTAAAGCCGGGTCTCGTGCTCGTGTTGTGCCGAAACATTACACAAAAACATTTAAAAAAAACTATTTTATTGTTAAAACTTTGTCTGTGTTGATGGAAACAATGTATTTGCTTTCCTCGCTTGACGGAAAACATCTGAACATTTACCCCCGAGAAGCAAGGGGGGCGGGGCATAATCGTTAATTCCGTTCGTATATTTGATCTTTGGTAATCAAATTTACTCTGTGGCGGTAATTTTACTTTCCAAATCTGAAAAGACGTACCTACTACTTACAAAGACACTAGCGACCAAACAACCAAGGTCAGATGGTCAGAAAAGTTTGTTGCACTATAGGCAATTTATTTATTATTATTATTGTAAAGAACCTGATACGGTTTAACAAATAACCGTCTAAGGTTGGAATTCCAATGGATGCGCGTACGCATGTGAAGTGTCGACACATGTCAGATCGGCTGCGCTGGCAGTGTGAATGTACGTATTTGCGGAAAGGATACTCGATACTCTGCGGTCGAGATGTGCATACGCTGTGGTCATGTACCTCCGGGGAAATAATAGTTGATTGAGCTTTAGATAAATTTCATTTATTTTCTTTGTTGAGATTACGTATTGTCTATTGTTTAGTCTGTGGTTAAAGCAGCTCTATGTTTAAAAACCTACATAGTTAGGACAATATAAAATTTTGAATAACAAAGGTGAAATCGTAAAAAAATTTAGCACTTTTTAGACCTTTTTAATTTGTTAATTTTTTTTTTTTACACTAAATTTAGGTTTCAAAATTGAATGCAATCAAACATAATACTGAAATAAATATACTTAATTTATCAACACAAACACTACTCCAAAATATAAAAGAATTACTTGTCTGTTTATCCTCTATGCATTCAAATAAAATTGCGATAAAACTTTGGGGCATTGTGCACAATCCACAGAAAGTTTGTGTAAACTGTTTATGGTTTTACTTACAAATACAAATTGCCATTCTTTATTTTGCTTTCTAGGGAATAATTTGTTTAAAAACACGTCAATATTTTTTTTTTAAAGAAACGGCTAAACGCCAATTTAACAGCATTTTAGCTTAAAACCTACCATTTTAACCTCCTAATTTTGCAATCCAGTCTTAAGTGCTCGCCTACATTATAACAGGAGGCTTTGTGCTTATAGGTTTCTAGACTGAGAAGTTATGTTGTGCTCGATGCAGTGAGTCAGTCAGTAATTTTACTGTTTTGTAAATGTAGATTAACTTTTCTTTTTTTTACCAGCCTCAGACATCCATACTGTATCCTTATCCTCATTTAGGCCATAGTCTATAATGCTTGCCTAACGCAGATTGTGGACGTCGCGTACGTATTTTTAACTTAAGCAGGTTTCCGCACGATTTTTTTCTTCACTATAAAAACCAGTTGTGTGAATAGACTGCACTTAAGAAATTAAGAAAAAGACTCATTGGTGCGGCTCTTAATCTTCGCCCCTTAGAACGCGAGGCAGACACTAAGTCCTACTTTATGTTATTTATACTATGATGACCAGTAACAAAGACAAAAAAACTTACTTGCCCAAACCAAGATTCGAACCCAGGACCCTCGCCTCGATATTTATAAGTAATTCTCTCACCATCACTATACCACCATACCATCGGGTGGACAGCATAAAAAAAGTAAAAGGTAAAATAGGTACATATGTTGCTTTCATTGACTATTAATTTAATCAAAATATAAAAATGTATCAAAACGTTAAAGCACTTTTTTACGCGACTATACGTTACACCTAAAATGGTTTGGGACCAGAATACCATTTATTTACCTTTCAAAAGATTTATTTTTCCCAAAATTTACGTCGATGTGTTTACAAAATGTGCACCGTTGATTGACGATCTTTGATCACAGTACTTAAAAATATCAAATTTCAGGCATATCAAGGTTTTAAGGAGGCGTCAAAGTGTTAAATCGAAATTAAGCTTTTGGTTTTATTTACCTCATACTTTAGGTTATATTTTATCAGTAATTTATTTTTATACCTACAAATAATTATAATTTGTGGAAATTTGTGAAATTCTGTATGTTTAATGAAATTCTATACTATGCATCACCACGCCAAGTGCCACAAAGTCGTAGAGTGGTACAGGAAGTAGCGTGGACAGAAGGCAGAGACGTAGTGTGGCCACGTTACTCGTCATGCCGCACGTCATGCTCCTCGTTATGCCCACCGCTCCCTCTTTTGTCGGTTTTTGGGCGCGATTCAAAGTCAAAGTCAAAATGGTTTATTCAAATTAGGATTCAAAGTTATGAAATACTTTTTTTTGAAATCCGGTTCACAATGTTGTTGATTTCTACCGAGAAGAATCCGGCAAGAAACTCGATAGTTACTCTTTTAAAAACATCATAAAAACTAAAAATACAAACAATGTTTTAAATAAAAAAAAAATTGAGCTCTACAATTAATATTATTTCCATTTTAAATTGGTTTACCTATGCATCCTGTAATTGAGCATCTTCAATCCCAAGGATTTTTATCATTTACATAGTCTGAAATATTGTAGTATGCTTTTTTATAAAGTACTTGTTTGATAAAAGATTAAAATTTACTTATTGATAGCTTTTGAATATTATTGGGAACTTTGTTGTAATAGTGTATACATTGCCCCATAAAAGACTTACTTATTTTGTGTAGACGTGTATCATGCACCAACAGCTTATTTTTACTTCTAGTATTTACTTTGTGAACGTCACTTTTCTTGCAGAAACTATTGATATTTTTATGCACATTTAAAAGATTTTCATATATATACTGCGACGCTAAAGTTAAAATTTTTAATTCCCTAAACCTATCCCTCAGAGATATCCTAGATCCTAATTTATAAATAGCACGAATTGCCCTTTTTTGTAACAAAAATATTGTATTTACAACAGCAGCGCTATCCCACAATAGGATACCATATTTCATTAAACTATGGAAATAGCTAAAATATACTATTTTTGCAGTGTCGACATTGGTCAATTGTCTTATTTTCTTGATCGCATACACAGCAGAGCTAAGTTTTTTGGCTAGGTTATGAATATCAGGACCCCAATGAAGTTTGGAGTCCAGCGTTATGCCAAGAAAGACTATTGAATTAACAAGTTCTAATTGCTCGCCATAAATATTAATACATGTCTGTATCTGACTAACATTTGGTAATGTAAATTTAAAACATTTGGTTTTTTTTCATTAAGTAACAAATTATTAGCGATAAACCAATTTACAATTTTAGAAAGGGCATTATTTAATTCATCATAACATGTCTGTCGTCTCTTAACTTTAAAAAGCAAAGAGGTGTCATCAGCAAATAAGACAATGTCATGGTTTTTACCATGATATGGGAGATCATTAATGTAAATAAGAAATACAAAAAGACCTAAAATGAGCCCCGAGGGACTCCCATAGTGACTGCTGATCCCGGAGATCTTTTACATTTTTTCAGATTCAAAGTAGTACGAAGCGTCGCGATTAATTGATTTATTTTTATTATACAAATTGACCTGGCAAATGCTGTACTGCAACCCCGACCCACTGCCTAGCCTATAAGTAATCGTCCTCAAGAATTGTGCTATCAATTGCAAAAATATGATTTTAAATTCGAGTAGTTCCAAAGATTAGCGCGTTCAAACCAAAAAAAAGAAACAAACTCTAGCTTTATTATATTATAGTATAGATGGCAATCTTATTTTCCCGTGAAAGTAACTACAAACTACCCTACTCCTACAAACAAATTAATGGATATTCAGACATCGAATTTTTAGCAAATGCGTTTCTTTTTTTAGTTTTCTTTTTTATTTATTTATTGTAATTATACTTATTAAAGTATTTATACTCTTTGGAATTGACTTTTATTGTTTAAATCGTTTTAGGTGACAATTATAAAAATCGATTGTCAGATGGTGCACTCTATTTTTAGCTTAACCGAGTATTTGACGTGCCGTCGACTTTTTGTTATCGTCAAAGTTGGTGCAACCCAGCCTAAATTTTTCTTTATTGTTTGCTAAATTTAAGATTAACTTTTAAATGAAATACATTAAATGAAATTTTCAACATCTTCTTCAAATTCTAAATCAATTAACTGATTTATAAATAAGTAATATAATTCAACCAATTTAGTATAAAGGTCAAAGATTATTGAACTACCATAAAAATAATTAGGAAACAAAAACAACTACCTACCTACTCTATTATGCAAATTTTAGGCAAGCTACCTTGATTTATGTTTTATTTTCATTATAGACTTCTACATAAAACATCACTGAGCATAACTAAATGATTATATCTGCCAACATTATGTAAATTACATGTGGCTTTTTAATTTTCACATGTACATTTAGATTATATTAACATGTTCAATGATTTCTTAATAGATACTCGTACCTATAGGTAGTCACCTGATTTCGTTAATTTATTTAGAGTTGCGTATTGAACCCTATTAACAAACCTCTAAATCTACTAATATAATACATGTGAAAGTTAGTATAAATTGCGCCACGTAAGTTGAACCTGCGCAGTAACACATTTTTGGTTAGTTAGTACATTACATTTGTCCGTACTATACCTGCGCAGACGGCCGCCATTTTAGTTCAACTTACGTGGCGCAAATTATACATTTGTTACCAAAACAACTAAACCGCGTTGGATGAAATGGAGAGATGGCTTAGTTAACAATCTGCAGGAATAACAATAACCGCATTCTAGCTAGCCCTCGCCGATAACCGAATAAAAAAAAATATTAAGCGATAGTGGCGGCGTGGGCAAAAGCTGGTACCAAATAGCTGTCATAATATTTAACTCAAATTCAGTAAAAAATAAAAAGTTATAACTTTTTAGAATATAAGTATTGTCCAATCCTAACTACTTACTATCATCCTATCCAAACCTAACTATTCTTGCTTCAAGCTTAAGTCATTTAATCATCTCAATTTCGTGCGTTCAACAGCGTTCGTTTGGTAAGAATGTCACTGGCTTAGACATATATATACTTCGTCTTTCAGTTGACGTAGCTTTTCGATCTGACGGTGTTCAAAATTAACACCGCATGGCATGCGCAATGCTAAAGGTGCGAGCTCACTACGTTATTAGTACGTACTTTTAAAGAGTAATAACAGATGGCGCTATTTATTTCTACTATAAAAATGGTATGAATAAATAAACATTTAAATGGCAATAATATCTTTACTTTTTATATCAATAGTCACTTTACCATTTATTACTTACTCTGATGTTGGTAATTTACGACGTATGGTATGGTATACAAAAATCTACCTTAGTCTAGAAACACTGTATCTCAAGCAGCGTTAATAGCGACCACGCCACCTGTCACGTAGGATTAGAAAAAATTTGGTGCAAAGATGCTGTCTGCTATCTCCCACATTATTATGTGGGTGTACGTCCCTTGGTTTCCTCCTGCTAGAGATTGATCGTGATGATAGATATACATGTAGGTATCTATAATAAAAAAATGAAGACTAAATCTTTACAGGGGGAATTCATTGTAATATCTTAAAACTGCCAGTCTTTTTAAGTTTTTTTTTAAATGCCAACAGGTATTAAAGCTTGTAGGTAGGTAACAAAGTTCTAATTATGGTTCTTAGAAATACTCTATTGAATATACAGGTACAAGACGATATATGTTTTGAAATTACGTAAGTATAAAATCGGACGCGGCCGAGGGGTTTAAATTTCACTTCACGTCCCAAGTGGCGGAGGTTCGAACCCAGGGGACGGCGTGAACCAATAAGTCGTTTCTTATTTTCTCTAGTACACTGATTTATTTATTCACACCATTGGCTTTTCGGTGAAGGAAAACATCGTGAGGAAACCTGCATACGTCAAGAAATGTATATGTGAAGTCAACAATCCGCACAGGGCCCGCGTGTTGACTATGGCCCAAATCATCCTCGCTAATGAGGGTAGGCCGTGCCCCAACAGTAGGGACGTATGAATGCTGGCAACATACCAACAAGAAATCAAGTATTATAGAAACTGGAAACGAAAATAAACATCCACAGTGTTAAATTATGAAACCAACGTTATTTGCCTTTTTGTATTTCGCACAGCTTGAATACCATTGATAATTACAGTAAATACGCCATCTGTTAAAGTCCTAGTTACAATAAATTAAAATACCTAGTTTATCATATATTAATATTTGAAATATTTCATGCAATAGTATTAATTCAGAAAATAAAAATCATAAAATAATGCAAATCTAAATTATTGTATCTAGGAAATACCACTGTGTTGTCCACGATTCGCCCAAGTACACAGTGTGCCATTAGCGTTATCTCATTATTCAGTACTAAATATAAATCTCGCTAATGCTTCCATATCTTATAAATCTCTAGCTGCCTGCTTAATTAGAATGAGCTGGGTAGCGCGCGCATTGATGTGGTATGAAATTAAATCAGATTATGTTTTACGGATATGGCTCTGTGTACAATAATTAAGCCTATTGATTAAATTGTCTAATAATTTTTTCGACTTGAATATGTATGCTTTAATCAAAAGTGCTGCACATTTTAAGGCATTTTTACATTTTTTTGGAGACAATTTGATTTCATAATACAAATATTGTAATAAATACTTAAAGAAGCGTATCGTTTTTTCATTAAAGAAAGTACTCAAAGTAAGGTACGTTGGTCTGTCGTGTCAAAGGTCCTGAGTTCGAGTTCTCGTAACAGGAAATATATTATTACAATATTATGTATTGGAAAAGTGGTCTTGAGTCTAATTTGTGCTGATTAGACAGCAATAGGGTCACCAACTATCACGTTTGAGGTGGAATATTATCGGTCAAAGGTGGTTTTTACTAGCAGCTGCCGTTTATAATATCTCTTACCACCCCGTTGGAGATAAATGCCGTGATAGTATGGCTATGGCATATTTCTTTTATTATATGGATGAATATAAATTCTGGTATTCCATTGTCTGATATATTTAAGCCTCCTGGAAGAAAAAATTGTTAATGGTAGGAGTTTTCAATGGATTTTTGGAATAAGTGAAAAAAACTAATTATTGAACATAACAAAAAGTAACTGCCGCATCCACAACTTTTACAAGTTTCATGTTCACACACAATAAAACATTACACCGCGGGATGAGAGATGGCGTTTCTCTAGAACCACACTCGTGCACTGTTACCTCTACGTTAGCATCAGTACCATCCCATATGTTCATTATTTACTTACTTAAATACTTTATTATAATATTCTACACAAAGAATTCGTTACTATTTTGAACGTTTTGAGTTTTACAACTTTGTTTTATTTTACACTAGACTTTTCCAGCGGCTCCGCCCGCTCTAAATTTCGTTATCGGCATAAAATTGTTCCGGCAACTTCTTATACTAATGAAGTTTGTTATAGCAAGCTATAGCTGGAGCTTTAGTTTTTTCAATTAGTTCCTGAGGGAACTTTTGAATTTTACGGGATGAAGAGAAACCTATGTCCTAATCCGGGACTAAACCTATATGTGAGCCAAGTTTCATCCCGATCCGTCGAGTGGTTAAAGTGTGACTTATTAACATCCAAACTTAGTACTGATGACATAATTTAATAAGTTAATTCGGTAATTCATAAGCTTTTGTCAGAGGCTCCGCCCGCCCTAAATTCGGTTATTGGCGTGGAACTTCTTACTTAATTCCAATTTAATTAGTTATACTAATGAATTGCTATAGCATGCATATGCATAGGTGCAGCAATAGTTCGTTTAACTATTCCCGCAGGAACTTTTGAATATTTGAGATAAAAAGTAACCTATATGCTATTCCAGGACCTAACCTATATGTGTGCCAAGTTTTATCTCGATCCGTCCAGTGATTGAGTAACAAACATCCATCCAGACATACAAACTTTCACGAATCCAACATATCTATTCTAAACGAAATAAAGCTGCAGCTGTAGCTTGCTATAGCTAACTTTATTAGGATAATATTTAAGTAGGGTGTCATAAAAATTCCACGCCGATAACCAAATTTAGGACGGGCGGAGCCTTTGGCAAAATTAAGTTTATATTACAGATACAGATTTTATTCATAACAATGTTACAAGTCATTACATAATAGTTCAATATTAATTATGGTATGTCCAAATATTCAATTATATAAAGTTATGCTATAGAAATAATAATAAACATTTAAACGAAAATAACAATAGTAAAAATTAAAAAAAAATATTATTAGACATTCAGTATTGCTTTGCATTCACAGTGACAGCTCCATGAATTCTTGGTAAATCATAGAATGCATCTGCAAGAGCCAGGTCCTTAGTCTCACTTTAAATATATATATATTTTAATGTAAAACCGTTTTGTAATAAATATCCAGTAAAAGTCCTACCGATCCAAGCAATAATAAGTATTATATTTGTTCTTGAGAAATACTATATCTCGGCTATCATTCCACAGATAAATAATAACAGCCCTGAGGTGACAACAGCACTTAAGTGTTAACAGCCATCGATTTAGTATCTGGGTTAGCTGCTAGCAGTAAATACTTTACCTAGGAATTATGAATACACCTGTGAAAGTCTAGATTTATTCACAGCTTTAATCGCAAAATCTAGTCGCAATGTCCCGTCGCCTCGTTTGAGACTTCCTCCAGCACTACTTGACCTAGTACAAAATTGCCATTTAAGCAATGAATTGTAGTAATAACTGTAGTTTAGGAAGAGTGCGTGTTAGGAATATTACTAGACTTTGTAATTTTATTGCTAGATATACGTTTGATATGCCCCTACTATTTGCACTTTTATTCGAATCTCAACTGTTTTACGTTGGCAATGTCAAATTAAGGTAGTTTATTTGTTACAGAAATAGTTAAAATCTTGAAGAGAATTGGACATTTTATTTATACCAAGGAAACCTTTTTTTGACCCCTCTTATTTTAGGGGAGTCATAAAGTCATTAAAATAGGGAATCATATGGAAAAAAAAAGATTGAAATAACTCCCCCCCCATAATCAAAACTATTTAGCCGTCAACTAATATCACAAATTTTGACTCCTCTTTAAACCACTTTCCGTGCGACATCCCATCTCTACTGCTACCGAACACTCGATGCATAGCTAGCGTACGACATATGCCTAAAGAGAGGTTCTAAGAATACGAAAAACTATTTGCAAACGACATCCGCCATATTTTTTGGACAGATAGTTCAAACAAGTCGATCTATCGACTAAAACAGTTACCGCGATTAACAAGCCATAAGTAATAAAATGTTATTGAACATTTTCCTCTTATGATATAAGAAAAGTTTTGTTTTAATCAACTTTGCGTTGTTCATTTAAGAAATAAAAATTAGGGGTATACTTAATATCTAAAACTAAATTTTTCATCTCATTAGGATAATAATACAAGCATCACAATTATTCAAATGCGTATAATAGATTAAGTAATTAGTTATAATTAAGACCGCAATATATCATAATATTGGAATTTGATACGTCTTGATGGTGTAGTCTTAGCCTAATCACATGTAGCTAGTGGGAATCGAGAACACGCGATCTTGTAACCTAGGACTTCCGTGTGTGCTTTTGCCTAGATTCTAATAATCTTGTGCATTTTGCAGTGGTGCCTAACTAGTTGCCGTGAAGGAAGCGCATTCCTTTATTCTTTCAGTGATTACCTTGATTACGCGAGACTACATTTGAAACAAAGATGGTGGCTATTTTTTTTTTCTTTAAGTGTGATTTTCCTAGTAAAAGTCCTTATTTGCTTGACTTACAGAAGTAATATCAACCAATGCTCCGATTTGTAAATACTGTGATAGACAAATCCTGTTAAATCTTGATTGAATTTTTAATTAAAAAATCACAATTGCAGTAGTTATATAACAAACACTTATATTAATCAACTTATAAATATATTACTCGAGTTTAAAGAGTGTTGCCCCTAAATCGAAATCTGTTGAGACACGTCAAGAAACTCAGCAGTCGGTCTTGTTTAAATTTACATAAGTTGAATCACATTTGTTTGAATTCAGAAATGTTGATAATAATGAGCTATAAACCGTGATTATTAACCTGTTTACATTACGTTAATAAAAGCTAATTTAATCGTTTGCCATAAGGAATGGAATGAGTCAGTGTTGTTTTGTTTAAAAAGAAAAAATACATTTTGTAGTAAATTAATTTTAAAAGGCAAAGCTTGGGTGATCTAAATTTTGTATTGAAGCAGTGAATTAAATTTTTTAGATTTATTCCTGCAATAAATTTAAACAGTGATGTTGTTTTATTGGATCGTAGGTCTGCATTAATTACATCTTATTTATCTTATATCTGTCTAAAAATATGAAATCTCCTTCTGCCTATTTTATTCACTTACGGTAAAGTAACATACGGCCACACAGGCACAAAAAGAACTCTTGAGAACTTTCACTATAAGTAAATTTTTTCCCGTGACATAATTTAAGTATGAGACATAAATAGACATTTGAGGGTTAACTAAAAACGCATATGAAAATGCGGGGCTCCTACAATATTCTAAATCAAGCAAACAGTTTTTTCACGGATGAAAATGTGGGGCACTATTCATTCACGTAACAAACGATTCAGAGAAGTTGCCAGAATTTTTATTTATACATAGTTACAACTAAGAGGTCGGATAATGACATAGGATGCTAACACAAGCACCATGAGTAATCGCACAATCATGGAGCTTGTACAGCATTGAAATATCGAGAGTACAAACGATCGATTAACCACGGTAAGAACCCCGTTAATACGTCTAATTGCTACTTTACTTTTTCCCGTGGGATTGACAAAAAATAAATTATCAATTGACAGTCATTAGGCATATTTAATACACTTTATATCTATTTTATTGTTAATATAAGGCTTAATTATCTTAACAAAAACGCTAATTTAATCAAAAAGTAATATAAATCCGGTTTATATCTAAAACTTTAACGGCAGGTAACCCACTGCGCGTTTAATTAATTAATATTAAGTAATTTATTACAAACATAGACATAGATTTTTCTTAAACTATAATGACACGTGAATTTGGTATCTAGGACATGCTCATGGTATAGTTATCATCCAAGCTTTTCAATGAACAAAAGTAGATAGCCATTAATTATGGTTAGAAATATATTAACATAATTAATTAATTATCAAAAACGTTTCACACTGTACCACGGGCTAAAAGCGCAACAGAAATGTTTTTCTAGGTCCAGCATGGGAGTTAAGAACTTCTCGTTTGAAATGTATGTATATATAGAGTAGAAGAAGTGGGGCATCTCTCATCAGCCTCATAAGTACCCACTGTTGGGACACGGTGTACCCTCACCGAGGGTGATTTGGGCCATTGCCCACACGCGGGCAATAGTGCGGATTGTGGACTTCACATACATCTTTTTTTTTTCTCTGACCGTATGCAGGTTCCCTCACAATGTTTTCTTTCACCAAAAGATAGTGGTGTACATAACGAATGTACTTGAATAATTAAGAAAATACTTATTGTAACACGCCGGGCTTGAACCTCCGCCTCTCAGGACACTAGGTGAAATCAAAACGCCTAGGCCACCACCGACCATTTTCAAGTAGGGCTTAACATGGGCTAATAAGATAACTTTTTCATTGAAATAAATACTCAAAACAAACCGCACAGTTGGAAACGAAAATATATCCATCTCACGTCGGCATCATTTGGTTAGACTCAGCAAAAAAGGCTGAGTCCCACATCATTAGTGACCGAAACCAGTACCAACCAGACAGATACGTCTTATTCAACTGGAAACGCATAAATAAGATGCGCTCGGCTAGTGAAATATTAGATGCAAACGAACACACGCAAAAATGCTGTACTGCATTTCCATACAAATATGGCTGGTCGTGCGCGGTTCTCCAACTTGAGTGGCTGTTAAATTGAACATAGTTTAGTACTTTGTTGCAATACTAATTCGTTGATAAACGTTTATCTATACTAAGGATTCCTGAAACTTCAATTGACCTACGTTGAATTGTGGATGATACTTATTCAGATATTGCTGCTACCTAGGTTTTTTTTTTTTTTTTTATACCACTAAGGTGGCAAACAAGCACACGGTCCACCTGATGGTAAGCGGTCACTGTGGCCTATGGACGCTTGCAACACCATGGGTATCACTCGCGCGTTGCCGACCCTTCAAAAATCTAATAACTTCTTTCTTGAAGAACCCCATACTGTAGTCCTTAGAGAAACCCTTGGCAGGGAGCTCATTCCACAATAGGTACTTCATATATGGCTGTTTTGTGGCTTTGTTGACAATAGGACAGCAAGAGACAGATTGCCGAACTACGGGCGCGGGTTCTATCCCCGCACAAGACAAACATTTCTGCATTTATCTGCTGACTATTTTTTTAGATAGAAATAGATGTACGAGTATTGGGATAGAAGAAACGTCAACTCACGTAATGCCGCATTACTGAGAGGTAGACCACCAAAGGCTAAAATACATAGAGACGCTTTTAAGGGCTGCAGCAATTTCGCTTATTCAGCTTCTGCAGGAACCTAGGCTGGCTGCAGTAGCCGGCCACCAGCTACGCTCAGTCACTATCCACGAATGACATCGTTATCTAACAAGAAGAATAGATTTTCACGAAAGCTGTAAGGCTATTACGCAATAGATGGCGTATTAATTAATAATTATTGTAAATCTATTCACGTGTAAAGCACAATAATTCAGATATCAATACAGTAATCATTATTAAGGACATATATGTACTTACGTATCTACCTCTATAAAACCAAAAAGCAGCAGTGAAGGGTTTTCAAAAATGTGTCCCGGTTTTTTGAAATATTCAGCTCCAAAGTGGCTACGAAGTTATGGAATAAAGCACATAAATTGAATTTTCTTGAATAATAAAAGGCCTTAAGATAAGCTAACTAGCGCTACCATTTCATATTTTTGATTTCTATTGAGTACACCTTCTTAATTTAAAAGTTTGAATCCGTTTTTGGAACCTCTTGCAAGCAATTGGCTTGAATTATCATTTAGCAACAATTCAAATTTTAGCTAACTAGTGTATAATTTCATGCATACAAAACTTAAAAAAAGGGCTTATCTGTACTGTTAACTATTTAATTAAAAACATTTTTGAATATTGCTAGAAATCAAAAATATATAATAGTGTCGCTAGTTAACGAATCTTAAGGCTTTAAGTTAAATATTTATACTTTCTGTATTAATACATTCGATATATAATCGTCCGAACTTAAGCTTTTATGCGGTCTTAAACAATAATATTAACAACTGCTGCGGTACCTAAGATACACCCAAGGTAGCCTGACATGCTCTTGGCCAGTTTATACCCATCTGACCTAAAAGGCGGGTAATGTTTTTCGCGCGTATGTATGTATGGGTATGTCCGTTGTATTGTGACCTCCTGTAGCCCAAACGGCTGATCTAATTTCGATGAAAGTACTCAAATGAAAGGTATTCATATCCCGAGTGCTGTAGGGTACAAAAAATAGTCAAGCGCAAGTCGAAAACAAAGTAAAAAAAAAACGAAAACTAAAAACCTGTAAATAAAAAAAAAAAAAAAAAAAATAAGTACACCTAAATAGACTAAATATTCAACTATAAGCGAACGAGTCATTTCAATAAAAGTACAAATAGTTCCAAGTTATTTTTTTTATAAATATTTTAGGCACTGAAATGCTATAACTGTGCATATATTTTATTTTCTGCATAAACTTTTATAGTATAAAATTATATGATAATAACCAAAACATAATGGTACCTATATTAAAGTCCATGGCCGCATCTTCATTGAACGAGGAAACAGCACAGACCAACGAGTATTGCCACTTGTTTCCCATAACTCATAATATGAATTGAACAACACCCAGACTGTACAGATATAGAGAAAGTAAATGAATAGTGTCCATAAGCGGTTACATTTGAGACGAATAGGACAAAAGCTGTTTATGAATAGTGCTACTCTCAAAAGTACTTATTAGTATGATACTAGGAATCCGTTATTATGCTTTATAGTCCATATAATTAAAGTAATGTTGAATAAGCTTTTACTGTAAATATTATTAACGAGCTTTATGTGAAGATGGAGAAGAAAGATAGAGCTTTGGTTACTTGAGTAACTTAAAGGATCTAGAAATTTTATTAATTTTCTTTAAATGAACGAAACTATGCTATGTATTGTAATGGATTACTTTTATTACATTTAATAAAATTAATGTTAATACATCTTAAGTAATATTTCATTAATAATTAATTAATGTAACGCATTTATGGTTTACCTAATAGTTCTTGGTATCAATTTTTTCGCTGACATTAAAAACAGGAAGTTCTAGATTTAATTGCATTTTTTTACATATTTTATCAGCTAACTTAGGCCGATTTTAATGTATGTTAATTATATGTAAGGATTTAAAAAAAAGATTAAATTAAAAGGAAATTCAATTGCTACGACTTATATGACGTATACCAAAAGTAGATAAATTTTTTATACCCTTTATTATTTTCTTTGAATAAAGATGTACAAATAGGAAAAACAAATATCTCTGGATAATTCTAACGTCCTTCTAAAGTAATTTTGTAAAAATAGTCTCCAAATTTTTTGAATCATGGTCACCGCAGGAGACTAATGTAAGGTCATCTGACTACCGTCATCTGCGACCCGCTTTCTACACCACAAAATAATAGAAACCCATTAATTATTTTATACGTACAATATCGTCACGGAACCAATTTAAAATGAGCCGCACAATAGATGTTACTTAGACTAATACAAATGAGTGAAAGAATGTAATTTAAGAGGCATAGTACGTAAATTACATTTTTTCGGCAAGTACCTCTTGGATCTGCTCAGAAGATCCGATGATTACGTGATTATAAATATACCTACTTCAAACTCCAACGAACGTCAGAACATAAACGTATTTTGTTCCATAAAAATCTACTTTGAACCCCTTTCACTCACTTTACAGAAGAGTGGGGAATTGTTGAAAATTTTAGATCACATAGCATTCATATATGTTGGTGGGACGTGCCAAACAACTCCTGCACAAATGTAATGGGTCATTATTTTGTCATATAATATTATTAATTTAATTTAATCACAAAGTACGAGCACAAAGCAAAGTTGGTTGGCGAGGAGTGAAAAGGCGAGCGCGTCAATTATATTTGTGAAGCTTTTATGCCAGTATCAAATCGCACACCTATGTCACTGTTCAGGATTTATAGTTCCGCAATTTTAAATTTTTACTTATCTTCATAACTTTTGGACGGGAGGTGAGATGCACTTAATTTATAATTCACTGAACCAAACACCGCGTGTAAATTTCATCGAATCCGTTTTTTTCAATTTTAAGGAACCGTTTGTTTTACAGAATGACAAATACTGGCAAACAAGTTTTCCTGCCGGCGTAAGATGAATAAATTCTAATGAACCTCGGGAAAAGCAACAGTACCTACCTATTTTAATAGAATATTGTTTGGATATTGGTAATCAATACCTTTAAGTAACAAATGACAGAGGTCTAGGTACATTGGACTCCGCAGTGAAGGCACGATTTGTTACAGAAGATATGTCTCCGTCGGTGTGACGTAATTAATAGTTGCATAAGCAAAGGTCGCAGAAGATTGCAACTGCAATACGTGATTATGATAATTTATAATTCACTTCTTTATCTTCAAGCCTCATGCCGCTTTATTCGCTAAGGAATTTCAAAAAAAATTTATATTAAAATAAAATAAAAAATACGTCATCTTATTTTTGTGAAGAAGTTAAAAATACGCATTAAATATATCGCACATTCAGATATTTTCTAAAAAAGGACACTGAGCTTAGAATTTTTTTTTGCAGTCGGATGCCAACAAACACGTTTCTTACTGCAAATATTTCACACCCAATTTCAAATACTCACACTGCTAATTTTAAGTCGTTTTTTTATTTTACCATAAATTTAAGTATTAAGTTACCACTTATTGATAGTAGCATAAATATAACTACTTTTGTGTCATACAGACGCATTTCAACATCTATATAATGAATAATATTAAACCATCATCATTCAGTTCATCATATTGCATAAAAAGTAATATTATTTACAAAAAAAAAATTCCAATCTCTGATATTTTTTATTATTTTCGATTTATCCAAACCATCTATAACCTTCCTAATCCAATTGAATTTATTGATCATTACCATGCTGCTTGTAAACTACGTTGAAGGAAGTGAGGTAGTCTATTTCAAACACATTACTTCTTTAGGGTCAGCATGGTCTTAGTTGCGTATTTACACTATTACAGACCTGGAAGTATTGTGGTGGCACCGATCTCAGAGGCCGACTTTCTTGATGATAGTTTTCGCCACATACAGTTAGTCAGTTAATTTCATTTCGCATCCGTTACCAAGTTATATTATCAGTCGGAATTAATTCCCGTTTGCGGCCGTCATGTTTCCATTGCTGCACTTGATTAGAAACGAATAAATCTACATTTCTCTTACATTTAAAATTCTATATCGTTAAATATGTATCAGTTATAGCCTATTCTTTAGTAATTAACATAGTAAAATCACATTTATTGTACATAAAACCATTTCACCAATAGTTTAATACTTGAAACATCTAATTGATTCCGGTGTTTTATTGGCAATTTCACAATGTGTCCCAACATCGTATTTTATTTTACTGCGTCGTAAATAGTGATTACTGTATGGAGGTGAGACAAGATGGCTACTGTACTGTTATAAATGCCTTATAAAGCCTTTTATGCATATATTCATAATATAAAAGCAATGTTTGACATCAAAACTATAACAGCCATATTGAGGAGACATAAACGATGTCACTATGAAAAGTCCAGTGGTTCTTTTGAAAGGAATAACGCCAAATCCTGAGAGTATTTAGGTTGTGTACAAAACTATTTAAGAAGATTCGTTTCAGTAAGCTTCGAATAAAACAAGCCAAAAACTATAATTCAAAAGGTTTCATTGAGTATCTTAGTCACACCTTTGTATAAGAAACTTCCTTAATCTAATTTGTGTACCTAAGTAGGTATGAATGGACTGTGTGCATAAAACTATATCAAACGTAAGCTTTCTAACCTAAAATCAAAATAGGCTTTAAATTAAGCGGAGACTGCACATAGAAACTGAGCTATATGCTTGTACTCAGCAATAGAAACACCTTCGGTTTCGAGACTCACGCTGGTCGAAGGGGCGACCCCAAGAGCGACAACCCAAGCCGAAAATCCCCCCGTGGGGCGCTATATGTCCTGAGGCTTCAAAGTCTCGCCCCAAAAGCCTGGTGGAGCAGTAATGGCTGCATCAGCAATATAAATTAATCCTCAAACCTTGAACCGTAAAAAGTAACCTAAACGTACTACGTCACAAAAAATAAAAGCTTACCCAAACATTTAAGTTGTTTAACTAGCTCTGATTTTATTTCAGATTTTAACGAGTTTCCAATAACACATATCCTATACCATTGATGTTATAACAGGTATTAATGTTTTCTATTACACAACAGCAAAATCACTGACAGTCAGTATCATTCTAAATTGTTAAGCAGCGACAGCCTACAAAGATCAATAACAGGAGAAGCGTATCTTCAAAGGTAGCGGTTACTTGCCTCAGATCTGCCATCGATAGAGCGCACTGGCCACGCCTCTGCACATTCTGCCGCAAGTTTGCGCCAAATGAAAGTAGGCACGATGATTTATTTTAGTTCCCATTATGAAAGCAATAATTTCTGCCGTTGACTATACTGTTTCCACTGAGTTATCATTTACGTTGTGTTTTTGTGTAAATCAGGTTGGGGCTACGTAATAATAATAATATAATTAAACATTTTATTGTTCAAAATAAAACATAAAATTGTATTTACAGAAGTAAAATGGCGATCATATCGCTATGGAGCGATCTCTGCCCGATAACCTGTGATTAAAGATATGTCTTGAAATTCATGAAATAAAAAAAGGCGTCACACAGGTGTTAATTATAGCATAAGTGATCGTTTTAAGATTAAATAAGCAATTTTTATTTAATTATGTGCAAGAGTGTTGACATCTCCAGCGATGTCAATTTCCGAGATCATTTGCAAGACAAGGTGAAGCTGGCGTCCAAAAAATTAGGTGTACTCAACAGAGCGAGGCAGTTCATCACGTCGGGGCAAAGGTTGCTGCTTTACAAGTCACAAGTTCAGCCCCATATGGAGTACTGCTGCCATCTCTGGGCGGGTGCACCCGGATACCAGCTTGGCCCTTTTGACTCGGTTCAACGTCGGGCTGTGAGAATTGTCAACGATCCCAAACTCACTTGCCCTATCGAACCCTTAATTCTGAGGAGAGGCAACGTGCGAGTGATAATCCGGGTATAAAAAGCGTCCAAAGGCTACGGTGACCGCTTATCATCAGGCGGACCGTAAGCTTGTTAGCCACCTCAGTGAAAAAAAAAAAAAAAAAAAAAACAAAGTATCAATATAATATTATATTACTACAAAAGAGTTATGTCTATACATTAACATTTCAAAAAGAACCAATGAAAAAAAAAAATCTTACCAAAATAAACTAATTTTGAATTTTTTGTCTGTTTGATCAAGCATCACGCAGAACTTGTCGAACGGATTGGAATGAAACTTTGCAGGCTCATAAATAGATAGTATGCGTCCTTTTTGAATGGTCCCGGTCATAGACTTGTTTTAAATATATATATTAAACTCTGTTTAACCCTAATAACCGTTATTAATTACCGATGTGATAATGAACCATTTGTAATAACAACTTTACCAATCGTCGTAACCGAATTTGAATTAAAGTCATGAGTATGTAACATAATTTATTTGCACCTGCTTTGATTGTATCAACACCTCATCTACATAAATAATAATATCTTACTCATCCAATCATGGAATTTCACCCTTTCGTAAAGCGACCAGTAGAAACTTCTCTGTTTCAATTTATTTTTAATCAATTATAAATCTTGTAAACCGTGAAAATAAGAAACTAATTACAAAATCAAGAAAGAACATCGGTATTTGTATCCTGCAGAGGGTAATGCGATAATAGCAACGATGACAGCCAGTCTGCAGCATAACGGAGTTATGGCCCACAATGCTGGCTGTTTCAATTAAGCCTCAGAGAGGAAAGGGGTTGTTATGCACTAAATCACACTGTTAGATTAGCTGTCTGAAAGATGACTTATTCTTTGGAACTGCTGTAAAGGTTAAGCATTCACACACGAAACAAAAATGTGGACATATGTGTGTTAATACCCATAATGTGATATAATATGTGAGCACAGTGAATATGATATTTGATAGAAAATTTATCGGCTCAATTTCAAAGGTTTGATAACACGTTCGTATGCGTGTTACTCATCCTATTAAAAGTATGTCTTAAAGACATAGACGATAAGGAAAACAAAAATGTAAGTCCTTTTTTTTAATTCAAATGTGCACATCTGCATACGGCATTTGATAGAAAACACAGAGTTTTAAAATTTATCGGCTCAATTTCAAACGGTTGATAAAACGTTCGTACAGGAGGAGGTCGTTACTTACTCCTCCTTTTAAAGGTAGTTTAAGTCAGAAACCTTAGCTTTGATAAATAATAATAAGCAGTTCAGATACTGTATTCAATTTACAACATTTGTTACAGTCTCGTAAACGGCGCGGAGAATGGAATCATCCATAAATAATTGTTTTAAACTCGTTAGAGGTTCTGACACTATACTATGCAAGCCAGGTGGTTTCAGACTGCTTTGAATAATTTCTTTGTACTATTAATTTTCTATTTATCGATCTTTCATTATATTAACATAACATACTTATATATAACGTTGTAGTTTTAATTAAAATTAGTTAAAGAAACTGGAAAAACAATTCGTAGCAAAACAGCTTGAAGAAACTTTTCTTTAAAACGACTTTTCTTTTGGTTTGTAAAAAGAAGCTGGCCGTCAAATTATGATGTGGTTTCTTATCTAGCCGCTGGGTAACATGTTGTGTACAAATAGAAAAAAAAAAAAACAAAAAACAACGAGTTTTCTGTAATTATGTTTGAAGTCAACTGTCAGAAAATAACATAATAAAGTCAAAAATTCACCTGACCGGTAACTAATTAGTGATAGTTCGTAAAGATTAGCTTCTTTGAAAGATTTAAAAATTGATTTTGCTAGATTTATTTAGCTATAAGTATGATTTGAATTTCAATAGCACTTTACCTTAAGTATAAGAATACCTGAATATTATGTGGAAAATTAAGCGTGAATACGTTGACAACCGTACGCTTATATTATAGATAGTAATCAAATTAATGGAAATTAATGCTTAAATTTTACTACATAATAGCTAATCTCAGATCAATTTCGATTCAAAACTATGAGATCATTTAGGCCAACATTTTAACATGCGCCTCTAGCGTGAGATTTTTCCTTTTGTATATAGTAAGATTGTATCATAAGGGATCAAAATAATATTTTTACGGCGAGGGTGCTATTTTGAATCCAGAGTGGAGCGAAGGATTCAAAGGACGGCACACAAGGTAAAATAATTTTGCGACTGAGTTGTTATCACCCATTATGAGAAAAGAGATAAGTCTAACTTATAAATAAGAAGAGTACATTTATTACCACTATTTTTTTTTTAGTAAAGTATCATCAGAAATACGAATTTGAGTTAACAATTACACAGGCTGAATATTTTTCACGCGGTTTTTACTTTTTCACAAACTTTTTTTTATTTGTGTCGGCGCGCGGCCAGCCAGTTTTATTATGTACACATTGTTTATACAATGTTCTTGATCGATCTCTATAATTCACATTCCAAATTGAAATCTCTTTGCGTCCCTAGGGATTCAAAGTGCAACTTCAATCCCTGTTTACGGGAAAACAACTAGCTCTTTTTGAATAGATGTGATAAAAATAATCTTTAGAAGGATATTGAAAGTTGTTTTATAAGGAATATGCGTCAGATCTCTACTTAGTATCGCTGAAAAGCAGTTTGACTCTATTAGGTACATTTAAAATTAATGTTATTTGACTTGAATACAGAGCTACTGCTGCCATAATAAACTTGATTCGAAGAATCGAAGATATGGAGCTTACTCGATTAAATTTTGTTGTTTTCTTCTATGTGCAACCCATTTTCAACTACTTTTTTATAAAAATATCTTTTTTATAATGAAATTATAAATATACAAACTCTGCTTCTGAATTTCTTTGTAAAAATTAGAGAAATAATGTTATGTTTAATTTTTATACTACTTACTATGTTATAAATTAAATTATTAAATTTTATTTAAACAAACTCTGCTATTCAAAAATAAATATTTTCTACATCCAGCAAAATCCCAGATCCCAAACCACTGTAAGATTAAAAACTGCCCTCGAAACGAAATTTAAACTTTAAAATGTTTATAGCAAATTTTAAAGTTTTGTGCGATTGAATAATTAGACGTCAGGCGTGACATGTTTCTTAACAATTTTCGCCGGAATGTTTCGGCTCTTTTATTGTGGCTAAAAAGCAGTACGGACGTGTAATTTTTTAATTAAGGTTTAGTGCTTGTTGATGATGCTTATTTTTACTTTAATGATATGATGAAGATTTCTGCAATATATAATTGTATATCTAAATTAAAAAAAAAATCTTAAGAAAGTCAAACTAGAAACATTGTGTGGGCTTAGGCACAGCAAAACAATATAAAGGTCAATAATTGTAGTCTACTATTCAACAAAGAGGACAAAGAGAACATAATCTATTCAATTGCACATTGTTACTTTTTTTTAAAAGGCATTTAAAACAGCTTTTAACGTTCATTGTTTCAATTTTTAATTTTCGAACGTAGCTTTGATTGATCAGCGTTCATAAACTGAGATAAGGCGACACGGTCCGGCCGACACCTCGACTCAACTTTTTTTCTTTTTTATTTTGTTTACTTGCCAGTGTCACCGCTCCACGGAAATTTTATCAAGATTTCGAACTATTTTTTTCTTTCATATTTCGAATGAACGACGACATTTCGCTTTCAATACAATGACGCCATCTACATATCACTTTGTAGTAATTAATCTCGAACGGTAACAACTTTTAATTGGACAGGTACCTTAAATAGCTCCAGTATTTTAATTTCATACATAATATATGGGTAGGTTTACATAGAAAGTACCACATTCAATTATAACCACACTAGCTTTTTTCCATTGCTCTGCCCGCGCTAGATTCTATTATCGGTGTCGGTAGCTGTAGCTAGAGTTCAAAGTGAAATTCAAAGTCAATATCTTTTATTGAAATTAGGTTTCTATAAACACTTTGAATCGTCAAAGTTATGAAATACTATTTTTTGAAATCTGGTTTACAATGATGTTGATTTCAACCGAGAAGAATCCGGCAAGAAATCATTATGATTTTAAAAAAAATCATAAAACATACGAATACAATCAATGTTTTTTGAATAAAAATGTTAAGCCGTACAATTATATATTATTTCCATTTTAATTTGGTTTACCTATGCGTTCTGTAATTGAGCATTTTCAGTCCCATGGATTTTTATCATTTACACAGTCTGAAATATCGTAGTTTGCTTTTTTACAAAGTTATTGTTGGATAAAATATTTAAATTTACTTATTGATAGCATTTGAATATTAATAGGAACTTTGTTGTAAAAGTGTATTATACATTGCACCATAAAAGAGTTACTTATTTTGTGTAGACGTGTATCGTGCACCAACAGCTTATTTTTGCTTCTAGTATTTAATTTGTGAACGTCACTTTTCTTTCTAATCTTCTTTTTCGTTAAAATCGTTATAATATGCATTGGATTGAACCTGATTCAAATAAAGATTATTTTGTATAATGTCTTATTGTTGTTAAAGCTAGTCTTAATAACTATATTGTACAAATAATTACAATTCAATTAATGTTGAAGTATTATGAAACTCTTACATTTCATATTTATTATATCAACAGCCTACCGTAATATAAGTACCCACATAGGACCATAAACAGGGGAGATTTACGGCTGGCTGTCGGAACAATAGCGAAATACAACAGCGGAACCAACAAATTATTTTAGTTTACCATAGATATGGTGAAAATAAAAGGTTAATATTCAAAACAAGTACCGAATCTTAAAATTTAAGAATAAATTTTATTATTTTAGAGATTTTTTTTATCCGATATCAGTTAGTATCAATATCAATCGTATAGTGTACTGAAATATTAGTTACCATGGACATTTAATTCGCTGCCATAACATCACTTCATTACAATATCATTTTAATACGAATTTATAAATAATTAGCTTCTGCCCGCGGTTTCACCTGCTCTTAATTCGGTTATCAGTGTAGGATTTCAAGGAGTTGCCTCATTGTAGAAAAATGTCCTTCCTTGGGATTCAAACTATCTCCATGCCAAATTTCATCTTAATGGCGGTTTAAGCGTGAAGAAGTGACAGACAGACAGCCATATAATATAATAAATAAAATAAAAATAATCGTCGCGCTAAAATGAACAGCAATTCTTGAAATATAATAATATCTTATTTAGTGATTTTCTAGAAAATATTTAAATTTAGAATATTAGACTATGCAAAACGAAATAAAATTCTTGTAAAAAACAATTAATTAAATATTTTCGATATATTTATTTGTTATTAAAATTTTGAAACCTATAACAAAATATCAGTTTACTCCATCCTTCATTGAATACACCCAACAAAATCTATTCAAAATCCAGTAAAAGCTACCAAAGGTACGTTTAATATGTAATATTTCACTTCTGCGCATGTGAGAATGGGTAAGAAAAAGTACAAAAATCACGGCGGCAATTCTATATTTACCTTGTAAATGTGCGTTTTTATGAGCACATTTAACTTCGCCACCGTGGTAGCGATGATAAAGTGATAGACGAAGCGCGAGCGTTAGCGTGAGCGGTTTTCTTTTTTCTATTTTGGAAAGTAGGTACGTAAATTTATTCACATAATATATTACATTTATAGCGTATAAAACTATAAACAGATATAGTATTGTCTTAAACAATCCGTGTCCGATTCGTATTATTATTTGAAGGTATTTTATAGGGTTTTGACCAAATGAAAATGAATTAAGGTTTTAGTCGTTCCAATACTTTGATGCTATAGCATGTCTAACCTGTTACAGTACTGGTACTTGCAACATAAATATAAAATTTAAATGTATCCGATTTATACATGGTTAATTGACACTACACAATACATTTCATGAATGTATAATAAATTAGTTTAGATTAAAATAATAAATTACCTATAAACTAAATTTTCATACGATTTCGAACCTTTTTTGAAACACAAATAAACAAATCGCTAATTTCTCTTTACTTTATCTATGACCGTAAAAGTAAGCGACATTGAAACTGGAATATGTTGCTATGAAAGCCTTATTTAAGTGATTTTCGCATGAATGAAATGCAAAAGTTCTGCTTTAAAAATGGTAACACTATAAAATTAATCAAAGATATTTTTTAACTCTTTTTCATAATAAGAGTGCCAAGACTAGATTTTATGAAAGTTATCGAAATCTTTCCTATTTAGATCGCATACCGGAAGGTGAAACGTAGGACGCCCTGCAGCCCGATGGACTGATGACCCGAAGCAGAGGACTTGAAACAATGGAGCGCCTTGGATAAGGCTTATACCCAGCAGTAGACCAAAATAATAAAGATCTTAAAAACTTATTTAATATTCCAAGATGGTCGATGTGATATGCACAATGAAACTAAATATTTGACAAATTGTCTACTCTGTTGTCTCTGTTGCTACGCCGTGTACCTAAATATGTGAACGTTTAAATTGCTTTTGAATTCAGGTAACATTTCTCATTCAATATCCGCCCCTTAATTTTGCGTTATTTTTTTTATGAGTGATCCTTAAAGTTAATTTGTAGTAGTTACGGTTATTTATATAATTTGTACTCCTAAAAATAACTAACAATGTAAACTTTACCTTAACTAAAATTTTAGTTAATGTAAACTTACCCTAAACTAAAATTTTAAGTGCTGTATTTTATTCTATGATACTTACTTTTTAAAAGAAAACAATTAAATCTTCTATTTCTTTGATTACCTGTTGAGGTAAGTAAAGGGCATTCTTTCTTCAAGCTCTGTCGTTCTGGGCACGGGTGGAATGCAAAAAAAGAATTTGCATGTCAAAGTTTACTTTGCCCGTTGGAAGCGGATTGCACAAAGTGATCAATTAGCATTTCTATGTTAGGAAGCAGGCTTACAACCCACGGAAAGTAGTCTGAGAACTTCTTACTGACCAAATCAATAATAGAATTATTATGTATAGATTTTTTTCGAATATTGACATTTTTAAAAGGTACGTTTACTTGTTTATATTTTACTGCCAGGGTAATTGTTTTTTTAAAAGATCGAATAATTATTGCTTCAAGATGTTTTAGTATCGCTTTGTACCATGTCAGATTTGCCATCTAACTATTACCTACTTTGTTTGCATGGCTGCGATACTAAAGGTTTATATGCAAGCTCACCATGTTTCACGTAGTTTTCAAAAGTAATAACAGATAACGCTAATTTTTCATAGCATGAAAAAGAGAATTTCTCACCATTGACGTGTCCATTTGGTGTTATTACATCAAGGCATGTGTACTTTTAGGAAGATGAATCAAGATTTTAAGTTTTAAAATTAAAAAAAAAACAGCTACTAAAAGAATATTTTGATATATTTACTATTTACATATCGGATTTGGAAGCTTCTAGTGAAACAAAGTTGCCGCTAGTAATTTATTCTAGCATTCAATAGACGTAACTGCCAAATTCCACACCCACCTATCTTGTAATAGATATTATTTAACATTTTGATAGCTAAAACTAGAAAATATAAGAATTTAAAGATTGAGTACGACTTTATGTCGTATGCTATAAATCTCCTCAAAGCCAGTCGCTATTCCTTGTTTGTCCTGTCTGCATAGATTTTTTTTTATCTTTGAAGCATGACCGAGCGTAACCTTCACGACTTAACAGTGGTTGACAAACATTTAAAATAATGTATGAAGCGCTTGAAGCACTTTATGTCGATAATTGATCACATCTTCGCCATGATTTTACTTTACTTTTTAGACTTGGTTACCTCCATCCTCCAAAATTACGTTTTTTATAGGTATTAGTCGTATTACGAAATTAATACTAATCTTTATAGTATTATAAAGAGACAGAGCGGATATTGTAAGTTCGTTTCTTTGTGGACGGTATTCTCTAAGACGACTGAAACGATTTAAAAAAAAATTTCACTATTAGAAAGCTATGTCATTTAAGATGGTTATAGGCTATGTTTTGTTTTGATAAGTTTGTGTTTTCTTGTGGTACATTAATTTAAATTAATTTATTAATTAATTTAAAAACCTGCGTCGAAGGTAGGTATTTATGATAATATCGATTCCTTTTTTTACTTTTACTTTTAAAACCGTTTTTTTTTCAAAGTATTAGTGTGCAGTCTCGTGACGAGGATTTTTTAAAAATGGTAAATTTCAAACGTGAATTAATTTGAAAACTTGCATTAAAGTTATAAAAAATAGTATCGGTTACCTTTTCTTACTTTTTCTTGTGAAACTGTTTGAAAGAGCTTAAAAGCACTCAAATCTAATTGTTATAAAAGACTTATATCATGCATTCTACACATCAAACAATAAGACTACCGAACTTTAGTGACGTAAACTAAAATAAATATAAAAAAATTGACCTTGTTATTATAAAAGAACAAACCATGAAGTTGCACTACAATTAACAACATAGGGTTTTATTTCAAGACCCTTTTTGCTGGCAGCATCAATTTCAAGGGACGCGTGTACATCCATGCATTGTGTCACGTTTACACTTAAGTCGCCTTACTTTGTGGTAATAAATCAGTATTTTAGCTAATTAAGACATTATTTCATAAACCACTTCGGGTCGTTCAGTTCCGTGACATGTTTGTGTACAGATAAGAAGCCGCCTCGCCCCTTGTCGTGTACCTACACGTCAAAGGTGCCGGTTTATTAATTTGGTCTTAAAAGAGACACTTTTATCTTGCCTGTCAAATTTGAAATAGTATGATAAGAACAAATAAAGACATTATTCAAGAACATAATTTATAGCTATACAGTTTCACTATGTAATGATTTGTCAACGTTACCAATATGTTGGTTTTCCATTTCAGAAATGATGGTTTTTGATTCTCTAACGTACCTGAAACAATAAAACATTAATTTTATTAGAAGTAGTAAATAATTATAATTTCGGACCAAATTTAGCACTCCTTGGCCTATCTATAAAATTTGAATTGTTATCATAGTTGAATGTGTATATGTATGTATCAAAGCTCGCAGCCCAGCTGCATTGGTGTTTCGGAAACGATATGTGAAGGTAAGTAACGTCGGGCTTAGACAGTCATTGAATGGGAAAGCAACGAATGACACATTTATGAGCTCTTCTGTTCTTAAAATGGCACTGTAAAGAGTCGGACATATGACAGCAGTCAAGGACCTCGGAAACGGCTTTAAAGCTCTGACAGTCGAGTAGCCACTAGCTCGACAACGAGCGCCAATCTGCTTTGGGCCAGCGTAGTAGGCTATGGCCTTAGCTTCTTTCCTTTAAGGATAGGCCGGTGCCTTTGCAGTGAGGACGTACTACGGCTGCAACGTACACATATATATATATATATATATATATATATATATATATATATATATGTATGTTTATGTAGACTACATGTCTGTCCTATTATTATCATCAGAATGGTTGATTTTACATCAGATAGATAGCATTTCTCATAGTACAAGTAAAGTCATAAAATAGGTATGTATGTGATGGCATGCGCATGCAGTATTTAGCAAAAAAAAATTTTATCATAATATTTTTATCACGACTCCTTCTGTCGGCTCTGTATGACTTTTTGACCTTCGCAATGCTATTTTTCAAATTTAAAAAATGCATATAAATCATTTGTTTTCATTTAAAGTCTGTAAAAAGTATTCTACTAAGTTCTTTTAGCAGGTTTTACTCAAAACCCATTAAAGAAAATAATTGAAAAACATAGTTCAGACATCAGTCGAAGTCGTGAAACAGAGATATTCTTAAAAAATTCGCTATTCATTTTTAACTAATTATTTATGATATTTAAGCATTCACTTGGAAATAGGAACTATAATTGTTGCTTTCTTGTGCGCTTGATTCTATATTTATTCATTTTACTTCCTCAGTAATGCATTGACACGCTGATAAGTGCAGCTGTGTAACAAAGTTGCGCGATTTTTCGTACTTGCCAATCCTTTAAACGAGCAATTCTTGAATATATATATATTAATAATCTAAAGCTCGAAAACGGCTCCATCGATTTTTATGAAATTTAGTATGTAGGGGGTCTCGGGGGCGATAAATCGATCAAGCTAGGTTTCATTTTCAGAAAACGTTGTTTTATCCGTGTTTTTAGGCAATGATAAACTGAAAAATATGACTCTTTCTGACATCTATTGGCGAGTAGTAATACTATAATTTTTTAAGAAACAGCAACGATAAAGCTACTTGATAATAAATGGCGTTGTTAAGCTACTTGACATAAGATGGTGTTGTTAAAAAAGACGCGAGCGTAGCTCGGTCCTCCAGGTACTAAAATTTAATTTACCCAAGAAAACTGACTTCTAACAAATTTTATTTTTCACATGATAACTGAGCTTTAACGGTTAATGTTCAATTGTATTTTGACTCGGCTACGATTGCAAATGGGCTACAATGCCCATTTCACGCCAATAGACCCTCAATGTAAACAATTCTAACCTTTTATAGGCCATTTTATTGTTAAACTTTTCAATTTATGTTCATATTTTGAATAAAAATCTTATTGACGTAATATACTTTCTGATATAAAAACTTATTATAATATATTTTTATGGCTCAATCTATATTGTTCACACAGTATAAAAAAAAATGGCTGTAGGAAAAATAACAGATGTGACCAAAGTAAAGTAAAATTACTAAAGTACCTAACTGTTGTAAAAATAACAGATGTAACCAAAGTGAAGTAGAATTACTAAGGTCACTGTAGTAAAAATAATAGATGTGACCAAAATAAAGTATAATTACTATAGTACCTAACTTTTGTATAAATAACAGATGTAACTAAAGTGAATAAGAAGTGAAGTACTTAGAATTACTAAAGGCAATTTAGTAAAAAATAACAGATGTAACAAAAGTAAAGCCTATTCACTAAAGTAGCTGTAGAAAAAATAACAGATATAACCAAAGTAAAGTAGTATCCCTTAAGTGGCTGTACCTAACAAAAATAGCAGATGTAACTTAAGTATAGACGAATTACTAAAGTCTCTGTAATAAAAATAACAGAGTTATCCAATGTAAAGTTGGATCCATCTTCGTTGCTGCGATTTATATTGTTTGCCACCAGATTGATGCGAAGACACATTTTGAGTAACCATAAAATAGACATAGAATAGTAGATAAAACTTATTGAGAAGTTTATAATAACACCAGTTAAAATAAAATATGGTTAGGTTGTTTCGTTTTGTAAATAACACTACATAAAACATAGCGTTAGACAAATTTATGAAGAGTTTCCAATTCTTGAATATTTAATAAAACTTCCTTGCAGCCTAGTTGGTAGTGTGGCCAGCTGTTGTGCAAAGGGTGTGGGTTCGGTTCCCGCATTGGACAAACATCTATGTGATAAACATTTGTGTTTGTCTCGAGTCTGGGTGTATTTATGAATGACTAGCTGACTCGGCGAACGTTGTTTCTTTATAAAACAACTGCCGCACGAACCTATTGTGAAAGGGTTATAGGTAATAATTCAGAAAGCTTCCCAAGCGTGTGCATAACAACTTACCAAAATTTCTTAACAATCGGTTTACCCTTATTGCGCGAGTCCGACTCGCACTTGACATTTTTTTCTTTTTCAGAAACCTTCCTCGGTGTGTGCATAATAACTTACCAAAATTTCATTAAAATCGGTTTACCCTTATTGCGCGAGTCCGACTCGCACTTGACCCTGTCTCACTTGCACTTGACCCTTATTTCTTTCTCAAAATCATTCCCCAGCGTGTGTATAACAATTTTATTTCATTACAATCGTTTTACCCTTATTGCGCGAGTCTGTTTTCAGAAAATCCTTTCTTATCGGATGTCTACGTCATACAAAGAACACACCCTCCAAGTTTCAGGTCTCTACGATCAGCGGTTTAGGCTGTGCGTTTATCCATCAGTCATTCAGGACAAAGCATTTTATATGTATAGATATGTTTGTATTTACAAAAAAAAGTAATATATATATTTGTATCCGTTGGCTGGTATCCATAACACAAGCTTTGCTTACTTTAAGGCCAGACGACGCTGTTTGTAATGTCCGAAACGAATTATTTATATTTATTTATTATTTAAATACACAAAACTTTTTACGTAGCGATTTTTTTGTAATAAAAGAAACAGTAATTATTATTAGTATTAATTAGTAATAGTCATTATTTTTTAAAATGTTTACTCTCGCGTGACATCACCTGGCCTTATTCCAGATAGATCTTGACTCATCTTTGCATAAGGGAAAAAAGAAGTATCGGATCGGATTCTTATATGAATATAATAAACTTTTAGAAAGGCTTATAAGACAATTCCATTAAACAGTTGTACGATAAAATTGTTACGGCGAGCAAATGTAGGTATATGTATACCTTCCCTCACAAACTATCTTCCTACACATAAATAAAAGATATATAGACATTATTGTGCTGTTACGCCAATTATTACGCGAAGATCGAAGAATCGCCCAGCCTTTTAACGATTCAACAAACGCTATATGACTTTGGGTTAAGTTACAGGCGACACTAAAGTAAAGTATATAGCGTACCTATTATTTAAAACGATATTATTTTCATAGGTTTTTAGTTATATTTCTAGTTTTAAGTTATATTAATAAGTAGTTGATTCAAATTTATCTACGTTCTTAAGAATTTCTACAAAACATATGACAGTTACAACAAAATTTAATTTAATTTAGAAAAAATCGGCCAAGTGCGAGTCGGACTCGTGCACGAAGGGTTCTGCACCATTATTTATAAAAATGGCAAAAAAATCACGTTTGTTTTATGGGAGCCCCCTTAAATATTTGTTTTATTTTAATTTGATTATTTATTTTTAAAGTGACTATATAACTAAATATTCTGTGCATATTTTAAGCGTCTACCTGTTGCCGGTATCAAAATCGAGCAAAATCGAGCAAAAAAATCACGTTTGTTGTATGGGATCCCCCTTAAATATTTACTTTATTCTATTTTTATTATTTGTTGTTATAGCAGCAACAGAAATACATCTTCTCTGTAAATTTCAACTGTATACCTATCACGGTTCATGAGATACAGCCTAGTGACAGACGGACGGACAGCGGAACCCTAAAAAAAAACAACAACCTTAAATCGCGACAGCTCATGACTTCGTTACCGCCCTAAACTACACGCTTTTGTACAAACGGAATGTGTTTAATATTTATGACTACAGCCAGATTAAATTATTTCCCTAGACTTAGGTTCCAGCGCTGACATTTATATAACTGTTTTAAAATAAATCTAGAGAAACCCTAGAAACGAGTTGTTAAGGGTTAACTATCTTAACTATAGACGCGTCTAAATGAATGTAGTATTTTAACGTCGACACCTTTATAAGCTTAATAATGAAACTATTGAATGGAATATTCAACAAGCATTTATTCTGCTATTTTCTGAATCCAATTAAGTATTCGAGTATAATTAATATTCAATATTAATTTGATATTCTAAATATTGCACGCAATTAACAAAACACAAGTACCTATGCAGGTGTATCTAACAGTACAAAATGAAATACCTACATTTAATTTTCAATATTAACCTAATGCACTAACTAATTAAATGCTTAAACTTCTATAAATACAACCAAAAACATGCATTTCTGACTTATATTTTTTCAGGATTTTAATAAGTTTTGAGGTTCCTAATAACAATAATTTTTGGAAAAAAATGTTTAAAAACAAAAAATTATATGATTATTTTATGATACGCAGTAGGTATTGCACAGCCAGATAAAATGTAACACCACAAAAATAAAATCAATGTAGGTAAGGTGACATTAGTTTTGTAATAATGGAAATCAGACCTTAAAACAGGAACTCTAACAAAATATAAAAGTCCTACTCTATTAATATTAAATATTTCAAAAGGCATAGATACGTGTATGTCGTGAAGATGCTGTGTTATAGTGTAATAACAATGTGGTCGGGTAACAATTAATGATATCGGTTTCTTTTACTAATTTCATAATTCAGATATTTGTTTTTGTTGGCAAAAACAGAATTTCAACTATAGGTATCAATTACATACAATCGATAAATGGTTTTTTAAAAACCATAAGGAGTCTAATCAAAATAGTTTTTTTTTTTTAAATAAAATGATTCGGGCCTGTGCGTCTTAAAATATTTCTAATTGATAAAGTAAAACGTTATAATCGTGACATGATGGCTACCTAACATTTCCAAAATCTTAAATTGTTGATATCAAATAAACAATATGACATTAAATATTGAAATACTTCATATTTGCCCTGTGTATGTAAGGTCTTAGCACTAAAATGTATCCGCAGAACATTCAAAAGGCCAGACCTCTTTCATCTGTAATCAAACAGAAAACAAGGCGATATTCAAGGTATGGGCTCATCTACAGCGATTGTCAAAATTAATTTTTGAATTAGGTATCTACACGTGCCTGAATAACTATTATTTAATAAAGTTATAGTCTATCCACATATTGTACAAGATAGTTAATGCTTTTTAATATTATTAATACTAACAACTACCTATCTAACAAAAATTAAAATATAAAATCTACATAATTTTAGTTTACACCTTATTTAAAATCAGTAATTAAATTAATATTTTACTAATAAAATATTGGCAATCTTATTTGTATAAGTAACTTTTTATATACTTATTTTTGTAACTACAAGATTCAATTTAGGTTGCTTAAATTTTTTCCCAAGAATGCATTCAATACCTACCAAATCCGAACTCTTAAAGAACATTGTTAAACTACATATACACTGGTGTAATACTACATATAGGTATATAATAATTATGTTACTATAACATACCTACATATGTTTCTGCATTAGTTTCTCCTCGCTAACAGTAGAGCCATACTCTAACTACGCCTAAATACCGGCATCGTGCTTGCTGCAAATGCCGCTACAATACCCGCTTGTACCGACGCTAGCGCGGACTGGATAGCGATGTGTTAATATTATTTACTGCGGTACACTTTCGTAATTCCAACCTAATGTACCGAGTAAATAGAAAACTTTGTTTTGACAATGTTATCGCTAGTTTGCAAAAGTTTTGTTATAAAAGTTTATTTTTATACTACCGTTCTTTAATTTTCAAATTAAAATATCAAGTCCACTATTTATATTAAAGCAAGAGAAGAAAAACTTACTGGAAAGAGGTGTGTCACGCTTCCGCTAGATGGCGCTTATTTAATAAATATATAATACTTCGTGTTTCCCGGGTAATTTACATTCACAAAATAATTGCAATCATACCTATTTAAAAAACAAGTTAAAAATGTTTCAGTTAAAAATGTCTTTTTAACCCTTGTGCTATGCTAAAAACTATTACTCGTGTAAAGTAGTTTCATTCGCAACGATTTTAATATAAAGCTTATCTGCGCTTACTGCTAGACATAGGCCTTTCTTAATGGTGAGCCCTTACGCACTACTTGTTTCAGGATTACATCAGCTGATTATTTACAAAATAAATCATATTCCTACTTTGTATATAAAAGCTAATTCCTACTCATTCGCGACACAATATCAAACCGCTTTTAATAAAATAAACAGTAAGGATATTATCATTTTGTACTAAACAAAATGATATATTATCATTTTGTACTAAACAAAATAATGATTTGTACATGGAAAGGGCTGTACCGCCATCACTTGATACATCGGTTAAATACACACAAGACTAAATCCTTTAAGCAGTTATTTGTGTTCATACATACCTATATATAATTGAACTGCAGGTGCATCCATGTAACAATATGTTAATGATTGTTAACCAGAACATTCACGAGCTGATCTGTTTTCCGTCTTTCTATCTGTATGTCCGTCAAGTTTCTTTTTGTTTGAAATAGCTAAAGGTTTCAATATTAAGTTATAGGTATAGTAACTTGTGGCCTTGAAAACGATATGCGAAGTTAGGCTCGGCGAGGTCAATTATTGGATCGGTGACCGCCTAGTGACACGCGTGGGCGCATTAACTTGTCAGTCCTGGTTGTTGTCATTTGACAGCAGGCTTAGCCCAGTTAAAAGTAGGCCTAAAAATTCTGACAGTCGAGGGGCCTCTCCTAACCGTGATTTAGTCCTGCGTGACAGGCGGTGACCTCATATCTGGAACACTGCTTCTGAAACAGCGTATGAGAACTATGGTGCCTTCATGTCCTATCAGTCTCAAATTACCAGTTTCTGAGTAATATAATAAAATACCAGCAACGAGTAATGTACATAATATTATGAAGACAGTCACAATAGGTCGGAGACGTAAAGTGATATTAAATATTCATACTTTATCAGAGGTGTATGATTCTAAATAAGATAATATGTGAGCCCACTCGGTAATTTTACATAACAATAGAAGTGTGTTCGTTTTGGAATAGAGAGTTCCCACGTTTGATACTTTTGATAACGCCAGTTTTGCCACCGACACCTATCGTTCGTGTAGCTTTGAAACGTTACTAACAAAGTTATTAGTAGCAAAACGTACGGTTGACGTACACACACTACGATAATAACACACACAGTACCTTAAATAATGAATATGTGTGTATAGGCAGTTTGACAGATTTAAACCAAAACTCCACCTGCAGACATGGGTCTAAAATTTAATAATAATATTCTAATTAATTTTTTGGTGGCGAAAGTAACGAAAATAATAAAAATAATGCAAACGAACGCTTGACAGTTGGTTACAGATGATACTAAAAAAATGATATTTTTAACACCAATGCAAAACAAAACAGATGACAAACGACAAAATTAACGAAAATAAAACAAAAATTGCTCGCAAAACGAAAAATGAGACCCTAGGAGCGCCAATTATAAACAATTTGATAACATAAAATTATTAGATATGCTTCAATCCACAAACACTTACGCAAAATGAACGAACATCAAAACAAAGCATGACATTTGCTAATGCCTGAGACATTATTCATCGAACGCATTGTCTAAGGCCGGTTACAGCTGTACGATTAGAGATAAGGAGAATATCCTTAACGGTACACGACAAAGCTTAGGGCGGCCCACACGGAACCTGCCATTGAGACCAGCTAGTAAGGCTTCCAGCTGACGAACGATATAGTAGCTGCAACTTAGTAATTCTTCCTAACGTAATGCTAAATGTTCTAGTAATACGTTTTCCATTTATCCTAATTATAATTATGTTCGTGTATAACCTTGAAACGTGAAAATGTTTTGCAAGTGAATATTATTTATGTACAAGTGTTGTAGGTTTCATTTACACGTTTTTTTATATTTTTAAAATACTTAAAAGTGGAAGTATTTTGATCATCTTACTAATATAGTAAATTAGCTTTTGGCAGCAGCTCCACTCCCGCTGAATTCTAGTATCAACATAGAATTGCTTGATATAATAGAAACTGCTTGATTGTAGTAAGAAAGTTTGCTTTATCAAGCTATAGCTGTAGCTATAGTACGTCTACGTGAAGTTTGGTTATCGTTATTCCTGCGGTAACTTTTAAATTTTCCGTCATTTAAAAGCTTCAACTATCTCTGTGCCAAATTTTAGCTCAAGAGAATGCTCCATTGCAACGTGAAGGATGAACAAACAAACCAAAAAACTCACTTTCGCATTTATAAGGTATTAAATATGGATGACAGAAGTTAGGTCAGAAAAAAATGGCAATTGATTTGCTAGTTCCAGACTTTTTATATAAAGATTCTTTAATAAATCTTACAATCCCTATTGATATACCTTTTTTGTGATTTCAGATGAATAAATCTACAAACAAATTAAAATTAGTTTTAAAATCGAACGTTTGCGGTGGACTTAAGTTGGAACTCCCAGCGACTACTTTATATCTATCTGCTTGTCGTCTTTAGTCGGACATGAATATGCGTTTTGTAGATGTAGATAGGTTTCTTATACTTTAAACTTTGTTATGCTATCCGAAGAACTTCAGTAAAATTTACCTGGGTTAATTTTTTCATTAGTTTCTTCATTCTTACTTTCAAGCGCCAATTTTTTAAAAATCAAAGACAAAGTTTATATTTGAGATCTTTAAATATCTTGTAAAATATTAATATAAGTATTTGGTATCGCGTTTATTTGATACCAAACACTGTATAATTATAAACGTTTTATTATAGCGCAAAATATTATACAAGTTATATTCGCCATGTTGGATTTTATATGACGTCACAAAGTTATTTCAAAGAGATCGAAATTATGAATCCATTGACACCTTATTTATTAATATCGGGTTATTAGATAAGTCGTTTAGGTTGAACATACGTAAATACAAACATACATACATACATACATAGACCGATAAGACCATAACCCTTCCTTTTAGCTTTGCTGTAGTATGGTAAAAATACATATAATTGTAATTTTATTTGTAATATAATGTAATTGGCTTAACTAAGTAAAAACTATTATATTGATAGATTACTATCAATATTTTTCTTTTCACAGCAATAGTTTTTTTTTAATGTTATTACAGATTAACAATATTAAAAAAAAGTACATTAAAAGCCACGGCTTAGGTTCGAGACTAAAGTATATCAATTAAAAGTTGACTACCATTTATGTTTCCTATCAAGATCGGCAAAGGAAATGTTTGCGCCTATATGTCATAGGTTTTTTTTTTCATTCTCACTGAAATAAAAACAAAACTCAAAGCGTAGTCATTACGTAAGTCTTCAAGTGTTAGGAAGTAAGAATTTTATCTAAATGTGAGTTTTTTTTTGAATACTTATCACTAATTAAGTAGTAAAATACTTTATATGCTGCTTTTGAAATCAGTATTTAAATTTTAGATCAACTTAAAGTTCATTAACCCCCATAACGAGAGTGCGGGTGGACTGATATAATTAAAGCCTACTCCCGTTTCCGTTGAGGATTAACATTGAAACTAGAGGCGGCGAAAACAACTCACAAAGAAATAATCGACTTGTTGGTGTATCGAATGAATATCCTCTAGGATTGGTTTAAATTGTTTAGGACCCAAATGGTCGTAAACTCAAACAAAAACGTAACTGTTACACCTTAGTAGTCGTAAATACAAGGGTTTGAAACAAATCAAAGTTCAAACGTAAACTGAGTTCTGAGCTCGCTCGATACGTCAAACTATCCGACACCCAAGAACCTTCACACAAACTTACAATTATACTTATTCCGTTGTGGAATTTAGTGACAAAGAAATTTAAACCTTATAACTAAGAATTATAAACAAATACGACTAGATAATCTATCTTAACAACGGCAAAGGTGAAGTGGTTGATGTAAGATTGACTGTTCGTACCGTTACAAGAGGTCGGTTAGGACAGTGCACTCGCATCCGAAAGCGAGCGTTATCGATAATGCGCACATCACTACGCGCCACGCGAGATCGGAACGCGTTGTTTTTAAAAATGGAATGCGGTTTGAAATTGGAAAACGTGTTCGTTCCGAGAATTGAGTTTTTGTTTCAGAGCTGATTGCGGTTTGCACTCCCGTATTTTTGTAACAAAATGTATATCACTGGCTAAAACTTTAACGATAAAGAAAATTGAAAAATATCCATATAATGTTATAAATGTTATATATACACCAAGAATTTTATAACATATTTCTTTCATATTTTTTTCCATCTATCCGTGTCTAAATTTAAAATCGTTACTAAGCAAGAAGAAATTATTACTCTAAAGTAATTTCGATATAAGTTTTCTTGGTAACTGTTCCCCGTAAATATGTATTCAAAAATAGATCTTAAAAATAATTACTAAATAAAATTTTAATAATGTGTTTCCAGAGTAAATTTATTTTAAATTGCTTATTTTTATTATACAATCATATAGAATATAATATATAACCAAGACGTACATGAACATAAAATCAGTGTAATAATTTAGTTTTTTTATCTCTCACAGATCAATGGTCTCATTGATCGAGACATAGTCATAAAAATAAAGCAAATAACAAAACCGCTCACTAAAAATATATTACGATATCAACATATTTTTATATTTATTATAGTTTTACTTACTTAACATACATTAGACATGTATTATCTTGGTCATGATGTACATTTGATACCAATCTGCGGCGAACGCGGAGCTTATTGAATAGCCGTGAATTGTTGCCGACTCATACACAATTTGTTGGCTTATGATTGACACGGCGGGGTGGCGGAAATAGTGCTGTAGAACTACAAAGTATGTCGACAAATATAAAAATTATACCACTTGGATGCAAAATGCTTGCACTTGTTAATTTATTTTTTTATGGTGCCTGGGTATAATTCGCAAATATTGTGTAAGAGAAAAATAATTCCTTTTTTGAAAAGCTCTTTCATAATTTGAATGTAATGAGTAAAAACGCCCATAGTAGGATTTAGCAAGGGAGGGCAGCATTTGGCCAACTTCGTCAAGTCTTTAAGTCACATATAACGTAGAGCGTGAAGACAAAAGTCTTCCACCAGTACATACTGGTCCACAATTTCAAGGTCGCAGAGCGTGCCATGAAGTGAACTATACTCGAAGTGTTGCTAAAGAATTGAACCCATAATAGAACATTTGGAATAAAACTAAAGTTACCGAAATAACTCACAGAATCAGCAAGCTGAATTGGCAGTGGCCTAGACACGTCTTTTGGAGTAACGATGGCCGACGCAGCAGACGTATCCAAGAATGAAGAACGCGTTCGAAAGGGGGACGCGTGAGACGCCCCTCCAGCCCAGGGAACCAACGACCTTTAAAGAATGGGCGGTAGTGGCTAGTGTGGAAGGCAAAGGACCAGGAGAATTAGCGCGCTACGGAGAGGGCTTATATCCAGCAGTGTACCAATACAGTCTGGTATAATAAGCAAAAAATAATTATAATAAATAACATTTAATTGAAACAAACGTAAAATAAAACGAGTGTACACAAGTGACTAATCTGTCTACAGACTTTCTTGCCTTTTTTGCAGTATTAAACCTCACTTAACACGCTCATAAGATTTTTGTCATGGGTTAGCTGAAAACATTCTAAAAGCCTTGAATTCTAAGCGTTCAGTTTTTGATTTATGTATCTCTTGTCCGTTCAGAAAATAAACTATATCTATGTTTTACTAAACACTTCGCAAAATTAAGGAGATTTAAGATCGAATAAATAGTTAAATCAATCTCCGGATCATTCTTTAAACAACTACCATCGTAAGGTAGTTGTAAATTATTCTTAACTATTTTGTAACAATATTTGGCAACAATCGTAACTGTAGCTGTAAAACTTTTTAAAACACAACAATATGTAACTCGGTTTGCATCTTACTTCAGACAAATAATAAATCGGTACCTTAACTATCGATGGTTGAAAAAAAAACTTACACATCACTATTAACACTGCTATTGAGAGATACTACGTGGTGTGGCCGGCACGAAGAATACACGATAGCAGATTCCCTCTCCATAGGTAATGACCTCAATAGGGCTCACCATGGTACATTCCCTCTCAACATTCTGCCAGTTACTGATCTATATCAAAACAACTATTTGACCTTTACAACACTTTTAAAGAATTTCAAAATAGAACTTATAATTTTCTATTGCGAAGAAAATATTTGGATCTTTTTAATTGGAGAATATCAAAAATTAATATTTTACACAGTATTTTACCTAATTTTAAAATAATTAAGAATTGTGACTTTAGGAACAGGGAGGAAGGAACCCCTGATAGCTTGATTCCAAAAACTAAGCCTATATTTTATTCAGTGCGAAAATTTAGTTTAAACAACTTTATTGCTAAGATTTTCTAAGGTTCTAAGGATTTTCAAATACTTTTTATTCTAGTACATTTATACACTGAAAGAAGACACTAGAAAAAAAAATGCACAATAAAACAAAAGTCACCCTAAATTATAATCAATTTCAACAAATCATAAAATACAAGTACAAAGTGCGGTCATATCACTAAAAAGTGATCTCTTAAAGACAACCTTTGGGTAGAGGAATGTATTTAAATAATTCAAGTATCTGTGCACTATATTATATGTATATATGCATAATAATTTATGAATGTTTTACTTTAAAAATAAGTTAATACTAATAAATTATAAACAGAATAATTTTACTTATAGCATCATATGTTTATATAATCAATATTAATCCACACACTAAATATATATTTATATACAAATACTAAATATAAAATAACTAAAACATTTATATAAAGTACGTAAATAGTTGTATATGTTGTACTTATAGGTGTATACGAAATTAAAAATATATTCTTATAAAACTAATTTTTTATCTTAAGAATATAAAAATATTTTTTTTTAATTTTTTTGACAGCTGCAGCTAATTTGCCTTTAATATAAAAAAAGTTGAATGTAAGAGAATCGAGTAAGTAGGTTCATCAGTTGTGTGTTTCGTTGGTGAAAGCGGCCCACGGTAACAATAAGAACGTACTATTATAGAATTTTTCAATTATCTTCCGTTACATTGAACTTATTAAATAATATAATAATGTACTATTTTTAAATTAATGTGCCCACGCTTTTCTACTCGAAGAATAGCGTTTCATTTCTAATGATATAGCGAAATTCATACCATAAGCAACTAAAAATATCTTCATTAGGTAGGTACACAATTAAATACGAAGATTCTAAAAAAGAAACAAAATAAATTTTAAGTTAAAAATAATGACTGAAAAGGTTATGAGTTTTAATATATTAATAATAGTTTTATACGTACTCAAAATGATCCATAATCATATAGGATAGAAAATTGTTTCCAAAATGATGCCATGAGGAAAAAAAATTGATGGTGATTCGCATTATGGCCGACGGTTGATGGGACGAAAAAGTGGTGCGAAACTAAATTTGGACGAGGCATGAGTAAGATGCAAATATTTAAATTTCGTGAGTTTCTTTGATTAGTGTTACAAAAACTTTGGTCAATGACTCTTCTACTAAGTTCAAGTGGATATAAAGTAGATAGTGATTTCATTTGTTAGTAACTGGGGCCACAGAATTACTTGTATACCTATTTGAATTATCGATACTTACAGTAACTTTGAAAAGAACTGTCGGTCTTAAGGATAAGAAAAGTGAAGTAGCAATGGGCAGACCAAATATCTAGATCGTAGGGTTGTGAACGTTAGGGAAAAAATAATAGTTTAAAAAAACTAAAAAACACGCTTTTTATAGAAAACCGAACTAAAAAATAGAAAATAAATTTTAATGAATTTAAATTAAGAAAATAGTGATAAAAATTTCAATGAATATAAATTAATAATAGTGTGAATAAAAAAAAAAATATTTTATTTTAAAAAAAGCGTTAAACTATTGCACGACTCATGATGCGAAGCATCAGAGTGCTTTATTTTCTTACCTTATCGACTATAGATGAAAATTATATAAATTAACAAAAATCATATTTTGCAAATTGAAAAATGGAATAATTTTATCAAATTAGTGTATTGTCATCGGTCCTCAATAAATCTACAAAGTTTGAACGAAATCTGGCCGTTTAAAGTGGGTCAAAATCGCGCCCAAAGAAGTCGGTTACAAACAAACATACAAACATACAGGTGAAGCTAATAAAAAGCTCGTAAAAAGGTTCTAGAGTAGGGAATGCGATCTAAACTCGCAGTGTGGGATGTGTCCAGCAGTAAATATGACAATAATGTTAAAATCAAATAAGCGTGACTTAATTATTTTTTTCTAATAACCATAACTTTAACTGAATAGCGTATTTCCTAGCCAGAAGTAATAAAAGGGCGAAACTGAGGTCTGCCAATCAAAATGGCTGACGTTGATGGAAAGAGAAAAAAAAGGTTTTTTTGTCTTTTTCTGAAGGGTGGTCAATTTTGTGAGGCTCAAGCGCAGTCCATAGGACAAATCACAGAACTCCAAGTGTATGCTCTTATCTCTTTAAAATCCACAGATTATATATATTATATAGGTACTGTAACATGTGGAAGAGATCTATGGTTAGGTCGCTTTTTTAAGGAAAAAGGAGTGTTTTTCAAATCCAACAATTGGAAGAAAAGATTTTTATGAATTTATATCAATAATTAGCTATACGACGATGATGACTCCTTCGTCTAGGGAACGGGTAGGGAAGAATATTACATTAAACCAGGTCCAGGAGCGAAATACCTAAGAGTTATGTAGTCGAATAAGAGATATATATCAATAGTAAAACATTGTCAGCGATGTAGCAAAGTAGAGGGGTGACTAAACAATAAGTTACACCCCTTATCATCTTTGATTCCCATATCCTGACAGAATCCTTGAATCTGACTGCGGTAAGAGTAGCAGTTCGCCCCCAGTATCTCTTAGCACACAATCCGCCAGCGTGTTGCGACCTAGCAGATACAGTACCAATCGGAAGTCATAAGTGTCTTGAAAATGCTTTTTACACACATATACCTGTACTGATTTTTTATTGTACCTAATTAGTAGTCTGTAGTTTTTTTTTTTAATTATTATTTGTCATCGTCAAATTTCGTCTTCTGGACTGGACTGGAGATCTGGACACTCTGATAAGTCATAACATGGGGGAGGACATGTTTTAAACGCAAGATATTTAATCTTAGTACACAGATCCCACGGCAATACATTTTTGCGCAGGTGAAATCCCAAAGCATAGCTAAAAAATAAGTATTTATATTGCACGTGTATCAGAAGACTTCATTTTACACCATTGCTATTTTCAAACTACTTCGTGATTAAACGCTATTACCTAAGCCGTGACAAATTTGCTTACTTCATGCCACTTTTTTGGTGCAACTTAGTAGGTACTTAGACGATTATCGTGGAAATAATCTCTGCCAACAAAAATATAAGTAAGTCTGATTGCCACCCATAAGGTCCATTTAACACGTTAAAAAAGAGTAAAAGGCGCGTTATTTTTAGGGTTCTGTACCTCAAAAGGAACCCTTATAGGATCACTTTGTTGTCCGTCTGTCCGTTTAAAAAAATAAGGCCATTTTTGTCGCATATTTTGGCATTTACAAATAAATCAAAACCTACTTCCCGTTGTCCTAGTTGACACCACGCAAAGTTTTACACCACACCTATAGGAAAAAACCGAAATTTGTTAATTTGTATTTCTAACACATGAAAAAAAATGATTGTCTGTCTGTCTGTCAAGACCCTTTTGCTCAAAAACGCGTTGAGGTATCAAGTTGGAATTAATATGCAATACTAAAGTCTAATCACCTAAAGTTGTATAAAAATCAACCTCCTTAGGAAATGCAATGAAAAAATATGCCCTTAATATGGTCATTTTTGTCGCATATTGTGACACAAATTAATCAAATTTGTATACTAACCTAAAATCATAAAATTTGGCAAGAAGCAAGATGTTTCATTAAAAATATAGAAAAAAATCCAAAAATTGATAGTTAAGGCGCTGTGAGACTTAACCTCATGATGGAAAAACTATTAGCATATAGAGTCGCACTTGGCCGGCTTTTTAGCTAGTAGATATTTAAGAGAAAGAAAAGAAAGCACATACACAAAACTTAACAGAATTATTTAAAAATTTGGAGGAGACAATGTGTGATGGTAAAATATGTAGGTTTTACAAGAACAAAATTTTAATATAATATACACAATAAAATTTACTAACCCTTGTCTCAAAATTCATAAATTGATTAACTTTGTAATGCGTCTTTCAAAAAGGTTAAGTTCAAAATCTGGTAACTGAAAGATTAATTGTTTGATCCCGCCCGGTTTCATTTTGACAGATCACCTACCGGGAAGCCGTTGATCGCGCTTGCAAAAGGGTTTTTATCGATACATATGTAAAAAAATCCTAAAAAATTAAAAAAATCAATTTAGAAATCTTTATGAGTACGTAAAAAACAACGCAATCCTATCAATAACGAGAAGTCTGTCAATCCATCAATCTGGCTTTCAGTCCATCAAATTGTAGCTGACATAAAAGCGCAAAAAGTACATAAAAGTAGCACATAATGATCAATAACCGTGAACCGACCTAGAATATGTATTTATTTGAATAATCTTCGGCACTTTGTATTAGACTACAAAAATTTAATTCGAGATTTCGGCCCATGTTCTGTGGGTAAAGTTGTTCAGTATAAAGTGCAGAATTATCTACTGAATCATTATTTAACCTTTTTGTTACAGACACTCGCTTTTTTACTTTATTTGTACAAATTTTGTGAAAATAAAGTGCTTTTTCTTTAAAACTTCTAAATAAATAGGTTAAAAGTTGATGTTAGTTAATTACAAAAGAAAAAAGATATCTGTAATATTTTAGGCGATATAAATATAACCGTTACAACTTAGTGAAATTTACTCAAACGGCAATGCAACACTTTGCTCTTGAGTCGAAATACCTAGAAAGTATAACCAGCCAAATAATAATGTAGCTATTAAGTTATAAATACTGATTTAATAAATAGGATTATAGTACCTATCACAATGAGATATATAACTGAAAAATTGTAATACTAAATCACATTATCGATATCGAAAAAACATCGATGTACCTATTACGACGGCACTTTTATGGCGAACATGATAAATGAATGTCCGAAAATTGCATGTCAAGAAGTAACTGGTTGTGTCACTCACTTTTACATTATAATACAGCACGTCAACGACGAGGATTGGACGAGGGCCGTTCAGCTCATCACCCACGGCAATTATGAAAACGTATAAACCTTAGTTTTTCGTATTTCGTTGCATTTAAAACTCACCTTAACCATGTGTAATACCCACCTGTTTTTTTGCAGTGTCCCCCTACTAAGCTACTCTATAGAAAATTAAACATAAACGTCACAAACTTTGCCTTGTACTTGTATGCCTGGGTTTTAGAAGATATACACATAAAAAAATCACAGATCTGGGGCCTGATTCTTGTGGTGGTAGAGATAATCTCGAATTCGAGATATTTTTAATTAATTTACTCATGGCTTGTTAATCGCTGTAACTGTTTTATTCGATAGATCGACTAGTTTGAAAGAGATATGTCGAAAAAACATGGTGAATATTGTTTGCAAATAGTTGTTCGTATTCTTAGAACCTCTCTATAGGCATATGTCATATGCTAGCGGTCGACATGCATCGAACGGTCAGTAGCGGTAGAGATGGCATGTCGCACGGAAATTAAATCTATTAAACAAATCTCGAATTCGAGATTATCTCTATCAGCACGAGAATCCGAGGGAGCTTATTACAAAAAAGTCCGAGTATTTGGGTCTCGCGTTCTCTGTATAGAATACATCTCACCTCTCTAAACCTTGTTAACAGAAGGTCAGCTAATACCAAGACGCGACGCGATGTGGAGCGGTTTGAAAATGCGTCTCGTTGCTCGTAGTGACACGAGACGCTGCACTGCACCACGCTCCACCGCGCGGCGCATCATCAAGCCTCTTCACGTCGCGTTGCGTCGCGTCTCGGTCTGAGCTGACCCTAAGTCTCGAAAGGTGAGATTTAATTTCATAAATTTTGCCCCTGAAAAGGCAAGACCCAACAACTCCAGATTTCGCAATAAGATCCCTCGACTTTATACGTGTGGTGGGTGACACAAATAATAAGTTGCTATTGGAAAGCAGAACAAATTGAAGTTTATACAGCAAATGTGATATATGGAGTTTTTAAATATTATTCTGTTTGCCGAGTTCTCAGTATGATGATATATATTAGCAATTCTATGGGCTAGTAAAATATGAACTGCAACAAACCTTTTAAAAACAAAATTAACTGGAAATAATATTGTTATTTCAGATCGCCTGTTAAATAACATCATGATATATTTATATCTATATCTTAGGGCAAGATGGTTTGGCCTATATTTATATATACATGGCCATTCTAGCATAAAACTTCTATTTTTACGGAATAAAAGTCTAGCCCACGTCCTTCTCCGTCTCTTTAAGTATCCCTGTCCGAAGTTTTTAGCTCAATTGGATGCTTCTTTGTCACGTGATGCAGGGACAAACGAACAGACATACTATTGCATTTATAATATACTAGCTTTTGCCCGTGGTTCCACTCGCTCTAAATTCGGTCATCGGTGTTGGAATAGGAGTAGGATTGAAACTGTAACTCCTCAATTATGGAAAATACTTTTACTTGACATGTGTTTGACTTGGTTTTAAGTAGTTTACCACCTTATTTATATTACCTCCTAAGTGTTTCAATAGATATTGTATACTTGTTAGCTGATTATCAAAGTATTATATTATAACTTTAAATAGAACTTCTTGCCAGTTCTTATTGGCAGGAATCAACATTGTTTACATTGTATCGACAATTCAAAAGTGTTCTCAGAAACCTTTTTGAATAAATATTGTTTGATTTGATTAGATATATATTTAATAAATAAAGGTGTAGAAAAATATCCTTCAAATATCAATATTAAGCGGTGATTTCATTCAAAATTTACTTAAACTGAGCCATTTTTGGATGTTGAAATTGTTAAACAAATATACTTTAGTCAGTTTGTATCAAGAAATGTAATCTAAAGTTAATGTTAAAAATGTATACTTTAGATCGGTTTCCAAGAATATTTTCAACGAGGAAGCTCAACCGCAATTTTCTTCCGCCCTTCTAGAACTTAATATTTTCTGACGCGTATGCGCCCGCGCACCCGCCTGCGTTCTTTAATTAAAAACGGGATTCTTAAAACGAAACTCGCATCCGACGGTCTTATTTGCAAACGCAAATGCAAAAGTCTTAGTTACAAATTAATTTTATAAGTTATTCTTTTGCTTTTTTTTAACTTGATTAATTCATGAACAACGTGGTTAAGTTTTGAGATTTAAGAGATATCTACCGATTTGCTTTGCAATGCCATATATTTTACATATGATTAAAAGTAAAATATACACAAGGGAAAGTTTAACAACTAAAACCCAAATTATCTTTATTTGATACCTTTTTTTTTTCAATCCGCCATATTGGATTTAATGAGACATAATATGATATATGGCAAACGGATTGTAAAGACACATCGAATGACACCGTATTTGTTACATTACGATGAGTTATTTCACTGTTATGAGAGAACAGATGAACATGCTAACATACACACATAAAATTAACCAAGAACGTCATTAGTTTCCTATATTCAAGAAGTAACTATTACTGTTATTAAACCTGGCTATTTTGCTGCCAGTCTTTTATTAATCCCTTTTTTAGGGTTCCGTACCCAAAGGGTAATTAGTGGAACCCTATTACTAAGACAACGCTGTCCATCCGTCCGTCCGTCCGTCTGTCACCAGGCTGTATCTCATAAACCATGATAGTACGACAGTTGAAATTTTCACAGAAGATGTATTTCTTTTGCCGCTGTAACAACAAATACTAAAAAACATAATAATATAAATATTTAAGAGGGCTCTCATACAACAAACGTGATTTTTTTGCTCGATTTTGCTCGATATTGATAACTACAACAGGAAGACGCTTAAAATATTCACAGAATATTTAGTTAAATAGTCACTTTAAAAATAAATAATTAAATTGAAATAAAACAAATATTTAAGGGGGCTCCCATACAACAAACGTGATATTTTTGCGGTTTTTATAGATAATGGTTTGGAACCTTTCGTGCGCGAGTCTGACTCGCACTTGTCCGATTTTTACAAAAGGTTACGCAGCTGAAACGCTTGATTTTACTCGCGAACATGGCAATAACCTTTTAACTTCAAACTTGAATTACTCAAAATCATTTTTATTGGAGATGCATCGTTCCTGCACTGTACCCTTCATATTTAAAAATCCACACAAGCAATACTGACGAAATAAGTTACTTTATAAATAAAAGTACCTATTTAAAATATCATCACGACACAAAAGTTAAATCTCCATTTCCATGCTGCACTTGGGTAGCCGATAGTGAATCTTGCATACATTTGGCACCGAACCTTAAAATATCTAACTGCAAAGTCTTACGAACAACATCACATTCTTCTCTTTCTTTTTAACCTTGGAGTTTTGTTTAGTCTTTTTTCGTCACGAGCGCACCGTGGACTTTGTATGCTAATAGCTGATAACGGAGTATTCCGGACTTAAAGAAGGCTTTCATTTGTTATGTAAAAACTAACACCCTCAGAGTTAAAGTTTTATTATATTAGTACATAACATTAATTTCTGTTATCCTGCCCAATCCTTACTTACTGCTTATAGTTCGTCTGGAACTTCCAATGGGGGTATATGAGTCTTTTATTTTACCGCTTATTACTTTGAAGCTGGTAAATGACCACGTATGGGACATATGTAAAGCCACCTTAGTTCTGCATCTGAGGCAGTGTTGCGACTTTGGTCTCACCCCCTAGCAGACTCGATCGTGGACCTGGATGGTTGATTACTAGTGGCACATTTTCCTGTGCAGCTCCGTATTCCAGAGGGCACGCTAAGTAGTAGTCAAGCCTAGTCAGAGGCCTTATGAGCGGCTAGGAAAACTTTCCAGTAGCTCGATCACGTCCGCCAAACGCACTAGGCTTGCGTGGTGGAATGTGGCCTAAGCCTCCTCCTTCAAGGAGAGGCCTGCGCCCCTTCAGTAGGGTGTAAAACAGCTGAGACAAGATTGAAGTGTATGGAAAAACTCTAAATCGATTTAATTTAAAACTAATCCTTAGTATAGGTTACATCAACACTTCAACCTGGAAACTCAATTAAGCAATGTTAAGTCCGAATCAACATCCATTCCTATCATCTGGATCTAGGCCTAACATCCATTACTTGATAACGAATTGCCGACACATCCGCAACACCTGCCCCGAGTACTTTATAGTGAGTTGTGAGTTTAATTGTCGGATACAATCCCAATATACGAGTTACTTTGTTGCTTTAGATAACATTTTATGTTATGTTTCATTAATGTAAATTAGCCTATTCTTACTGCTTTTAAACACAAATACCTTACTGGACTTGAACTATAAAAAATCTTTCTCTTCTTCAGATCTTTTTTTATAGTTTATGCTAACAACTCTAATATATTATTTGTCACAAGGTCTAGGAACATTTCACAACTAAGTACCAAGCAGAAAAAAAAAGCAGTGAACGTATTACTACTGATAATGTTTAAAATTCTTTGTCAAAAAAATATTTTTTTTCTATTTAATTGACACCAAAAAAACACACGAGAATATGGTTCAATGTTTATTTTGCTATGCTGTATGTTAATGTATAAATAAAGAAGTAAGCTAACCTTAAAAATTATCAAATATTTCAGAAATACATTAGTTTTTTTTTGTACGATTTAAATTATTCACTATATTTCAAACCTAAATAGGTGTTTTTAAGATTCTTTATCATATATCCTACTTCCTACTAATATTATAAATGTGAAAGTATATCTTTATGGACGGATGTATGTTTGTAACTCAATCACGCTTCAACCACTGGATGGATCGGAATAAAACTTGACCCACGTATAGGTATGGTACTGGAATAGGATATTGGCTCCTTTTTATTCCGAAAAATGCAAAAGTTCTTTCGGGAATAACTATAACCGAGCGTACATGAACTATAAATACAGCTTTATTAGTATATTTAAGGAGTTCCACACGGATAACCACATCAAGGGCAGGCAGAGCCTGGCAAAATATAGTATCAAATATATTTTATATAATTTTAATCTCATTTCACATTTTTCCTCGGACTGTTTCTTGTTGAAAGCAATAACTGTCAATAGAAACGTTAAAGTGGCATTATAAATCATAACAATCTATTCAATAAATATAGAAACCCTAGTTAACGTAGGTAAGCTAGATATCGGTTTTGCAATGACTAACACTGACTTATGTCTAAAAATATTCAATTTTCATTTCCTACTCAATTATTTATGTTGAGTAAGGAACTGACATGACATAAATAATTGCTAAAGAGTCAGTTAATATTTGTATTTATTACCGGTTTTTTTCTTGTGGCTGACTTTTTTTTGTTCGCATAATTTTACCTTCAAATAAGGAATCTAGGCTTATCTCATGTGTTACAAATATGTAGTTTATATATAGCGGCAGACAGTACTAGCTTATCCCTGTATTTCAGTCTCTTAGCTTATTTTGTAAAATAACAGTGTAGTTTTAGATAGGTACATTACCGTATTTGAAACTATAACGAGAACTGTATTGTAGACTCAAAAAAATTAAAAATTAAGTTTCATGTCAGAAACGTTATCCAAAATAAAGCTAAAAATACGTTATATTTTCGAATTTCTAGCTTTCTCTCTTTTTCCTAAAAGCTAGTTCATTTTAAAATAATTATAATACCACCAAATATTTTTTTCGGCACAATAACTACTAACTACTCGTAAACAGTGTCATTACGTGCAGTTTAAACGGGTGCAAAGACCTTAATTACTCCCACTGGCTTTTAAATTTTTATTTTATTTTTATTTATGTAGGCAAAGTTCATAGAATTCACGGGCGGTAATGATGCGCCTATTCTATCAAGTATGTAGACAAAGAAGACATATATGTCATGTATAAAACAACGCACACACTACAAGCGAGCAATCACAAGTTTTCACTACAGCCAAAACTTTTTAATTTATACATGCTTTAGACATCTAGCGCCATCTAGTAGTGGCGTTGTTTTCGTTACTAATGTTTTGGTGAGCAAATTTATTTATTCACCTTATATTTTCATTTATTTACTCGCAAATACGATAAAAAACAATGTGTGTCACATTCGGTCTTAGGCTCCTAAATCGCCTCTTGTTAATAATAATTTTCTCCGTACCACCATTAATACACAATGAACTATTAATCGTTTTCAACTAACCCTTAACAACAAAAAAATCCTGATCAATTAAAAAATAATAATACTGAAAAATTCCTGATGACTTTAAAATAAATATCTATGAAAAAACTTTGATCATATAAATAAATATATATCAGCATTTTAAATAACAGTTACCCAATAACAAAGAATATTAGTTATTCAAATCTGATGTCACACCTGATACAAACACTATTGATTGACATCGACAACCTCAGCTTTAATCTAGACCCAGATACAAAGACAACTAATTCCTATACACCTCAGTACACGGCTTTAATCTCACTAAGACATTAATGGACTGATCTCGTTTCAACTCAATAAATCGAATTAGCACTAATCTAGCCTTTAAGTTGACCATAGTCGTTTTATGACCAGCTTATAAGGAAGGCTGATAATAACACTAATAGAAGTCTACGGAATGATATCTAAGATTATGTCAGATCTTAATATTAAATTACTAAGTAGATAAAACTTTGCAATTAAGAATGGCGGCACTACTATGACACAAGTAGAAAATGTAACAATATTTTATGAGATTGATTTTAATCTATCCATACTAATATTATAAATACGAAAGTAATTCTGTTTGTCTGTCTGTTACCTCTTCACGCTTTAAACGCTAAACCGATTGAAATGAAATTTGGTATGAAGATAGCTTAAGTCCAGGGGAAGGACATAGGATAGTTTTTATGTCTAAAAATTCAAAAGTATCCGCGGGAATAACTATAACCGAGATTAATCAATCTATAGGTGTAGCTTACTGAAGCAAACTTCATTAACACTAGCGGTCCCGGCGAACGTTGTTCCGCTGCCGTCCCTCTGTAACCCGGCGAAAGTTGTTTTTTACCTCAAGTGCCCGAGTCTGGCTCGCACTTAACAGATCGACATAAAAACTATCCTATTTTTTAAGTTGTATAAAATAACAAATAGTTACGAAGTTTGATCAAAATCGGTTCAGTAGTTTAGGAATCCATCGCGGACAAACAACGTGACACGTAATTTTTATATATATAGATAAGTTGACGTAAAAAAATAAAAATAAAGGGATATGTAAAGAGACGAAGTAAGACGTAGGTAATTTTCTTTTCTGAAATAATGTATAACAGAATTTAGCACGGGCAAAGCCGCGGGCAGGTCTTGTATCTCGATATTTAATTTTTCTTTGTACTGTTTAATAGCTCGAAATAATATAGATATATGCATATTTTAGGGTAAGGTAGCAGAACAATACCATCGTTGGGAAAAAATAAGTAATAGTCATAATTCTTACCAAAAAGTGGGTTTTGTAATTTAGTTCATAGACTGAATAATTAAGAATAAATACATAGATGTAGAAACTGACTTTATATGTTGATCTGTAATATTTGTGTGATTTTACGTAAAGACCAATCAGTATTTTTTCACGAAGCAAAAGCAAGTATTTTTGAGTAACTGATACTTTTCTAAAACTATTTAAAAATATAATAAGTGAAAAGAAGGACTTAGTTAGACTTAGACAATGCTTAGTAAATCTTAACATAAAACTAATCGTAGAGACAGATACACAGACGTATGTTTTATTATAAAGAAAATGAACCTTAATTACGCATTGAAGTTAAATAAGGTTAAGGATTTTGTTTACAGAAATAAGCAAATGTAACTCGTAGCATACCTCTATGCACGACTGTCTACACTGTGGTGGCAGCAGTGCGGGCGCAGATCATAAATCTAAGGAGAATGTGGGTCAGGCGCGTCAGGTGGCTGCTGGAACGATGAATACCGGACTAATTGTAGGACGGTATGCTTGTGAAATTTTTGCTAGAGATTCAATAGGAATAAAGGGCCCTTTTAAACGTCTTAGCTGATTTACTGGAATTATATTGATCATTGTGATGTACATACTATAATATGTAGATCTACGTATAGTTAACGTAAAGCGTAAGTTCTTAATTAGTGAATAATGGTATTAGCGAAAAATATAAAGGGGTTTCAATAATGAATTACTATGTGCTATATATATATAGTAAATATTCCAGTATTTATATATAATAAAATGTCATTTACTTAGTAACTTAGAAAACATATATATATATATATATATATCGACAAAGATTGATTTTATTGTATGTATAATGCATATAATGCGACTGTGAGTTTATTTTTATGTTAGTTTATGTGTTTAATCTCCAAAAACTTGCAACTTAATAACAAATAATGCATGCAGGAGATTTCGAAATCTCATACAAAATGTCGATCAGCTGATCCAACTTAGTATGGAAGTTTAAATTTTTTTTTTGAGATTTCGACCCATGTTCCTCGGGTAAAATTGTTGAGTATAAAAAGCGAAATTATTTCCTGCATTATTGTTTGACCCTTTTGTTACACGTTGTTATATATCAAGAAAGTTAAAGGGTTGAAGGTTTATAAGTTGGTATATTGTACTCGGATATATAATGAGATACTCTGAGTTTGTTTGTGTGTTAGAACTAAACTTGAATGCCACTTAGAACTTATTCAAAGCGTTTAGGTGTTACTAAGCTACATTATTCCCATTCCAATGGGCATGCAGTTTCATCAAAGATTTTAATTTTTATACATTATTTATCATTATAAATTAATATTTTTATAACAAAAAGGCAGTCAAAAGATTAACTTCGAGCCGAACTTCTGAACCTGCAACTCCTTACATTCCGTGTAAGTGCTCTACCAATTGAGCTATCGAGGCACACATATCTAACCGATGAAAACCCCAACTATATCTTTAGTCTGGAATTACGCTCGTTATGAGCGTCACATACAACTCCTAGTGACTTATAAAGTCCTAGTACATCAATCTTACAATCACAAAATCTTCATAGAATTAAGAAATACAATATAAATAAAATCTTTCTTAGTTAATGACTCCCTGAAGGTTAGAGTCTTAGAAGAAATACATTATACATGCCATATCTATCAAAGAGAATATTATTTATGATATCTATGGCTATATCATTAATATACATTAATATTTTTATAGCAAACAAGCAGTCAAAAGATTAACCTCGAGCCAGGACTTGAACCTGCAACCCCTTACCTTCATATTTTATTCAGAAATTTGCAAAAAAGGAATGACTGTTATTTTTTTTATAATTATCTCTTTACTCATAAACGGAGTTTTCAAGTTCTTCGTTACATAGCTTAATGTAAGCGATAATAAGTATCATGATTGAATCTATTAATCAATCGTGATGACTGATTTACTAAGATATCATAGCTAAACACTGGTTACAGTAACCGGTACTTAGACAACTTTTCCAAGTAGGAATGAATTAATACGAGAATAGCCAACTTCATTGAAAGTTGTTAAGTGATTTTCAGAATTATAGGTTAAAGATTGTATGATTAGAGGAGTCTTTTGAAATTAATTGTAAGCGATACAGACGCAGAGAAGGACCGATCCGTTTTTTTTAATATTTAATGTATCCGATACAGATGTAGGCAAGACTAATATTCCTAGTTTTTCTTTACTTGACTAGCACAAATACTATCTCTGTTTGTACCCTACATGGTCAACAGATTTTATAAACATTTATATCTATGTATACCTTTATGGTAATAATGCCTAACTAGGGGTGACCAGTAACTTATTACACATTTACAACATAAGTCAGTCTCTTTTCAGAAACCAAGTTAGTTCTACATGACTAGCTAGATGGGAAGCCCATCGCTGCAACACTGTTTTAAATACAGTGTATCTGAAATAGAATAGCTTTAATATAGCTCATAAGTTGGATTTCACCAGCTTCTATCCTTGCTCACTAGCGCCGCCAAATGATATTTTTATTGGGCATCTCCATACATATGTGACCAAGCATGTGAATAAGCTATTTTATGCACTTTTGGCACTTTTTCTAGGATAAAACTGCTGGTTGTAGATAGCAAAAAGTGGCCGTTTCTAGCCGATGTGCTATCACACATTTTTGAAAATTGCGTTGCACAAAGAGGTTAAAAATTACTAATTTAAATTATTATTGATTATTTATTGCTAGAAATTATGACGTATTAGTGTTATGTCTGTGTATACAGTGTCTGGTTACACAGTTAAAACGAAAATTTATAATACGCAAAATTGACAAATTCTGACATATTTTTTATGATTCGATAGAATCTTTCAAAAGAGGCATATCATTGTGGCTCTTTTGTTTCATTCCCTTTTTTTTGAGAGGGTTCCTGACGTCCACTAGCGCCGCCAATTGATATTTTTATTTTCCTCTTCGTGCAATGCAATTTTCAAAAATGTGTGATAGCACATCGGCTAGAAACGGCCACTTTTTGCTATCTACAACCATCAGTTTTATCCTAAAAAAAGTGCCAAAAGTGCATAAAATAGCTTATTCACATGCTTGGTCACATATTTATGGAGATGCCCATTTTCGAAATTCGCTTTGCTCAAAGAGGAAAATAAAAATACCAATTGGCGGCGCTAGTGGACGTCAGGAACCCTCTTAAAAAAAAGGGAATGAAACAAAAGACCACAATGATATGCCTCTTTTGAAAGATTCTATCGAATCATAAAAAATATGTCAGAATTTGTCAATTTTGCGTACTATAAATTTTCGTTTTAACTGTGTAACCAGACACTGTATACACAGACATAACACTAATACGTCATAATTTCTAGCAATAAATAATACATAATAATTTAAATTAGTAATTATTTAAAAATAACTTTTTATAACAACGTAAATATTCTGCAATGAGACCTGATCGTTTACTGATGGGATGTTAATATTCAAGTCCTACTAATGTTCAGTCAAAACATTAACTTGCAAATTTAAAACAGTAATGAAACCTCCTCAAAGAGAACCGACAACATGTCCATACACTAATGTGGTACATGTGAATAATTCTTACAATGTAATAAAAACCGATACTAGGATAACAAAACGAAAAAAAAAACATATTGCAATTAAATAGTCCTGAGACACACGGGTGGCATGAGTATAAACAAGCGACTCCTTGTCTTAGCTAGAATACTGTGCTAATGGAAAATATTTTATTACAAAGTAAAATATGATTTGACCAAAGACTCGTAAGCCTGGGTTGCAACAATTTGACGTTAACCAGCCGTCAAAAATGGGAGATTGTACGAAAATTTGCATAGTCAGCTATTTTTAAACTAAACCGGCCTGAAAAAAGTGTTTTGCAAACCACTATCTGGTTAACTCTAAAAATAGCTGACAAAAGAAATTTCCATGCAATCACCTATTTTCGGCGGATGGTTAACATCAAAGTTAGTTGGTGCAACCCAGCTTAGGGTTTTCGGTTCCGCCTCGCATCATGAGTGGCGGAGGTTCAAGTTCGGTGAGTGCCATGAGTCTTTCTCTTAATTTCTCAAGTACATTAAAATGTTTTCAACAAAGGAAAAAACGTGAACGCCAATCGCACACGGTGAAAGTAGGCTGTGCCTCAACACTAGGAACGTATGAGGCTAGGAAGGATAGTAAGAGTGTAACTTATTTGTTAATTTGCAATACTTGTAAACCGTAAATTATCACATGTTCTATTTTGAATCTTGAAAATCAAGAAAAACTTTTCTGTCCTGAAAAGGCGACAATAAATTCTTTTACTATTTTCTTTGCATGGCCCGTATACAAAGATTGTAAAGGAATAATTCTTAATTATTTAAAATATTGAACCGGCCATTGCCGAACGACCGCGCTGCCACAGCCGCCACGGCCTTATATTAAAAAAAAAACAAAAGTGGAATATACTGACTTAAAACTTTTTAGTTTTTAATTTAATTCTGTGATTAAATTTCTTTTTCCTGATTTGTGTTTTTGAAAGATTGCTAAATTCGTTATATTGATGGAATCCCAATATAAATAATGTACAATTAATATGTACTGTTAATTACTTCTTTTTAATAAAAATATAAAAGCCAGCTGTTATACTTCACACTAAAGAATCAATAACAGTTAAAGACGAAAGTATGAGCCTATTTTTCTTCATTACAAAAAAAGGTATTAATTAAATGTTAAAAACTAAACATTAAAACAAATACAAACAAAATAAATAAAAATAAAAGAAAAACACGACGAGCTATCTTTTTTAATTATTGCAATAGCAAAAGTATGCCGCCTACCAACCCTCTGTACCTATAGTAACTATATTATTTTTTACACGTCTATAAATTGCAGGATATGAACGAGAAAATTACAGTAAAACATTCGAATATTAAAGGCTCGGTTCGTTAAAATAAAATTTATAGTCAATTAGGACTTCGAGTAAAGCCATTCATCAAGTTACTGAGAAAGATGTAGTGTCGAAAGACGTTGTACTCTAAAGGCTTACGCATAGTGTAAATCAAACTTAAATTCCTAATTTTACATTGTATGCAATTTTTTTAATTAAAAGCAATAATAATAATTTTGAACAAATCACGTAGCGCCATCTGGTCCCAAACTAAGCAAGGCTAGTACGGGCAGCTACATATGGGATTTTTACCTGTTTCATTTTTTTCCCGTTATTTAAGATGCAATATCCATTGGTTGGTAAATTTCGGAGTGCACTTCTAACTATCGGTCAAGGAAGCTTACTGTGAAGAGTCTCGAGCACTCCAGAATCAGGAATTTGTAAGAATAATGTATGAAAGTAGGTTATACCTTTTGAGACCAGTGAAAAAACACGCATAACTTTTACTCCCAAATTTATGAGTCTGACATACTCGAAACTGTTCCAAGTCAAAGGCCTTTTGGACGGATTAAAAACTCTGACAGTTAAGTGGCCACTAGCTCGACAAACGTCTGCCAATCCGCACTGGGCCAGCACCAAGGACTATGGCCTAAACCTCTTTCTCGAACAAAAGACCTGGGTCCCTGCAGTAGGGCGTAAAACGTTTAACCTGCCAATACAGTAGTTGTTTTTAATTATAAGTAAAGGCTGATATGCCCTGAGTTGATATAATACACTTCTAGGTGTGGCCATTTGTACTATGTGTACTAGAAACTGTAAATTTATCTTCTGGAAATGCATACATATATATTAAACACACAGAAAACACCTAAACAAACACAATTGTTCATCACATAAATGATCGAACCCACGATCAGATTCAGAAGACAGGAGCACTTCTGACAGCTATCAGATCAGTCATTAAAGTAAATTAAAACAGTTATTACATTCTTAAAAAAAAATAGAAATAAAATACATCATATAAGATTGTAATGCAGTACTTACATAGGCTCTAGGGACAACGTTGTAAGGAGAAATCATACTGATAAGGTTATATCAAGCAGCTAGCTCTGTAATGGTAAATCAGCGATAAAGATACGCAGAAAGATGTTACATAAAATTATGAAAGCTTTTAGCTGTAATACTGATTATAAAAAGCTCGTTTTTATAATTCAGCAAATAAGCAACGTTTTATTTGCGTTAGCCATTGTACGCCCTACCACAGGGGCACAGGCCTCTGCTAAGAAAAAGAGACTTAGGCCATAGTCCCCCGCTCGCCTAATGTCATTACATTATAAAACATGGTTGAAAGCTCTTACAAACAAAGACGTGGACAAAAGATAGTACAGAATAACTCTTCAACTAATACAGGATATTAATATACAATATAGGAAACCCACAGGCAAATATTACTACGCAAATGATTAAAGGTAGAACCTACGCAACTGCCATAGAATTCACGCAGTACTAAGCCTAGCAAACGATCACTTTCACCTGATGATTTACACACCTTAACCGGCGTAAATTAGCGAGACCCATTTATAACTGCGTTACTATTGCAACACACGCGTTTCCTGCATCACTGTGACCTTAGCTTTCACTAGACCCCTGTGGGAATAAGCGTGATACAATTCGCAGTTACTTTCACGTTTGTTACAGAATTTCATATACATTCATATTCAATTTAAGTGTGCTAAACTAAGAAGTACCCAGTATATTAGCATAGACCTATTTTTATTTATTAATTTAAAGTTTTCGCAAAAATACTTTGTCGTGTCCGGCCTTATGTCATACAATATTTTTATCAAAACACCATAGGGCTAAACAGGGGTTGTGCAATTCTACTACTTCTTCAGTAAGCGCGTTCCAGAGTCCTATAGCCTGAACACACAAAGACTTCAAGATGAGACTTGTACTATAACGAGGTGTGGAAAAAATAAGACTGAGAAGAAAGAAGCTAATTTCCATGAAGAAAACTAATAAAGTAAAATAGAGACTTTATAGATTTAGGATCGTTCAAAATAAAAATCTAAACTAAATTCTAATCGACAACCACTTATTATTTTATTATAATTTTTCATGAAACTAGAATATTATTGCATGTGAACCTAATTTACAGAATTCTAATGTGTGTTTTTAATTTTTAACAACTGGACATATGTATTTTTCATCAATTCTTCAATTGGTCTCATAAAAGTTTAAATATATCAAACCACACTATCAACTAATAATGAAAAAGAATACGGATTCCGTTATTGGACTCAAACCGTTAAATGAAGTATGTAGGGAATGCAATAATCTCACCATCGTTGTGGGCCCAACTCTTTACACCCACGACTAAGATCATAGCCTACTTATAAAAAAAATCGCCGTAATATAAAACATACCAAATAAAAAAAATATATTCAAAACTCATCTCTATAAACTCCACAATTAGCCATAGATTATTCTTTCACAACGGTAAAGGTAACATTGTTAAAATTAATTTATTTAAATCAGTCGATGAAATGACAATTTAATTTTACGTTACGTATCATAACCTATTCATATTTCCAGCGCGCTGATTGGGTTATAGAACGTAAAAATATTAGTAATAGGCCTTCCGCCCAACAAAAATTTCCTCTGTTAAATATATGTATACCTCTCATAAGCTATGTTAAGTACCTATATCATCGACATAAAAAGGTTTTCTACATTATAAAATCATTAAATTGCAGATTTCATATACGTTATGTGCCCATAATTTCCTTATTAACGGAGTGCCACTGTAGCCAAATGGCTTGCCTTTAAATATGTGGGAGTAAATTATTAAGGTAAATGCCACAAATGTAAGTCAATACAAGCTTTTGTGTCGTTCTCGAAACAAAGGCAAGAGCTTTTAGTAGAAATATTTATAATAGACCGTGCATCACTAATTAAGTTACAAAATATAATTATATTTTTATTAGTTATTATTATTATTATAATATTTCTGTAATAGATAGTTATATTAAAAATATGCAATTACACATAACTTACTGAACTTGTTATTACATGTTCAACTTAACTGTGACTTTTGCCTGGTTCTTACCGCAATCAGTTTCGTGGATGTGAATTTTTCTAAACCATATATACAATTTACAAGTAAAAAAATCATATGTTAAGATCTTTGTTCCAAAATGCTGCAATAGCCGCTGTTTTTTATCAAACATAAATCATTTATTCACGAAAGCTAGCCGTATTTTTACAATTTTTGTTTACTATTTTCCTCAATGACTCTTAACAAATAAGTTTTATAATAAACACTTAAAAATAACTACACTTAGTTATCGTACAGTACAGGGCGGTTATTGGGAACGGTTTCGAATATGCCAGACTCTGGAATTCGAGAGAAAAAGCTACGCAAGTACTTCCACGTGTCTCGAGAGGCAAGAACTCAGAGTCTTATATTTATATGGGACGTTTTCTGCTGGTCCATGTTAAAACGGACGTCCACATAAGCTCTTAACCGGCTTGAGGCAGATAAATGCAATAGTGGTTATGTAATATATAACTATAAGAAAGGAGTGAAACAACACCTATAAGTTATAATACGAAATAACAATTGAAAAGTAGACTATTACTTGATATGCCGATTCCCAGCTTGTACCATCGCTGACCATTACCATGTACCAAGAGCTGAAATCTATGAACAATTCGCCTGCGCTTCTCATAGCGCTATTGTTGCAATAAAATGGCAAATTATGCGATACCACGGACTTACCATTGAATATGTATTTCCTATTCTACTATTGTCTAGATTATGTATAGTTATTGCACTGAATTGAGATTGCGAATACTCTTTAAAGGGCCTGCTATGCTACACCTAGTATACTTCAATCGAGTTAAAGCACGCTATTCATTTCTTTTTACAATTATTGCATACTTACTCTTAAAATAAACAGTGATTGGGAAATAAGCACATTCGTACTTTTTTGTATTTCTCGATCTCAAAACGTTTTTGCTATGCTATTAATATTGCTGTAAGTTGTTTGAAACTTGAAACTTTTGAACTTTGAAGACAATACTTAGACTCCGTTTTTTTCCGCAGAGAATAAATAATTTTTTAATATGGCACAGATTTCGCTATAATCTAACTGTCTTTACTAAGAAAATTTTAATATTAAATCAAATAAACCAAAAGCTTGTTCAGAATATAAATAAATATCTTATTGCAAAAAGGGCCATCGAGTATAGTTCAACGACCATGTTGATGACTAAGTTATTCTTAAGTTACCTATGTACGTTAAGCCCAGCTATATCATTGTTAGAACGTGCTTTGAATATATTATGTAATATTTTCCATATGAGCAACATATATAGGTAACATACATACATGTTATCTTTATAAATTGATCTTACCCGAATGTTAAAATACAGGTAAAGCTCTACGCTAATTGTTTTAAATGTATTTATGACTATGTTCAACAGTGGACTGCCGTGCTGAATGAATCAACACTTAAACATAGAAAATGATTTCTCTAATATTCTAAATACGTGTTTATGGCATGACATGTGACTTAAGCACAAATTAGTTAAGTAAGAATTAAACTTATTCCATACATGTATGACATAAATTGTCTTTTCTAAACTTATCAATTACTTTTATGTCATCATTGCGGCTTGTTAATTTTTTCAAGAATCTTTTTGGCTTCTTCAATAATAATACAAATTTATATTAAGCTAATTATCGTAATAATGAGATGCTTGGAAGGTTGGTAATTTGTATTATAATATCTGAGTAAAAGTGACTTTTTTATTTTATTTGGCAGCAACATCTTATCCTATTTTTTAAAAGCAAAACATCCAAAATTAAAAACCTCTAAAATAAAATCGACAAAAATCTAACTATCTGATGCGTCGAATTCATACTTTAATGCAATTATTTAACTAAAAATAAAACAGTAACTAATTACACTTGTAATCAGCTTCCAGATTCAAAATATTCGCTAATCTTGAGTATGCCATACTTCGAAACTTCCACTTCTAGTCAATATCAATCCTAAACCCAGCAAATACATACACGTTTGCATTATGCATTTAATATTAGCATACCAGAATGTGACTGCACGGCAGCCATTGTGGGTATACCGAACAGAAACAATAGAATTATTATTAATACACAACGAGTTTTGTCAATACTAAATTTGCATGCGAAGTATCACCCTATTAAATAAATTGTTTATTTTAGTCAACGTACTTGGCAAATGTTCTTATTTTTAATGCATCGTACTACTTTACCTGCATTCTAGTGAAGTCATGTCCCTTTTGTATGTATAGATCATACATATATATTGAGAATGATAGAACTGACATTTATTACTACTTAACAATATAGCTGAATAATATGTTTGTTTTTTTGTTCGAATACGCTAATCTCTGAAAACACAAGTCGGATTAGAAATATTCTTTTTGCATGTGATAGCTCAATTTTACGCTACGACACTTAAATTTTAGACAAGCTGTATCGTGCAGTTTCTTCCGCATTGAAGCCTTTCTTAGGAAAACTCTTGTCGTGAGTGTATGAATTTTAGCATAATCTATCACTGCATGTCAAATTTAAATCAAGTCCTTATGTAATTTATAAATGAAACATAAACATTCGAACATTATTACAACGTTCAAATTTATTTATTATTATTAGAAGTATTACTTTTTTTTCAAGAACATAATTTATACGTATGATTTTAGAAAAAACCTTACTTAAACTGTGTCAATGCTATGCTGCTATTCACTATTCTAATAATTATAGTTTTTACCGTAAATTAAAGAACTTAACAAAATTAACCTCGTTGCATTAAATAAAAAGAATGAAACTTACTCAAATTTAAACAAGATATTTTCTCCGAAGAAAATTTACTTTGTTACAGAAAGACCGCTCTTTGAAGACTTACCTGAAACAACATAAAATAGATTCATTAAGTCATTTGACAAGTTCGTTGATTTTTAAATAACAATCATTCTTATCAAAAACTTCATCAAAAAATATTTTATCTAAAAACTAGAATAGGTACATTAAAAAATCTTTAAAAAAAATTATGGCCACGCTCTACTAAATCTAGGTGCATTACGTCGCTGAATTGAAATACCTTCTCTTTAAGCAAGGAAAGATTTAGGGATGCCACCAAATTAGTACTTCGATACGAATTATTTCTTTGAATTTCGCTTTGCCTTGGGCAGTTATATGATGTCTACTAAATCTAGGTGCATTACGTCGCTGAATTGAAATACCTTCTCTTTAAGCAAGGAAAGATTTAGGGATGCCACCAAATTAGTACTTCGATACGAATTATTTCTTTGAATTTCGCTTTACCTTGGGCAGTTATATGATGTCTATTTTTATCATCCGTATTTCTCTTAAGTTTCTTTTGCATTTTTTTTTCACCTTTACGGTTAATACTGACCGGTAGTAATCAGTACTTTTACCGATATGATCCTATTTGTACCCACCTTTCTTTTTGGTTTCCATCCTGTTTTTCTTTTGTTTTTGTTTTAGAATAAGAACTTTTCTTCATTTATTTATTTATTCACGAACAAAAATATGACAACTTTAATATTGTAAAGCGACAGACGTTGCAATAATAAACAATTCAACAAATTTTAATTTATTTACAATTCATATAAACGCAGTTAGTTAATGTTGGAGGAGGCGTGGACTGCAAAATGCGAGCCTTTGTCCCATGTCAAGTTTTAACTTAGCGTGTTGTGTGTGGTACAAGATACAAGAGAACAGTGGAATGGAGTACTGAACACCTATTATTTTGAGCTAAAGTAGAATATTCTTTATGGGTGGCTCCAATCACAAAAATTACGATTTCTGTGATAAGTATATATCAGCTAGAATACAAAAATTTTAGCAAGTTTCTATTATGTTTAATATTATAATTAAGGAAAAAGAAACGCAACGAGGTCGGTAAAGGCCAATGGTTTTGATTTTACTTTGAATAAACACTTTGCATCCTGAGTGGCGGCGGTTCGAGCCCCGCGTGTACCAATGAGTCTTTTTCGTAATTTTTCAATTACATGGATTATTCACACCACTGGCTTTTTGTTGACGAAAAACGTCGTGTGGAAACCCGCATACGTCTAAAAAAAAGAAGTATGTGAAGTCCACAATACGAACGAGACCCGCGTGTGGTCTTTAGCCCAAATCACCCATGGTCAGGGTAGTCCTTGCCCCAACAGTGGAAACGTATGAGGCTAATAAGGAAACGCAACGAATTTTTTTAACCGTTAAAATTTTGGAAGAAGATATAGAAACACATCATCACATCATTAATTCCTACATAAATAAGTCAAACATTTTTATAATATCTTATCTTATCTACTTATGTCCAAGATAGATAACCGACATTACGCTATTTAAATTACGTAGCCATTCTGTTTTAAATTACCTACACCTATTTTGACTTACACCATCGCATTAGACACAAGTTCATCTGCAAATCAAATCGACGACCACGCATGCGCGGGGCGGTGAAGCAAAGCTGTGCCGGATGTCAACATTAGTACTTTTAACTTGTTTTATTTGTTCAAGTCTGAAACTGAATATATTATACGACATATGGTGCTACTAAAAAGTATATATACAGATAATATGAATCCTTTTTCATTTCCATCCGTTTTTTCCATCCCGTGGAGGCAGATCTGTTTTAACTTAGAAGATCCTGACGTCTGAGACAATCCTTGCTGGTATGGAATGCTATATTCCTAACCCGCAAGTAGCTGCCGGCGTCAAAAAACCACCGTGGTTTAATAGGTCTTGTAGAAAAGCTTAAATTCTTAAGCAAACTGCATATGAGGCTTGGACCACGGCTCGTAATAATAAGGATCCGAATATTTCTGAGTTAAAACGCAAATTAAATGCTGCCTCGAGGTTCAGTAAGAAAGCAACTGCCAGAGGAAAATTCCAATTTATCGGCAAAATAGGTGGGCGACTTGCGAGCTATCCCTCTGGGAGTCGTGCTTTCTAGTCGCTTGCCAAAGCTGCCGAAGGGAACTTTTGCCAGTCGTCGTTACCACCATTGCGAAAGACCGATGGTGACTTGGCCCATAGTGCTAAAGAGAAAGCCGATCTACTGGGCAGTCTCTTTGCCTCGAACTCGAACATGAACGATGAAGGCGCTGTACCACCTACTATACCGTGGTGCGGTAAGACCATGCTGGAAATCTCTATATCGCAGTGGGAGGTCCGGCGGGCGTTGCTTTCTATAGACGTTCATAAATCGAATGAGCCAGACGGTATACCAGCAGTGGTGCTTAAGCAGTGTGCTCCTGAGTAATGTCCTGTACTCACGCGCCTCTTCCGCTTTCCTACCACACTAGGCAATTTCCGTCTTCATGGAAGACTGCAAATGTGCACCCGGTGCCCAAAAAGGACGATAGATCTGATCCATCGAATTACAGGCCTATCGCTATTACCTCTCTCCTCTCAAAGGTGATGGAGCGTGTGATCAACACACAGCTTTTAAGATACCTAGAAGTACACGATCTGGTCAGTGACCGTCAATATGGCTTGTCCACGGTCGCTCGACTGGTGACCTTCTAGTGTATCTCACACACCGATGGGCACTAGCCATTGAGAGTCAGGGGGAGGCATTGGCATGTAGCCTGGACATAGCGAAGGCGTTCGATCGGGTTTGGCACCGGAGTTGCCATCTCACGGAGTGCCCGAGGGTTTGTGCAAATGGGTGGCTAGCTTTTTGTCTGGCAGACGCATACGAACCGTAGTTGACGGTAGTTGCTCTGATAGCATGGACATTAATGCTGGTGTCCCGCAAGGCTCTGTGCTGTCTCCTTCACTGTTTCTACTGCATATCAATGACATGTTGGACATCAACAACATACATTGCTATGCGGATGACAGTACTAGAGACGCTTTTTACACGGATCGTGCAAACATCCCTCGTTCTGTTGTGGAGGAAAACCGCGGAGAACTTGGGTCTTAAATCGAGACCACACTGTCCAAGGTCTCTGACTGGGGACGGGTAAACCTGGTCCGATTCAACTCTACAAAGACACAAGTGTGCGCGTTCACCGCTAATAAAACCCCATTCACTGTAGTCCCACAATTCCAGAATACTCCCCTCTCCATCTCCAAGAGCATTGGGATCCTTGGTGTTGACATCTCCAGCGATGTTCAGTTCCGAGATCATTTACAAGAAAAGATTAAGCTGGCGTCCAAAAAACTTGGTGTACTCAACAGAGCGAAGCAGTACTTCACGTCGGGGCAAAGGTTGCTACTTTACAAGTCGCAAGTTCGGCCCCATATGGAGTACTGCTGCCATCTCTGGGCGGGTGCACCCGGATACCAGCTTGGCCCTTTTGACTCGGTTCAACGACGGGCTGTGAGAATTGTCGACGATTCCAAACTCACTTGCGGTATCGAGCCCTTAAGTCTGAGGAGAGACTTTGCCTCCCTGTGTGTGTTCTACCGCTTTTACAATGGGTTGTGTTCTGAGGAATTGTTCGAAATGATGCCCACGGCTACTTTCTACCATCGCACCGCTCGCCATCGGCAGGGAATTCATTCTCACACTTTAGAACCGAAATGATCGCGTACAGTGCGGTTTCAGAGAAACTTCCTCCCGCGAAAGCTTAAATTGTGGAATGAGCTCCTTACTATTACATTATTTAGTTATATCTGGATCTAACACACTCTCACACGGAGCCGATTGGTGTAAAACTTACCAAGGCTTGTACTATATGAGTAAGAGATAACGGATAGGTACATATGCTTTTTATTCTTTTTTGAAAATAAATAGATCTTATACATATAAAACACACAGACTTAAGACCAATACAAAATATTAAGTTCACCAAATAGATGTTCGTCCTGAGCGGGGATCGAACCCGTGCTCTAGTTCCGGCAGGCAGGGTACTTCAAACTGAACAGTCAATTTTCTATCATTACTCATTCATTATACCAATTTTCTTAAAGATTACTGATTTCCCACGAGAATAAGTGACCGAAACAATTGCGAACTGTATTCTAATCTGACCTTTAAACTATTTGACTGTGATATTCGTCCAATTTTTAAAATATGAGCGAACAAACCCACAATATATTGTAAATCAACTGTTTCGAATTATAATAGCTGTCAGACACTCCCTAATTTACCACACCTATCCCAAATATAATTTTAAGTGTTAGATTTGTAGGTATAAGACCTAAATATTGTTAATATCGAATACAATTGTAGGTACTTTTTAATGTAGGAAACGAGGCCGATATTTAATTTTTCTTTTTTATTCTATTTTTTTTTTTATCTTCATTTTTGCGGCATTAAGTAATTTAAAAATAAAATACTTCCTACTATTGTAAGAAGAACATTATTGAATAAAAAAAATTTTTTCTTTATCTCATACTACTTCGTTGCCTCGCTGAAGAGGGAGGCTTAGGTCATAGTCTACCATGCTGGCCTACCAAGCGGGTTCGCAGACGTTGTAAGTAGTGGCCACTCGACTGTCAGAGTTTTAAAGCCACCAATAACGCCTCTAAATACAATAACGACTGCTGTCATTTGACAAACAGCCAGGAACGACGGTTTTACGTGACCTCCGAATCACAAAGGTGCTCAAAAATGTGCCACTAGGCGGTCACCTACCCAAGAAGTGACCGATCCCGACGTTGCTGAACTTCGTAGGTATATAGTTTTCGATTGACGAATGTCACTGGGCCACGATTTCCTTTCTTCTTCCTCATATATTAAAAATCATAAACTTTTGGAAACAAAACATTATCTGGATTGATAGACCAATACAATAGTGAATGAACTTTTGAAATCAGTCCAGTTTTGCAGATACCAAATTCTCTAGTATAATATAATTAGTATAGACAACATTCTTCTTAGGAATTCATACTGATTGGATGAACAAAACGAACATACAAAAGATGCAGATAGGCTTCTTTAAATTTTAATTTAAAACTTAAAAACCTTTACTTTTGCTGTAATCATTATGTAGCATAAAGATAAATAGGTAAGTACAGCTACTAAAATATGTGGAGATATAACATTTATTATATATAATTAACGTTTGTAGTGTTTAGCAAGACTGAACAGCAACCCTGCATGTTGTTTTGAAATTCTAAGATCGATTTGATATTCTACTACGTAATAACAAATTACAAGGCAATAATTCTGTAACTGCACTTACATCCACGCACACCTCGTTATAACAAAGTATCCGATAATCACGGCACTCGTCACGAACCTAACTCTAATAATAATAATATCCATATTTCCTATCAAATAAGGGAATAATGTGAATCGAGACGAGAATTAGGATACGGCCACTAAACAAGCGGTTCAGCAAAAGCGGGCTGCCTTATAGTGGCTTAGTTTTAAGTGTTTCTGCCTGCTTAACTGAGTTGAGTGGGTTGAGTACCCGCACAGGATAAATATAACATGAAATGAATGGTTTTTTTTTTCTTAGGATATATGGATAACCAGTGGCTGAACACACACCCACACTATAATGTGGGTGACAGCCTCGTTTCACCAACCACTTTGGTCCTGTGTGACCAGGGGTGAGTCCATCGCCGCTAAACTGCTTTTTATTCTGGTCTAAGGTATGGCTTTATATATGTCCCATATGTCATTAGTGTTAGTTTAGTTTAAAATTAGTGGCTTTAAGGAATTTTGCATTTAGAAGCGGTAAAATAAAGGATTAGGGAAAGAATAATATACCCAGTTGCCAGTTGCTGACGAACTATAAGAAGTAAGTCAGGATTGAGCAGTGGCAAATGTACACTAAATTTTCCTTTGTAATGGATGACTCAATACCTACTTGAAATATTTTTTTTACAAAACACATATTGTAGTTGAGATTTGAAAGTATTTAATTTCCAACTTGAAATATGGACACAGAGGTTACTTGTGGAACACAACATCCGACAAATACCCTCCTCGGCTTTGCTGGCAAACGTTCACTCCTTAAATTTTCGCTGACATTTCGACATAATTGTGGTTGAATTTCGTCAATACCTCGACGAATTTTGGTTTTGAGCTCAGGAATTGTCTGTGGATTACTTGCATACACTTTTCTCTTCAGAAAACCCTTAACAAAAAAGTCCAGAGGTGACAGATCACACGATCTTGGTGGCCAGTTTACGCCGCGAGAAAAGTCGTCCTGAAAATTTTGTCTGCAATAATTTGCATTGTTTCCGTCCTAGTATTGCATGTTGCTGTCCTCTAGATACCAAGTGTTTTCAACGCAGGCCACAAAAAGTCAGTCGACATCTCGCAATAACGAAGACCGTTGACATTTGCAATTCCGTTCGCAATTTCAAAAAAAAGAAGTTTTTTGAGAGTTCGCGTACACTGCTGCAATGTTTTCAAGCGATCTACCCGTACGAGGACGGCCACCTGCTTTGATATCCTGGACACAGCCAACAGTTCCGTTCCGTTCCAGCGTCTTACCAGCCAGCATCCCGAACACAACCAACAGTTTCAAATATATTAATTATATTCTCCACAGGAGCTCGAGATGGTGCATGATGTTGACCGAAAAATGTGCGACATCTTCGGACCGTTTCTGTAAAGTTCTCACGATTTCAGTAGTTGATTTTCATAATTTATAAGCATTGCTTGATTGAAAAACGCTGCATAACATAAGCTCTTCTAATAACAACTACAAAATATTCGCGTTCCATTATTGACACAACCAAAATTATTCAAAATTTAAAATTCAAATATATTTTGAGATACTCTTTATGATATCAATCCACATATACATAAAAATCGAATATGATTAGCATACTTATATTTGCTTATTAAGTGACAAAATAATACTGTTAATAAAATTTACCCTATTTATTTTACTTATAATCTTTCACTATGCTTCCTATTTATTAATGTCATTGGCAATGTACAATTATCATCTTTAAAACAAACTTTGTTTATATCCAAAATAACCATGAAACAAAAGATAAAACAAATAATTTGGAGTATTGTAGTTTCAGTAGTAATTATTTAAAGACAGTGTTCAGATTGATGAATCTTCTCGCTGTCTTACAGGCCCTATCCTCAAACTTTGTCGTTACCGCAGTGATTATCATACAATGGCCACTTGCGATGCGGCCGCGTTGACAGATACGCGTTTCCTGTAACCGAAATGGGCGGCGGACATTTTGTTTTGCGTTTTCGTGTGTTAGCAAAATGGCGGACGTTAGGTGTCTGAAGTCATTATCTAGGGAGTTATTGATTATTATTTTCTTTCTATTGACACAAAAACTTTTGAAAATCTTATGACTACAGAAGAAAACAAATTAGATAATATTTTATTTTTCTCCGTTACTATTTTACCTTGGACATGTATTGTTTACTCGATCAGCTGGAAATGTTAATTTTTTCAATCTAAAAATCAAATGCATCAAACGATTTGCAGGGTCCAAAGCTTTTTTACGCCTTCACAAAAATGTATAATGTAAGTGTATATCCTCTGACGCACTGGCCTACGCAGTTTGGTAATTTCAGTTTCTTCGCATATGACAAAAGCCACATGAAAGCCTAAAAGTTAACAAAATAAAAAATAAAATCCTGCTAAATTTACAAAACGAAACCGTGATTAAAATCTCTTTAAATCACACTAGAACCTATGTTAAACAATAAAATCTCGAGATAAAATTTAAAATCTTGTTATCTGAACCTCCCTTATTTCACTTCCCTTAGCAAACCTAGGCTGCGGTGACCGATTACCATCAGGCGGACTGTAAGCTTGTTTGTCACCTTAGTGGTATAAAAATAAACCTCAAGAGTATATATGTATTTGTATCTCATCGCTTTAGATTCTGATCAGTTCGAAAATCATTTCTACGTAGATAAAGCGCACATAAACATTAAATTAAAGTAGGCGTATAAAGAAAACTATAGTTTCCATTTTTGCAAAAGAGCATATCATGTGAGCATTTATTCTTGAATGACTTATTATATAATCTTTAATTTGTTTAGTTTTATGCACATAATGATTAAGTATGTAGGTAGGTGTAAGCAATTATATATTTGTAATAAAATATTATTTTGAATTTAATCACAGTCAAGTAATTTCAAACACATTTCGAAATGAGAAACATAATAGTGTTTCAAAAATATTGCCTTTTGAAGCATTATGATGGGAAAAATTGATTCATGAAATACGCATTATAAGAGTGGTTTTATTACCTATTTGTCTTTTACTGTAAGTAATTTTTTTTATTTTATGCAAAACTTAAAGTCAGCTTATGTTATTAATGCACTATGTTCCAAAGCACTTTGCTAAAAAAAAAACAAAAAAAAACTTGAAGACGTATACACTAAAATTAAAATTTGTTATTAAAGAGTAAAAAAGGATTTCCATTGTGACATTGTGTAACGAAAATCGGTTTGTATTTTTGGGTATAGTCATAGAATGAGTCACAGTCATAGATTTATTCTCAAGCAGAAGTACGGTGGTTATGAAATATTCTCTCACGTTCCTGATAATGTACAGTACATGGGCACATGTTCTGAGCACTGCGTGACCGCTGTGGCTGTTACGTCAGGTGCAGGCGTACACGGGTGTGGTGTGCAATTCGATTTGCCTTATTCGCTAAACTATATAGCAGAAACCCGCGAGAGAATTCGTGTTACTCACACCATTATTATTTAGCGTTGCATAGTTAAGTATGTACTTAGAACTTTTGTTTAAGTTTGACTTATTCTACTTTCTTAAAATTATTGGTTGCGATATTGGAGTTTCACTAGCAAAATTCTGTAACGCGGTCGCTTAAGTTGTGGAATTATCTTTCTGTCTACAATATGAGGTTTTTCAAGAATGTAGTGGTTGAATACTATTACAGAAGAAGAAATAGTACGCCACTACTACGGAGCTACAATTCTTCTTGTATTTGTTATCTTAGCTCTTTGCCTAATCCACATTCCGTATCGCATCCTTCAAAAAACTCCAAATTTAACATAGCTCACCACAGCCAGCCTCCTTAACCCAGAAATGTAACTTTCATTGAAATAAATACCAAAAATCCATTTTTTCCTTTAAATATGAATAAACCTTTACTTTTTAATCCTTCTTCGTCACACCATCGATGTAAATCGAAAGTTAAATCTGCTTAGTGCAATAAATCAGCCAGTAGTAATATTTTGACATTAATACACCTGCCAGCCACTGGTATTGTAATTTATTATACCTAAATAGTTAGAAATACCAATCGGCAATATATTTTTATCATAAAACAGGCCTTGTCATTTTTCATTCCATATATCGATTGATAAAACATTAAGGCTGGGTTGCACCAACTAACACCAGTTAACCAGCCGTCAAAATTGGGAGATTGTTTGAAAAATTGCATAGTCAGCAATTTCTAAACTTAACCGGCCCGTCAAAGTTCAGCAAACCGCTAACTGGTTAACAAGAAAAAGAGCTGACGATAGAAATTTCCATACAATCTCCCATTTTTAATGAATGGTTAACGTTAAATTCAGATGGTGTAACCCAGCCTTAAGAAATCTTGTAATGCTTTAAAGAATCTAAAACCAAGAGTAAGCCAATTAACAAGTCTCTCGATCCTCTGCAAAGCACTTAACTTTACTACTTTGCTTTTATAGGCAAGAATATTTCTATACGGTAATCTGTTAAGGTGCCGTTACGAACTATTAATAAAACCGTACATTTATCCATCACTTAGACTGATGTAATTAACACTGTCGTTATTTCGTTTTGATAATGGCAAAAAATAAGCCGTCAGACGCGAGTTGTGATCATATTTTTAACGTTTCATTTCCGTTAAAATAAATACATTTACCTCCATACATCGATTTGAATATGTATGGGTTATCTCTTATACACATGGTAGATAAATAAGTAAAAATATTGTTATGTCTAAAATATAAAAATACTAATATATTTTCTGTTGTGGAAAATAACTCCATAATTTTTCGGTGTAGTATATTTTATATCGTAAAAATTATAATTAATAAGTGTAGGTATAATGAAATATATGATTAATTTTATCATAAAATTTAAAACTTATATTTTTAAAGTAACTTAATAAATAAGTATTAAGATTATATTTCTATTTCGATTTCTATTTTGATTGTTTACAAAGAAACAAATAAATACTATATCTATAATGAATTTGTATTTGCGTTACTAACTTAGTTTCTTAAACAAGTGTTTTTTTGCAAATAAAAGAATGTGAATCCTACTTCAGAAAACTTTACCACAGATTGCGATTGCACTGGGCAAAAAAATATGGAGCATTGAATTGGAATTCCATTAACATTTTACCATCCAAAAGTCGACCATTATTTTCCACTTATAAAAGCGTTCAAAATTGTTACTTTGTTTAAAACTCGATGCAAAAGGACAGATAGTTTTCTTGTGGTCAACCGTTGATCTTAAGGCGGTTTCCTGAGAGGTTTTCTGATCACCTGATCACCCGTTATACTGTTATGACCATTATTAACCATACAACAGCAAATCCATCAGGCATCATAAGTAATTTTGGTACGATATAATATTGGTAAATCATCATCAAGCGAAGAAGAAATTGAGAGGAGATGTAAAATAACCAGGAATAAGTTCTGATCGTTAAAAGAAATCGTATCGTATTCAATATTCATCAAAACAACTGTATTCAAAAAATGCCTTCTACTCTGCTTATTGTACGGCTGCCAAACAAGGGTTCTTACAGACAAGTCTAAGCGAAAACTACAGTCAACTCAAAGAGCGATGGAGAGAAGTATGATGAATATCAGAAAAATACACAAAATAAGAAGCGACATTATCAGGAAAAAAACATATTACTAATGCTTTTACTGTAAACTAATACGAGATTGGAATAAAAAGATTATTTATTATAATATTAGTAGTATATGACGTTTTATGTTTTAAAATACCAAAGTTTTAATACCAATTTACAAGTACACGTACAGTCTAGAAAATTTATAACTGGACGAATTGGCAACATTACAAGGCGTTAACCTAAATTTACTTTGACAAGAACATCTGACTTGGACAGAACAGTTAAAACATACATTACGTGCTCACATTTACGAAGTTCATAAATTCACTATCCCATGGGAACTCTGAGCATATCTTGTGGAATCGTGACTGATCATAGATACATAGATTGTATACTTATATGTTAAGATCAGATGTATACTCTAAAGATTAAGTAAGGACGTATAAAGATCTGAATTCCATGAAATGTTTATTTTTAAAATACAAAAAATCTTGTAACTGCTTAAAAAGGTACTTCTAGTAAGATAATAAACAATAGAGCAGTTGCATATATTAATTACTGATAGTTGAAACCAACTTATAACGTAAAACCAACATCCTACTCTACTTCCCCACCTAAACTTATCGGCCCTACTTAATTGTTTAGGATTGTCTACCTTCAACTATTCCGATATTAAACTTCCAACGGTTTTCAACTATTCCGATATTAAACATCCAACGGTTTTCAACTATTCCGATATAAAACTAAAAAAAAACATTTACCTGCTTACCAGCGAAGCGCGTCGGTTCTATTCAAACAGAATATCGTAATATAGAAGATATAAAATATTCTATGCAACGTCTGGCCGAGCACATATTTTAGCACGAAGACACATCTCACGGTGCTCTAAGATCACGACCTGATTTTTTTATACTTTGTTTTTTATAAATATAGTATTAATATTTCTGTTCATAATATTCGTATAAAATAATAATAAATAGTTAAACCTATGTGGTATAAATAAGATCCAATAGTGTTTATTTCATTTTATACTCTTACTAACAGCATTTACAACAGTGACATTTACTTTAAATTTTTCATAATGATCCTTTTACACGCGGTTTGCATACATTTTGGAACAGGTTAATTTTATTAATTTCGTTTCCCACAGAAATTTATCAGGCATAAATTTGCTTTTGTGACCTACATAAGAGTAAGTTGTCACTATGACCAAAAGAGAGGTGTGCAACCACAAGGCGTGTTAAAACGTGATAAATAGACCAAAATACATTGATTATTATGACATTACTTACTCTTAAGCTGGTGATTTACGACTATTGAAATCCACCTTAGTCCAGATACCAAATATCAGAAGCAGTGAAGCTGCAATAACCTTACCATCTGTCACGCCGAACTACAGTGCTTAGAGTACAGAGGCTGGCCCTCGCACTATGATGTGGGTGTATATCCAGCCACCTTTTAGGGATTGAAACCGTTACGCCATTCACACATTCAAAAATGTATTCTACACCATCTGCGTATTTATATGTTAAGGATAATTTAATGCAATAATTAATAATTGTGACGGATAAATAATATGAGCAAAGATGACAGCTTTGAAATAGTTAATCATACAGGTTGGCTGTATTTAACAATGCTAATCATTGCTCGACCAAGATCGTGATTAACAAAGAAATTACTTGTATGTCTGTGGTTTGCCTTAGAAGACGTAATTCAAATCATAAACAAGCAGAGCTATTTCTTTTAAATGTTCTTAAATACTTGTTATTATCCTGTACTTTATACTTCCATCAGCAGTGAAACTCCTTAATATTTCCATGGAGCTATCTAGTAACTAATCGAATTAAAAATGTGACAATAAGGAAAATATGTAAATTTTTCAACACACTTGCTCATAATATAAAATGGCTCTTATTGCAGTGATTTTAGGTTTATAATGCCGCTTATAAACACACGCGTGCTTTTTACTTTACTATAACTGCACGTAATGGTCCATTTTTTGTAAAAGCTAAAAAAACAAACTACTTTTGTATCAAATGCCAACAAAAGAGACCTTTTTTAATTTAAGAGGATGTATTATAAAAGCGACTAATACTTAATATGGTGAATTATCAACTCTATGTGAAATTGTTTATGATCCTAAAATTTCTAGTAGAGCATAGAAAGACACAAAATGGGTTTACTAAATAGAACTATGATTTTAAATTTTTAGGCTTTCTTAGGCGTTATTTTTAAGTTGTGCCTCAAAAGATACAAAATTCATTTACTTAATAGAACGTGATTTAAACTTCTATGTTTTGGTCGGCGTTAATTACAAGTTGTGCCTTGGAATATACAAAATGTTTTTACTAAATAGAACTATGATTTTAAATTTTCTGGTTTTTGAAAACGTTAATTTTAAGTTCTGCCTTGAAAGACACAAAATAAATTTACTACATAAAACTGTGATTTTAAATTTCTAGGCTTCCGTCGACGTTAATTTTAAGTTGTGCTTTGAAAGATAAAAAAATAATTTACTAAATAGACTATGATTTTAAGTTTGTAGGCTTCCGTCGAAGTTAATTTGTTCTTATAACTGTCCATCACTATGATTACCGTCGGCGTACCTTGGCTTCCACCACTACAGTGTATTTCAATTAAAGGCACGGACCAAATTGTGCAAACCATTGCATCTCACCGCATCTCTGGTACGTAATTCAAGTATCTACTTTAAAAGCTAACTCAATTACTTGCGTGATAATATTTTCAATTTTAAATCCAGTTTCTTAAAGTACAATTTCAAAGGAACAAATGACCTACAACCTCTTGCAACCGTCATTGTATTTTCAATCTACGATACCTGTAATAAAACTCTTTTTCCATTGTACTGCATCATCTATATATTTTTTCAGTTCTTCATTGACAGCTGTCGGTGTAACACTGTGTCTCGGTATTTCTGTTGTTGGAAAAGGCGTAATGATAGTGTGAGTTGCGGTTAGCTTATCATTAAATCCGTCTCTCTCACACCCGTAAATATCTTCATAAATTAAAGCGAAATCCGAGTTTGATGCTGAAGCTACGTGATCTCCATTACTTGAGTCGCATTTTTCTTTTCTCTTATTCTTTAAATTATATGCGGTGGTTACACGCAATCTCCGTTATGAAAGTTCATAACTTCATGAAATGAGATTTGATCTAAGTAGAAAAGTAAATAAAAGTTTATTTTTGTAGCGGAATTCAAGAATTCCTCCGTAAAATCTAATTTAATAAATAACAGTTTTGTGATCTGCAACTTTTATTAGTAATGTCACATTTTAAGTAATGCAAATAATATTAGATATATAAAAATATTCTTTAAGATACGTTAATTATTATTTCCATAAAAGCCCCTATTTATAACGAATACTCGACTTGCCAAATACCTAAACCATAGATTTATATAACAGTTACTTAGGTTACTTAGGTACTTCTCAAGCTTTTCATTTCGAATGCAATTCACGGACAAGTAAAAAACTTTCTGAAAATAATCCGTAATCTCCGGTGCGGAACCAACCTCAAACATATATCATTGGTATAAGTTATACAGGATAACACTTGCAAGTAAGGTTTATTAAGAATTGCTATACTAAAAATGACAGACAAGATGTCTTCCAATCTAAAAGATGGTGTAATCGAAAAAAAAAGTATAAAGCTAACAAAACTATAATATACCTATATCTAATGTAGTAAGTAGGAATAAAACATACCAAGCCAAATTTGTTACATGTTTCAAAAACGAGATTAAAATATTAATGTCACATTAATGTTGCTCGAACCATGAATTGTCTTAGAAAATCCCACGTGCTTAGCGATGACTTAATAAATTCTTTTAGTCAGGTCAACGTCAACCGTTTGCCTAAATTCCATTACAGACCACTTCAGAATACGAATGTATTGTTTTGACAATGTATGGCTTTAAAAGTCCATCTGGTACTAAAGTATGTAAATTTATCTACCAGGATACTAACCAAAAGAAAGAATATTCCTTTAGTTATTTAAGAAAGTAAGTAACTTTGACTTCGAGTTCTTTGCTCCTTGTTGCACTCAGGATTTCAGTCTTAGCCTCGATTAGCTTAGGCGTTAACTATTAACATTTTCCCTGTGCTCGGGTACTAACCTTGGGATCCTTTATTAACAGGTCTTCGCGGCGCCTCGCAGCGGGTTCATACAAACGTATTTTTTACTTATTTTTGACACTTGTTGAAACAAACACCACGAAATTTTGAAGACATTTTCTAGTAATAAATATCTAGGTCTACAGTGTGCCAGTTTTCTATAAAATGTTATAGTTCAAAAGTCATACAGGATTCTAGTTTTTCATACAAATGGTTTTAAAAAAGATTTCTAGTTAATAGAACGTTTTACAAGATTTTGGAAAAACCACAGACCTAGGTATTCGGCTTGAGATAATGACTAAGAAATTTCACAGTGATTGATCAGTAAATGTCAAAAACAAATGAGAAATTCGTTTGTATGAAGCCCGCTGCGAGGGGCCGCGAAGTGTATCCTCTTAAGGCGCATATAGCAGCTAACTAGCGCCGCCATTAGATATCCTCAATTATCTTCCTCAATTTACCAGGCAAATAATATAAGACAATATCTATGCAATCGTCGCCTGTCAACTAAAAGCGTCAAAGCCAAAGTTTCGATTTTGAAACTTATGCTACCTGTGTCGTTTTTACAACCTAAACACGTCATCTTAGGTTAAAAAACGTAATAGTTAAATCTAATTTTAAAAACCTATTTCGATCACTTACATGATTATGTATATATATTCCCTAGTATGAACCCTGTGAACCTTTTCATCGTATCAGACGCGGGGCGTCCACTGCTGGACTTAGAACTCCTCAATAGTTCCAAATCAAAGGAGATCGAAACTATTGCATTTAGCGACTTCCCGCGGCCTTAAATTCTAGGTCTTTGGTTCACCTAGAGCATAGGTGGCATTCGCACACTGCGTTTTCCGGATCGCGGTCTCAACTCTAGACCCTCTTTTCCCATTGCTCATCGTTTCTACAGTTTATGAAACCTGCCCGTTGGTAATTGCTACTTCAGCTTACCAATGCTTTAATCTACCAGAATGTCAGTTACTCTAGTGTTTCTACATATCTAGACATGGAACAATAAGATGATATGCCTGGTATGGCAAAAATATGACGGATGTGGTTCATGCATTCGTTATGATTTCACATTCAATGCTTTCAAATTTTAAAAATTGTATAAAAATAAATAATTGATTTATAGGAAACTAGTTGACCTATAGTTTTGCCTTTTTTGTTGCTAACGCTGGTTCTATAACTTCATTTTCACCTCCGGTTCTCATGACTTTTTCCTTTTTGCTCGGCTCCTAAGGGTCGTAGCGTGATTTTAAATTCTTCCTTGTGAATTGGGCTATCAAATGTGAAAAAGATTTTTCAAATATGACTGGTATTCTCAGAGATTAGCGCGTACAAACAAAATCCTTAGTTTAGTTAAAATGTAGGTACATTCTATTGACGACATGGAGAGCTATGACATCGCATAGGCATTGAAATCGTTCTGTTCACCAAATGCAAACAAACAATATGGCCGTTCACTATTTTGACAGCGCATCCACTGCTCTACCTCCCGAGCATGTGCAGCCAATACGTTGAATACGGTCCGGATGTGACGTCATAGCGCATTCATTTTTGGTCAACCGAACGATCGAATGTGCGCATAGACTGAATTGAGCGCATTCAATGCTTTTAATGCTTGTCAACAAAACGCGCCTTAAATTAGTATAGGTTGATTGTTGTAGCGTACCTATATCAAAATTGCAGCCATGTGACGCTTCGTTACGGACCATTAACGGTAATAGCAGGGCCATGTTATATTCAGCTGTACCTATAGATATCTTCTCCAAGCAGATGACACCTACCTACCTATCTATATCAATTTATAAAACTCCGCATACCCATTCGTTGTAACGGTAATAACGAATAATACCGAAAATTGTTCGTAAATTGATTCAAATTTGAATGTAGGAATTAAACACCATGTTCAACTACTGGGTGAACTGGTCTGTACAGCGCAATTTAATGGAATAACTGGCCGGCCGATCCGCACCCGTCTCAAAAGATATACCGTGTTTTGTCTCATAAGATATACCGTGTTTCGTCTTATACATACCGTGTTCGATCAGTTTTGATGAGCGCGCGTCACCGCTTTATTGCGGTAAAGCTCAGGACATACTATCGTAGGATTTTATTACAACTATTTTTATATTACAGTGACGTGTGACTTTTCATTCAATGTTTAGAGCAGGCGCACAACACAGTATTAGTTAGTTTAGTATTGCGTACAACAAAAATGAGCAAGACAGGCAAGTAGGCCAGCAAGACACTTGGCATTCCCAAAATTGTAAAGAAATCATATTCAGGTACGTTGTAATCGTAGCAAATTAAAAAACGCGAAAGTTTAATATAATAAGCATTATCAACACTGAGCAAAAAGAAACTTTAAGACTTGTAATAAGCACAGCCTAAACATTCAGTTCATTCACACAGTCATTCATGGCCTCTGATAAATCCACAATGTCGTGACAGTTGTAGCAGCGTGACTTAATCTATGACTGGCTGGACAGCACCCTTTTAGCCATATGTGATGACGAAGTTCGATTGGCGACTGTATCAATGCAATAATGCAAGGATTATTAAAGCTGTGCTAGGTAGGTAATGCTATCTGAAATATCAAAATTAACTTCAATAAAATGAACATTATTACTAATATTATTTTCAAATCATTAACATTTCTTGTGTTATTAGTACCAAACAAACAAGACCTAATCAAGATAAATCTGGTTATAAAATTTTAAGGAGCTTAAGCAAAATTGAATGTTGTAGACGCAAAAAATAGTAATAGGTATATATATTTTTTTTGTATACCGTAAAATATAAAGATTTAAGCTGTGTACTCAATGTCAATTGTGTTAAGTTCACTTTGACTTCAAGTAAAGTCAAGATAAGTAAACTTTTAACATAGGTTAATCGTACATTGCCAATGCTATTGACACAGCTGAAAACAAAAACCAATAAATTAAATTTCATAGTACTGAAACAAAAAAATGCAAAAAAAAAATATTTTATTGAATTTTTTTTTCTCTGAAGCCCGGATTTTGCAAATATTTTGACTAAGACCATATATCAATAGTGAAACGTGTCCGAGTCTTATGTCATACAGTTATTTAAACACTCAGTAGGTACAGCTAATTAACGACTAAGGAATACATAATGACATGCTCCAACTAGGTATCTCAAGTAACACAATGTAACCAATTAATGAAATTACTAAAATTACTTTCGACAGTGTGAAAATAGCTTTAATTAAAAAGGGTGGGTTTATTAAAATAATTAAGCGCCGCCCCCCGCCCAATGAGGAGGCGAGTCGAACGCGGCACCCAATTAGCTTCGACACAAGTCGGGAACGCACGCGGTGGACACGGTTTTTGCGCGCCGCATCATGGCCGGTGTTATCTTGTCACGTGACCAAAATTTGCGCACTTTTGCACGTACAGTGTGCACGCAACTTTATATACAGTGTTAACAGATGTATTTAGACGTATATATAGGCACGTTCAATGTTATTTCTATAAATTGACTTGAATGTGAAAAATGATAGGTACCTACGTCATATTATAAAAATGCGATATGGCGAGATAGAAATGTTCATAAATATGATGATGATGAACTTTATAATACCCAAAAGCAAATAGGAAGTAAAAGGGAGATGTTAGAATGGTCTTCAAAGAATTTATAAGTTAAAGTAACAAATAGGGCGGCCACATATTAATAAAAATAGGGCGGCCACATATTAATAAACAAAAAACCTACATTATTAGGTATCTAGAAATACTAAATGATGGAAAGAAAAGGTTAAGAAAGGAAGCTGGGATCTGAAAAATACATTTGGGATGCTCTTGCAAGAGCCATAGGAAGTTGCTGGGTATCATGGGCCTAGACCACTTTATTATGGTAGGTAATCTAAGGCTTGTCAGGGGTGATTATTCATCAGATGGGTGACCGCTTGAACGGCCGATTTTTCGAAATTTTTCCTGCGCTTTAAAGGACGTGTTTAGCCGTCGGTCCTGGCTTTTGTCATATATAACAGTCATTAAATTAAATATTTTTATTATTATTAAAAATGCGTACTAGGCCAGTGCTATGGACTATTACCTAAGCCTCGTTTCTCTAAGGGCATGTCTGCAGTAGGTATAGTGAGGACAAATAACAGATAAGATAACATGAACATCTCGCAGCCTAGTTGGTAGTGTGGCTAGCTACTGTGCCGAGGGTGTAGGTTCGATTCCCGGACTGGACAAACATTTATGTCATAATATAAATATTTGCATTTGTCTTAATTCTGAGTGTATTTATGTATGATATGTATATATTTACAAAAAAAAAAGTAATATTTATGTATTAGTATCTTTTCTGGTACCCTTGCAAAGATGTAGTTTAGATTTTCATCAGCCAGAATTATGCCTCGTTAGCTCAGTGGTAGAGCACTTACACGGAATGTAAGAGTCGCAGGTTCAAGTCAGGTTAGGTTAATCTTTTAACTGCATCTTTGCTATGAAAATATTTATTTTTATTGATGATATAGCCATAGATATGGCATGGCATGTATAATTATATTTTTTTCTAAGACTTTCTAAGACCTTCAGGGAGTCATACACGAAGAGAGATTATTTCTATGTATGTATATTTATATTATATTTCTTATTTCTATGAAGATTTTGTGTGTTTATAAGATTGATGTAGGTACAGTCGTGGAATTTAATTTTCAACCCACCTAAGGTTTAATATCGTATAGCAAACTGTTACCATAAGAGCTAGCTAGAACAGGACGTCACTTTGACATGTAGCATGCATTGTTCAATACTATCACTGAAATAGAATTTTCGACCTTAATGCATTGCGAATGTCTACCGACATTGCAACGAAATGGGTAGGGAATTAAATTCCTTGGCCGTACTAGGACTTTATAAGTCACTAGGAGTTGTATTTTCTGGTACCCATAACACAAGCTTTGCTTACTTTAGGGCCGGACGGCGCTGTGTGTAATGTCAAAAAAAGTATTCTTATTTAGTTATATATATATAATACATATTTATATACATATATATTTATGTGACGTTTATTTAAAAAGCAGTTTCTTTATCAAGACAATAATTTACATAATGAATCTGCTTGCGAATCATTTATGTATCGTAACCATTTATAAGACAATACTGACACCGGACCGCAATCACTGTCCGAAATAACGAGACGAATCATTTCAATCGACTCCTTTCGATTTCTATCTCTTATCAGGAAATTTTCAGATCGCATCGCTCAATCGGGGGCCATTGTCAACGGCGTATTGATGGGACAGAGCTTTTAAACTTTGTCATTTAAAAACCATTCTTATGTGCAGACATTAAGGTAGGTTTTTAAACAAAGATTAAAAACAATACGGTTATGAAATGACAAATATATATTTCATCTCTGCTGTTCAATATTATATCTTTTGTAATAGAGATAACATACTTAAGGTGAGTTTAAATATTTTTGTCTGTATTGTCCGACGAGTTTTAAACCCTGTCTCTAATTAACGTCATGTTTATGTCAACTCGACGCTTTCGTCGCTTAAAAAAAGTAATTAATGATGTTCTAATTACATATTAAATTGATTTTCCTAACGTTACGAAGTTGTTTAGAATTCAATGACCACGTTCAGCTTTATTTCCACATTTATTTTATTTTAACAACTTTTTTATTAAAACGTCTATGCAAGTTTCTTGTGTATATATTTCTTTGAACGAAGCGACAATAACTATTTAATTACATTCATAGAGTATATATCTTTATCAGCCTCATACATCACCACTGTTGGGACACTGCCTACCCTCATCGAGAGTGATTTGGGCTATAGTTTTTTTTTTGACGTATACAGGTTTCCTTCCGATATTTTTCGTCACCGAAAAGTGAGAACTTGAGAAATTAAAGAAAAGACTCTTTGGTACACGCCGGGCTCGAACCTCCGCCACTCAGGAAACAAGGTGAAATCGAAACACCTCGGCCAACACCGACTAATAAATAGTAAATGATCTTAATAAGAAAAACATTTTTATAAACTAAATGCTACCTAAGTACAGTACGTTTACCTAACTTCTTTAAACTCTATGATCTTTTTCAATAAAATATTAGAAACAAAACACAACCTCAACGTATATTGACGGTTGTATATGTTTCAAAGCTTTATGATTATTTAATTATTTAATGGTATTTATTGTTATTCTAATATATAGAAGTGGCCGTTTTCAGCAGAAATGCCAACTACAACTCACAGATATTATTTAAAAACTACATAAAACCTTCTAAACATAGCTTATGACTAGTTTTATATTGGCAACATTTGGATTTTAGAAAATCGTTTTTTACGAAGAGAAAATTGAGGATGTCTAATGGCGGCGCTAGTTAGCTGCTATATGCCTCTTAACAACAACAAAGAAAAAATAGGGGAAGAGCAATTCAGGCTCGCACAATTAGGGTTCAGATTTATTTCAATTGGTTAGAAAAGTAAATAGCCAGCTGCCATATAGTTTGCAACGAGGTATACATTGTCAAAAAACATGCTGATTACCCAACCTAACCTATATAACATTAAGGAACAGAAACCTTAAAAAAAACATTTAAAATTCAATAAAAACCTAAACGCTGACCGCTTACCATCAGCCGGAACGTAAGCTTGTTTGCCACCTTAGTGGTATAAAAAAAAATCACATTAAATATTACTAGAAAAATCACAGATTAAGTAGAAATTACTGACGGTATGTGATCAAACGAGCCGATCGACATGTTCCTCATAACATTCAGCTCTAGAGCGGTGTTATCGCTGGTTTATGAAACAGGTTTAATTGGATGACTAGTGTTAGACCGCGGCGATGCCCGCGGGCTGTTCTCCGCCACTTAGCTCCCTGATAATGGTGTGATAGATGTTGAAAGGTATCGTTCCTAACAGACGATGAAATTGTCTAGAGAATCCATGAAGTCAACGTTTTATAGTTATTAGGCTTTTTAACGGATTTTATTTTATTTACCTAAATAAACTACATATTGTAGATACGTAGGAAAAACCACTTAACCTATTAGAAAAATAGCAAATCAACTAATGAATGCATATTTTGTAATGAAATACTTAAAAAAACAAGCTATACAATGTAATAGAAAAATTTAACAAATCGAAAGTCAAGTCATACTCACTTAAAAATTACATTATTCGAAATGGACATATGCTATATATTATTATTATGTATATGAAGGAGAGGAAAATACCGAAAATTTTCGTCGGTCAGCTAAGATCTAATAAAAAAACTCAACTCAAGTTGAAATATATAATAAAATTCTAATGATTAAGAAATTTATATTTAATTAGACATTCATTTACCTCCTTTTTTAACGGCCAATCAAGCAATTAAGAATCTAAAAGGCGATTTGATGCAAAAATAACTTAAAATCTAGTTTTTAAACAGAACAGTACACACGCACTGTCGGACATTTAGAATTCATAGGTATTAGACGTCTAGATATTAAGGAGATACGTAAACTAGTCTCAACCAGTCTACGAGCTATTCAGCGCATAAAAAATAAAAATTCCAAGTAACTGAACCACACAACTTCCTCCATCCTTATCTAATAAGATAAGAGATTTCCATCATTATCGACACAACATCCAATTATTCTTTAACATACCTTCACCTATCTCATCTCTCTAGCACTTTGCATTATATTCACCGGCGTAACTAACTAACACATTAGTCAATAACAAGTTTACATGAATTCGTAAATAAAATGAAATAAATTATGTTAAAATGTATATTAATTTTGTCTCTTCGTTTTTTAGCATAGCAGCAGTCAGATTTTATCTTGATTCTATATATTTCAATCTTAGTAAAAGAATAATTGTTTTACACCTAAAATATCCTGGATTTTTTATGCGCATAATTTTTAATGCTTTTTTCAATAGATTCAGATTGTAATCAACTTTAGTGTGTACTTTTTATTTACATATCCTATTTGGTAATATGTTATAACTACCTACCTATAAAATAACTGATAATTTGATGTAATAAAATTCAACCTGAATTACACGCATGTACCTAGTGCGAGACAACAGTGTGACTGGGCGGAAAAGGATAAGTGTTATGGTATTTCTGAAAAACTATAAAACTTTGAAAAAACTATTTGTATTTGTGTTTGTATTCTCGGTTATGGTACGTATATATATATTATATATATATTATGTGTAGGGATGGTCAATAATCATCGATGTTCGATTCACTTCTTATGAAGCCCATACTATTTTTTTGTGTTTTATTTAGATTATTTTAACAATGTGTTAAAAACATCGATGTTGGACATCATCGATGTTTTTTGTATGATAATCGTCGAACATCGGCGTTGAGCAATCGGTGTTAACATCATGTTTTTGTTACATCAAACATCCCTACAATCGAGCTACTGAAAAAACCTTGCTTGCAGTGGAACGATAGGTTTGATCCACTGTAAAAGTTTTGCTTAATTTAAGCCGGTAACACTACAATTGACAAAAAATGACAAAGTGAAAAGAAAGTATATTATGATTAAATGTGTTAATGTTATTATTCAGTAACGAATGAGTTTGGGTAATGTAAAAGCAGAAATAGAGTTTAGTATATAGTATAGAGAATAATTAATAAATTGATAGCAGGAGATAGCGACGTCACGGCTCAGATAACGCTGTGAGTACGGGTAGAGACTATTACAAGTATTACTGCGACAATTGTCTACCTACTCACTTCACTGCTGTATCGGAATTTCTAAAAGGCAGTACCTGATGATTTGTAATAGCATGCATTTATATATGTATATATACGGCGGTCTAAGCGAAAAGAGGTAACAGACAGATAGACAGGCGAGCTACTTTTGTATTTATAATATTTATTATATTAAATATGGTATAATATAAATTTATTATATTATATTGATATAATATATAATCTGTCTGTCTGTTACCTATTCTCGCTTAGAACGCTGTGCCGATTAAGATGAAATTTGGCATGGATTTAATTTGAGTCCCGGGGAAGGACATAGCCTACATAAAAACGTCAAGTGTGAGTCAGCTTGAAATGTCATTGTCGAATTTCAACGGCAACTCCAACCGCCCCCAAATTTAAGGCGGCTGGAAACGCGGGCTAAAGCTAGCATATAGGAGTAGAAATCGACAGATCAACGCAGAACAAAAGCGGCTGGAGTTTTTGTTTTGTAATTTGTTTGTACAATCAGTTAGTTTAAAGCAATATTTATTTTTATAAAGATAATTTTAAGATTTTTTAAGCAGCAATACATTTCCGTTTTTAAAATGATCTAACATTCATGTATCGCACAAAAGCAGCAATCAATCGCTTAGTGAGCGTTCGAATGCTGGCCATAATAAGAGATTAAAAACTGGTTGCAGTGGACTAAAGTGATGTATGGCTTCCACACATCAAGCTATCGTTGGTGACTATAAATTGATGTCACCGGATTGCGTTAAATAGCTGCTACTCACACTTTAAAATGTGGACACATTGTTAATTTAGTCATCAAACTAAGACAAGCTTGTTAATAAAAGTTTTGAGTGTGCATACTTTATAAAATATTTAATGGAGATAAAAAAATTGTAAAATAAAAGCAATTTTTTATCAAAAATATTGAAATCTTTTATTTAATTCTTAATTATTTCAGTCCTGACACATTTACCCCTGTCGAATCCTACGTTGTTTGTTTTGGTTTATCTAAAACTGAAACCTTTTTAATATTTTCCTGAAACGTATATTATTCTTTATTTTATTTTACCGCTTATTAATTTTTAACTTATGGAACAAATACAAAGTTGCCTCTGTCCAGATACCCCGCTTTAGAAGCACTCTGGTAGCGATGAGCACACCACCACATTATGATGTAGGTGCATACATTTAACCAAAAAGTATATAAAAAATTAAGAAACGAAATATTTAAAAAATATAATCAAATATTATTCTTATTACAATAAAAAAATACTTTAATATTACTAAACTTATATAAAAAAATCCATGTGGCTAATTAGTAACTTAACTTATTATCCAGAAACTAAAGATATAGACAACTATGTCCTTTTCAGTTTTTAGTTAGGTTAGGCAATTTATTTTCTGCGAATACCCTTTATAAAAGTTATATATTTAAAATGCTTTGTATATTCATTGCATTTCGTATTTTTACTCCCATGTTTGACAGAATTCGTGGCAGTGTGTCTCAGTAATGTTAAAAGCAATTAACTTGTTACACCGATATCTTATGCAGACGCCGTCCGGCTCTAGCAGATGCATGAATATGGAATACTTATTATTCCCTAACACTGAATGATATATAAATCTTTATTTATTATTATTTTTTTAAAAAGCTTTTTCAGAACTAATCTAAGTCCTATTGCAATCGAAACAATACAAATACTCTTAATTGCACAACCATATACCTACTTATAAATATTGTAGAATTTACATAGTTAGTAAAGAAAATTGATGCAGTACAATATGATTATCGCTAACCGAGCGATTTCTTCCATACAAACAATGGGAAAGAGAGTTATAAAGCACTTTACAAGAATAGTAAAGCAATAAAATAACTACAGTCAATTAAATATTAGAAACATACTAGATACTAAAGTTTATTTAAAATTATAAGTTAGTAAAATGTTTGAACATTACATGATTTTATAGTAAAACCGACTTTGCAACATCTCTATTTGCGAGGGAAATCAAAACAAATCGAGACCCATGAACCCAGGCAGTAAAACCTACTGTAACCTATATACCTAACTACTGTAAAAATTTGTGTTAAGGTAACGAATAAAAAAGCTTGTAAAGAAGAAACACTTTTAAACCTTTATTTTTATTTGGAATGTATATTATTAACAACAAACTGTATTCATAACCACATTAAATTATGTTCTGTGATCATGGTTTCTGTAAGAAAAAAGTAAAAAACAGAGAGAAATGCCACTCATCTTTCAGTAACTAACGAAATCACGAAATCTTAAAAACAACTTGACCAATGAAGCTGAATTACTTACGTTAGGTTGCCACTTACTTATAGGGTGTAGTTTGGAATAACTGATCTGAAATGCTATTGAAAGTTTATATGAAAGACATATGTCGGCTTTGAACTTTGATAAGGTTAAGTTAAAGATTAGTTTTACGACAGGTAAAGATAGTTGAAAGTTTATGTATGAACATAATTAATTCATACATTTATAATCAAAAACTATAAGTAGCCATTAAAATTGACACAACAAATTATTTCTTTTTAACTTAATTGAGGTATGTTACATGAATGATCGGCCCATCTGGAGGAAGCAGCTTGACGCTTTCCGATACAAGGTCGTCACTCGGAAACTCTTCTTCCCTAATGGTTATTACTTCTTTGATGGCCTGCCCATTGCTACTTTAGCTTGCTAATTTTACGAGCCATGTTAGTTACTATGGTTATTTTACGGATATCCTCATTTTGTACCATATATCACATATTTATACAGCACATTAACTCTTAGTTGTTTTTTACCAATAATATAATCAAAACTTTTTATTATATATACTTCTTATACTAATACTGAGAAGATGCACAAGTCCTTTATGCATTAAACGTTTTATAACAAAAATAGTTACAGTTGACTATGTTCGTTTCGTTCTGTTCTGTTCGTTAGCTTTAAGTCTGGTAGATAGTTGGTTTAAGAAAACGTCAGAAATCGTGGGTTATTCCCAGTATATATATATATATATATATATATATATATATGTATATATATTATATGAATGAAATGATAATTTAGGTAGCGTGCTAGCGTAGCGTAGGGCATATTCAGTCATTGCATAGACGTGGGGCGTAGTGGTACATTTTTTCTAAACATCTTCATGATCCGTAGCAGTTTAAAATCTGTTTCTCAAGTGACCGCTACTCCACACTATGCCAGAGCAGTAGTCCAACGGTCAAGACCTCCTTTCTTCAAGAAGCCCATACCCCTGCAGAGGAGGCTTAAAACGGCTGAGGCAACAATACAACAAATTCATTGGGATCCAATTCAAGTCCTTATCGAACATTGTTTATACCACCAAGGTCGCAAGAAAACTTACGCCTCGCCTGATTTTGGCCCATCACTGCATAAAACCTATGGAAGTTTGTAGCACTATGGACATAACGGGAAGAAACTAGTGTGGAATAAAATTGAAATTTGTATTCCTTGACTTAGTAAACGATTCACTTCATACTTGGTCTCCGTATTGTAATAAATGAATAGCGCGCGACATCGCTTGTGTCGTACACGACTGTGGTACAGGAAGTGATATTGTGTGGTAATTTGTTTTTGTGCTGTATGATAGTCAGTGTAATGGTTTTGAGTGATCATTAATATCAGATATATCTTTGATCTTTTATTATGAAAATGTGTTAGATATTTATAATAGTTTTGTATTGAAGATAAGTTTAGAAAAATAGTTAAATTGTATTGAGATTTGTTTGTATTATAATCCTACTAATATTATAAATGTAAAAGTTTCGATGCTCGGATGTTTGTAACTCAATCGCGTTTAAACCACTGGACGGATCGGAATGAGATTTGGCACTCATATAGGTTAGGTACTGGAATAGGACATAGGCTGCTTTACTTACTTTACGAATAATACCAAAAAATTAAATGTTCCCACGGAAACTACTATAACCGAGCATAAACGAACAATAGCAAACTTAATTAGTAAATTTAAGAAGTTTACGTAGAAATTCCACGCCGATAACCGAATTTGGGGCGGGTGGAGCCGCTGGCAAAATCTAGTAAATAATATATTTCAATATAGAGTTATGCTTAAAAGTGTTTATGGTCTTATATATAAAACCCATATTATATATCTAAGTAAGTAATACAGTAAAAGGAAAGCATGAAAAATAGACAGACTATTCGATAGTATTCGAATATGATTATAAAACCTGAAAAATACGAACTGGTTTACTTGCAAATTGGATTTAATTATATTTTTATTACATTTAAATCAAATATTCAAGTAAAACTTAAACTAAATTCAAGTTCTATTATTTTTTCTACCGAAATTAGAAATCCAAACGAAACAACGCACAGCACGCGCGTTGAAGTCTTTTGTATCGGATTTTTGATGAAACATTTAAATTATGTTATCTGATATATAACTTTACAGGCACACAGTTTAAATTATATTTTTAATTGATAACTTTTTAACATAATTCCTCACTTACTTTTACTAAACTATAATAATTTAAAAATAATCTCCGTCACCATAGATTACCGAAATCATAACAAAGTTTTAGGAATCAATTTATAATTTTCATCCAGCATTGTACTAAAGTTAGTTTCAGCCCACAGTACAAGCAGTAACATAAACTTAGCAGATGAATCACTGCATCTAAAGCTGGTTTGAACATACGCGTCGTACCTCGGGACGTGTATGTCATAAACCGGGCTAAGCGGGGGGTGCTGATAAGCGGCGTATTTGCATATTCGCATTCAGCGAGACCATGGTGCGTTTGACGAGTGATTGGAAGGAAGCGTTGAGATAAGTTTGTTTATATTTGACTAAAAGACGTACATGCTTCTCTCTTGTTATTTTCGGTATATAACTGAAATTGTACGTTGTACGAGATTAAGCTATACGCCTCGTGTACTTTTCGTATGTGCAAATTTTTGAACGTAGATATTTTTTTTTAATCTAAGTTAGTTAAGTAGGTACTGTGTTGTTTTAATATGGATTACGATTTACCCGACTATTAACACTTAAAGAAGGGGGTTATGCTTTGTGGATTCAAATGTTTTTTAGATTGAAATCTAAAAACTTTGTTAGTAAAACGAGACCCGTGGAAGTACTTACGTACATTTTTTGGTGAACTCGAGACTGTTGCACTAGCCGTAGTCACGAGATCACTAATGGGACTTAACAGAAACGATTTTTTTTAAAAAAATACCAAATCTATATCTTTATATATATAATTCTACTGTACGTGTGTATGTCACTGTACTCCTCCTAAAAGGCTGGACCGATTTGAATTGTTTTTGTTTGTATGCATTTGGGTGGTGCCCTGGATGGTTTAGATTCACAAATCAGCCTGGTAGATGGCGCTGCAGTCGGTATCATGCAGAACAACGTCTGCCCGGTCGGCTAGTATTTATGTAAATAGATAAATGAATCCCTGTTTTCCTTAGTCACGCTATAACTTTCAAACGACTACACCAAATAAGGGAATTCTGTTTTTATTGTATTTGCTATTGTAAGGAAAAGGTTTGTATGAATGGAAAAAAGGTCGAGTGCGAGTCGGACTGCCGCACTAAGGATAATTATAATGAAACTTTGGTTAATTGTTGTGTCTGAATTAGTAAACCCTTTCACTATAGGTGGCGCGACAGTTGTTTTAAAAAGAGAATCAACGTCTGCTGGGTCAGCTAATAGTATATACAAAGCACTATAGTTTAAATAAATGATTACAACTTGCTTATAAGTCGTATCGTATTAATTATATTATTACTTACATACATACTCACTCCTTACTTAATACATACTGACAATTGTTGCTTTAGCCGTTGTAAATCTTCTAAGCTGTGAAAGCTACAATATAATCATTGGAAATAGGTATGCTATAAAATAATCATTAATACAAACATGTTCAGACAGCCGGTATAATCATTAATACAAACATGTTCAGACAGCCGGTATATACCATTTCAAGAAAGCTTATTTTTTTAAGGTATCGAGAAGCCTCTTTCCGGCTAACCGTAAGCAAATACGGTTACGATTCTTACATAATAATTTTGTCTTACAATTATAAAAATTACCTAATACTACTTATACGAACTCTTAAAAACACAATAAATAGCAATTTTTTTAAAGTATTTTAAAATGTACAGATTAAAAACATAATTATCTTCGATGTTTTTTCTGTAATTTTGAATTCTAAATTATTCAACAATACCAACACGAAGAAGTATGTATTATATGTATGTATTTACAAAAAAAATTGTTATATGTATTTATATCCGTTGTCTGGTATTCATAGTACAAGTTTTGCGATTTGCTTAGTTTGGGACCAGATGGCGCTGTATGTAAAACACTTAATGACGATGCCTAAAAATACAATAAGTAGAAATATATTTGATATATTTTAAAATTTATATGCGAGTACTGAATTATTGCAACACAAAAATGTTGGCTTATAAACAAAGAGCACCCAATGACCAATTATTAAAAATTCAATAAGTAGAAATATATTCAAAGTATTTTAAAATTCATAAAGATATCACACTGCCTTCTAAGTAAACCTATCGCGCCAACATAAAGCCTGCTAGGAAGCAGAACTGTTACTATTACACTGTCAATGCAATGTGTCCTTAAGATTATCCCCCGAAGGACATTATTCACAAATATGTGGGCAGTTGGAAACCAGCGTAGCCTTTTAATGCTAATCTGTTATAACAGATAGGAGCTTTCGTCGGACATAAATAATACCTATACTGATTCAGCTACTTGGTATATTGGTGTTCGAATCGATTTAGGGTTTATGTTTGGGATATATGAAGTCGTTTGAGATTTTTTAACCTTATTACCGTTACATTAGCTACATCGCTTTATTCGTAAGATATTTTTGTGTTGTTAATACTAAGATGCGTTAAATAAATGAATATTTATACACACACACACACACAAAAAATGAATTGAAATTCTGTGAGTAGGAGGTTAAAAGCCTTACTTATATTCTTGAAAATTCTGTGTCGAGTTTCTACTAGCTCGACAACGTCTGCCAATTTACACTGGAGTAGCGCAGCGTACTATGGCCCAACCCTCCTTTATCTTAGTACAGGAAACAGTCAATAAAAAACCATGTACATATATATATGATTTTCTCATGTTACTATTTACTCCCCTATATTCTCCTATACATACTCCAATACTAAGGAAGAGGAAAGAGGGTGTCTCCCACATCACCGCATGGGTGTGTGTCGAGCCACTGGTTAGTCCCTTCTGGAGAATGAAACCGTAAAGACATACATACATACATACATTCATGTAAATATTTATTGTCTCACATTATGTTTGCACGCTCTAAGGCCACTGCCTAGTAGTGGTACTAAAACATAATAAAAAGTTACCTAATCACAAATAATGTATTAATATTAAATCATAGAATGTACGTACATTCGTATATATTAGAAAATATAATGAATTCCATTTCACAGCACATTTGTATAAAACTCAATATTACTTATTGGATTAAGCTCCATAAAATATTGTCTTTAAATATGCATGACAAGCTTACATTCAAATGTAAACGCTCTCAGTCGGATTAAAGTTCCAAAATTTCACAATTCAATACAAGCAATATTATTATGATACGTATTGTGTACATCATAACCGTATCATATTTTTACAGCATAAAGCTAAGTGTCAATAGCTCACAAGTTTTTATAGAGTTAAGACTCAAATTTAAATTTAAAGTTAACACTATTCCATTTTCTAACAACAGGTTTCTACCAAGAGTTACGCACATTAAAAATCTTACTAATATTATAAATGCGGAAAAAACTCTGTCTATCTGTCTGTTAACTCTTCAAGCATTAACCGCTAAAGTGATTTCGATGAAATTTGGTATGGAGATAGTTTGAGTCCCGGGGAGGTGGATTTATTTATAGTTTTTATCCCGAAAAATTCAAAATTTCCCATGTGAATAACTATAACCTTAAACGAACTATAACTTAAGGTATAGCATGCTGTAGCCAACTTCATTAGTATAATTATGAATTTGACGTAAAAATACCGCTTATAACCAAAATATAGTATAGTATGTAATATAATATAGTAAAAAATATATAAACGCTAACAAATACATATACAAATTTCCTAGGTCCTCCTCTCTGTGTTACAGTCAACAGAAATAATAACGGCATAAGCAGAAAAGTATCAGTGTCAAGAACAGTTTTCGATTTTAGGAACTTTGGTCGTCGTTACGCCACCAAATAGGAAAGATATATTTTATCTAAATGTTTTGTGTGATCTGCTACCTTTGTATCTGGAAGGATAATAACGTTTCTATCTTTGCCGCTATGCTCACTTGTCTTGTCGACAAGCATACCGTTTGCTCTAATCGACGACGGTATAGTCATGTGGTCGAATCCCAGTACGGACAGTAAAGTTAATATAATATAATATTGAAAAATAACTACTCTTAAATAAACAACCGAATGCTTAATAACATATAAATTAATTTAAAGGAATTATCAGTTAATTTATAGTTTGCCTATTTTTACAGTTTATTTTTTTATGCATGTTCCGTTATTATTTCTTTTCACCGTAAAACATAGTATTCTTAGTTTAGTGCCCGATCTATTTAAAAATTATAATAATATTGGACATGCCACGCAGTGCCATCTAGTCACAAACTAAGCAAAGCTTGTATTATAAAAACCTGACAATGGATACAAACACCTACATCCTTTTTTATGTAAAAACATACATATCATGTATACATAAATACACCCAGACTACATAATACACAGTATTTTTAGTTTAGCTATGTGTATATATATTATATGTGTATATATATATTATGTGTGTATGTGTGTTTATAATAAACAAATATTATAAATGCGAAAATTAGTAAGTATGAGTGTTTGTAAGTCATCACAGCTAATCTACTGAACACAATTAAATCAAAATTAGCTGAACCCTCCGTAACAGACACAAAATACTTTTAATCGCAAATTACGATTTCTATGTCATTAAAATACCATGCGGGCAAAACCGGGGGCATTGATTAGTCTCAGGGAGTACTTCATGTGTAGTTTGATAACAGGTTCCTATTTATTATCTTTAATGCGTCGTAAATGCGCTACTTAACCTCCTTTCAACGAAACTATGTTAACTGTTACGTTAAACCGACGTAAACGGGATATGGCAATAGCACAAGTAGGTATATGTTTAATAGTCTTTAAAACTTTATTTAAATTTAAGGGAATTACTAGCTTTTGTTTTAATGTACACTTGAGCTTTGAGAATCAGCAGGCTTAGCTTAACTATTAGGTGGTAGAATCTTAGAGTTTCACCATATACTTCTGTCTGTCTGTTGTTTAACATTATTTGGTTTAGAAATTATTAGAAACTTGGTACAAAATTCTAAATTCCAAAATCTTTTATTCAAATGGGTTTCTAAGAACACTTTTGAATGGTCTACTAATGAATGGTAACTAATTAAACAATTAAACTAAACCAATTACATACAATACCAACTGATTTATTGCCAGCATCCAATAGTTATCTATTCTTTGTAAATCTACAAACAAACCATAATATTATAGTCAACTAATAAATACATATTTTGTATTGAAACACTTTACAATGTAAATTGTTTAGAAAAAAAAATCAAAACTCAAGCAATATTTTAATTGCCTGTGGTTTATTTTTCAGATTTGCATAGGGGCACACAATGTGAAACGTTAAAACTCCTCAATTCTGTGACAAAATTTAAATATTAATAGTAACTCCCGAGATAGAATATGTATATTGTATATTCACAAATCACACGCATCAATACTCGCTAAGAAAACATTAATGCACATAAAAAAGCTACCTTCCGTATTTATAACGTAAGTACGAAAAACCCCGTATAAATGAAATGAGGACATAGGACTTGAATTTGCGCATATACACACCTCCTTCGTTTCTGTTGTGTTTTGAGCTACGAATCATGTGTGGTTTAAACCGAATTATAAAAAAGGAGGTTGTCATATCGACCCGTATGTATATGTCTAATATTGCTATAATTGCACAATATTTACATTTATACGTTAGACTGTGTGGGCTTCTAAGCAGATGTGCTAAATTTCAAAAGTATATGTATGTATGTTTGTCCACGTATTTCTCGGAAACTAGTGATTAGATTTGATTTTTTCTTGCTTTCTATTGAATTAGGTACCGTAAACAGTGCAAGATTCATCAAAATCGGTTTAGTACTTTTCACGATGTTAAGTGTTAAGCGGTTACCGTAGTCTATGGGCGCTTGTAACGCCATCGGCATTACTCGCGCATTTTTAAACTCTAATCACTCCCTTCTTAAAGAACACCATACTCTTTAAATAATAAAATTGTGCCCCTTAACTGACATATGTATTTCCAAGTACCAACTAAAAAAGAAGAAAAAAAAAAAAAAGATTTAGGTCAATGTTCCAGGTGTGTGCGTAAAGTTTATTTCCTTTTTACTGGAGTTTTAGCATATAGACATAGAGAGGACAGCGCATTTCCTAGCCAGATGTAAAAAAATGGAGGGACAGAGACGAAGTGAAACTGTGGTGTCTTGTCTAAGAGGAAAGATAGTACAGGTTAACTTGGTTTCTTTCTAAAGTGTGGTCAATTTTGTGAGGCCATGACGCAGTCCATACACAGATTACAGAAATCGAACTCTATGGGTGTTGAAGGCGGTTTATTTATTTTAAGTATAATTTTATAGTATAACCCAGCGTGTGCTTATGTCATACTTGTTCTTACTTGATAGCAAAAGCATGTTTTTGGGCCACAAGTTATTTTAATATTCCATAAAATGTAGAAGGTTATCTAAGGTTAGCACGCTCTAGATGCTTGGAAAGTGAAGTGTTGTTAAGCAAATTCATGCTTTCGATTTAGCATTAACTTTAAAGGTCAGTTCTTTTAGTATCTACTGCATAATATATTATTGTGTTTTGGTTAATTGAAAAAAATTTATTAGGAGTAAATCAATAATTCGAAATTCGTTTGGTTTAGCGACTAAAATTAAGCCTTTGATTCGTTAATAATTTCGGCAGCAAGATTCTATCCTAGGTAAATAGTGTATTTTATTATACGATATGGGTATTTATTAAGCAGACAACTGCCTCACTTACAGTTTCCCAACACGTTAGACAGGGATAGTGCACATTATATATATACTAATTTATTTAACAATTATAGTAAAAAAATATTTAAGAACTTATGCGCTAATGCAATAAATGTAGCGTATTTCATAAAAAAATATCAGTTTCATGGATGCCAGTCTAGATATCGGCAACTGCAAATTTTTTAGACAATTTGAGAATAATAGTAATATAACATTGTGTGCAAAGGGGTGGTCAGAGATCAGTAAGCAATACTTGTAACATCCACTGTTTCCAATGATATTCTGTCCCACAAACGCGAAATTTTGTAAGACTATGGCAGTGTTAGGCACAAACCATAGTCGAAACAACTTCACAATTCACGAATTGTATCCTGAATTGGAACGATGTTGGTTGGCCCTACCGGGAATCGAACCCGGGACCTTCAACGTGGCAGTCCAAGGTCCACTTGCGCCACTATAAATTCAAATATCAACGTTAATGATGTTATACATATTTAATCATCGATGGATATTTAGACCGTTCTGGACTTTTGATTGCATCAGCGTTTGCAAGTTGCTCTACATATCCGTCTGTTTGTCCGTCATCCTAACGCTCGATAATAACACCTAATAATAGCTTGGCGCTTTTTAACTTCCGGTCATGCTTTGTGTAGTCGTGACTACATTAGATTAAGCGTACAGTGAATTATATACATTAGTGCCCATGACTCCTCACCTGAAGAATTTAGATACAGTTCGACAAACTTATGTGCACATGCGGCAAATTGAAAAATTAAGGACGCCATCTTGAATTCGCCATACATACTGATGTCAGCTGTCAGATTATATTAGGTGCATGTGCGATTACAGCGCTGCTATCCATATTGGAAGATAAGTTGGTGGGACTGCAACAGTTTTTTGCATTGCGTCCGTCCGTTCTATTGGGATAAGCCCTTTGAGTCAGAAGATATAAAGACAAATTGCTCAAAATGAAAAAATCGATTATTGTTTTATATTTTACCACTTATCATTTTAAAGTTAGTTTTTAATGACATGTGACATATATAAAACCAACTTATTCTAGATAAACTGTATTAGAAGCAGTGTTGAGGCAATAAACTCAGTACCACGCAGGACACTAAAGTAGATAATAAACATTATGATGTGGCTGTGTGTCTAGTGTCATAAGACAATTTCCATGTTTGGATGTCTGTTACTCAATCACGCTTCAACCACGAGACGGATCGGGATAAAACTTGTTTATTAACTAAATCCGAGCTTAAACGAACTTTAGCTATAGCTTCCATCATTAGTAGTTAACTTCATAAGTATAATTACCTAAGGAGTTCCACGCGGATAATGGAATTAAGGGTGGGTGGAGCCGCTAGCAAAGTCTTTTTTAATATAATAAATCATCATCTCTATTGCTAGATATCTACTGCTGGATATAAGCTATACGTTTTCCACTGTAGGTTTCCTATTAACGAACAGATCTGAGCCACTTAGAGGGTGTCATTCAACACTGCGTTTTCCAGATCCCTGTTGATGAAAATTAGAGTGTATCACTCATTCACAAAATAAATTTAGCTCGGGCGACGTATATTGAATCCACTCTCACACTCACTACAGTCAGGATTCAAAATAGCGCCCTCGTCATAAAAATACTAATTTGCCCCCTTGTTATACAATCTACTATTGTTACATATTTTTTTCTTGTATTTTAGGCATTATCCTTTTATACGAATGTTTTTTTACATATACAATTCGACAGCCACACTAAGAATAAATAGTATACAGTTGCTAACAAAAACAAAATTTATAATGTACATTTTCATACAAACATAAATTCTATATGATTAAAGCACGGAAAGCGTATCTACCTACGCCTATATAATTAATTTCGAAAGCATAAACTACACACAGGCAGAGCCGTGTCCGTCTATTATCCGGGAATGTTATACCGGGCTATATTAATGAACTCATGTTCTGCCGCTCTCTTTATGTTATCTGTGTACAAGAACACAGCTCGCAAGGAAAATTGCGTAGAAAATCGGGCCAATGAAAACTTGTGTATAATAAGCTAATGGGCTTTTATAAAATTGATTTTGATCCTCGTAGGGATTTCACTTTATTTCACATATTTGACGCTATACCTGGATATTTTTTTCTTAGCTTTATATTTGCCTACTTCTATATATAAACTTCTCCATAGACCGTTTATCCTGGCTACAGGGTCTCCTTAGAAAAAGGAGGCTTAGACCGTAGTTCACCCCGCAAGCCCACTGCAAATAGGCGTCATTCCTAGGACTGACTCCACTGTCAAAGTTTCAAGCCGCTAACTTCAGTGACAATCGATTATTTAACGTCCCCTACGAAATACGAAGTAGCTAAGAAAAATCTGCCACTAGGCGGTCTCCCATCCAATGAGTGACCACGCTCGACGTTGCTTAACTTCGCATCGTTCCGATGTTCAAATGTTACCGGGCCACGAGCTCTCCAACACAACGTATACTTATTTTAATCCCATAGTAAAATGATCAGATCGTAATTGACTTCGTAGACACTTTATTGCATACTTCGTAACCACTTCGTAGACACTAGACACCTCATAATAATAGAGATAGATATCAAAAATAGCCACTTGACGGTCTAATGAAGGTGAACATCAAACGTCAAACTGTCGATGCAAATTAAAAAATAATAAGTAATTTGTATTATCTAGTTAACTATTATAGTAGAGACGTGCCAACATGAGAGGCATATCGATAGTCGTGCTACACACTTAAAGTCTGTGGGAAATTGATACTTGATTGTTTGCAGCATTATAGTGAGTTTTTATTACAAAATAAAGGTCAAGCGCGAGTTTGGGTTGCGTGCCAATGATTTCTAATGCACTAATGCAATTGTGAGCCACGAAGAATTAATTGTTTCAGCTAAAATTCACTAATTATACCCGAATACTATTTAAATATAAATTTAAATATATATATATATATATATATATATATTTATATATTTATATTTAGTCTAGCAGCAAGACGATTTTGACGGGCAGTATTTTTGTGTTTCGACACAATGCCTTTATTAAGTTGGTATATATGCAAGAAATCTGTTTTCTTATGAAGGATATTTATATCGGTCCAACCGTGTCGCTTCCATAGTCATATATAGCACACTGTTCTATTGGAAATTTTGGAAGTAGTAGTAACCTCTTTTGTTTTGTCTCGACACAGTGTCAACTATCAACCAATACACCGACCGATATTAATAATGTAAATCTAATACCAGAAACCATATACGAATACCGCTTTTTATTATTAAATTGACGTTGACGTAAAACTGAACATTGACGTAAAGCTTTTGATGCAGATTGAAAGTATGAAGTATGCGTACTACCTAACTCGTTAACTCACATAATCGAGTCGTACCAATATCGACACAGTCACATATAGAAACTATGGAGATACTTTACTCTTATATTATTTTATATACTATAATTTATTTTATATATAATTCTCTGCGGCTCAGTATGGGTAATTACTTGACTGCTGAATCGAGGGGCGTGGGTTCGATTCGCGCACGAACATTTATTATATGTGTTTGTCTTGAGACTGGTTGTTTTCTATGTAAAATATGTATTTTTTATCAAACAAAAAGTCAATACAATAAGGCCATTTCTAAAAAAATATCACTCAAACAAAATTATGAATACTAAAGTTTTTCCCTTTCCTAAACCTTAAACTGAGTAAGTAGGTTCATTTTTTTTTCAGTCTACCCGCCACAGAATATATTTGCAGAGAAGGTTTTCTCTTATTCTTCCAGCACTATGTGAACACAGTGTCCTTTGTATTTGTAAATGGAAACCAATTTCTGCGTCCATGCAAGATGATTATATGAATTAAGGAAATTACAGCCAACGTCGTTGGTGCGCGGTGCGTCAGGAAACAAAAAACAGGCGATCTTCATTATACGTGGCGTGGTCAACGATAGATAGGTTATTTTACGGAAGGCATTATGGCCAAGCTTCTTGCATGCAACTAGTTTTGAACTTCTTTATTGTTATGGTGTGTACTTTGTAGCGTTATATCATAACAGAATGGAATAAAATACTTTTCAAAAGTGTTAAAAAAAGTTTAAAAAAATACAAATTTCTCGAAATTGTATAAAAATCTATACCAATTTACAATGAATTTTGTAATTCAAGGTTTAACTACCTACCACATTTGAAAAAAACTAACGTTTTTTCAAATATAAAACTTACTGTTCTTAAATAATTTAATTTACTCTAATTATAATATTATTTAAATACTTAATTCAATATGTTTAAATATTTAAAATATTGTAATAACGCTGTATTAAAAAAAAAAAAAGATATTCTACCAATTTAAAAAAAAATTAAATAAGTTACTGTTTAGGTACCTACATACCTATAGTTTAGTATTTTAAAACTCAGTTAAATATTAACAAAATTGTTACAACAACAATGTGGCATGTCTTGTTTTACATTATTAAATTAACGATTTGTTAATGCAAGCAAGTATATTATAATGTAATATTCTAGTCGCAATTTCTCAAACATAAAATTATCTACAAATCAAACAAATCATTCGTTGTTAAAACGATATTAAGTTTTGTCAATTTATAGTATAATTGTGTGACTCATAACAATGTTGAGAGTCGTAAAAAAATGACAGCATATTAAATTAAGTCAATTATTCTTCTGTGATATATTTAGAAATAACTACTTTTCAATTTGCAAACATGGCGATAATGGAGCTGTAATTTTGCAACGAAAAATAATACAAATTAAAAACAAAAATAATTCAATAATTGTCACACGAATAGAAACAGAATGAAATATCAATGACTATTTTAATTTTTAAGATTCGTATCTCAAAATTAAAATTACATATGTGTCTGTCTGTTTAAAAGTTTTTTTAATCTGCAATTCAGTAGGAATAACCTACTTCACGAAGTAGGCATGATAAGAGGTCTCCGACTACCAACGAAAATCTTTTCAACGTCGGCAGTACCAGAAGTCCCCTAAGCAGAAGCTGCTTATAGCAGACTCAAGCTAAAGCTCTTACAATGAAAAAGCTAAAGCAATCAACAAGCAAAGCTCCTGAAGAGTCTGGAAACCGTGAGAGAAGCACTGATTACTAATGAACATCAAACACCTCTTGAATTTCTTGACAGAACTAAAATGGTATGAGTAACCATGATGATGCCAGTAGTTGCCTAGGGGTTTTGATTTCGTTTCCGTCATGAGTAGCGGAGGTTCAAGCCTGGCGTGTATATACCAATAAGTCTTTTCCTTAATTTCTCAAGTAGGTACATTGATTATTCACACCACTGGTTTTTCGGAATCGTGAAACAAAAAATATCATATGAAGTTCGCACTGGGCTTGCGTGTGGACTATGGCCCAAATCGCCCGCGGTAAGGGTAGGTCGTGTCCCAGCAAGTGGAGACCTATGAGGCTGATAAGAAACCAACGATTAGTGAATAAGTTGCCAACTTACAATGGCCTAACTGTGAGACTCAGTGCGGAAAACACACGATCAATTAACTACCCAACAATCTGATTGATTATCCCAAAGTTTATTTAAGACACTGTTTCACGTATAAACTTGACGTTTCGCAAAATTTTATTGTACTTTAATGAGATACCTTCATACAAGGTTAAAAAGACATGAAAAGTTAAAATGTATATAATTATGTATGTGGGTATATAAGTGACATGGAGTATCATACTAAAGGATTTAAATCAAACATCCTCTTATACATTTTATGAAAACTGATAGTTTGTTAAGCTTGGTTATAGTTGTTGCCGCGGGATCTTTTGAATTTGTTGGGATAAAAACTATCCTATGTCCTTCCCCGGGACTCAAACTATCTCCATACCAAATTTGATCTAAATCGGTTCAGCAGCTTAAGCGTGAAGAGGAAACATTTAGACGGACTGATGGACAAACAGACAGAGTTGTAGAATTTCTGCGTAGGTACCCTTACCGACAGATATCACAGGGAAATCCATTTGTTAACTTCTATATCTCTGCTTTTAAAATGAATCTAGAATATACCACTTAACATTACTTGAATAGATAATTAATAAATGGCTAACAAGTTAAAATGCAGCTTCCAAGAAACTTATCAAGGTCTCTCACGCAAAGAAATAACGGCTAACACACTCGTAAAAGCACATATTAAAACCCTAACAGAATCAAAAGTAATTATTTAAAAGAATTAAAATCAGATAAACGTGAATTGCCAGTTTATCACTTTTCGAAGCCGCGGTTCGTTCATTGGGCACGAGAATATTTGCCTTAAGTTAAAGAAGAACAGCGATAACATGAGACAAAGGGACATAATATAAACCTTGTTTTTTCTGACTTGTCTTATTTAATCACGGCATAAGTTCACGAAAGTCCAGAGTTAAGCGGTCGTGGCTCTGACACAGTCAACCCCCTAATTTTTTTAGGCAATAAGGAATAATCAGATTTTGATTTCGTCAAAACGTAATTATAAGTAACCTTACTGGTTGTAAAAAGAAGAAATTTACTTTGACGTTAACTTAAGTAGGTATTACACAATTCAAGTAAACCCTATTTTTTGTTACTTGTCTTATTTTGTAAACAAAGTTCTAACCTTAAAATCAAGAAAACTATGATTAAGGCGTAAAATATCAGAAAGTGCAAAATATATATGTAGATACAAATAACAGAGTTATAAAAATGTAATGTAAATAGCGGCCTTTCTTGAACCTAAAACATAGTTTTCTTGATTTTGAGGTTAGAATTTTGTTTACGAAATAAGACAATTAAAAAAATAGCGTTTAAGAAAAAAAATTTTTAGCATTTTTTAAAAACATATAAGAAATTTAGTTATAATAAAAATTACTAAATAATATGCATAAAGCACTTTTAAAAATAGTCCATTAATATTTGTAAAAATTGTTCTCTAAAACTGCTGGACCAATTTTATAACAGTAAAAATTTAATTTTACTATGAAACCATCCCTTAATTAAAAGTTTACAGTTCCATATGATACAGCGACGGGGTAGCGGGGCATTACTAGTATATTATAGTAAACGTCGCTTCAACATATCACACCGCTTCGCTTTATTTTTTGAACAGAAACCAAATAAGTCGTGGACACCACATTACAGCAATCTCTGATCGCCGCACCGATTGTTGCTTTTAATTGCAACCATTCCTAAAGTTAACTAACGTTAAGAATATGCAGGAGGTGGCCTTTTTATTATTGTTAAAATTTTACTATGCAATTTTATGGGTAATTTTTCTATCTACAGTAAATTGTTAAATTTATAAATAAGTACATAACTGTTTCATAATTAATGGTTCTTAAAATTTAATAAATATTGTGTACAAAAAATACGTCTTTATAATTTTACAGTATTGGATGTTTATAACATAACTCATTTTTTATATTGAAATTTTAAATAAGGTAACAAATATACTTTTTATACTACACAAATCCAACACATTTTAAAAAATACCGTAATTTGAGTCAGTCTAAACTATCTCGCTACGAGACCATATCATTTACATTGCTGCTCTTCGTTAGTATATGTATTATTATTTAACACATCATCACGATACCACATAATTTCACCATCTTAAATTACGGGACAGTGTTACGTATTACATCAACATTGAAATTAATTTGACAGCCATTATTATAAGTATTTTTTTTTGTATTGTGCTATGCACGCAATTATAATACACCAATTGGCGGCCACAAAAAAGATGACAATTCTGAAAGATAAAAGATTCAGGAAAGCTAAAGTTCATCGTTCCAATGAAGTAAACCATGGTTGCCCAATCAAAACCTAAAACAAGGGGGTAGGAAGTTTTTGGTCTGGTTCCGATCAAGCATCCCTATTTGGTCTTGATTGTCATAATAAACCCCACCATTACTGAAAATTTCATCTTTTTAGAAATTGTCAGTATTTTTGCAGCTACCGCGTGGTCTATAAGTATGTATTTCTCTTATTGAAATATCTAAATGACAACAGATAAATATGTATTAATAAAAGTATTGAAAGTGATGAGTGATGAGAAAAACTAGGTTCTTATCAAAAGCAAAGTCTAGAAAACCAACTATGAAATTTAGCCTATTACATATATTGTATACTATATACTGCCATATTTCAACAAAAACGCTTTAAAGGCATAGTAAGCATAGAAACAAAACGCATAAGCATAGTAATAAGTAACTACATCGATAATAATAGAGTTAAACCGTAAAATAAAAATGAGTCAACGTCCATGAGCCATGACATGACAGCGTAAAAATTTTGCTATTCCATTATTTAAACTATTTATGCGTAAATTAATGTAATATAAACTCTATCCATGAGAAAAAAGCAAGGTACTTCACCTCTAAGACTATCCAATCAATCATTTGTTAGCTGTTGCAGCATTAAAAAACTATCTTGATATAAATATGGCAACCGCTCATTTTTTCACCCATCATGCTGTCATTCACTCTGACAGTAAACAGCTTGGCACCTTTTTAATGTGCCCGTTGTCGCCTATAATAGATAATCCGAATTTTACTTCAATGTAATGCAGACGTTGATTTACCTTTAAAAAAATGCGTAGGTATTGACGTGATGTCAGCGAGCTTATTCAAATGCACTTTAATTTTGTTAGCAAAAACTTCGAAAAAAAAGTTTATTTGATTCTTCAATTAGTGGTGTAGGTAATTGACAGAAGATTAATAATAACCATCAGTTACTATACCATTTTAAAGTCCTAGTTACTAAATCGTCAACAGTTAACGTTAGAAACCCAGTAATAACCAGTGTTATATAGGTACTTAATGTGGGTGATTGTGTTAAAGAGCTCTGACACTATCAGTGATAGAATTCAAACATGCAGCCTTTTTGGGTTTTCGTAGTTTTATGGTAAAAATGGAACCCTTATGGTTTCGTCATGTCCGTCCGTCTGTGACGCTTAATAATTCTGCCATCTGTCAATTGATTCTGATGAAGTTTTACAAAAAGGTGTGTAATGCGAATCAACATAAAGATTTAAACTTACAATAATTGATACCATTACCAAGTGTATGCTTACTTAAGCATTCAGTGTTCTAAATATATATTTGTTTTTTTTTTGTATGTAAAACATATTCTTAAAACGTTGATATGTGTAAAACAGAAGTATTAAAAACCCTTTTTTTTTAGTTTATCTACTTTTTATGGCTTACATCCAATTTTCATTTTACTTTTTGGTTTAACATATAACATAACAATATTCTGTTTTTTTTTATCATCAAAAATTGAATTTTATATTCCGGCCAGAAGTCTCAGAAAATATAGTCAATATCTACAATATCTACATGTAGTACAATTAGTTAAATAAGTGTAATGTAACTCGTTGGTTGTAATCAATTTCCTATGATGAATAAAATACGTCGTACGACAACCATTTTCCTTGCAAAAAGCTCTCACTGATAAATAATCACTGCTGTGACTTTGGCCACAGCTCATTTCTGAGTGGGAGACTTGTTTCTGGCTTGGTAGTCTTGTTTCTGGCTTGGTAGTAATTGTATTTTTAACTTCTTTTAAGGGAAGTTATTATAATAGGTCTGAAAATCGAAATCACTAAATATGCATTTTCTTTACGTTTTGAGGTTAATAATAAATAAATGTTTTCCATTCTTTTCTTTTTTATTCTTTCTTTTTACATACGTACATATGCTAGAAATCCTTCAAAGTTTTATAACTCACTGTCTATATTACAAATATTGTATGAAAATACATCTAAAAAACCTTTTGAAACTTCTATGGTGGTCAATAATTTTAAAGTCATAAATTTCGTAAACCATTTTATTAAGCAAATGTTATTTGAAGCTTTAATTTTATTATTTCACTAAATACAGTCATAACTTAAATTGAAAGCATAAATCAGAATTAATAATAAATTGCGGTAAGTCTTAGTTATCAATCAAAATTGTCAAGTCTTTTTTCAAGAAGATTAATTGCTGTCCATATTCATTAATTTTTTTTTGTCGAAATACAAGCTTTAGTCTTGTGAGATTTCAATGTTCGAACTACATATTATCTTCCATTCTTATGTTTGTTCTTCTTTCCATCTGTTTAATGTCTTCTGTATCTCTTTTTCTGTTCAATCAACTCAGAAATAACATACAGGAAAAATACGAGAAAAATCGAATTTTTTCATCTGTAAATACATATATCAATGTATTAATAGGATATCGTTAAAAAGGTCTCTTAATCTTCAGCTGTGGTTTTTTTAAAAGAATTTTGTTTTAAAACCCCTAGCAAAATATAAAGGCTTCAAATTTCATTACAACGTAGGTCTCCGCCTTTATTTCTTTTTATACTACTAAAGTAGTAAACAAGGAGGACCTCCTGATGGACAGCGGTCGCCGCGGTCTATTCTTTCTTGAAGAATCCCATATTGATTTAATATTTATTTAATAGTATATAAGCATTACAAACTGTAATGCAATATGTCAATGTGTAATGTATGTATGTAGTTTCAATGTGTAATTTTAATTTTAACTTTATTAATAGTGTCTAAGTATTCACTAACAAAATGATCCATGTTGGTCGAAATAAATGATTTATTATATTATATTATAATGACTTTCTCCAATGTTTAATGCTATTTTGCTTTAAAAAGTGATATTCAATGAAATTCAAGCTTAAAAAACATGCAACAGAATCTGTTTCATACTTTACTATTGGTTTTACGTCCAACGTAATCTTTCATACTCAAACCATCACAGCTATGAAGATCAGACCACTAAATGTAGAACTTGACCAAACCTCGGTACCTGAGACAAGGTGCAGTAGCTGTCATGTCGCTTCAACATTTGTCGCGATACTCTAAGCAAGTGGGACATAGATAACAACCAGATTTCTAGTCAAGCACCGAAGCTACAAAGCTCGCTCACATTATTCTCTACTATTCCGCTATTCTCTACTATCCCGCTATTCTCTACTATTCCGCTATTGAACGACAAAATTTTCAGAACATCTGTTCTAGGAAATCCTAGCATAAATTGATCTACGTATTGACTGACCAGTCAGATCAGAACGCTCGTACTTACACACATCAAGCTCAAGGATAAGAATACTAAAAAGGCAGATAGATTCCTTAAAAATACCATGAATTAGGATGTACTGTAGCCAGAAGTCTGAAGGCGACTTTGGCTTGCAGTGACCGATGTCCTTTTCAGCTGGTTGCCGTTTTCTTATGGTTTTAGTCAACCAATCAATTAATTTCATGTGTAAGTAATATTAATTTAATTACGAGACTTTAATAAAAAAACGAAAGTTGTCTCCAATTGGCAAAAAAAATTATGGGTGGCGCCAACGCAATTGCATGTGTCTAAAAGTGGATACCCAAGTTTCTGGCTGATAGTAAGTAACTTATGCGGGGGAGGGGTTTAAAGCGCTTAGTGTGCAGTGAGAATTCTGATATATTCTGTGACCTGGAGCTACTACTTACGTAACGGGTTAAAAAGGAAAGTTACAATGGTGCACAGATTGTCTCTTAAACGTTATACCCGGGATGCTCGGGAGATAACACATTTGCGCCGCACACCGTGGTACAGCATATCATCGCCCCAACGCATAGAGCCACGAAACTTTAAGACAAGTTTATTACATTTTAATCCACTAAAAATATAACATCCTCCTTACATTGATTTAATAGAAGCTTTAACATTGATAAGACTGAACTTTATAAATAACGACTTAATTAGGTAAATTAGTATTATCTACTATTTTTTTAAATGTGTAATTTCCAAATTTTCTCTTTAAAACCTTAAGAGATTTAGTGACATAATATATTTACAAGATTAGACGTTTTCAGGTTAAAATAGATTATATGGATGTGTTGTGCATCAAATATAACATATTTTTACTTTTTCAACATATGGATTGTAAGAATCAGTTTTTATATATATTTAGTTAGTCAATTTTAGTTTTTTTTTTTTTTTTTTATATGAGAGCCACAACAAAATTACAAATGTAATTAAACTTTAAGCCAAATATAAACGACGCAATAGAGTATCAAATCTCACAATAGATCAAGAACTTGATTCATTACGAAAATAGAGCCACTTTTTATTCAACTTTTAGATTAATTCTAAGCCCATTTGCAACTCTACGCCTATAGTTCATTGCCCTCTTGGAATGCCACACCCCCCGCGCACGCGCACCATAGAACATAATTAGTGTTCTCAGCTCATCTTTTACCAAGTGATACAACCATAATGTTTCTCATCTATTGAACGCCTTGTGTTTACACAATGCATTATAATCCTCAACTACACAGCAATGGAGTACTACTTTTACTACCTTAACTTGAATTAGGCGATCGAAGTAACATGGTGGTATGAGCTTGCAAAGCGCTCAATCATTAGCAGACCATCCATTAGACAATGACAAAACCATTTAATTAATTCCAGTTAATTTGATAGTCATCTTTCTGACGTACAATGGCGGTTATACACAAGAAATAGTGACCTTTTCAACTATTACTTTGTTTAATTTTAAATATCTGTTGAAGGTTTTAGTAAAATTGGCAAAGCAATATGGCGCGTAGAATTATATACATATGGTATAACTAAACTTAAATAAAATTTGTCACGGTAAACCTTAGAAAACAGCTACAAAACAGTTTAAAGAAAAAACAACTTATCTGACTTTGAAGTCATAATTTTTAATTCCAACTAACTCGCTTTGTTGAGAAAATACAGCAGGTAATTTAACATTTTCCTCTAATGCACCTTTCATTGGAATTTAACGTCAAATGAAATTGCCAAATTAGTACATTCAAATCGATTTATCATTTTCAAGTGGTAGGTACCAAGTATGTCTATAGTATGGCTTTACATTGAATATTAAATAAGTGCAAGGAATAAAATATCACGAACAATATCCATCGCAATACATTACCAACTGGCAAATCACAAATCCGTGAAATATACATCCCTGCTCAGCACCATTTGTCATAAGCGTGAATAATCGGCCAGGGTCTCGCACTGATAAATTATTTTTGGCAGCAACATTAAATTGTACACTTAAGTAACTCAAGCAGAATAATAAAACTGTTGACCGCATTATACATCGATATATAGGAGTTTTGTTTTCTTAGTCAGAAATTATGGAACTGTAATTTTATTCCATAGCCAATAACATCTACTAGGTATATATTTGGAATAGTCCTAGTCTCAGTAGCGTGCAAATAGGTGCACAGCTGAAACATTAAATTTCATTCATAAAGTTAGTCATCGCCTTCGATAAATCCGACAACGTCGAGACAGTCACGACGCTGAGACAATATGTATGACTAGCCATATGTGACGACATTATGTTAGTCGGGTGCGCTCGCCACCCGTCTCGCCGCGCATCTTACTTCACGAGTGTTTTGTCTAGACGCCTTTGATGGCGGACTGTATGAATGAAATATATAGGCTGTGGTAAGTGTGAGTGTGTACTTAAATCAAATGTTTTCGAAAACAAAATACTATTTTAGCTATCAAAAAAATTCAAATTAATAATGACGCAAAGAAGCACATATTTGTTGCTTGCGTCACCATAAATATGACGTTTAAATTATCAAAACTAAAAGTACATACAGCCATTTCAACAAATTCTGTTTAGACTTTGGAAAATCAACTAAATAATGAATGCAAAAATTTGTGAGTTAGTATTTCAGTTCCCTATTTCTAACGCCATATAGCACCTTAACTTATTTGTCTAAAATTTAAAATCGTAATAGTTGTCAATAGATCTGGGAGAAAATGGCTACATTACACTACATAAATTAATCGCAGCAATAACTTGAACTTAATTTCTATAGCTACGGCTACAACAGCTTGTCTATGAATAAACGTAACACTACCAACATCCAACGACATTTGATAACCGCGATTTTAATTATAAATTAATAATTAAGTGACCTTCAGGAGAGTTTCTTTTCTATACTTATTAAGTTGTTCTTTGTTGTACAAATATCGAAGAATTTCTTGTAGCAAAGTACAAGTAACAAAGTCGCTACTACATCTTTGGAGCAAGTTGGCGCGAACAATGCTTGCGCAGACGCAATTATGCGCAGGAGTTGCCAGAGCACGCGCGTGCATCGCAATGTGCGAAGTCAGTGCCCGCGGCTACAAACTGACGTCACTGTGTTGCCACACTATTATTTCCTGTGAATCGTGTACTTCACTAAAGATTAACGGATATTCCTTTGAATTTGATGAAGTCTTAGGTATCATTGTAGTCTGTCAAATGGCCACCCATTGTAGATGCTACGCCTATACATTTCACGAATAATGTTTGTAAAATATGTTGTTATGAATTTCGTAAAAATTTTGAAAATTGAAAGCATTACTTATATTTTAATACCATATACGTCAGATACTAATAAAAAAAAATTAAAAAATATTGTAAATTATACAGTTAAGCTGTTAAACTGATGCAAATATTATGATAAAATATTATATTAAACAATATATATAATTAATTTATATTTCAGCTGCTTATGAAGTGTGACTTCGCTATATTGATTCTTTAATAGCTAACAGTTTATGTAAGCTACAGCAGGTTTAAGTTCATTTGACTAGCCTTATTAAATAAGTCCTTTGATTACATACACCTCCTGGTCATCATATGTTATTAAAGGACTCTAGACTAAAAGGGGTTTCTGATTATGAGAAGGAAGGTGGTGATAAGAATTCGAAGGAGAAATAAAAATTAATAACTAGAGTAGAATTAAACAATTATGAATATTAATTATTAATATTATGAGACTAACAATTTAAAAATAATTACTATTAAAAAAATCATTAAATAAAAATAAAATAAAATCATTTGTATAATAAATTAAGACAAAAATAACAATTAAATATACAATAAAGTTACTTACAATAATTGAAAAGTGTTTATTTGATATTATTTTCCTAAACATGCTTTGTTTTATTTATTAATACAAAAACAAGAAAAATTTACAGCTTACTATTAACAACAACGCCAACAAGAATACCCCGCAGTTAAGAATTATTATTGACCTCTTTAAACATTCTTTCATGAACATAATACAAAGCTAACATCTCATAACTGTTTAAGATTAAACTCAATTAATCTCATACCAGTTAGGGCCTATTGCTAACAAGAGACCTCTGGTTATTGGACTGCCACTCAATATTGACAGAGAGAAGTCGGGTGAATTAATGAACTTTTATGCTTTTATTTTAACACTCTTGCTGAATTAAAATTCTAGTAGGCATACTAGATACACTGACTGACCGGCAAAACTAAAAAGTCACTTAGATAAATGAAAGAAATGATGATATTTCATAAACTAGTAAAGATAGCTTCATGGAACAAAAAGAATATTAAATAGAGTTCTATTTTACACATAAATAATTGATTAAATACACTTCAATGTTCCTTTGACTTCATAGAGCTATCATGAGGTGTTTGCATGTGACTCTCTCCATCGCAGCCTAGTTGGTAGTGTGGCCGACTGCTGCGCAGAGGGTGGGGGTTTGATTCCCGCATTGGACAAACATTTATGTGATAATAAAGATTTGTGTTGGTATTGAGCCTGGGTGTATTTATGTATAGTATTTACAAAAAAAAAGTAATATTTATGTATTTTTAGCCGTTGTTTGGTACCCATAACACAAGCTTTGCTTACTTTGGGGTCAAACGGCGCTGTGTGTAATGTCCAAAATATTATATTATTATTATTTATTATTACTATTAAATTTTTTTGCTCGTCAGTGTAGTGTGCTATGTATTACATATACATATATACTAGACGTATACTTGGATATTCAGTAAGCAGGCTGTTGATAGTACAAAAACCCTTATTAAATCTCTTGTACTTCGCTTAAATCGATCATCACTTGAGCATCAAATACTTATGAAATTTTAAATACATTGTTGTATTGTTGACACGAGTATGATGATCAGTGGTCTGTCTGCATTAATGTCAGTCCTAAAAGCATTTCACAATTCACACCAATATGCTTGGTCCTCCGCTTTCCTCCATCCAATAATTTCCCGCATTTTTTAATGTCCTCCATCCACCTAGCGCTTGAAAGTCCCTAAATCTTATAAAATGTAGTCTCAACCCTAAATCTTCTCGGCTCCAGTGGCTATTTTATGTGTACTTGCTGGGCCTACAAAAATTTTATACATGTGGATAGATGTCCACATTTTGGCACAGTAAATACAATAGATTCATATGGTAAATTTTAAAACATACTGTATTTGTTAGCAAACTAGCTATCTTATCCCACCGAGAAGCAATCTTATAGAGTTTTGCGATTTCAGAATGTAAGTACAACACCTGTACTTACATTTCGTTTACGGAAATATGTTCGGATTCATGACCAAATAGTGGCGGAGGTTCGAACCCCGGGTCGGCGTGTACCAATGATATTTTCTTAATTTGTCATGTACACTGACTTAAAAATCGTGAAGAAACCTGCATACGTCAAGAAAAAGAAAAAAAGACATATGTGAAGTCCACAATCCGCACTGGGCCCGCGTGTGGACTATGGCCCAAATCACCCTCGCTTGTGAGGGTAGGCCGTGCCCCAACAGTGGGGACGTATGAAGGCTGGCGAGCGAGCACAATCAAATAGCTCTAAATTCGCTTTCACCGGGATACATTATGTTTGTAAAATGCATGTTTCTGCAATATTCACCAACGCCGTCGTATCCTAGCCTTAAATGAGTTTATAGTTATGCTGCTTATAGTTAAATATTTGGTTTGTTTTAGGTGCACTTATTAGTTCTTAATGTTTTTGCAGTCGGGTTTTTGTTCTTTCGTTTAAGCGTGAAGAGGTAACTGACAAATAGACAGAGAGACAGAGTTACTTTCGAATTTATAATATTAGTATGGATAACCATTTGGAAACATTTTGTTTTATTGATTTTTAACAGCCATAGGTGTTTGGAATCTAGATCATTATCAGGCTTAAAATAGACTTTGCAATTACGTCATCGGCTGCAAATTCCTATTCTAGCTAATATTAAAAATTTAAATGTTTATTTGTTACGTTGTTTATGGTATATTGATGTGATTTAACTTTGGCATGGAGTATTTCGGAGGGTATAACATTAGTCGAAAAAATAAACAAAGCCATTTTTACTTACATACCTGTTTGAAAGAAAATACAAGCTTATCTTTTAGCTTGTTTATGTAGCTCTGCTGCATCAATCTTTTTTTTTTTTTTTTAATACTACTTAGGTGGCAAACAAGCCGACGGCCTGCCTGATGGTAAGCGGTCACCGTAACCTGTCTGACAAACATACTGTTGAAGATGTTATTGTAGAAATAAATAAGTAGGTGGAAATGAGAATGTGTAGTGTTATTTAGAAGCATAAAATATATATATTTGTTCAATAATCATGTATAATTATAATATAATTATATTCTACGGATATGTTGATCTATGTGTCTCACTTACATATTATTTTGTGATGGACCATATGATTGATCGTCTATCCATCGATATAACGAGTAAATAATTAAAAGTAATTTAAAAAACTACATTTGAATCTTTAAATAAAAATATACAGTTACCATATTAATGCTAAGTGATAAGTAAGATATCTGACATACCGAACCATGAGCTTTACGTGCTAATTCTTAGACTTAACCTCATCCCAGGTAAAAGCTTCGCATACAGGCTGGCTTTTATGGTTCCACTTTACTACCTCCATAAAGTTGAATTGTTGATGCATAGCAAATGAATTGAGAAAGTTTAATTTGGATATCTGACTATTAAAAGTAATAGTAAGATTTGATTATGATAGGTATATATGTTCTTTACGCATAATGTATTCAGCAAAAGTAAATTAATAAAAGGGGTATTGAACTCTCGCCTATTGAAAAACAAGCGGTATTTTTCTATGAACAATTGCAGCATTGTAAATAAAAGCTATTCTATTCAAAATTAAAAGTTTACGAATATGTCTCTCGACCTAAATGCATTGTCAAATAACAAATAAATTCACCGATTGATATATCCTATTCTATTAAAAGTGCAATGTTAATATGTAAATGCGTTACCGTGTATGTCGAAAATATAGTGTTAGAAATAATATGCACACTCTATATAGTAGCGACACTGTCCGACCGAACGTTTTGAAGGTCACACTTAAGCCATTTAACAAAAGAACAACACTTTTCGTTCTGATAAGTGGCGCTAGTTTTTTAGTTTTTAATTAGTTTACTTTACTGTAAGCGTTATTTCTTGTTTCTGTCACTAACTCAGAAATATATGTCACAAAAAACCTATTTATTTCGGCACAGTTTAACGTACCTAAGTGAAATGAAAAAGAAATATCACATGACTATTACTTCTTCCCTGTATATAGACATAGAGACTGGACAGCTGTGTAAAATCGTAATTGTATCGTAAAAACGATTACAAAAGTGTGAAAGAGACTCTGCGAATCTGCGGTCTCTTGTCTCTTACTAACGCTTTTCTTCTTATTTTACAGAGGAACAGAAAGTTGCAGCACAATTGCTTTGTCCTTTTTTAAAGTGTGGCCAGTTTCATGAGGCTATTAACGCAGTCCACAGGACAGATTACAGAACTCGAAATCTATGGTAGCACCATATGTATGACATACGAGTATGCCTGTAATATAAAGTGCTGTGTTTTATATTGTTATAGTCCTACTAATATTATAAATGTGAAAGTTTGAATGTTTAGATGTTTGTTACTCAATCACACTTCAACCACTGAACGGATGGAGATGGAATTTAGTACACATATAGGTTAGGTTAGGTTCTGGTATAGGACAAAGGCTACTTTTTATCCTTTAATATTAAAAAGTTCCCGCAGGAAAAACTATAACTGAGCTTAAACGAACTATAGCTACAGCTAACTTTATAAGTAGCAAAATTGATTAGTATAATTACGGCTTACCCCGCCGATAACCGAATTGAGGGCGGGCGTAGTCGTTGGAAAAATCTAGTTAGCAATAAATTTATTATTACAAAACATGTTAACATATTTATTCTCTGTTGACGAATGTAGGTAACTAATATTCATATCAACACTAGACTGTTCATGGATCATTAGATGCAATTTGAGGCAATTAAAATCGAGCATCGATATCGATCTATCTATCGATAGTTTAGCCACTCGAACGGATTCATTGAATCTTTTTCTAAGTATTAAGGTTAATACGCTCCTAGATATAAAAACTTGAATTGAATTATATAGTATGACGAATTGTTAATAATTATATGGACATTTTAGCTAGCTTCGCCGGTTCGATTGATAAGAAGTTATACAAATTCATAAATGATTAGTAATTTAAATATAAAGTGAATATATTTATTTTAGAATTCGATTAGTTATTAACACATCATTTTATTATTTTATATTCATTTTAGAATATAATTATTAATGGACCCAATTTTGCTTAACTTTGAAAAAAATTTAATGAGAGGATAGTTTTTCTTTTTAGGGTACAAAACGGGACCCTATTACTAAGACTTTGTTGTCCGTCCTTCTGTCCGCCAGTCACTAGGCTATAACTCATGAACCGTGATAGTTACACAGTTATAATTTTTACAGATGATGTATTTCTGTTGCCGCTATAACAACGAATACTACAAAATAGAACAAAATAAATATTTAAGGGGGCTCCCTTACAAAAAACCTGATTTTTTTGCCGTTTTTATTGCAATCTCTTTATTCTTTATAACGTTTTGTTTTCTTTTTACTGAAAAAAAACATGTAGTCCAGCACATTAGCCTTGTCTCTTTTTAAAGTGTATCCAAGTCTATGCTTCAAACCAAAGGTGGTCTTCTAAAAGATACCGTGACGAATTAGATTTTTAGATTATGCAGTATATTCCTCTAACATCAAGTGGCTTATTCCGTAATCGACAAGTTGTTTTTGTAAATTAAACCATAATTTCTATCCGAATCTACTATTCAGAAGTGTGGCAACTATCAATCTATAGGTGCTTAATCTAATTTGAATTGAGAAACGACCAGTTAAAGCCCTTTAACGATTTCTTTTTCCTGTCATCAATATTCATTTTATTTCTTCATGAGAAACAGTTCTATGAAATATGGCTTGAATATTTCACCGTAGAGAAAGCAGACGCCTAAGTTGTCTGAACATGGTTGCTAAGTAATTGAGATAAGTAAATGTGGGGTTTTTTAATTGATTTAAAGTATATGTTGTTTATATTTTTTTTACCAATAACGTGTTTATTAATTTGAAACTAGTGCAGTATAGAGTCCGTTAATGCGTCTACTAAATCTTGGCACATCCTAAAAACACCATAATTTTTTTATAACACGAAGTTGGCAAACAAGCTTACGGTCCGCCTGATGGTAAGCGGTTACCAAAGCCTATGGACGCTTGTAACACCTGAGGCATCATTAGCGCGTTGCAGACCCTTCAAACATCCAATAACTTCCTGGTGTTACAAGCGTTCATAGGCCACGGTCACCGCTTACCATCAGGCAGACCGTTTCCTTGTTTGCCACCTTAGTGGTATAAAAAAAAACAGAGACATACAAAACAGTTCTTTTATTTTAACAAGCGTCTCACTACACCCAGGATTTGGTAGACAATCTATCCAGAAGTACTATTCCCAACATGTCTAATTAATATTATAGAGCGATAGTGTAAGTTTGTTTGTTTGTTTGTTTTTATGCACTTTATCTCCGGAATTATCAAGCCGGTTTAAAAAGAATCACTGATTGAAAGTCATTATTATATTTCCGATGGCTATTTCGGCTATGTTTTTGTTCTGCAATGTTGTTTAGTAAGACATGGGTATAAAGCCGTTTTTGGTCCCCGCTACAGGACCACAGGCCTTTCCTGAAAAAAAGGAGGCTGAGGCTATAGTTCACCACACAAAGACGGATCCAGTGGGGGGTCATGGGGGTCATGACCCCCCCCCCCTGAGCTGGTTCCAGGACTTAGGTGGACCACTAATTGAACATAATGATTTTATTTGTATATTTTGTCACCATACAGATTTTATGTTACTATATACCTTCAATATTTAATTAATTTAATATAATGTAAAAATTTTGCAATGATGGCAAACGTTTGGGAACGAACGCAGCGAAAATTTGAATTTTGCCTCGCCACACTTACGCGCGCTTGTCGACTACGTAACGTCTAGCTAGACCTAACCTCAACCGGAACCAGAACGACTAAACTTCAACATATCATAACATAGTTCTAAGTTATAAAACTAAAATTTTTCTACCTATAATGTGTTTATAAGTGTTCCTTTATAAGTATTCTTAAAAATTATTGCTGCTGACTGACTGATTACTTACCATTTCTTGTAATTAATTAATTACAAGAAATGGTAAGTAATCAGTTTCTCATTATTCCAGTGCGTGTGTTTTAACTTAAATGTTATTGTTGTTAATGCTCATGAAGTACCTCATAGGTAGATATGTAGGTACCTACTTACTGAAAGAGTACTGCGTGACTTATGTACCTACTTATTTATTTTTTTTGGACGAGGGAGATTGAAGGACATTAAGCTTACTGACATAACCTAAAATCTAAGATAAATTCACTCAATGAAATCAAGTGTATCGTCGTGACCACACTGATTTTAATGCTCTTTAAAAATAAAAAAAATTGGAAAATCCAAAAGTGCACGCCTCATAGCGGTCATTCACATTTAAAAAAAAAATATACTATAAAATAAAAATAAAAAATATATATATAGATATACAGTATACAGTGGTATATTAGTTTTTTATAAATTATAATTAAACGACAGTACTTAGAACGCTAATATTAACTAGGAATCAGCACAGTGTAATACTTTATATATTAAAAACAAAAGTATTCCGGTAAGATGAATTTTTCGACCAATTTCTCTGCCACATACATAGTCACATAAACACAGACTCACGGACGTTCAAGAATGATTAGTTTTAATGTTATTATTTATTATATTAAACAAATTAATTGTTTATAAAATGTACCATATGTGCTAGACAGATTATTTAACTTCATATTAGTGCACTCATATTATCCTGTAAGTGTTATATTAAAAAAAAAAACGTCATTTAAGTTTCGAAAGACTGGGTTTTTTGACATGTCGAGAGTAGAGCACTACCTCACCGCTCCGCTTATGAGGCGTGCAATAAGAGAGCAACCAACAGAATGAATATAGCATGCATAAACCTAAAAATAATCTTGGTTAAAGTTTTTAAAAGCACCTAGCGAAAACTTCGATGCAAACTATTGCGAGACACAAAAACATTGCGCTTCATTAACGGGCATGCATTTACAACAAGTAAATAGTAATCTACCTACCTACTACTTTTTACTTTATTTGTATATTACAGATTTATAAAAACTATAAAATATTAGAGAACCTGAAATTGTTTTGCTTGTTTAACACTATACTTACCTAAAATTAGTAGGTATTACCTGTTTGATGTAAGTACCTACCTAATAAAAGTCGTGTAGGGGCCTAAACTTAAGTAAGGTTTTTGTGGAAAATGCAGTGGACTGTAAAACTACCTATGTTATTATGTTTTTATGTACTTATAACTCATATGTTTACAAAACTTTGTTTGATGTGGGGAGTTTGTGAGGTAATGCGCCTGCACCACCAGCCTATACTTTAGCGAATGTGAGTGTTTTTATGTATAAATATTTAATTTGTATTTTCAACAGTATGATAAGTTCTTGACTTGACCACGACTATGTGACCCCCTCCTGGCGCCAAAGCTGGATCCGCCCTTGTCACCACACTGGCCTAGTGCGAATTGGCAGACGTTGTTGAGTCTAATACACTTTCAGTAGCCTAGACGCTCTGTTAACTGTGGAGTTCGTAGCCCAGTCATATTCGCATATCTGAAACGATTAGCGAAGTTAAGCAACGGATGGGTGACCTCCTATAGTGGCATATTTTTCTGAACACTTGCGTGCTTAAAAGGGGAACGTTAAGCCGTCAGTCAAAGCAGTCGTTGAATATAGTCAGAGGCCTTGAGGTCGGCTTAAAAATTTGACAGTCGAGGAACACTAGCTCGACAAACCCCCGCCAATTCACTCTGGGTCAGCGAATTGGACTATGGCCTAAGCTTCCTTCACCAAGGCGAGGCCCGTACCCCTGCAGTAGAGGCAATCAAAGGCAGCAGTCTTAAGTACAAAGGATAAATGTCAATAGGTGATGTTATAGTTTGTATGGATGAGGCGAAAAAATCAATATAAAATCAATTAATTTAAACGCGTTAAAAAATCAACCGCTGACTAGTTATTCATATTTATTTTGTGAAAACATTAAAAAATAAACATAAAATCATCTTTTAACTTAATAAATCATTTCGCATATAACCAACAAAATAAAAACAAAATCGCAAAACTATATTTTTTGATAGATGGTAATGAGTGTGTTTCCAAATTGAGATGGACAGCAATAATCCAGACACGATACATATTCGACAAAACGTTGTGGTATAACTTGAGTATTACACGGATGTTTGTTCTTAATTTATTACAGAATGTGTCTATAAAACACTACGCTCGGCCGTGATACCATAAAAAGACTGGTTTAACGAAAGGTGGAATACTAATAAAATAAATTAAGAATTTTTAATTACACTATATCTATCTAAGCGTTCGTGAAAAATGGGACATAATTGTGTTTTTCAATTTCATTAATTATGCGATAGCCGTTCGATTTCGACTTTAATTACTTAAGAAGGCAATCAGATCAAATAAATATAGATATTTCTATATAAGATTCTTTTCTATAAAGGATTACCTTTAAATTGGAGCATATTGCCAATGTGTTGCCACATGCCTACGGTAATGATAAAATCCAAAATCTGTCTTTAATATGCATACCTAATAGGTAAGAATGCTACCTACAATTTTCTGATTTTACACACTCTGACTTCGGGTACCTACCCATGAACTTACCTATGTTACCCCGGCTCCACACTTTGGCCCTAACTTTGACCCGTTAATTTTACTTGCCAATGTTTGCGCAAGTGTTTGAGCAAACAGTTTGCGTCTATCCCAATGGACTATCCACACGTTGCACGAGAAACGTTGGGTCCAACATGTGGAGTTGGGGTTACTGTAGTTGTCACAGCTGGATGTCCAGTTCAACTGCTTACTGGATCAACTAAAAGTACAAACCTGAAACAAAAAAAAAACATTATAAAATAATGTCCACTCTACAATGTATTATTAATATATTCTCTATAATTAATATTTGCGACAATCGTAAAACCAAAGGAATGGTAATTAGTGCCTTCGATGAATATTAAAAGCAAAATCTTACGAGCAGTGTCATTTCTGTATGAAGGCAACTTCCCTAGACTAACTAACCGCCTACTGCTGATTACTTTACAAGGCTTGTTGCCAATGATCTTATGAAAAGACATTTCTTTTCAATATACATATTTTATGTTTTTAAACTGTAATTTACGGTAGTAATTAAACAAATAAATAGTACATTATGTATGATACAAGTGAGCTACGCTATTTAAGACAAGGTCGTGGGTTGCAGCCCGAGCCATAGTAATTCAGCTGATTGTGTACTGAGCAGAGCTCACAAGTGTCGTACGACTGTTTTCAACACACTTGAAGGACAGTAAATACTTATATTAGTGTTAAAATGTTGTAAAAACTTGATATTCATATTTAATGGAATCTAATAGTTTTGATATATTTTCAGCAAACACGTTGGGTTAAATTTTTGGGTTTGGTTTTAACTACAAAAGTGCGTAATGGACTCTATTTAGCTACTGAAAACGGTGCAGTGAAGACTGCTTTATGAGCAAGTGCGTATTGAAAAAGTTTTTATTTGTAAATCATATTTTATTACCTCGTGAGAACGGGTTTACCACCACAATACACAATGGATTAATTTTAAATAGGACAAAACTTGCCGTAACCACCGTGAGTTGTAAAAAAAATAAAATATAATCGATTGTCGTAGCCTTAATATGACAATCGATTATAATAATTTTTTAAGTAATTTTTTTTTTACATTTCAAGAAATGTTGTGGCATTATTATTCGATTTCACGTATCGTTATGTTTTAACTAGTTAAATTATTACTAAGCATCTAGAATAATTGGGTGTCGGAGCTTCACTCAATTGTAATGCCATCTATCGTTTTCTCAGAGATGACATTAATCCAGACTTAAAAGTAACATCATATAATATACGAAAATTTCTTATTAAATTTATAGGATTTTTGTGCATTACAACAGTGACAAATAATACGGTTTCACGATTATTTTATGAGTGAAACAATCATATTAATTCCGAATAAGGTACAAAACATCCCGGAGCGCGTATTGACCCAAAAATAAATTAAGATAAAAAAGGCAAACAGGTATTACATATCGCAATAACAAATTATTTTTTCAATTAGTATTGACATGAATGGTTCTGCTTGAAGGCTTTATAAAATAAATATTCGCTTTTATAATTGAACGAATTACTTTTTTACAGTTTATTGCTTTTAAGTCTATAGGTATAGGTCTAATAAAGAGACAGAGAAGAACATAGGTAATTTTTTATTTCGGAAAGTCCCAAAAGTATAACTCGGAAATTCGGTTATAGTTACATTACAGTATGGGGTTCTTCAAGATAGATGTTATTAGATTTTTTAAGGGTCGGCAACCCGCGATTGATGCCCAAGGTGTTGCAAGCGTCCATATGCTGCGGTAACCGCTTACAATCAGGCGGATCGCAAGCTTGTTTGTCACCAAAAAACAAAACGAACTGTAACTACAACTTCCTGTAGCAAATTCCTTTACATATCAAGGAGTTGCCGTAGAAATCCCACGCCGCTGACAAAAGCAGTAATATAAGTTTGGTTTTTTTAAAAACATGCGTTGCCTACATCAAGTGTTATAACTTTATGATTATGTCATTTTATACTTTGTAACTTTATTATATTTTACTAAACGGCATTTTGTCTTTAAAAGTTACATATATATTTTTTTAAATATAAAGTAGGTATGAGGTATTCTGTAAAGTAAAATCTTCCGTCTAGATTTGCGGTTGAATCCTGTTTATAGAGCAGGGATTTTAAACCAGATCGGATACTAAACAACAAAACTCCAACCTTCGATAAACAAACGCATAGTCTGTTTACCATGCTTATACTAACTATATAACTATGTTGATGTTATTTTAATAACGCTTTGACCTACTGTTAATAATAAAAATTATAATAGTAATAATCCATATAATAGTATTAAGAATGTGAAAATGTATGAGTTCTTCACGTCACACTGGAGCTGAGGTAGTTAAAGAGACGGAGAAAGGTCATAGGCAAGGATTTTTTACAGGAAAATTTACCAGGAATAACTATAACTGAAATTCCACGTCAAAAAACAGCACAGCTACAGTTCTGCTTGCTATGTAGTCGTAGGAATCCCACGTTTCACTTCCCACGAGCCGCTAGTAAAAGCCATTATAAATAAAAAACATTATGTAGGTTTTAAAGTAAAAGACTTGATCAATGGGCAAAAGCTAGTAAAAATAAAATACGTACATAAAAACCGACTTGATTAAAATTAAAATATAAACCACAATTCCTTTTGAATATTTTTTTAGTTTTGCTTGAGTACATGTGTACAAGGTAAACCAATGTCACGTATTTGAGTATCTCTACTATTATCTTTAATTTGCATTATTACCACCAAGGTCTCAACTTATCACGCGATTTCGAAATTAAGTGAACTATTCATATAAGTATGTGCAATAATGTGCATATATTATCACATTAAATAAAAATATCGTTACTCGGTAATTATTGCCTTGATACATATATTCGCTAGGCATACTATAAAAACAACTTGTAAGACCTTAACTAGCAGAGAGTACAGTAGGGCCTCCATAATCCGAAATGTTATACCCTGTTCGGTTCTATAGAGCATTCAGATTATAATATGTAGATATATTGAAAAGATAAAACAATGATTTCAGTAATTTAAAAATAAAAAAGGAAAAATTTATCCCTCAATTTATGCAATTATCCATTCCCAGAATTCATTTAACGCAGACACGACTCAAGTATGTAGGATCCTTGAAATTGGTTTCGGTTCAATACTTAGCACAGAGAGTTTGCCCCTGTTGTTGTAAGAGTCCATCCATATAGGCTTTGGTGACCGCTTACCATCAGGTGGACCGTTAGCTTGATTGCCACCTTAATGGTATTAAAAAAAACTTTTTTTTCCGCCGCTTTCTGATTTTGTAGTTGTGTCTCATGTTTTCATCAGTTACGGGGGTGTTCGGATTAGTAATAGTACGGCAAAATAAATATAAAAAAAATTACACCGCCTTCAAAACATCACTAAAAAGAAAAAAATAAACCTTACGCCCTTAATAATATATCCATATTAATGTAAAGTATAGCAAGGCATATTACGATTTATTTTTATACTTAACTTTAGACTACTTAGCTTTTAATATATTTCAGTTTTCCATGGATATATATTGGCATAATAATATATCTATATTACTATAGCTACGTGTGTGACAGGCTTTACGCACGCAACCAATGGAACAGAGCGAAGCTTTTTTTTCGCCTTGGAGTCAGAATTTTTCAACCGCCTAGAAGTCCTCTAAAATGTTGCCATAATGAAACAACAGCCACAAAGGTACATATAATATTACATAATTGATTACGACCAAAACCTTAATACAATTTACGATTACATACATATAAAAGTAATACATATTACATAAAAAAAGGGTACAGATATTTTACCTAAAAGTAACATACGTAAAACGTACAACCAGTACAATGTAGTCATTACATAAAAATTACTTGGCTATTATTTCGACATTAACGTAGGTGCGTTCGGGTCCGAGCGATGAAGTTAGGCATTTTTTGTACGTTTTTTGTTGGAAATACGTTGATCCATCCGTCGATAGGACCGTGGGTGCGGGCAGAGTGATTAGATGTGTGAGAGATTGGACGGACGCTGTTATTATGATTGTAGGTAGGTACCGATCTATATGCGATTTCAATACTTAACTAACTTATTATGTAAGTCAAAAAACGTTATGCTATGCCCACAAAAACTTTAACCCCTAAAACTGGCTCAATGGCTAATGTGTGTTTTGATAGTTATGCTTATTATATTTATACTATGGATACTCATATATAAAAATATATACTTATTGGAATAATAATTTAAGGTCACCTTCAGTTAAATTAGATTTTATTGCGATAATTAACTCTCATGTTGCGACCGTCCGTAGGCTATATACAGCGGCAGACTGTACGCTTGTTTGCCACCTTAGTAATATTAAAAAAAAAAAAAAACATTTGGCCAAAAAACATGTAACAAAATCAACACAAGTCATGTTGTTAGAAACATAATAAGAAAATCAGTTATTTTTTCAAGCCATAAAACCATTATTATACATCATAAAATCCACCGCAACCTAAAGACCAGTATGCACTAGTCCAATACGAAACATCGAAATAATTCAACTCATACATATTACGCTTTATTATAATACATTATTTTAAATCTTTGCTATAATATTTATTTTATAAATTGGTTTTAATTTAAATTGACTAAACTAAGGCTCCGGCAGTCAGCACTATGAAAGTATTTAGATAATTCACTGCAATAAACTTATTTAAAGAAAACCAATCACAATCTGGCATTGAAAAGAGCATTTAAAAATATATAGTACAAATATGATTGGCTTAAATTCATGTTACACTCTAGCGCTGACGTCTAATCAATGTGATATGAAACCCGATGCATGACTCCATATTTTAGTAAAAGGAGTTAAAAGTTGTAAATACAGATATCTGCTTTACAAAACTAGTTTCGTGACTTTTATAACACATGTTAGGTACGGTAAAGTAAGTAAGTTACATTTGTTGATATATATGATGATAATAATATTTGATAAAATATTTTAATTAGGAGTGATTGATGATTTGTCATCACCTTTCTATGATTACTAAACCTGTATGATTAGACACAAAAATTTAATAAAAAATCTTTGCAATAAATGTTTACACAAAACTAAGAAAAAGAATATTTTCCCTATATTCATTTTCTTTAACTACTCTGAGTGTATTTAAAATAAACTCAAACCCAAACTTTTTTATTCAAAGAGACTTTTAAACAGCACTTTTGAATTGTCAGTTTCATATTAATTGAAAAAAAATACGATAAAATTACCAACGGTTCGGAATGGTTTACTGGAATGGTAAGAACCGGCAAGAAACTCAGCAGTTAATCTTTAATATATTTTCAACTCCATATTAAAATACGATATAGCCATACACAATGTTTTCATTTAAAAACGTCATTTACAAAGGTCCCAATACAAAAAGTTCTAATTTTTCCAAGAATTTTTATCATTGTATCTATGTATTCATCAACTTTGTTATACCTTTTTTCATTAAACTATCTTTGACATATATTTTAAATTTATTTAAGAGTAAATTAACCACATGTTCTGAAATTTTATTGGTAAAAAACTATTTTGTATTGCTGAAGAGCAATGTACCTTCTGCAGACGACATTTTGGAACTACCAATTTATCCTTAATAAATATAAACCTACTAGCCCGCAGTTCCGCCGCAAGTCTTTATTAAAGTAAGAAAATTATATTTATTCCTGCGGGAACTTTTCGGATATAAAAATTGGTTGATCCGTGGCAACATTACGAAGTAAAGTGACTTACAATTATTAGTTAAGTTAAAACACAAACTTAACATAAAACAAAATATATAAAAAAATATTGTGTGTAGTCTCCTTAAGTTTCAAGGGAACGAATCGACCACTAGACCAAAATGGCCGCGTATTTTTTTTAGTCATTATTGTTTTTTCGGTCGCGTCATTATCCACCCGAATCCCCTGTATTTGGACCGTAATGATACGAAACTAAATTATAAGGCTACGGATTTTGGAGGCCTATTAACATACCTAGCAGCGTATTTCGTATCATTTTAGTTTTAGGCTATAATAAAGGCGTAATGTAGTATACTTCAGTACCTAATCCGTCGTGGCACTCTGACTTATTATTCATATACTTTTTATTTCACCAAGGTGGTAAACAAGCATACGGATCGCCTGGTATGAAGTGGTAAAGTCAGTTATGAACGTTTTAACAGTAAAGGCATTACTTGCGTGTTACCCACCTAGTAATATCAAGTATTATAATAAATGCTACCTAATAGATAGCATATATATATATATATATATATATATATATATATATATATATATATATATATATATATATATATATAAAAATGTATGCCAGGATCGTAGCTAGGGGAAATCTTTGGTCTCTACCTACCCCCTTGGTAATCAGGCTTGATGTTATGTATATCTGTATCAAAAACAGTAATTGGTGAGAACCTACACAGCGGCAGTTTCATCAGCACCATCTCGTGTAGAAGAAATTAAGGACCTTATCTTTTATTTTTCGGTGCAATAACATAAAAAGAATTCCATAACCTTAAGGCTAGGATTCTCATCTATCATCTATCATCTCATCTAACGCCACAACGGTAAGACGTGTGGATTAATCATCATTACTCAAACTTTTATTGCTTAAGGCATATATGAATACATGGAACTAGTACATCGTACAGAACATAGCATGAATATCACTCTAATATAGAGTACTTACTGAATCTTAGCATAAAAAAACTATGTTAAAAGTTTCTTCATCCCATTGCTTTTATTGCATTTAAAAAAAAACTTATCTAGGATCATTGGTCAAGCAGAAGCAAAAAAAAATTAATAATATATAAGTGCCATAAACCAGGCCATAAGCGTAATTTTAATTTTCTATTGCTAAAAGCTAATTGTCTTAAGTTTTTTTTTGAATAAAAAAATTGTTAGGTAGAATATAATACTAGTAAGGTGGAATAATGTATAATAATAGTAAGGTGAATTATGATACAACTGTCAAGTTAGTATTCATGGATATGACAATCTAGTCATGGCTCTTCCCCCTTATTTTATTTGTGTATCCCAGTACAATATATAAACCAGTGATAACTTTCGGTGTACGTGGTCTTTAACTGTTTGCCTATATGCTGGGTGTTTATTTGCGCTATAAACTCCGTAATAGGATTCACCAACCAAAGTTACCGACATAAATTAAATAGTTTGCAAACTTAAGTAACAGGGGATGATCATGGGCAGACCACATCACTCGTATAACTAATACCCGTTGGGTAAGAAAGGTTTTCATGTCTCGACCACAGATCAGTATAGACGCAGCGTCAACCACGGCCACCTACCAGGTGAACAAATGACAGGAAGTCAATGGGCGCGGGCGGCTCAGGAACTGCCGTTTTCTGGAGACCCATGGGAAGGCCATGGGGGAGCAGTGGACGTCTTCTAGGTGTGAGACAACGATAACGAGATTGACCAGATTTTGAAACATTTATGCCAAACGTATGTACTCTGTCTCGTTAGATAACTGAGTATTTACCATAATATAATACTAGAGGCTCAGGGACCTTATTGGGAACAGTCTCGAACTATTCGAACTCTGGAATTCGAGAGAAAAATGTATACATTATCAGTATAGACTTCTATACATTTTTGTCTCAAATTCTAGAGTCCGAATAGCTAAAGACAGTTCCCATATAACGTCCTAGTTTGGTGTGATGCTGCCTCCTAAACCAATAGCGTGGGTTTTATCTCCGCAGATAAAACATATAACATATAACTAATCGAACCCTACGGACTCACGTACAGAAAGAACTATTCCTGTGGGAACTTTCAATCAGGATATAATATGTTTTATTTATGAAAAATATATAAGTATTTGTACCAGTTATCAAGTAGATACCTACCCAAAATACAAGCCTTCATGGGTTTGGTCTCAGATAGCGCTGTGTTTTTATTTTAAACAATTTTTTTATGTGAAAACTCAATTTAAGTAAGAAAAAATGCAGAAAGATTGCATGAGCTTTGTAGTAAAAAAAAAACTGGTTATCATATCCACAAAGGATTCAACATGACGACAAAAAATAATGATTGGAGACTAAGGTAAATAAAACCACTGCGTATAGGTAATTTTATTTGCCGCACACAAATCCTAAATAATTTAAGTAAGATTCCATCAAAAACCTAAAAAAAAAAACAATTTCCTCATGAGAATTAGAACTGTTCTCCTGCAAGATACCGACAATGACACAGGCAGCCCTATAATTACCTCCCCCTTCCCCTCTCGAGCCCAAATTACAGCACCAACCATTAACCACTATCCCAAGCTTATAAAAAGGCCTGACCGGTGAAAAAGTCATATCTCTACCATACAACCAATGGCAAACCTTGTAGACAAAATAACTGAAACTGGACTTTAGTGTGTTCGGTTAAAGTCTAATTTGCAAGTTCTAACATAACTATTTTGGTATCTTTGAACGCTTAAATCATCAACGCAGCGTGACGCAACTACTTTAAGCATAGAATTATGAATTCTTTATTCTTTACATAGAAGTAATATTGAAATACAAGCTTCTCAGTTACTACTACAATACAACTTGTAAACAGTACCAAAAAGAATTTCTTGTAAGTTTCTTATTATAGTAGATTACACAAGGCAACAAGGATGTTGTTTCTCCCAAAATATCTTTTATTTTGCATTTATTTTAGCCAATATTTTACAATAAACACCAAGAAAAGTTATTGTTAGCTCATATTTTTAAGATAAATGAGATCTAATTGTCAAAAATTGATGATTTTGGTAATTTTTCAAATTATATGATAGTAAAGTTGAACTATTTTTTTTTTTATATGTAAAATTGGTACAGTTTCTTTTATTTTTACCGAAGTTATCAATTTTTTACCAAAATGTTTTCTTTTCCATACAAATTAGTTTAGACTCCATAGTACTGGCAGCGATGAGAATACATATATGGAATGCTTATAGCTTAGCGATGGAAAATCTATTTTAAAAATCATTTAAATTTTATTGTGACTTGTGGTTATATAATAAAAAGAAAAAAAGTACTCAGTTCAGAAATAAATCGTAAATATGACTAAAAACGTGCTTTTTGCACCATTTAACCTAATTTCAATTTAAAATGTAAAATTGTACAAGAATCTATGCCTTAGCGGCTGGCAACTAATAAAGCGCTTTATTTTGTTGACTTGTGTAATTATTTAGTTTTCTATACTTAACCTTATATAAAAAATTCAATAACTAGTAGCATAGCTACATTTATTTTTGTGAATAATAAAGGATCCTACTTTATACTACCTTTATTCACAATGCTAATTTAATAACCCATAAAAAATGTTTTATAGAGATTAAAGAGACAAAATTGGAGTCGTTACATAAACCTAACTTTATTTAATCTCTTTCTTTATTAGAGATCCGCAACAAAAAGGGAGTAAAATTTTTATTGCCTTTAATACAGGGCTTGCGAAGCCAAGATGAAACGCAAAGTCTCATTGATGAGTTGTATGAGAATACGTGTTTATTAAATCATTTCGCGTTTCCTGACTTAAGAACATTTATTCTTATCAGTAAGTTACAAACGTTTAGAGAACTTGGATAAATTGGTAGCATCGGCTCGCTCAGGAAGATTTATCTAAGCTAAGTTGTATAACGATGTTTTCTTTTCTCATTACTTGCTTATACATTATACATTAGTAGAAAAAAGAATAAGTTAAATTTTCAGTTTTTTTTAATATCCTTCATGCAATGCCATGCATACGCAGGAGCTAGCATCACAATGCTCTGTATAGTCTGTATAATGATATTCCGAGGCCAACTTTTTTGATCATATGAATTTTGTTACCCTAGCACTATTTATTAACTTCATTCTACATTTTCTTCGTTTTCGAGCCTGTAGATTTTCCCACGAAGAAACTTAATCATGTTTCAGAATCAACCCATGGAAATACGTATTATGATATTGGAAGCCAACTTTTTTGTTTACATTAATCTCCTTTGTTTTATTATTTTATTAATTTTCAACTTCATTCTATATTTTGCTATACGAGTACCTTTTCCGAACATGTGAATTTTCTCACAAAGAAGCTACATCATGCCTGAACATCGACCTACAGAAATACATACGTATCATGATATTTCGAGGATTACTTTTTAATCGCATGACTTTTGTTAACCTAGCACTATTATTAACTTCATTTTATATTTTTCTTTACGAGTGCCTTTTTCGAGCTTGTATAATTTATCACACAGAACCTAAGTCATGTTTTTGTATCAAACAATAGAGATACGTATTATGATATTCCAAAGCCAACTTTTTCAATCACATTACTTTTGTTATAGTAATATAATAATATTATTTCTATATTTTGCTATACGAGTATATTTTTAATCATGTTGATTTTCTCACAAAGAAGCTAAGTTACGCGTTAACATCGGCCAATAAAAATTATATTCCGTATCATGATATTCCAAAGCTAACTCTCAAACCGCATAACTTTTTTTTTTACACTATTGTCAACTTCAATTTAAATTTTTCTAAACGAGTACCTTTTTCGATCTTGATGGTTTTCTCACAAAAAAACTAAGTCATTTTTCAAAATCAACCCATAGAAATACGTACATATGATATCCCGATGCCACAGATTATATAATACTATGCCGATGCCAACTTTTTCAATCACTTTTATGACTTTTGTCTACGCAAATTTATTAACTTCATTTTTTAATTTGCTAGACGAGTAACTTTTCCTAGCATGTGAATTTTCTTGATTCCTGATATCACATTGTGTGCGAGACGCAAAATGTACGTGTAATTGCGGTGTAGCCAATATACTGGAAGAGTAATGGTACCGAAATATAATATTAATGGGAAAATAAAATGAATTGAACAAACAAAAATAGTGGTACAATAAATGCAGTGTCTAGAGTTTTATAGAGAGTTATTCGGATTCTGTTGTGGTTTATTTTTTTAGCTATTCAGATTATAAAAGTATTCATTATACAGTGACTTTTAAATATTAATTAAATAAAAAAATTGTTTTAGTTAAGTTCAAGTATGGATAAATAATCATTTCCTTTTAAAAAATACATATAAAAAAAGTTCGAACCTCTGGAATATATGAGTATCCCTTAGAGGGAGAAAGCGATTAAAAAGTTTTACAAACATCTATTACACAAGTCAACAAAATATATATTTTTTTTGTGTGTTTGTTATTTAATGACTATTTTCTGATTTTTACATTGAAAAATAACCAAAAATTCAATTTATAAAAAAAAAGTTTGATTTTATACTTTATGCGATGATGAATAAAAAAAAACGATTTTGCCAAATGCTTAGAGGTTACCATTCTTAATAAGGAAACATTATGAGATAAAAATATTATTTTTTGACTTGTTGACTTGTGTTATCTATATATAAAAGATTTACATAACTAACAGGTGATTATGTGACAATTTTATATCAAAAAAAGAGAACGCACGCACACAATATATGAAGGTCGTATGTTTTAAACTTCATATTATTATGCAGGCGTCAATCAAGTAAGGCAGTGATCATTTGATTTTACGTAGCCATATGATTTTAAGGCGCAGTGATTACCTAACTAGCGCCGCCAAAATATATTCTTTATTTCCTCTTTGTACAAACTATATTTCAAAAATGTTACAAACCAATTAATTATTCAGAACCAGTTTTAAGCGTTTCTGCAAAAAAAAATGGCCACTTTAAGCAAAAACGCTATCTACAACTCTGTCGTATATTCTAGAAACGATGTATAGAGTTCTAAAAATAGTTCTAACTAGTAATTGGTTTATGACATATTTTATGTAATGTCTTTTCGCGGCGCTATGTTAGGGAGTCACTGCGCCTTAAGAAACATTTCGTTTTGGTCTATAGCAAATCAAAGTATCTATAATGCTTAGCCATATATTTAATGTAAATCTATTGGGAATTCGTGAGAAAAATAATTTCGGATAGGAATTCACGTGAAAGCAGGCTCAGTTTCACATAAAATAAATTTACAAACCAATATAACAACTGGACACTTACATGCTAATAGTGCTCGTGATCTGGCTAGCCACTGCGGTGGCTTTAATTGTCACTAAACACCAAATGGGCACAAACTGGCACCAAATATGGTGAAGGTGTGTGGTGGAAGTCACGCCTCGAGGGTTAGAGATTGTTCCAAGTGGGAATTATGGTGTGATACTAATAAATAGCACATAAGTATTTCAAAAGATAAATAGTTACCTACCTAATAGGTTAAATGGTTACGTAGGTCAAAAATGGTCAAATATTAGATTTGCTTGCATTAAAAATATTTCTGTACATACAAAAAAATATTAACTTTATGTATTTTATAAAGTAGTTTTTTAGAAAATCTAAATTTGATTTTCATACCTATGAAACACACACACCTGTGAATAATAGAAAAAAAAAATAGGTATTTTAAATACATCGAGGCTTCGCATAATATATCTTATTACAATTTAACAAACTTAGCTGAATATTTAAGTGTAAACTTCACTAGCCTTATTTAGACTAAAGCTACCAACACAACCTTACTCAACATACCAACACCAAAATCTTATCTTGGATTTATTATTTATTAATTATGCAAGAGTACGATTGTTATTGTACTTTTGACGAACTTCAAAAAAGGGAAGTTCTCAATTATTAATATCGAGAAAAGACAACATTACCGACAGATATTACTCTGGTATCTTTTAAAGTGTTTCGTAGCCAAACAGCAAAAACATAACTATATATATACTATAAATATATTTATAATATCCGTCTCTCCGTTGGTATATCACAGCTTTATAATTCCGTAATTTTTCTGACGATTTTGATAAAATTTTAAAGGTATCTTATGTAAACCGCTTTTTAGCCTTAAGTTCGTCTATCGTAGTAGTTTTTGTATTGTAGTTTCTTTGTCTGTGCAATAAAGGATTTTCTATCTTTTTGAACCGCCATACAGTTTTGTTATGAATTTAAAACGAAAAATTTTTTTTTTATTTATTTCCATTCATAACCATGTAATTTTTTAATATCATATTTTATTTCAATTTGTTCTTCCTTAAAAATGCTTTCTAGATTTTTGATACCAAAAAAAAATGCAATTGGAAAGCAATAAAAAAATTACCCTTAAACATTTAAAGTTTCTTTCTGATTTTCTAAAAAAAACTCTTTCAATTAAAACAAAAATTGTTTTAAACAAAATCAAGTTTTTAAGATATCCGTAAATTCTTAAACAACAAAATACTAATTAAATACGACACACAATTACGCGGCTCAAAAACATAGGTACCTAAGGAAGATATTTATACAATATAACAGTAAAGAATAAGCTATTTATAAAACCCTTAAAGAATATAACAGTAAAAAATAAGATGTTTATACAACCCTTAAAGAATATAACAGTAAAAAATAAGATGTTTATACAACCCTTAAAGATTATAACAGTAAAAAATAAGATGTTTATACAACCCTTAAAGATTATAACAGTAAAAAAACCACTTATATTGACCCTGTCCATTAACTAACAGTATGTTAAGATATGAGACCGCAGTACAATAGCTGGTGGCCCAATAAGGCTGTAATTGGAAATTCTAGAGAATGCCAGCCATTTACAGGAGCGTATACATGTACCGCCTAACTCTAACGCGACGTCTACATGGCCGGATCTATTTAGGGACTTTCAGAGGAGCGCCCTATTCACGATAGGTTATAAAATTAATTGAATTCAAGGGGATATACAAATAAGTTCTAAAAAAGATTAATGTGAAATATATCCTGTCTCCGTCATTCTCTGAGTTTTAACTTTCACAGATCTAATGCTATGAATAATTTTCTTTTCTAACAAAATTTTTGTTATAATTTGTACATCATATAAAGTCGTAAGTAAATCCTACAATATTTTATAATTTGAGACGTTTCTAATGTTAAAAGTCACTACTTTTAAACATCTTTAGAAATTCTTCACGAACAATATTTTTATCCTTTAACAGAATGTTCATTTTCTATTTTAATATCACTTAAGTCGGACATCAAAAGGACATGAGACAAATAAACATTTCTACAGAATTTCTAACAGAGTCCTCCTTACTGAAACTTTATGGGAGTCATTGTAAAATCGTAAACTTTGTTGCTAGTACAGGGAAAAGGGTAATGGATCTTGTACAATACTCTTTACAACGATTTGCTAAGCCGTAGGGTAAAAAACGGTGCGTTGTAATGTTAAAAGGACATTGACATATATTATTATACCCTGCCCCTACCATGGACTCAAAAATTAGAATGACAATGTGAGATTAAACGAAAACATTGCTGTAAGAAGGATTGAATTTTTTGAATTAATTGAATATATAATAAAATACTAAATGCAACATTGCAAGATAAAACTCAGCCACCATAAAAGTAGCCTAATTCTAAACTACATTATTTACATTAACATGTTTTTATTTTCATTATAATAAATATAGTTTTTAAGCCATCCCTAGCGGTTCACTAGCGCTGTCACTGGATATTGTATACTTACTATTCGTAAAAAGCATATTTTAAAAATTTCATTGTACGGAATATGATTAGTTTTATTTTTTGGCCAGTCAAATTTTATAATGTAATTAAATTTTTAATTTAATTTTTAATAAAAAACATCCATTGAACAGTAAAATACTAATGTCTACAGATTGAAATACGGCTGAATATACATCCAAAATCTATTACTCGATGACAGATTCCGAGTCGAAGTTATGTTAAGTTTCTTCGAGTTTCTTAAGAAACAGAATTCCGAAACAATGAACTCTTGGTAACATATTAGTTATATGAAGTACACACGTTTAAAATTATGAACGTACTTTTCTATTTACGATCAGAAATTCTTTTACGCTTGGTGTTAAGTAGACTTAAAATATTCTATTTCTTTTTCTCAGGTCATTAAACAGTACTTTGAAAACTGTAGTACCTATTCTTAACAAAAGTCATTATTAAATTTTAGTATCTATCATGTGTTGAGCTATTTGTAGATAGATTATTTTCAACTAAGTAATTATAGTGATACTAGCTTTTTCCCGCGGTTTTATCCGACCTAAATTCGGTTATCGGTGTAGGATTTCAACGGCAACACCTCAATTATAGAAGAAAACCCGACTCACACTTGACGTTTTCAAGTAACTTATGATCTTCCGCGGGACTCAAACTATCTACACACCAAATTATTCCGCGGTTCCACCCACACTAAATTCGGTATTCGGTGTAGAATTACGACGACAACCCTTAATAAATAGAAAAAAAACCGACTCACACTTGACTTTTGCAATTAGCCTATGTCCTTTATCGGGACTTAAACTATCTCCATGCCAATTTTCATCTTATTTGGTGCAGCGGTTTAAGCGTAAAGAGATGACAGACAGACAGACAAAGTTACTTTCGTATTTATAATATTAGTATAGATATGGATTGTAGAAATATATCTAGGTTTCCTGTTTGGAACTAGAGAATTAGATTTTTGAAGTAGGTACTTTAAGTCGAAAAGTCAAATGTACGTGACTTTGTTACACATTTGTAACATTTAAAACATTTTCTTAGTATTTAAACATTTTCTTCACAAAACAAATTACTTTCAAGAAAATAATTTAAAGAACAAACTGTGCATTTTAGCGAACCAGTAGGGTTTACGGCTACCAATTTATTTTACACCTGCAGTTTGGTTCAACCAACTTTATTTATTTGCAATAGAAGTTATAAGTTCCACAAAACTATTATTGCACAATGTACGTGCTCTCATGGATTTGTTGAAATTTTTGATTTTATGTTTTTCAATTGTAAGAAATTGTGTTTATTATTTATTACCCGAAGAGAGGTTGCTAGAATGGGAGCACGGCCGCAGGAATTGTATTGCTTTCGTTATTATTTGACACGGTAATTATATTATACTGCATTTGCATTGTTTATAGCAATTATTATGTAGTAATATTTTTCACTATATACTGTGTTATAATAACTGCAACGCTTCTGAGTGTAATCAGCTTTGTCACTGAAAATTATAACTTTTTTAGTATGCCTATGCACTACTACTACACAATGTGGGCAAAGTAGTTAAAAAATTACGTGAGTACTTGACTATTTATTTTTAATATTATCGTTTACTTCGAAAAGTTCAAGGGGTATCTAATATTCCCCGTTTTGTAAATTTAACTATTTTATTTTAGCCACAAGAACAAATCCATATAGTTATATCAGCAACTATCTCGTTCACTACGTCGACTCATAAAATAAGTATAAGTGATAGTCAAGCAAACTTCTCATGAAACACATAACACATATGATTTCAGTACTATAACCTAAAAAAAGTAGGTATTAACAGTAAAAAGGTTACCTTGATAGCTGACATATGTATGTAATCTAAACTATTTGTGGTGTTATCAATAAATGAATGAATATATTCGATTGTACACCAAACAATTAATGAATGACATTAATTATATGAAAAAGTACAATAGGCGGTCTTATTGCTAAAAAAGAATCTCTACCAGGAAAACAAAAACATTTAAACACCAGACGAAATAAGTAAAAGTTTAGAAACAAAAACTATTATTGTACAGTCACTTTGCAAACAAATTCACTGTTACCGATAAAGTGTATAGAGGTGTCCAAGTTGTTATGAAACAGAGGGGATTTGAAACAACACTGATTTCGCAAAACTTAAAAGCGTTACAGTGCTGGAAAGATCGCAATCCAACCTCTTTCCACCGTCTGCGGTCCTTTTATTCATCCGTGACTCGGGGCACGAGATTGTGTTGTTCTTGATTTCACGTCGCAAAAATTGTGCAAAATAAATTTTTACGTTGTTTTTATTTTTGTTTAAATAATGCGTCTTTATTTTGGGTTTGAGTTATATATTTTTCGAAAGCTTATTAATAAACGATTCAATATATATCATTAGTAAATCTCATTTCTATATGTTTCACTTCTTGGTTTTTGAGTAAATAGGAATTAGATGTTAGACAGAATGTTTTAAATCACCTCGTGTAGGTTTTGTATGGCTGATTTGCTTACGTATGTGGTGAGGTTTATTTATTTTTGTTTTTCTTGTTTAAGCATTTGATTTGGTAAATATGATCAAATATCATACTATTTTAGTACTGTTAAGATTTATAGTTAACTTACTTTGGTAACTTAAACAAAAAACTTTTTTATTGCAAAATGTTAAGTTCGTTAAAAGTTTTATTCCAATAAATACATTTTAATTATATCATTGTTTCTACTAAACAAATATCTAAATTCTTACTACGAGTCATCTGTTTCAACTCATTTCGACCTCTGTTTTAACTTACCTCGGAGGAGAGTTGAAACAGAATGACTTGTGACGTTCTAGCCGATTTTTCGCCACACACACTAACACTTTATTCATTTGTGTTACTCATCTGTAAGTGCAAGAAATGAACTATTAATTGGCTCGGAACTCATGTTTATAGTATTTTGTGAATGAATTAAAATGACAAAATTATTTCATCTCCCTCGGTCTCCCATACTCGATAAAAAGAACATTTCCTTTTTAATAAATATAATAAAAATATAAGCTTCAATTTGAGCATCATCATTCCGATCGTAAAAATTTGATCCGCATTTCCGTGATCGTATAATTTTAACATCAAGAAGCTCTTAAGTTTTTGAAACAAGTTAGAACCAATAAAAAACTATCTTGGTTGACCATTCATAACATAATACTAAAATAGTATTCAGTAGGTGGTTTAACAAATCTTAATTTAATTGGAAACAAAATCTCACACCAGTGTGTGACAACTGTCAGGCAATTCATCTTACACTGTCACCTATTACACCTAAAACTGACGACTATTTCACCTAACACTGCCGGAGCTTAAACAGTAAATATACATTAAAAGCACCGCCTAATGGCATCATTTTCCTGCCGCTATTCCAGTTTTTGTCGACCAATCACGTTGATGCGTCAGAGCCGACGGGCAATTTGTCAATGTGGTCGTAGGAAAAAATATGCGGCTATTTAGAATTGCGGTACAGGTTAGATGATTGTTAGATGTTTTCAGAATCCGACAGTAAATTGGTTGTGAAAGGAAACAATAAGAATAATGTCCATAGAGAATGGGAGAAGTACTAACAAATCGTTTACGAATTACTTAAAAAACTTAAGTTGGTTGAGAGTTTGATATTGAAACTTAAACTATATTGACAAATACATAAAGTTGTTTACCAGAAGAGATTTAAAAATAATATAATCACATATTTCCATCATAACATCACTTTAAATGTTTTATGTTATATCTAAGTTATTACATTTGACAAATAGGTCTCCAACATCAGAGAGTAAGTTAAATTAAATTGGAATATCTGCACAATTTAATCGATTTATATATCGTATGCAGTCACCAACACAAGTTTTATAGGGAATTTGTTTAAAGCATCAATCTCTGCTAGATTGCAGAAAGATTCAGAAGTCATTGCTTTTATCATAAAAGTTAGATTTATTACAGTGCTAACCCCTAAGGCTATGGTGCCCTGGCCACTGAAGTACTAAGACGTCATAAACCTCGTATCGCGATAAAGGCTAGTGAATTTTTTTTCGTTCGGTTGGAAAATTTAAAACATACATTTATTTTTTAACATATCATGTTTTAGGAACATGGACAGTGCACAGACAACAAAAATGTAAGAGGGTGGTTGAACTGCAACTACTACTGCAGATACAGTAGTCAATATACCCTTAATTCATGAATTGTTTTTGAAATTAGACTATCCCAATCCACAGTTACAATAATGGGATGGAATGTGATCTGAAGAATATTTACCGCACCACTCACCATCGATAGGGATTTATCATCACACCTTAGAAAGTAACTTGTTATGTATAGTGCGTTTCAGAGGAATGAGCTCCTGCCAAGGATTTTTCTTCGACACCCTCGCAGCCTAGTTGGTAGTGTGGCCGACTGCTGTGCTGTAGTGTGGGTTCGATTCCCGCACTGGACAAACATTTATGTAATAAACATTTGTGTAAACTGCAAAGGCCAAAAAAAATCCTCTTTTTTATGACATCATTAGACGTGTGCTCTACAAATATGACCACTAATTAAAAAAAAAAAAAAAAAACATACAGACACGGACTAATTCATTACCTTCAAGGTGAAGTAATTTTAATTAAATTTGATTGAGATCTGGAAGAGGAAAATGAGGAATACGATACCCCGATTTTGATGATTACGACTATGCAAAACAGCCTAAGGCGCAGTTGTCCCTATCGCACTTCCGTATTTTGGACCGGGTCCTAGTGCGACAGCAAATGTTTTTCAAATATCTATATCTGCATTGGCTAGGTTGGGATGTTTCCTCTTAAGGCTGTGGTGATAGCTTACCATCAGACGGACCGTTAGCTTGTTTGTCACCTTAGCGGCATATAAGAATAATACTAACCTGTTTCTAACATTAAATGTAAAGAATTATGTAGGTAATAAACGGGTTAAAATTCTGTTTTTATGGCCTATTGTTTCTTCTTGTAAATTATTACTATATAATCCTAAAGGATCCATTTCACAACAAGCAGTGAATTACATATCACAATTAAGATCTAGTCCTTAGATTACCATAAAAACCCCTTCTAGCGCCTATGCGAAGCCAACAACATTTGGCCATATTATGAAAACTCGAACGTTTTTAAACATGAATTTATAAATAAATTATGAAACGCATTATTGAATATCATATCAAAAATCAAATCAAATAAGCCGAAATCAATCAAAAATGCACATAGATTCTTGTATTTCGGTAACGTACAAAAATAAATACATAAATCCTGCCTTAAAAGCACAGTAAGTAAGTACTGTGTAAACAAACATTGACATTTGGCACATAATCTACTAGCCCATCAAACTGCATACATTAGAGTTAATAAAGCGAACAAGGTGCTATTCATTAGTGCTGGCTCCCGGGCCATCTAGATATCGGGGAGCTGCGCGGGCGCACTCGTGCAGCCCTACCCGGAATTACCCGCTACTTCTCTCTGATCGAAGGTTTTCGTTCACATTTTTTTCTGTACTAATTAGTTTAATGAGGTGTTTATTCTGTTTGTCATGTATTCTGCATCTTTGATTGGATGAGAAAAGAAACAAATAGATGTTAAGTCATGAACGAGATGAGGCGTTAGGAGGTTCAAATTGATTGGGCGCCAAATGGAAGTAAATAAGAAAATATATTTAAAATAGTACATTTCCTGTCTAAAAGCTTAGTGTGCGTGATTAGAAAAAAAAATATGTTCTACAAATACAGGTGATTGTTGGATAAAAAATATACAGATAGATCTAATGAATGCATGTATCGATACGTGGCACCGCTATAAACAATATTCTTACTCAATTCAGAAAATAGTTATTATGTCATGATGCAGTATAAAAATGTATCGATTACTACATTAACTTAAATTTCATTACTAAAGCAATGGACTGTTATAAAATTGGAATTCTAATTTAAATTGTTATTAATGTACCCATACACATTTTTTCTATCGGGGAAAAACACAAAATGGCGCCGAATTGCTGGTTGCGGCAGCGACAGCAAAACAATCGGGTAGACAAATGTTATTGCCATTATTAACACGAGAAACGAATGCGACCGCGACTGTCGCAGTCCCAAAACCAGATAATTGGATTGGCATTCAGGATAAACTTATATAAGTACTACTGTGTAGAATCGAGTTTTTCTCCGCGTATTTGGCAGTATCATAATTTCTTGTCGACTGTTTCGTTCTTTTTCCTTTTTTTGTAGGGTCGAGCGGCCTTTTTTGATACGCTCACAGATAATTCCGGCCTCGTCCGGTATTCGAAATAAATGTTGGCTGTTGGCTACTTATTGTTGTTGCAAACCGTACCCGAATGTGTTATGTAAGAGGCAACGGGGATTTGTGAAATGTTTTTGTTTCAAAGATTCCAGTTATTGTTCGGTAATGGGGTAAGATGGGGCAATTTCATGAATTCACCTGACCCCAACTTGCTTGTATTGAACGATTATCACTGTCTGCCGCGTCTCAACGACTTGCCTTATAAATATTTACATGCATTCGAGTCTGCGCAGCGCAGCGATTTTACGAAATCGATTACTAATTCTAATGGGAATTATTACTGTTACAACTGGTTCTTGACTTATTGTTAGACATATGCTGTATGTTTTACCACTTTTATATGAATGCTTAACAATATGAGAGACCTTATAAGACATTTTACGAGGTTATTGCCGTGATAGACACCGACTATCGAGCTTGAAATTCAGATAATGCAATGCATTTGCGTGCATCATGATAGGCAAAAATATCTGCCAAACAAAAAAGAAAAATTGCCGTAAAAATGTGATGTCTGGCCAGAATAGAAATATTTAAAGGGAATCTTTAAAGGCTAATTAGGGCGATATTAGGGTCAGCTACACAATAAACTAAAATTGATGTAACTCGTTATTTTAGAATTTCAGTAGTGGAGACCAGTTACCCCCAATCTCCCTAGAAGACAATTCCAGCTGCGTCAATGACTTGTATTATTTACTTGTGTGTCAACCTCTAGGTAGGTACTTGTATATACAACTTGTACAGACGATAACAAAATGTGACCGTTTATACAAAGGCTAGGGTACTAAAGCCAATATCACCATAAAGCACTTATAGTATGTAAGCAGAAAAGAAAAGTGATATGATTTTCATTCTAATAATTAAGGACTGCCACAAATATAAACTTTTTGTTGAAACAAAGGAAATAACGACCTTGAATTCAACGCTAGGTTTTATGACGGTATATAGTCAAACGGTATAGCATATTTATTTAGTACACAAGACGCCCAAAACCTAATTTGATACTTCTTAAAAGCTAAACGCAGTGCAAAATTTTTTATAACAAATTGATAGGTATAATCTTCGAAGTTGCATATTTTTTTCTTTATTTCTCTATTTATGGCTAAATAATTTTGTTTATAATCAATTTTCAGCGTAAACTACAGATGTACCCACATATACATTCATAATAATACATATTAATATTCATAGTAAATAAAAAGATACACATTAATAATCTTAGTAATTTTAACGTAAAGAGTCGAGTCTAGTTATAAATTTTAAATTTCCTGTTACATTTGTACCGTAAGTAAACATTATTGTCAGTGACCTTTACTCATAAAGTTACTTACTGCAACTTAAAAAGTTACTTTGACGGTTTACAAAATAGCCTTTAGCTCTTTTGTGAAATCCGATTGCTCTCAATAACGTAATAAAATTAAGCAGTCAAATTTTAGCGAATTTTTAAAGTAACGTAAGTTTAAATTATCTGAGAAACCGTTATTTTTATGTCGGTTTATTTACAGTTACTTTGGAGTAATCATTATTATCGTTAATTTCTAGTAATAAATAAAACATCACTGGCAAGTAAGATACCTACTAATAAATAAGTATGCACCTAAGTAAACTTACTGCATATAATATAATATGTGCAATACTCTTAATAAATTGTTTCGATTTGAACTTTCTCCCACGAACGCTGAGGTTGTAGAATGAGCTCCCTGCTAAGGTTGTCACTTAGCACTACAGTATGTGGTTCTTCAAAAAAGAAAATATTAGATTTTTAAGTATCGGCAACGCGCGAGCCATGCCCTAGGTATTACAAGCGTCCATAGGCTGCAGTAACCGCTTACCATCAAGCGGACCGCAAGCTTGTTTACCACCTTAGTGGTATAAAAAAAAAGTGACAGTTTTTGACTGACATATCAGCTACAATTCCACTGCAAGAATTTAAACGATCCAGAAAAAAAGAAAATGTATACCTACTTCGTTTACAAATAGCCATTAAAAACACAAAATATACAAAATTCTCTAAAGCAATACTACACAACAGTTACTACGATAAATATTCTAAACTAACTCATTCACAGCAATTTTATTTATTGTTATGAGCTCAAATTAACTCAATTCCTAACAGCGGGACACCGATCGAGGCCCTTACTGTGAAATTTTACGCCAGCACGTCGTCGATACAATCGATAAGTATAGTGTGGAACTTGGCGGCTTGTTTACAAAATTCAACTAGCGTTAGCGACACGAAATGATCATAACATTTCATAGTAGAAGTTAAGGTATTGACAAATGCGCTGGGTGTAATACTGGAATCGAAAATGTATACCTACGTGACATAAATTAAGTTTTGGAATTAAATTATTAATTATTATTTCGTAACAAATGATGACAAATTTTAAATTAACTCGTGAAAACGTTTTAATGAAATAATCATTTGTAATATAACACCAAACATAGCAATATTAATAGATATCTCAGAAGCTCAATCAATTGATACTTTGAGAAATATATTAAATATTACAACTTAATAAGTAGTTAGAAACTATACGGAATTAAGTTAGATGTCCCTTAAAAAATAATCTCTTAATCAAATAGGGCTTGATAGATTTAATAACAGTATAATATATAATCAGTTACATATATTATATATTGTAATTGATTATAGGTACGGGAAAATGTTTGGGCAAAGATTACGAAAGTCTTTTTTTTACATTTAGGACTGCGGTCCAAAACGCAACGTGGAAGTAAAAAATATTGTTTTGAAACACCCGGCTCAGGGTAATTTCCCAACTGTCAAGATGAGTTATTGACACTCTCATAGATAGGGTTGGAAATCTCTATTGTCAGTGTGAAAAAAATCTATCAAACTTCCGTTCGGAAATGGTTGAAAAATCAATTTTAGCGGGCGATTATCACTCGGTTGAGAGTAAAAGTGAATTGAAACGTAGCCTAATATTTTTTGAATTTCTAATATGTTAGGTATATTTATCCAACCATTAAAATATATGTAGGTGAAATATTTAAATAACAATACAAATATATGTACATTTTAATTATCAATGTAGTATTTCCATCACTAAATAGGATACTTAATGTAATTACAAACAACATTCTACATTCTATGCAGGCCCGCTCATCTTAAAATATTTAGCTTAAATTAACCTAACAGTTAGATTTACTTTAAAATTAAAACTATCTCGTCAGAAAAAGAAATACTAGTAACTTAAATACTACAATGATACAAAATTATTTCAAGTATGATAACTATTTATAAGTATTATACTTATTATATTTTTTAATAAATATTTTTTGGACATTACACACAACGCCGCCTGGCCCGAAACTAAACAAAGCTTGTGCTATATGGATACCAGACAATGAATATAAATAAATACATATATTTACCGTTTTTTTGTAAATACATACATATTATATCATAGAAAATACCTAGTTTCAAGACAAATAAAAATAATCAAGCCACGGATCCTAAACTAAATCATTGATTTTCTGAAACAGACAGTTCTAGACGCTGAGATAAGAAGATATTGTTCTAACAAAAATAGAGGTCTAAAACTTCAATATTACTCACATACCTTTAACTTTCAAAACTGAACTGTAGTAGGTACCCAAATTAAAATCCCCAAAAAAGAAACTCTAAAAACTTGTCTATAAAGCGACCGCATCAGTCAGTGTCACATCTCAACATTACAGTTCCCTCCACCATTGTATACAGTGTCGAAAAATCGACTCACAATTTCGCGAATTAAACCCCGAAAACCCGGGACCGGCTGTCACCTTCGCTTGTCTCCAAAAACGATACGGCATTGTCTTCGAAATGGCACTCGTAGAAATTCGACGCAACAACAATAAAACCTACATTCAAATTTAGTCTTAACTTCTATAACTTACGATTGCTTTTTCTAAATCCTAACTGGTCTTTTGTGGTAAATTTATTTGCTCGACTGTAGTATTTCAAGTCGTGTACTCTGACTTTCGTCTGTCCAGAGCCTATTTATTGCCGGTTTCCAAAATATTTGGCCAAATAAATTACGGCATTAAATAAATACCTACCAATTCTTTAATTCTTCTTATTCTTTAATTGTTTACTAAAACGTTCCACTGTATATTTTTATCCAGTCATTAAAAGGCCTGCCCCTATAGCCAAGTGTGCGTTTTAGAATTAGTGTTTGTAGAAACGTTATAACCCGTCAATCTCTACTACCACGACTACTTTTTTGGTAGGATCCAGATTGTTTTGTAAGGAAACAGAATACCTTCTTCATTCGGTCGGTTAGCGGCGTTTCTGTAATCGCTATCGTTATTATGAAAACTTGTCTAAAGTCTCAGTACCGCTTAAATGTAACTAACTACAGACTATTATTAAGTGACTTAACCCTCCGACGCGGGTTAAATTTTTAATGTTTACCTCTGCGGTTGACCCGGGTTAAATACTTGCGTAAGACAAATATGACTTTCGCTCAGGTTAAGTTAATAACATAACAAAAATTGCCTTAACCCTCAGTAGCGCAAGTGGCCGTTAAACGTATAGGTATGTATGTTGCAATAGGTACTTCAGCATACTCTGTATGCACAATCACAAACAATTCAATGTATTATCCTGACTGATTCGCCTGATCCCAACTACTTATTAAACCTGCATAAATTTAACCCCTTTAACTCTATATGAAAAACTGGAATTGATTTTTCATTAACGCCGATTTCAACACAAATTGAATATTATATTTTAAATTACAAACGTTATCTTAAAATTCAATTTGTTATCTTCGAATGTTGAATTTATAAAATAAATCTTACTTAAAATAAATAAAAATTGAATGTTACATTGATAAATTGTTACATTTGTTATAAAATCCGCAGAACGCGGTTCGTATATGTTCAAGGTTTAAGATGCTAGCAAAATATGCGACTACCATTTGGTTAAATTGGACAGATATTATACCAAGTGTTTATTGTATGTGCTAAATATAGCTAGTGTTATGAAACTGAAGGCCAGATCCATACAATCTAGACGAGACTATTAAATAACTTAGTTTCATCTCCTTTTTAATACCTACCACAGTGAATTATGATACCAGATCTAAATAATAATATATATTATAAGTGGTTTGTAAATACAGTGTTAGGATAGAGTTAAAAAAAATACTGAGACCGTTATAACAGAGGACCAAGCCTCTCCTTAAATAAAGAGGCTCAGGCCATAGTCCACCAAGCTGGCTTAATGTGGGCTGGCTGACGTAGTTGAACTTGTGGCCACTTGGCTGTCAGAGTTTTTAAGCCACCCATAAGACCTCTGACTTGTCTCAACGACTGCTGCCATATGACAAACAGCCGAAAGCGACGGTTTTGCCTGCCCTGCAAAACACCAGCACTATTGGGTTTTTAAAAAGGGAAGTCGCGAGTTATGTCCCTGGTGTTGCAAGGGTCCATACGGTGGCCCTTTCCATCACAAGTTTGCAACCTTGGAGGTATTAAAAGACCATCTCTCGCACACTTATGGCAGAAGGAAGGCTATATGTGCCTTTAGCTTACCTGAAAAATACCTGAGTAATTCAGCAATAGACAGGCAACTTTTATTCCTATTTATTTTTCCTCCACCCGCCCTAAATTTGGTTATCGGCATGGGATTCTTAAGTTTACTGCTTAATTATACTCGTACTAATTAAACTTGCTATGGCAAGCTATTACTATAGTTCGTTTAAGCTCATTTATTATTATTCACTTATTATTTACACGTGAACTTCTGAATTTTTCGGGATAGCTACTATACTTTATCCTTCCCCAGGATTCCAAGTATCTTCATACCAAATTTCATCTAAATCGCTTCAGCAGTTTAAGCGTAAAGAGGTTAAAGACAGACAGACAATTTCGAATTTCTAATATTAGCATTGATTTATTAGGAAAAATAACATTTTCAAATTCATACAATGGAGTGATTGGATATGTGTATCCAACTAACTCATTCTGCTATCATAAAGGACATTCATTCAATTAACTTAAACGAGCTGGAAAACAAACGGTTTCCACGATAAATCACGAGAGGCTCTAACGTTCACCGAACGGTAGCCCTGGAGTCGAACCGGCTACCCGATAGCCCCAGGTCATAAGATAACATCACATCAGGACATTCCCTTTACGTTAATTGTGCTCGCACGTTTTAAATAATGCCATTTTGAACGTATTTCTGTTGTGGAACTTTAAATTTAACGTTTACTAGCTGTGCCCGCGGCTTCACCTACCCTAAATTTGATTATCAGCACGGGATTCCTGCAGCAACAGTGTCCCACAAAAGGTTATTTTTCCCGACTTGATTTACTATTGCTACCACTGCTTTATTTTGTACGTAACTTAAAGTAATTTTGTACGTAACTTTATGTACTTTTATACGTAGCTTTATGTAACTTTGTACGTAACCATATGTAATGTTGTACATAACTTTATGAAATTATATCCAATAACCTGGCTAATTAAGGTTGCTATGAATTGAAAAAAAAAATAGGATGTGTGGTTCTCGCATAAAAGGACCTTAACAGACAGGCAGACAGAAAGAAAGACGTTGAGTTTTATAATATGTATAGATGATATAAGTTGACGAGGGAAAACCTACTTAAAAAATCTTTAGTGGTTAACAATGACCATAGTAACATAAGTAACTGTATGTATCCCAAAACAAAATATATAGATATGAACAGCTCCTAGTGACTTATAAAGTATATATATATATATACAATATACATCAATCTTACAAATACACAAATCTTCATGAAATTAAGAAATAAATTATAAACACACAATACACATACAAAGAAATAATCTTTCTTATTTAATTATGTATTTAATTTAATTACATTGATTATGTAAGAAAGATGTTTGGATGTGTATTACCTAACCACGCACAAACGACTGAATAGATTTGGATGACATTTATCACAATCTGGGATCAATACAAAACTTTTCATCCCAATCGAGTGTTGTTTCTGAAACCTTTTTGTCTGAAAACAAAACCGCAGGGGATAACTAGAGATTAATCAAATAGGTTTTAGTTTGACTAGCGTTATTTCATACTTTATCTTGTTTTTATATCTAGTAAAATGTCTCTTTTTTTTCTGAACCAACTATGCAGTTGACTGTTTTAGCCATTTCTGCTCCATCGGGCTTACTGCTCCACCGGCATCTTACTGCTCCACCGGTTATTACTGCTCAACCGGGAAATTACTGCTCCATCGGGAAAATGTCTCAATAATTCTATTGTATATTAAAGCATCATGTTTGCCTACCACTACGAAGAATAATCAATAATACTTTGACTTTGTTTTAGTTTACTAAAAGTTAGTACATATATAAAAACTTTAAATTAATTTGACAAGTTTTCCCCGTTGCTTCTTCTTCAAAAACCTCGTTTAGGAGTTGTTCAGATTACAATTGTTTTACAAATTACAAACAAGCGTGCTAGCAAATTGCAAAAACCAGACTTAAATGGCTGCACAAAAACATAACAGGTTTAAACTACAACCAAAGTTACAACAAGAATTATGGCCTACGCACGGCTTATAATAAATTTTTGCTATAGTCAGACTAACAAATACGTTGTCAGAAATTGATTATTTATGTCTAATAAAAAAATTATAATTTTCGTTTTTATGCAAATACTCAATGCCACTTAGACACTCTCTCTTTTAAACAAAAACTAATTTACTAATAACTTTGAAAGACCACTACGGTGGCAAACAAGACACTTGCAACACCAGGCCATGTCCCACGAGCTGCCGACCCGCTATAAATCTATTATTTCTTGAAGATCCCATACTGTAGTATTAGTATTAGGGAGCTACTTTCACATCCTAAGAGTTCGTGACAGGGAGTTCTTCTATACCGCATTTTAGGACCATTTAGGTCCTTAAGTGTGAGGATGAAATCTTTGACGATGGTAAGTGGTGCAATAGTAGAATAATAGTATGAGGGCATCATTTGGAACTAATCTTAAGAGCACAGCCCATTATGCACGCGGTACTTTGCCTCCTTTGGCAACTCCTCTGACCTAATACAATATACCTTATATTTAAATGTTCAAGCAGTAGAATGATTGAAATATAAACTACTTGTTACCGATAAAGAAGTCCATAATCAAAATGTTAAAGCGATACGAACACATGCCGCGTACCCACAGTTTTATTCCAATTGAATCGGCAAAACACAATAAAAGTTACTAATCAAAATAAACTTAATGTATGAATTAACGACGCCATATCTAAGGAAATTAGCAAGCGTAATTGCATCTTCGAATCATAGTGTAAAAACCGGTCAACAGACTCATCTCCAGAAGGCATCCGCTCTTATGGACTTGATTACTGACTCAGTTGTGAATATAACAACAGTCTTTTGCTTACAAGAATTTTATTTGATTCTATTTTTGTTTTTTATACTACTTAGGTGGTAAGCTTACGGTCTGCCTGATGGTAAGCGGTCACCGTCACCGCAGCCTATTGACGCTTGCAAAACCTGGGGCATCACTCGCGCGTTCAAAAATCTAATAACTTCTTTCTTGAAGAACCCCATCGTTCGTGGAAGGTAGTTGGATACTTTTAGGGTTACAAATTTCAAAACTTCAAAACGGATCCCTGATAGATTGAATTTGTTGTCTGTCTATCTCGTCTGCCTGTAAGCGAAGATCTTTTTTCTATATATGGGTAGAGAATAATTAACGTTAAAATTATTGTAATATATTAAAATCTACGGTACTATTCAGGCCTGTAATGTTAAATATTTTTTTCTTTTAATTATTTGTTAAAATATTGTACGGATATATAATCACTAAAACCATAGTCTATTCAGTTGACACAAAAATTAAAATGTTAAGTATATAAAATATGTTTAAACTAATTAAGATTTTTTAGTACTCCATCTTAAAATAAAAATTTACATTAAAGGCAATTGCACATTATAAATATTCAATGTGAAATGTAATACTGAAAGATAATTCCACGGAAGTTAATTTCTCATTTTGTTATGTAGTAATGTTAAACCATTTGATTTTATTTGATTCATGATTGTTTCATCAGCATTAAACTTCTGAATGTTAATAGTATTGAAAGCTGAACTCAAGCACGTAACTAATAAAAATAGTTACATAAAATAAACCACTTTACCTCAAAAATACTTTGAAGTAAGTACATTAAATTTTTTTCAACAAATATTTATTTGTACTTGACATAAAAAAATTGTTACCTTTTCTAAAGATATGTTGTCGTTTGTGTACAACACACGTAAAGATTAAACATAGTTACAAATAACAATCCATTTTAACTGAAACATACTTTGAAGTAGGTAGGTACTGCTATGTTAAATTTTTTAAACAAATGTTATTGCTCAGACAGCAACTCGATGAAAATAACCTTCATTGCCTATTTTAAAGATATATATTGTCATTTGTATAAGAAACGTGTAGCCATGAAACATAGTTAGGTACACAAAAAAATCCATTTTAACTCGAAAAATACTTGAAAGTAGATATATTTAATTTTTCAAACAAATGTTTTTGCCATCTGTACTCGACATAAAACAAAACCGAATAATTCATTTACAACTATATAAAAGACATGTTGCTGTTCGGATGCAAAATGTATAAATTCTATCTTTAGTATTAATTAATCGGTTTACTTTAATTACTTAAATTAAGCGAAAAAAATATTTGAAAACCAGTGGACTCACCAAGACTTGAGAAAATTTTATAACTTTAGGTATATTTCGCAACGTTCCCTCTAATAGTTACTAATATATAATAATAGTTACTATAAACCGGTAAAACATCAAAGTCCTTGCAAAAAGGACAAGTTCAATATATTAGTTTTTAGTAATTGAAAAACCTCTTAGCCATATTAATGCCATGGTTTCTACAGATCACAATCAACGTTTTCGTCCATGTTACTTATTCTAAAGAAATACCTATAATTAAAATAAAAAAAAAACAGGAAAATCTATAGGTGATTCACGTATAAAATCTTTCACAAAGCTGCCGCAAAAGAAACCTAAACTGTTTTGGTATTCTTCGAAAATAGTAATTAAGATCAACCGAAGGAAATTTTTACTATAGCATATCACCTAGTGTGACTGGTCGGGTTCAACGACACGACATCGTGGGTGCCCGTACCCGCCATGTTTTATATGCATTTTAAATAATACGTATCGTATTATGACGATTCTTTAAATTCTTTTAACTGCTCGCTGATAAATGTTATTTAAAGATATTCTAATCGCGCTCTCTTTTTTGCCTGGTTTCTTGATTACATTTGGAGGTATACGTTTTCAAACAAAATATTTTCACGTTGGCAACATCTATGTTTATTGTTACTATTCATGGTATGATTTTTTTTTTATTTAATTAATTAGTTGATAATTTATGAGTTTTTTATTGTTATGGTTATTGCGTAGCTAAAAAGACAAAATGGTTATATCCGTACGTCCGTCCATCCGTATGTCAAAGCCTAATCATTTCTTCGTTTTTGTGTCCGTAGGATTTTCATAGTCTGAAAATACCGTCGTTTTGGCGTCCGTATATATCACAGATTTATTTTGCGTCTGTCCGTATATATATGTATATGAGGTAATTAAGTTGCCATATATAAATGGTAACTTGCTCCGTAATGTTTAAATATGGTAACTTAATTTCCTCATAATTATGATATATTATTACCAAAATCACTTTTCGTAAACTTATTGTAATAAGTTTAGTGTGACAATATCATGTAGTTCTATATTCAAAACGTTTTAAATCAATTTAAGGGTCCTCTTACAGTCCACTTGCGCCGCCATTAGATATTCTCAATTTTCTCTTGGTAGAAAACGAATTTCTAAAATCCAAATGTTGCAAATATAAAACTAGTCATAAGCTATTTTTAGAAGGTTTTATATAGGTTCTAAATAATGTCTGTGAGTTGTAGTTGGCATTTCTGCTAAAAACGGCCACTTTTAGCGGAAATTCGTTTTCTACGAAGAGAAAATTGAGAATATCTAATGGCGGCTAGATAGCTGCTATATGCGCCTTAAAACAAAATAAACTTTACACAGTTTATACACAGCCTACCAATATTGTTCTAATAAGAATAACTATAAAATTATTCCAATACAATCCTACTTGGCGAAAGCCAGACGGTATCACGTACACACTGAATCTGAATACTATTTCTACAAAACATAAAATTCTAAACTTTAGTCCATATACGAAATGGTTGAATATTCGATGACAGCTTAAAAATGCAACCAGCTCGTGCTGTCAAGCAAATTTAAACTTTACTGCTAAGTGTTAAAGGTGGTTACGAGTCTTACGTTAGGTGTTAAGCGTGGTATCAGGTTTCGTTCTCACTTCGTCAGGTGTCGCTGGCGGCGTCGCTTTGTTTTGCTCACTTTTGTTCTATGTAGTGTGAACTTGATAAAAACTCGATGAGAGGAAGAGAATCGAGTCGAGGAACTGAATAAGGACGCTTTTGTTCTTTTTTGTTTTTCCTTTCATTTAAGTATGTAGTGTTTGGGGTCCGATTCGTTGCTGTCTTTCAAAATTTTATTCATTAAAATTGAATGTTCGGTTTAATTTAGGAAGGTAGAACTTGCAAGGATATCAATATTCGTTTTCGGAATTCCCTTTAAAATCACCACTAGTTTTGCCCGCAGCTCTGCACACGGTCAATTCAGCTATCGGCGGTGTGGGACTTCTACGGCAACTCATTGTTTAAAGTAAGGACGGTTGCTATAGGAAGCTATAACTGTATAGCCATAGCTTGCCCACGTGGAAAAAGATTTTTCTCATAGTTTTTCGTGCGGGACCTTTTCCGGGATAAAGAGGCCTTATGTCCTTCTTCGGCTCTTATAATATCCGTGTGCCAATTTTTGCTCGGTTGTGACAGGAAGGATGAAGAAAACAAGTAAACAAACCACCAAACTCACTTTCGCTTTAATAATTTGTAAGTCTGTAAGAAATCAGTACCTTTGCAATGTAAAACTTATGTATAGAACCTACGAACAACCATTAAATTTTCCTACATATACAGAGATTGAAGTGTTTATTTTACAGAATATGGTTTAAAACAAAAGTTTTATTTTCCGAATTACTCGTTTATGTGTATACAACTATTTATGAAATAAATGAATTTATTACAATCAGGTAAATATTCGTAAACCTATATTTGCGCTTGGATGTGTACGTAAATAAATAGCTTGTAAAAAATAAAGAAAACATAAGATAAGTTTACCTGTTAACCATTCTTAGGGAAAGTGAAGTTTCTTACCTGAAAAAAGAAAAATACAATATAGTTTATGACAAAATTTGAATCATTATACATATTCGTTAAGTATGTGTTTAAGCATTATTTACTCAATTTATGGAAAATACACCCCGGTAAGAACTGGTTATATGTATATAAAATATTAAATTTGGACAACGTAACAACGAAACCATGTTATGTTATTTGAGCTTTGGTGTTTAAACAGAAAACAATACATCCTGAAATTTAAGAAATATGCTATGTAAAATTAATACAAAATATTAGGTGGCTACTTTTTTATTTACATGTCTTTCCCAACAGAACTTGTCACAACAATAATTGTAAATGACAAAATAAACTAAGCAATGATACATACTTAAATCTTACAAAAGTATTTAAATAAAGTTGACTTGGTATTTTATTTAATTTTAGAAAATGATATAATGTTCGATATAGAACCTTATACGACAGACTCCTATGATTATAGACAGACCATAGATTATAAACAGACAGATATTTAATTGTTTACCAAAAATAAGAAGTTGTCAATAAATTATACAACATGAAAGTCTAGTTTGTTCATCAAGTATAGATTGTATATTATATACCTAAATATTATTATAGATTATAGACAGACTATTTAATTTTAAAGTTGTCAACAAATTATCTAACATGAAAGTCAAGTTTTTTATTAAATTACAATAATGATACACATGATACATATGACATCATATATATAATTTAGTTTCAATGACATAGAAGCAAAGTGTTTTCACAGAAGCTTAGGGCGGATGCAAAACAAAGATTAAACTACCTTAAGGCTGTCTAAAAGAATACAATATAATATAAAAAATAAAATGTATCCGAACGAAATATTCGAACCTTCGAAGGAAAACAAATCATGAGTGATAACAATAAATAAATATATATTATAAAAATATTGCATTATGTTCTTTCAATAAGATGCCAATATGAATATTTGTCTGGCTGTTACGCCGGAATTAAATAAGAAAACTTAGCTTACTTTGCTTGTTATATAAGATCATTTCTACATTGGATTAGAGATTGGTTTGATTTCAACTGATATTGAAATATATTTTTTCATCATATTTGCAGACACAAACTAACCAACTTTATTGAACCATTTAAAACGTCACTAAATTTAAAGATTAGTTCTCCTTGTAGGTTTATCAGATGGACTAAAATGTATTGGTCGCGATTTATATTCTCTGATCTGGGTCCTTTCTAAGCATCTTTTTACGAGGGTTGTTTAAGTCCAGTTGGATGTTTTAACGATAATCTTTATTTTACGGCGTCATTAAATCAAGAGATGCAGCATATTAATTACAAAAGTCCCTGATGAATTTTAAAAGCAATCTTTATAGTCAATTTGTGTTTTAATTTGATTTGCCTACGCTTCGCATTATCACGCGTGATTCGTAGTTCAAATTCAAATTCAATATAATTTATTCAGTTTAGGCTACAATAATTGAGCACTTATGAATGTCACTACGCCATCGGTTCGTAAGTCTACAGGGCGGGAGACCTTGTACTGAGAAGAACCGGCAAGAAACTCAGCAAGGGCATTTCTTTTCTCCCTTTCTCTTACAGCGTCCAATTAAAATATTGGAAAATGCCCTCCCTATCATAAAAGGACACTTTCCATTACACACATAAAAAAAACATGAAATATAAAGCACAAGCACAACATAAAAAAGTATCTAATATAGTGAAAGCTGGTAATATAACAGCACAGTTAACACACATATATGAATCTTTAATTTAAGTCCACATTCAATCTTACTTCAAATTGATGTAAGTAATCAAAGTTTTTAACCTACAGAGCTGTACAGGTAACGTATAATATAATCAGCGACTCCAAGAATATTTCATAGGCGAACATATGATGATAAATCTATACCGTAAGTCATCTTTAGCAACACAAGCTGGTTGTAGACTTTCATTTTTAGACACTGAAGGACTTATTTTGGACGAAGAGATGTTACGCATTTTCCCCGAACTTTGCCCAACTGAATTCTTTGATAAACCTCTTTTTTCAAAGTAGCTTACTTAGCACTTACTTAACTGCATGTGCTTACTTAAGCATTCCCAACAATAACCAGTATGGACGCAACATGGACTTTGTGCATAACCTTCTTTTTATTCATAATAATTCTAAGAGCCAATTTGGGGAAAATTGAGGTCTCCAAGCATCGTGCCTATGTCTTCCACTGATTCTGTTATGACAAATTTGTAGTCGGCAAATTGAATGTGAGTTACGTACATCTTTTTATGTGAATCCCACATCCATATCATGTCAACGCAGATGCGTGAACAGCTATAGAGCAATATCGTCTCCCTGTCTTACACCTTTCTGTAGTTGGATTGGTTTTGTGCTCAAGTCTTATAGTTTGATAGACATGGTGGCTCTGTTATATAAATCCATTAACCCTTAGATGTACCGACTCTAAATGTGGCACCGCTGGAGAGAATTCAACTCCGCAGAGGTCTCGATAAAATCGAAGGCTTTTCGTTATCCAAAAACGATAAGCAGAGACCGATTGTATTCCTTCTGTATAATCTGGCGGAGCGTAAGTGGTCCACCATAGTAAAAGCCTCTTCGGTTAACGGCTGGAACTCGTCAAACTTAAATTTCTGACGATCACTAATGGCTCTGAAAAAGAGCTCAGATATAGCTTAGCTAAGCGAGTTGGGTCTATAGAGTTTTAATGAGGTGAAATCTCTTTTTCTTTTTGAAGAAAGTATCATCGCACTTCCGTTCTATTCCCCTGGCGTTGTTCCTTCGAAGCAACAGAATCAAAGATTCTCTGAAGAAACTCAAATATCAGCTTTTACCCGTTTTTTAGAAGCTCTTAGATGATTCTGTCGTGATCTGCTCCAAATTTTACTGTCCTTAAGCTGTTTTTCCCTATCCTAGTTACATACTGGCTGATTTCCGTACTGTATTTCTTTTATGTTTTCTTTTTCTCATGCTACCTTTATTATCATATCCAAATGATGTCCCCCATAAGCCAAAAACAAAACCCTATATATAATAGAATGATTCCTTGCAAGCTATAATATTCTTAAACAAATACACTATAATGGTTCGATTGTCCGTTGCTTCGCTTGGCAAAGTACACCAACCTAGAGATCAAATTATTCAACTTAAACCAATATTGTTCGCAGAGAGCATTGACCGCGATTGTGATCACCTAATAAGCTCGCAGCAATACTATTCTACTGACAATGGTGGCAGTATTATAGCAAGAATTAATTTTCTGTCGTGTAATATGACATTCTTTCAAAGCTACCGTGAATATCAGCTCTAAATCTTAAACGTATTTTAACAATTTTAAAAAGCACCCTATTCCTTGGGGTTAAAGTTCAGAAAGTTTCAACAAGAAAGACTGTACGTATATCACGGATCTGAGCTACTCGAATAACGTATGTTTTTGCTACATATAAAATAAGGAAACTCATGTGCAACGACTTATCGTTCCGACATAAGGGACTTTTCAAACGCCTTAAAGTTTGATTCCCTAGTTGGAAACGTATAATTTAAATCTAAGCATCCCATAGTAAACACGTAGATATGTTTACATATAGGAAACATAAATTCTATTAGGAATGCAACTATAATTATTTATATAGAAACACGTAGTTGCGTTAAATATAATAAGCATTGTCAAGAAAAAATACATAAACAACCACGTGTGTGCTCTAAACAAGGTAGTTTAGATTAACTCCAAAACATTGTTGTTACGAAACCTTGATCATATCGGACGCACTAAATAAGACTACAGTTCTGTGAAGATATTCCGTCGGAAAAAATATATGTGTGCGAGCTTGAACCCCGACAAGTTTTTCTTATTTTGTTTTTATTTTTCTGTACTTAAGGAACATTCTCGATTATTTAATATTGTCATAGTAAAATTGTTAGGTTTTTCCCGGACTGCTGAAGCGGAGTTGTTTTTTTCAAGCGTACGTTTGTATGCCTATTTCTTTGGCACGCTCTATAGTCTAAACAGTTTGACAGATTTTAACAAGAGACTTTGTCATTAGATTCATTTTACTTGTGGGTGAGATAGGGTTTTTTTTATACAAGTAAGGTGACAAACAAGCTTGAGGTTTGCTTGATGGTAAGCGGTCACCGTAACCTATGGACGCAAAGCCTAATGGTGCAATATTTAGGTATGGCAACCGCGAAAAAAATATCAAATCTATTTGAATCATCACTTATTAGTTAATATTTTTAACGCAGTAGGGTCTTCTGTTTTGTTTTAATAAGAAATTAATCTTGTGATGCGAAATTATTTTATAAAATTTTGTTCGAGTTCATTAATTTTTGCTTACCTGTGAAATTGCATGTAATGATTATGTCATTTTATCGATAAGTACATTACTTAGTTTATTTTTATGAATCGGTATCATTTATATTTTGTGCCTTACAAAACTGGCATATCTACAACTCTGCAACTGGCAACATTAAAATGTCATGATTTTAAATTGTATAAACGGCCAATAGTGACATATTAAGCTAAATTTGGATACCAACGATGTAAATGTAGATACTAAAATCCATTAGAACACAATAAATCACACATTACGAATAAATCCATAATAAGTTTATTTGTTTCATTGATGATTAGTAGTTTTATATCTAAATGATATCTTAAAACTCTCCTTTTTTGACTTCTACCACTTTATGGTCACATTTTTTTTGTTACGCTATAAATATTGATCCGTTCAATTTATTAAAAATGGTACATTGAACGCTTTAACAATATTTTAAACAAAAACAAATATTAATACATATTTTTATTAATAAATAGCAAACGTTGTTTCTTTTTAGCCGCCTCTCCCTTTTCCCCTCTTCCACTTTCCCCTCTATATCGATTAATAACTTGAACAGCGCCACCTATTGGGTCCACCCATTGTCAATGGTTAGTACTAATTAAGAAACCTTTCTCAGCGTGTGCACAATTGCTTACCAAAATTTCATTACAATCGAATGAATGGTTTACTCTTAGTGCAAAAGTCAGACTCGCACGTGACCGGTGTTTTTTACTTATTGTCAAAAGGTTGTACTAATTCAGAAACCTTTATCGGCGTGTGGACAACCACGTACCAAAATTTCATAATGTCAATTTAGTGTGCAAGTCCGACTAGCACTTAACCAGTTTTTTTTCTTTCATACAAACCTTGTCCTGATAATAACGAACACAAAAAATGATCCAAATCGGTCCAGCCGGTTTCAAGTCATGCTCTGTCATAGATAGTGGCAATTGATTATTATTTTATAGATTTAAATTGTGTTTGTTTCTCAAAAAGTCAACTTAATTCAGTAGTAGTTGATAATAGTCACCTAGTTTAAAATTATATTGATGTTGTAGCGGATCATACCGTACCGCTACAACCAAGACTGACGTCACACGTCCTACATCGCGCTGTCAATTTTTCTTCGGCAGTTCATCATATAGAAGCCGAAGAAGTTAAGTGGACCAGGTGGCAGACCTCGGGCATAACACCTTTCCTGGCAGGAGATTTCCTCTTTGCCGCCGCTCTACAATGTATACTACATAATTCTTGACAAATACTAGTTTCCATCATTGAGAAAAAACCAATGCTATAATTTTATAACAAAACTTGAAATTAGAAGACGGCCAATAATTACATTGAAACACCTATTACGTTATAAATATACAACTACATATTTATTAAATTCTGTACGACTGTGAACTTATTTTAAAAACAGCAGTCGACACTTTATTCGTCAAAATCCCACTATTTCTTTCCATCAATTGCTTCAATTTACCACACCACCATAACAAATGTAAATAAAACACACCACGTCGTTATAATACACATTTACACAGCTTCCACAAAACCAAATCAAATCAGGAATGCCAGTGAACGCTTATTATAAAAATACACAGCACACACAATAGACAAGCAAGACAAAAAAAAATGCATTAGCATAGGTGTTTTTATCCAAAGAAGTAATAAAAAATCTGATGATTTCGATTCAGCACAGGTAATAGTGCAACGATCGAATTCAAAAAGCGAATTTATCATTAATTTCTATTAGTTTGTTAGCCGCGACAGCCCAGTGTTGGTACATAACATGGCACAGTCGATATTCGCTATAAGTATAGTAGGATAGTATTTTATAACAGGTCTTAGAGAGAGAACTACATTTATTCTTTTCTTACAAAATCTTAACAACTTACACTCGCTTGCAAGAATCGAGCATAAAAACTAATGGTGCAGATGGGTAGGTATAGGTATACGGAATCCAGTCACTACTTATTATGGATTTTGCCACTGAACAATAAAATATAGTAAAACTTGATGAAAACGGCATGTAAAGACCACCAATTTGTACTAGCAAATGCACAGATGTTTTCACCTGCAGTTAATAATGTACAAAATATGACGTTCGAACTATACCTAGTATTATTTGCTAACAAAATAACATAACCTAGACGAAACATTGTATTCTTGCTATAATATACAAATTGCCTTTAAACAATTTACTACAGCAATATCGTCGACATAATTAATACTAATAAACTAATAAATTTTGCTCTATTCACAACTAGTAAGATAATGAAGTAGTGTAAGCTTAGCAGTAAAATTTATAGTGTCTGTTCTCCTTGCTTACTACTTATTTATAAAACAAAGTTTTCCCACTTGTTTAGGGTCTAATTCAGTAATGCCACGTTTTGAAAACGCGCATTGATACCAAAGACTAAAACCAAAGAGCACTGTTTTATTTAATACAATGTAAACAACACAACACTGTAACAGTTGAAGGCCACACTCAGCTTTTCGCACATGACTCGATATCAAAATAAAGCCCATCACACACGGAGCCATAATATATATTAATATAAAATATAGCAAGGCACATTACGATATATTTTCAAAAGTAAACATTAAGCTTTAAATTACCTTAAAAGTACACAGGCACCTATAAATATATTTTAGTTTTGTATGGATATATTTTGGCACAGTAATTTATATTATAGCTCCGTGTGTGATGGGTTCAACGAGTTTTTATATTGCAAATCACATGTTCATAACGCGGTATTTCTGAATAAGTCCCCTGGCGTGAAGTAAAACGACCTTTAGGTGAAGTAGAAGTCACTAGGTACTCACTCCGTCCTTATAAGTACATGATCTTCTTGTACAAGCTTTCACTTTACTTTAGATTTTCTTCCTGTTTTCTTATGTCAGTGCCTCATGTAAATTACTTTGAAAGAGAATCTTAGAAGCTGCCTTTATTGTATAATTTGAATAGTAAAACTTGTATTTAAGATATCCTTTTTTTATTTTAATAAATGCTTGAAATAATTAGCTTAAAGAAGTAACGCTATATAGGGTTCCGTAACCAAAGAGTAAAAAACGGGACCCTATTACTAAGACTCCACTGTCCGTCCGTCCGTCCGTCTGTCACCAGGCTGTATCTCATGAACCATGATAGTTAGACAGTTTAAATTTTCACAGAAGATGTATTTTTGTTGCCGCTATAACAGCAAATAGTAAAATACAGAATAAAATAAATATTTAAGAGGGCTCCCATACAACAAACGTCATTTTTTGCTCGTTTATTATTTTATAATTATCGATATCTATAACGGCAACAGGTAAACGCTTGAAACATTCACAAAATATTTAGTTATATTTTCACTTTGAAAACAAATAATTTAATTAAAATAAAACAAATATTTAAGGGGGCGTTCATACAACAAACTTAATAATTTTGCCGTTTTTATAGATAATGGTACGAAACCCTTCGTAAGCGAGCCCGACACACACTTGGCCGATTTTTTAAATTAATATTAATAAGATATAGAAAAAAATATAATAGCACAATTTAAGTTACTACAAAGTTAATATATATGTATATATGACTATTTTTTAATTATATAACTAAAAAGCAAGAATTTATAACGGAACATAGCAATAAATACAGCGGTGTTGAATAGAGGCATCTAACAGGGAGAGTTAATACAATAACACGGCAACACCCAAGTTGTAGTCGCTTGAGTTATACGAGTGTGGCCAACAGCATCGAGCCGAGCTGATAAAGTGTGAAATAGTGCGCCGGCACCGTATGTCCGCGGTGCAAGCACACGCTCGAAGGACTATGACGCTTAGAATTAGAATTAAAAAGACCTGGCAAAGTATTTTAAGTAAAAAATAAATTGGACATTTTACCTTAAGCTTTTGCTTTGTTTTGAACTAGTAAAAAGTGCTGATGTCATTTAAAAAAAAACAGGATGTTTTGTACCGTTGCTCTCGGTATATTAGTTCTCTGGCAACACTCGACTTTGTGGTTGTCATTAGTCTGCACGAATTAAAAATTAGTAACCTAACAGATGTGTTTTTTTTTGTAAATTATATAAAAAAATGCTATACCTAATGCAGTATTGCGTTGTAATAAACATTACTTATATAAAAAGTGTTAAGAGTAAAAGTAATGTGCCATTGTTTAGTAAGGACTATACGGACAAGGTTGTATTTTCCTTTTTTATTACTACTTAAGTTAAATCTTGTCCCTACCTTTTATGTCCTCTTTAAGTTTAAACTGTAATTTAGAAGACAAAGGACAGACAGACTTGGTCCATTTAGGTACATCAGTATAACTGAGGTAAGTAAACTTGTCCGTTAATTTAGGGTTTAATTGTACCTGTCATCATTGACAAAACACACTTGAAATATCCCAAGATATATGGTCCCAAAAAACTTCACCATAATTAATAAGTATTATGAGTTGATATGGCTGTAAAATTTCATAGAACAGACTTACTTGCGGTTTGGCGACTCGACGGTCTCTATTTTTAAACCGGCATTGTTCCATTAATGAATTTAATCGTCTGATTATTCAAAATTAATAATAGTATAGTTGCAATGAAACAAAAACCTGCGAAGATTATTAAAGCTAGGAAAAAAAGAATACTTAATAATTCAAAAATTGTTAAGTAGCCTTAACAATATCTCAACATCTAAGGCATGCTTTTATCTTAATTTTTTAATAGAAAATAATAAAAAAAATCGATTTTCCGCCCAATTTTAAATTAGGAAAAGATTACATAAATATTTTAAAAAATCAAATAATATTTATTCAATGTCCGTTCTAAGTTTAAATAGGTCTCAACTATTATCCTAAGGATCGAAAAGCAATGTAAAATGTGACCGTAGGCGTCCAAATAACAAGGTTTTGTCCTTTAAACGACACCTATTGTAACTATATTGTGGAATCCAATGGGGTCTGAATGTTTCTGGATCTCAAAAACATCTAAGAGGATACGTGAGAACACACTTTGAAACTATCAAAACTGTAAAAACACAACCAGTTAAAGTAAGACCAACTGCTAAACCAATTAGCAACAAAGACTGAGAATTAGACCGTAGATTTTTTTAACACAAAATTGTTTTGTGAAAATCATCGAAGTTCCCTTGAGAGGATACACTTCGCGGCGCCTCGCAGCGGTCTTCATACAAACGAATTTGTCACTTGTTTTTGACACTGGTGGATGAAACACATCGAAATTTTAAATACATGTTCTAGTAATAAATATCTAGGTCTGCAGTGTGCCAGTTTTCTATAAAATGTTATAGTTCAAAAGTTATATAGGATTCTAGTTTTTCATACAAATGGTTTTAAAAAAAAAATTCTAGTTAATAGAACGTTTTACAAGATTTTGGAAAAACCACAGACCTAGGTATTCGGCTTGAGATTATGACTAAAAAATTTCACAGTGATTGATCAGTAAATGTCAAAAACAAATGAGAAATTCGTTTGTATGAAGCCGCGAAGTGTATCCTCTTAATCTTACTTTGTATATTGATTAAAAAAAATTAAGCTCTTGGCGTATTTAGGAGATTACGGTTTTTTGAAATTCCGCATAACCATTATTTTGAATATTATTCTGGCAACTTTGCAATAATATTAAAAAAATAATAAGCTAAGCAGAATCTAATGAAACCTAAAATCCCGAGTTCTTATTTTTTTGTTATTTTTCTTATTCAAAATATAAAGTAACATTTAAGGAACTTCGGGGATTATGGCAAAATTAATTTTGTATGAAAACATTTGACGGCGTTTTACTTTGAGCAAATTGTTAGTTACAAAAAAAATAAAGCAGTTCCTAAAAGTACACGAGCAATAGCAGTTTTGTAGTCCGTTTCAGAATGAACCAGAAATTCTTCGCCTTTTTGTTTTCTTTTGTTCTCTGACATTTCAGTATAAATTTCCTTTTTATAAACCAGTTCCTTACCATACCCTTGCATTACCATAACCTGACTTTAGTCGTTTTTTTATTTATATGCCTACTAACAGTGCTTAGGCGGTAATTAAAACTGTATTAGTTGTATGTATAAGAAGGCTACCATAATTAAATAAGTTACACTTTTCTACAGTTTCACGATAAGAGCCAATGTCGGTAGACAATGATTATTTAGTGAGCTCTTTAAAATACTTAACAAAAAACTCATAGTAGTTCCATGGTAATCAAGTCCTTGCTCTTTGCTTTTTTTTTCTTTTATTTAAATGCAATTTACATTTGAATAAAAAGCAACGAGCCATAGTAACTTAAGATCACGATACTTACATGTGCGGTAAGATATCCTCGTTTTGTTTCAACCTTGTTCTTGTTAATGTGAAGAAAATTTGCCTTATTTTATTGAAATAGCAATGTGTTTCTGAATGTGGTGAAAATACAAAATAGAAACATACATAATGCTATAACTCCGATGAGAATCTAGGCATCTTCCAGTTTACGCGCCAAGTCTAATGGAAGTAAACGTCTTAAGGAGCGCGATAGTTTTTTACTTAAAATTTTGTCTATGCGGAATCTTGCTTGTGTGTCTATGGTTAAAAGAAGTTTCTTTAGAGATAACAAGTATCTGAATCTAAAAAATCTGAATTTTTATACTACGAAGGTGGCAAACAAGCTTATGGTCTGCTTATGTTAAAATTCACTAATAAATAATAATGTTAATTAATTATTATAAATGAAGTAAGAGCGTTTACAGATAAAGTAGAAAAAAACAATAGATTTCTGTGTGGCTATGGTTTATATAAATTACTTTCGAGATAAAAATCATTTGAACTTTTTTTATACTACTAAGGTGACAAACAAGTTTACAGTATGCTCATATTTACATATTAACATTCACTAATTAATTGTAATATTAATAGTATTAACATAAGGCAACATCAACCAACTACTACTAAAATAAAGGAAAAAACATGGTGGGTTTTGACCGAATTTCAAGATGCTTATTTTCCTTGACTTGAACTTCTATAGCCTCATCTATATCTATAGCCTTCTATTCCTTATTAACAGCATATTTTCCTAACCTTATCCAGCCTTATACGCCCCCCTTGTTAGGGCATGACGTTCCCTCGCCGAGGGTTATTAGGGCTGTAGTCCACATGCGACCCTAATGCAGATTATAGACTTCACATAGTGTCTTTAGATATATTCAGTTTTCCACACGATGTCTTTCTTCACCGATAAGCCAGTGGTCTAAATAATAAAAAGGGACTCACAGCTACACGCTTGCACCTGAACGCAAGGTGAAATTGAAACCCCTATGCCACCACCGACTTTCTACGAAATACTTTGAACGGAATATCTAACGTAAAAATAATGTTTAAATCGGAATGATATCTTTAAAATTAACACACTCAAATGTGCAAACTAATGACCTTTAAATAAACACTAATGATTATTGAATAAGCGAAACAAGTCGTTGGTTCAGTCAGTGCTCCTAGAAACTGTTACTTTCATATTACGTTTCCTAAGACATCGGTTCCTGCCACTCAACACCTGTGCAACGATCAACAAATCACGCTATTCACCGAGGAACGCGTTGACTGGCTGAAGATAGCTCACGCATTATGTATTCTCGTTGTCCAGTACCTTCGCCAAATAAATCTGTCATGGCTGTTGTAACTAGAGGTTTTGAATTATACACCGCGTCTTTGAGCTAACAAGGTCTACCTGGTTACATAACCCGGTAGACTTCTGCCTGAATGCACGAATATAGCGTACATATGGGACAGCGGTGCAAGGCAAGGCAAGGCAAGACCTAATTTGGGTACCGACTCTTGTAGCATTACTTATTAGAGCAATCTGGTTAGTTTTTTAATCAAATATCTGTTAATAATTTTCTCTCTGCCAATATTTCTGGATTATAATTCTGGGATTATCTGATGATTAGATATATCTGCACAAAGTTAGATATGAATAATAGAAAGCTAATTAACAGAAGTTATTTAATTATTTCTGTATTGCTACCTATTTTAGCGGCAATAAACCCATAAAATTGCTGCAACAATAACAAACAAAAAACAACTATCCTAATATCAATTGTATGGGAATCTTAAATTATCTCGAATAAAAGCCAATACTTTAAAATATTATTAATAAAACTATTTGATTTTCTAGCTTAAAAAGATGTTTTCTACTACCTGCAATAAAATGTTGACCCCATAGTTGGCAGAATGATACTAGCCACTGCCGGACATAAGACTTTTTTTTCTAAAATTGATTCTAATGATGAATTGGGATCGGACTCTCAGAAAAAGTATCGTTCGTACCGAGTACAAAATGGCTTTTCTTACCCTCAGAATTCAAGTACTCGGTTTGGTAGAAATTACACAGGGTCTACGCCCGTACTGCATGTGATAGTATGAAACACAGCTTGTAACCGACGTGCGCGTGAGCGAGACAAGAGACGACAGACCTTTTCAGAACAAATTAATGTGAGCGTTAAATCCTTTTAAAGTGTTTTTCTCAAAAAATAGCCAATTTTTTTTTAAGTTGGTAGTAACATATATTGACCGTTCTATTAGTATAGTATGAATTTTAATGTTAAAAACCAAAAAAAAAACGATTGTTGAGGCAAATTAAAGCTTTCGTGTAAAAGAAACATATAATTAATGTTATTTATATTTCTTTTATATTTTTTTTGATTTTGAAAAATGACACTTGGCATTGGTAAACCTCTTAAATAGTTTAGTACCTGTGACACCAGTGAAAATGTTGAACAACGAATCAAAAATCAAAAACAAACACTTTATTGCTTCCGTTACCAAACAATATTCATAAAAGAAAGTCTTACACCTAAATTATGTACTATTATTAATTGTTAATAAAATGCAGAAAGCATAACTTGAAAAATATAAATTCAAAATTATCTTTCTCACTGATATTTGTCGTCGCCAACCGAGCAACAATAACTACTAACTTCAACTACAACTATTTGCCTGCAAGTACTAAAGTTTTAGTACCGTTTTAACTCAACGTTTCGCAAGCGTGAATTTTCTTTCTACTTGTAACATCTTCCTTTTACTTGCATCTATTTCACTTTTTATTTTATTTTAGTATGTCACTTATCGTTATCAAATTACATATGTGATAATATCTTATAATTGCTTAAATTACTTTATTAGACAATTAAGCCCATAAAAGGGGTAATTAAAACGAAACAGATTATTATCATACCTTGGACATTTCTATGATTTATACCATAGCTTCAGAAATCAAAATGAAGGTTAAGTTGCTTATTAAACATTACAGATATAAAATACTAACTTAGGTATATTAATTTCAATTGTCGTTTAAATCTTCTTGAAATGGAAAAAACGTTGGACGATATATGAATTTTGCTAATATTATGAAATAATAAAGGAATAGTTTTTCTGATTGTACTTATTAACAGTAACTTGTCACAATTCCATAGCATGTACTTAATCAGAACCATTTTAGACTCTTGGAGATCAATTTTTATATCAATTTTGAGAACTATAACAAAAAAAATGATTGCATATAAGCCTATTAGTTTCGTTTATAAGTTTTCCAAACAATTTGTTTTGTTAAATAAAATATTAATATATGTATTATACATATACAAAACAACAAACAGATTGACAGACTGACTGATATATCATAACGCACAGCCCAAACTAGTGTGTCTAGAGAAGGGTTGGGCAAATGGTCTGTCGCGGTCGCCCGGTACCTATATCTCACGAGGTATTCGGATGGGTCGCAGGTGATACAATTTCAAAAAATCCTGTCCAACTCAGAAACGATTACCTCAATAACAAATGTCGGTAAAGTATTCAAAACAACAGTCGGAAAGTCACTCCTGAACTATAGGGACTTTTCAGAGGTCCTTAAATGCAGGCGAAGCTGCGGGCACAGCTAGTAATTGAAAATAAAAACAAACTTGTGTAAAATTAAACTTTAACTAGACCTGCATTATTACCTGCGTTTGTACTCGTATTTTTTGATATTTGTTTAGAATAGGCATTATAATTGATGAAACTTACAATAATTTAGGTACAGTAGGAGTCTACAACGCATTTTTTGTTTAAAAATTTACGCTACTAAATAATGTAATAAAATTCAAAAATTAATGTAACAATTTATAAATAAACGCAGTATTTTAAATCTGATACTAAAACGTTAATTAATAGGGTATTTGAAAACAAGCGATGGCAACATTAAATGGCCATCTTTTACCGCCACCACCTTTACAATGTTAAAGAAAGTCTATAAATATGCTTGTAACGATAATTTAACATTCATTCCTCGGTCAAGTTTCAACCTATAATGATACTATATTAAATCGCTGCTGTATGTTTGAATTGTAAGTCTTTGTGTTTTTTCAAAGACGTTAAACGAGTCAAAAAAACGCTGTGTAAAGTAGAGTTGGTAGTGTTGGTACTAGGAAATGTGGGTAAAAAATTTAAATACAGTTACATACTTGTTTACTAATGTTTTGTGTAATTTGTACATATCATGCATACATTTATTTCAGATTTAATTATATGTATGTAAATTTAACGAAATTAGAAAAAAATAGTTGTTGGTTAGGCACATGAACCAACATTTGAAATTTTCTTATTGTGTTTGGACACAGTGAATGTCGCGAAATCCATTTCAAATTACAAGTGAACGGGTCTTTAATGCTTTCATATTTCCACGTTTATTTGGTATTGCCAATTAGTATGATCATAAAATCGGCTCCGCCATTACGGGAGGTCCCTTTAGAAAACGTGGAATATACGGGAGCAAATAACGTAGTGCCGAGCTTGAATTGCGTTACAGAACTTTTTTAACACATTATCAGTGAGCTCTCTTATGTCCGTATTATACATTAATTCCTACACCTATGGCAATAAAAAAATTAAAAATAGGTATTTTGAAAGTATTATGTAAAAGTAAATTGTAAATTATTTTGTGAGTATTTTGGGAGCACAAAGGAAAAAACCTGTCTTCAAACATTTAAAAACCAATATATTGTCATAATCCTTGTTTAATTTCATTATATAGTATAAGCATTCAAAAACCGACGATGATGAGCGCGAACGTCAAACCACGAAAACATCCACAATGGCCCTTCGCGGCTTTCGCGGCCTTTTGGGCTGCGAATGTGGACCGCACTTTAAAGTTTTTTTTTATACCTGTTTAAAAATTGTTAATAGTTAATTAAAAGAAGGTGGGTAAAACAAAATTGTAGAAGATACCCAAAAATCTACCCTTTTAATGTATTGCATACCAAAGGAACTTATTGCATTATAATGCATTCAAAATGTTGTGTACAATAAGCACCCGTGGATATTAAATCGTAATCGGTAGTGAAAGTTATTACACGATTTTCCACCCAAAAATATCGTGTTTTATTGTTCAAAGTGCAGTTTAAAGTTTGGGGCTTATTGTTGGTTTTAATTACTTTTGTTCACGATTGATTTATGATACAGGTCGTCGTGGCTTTGTGGTGCCTGTACAAATATGGGAAATTTGAATTAAAAATGCTACAACGAAACAGATTAATATGCAAGATAGTTTTCGTGAGTACTTACTTTTTAATTTGCACAATTTGGACAGCAAAGTTTTTTGAGTAAAATTGAATTTTTAATTTCGATAGGCAGTATCTAACCCTTGCTCGGCTATCAACGTGGGGTGGTGTTTTGAACAGCAATTTGCATTAGAAAAATGTTCAAATACAAACTAGTTTTCACGGCTTCAACCACGCTAAATTCAGTTATAGGCGTGAGGATTTTTAAAATATATAAAAGTTAGTTAAGAAGTTTGCCATTAAGCTACAAGTTTCGGTTATAATAGTTCCTGCGCCAACTTTTACATACAAATTGAGCTAAGTCAGGGTCTAAGCTATATCTATTTCAGATTACAGGTAAATCGGTTCAGTTTTCATAGCGTAAAAATACACACACTTAAAAACGTATATGTCTTGGAGTAGAACACTTGTGTTAAGTGTATTTATATCTAAAATTTACTTAACATTCTCCATAAAGTAAACACACAGACTACAGAATCTATGTGACTTGACTGAAATAAATTTAATTCGTGTAACTTGATACTTGGCACCATTCGTCGCCGTGTCGTCTTATGCGTGTGATTTTTATTAACACTTTTAATCGATAACGAAACCTGTTTCTGTCAATACGTTATTATTATTCATCATGGTCTAAAAGTGATATAACTTGTGATCCTTTTAATGAAGTAGCTTTTGCCGACGGCTCTGCCCGCGCTAAATTTCGGTTATCGGCGTGGGATTTTAGCGCCAGGTCATTGATTGCCGAAACTAGAAAGTGTGCTATAGCAAGATAATACTGTAGCTATAGTTCGTGCGTGGAATTTATTTATAGTTATTCCTATAGGAAACTTTTGAGTTTTCCATAATAAAAAGTACCCATATACTCTCCGCAGCGACGCTAAGCAAAAACAAACAGGTATATTATATTAATTTTGCAGTAAAAAGGGCAACGACGCATATTGGCTCTATTCTATACATTCATATAACTACTCGTTTGAACTTAAACATTCACACACAAGATGGGTGATGTATACTACGTCCCGGTTAATTAATTTATGTACATAACCAACCATTACATTAGGGACTGACCTTATCATGTACTTTTAATAAAATTATGAACTTACTTGGCTTGAGTAACAGTAGAAACATACATACGTAAGATTACCATGGTACCATTCACGAACACCATTTCTAAGAAAATGATACCAATGAACTGTCATTTAGTTTATTTTAATTTGTTTATAATTTTTATCGTTCTTTTTATTTAATAAAATATATTAAGAATAACTTAAAAAAATTATCTAGATATTTTCGATTTGGCAAAAATATAAGTACTTTTATGTACGAATAGTTATTAAACGGCAAAGTCACAGTAACTCATGAATACGTTATTGGAAACAGGTGACCTTAAACTTAAATTAATAATAATGAAGAGGGTGAAGATGTCACGATAATTATCTAACTTCGGCAAGCGTTTCAATCTTATAACTTGGATGTCGTTTACCGAAGATTCCAAAAGCAGCAGGAGTCTGTTTTGGGTCGGGTCCCATAAAGTGCGATAGCAGATAAATACTTTGTGTTTATTTTTTGTTTGGCGAAACACTTGCATTCTATTGACTAAAAACTATTATTCTTTATTTATATTTTTAAGAAGTACCTTAAAAGTTTATAAATTTAATAGATGCTATTAAAGCAAAAGACGCGGCAACACAAATTCTATAAGTGTTTTTACAGTTTATTCTATAGTATTAGTAACTCATAAAAGCGACAGTTACTAACAAAGTATTATTGTTTATATGCGAGTAGATTTAATTTGATACCTAGTCCTGTGCGTTTTTTTTTATATTTTATTAAAAACTTACAATAACACGCGATACGTAAAAAAACTGATATCAATTTTAAATATCACCACTACTTCTACAGTTACTTCATATCCTACGCAAACCATCACCAGCCTTGTCAGCTCTATTGTCTATTCATATTTGTAAATCACCGTTAATTTACTTTATAAACAGCCAACGACGTGTGGCTTATAATAGGCATCTCCACCAATAAAAACTTACAAATCAGCTTTCGGAGTTGAAAACTCTGTATAAAAGAAATAACTTTAAAAAAGTGTTGTTATTTACAAATTCAAGACAATTATAGTTCTATCATAGTGTGTTGAATTATATAATGCTGATAGTATTTCCAAAGTACATCTTAAACCGCTATAAGTATTGCTCCAACCTCGCTTTTAAAGCCCTAACCTAACGGTTTGTTGGATTTATGACGTCGTATCTGGCGGCGACGAGTGCGCTAATTGGTGCGTGTTCTGAGCTCGTCGGTCTGGGCATGCACTGGCATACTGTACGTGCTAAATGCAACTTGAAGAAATGCCCCTTTTATGTCACCTATCATATGAATGCGTGCTTAAATGAAGACATTAAAGGTTAGAATATTGGTGTTATATACCTGACTTTCATGAATTCTGAAAGTTTATCATAAAATATTATAATGTGACGTTTTTTTTTTAAATTTGAAACTTGGTTAGAATACTTAGCATCGCTTTAGGTCTTAGATATAGCGGTAATAATATCGAAGGTCTGTCTGGTCTGTGCTCGATGAATGTCTATTGATAGACTTACTCCATATCACATGCAATAAGTGTTATTTTTTTACCTCAGTAGTTGACAATAGTAATATATCTAACCTTCAAAGATGTGTCGTTATGGTATCTTATTATATAATTCATGAAAAGTAAGTCTTTTTCTTTATGATGATTACAAGTCAATAGGACAAAATTTAATAAAGTGAGATTTACCTTGACCTAAAATTTATGACTAGTTTGTCAACTCCAAGTCAAAACCTGAAGCTAGAAATATGAAATTTTAAACATAGGTTCCTTTTATAACATACGGATCCACTAAAGAAAGGATTTTGCAAAATTTATACCCCAAAATAGTTAAATGTAGTTGCAAGTTCGTAAAAAATTGTTTTTTTTTTCAGACTTGAATTTATGAAAATAGGTATTTGGCAGTTTAGTTGTATTAATGAGGTATTTCACAGTTTTAGACAAATTGTCCCTTAGCATATAATTAGGAATAAACTTAAGTTTATTTTCGTCATTAAAATCATGAAAATTGGTAAGTAGGTAAGTTTAAATATGAGTGACTCTAAGTGTTTAGTTTCCTAAATTAAATTTTATATTAAATAAATTTATTTTTTGCCTATTAGCTTGAGAAAGTTATTTACTAAACTTAACCCAACACTTCCCTTGGCCAATAAATAGGATTCATTATGTAGTAACTTAAATTTTAACAAAGGTTATTCCCGAGCATTGTGGGAAATAAAGCCATTGACCATTACCCATGTTGAAACGAGTGTTAAATCTTGATAATAGTAAAATTATAAATTTGTATGCTAAAATGGCGCTTACAAATCTAACGTGTTTATTTCTGTTGTTTCTAAGGAAGGCACTAAATTCGAGTCAAATACGAACTAAGGCAAACTTAATTGTAAATCTGGCATTACTTTTGGTATTTCTAACCTGAACTTTAACTCAAAGGCATAAGGACTATTTTCAGTATTGATATATCTGATAGAAGAGACTGCTAGGGTTGTCAAGATTAGTAGTGTAAGATATGTCTGTAGCTCCAATGATTTCGTCTTAAATCTCTTTCTACACCTTTATTAGGATTCCAGTTGCTATTCCAAAGACCGTTACATGTGCGGAAGTATTTTCAGTGCCGTATATAAAGGTACAGTTTTGCTTACAATGATTTTTCTGCTTGATTATCATTCTCACGTACGTACGCAGTTCGGCTATACCACCTTTTGCCGTTAGGAACACGGTCTAATGAATTAACTAAGGTTACAAGGTGGTAACCCTATTGGATTCATTTTTTTTATTGTTTTAATCTGTAATCACGTTCCTAGCAAAATAATTGTTAAAACCCTATAAAAGATTAAATCAGCTTATCATGTAGGTACTTAACTGAACCTAGACAGAAAAAAAAGGTTAAAGTTGTCACCATTTTAAATTCTTATACATGAAAAAGTATACAAGATCATTATATTTATAATATACTATTCATGTGTTTATTTTTTCAAGAAATTATATTAAAGAGAAAAATTAACAGCATAAAGTATTTCCGCTTAAAATATCAAACACAGATTACTTTTAACAGTCATTTAGAAAGGCTTACCATACAATTTAAAATAACCTTGTTCCTCACTCAATAAATTTTTAAACTAGTAACTGTTTAAAGTGATTCAACATTGAAATAGCGTTGCAACAACCTTCCACTTTGAAAGAATAATACCGCAAATATAAATGACGTGGTTGGTACATGTTACAGAAGAAAAGCTGGGCTACAATTTAGTTCTTTCTCTTTTGTTTGCAAGCCCTGCACGAAGAGACTACTACTACGCGATAAATATATTAAAATAGAGGCTAACTCTGAGAAATACATGAGGTACTTGCACTTTTAGATTCAAACTAATCATCATCGTTTATCGGCGAAACGTGGATGTTAGGGACATTCGTTCGTTACATCTCTGACCACCCCTTTGGAGATAAGCGTCATGATAATATTTATTTATTTTTTATTTCAGTTTTTTATTGCTGCTGTAAATGCTAACTTGTGATTTGTTAAATAATATATATTAAGTCTCAATGCTTTTCGGGATCGCTATATATATATTTTTTTATACCACTAAGGTGGCAAACAAGCTTACGGTCCGCCTGATGATAAGCGGTTAGCTTATGGGCGCTTATATAACGGTAACCTCCACTGGGTCGAGCAAGACTCTCCTTTTAACCCTCCTGACAAGACCCTTCCTACTTTGGACCATGCTAGCTATTTGTCATAGATATCGTATTGTCTATTACAGACGAGCTGCGATTATGACGGCACTACGAATAAAAATGTTATACATAAATTTGCTTGTATAGAATTTTTTTAATCACCAAAATACATAACGCCAGTTTCTTGAAGACAAAAGCAGAGATCAAATACTTTCTTCAACTTGCCACCAGTCGAGCACACTTCTTTTACTTCATTCACCCGCATCAAGGCTTTCACATCCGTTCGTCGGTTTAGGATACTCTTGATCTTGACCTTTCTGAGAATGGACTTCAACATATCGCATTATTGCATACAAAACTAAACACATTACATACAATAAAAAAAAACATAGATAAAGTGTATTCTCTAATCAATAATCAGACGAAATTTGCGTTCGCCGCCAGCGCTTGTAACTTATCCCACGGATCGCGAGTTTTGCGACCGCAAGTTCTAAAAGCCCGATACACCGCAAAGTTCATTCGAAATAATACTCTACAATTGCTGTTGCGCCACAAATGTTCTCCGAAATTGTTTTTCCACCCCAGAGTAAAGTTAATTTACAAAGTTGCTTTAATCAAAATTGTAATACAAAGTCCTTTATTTTTATAGTTACAATAGACCCACCTCGCATTCGACAGGGTTCACAGAGTTAGTCCATAAAAAAGTAACTTTATTGTTAACTAACTTTTACCGCAGTTTCTGTGTTTCCAGGAGGTCTTTTGATGTGACTTAAGATGTCAATATTACTAGGTACATACAAAAAGCGACCAATCTGACGAAGTGGATCTGACACGCAATAAGTTAGGGTTACGTTGAATTCTTATTAATAAGACTTATTGCGAATATCTGAAAATGTATGAACCGATGTTGTTCAAAACAATTTTGGTTATGGTGCAACAAACTTTTCTGACCCGGTGTATGGTCGCCAGTGTCATATAAGTTCATAGTATTTTAATATGGCGACAGTAGTTTTGATTTTTGACACAGTTTAAAAAAGTTTGTTGCACTGTAAATTTTTTTTGGATTTTATACAGTAAGTAATGTGTTGTATTTAAAATTTTCTACTGAAGAAGCTAACAATTTCAAAACGGTACATTTTTAAGATATATTCAACGGCACAGTAACGAAGTTAACGAAATAATTTTACTCGCCTCGTATAGATCAATACATGTTAAATACTTTTGTTATAATTCTTTATATCTTTATACATATCTTCAATGATAATCATTACCATAAGCACACAGTTACAGTTTTGGAAAGAATACAAAATTTGTATTTTATATTATTACTAGCATTTTCCCACCAAGACTTAGTCCGCGTGGACTTTTGGAAAAAAGAAAACTTTGGGTTTACTTAAAAAAAAGTCGAGATTCTCATATTTTGCCCCCCAAAGAATGATTTTAAAAACGTTACAACAAAAATCGATGGATTTTGAAGCTAAACTTCCAACTCTCGTTTTACCCCTTAGGAGATATATTCTTACCTCAAGGAACTCTCATGCCAAATTTTAAATTTCAAATCCCAGCGGTTTGGGCTGTGCGTTAATATATGTTATTGAATCAGTCAGTCAGACAGTTTCTTCTTTTATATTTAAAAATAACTTTTAGCATACAAAATCAAACATTTTGTAAGAAAATTTACGATGGAATAGAGAGGAGCGAATAAACAATCATTCAAATAAAATGTAAATGAAAGTAAATTAAGCATTTAACATTTTACATTTGCTGTTATAAGCTTTTCGATACAAATACGTGCATTGAAAGAATATTGTTGGTTCAATTTCATAAGCCCGGTAACACAATAAAGTCATTAAAAACTTTTTACAGTCCTCATTAGCTGTCCGACAACTCTAGCGCCAATTAAAAGTAACTAGTGTTGCGCCAATCAATGTATCGATAAAAAAGTGTCGAGCACGCCCAACGCGACTGTACGACCGACCGAGGCCTTCAGTGTGACACAAACACGATGTGACTACCGTGAAGGCATTACTGAGTTTCCCTTTTAAGCGGCCTCCTACAGTGTCAAGTTACCGGTTCGTTGAAAAAAAAAAGATAGGTCGAGATTAACAATTTATAACCTATTCAATGTAGTCTGAAATTGCATAAATTAATGCCATCTTGATGCATTAACTACATGTCCTATACAACAGTCAGAACAGTTCATTAATATTGCGTTCAGCATTAATTTTACCATTATTATGCACTTTGTCTTTAGTTATGACTTTTTCCCCTAATTAAAACAACAATCCAGCTGATTTCATGACAGGAGAAATTCTCGACGATTAAACGATTAAAGTGAAATGGATAGCTATTGACTTTATTATTTTTTATTGAATAATTTAGTATAAACGCCACGGCGCACTGCGTTATATCATACATGTCAATAATAACCATTTTATAATATATGTATAATGCTAAAAGCAAATAATGTTTGTTTGTTACTACTACTTCAGCTAAAATTGATACATTTTGGACGGTCGTATCGTGTCGGATTCACGTTCCGAGGATCGCAGCCTCATATACTACTAAACATAATTGTCAATAGGAATATAAGTAATTAACAACAATATTACATATTATAAAGAATTAAATTTATTTTTTCTTTTGCATTCCTCAGTAACTATAACAGTCAAATCTGATCATTTGTGGCCGTGAATGAGCCGTGCTGTTTAGATTACAAATAAAACTTAGGCAATCAATCAATAAGAAGGCGTTCACGATCTGTCACGTGTCAAAGACGACTTAAATTAGAAGAAATATCGAGGGCGGTGCCAGATCTATCGACATAACTCTAAACTAGAACACAATGTGTTGCGCAACTAGTCTTAACCTATATGTCGCATGATGTTAAATTAATGGGTAAGCTTTACTTTGAAATCACTTATGATAATTTTAAAAAAACTTTTTGACAAAAAAAACAACCGGCTTCGAAAAGATGCACTAAAAAGGTAAAAGTAATTACTAATTTCCAAAAATCTGATCTGAATTACAGTTTGAAATTGGTTTCATGCAAGCAAAGTGTGTTATAAACTGTTACATAGGTTCTCAAATCGGTCCAGGCGACCTCGACATAAAAAAAAAGTCTCCGACGAATTGAGAGCCTCCTCCTTTTTTGAAGTCAGTTAAAAATAACCAAACATGTAAAATTGTTAACGGAAAGTAAACGTAAATTTAACCGAATCTAATTAAGATTCAATTGGTTTATTCTTATTAATATTTTTATTTTAATATAAAAAGGTAAAAAGTAAGTGAAACTGAAACAAGATTTTTTTGACAAACATAATAGGTATTTTGTGGTTTAGAAAACTAAAGTCAAGTAACCCTTTTCTCACTAAAGTCGAATTACAAATGCTAGTTTATATTTATATAAATATAGATGATATCATAATAACAAAAGAAAATTAAACTATAGAATAAATTAAGTAATACCTACCTGTTAAGTACCGAAATCCCCCACAAAAAGAACCAAAACATTCCTCACATGTCACGCTTTAGTGTCCACCTAGATTCTACTGTTCAATAATTCATATTTCTCATACGTGCTAAGACTTCACATTAACACTTCAACAGCCAAGAACAAACAAACAAACATACAGACCGAAATATTCTTTGATTGGTATTCGGGTAGCGTGTCATTGTTGTAACCGAAACGAATTGTTCTTTTTGTTTTACTTTTCGCTAACGACTACTTTTAGAAGAACTTTGAAAAGGACAAAGTTCTTTACATAACAAGCACTGTTTAGGACAAAGAAACATCTGTTTGTGAAATGAAGATACATTAAAAACGCAGTATCGGCTTAGGAGCTAATATAACGTATATTTACGCAGATGGTTTATAATTTACATTATTAGTTAGATTTGTATCTACTAATGAAAACAAATGTTTTACTGCTTAGTTTTGTACTTTTAAAAGGCCAATAAATTACATACTTCTATGAAGTTGAATTGAGGTAGTCAAGCTTTAAGCCTTTATTTATAGACTGCGGTAAGATAACACGACTGATTAATATTTTGTAAAGCATCTTTACTTTGTTCTTAGATACTTTCATAAGCCTAGCAACTCTTACGTACTAACAACACACATGGTTATTTTTACTGTAAATGACAACCTTTGCAAATTAAATATGGGGTGTGTGGCCAGAGCGATTTTTTTATTATCCTACTATCCTATCCTACTTATATTATAAATGTGAAAGTATACATGTCTGGATGGATGGTTGTTACCCAATCACGCTTCAACCTACTTCACGGATAGGGACGAAACTTGGCACACATATGGGTTAGGTCCTGAAATAAGACATGGGCTGCTTTTTATTCCGAAAAATTTAAAAGTTCCCTGGGGAATAACTATAACCGAGCTTAAACGAACTACAGCTTACTATAGCAAACTTCATTAATATAATTTAAGGAGTTAATTGACGCCGATAACCGACTTTAGGGTGGACGGAGCCACTGGCAAAATCTAGTATTATATAAACCACTTAATATCACCTATGTTCTCACTCACATATGTTCATTTTGTCATTTTATGTATTATATATCTTTTAATAAATAATATCTAATGATACTGTCAGGGCTGACAGTTGACATAGCTCATAATAGCTGTTGTCATATGATAGCAGTCGTAACCTAAAGCCAAGTTTAGGCAGCTTTAACTCGAACTCTGATAGTCGAGTGGCCACTAGCTTGTTAACGTCAGGTAACCCATACTAGGCCAGCGTGGTCGACTGCAGCCTAAGCCTCCTTTTACCTCCTGCAGTAAGGACGTACACCAAATAAGACAACAATTACAACAAAGTTACTAAAGTGTCATTTTCACGAGTTGTAGTTAATTTTATTTGTTGATTTCGCTTACATTTAATTTTCAGTTGAAAATTGGCATATGTTGTGATTAATGTATGAATAATCGTTTAATTCTAATTACACAGTCAGTCACATCGAGTTCTAAAACTCTACTTTGTCAAATAAAACTTATAGTCTAAGATTGTCGCCACTGAAATTCAATTCACACTATATTTAAACATAACCGGGAAAATTAAAATAAAAAAAAAAACATTCCAATAAGCCATTTTAGAGCTATTTTAAATAGTTAAATGTTATTATTTTTCTACTATCGGTTGAATTTTTATTATTTATTCTATATTAGATTTAACAAAACGTAAGTAAAATGTAACTATAAACAACTTCTGCCCATAAAATGCCAAGACAGAGACAACTAATCAACTCATTCAAATAATCAACTATTTGTACTTTTTATCAGTTTGACAAAAAAAATGGTTTTTTTACAATTAAGGTGGCAAACAAGCTATGCTAAGCGGTCAGCGTAAGCTATAGACGCTTGCAACACCAGGGGCATTACTCACATGTTGCCGACCTATAAGTTTTCCTATGAAATGGCTCCATGTTTTCGACACACACTTGACCAATATTTTATATTTCTTAGGATTTTCCATTCCTTTATGAGTCGATGTAAGCATTAAAAATACTGGTAGCAATATTGCTCTTACGCACTCGACTTAAAAGCATGAACTTGCTCTTTTATTGAAAACATCTGCATACTAATTAGGTCCTTTGCGAATAAGCCGCATAAACATTTGCCGATGCTCATATTAAGATGATTAAATTTTTTATATATTATGTATATTTAAGCTCTTTGACTATATTAATTTTTATTTGCACTAGTATCCATAAATTCGTTGATTACTAGTGTAGAAGTAGAAACGATTGCATAATTTTTCTAATTCTATGATTACCACAATAGTGGCACAACCAATTCTTCGTCTTAATTTGGCTAGTTCTGTTTCTTGAAATATAAACATAATACTTTAAACTAGCATTTTGCCGCGACTTGGTCACATGGATATTGGATTATATTTGAGGTTCATTTGCAGATGCGCGTTAAAACTTTTGTACTTAGCTTTTGGTTATTGCATCATGATGAAACATTGGTAGTATTATTACGACTTTTATTCTCGATCCTTTCACCGATGGAACTCTGGCACTCAGTACAAGTTATCGAAGTACTCGAGTTACATTTTAATTATTTAAAAATAGATTTTTTTTAATTTTTTAAATCAGCTATACATTTTAGTTTTAAATTGCTACTGTTTCAAATTCATAAATTCTATTATCATTTATTTTTTGTTTAACTTGGGTGAAAATGAACACGCGTCACTTTACTATGTAATTATCTAGTTATAACTTCAAGGTATATATTTATTTTTATAAAAAAATTGAGAGCTATGACCCGCATAAAGCTCTATATTTATTTGAAAGCGAAATTTTGAACAAAGAAAATAATTACATTTTTGTTATTCAAAATTACTATAGCCTATGCCCGCGACTTCGTCTACGTGGACTTTTGTAAAAAAATAAGCTTTTAACTGTATATGGTTTTATGTACTAACATAATTTTCTTCGTCGCCTATTTTGCCCTCTTAGGGATGATTTGTCAAAACCGGTGAATCACATCAATCTTAATTTTTAACTTTAATGCTAAATACCAATCATTATGCATTATGCTGCTTCAAAATGACGGATTTACATACTTAACTCCAATTCCTATAACCCCTTCTGTGGTATAATTTTCAAGCAGAAACGGCAAAACACGTAAATTTTTAACATTTAGTTTTATAAATTACGGATTTCCATATGAACTTTCCATCCCTGTTTTATACTCTTAGGGAAAACCTTTTTTTAAACCCTTTCTTAGAGTTTGCCTAAGTTAAAATAGAAACCTCCGTACAAAATGTCAAGTCTCTAAACATCGTCATTTTACTCTTTAATATATACAGATTACCTTCTCTATTACTTACTGACAAATTATGAAGTACATTTGATTAAGTTCTACTATTCTTGTGTGAATAACAAAACCTAAAGGAAACCCTCACAATAAAAAATTAACACAGCCCTTTTTTTGACCAAAAAAATAAGTAAGTATTCATCTTATCATAGTAAAAACAAATTAATAAAAGGATGACGCTTACAGCTTTAGTCAATAAGAAACCATTACCAGTAAGTTCCAAAGGTACACACGGGACTCGAAGTGGTTATAAATGAGGGAATAACACTAAAAACGCTAGTGTCACTGCTTGCAATCCTTGTTCCATCTACTAGGAGACCCTTTTAATGCGACTACTAAGAATTAACAGACAGTCGGTGCTTTTAAGTCCTGTCGGCTCTTGGACTATAAATATTATTTACCGCTACTGATCTATGTAGATATCTTCACTGTTTTCTGTATGTTTAACATTGTTGTACACAATTCATTCAATCACTGAAAATGTGCAAAAGGATTAGTGCAGTTTTAAGACGTTGTTACCGTAAACTTTTACATTAAATCATGCTTTTAGGAAGTTAAGGTAATTAATCTCATGCCCAACCAACAGAAAGCTTGTTCGTTGAAAACTAAATTGGTTAAGATTTTATGTGTATTACAGACAGTTTTAATTTATACAGATAAATTAAGGGGTAAGTTTACTAACACCGCGTTAACTCTACACCTAAAAGAGAATCCTGGGATTCAGGTTCGTTAATTGGGATTTAAGTCCGATTTTAGTTAAGTAACCTTTAGTTAAGTAACTAAAAGTCACTAATATGACTTAATTTGACATTTATGTGACAGCGTCTAATAAACAACTTCATTGCAATTTTGACGTATCTTAGTATGTATTTATTCATACATTGAAACCTAGAACGTTTACAAATAATTACCTACTATGTTCAAGGTATATCTATTCTAGGATAAAGTGTTTTTTATTTTCAAAATTATCATTAGTAACTAGTAAACTTAAAAAGAACACAAAAAAAGCCTCCGTATTTTGTTTTTTTTTAAATACCTACAAATCAATTAAAATTGCATTGAAAATATTTAAAAACCTTTAGATTATATCAATAAATTTTGTGAATCCGTATTACAAAAAAAGGGTCTTAGACTTTATTTATGTATTTTGGTAGCACATGCAAATTTGTTCATTTCATGAGAAATTAGAATATAGTCAAAATCAACCCTTTTTGAATATGAAAAATCAATGTAATAGGAATTTATAAGGCACTAGAAGATATTAGAAGATACAGAGTAAAGATGTAGTCGGGTTTTTATTGGCCAGATTTGACCCTCGATAGCTCAATTGGTAGAGATCCTACTCGGAATGAGGGTTGTTACAGGTTCAACTCTTGGCTCGAGATTAATATTTTGACTGCATCATTGCTATAAAAATATTTATTTACATTAATTTAATATCACGGGATTCAACGTGACGTTTATAATGGTATAATAATTTTTCCCGACATTTCAGCTGGGTTCAGCCAGCCATGGTAAAGGGTCTACTGCTGGACAAAAGCCTTCTGATAGACGCTTATAGGAGGAGGTTCATAGATAGATAGAAGATTACCTATTGGACGCACGCAATAAAACAGAATTGTTATTAGTTTGTTAAGCTAGTTGTAGTTAATTCACATGACGATTCAAAAGTGTTCTCAGTAAACCATAAGAATAAAAAGATTTTGATTTTGATTTTGATATCATAATGTTTATCTATAGATAAGAAAAATCAAATATTTTTAAGGATCACATACCATCAGATGTAGCAAAAAATCTGATAAAACGCTTACCTGTAACAAGAAAAAAATTATTAGTTTTAAGATTGTGTTCTGTGCAGAACTTACATTAAGAAGAACTTGAAATATGTTTATAAACAAAATAATATCCATAATATATGTGAAGCAAAAAATAACTTTCATGTTTTGTCACCAAAAAGTTTAGAAAGTAACTTATGTAGGTACATAATATATATTCCTTACAGATGTTTGCATCTTCATGAATCCTTGCCATATTCAATTTCCTAACCTTTTTTTTTGTTTAAGAAGAAAACAAAAGCGTTGTAATATATTTATTAGCTAAACGATACTGTAACCATCAAGATTATGAGGAAACTCTTCCTAGTTGGTTATTAATTAATTATTTATACTATAGTTAAACGATAACATACTTCATTAAGGCATTAGGACAGACCGCGAAAATACGCCGTTTTTGTACAATTTTTTTGGTTAAACTATAGCATCTAAAGCATTGAAAAAAATATATATGTTATAAAACTTACTTTTGTCTAGTGCCTTACCTTACTGAATGATTTTCATTTATTGTATTTAATGCAATATAAAAACTTGAAGAGACCGTTGTTTCAACACTTGTGCAAATTTTTAAAGCGTGTTTTGCATTTGCTTGTAATGAAAGTTGGTTAAATAATTAGAATAGCTTGTTATCTAATACATAGACTCTAAATTGTAGCGAAAAGTCAAAAAATGTGACTACAAAACGGTAATAACGTTAAATTCCATACAAAAATTTTAAAGTTTCAAGGCGTCATTACGGTATAAATTACTGTAAAAGTATATAACATATATATCTCATAGTGATGTATATGACATTATCTAGTGATTTATACTACATTTACATACACAACGTTAGAATTACAGAAATTACCTTTCTGGCCGATATCGCCCTCTTAAGGCGGTACAATAACTCCAATAAATTTTAGTATGAACCAAAAAAACTTTGTTTACCTTCGTGTTTAAAAAACGACGAACAATACGCCATTGTAAAGAAAACACCAACAACTTAAAATGATATTAATAATAATACTTGATGTATGTTTTATAAAACAAATAAAAAAGGTCACAAAAATATGAAAAATGTTTGGGTAGTATGACTATACAATTTTTTGAACTTGTATTGTTTAGAAAAGTTATGTAACTCAATTCTTAGCCGAGTGCATTTTCTATTTAAACCTTAGTTTTTTTAGTAATTAAAAACGTAAAAAGATCTTCGATTCTTACCTCATTTAAACCGTGATACGCAAAGTTGGACCTTATTCCTACTTCACTATGGTGCGATTTAAGTAAAAAGTTATCGACGCAGAAAATCGTCTTAAAGCAACTCCACAAAATTCCGGTACATACATGCATGTATAAAAACAGTTCTCGAGTTACAAAATCTACAAGTAGGTCTGAGAGTGAGGGCGGGTAACCGTTTATGTAGTTTTATGAAGAAAATCCCAAATTCTCTCACAAAAATGGAAGACAAGGTAGAAGAGAGCAAACATACACACGAAGTGAGATGAACGTGGATGATAACTTCGACTGATAGAGCGTACTGAGAACGGTCTCTTCACTATTGGTTTGTGTCATAAGCTTAGGCGATTGTCAAATATGACATAACGAGTAGTGACGCAAAGGCAACAGTTTTGTTAGGATCATTTTTGACATCATACAAAGATTCTATTTCCTTACAAAAATAAGTTATAATTTACTAGCGACACTTGCTGTCTTTAATATTGTTTCCTGTGTGCGCAGAAAATAGCTATTTTGTATGAAAACGTCTAGCTTTACTGCCTTTGCCGGAAACATTACATAGACATGTAAACCCTCATCATTCACATAGGTTTGTTGTACTTTAAATTCTAACATTTATATAGAAGTCATAACACTCGCTAGCAAGAATCGATTAAGCAAATGTATGGTAAGTGGGCATTTTATTAAATATTTCAGATTTCCGGTTAGACTAGACAAACATTTGATTGCCCTTTATATTAAAAAGAATGAAATGAAAATAACTAATATTTACCTATACACGTTTCTAATTATCACTGTGTGACAAATTTTTTTTTTTGTGCTCTAACATTTAATGAAACGGCTATTTTTTATCAAAATAAACCTGCTGAACAGAAAAACTTAAATAGATTTTTTGTAACACGTATCATTTTAAAGTAATGATAAATTGATGTACTATAAATATATAAAGACAATATCAAAATTGTATATCATATTTTTTATTTAAATTATTAATTTTACACAAAAAAAATGTTATATATATTGACAAGTGACAACGAATCAAAATAGCTGAGGTTTAAGTGGTCAATATAAAAAATGAGCCAAATATTCCAAAAGAAAATGATGAAATATTAACTTTGCCTCTTGTGAAGAGTAGAATCCTCTTTCATTACAAACAAATGATTTAAACACTTGCGGTGGTTACTTTTCTTCATGACTTTCGAAAAAAATGTTATGATTACCCAAATAAACTGTTAGAATTATCTTAAGACCACTAAAACTTTTAATTTATAGTCGTACAGACTTCAGTATTAAAAGAAATCTGCAATTAACAACGTTTGATCTTTTGTTTTTTACGAGGGTACACGTAAATAGTATTGACACTATAACTTAGAAACGTGACGTGTTAGACAACCATATCAATTGACAATGTTTTCAACAATGGAATAAGGAATTCAAATCACGTAATCTTATTTATGTTAGAAAAATCGTGTCACACAGTGTTATTTGAGGTGAGCTTGTCTTACACACTGAAAGAAATCGTCTCTTATTGAAATCGTATCTATTGATAATAAGATCTTCTTACAAAAGCTTAGCAAAAAATGGCATTTTTTCACTTTTTTATTCACTACAGTTTCTGTTTCTGAATTCGTTATAGTATATGGTGACGCTCTAAAAGATAATGTTACAATTACAATGCAATAATATTTATTAATGACATGCCAATATTACAATCAATTAATCGCTTTCTCTCATGCCTTGAATATGTCAAAAGGTATTTTAAATAATATGAACATTTTAGTACCGCGGCACGACGCGACATCCTCCTGATGTAACTTTTTGTTGTGAATCGTAATTTTTTCAACATTGGACGGTACGTGATTATGTCGTAAGCACACGCGGGATGTTTTTTTGATTTCTCTAAAATTACTTATATTCATACGTGAAAGGTTTCGTAGGTCATCTTATTACTTACTATGTACAACTAGGCAAATAGTAAATAATAATACATTCATTTTAAACTTTACGTTACACCAAATTATGACTTATTAATAGTACCTAATTTATACGAAAACATGTTTTAAAGAATATATAATAAGTAATGTGTGTATATACCACAGAACTATAAATGTGTAGAGTATATAATATTATGTTTTATATTATTAAATATTACTTATGTCACAAGGCTAAAATACGACATATTAACATTGTATCAAAGCCATAAAAGGTTAACTAATTAAGTATCTACTACTTAATATAAATCCAAAATCATCTATATAACAAAATACTTAATTAATCACAAAGTTAGCTATATTTAAACTAAAGATACAATCGAAATACCAAAAAAGTTCAGTGGCCCTAAAACAATGCTTTCTCAATTCTCATGGGGTAACGTTAAAGCAGTTTTTATTACGTATCCCTATATCTAGCTTGAATGGTCGTTTAGAACCCATGGTGTTAATGGTTGAACAAACATTAGGGGCTACCGCGCGGCGCACTAGTCGAGCATCAGACGACCATCTTACTGTGATTCGAAAAAAAATGTGTGACTGCCTATTGTCCTTAATTTTTATAGCCTTTATTTTCTCTCGAGACTAAAATAAGTGCATGAATAGATATTAGTTGTATTTACCCTACTTTTAGAAATGTAAAAGGAGGGTAATGTTTTTCTTTTGTGTATTGCTTTTGTCGATTTTATTCGCATTCGTCATAGAACAACTTGGACCAAATATGTAATTATGCTTGGTGAAATAAAAAATTGTGGCCTTTCGTGATTTCAGTGAAAGGGGTTTAAATCCCGAAAACCACCCTCTACGGCCATTTTCAAAACTTCCAAAGTACAGAAGAGCTCAAAAAAATATACTATGAATGTAAAGGTCACCCACCCATGAGGTTGCTAACGTCAGACCACAAGTTTCTCAAGAAACGACATAAAAATTAATTTTGAATATATAAAAATGCATGAATTAATCACCTACCCTAACAGAACTTAGGGTGATGGCATAAAGAATTGTTTCTAAAAGTTATTCAAAAAAAAATTGTAACTATCCAAAATCAAACTAACCGATAATATAGGTGTATTACTTTTTAGGTTATGTTTGAGTCCTTCAAAAGCTGTAAGTTCAATTGTTTTAAACTTAAATGAAAAATCCAAATTTTAGAGTGGCATCTTATCTAAGCCTCACACGACTTCTAAAACCATCCTATTATCTTCAAGCTCCTAAGTACGTAAATGAATAGTGCAAGCTACCAGCCAAGATGGCCGCCCGAGGTAGACATATTTTACGTTGCTACTCCTCGAATGGGCCATAGAACCAATTAACACATATAATTTAAAAAAATATAAAAGAAAGGAATGCCTGTATTGTACACAGATAACCTTCGTCAGTATGCGTTGTGTTAATTTTGCTGAGAGCTCTACATTTTAATTGGTGTCAGTTCATTTTATGCTATAATTTTTTTAAAGAAAACAAACCAAATAAACATTTATATATATATATATATATATATTTATATATACGGAAAACGTTTTGTGTTTTATGGTGCTACAATCTATGCTTTAGGAATAATTGCATGATCATTTTCAATTCACACTGACGAGCAAAAAAAAAACTATTTTCTTACGTAGACGACAATGCTTCTTAAACAACTCATGTTCAAAGGAACATTGAAGCGTTTCCCATTTTATCATTAATTTAATTATTTAGGTGTAAAATAAAACTCTTTTAATATAGATTTTGACTCCCTCGCAGCCTAGTTGCTAGTGTGGCCGGCTGCTGTGCGGAACCGACACCGGGTTCGATTCCCGCACTGGACAAACATTTATGTGATAAACATTTGTGTTTGTCTTGAGTCTGGGTGTATTTATGTATGATATGTATTTATTTACAAAAAAAAGTAATATATATGTATTTGTATCCGTTGATTCGTATCCATAACACAAGCTTTGCTTACTTTGGGGTTAGATGACGCTGTGTGTAATGTCCAAAAATATTTAATATTTGTTTATTTATTTATTGGTACTTTAACTAATGTTGCAGAATGTTATTTTAGTAAGTGGCTAAATGTTTTTGCTTATAAGTGTAGTATATTAATGATGTAATGCGTAATTATTCCAGTACACACAGCGCCATCTGGTCTTGAACTTAGCAAAGCTTGTACCATGGATATCAGACAACGGATACGAATACTTATTTGTAATATTTGTAATTGCAAAAACATAAGCAGTCACTACTAGAGCCCGGAGCCGAGGATATTGTTACAATAAATTTATTTTAAAATTGTAAAAAAACCAGTTAAGCGAATGAAAACAACACAGAACTAAATTAATTTACACTATTATTTTATAACAGCAAATATGAGAGAACACTACTAAGTAACGAGGAATTACACGATCATACCCCGCTTACAAATAAAAAACCTCATTTCTTACCTATACATCATTAATATCTTTTTGTAGAAATAAGTTTTAATGACAGTAAACGCTAAGCTGGCTACCGCTGGGTGACCACTACTGACCAGTTATACTTACTCGGAGGAAACACATAAATAAACAAAACCGGTTCGGAGTTTCTTTCACCATCAAACGCATCGAAAGAGGAATTTACATTTTAACAACATTACAGCGATTCTGGCAAAGCTTACGATGATGGAAGCCTCTGTATATCAGAATTATTCTTTTTAAATAAAACGAATAACCCTCAAAACCTAGAAAGTTAATATTTAATAACTGTTTTGGAATATTGAGATAAAAAACCAGATGCGTTATTTTGTTGTTTACAACAAAATGTATGGGAATGACAGAATTAGAATAAATATTTTAATATTATTTTTATGACAACTTCTAGACATATGTATCAATGTAAATAAATATTTTCATCGCAAAGATGCAGTCAAAAAGTTAACCTCGAGCGAGGACTTGAACCTGCAACAATCCTTGAAGCGCGTGTAAGTGCTCTACCAATGGAGTTATCGAGGCTCAACTCTGGCCGATGAAAATTCCAACTACATATCTGCTCTGGATATAAGCTCGTTACGAACGTAACAAACTACTTCTAGTGACTTATAAAGTCCTAGTACATTAATCTAATCAATAATCAATACAAACATTTTCATAGAATTAAGAAATACTATACAAATATACATACTCATATATAGAAATCAACATTCTTTGTTTTAGATTCCCTAAAATAACTAAGATCTCTTTTATTAATTTTACCAAAACAAATGTTATTCTCTAAATTTTTACTCAGTGGGAAAACAAAGTACGTACAATCAAATTTTAAAGGCAAAAGACGTATTTATAAAATAGAAGAATATTTAATCAAAATTAAATAAAAGTTAACCAAAGAAAATAATACGAGGTGACATCCTCAAAATCTTTTACTACTAATTTTCCTAGTTCTAAAGAATAAAGAAATAAATGGGGCTCGGCTCTATGAGCTACATGAAAAAAATAGAGGTACAGTAATGGCATAGTGTATTCATTAAAGTTGTTTAAAATTAAATAAATAAGCAGTATCTGAAACAATTTTCCTATTTTAAATTTTTTATGTTAATATAGAAAAGATGCTGTAGGAAATAAGGCAGTGGATGTATATCCCAGAAGGTCCCAAACATCCCGCGCGGTCGCACGAGGCACGCTGCATGCGTCACGCGAGGCGAAGGCGGCGCGAGGAATTCCGAACGGACCGAATTCGACTTGTCGGCTCGCGGGCCTGTCGACGCCATCTGGTGGTTAGGGATGCGACTCTGTCGATATTTTGCTACAGACGCTATATATTTTTATTACAGTATAGTAAATAATTTCTTGAGAACGAGGACTAAGTAAAATAAGTACATGTTTCTTAACCAAACTGTTAAGTAGAAATTTTAGAAACGTGTATTAAATAATTCATAATTTTTTAGTTTTTTTGTTTAAAAGTCGAAAGATCTGTTCGATCCTTTCAAAACTTTTATGCGAAAAAATCTTTAAACTTCTTCTTGCTATAACTTTATTAAAGTCTAAAAGCCGAAAAAGCATATTATAATATCACTAAACCATAAAAAATGATTTATTTGTTTCTTGTATTTCAATAAAAAATCTGTCAGTCATAACATAGCTGCACTAATCATGCATGTCTTAGTCAATAACGCATTATCCTTGTCCTTGTCTTACAACAAAGTTCCCAATAAAATTCAAAATCTATCAATAAGTAAATTTAAATCTTTTATCAAGCAGGTACTTTGTAAAAAGGCATACTACAATATTTCAGACTATGTAAAGGACTGATGATGCTCAGTTACAGGATGCATACGTAAACCAAATTAAAATGGATATATCATAAAATTGTACGGCTAAAAATTTTTTATTTAAAACATTAATTGTATTTTTAGTTTATGTGTATTATTGATAGTGTTTTTAAAAGAGTAACTATCGAGTTTCTTGCCGGATTCTTCTCGGTAGAAATCAACAACATTGTGAACCGGCGGGAAGGTGGGAGGGTTCAAAAAATAATATTTTATAACTTTGACGATTCAAAAGTGATTGTAAAATCCTTATTTGAATAAACCATTTTGACTTTGACTTTGACTTTGACTTTTGCTACCGGTAACTACCAAGAAACGCTAGCTCCAATCCAATCAACAATGAGAAGGGTAACAAACAGCTGGTTCACTCTTAAGAAAATTCTGATGTTCTTATCGATTAGAAGCGTTCGGAATCATGTGAGCGAACCTATACAAAAAAGCCAAAATAGCTGTGTACCGACAGTAATATGCGTCTCTTCGTGCACGCAGTACACGCTAGCTTATCGCTTATTGTAAAGTGCGTGGCGTCGACTCCTGCGAGTGAACTAGTTGTAAACCACCTTAATAAAATTGTACAAATGGCACTGCACTTTTTCATGGATTATGGGTGGTAAAAAATTTGTTTTACCTTATCTTTCCCTAAGCAATTGTGAACGAACCATTTAAAAAAACCACATACAAATTCAATATTTTTTAACATCTTGAGCAACACTAAATAGCTAATTTTAAGAAAACGATTTAAAACCAGCTTATTTATTTAAAAATATCGATATCTTATCAGCAGCTCTACGACGCGTTTGCTACCTGTCTCGCTCTCACATAGCACAGCACCCAAACTATCTCAGTCACACACTGACTACCTTATTTAAATACGAGTGAGCGTGGTTGATCGTTAAATCTAACATTTTATTTAATTTTATACCTTAAATATATAACAACAAAGTCCGTTATTTCGTTCGTACCAACGTAAAAAGAGTGAAAAAGGTCGTACAGCCAAGTTATCCCGCTCACTAGCGCTCTCTGGAGTAAGTAATTTGAGTTAGGTTTGTTTTAGCCGGAAATATGATAAAAAAAACCTAGATATGTAATAGAATAGGCATTTAAGGTTAAATCTTAAGCTTGCAGCTAAGATTGTAACTTAGTCGAAGCACAGAAGCAGTCACCTTGTTACTTACTTAACAAAATACATTACACCATTTTATTGAATTAATAAGAAACAATGTAAATAAACATAAACGTCATTTACGTATATTTAATATTTGAACTAACTAAAACAAAGTAATGTTCAAAAATGAATAATATCTAAGTTATAACTTAAGCAGTAAATAACAACCAGTAGCCATAAGAAAAATGGACGTCTATCCAACTAAGACTTACTTGGAAGCCATACTTCAAGCACGCCCACTAAGTAAAACCAAACAGAAATGACGTAAAACAAATGGGTCGCGATTCCTCAACTTAAGCCAGACATAACTTAACTCCGACTTAGATACTAGAGTGAAACTTATAACGGGGTAACTTAAGACTGCGGTCAATGAGGTAAACGATTCAGCGCCTTCAAGCCATGTAACTTGATTCTTAGTGTTAGTAGGTTAAGAGGAAAGTTTTGTACAACACACATTTATAGGTATATACCCACTTAAGTGACTTCTGTGTAAAATACAAGTTTGAGGTGTAATTGTATTTCTTTAGAATAATATTTATAGAATTAAACACTTCGAACAGTTTTTTTTTTAGTTTAAATTAGGTTTTTCCAAATACCTTGGACTTGTCAAATTTATTAAATACTATTTTATTTTTTGAGCGCTCCCACCCCTCTCCTGTTCGCAATGAGGATTTCTACCGAGAAGAATCTGGCAAGAAACTTCACAGTTACTCTTTCAAAAATAAATCATTGGAATACAACATAACAAGTACTTACATATCGTCGTAAAAAAATACAAATACAATCTTCAATTAAAAAAAAATTAAGCCATAGAATTTTACTTCAACATGATTAAGTTTTGGTCATATAGACTACATAAAAAATGGGTAAAGTTATATACATACAAGTAGGTATCTACTGTTTTTCTTTCTTCTATCAGTTGAAAACAAGTTTTTAGTTAGTCCCACTGCACTGGGGATTTAATAAGTCAATATACTTTTACAGTTAAGAATAACACCAGTTAAAATATCACTTTAAATTAATTATTTCTTTAAGATAAAGCAGATATATTATAGGTCAAAACAGCAAGTAACCTAATTCAAAACTTCATACAAAAGACATCAACGCGCGCACATTTATTTTACTTTTATAACAAATATTTTTAACATATTTATTAAGTTTCGCTTATAGTTAAGTCAAAAGATATACTATTTGAAACTTTTACTAAACGACATTAAGCAGGTAGTCAAATTTTTATTCAAGGTCACAAATATTAATGAATGAAAAAAAAAATTGAGACCAAGAAGATACTACACATAGAGATATATCATTAAAAATAATAAATAAATTGTATAAAAATGACGTCTCAGTTATTTAATTTTAGATATTTAACATATGACTACTTATTTAACACATCTTTTTATGTCTCTTAATTACACTCTGGTAAAAGGACAAACTCATCTTGCAATAATTGTACTTACTTTTGAAACTCATTGGTTTTTTTTTTCTTCAGCCGTTTCACGTTCCCACTAGAGGAGCCAGGTTTATCCCTTGTTAAAGGAGGCTTAGACCACTGTCCACCACAATAGCTTAATGCGGATTGGCAGACGTTGTCGAAGTAATGGCCACTGATTGGCTTGACGACTACGGTCATATGTACTACAAGACAGACTAAATGCACTACTAGGCGATCAATTATCTAATGACCTGACCAACTATGCATGATTTTGCTCAACCCCGCATATCGTTTCTGATAAATTAATGTAACTACTCAGATAACAAAGAAGTGTAACAATACATCTCAAAAATTGTAGATATGGTCGTGCTGGACATATTTTAAACCATATTAGTAACTAGATTTTGACAACGGTTCTGCCCGTCCTAAATTTGGTTATCTGCGTGTAATTTCTGCGTCAACCTCTTAATCATACTAATGGTGGCTATAGTTCGTTTAAGCTCGGTTTTAGTTATTCCCGCGGGAACTTTTGAATTTTTCGGGATGAAATCTATTCTATGTCCTCAATCTATCTCCATACCAAATTTAATCTAATTTGGTTTACGCGTAAAGAGGTTACAGACACAAAGACAGAGCTATTTTCGCATTTATAATATAGATAACCAACCTCCAAATGCAAAATTTTGTGATTTTGCATACGATGATTCGGTATCTGATGATTTTATTCTAATGGCAATAAATAAAATAGATTATTTGAAATGAATAATAAGTAATTTATAATGTTAATCAGTACAAAGACATCTTCCCATCTCACATTCTGCGGTATCTGCCATGGAACCTTCGAGGAATTTTGCGTCAATAAATAGTAGCTACTAACGGTTTACTTCACTGACTAATGCGGAGTACTAAAGTGGAGTTAAGTTAGAACTAAGTGCGTTCTAAGTTGCTAAGTGGGATGTGAATTGATTACGTCGTAAGCTTTTCACATAACTTATGATGAATTTTAGAATTGTATATGATTATTGGTAAATTGATTTCCCACCTTACTAATTAAGTGTTTTCTTATTACTTTTTGTGGCGTAGGTATTTCTTCACCCCTAACAATGAACCTCATAATATAAGTTATCTTATATCATACAAAACAGTAAAAACTTAAACAAAGTTGAAGTAAGGCATGATGCTTTAATGGGCTCTATCTTTTAGACCGAAGTAGGTAAAAACCTGAAATTTTCACTGAACATGTGTTATTATAGCAGATTTCCTAAGAAATAAAAAAAAACAAAAAATAGATATTTAACAGTGTCTCCATACAAGAAACCTTTATTGTTGTTTTATCGTAAAGACGGTAATATAATAAAGCTTCTTCCATAACCTCAAACAATTATAGAGTAAGCTTAATAGCAACAAATAAAAAAAAACGGTCAATTTTAAGTCAGGCTTGTGCATTCTGTAGTGGTACAACATAGTACGGAAACCTCGGTACGCGAGTCCGACTCGCACTCGGCCGGTTTTTTTTTTATTGGATATAATTAATAAATCTATAATTGGATTTGGATTTGGATTTGGATTGGATATATCTATAATTGGATTCTGATTTAAATTTTAAGGAAACCATTAGCAGTTCCATTTGTGGTCAAAGGTCAGTAAAGTACGAACACGCATAATTAACGTCAAGCTATAATTTATTATCACTTAAAGTATAACATTCACATTAATAAAAGAGCCATTAAACAATTGAGAGACCATAAAATATAAACTTATTTGGATCAATAGAGAACACATTTTTGAACATTTATTTTGAGTGTGTGTAGTGTGAAGTATACGTGCATATATGGGTGTGGATATATTGTTAGGGTTCCGTACCCAAACGGTAATTAGCGGAATCCTATTACTAAGACTTCGCTATCCGTCCGTCCGTCCGTCTGCCACCAGGCTGTATCTCATGAACCGCGGTAGTAAGACAGTTAAATTTTTTAAAGAAGATGTATTTATTTTGCCGCTATCACAACAAATACTAAAAAACAAAATAAAATATATATTTAAGGGGGCTCCCATACAACAAACGTGATTTTTTTGCTCGATATTGATAACGGCATCAGGTAGACGCTTAAAATATTCACAGAATATTTAGTTATATAGTCACTTTAAAAATAAATGATTAAATTAAAATAAAACAAATATATAAGAGGAGCTCCCATACAACAAACGTGATTTTTTTGCCGTTTTTATAAATAATGGTACGGAACCCTTCGTGCGCGAGTCTGACTCGCACTTGGCCAATTTTTTTAGGCCGAAAGATAATGTTAGTTTTTTGTCATGTTCGTTAAAGTGTAAATGTTACACCACCTTAGACATTTTATACTAAAATCGCGTTATTCGTGACTACTAACAAACAAAAAAATGACGTTTTTATACGTGCAAATGTGTGCGTATTCTATATTATCCGTAACAGGGTCGTTATAGGTGGAAGGGAGGCCGACACTAGAGAGTAACGAACAGTGGCCTTACTGCATGGCCTTACGTGCCCATCCCCCCGACCGACCTCGGCATGGTCGTAAAACTATAGATAGGCGACTCGGCATGTACTAACGGCCCCAGATGACTCTTGTCGCTGTCCCGATAGCGAGATTAGTCTCAACGACTTCCCCTAATAGGGGGGACCTAACACGACGCCGAAGTCCCTGGGTTCGCGGCGTCCGCAAGGATACACGAGGTATCAAAGAGTGCCGGGGCGCTTCTCGCCCCCACTCAATCGCAACCGCACCCGCGTAACGGGGAACTCCCCTCCTGGCGATGACTCACCTTCGGGTTCGAGGCTCACGCCGGTCGAAGGATCGCCCCCGAGAGTGATTACCTAAGCCGAGACTCCCCCCGCGGGGAGCCCTTGAGCGTTGGGCGCTATATGGGCTAAGGCTCCTTCAGACTTGCGCCCCAAAAAGTCCGGTGAAGCAGTAAAAAGAAAAAAAAACTGTGAAATAGACTTATTGTTGACAGCGGCTTTGCTTGTTCAATTAGTTTTGGTTGCTGCGTAGACAGCAAAGGACAAGCTGTGCCTGTTGCTGCCACTGCGCAGACGCAGGGTCCTGGTGCACTGTTGAGTGAGAAACGATGAAACGAGTTACCGCTGGGTGCCTGCAGGTGGAACGAATTCCCGAACCAAGGGTTTGTTTGAACCTCCACCCTTGGAAGATGAACGGACAGTCCCACAAAAATCACTGTAGTCACAGGCAAACCAAAGTGGAACCAGCTACTGTAACAAAGGAAGATCGAACACCATTCCGCCCGCCGCGCCAGTAACCGTAGTAACCGTAAGTTCTATCTATCTATGTCATGCTTCGGTGGATCTAGTAACGCACTTTTTGTCCTCTAAGCTGTCTTTACATTCAAATTTCAACAATCTTATCTACTCCTCTTTTAAAAATAGCAAAGAATAACAAAAGGGGATATGGTTTCATCAGTGGCAACACCATCTACACAAACAGTGGACTCTTGTCACGAATTGGGCGTTCATGCCAACTTTAACGAAGTCACCGCTATCTAGATACTTTACAGTCAACCATAGTCTTCATCATAGATAATATTCTATATAAAAGTCCCAAAGTAATGGATATTTCTTAAGCACCGCTAGCAGAGTTGTGTGAAGAAGCTAGTCTTCAATAATCATTATTATTAGAATGCATCTGTATAATATGTTTCATGCCAACCTGTTACTCTGCTTTTACTTTGAAACGGAGCATATTCGCCTACGCCGAGTTTTCTAGGCTAACTTAGTACTAACTTAGAAGTAACTTGACAATCGCATTGAAGAATTTGTTACTGAATGCAGTTTCCGCTTTCCAGTTGTGGCTAGTTATTTATTTATTTCAAGTTGTGTAAAAACTACAAGTGTTTATTTGAAATGGAGTAAGTTAAAATTAAGTTGTACCTATTATTATTGAATTGTAGACACAATTTCAGAAACCTCTAACATCTTCTTTATGTGCTATACAAGGATATATATAGTAATATAAGTATGAGCCTTTATTATAACTATATGATTACATAAATACAAATTATAACTATATATAAACATCGATGAATAGTTTTTTTTAATCAGCGTGTTCTCTTGGCATGTAGACATCTTCCAGCGTTTACCATTTTTGCCTGTCTCAAGCTGTTCTTTGCCATGTTTTTCCTCCAACTATCTTTATGTCTTCATCCCATATTCTCGTTTCCCTCGCCTTTTTCTTAAATACGTAGTCAATAATAAATAGTGAAACCGAGAATCTTTTATTACTGCTTATTTATATGCAATAGAAAAAGAAGACATACAAAACTGGAAAAACTTTATTCATTCAAAAATTTCCATGCTTTGTTAAGCAGATTATGAAATAACTTATATAAATATTATTTAACACCTTCTTTAATGTACCACCGTAATTATAAGCAAATAAAGAAGATTTGATTTGGTAAAGTATGTACAAAGAAAAATATACGTCAGTTTCTCATCCGTCCACAAAACATTTTACCACATACATATTACTATAAACATAGTATTATAGAAGCTATATAAATTGTAAACATAATTGGAAGTATAAAAACATATACAAAACTGTTTTCTATTAACTCTTGGCTCATTTACAAATTGATAAAATCAAAATGTAGTCAAATTTCAGAACAAAATGTATTCTCAAATTCTCCGTTGAAAGCGCGACCACAGAAACCTTACTACAAGTATGTTAAATTCATTCGACTGTGAATTTTTTAAACAAAGCGTCAAAGTAGAACCCATATATATTGTCTCGATTACCTTTGTAGTAGGGTGACTATACTGCAATATTTTAATATTTTTAATTTTCTTACTAAAACAAAGAATTCCCATCTATATTTTGAATACACCTTTTTTATTATTTCAATTACCTATGAAAATCATTCAAATACAATCATAAACTGATATGCCTAAAAATTCAAAAAATTCCAATAAATATGTCGCAAAAATAATTGTTTTTTATTCCTCGGTTCATTGTTCACATGATAAAGAAGTAACACATCCTTTAAGCTAAAAATATAACATGGAAAAAAATTACCAATTAGCAATCATTTCAAAAATGACATCACCATGATACTGTCTAAAATAGAGCTCCTACACAGGCTTTCCCTATAAAAAAATGGACACAAAAGTTATTTTGCACTTTGATGTGCTAAAAGCAAATAACTTTCGTGAAACATTTAAGTATAAATGTAATAAATTTAAATTTATACCAACACATAAAATTAATTTGGATCTTTCATTGTAAATAAAGCTTTACCGCAAATAAAACATATTTCACGTAACCAATTTTGTTTAAGTTCATAAGACAACGGACGCCTGCGGCAAAACCAGTGAGAAAAAAAAGATTGAGGGTCTAAATCTAAAAGTGTCAAGATTTTAAATGAGAACATGCTTTAGGGAACTTACGAGTGTTTGTACCTGGGATCCGGTTTCTCAAATTATTTTATGTATATTTAACAAAATTTGTTCATAGATAACAAAGAAAAAAATACAGTTAAATTTAGAAAACTTTTTTAGCCTTTTGGCTCAGGTGGTAGTGCCCCTGCCTTAAGCTAAGCCGGAGGCGTGAGTTTGATCTTTGCACATGACAAACATTTATGTGATAAACATGTGTGTTTGTATTGAGTCTGCGTGTATGTTTGTACAAAATTAAGTAGGCATATAAGTATTATAAGTAAAACAATGAAAGGATCCTGTCCGTCAAGACCAAGGAAGGTAATCACTTTTGAAAGCCTTGTTGCATAAGTCATTTTATCCACGATTCTATTAAATCTAAAATCTCTCACTCGCAAAGGTAAAGCTTCCTAATAGGGAGAAAAGTGATTATTATTTAAGCTTTTTCAATTAGAAGATCGCAACAAGCCGTGTTCTAAAAACCCCAATATAATGATATTGTTTTACGTATTTTACAAACTTTTTAATGTTTTCAAAAGTATCCGGTACCTGTTTCGTTGCAATTACGGTACCAAACTAGGTCCGGAAACTCTTAAAAAGAACGTCTCCAAATAAAAAAAATATGAGTTTAAATGTATAAAGTAATCACTGATACCACTCGTATGATATTTAAAAAAATCTTTCACCAATATTTAAAATGGTCCTCCAGGGTGGACATTGGCTGTAAACACCATGGAATGTAAATTCCAAAAATAAATACCATAGCGATAACCAAATACGGCGTGGGCAAAAACGCGGGATGATAGTAGTATTCTAATACATTTCTAGAACTATTTTATTTATATCTCTGTTTGTTTGTTTGTTTGTACTTTACCATTCATCTCATTGCGAATAATCTTTAAAGTGTGTTTCATATATTAAAGGGGCAGTTTGCGTGTTTTTAGTATCAAAGAGAAACTAGGATAACATTGAAAAACATAGTTAATACACATGTGCTATGGAGACAGTTGTTAACTACCAACTAAGTATAACAAACTAGCACTTAATTCGGTTATCGGTGTAGCATTTCAATGGCAATTCCTTCACTATAGAACAAAAACCGACAAACACTTGACGTTTCCAAGTAGCCTATATTCTTCCCCTGGACTCAAACTATCTCCATGCTAAATTTTATTTTAATCGGTACAGCAGCTTTAACGTGAAGAGGTAACAGACAGACAGACATAGTTATTTTCCCATTTATAATATAATATTAATACATCCATTAAAAACAGTCGTAAAAAGAATATCCTGTCTAAATAGATTAAATCTAGGCTGATAAAACTTATAAAGTAATTAAAGATAAAATATTCTGTTATTAATTTAACATTCTATATATAAACTCAGTAAAATTTATAATTAAAACTTTTTAACGAAAAAAAACTGAAAAGGTAAAAATAATTAATTATTTCCAAAACTCTGATCTGAATTACAGTTCGAAGTTGTTGTCATAAAAGCGAAGTGTTAAAAATTCCACCAATATCAAATTGTAATTCAGATCAGATTTTTGAAAATAAATAATTATTTTTACCTTTTAAGTGGATCTTTTTGAAGCCGGTTGTTTTTTTTATTTTTGCTAAATTTGTTTTTTACTTTGAGTGACGAAATGCTTTTTTTTCTCGTACACTAAATACAATACTCGTTACAAAATTTTATACAATCATCAACATAAAAGGCGTTTCACCAGATACAAATTGACACTAATTATATTTTTTGACCAAAAATTTAAGTTTTAAATTCACTACATTAATATGGGACTATCTCGGAAGTACCGCCACCTTTTAAATAAAAATATAATTTTAAAAATCCGTGACTCCCTCGCAGCCTAGTTGGTAGTGTGATGGACTGCCGTGCAGAGAGTGTGGGTTCGATTCCCGCACTGAACAAACATTTGTGTTTGTCTTGAATCTGGGTGTACTTATGTATAATATGTATATATTTACAAAAAAAAAGTAATATATATGTAATTATATTCGTTGTCTGGTACCCATAACACAAGCTTTGCTTACTTTGGGGCTAGACGGCTCTGTGTGTAATGTCCAAAAATATTTATTTATTTATTTATATATGACGAAGTTATGCCCGAATATACATAAAAGAATACAAAAATCCGAATTGAGAACCTTCTCCTTTTTAGTTGGTTAAAAAGTATATTGACCAAATTTCATTATAATTAAAAACTACATATTACACAAAAAAACATAAGATTTGTACTTTTTAATTGAGAAACATGTAATTTTAAGATTCAGCGATATAAATTTCAAAATCGATTTATTTTAAATCACTTCTCGCGTTTGCTACTTTTGCATAATGAATTTAAAATAACTACAGTTCTTGAAATCGGAAAAAAATCTTCTTATCTACTGGGGATATCTAAACTAAATTATCATAGAAATTGCTGTCTGGTGTCTCCGGATTTTAACAAAACGGGTATGTCTGACCTCATAATACAATCTTAACACTGATTTCACGTACTGATAACAGATTTTGTGTTATTTTCAATTATATCAAAATGATTTAAAATTTTAACATTCTATTTAAAATCCTACACATGTTTGAAAGTGAATTAAAATTCGTTAGCTATAACAAATAGGTTACCAAGTTTACGTAAATGCTCAATCACAAAATAGATAAGCTTTAACGAAATTATATTCATAATAATTCCAACTATACTACACTTTTTTCTGAATCGGTGGTCAAAAATTTAAACTACAGTCGCCATATTGAAATGGTGTGAATCCAAGGTCAGATGGTCAGAAAACTTTGTAGCACTTTAAACAATTTATTGATCTTTTTTAATATATTATGTTATTATTGAGTCGTAGTGGAATTACATTATACGCTGGTATTAAAGTTAACGCACAGCCACCAACCCTACTATTTTTTTTTCTAATGATATAACGCACTAGTGCAGTTATGGTAAAGTAAAAAGCACGCGTGTTTTATAACCTGCATTATGAGCTTAAAAGCATTGCAATAAGAGCCTGTTTATGACCAAGTGAGTTGATATAGTACATTATGATACAAGTGACCTAAGTTGGTCATTACACACGAGGCAGGATTTGGTGGAGCCTAGTGTCCGGACCATAGCTCACGAGTGCCATACAACATTTTCAAAACACTAGCGCACATAAAATAAAAAGAACATCACTACACACACAGTAAGTTTACAGTAAACTTTGTGAAAAATGGACCAGCCAATTTTTTTTTTACGCGCATCGCTTACGCAACTAACAATGCCACCATTTTGCTTAGATGTAAAAAATGTGCCATTACGCACTAGTGCAGTTATATGTGGATTGCTTGTTTTATAAGCAAAATTAAGCGCCTAAAATCGGTGCAGAAAGATCCAGTTTATAGGCAAGTGTGTTGGAAAATCTATGTGTTGTAACTTTAGTGTCCGAGAGAACATGGGTATACAAAAAATATTAGCCGGAGGCAACCATCAACTTTTAATCTGTCATTTAGTTTACGTAATTATTTGTTACTTTTTCCCTACTTCCAGATAATACGTGAATCGTTAACCCCTGTTAGATAGAGAGTTAAAAAAATGTAATAATAAAAGAAATTAAATAACGTATAAGAAATCTGTCTTTACCTACCTTTAAAAAACTGCTGCCATTTAACTTGGAACTTCTGGTCAACGTCAATATTAGAAGCATAAGAAGTTACAAATGTACTTATAACTTTTGGAGTAAGTTGTTTTGTCATATATGGCAGTATTTTAAATGTACGTATTAAACATAAGTACGAACAACTGCCATTGTAAAGTTACTAATGGTGTTAAATAATCTAGCATAGTTCTCGACGTCAAAAATTCACATACAGTTAGATAGCCGGCGGGTAATATGTATAAGAACGCAACTTTGAATGGATAACATACTCGGAGTCTATTGTGCCTCGTCCGATCCCTGCGCGATACGGTCGCGTTCCAAGGTTTACAGTTACCCCCTTCTACGCGGCGTGTGTGGCTCTCTTCCTGACTCAATGGGGAAATTAAAAAGCGAAATGTTGCCATTTATAAACCATTGTCAACCTTTGTATAGATTTACTAAGTTTTAAGACTAACACTAAGAACGCATAACTGTCCAGAATTTGTGTTTATGACGTCCGCAATCAGCGTATTTCCGAAGCTAAGATAAAATCAAGATTTAACACAGTTAGTATTGTACGTAACTCAATAGCTCAATTTAATCTAAGGAGATGTAGAATCAAAATATCTTTATTTATAAACAAGGCTAACAAATAGGCTATCTCGTAAATACCTGATTTTTCTGCGAATTTTGTAGTAAAACTGTAGCATTGTAGCATCTAAAGGATTATTAAAAAAGAAATTACAAAACTTGATTTTGTCTATTGCATTGAGTGATGTTCATTTATTATATTTTAAAGCGTGTACCTATTGCGTTAGATTTTTATGTAAGTCAGTAAAATTACTAGAATATGTTGTTAAAAAATCGTTATATACCTATTTCATACAAAAATAAAAAGTTTTTAAGGCGTCAATTTTTTTTTTTTATACCTACAGTACTACCTACTACACTAAGGTGGCAAACAAGCACACGGTCCGCCTGACAGGGGTATCACTCGCGATATTTCGTATAGGTAAATTACATAGTTACGAAGTATATAGAAATACAACTTATAGTTTTCAAATATATGACCTTGCAGAATGGTTGTTAGTACCTTTTTATACACATCGTTAGTTGTACAGAAATTTCTTACTCTTGTAACATTTCTCGTATTCTGGCCTAGGTATACCTATCAGCCTCTTAAGTAAAAGATTTGGATGTAGACTTACATGGCAGTATGATGTGTTTTTTGTTCGATGTCGCCTACCTTCAGGGAGTCTGTATGGAAATTTAACTTTTATGTGCGTTTATGTACGTATTTATGGACATTGATTTTATGAATAACTGTGTGTTTTTAAAATTTATGTACTAGTAATTGACCTGAATTTGTGTATTTTTTTATTAAGTTTTTATTACTAGCTAAATAAGTTTTTGGAGTAATATTACTTCTAGTACCGTGCGAATACGAATTTGATATTAATAATGGTAGATATAAATATTGCAGCGGTTTTTTTTATAGTTTACCTCCATTATATATGAAGATAATTAAAATAATAGTTAAATTTGCCTTCAATCTAAGAAAATTGTTTAAATAGGTATTAAAACAGGAAATCAAATTCCCAATTTTCCAATGAAAACAGATTAAATTAATTTAAAAACTGTTTATTTCTTCAAAATTTAATTAAGTGATAAAAGTGCATGCTAATTACCTAATGTAAGTAATTATAAAAAAATAATTACTTAAATCAAAAATCAGCGAACTTGTCTAATCTTAGACTTCAGCCAAATTAGAAATGTCATTGAACTTGTTTTATTTGAGCCATATCGGTATAAATACAAATCCCATGTAATCTTGAAACCATTCGTATCAGGTATCATTTACATATACGAGCAGGTATCATAGCTAATCTACGTCATCATTTCAAATTCATTTTTTGCGTAGTAAATTCTAAATTGATCTATATCGGCATTCCCGTGGGCACCCTGACGCCGCCGGCGCCGCCACATAAGACTTACTTCCTAGGTACCTATGCTTTAGCGCTACAGCGTTAATAGGGTTGGTTACGTCCTAGTGTTAATTTTAAACTTTTTTGTTTTTCACTCAATTTTAAGGGGGCATAAAGCCAGAAAAAAATTTCATACAATGCGAAATATAGTCAATAAGAATTAAATATTAAATTTCTCGAATATTATTATCTGTTTTGAAAATTTGTTATTAACAGCCCTAAGTTTTGAATTCAGCAATCTATATATATAAAAAATACGTGTCACGTTGTTTGTCCGCGATAGACTCCTAAACTACTGAACCGATTTTAATCAAACTTCGTAACTATCTGTTATTTGATCCAACTTAAAAGATAGGATAGCTTACATCTCAATTTATCTAGTCGCAATATTATTTTATTGCAAATTATTTGTCTATTATCTGTCAGCTCCAAACGATTCTTCAATAGATGGCGCTTTGTTAAAAAAAACAAACGTTTAAACGTTTCATATAAGCTTCAATTTAATAGTATAACCACCACGTATCACAATTAACTGTTTACTCCAAACGATTCTAACAGATCGCGATATCTGTTAACTGCATTGATAGATAGATGGTGCTATGTTAAATATATATATATATATATATACGACTGCACCGAATTGGATAATTATGTTGTGTTTATTATTGTTAGGGCAATGACATAAAAAGGGTCAAGTGGGAGTTGGACCCGCGCACTACTGGTTAACCTATTGTAATGAAATTTTGGTAAATGGTTTTGGCACACCGCCCGAGAAGGTTTTTGAGAAATAAAAATTGGCCAAGCATACGCTGGGGTTTTTGAATTAGTACAACCCTTTCAAAATAGGTGGCGCGCCAGTTGTTTTAAAAAAAAGAAACAACGTTCTCCGGGTCAGCTATCTGTTATTTGATCCAACTTAAAGTGCGAGCCGGACTCGGGCACTTTAGGTAAAAACTAAAGTTCGCCGGGTTACAGAGGGACGGCAGCGGAACAACGTTCGTCGGGACCGCTAGTATTAAAAGAAAATTTCAGCTAAATTATATGTACCATTGTAAAAATAAATCAAAAAATAGAGGTAACTTTGAAATGTTATAGCATCATGCTTTCGCTAATATCAGACATTGAAATTATAATGCAGTATGTTTTTGTTTTTTATTTATGTTTATTTATTTGCTTAAAATTCAATTCTACGGTAAGCAATGGCCGTTACGATACTGCATTTTCAGCCCTTGAGTAAAAAATAAAATATTTAATTTATTACACCGATTTAGTGTAAACATATGAATAGAGAAACATGTATATGTATTAAAGGGTAAATATTTCGAAAAAGCTTCAATATATAAATTTCAATTACATACTAAAAATAATTCTAATATAGATAATAAAATATCAGATTTCGACCCCATTTTTAAAAACTAAAATATTTTTTTCATACTTTTTTCTACAAGTGAGATACCTTACCTGTGACATCAAAATTATTTTTTCTCACCGTTTTAAAAAATAATTAAAAATTATCATTATTAAAACAGTATATAGGCTAATGGTGTTTTGTAGGTCCTTATTACGTGCTATTGGTAATATTTCTGCTAAATGGAGAACTAAGCCAATAAAAAAATATATTAGAAAAATATATAAAGAAGGCAATGTAAAAACAACTGTAAAATGTCTGTTTTTACATTACCTTCGGCGAATGATAGCATTTCAATGAGATGTTATTCGGTTAATAGTTATTTCCCAGTTTTAAAATTCACATTTTTTTCCCCTTTAACTAAATGTATCTACGAATTACCAAAAAATATTTATTTCATTTAGTTATTTTGTAAATAGTTTCGTTAGTGTCTAAAATCAATTATGTTTATCCTATGCAATTAAGCAATGTCAATACTATCCAAATTTTTCAGTGCAAAAAAATACAACTACATGTATTCTATTTTAAAATTATTATTTTCTAAACACAGTACTGTACTAAATATTTCAAACGATAATATCCTCCCATAAAAGTGCCTCATACATAATACTATCACACCAATTTATCTATGAACTATGTACTACCTAGTGTCCGAAGAGAGGGAAATAATTAAAAAGGCCTCTTGAATAGAGCACTAAATATACCCGAGTACATTGTTTAGTCGGGCACTAAAATACTGTGCTACGTGATGTCACCGCTTCCGCGGTATTCAGGCCTAAAGAGGCCGCAGCTCAGCAACGATTACTACTTGCTTGCGTTACTAATAATAAATAATATTAATAAAATAAAATATTAAACAGAAATATGACATAAACGAATATGATTTTTACAAGGCACTTTATCGAAAAAAGTATTTAATGCAAAATAATATTGTATGTATATTTATGTACTTATAATACCCTCGAGGCCAAAGTACAGTGCAACAAACTTTTCTGATCATCTGTACTTGGGTGTTTGGTCGCTAGTGTCGTTGTAAGTTCACACCATTTCAATATGGCGACTGTAGTTTTGATTTTTGACCACCGGGTCAGAAAACTTTGTTGCTTATAGGTTTTAGTAGAAAACGAATATTGTTACAATACGATAGTAAATGCAGCTTATAAATTTAGAAAAGGTTTAGGTTAGGTTCTCTAAATTACAGCCTTAGTTTTTGTTAAATCTCAAAGGTAAGTCAAAGGTCCTTAAACGGTTTTATACACAAAAAAGTGTTAGTGGAAGTTGAAAGTACGTAGAATATAATTATTTTAGACACCTGGCGCAAGTCAGACATTATATTTTTGTATTTTTAAGATGTACATCATCGCCATTTCATTAACATATTTAACAAAAGATATGTTTACATTACATTTATATTAATTGGAGGTGGCACTAATACTGAAATTGATAATAATAAAAGGTACAATAGTTCAGTTTATGAATCTTCAGTGCTACGAGACACCAAGTGATAATATCTTAACAGTATGTTGACATTATTATAATACTGTAACTTGCAAGTATTAAATAAAGTCAGTATCATGAGACCGTATCATAAGATTGCGGCGAAAGTTAGCATGCATTCAGCTTTCTAGCCTCGCAGCGATGGGACCAGCAATTGCGTCTCATTTACTAAGCTTAATCGACCTATCAAGAAAAGTAGTTAATGATCTTTGGTAAACATTAACCTAACTACTGACTATATGACAATAAAAATGATTTAACCAGTATTTAATCAGTAATTAACCAGTATTTATTAAAAAAAGGATCATGGGATGCTTCAGTTTAAACTGCCCATAATGCCTATTATCTCTATTTTCCATAATACTTTCTTCCAGGTCTGCGATCCTAGCCCAAAAGCTACCAATAGTATCGAATAATTGGCAGATACATAGATATTTATTTCATGTTTTAATTATATTACACAGTTTATATTGCAAAATAATAGAAAAAATACATAAGGAGTGAAAACAAAACTCCCCAGAACAAGACAATGTCACGCTTTTACCGGAACTGAAAGGCCAATTAAAGTATTCCCAGCATGAAACTTTGCTGTGAGATTATCAAATTACCTATTCTTTTGTGTCACATACAGCCACACTTTACAATTACAATACACTGCAACTAGTAACATTAAGCCATAACATCTTTATTTATGCGCTTAAGTGTCAGCTCATACCGAGACACGACGCAACGTGAAGTGGCTTGAAGATGCATCGCGCGTCGTTAGGATGTCTTCGCGTCTTGGTGTGATCTGACCCTAACTATTTAATTTTAGGAAATCAAGACAAGACAAGTAATAACGGGCAAAATATATCCAAACCAAGCCACAGAAATACATTACTGTAGTATTAAGATCCTTTTTCACAATTCAAGAAAACACCTCTTACCATTTACAAGGACACAATTTCAATTAATACTTATTAAAAAAATACAATTGTTTTAATTAGTATTTATTGAATAGTGACAGCAATATGTTTTTCATTATTTTAAACTTGTCATTAGATTTATTCACTAGCATTTACGAGTTAAAAATATATATAATTTTTGTATCTATTGATATTATTTGACTTTAACTTTAAATTACAAAATAATAAAATATTGAGTTATAAGTTATAACTTATAACTAATAGTATTGTTCTAATATTAGCAAGGTGTAGGCCTTGTATAACTTAAATAATCTGCTTTATATTAACAAAAACGTCAAAAACAAATTAACGTGAGTTTACATAGATAGCAAAAATTTAAAGCGCCGCCGCTTTTTGTAATTTTTTCATAAAATGAATTTTAAAATTTAATTTTGACGTACTTCAAGAACTAGTGTATACAATAGTCAGTCAATCATTGAGAACCTTCCATAAGAATGTCACTGAAATGAGTTGTTACTAACAAACTTTGTTTTGCTTATTGTAAAATCTCTTCATTCCTTACCTTGTAGTAATTAAGAATTATATTTCAACGAGCTCGTAACAAAAGCCAGTTTTAAATACAGGTGTGTTTTGTAAATTTGATTAACTATTGTAAAAAATAACGTATTTAAACTTTCATCTTAAGGTTTACTTTTGAGTAGCAGTGAATAAAAAATTAACTTAGCAATTACTTTTTGTAATAATTTCTTCGAACAATTCTGTTACATACAATTTATTGGTTACTTTTAAATGAAGTTGTTACTACATATCATTAAGTTTGTTGTATTAAAATTAATAATCTGATTGAAGCCGCCTCTTGGTTACTTTCTCTATGAACTTGTATATTTATTGTTCCACAAACGAAATATGTGACACAAAAATAATTCGTAAACGCAATGTCCTTTTGCAATAAAATATGTTATTTATAATTGTTTAGAAGTTTGTAATAAACAATACAGAATAAATGTTGATAAATAATATAGTTAGATTAGATATTAGTACTGACTTTAATGGACTTTTACTTCTCGACATATTGCTATTTTTTATCATTATTATTATTATTTATAACAATACACCTTTTTTCTTGTTGCACATATTTAAAAAAATACATCTTTTAATGAACTAAAAAAATACATACTGCCGATTTTACCACTAAAAGCGATCTCTTCCAGAAAATCTGTGAGGTTTACTTTACCGAAACTTAGAGTTTAGGGTACTTGAATTAATAAAAACAAACATTTAATGTAGATTATTTAGTTAAAGCAATTTAAATGCAATAAAAGTTCACACCGACAACTAAATACACATATTTATGTGTTGTTCATAAAATTCAAATGTTTTAACATAATTATAGCAGAGAGAAACCACGGGCGAAATTAGTTGATGTAAAACCAAAAAACCAACTTATGCTCAAATCTAAATGCTTCCCATAAATGTTAAGCTCCTTAAGAGGTAAAAAAGAACCTACTAAGGCATTTATTAGTAAATATATTTGTAGGTATTTACGATCAAATACCTATTACAATGTAATTCCCTTAGTAAACTAATGTAGTGCGACACCTGGATCTATGCGGCCTCTAGGTTAAGCGGAAGGTAGTCACGCGACGTTGATTGACTATCACTGCGCAAATAACATACAAAGTAACATAAGAAGATATTCCTATTCCCTCAACAGGAAGTATCCATAGGATCTATGGATAATCTAAACTTCGTGAAGTATGATTTATTGACTCTGGCGTTTACAAATATGGCAATTGAGGATAAAGCTGAGAACTCAGAGATGGATTTGTTTACATTTATGGTCACTCACATAGCTTGGATAAGACTTAAAGGCTATCTTAAATGCAACTGAAGGAAATAAACAACCATGATTAATTCGAATCAAATTTTATAGTAAACATCTTAATGACCAAATAAAACCAAAGAAATCGTCTTTTTTTTATTATATCCTAAAACCCGATTTTCTTGTTTCGAAAGTATCAACTCAGAATATACATATAATCTATGAATCATATGGAACTACGATATAACATAATACACATATATATATACATATAAAGCTGAGCAAAAAGAAATTTCCAAAAACAAATCTTAAGCGGAATGAGAGAATACTCAAGACACAATAACAAACCACAATAATAAACTAATACGAACGAAATAATCAAAGCTTTCTAACAAAGTTAGACTTCCGAAGAATGCAAGAGGAAGTTTAATTGTAGTGAAACTTAATAACATCGCCCCGCAAATGGTTGTTGACAGTGGAAACCTGCCTTTAATGGCTTGAATAAGTTACCTACGAAATGGTTTGGAGAAGGCATTATGAGCTCAGTTAATAGAAACTTTAATAATAATAAAAATATTAACATTAATTATTTGCTTGGACTTGTTTTTAATTTCGTACCTACTAGGAAAAAGCACGCAAAACAAATTATAACTCTTAAAAATTATATGACTTTCAAGAATCCTTTGAACTATTTTAACCAATAAAGGGAACAAGTTTTTTCAAAACAAAATAGCATCAAAAGCTAATTATAGAAAAATATTTATAAAAAGAATATTCCTGGAAATGTCACACAGCGCCATCTGTTCTCAAACCCTGCAAGGCTTGTACTATTGTTAACATATACTTTTTATCTAAATACATTTACATGGAAAACACATTTTTTTAAATTTGCCATAAGATAGTTATTAAGATTGTTGTCAAGAGCCCCAAGGGTTCGCGACTGTCAACTACTAAGCTACTAAAAACTTACGTGACCGGATAATTCTGCCGTTTTCTACCGACTTGCAGTTGTCAAATTACGCAATTAAAAATTACTGGTTTGCTGTAGGCAGAAAAAAAATACTTCAAAGATATTTTTTTTCAAAATTAGTAAAAGACATGATAAAGTATGCTTATTAGAAGTAATATTTGTAATACCTATAAACGAGCAATTCTTGTATATATATATAGATATATAATCTGAATCTCTGAAACTGCATCAACGATTTTAATTTGAATTTGAATTTTTATATTGAAATTTAGCATACGGGGGGTTTCGGGGGCGTAAACGTAGTGTTATCCGTGTTTTCAGGCAAAAATAAACTGAAAAATATGAGTCTCCTTGACATCTATTAGAGAATAGTAATACTATTATTTTTACACAGCAACACTAAAGGTACTTGACAATAGCTGGGGTTGTTAAAAAATAACGAACTAGGTTCGGTCCCTAGGTACTAAGTAATAAAATGGGTGCCCTGTAGCTGCAACTATCTTACCTGTTATACCAAACATGCCATACTAATCTACCACGGTAAAGCTTTTCAAAGCTGGTATGTATGAATCAATTTTATATGGTTTTAAAATTATTTATTTATATTGCACGTTTTCGTAGCTCTTGGGTCTATCTCACCGTCTCAAAGTTAGTTAACTCGCGCACAGAAACATGCCGAAGAATTTGTACAGAAAAAGCAGAGAACTCTTAGTGAATGCGACCGAGTGACTTAGTGACATATTTTGCGATTGGCAGCTTTTATACAGCAGTGTTAAAATTTATGTTAATATTTTTCATCAATCATCATTCTCCTTTTACTTTACTGAGTACGTATAGGTCAATATGGTTATTTAATCTCGGTTATATTTACCTTTCTTAAAGATTATCCATACGTACGTCACGCAGAACCTCAAGTGCATTTTAAAAGAACTATCTTATAATAATCCAATCCCAGCGAAAAAATATCCCTTCAGTTCCATGTATAGACGGACACCTTTTAAGACTCTTTATATGTCAAATCGGTCATGTTTTGATACAGATTTCAGTTTGTATGTTAGTTATGAGTTTAAAATTTTGACACAGAAACTCTTAATTATTAATATTTTTACTCTACTTAATGTGTTAAAACTTTAATTCTAAGTGTTGTCTTAACGTCAAAATACGATTTTTGTACATTTATTTTTTAAAAAAACACGTATTTTGCACAAATTTTTCGTTGAATGTTTAAAACAAAAGGCTATTTCGCAATTGTTTTAAAAAATATTGATCTGCAATAACAATATTTTAATATGCTCAAAGCAGATTTTTAATAACTATAATAGATATTTTGTAAACGACGTTGTACTGATTTTTCGCAAGTTTTACGCGTTGGCTGTTCCCGTCACACTCGGCAGCAATTAAATAGCACCGTCTCTCTAATTAAGTCACTTCATAGGCGCCGTCTTAGAAAAACATTTTTAATTTCATTTCATCACAAAAATATATACTTACCGATTTTCATAAGGATTACTTTTTTGGTATTTGGCTACGGAACTCTGATATTTAAAAAAAAAATAAAAATACTTTCAAAAAAGCCATCACTTAGTAGTCATAAAATTCTCTCCATCGCCCAGTGCTACCACATTACACGAAAACCTCACAAAATATTTCCCCACAATAATGGGTTATATCTGTTTTACAACCGGACATCATAAATGCATAAAAGATGGGCAACACAGCGTACCCCCTATGGTAAAAAATTCTACCCTTTGTCCTAAGGGCCCGCGCATTAACACGTTTCAAAATAATAGTTATAGTACGGTCAGCATAAACAAAAACTATAATGTATAATAATATTTAAATGAATCATCCAATGATATTCATGTAGTATGTGGTTTAGTAGTGTCTTCGATTACATATGTCTTTATGTTTACATTTTATAAAGATTGAAAACCTACATCTTTAATGTTAATCTGTACATGTAAAACTTTTCTCTGAGTGAATGAATATTAGTTATGCCTCAGATAATACAATGAACAAATAGACAAAATATTATGATTGTTTTATTTACATATTATATGTAGATAGATCTATTAATTTAATATAAAATCAATATTGATATCAAAAATATACCAATAATATGTATGTTTACAAAAACTTATTTAATTAATTTAAAACCAACAGCTTTCCAAGCACCAATCCAATAAAATATTCAATTTCTAAGTTCTAAACTTCAATTTTGTCCAGAGCTTTTGCTGACGACAGTACATTCCTAGGTGTCTACAGAAAAGTGCCTGCGGGTCCAAATTTTGTTCGTTGAATTTTTCGATACAATAAAAACGACTCGAACAGGTACAAAAGTGAATATAAACCATGACGGCAGAACACACAGCAAAACGTCACAAAAAATAACAACGTATTTTTGACCGTCATTTTTAAAGTGCGCGAAATTGAAAAAAGATGATGTTGTAGTTTGATTATTTTTTTATTCGTTCTATAAATTGATTTTTTTTTATTCGTTCTAAACGTGGCTTACTTATAACAGTTAATAGTTAATAACACGGATTAGAAAGATTTGTGATATTTCATATAAGATTCGACTGACATTGTACATTGTGAAATAAGAATAAAAATTGATAAAAATATTAAAAAATTATACGGTAGTAAAATTCATAAAGTTTTCGGTTTTACAACGGTCTTGATGCCATCTTATTAACTATAAAAAAAAACACTCGTATATTATTGACAATTATCAAATTCGGTTAATAATTGGTCAAATTAGTATTTTATCACACTTTCTCCAAACAAGTGTCATTACTAGACTACATTAATGTATTAGTCAGGCAAAACGGGTGCTTAGACCTTAATAACTCCCACGGGTTTTTTTTTTTGAAATTTTACTTTCCTCGAGGTAAAGAGGGAGTTTATAGAACCCACCGGTGAAAATGACATATGAACGTACCGCGTGCGCTCTACGTAATGTCTATTCTATCAAGTAAGTGCCATCTGTGGTTCAAGATATGAACTACGCGCCTAGCGAGCAATTACAAGATTAAACTTCAGCCAAAACTTGTGTTTAAAGAGCGATACAGAAATCACAAACTCGATTCATTATCGGCCTTCGGCCAATAGTTGCTGATTTTCGCCCTACCACCCTTGAAACACAATATACTACACACATCCAAAGAGAAATTTCTAATATAAATATAATGGAACAGATTCATAACTACGCTTACGCATCCAAATTCTAAACAAAAAAAATAACATAAAATATAGCCTCACACACCTACGAGTGTAAGCCTCAAAACATCATTCGTCACACACAACGAAAACAAAAATGGGGCCAGACTTGACGATTTTATAATAATACCAAATGAAGCATCTACGCTCATAACTACTACAAAAAAACTTTATTCTACTCTGCGTCTGGCCCTACGCCCATCTCCGTACAAACTTTTATCATGCTCTTCCGTACCGCCTCTGTTTTAAATTATACCATAAAATTAGAAACATAAAGTCCAGTTTTACTTGACAATAAAAGTAGAAGACTAAGGTAGTAATCTGTGAGCTTCATCAATTATCTTCACTCAGAGTTAATGACTTTTATAGAACGGTCAAGATTTTTTTTTTTTAATAGCCAAGTAGAGTTTTGTGTTCCGTGTGTGTTGAGATTGAGAATAAACCCAGATTACTTCTTGGAAAAAAAGTAAAGTAAAGTAAAGTATACTTTGTAAATACAATATTTACAGTATTTCAAAATAAAATTTTTGTGTAAGAGAAAAGTGTACTTATTTAACTATTTTGCTATTGACTTAGTGTCAAATATTATCTGATACCTTGATATAATTTCATTTTATGACCTTTTCCATTCATCTGTATACATATAAATTAAGGAACTGACCGATGAATACAATGACATATCAACTAACTACCCAAAACACTGGGTCTAGAAACTTGAAATTTGGCATGTGGGTTCCTTACTTGACGTAGGGCTCCACTAAAAAAAGGGTACAATATTCATCCCCTAAAGGAGTAAAGTGGGGTTTGGATGTTTGAATGAAAATATATAAATTTCGAAGCTAAATACATAAAAAGCAGTATTTGGCCTTTTGGTTGAAAATTAAGATTGACGTGTTTCACTGATTTTGAAAAATTATCCCCTAGGGATCATAGCAGGCAATTCCGATATTTTTCTAGGTGAAACCATAAACAGTTAAAAGCTCTCTTTTTTTGTAAGTCTTCGCGGTCGAAGTCACAGGAATAGGCTAGTAATATATATCTACATTTTACTGTACCTAAATATATTCCAGTTACTTTTGTTAATTGACTAATAATCATAATTTAAGAAGTTCACTTTATTCCTTTACAATGCTTAATGTGCGGTTCCTTTGACCCAGTTGATCATTATACACCAATAAATCCCTATCTACAAAGTCAACATTATAAATTGTACTTATTTTATAACAGTTGAGTTTTATGTTGTTTTACAGCCACTTATCCTGTAGTTTTTCGCAAAAGGTTTAAGCTATCTTTTTGCGTTTATTTGCTTACAGTATAATTTAATTACGTTTTGCAGTAGGTACGTTAATTGCTGCAAGGTTTTATAATTAAAAGGTAGTTATATATTTACGTGTTAGTAACTTTGTAAACTTAAAATGCAATCTGTATGTATAATATCTGTGTGTAAGCAAAGTGAGCAAAAAAGAGCAAAGTGTCTCACTGACTAACGAATAATCATATAATCACACAGCCCACAGCTAGTGCTGCTGTACACAAGGCTAATTTTAAATGATCACATTAAATATATGTAGCGTAGTTCTCCAGTAATGTAACTTTTGCCCTCAAGAGTTATTAGCTTCCAAAGTTGAATCGAATTCAATCACTCTAGAGTGACGGCATATGGCTTAGAGTTTTTGAATTAGAAGCAGCCTTCTAAACGTAATTCACGGTAGGTGATTTCACCTTTGACCTTTTTAACTATAATTTCTACAAATCTGGAATAAATTTCAATTAAAGAACTTTAAACAATTAAAAGTATTTTAATTCTCAAGAAAATTGTTTTAAAGAAATCTGTCCAATTTTTTTTTAGAATTCTACGGAACCCTAAGTTGATGCGTGTACGATACACATTTGTTTATTATATTGCGACAAGGTTATCTTTTTTAGAAATAAAATTCATTCGAATATCATTTTTCTAAAATATATCATAGCATAATTCTATTGATGTGAAACTACAGTCAAACAAAACCCGACAAAGGTATATTGTCAAATGATAGGGATGGTCCACGAAAAAATGTGTCTGTCTGGCGCCAGACAGTGTCCCTGCCTGTACCTGCAATTGTAGCAGTGGTTCTCAAATATTTTGTAGTAGCATTGTTTATAAAGCACATATTACTACTTATAAAATGTTTTATCCTCTGTATATATAAAAGGGAACCCTGACTGACTAACAGTCAGTCAGTCAATCTCAATTAACGCACAGCTCCAACTGCTGGACGGATAGAGCTGAAATTTGGCATACATATATCTATTATGATGTAGGCGTGAGGTAAGAAATGGTTTTCCAAAACTCCTTGAACGGGGGTTCAAAATTTGTATGGAGCATCAAGATCGCGAGGTCAATCCATTTATTAATCCATTACTTAATAGTTTTTAGTAGTTGATTAGGTAAGTAGTTCATTATTTTTGAGATAGAAAGAGAGAGAGAGAGAGTGAGAGAGAGGGAGAGAAAAAGAGAGAGAATACGTTAAGTGTGAGTGGGTTTTTTTTCTATAATTGAGGAGTTGCCGTAAGAATCCAACGGCGATAACCAAATTTAGGGCGGGCCTAGCCGCTGACAAAAGCTAGTTAATTTATATTTACTGAAAATTACTAATAGATACCATATCAATTATTTTTTTCTAGTACTTGCAAGATTGGCTTAGATAATAGGTGTTCTACTAAAGCTGTCTAAATTTAAAAAAATCAAAATAAATTTATTAACATTAGAAAGTTTGTATTACAACGATTTTTTTTTAAGTTTCAAAAAATGCATAGGTTTTAAAATAATTGTCACTGTTTTTTTTTTATTATTTTATAATATAAAAATCTTCATAAAGGTAACAAAAACCTTGCATCTTAAACACTGTTTTTTTTATTATTTTATAATATAAAAATTCTTCATAAAGGTAACAAAAACTTGCATCTTAAATTTTACCAACATACATTTATACAGTTTTACAATCACTGACGCTTCACAACTGCTCGCTCTCTACCTGCTTGCAATATAATAGTATCCAAAATTGTACCCGAAATAATTACCATGATTACTATACCAGGTATTCGTCCCAGGGTCGTTTCGGTCGACTGTATAGGTAGTTATATAATTATATCCATAGATACAAAAATCATTGAAAGTCAGAAGGCACACATGTACGTATACGTATTTTCTTCGACTTCTCACGTATTTTGGTAAAAAAAACTAAGCTAAAAATGGTGTGTATGATCTATGTTAACGATATTAACCAAAAAATGTAAATATCATCAAAAATTTATACGCACATTTGGATGTGGTTTTCATGGTTTGATAAGGATATCAATAAGGATATCATAGGAATGCAACAACCCACAAAATAATAGTGGTCAAGGTAGGGGGAAATCGCTGGTTTCCAACGACTCAGATTCAGGCTTTGTGAAAGAGGATTACACTCAGCTCTGTGCATCAACAGCGTTAGAAGAAGACAACTACTGACCAATATAATTAACACTGTAGCCATTTACAAAATTAATCACTTGAAATAATAGCTTAAAGGTAAACGCCGCAGATTGTTTACAAACATATATACATATGAATTTTGCCATAACCACCGAATTTCCCAAAATTTTACTTAACATTTTGGTTTCAAAAAAACGAACAAAAATTTATGAGCTCGCCATTTTTGGTTTCATGATATTGTGGTAAACCATGATTTTTTTTTTTTTTGCAAAGGTGCCGGAATTTCTCGTATAGTACAGCTTCAAAAAATATAAAAAATAATGGCCTATCAGTATCTCATGAAACCAAAAACCGCGGGCACCTAATTTTTTGTTTTTTTTTTAAATTGAAATACAAAGTGTACAATTAACTGAGCTTTGAAGATTATGGCATATGAATTTTGTGTGAAAAACCATCTACGGCACTTACTATAATCAATTATGTATCGTCATATACATACATACTTACATTACACTATTGATGCATATAAAAATGTTGATTTACCACATACCTGTGAACAAAAAAATAACATTTTTTTTGTAAAAAACATCACATTTTTAAAAGTATTCAGCTTATAATATAACCAATATTAATAAATTTCTACCTTGATTAAAAATCGCTTGTCTTTATAAACTTGTACCTTGTAATCATTTGCCTACCATTGTATTAAATATAAACTTGACAGTGAAAATGCCAACATTATTTAAGCTTTCTAGTTTTTACCGTTCGCTTGTAACTTTAAATTTTTAGCAAAAAAAAAAATTTTAAGCAAGAAATTCAAAAGCTTTATAAATTACTAATGAGACGTAAATAAAAAACCTAAAACTGAAAAATTAACTAATTATTACGGTAATATAGTTTTTTACAAATTAATAATTGATTTAGAAGCAGATGTGTACAAATTTTAGGATTTGTAAGCCTTACTTCATTGTCTTTCCTGATTCGACAAATTTTGTAATATATTTTTACGGTAAAAAAAATACTATAAACAAACCTTGCATTTAAATCCTGTGTCAGGTTTTCTTTTTAAATTTAACAGCTAAAGTAAACACACTACTATTGTTGTGTTTAACTGACCAATACCAATTCTGTTCCGAATATTTCATTTCGATACATTCGTTTCGGCAAACATCACGTACAAAATAAAAGAAGTTTGTTTATATATTGCCTGAATCCCGAATAAACTATTTCCTATTACCAACGTGACCCCGATTGTCTGTCAATCTCTCAGCTCAGAGTGACGGCCTCTTTACAACTTTATTGATACCTAACCATTAGACAATGATCCCTCGAATCTACACTGACCTGTATAAAATTTCAAGTTTAACAGTTCAATTCAGTTTGGTAGCTAATGGAGTGAACGATGTTGTAATATACCTACTATACTCTATCCACCGAAACGAGTTAATAGGGGAAAAATGAACTGGCATGTGATTGGTCGAACAATGACGTTAAGGCTGTGTTCACAGCGCGAGTTTTTTTAGTTTGTTCGTGCGACTCGTACTGTTCAGACGTGCTCACTGTGCTAGTGCAATCTATTATTTTATTTTTTGACTCGGCTTGTTATTTGGACTCTGGATAATTTTGTTACGTGTGACCCGGCTTTGTGATTGATTGCATTCCTAAAGACTTGGCGCTTGTATAACGGACTTTTTGAGTTTACTGTCGATTTGCCTAAGTGAGATGGCCGACAGTTTACATGGAGGTAACTCTGTGGAAAAAAGGCGACGACGAGCCTTTTCCTCGACTGAAAAAACAATGATATGGAACATGTATCAATCTATGAGGAGTTCCATGGAATCCCCTTCAAACAATGACGTCATGAAAGCTGTTGCATCATCTATGGGTGTTCATTGGATGTCCATCTATAGAATTCTGAAAGAGAAAGAAACTAAAAATGTTTTAAATTCACCCAAAAAAACAAGAAAACGTACTTTCATTGTAGACACAATCGACGACTTAACTAAATGTGCTATAAGAAGAAAAGTTCACGATTTATTTTCCCGAAATGAGATACCGACATTGGACAAAATAATGAATTCAATAAATGAAGATGGTACTTTGGGGACATTCAAAAGATCAACACTTCATAAAATCCTTAAAATGATTGGATTTAGGTACATTAAAAGATGCAGGAACAGCTTATTGATTGATCGTGACGACATATTTTTTTGGCGGAGGAATTATTTGCGGACAATGAAAATGGCAAGAGAAGAAAAGAAAAAAATATATTATTTGGATGAGACTTGGCTCAATGAAGGCCATACTACTACAAACGTATGGACTGATACAAATGTGAAAAATAAACGCGACGCATTCCTTGATGGCCTGACAACTGGATTAAAAAATCCTTCCGGTAAGTTCTTTAACATAATTCCATTGTTAAAACTGTCTTTGTCATTAATGCAATTCTTTGAAAAGGTTTGAATGTACCTGAGCGATCCTTAATTGGCGGCACTTATTGTTTGTTATGTTATCTTAAACTGTGTGAGCGTTAACTTTGTATCAGATCATTCAATACAATTTTTTATTGTTCCAGGAAAAGGAAAAAGGTTAATAATTACTCATATTGGAAGTGATGATGGATTTGTAGAAGGGGGCTTACACGTGTTCGAGTCAAAAAAGCAAGGAGATTACCATCAAGATATGAATGCCGAAGTGTTTGAGAATTGGTTCAAAAATATTCTTGAAAAGTTACATGATAATTGTATTATTGTAATGGACAACGCTTCGTACCACTCAAGAAAAGTAGAGCAAATTCCGACTGAAAAAAATAAAAAACAAGAGATAATTAATTGGTTGAAAGAAAAACAAATCCCCTTTCAGGATGATTTATTAAAACGAGAGCTACTGAATATCGTAAAAAATCATAAGGAGCAGTACGAGGCGCGTGTCGTAGACGAAATGGCGAAAGCTAAAAATAAAACTGTGGTACGACTTCCGCCGTATCACTGCGAATTAAATCCGATAGAGTTGATCTGGGCTCAAGTTAAAGGACATGTCGCATCCCGCAACAAAACATACAAGATGGCAGAATTAAAAATGTTATTAAACAACTCAATTCAAAATATTGACGCTGCAAAATGGAAAAAATGCATAAAACATGTCGAAGAGATAGTAGAACCGAAAATGAATGCCATGGACAGAAATGTGGAAACAATGACCGAAACATTCATAATAAACGTGGGAAGTGACAGCGACAGTAGTGATACGTCGGAATAATTTAATTAATTGTATATGTTAAACTATTTAAATATACATAATTTTATTTTAAAACATTGTCTTAATATTTTTCTTTCTTTCTCTAAGTTCAATACAAAATACTTAAGTGGTTTTAGTGCTTACTATTGAGCGCACAAAATCATCGCATATGAACACACCTTAACTTTTTATCAGTATAGTTGACGCCCACTCACCTTTTTGTGTCCTTATCTTTTGTAAGGGATTGTGCGACAGAGACAATGCTCTATTAACTCGTTTCGGTGGATAGAGTTTTCATAAGGATTACTTTTTTGGTATTTGGCTACGGAACTCTGATATTTAAAAAAAAAATAAAAATACTTTCAAAAAAGCCATCACTTAGTAGTCATAAAATTCTCTCCATCGCCCAGTGCTACCACATTACACGAAAACCTCACAAAATATTTCCCCACAATAATGGGTTATATCTGTTTTACAACCGGACATCATAAATGCATAAAAGATGGGCAACACAGCGTACCCCCTATGGTAAAAAATTCTACCCTTTGTCCTAAGGGCCCGCGCATTAACACGTTTCAAAATAATAGTTATAGTACGGTCAGCATAAACAAAAACTATAATGTATAATAATATTTAAATGAATCATCCAATGATATTCATGTAGTATGTGGTTTAGTAGTGTCTTCGATTACATATGTCTTTATGTTTACATTTTATAAAGATTGAAAACCTACATCTTTAATGTTAATCTGTACATGTAAAACTTTTCTCTGAGTGAATGAATATTAGTTATGCCTCAGATAATACAATGAACAAATAGACAAAATATTATGATTGTTTTATTTACATATTATATGTAGATAGATCTATTAATTTAATATAAAATCAATATTGATATCAAAAATATACCAATAATATGTATGTTTACAAAAACTTATTTAATTAATTTAAAACCAACAGCTTTCCAAGCACCAATCCAATAAAATATTCAATTTCTAAGTTCTAAACTTCAATTTTGTCCAGAGCTTTTGCTGACGACAGTACATTCCTAGGTGTCTACAGAAAAGTGCCTGCGGGTCCAAATTTTGTTCGTTGAATTTTTCGATACAATAAAAACGACTCGAACAGGTACAAAAGTGAATATAAACCATGACGGCAGAACACACAGCAAAACGTCACAAAAAATAACAACGTATTTTTGACCGTCATTTTTAAAGTGCGCGAAATTGAAAAAAGATGATGTTGTAGTTTGATTATTTTTTTATTCGTTCTATAAATTGATTTTTTTTTATTCGTTCTAAACGTGGCTTACTTATAACAGTTAATAGTTAATAACACGGATTAGAAAGATTTGTGATATTTCATATAAGATTCGACTGACATTGTACATTGTGAAATAAGAATAAAAATTGATAAAAATATTAAAAAATTATACGGTAGTAAAATTCATAAAGTTTTCGGTTTTACAACGGTCTTGATGCCATCTTATTAACTATAAAAAAAAACACTCGTATATTATTGACAATTATCAAATTCGGTTAATAATTGGTCAAATTAGTATTTTATCACACTTTCTCCAAACAAGTGTCATTACTAGACTACATTAATGTATTAGTCAGGCAAAACGGGTGCTTAGACCTTAATAACTCCCACGGGTTTTTTTTTTTGAAATTTTACTTTCCTCGAGGTAAAGAGGGAGTTTATAGAACCCACCGGTGAAAATGACATATGAACGTACCGCGTGCGCTCTACGTAATGTCTATTCTATCAAGTAAGTGCCATCTGTGGTTCAAGATATGAACTACGCGCCTAGCGAGCAATTACAAGATTAAACTTCAGCCAAAACTTGTGTTTAAAGAGCGATACAGAAATCACAAACTCGATTCATTATCGGCCTTCGGCCAATAGTTGCTGATTTTCGCCCTACCACCCTTGAAACACAATATACTACACACATCCAAAGAGAAATTTCTAATATAAATATAATGGAACAGATTCATAACTACGCTTACGCATCCAAATTCTAAACAAAAAAAATAACATAAAATATAGCCTCACACACCTACGAGTGTAAGCCTCAAAACATCATTCGTCACACACAACGAAAACAAAAATGGGGCCAGACTTGACGATTTTATAATAATACCAAATGAAGCATCTACGCTCATAACTACTACAAAAAAACTTTATTCTACTCTGCGTCTGGCCCTACGCCCATCTCCGTACAAACTTTTATCATGCTCTTCCGTACCGCCTCTGTTTTAAATTATACCATAAAATTAGAAACATAAAGTCCAGTTTTACTTGACAATAAAAGTAGAAGACTAAGGTAGTAATCTGTGAGCTTCATCAATTATCTTCACTCAGAGTTAATGACTTTTATAGAACGGTCAAGATTTTTTTTTTTTAATAGCCAAGTAGAGTTTTGTGTTCCGTGTGTGTTGAGATTGAGAATAAACCCAGATTACTTCTTGGAAAAAAAGTAAAGTAAAGTAAAGTATACTTTGTAAATACAATATTTACAGTATTTCAAAATAAAATTTTTGTGTAAGAGAAAAGTGTACTTATTTAACTATTTTGCTATTGACTTAGTGTCAAATATTATCTGATACCTTGATATAATTTCATTTTATGACCTTTTCCATTCATCTGTATACATATAAATTAAGGAACTGACCGATGAATACAATGACATATCAACTAACTACCCAAAACACTGGGTCTAGAAACTTGAAATTTGGCATGTGGGTTCCTTACTTGACGTAGGGCTCCACTAAAAAAAGGGTACAATATTCATCCCCTAAAGGAGTAAAGTGGGGTTTGGATGTTTGAATGAAAATATATAAATTTCGAAGCTAAATACATAAAAAGCAGTATTTGGCCTTTTGGTTGAAAATTAAGATTGACGTGTTTCACTGATTTTGAAAAATTATCCCCTAGGGATCATAGCAGGCAATTCCGATATTTTTCTAGGTGAAACCATAAACAGTTAAAAGCTCTCTTTTTTTGTAAGTCTTCGCGGTCGAAGTCACAGGAATAGGCTAGTAATATATATCTACATTTTACTGTACCTAAATATATTCCAGTTACTTTTGTTAATTGACTAATAATCATAATTTAAGAAGTTCACTTTATTCCTTTACAATGCTTAATGTGCGGTTCCTTTGACCCAGTTGATCATTATACACCAATAAATCCCTATCTACAAAGTCAACATTATAAATTGTACTTATTTTATAACAGTTGAGTTTTATGTTGTTTTACAGCCACTTATCCTGTAGTTTTTCGCAAAAGGTTTAAGCTATCTTTTTGCGTTTATTTGCTTACAGTATAATTTAATTACGTTTTGCAGTAGGTACGTTAATTGCTGCAAGGTTTTATAATTAAAAGGTAGTTATATATTTACGTGTTAGTAACTTTGTAAACTTAAAATGCAATCTGTATGTATAATATCTGTGTGTAAGCAAAGTGAGCAAAAAAGAGCAAAGTGTCTCACTGACTAACGAATAATCATATAATCACACAGCCCACAGCTAGTGCTGCTGTACACAAGGCTAATTTTAAATGATCACATTAAATATATGTAGCGTAGTTCTCCAGTAATGTAACTTTTGCCCTCAAGAGTTATTAGCTTCCAAAGTTGAATCGAATTCAATCACTCTAGAGTGACGGCATATGGCTTAGAGTTTTTGAATTAGAAGCAGCCTTCTAAACGTAATTCACGGTAGGTGATTTCACCTTTGACCTTTTTAACTATAATTTCTACAAATCTGGAATAAATTTCAATTAAAGAACTTTAAACAATTAAAAGTATTTTAATTCTCAAGAAAATTGTTTTAAAGAAATCTGTCCAATTTTTTTTTAGAATTCTACGGAACCCTAAGTTGATGCGTGTACGATACACATTTGTTTATTATATTGCGACAAGGTTATCTTTTTTAGAAATAAAATTCATTCGAATATCATTTTTCTAAAATATATCATAGCATAATTCTATTGATGTGAAACTACAGTCAAACAAAACCCGACAAAGGTATATTGTCAAATGATAGGGATGGTCCACGAAAAAATGTGTCTGTCTGGCGCCAGACAGTGTCCCTGCCTGTACCTGCAATTGTAGCAGTGGTTCTCAAATATTTTGTAGTAGCATTGTTTATAAAGCACATATTACTACTTATAAAATGTTTTATCCTCTGTATATATAAAAGGGAACCCTGACTGACTAACAGTCAGTCAGTCAATCTCAATTAACGCACAGCTCCAACTGCTGGACGGATAGAGCTGAAATTTGGCATACATATATCTATTATGATGTAGGCGTGAGGTAAGAAATGGTTTTCCAAAACTCCTTGAACGGGGGTTCAAAATTTGTATGGAGCATCAAGATCGCGAGGTCAATCCATTTATTAATCCATTACTTAATAGTTTTTAGTAGTTGATTAGGTAAGTAGTTCATTATTTTTGAGATAGAAAGAGAGAGAGAGAGAGTGAGAGAGAGGGAGAGAAAAAGAGAGAGAATACGTTAAGTGTGAGTGGGTTTTTTTTCTATAATTGAGGAGTTGCCGTAAGAATCCAACGGCGATAACCAAATTTAGGGCGGGCCTAGCCGCTGACAAAAGCTAGTTAATTTATATTTACTGAAAATTACTAATAGATACCATATCAATTATTTTTTTCTAGTACTTGCAAGATTGGCTTAGATAATAGGTGTTCTACTAAAGCTGTCTAAATTTAAAAAAATCAAAATAAATTTATTAACATTAGAAAGTTTGTATTACAACGATTTTTTTTTAAGTTTCAAAAAATGCATAGGTTTTAAAATAATTGTCACTGTTTTTTTTTTATTATTTTATAATATAAAAATCTTCATAAAGGTAACAAAAACCTTGCATCTTAAACACTGTTTTTTTTATTATTTTATAATATAAAAATTCTTCATAAAGGTAACAAAAACTTGCATCTTAAATTTTACCAACATACATTTATACAGTTTTACAATCACTGACGCTTCACAACTGCTCGCTCTCTACCTGCTTGCAATATAATAGTATCCAAAATTGTACCCGAAATAATTACCATGATTACTATACCAGGTATTCGTCCCAGGGTCGTTTCGGTCGACTGTATAGGTAGTTATATAATTATATCCATAGATACAAAAATCATTGAAAGTCAGAAGGCACACATGTACGTATACGTATTTTCTTCGACTTCTCACGTATTTTGGTAAAAAAAACTAAGCTAAAAATGGTGTGTATGATCTATGTTAACGATATTAACCAAAAAATGTAAATATCATCAAAAATTTATACGCACATTTGGATGTGGTTTTCATGGTTTGATAAGGATATCAATAAGGATATCATAGGAATGCAACAACCCACAAAATAATAGTGGTCAAGGTAGGGGGAAATCGCTGGTTTCCAACGACTCAGATTCAGGCTTTGTGAAAGAGGATTACACTCAGCTCTGTGCATCAACAGCGTTAGAAGAAGACAACTACTGACCAATATAATTAACACTGTAGCCATTTACAAAATTAATCACTTGAAATAATAGCTTAAAGGTAAACGCCGCAGATTGTTTACAAACATATATACATATGAATTTTGCCATAACCACCGAATTTCCCAAAATTTTACTTAACATTTTGGTTTCAAAAAAACGAACAAAAATTTATGAGCTCGCCATTTTTGGTTTCATGATATTGTGGTAAACCATGATTTTTTTTTTTTTTGCAAAGGTGCCGGAATTTCTCGTATAGTACAGCTTCAAAAAATATAAAAAATAATGGCCTATCAGTATCTCATGAAACCAAAAACCGCGGGCACCTAATTTTTTGTTTTTTTTTTAAATTGAAATACAAAGTGTACAATTAACTGAGCTTTGAAGATTATGGCATATGAATTTTGTGTGAAAAACCATCTACGGCACTTACTATAATCAATTATGTATCGTCATATACATACATACTTACATTACACTATTGATGCATATAAAAATGTTGATTTACCACATACCTGTGAACAAAAAAATAACATTTTTTTTGTAAAAAACATCACATTTTTAAAAGTATTCAGCTTATAATATAACCAATATTAATAAATTTCTACCTTGATTAAAAATCGCTTGTCTTTATAAACTTGTACCTTGTAATCATTTGCCTACCATTGTATTAAATATAAACTTGACAGTGAAAATGCCAACATTATTTAAGCTTTCTAGTTTTTACCGTTCGCTTGTAACTTTAAATTTTTAGCAAAAAAAAAAATTTTAAGCAAGAAATTCAAAAGCTTTATAAATTACTAATGAGACGTAAATAAAAAACCTAAAACTGAAAAATTAACTAATTATTACGGTAATATAGTTTTTTACAAATTAATAATTGATTTAGAAGCAGATGTGTACAAATTTTAGGATTTGTAAGCCTTACTTCATTGTCTTTCCTGATTCGACAAATTTTGTAATATATTTTTACGGTAAAAAAAATACTATAAACAAACCTTGCATTTAAATCCTGTGTCAGGTTTTCTTTTTAAATTTAACAGCTAAAGTAAACACACTACTATTGTTGTGTTTAACTGACCAATACCAATTCTGTTCCGAATATTTCATTTCGATACATTCGTTTCGGCAAACATCACGTACAAAATAAAAGAAGTTTGTTTATATATTGCCTGAATCCCGAATAAACTATTTCCTATTACCAACGTGACCCCGATTGTCTGTCAATCTCTCAGCTCAGAGTGACGGCCTCTTTACAACTTTATTGATACCTAACCATTAGACAATGATCCCTCGAATCTACACTGACCTGTATAAAATTTCAAGTTTAACAGTTCAATTCAGTTTGGTAGCTAATGGAGTGAACGATGTTGTAATATACCTACTAGCGATTGCATGCAAATTTTGAATGTTGTTCGCGGCGCGGACTATTAAATTTTAGATTGTTACAATGAGTGAGCTGAATTTGGTAACTAATTAAGTAAATATATTTCTAGTACCTGCGTATGTAATTGTACGTAAATATCTTTAAAATATCCATAGGTATATGACCTTGACATGTTTAACACAGTTTTAAATGAAGGTTCTTTAAAATTACAGCGGAGAATATACCGTAAAAACTGGTTGCCTGTAAAGTCGGTATACGGGCGAAAGTTTTACGTGACAATGATTTTATGTCTGTCTCTCTCGCTCTTAGGCGGGCGCGTGCCTCTCACTCGCTCTCATTGTGAGCGCATAACGTGAGCGGAGCGTAACGCAGTTTCTTGAAGTGTCACCCGGCAAACCAATTTATAAGACGTTGTCACGTCAAAAGTAGTAATGTCACAACTGGGCGGATTTGACATTTCTATACTTACTTTAGTCTCTGTTTTGGGTAGAAACAAACAAGTTTCTTGTACGATTGGAGATCATTTTTTTACGTTTTTTACCCAAATGTCAAACATCGCCATGTTGTGACATCACACTCTCATGATCTATTACAAAAAAGCTTTTAAGTTCCTTTAAAACAAGTACGTTTTTATTTTTTTTAATATGTTATCCTTAAAATCTCATACCGAAAAAACAAAAAATAACGTAAAAATCATAAAAATATTTTTACCGTATAATAAACTAAACGATTGGTAGCGGTAACATTACAAATATGCTTCAAAAGGTTATTGTAAACACAAATAATCTGTCCATGCCATCTAGCTCATAGCACTAAACTATTTGAGCACTGGTAGGTAACATAAGCAAATGCCTAGAACGAGCGTGAAACAAGTCTACCTACCCGTGCTTGTTTACTGGCATTATCTTAATCCGCGGTTTACTTATATACGCCCACTGCTACTGCTACTATTTTAGTATGACCATGCTTTTTAATAAACCCTGAAATTTTATAGTTTTTTAGTTAGTTAAGTTAAGTGCAATATCTCATAAAACTATAAAATTTGGACTTATTTAAATTGGTACCTCGTTAATTCTTAATCAGACGTTATATTATTAAAACGGTATGTTGTTGGCTGTGGAAACTTTGAAAAGTAGAACTACTTTAGTTACCTAGTTTGCAAGCACAAACCATTTACCTTTGGTTATTTAAGGTAATTTAAAACATAACCTACAAAATTACTGGTCTTGCGTAAAAAAGGACAATCTAGCATTTGGCATATCAAATGCGTTAAATTTTACTAGGTTAGGTGACTGTTTTGTAAAGATATTTTATTTTTAGCAACCTAGCTTATCACTTTTTCAATTTGAAATCAATCAATTTATTTGATATTTAATTTGCCTTAAAGAACCAATTAAAGTAGGCACCTAAATAGTTTGTAATAGATGGTTACCCTACTCTTAAAAGCTTACAGATTTAACAAAATGACTATTTAATATTATAATTAAACACTCTAAATTACCCTTTATCTCTCCGTTATATGGTTTAAAACGCCTTTATCCTTGTTGTTATTTTATCAAGAAATATGGAAATCTAAAATTATGATGTCAATACAACTTAACGTTATAAATTCTGGCTAAATCTTTACTTGTGAGGTTAACTGTTTGTAATGCAGTCTATAATAATTTGAAACATAAATAATACCTAACTAGGCGTATTTTGAAGCACTGTTAGACACGTAAATGTAAGTACATGATCATCTAAATGACTACATAATGACACACATAATCTAATTCACTAATTCATAAGGTCATTTTGTTACATGCAACTAATTTTGATTGGATTTTTTTTTACCATAAACTTTATTTTTATATTAGTTTAAACAAACTTTATCTGATATATAAGAGTACCTACCTACCTACAGTACCGTACTGGGGTAACTAGATAAGGTCAAATAATCTGTTTTTTTTTTTATTTTTCTTTATTAATTATTGAACTTATGCAAAAAAGCTATACACTTTAACATTTATGTGAGATGTAGATAAAATTAATTTGTAAGTTTATAATAATTAGGTACATTGGTTTTTTTATACCACCAAGGTGGCAAAAAGCTTGAGGTCCGCCTGATAGTAATTAGTCACCGCAACCTATGGACTTGCGCGTTGCCGACCCTTAAATCTAATTACTTCTTTCTTGAAGCACCCCATACTGTAGTCTTAAGAGAAAACCTTGGCAGGGAGCTCATTCCACAACCCAAGCGTTCGCGGGAGGAAGTTTCTCTGAAACTGCTCTGTACCTGAACATTAAGGTTGTAAGGTATAAAGACGAATTCCCTGCCAATGGCGAGCGGTGCGATGGTAAAAAGTAGTATCTTCAATACCTTCAAATATTCGTAGCTTAAAGCTCAATAATTAAGGAAAGAACATATATGCATACATTAATGTATGTACACTTAGCTACCTATGGGGGCACAGACCATCTTGAATCAAAAAAAAGTCTAAATTTCATTAACCGCTAATGAAAGTTATGAAATTTATGCGTAAGTAATAAATTAAATTAAATTTAATTTAATTTAATAGTAATTGATGTCTTTCTTTAGCGGTTGATGACATTTAAGGGAACCAGAGAGCCAAGTCGATAAATAAGCTTCTCGAAAAGCCTCTAGTTCTCCACGTAGTCAGTGATTGAAGTAGGTTTGCCCTAAAGGTACGTTCTAATCACAGCATCAGAGCGCGGCGTCATCGATCGCCAGCAGGACGCTGCTGTAATTTATTTTAATTAACAACCGCGTGTCGCGCTAACTCCGATCGGCGACGTGGGCGCGCCTGATTGAGGACCGACAGACCGGCAAAAAAACGCCATAGAGAAACTCAGACTTAACGAGAATCATGATACAGTTCTAGTTCTAATACTTGCCGATTTGACAAAACTTCGAACTATTTTCGAAGTAGGAACTTATGTAGAAGCCGTTGTAATCATAGATGTAGCGTAGAAATCCTAGGTCTGTGTTTGGAATAATATGATATGGGAGCTTTGCATCGATCATACGTGTTATAAAATCTCATTTATCACTTTGGCAGAAATTTATCACATGCACAAAGATAATTTTTAATTTATTTTATTAGATAAATGGACACAGAAACTAATATGATACTATATATACCTATATCTTATATCAAATGTCGTAACTTAAATATATAAGAGAAAAAAATCAATTCAAAAAAGTTCAAAACCAACAGGGCTGTCGAAATAAACAACTTAATATTATACCTATTTATATAGATATTACATAAGAGTCATAGAAATTATAGAAATTGTTAAAATAAGTTATATAAATTGTTCTTTAAAACAACAATTATTTAACGGCAGTTTTTACTATTCGAAAAATGTAGAACCATAGTTTATAGTGTTATCTATATTTAACAGGAAATATACAGAGGCATCCAATTGAATTCAAGATCTCGATAAACAAAACACATTTAGTTATATCATTAGATTGTAACTCGCACTTGACCGGTTATTTTTTATATGTAAAAAAACGTTAAAATTCCCTAACTAAAGGCGCAACGTTTCCTATTCAACATTCCCAGTGTACGTGAAACAAGCTATACCTTGTTATCATATCAAATAGCAAACACAGATCGTAGCCAGAAACAATACTTCGTCTATACTATATTTATAATGTTTTGTCTTTGCTACACTATGTAGTTCCGGAAGTACGTAGATAACTTTTTTTAATAAGAAATTAAAAAGAATATGTTATTTTAGAAGTTATTTCCTCTGAATTTTCTGTTATTTCTACCTTATTTAAGACATGCTTGCTAGAAGCCAAAAAAAAAATGTGAAAATTAAAGAGTTTAAATATTTTAGACATTATCTCAAACCTTATTTCAAAAAACTAAGTAAACTAGAATAAAAATAAACTACAAGTATAATAAAACTAAGTATAAAATTATGTTGATCTTAGAAATACCCATTCGCGACAAAGTTGAAAAAACCCCAAGGTAGAAGAGTATTAATTTTTATCTCTACCGGTTTGATTTGCCACTAAGCCAGGATTATTTTTAATAGGTAGATGTTGAACTTAGAAAAACCCAATCGTGCCAAAGGTGAAGAGAAACCCCAAGGTATAATTAGGTTTGATTTTTTTCAGGCTGAATTTTAGTATATTCTAAAACAAGCATTTTATTATTTCTATTGTAGTGTAATAATGCTACTTATCAAGTAAATATGTATTTTTCCACAAAATCTCTCTTACCCGTGGAGTTGATTTTCCGAAATTTCTTACTGAGAGTATTAATTTTTATCTCTGCCGGTGTGATTTGACACTAAGCCAGGATTATTTTCAATTGGTACAAATGTTTATTACTATGATAGGTATAAAGACTTAAAAAAAACCAATTGCTGTATTTAATGTTCTACACAAATGTATTTCGAAGTCGCTATTTAAATCTGAAATTGAAATATGAATACACTTTTACTTTACAAATGTTATCTAGTCCACTTTACTTTCCTCACGGGCACTGAGTCTCAGTAAACATAACAAAAACAACCACAAGAACAAAACACTGGTAGACAGTTCAAGCTATATTTATGATTTCACGCTATCTACAACAGTCATCGCTCGTTCCCTGAGATTTGCACGAAGTACTTTGGATGTGACATTATTTAAATTTATTTTTAAATATTTACTTTGTAAGTAACGATTTCGAATTAAAGACTACATAGCTGGTTAAAAGCAGGCAACTTATCTGGACTTCTTATCGGAATTGGCAAAAATGCCACCAGTATCGAAGCTGCAGATCTTTTTTATAAATGCTTCTAATGTCTTTGTCAATTCTTTTTCAAGACGTTTAACATGACCTGATTTAAAAATATGTATAGGCATGTTACCTAACGGTAACATTATATTAGGAAAAGATTTTTTATTTAAAATTGAAAACCCATATGTAACAATTTAAAATAGATTTAAAAAATCATGGAAAACTATATATTGACCCACAAGGTTTTTTTTAAATAGCATTACCAATTTGTTTAATTGTTTCAATTAATTTTATTTATTTTAAAGCAATAATTAAATTGAATTCTACTAATTAAACAAATAAAAATTAATCCTACCAAAAATACCTATAATACACTATTTTTATATAGATATTGACATAACTATAAATAAATATGTAAGTGCATATAATGTACACAACTTTCTTCTTTAATACAGTTGTCTACAAATAAATATAAAATACCGAAATCACAGAAATAATTCTACAGTTTTCAAAAAAAGAAGATAAAGGTGCCAACGGAGTCCTATTACTAAACCTTTGCTGTCCAGCTATTAAAGGGCTTTTTCTTTTAGCCCATAAAAGTAGAAGCATGAAATTTTCACAGAATATGTGTTATTATAGCGGATTATCTAACATATAATAAAAAAGTAAGAATTTGAGGGGTACCCCATACTAATACCTACATTCAAGCTTCAAACTTGCCGTGATTATAGTGCGAGCTCTAAAATATAACAACAAATAATAAAAACCGGCCAAGTGCTGGACGGGCCCGACCCATATTACCTTCATAAATTACTATATCAGCGCCGTCTAGCGATTATTAAGAGCAACAGTAACACTTTGTCTGTTGAAATCATTATTTAAAGTTAAGCAACATCGGGCTTGGTCAGGCATTGGATGGGTGATCGCTCGGCGGCAAACTTTTTAATTTTGTTTGTGTTCGTAAATTACGTAAATGGTAGAACAGGTCCCACGGTGCACAAGTCTGACTCACACTTGACCGATTTTTTTGTCAGACCTATTGTCACCTTTACACAAAACATTTTCTCTGAATCAGCCTCTAAGGTAAAAATATTTCAAATTCGTTCCCGTAGAAGGTTATCAGCTTACACAAATAAAAATGTTGAAAAAAAACCTCTCGCTAGTATTTTTATCGCAGGTTTGGTTAAATTTATTGAAATAGTCTTGGTTGACAGAAAATTACCATAATTTTCTATTCGACAGTTCAAATCACGATAGGTTAATAAATAAGAACGTGCCTCCTCCATTTTTCGTATCAATGTCTTGGAATATTAGCATACACAGCGTAGGCATACCCGGGCGGGCCGGCTACCCTACATATACATATAACATATACATAACTTAGCATACTGTGGTTTTATAGCTATTATATGATTGAAATTGACTATTTATTCATTACTTGTTTCCTTATATTGTGTACAATAAAATTGTTTGGGCGTTGTCTCGTCAGTGGGAGCTTTAAATTGTCTTTTGTTTAGCATAATAGCTTGTTTTATTTCTTAATTTTGGTTAATGTATTAGGATTGTATTAATAAAGTGCTTTATTGTATGATTTAAAAATATTGTAATATAACCCCAGATAGACATTCTATACCTACTTGCTTGATGAATATTAGATTATACACATATACACAAAGTTAAATACTTTAAGAATGTTGAATGCGCTCCCTTTGGCATTCCAAATTCCCTATTTTTTAATTTGTTATCTATTTATCTTTCACCCGTTCGATTAGCATTGATGTGAAGAATGTGTAGTATCATCTGTAACAAACTATCAAGTGTTCGTTTAAGATTATTTTTGTCACTTTTAAATGCCACAATAAAATGTGTGTGTGTGTGTGTGTGTGTGTGTGTGTGTGTGTGTGTGTGTGTGTGTGTGTGTGTGTGTGTGTGATAAACGTAGTGTGTGTTAGTCGACTGTGCGTTTTGGCGTTGGTTCAAAAGTGTGAAAAGTATCAAGCGTAACAACTTTTATATCACAACGATCGAAGCCTTAGATGAGAAGTAAATTAACAGACAACCCAACATTTTATAAGGAAATTAGGAATTGTATAATAGGTATAAAGCATTCATTTTAAACATATCTTAAATAAAATATACCCAAGTCAAGGTTATATTGGTTTATAATTATCTAAAACTTGATGTTAAATGTTGTATTTGAAAATGTGTTGCTAATGTATGTATCCTCCACAGACTGACTATGTGGTTTCTAAAGAAACAAGTATTCTGTTCATTTTCTAAATTACCGAATAGGGCAATCGCTTTAAACTAAAAAGAAATCGCATTACTAGCTAACAACACCAGCTCCGCAACTGATGCAGTGGCAACACTAGGTACAGCGCAACATACTTTTGTGACCTGTTTTCGCTAGTGTCATTTAAGTTCACACCATTTTAATATGGCGATCGTAGTTTTTATTTGTAACCAATGGGTCAGAAAAGTTTGTTGCACTGTATACATTCTTTGCCTTGTGGTCTTATCTGTGCTTTATGACCACAGATATTCTTCTATTTACATTGTAGCCCTAATTAATTATTTTGGAATACCTTTCAAACTCACTTTAGCAATATGTAATCTCAGATTAAAAAAAGCGACGCAACGCAATACATTTTAAAAATATAAAACAAAAATCAATTGACTTATTTTAAAAAGTTACAAATCAGAACAACAACAAAGACTCAGCATTATTTAATAGGTATGTAAACAATTTGTTGCCTTATCGTCACGTGACTTATACGCCTAGTTTTCCATAATATCTAGAAATTTCTCAAAAATCGTAATAATTAAGTAAGGATTAAGCACAGAATTAACAATAAAACGACATCTTTATTCCTATGGTCTAGAGGTAGAGAGGAAAACTCTTAACGCACTTTTTGTCAATTCGTAAAGATTCACAGTCCTCTTAAGCTGTGACAAAACTATTGAAAACGGGTTTTTTATTTCATCAGTAAGCAAGAACGAGATTTATTATACAGAACACAAAGGTATTGGGACAACAACACATCAAATTATCTAATCGTGGAAGCATAAAACTGCAAGTAATGATTATTTTATTACTCCATATTTGAAAGGTTTAAAGGCTGAACAAGCTTTTCACATCACTAACTAAATACATATTTTTAACCAACTTCAAAAAAAGGAGGAGGTTCTCAATACGTTTAAATTTTTTTTCTATGTATGTTCCTATGATGTTCCCCGATTACTCGAAAACGCTTTGACAGATTTGGAAAATTCTTTTTTATCTGAAAAGGGTATACTTCCTAGGTTGTCCCATGGCCATCAGGTCAGGATATAATGATAAGATCCAGTAGAAATCGAGGGAACTCTTCAAAATTTTTATAGGCATAGATTTTGGTATTTTTTAGTGTACTAAAAATAAGCCAATGGGTCACTTAAAAGTAAAAACTTTTACTTGGTTTGTTACCTTTTTACGGCTAAGTTACTAAAGCCATCTGGATGAAATTTTGCAATATGATACCTGGCAGATAGGGAAAGGGCATAGGCTACTTAAAAAAACGTAAGTATGACACTATCATCAAAGAATTGCCGTAGGAATCCCACGTCGATAACCGAATTTAAGACAGGCGGAGCCGCGCGCAAGAGCTTATTCAATAAATTTATACGTATGCTGGTAGATAAAAACTTTACACTAGATTTTTTTATGAGGCAGACTTTGTAGATAGTACAATAGTAACTCAAAACATTATTGGAATCCTAAATTATATGACACAAGTACACAACGCCCATCTTTTATTCAGTAGAGATGTCCATCTATTTTTTCGTATAATAAATACTATAATAGTAGATATGTGTGTGTGTTATAATAAGAAAAATAATAAGTAAAAAAAGATCTTGTTTAAACTGTCATACGTATCTATAAGCGTATCCAGCTCTTTGGTGAGATAAACAAAATTCTTACTTTCTATCTAGGAGGGGAAAACCCAACAAAAAAAGCCTGTCTACGCTTGTTAAGACAGGCATGGTTATATCCAGGTTCTTTAATAAAATTATTGCTAAAGACACAACATAATATTATTATCCTTACCCTTACAAATCCTACTAATCTGTCCGTTTGTTTGTTGCTACATAAAGAATGTAGGTATCTATTCTCATAAAAACAACTGAACTAAAAAAAAACACATCTATTAAATATATAACATTAAACTTCTTTTGGGCAACATTAGATGTTATTTTTTGACACCGGTCGTTAAGCCAAGTCAGAAACCTTTTGGATGGCTTAAAAATTCTTAGTCAGCAGTCGACTTAGTGGCCCTTAGCTAGACAACGACTACCAATTCGCACTGGGACAGCTTAGTGGACTTTAGTCTAAGCCTTCTTTCTCTAAAGAGATTAGTTGAGACAAATTGCAGCTGAGGTCTGATACAAATAATAGACAATGCACAATAAACAAATCGAACCATTATAAATAAAAACCAAGTCATATCTAGAATTCCACGCAAACGAAACCGCGTCCAATGGCTAGTTTTAAACAATACAAGTCGAACAGGTACCAATAAAATCACGTGCGTGTTTAAGATTAAGCTTACAGTATAGCACGAGCTTCATACAAATGTTGCAACACACTTATTAAGCAGCGAATGCTTCTCAGTGCCGCCAGCGTCCGTGGGCAGAATGTAATGACACCACAAGGTCTTCTAACGATTTGCGAAACGGTCTTTGACCAGATATCGAATCTTGAACCGCACTTATCTATCGACTAACTAATACATCTAGTATCGATAAGCTTAAACATTCATTGGAGATAAATACAATAGTGTTGTTGTTGGAAATAACTGTAAAAAGATTTTTTCCATACACTTGCTACTACAGTGGCTATTATTGCACCGACTTTTGGTTCATAAAGTAGCTTATATAATGTGTGTGTTCCTAAATTTGAACCAGCATACTGGCCAGTACGGTGTAACGTCATATTGCGGAACAGTACAGCAGTTCGACGTTAGATAATGACGTCACACTGTACTGGCCAGTATGCTGGTTCAATTTTAGGAACACAGGAAATATATTGCAAAACAGATGTGCGTTTTCATTTTCATTATCACACTTGAGTGCGGCAAAAATAGATATAACTATTTTGGTTAGTAAATTAATATTTAATGCACTTAACTTTTTTTTTTTAAACCACTAAGGTGGCAAACAAGCACACGGTCCGCCTGATGGTAAGCGGTCACCGTGGCCTATGGACGCTTGTAACACCAGGGGTATCACTCGCGCGTTGCCAACCCTTCAAAAATCCAATAACTTCTTTCTTGAAGAACCCCATACCTACTGTAGTCCTTAGAGAAAACCTTGGCAGGGAGCTCATTCCACAACCAAAGCATTCGCAGGAGGAAGTTTCTCTGAAACCGCACTGTACGGTCGCGTTTCGGTTCTATAGTGTGAGAATGAATTCCCTGCCGATGGCGAGAGGTAGAAAGTAGCTAGCTAGTTGTTAAAATCAAAAATTTGGTAAGTTGATATGCGTTTGAGGGATGTGCGTTGTGTGTGGTGTGTATGTGTGTGTTTCTGTGTTTATTAAATAATATAAAAATCTATACTTATATATTTACATACTTATATAAAATATCCGTCATTTACAAATCTTTACGTTTCTGCTTTGTTCTGTTCAAAATCGAAAATGCAATTGTCTGCCATTAATTAGAATCAGACCGTAGGATTGCAAAACTGTCTCTACAATAATTCAATTTGTCAATATAACGAAGTGGGTTGAACCCACAGTTTGACAACCGAAGGCCACATGCTAGTGTTAAATGTAATATTAATCTATTATTTGTACAAGTAAGGTGTGCACAACTACGCCGGGCTTTGTTACACACTAGTTACTTGTAGTTTATCAATCATTTTGTTACAGTTTTATTATTTACTGTCCTATTTGACTAGCGCTATGTTAAATAACCCTGGTTATGAATATAATTATAATGAAAATTAATTTTGTACTGATTTACTATAAATCAAAAAAGGTATGAGGATTAATTCCCTGCCGATGGCGAGGGGAGGGATGGTAGAAGGTAGACGTGGGCATCATTTTGATCAGTTCCCCAGAACATAGTCCATTATACAAGCGGTAGAACACACACAGGGAGGCAACTCTCTCTCCAGACTTAAGGGTTCAAAATCGGTGTTTTTTAAAAAAACAAGTAAGTATTAAAAGTTGAGAATTATTCTTTTTGAGAATGAAAGCCATGAATTTTTATGAATTACAAAATTAGTATGCCATAATCTTTGCCGTTTCCAAAATTTCAATTTATATTTCCATTAAAAAAAAAAAAGAGGACAAAAAACTAGGTGCTCGATTTTAGATTTTGGTATTAGAATCTAATTAAACGAAAAACGCCGTCCTCTTTAATTGTACCTACCCTTGGATATTACGTCAAAGTATGAAAATAATTGACGGCGCTTAATGTTGATCATCTTTTTATCTAAATTTTGATTTTGTTAAATTAAAATCTAAAATCAACTGAAAACGACAGTTTCAAAGAATTAAATTTAAATATATTCACTAAAGACACATTTTTATTCATATCATCACAATTCAGAAACAAAGGCCATATAATGATCCGAAAGATAGCTACTTAAATCGGCAACGGGTTTTTGGTTCTGTCATTTTTCAAACATAGCTGATTAATAAAATAAAGATAGGAAACGAAATTGATCTCACTTTCTGTGACCCTCACTAGCGGTCAGAGGTTGCGAAACATTTGATATAAAAAAAGAAAATAGAATATTTTTTGTCCCAATTGAGAATCTTATGGAAATATATTTTGTTCAGGTAAAATCGAGAGGCACTATTTTTGGCGTCGCAACTAAGCAACAGGGTGACCCAATTTCTGGCGCAGGTGAATTTTATATACTTACTGCTCAGGTGGCAAACACTATACGGCCCGCCTAATGTTGGGCGATAGCTGAAAGGACAAATACTTTTTCTCGGGAAACGAAATTGATCTCACTTTCTGTGACCCTCACTAGCGGTCAAAGGTTACGAAACATTTGATATAAACCAGCTTCCACCTCTCACGACTTTTTCTTACCGCTTTCGCAATACAATTATTATTATTATGTAACTGTAACAATATCGGTCGTAAGTTAGTACAAACAACTTTACTTGTTTAAATAAATTATGAAGACAGTTAGTGAAAGCACCACTAAATTAATACAACTAGTAATTTAAGTAATAGTTATAGTGTTAAGTATTTACACTTTATTTAGGCATAATTTTTTTAGATTGAATTTCTATTAAATATTGCAGATTATTTTCTTTTTTATTGTAGCAATATCTCGGCAATATGCCACCAAAAAGAGAACAGTAGATTGAACCATTTCCACATCGACAGGTTGTATAATAATGCAAGGAATATAATTTAATTCTAAAAAATTTCCTTTTCACATAAAAAACTAAATTGCCGTGAACTTCTACAAAATTGTATGCTTAATTGTTCCAAATTACTAGAACTAGAACAAAAAAAACTACAGAATTAAATTTTGTGATGTTAAAAAGCTTATAGCCTTCCTCAAGGATTAGGCTATCAAATACAAAAAGAATTTTTAGTATTTTTTTAGTAGTTCCAGAGATTAGCGCGTTCAAAGTTAAGTTCACTTCAGCTTTATTAAGTATAGATAATATATCCTAGATAATCAATCCGTTTATCAGGAGGCATACAAATATATTACGATTACAAATATGTGACGTCACTATGTCAGAGCATTTATATATTTTCATTTTCACTTGGTTTAAAAAGAGAAGACACGCGCCGCTTTTAAAAATTAGTGTCTTAAATAAAGTTTGTATTTGTAGAAAAGGTTTACTTTCACTGATATTTTTATTTATGATTTTTTATTGTGGTTTACCTTCATATAAATACTGTCGAATACTGTTTGTAACCTTGTGAAGTAAGGCGTTAGTTTGAAATATACATGTTATGAGCACTAACAAAATAAATATAGTAATTTTAACTTCCGTCATATTACACTAGTAAAATATAATCTTACAAGCTACAACCCACGTAAATATTATACGTATTTTATTATATCTGAATATATACGTAAGCCTACATTTATTACTGATATAAATTTATGAATGGCTCATCTAAAACCAAAATGAACTAAGCTTATTGCAATCAACAAATTAATAACGTTTTTTTTATTTATTTTCTTATCAACAGAACCGATTATATCAAATTACTTTTTATTTGTATGGAAAACTGTTGTAATTTATAAATGTTTTACATAGTAAATAGGTAATTGCTTAGTTTATTACATAGACTTCGAGTTCTGTTATCTGTCCTATGGACTGTGCATTAGCCTCAAAAACCATTGACCATATTTTAGAAACAGACAAAGCAGAACTGTGGTCTCTATTCTCTTTCTATCAACGAACGCCCTTTGTTTGTTTATGTTTATTAAAACAAGTAAGAAAGAAACAAGAGACCACAGGTTCGCTTCATCTCTGTCACACTTTTGCGACAATTTTTTTTACAGCAAGCTAGGAAATGCGCTGTCCAGTTCTTAATGTCTGTAGTTCAGTACAAAGGCTTTATTTATTATTAAAAAACGAATTTTAAAGTTTCTTTTACAAAATATCAAATGCAGAGTTGTATTAAGATAATAAGAGATACAAAGAATATATTAAGTACTACATTATTAGTGTGTATACGCACAGCTGTTTATTAAAATAACTTTACTATTTGAATAGTTGTTACATAAAGTATAAAAAAATTACAAATTTAACTGAATTCCGATTACCGATAGTATATTTATTTGCAAATTTCAATTTCTTCCTGACGGTTCAAGAATAAATAAACTTTGTCAAGTCGATTGCAGTCAAGGCAAAAAGCTGGTAACATATTTATTTATGGCAACATTAGCTAGTTTTTTTTTTTAAATATCACAGGTTTTTTTTATTGACACTTCATCTTAAAATCTAAATACCTTCTAGAAATACTTACTGAACCCTAAAACTGGGAATCATACACAAGCGTGTCCAGTTTTTCATATTTTATGAGTCCATTACGAGTTGTTAACATTTTTATTACAGAATCGCCTGCTGTGACCTTTTAAAAATCGCACAAGAAAAATCAAACCTGTTATATTTATCGTTATATAAACCACTGCAGTACTAGAAACACCTAGAAAGATGTTCAGCGGGTAACGTAATTTGTTACGGTCTGCAGTGTCTGTATGTAGGTACTCATTCTGCTCGCTAGGACCCAGATTATATTCTGCGTGAGCTATACATTACTGGCTGCTTCTATTTTTTTCTGCAATCAATTTGTATTATACTGCAATGGATATTATACACTTGGTGGTGGGTCATATTTAACTAAGTGGAAACTGTTTTCTGCGATATTAAAGCGTAAGATATCTAGATACCTAAAAGATATTTATAAACTTCCAACTAAAAAGAATTACAGTAATCCATCAAATGTGAATGGGAAGGTATTTTAGTCTTATTTAAAAAAGCCAATTAAAAAAACAGTTTAAAATTATGTAACTTAATACCAGTAAGATTAAATAAATAAAACAGGCAGTCATATACCCAAAACGCTTGGGTTCCATACTAACTTGAATCTATACTCTATACTAATATGAAAAGCTGAAGTGTTTCATAACGTGATAATCTCTCAAACTATACCAGTCGGATTTTGAAAATACTAGATTTGATGATTAGAAGTCCGATTCTTGAATTATAATATAGGCTATTTAACATCACGCTACGAACCATGGGAGCAAAAAGAAACAGTCATAAAAAACACCAAGCAAAAACGAAGTAATAGTTATAGAATAAGAGCGATGTGACAGAAAATGTCAGCAACCGAAAGGGAGAAGCAGCTTCAAGTTACCTAGGTAATAGTAATAAAAAATGCTTGATTTCGATTTACAAAGCTACTATGTTACGGCACCTAACAACTATTTGATTAAGAAAACCTTTACCACTAGTAGTGGGAACGAAATACCAAATATTGCTGATTTGTATACCTACCTAGGCGACCACATGTAATATACCTATGTTTGTAAATTATAAGTGTTGGTAAATTATAACTATAGTATAGGTACAAACAAACAATAATAAATATAACGAGTGTACTGTATATTGTATCTGAATTGGTTTTTTATACTAAAAACAACTTAAAACTTGTTTTGTGTTGAACACACTAGGAAATACGGTGGCTCAAAAACAAACTAACACACATTTAAATAAACTAGTGAAAACGGTGTATCATATAGGCAATTTGAATAAACTTGCAAGCCTGTTACTTATACATAAACTTTAAACGAACTAGAAAATACCGTAATAAGGGTAATTCAAAAAAACTAATAAGGGTAATTCAAAAAAACTAATAAGGGTAATTCAAAAAAACTAATAAGGGTAATTCAAAAAAACTAGTAAACCCTCATATAGAAAATTTAAGGGAAATTAGAAAATAAGAGGCCACAAAAAGATGATTTAAATAAACTAAAAAACATGGTAGCTGAAAAAGGTAATCTAAACAAACAAGGAAATTTGTTGGCTTATATAGGTAATTTAAGGAATCTAGTAAATAAGGTGTCTCATATAGTTAATTTAAACAAACTAGCAAATCAGTCACTCATATAGGTAATTCAAACAATTGGAAAATACAGTGGCTCGTATAGGTAATTTAAACTAACTAGGGAATATGCTAGCTCGTATAGGTATTTTATCTTATATCATAGCAGCTCATATAAATAATTTAAAAAAAATTGGAAATTCGGTGGCTTGTATAGGTTATTTAGATAAATCAGCAAATACGGTGTCTCATAGGTAATTTTAACAAACTAGCAAACCTGTATCTCATATAGATAATTTAAACAAATAAGGAAATACGGTGTGGCTCATATAGATCATATAGGTATACGTAATAAAAAAATAGCATAACTGTAGATCACATAAATAAATAATTTAAACAAATAAGGAAATACGGTGTGGCTCATATAGATCATATAGGTATACGTAATAAAAAAATAGCATAACTGTAGATCACATAAATAAATAATTTAAACAAATAAGGAAATACGGTGTGGCTCATATAGATCATATAGGTATACGTAATAAAAAAATAGCATAACTGTAGATCACATAAATAAATAATTTAAACAAATAAGAAAATACGATGGTTTAAACGAATTAGCAAATACGGCAGCATGGCAATATGTACGGGACATTAATTCTGCAAGTACCACTTACACTTGATCACATTTGTCATAAATAAGTTCCTCTAATACTATGCCATACTAATGTCTTAAAATAGTCTTAATTTAATTCTTACTTAAAGGTGCAATATGTAGTATCAAAATAAATATTCTGTAAATTTAAATCTAAGAGATCAACATTATTCAACCATAAAAATAAAAAGAACAATATAATGTTGACTAGAGAAACATGGACCTTAATTACGGTCGAGAACATTTATTAGAAATAAATATGCAACCGTAAATCACTAGATATAAAGTTCAAAGTAAATTGTCAGTAAAAGGTTGCCTATAATAAGCTTTCTAAATAAATGATCGACCCAGTGTAAGATGGAATGTGGATCCGGGGCATAAGGCGGTGCTAAGTGCTTTTTTGTAATGAAATTTTAGGAACGAAATAGACGTATAGTGACTTTAGTGACAATAAAAGATTTTTGTTCAACTGCCTTCCTTGTTCAAACGCGATTTAATTCTTAAAAATAATTAAGAAAACAGATTAATTCAACGTATTTGTGACTAAAAGTAATATTGTAATTAAATAATAATTTTATTATAATTGTTAAATTTCTTCATTACACAGGTTTTTCAGGCTTTCTTCTGCACTGTGAGCAGAATTTCTAACAGCTTCTGTTATAAATATCTAATGGGTCGTCAACCTCGGCTTGTTCTAGGCATCCTACCTCGTGTTGAAAATCTGACTCGACCATAGATATTATAATGCTTTGACTGGACGACGAATTACTACAACACTATTTCTTATAATGTTTTGTTTTTTAATTAAGGATAAGTTACAAATGCATACATTTTCTCTGGCAAGAATAATTATCTGACAAGATGCAATACCACTCCAAGCCCTATAAGATCCAAAATTATACTTAACTTCAAACGTCTCTCCCCCACTTCTAAAAAAAAATGCCTTAGTTTCTATCTATTTATGTCATATTAATACTAACTAATGTATAAATACGAAAATCTGTTTATTTTCATCACAAATGATATGTCAACATATGTAATAAAATGTCAACACATATGTAATAGGAAACTCAAAAAGGGATATACAATATTTTATCCCGTATAAGAGTTCCTTTTTATTCCTTTTTATTCCTTCACATTGTAAGTTGTAACCGAGCATTTAAGAACCTAGAGTTTAACACAAATTGAAGGAAGGTGAAGAGGGGAAAAGATTTTCTCAAATTCATACCACCGGTATCACTACGGGGCACTATTCCTTAACATTGCAACGAAGCAACGCGATGACATGTTTTTGTTGGTATAGAGATATCTACAAGAACAGAGAATAACATAAAGCAGTTTTTAAACTGATCAAGAATTATATCTTGAGGCACTATTCCTTCGCGTATGAACTAAGTAAAGGAATTACTTGATTCTCAGCACTGCCATAAAAACGGATAAGAATATAGAATATTTTTTGTCTCAATTGAGAATCTTATGGAAAACGCCGTCCTCTTAAATTGTAACCTAGGATATTACGTCAAAGTATGAAAAAAATTGACGGCGCTTAATGTTAATCATATTGTTTTCTAATTTTTAATTTTGATTTTGTTAAATTAAAATCTAAAATCAACTGAAAACGACAGTTTCAAAGAATTAAATTAAAATATATTCACTAAAGAGACATTTTTATTCATATCATCACAATTCAGAAACAAAGGCCATATAATAATCCGAAAGATTTTCAAAACATAGCTGATAAATAAAATAAAGATAGGAAACGAAATTGATCTCACTTTCTGTGACCCTCACTAGCGGTCAGAGGTTGCGAAACATTTGATATAAAAAAAAGAATAAAGAATATTTTTTGTCCCAATTGAGAACCTTATGGAAATATATTTTGTTCAGGTAAAATCGAGAGGCACTATTTTTGGCTTCGCAACTAAGCAACAGGGTGACCCAATTTCTGGCGCAGGTGAATTTTATATACTTACTGCTCAGGTGGCAAACACTATACGGCCCGCCTAATGTTGGGCGCAAGCTGAAAAGACAAATACTTTTTCTCGGGTGGAGCCATGGGGCAATATTAATTAACGTTGACTTACTGGATTTCTAATATAATTGAACATTTTATTTTTTAATACGGTTGAACAAAGTGATTCCTAAGGATTCCTACGGACCGATTGCTGCGCGAGTAAAGCTGCTGGAAAAAATCCTTTGAAAATAATAGATACGCAAGAATCTTAAACTAAGTCATGAAAACACCTTTTTTAAAAAAGCACAGTTAAAATAAACGTAGAGAAAATATTAAATTCAAATAAACTATAAAAAACACGTTAAAAACTTTAAGATAATTTTTACTTAGTACTCTTATCAGAAACAAAAATTTACTTTATACATAATAAATAGCTAAAAACTTTCTTACTCCCATTAAAACTTTAATAGATAACTTTAAAGTATTTAAAATTAATAAAATACACAAATAACTTCTCTGATACTACATCTCAATTAAGAATGCCACAAAACAAACTACGCGATGCAGTTAGAATTATCAAAGACTTTTGAGAAATACAAGGGGAATCGATTTACATATACGTAAAACAAATATGGTAAAGTAATACCACTTTTACTTCATTATTTATAGTGGCATCTTCAAGACCAAAGCTTCTTAAGGCATGTGAAATTTGTGTAACGGTAAAATTCTAAATACCGGACAAAGAATAAAGAAAATTGTTAGGATAAGTTAGAATGGAATTAACTACGTTTACATACAACTTATGTATTTATTATTTACTTTAACTAATCTGGATTTCCTTTTTATAGTTAATTAAAAATGGGCACCCTCTGTATATTATCCTGTCCCTAGTCTTTCATATTGCCATTCAGTACTTTTAAGTTGGTACTTCACGTATACATGGGACATATATGTATATAAAGCCACTTAAGCCCAGACACTGGGCACGCAGGGTACGGTTGGTAAAAATGGGGTTATCTGGTAATATAACCATGAAAATAAATACATAATGTTATATCAAAAAATTTAATATCATTAATGTAACCCATATTCTATGCAAATAAAGACTTATTCTCTTCTATCCTATTCTATACATACAAGTCATTATAAAATAGACATGGCTCCGTGGCTCAGTGGCTAATGACCCGACTACTGAATCAAGGGACGTGGGTTCGATTACCACACAAGACAAACATTTATGTGATGATATTAACAAAAAAAAATTTAGTACCCATAGCAAAAGCTTTGCTTAGTTTCGGATATTGGTGATGTGTGTAATATCCAAAAATATTTATTATAATCAAATAAATATGTTTTTATAACAGTTCTATATAAAACACTCTAGTTTTTAACAAAACTATCAATCGAAGAGCTGTTTGCTATAATCTGATAACGAAGTCGGACTAATTAAGTGGCTGTTAGTAAAATCCTTATCTATTACTGTATTTTTTCTTTATGCCTACATTTTCGGGAAAAATTAAAGTTGATATAAAAAGTTTTAAGATGATCAATTTATGTAAATTATTTAAAGGTATGTATGTAGATTTTTCTATGTGAAATCGGTTCGTTGATTGGCATATGTAATAAAACAGGCACAAATCTACATAATTAGTGTCATTAATTTAGACTCGAAGTGCTCATTATATTTAACGTAGAATTAACGTTTTTTTTAAGTTGTCTAGAATGTTGTTCGAAATAGGTTAATTTCACTGCTATATTTTATCATTCGTATCTATAGGTAACATTAATGTACTTCTGAATTTTTAGTCATGTTTAGGAGCGAATGGCGCAGTGTTCGATCGTTAGGCTGCCTTGTCGCAGGTCCCGGGTTTTATTTCCGGTAGAGGCAGCTGATATTGTTACAATTTCTGAATTTTAAAGTCTCGACTTTGTTTTGTGCCTGTAATAGCACCTATTACGTTTATGGGACGGAATACCACCTGTGAAACGTAGATTTTACGAGCATATTAATTGACACCTCTTCGGGGATAAATGTCGTGATAGTATATATGTCGCAGCCATCTGGTTAAATTAGCCAGTTAATTGGATGCCTAGGCAGATCGTCAAGTATAGAAAAGAAAGGATAAGAAATCGCACTGTATAAGTCATGTCTGTTGATTTAGGTTCAGTTTCTCTTGTGTCAACGTAGATGCGAAGCGAGCAGTGCGTTTTAATTAAGTTTCATAAATAATCTGTTCAGTTACATTAAAATTTATTTTTCATACTTACTTAACGATCTGCCTAGGCGCTCAATAAACTAGGTCATTTTACCAGATGGCTGCGACATATATATACAAACGGAAAGAAAAACTTTGCTTAGATATTATTCTTAAGTTGTTTTTATGTTTTAAATACAACTAAAGTTTAAAAAAAATGTTGTGTAACTGGTTTAATATTTAATGTGAGATGTGTCCTTCAATAATCTATCGCTGAATTTTATGGAGCATGTAATTGGGATAAGAAATGAGCACAAATTTTCCCATTAACAAAAAACTAGAATAGATTCTCGAAATTTTAGGTTATAATTAATAGAATTGAATGTTGAGATAAAAGTTGTCATAAATGAGGTATTTAATTGGGCCATAAACAGTTTGCAAATACTTTGATTTTACAATTCTACGTCACTAATTGGTTTTGATAAAAAGAAAGAAACAAAAAAATCTTACTGCTTTCCGGTCTTACAGGCTTTAAAAAGGAGATAACGTGACCTTTTCAAATAAAATTATAGCTATGTAAAACAGTTAAATTTTAATTAAACTTTAATTATCACTCTCATTTCCAAACTTAGTGTAAAAGTTTTAATTATAGAAATTTAAGTAATAAGGACCGACCATTTAAAGCAAATCGGATGACGCAATTAAAAGTTTTATACAAAGTTTACCCCTCCCCTCGACCCACCAATTTTTAGCGAGAAAAAGAAGCCTTTAATCGTCACCTAGGTCCCATATATCTTTCCAACATACTCACTTTAGCATTTATAATATTAAAAAGTAAGGATTCACCAAAGCATACCTACTTACAAGTAGTTGCATAAAAAGCATGTTAAAGTTCAACATCTTCGACACAACTTGCAGTGAAAGTTCTTACATCTGAATTAGTTATCATAAGCTTCTGACATCCATGTTGGTTGTACTAAGCTTTCGATCCGTTGCGAAAAACTAGTCACTATCCAAGTAAAGGCGCATCTGTGGTACATCAAATGTTTTTGTTCTCTCTGCTCATCCATTTAAAGAAGCAGCGCAATGTTTATTTATGAGACTCTTATGTCCATTAACAACATTGTTAGGTTTGACTGATACTGATGAGTTCCGAGCTTATTAGTTTGAAGTTAGAAGGCGATCCATGGTATTGGACACATGTCTTCAGTCTGTAAAGTAACAACGTCACTAACATAACTTTGTATAATAAATAAGACATACGTAATACTAGCTTTTGCCCGCGGTTCTATCCGCCCTAAATTTGGTTATCGGTATAGGATTTAAAGGGCAACTCCTCAAAAACACCAACTCACTCTTGACGTTTTTAAGTAGCCAATGTCTTGTCTCAAGACCTAAACTATCTCCATTCCAAATATTTATTTATTATTATAGCAAATATGCAATCAAAAGATTAACCTCGAGCCAGGGCTTGAACCTGCAACCCTAAGATTCCGTCTTAGTGCTTTTCTATCGAGCTATCGAGATACAATTCCGGCTGGTTATACCGACTACATACTTGCATTGAATATTACGCTTCTTACGAACTTCATAGGTACACAACTACTAGGAAGTAATAAAATCCTAGTAAACCAATGTTTTCTTCGTTCCTAACCTTCAGGAAGTCTCAAACAATTAAGATTATTTATATGTAAGTATATTTACCATATATTTCTAAATAAAATACATGTGTACCTATATATTCTTGTGTATATAGCGGTAAGCGGTATGAACCCTGTTCTAAACCAATGAGGTAACATGACACTTACATCTATATATACGAGTAAACGTATTGTTTATAGTCACGTAATGTTTTTGCGTCACAAACTAAAAAAAAAATATTTGCTAATATACTAGATATAGCAAAAGTACTTTTACACTACTCATGCTCTGAAAGAACGTTCACGCATAGTCAAGAATAGGGTTGAAAGTACGTGTTTGCAGAGATTATTACTTTCTTGCCCGTTTAGAGGGAAGGAAGTAGAAATAAAAAAGCACTTTCTATTTAAAAGCTGACGTAACAAATAAATAGCTTCTTATTATTTGGTACAGTGCCATCTGTGATTATAAAAGCGAACCTATTTCACTTTGATAAAAATAACTCACTATTTATAAACAACAGAATACATAACCATAGCTTGTAATTATTCGGTACAGCGCCATCTATGTTTATAAAAGTGAATTAATATTTGTTAAGTAAATCAAAACTTTCATTAATTATATTTTATTATCCTCCCAATTGTAGTGGAAAGCACTATGTATCACTCGGGATGAAAGGCGATTCCCACCTCGTGTATTTTAAGGACCTCAGCTCCGCTTCGGGCCTCAAACTACACCCTCGTCGGTTATCAGTCACTTCCACCCCTCGGTGAACAATGTACTATTGTTATTGCTCCCTGCCAATGACGAGCGATGCGATGGTAGAAAGTTACCATGAGCACGATTTTAAACAATCCCAAAAAGTATACCATATCCGAAAAAAAGACTTACCTAATATGGTACAAGAAATTGCGGAGATAACAATATGACATGCACAATATAATTGATACGAGACATAGAGAACTGGACAGCGCATTTTCTAGCCAGCCGTGAAAAAAAATTATTGCAGAAGTGTAACAGAGGCTAAGCCAAGCAAATGCCTCATGCCCTAGCTAACTTGTTTTACTAAACATCAACTAACAAAATGGCGGACGTTGATAAAAAGAGAAAAGAGACCGCAGGTTCACTTATTCTCCGTCCAAAGTGTGGCCAATTTTGTGAGGCTATTGCGCAGTCCATAGGACAGATTACTGAACTCGAAGTCTATGGGTTAAACATAAATAAATAATAATAAATGATAATTTTAAATTTTTTAAAATGCCTGTGAGTATTGTAATTTAGTTTAATTTAAAAAGGTTTCATCGGATATCATTTTTCATTGTAAACCTCCACATTTGAAACTAATAACCCACTTTTGAATCCTCTAAATAGAAAGTAATTAAATATATTTCTTTATGTTTCTTAAGAAACCCTTCAGTTTTAACCTCGAAACCAGTTCTGTTCTCAGTCAGTCGACTCAAAACACGATTTTTCCATCACGATAACGATCGCCACAGAATTACCGAATACCTTTTCTACATCAATAACAATTTAAGGAGATGTTTCACTTAAGTTGGCTATTTAGAAAAAAAACACTTGTTTTTAGTTGGTAGGTTCATATATTCAAACGCTTAATGTGCGGCTGCCATTAAGAAAATGATCAAAAAATATAAGAAAACATAGGCTTTTAAATATAATTTAGCGTATGTATTAACAGTTTATACCTTCTTGTTGACTACATTATTAGCACAGCGTAAACGATATTTTATTCAGTCGGCCATCGGAGGCTTCTAGCTAGGCAATCACGAGGTTTAGTGCGCGGCGAGACGGGGACCAGCGCACCCGAGTAGCTAATGTCGTCACATGTTCGTCCGTCACATACGGCTAGACGGGTGCTATTCAGACAGTCGTTTTGTCGCGGCGCCATAACTTCTCGACTTTAGCCGATTTATCAAAGTCGCTGACGTATGAATAAAATGAATGTTGAAAATTTTGAAAATTCGAAGGATTTTCATTTTAAAAACATATAAAATTCTATCAAAGTTATAAGAGCGCGCGCACACCACACAGTAAAATAAATGCAGTAAACAGTATGCTATGATATTATTACGTGCTTACTTAGCGCACAGGGCTGTGTTATTGACATGTATTCACAGTTCTTACCCCCAGAAGGGTTTAACCAGCGGCTAGATACACACGCACGTCACAATGTGGTGGACAGCTTCTGTCACCAACCAATTTAGTCTTACGTGACCAGGGGTGAGCTTATCGCCGCCACATACTTCTTCCGACGCAGTATATCTGGACTAAGGTAGTTTCATATATTTCCTATAAGTCGTAAATTAACAGCTTTAAAATAATAAGCGGTGAAATAAGTCACCTGGTTTTCAGTAACCTATTTTTGTCCTTGTACGACAATATACTATTTAAAAGTTAGTAGATTTTGCCAGCGGCTCCGCGCCCCCTAAATTTGGTTATCGCCGTTAAACTTCTTAATTAACTCCTTAATTGTACAAAAGAAGTTAACTGGAGCTATAGTTCGTTTAAGCTCGGTTATAGTTATTCCCGTGGGAATTTTGAATATTTTGGGATAAAAAGTAGCTTATGTCCTATTCCAGGACCTAATCTAAATGTGTGCCAAGTGTCATTTCGATCCGTCTAGAGGTTAAAGCGTGATTAAGTACCAAACATCCAAACTTTGAGATTTATAATATTAGTATAAAACCTAATATAAATAGAGCGCACATTCTTTTATTTTATGTAACCTTAATGCAATAAAACAGAAACACCAAATAAAATGAAGGAATAAAAGTAAAGTTTAAAAATTTATCGCCCTAATTCTAGCAACATTATCTCTAATGCTCATTGACAGGTTCGGCCTCCAAAGTGTCGTGTGTAGAGTTGTCTTATTTGGGTCAGTTATAAGGGCAACGATCCCTTAATCCTTTTATTTCGACATCGCCGGGTTGTTTATCTGCATATTATCAAAGCTTGAACTTCGGCAACAGAACAGTTTAGTAAAATATTTGCCAATGAAATTTTAAAAGATATCGGACGATAGATAACAATCGGTTTGTGAGATATGTTAAATTAATACGAACATAGGACTTTATTCACTGCCTTCTGCAAACTTTTAACTACACTAAGGCATATTTTGCTGTGTGTTGTAAAATTTTTAACTACACTAAGGCATATTTTGCTGTGTGTTGTAAAATTTTTAACTACACTAAGGCATATTTTGCTGTGTGTTGTAAAATTCATTTATTTGTAATTTTTTTAAGCTTGGTCGAAGTTAATTCTCAATTAAAGTTTTAATTATAAGGACAAAACGGAGTTAAAGAAAATTTAAGGTGTAAAATTTTTAGCAGTAAGGATTACATGTTTCAATTGTAATATTAAGGTAGCTATACAGATGAGTTTATTAAAGATAGATATACTATATTGTGGCGTTGTCTAATAGTCGTTCTATATATAGATCTTTTACTATTTACGCAACTCATATCAAGACATTTTACCTCAAAACCTATGCAAAAGGAATCCCAATCTTTGGCAAAGGTACTTTTTGTCGGTATGCGTAGGCACACGGCTCAAGGTATTCGAATTTATTGCACTTTCCTATAGACAAGGAATTATGTAGGAACCTTAATAGAGCCGAAGAATAAGAATGATTGTGAAACGTTGTCATTTCGGGCTCGCATATCCAGGGTTCCGTACCACACAAGATGGCGCAAGCCCAACTTTTTTCTTTTTTCACAATTTTTTGTATGAATTATTCAATTTAGAATTCAATTTTGTATGTTGATCCGTTTTGATAAAAAAAATTATAACTTAAACTTTATTAGATTGATAAATTTATTAATAAGCATATATTTTCTTAGCGTTTACCGTTATCGATGCAAACAACAAAGATAAAATATTAATAAATAACTTTACATTTAGTAAAGTAAATAAATAGCTTATATCTTTTTGTGATTTTATTAATAATAAATTAAGTACCGTTTTAACAATCCTCCAGCCTCCATATTCTGTAAAGAATTTAACCTCCTATCGGACAGACACAACTACAGACATAAAGGTAGGATCTTATTGGCACCCCAAGGGTACTAAACCCAGAAAAGATAAACATTTTTAAAGACACGTTCATAAAATCATTACTTATTTTCACTTGGTGCTACCGTTATATGAAAGCTATACCTACATTGATTTGTATAGTCATGTAATCAAGAGAAAAACGAATAAATTTCGCTAATTTCACACCAATACAAAAAAAAAAAACGATTGCATGCAACACTGAAGCACAGTACTCAATACCCGTTTCGTTTCGTCAATTCTTTTTGTTTTATCGTTTGTATGATTGTTGGTTGGCTTTGGTTGAATCGATGCAAAATTTATGATTTAATTGCTGGCTGCGGATTTTTTGCTGAGTTCAATGTTCTTAAGTTTTGTTCCTCATGTAATAATCTTTGATTCTGAAGTAATGCTTCGGTTGTCACTATTGATAATTCATGCATGTAGTTAAGTTATTGAGAATAATATTGGATCAGATTTACTAACGCGCTTTGATAGATATTGTATTCCATACTCCATATATTATATACTCCATCGCAGCCTAGTTGACAGTGTGGCAGTTGGTGTGAGGGTGTGGGTTCGATTCCCGCACTAGACAAACATTTATGTGATGAACATATGTTTTTGTCTTGCGTCCGTGTGTATTTATGTATTTTATGTATGTATTGACAGAAAAAAAGTTATAAGTATATATATCCGTTGTCTGGTATCCATGACACAAGCTTTGCTTACTTTGGAGTCTAACGGTGTTGTGTGTAATGTCCAAAAATATTGATTATTATTTATTTATTTATATTATTTTAATGTCTCGTAGGATATATGAAAAAAAAATAAGGAACCTCAGATAAACGTTATCAGTTACATTAGAACGTGTGTAGCTTGCTTAAAAGTTACTTATGCGTCTATTTTCTATGTAATATTCAGAAAAATTCGGAAGTACTACATAACTTTCTACATACTATTATTGACATACTTCTTATTACTAAAAGCAAAATAATAACTATAAACAGCAAAAATAAATTCAAAAAATATTTTTTATGTTTTATTCACTATTTATACAATACAATACAATACAAATATCCTTTATTGCACAAAACAAAAACACAAACTTATTGTAAAAATAATATTAAAAAACATGTACAACAGGCGATCTTATCGCCAGATGGCGATTTCTACGGCGCATATTTATTTCTTTGCATCGAAAAGTATGTTTAACTTTTTATTGACATTTATACAGAAATAAAAAGTTATTGTATTATCCAAAGAAAAATATAGTTTTATTTACGCTGTATACAGACCTATATCTATTTTGGCTAACACTATAAATACGTTTTTAACGTACAGAACCATATCATCATATAGAATCAGAGAGAAAAATCCACACAAGCAGCCAAGACACTGCTAATAATAAAGCACCTAAAACTATTTCCTTCATGCCGTGAGTAAAGCAAGCATGGCGGACATTATCGTAACACGATAGCTCTGCCGCATAAGTAACGCAAGACCAAGGTTCTATCCTAGATGATAATACATACTACGCACAACAATATCGATTTGATACCGCATATAGAGTGAATTACTATTGAAAGGTACGATAAATTGGATATTCGATAGCATTTACAATGGTTTTTTACAATTATTACTTGGCTGCATTTATTAGAGCTGGGTTTAATGAAAAATATAGATGTATACAATTATTTAGTAACAAATATGAGTGTGATTTTTTTTTAGAAATGTTTTGTTTGTTTGACCCGCCTTCTAAACCGGGGGCTATAGGTTCGATTTCCGCGACGTTATCCTGCATGATACCGACTGCAGCGCCATCTGCTGGGCTGATTTGTGAATCTAAACCATCCAGGGCGGCACTCTAACGCATACAAAAAAAATCATTCAAATCGGTCCAGCCGTTTAGGAGTACAGTGACATACACACGTACAGTAGAATTACATATATATATAGAGAAGATATATATATTATGTCCGTATTTGTATCCGTTGTCTGGCATCCAGCACAAGCTTTGCTTAGTTTGAGACCAGACGACGCTGTGTGTAATGTCCAAAAATATTTATTATTAGATATTATAAGAAGATCCAATTTAAGTTTAGTCAGATTTTTTTTTGGTTACGCCAAATATTTTACACAGTAACATATAAATAAAAATTTAAACTACGTACAGCGAATATTCACTAAAAAACAGAAAAAACCTATAGCATACAAGAGATAGACAGAGCAACGTGTTTTTAAGACTTTAAGGCAAATTAAGGTAAAAAAGTGTCGTCGTCGACTAGACATTTGCAAACACCAACAGTACATTGTCTTTGTCAACATCCGACAGCAAGTGGAACAGTTAGCTCACGGTTTTGAGTGTTGGTAATAGAAGCATATTTTTTTTATCATTCGTAGCCGATTGCATGTTGATTATATTTAATACATTTTTATTTGCCGATAAATCGTTTGATATAGCCTTACTAATACCAAAACCTCCACAATTCCACGTACGACATTACCAAGAAGCTATCTGGCAAGGTACAAGAAATAGTACAATTTACATAAAATTATTACCAATCAAAGAAGATGGCAGATGCGAGAAATGAAATAAGACGTAAATAGTAATAAATCTATCTGAGATAGGACAATATCCTGATTCAATATATCTTAGAATTTCCACGTCTCAGTCTATTTGCATGTTTTTACGACCTCCTTTACCTACACATATCCGTTAGCAAGCCAAAGTTTATGTTGAAACGTTCTTGGAAACAGTAAACTTGATATAAAATCCGTGATGGAACTCTTTTCCTATAATCGTAGCCTTATAAATTAAAAAGTTCATACAAGATATACCCTGTGAATTCAAGTTGTTTTTCTTTATTTGCTCGTGCTCCAATGTTGCAAGTACATACTTTATGCAACAAGTTGCCGAAAATACTATTAATATGATACTAGTTTTAATTCTTTAGTTTGAAAATTAAGTACGCGAGTATTAATATAAAGCTATACTAAGCACCAAACATAAAATAATTCGATTACAATCAGTTTTTAGGTCGAAATATCGATTTTAGTAAATCAATTCTTAAGAAGAATGGCACTATTCCTTCACTTTGAACAAAACAATGAAATGGCCTGATTTGTAGAAGGACTCAAAAGGATATAGAATAAGTTTTATTAATAAGTTGAGAATTCCCATGGCAATATTTTCTTTTGACACTAAGATAGCAGTGGAAACAGAGAAGGATAATGAATAGGTACTTTTTTCCATATTGAAAGTTCCCAAAGGAATATGTTTTTAGGGAGAAAAAAGGGAGAAACTGCGGGATTCGTCTAGTCTGAAATAAATACAAACAATTTCTTTTTCAATCAAGTTGATGAACCTACGTAATAAAATATATAAATTCGACAACACAATGGTAGCAGATAAGTTGATGTATGAACCTATAATTATTCGTGTATTGTAGCTGAATGTTAATTTCACAGTCGAACGCGTTCGAAACGGTACGAGGCGTCGAATAATCATATAGTTGTCAAATATATAATAAGTATTTTCATATTTTGAATGACAGCTTACTTATCATTACAAGGTAATTTTATTTCATTGCTTGTATTACAGAAAGATCGCTTCAAATTCACGTGTTTCAAGTTTAGCTCAACTTCAACATTATTAGGTACGGTGAGGGATTTCATTCATTTTTTGTATAAGATATTGTTAGCTTTACAATTTTATATTTGAGCTCCATCAAATATTTAAGGTGAATCCGAATAAGATTTTTTCTTGTATGAAAAAATGTAAGTGTACTGCGGTACACTTGATACATATATTTAACTATAAACATTTCGCTACTTAAATAGCGATATTGTCGTGTTTTGTTAATGAGTATATTGTCGTAATAATCATATTTATGTAATCAAGAATCAGCAACCGTTAAATTAGAGTTTTCATTAAATTTCCATAATTTAAACTTTGACTGTCTAATATTTTACTGACATTTCAGGAATGTATGCATACCTATGCTTTTTGCGACCTCGGTTAGGGGCGATATAATAAGACCTTTTGAACTGCGAAATTTTTATAGTTATAAATTTTTAGTGCTATATAATGTGTATGGAAAAATCTGATTCGGATTCACCTTAATTAATTGTTTTAGTCTTATTAGAGGCATTACAAGAGTTACTTTATTTCTACAAAACTTTTTAGATAAATCAATACAATACGTACTCGCGTAACGATCCATATTAAGTAATCTGATCTGAATTAGCAGTACCTGAACTACCCACTGTCCATTTTTTCCTTTTTTAATAAAACATCTAATTTAAAGAACAAGGCTACGATCAATATAGAAGCAAAGCTGCAGGTAAAAGATAATCACGTCTTACAACAGGCACTTATTAATATTACTTAATAGCGCGATTTCTTTTCGCATGAATTATACTTCCCGTACGGCATTATTATTTTTCCATGAATTTAAAATCGCCTATGCGTGTTCACAAAATATGATCAATGTTTTGTTCGCAGTGCGGTGTAGACCTAAAGCTGTAAATGCTACCTTAGACCTACAGCCGTGTCTGGTCGCATTAAAGAGCAATCGAGATCGCGAGGCGCCCCGTGGAGAGAATGTCGCGAATCATTTTTTAATAACCGATTCCTTATTCAGTATGCTGCTAAAACCCATCCGTTGACAGATGACGACTGGCAGACTATACCTATACTAGCAGCTTGCCCTGACTTCATTTGGAAGACGTTGAATTACGTAGAATACTTTATATCCTCTTTAAGAGTTCTCACGAGAGCCCCGATGCGATAAGTAAAATCCGTGCGATATTTGTGGCCTTAAAATTTTTGACTAGTCTTCATAACCTAAACAATGGATTGTATACTTATCATATATTAAAAGTAAGTAAAGTTATTTTTAATTAGCTTTAAGCGCTAAAAGTTAAACCTTAATAAAACTAAAAATGACATAAGTAAAGAACATTAAGGCAACAACTAGCCACTAGCCGAGCAGCTTTTTAAAGATGGTCGTCGACTTTCTCGCGGTCGACTCGCTGTCAACGTTGGCTACGCCACGTGCGAAGTCGAGTAAATAATGTGATCTGACTCAGTATACTCAGGGATGAGGCAAATACTTTAAAATCCTTTTGCACTGCACATTATTCAAGTTTAAATTTCATAAAATATTTCACTTTATGTAAACCTTAACTTGTTTGTCACATTCTGAAAATCAGTCCAAATTAACGTTCTTACTATAGCTAGAACAATTATATGACTCCAACATATTTATGCCCTTATAAATGTTACTTACAGTACCTACATATAAGATTTCAAGTGCAATCTACACAAGTTGATAGGATACACATTTTTTTTTTTTTAATTTGTAAAGAAGAAATGGGTTTCGTTCACATAATTAGTCTCGTAGAAAACACAAATCGATGCGAAAACTATATTTTCAAAGGAATTACACGTTATGTAACATTACGACACTTTTTCCTTCGTGTACGAAGTGCAAAACTCAAACGAGGAATGGTTTTCCATAATAGTCTAGCGGCACATGGGATTCTAATCACCTTCGTTTTGTTAGTCTGTCAATGTTCCCTAACTGCAACGGTAAATATGAAGTTACTAATTACATGCAGACAAATATGTCATTACCCCTGTTTTCCGAAGAAGTAGACAGAGACAATAGACTGCCATTTCCTACAATCCAGGCACCACTTCTTTTGCTTCCACCACTCCCATTTATACTTTTATGCAAGTTGTTTAAGGTAGTTGATACTCTTGACCTCGCCTTTTGTGGGAACGGACTCAATTTTTCCGAAATACAATCGATACGTCCAATACTTACACTTTATCTATTTATTTTATAATATTTTGCATTAGGTAATCAGCATTTTCTAATAATCCCACTTTTAAATATGCCCATTTAATAAATGTCTACATTTAACTTCTCTTAAGGGAAGTTATTATTATAGGTCTAAAAATCGAAATCGCTAAATTTGCGTTTTCTTTACGTTTTGAGACCTGGAGAAAGGGTTGCTATCATTTTTAGAATGATATCTTAAGTACCAATGGACCAATTTGTCTCGTGACCATATCAATCGATACGCCTCGTTATGACTAAGATCTGAAAAGAGTTAGAGCAAAATCGGTTCAGTGGTTTGTTATGTATCGCAAAAATTTGTTTTTTTTTTTAAAGACGCAAAAAATATTCTCAAGAGAAGTTGCTCGTGCGGTACTTGCTACCGAACTATTTTTTTTTTATATCTTAAGTTAGTAATTAATTAAATAATCATTAAGTGTTATAGTTCTCCCAGCCCTAGAACTGATCCAACACAAAAAAGGATATACTCAACTGTGGGAATGCATCGAGTAATGCAATCTTATTGCTATACATTACCCGACCATGTTAAAATGCATAGACATGTTCGGAAATAGTTTTATAGTGCACACCATCTTGTTCATTGAGTGTTTCCAACAAGTTTAAAATGAAAAATGCCACTGATACATAAGTTCGTGGCCATATTAGCTTTATTAGTGCATAAATAAGGCATTTAAAAACAAACTTACCATTTAAACTATTTTCATTATAATTGAATAGAAATAGACAGATTTTTTATTTTTTCACAATTATTATTTAGTCTTAGTTTAGTCTCTCCAGTACCAGCGTACAGATATTTAGAGAAAATAAAGACACAATAAATACCTACCAATTGCTACCAATAGCACAATAATATTTCAAGTCAGACATCGTAACTTTCGAAAACTTAAGTTTAATTTAAAAGAAGTACGTACCGTGACTTATCGATTAACTACGCTTTGGGTTAATAAAAGGAGCTTTTAAAGAAATTCTTATATTAAGTTTAATGCAGCGTCGAATATTCATAGCAACCGACATTGTTTTTAATTGCTACACCCTATTCGTGCTACGGACAAGAATAAGAAAAATGTCCGAGACGCGCAATCACAAAGTGAGCTGTGGTCCAACCAACAAGCGATTGCAATAAAAATTTAATTGAAAATATTAATTTTACTATCAATGAAAGTTTCATTTTTCTTATTGCATCCCGATCGAATTAAGTCATATACTTAGAACGAATTAGCTCAGAAGTAGGTACAGTGTTTGTTTTTAATTGCAAGCTAAGTTTTTGAAAATATTAAATAAGGCTATCCTATCTTTGTGTAGAGGGCGCCTGGAGGTAAGCTGGATAAGACAATTTCTCATTATACGGTTGTAGTGATCCTTTAATTTATTAAAGTAGGATCTACACAAGCCTGAGATGGATGTCTGCATGGAGCTACGGTGACCGCTCACTATCAAGCGGACTGCCAGCTTGTTTGCCTCCTTAGTGATATAAAAAAAAGCTAATGGGGTTGTCGAACTACAATCCATTGTTTTTAATGATAAAAAAAAAAAATATACGCAAGTTAATAGAATTAGAGTCAATTAACAAGAAACTTATTGCTTTTTGTATCGCTTAGTTATTTCTGTTATTATTTTTTAGCCACAAAAATAGCCACAAAAAATATACAAAGAAATTTTTGTTTTGTCACAGTTGTACCAAAAACGGGTTTTGAATTCGTGCTGAGTGCTTATACACTTGTACAAAAGAAATATTTTGTGACGATCATATTTAAAAAATAATTTAAACCATACTTAAATGGCATTTTCATTAACAAGCAGGAGACTCTGAGAGCTATAATGTTTGGTTTTACGGCTGTATAGATATGACACATTGTAGACAAAGCGAAATAACCCTTCTTTTTTTAAGCTATCAATATTTTACAGATGTTATAAAATAAATAACTGAAAATCCATTAAAATTGATAATTCTTAATGTATCATTTCTATTAAAAGCCTACTAGCAGCTAACTAACGCCGCCATGCGATATTTTTTAATTTCTCTTCATACAAAGCATATTTCAGAAATATGCTGCATAGAAAATGTTTAAATAGTCATAAGCTATTAGATATTATAGATGTTTCGTACCAATACACAAATTCTTTTTAAATAGCCGTTTCACTGTTAATTGACACAGTACGTTCTAAAAATAGCTTATGACTAATTTTAAGATTTTCTATGATGCATATTTTTGAAATATGCTCTGTATTAAAAGTAATATAAAAATATTAATCAAAATTTTAAGCCCCTTAAATTCAATTTAATTGCATTAAGTTGTCTTATTTTCAAACAAAATTTTAACCTCAAAATCAAGAAAACTAATACGACGGAGGTTTAAAAATTTTGTTACGATCTCCCGTTTTTTATCTAATTGCATACGTCGCCTTTCTCATAATTTGAGCCTGAGTCGTTGTCTAATTGTTTTAGACTTTTGTTTACTTAATAAGATAAGTAAGAAAAAATAGGGTTTAGGAAAACCTATTTTCAATTTGGATCACAAAGCAAAATAATTTAGTTCACATTAATATTTTACGGTAATAAAATTCATTAAAAGGTAGTAAATATAACTAATTTCATTTTACTATGACCTCATAAACCGAGGCCAAGTAATCGGACCAACTATAGTTTTAATTGGCTAACCAAACTTATTTGCATTATGAACCCCTTTGTTAATAAAGATTAGTTAGCAGGCTTCCTTCATGATTTACAATGTGATAACACTCAGGTTATACCATCATAAAATCTACCTTGACAACTAAGTTATATTTAAGGCTACTTGTCTACAGCTCTAATCTTTATAATTATATCTTATCTAATCTAACTTCTGGCGTGGGAAACGAAATAAATTACGTTTCCATTTCAAATACCAATAATTACACAGGAACTTACATTGTAATATTTAAGGGCCTAGCTTATTAGTTTTTGTTGAAGCTACAACGCTATACAATTTACGTGTGTTTTTTACAAGTCACTATATTCTTCTGGTTTAACAATAAGATAATCTATACGTCTTCTGCATTGCAAATAAAGCATTGAGGCAAGTGTATGAAGCAAACTAAGTGTGCCAGAATGCCATGCCAGAAGCAAGTGGATTTATGTGGTCTCTGTCTGCCTCTGTTAAACTTGCATGATGTTACCTATCATCCCTTTAATGTTGATTCCTTTTGTAGGTAGGTAATGAGATATGTTTTAGTAATCTTTATATGTTTTTTCTTAGATTATTAATGTCCACTGCGTAACGTTGGCCTTCCTGAAAGCGCTGTCCAAGAAAAATGATTGCGCAGTGTAGGATGCCTTGTTTTGGAATCAAATATCATTATTTTCATTTATTTTATTATCTTTCAACCGTTTATTTGTTTTTTATTTTTACTTTTGCCGAAAAATGAAACTTTAGACTTTAGTGTATGTTATTATTGTAGCGTGTGTACGTCAACCGTTCGTTTTGCAACCAATATTTTTTTTAGTTACGTTTCAAAGTTACACGTACGATAGGTGTCGTTATCAAAAGTGTGAAAAGTATCAAAGATGGGAACTTTTTATCCCAAAACAAACACACTGTTAATACATACTAACAATCGGACCAGGGTTCCATGATAAAAATAGCTCAGGACCGTACGTTGTAGAAGCCATTTGAAAAGGCCAACGTTACGTAGTGAACATTTATAGTCTAAGAAGTAACATAAAAAGAATGCACAAATCAAATATAGGTTACAAAGGACCTACATGCAGGTCAATTAACCAATAACACGCGAACAAAGATTCTTAAATAATAACCAAGTATTTTTATTTAAATTTAAATAATTTTCCTAAGTAACTTCGTTAATACTTCTTCTCGTTATTATTAATAATGATAGTATAGTTATGCGCTATTCCGCAATTACATTATAAGACCAGCGAACTTTATGCTAACTTCTACTGTGAAAGCAATCGCTTAACTTACGCGGTAAAAATTCATTTGTAAACCTAACGTTATATAATTTATACAACTGTGTTTGTTTTATGTATGTTGCATTATTTTTTAAGGAAGTCGTTGCTTGTATTTAGCCTTAAGTAGCAGTTACATAAGACGTTACGAGTGAATGCATTCGCGTGCAGTACTTACGTTTTCATTGCGCATAATTTAACGGAGTTTAGTTTCAAAAGAGAAACGGAACGCTGAGTTCATTTACATCACTAATTAAAAATAATAATAAAGGCCTTAAATAGCATAATAGGGAAAACCATTGTTATGACTTCAATCATTTTCTATGAATATCTGTTTGGAACAGGTTAAAATAAAAACTGATCTAGTGCGTGATGGGACTTGGGACTATGCAGGATAGGGACCTCACTTCCGTAGTTACTTTTCATCAATAATATACCTACTTAACTAAAGTGTTAAAATTAACCAATATTGTTAGATATTTAATGAAAGCTTAGAAGCAAGGATCAAGTTATATTGGTAGTGTTAAATAACATTTTTCTTGGTTAGAGAACCAGTTTAAAATTATTTAAGCTTCAATTTTTTTTTTTTAATTTTATGCTACTGCCATATTGCATGTTCTCAATAATTATTTATAGGCGAATTTACAAATGACTTTGTTAAACACAACTAACGATCTATTCTTAACATCTATCGTATCTAAAAACAAAAAATCTGTTTGTTTGTTCCTACTCCTTCACGTCGTAAGTGACATAGCACCAAATTGGCGCGATAGCAGGAGAAATGGAGAAGGACAATTTTTATCCCAATCTAAAGTTTTCTTAGACATCCCACTGCGATACCCGAAACCCACGAAGGCGGAGCTGAAGGCAAAAGGTATTTATAAATAATATAACAACAAAAAAGTAATTGATAAAAACAGCATACAATTTAAATAAAATTCTTGTGTAAAAAATTTCTTGTGTTCAATTCGATAGCTCAATACAATGTGTGTGTATAAGTCCGTTTTTAGTGAGTGTGAATGTGTAAGTGTGTGTGTCTGTGTATTGTATGTTAGTCAAAGTGGTAGTATGTCGTGTAGGTACCTATGAAAATTAACTAACTAATCTATAAGTAGGTGATTTATTGTCCATTACGGGTAAATATATATATTTGAGTTTTCAAAAGTGAGATAAGAAATCAGGTTTCATTACACAGCTTTTATTCCGTGAAATATCGATCCATAAGTAAAAGATAATTTCTAAAAGTTTTTTAAATGAATTTAATTTATTTATCTTCAGCTTCTGGATAAACAAACTGATCGGAAAATTAACTATAAATCATACTAATATTATATTATATAAAAATAAACGGCCAAGTGCGAGTCAGACGCGTGCACTGAGGGTTCCGTAACACCACATAATGCACGAGGAGCCTAACTTGCACTTGACTAGGTCTCCTGTTAAACTAAAGCAAGGTTAATAGTTTTAGAAAAATCCGTACTGAAAAAACAAATTTCTTGCATAAACGACCTCTTAATAATGTTTCCACTTCCACCTTTGTATGTCAATGTATGTGGATAAATGTGTTTACGCATTAAATATTATTTCCTCTATATCTACCTGCTTACTTTTGGCTTATTTTTTGCAAATGTCATTATAATTTATAAATGATAATTAATATACGTCTTCTGATACCTTGCAGAATTAGAAAGATAAATTGTTTAAGATATTTTCTGTCCACACTTAGCGCTAATTGAACAAAAAATCGGTTATTAGATGTTTCAAAATAAGTTTATTTCAGTTGACCGGTTTTAAAAATGGCTGCTCTGACAATGGTGAACAAAGACATATTTATTCTGAACATTTTAAGTGGGCAAAAAATACGTTAGGTATCGAACAGTTGCATTATAGTCGGACGCATCTATGAATTGGTATTTAAGTTAATTTGCAAGCTCTTAAAGTAAGATATCACGCCATAAATTGTCTTTATTGTTTTCTTATGACAAAATTACCAAGGAGTTATCTTAATAGATGTTTCGAAGGACATAAATAGAATAAACTTTTTCATATTCCTTTGTTTGATGTTGTTTTGCAAATTATGTTCAGCATACATAATGTTCACTAATACGTTGCTAATTGTTCAATTTAATGTTATTGTGCACCATGTGTGCATACACCACTTTACAACTTAATAATATTTATTCACACACACAAGTAAAAAAATATAAGAATCTATTTCGCTACTTAGGATATAGCGACCCTCTATAATAAAGGGGTTTGTAATTTCTAGGGTTCCGTACCTGAAAGGTAATTAGGAACCCTATTACTAAGGCTTCGCTGTCCGTCCGTCCGTCCGTCCGTCTGTCACCAGGCTGTATCTCATGAAACGTTATAGCTAGATAGTTGAAATTTTCACAGAAGATGTATTTCTGTTGCCGCTATAACAACAAATACTAAAAAACAGAAATAAATAAATATTTAAGGGGGCTCCCATACAACATACGTGATTTTTTTGCTCGTTTTTGTAGATAATGGTACGGAACCCTTCTTGCGCGAGTCCGACTCGCACTTGGCCGATTTTTGTAATATAATTTACCTTCCAATTCTATCGCAGAATTCTGAACTACTACTAGTACTAATATTTCTACTTTTTTACTAATATTTTAAATGTAACTGTTTGTTTCTATGTTTTTTCTGTTACTCAATCACATCGCAGCGCAGTTGAGCTGAAATTTGGCAACGGAATACTTAAAGAGACATAGGGTACTTTTAATCTCTGAAAATTTAAAAGAAAATCCACGGGAATAATTAGAAACAAATTTACTTAAACGATCTATAGCTTCTTTAGCACAATCAAAAATAGAGTTACCGCAGGAATCCCAAGTCGGTAACCAAATTTAGAGCGGTTGAAGCCGCTGGCAAATACTACTCTTTCGTATTCGGAAAAACTAACCAATCAGAACTAAAAATAGAATAAAAAATCTAGCAAATATATTAACACTCAAAAATAGCGCTAAAAGAATAATAAATAATAGTTATATTTCAGCTGATAATGAATGCTTGTAAAATCAGATCACAGGTTTAATTATAGATCTGAAAGTGAGTAGTTTGTTTGTCTATTTGTATAATATCATGAGCTAAAGATGTGGCAAGTAACAGCCTGTTATTACTAGGTTTTCCTAGAGAGCTATCTAAATAATTTATAATAAGGGGCCTTCGATTTTATTCGTCACGTCTTTAGGAGGGAGTGGGTGTCATGCAAAACGTGCAAAGGCAAATTTTTAAAGTAAAATTGGGAGGAAAGCATGACAACGGAGGAAGGGGGAGTCTAAAATGACGAAAATTTGCGTGAAGTATTAAATGGATGGCCCCTAATGTGATAATATATTGTGTATAAATAATTGCTCATTTTTATAGTAAGTTTTTTAAATGATATTGTTCTAGAATCATATGTTTTGTTATCAACCACAATTATAATTTAAAGAATTTAAGCTGTGGAAATAAAGTCTCGGAAAAAAATAAAAAAAGATATCTACATATTCCAAAATTTGACTTACGTGCACCATATTCTTAACTAGTATTCTAAGTATATCCGGTTACGTTTAAATGTTACTCATAAATATATTCTACTATACAACAAAGGCTAAGTCTGATAAAGATATTCTAAGCTTATATTTTTTACAGACAGAAATCATAAATTAAATTCGTACCCTGACCTTTGGCCATTTGAGAACCAGAATTTGGGTGTTTAGCGTCCATTTAAAATGTTCCTAGTCTAATTCAATAAATCTAAAAAACCTACAAAAGAGGATTCGGTAAATATTACATCGATTTATATCCATTAAAGCTGACTTCCTAAATTATAGCATAACATTTAATATTTAGGCGTACAAGAGGCGGGTCACCCGCTGTGAATGGTTTAGACAGTTTAGACTAATTTTAGCAATTTCTTGCGTCTAGGACACGCAAATTTACTTTTGCGCTATTTGATTATTTAAAAACGAACCACGATTACACTACAAATAAAAGAATGCCATCGCGACACCTATCCCTAAGGGGTGATCAGAGATGTTACAAACGTATGAGCGTAACATCTACAAATAACTCACATGTAATTGAAACAATTTGGCAACCTACTTATTTTTTTACTTTTTGCATAAAATTCGACTTTCCTCGTTAAATAAATAAAAGTAGGAACATTCATCTCGATATAAATATTGTGATAGAATTTTAAACAATTGATCTAATTGTAACATTGTCGATAAAAGTTTAAAAAAAGTTCCTATAGTAACATTGCGGCTATCATCTACACTTTTTACAATTACCGTAATAAATAGCTAAATGATTAAAAAAAGTCGTAAAGTATTTTATAACAAAAAGCAATGCAAGTGAAACCGCGTGCTTAGCTAGTGCAACCAATAAGATGTAGACATTTTTCCTATCTACAAATTTGTCATTAAATTATTGCGTTCATATAAAAGCTTTCTTATCTAAAATCGTTTGAAGTACTAGAGTGTTAAAAATGTAATTAATAACATGTTAATAATCCCGTTAATAATAAACCCGTTAAAATTTTAAAAAATAACTTTTATCGGATATTGCGCCTACGCGTGGTATTAAAAGTAACTATAGCAACGTAACGCGCGATGGAATTCAAGATGGCCGACCTCTGTTATCAGGTTGTACAATACTAGTGCTTAACTGCGGATTTGCTCGCATATTGGTCGATTAAGCAAATATGTAGAATTTCAGCTGCTAAGTTATGACAACTTTACCAATTTTAACAAAGCTGATTGTTCCTTACCGGGAAGCGACCCTGGCACCTTTGACACGGCAGCCGCACGCTCTACCACTTCGCGACTCATTCTTTCACATAGATAAATATAACATTATAAAAATATTTCAAACCATAATTTATTACTGGCGATTAAATTATACCTACGCTCACATATTTTATATAATATAATACATCAATTTGAATTTGGAACACGATTGAAGACAAGTTGTAATTGGTTGTCAAAGTCGTAACAATAGGTCAATGCTACAAAAAACCTTATGACGCTTGTTTGCTACTTGCTAGTCAATATTCAAATTCAAATTTTAAATGGTGTTTACAAGGAGAAGGACAAGATGTCTGAATGATTTCTGAATAAAATATTTGATTCAACCTCAAAATTACAAAAAAATAAAAAATAAAATACGTGTTAGTAAGTAATCTTTGATTAGGTATGTACCTTTTTTTTGTGTTGTTGGCTTGTATAAGTTTAAAATGATATTGTCTTTTTCCTTATTAGTATGAACCTATATTTTATTGTCTTTCACAAAAAAAGCTAAACAAATAGCTTTAATATTTTTTGTAACATATTGTTTTAACCATTATTTTTTTGACAATAAAGGCAAGTTCCTGTTATAACAGTACCTACGCTACGAAGCTATGATATAAGCACTAAGCTTAAAAGAACAAGAATATAAAAATCTATTTAATATAAGAAATTACAATTAATATTTTTATCCAATTAAGTTAACTAAACTAAGTAATATAAAACTATACTAATCTACATTACATATATATATAAGAAATATCTTATTTTTCTGTGCAATCTCACTATATCACGAATATAAATATATTTATACAAATAGTAATAGGTATTTTTACGGTTATAATACTACTTTTAAAAGTTTTTAGAATAATACACACGAATTCATGAGAATGTCCTAATTTACTTTGGAAAAGGTTCTAAGTTTGTTATTTTGAAACGGGGCATTTCGAAAACATTATGAAAGGTAATAACACTGAGAAAGACGGAAGTCTCAGATTTGTAATCTTTTAGGTTCTAAATTCTTTAAAAATCAGATTCCTATTCTAAGATAACTAAAAATAAATATGTATTTCATTCATCGGGATACAGCAGGAGAAACACCGAAACGAAGAGTTAAATTAAACGAATTGAATAATTATAGTGGAAAATGAAAAATTTATAGTGGAAAATGAAATCAAAGGACTGAACACTCAGCGTCGAATCTGTTTGACGTTAACGCAACGTGGTAGTAAACATCTTGCACACTTTGGGAACATTTGCATTTCATCGAACGAAATCATCAGTTTCTTCTCTACGAGAATCAAGACAATAATATATATAGAGTTAGCTACGTTATTTTAATCATGAAATTTCAAAACACCATTTGGAGAGTACGATTTTATTGAATTGACAGTAGAAAGTTCAAATTAAAACCGACGTATTAAATCAACCTATTTAATTTAATAAACCAATTTCTTGCCTATTTTATTTATATGTACATCTATAATATGATAAAACTGTACTTTCGTTATTTATGTACATCTATCTATACTAATATTATAATTGCACAAGTTTGTTGGTTTGTTTGTCACGTCGCAATAGAGCATGCCATTAAGCTAAAATTTGTCACAGAGACAGTTGAAGGGACGGAAAAATTTTCCGTAGTAATAACTATAACCAAATTCAAAGGAAGTACTATAGGTACAGCTATAGCTGGCTATAAAATCTGTTTCTATAAAAAGGAGTTGCTGAAAAACACCACGCTAATATACGAATTCAGCGCTGGTGGAGCCGTTGGCAAAAACTAGTTAAAAATATTTACAAGAAAAATTATACGAAATGTGAAACGTTTAAATATTTTTAAATGCTTTAAATATTTTTGGACATTACACACGGCGCCTTCTGGCCCTTAAGAAAGCAAAGCTTGAGTTTTGGATACCAGAAAACGGATACAAATACACATATATATTAAATTTTTTTGTAAATGCATACTCTTACATACATTTTATACAACTAAGCTGGCAAACAAGCTCACGGTCCGCCTGATGGTAAGCGGTTACCGTAGCGTACCGTAGAGACCTTGGACAGAGTGGTCTCGATTTGAGACACAAATTCTCCACGCTTTTCTTCCACAACGGTACTAGTAATGCCTACACTACCTGTGTAATAATAAAGCGTCCCCAGTACCAATCTCTGCGTAGCAATGTATGTCGTTGATGTCCTACATGTCATTGATATGCAATAGAATTATTTATATATATATTCATATGTATATACATAACACACACCTAAACTCACGAGAAACACAAATTTTTATTACATAAATGTTTGTCCAGTGCGGGAATTGAACTCACACCCTCTGCACAGCAAGTGGCCACACTACCAACTCAGCTGCAAGGGGGTTAAGGTTGTGACTTAATTACGCAAAAACGGCAGAATAAGTTAAAATGAAATTTGGCCCTATGGAAAATAAGGATTAATAATATATTTTTAATCTTGATCGAGAGTTGCCACGGTAACAGATTTTTCTACAAATGGAACTGCAAGATACACCTGAGTAATATAACAAGTTTTGACTCTGTTTATAGAAAAAAAATACTTATGTTAAACTTTGAATAAATAAGGTGCCGAAAACGGAAACCAGTTCGATATCTTAAAAAAATCAGAATTTCTAAACTTGCTAGTTTCTAATGAGGCATGTCTATTTACGCTATCTTTCTATTAATTTCGAAGCGAATCAGGTATTGTTATCGACAGAGAATATTCAAAACAAGACAGTACCGTATTCGTGAGTTCGTGACACAGTAATAGGGGCAGGTGTCGAAAAATGTCACAAGGCAATTGAATCGAATCCGTTGTTCTATTGCCTTCAAGGATTCAAGTCGTACAGAATTGTTTGGTTTTCTAGCACAACTATCATATACCTATGATTAGGATCTAATTCTACACTTGATTGTGATCTAAATCAATATAATATATAGTTCTTATCTTATACCTTTTACTATTCTTATCTTTTACTGACATTATCACTACTTTATTGTTAACACATTTAGACTTTATTGATAGAAGTATCTTCTTCACCTCATTTGCAGAAACTTAAAGTCAAAATCAATTTTTTTTTTATTAAAATTAGGATTTTACAAACACTTTTGAATCGTCAAAGTTATGAAATACTATTTTTTGAAATAATAGTATTTATAATATTTTGGACAGAGAAAGAAAAAGTAATTTTACAGTTGACAAATTAACAAACGAATCATTAGATATTTAGTTAAGTTACCTAATACCTACTGGTAAATAGGTCGGAATTATCAGAAAAGCCACCTACTATTTAATGGAATAACTTTGTTTTGCCAAGTTAAAGGGATTCAAGTAATATCCAAAAATCTGCTCCAGAAAAGTTTGATTTTTAACAAATATATATTTGCTGGCCTTTTTATCTGGCTGCGACACAATCTTACTTACAATATCATATGCATGTTATGAATCTTCAAATTTAGTCTACATATAAAATCAAATTCATTATGTAACCTAATTAACAAAAGTTGCAATTCTTGTTAAAACTTCATTAGAGTTTAAAGGAACACCTATTTGAAATCAATATAACTTATTTCCTCTAAATTTCATAGCAAATCACTTATTTGTACTAAAGGTGTGTGTATCGTTGCTTAGTTTTGGCTTGGACTCACAATTCGAAATAGGAACTAATGCCTATTTTGAAATAGGAACACGTTTGAAAGTCAGTGCCGCCAAAAGCTTATTGGTCGCCTCGCGTCCGCCGCGGGCTCACCGCCGCACTACCCGCACTCAGCGCACACTGTTTAATTTTCAATTTAGATCGCAATTTGCGATGCGCTTCGCCACACGCCCAAACTGGCATCACTCCACTCGATAGATTTATGCACTTTATTTATAACTACTTCAATATAGGTGGAATATATTAAAAGAAATTAACTCGCGTAAGTTACGAGTCTCAAGTTGGATTCGACCGATAAGGCTTAATGAAAATTGAAGTTTTTTTAACAAATTTCGTCAGTTCCGGGTGGAGCCAGTTTGTAACAGCACAGATAAACGTAATTGATCTGTCTGATTCATATGTGATCATACGTTGTAGTTTCTCATAATTCGTATCCTATAAGATCCTGTTGACCCTTTTCATATAATGACATTTTTAGATCACAGTAACGTTAATATGTTACGTATGTTCAATGGGATATAAAACGAAGATCTAAGGAAAATCCATGAAATATCCATCAATTAGCAATAAAACCTATTGATCGTCAAATCAACACTTGCAGGTAATAAAACGGCAATTTGGTTAAACATTCAGTATTACAAGTAGTTGCAAAAACTAACACTTTCACTTGCTAAAAGAAACAAATTAACTGTTCCGTTGATGATTTTGTTTCGACATCATAACATACATAATAGATCAAGATGCAAAACCTTTGAACTATCACTCTACAAACGATATTCTGAATATACTACTTAACACGGGCTATATTTTATGTTATAATTTTTGTTGATTATAAATTCTAATTTCCTACAATTAAACTATTACTTAATCCATATATCTTAAGAAAGTCCAACAAATATTACCTTCATTATGCAGCTACCAACTGCTTCGCTCTCTGGAACAGTGACATTGTAGAAAGACTGGTCGAAGATAGGTTCATTGTCATTCACATCGAGAACTGTCACTACTAATTGCACTGTTGACGATAAAGAAGGATTTCCGCGATCTCTGGCTACTACCGTAAGTCGGGGCATGGGATTTGTTTCACAATCTACTCGTGCTCGTGTTGTTACCAAACCTGAACGCTCATCAATCGAGAACCAATCTGTCTGTGCACTGGGAAGCAGAGAGTAGCGAATATCTGCATTTTCCCCTTCATCTGCATCATTAGCAGATACTTGCACGACTGGAGTTCCAGGTGCTGCAGCTTCGGGAACACTCGCTTTATATTCACTTTCAATAAAAGTCGGGGCGTTGTCATTTACATCAGTTACTTTGAGGTTGATGATCCGAGAAGCATGTAAAGGTGGCGATCCTTTATCTGTTGCTACAACATTTAAGGTATAGTCTGATTGCGACTCCCGATCTAAAGGCAACGCAACTACTACTAAATATATTATGTTATCGTGGGTTCGTAAATCAAAATGTCCATCACCTCCACTCAAAGTAACATTGACATTTGCATATTCAGTTCTCGAGTCTGGATCATGAACTGATATCCTCGCAACGAATTCGTCAAGTTGTGCTGATTCAGAAATTTTTGGGGTAGCATCGTCACTCAAGAATATAACATCTATAGTTGGCTGATTGTCATTAACGTCCGTTACGCGTATAGAAACAAATGCAGTTGTTTCTAATGGTTGAGCACCTTTGTCCCTAGCAACAATTACAAGCTCATGTAATTCCTTTGTCTCAAAATCTAAGGCTTTATTTACACTAATTTCACCCGTCTCAGAATCAATCTTGAATATGTTTTCTTTATCACTCTGTCTACGATTTATAGAGTATTCTATCTGACCATTTTCTCCAGAGTCAATATCAGTAGCTGATACTTTTAAAACCGGTGTTCCTACTGTTGCATTTTCTGGAATATTCGCTGAATACACACTTTCAGCAAAAACTGGGGGATTATCATTTACATCTAAAATTGTAATGTTGACTGTCATAGTTCCTTTTAATGGAGGTGTACCTCCATCTAGAGCTTCAATTACTAACTCATAATGATCTGTTGTTTCTCTATCAAGAAAACCGTTTATTTGAAGATCTAAATACAACACTCCATCACGTTCTCGATGGGAAGATAACCTAAATGCATTGTCATTATTTCCACTCACTATATTGTATCTTTGAGTGTTAAAAATACCAAGGTCTTCATCTTTTGCAGGATTTAATTTTCTTTTAACATCCCTAGGTGTATTTTCTGAAAACTCAACATTCATAATTGGCGTAGGGAACATAGGTGCATTATCATTCTCATCCAAAACTCGAACAACCACACGTATGTTATCACCACTAGCAGGGATAGCGACTAGAGCATAATGATCTCTATTTTCTCTGTCTAATGGTATCCGAGTCCTTATCTCTCCTGATTGAGAATCTATTTTAAGATCATCATTAACAGCACTGCCTGGAACTGGAACTATTGTGTACGGTGGTGCAGCGTCAGGTAATTCATCTCCTAGGTGCCCAACAAGGGTTCCTGCACGTGCATTTTCCCTAACTGTGAACTCGCGCACATGCTCTGACGCCGCCGAAGCGACAAATAGAATAAAAATGACGCGCATCATCGCGCGTAGCTTCTTCTCACCGCACGCACATTGTAGATCTGAAACACCTGAAAAGAAAATTCGCCGTTAGTAAATTGATAAAACCAGAAGATAACGTTGGTCGTACAAAAACACCAAAACATTTCACTAAGTGCAAGCCCGAAAAATATATCATATGCAGTTAATATGTGGCTTATAAGTTCGATTTTCATACCCATTTCTATTCTGATGTTGTCTATTTCAATTTAGTAACACGATTTAGCACATTATAAGTGCATGTAACTACATGACTATTTATTGAACCATAAGTTATTACTTTAGAATATACTGTAATGAATAAAAATAGAACATCATCAACAATTATTTTAATTTAAGTTAGTACCTATACTGGAATTCGTGTTTTAATAACGGTTATAACACATGATAACACATTACATTTATTAGAACACTAAAGTGGTATGTACTTACATAATAAATAAGTAATAAAAATGAGAGTTTAATAGATGTAAAAGTAAGTTGCTGTTCTACTTTGGCCGACTATTGCACTGATAGAGATCTAAGCAATTAAGCAAGTATTGAAAGATATGAATCTATTCGTGGGCAGCTGAATTATTTTTTCTCAGTATATTCATTTCGGCGAACATAATTGTACATTCATACTACAAATGCCTATGTATACGTGAGGTATTTGAAAACTACTACAAAAATAACTTGAGAAGCGGTAGATTGATTCTTACAATTTTTTATAATATATTTTTGGATACATTATATTTTAAGTATTTAGGTTAAACATTACAATAATAATTTAGGCAGGTCTAAAGTGAGTAGTGAAGAGAAGCCCTCTTATCGTCCAGGGATTTAAACTGTTAAAATATGCAAATACATTTTAATTTTGAACAAAAAATCAAACAAATTATGTGACGTCATGGCATGGCAGGTCATGCAGGCTTAATCAAAATTGGTAACATGATCATGGCCGTTTATTTTTATTTTTCCAACAATACAATAGAACAAAATAAAGAATGGAGTTCAAATAATAAAAGAATTAGGATTTTTGTTTCGATTTTGTTACGTACCTATGCACTACAAGATCCGGCAGAAAACCGAATCGACGTAAACAGACATCCACAAGAGGAAAGATACATGTTGTCAAATATATACTATTAAACGCAACTAAGGATTACCAAACTTATTGTCTTGTATGTACCTAAATCCGCACTGTTTGAATTCTCTTCACCTCCAAATGCGTAATTTCGTCTGAAATACAAGCAAAAAAAATCGGCCAAGTGCGAGTCGGACTCGCGCACGAAGGGTTCCGTACCATTATCTATAAAAACGGCAAAAAAATTACGTTTTTTGTATGGCTGCCCCCCTTAAATATTTGTTTTATTTTAATTTAATAATTTATTTTTTAAGTGAAAATATAACTTAATCTACTGTGAATATTTGAAGCGTCTACCTGTTGCCGTTATCAATATCGAGCAAAAAAAACACGTTTGTTAATGGAAGTTCCCTTAAATATTTATTTTATTTTGTTTTCTAGTATTTGTTGTTACAGCGGCAACAGAAATAAATAATCTGTGAAAATTTCAACTGACTATCTATCACGGTTCATGAGATACAGCAGGGAGCCTTAGTAATAGGGTCCCGCATATTACCCTTTGGGTACGGAACCCAAAAATATTATACATAAAATAAATTAAAAATAGAAAATTGACATCACTAGTTAATTATAAAATTACTTAGATAGTAGTATTATTTTTGACACCACATTTAAATTTATAATCTCACACATGATTGATCTAAGCTGCAGTCATCATTACTAGACCAGTCTGTTCTTGATACGGATTTGATTGCCTGTTATCAAAGATTTAACGGCTTTTTTCCAAGATAAGCTGATTTATTTTTGCACTTTACATCTATAATTGCCTTTTAGATATCCGCTTTTAAACCCCAGCTTTTAAGTTTTTATAAGCTTGTTTAATTTATTCTGGAAAATAACTGCTGGGAAGGTTCATTTTGAAACGAGTAATGATAAATACTAATCTTTATGGCTCTGTATTTAATTAATATATGTTTTTAAGGAATGAATTTAATTGTTTTAACTTTCTCGGCTAACATATTTGTGTTAAAATAATTAACAAACATATGTCGACGATAGTAATTAGCAAGTTTAGTGAAATCAGAAAATAATATTGAAATAAAATTTTATTTAAACCAATTTAAGAAAATAATCAACTCAAATAGAAATTTGAAGATATCTTTGCCAAAACAGTTTAAAAATCTTGATGCATCTTATGTCTTGGTCAAAGTAAAACCTTTATTCGTATCTTTTATATTTTATTCTTAGGAAGGATTAATTACCCGAATATTGCCTAGTTCTTCAGAAGCTCACATTTCAGAGAGTCCCGGGCACTTCTGGGCGGTAATGCAAACAATTTAGTTTAAATATTATTTAATCCATAGACAAGTGTCTTCTTTGTTAAAAGGGTCCGTTCATTTTTATCAAAGCCCTGCTGCGGCGCAGGTAAGTAAATGCAGCGTCCATTTTCAATTTTGTGATCCCTTATTTGACTTTCAAAATAAAACTAGAATTTGAACGATTTCTTTAAATATTTTAAGAGAATAGTGTTCAAAACTAGCTGTTACTTGCCAGACTGCTTGGAATTATCATTATTGTATTTTTCAATGAATATAATGTTGTCACACATTCGATACATATTTCTAGCTACCTCGCTGCCATTATCTGTATGGTTTAACGAGCTGGCCTGGCAGACTTTGTTTTACTGTAATGTTTAAACACATTTACTAAATTTTCTGGAAATTTATCGATTTCTTTTATACCACTAAGGTGGTAAACAAGATTACGGTACATTTGATGGTAAGCGGTCACCGCAGCCTATGGACGCATTGCCGACCTTTCAAAAATCTAATAACTTCTTTCTTCCTAATCTAATCTAATAACCCCTTCCCCAGTCCTTAGAGAAAACCTTATCAGGGAGCTCATTCCACCACCTAAGCGTTCGCGGGAGGAAGTTTCTCTGGACTTCCACTGTATGTATCATTGAGATTTTAAGGTGTGAGAATGAATTCCCTGCCAATGACGAGAGGTGTGATAGGAAAAATAAGCCGTGGTCATCATTACGAATAATTCCTCAGAACACATCCCATTAAACAAGCGGTAGAACACACACAGGGAGGCAAAATCTCTCCTCAGACTTGAGGTTACGTGAGTATAAGATCGTCGACGATTCTATTAGTGCGTCGTTGAACCGAGTCATAAGGGCCAAACTGGTATCTTGGTATCCCAGAGATTTTCCAATTCTAATAAATAAAAAAATTACATTTTCAACTACTTATCCAAAGTAAAAATATTTTTCAGCATAAGGCTTCTGCCCGCGGCTTCGTCCGACCTAAATTCGGTTATCGAAATGGAATTCCAACGGCAACTCATTCAGGAAGCTTGTTACAGCAAGTTATAATGTAGCAGTAGTTAGCTATAGTTCGTCAACATGCAATTCGATTTTAGTAAGTCATGCGAAAACTTTTGAATTTGCCGGGATAAGAATAAAATAGCCTATATCCTTTTCCGTCTTTTCATATACCGACGTGAAAGATGGACGAATAAAAAACAAACATACTTTCGCATTTAAAATATTAAAACGGATTTAATTTTTATCTTTTGATCTTAACTCGACATAACAAGCTAAGTAACTACACGGGTTATTCTCAGCAATAAAATTGAAATGCTATTACTTAGTTTCATCAACAAATGAACCTTTTAATTCTGATTAAAGCAAAATCTCCGACCTTTGTAAAAGTCGAAATTTAAAACACATTCGAATAATTGCCATTGGTATAATATTTATATTCTAGTTTTAGCAAAGACATTTTTTATGAGACATGGGTCGATTAATTACCGACTGGAATGGAATACTAAATACTCGTACCTACTTTTAGCATGAAATTCTATTACCTATATTGTGCTTAATATTTTACTATTTTCTCTTAAACAGTTTTTTTTTTGTTTTTTTTGCGCAAAACTCTATTTTCGCCGTTAAATCCCTCAGCAGCTTCTCGGTAAATGGGATAAAAAGTATGTAATGTAATTTTCTGTTCTTCCATCTCCGTCGTTTTGTTGCTCCGTAGCGTTGCAACACGGAGAGATTTTATAGAAATACAAAAAGATACCTAACAAAAACGTGTTTTAATAGCTTACTTATTTTTTAAGGAAAATCTTACGCACGAATATTCAAGCGCCTATCATTTAATTTTCATATATCTTGCTGAACTTGGACCCTAATTTTGAACACTTTAAAATGCAAATTTTTAAAATTCCTTTTTCAACAATTTCAAAATCACGAAATCAGAAGATCATTACCTAAAATCACTAATAGGTATACGCAAACAGTGATAATGAAATACTTAATTGATTTTATATTCTATCAATGAGAGTTGAAGACGTTTTTTTTAAGTGTGATGGTGGTTAGAAATATTTCTAGCTTCTTCACAATTTTCATACCAAAAGTGTTGGAAGAAAGGACGGACCCGGACGAATTAGCGTCAAAAACCCAGTGCATACGTTTGGCGGCAAACATCAGATATTCGGAATATCTGGGCGTCAACGCAAACTATGCGATGCCGAATGAGTTATTGCACGAGGCACCGACTTCGCTGAGAAATTCCGATTTTAAATTTTGGCCACTTTTTTTGTAAAGCGAAATTTCTTTGCCATTAACGCTGTTTGCGAGTATAATTTATTGCTATGATTAAAATATAAACATTTGTATAAACTTGTGTCTGATTTAGTAATAAAAACTCTACTATAATGTATATCTTATTTACGCTGTTTAAAAAGATGAAAAGATTTTTTATTATTTTCTTACACTTGGTTAGATATTGTTTATTATTTATTTTATGACGTTAAATAGAAGTTCTTACTTTAGAAATTATGTAAAAGTATTCAGCCCTGCCTATTGTTAATTAACTATAGAATCTATTTTACCGATCTCTTAACTTGTTGCACTCAAATGTATCTAAATTTGAGTAGATTTCGAAGAATTCCCCTTGCGATCCTATAAGATGTCGTCAAAAAATCATTCATTTTGTTTTAACTCACTTCACTTATGTTTCAAATCCGCCAGCCAGATATGGTGAATCACCCTTAACGCAAGTATTTCTTAGGCTACGGTTTAATTTGCACTGAAAACACTATAGACTCAACCATTTAAATTATATGCAAATGTCGCAGCCAAAAGTAAATTGACACTAAAAATTTAAATGATTACAACAAAACTAAAGCTTCTAACGTATCCCGCATTTTCGTAAACGTTGTACGGAGTAAGAATCGATAGATTTATAGTAAGAACACCGTAAATATGTCCAATAGTGGCATTCGGTAATCGCTGACGTCACTACTATCGTACACGCACAAGTTAGTTACAAAATTACACGTATCTACACATATTAAACCGTAGCTTTCACCAGAAAAGGTGATGAGTGTTCTAAATATTAAAATTTTGATAAGGATCCGTGAAAAGATCCAAAAGGTTACCAACACCCTTAATCTCATGAGTATTTTTATTGTAAGCTGTTGCAGACAAAACAATATGAACAATGACCACTTTAGTAAATCCCCGGTGTACCTAATACACTTATGTGAGGTCACTTTAACGCATTCTACTTTGCATTCAATATTATTGTTATCGATCAAAGCTTTGTATTCTACACACGACTATCAACATGACCTGGAGCCCCGCCAATGAAATGTAGGCACCTACATATATACATATGTACATACAGTTATTAGTTTTGTTATTGGCTTATGAAGTATTTACTGAATTGTATCTATAAATTATTAATAATTTTCTTTAGAAATACATATATAATATATAAAAATGTATAGATACATAACAATTATATATGTAATATACACATATACTTACTCAATTTTGAGACGGAACTGAACGACATTTAGGTTTTTCAACCTACTTCAAAAAAGGAGGACGTTATATGTTCGACAGGTATATTTTTTTTTATGTATGTCCACCGATTTCTTCGTCAATTGTGAACCGATTTAAAAAAAAAATATATTCGAAAGAGTACGTTCCTGGGGTGGTCCCATATTAATGAAGTGGATTTAAAACTTAAACTTTTGGAGAAAAATAATAATTGATGTGAATTTTGAATTACTATAACGCGCCTTTTATGTTGATGCTTGCATAAAATTTTACAAGTATGGATGTTTTTAGTGCAAGAAAAAAAAAAGGAACACTAAAGTAAAAAATAAAAACTTTTTATCAAAAAAACAACCCGCTTCAAAAAGATAAATAAAAAGGTAACAATAATAATAATTAGTTATTGCCAGAAATCTGATTTGAATTACCGTTTGAAGTAGGTGTCATGCAAGTGAAGTGTTTTATAAACTGTTAGGTACATAGACACAAACTTCAACCTGTGATTCGAACAAATCTTTGGCTATAAGTAATAATTTTTACCTTTATAGTGCATCTTTTTAAACCCGGTTGTTTTTACTGTTAAAGTTTTGTAGTTTTATACTTTTAAATTGTTGTAGGATAATTTCTCATATCATTGCACATGAGAATTCTAAATTATTGATTACAGCATTATAACGAGCCAATCCTACTTCCTACTAATATTTTAAATGTGAAAATATGTGTGGATGGATGGATGGTTGGATGTTTGTCATTCAATCACGCTTCAACCATTGGATGAAACTTGGCACACATATAAGTTAGGTCCTGAAATAGTATATAGGCCACTTTTTACCCCGAGTTAAACAAACAATAGCTTGCAAACTTTATCAGTAACTAAGAAGTTCCACGCCGATAAACGAATTTAGGGCGGGCGGAGCCGATGGCAAAGTCTAGCATATTATAAATGTGAAAATATGTCTGGATGGACGTTTGTTACTTTATCACGATTCAGTCACTTGTCGGATCGAGATGCAACTTGGCACATATATATTGGTTGGGTCCTGGAATAGAATTGGCTTTTTATTCCGAAAAATTCAAAAGTTTCCGTGGGAATAACTATAACTGAACTTAAACGAATTATAGGTATAGATATAGTTTGCTATAGCAAACTTCATTAGTATAATTAAAGAGTTCCACGCCGATAACCGAATTAAGGGCGGCAGTCTAGTTTTAATATACTTAATTCACCGAGGTTTCTGTTCTACATACTACTGTATCTGTCTTATCATATTTTAAAAGTGTAGTATTCCATAACGTGTTACTTTAAGAATGTAGTATCTTATGTACTTAAAAATAAAACTAATCCTGAAGCGATACTGAACATAAAAAAAATCGTCAATTTAATATTTTTGAAGATGAAACTATTAATGTTTTTTTTTTATACTAAGGTGGCAAACAAGCACACGGTCCGCCTGATGGTAAGCGGTCACCGTGGCCTTTTGACGCTTGTAACACCAGGGGTATCACTCGCGCGTTGTCGATCCTTCAAAAATCCAATAACTTCTTTCTTGAAGAACCCCATACTGTATAGTCCTTAGAGAAAAGCTTGGCAGGGAGCTCATCTGTTATAACTGAACTAATAAATTTTATGTTTTCGAATGATCAGGAAGTTTATTTAAACATTTCATATATAGAGCGTTAGTCAGTATAGTAGAATAAGTTATAAAAACAAACAAATACTGATATGTTTATAGATTTCTTTGTCTTTTAAGAACCTTTATTTACTGTAAAAGCCTAAAGTTAGTAATAAATAATATTGTCATCAGATGTCATGTTTGGCCCAAATATTTTATTATATGGGCCAAACATGACATCTGATGACAGAACTACCAACATAAGAGAACTACAAAAATAAAGAAAGTTTAACTACATAGTTATCATAATTCCGTGTAAAAAATAGCCTATTAAAATCATATTGTTATTTTTTATCTTGAGCTTAGTTTCATATATTTTTAGGGTTTTACTTAAAACTAGCCTGACTTGGCCTAGGTTATTATAGCTTAGTGATTTTAAATACAAAGAAAAGAGTCAGGACCAAAATCAACTTAGCTAACAATTTTTAGACTTTAACGAATTCTGGACTTTTACAGTAACATATTTATATCTAAGAAATATGTATGTGTGATAATTGCTTTCAGTATGTTATTATTCCTATATGTTATATTGTATTATATCCTATATAAATTGGTTTTTAACAATTAAGTTAAAATTTAACATAATAGCTAAACAACTAAATACACAAAGATTAATGTTTAGGTTGAAATTCAAAGCTCCACAAAAGCTATTTTCCGTCGGGCATAATTAAACGCAAGCTCACAAAATAAAAGGATTTGCAACTATACAATAATAAAAACCATATTTGTCTATATTAAAGCACGTTCTTAGATACATACAAACGTTATATCTTTTAAATAAAAAAAATAAATCTTATTTCGTTTTATTATGAGCATAGAAAAGTATTCTATGTACAAGCTATTCTATGTACAAGTATTCTATGTAGTGAAAATCCTATAGATACAAAAAAAACACTTTATACTTAAGTATTTTTATTTTAGTATCTTACCTACTTTTGTTGAAATATTAAATAACTAGTAGTCTGTCCCGGCTCCGCACAGGTGGACTTTTATTTTTTAAACATTTTGGGATAAACGTAGAGTAAATGTTTCTTTATGCATGACATAAGTAGTTTTTTTTCAAATTACAAATTATATTTTTATCCTATTTTTATTCTCAAAGTTTTTTTCCTTGAAATTTCCTTGAAAAAAGTCAAAATATTAAATTTCGATTACGTCCGCTACGTACGGAGGAAACAGGGAGCCGGCCGCGCGTATGAGCCGATCACGGGGCGCCGCGGTTTTCTATTAGTATTTTGCTAAGATTGACATTTTTAAATTTGTAATATCTTTTGAACGGAATGTCAGATTTAAATAATTCATAAACTAATCTACAGGTATTAAAGCAGTCTTGAATAAGAGATTAATTTTATTTGGATAAGCATTAATACAAAGGTACGTGCATAACATGGTCTGATTTTGGTCTGCATTTCTATCAAAGTTTTAAATGTAAAAAAGAAGTTATAGTGACATAACTACAATAGTTGGACATATTGTATCGGGAAGTTTTTTATAGATATTGATATGTTTTTTTATATTGTAGAACATTTTTTTGGTCTATCATCAATAGTTTCCGCAGCGCATGTAATGAAAGACATTTTATGGCAAATTTTTTGAAATTTGAAAATTATTGAATTTTAGTTGGGATCCCTAATTTTCCTAGTAATAAATATAGTCTATATTACTCGGGCATAATGTAGCATTCTAATGGTGAAAACATTTTTATAATCGGTTCAGTAGTTTTTGAGTTTATCTTTTTTTATCGTACGACATAGGCACAAAAAAGATCAATAAGAGCGTAGTAACCTTTTTAATTTTTAAAAAAATTATATTTTAAAATGTACATATAATGATTTTCTTATATGATTTTTATACAATATTTTTATATACATAGATTATATATGTATATATATTAAGAAACAAAATAACGGAATATTTCGCTTTATTTATTTAAAACGTCAGAAAAGTGAGAATAGTTGTATAATAATAGTCTAATAACCTATAGACCTATTATGACTGATGATATATGTAAAGATTTAAAAAAAAAACATACATTTTGTTTTTTTTTGTGTTTTGATTTCCATTAAAAATATTATAAATTCGAAAGTCTCTCTCTGAGATTGTCTGTCTGTCTGTTACCTCTTCACGCTTAAACAGCTGTACCTACAGCTGTAGTTTGAGTCATGGGGAAAAATATGCTACTTGAAAACGTCAAGTGTGGGTCTGTTTTTATTTAATATAATTAAGAAGTTGCCGTTCAAATTCTACCTACTCCGGTTACCGAATTTGCGGCATATGGAACCACGGAAAAAACTAGTATCCTTATGGATGTCAAAAAATCATTACATTTATATTCCTAAGAGGAAAATTAAATCTTAAATGTTTATGTACCATATTGAGATGAACTTAACAAAGATCAAAGATAACGAAAGAATGAAAATATCTTGTATTTATATTTGGTATAATAAGTTGCCAAGCAAGCTCATTATCATGTGGCCTCATTCTTTTATAAAGTTTAGCATGTATACTTTAGTCAATGCAAAAGGTGATATAAATAACGCATAAATATATAAATATTACAAATACATTTTCTTCCGAGAAATTTAATCGATATCATAAAGTTTGTTTGAAACAATAGTGTTAATGACCATGATTTAATTTATTCTCTTCACAATTTAAACCGTCTTATTAAATTTATAGTCATATTTTTAATCTATTGCTATTAATATAATTTATGTATGACTTTGTAAGTTATATTTTCTAAAAAATTTAATTTGCCGGCTGCTTTTCAAAGCTACTTTATTATAAATGTCATATTAAAATGAACCATAGATTTATTAAAAAGGCTGTGATCATATTTTACAGCTGCCCATATACTAGCCATATTTATTTAGTAGTTCAATATTACAATAATATTAAAAGGTATAATTATAAAAAAAAAACTAAATCCGATTTCAACCATCCTATTTATAAATAAGCTTATAGGTAGTTATACACATAAATGATAGCTGTAGAATTGAAATTGGTTTTACGCGTTCTTAATTGCGGTGTTGGCAAAAAAAGACAGAACTGGCTGTATACTGGACTCTTTTTATACTAGTCTCTTTTTTACTAAATTATTTTTAAAGTAGACTTTTTTTTTACTAGACTCTTTATTACTGACACGTTTTTAAAATAAAACATGTGCTGTAATCACTGATACTTATGTAGTAAATCATCGTAGGGTCTATAAAGAACACATTAGGTGAAAATGTGAAATCTCACAAACCTACGCCTAAAACGAGCCTAACTTGAACTTTCAAGTTCCGTACACATTCCCGCTAAGCACAAACATTAGATAGTGCTACTCAGCTTAAGTAAAGCAGCATGTTATTTTGAAATTAAGGAATCGAAACGCACCTTCAAATTCGTTTTAACTCAACACACTTTCGTTCACAAGAATAATCAATTCGTATTTTTTTTATTTCGAAAAAAGCCAGAGACGGAACGAGATCACTGTTTTAAACACAAGAGAACAATTATATCGTTAAGAATTTCAATAATCGAACACCTCACTGCAATCCGAATGCACTGTTTGAAATTCGAACAAGGATTTAACACTGGCAACTTTTCACTGAAAAAAAACATGTGTTTATCTGTGGGGTAAAATGGCGCGCCTGCGCACAGCCGTATGCGCTCAAAGCTCCGATGGCACTAGCGCGAGAGCCGCCGTAGGGGGGAGACGTTCCCCTCAGAACAGGTTGCGTTCGCATACCGTTTGAGCGCCAATTTCGTAGCTCTCTGGATATAAGGGACGCTGCATTTAGAATGTTATTCAAACCATTGATCTATGGATAAGGCATAAAGATAAAAGCTTTTGCTTCCTGTTATACCTACTCTTTACATTTTAAACCATAGTTTAAAGAACTCCGCTTCTATATTTCATTTAACATGGATGTAATAAAGTATAATTTTATGTAAACTTATTTCACTTGTTTATTATTATACAGTTAAAATTTCTTAAGAACGAATAAAAATATATAATATTAATGTAATAAATAAAAAAAATTAATAGTTAGCAAATATATAATAACATACCTACTCGTGTATTTAGAAAAACATAAAACCTTAAAATTAACTAAATATACTTAACTTAAATAAAAAATAGGATATTTATAAAAGTGACTAAGTAAGTTAAATTTATTAAAGGACAACAATTTTATACGTTTATTAACCGCCACATCGTTATAGCAAAAATTCACATCCAAACAAATATATATATATATAATGTGTTAACTTAATTAAGAAAACATGTCTACACGTACAAAAATTTACACAGCCCTACCTCTATCATGCAAGTGTTTGTAATTTGTAACACCCCTAGTACATTTTTTTGGAACAGCTGTTTGTAGGTATTTCACACGCTGATAATAGAGTCGACCTATTAAAGTTTATGATACATATGATTATTTACTTAAAAGCCTAAAACTTAGTTACCCTGTTTTAGATTATTTAATTACTGTACACCAATTAATATGCGGATTTTTTTCTCCAGAAATATATATATATATATATATATATGCTGTCAAAAATTACATATTATGAAATATTTACAGAGTTATATATACCAATATACATTAAAGTACGAATAATATTACAATTTACCAAGAAAACCTACTAGAGATATCTTTTAAATTACTATTATACTTTTTATAACATTATATAATTAAATTATAATAATGTAGCTAGCTACATTTGCCTATTGGAAATGATGTTCAACCAAAGTTAAGCAACGTCGGGCGTGGTCAGTTATTGGATGGGTAACCACAGCAGGACTACATTTTTTAAATCATTCTTTGCTGTGCAGGGCACGTTATACCATCGGTCCTGGTGAAAAAAGGGGCCATTAGCTCGACAATATTTGCCCAATAGCACTAATACAACTTAGGGTCCGAGCCTCCGTTCTCCAATTAGAGGTTTGTGTACCAACTGTCCAGACTTACGATACCTGAGGCAAGAAGTTCATATTCGTTCATATTTAAATTCAATACAAAGTTGTGATTTATTCCTCCCTTGTTAATAATAGCCTAGCTGCTGCCTGATTCTCGTGCTAATAGAGATAATCTCGAATTCGAGATGTGTTTTATTGATTTACTCGTGGCTTGTTAGTCGCGGTAACTGTTTTAGTCACTAGATCGACTTGTTTGAACTAGATATGTCGAAAAAACGTGGCAGATATTATTTGCAAATAGTTTTTCGTATTCCTAGAATGTGTCGACGCTTTTTTCGTATTATTAGAATCTCTATTAAGGCTACACGCTCTCTTACGCTAGCGGTCGACATGCATCGAGTAGTCGGTAGCAGTAGAAATGGGATGTCGCACGGAAAGTGGTATGAAAAGGAGTCGGAATTAGTAATATTAGTTGACGTCTAAATAGTTTAGTTTTGATTGGGGGGGAGGGGAGTGACTGCGTTCAATCCCCCTTCTTTCATATGATAAATAAAAAACAGTCACAAGAAATGTGCGGTACAAACATTGCTAGTAGGAATGGACTTTATCGATCATCAAAAAGGGAAGTTATAAGGAAGCACCCCTTTTTTATAAAAAGGGTCGCGCAACTGCGGTTTTTGTGATTTAGAAGTCATCAAAACAGAGCTTGATTCCCCTATGAAGGACCCCTTTTTGAAAAAACAGTGGTCACACAGTGGAGGGATTTTTATGACCCCTCTTTTTTTAAAAAAACGGTCCATATGAACCTCCATTTTAATAACTCATGACTCCCCTAAAAAAGAGGAGTCACAAAAACCTCCCTTGCACCCCCCTTTTCTTCAAAAAGAGGTATTTCCCTATAAGTTCCCATTTTGATATATATCTATATGCTATAACCCCCCCCCCCCCCCAAATCAAAACTATTGAGCCTCACTCAATTATTCTGACTCCTTTTCAAAACACTTTCCGTGCGACATCCCATTTCTACTGCTACCGACCACTCGATGCCTGTCTACCGCTAGCGTAAGAGAGCGTGTAGCCTTAATAGATTTTCTAATAATACGAAAAACTATTTGCAAACGATATACGCCATGTTTTTTCGACATATTTAGTTCAAACTAGTATATCTATCGACTAAAACAGTTACCGCATTTAATAAGCCATGAATAAATTAATTAAACATATCTCGAATTCGAGATATTCTCGTCCATAAGTCTTAGAGTCTGGTCTGAGAGTCTTTTTGTTCTATTTATACGGTGGGTTTTAAAGAACTAAGACCCAACCGTATTGACAGTTTCCACAAACATGTCGTTGGTATCGTCCACTTATGCGTCTTCCCTTAAGCATTCAAAGCGATTTTTTAGTTGGAGCTGAAAGTTTTCTGGGTTTTGGATTTGGATGGTTGTGGGTCGGAGCGTGGACTTTATCAGTCGAGACCTAGCAAGCCTTATGTTGAGGTTCAATGTGCCTCTTACCATACGGTGATCACTCCCGGTTTTGACCGTGTGGATCACAGAGACATCATTGAACACTTGTTTTTCCGTCGACACGATAAAGTCAATTTCATTCTTCGTGCAACATCCGGACTCATCCAGGTCCACTTTCTGTGTGGGCGCTTCTTGAAAAAGGAATTCATCATAAAGAGGCCTTCCGTTTCCATGAAGTCGGCCAGCATCTGCCCTCTGGCGTTCCGTTGTCCATATCCAAATTGTCCTACTCTCAGCTCATTACCACTTCGTTTACCTAGTTTCGCGTTCAAGTCGTTAATATCGTTTTGATATTCTGAGTATCAGGTACGCTACCCTGGTCGACACACTGTAACTTCGATGACATTGTTGACGAGGGACATGCGGACGATAAACCCGACACCACTTTGGGATAGCTGGTCTAGCCCGGTAGTACATCAAGTTACCTGAGTTGAGAACTATCGTGTCCTGTCCCTGTTTTCGGACCGCCGATAGCCCTATAACGTCCCAGCGTATCTTGCTTGTAGCTTCTTCCAGTTCTACTGTTTTCTCGTCGGCCCTCAGCGTACGTGCATTGTAGGTTGCCAGGTCCAGTCGTCGGTGTTGGTAGCCGGATCTCTGCCGGTGATTCTTCGCACCCCCTGCCCCGCCGTTACTAAGGCCGCTACCGTAGCCTGGACTAGCAGGGCTGTCGGGGACTAGGGGCCGTTTGTTGTTTGTGACGTCTATATTGTAGGTGGGTTTGCCATTCTCGCCACGCCTGGCAAGCGGGTTGGCGAGCGCAGTAGTTTTATAGAGGGTCGCTGCTGCCCGACGTCCCCTATCGGATAATAGAAGGGAACAAGAAGTAAGGGTTGGGATGTCATGATTTTTGGAAATCGTATGATGAGTGGGATACATCCAAAGGGGGGGGGGATACTACTGATACTACTGTTGTAAGGAAATGGATAGAATAAGTAGTAGCTCGGGAGGCCGGGGTCGCGTACCCGTGTATTCGGAAATGAATACCCCTGACACAGTGAATACCCTTGACACAATGAATACCCCTGACACAATAAATATCCCTGACACAATGAATACCCCTGACAAATTCTATATAATATATATATAATAATCGATGTACTTGTGAAATTAAGAAAACGACTCATTGGTACATGCCGGGCTCGAACCTCCGCCCCTCAGGGCGTAAGTTGAAATCGGCTCTAGGCCACTACCGATTTATAATAGTATAATACTGTTATATAAATCATAATATGATAAATATATAATTTATATCTTCAAAACAATATACCTACTCATTAACTTTATTGTGGTCGCCAGGGGCTAGAATTCCCTAAGGTGTGTAAAGTTTTTTTGACACATATTATATACAAATATTACACAGTCTCGTGACTTTTTTTTTAAACATTGTTTGTTATATAATATTATTTGTACTAAATATATAAAATATTTTTTTTTATTCATTTTTCAAAATTTTATAGATAAGTCAATAACTTGAAAAGTTTTAGTGGACTGAAGTCTAAGATTCCATACTTCCATTATAATATCGAAAGTGAGTTTTTTTGGTTGTATGTCCTACCATCACGACGCAATGGATCATTCAATTCAGCTTAAACTTGGTAGACAGATAGTACAAGGGACGGAGAAGGTTATAGACTACTTTTAGCCAGTAAAATTTAAAAGTTTCGTTAGGAATAACTATAACCGTATTGCACGTAAACGAACTATAACTACAGGCATAGCTTGTTATAGCAAACTTCCTTACAATCAAGAATTTGCAGAAGGAAAACCGCGGCAATAACCGAATTACCCTATCGCCATAACCGACAAACCAGAATCTAGACAACTTCATAATTTGAAAATAGTACCAATACTGGTTGCCTCTACCGGGAATCAAACGAAGAAACCTTTGGCATAGAATCCAAACATACTAATCATCAATAAAACATGGATGTAACGAGCAGAAATACGTAATATCTCTGACTACCCCTTCGGCAATAAGTGTTATGATGGTATTTTTATATATATATATGCATAAAATACCCCCCCCCCCCCCCCCCAAGTAATCGTTAACTTTATTAATTTAAATACAAGTCCTGATGTATAGAACAATTATACATTTTAATTATAGTTACAGTTCTTATGTAGTAAGTACCTACCTTTGAAGCTTTATTAATTACAAATGCTGATGAACAACTTCTGTCTTTATACTCTTCTAATTATAGTTAAAGTCAAGATACATTGGATTACTCCTCGTGTTATATTAACTTCACTTATAATTCTGATGGATCAAATCCGTCTTGTTCATTTATAAACAGCCTTGTGTGAGTTTCTGACAATATATAATGACCTTATTTAATCTTCTGTGGAGATTCCACTTTAACGCTTAAGTTTTCTTACTTTAAACACTAGCTATTTACTTAGCCTTCACTTTTTTGATCAAGTAATCTATTGAAATACGTAGTTACTCTCAGATATACCATATTATATTACTTTTCACAAAGCACGGTGCGAAGTATTTTGTTTCTGAAAATAGGATATATATTGCTTTTGACAGCGGCTCCGCCCGCCCTAAATTTGGTTATCAGCGTGGAATTCTTACGGTAACTCCTTGATTATACTAAAGAAGTTTGCTGTAGCAAGCTATAGCTGCAGCTATAGTTCGTTAAATTGGAATTCAGTTATAGTTATACTCCTGCGGGAACTTTTTAATTCTCCGGGATAAAAAGCCTACGTCTTTAACTATTTCTGTTCAAAATTTTAGCTTAATTGGATGCTCCGCTTGTAACGGGGAGCAACAAAATTATTATTCTCGTGGGATCTTTTACATTTTCTGGGATAGCCTATAATCTATCTTTATCTATTCCGGACTGTAATCTATCTCAGTGCCAAATTTTATCCAGATCCGTTCAGCCGTTCTGGGGTAATTAAGTAACAATCATCCAGCAAAATTTTCGCATTTATAATATGAGTCTAGATTGTATAATATTAGTATATAATATATATTATATATATATATATATATATATATATATATATGTAATATTAATTAATTAATTAATTAATTTATATATATATAATATAAATATATATAATATAAATAAATATAATATAATATAATATAAAAAATATAATGATATAATTTATGTCTACATACTCATTAACTTTTGTAGTGGTCAAAAGGGGCTGCAATTTAGTAAAAACACTGATATTTCACCCACCTTGTTATGTCAAATAGAAATTAGTTATTGCTTTAAGATGTAGGTAAGTTATCTGTGCTTAGCGTTGAATAAATGATCTATTCTTCTTTTTTTATATATTTAATTTAGTTATTATTTTAATACTTGCTGGCCTGAATAACATTGCGTTGTTTCATTATACTTCCGGTAAACTAAACGAAATACAGCTGGAGTAATAGGAATTTAGCTACAGTGAATCCTTTGGAAACTTGGTTTTTTGTGAATAAATTTACTATGTATTGATTAAGGGTATATTCTTTCGATTCCATCTAAATATCAGTGGTAAAAAAAACGTGGTGACCTTCAGTAACAAACATCTATACTGATATTATAAATGCGAAAGTAACTCTGTCTGTCTGTCTGTTACCGCCTCATGCTAAAATCGCCGTGCCGATCAAGATGAAATTTGGCATGGAGATAGTTTGAGTCCCGAGAAAGGACATAAGCTACTTGAAAACGTCAAGTCTGAGTCGGTTTTTTTTTTTTGATAATTGAGAAGCGTCTGAACTGCGGGCAAATTTGACATAGGAATAGTGTGTCTAGGGAAGGACATATGCTACTTAAAAACGTCAAGTGTGTGTCGGTTTTTACTACAATTAAGGAGTTACCGCTGCAATTCTACACCAATAACCGAATTTAGGGCGGGTGAAACCGCGGGCGCAAATATAACTCACAAACTTTGTAAGCGACGGACCACACAAAATACATAAATAAGTTTAACGTATAAGGATAAATTGTAAAATAATTTCAAGTAAGTATTTTATTAAATAAAGTCGTACTTGACACACAAGGTAACACTAAAAATAGTAAGTAAAAATAATTTGTGGGTAATTTGTAAGATTTTTGTAAGTTATATGATATAGTGTATTTATTTTACACTATAAATAATAAAATCTGTAAGTGACGAAAAATAAAGTCACAACAAGTTTAAGTTGAAAGTATGTAAGGTTTGCTCAACTATGTACATTTCAAGTAAAAAGGTTAAGTAAATAGTAAAATACATAGAAATAGCTTAATGTTAGGAAGCGCATATATTTTGCGTATTAAGATCGTATATTTCTTGTATAATTTAGCAACTTTAGGTTTCCTAATTGCCATAGTTAGGATTTATTATGTAGAATTATAAAAACAGTGTAAAATTACTAACTTGAAAGGTAAACAATCTGTAATGTTTTTATATGCATAATGTACTCAAGCAGAGTTGATTTGAAAATGGGTAGTGTAATTGTAATTGAAAGTAAAGTCGTAATAATTGTATAACATAAAGAAATATCGATAATGTTCAGTTAAAATAAAATAGTGTAAATTTGTATGAAAAGTAAGAGCGTGATTTTTTTAAAAATAAGCAATACTCAGAGCGGCCTCTGGGGCCTCTTGGTACGTCCGCAATGCGGACCTACAATGAGACTTCGAACTCCCCACGATTCCCCAATATTTCAAAGACTTGGCAGTCCGCTTTTTCGAGCGTACGCAAAATCACCCGAATCGATTAATTGTGCAATCCACGACGTATCATCCCCCCGATCGACCCGGGCACGGTCGTAAAACTATAGTTAGGCGGCCTCGGCACGTACTAACGGCCCCAGATGACGATCTCGCTGTCCGGATAGCGAGATTAGTCTCTACGACCTCCCCGAATAGGGCCTCCCTCCAAACACGACGCCAACGTCCCCGGGTTCGTCGGCGCCCACAAGGATACACGAGGTATCAAAGAGTGCCGGGGCGCTTCTCGCCCCCACTCAATCGCAACCGTACCCGCGTTACGGGTTTGAGACTCACGCCGGTCGAAGGGACGCCCCCGAGAGCGACAACCCAAGCCGAGGCTTCCCCCGCGGGGAGCCCTTGAGCGTTGGGCGCTATATGGGCTGAGGCTCCTTCAGAGTCTCGGCCCAAAAGTCCGGTGAAGCAGTAATGGCTGCAACAGCCAACTGCATAGTCAGCTCAGAAAAAAAAAAAAATCCCGATTGGATTCCCGATTCGACTTTCGTGTTGTGCGGTCGTGTTCTAGAGCATCAAGTGCTCTCATCGTGCTCCGTGCAGTGGTGACTCAGCTGGTGCGCATTCCTGTGTGGTGTTTTGCCTCAGCGCTGACGACCTCGAATTGTTGTTTGGATTATTGCCCGCAATTCTTGGAAAATCGGCCTGAGTGTTGAGCGCTGCTCGGTTGTGTGTATTGGCTGGGAAATTGATTCTTAACGCTTTACAACGCGCCCATAACGCGAAGTTTATCGAAGCGATACTGTGTGTTTTTGTGTGTGAGTGTGTGTTCTCGTAGTCGCGGAACTACTACGCATAGTGGTGACCCTCGCTTGCCTTTTTGACTGACGCTGGTTCGCCCGGCTAGCGGGCTGGTGGGTGAGATCGTATAGCTCTTTTCAGAGTTGCGGTCTACCTAACGTTTCTTATTTATAAACGTCTCGTTGCTCGGGGGGAAACCTAACGGTGACAACGTAACCCCGGCCGTAGGAGTAGGAGTTAGGTACACACCAAGCAATCCGTAGCACTGCGGGGCGCTTGGCCACACTTAGGTATTCTTGCTCCTCGCCAGCAATGGTAGGGAGTCACTAAGTACTCACAAGCTACACCTCGGCCACTCCCGCGATGGCTGAAGTACTCAAAGGCATGTCCCGGGACCAGATAGGGGAGATCATCAAAACTTGCCTTCGTGATCACTCAGATCTGGTCCAAGCCTGCTCTTCCCAGGCTGTGACTGCCCTCACAGCGTACGACAAGTTTCCCTCTCTATGTTCGCCGCCGCGTTCCCCGTCTCGCTCGCTCACTCGTTCTCCCCGCACGCGCTCTCTCTGCCGCGACCCGCGTGTCGCTCGCCGCGCTCTTCGGGCCCCTGCGCCAAATCGTCCCCCCACTCCGGTAGCTGATGTGACCCCTTCTCGGCAACTTCCGAAATCTGACGGCCTTTCTTACGGCTCAGAAATACGAGTACCATACGTACTCGCTGGCCGAAGAACGCGTGCTCAGGGCAGTTATAAGGGGAGTATCTAAGGAATTCTCCGCAAAAACTGTCCAGGACGACTTAATCGTCCAAGGCCTCCCTGTAAGGGAAGTACATCGCATGTACAACGGCCGCAACCGATCTGAGTGCTACGACATGGTGCTCGTAGTGCTAGACCTCACCAAAGAGGGCAAAGCCATCTTTAATATTAAAGATGTGTGCAGCCTCAAGGGCGTCCGGGTCGAGACTCCGCACAAGCGGTCGAACCCAGGACAATGCCACCGATGCCAGTTGTATGGCCACGCACAGCGCAACTGCAGACGCAGACCGCGCTGCGTGAAATGTCTGCGCGATCACGCCACTCCGGACTGTGTTCGCGATCGCGTTAACGCATCCGACCCGGTCGCTTGCGTACTTTGTGGGAGCGAAGGCCACCCTGCGAATTACCGCGGGTGCCCCAAAGCTCCCAAACAGAACTCGCGTAAACCCAAACAGGGTAAATCGCGGCCCCCCGCCAACAGGCTCCGCTCGTGCCTGCTCCCCTCCCTGCTGTCAACGCCTGGAGTCGTCCTCCAGCGCTAATTGACGCAACCAAATCTAAAGAGACAGACAAACTTTTGTCTGCTCTCCCTGGGCCCGTCTCAGTCAGGGGTATTCCCTACCCCGCCCCTCTCATGTCCCGGGACATCCCACGCCCAGCGCCTATGCGAAGTGCTCCCGCACCTCTCACGCTAACCGATCTCACCGATCTCAATCAAATGCTCAGCTTCATGGCTAAGCATCGCGACTTCTTCGCCGCCCTCCGCAGGGTGGCCCCAAAACCTTAAAAACCAAAATGGATTGCACAACCGCGCGCGAAAAACCCCGGGTCCGTCTCCTTAGGCTATTTTAAAGCCAACTGTCTTCGAAACCGAAGAGAGGAATTATCGCAATTCCTCTCGTCCCAAAAACCGGACGTCTTCCTCATCCAGGAAACGTTCCTAAAGCTCGCTGTCCGCACCCCTTCGATCGCGAACTATCGCACCGTCCGTAATGATAGAACTGCCTCCAATCTCGGAGGCACTCTCATCTATTACAGGCGCTCCCTGCATTGCTCCCCTATCGATCCTCCACCACTTACGAACTTAGAAGCATCCGTCTGCCGCCTAGCGATGACCGGCCATCAGCTGATCATCATTGCATCGGTTTATCTCTCTCCCTTAAAAGACTTGCTCGAGAGCGACCTTCAGTCGCTCTTAAATTTAGGCGACGCCGTCATTCTTGCCGGCGACCTAAATTGCAAGCATCGCCGCAGGAACTCTTCAGTAACTTCACGGAGAGGCAGACTCCTCGACGATTTAGTTGACAGACTAAACTTTGACATCATCGCTCCCATGACGCCCACTTTCTTTCCCCACAATACTAGTAACAACCCTGACGTACTGGACATAGCACTTCTAAAGAATGTAAGGCTAAGCTTTCGCTCTATAGAGGTGCTTGACGAACTTGACTCGGACCACCGCCCTGTCCTCCTCCGATTAGGTTCCCCTTCGGACTCTCCTCCCGACACTAGAACCGTGACGGACTGGGATAAATTTGGGCAATTGCTCGAAAATCCCAGCTCGCCACATCTAGACCGCGTTCCCAACGTAATCTCATCCGCGACCGACCTAAACGTAGCTATCGACTCACTCACTAGCCACCTGACCGCCACCGTTGGCGAGTGCTCAAGACAGGTGCCGGTTGGTGATTATCACCACCTAATCCTGCCTCAGCACATCAGGTCGCTAATGACTGAGCGTAACGCGGCCCGCCGCGCACGCCGCCGCCGCTGAGCTTCGCGCCCAACGTTTCGGTGATTATGGAGAACATTTCTCCTTCTCACCAAGCTTATTGGCACTTAGCCAGAGCTCTAAAATCCGACACCGCCAACTCTCTCCCTCCGTTAACTCGTCCCAACAACGTTCCCGCGTTCAATGACGACGAAAAAGCGAATTGCCTAGCGTCTAGCCTCCAAGCCCAATATGTCTTAAGCACACAGCCGTTCGATCCCGACCACGTGCGCGAGGTAGACGGCGAAGTGGAGCGCAGAACTTCTCTGCCTCCACAAGACCCCCTGCCCCCTATCGCTGTCGACGAATATACGATACAGGTCATCAAAGACCTACGCCCCCGTAAAGCCCCCGGTGCGGACGGTATCTCTAACGATATCCTAAAGCGCCTCACTCTTCCCCTTCTCTGCCTCCTAGTAGCAATTTTTAACGCTGCTATCGAACATTGCATCTTTCCTTCTCAATGGAAAGATGCAATTGTTATAGGCATCCATAAGCCAGGCAAAGCTCGTACCGAGCCGTCCTCCTATCGCCCTATAAGTTTACTTAAAGGCCCTTGGTAAACTGTATGAACGCCTCCTCCTCGCACGCCTACGGAACGCTATAGTCTCCAGAGGCATTTTAATAGACGAGCAGTTCGGCTTCCGTTCCAAACACTCATGCGTCCATTAAGTCCTCCGCCTAACGGAACATATTCTCACTGGCTTCCAACCAGCATTAGGTAAGACCCGCCACACGGGCGCTGTCTTCTTCGATGTAGCGAAAGCTTTCGACAAAGTCTGGCACAACGGTTTAATTTTTAAACTGTACAACTTTCAGTTGCCAGATCGTCTCGTGCTCATCATACGTGACTATTTGCCGAATCGTAGCTTTCGCTACAATGTTGAAGGCACTCTCTCTTCCCCCCGTCCCATAGAAGCAGGAGTCCCGCAAGGGTCCGTGCTCGCCCCCATCTTGTACCTTCTGTACACCAACGACATCCCTAAAACGATAGGTACCCAACTAGCCCTCTTTGCGGACGATACCGCTCTCTATACCACCGATAGGCAAGTGAGTCGAATCACTAAGAGACTCCAACCCGCTATCACCGCCCTAGGCGAATGGTTTCGGAAATGGAGAATCGAGGTGAATCCCGACAAAAGATCTGCCGTCCTCTTTACCGTAGGCCGCCCTCCGCGGCCACCTCCCCTCTCTCTCTTCGGTCGTGCCATTCCCTGGCAAATAAGACCAAATATCTCGGTGTGACCATGGATAGTCGTTTGAACTTCCACGCTCACACCAAAATAGTCAGAGTCCGAGCCGCTTTTGTCCTTCGTCGTCTTTATCCCATGATAGGCAAGTACAGTAAGATGTCGTTTAGAAATAAGCTGAATCTTTACACAACTTGCATCCGCCCCATACTAGCTTATGCTAGCGTAGTCTTTGCGTCTTCCAAAGATTTCAGACTTCAGACCCTCCAAAACCGCTTTCTCAGAGCGGCCTCAGGAGCCTCTTGGTACGTACGCAATGCGGACCTACACAGAGACTTCGAAGTCCCCACGATTCCCCAATATTTCAAAGTCCTGTTCCAGCCATTACTCCTTCAGAGTCTCGCCCCAAAAAGCCCGGTGAAGCAGTAATGGCTGCAACAGCCAACTGCATAGTCAGTTCAGAAAAAAAAAACCGATCAGGCAGTCGTCGTCGTCGCAGTTCGCAGCAAGAAATCAAGAAAGGAAGAACCAAGAAATCAAGAAAGAAATTGCAAGAAAATAAGTGCTCAATTGTAGAGTGAAGGTTCAAGAAAGAAACGCTGCTAGAAAAAAGGGAAGAAACTCTGCTAGAAATTAAGCGTAAAATAAGTACTACTGTAAAAGTGTAAATAAATTCTTCATAAGAATACTCCGCTTCACTTCGGCTATTATTTCGCTCTGAAGAAATCTTCGTGGTCAGCGGTTCACAAGTGCGTCACCCGGCTTCACCCGTCCGGCCCGCAATACGGTCGCCACAATATACAGTCCACTATAAACACGTCAGTGGCCTAGTCTAGTAGCTAGCTACCGTACGGTTGTCTAATTTCTACGGCGCTTCGTTGTCGTAGCTTCGTTTTAGCAACCGAGGAAGCTAGCCTACGCCCGTCGCCGCTGTGCGTCTTCGTAACAAACTTCCATATTTATTATATTGGTAAGATACTAATTTCTAAAAATATGTAACTCCAAAAAAAAAAAATAATATTTATTTAGTATTATTTCATAGTTTCTAACTAGTTGGTCGATTCAGGTACGATATATGTAGACATAACCAACTTTTTAACACAATTCGTCAAAGTTTCACCATGAAATTTATGACAAAAGCGATATTTATTTATAAATGCGAAAGTTAATTTGTGTATTTGTGCTTTCTACACGTCACAACAGAGTATCCAATTAAACAGATATTTCGCACACGTATAGCTGAAGAGATGGGGAAGGGCTATTTTCCCAGAAAAAAGTAGAAATGATTAACTAAATTCCAAATTGATATAGTCGCTTACTATATTCAATAGTTTGCCGTAGGAATCCCACACTGAAAACCGAATTTAGTGCGAACAAAGCCGCTGACAATAGTTGGTAGTTAAATAATCTCCATCTCACAGGTAGGTAGAGACGGCCGTTGGGGCAGTCAAGTTTAAGAATGGTGACCACGGATTGGTAATTGCAGCGTGGGTCGCCCTCTAGCCAAGTGGATCAATGTATTAAAAAAATATCTTGAAGTGGCTGAATGAGGAAGATAAAAGACCGTGTGTGATGCGATGTTTATTTATTGGCAAAAGCCTATGTCCAACAATGGACTGCTTGGGTTGTGGAATGAGCTCCCTGCAGTATGGGATGCAAGGCGCGAGTGGTTGTTGCAAGGTGTTGCAAGTGTTCATAAGCTACAGTGACCGCTTACCATCAGGCGGATCGCAAGCTTTGCTAATAAAAAAAATGTACCGTGGACATCTTTTTCACCCCTGTACGGGCAAAATAGGTACGGGTGTCGAGTTAAAAACAATCGTTTTATCCCATGACCCGGGCGAGTCTCAAAGGGTGAGCGCACCCTAGGTAGCTTTTTAAAAAGAGCCTACTTCTCAGGCCCCCTGCTAACATAATGGCTACTTAAAAAGCGGCGAAGAAAGAAATGAACAAGAACCTAAAACAGAATAAAATAAACAAAAATGAAAAAATGTATGAAGAAATGTGACAAAATCGAAAAAATTCGAAAGAATTTGAAAAACATGAAAAACATGAAAAACATTTTGTAGCAATTTTGAAAAGTTAAAACTAAGCAATAGGCTTAGTTTTTTGGGGGGAATTAACTCCCTAGGGAGAGCTCGGCCTTCCGGTGGACGGGCATGTAACGGCGCAATGCCCCTTAGGTGTGGGTGCGCACTGTTGTCCGCCATGTCAAACAGCCGGGCGGCCAGTCTCGCGATAAACTCACCTATCTGCTCTGCCTTTGTGTCCCTAGCAATTATGTCGTTGCGGACGTAACGCGGAGCGCCCGTTATTATCCTCAGCGATTTATTTTACACTACTTGGATCTTTTTCTTTTTAGTGGCGGATAGCAATGCGTACCAAGCCGGCGCGGCGTACAAACGGGACCTAAAGTAGAGCTTGTATAGCCGGATTTTGGTTTTAAGCGGCAGGTCAGATGAAAATAATGGCCTTAAGGCCGCCCTGACGCCGACCGCCCTGGCTGCCATATGCTCGACCATTTTGGTCGTGCGCACCCTGCGGTCGATAACGCAGCCGAGGTATTTCACACTGCTCTGCCACTCAATTACCTGCCCGCGGAATACAAGCTCCTTAGGTAATAGTCTCTGTTGGCCGGTTAAGATGGCTGCCGTTTTTAAGGCGTTTACTGCTATCCTCCACTTGTCAAGCCAGCGCGGGAGGATATCCAATAATCGCTGCATTTTAGCGGCAGCTAAGTAGGACTTACGGGATGAGCTCATTTACGCGCTATCGTCTGCATACAATGCTAAGGCGACGTCCTGTATGCCTGGCGATAGACCGCTATCGCTAAGCGTGGGAACGTCATTGGTAAAAAGTGTATACAACAGAGGGGAAAGGCAACTACCTTGTGGGACCCCCGCTGAAATGGTCTTAGTAGGGGAGTTTTTATTGTCAACCGAAACATAGAAACTCTGCCCCTCCAGAAAAGAGGCTATTATACGCCCCCATGTACGGGGGGTAAATTAGTCTCAGGGAGCTTAAACAATAAGCCGGCGATGGCCTTCTCTATATCGAGAAAGACCCCGACCGTGTACCTGCCCCTGTTCAGCTCAAAGGCCATGTGATGTAGAACACGAGTAAGCTGAAGAGTGGTACTGTGGTTACTTCTAAAACCAAACTGTTCTGGCCTTAGATCGATAAAGGGTGATACGCTTTTCAATAGAAGACGTTCGAACAGTTTGGCTATGTTTGAAAGTAATGTAATCGGGCGATAATGCTCTGGTTTCTGGCGGCTCTTACCAGGCTTCGGTATGACAATAATTTTGCCTGTCCTCCAAGCCGTGGGAAACAATCCTGTGCTCAGGATCCCGTTAAAAAAAACCTTTTCTAGGCAACATTAATAGGGCCGTGTTCGGAATACCGTCCGGGCCGGGGGATTTCTTTTTATTTAAAAAATATATAAATTTTTTAACCTCCTTAGGGGAGATAAAATCGTCACCTCTAAGTGGGGCGGTGGGGTTAGAAAAGAAATGTATGCGCTCCTCGACCAATGTTGTGTGTGCGATAGATCACTACCTAACTTATTCAGCTCTTTTTTGATTGTCGGGCAACGAGTTCGGCACCACAGTTTGCGAAGCTCTCGTTTTTGGCTTAGTTTACTACGGAGATGTGCCGGTAGTAAACTTTTCCCCGAGGCTGTCTTAGCAGATGTGGTGCACTGAGCAAGTGCGGAGGAGATAGCAGAAGTAAGTGACTGTGTGGCTGTTTCCACTTCCTGTGGAGTAGACAGGCCACCGGGCGGGAGTTTAAATGAGCTCAGTAGTTCTTGATATTTTGTCCAGTCCGTGAAGTTTTCATGATGGTGGTAGAAGTTTTTCCCTAAAAGAAACTCCGAGGACCAGTAAAATTGGAAGATGTGGCGAATCGATGTCATGGAGGGTTTCTAAAGAGATGGGCCAATTAATATTACGGGCTAGTGCTATGTCTAGTACGTCCGGTTGAAATAAGTCCTGAATGGGATAGTGAGTGGGGGAGCCGGGACCAATTACAATGTAATTGTGTGCCTCGGCATCTATTTTCAAATCTCTACCTCCTTTGGATGAAATTCTTGAGCCCCATTGTCGGTGTTTGGCATTGAGATCGCCGAGTATAAGTGTGGGCGTGTCGTTGGACATGATATTTTTTATATCGCCGGAAATGAAAGGCACCTTAGGTGGTTTGTAGGCCGCGTAAACCTTGAGTTCGGTGTTACCGGCTCTTAGTTTAATGCCTATCGCTCGGGTTGAAACAAAGCTTGGCAGGGGTAAACTTTCGTGGACAAGGTCTCTACGAATCAGCACTGCTGTGCCCCTGTAAGCGATGTTATTTGTGGCATTTATTTCGTCCCGCCTGTAGACGAAATAGTTAGGTAGACGTAGTTGTTGGTCAGGTCGCAACTTGGTTTCGCACAACAGCACAATATGAATATCATGCTGCTGGACTACCAACCTGAGGTCATCGGTCTTACCTCTTACCCCCCCCCCTGGATTCCAGTATACAATCCTTAGATTGAAGAGAATTCTTGGACCAGGAGGTAGGTAAGCTGCTGCAGGCCGCGCAGTAAAGCGGGCAACGGGTTTTGTCCGACCGCGATGGCCTCAATAGCTGCGTTAAGCGCAGCGATGGACGCTCTGGCTAAGCTGAGTGACGGTGGCGAAACACAGTAGGCACCCCCAGAAAAGATGCGCGACCCCTAGGGGGTGGCGCGGGGGTGGCAACTGATGTTAAAGAATTAAAATTTACCTTGCGCTGTGATGCGGTGGGCGGGGCTTGCGATTTTGTGGGGATGAGGGGTTGGGGGGGGGTTTAAACAGAGTAGGCAATGGGGCTTGTGGTTGGACGCGGGGCGCGGTAGCGGCGGTAGGCGGTGCGGCAACGGTGGGCGTGGCTACGGGCAGCGGTGGTGCCATCTGTTTCTCGACCGCGGGGACCGGAGTAGGCACGTCTGTACTGTCTTGTAATGTTTTACCCTTACCTCTGCGACCTCTTTTTGACCTCTTCTTAAGGGGTTGAGACCTTTCTGTCGGGGGGTTGGCGGGTGGTATAAGGGTTGGCCCCTGAGTACGGTCATATTCTTGTAACCCTATTACTGGTAGGGGTACCGGCGCTTCATTGCGTGGCATTTCATTGCGTTGCGGTGGCGGTTTTGGAGCGAGGGGGCATTTTTCACCCCCATTTTACGCGCCTCCCTCTTATACATGGGACATGACCTATCATTAGCCGCATGCTCTCGCTTACAGTTTGCGCACGTTGGAGTCGCTTCCCTGTCGCGTTTGCAATCCGAGGTTTGTTGGCCCTCTCCGCAGCGTACACATCGGATTGGGCGATGACAGTTGGCTTGGCATCTGTGGCACTGCGCCGGCCCGGGCTTTGCCTTCCACGCAGTGATGCTGACGCCGGACATACTAAGGAGCTCCGTAATTTTATAGACATTTTGGAGCTCACTTTGGTCGTACCTGTGTTCCAGTTGGCCGAAGTATATGCAGTAGGGGCGACCTCTCGCCCCCGGTATTCGACTAATTTGCGACAGGGGATATCCGAGTGCGTCCATTTCAGCGGCTATTTCCTCCAACGGCGCGTCGAGAGGGAGTCCTTTGATTGCTAGCTTTTGAGGTCTCTCGTTGTCCAGACTTGCGGCGGGGTCGTTGTTGGGGCGGGTACGTAAGTCGTAGTTTCCCTTGCTGCTGCGCGGGCTTGTTCAGCTGGGTCTTTGAACGGGCTTAAGGAGAAAGGTCGTACCTCACGACCCATTGTCCTACGTGGATCGCTTGTTTTAAAATTCAAATTCAATTTAATTTATTCAGTTTAGGCTACAATAATTGAGCACTTATGAATGTCACTACGCCATCGGTTCGTAAGTCTACAGGACGGGAGACCTTGTACTGAGAAGAACCGGCAAGAAACTCAGCAAGGGCATTTCTTTTCTCCCTTTCTCTTACAGCGTCCACTTAAAATATTGGAAAATGCCCTCCCTATCATAAAAGGACACTTTCCATTACAAACATCAGAGGTGGCGTAGCTTGTTGTGCCCGAGCGGGCAGAGGCCATAGACGCAGCCGACGGAGGCCGCGACGGTGGGAAAGCTGCGGCGAAAGTGCCGTCCGCGGCAGTAACCTGTCCTGTAAAAAGGTTACAGGCCACTATTGCTGAGATGAGATCGCAACCATACCTGTCGCTTCCTTATTCCCCGGCCCCTATTGGGGGGATGGCGGAACGGAGGGGGTGGCATCTATAGGGATGAAGACGCCGACGCTGACATTCCTCAATAGGCACGCACGGAGGCGGCCGGACCCAGAGCAAGAAAAAACACTTACTCAATCCAAATTGCCTACCGAGGGAGAGCGAGACAGCAGTCTGTAGCCATCTTGCACGCACACGCTAAACGGAGACGCTTCGGCTCGAACGAGCACCCGCAACACACAAAACGCACACAAACGCAAACCGTCTACAAACAAAAGGCAAAATGAACAGTTCTTAGGAGCAAATACAGAAAGAAACGGAAAGAAACTCCAAAGCGAACGGTCAATCTGTAATGGCATTGCTATTAGAACCAAAAATTATACTATATATCATAATTTAACCAAAACTGTAAAGTAATATGCTAAAAAGTAAAAAGATACTTCGGTATATATTGCCTTTAGCAAATTGTCAAATCTGGTAATCAAATAATTGTTACCTTGGATTACGGCGATGATAATAATTTGCACATAAAATTGAATGCTTCACCTGTATAGCCTAACTAATAAATAAATAAAAAAGTAAGAAAAAACGTGCAACGCGTTAATGTCTTTTGTATGAAAAACTTTTTGACAAACTTACACTTATTTAAAACTTTATGTTTGATGTATTTTGGTTGGTATATCAGTTTCATATAAATAATGTGTGTGTGTTTTTATATGTGTGTGAGAGAGAGAGAGAGAGAAAGTGAGTGGGCGAATAGTTTTTTCGAAAGTAGCGGACTACTGCTACTAGAGGGGTTGTGTTTGCTTTTTTTTCTTAGTGCTTTTCTATCTTTTGTGGGTACCGCGTTGATGTCTTTTGTTTGAAAAACTCTCAAACTACTCTGATTCGTAGTTTTCAATTAAGTCTTCAATAAATAATCCGTAATTATTAGACTAATTTATTTTAACTGTCTTAAACTTTATATTTTGATGTATTTTTGTTATAGGCGCAGATATTACCCGGATACCAGCTTGGCCCTTTGACTCGGTTCAACGACGAGCTGTGACAATTGTCGACGATTCCAAACTCACTTGCGGTATCGAGCCCTTAAGTCTGAGGAGAGACTTTGCCTCCCTGTGTGTGTTCTACCGCTTGTACAATGGGTTGTGTTCTGAGGAATTGTTCGAAATGATGCCCACGGCTACTTTCTACCATCACACCGCTCGCCATCGGCAGGGAATTCATTCTCACACTTTAGAACCTAAATGGTCGCGTACTATGCGGTTTCAGAGAAACTTCCTCCCGCGAACGCTTAAATTGTGGAATGAGCTCCCTGCCAAGGTTTTATGCAAGGATTGCAGTATGGAGTTCTTCAAAAAAGATGTTAATAGATTTCTGAAGGGTCGGCAACGCGAAAGTGATACCCCTGGTGTTGCAAGCATCCATAGGCTACGGTGACCGCTTACCATCAGGCGGACAGTAAGGTTGTTTGCCACCTTAGTGGTATAAAAAAAAAAAAAAAAAATTAGTTGCACACAAATAATGTGCACGTATATGTGTAACAGAAAGAGAAAGAGAGAAAATAAGTAGCCGAATATATGTTTTCAAAGTAGGTAGATTTTTGTTTTTTTTTCTAAATGCTATACTATCTTTCTTCAAACTTAGATACTAAATAAAAAAAGAGTAAAAAAACAAGGTGCAACGCGCTAATGTCTTTTGTGTGAAAAACCGAAACTTGTAGTTCTGAACCGACCCTAAATAACTTCTAACAAATTTATTTTAACTGTCTAAAACTTTATATATTTAATGTATGTAGTTATACATATATCAGCTTCATACAAATAATGTGTTGGTGTGTGTGTGAGAGAGAAAAAGTAAGCGATTAATTGTTTTTAAAGTAGGTAGTTAATTATTTTTTTCTCAATGCTCACCTTTTTTTTATGAGTCTTTTTCACATTTTCCTTTACACAAGAAAATAAAAAAAGTAACAAAATGTGTGTACCGCGTTACTTTTTTTTTTTGTATGAAAAACTCGTTCACATCTCTGACTTAGTTCTCAAATAACCTCAAATAAATTTTGACAAATTTATTTTAACTGTCCTAAATTTTATAAATCTTTGATGTATTGCAGTTACCTACATATCAGTTACTTATATAAAAATGTGTGTGTGTGTGAAAAAGAGAGAGTGAGATAGTGTTTTAATTATTTCAATTGTTTAAAAGTCATATAAGGTACCTAGTTAACTCCCTCGCAACCTAGTTGGTTGTATAGCAGACTGCTGCGCAAAGGGTGTGGGTTCGATTCCCGCACTGGACAAATATTTATGTGATAATAAACATTTGTATTTGTCTTGAGCCTGGCTGTATTTATGTATATGTGTATTTACAAAAAAAAAGTAATATGTATCTGTATCCGTTGTCTGGTGTGTTTATGTATAATATGTATGTATTTCTTATTCATGTATTTGTATCCGTTGTCTGGTATCCATAACACAAGCTCTGCTTACTTTGGGGCCAGACGGCGCTGTGTGTAATGTCCAAAAATATTTATTTATTTATTATTTGGTTTACATTTTATTTTCTTTTAAAAATCACCCTTTTCAATTATAAAAAGCCCACATATTTTGGTACTTTATGGTTTGTAGTACTTTACTTATATCAGTTATATACAAAAATGTATATGTTTGTCTGTGAGACAGAGAGAGTGAGAGTAAGATAGAGCTTTACGCCTTTTTTTTAAATTGTTTAAGACATATTTTTGGTACAATCTTAATATTTTGGTCTTTTAAAAAAAGTCCTTTTAACTTAACCTCACATAAAAACGCGTTGATGTCTTTTATCGTATAAAAAGCTCGCTGTTTAACTCTATGACCCGTAGTGCTCCACCAACCCTAAATAATCTCCAACAAATTTACGTCTAAAACTTTATATGTTTAATTTATTTCGGTTACATATCAGTTAAAAAAGCCTATGTGTTAATTGGTGTGTGTGTAAGAGAGAGAGAGAGAGACCAACTGATTATTTCCAAACTAGGTAATTGCTTTTATCCTAATGCTATTTTTTTTTATACCACTATTTTGGCAAGCAAGCTAACGATCCGCCTGATACTAAGCGATCATCTAAACCTATGGACTCTTGCAATACTAGGAGCTACACTCGCGCGTTGCCGTGATTTATTTCGGTTACATAGCAGTTACATATAAAAAACACACGTGTGTATATTGTTGTAAGTGTGTGTGTGTGTAAGAGAGAGAGAGAGGGGGGGGAGAGATAGAGAGAGAGAGGGAGAGAGAGATAGAGATATAGATAGAGAGAGAAAGAGTCACCTACTAATTATTTTCAAACTTGGTTAATTGTTTTTATCTTCAAAACAAGCTATCGGTCCGCCTGATATTAAGCGATCATCTAAGCCCATGGAAGATTGCAACACTAAGAGCATCACTCACGAGTTGCTGACCCTTTAAAAATCTAATAACTTCTTTCTTGAAGAACCCCATATTGTAGTCTTCAGAGAAAACCTTGAGGATGAATTGTCTGCCGATGTGATGGTAGAAAGAAACCGTGGGCATCATTTTGAACAATTCCTCAGAATTTATGGCCATACTTGAATCACATGCTTAATTTATTTACAGTCAATATACTCAAAATAGATATACATAGCCTGGTGTCAGAGTTTTGAAGCTGCCAATAAGGTAAATTTAGCTAAATTACTGCTATCATAATACAAAAACAGATAAAATGTGGGCCCGTAAAAGTAAAAGGGTTTTTATCTGTTTTACTTAATATAACTTCTTTCAAGGCTATAAACACATCCAACACAAAAATGTATTCTATGAAACACACTTTACCACATTTACTATATATTTGGGTTACTAGTAAAATAAATACTAAATTAAGATATATTGATGCGAATATTTTGTGTTAACGCCAATTCTTTTTAGGTGCCGGAGGTCGTTAAAAACAATCATGAAATAGTGTTGTTCGCAGATGACACATCACTATTGTTTACAGTTAAAAGACGCGAAACAGTTCTAGATAATGTAAACAACTGTCTGTCTAAAGTTGTCCACTGGTTCAATATGAATAATTTGCTTTTAAACAGTAAGAAAACCAAACATATTAAATTCTTAACGCCAAATGTTAGTCAAGTAAGAACCAGTGTACTTATAAATGGGGAGCAATTATATGTTGTAGACAGCGCTGTATACCATATGAACAACCTCCAATATTGGTTATGTGCTCTTTCCTGTTATTATATATTTATATATCTAATATTAAGAAATATTTCAGATTTATCCGATTGAAAATCCTCAGAGTTGAGGGGAAGGGTGGTCACTAGATGCAGGCATGCAATTTCTACAACTGTACCAAATTTCAAGTCCATAGCATTTGCAGTTGCTGAGAAAAACAGCTGTGATATACCGACAGATACCAAAGTCTAACCAGGCTCACAAAATAAATATAAAGGATAATTGAATTAAATTGTGTATATGTTTTAGCAGTATATAATATAGAATTAGACACCTTATGACCTCAGAGAGGTCAGAGGCCTTCAGGGCAGCTCAAAAATAGTAATATTAGCTCTAAAATGTCTGCTATTACTGGGCCAGCATGGAGGACTATTGCCTAAGCCTCTGTTCTCTGAAGAGGAGCAAACCTTATGGGGACAAACAACAAATGAGGCAACATGAGCCTGCAGGCTTCAAGGTACTGGGTTTAATTCCCGATAGAAACATGCAATAAGTGTATAGTATTAAAATATTTGTCTGGAGCCTGATGATTGGTGATAGGCTCATAACCTACCATGATACAATGAAATACCGTAGGCAAAAAGTGTATTAAATTTTTGACACAAAAGTCATCATTTGTAACATTTTTGGTTACCAACTTCTTCCAGGATTAGAGATGTACATACATTATTATTTTTGAATATCTCAAGTTAAACAACAATAATACAAATGTGTTTTATGCATATTTAATAATTAAGTAATGTAAAAGTATACATTTCACAATAAGGAAATGAAAATGCCTTATCTTCATGTTTTTAGGTCAGGGTAACTAAAAGAAAATTTTTTCATTTATTGATAAATCATCATGAAAACAGTTTTTCCTCAGTGCCCCCTTTTGTAAACCTCAACCACTTTGTTTTCCATGAGGTACTTCTCATGAAAATGCTAAAAATCAGCTTTGGCAACATAAAGCAATATTTTCACCATTCAATTAAAATAAGCCAAAAATTATTTTCAGATATTGAATGGTATGTTTGGCCAATACATTGGTTTTTCTTTATCAACCTCATCCATAAATTGTAATTCTGAAAATTTTTCCAATGCTGAAATTCTCTGCCATGATTGACCATATAAATTTTTCAGCACTGTTTGTTTATCTTCCATAATTTGAGAAGGAATTGATTCATTGTGGTCTTCAAGTTTAAGCATGCCATCTTGTTTAGCTTGCAATAGTTCACGTTCATGCTTCGCTTCCTCTTTGAATTTAGCATTTATCATAAGGAATTCCAAAAATTCTTCACTTACAACAATATCTTCTTCGTTTTTATTTTCTATGTCTTCCTCGTCTTGTTCCGAATCACTGGCATTACTACTTTCTGAACTCACTGAATCTACACAATGACTATTTTTTACTGTATTATTCACCTTTGTGGAATCAACGTAATTGTTATTCCTGATTATCCTGTGTAACAGCATGTTTTCGTATGCCAATGCTTTTGTTTTTGCTTTCCAATAAGCTATCTGGTGTTTAAGCTGCCAAGTTGCTACTGCTGCGATATGCTCTGACCATGACGCCATCGTAAACTTATTTTGCTGGCTTTCGAAGATGTTGGTCCTTGAGAATGATTTGCGTTCAGGTTTCTGGTTTCATCTACTATAGAGATTATCCCTGATGCTTATTTGCTAATAACAAGATAAAATTATTACAATAATTATAGTTTATTAATACATAACCTCTACATGTGCTCTTTCTTCCTTTTTTTTTCTTAGAGAATGGCAGTCATACTACTTCTAAGTATATTTTGCCAGCGTCATGTCTGAGAAACTATATCAGTTCAAACAATTTTAAGCCACGATCAATCAGAAAATCTGAAACAAACAACAAACTAATATAAAATGAGTCAATATAACACAAAGAAAATGGTACAATGAAATATGTTACATGAGCATATTACAAACTTATATTATTATCATTAATAAAAATCCAAAATGCTTGCTAAATTTCTTTAGACAAGATACATAATAAGTAAGAAATATTTACAGGAAACTGAATTACTTGTATTAAAATTAGTGAATTTAAAAACTTGGTACGCTTATATAATGGGCAAGAAAAAAATATATGATTTAAGTCTCCAACCTCTAAGCCGCATTCGCAAATAGAAGAGTCCGTAACATGAATTTTATTTAAGAACGCTGGAGAGCTACAAAATCCTAACCTCATCATACATATTGTAGATGTAAATTTTTTATTAAATTTAAATTTGGAAAACCAGGGTTTAACAGGAATTTCAGATTGAATTTTAAAATATGAGTAATTACAGTGATGTCCTATACTTTCCCAATACTTACTCCAAGTTTTTCTCAGTAACACCTTTGGAAGAGCAACAAGGTCATTAGTCCAGGAGGAATCGGCGCATGAGTACCGAAAACTATACGACAATTTTAAAATCTCTTTTAAATTGTATAAAGAATTAAAAAAAAATATTACTTAGACATTATGTTTTTTTTAATATATTTTTCATGGGTCGAAAGTACCCAAATTTGAGATTTTTCGAACCTTTAAAAATTCATATCTTTAAAAATATTAACTTTATCGTTAAAAGGACCTTAGGACCTTTTTTATTGGTATTTCAATAAAGAATATGAAAAAAATTTGTCCGGTTGAAAAATAACAATGCTTTGCAATTGTTTAAACAATTTCGGTTTAAACAATATGGCACCGGGTTGCGCCATGGCAACATGCATTTATATCATTAGAAGGGCAATTTGAAGAGGATCGCATAAAAAAATTGAGGTCGAATAGTTTTCGGTACTCATGCGCCGATTCCTCCTGGACTACATGGGGATAATTAATAAAGGTGTCCCTACCTCCACATAAGACAGCCTCCTTTGCACATACGTCAGCCCTCTCATTACCAGATATACCAACATGGCCTGGGATCCAGGCCAATGCTATATTCTTCCCTCATTGTTCATATTCAAAAAGTAAGGACTTTATTTTAAAAAGAATTGGATTCATTGATTTGGATTTATATGGATTGCTAAGTAGAGCTTCTAAACTACTCTTTGAGTCTGTGCAAACAATCACATAATCTAGTTAGTTTTAAGGACAAGACATAAATATTATCTCACACACCATTGTACCAGAGTATTAGCCTTGTCGCTATCATTTTATATTAATACCACAGCCAATAATTTGGCTAAACAATCTGCTTTTATTGAGCAGTGTAATTATAGTAGTGTAATTGACATTTCAGCCAAGTATTTGGCTAAACAACCTGTTTCTATTGAGCAGTGCAATTATAATAGTGTAATTGACATTTCAGCTAATCATTTAGCTAAACAACCTGCTTCTATTGAGCAGTATAATAATTTGACATGTAATAATTTAAATTAAATTTTCAGACAACAAAGGACCACTTTGGCATATTATTTAATTCCAACATTAATAATGATTTTATTAAACAATCTATGTCTACTCAAGTTTAATGCAAACAGAAACAAAAAAATAAACTTTGTCATTCTAAAATAAATATTCCATTGAACCTGGTGCATCAGAATATACAAGGAATGTCTCAGAAAGAACTAGAAATTGAATTGTTCATAAACTGCCAAAAGATTGACATTTTATGTATAACTGAACACTGGCTACGCAGCCATCAGTTTATGTTCAATTTCACTAATCACCAAGTTCGTTCAGCCGAGTAAATGCTATCCATGGTGGCTCTTTAATTTTAGTTAATAAACAGCTAAAGTTTAAGGAACGTAAAGACATTGTGAGCCTCTCAGTTGAGCGAACTGCCGAGCTGTCCTGTATAGAAGTTGAGCATCTCATTGTTGTGAGTGTATACAAGCCGCCTTGTGCAATTTATGATAATTTTGAATTAGTTATGGAAGAAGTGCTGAATAAAATCAGCAATTCCAATAAACAAATCATTGTTTGTGGAGACTTCAATATAAACATTTTGGAAAATAGCTCATTAAGCACCAGATTGCTTGCCTTATTTCAGTCTTTTAATTTAAATAATTTGTTTTGTGAACCAACTAGAATTGCTGTATCCAGTGCCACTTGCATCGACAATATATTTACTGACATAAAACCAATTAAAAAATCAATTATAAGCAATCTAGAGTCAGATCATTGTGGACAGTTAGTAGTTTTAGAAAGAAAGAATAGTATTACTAAAAAGGAAATTAAATTTATACCAATAACAACTAAACGGGTTGAAACATTTAAATCTAACTTAATGCATAAACTTCCAGATTTGCCTTATAATGGCGACCCAAATGATATGTACAATACTGTTCTTGACACTATTACTACAGAGTATAATAAAATATTTACTGCAAATAAGAAACTTATTTCCAGTCGCTTTAGTTTTAGTGAATGGGCTACCCCAGGTATTCATAAAAGTAGGCGTAAACTGTATGAATTATATAAAGAAAAAACATATAATGATATATAATATTTAGGGAATATTTAAAAAAATACTCAAAAACCTTTAAAAAGGTCTGTCTTGTTGCAAAAACAATTCACCTCAGACATAAAGTAAAAAATTCAACAAATAAAGTAAAAACTACATGGAACATAATAAATAATGACACTGGTAAAGCTAGGAATTCTTGTCAGGACTTTGAGTTGATTGTAGATGATTCTAGTTTTAAAACAAAGTCTGAGGTAGCAGTTGCCTTTGAACAGTTTTTTAGGAATATTCCATTCAAAACAACTGAACATCTAAACTCAAGTCCAATCTTAGCAGAAAAATTATTAAAAACTAGTGTTCCTGAATGTAACGTTCCCTTTGTATTTAAAAACATTAGTCCTACGGATATCATTAATAAATTTACAACATTAGAAATTAAAAACACCACAGACTTTTGGGGACTTTCTGTAAAAACTATAAATTCAATTATTCATGTTATAGCACGATCCTTAGCCATTATTTTTAATAGTTGTGTTGATAGTGGTGTGTTTCCTGATGAGATGAAACTTAGCAAAGTTATACTTTTTTTTTTAAATCAGGTAGTTCAACAGATCCTAATAATTTTCGGCCTATTTCAATGCTATCTATACTCAGTAAAGTTTTTGAAAAAATCATAATTTGTCAAATGTTAAGCCATTTCTGTATTAATGAGCTACTTAGTAGTAAACAGTTTGGCTTTATGAAAGGCCGTTCCACAACCGATGCAGGAGTGGCACTATTAAAAAATATATATAACGCCTGGGAGGATTCGCATGACGCCCTTGGAGTGTTTTGTGATTTATCTAAGGCATTTGACTGTGTTCAACATGAAAATCTCATCAGGAAGCTACATCACTATAGTATTAGAGGCAAAGCTCTCGACCTTTTGACATCCTATATGAGTAGGAGAGTACAGAAAATAGATGTCAACGGTGAAAGATCTCCGGGATCAGCAGTCACTTTGGGAGTCCCTCAGGGCTCAATTTTAGGTCCTTTTCTATTTCTTATTTACATTAATGATCTCCCATATAATGTAAAAAACCATGACATTGTCTTATTTGCTGATGACACCTCTTTGCTTTTTAAAGTTAAGAGACGACAGACATATTATAATGAATTAAATAATGCCCTTTCTAAAATTGTAAATTGGTTTAACGCTAATAATTTGTTACTTAATGAAAAAAAAACCAAATGTGTTAAATTTACATTACCAAATGTTAGTCAGAGACAGACATGTATTAATAATAATGGCGAGCAATTAGAACTTGTTAATTCAACAGTCTTTCTTGGCATAACGCTGGACTCCAAACTTCAATGGGGTCCTCATTTTTATAACCTAGCCAAAAAACTTAGCTCTGCTGTGTATGCGATCAAGAAAATAAGACAATTGACCGATGTCGACACTGCAAAAATAGTATATTTCGGTAAGTATAGTTTAATGACATATGGTATCCTATTGTGGGGTAGCGCTGCTGATGTAAATACAATATTTTTGTTACAAAAAAGGGCAATTCGTGTTATTTATAAATTAGGATCTAGGATATCTCTGAGGGATAGGTTTAGGGAAGTAAAAATTTTAACTTTAGTGTCGCAGTACATATATGAAAATCTTTTATATGTACATAAAAATATCAACAATTTCAGCAAGAAAAGTGACGTTCACAAAGTAAATACTAGAAGTAAAAATAAGCTGTTGGTGCATGATACACGTCTACACAAAATAAGTAACTCTTTTATGGGGCAATGTATACACTTTTACAACAAAGTTCCCAATAAAATTCAAAATTTATCAATAAGTAAATTTAAATCTTTTATCAAGCAGGTACTTTGTACTACAATATTTCAGACTATGTTAATGATAAAAATCCTTGGGACTGATGATGCTCAATTACAGGATGCATAGGTAAACCAAATTAAAATGGAAATAACATAAAATTGTATGACTAAAATTTTTTTATTTAAAACATTAATTGTATTTTAGTTTATTTGTATTATTGTAGTGTTTTTAAAAGAGTAACTATCGAGTTTCTTGCCGGATTCTTCTCGGTAGAAATCAACAACATTGTAAACCGGCGGGAAGGTGGGAGGGTTCAAAAAATAATATTTTATAACTTTAACGATTCAAAAGTGATTGTAAAATCCTTATTTGAATAAACCATTTTGACTTTGACTTTGACTTTAGTTTGAAATGCATGACATACTTAATAGCTTCAAGAATACCTATGCATTCACCTGTAAATTCTGGTGGTCACTTTTTCTTCATAACAATGTTGTATTTAGGGTGATATATGCCTACACCAACACAACCTTCAGAGTAAATTTTAGAAGCATCTGAAAAAATTGTAGACCATCCTCGCCATTTTTCAAATTTTTAAAATAAAAGCAAAATGTTTGTCAGCATAAGGGTTTTCACACTCAATGCCAAAGTTTAAATTAATATTCGGAGTAAAAAGAAGAGATGGAAGAGGAGTTTCAAATATTGGCAATAAATCAGAGTTAAAGGTACAAGATTTTAAACTTCTAAACTTATCAAAACTAACAGTCAATAAAGGATGTAATTTATGTTTCCAGAAGGGTTTAGAGTAGCGAAAATTTCTCAAAAGCATAATCTTATAGAACAGAGGGTGAGACGAGTATTGAGTAATTCTAAAAAAGAATCTGTCTGATAAAAATTGACATCGTAAATAAAGGGGGCGTTCTACGCATTCCACTTGCAGAGCTTTTTTGGGGGATTTTCTCATAGCTCCAATTATAATTCTTAATGATTTTGATTAAATTAAGTGCAGATTTTTTAAACTTTTTGTATTACATGGTTCCAGAAGAAATAACCCATAGTCTAAATGACTTCTAATAATTGAATTATAAAGCAATTTGAGATAGAAAGGATGAGCACCCAACCAGGTGGCTGCTAAGCAACGTAGAATATTTATGTTTTTATCACACTTTGCTGTGATGTAGTTACAATGAGGAGTTCCACACAGTTTACTATCAAGGATTAATCCTAGAAACTTAACCTGCTCATGAACTGTCACAGCAAAGGAATTTAGAAAAATATTTATAGCAGGAACATGCGTTTTTCTAGAGAATATAACCACAGTACTTTTGGAAGGGGACAAGTCCAAACCATTTTGTAGCAACCACTTGTTTAAACTGTTTAAGGAATGATTTATGGCTAAAGAGGCTTTATTAATGTTTTTGTCATATGAGTATAATAAAATGTCATTTGCATATTGTAGTATTTGGCAATCTGCAAGAATAGAAGAGTGTAGATCATAAGTGTAAACATTAGAAAGAAATGGACTTAAAACAGATCCTTGAGGAAGACCTTTATAAACTGTCCTACAAGATTGGATGTTATCACAGTCCGTCTTAATTTGCAATGACCTACAACAAAGCATGTTACAAATTAATTGTAACATCCTTTGAGGAATTTTGATATCCAAAAGTTTTTGTCTCAACAATGGAAGCAAAACATTATCATATGCAGATGCCACATCCAAGAAAGCTGCAATAAGAAACTTGCTATCGCTAAAATTTTATCTGATGTCAGTGGAGATGGTAACTTTCCTGAGGAGTTCTTACTGTGAAAAACTTCATCCGCTGACTGAATAATAGCATTAACAAAAGCATTATAACAGTCTGATACACGATCAGAACATATGCTAGGTAGATTATATATTTTATCTTCCGAAGCACTTTTAAACTTGGGCCAATCATCTTTTTTATAATATATTTAAAAAGGGGAATCCTCTTGTTGCAACTTTGTTTGATAGATTCTGAAGTTATAAGAATTGGGAAGTGTTTACTACCAAATGTGTTTGGTAGAACCTTCCAGAATACTTGGGAAACAAGAGAAGGAGAACAAAATGATAATTCGATGGCAGTACGACGCTCATTGGGGTTGAATTAGACTGTAGGAGATCCATTGTTTAGGATACAAAGATTAGAGGAGTCTATTATATCAAGCAATTTGTTACCGAGATTATTTGAGAAAGAACAACCCCAAACACGGTGATGACAGTTAAAATCGCCTAAGATAATTATGGGATTTAAAAAGGTTTGTATTATATTCTTTAACTCATTGAGAAGGATGGAGCTAGGATATGGGATATACACAGAAATATATGTTATTTTTCCTACTTTAATAGAAATTACTTCAATACCATCACTATTTGTAGTAGTGAGTTTTATTTTTGAAAAAGATACACCATTTTTGATAAAACACAACACCACCATATCCATCTGCCCAGTCTTCTCTGACACCAGAAAAACCTGGCAGTAGGAAAGAGTGGCCTTGTTTTAACCAGTTTTCAGAAAGTGAAATAACAGAAGGTTTGTGTTTATTGCACAGGTAGATGAGATCGGATTTTTTGTTATTTATGCTTTGGCAGTTCCACTGGAGAATTTTTCGGGCCATTAAGGATAGATGATAGTAAGGGCATAATAATGGCAACGTTGGACGGTGAAATAAGGGATAAGAAGACAAGATTTGGAGGAAACTAGAAAATAATTTTATGATTTCAGTTTCGTGGGAGGATGCAGAGCTTATTGTTTTAGAGGTGTTTAAGGCACAATAATTAGTGCTAGGAGAAGGCATTCCTCTAATGATTGCTGTATGGGCTGCTTGATCATAGCCAAAATGGGGACCCGGTGGAGAACGCGGTTTAAAATTTATAGTTTTTCTATAAGATTTTGTTGTAGGGGAACTCAGTACCTCAGCAAACGATTTTCTAGATGGGGCATGTAACTTTGCAGCAGCAACATACGGAATACACTGGTCAGCCATTGTTTTTTTAATATTTTTTTGGCAAGTAAATTCTGGACATGATTTTGCAGATGCAAAGTGATTTCCAGAACAATTAATGCAAATAACTTGCATCACCTGTATGATTGTCACCACATTTGTAACAACGACGATTGGACCTACACTATTCCTTTGTGTGACCGAACCTGCAGCACGAGTAGCACTGAATTGTGGGTTAATGTCCACTTGAAAAGAATTATAACAGCAGAATACTCTGGGGGTAAGGCCTGGCCATCAAAGGTTAAAACTACAGATTGTGACGGTTTCCATTCAGGAACACTATCAACAATAACTTTATAGTTCAATCGTCGAGCTTTAATTACTGCACCATATCCTTCTGGAATTGTTATTAACTCTATAACCTCTTCTGGTGACAAATCTGAAGGCATACCTTTAATTATTCCCATTTTAGTGACAGAATAAGAGGGTATAAAAGCTTTATAAGTACTATGTAACATTGAATTAGTTAAAAACAATTGGCATCATTTCCAGACTGGAATACAATAGAAATTCTATTCCTGCCAATGCTTTCTACACTATCATTAACAATATTTTCAATTTTTGCTTGTCTTAGAAATTTCCCAAATGTAACAGGGTGTAACACTAAGCAAGAATTAGGAACATCTTCTATACGTTGAACATGAAAAATAAAAGGGCCTTTATCATTAGAATTACAAGTCATTCTTTGTTGGGAGGTTTGCAGCGACATTTGCGTCAGAGGAGGAGCAGGAGTAGGAAACAGTGAAGATGGAACCTCCAGTGGAGTTTCAGCAACTGATAAATTTTGACAAGGATTTGAATTATGTATTTGTCCGTTTCTATAAACATGATATTAATCCTTATCTAAATAAAAGCGTTATTCATCACAAGTCTTTAATTTAAAACAAAATTTTCCTTCATCATTCGATTCTACTACATCATTTGATTTCAATGAATATCTTAGGAGCTATCGCAGTTTTAAAATAACATGTCAGGAAAATAATGATCAAGTACTGCACGCGCATTATGATGTGCAAGGCCGGCTGGCAGTCATGAGGGGGAAGGGCGGTACCTATAATTTAAAAATATTTTACCTTCTAAGTTTTTTTTCTACAATTAAAAAGTTGCTTTAAGAATCCTACGCCGATAACCAAATCTAGGGCGGGCGGGCGAAGCCACTGGCAAAAGCTAGTTTTCTAATATGGGTAAAAGCAAGAAGCTTATATATATGGATGTCACTGAAGAGTGCACTGCGAACAAATCAAATTTATTTATTTATTTATTTATTTATTACATTACATTATTACAGACTGACAGGAAACCCCAACGCGTCTATAATCAAGTATCATTACTTAACTATACATACTAACTTACTAAACAAAATTTACATGGAAACACAAGAAAAACATATTGTAGGAAACATATAAAACAACAAAAAAGAAAATAGGCACTAGTAACTAACTGCATGGTAACTTATAAATTTAGAAAGTTTTTTACATTTGATAAGAAAAAATTAAGATATAATCAAGGGACAGGCAATATTCGAATTATTAATTATTTTTCGACAAGTGGAGGCGTGCTGCGGCAATGATTTGTGGCAACCTGTCTGCAAATAGGTCCACATCTTGGGAGATAAGTGCGTTGAGGAGCATGAGCGTTGCCCTGGCTGCGGTGCGGGCTCCTGAGCCAGCCAGCAGTGGCCGCTACCGACGCGGGCCACCATCCGCAGCCGTACTTCGCATCGCTCTACTGGGAACGTATAGGCTGATATCAGCTTATGCTGATGGATTGTCTAGTTTATTATTAAAAAGTAGCCAGTATTGGATAATTGCTTGTAGTTTCCTTCGCAGCTCCAAAGTGTCCAGCCCTATCATGCCCGTGACAAACAGTGAGGGATATAGACGTGGGTAGTACCCGTACTTCTTCTTATAGACGAATCTGCAAAATTTTTTGTGGATTTTTTCGATTATCGTCACATATTTACTCTCTCTAGGGTCCCAGATTAAAGCATTATATTCGAGGCAACTTCTAACATAGGCATCGTACAATATAATAGCTGGTTTGGTGTCTTCAAACATATATGTTTGCCGCATTATGAATCCCAGTGTTTTGTTCGCCGTTTTTGTCACGTTTAAAATGTGTTGTCTGAAATCTAGTCGAGGGTCGAACATTACACCTAAATCCCGTGTTGCATCTACTCTTATAAGTGGAGTATTTGTTAGAAAGTATTTGTACTGCCTGGGAGTTCTAGATCTTGAGAACGTCATGACTTTACACTTGTCTATATTGAAGTGAAGACGGTTCGTATTACTCCATGCCTCCAGACGCTGTATATCGTGTTGTAGCACTACACTATCGGCTTCAGATATCACTCCCATGTACAACTTGAGGTCGTCTGCGAACATAAGACACTGTGCGTTTTTTATGACCTGGGGTAGGTCGTTAATCATAATTAAAAAAAGGATTGGACCCAATGAGCTACCCTGGCTTATTCCAGATCTGGTAAAATATGGGTGGGACCTGAGTCCGTCAAGTTGGACATACTGCTGGCGGTTTGACAAGTAGTTGGCGAAGAAACTTAACATTTTTGGCGTAAAGCCTGAGCCGTTAAGCTTTGTCAGAAGCACATCGTTATCCACCCTGTCGAATGCCTTTTTAAAGTCAAAATAGGCCGTGTCTACCTGGTTGCCCTTATCTTGTTCAGTGTAAACATAGTTTACAAAATTTTAGTGGTTAGTTGCTGTAGACCTGCCCGCTCTAAAACCATGCTGGGCATCGTCCAGGCGCACCTTCATTTGTGTGCTAATCTCGATTGCTAGTGTAGTCTCAAATACCTTCGCGAACGCAGATAGGACAGCGATTGATCTATAGTCATCGATTTTATGCTTAAGTGTGGTTTTTGGCACTGGCGTGACTCTAGACGTTTTCCAACACCAGGGATAGGTATTTGTTACGATAGATAGGTTGTAAATATGTAGCAAAGGTTTTTGTAATACAGCGCCACAATCCTTTAGCAAAAACGGAGGTATATCATCAGGGCCTGTCGAGGAAAATGGTTTGAGTCGCTTTATGGCGCGTTTAAAGTCGGAGGGACTAACGGAATCAATTGTAACTCTGAACGAATCACGGCTATCGCATGTTATGTTGTTGGTTGGATTTGCAGGCTGTAGCGATGGGATATTGTCGAGAAAAACTGAGGCGAAGTATTCAGCGAATGCATCCACAGCATCTTGACCCGAGACTGTTCTTTCTTTAAACACGTATTCCACTGGACGGTTATTATTACTTTTTTGGCCCCGGATATATTTCCAAAACTCTGCTGGATCTGTTTTAATTTTACTCTGTAATGACTTAATATATTTATTATAACATTGATCTATTTGACTTTTGACTAAGGTTCGATAGTATTTAAATAACTCTTTGTTTAATTGTTTTCCCTCGCGTTTATATTTTTTATGATGGAAATGTTTGTTTTTTATGCTACGTATGATGTCTGAGGTAAACCAAGACGGATATACGTATCGGCTGGCAGATTGCCGCCTCGTTTTTATTGGAACGCAGTCGTTGATAACGTTATACAGTTTACTGTACAACATTTCTAATGCTTTGTTGACGTCCAGCGTACGGATGACGTCACCCCAGTCTATACAAGCAATAGCTGCATACAATGACAACAGGTCGGCTCTACGGTAGTTCCATTCAGGGTGGGAGTCGTACGTGAGCGCAGTGGGTGACGACAGCGGCGGTGGCGGCACTGGAGGTCTAGCTGTTGCGCGGCTACCACTGCGCCACACTCACAGCAAGCGGCGGGTGGTGGCGGTCTGGGGGAACCAGTCCGACTACGTTATCGCACACACACACACGCTCCTCACTCATTCCACTTACCACTAGGTCTAATTGTCGCCCATAGTAGTTTAATATATTGCTGTGTTGCTTAAACTTATAACAGTCGATGAACCATTGAAATTGGTCCTTTACATTTTTAGACATTGAGTGTAGATTAAAGTCACCTAATAATAAGAAATCATAGTCTGAGAACTTACAAATGGTATTTTCGATAGTTTGTATAACATCTAGGTATTGAGTGTCATTGTAATTGGGAGGTAGGTACACTACACAACATAGTAACTTATTAGTTTTACATTTTATTACCGCACAGATGATTTCATGCTCCGCTGAGAGGTTGTCTATGTCAGTGAGTCGATGTACGTCGTAGGTGTTGCGCACGGCTAGAAGGACGCCGCCCCAACCCGCGTCGTTCACTCGGTCCTGGCGCAGCACCGTGTAGCCCGGCGGGAAGAGCTCCGCGTCACATACAGAACTTGTCAAAAAAGTTTCAGTTAGGGCTATTATGTCTGCTGTGCTTCCTAGCATCGAGTGTTTAAATGATGTAGTTTTTGTGCGTAGCCCTCGAACGTTCTAATACAATATATTCAGGTACTTAGTTTTTAGCTTGTTAGGCAAACTGGCAGTTAAGGCTGTGTTGAGCTGTTTTGTTTCGCGTTCACCGAGTTTTTTGACACGATTTTTGGAAGGCCCTTTACGTACTTAATCGTTAAATCCTGTTCTCCGTTACGGGTCCGATCTTTCAGCTCGTTGCGTAAGTCCTTTAAATATTTTTACTGCCGGGGAGTTTGGTCCGGAAATATTTTAATAGATGCGTTTGCTTGATTATTTTTATTTTTAGCGCGTAAGATACTACGAGAGAGAAATGTACTGTATGGAACAATTGAACCTTTCTGAGTGGCTTGTGGGTTACCACCATTCCGGATAAAATGGGTATTTTTATTATATATTTTTTTTTTTATAAAAATCTCGCTTAAAAATAAAAAACCGGATTCAGAGCAATAAACGTCAAATTCCAAAGATAATCCATAACCTATTTTTGTGTAATTGATATTTGGTTAGAATTGCTAAAGTTCGATACCGCCATATAGTGAAGTTAAAAATAATGAAATTTGACTTATTGAAAAACGCTCGCACATAATAAACATATGTATTTCGAAATCAACTTACCTGGACAAACTCAAATTAGAAATCATAAGATCTATTTATAAAAATTGCAGTCATAGCGGCATAATTAACTACAGACCAATAACCATGTCATGTATTGATAAAATAATTGAGAGGTGTTTTGGAAAGAAATAAATAAATAACAATATTAATCAATGAAAAACAGTACTGTTTCCAAAAAACCGGAGTACCTCTCAACTTTTAAGATGTTAAGTTATGATATTAACAAATACTTAAACGAGAAAAAGCATGTTTTTACTATCTTTATAGACTTTTTAAGGCATTAGATTATTTAATTTATGAAATCATCTTTTCTAAATTTAAAAAAAATGGAATACAGGGCCTAACTTTAAAATGGTTCTGGAGGGGGCACAAGCTATAATGCAAAAAAACTACAACATCTTATGTAAATGAACAGACGACATTGGCCTAGCTAACAATGAAAAAACTAAGCCTATGCACATACACTCAACGCATGATCATCTATGTCTTCACAACCAAAGTAATTGTGATTGTAAACATTTAGATTAAGTAAATGAGCATTTATACTTAATACTATAAATCCATAATAAATTCAATTGGAATTTATATATACTCTGTAATATAAGTAAATATATATATATATATATATATACATATGTATATATGCAGATTACTTTTTTTATACTTCTAAGATGGCAAACAAGCTTACGGCCCGCTTGATGGTAAGCGGTCACCGTTTGCAACACCAGGGATATCACTGCAGAAGTCTAATAACATATAGTAAGTTATAAGAAACAGTAGGGATATATGAGGCTGGTAAGGTGCATATATTACCCTAAACTCGGGTACAGTAATTATTTTTTACTCGACTTTTAAAATGATAGATGTTTCTTTTGTTTACATCGATTTACAGTTCTCTTGTAGATTTCTGTTTGAATTTTAAAGTTAATTATAAAAATAAGGCAAGTGCTGCATAGTTCGTGGTTGCAGAAGTGTATGGAGGTCGTGGCATCAAATTCACAGGTTTGGCCTACTTTACTCATTTGAATATTTCATGTTTTTTTTTCTGATACTTATACTGATATCAGCTTGCTACTGTAAAATATCACGTTTAACACGTTGCTTTCAACTTTTATAATGTATTGCAGAATCCTTAGATATATTTCAATTGCTTGCCAGACTTTCAGTTTTCATAATATTTATGCATGAGATCTTGTTGGGAAAATTGAGTAGAGTCACCAAAAGTTAAAGGAAAATTCTGACCTACATGTATTCTGACTGACTAACATAAATAATTTGCTGCAGTTATGCGTTGATTTGGTTCACATCAACAAATGTGAACAAAATACAAATACTATGTTTTCAATCATTATTCAATAAGACTGGCACTTAACACAGAAATTTAGTCTACGATGCTGAAACTGATATTTCTCCAATTTTATTATCATATATAGCAACTACCTAAATGACCGTGACAAATGTGTTTCTTTATATATTTGAATACGATAAAAAGGAACACAATATCTTGTTATTTTGGGTAATTATTGTGTACATTTTGATTTGTTCATTATTTTCTTAATATCTATTATTAAAAATTTACACAATAAGGATACGTCAAATGTTAATATATAATTTGTGATGAGTCTGTTATAAAACTACAGTTTTCTATTTATAAATGACTAGCTTCTGCCAGCGGCTTCACCCGCCCTAAATTTAGTTATCGGCGTAGGATTCTTTCGGCAACTCCTCAATTATAGAAAAAACAAACATGCAAATCTTTCCACTTTATAATATTAGTGTAGATAGAAAGAAAGATTAGGTAGGTATAATACATTCGTGTCTGTAGAACCGTGGAAATACACATACTAAATTTCAACCCAATAGTAGCCGTTCAGTAGTTGACATTCCGACAGCAGCGCCACCTACCGGTGGTCCTTAACTATATAATTGTATTTTAAAATCATCCAAGAAACCATAGAAACACCCATATAGAATTTCAACCCATTCGGTTCAGCCTTTTAGAAGTTATGTGATAAAGAAAAGTTTGGAAGGATAATTCTTACTACCCGTTGTACTATTACCCGTTTTCCCGTAGGAATGAAGAATCTTCCCGCGGTAAAAAGTAGACTATGTTTTCAGGGATAATGTCGGCTTCTGATGGTAAAAGAATTTTTGAAATCGGTCCAGTAGTTTCGGAGCCTATTTAATACTAACAAACAAACAAACAATCAAATCTTTCCTCTTTATAATATTAGTATAGACAAAAAATAAAATCTAAAGGACCCATAATACCAGCAATTTTTTGAGCAATGATTAAAAATAAAATTAGTACTTGAATATTCTTCACATCAAATTTAAATGTCCAAACTCAAAATGATCTTTTTTAGAATGATTTCAATAGTTGAAAAATTTCATCAAATTTGCCTCTCCTTACTCTGTGACCGACGAACGGACGACCATGAGTGGTATCTCAGAAAGGTTCTGTTTTTCCTTTTATGGTACAGAACCCAAAAAATTAAGAAAAATATGTAACTACTAAGGTTTCAAAAAAAACGTGAAAAACATGTCTGTCGTAATTTCTCAAGGTCACCCTATCAATACACTCAAAGCGATTTCAAGGTCAAAAGCCTGAGCCTCAAAAATATATTGATACTGCACTCTCCAGTGTCATCCATATATAAGCTTCTTGGGTAAAAGGCCATCTCTTTGATTTTTTTGTTTTATATATTTCAATTTCTCCTTTTTTTAAATGTCATAAAAAAAGCCTAGCTTCATTAAAGATTAAATATGTCGTTTTCTATTACTATTAACCTATTATCAATTAAATGTGTTTACTAGAAATATTAAGAAATACCGAAACTAATAGAAAAGTATATAAATCATACAAATATTATGAATACAAAAGTGTATTTGTGGATTTGTTATATTTTGACGCAAAAATGGAGTACCAGATTATTATGACATTTAATATATAGGGTTAGATAGTGTATGGAAAGGAGAAGAACAAAGGATACTTTTTATTTCGGCAGATTACGTAGTTCTATTATAATGCATCTTTCCGAAATTTACCCAGAAATAAATATTATTAATTACTCGCATTTTATGCGTCCTATTAGTGAATTACCCTTTTTAACAATAGTTACTCCTCAAAAACTCCAATATAGTAACTAAAGAGATACCTAGATATAATTTATAACTGAATATACATATTTAGATAAACCAGTAAATAAGTTCTTATGGACATCATAAATGTTTAAATTGATGCTCCATTGCCTTCTTCAAAGGATTCCGGCTCCGTCTTCACAACCAAGGGATCTAATTTATCATCTTGTGCCTCTTAACCTTACGGAGACTGCTCTTATTTCATTCTCAGCCAGTAAATTATTTGAGAGTATGCTGTTACCCATTTCTCATTTAGTTAAGATGCAGTTTCTTTTTAAGAAACTGTTATACTCAATGCCTAGGACTCCGTCACATGAGATACTCACCTCGAGTGACGCTCTTACGTCTTCAACGGCAAGATCATATTTTAATTGTTTTCCCTATAATGCCTTTGTGCTGTTTTTTTCCAGCTGTAAGAGGAAGCGTCAACATTACTATGCGAACGTCAAAGAACGCTTTCCTTGCAGGTTCCCAAACACCATTTAATAATAAGTCACTTATCAATGCTGGCTGACTTGTATTTACATCACGCAAATATGTTCTGTTGTAATAGGTCCTCAGGCTAATTCAGTCTTATGTTGGCAATCATCTTTATGTTCATTATGACCTTGTGTTATTAGACCCCTTTTTTGCAGTTCAGTGCGTGGTTAAGGTTAAAATCACTCTCTACACATCCGTCGCAAGTTTGAGGGAGATTTATAGGTTCATGAGCATAACGTATAATTAGGGCCTACTTAAATTGGGTAGCTGTGAAATCTTTATTATTCGCAATAGTGGAGATAATAGTTAGCCATTTTGATGATTTTGTTCCAACAACTCTTTGCATACATCTTTGCATTTTATTTTGTAATTTAGGTATTATTTCATTACTTGTTGTGAAAGCCCTTAATTGCCTAACTTGTTTTTCCTTTATAATGGTATCAGCAGCATATAGTTGATGAGCCAATAAATCTAGAGTTTCACGGCATGAGTTAGTATTTTGTTTGATTCTAAGGAAGTCTTAAAGCTTTCTGTACTTTTGTTGGGTCATTAAAGCCAAGACCACCTAGTTTGGCTGGTAAATAGAAAAGTTGATGTTTCAGTGAAGTTATTTCGCTATCTAAGATAGATAGTGTTAATGTTGTCATAATGCTTTGTTTTAATGCAATAAAATCTTCTTCTGTTTCACTCATTACAGTTTGCAGATATCTCCATTCGCATTGGAGTGATTTTGTAAGGGCTGCATGTAAGCTTTTGATATAAGTTTAATATAATTTTCCCGTTTATTCACTTTTTCTTTTATGTATTCTGTTTTTCCATTAATACCATCTAATAATCTATGTAAGAGTACAATTTTTACTCCTAAGTTTTCGAAATTTACCATTATAACCTGAGTCATCAGCGTCCCAATTTTGTATATATTTTAGGGTCTTTGCAACTTTTAATTAGAGGACCCAACTGCATACATTAACAACTAAAAGGTCTATTTCAAGCGTCTACCTGTTGCCGTTATCGATATCGAGCGAAAACGAGCAAAAAAAATCACGTTTTTTGTATGGGAGCCCCCTTACATACTAATTTTATTCTGTTTTTAAGTATTTTTTGATATAGCGGCAACAGAAACACATCATTTGTGACAATTTCAACTATCTAACAAGCACGGTTCATGGGATTCAGCCTGGTGTCAGACTGACAGACATAGAGCGGTTCTTAGTAACAGGGTCCCGTTTTACCCTTTGGGTACGGAACCCTAAAAATCAACCGGGCTTAACAGTTAATTTTCACACTGAAAGGAGTGAATTTCAACCTTTTCTATGGGAGTGTAAAGAATTCAACTTGACAGTTGGAAGATTACTCTACCCCGGGCGCCCCAATGCCACTTTTTTAACTTCCTCGTTGCGAATTTGAATCCACCCTATGTGAATCTGTCTTGTAAAATTAGATCAAGAAATTATGGTATATAAGGCGTTCCTTTTGAGCCGCGTTGAAGAGACTTCGAACTTCCCACGATTCCCCAATATTTTAAAGACTTGGCAGTCCGCTTTTTCGAGCGTACGCAAAATCACCCGAATCGATTAATTGTGCAATCCACAACGTATCGTCCCCCCGATCGACCCGGTCACGGTCGTAAAACTATTGTTAGGCGGCCTCGGCACGTACTAACGTCCCCAGATGACGATCTCGCTGTCCGGATAGCGAGATTAGTCTCTACGACCTCCCCGAATAGGGCCTCCCTCCAAACACGACGCCGACGTCCCCGGGTTCGTCGGCGCCCACAAGGATACACTAGGTATCAAAGAGTGCCGGGGCGCTTCTCGCCCCCACTCAATCGCAACCGCACCCGCGTAACGGGGAACTCCCCTCCTGGCGGTGACTCACCTTCGGGTTCGAGACTCACGCCGGTCGAAGGGACGCCCCCGAGAGCGACAACCCAAGCCGAGGCTTCCCCCGCGGGAAGCCCTTGAGCGTTGGGCGCTATATGGGCTGAGGCTCCTTCAGAGTCTCGCCCCAAAAGTCCGGTGAAGCAGTAATGGCTGCAACAGCCAACTGCATAGTCAGCTCAGAAAAAAAAAAAAAAAAAAAAAAAAAAACCGCGTTGAAATTTAATAGTAAAACCTCATTTTAGCACCAACTACCCATTCCGTCTGAGCACATCTGATAATTTCAGCGGCGCTATTATTGTCCAAACGAAACGCGTTTCGCGTCATTTTTTGAAAGTTCCGTGTGTGTATATGTTTATTTTGATTTGTTGTAGATAATAAAAAATATATATAGAATGCAAAAAATTAACTTTTTTCTAAAAAAAAAACAACGTTATAAGTATTTTTTCAAAAGATTCACTTTTACATTTGACAGCTGTCAAAAAGTAGCGAAGAAATGTTTGTACCCCAGTTTTCTTAACAAAACTTAGAATTGAAGACTCCTCTCTTTGTAAATGTGGTTTGGATGAAGGCCCCCCACCATATATTTTTTAGTTGCCCTAAATTCCCAGTTTCTTTGAATGATATCCTTCCAACCAAAATCCCACGACTTTTAAATATGCAATTCTTGTTATCCCTTGTAAATACGCCATTTATACATCTCCTATCAAAATATATCAAAACATTTAACATTAAACTGTAGTAGTTAGTTGTTTATGAATACATATTTGTCTCTCCCCTAATATATGCCCTTTTCAATTGTTTTGCGTTGTTGTGTGTGTGTGACGTGAATCCTTTGATTTAGGTGGTGGCAATTAATATGGAACCTCAATTTAGAAGAAAACAATTCTGGTCTTAGATAATTTAAGAAACCGATCAAGTATATACAGTGATTCTCTCACCACGCCGACATTGGCGAAATACTGTGCCTTTAAAGCACAATGAAGGCCACAAAGCGAAAATAATAAAATACACACCTCCCGACATGGGTTTTTGGTAGAAATATTTCGTAGCAAAACAGCTCAGACGAAACTAAAGTCGACATTACATTTTGCTGCTAAAAAGTAGCCAGATGGAACGCCCTACTTGTGTCAAACGCTAGAAGCGTAGTGGCAAAGAGTATTATAAGGTAGTGGTTATATCTCAGAGTATAGGGATACTACGCATATTTTCTTTGAACGCTAGTGACTGCTCCGAAAGTCACACGGTAGAAAGTGATTTGGAACGTAGCCTCTAACAAAACTGTAGTTGTCAGATCTGATTTGAATTATTTCTTATAAATAAAATATGAGCGGTCATGATTATTGTCGTACTTGCTTAAGTAACAATAAAGAGATGCGTAACATTAATGCAATAATTACAATTGGAGGTGTAAATATTCGTCTATCTGATATTTTAAAAAAAAATTACGACTATGAGGTATTTGAATGAATTACTCTATTACAAGTTGTGAAATTAGGTATAACAACATATAGGTGGTCTGTGAAACTCATTAATAGAGGGGGTTAGAGTAACTAAAAGGGGGCGCAAGGGAAAAATCCAGTATTTCGTTAACTTCGGAAAATGAAGGAAGTTTAAGTAAAATACGACATTATTAAATTTAGGTTCTTGGTCAGAGTAACTAAAAGGAAATTCACCCCTCTGCGTACTGCCCTCGCTCTGCTCGGGAAAAAAATACCCTGACCTAACAATGTACTACCCTTGTATTTCACTATAGACTACATAATTATTTTTTCAAGAAACTGGTTGTATGCTGATTTCTTGATTCCATATGTTATGTATTCCATAGGAATGCTTCTTAATTGGTGATTCATGCTAAAATAACATATCTAGTCTAGAGTTATCCCTTAACACGATGACTGCCACGGCAATTTTCAGAATTCCGGTCTAAGAAGCCAATTTCATTAAACGAATTATCTCATAGTTGGCTAATTTTTTATAATTATATTTCCTGTTTATTTATTAATTTCTGTTCATGTAGCCTTTGCATTGATTTTTTGTTCTCTTCCCAGAAGCCATCTATCCATATTAGCACTGATATGCTACGTCAGTCCTAGCAAAGAACGCAATCTACGAGTTATCTCATAGTTGACAGTCAATGTGTTAACCTGTAATTAAGCGCATTTAGAAAATTACACAATTAGTCGCATGGGTCGTTCTAGTTACCCCAAACAAAATAAAAATATGATAAAATAAGAAATAAATAAAACAAACTATTAATTATAAAATATATCAAGATAGTGTATTATAATTACTAAAAAATTAATAAAAAAATTAAAGAATAAATAAGTATAAAAAATACTAAAATAGGAAAAAAACACAAATCTGGTTGTGATTATTTTGCAAACCCGTTAGGAAGCTAGAGGGACCGCTGGAGCGCTTCAAACACTCTTACACTTATTTTTTTAATTCAAAATTGCAATGACCTCATGCGCCTAATTAAGGGTTAAAGGGATGATGTCATTATTTACCAGTCTGCGCCCTGTAATTTTTGCATCAACCAAATGAAATGCAGAAATCAGTAGTAATTTCTATTTATGGGATTTTTCAAAAAAAAATATTATATTTACTAGTATGTATTAAACACCTTCCCAACCCTCTGTGGGCTGCCCTCGCTGCATGTCCTAACGTAACACAAGTATTTTGGTATAGACTTAATTTAAATTTTTCAATAATTTATCAACATTGTTATATCATTTGTGTATAAAGGGGTGCTACTCTACCAATTAAGATTTTTGCAATCATGTAAATATGACATATGAAATTGCAGAGAAGTTAATATTTTCAGGGATGAATCTAATGTAATTAACTGGCACACATCCAGAAAAACCAACATATTCATCATGATAAGATTGTCTTGTTATACATTTTCAAAAACCTTAACTACAGCTAAGTTTTGTACCTAGGTAGATTAAATGAAAATAAGCTTTAGGCTACTTTACTGAAAGATAGACGATGTCAAACTGAGATTTGACTATTTGTTTACATTGAATTAAAGCATCTATAAACTAACTTAGTAGCTAACTTATGTAATTTGCCTTACTATCGCTTATTCCACACTTTATTAAGATGCTTTGTATTTAAATTTCAGATACCTCAAGAAGATAATTATTCAAAAATTATTTGTATAAATTGCGCTCACCAATTAACCTTCACATACTCATTTAAATTACTTATACATTCTAGCTATATAAAGTTATCAGAAACCTGCAATATTTTATATACAAATGACTATAATAAGAGCAATTATGTATCAGAAGATGATCAAAAACATACTCCAAATAAGATGCAATTATCAATCAATCAAATGAAGACAAAACTCAAAAGAAAAATTAATCACATAACAAATTCTGGAACAATACCATTGTATTGTGTTGAATGTAAAAGTGAGTTTGAATCTGCAAAAAAACTTAATGAACATTGTAAAAATAATCATCCTGTAAAATCTGTCATTGGGCGCGATTGTGATTACTGTAATGAAAAATTTGATGATTTCCGTTCACTAGTTTTACACAGAAAATTGCATTTAAAACCTTATTTATGTGAAAACTGTTGGGAAGGCTTCTTGGATATAAATGAACTCAATACACATTCTTGTCAGCCCAACATAGGAGATAAAAATAAGGCATCTGAGAGAGTGTTACGTCAATGTGACCAGTGTGGAAAATCTTATCCTCCAGGATATATCAAAATCCACATGTTGACGCATAGTAATAATCGTTCATACTGTTGTAAATTTTGTCCTAAAAGGTTCAAAGTACCAGGCAGTCTTCATTCTCACATTTTATGGAACCATAAGAGAACAAGAAATCATAAATGTGAAGTTTGTAATGCAACATTCATATCATCAAGTTCTCGTAGTTCACACATACGGAAGAATCATTTGAAGGAAAAGAAATATGGATGTGACAGCTGTGGGAAAAGATTTTTCTCAAAATCTGAATTACAAAGGCATTCATTAACACATACAGGAGTGAAAAATTTTCACTGCCATTTATGTGATAAATCATACCAAACTAGATATGGTTTGAATGTGCATTTGAAGTCTCATTCACAGCTATTGCCTAATGTTAACATTTTAGGCATGTAAAAGACATTTTTTTATAAAAATCTAGAGTCCCTATTGTGAGTTACTTGAATTCTGGTTGGCATATTCAAAGAGACTTGAGAATAAGATACCTCTAAGAATAAATTGACAGAAAATACATCAACTAGACATGCTGCTTTATTTACATATATTTATTTAGCAAATAATTAAAAACTCACACCAGCGCGGATCTACGTCTTCTTTTAAGAGGGAGCGACTTTCAACAAGAAAAAAAAAATCGGTTAAGTGTGAGTCGGAATCGCGCACAATGGGTTCCGTACCACCATTTATGTTATAAAGGAACTCAAACAAAAAAAAAAAGCGGTCACCCATCCAATTACTGACCAAGCTCAACATTGCTTAACTTTTATGCTTATTGTTTCCAATAAATAAATGTGTTATTGTTTCTTCTAAGAATCTAGAATATTTTTGCTACATGGCGCTGATATGGTAATGGCTTAAGCGAAAGGTTGAGCCCATCACACTTGGTCAGTTTTTATTATTTATTATACTTTAGAGCTAACACTATAATTACTGCAAGTTTGAAGCTTCTATGTATTACTGTTTTTAGATAGAACAATAACAACGAAAACGTGTTTCTTGTATGAGTATATATGTTTGTGTCATTTGTTGTTATATTACTTTTTTAATTTTTTTATTTTTATTATTTGTTTGATAATCCGCCATTATAACACACATTCTGTAAAAATTCCAGACTTCTACCTGCCTCAGTCTAAAAGATAACCTCTTTTAATGGTGGGACAGGCAAACAGTCAGACAGTATAGGCTTAGTAATAGGGCTCTGTTGGCACCCTTTGGACGTACAGAACCCTAAAAATAAGTAATTGGTAGTAAGCTTTAATTTTAACTCCCAGCTTAACATTTATAACATTCAGTCACCTTAAAAAAAAACATAAAACGAAATGAATTAAGCTTTTATATTTATTCTAATTTCTTCATAATGTTTTATGACGCAAAAAAATCTTTGATCTATTACAAAATCGGTTTTCCTGTATTAATACGGCCGACTAAAGGCAGTTTAAACTTTTTTTGCAATAGTTCTATGAAATATATTCAAATAAATTTAAAGTCAACTGCTTAATTTACTTATACTTAATAGTTTTCACATTTTTTAAAAAGACAACCATTTTTATTATTGTCAAAATGGGTCCGATATGTGATAAGATTTTCGTCACATGAGGTACTTTTAAAACATTTACTACACAGAAATGGTTAGGTACTATATTTAGATATTGGTTCAGATCACATTTAAAAGGTTTAATTTAAATATGATGTCATTTTGTTTTGTAAAGATGTTTATGTTTTCTTTATTAAGATGCTTTAATTGTTTCAATCTTTTGTTATTTTCATCAGAATTAAACTTGCATTTTTAGGGTTCCGAACCCAGACGGTGCCAACGAAACTCTATTAGGTAGTAGGCCTACGCTGTCTGTCTGTCCGACCATAAAAAGGCTCTATTTTTGAGACCGAAATAGGTAGAAGTCTGAATTTTACACCGAATATGTGGTTATAATAGGGAATTATCTAACAAATAATAAAAAGTTAAAATTTAAGGGGGGTCCGCATACAAGAAAATTAGTAACACATTTGTTTGTTGGAAACGATATTCAAAGTTAAGCAACGCAGGGCTTGGTCAGAACTTGGATGGGTGACCGCTTAGCGGGACACTTTTTTTGTTTGTTTGTAAATTACGTAGTTACGGAACCCTCGGTGTGGTAGTCCAACTGGTACTTGGCCGTTTTTTTTTACTTAATTGCAGCTGAAAGTGAACTTTATTTAAATACGGTAAACTAAAAGTTTTCTGCGATGTAATAATAAGAAAAAAGATTTTAAATATCTTATTAGTAATAATTATTAAAAACTGACTAAAATTATCACTTATTACGACCTAAATTAAATGTACAAAACAGCAATATTGCAAAGAAAAAAAATAACTAAAAAGTAGAACATTAAGTAAACCGGGACGTGGGAGCGGAGCACGAGCCTTGTGTTAGTACTATTTCTTATTCTGTGGCATTTGCAAATTGCAACGGCTAGGCTAGCCTAGCATGGCATAAAAAACGCGCGTAGAAAATGAAGTGACGTGATTGTGCTTGCTTGTTGGACAAATTTACTTTAATTAAATCTTGCTTTAATTTTTGGAGGCGAGATCCGCGCTTACACGCTGCCCATATTTAAGCATACAGACTTGATGTATAAGTTTAAATTTGTGTCATCTAAACAAAGTTAGTATTATAAAACAAATGACTTGTTGTAAGTGTAGATATTAAGCATAAGTATTGTCATGATCTCATTTAATTTTAATTGTTTCTAAATAAATTTTGTATGTCAACAGTGCATAATTATATATAGGTACATATATTTAGTCAGTAGTGGCCCTCTTGAAGTTTGTATCGCGTTTGAGTAAGTACCATACCAATAAGTTTTCGTCTATAGAAAAAGTTTTCATCATAAAAGTACCTACTTTGTTTTTTACCAACTTAATTCAGTGCAAAAATCACTAGTAAACTTGCCAAAAAGACGTAACTATGTGAAGCCCACAATCGGCATGATAAACTTAACAGTATGAAGGATGTTAATGATTAGTATGCTATCATATAGTCAACTTGACCATTTAACAGAGTAATGATGAGTCAGGGCATGAACGAGAGCAGTATACCCCACCTGCCTGCGACGCACCGATACTCAGTAGCTTTTTAGGGTTCCGTACCCAAAGGGTAAAAACGGGACCTATTATTAAGACCGCGCTGCCCGACCGTCCATTAATCTGTCACCAGGCTGTATCTCATGAACAGTGTTAGTTAGACAGATGAAATTTTTACAGAAGATGTACTTTAGTTGCCGCTATAACTAGTACAGTAAATGACGGTAAAAAAAAACTGGTTGCCTGTAAAGTCGGTATACGGGCGAAAGTTTTACGTGACAATGATTTTATGTCTGTCTCTCTCGCTCTTAGGCGGGCGCGTGCCTCTCACTCGCTCTCATTGTGAGCGCATAACGTGAGCGGAGCGTAACGCAGTTTCTTGAAGTGTCACCCGGCAAACCAATTTATAAGACGTTGTCACGTCAAAAGATGTTACAACCTAGCAAATCTTTCAAGAAAGATGGATTTTCTTTTAAATTTGGTATTAAGCCCTACTTACCATCCACTTCAAAATCTACTCTATGCCAATGTGTGCTATTGACTTTTAGGGGTGAATACTACCCATAATGGACAAAAATTTATAAATTCACAAATTTAGACATTTAAGGAATGAAAAAACGTATTTTATTTAGCTTTTGACCCCTATTTTATTCCTTACGCCCTTTTAAAACACCCTTTTTGACATAAAATTAAAACATAAAATTAACAGCCATTCTTCGATATATTTTAGTTCTTGTTTTGATAAATTACACTGTGTGACAAATTTTTTTTTTGTGCTCTAACATTTAATGAAACGGCTATTTTTTATCAAAATAAACCTGCTGAACAGAAAAACTTAAATAGATTTTTTGTAACACGTATCATTTTAAAGTTATGATAAATTGATGTACTATAAATAAATAAAGACAGTATCAAAATTGTATATCATATTTTTTATTTAAATTATTAATTTTACACAAAAAAAATGTTATATATATTGACAAGTGACAACGAATCAAAATAGCTGAGGTTTAAGTGGTCAATATAAAAAATGAGCCAAATATTCCAAAAGAAAATGATGAAATATTAACTTTGCCTCTTGTGAAGAGTAGAATCCTCTTTCATTACAAACAAATGATTTAAACACTTGCGGTGGTTACTTTTCTTCATGACTTTCGAAAAAAATCTTATGATTACCCAAATAAACTGTTAGAATTATCTTAAGACCACTAAAACTTTTAATTTATAGTCGTACAGACTTCAGTATTAAAAGAAATCTGCAATTAACAACGTTTGATCTTTTGTTTTTTACGAGGGTACACGTAAATAGTATTGACACTATAACTTAGAAACGTGACGTGTTAGACAACCATATCAATTGACAATGTTTTCAACAATGGAATAAGGAATTCAAATCACGTAATCTTATTTATGTTAGAAAAATCGTGTCACACAGTGTTATTATACTTAAATCGTACACATCTTAAGGGAATCGTTATAATTAGTTTTCATCCCCTAAAAACGGGGTGGTTTAAAATACAAAAAATATCTAAAACAAGGTTTTTTTTAAGATTTGTTGCTTCATTAAAACAAATTATTAATTTTTTTGAGTTTATTATCTCAGAACATGTATTTCCAAATTTTCATCCCTTAAAATTAAATCTCCCCAGGAAGAAAGGAGTAAAAAAATTACAATGTTATATCCTTTGGGCTCGGCTGGTAGTTGTTGGTCTTGCCGCGCGTTGAGTTTGTGAAGGGTCACAAATATATATATATTAAACATACATACATACACACACACACACACACACACACACACACACACTCAAGACCCCTTATAATAATAACTAATACATATATAGTATACGCATTTCTCTGCTCCAAAATTAAAAAAATGCGTTTGTTTTTTTAAATTTTGGCGTAGAGAGATAAAAAAAAGGATTTTATAGGGAATTCCATCGCCTATAAGCTCATGTAAGTTTTATATTTCTCAAACCCTTAATTTCATAAAGGTCAACGGTGAAAGGGCTCAAAGGCGGTACTGATTTTGCATCAATGCTAAGTTTTACAAGCCATATCTCGAAAAATTTTTAGGCTACAGTAAAAATATAAAAAAAAAAAATATTTTTGAACTCTAGCAATTTTTACGTAAATTTTTTATATGGTTTATTTTCTGAGTTAATTTGAAAAAAGTCATTTTTTTTTTTAATATTTCAAAAATACCTAATTCACTTTTATCATATGTTTTTCAATAATAAGCATTTTAAATCGGTCAAACTTTTGGATCATATTTATAATGTCAAGATAAAGTCATTTGTAACATTTAATTCCAATTAGGGTAATAATGAGATGTGTTTCATTGTTGATTTTTCTCGTAAAAAAATATAAACCTACTTTATTTTCGTCATAACTACGTTTGTTTTTATGCAAGAGAATTAACGGATAATGATAGAACTAATGAGCAGTTAGCAGCTAGTCTACACGCATACGTCTAGTCGCATGCACACAAACACCGTTCCGAAGTCTGCCGTACTGAAACGACGTTAGACGATTGTTAGGTTTTTTTTCGTTACGGATTTCTTAATTCTGTCGCCGCGCTAAGAGCCCGCGATAAAAGCTATGCAGTAGCTTAAAAATTAAAATAAAACAAATATTTGGGGGGGCTCCCATACGACCAATGTGATTTTTTTACCGTTTTTATAGATAATGGTACGGAACCCTTCGTTTAATAATAATTTCTATTATTAATCAGCTGCGCCTAATTATAGCTGTTTTGCTTATGAACTGTTTTTACGCAAATAACATGCGCACGATGTGTTTTAAGCGGTTGTGTGTTAATATATAGCATTACTGCGGAAGATTTGAGATTTTTAAGATGGTAAATATGGATGAATAACAGCTAGGCAAGTAGTTTCAGTAAAATGAAATTAATAATCTTACTTTACCTGTGGTATTTTATATAGGTAGAATTATATTATGTAAATGGTACTGAAAGGACTGGCTCGGGGTTGGGTCACTTGAGATTTTCCTGTCCTGTATATTGTATAGATACCTGTTTCAAATATATTTATTTATTTATGATATCGCTGAAAATTTAATTTACAAATTTTTATTTTAAAATTTAGTTTATAATTAATTAGAATTTGGTATACAGGTAGTTAAATGTTTGTTAATTAGTGTTTGGATTTTAGTACATTTTTTTGTCAGCTAGCATGAGCATATTTAAGATACAATAAAAATAGAATATTCCATCATGGTAGCGGCAACTTAGGTACACTGAGCAAACACTACCAACGAACGCGCACCTTTTTTATTTTAATGCCTTCACACCGAAAAATAAAAAGGTTATAATGAGAAGTTACAAATAGGCTCTCTTTGTAATAAGTTTGAAAAAGAGATTAAAGCCGTAGTGTAAGCAGGCTCAAACCAGTTGTTGTGGAGACTTATTGAGGAGGCCTATGTCCAACAGTAGACGTCTTTCGGAGACGATTAACAAACTAGTCTTACATAGATTTTAAATTTCATGATGTGACCTGATTATGCTGATAGGAGTTTTTATAAAATATATTTAATTTTCAGTTTATCCATGGTTTATTTTCCATCCATTTCATTTAATTTTTTTTTTTTTTTTTTTTTTAAACCACTAAGGTGGCAAACAAGCACACGGTCCGTCTGTTGGTAAGCAATCTCCGTAGCCTATGGACGCTTGTAACACCAGGGGATCACTCGCGCGTTTCCGACCCTTCAAAAATCCAATAACTTCTTTCTTGAAGAACCCCATACTGTAGTCCTTAGAGAAAACCTTGGAAGGGAGCTCATTCCACAACCCAAGCGTTCGCGGGAGGAAGTTTCTCTGAAACCGTACAGTGGTACGCGACCATTTCGATTCTAAAGTGTGAAAATGAATTACTTGCCGATGGCGAGCGGTGCGATGGTAGAATGTAGCCGTGGGCATCTTTTCGAACAATTCCTCAGAACACATCCCAGTGTACAAGCGGTAGAACACGCAGGGAGGCAAAGTCTCTCCTTAGACTTAAGTGTTCGATACGGCAAGTGAGTTTGGGATCGTCGACAATTCTCACAGCCCGTCGTTCAACCGAGTCAAAAGGTCCAGGCTGATATCCGGGTGCACCTGCCCTGAAATGGCAGCAGTACTCCATATGGTGCCGAACTTGCGATTTGTAAAGCGGCAACCTCTGCCCTGACGTGAAGTATTGCCTAGCTCTGTTGAGTACACCTAGTTTTTTGGACGCCAGCTTCACCTTTCCTTGCAAAATGTAATTTTTATACTTTCTTTCCCTAGTTCGTTCGTGTCAACCGGAAGATATCTACTGCTAAACGTCTCTACAAAGCGGCCGGTCCTTAACCGCCGACGCCCATCGGATTCCTGCGGTTGTACCACGCTGCGACTGCGTCTACCGATTCATGGTCACCATTCTAGAACCTTTCTTTCCCGTTGGTTATAGGTTCGAGGAGCGATGTGGCCCGCCCATTGCCGCTTCAGCTTTCAAATGTTTGAGCGGTGTAGGTAATTTTGGTTCCTTAAAGAATTTCCTTGTTTCGGATTTTTTCACGCAAAGAAATAAGCATAGCTCCTGCTTTAGCTCGCTGAGCGACTCTGAGGTTATTTATAAAGAACCTAATGGTAATCACCTCATTTTCAGACTTATTCCGCTGTCATTGCATTATTACTGATAAAAAAAAACAAGCAGGCATCTTATATGAAACGCAGCAAGAGGCAAGCGAGCGTAGCTTCATTGGCAGTAACTCAATATGAAAATCTTAAATTCCATTTTCTCGAAGATGGCTCGCCCGATTTCTATAAAATTTTGCACGTGTAGGTAGGTACATGTAGCTAATCTTCTCATCGTAACAATGGATAATAGTAAACACTATCTTTCACGTAGATCGCATATTATACCTAGGTTTTCCAATTTCTGTTGGCCGATTTCATTTCGAATATGAATTGATATATAGGTGTGTTAGGGTTTATTGTAGCTGTTGATTCGCTATTTTCATCGAAAGAAACTCCCATCAATTTAGCCTGTTTCTGTGACGGTGTTTTGCAACAGAGATGATTTGAAACAGCACTAATTTCGCGAAACTTAAAACCGTTAGAGAGCTGAAAACGTCGCAATTCAACCATTCTGTGACTCTGGGCGCGTAATTGCGTTGTTCTTAGTTTCACGTCGCAAAAATCGTAAAAAATAAGTTTTGAAATTCTTTTGGAAACACCTTTGCTTGGATAATCCACCTGTATTTTGGTTTTGGTAATATAAGTTTCGAAAGCTTCTTAACTATTAAATTCATAGCATTGGTATAGCTCATTTCTATGTGTTTTGCTCTTGGTTTTTAAATAAATAGAAATCGGGAGTATTTTCCTTACCAAGAAAATTTAAAACAGAGTGTTTCAATTCACCTCGTTAAAGTGTTGTATGGCTGATTTGCTTATATGGTGATGGTTTATATTTATTTTATTTTTTAATTATGTTTAAGCATTTTATTTGTTAATAATAATCAAAATCATACTACTACAGTTCATAATTGGAATTTAATAACAAGAGATTAGTTTTGTTAAGATTGATAGTACATTTTAAAAGGTAACTATTAAATTCTCATTTTGCCAAAAAATATTAATTCGAAATGTTTAAGTTCCATGGCTTTGAAAGTTTTATTTTAATAAATACCTATAAATAAAAGCGTCATTTCTACTTTACAACCCTTAATTCTACAAAAAACTTCTGTTTCAACTCACCTCGACCACTGTTTCAACTTACCTCGGCATGAGGGAAGATGAAACATTTTTTTTCTGACTGACTATGCAGTTGGCTGTTGCAGCCATTACTGCTCCAACGGGCTTTTTGGGACGAGATTCTGAAGGAACTTCAGCCCATATAGCGCCCAACGCTCAGTTGAAACAGAATAACTTGTGATGTTCAAGCCAATTTTTTGCCACAGAATTCACTTTTACATTTTCTTTGTGTTACTCATCTTCAAGTCTAAGAAATGAACTATCGATTTATACTTATCACATGCGATTTGTGTGAACAGTACTTTGTCTATTAAGCAAAATGTTAAAATTGTTTCAACTACCCTAGGTCTCCCCTACATACAAGCATGCATTATATTGGAGGGTAAAAACCCTAGCCTACAATTGCATTTTAACCACATATATTCACTTGTTTATTAAGAAAATGTGTCGTTCTCAAAGCCTATAGAATCTTTCAGGATTATGGAGGTAGTGTAGAAACTACTACTGATATTGAAAGTAATTTTTTTTATTCGGACTGGAGTTAAATTAGGGTTTTTTTCGTCAAGTTTACTGAACATAAATTCTAATATTTACAGCCATTTGAGCAGTTCTGCATAACAAAGTATGCAGAGTAATCTAGTGAGTAGCTTCGTACTCGCGACACCAGCCAAGGAATATACTACTCTAGAGACTACGACCATTTAACTCGGGAGGCGGGCAGAACAATGGCCAGGTTGCACGAGGGCTGCCCATACGAGATTACAGATAGTCCCCAAGCCAGCGAGACGCACAATACGTAAGCTTTAATGACGTTCTCTCCCTCCGAGATTCCGATTTACATGCCCTATTAATAACCTACGTCAGCCGCCTTTCACAGACAAGCACTGCGCAACATAACATACGTTATGTTTCATAAAAAAATATTGGGATTGACTATTGAGATATTTCTAAAGCCAAAAAAGCATTTTTTGAATTTATGTCTGTTTGTCAGTTTTTGTGCCATCACACCAAAATATATATATACATATTAATTGATATCCCATACAGGACCGTCTGGTCCCTCTAAGCAAAGAAAGGCCTATTTGTACCTATTGGGTACCGGACACCTGATACAAATACCCACTTATTTTTTTTGTAAATATTTAAAAATAACCCATAGGTACTTCAGACTAACACAAATCTTCATTACATAGATGATTGTCCTATGCGGGAATCGAACCCCTTTTTCCTTGGTTCTGCAGTTAGACTAACACTTGAGCCAATGAGCATTCGAATACTTAACGGATTTTGTTACGGAAAATAGTTTATAAAATAAAATACACATATAGGCAAGTTTTTTTTTATTGATACATAACTTACGAAAAACCAAAATTTACAAATATGTAATAATAATTGCAGATCAGATACCTTTACCTACCGTGTCCGTTTCGGCTGCTTGGATACAGTGTCGTAAAAGAAAATCGACTACGTCAACGTTACGAAGGAGTTTGTAAAACACTAACAATGAAAGTCACAAATTCGTAGAACCAATATTCTGAAAGGTTTTTAATTGGTTGAATTGGTTAACCTTCACAACTTTCTCAATATTGGATCTACGAATTTGCGATTTTCATTATTAGTGTTTTTCGTAACATTGACGCAGTCGTTCTTCTTGTAAGACACTGGGAGCAGTTAAAGTGGACACTTACCTATATACATGTCTGAAGATTACTTTAAAATATAGTATTCTACAGCCTTAATATTTATTTCATTCATACAGTCAGACATTGCCTTTGATAAATTCGACAAAATCGAGCAGTCATGGCGCCGCGACAAATGTGACATTAACTGCGCTATCGCGATCGTCTCGCCGCGTACCTAGGCTCAAGATTGCTTTTTCTAGACTTCGTTAGCGGATTGTATACATGAAATAAATGTTTAGGCTGTGAAAGTAGTTACTTAATTAACTTTTAGAACACATACATTTTGGATTTTTTTATTCGATTTTTATGCATAGATTACTAATTTGGTACCCATGTTATAACCTCCTAGAACATCAGCAGATCTGTTTCAGAAATGTTTGTGACATACATTACTCGTTTGCTTACGTTTTTAACCAAAAATGAATACTCTAACGACGTACTTTGGAGGATAAAATTACTTTGTAACCTATGTTTTTTAATTGACTTAAAGGGATGGGTTTAGTTTTTGGGTTCTTTACGTCACCTGCACATTAACATACTTTGGCCACTCTAAACAAAAACTGCAAAAACAATTAACGTGAATACGCGTAAATGTAAGTACTCCGCGAGAGTGTGGTTAAAGAGATGTGGAGTGGCTATATTAAATTGTGATATTTAAAAAAATGTTTGGTGATATGACACTTGAACAGCAAGCGCATGACTTAATCGTTTATTAATTGCCAAGGACCCTAGAAATCCGTGTCGCTAACTTAAATTAAATTAAAAAGATGACGATACGGCATCGCACTTTCTAAGCTAACCACGGCGAACTGGGTACAAAGTACCTACAAACTAGACATTCGGGAGTCTTAGTCAGTGAATGGTATTTGTAAAGAAGGGGTACCTTTATCATCTAAGAAATTAATGTAATAAAGTTATTTTTTGCCACCTTCACCCTTGCTTGTGTGAGCTTAAACAGCATATGAAATCACATGTCACTCGTAAACCTAACTGATATATTTGTGAAAGTCTATTTGTTTGTCTGTTATTGCTTAACGAAGTCAGTGAATGGTATTTGTAAGGGGTACCTATATCATCTAAGAAATTAATGTAATAAAGTTATTTTGCCACCTACACCCTTGCTTGTGTAAGCTTAAACAATATGAAATCACATGTCACTCGTAATCCTAACTGATATATTTGTGAAAGTCTATTTGTTTGTCCGTTATTGCTTAACGAAGTCAGTGAATGGTATTTGTAGAGAAGGGGTACCTATATCATCTAAGAAATTAATGTAATAAATTTTATTTTGCCACCTACACCCTTGCTTGTGAAAGCTTAAACAATATGAAATCACATGTCACTCGTAATCCTGTCCGACCATTAAAAGGCTCTATCTTTTAGACCTAAATAGGTAGAAGCCTGAATTTTTCACAGAATATGTGTTATAATTGGGAATTATTTAACTAATAATAAAAAGTTAAAAAAAACATTTTCATTGTTATTGCGCTATCGTAAAAACAGAAAGACAAACAATAACTTCAAACTTGCAATGAAAAATAGAATGTCTGTTAAACTCTAAAGTATAACAACAAAAAATACAAAAACGGCCAAGTGTAAGACGGGCCCAAGCCATTCCTATTACCGGTACAACGCCATCTAGCTTTTCATGAAGAGAAACAGTAACACATTTGTTTGTTGGAAACGATATTCAAATTTAAGCAACGTCGGGTTTGTTGCACTAACGTATTTGGATGGTTGACTGCTTAGCACTTTTTTTTGTTTGTGTTTGTAAATTACGTAAATGGTGGTAGGTACGGACCCCTCGGTACGCGAGTCCAACTCGCACTTGGTCGGTTTTTAATTTAATCTAAGATCGCTGATTGTACCTACTTTAAGTTTTATGTATACATATTTTTATAGTTTTCATCCCCAGAAGAGTATTATTTTTTAATTAAGGTGGGATTTAAATTAAATGTATACCAATATGAATATTTTAGACCATGCAATTTAATTAGTTTCTAAGCTTTTGGTACAGTGTAAAAATGTTGTACTTCTCAATTTTGAAGTGGGAATTGAAATAGCTTTCAAAATAGAAAATTCGAAGAGAAAAATGCGCGTAAAACATAATATTTTACATAATATATAAATTATGAGTAAATTTAGACAAACAATGATTTCTTAAACACAGCGTAAAAGAATAATGGCAGACAATCATTAATTTTCAATTGTTATCACATAACGTATTTCTTAGTAAATGTGTGATTTTAATAACTTTGAGCAAGTGTCGTTGTTCCTATTCACTTAATAATACTATAATTGAATATTTAATAATTACTGACCAAACACTAAAACTCTGCAGTCACGATCTCAAGCCGAATATCAATGTCTTGTGGTTTTCCAAAATTGTGAAAAATGTTTTTACTAACTTCATAACTTATTTGTGACTACTTGTATTAAAAATTAGACTCCTCTGTAACATTTCACCTTTGAATTTAATAGAAAACTGGTACAAGGCAGACAACCTAGATATTTATTTCTAGAACATGTCTTCAAAGTTTCAAACCACGAAGGTTTGTTATTCGCAAGTGTCAAAAATAAGAATTCGTTTGTATGAAGCACGCTGCTAATCGTAGTCTCTCAATGTTTGCCATTTATAGAAATAAGTTTCTATTCCGCGTTATACAAATACGTTTCTTTTCCGCATTATATACTCAGATTTTAAGAAAATAATTATTTTCTCCTCCCAACTTAAAAAAAATATGATTTAAGCGCTCAAATAACCGCCGAAAATAAACTTAAATGTCCGAAGACTAAGATACACTACGTATTTAATAGTACTTCTTTGCGGAGCACCGAACTTCTCTCCAAATTGATTTTAGAAGCAAAACCTTACAGAAAAATACAACTAGATAGGTAATTAAACAACTGATTCTATTAAAGTGCATTTAAAAGATTTATAAAGTAACTACCCAAATAAAACGGGTATCCCTACCCCCTTTTTTAATTTTTAAGTATTCCCACTCAAGTTTTAACTACTCGCTTCCCCGCTGAAATATCAAATATCCACTATACGTTCCAAATCACTTATACGACGCAAGCATGAAAACGAAAATCACAGCAGGAGAACAAATATATTAAAAAAAAATAGATAGGTACGTGCGTATACAGTTAACTTAATATAACAAATAACAAGTGCATAAAACCACTAATTTATAACATCTAGTAGAAATATATGTTATATATTATAAAAATATAAAATATATCACTCTGTCCAGTCATTGTGTTTACAATAAAATGTCAATGTTAAATCGATCCTTTGCTTTCACAACTCGTATAGATTCGACCAATCAAACTAAAACATACTCAAGCTTACTTGGTAAAAAATATTTAGTGCTAAAGACCACCTCTTATAGTAATTACATTTCCTATTTCAAATCTTACACCTCTGTACTATCTCTCTGTATTACATCTATAATATCTATGAGTGTTAGTTCATGGATATTATAAACAGAAATAATCAAGCGACTGGTCAAATCTCGAATTGATAAAACATCGTTCTTTTTAACCATAACCAAATTGGTATATTTATTTACACACTAATATCAAATGTCTAGGCCAGTAAAGCCCAGACAGTTTTTGTAACTATATGTATTTGTATTCCTTTATATTCGAGTGTAACCTGGAATAAAAAAAACATTTAAAACAACAAACCAATCGAGTAAGAGTACCTAATATAGGTAAGTACAATGTAAGTACTATAAATAATGATGCTTATTTCAGAAATGCAGTGCTAAAGATGAAATTTTTATAAGAAAAATCCTAAAAACGTTTACAACAAACGAAAACAGCATTCCGACTGATTAAGTTAATGCAAAAAAATTTACAAAAAACAACCATGCAATGCGATCCAAATAAGAGTAGGAGTAGCAATGACCGCAACTGTGCAACCTTTACCTCCTACCGAAGTACGGTTGCCAATAGAATAACAGAATTTATTTTGCCTACCAACCTTTTTATATTTTCTATGCAACATATGTTAACATTTAAAAAAAGATATAACTACTGAGTCAGATTTGCTGTGATCTGTTTTTGTGTTTGCCACATATAGTCCACCAGAATTATTAAAATTTTAACTTGCTACTTCAGAGGAGCTGGGGTGTTTTCCTCTAAAATTTATGCTGGAAAACTCAAAACCTACGATTTGAAATGTTTTATTTAACTGGAAGCCACATGTTTTCTTCTAATTCAGTGAACTAATAGCTACAACTCAATTTGTTAGATCTGACAATAAAATGGTTTTGGCAGCAATGAAGAAAATCATAGAATAAGAGGACTTGGACTTGAACTATATATAGGTATCTGAAATTTAAAATAAAATTATCTATTAATTTAACACATATTGTTCGTTTCAATCGTTTACTTATCGTTTTTGCACACCCCTACCTACGTGCCTCGCTCAGTGCGAGAAAAAGATGGTGCAATTTCTATTCTTAGTTGAATCGCATTGTGCTATTTTTTTAGATGTGATACCGGATGCTTTCCTACTCCGCGCTATGCTTCTTAAAGATGCACAAAGGTTCATACACGCAATTACATGCAGCCTGTCAGTACTCTTAACAGTCTAGTTTCATAATGTATTCTCAATCTACACACGAGAACCCTAGCGAGGACCTTTAAACTTTAACATAAGCCACTTCTCGCCGTTATTCGATCTTTTGTAGAAAAGAATACTTTTTTTTATTTTACAATATTACAAACGTAAAACATCGATTTTGCACTGGTCGCTTTATAAAAAGGTTGCTAACCCTATTATGTAATAAACGTCCAAGCTTGATAAACAAACATTATTTACAGGTTGAAAATTTGAGACGCGTTAGCAAGGGCAGTAACCCTGAAGCTGGTCTTAAAAGACTGTCCATGAATTATTGAGATATCTCGGTTTTCGAATCTTAATATTAAATATAATTTTAAATAGAGTAACAGCCGGCTAAAAAGTCCTCAAACTATAGTCCCATAAAGACTTTTAATCCATATATGAAACAGAATCAAATAACATTGAAAATCCTTTTATTCCGCTGTCTGTAAAAGTTTAAAAAAATCATTGACAGTCTTCTAAGACCGTTAAGTTAAAACGGTAAAAATTCTTTTAAAAAATTCACCCTATATATATATATATTTACTTAAAAAATATATCATGCGTTATTGACTCCTATAAAGCTACAAACTATAGCACGGACGCGAAGCACAAAGAATTTCGTTCATTGACCTAATACTTTTTAGCCTGAGTCAGTTTTAAAATAGTAGTAATTTCTGATGACAGCGGTCGGACAGCGGTCGGTCATCGCATCTGTGCGAGCCCGATGGCAAATAATTATGCGCGTGACAAATAGTGACCGGTCATTGAACGAAATTCTTCTTGCTTCGCGTCCTTGCTATATCTATCTATCAGGCACTAACTGTTTCTACTATTTTGTAACGATTTTATATTGTATTAATCAAAATCTACGTCAGACACTAATATAAACAAAAGTTCTCGTAACAGAGAATTTAACAAGCTTCTTATACAAACGAGAATTTATAATAAATAAACTTATTTGAACAAAAGCTGCCTAATTATTGTATGTAATAGTAGCATTTACATATATAGGCCGCATAGATTTTTGGTTAGTAATAACTTACTTACTTTAAATAAATATAACAAATAAAGAGCGACTTGGATGCGATAACGTTAAAATTAGTCACATTGTGCAAAACCAAAACTACTAACTAAAAATGCTATAATTTACATACATAGAATCAAAAAACCACCCGTGTGCCTCAGAAATTCAAATCTAACCCTATTTGATACATAACTTCCTCTGAATCCGGTCCAAAAATGCTGGAATTTGGGTTACCACCTTCTGTCGTACCATTAGATTGAGGACTATTGCTGGTTGTAGGTTCATTGTCCTCATTATTTGATGATGTTGAATTATGAAGTGTGGGCAGGCCCAAAATTATCCTTATTCGGTCCGTAAGATGAGGAGCTGATATAATCTGATGGTATATGCCTTCAGCCGTACTTAATATTTTGTCAACATCTAGACTCATCGATAAATCATTGACATGCTGAAATAGTACATAAAATTAACATTAATGCTTGTTGAGTATGATAACATAATATAATTACAAATATAATTAATTACTTTTAATACTTCTGTGAAACCATAGTCTTTACTTATTAGCAATTCTTTTTCGGCATCAAGTATGGCAACACAAATTAATAAATGGAAATTAGCACACGGCAACCCTGTCCATAGCACCTCCCATAACCTAGAACAAAATAATTGCTGATTAAAAAGTTGTTGCAATAACAAATGTACCATAAGAGAACGTACATAGGTCAAGGAAAAGCCTAAAAGCTGTTTCTTTTAACGCTCACAGTAAGCACCTCCGTCATAATCTTGACTCCAGCGCCAAATGAGATATCTTAGTCTGAGCTTAGTATAAGGTAATATCACTACATGGCCAAACTGAGTATAGAGAGTGAAGGCCAACGCCAACTAGAGCAGAGCAGAGTCCAATCTAATCGCATTTATTCTTTACGCGGTTTCATAGTAAACGTACAAGGTGAATTATTGCGGTTTGGCTTGACTCCGCGAGCCTTGTGGACGTTAGTCTTAAGAGAATACGATTCGGAACGCCTCTCAGCGTGCTTCATACAAATGGATTTCTCTCTTATTTTTGACACTTACTGATCAAATACCACGAAATTTTAAAGACATGTTCTAGTAATAAATATCTAGGTCTGCAGTGTTCCAGTTTTCTATTAAATTTTATAGTTTAAAAGTTAAACAGGATACAAGGCTTTTTATACAAATGGTTTACAAATACAAAAGATTTCTGGTTAATAAATATATTTTACAAGATTTTTGAAAACCACAGACATAGATAGGTATTATGACTAAGAAATTTCACAGTGATTGATAGTAAATGTCAAAAGAAATGAGAAATTCGTTTGTATGAAGCCCGCTGCGAGGCGCCGCCAATCGTATCCTCTTAAAATAATTTTGAAACAATGAGTCTTCAATGCTAATAGGGCGGGGCCAGCACTAGATTCGCCATTTCTCTACCGCGAGTCACTGTCCGAACAAGCACCGCATCGTCGTCCTAATTCTTATCCGAAGTATCTCAAATATGACACATTTTAGTAAACAAAAAGAGTTATACAAGTTTTTAACCAATCAAGTAATTAACCAAAATTAGCACAGATACCTATTAGACATATTAACATCAATGACATTTTAACAAAGCGTTTTCATTACTTTCTTTCCTAGGAACTACAGAATTTAAATAGGCTTTTTTTTTGTGAAAACTACCTATAACTTAAACCAAACACTAGTTGTATCAAAAAAGTCAGATACGACGGATTAGAATAAGGATGACGTTAAGTGCCTCAGTATACATGCGCATTCACATAACTTTGTAACTCTAACCGTAAATTAAAATGTACTATCTTTTTTTATACTATGCCTTGCCCACTAGCGTATCGCTGATCGTTTGCGCCGATGTTATGTACGGAAGTCACATGTTATAAATTAAAGAAAATGGTCAGTATCTACAAGGAGCGTACGAGCAAGGAAGAAGATACGTGCGAAGGTAGGAAAGAGCACGGGTTTCGTGCTCTTTCGCGCATAGCTATGGGGAGTTAGATGTTTAAAAAGGCATAGTCCATTAGAACGCAGCATTACACGTTATGGCATTGTCAAAGCGTCCCCGTCCACTAATTTCTTTAGTATATTGATGCACTCATTAGGAGTACTAATGAATAGATTACTAACAATTATTAATATACTAAGTACATTAGTTTTTGAGTACAAACAAATTCCTTAAGTTTAAATAGTTTTATTTTAGTTACAATGGTTGCGAAACGCTATCTTGTTTGTGACCAAAATCTTTAAGGTTCTGGGTCAAAATGGAATTTTCATAACTGTGTAACGGCCGTCGCAGGCTGTCTTTTAGTCAGTTATATAATTAGCCATCTATCGATTCTGATTTAAGTTTTTTATTGGTTTGAGTTTGAACCGGGGACCAGGATCGGCTAATTTCTAAGTACACTTATTTATGAAAAAAAATTGTAAAATTGTAATAATAAATAATGAATATAGATATGAACTATATTTATACTTATTTGCCTCAGTGTACATGTGCATCAAATAATCTGAAAACGCTCAAGATCCCAGGTTCGAACTGTACACATAGGATAATTTTTCATACCAACAGGTAGCAAACAGCATACGGCCCGCCTGATGTTAATCGGTCAATGTAGCCTATTATAGACTGTTGTAACACTATAGGTCGGCAACTTACGTGTTCCCAACCCTAGAGAGAACCTCGACAGGGAGTTCATTATAATTTTAACGAGTAATTACGATATGACACGTTTTATGTTAATCGTCGTTTCAGCCGAAAGACGTCCACTGCTGAACGTAGGCCTCCCCCATATGTCTCCACAACCGCCGGTCCTTAGCCGCCCGCGCCCGGCTCTGACCAGATCGTTTGTCCATCTGGAAGGAGGCCGACCCACGCTGCGTCTTCCGATCCGTGGTCGCCACTCGAAAACCTATATTCCTCATCGATTATCGGTTCGACGAGCGATGTGGCCTGCCCATTGCCACTTCAGCTTGCTAACTGTTTGAGCTATGTCAGTAACCTTAGTTCTTCGGCGAATTTCATTCCGGATTCTATTTATTATGTTAATATTTTTTTATGTTAATAGTAATGATCATTTAACATTAGGCTGACTCTTCAGCAGTAAATACTCTGAGTCGATTTTTGGGTAACTTTTATCACTACTTTTCTTAGTGTGTTAACGAAAAAAATAACTTTGAATCTTTTTACCGCATAATATCTTTGTAAGAAAATTCTCTCTTGAACCAGACAAGCAGCCACCGAAAACAGAAGTACATGTTACCAGAATCCTTTTGAGAAAGGTAGTGGGCCAACTCTGGGCTAGCGAATGTAAGAAGCTGTTGTAATTGCAGTAGTTGTTGCTTCATACCGGCTTGGTCCATATCGAAATTTGATGCCTTAAAATAGAAAAAAAAAAACAATTTTGCGAGTGAAACTATTTTTTCATCACATTATTAAAAAACTGTTTCTATTAAATATCAACTTTTTACAACATTTTAACATTAATATAAGCATTTACTGTCTTTTACATTTCTTTTGCATTTACTGAGTTGAAAACTGTCGTATGGCACTCGTGAGAGTCGTGAGCTTTGCTTAATCACATTCTGCTGAATTACGACCTCGCCTACGGCTCGGGCTCAACCTGTCACCTTGTCTGTAATGAGCAGCCTAGCTCACTTGTATCAGAATGTACTACTTGTATTCAAAAATAATAATTTAATACAAAACTAATTACAGATTTTTATGAAAATGTCATAAATATTGCGAGTAATGGAAGGTACGGCACCTTGCCTTTTTTTAGATGCTCCGCGCAAGGCTTTGCTGCTCAAATAGATTATTTAAGAAAATATAATACTAACTATTTTATCCATAAATCCAGCAAAGCACCAAAAACTATCCACCTCATTGCCCAACAACAGCAAAATCGGCGCTAAAATGTCGCTCATGCCTTGTACATAGCCCAAATCAAAATTGTACATTACATACGTCATCAATATGTCTTGCAGTACTACCAAATTTGGGTTATCATCCCCAGCGTAAAACGGATGAGTTCTATCCGTCCGAGTTACATCTTTTTCAACAAGACTTTTTCTGTCTCTGTATTCGCTAAATCTTGACTCTTGTCCATCTGTCATAGATCTCCATTGCAGTTTCATACAAAAATATTCTTCTGTTTTTTTCTTTTGTAGGACTCGAATTTCGGCGTGAGTCGCATTCCAAGGATAATAATCTAATAGGTATTTCCAGACTGACTGTCTTATGGAATGAGCGACACCCTGAAAAAAAAATCAATTTTCACTGCATTTTCAGAAACCATTACAATGTTTTACAGAAGACAATACGAAACAAATAGCGATTTTAAAAACAATAACACACCTAGAATAACTATTTACTTTAAACGCATTCAAATGTAATCATTTCTTTGTAAAAGTATACCTAGGATACCTATAAATTTTAATTGCAAAAGTGTTTGTAATTTGAACAAAGAACCAAACTCTCAGCGCACGTTTAACTGATTTGATAAATATATTTGTTTTATTTTAATTTAATAATTTATTTTTAAACTGAATATATAACTAAATATTCTGTAGATAATTCAAGCGTCTACCGGTTGCCGTTATCAATATCAAGCAAAATCGAGCGAAATAATAAACACGTTTGTTGTATGGGAGCCCCCTTAAATATTTATTTTATTCTGTTTTAGTATTTGTTGTTATAGCGGCAACAGAAATACATTATCTGTGAAAATTCCAACTTTCTAACTGTCACGGTTCATGAGATACAGCCTGGGAGCCAATTCTCACGCGATCGAATTGATCACGAATTCGAAATTCTGGTAATGATGAATCCGACATTTCTCGAACGCAAGGCGCTCGAACTGCTTCGAGTGGTCGGGACCGTTCGAGACTACATCTTGCATTCGAATCATGACAAATTTAGTTCAAAATGATTGGGTTCTAAACATTAATTCTACTCTTAGCGTGAACTATATGTTCTAAAATCTAAAGTAAATGTCTGAAATGTAGGTCAGAGTAATTAAAAGGGCGGAAAAAATGACTTATTACCAAATATGATATTTTTTTTACCTTTATTACATTACTTTATTATTTATAATACATTACTAGTCTTTTCTCAATTGAATTGATTGATTGGCCGTTTTTTGCAGTTATCAAAGTCGCCCATGACAATAATATTCTTCTATTTCTATTGATTTCCATCATAACAAACACTAGATTACATCACATACACAAAAATGTTTGAGGTCCGGCACTGACATCTTTAGTGCTGCGTAGTATTTTGATAATACTAGGTGGTAATTTCATGTGAAAAACATTTAATAAACATAATTACACCGTTGAAAAATAAGAATAACCTAAAATTCTCAACCAAATAAACAAATAAAACACACAACAAAAACAAACAGAGTTGTTTTTTATTTATGTCCAAATACGTTCCGTTTAAAGATGAAAGCAATTTCTCGAAATAGGGATTTAGTTTACAAACTTAGTTATACTTATTATTTCCTCATTAATAATGATGAAACACAAGTAAAATGTTGCTTCAAACATTTTGTAGTCACCGAACCCTTTTTTAATTTATCAAAAGAAGCATATTAGAATAGGCGTTTTTAAAAACGCTCTACAACTGTGCAACGGAACGTACCTCATAGCCTAACCGGTTTACAATGGCAATATTCCACCGCTTCGAACGACATTTTGTTCGAAGGTTGTTTCGATTGATAGTGAGAATACAGCAAACGCGAAAATGATGTCGACGATCGAAATTTTACAGTCGAGATAGTGCCTTCCAGATTATCTCTAATACGAGATTATCTCGGATGAAGTGAGAATTAGGTCCCTGGTGACTGACGGACGGGCGGACAGTGAAGCCTTAGTGATAGGGTTCCTAATTACCTTTTGGGTACGGAACCCTAAAAAACAAATAATAAGATGTATTACCTATTAGCATAACTATTTTATAATTTACTTTCTCTGTACTTTGAAAATATTCAAAACAGATATTATCTTTTTCAAAAAGGATACTTATAAAATTACTTTTTTGAAGTCAAACAGTTTGGGAATGAATATTGCATTGAATATTGGCAAGAATAGACATTGAATATTCAAAAAAATCTACCAAATCCTGACTTACTTGTTATAGTACGACAGTAACTGACAATGGGGGTATTCTGTCCCTAATCTTTTATATCATTGTTCAATACTTTAAAGCTGATAATTTACGACGTATGAAACATATATAAAGACATCTTAGTCCGGATACACCGCGACAGAGGCAGTGTTGTGGCGATGACCTCACCCCCTGTCACGCAGGACTAAAGTGGTTGGTAAAAGGGGCTGTCCACGCCACTGGTTACCCCTTTCTGATCTGGGCATAAAAACCGTTAAGATAAACAAGCATACGTACATACGAAAAGTCTCCAAGAGTCAGTATTTTTTATCAATAAATAAATATTCCTGGACATTACACACAGCGCCATCTATTCTTAAACATAGCAAAGTTTGTACTATGGGTGCTAGAAAACCGATACAGATACTTATATACTTTTTATAAATACATGCATATTATACATAGAAAACACACCCGCTCAAGACAATTACAATATTAATGTGTGGGGATTGAACCCCTGCCCCCTGGGTCCGCAGACAGTTCGTTGGGAGTTTTCGGTATAGCAGTAATACTGTAGCAGTCTTCTCAATTTTAATTAATATTACAACAAATATCTAAAAACTATATTGCCAAAAATTAAAATCTAAGTTTTAATTATATTACAATGCAAACTAATACCATAAATAAAAAAATCAGTTGAAATAAATTAAAGGATAGTTAAAAGACAGAGAAGGCTACTTTTTAGTCCAAAGAGTTTCCACAGGAATAACTACAACCGTATTCCACGTGGACGAACTATGACTTGCTATAATAAATATCTTTATTATTTGCTGTAAGAATCCCTCGCCGATAACCGACTTTAGGGCGGGCGAATCCGCGGACAAAAGCTAGTGATAAATAATTCAAGCTCACCCCTCTAAAAATCAGCTGTTTTACACCTTCTACTTCTGTAACTCTTCCCCCGGTATCTTGTAGCCCTTCCCACTTTTCAGTTGACAAGGATTTTCCTCTGAAACATTTAACAAATTGCACGTAAAAATCCTGTTAGTCAGTGATTGCTGGTGGCCCTTGTCGCAGATCCTCTAGAACTGAGTGGAAAAGGTGGCTTAAATCCGAATGGCAAAAATCAAATCTGTAAGTTCTGCATTCGTCGAATAAACGCAAATGGCCTCATATTTCAACCAGACTATATCAAGTAAGTTCTCTTTCTAACATCATATCCGATCAAGGCTAATAGAGCACGAGATTCGTTTTAAACTGTCACATTTACGCACCGCTATGATTATTTGCATCTGGTCGCATGCTTTGATGATAGAAGGTATCACTGCGGTGCGTCAGTGTGACAGGTTTAGCCGAATCTAACGCTATCTCGTTCTATTAGCCTTTACCGGACATGATTCGAAATCAAAACTACTCGACGAATTCAGCGCTATCTCGCTCTATTAGCTTTAACCGGACATGATGTTCGACAGAAAACTTACTCGATATACTCTGGTGTAAATTGAATATTAATAATATTTACCTGTCTAATATCACCTTACTTAATAAATATATTTTAAATAGATATTACTATCATAATATTGTAACCAATATCTTCAAAACTATTCTGTAGTATTGTTCTCATGATATGAGAATTCGATCCTCGTCCCCCCCCAAATATGTACGTCCGTCGCATTCAAAGTGCGGTGTAGAGATCGCGGTAGGACTATTTTGCATGGTCATGGGCAGAGGGTGTTGGAGCAAATCCCCCATCCGAAATTACCACCACTCGCACTTACCTAATCAGTATGACCGTTATATCGATGATAAGCGCCTTCATAAAAAGGAATATATACACTTTTTTTGGTATGGGTAAAAAATGATAAACTCGCGCAGACTCATCGAAAATTCGTAAGACGGAATACATAATGCCACGCCATAAAAATTCGTAACACGGAAACCATAATGCCACGCCTATTATAATTTTAAAGTGAAAACGTCTTTAGCGGCGTTCTGCACTTTTTTGTGATGGGCAAAAAATGCTAAACGAATAAAAAGTAAGAGAAAATTGGGTTGATGAAAAGATTAAAGTGCGGATTAAACATGTTAAAATGTTATATCCAGGTTATATGTTTTTCTGGTACTTCTTAAATATTACCTTCAGTCAATATATAGTCAGAAAATCAGTTTCAGGCTTCTTCGGTCCTGAGCAGTGCTGGTCAACTAGGAGACTAATAATAATAATAAAATTCTTTATTGCACTAATTTTGTACATAAGCGAACTTAATGCCTTCAGGCATTTTCTACCAGTTAACCATTGGTAATGTAGATATAAATAAGGGGTTGTGCAGTGTTTGTTGTAATAGATCATAGTAGCTTCAATAATGATAAAAGATTTAGTGATAAAAGATAGTATATAAGAATAATATCATAAAGTATAATATGTAAATAAGAAGGTGGATAAATTAAAAAATAAAATTATATATAATTTTATACATAAACATACATATATGTATATATAATGCATATATATTTAGACATAGGTCACTAGAAAGCACTAATACCTTACCTATGTATTTTGGATGTCGATATAGTACCGATGTAGTAAAGCTTTAAAGCTTTCTAGTGACTTTGTATTACGAATATTTACTGGTAAATTATTCCACAAACGAACTGTTGTGACCGTGAACGAATCCGAATAAAATGTCGTACCATGCGCAGGGGTGCGGAGAAGATTGGAACGGCAAATACATACATACATAAGCTGCATAGTGTAATAGATGCCTAAACCTTTTTAAATTATCTATTTAATTTAAAAAATACCTATGACAAATCTTCTCACCTAGGTATACTAGGTCGCGGTGGTAAGGTGGGCTTAACACTTATCACTTCATACTCATCATTTTTTGTTGTTGTAGTGGTATCTTCCATTGCATTCATACTTTTGGTCAGCAAATCGGCTACTTCCTCTGATACATCTCGTTTGCCATTCATTGCTTCATTTCCATTATAAACTAGAATATACATAGAAATCATTTAATTATTTATACATGTATATATAACACAAATATTAAAGTATGTAGGAATAGGTAACATCTATGTGCCAACCAGCCTCAAGTGAATATCTTTTATTTAGGTAAAAGTCAATGGAAGCTTAGTGGTCTCTGCATCTACTTCGCTGTTGGGGGCAGTTGTTGGAACCCCGGCGTTTTTTTTTTATTTTCTTATGAACACAGCGCCGTCTGTGGATACAAATACGTATATATTCCTTTTTTTTTGTAAATACATACATATTACTATACATAAATAACCCAGACTCAAGACAAACACAAATATTGTATCACATAGATGTTTGTCCAGTGCGTGAATTGAACCCACTCTCTGCGCAGCACTCGGCCACATTACCAACTGGGCTGCGAGATAACATTGTTGCATTCACATCACTAGCTTCAATCGATGACGAAAAACAACCCGAGAAAACCTGCATACGTCGAAGACACAATCTACACTAGGCCTGCATGATGGAATAAGGACCAAAGTCAATTTTTTTTTTTCAAAAAACTTTTGAATCATCAAAATAATGTAATTTCTACAGAGAGCTTTCTGCCCAAAATCGCCCTCGGCCAAGGTTACGGTAGGGATGTATGAAGGCTGATAGTTAAAAAGTACACACAGTTTTACGAGTTAGGCATGAGTTTGAGATACTACGTTTTAGGTTTTAGCCTCCCTGACTGTCCTACCGCTTATATAATGGGGTGTGTTCTGAGGAATTGTTCGAAATGATACCCACGGCTACTTTCTACTATCGCATAACTCGCCATCGGCAGGGAATTCATTCTCAGATCTTAAAATCTAAATGGTCATGTACAGTGCGGTTTCAGAGAAGAGAGACTTCCCCCCGCGAACGCTTGGACTGTGGAATTAGCTCCCTGCTAAGGTTTTCTCTAGGGTCTACAGTATGGTGTTCTTTAATTAAGAAGTTATTAGATTTTTGAAGGGTCGGCAACGCGCGACTGATACTCCAGATGTTGCAAGCGTCCATATGCTGCGATAACCGCTAACCATTAGACGGACCGCAAGCTTGTTTGCCACCTTAGTGGTATAAAAAAAGGGTTATAGGATGACAGATTATTGTAATGGGCCCTAATTTTGGTATCATGATAGAGCCTTAGCCCAATCCCGACCTACTTCTTTGTCAGGAACTGGCAATGATTCCGTCACAGGTCTTTTATTTTACCGCTTATTTCTTTAATGCCCGTAATTTACGACGCATGAGACTCATATAGTGCCACCTTAGTCCAGATACACTGCATCAATAGCAGTGTTGCGGCTAAAGCTCACCTCCTGTTACGCAGCAATAAGTGGTTGGTGAAAAGTGACTGTCCGCCACGTTACAAAGTGGGGGGTATCTAGCAATTGGTTACCCTCTTCTGGGGTTGGAAGCCATGAAGATATGGTATACATTTCATTACTATGACATTCCAAAACTTATTGCCACCTATGTTTTGTAAACTACAAATTACACCTTACTTAAGAGAGAAAAGTTGGTTGATAGTGCACTTAGATTTGAAATGAAGAAAAAAAATGTTATCGTCGACGGACAACACATAGGTATTTGACTGCTCATTGCGTTTATTCCAGGGTGCTTAAATAGAGAAAAACATTTACCATTTTAGTGAATCAGCAGAAATGCAGTTCTTTAAAATTTATAATAAGCACACAAATATACAAAAGATCAAAATACTGCCAGCAAAAGTTGCGGCTAAATAATGATATATTTTTGATATTGAAGATTTGAAAAACCACAAGAACAACGTAGAACACAAAAAAATAGCTTTACAATGTCTAAAAAAATTTTTGCTCAAAAGATTGAGGGGGATTATTATTATATCTAAAGAGTATATTTGTTACCAATATCCGTGAGTTTTGAAAATGCTTCCAAGGTCGTTTCATATGGCCTCTGTTTAAAATTTGACACCAAATTCCATACTACATCTGTAGTGTTTTCTGTAAAAATATCCAACTCAGCAAATGAACGGTTAAGCACTTGAGACTCCAAATCAGGCTCTACTACTGCAAACGTATTTCTGTCATGTCTTGTTTTAGCAGTTTTCAGATGATTCTTTAAATTGGCAACAAAGATCTCGGCATTTCTGTGCTGGAAATAAAAGGTGGTCTGCCATATTCCTGGTTTAGAAGAGAATTGCAATTGTTGATTACTTCGACCAATTCGAAACATTTTTAGGTCTTCCAAAGGTATGGTGATGATACGAGCCCGAGCTGTAGCATAGTCCGACGTCAAGTTTCCACTGAATGTTCTTTGGCGGCGTCCTAAAACAGACTGACTGGTTAATATATCGCTTTTTCATGAAAGAACGATAACGCCTGTGACCACATCGTCGACATACGATACAGACAAATTCAATTAGGTTTTTCTGAACACTTTTGAATCGTCAAGTTATTGGATAATATTTTTTTAATTTAATCACCCAATGGTTTGTAATGTAGATTTCTTGCGAGCAGAATCCGGCACAGAACTCAATAAATGTCAAGTGAAGTGTACAGTACTTAGAATTATCACAAAGTATTTGCTGAAGTTGATAAAGGTTTACACACCAATTCGGCATACCATATTCATCATATGGTTGAGGTTATGTAGGTATGACGGTTTCCGAAAAGGTTTTTGTAATATAATTGCATATGTTCCGTCAATTAATACAAAAGACAGAGAAGTGTAACCGGCCTCTTTGCGTAGCGTTCGTTAGTTATGAAAAGGTATTATTATTATGTCTTATACCTTAGCGATGCTACTATCGATGTTTTGAACTGTTTGTGTAACACAGACTTTACCTTTATCCAACTAACTAACTACAACTACAATCAAGGACTGAAAAACACATTGTAGGATGGCCACCTTGTAAATGTTAATGATGTAATTGTAATTGATTTGCACACTGTACAACGCACACTTATCAGGATCGGATCAACATCACGTGGCCTCGAGATAAGCTAGTAAATGGCGTGTGGTGCTTAGCCAACTCAATGTATCCATCGAATGCTACCCCTTGCCGCCAGCGCGCTTACGTTTTCATAAAATGTAAATAGTAAGTTTTTTAAACTAGGTCTAGTACCTAGTAATGGTATATGTTTGTGAACTGTAACTAAACACCTGATATAAACATACAAGTGTACCTATATTCACATCACATTGAAAACATTTTTACAATCAAGCACAAACTAAATTTACTGAAAGTCGTCAAGTCGAGATAAGAGCACTGTCAACCACCCGTAAGCGCGCTGTCAACCACCGAGCTATAAGCGCACCGAAATCTTGGAGGAGCTAAGCCGTTTCGGGGATGTGCTTACGTTGGGTTGACGCCAGTCTAGATGATGAGGCCAGGCAATGCTGATCGGATGTCTAAGAGATATGCGCTTAACCCTTAAAGTATAAACCCAACATGAAAAAAGTGGTCAAGTGCGAGTCGGACTCGCGCGCCAAGGGTAAAAGGTAAACTGTATTGAGGGACAAACTTAACTTTGCCATTAGACAACTGTTGTCCCAATACATTGTCATAGCTCACGTTTAGTTTACTAACTGCAACTAATTAAGTAACTAATAACTAATTAACAAATTATATCGCAAAATAAAATATTTTTTGTGATGTAACAACAAATTTACGGTTTTCAGATTTTTTCCTTTATGTGTGACACAAGACATTGCTTTTTGTCAAATTTCATGATTCTAGGTCAACGGGAAGTACCCCGTAGGTTTATATTTACTTGTGTCACAATATGCGACAAAAATAATCACATTTTTTCATTGACTTATAGGCTTGATTTTTTTACAACTTCAGGTGACCGTCGACTTTAGTATTTGATATTAATATACCTCCATTCATTCTTTAGTAAAATGGACAGACGGCCAAACTTTTTTTTTATGTGTTAGTACAAAAAATTAACAAATTTCGGTTTTTTTCATATATATATGTGATGTATGACCTTGCTTCGTGTGAAATTTCATGATTCTAGGACAATGGGAAGTACCCCATAGGTTTTAATTTTTTAAATTGTAAACATCAAAATATGCGACAAAAATGTTCGTATTTTTTATTGCGTTAACTTAGACGCTTGTTTTTATTCACACCTTCAAGGGACCGTAGTTTGGTATTAATTTTAACTTGATACCTTCACGCGTTCCTGAGAAAATGGGTCTTGACAGACAGACAGACAGAGGGACAACAAAGTGATCCTATAAGGATTCCTTTTTTCCTTTCCGGAACCCTAAAAATGTACAGTGCTTCATTTAAATTAAATTGGGCGTCAATAAAATTAAATAAAAAGTCATTACAGTTATGTTTTTATCAATATACTAAGCAAGTTTTAATGATATTTCAACAGCATATATCTGAAATACGCTTTTGAAATTATTAGTAGAAAATATAAGGTAAACAAATACTCACCAATGGTATTTACAACAGCCCATTCCTGGTCTTGTGTATCAGAATCGATAGTGATTAAATCATTGGGACGCCATTCAATAGACTTAGTACCATCAGCATTTTGAACAAGGCACAACATCCCAATCGAGTTTAGATCAGTAATTGGACGTCCAATAGATGCTTTAAGAAGTACACCATCCTGGGTGAACAAATCCTGAAAATATATGACATAAACTCTGTGAGGTTTTATAGCCACGGAATTAATTGCTTAAGTGTCAATTCCATGTAAATGTATGAATTTTAAAAATGTTGTCGTTAATATTGTATAGTTTAGTTCAAAATACTGTAAGGTTGACTGGAAGAGATATACAGGGATAAGCCTGCCTTCTGTAAATTTGTTATAATTTTGTATTTTGACATATTTTTACTACAATTTAAAAAAATAATTGGGAATGTTTAATTGGGACTAAGTTTTACCATTCATTATTTCAAAGTCACAACTTATGGGACATATATCGCGTCAAAGGATACTTTTATAAACAACTCCAGTAGTGTACTAGAGCACATGGGTAAGCGACGTCGGCCTCCCATAACTACTGCAAAGTATCCCATCCCTACCTATAGCTATAGGTAGGGATGGGATATATATAGGATAGCTGCAGTATACCTGGTAACTTTTTTCCTACCCAACTTCTATTTCTTTCCTTTACTTTCCTTTTTTTTTAGCTAATCCGAAGTCTGTCATACTTATGGACGCGTAACTAGGAGTGAGTTTAGTGCAGCCCCAGAAAAAGGATAGCCTTGTCCAGGTATGCGGGGGGACTCTGCCGGGATGGAACTCATATTTCTGAATGTTTGGGAACAGGATGGAAGAATCGAAGCAACAAATGTATTCACCAGTTCGTGACAATGTGGCTCGCCACCTATGACATTGTGTTTTCCCTAGAGGTATAAAGCGGCCCGTAAGTAAAATCAACTATGAATAAATTTCCGGATAGACTAAAATATTCAATTATCAAGCATTGTTCAAAAGGGTCTTAGATATCTAATGAATAGTTATAGACCAATAATGTTCGTTCCAAATTTAGCCTTTGAGAAAATTATGTACAATAAATTCTTTCTAATGAAATTTGATATTTTTAATAGTGTTAATAAAAGTAATAGTCTTAATATTCTTAACAGTATGGTTTCAGAAAAAATTGTTCTACAGCACTTGCATATTTTTCTTTAATAAAAACAATAACTGAAGGCCTCAACTCGAAAGAAGCTGTAGTTTCCATATTTTTAGACATGTCAAAGGCATTTGACTTTGTCTGTCATGAAAAATTACTTCATAAGCTATACAATTCTGGCATCAGAGGGAAAGCTCATCAATGGTTTGAAACATACTTAAACACACAATACCAATGTGTAGAGATCTCTAGGCTATCTGGCAAGAAAATAACCTAATATAGATCTGAGTACAAAATGAGTAACTATGGAGTTCCACAGGGTAGTATGGGCCACTTCTATTACTTCTCTATATTAATGACTAGCTTCTGCCAGCGGCTTCGCCCGCCCTAAATTTCGTTATCGGCGTAGGTTCTTACAGCAACTCCTCAATTATAGAAAAAAACAGACAATCAAACCTTTCCTCTTTAATGGCATGATAAATTCGTGTCTGTGAAACCATGGAAATGCGCATTCAAAATTTCGACCCCATCGGTCAAGCCGTCAAGCAGCGCCACCTACCGGGTTCAATTGTTTTTTAAATAATCCAGGAAACCATCGAAATACCCATATAAAATGTCAACCCAATCGGTTCAACCGTTTAGAAGTTATGTGAAAAAGATAAGTACGGAAGGATAATTCTTACTACCCGTTGTCCTATCACCCGTTTTTCCGTAGGAATTAAGTATTTTCCCGCGGTAAAAAGTAGCCTATGTTCATCAGGAATAATGTCGGCTTCTAATAGTAAAAGAATTTTTCAAATCGGTCCAGTAGTTTCGGAGCTTATTCAATACAAACAAACAATCAAATTTTTCCTCTTTATAATATTAGTATAGATTTATTTTATTTGCTGATAACACAACAGTCATTGTCTAAGTTAACAACATTAGTTACTTAGAGATGGAAGTCAATGAGACACTTAATCATATAATTACATGGCTGCAACAAAATAACCTGCCAATTAATAATGATAAAACTTTAATAATAAAATTTCAAACCATCAATAGTAAACCACGAACTCTTATTATACACTACATTAATCTAATTTAAATTTTAAACAAGCAATTCTTGTATATATGTATATATATAATCTTAAAATTGGAAATGGTTCCAACGATTTTCATGAAATTTAGTATGCAGGGGGTTTCGGGGATGATAAATCGATCTAGCTAGGTTAGGCTGGCGTTGTTTAAAAAAAAACGAGCAAAGCTCGGTCCTCCAGGTACTAATATATTATAAAAAGTTGATAGTGTAAAATTTTTAGGTATGCAGATTGACAAATATTGTAACTGGAAGGACCATGTTGATGTAGTACGTAAAAAGATTGAAAAGTATGTAGGTATTTGCCTTGAATCAATTATACAAAATTGCAACTAACAAAGCTACTTTCACAGCTTATCATGGATATGTATCATCTGTCTTGCAATATGGCCTAATATTGTGGGGAAACTCTGTGAATGCACAAAAAGTCTTTAAAGTACAAAAGAAATGTGTAAGAATATTGTGTGGAGTAGGACCGCTTGACAGCTGTAAGCCTTTATTTAAAGTCAAGAAAATTCTTCCACTTCCTTGTCTATATATTTATGAATTATGTCTTTTTGTTCATAAACATTTACATATGTTTATAACAACCTCTGATGTAACACAAAGGCCATCTCGTTACATTTATAAACTTTATCTGCCACAACAAGATTATCCCTGTTTCAAAATAATGATTATTGCATGGCAGTGAAAATATACAATAAGCTTCCCAATAATATAAACTTGACACAATTTAAACACAAAAAATTTCAATTATTATTAAACAAATTGTACTATGACATTTGAGAATATATTAAAGATAAACTTGCGGACTTAATGAATAAATATTTACTTAATTAATGAATTAATTGTTCAATTACCAAGTCTGACATTTTGTATTGTTGTATTTTTTTTATCTCTACTATTATGTACCATTTCATAGAAGGTAAGCATGAATTTTAATGTCTTTTATGAATGATAATTATGACAATTCAAATTGTTAATCGTTTTGTGTGTTAAAGTATGTAAGCATGAAAATAATTTGTAAATATTTGCATGCTGGAAATGGCAGAATATGATGTACCTCAAATCAATGTTATGCTATCTGTTTTCACCATATTCTAGCAAATAAAAAAATTCTATTCTGAAATATTTCACTGTTTATGAAAAATTATCCCACAGGGTGTAAAATAGGAGATGAAACTTTGTATGGGAATCCAGTTATTTTTGCAAATTAAACCATGACAATTGGTATATATACTCTTATTTACAAATAAAGAATGATGAATTTCAGTATTTTTTGAAAATCAACTCTTTAGTGGGTACAAAGGGGTCGCAAACTTTGTATGGGCAAAATATTTTTATGGTCAAATTAACTTTAAAACTGGGTATTAGCGCTTGCTACCTCTTAAATACAATTCAAACCCTAAGGGGAAAGTACATGACACAGTTTGTTTGAGATAAACTAAAAAAGATATGCAATTGGGAAATTTAATTATTAAAGCCTAATTTACAAGAAATTTAATTATTTAAGCCTAATTTACAAGAAACTTGGTCAGAGTAACTAAAAGGCCCCCTTCTAGTTTTAGCAAGGGAAAAAAACTGGACTTTTCACACACATTTTTTCGCTTGATTTCAAATTTTGTATGAAAATTTTTGGTGTACCCATATTTTGATCATAGGAATTGATAGAGTACATCATCAGCAGCAGGGCCACGGAAAGGGGGGGGGTGACGGGTGGGTTTCCCCCGGGCCCGCAGTTTTAAGGAGGCTCGTGATTTTTCGAAAAACCATCACTTTAATGACCATTTTGACTGTTTGCATAGAATCAATCCTTTCAAATGTTCGCGCACGAAGAGCAATGAGGAATGAGAACGCTCTATTGGTTTGTGGAGCTGCGTGCGCCAAAATAAGTCGTGCACATGGATACCCCCGGGCCCTGATTTTCTCTCTGCGGCCCTGATCAGCAGCAACATTTGTATGTGTCCCTGGACCCCTATGGGGGTTGAAATTTTTCTAAGTCTTCTTACCTCAGCACCCCCTTTTGGGGTGTACCCAACCAGAAACTTTGTATCAATGCTCTTCAATATAAATCGAAAACACTGACTTTGGCGTTTTCTTACAATTCAACTCCTAAGGGGTGAAAGTGATGACAAAATTTGGATGAGATACATTTTTTTTTGAAACCCATAAGGGCATGAACCACGCGTAGACGTAGCAATAATAACTGGACGCATGAACATTTAACAACTGTTAAACGTGGCGGAAAAGAGTAGGTTATTAAAGCAAATTTTATATGGAAGATTTCATATGGCGTGATTTATCTGGATACGTATTTTTCGAAATTCGCCCCTTTTATGGTAGGTTTAGTGCGCAATTTTAAATTTCAAATTTTAAGGAGGTGAAAGGGGGTAATTTGTATAGTATGTTGATTAAAGAACTGTGCAAATTGCAGCCAAGTGTAGCAGTTTCTGGATCAGAGTAAATTACGTTTAATTTGTAGCGATAAGTCAACGGATCATCAAAAAATTACTATGAATGATATTTGTACTGGTTCTAAATCATAAAGGCAGAAACTATAAACAAAGGAAATGGTATTTACCTTGCACTGCTCAGGGATATCCTCGACAGAACTCGAAGACATATTTACTGTGATAGTTACTTAGAAATATTCAAAATAAATAACTTTACCACATAATAGACTAATTTTATTACACAAAATAAAGAAAATGTTGATAAGAAACCAAAACGTAAATACATAGGGACGCTCAACATAATATCGATATTTACTTGAGAGATATTATGGCAATGATGTTGGTCGATATTTTTTGTTTTGATACATCGATAATCGATATATTGACGTGAATTCTTTGAATTATCTAAGCGTGAATTTGTTCAAAAAAAGTGTTTTGATGCACCTACTTTTAGCGTCTTAGATATTAAAAACTAAAAGATATACAGCAAGTTGAGGTATATCACCTTACACTTTGTTCTTCTAACTTGCCTTAACAAAATATTCGCGAGTCATTTGTTACTATCTGTTCCATAAAGCCCAATTTACATTAAGAAAGCAGTTTCACGACAATACTTTCATCAACAGTCTCACGTGTGATCATTTACTTTTACAATGCATGCATTAATTTCACAATTAAATACTTCAGTGTCAAGCATATAACTACTTTTTTCATGTAAACGTGTAGTGAAACTAGTGTCGCAAAAGCTCTGCACTGAATGAGTAGGGTTCTATTACGTTTATATGGCAAACCAACGTCACTAAAAATATGCAATCAATAAGTAAATCTTTCATTTACAGTTTGTTTTGTACGTATAAGTACATTGATGCACGTAATTAAGCTATTGCCAGGGCTATGATCTCTACGATACCGTTAATTTCATGATACTGGTAATTTCACGGAATTACTTTTGCTAACGGAATAAAGGAACAAACAAAAAAGGGTGATAGGTGTTCCATTCAAATATCAAATATCTAAACCTGGGCAGAAAACCACACATGCATACAATTCAGTCTGCGTCATTCAATTAGAGGATAGCGGAAGCGGTTGCGGCAGTACCAAATTTTTATGCAATAGCTCGAAAGCGTAAGTGAAAGCGGCAGTGACGCTTTCCGCTTCCGCTGCGTCTTTGAATTAGGCAATAGAGCCGCTAAAGGAGCGAGAAGTTAAAAAAAATTGGTAACCTAACTTTTAAATGATACCAAAAAATACTGGGGACGTTAATTTATACTCGTATATCAAGGAAATACTACCGAAGACTTTAGTTTGAAAATTACTACAAATGAAAAATAATTACTAAAGACTTGGCAGCATGTTCGAAGACCTTACCCTGTCTTTAGTGGCAAATGAAGAAAAATAAGAAAAATAGAAAGTTTGTAAACAAATTGTTTTGTATGTATGTGATTTTTCTGTAAATTAATTATTAAATACTCATAAAGTAGATAATATTAAAAAAATATTTTTAACTTATATCACTAAAATAAGCTTTAAGAATGACGAATCTCGATGTAAGTTTAAATTCCGTATTTTGTATAAGCAATTAATGCATTTATTTTATATTTAATAAGCTCTAGACAATAACACCCTACATGTTAGGATTAAAACAAATGTCCATATTCAAATTATTAGGGTCAACATTACTGCAGTATAAATGCCACTTCCCCTCATTTATTATTGATTTGGTATTTATTTATTTTATGAACACACACATGTTAGTTAGTTAGTTAGTATCATATATTATTTGCCTGCTGTAAAAATACCTAATACCTACTGACAAAAATAAGCCAGTGTGCATTCTTTAAATATTATATAAATATGTCAATAAATGTTTATTTATATATTTAGGACAACCAGTAAGACATTACACAATCAAATTTTTATTTACAAGCACAGTATAGATATAGGTTTACAGTGCTGCCTCAGTTTCAGGCTGCCATGACATGCAAAATACACATTTCCTAATTCATTATGTTTACGCTACAATAACAACAGCAACATTTCCTAATTCATTATGTTTATGCTACAATAACAACAGTAAAAACCCTTAAAACTACAAATACAAAAAAAAAAAAGATTATTCATTTGACAATGTTTCTAAATTTAAAATGAGAACCTGAGAAGATGTCAATATTATATTTTTTTGCTAAGCAGTTGTATTGCTGCGCTTGAAGCCTGTTAAGTGGACTAGTACCTGGGGACCATGATCATTTTTTTTAACAATGCCATCTGTTGTCAAGTCGCTTTAGTGTTGCTTAACAACAACATCTATTGTCAAGTAGCTTTAGTGTTGCTGTGTCGGTAAAAATAATAGTATTACCATTAATAGATATCAGGAACAGTAATATTTTTCAGTTTATTCTTGCCTAAAAATATGGATGAAATGACATTTTTTCAAAATGAAACTTAGCTAGATCGATTTATCGCCCCCCAAAACCATGCTAAACTTCATTTATAACTTCATGTATTATATATGTATGTATATATACATATATACAAGAATTCCTTGTTTAAAGGTATTAGATATTGATCTAAGTTGGTCCTAAAGGATTTTAATTTAAAAGGTGCATATTTCCGAGCCTGAGGAATGTTGACAGGCAGATTGAAATTAACCTTGGTTAACAGATAAGGGAAATTTAGTAAGCCATTTACAATCTTGTGCAGAAAAACATGATCTAACATCTGTTGTCATTTACTTAGACTATTTCTCTTGAAATACTTAAGGCAGTCAAAATAAGAGGGGTGTTTCTTTGTCAGAAAATGCTGGTACGTCACATGCCAAAAAAAGTGCTTTTGTGTGCTTTCGAACCGATTAATGTAAATCTGGTAATTTGAAGACTAGACCATACTATAATACTCAAGGCCACTTTAAATAAGTGTATTGAACATGGCTACTTTAGTGGAAGGTTCTCTGAAATATTTTGAATGCCTGGTTACAAATCGGAGAAGTCTAAAAGCATTATTTGCTAATTTATTAACATATTGATTAAATTTTATTTTCTGTCAATGTGTACCCCTAAATCCTATATGGTGTCTACTTTACCCAAATTTTTTTACCAATTTTGTACATGGTGTTTATGGTCAACTTATCTTCTCGAAAAATAACAACAGAGCACTCTTTCGGATTTAGGAACATATGGTTTTTTTAACACCCGTGATATAAATGATCTAGATAGAAGCTTATGGTCGTTTGAGTTCTGTATTTGTTTTATGATTTTAAAGTCATCGGAAAAAAGATATACTTGAGTTATTTAATAAAAAAAGTATATGTTAATAAAACTTACAGTAGATTTTTCTTTAAAATGTAGCATTGTTAATGTAGTCTGAGTCATTTTGAATGCATACTTTCATTGCCTTATAATTGATGAGCTATATATATATATAGCATAGATCCTTTGAATTTGATTGATTTTGGAATGTTGGATTGCCCTTATATTTGGCTCCAGATGATGTTAAGATTTAAGTATATTCAAGAGTTTTAATTTTTTGACTTATGAAATGTTTATGTGTATAATGTGTTGAATTTTACAAGTTTATAGAAACATTAACTTTATAGACAATAGCAAAAACTGAATGAAAACTTGACTGTATACTGCAATACCTAGATTTCTAGATATGCCCCAAATTACTATACCATCAATAATGTGTTGTTTCAGAAAAATAATTCTAGCACAGACAGCAGCTCAGGTTCTACTTCTGATTCAAGTAGCAGTGGATCTTCCTCTTCTAGTTCTGACTCCGGATCCAGTAGCTCAGACTCTGATTCATCTGTTTCTGAGACACCTGTAGCCACTACTACACAAGCCTCTCCTAAGTCTCCTTCGAAAAATAGCAATGCAGAAGATAACTCTTCTAGTTCAAAGAAAAAAGAAGAAACCAAACCAAGGAGATCATCAAAAGTCAAAGTATGCACATCAACTGATGACGACAACCCTAAAGCTGCCAGCCCAAAACCACTGCCTCCTAGAAGACGCTCTTCAGCTAAACCTAAATCTGCAGCATCAGTTTTGGCTAAAGGAAAACCTGTGCCCCGAATGGCAGCAGGAGGGGGGAAAACAAAGCCAGCTACGAAGTCAGCATCCAAACAGCCTGCTAAATTGGATCCAGGAAATCTTAAAAAGAAGAGTATATTCTCACCGGACAATAGTTCAGAATCAGAATCTGAATGCAAATCTCTCAAAAGCCCTAAAACACCACCACGATCTAAAAGAAATACAAGAAAGTCAAGTGGTGACAAAGATTCATCTAATTCAGCACCAACACCTACAGAGAATGATGATTCTAATCATAAAGAAAATTCTAAACGCAAAAGTGGCACTCGTTCTAGTGGACCTCCCCCTAAAAAAATTGTCGAAGATAAAAGTGCTTCCTCTTGTACATCTAGTCAATCATCGGTTGAATCAGTGTCATCTGAAAGTGACAGTGAATCCAATTCGAAAAAAACAACATTAAAAACTGGAAAAACAAAGCCCCCGTCAAGTGTTAAAGTAAGTTTTCGTAATTTACTATTACATTTTAATAATTCAAATGACGCTTAACCCATCGCGAGTTCGGTTAATTAGTTAATGAGGTGCTTTATATGCCTAAACCCTGTAATAGGACTTAGCGCGTGCGAGGGGTTAATTGATCAATAGTACCAATATTTTAAAGCGGCTTTAACTGAATTCTGCTAAATGCTAGTTTAATTCAAATTTCATTTTTTGGCTAGCAATGAAGGTAACACTGAAGGCTTTTTTTGAGAGTTGTAGTAGATTTATTTTTCCAGTTTACCAAAAGTTATTTGATAAATAAACAAACATTATTTGGTCTCCAACAGGAAACTATGGGTATAAGTGGTGATTCTGGTGATTCTCTTTCAATGCCAAGAAAGCTCACCAGGTCTCTCTCAGCACGAGTGTCCAGATTAGCTACACTATCAAGGCCAACACAAACGGACTCGGAGTCTGAGGTTGATGAAAAAAGTAAAGGCAAAAGGTAAGGTTTATTTTATTAATCTACTAGCTTTTGGCTGCGGCTCTGTCCACGCTATATTTCGTAATCAGTGAGGGATTTCTACAGTGACTCCTTTGTCATAGTAAGAAAGTTTACTATAGCTACCTATAGCTGTAGTTCGTCCACATAGACTCCTGGGGGAACTTTGGAATGTTCTGGAATAAAAAGTCTCTGTGCCAAACAGTTCGATTGTATGATCCTTTGTGATGTTAAAGAATATATATATGTTTAAAGCCACTTCGAATTTTAAGTAGAAAGCTTTAATTAAACACATCTATAGCAAATGCCGTAGCATCGTTATATTCTTATCGTCATTCAAAATAAAAGCTATTTTTTCTTATTAAAATTAAGTTTTTACAAATACTTTCGAATTTATTAAATACCTAAGAAGATACTATTAAATTTTTAAATATACCATACCTACTCGTATTAAATTATTAAATACTACTAAATACGAAATGTTATTCGAAAAGCAATCCTAAAACAACACCCATTGCCTAAACATTCAATTCATTTATACAGTCCGCCATTAAAGGCGTCTATCGTGAGGTAACGTGCGCACCGAGACGACTAACTTACCCTACTGCCACATATGGCTAGTCAGGTACTTTCCAGCGAGTCACACATTATGTCGCAGCGCCATGATTGTCCCGACTTGTTAGATTTATCAAAAGCGATGACTGTATGAATGTTGCGGCTGTGCACTTGACCACTCGATACACCTAATATGATAAACCAATATTCATTGTTAACAAAAATGACAAAGGCCAATGATATCGCCTCTAACCTCACCGGGGGGTGTTTGTTAGCCTAAAAAATAAAAAATGCGCGCACCTCTAATGTAATAGCAAAGTAGTTATGTAATTTTTATAGGTTAGCGAGTTTATGGCCTGCTTAAAAGAGCAATTACCGTAGCCTATGGACGCATGCAACACTCGCGCGTTGCCTACCCTTTAAATATCTTTTTACTTTCTTCTTCAGAAACCGTCACACTAGTCCCCAGAGAAACCCTCAACTTATTCCACTACCCTAGCATTATCAGAAACAAGCACCTCTAAAACTGCTTAGCGCTTAGTATTGTGTCTATTACTATGAATGATTTTTTGTAATATTACTACTGGGGTACTTATTCAAAAATTTCAGTAAAGACAACAAGAAGAGTGTGAAAGGACGCAATCCGAACACCCGGTCTCCGACACAAGTTCCGTCTCCAGAACCAAGCAAACCTTCAGAACGACGGTGCCCAGTTCGTGGATGTGACTCTTTGGGACATCTAGGTGAGACCATACCTTCAGTACTGTGTAGTCAACAATAGTATGCCTACTTCTTAACTGTTACCTTATCATTCCAGGAAAAACACACTGTGTTTCACCGTTTACTACTATAAGAATATAAGAATATTATAGATAGATCTAGATCGTAGAAGAACAACGAATAGTAATACCTACAGAAACGTCACTAAAAACAAACTTCAAAGCTTGACAACTCTATCGTTAACGAAATAAGGTACATTTTCATTCAAAAGCGCATACTTACATTTTGTTGGTCATAGATAATCTGAGAAGGCGACTACATACATAAACCAACATGATCTTTGTCGCTCATAAAGCGATCCGGCCAGAGAGAGCTTGTAATCTGGCTTATGTAATTACTTGCCTACCTGGTGTTCGCGGCCGGCAGGATTGCCACAATTTTTTTTTTATTTTTATTTAGTACCTAATAAGTTTTGCGCACGGCTCCGTCCGCCTACGTTGGTCATGCTCATGGTTTAAATATCGTATTTATACTATTCAACTTGTATCACGCACGATCCAACACGATATTATTATCCTACACAAAACAAACATTCTACATAGGTAGCACAACTTTTACAAAGCTTTTATCAAATGTTTAAGTAATTACCTATTTACTAACACAAAATAAATATGAGTTTTACCTTTCGACATCTTTAGGTAGGGTAAAAAACTAGCATTTTCGCCCGCATGGACTTATGAAAAAGAAAGCTTTTAACTGTTTATGGAATTCATTCTCGCACTTTAAAACCTAAATGGTAGCGTACAGAGCGGTTTTAGAGAAACTATTTTAGTAGGTGTATGTATGTAACTTCTTTATTTTATTGAGTAAACACTCAATAAATTAAAGAAGTTACATACATACACCTACTAAAAATATCAGGCAAAATGTTCAATAGTTTAAGAAAAATCCCTTAAATTACACGACAGGGAAATAATGTAGTGTACCATGGTACCTACATGTATAATAATATTAAAAAATTTACTAAGAATTATGTTATGAATAAGAACTGACATATACTAATATGTAAATTATACGATTTAAAAACAAAGAGCACAAATAATCACAAAATAATCATTAATCATAAATCAAAGTAAGGTACGTATAGTTTACCTCTAAACTACGTAGTAGTATTATATTCTCATTGTCTAAAAATTTAATTATTTTTTTTCAACTCACTGGGGACCCAAACAAACTTAAAAATGATTAATAAGTACGGATCTCTTGTCTTTTTTTCAGGTGGTAAAGCTGATCGTCATTTTACATGGGACGCGTGTCCGACGTACCACAACGTGACAGGTGCCTGGTGCGTGGCAGCGGAGGAAGAGCGTGCGTCGGCCGGAGTGGCGCGTCGGCGGGCGCTACAGGCGATGCACCAGCGTCCTCGAGCCATGCCAACCATAGAACAACGCGCTTATCAGCTTAAAGTTAAGGTCAGTTATACCACAGTATTCTATTCTATTCTACATTCAGTATAATTCGAAAGTCAGCACTATCAATTCGCTATTTCTCTCGCACTTACGCCGTGCTGTATTTTGTGTACCGTAAGCCACTGTACACGCATAGCAGGATCGAAGACGTGCCTGTGTGACGTCTATCTTTCTTTATCATAGCGGATCATCACTCATACTGCAATTGAGTTTATGTAACAAAATTTTGAAATAACAGTAATGTAATTATAGTTATGTTTCTATATTATATCAGAACTGTAGAGGTATTCGTTCCACACTTCGCACTGTACACAAATATACTTTCATGTTCTTATAACATAATCGTGCTTACGAAGACTTGATTAGTACCTGCCATATATGACACCTAACTAACTGATGATCGGTACTTAGTATTTAGGTGTGACAGGGAACGTCTAGCGTGTAAAAAACAAGAGGGAGGAAGGACCTTGATTGATGTCCGTCTGTCGCTGCTCCGCGCCGCCTGACGCTGCCGGTCTCTGCGTCAGGTGTTCTCGAACACAGCATCGTCGCATTACCTGCTGCCGAACAAAATAAACACCATGTTATTATCGCTGTTTACAACCCGCCGCGCTCAGCTGATGCTCTGTACTCAACGCACTTTGATATTTTGCATAATTATGATAGTAGGTCATAACCGCACAGAAAACTTCTTCCCTCAGCTTCGTACCTAGTTGCTTTACGCCTACAAATTCAATAGTATTTAATTTAAAAAAAGTAGACTGGAATTCATTCTTCTTTGTTGTTCTTCATCAGAATTTGCTTTTCAGTGAACAAATTATTTCCAGTGTATTGCTATAAATATAAAATAGAATGCAAGAATTGTTCTTATAGATTTATAGATATGTGAATGCGGTCAAAGATAATATACCGAAGAAGTTTAAATATTTTTGGATTTGTATAGCAAACCGGAAGACTAAATAAAATATTCCTGCCGAGATGTACTTAAGTGATATGCAATTCAATATTCCTTCTCAAATCTGTAATCATGTGACATGTTTTCTAACTTCTATCACTCTGTCCATGAAACCTCAACATTTAAACCAAAAATCTGGATTCCAAGTAACTTAACTATATCTTGAAAATTAATGTTGCCATTAATGGTTATGAATCGGGAGTTCCCCAGGGTTCAGTTTTAAGACCATTGTTGTTTCTATTATTTAATAATGACATTAATGAATGTTTTATTCATCACAAATTTTTATTTTACGCGGTTGATTTAAAAAAAATCGTTCTTGTAAAAACGTACTTTACTTTGCTAATTGAAGATAATCTAAATAGTTTAGCTGAATATTGTAAAATAAATAAACTACATCTTAGCCAAAGTGTAACGCAATCACTATTTTGATTAACTAAAATTATTTTTTTTCAGTGCTTTTTCTAATTAACAATTACCTTTTTTAATTACGCATAAAAAATTTAAGCAACTAGCCTATAGGAATTACATGAGGTGTCCTTTTGCGTTCAGTGTCATAAACTAGCCAAGTAAACTTATCAATTTTTCTTACCAGGATATGCGATCGAAATGGAAAGGCAGCCAAGAGCTTCGGGAAAAATTGTCTGCTGCATCTAATTCTGAAGAACTGAACGAAGAAAGAGAGCCAATTCTCGAGGGATTTGCTCCTGACTACGATTTGAGGTTGTTTAGAGAGGCACAGGCTCTGGCGGCCATCAGCATTGAAGAAGAGCTGGGAGAAATACCATCGGATAGAGGGACTAGGTAAGGAAGTGCTTGAGAGTTCGTTCGTTTATCAGTCACACCCTCGTATTTTCTACAAATACCTACGTATACAAATGCCTTGTAAATATTACTGAATATCATGTTTGGCGAACTTTTTACTATTTGGAAATTTTATGAGCATATAGAAATTACTAAATTCACTAGGAGGCATCTCTAGCGAACTTTGTCGATGGGATGTTTTTTTTTAATTAACGAGCAATTATCCAATGGCACTAGCATTCAACAATAGTCACTACTCATAGGCTTACATTTCATCAACACAAATGTTATATGTAATGAATACCCATGGTAAAATAATATCGTGTACCACATGCCTCAGTGCTGATCTTTATTTGAATGTTAGAACCCTTTTCAACACACTTCCTCATAAACCGACATCTTATACCTACATGAGGGTTTATAGGGTGCAGCTTAAAAAACACGTGTGTGTTTACTTCAAATTATTGCATTAGTGCTACCGCTCTAACTTCTTTTTAACTATCAGCAAAATATACATAATAGATAAATATATCGCTGGCCAGTGCGTTTTTTCACACGCGCGAAGAAATCAACGCGTAATTTTTTATAAATGTTTGTCTATCTATAGACTGTGTTCATGTTGTTTAATTTTTATTTTTCTGCACAATTGTGTTAAAAATTTCGTATGAAACGCATGAGCAATTGCCATTACTTGGATGTTTTACAAACTCAGGCCACGTGTATCATATTTTATATATGTATACCAAAGAATAAACGGTCCGCGCGCAGGGTTTTATAGGAAGCAAAGTGAACGTATGCACGTTCTCTTCGTTTTACAGATACGTGGTGATGGGTAAATTCACGATGGAAGTTTGGTACCAATCTCCCTACCCTGGCGATGCAGCGAGGGTACCACGTCTGTTTGTCTGCGAATTTTGTCTCAACCATCACAAGACATCCACTGGTGCGGCGAGGCATCAGGTCAAGTGCGTTTGGAGACATCCACCGGGAGATGAGGTAAGAGAACAGATGTACAAAGTAAAAAAATAATCCTTGACATCTTACGCCATCTGGTCTCAAACTAAGCAAAGCTTGTGCTGTTAGTAGGGGGAGGGGGGGCACATTGATGCACGGGGCACATTTATACAGTACCTATATTTAAAAACTGAAAAACACTACGCAGTCTGGCACGTCACTAGAACGCTCAAGTACATGCGCAAGAATGACAGTTCTGACGCCGGTCGCCACTAGTTCGTCATTGGCCTTCAGCGGTCACAAACGTGTTTATGCTGCTGCCAACTAAAATTTCAGCCGATTTGTGATCGTGTCTCAGCACCGTCTTATTAGTTTTTTTTTTGTTTTATGTTGCCAAAGGCAAGTAAATATATTTAAAAGTGTTTTTAAATATTTTTTAGAGTACAATATTAATAAATAATTTTAAAAAATATTTGTTTGTGGAAAAAGTCCATTGGGGCACTTTGATTCAGTAAGTTGCGGGGTACAATGATACGTATTATTGATAGGAGGCTTTATTACGTTATAATATATTTGCATTAACCATGTTTAAGTTTAATGTCTGATTACTGAGTAGTTAGGTATATAACTAATTTGATATTTAAGATAGTAATAAAGTCTAGTTAGATGATGACAATATTGTTTTCTTGTTTATTTTCTTTAAGAAACGTAAGAGACTGATTGTAAGTAATGTTTACACGCTTAATAAAGTATTTTATGATCTCAATTAATAATATGGTTTATTTGTTAATTTTAAGTAATTAAACAATTTAGGTTACGGTATATATTGCAGTTTTAATGGATTTTAAATAAGCATCAAATTGCCCTACCCTTATGTATCAAAGTACCCTTCTGGTGGGGTACATTGATGCAAAAACGTTTTTTTATTAAAATCAGTATATCTCTATACCTAATTACTTTTAGCGGCTATTTCGTAACCAAAATGTAAACTGACATATTGGCCAATGCACACGTCAAAATAAATATTCAAATATGATGCTTTTTGTCCATTAAAAAAGCGGTTGAATTTTTGTGCATCAATGTGCCCCCCCTCCCCCTACGTAATACCTGATACAAACTACTAACATTTGTTTTTTGGAAATACAATATATACAATATATTATTATGCTTAGATAACACCCAGACTCAAACACAAATGATTATAACATAAATGTTTGTCATGTGCGGGTATCGAACGTAAGTCCTGAGGATAAGGCAATCTTAAAAAAATGAATAAAGATGCATATATACCAATATTTCTATTATTATTAAGTATAGACTACTACGACACAAAAAAGAGGAGAATAATTGGCCTTCCTGCGAAGCGTTCGTTATATAAAAAAGCCTTCGATTCTATAAAAACTTGCAGCTATTCCACCAACGCGATAAGTTTTAGATTGCAAAACTAATTTCGGTACCATGGACGCCAATACACACTAGTGTCAATCGAGTGGTGTCAATTTAAACTATCAGAGACATAATTACATCTTAAGTTTAAGGCTCGATTAGAATTGGTTATATGGTGTGGTTGCTTGATTTTAAATTCGTATCGAGAATAGCTTCGGATTTCTATCAGTTTTATTGATTGGCCTGCGAGGTGGTGTTAGTCTCTTTAGTGGTGCCACATTGTCTATCGGTGCATCGGTATATATGTAACCAATCCACCATGACCAGAACATAAAACTTATCAAACTGCAGAAAGGTGTGAGACAGGGAGACGTAATTTCTCTAAAATTGTAATAGTTAGCTAACTGAAGTGTCAATAGGCAGGTGACATCGTTCGTTAGAATGGTATTCGATAGGAAAAAAAAATTATTGAGTGTCAATCCGTTGTGGACACACATAAGGTAGGCCTACGTTCAGCAGCGTTCGTCTGCCGGATGAGAAGACAAAGATGTATAATTACAAACGTAAATATATCTATTTATTTATATCATGCGTTATATTAACACATAAATCTATTAACAGGTGTACAGAAAAGACAAGCTAAGTGTGTGGCAAGTGGATGGTCGCAAACACAGACAGTACTGCCAACAACTTTGTCTGTTGGCAAAGTTCTTCCTTGACCACAAAACTCTGTACTACGACGTGGAGCCTTTCCTATTCTACGTGATGACCTGCGCGGACGATGAGGGATGCCATGTTGTTGGTTACTTCAGTAAGGTAATTTTCACTTAAAGGTGTTGATAACTTCTGCCTAAACCTGACTTACATTTATTCTATACTACTTGCTTGAACGCGTGACTTCGATTACGAATACTTTTGAGAAAAAAAATAGTCTTTAATTGTTTATGGTTTGCCTTTTGGGGAATGATTTTCCAACAACAATGAAAAACGTCAATCTTAACGGTTTTGACGTGACAACGTCTTATAAATTGGTTTGCCGGGTGACACTTCAAGAAACTGCGTTACGCTCCGCTCACGTTATGCGCTCACAATGAGAGCGAGTGAGAGGCACGCGCCCGCCTAAGAGCGAGAGAGACAGACATAAAATCATTGTCACGTAAAACTTTCGCCCGTATACCGACTTTACAGGCAACCAGTTTTTTTTAACACATATATAAACAAAAAAAATGACCCCCCAAAATCATCTACACAAATTTGACTAGCAGCCAGCGCCGACGGCTGGGTACATACCCAAAATGTTTATAATGACTTTTCTAATATTATAGTTATTAAAAAAGATTAGATTGTGTATATGTCTATAATGTAGCAGTTTTGAAGAGTTCTGGGTTTTACCTAATTACTCTGTGGTTCTTTATGTTCTGAATTACGTATCGTTAAGATTTTTTGGGAAATGCAGACAAAAAGACAAAAAAAGTGCACGAGGTACTGACCGAAAATCATCAAGTGGGCAACACATTATGATGCTGAAGTCTGAATTTAATAGACGAAATATAAAGAAGGCAGTAAAATTTTATTTATGTATGTGGACTTTTCTGCTTCCACTGTCGTAGACTACAATCAAAGTGTAGCGACCTAGTTACCTTTTCTTAAAAATCACAATAAATATAAAAACACAGTCGCAAAACACTAATAAGCACAGCCGACTTTAGGAAGGTCGAAAGGCCTAAAAACTTGGGTTACAGGAATTGTGTTAGGGCTTTGCTGCTGCTAAAATAAATCCCAGACGTCTCATATTTCATTTTTTTTAAACATGAAAAAAAACTGTTTCAGCTTGTAGTTATTAAGTTTATTTTTCTATTTTATTGTTAATAACCCTAGGTACAAACCCTAATAACTACAAAGCGTCTTAACTTACCTCCATCGGTATTATTGGTGTACCTAAATGGACCACGTCGATCTATCCTATGTCTTCTAAGGGGATAAATTATAGCTCAAATTGAGAGAGGACATAAAAGGTGGGAACAAGATCAAATTAAAACAATAAATAAGTAGAAATGTAAATAACTTCCCTGGTGTAACGTCATCCAAATAATTAATCACAAAACATTTTAAATATAAAAACAAAACCCTTTTTTGAAAAAAATAGGTTATTTTAATTCTGCAGACTGATGACATCTATAGAGTGTTGCCAGAAACAAAACAGGTTGCGTTTGGAACCTAGCGTTTCGTGCGTAAGGCGCGGCCCCGATAGCAACGGTACAAAACAACTAGTATATAAATGCTTTGGTTACTGTATGCCCTCATACATAGATGGGTTTTACATTAAAAAAAGGCATTAACGGGAACGCGTAGCGTCACCGATCACCTATTTCTTCATCATCATATAAGTTTATATTCAGTCCAATGCTGAATTACAGTGTCCGTTATGGCGCGCCAATCCAAGTCCTCAATTTCCTCTGCCTTTGAATGCAAATAGCTACTATAACCTACTAATAGATACATAGATAAGTGGTATCGGTCGGTTTTGATAGTACTCTAAAAGGGTTTAGTCTGCCTTTTTGAAGAATAATACCACCACACTTTCGTACCAAATCACCAGTGGTACCTAGTACCTACTGCACATACAGATGATGACATTGAAGAGCTTTGGCATCTTTTTACGGAATTGGAGCTCCACAAACTTTTAGAAGCTCAGTCGTCGTAATGTTCGCCCGGTCTTTGTTGTTCTAAGCTGTTCCAGAGTCAATTCCAATCTTGCTTTGGTCATCATTCTTGATAAAGCACTTGGATCTCTGTTCCGTAGGATGTATACCTTGCCGCGTGTAATTGGAACCGTTGTCCTTAGATTAATTCTGCTTTTGCCAAATTATCTGACTACGAGGTTCCTGGATTTGAAACAGAAGAAATCTGGTTTGAGGAAAAATAAATAACTATTCAAGGACCTCCTTTATGCTGATAACTAAGTGATCCGCACAACGATATAGGGAAAAAGGAAATGTATAAAAATATATGTAAGTTTCATCTTTACATTAAGTCAAGGTTTTTGAAAGGAATAAAACTGTCGCAGAAGGGAAAGTTATGGAAGCCCTATGAAATCTTGTGAATAGAGCGTAGCATACCTTTGATAGTCAGCTGACTTATATTACATCTAGATGTAATTTGATAATGCACATGCAATTATTCATATTTAGGTGAGTTGTTTCCATCACTGATGTATGAGAAGAAGATATTAGAAGGAAAATTAATGATAAGGAAATGAAGGATAATTAATGATAAGAATAAGGATAATTAAGGATAGTAGAATTAACGCTGTGGAAATGAGAGCATTGAAAAGTGTATCTGAGCTTTATTACACTAGATGACAGAGTGTTTAACATGAAGAGTGTCAAAAGATGTAGATAGTGACAAGGATTAAGAAATTTATGTTTAGGCGTCATGCTGGTAAAACTTATGAATTAAATAATACCGGCTAAGTAAGTGCGAGTCGGGCTCGCACACGAAGGGTTCCGTACCATTATCTATAAAAACGGCAAAAAAAAAAACACGTTTTTGTATGGGAGCCCCCCTTAAATATTTATTTTATTTTAATTTAATTATTTATTTTTAAAGTGACTATATAACTAAATATTCTGTGAATATTTCAAGCGTCTACCTGTTGCCGTTATCAATATCGAGCAAGATGGGCAAAAAAATCACGTTGGTTGTATGGGAGCCCCTTTAAATATTTATTTTATTCTGTTTCTTAGTTTTTGTTGTTAAAGCTGCAACAGAAATACATTACCTGTGAAAATTTCAACTGTCTTACTATCACGGTTCATGAGATACAGCCTGGTGACAGACGGAAACAGAAGTCTTATTAATAGGGTCCCGTTTGTACACGGAACCCTAAAAAGATGTACGAAACAAATTTATGAAACAAAGTTAAATGGACGGGTCGAGAATGATTCTTAGAAAAGGTGAGGTTAAGAATACGTTACAATAGACAAACATTTTTAAAACACTGGCCGAATTAAATGAAGTAAGTAGTAATACATACAAACTTAAGACTTGCATTGATTATAGTGTAAGCCTTTTAGTCCAACAACAAAAAATAAAAACCGGCCAAGTGTGAGACGCGCTCTTCGCTATTACTAATAATGACCATCTTAAATAACCGTATCCGCACCATCTAGCTCAAAAAGTTTAGATTATTAGAGAATCAGTTACAAAGTTAGCAACGTCGGTCTTGGTCGCCACGTTAAAATGCTGTGAACTTACGTTACGCTAGCGACAGACACCTGGTCAGAGACTTTGGTTGCACTCTTCGTCGCTCTAAGCGACCGCCCATCTCTCGCACTGAAGGACGAAAATCAAGCTATTTTCTTCTATCATTGTCAAACTGCGCGTGCCTTCAACTATTTGTATGCATATAGGAGGGGGTCTGTATACTCGCCCGCACTATACAGGAGTTAAATATACTATATTGCCTACAAAAATACGAACCAAATTAAGTATATAAAAACTATTGTTTAAAAGGCAGTCTTATCACTAGAAAGCGATCTATTCCTGACAACAACACAACTCAATAGAAGCGTGCCAGGATCTTTGCCTACCCCTTTGGGAAACAGGCATGATGTTATGTAGGTATTTATAAGTAGATGACAAAATAAATAAACTAAAAAGTGAAGTTCTACTATCGAATATTTGGTGCATGATATTAAATATTTAAGCTACAGATCCAAGGCTAAACACGTCAGCACCTTGTGGAATAGTTAAGGAGTTCTTTTTGCCTCCTGGCTTCATAGTCAGACGTACACCACCTAGATCTGTAGTACTCGTTAATACAAATCCGAAGAACCTAAACACGACGGGACTAGCTTGTTTACTTGAGTAGTTCTTATGCCTTACTTTCGGCTTCATCATCAGAGCCTAGAATAGCACTTAGAGCTGTAGGACTTATCTAGGCAAATTTAACGAGCCCAAAAACAACGGCAATAACTTCTTCAGTAGAATAGTTTCAATGGCCAGTTTCGGGCTCCATCATTAGATCTTGCGTGTCGAATGTTCAATACACTTAGGTCGTTAGTACTTGTCAAGACCAGTCCAACGAGCCCAAGTACGTTGCGTAATTGAAAAGTTTCTAGTGGCCTACTTCGGGTTCTGTCATCAAACCAGCTTCATGGTACCATCTTATACCAATTGTTTGAGCCCTCGGTCTTATTTTAGAGGTACAGCGACTACTGGGCTGTGGTTTATAGGTATCTGTTGCTAGTGATGCTTAAGTTCACAAGATCAAATAGTAGGTATTATTAAGATTACCCATTACCAAATGTAGTTGCAATGAAAGTATCTTAAAGTATTGGCTGTCATCTATACTTCTATAAATATAGTATATTTCATTACGAGTGCGGAAAGGGTGTCATTGCAAAGAGTTCCGACAAATGTCTACCCGAGCCGAGGCGCAGCCGATGGTGAGGGTTGACAGTCGGAACAAGTTGCAATGACCGTTCCGCACGTGTACTGTACAACTATTTTTAATACAGTTGGGAAAAAATGGAACAATTTAATAAAATAATAAAAACACAATAAACTCAACTAACTTGTTTTTTTATAGATAAACAATTCATCGAACATACATATCATCGAAACCTCGACCATAACGTAGAAGGTTTTAATTTTGCTGAGAGTTCGGAGAAGTATGCCAACATAACATTTTCTGAGAAACTATTTGCTTTTTTCTCTTCTCTCAACGCAATAAATTCGTCGTATGTAGATATGTAGCGACTTTTTGACTTTTCCTGTAAAATGTTCTCCGAAGCATTTTGTGCAATTATACTGAGTTCCGGTGGTGTTAATTCAAATAAAATATCGTCGAAATTACTCATTTTATGCAACAAACAACTAAACTCGCAAAGAAAATTTTTGGAAAATGGCGCCAACCGTAAAAGAATATAAGCAGAGATTTTTTTTTTTGTTTTTTTCACCCATTCTGGGTAGGCAATCATACAGCCAAGTCTTCAGTAGATTTTTTTTTTGATATGAAATGAAAATGAAATTGATTGAGATGAAATAAAATGAAACCTAACCTAAGTCATTGAATCAATTGATTAAATCTGATATTGAAACAAATTAGTAGCTTCTTGTTAGAAATATTTGCATGAATCATAAAAACTTCTATGAAATTTTATTAGTAAAAACTTCGTGGTTGGTTTTTTCTTTTAAATAGACATTATTTTGACAGTTGGGAAGGAGAACGCACGAGTTCGGAAAAGGTAAAGAAAAAGCTCGAGTATGTAATAGCCCACATCCCGAACGCTATACGTCCCTGCAATACGCCACTTTTTGAGCAACTGTATTAAAAAAATATATTTTCACATTACACACAGCGCCGTCTGGCCCCAAAGTAAGCAAAGCTTGTGTTATGGATACCAGACAACGGATAGAAATACATATATTACTTTTTTTTGTAAATACAAACATATCATACATAATTACATCCAGACTCAAGACAAACACAAATGTTTATTACATAAATGTTTGTCCTGTGCGGGATTTGAACCCACACCCTTTGCACAGCAGTCGGCCACACTACCAACTAGGCTGCGAGGGAGTCAAATACTAATACATAGTACAGTAATACTAATATTATAAAGAGGAAGGATTTGATTGTTTGTTTCTTTGTTTGTTTGTTTGTATTAAATAGGCTCCGAAACTACTGGACCGATTTGAAAAATTCTTTAACCATTAGAAGCAGACATTATCCCTGATGAACATAGGCTACATTTTATCTTTTTCACATAACTTCTAACCGGCTGAACCGATTTGGGTTAATATTTTATATGAGTATTTTGATATTTTCTTGGATGATTTAAAAATACAATTGGACCCGGTAGGTGGCGCTGCTGTCAGTATGTCAAATACTAAACGGCTTGACCGATTGGGTTGAAATATTGTATGTGTTGCATGGTTTCATAAACACGAATGTATATGGCATACATTAATAAAATTGGAAAGATTTGATTGTTTGTTTTTTTTTCTATAATTGAGGAGTTACTGTAAGAAACTACGCAGATAACGAAATTTAGGGCGGGCAAAGTCGCTGGCAGAAGCTATACGAGATAATTTAAGATTGCCGTACATTTGTTATTGGGATCGCCGGCGATAATTATAGTGCATTACTGCCGCGGCCTGTAAACGCAGCATAACCAGCATAAAGTATGAGGGCCGAGGAGAGTCAGGTTATGCTCAGTTGTTGCCAAGGTTTGCATAGTGCTTTATTCAAACATGCGTGTAAATTAAAACAATAACATGGTATCATGTTTATTTAAAAAACATATATTAACAACTGTATTGACAATAAAAAAAAATTGTATAGGTAATTTTGCCGTCAATTCGCTGCGTTCAAATTTCGATTTTTTTTTTACTTTTTTTAAACTAATTTAATGGCGCATTCTTTTTGTTGTGCCAGTTTGAAATTAAAATAAAAAATTTTTTAGGGTTATTATTGTTCTGGTTTATAAAAGTTCGTTCCATTTTCAAATTACATATTCGACCGCTCGAGCGGGCCGCTCTCTGATACTGTAGTGTATGTACGATTTATCTCAAGGAATCTTGTATAAGATATGGTCGCATATCGTTGCATATTTGAGAAAAATAAATGAAAATACTATAATATAAAAAATTATAAATTTTTTGGCACAACTTGGCTTCAATTTAATTATTTTTGTTATTGTATTTTATATAGATAATAGCATTTTAATTCGGTTATCAGCATTTTATGTTTCTGGTAACTCCTTGTTAATAGTAAGAAAGTTTCCTATGTACTATAGTTTGTCCACGTGGAATTCGGTTTTAGTTATTCCTATGGGAACTTTTAAACTTTCCGGAATAAAAAGTAGCCTATGGCTTTCTCTGTCTCTTCAACTGTCTGTGTGCTAACTTTCAGCTTAATTTGATGCTTCGTAGTGACGCTTAGACATAACGAACAAACAGGCTTTCTCATATATATATTAGTTTGAAATTCTTCTCCATCGTTTTTTTAACGCCAACAGATGACAACTTATGCCCCTTGCATGATATTTCCACATCACGTTATAAGCCCAGCGCAAAACTATGTCTTACTAAGGAAGCGAGATGAATAAATGCAGAATCGAGTGCACAAGAAAGAGACAAGTACATCTCCTATTTGAAATATAGAAAGTAGAAATGTCGGCAGGTAATCTGTAGACAAATGATAGCATGACGAAATTTTGCAATAACGTGTAAAATATGTCTTTCAATAAGTTGAAGCTTTAATAAGTTTTTTGTAAAATGTTTTGGGCTCTAATTTACTGTGTTTTTTTTCATCTAGTTTTAGAACATCGCTACAAAAAAACCAAATTTCTTGCATATCTATACGCCCTCTCAAACTTACTCGTTTAAAGATAGTAATCTAGGGCACGGTGAGAGGCCTACGTTCAGCAGTGGACTTCTTCAGGCTGAGACGACGACGACGACCGTAATTACATTTTTAATAAGAGTGTGTTACTTTTCGCTTTCTTTGCGAACATTACACACCTAAAACCACAGCCATAATTTCCATATAACCAAATAAGAGTAGGAGTGTAGTGGTCGCGTACTACACTCATTCAGAGCGGACGTCGCGTCAGCTGTGGGGTCATCGAACTAGGTGGAAGGGGGCGGGTTTGTCACGCCTTCAAAATACACCCCTATTGACTAAACGTAAAGAGGGATTCGACTAAGATTTAAGCACTAATTGTAACAATAAAATCGTTTTATTTAAATTACAGTTTTATTTACAGTAATCGGTTGTAAAAAATCTCATTTAAAGAAAAGCTTGACTTTTGTAGATAGTAATTTTTGTAAATGTTGTGTCATTTGTGTGTGTACATAACATAAATAAATAATTTGTTGAACTGTAGAATTGAAAAAAGTTGGTAATGATAGCAAGAAATTTTGCAATTTAATAAAAAAAAAACCTAACTGCGAATGGTAGGAGGAGGCCGTACTTAAATCTTACAAAAATCAAGTTTTAGCAAATAAAATGTTTCGTTATAATATTTTTCGTGTCTCACAACCGCAACCAATTCGCAACCGTTCATTATGATTTTTCATTTTATTAGTACACTTTGATACAGGGTAGTGTGTCGGCCATGTCCGGAAAAGAAAAGGGCGACACCGGCTGTGTGTATATTACACGAACCATTTTGAGCATTTACTTGGCAAGTTTATATTCAACTAAACTATTTATAGTATAAAAGATACATTTACACTACAATTTTATTAATTTTAAATTTGCAAAGTTTAATTTTAAACTTGTATTAAAATCATCCATCATTTTAAATCTATCCACACATTTTCTTGCCTCTCGAGCTCCGGGCCGCCCGGGTTCAGTATACCATCAGGCATGTGCTATTCGTTACCCGAGTTCACACCTATTACTGAATTTGGCGTCGGAGTTTAAGGTGGTTTGAGTGTAAAAACATCACCATCATCAATATTCTATTCATATTGCAACGTCGTCATGGTGGCGTCAACAATTGGACAGCACATGTTCTGAGATGTTCCAGCATATTCGCTCCGTTGCTTCTAACACAGAACTATGTGAACAAGTTCATACAAAATGTATGCAATAATTGTTTCCCGTTTCACCTTGCTCCGATAATGTTTGGATAAGGCCTTCTCTTGTTAAAAGAGCCATAGGAACCGCTCAGATCTCAACTCTCTCTTTTGGCTAAGTAATATTCTCAAATGTGATTTGTTCCGAACTTGGCCTTCCTCTTACGAATTTTTCTTCTTGTTAAGTATAAAGTTATATTCACACATTTCAGTACAGGCATCGCGTCTTCCGTATCAGTTCTTACTACAGGGCCAATCCACAAATTCAATTCAGACGTGTGAGTCACACTGTACTTTTGCGGTTTACCGTCTAACAATAATTGTTTCACCTATTCTGTTCCACAATCGCTCGTCCTCCATTTTGTTTTTGATACCACGGGTCCGTGATCCTACAAAATTATCTTTGGCAACGATTTACTTTCGCTCTCGCCGCGCGCTGGCAATGCGAGCACTCTCAATAGGCAATAATAATAAAAAGTAACTGCGAAAGACCGATGGTGACTTGGCCCATAGTGCAAAAGAGAAGGCCGATCTATTGTCCTGTACTCACGCGCCTCTTCGCGCTTTCCTACCACACTAGGCAATTTCCGTCTTCATGGAAGACTTCGATTGTGTACCCGGTGCCTAAAAAGGGCGATTGATCAGAGCCATCAAATTACATGCCTATCGCTATTACCTCTCTCCTCTCTATGATGAAGCGTGTGATCAACACACAGTTTTTAAGATACCTAGAAAACCACGACCTGGTCAGCGACCGTCAATATGGCTTTCGCCACGGTCGCTCGACTGGTGACCTGCTAGTGTATCTCACACACCGATGGGCACTAGCCATTGATAGTCAGGTCTCCGACTGGGGACAGAAAACTTGGTCCGATTTAACCCTACAAAGACACAAGTCTGCGCGTTAACCGTCAAGAAAACCCCATTCACTTTGGTCCCACAATTCTAGAACACTCTCTCCATCACCAAGAGCATTGGAATCCTTGGTGTTGACTTTTTTTTTTTTTTTTTTATACCTCTAAAGTGGCAAACAAGTTTACGGTCCGCCTGATGGTAACATATCCAGCGATGTTCAGTTCCGAGATCATCTGCAAGACAACGTGAAGCTTGCGTCCAAAAACTTGGTGAACTCAACAGAGTGAAGCAGTACTTAACGTCGTGGCAAAGGTAGCAACCTTTACAAGTCGCAAGTTCGGCCCCATATGGAGTACTACTGCCATCTCTGGACGGGTGCAACCGGATACCAGATTGGCCCTTTGACTCGGTTCAACGACGGGCTGTTAGAATTGTCGACGATCCCAAATTCACTTGCCGTATTGAGCCATTAAATCTGAGGAGAGTTCGCCTTCCTGTGTGTGTTCTACCGCTTGGAACAAGCCATTATATTCCATTCTACAATGGAATGTGTTCTGACAAATTTTTTGAAATGATGCCCACGGCTACTTTGTACCATCGCACCGGCACCATCGGCAGGGAATTCAATCTCACAATTTAGAACCGAAATGGTCGCGTACAGTGCGGTTTCAGAGAAACTTCCTCCCGCGAACGTTTGGGTTGTGGAATGAGCTCCCTGCCAAGGTTTTCTCTAAAGACTACGTATGGGGTTCTTTAAGAAAGAAGTAATTAGATTTCTAAAGGGTCGGCAACGCGTGAGTGACACCCCTGGTGTTGCAACCGTCCATAGGCTACGGTGACCGCTTACCATCGGCGGACCGTAAGCTTGTTTGCCACCTTAGTGGGATAAAAAAAAAAAAAAAAGGCAATAGGCCTCTACATATTATTATTTATTTGTTCATACGGCACGACATAACCAAATAAATATAGTCATTCGACAAGATCGCTATAGTACGTTAGAGCGTAGCATTGGACGTTCACTAACATGACGTAGCTCGTAGACCATCTACGTCGTAGTAAATTCAAGAGCTGCCGCCGAGACTTTTCTCTTTTCGCTTTTCGCGAACCGTATGGACGCACCGTATTGTAAATTACGCTATAATTTGAATAAAATCACATTCAGAATTCCGTACTGCGGCTTGCGGGTAATAATATTTTTTTTATTAATGATTTTTTATTAGTATTAGTTGTAAATATAAACAAAATTACTGCTATATAGCTCAGTTGCTAGTAGATTCGATCCCCACACAGAGCAAACACTCGTGTAATAAGTAATTGTATTTGTCATGAGTCTGGGTGTTTTTTTTAATGTATAATATGTATGCATTTATTTATTTACGTTAGTACTTTATATTTATTTAGTTTTTTGAAAAAAAACCTTATAGGTTCTATCAAATATATAGCTACTGGCACCGTTTATAGCAAATAAAGCCAGTGTATTTAGTAACTTTTGCTTAAAAGTGTAAGTGTATTCGACCATCATTTTTTCATATTTGTATACATGCCATTTTAACGATTTTTGAATTTAAGAAATCATACACTTGTTGAAATCATCACAAGTTCCTTTTTTTCTAAAAGTGACCAAATAATACTAAATACTTTGACTTTATAATTTACAAAACCAGATTCTCTTTGGAATATAAAAAAAAAAATAGCGACGCAAAAGAATAAATAAATAATGTCTTCTGGAAACTTAAGTATTCCCAGACTGCGTTGTAAAAGTTGGTGCAAGCAAGAAGAATAAAGTATAAACACGAAAGACGTAGACGTAGCACCGCCGTCGAGACACCGTCTGTGGGCGGTCGCCGACCCCGCACATCCGGGTACATCCGGGTGTACACACTTCCAGACATCTAACCGGATATATTTTGTTAACTCCTTTGATGCTGAATAAATTTTCCCTTTCGTCTGATTTTCTTTATAAACGTGCGATTGAACCTGTTATTTAATTCTGAATTGTTACATCTCATGTACTTTATTATACTATATCTTCACGGTTGAAATATACAGAAAGGGTCAAGCAGCCTTTTCAACAACCACTGTATTGCCTCGTGACTTGTGCTCATCGTCGTAACTCTATTCATTAGTCTTAAATCACAAGCAGTGTTATATAGTACAATGTAAGACCAGGTAAAAATAATATATTCCTATATATATGTTATATATGATTACGTAAGTGGTTTTGCCTGTCTATTTGCTGTTTTCAGGTCTAATGTAGTGCTTATTGAACCTTTTTGTATAAAAATTGCCATACAGTTGCTTGAAACCTATGGCATTGAGTACTTTACATGTACCGTTTAAGACAAAACTTCATTAGACGAGTTGCGATGTTACGATGCAATCTGTTAAGTCTGTGTGTTGAAACATTTTAAACAAAGACATGCATACCCGAATATCATTCATCAGAAGACCAAATTAAAATGCCTCAGTCCTAGGCGCTACGTTAATGATTTAGTTATAGCTCTGTCAAGAACAAGCTACGGAAAAGAAAAGAACAGTGGCACTCGGGGCCTGCCGCGGTAAAGCTATTGCATTTATGCAATTACAAAAACAGCTGCTATTGTTGAAACAATAACTACAAAGGGATATCTGCTCATGAACTTGTTCTGACCTATGGATTCTCTCAGCTAATACTTTCTCCAACGAGAATACCAGACCATACAAAAGTCCTTACTGGACCTTCTGCCGACTACACGTCCGGACAGATATTCCGTCTCAGTGAATGCGCCTCTTGGCTCCTGGGACCACTGTCTAGTTCAGACTCATGTGTGTCCTGCACACAACCCGATCCACCTGGGCCAAAAAAAAACGAGTTGCAGTCCGGGAGTGCCGGCAGAAGTGAAAACCTTTACACACGATTCGCAACACAGACAACTCATACGTCATATTTAATTGTACAGAACCAATGTCCTAACACACAATTCGCGCTTAACACTCAAATATGTCACAAGACATGTCTTTGACATTGTCAAGAAATAATACTGTTTGTTTATTTACTTTTTTGACGTAGTATATTTGACATCTTAATCTGTCATAGAATTAAAATCCCGTATCCAACCTCCCTGTACTGTACTACTCATAATCGCCATATACTAGAAATAATTATGAGCAGTTAGCATCTAGTCTACACGCATACGTCTAGTCGCACGCACACAAACACCGTGCCGAAGTCTGCCGAACTGAAACGACGTTAGCCGATTGTTAGGTTTTTTTCGTTACGGAATTCCTTGATTCGGTTGCCGCGCTCAGAGCCCGCGATAAAAGCTATGCAATACGTTAATATTACCTGTGAAGGAATTGAAATATAAAATAATCTTCTAAAAGACTTTGAAGAAACTAAATTGTTATTTACCTTCAAAAAACTATTAAAATACCATATAAAAAACAAGTTAATTATCCAAAAATAATCTTACTTTTCGTATTAATATAATCTAATGTTAAACAATAATGGTAACACAACACACGACCACATTTTTATAATAATGTCTTTCATCCTGTAAAACAAAACACTCTAATTTATGTCAACTCCTAACTAATATTTTTCAAATTAAAGACTTTTTTTTACTTAACTACGACTTATATAATACTACTGTATAATAATATAATGCTACTATTAAGACTCACAGAATGTACTAAGTGAACAAAACTTATATAAAACTACTCCTCAAGACATGCCGCTTCTAGTTGTGCTTACTCGATGTAACACTAACTTGTTACATATTCACTCATTGCCAGTCCCGATCTTATATCGGTTACTACAATATTATTTACTTAACCTCACAAATTTATATTACCTGTCATAATATAATATAAACGCTTGTCAAAATAATGCCAGCGGTTTTTTTTGACTGGCGTGAAAAGCGTCAGCAGGCAACTATGACGTTATAGTTGTACTATATGAGACCATGCACCTATTTAAGCATGGACAGCATTACACCTACTTAGAAATCATAATGTTTCTGGTCACTTAGTGCTCATTATGAAACAGATCTAAAGAAATAGATTTTACATTTATGACTTTCCAGTGAATATTCCAATTGGTCGAAGCACGATCAAATATAAATTTATTCTTTCAAAAGTTACCAAAATATGACTTGTATGTTTTTGTCTTATGCCTTAAGAACTTAACATACAAGTTCATATAGAAAACAGTACAAACTCAAATAGTACATAAATAATTTTTATAATGCAACGACGAACACCTATGACTGCTTTAGAATAGTAATAATTAAAAAAAACGCTAAATTTTTCCGCTGTCTAGTTAATTCAAATATGAAGTATAAATGATTAAAGATTTATGCACACGTAAAATCCGCCGATGCGTTGAAATTAGTCGTGCTTGTGTGTGTAGGTATCTCTTGTCTGCAGTCTAGACGTCTGCGCCTATTTGCTTTGCACTTCGGGTGCGGAGTTTTATCAATTTAGAGTAATGCAAAATACTAGGGACAGGTGTTTTTAATTTACGTAGGTATATCATTCTATAAATGGGTATTATTAGAATTACCAAGATATAATATGATTGACATAACTTGTTTGGTTTTTAATTAGGAGGTTTTTAATATCACGTTATAATGAAATAAATAAAACATAAGCCGAGTCCAGGTGTCCCCCCCGAAAAGCAAATAAGTTCCGGTCGCTTTTGGCTTTTTTTTGGTTTGGTTTTTAACCTCCTACATTTTTAACCTCACTCTTTACCAAAACTATACGAGACCACGATGTGGGTAAACTCTTTAGTATAAAAAAATGTATCGCAACTCAGTTACCGGATCCAGCTCGAGTGATAGAAGCTGCTTTTTAGAAGGTCGCGTTATACAGATGTTATATGATATAAGAAGGAAAATTTCGGTTCAGCCGTTATACACCCCATTGCAAGAGCACGGGCCTCTCCTTGAAGAACCACCACGCTGGTCGAATGCGGGTTGCCAGACGTTGTCGATCAAGTGGCCACTCGACAGTCAGAGATTTCAAGCTGCCCATAAGGCTTCTTACTTGACTTGATGACTGCTGTCATATGCCAAAAAGCAAGTACCAACTGTTTTACGTGCCCTAGTTTAGGAAAATGTGCCACTAGGTGGTTACCCATCCAAATCCAAGTGACCATGCCCGACATTGCTTAACTTCGCGCATCGTTTCCGATAGACGAGACTATACCGAGCAAGCGAAGGATTCAAAAATTAAAACAACGAGCGAACGATTGATCTAAAATTTGATTTGCTCAGGATTCTAAGGCACGAAACCCATAAAGAAATCTAGCCGTGCGAAATACACAATTTTTCATTACAGCGAAGAAAATATATACAAGATACAAGAAAAACAATAATAAATGTTCTATTACTTATGAATGGAATAAGTTTACTTATTTTAAATAGTTTAATTAAGTATTGATAACATGATAACAACATCATAAGTCTCTGAAATAGGTTGAGCGCATTTTGTATGTCTGCATGTAGTCAAAAATTCGCACGCTCAGAGGTACTTGCCTACCTATTTTTCGCAGGTAAACTTAGGTAGTTTACGTTACTGGTGGAATTACTCATGTTTTTTTTAATTATTAACTTTAAGTTTATTTAGTAAAAGTAATATGTTTATAGTAAAAACAACCAAAATGATACTACTACTACGTACATAATTCCAAATAAATGTTTCTTTTCCCTTTCTTCTTTTTTTAAGGTGCGTTCCAAATTTGCACCATGGAAATTTTAAAAATCTTAAAACAAAAATGTACTTTCTTGTTGTATTTAATAATTTAACAAACTACAATAAATTATCTATTAAATATAACATTAAACAAAACATTATCTTTAATGCAATAGTATCAAAAATTAAACCAAAGCGTTATTAACGGATCACTAATGTATAAAGTAGTGAGGACTAACCGCATTTCGGACGGTGTCATATATTTGTTTTTAGAATTAAAAAAAAACCCTTTTGTGCGCAAGCGGATAAAGCAGGCTTTTCCACACAGATTTAATCAGATTTTAAACGACAAATTGGGCCTTTCCGAACAAGTTATTTGAGTACTTACTTACGTATTTAATTTAAACTTCGGGGTATTAAAATTCCCCGTCATAACGATGTTTTTAGCGTGTAAATATTTTAAATTCAATTTTAAATATTTTCAACACTTAAACAACAACCCCTAGTATATTATTCATAATAATAATGTACTTTATTGCACCAACATAATAATTTTGCAAAAATAAGTTTATAAATATAGAAAGCAAAAAGCGATCTCTTGCAGACAACCTTTGAGTAGAGGAAATAATAAAAGTTAAACATAGTATAGTAGGTGTGTTAGATACAGTTATTAAGAAGTATATATATCATACAATAATGTATATAATATAAATAAATACACATAAATAACATATATGAATAATTCATATATAAATACTTATATGTAAATATATATTATATGCATGTATATAATATAATTATAACATATATTACGTATAAGTGAATATATATATAAACAAATATAGGTAGTGATGTTATTTTATTCTATAAGGTAACGAGTGAGTAAGATTTTTAAATATGGCTTTCGATTTTGCTTTTTTTTTTTCCAAAGGTAAAGCGTTCCATAATCTAACAGCTTTTACCGTGAAAGAATCATCATACGATTGTGATTAATGCAAAGGAGTTTTTAGCATCCAGCTAGTAGTCTCTCGAAGAGAAATATTTCCAATAAAATATATTATGTCATGTTATATCTAGAGGTACTATTTGAAGTAAGTACTTGAACTTGGTAACAAAATCAAGACGTGCATATTATTGCCATTCGTAGACGGAGGAAAGGGTTATATTTACGCCGGTAAATCGCTCCAGCCTTAAGAATCCGATTTTAGTTTAGAAGGCTCTTTGTCCGGGACAAGGAGACATTTGCCCAGTGCTGCGCTTCCCACCTATTTTATCAACACCAACCGCGAGATTGCTAATAAAGGAATAATTGTTATGTTTGTAGGCCTTTTTGTTTATTAAAAACGTTGTGGCCTATAATTTGTGTGTGTGGCCAGTCTGGCTGTGGCCCGCGGTTTGAACCAGAAAAGTTCGTTTCGTTTGCTCGCACTAAATTAGATTATCGATTTAGGGCGTTCGATAAGGCGTAGGATTTCTATACACGTCAACTCCATGATTATAGTAAAGTAATTTGCTATAGCAAGCTTTTATATTTTAAACTTATATATTTTATATATTAGTTTAAAATATAATATAATAGCTTGCTATAGCAAATGATGGTTATAGTTAAAACTTTTAAATTTTCTGGGATGAAGGTGGAATTTTTGAATTCGGGATCTCCATTTTGACGAGCAGAGCGTAGGAGAAACAAACATACTAACACACACACTCACACACATTGTATCAATAGATAGGATTTATTATTTATCTGTATATATGTTGTAGGATAATCAGATAAAACGGATATTTGTAAAAATATAGATATTTGTGTCTAGAGACTCAAGTTTTGCACAGAGGTTACTGTTATAACGCTGGCATGTAAAAAAATATTTCACAAAATTAATTACTTTACGTAATACGGGGGTTGTAAGTTTGTATTAAAATTCATCATTTTTTAAGCTAAGTGCTTAAAAGGCCTTAAAGTTGAAAAATAAGATTGACGTGTTTCACCGTTAAAAAATTGTCCCCTAAGAGGACAGTTTAAGGTATATGTTTATATATATGGATTTTAATATATGAAGTTCTAAAAAAAATTCGTTTCAAAATCGCCCCTAATATGCTTAAATACAGATCTATGTTTTTTTATGCAGGAGAAGAATTCCTTCCTGAACTACAATGTGTCCTGCATATTGACGCTGCCCCCATATCAGAGACAAGGCTACGGTAGACTTCTTATAGATTTCAGTAAGTGTTGTTTAATTTCATTTGTAGTTATTCCTACTATAGACTTCCATTATAGCATTTAATTGACTAATAAAGTGAAGTTGTAAAATAGAATATTGTTTAGAAAAAAGTGAATATTGGTCAAATATAGTACAAAAAATGTATAGTTAAAAAAAAATCTCGTTATCATTCTGTTGACACAAATATTTTTTTAGTCAGTTGCCATATTTTCGGCCGAAGTCGGAACCTCTAGCTAATTAACAATATCAAACAGTGCGGACGTATAATTAGCCTATATATGTTTCCACTGTTTGGGCACAGGCCTATGCTTAAAAACCTGAAAGCGATTTAGGCCGTAGTTTACCACGAGACCTTAGGTCGTATTGGTGGACTTAAATTACGTTTTTTGAATCTCATCTCAGACGTATTTAGGGTTTCTCCTGATTCACCTAAAATCAGTGGTGTGAGTGAACGATAAACTTTAGAATTTAGAAAAAGAATTATTGATACATACCGGCCTCGAACGCCCGCACAGTCCACCACGAGACCTTAGGTCGCATTGGTGGACTTTATCTCGGACGTATTTAGGTTTTCTCCAGATGTTTTCATTCCTCTAAAATCAGTGGTGTGGATGAACGATAAACTTTAGAATTTAGAAAAAGAATTATTGATACATACCGGCCTTGAACGCCCGCACTTCAGAATGCGAAGCACTTTCCGAAATCACAAGAAAACAGTTTGATTCAAAACGCCATGAACACAAAAGCGTAATGAAAACAAGGGACTAGGTCAGCCAACCTGACCTATCCAAAGCTTGTTACAGTTGTTGAATATTAAAATTCGTTCTTTGACGTACTTTTTTATTTACGAGGACGTTTCATTGCCCCCATGTAAAACCATTTGCTCTTGTTTGAATTTCAGGATATGTATACAATTTTGCAAAATATTATACAAAAATATAAATGAATTCTTTAATTACACTAATAATATTTATATGATCCATTGCTCTATTTTTTTTTTAATTAAACTATTATTATAATACTTTTTATTTTACTTAACGTGGTTCAGCCCAATTCCTTTTAATTTTGTGTGCGCTAATCCAGCTCATACTTAACTTTTTAAAAGTAGCCTATGTCCTTCTCCAAGGTACAAGGTATTTCATCGAGGTCGGTTTAACCGCGAAAAGAACATAAACCGACAGACAGACAGACAGAGTGACTTTTTCATAATATTTATAAATGTTAGAGATTATCAGTTTACTCTTTTTAATTTTAATTTAAAATCTTTGTCATTTGTTTTTCTTTAATTGACTGAACATACATAGATGATCATACATAGTGATCAAAATATATAAAATATCCTTAGCTTGTATACAATCAATTGTTACAATTACGAATTTTAATTATTTTCTTTAACTGCTCATAAGTTGCCGCTGAATCTGAACTTGTCTTTTTAAACAAACTGTGATACATCTAATATCTTTGACTATAGACATTTTGTAACTCAAAAAATATTATTATTTTAAAGCATTATTTACCATAGTCGCAAAACGCTTATGTATTTACAAAATACCCGTGAATTAATACCATAGAAAGTTTTTATCGAATAATGAAATGTATGAAATCAACAAATAAATATAGTTGTGGGTATTTAGTGCAGGGTTGTATGGAAAAAAATTAATTCGGATTCACCTTAAATTACTACTTCTGCTAAATTACTCCCTAATATATTACTTTACCTTCAATTATAAATAAAAATCTAAAGGGTACAAGGCTACTTTTGAATATATGTTAGTGTTCCACAAGCAAAACGTAAGCTAGCATAACCCTATCGCAGTATGCATAGAGCGTTGTAACTGACCTAACTTAACACACGCGACCTACAGCCTTCCTTCATCGTTCCTGCGAAGCACATACTATTATTTTTGAATAGCAAAACAGGAAATAGCGAATTTCCAATTATTCGTAGTCGAAGACTTCAGTGTAACAGCCACCTGAGCGGTCAAAATCGTGAACTCTACGGCTCGGGGTTTGTTTTGCCCCCACGGGAAAGAGGGGTCGTCGCGACGCTCCGGCCGTCGACCCGACCCCGATCGATGCACTGCAGTATAGATCGGTCTACCGTCTAGACTCCCCTGCTCCCTTTAGGGGTGTTTAGGTCTGGAATAGGGGGCGTGAGACGTAACGGACGAATTGTAGATGGTTGGAATTTTGACGGGGCTGTTAATTATTACTTTCGATGTAAATTGTCTGAATATATGATGATTAAAGAATTATTTAAGCACCAAACGACGTATTTAATTCGGTTAAGTTATTTAGACACGTGACTAAGATGGTTCCAGTTTTTCGAGTAAATTTGGGTATTTTATGTTATCTCAATTGGTATGTAACACTGAATGCATTCTTTTTTATGAAAATATATGACAAATGTAAGGTAATGGGAGTGTGCTGGCTGGTCAGCCTACCAACTAATCACTGGCCCCAAGCGCTTTGTAAAAAAAGTGCGTGTTATACAAACATTAAGTAAGGGTTCCGTAGAATAAGCATTATTGTTTGCACTGCAATTAAATGTCACATTTTGTTTTGCAAGTACAAATTAAATTTTATCGGTACTGTATTAAATCTTGCTTGATCTCATTTCATTTTTTTTTATGTGTTTTTATTTGAACTGTGGTTTTTGGCAAAAAATATCCGAGGATAACTTAGCTCCAATTCATTGTTAGCTCCTAAAAATAAGGTGAGGTGACGTAAAGTTGAAAGAAAATCATTACGACAGTCAAATCATATGGGCCTGCAATGATTATGACCTACATTGCTGCTTTACATCATAATACACTTAGAACAATAAAATAATATACCATCTCGACACTTATTATCTCAAGAGGGGTGGTCAGAGATAATATATGCTTGTTACATTCACGTTTCACTGATTTTATTCTGTCCCACAAACGTTATAAATGGTTAGCATATCGCCGTACCGGGGATATATCAGACTCAAGACAACTTAACATTAACAAATTGTAACAATATTGGTCGCCCTTTACCAGGAATTGAACCGGGGAGCTACTTTCATCTCTAGCGTTCTACTACTACGCCACAGCGATATAAGTCACTTTTAAATTAGCACTGGTTCTATGCGGTCCGTGTCACTGAGTATTGTTTACAATGTTTAATATTGTAATGAATACTAAACTGTTAACAAATATTTTTTCACTAGGTTATCTACTGACGAAAGTGGAGGGCAAAGTTGGTTCCCCCGAGACACCCTTATCCGATTTGGGTCTCATATCTTACCGATCGTATTGGAAGGAAGCACTCCTCAAGAGACTGTGTTCGGCTCCTGGACCGACTCTGAGCATCAGAGATCTTAGCAAAGACTTGGCAATAGCTTCCTCCGACATAGTGTCAACGCTACAAGAAAGAGGACTAATGAAATATTGGAAGGGGAAACACATTGTTTTGAAGAAACAGGTTAGTATATGGGTAAACGTTTTATAGTCCTACCGTAAAACAAACAATAAAATAAAATTTGATTAAGGCAAATTCAAGTTCAAAATCTAATAAAAATTAAATAACTCATAAAGTCGACGTAACATTAAGTTTTTTTTAAATCTTTACATCCACATAGAAAATATTGCCTTCATCTTGTTTGTCGAAAGGACGACCCCAAGAGCGACAACCCAAGCCGAGGCTCCCCCTTGCCCTTGAGCGTTGGGCGCTATATATGCTATACCCCAAAAGCCCGGTGGAGCAGTAATGGCTGCATCAGCCAACTGCATAGTCAGTTAAGAAAAAAAAACTTGTTTGTAACTATGCACCTATAAATTTATTCTCGGCAGGAGGTTTTGGAAGAAGTGTCTCGGCGAGCGGAGCGGGCCCGGTGCGTAGACGCTGCATACCTCCGCTGGTCCCCGCCGGCCGCGACGCAGGCGCCTCGCTGACGCCGCGCCCCCCGCGCGCCTCGCGCGCCCCGCGCTCGCTCCCGCACCCGCCCCTCTTCCAGCGCTGCGAGAGCATTGCTGTAAACATCTATGTACGACACTATTAGTTTGAACATATGTTGAAGTGAATATGAATATATGGGTACCTATAATGCCCTGACTCTCTGTGATTATTTTATACAACGCTGTGGGAGCGTTGCTGTGAACACTTACATATTATGTCACTGTGAACTTGAAAGATTTTAAAAGTATAGAGGAAAATGTATAATGCATATTTTACTCTTCTGATGGACCTTGCTGTGAACATCTACGCAGGCACTTTCCCTACTATTAGTTTTAAACCTGAGAAGTTTTATTGACCAAGAGCAGATGTAATTTATTTTAGTTTATTATTAATTAAAGATATTAATAGTTGAATCAAATATAATAAGTAAAATGAAATCCGTTTACTGATAGTCCATAAATAATTAATATCGTCAAAAATTTTAGATGTAATAAACTATTTATGACCTCATTTATATATAAGGAAATTGTTTTTTACGTAAAAATATAAATATGTTTTGAGTTACTTAAGAGGGAACCCTTAACTTATACTAGCGCCGCCAATTGTCATTTTTAATTGTCTAACTAAACAAAGCTTATTTTTAAAAGTGTCTGTTTCTGGCAGATATGCTATCTACGACTCCCATATTTATCCTAAAAAGAATAAAATCGTTCTAAAACATATATTACTGGTTAAGCACATTTTTTAAATTCGCTTTGTACAAAATGAAAATTAAACATATGAAATGGCGACGTTTGTAAGCAAGGTTAAAATTATAATAGTGTAACATACCTATTGGTCCAGTTTGTAAAAATATATAAAAAAACTTAATATATAAAGAAAATTTAATTATATATATAATACAAATTAGTATTTCTTTTGGTATACTATTATTTACGAGTTTTATCATAAGTATAAAATCAATTCTATCAATTTAAAAATAAATATGAAAACTTGTATTTATAACATGTATTTTGTGTCGACATCACAATTTAATCAAAATAATTTGTGGTTTCCATAAAAAAAATATCCATTAAAAACAAAAAAAAATACAAATTTTACTTCAATAGTATACTATATACAAAAAATATGTTAAAGTAAACGTATTACTAAAATTGACGCTTCTGTTTTTTATATTTTATTCTTAAATTTTTATTAATTAGAAATTAGATTTAACTTTATAAAGAATTCAATATTAATATTTTATTCTTACACTGTTAACACAATTGGCGCACTCTAAGTACTTTGGTATAAATCTATTTTATTATGAATTTGTTTGTAAAATGAATATTATTTTGAAAAGTAGAAAAGTGTTCGTTAATTTGTCCTGTGTGTTTTGTTTTATTGTTACTTTACAGTAGCTATCTTCTACAATTAATATTTTAGAGATAAAATTAGAGAAAATTGAATACAGATAAGAATAAATTTAAATTATTAAATATAAAATATTAATAAGTTATAAATAGATTTTATCAATATAATATATAATACTAGGTGAACTTTACTCTGCGATATTTTTTTTTTTCAGTTAAACATAGTTTGGTAAGTAAGTAGGTAGGTACATATGCTAAGAAACTATAATGTATGTGATAGTGGTTGTTCTATTAACATAATAATTTAAATATGTTATAGTTAAGGATTATAGTAAAGCAATATAAGATTGTTTCATTCTAAATCAGAGTAAATGTTATATGATGATTTTGTGTAAAGATTGGTATAGTCCTAATTAGTAAGGCACGTAGGGCCATTTCACACTTCGTTTTTTTACATCCATTTGTTTACGTTTCATTATAGATTTCATCATGCAAAAAGACGATGCTAAAGTCTTTGACCATTCAAACAATAAACTTAATTTTTTTTCAATCAGAGGTATTTGACAACAGCTCTAATTTGATTTTTTTCCATTTTGATGTTTTCTCTCCGACTGTTCGTATCCAAGAATAGTTGCATAGGATTGCCTATATATATATATATATATGTTTCTTTTGTGCTGACCTAGTAGATATATGAGGAAGCAAAAAAAAATTCATATTTTTGTGTGCTTTACGAATATTATCATTACTTTTGGGTCACCTATGTATTTACTTATGACGTAATTTAATATTAATATATTTAAGTATTACGTAGACTGTTTTATTATTGTTGTGTACACGTTTAGTTCTTATTGATAGATAGCTTAACATTCACTTCATTCAAACAGTCGGCCATCAAATGCGTCTAGACAGAGCAACCGTGAGGTGTGGTGCAAGACGGGGGCGAGCTGGACTAGCCATGGCTAGTCGAGACCTGTCCAGCTAATCATACGTTTGGTCCCGGCGCTATCTACGTCTAGACTTTTTTTTAACTTCAAACGCGATGACCGACTTTTAATGAAATGAATCTTAGGCTGTTGTCATAAACTGAATTAAATGCTTCGATGGGAAATGCTCAGGCGTGTAGACGTACGTTTATGCCGGTGCGGTTTACTACGTTACTACGTACGTAAACGTAGCGCAGTGTTTCTTTAGGCACAGAATATGGTAAGGTTAGGTACAATAAGCGCGTGAACGTATACGCACCGGCGGCATCCGTAAATGTGACGTCTGCAAGAGGCCTTTCGATCTTTTTTTTTAGGTTTTCTGTGTACTTTTTTATAATAAATTTAATAAATGGATTAGATTACGCCAGATTGCGGCGATATACAACATAAGTAATAAAATGGTTTTTAATCCAATTAGTGCCTATTTTTAAGATTAAAGGGTTGTCTGTCTGTTTATTGGCTTGTATTACTTCGGTTGACATCGAATTTCACAATGTGAAATATGACAACTTTTATTTTCGAGATTATAGTACTTACTTGCCAATTTTAAATGCGTGTCTGAACCTCATAGTTGCAAATGTTTGTAGGTACTACTTTTTGGTGTTAAAGTGAATCCGAACATAATTTTTTCATACAAACTGTGATACACCTAATATCTCTGACTATACATTTCGCTACTCAAAGCGTGTTATTATCATATAGCGATATTTACCATAGACTTCGCTACTCAAAGCGTGTTATTATCATATAGCGCTATTTATCATAGACGCATAACGCATATCGTCTATGGTAAATAGTGCATCCATAAAATGTTCGTGAATTGTGAATAAACAAAGTTTTCATCGAATTCATTGGATATATGAAATCAATTTCTTCAATTATTACGTAATTTACTATCATTTCTTGATTAAATATGCTTTTTGCGACTCCGATAAATTTAAATATATGATAACCGTTTAAAGCTACAACATGTATTGTTATTAAAATTTAGTGCAACGAAGGTTGTATTGGAAAAATCTGATTCAGGTTTACCTTAAGCTAGTTTCTTTAGTCTTAAGTATATTTAAAATGTCAAGGGCAAAAGTTACTTAAAGAGTAGTTCGAGGCATATTTTAAGTTTGGCATGATCTGCGCTGTTGGCTATAACTGTATATGTATAACATGCATAATATAGGTAGGTATAATTACTGATGTCGAAGTAGTGGCTGGTCTAAGCGACAAAGAGGTCTACAGAAAAAAAATTAAATGTTCCTTGCGAAGCCGGGGCTAGCTGCTAGTGTATAAAATCAATCAAAACCCGTTAAGTAATTTAAATAAAACTAATATAAATTATTTTGATTAATTTATTCTAGGTATTGCAATTGGCATATAATGGTAATTTACTGCTATGTGTACATAACAGCTTATGTAATAGGTATATATTGAACTGATATATTTTTTTTTAAATGAACACAATCAAATTCAACTGTATGTGTAACCTATTTTTATAAATTTTGTTTTTTTTTTTTTAATAAAACGAAATTGATAAAAATTTAACAATAGATAAGTTGTACAAAATTATACATAGGTGGCGTCATGTTATTTACTAGATATTTTGGTTTAGAAGCATCTGTCTGGAAGTGACAGTTACCTATGTAAGGTGTGTCTCTTCTATAGATAAATTCTACTACTCTATGATATTAATTTAGTAATATAAATCCAGGATTTTATTTCGGGGGAGACGATTAATTATACTCACTGTGTTCCATGAGTATGAACTAGTGGGTACGTTTATACTGTCCAAAAGGAAATATGAAGTTCTATAAAATTTTTTTTCGGACATTTTACGGCTGTGGTGTCTACTAACCAGGTCGATACATAAAAACACATCATCGACTTGGCTTATATAAAAAAGTATGTTATTAATAAACGTAGCAGTATCATTGTTATTTTAATATTTATAATTATTTTCATGTGAATAGTAATTAAATTGTAATTAATGTTTTTACAGTTGTTATTTATATTTAATTAGATAATTGTATAAAAAAATTACCGCAAATAAATGGTAGAATGGTTTATACTAAAGAGTTTAATTTATTCGACTTATTCCGGAATAACGACATACTGTTGACAATATACAATACATACATAACGGACACGTCTATTGGCCCACCTTGTGTTTAAAGTTTTTTTTTTTTTTTTTATACCACTAAGGTGGCAAACAAGCCTACGGTCCGCCTGATGGTAAGCGGTCACCGTAGCCTATGGACGCTTGCAACACCAGGGGCATCACTCGCGCGTTGCCGACCCTTCAGAAATCTAATAACTTCTTTTTTGAAGAACCCCATACTGTAGTCCTTAGAGAAAACCTTGGCAGGGAGCTCATTCCACAACCCAAGCGTTCGCGGGAGGAAGTTTCTCTGAAACCGCACTGTACGCGACCATTTCGGTTCCAAAGTGTGAGAATGATTGTATTGATTGCCCATAGCTAAAAATATATGTTAGGATGAAAAAAAATATGCAGTTATGAAGATTGCACATTCCACAGGCAATGCAGCAACTGAAAACAGCCATAGAAGATGAATGGGATATGATTTCACAGAATTTCATAGTTAAACTGATTAATTCTATGCCTAATCGCATGAAAGCTGTCAAAGATGCCTTTGCCTAAATAAACATTTTATTGAGACAAAACCTAGCACTAGTCTTATCCTTCATCTATACTTAACTATATGGCTGCAAGTCTTTTTTTTTCAGTATTCTGAATCCGATTTTTAAACAATATATATTATACGAAAAATTTGACAAAATGTGCCAGCTTCATAACTGCATAAAAACTTTTTGCTCGTCCTAACATTGAGGATAGATAGATATGTCCGGGAGTGTATAAAATAGAAGTGCGCTCATAATAATGAATTAGAAAATGTCAAAAGTTATAAAAAAAAAACATATGTACACACACACAAACACACGCGCCCGCATGCTTTTGAAACAATATGACATAGAGTCCAAAATTTTGATAATAACGTGATTCTCATTTGGATTCCCATTCTAAAATTAAATTTCTTTGCTTTGCAACCATCACTACACTCTGTCACTTAGTGGTGGCTATACTAAAGTTTCGACCTTCGTATTTAGTTTTATAAAGGATACCACTGGGATGTGGCACATGACTGTCGCTAGTATCGCGAAAGTTCACAGTATTTTAATACGCCGAGTGTAGTTTTGATGTTTGCCACAAAGTCAAAAATGTCTGCCAACACACGCGCTGACTCGAAGGCTAACCAGATCACAAGCACTCTCCGGCCGTATCGTTTGGTAAGCGAAACGGTTCTTTGTGGGTGGTGCGTTGATCTGTGTCATCCAAAACCGGGAACGAGCCGCGCAATCAAACAAAATTGTCCATTATTATGTTGACAGAGTAAATTAAGCTCTCATGTTTGTGTTTTGGTAAACATTCTGTGCAAGTACTATTATTCTGTGACGAGCTGAGCCATATACCCCCTTCAGTTTTGTAATACGTAGGATTTTATAAAAACGTACCTAAATGGAAAAAGTGGTTCAATCTGGCTTTGTAATAATTAAATGCAATAAAAAAATACTCATAGGTATTTTCTCACCTCATTTAACACCTTGAAAAATTAACAATCTTTATGTGAAGTGAGTGGCCGAGTTATTTATCTTCTGTTAATATATTAGTGCGGAAAATAAAAATGTAAGTAGGTATACTCTTTAAAACGTATTGATAACTTGATTTTGGATGATTTACCTTAATACTTAAGCTATGCATTGATATACCTTGTGAAGCCTTACAGTCAGTCTAAATAGCGAAACACTCCGTCATTATTTAAAATATAAAAAATGTGCATAATTAGCGGTTTTAAAAATACTTTTTAATATGCCAAAATTGATAAAATCTGCATCTACATCATGCGTTATTTTGTTGTATTATTGCTTAACACGTGTCTACCTAGATTGTCGTCATCTCAATTTCGATTTACCAAATATTCTAAGAATTGGGTTCTGTTGGATTTAACGAAGATTCTTAAAAATGTGTTCTTTTGTTTGTTGTACTGATTTCCAAGCCGTGTTTACCTCGAACTCTCACGACTGGACGCCAAGTTTTTATGCATTGTCCTTCAGTTGTTATCATAGACATAGATAACTGGACAACACATTTCCTAGCCAAGGACGCAAAAGTATGAACCTGTAGTCTTTTGTCTCTTTCTTACTTGTTTCAATAAACATAAACCAAAAAAAAGGCAGACGTTGGTAGAAATAGAAAAGAGACCCTGAGGAATTATAATTATTGGTCCTACATTTCGGGAGTCAAGACTTTTTTTTATGAAATTTAGTCCTGTTTTTGAATCTTTTTTTAGATTTCAAAAATCTTGATTAGTTTTTGAGATATATGCAAAAACCCCACTTGTTTCAGTAAATTGTTTAAAACTTAATTTTTTTCACAAATCATCTAGACGCGATTCCAAATCGAATGACACCTTATTTATATTTTTCCGTGACTGCTGAAAACTTTTTTAAAAAAAGCACTTTTTGACTAGACTATAATGACAGTCATACATAATCGACAGATTTTTAAAAGTCAGCTTCTATATTAAGGATTGCTAATATGATCTAACATTCGTCGCTTTTCCGGGTTCGAAGTTTTTTTTTTTTTTTTTTTTAATACCACTAAGGTGGCAAACAAGCTTACGGTCCGCCTAATGGTAAGCGGTCACCGTAGCCTATGGACGCTTGCAACACCATGGGCATCACTCGCGCGTTGCCGACCCTTTAGAAATCTAATAACCCCATACTGTAGTCCTTAGAGAAAACCTTGGCAGGGAGCTCATTCCACAACCTAAGCGTCCGCGGGAGGAAGTTTCTCTGAAACCGCACTGTACGCGACCATTTCGGTTCTAAAGTGTGAGAATGAATTCCCTGCCGATGACGAGCGGTGCGATGGTAGAAAGTAGCCGTGGGCAACATTTCGAACAATTCCTCAGAACACAACCCATTGTACAAGCGGTAGAACACACACAGGGAGGCAAAGTCTCTCTTCAGACTTGAGGGCTCGATACCGCAAGTGAGTTTGGAATCGTCGACAATTCTCACAGCCCGTCATTGAACCGAGTCAAAAACTGGTATCCGGGTGCACCCGCCCAGAGATGGCAGCAGTACTCCATATGGGGCCGAACTTGCGACTTGTAAAGTTATTTGTCACTACAGTACACAGAAACATACGCAACGCTATTTTTATATAAGGATATGATTCCTTTATATCTTTTTGTATAAAAAATTAGTTAAGTTGCCGTAGACTCATTATGTTTTTATGGGAAGTCAAGAATTGTTTTAAAACAACACATTCTTTGATTATTGACAGGATTAGTATTTTTTTTGAATTTTTGAATATTGCAATTCTGGTTCAATGGTTTCTTATGAGACTTACGTGGAACTGTACTGTACCCTGCTGCTTGTGTTGACTGGTGTCATTTAAGTGCAATTAAAAATTCAAAAAAAATATAAAATTTAAATATTTTCCACTTTCAGGTGGTTAAAAATGAGGATATAAACTATCATTTAAGGTATATATTAGAGAAAAATACTGAGCCGTCTTCTAATATATAGTAATAGTGTGGTATATTTTTAGAACCGGCTCATCAAGCCCTTTCATTTGCTACCTCACACGATGGGTTTCTGAAAAAACAAAATTTTAATCCCATTCAAAAAAATGATGACACCATATACCCCCCCCTAAGGGAAATATTTTGAGGAACTGCGGCTCAAAAATATTGTTTTGTCCGTAAGTACTGTGTGCCAAACGGCTAAACTCTACATCGTTTTGCAGTCTTTTTATGCGTACACCTAGGACTATTTACTACAGCAAGCTATAGTTCGTTTGAACACGGTTATAGTTATTTTTCGGTATAAAAAGGTAGTTTATGTCTTAAGACCCTGGCTTAGCTGTCAACTGCCTCCATAACAAATTTCATCTTAATTGGCCCAGCCGTTTGAGCGTGAAGTAGTAACAAACATACAAACACACTCACAAACTTTTACCTTTATAATATTAGTGTGATAAATAAATCATAATAGCAAATGAAAATTACTGTTTTATACTATGATAGCAACCACAATGATCCGAGCCTCTATAAAATTATGTTGGACATACATGCACTAAGATGTCCAGGGTTACAAAGTAAAGAAATAAACAACGAAAAAAAATAAAGGGCGTAAAATTGAGATAAAAAAACTAATTTTAAAGCTGCAGGCGAAAAAAATATATTTTTGTAAGAGGAACCAATTTATGGTTTTTTTTAGGTTACAGGTTAAAGGTTTCGGGTCCGATTTCCGGTATAGTGCCACCATTTTGAAAGAATTGTCTCTCTTTAGTCATGTTTGTGCCCGGCACGGCGACAGGGTTACCACATGTTTGTGTGACGGAATACCATCGGTAAAACGTAAATTTTGGGGCGTACGTTTGTAACAACTCTGACTACCCCTCCGGGTAGGCATTGCAATCTCGCAGCTCATTCAACCCCTTGGGGTTGAACACGCGGGATCCCGCATCTTTGAAATTATGTTATAAAATCAAATTGAAACTACAGATTTTAGTGTAAAAATCGACTTTTATTAAACATTTCTTACATTAAGCAACAGAAATTATTTCTTTTCTATTAATTAAGTATAAGTAATCGTTTTTTTTTATTTTCTTCATTAAATGTTTGGCATAGTATATATAGTATAGTTTTGTTTAATTTTACCCTTAATCCTAAGAACAATTTTATACTTTTTATTCAGTCTTATTAATATAATGACTCATAATAAAATCAAAACTTTCTCTTAGATGCTATTACTATGATATCAACCAATCGTAAAAAATTACCAACAAATGTAGGTCACTACATAGTCATAGAGATTCCAAGGATAGATTTTACACATTCAACCTATTAACTATTCTGTGGCCATACCTCTAATGTTTCAATTATATAGGTACTTGCAGTTTTCACGTTTTACTAAGCAGACCGGTTATGATATAACAAAAAGAGAATTCTTAAGACCTTGGTTGAAGTTCATTAACTCCTTTATTCAGTCACTTTTGACGTCAAGAGCTACAATAGTTTATTTACGTAAACGCTAATAGGTTTTACGATAACGTAGACGTTGAATCGGTTACATGTGGTTTCGCACACGCGCTGCAGAGCCGCGTGAAATGGCAAACTAGATGGCAGACTAGATATATTTTAAGGGCTTTTGTTCCTTTTTTTAAGGTTAAAAGCTATGGTATACCCTAATAAAAGCGCCCCGTTTCGACCAGTGCACAAAGACATATTACACTATTGAAGAATACAAAAATACTCAGTTCCACGTACGATGGGCGCTAACACGTGACCGCACGTTGAAAATCTCGATTTTCTCGTTTTTTTGTCAGTAGATATAAAATTCAAATATTTTTTTTTTACTATGAAATAAGCCAAGTCACTTGAGCATATTGATATATATTTTATGAAATAAGAATCATGCGAATATTACTCTTAGTTTTCCAAACAATTGTAATTAAAGCCCAAAAATAGTGTCAGATTATTTTTCTTTCAAAATGTTTTAATAGCCTAATTATTGTGATATTAGCAAATCCACTTAATTGAGGTTCGAACTGTAATATATATTTTTTTCACGTCAAAAAGTGTACTCGGGACTACAAGAAAATTAATTAAATTCTTGCAAACTTAACTCGTTTGGGTATGCCAACACCTTAAATTAGATATATGAAATTGCCCAAAGTTTGACAGTCTTTGAACGGTCACGCACAGTGCGGATTCACAAGAACTTCCATGAACGAATGCTTATTGTATGATATAAGCTTCCTGTCCAGGTTTTCTCTAGAGAGTAGAAGAAAGAGGGGCACGCTGGTCCGGCGGGGCACAGAGGTCCGGCGTCGTAAAATTAATATCTGCAGATAGCGCTAAAAAAGGTCTCTACGGTATCTAAGAGCGAGAAGAGAAGAGAAGAGAATTATATTGTTCGAAGCGTTTTGCCTAAGTTGTGACTGACATTGTGTGAGTTGCAAAGACAAAAAAACGAGAAGAAAAATAAGAAATATCGATGAAATGTCAACTATTTTCTAACTAAAACATTTGAAATCGGTCAAATGCACTAAAAATAATGCCCCTAAAACAGACTTATTGATAGAAAATTTTGCTATACGTTTTATCGGCCTTGAAGTCGTCTGCCAAAATCACCGCTTTAGTGCTCGAAACGCGGTGGAGAAAGAAATGTTGGCAACATACAACATACATAGGTACCCTTTTTTAGAGATAAAGGGTTTCTTTTTATTTTTACTGGTAGCCTCCTCAATAAAGAAATTAATTATCGTATTTGTTTCTTACTACATCTTCTAAACATTTATCTTACATATCGGATACAGAGGACCAGATGTTACCCACATGTTGGGGCACAGAGGTCCAAATATCGTTTTCGGCATTCGTAATTTTATATTTAATACCAATGAAATAATGGTTAAGTCAAATCATTTACAGTCAACTGTAATTTATATACCATTTTACAAATTTCAATTAGTAGCACCACAGACTGTATCCTACTATATTTATCAGGAATAGCTAAGCGGACCGGTGTCCGCCACCGTCCCCTACACAGTATGGTGTTGTTTAAGAAAGGAGTGATGAGATTTTAAATATTTAATACCCCTGACATTTGGGTAATTAAAACTTGTGAATGTGTTACAACTCAACGCCGCTGCATGATTGATTACTGAGTTGCTAACTCGCACGAACGCTTTGCTGTGGAACAAGCTCCTTGACGGACGAGATTTTCCTTGTATGATATACATATATATAACAGTGATTAGATTCTTAAAGGATCAGCACAGTAAAAGATGGACTCCTTGCGCCTGTTAGCGTTACGTTACGTTTGTAATTTCAGATCAGCACATGAATTTATAAAAGTCTTAAACAAGAGTCATATCACTAACTTGCTATGAGACTTACAAAAAATCCTTTAAATACTATAGTTTTGCGCTTTGTAACAAATACGTGAAATCAAAATATCATGGTGTTTGAAACATAACCATAGCGCGTTTTAGTGAGTACGCAGCGCTATCTATCGTAGCACCGCACACATTAGCGACTAAACTTTATCGTCGAATAAAATGTTTCGACATTCATTGTTTTTGTAAAACTCAAAGCAAAATAGGGTATTGAGCACCTCTTTTTGGGATTCAAACCTCATTGGATAACCCAAAAAATTACTGAATACGCCTACGATTTCAACTAATATTATTTAAATTAGATGTGCCCCGCAGTGTCACTCGCAGAAAAAAATATTCCCGTGGTAACTTTAGATGGGGATATAGTATTATTATTATATGCCATCACATATATATTACTAGCTTTTGCCCGCGGTTCCACCTGCCCTTAATTCGATTATCGTTGTCTGATTTCAACGGCTACTCCTCAATAATAGAAAAAAAGGCCGACAAAAAATATAACATCCATTGCAGGAGTTAAAGTAGCTTAGAAACCCTCTTTCACCAATATCTTTTTGCTGCTTCATCATCAGACCCTTATCGCCATTGATCTATCTATAAACTATTCATTGATATAATTCCAATGAGCCTTAACATGATATCTCTGCTGAAAGCTGGTAAGGAGTTGAGTATCTTGCTGATTCCAGGTGATGCTGCAGCATCAGGTCAAGGTCACTTTCTTCGTGCAATGTAATTGAAGTAACAGGATACCAAATTTCGAATCGATCACGACCTGTCAAAGTTGCTCATATCCCTTCATCAACTAGAAAAGAGGTGAAAGGCTAAAGGTTTTTGTAAACCAAGCTTAATAACACTCTTTATCAAGACACCTTTTAAACAAAAAAAACTAAATCAAAATCGGTTCATCCGTTTGGGCACTATAATGCCACAGACAGATACACATATACACACGTTTAACTTAAATAACAACACCCCTTTGTTTTCGTCAGGGATTAAAAATAGCATGAAATGACATCACAAAACATACATTAAAAAGCATGATATATATTACTAAAACGGCTCTTTTAGTAACTACATGTTTGTTAATTTAGAAGCCAATGCTGAGGTAGATATATTTATAGCACGTGTAATGCTGAAAACGAAAATTAACTTTGACTTAAATTTTCTCAGGAGAATCAAATTTTGTTTATGTGAACGAACGATAGTCACATTGTAATTTGATGTCAAATTTTTAAAAAAATACGCAATAGATATACTGACCTGTGTAAAATATAAAGTAAATTTAATTTATTTTTGAAAAAAAAACAGCTCTGTACGTTTTTAACATGGATGATAGGTAAGCAGTTTTTCTGATGGAATTTCAGCAAAATATACATACACAAACTGTCAATTTTCGTTTTCATAATTTTTAAATCGCGCTATATCAGACCGTCCGGGGTTTGTTGGACGATGATTTTCCAAAAACGCTAAGAAACTATCATAGTTTTGTCTATACAAATATTGGGATTCCCGTACAAATTTTGTCCCATATTTTACCTACCTTATGTTTAATTTAATGTTAGGTAATCTATTAAAAGGCAGGTGCGATTTAACTATTAGGAATCAAACAACTATATATATATATATATATTCCATTTCGACGAATTATACAATATATTGTGATAAAATTCTTGCAATGCATGTACATATTACATACCTACATAACATATAAAATGCTTTGTTTTGAATGACTGACGGATCAACGCACAGCCTAAGCCGCTGATCGTGTGTTCTTTGTATGATGTAGGGATCCGATAAGAAAGGATTTTTCGAAATTCTACCTAAGGGGTGAAAAAACGGCGGCAAATTTTGTATGGGACAACGTGATTTCTTGGTCTTATCTACTTCAAATTTTGCATACACCTTTTTCAACAGAATTGATGGAAGACGTGTTACGTATTTTATTGAAATTCATCCCCTACGTGGTTAAAAAGGGGTAGAAAGTTAATTTGGCGGTGATTTGCTTCGAAGTTGATATGAATAGTCCTTAGTGATTGTGATTTAAATTACATTTTATTTTTACACATGTTTGAAAACTCAATCCGATCTATTCAAAAAAGGTTGAACTCACTTAAAAACATAAGCACTCTTTAAAATTGGAATGTTTCGAAAGTCACCGTACTATATTATTACCTCATTTAAATGTCTCTTATTTTAAAGAGGCTATGATTTTTTTAAGAGTTTAACTTTTTTGTGTAAAATAATACTAATAGTTTTCTTTTCTACGTATATACATATAAAATGCTTTGTCCCGAATAACTGACTGACGGATCAACGCACAGCCTAAACCGCTGATCATAGAGACCTGAAACTTGGAGGGTGTGTTATTTGTATGACGTAGGTATCCGATTAGAAAAGGTCAAGTGCGAGTTGGACTTGCGCAATAAGGGTAAACCGATTTTAATGAAATTTTGGCAAGTTGTTATGCATACGCCGGGTAAGGTTTCTGAATTAGTACAACCCTTTTACAATAGGGTGGTGCGGCAGTTGTTTTAAAAAAAGAAACAACGTTCGCCAGGTCAGATAGTATATGTATATATACATATATATATATATATACCGAAACTAGTAGGTAGTAGGTACCTTTTGCGCGATGTTGACCCTAAGGTTATGAAACCAAATTTTTTCATGGACACTATAACACAAAAAATCTACTATAAATTTACCGCGATAAAGTTATCGCAAATTGCATTAAAATTATTTCTTTAAAACTCTTTTAAATGACTTATTTATGATTTTAAGTCAATTTCGCTTTTTTTTTTTGATGGCCAATAAGGGTGCCGCATTTTCTCACTGTGGATCAAAAACGCATGCGTGTGACACGCGCGATTGCCATGAGTTACACTAATAATTACCACTAATTACACTTTTTCTGTTCCCGAATTCAAAATTACAATATTTTTGCTCCTGGTTTACATTTTACCTGACTTATTACACTGCCCTGGTACATTTACAACTTTTTTCCAACTTGGTGCCGTACCCAAAGGGTAAAATACGGGACCCTATTACTAAGACTTCGCTATCCGTCTGACACGAGGCTGTATCTTATGAACCGTGATAATTTGACAGTTGAAGTTTTCACAGATTTTGTATTTCTGTTGCCGCTATAACAACAAATACTAAAGAATAGAATAAAATAAATATTTAAGGGGGCTCCCATACAACAAATGTGATTTTTTTTGCTCGTTTTCGCTCGATATTGATAACGGCAACAATTAGAGGCTTGAAATATTCACAGAATATTTAGTTATATATTCACTTTAAAAATATATAATTAAATTAAAATAAAACAAATATTTAAGGAGGGCTTCCATACAACAAACGTGATTTTATACTACTGGTACGGTACGGAACCCTTCGTGCGCGAGTCCGATTCGCACTTGGCCAGTTTGTTTTTTTTAATTTTATTTCTTTTTATCAGAAAAAACATATTATTTGTTTGACATTCAGTGTAGATGTCATAATTTCTAGTAAAAGTTTAAATCTAATTTTTCGAAAGTAAAACTCTCTGCGAATTCGTGTTGTTTACTTGCAATACTAAAATAAGATAGGTACAGCATGTTATGGTTCCGTTTAATGATAATTACTGCGGATATATAATTACAATTTGTATATGTTCAGATTTTGTTCAAAACATTTTTTATTAGAAGTAACTATAAAACTCCATTGCAGTGATTTTTTTTTAATTCATAAAATATATAGTTAAAAAACTAGAGGGGGACACAAAATTTGACACTGTGTAGAGAGAAAAAATGTTTAACCCTGTTATCTAGAACTACGCTTAAAAAATTTTTTTCCCAATTTTATCACAAAACTATATGGCGGTACTTGGCTAGAGACTTCGTTTTATTACGTCCCTATAGAAGTTTTGAATAAATCAACCTCTGCATACATAATGACCAATAAATTTTGCTATCGTCGGACTCATCTTTTAATTTAATACCGTGTGCGTTTTGTAAAGTGCAAAATGCCCCCGCTCTTCTTTCCCGCCACCGCAACCTTTCGTACCCCGTCGCCTGCCGACCATGGGAGTATCACGTACGAATTTGTGATACTATAGATAAGTTACCTATTTAGTGCACCACTTTGGCGCCGTTTGTTTTTACATTTAAGTATTTTATTAGGTATGCAGAAAAGTTTCAGGACTCAATCAAAATGGCAAAGGTCATTTGGAAAATTTCTCCAACTCGGTGAAAAATAAGTCACCTTGTCCTCTTCTGCAAGACAGCATTTCTACACTGCCTAGCTTCTACCGATCGGCTACTTAAAATATTCACTACTAAAAACCTGGATTTATTTTTCGGAAAAAAGAAATGTATAAGGGTTTGAGAATGACATTCAGCGGATAAACTTGGGGGTTGTAGGCACGAGGTCGCTCCAGCGCCCTTGATCGCAAGGCGTTGCCTCGCGCTCAATGTGACCTGGCTACTTCTTCGACCTCCAGGGGCGATTGTTCACCCCTAGGGAGTCGACACTTTGTTTTCACTTACTCCCAATAACAATATATTTATTAAATATTTGTTATCATTTTATTCGTTCTATTCTTGTTTATTTGATATACTGACTAACTAGAAAATTAAATAGTTCTGTGTTGATTATTTACTGGCAACACATACCTAATGCAGCTATGTACACCTAAGTATAATAGCTATGTCTTCTAGCTATAGAGATAATATAAATCATTGCTTCTAATAACAGTCCTGGAAAACCTTCTAGCTGGTTTGAATTAGTAACCTACTCTTTCACACAACGTTCCACATAGGTAGTGTTATCTAATCGAGGTAGGTAGGTACCTAGCCGCTATGCTTTCGTTACGTGAATTTTTGAATTAATTGGGCCTTTTTGCATCGCATAGAAAACTTGTTGGGTCCTGGTTGCAGAAATGCAGACAGATGTCTAATTTTATATTTTGCATGCTTTTTTTTAAAGAAGAGATAATTTATGTTTTTTTTAGATATAAATACCTTTATATAGATAGATAGATATAAAGACCTTTATATTATATCTATGAAAAGAAATTTCTCTAGCTAAATACTTACATATAGGTTTTTTTTTATGTTGAGGTCGTTTTTCGAAAGAATTTACATAAAAGTCATTAACAATACCTGTGCCCTATTCGCCCTGCGCCTCCAATATTAATGCCTTTATCCAATAACCTTTATCACTCTTTAAAAAATTAAAATACTTCTACTTTCAAAATTAAAATACACAGTCTTTTAACCATTAAGATACCTTTATTCTACATAAAAAAAATTATTTTTAATAAAAAAAAATTATAACTAGATTTTGCCAGCAGCCACTATGCTAGACTAACCAACCATCAGCTGATTATCATCGCGTTAAATTCCGATAAAAACCACCTATCCTGAGTAGAACGTAGGCAAGGTTGTCGACAGACTGATAGACAACCTCAATTTTAACATTATGACTGCTACTAATTACGCCGTTCATTCAGTTAGTACTGAATGAACTTTGCTTTAACAATCTCTTGATATTATGTCCCTTGGGCCCCAGGCCTACGAAGGCACTGCGACGGACTAATAAACGGTGACAAATTCAAGAAAGCTCTTAAAATAATCAGCTTACCACAGCTAGATCTCATTCCTGCTCTCATTAGATCTCTAATATTGATGTGGTCATCGAATCTGTCACTAAACAGTCACTCGCAAGCTACTATTAGCAAGTCCATAAAATAAAAACCAGTTAAGATTAGATGTTATAAATGTAACAGCTTAATACCTGTTGTGTTATTATTTATTGAAAGCTGTCGCCACGTCGAAAAATGGCGCTCCAATAGGTATAAATGTGCTCCGTGAAATCTGTGGTGCAGTGCCGCTGTTCTGTTGTCCAAAATCCGAAATGTCTTTAGTAAAGAGTTCTTATATTCATACTTAGTGTCTATGAAATAACCTAACCGTGGAAGTAGTTACCATTAATAAAGTTTACTCAAACCGTTTAGTAAACTAAATTATCTATATGACGAGGGTTTAGGACATTTTTACCCTAATCATCATCGTGAAAAAATGTAGCTTAAGAGGAAATACCCCAAACAAACGTATTCCCCTGTTTCCTCCCTGAATTGTGGCATTAGAGCTGTTATTTTTTTATGTATAATAGATATACACAATCACTATGTCTGTACGTTTTGTTTTTTTTTAGATGCCATTCCTATAAAAAATTAGGGCACTGGTAAAGTCCAAAAAAAATCCTCTTTTTTATGACATCTTTAGACGTGTACTATACAAATATAACCACTAATTTAAAAAAAAACACAAAACATACAGACACGGAATAATTCATAACCATTAAGGTGAAGTAATTTTTATTAAATTTGGTTAAGATTTGGAAAAGGAAAGTGGGGAATACGATACCACGATTTTGATGATTACGACTACGCAAAACAGCCCGAGGCGCAGTTGTCCCTATCGCACATCCGTATGGTCCTAGTGCGACAGCAAGTGTTTTTCAAATACCTATATCTGCATTTTCCTCTTAACATCCCCCCGCTAAAAATACTTATTTTTATAATAATTAGAAGTAAACTTAATTTTGATAATCTGCAGAACTTCGTCTGCAATGACAGGAGGTAGAGAGGTAAGCGGCGGGAGAGCGCATCTACATTTGACCTCACTGTTTTTCTCGTTGTCATGATTGTGTCTACTTGTTTAGTGCTAAGCATGCACTACGACTCTAAGTTTTTTCTAAGCAGTCCGCCTTTTAGTGGTCGTCACAGGGATTAATTAAGTCTTTGGAAGAAAGGCATGGCACTCAGAGTGTCGACTTCAATAGCTTTAAAGCTCCAGTTAACCAGGCTTCATCCCTTCCATCGCGTTTTCGTGACTGCTCTTCCTTTTATACGCCTTTGTCGCATAGAAGTCAGAGGTACATATAATAACGTGAAGAAAGTCAAAGCAAAATGCGTCTAGCTAACAGAAACCTAGGCTTACGTTATGCGAACGAGCTACGTCAAGTATTGCCAGCCTATGACTATTGGTAGTATTGCAGTACTATAAATCGGAATAAGTTTCCTAAGTCTTTATAGGAAGTGAGGCACACCTAAGAGACGATGATCAGCTGATGGCTATAGCCGCATTTCGTGGTACTTATATCCACCAAGTAGCCCCAAAACACATTCCGACCCAGCCATACACATCATGTCACATAATGCATTTGCCTCTTTCCTCCCCTCCTTTTTTCTCCCTATGGTCTCTCTCTCTCTTTTCCTCTTGGTAGTTTCGCGGAATAAATCTAAAAAATATATTTGAACCAACATAAAAACAAACGGTATATCGGCAGCAAAAAAATAAATAATTTTCCTTTTTAACGCCGGATTACAGCTAAAATACTAGAGATACAATAGCAATATGTAAAAGCTTTTTTATAGGATATTTAATAATCTATAGTTTTTACATACACATTTTTTCCGTATCAGCAAAAATGACCAAGATATAAGCAAAAAACTAAAAAAGGGTACCTTTTTTCCAAGATGGCAGCGCGAGCTTTGGCAGCAACAGCTATCGATGGGGACTTTTAGTATGTTCAACGAAAGGTCTTAATGAACAAGTACACCAAAATTCAAAACTCTACCAATTAATGTTTTTTTTGCCCAAAAATGTATGTATTTCGACTGGCCTAAGTATATAGCTAGCTCCAGCTGGAGCTATAGTTTGTTCAAGTTCAGTTATAGTTATTGCTGTGGGAACTTTTGAATTTACAGGGATAAAAATAGCCCATGTCCTATATTCCTATAGTCCTAACCTTTACGAGTATGTGCGCCAAGTTTCTTCCTGAACCATCCAGTGGTTGAAGCGTGATTGAGTAACAAACATCCAAACTTTCAAATTTCGTAGTATGAATATTATTGGTTGGATGAGAGTACAAACTGAGAAACCTTTTCAGTGTTTTTAACTGGGTTACCAGATGAAAAATTTTAAGATCCGAAGAAAAAGACTGATTTCCTCCAAAAAATCCTAAGAATTCGTTGCGATTACAGTTTTTTCACGTAATTCACAATTTAAAAAAGTCATATTATTATTAATTTTGTGAACTGCACTGCACTGCACAAGCAGTTTTAAAATCTATTAAAGAAGAAAAGCTTTCTTAAAAAGGTGTCATCACTAAATAAATTTGATAAAACTCATTAACTAACTAACTGATTTGTGCAATTTACATGACTAAAGCAAAGCTGATTTTTTAACAATCTCTGTATATATAAATATTATTTTTATTTTTGTAAAGGTTTAGCAGAAAGCTTTTTAAAAATATACTCTATTTCATTGAAAATTCTAAAAATCCTAATATTTCCTGTGTACGCAAGAGAGTGCTTAACAATAAGTGTTACGAAATACGAAAGAACTTTCATTAATAAATAACAACTGAAATGTGTAGGTCTACACATATAATTCAAACATAATTTACTCATGTATTGCGATCTGTGTGGTTCTGTGAACGGCGGTGAAGAAACATGTTTTTCATTTCGCTAATTATGATAAAAGCTTAATTATTGATCGATGAATAAGCGTCTACTTAGGAAGTCCAATTTCAGACAAACACTACTACTACTAGCGAATGTTAATGATATTTTTGTAGATATCATTCGAACGCTCCTATAATGCTCCTAAAGCTGGTGGCCCAGTCGGTCCGATAAACAAAGTTAAGCAACGCAAAGTTAAGCACGTACCTATGTACATGAATGGCCTATAATGGCAAATTTTTATGAGGCCACATAAAACCGATGGTCCTATGGCTGTCTGACATAGGATAGTTTTTGTTCCGAAATCATATAGGTAGAAAAATTCAAAAGTACCCGCGAGAACCGAGCTTATACGAACTATAGATTACTCTGTTCAGGTGATAAATAATCTAGGAGTACTGCTAGACTCAAAATTACACTACTTTACGTATGTTTCGTTTTATCACGAGATCCTCCAATGATTTTAAATTTCCTTCTACTTTCTTACTTATTTTCATGAAATTTAGTACGCAGGGGGTTTCGGGGACGATAAATCGATCTAGCCAGGTTTTATTTTTAGAAAACGTCGTTTTATCCGTGTTTTTAGGCCACATAAAACCGATGGTCCTATGGCTGTTTTCATATGGCAAATGAGAAAAAACTTCAAACATGTTCATAAACTTACACATCTATACTAATATAATAAAGTGGAACCAATTATTAAAATATTTTTGACTAGCTTCTGCCAGCGGCTTCGCCCGCGCTAAAGTTCGTTATCGGCTTAGGTTCTTACGGCAACTGCTCCATTGTAGAAAACACAAACAATCAAATCTTTCCTCGTTAATGGCATAACTCGTGTATGTGAAACCACGGACATACACACACAAAATTTCAACCCAATCGGTCAAGCCGTTTAGTAGTTGACATATCGACAGCAGCGCCACCTATCGGGTTTTTAAATCATCCAGGAAACCATCGAAATACACATATAAAATTTCAACCCAATCGGTTCAGCCGTTTAGAAGTTACGTGAAAAAGATAAATACGGAAGGATAATTCTTACTACGCGTTGTCCTACTACGCGTTTTCCCGTAGGAATGAAGCATTTTCCTGCGGTAAATAGTAGCCTATATTCATCAGGGATAATGTCGGCTTCTAATGGTAAAAGAATTTTTCAAATCGGTCCAGTAGTTTCGAAGCTTATTCAATACAAACAAACAATCAAATTTTTCCTCTTTATAATATTAAGTATAGATTCAAAATATTAATGATGATCTATTAGTAAATCGAGTCGGAAAAAGGGGCACTATTCCTTCACGTTGCAACGGGGTGGGGGGACCCCATTTTGGGCGCAAGGGTACCTAGAGGGCCTGGAAGGGATTTAAAAGAAAAGAAAATTATAATTGTGGAAGTTTGTTTATTTGTTTGTTTTTAAGTCAATAACGCCGCAACAAAGTATTCAATTGAGCTGAAACTTGGTACACAGATAGTTGAAGAGACGGACAAGGATATTATATCAATGCTTCTAATTGCATAAAATTGAAAAGTTTCTGCGGGAATAACTATAGTCGAATTCTACTTGAAGGAACTACAGCTATAGCTTGCTTGTTATAGCGAACTTCTTAAATATAATCAAGGAGTTACATGCGCCGATTACCAAATTAAGGGCGAGCAGAGACGCTGGCAAAAGCTAGTATAGAACTTTATTTGTGCTTATCGAGAGTTGCGAGGCACTATTCCTCACGTCGTTGACGTCAAAAAATTTACTTGATTTTTGGAACAGATGTAGCTGTAGAGACAAATGACAAGTCCATATAAATCTATACTAATATTACAAATGCGAAAGTATTTCTGACTGTCTGTCTGTCTGACATAGGATAGTTTTTGTTCCGAAATCATATAGGCTACCTCTGGGTAACATATAGGCCACTTTTCATCCCGAAAAATTCAAAAGTACCCGCGGGAACCAAGCTTATACGAACTATAGATTACTCTGTTCAGGTGATAAATAATCTAGGAGTACTGCTAGACTCAAAATTACACTACTTTACGTATGTTTGGTTTTATCACGAGATCCTCCAATGATTTTAAATTTCCTTCTACTTTCTTACTTATTTTCATGAAATTTAGTACGCAGGGGGTTTCGGGGACGATAAATCGATCTAGCCAGGTTTTATTTTTAGAAAACGTCGTTTTATCCGTGTTTTTAGGCAGCGTTAAACTGAAAAATATGACTCTTCCTGACATCAATTGGCGAGTAGTAATAAGCAACATTAAAGCTATTTGACAATAGATGGCGTTATTAAGTAACGCTTAAGCTACTTGACAATAGAAGACGTTGTTTAAAAAAAATGAGCAACGCTCGGTCCTCCAGGCACTAAATCACTTATACGTCCTCATCTGGAGTATGCCGTACCAATTTGAACCCTATATTCCATAAATATATATAAATTCATGAGAGAGAGTACAACATTTTTTTTACGTATTATCGATTTTAAGCGCTGCACTGTCGCGTCCGTTAATCATACACATATCCGCTAGAAAAATATAATATCACTAGTTTAGAATGCAGACAAACATTCATTAGTGTTATGTTCTTGCACAGTATACCTATGCTATAACAGGTATGACTTTTTCTGACTATCTGATAAGCTGTGCTACATAGTGCCGCGCACTGTACAGAGGTGAGAGATGTGCGCGTGCGGCGGCTGTTCCACATAGGGCTGCCAACATTTTTTCAACGAAATATAGTATTTTCCAGACTATGCTATAAAAAATATAGTACACTAAAAACAAATAGTATTTTATGAAAAATGCAAAAAGTAGACCAAGATTTAGTTTGTTAATTATTTATTTCTATTAAAACTATATTTATTTGCACTTGCTTTTTACAGTGTTTTGTCTAAAATAAAAGTGTCATATGTTTTATCACATTAAATGTTTAAATTTATGTAAATCAAAAGCTCATTTTCAGGGATTCGTACCTCAAATGAAAAAAAGGAACTTTTATTTGATCACTTTGTTCTCCGTTGGCTAAATCAAATTTTGTACATTAAATAATTACCAAATCACAAAACAAAAACAGAGAAAACGAAAGACGACCAATGACCAAACATTCGTTTGACTTTGTCAATTAGACATTGACAAGTTTGGAACGCAGTAAGCTACACGCTATTCAAAAGTTAATGAAAATAAATTCATAATATTTTTAAATAGAAGATTTGCGTACTATACCAGGCCACGCAGAAAGTTTTACGAAACAAAGTTTTTATGTATATGGCACTGGCCACTTGTAATTATTTTGAAAAATTTGGTAATTTAAATTCAAAAATACCATTGTTCGAATTTCGAATTTCCCTCCACATTTTATTGAGAGCCAAATTAAATTATTGTGTCTCATTATTCATTCAATATTGAATCTGCATCGAGAACATTTTCGTGCGATGATTTTCTATGATTTTTAAAGTGGCCTAAAACCTGATGAGTCATTTGATCGACTTCAATTGTTTTTTTGGATGAAGGACCTTCAAAAGCAACCATCTACCGTTGGCATAGCGAGATCAAGCGGGGTCGCCTTACTTTGGGCAATGTACAAAGAAGTGGTCGTCCTACGACGGCTGTCATGGAAGAAAGTGTGCTGGCAGTAAAAAATGTAATTCAAGAAAACAGGCTAATTACATACGAAGAGATTCAGCATACACTGCAGATTGGTTCGGAAAGCGTTCACAGGATTCTACGCGGCGCGTTTACGACATTGTTATAGGTGGTGAATCCTGGATTAATCAATACGATCCAGAAACAAAGCGCCAGTCGACAGTTTGGCTGTTTCAAAACGAACCAACGCCTACAAAAGTGAAGTGATCGTGAAGCGCAGGGAAAATTTTGATCGCCAGTTTTTTCACTTCGACGGGGTATCTAGTTTCAATTCCATTACGAGACCAAAGCAGCATCTACGCCGATTATCATACCGCAAAATGCCTGCAAGAAGTTTTGTCTGCAATGTGCAACAAGCGAACGAACACCGGGCTCCGCGGGGTACTGCTTCACCATGACAACGCGCCCGCGCACTCAGCTTTCAAAACGAGTGACTTTCTGAACACCACACCGGTCAGAGTCTTGGATAAACCTCCTTACAGTCCTGATCTGACACCGTGTGACTTCTTTTTATAACCTAAAATAAAAAATCAGGGGTCATCTTGAAAGTGAAAATAAATTGTAGTACTGAATAAAAGTAAAAACTCCCCAATTTGGGGCAATCACTTTAAGGTTGGTAGCACCGACATTACGCACATAGATGTAAAAATGATAGTCGTATTAGCTGATTTACACACACATTGATAGGAAAATGGCTCGCAATTCTCCGTTTGGTGTTGTAACGGAAACGGTATCTGGACGGATAAGTCATCCTTGGATAGAAGTTAGTTTTTTAGATTCTCAAAACTTTCAGAGTGTCCCACGTATGTTTCTTCAACAGTTTATATTACGCAGACCCGAAGTACAGTACAATACTATATATTATAGTACGGTTGGCAACTCTAGTTTCACACCCCTGGGTGCCGGAGGGTCGCTGGCGCGCGGGCAACTCTGCGACGGCTTGTTGCCATTTTTAACAACTAGTTTCTAAAGTACCGACATTTTCACTAATTGTGTACAGTCAGAAAACATGTCAAATATTTTGAAACCTTAAAGCATATTAAGATTTCGGTTTAATTTCCTTTTTAGATTAAGTTTATTTTGAGTCTGCTGTGGCAAAATTTAAGGCATTTGTGTACTTAGTTTCGCATGTTCACACATATAAGTAATACTTTTGTGTAATTACTTTTTGTTTTTAACTATGCATAACATTAGAATATATAATTATAAATGAACTTTATATTTGTAAAAAAAATAAAAGTTACACAACTTAGATTTTAACGCTAATAACACTGATAGCTGTATGAGTTTTATAATGACTATTTCAATACTTAAATATTATTTATTAAAAAAGATGACTTGACGTATAAGACATCTTTGTTTATTAAGTTTTGTAATTACTGTTTACTTTCCTAAATAAATAAATTGCAAACTTCATTAGAATAATTAAGGAGTTAATTAAGGATTTCCACACCGATAACTGAATTTGAGCCGCTGGAAATATCTAGTAGGTTTTATAAGTGCCAAAGTTACTCTGTCTGTGTCTGTTACCTATTTTCGGTTAAACCGCTGTACCGATTAAGATTAAATTTGGCATGGAGATAGTTTGAGTCCCGGGGAAGAACATAGGCTACTTGAAAACGACAAGTTTAATCGGTTTTTTTTCTCTATACAGATGCCGTTGAAATCATCATCAGAAATTATCAAAAAAATCGGCCAAGTGCGAGTCAGACTCGAGCACGAAGGGTTCCGTACCATTATTTATAAAAACGACAAAAAAATCACGTTTGTTGTATGGGAGTAATATTTGTTTTATTTTAATATAACTATTTATATTTAAAGTGACTATATAACTTAACATCCTGTGAATAATCTACCGGTTGCCGTTATCAATATCAAGCAAAAACGAGCAAAAAAATCACGTTTGTTGTATGTGAGCCTCCGTAAATATTTATTTTATTCTGTTTTTTAGTATCTGTTGTTATAGCGGCAACAAAAATACATCTTCTGTGAAAATTGTAACTGTCTAACTATCACGGTTTATGAGATACAGCCTGGTGACAGACGGAGAGACAGCGGAGTCTTAGTAATAGGGTTCCGCTTATTACCCTTTGGGTACCGAACCCTAAAAAAAATCAATGTGGTGGCAATTGGATTGATTAAATCAATACACTAATAACGGCACACATACATACGTCAGACTTTACATACACAAATGTAGAAAATGCACAAACACAAATATAGTACATACATAATATATGCATAACTAATATTATAAAGCTGAAGAGTTTGTTTGAACGCGCTAATTTCAGGAACTACTGGTCCGATTTGAAAAATTCTTTCAGTCTTAGATAGCCCATTTATCGAAGGAGGCTATAGGCTATATATATTATCACGCTAAGACCAATAAGAGCGAAGCGCCAATGTAGAATGTTTCATGTTTTTTTTCCTTTTGAGAGCTTCCGCTGCGTGTGCTGCGTTTCGCAAAAATCATGTATGCTGACAGATTTGTTCCCCTTAAAAAGTTCTAAAAAAAGTCCGCGACAGCAATTGCCTATATTTTAAGGTTGACTCACTATAACCTTTTTTATGCTAACCAAATTTGTTCTAAAAAAATGCATTATTTGCGACGGTGTTTTTATAAACATGATATTAATCCTATTCCAAACAAATACGTTATACATCACAAGTATTTAATTTAAAACAAAATTGCCTTTTCATTGAATATCTTAGGAGATATCGCAGTTTTTTAATAGCATGAAGATACTGAGCGCGCATCCATAAGTTGCAAGGCCTGTGGGCAGTCATAAAGGGAAAGGTCGGTACGTAGGTATTATTTAAAAATATTTTCACCTTCTACGTAAACATAGTCGCGAGTTCAAGTTAGGGTTAGCACAAAGTAACTAACACTGACTGACTGATCTATCAACGCACAGCTCCAACCACTGGACGGATCGAGCTGAAATTTAGCACACATATAGCTATTATGTTGTAGGCGAGCGGAAAGAAAGGATTTTCCAAAACAGAATCCCTAAACTGGGGTTCGAAGTTTGTATGGAGCACTAAGATTGCGAGTTTAATCCATTAGTTAATTAATTTTGAGTAGGTCATTATTATTTTTTTTTGAGAAAGAAAAAGCGAGAGAGGGGAGGGAGCGAGAGAGAAAACGTCAAGTGTGAGTATGTTTTTTTTCTATAATTGAGGTGTTGCCGTAAAATGCTACACCGATAACCAAATTTAGGGCGGGCGAAGCTGCTGGCAAAAGCTAGTATGTATATAATTTTAATTTTTCAACACTGCAGGGCTATTTATCTGACTCCAATGGTACGTACGGCATTCATTACCGGTTTACCGGCTTAAGTTTTTACCGATTAACCGTCTTTTTTCACCGTCGGTAAATTACCGGTAAAAAAAATACAAAACCGGTATTTAACCTTTTAAGTAAATCCCTAATTTAAAACTAAAATGTTATTTCTTTTGCGCTGTCAACACTCCCCGCGAATATCATGTGGTATTTAACATTTATAGTGGCGTTTCTTTACCGACATAATGTATATTATGCGCTTAATATCAATAATACAACCAAAGAGAATGAGCAAAAATTTGTACAGTGTGTCGTACAGAATTTATGACTTTCCAACTTGACTGGATTATGACATTAAGCGCATTGAAGCAGTTAACAGAACGCACCTTTCGACGAAATTACTTAAATATAATTTTTTTAGTGTTATTTGGTACAAACAAATTTATTTCATATTGTTTCAGCATTTTTTCTTATACTTAGGTAGGTTTAGTAGTAAACTAACTACCTTACCTTATCAATAAAACACTTTCATGGTGATTACTATTTTATTACAGTAGGTACAAACAAGTCATAATGCCAATGGTATTTTCTAATTATTTAAGCATCTATTCAGCTTTAAGGAAAACTGAATAATTCCGATGATACTGGCTAACCGGTAAAAAATATACTTTTACTGGTAAATTTACCGGTAATGACAACATCCGGTAATTGCATGCCTTAAGAAGAAATACCCCGCTGTTTTCCCCCATACAAACGTATTCCTCTGTTTCCTCCCTGAATTGTAGCATTAGAGCTGTTATTTTTTTATGTATGAAAGATATACACAATCACTATGTCTGTACGTTTGGTTTTTTTTAGATGCCATTCCTATAGAAAATTGGGGCACTGCTAAAGTCCAAAATATCCCCTTTTTTATGACATCTTTAGACGTGTGCTATACAAATATGACCATAATTTTAAAAAAACAAAATATACAGACACGGAATAATTCATAACCTTTAAGGTGAAGTAATTTTTATTAAATTTGGTTAAGATTTGGAAAAGGAAAGTGGGGAATACGATACCCCGATTTTGATGATTACGACTACGCAAAACAGCCCGAGGGGCAGTTGTCCCTATCGCACATCCGTATATTGGACCGGATCCTAGTGCGACAGCAAGTGTTTTTCAAATACCTATATCTGCATTGGCTAGGTTGGGATATTTCCTCTTAATGGTACGAGTACTACCATTGCCGCACGTAGGTTTTGAATGGTACACATTAGTCGTATAATGGAAACGGCCAAACGGCATTGTAGTTAGTCAATCACTAATTATTTGTCCCATCAGTCATAACTCAATGTTTTAGTTGTAATTTAAACTCAAAGTACTATAAGTACCTAAGTAGTATTTTAAAGACCTTATATTTTAAATACCTTATAAACCATCTATAACGCCCGGTTCGAAATGATTTTACTACCGGAAAGAAACTCAGTAGCTTATTGATTATACCTCTATACCGTAGTATATTTTTTTCTTCAACTTCATGTTATTATTTTATATTATTATATTAGCAGCGGCTTTATTTTAGAAGCTTGTGGCATTGTTTGTTTTGCGTGAATTGACCCACATATCGTTATCGGATCGTGGTTCAATTTGGCATGATTTCTTTGGGTTCACGCGTGACAATGCATGACAAAAAGGTTCCCTGTCTGTCTGCGTCGAATCTTTTAAGTTGCAATCTATATAAATTGCTTTAGTAGAAAATTAAAGTCGATATTTTACACTATTTTTAATTGCCGACTGCCTTTAATATATCTAATGATAAAACAAAGGGGAATGGTATGTATGTTGATGCTAAGTTAGCTTCAAGAACAGGATGTGTTTTAAAACAGTTTTTGTAGGGTCCCATGACGATAAAGGATTCCGCGCGGGCAAAGTCGTGGGTAAAATCTAAGAAGTGTTATAAGCAACCTTTTTCTATTAAAAAAACCCTTCTTACCCCTAATAGGCTAGAAAATGATTTAGACCTGAGCAAGACCGTAAGCAGGAATTTATTTCGGGGAAGGTAGGTCTTAACTCCGAACAAAAAAATTTTGGTTAATAAAAAAATGAATGACATATTACCTTTTCCAGGATTCTAGGAGGGGGGGGAAACTAGGGAATACCTGTTCTTGTTACTTATATCTTAAAGGTACTAGGTACTTAAGTGTATTAGCAAAACATCAAACAGTTCTACCAAAATACTTGCAAATAGTCTTATAAGTAGCTACTAACATAGGAAGGTATTTAGATATCTAACATTACTAACACCTACACTGAAAATATGCCATTGATGACAAGATCTTTAAATTTAGCCTATGATTGTCAGTGACGATGAGCAAAACGAACTTACGATAAGATAACACTTTATGACGAAAAATGTGTCATGCTTTGTAATTAGAAAATACTCCAGTTTCAGTGCATGAAAAACACGATTACTCTTAACACAGGTGTGCTCGACAAATAAAGCGAATTTTACACCTATTGTCCAAAGTTAAGTGACACCCGACGTGATTTGCAATGAGTGACGTCTCGGGAGCGTGCCGCGTCGCGACTTAGGGGCTCCGTACGGGGGGCGGGGGGCCGTCAGATTCGCAAAGAGGCTTCCGCGGGCGGGGTCAGCGACCACGTCCCCCGCGCGCGGGCGGGCGCGCCAATGTCAGGGCCGGTGCAGCCGCGGTCAGCTGACGTCTGGCGACGCGCGGGGGGCACGCCGTCGGCTCAGAGTTGCAGTCGAACCTCGACTCTGGATGGAGCTACACGCTCCTCCGTCTCGCGGACCGCGCTATAAATAGGAGCAGGCGGTGGTGGCGCCGCGCGCTACTCTGGCGCCAGGGCTGTTCTTACCGAGTCAGGTACCTGAAGTAGCGCGCGGGGCTTCCACCAACCTCGATCGTCCTGAAGACAGAAGTTTTGAGAATAACCGCCGCACGCCCATTGTACTTCATCAGGTGCTCTGGTGATCATCGTTCCAGGCGCTTGTTGGAGTACACTTACCGTGTCGGTGGTTATCATCCCGTCGTGCGTCGAATTAGTGCCTGACACTTGGGAGACACGTGGTGTGTGGTGCGAGCTCAACACGTGGCCTGCGAAGGTCCTCGTCGCGTCGAGGGAATCGGGACCTGGCTATCTGATTGTTGAAAGGTATGTATTCCTAGGGGTGTAGACAAAGAGTATACGATGAGTCACCACGTCGCGTTAATCACGACGCCGGTTGATGACCGCTGCAGGCTGCACCTTGCCCCTTCTCTTGTTGCCACACCCCCACATCGAAAATTTGCACACACGCACCACTCCATATGCATTGGTCATCGAACTCTACCTTCAGAAAGATCTGCACAAAAGTAGCCTTAACTGGTTTTTGATCTTTTGGTAAGCCATATAGTCGCACCACCCAAACGTGCTGTTTGACAACCTTCAACAACAACATTGTAATTACAGCTGAAACTAATCATTGCATATTTCCAAGTTAACAACGAATGAACTATCATATTTACATTTTACTAATTAGGCAAAAGTGTTTTTTTCCGACTAGTAAGCAAATTATGGTTGACGTCAGAAAGCCGGCGACGCATACTTTTTATTGGCATCGTCCTAACTAAGGTGAATTTATAACTGCTTTACTTTCCAATGTGAAACTGTCTTATAAAGTACAAAATCTCCTTCAGATTTTCAACTTTAACACAGTAACATAAAGCTACATATACGTTATAATTAAACCAAGAGATATCTTTACAAATAGCCATTAAATAGCTAAGTAAGTAATGCAAACAGTTAATAAAAATACGTCTCGGGTGGATGAGTCACTAGAATGCGTCTAATTGTTTGATGTGAGCGCAAAAAGCGTTCGTGTTAGATATCAAATTGAAGTGAAATCGAGACACTGAAAAATGTATTTATTAAAACGTGATTGTATATTAAACAAAAGCGACCGTCAGACGACAGCGATGCAGCGAAATATCGACACTGGTTTTCCTTAATGCTTCTCAGAAGCTGTAGAGTATTGACCTTTGTACAACAGAGTGTAGGCAGGCAGGTAGGTAGAAGTTTTTCGAATGACTGCTGAGCGAATATATGCTGCCATTGAACATGCAATTTCCTATCGCCTATGATGTGGCTGGACTTGTCGTTAATTAATTCTAATTTGCTACATTAATATGATAATTAAAACGCTTCTAAGGCAGCTGTTCCTATTTTAAGAGAATATCACATCATCTGCGAAAGAAAGTATTCGTTCGAAAATGTCTATTAGACAAAAGATTTCAAGGTGAACACCAGATGTACGGCAATTCTAATTGGATTAGCCAGCATTTCATAAGGCAGGTGCTTTTAGTAGTTTCAAATTCATTATTCCTCATTATTTTATATGTCCAATTCTAATTTGCTTCTTACACTAGTTAGTTAAGAACTAGCAAGCGGGTTTATATAATTTGGTTTCGAGTTCCTCATTTTGCCACTTTTTACATTAAATCTGGTGATTTATAATTAAATATAAAGCCAAGCCACCTTTGTCCAGATGCACTATATCAAAAGTAGTGTTATGGCGATGTGTTATGGCTTACCACAATGTCACGCAGAACTAAAGAAAAGAGGCTGTTTTCTACATTATGATCCATTAGTTGCTACTTCTGACGATCAAATCCGTGATGTTATACATTATACTGTCTAAATAAATTCGCAATCGAAATAATAAATATCCAAATTAGTTCCGTACTGATCACAAAATTTGCGCAACTAGGTACCTACTTACATAGCTATTTTATTTGAAACTTGGCACGTAGGTTTCCTTAGGAGTCAACATCGGTAAGACATATGTTTTTCAGATTTAACTTTAAAGGGTGTAAGATAACGAAAGCAGTAAGATAAATAAGTCTGTGCGTCTAACAACTTTTAACAGATAAAGTAGATAAATAAATCCATATAAAATACAAATGATAAGGAAAAAAGGAAAATCGATGTCTTTTTTCTTAGAAATAACAAGTTTGGTTATTACGACGTCCACTACGTCGTACACAATAAAGGTATCATGAAGATGACACTGTTTATGAAATTCAGTTACATAAAAGCTAAGGCCAAAGTCAAAATAGAATTCTTATCATAGATTGATTGATGATTCTTAATTAATTTTTTTTTTAAATAAAACTTTCCAGATCTTATACAAATTGATCATCAATATATGACAACAATTTACTCGTAAGATGTTCTATGACAAAGGATAACTGACCAACAACATATAGAAGATTTCGACCTTTCGATTCTATTAAGTCCTAAATTGGATTGATACGATTTAGGATGACATACCTTACATATTGTATAATTTCATCCAATTTTTCAGATCAAAACTTTTCAGGGCATGCTCAAGATGTCATAATTCAGTTTTCATATTAATATTCTTATTAAAAGTTTGTTTACCTGGTTCACCACTTGCACTAGTCTTAATTTAATATTTGGCTACATTATAAAATAATTTTAACATTTATATTTTCAGAGAAAAGACGTACCTATTCGAAAGATTTGCTTCGTTATAAGGATAAAAATATTAAATATAGTTATAATTTAGCTGATGATATGGCCTAAGTCGATATATGTAACTTGTTTTGCTTTGAAGACACCTTCCCTTTAAGGAGACTGTCTGAATATGTATTATTTTTATGTACATTTATTTAGTAAATCTTCATTGATTTATGAAGGTCTAGTTGTTTTTTGTTGTTGTTTACTACTTATGTGCTAAGAACACAAAGACTTTCTACACATAGTGATTGTTTAATAAATAATTCGCAAGCTATATCACCAGCATTATTGCCAGTAATAAGTACATTATTTTCAACATAATCACCCACACTTGATTTTGGTATTTTGTATAAAACTATAATAATAGGTTCTTTGTTTGTCTGTCTGTTTGTGTATACCAGCATAAGCGTTATTAGATGAGACGCAAATGAAGTCAGTATCAAATTTAATTGTTTTTTTTAAAGTATTCTATGCATTTAGAGAGCATTTCCCTAACTTTTCGATTTCTTGTTTCTTGTAAGTATACTACTACTTTTGAAAAGTGCAAAATTTAGATTTCACAAATTAGGTAGAATAATAACAAATGTGATTTTAATGTTTTAGGTACTTAAAAGTACCGACCATAGAAGAGTTAAGAGAGAGACCATATTTTATTAAATTTACATATTATCTGGAAATTTTTGTCTTTTCCCCCTTTTATTAGGATAAAAAACCTTTTGCAAAAGTATCTCAGTAAATTTAGGTTTTTTACAACACACTTGCTCATAAAGCAGCCTTTACTGCACTGTTTTCAGCATATTATTTGTGGCCATTTTATTGTCATTATCGCACAAGTGCCTTTTACTTCACAGATTTTTTTAATTTGTAACACACTCGCTCAATTTATTTAGCCAGAAGAGAACCTATGAAGTAAATTCTTATTTTTGGATAAATCCAACGTGTTTGTTTAAAACGTCAAAACTATTAGATTCCCTTAAATATCAATCCCTTAAATATAATGTTGTAAAAACAACAGTTTAACACAAATTTAAGTATTTAGACCTTCAAATGTGTTAAAATCTTTGCTCAATACAAACTCGGCTGAATTACGCTCTCGCCTTTGGCTTGGGCTGCAACCCACTACCTCGTCTGTAATGAGCAGCCTAGCTCTCTTGAATCATAATGTACTAATAATAAATAATATCGTGATAATTTGCAATATAAGTTTTTGTATTTTAAAACTATTTAGGCAGTTTAGCATCTCACTATCACACACTAACAATCACCATGCACCTAACGTAAAACCTAAATTACCTCAAAACATTTAACAACTTTGTCGTTTGTCTATTAAGCCAAGCTAGTAGGTACTTAGATTTCGAGGAAAATGTCCATGACGATACTATAACCAGAACCCCCAAAAATAGTTGTTTATAATTTACATTTTTTTGTACAAAGGATATGATTTGCGTAGTCCAAAAACAAGTCAACCTCTACCTCTTTGTAACATTAGTTACTTTATTTGTAACACGCCCCCTCGACCTTTACTTACTACGGCCCTGTACAAGTTTAATAAAAGTTGAAATATGTAAGAAGGAAAATAAATATGTATGTATTTACAAGTAACCTACCAATTGTAAAAGACTGTCATCGTTAACTTAATTATAATAGTACCTACCTCGTTAGTTTTACCAGACTCCCAAAGAGGAGGGTAATGTTTTTCGGGTGTACGAATGTACTATATAGTAAAACAAACTTTTCTGACCCAGTGGTCTAAAATTAAAACTACTGTCGCGATATTAATAGTCTGAACTTACAAGGAAACTAGCGACCAAACACTCAAGGTCAGGTCAGAAAAGTTTGTTGCACTGTACGTCTGAAGGAAATTTTGGCGCAACATCTATCACGCACGCCACATGACGACAGCATTAAAAAATAAAGCGGCCACAAACTGTCAAAAACTCGACAAAATTAGCAAAAAAGAAATGAGCACCGAGTTTGGTATCAGATGCCGCGTGAATTTATAAAACATTATTTTAAATAGTTTTAACGCTCCGTAGCGGAACCTTGTTGTGTCATGTCCGGCTGTCCGTTCGGGCGGGCGGCGCGGCCGTCCGTCTATCACAGACATTTTTAATATTTTCATTTGCCATTTTTTTGGTTCCGTAGCAAAAGCAATTAAAATGAAACCCTTTTAGTTTCATCATGTCCTTCATGTCCGTCCGTTTTTTATAGATTGTGTTATGGAATTTAATAGGCAAGTGTGTTCTATAAATCACTATAAAGTTTTATAATGAATTACAATTACAAAATTAACCCTTTTTACGAAAATTGGTTGAAACTTAATCGATTCATATGTTTTTAGATATCTGCAATTTTAATTAGTTTTTTCAGGGTTCCGTATCTCAAACGAAAAAAGGAACCCTTTTACGATCACTTTGTTGTCCGTCTGTCTTTCTGCCTTTCTGTCAAGACCCTTTTTCTTCGGAACGTGTGAAAGTATCAAGTTGAAATTAATAACAAATACCAAGGTCTACGGACCCTTGAAGATGTTAAAATATCACGCTTCTAAGTCAAAGCAATAAAAAAACCATTTTTGTCGCATATTTTGGCATTCACACACAAATAAAAACTTATGGGGTACTTTCCGTTATCCTAGAATCATGAATTTTGAGACTAAGCAAGATCTTCAAAATCATAAGTATAGGGAATAATGCAAAATTCGTTAATTTAAAACTGTAACACATTATAAAAAAATTTGTCTGTCAGTCTAAAGACCCCTCAAAGACTCAATCATCAAAATCATCATTTATGATTCAGGTCATTAAAAGTTATTAAAAAATTAAGCTTCTAAGTCAATGCAATAAAAAAATATGCCTAAAATACGGTAATTTTTGTCGCATATTATGAAACACACGTACTGAAGATAAAGCGATTGTAATGAAATTTTGGTAGGTAAGTTGTTGTACACACGCAGGAAAAGGTTTCTGAGAGAGAAAAAACTGGTCAAGTGCCAGTCGGACTCGCGTACTTAGGTAAACCGATTGTAATAAAAATGAATATATGTAAATAAATATCTATTTCAAATCAATATCTGTGTATAAAATATAGGTAGTAAATATTGTATATAGATAGATATATTCAATATAAAACTTGTTTGACACATATATCGGACATTGAGTTCATTTATCCTATTTAAAACTGGTTCAATGTCCCATTAATAGTCATTAAGCCGTCAGGCAGAGCTCCTTATTATGTAGGTATCCGTAACCAAGCAAGTCCGGGGCCACGAAGGAGGAGAAAATTTTATATAGGTAATGAAATGAGTAAAAATCTATATTTTTATTATAGATGTATATGTATATAAACAGAAAGTTATTTGAACATATTAGTAGTAAAAAAGATATTAGTCAATCAAGAAATCTGGTTATTTAGGCAGGTACCTTATAAAAAGGAACTGCGTGGATGCTGGGTCCAAAAAGTTAAAATTTGGAGTGTAGGGTATAGGTTCTTTAGGTATATAGATGCGGCGACTAACATTGAATACGCTACATATGGATGCAAGTAAATACGTAGTTTTTTAACTTAATAAGTAACATTGAATACTATTACATATAGATGCAAGTGAATATGTATTTTTTTTCAACTTAATTATAAGTATATACCCACGTCTTGAAATCTGTATACGTGTGTTTTGATAGGGGTTTAATTGCATACGCAGTGTTTAATTTAAAAAAAAAATTCGAAAATTCTTCCCCTGATGGCCATCCATTTAATACGTCACACAAATTTCCGTAATTTTAAAACCCCCCTTCCCCCTTGTCACGCTTTTTTTCCAGTTTTAGTAGGAAAAAATTGCCTGTGTCACACTTTGCATGACAAAAGCGCGAGAAGTATTAAATGGATGGCTCCTAAGTTAAGGTTGAGTTAAGGGTTAGAAGTATACTTATAAAAATCCGTTATTTCTGAAGTAAGTCTCTCTCTGTTTAAATCCATGATAGTTAAAACTTGGCTTTTGGTTAAAAATTAATACACAATGACGTTTTTACTACTTAATTTTATGTTTTTCCAATACAGTTTTCATTGTGCAGCACTCGTTCAGTTTAAGACCAATTTGAAATTAAAACATAAGTATACAAAATTTACAAACTAAATACTAAATATACAACTACTATACAAACTCAGATCTAGATCGACAAACATGATCGATGATTTTGACATATACGGATCCTTAAGATTAGGTAATTATCATCTGGTTCTGTTCGAGTTCGAGAAGATTTTTGTAACTGATGTTTAAAGTAACGATATTATTTATTTATATTAAATTTGCACGGACGGGAAGCACAAAGAACTTCGTACATTGAGCTTTTACTTTTTAGCCTGTGTTCAGTGGTCAAATGGTAGTAATTTCTGATGAAAGCGGTCGGTCATCGCATCTGTGCGAGCGCGTCGGCAAATTTTTATGCGCTTGCAACAGTGACATATAGTGGCCAGTCGTTGAACGAAATTCTAACAGTTCGTCTGTCCAGGAGAAGGAGGCCGTTACAATCCCTGGGAGCCACTCCAGAATCTTTGTTCCCCATCGATTATCGGTTCGACGAGTGATTTGGCCCGCCCTTTGCCACTTCAGCTTGCTAACTTTTTGAGCTATGTCGGTAACTTTGGTTCTTCTGCGAATTTGCTCGTTTCTGATTTAATCGCGCAAAGAAAAAGCATAGCTTGCTGAGAGGCTCTAACCTTATTTAAGAGGCCAACAGTTAGAGACCAAGTGTCTGTACCGTAAGTCATCACTGGCAACACACAGGTATTTTGGACGAAACGAGTTAGCGTAGTTACTCAAACGCTGCCGAACAAAGCTGGATTTTTCGGTTAAACTCTTTCTCAAAGTTGAACCTATCTAACTGGACTACATTCCTTAGGTATGTGTATTTGTCGAAAATTTCGAGAGTAGCGTTCCCAACAAAAACCGATATAGGCGCGACATGGACATTGAACATTACCTTCGTTTTATCCATATTGATTTTCAGGCTATAACCTGTAAGGAGCATCGTGCCCAGATATTCCAGCGATTCTGCCATTACTAATTTATCGTCGGCAAATCGAAGGTAAGTGATGTACTCGCCATTTATGTTGACGCCATATCCTTTCCACTCCAAGCTTAAACACATCTTCCAACGCAGTTTAGGAGGCTCTGTCATACAAACATGTACCGATCTTCAGTGTGGCACCGCTTGAGATATTGTAGCACCTCCCAGGTCTCGATGGAATCGAAGGCTTTTTTTATAATACATGAACGCTACGCAAAGAGGCCGATTATACCTTTTTTTTATCTTTTGTATAATCTGACGAAGCGTATAGGAATTCGTCAAACCTGCAGCATTCGAGGCGATTCGTAATGACCCTGGAGATTATAGACATGGCTCAAAAGCGCAATGGGTCTATAGTTCTTCAATAAGGTCTCCTTATTTTAGGAAAAGAATAACGGCTCCTCTGCCCCAAGCTTCTGGCGTCGTACCTTGGAGGATAACAGGTAATTAAGAAGCTCTGACGTAATTCCGCCATCGCCTGCTGCCTTATTGTTCCTAAGATGCTTCAAGGCCATTCTCATCTCATACAGGCTGACGTCCTGGATATCCTCGGTATAGTGTCGAGTTAATTTGGTTCTAGGTTCTTTGGCCGTCATGTTGTCGATTATTACCTACATATTATCTAAATATGTATGGTGAAAAATATTAGCTTTGCGAAATTGACGTACGTCTGGCGGCTCTGGCATCTTGGACCATTTCACCCGCCCTAAATGCGGTTATCGGTGTAGGATTTTGACGGCAACTCCTCAATATAAAAAAAACCGACTAACACTTGACGTTTCCAAGTAGCCTATGTCCTTTCCCGGGTCTCAGACTATCTCCATGCCAAATTTCAGTGATTTAAGCATAAAGAGGTAACAGACAGACAGACCGACACAAGTTACTTTCGCATTTATAATATTAGTATGGATTCTAAAAGAATTACACACACATAACACTTGTGCCCAAGAGTTCCGCTCTTACTTAGCCGTAATAGTGGTTACAGTGCCGTCAAGAGGAAATAATTAATACGTGTAATAAAATAAATATAATGTAAATTAATAACAGTTAGGCTGTATTGTACCAACTAACTTTGACGTTAACCAGTGGCCAAAATTGGGTTGTTGTATGGAAATTTCTGTCGTCAGCTATTTTTAAACCAACTAGTTTTTTGCTGAACTTCGAAGGGTCTGTAAAGTTTAAAAATAGCTGACTATGCGAATTTTCATACCATCTCCGATACTTGACGGCTATAGTTAACGTCAAAGTTAGTTGCTGCAACCCAGCCTTAATAAATTGACGGTAACAAGAAAGAACAGTTTGTAATTATTTTTTCCACACACTTGCTCATAAAAAGTCTATTATTGCACCGCTTTTAGGTTTATGTGATGCAGCTTATAAAACAAGCGTCATTCATAGACTGTAAAAGTAATAACGTCACAGACGTCACTCGACTGCGTTGATGTATTTAACTAAATTGATATTTTTAGTTAAAAATATACGTCACTGTTTTGTCACTGTATATTTATCTGTCAAAAAGAGAAATGTGCATGGTATTTAGATAACATGTTGCCAAAAATAACTAGGAAATTAAAATATTGGTCACACGTTTTAAAAGATTTAAGGTTTCAAATTATTAACTACCTAGTTGTCCTATAAAAGACACTACATAAAATTTTATTATTTCATTATTATTAATATCAAGTAATTTCTCAAATTTCAAGGAACTATTTTATAGTATTTTACGTATAGTCGTATAATACTTTTGTCATTTAATTCAGTTCAGACAACGTTTACAAGATAAAATTATATGATCATCTTATAATAGTCGCAACGGTGACTCTTATAGAACTTGTTTTATACAACTCTTGGTAAAATGTAAGATCATTGTGTATTAGTCTCGTTTACGACTTTGCGGACTTTCTGACAGTCAAAAGACAAGATAAACGTATAAAGAAAACAAATATTTCTTCTGTAGAAGTATTTTGTGGTTGTGACCTAAAGTAGTATAAAAGTAATTGATATGACAATAATAAGCAAATCATAACACAATTGAAACATTGTTTTTTGTAAGTAGGTATTAAGATTTGTGTATGATAATCATATTAAGGTCAGAACCTGGAGACCGAGGTACTTGAAAAGTTTTAAAAAGGTTATATAAGTTGTTTATAAAAACATTTTTCAATTTAATGATTAGACCGCAGAGGCGCAGAGTAAATGAAAATTATAGTCATGTAATATGATAATAATAGTTATCATAACTACATAAAATAAATACTAGAATATATTTATATTATTTTACAATAGTCCAAAGAGGGTATTTAAAAATAATTTTAAATATTTAAAGGGCGTTCAAACACATGACCTTTAAACTTTACAGTTACATAGATTAAGTTTTACCAGCTCCATCCCATATCGACAGGCATAAAAATGGATTGAGCTAGATTAACATAAATTGTCTATTTATTTACTAAAGAGTTTTGTTGCAACGTTCCTTACATCAGTTTTCTAGTCCTTTGACTTTTCAATTTGTTAAAACCAGGAAAGACTTGACTTATCATCACTCCTAAGAACTTAACATAGTTTAAATACTTTATGTATGGTGAATAGGTCAGCTGTAGTCATTGACTGGTTTAGTACGATTATATGTGGAGTAGTTTATCTTTTAGCTTCTTAGCATCAGTTGATATTCCTGCTTCTGCTTCAGAATGAACTTTACTTTAAGTTTTCTGAGAAAACACGATTGCATTGTAATATGTTTTAGAAATATTTATTAATTATTTATTTTCAATCTACAAAGGTCATTGTTATAAATGAAAAACAAAGTTGGTCCAAGGACACTGCCTTGTGGGATGAAGTATGTTATGTTTAGATTACCACGTACGAATAGTTCATTTTTTTCTGTTCAATTTGTGTTTTATTATACTCAGGTATTTGTTTGAATAAGAATAAAGGTTTATTACCCATTACAAATTTTTCAAGCTTACACATACCGCATCGAAAGCTTTTTCTAGACGAAGATTTACAGCTAGGCACTTATTTCTGTGATCCACTTGTTCGACAATGAAGGCGGTAAGAGCTGTAACTGCATTTTCAGCAGCCTTATTATTTCTAATAGCAGTACTGCGAATTTGCTGAGAGTTCAAACTTATTAAGATACCTAGTTTAATCCTTTATTTTATTAGTATTTTCTATATTTAAGACATTAATGGCAGTAAATGAACCGCTCTGTAAGGTAACAATTGTCGGTTTTAGTTCTTTGGCGATGATACCATTTACAAACCATATATTAAAGCATATATTATTTAAGTGGGGGACAACATTCAGATTTTTTGCCAATTTCTCAATCTTTTATGCCATCCAGGCGCGCTATATAAACTAAAGATTACAAGGATATCAGGCACTGCTTTACTTACAGTATCTAAGAGCACAAAAATAAATTATTAGCATTTAACCAAGTAGTGTCTTAGGTAGAGTATGTAAAAAGGAATTTGTTTGGAATGTTACAGCTGGTGAAAATACCTTCGGCAAGTTTATTCTCTATATCAGCAAAAACGTTATTCATACAGTTCACTAAATCCTTTACTATTTAATAGTTTTGTAGTTTAATATTTACAGTTATATGAATCAAGCATAGGGATAACAAATTTTGTATTTTCCAATAAACTTTTTGTGTTTTTTATATAATTTTTTTCTTCTATAATTTCTTTTTAATTTAGGTCATTTTACTACAGAAGTATGACGTTTCGTTTATTTCTAATGCACAACCAGATTTCATCAATTACGCTGCCGAAACGTGGACACTTACACCAAGGCTATATAGTTCACAAGTTCAAAGTCGCACAGCGCACGGTGGAGCGAGCTATGCTTGGAGTGTCTCTGAGGATCGAATGAGAAATGAGAGCATCCGTAAGAGAACGAGTCATAAACATATCGGAAGATAGTGCAAACGTGTCCTAGAATGGAGATTGCGTACCGGAAGGCGAAACGTGGGCGACGACTTTAAAAGAAAGGCCGGTGGTGGCTAGATGCGGAAGAAGGCAGAGGACTAGAATAAGTGGAGGAAGCTTTTGTCCAGCAGTGAACCAAAATAACCAAGTGTTATCTAAAATTACGTTTTAAAATGGTAAAACTTTTGAGTAGGTATTAAGATTTGTGTCAATGGTATTTTAAAATTATCCAAACTTCCTGTTAATTGTGTTAAATAATTAATAACCTTCAAGTCGATCTAATAACGTTTACTGGCATACAGGTTAGCTCGTACATTCCGGAATTCCTTATTGTCTAATGGTAAAAACATAATAATAGATCTCATTTCAGTCCGTTATTTAAAAGAATATAAATATTATGAAGAAGCTAATCCAAAACTGTAATGTAACCAAATTAAAGAAATGGTTGTGGCGTGTACGGTCATTTTGTACATGTTTCGTACGTGATATTTTGCAGCGGGTGATTTTGCGTCTATTAGTGCTGCTTATGTTTAGGTATTTTAATTGCATTTTATTGTATTTACATGTCAATTCAAAAAAAGATTAAAAAGATAATTTTGCCTATCAAATAACGGACTTGTCATCTGCAGTGTTTTGATACATAGGAAAGTGTAAAAAAGGCTTATATTTCAAAAAATATAAAATGACAAGCTGGGAGAGTAAGGTCATCGGGAGTAATTATGGGAATCCCTGAAGGCACAAATATTGGTCCTTTTCTATTTCTCATATTAATGATCTGCAATATAATGAACATAAATATCATTTATTGTTTGCTGACGGTTCTGAGAAATAAATGATACCGTATCTGAGATTGTAAATTGGTTAAATGCTAATAATTTATTACTTAATAAATAAATTACATGTTTTAAATTTACTTTTCCCAGCGTTACTTAAATCCAGACCAGTATCCTATACCTACTGTACGAGCAATATTTATATGTATATATACATATATATATGTTTGTAATTGTGTTCTCGAAATTGGCTCTAACGAGTTCAATGTAATTTACAATGTGGCCATATGGGGACGAACAATCGATCTTATAAAGGTGTAAAGAGTTTCAGCATTTTTTTGAAGATCACCATCCTAATAGGGATGATTTCTCTTCTCAAAGGAGGAAAAAGTTTGCATGAAAATTGCACCGCTTTGTACCACTAGGTTTTAAACGAATGCTAAAGTTTTTATGTGACGAAATATATATATATTATGTATACATTTTAAATAGTAACTTGGCATTTTGGCATTTTATGTATATTGGTATTTTAAATGTCAATTTTCTACTTAAAACATCTAAACTAGTACCAAATTGACAATAAGTACGGCTAATCTTTACAGGAAGAATTTAAAATAAAATAAATTACGCAAATTCGACTTGGCTAGCGACAAAGACATTTCGTTGTTTTGTCGTTTTATTAGGGTTCCGTAGCCACATGGCAAAAACGAAACCCTTATCGTTTTGTCATGTCCGTTTGTATGTTGCAGCCTATTAATTTCGCCGTCTTTGTATCGATTCTTATGAAACTGGCCACTAAATTTATGTTTTTTTTTTCTCTAAGTGCTTTATTATTATCTTTATATTGCGTCATCTAAAAACTTTATAAATACTTTTAATGAAATATGTTTTGAACAAACGGAACCCTAATTTAATGCGTGTAGTACCTAGAGGATATAATATATACAATATATATATTTATAGTCGCTAGTGTCGTTGTAAGTTTACACCATTTCAATATGGCGACTGTAGTTTTGATTTTAATCCACCGAGAGTTGAGAGAGAGAGTTTGTTGCACTGTACGCCACGCATTTGGCGAGTTTTTTATATTACTATTTTTCCTTGTGTCAAATTTTATATGTTTATTTCTCCTTTAAAAAGCCTTTTTTAATTATTTTTTAAATTCTTTAGAAAGGCAGAGTTCTTAAGAAAATATTTAAAAAAAATCACTTTTGTTGTATGAGGGAGAACAACTATTTTTATTTTACCTTTTTGCAATTGTAGTTCACGAAATTCACTCGTTTTTTTTTCCATTTTGTACATCGAAAGAAATCCTTATAGAAGCACTTGTTGGTCCGTTTGTCAACACTGTTTTTCTAAGCAACTGTCAAAGCCATATGACGTCAAAACCTATAAGTTACTTCTCTTTGACCTAGATTTATAAGGGAAGGAGCAAGGTCTCCAGCACAAGTGTCTAAGACAAAAACACGAAAATAATTCATTTGTAGTTATATCAAATAAAATATTTCTTTTGTGATGACAAATTTACCTACATTTAAGGCCTGCGCAGACGAGGGACTGTCCTCTGACTACTTTTTTGTAACTTAAAATAGATTACTCTTAGCTGTATGGCACAACGCACACAAGTACGCTTTACTATTGGTCCGTTACTTTAATTTTCGTACAAAAATTTCAGTCTTCCGCAAACAAAATGCCTAGTATGCACAGGCCCTAACTGTTAGAGTTTAGAGCATCGACCATTTTGGTACACAAACACAAGTTAGGCTAAAATAATGCGTGATTGATTGAATGTTATAAACGATTTGTAGATACCGAGCAGACCTCATTGTAAACTACAACAGTTCCCACCCATCGGGGGCACTGTTGCGGAAGACACACGACATTGACATGTTTGATTGCACAAATATAAAGAAACGATCAGCATAGCATTTCATTGATTTTATTTGTCTACATATCAATTAGTAAAGTCTATTTTCTGTTTCTGTCAGTGTGTTTGAAATATATATTCGCGATACTGTAACTTAAAAATAATTAAAAAAATAAAAAACACGACTGCCTAAAAAACTAAAAATTGAACTGAAAAGTAAAAAATAAGTTTTATTTTTCGAATTTGAAAAACCAATTTACTTAGTTGCCTACAATCCCATCAAATCCGATCATTCGTTAGTTAGTATGGGAGAAAGATGCACGACTTTATACTTATGCACTAGGTACCTACACAATGATTTTTGTGTAGTATAATTTTTTAATGCCTTCTAGTGCAGGGGTTTCCTTTGTGCCTATTAAGAATTCCCAATCAAAGAAAGATGTAACCGCCGCGCTCGCTTGTCTCACTTAGGGCGCGTTCTTTTTGGGATGCAGAATCATTATTTTCGTTTACTCTGTCGTCTGTCATTCGTTCGTTTTGCATTGGTGTCAAAAATATCAAAATTTTAGTATCATCTGTAACTGTCATGCGTTCGTTTACGATATTTTTGTTATTTTTGTCACACGGAGAAAAATGTACCCCTAGTTTTATAAGGAATTCTAAACTTTAATCTAGTTTACCTCATAAATTACTACTAGGCGTTCAAACCTTTATAATTAACACGAAACTGATAAAAAGTCATGTAAAGTAAATAATGATACTTAAGTACTGTACGGATACCGCTAAAGTATTGCATGTAAGGTGTCATGCATAAACTGAAGAATTATCAGGAAAAAGTGTTTTTATAATAGAGGCAGACCTAAAAAATAACAAGAAGTCCTGTTGTTAATGCGAACATGTACTGTTCTTTTATCAGGAAATGATAGTGATAATTACCATTACCATTGTCATTTCGATCACCATCGACATTGCCATTACTATTGTCATTACGATCACCATCGTTATTGCCATTTTACCATTACCATTGTTATTACGATCACTACTGTCATTGTCATTACCATAACCATAACCATTGTCATTACCATACCATACTATACATATGAGATATTTGTATGGTAATGGTGTAGTGCTCTAACAATGATTTGTATGGAGCACCATTAGTTTTATAGATTAAAAACTTCCAGTTTTTTTTCATGGTTCATGTGGGAATCGATCGCAGGACCTGTGGTGTTATACATAGCATATTTAAACGCTGAGCCCGCCGGTTACATAGTAAGTTGCCGAAAATTAGGGTATAGATTAAAAATTAGCTTCATCGCAAAGGGGTGTCTACCGTATAATTCTTAAGAACGTACAAGACGACGCGGCACCATATATTTTAAGGAAGCTTCTTGTTAATATCACATCATGATACTTTGTAATTACATTATCTAGTTAAATTAATACGATATTCATGGTTTATTACAAAATTACATCCGTAGAAGACCCTGTTTATTGTTTCTAGCCTTCATTGAAGTAATGTGGGATAACGACTTCAAACCGATAATTTAACGTGACAAGGTATAATTATTTAACCTTCAAAGACATCAAAACTCTTTATGACAAACTAGATAATATACAGGAACAAGGCCAGCGTTATGATAAACTATTACTTTTACTGAAAAATCCGCTGTGAAACCTATAATTTATTACGATACCGATGCAAATTAACATCTAAATGTCATTTTTGCATGAATCGAATTTGCTATTTTTCTCCGTGCACTTTTGCCACAAAAAAATGGAACTGATATATATTGTGGACTGCACAATTAATCGGTTAGGGTGGCTCTTAATCCCAAAACGAACGCACCCCTATTTACGGTTATAATCATTAGCTTTTAACAAAATAAACTAAAAAATGTCTTAGCAGTGGTCAACCCCCCAGTAGACTAGAAAGTCTTGCGGAATCCGAACCACAGGGCGATTTACATATAGCAGTCATCAATTACGTAGCTAATTACCTATAGACCGGGAGACAGTGACACAAAATATTGGGTCATTTGTACCAGTATGGCGGTTCTTCAGGGGTCTAACTACGTAATGACGAAAAGAAAAATGATGGTCATAGCGCTGGTACCGGCGGCCCAATCGCGTGGGCGTTAGTCGACAAGTCAGATAAATTACGAGTATCAAACGATTTGTTCCACAAAAATCCTTGTATTTTCCGATAGTCCATAAAAAAAGTAGGCGGTAGCGTAATGCCATACTTCTCCGGTGTGACTTATAGCCCGCCATACCGGCTCGAACACATTAATTTAAAAAAAAAAAATTAAACCATTTGTACCAAGCTCATTTTTGAACAGCTAATCATCGTCTAGTAGCCATTCACGAACACCGCCCCTGAAGAATCGCCATACTGGTACAAATGACCCAATATTTTGTATCACTGTCTCCCAGTCTACTAATATAAAACCTAGTCTATAGGTTAAGCTGAAGATATGGAACTAATACAGGTAATGAAACCGAAAATAACTCCTACACTCCAAGCCACCAATGGATAAGCTATGGTTTTTTTTTTTCATTCAAATGTTCACTTATCTGGAATACGTACTTATAGTCATTAGAAGAATATATTACATTGGTTACACCTTGTAGCAAATGTGTTCGCAAAATATTACCGACAGTTTCCAGTCGAAAGTCTGCCCATTGTTTCTAAATTAAGTACTCTGACGTACACAAGCTGTCTATGCGTAGTCTTCGTGATATGGACGAAGAGCTGGTTTCTGGTCTGTGAGTCATAGTTTCAACGCTCTCGGAATCACTTTATATTTACGAATTGAATTGTTTTATTGTTTCAAACTGGTCTAGTTACTTTTAAATAAGGACTTCCTGTTCGATTCGATATTAAAATTTAATAACATTGAGTTATTTGTTACATTTAAAAATAATAAATAACATTATGGAACATTTTACCTCTCTCCTCTCTAAGGTGATGGAGCGTGTGATCAACACACAGCTTCTAAGATACCTAGAAGTACACGATCTGGTCAGTGACCGTCAATATGGCTTTCGCCACGGTCGCTCGACTGGTGACCTTCTAGTGTATCTCACACACCGATGGGCACTAGCCATTGAGAGTCAGGGGGAGGCATTGGCATGTAGCCTGGACATAGCGAAGGCGTTCGATCGGGTCTGGCACCGCGGTCTTCTATCGAAGTTGCCATCTTACGGAGTGCCCGAGGGTTTGTGCAAATGGGTGGCTAGCTTTTTGTCCGGCAGACGCATACGAACTGTAGTTGACGGTAGTTGCTCTGATAGCATGGACATTAATGCTGGTGTCCCGCAAGGCTCTGTGCTGTCTCCTACGCTGTTTCTACTGCATATCAATGACATGTTGGACATCAACAACATACATTGCTATGCAGATGACAGTACTGGAGACGCTTTTTACACGGGTCGTGCAAACATCCCTCGTTCCGTTGTGGAGGAAAACCGCGGAGAACTTGTGTCTCAAATCGAGACCACACTGTCTCAGGTCTCTGACTGGGGACGGGTAAACTTGGTCCGATTCAACCCTACAAAGACACAAGTGTGCGCGTTCACCGCTAAGAAAACTCCATTCACTGTGGTCCCACAATTCCAGAACACTCCCCTCTCCATCTCCAAGAGCATTGGGATCCTTGGTGTCGACATCTCCAGCGATGTTCAGTTCCGAGATCATTTACAAGATAAGGTAAAGCTGGCGTCCAAAAAACTTGGTGTACTCAACAGAGCGAAGCAGTACTTCACGTCGGGGCAAAGGTTGTTACTTTACAAGTCGCAAGTTCGGCCCCATATGGAGTACTGCTGCCATCTCTGGGCAGGTGCACCCGGATACCAGCTTGACCCTTTTGACTCGGTTCAACGACGGGCTGTGAGAATTGTCGACGATCCCAAACTCACTTGCGGTATCGAGCCCTTAAGTCTGAGGAGAGACTTTGCCTCACTGTGTGTGTTCTACCGCTTGTACAATGGGTTGTGTTCTGAGGAATTGTTCGAAATGATGCCCACGGCTACTTTCTACCATCGCACCGCTCGCCATCGGCAGGGAATTCATTCTCACACTTTAGAACCTAAATGGTCGCGTACAGTGCGGTTTCAGAGAAACTTCCTCCCGCGAACGCTTAAATTGTGGAATGAGCTCCCTGCCAAGGTTTTCTGCAAGGACTACAGTATGGAGTTCTTCAAGAAAGAAGTTATTAGATTTCTGAAGGGTCGGCAACGCGCAAGTGATACCCCTGGTGTTGCAAGCGTCCATAGGCTACGGTGACCGCTTACCATCAGGCGGGCCGTAAGCTTGTTTGCCACCTTAGTGGTATAAAAAAAAAAAATATTAAAACAGTTAAATCTAGATTTTGTTAAGTTTTAAATTACAATTTTATATTGATTGGACAATGTTCTAACCACAACAATAAGCTGATAATTTGCTTACAGTCTTTTTTTAACTGCTTCGGGTATAACTGACACTGGGTTCGTTTTCGGTACAGGACAAACATTCGTAATAAACATAATTGGTGTTTGTCTTGATTTGATTTGATTTTGATAATTTACAAAAAAAGTATTACGTATATGTATTTGTATTCATAGTACAAGCTTTGCTTGGTTTAGGATTGGATGGCCAAATAGTAAGGACGATTTGGACCACAGAATAGTAACAGAAGATTTGGACCATAGTCAATTTCGTGGGTCCAGTGTGGATTGTAGTCTTCACAAATATTTTTGATGTATTATTTTTCGAAAAGCCAGTGGTGTGAACAAGTAATGTAAGTACCTACTTGAGACATTAAGAAAAAACCTCACTAATACACGACGCGCTCGAATATTAACCCCTTAGAACTCGAAACAGACACAAAAACCACTTAGCCACCACCGACTATGTATTAAGTCAGGGTCTAAAAAAACCATAGGGTCTATTAATTAAAAAAGAAACTAGGCATATCAATTTGGATGACATTTGCATAAACTTTTTTTTTTAATAGTTGAATTATTTATGCAGGAAATCTCCACTTCCGACTAGCTTGACCGGTTTTTTTTGTTTAAAATAGATAAGGTTATCTAAGGCAAAATACCGACGAAACCAGCCAGCTACATTAGACTATTATAACATTCCCGAAGTAAAAACGTGTAATTTATTTTATCTGAATTCGGCAACACAAAAGATTTTAATATTTTTACTAATGATAAAAAAAAAATTGGCAAGAATTTTATTCAAAGGTGCCTTGTATATTAGGACAAGCTTTTGCCCGCGGCTCCATCCGCGCTTATTTAGATTATCCTTTCCAAACAATCGAATTTCCCAAAATAGAAAATTCCTTATCTATGTCCTCCGTCTTTTCAACTATCTCTACACCAGTTTAAATGGATGCTTCGTTACGATGCAAGGACAAATAAACAAACATACTTTCGCATTTATAGCACGAGCTTCTAAATTCGACCAGCATACCGGCCAGTACGGCGTGACGTCATATTTCGGAACAGTAACAGCAGTATAACGTTAGATAATGACATTACACCGTACTGGCCAGTATTCTGGTTCGAATTTAGGAACACGTGCATAATATCAACCGTGTTTTTTTTGACGCACTTGAATTTTATGAAACGTGTCGTTAAATTGCAGACGGAAGTATTTTACAAAAAGTTGCGACGCGTGCATCTTATGTACTTTTGGGCGTCTTAGATCTCGAAAACTGAAAGAAATACAGTAAGGTGATGTGATATGATATGTGATAACTTTAAGAGGGAGTATAAAGGTAAATTAACCGTAGCACAATTCAAATTCAGTAAGTAAATCAAGTCCAAATAAATAATAAAAAATATATATAGGTAGTATTATAATAAAATTCCAAGAATATCCGATATTCGCAAAAACATAATGCAATTAAATTTTCTCGATAGAAAAAATGACACCATTACTGTATGCCAATTTTTGATTTGTTTTCTTATAGTACAAATTAGAAAGCTAAAATTTCATTAAAACATTACTCAATATAAGACCAAAGGCTGTTATTAGCAAATTTTCAATAGGTATCATTTATAATATTCGAGTTATTAATATTTTCAAACCAGGTTCTTCCGCCTTGCCAAAATGACATAGGTACCCGAGAATCGTACCGTACATAAACGTTCGAAACGAGCCTCCCGCTTGCAAAAAGGGGTCTAAATCGGTCCATCGAGATTTCTTATTTCGCTAAAGCGGCTTATAACTCTGAAACTATGGGTCAGATCGACCCCAAACTAATTCCAAACGATAGAGCAGACATGCCCCTATCCTTGATGGTGTATAAATAACCACTAAATTATTGATAAATATCATTCATTACAGAAACGAAAAAAAGTCAACGACGGATTTTGAAGACATGGGCTGGAATTGCACACGGGTTATTTGTGAGAGAACGTCCGCATTCACATATGCAGATAGAATTCGCCGCTATCGATTGGCGAAGAAAATCCTGAAATCAGACCAGGGGGTACATACGGAAATTTATGAAACTACAAACTGGTAGCTGTAGCCTAAAACATAGCAAAGCCAGATTTTTAGGGTTCTTGACAGACGCCCTATCTGTCTCTGTGTTGCTTTGTTTAAATGTCTATCTGATTCTCAAACCCTAAAAGGGCTCTTTTTTTGAGACAAAAGATTTTTATTCATAAAATATGTGTTAGCGACAGACATGAGCGAACTATATATAGGTTTTGCGAATTACCTTCTAGTCATAAATGTTCTGTCTATAGGAAAACAAAAACTATTGAAAAGAATCTATGCACAAGTTATTTAGATCATGATATCCATATCTTTTAAGTAATAGTAAGAATCTCTTGAATAGATGTAGTCACGCACTAGCTACGGAGAGATCTATGCTAGTACGTATTTCTTTGCGCTGTAAAATCCGTAATGAAGAAATTCGCCAAAGAACCATACTGCGCAGCTTGAATATAAATAAATAGCAAACTGTGTGCCTAGTGTGGTATAGATAGTAACTCTACTATCATCACGCTCACGTATATTTATTAAAAGGTTCTATGAGAAAAACTGTCTCAAAATTTTTCCGCTAGAGGTGGTCCTTCATTATCATACATTTGTTTCGTTGCCGCGAACTCGATAATAGATTAGGTACACACTCACACTGCACACTAGGCACACTGAAGTGACAATAGTTTACTGCATAGGCAACGTAGATCGTGGAACGCATAGCCCATGGAAAGGAAAGATTCTTCAATGGTGACTACGAACTAGTAGCATAGGATGGCCTGACCAGAACATGTGGATAGTTGAGGCTGGTCTACTTTGACCCGCTCAAAGCCGGTATTGGCAGCATCAGATATAAGAAGAAGTAAAAGAAGCTGCGAACCCGGACATGCACCTTGCCGGTTTCCAGCATTCTGTAGCCAAACGGCGAGAATAAGGGCCCCGCCTCTTTTAATTTCGTACCACTTGTACGTCAAGTATGAACAGTCTTATAATTCCGCTACTGTTTATCGATGTTTATTTTTACATACAGGTGTCTTATGGGACCCGCTATTCAGTTTGTAATAAAATAAAAAGCAATGAAGCTATCAATCACAACTCTCTTATCACCTACCTAACGTTTAATTAATTAATTTAGTGATAACAATAGACTTATCGTGGAGTGGGCGGGTCCTGATACAGTAGGAATATTATATCCTGTATATGGACGTGTTACAGTCAAAAAATGTATTATATTATAATAAATAATATATAAATAGAAAAAATGGTTATTGAAACTAATTACACCTCATTTTATTTTTCCACAGTTTTTTACTTTCCAAGGTCGTAAGTATTAATTTAATTCATGATTGTTCATCTATGCAAACAAAAAAGTACGATTCAATAAAATAGTGGAGAAATGTTATAAAAATGGCCGTGATTGGCTTGCAGGGTTGACGCTGGCCAGCCATACATGTGTACTATTGTGGAACGACACATATTCGCCCGGTTTCTTTTAGCATAAATACAAATTATTTTTATAATCAAACTAGCTTTTGCCTGCGGCTTTGCCCGCACCAAATTTGATTAACGGCGTAGGATTCCTACGGCAACTTTACGGAAGTTTGCTATAGTAAGTTATAGTTGTAGCTACAGGAATTAAAATCCTGTGAACTGTGACATTTGGATTCAGGATGTAAATTTACATCCAAATCCATTCCAAATTTTAATCAAATCACCACAGTCGTACCGTAAAAGAGCAACAAACATACTTATTCACAAACTTCCGCATTTATTGTTGGATTTACCCATGGTTTCACGCGCTCGGATTTGGTAATCGCTGTAAAATTCCTGCTGGCTCTGTTACTGCGTATAATTACAATGATAAGAAATAGTGCCTGCTGCACAAAATATCTAATAATACTACCACAGTTTTCCCGCTTAAAAATTGATTACCGCAAAACTCATTCCATCACCTAGTTACGCCGTTACTACTTACTTAAAATAATAATGTACAACTTGATCGGGACTAAAATCATTTTATTCTTATCAATCTATAAGGCTGCAATGTGAATGATCTATCTATATCTTTCTAAAAATCCATTGACGTTGAAACTTTCTACAGGTATAAAAAGTAACCTATATTTTAGTCCACCCTATCTATATAGCTATCCCTCCTTGTGCTAAAAAACAGGTCGACTCATCGCTCAGTTGAAACGTGAAGTAATAATTCCTATCAGTATCATTTCCAATAATCTATTTCCGTGGGAGCTCTTAATCGGAATAAAAATTAGGTATCCTATTTCTTTGTTGTTGTTTTTGTTCTTCCAATCCAGCTACTTCCGGCTACCTTTTTCAGGCCATCGTGGTCCACCTGGCTAGAGGGCGACCGACGCTGCCAATCCGTTGTCTCCACTTTCCAAAACGTGTGCCCCAACGGTTATGGGTTCTGCGACAAATATGACCTGCCCACTGCCACTACAGCTTGTTTATTATGTGGGCTATGTCAAACTTTTAACTTCAAAGAAACTCTGAGCTTAGCATCACAGGCCGCTGAGCGACTTGTAACTTGTGGATTAGGGCAACCAAGATTTTATACAGAATCCTTAAAAGTCAATACTTTGCTGTGTACAATGACACAATAAGGATAGTCTGTTATCCATGAGACTGTTTAGGATATATAATAAAGATTAAAAATTATCAATGTTTTAGTGGATCTAATTAGTATTTTTAAAATAATATTGGCTTAAAAAAGGTGTTTAGGGCGTATACCTCAATTATAACCTAGAATGTCTGTATGTTCCATAACTGACCAAGTAACTTTATGACTGCACTTCTATCAGAAATTACTGTTTAATTACTGATTACATAATTAAATACGAGTGGGATGAAGTAGGTGTAAATTTCTTTATTTTCTTTTCAATGAGTTTATTATGATGGCTTTATTATCATTACTACTTAACAACACTGCAATAAACAACCGCTTACGCTTGTTAACTTTTAGTTTAGTTCCGATCTTTCCACAGCTGTTGTACGTCCAAACTGCAGGCCACAGGCCACTACAAGATAAGATGACCCAGTTTGGATTAGTAGTGTTTAAGAATCTCATAAAGCCTTCGCTGTCATGCTGCATTACAAAAGTCAGGACCGTTTAATGTGTCCTCTGCAGCAAGGGAGACCTAATTAAAATGTGCCACTATACGGTCGCCCATCCAGTGACTGGCCACGCTCGAAGCTTACCTTGGCATATCGTTTTCATAAACGAATGGAACTAGGCCACATGCTCCTTTAACTGAGGCACGACTACACGCTCCACGGGCATAGACTCCTTATTCAACTAGTTACAACTATTTTTTTTAATACCACTAAGGTGGCAAACAAGCACACGATCCGCATGATGGTAAGCGGTCACCATGGCCTATGGACGCTTGTAACACCAGGGGTATCACTCGCGCGTTGCCGACCGGTATCCGGGTGCACCCGCCCAGAGACGGCAGCAGTACTCCATATGGGGCCGAACTTGCGACTTGTAAAGCAGCGCAACCTCTGCCCGACGTGAAGTACTGTCTCGCTCTGTTGAGTACACCTAGTTTTTTGGACGCTATCTCGATAACAAACGTACCTATACCTTCAATACGAATTTTGCAAATGGTATTCAAGAAGACAAGAATTATAAATCATTTTATGGTTGTAGGACGCGACAGTAATTTCATATCGATCTGATGACAATCAATAGTAATCAGTTTTTTTTTTTTTTTTTTTTTTTTTTTTTATACCACTAAGGTGGCAAACAAGCCTACCGTCCGCCTGATGGTAAGCGGTCACCGTAGCCTATGGACGCTTGCAACACTAGGGGCATCACTCGCGCGTTGCCGACTCTTCAGAAATCTAATAACTTCTTTTTTGAAGAACCCCATACTGTAGTCCTTAGAGAAAACCTTGGCAGGGAGCTCATTCCACAACCCAAGGGTTCGCGGGAGGAAGTTTCTCTGAAACCGCACTGTACGCGACCATTTTGGTTCCAAAGTGTGAGAATGAATTCCCTGTCGATGGCGAGCGGTGCGATGGTAGAAAGTAGCCGTGGGCATCATTTCGAACAATTCCTCAGAACACAATCCATTGTACAAGCGGTAGAACACACACAGGGAGGCAAAGTCTCTCCTCAGACTTAAGGGCTCGATACCGCAAGTGAGTTTGGGATCGTCGACAATTCTCACAGCCCGTCGTTGAACCGAGTCAAAAGGGTCAAGCTGGTATCCGGGTGCACCCGCCCAGAGATGGCAGCAGTACTCCATATGGGGCCGGACTTGCGACTTGTAAAGTAGCAACCTTTGCCCCGACGTGAAGTACTGCTTCGCTCTGTTGAGTACACCAAGTTTTTTGGACGCCAGCTTTACCTTGTCTAGCAAATGATCTTGGAACTGAACATCGCTGGAGATGTCAACGCCAAGGATCCCAATGCTCTTGGAGATGGAGAGGAGAGTGTTCTGGAATTGTGGGACTACAGTGAATGGGGTTTTCTTAGCGGTGAACGCGCAGACTTGTCAGATGGCGAATAAGTTTGTGAATTGCCCCCAGATCTTAATGAATGCATATTATAAATTCGAGAAGTCGTATATCGATAAAAGAACTACAGCTGAGCGTAATATTGATTTTCGATGACGATACGACATTACAACTTATCTACTACCAAACTTAATTTTCGCATTGAATTAAGTAAGCGCATTGTGATAAACGATTTGGCGCTATCAGTAGATAAACCAGCCGTGCAAAAAAGTGTTTGTAAAGTGATAGTGGTATCCCTTAATGAGGACAGAGTGAAATTCTATGAATTTAGCCTTCCTTATCAATATTGTACCCTTTTTGCCTGGATTTTTTCTGCCCGAAAGGGTTCCTTACGCAAAGTTTCTAAACAAATCCTTTTTTGTTATGAGAATGCCATCTGTCTGGTGTGTCAGAAGATTGTTATCTTAATGCTTATGATTATATGAATACGAAAATGTCTGTTTATTCGTTTGTTATTTTTTACCGTCGCAACGTAGTGACCAATTGATCCGATTTTAGCCAGATCGAAAGTTATACAAGAATATATTTTTAACCCGGGTATATACACTATTCCTTATCGTCGTTGCTCTGGAGCAATAGGGAAACTGGATTTTAAGTACAGGAATAGCTTAAGAGACGAAGAACATAGTATAATTTTTATACCGTTTAGTACCTAGTGATAACATGTGATCTGGTGATATCAACAGTAAAATTGAGATACTTTTAGTAAATTCCGCGCAAAGTCGCCATAATTTGGACAAAAACTGCTGGAAGTACATTAACTAGCCGTCTTTTTATCAAATATAGCTTAATGATCGCAAAGGCCATAGTCATTCATGAAATGGCAGGAAATAAATAACCAAATATATTTTTTTAATTAATTGAATGTAACAAAAACCAGTTAGGTAATAATTTATTAATAAACTGGCTTTTTATGGATGAATATAATTTTTGGGGCAATGATAAATACGAGTCTGGAAGAAATCCCTTTTAAGGATAAGTCCGCTTTTTTTTTAATTTAATACAATAAAGTGTATACAAACAAACAATATAATATAATAGTTATAGATATTTAGTGCACCGTAGATTGTATAGACAGAGAATATAGGTATAACTATACCTACTGTAGAAATAAAATCTTTTGGATTGGAGGCATTGATAATTATTACACAGTTAATTGCAATAATCACTTTAGCTCTTATGAGTGCGAGGTTGAAAATTCATTGTATCGAAGTTGTAAACCGAAAAATGTAAAACGAAAGCGAATATATATTTAATTTTATTAGAAACTAGCTTTTGCCCGCGGTTCTACCCTCCCTAAATTTGGTTATCGGCGTAGGATTTCAAAGGGAACTCTTCAATTATAGAAAAAAACCGACTCGCACTTGACGTTTTCAAGTAGCCTATGTCCTTCCCCGGAATTCAAATTATCTTCATGCCAAATTTTGCCTGCGGTAACACCCACCCTAACTTCGGTTATCGATTAAGGATTTCAACAGTAACTCCTCAATTATAGAAAAAAAAACCGGCTCACACTTGACGCTTTCAAGTAGCCTATGTCATTTCTTGGGCCTCAATCTATATCCATGCTTAATTTTACCTTAATCATAACAGCGGTTTAAGCGTGAAGAGGTAATAGACAGATAGACAGACAGAGTTACTTTCGCATTATAATATTAGTATGGATTAACGGTTACGAAAATCAAAATTTCTAGTTGTTGAAGTTTGGGTATTGTTGTTACCTACAAAGTTTAGCTTTTTCGAAGTTTAGAGTTCATTCTTTAAATCTCAATTTTAATGATTACTTGCTGAACGGGCGAACTTTGTTTCTTTTTTTAAAACAACAACTACTACTATTTTAGAAACCTTCCACGGCGTGTGCATAACAAGTAACCAAAATTTCATTACAATCGGTTTACCCATATTACGCAAGTCTGACTCGCACTTGACTCTGCCCGATTCGCACTTGACCATTTTATTTCTTCTCTGAAATATTCCCCGGCGTGTGAATAGCAACTTACCATAATTTCATTACAATCGGTTTACCCATTTTGCGCGAGTCCGACTCGCACTTGACCCTTTCGGAAAAACCTTTCTTACCGGATGCCTACGCCATACAAAAAACACAAACACCTCCAAGTTTCAGGTCTCTACGATCAGCGGTTTAGGCTGTGTGTTGATCCATCAGTCGTTTAGGGCAAAGCATGCATAGATGAAGAAGTGTTTTCAAGTAAAAAAAATATCAAGCAATCAAAACCCTTACTCATCAAAGTCAAGAAAAATGTGTAATTGTAAGGCAAATACATATTTAAAAAAAAAAAAATCGGGTCAGATTCGTCAAATCTGCAATAATCAGGGAGCATATAGTTTACGCTAGGAGTAGAATTTATGTTTAGAACCTAATCATTTTAAACTGGATTTTAATCTGGTAATGTCGGATTCGACATTACCAGAATTGCTTAACTACATTTTCGTTCGAGAAAAGTTTAAATTCGTACTTTATTTCGAATTCGTGATCAATTCGACCGCGTGAGAATTGGCTCCCAGATAATCTCTAAAACGAGATTATCTCGGATGAAGTGAGAATTAGGTCCCAGGCACTTATTTTTTTTATTTTTTTCTTAATGGGGTTAAAAATCCACAGATAACTTATTAGGTACCAATCTTAGGTAGCGTACAAATTAGTATGCAAAAGAACCCTAGTGGTAAAATAAAGGATTTTTACACTATCTGCTAGGGTTATTTTACCAACAATTTTGCCGCCACTAACGATTGGCGTATCATTGGATAGGGCTTTAAAAAAGCATTAAGAACCTTCTTATTATTTTTTTTTCTCAAAAATTTCGTGAGTTTAAAGTGAAAGTTAAAGTTTTATTAAAGTTGGCTTTCAAAGTTAAAAAAATTGTCCCTCGTATAACCTTTAAAACACGTGACGTAAAAATCTAAAAAAATCATGATGAAACGGCTTTATAAGTACTACCAATGAAAATTATTTTGGACAAAATCGGTTCATAAATTTTTGAGCTCTCCGCAAAAAATATTAATTGCGTGTGCGATACATACTTGGCAGGTTTTAGGGTTACGTATACCCAAAGGCTAGGTACTGTATTCATTTTATAAAAACAGTGTTAAAAAAATAATATTCTATACGCTTACAATCTGCGAATAAGGCATGAGTGCTGATTATTATTTATTGGGCACTGTATTAAATTTCAATATAAGATTATTTAAAAGATGTGTATTTTTTTTTTCTGAACTGACCATGTAGTTGGCTGTTGCAGCCATTACTGCTTCACCGGGCTTTTGGGGCGAGACTTTGAAGGAGCCTCAGCCCAACGCTCAAGGGCTCCCCGCGGGGGAAGCCTCGGCTTGGGTTGTCGCTCTCGGGGGCGTGCCTTCGACCGGCGTGAGTCTCGAACCCGAAGGTGAGTCACCGCCAGGAATGGAGTTCCCCGTTACGCGGGTGCGGTTACGATTAAGTGGGGGCGAGAAGCCTCGTGTATCCTTGTGGGCACCGACGAACCCGGGGACGTCGGCGGCGTGTATGGAGGGAGGCCCTATTCGGGGAGGTCGTAGAGACTAATCTCGCTATCCGGACAGCGAGATCGTCATCTGGGGTCGTTAGTACGTGCCGAGACCGCCTAACTATAGTTTTACGACCGTGCCGAGGTCGATCGGGGGCATGATACGTTGTGGATTGCACAATTAATCAATTCGTGTGATTTTGTGTACGCTCGAAAAAGCGGTTATCAATCAATATTGGTTATAAGTCAATAGTTGTATGGAACGGAATCCTTTGTGCGCAAGACCAACTCGCACCTAACCGGTTTCTGTCTCAGCCGAAAGATGTCTAGTGTTGGGTTTAGGCCTCCCTAAACCCAACAGTATAAATCCAGAAATATATTACTTGATTTATCTTCGGTTATTTAGCACTGCTATACCACAGCCGAAACATTCATTCTATATGTGAGGCAAATTATCGACATTTTCAAGTGTCGTATCATTTTTGCACGCAAAATACAAAAAAGAAACGGAAAGCAAAAGCTTATTGCAATGAAGCTGACTGCAAATGTTTGACATATGTTGCACTCCATGTAATCATGAACAGGAAATGCCAAACCAGCCACGTGGTTGAAGGAGATAACGCCAATAAGTAACGGGTTGATTGAAATAGCAGGTGATTATTGGTTGTTTTTAAATAGAAGTAAGTCAAGTTGTACTGTTACAGTATTGAAAAAAATGTGAAGATAAAACAGTCGTATCTTTATGACGCAAAAATTTAAATATTCAGTGTTTTTATCTATTTCGGTATATTAGAATATCAAGCCGCTATCTTCGAATTAAATTTGAAAATACAATTAACCGTAATGAAACATTAAAGTGACTTAAAAATTTATCAAAAAGTACTAAATATTACATCAATGCGAAAGAACTTGGACACCTTTTTATTCCCCATGTACGTTACAAAACCCTAGACTTATAGAATACAACTAGACTATAACCTTATAAAATAATATAGCTTTCTAACAGTGTAAGTAATTGTTTGAATCGGTCCAGTGGTTTCAGAGAGTCCCCTACTCATATAAGCAAACTTCCAAAATCTGCTAACTCTCTTTATAATAGGTATGGTAATAGACGTCTAGTTTTAAAATCAAATGTACACACCAAATTTATTTAGAATTCTACTTAAAGAATTTTTATTTTCAGTACTAGTGGCTCTTCTAGTTTGCCTTTGCATGAATAAAAGCTCTCCGCGCGTGCACTGATTTGGTGTGATACAGGAAATTTGCGTTTTTGAAGTGAAAACTTCTTTAGCGGCGCTGTGCACTTTTTTTGGTATGGGTAAAAAATGATAAACTCGCGTCAGGTCACGTGTCCTAATCGTGGAATGCGTAAGACGGAAACCGTAATGCCACGCCTATTATAATTTTTTTTTATTTTTAGTATTCGCGATTATGAGTAGTACACAGGTTGTCGTCTTCTTTGCTTTACTGTTATCGTAATAAGGAAAATTCTATAACTATAAATTATAAGGATAACTTCTGGATCTTAGTACAATCAAAAACATGGTTGAGCAAAGCGATGGGTGATTCATGTGTCATACTTGTGAACGGGTGCCGCCTGTGGAGGCTGGTCTGCTCTTGCAAACTACTTTGTATTCTTAGTATTTAGTCTTTCTTTTTTGTTTTGTTTATCAATACTGTAATATATTGAGTTTTTCTAAGCGATGAATACATAAATTCGATCATCAGTGTAGGATTTCAACGGCAACTCCTCCATTATGGGGAAAAAAAACGGATAATACTTTTGGTTTTCAAGTAGCTTATGTCCTTTGCCGGAACTCAAACTATCTGCATGTCAAATTTTATCTGAATTGGTACAGCGGTTTCAGCGTGAAGAGGTAACAGACAGATTTACTTTCGCATTTATAATATTTATTACTATATTATATTCATGGATAGTATGGATAGTTTTCAGTATATGTAAGTACTTACATATGATTGTACAAAAAACTTTTCAATAAAAAAAAACAACCGGCTTCAAAAAGATGCACTAAAAAGGTAAAAATAATGATCTAAAAAATCTAATCTGAATTACAGTTTGAAGTTGGTTTCATGCAAGTGAAGCGTGTTATTAACTGTTAGGGTATTATCAAAGTATTGTATTATTACTTTAAATAGAACTTCTTGCCAGCTCTTTTTGGCAGGAATCAACATTGTTAAAATTGTTTTGACGATTCAAAAGTGTTCTTAGAACCCTATTTGAATAAATATTGTTTGATTTGATTTGATTTGATTAGACAAATTTTTTGGACTTTAGCTGAATTATCTTCCGTTATAATGTTTCAACATATACGTTGTTTGTTAAGAGTTTTAGGTATCTGTTGTGTCGTGGGCCCCTCAAACATCGGAAAGAGCCGACACAACACACAAGACCATACTATCGGCTGTAGGGTAGGTGCTACAGCGAACTGGATGACATATGATTAGGCTTTATGTTAAAATTTTTCTTTGTTATTCAAGCACTACCAAATCTCATTCTTCGTTTATCTTTTTTTTATACTGCTAATGTGGCAAACAAGCTTAAGGTCCGCATGATAGTAATCGGTCACCGTAACCTATGGACGCTTGCAACACCTGGAGCATCACTCGCGTGTTGCCGACCCCCATACTGTAGTCCTTAGAGGAAACCTTGGCAGGAAGCTCATTCCACAACCCAAATGTTGGCGGGAGGAAGTTTCTCTGAAACCGCACTGTACGTGACCATTTAGGTTGCAAATGGGTGGCTAGCTTTTTGTCCGGCAGACGCATACGAGCCGTAGTTGACGGTAGTTGCTCTGATAGCATGGACATTAATGCTGGTGTCCCGCAAGGCTCTGTGCTCTCTCCTACGCTGTTTCTACTGCACATCAAGCCACCCATTAGCACAAACCCTCCGGCACTCCGTAAGATGGCAACTTCGATAGAAGACCCCGGTGCCAGCCCCGATCGAACACCTTTGCGATGTCTAGTCTACATTCCAATGCCTGCCCCTCACTCTTAATGGCTAGTGCCCATCGGTGTGTGAGATACACTAGAAGGTCACCAGTGGAGCGACCGTAGCGAAAGCCATATTGACGGTCGCTGATCAGGTCGTGTTCTTCTAGGTATCTTAGAAGCTGGTAATAGCGATAGGCCTGTAATTCGATGGATCTGATCTATCGCCCTTTTTGAGCACCGGGTGCACATTCGCAGTATTCCATGAAGTCGGAAATTGCCTAGTAAAGCGCGAAGAGGCGCGTGAGTACAGGACCGCAAGTGAGTTAGAGTTAGAGTAGGCACGCATAGATACGAGTGTGGCAGCCGTGATCTACGCGCACCCGCAATATCGACAGGTCCCTGTCTTCAAGGCTATGAAGTCGGCGACAGCAGATATCCTCCCGGACGAACATACATACACCGGCACGACTCAAAAAATTGTGGTCGAGTTTGTAGCCGGGATAATGAAGGTATGATGTGTCGGCCGGGCAGGATATCTGCGTCTCCGTAAGAAAGAGGATGGTCGGCTGCGCAGTCTTGAGGTGATGGTGGACTGTATTAAGACGGCGGGCGGAAGGGCCCCTGATCCCCTTCTGTTGTAGTAGCCGGGTCCACTCCGGTCTCCTTCTCCGGCACGACTACCACTTCAGAGACTTTACACAGGCTGGCGGATCAGCCTCCCAGGACGGAGATTAAGTGATCCCTGGGTTCGGGAACCCGTTCAACCTGGTCAGCCGATTCATCAGGTCACCCTGACCGCCGAACCAGCACGCCGCGTCTACGCCGAGCAATGACAGCGATAAGCACCGCCGGCCCTCCGCTGTCCGCGCAGCGAATCCTCAAAGAGAGCCTTGGCAACCTTACTCACCGCCAGGAACACAGCACTACTCAATATTAGTGTTATTGTGGCCGCGGTTTTATGGAAGGTGGAGGTACTTCCCCAGTTCGGGCCGCTCATTCGAGCAAGTACTCGCTATGCCCCGCTTTATTTGTTGGGGCAGCTTATTCGAGCGAGTACTTGCAGTGCCCTACCTCTCTTAAAGGTTTTGATTCATTTGCGAGTAGTTGCGAGTTTGAAAATATGCGGCTTAAATTGCTGTTTCTTTTGATTGTGTTAACATAGAAGTTTGATTTTGTTACAGCTTAAAGGTATTATAGTCCTGAGTATTTGATATGAATTTGAATTTAATACCTCTACGCGTTTATGAGGAAAGGAGGAGTAAAATTAATAAAATTATTTTTATTATATGATGTAACTAAAACTTTACGATTTTCCTTTTTCTGATTCCTTGATCTGTGCTATAAGACGTTGCTTAGTACTAAATTTTAAGAATCTAAGTTCACGGGAAGTACCCTGTAGGTTTTGATTCCCTTGCCAGTTTCGAAAATTTGCGGAAATTTGCGGCATAAGGCTGTATCTTTTGATTGCGTTGGCTTAGAAGTTTGATTTTTTCACAGCTCCAAGGGAAGGATACCTCCACGCGTTCCTGAGAAACAAGGTTTTGCCAGACGGACCGACGGACAGGCAACAAAGTGATCCTATAAGGGTTCCGTTTATCTTTTCGAGGTACGGAACCCTAAAAATAATTGGAGAGCTTGTAATGTCCATACCGTCGTTAATAGGAATACGTTTAATTCATTGGTGCATGAAGAGCACGCAAAAGCCGCGCATTGGAAGTATGATTGCTCATCAGCAGGTATTGCACTCAATGTGCGCCAGAGCATTACCAACATAACAGTTCCAACAGATATGTAAATTCACGGGTGTCGCTACTTTACTTAATACGAAACACACAGGACGCAACTGCAGGTTTGATTTTCGCCGTTACGTTTTTATGCTAATGGAACTGTTTTTTATGCTCACTAGGTAATGTTAGTCATCCCGGCATATAATTATGTTTATAAGCGTCCTGACTCAACTGTCTAAAGGTAAATAAATATATTAGTCATTGCCTGTCATTGGCAAGTATCTGTAAGGTATTTTTTTTAAACTGAAAGTGATGAAGATCTTTCACTTATATGATACATTGACAGTGGTTTTTATAGAGACCTCGTTGTTGTTTACTTTGATTTTAGAGTTGGCATAGGAACTCAGGTTTCAGGTTTCGTTTAAGCCATTTGGTTGCGTAACCCTATAAACTCAAAATAATGTGATAATTTATTCGAAGATACACTAATACTCAATATTTGATTTTTTAATGAAATTTATAATTATTATTTTAATTTTAATAATTGTTTTTGTCAAAAATCATTTCTAATGAATTAATTACACAAAAACTGATAAATGGGGTTTGTTGCGGTTTTTGCAATTTCAAAGCAAGCTATACTTCACCCAAATCTTATACCTTTAAACGAGCACTTCTTGTATATATGTAAATACATATAATTACGGCGATACATTGATCAAGCTAGGTTTCATTTTCAGAAAACGTCGTTTTATTCGTGTTTTTAGGCAATGATAAACTGAAAAATATGACTCATTCTGACATCTATTGGCGAGTAGTAATACTATTATTTTTACCGAAACAGCAACGATAAAGCTACTTGACAATAGATGGCGGTTGTTCAGCTACTTGACAATAGATGACGTTGCTAAAAAAAAACGAGCGAAGCTAGGTCCTCCAGCTAGAAGCTTAAAGCTAGTTGCATACCAAAAATAATTATAGGTCATCTTAAAAATATATGTGCCAAAGTACAAATCTATAGGTTAAGTACTTTTTTTAAAAAAAAAAAAGATGTAAGAAAGTGTACATAAATGAAGCTCTACATAGTATTGAGACAAAAGAAGCGAGACAATTTTTTTTACTAAAATAATTCAAAGAGCATTTATCTGCAACTGGTACTTCATCCAGAAATCACCAAAAAGATTTAAAGTTTGTAACTCCAGTTTTGTATGCCAACGCACTGGAGAAGCTGCGACATGCTTACTCTAAAAACCATTGTTTATATTTACCTATATGAATATATACGTTTAATGTACATCGCTGGTGGATGCTACTCAAGAAACTTTCTTCTCTGACTGTTATCCGTTCGATTAGCGACGTGGCCTGTACCTATACAATGCCGCTCCAGTTAATGCATTTTGAGCAGTTGTTATTGAAAGTAGTTATTCAAGAATATATCTAATCGAAAAAAATTAAACCACCTTATAGGCCAAAACAACTTCAACTGCTATACTAGACAACGTTTGGTTTAGTACCTACCTATGTGTGCTTAATGGACCGAAGACCTGAAAAAGCGTGAAAACAATGAAGTGGCTGTACAAGTAAAGTGGTAGCGCCAATGATAGTGTTTATATCGCAGCCATCTGATTCAATTAGCCAGTTAATTGGGCGCCTAGGCAGATCGTTAAGTTTAAAAAGCAATTATCTTATAACTGAACAGATTATTATGTGAAACTTGACTGAAACGCTCCGCTAGCTTTGCTCGCTCCGCATCTACGTTGACAGAAGAGAAACTGAACCTAACCCAACACACATGACTTATATACAGTGCGATTTCCGTTCCTTTTTTTCCATACTTGATGTTCCGCCGAGGCGACAAATAACTGGCTTATTGAACCAGATGACTGCGACATATATATTAAAAGAGATAGATACATTCACACACTTAAGAACCGAAACGGTCGCGTACAGTGCGATTTCAGAGAAACTTCCTCCCGCAAACGCTTGGATTATGGAGTGAGCTCCCTGCCAAGGTCTTCTCTAAGGAATATAGTATGGGGTTCTTCAAGAATGAAGTTATTAGATTTTTGAGGGGTCTGCAACGCGCAAGTGATAGCCCTGTGTTGCAAGTGTCCATAGGCTACGCTGACCGCTTACCATCAGGCGGCTTGTAAGCTTGTCTCAGTTAACAACCATCAACAAACCTGTGAATGACAGCAGATGTTGGGCATGTCACAACATGACAACGAGTCTTCTGCTTCTCCTCAGTGTGACAGTTTTCATACTTCTCAAAAAAACAATAGTAACAATATAGTACAAAACCTAAATTTAAATAAAAACTGTAATGTTGTAATGTTCAGTGATGAGATTGGAAAGCATATGGGTCACCTACTTAGAGCAAACTTGGATCAGCCTGTTATTAACCACTGCATGCCCAACTGTTCTTACCAGGGCATACTTAATTATATTAAGGACTATAAATTTTTTTGTTAGTGTGTACAGGCCGCCCTCAGCGGATTATGTCATTTTTGAAAATAAAATGGAGGAGGCTCTATCCATTATTTGTAAAAAAAATAAAAAAGTATTTGTTTGCGGAGATTTTAATATAGATTTGTTAATAGAAAAGTCCTCCTTAGGCATAAAATTAAAAAGTCTATTTCAATCATTCAACTGTAAAAATATATTTCTATCGTCGGTGATAATAAGAACCAATACAGCAACATGCATAGATAATATTTTTACAGATTGTATTACAGTTACAAATAAAAGTATTATAAATAACCTTACTTCTGACCATTGTGGGCAGTTAGTTCAATTTGAATTGTTAACGGAGAATAAATGTAAGGAAAAAATTGTTATAAGACCTAAAACTAAACGAAACTTGGAGATATTTAAAAATAATTTATTGTTAAAAATTCCGTCTCTTGTCGAACATAATGATCCAAATACACAATATAATATGTTTTTAAAGTTTTTAGTATTTAAACCCAAGAGTGTCATAGCTAACCAACGTCCATGCTTTAGTGATTGGGGTACTGTGGGCATCCATGTAAGCAGAAAACGATTGTATGAGTTATGTAGTGAAAGAAAGTTTAATATGAGTGAGAAATTAATGATTATGTTAAAAAATACTCTAAATTATTGAAAGTAATCTGTCGTATAGCAAATCACGTTTTTTAAGTGAAAAAAATTAAAAATAGTAATGATAAAATAAAAACTACTTGGAGTATTATTAATGCTGACTGGAAAATCAAAATCTCATAAAACTGATTATTGTCTAAAGTTAATGGGACTATTTTTAACTCAGAAACAGGTATTGCCTCATTGTTTATTCAATTTTTCCTGGATATTCCATTCTCAACCGCCAAAACACTAAACTCATCTCCATTAATCCATTAATAGCAAAAGAATTTAAATTTAGACATGTAAATCATAATGATGTTATCAAAGCATTAAATTCTCTAAAAATAAAAAATACAGCTGACCTCTGGGGCCATTCAGTTACCTTAGTAAAAACCATAATTTCTGTGATTGCTCCCCAACTAGCTATAATATTTAATACATCTATTGATTGTGGTGTGTTTCCTGATTTAATGAAATACAGTAAAATTATACCTATATTTAAATCAGGTAGTACTACTGACCTCTCTAACTTTAGACCTATCTCTATACTACCTGTTTTCAGTAAAATCTTTGAAAAACTGATATTAAATCAAATGAGTAGTCATTTTACTTCACAACTGACTTGCAAACAGTTTGGGTTCATAAAAGGTCGGTTAACAACCGACGCTGGCGTTGAGCTTATTCAGCACATATTTGATGCATGGGAGGATTCAATGGATGCCTTGGGTGTTTTTTGTGATCTATCCAAGGCATTTGATTGCGTCCAACATGAAACCCTAATTAGGAAATTACAACACTATGGTTTTAGGGGTACTGAACTTAAACTCATTAGCTCGTACCTGGACAATAGTATTCAGACAGTTGATATAAATGGGAAGCGCGCTCCTGGATCTAAAATTAAAATGGGCGTTCCACAGGGCTCCATCCTGGTGCCATTCCTATTTCCTATATACATTAATGATCTGCCGGAGGTCGTTAAAAACAATCACGAGATAGTGTTGTTCGCAGATGACACATCGCTTTTGTTTAGAGTTAAAAGACGTGAAACAGTTCTAGATAATGTTAACAACTGTCTGTCTAAAGTTGTCCACTGGATCAATATGAATAATTTGCTTTAAACAGTAAGAAAACTAAATGTATTAAATTCTTAACGCCAAATGTTAGTCAAGTAAGAACCAGTGTACTTGCAAATGGGGAGCAATTAGATGTTGTAGATAGCGCTGTATTCTTAGGCATTACTTTAGAAGCAAAACTTCAATGGGGCCCACACATAGCTGGATTGGCGAATAGACTTAGTTCTGCAGCTTTTGCGGTTTAAAAGATTCGTCAACTTACAGACGAAGCCACAGCCCGGCTAGTATATTTTAGTTACTTTCATAGCGTGATGTCCTATGGTATCTTATTATGGGGACACGCAGCTGATATACAGACAATATTTGTACTGCAGAAGAGATCTATTCGAGATATATACAATTTATCTAACAGACACTCTTTAAGGGATAAATTTAAAGAGATCAATATACTAACTTTACCTGGTCAATATATATTTGATAATTTAATATATGTTCATAAGAATATTAATATTTTTAAAAAAAAAAGTGATGTTCATAATCTAAATACAAAAAATAGACACAAACTGGCTCTGATCCACACAAGGCTTGAAAAAATTGATAAGTCATTTAAAGGACAATGTGTCCGTTTTTACAACAAAATCCCTGCAGAAGTATGTAATCTGAATTTAAAAAAGTTTAAAAATTATATTAAACAGAAAATTGTCAAAAAAGCTTACTATTCAATTAAAGACTATCTTAGAGATAAAAATGCATGGGAATAACTAAAATGATGTTATCATACTACCTATATTTGGAAATGTACCAATCGTTATAATTAAAATTGAAAAGAGCGACAGCTGGAGAGTTTACTTCGCAGTTTCTTCTCCCCAGAACGCCATCTTGATTCCGAAACGGTAGTAGTTTATGAATTTCTTGCATATTATACTGACGTCAAAAAAGTGATATTGTATCCTATTTATGAGAAATAAACTATTTGAATTTGAATTTTAGTGGTATAAAAAAATAGCACGTAAAAACTGCGGCGGCGAAATTAAGACAATTGTCGTAATTTGATTCAGGAACATGTCACTTTCTAAATATAGCTATATCTTTCTGTTTTACACGTTCCGTATTTATTGCATTAGTCTAAGGTTGGTACATACATGTAAATAACAGCGGATCAAAGTTAGATTTTGAAAAACATGAAGGTACCGTATCTTTACTTAAATATCATTGGGTAGCGCGCATAAGTCCAATAGTAGATGATGACAGGCTGGCGAAGAAATACTGGCTACGTTAAGGTTCGGAAAAAATGTTTTTAATATAAATTTCATCAGCAGTTCTTGTTGGCTTAAAAGCAACGATTTTTTTTTTTTTTTTTTGTAGAAATTTCGAATTCAGAATCATAATATGTTATTTACCATCAACCAGTTTTTCTTTTAGCGTGGAAAATTTAACATTATTACATGTGAAATAATAAATGTACACTTATTTATTTGACTATAGCTAAACAAAGTTCTAAGAAGTTTTAACCTTGTTCGGTCAGATAAGTTGTTACTGTCAACATTTGCTACCTACCTGACCTCTGAACTTGCAAGGTCATTGAGGAAGGTCGATCCCCCAGACCGAGGGAGGCCGCCCCATCTGATAAATACGAGGGTGTCGACACAAGAGACTTTTTCTATGAATTCAGATTCGAACCTGCTGATTATTAAGCCTCCAGACAGAGTTTCTTTAGCAAAATATGTAAGTACTCTATTTTACTTGGATTCTACTTTAATATTTGTGGTAAGTTATCTGATACCACTTTAATGTTGCATCAGAATGCAAACTTGTGTTTGTAGCATTATGTACAGACTTTTTCACACATAAACTAATAATCCTTCCCTAGAATACTGTTGAAAATGTATCATTATAGTGCAACAAACTTTTCTAAGCCTCTGATCTTGAGTGTTTGGTCGCTACTGTCGTTGTAAGTTCAAACTATTTCAATATAGCGACTGTAGTTTTGATCTGTGCCCACCGGGTCAGAAAAGTTTGCTGCGCTATACTTAGTATTTAAATTTTCATAGGGATAATATTATTAATTTTAAACCTACAACAATATCGTGACAAATGTCATGGGATGGGAATTTATTCAATAGGTAAGGTACAAATGATTGTTCACACGTGTTGTAGGCATCGGTAATGATTACAATTTATGTTTAAAAATATATATGTAAAGGCATATATAGTATCTCTTTATAACCCAGTTAAAAGATAGTTAAACAATAAATGTTTTTTTACCGAAAGGTTATGTGGTATAAATCGCTCAATGACAATAACACCGACTACTGAACATTGTGAATTTTTATTTGTGTATATTTTAGCTCTCATGTATTTTTTTTTAACGAAGTTCCTAATGACACGTTACAATTTGATTTGAGAATGAGGGCTTGACCGAACCCATCTTTTTTAATTGTCTTATACGTTGTCTCTTTTTATATAACTTCAGCCTCCTTACTCACCTAGCAAATATGCGATAAAAGCAAATCTTATAAGACAAATTGATATCAAAGTCATTTAGAAGTAACGCTTGTGACTGCTGGTCATATATATGTATTTCTTAAAGCGTTTAAGCTGTATAAGGCTTTACAGCAAAATTGTGACATTACCTATCATATAAACGTTTACTCTACCTCTTTGTATTACGCCTATAGCACTGTTGTAAATAGGCACTCACAACAGTCGTTATCGAGCTACTATGTTGTATATAAGGCTTTCAGGGTACCGTTATGAAGCGAAGCCATACTATTTTCGCTCCTAAAAAATAACTAATATAACACTGGTGTTTAAATAGTCACTATCACTGCTAAACCGTGATACAGCAGCTCCCGTTATAATGAATTTACAACAAATTTGCGTTAAAGCCGCTCCCGTTAACAACTTCTCTAAAATCGTCCTATTTGTACCTTAATTAATACTCAAAAGGTGTAAAGCGTATTTACAAGGCTTATATATCACAAGTTACATAACAACTTTGTTATTTCCTATTTATCACTAAAAAGTCACATATCGCTTCACTATGATATTTTTACAGGACCTAAAATTTTTATGGCTGCGAGACGTTGTAAATCGGTTGTATATGAGGAACCGCAACTCTATTCAGTTACATATCAAAGTCTTAAAAATATTTGCTAATTAATTAATATCTATTTGCCTAATTATTAATGAATTAACGAGGGGCATGCAAAAAACACCATTAATATACTACTAGAATATCAATGCTCGCGCAAGTGATATTGAACTATTTATTATAATAATCAATTATTTTTGTCTCCAAACTTCGAAATTTATAGATGGTCGACACAACAGTAATTGAATTTGTAATAGGAAGGAATAGCAATCACTACATTAACACTCAATAGTTGAAAAGTCACAAAGAACAACGCATATATGACAAATATGTATTTAATTAGCCCCAAGCGGTGCTGCAATACAATAACTATACCACTTAAACGTTCTAAATCAGGAGCCCTTTCCGCGTTGTAGAAACGTTTCTAATATTCTCTTATGACCAATCATGAACACCATTTTGCATTCCAGGAAACGTTCCTGTAACCGATATACAGCTAAGATTTGCTAGTTGGGTAGCAACGTATAGGTGTATGAGTTCCATTCTCATGTATTTCTGAATTCTTTAATTACCAGCTCTATACTATGCAAAACTAAATAGCACCTATATATCTACGAGTATATATACTCGTAGATACCTATATACCTTTATGGCGAAATGAATGTTTAATGTAAATCCGTAAAGGGTTAGAAAGAAGCCTGTCGCGTGTAATTGGTAGGTGATAAGTTATTTCTTACGTCGTTGCGAAGTTTAAAACTCTAAAAAAAAATCAGAATCGTGTCCCTTCTGTAAGTAAAAAAAATAGATAGTTACATTCGGTGGTGAACCAAGTCGGTCACCAATCAGTATTACCGAAAGCACTAGGACACCTTAAGCAATTAAGAAGAAATGGTTCTAGTGGATATCGAACGGGCTTTTACCATCGTATCCTCGTACCTGAAGTGACCGCTGTCTAAGACTGGTATATAGTTTTGTGACACCACTTAACCAGCTCCGAGGGGATATCAGTTATTTGCAGGAAGGCGAAATCGAGAACATTAATGTAGAATATATGAAAAAGAAGAGAGTAATCTGTTTTATAGTGTTATTATATGTAAATTGTTAGTCAAAAAAGAAGTAGATCTCCATCGACGAGAGTTGCATACCCAACTCAAAAGTTTATATTTTTTTTAAATTCCAGAAGAAACGGCGATTTTTTCTTCGATTCGTATATTTATTGTATGTTTTACTTTAAATACTTTTTGGGAATCATGTGACGTGAAACGCAGAGAACCTTTATAACTTCGCATAGTCGTATGGAATAACTTATAATAACAGGCGAAAAGGAACTAACTGTTTACAAGTATCTTCTCTGCTTTGGCCTAACTTGCGAATTTCTTATTATTATATATAGCACTAGCTGACCGGGCAGACGTTGTCCTGCATGAAACCGACTGCAGCGCCATCTGCCGGGCTGATTTGTGAATCTAAACCATCCAGGGTGCCACCCAAACGCATACAAAAAAAAAAAACAAATCGGATCAGCCGTTTAGGAGGAGTACAGTGACATACACACGTACAGTAGAATTATATATAACGATCTAGCTAGGTTTCATTTTCAGAAAACGTCGTTTTATCCGAGTTTTTAGGCAATGATAAACTGAAAAATATGATTTTTTACCGAAACAGCAAATATTAAGCTTCCTGACAATAGATGGCGTTGCTAAAAAAAAACGAGCGAAGCTCGCTCCTCCAGGTACTAAAGAACATAAACCAGCACTACATGCCTACATACATTTAGAATACCTCGGGTACTCTGAATTTCATTTGGCCCCAAACTGAGCAGGGTCTGTAGTTCAAACTTTGTGCATGAAATAAGTACCAGACAATGGATTGAAATAATTTACTTACTAAATTATATATTTTTTGCAACCAACAGAACCACTTAGCATTCATTAGGCAGTAGGCACTAAAGAGAGGAAAGACTTTTTTACTTACACACATTTTACTTTAAGATCCGGGTCCATTCTCAAAACTTCAAGAAATTTCGAGATGAGTCGACAGTCCAGAAACTGGAATTCTCAAGATTGCTCAGAATCAGGCCCGTGGTAATAGAGGCCTAGTTACAGCTCGTGGGAGACAGAGAGCCCGGCGACAGGTTATCACGAATCGATCGAGACTTTCGTTTGACCTTCGTGAAAGTTGTTACGAATACGTAAAACAAATTCTACACAAACTACAAAGGATAAAAACAAGATAAGGACAAGATCAGTGGAACCGTTGCCTAGTTCAAAAGAAACATCCTGGTTTCCAAATTGACAAATGCAATACATATAAAAAATTACCGCAGAATTTTTATTTGTTTATTTTAGTAATTTTATTATCTTATTCATAGATTTATATTTTTAAGGAATGTAACCACCCCCGGGTTACATAATACTTAGAAATATACCACAGCGAATATTTCTTTTTAAATAAAAGGAATATGCATGTATTGCTTGACTATGTTTACAAGGTGTTAAACATATATCTCAAACAGTTAAAATATATGTTTCAACAGTTACTAATGACTCACACTTGACGTTTTCGCTCTCTCGCTCTCTCTCTTTTTCTTAAAAATATGAAATTATAGCTTATGGCCAGCGGCTTCGCCCGCCCTAAATTTAGTTATCGGAGTAGGATTCTTACGGCAACTCCTCAATTATAAAAAAAAAACCTTCTCACACTTGATGTTCTTTCTCTCTCGCTCTCTCTCTTTCTCGTTCTCAAAAATATTAAATAATTAACTACTAAAAATTTATTAAGTAATGGATTTAACCTCGCGATCTTGGTGCTCCGTACAAACTTTAAGCCCCCGTTCAGGGGGTGAGTTTTGGAAATTCCTTTCTTAGCGCACGCCTACATCATAATAGCTATATGTGCTATGTGCTAAATTGCAGCTCGATCAGACCAGTGGTTGGAGCTGTGCGTTGATAGATCAGTCAGACAGTCAGTCAGTAATAGTTACTTTGTGCGCGCAGTACTTCATCATTATTTTGCTGCGATGTTATTTTAAAACTGCGATATCTCCTCAAATATTGAAATCGAATGATGTAAAGGGCAATTTTGTTTTAAATTAAATACTTGTGATGAATAAGGTATTTTTTTGGATAAGGATTAATATCATTTATAAAAACACCTTCGCAAATAATGCATTATTTTAGAACAAATTTGGTTAGCGTATTTTTAATGTGTTTGTAAGGGAATCTTAATCAAGCATTTTATAAATTATTTTTATTTATCTCTTTTGTAGATCAAAAATAGTCTCGGCATCTACAGAATTTCCCTGCAATATTATTATACCACAGGTTAATAAAGGATATACGTGTCTAAAATATGCATTACTTGAAACAATTTCATTAGTGATTTCAGTTAATACGGATAGAACATAGCAATTCTAGCAAAATTTTTTATCTGTGACTTTAATGATAGTAGTTCCCAGAAAATGTATCAACTTGAAAATGTAACAACAAAGATTAAGGGTCCCTATCCGGCTGGTCATCGTGGGACTCAAGACCAAAACCCTCTAGGGAAACTTCAAAAAGAGGGTACATCAGACAAGCAAAACTCAAAACTCCACATTCCATAACTCACTGAGCTAAAAATAAAGAAAGAAGTAAAAAACATAGTAGTAGCTACCCTGAATACAAGAACCTTGGCAACAAAAGAAAAACTAATAGAACAAGAAAAAGCCTTAGAATCTATAAATTGGGATATTTTAAGTCTAAGCAAAGTCAGAAGAATTGGGGAAGAGATATGAGACTAAAACCATTTTGTTTTAAGGGAGAAAAACAAGGATTGTAATGGAGTAAGTTTCTTAATAAAGAAAGAATTAAAACACTGTGTAACTCAGTTTATTGGTATATCGGACAGAATAGCAACACTCAATATCCTACTGATAGGACAAAAAACCCTTGGTCACTAAGTTTATGCACCCACATCAAAGCAACAAGAAGGAGAAGGATTGGTTATAGGTCAACATTGCCGTAGAATTAGAAGCGGAAATGGAATAAGACTTATTAATTTTGCATTAGAACACAAATAAAAGATAATGAACAGTTTTTTTAGAAAAAACATTGCCGTAGATGGACATGGATATCGCCGGGTGGTAAATTTAGAAATGAGCTCGATTTCATATTATCTAACGCCTCATCATACATCAATGATGTTGGAGTAATTAAACAAGTTTAATTTTGGTCCAGACCATAGAATGTTACAGGGAGTCCTAACTGTTTCAAATATTAAAACCAAGATATATTTACCCATATCACCCAATACAGTAAAACTCTCTTTCACAGAAAATATAAGAGAATTAAGTATAAAGATTTCTGATTTAAAAAATCATAACACCATTCAAGAGCAATACAATTCTCTAGAAAATGCTTTAATAAAGACCATGAAAAAACTGACAGGTAATAAGAAAAACAAAGACAAAATTGGCCAAGAAGTGATTACTTTATTAATTACATCATTACTTCCAATTAATAATAATTAATCTAATCGACTTTTGCCAGCTCGTACTCATAGTTTTATTCCATACTATTATGCTCACCACTGCATGAGATTAAATTATGCCTGGCACTGTGTACTCAGTGGAATTTCTATTCTTCAACCTCTTCCAATATTAGCCTTGATGCAATATCTGTTGTGTTGCAGTGTAGAAGCAGTTGCTGATTCTCTAAGATTATAATTTTGGGGTTTCTATCTTTTCATAAAGAGGATAACCTTGGGGACGAACATTGATATATGTAAACTGAATGAATTAAGGGTTCCTTTTTTTATTTGCAGAACCCTAAACAGCTAAAGTTCAAAAATAAAAGGGAAAAAGAGTGAATATCAATATTAAATTTACCTGTGAATGCATCGGGTAGCGCCCACTTGAGTCCGTTCACCTACGCCCTTGCGCGCCCTCTAGTGGACAATCTTGCTTGTCTGGGATTGAGATAACTCTGATATACGTACTGCCCACAGAAATAATGAGTATCATTGAAAACAAGTAAACAATTGCAACGTTGTAGTTAAACTTCACTTTGTTGTATCCATTTTATGAATACATATTTTTTTTAGAATTGGCAAAGGGGTATATAATTCTGTACCTTGTCTTTCATTTTACCGCTTACATATTTTATACTAACTATAATATAAAGCTACCTGAGTCCAAATACACTGCACCAAAGCAGTGTTGTGGGGATGGGCTCACCACCTGTCACGCAGGACTAAAGTGGTTGGTAAAAAGGGACTGTCTCTCACACTTTGGCGAAGGTATGTATTCAGTCACTGCTTAACTCCTTCGTGGAATAGAAATCGTTTAGTTACACATAATAATATGCACATACATTAAGAACTAGCAAATATTATTTGTCCTTTGACTTTTTATAAATATGGTGGTTAGTCTGTCTAGACATGGTCTAGACTGGGCAACGATGTGGTGCAGTGCGGTCCAGGGAGTTTATTAAGAACGTACATTCACTGGTTTCGAGAAGTAAGTCAGGCTTCCATACATTTTTCTCTCGAATTCCAGAGTCCGACTAGCTCGAGACAGATATGGTCCCAGGGCGGGGACATCCCATCCCTATTTCGCAGGCGACCGCTCCGTGTGACCTCCAGGGCGCGCGCGTACTGTCTAAGTAGCGTGTCGTTATCGCTAATTCAATTTTATAATTGTTGAGTCAAAAATAACAATCGGCGAGTCCCTACCTTGATTAAATCGCCACAAACATAGTATGTAAAATAAAGTGCCCCGGTCTTTCCGTTTATTGTATGTTTGAATGCAATTACTATTATACAAATTTATTTCCGAAGCACGTTTAGACAAAGAAAATATAATATTAGGTACTACGTAGTTTAGAGATATACTATACCTACCAGATTATTTTGTGTTTCTATGTGTTCTAGTTTTAAAATCACCTATTATATAAAATATATTTATATGTATGAAATCATGTAACAATAAATGCTGCAAATATTTGTCGGTTCGGCAACTTAAATAAAACCAGCCAAGTGCGAGTCAGACTCGCGCACCGAGGGTTCCATTCCTACCATAGATTACATACGCTATGATCACTGCAAGATTATATATGTTAGGTACTGTTTTTACGATAGATCAACTAGATTATAAGTTTTTACCCGATAACCCCCCCCCCCCCCCATGGTCGCGCCGATTCGAACGTAAATATTGTTATGAGTTTAGTAAGTGTTTAGTATTCAGAATGTTATAATTTTATTTTTCTTTAATGTAACATAGTTTATAAACGTATGTTTAATACCTGTTTTACACAAATAACAAACTTCATCTAAGTACCGACTACATTTTTAAGTTGGTTGACTACCCAAGTGGCAAAATGTGGCCATGTAAGTATCCTAGGACTATGTATTTTTAGTCCTAAAGAAATTCTATAAACGTTTATAGAAACACATTTGGGCGCAGTTAACAGAACTATTTCGTCCTATAGTCGTTTTGTTACAGTACGGTAAAGTGCAATTAAATTTCATAATTATCTTATACTGTGCACTTACAAGATAAATTGTCTTACGCAAATCTACGTTATTTAGGTACACTAAAATATAGTTTTTTCTAATTTTATTTTACTACTTTGTCGGCCTAATTAATATGTAGATCCATGACAAATTACAGCTTTGTATAGTATTGATGGCCTCTGCGCTAAGCCGCGAACTGACAGACAGACAGACATAAGTACGTGGCGAAACTATAAGGGTTCATTGTTGACTACGGAACACAGGAGAAATAAAAGTTTTATCTATTACACATCGTTCACAGCGACTGTAGTTTGACCATCGGGTCAGAGAAAATTGTTGCACTATATGTACGTCGCTAGTCGCTAACAGCATAGCTCTTCGGTTTCGTTTGATAATTTAGAAAACGATTATTCCTTTCGTCACTAGTTTTCTACAAAAAAAAAAATTTTTTTTTTAATACTTCATCAATCGTAAACCGCAATTTCCCTTTCATTCAATCAACTCAAATATAAAAATATTTTTGTTTGTGTTTGTAGATAACATAAATGGTGGTAGGTACGGAACCCTCGGTGCGCGAGTCCAACTCGCACTTGGCCTTTTTTTTTGTAACACAAATATTGTATTCACATCATTCAGCAGCGCTACCCCACAATAAGACATCATATGTCATTAAACCGTTAAAATGGTTTATGTCAATATACTATTTTCACAGTTCCAACATCGGTTTGATTGTCTTATTTTCTTGATCGCATACACAGCAGAGCTAAGTTTTTTGGGTAGGTTATAAATATGAGGACCCCATTGAATTTTGGAGTCCAGCTTTGACTAACATTTGGTAGTGTAGATTTTACACATTTCGTTTTTTTCTCATCTATACTAATATTATAAAAAGGAAACGTTTGTATGTAAGTATGTTTGTATTATTTAATACAAAACTACTGGACCGATTTCAAAAATTTTTTGACCACTAAAAGCCGACATTATCCCTGATAAACAAAGGCTACTTTTTACCGCGGGAAAATGCTTCATTCTTACGGGAAAACGGGTAATAGGACAACGGGTAGTAAGAATTGTCCTTCCGTACTTATCTTTTTCACATAACTTCTAAACGGATAAACAGATTGGGTTGGGTATTTCGATGGTTTCACAGACACGAATGTATTATGCAATTAAGGAGGAAATATTTGATTGTTTGTTTTTTTTTCTATAATTGAGGAGTTGTCGTATGAACCTACGCCGATAACGAAATTAAGCGCGGGCGAAGCCGCTGGCAGAAGCTAGTTAAGTAATAAATTATTAGCGTTAAACAAATTTACAATTTCGGGAAGGGCATTATTTAATTTATCATAACATGTCTGGCAAATAATATAATGTCATAGTTTTTAACATGAAATGGGAGATCATTAATATAAATAAGAAATAGAAAGAGACTAAGAATTGAGCCCCGAGGAACTCCCATAATGACTGCTGATCCCGAAACTTTTACCGTTGACATCAATTTTCTAAACTCTGCTACTTATGTAGAAGATCAGAAGATCAAGAGATTTGCCTCCAATGTTATAGTGATATAGCTTCCTGATGAGATTTTCATGTTGGACAAAGTTGAAATATTCGAAATAATGCCCACGGCTACTTTCTACCATCGCATCGCTCGCCATCGGCAAAGAATTCATCCTCACACCTTAGAACCTAAATGATCACGTGCAGTGCCATTTTAGAGAAACTTCCTCCCGCGAATGCTTAGGTTGTGGAATGAGCTCCCTGCCAAGGTTTTCTCTAAGGACTACAGTATGGGTTTCTTCAAAAAGAAGTTATTAGATTCCTAAAGGGTCGGCAATGCGCTAGTGATGCCCCATAGGCTGCGGTAACCGCTTACCATAAGGCGGACCGCAAGCTTGTTTGCCACTTTAGTGGTATTATAAAAAATGTTATGTAATATTAATTCACTTAGGGATAAACTATTAACCAAATAAATTTCTATCTATGTCTAAAAATAAGACTAAACATACATATTGTATCCGCTCTGCTCACAATATTTGGTTATCTAATGGCCTAAAAGGCTGTTTTACAAGGTAGTCGGTTTCTTTGGTCTTTGTATATAATGAATGACTTATAGTTGTATAGAATTAAGGAATTATTTTGACTCACACTATTCTAAAATTTTGTTTTGTCAAAGCTATTTTTTATTATACTTTATCGTTTTTATCTTGAGTTGCTGTGGATTACGTATAAACTTAATTTTCGGCGCAGATATAGCAGGAGAGACACAAAATAGCATAGAATGCCTACTTTTTACACCATGTACGTAATCTTGCGCTTATGATGCATATGCGAAGCCATGAATAATCGCTAATTTTTAATATATTTTCACAAACAAACTTTGAGTTGGACTTTCCATTTCATAAATCACTTACTTAGTTTTCCACACCACATAAGTAAGGTTGGAGCTGCTTTGATCAGTCACCCAAGCTATCTACCTGCCAAAGCCTAAATTAATTTTATGCTTAAACATCGAAGACGTATAGACCGAGCAATCGTGAGGTAAGATGCGCGGCGAGATGGCGGGCGAGCGCACCCAACTACCATAATGTTGACTGCATTATAGTCGGGTGCTGTCTAGCAAGTCATAAGTTTTGTTGCAGCACCAACACTGTCTCGACGTTGTCGGCTTTATCAAATGCTATGTCTGACTGTATAAATATAATGAATGTTTTGGCTGTGCTACTACATAGTGTTACCTCTACCTTTCCTTCCTCCTACCTTCTTTGGAAACTCTCGATCGCAATAATAAGTATTCGATGTGTTTATCCAGAACATGATCTATTTGTATACAAATTTCATTTAAAACCGTTCAGCCGTTTACGTGATGCGTGATTAAAAAGTAAACATCTAAACATTTTCACAAACTTTCGCAGTTATTTAAATACTTGTATATTGGTATATAACAATATACTAGCGCTTTTTACAAATTAAAAATACTCCGAAGGTCAATAACTAATTGCAGTCAATTTGTACATATTTGCTGTGATTAATGTTCATGTCTTAATAAGTGTTGCCAATTCAGAGTTTTTACCAGCTCATTTGGCTCTAAATCAACTAGGTAGGTAGGTACACCAGCCACAAAAAAATCGAATCCAGCTGGTGATTTTTTTTAGTCTATAGGCATTTTAATTTACATTTTTTTAGATCTAGGTTTCTATAATACGGTCCGTTAGTTAGTTAGTTTTTTGGACTTATGTTTTCTGCACAGTCTCATCAAAGGGCCATTGTGTGTATGTACTCGTAACTTATACAAGTGTTATTGGTTATTCGTAGTACTTAAGCTCTGGCCAGAAATCCAGGAGGCTCCTGATAATATTCAGTAACTCTCTCATGTTTTGTGGATTCTTAAGGAGTTTTAATACGGTACGGAAAGGAGTTAATCCCATAAAGTAGGAAGAACGAGAAAAATATGATTATGAGCTCCCCAAAGTAGTCATACTTAAGAACTGTTTCGTATAATATTGCCTGCAGAAACACTTAATATAGAGCCAGTTCCAATGACTTACAATTTGAACCAGAATCAGTTTTTTTGTTGCCAATGTCTAAAATATTGTTACATTTATTAGTTTCTGCTGTATTTGTTGGCGTCCAACTAAATTAAATAAACAAGGAAACAATTCAGCTTTTTTTTTTACAAAACTAGCTATTGACAGCTGATTCGGATTTTTTAAAATATTGACTTGGCAACATTAACGTTACATCTTATGGATCGTTTGGGTAAAATTTTGTAGGATTTTTTTTCCGTGGCAATCGTATCATAGAAAATTTTACCTTTCTTTATTTTCATTTTTTTAGACAAACTAGCCTTGCTACAGTCCTGACTTGATTCTCTTAACATAAAAAACCGGGGATCATAAAATATTTATGTATCACATTTTTGCATGTCTGTGTGTATTTATAACAGTGGGCGTCAGGCGGCCGACCTTGTGTCGGAGACGGTCCAACTATTGTATTCACAATTATATTTAAATTTTGTTAAAACATAACAGGAGTATTTACTTTCATTACCGTTCTAACTTGAATTTTCTTTGTTAAAGTGTTTACAAAACAAGCAATGGATATCGTCTTAATGGAACGAGAAGAACTTAACTGAACGTGGTAGGAAGTTGGCGGACAGCGCGCTCCACGAGCTCGTTTGCCAATTTCGCACACGATAAGTTCATCGACATTGAACAAGGATGTACGAACTCGATCAACTTGGTGAACCATACAGATACGGTATACCTACTATAACTGTACAAACTGTTATGTAAACCGCAAAAACTCAAGAAAAGTCCAATTTTATAAAACATTTTATATAAGAGGGGACTGGTTGGCGCTGTGGATTAATGGATATTTTGTTTTTTTTTTGTACAAAGCTATTTTTTACAAAAACGTGCTTGTACAGAAGTATGAAAGTAGTTATATCCTATAAACAACAATAAAAAAGATAAACAATTTTTGAATGTACTTAACTAGTTTGATTTCTCTGTAAAACACTTTTGAAATTCGTTAAGTACAAAGAGGAGAAACTTAAATTGCATAAATTAAGCAATTAATTTCCAATGGGGAAGCTTACCGCCATGTACATTTATCTCCCTTTTCTCAGTACAAAATAACATTGTAAACTGGTGTAGGTACAACAAGAATATTAGTTGACGATTTAAATGAGCCCTCAAAGAGCCTAATTAGACAAAGACATATTTTTTTCATTTCATTACTAGTCAACCAGAACAGTTTATAGTAAAAAAAAAAAATTATCCTAATATTATTAGATTTAAAAAAAAAATCTTAATTTTTTCCCCATGAATAGATGGTACGCTCCACAATACAACTCGTTTAATTAGCATTTAGTGCATACAGCTTCTTCGACCCTTTGATAAGTCGCCATATTTCATTAAAAGTCATATAGGTACTCAAATCGAACATCTTTCTTTATGCCGGTGGTGGAGCTAAACATAGCTTTAAACATTTGTAGGTATATTTAAAAGAAAAAGAGTATTAGTGATCGGGTATTTAATCATTTGTGCATATAGACATTGTCAAAAAACAACAAAAATCTCAAATACTATTTTTAAATAAAATAGTAAGTACTCAATTAATTATTATAAATAGCAAATTTGTTAAAAATTAAAAAAAAATATTACAAAAATGAGTCTTAAAAAATTATTTAGATCTAGATAGGCATCTACACAATGCACGTTTTCCCGTATCAATAAATTTAAAAATATATTCGCCGTATCAATTTTCAGTTAATCATTTCGTTCTTACGTTACTGTCAGGATTGTACACCCACATACAAAATCAATTGTGTATGTACCGAGTCACAGTATATATTAACCACAGTAAGTAAGTAAGTACGCACACTGTCGCGCGTTTGCCGGCAAGAAGTTCCAATGTTCTTATTTAGGCCACGTCTGGAGCACATAGTTGATTTATCGTGACATCCTACTGAGTGAATTAAAAAGTGGCAAAGAGTAAGCCCTCTTTCAATAAAAAAGTTGAGAATAAAACATTGTTTGATACGAGGTATTTTAAACCAAATATATAGATATTAAAACAGATTTGAATTATTAATTAACTTTGAAGAAAAAGTGTTTTTTTTATTTTAATCATTTTAAAAGTGTACTGAGAACGAAACTCCATCTCTCTCTCTAGAATATTATCTCAGAATATTTATATTTTTAGTTATTAAAATATAGTTATGATAAATAAGATTTAATAAGTATTTTCAGACATTACGAACAGCCAGCACCATTTGCTCCCTAAGCAAAACTAAGCAAAGATTGCAGTATGGACACCACACAACGGATACAAATATATACAGTAAACTCCCGTTTAGGCGAAATTAATGTGACCGGGTGGCCGGTTTGGATAACGAAAGTTTCGGACAAACCGAAGTTCCCTGTTTTCCTGCGTGAAACACCCCGGGCAATGTGCGTGCGCCGTAAAATTCTATTGACATGGTTGTGAATAAGCCTGAATGTTTTTGACTGAAAAAATATGTTGACTTGTTAAAAAGGCGTCAAAATATAATTGAAAACTAAAAGTTTTTAAATGCTGAATAAGAAAGCTCGTTTATTTTGGGTTCTTACAGAAAAATCCACCTTATTTGGCAGCGGGAAAAAACAGAAGTTTTAATTTTATTACCTATATTTCTATATGAAAAAATAATAAGAATAAAGCGGATTTCGGATAAACGGGAGTTTACTGTATAGTAAATACTTTTTCTTGTAAATACACACATATTATACATAAAAATCGCCCAGTCTCAACACAATCGCTCATCTCATAAATGATGAATAATTCATCTCTCACTTGATGAGAACTTGGAGAACGATATTATGTTCAATATAAATTAGTAATTAAATTTTCACTTAATTTTTCACGTTTCACCCTAATGTCCGCCTTCAGGTGCACTTCCTGCATCTGCCAAGAGGTGATAACATTAAAATGAACATCAAATTCGTGATCTCCGACCCTCAAAACCCCCGGATACCCATTTTTTCAATTATTCACCTCCACCTCTAGGTTGTACCCCTGGTACAACTCTGGGAGGGGGTTGTTGGTCAGAGTAACTGTGGAATATTGTATTGTCATCCGAGCTTCATTGAAGGTAGATAACAGGAAGTAAACATACTTATAAGCAAGATTCCACCACAAGATGGAAGGAGAAAAAAAACATTGTGAGTTAAATAAAAGCAAGTAAAAACTAGCTTTTGCCAGCGGCTCCGCCCGTCCTAAATTTGGTTATCGGCGTAGGATTCTAAAGAAGTTTTTTATAGTAAGCTATAGCTGCAGCCCAGTGGTTAAAGCATGATTGAGTAAGAAACAACCAAAAATCCAAACTTTCACATTTATAATATTATTGGTATAGCTGGTAATTGATGAATATTGCCAGCGGCTCCACCCGTCCTAAATGTGGTTATCGGCGTAGGATTCTTACGTTAACTTCTTAATTATAGGTACTAATTGAATTTTGCTATAGCAAGCTATGGTTCGTTTAAGCTCAATTGTTATAGTTATTCCCAAAGAAACTTATGATTTTTTCGGGATAAAAACTATCCTATGTCCTTCCTCGGGACTCAAACTATCTCCAAACCAAATTTCATTCTAATCAGTTCAGCGGTTCAAGCGTGAAGACGTAACATACAGGCAGACAGACAGATAGACAGACAGACAGAGTTACTTTTACATTTATAATATTAGTATGAATAATATACACGTTTCTAAAGATGTTAGGATGTAGATACAAACACACTATTACTAAGGATACTATCAAATAATATAACGTTAGGTCGTTTTATTACCCATAAACGTCTATACAAATTTGGCTAAAGTTTGCCATATAGACGTACCATGACCACAGCATGAAAAATAGTACCTACTCATGACCACCCTGTTTAAAACTGTGCCTTGAAGCAGGATACCAATATTATAATTATAACGCTGGACTCCAAACTTCAATGTGGTCCTCATATTCATAACCTAGCCAAAAAACTTAGCTCTGCTGTGTATGCGATCAAGAAAATAAGACAATTGACCGATGTCGACACTGCAAAAATAGTATATTTTAGCTATTTCCATAGTTTAATGACATATGGTATCCTATTGTGGGGTAGCGCTGCTGATGTAAATACAATATTTTTGTTACAAAAAAGGGCAATTCGTGCTATTTATGAATTAGGATCTAGGATATCTCTGAGGGATAGGTTTAGGGAAGTAAAAATTTTAACTTTAGTGTCGCAGTGCATATATGAAAATCTTTTATATGTACATAAAAATATCAATAGTTTCAGCAAGAAAAGTGACGTTCACAAAGTAAATACTAGAAGTAAAAATAAGCTGTTGGTGCATGATACACGTCTACACAAAATAAGTAACTCTTTTATGGGGCAATGTATACACTTTTACAACAAAGTTCCCAATAAAATTCAAAATCTATCAATAAGTAAATTTAAATCTTTTATCAAGCAGGTACTTTGTAAAAAGGCATACTACAATATTTCAGACTATGTAAATGATGAAAATCCTTGGGACTGATGATGCTCAATTACAGGATGCATAGGTTAACCAAATTAAAATGGAAATAACATAAAATTGTACGACTAAAAATTTTTTATTTAAAACATTAATTGTATTTTAGTTTATTTGTATTATTGATAGTGTTTTTAAAAGATTAACTATCGAGTTTCTTGCCGGTTTCTTCTCGGTAGAAATCAACAACATTGTGAACCGGCGGGAAGGTGGGAGGGTTCAAAAAATAATATTTTATAACTTTGACGATTCAAAAGTGATTGTAAAATCCTTATTTGAATAAACCATTTTGACTTTGACTTTAAGTGTGAAATTTTGTGAAGATGTTACTTTGTTTGTTAATCACGGCTGATCGGTTTTGGCTGACGATTTGCACCTAGATAAACCTGTCCTGGACTCCTGGATGAACTAACACTTAGACGTAGAACAAACCCTTTTATGAGTTCCTACGAGAACTTTTTGTGCAGGCGAATTCGTGTAGCATTATTAGTATATTAATTTCATATTGTATCGGCACGTTACATTTAAAATTCCGCATCAGTACCTAACAATGACATGAATCAGTCATAAATTACCAACTGTAACCGCTAGAAGCGAGAGGCAGTTTGTTGTTTTTATCCGTCTGGTTCTATAGGAACTGTAAGTACCTATCTAGATATTTACATATACTGTGAACTCAAAGCACTCGAGCCAATTTGAAGGTTAAACCATTAGTTGGGTGTATAATTAGCTCGTTGTAGTTTTTATATAACGACACTAAATTACGTATTTTATTTATGAATAGCTGGTCAATGGCTTTTCGCATCGATTTTGGAAAGCTTTCATGTTGCGTTAGGTCATGCCATGCTTGTATATTACTTATATGTTACCATAAAAGGCATTTGCTTCTGCCGTATGTAGGTACAAGAAATAATATGCAGACCTTATGTGTTCAACTTTTCGTCTAAGAGGGAGATAGATACAATAAGATTGTGCAGAAAAAAAAGTGTACATCTCATTCGGTGACGAGTCCGAGTAGTGCAACAATTTTTTCTGAACCGGTGGTCAAAATTCGAAACTACAGTCGCCATATTGAAATGGTGTGAACTTACAACGACAGCGACCAAACACCCAAGGTCAGAAGGTCAGAAAAGTTTTTTGGACTGTACCTTAAATGACGCAGGTACTCAAGAGGGGGCATAAAGGTTAATATGCCATGTTAGAATTAAATTTTCAGTGAGTAAATTAAGTAGAAATAAGTAATAATAAAACTCATAGATACTATACTATAATTCCAATCTATACTAATATTATAAAGAGGAAAGATTTGTATGTAAGTATGTTTGTATTGAATAGGCTCCGAAACTACTGGACCGATTTGAAAAATTCTTTTACCGTTAGAAGCCCTGATAAACAAAGCCTACTTTTCACCGCGGGAAAATGCTTCATTCCTACGGGAAAACGGGTAATAGGAATTGTCCTTCCGTACTTACCTTTTTCACATAACTTCTAAACGGCTTGACAGATTGGGTTGGGTATTTCGATGGTTTCATAGACACGAATTATGCCATTAAGGAGGAATTTATAATATTTGATAGTTTGTTTTTCTTCTATAATTGAGGAGCTGCCGTAAGAACCTACGCCGATAACGAAATTTAGCGCGGGCGAAGCCGCTGGCAGAAGCTAGTGTATGTTATTAACAAAAACATATTGCAATAAAATTTTCTCGATAGAAAAAATTCAACGAGTCACAGTTTTCGCCTATACTACGTTCATATTTCACGTTGTATGGCAGAATTCTTTAGTCTTTATGTCTCCTCATAATTCGACAGTTACATCTCCTTCCTTATTCTTGCATGTATAATCTACAGAAAACCCAACTCAACAGTTCTGCTTCCACAATTATTTTTTTTTCGTAATACATTACATGTTAGCAATGATTATCCTCGAGCCAGGATTTGAACCTGCAACAATCTTTACAGTCCGTGTAAGTGCTCAACCAATTGAGCTATTGAGACACAACTCTGGCCACTAAAATCACCAGCTACATCTTTGCTTATATTATATTAATTATGTCATCATAAAAACCTAACAAATAAATATACAAAAATCAAACCCGTAAAAAAAGTGCGACCTGCCGCCGGTTGAATCAGGAGGTAAGGCCACTCACTCTACAGCCCCAACTGAGCCATCAAGCAGCCAAGAAGTCATAATTAATTCAAGTATATTCTCGTTTTCTGAGGGGCTAAGGTTCAAGCTCGGCGTGTACCAATAGTTAATTAATTTTTTTAAATTTTTTGATTACAAATATTCTACCACGGGCTTTTCGGTGAAGGAAGAACCTCGTGAGAATACGGTAAAAAAACGTCAGTGAAGTCCACAATCCGCACTAGGCCGCGATGTTGGACTATGGCCCAAATCGCCTACGAGGAGGGTGGAAAGGATAGCTGATTTTAAAAATAACCAAAATAAACGTATCATGTTTAGTTGGTATGGCACAACCATAAACATAGAGAAACGGCCAGCTGTAAAATAAATATGGCTGATGTGAGTGACAGAGACAAAGCGTCTTGACAGTATGCAAGTACTTGGCGATTTATCGCTTTGTCTCTTTAAACTAAACAGTGGTCAATTTTGTGAGGCTCTTGCGCAGTCCATAGGACAGAAAACAGGACTCGAAGTCTATGGGCACAACACGCTCGTACAAACGAAGTTTAATATTTTTCACGTTTACCAGCCAATAACAAATAAACTTGGTATATAGGCGCAATCTTAAAACTATAATAACTATTAGATATTTATATGAAACTATAGCTTCGAAATACTTATACCTAGGATTTAAGATTCCTCTAAAATGACTTGCAACTTATATTTGAAGAAAATAAAACATTTTAATACTTCATATTTATGAATGGAGGAGGCCGGTTGTGGTCAAATTCGAAGCAAACCATATCAAGCACCTCATTTGAGCTGTAATTACTTGTACCTATTTTTATTTATACCATCAAGGTAGCAACCAAGCTTACGGCCCGCGGGATACTAAGCGGTTACCGTAGCCTATGGGCGCTTGAAACACCAAAAGCATCACTCACGCACGCGTTTCCGAACCTTTAAAAATCTAAGTAAAGGAAAGTAAGTTCCTCTTAAAGAACTGTAAAGTAGTTGCTAGAGAAAACCTTGGCATACCACTCACACCACAACCTAAGCAATAAGAGGAACCAACTCTGAAACAGCACAGTTCGTGGCCTTTTAGTTTGATCTGTGAAACTAATTCGCAATCATGTCCGAACGCTTAAAATTTAGAGCCGTCAAACTAAATGTTTATAATATATATAATAACATAGTAAATGTAGATAATTTTTTAAGTGTTTCGTAGCATCTTCAAAATGGAACAATTATGCATCTAAATAATCTGGAACCAGGCGGTGTTTACCGTCCGTACGCCTGTCACTCACACGCGTTTTCCTGATATCATCTCATCTCATTTAGATATTGACTAGGTGAAACTTGGTATAGTTATATATAGCAATTATTGGTCCAACTATCTAAATAAAGGTAATAATTCATAAATTTTGTCCTCACTCTATTCAAAAAAAAAAGCTGAAAAAATCCAAAAAAATTTTTTTAATTAGGGTGCGTAAGGAAAATTATTGGATAGGTTTATGGAATTGGATTCTGAAGGATTTTTTAACGTGAAATTTATTGATAATGTTAATTATTGCTATTATCTTAAATCAGATATTTTCTTCGAAATTCCCTTATTTTTTCTATTACAACCAACTTGATTTTGCAGTCAAATGCGTTGCACAGAATATATTCACTGACCGGCTATAAGTCACCGGTAATCTACCGGTAAAAACATGTAGGTACTTTCGAAAACTTCATAGCTCGAAATTTTTTGGTTTGTATGAAAGAACAAAACCGGTCAAGTGCGAGTCGGACTCGCGCGCTATAGGTAAACCACTTATTAGACTGTAATGAATTTTTGATAGGTTGTGCGCACGCCGGGGAAGGTTTCTGAACAAACTATAGGATGTGGTTTATTAATTATTAGCTTTTGACTGGGGTTCCACCCGCCCAGTTTTCAGTTATCGGTGTAGGATTTCAACGGCAACTCCTCAATTATAGAAAAAAACCGACTTATAATTGAAGTTTTCAACTAGCCTTTGTCCTTCCCCGGGACTCAAACTATCTCCATGCCTTTGTCAAAGATACATACTCAAGACTCAAATCTTGAATTGCACTGCTCTTGAGTTAACATCCGATCCCATTTACATTCCGATGTTTGACACATAACAACATCGATAATCATCGGACATCACTCAGCCAAAAACAACAACATATGTTTATTGTATGGAGACCCCACCTTAAATTTTTACTTCATTTATTTGTTAGGAAATCCGCCATATCACATATTCTTTTAAAATTTTTGGGTTCTACCAACTTCTGTCTGAAACATAGAGCTTAAAAAAGGTCGGACACACAGACAGTAAAGGCTTAGTAATAGGGTTAGCACCCATTTGGTACGAAACCATAAAAACGAGAGCATCAAAATTCCTTAATACAGTCACAGAACACAGCAATATAGGCGAAGCGCGTGTAACCCACTTCCTCGCGTCCGGTGATGCTGAGCCGAGACGTTGGACTAATAACCCAGAAACTGTGTTACTAAGGCATCTCTTATTGGTTCTTATTAAATAACCATCATTGTACTAATATCCTTGTCAAAGCAGTGTATCTTTGTTTTTTATGTACTACTTGCTTTTTCCCGCGACATCGACCGCGTATCGTTAGAGGCTTTAAAGAAACTTTTTAACATAAAATTAAAAAATAAACTGACGACAAAAACTGTAAAGTTAAAAATAAAATAAACCTTTTTACTTTTAATAAACCCTTAAATAAATGTTAGTAACTAATTTTGAGTCGGCACATTTCGGCGAATTGAATTATTTCCTAATTAGATATTTGTATTTTTGGCGACAACTCAAAATTATAGTAACTATAATTGTATGTTTCGTAAGACTAAAAAAAGTTTTTTTTTTATTTATAACGTTATTTTTTTCGGCCGTTTGATTTTTTGTTAAAAAGTCTTATATTTAAACTCAAGGGAACTCTCTGCCTGGAAGATTTTCTCTAGGGACTACAGTATCGGGTTTTTTAAGAAAGAGGTAATTAAATTTGTGCGAGTGGTGTAGCACGCGTCCAAAGGCGTGGTATAAAAGATAATTTTTTTAAATTCAATTTACACACTTCTTCATTGTTAAAACGGGATACATTATCCTTTAAATGATTCTATCTCGATATATATATAAAATTGGCATGGAGATAGTCTGAGTACCGGGAAAGGACATAGGCTACTTGAAAACGTCAAGTGTGAAAACGCGCTGCTCCGGCGGGTTAGCGTGGCGCGTCCGTCTGGCGGGTTCGCTTTATTATAAATACGATAGTAACTCTGTCTGTTACCGCTTCACGCCTGAACTGACTTGGGACGGGTAAACTTGGTCCGATTCAACCCTACAAAGACACAAGTGTGTGCGTTCACCGCTAAGAAAACTCCCTTTACTGTAGTCCCACAATTCCAGAACATTGGGATCTCCATCTCCAAGAGCATTGGGATCCTTGGTGTCGACATCTCCAGCGATGTTCAGTTCCGAGATCATTTACAAGATAAGGTGAAGCTGGCGTCCAAAAAACTTGGTGTACTCAACAGAGCGAAGCAGTGCTATACGTCGGGGCAAAGGTTGTTACTTTACAAGTCGCAAGTTCCGCCCTATATGGAGTACTGCTGCTATCTCTGGGCTGGTGCACCCGGATACCAGCTTGGCCCTTTTGACTCGGTTCAACGACGGGCTGTGAGAATTGTCGACGATTCCAAACTCACTTGCAGTATCGAGCCCTTAAGTCTGACGAGAGACTTTGCCTCCCTGTGTGTGTTCTACCGCTTGTGGTTGGGTTGTGTTCTGAGGAATTGTTCAAAATGATGCCCACGGCTCCTTTCTACCATCGCACCGCTCGCCATCGGCAGGGAATTCATTCTCTCACTTTAGAACCTAAATGGTCGCGTACAGTGCGGTTTCAGAGAAACTTCCTCCCGCGGACGCTTAAGTTGTGGAATGGGAGCTCAAGGTTTTCTGGAAGGACTACAGTATGGAGTTCTTCAAGAAAGAAGTTATTAGATTTCTGAAGGGTCGGCAACGCGCAAGTGATACCGAAAAAAACCGCTCTGTACCGATTATGATGGCATTTGGCATGAAGATAGTTTGAGTCCCGGGGAAGAACATAGGTTGCTTGAAAACGTCAAGTGTTAATCGTTTTTTTTATAATTGAGGAGTTGCCGTTGAAATTCTACACCTATACCCAAATTTAGGCCGGGTGTAACTGCGGGCAAATTTGGCATGAAGAAAGTTTGAGAGTTAGGGAAGGGCAAGGGCTACTTTAGCGCGTGTGAAACCGCAGGCAAAAGCTAGTAGGAAATAAAATATTCAAAATATAATACGTAAAAGATGCGAAAAGATGTGCCCGTGAGAACCCTTACTGAAGTTGCTGAACAAGGACTAACCAACAAACGTAAAAACACACTTTCGTATTTATAGAATTAGTATAGATCTAGGCATCTACAGATGATTTCCGGTCGTTCAACTGCGTTATCACGCGTACCTACCTATCCATTTTACGTACGTACAAATATGTGTGACTGTGACCTAAATGTCTAGTCTAGACGAACATTATGGTTTTTATTCCGACAAGATGATTTATTTTAGTCATATTAATCATACTAAAGCTTGCTATGAACTACACAAAAAAAAAATATTAGCACGCCTAGAGTTTTTTCGGGCATAGTAACACAGTTTTTTTATAGATTCGGCGAACGATAAAAAAAACATAGCTAGATAGACTTCAATTTTCTTGTAGGCTTTGTTTATGCGCCGAAAATAGATATCAACGTTTTTTTAGCTCTTTGCTTCGGCGCTGACGAATTATTTGTATATAATGGTGACATTACCAAGCCTTCTTGAACTGGGCCAGAGCAATCTAAGCGTTCGGTTATTTAGGTATTAAAAGTACCTATTCGCGGAGAGTAGTTGTCTCTTTCTAACGTTTTAACTTTTTACTTCAATATACCTAAACGAATTTTAATGTGTACAAACATTATTCCGTTTCTAAAAATCCTTATCCCTCGATCATTATAGACTTGGCACTAAAACTTTGGATTATAACAAGAAACTTTAAAATAATTATACCTCAATTTTAGTATTACGGACCAAGAAATTTACATTTATACTAAAAATGCTAAACTATTGTCCCTTGAACATTCGTATATTGAGTTTCTGCCCAAAATTTTAGTTATATTACTTGTTTGTTATCGGCAAAATGAAAATCATGTCAAGCAGTTGTTCTGCACAATCGAAATTGTGACGTTCTACGTTTTTCTTGAAACCTCATTTCTCGCAGAACTCCCTTATAGTGTTAGTAAGAAAGTTGATTCACCCAGGTTCCTACCTACTTACACCTAATTATATTTTTATTTGAAACTAGATGGCCCGGCAGACATCGTTCTACCGTTTTCATTAGGTGTCGCAATAAGTTGAAATTGTCTATGTAGTTGGATAGTGACCAAGAGCATACTAAATCAACATAAATTGTGAATATAAGTTATTCTGGTCAATAAATTTTTACAAATTTACTAATAGCTCGAACACGGCGCCACGGGTCAAAACTTTGTGATTTTTTGGCATTAAACCAACATATATTGCGAATATAAATAATTTTGGTTAAATGGACCAAAGTCATAGCATATGTTCCTTTATATAACGAGTTTCCGTAAAGATTACTTACTTAGATAATAAGATTAACTAGCTTTAGCCAGCGGATCCGCCCGCCCTAAATTTGGTTATCGGCGTAGGGATTCTAACGGTAATTCCTTGATTATACTGAAGTGGTTTTTATAGCAAGTTGTAGCTGCAGACTATAGTTCGTTCAAGTGGAAATTTTGCCTTTTCCAGAATAAAAAGTAGCCTATGTGCTATGGCAGACTATAATCTATTTCTGTGAAAAATTTCATCCGTCTACAACAACTGTCAAGCCAAAAATAAATATTATAAATAGAGACGCTGAAAACATCAATATAAATAAATAAATAATATTATAAATGATTTTTATTATAAATCTAAAATTTTATTGTAAGGTGATTATTAATCAAACATATGTTTTATTGATATCAGCTTTAAAATTTTGAACGGTAGAATGAAATACCAGGGACAGAATAATATACAACTACCTTCTTCACGTGTATTCTACTTTGCGAGATTTTTTTAGCGACTAGTCTAGTCTAGATCTAAAATAAACACTAATCTAGATTTTATCAACGATCAATTATTTTTAGAAGATATGGTTGCACTGTTCTCTACTTCTTCTATAAATCTTCGTCGTGATGATGGCTGCTTCTCGTTCTACTTATGGTAACACCGTTTATTCATCTACACAAAAGCAAAGATTCAGGTAGATATTTGTAGTTAATTAATTACATTCTAATATATATATATATATATATATATATTTAGAATGTAATTAATAAACTTAATAATAAATATATTAATTAACTTGTTGCGTCACCCGCTATACCTGCATACTATGCACAGGCCTTTCCTTTGAGCAAGGAGGCTTAGGTCATAACCCCACCGCGCTTACTCAATTTAAATGGATTATGTTGTCGTGATAGTGGCCACGAGTTTTTAAGCCTCCTTAATGCCTCTGACTTGTCTTAACAATTTCTGTCATATGACAAACAACAGCCGGGACCAACACGGTGTAACTTGCATCCAAAGCATAGAAGAACCTAAAGTAACAATATTAACCTATCTATCTAACGACTAAACGCTTCCGACTAGGGCATTCAATCTTGCAGGTTCTTTGCAATCTCGGAATTTGCGGGATCGGTGGTTTTTGATCCCGCACATAGATATGTTATCTGTGATCCCGCAAGATTATAGTATATATATGCGGGATACCGCATGTAGAGCTAAATGAGCCTAAAAGCGTGTGTGTGGTTCTTCATTTAATACAGTTTAAAATCAAAGTGTTTTTATTACTTTTGCTTTAAATTCAATATTAGAAAAGTGAAGTCTGTCAGAAATATATTTGGAGAAAACATAAAAATAAGTGGGTAGAATAGAACTAAGGGGGTTAAATGTGAATAATAAATACTTGCCCATCGAGCCTTTTGATTCATAGAGTGTAATTATAACGACAAAAAAAGCTAAGTAGGTAGACCTCAACATCGTCATCTTTCTTGTTTGCCTACGCCACATGACATGAAATTTCCTGTTGCAGTGTACTTTTCGGTAGGAAGTCATTGACAATAATTTATACTACATTTTTAACCTCGCAAAAACCGCGGATCACGTACCTGCAATCTTACTCCTTACGGGGAGTATTTGGAGATCTCGGTATACCGTTGGATACCCTACTCACAACGTTACTTACCAAATCTTAAATTGTGTTACAAACCAATAAACATACAATAAACAAACAGACAACAAGAAATCCTTCCTTTATGTGGATGAGCAATAAAGAAAGTACTAGGACAATGAAACAAGAAAGTTTAAAGTCATTAATAATTATCATTAAACAGATGTCGCTAACGTTTATGATTCCAAATATCCGCTAGTACATTCGTTAAACCGTATAATATAAAAGCATCAAAGCCTGTCCATAAACCGCATTCTCTGTGACTCAGACCTTCGAGCTCGTGAGGACTGACTCATTTCCGATTCGGATTCCTACTGACGTCACGGGGTGAAGACATAGTAAATATAGTTGCAGTAGTTCAGCTCCAATTTGTATGTATAATATGTATTTATTTAAAGAAAAAGGCATTTAATTTTTATCCGTTGTCTTTTATTTATATGACAAACTTTGTTTAGTTTGGGATAACGGCGTTGTGTGATTTTTCCAAAATTATTAAATTAAATTACATTTAATTTAACTTGTTTTTGAGGAGGTAATACCGATTGTGAAGTGTATGAAATTAATAATCAAAGTAACGATTCAAAAGCGCCGTACTTGCTTGAATAAAAAATAGTTTGAGTTTGAGTTAGTTTGAGATGAGAAGTTAAGTTTTATTCGCTGGAATACCTGATCTAAGTTTTAAAATATTCGCGTTCCATTACTAATTTAAAAATAATAAAACGGGATTAAACCCCTTCGTTATTTGGCAAAATACCTTTTTAAAAGCTTTTATTTAACTTGCAATGTATTTATGTTTGTTTGGGTGAAATCTTGCTACTCAATTTTGAAGCAGATATCTTCAACCGATTGAGCTGAAATTTTGTATAGACGTTTAGTTTGGATGACAATACACGATAAGCTGTGTGTCGTCATTCTAAATCTATTATGGTGGACCATTCAAGATGGCGGTATAGTTATTTTTAGTGCATTTCTACAATATGGGTATTAAATGATAGGGCTTGTTGAGAGTAACTCGAAAAATAATGTGACGTCATTCTAAATCCAATATAGCGGAACATTCAAGATGGTGGAATAGTTATTTTTTATGCACTTCTGCAATATAGGTATCAATCTTTTGCCGAGAATAATTAGAAAATAACTAAAAAGTAAAAAATAAATTAAAAGCAAAAAAACCTTTCTTGAAACTAAATGCTCTAAAAAGAAGAAAATAAAATTTTCCTATGAAATTTTAACTGTTAACTTATAACCTACACAATTTATATAATCATAAAAGCTTGTCGCGCGATTAACTTGTGTAAATAAACTAGTACATATTTAGTTGAGTTCTTAATCTGCTAAGTTGAATTTTTTTTAAATTTCAGTTTAATTAAATACTTATAGGTACTTACGCAAACCCCGCGACAAGCTTTTATGATCATATAAATTGTGCATAATGAGGTTATAAGTTGAAAGTTAAAATTTTAGAAGAAAATTTTTTTTCTTCTTTTTAGAGGATTCAAATATAAGCTTTTTTTAAGAAAGGTTTTTTTGCTTTTCATTTATATAATTTTTAAATTGAATTACCTGAGAAACCATTTACGACATTATCTCAATGCTTTTCAGAGTGTGTCTCTCTGTGTGTGAGAGAGAGGGTATGTGTGTATGTATATATGTCTTTTCTTTGAGATTTCATATCTTAAGAACTAATAGATTGATTCACTTTATCGACAAAATAATAAATTGAATAAAAATTCTTCGGCTTTAATGAAATTAAGTTCAGTTGAGTTTCAAGTTTGCCAAATTTTAAATCTTTTACCATCTCTTTAAAATGCAAGATGACGGATACAATATGGCGATCTTTGTTTAGCAAAAACACTTTGATTTCTCTAAAACTGATTTCATTTGGATTCATGTATTTCAATCTTTAATCAGTTTTTTGAAATTGAATATGGTGGATCCAATATGGCGTTAATTCTTTTTGCTATAAATCTTTGTTCTCCGTTTTTTAATGAAAAATTCTGTTAGTTTTTGAGGATGCTGGATTTAAAACATTTATCAGTGTTTAGAATTAAACATAGTCGATCCAATTAAAAATCGAATTACTTCCGTCTTGAAGAACCCCATAATGTACTTAGCTCTCATACACTGCATGCTAAGATTTAAAACACTGAAAACTTTCAGCCTGTAATTGAGAGTTGCAGTTGAGAGGAAATGGCGTGCTTCAAAATTGCAGCATCTGCAATATATATACGGGCTGCTATATCAATTTCGCTCGCGCCTAATTTGATTGTCGGCATGGTTTTCTAGTATACAAGCCTATGGCCATATTGTCAAAGTTCATCCTAAGTAAAGGTAAAGGAATTTTTAAAATTGGATCACTAGTTTTTGAGATTTTCTCCTACATTCGAACTTACAACCTTTTTTTTAATTTTAGTATAAAATTAATTTATTTTGTTCCTCAAATTTCAAATGTTTTCAAAATTCATATAGCAACTGAAGGTTGACTCGTAAATGCTCTATTAACATTTAACAACGACTGTACGAGCAATCGACATTGACTAAAGAGGTCAGTGTACTTAGACCTAAGAATAACTGGCTCGAACTACCAGTGTTTTTTTTTTTTTTTTTTTACACCACTAAGGTGGCAAACAAGCACACAGTCCGCCTGATGGTAAGCGGTCACCGTGGCCTACCGACCCTTCAGAAAACTTTGGCAGGGAGCTCATTCCACAACCCAAGAGTTCGCAGGAGGAAATTTCTCTAAAACCGCACGCGACCATTTAGGTTCTAAAGTGTGAGAATGAATTCTCTGCCGATGGCGAGCGATGCGATAGTAGAAAGTAGCCGTGGGCATCATTTCCAACAATTCCTCAGAACACAACCCATTGTACAAGCGGTAGAACACACACAGGGAGGCAAAGTCTCTCCTCAGACTTAAGGGCTCGATACCGCAAGTGAGTTTGGAATCGTCGACAATTCTCACAGCCCGTCGTTGAACCGAGTCAACAGGGCCAAGCTGGTATCCGGGTGCACCTGCCCAGAGATTGCAGCAGTACTCCATATGGGGCTGAACTTGCGACTTGTAAAGTAACAACCTTTGCCCCGACGTGAAGTACTGCTTCGCTCTGTTGAGTAGGTACACCAAGTTTTTTGGACGCCAGCTTCACCTTATCTTGTAAATGATCTCGGAACTGAACATCGCTGGAGATGTCGACACCAAGGATCCCAATGCTCTTGGAGATGGAGTGGGGAGTGTTCTGCAATTGTGGGACTACAGTGAATGGAGTTTTTAGCGGTGAACGCGCACACTTGAGTCTTTGTAGGGTTGAATCGGACCAAGTTTACCCGTCCCCAGTCAGAGACCTTTGACAGTGTGGTCTCGATTTGAGACACAAGTTCTCCGCGGTTTTCCTCAACAACGGAACGAGGGATGTTTGCACGACCCGTGTAATAAGCGTCTCCATTACGGTCATCTGCATAGCAATGTATGTAATATATGGCTATAAGAGAACGAGAACTTTATTGTGTCTCATATACCTGGTAAATAATGTGTAACGTATAAGTAATATAATAATACTAATGTTCATCTCAGTCATCGCCTTCGATGTTGACGAAATTTCCGACAACACCTAGTGCGTCCAATACCTTTGTTTGAAGCGACACGACTGTTGCTGCTAGGAAAATTCCCGAAAGGCTATAAGTATGTGGAAGACAGGTCGGGACAGGAGTCTCGCCGCGTAACGACTGGAGTGCACGCGAATGCAATATGAACATTTAGGCTGTGATAACACTTTGATACTATGTAATATGAAGATCGTGCTCCAATGACATTCGTCTATCTATCGGAAACAACGTCGCGGGATTGGTCACTACTTGGATGGGTGACCGCGTAGCTAGCTAGCTAGTGACACATTTCTGTGAGGCCGTCCGTGTTTTGGAGGGCACCTGGCTGTTTGACATACGACAGCAGTCATTAAGCCAAATCAAAGGCCTTATGGGCGGCTTGAAAACTCTGACAGTCGAGTGACAACGTTTGCCACCTCGCATTCGACCAGGGTGGTGGTCTATGGCCTAAGCCTCTTTCTTTAAGGAGAGGCCTGTGCCCCTGCAGTAACGTGGGTTGTATAAGGGCTGAAGCTAATAATATGACGTAACGGAGCCTTCAGCTTCGTTTGTATGTTATTTATTTTTTAAATGATCTACTGAAAAACTGTAAGTAGCGTTCCATTATTTGGTACTGTGGCCTGCCTCTGGGATGTGACGCGTCGACTCGGCCGGCACGGCGCGACACTATGCTATTTTAAACTTAATCTATGTGCATTCCATATAAGAAATACAAACAAGTTATTTGCGAAATAACTGGTAAATTACCAATCAAGAAAAGTTAATAATTACCAGTAAATTATTAATATTAGGAAAAACGTTATTATTTACCCAAGGCACAATCGCACAACTATAGTTGAGCCTTGCAAATGAGCTATGGGGAAGAAATGGAAAGTAGACAATCTAGGTACTAAAGTAACCTGTTAAAATTTTTCCAAAACTAAAGATATGGAATATCGTATTGGCACAATTTTTAAATAGATTTTTGTTGAAGTCAGAATGTCGGTAGTGGTCTAGGAGTTTCGATTTTATCTTGCGTCCTTGAGGGATGAAGGTTCCAGCCTGGCGTGTACAAATAAGTCTTCTTTTTTTTTCTAAATGACATTGTCGTACTTGGCCTATGAATCAACATTTCAAGTATACAACAATACTCAGCTGATTTTATGCATTATAAATAAGGAATTAAAATCTTACAGACATTTCCGTATAGGTATAGATACCATTTCAAACTTTTTTTTTTTTCATGATAATTATTCTCCAATCTTCATGACAATCTACGCACGACTATGGATGTTTCATATTTTGATGTATCGCAATCGTGAAGAAATAACTGAATTTCAGAGAAATCGAAACACAAACATTAAATTATCGATATAAGTAAAGTGGCGTTTTGTTGATTGACATAATGTACATAATGCGGTAATACTACCAAAGAGAATTAACCACGATTTGTACTGTGATATACAGAATTTATGTCTTTTTAACTTGGCAGGATTATGACAATAAACGCATTGAAGCAGTCAACAAAACGCACTTTAAATATTTCCCCGATCGTCCCCGTCGCGGTCGTAAAACTATACTCAGGCGGCCTCGGCACGTACTAACGTCCCCAGATGACGATCTCGCTGTCCGGATAGCGAGATTAGTCTCTACTACGTCGACCCCGAATAGGGCCTCCCTCCAAACACGACGCCGACGTCCCCGGGTTCGTCGGCGCCCACAAGGATACACTAGGTATCAAAGAGTGCCGGGGCGCTTCTCGCCCCCACTCAATCGCAACCGCACCCGCGTAACGGGGAACTCCCCTCCTGGCGGTGACTCACCTTCGGGTTCGAGACTCACGCCGGTCGAAGGGACGCCCCCGAGAGCGACAACCCAAGCCGAGGCTTCCCCCGCGGGAAGCCCTTGAGCGTTGGGCGCTATATGGGCTGAGGCTCCTTCAGAGTCTCGCCCCAAAAGTCCGGTGAAGCAGTAATGGCTGCAACAGCCAACTGCATAGTCAGCTCAGAAAAAAAAAAAAAAAAAACTTTAAATAAAACATTTAAATTCAAATGTTTAAAATAGGATATCATATCACTTTTTTCAAGTCAAAAAACAATAAGTTACTAGTTACTACCGTATTGAAGTCAAAATACAGTAAATATACTTTTAAATTAGGGTACTGCTCTTTAAAACCATATGACACACCTTTAACAATTCGGCGTTTTGTTAAAGGACAAAAGGGGCGAGAAAGTTTGAATAGAATGAAAAATTGGTACTGCGCCCACTTAAGGAAAGCGTATATTGCTTTTTAATACAATTAAACAACAACTTTGCGGGTTTTTTTCAAAATGCTACCCTTAAGAGGATGAAAAAGGGTGGCAAATTTTGTAAGGAAAATAATAATTTCTAGATATCTAAATCGCAGGACATATAAACTAAATTAATAAATCACGTATTTCGGTGTTTTAAAAAAACTGAGGAATAGCAAATTTTGAACTGGAAATAATATTTGTATAGACAAATTTAATTGTAACCCAATATTAATGCTCTTCAAGAAACATTATAAAACATGAATTTTGTTGTTACTTAAAATTCAACCCCTATACGGAGAGAAAGAGGTTAAGTAAGTTTTGTATATAATAATTCTTTTTGATCATAATTAGTAAATGATGAGTTACGGGGTTTCTAAAAATTCAACCCCTAATAGAAAAGGGTGTACACAGTTTTCAGGGGCAGAAATATTTTTCTGGTTTTGATAGAACTGAATTTACATCGTGAATTTATTAAAACATCAACTTCCAAGGGGAGGAAGGGTATGGCAAATTTAGTTATGGTATGATAATAGTACTTGAAACATAGTATATATATATATATATATATATATATGTATTGATGATACATGTCCTGAAGAAGAATGAAAAAAAAAGGTGGTAATAATAACATTACGCCCAAACGTAAAAAAAATCGCAGGCAGCAGGAGGGGTAGGCTTTAAAAGCAAGTATGTGTGGATGATTTATTAGCGAGTATTGTTATATATTAATCTAAGTAAGGTTTTTTCTTAAATGTAACTCCTAGAAGCTTGAAAGAGTGTGGCAATTTTTTTATTGACTGTCAATCAGTTCAAATCGCTAAAGAAAAATAATAATTTTGGAGTGCGGTTATATTTAAAAGTGTTGGTTTTAAAAGGAAACTTTTGATTTTGTGAAAGGTTCGTTTTACAGTTAGTTGATAAAAATACTGGTCAAATCTCAAAGTAAAAAGTCTATGAGAGCGAAGTCACGGCCGGTTTTTTTTTAGGTCTTTTTAAATTTAATTTATTATGTTATTAAAAAGAAAATAATCCTTATAAATGACCCCTTCGACTTTCATACTAGCTGGCCCGGCAGACGTTGTTCTGCGCTTAAAGTTGATGCGCTGTAGCGCCTTTGTTACAACTAAGGGGTAGCTATTAGCCAAGGCACCCACGCGGATTACTCGAATATTAAACCCTTTCCCAATCCGGACATGTTTATGTCGATAAACTGACTTACACCGCCATCTGTTAGAAATTTATGGAACCCGGACATGTTTATGTCGATAAACTAACTAACACTGCTATCTATTAGGAATGTATGGAACTCGGACGTGTTTATGTCGTTAAATTGCTAACACCGCCATCTGTTAGAAATGTATGTAAAAAGATCACAGTCAGCATGATTTCTTCGGACATCTTGAACAATTATCGTCATATTTCAACAAACTAACACAAACCAACATTAAACTATACGTATAAATCATTCTCTTGAATCACCATATCTATTGATGTAGCGTAGTTTAAAAGATCTTGCGTACATCGCTACAGACAGGCGAGAACGACTTTGTTTTATACTCTTATCATGAAATACAGAAGGCTTTTTTTCATATTTTACAAGTTCGATCCTCGGCTTGATTTCGAAAATATTTTTGGAAATAATCTTTAAGTTTAAGCAGTTTTAATTATTTTAGAAAATAAAGGAATGCTTCCTTTTAGTCAAATTTGCCATCATCAATATCTAGAGTAGGTACTTCCCTCCAACCACGGCCTTTCTTTTGCACCCTGTACAATATACAAATGATACAATCAACACCGTATTGCGAGCTGTCGCGTTTTTGCAGACACACCTAAGTGAAAAAAAGACTACGCATTTCGCCTAACATGACTAGACTACCGATAGGAAGCCAATTCCCAATGTATTTAGGATAAATTTTTAGTAAATATTTGTGGGCAAGGCCTCATTAAGCTAATTTAGGTAGCCACTTCGTGTTCATGCATAAAGCTGGAATAAGTTAAGTTACATGTACTTACATACCCATACGGTATTCTCATACAGCAATAAACCTCTTCACAGTTCATAAACACAAGTTTTTATTAGAAAACTTGCACGTGCGGTGCATGAGCGGATGTTAGGAAGCACTATTAAATAAGAAAACCTAACTAGACCAGATATTTTGCGAATTTCCAAACAATAGGCATCTAGCTATTTGTAGCATTTTTAATCAGTAAGAAGCCTAAGGTATTTTACTAGCGGCGAGCTCTAATTGCATTTATACTGTGGACCATAATGCATCTGGAAAAAATATGTGGATACCTGATACTTGGCCAGTGTATCGTGACGCACGCGATATTTTTTTTTTTCATTGGTGCACCAGAGCGAATGACGGGTGGAGAAAAACGCGGAATGAGGTTAACAGTGAACGGTACAGTGGCAACAAAAAGCTTAGGTCAGCGTCCTTATCTAAGTGGAGTATTTTCCTTAAGATACCTATGTTAAATATAGATTGATTCAAAAGATAGTTGGAGCCGTCTCGAAGTGCAAGTTCGGTTCAGTCGGTCCGTTCAGAGTAAGAGTATAAAGCTTGACATAGCTCCGTGTCGGTTTCCCCTATATGACAAGATTAAAATGAGGAAATGAGTAACAGAGTGACCGACATAGATTTGAAACTTTGAAATGGCAACAGGCAAGTCACCTCTTATGTGATTGTGTGACAATAGAACGTACTCTAATAGAACCAATAAGTGATGGGATCGGTTTTAGTTCACCGAAGAGGGTATCCAATAACTAGATACACACCTACATCATATTGTTAAAGACATTCGCTAGACAAGTTCTGTTTATAATCACTGCACTGATTAACTTTTAAAAAAAAAACTACAACCGTGACAGCATAAGTGTTGTTTATAACGCAATTAACTTTTTACTAAACTGGAACTGTATTAGCATCAATGTTGTTTATACTTAAACAAAAATAAATTTACTTAATAATTTACACTAAACCAGAACTGGGTACTACCAACACTGCCGTTTATACTTAAAGCAAATCACTTTTCGTTAAACTGGAACTGTATGATAACATCAGTGTCGTTTGTATTAAATGAAATTAACTTTTCACTAAACTGGAACTGTATGATAACATCAGTGTCATTTGTATTAAATGCAATTAACTTTTCACTAAACTGGAACTGTTTGATAGCATCAGTGTCGTTTGTATTAAACGCAATTAACTTTTCACTAAACTGGAACTGTATGATAGCATCAGTGTCGTTTGTATTAAACGCAATTAACTTTTCACTAAATTGGAACTGTATGATAGCATCACTGTCGTTTGTATTAAACGCAATTAACTTTTCATTAAATTGGAACTGTATGATAGCATCAGTGTCGTTTGTTATAAACGCAATTAACTTTTCACTTAATTGGAACTGTATGATAGCATCAGTGTCGTTTGTGCTCACCTCTCTTATTAACTTTTTATTACAGGAACTGTATGATATTATTAGTCTAGTTTATATTATAGGGGTTTTCGGTAGCAGAATTCTAAATTGGTTGTAAAGTTAAGGAATTTCAATATTTTAAAATATTAAAATCGAAAACTGTAATCAGAAACTTACTGGAATAAAATATGTTTGAATAATCGCTTGGTACATAACTGGCACTATTCCGTACCACCATACAATCCTTTTTTGTCGCGAAATTAGCCATAATAACAGATAATCTGTGAAAATTTCAGCATTAAATATGTTACGGTACGAAATATATAGCCCCTAAATGTTTGGACCTACCACAGGCAGGCAAGGAAAGCTTAGTAATAGGGTCCTGTTGCCTTATTAACAATGAGTTAGCAAAAAATTGCTAACGCGCGGTGCCCGCGCAAGCAGTTCGCGGCATTGCTCTAGCCATCGAATTATGTACGAAAATCGCGTACTGACGGCTACGAAAACGCTCAGCGATCAGCTTTGTTCAAAAATTGACAATATTTTGTTGAAGTATAGCACTATCTCTTTCTGTCGTACACAAAATCCTATTTCCCATCTCTACTGTTACGTTACATATCTGTACATCATATTAAATGTTTGAACACTGGTTGAAAGTGCATTTTCAAAGTACGACACTAGCACCATCTATTAGGCAGTAGCGGTATTAACTAAAAATGTTGTCAGCGTTGCTTCTTTTTGATTTTGCCCTTTAATGTTGGAATTTGTAAACTGTTATGATCGTTTTACACATAGTTTTTTATTAATTAAACTAAAAGAATTTCATATTTTGAGAAACTTGATATGTAATGTCCTTTTTTAAATGACTGTCATAAACAAACAATATTACATATAAATATTGCAGATAGTCTTTAGAAACAATAAATTTTATATTTTACATTTTGGGGTATTATGTAACACTTCTTTGTTTACATTGAAATTGAAATATTTAAAATTAGGTTGGAGTTTTGGCGCGAATCTGAAGAAGGAGTGGTGTTTTTTTTCTGTTTTAATTTTTCTAAATTCATTTAGAGACTTTCGATGTATATATTTTAGCAATGTTTTACGAAAGCGTGTTAAGAATTGTGCAGCGAAGGCTCATGAATAGTGAATTATGAAGAAATAAGCAGAACATGACGCGCAATGTCTGAGGATCCACACCAAATCTCCCGCCCAATCTTGGGACTTGAAACCGAGGACGCGCGGTAACGCCCGCGCCACGATACGATATAATATAATTGACATTGACTCTGGCAAATGCATAAATGGTCTGCTAAGACCGCGCGAGCCCATTATAATATAAAAAAAAAAATTAGATTATTTAGAAATTCAAAAAGTAATTTCCTGAAACTGTGCAGTAAAATAAAAAGGCACATTGGTTCGTCGTCTTATTTTACTTTTTCTTTACATAGTACCTACAAAGAAAACAATTACGAAATCCATGAGGAAGGTTGGTGTTATAGTAGATGTAGAACGTGTTTTTCTTTCAATCTTTTTACGTAATCTTTGTGGCATCTTCCAAAACCACGTCGTACCTGAAGGCTTAGGTACTCCGGACAACAATAAATCCAATCGAAGGTATGTAAACAAATCTTAGTTATAGTCACGCTTTAAAGCCTACTCTAGATCCCTACATAATACAAGTGATAAATAGGTAATCTCATGATTTTGTAGAATTAAAATAAGCCTGTCTCTATACTGCTGTTTATCTAATGGCAGTTTTATACTGAAATTCTATACTAAGCATTGAGAGCTACTCATCCGTAGCACTCACATAACATGATTCTTCGTACAGGGACTGACCTATTAAATATGATGCCAAAATATTTATCATAACTTAAGTTTGATTAAACCTTATATATGTATAGTTGAACTTATTTGATTGACAAGTCTTGAGAATAATAGCGCTGAATAATAGATATTAAAATTGTATCTTTTAATATCTTGTCCACACTTAAAAGATACTTCATTTTGTAATATATCCAGTAAAGAATAGTTTCTGTTGCTGAGTATGACGTGTAATGCATATTTTAGGTCTGTGCACAAAAAGTCAGTATTAAGGAATTTTTTTAAAAATCAATTCCCCGATATCTTATCATTTTTCTTGTCTCAGTATTAAAGAGATGATTTTGATGTTATATTTCAGGTTGCCTGTCACTGTCACAACCAGTGAAGTAATGTTTTTTATATTGTTTCAGTTATCTTGGGAATGCAAGTTTAAGAAAGTGAACTGTAGACGCACTATTAGCAAAAGTCTTACAAAAGTCAAATATTGAAAACATCAATGAAGGATCATTGCTGCTTTAAATGGATCAAATATTGTAGCGGGATACCAAAGTAAAATTAGATTAAGTACAAGAATTGAAACAATGTAATAAAAAGTTTAGTTTAAATTCTTCTTAATTTATTTTGTGTTATTATTTAACTAAAACCTATCATTGCATAACTGTTCTATCATTAACAAAATTTCTTATGCATATGATTTAAGTGAACTGCTGAACGATTTGATGAGTTCCTTAACATATCAGCCTTACAAACACTGCTTGATATAGGCAAATCCTAGGTATCCTAGCATATTCTAGGGTTTGAAAAGAGTAATTTTTAAAAGAGAGTTTTCTTACTTCATTTATGGTGTAATGAATAAGTAGGTCCCGGTATCTTGCCGTTAAATACATACAATTTTTTTCGATTTTAGTAATCGTATGTTGTCAACTTCCTAGATTCTTTATTAGTAGGTAACAGTATTTTATAGGCAATTTTGGGGTTTAAATCAGCTCATTCAATGCCTCTAGTATTCTTTTCACTATTATTAGCGAGTTAAAATTCACAAACACACACAAAATTAACCAAAACACTAGTTTAAACAGAAAATTGTATTAGGTACGACAAAGCGTATTCTGACCTCGCACACTGGTTTCTGTTGTGTTACTTAACTTTGATTCATTTCTTGCCGATATCTGCTTTAACAACCAATGTTTCGAAAATGTCTAAAGTCTTTAATTAATTTGATATTAGCTTTGCAATCAGAAAGCGATCAGTTTACAGCCATTAAAAAGGTAAACGCAAATTTGACAGTTCATATGGCTTGCTAATCGCTCGCTAATCGTGATTGTTGTCATTCATAATTCCGATTTTGGAGCTTTCTATGACGCGTAGCGATTGAAAATGCATTTTTAACTCCAAAATCGCCTGATAGAGGCGCTAGCGTCGACTTATTGCTACTTGCATCGCGACCGCTGCTTCATAATTCGAAATTGGTGTTTGACAGCGATTATTGCGGAATATTAGGCTCTTGCTCTGCTCCCGCAAGATTGGTGATAACCCCGCCGATTGCACCCGTGGAGTAAGGGATGCTGAAAAAGAATTATTGTCAGGAAGTCAGGATCACTTTTGTGTAAACATAGGAAATTGTTTAGCAACTCGTATACTTAATATATACAAGAAACAAATTCGCTCATTAAAAATTTATTTCGCATTTTACGACTTGTGGTCATTAAATAAATCTTAACGCTCTATGTAACATTTACTTAATTATTTATAAATTAAATATACATTTCAAAAAACACTAGGATGATGTCGTCACCCCTATTAAAACATTAGCAATAAAAATAATAAAAAAAATACATATATAAATTTACTGAAATTAATTGCCAATGTATAATAAAATGAACTAAAGCATTGTAAAAAAACATATTTGCATAGTAAATTTATAGTTAATTTCTTAATATTTTGAAAAAAATAACTAGTTAAATAAATGTTATCAACTACTTAAATATGTCGCAACCATCTGGTTAAATTAGCTAGTTATTTGGACGCCTAGGCAGATCGTCAAGTATGGAAAAGAAAGAAACATAAATAGCACTGTATAAGTCATGTATATGTTGGGTTAGGTTCTGTTTCTCTTGTGTTACGTAGATGCAGAGTCAAGTTTCGTATAATAATCTGTTCAATTATAAGATAATTCAAAAATCTAATAACTTCTCGCTATGAGGATGAACACCCTGATGGCGAGCAGTGCGATGGTAGAAAGTAGCCGTGGGCATCATTTCAAATTCCTCAGAACACATCATCTATAAGTGGCAGAACGGACACAGTGAGGCAAAATCTCTCCTCAGACTTAAGGGTTCGATACGGCTTTCGAGTTTGGGATTGTCGGCGATTCTCACAGTCCGTCGTTGAACCGAGTCAAACGGGCCAAGCTGGTATCCGGGTGCTGCCCAGAGATGCCAGCAGTACTCCATATGGGGCCGGACTTGCAACTTGAAAGCAGTAACCTTTGCCCCGAGGTGAAGTAGAGCTTAGCTTCACATTGTCTTGCAAATAATTTCGGAACTGAACATCGTTGGTGATTACAACATCAAGGATCCCAAAGGATCACTTGAAGATGGTGAGGGAATAGTGGGACCTCAGTGAATGGGGTTTTCTTAGCGGTGAGCTAAGAAATAAATATAAATAATATATAAATAAAAAACAAATATAATAGTAAGCTATCTATGCTACTATTTTTAAAGTTTGTAAAACAAAATTGTTTTCAGTAATTAAGTTTGTAAAACACAATTATTTTCAGTAATTAATTTTTAGCGCAGTAACTGCACAATAATAAATATACATAAATAACAATTAAAAAAAAAATTAATAAATTAACGCACAAAAACAGCTGCGTATTTAGCCTTAGTAGCTGCACCGTGTACTAACCTATTAGGGACTGCTTCAACTAAGCCTATAACAGCTGCTGTTGTCCCTTCTATAATCCCCCCCCCCCCCACACCTTTGTAGGCCCTAGGACCGGTTTGTAATAGTTCTATTTTCAAAATATAACTTTAATCTAATAAAAATAAAAGAAATCTCCCAAAATTTTTTTTTTTTGATTATTAAAAAATTGAGACTGCACAAAATATTTTTTTAACATTTTTCTATTCACTGTTAAAAATACGTTTCAAAAGTTTATATAAAGATTTCTGAGGTTTCCGTACCCAAAGCGGAACCCTATTACTCAGACTCTGCTGTCCGTCCGTCCGTATGTCCTTTTTGTCCGTCCGTCCGTCTGTCACCAGGCTGTATCTCATGAACCTTGATAGTTAGACTGTTGAAATTCTTACAGAAGATGTATTTCTGTTGCCACTATAACAAAAAATACTAAAAAACAGAATAAAATAAATATTTAATGGTGCGCCAATATAATAAACGTGATTTTTTTGCTTGTTTTTGCTCAATAGTGGTAACTGCAACAGTTACACGCTTAAAATATTCACAGAATTATTAGTTATATAGTCACTTTAAAAATAAATAATTAAATTAAAATAAAACAAATATTTAAGGAGGCTCCCATGTAACAGTCGTGATTTTTTTGCCGTTTTATAGATAATGGGTACGGAACCCTTTGTGCGCGAGTCCGACTCGCACTTGGCCGTTTTTTCATTTATTTGCAGTTATATGATTTCCTTAGTTGTTATACGTCCACACTGAAGAGGTACCTGTCTCTCCCTGGAGAAAGGAGATTTATACCATTGTCCACCGCGCTATCCCAGCGTGGTTTAGTGGGTGTTGTTAAGCTAGACTTTACTATCATATTTTTAAATCCACTCATACATGACTTAACGACTGCTGTCGTATGATTTAAGTCAGGCCAGGGAGGTTACTGGGAAAAGTCTCGAATTATCCAGACTATGGTATTCGTGAGTAAAATGTATTGAAGTCTGACTTATCTTTCGAAACCCGTTAATGTACTTGCATACATTTTGCTCTCGAAATCCGGAGTTCGAATAGCTCGAGACTGTTCCCAATAAGGTCCCTGGACCAACGTGACGATTTTGCGAACGCTTCGCAGCACGGACGAGCTTAACTTAGAAAAAAGTGCCACTAGAGCGGTCGTTTCCAATAGTTTCACGTTACTTTCAAGGGGGGGCATGACAAAGCCGGCGAATCAAAAGGAATGACCTGTCGTGGGACTCGTGGCTGACTGCTCGGCGCGGTATTTGTTTCTTTTTTATCAGTTTTTACGGCCCACCGCATCGAATTGTAGCCGAGCGATAAAGGGACATTATCATAGTAGGTATCACTTTTACAAAATTGTAAAAAATATGCGTTAAAAATGTACAAGGGCCGTTTAAAGTCCCCAAAAAGAAATTTGACCTAATTAATGTTTTCTGTGTGTTGAATTTAAACTGTATATTAACTAGTATTTCAACTTTACTGTGGTGCGGTGTTCCCTGTTTTTGTCCGTAAATGAGACACTGGCTTCCTGAATACATACACCAACGTACATAACAGCAAGCTGATATTATTCTTTGAATAATCTCATATTTATTATTTATTCCTCAAAATTTTGAAATTATACTGCGTTTGTTGTCACAGAAATTTCCAATCTGATGCCTACTTAAGTATGAAGTTCTTTGGACGAGCGCCTACGCGAAGGATAGGGCACCTTGGGCCAAAGTCAACAGTGCGTCGACCGCCGCTGCCCCTCCGACCCTGGGCTTCGCGCTATGAAGTTACAATATGAATTGGAAAATTCTAGTTAAGATTAAAGTATTAACACAATTAATACTAATCAACTTAATGCCAAAATTTGATTAATAAATGATAAATAAATTAATTAATGTTACGCCATGCCCCGCAGTCTGTATGTCACAGCCATTTCATTAAGTACACATATATTTTTTTTTTGTTTTTCTCAACTGATAATGCAGTTGACTACAGCAGCCATTACTGCTCCACCGATCAGCACATATAGCGCCTAGTTAATTACACTCCCTACAAAAATATTTATTTGGCCTATCAAACGGGTGTCGTTGAAAAGGGAAGGTTCTTCACAGTTTTTCAAAACGATCCCCTAAACGCCAATGCCGGTATTTGTATTTATGGTGCCTTTTATTTCTTTGCGCGCGTACAACCGAACCTTTATATTTTCGCTTAAAATTACGCAGTGAACAAAGAATAGTCGGAACTGAGTTATAAAGGTTGAAATACGACTAACAACTGTGATAAGGTGAAATACTGCTTCACTCTGTTGAGTACTCCAAGTGTCTTGGAAGCCAGATTCACCTTGTCTTGCAAATGATCTCGGAACTGAACATCGCTGGATATCTCATCACCAAGGATGCCAATGCTCTTGGAGATGGTGAGGGGTATGATCTCAAATTGTAGGAACTCAGCGAATGGGGCTTTCTTAGCGGTGAACGCGCAGACTAGTGTGTTCGCAGGGTTGAATCGGACCAGGTTTTCCATCCTCAGCCAGAGAACTTAGACAGAGTGGTCTTGATTTTAAGAATAAGTTTCCTTTGCTTTTCGTCTACAACGAAACAATAGATGTTTACACGGCCCGCGTAATAAGCGTCTCCAGTACTGTCATCTGCATAGCAAGTATGTTGTTGATGGACAACATATCATTGATATGCAGTAGAAACTACTTAAGATACAGCACAGAGCCTTGCACACCAGCATTAATTTCCATGCTATCAGAGCAAATACCGTCAATTACAGCTAGTATGCGTCTGCCAGACAAACAACTAGCTACCTATTAGTGCAAACCCTCGTGCAGTCCGTAAAATAGCAACTTTGATAGAAGACCCCGGTGCCTAACCCGATCTAACGCTTTTGCTATGTCCAGGCTATATGCTAATGCTTTAGGGGCTCATTTGTTACGGGTGCGTAATCAACAAGGAACACTTGAGTTTCGCTATGTCCGTCCGTCTTTCTGCTGTCTGAGACTTAGCTCGGAGACCATTGTACTAGAAAGCTGTAATTTGGCATGTGTACACATATTAATTAGGCCGATAAAGTGGTAAAATAAAATTTAAAAAAAAATTTGGATACCTCCCCTATACGTAAATTGGGGATGAATATTTTAGTTCTCGTCTACCCCATACTGTGGGATGTCGTTAGGATAGCTCGTTAAAAAATACTGACGGTGTGTCTAAACCATTTTTCAATTTAGAGGTACGTTTGCGAAGTATTAAACTTCAAATTGTATTTTTTTATAATAGCCCAGTGTCCTCTCCTCTGCCAGCTAAATGCTTGTTCTTGAGTGTGTGAAAAAAACATTGGAATAGCATATAAAACAAAATACAAGGAAAACTATTATAGCTAATAAGTAGGCTTTACAACTTAATGAGTAATAGGTGGTCGACAAACTTAAAAAATGTAGTCGGAAAAGTAAAAATTTTGTACCAATTCCATTAAAAGGTAGGTACTTAGATTAAGTTGGAATAAGTTTGTGAAGCATGTAACAATATAGAAAAATAAAATTATAACATTCAGTATACTAATACTTACTAAATTAATAACAATATGTATTTACGTTTGAATTCGGGCGCGGCGCTAGGCGGTACGGGGTACCTACAACCTTAATAATCTAGTGGCTCTATCGTAACAGTAACACATACAAACTTCAATTATAAAGTGATCATATTGTGCGCTTGCTCTAAAGTATAACAATAAATAATAAAAGCGGGTCAAGTGTGAGATGGGCCCAAGCCATTTACCATCTTAAATCACTGTCCACCATCTAGCTATTATTAAGCGAAACAAAACACTTTTTTTATAAATAATAAATATTTTTGGACATTAGACACAGTGCCGTCTGGCCCCAAAGTAGGGAAAGCTTGTGTTATATACATAATTTTTTTTTTGTAAGTACATACATATCATACATAAATACACCTAGACTCAAGACAAACACAAATGTTAATATTATGACATAAATGTTTGTCCAGTGCGGGAATCGAACCCACACCCTCTGCACAGCAGCTGACCACACTACCAACTAGGCTGGGAGGGAATTTATTTGTTGGGAACGAGATTCAAAGTTAAGCAATAGACTGCGGTGACCGGTTACCATCAGTAATAATTGTATTCTCAAATGCCAATAGTAGTAACGGCTGCGCAGACCTACAATAAGCACGGGCAGACATACTCTTTGGTTTATAATAATTACGTACCAATTAAAAATATTATGTATATTTCTTGTAGCACCCGTGCAACGCGGAGGCGGGTCTCTAGTATTAATAATAAAAGCAGTTCTTCTTCTCTCGCGCCACCGCTCCTACTCCTTGTAAGTAATTCTTGGTCTGCCACTGAAACGGTCTGTATTTGGTATTTCTTTGCGTGATTTAGTCAGAAATCCGAAACCTTGTATGAATACCAAAGTATTAACAGGTGGAGAACCTCCTCGGTCATAGCCCGCAAGATTAGCATTAAGCATAATTTATAAATACTCACTTAGCCCAGAAATTTAATTTTTATTAAATTGCCAATAAATCATTTTTGTGTCTTTTTGGGTCTTTACACAAAATCATTGTCATTCTTTATCAAGCTTACGTAAAACGGAAATAATATCCGTTCTAGTATATTTGGATCCCCTTATACATATATTAGGTTCGTATTTACTATGGATTTGTAAGGAAAAAACAATACTTACCTATCAATCCACTTGTGAAGCTAAGCCGTGAATCCAAGTCGATAGAGCCTTTTTTGTCGTCTTTTAGGAATTTTAAGTATAGTAACATTATTTCTACTAATGCGAACGCAGAAAATAACAATTAACTTTTAAGGAAATAAGTAACATAATAACAAAGTAATAATTATCATGTTTTTTTAGCGTAACAGGTACCAACATAATAAAATTAAGTGCCTAGGTATATTTTGCCCGCGCGGAATCTTCCTCGTTCTACGTTACCTATCTTTGTGTCAAAAATCTATTTATTTTTTGCTCCGTTGCGACGTGAAGTACCTAATAGCACCAGTCCGCCATCGACCGCGTCTAGAGGGAGCCATTGTGAGGCAAGGTGTGTGGTGAGAAGGAAGGCGAGCGCACCTGAGTACCATAATGTCTTTATATATATGTGCCAGATATGGCTAGTCGGGTGTTGTCAAGCCAGTTCTATATTTTGCTATGTCGGTCTTGTTCTATATGACAATGACTGTACACTGAGAAAAATTGCAATTTCGATTCATGCAAAAATGTTGTAAAGATGTTCAATTGCATCGGTATCGTAATAAATTATAGGTCTCACTACGGATTTTTCAGTAATAGTAATAGTTTATCATATTCTTGTATATTATCTAGTTTGTCATAAAAGGTTTTGATGCCTTTAAAGTTTAAATAATTACACCTCGTCATGTTAAATTATCGGTAAACTTTTATGATGACGTCTTGACAATTCACTACTACGTACTGATATTTCAACTTGTTATCTCATATAATTTGAATGAAGGCTAATAACAATAAACAGTATGTCTTCTACGGATGAAATTTGGTGACGAACCATGAGTAAGACATGAATATCTTGTTAATTTGACTAGATAATGTCGTTACAAAGTTACATAATGCGATGTTAACAAGAAGTTTCCTTAAAAAATATAGTGCCGTGTCGTAATGTTGTACGTTCTTAAGAATTATACGTTAGACATCCCTACATTTTATATATCCTGTCCTTAAGAATTATCAGGAACAGTTGTGATGAAAAGTTAATATTATTTTTAATCTATACCTTATTTTCGGCAACTTACTATTCAACTGGCTGGCTCAGCGGTTAAATATGGTATGTATAACACCAGCTCCTGCGATCGATTCCCACATGAATCATCAAAAAGAACTAAAGGTTTTTAATCTATAATATAAATGGTGCTCCATACAAACTAGTACAATCATACGTATAGTATGCAAACATCTCATATGTATGGTGTGGTATATGGTAATGGCAATGATAATGGTAATGACAATGAGGATGGTAATCGTAATGACAATGGCAATGGTAAAATGCCAATGACGATGGTGATCATAATGGCAATGACGATAGTGATCGTAATGACAATGGCAAGGGTAAAGCGCGGTTGCCTTACTTTGGGCGATGAACAAAAGAGTGGTCGTCTTACAAAGGCTGTCACGGAAGAAAGTGTGCTGGCAGTAAAAAATTTAATTCAAGAAAACTAGCGAATTACATACAAAGACACATACTTACATTACATACTCCCTAAAACATGGTTGAGCGAAGCGATGGCTGATTCATGTGTCATACTCGTGAACGGGTGCCGCCTGTGGAGACTGGTCTGCTCTTGTAAACTTCTTTGTACCCTTGTATTTAGTCTTACTTTTTTTTTTGTTTATCAATACTGTAAGACACTGATAAGTGATGAATAGGTACATAAACTGTCTTTTTTTATATTTTGCAATTAGATACTTTTTTATGTTGTGCTTGTGCATTTTATGATTTTATGTTTGTAATGGAAAGTGTCTTTCTATGATAGGAAGGGAATTTTCCAATATTTTAAGTAGACGCTGTAAGAGAAAGGAAGAAAAGAAATGCCCTTGCTGAGTTTCTTGCCGGTTCTTCTCAGTACAAGGTCTCCCGCCCTGTAGACTTACGAACCGATGGCGTAGTGACATTCATAAGTGCTCAATTATTGTAGCCTAAATTGAATAAATGATTTTGATTTTGAAGAGATTCAGCATACACTGCAGATTGGTTCGGGAAGCGTTTACAAGATTCTACACAAGCACCTTCGCGCGACGAGAATAGTTTCGCGCTGGGTGCCGCACAACCTTACCGAAGCTCAGAAGCAGGCCCGTGTGAAGTGGTGGCGTGATATGATTCAAAATTTTGAAGCAGGCTCGTCTCGGCGCGTTTACGGCATTGAGACGGGTGACGAATCCTGGATTTATCAATAAGATCCAGAAACAAAGCGTCAGTCGACAGTTTGGCTGTTTAAAAACAAACCAACGCCTACGAAAGTGAAGCGATCGAGAAGCGCAGGGAAACCGGGCTCCGCGGGGTACTGCTTCACCTTGACAACGCGCCCGCGCACTCACCGCTCAAAACGAGGGACTTCCTGGACACCACATCGGTCAGAGTCTTGGGTCACCGTCCATACAGTCCTGATCAGGCACCGTGTTACTTCTTTTTATTCACTAAAATAAAAAATCAGCTGAAAGGGATACAGTTTTCATCGCCGGAATACGCGCTAGCAGCGTTCGAGAAGGCCGTGGGAGAGGCGTCTGCGGCGGGCTGGAATAAATGATTCGAAAATTGGTTTAGACGCATGAAACTTTGTTTACAGGCTGGTGGAGAGTTCTTTGAAAAGATTTAATTAAAATATTATAAAGATTTGATTAATATATCCCTAGACGTTAGTTAGACCCTTTCTGAGTGTTTCACGTATGTCATGCTCACCAACTATTGGTACGGCAACAATCAGGTTATATAGATCCTCCGTGCAGCGTTAAGGAACAACAAACAAACAAACCATAGCATTTATATATGATCTAGCTAATCTGCTATTAACAACAATCATTACAGTAGGTAACAACACGAAAGAAAAACAGAAAGAAATAGATTTCACCTATCAAAAACATTTCTTTTGCACACTTCGCTGGACTAATAGAACTTCAAAAAAGAACATTTCTATTTGGTTGCACCAGAACGAAAATATTGTACTCCGGTATTACCAATAAAACATTTCTATACAGACATATTTCACCGAGAATTTTCTTAAACAGCAGCACAAACAACACAAACATCTAACAATCAAAGCTAAGATTAATTTACTACATCATCGGCCATTGCTCTTGATCGCAATTAATGCAATAGGAGCAAAAAGTGGCACGAGCTGATGCGTTTCCGAGTTGGCGCGCGTTTATGCGCTTGCAAAAAGCTGCGCGCGCTTGCCGGTCCGTGACGCGTTTTTCTGACTAATTAACTGAGTGCAGTGCGATGGGCACGCGATTCCATTATGTACTTTGCACTTATCGCATCATATTTATACTGACTGTTAAGGATTGGAGAAAGTCTATTTATAGGTATTTATAAGTTAACGTTTTTAGTTATCACAGTTTTTTTTTTACCTACAAGTAAAAAAAAAACTGTGATAACTAAAAACGTTAACTTAAACACTTGGGAAAATAAGCGATTGACGAAATCCATACGAAGAAGTTTTACAACTATGCTTTGCCCACAGCTGCGCTTGAGCAATTTTCGATAATCGCTACGGGATTTTTACGAGAACACCTTGAATCACCGAAGAGAACTGTTACATTTTATTCTCTGTCCCTTTACGAGTGCTAAAACCGAATAGGAATACGGCCCCGGCGGAAAAAAAATGGGATGGGATAATTAATTTCCAATCGGTACAAAAAGTATACTGTGTTCTTTCCTTTCCTCCGGCTACTAGATATATCTGTGCCGACAATCAAGTCAGCCTGTTACTCCTTTGGAAGTCAAGAAATAAGTAGTGGACTGCGTGCGGTGTCTCCAAAAGAAAAAACTAATGACGTTAATTTATTAAATGTATTATTTACATTCCATTATAATGTATGTATGTAGGTACAGTATATGTAAATACTTGTACCTTATATATGTTTCGTCCTGTTGCATACTATCTGCAACACGCAACAAAACGAAAGCAGCCTTTTTGTTTTATGTACCCTGTGGTTGCAGTTCGTAGACTGCAAAATAACTTAATGAATCATGCCGGTTGGCAGCCGTTACCACGGTGGGATCTACCGTCGCCTCAATTAGGTTCACCGTCCTCTAGTCCGTCACAGCGTTGACTAACTGTGGCGACCACCTTGGTGAGGAAGCTGAAGCTACAGTTGACTTCGGCTGCGAATTCTATTCGAGTCATTGGTGACCTCAAGGTCTCGAGGCTTAAAGGTTAGGTTTCTTATTTCTCCTCTCCATAATTTTCTTATTTGTTGGACTTTTTCAGCCATGGTGATGGATGATATCTTGGGTGATCATCCTCAAGTTTTGCTCACGCCGGAAATCACTAATTTCACAACGGGTCTGGCGTTGGCTGATCATCTTTCCAGTTCGGTGGATCAACTCATCGCTGCTGATTTTCTGGGCCAATGCAACTCAGGATCAGCTAAGGTTCTTCAGGCTCGTGGGTTAGTGGCGCTTCCCACAGATTTTGGTCATGCCCTGCACTTCCAATTTGTGCCCCTCTTCAGACTGACCCTGTCTGGCTCCTCGTTATATCCCTTGCTGATGCAGTTCAGCGCTTTTGGGAAATAGAAGAGCCTCCTGAAACTCTAAGGTCTGATCCGGCTGACAAAGTTTGTGAATAATACCTGTCGATTTTCGTCTGGACAATTCTTCACTCGACTCCCCTTCTTGCCGAACCAACGTGCCCTAGGCCACTTCAGGATGCAAGCCGACAAACAGGTTATTTCCAAGGAGAGGCGTATGATGCGTGATCCTGTCTTCCGACAGAAGTATTTAGAGTTCGTGCAGAAGTACCAAGCCTTGGACCATATATCTGTTTCTGACCTTGACCGAACAACGGAGGAACACTTCGTTATTCCTCATCATGCGGTCTTTAACGGGGTGGAAATTATAGTCGTCTTTGATGGTTCGGCTCCTAGTTCAAACAGCGTATCCCTTAATTGGTGTTTTCACTCGGAACCCAAATTGCTCCGAGATATTCATGACATCCTGACCAATAGTCGGAGATATTAGGTAATTCTAGTCGCTAATATCCGTATGATATTTCGTCAGATGGTGATCCATAAGGAAGATTGCAGGTATCAATTGATTCTGTGGCGAGAAGATCCTTCGTTACCCATGACTGTCTTTGACTTGAACACTAATACTCGTGGTCTTCATTCTCCCCTCTTATATACAGCGATGCCTCTACCCTTGTCTAAAAAAATTAAGGACACGCAAATTACTACCGACCATATACGGTTCGCATCACAGACCTTAAATTTTTTTAAATCCTATATCTATGGTTCGCATAAGGATGGGATTGGTTACGGAACTATTAAATCAAAAAGTCACATTTTTTTAATTCTACGTCGGATTGTCAAAATTTCCAATGGCAAAATGCATAAAATGTCAGAAATTGTAATCACATTTGTTATGGTGGCTTCTCACGGCCTGAGATCTCACGGACCATGTCGCACCAGCTCAGGCCAAGGCGCGGCGCGCCCGTGCCGGCAAAGGTTACACTGTAAAGGCTCGTCCATACACCACGTGTCCGGTAACCACAAAAACTCGGCGCGGGTAGGCCTATGGCACAATCACGCCTTTCCAAATCAGAGCGGCGACGTTCGGTAGCCCGTGAAATTACAGGCCGTGAGAAGTCACATTAGCATGTTGAATCGTCAACTAGAGTATGACCTGTATAACTTTGCACGTAGTGAAATGCGGAACTATAATTCAATGGTATATTATTTTGTTCGCTCATTCACAGTGGTGCGCCTCTGCCACGCAGATACTTACGGGACGCGTACATTAGACACAAGATTGTCTAAAATGATACCATTTCAGACATTTTCTTATCTAACTCACGGATGTAACTCTGGTTTCTTAGGGCCAAATCTTAACAAATTTAAATGGGACCAATCCGCGGGTTAACACTCAGTGGCGGAGCCCCGGGCGCCACTATAAGGAGGGCGGCAACGCCGCCGATCCGTGGAAAAAAAAAATTGTGTGGTCAGACCAATTTTTCAAGAAAGATAACTTCCATTTGAATCCACATTGAATGTCCCTTGCGCCCAATACCAGTAACTTCTTTGACCCGTCTCGCTTGTGCATACTGTCCGTCTCTGTTCCGCGCAATTTCTAGGAACACCCACGCGACGCGAAAAGATTCTGGGAACATGGATGGCCTATTCCTCTTTTAAGGAATCATTGTTCTGTTTTTGCTGCCGTTTGTTTGGGGTCGCCAGCGATAAACCTGGATTCAACAGTAACGATGGTTTCAAAAAATGGTGGAAACAAAATCCCAAAGTTTCAGAACATAAATCTAGTCCAGTGCATAAAGATAACTTCAATAAATGAGAAATCTTTGGAAATAAGACTTCAAGTTGGTACAACATTCGACAAGGAAGCACATAATGCGATTGTCAAAGAAGAGCAAAAGTGGAGACTAGTACTGGTCAGGATACTGGATATCATTAGATTTCTTGCCAAACAAAATCTGGCTTTGCCAGGTCATAGATAAATCATGAAAAAAAATGATACTCAAAATAGAGGCAATTTTTTAGACCTCGTGCATCTTCTTGGCAAGTACAACCCGGTTCTTTGTCAACACCTCACAAAGCTGAAGCTGCAGAAGAAAGTTAGTGTATATTACCTATCACCTTAAATTCAAAATGAATTCATTAATTGTTTGGAGAATCATGTTCAAACAAAAATACTTGCTGACGTGAAGGAAGAATAATGGCCGGCGAGAACACTGCTGATGCTGGTTTAACTTATGTCAATCGGTTAAGGCATGAAATGTTCGAATCGGTGGACAGAATTATACAAGAAATCAAGACCAGATTTCAGCAACTGCACAAGCTGGATGTCAAGTACTCCTTTCTCATACCAACTAACTTACTAAACCCTGAATACAAGTGTAAGTTTGGAGAAGAGCACTATGATATCCACGTGGATGAGATCGAAATCGAGAGGGAGAGGATACGCAATCTCGTTGATTTGGCTGATTCTAAAGCTCAAGACAACACCATAAAACAGCTTGAGCTTTTAGAATTTATTCAGCAATGCAACTATGGTATTTGCGTACCTAATATTGTAATTATGCTTCGATTTTTTTTTTAACTATAGCTATCATTGTTGCTTTATGTGAATGTAGTTTCTCAAAGCTAAAATTAATCAAAAAAAACCTGAGGTCTACCATGAGCTCCATAAGATTGAGTAATTTGGTTATTTTGTCAATAGAACAAAGTGTGACAGATGAAATTAACTGTGACAAAGTTATAAATGATTTTGCAGCGCGTAAGGCTCGAAAAGTTGAAATTTAGAACTGTAACTTTATAGTGTAATACGTTTTGAACCCAAACGTACGATATAACATAGTTTTGAAATAAATATTTTTCGCTCTGTCCTTTTATATGATTATTTTTTTTCTCACCAACACCAACATTATTATTTTATTATTATTGACGATGGCTCACGCTACGCCACTGTTTACACTCTGTTCTTAATCCGCAAAAAAAAAAGAACATACAGACGAATTGAGAACCTCCCTTTTTTTAGAAGTCGGTTAAAAATGAGTAGCATGTCAGATCATACAAAATCAAAACTACCACTAACTTTGTTAACATAGGCATGTTGTCGTCTCCGTGGCTTAGTGGGTAATGACTGCTGCTCGGTTTTCTTTTCGCTCTAAGAAATAGAGTGGGGAAACTGTGTCAGAGTTGTGGCTCTTTTGCAGTGGTTTCTTCCGCTGTCCGCTACAGCGAACAGGATGTTGGTTTCGTTTTCACGTGGCAGAGGTTGATTGAGTGGCACCTTGCCTGGCTGTCCGTTGGACCGTAGACTCTTCTATTAAGTCCCGGGGCGTCTTTTTGTGCTTGGGTTGCTTTTTGCTTCGACGGTCTGGCGGTCGCCCATGCAGCGGGGCCATGCCACGGAGGTGTTCGTGACGCGACTCATCCGCTCGCGCAAACATTGATGTGGCCAGCCGTCGAACGAAATTATCCAGGCTTTCCCACTTGAGGTCCCTCTGGATGGTCGCGTTCCTCACGTACCGCGGGGCATCGACGATGGTCCTTAGGGCCTGGTTTTCTTGGCCTCGGAGTTTCTTCTTTAGGGACTCCGAGGCTAGGGCATACCACGCCGGAGCTGCGTAGGTGAGGCGGGATCTAACGTAGGACTTATAGAAATCGAGTTTCGATCGCAGAGGGAGCCTCGAAGAAAGAAGTGGGCGTAGTTTGGCTCGCGCCACCTTCGATTTCTCGATTGTGTCAGTGATGTGGTTTTCCATGGTGAGTCCACGGTCAATTGTAAGGCCAAGGTATTTGACCTTATGTTGCCACTCAATCTTCTAGCCCTGCAGTTGAAGACGAGGTGGTGGGTGCTTGACTCTTCCAACGAGAATGGCCTGCGTTTTCCCGACATTGACCGATAGCCGCCATCTTGATAGCCATCCAGTCATCCAGTGCTCTTTGCGTCTTGTGTGCAGCGTAATATTTGTTTGTTGACGCGGCATACAATGCCGCATCATCTGCGAATAGTGGCAGCTGGACGTCCTTCGGCACCGGTATGTCATCGGTGTATCGGGCGTCCACACAGTGTTCTCTGGATTTAGTATTTTCAACTACCACGTGAAAACGGCGGTTGTGCAGAAAAGAGGCCACAACTTTTATGATGCGTCGTGGGGCTGTAGACGTCGATAATTTGTACAGCAACCCCTTGTGCCATACCCTATCGAAGGCCTTTTCCATGTCCAGGAATACTGCAACTGTCTGCTGCCTCATGTTGAGGCTTGTCGTCATTGAGTGCAGTACCCTGGTTAGTTGGAGCGTTGTCGAGTGTTCGGATCTGAAGCCGAACTGTTCCGACCGGGAACTAATGTGTGGCAGCAATTTCGTCAGCAGGAGCTTTTCGAACACCTTCGAGATAATGCTGAGCAGTTGTATGGGCCTGTAGCTATCTGGTTTTTTTCCAGTCTTTGCCCGGCTTCGGCAGCATAATGACAGCGCCGAGCTTCCATTCGTCGGGGAACTGACCGGTACGCAGGATGGCATTAAACAAACTTGTCACTGCTGCTATGGTTTTGCGTGTTAAGTGACGTAGGGCCGAGTTTGTTCCGCCATCTGCGCCCGGGGCCTTCTTCGGCTTGGTTCTCTGTAACACCCGTAAAACTTGGCCGGGCGAAAAGAAAATCGGGTCTTCTGATGCTGGCAGGGGTGCAGTGAAGTAATCCCGAAGGTGTTGCTCGACTGCGTTGACATGCTGTTGGTCCGTTGCTGCGTTGGGTCGGAACTGTTTCTCCAAATACTCGGCGAAAATATCCGATCGCTCTTGCGCGCCAAAATGAGGTAGGCCATCGCTGTCCAGCAGCGGTCTGACAGGATCGGGTTTAGTAGACAGCTGCCGGCATAGGCGATGAACGGATATCATCGCCCACGGACTCGACGTGCCTATCCGAAGATCTTCTGGCGTGGTCATCGAGTACTCTCTTAACTTTAGCGATGAGGCGGTTCAACTGGGTTTTCAGTGTGGGGCATCTTGTGCGCTGCTATTGCATACGAAGCTTCCTTTTCTCGCGTATTAGTTCCTGTATCCACACCGGGATAGCGTTTCTCCCACCACGGTGTGAGATGGTGTGCGATGCTTTATCTAGGGCGCTTCGTATGTTCGTCGACAAGGATGCGGCTGCTCTGTTGACCTCTTCGGCGTTGGTCATAGAGCCGAGAGGAGCGGTGTCCTGTAGGATTCCCTGGAAAATCCCCCAGTCTGTTTTCCGGCGCGTGCACGCCCTGACCACTCTTGCAGAGAGCTCATCCAGGGCGAGAAGAACGGACCGGTGGTCTGATTGGAGCTCTTGTAGGACTTCTTGAGTAGGCGGTGTTCTTAGACCTTTGTAGACCACGACATCCAAAATATCCGCACCCGTTCGCCAGTAATGGGTCGGTTCTTGTGGTCCAGCGACATCATATTGGTGGTCCACTGAGTCTTGGAAGAGGAGTCGTCCTTGCGGGCAGATCCTACTGGAGTTCCAGGAGAGATGCTTGGCGTTGAGATCGCCGCCAACAATAGTCGGAAATTCGGACTGTAGCAGACTCCTTAGCTCTTGTACTATGAGTTTCGTGTTGGGCGGTCTGTATGCTGCGTAGAGTCTGACTGTTTAGTTAAGTATAATTGATTATGTAAATTGTGTGTAAAAGATGATATTTAAGTGTGTGTTTTTAATTATGTATATTTTGCAATAGAATAAATGTTACTTAAATTAATATTACGTAAGTAATATATAGCTGAGAGTGTAGCTCTTTGTGGCATTTGGCTGGACGGGTCAATTAAGGTCTTAGAGTACTAATATATAGTTCTTCTGGCAGTATAACAATAGATAGCTTACGAATCTTAGAAATACTTAAGGGTTTATTGGTGTTTTTACTTAAAACGTAGATTTAATAAGCAGATACTTCATATCTCGTACAAATTGTTACACTATTGCGATTCTTATAAATATTGTTATGAATGAACAATGGCTGGAGAGTTTCTTTCCCCGTTTGTTCTCTTCTGAACGCCACCATAATTCCGAAACGGTAGTTTTTTTTTTCTTTTCATATAATTATTTTAAAACTTACTTCAGACTTTTATTTATTTTATAGATAAGATATCCTCAAATTACCTAACTAAATTGTCATATCTATAAACCGTAGGAGCTACGTGGTTTTAGGGTTTCGTAGCTTAATGACAAAAACTAAACCCCTATAAATTCGTCATATCCGTATTATTACACAGCCATTAGCATTATATTCGTCACAGCCTTATAATTCCACTGTCTTTGAGTAAATCCTAATAAAACTTTACAGAAATGTGTCTTTTGCAAACCGCCATACAAATATGTTATGATAATTAAGAAAATATTTTTTAGGGCTTAATACGACACGCACTTGGCCTATTTCAGCCTTGTCTAATGTTAGATCTGAAGCATTACACACAAGACAGGTGCTAAACAAAATTAAATTAACTTTGGAATTCCAATACAATCCACTATTAACAATATTTCAGTTCTTGGATTCCCCTCAAATCGTAAAGCATTAATTTAATATAACTGCTTATGAATTTTGTTTACTTGGGAACTTTCCCTGAACATTTTCAATGTTTGCAGAATATATTTCCACCGTCAAATTACATCGCTAACCATAACAGGCATAAATATATCAATAAAGCACAATGTCGATAGTGTACGCAGACAACACTATTCTCAACCCACACAACTTTTTTTTGGTATTATCCATCACTAAACTGACATTGTGTATCTTTTACATTCTATATCTATGGTCAAAACTATTGATTGTAGACCTGACATTTCTTTGTAGAAGTAATAGATCTCGTCATCTTCAAGTTAAGGCTTAAAGCGTGTTCAAGACGTACTTTTCCGTTTTTAAGGTTCCATACCTAAAAGGGTGCCAACGAAGCTCTATTAGGTACTATAGCCTACGCTGTCTCTCCGTCCAAACATCAAAATCTTTTAAACGGAAATAGGAAGAAGCCAGAAATTTTCACAGAATATGTTTTAATGACAGATTATCTAACATAATAATAGAATATAAAGTTACCTGGACAAAAACATGAAGGTTTTGACTGCAAAACCCTGTCCTTAATTGAACTTGTTTAAAAAGCTTTGGTATTTATATTCCATATTAAACCCTCAGTGCGATAATCCGACTCACACTTGAATTTTATTTTTTTTTTGGTTAAAAAGGAATAATATTTAGTTCAGTATAAAACCTTCATGGCGTTAATCCGACTCCGATCCGAACGTTGTTTAAAGTAAGAAAACCTCATTTAAGAACCTTCTTTTTTAAAGTCGGTTAAGAAGCTTTGTTTAATTAAATATAGTTGTACGAAGGGCCATGTAAATTTCTGTTTTCTAATGTTCAACTATTTAGTTGGACCAACAAGAGAAACCCAACAGTCGCTTTCATAAAATTACGATGGCAAAATCATTATTACCAGATAAATTAAAGTTTTCGGTGTACATTATGCCAGCATAAGAAACACAATAGAATTTATATTTTTACGCAAAAACTTAGCTGTGCAAATATGGGACAGGAAAGAGAGAATTTATACAATTATTTTATCACTAAAGCTCAAACAATGTAAGGAACTATAAGTATATAATTAATTCAAATTCAAGTTTTTATATTAATTGCTGTTTTATTTCGATGTCGCAGCTTTTATATTACGAATGTTTAGTAGCAGCGTCACCCGTAGTATAGTAAAGCAATCATAGCGGACAGCTGAACTAACAATTCTAAAGAACTTGGCACTTGAGAAACTGATCAGCGAAGAAATGGTCTTTAAAATCTTTACAAAAAAAACAAGGAAAGACATATTTAACGCTCTGCCTAGGCTCCCAATTCACTGGCTAATTTAACCAGATGGCTGCGACATATATAAGCTTTTGGATAAGGTATTTGAGTAACAAACAGCATAGATGTTTACTTTATCTTTGGTATTTGTAGTCTTTGTCCTGAGCCGCAATCAAAACTCACTATTGGGTACAATTTCGTGCTGTCTCTTTCTATAGTGTAGAAAAATGTATCTGCTTTTCTGCTGTCAGTGTTACCCGCGTTAACCCTAGTTGGATCTATGAACGCGCTTACGCCAAATTCACTGACCTCTACTACTACCCAATGGACTGGCTTTTCTATACAAATGACAGCTAGTTTTGTGTGTCAATTTGAAACGCAACCGCGGAAGTCAAGGAACTAATTTTGACGTATATTGTACATGGCTGTCTTGGTAGATTGTAAACATCAAAAAAATTTGCTGAATTTAACTTAATCTGTCGGTGTTATAGTGAGTTTTTGATTTTTTTTTATGTAGTAATGAGTTTACAAATATGAGGAAATGTGTCTTATGCAAACGTTGCTACAAAAAGAGGAGTAACACGTCGTTTCACAGGTACGTGCATTTAGTGTTTGTTTTTATTCAAAATAGATGTAAAATTTATATGTAAACCATCTGATTCAATCAAAAATTGTTATTACAATACTATATTAGCAGTACAATATTGAATTTCGACAAAATTGATATTTATTTGTGTTGTTTAGAATTTGCTAGTAATTCAAAGAGGTCATAATTTTAATATCGATATTTAGAAAGCTGGCCAATATAGACATGGAAATTGTAATATTTAGAATGTTGTAACACGCAGTCAGTTTTCTCTTTCGATACTGGCATACGTTCGACTTAGAAAGCAGAAAAACATTTGCCTGTCTTGCTTTGTATCTGCCTGTGGCATCGTAGCTTCAAAATGTGTCGATAAACAGATTTTAATATAGTTTTTCTTATACGCGGGTTATCATAAACTACCAAGACAAACGTATCGTGGAATTCAAGCCACTTATGAGGTGGTTTTATAGCATAAAGCTTGACATTACTGTTATCCATCACTGGATTCAAGGCACAACTATGAGTTTCGAAATCTTATGTTACAGGATTCATTATGTTGGTTGGTTGCTGTATTTTATTGGATTTACATACCTTGTCATCCGTGGAATGGCCCTTCTCGTGGTCATTAAAGGGGTAAATTGTCGATGCCGATCTAGACCTATACGCTGGAAGTGAACATCTGACTGTCTCTACAGTGGTCCTGGAGGTGCACGGTCGGCTTACCACACTCAGCTATACTCTTCGGCGACAAAGAACTGCCTCTAAATTCTGAATAAACTGTTTCTAAATGAGATATGCTAGTTTTATTTTGACACAAGTCTACTGTTGAAATTATTGAATCTGTTAACGTTTCTACGATTTTAGAACTACGCTACTTTATATCATAAAGCAGTTCGAACCATTTCTCTAGCTAGGAGGCTGATATAGTCAAACTGGGACCATATTGTAAACATTACATTGAAGTTACAATATTCTAAAGTGCCAGGTTTTAATTGATAGATTTTTATAAAAAACCCGATATTTACCGCACAATCACAATACTGTTACCTATTTTTTTTTTTTTTTATACCACTAAGGTGGCAAACAAGCCTACGGTCCGCCTGATGGTAAGCGGTCACCGTAGTCTATGGACGCTTGCAACACCAAGGGCATCACTCGCGCGTTGCCGACCCTTCAGAAATCTAATAACTTATTTTTTGAAGAACCCCATACTGTAGTCCTTAGAGAAAACCGGGAAACTCATTCCATAATCTTAGCGTTCGCGGGAGGAAGTTTCTCTGAAACCGCACTGTACGCGACCATTTCGGTTCTAAAGTGTAAGAATGAATTCCCTGCCGATGGCGAGCGGTGCGATGGTAGAAAGTAGCCGTGGGCATAATTTCGAACAATTCCTCAGAACACAACCCATTGTACAAGCGGTAGAACACACACAGGGAGGCAAAGTCTCTCGTCAGACTTAGGGGCTCAATACCGCAAGTGAGTTTAGGATCGTCGACAATTCTCACAGCCCGGCGTTGAACCGAGTCAAAAGGGTCAAGCTGGTATCCGGGTGCACCCGCCCAGAGATGGCAGCAGTACTCCATATGGGGCTGGACTTGCGACTTGCAAAGCCAGCAACCTTTGCCCCGACGTAAAGTACTGCTTCGCTCTGTTGAGTACACCAAGTTTTTTGGACGCCAGCTTTACCTTGTCTGGCAAGTGAACATCGCTGGAGATGTGAACACCAAGGATCCCAATGCTCTTGGAGATAGAGAGGGAAGTGTTCTGGAATTGTGGGACTACAGTGAATGGGGTTTTCTTAGCGGTGAACGCGCAGACTTGTGTCTTTGAAGGGTTGAATCGAACCAAGTTTTTTCGTCCCCAGTCAGAGACCTTGGACAGACCGATCTCGATTTGAGACACAAGTTCTTCACGTTTTTCCTCCACAACAGAACGAGGGATGCTTGTACGGCCCGTGTAATAAGCGTCTCCAGTACTGTCATCTGCATAGCAATGTATGTTGTTGATCTCCAACATATCATTGATTTGCAGTAGAAACGGCGTAGGAGACAGCACAGAGCCTTGCGGGACACCAGCATTAATGTCCATGCTATCAGAGCAACTACCGTCAACTACGGCTCGTATGCGTCTGCTGGACAAAAAGCTAGCCATCCATTTGCACAAACTCTCGGGCACTCCGTAAGATGGCAACTTCGATAGAAGATCCCGGTGCCAGACCCGATCGAACGCCTTCGCTATGTCTAGGCTACTTGCCAATGCCTCCCCCTGACTCTCAATGGCTAGTGCCCATCGGTGTGTGAGATACACAAGAAGGTCACCAGTGGAGCGACCGTGGCGAAAGCCATATTGACGGTCGCTGATCAGGTCATGTTTTTCTAGGTATCTCAAAAGCTGTGTGTTGATCACACGCTCCATCACCTTGGAGAGGCCCGTAATTCGATGGATCTGATCTATCGCCCTTTTTGGGCACCGAGTGCACATTCGCAGTCTTCCATGAAGACGGAAATTGCCTAGTATGGTAGGAAAGCGCGAAGAGGCGCGTGAGTACAGGACATAACTCAGGAGTACACTGCTTAAGCACCACTGCTGGTATACCGTCTGGCCCACTCGACTTCTGAACGTCTAGGGAAAACAACGCCCGCCGGACCTCTCGCTGTGTTATAGAGATTTCCGGCATGGTCTTACCGCACCACGGTAAAGTAGGTGGTACAGCACCTTCGTCGTTCATATTCGAGTTGGAGGCAAAGAGACTGCCCAATAGATCGGCTCTTTTGCACTATGGGCTAAGTCACCATCGGTCTTTCGCAGTGGCGGTAACGACGACTGGCAGAAGTTCCCCTCGGCAGCTTTACTAAGCGACCAGAAAGCACGACTCCCAGAAGGATAGCTCGCAAGTCGCCCACCAATTTTGCCGATGAATTGGAATTTTGCTCTGGCAGTTGCTTTCTTACTGAACCTCGAGGCAGCATTTAATTTGCGTTTTAACTCAGAAATATTCGGATCCTTATTATTACGAGCCGTGGTCCAAGCCTCATACGCAGTTTGCTTAAGAATTTTAGCTTCTCTGCAAGACCTATTAAACCACGGTGGATTTTTGACGCCGACTGCTGTTCGCATATAGGAGTTCTTATAGGAGTTCGAAACAAAAAAAAATATAGTCCAGGTTGGACCAAAGCGAAAGGTATCAACGAGAATTCTCGCCAACAAAGATAGAGCTAGTGGTAAGTTGCAACACTGTGGAATGTTCCGAAAACCGCCAAAGAGTTTTTTTGTTGTTGTTGAGTTAAAAACTGTCTATTTCTAAAACATAATATATCGATATATCACAGATATAATGTCGACTTGCGGACATCACTAATTTTAGTTCTATGGACTTCCGTATCTGCCTACAGCGCCAAAATGGAGTTATTCAAGTAGGCACAAAAAATGTTTGACAGCAGCCAGTCCAGTGGGTAGTAGTAGAGGTCAGTGGCCAAGTTCCTCCAGGGCCGCGTTCAATAACTTACTCTGCTCACTGCTGGTGTAGAGTTCCGTGCTATCTCTGTATAGTAGCGAAATATATTTTTTATCCTGCCAGTGCTGCCACCTTAGCGCTTTCGGAGTTAAATCTAGCGCTTTGGGACACATAGCGCCGAAATTTTAACATAAACTTCTAGCGGAAAACATAGCGCATTTTTATGGCAGAGCAAACTTAGTTGTAATCACGTCGCAATCTCGCCAAAAAATAGGAATAACGCAGCAACACCGTAATTAGTTTAGCTTCCGTTCCATTAGGGTATTCCCGGACTAAAATAAATTATTTCTGGTGGTTGTTTTACGATGTGCAACCTGTACCTTCAGGAATTCAGTCAACTCAACGATCCTTCTGACATCGAAAGCGATTAGCCATACTTATTAATATTAAGATTAATTTATATTTAAAATTATGCCAATTTGTATTGAAATAAATAAAAACTTCTTACTATTACTATTTATTTTTTGTTCATGCAAAGCTAGCGGAATTTAGCGCTATTTTTTGTTAAAGCAAATTAGCGGAATCTAGCGCTTTTTTCAAACGTGTTTAGCGCTGATTGGCCTCAAAGAGGTGGCAGCACTGTATCCTGTTGTCAGTGCTACCCGGGTTAACCCAAGTTAGTATTTGTTTCCTCTATGCCCAAGTTGAGTTTATGAACGTACCTTAGTACGTCATTAAATTCCAAAAAAAAACGATGTTTATTTTTATTTGTCGAATTGTGTTTACATGTTACTGAATTTTAATTCATCTATTAATTTTATGTGTTGGTAATGTGCTGCAAATCACCATTATAATGACCGACATTTTAATTCTTTCAATTTTTTCACTGACCGTAAGGTATCTATCAGATATACTTGAGATAAATACGACAATTTCGTTATTACTGATGTGTTTTTAACAAAATTTCTTTTTATCATTATTTATTTTACTTTAGCATTAGTTCTGCACAGCTGTCTCAAGTTCCTGCTTGGGATTTGCTAGTTTTCACGCAGGAGTGGCCGATAACAGTATGTAAGGAATGGAAGGATAAAGATCAAACTCACACTTGTTTCTTGCCTAAGGAGCAGGATACATGGACTATACATGGTATATGGCCTACTATACTTGGTAAAATGGGTCCACAATTCTGTAATAGATCATGGCATTTTGATCCAGAGCAGATAAAACCCATTGAAACAACACTGACACAATTATGGCCAAATATTGAATCAGGTATGTGCTTTCCTCTAATAAACATACAAGTTGTATCACACCTATCATATTGTCCCTGTAGAGCGAAAATTAACTAAGTTACACTTCAAACGAAAATGAGTTTTGGATGTCACTCTGTTCACATTTTTTTTTTCTTTATTTCTAACCATGTCTGTTTTTTTTCTTTATTTTTCTAAATGTCTAAACTTACCAAATGCAACGATTATTATTATTATTACAATAACTAAATGAATTAGTGATTATTATTTTTATGACAGATGATATTTAAATTGCCTAAGTGTTCTTAGTTAGTTTTACTCTGAAACATTTGATTAAAATAATTCTGGACTCCTAAAGAAAATTCACCATGATTGTGGTTTAGTTTCGAGATCATTTGCAAGACAAGGTGAAGCTGGCTGAAGGTTACATGAAATTATCTTCTTTATTTAGTTAGGAAATAACGCTGTTATTTCTATGATGGAAAAGGATCTTGTTGACTGGGGTTTGCTGATTTCCTTGACTTGCCATTTGTACATAGCTATTGCAGCCAGGCTAGTTCCCTTCAGAAGCTCAACAAGTTACCAATATTGCTACGAAAGTGTGCTGAAGAGTTTCTGGGGTCCCTATGTTTTTTGCCCTGTGGTCTTCCATCTCCTTAAAATGCAGTATAACATGAGATCTAGGGATGATAAATACAAAGACAAATTCTATAAGAGCCTCTCTGCCACCCTACAGAATACACAAAAAAAGTCATTGTGATGGGCGACTTTAATGGTTAAATAGGCGAACAAAACCAAGGTGAAGCAAAAGTCCTGGGAAAATTTGGTTTAGGAAGAAGAAGCCCTAATGGGAGAAGGTTAGTGAACATGGCTTTAGAAAATAATCTTACAATTATGAACAGTTGCTACAGGAAAAAAGCCTCAAAGAAATGGACTTTGATATCACCTGATGGCACATACCATAATGAAATAGATTATATCCTTAGTAACCAACCCGATGTATTCAAAGATGTTAAAATTATTAACCAACTAAATTTTAACACAAACCACAGAATGGTTAGAGAAACACTTCAGTATCAAGATAGGAAATCTCAGAAAAACTTTAGAAATCAGTTCCTAAATGTTCCTGCCCAACAGAATTACAGCTCAAAATACCCAACCAACTCACTACATGAAATGTACAACCTTGAAATCAATAGCTTAAATGAAAATAGAAATATAAGAAACAAGAAATCCTAAATACTAAGTAAAAGCACTTTACAACTCCTACAAAAAAGGAAAGACATGCTTAAGAATAAAAAGGATAAACTTGTGGCCAGAGAAATAGCAAAAATAAGTAAGGAAATAATACAAAATATAAAAAAAGACCGATTTAAAAGACAAAATGAATGTATCAATGATTATATCAACAAAACAGGGGGTATTAAAAGGGCCCTAAATGAACTAAAAGAGAATAAATCATGGATACCAAATCTTCTAAACAAAAACAAAAAACTAATTACTGAAAGAAAGTCAATCCTAACAGTAGCCTCCTAGTTTTACAGAAATTTATATACCTCTCAAATCTCACAAGACAAAACCATTAGACTAGACACACAAGAAAATGAGGAGTACCGATGATATCTAAAGGAGAAGTGATCTTTGCTATACATACCCAAAAAAAATACAAATCACTGGGCCTGGACAATATAACAAAGGAAACATTGAAAATGACCCTACCACAAAAAGTACACAGACTAACGGAACTCTTCAACAAGGTATTAGATTCAGAATATATCCCTAGCCAGTGGAGGAATAGTACCATAATCCTAATACATAAGAAGGGAGATAAAAGTAACATGGGTAACAAGTAACTACCAACCCATCAGTTTATTGTCAAATGTGTATAAAGTGTTCTGCAAAATCATCCTGAATCGCATCAAAAGATCTCTGGATCAGACCTGGATATTTAACTATAGACCATATGCATGCCCTAAATCAATTAATAGAAAAAATAATATGAATATGGATATGCTTTATATCTAGGTTTTGTTGACTACCACAAAGCCTTTGACTCACTCGAACACTCTTACATATGGAAAGTATTAAAAATTCAGGGGGTACACTGTAAATATATAAGATTAATAAGGAACATTTACCAGAACAGCTCAGCAAAAGTGAAATTGGAAACACAAGGAGATAGCTTTCCAATCCAAAAAGGAGTTAGTCAAGTTGACCCACTTTCACCTTCTCTTTTTCCAACCTATCTCTTTCAATGACCAGCTTGAACAAGAAATAGAGCTAAGAATAGCAAACTCATGGAAAAGATATTGGTCTCTGAAACATGAATGAAAGATGACAAATATAGTATGCAAGTGAAAAGAAAACTATTTAACACATGTATTCTACTTATACTTACGTATGGATGTGAAACATGGGCCACCACATTGAAACTACAGCATAAAATCTGAACTTGCCAAAGGAGCATGGAAAGGAGTATCCTGGGGTTCAAAAAAGGACAGGACACATGCTAAGAGACCAGACAAATAAATGGTCCAAACCTTAACAGAGTGGACCCCTAGATTTAACACTAAAAGGTAGAGAGGTATAAAAAGAAAAAGGTGGTCAGACGATCTCAAAGAAGCAGCAGGTACTTTGTGGACAAGAGCTGCCAAAGATAGAGCCGCCTGGAAAAGGTTGGAGGAGGCCTATGTGTTAAAAGAACACGCTGAAACAAAACAAAACTCTGGAATGATGTGCAACAAACTTTATTTTTATTTTATTTATTTTTTTAGCATATTAATAGCATAAATAAATTAACAATGTATTACATATATGTATTCACCAACTTGTATGTAATTGTCAGTATTAAAGGCTTATTATTATTATTACATGAGATGGCGTTTTTGCATGCGTGCTCCCATGCAAACTCTGCAGCAGTGGATATCGATGGCACCTTAAAGAAATAGATGTTGGTTAAGATCAACCACAATTCTCAGGTTGTCCTTGTTCATCCAGATGGTCTTTGTTAGTTACCTTTGTAGCCTGGATTATGCCTCTATTCCGCTTGGAATATTATGTTAAACTTACCCAGACCCGTGGTCAGTAGAGTATACGCCGGCTCCCATACTCTTCCTTGCTTTTGAACTGTTGGTGTATATTTTTACCTCTTAAGATTGGCGATGGTCCTAATTTTCCTGTAGTTGCATGGTGTAGCGTTTGTTGATTTTATAATATACAGACCTCTCCCGCAGTGCATCCATGCAAGTTGTTTATTGAACTGTGGTATCCTATGAAATGTCAAAGTAGTATGCTGAATTTTGGCATTAATTTTATTCTCATTTTGGAATTTATTAAGTGGGCTATCTCTGCCATTTGCCAATAATGCATTCAATGTAAAATACTGTATCAAAAACAAGCCATTTAGAAATATTCAAAAAAAAAAGATGTTTAGATGAAAACTGTTTTAACAATATTTTGTTTCAGGCCATACTATATACTCACTGTGGGCTCATGAATGGAACAAACACGGGACCTGTGCTGCAGTATTGGATACGTTTAATTCTGAATTTAAGTATTTTACAAATGGTTTAAATTGGTTAAAAAAGTATTCAATGAATGACCTATTACTTGCTGCAAATATCGTCCCATCTAATACAATAAAATATTCCCTTGAAAGTATTTATAATGCTGTCAAAGAAAAGTTAGGTGTGAATCCTATGATTGAATGTAGAAAAGAAGATGGCGTAAATTACTTAGTTGAAATACGAATTTGTTTTAGCAAGGATTTAGAATTAATAGATTGTGATGGTGTTGTCCATAACAAAATTCCAAAGAACTATAATATTATGAGTAACTGTCAAGCTAATGAAGGAGTATTCTATCCTCAATATTTAGGTAATAAAACTTTTATGAATAAGCTAATTGTGCAATTATATAAATTTTCTTCATGGTTACAGTGGTTCACATTGTAAGGTGTGAACTTTACGCGATATTCATAAATGGGCTTGTTAATTGCCTTGGAATTGATATAGGTAACTTGTAAAATAATTGTCTTAACAAAGATCTTTATTTTAAATTCTAGATACCCAGTAGCCATCTTCAAATTCTCATACCATCTACTCTAACTTAGAATGAACACTATGACAATGATAAGTTAGACTGCTCTGTCTTAGGTTACTTTTTTTTCACACAAAGGCAAAGGTTTAGCCGATATTAACTATTCATGCTAGTACCTAACTACATTTAAGTTATTTTCAAGCAATTACATATATACCTATTATATATTTTTAGAATTTATGTGTATTTTCTACAGTACTAAAGCTTTTTTTCCTCAACTACACTTTTGTGTTTTGTGTTTTTGCAAAAAATAAGTGTTTGGAAGAAATAGTTTTGCGAATTCAAATTTTGTTTAAAATATTGTTCGTCTAATGTGCATTAAAGCTTGCGTTATTGAATGCCATAACATAACCTAGTGATTTCATATAATTGTTAGATTATATTAATTATCAGATAGCTATTTAGCACAGATTTGCTTAGTGCATAGATTTTTTACTTAGTCCTAAGCTACACTTTGTTAACTACCTCCTGTTTGTTGTAAATCAAATGAAATGCTGAGTATTTCAAATTATTATCAGGTGAACTATGAAAATACATTGATTATTATTAGAAACTGTATGAAATCTATATTTATAATTTCTATAAATAGTTTTATTTAAAGTGTTTTTTGATAAATGATCTTTTATTTATTGTATGTCTACGGTTCCAGGTTGTAATGGGATTATCTACCACCTAACTTAAAACTATCAAGATCGAACCCTTCCTGGGTGATATTGCTTTTATGGTTTTTAAATGAAATTCTATGGTCAAAGCAAGAACAGAAACAAATATTTTTCGGAATCTAAAATGTTAAAAAAATAATTGTAATCCTAACTTACAAAATGTTGTGAATGCAATTATCCATAGTACTTTTGTGCATTAAGTATAGTCTGGAAGGCTATATCGACCTACAATTTATACTGTTTGATTTTTTTTTAAAATTTGTACAATCTGTGAGGCTGATCGTCGTATAAATAGGACACACAAATTATTCTTAAGTATAGTCCGGAAGACTATTCCAAAAATACATGGTTGGCAGTCATCTTCACAAAGAATATTACAATGACACCTAAGTGTAATACAGTCCGTAAGAATCCCCAACCGGTAAGGATGTTAGTGATTTGTTCGATGCAGCCTATAGGACAGTCTTACCAAAAGGACCGATGAACAGCCCGTGGTCGTGCGGCCAGCAAACTTGGCGCCGATCCTCCCGCTGCCGGCGCCTCTGTCTCTGTTCTTTGACGTACCGCTGACCTACTTGTAGCTAAGTATCGAATTAGAACCTATATTATGTTTATTAGGCAATTAACCTACAAGGGAAGAGAAATTTGGCCCTTGCGTTCAGAAGGATGTTGTCTGTCGATGATCCAATATTTGAGTTAATGGCTTAAAAGACAAGGCTAAAAAAGACATTGTTAAGCACTACGAAATTCCAGAAAACCTGAAATTAATACAGGGCCCAGTAATTAATCCGGAAATTATAGCGGCCTGCAAATAAAAATGTCTTAAAACGAGATAACATCTTTATTAATAAACAAAAACTTTTAGGCATTGCCATAACATACGATATCAACGCTGTTGAGTTCAGATCTGAAATATTTAATTAATACAATATTTGTTGAAATTAATAATTAAATTTAATAAATTATTATTGTCGTTTAAGTATTTTCACAGTATTTTGGTCAAAATATTTTTTCTACGCGTTGCTGCCTTTTTTGCCTCATAATACTATAACTATTACGTAAAATTATAACAGATATAGCGAGAGTGTTATGTTGTGGTGCCATATTGGCCTACACAACCCTGGTGTCCTCTTAACGAGAAGTTGTTAAATTCCAACAGAATTGAATTCCAACCTAATCCAAATAATCCAACACAGAATACATCGTAGTCTTACTCTGGTTGCCAAAGTATTGTCAGGCCGGCGTTCGTGAACTAGGGTCTTTTAGACGCCGCGGTTGTCCTGCTAGCGTCATTAACGGATAATACTTTGAAACAGTAGGTATTAATGATATTTTGAACAATAGTATTCATTAATTCATTCATAATTTATTTTGCCAAAAGAAACATTACAATATTTCCAAAGTTACTGTATTTAATCTGGTTTCTTTTTCTGAACTGACTATGCAGTTGACTGATGTAGCCATTACTGCTCAACCGGATATTTGGGGCGAGACTCTGAAGGAGTCTCAGCCCACATAGCGCCCAACGCTAAAGGGCTCCCCGCGGGGTTAGCCTCGGCTTGGGATGTCGCTCTTGGGGCACGTAGTTAATGTGTTGGATTTTCTTTTTATGACCCTTAATTCTAGACAAATATGGGGCTATCAATACCTACCGCAAAAGCGACACTATCTCTGATTTTGAATTCTAAATAATAATAAGATAACACACTTTATGACGGGCGTTTACTAACTTAGGACCCCAACTCCGCAATATAATTATACTTGAGATCATTCAATTGTTTTAGATTACTTAGGTAATTGATACCCAAACGAAAATATGTCATTTGAATTATTTACTAAAAATTGACGATTCTAGTTCTAGTCGCAGCACATCATTCGCAAACTCTTTCGTTAGTAATTGCATGGAATTTTTAATACATTTGCAATTAAGTATATTAAACCCCATGCAATACGCAAACACATCCACAGACCGCTGCAATAGTACTCGAAACGCGCTAAAAAAATGTCACTGCGCGTTTTACAGATAAAGAAAGGTTTTTTTTAATTTTTGCTGATAGCCTCCAACTTGTATGGTTTTAGTACATTTGAAGGCCAATAATCCCTGTCAAATTCTGTTCGATTCAAATTCAAGGCGCGTAATTATTAACAAATTAAATCTGAGGTGTTAAAATTTTGAATACGCCGCGCCGCAGTGCACCCAGCCTTAGATTGTAGAGTTGAAAACTAGAATGCGCATCATACAAAATTGCACGTATTAAAATGCGGAACGATAATTCTATCGTATAATTGTTTTGTTAATAAGCATTTACTCAATTAACCCTGGTTTCTTGGACCAATCCTTACTATATAAGTTTTTAAATTTTCGTGTTCCATTACTAATTTAAAAATAAAATGGGCCAAATAACGACGCGTTTAATCTCCTCTCATTCCTTACTAAATTAAAATGGGACCAATCTGTGGAGGTAGTCCTTCCTTACGTATTTTTTTTTTATATGGTTTATAAGCGACAGGAGTTCTGAGGTAACAACACAACCGAATTGAGAACCTCCACCTTTTTTTGAAGTCGGTTAATAAATAAAAACAAATCTCTTTACAACGTTTAATTATTATTTTGTACCACACATAACCGTATCGTATATTCCATTATTTTAACCTTTACAAAAAATGTTTGTAATCATTATAATAAAAATAAGCGCAGCCACACACATTTCAGTTCCTTAAATCGTAAAACCCGAATAGACAAAAAATTAATCATATTTGTTCCAAAAATTTGCGTGGGTTCTTCATGCCACATCACAAATTTCCGTTCGGGGTAAAATATTATCTTTCAGTTTCAGTCTAAAAGGTGCATCTCGTACTGACTCAGAGACCACAAACAAAATCGTGTATCATTTTTACTGCCAAAAGTGTATGTAACTCTTACATAAGGTCATACTGAACCCGACTAGGTGGATATTAACAGTCAAGTCAAAAATGTCACAGCTTTGTTTAATTTTCTGTTAAACTTTTAGTTTTTGAGATCGGTGATATTGAAAATATTATTTTGGTAGTCCTGTTAGTCATAAAAATTATTAAAAAATCAAATGAACTGGGTTGCTATAATAGCGTCAGTTGACATTTTTAAAACATTGTCAAGCGAGATGCGTCACACAAAATGTTTAAAAAATAAACATTTTTATAATATTTTAATTTTTTTTTCTTCATTTTTAGACATATCACACAGCGCCATCTGGTCCCAAACTTATCAAAGCTTGTAATATGAAAACCAGACAACGGATACAAATAGTTATATACTTTTTTTTTGTAAATACATACATATCATATATAAATACACCCAGACTCAAGACAAACACATGTTTATAAATAAATTCACACCCTCTGCACCGCAGCCGGCCACACGACCAACTATAGCACGGATGCGAAACACAAAGAATATCGTAAATTGTCCTTTTAAAAAGCCTGAGCTCAGTGGTCAAAATAGTAGTAATTTCTGATGACAGCGGTCGGTCATCGCATCTGTGCGAGCGCGACGGCAAATAATTATGCGCGTGCAGAGATAAATAGTGTCCCGTCATTGAACGAAATTCTTCCTGCTTCGCGTCCGTGCTATAGGCTGCGAGAAGAAAAATTACGAAATCTATGTATGTTTTTAATATCAGATAGAATATGATGATACTATCTGCTCTTTTTTTGACATAGCAGAAACGGGCTCACGAAGCTTTGAAATTTTTGACCGTTACTGCCCACTTAGTCGAATTCAGTATGACCTAATCTATGAATTTTATACAGTTTTGGCCACGATGATACATAATATTGATCTCTTGGGCCAGTAATCATTATCGTTTATTGATACAAGCTGAAAGAATTAAATTTCGAACAGGAGAACCGAAATACCGGCGAAAAGTTTATTAACTGAGCACAGGGTTTGTTTTACATTCGTCAACTCCAGAAAACGAACGTATTCGTATGTGGCTGCTCTAAAAATATATATAAAATTACACCTATGTAAATAAATAATTATTACACCGGAGTTCCTCTTGACACTATAATAACCGCCGATGGCACTAGTCCTAGAACAAATTAACATAATTAATATATTATTTATTAATTTATAAAACACAATATCTGACTGAATGTATGTCTGTATGCTCGCTTACAACTCAAGATTTACAAACTGATTTTTAATATGGCTTTCACAATCGTTTTTATGCAGAAAGTATACTGCAGCAAGCGACTCTAGTGCGGATTGTGACTTAACACACGTATTTTTTGTCATAATATATATTTTATACCCCACTTGCTTACTTTATAGTTTTCACCCATTACGCACCCCAAATTTTTCTAACTTCGAAACTCATGAATAGAATCATGTTCAAACTCAAAAACTACTATTGGCCTTAACTACTCGTGTACCAAAAATCATTAGTAATTCATTTATCGCTGAACCGACACATAAAGTAACAAAGAAACGCTTAAGTATTAATTTATCGTCGAACCAACATACAAAGTAAAAAAGATACAAACGCTTCAGTATTCATTTATCGTCAAACCAACATACAAAGTAAAAAAGATACAAACGCTTCAGTATCTCGCCTCGGTGGATTAAATAATATTTATGACAAGAATCAAGAATAAAGTGCTACTACTACTATTTTTGCACTTGTAAAAAACTTACCCAACGATTCAAGAGGCGATTCGTAGTCGTCAGTAGTAAAAATTTTCTTGGGGAAGGTCGTCATCATTTTGAAGTTGTTATCTTGGGCGAACTCTTGGGCATTCATTTGTAGATACAATCTATAACAAAAACAAAAGTTTGTAGGTACCTATATAAACATATTTGAGTTACTTCTTTAACAAAGAACCCTAGAACATTATAGTTGCCGTCCGTCCGTCTGTCTGCGACTTAGCTCAGTGACCATTAGCAGGTACTAGAAAGCTGAAATTTGGCATGGGTATACATATTAATTAGGCTGACAAAGTTGTAAAATAAAATTAAAAAACCTCCCTTACGCGTAAAGTGGGGATGAATATTTTTTTCTCGTCTTTTTCCTTGTTGACTACGGAAACCTCAAAATGTAGTCGGAAAAGTAAGAATTCCGTATAAATTCCATTAAAAGGTATACTTAGATGAAGTTGGTACTTGTGTAAAACAGGTATTAAATATAAGTTTATAAACCATATAACATTATAGGAAAATAAAATTTTAATGTTCTGAATACTAATACTTACTAAATTAAGAACAATATTATATCAGAGAAAGAAAGGATCACCAATTTTCCGTCGTGTTGCCCAGGCCTCCACTGAAGATTCGCACCTTTGGATTTCCCTAACTAGAGTCGCCTGTATTTATCAGTGATTATTATACGCCCATGGCCGTCTTTTTGTAAAAATTTAAATGCGCCATTCGAATTCCCTCAGCCTTTGTTTTTATTATCACATTATCACCTTGTCTCGCTAAGAGTCTCAGCTCACAAAGGAGCGAGCTTGGCAACGTAATGAGTAATTACATTATATTTGATTATTACATTATATAGTCGCAACTCGAGAATCTTTCCAATCGGTTAAAGGTGGAATGAGTGATGTAGCCTGCCCATTGCCTTTTCATCTTGCTAACTATTTGAGGTATGTAAGTGGCTCTGTACTTCGGTAAATTTTATCATGCAAAGAAATACCTAGTATAGCTCTCTATTCATAGTTCAAGACCACGTTTTTGTACTATAAATCATTACTTCCAACACACACTGGCTGTTCATCTTTAGATGAATACCTATACTATGTGGATATATATATATTTATACATACATACTATATATTTCAGATGAAAAAGGTTACATAATTTCTCTAACATTGCTCATCTGAGCTGGATTTCTTCACTTATCTTTTTCTCAAAGTAGGAGTTACCTTTCTGCATTACTTGCCCTAGTATTACACATACTAGGGCAAGTAAATTAACAACTCTATGAGTTGGATATTTGTTTGGAGACTTAAAACTAATAAGAATTGGCGCGCGAGAGTTCTATTCATGCATTTGAAATAATAATGGCCAGAGAAGGCAGACATGGTCTTGAGTGTAGACCACGGATCGGTAGGAAGTTGCATGATGGGAGAGGCACAGGGCCGAGTGTGGTGACGTTTCCTAGGAAAGGCCTAAGTTCTGTGGACTGCTAAAGACTGTTCTGCTGTTCGTTTTTGGAACAATACTTTTTTGATAATAAGGTTTCATGCCCTCTGAGACATGACCATAAAATAGGAAGTGTCTCTTACTTTGTATTTTATGATTGCTGAATAGATATTAGACTTTTACCGAACTGCTGCCAGTTGTTCTTTTGCGTTAAAAGTGTGAGCCAATGCCTTCCCATCAGGCAGTCTGATTTGTATGCGTGCTTGATCGTAGGAGGCCTTTGCAGTAGTCGGAGCAGGGTTTAAGGTTGGTGGCGGCATGGGAGCTGGAGGCTCAGTTTGACCTGACGCTGCTAACCTAGAAAATTTAATAAAACAATTATTTCATCTGCACAAATATTATTATTTGGTATGTGGTTCAATCCAACTGAAAGCTTTATTTACATTAATTAAACCATTTAATATCCCAGCCCAGGGCTACAGCCTATGTAGTTCACTGCAGTCCTCCTGACATGTGATGAGCTGCTATTTTAGGTTTTTGTATGTTTTAAACAAAAAAATTACTTTATACTTATAATATCTTCTTAGCGAAAGTCTAAACCTATCATGAAATACCATAACACATACATACATAAATACAAAGTCATTGAAAACTCTGCATATCTTGTGCTTATGATAATTAATGCACACAAATGTTTAACTTTCCATCAAATGCTTCAACTCTTCAAATATTTAAGCCTTTTCTATAACTTAGATACTGTAGCAAAAAGAACAATAGACTAAATGCTTTCCTTGCCGTCCCATGCCCTTAAACAGGGCATTTTGGCATAGTTTAGATAAGGGAACTTCAAACTATGCATATGACAAAATCCCACTAACATATCCATATTACATAACAATGTAGAAAAAATACTGTTAAACATACCCTACGTTTGGGAACTTGCAGACAAGTACAATACAACTACAATAGCATTCAAACTAAAACATAAATAACAAAATACAACTAAATATTTCAGAATGTAGAACCATTTTACAAATATGATCATTACTTGAAATTGTAACTTTTTTTCAGTAAAATTTCCACAGCTACCAGAAGTTTCCATTGTTTACTAAAAACGACTACTTGTGCAATCCACAACGTATCATCCCCCGCCCGACCTTGTCATGGTCGTAGAATCATCGTCAGGCGGCCTCGGCACGTACTAACGGCCCCAGATGACGATCACGCTATCCGGATAGCGAGATAAGTCACAACGACCTTATATACGGCCTCCCTTCAAACACGACGCCGACGTCCCCGGGTTCGTCGGCGCCCGCAAGGATACACGAGATATCAAAGAGTGCCGGGGCGCATCTCGCACCCGCTCAATCGCGGATTGAGCCCTTGAGCGTTGGGCGCTATATGGGCTGAGGCTCCTTCAGAGTCTCGCCCCAAAAAGCCCGGTGAAGCAGTAATGGCTGCAACAACCAACTGCACTGTCAGTTCAGAAAAAAAGTGTGATATAAAATAAATTTTCATACTTTCTAGCCTGTTTATCAGCTTCAATTTGTGCTCTGACTCGTTCTCTCGCTTTCTGATCTTCAATTTTCTCTCGCCGTCTCTGTTCCACAAGCTTCTGCATTTCTTGTTCTTGGAGCCTTAGCTTAGCATCTTGCAGATCTTTACCAGACTTAATACGAAGTCTTTCACGCTCCAATGCCTCAGCCTGTGGACAGTGATAAAAAATAATCATATTTCTTTATGTTGCAACAGGTCAACTAGGTGAACTAATTTTTGGAACTTCGGAATAGCTGAGGAGGCGTAGCAGAACAAAAAATATGTTTAATCACGACTGAGAGACCTCACAGGAATAGAGTTTCTAGCAGACAATACTGCTTGGGACTCTCATTCAAGTAGATTTGTATGCTGCTAAAGTACAAGGAAAGCTAGCGACAGAAAATAAGGCAAGTGAAGCAGAGGGAAAAGGCTATTAACCACATAAAAGATGATGTTTTACATTAGCGCAGATTGTTATCACCGTAACGTTTTTGAGGCATTATAATGATTTTAGAATGAATCAGAGTAAATTGAAAAATTTAATGACATAATAAAAATACCCCTCCAAAAGATGATAAGATAATTCAAGCTTAAATCAGGATTACAATATCATAAACAATTTACTGTTGATAAATAGAGTAAGAAGTCGGTGGCGGCCTAGGGGTTTCGATTTCACCTTGCGCCCTGAGTGGCGGAGGTTGAATCCTAAAGTGAACTAATGGTCTTTTCTTAATTGGACGTTATTATGCAAACCAGATCCAACCGACAAATCTGTCAAAATTGAGATAAGCATGCAGAACAACTTAAAAATGCACCTCCTTTCAACTATGATTTTTCCTTAATAAAACAATATGTTTACGAACATTTAAAAATAATAAAACGGGTTAAACGCATCGTTATTTGGCAAAATACTTTTTTCCCATGTAACCCAGACGAAACGTCGGGAAAAAGGTATTTTGCCAAATAACGACATGTTTAATTATATTACATGGTACCATGAGAAACAGCAAATTTCAATTTATAAAAAAGATCCATGTTACATGATCCCACATAAAACTTGTAAATTCATTTTTCTAAATAGACTATGCGATATGGTTCTAATTTTCAAAATAAAATTGACGCTAAGTAATAGTTTTACAACCATCCAGTACCCTCCAAAAAACTATCACCAAAAATAAACTGTAAATGGATCTAAAGTATCTTGGCTTAACATAAAAGAAATAATGCCTCAAAAGGAGGAAAATCTTTAAAATCTTCATAACCTAATTGAAGAATATAAGGAAGTTAAGAAAAATGTGCATGGTAGGTAAACTGGCCCTATAAAAAACAGATGATGGAACCTCTTTGGCTAAATGGAAAGCCTGTTGTCTGAAAGATGTTACATATTAGGGTCAGCAACTTTTTTTAAATGCCGAGGGTATCTTTATTTTCACCTTTACCTTAAAAAAATTAAAAGTGAATGTTTTTAGGGTGCCAAACTCAAAGGGTAAAAAAAGGGATCCCTTTACGAAGACTTTGCTGTCCGTGTGTCACCAGGCTGTATCTCATGAACCGTGATACAGTTGAAATTGTCACAGGTGATATAATTCGGTTGTCACTACAACAAGGAATGCTAAAAATAGAATAAACTATAATAGGGGCTCCCATACAGCAAACATGATTTTTTTGCTTAATATTGATAACCACAACACGTAGATTCTTGAAATATTTACAAAATATTTGGTTATATATTGACTTAACAAAAAAATATATAATCAAAATGAAACAAACATTTAAGGGGGACTTCCATACAACAAATGTGTTTTATTTTGCCATTTTTATAGATAATTGTACGGAACCCTTCTGCACTTGGTAGATTTTTTTTTAAACAAAAATCCAATATGTCTGTCTATTTACATATAATTTTTGACAGTTCATGAAATTATATGTTGCTTTACCAAATTGTCATTTTGAGTATAATGCAATAAAGATCCAGATCCAGAAGGAAGATGAAATATATGTAGCTTATTTTTATAAAAAAGAATTATAAAAATAAGCTATATAAATTTCATAAACTGACAAAAATTATTTGTTATTACATAAAACATAATATTTCCTTCATTATTGTAAAGTTGTTAGTGTAAAAAAAACTTTATAGGAAACACATACTGTTTTTTTCAGAACACTATTTTAACAAAACTACAGTTTTCTCAAAACTGGTATTGTGTCAGGTTTGCATAACAGCTTACATCCAATTTCTCATTTACATTGATTATTTACACCACTGGCTTAGTGGTTAAGGAAACATAGTGAGGAAACCTGCATATGTCAAAAAGAAATGGCCCAAATCCCCCTCGGTGAGGGTAGGCCATACCCCAACAGTGGGGACAAGGATGTATAAGGCTGATAAGGTAATAGTATGTAGAGTTGTGCTCAAGAGAGAAAATAAAAGACCAATTTGTAATTAAATTCTTTCTCAAACAAGATTAATATGAGATCTAAAGAGTGCAAGAAAAAAACTTAAAATTGCAAAGTGAGTCTTCTAAATTAGAGTAACTTAGTAAGATAGAAAGATTCTGCTGTATTTTACCATACTTTCATAATTATGTAAGTATAGTTGAAATAAGTTATATCATCAAGGAGACCACAATCACAAGAGGTTATAAAATGAAATAATTGTAAATGATATATTTGGGGTATGTTCCAAATCACAATGAGGAAGTTGAAAAAGCCATTTTAGAACACCTGACATAGACTAATTATCCAACTGTCAAGTTGAATTCTCTACACTGCTAAAGAAAAGGTTGAAATTTACTAATGTCAGTGTATAAATTAACTGGCAAACTTCCGTTCTAAAACGGGTTGATTTTTCAACTTTACTGGGCGATAATTACTCAGCGAGTTTTAGACCATGGCCTTGAATAGTCAATATTTATGTAGGTATATAAGAATTAGTCAAATTTTCACTTCTACTTCATTAAACCTGATATGATTAAACATAGTTGTTATTAGTAATATGATCTGTATATAGATATATGAATTGATCCCACCTTATCTCTTTCTTCTCTTTCTTTCCTTTTTTGTTTCATTCTCTCTTCCAAAAGAGCTAATTGTGCCTTTTTCTCTTCTTCAGTCAATGGTTTTTTCTCTTCTGTGGACTCAGAAAAACTGCTGTGATTAGTTTTTGCAGCATGGAATTCCATCTCATCTTGATTTTTTAATAGTTTTCCGCAGTCATCACATTTAAATGACTTCACTTCTGCAGGTGTATCAGTTGGTTCTTCCGCTGAAGCAGCCGGTGCCGGCATTTCTACAGCATCACTATTAGAACTTGAACCAATAGTGTATCCAACTGCTTTTTCCGGATCGTCTGCATGTGCTAACAGCCATTCCATAGCGGGCTCTACACCCTTGAAATTAGTTACTGCCATGGCTTTCTCACTAAATAAAAATACCAAATTAAAAAATTATAACCTAAATATTGTTTTAAAATTAAATATGAAAACATACTTACGCTTTTTCCTTAGAAAACCCCATTTCAATAAGTGTTTGAATTTCTGCCATGTTATATTTGTTGTATTTTCTTCAATTTTACAACTAAACTCCGTAACATTAATCAGCTGTTTTCGTTGGTTTCCACCACAGAGTGAATATGACTACCATTGACATAGATAACTGGACAGCGCATTTCTTAGCCAGCTGTGAAAAAAAGGTCGCAAAAGTGTGACAGAGACGAAACAAATGACGAAAAAAGGGTCTCTTGTCTCAATTCATGATCTCTTTTGTGAGGTAGTATATTATATTAGTGGCGTTTTGTTGACCGACATAATGTACATTATGCGCTTAGTATCGATTATCCAACTAAAGAGAATGAGCCAAGATTCGTAGTGTGTCATACAGAATTTATGTCTTTTTAACTAAGCTGGATTATGACATTTAACGCATTGCAGCCGTGAACATAACGCACCTATTCTCATTGTTTTCTGAGGCTAGTGATTTCGCAGTTCATTTTAGGCAGAGCAGGGGGATTACGAACGCGCCTCGATAGAGTAAGTTTTTAAACACGGTGATAGGTATTTAAAAAAACTTAATAAATAATTAGTATTCTAAAAAATAGATGTATTAGACATCTATGTCCCCCAAACACTTCTTTGCCATTAGTAAATAGTGTATAATAAGTAACACTGAGAATTTTACTTGATTAGAATTCTTGTTCATAAAGACAAGCGAACTACCTCGTAGATCAAAAACGTTGAGTTATGTTAATTGGCCACACACAACACAAGGATTTTATATTATGAACATTCTGCAGTGCCTCACTATTTTTCATACAATCCATGTCAGGGATTTCCTGTACCATAAACGAAAAGAGTTGCCAACTTGGAAATGTAAAATCGGTAAAAAATCAAAAGAATAATTTCCTTGTACCTATTCTTAGAAATCGTGGAAAAATCAAGTATTCCGATAATTTGGTAGACATGTGATTAATGCAGTACACATCGGTTGTCCACCATCTTTTATGTGGTAACCTATCCTAATCAGCCTCATACGTCCCCACTGCTGGGGCACAGCCTATCCTCAATGAGGGTGCGTCTTGGGTTCTAACCTACGTAATATTAAAAAATTATTTTCGTTTACTCAACGACATAAATACTAAATAAAACGGACATATTGTTTGTCAATATGTAAACAGCTTATTAACAAAAATTATATCCGTTATTAAATGATTTCCAGTTTGTTAAAATATTGTCAACCTATTTTATTCTATAATTTTTAACATCATAGAAGCGTAAATAAGATCCTGGTCTGTTGTTTATGCCACAAAATAGGTAACTATGCTGCATAATAGGTAACACCGAGTCTAATAATCAGCCAATGTTCAGCTCTTAAGGTGACAGTTACCCTCATTAATGCTCGAATAATGTTAATATAATGCAATTAAATTCAGTTACACAGCTGATAGCATTTTAATTTGTGCCCAAATCAGAGTTGTAAGCTGAAACAGCGCTACGAACGCTTTTATTCAGCAGGCTTGTACAGCTAAAGATTCTATTGTAGACAGTGATTCAGCTGATATACAGCGATTCGGTGTTATCTGGGATGTTCACAAATTTTAAATTTGTGCTAACTTAACTCTTTATTTTATAGGAAATGGGTTGGTGCGGTGTAATTAAATAAAACTAACATACCTAAATATTTTAATATTTCTTCAGGGCAGGAGTAACAGGCCATGTTATCAATTATTATAATGCCATGTTAATATAAGTTAGTCAAAATATTAAACAATCAACGAGTAGGTCCTTAAACAATTTGGTATCACGTATGTTACAGAATATGATATGAGCCAGAATTAAATTAAAAGTTTCTTTATAGGTATAATTTTAACTACATACTTAACAAACAAAACGATATATATTATCTATAGATAACTCTTAATTGATCACCAGTATTTAAAAGTAATTAACAAAAGTAATATTTAATTTCAACCATACTAATTAAATCAACGTATATGTAAAGTTATTCTATAAAATTCTACCAATATTTAAATGAGACTAAAACTCGACCAAAGGCATACGAGCTGCAATTTTTATCAACGTAAAGGATTCTCTTTTTCTTAAATATTTGTTATAGTTCAAGTTAAACTGGTCGATTTTCATATATGAGTGGTTAAAAATCCCCACCGCGCCTGGCTAAAATGCTGATACAGTATATTTTCTCGTTGGCTACATTATAATGGTTCTAACTGTACCTGTATTAGGCCTGTATAAGGTTCAAAATTTAAGGTAAAGCGGACGAGCCTTTAGGGTTGACAAAAAATAGAACGCAAATATTATTGATTTCATTTGTTAGAAATTATCAACATTTTAAATCGATTTAAAATCAACATTCTGATTGATTTTTCTAAAAGGAAAATAAACACCTTAAGAGAGTACAATTTAAAATTAACAAGTTTAGAACGTTTAATGTCAACAGTTTACAAATTTGCAAAAAGTCATATAAATAGTGGGAATACTTAAATGAAAACTATTTAATTGTAAATCTTATTTATAACCGAAGAGTTTAATAATGAAATAATTACATAATTTATGTAAAGTTATATAAATTTTATTTGAATTAAGAAAACTTTATGAGATAAAAAATAACACGATTTTATGATGTTTTTAAAATAGAAAAGTTTAGAATTTTGTTTGGAAAATTTAAGAGATGAAACGAGATGAATTCACATGAAATAGTTTTGTCACCCCTAACTTTACTATTCCAACCGCACTTAAGTTGAATTTATGGGTTTTCGACTTACGCAGTCGTTAACCCACACATACAAATATTTAGAACAAATAATCGTGAACACTCCTGACTGGGATTTAAGTAGGAAATTCTGGCAAATTTAACTAGAATTCTCTCACGATATGGGTCTAAGACAGAAATCTTGCTTAAGAATTGAATAAAAAATCGAGACAGTCAATCGTAAGCTTTCGACCAGGAACGTTCCTAACAATAATAATTAAACTGAAAGGGAAGGTAGGATTTTCCTTCCTATTTATACAGTTTGAAAATGTGGACATCGGCAATGGCAGCGAATCCTAATTTACTATTTTATTTGGGGTTAGGGACAAAATTTTCGAATTCAATTATTTTACTTAAAAAATATCTGATTGATGGGGATGTATGTAAATTTGTTATGTTATTTTGTTTGATGTGTATTGCCTTAAATTATTTTCTTGAAGGACAAGTAATTACGATAACTAGATTACTAGAACGCCTAAATTGTAGCTTTAATCAGCAAGTTTTCAGACTTAATATCTGAAACAACACTACATGAAAGTGTTAAAACTAAATTATCTAAATATAGAAATATACAGCTGCTTCATAAAAATGTGTTTATAAAATAAATACATTTTATGTGTTCGTCGAGAAATAATATAATCTATAGGTAGTAATATACCTATCTATTCTTCGAGATTGTGACTCCTGGTTTAACTTATACTACTGAATTCCATGAAATTATATATAAATAACATCACCTTGTAAACATATCAAATTAAATGATTTTAACAATGAGTAAATATAATTCTCTCAAGCTTAGTTTAACTAAAAGATCTATAAATAAATAATAACTTCTAGTGTTTAAAAGTAATTTTAATATGTAAACTTTTATTTCAAAAACTATATTTATTTGAGCTCACATACATTTAGGAACTCAAACCATCCTTAGTTATCGGCAAGAGCCTACAGGAACTTCGCTCCAGCACAGCAGTGTTCCAGAGGACACTTTACCACATAGGTCTATTCACCTAGCTATGTTCAACGTCATTTTTGAGTTTGTAGCCTTTGTTTGAAACTCGTGAAGGAACCCGTTGATCACGTGCGTCAGATTTGGGAATCCAGCTTTTACTAGACTTCATGTTATTGTTTCCTACGTGATTATAGAATTGGAAATGTTAGTCACGAAAAGATGCTAGATTAGAAACATATTAAGATATTCTATATCTTAGGAGCCTGAGGTGTCTTGGGAGTCTAAGATGTCTTAGGATTCTAGGATGACTTAGAAGTCTAGGTTGTCTGCGGACTTTTAGGAGAGAAGTATGATTGTGTAACAGGTATTATTTTAGGAGAAGAACGAACATCCTATGTCTGAGTCCTGATGTGATATCTATGAGATAATCTGGAAATTCGATTAATGGATTGAAACTCATAGCTTAGAAAATGGTGGGCTTAGGTTGTTAGGATGGTTCTGTAAGGCTGGGCAAGTGTTTTCGTCCAGAAGGCCTTGGATATGAGAGCAAGTGAGTCCAAGATGTAGGGACCTTTTTAGGAAAACGATTTTCAGGTAAGAATAATGAATAAATCTGAAAATAGTTTAGGTAATTTATAGAAGGTTGTTTAGGTATTCTAAATTTACAGGAAAGAAGACTGTAACTTTAATTTTTTTAATTTATATATTTTTAGACATAGCTCTACTATGTATGTTCACATCTCTTATTGCACATATGTAGGAAACGGAAATTAGGTTATAAGAAGTGCGGGAGTGTACGTTAAACGAACAAAGTGAAAAGTCTATCGGGTGGATCTCCAACATCCAGGGTCACAACTTTATGTTGAATTTTAAGAACTCAGGTAATCTCGGGGGACACAACTTCAACGGCGAGGATAAAGCTAAGTACTTAGTGATAATTTATTTCTTTATTTTACAGTGTTCTATCTATATATACTCTTATATACTCTTTCAATTTCACATATTTGTTTTCTTTTTTTTATATTTTTTTTTCGTGTTTTATTTGCATAAATAGCTACTATACTTATACAACGAAACAGCTGCGGGAGGTTTTACAAATACTAAGTAAATCCACGGTACAATGGATTGCGTGATCGGCCATGGTTTAATCCATTTATAGTGTTATCAATCATTATAATGCCATGTTAATAAAAGTCAGTCAAAATATTAGCAACAGAATGCTAAGCAATCAACGAGTTTGATCAAAACATCAGTATAAAAATAAACTACTTGGAAAATGGTGTTCTGGACAGTTTTCCTCATGACAATACACTTTGCAGATGCTGCCATCAGAACGGGTGGGTTGAAGTTAATGCAGCACAGCAGCACCTTGCCATATCCTCGGACCTCTAGCTATAGGTATATATAAAATTAGACGTAGATGATGAGGCCATTAGTGCTGTGAAGTCTTTTTTCAATACCCAGGATCAAGCCCTTTTTACTTGCTTTTATTTAACTTGTTTCCTTTTTTTGTCCTTCCATCTTGTGGTGGAATCTTGCAAGCATAAAAAAACATACATCCTGTTATCACCATTCGATGAAATTTTGTATACTTACTAAGCTCGGATGACAATACAATATTACACACTTACTTTTACCAACAACCGTCTCCCAGGGTTGTACCAGGGGATACAACCTAGAGGTAGAGGTTAAAAATTTGAAAAAAAATCACCTCTTGGCAGATGCAGGAAGTGCACCTGAAGGTGGACATTAGGGTGGAACGTGAAAAATTAAGTGAAAAAGTAATAACTAATTTATATTGAACATAATATCGTTCTCCAAGTTCTCATAACCAAACTTATGAAACTTGGGCAATAAACTATAAAAATTCAATTAAACTATCACTAAAAAGTATAAAATAAAATATAGTAAAAATTTTTTTTAAAAAAAACTTGCTTTTCTTAAAACATTAGAATCATATAAAAAATTAAAACTTAAAATTCAATCTAACAGAAAATTGTTTTAAAAAGTAAAAAAATAAACTAAAATTAATTATCTTATCAACCTTAAAAATTTTTGGATAGAATTTTAGATTTTTTAGAAAAAAGACAAAGAAAATCCGAGATCATCGAAGTAAATAAAGAAAGATAACATGACATTTGTTGTCAAGTCTGACAATATTTTATGATTTTAGCAAAGAGAATATAATCACTATTTTAGGTGTTCAGATTCTCTGTTTTAAAAGTTATTTGTATAAATATATTTTATTTCAATAAATACACTGATGGCTTCACAAAAGAAGCATAATAAAAGAAAAAGTATACAAAACAGTGACCCTGGAAAAATTTTGGATTTGGTCATGCATCTTAATGAAGATAACTACGCACAAATGCAGTTACTTATCAACCAATACGTATGTAAGGATTATAAAGGTTGTCTTTGTTGTAAGACAGATAATATACGATATCTTTGCTATTTCTTAATTAGATCACATATCTTACTATTTAGCTCTTCATACAAATCAATGGTAGACATAGATGTGTGCGTCGTACCGCGCCGATGATTGCTGCAGCGCTGTTAACTGGTCAGAAAAATCGGCGTAAACAGCGTGAATGGAATAGTAATTACGACTAATAATATCCAATGAATATTCCAATATCCTGTTCGCTGAGTCTTCTATGCCTTACACACGGCGCTGATAATATACATTATCATCGTTAGTACCCATGGCCACAACTAAAAGTATATCATGTCAAGTTGGTGCATTTCATCCATTTTTAATTAAAAAAGTACTGTATCTACATTTCCATTAGCAGATTTATTTAATATCAAGCCAATAAAATAACCTGAACAGGATTATTTTACCATTAGATTTTTTTTAAGCCACTAAGGTGCTGCCGATTGATGGTAAGCGGTCACCGTAGCCTATGGACGGTTGCAACACCAGGGGTTCCCAGACTTTTTTTTCTCACAGACCGCTTTCAAAATTTAGCTGGTTCCGGTGGAAATGTAGCTGCAGGGGGCAGCTACATTTCCACCATATTCCCAAAACTTGACCAAAAATGTGAAGATTAGATCTAACTATGGAAATTTTCTCTATATCTAAATATGGAAAAAGCAAGTTTTTACAAGTAACAGTCGTTGAGCTTCTTTAAATAATATCTGCTATGCTACTTTGATAGGTGAAGTCAAGCTAACATTTTAGTTCTTCAGTATCGAAAGCAGATAAATTTTCATTACGAATTGTGAACCGCCTTTTTTTTTGTCGCGTCAACGTAGACCCCCGTTGAGTTTTTCGTCCACCTGGACCACTTTGGGAACTACTGTTTTATAATAAGATAAGTTACCTGGGTAAAATTAAAAAATTCTCGTTTATTATTTGATTATATATCTCACCTTCCTTATATTTTGAGCCTAAACAAAGCTTTCTTGTTTTTGAGGTAAGCATTTGATTTACAAAATAAAACATGTAAGAAAAAATGTAAGTATTTATTTATTATCCACAGTTACAAGATGAGTTTGAAGCAGAATTGGTGCTACAAATAATCGTGCACGGCGAGCGCATGGAAGCATTTATTGAAGTCGTTGGACAGCATGTCTTACCACGAAAGCAGAAAATTAAAGTAATTTTTTTTCAAAAAAAAGGAATTAATTTAATTCACAAAATTATGTCATTATTTGTGTGTTCGCGCAATTCGCAAAAAAATACTGAACTAGTTGAACTTGAGTAAGCCTGATGGTAAGCGGTTACCGCAGCCTATTGACGTTTTTTTTTTTTTTTTTTCTGAGCTGACTATGCAGTTGGCTGTTGCAGCCATTACTGCTTCACCGGACTTTTGGGGCGAGACTCTGAAGGAGCCTCAGCCCATATAGCGCCCAACGCTCAAGGGCTTCCCGCGGGGGAAGCCTCGGCTTGGGTTGTCGCTCTCGGGGGCGTCCCTTCGACCGGCGTGAGTCTCGAACCCGAAGGTGAGTCACCGCCAGGAGCGGAGTTCCCCGTTACGCGGGTGCGATTGAGTGGGGGCGAGAAGCGCCCCGGCACTCTTTGATACCTAGTGTATCCTTGTGGGCGCCGACGAACCCGGGGACGTCGGCGTCGTGTTTGGAGGGAGGCCCTATTCGGGGAGGTCGTAGAGACTAATCTCGCTATCCGGACAGCGAGATCGTCATCTGGGGACGTTAGTACGTGCCGAGGCCGCCTAACAATAGTTTTACGACCGTGACCGGGTCGATCGGGGGGACGATACGTTGTGGATTGCACAATTAAACGATTCGGATGATTTTGCGTACGCTCGAAAAAGCGGACTGCCAAGTCTTTAAAATATTGGGGAATCGTGGGAAGTTCGAAGTCTCTGTGTAGGTCCGCATTGCGAACGTACCAAGAGGCTCCAGTGGCCGCTCTGAGAAAGCGGTTTTGGAGGGTCTGGAGTTTGTGGAGATTGCGCTTGGACAGCGCAAAGACTACGCTAGCATAAGCTAGTATGGGGCGGATACAAGTTGTGTAAAGATTTAGCTTATTTCTAAGCGACATCTTACTATACTTGCCTATCATGGGATAGAGACGGCCGAGGACAAAAGCGGCTCGGTCTCTGACTATTTTGGTGTGAGCTTGGAAGTTCAAACGACTATCCATGGTCACACCGAGATATTTGGTCTTATTTTGCCAGGGAATGGCACGACCGAAAAGAGAAAGGGGAGAAGGCCGCGGAGGGCGGCCTAGGGTAAAAAGAACGGCAGAGCTTTTGTCGGGATTCACCTCGATTCTCCATTTCCGAAACCACTCGCCTAGGGCGGTGATAGCGGGTTGGAGTCTCTCAGTGATTCGACTCACTTGCCTATCTGTGGTATAGATAGCGGTATCGTCCGCAAAGAGGGCTAGGTTGGTACCTATCGTTTTAGGGATGTCGTTAGTGTACAGAAGGTACAAGATGGGGGCAAGCACGGACCCTTGCGGGACTCCTGCTTCTATGGGACGGGGGGAAGAGAGAGTGCCTTCGACTTTGTAGCGAAAGCTACGATTCGACAAATAGTCTCGTATGATGAGCACGAGACGATCTGGCAACTGAAAGTTGTACAGTTTAAAAATTAAACCGTTGTGCCAGACTTTGTCGAAAGCTTTCGCTACATCGAAGAAGACAGCGCCCGTGTGACGGGTCTTACCTAACGCTGGCTGAAAGCCAGTGAGAATATGTTCCGTTATGCGGAGGACTTGATGGACGCATGAGTGTTTGGCACGGAAGCCGAACTGCTCGTCTATTAAAATGCCTCTGGAGACTATAGCGTTCCGTAGGCGGGCGAGAAGGAGGCGTTCATAGAGTTTACCAAGGGCCTTTAGTAAACTTATGGGGCGATAGGAGGATGGCTCGGTACGAGCTTTACCTGGCTTATGGATGCCTATAACAATTGCATCTTTCCATTGAGATGGAAAGATGCAATGTTCCATGGCAGCGTTAAAGATCGCTACTAGGAGGCAGACAAGGGGCAGAGTGAGGCGCTTTAGGATATCGTTAGAGATACCGTCCGCACCGGGGGACTTACGGGGGCGTAGGTCTTTGATGACCTGTACGACTTCGTCGACAGTGACAGGGGGCAGGGGGTCTTGAGGAGGCAGAGAAGTTCTGCGCTCCACTTCGCCGTCTACCTCGCGCACGTGGTCGGGATCAAAGGGCTGTGTGCTTAAGGCACATTGGGCTTGGAGGCTAGACGCTAGGCAATCCGCTTTTTCGTCGTCATTGAACGCGGGAACGTTGTTGGGACGAGATAACGGAGGGAGAGAGTTTGCGGTTTCGGACTTTAGAGCTCTGGCTAAGTGCCAATAAGCTTGGTGAGAAGGAGAAATGTTCTCCATAAGATCACCGAAACGTTGGGCGCGAAGCTCAGCTACAGCGGTTCTTACACGGCGGTGTAAGTCGTTGAAGCGAGCTTTATTATCGATAGTGGGAGCGCGATCGCGAGCGCGGCGGGCCGCGTTACGCTCAGTCATTAGCGACCTGATGTGCTGAGGCAGGATTAGGTGGTGATAATCACCAACCGGCACCTGTCGTGAGCACTCGCCAACGGTGGCGGTCAGGTGGCTAGTGAGTGAGTCGATAGCTACGTTAAGATCGGTCGCGGAAGAGATTACGTTGGGAACGCGGTCTAGATGTGGCGAGCTGGGATTTTCGAGCAATCGCCCAAATTTATCCCAGTCCGTCACGGTTCTAGTGTCGGGAGGAGAGTCCGAAGGGAAACCTAATCGGAGGACAACAGGGCGGTGGTCCGAGTCAAGTTCGTCAAGCACCTCTATAGAGCGAAAGCTTAGCCTTACATTCTTTAGAAGTGCTATGTCGAGTACGTCGGGGTTATTCCGAGTATTGTGGGGAAAGTAAGTGGGCGTCATGGGAGCGATGATGTCAAAGTTTAGTCTGTCAACTAAATCGTCGAGGAGTCTGCCTCTTTGTGAAGTTACAGAAGAGTTCCAGCGGCGATGCTTGCAATTTAGGTCGCCGGCAAGAATGACGGCGTCGCCTAAACTTAAGAGCGACTGAAGGTCGCTCTCGAGCAAGTCTTTTAGGGGAGAGAGATAAACCGATGCAATGATGATCGGCTGATGGCCGGTCATCGCTAAGCGGCAGACGGATGCTTCTAAATTCGTAAGCGGTGGAGGATCGATAGGGGAGCAATGCAGGGAGCGCCTGTAATAGATGAGAGTGCCTCCGAGATTGGAGGCAGTTCTATCATTTCGGACGGTGCGATAGTTAGCGATCGAAGGCGTTGGCGTTAAAATAGCCTATGGAGACGGACCGGGGTTTTTCGCGCGCGGTTGTGCAATCCATTTTGGTTTTAAGGTTTTGGAGTTATCCTGCGGAGGACGGCGAAGAAGTCGCGATGCTTAGCCATGAAGCTGAGCATTTGATGGGAATGAGTGATCTGTACGTATTCGGCGTACACGATCTCGAAATAGGCAGGGTCGCAAACCCAAGAAATTTTGGAGAGAATATCGAAATGCTCCTGCTCGGCCGTCTGAGCGGCGTTGCGGGGCAGCGCGAGGGAGGGGCGCGGGGGGGCAAGGCGCGTTTGCGCCAGAGGTGCGGGAGCACTGCTCATTTGCGCTGGACGCGGAATGTCCCGGGACATGAGAGGGGCGGGGTAGGGAATACCCGTAACTGAGACGGGCCCGGGGAGAGTAGACAAAAGTTTGTCTGTCTCCTTTGATTTGGACGCGACGACTAGCGCTGGAGGACGGCTCCAGGCGTTGACAGCGGGGAGAGGTGCAGGCACGAGCTGAGCCTGTTGGCGGGGGGCGGGGGGACGCGATTTACCCTGTTTGGGTTTACGCGAGCTCTGTTTGGGAGCTTTGGGGCACCCGCGGTAATTCGCTGGGTGGCCTTCACTCCCACAGAGTACGCAAGCGACCGGGTCGGATGCGTTAGAGCGATCGCGATCACAGTCCGGAGTGGCGTGATCGCGTAAACATTTGACGCAGCGCGGTCTGCGTCTGCAGTTGCGCTGCGCGTGGCCATATAGCTGGCATCTGTGGCATTGGCTAGGGTTCGACCGCTTGTGCGGAGTCTCGACCCTGATGCCTTTGAGGCTGCAAACATCTTTAATATTAAAGATGGCTTTGCCTTCTGTTGTCAGGTCTAGTACAACGAGCACCATGTCGTAGCACTCGGACTTATTACGGCCATTGTACATGCGATGTACTTCCCGTACGGGGAGGCCTTGGACGATTAAGTCGTCCTGGACTGTCTTGGTGGAGAATTCCCTAGGGACTCCCCTTACGACTGCCCTTAAAACGCGTTCCTCGGCCAATGAGTACGTGTGGTACTCATATTTTTGAGCCGTGAGGAAGGCCGTCAGATTTCGGAAATCTAACGGTGTCGGGACCTGCACTTTGATGCCGCGCTCGGCATCATTGCGGGCGTGCGTATAATTGATACGCTTGGCCTTCATAGCGTTAGCAATGTTCGGCCAGGCCCCTTTGTCTTTGATGACGATGGGCGGCGGAGATTTTTCCTTCCGTCCCGAAGTGGGACAGTCGGACTGCGAAGAGGTGGCGGCGGGGGGGGTTGTGTCCATGGCGGCTAGCTCAGGGCTGGCCGCCGAGGTGGACGGGGACGGGGACGCGGAAGCGCTAGGCGCTTTGAGGCGTTTAGCCTCAGAGTCGGAGGGAGGAGGAGTAGAAGACTCCAGAGCGGATGCCGCCGAAGCCTTTTTAGACTTGGCGGACTTCTTCCGTTTTTTACCCTTTTTGGTTCCCAGGCCAACCACTTTGAAGCCTTCGTCGTCCTCAGACAACGCCGACTCAGCGGACATTACGGCTGCTGGAGACCGGGGTGCGGTTTCGGAGGTTGCGGGGGGCGGGGTAGCGAGAGACCGAGAAAGGGTCTCATCGGCTACCGGAGTGGGAGGGCGAAGGGGCCCGAAGAGCGCGGCGAGCGTGTACCTAACTCCTACTCCTACGGCCGGGGTTACGTTGTCACCGTTAGGTTTCCCCCCAGCAACGAGACGTGATTTAACGAAGAAACGTTAGGTAGACCGCAACTCTGAAAAGAGCTATACGATCTCACCCACCAGCCCTTGAGCACTCGGAACTGGATTTCTACAAACTAAAACGCAATCGACACTTAAAACGCGTAAATGCACGGAGCGGCGAACCGCTGAAGCGGAAATACTACGCTAGCGATTTAACACAAAGCCGGACTCAGACCGGGCGAACCGGTAACAGTCAAAGAGGCAAGCGAGGGTCACCGCTATGCGTAGTAGTTCCGCGACTACGAGAACACACACTCACGCACAAAAACACACAGTATCGCTTCGATAAACACTCGGTTATGGGCGCGTTGAAGAACGCACAAACACACCCAGCGCGGGCCGAGAGCGATTTCCCAGCCAATACACACTGCCGAGCAGCGCTTCAACACACAGGCCGATTTTCCAAGAATTGCGGGCAATAAACCAAACAACAATTCGAGGTCGTCAGCGCTGAGGCAAAACACCACCCAGGAATGCGCACCAACTGAGTCACCACACACGGAGCACACTGAGAGCACTTGACGCTCGAAAACACGACTGCACAAGACGAGAGTCGAATCGGGAATGAATGACCTATTGACGCTTGCAACACCTGAAGCATCACTCGCGCGTAGCCAACCCTATAAAAATTGAATAATTTCTTACTGTGTTGCTTAGAGAAAACCTTGGCAGGAACTAATTCCACAAGCTTAGCGTAACCTAATAACGCGGCAGGAAGTTTCTAATTTTTCCATTTAGGTTCTAAGGTGCGAGGATTATTTCCCTGCCGATGGCTAGCCGTGAGATGGTAGAAAGTAGCCATGGGCATCATTTCAAACATTTCCTTAGAATACATTCCATTATACAAACAGTAGAACACACACAGGGAGGCAAAGCATTTCCTATGCTTGCAAATTTGGGTTCGTCCAGGTGCACCTGCCGAGAGATGGCAGCGGTCCATAAGGGGCCGGAATTACAACTTATAAAGCAGCAACCTTTACCCTGAGGTTAAGTACTGCAAATGATCTCTGAATTGAGCTTCGCTGGAGATATCAACACCAGGATCCCTATGATCTTGGAGATGCTGAGGAGTGAGTTCTGGAATTGTGGGACCTCAGTGAATAGGGTTTTCTTAGCGTTGAACGCGCAGACTTGTATCTTTGTAGGGTTAAGTTGGACCAAGTTTTCCGGTCCCTAGTCAAAAACCTTGGACAAAGTAGTTTCGATCTGAGACACAAGTTCTCGACGCTTTTCCTCCAAAATGGAACGAGGTATGTCAGCACAGCCCGTGTAATAAGCATCTCCAGTACTGTCATCTGCATAGCAATGTATGTTGTTGATGTCCAACATGTCACTGATATGCAGTAGGAACAGCGTAGGAGACAGCACAGAGCCTTGCCGGGAGGCGAGGTATGTGCCAACCTTTACAAGGTTTACTCTTTTAATTTCCACTTACATTTTGACCTAATTGTCAAATTTAAAATGATTTGGCGTCAGGAACAGCGATGCTTTTGTCCTGGCGTCAGTCAGTTCATGAATTTTGCATTGGAAACAGTAATTGATTAAATATATATAGTTTCAGGTCCTAGGACCTTTTCTATCAACCTTTTGGCTCTAAACAACTAATTAAATTATTCGTGATATGAAGTGTTGTTCATTTAATTAAGAAAGTCGCATCCGAACCTACCGCAAGCCTACCCTTCATGCGACAATGGCGCCCAACGTGGGGCTCAGTCGGTAGAGCATGAGACTCTTAATCTCAGGGTCGTGGGTTCGTGCTCTATCACTTTGGAGAGAAGAGAGGTAATAGCGATAGGCCTGTAATTCGATGGATCTGATCCATCACCATTTTTGGGCACCAGCACATTCGCAGTCTTCCATGAAGACGGAAATTGTCTAGTGTGGTAGGAGAGCGCGAAGAGGTACGTGAGTACAGGACACAACTCAAGGGCATACTGTTTAAGCACGACTTGGTTCAAGAAAGGGTTAGACTAAATAATACTATACATAATCTGCCACTGTTTATTCGATTCACAAGTACATAAAGTGCATATTCTACTGTTTATTCGGCCCAGAAATAAAATATATGACTTTTAAATCTAAACTTGGTGTTCGCCTCCTTGTCTTTAAGTGTAATTTTCTTTCCTGTTTTGTTTGTTTGTTTAACTGTTTCCTGTTTTATATCTGCATAATCCGAAAATGATGCGAAATACACCTAAGACATATGATATGATAATAACTCCCAATCAAATGCTATAAACCTCTGAAATCAATACATTATATCATTTAACAGAAATACATTGCTTGCTCACCACATTATTATAATTATACATATACATAGGGAATATATACCCACATAACACTCATTGAATAGTGATTTAATTTGTTTTATTCACAGATGTCAGAAATATTCTGTGACGTCATGAAATCTGGCCATGAACGTATTGATCTATTCAGCTACCTTCCATCGGATTTTAAAGAAGTTATTGCACTAGTTAGTATACATACTACGCTTAGTTACATGAAACGTTCCAAAATACTATTACCATCATTATTGTTAGCATTATGCGTCTCAGGCCAATGGCATCCACTATTTAACGTAGGCTTCCGCCATATATTTCTACGACGACGCCCGGTTTTAGCCATCTGCTTCCGGTGAATTCCTGCGGCTGTAACCAGATCGTCTGTTCCCCTGGTAGATGCGGACACCGATGAGTGGTCGCCACTCCAGAACCTTTCTTGAGTGGTCGCCACTCCGGAACCCATCAGTTATCGAGCAATGTGCCACTTCAGCGTGCTAACTATTTGTGCTTTGTCAGTGACAATGAGTAGCGGATGTGATAATGCAAAGAAACACCAAGGGCAACTTCCTCCATTGCTCGCTAATCGACTTATTCGATATCGAGCTTATTTAAGAGGCCAAAAGTTAAGCTCTGCCTTATTGCACGCCAATATTTAAATATAATCCATATTGCTATTAGGCACTCTAGTATCGAGCACTTAACGCGAAAAAAAGTACAATGTAACCATCTTAACTATAGTAACATTAAACGCGACCACTTTGCCGAATGATTTAATATTCTTGTTTTACAGTACTCAGCAAAAGACAACCCGAAGAAGCGCATGATCATGAGTCCGGTAACAGATAAGCCGTTTTCTGTCATTGTTTGCATTCTTTCTCCGAAAATACCCGAAGAGCATGTAGCCATAATCATACATGAATGTTTCTTGTACGTACCAATTATTTTTATATGTAGACCGTTGTTAGCTAGCTTAGTTTCACACACCCATACCAGTATGATTGATACCTACATTGTGTAATGATGTAAGTCTACTCTCTCCTAGGGGATATGGTAAGACATTTAAGTTTATGAAAGATCTTAAAGTAGTTAGAAAGTTAGTTTCATACTAAATAATAGCTACAGTAAGTACGTTCCTTTACGTTCAATAAAGTTTCAACCCTCAAAAGCGAAATGACAGCAACTGCCACTGCCCGGCAGTGTTCCATCTCCACTGCCTCTCCTCCTAGATTTGGAAGAGGGAAGAAGGCAAAGCTAGCTCCTTTCTCTCCTGAAGAGAAGTTCGGGGAACACGCCACCTCCGGAAGCACTCCGTTACTTGAGTAAAGGGACAGAAGCCACTGCCTAGAGATGTGTGGCTTTCGTTACCAGAATCCCTCTTTCACCAATATTTTTTTCTGAAGTTTATCTTTTCGCAGGCCAGATCAAGCCAATCACGTTTAACCAAGCCACAGATTATATAATACTACCAAGTCACTCTTTAACCCCATAAACCAAGCAGTTACCAAATGTATAATAAACTATAAAATTAGCTATTACCGTTTAGTAATTGCCAGACCAATCTTATAGAGAACCTTTAGCTTTACTTATTCCTGAAATAATCTGTTATTACAACAGATTATTTATTGATGTACCTAATTAAAGATAAAATGTGTAATAAACGAAAACTGATATATAATACAATAAATACTGCTTCTGGACAGGCACCAGGTTTAAGTTGGTACGACAAAAGTGACAATCTATGTAGATTTTCCAGCAGTCATGAATTCCTAGCTCTTACTTTTAGACAAAATTATCTCTTCTTAAATAGAATATATACATACTTCTATTATAAATATTTTAAAATAATGCAATTGTTACAGATTTTGTTGGCCAACGATCAAGAAGACAATTGCTTTAGAGTATGAATGTACACTAAAACAAAAATGCCAGCATCTGCTGCGTGTGGCAAGACGACTTTTTACAGAGGTGATATGTTTCGGAATTTAGCCTTTTAAAAAAAATTAAAATGGGAACTGTACCTATTTTTATTAAGTTTGTTATTGTTTTACTGTGCTTAGGTTGCATCGTTGAAGACACTTCTACGAATAGCAATGGACCAAGCAAGACATCTCACAAGGGCGGAGTATAGTTCAGTGATGTTAGTCGACGTGGAAAAGATGGAACTATATGAGTCTTACTATACGGCAAGGGTACCTACCTACTACGATACCTTACTTTACGAAATTGAGGACAATTTACTATCCGAACTAATATACTTGCATATTTGTGACAGTCTGTTTGCTGGTTATTGGTTAACATCGCTATAGAGGGACTGATGAGCTGAATTTTGACTTTTTATTCCAGAAAAGTTACCGCCTGAATAATTATAACTGAATTTCACTAACTAAAGCAGAGCTATAGCTGGCTTAAGCCAGCCAGCTTTCTTACTATATCTGCCGTAAAAAATCCACGTAAATAAACAAGTTTTGCAAGTATGAAGCCATAAAATATAAAAATAAAAATAAAAAAACGGCCAAGTGCGAGTCGGACTCGCGCATGAAGAGTTCCGTACCATTATGTATAAAAATGGCAAAAAAAAATCACGTTTGTTGTATGTGAGCCCCCCTTAAATATTTGTTTTATTTTAATTTTTAATTATTTATTTTTAAAGTGAATATAAAACTAAATATTATGTGAATATTTCAAGCGTCTACCTGTTGCCGTTATCAATATCGAGCAAAAATGATCAAAAAAATCATGTTATTTGAATGTTTTTTTTTATATTTATTTTATTTTGTTTTTAAGCATTTGTTGTTATAGCGGCAACAGCAATAGATCATCTGTGACAATTTCAACTGTATAACTAACACGGCTCATGAGATACAGCCTGGTGAGAGTCGGACAGACGGACAGCGAAGTCTTAGTAATTGGGTCCCGTTTTGAACCTTTTGATTCACTTTTTAGATTCAGAGGTGCTTCCTCCCGCTAATGCGTCGAATGAGCTCCCTCTTGAAGTTTTTTAGGGAGCTTGAGCTTCTTCAGGAAACAGTGACCGCTAATCATAACGTGGGCAGTCATCTTGTTTGTTAACTTGGTGGGATTAAAATACCTTAATGTGACTTTCCTATAAACAAGTCAATAAACATTCATACGTTTTTTAGTTTTTTGTTTTAAGCAGATAGCACCATTGATAGCTACCCAAGTAACATTTTAGCGTTAAGAAAAGCTGTAGTGGACTCTTTTTTCGGTTCTGCTTAAATATTAAAGAGTTATCGTATAATTTATAAGAGAGTTAAAGAGTGTAATAACACCTTTATATCTTCGATTTTGGCGCAAAATTTAGCAGGTAACGCCTGTATAAACCCTTTATAGTGGTTCTATATAACCTTTAGTAGAAGTGTAAAGCAGATGTTATAAGATCGTCAGTTTTCCGCTCGAACCTTTATTGCACCTTTATAATGGACTTTATTGAAACTTTTAGTTATATAAAATGTCTATAATGGTGTCAAATAGAACTTGGATCCGTATTTTGATACCGTATTACTCATTTGTAGCGTTTTCGGGGTCAAAAGTAGATAGTTAAAACTTCTAAAGTCATAAAATTACATTAATCTACGGACATTGCAAAATTTTCATCACGAAATGTAAGTATTGTTGATTAACAGTGTTCTTGAAGTGTAATATTAATCATTAGTGCGCTTGTAAGTTTACTGTGATTGTGTATCATGTTTATCGTCTTAATTTTGACGCGCCTTAGAAAAAATATGATTTTAAAGAAAAAAAAGTAAAGCAACTAAAAGTTCTAATAACCTTAAATAGTTTTTAGACATTCAATTTCAAATGTTAATCAGTTTTAGTGACTGTTTACATAAACTATATAAAATAATTCGGAAAATTTAGGTACCACGATATTTAAAAGTGATTTTGTATAAATAAATATTTAGTTTTTTTTGACAGAAAGTTATTGAAGATGGCGATATTTATCTTAAAGATGCAGACTTTTCTTAAATCTATTACGACACTCGAAGAACTTCAACGCCGGTAGTCAAGAGTATTATCTTTGGTAGACATAAGAGAGGAACTACGCAATTAGCAAAGACATCTACCTGCAGCGGAGAGTAAAATACTGGCTTTAGCGTTACCTATATACCTTAATTTTAGCTCAGTTCGATAAATGTTTTCATAATGTAAGGATAGATTATAGACAAAAACTTTAAGCATTAGAAACATTAAATGGTGTCATTAAAGAATTACCATTTGTCATACTTACACCATAACCCTTATATTAGGATTGTACAAAACTGCTATAACTATTTAACATATCATTGTCTTTCATATTACAGGCGTAACCTGTATGTAAGGGTTATGCATCGCATGTAGTGTTTGGTGCTACTACACTCTTAATTACCTCCGTTGCAGAACCAATGACATTAATGAAGTTGAACAACAGACTTATGATATATAAGCAACTCTGATATAGCAGATTTATAGCAATAAGAATTATAGGGAGTTAATGAAGATCTTCAAACAGCTTTTGACGCTGCAGGCCGAAACAAGCTTTAACGTCTTAAGTATATAAGCGTCCGCTGCTGCTACACTAACTGGAAAGCATATTTAACTTCGTTATTACAGTTCTAATACAACCTATAGCGCTAAACTTATTTCATAAGTAAACTGTATCACTTTTAGTGACAACTGAATCCATAATAAATCAATAGTAGTACTCTAAGCTTCAAAATTACCTGTAACTAACGCTAAATTGTTTGTTGGGTAGCACCTTATAAAAGCACCATTACTAAGACTACCTTGCAAAAAGTTTTATTAATATATTGTATATTAGTTTAAAAGTTTCATTAATAATTTTATTAATATTGTACATGTGTGGAACACCACACACATTTAATAGTATTAAATTACTTAACTCAAGTAACTGTAAAGGAAAAGAAAGAAAAAGTGGAACGCCGATTTCCTATGAACATTGGAATAGTTGGTCAAGTTCTCAATAGCGGGGTGTTGGCGAATGTCAAGTCAGTCTCAGAACATCCAAATTACGATCCCACAATTGATGGTCACGATGGAGTCGATGCAAAGTTAGTAAAATAAATTCTAACAATAAATTTGTTGAAAAAATGAGTACATAATACTTCAATGTTATAAACGTAATAGATAACTACTGAATGCGTTATCTTAAAATCTCTACTACTACTTCTACCATAAGCTACTTTGAGCGTCCTATAATAGCTGGTTTTCCATTAGACGACACGTCGTGTCGGCGTCGTTCGATCGAAAACTGTGGCATTTATATAGTTTTGCTTCCGCCGGTGTCGTTATCGTTGTCGTTGTCGTGTCGTCTAATGGAAAAACAGCTAATCTCGGAGTTGCCGTTGGAATCCCACGCCGATAACCGAATTTAGCGCACTACAGGGCTGTAGCTAGAGTTGAATCTAAGGTAGGGCAGCGGTGGTTTCATGCACGGGTAAGGCGCAAGTAATTTTTCTATCTTTCATTTTATTACCTGCTTGTGAGCGTGAGTAATTAAGGTAGAAGGTAATTGGGTGGGATCGCGGTAAAACAAGAGCAAAATGGTATTAATTTATAAATATCTTATCTATCTTATAGTACTTTTAAGGTAGGGCATTAGTATTTCAAGGTAGGGCATTGCCTCACAATGCCCCCCCTTAGCTACGGCCTCGCAAGCGCCGGCGCAGCCGTGGGCAAAAGTTAGTAAGCAATAAAGCGCAAATGCAAAGTTAAGAAAATTATTTTGACCCTTAAAGTCGATTGTGACCATTGACGCAACTATACTACTAATAAATAAGTTTTCATTAAAAGCTAGAAAGTACCATAATAAACATTTTACCAAATTAAATAATTTATGATAACAAGTCCACAAATCTATCGTGTCTAATTGGCGACATAATCTCTATCCTGGAGCCTGATTCTCGAGCTGATAGAGATACAATGAACTAGAGAGATTTTTAATTGATTTATATTATATATTTATATTTACGGCTTGTAAATCGCGATGACTGTTGAAGTCGATTGGTTGACTTGTTTAAACTAGATATGTTGTAAAAATGTATGGGCAGAGGATGCTGCTTTACAAGTCGCAAGTTCGGCCTCATATGGAGTACTGCTGCCATCTCTGGGCGGGTGCACCCGGATACCAGCTTGAACCTTTTGACTCGGTTAATCGACGGGCTGTGAGAATTGTCGACGATCCCAAACTCACTTGTATCGAACCTCCGTTCCTCCATGTGTGTGTTCTGAGGAATTGTTCGAAATAATGCCCACGGCTATTTTCTACCATCGCACCGCTCGCCATCGTCAGGGATTATCTTAGTCTTATTTTATTTTACTAATTTGACGGCCTAATTAATATGCATAATCAATGCCAAATTACAGCTTTTTAGTACTAATGGTATTTGTGCTAAGCCACGGACAGGCAGACAGACAGACGGACGAACATGGAGTAACTATAAAAAACTATTTGCAAACGATATCCGCCATGTTTTTTCGACATATTTAGTTTAAACTGGTTGAACTATTTATTAACTGAAACTGAAAACTGAGTAAAATATCTCTAGTTCGACATTATCTTTATATGCACGAGAATCAGCTACCTTTTTTTTCTGAAATAAACTTTTTTTATTTACAATAATTTCAGAACAATCCTGTGTTTCCCAATCCGTGAACAAACAGGAATAATAGGGGTCGGACAGCTAATCAACAAGATAGGAGATCCGTATTTCGATGCTATGGATGAAGAACTGGCACTTTCTTTTAGTGTATATTGTGGCATCTGCATAGTTCATTCTGTAATATATGAAAAGATGCAAGAAGCCCATATTAGAAACGCTTTGGCAAATGAGCTAGTTATGTACCATATGAAGGTAAGATAATTTCTAATCGTAATCAGTCAATAGTGCAGCTGACGTCCGGTTTGGAATGTGTATTACCACCATTCATATACCGCTTAACCACACGCAGGCTGAATCGAAAGCTTGTTAGCCACCTTGGTGGCATAAATAATTGTATTTTTTCACCCGAATTTCTATATTGAATAATTATTTAAATGTATACGTACCCACTAAGGGTTCTATTTTTAACCGACTTCAATAAAAAGGAGGAGGATGTTTATATTTTTTTTATGTATGTTCGGGCATAAGTCCGTCATATATAGACGGATTTCAAAAATGCTTTTTTTATTTAAAAGGATATAATTCCGAGGTGTTCCCATATTAATGTAGTGAATTTAAAACTTAAACTTATGGTGAAAAAAAATAATTCGTGTTAATTTGGAACTGGCGAAACACCTTTAATGTTGATGATTGTATACAATTTCGCTACGAGTATGGATGTTTTAGTGTACAAAAAAAGCAATTCGTCACTCAAAAGCAAAAAATGAAAACTTCTTAACAAAAGAAACAACTGGCTCCAAAAAGATGCACTGAAAAGGTAAAAATAATTACTGATTTCCAAAAATCTGATCTAAATTACAGTTAAGTTGGTTTCTATGTACCAAGATTTTGTCGACAATCAGTATTGGTGTCACCCATGGCAAACATCACTCACCGTAACCCCCTAGTCCTAGTTACGCCACTGCCTTTAACTAATGCGTGTTTATGTAGTAGTTTTATTTACTACAATTTAATTAAGCTACTAAGTGAATTTGAGAACAGATTATGAATTCATATGAGAGCGTTCTATTTCTTTATCCTCGATTACATTGGTAAAATTACCCTGTTTAGGTAATGAATTGGCTTGATATTAAATAAATTTGCCAGTGGTTGTACAGTAGTTTATTAATAATAAATGTTGGGCGAAAATGTCCCGAGTTGACATTGTATATTTATGTCTAGTCGTCTGTATATTTTTATAGGCGTTTAGGCTTTTAGATTAGTTAGGTTTACAAGTGCTCGTCTCTGTCATATCAATTTATCAACTGTTTTTTTTTTATTTCAAATAGATACTAGTTACGTGGATGTACCTGCATTAATTTGTTTGTTTGCAGGTTACCGATACGGAAATAAACAATTTACTTCACTGTTCTGGTTTCCATGAACATCCACACATAGTTAGTTTACATTTCAACATTCGCGCCTTGCCCATGCGGGAACTACAATGTTACGTATTCAAAATGTTTTTTGACCTTGGTTTTGACAAAAAGTGAGAATTGTTTAAAATTTAAATAGGATGTTAGTCTTTTAGCTCTATAAGATTACCTTTAAATCTATCAAAAATATCTTTTACTATTTATGTAACAAAAGCAATGCAGCCTGATCTCTCTCGGTTCGGCAGAGTACTTATTTGGATATTTTTATTTATTTATGTATGTATAAATGAGTTAACGGTTGTTTAATTTCGGTATTTAACGACTAAGACCTAAAAGTTTTATGCATGGTCCCTGGCCATACATGGCCATACCATTATATATTCATCATCAAAGATGACTTATACGTCATCAATATACTTGGCTGATAAAGGTCAAGAATTTTAATATTACTCTTCAAAGTCAAATTTGTTCAAATAAGTATTTTACAAACACTTTTGAATTGTCGAAGTTATGAAATTCTATTTTTTGAATTCCGGTTCACAATGTTGTTGATTTCTACCGAGTATATAGCTACTTACCATATTATATTTTAAGACCATTCAGAAGATCTCAGTGAAATCGAAAAAATAGGCAGTTGTTGCAAATTATGACGAACTATGAATAATAATCGCTTGTAGTTATCAGTCTTCTGCAGTCATGGATTTCATAGCTTAGCGTCACATTTGTTGGTTGACATGGAAAAAGAGAGAAAGTGTAGATTTAGTATTTTCTGCTAGCATGGCATGACCTGCACTATATATTTGATGATAAACGATTTAATAGTACATTGTGTATTAAGGGTGGTTAGGAGTAAATTACTAACGAGAGGCTATTTAGAAGCGTAAGGCCGAATGCGTTAATGACTCGAGTTTGTAATTTCTGTACCGCCAATGTTACACACAATGTTTTTCATAGCAATTGCGAGTAAATAAATAAAAATAAAGGATGAATAAATAAATAAACTCACCAAAACACAATCGAAATGGCGGGAATAGTAATAATATATTAAAAGAATTTATGAATTAAAGCTTTAGCTGTAGTTAAAACATCTACACTATACAATTAACATACAAAACATATTTCGAACCATAGTACACATTTTATACATATTTGATGCAATAAGTGCGTCATTACTGTGGATTCTATGACCGCGTGCTCTTCTAAGAGAAAACTAATCAAAGTAATAAAATCCCGGAGGAATAATAAAAGTCTTAGCACCTACTTTACCAGCACATAATGACATTGTTAACGAGTAAGTATGATGAAAAAAATCTTAACTAAAACAGCGGGAATCGTATTTAACCATGGTAAAACTTGATAATACCAACATTAATATTTATATTTAAAAATACTAATACGATACCCGAGATAATTTTCGTAGTTTCTGTTAAGGTGATGGCATACCCAAACGAGTATGTTTGCAAATATTTGAATACTTTCAAACCTTAGTTAAGTGGATTTGTTAATATTATAATAATTTGGCTATTAAAACATTTAGAAAACAAAAATCCGACACTTCCAATTAAAAAATAACACTCTTAATATTTTCTTAATTCTTATTTCATAAAAATATGTAGAGTACCTATTAGTATGACCAAGTGAATCTGCTAGTATCATAGTTCCAAATAAATATTTGAATTTTATTCCGAGAAAAAAAAAGAAAAATTGAAATTTTAAACCTTCGGTCACGTGCTAACGCCTATCGTACGTGGAACTGTGTCTCTTTGTATGCTTCAATAGTGTAATATGTCTTTGTACACTGTAAAAAACGGTACGCTTTTGCTACGGTATGCCATAGTCTTAAACGTGAAGTTTGATCTGCAGATTCCAAATTCGAAAGACAAAGTTAGCCCGCTTCATCCTTCAAACAAAAAAAGGCTATCGCGATGTTCCTTACCACAATTGGCTGCATGCGTTTGGTGTTGTACAGTGGGCATACGCCGCCATGATGAACTATAAGCTACTATCTAATGGTTATATAAGGTAAGTAAAAGTAAAGATAAACGTTTATAGGCATATATGTTGAATATATTCAAACCGCTTGCTATCGGTTTCAAAGGTGTTTCTTTCCACAAACCCTTATTATAGATTGTGGAATGAGCTCTTTATGCTAGTTTTCCCCAGGGACTATAATATGGGGTTTTACATAAAGGAATGTATAAGATTTTTAATGGGTTAGCAATATGTAAAAACAACCCCTGATGGTATTACGTGAGTCCATAGGCGACGGTAGCCCTGGCCATATACGTATTTGTCCCGTTAGTGGTTTCAAAAAAAACTAGATAAGTATTTCATTACCCACAGACGGACGGACGGAAATGATACATCTACCACTACGACAGTCTACATGATTTTGTTGACGCACTTTTTTCAATTATTTGTTTTAGTATGACTTTATTTTCTTCCTCAGTTAGATCCCGAACTTATTAAGATATTGTTACTATTACGTTATCAATTACGATTATATTAGATTTATAAATATATTTTTTCTCTTAGAAGTGAATTGTAATATTCCTAATGAGAAATAAAGATCTATAAACCCTAAATAACAGTTAAGTATATAAGATTCAAGTATCCCAAGTTTCACTTTTTAAAATGGTTACTTGACCCTATCTGAAGCTAATCGCCCCACCCCAAATATAACTATAATAGCGGACTGGCTGATCCAAATTAAAGACTTAGTTATAATTAAGTAATTTTTCTTTGTATGCTTACAACGTTGTCGGAAGAGTATTCTGGTTTGGTGGCTTGGTTTGGCATTCTGGAGTACCTTATTTAAAAAAGAAAAAGATTCTAAATCAGTTATTATTTGTCGGCAGTGATTTGCAGGGACTTATGTATCTTGTGGCCGCAATCGTTCATGATATCGACCATCGTGGGACTACCAACACCTTCCAGATACAAGGACGTAAGTTTTGTTTGAACCTGACTTCATAAAATATCTATCTTGAACGTCTAAATGCATCTGATTCCCAGGGTTAGGTAGCACATCCCGAAGAAAGAAAGGAAACAAATATATATAAAACTAGCTTTTGCCCACGGTTCCACCCGCCCTAAATTCGGTTATCGCTGTAGGATTTTAACGCCAACTCCTCCATTTAAGAAAAAAAACCGACTCATACTTGACGTTTTTAAGTAGTTTTTTCCTTCTTCAAGATTCAAACTATCTCCATGCCAAATCTCATCTTAGTCGGTACAGCGGTTTAAGCATGAAGAGGCAACAGACATACATAGTCTGTCAGAAAGAGTAACTTTCGCATTCATAATATTTATATAGATTTCCAACTATTTGTCATAAGTAGGTCAATCTACAGAACAATTTTACAGCAAAGCACTAAATAATGTATGTATACCGGCACGGTTCTAATCCCCCAAAGGAGTAACCAGCAACACGCCCATATTATAATTTAGGGGACAGCCTCCTTTCACCAACCGTCATAGCACTGCGTGTCAGGTGGTGAACCCATAGCGGCAACACTGCCTGATACAGTGCAATGATTAATAACAAAATTATGATTTTTTAGTATTTAGATACGGTGTACCTGGACTAAAGTGACTTCCCACGTCATTTATAATCAGTTTCAAAAATATTAAGCGGTGAAATGTAAGACCAAGGACAGAATTATATACATCCTTTGTCAGCTGTTGACAATCCTTGAGTTGTCAGTTCTTGACAAGCTATCCGGGATTGGTCACGACAATAATAAATATTTTTTAATCATTAATTGTTTTTAATTAGAAACTACGTTGGCCGCCCTCTACTCTAGCGAGGGAAGTGTAATGGAACGACATCACCTCGCCCAAGCCATATGCATCCTGAACACTGAAGGATCCGACATTTTGGAAAACTTGCCACGACGAGACTACGACCGCGCCCTGATGCTATTGAAGGATTACGTTTTGGCCACCGATTTAGCCACGTACTTTAAGTAAGCCAGCTTTAACGTTCACTTAGGCTAATGAATGTTTACACAAGTTAAGGTTTACACAGTTGACTGGAGCACCGTCCCGTTCCATTTCATCCGTTACTTTCAGCGTTCCACTGCAGACTGCAAACAAACGAGACACATAGGAAAAAAAATTAAAAAAGGGTTCTGTAGAATTCTTTAAAACTTCGGACCGACTCAACACAAGCTTTTAAGAAGATAGTAATTGAAAAAAACCAGGATCCTCAACTACCAGAGGGAGGTGTGCGGCATTTCCACATCAATAAGTAGCTCTAGTAGTAACCCGTCGTATCTCAAGGCATTCCCATGTGTGCCTGTTACCCTCCGTCCGAGGTACTGTTTGAACGACTTAACTTGGACTCGTAATTACTATGATATTGAAGTTATAAGACTTCCGTACTAAATTCAGTTATCGTTGTGGGATTCCTACAACTTTTGGATTTTAGGCAGAAAGTTTTCTGTAATTTTGGTTATCCTCTCTGTGCCAATCCAAGAGACGTTGAGATTTATTATTATATATATATGTAGACATAGCGATTTTGTTTCTGATTTTAACGCGACTGGTTGAAGTATAACTATAATAATGTAATAAATACTATACTAATAATAAGCTATATAATACAAATACTATAATAATAAGCATTGTTAGTTAATTAAAATTAAAAAAAAAATGTCATGGTCTATAAGAGGGTCAATCTACTGTAATCTTAATAGAAACCTGAACGACTTCAAAGCTATATCGATGGACTACCAGAAGGGCAACCGTTTGCACACGGCGGCGCTACAATCGCTGCTGATGACAGCCGCCGACCTCAGCGACCAACTCAAAGACTGGAGTTGCATTAAGAAAACTGCTGTTCGTATAAAAATATTATGCTTCTTTTTAAAACATATGTTCTTTTTCTAAACCACTAAAAACTTATTATCTAGAGGGTCTGGATTTTAGAGCCACTAACAATGATATTCCTTTCCATTCTATTCCAATATATTTCTTTAGCTTAAAGCTAATTTGATAGTAGTGCTAAATAACAAAGTGACTAAAAATATCAAATATGCTGGATATTTGATATTTTTCACATGTCTGAACAGTCTGTCATTTATGAAATGGTGACACTCTTGGAAGACCCTATCGCCCCTTCCCTGACTACGCTACTATTTATTTTGAAATGTTAGGTTAAAAGTAATTTCAATCAGCACTAGTTGTGCGGCACGACTCGTGCCATATGTTTTCGGCCGCGGGGTTCCCACAGAAAAAGGGGTTATTTCTGGATATCTGGATCCCTGTATCGGGGTAAGAAGTACCTACCTAACCTAGATATGACTAAGTTAATCCAGAACATAGTATACCTGTGTTTTGATCTAAATACGTGCAGCGAATTAATGAAAAAAAAAACTTGTCACTCGCTAAATAGGTGATTAAGTACCTAACATTTAAACACCTTCAAAAACTTATTTATTTATAGAATAACTAATGTGCTCATTACAGGCTGCAGTGTTAACAGAGTTCTTTAATCAGGGAGATGAAGAAAAAAACAGGGGTGACCTGCCTGCCATCATAATGGATCGGGACAAGTGTGTCATACCCGACTTGGAGATACAATTCATTAACGGAGTATGCATACCGTTGTATAGGTAAAAACAACTAAATACCTCTTAATAGGCAAGTCACAACAAGTTCAAAAACGTGTTAATTCTTGATGAAGCTCCTAAACATAAAAGCGATAGCTCATTTGATACGGAATAGAAAAATGTATTTTGAGGATTTTATTAGCGCATAAAAAATTGCAGTTGTTATTAACAAATTAAGATGAAAAAAAAGATGGCACTTAGTTTTCTTAAATATTAATAGTTAAAAAAAATATTCACCTCGCTACTTAGCCGCCATGATGGTGCACGCAAAAACAATTAGGTGCATTCAAATGAATGTAAACAGTGGTGAGAACTATTTTGCCAAACCATAGCCACCAAAGTAAAAAGCCGCACTACCTAGTTCACAAATCAACAGAAAATTCTGAAAAAAATCTACAAAATCTGAAAATCTAGCTCGGCAACGTCTCCCAAATTGCGCTGTTCCAGAGCGTTGAAAAATGGCTCAAGCCTCCTTTCTCTAAGGAGTAGCTTATGCCCTTGCAGTGGGAATGAAGAATGGATATTTTTACGCAAGCACGTATACCTTCAATTATACCTTTATGTACGTATACTTACCTATACACAGACAAATTTATAACCTTCTTTTGAAGTCGGTTAAAAAGTAAAATTAAATTGTGTGATCAAAACTGTTAAAAGTCTCAATACTTTTTTTTTTGCAATTTCAGTATACTTGGAAATATCATACCTCGAGCGACATTGTGTTTAAAAATATTAGAAAATCACGCCGAAAAATGGGAATCGGCGAAACCCATTTTCGCTGAGGTAAGAAAACTATTTTGAAATATCAACTGCCATGGTTCACATTTCAACAGCCTCTCTTAACTCCAATGGTAATTGTTTTCAAGACCACACCTACAATTTTCACCACAGCCGTGCTCGTAGATATTGAGTAATGGTCGACAATACCCACGTGCGCGACTATTGAAATGTCATTGGGTTAAAGGGATCACCATTAGAAATACAAAATCACCCGGCTGGTTCAATAATGGCAATTTAGCAAATACTATTTACCTACATACGGCATAAATTTAAAGTCTCGAGTGGAATGTAAACCTTTTTTGAAGTCGGTAGAAAATAATGTAAATTTTGTTAAAGGTGCCTGTAATGGCCGGCCTCTCCGTTTTGCTCAGTCCAGATCTTGACAATCTCATCGAACAAAGCATACGGGACAGAGAGAAACGTTTAGAAGAAGGCGAAGAAGTCACAGAAGAAGAGGATTAAGAAGAAACAATTTTGCACAAGATCAACGGATACGGACGGACACACAGCAGACTAACATAATAGGGCTATCTTATCTTAATATATATAAATCTCGTGTCACAATGTTTGTCCTCAATGGACTCCTAAACTACTGAACCGATATTGATCAATCTTCGTAAATATCTGTTATTTGATCCAACTTAAAAGATAGGATAGTTTTTATCTCGATATGTCAAGTGCGAGCCGGACTCGGGCACTATAGGTAAAAACCAACTTTCGCCGGGTACAGAGGGACGGCAGCGGAACAACGTTCGCCGGGACAGCTAGTTATAATATATAACATTTTGCTATTCGGGTACGGAACCTTTAAAAACTGTTGTTTTATATATACCAACATTAATTCGTACGTAATTTCGATTCATTTTTGGAGTCCTGAAATTAAATAAATAAGCATTGTCTCACTTTCAAGCTGCCAACAGGCTTAATAAGTTTGTCACCCATTGTAAATTAATAATTTTTTTGACAGCAAAAAATCAAGGCTTTTAACGATAAAAATCAAAAGAGGATGCCTAACTTTAAACCTCTGCGCAATATAGGCGCAATTTATACTATTTTTTGTCCTTCAAGACTTTACACCGTCACCTTACCTTATACCTTGTAGATCCCTCTAGTAGCAGTAGTCCGGTTGTCACCGTCAGAACTTACCTGGATACCTTGTAAGTCAGCCGCAGATACATATGTTTTCAAACTTTTGTTAATATTAGAATTATCAAAGTTAAATTTAGTTAGAATTATGACTGGTGTAATCCTGTTTAAATGTAAATTGTATGTGCTGCTTTTTTGCATTTACAATGTTCTTGCATGTTGCACTTTTTAGAGTATTTTTTAGGGTACTACGATTATATTAACAAATAAAAATCATTATTGTTTGAAATCACTGTATTATTGTGCTTTTACATATTCCATATAGTAAAATAGGTTGTGCCATTTATTTGTGAATGTATAGATGTATTTAGTTAGTAGTCCTAGGTGTACGCAAAAAAAAATCCGCAAATCGATGTAGAGTTTAGCCGTTTGGCATACAGGTACTTTAGGGCAAAACAATAATTTTGAGCCGCAGTTCCTCAAAATATTTCCCTTAGGAGGGTTATGGTGTCATCAATTTTTTGTATGGGATTTAAGAAAAAATAATTCAGAAACCTATCGTGTGTGGTATCAAATGAAAGGGCTTGATGAGATGATAAAAATATACCACACTATTACCTTTGGGTTACTTTTTTTCTTAAAATCCAAAAAGTATTTTCAAAACATACCAAGTTTGGGCCCCGCCAGGTAGAAGACGGCTCAGTGTTTTTCTCTAATATACACCTTAAATGACAGTTTATATCCTCATTTTTAACTCCCTGAAAGCAATTTGGAAAATATCAAAATTTAATATTTTTTTTGAATTTATAAATACACTTAAATAACACCAGTAAACAGAAGCAGCAGGGGACACATAGTCTCATAGAGATCTGAAGTTTAAGGAACCGTCTCACATTGCAATTTTCAAAAATTCAAAAAAAATACTAAATTTTAATATTTTCCAAAATGCTTAACTATCATTTAAAGTATATATTAGAGAAAAATACTGAGCCGTCTTCTACCTGGAGGGGCCCAAACTTGGTATGTTTTGAAAATACTTTTTGGATTTCAAGAAAAAAAGTAGCCCAAAGGTAATAGTGTGGTATATTTTTAAAACCGGCTCATCAAGCCCTTTTATTTGATACCCCACACGATGGGTTTCTGAATTATTTTTTTTTAAATCCCATACAAAAAATTGATGACACCATAAATAAGGGAAATATTTTGAGGAACTGCGGCTTAAAATTATTGTTTTGCCCTAAAGTACCTGTGTGCCAAACGGCCAAACTCTACATCGATTTGCGGTTTTCGAGCGAAATTGCCGTTGTACACCTGCCATTATAGGTAGGAAGTGGGCAACCGGAGCTGGATCGTATTAAATACGAACACTCGACTTGCGCATGTCGGCCTAGTCCATTAGCTTTATAGCAAAGATTGGTATGTCCATACTAAAATCGAATAAGCGCCAACTTGCACCGGTTGCTTGCTCTACGGCTAAATGCACTTTATAAGTACGAAACGTGGGTAAAACTATAGTAATTTTGATAACAAAAATAGAATTAAATTATTTTAGAGATTCAAAAATAAAGAATAGTATTATTATTAATATATTTAACATCCTATAAGAAGTTATATATAAGACCTTTTGGATAGGTGGGTACCTATATGAACAGTATGCTTCCTTAAATCAAAAACTTAAAACTACATTAAAAGTTAATATGAATAAAAATAAATTAGAAGTCAATAGTATAATCATTGAATAGTTTATGAATCTAAGGTGAAAATTAAAAGTCAATATGAATAAAAATAAATGAGAAGTCAATAGTATAATCATTGAATAGTTAATGAATCTAAGGTGAACAGTAGCAGCCCTGGGTAAAGCCATCTTGGTGCTGCTGGGTGACTAGGGACGCCTAAATCCCAACGACAAATAGGGTGGTTTCAATAAGAAGTTACTGATCGAATTCTTACAGTTCGAACCACGGTTTTGGGGTTTCAGGGTAAACTGAGCAGATAGCAGTCTCGTATTCACCAATTAGGTCCTCATCGCGAATGCGTTTGCTCGCGTTCATCGATTGGGTTTTTATTTGACCGGGAACCAGGACTGGCTAGTTGGAGTAAAAGAATGTGTGAAAAATTAAAATAATTAATATAGATACAAACTACATTTAAAGCACTTATGTGATTCACTGTACATGCGTATCATATGACCTTGAAAGCCCTAGATGCGTGGTTGGAACTGTACATTATGCTGTTGCCAGATCTTTTTACAAACATTTGTACACATATTTGAATACATAGTGTGACACTGGTTTTTGTAAATGAACAAATGCTCAAACTGATGTGCCCCACTTTGTGTTTAAATATGTGTACAAACGTTTGCATCCATTTCATGTGCCAACAGAATATTATGCGGATTAGTTTCATTAAAATCTGCTACATACTGTGCAACAATACCCTATCAACCGAGCGTTTTTTTTATATTATTATTATTATTGAAGCGAAAGTCCAAAGGGCGCTGAAAATATAGGGCATTCGTTGTTGGCAACAATTTAAAACAAAAAAAAAATGAACAATATTGAGATGCAAGTAGTACATACATTTATAGCGTAAACGAATCTTAATTAGAGATGATTACAAGGAAGTCTGATCTTAATAAACTTGTAACTGAGACTAAATATCAAAGAAGATATGAATACCAATTGAAGGGTCTACTACAATAATAATAATGTCCAAAATTATTTAAATTCTAAGTACCTACGTCACTCGGACACTTGATATACATATATTTACATACAGTTAGTTATCTCGATGATATATATATTAATCATACTTGTTGAAGAATACCTTTACAACAAGCTAATATGACTATGACACTGAACTTTTATGAGAAATCTTTTATCTGTTACTGAGATTTAAGTACCTACCGTATCTGTTACGTAAATATCGCTGGGGGTTGGTGACATTAAATGATATTTCGATATCACTTTTTCACTCGGCAATATCAAATCATTGTTATTCGCCAGACAACAGTTTTTTTTGTGAAATGTAAATAGCAAATTTATGATCTTTAAAAAACAACTTTTCAGCTTTAAAAATAGCTGCAAACGTGGTGCACATCAGTTTGAGCATTTGTTCATTTGCACAAATGCTCAAAAACCAGTGCTACAATATTAGACTACTGGCCCATGCTGAAAAAATTATGGGTCATTTGAACCACCAGGTGACCTATCTAGAACGATATAAGAGCATAAAATAATAAGATTCAGCACTATGCCGTCACTTGTAAGCTGTCCAACTGAGTGCAGGTGAGAATTCGAAAGTACAGGTAGAGTGAGTACATTTTGGTCACATATTTTTGTACGGCATTCTTACCACCGATAGATCCTTGAAAAATAATAAGAAAACGCACAGTGCCGTAAAAAATTGGTGCCCACAAAGTCGGATTTTTTTTTTTATTTTCCGACAATCACCAGGGTAAATTTGGTCATTTGATTTTGTACGGCATCTGTGTCATACTATTTCAATACTTCTTCTTATCCATTATTCTGCAACGCCGTACAAAAATCATGCGACAAGGGGAAAAAATCGAGGGTTGCAATCCCCTCTCTTTCCGTGGTCCAGGGGGTGATTTGAAAAAGTACGGCTTCGGTTCCAAAACATTATCTAGCACTCAAAAGTACTATTAAAAATAATGCCGTCAAAAAATGATTGTTGATTTGAATGTATATCAATAATTATCTTCATTTCATCGTATCCTTGATTTTTAGAGCTGTAAAATCATTTGATCCTGTACGGGAACTTTTTTTTTAACATGATATTGTAAAATACAATTGTTACATAGTATTGCCGTTCAAAAGAAACCGTTTTAAAAATAATTATAGAGAAATACAAAAACTGAAATTTTGCAAATTATTGTAAAAGTTTAAATATCATAGATTAATGAAATATAGCAGTTTTTTACATTTTATCCCTTGTTTTAAATAGTATTAACATAGACAAATTAGGAAAAAATGATGCCGTACATTTTTATGCAGATCATATCTTTTAGGCTGATGAAAGTGACGCTACAATTTTAAGGGTACTTTATGGCCATCTGATACAGTACGGTATTAACATTTTTTTTGAAGAGAACAATTGATAATATGATAAAATCACTATGACGTCTAACTGAACTGAAACGGTGTGTATATTATGTCCAAGAATTGAAACTGTCAATCCCAGTATCAACAGTTTTATAAACTTTTTGATTTAATATATACTTCAAACATTATTGATACATACATATAATTGATTTGTTTCATTGTATTGATGTGAATAAATAAAACAATCATTTTTTAGAAAAATTCTATATATATGTAAATGAAAAGGTAGATTTCAAACACACATCTACATAATTCAAAAAACTGTAAGTACAAATTTTTTAAATATTTTTTTCCACTTATTCATTTCTAAAATAAAAGCTTAAATTTTACAGGTATTTTATTTCAAAAATATGTTGTATTTTGGAATTATCAGTGACAACATATCTATATTTTGGTATAAATCGATAGTATACAAACCCATATTTAACATAGTTTCTAACTAGGAACCTAGAATCACGAAAAGACTATGAAAATTAGTACAAATAAACTATCTAAATGCCGTATAAAAAAAATTTCACCTTATATTTCGTTATATGGATTTTTTCTTTTTGATTTTTCTTTTTCAGTTTTTTTCCCCTTTGGACCAACGAAAATGTACGGCATATGAAAAAATATTATCTATGCATAAAATACTTTCAAAATAAATTTATTTCATGTTGTGTCAAATCACCCCCTGGACCACGGAAAGAGAGGGGATTGCAACCCTCGATTTTTTCCCCTTGTCGCATGATTTTTGTACGGCGTTGCGGAATAATGGATAAGAAGAAGTATTGAAATAGTATGACACAGATGCCGTACAAAATCAAATGACCAAATTTACCCTGGTGATTGTCGGAAAATAAAAAAAAAAATCCGACTTTGTGGGCACCAATTTTTTACGGCACTGTGCGTTTTCTTATTATTTTTCAAGGATCTATCGGTGGTAAGAATGCCGTACAAAAATATGTGACCAAAATGTACTCACTCTACCTGTACTTTCGAATTCTCACCTGCACTCAGTTGGACAGCTTACAAGTGACGGCATAGTGCTGAATCTTATTATTTTATGCTCTTATATCGTTCTAGATAGGTCACCTGGTGGTTCAAATGACCCATAATTTTTTCAGCATGGGCCAGTAGTCTATATGTGTTCAAACACAACTGTAAGAATTGTTTTAAAGATTTGGCGTCAAAATGATTGTGCTAATGCTCTGAATACAGCCGACGATTTTTTTTTTATGTTGAGCAGCTTTTTTGTTTTTCTGGGCCAAATATGAGTGATCTTCTTTGCGTACGTGTTAAATGGATGGCCTCCATTATATTTTTATGAGAAATCCTGATTGTTCGGTTTATTTAAATAACTAGGAAATTAATTAAATATTTATCACAGAATGGAATAACGTTGCAACAACACTTTGGTACAAATTACTATAAAATAACATTGGGCTTAATAAATAGGGATGCAATAACAAAAGTTCTGTAAATTCTGTAAACATATTAATAACACCATAATAACTGGATTTTTATTCTGCTATAGTCCAGTCAAAATAAATGTATAACATCACGGTTTTCTTTCCCCAAAGAGGTTTGCCAGCGGCTAGAAAAACACAATAATAGGCGTAAATATGTTTTGCTTATGTTCTAAACACATCCCCCCCAAAATCAGTAGTAACATAATGAATAAAATATGGTTAAAATCATAAGGTATCAAAAATACTCATACAAAATACCCCCGGGAAAAACACTTGGATGCGCCACTGAACTTTTACAGAACTTTTGTTCAGTGCTACACTGTTCGTGGTTTATACAATCTATGCATGATAAATAATTAAATAAATCATAGGATCACAAATCAAAGGAATGTGCGATGAGTTTGAATACTCGTGCGGTATTTATCTCACTCTTATCCTATGAGACCATTTTCCTTGGGTTGTAGTAGCTCCTCTACAAACTCTCGCACCATTTCTTCCAGTTTTAATTTGGTAATTTCTTGTTCTCTAGAATACAAGATATTTCAAGTAAGTATACGACACAAATAACACTTTGATCAATAAATAATAAGGTTATTCTCTGCCATTTCAATTTTTCCGTTTGAAAACAAATTAAGGATGCTGTGAAGTTCTTCTTATTGACAAATATATATTATATGAAGGCGATACTGAACGCTGAACAAGAAAAAGGATCAGGGGTTTTCTAGAACTAGAAAGAAGTAAATTGAGTGGCAACAATATATCAGAGAAAAAAAAATAGGATGACGGGAGGTTAAGGGGTATATAGAAGCTAAATAGCGCCACCAGTACATATTTCTAATTCTAAGAAAGCGAATAACAAAGATCTAAATGTTGAAAATATAAAACTTGTCACTGGCTATTTTTAGAACGTTTTGTATTGTTTGTAGGATGTATCTGTGATTTTTAGTTGGGATATCTGCTAAAACGGCCACTTTTCGCACAAATGCCTATTTAAAATCATAGATATATTTTAGGATTAATAGAAAATGTTCTAAATAAAAAAGGTAATGATTTTAGTTAGATAGATGTATGCTTTATTGAACACCATAAAGTTTTCAGATACAGGTATTTTTCACAATTGAATTTAACAAAAGTATACAATTAGGCGGTTTAAGTGCTTAATATATTTATATTTTTTTTAAATTTTGTAAATTATAATATACATGTGATATTTATAATATTTTATTTAAAAGACTATCCCTTAAAATATAACATTTGTCAAGTTTTATATTTTCAACATTTGGATTCTCGAAATTAGCTTAGTTCAAAGAGAAAATTAGCAGTACCTAATGGCGGCCCTAGTTAACTGCTATATACCCCTTAAAATGATCATGATGTAGTTACTACTTACTTCTTAGTAGGTGCTTCACACACTAGTTCTGTGTAGTATTTGAGTTTGGGTTCAGTACCACTCGTACGAAAACACACACTCAGTCCATTGCCACATCGGAACATCACCATCTCGCCACTCGTGTAGTCCTGATCTAATCCTGTACCTAACACATCTGAAAAAAAATATATTATCACTATATACCAGTGCCACCATTTAGTGACTTAGTCGTCTATCGAAATCGATATGCAAAGTTAAGCAACATTGGGTATGGACAGTCATTGGATGACTGACTGCACTAGTAGCACAATTTTGTGAGCTTCGTGATTCGGAAGACACCTTAAAAACATTGTTACACATTAAATTATGCCCCGCCCTAACTTCTGGCCTACTTTTTGTAGTTTTGTCAGCAAGGTGGCAATGGGGTGTATTATTTTGCCCCGATCTATTATTGTACCGCTTATCTAAGGACTACAGTATGGAGTTCTTCAAGAAATAAGTTATTCGATTTCAGAAGGGTCGGCAACGCGCGAGTAATACCCCATTTATTGCAAGCGTCCATAGGCTGCGGTGACCACTTACCATCAGACAGACCGTTAGTTTGTTTGCCACCTGAGTGGTATAAAAAAAATACTTTTCATATAACTAGTAACTTACGACGTATAGGATATATATAAAGTCACCTTAGTCCAGATAAACTGCATAAAAAACAGTGTTGCGACATTAGGCTCACCCCCTGGTCACGCAGGACTAAAGTGGTAAGTAAAGGGAGGCTGTCTCTTGCATTATGTGGGTGTGTCCAGCCGCTGGTAACCATCTTCAGGGGATAAAAATCATGAGATACAAACTGTTAAGCCAATTCAGCGGCCTTTTGGGGAGTTTAAAAGCTGACAGAGTAAAGTTGTGGTCAACCCAGTAAACTTTATGTATGCCGATTTCAGTACTGCGGTTAAAACCTGCACTCATAAGCACTATCACCGGCCTTAACGTAGATCACATTCGGTGAGTTAAAAGTTCTCGCATTTATATCCGATATTTTGCCAGTTGACTAGTAACATAAATTAGATCTTAGCGTATACTGGAAGAATATGGAACAAGTAAAATTGTATCTTACTCAAATGGTTCTCGCCATTGACATTCTCAGGGACCTTTACACCAGCAGTTAAGTCGTTCACGGACACAATCTCACAGGAACCGACTTTTTTTGGATACTGAAACAAAGTTAAAACAAATTGGTGAGGCTTACGAATAAGTGAAACTATTTGAAAAATGGCGAGAGAGAAACTTGGGCAGCTTTTAACATAGGACTTAATATTGATACTTCTTTTCTTTAACCATTCATAGACACCTAAACCGGTACCACAAGACTGACAACTGTTTATTGTTATAATACAAATAACTTACGAATTTGCCATGGATGAATTTGATCTTCAAGCTGTAATTCACACAAACACATAACTAGTGTTTGCGTATAGCCAAACAGACAACAGTGCTCTGTATATATTGTTTTACTATAAAATATACCCGTAGTTACAAATGCTGCTTAGTGAATCAGTTTGTAGTAGTTGTAAATATCTGCTAAATCAAGGGAGGGTTCGAATCGCGCGTCAGAAAAACATTTATGAGATGAAAATTTGTGTCTGCGTGTTTTTATGACATGTATATAATCACAAAAGACTATATGGGTATTTGTATTGGGACCAGGTAGCGTTGTGTGATTTGTCCAAAAAAAGGTATCCAAGGGGGTACCGGGACAATTCAAATAAGCCTGGGCACCTGGGCGTTACCACTACCACTACCTGACTGTGCTGGTGACTGCTGATTTAATGGACAGCTGACAAGTGCACAAACCACAGTACAGTGTTGGTAGTTACAGTCGTGGTCTCCTCCATAAATTTATGTGCAAAGACCATAAAAGGTTCTTACCCTTAGTGTGATAAGGCCGTGGAAACCCCAATAGTACATGTTTCTGCTCATCAATTTTTATAGCCTAGTTACGGTTATAGTCCTCTGTATTCATAGATCACATAGATCACTTATCATCAGCCGGATAATCAAATTACTAAGTGGTGTTTAAATTTGACTCACCAATCCTGGTCCATCAAAGTTTCTGATTCTCCTAAATATTTTTTGTATTGTGGCTGGCTCGTGGCAGATAAAGTAAGAGTTGTGAGTAACGTGGTACCCATATTGAGAGTACAGCGCTTGTAGCTGGTCCACAAGAGACGATCCTTTCGAATATAGGTGAGAGGCAAGGGTTGCTACCTGACAAAGGGAAATAGAATTTGTTATTTGGTAAATAGGCCCACTCAAGTTAATCCAAACAATGCAAAAAGATATAGTTTCGTGAACAAGTAACATGCGGTTCCTTACTAGCTTTATTGGCAATGATAGGTGGGGGTCCACTGTTAGGACATGGCCTACCCTTACTGAGGGCGATTTGGTCCAAAGTCCATCACACGAGGCCAGTTAAACTTCACAAACGTCTTTTTTTTGACGTATACAGGTTAACTCACGATGTATTCCTGAATAATCAATGTATTAGAGAAATTAAGAGAAAGACTCATTGGTACACACTGGGCTCGAACATTTGCCTTTCAGACGCGAGGCGAAACCGAAACCCTTAGGCCACCACAGACTAGCATGCCGGGATATTCTAAATTTCTTTGTGTAAAACCACTATTCGTATCCCTGTCTACGTTACGTAAGAAGTTCAATAACTTAGGTAGGTATATTATTTTCTTTTAATTACATGCACAGCAGCCGAGACGCCATCTTTATCTGGTACCCTGTGGTTGCACATGTAGCCAATCGCCTCCTCAAATGCAAATAACGGCAGTTTATCTTGCTGCGCCAGAAGTAAGGTCGTGTTGCCTGCACAGTAAAAATTATGGACTGTTACACCCAGGGAAAAGTTACTTTCTGCTGAGTGATAGTTTGGAGCCTGACAGTGGCGAATTTCGTTTTTTTTTTACAATATTTCTGCACCGTTTTTATGAAATCATATAATTACCATTTTCTGATTGCATATTAAAAACAACCATGAAATCACGGAGTTGGATGAATATTTCGTTCGTAACAAAAAAATCTAATAAGCAAGAAGAGAAAGTCGTGATCAAGTGGATCATATTTAATTAAAGACATTTAATTATACAATAAAGTACTTTACTTCCAATATTTTGACTGCTGAATGGATTTTGATGAAACCGCTTTGACTCAGACAGTCGTTTATAAAGTTTGCAGCTATATGTTCTTTCGTTGCTGTAACATGTGCATTTAAGAAAATGCATCTTCACAATTGACTTTTCGAGATATATATATATATAAAAAATAAGCCCAATAATAATAAGAACTATAGCCACATTCCGAAGTTTACGTCTTTAAGTGCCACATATCACATTTTGTTAACTTGTAGGAAGAAAACCAAACGGGTAACACTATTGAAAAAAAAAAGTTTGGAAACGTAGTGCACCACAGTGTACATAGGGCACACGGAAAATTCTGCGCCACTGGCCGCTCATAAATGTTTGAATTTCAAATGTTATGTTTTAAACACCTAAGAACCTCAACATTGTTAAAAAATAAATTGGAGGGAAATGAATTGGAGGAAAGTTCAAGTTCGTCGTCTGTAACAAAAATGAAATTAACGCAAAAAGATTTTAGGGCGATGATTTTTTATGATTTTAAAAGTTCACCGACTCCGCAAGACTGCACTGCCAGTCTTCAAAATGCCTTTACGAGATAAATGAGGTGCTCATTAAAGCACCGTAAGACGTTGGTACGCAGAATTTGATCGTGGCTGTGTTTCGCTACATGATGAAAGTCGTGAAGGTTGGCACACAACAGCGATCACTGAGGAAAATGTGGCAACTGTCAGGAAACTAATTGAAGACAACCGGCGTATCACCTTTAAGGAGATTAGAGGACATTTGGGGATTGGTATGTGCCAATTTCAAAAAATATTACATCAATATTTGAAATTTATAAAACTGTGTTGCCGCGGGATTCCTCATGAACTCACCCCAGAACAAAAACGGACTCGTGTTGATTGGGTAAAAAAAGTGTTGTCTAAGTACATTCACGGACGTTCAAATGCTGTGTATGACATTGTGACAGGAAATGTAACATGGATATGTTGTTACATACCGTGAAAAAAGCAAGTCTTCTGTGTGGGTTTTCTAAGGTGACGACAAAATTGAGGCAGGCGAGAAACGCAGGCAAAAAAATGTCCTGTCTGCACGATCCCACTTAAAGAACAAACGACAATTAATGCTGAGTAGTACACCGCCATTTGTTTGCCCAGTGTCTTTGAAAAAGTTAGGAAAAGACAACCAAGAAGTCGCATCCTATTGCACTATGAAATGCTTCGGCGCGTCTGTCTGTCAGTCCCTTTTTCAATGGATTGCGTAAAGGTGTAAAGTTTTAAGAAATCAAGGTTCTAAGTCTAATCACAAATATAGAAAAAAAAAACGAAATTTGTCATTTTGTTGTTGTTTATCTATCTGTCAAGACCCTTTTACTCAAGAACGCGTTGTTGAAATTAATATCAAATACTAAAGTCTACGGTCACTTAAAGTGGTAAAAATTTCAAGCTTCTAAGTCAATGCAATAAAATAATATGCCGAAAATACGATATTTTTTGTCGCATACTGTGACACGTACTTCCCGTTGACCAGAATCATGAAATTTGGCGAGAAGCAAGATGTTACATCACAAATATAGATAAAAATCCAAAACTTATAATTGAGACTTGATCTCACGATGGAAGAACTATCTACATATAATAAGTTTGTACGCAACCAACGGTGCGTAATTTTTGGGACATATTTGGTTTAGTTATTGTTTATATTACAAACGCGGGGCCAAACCAGCTTGTCAGGAAAAGTTCCTTTTGGGAGACGTAACTATTAACTTACCCATCCATTTGAATCCAGTAAGTGTCTCAACAAACTGTCCTTTCCCCTCAACAATGGCTCTAAGCATCTTCGAGCTCACAATACTGGCAATAACATACACTTCTTTATCAGAATTACTCCTCTCGTGTTGTTGCAACAACCACCATCCCAACAAGGCACCCATGTCATTGCCCGTGAACACGTTCCACGTTTTGGAGCTAGGATTAAATACGTAATAATAATGCCAATAAGCGGTAACGAATTTAAGTGACATACAGCTGCGAGAAAAAGTCAATAAAAACCTTTTTTAGAAGACTTATCTTACGATATCTCTACACTTTTGAATCGAGACTAAAATATTTTATTAAAATTAAATTTTACAAAAAAATCAACTATATACGGAAATCTAAAAGCAAAACCTTATGTAAATACAAAACTTCATATAAATCGTAAGAGCCGTTTTCGATATACGCAAATACACACATATTATATATTCATAGATATGTATATATACAAGAATTGCTCGTTTAAATAAAAAGAGCTAGGCTATCAATAGTTTTTTTACTTAATTTTATTTTTTAAACTACATAAGCCTTTCTCAGCACATTCAGCCTTTCTTACCCAGCCACTTACGGCTGCCTTCTTTAGGTCATCGATCTACGCTGCGCTTACTGATCCGTGGTCTCTACTTAAAAACATCTATATTAAAGGCCGTCGGATAAAATATTGATGAAATTATAAGGATAAGAAGGTAGGCATCGTGATCATATAAATACCTACATATTAATAAGCAATGAGAACACAAACTCACCTTTGATCATATTCAGCTACCGCCAGTCTATCGGCGTCAGGGTCATTGACCAGTACAAGTTTGGCATTTCGTTCCTCTGCCAAAGATTTACTTAAAACCAAACATTCTGGTTCCTCTGGATTTGGGAATTTCACTGTTGGGAATTCAGGGTCAGGCTTTTCTTGCTGACTGACGGATATCGGTGCCTGTAATTTAGTTATAATTTTTTGATAATATATATGTATTGTTACAAACAAAATATTTCCTTTGATTGTTGATTAAAAATATCTATAAGGTTTTATTCCCCATTAGGGCGTAACCAGTGGCTGGACACACACCCACATCGTAATGTCCTGCCAGCCCCTTTTTTTTCCCAACCACTTTAATCCTGCGTGGCAGGTGGTGAACCCATCGACGCAACACTGCTTTTGATGCAGTTATCTGGAGTAAGGTTTTTTTAAAGCTAATGAACCGCCTGATGGTAAGCGGTCACCGTAGCCTATGGAAGCTTGCAACATTAGGGGTATTACTCGCGGGTTGCCGACCCTTCAAAAATCCAATAATTTCTTTCTTGAAGAACCGTACTGTAGTCCTCACAGAAAACCTTGGCAGGGAGCTCATTCCACAACCTAAGGTGACTTCTTAACTATTCTATAGGTACCAATAGGTGACTGGATCATAAAGCAATAAGTGGTAAAATAAGTTCTAGGCTGTCGATCCCGGAATAATCTTGTGGTTGGTATGGAATCGAATAGCGCGAAACATTTTTTATAAGTGGTCATTAACGATTTCCATGAAAAGTATCTAAATGAACCTAGTATTTTTTCTTTATAGAACATAATAATTATGAATGTCAGTTAAACGGTGCGAAACGATCTTAGATAAGTACCTAGAGTAAAAAAAAAATGTGTGTTTGACGTCTAACTGGTTCAGTGTGAACAATTTGCTGTTAGCTTATAAGAAAACCAAATGTATTCAATTTTAAGGTCAAAACGTACCTTTAAATTTGCTGCTTTAAAGGCCTTTACGATAAGATCATATCCTACGCCGTGCATGGCGCTGTATACTACATCTATACAGGCTGATTTATTCTTATCTAACGACTCCTGAGATAAAGAACCTTGAATATACTCCACGTATTTAGTTGTCACCTCTTCGAGACAGTCTTTGACTAGCTCATGAGTGCGTATCTCTGATATATTCCAATGTTCATCTGGTATGCTGAAACGTTTATATTAATTTTATTATATTTGTGTATAGAGTTGAGTAAGACTAAATTCACTTATGTTTTATTGCTCTGAAGAAAAGAACATTGTTTCTGTGTGACCTTATTTAAACTAATGATACTAGGTTTGACTAGCGACAGTGTGTTTGTACCTACGTTTGTTGGTTTATTGATTTGTCCTCAGCAAAAACAACAACAAAATCGTGGAGTCGCCGTAAGTATCCCACACCGATAACCGAATTTAGCGCGGGCAAAAGCTAGTACTGAATAATAGCTAGTCTTAAAACAGTATGCAAAATTATGTCTTGCTAGTTATATTTTCTTCCTATTTCTGTATTTAGACAATTAGGCTGTTAATAATATAAATGTACATTGACTATAATATAATACTTGCTTAAGGTAAATAATATAAACAATAAGTCGTTCATTTAATTTTTAACAGAAATTAAAAGTACTTTATTATAGATTATAGACTCAAAAATCATAGACAATATTTAATACATTTAGTTCCATCAGGAAGTAGAACTTCAAATTTAGTTTTTAAACAAGATTTATCTTAGTATAGCTACAATATTTTGACCTGTGACATTCAATGTAGATAACGGTGTTGATAACACGATATACCACGTAAATAGCGATAACGATACTTATAATTTATAATCTTACACGCTATAAAATTTAGATAAACAACTACTAGAAATTTCATAAGACTTTACGGTTAGCTACAAAATACTGGTCAAATTCGAGTAGAAACTTGTATTTAGATACATAGATATTTTTGGACATTACACACAGCGCCAGACCCCAAGGTAAGCAAATCTTGTGTTATGGGTACCAAACAACGTATACAAATACATAGTATATAACTTTTTATTTGTAAATACATACATATCGCACATACATACACCCAGGCTCAAGACAGACACAAATGTTTATCACTTTAATGTTTGTCTAGTGCAGGAATCGAACCCACAGCGAATCCTCTGCACAGCAGTTAGCCACACTACCATCTAGGCTGCCAGGGAGTCAATATCGCTTATAAGTCTTCTTTTTATTATTATAATAGTTTTGATAAACATAATACAAATAATACTTATAGTTTAACCCCGAAAAAAAGGTTGCACAGAGCTCCGTGGCTCTGTTGGTAGAAGTGATTGCCTCGATTCCCGTACAGGACCAACATTTATTGTTAGCTCCGTGGCTCAGTGGGTACTGACCCCACTGCTAAAATTGAGGGGCGTGGGTTCTATTCCCGCACAAGACCTACATTTATTATTTAGTGTTTGTCTTGAGACTTGGTGTGGTCTATGTATAATATGTATACATACCCATACCCATTATCTGGTATCTGTAGCACAAGTTTTGCTTAGTTTGGGATCAAACGGCGCTGTGTGTAATGTCAAAAATATTTATTTATTATTATTTATGCGGTAAAACTTTGTGTCAGGGTGTTTTCTATGTATAATATGTATCTATTTACTAAAAAAGTATTAAAACTTGAATGTATGTGTGTTAACGGTTTTTATGCTAAGAAAGGGGTAGCCCGTGGCTGGATACTCACGCACATCTTAAATTGGGGACCAGCCTTTTTTTGGCAACCACTTAAATCCGGAGTTTTTCATCTACCACTAAGGTGGTAAACAAGCTAATGATCCACCTGATAGTAAGCGGTCACCGCAGCCTATCCAGATATGTTTATTTATTATTTAAGTTATTAGGCCCATAATTACTATAACTATAATAGAAATAAATAACGTGAGTCAAACTGCCAAATTTTATGTCTAACGGTCTCTGAAGTTTGAATAAAATTACGTACTCTAAACACTGGTATATTTCATCCAATATATTTTTATCATGCGGCGCGATAATTTGTGATCCATTGCCCCAGTATACTTTATAACCGTTATCCTCTTTTGGGTTATGGGACGCCGTCACCATAACGCCTCCTGCAGCCCCATATAATATTGTGCCAAAGGAAACAAGGGGAGTAGGACACACTTCAGAGAATAAGTGTACTGGTATTGATGCAGACACGAAAACGTTTGCTGTTAATTCCGCAAACCTGTAAAAGAATATGTAGTTGATATAAATAAAAACCTAAAAGTGAAAAAAAAATATAGGTCTTAAACTAATGTTACTTTGAGCCGGCGCATTTCGCCGTCGACTTAAAGTCAAATTATTGCTGTAATTAAAGTAATTTACATTTATCATGACCTCTAGGATTTTACCTTTCCTTTCTCCGAACTCAATGTTGCTAATAAATACCTACCTACTTCCTACAAAACCAAGACCAAAAAAGGTGTCAAGATTTGAAATAAAGCAAATATGTGGTTATAGACCGCCCGCCAGCGGTAGAGTCGGTAAATTCGCGTAATTTTTCGATTGATTGGTATTATTCTGAGCAATGACGCGCAGTTGCAGTATCCAAGAGGCAGCTTGGATTCCTCGCGGTTTTTGAGCTCCCGAAGTGTTGTGGAACCACCTTGTGCAACCCGAACAGAGCCAACATGACCTGGGCGGAAATATAGGGGGCCCCATAATTAAATGGCAATTTGTTTCCAGTGTATGTATGTGATGAACAAGCATGCCAATTTTCAAGCGACTGTCTAACTTCTTTATTTTATTTTTCTTTCCTCGCGTCAGGGCACCGGTCGCACCAAAAGGGATGACATTAAAATTAAATTACATAAACAGCGCACTTTCAGGCAACCGCTGTTCCCATCAGCTGCCTCACGACAAAAATTTAATAAAATGAAACGTCTGTATATCCGTAAGAGAGTTTATGTCTCGAAACCCCAGATCGAATTGATTTTATAAATCTTATGTAAGCACGTACACGATGTTATGCAAAATATTAATATCAGTCTTCTGGTAATGGATAGCCTTTAATAATTTACTTAATGTCTCAAGAAATAAGTATCGTCCTCTATGCATAACAATCTATGAAAACGAAATGGCATTTAAAATTTAAATGTATGCTGTTTAAATAAGATGTTGTAACGAACTCGTATATGAAGCACACATCGAACTTTATCGTGAGCGTCGTATCCGATAGTAATACAATTGACGCTGTTGACGTCACATAGCTCTGGTTTTGAACACAAATTCTTAAAATAAAACAAAGTCTGTATTAAAACATATACTTGTGTCAAAATGAGTGACTTGTTAATAAGCGCGTCCGCGCCGTCCACGGTTTACAATCACGAGCGGGTTGTTCCAATGTCATTTTCAATTGATTTGTTTTATGCTTCAATATTCAAGCTTGCGTCAATCTTAATCGTCTCAACCGAAAGATGTTCATTGCTGAACTTAGGCCTCCCCAATATCCTCCACAACGGCCGGTCCTGAGCCGCTTACGTACACCGGTTTCCTGCAGTTTTAACCAGGTCGTTGCAATAGTTGCGTTAATAATGTGATTTTAATCCGTCAGATATTTGATAAATATCTCGATGGTTCTGCATAATATTTTTGTTTTGAGTATACCTTGCAATTATAATATTATATTTATAGACATACTCGAGCACGATTTCCTTATTATAACTTGATATTTTTATGAAGCATCAAAGAATCATGCGGTGCAACCGTAGCCAAGTAATTAGCGTATCAGATTGGCACTTTAGATATGAGATTTGCTAATTATCTCACGGTATATAGGTACTGTATTTGACTGCTTCAACATCGCGTGGACTTTTGGTTGTAGTACTTACCTATGTGATTTAGTAAATACATACCAACATATTAAAGATATTGGATAAGATGGATAAGATAATAACAAAGCTGAAAGAAAACTCCAAAATTGAAAATTTCTCTTCACCAGTTAAATATTTAATTTAAAAACTTGTCATTACTTCGGCATGAACCAGACCTAAAACCATTTTCGCTGTTTATAATATATATTGGAGCGCAGATTTTCGTTACCACAACATAATATTAAAATGTGAACAAATTAACCTCGAAGAAATCTATTATAAATAAATAGGTAATGCTGTTATGAAATGTAACTATCAGTCAGACTACACATGGCAAGTCACCATGGACCAAACCGGTTAACAATGAATGCCTGATAGTGATAATGTCTCTTTGTTACAGAAAGTAATGTGAAGAAAAGTGTCATTATGATCGTCATAAATGCTTTGTGACAAAGCGCAATAATCCACCACTGCCTTAACTTACCTTAGTTTCATATGAACCTATTTGCAATTGCAACTAATATTAAGATTATATAAAAAATGTAGCAAAATTTGGATGCTTGTGATTTCTCGTATATAAATGGCTGAAAAGGTTTATAGGCCATTTGGCACACAAGTACTTATGAATTGAATTAAAATGGATATTTTTTATCCTGATAAAAAAGTCCCACGGAATGGTTTACCACGGCGTAAAAGCAAGAACTTTCAAATTGAATGGTTATCGCAGTCTGTGTGTGGAGGACGAAACTCATAGGGTTGGGCCACATCTGACGGACTGACGTATTTTCGGTAGACCAGCGGTGCCAGTCAGTGTGCTTGATTTACTAAGTCATTATTGGTTATACGGTTACATACAGAATATACGGTTGGATGTTTTACCAGCTATTTTGCTGTCTCCGCGATATGCGGCCGACAAAAATAAAATGCGCGACGCATCTTCCGTTAGGTAAGAGCTAACCCTTAGTACGCGAGTTATTTATTGATACATTATGATTGTTTACAGATTATTATTACTAGACAGGATTTCAAGTTCATACATAGGATACGGTTTTCGAGATAAACGTCTGTAAAGTGACGGCCTAAAGGACGAAATAAAGATACGTGAGTAGTTTTTGTAGGTTTAGTTATATATTTTTACCTTAACACCTACCGATGAATCAAAATATTTTTATCAACGAAAAAGTACACATATATTCATAATTTTTATGGCTCACGGGTGCATGATAAAACCCGTGCATGAGTCAAATAAAGTACTTATTTAATAAAATAGGTACAATTATTAAATTAGATAATATTCTTAAATTTATTTAGAAATATGTTTACAATTCGAGTATGTACAATTTTTGCCATAATTGTAGTAGGTACATGACTTACCTTTTGCTGTTATATCGTCCATCATATCCTATGACTACACCATTGTGAAGTTGACTTTGATTGCATACTTTCTGAATGTATGAACACAGACCCTAAAAATAAAAAATAAATTATTAAGTGTACTTGTAAAATAATAGCTAGTACTCTTATACAACGACATAGAGACATCCCCTTGGGCAGAAAAATTAAATGTTTTTCTGTGTGCTGTAATGAAATTAGTTTCAACGGAATTTTTTGTGTAAATTAAATGCCGCAAATACCCATATACGGAACCTTGGCGAGCAATTCAAGCTTGCACTGTGGTAGTAGGGTAGTTGTAGAAAGAAACATACTGAAATTTACCTGGGCAGTTTGTAGGACCACTACATCATTCATACACAGGTATCCAGCACCCATACGGCCCCGCAACCCTGCAGTACCGAACTTTTGTCTGTGTAACATTGTTTTCTTTAACTTTTCCCATTTTGAATGTTTAATGTCATTTATAACTTCCTTGTAAGTTTCTGGATTCTAAGATAACAACAAAAAGTGTTGAAATACTAACTAATATATAAACACAAAACTCTGCTTGTTTCATAGTATTTGTTTGTCTGTACACAACAAAGTGTCCCATTGATTGATTTAATTGTTGGGACAGGTTTAATTTGGGCAACGGAAAAGGACAGGACATGGGACATGGACTGGGTGATACCGAGGCGCACAATTTTTTAACAATTCGCAACAGTTCTAAGGGTGACTTGATTTTGCACATTGGTAGCTAGAGGGACAGAGAATAAGATAAAATAGCTTTTAACTCAGTTAATATACAGGTAGCGGAGTCCTAAGGCGATGGTCCAATTCTATGCAGGCGAAGTCGCGGCAAAAACTAATGATTCTATAAATTAACTAGATTTTTTTGATTCAAAACATATGTGTTGTTAGTAGCTAGGTACGTACAAACCTATGCATAAGGTTTCAAAACGGTATATCTGCAATTTATACTCAAGGTCGTATTTAGCAATTTCAAAACAAATTGAAGTGGTATTGAATCACAAATTAGGATGACAACGGCTACATTATTATTAATGTCATAAAAAACGAGCCAAGTGTGTGTCGTACGTATATAAGGTTAGGGTTCCGTAGTATAAGAGTTATTGTAGACTAGCTAAAGCAATTGCAGTGCTATGGGCTTTATCGAGTTATTTTTAAATTAAAGTTTTTTGCACTATTTCATATCAATTCTTAACATATATTCTTTTCTTTAAAAATAAAGTTTCCAATTATTATAAATAGTATGGTATATTCTTTATAATTTCTACACTAACTAATTAATAATTATAATTTAAAAGGTCTTTTCTATGACAATGATGAGAATCACAGTGAATAATCTTACTGGAAATGTAAGGCTGTATTTTTTATATATATTTGTTTAGTAGGCAATGTCCTGTTATTATGTTTACTGTGTGGCATAGGTTTTTTCTACTAGATTACAGTAGGAAGCACAACAGGTGTTAGTGAAAGAATCTCAAAACAGTTTTAGTTAGTATGCATTCTTTTGGTTCTGTGCACTGCTTTTCGTATAAGTGTGACTAGTTGTGAGGTTCTATCACTAAACCACACTTAAAATTTTGCTGGAAAATACACACAATTGGTTTGGGTAGATAGTTGAATGTTTATTCTGGTTTGTAAAGATTTTTTTAGTAGTTAGGTCAACCCTCTTGTATTAAGAACAATTTAGTACACTTTCTACACATTTATTATTATTATCACAAAATCAAAATTTACTAAATATCTGGATAAATCTACACATCAGTATATTCTAATTTCGCTAGAAATATAATGAACTCTAAAGATCCCTTACCTTATCATGTTTTAGCCAACTATTGACAGCAGCGTCTAATTTCAAGTCACCACTGTTGCACTCCATTTTGATATAATTACACGTTTTTCTTAGAATTCTAAAAAAAAAGTTTTATACACAATAATTAGTATACCAAAGTTAAAAAAATATTTTTAGTCAAATTTTATATATTTGCTCAAATTCAACCTTCAAGATTTGATGCAGAAAGACAGTGTTTTTATAATTGCATTGTCACGTGAACCCAAAGTGTGTGCTAAACTGTAACATGATCCAATAACAATGTGGACAAAAGACAGACAGCTTTTTTAATACTGCAATGTAACATACATGTAACTATAGTTTGCTGTAGTTAATCAAAATTTAACCTAATACTGTAATTAGTACTGTATCATTGTGATTAGTTTGTAAAGCAAATTGCAAATTTTTGAAGATTCAAGTATTCCCAGAAACCCATTTTAATAAAAAGATTTTGAATTTTAACACTAGAGGAATATCCTAACTTTTTTTTTATACAAACATTACACTTAATATCTTTATCTATAGATATTTCAATACCCAAAATGTGTTATTATTATCAAGCGCTATTAACTATGGTTGCAATACATACATTCATAAAATGCCATAAATTAATAATAAATATATTTTTATTGAATTACTAATTGTACTATTTTAATATTTTTGTAAACTTACATGCAATAAATATACATAAAGGAATATACCTACCAAGAATTTTAGCTAATTCATATTTCACTGGCATTTCATCAATAAATATGTATTTTGCACACATTTTAAGCAGAGAAATGTTTATATCTATATATGTAAGTTTGCACGGGAAAAAAATGATTAGGATAGGTACACCTTAATATTAAGAACATCACACATTTAATAAGGTTTTTTTTTAATACCACTAGGGTGACAAACAAGCACACGGTCCGCCTGATGGTAAGCAGTCACAGTGGCCTATGGACGCTTGTAACACCAGGGGTTTCTTGAAGAACCCCATACTGTAGTCTTTAGAGAAAACCTTGGCAGGGAGCTCATTGCACAATCCAACAGCGTTCGCGAGAGGAAGTTTCTCTGAAACTGTATGCAACCATTTCGGTTGTAAAGTGTGAAAATGAATTCTCTGCCGATGGCGAGCGGTGCGATAGTAGAAAGTAAATGTGGGCATCATTTCCAACAATTCCTCAGAACACATCCCATTGTACAAGTGGTAGAACACACACAAGGAGGCAAAGTCTCTCCTCAGACTTAAGGGTTTGATTCGGCATGTGAGATTGGTATGGTCGACATTTCTCACAGCCCCTCGTTGAGTCAAAAGGGCCAAGCTGGTATACGTGTGCACCTGCCCAGAGATGGCAGCAGTTCTCCATATGGATCCTAAAGGATCCAAAAAAAGATATAATAATACAATTAAAAAAAATGTTTTTTAAGGGAGATACAAAGAGCGTTGGCACTCTCCAAACACTCCAACAATTTTTTTTTCAGTTTGACATTGTGTTGAACGTTGAAGTTAAAAGCTAAAGTTGGTCTAAGGCTTTTGTTGTGTATTAAATCATATAGACCAGTAGTCAAACTTTAATAGTGCCAGCTGACCTGCAACTTCAAAAAAACCTTGATAAGACCTGTGTTTATTTGAAGTGAGTTAATTAAATTATGAATATGAATATTGATTATGTAAAATGCTGTATTTACTTAGGAAAACTGATTGCATTTAACAATCAGATGGACCAAGAGGTAGAAAGAAGAAATACAAATGCCTGGAAGAGATTTTGGTCCCTTAACATAATGAAAAACAAGTGCTATTTCCATTGCAATTTAGTAAAAACTTTCAATATGCATTCAAATGCATATTACCCATATTAAGTTACTGATGCCAAACTTGGACAGTGACTTAGAATAATCACCAAAAACTAGTGACCTTCCAGAGAAGTATGGAAAGAAGCATTCTCGAATATACTAGGAAAGACAGAAAACATGCAGCAGAACTACTGAAAATAATAAAAGTAGAAGACGCAGGCATAAAGTCAAAACAAATGAAATGGAAATGGGTAAGTTACATGATGCATGAAAACACATAAAAATGGACAAAAAATTACAGAGTGGACAGCCACATACAATACCAAAAGGAAAAGAGGTAGACAAGGTAAAAGATGGACAGAAGACTAACTAGACTAGCTAAAGAGCTTTTTCATGGCTAAAATTATTTATTACATGTTGAAATACGCTTATCTGCTACAGCTTTAAGTTAGTAACAGCTTCCTTAGCTTTCAGACTATATCTGCATTTATTAACTAAAAAAATAACAAAGTGATTGTGGAATATAATCAAAACTATAAGTCTTTTTCATTATTTTTTACTTAATTAAAAGGCTGGACATGCACCCACATCATCATTTAAGGGATTGTTTCTTCTCACCAACTACTTTAGCTCTGCATGACAGGAAGTGAGCCTTTCACCCAACACTGCTCAGGATGCAATATATCTGGACTTAGGTGGCTTTATATTTGTGGACCATGCAAAGTTAAACTTGATTTTTGGTAGAGGGTAGCTAGAGGAACAAAGAGTGACATAGAATACTTTTATCTCTGTTCAATCGGAGGTTCACATAAGAATCCCATGCAGGCAAAGCTGTGGACAAAAGCTTATAGTTATGAATTTTCTTTGCCACTAGCAACAAATTACATGGCCTGAATGTATGGTTAAAATATTACCATCAAATCTTAGTGCATAAGCATCTAAGACACAGAAAAATGCTAGGCTGATATTTGGTACGCATGAGGCTGTTATTTCATCAAGGGCGGCCGAATATAAGAATACCACCAAACACATAAACATCTTTTTTAATAGTTTTACTAGTATTTTGCCATTTTTATACATAATAATGCAAACTTAACATTACAAGCTATAAGTCTCAAGTAAGAGTTTTAGGTTCTTGTTTATTATAAGAAAGTAGTAACCATTTAAAGTTAAAAAAAGAAATAGGGGGCTGATATATGTAAACTTGAAAAATGTAAAATAAGATACACAGAGTAATTTGAGTTAACAGGTATTTGATTTTAGGGCAAAATATATGATTACTTACACCAAAAGTTAGGATCACCTTCTAACAGAAATTAATATCTAACTGGAGCTCTTTTCACTTATAATCACAAAACCACAAATTATATAGTATTATGTACAAGTACACAAAACAGTGACCGGCACGATTATTGACGACAGGAATGACCAAAGACTACAAATATCTGACAGTGACAGACAGCTGGCTGTCAGCTGAGGATACGTTCCAAATTTATTTCGCTCTCAGCTGAGTATATGTCGCCCGGTAGAGTTAAAATCCATCCATTTTGGTTTGACAATTAATATTCCTACTGACAGAAGTACATTCTATACGCATATATGGTAATTACAATCAGCTTGACAGTTGGAAAATTACTCTAAAACTTAACGTTCCAAACAACTTTTTCAAGCTTCACGTTACGATTTACATTTTTTTTTTTTTTAATATTATAATGGGCTCGCACGGTCTTAGCAGACCATTTATGCATTTGCCAGAGTCAAAGTCAATTATATTATATCGTATCGTCGCGCGGGCGTTACCGCGCGTCCTCGTTTTCAAGTCCCAAGATTGGGCGGGAGATTTGGTGTGGATCCTCAGACATTGCGCGTCATGTCCTGCTTATTTCTTCATAATTTACTATTCATGAGCCTTCGCTGCACAATTCTTAACACGCTTTCGTAAAACATTGCTAAAATATATACATCGAAAGTCACTAAATGAATTTAGAAAAATTAAACAGAAAAAAACAACACTCCTTCTTAAGATTCGCGCCAAAACTCCTTTTGGACTTTTGGATCCTTACTTAGCTTTCTTTTTGTTGCCACTGTAGAAAAATTAGGTTAGGAAACCGGGCAAGTGCGAGTCGGATTCGCGCACCTATGGTTCCGGGTTGAGGGACAAACTTAACTTTGCTGTTGGACAACTGTTGTCCCAATACGATCGAAGTTTGTGTGTTCTACCGCTTGTACAATGGGTTGTGTTCTGAGGAATTGTTCGAAATGATGCCCACGGCTACTTTCTACCATCGCACCGCTCGCCAACGGCAGGGAATTCATTCTCACACTTTAGAACCTAAATGGTCGCGTACAGTGCGGTTTCAGAGAAACTTCCTCCCGCGAACGCTTAAGTTGTGGAATGAGCTCCCTGCCAAGGTTTTCTGCAAGGACTACAGTATGGAGTTCTTCAAGAAAGAAGTTATTAGATTTCTGAAGGGTCGGCAACGCTGGTGTTGCAAGCGTCCATAGGCTACGGTGACCGCTTACCATCAGGCGGACCGTAAGTTTGTTTGCCACCTTAGTGGTATAAAAAAAAAAAAAAGTTTATAATCGCAAAAAAATAAATTTCGGTATTTAGATTTTATTTAATTTAATGTGTGATACATGGCATTGCTTCTTGCCAAATTTTTTTGTTGTAGATCTACGGGAAGTACTCTATAGGTTTTGATTTATTTGTGTCAGTAAAAGACAAAAATAATCGTATTTAGGGCGTATTTTTTAATTGCATTGACTTAGAAGCTTCATATCTTTACTATTTTAAGAGACCGTGGAATTTAGTATTTCATAGTAATTTCAACTTGGTATTTTCATGCGTTCTTTAGCAAAAGGGTCTTGTCGAACCGACAAACATCTTTTTGTAATGTGCTGAAACTACAAGTTACCTATTCCTTTTTTTTCTATATTTGTGAAGACCTTGCTTCATGTGAAATTTCATGATTCTAGGACGACGGGATTTACCCCATAGGTTTTGATTTTTGTGAATGCCAAAATATGCGACAAAAAAGGCCGCATTTTGGCCGTATGAAAAATCCCAATGCCATGTTTAAATGGCTAGGACACAGGTTGTAAGTCCAATCAGTCATAACACTAAAAATATTATTGATTATTCTTTATATTAAGGTTCCACACACTTCATTACGACATAAGAAGTGGTGCGACTAAAGCACAGTAGACTAGTAAGTCGTCTTAAGGGTTGCCACGCTTTTTGTGTCATTTTTCAAGGGTCTTCACTTATTTTATTTTGATAATTAAGTCACAGTATTAAGCCTTTGTAAAACTTATTCTTAAACGATTTTAAATTCATTCATTTCTTATATACTGACGTAATAACCATAACTTTTAAATTATTTTAAACCACGTATAAAAATAGTCTATTAAATTGTTTTAAAAATAGCGATCCGAAACTGATGAGCAAAAAAAATGTTGTTTTAAAAAGTGGGCTTGTTCCAGTTTTATTTCATGACACCGGTTTTAAACCGGTACGATAGTGTACCGGTTTTACAATATTACACAAGTATACATACATGGCTGTGAGGTAGCATCATAGACATAGAGAAATAGACAGCGCATTTCCTGGCCCGATGTAAAAAATAACGGCCGCAATGTCCATAGGACAGGTTATAGTGGCATCAAAGAGAATATAATATACTACGTAGGTGGCATGCATTGCTTTGACATACACACAACAAGTCGGACACTTTTTACCCGACTGCCAAGGAAGAGTTATGTTTTTGACGCGCATCTTGTATGTATATATGTAAAATTTCTTTATTACTTTATCTTCCAAATGGCTGGATGGATTTCTATAAATAAGGTATCGTTAGATTTGTCTTGATAGTGTGACACCCTAAGTGGTAACGTAAAAAAATGGCGGAGTTTCAAAAAGTGTGGCGTATTTAATTAATGAACCTGAACAGACCATACCGAAAATATTTAACACTTATAATTAAATAGTCAAATGAAAGTCGAAAAAAATTAAGCAGTAAATAAAAATATATAATTAAATAAATAAAAAAAGCCGACCACAAAAATATTGAAAACTAAAAAGAAATAAACAAGTGCATCTAAAACATATCAAATACTTATTTAACTATAAGCAGTTGGGACTTGTCTTAGTTCTGTTGAAAACAATATTAACATTCATAGGAGAGTTAACCTTACATTCATAATATAGGTTCACTTTAGCCAGTAACTGACTGACTGAGCGTAACGCATCCCGCCGAATACACGATCGCGCTCCCCCTACCGAAAACAATTAAAGATCGCTTCAATGACTGGGCCCAACATTTCGGTGATCTGATGGAGAATATCTCTCCTTCTCATCAAGCTTATTCAGATTCAGATTTTGCTATAGAGTCGAAGGCACCCTCTCTTCCCTTCGTCCTAAACAAGCAGGAATCCCGCAAGGGTCCGTGCTCTCTCCTATCTTGTACCTTCTGTACACCAATGACATGGAACAATGAATATACCCAATTAGCCCTCTTCGTCCGACAGTCAAGTCGAATCACTAAGCGACTCCAATCCGTAATCACCACCCTAGGCGAATGGTTTCGGTAATGGAAAATCGAAGTGAATCCCGAAAAAAGTTCTGCTGTCCTTTTCCTTAACTCTTCGGCCGTGCCATTCCTTGGCAAGGCCAAATATCTTGGTGTGACCCTGGATAGGCGTCTGAACTTCCGCAATCACACCATAATAGTAAGAGACCGAACCGCTACCGCCCAATAACCCGAACCGATTATTTGTGCAATCCACAAATTATCACCCCCCGACTGACCACGGCCTCGGCATGTACTAATGATGACGATCTCACTCTCCAGACAGCGAGACTAGTCTCATCGACTTCCCCTAGTAGTACGTAGAATGGAAGCCCAGATGCAACACTTTTTTTTTGTTTTTTTCATCCTTCGATGTTAGAAAGTTACCGGTCCTTACAAAATTATGGTTTCACAATAATATCCTTATATATAGTATGTTATGTGCCTCAACTGAAACGAGTGGGAGTATCAAGAGTATAAATTAAGGTAGTGTATATTTTTTGGTCATTAACGTGATTGTTTTTTCATACAAAAAAAAAAAAAAAACTAATAAAAAGGCGTCAAAATCACCCCTTAAGCCCCATAGTAGTCTGTAGTATTTTAATCAATGGGCTATCAATAGGCATTGTTTAACTGACTGCTTCGCGCAACTCCCGCCAACCTCACGCATCACGCTGATTGGCTTACTCCAATAGTAAAAGTTTTCAACTCCATTACATACCATTTCCATAACTGCATGCAATAATGTGTACTATTCAATATCCACGCGCGCGGCAATGGTTTCGGTAATGGACGTCAAACCAAATTCCATTGAAGTAGTATATCGCCATGAGGATTTAAACTATCAAATAGAAAAAAAAACAATGCGACGTGACGTTGTCAATGTGTCAGTGGCACGAGTAAAGGTGCGTTTTGTTGACTGCTTCAATGCGTTTAATGTCATAATCCTGCCAAGTTAAAAAGACATAAATTTTGTTTAACACAGTACAAATCTTGGTAAATTCTCTTTAGTAGGATTACCGCATTATTTCAGTCGGTCAACAAAACGCTTCTTAAATAAATAATGTGCAAAATAAATAAACAGTAAACGTTTTTCAACACACTTGTGAAGAAAATAATTCTAAAAAATGATTTTCTATAGTAGATAAAAAGTTTTTTAGAGTAACAATTAGTAAATATGCAGTTAGTAAAATTATAATTAACTTATCAGATAGATTATTTACTGACATTCTTTCATGTTCTATCGCAATTTCAGATGGTTCACTATTCGAGTAGAAAGGTGAGATAGAAAGTAAATGTGAATGCTGCCAGCTTACATGGGCTGCGTTCCGAGTTTTATATTTATGGTTAGTCTAAATAGGTTGAAATAAGAATTTTGAATAGTTAGGGTTTAGTTTAATTTAGTTAGTTATATATATATATATATACTTTCATTGTAATTTGTGTTCTTTTATATTTATTTTTTTATTTTGAACTTTTATTTTATTGTATTATTGTAGTGCGTGTTTCGTTTTGGTGGTTCGACGCCAATTCAGAAGGCTCCTACTGAAAGTCAGTTTTGTGGCCCTGGCCACAGTTTTTTATACTGAGTGGGAGTCTTTTTTGAAAATTAGTAGCGCAATGTGGATTATTTTTATTTTAATGTTACAATGTCTTATTTTATCTTATAGCTGCTACTGTTTACAAATAAATATTTTTCTTTTTTTTTTTCTTTCTAATCATTAGATGTACTTGGTGTTTCGCCAGTAGGGCGCGCCTTAGAATCAATTCTAATTCTTTTTATGATTTTTACACAAATTTTCTTCTTGTTTTGTACGGAATCTCCCAAGTAACATATAAGCATTAAAAAAAGCTATAGTGGATCTTATTTTGGTTCTGGTGACAAATTTAGTCAACAATGATTTGGAAGTAAGACAATGACAAAGTGTAACCGACACTGACGATTCTATATAATCTTCAAACAACAAGTCCCTTATCCATTGTTAATTGTGTCTACTAGTGACAGTCCTAAAACACTGCTATCCCTTATTCTGTGCCAAAACTTCTATTATAGTAAAACAAGGAAATTACTAAAAACATTTTGTATTCTTTTAATACAAAATTACTTATCGCACATTACAAAATCGCTATAAAGTTGGCAGATGAGTACAAGGCTGAAAAAAAAGTTTTTTACCAAAATGACTACTAGATTCTTACCCATATCGTCAACTATCTACCTATAGAGTTTATTTTTTTAATTTTTTTCTACTTTTTATATTTTCGCTTATCTCATTACCTCTTACCTCCACCTTTCTCATCCAGACACTTTCGGATAGCTTTTTTAGGACACCGATCCAACTGACTGGATCCGTGTTCTCAACTTTAGAACTCATCTCCCTACGGCCATCGGTTCTGCGACAAATATGACCTGCCCATTGCTACTTCAGCTAGCTTATTCTGAGGGCTACGTCGGCGAATTTGGTTCTTCATCAGATTTCCTCATTTATAATTATATCCTTCAAAGAAACTCCGAGTATAGCCCTTTCCATAGCTCGCTGAGCGACTTTATACTTATGGATCAGGCCAACTGCCAGTGACCACGTTTTCGCGCCATAGGTCACAACAGGCAAGAAGCATTGATTAAAGACTTTTGTCTTTAAACATTGGGGTATGGGCGCCCAGCCCAACCGAATTCTCCTGTCAGATTTCTTTTATCGAAGCTGTTTCTACCCAGTGTAATTATCTGACCTAGGTAGACTTCGACTGTGACATTACCGACCAATCACTGGTTATCATTACTGGAAATAAAACATTAGGATCGCGGGCTTCAAATATTTTTATACTTTGGTTTGCCAGCGAAAAAGGTTAATAACCGCTGACAAAGAATGCAGATGTCTATTACTCTAGCAGGACCGTGTATTATTGTATTTTTTTAGATTTCAAGTGATGTAGATAATAAAAATGAATGGATACGTGTAATAAATAGACCAAACTATACTCCAATTAAATACACAAAGATATGTTCAATGCACTTTGAAATATGTAATATCATAATTTATTTTTATCAGGATCCATCTATACTACTATTATAAAATCGGTTTTTTTTCCTTTTGAGAGCTTCCGTTGCTTGCGCTGCGTAAACGGTTAAAGTTTTGCAAAAATCATGTATGACAGAATTTTGCTCCTTTAAAAGTTCCAAAAAAAAATCCGCGACAGCATATGCCTATCTTTTAAGGTTGGCTCACTATTATAACCTTTTTTATGCTAACCAAATTTGTTCTAAAATAATGCATTATTTGCGAAGGTGTTTTTATCACAAGATTATGGAAAACATATGAGTCCTGCCAGGGTAATGCACACTTTCAATTTTATAGATTTGTCGTCAAACAAGTCGAATTACGATCAACCAGTCGATCGCCGATCCCTGTGGACAGCGCAATCGATCGACCAGTCGATCGCCGATCGCTGTAGATAGCGCAATCGATCGCGATCAAATAGAACAAAACGAGCTTCGCGCGTGTGTAATACGAAAATAAACAATCGTTCACTAGAGCTATGTGAGGTTCAGTGAAAATCCATTCAGTCCGGTTCAGAAACAGCTAAAATAAAATCGCTCAAGTCGATCTTATAAGTCAAAAAATTTTAAAGTAGATCGTAGCCACAAGTTGGCTACCCCTGAACCAATTTTCTAAACGGCGATTTGAGCGCCTCTTGTAGGCAGTAGTTAATAATAACTAAGAGTCTTAGTCTTGGTAATTACTAAGACCGCCAGATGGATATTTGAGATTTAAGGCGGTGCTTGCAGTCACTCGTCCCTCGCGCCCTGATTTTTGGGGACACTGTTTTTATATGGAATGCTACATTGAGCCATCTCCACTCCCCTTCTATTCTCCATGAACAACAGCCTTATGATATAATAAGCAACTCTAATATAGCAGATTTATAGCAATAAGAATTATAGAGCGTTAATGAAAGGCCGAAACAAGCTTTAACGTCATAAGTATATAAGCGGCCACTGCTACATACTAACTGGAAAAAATATTTAATTTCTTTTTTACAGTTCTAATACAACCTATAGAGCTAAACTTATTTCATAAGTGAACTGTACATGGGCGTAGCGAGGTACAGGCAGGGGGGGCAGCTGCCCCCCCCCTAGGTGCCCATTACCTGAAGGAATTGGCTCAAAATGTTTACTATAATAAAATGACATTTTCTATCAGGTCTGCCCCCCCTAGCCAAGCCTGCCTCCCCCTAATCCAAAAGCTGGCTACGCCCATGGAACTGTATCACTTTAAGTGACAACCTAATCCACTATAAATCAATAGTAGTACTCTAAGCATCAAAATTACCTGAAACCTAAATTGTTTGTTGGGCTTCGACGTATGATTCTGCTACATTGCTAGATCGCCATCCACCATGACGCTTCAAAGTCATTACTCATAAATACATCAGCTCCTGAATTAGCCAGCAATGTAGCTGAAGTTCTTCTGAAACTTTGTCCAGTGTAGCTCTCAGCCTCTGCCTAACCTAAAAACTTAGCGATTTCTTTAGGCATAGAACCAAATTTGTTTATACCTGTAGGCTGACAGGAACATTTACCATTCTAGTAATTTAGAAAGAAACGGTAATTTTTTGCTTTTGGTGAATGCAAACTTTCATAAAATGGACCGTGTATGGTGAATGACCTCGGTATTTTATTTTTCGTGATTGGTATTTTTACTTAAAACATGTGGCCATGGTTCTCTACGTCTTTCCAGTTATATTTTGTAATTCTTGTATCCTACATGCACCAGTTAGCGTAGCGAGAAAATCCTGTGAGTTACACACAGCAAATATTAAAGCAACCTGAAAAAGAAATAATAAAGTTCAACACACAACACTGGCTGAAGTCGCGTAGATATTTAAAATTAATTTGACTGACCTTAGTAGCCAGATAGGTATTGGTTATCTGAAGCCTCTTTTATAAATTTTTCTATGTTTTCCTATGCGCGCGCATGGCGATCTGCCATAGACCAAAAAAAATCGGACTCGCGCACGTAGGGTTCCGTACCAATGTCTATAAAAACGGCAAAAAAATCACGTTTGTGGTATGGGAGCCCCCCTTAGATGTTTGTTTTATTTTAATTCAATATATTTTTTAAGTGAACATATAACTGAATATTCTGTGGATATTTCAAGCGTTTATACCTGTTTTGTGGTTGATGTTATCTATGATTTTGATACCCTTAATGAAGTAAGACTGTCGCAAAAAAGCTCATAACAATATTTGTTTATACGAAATACATGCCCTATACATCAAAAAATTTCATATATAAACTTGTAATCACATACTGGTCTTTCTAATCCATCCCTTACGTAAATTAGTAAAAGTAAAGTATTTTATTTAACAAACCTTACAACAAAAATTTCGCTACAAATTAACCACTTGTTGGACTCCTTAATCCATCCCTTTCGTAAAAATGTTTTAATTATACATTATATTATGTAGTATAAATACTAGATTTATGCATATTATGCTGTTATTCTCGGTACCAAAATTATACCCATAACATTAAAAACATAAGTGTTCACTATTAACTTTCAACTACCTCTTCATCCCCTTAATTTGTCCATGACGTAATTTTTTTTCTTAGTGGCTGTCTGCATCCACTAGTAAATTATTATTTTATTTGTATTTCAGCTTCAGACATAGATAAAGTGATTTTTTACATATTCATGAATAAAAATAGTTAGATATTTTGCTTAACACATTCAATCAAATTGCTTTAGTGACATTCATGTGTCGATTAAATACTTATATGTGTAATCAAATAGACATCAAAATCTGTCATGTGAAATAAAAGATACAAAAAAATATTAGCTCAGTATCTTAGTGAAAGCTACTCCACTAGTTCTATGTTCTCCGAAATTCTATTTGCGCTTTCGCGTATACATTACTGATAGCCTAGCGACTAGCAAGCGTATTGGCGAACCTCTGATAAAAAAACAGCAATGGACGATATAGTTAAATCAAATCGGATCAACTGTTGGCCGACTTGCATAGTTTATTTAATTAGAAGGTCATTAAATGTTACAATTAAGGTAAAATAAATTCTATTATATTTGTGATTCTATTGCCTTAGTAACCTTACTTTTGCAGTAAAGCAGCCATTATTGCTATGACTATTCTTGGTTGTATCGCATTGTATTTGTAGTTTTTGATAGCTGATTGCGTCGGTCGGTACTCGTATAACTATTGAACCTATCCTTGACACAAAATGACGTCGCATCATGCGCAGTGGTTGATTAGGAAACGGATGGTTCTGGAGTCAATTATATAATTGTAATTGCTTTATTAAAGCCAGACCGGAACAGTCCACTCCACGTTCCTCGAGGGGACCCTCCCCCCTTTTAATATCCAGTTGATGTCGGTTATAACTTTTGTTTTAGACATTAAACAAGTAGGTAGATCTATATTTATTAGTAATGTTTAAAGAAATAGGAATAAGATAGCGACGATAAATACCTAGCCATAAACTTTTAAATTCACGCTGAACCACAAACGTCACGTCTGCTTAGTACCTACTATTGTGACAAATTAACTAACACAGTCATCAATAATACGAAATACTAGCCAACCAACAATAATACAAACTATGAAAGTGCCTAAAAATAATTATGAGCAAAGAAACGAACAATAAATTTTATTTAAAAGATAGACTAGGTAGCTATGTTTTTACAAAGCTTAATTAGAGCTATTTTCAGTAATTTTACTGTAGGTAAGTGGATAATTAAATGCAGCTTTATTTACGCCCCCGCCCGCTGCAGTACCTACTGTATCTTCTACAAGCCGACAAAATTTTAACCTGTTTTAAAAATAGAACATTGAAAACTATTTTATTTCAAGGTTGTTGTTGCAGGTTGTTGGTATTCTGTGAATATCATATCTTAACGTTATTGGAAGGTATTTGGCCTTATTGTTAAAAATAAGAAAAGTCCTGTCTCACTGTGAAAACCGGCCGCCAGGGGAATAAGTTTGTATGGAAATTTTAGCGCTTGATACGATATGACACGAAAAGTTGATCACGCGGGTAACAGCGAATATATTATAATTCTGCATATATATTTTCATTCTGCAAAGCTCAGTTATTTCAGATGTAGCTGCACTACTCACGCTCGTTTAGTGACCCTCAGCGGCGCAGCCAAAACCCTGACAGTCAAGTGGCTACTTACAACAAGGCTTCTAGATAGACTTCCGCCAATTTGCACTGGGCCAGCGGATTAGACTATGGCCTAAGCCTCCTTTTACAAGGAGAGGTCTGTGCTCCTGCAGTGGGGCGTATTACAGCTAAAACTAGCGTAGTCTATGTCCTACAGCACGATATTTTTAGGATTAAAGAAGAAAACTGACTTTGACTTTGAATACTATGGTCCCTTAAAGTTGTAAAAGAATCAAGCTGCTAAGTCAATGCATTAAAAAATATGCCCAAAATACAGTCCTTTTTTATTGCATATTGTAACACAAAAAAGTTAAAACCCATGGAGTACTTCCCGTTGACCAGAATCATGAAATTTGGCAAGAAGCAAGATGTTACACATCTCGGAAAAAATCCAAAAACTGATCATAAGTCAGACTTGATCTCCTGATCGAAGAACTAGCCTGTGGAGGCTAGTCTGCTCTTGCAAACTTCTTTGTATTCTTAGTATTTAGTCTTACTTTTTTGTTTTGTTTATTAATACTGTAAGACATTGATTATTTCTTAGTGAGGAATACATAAACTGTCTTTTGTTTATATTAGATACTTTTTTATGTTGTGCTTGTGCTTTATATTTCATGTTTTTTTATGTTTGTAATGGAAAGTGTCCTTTTATGATAGGGAGGGCATTTTCCAATATTTTAATTGGACGCTGTAAGAGGGAGGGAGAAAAGAAATGCCCTTGCTGCGTTTCTTGCCGGTTCTTCTCAGTACAAGGTCTCCCGCCCTCTAGACTTACGAACCGATTGCGTAGTGACATTCATAAGTGCTCAATTATTGTAGCCTAAACTGAATAAATTATATTAAATTTTGAATTTGAATTTATCTTTATATAATAAGTTTGTACGGAACTCTCAGTGCGCGAGCCAGACTTGCACTTGGCCGGTTTATTTTTATTTATGCAAGTCAAATAGTATTTTGACTAGACTACCAGCACAATGGACAGACAATAAAAGGGTAGCGGGATGCTAATGGTACGGTAGCACCGGGAGAAAAAAGGAGAAATTTTATGTCCAGCAGGAGACCAAAAATAGGCTGATATAATGAAACTGAAATAATACCTATGACAAATATGAGGTAATGCAAAATGGCATTTCTGCTTTACGTCATAATCGGTAGTTGTTGAGCCTCTGACTCTCTGACTTTGGGAGTTTGTCGCTAGTGTAGTTGTAAGTACACACGGTTTCCATATGGCGACTGTAGTTTTGATTTTTAACCACCGGGTCAGAAAAGTTTGTTGCAATATACCTAGTGCTAATGTAATGATACTGTTCAGACGCAAAGATAACATTGCAAAAACACTTCATGTTGACGTAACATTGGCACTTGATTTAGGCGGGCGTAAACTAGTAGTGGATATTTGGCAGCTTGGGCGGGCGGCAGTGATCGGTTACGCTGCTGGCTGGGCAAATCTATAATAGAGAGAATAAAGTTGGTTTAGACAAATCTATTGCGGTGTTTAATGACTTACAACAGGGCGATTTTTAAGATTATTGTGTAGAGGTTTCGTTTTGCAAAATTTTGGTTATGGCTCCAGAAGAACCAAATATGTTAGCGTCTGTGGAATTTGAGGTGTTTGGGAAAGTACAAGGTTTGTGTGCACTTTTAACAACATCCATGACTTCCACCTAATGCATACTATAACTTATTTGAAAGTTATTCTTTATATCTGTCTGTTTGCCACTTTTTCCGTAGCTATCGATTGAGTCGATTAAAATTTAAATTGATTCTTAGTATCTAATACCTATGTGCTTGTGTCTTTATACTCTAACAATGTTTTAATTATAATTCTGCACATAAAAATGAAAGTTTGTCAGTCGCAAGTTTGATTCTAATACTGAGTGTAACGTACAAGTTATTGTGTAATGGTAACTATTTACAGGCCCCAGAGTCTACTTTAAACAACACATATACAGTTTATTAATTCCTTTCCTAAAATCATTTGCAAGTTTTGTATTTTTTTTATACTATTAACATTTAATCCTCACATTAATACTTTTCCATAGTTTTCATAGATACCTAACGTAAAGGTTATAGGTAGTTTTGCAATGTCCGTCAGTCCTTCCCTCATTCCGTCATTTTACGACTTTTCTCACGCTGAAATTTCCAGCGCTTGGTATTTTTATTTAAAGATAATGTGAGGTTTTTTAATGAATCTTTAAGGTTCCATACGTCCGAATGAAACAGCGGAACCCTAATTACATTGGATCACTCGTGTGTCTGTCACAGCCAATTTACGTCGAATCGACAGGACCGATTACCTAAGTTTAAATTTGGTACAGATATGAATTACTGTAACCAAAATACGGACGTACGTGTAACTGAATCAAATTAATGAAATTTGAAAATGGGAGTCACTTTTGGGTAAATTAGAAAATTTAAAAGATAATTTTGCAAATGTGTGACATATCAAATTAAAAGGCTTGTTATATGAATCTCAAATATAAATAAATTTTAAAATGACATGAATGATAGTTTAACGGTTTTATAAAAAGATTAATCCTAAGCATTCCCCTTTTCTTTTTGTGTTTCAGTGACTAAGCTTCCAATTTTGAAAAAAAAAATCTTGCAAATTAAAGAAAAACCTATATAAAAAGTCTATAGCCTTAAACTTACATAAATAATCTCTGAATATTGTATGGGCGCAAACTTACAAAATCTACATAATTTTAGTAATAACAATAAGCGGAACCTTCAGTGCATGAGACTAATTCCCACTTGACCTTTTTATTAAATGACAGCTCGATTTAGAATGTTTGGCTTCAAAGTGACCATTTATGTTTAGGTTTGTGTTGGTCAAGATAGTGGCAAATAGCCTTAAATTACTTTTAAAATATCACGTTTTACTAAAGTCCAAAACTTTGCTTTAGATGTAGATAGATATATAGTCTAGTAAACTAGTTTAAGCCTATTTGTAAACTTAAACTACGATTATAGTAAAAGCTACGGAACCCTAAACTAACCCTAATATAGATTTCTCCCTACATGCTCTTGCCCCTTCATTTTTCATCGCTTTTTTGTAAATATCTTTATATCCACTGGACGATTTAAGTTAAGATTGGATCCAGAACGCAACGTCACCAATAATATAAAATGTTAGGTAGTTTTGTGTGAGTTTTTTATTCACAAATTTGTTTAGTAAGATATTTTATATAAACTAGGAATTCCCGCGCAATTCAACTTCCCGTCGTATCACCCATACCCGGCATATCTCCTTTGTTGTTCCTTACTAATACTAATTCGGAAATTTTTCCTATCGTGTACAACACAACCTACCCTGAGTACGACTTGCACTGGACAGTTTTTTTTTATAAAAACCTTGTCCTGGCAAATTACAAACACAACAAAGAAGAAATCAGCTACTACCGTTTACTAGAGATGTTCCGTCTTACATGTGGCAATTAATGTTATTTTTACTTACAGAAGATTTTCTGTTTATGCAAAAATATATAGTACACACACCTAACACACGAATAGATTTTTTTTAACTTACATCACCATCCTCAGTTTACGAAAACCCCCGAGTTCCTTGATAAGGAAAATACCATTCGAGGTTTAGGGATTTCAGTATAGGATTCTTTAGCAACGCGCGAGTAATTACTAGTGTACCGCGGTGACCGCTTAACATCAGGCAGCCCGTATGCTTGTTTGCCACCTTAGTGATATAAAAAAGTTACGTAGTTAAAGCTTGCACTTGAATTCAGAATTTATTTTTACCATGAGCTTCTATTCAAGGTAACAAATAAAAATGATCAAGATCTTTACCTGTCAAGTTCAACTAGAAATAACAGTGGCTGCCTTTACTGTAGTAATTGCCGAAGAGACGTTATAATTAGACAATGCGTAAGCACAACTAGGTCGGTGACAGTGAGCGATCGGAAGATAACAAAACATTTTGATTTAGGTAACTAATTGTATTAAAAAAAAATATGTAGTAGGTAGGTGGACAGAACTCTCCAAACGAGGTCCACATAATGGTTTTTATACAGACGACAGTAATCAAATTTGGTATAAGGAGGATAAATAAATAATGACATTGATCGTTTACACATACACTGATGGACTCAACAGTGGATATGCAAACAAGTGCTGCACTTAGGGCGAAATAACCCTCGTCTATTATACATGCTTGATGATTTTCTGCAGTGAACTCTGAGAAAGTTTTGGGGATATTAATTGCAAGAAAATTAAATTGCTGTGATCATAAAATATTATAGCGCTAGTGGAAGAGCTAACTCGTTTCTTTGTGTCATGCAGAGATCTTCAACATATCAACATTTATAGTGCAACAAACTTATCTGACCCGGTGATTATTTTCTAATTTGATTATTTTCATATACGAGTATTAGTAATAGTTTTTATTTTTACCATGAGCTTTTATTCAAGGTAACAAATAAAAATAATCAATATCTTTACCAGTCAATATTAATTAGAATAAGAAAAAGCCTTGCGGGACACCAGCATAAATGTCCATTCTATTAGAGCAACTACATTCAACTACGGCTCGTATCGGTCTGCCGGACACCTATTTGCACAAACCCTCGGGAACCCCGTTAGATGGAAACTTCGATAGAAGACCCCGGTGCCAGACCTGATCGAACACCTTCACTATGTGCAGGCTGCATGCCAATGCCTTTCCCTGAGTCTCCATTGCTAGTTCTCATCGGTGTGAATGAGTGAGTGAGTGTGAGATACATTTTATTAGGTCACCTGTCAAGTGATCAAGACCGTGGCGAAAGCCATATTGACGGTTGCTGACCAGGTCGTGTTTTTCTAGGTATTCTTGAAGCTGTTTGTTGATCACACGCTCCAACACCTTGGAGAGGGGAGAGGTAATAGCGATGGGCCTGTAATTCGATGAATCTGATTTATCGCCCTTTTTGGGCACCGGATGCATATTCGCAATCTTCCATGAAGACGGAATTCGCCTAGTGTGGTAGGAAAGCGCGAAGAGGCGCGTGAGTACAGTACAAAACTCAGGAGCAAACTGCTTAAGCACCACTGCTGGTATACTGCCCACTCGACTTATGAACGTCTAGATAAAGCAATGCCCGCCGGACCTCTTGCTGGGTTATGGTGATTACGGTTTGGTCTTACCGCACCACGATATAGTAGGTGGTACAGCGCCTTCATCGTAGGGTTGCTACATCCAGGCTTATCATTTCCTGGACATTTCTGGGGCCACGAAAGGAATCAGAGTTGTGGTTTCCGGTCCGAGACTAAACTAAGCAGGAATTACTAGGTGAGGTAACTGAAGGTTGATGAAAAAAAAAACTTTTTTTGTAAAAATCTTTTTAATAACTTTCTTAAACTGTTAAATACAAAAAAAATGTAATTCAACTTTTGTAAGTAACTTTTCAGGGCTTAATTAAATATTAAAATCAACATCAGATATTTTGTGACGTAAAAAATATAGAACAAATATTGAGAACTTTATAATATATTAAACGTTTGTAGATAGATGTATTATCTAATATTAAAAACTAAACAAACGAAAAGTGAGCATATCTTTCAGGCTTATTAATTAAACTTTGGCAGACAATCAACATTATTATTATTAACTTAAAACAATTTAACGCCTGCCTTTGGCTAATATACTTAAAATCATCTTAAAATCGAAATATATATAAAATTATTTTTTTAAATACTTTTCGCTAGATTTTGCCATTTTCAATAATTTTTGGCCGTCATTGCTTTGCAAAACTGATATAATTTTGTGTATTTTTTTCCCAGGCAGTCCAAACTATTGTAACTCAAACCATGTTTAACACCATGGTAAATTAATGCCACTTCTTCATTTAAGACCGAAATCTCTTCCTTTGTATCTTTTTTGATGAAAAAGTTATCCATGCATCTTGACATTTTTTTGGCTGACATCATATTTTTTTGCTTGGTGCTATTGAAGTGAACCTACGACAAGAAAATACAGTTTATAAAACTATTATGACAATAACTATCATAAATAAATAAATTTATAACACAAGATGTATTTTACAATACCTACACACCCACTAAATTATTAAATCTATTTAACGACTAAGAGCTTAACGACTAATATAATAAATACAGAGTGTTAGGGATCTTCAATTAGTAGGAACAGCAACTTACTGTCAATGTGCGGCGACCTTCACACTGAATTGCGATTTCTGTGTTACATATTCTGCAAACTTCTATAAACTCATTTTTTTGCAATCCAGTCTTTAAAATCAGAATCATTAAACCATCTGTCAAAACCCGTGAATCTCTTTTTGCTCGTTGATGGTAAAGACAGTGAATCCATGTTGATAAATATTTTACATCCACTCCGAATCAAAAACAAAACAAGAATGAACCGCGCGCGGGCGATACTTGCAGTGCATGGCGGGGAGGGGAGCGTGGGTGGCGACTTGTCGAGTGAAGCGAAGTCAGCTGCTCACCCCTCCCCTCGCTCACCTCACGCAGCGCGAACACGCTATGTTTGGTTTGACTTTACTTTGTGAAAAAAAACTAGTATTTTTACACGCTTTTTATTAGCTTCACCTGTATGTTTGCATGTTTGTTTGTAACCGACTTCTTTGGGCGCGATTTTGACCCACTTTAAACGGCCAGATTTCGTTCAAACTTTGTAGATTTATTGAGGACCGATGACGATACACTAATTTTGATAAAATTATTCCATTTTTCAATTTGCAAAATATGATTTTTGTTAATTTATATAATTTTCATCTATAGTCGATAAGGTAAGAAAATTAATTAATTGTTGGCGTTTTTTATTAATTATAATTAAACGACACTTAATTAATTATCCATTCGCATTCGATGATCTACAATTGTCGATTAGAATTTAAAAAAAAATCTAACTCAAATAATTGATTTTTTCATAAGTTACAGTGTTTCCGGAGTTTCATACATGACGGACAGGAAAATTTTTTGACCTATTTTGATATTTTTTTCCGTTTCTATTGCACTAAATTTATTTTTTAGCAAGTATAGAATTAATCTCCGTTAAATTATCTCGACAATAGTATGCAAAATATCTTGATTCCTTTAACTAACAAGGCTATAATACTAAAAATAGTTGCCAAAATAAGGCGAAAAAAATTTTTCGATCGTAAAGCACTCTCTGATGCTTCGCATCATGAGTCGTGCAATAGTTTAAAATTAAAAAAACAAGCTATTATAAATAATCCAAACTAAAAAGTAGAAAATAAATAATAGTTTAAAAAAACTAAAAAACACGCTTTTTATAGAAAACCGAACTAAAAAATAGAAAATAAATTTTAATGAATTTAAATTAAGAAAATAGTGTTAAAAATTTCAATGAATATAAATTAATAATAGTGTGAATAAAAAAAAAAAAAAATTATTTTAAAAAAAGCGTGGGGTGCATGGTGTCAATAGTTATAAATATTTTATTGACAGATATGAGTAGAGTAATTATCATTTCGATAATATCTTAAAAAGCACCCCACGCTTTTTTTAAAATAATTTTTTTTTTTTTTTTTTCACACTATTATTAATTTATATTCATTGAAATTTTTAACACTATTTTCTTAATTTAAATTCATTAAAATTTATTTTCTATTTTTTAGAGAACGTAACGACCCGACACACATGCCACCACCGTAAAGACACTTTGACAGAGCATGACACACTCAAGCAACTCCAACAAAACTTCGATTGTACTAGTTACAATGTATATAGTAAAGGAACAAAATAGAAGAGGAGAAGATTGGAAAGTTCGGAATGCTTTACTACCGAGAAGAACCGGCACGAAACTCAGCATATATACAATATAGCTTTTCACTAGCAATAACATAACATACAATGTTTTAATTTAAAAAATATTTCAAATACCCCAATACAAATCAATTAAGTTCTAATTTTTCCAAGCATTTTTATCATTTATGTATTCATTAACTTTGTATTAGCTTTGACATATATTTTAAATTTATTTAAGGGGAAAACCACATGTTCTGGAATTTTATTGCAGCAAAATATACTTTGTATTGCGAAAGAGCTACGTACCTTCAGAATACGATTTTGGAACTACAGTCGCCATTTTGAGAAGGCGTGAACTTACAACGACACTAGCGACTAAATGACCAAGTTCAGTAGGTCAGAAAAGTGTGTTGCTCTGTACTAAAATATACTAGACAGACCTTTGTTTGCGTATGCGTTTCAGGTATGGATTCCCTACTTTGCAAAGAACGTTATTCTCATAGAAAGTGTCCAAGTTACCTTTTAGCCTAAAAAAACATATGAAGGGAGGCTTGAAATACTAAAGTTGCCAACTTTACAGAATAGGAGCATTAAAGGTGATCTAATTGAGACATAAAAACCTGACATTCGAGTACAAGGAACCTACTAGGTCATCGGTTCAGCTGGCTCGGGTGGCCACGTTAGGCTTGCCGATCCATGGACTTCACTTTAGTACACGTCTACCCACAGATAGTCTTGTACTAAAAATACGTCTACCCCAACTTTAACCGGTTCCACGACAGATATAACGTTTCCTCTGCTTAATCTGTGAGCTATATAGACGACTTAAGTTATTCGAAGGTTCTCCTCGTATTTAATAATATCATTCAAAGAATTACCGAGCATAGCCCTCACCAGCATTAAATTGTTGATCAAACCTAGTCAGTGTCAGTTAGTGAGTTCCCTACCCTAAAAAAAGGCCAAGTGCGAGTCGGACTTGGACTTTTTATATTTGAGTTGATTGAATGAAAGGTAAATTGCGGTTTACGATTTATGACGTATTAAAAAAAACTACTTACTAGGACTCGTTCAAACCAATTTTCGGTGGAAGTTTGCATGGTAATGTACATCATATATTTTTTTAGTTTTATCATTCTCTTATTTTAGAAGTTACAGGGGACACACTCATTTTACAACTTTTGAAGTGTCTCTCGCGCAAACTATTCAGTTTAGAAAAAAATGAAATAAGAAACCTCAATATCATTTTTGAAGACCTATCCATAGATACCCTACACGTATGGGTTTGATGAAAAAAAAAAATTTGAGTTTCAGTTCTATGTTTGGGGAACGCCCAAAATTTATTGTTTTTTTTTCTATTTTTGTGTGAAAATCTTAATGCGGTTCACAGAATACATCTTCTTACCAAGTTTCAACATTATAGTTCTTATAGTTTCAAAAAAAAATGGCATACGGACGGACACACAGACAGACAGAAATGACGAATCCATAAGGGTTCCGTTTTTACCATTTGGCTACGGAACCCTAAAAACCGTATAACTTGATAAAAGAAACCTTATATAATGTGATGGTTTATTTAGTTGTACCACTCATTCTTTAGATAGAATAAGAAATTACAGAAAAATATTACCCCACGTTTGACTAGCAGCGAAATTTACTGCGTACCTCATGTACCTCTGTCAGGATCATTAGACACAGATGTCCTTCGTCTTTAATCATTGCGGTATAAGCAAAAAGTGAAGATATATCGTTGACTTATCGATTGTGACATTATTTTTTCAACTACCTACTGAAGTAGACTTGAAATACCACTAAAGTGGCAAACAAGTAGACGGCCGCCTAATTTTAAGCGGAAACCGTTGCCTGAAGGTTTGCACGCAACGCGATCTAGGGTCATTACTCGTGCATTGGCGACTGTTTTAAACTCTAATCACACACTTCTTTTAAAAACCCATGCCCAACCCAACCCATTTATAATAATAAGTCTGCTGCCCTTCTGTCATGTATAACTTGAGCATACATAGTAGGCGACCAATGCGTAATTTAAAAATTAATAAGAAAATTACACCGCCTCTAAAAACCACCGAACAAAAACACAAAACAAAAACAACCGGCTTCAAAAAGATGCACTAAAAAGATAAGAACGATTACTTATTTTCGAAAAACTGATCTGAATTACAGTTTGAAGTTCGTTTCATGCAAATGAAGTGAGTTATAAACTGTTTGGTAATAGACACCAAATTCAAACTTTAATTCAGATCAGATTTTTGGAAATAACTAATTATTTTAACGTATTAGTGCATTTTTTTGAAGCCGGTTGTTTTTTATTTTTTTTTGGGTTAAAAAGTTTTTATTTTTTACTTTAAAGTTACAAATTGTTTTTTTCATGCACATATTTTTGACCAAAAGTTTAAGTTTGAAACTCCTTTTTGAAGTCGGGTTAAAAATAAAACTTGCACACGCACATGGATCATTGAGCTTAGTGTTTTTCTCCTTGATTGAAGTCGAATTCTTTACAAATAATTGTCTCATATCTTTGTTGTAATGGCGAAGACAGCAGTTATTTCATGTTCCATGTGCGTGTGTAAGTTTTATTTTTTACTTTTTAGTGTTTCTTATTTTTCTTTACATTATGATACCTTTATTTCTGCCAAATTTACTGTAGTATATTCTATTTAAATGTAGAATATCCTATATGTTCCATAATAATACTATATCTAGAATCTACATTGTGTATTAAGTACGTTAAGGAGAAAATAGCTAACAAGAGGCTATTTAGAAGCCTAAGGCCGATGGTCCACTTTGGTCTGGTCTCTGGCATTAACAAAGGTCATCTCCGAGCCATTGGTAATTATAGACAAGTTAGTTGAGAATAATATGTATTCTGTTAAGCACTCACCTTTTTTGTTTGGTGGGTGGTGAGCGTTTGCATTGGCTGATATGAAGATATGCTAGCCGTGATTTTCGCAATATTGTACAGCTCAGGCTGCTCCCTTGATGGAACTTCCTCATCACCAGGCATGTTGACCGAGGCTAGTACTAGTGTTTGTTTCGTGTCATTTGTGTCGAGCCTTACCGCAGTCAGGTCTCTGGAGCAGAAATTGGTTAGTAAGCATTGCTGGTATTGATCTGGGAATGTACCTATATGCATGTTCTCGGTTCATGAACTGAGGATTTGTGCAGCAACTTACCCCCGATGTTGTTAAAACCACATATGCTGTTGCCTCTAATCCACAGCTCCTGGATTAGAGCTATGGTCTTCTGGTTAACCGCCAGCAGTCTGCGTAGGGTAGCTGTTGCAATCTGTTTGTGCTGGAGGTTGGTTTCGACCACTCAATCTGATAGGATCCTGTACCTATTGTGGTTGCGATGAACTGAGTCGATTTTGTCTCGTCACTGGCCTTTACCTGATGTCCGCTTTGGGGGCCTTAGACGTTGCCCCAGCAAGTGCATCGCGTTGTACAGTCAGTGTTGCGGTGACCGTCATCACAGGTTCGCCGCTCTCTGAGTCGGTGGTTTCCGCGTGCCAGTTCTGGCGGTTGCATACCTCACTATGCGTGTCGCAGCTAGCCGGGGGCGTCGTCCAAGTCGACCCCACGGCTCACCGGCCACGGTCGGCAGTTCTCGATGAGCCCCGTGGTACGATGACCGTTCTCACAGGTTCGTTACCTACCGGATGTATACTAGTGGTTTTCGCTCGCCGGTGGACGGTAGTTGCGTTTCCCACGCTTTTTACCTCCAAGGGGGGGAAGTCAGCAGGACTTTGCGGAGTTGAAATGCGTGTTTTTGCGATTGTCGACTCGACGCTGTGCCAGCTGCCAGGAGGTGTTGGACAGTAGTTCTGTTCTGGACATGGCTTGCGCATGCTTAGCAAATTTGTTTGTGCAGCTTTGCTCTCCCCAGAGTAAGAGGAGCTGCCTGAAGCCCTGGGGTGTGAGCCCAAAGGTTCAAGAGGGGATTCTCCAAAGTCGTGGACGCTGGTACCCTTCTGGGGTAGTTCTTCTTCAAGTTTCACTTCCATTTTTTTTTCTTATTTGGTATGTGTGTGTGGCGACTGCGAACTGTAATTCCAAGTATGCCCGCTTTTCAGCCCAAAGGCTCCTTGAAAATGAAGGCCATGGTCCTCCCCATTTATGCGGACTTGGGACCGGCACCGTCCAGTGTACACAGCACAAGTGCGTACACCTCCGCACTGGGGTTGGGTTGCATTAAGGTCTTAGCTACCAATTTACCTGCACGTAATGACACATTTTTTCCCTAAAGGACTATGCAGTTGGCTGATGCAGCCATTACTGCAACACCGGGCTTTTGAGGCGAGACTCTGAAGATGTCTCAGTCCATATAGCAACCAACGCTCAAGAGCTCCTAGCGGGGGGAGCCTCGGCTTGGGTTGTCGCTCTTGGGTAATGTCACTGTTTACCAGTAAGTGTTATGAAAAAATAGTATATTAACTACACTGTAGTCGGAGTCTACTTTTCTCACTGTGATTATAAGTTACATTACCTACATATTTTATATCATTTTTTAATTAATTTTATTTCAGGATGTTACTTCACCAAATATTGTAAGGAATTAGCTGAACAGCTGGGTGTTGGAGGATGGGTGAAAAATTCCAAGAAAGGTACCATAGTTGGGAAGTTACAAGGGAGTAAGGCGCACTTAGATCATATGTGAGTGGGTATCAAATACCTAAAACCTAACAATCAAAAACTAACCTAAAAATGTAGATAATTTTAATCCTTCCCACTAACCAATCCTGACTTCTTATAGGTCCAATAGTACAGGCAAAGAACGTTTGTATATCATTCCGTCCTTATTAAAGCTCCTAGGGGCGGAATGTATTGCGAAAAGTCTTTGGCTTACGAGTCCTAAAAACTTACTCTCGAGAGGCAAGATAAACTTTTATACATTTTACCTCCGAGAACACAAGACCCAAGACATTCCAAAAATGTTTTGCCTTTAGGAGCTGAAAACCTGCGAAATATAAATCTAAGACAAAAAGTTTAAATGCATTTTTTAAACCCTATCTAATGATAATAATGTGCTGTCATTTTGGACTTAATCCAAAAATTCTAAAGCTGCAAGCATGATTTAATTATATGCTAATTGACACGTCAACATCAAATAATAAACAAAATTAATGATCATCTTAGCGTGAGTGATGATCGCCTATCGTAAATTACCGGTACAGCGCTATCTTGCTTATAATTAACGATACAGTAACAAATTTGTTTGTTGGAAACGATATACAAAGTAAAGTAACGTCGGGCTAGGTCAGTAATTGGATGGGTGACCGGTTAGCGCGACAATGGTGATAAGTACGGAACCCTCGGTGCGCGAGTCCAACTCGCACTTTGCCGGTTTTTCTATGCTCCTCCGTGTGTCAGAAGGCCCGACAGACTGGACTACATCCATTGTGTGTGCCAGTAATAACTCCCGATACAGACATGTGGTGTCAAATTAGAAAATTCATGGTAAACTAAGAAAGAAGTGGAAATAAGCAGCAGAAATAAATAGCTCGTCGAATTAAAATAATCAATGGAGAAGCATGGTTCTAGAATCTGGAGTCTAAGTAAAATTAAATATTGAGTCTTATTCTAACACGAAAGACGTCCACTGTCGAAAGAAGACCTTCCCCATATGTCTCCATCCCTCAGAGGTCCCTCAATAAATCAAATATAAATAATCGCGAAAGTTAAAAAGTTGTTTGAAGTGTGTGTCGGTGACTTTGATTCTTCGGCGAATTTCCTCGTTCCGGATTTCATCGCGTATAGAAACACCAAGCATATCCCTCTCCGTATCTCGCTGAGCGACTCTGAGCTTGTTTAAGAGGCCAACAGTTAGAGACAACGTTAAGTTTAGATTACTACCTGTAGTAATTTGTAAATAACTTTTTAATCATATCATGCTAAAGGTCATGACCTAGTTATCTTGTTTCAGGATTGACTGGCTAAGCACAACTGGATCTCCGGGTTGTAAAATCGAAAAGTGTGACCTGACCAATTGGGAATACCTAGCACGTCTAGACTATAACAACTTCAGTGTAAGATTTTAAACGAGATCTCAAAATAGCTCATAGGCCAAGAGTTCTTTTGAGTTAACCTTTTTTTAGTTACCGGGGTTATTTAAACGGTTGGTTTCTGATTATTTTTGAAATTTACTCTGGAGTTCTCGTATCTCGAGTTCTGGATGTAAAATGTATCGAAGTGAGTAGGTACATCTTGCTTCTCTAGTTTTTAGGTCACGAGAGGTGAAATGTACTTACTTCGTACACTTTGCCCCTTTGAACGCGAGACCCGAGTTCTTTAGAACTTTCACAGTAAGCTCCCTGTTACACATTGTTTATGTGTAAAACATATGCGAATTTTGTACGTCAATCTATATTATTCTTCTGATCTTGTCTGTATCTTATTTGTATTTTTTTTTAAATAAAATAAAATATCGATAATTGTAAAATGTCAATGTTTTTGCAATGTATTTAAACATTTATTACTCATCATTACAGACACGTAATCATCGAGGATTAAATCGCTAGATTAGCCCATTCTTTACTATATAGGCTCTGCATTTGGGAATTCTTGGCGGGCCTATATGAAGTTAAGTCATTAAATTTAACAGTTAGCCAAAATAAATGGTCCAAATACTCGTAAGGCTGAAATAAATTGTTGGGCTGAATCGAACTTTGGCAAGTAATTTCAATCAGTAAATTTTTATAAGAGTATAGCTTTTGCCCGCAGTTCTACTCGCTCTAAATTTGGTTATCGGTGTAGGATTTCAACGGCAACTTCTTAGTTGAGTTACTTGCGCATTTATAATATTTATATGGATAGGGGACAAATATGACTTCACCCACTTACTCATTTGCATTGGATTAGTTACAGTAATAGTAATAGACTAGCTTTTGCCAGCGGCTTCGCCCGCCCTAAATTTGGTTATCGGCGTAGGATTCTTACGGCAACTCCTCAATTATAGAAAAGAACCTACTTACACTCTCTTTCTCTAACGCTAACGCTTACTTCAACCCGCGACTTTGTTTACGTAGAAGCTGAAAATATTTTTACCGGCCTTCCCCCTCATGACTGTCCCATCAAAAATGCGCATGCAGTAATTGAACATTATTTTGCTGCGATGTTAATTTAAAACTGCGATATGTACTAAGATATTCATTTTAATCGAATGATGTAAGGAGCAGTTTTGTTTAAAATTAAATACGAATGATGAATAACGTATAAATTTGGATAAAGATTAATATCATGTTTATAAAAACACCGTCGCAAATAATGCATTATTTCAGAACAAATTTGGTAAGCATAAAAAACGTTATAGTAAGCCAACCTTAGAAGATAGACATATGCTGTCGCGGCCTTTTTTTTGGATCTTTTTAAGGGAAACAATTCTATACATGACTGTTGCAAAACTTTAACCGTTTACGCAGCAGAAGATCTCAGAAGGAAAAAAAAACCCAATTTTGAAACATTCTTAATTGGTGTTCAGCTCCTGTTGGTCTTAGCGTAATAATTTATAGCCTATAGCCTTCCTCGATAGTTGGGATATCTAACACTGAATTTTTCCAGTAGTTCCTGAGATTAGAGCGTTCAAGCAAACAAACAAACAAACTCTTCAGCTTTATATAATATATATATAGTATAGAAGAAGATTTGCTTATGTTTTTTAATGTACACTGTAGGTAAGTGCTACTCTGGCTAATGCTCCGTCTGGTCATATTATATATAAATAAAAATTAATCGCCGATATGTATGTATGTACGCGCATAACTTCCGAACGCCTGCACCAAATTGAATAATTATTTTTTTGTTGTGTTCGTTATTGTCAGGACAAGACATTTCAATAAGTTGTTGTACATACACATCGGGTTAGATTAGTACAAGCCATTGAAAATAGCTGAAAAAGACCGGTAAAGTGCGAGACAAAGTCGCGCACTAAGGATAAACCATAGTATTGTAATAAGATTTTGTTAAGTTTTTAAGCACATGCCGGGGATGGATTCCGAATTAGTACAAGCCTTTGACAATATGTGGATGTGAAAAATGTTGTATATTACAATAAAGTATGGTCCAATTATTTATGATATTGTAATTTTATTTCATTACATGTTCGTACTGTAAACGGTAGTTTTATCTAATTTTTTTTCATTCAGTACTTACACAACCCGTTAAAAGCCAAGTCAGGTAGCTATGGCATATTATAAATTGAATCAGCTATTAAGCAATATTAATGTCAGACAAGGGCTAAATAATTTGATCATACATTAACGCTAAAGAAGATATACACAGCTCGCTCAGTGAGCAGCGAGATCTACTTTACAATACGGTACATGACTGATTTTAAGTCATGTGCACTAAATAATAAAAGACCCTTGGGTTTCTTCCATTTATCATTTGTTCTGTTATGTATGACTTATGATGACTAATAAGTAATGCTTATTATTGAGAGTTTATGTTTTGCCTATAAGCGATTCACCAAAACGAAAGGTTTTTGGTGAATTTTCAGAGGTGTTGGTATACTATAACTAGCGCCCGCCATTAGATATTTCTAATTTTCTCCTTCGAGCGAATTTCGAGAATAAAATGTTAAAAATATAAAACTAGTTATAAGCTATTTTTAGAACCTTATCTATTACTCTTAAAATCTTTGCTAAAATTTACCGTTTTAGCAGAAATGCCTACTTACAATTCACAGTAATTTTTTGTATCAGTTTTAGTTAGAATAGATTTTAAGTTTATTGAGTTTCATTTAATTTTTTTTCATTTAAAATATTTTGAAAAAGTTCCTACTACTATGTCTTTTTTTAATTTAATAAACAGACCATTTTCATCGCTCTATATTGAGTAATTTAGAGTTTCGGAAATAGCTTCGAAACAGGATATTTCTGTTTTAATTGGTAACCGGTTCCGAAAGAAGAAGTAATATTATTATTTGAAAACCGGGTGTCGGTAGAAGAAACATTTTTCTTTTTTGGAAACCAGTTTCGAAACTTGGTTTCGAAAGCGGCCGAAGGGATCCTATTCTACAAACAATAAAAAACCTTATAAAATTAGAAATATCTAATGGCGGCTCTATTTGGCTGCCATTAAGCCCCTAAGCGCTTTTTAAAAGCATTGCTTACATGTGTGGTCATTGTTTACGTACAAATTTATATATATGTTCATTAATGCTACTTGAGCAGCAATATATTATTCCATTAGACCTTAATTTGATCCTTAAAAGTGTTAATTATGTCAAATACCTACCTATAATGATTGTTAAGTGGAACAATGACAACATGCAAACAATAATGTCTGCCTCACAGTCTTATAATGTTCTGTGGTTTGCCTCCTCTTCTAACTTGTATATCTTCTCATTGACTGATGGTGATGACCTATGAATGCGCTATATGATCACAGGAAATGCTCCTTCTCCCAGTCTTCAGTAGCTGCGATTGCTATGTGGTTGATTCTAACGCTTATGTCTAGCAGTAGACACTTAGCAGCTAATATGAAGATGATGATTAATTTTGAGTTGTTTTAGCAGGCTTTTTAAAATTACAAAATTAATAACAATTACATAATTAGAGGATGTTTTTTTTTAAACTTAGGTGGCATACAAGCACACGGTCTGCCTGATGGAAAGCGGATGAATGATAAATTACCAACGAAGTGGGGAGCTGGGAAAGGATTTATTATTATATATAAAATATAAGAAAAGTATATTTAGGATTCCGTAACCAAATCGTACCAAAACGAGGCCCTATTACTAAGCCTACGTGGTCTGCCGGACTCTCCGTCTGTCCGACCTTTAAAGGGCTCTATCTTTTAGATCGATGTAGGTAGACGCCTGAAACTTTTACAGAATATGTGTTGTTATGGCGGATTTCCGAACAAAGAAATAAAAAAAATTTAGTGGGGTCCCATACAAGAAGCGTGTTTTTGTTGATTTCGCTCTATATAACTTCAAGCTTAAAACGATTAAAGTATAAGGTCTATAAGTACATCAACAAATCATAAAAACTAGCCAAGTGCGAGTATTTGTACCCCCCCTCGCTGCGCGAGTCCGACTCGCACACGCCGGTTTGTTTTAAATACTAATTTTCCTGTGATTTTTTTTCTCTTTCTTTGTTAACACCAAAATTAAAGTGAACATAGGGTACAGACATTTACTACAGCATAGCACTTGGCAGGTTTTTTTTAAATAATTCTAGGTTCGGAAGCCTAAAAAATAACAAACTACGTACATGTATTACTATTTTTTTATTATATATAAGAAAAATAGGTATTTACAAAAGTGACCACTTATTTTCTAATAAAAGGTAAACTATTAGGTTTTTACACATTATTTACAATGTATCATAAAGAATTAGCAACATTTTTTAGTATAATAACGTGATGGGAACATTAAGATTAGGAACGATTAATATTGCACAGCTATTAATATCGTACGTACCTTACGTACAACTAAAAAAAAAACAATCATTGAAAAACTGACTGTCACGTTTCTATGAATAGGTTTTTAAGACAAAAAATAATTAATACACTCTATGGAAGACCTATTTAAAATTATGTGGTGCTTAAAAAATAGATAAATAATAATTTTTAGATTTTGAGTTAATACAGTTTCGTTACGAAAAAAACAGTCGGTAGTTATAATCCACTTTAAAACATTGGATACCGACAAAGGTACAGACGGTATCGGTTATTGTCTTCTTAAGACACACAAAGTAAATTATCAAGACTAAGTATAATATTGCTAAGTTACAATGTTTGTATTACTTGATTGCTTAGTTACTATACTTTGTTGTGTTTAATACTATCATAGAAGAATTTTTAACTAAATGCAACTAATTAGTCTAAGGCGTTGGACTACGCAGATAAAATAACTTCCATTTCTACCAATACTTCTCTCCGTCCAATCCTGACGTATTATTGCTCTTTAAGAATTGACAAAGGTTATATAATATTTTGTGCCTGGTCTTTCATTATACCACTTATTTTTAAATTTGATAAGTTATGACATAAAACCACCTAAGTCCAGACACACTGTATTGGAAGCTGCGTTGCGTTGTGACTATCGTCTCATGCAGAACTCGGACCTTATTGGAAACAGTCTCGAACTATTCGAAATCTGGAATTTGAGACAAAAATGTATAAAAGTCTGACTTACGTCCCGAAACCCATAATTGTACTTGCATACATTTTTGTCTCGAATTCCAAACTCTGAATAGCTCGAGACTGTTCCCAATAAGGTCCCTGAAGTGATTGCTTAAAATAGACTATTCCCTAAATTAAAATATGGGTGTGTATCCAACCACTAGTGACCCCTATTAGAGAATCAAAATACTGACGTAATTCATACTAAAGATAATCAGTATCATACAGAACTATTTTTTAAATTTAACTAATTTTTTTATACTTATGGTTCAGCAGCCTCCTAAGAACCTTAAGAGTGTATGTACTGTATCTTGAAGTTAAACTGTAAGTCACAACGTTTCTATTCGGCCGTCTTTGTATCTATCTACTGAGATAAAATGTTTCAACATTTTATTTAAGATTCCTAGAAAACTAATAACATGGAATGTTTTTATCAGCAGTAAACTTTGTTGACACTTCACCTACTTAAATTCCATTAAGGCCTCTATTTCGCTAAAAACATAATATACAGGAATACATTTATTTAAAATCTATTCATTGTTTGATTAATCTCTTTATCTCTTTGTACCTTACTTATCTGTACAGTTAATTATAATCTAATTCATGTCTAATTACAAATATCTAAACACTTTTTAATGTCACGTGTTTGTACATATCACATTATTACTATATTTAAACTTTCTCTTCTGGTAGCTGTAATGGAACACTAGCTTCTTCTGACTTTCTTGCCGCTGCTGCTGCTGCAGCTAAAGCTCTTTTGTGCCTTTTCTTAGTTCTTTCTTTATGGAAGAATATCCTCAAGTAATGACAGGGGAAGACTACACATTCTCCCGCTGGTTCTTCGGCGTCAATGTACACCCCTCGTACAAGGACAGAATTGGAACAGTTGAGTAGTATCAGGATTGCCAGACTGATGACATGGGTGCACCAGTTACTCAGTTTTGGCGCATCTGCGAGAGAGAAGTGAAGATTAAATGTTATAAACAAACAGGTGCGTCTTTCTGAATTTAGAAAGATGTAATATGTTATATGCCAAGGTTTTCTCTAAGGACTACAGTATGGGGTTCTTCAAGAAAGAAGTTATTAGATATTTGAAGGGTCAGCAACGCGCGAGTGATGCCCCAGGTGTTGCAAGCGTCCATAGGCTGCGGTGACCGCTTACCATCAGGCGGACCGCAAGCTTGTTTGCCACCTTATTGGTATAGAAAAATGGTGTTAGCTATAATGGTACATATAGGAATATTATAAAACATTCTTTTACAACAACTTATGCTTAACTTAAGCTTATATATTATACTCTTATAGATACACAGTTATTCATAGAATATAAATATAATAGAAGTTTATTACCTAATTATAAAAGATTCTAATTGGAATGGTGACCTTTGGAAGCATAGAAAGGTCTATGAGGGAGGCGTATTTAAAATAATCTGTAAGGACTATACTGCTGCAAGAGGACATTAATAACCTAGGGGTTTATATAGTACCTAGAGGTTATACTTCTAGTTTTTCGCGCAAAGTTTTCTTTTTTATTTATATATAATAAGAGTAAAGAAAAATAAATAAAGTAGTTTGGATTAAATTAAAATTAAAAATGGTCATAACGCGACTTTATATTGATATTTCTAAAAGGCACATAAAGTCACTTATAAAAGATATTTTAGTATTTACCAGGAAACAAATAAGCGTCGAGCAACCCCCAGACCCCACGCCACACATTGACAGTGGCTATGAAGGAGATCAGGTGGAACACGTCAGCGAGCAACAGGCGAGGCGCTCCGTGCAACCGAGCGGCGGCCCAGCGGACAGGGGCTTGCAACAGGAACGTTATTGCAACCAGAATGTACCCTAATATCTGTTGAAAAAAGTTAAAAACTTAAATCTTTATAGACTGACAGCTGAGTCACTGTGTAGGCACGTTACTTTTAGTTAATTCATTCTCACACTTAAGAACCGAAATGGTCGCATACATTAAAGTTTCAGATAAACTTCCTCCCGCAAACGCTTGGGTTGTGGAATAAGCTCCCTGCCAAGGTTTTCTCTAAGAACTCTAAGGGTTTTTCAAGAAAGAAGTTATTGGATTTTTAAAGGGTCGGCAACGCGCGAGTGATATCCCTGGTGTTACAAGCGTCCATAGGCCACGGTGTTGTTTGACACCTTAGCAGTATTTAAAAAAAAAAGTTATCATCTAAGCGTTGGTTTTGTTTTTAGTTAATTTGAAATACCTTAATAAAGTAGTTTAAATAATAGGGTTAAATAATTTATTTCTATTACTTCTATGAATTGTGTCCCTGGATGACGCTAACGATGGAGAAATTTTAGTATTTGTTATTTGGCAACAGATATTAGACTAGGAAAATACAAATTCAAAATCTTAAATTAATAAATGAAACAGCATTCAGCATAGTCAGAATGACTGAGATTAAAACATTCTATGTCTCGAAGGATTAGGGCAGTGGTAGTCAAACTGTGGCCCGATTCGAAGTCTGATGCGGTCCGCAACTAATAAATTTATTTTATAGGAGCTAGGTAAAATAACCTTGTTTAATTTACTAACTGAAAATTATTTTCCTAGTACCCATTGTTAATTCTCACAAATACATAAATGCGAAAGTCTGTTTGTTATTGTTTGACGTCGCAATGTAGCAAAAGCAACCAATTGACCCGATTTTTGGCACAAAGATAGCGAATAGGAGGAACGTGCTACACAATAGGATACTTTAATCCCACTCAAACATTACTATGGGAATATTTTTTTCTACAGCTAATATCGCGGGTCACTATTCCATTACGTCTTAACGGAGAATTCGATGCTTCAAACATTAAAAAAGGTTTGATTTTTTACAAAGAGATAGCTTAGAAAATGGAGAACTACATAAAATACTTTTTGTTTTTTTTTACAGTGAATTTTTCTTTCACCTTACAACAGAGAATTTAATATACTAAAGTTTTGGCACCGAGATAGTTATATCGATGGCAGAAAGGCTAATTGACGTAACCAGCAAAAAGCCAACTTTGAAAAAAATTTAAAGAACTAAAAATAAAATTTTCAAAAATTCATATGTAGAGTAATATAAGTGCTACACTGATTATTTTTTTACCAGTTATATAAACTGAAGTTAGCTGTAAACCGGACAAAGCATTATTGTTATATCTGTCCGAGAAATTATCGATTTGTTGGTTACGTCTATGCATTTTTTTCCAAATTTTGGCCAGCTATGGATGTAACCAACAACATTTTATATGGAGGTTTTGTAAGAGGGGGTTTTTTTTAGATAGAAAACAGTGTGTGACTTTAATGTGTAAAAAATAGCTGCTAAATTCTGTGTTGTAAGTTATGTTGCTTAAAATTTTAGGAATTCATGTTGACTTTAATACATATTATTAGATAAATACACATTAGATTGATTCATTGGGCTGTGCCGTTGTATGTATGTTGGTCCGGAAGGGCAGGGACAGGGACCTGTCGATATTATGGCTGCGCATAGATCACGGCGGCCACACTCGTATATATGCGTGTCATTACAGGTCTCATAGCGGTGACACGGAGCTCGACTATTCTCACACCTGAGTTTGACGACTGGCAAAGTTCTAGCAATATCCCACAGCAAACCTAGTTATTTTGGGAGACCTTAACGCCCACCATCGTGAGTGGTACAGTTTTCGAACCAATAAAACGCAAGGATATCTGCTCATGAATTTGCTCTGACCTATAGATTCTCTCAGCTGGTACTTTATCTAACAAGAATACCATATATCTATATCAGAGGACCATACGAGCACGACTGTACGTCCGGACGGATATTCCGTCTCAGTGGATGCGCCTCTTGGCTCTTGGTCTTGTTCGGACTCAAGTGTGATACACGCCACCAGATCCATCTAATTGGCGTCGTGTATGGCATTATAAGAAGGGAAACTGGGATGGATTGCGTGAATTTTATGCATCATACCTGTGGAGGCATCTCTGATTCAGCTCAGATGATTCTGACGTCTGCGCAGTCGCAGTCACTGAGACAGTCTTCGCTGGTATGGAATGTTTTATTCCTAACCCGTGAGTAGCTGCTTGTGTCCAAAAACGGTCGTGGTTAAAATACTTAAGCAAAATGCGTATGAGGCTTGGAAGGACCGCAGCTCGTAATGATAAGGATCCGAATAGTTTGAGATAGAGGTTCAGTAAGAAAGCAAGCCAAAGCAAAAAAAAGCCATAGCTAAATTCCAATTCATGGGCAAAATAGGTGGGCGACTTGAGAGCTATCCCTCTGGGAGTTGTGCTTTCTGGTCGCTTTTACCAGTCATTTTTACCACCACTGCGAAATACCGATGGTGACTTGGCCCATAGTGGTAAAGAGAAAGCCGATCTACTGGTCAGTCTCTTCGCCTCAAACTCGAAAATGAACGACGAAGGCACTATGTACCACCTACTATACCGTGGTGCGGTAAGACCATGGCGGAAATCTCCATAACACAGCAGAAGGTCCGGCGGGCGTTGCTTTCTTTAGACGTTCATAAGTCAAGTGGGCCAGACGGTATGCCAGCAGTGGTGGTAACGCAGTTTGCTCCTGAGTTATGTCCTGTACTCATGCACCTTTTAGCGCTTTTTTCTACACTAGACAATTTCCGTCTTGGAAAACTTTGAATGTGCACCCGGTGCGCAAAAAGGGCGATAGGTCTGATCCATCGAATTACAGGCCTATCGCTATTACCTCTCTCCCCTCCAAGGTGATGGAGCGTGTGATTAACACACAGCTTCTAAGATACTTAGGAAAACATGACCTGGTCAGCGACCGTCAATATGAATTTCGCCGCGGTCACTCGACTGGTGGCCTTCTAGTGTATCTCACATACCGATGGGCACTAGCCATTGAGAGTTGGAGGAAGGCATTGGCATGTAGCCTGGACTTAGCGTAGGCGTTCAATCGGGTCTGGCACCGGGGTCTTTTACCGAAGTCGCCATCTTACGGAGTGTCCGAGGATTTGTGCAAATGGGTGGCTAGCCTTTTGGCAGACGCATATGAGCCGTAGTTGACGTTGGAGCTCTGGTAGCTAAGACATTAATGCTAGTGTCCCGCAAGGCTCTGTGCCATCATCTGTGGACATTAACAACATACACAGCTATGCAGATGACAGTACCCCTCCGTTGTGGAGGAAAAGCGTGGAGAACTTGTGTCTCAAATAGAGACCACTCTGTCCAAGGTCTCTGACTGGGGACGGGAAAACTTGGTCCGATTCAACCCTACAAAGACACAAGTCTAAGAAAACCCCATTCACTTTGGTCCCACAACTCCAGAATACCTCCTCTCCATCGCCAAGAGCATTGGGATCCTTGGTATTGACATCTCCAGCGATGTTCAGTTCCGAGATCATTAGCTGGCAACTACAGCATGGGGTTCTTCTAGAAAGAAGTTATTAGATTTTTGAAGGGTCGGCAACGCGCGAATGATACCCCTGGTGTTGCAAGCGTTCAGCTCAAAATTTTCAAAAATCGGAAAGGCTATTTAACGTAAACGTGCAGAATTTGATATTTCAGACGAAAATTTGTGACGTAACCAACGAATTATTGCCGGCATGGTATGGATACAAAGAAGTAAGTTTCATTCAAAGATTTCGTAACAGTTACATCGAATTGATTTGAAAAACTGAAAAATATAGCGTTTTTTTGAGGGCGTATAATTCTTATTTATCGTCGTAGATGGACGTAACCTAGACAGATCGACGCAGTTTTTTTTTCTGAGTAGGGTAGCATCAAAAAGTAAAAATATCTTAACTTGTTGGTTACGTCAATTAGCCTTTCTGCCATCGATATGTTGGGTTCAAAAAAGGACTAGGGTCACATTTTTTCCCGATCGAAAGTTCCTACGGGAGTATTTTTTCTCCAAGTGTTAGACCACTGACCACTATTACATAAAAAAGAAGAAAGCGGTTAATTGATTAAAAGGCTGGTGTAGCTGGATGGAGTAATAAAGAAGGATTATTTTACCATTGGCAAAGAGTTTATAACGCATAAAACCGAGAGGCAATATGATTCATTCCTTCACATCGGACATGTAGCGGAGAGGCAGAGAGTTAGCTGGAGAAATAGAAAATAATATAAAATACTTTTTGTACGGGTAATCAAAGAGTAATACCACGGAAGTAATTAATACTGGAATTGAATAAGCCAGATTATATATTGCAAATGAATTCATAATAAACAGCAGGTAGGTATGCGGCCCTAGGGGCTACCTTACACCGGTTTTATTGGCCCTTGATCAAAATAGTTTGACGACTACTGGTTTAGGGTGTCTGTAGACTTTCAGGACAGAAGTATGATTGTAAAATAGGTTTTAATCATAACATTTAAAACAATCGTACATTACATATACATTCATATTTAACCGGGTTCTTAAAAGAGAATTTTAAAGTGAGACAAATTGAATAAGTGAAGTGAAAGATTATAAATTTAGATTACATTTTTACCTTGAGTTCTCTCAGAATTCAGGTAACTCCGGGAACGCAACTTAAACGACTGCGAGAATAAAGTACTTAGAATTAGTTTCTCTCTTTTTTTTTTTATTTGTAATCAATTTTCCTTATTGTATTTCATAATTTTTTATTACTTTATTAAGTACTTATTATTTACGACAGTAAAAAGGTTATAACGACAACAAGGCTATCTTGTTTCTATGCCTATCTTCAAGCTTTATCATCAGACCCTGGACACCACTCAAGTCTATAGTACTTGTCAACATGGGGGTGGCCGCAGGGTTTAGGGTGGGGCAAAAAATTAAAAACTATATGTATGTATCAAAAATTGCTTTATTTAAGCATTAATGGAATATTAACTACATAAAAACATTTTATAAACTATTATTTTCAACTACCTACTTATGTTTAGATGGAAATATTTAATTTTTGACTAATCGAGTATTGACTACAAGTCGTGGCATAATGAGCCAGCGCAAGGGTGGGGCTAGCGCTCTATCCTGCCTCACCGTGCCTACTACTACGCCCATGCTGTCAAAACAAATCTAACGCGCTCAATAATTGGGAAGTTCCTTCCTACGGCCACCTTGGGGCTCCCAGATCAGGCTAGCCTTATGGTACCATACCATATTATGGCATTGTCACCGAGATAACATAGTTAAGCCAAATTAAAGGTCAATAATAAATAAGCAAGTAAGTATCATCAAAGTTTTTAAAAGGAATCATTGCATGCATTTGAAGATAAGTCTGTAAATACGAAACGGTCTATATTAACACAGTTATTTACTTAGTTGATTGAACCTAATGATTGTTCGGAGACATATCTAAATAAGCATGCGTGTTATTAAGAAAGATAATTATGTTTGTAAGTTGACTTATAACATAATAATTACGTTTAAGCATTGTGTGCACGGCAAGCAGTGGTTTTCCACTTGTACGATTCATTTTATTATCTTATGCATTAAGTTTAAATGTTACTTTAAATAATGATTAGAGATTATTTCTATGGTTGTAATAGGAATTTAGGGCATAGACATAGCATTTTTTCACTACGTTCAAAAGACCAATAAAGCGTGAAACGAGAAATCCAAATTAAGAGCATAGTGCCCATGAGAAAACGAGATAGAAGACAATGGCCGAATATGACAATAATTACATTGATAAGTGGCGATATCGGCGGGTCTATTTTATAGCGATTGGAATTTTCTGTTATTCTCTAGATTTAATACCATATTTCATTGCTAAATCAAGATTTGGAGGATATTTTGTGTGAAATATGTAATCATTAAGTCACGATAAAGATTGACTTAGCACTGACGTCATGCGTATCGATATCGATAATAAAGTCTATTAGGACTTCTTTTTGCGGCAAATATATATGTTTGACGGCTCCGTGGCTCTGTTGGTAGTGAAGACTATCTAGGAAAACGAGGGGTGCAGGTTCAATCTCCGCACAAGAAAAAAAAGACCAATAAAACGTGGAAGCGAGAAATCCAAATTAAGTGCAAAGAGCCCGAGACAAAATAAGGCAGAAGAAAATAGGTACCTATGTCAATGTCTCCCGCGATAAGATCCGGTAAGGTCGTCATTTGTTTACTGCGTCTGGCATTTTCTTTTTTCTTTCTGTTATCCGTCATTAATATTTAAAATATTTTTTAGATACAAAAGCTGTCTTCTAGTGTGAGCCAATGTTTATTTACAAAACGGAATAATCAGAATTACTGCATTGTTGATTGAATATTTTCTCGAATACAGCTGAAAAATCAACGAAAAAAACCATTTGGATCGTAGTTTACATGTTTTTCTATAGACTTGATACCATATTTCGTTGCTAAATCAAGATTTGGAGCATATTTTGTGTAAAATATGTGATCATTTAATTACGATATAGATTGACATAGCGCTGACGTCATGCGTATATAAAATAAAGTCTATGAGAAGCTTTGACTGCGGCATAAATAGAAATACATTCATTAAAATTATGATAAGTATAAAATTATATGACCACAAGTGAAAGGACAAAGCATTCCTCTTAAGGCGAATGGATTTTTTTTAAATAATCCTAGATAAACATACAAACTATTATTTTGTAGGTAACTATGGTCTCTTGTGCTGTGAGTAAATGTGAAGTCACAACAGATAATAATTCAAATAAGTACACATTTCAAAGGAAAATTATGATAATTTTTACTGCATTGTTTTCATATGCATGTTTTATCAGTTTTAGCTGAGAATTTTACGAAATAAAAACACAATTTAAATCATAGCTTGCATTTTTTTGTCTAGATTTACTGAGTACCATTATTTCGTTGTTAAATAAGGATTTAGACAGTATTTTGCGAAAAATATGTAGACATTTAGTTACCATAGAGCTTGACAAGCTTGACCGACGGCATCAGTATCGATATATGCAATTATACATGTATAGAATATTATTAAGATAATTATTCATAGCCATCCAAAGGTGATCGCATCGTACGGGCCGTTCCAGCCGCATTTGTCCGCATCGTACGGGCCGTTCCAGCCGCATTTATAGAAGTTGTATGCAATGCAATAAGTATTGCGCGCACGGGGGGGGTTGAATTGTAAGAGGTTGCATACAGAAAAATAATATAAAATACGCGGGTTTTATGATGGTGTTTTGTTCAACAGAAGTCTACTTACAAATAGTTTTTATATTTAATGTACTTAAAGTTTTAGTATTATTACACTGTGTGATGTTAAATTTGTGAAATTTAGATACTTTCAATAACAAAAATTAAGACGTATCAATTAAATTTGGTTTTTATTCTTTACAATTACTCAAACAAATTCTTGAGAGAATACCAGTTGAGAACTGGTACTTTCTCCAACGAGCATACCTGATATAGACACTCATACGAGCTCCTTACTGGATTTTGTGCTAACTACACGTCCGAACTGATAATTCGTCTTAGTGGATGCGTCTCTTGGTTTCTCTGACCACTCTCTCGTCCGGAATCAAGTGTCATGCACACTAACCGTTTCCTCTGCGCCAATTAATTGGCGTTGTGTGTGGCATTATAAGTAAGCAGATTGTGATGGATTGCGGGATTTTTATGCAGCTCTGGAGGCAGCTCTACTTCAGCTCAGAAGATCCTGACATCTGCGCAGCCGCAGTTACATTTCTAACCCTCGAGTAGCTGCCGATGTCAAAAAAAGACCGTGGTTTAATAGGTCTTGTAAAGAAGCTAAAATTCTCAAGCAAACTGCATATGAGGCTTGGACCGCGGCTCGAACAATAAGGATCTGAATACGTCTGAGTTAAAACGCATATTAAATGCTGCCTCGTGGTTCAGTAAGAAAGTAATCGCCAGAGCTAAGTTCCAATTCATTGGCAAAATAGGTGGGCGACTTGTAAGCTATCCCTCTGGGAGTCGTGCTTTCTGGTCGCTTGTTAAGCTGCCAAGGGAAACTTTTGTCAGTGATCGTTGCCACCACAGCGAAAAACCTATTCTCCCATAGTGCTAGACAGAAAGCCGATTACTGGTCAGTCTCATTGCCTGAAACTCGATTATCAATAATGAAGGCACTGCACCACCTACTTTACCGTGGTGCGGTAAGACTATGCCAGAAATCTCCATAACACAGCGGGAGGTCCGGCGGGATTCAACACAATAAAGACACAAGTCTGCGCATACATCGCTAAGAAAATCCTATTTACTGTGGTCCCACAATTCCAGAACACAGCACTTACCATCTCCAAGAGTATTAGGATCTGTGGTATTGACATCTCTAGCTATATCCAGTTTCGCGACCATTTTGAAGACAAGGTGAAGCTGGCGTCCAAGAAACCAGGAAGAAACAGAGCGAAGCGATACTTCACGTGAGGGCAAAGTTAGTTGCTTTACAAATCACAAGTCCGGCCCCATATGGAGTACTGCTGCCATATCTAGGCGGGTGCACCTGGATACCAGCTTAGCCCTTCTGATTCGGTTCAACGACGAGCAGTAAGAATCGTCGACGATCCCAAACTCACAAGTCGTATCGAACCTTTAAGTTTTAGGGGAGATTTTGCCTCCCTGTGTGTGTTCTACCGCTTGTATAACGTGTTCTGTGTTTTGAGGAATTGTTTGAAATAATTTCCACAGCTACTTTCTACCATCGCTCCGCTCGCCATCGACAGCGAATTCATTCTCACTCTTTGTAACCTAAATGGTCACGAACAGTGCGGTTTGTGAGAAACTTTCTCCCGCGACCGCTTAAGTTGTGGAATGAGCTCCTGCTGAGGTTTTCTATAAAGAGGTCTAATATAAAGGCAAAATACCAATTTATATGCATTTATCTGTAACAATTGTCCTAATTTTGCCTTCTAGAGGATGATTTTCAGAAAATGCTTAAACACGATCTTTATTTTTCGCTTTAATGCTACATACAAATTTTGATTTATTTAGGATTAAAAATTACTTATTTTTCATACAAATGTCAAACCCCCATTTTTAGTGGTGCCCTACGCCACATAAAGAGCCATGCCAAATTTTAAGCGTTGATATGTCATTGAATCAGTCAGTACATATCGATTTTATTAAAAACATAATTTTTAATTTGTGCAGTTTGTAAATATAAATTTAAAGTTACGCTAGTTAGTGTTTAATTAAATCAGTCAGTAATTATTTATTTTTTATATAGTTCAGTTTTTTGTCATACATGTATTTAGATAAATATATAGATTTCTATATTTTTTATTTGTGCAATATGTGAACATAAATTTAAAGTTACGCTATTTTGTGTTTCATTAAATATGACAGTCAGTCAGTCAGTTTTTTTTATATTTATGTATATTGATAGATTTTATAAAAAATATATAATTAATAGCTAATTTGTGCAATTTGTAAATATAAAAATTCATTTTGTGTTTCATTGAAAAAAACCTTAAAACTGTGAGTAGCAATCCTTATATCGGCGGCCATCTTGTCAAAGTAACATCGCCTGAGGCTGTGACTACCAAACGCGAGAACTAGTGATTTCTTTCATTTAATTTCTCCATACAGAGTAAACCTACGAAAGACATCTATGTGCCATTTTAAAGATAAAATAGTCTAGTTTATTTCAGTTTATGTCTGATTACATAGAATCGTAAACTACAAAGTTAAATACTCATTGAAAGAAATATTGTAGAAATATTGCTGATTTCGTTGAGTTTGTCATTTTTTTGTACGTCAGCTTCAATTATAGCAATTGGAGTCGATATAGTCTAATTATGTATATTGTTACCTATTCATAGTTATTTTATTTTGATATAGCCCTAGTGGTATACCAGCTATCACGTTTTTTGTGACAAGCTAGCGGCCGCTTGCCGCGCAGTTCAGATAATCGTGACCCGCGGCGGGACGTTATGGTGGATAAGACATGATTATAGTCCTCATAGTTTAGGTTCTAATGGTATGTTTACACTCTTGCATTCAACGCCATGTTATTGGGCACATGTACGAGCACAAGCGTGTAAACAGTTTTCTTTACCCGACAACGCGTTCCGAGGCTGCGTGGCGCGAGTGTAAACGCGACAAAGGTAATATTTAATTTTACCAGCGCGCTAGTTTGCAATAATTTTGTGCAGGTAAAGTTATCGATAGTGTTGTTTGACTACACTATTCCACTCACACTTTTGAAATTTTTTTCTGTTTTGTTTTTCATCTGGCATGGTTGATCTTGTACATTCTATATCTATGATTTAGGGCACCCTACACATGGAGGATATTTAAATCTGTGAAAAAAAAGGAATCGAATAATTTTTTTCATTCAAACTTAACACAAACTGTTATAATGAAGTAGTCTTTGAAATCGTCAGTTTGTTTATTAAATATTTTTATTTTTAGTACAAGTGCAAAAGTAAAACAATCAAATAGATATTCTGATATAAGCCACATTTATTGACTTTTTGCTACAACTTAGAGTCCAGGCACTAGATAATAAGCTATTCTAATTATTTAACCAACTTTCGTTACAAACAAATGCAAAACACGCTTTAAAAATTTGCACAAGTGTTGAAACAATGGTCACTTCCAGATTTTTTATTGCATTAAATACAATAAATGAAAATCATTCAGTAAGGTAATGCACTAGACAAAAGCTAGTTGTATAACATATATTTTATTCAATCCTTTAAATGCAATAGTTTAGCCACAAAATTTGCACAAAAACGGAGTATTTTTTGGCGCTCTAGCATATACCACAGCCTTAAGTTAATACAAGTTAAAAGAAGGTTTTAAGTTCTATGACTGATTCTTTATAGCAGCTAAGTTAAATATTCAATTTTCTAGTAGGCACTTAGAATAGTAGTACCATAGCGTAAAAGTTAATATGCTATATATTCGATAATACTGAAAATTAAAATAGATTTTTAAGAATCCTGGCCTTTTTATTAAAACAACCCATTACACGAACAGTAAAATACTTACAAAGAAGTAAACATTAACGAACTAGTCCTTATGAATTAAAGAGTTAGCAACGTTGCGCGTGGTCAGTAATTGGATGATGGGTGACCGCCTAGAGTCACATTTTTTAGGGATCCGTACCCAAAGCGTAAAAAACGGAACCCTATTACTAAGACTCCGCTGTCCGTCCATCCGTCCGTCTGTCCGTCTGTTACCAGGCTGGATCTCATAAACCGTGATAGTAAGACAGTTGAAATTTTCACAGAAGATTAACTTCTGTTGCCGCTATAACAACAAATACTAGAAAACAGTAGAAAATAAATATTTAAGGGTGCTCCCATACAGCAAATGTGATTTTTTTTGCTTGATATTGATAACGGAAACAGATAGACGCTTGAAATATTCACAGAATATTTAGTTATATATTCACTATGAAAATAAATAATTAAATTAAAATAAAAAAATATATTTATGGGAGGCTCCCATACAACAAACGTGATTTTTTGGCCGTGATTGTAGATAATGGTGCTGAACACTTCGTGCGCGATTCCGACTGGCACTTGGCCGATTTTTTGTTGTTCGTGTTCGTAAATTATACAAAAATGGTACGGAACCCACGGTGCGGGAGTTCTATTTGCAGGAACTAGCAAAGGGAATATATTATTCTGTCTCTTGTCTTTAATTATACTTAGGTATTACGTTTAAAGAAGATTTTCGGGTTATGTTTCATTTAGTGCAACAAACTTAACTAACCCGATGGACAAACCTCAAACTACAGTCGCCATATTAAAATGCTGTAAACTTACACGACACTAGCGACAGACAGAAAAGTTTATTGCAATGTAATAGAAAGCCACATCAGTTTAGATACACTGTAGAAAGAAGCAGTGAGTGTTGTCTTGCGGCGATGGGCCCTCACCACTCACCACCATGTCATGCACGACTAGTGATGGTGAAGAGATTGTCACCCACATGTTGTATGTGTGTGTGTATTTATCCACTGGTTTCTCCTTTTTGAGGGTTCCGTACCTCAAAAGGAAAAAAGGAACCCTTTTAGGATCATTCTGTTGTCCGTCTGTGTGTTTGTTTGTCACGAGACGTGAAGGTATCAAGTTGAAATTAATATCCAATACTAAGGTCTTTGTTCCCTTGAAGCTGTAAAAAAATCAAGCTACTTAGTCAGGGCAATAAAAAATACGGCCATTTGTTTCGCTAAACGCAAGTAAATTAAGTCGATTACAAATAAATCAAAACCTATAGGATACTTCGCGTTGTCCTAGAATCATAAAATTTCACACGAAGCAAGGTCATGCATCTCAAATATAGGAGAATAAAAAAACACTTAAAAAAAATTGTCTGTCTGTCTGACAAGAGCCTTCTACTCAAGAACGCGTTTAGGTATCAATTTGAAATTGATATCAAATACTAAAGTCTAAATTCAATTAAAGTTGTAAAAGAAACAAGCTTCTAAGTCATTGCAATAAAAAAATATGCCCAAAATACGGTTATTTTTGTCGCAAATTGTGACACAAATCAATCAAAACCAATGGGGTACTTTTCGTTGACCTAGAATCATGAAATTTGGCAAAAAGCCATGTAGCACACATAAAGGAACAATCTTAAAACCGTAAATTTGTTGTTTACGGAACCCTCGGTGCGCGAGTCCGACTCGCACTTAACCGGTTTTTTAGAGATTTAAATGACATATTTTGCTGGTCAATAAGTGAAAAAAATACTATAACGGTGCATTCCTAAAAATAGCAGAATTTAACGAGGAAGGAACACTACTGTGGTCTGCTGCTGATTAGGTAAACGGTCTAGTTTGTGCCGGGTTCACGTTTACAATAATACAAGATATTTCTGTTCATCCTTCCATCCCACGTGAAGTAATTTGCCTCAATGTCAACGTTTGATATTGAACGTGAAAACTTGTTTACCTTAGCCAGAACCTAATCCTCCATTTTAGTGAACTATGGTTAATGTTTTTTGAAACTCTTTTATCAAAATAAATAGTTTTGGACATGACACACAGCGCCGTCCAGCCCCAAAGCAAGCAAAGTTTGTGTTATGGGTACCAGACAACGGATACTAATACATAAATATTACTTTTTTTTATTTTTTGTAAATATATACATATCATACATAAATACACCCAGACTCAAGACAAACACAAATGATATGACACAAAAATTTGTGTCCAGTGCGGGAATCGAACCCACACCCTCTGCACAGCAGTCGACCACACTACCAACTATGCTGCGAGGGAGTCAAAAAACAAATAAAGAAAAATACCACGGTAACCATTAGTTACAAACGCTAGCACGTACTCATATTATTTTTTATTTATCATCGTATTATTAAATGTTCAGTTTCTGCTCGTTTTTTAAACTCGATTCATCTGTCCTTTAGTAAGTTTCAGTCTGAAAAAACTACTTGACTTTACGAATCCTTTAACGTTAACTTACTCTTTTTGTTTTTAGATATCTCTTAAAAAATAACGGCTGATCCTCTCTTTTTTATACTTTAAATCTATAACTCCTTATCAACTATTACAATTTATTTCATAACATCTTACGTAACTATAAACCTAGGGAATTACTGTAATAGAATTTCTATATCTTATGTTATATAAAAAAAATTGTAATTAATTAATTTTCATCGCCAAATGTGAGAGATATTTTTGTTACAGAAAAAGTCTATTTAAGATTAACATCGTCGATTTTAGCTATTAAGCGTGTTTATGGCCATTAGGCCATAAACACGCAGGGTTGCGTTCAAAAACGAGTAACTTTAGTAAAAAATGACGTCATCGGGTTCCTAACTCTACCCTATAGTTTTTGAACGGCTAACCGAGTTACATCTGTCAGGTTTTAATCAATGTTTCCACTTTTAGGAATTTCGCCCTTGTAGGGGCAGTTTTTTTATTTAAAATACCTTTGTAAGGCCTACGGAACACTAATATGTATAATCAAAACAAAAGAATTCACCAAATTCCCACCTAGTTTATGAAAACATAATTCAAAAAGCAAGAAGGAAACTATTAGTTTGTTCTCACTCAAAGTCAAAAAAATAGCCTAAAACTTTATTTGAAATAAACTAGGTGGGAACTTGGTGAATTCTTTTGTTTTGATTATACATATATTTTAATAAAACTTACCATTATTATTAAGTATATTATAATACTATTTATTTATCAGTATGTTAACAATATTTACCTTTTTGTAGTTGTAACGTTGTGTTTGCATTCTAAACATTTGAATCGCGGTTTATTTTATTGTTAGATTTTATGTTGACAAAAAATAAAATTAAAAAAGAGTATTTCTAAACAGCTAAAATTTACGGCTAATATCAATATTTTAAAACTATTTTAAGGCATTTAGGGTTATGCACTAAACATTCTAAGAAAAAACTGAACCCTAGTAGTGGTGTGGAAATACTTAAAAATCTTTTATTACTAAAAAAACTCCAAATACAAAAGTCATAGAAAAATACTTAAATACAAAAACAAACAACAAAATAATTTACTAAGTTTCTTAATACGGAAACATTGCTTTGACCATTTTAATCAAATATGGCCGCCTACTCCGACGAACCCGCGTCGAGTACGGTTCACTTGAGCCACCCCTAGGGTAACAACTCTACGCGTTTTTGAACGGATTAGGGTTGGAACTCAGTTAGTTTATGAACGGTTCGAGTCATAACTCTACTCGACTCAGTCGGTTTTTGAACGGCCCCCAGGATGTGGCACGAAGGGTTCCGTACCATTACCTATCTATAAAAATTAAATGTTTTTTTTTAATTTTTATATCTGAGTTGATTGAATGAAAGTTCATTCGTGATTCGCGTGTTTATGACCATTAAGTTAAAATCGACGATGTTAATCTTAAATAGACTTTTTCTGTAACAAAAATATCTTACATTAGGCGATGAAAATTAATTAATTACAATTATATAACATAAGATATAGAAATTCTACTACAGTAATTCCCTAGGTTTTACCACTTTGGAAGTGTCTCTCGCGGGGGGGATAGTGACGGTTTCCCCCGGGCCCGCAGTTTTAAGAAGGGCCCGCGATTTTCCGAAGAACCTTCACTTTAATGACGATTTTGACTGTTTGCGTAGAATCAATTCTTTCAAATTTTCGCGCCCGAAGATTGACGACCAATAAGAACGCGCTATTGGTTTGTGGAAACGGAAATAGCTGATTTATTTAAAGGGAAGGGCCGCCGAACATGGATACCCTCGGGCCCTGATTTCCTCTCTGCGGCCCTGCGTATACATATACATATATTAACTCAATAGAGTTTTTGTTTAAAAAGTGCTCTTCAAAGCTACTTAAGGAGGCTTAACTCAAAACCTTTTCAAGTAAATAAGCATTAAATTATTTTTTTATCGATATTATCGCATCTTGGAAATAGAAACTACACTTTTACCTTTCTGGTGCAGTTTCTTGTACTTATAATTAAACACGCAGCAATTGCATTATGAAGCCATTATTATTGTGGTTGTATGTTTTATTATCAGCTCAAGTATTACGAAGAAATGAGTTATCGAAGTTCAAATCAAATAATATTTATTAAAGTAGGTTTCTGAGAACACTTTTAAATCGTCAATACAATCTATTTAACAATGTTAAATACTGCCAAAAAGAGCCGGCAAGAAACTCTTTATGATCAACTAAGCCATTTTCTTTCCTTAAATCACCTTTTTAATGATTTTCAATCTGGTTTTCGTCCAGGACACAGCACGGTTACTGGTTCACTTAAAGTAACTGAAGAAATTAGATGTAATATGGAAATCAAACATCTTACTGTGTTAACGTTATTCTACTTCAGTAATGCGTTTAATGCAGTTGATTTTGATGTACTACTTGGATTTCTACGTTCACTCAATATATATCCGGAAGCAACACTGTCGTTCAAATCATACCTTGTGGGACGCCAGCAATGTATACGGACTGAGTTTGGCTGCTCAGACTTGCTGCCCGGTTCTCGCTGGTGTCCCACAGGGCGGGGTTTTATCTCCATTACTATTTTCACTTTTTATAAATCCTCTTGCTTGTCGCATTACCAATCAATACCACTTGTATGCTGATGACTCACAGATTTATATTGGTACATCTGTTGATTTATAAGACACAGCTATTAGCCTCATCAATCATAACCAAATCATAACCATTACCTATAAATTTAACCTTCAATTGGCAAATCATTCTACTGTAATGCAGTCTTGACGGCAAAGTAGCTAACTCTGACGTGGTTTGAGATGGATCGGATTCCACGATCACTTTCAATTCCTTTGATTCCTCAATTGACAACTAGGGACTCTATTGACGTCCATGATGTTTGTTCTGGAGGTCAAAATCTAGAGAACAAAAGCGTTGGAACCAAAAACGTACTGTGTTTTCTTCTCCGTACACATTATTTAAACTTAGAGTTATTTCTGCAGCGCTAGTGTCATCGGAATCGGATAATCGGAAACGCTCATCACAGTGGCTTAATTCAGGAGAACCGGCTAAATCCTGCCTTAAGCGAAAGTTGACTCAAAAAAAGATACTGGTTCGTGTCTACAGTGTTGCTGCCGGAGATATATTGAGTGAACGTAGTAATCCAAATTGTACATAAAAATCAACTGCTTAAACGCATTACTGAAGTATAATAACGTTGCCGCGTAGTTAAAACATGGCCAATCCGCCTGGCATAAACTATAATGGCATCACAATTCCATGGGTTGACTAGGTAAGGAATTTAGGCATTATAATCGATAACAAGCTATCTTGGTATCCACAAGTTTCCTCACTTAGTAACAAACTATACGCCTCATTGCATTCATTTAAACACAACTTTCTGCCACTTCGAACTAAGGTTACGTTGGCGCAGTCCTTACTGCTTCCTTTACTTGATTACGCAGATGCAAGCTATCTTGGCATTACTGATAAACTAGAACGTCTCCAAAATTTCTTTATTCGATTGCGGAAATATGATCATATTTCTGAGTATCGTGCTCAACTTAAGTGGCAAGTGATTTTACTGATATACCCCAAAGATCCGCTGTATTTTTAGGATTAAGAGATATGAAAGTTTTGAAGATTTCATCAGGGGTAACATGTTCAAATTTAATTTTTTTAACACATTTAGGAACATTGTCTGTCTGTCACGTGGTTTGAGTTTTGCTGTTTCGCAATTAATGACACTCCATGTTGCTTTAATTTTATTGTCAGAATTCCTTATATTATTACTAAGAAACATTGACTTAGCAGCAACACAGACTTTTTTAAATGTTTAAGAAAACTTTTTTACAGATTCAATAAAATCTGAACTTGTATTGTATTTTTTCATTTCATATAATTTATATAATTTGACTCGACTTCTATGTATTCCTGATATACCCCAATCACTGAATTTCATTACTGAATTTTCTTTAATAGTTTTTACCTTAAATACCTGTTCGAACTCAGTTTTCAAAAAGTCAAAAAGAGTATTGTACAATGTACATATGATCTGGATCACCCTGTGTAAATTGCAAAAAAACGAATTTTATATTCAACATTTACTTGAAATGGATTAATACGAGCAGATGTCACTGGTCTTAATAATACTAAATTGCGCTGTTTTACTTCTGTGTTTAAAAATGATACATTCTGACCGCAGTGGTCAGATGGTAAGTTGGAAATAATTAGCTTCGCAGCAGCCTCTACATTGTAAATTATCAATAAGATAGCCGATGTGGCTGTAATTCTAGTTCATTCAAATAAGTAGGTAGTCTATCCTTAGTGGATGTTTCTTGAAGAAGATCAATGTTAAAATCTTCACAAACATTAACTGACTTCTTGTTATTACTTATGCGTTTCAGCACTTCCTCCATCACTGATTCAAAGGAACTATAATTTGATGATGGAGGGCGATATACACACACAATAACAAAACTATCTAATTCTATACAAGAGAGCTCAATTATTCGCTCTTATGAGAGCCCAAAAATAAATTTGGGTTCTTTCGCATTGAATTTATTGTTAACAAGTATTAATGACCCCCCACAAATTGTATTTTCTCGCAAAAATGCACTAGAAATACAATTAACTGGAATGTTAAACATTAATTTATGTTTTTCTAGCCAATGCTCAGTAAGGTACAACACACGGACATCCAGGCTTCTTAAAAATAATTCAATTTATAATTCCTTGTCAGACAAGCCCTGAATATTTTGATGTACAATATTTAAAAGATCTGTTGGCTTGATTGACTATATATATGCCTTGACAGCGACGCACGGTGACTAAGATTGCTAAAAGGAAGCAGCAATTGTGCTACGAACGTATGTAAGTGGTCAGTGGCTTAAATAGTGAGGTACCTGTATATGTATGATTGATTGAAATCCAACGAGGAAAAATTGTAATCTACAAGATTGAATTATTACGACTTAGGTACAGGCTTTTCTATCGCTTTCCAAAAGAGAATTTCAAGTTTATTTATTTCGTCATATCCGTCCGTCTGTCGCTTAGAATTTCTACCATCTTTACATCGATTCTGATGCATGCAACTGCCTTATTTGTAACAACGTTGTGTTCTTTAGTTGGATTTATAATAATCTATGCTTAATAAGTTGTCCAGTTACTTATAGATTTTGCACATAGACTGCATGTTTTTGATAGAATAATATAATAATATATTAATAGATCATATTACAACTGATGATAGCATGATGCAACTAAAGATTTAATATCTTAATTATTTATTTACAATTATAAACTTATTATTATAAGTAAGTAATAAAAAAATAATGGGTTGCAGTTACAACAAATGATATGTATAAAATGTATAGAAAAAAAAAATGATTAACAAATAGTGCCACCAAGTCAATGTCATTCTAACTTCACTTGCAATGTGATCTGTCAATGTTATTTTATCGAAAACATGCCGTTAATGTTCACAATTATTACATTATTGTAAACAACGCAATTATATATTCCTCTATTGGACTTACTAACGATGCCCAGCAGGATTTTACTCTGTCTTCTGGGTAGAGGAAGATTCCCAGCAATTCCCAGGAGCCCCGCCAGACAAATACCACCAGTGACCCCACCACAGCAACTGAGAACACGCAGTCCAGGATGTAAAGAGCCGTCTCACGGCTGCTCTGTAAACAATGGTGTTATATTACAAAACAAAATAAAAATGTGGTAAAAAAAGAATAGTTGAACGGAATCCAAAAATCTCCTCCCACAAATTATTTATCAATGTATGTTTATAGGTGTGTAGATTTCCCATAAAATACTGAAGTTAATTTAATTTTTCTTTCAGTTTTATTTTACAACTCAGTGTGTTTTTGAAAAAATGTTGCAAATCTAATAGCTACACAAAGCAATCTCTAGCTGGCTAGAGAGTTAGTTATAAATCAGAAATATTCTTAGGATTATAATTTTATATATTATAATTTATAATTGTAATTCTCGAAATTTTAATAAATGTATTTAAATTATTATTAATGAAAAAAAAAAACAAAATAATGAACCACAAATAAGCAACTAATTAATACGTATACACCACACTAGTATAGCAACACTTTTATCAAACGAATATATTGCATACTTCTGTAGTTGCATATAAAAAAAAAATCCATACTAATATTTTAAATGCGAAAATAACTCTGTCTGTCTGTTTGTTACCTCTTCACGCTTAAACCGCTATACCGATAAGTATGAAATTTGGAATGGAGATACTTTGAGTTCCGGGCAAGGACAAAGAGTTGCCATTAAAATCCTACACAGATAGCCGAATTTTGGGCGGGTGAAACCGCGGGCAAATTTGGCATGGAGATAATCTAAGTCCAGCTCAGGGAAGGGCACAGGCTACTTAAAAACGACAAGAGTGAGTCAATTTTTTTCTATATTTGAGGATTTGCCGTTGAAATCCTATACCAATAACCGAATTTTGGGTGGGTGAAACCGCGGGCAAAAGCTAGTAATTTCATAAATCAATAAACAATTTTCTCCGACATGTTTCTTTCTGCAAATTGGAATTAAAGGAGGACTCTTAGTACTTAAGTCACCGACGTATTCAAATTAGTTACCAAGAACAGGATGTTTACTACTATATTTTAAGTGGGTATATTACAACGTGTATTCTGCAGCTTGTTGCTTGTTATTACACGTGACGGATTTGCGCCTAAAAACGGCTGATGTGACTGACGGGATAGCACTGCACGGCTAAGGTATGTACTAGTGAAACTATGTAGTTTTATTCTTATACAGCATACGGTACTAATATTTCGTTAATCATTGTGGCATGCTAAAGTCTTCTGAAGTAGTAAGTTAGTTGGGCGTATGTTTTCCGCACTTAGCCCCACAATTGGGCCGTTGTATGTAACCATTCTGACCGTCGTTGGCTACTCATACCATTTTAGCTCTGTCCAGAAATCTAGAAGGTGTCTGTGCTCAGTGCCTCACTCAAGGTTTCTAGATTGTCTAGAAGCTTTGCCCGTTGATTGCTCATACTTCTGCAGTGCAAGATTACGTGAGCTGGTGTCTCCTCAGCATCCAGACCACTTCTACATAGGGGACTGTCAGTGATGCTGATTTTAAAAAGATGTTTATTTAGTTGGTAGTGACCTGTTATTATGCCAGTTATGTGGCGGAGGTTTTTTCTACTGAGTTGCAGTAGTTTGTGCGACAGGTGCTTGTCCAGGGATGCGAGAGCAGCCTTAACTTGCCTGCAGTCCCTTTGTTCTGCCCGCTGTTTTTTTTTGTAGTTGTGTGGTTCACATAACCACGTTTAATTTTGGGTAAAGGGATTCGGACAATCGGTTCGGGTCCCATTATTTTAGTGTCTGATCCCCTCTTTGCCAGTTGATCTGCTGCATCATTGCCCAGTAAGCCACTATGGCCACGTATTCACTGAAGATTGACTGCAGTATATCACAGCAGTATGTTCTAGCTCTTTGAGAAAATATCAACTATATAAGCGCTTATAGTAACTTCTACAAAGCGATTGCTAAAACACGAAATGAGTACGAAGCATTCTGCAGAATGCTACGGTATTCCGTCAATGAGCGTTGGCCTTACAGTTATGTTACAAACAGATGTAGAGGGGTCCCTGGTGTTCAAATGTAGGTTTTATCGGTCGTAGAATCAATAACCGATAGGCAAAAAAGGTTTTAGAGTGGTGACCACATACAGAAAGATGCAGCGTTCTTAGCAAAGAGGCACGTCACAAAATTTTAACAATAGCGTAGGAGAAAATCTTTTCTGTTCCAGGTGAAAGACGTCCACTGCCAAATATAATTCTCCCTCATATGTTTTCATAATGGCCAGTCCTATGACGATTGCATGAACCAACTTTCCGTAACTTTAAACAGATTGCCTGTCCACCTCATCCCAGCCTATGTCGTTTCTTCTATGCTAATTTTCAGGACCAGCTATTTGGTAATTTTCGAGCATCGTACTATGCTTTCCGGCGATTTTGCTATTACGTGAAATTGTCACCAAATCGAAGGTTATAAATTATTAACCAATTTGCCATTAATGTCCTTGACATATTCGTCCTGTAATCCTAAAATAAATGAACCCCTAAAAATTTTTCTAGGCTTTGTCCTCGCAATCAGAGATTCGGAAAGCTCACAACTCCAGAAACTCAGTTTCCGATATTATAATTTTCGTTATATTGGGCAGCTTAATATCGATATTTCAATAGTTTTTTATTTAATAAAGTGATTACGATTTCTATGATAACATTTGAGAATTAATTAAACTTTATCTAGTTATGGTAGGTATAGTAGGCTATCCAGATACACCGTGTGTTACGGGTTATCCGTGATTTTGAGGCCTTAACAAAATAGAAACCCTTAATGAGCAAAATAAAATACGGGGTGAACAAAACTCCCGTATTTACGGTCGGAGGTGTCGCGGTCAAAAACTGACATTCTACCTACTACCGTGTTGTGCTTAGCTCATTAACTTTGGCGCGGTGCGTGACTTAGTCATTGCGTAGTATCTACGATTCAAGCGGGGATGCTGCTTACTGTCGTGTAGCGAAACGGAGTCTGCGTTCCAATTTGTGCTTATTACTCATGAGCATTTTCAGCCCTGAATAATTTGTCTCTCGTAAAAAAATCGTAAACCCGTATTTTTGGAGCGTGTTTTTATGATGTATCAGCTACCTTCGAATAATATTATTTAAAGGTGTACATTGAATAAATACATATTTATGAAACATGAACATAACTTTTTGTTTTTGCCTATAAAAAATGTTAACCTCGTTAATATAGAACAACAATTTTGCATTATTTCAACAAACACTCTATCAATAACAACGACTTTGCTCAAAAAAATGTTTTAAAAGTTAGATGTTTAATTAATCTCAATTTATTGCCAAAATTGGCACTTTTATTTAAATTAATTTAATTTAAATTAGCTATGACATTGAGCCTTTCCAATATTAAGACTTTCCGACCATATTTATCTCAAGTAATGTAGACGTAGATTAATATATGTAGTAATGTAGATTTTGTTGACGATTCAAGTGTTCTCAGAAACCTACTTATTGGATTTGATTTGATTTGTAGCTTCAGTCATTTTGCTTATTTAATTTGCTTTTTATGTTTTTAGCATACCAACATGTTAAAGTTGTCACGGTAAGTAGTGCAGTGAACTAGTACTAGTACTTATTGTCAAAAGTATAACAGCTAAAGTAGCTGTAATCTTGGTAAGATAGTTGTTTGTATTTTTATTATTATATATCTCTGTATACTAACATAGTTTTAAGGAAATATTAATAATTTTGTACCGAGTATGGATGAAAAACCTAAAAAAGATTGCACTTCAATAATATTAAAGGCTTCAGCGTAAGAAGCTGGTATAGCAGTGTTCGAAGCGAAGTTTAGCAACTTTGAGCGTGGTTACTATTTGGATGGGTAACTGCTTAGTGGCACATTTTTATGAGCTCCTCAGTCTTTCAGAGGACACGTAAACGATGGTCCTGGCTGTTTGTTAAGACAGAGGCCCTAAAAGCTAGGGTGGCTTGAAAACTCTGACAGTCAAGTGGCCACTATTTAAGAAAACGTCCGCCGACTCGCATTAGGCCTGAGAGTTGGACTATGGTCTAAGCCTCTTTCTTAAAGGAGAGGCCTGTGCCCCTGCTGTGGTGCGTAAAACGTCTGAGATAATAAGTGTTTAAAATTCAGTTCTAGGTTAAGTAGGTTAACAGACGATTTTAATGCAATTTATTTGATTACTTATTACAATAAAAATTCTGAAGACAAGCAAAGGCCTAGTTCCGGAACCAGTTCCAGGATTGGGTCTTTAATATTGGAACTTACATAGTTCCGGTATTAAAACCCTTCCAATATTTCAAGCATAGCTAGCTAGGTTAGAGCTTTTAAAAAAAACAACAACGAACTTACCGATTTTAAAGATTTCCGCCCTAATATAATCCCCCATTTAGTAATTTAAAAAAAAATCAGGTAGGGCACACTTCGGACAAATATATAATTAATATATAAATATATAGTTTAATGTCCTAAATTGTTAAATTTCGGATAGATAAAATTAACTATTTTTTTTACTTTTGATTAGGCCTAGCTACAATATATTTTTTTATTATTTTCAGGGTTTTATCAATTGAATCACATTTTACATTTTATTTTACATTTTACATTAACATTTTTAGGGTTTCGTAGCCAAATGTCAAATAACGGAACCCTTATTAATTCGTCGTTTCCGTTCGTCCGAATGTTACAGTATTATAATTCCGCTGCCTTTGGGTAGATTCTTATGAAATTCTACAGACGATTGTATCTTCCGTAGACTGCTATACAGATATATTATAAAAAATAAAAAAAAAACCCGTACCTACATTAAACCGAGAGCTGGAAAAAAAGGAAAGGGTTTACAAAATGAATTTGAGGTTTTAATTTTATTATTTATTTTTTTGGCGAGTTTTTTTCCAAATTTCCAAAGTTAAAAAAAATGTGTCCCCCGCTCGTTCTTTTGCACCGCAAAACTTGAAAAATTTTTGGGTGAACATAAAAAAATTGAAGTAAGGCCATTAGGATATTTTCAATGACCTCTACGTTCTGGACCACAGGTTCCTTTTAGGATATTAGATTCGTGCCTTGCTAGACAAATAAAACCGGAGTAACGAATTTGGGCAAATTAAAAGTAAAGCACGGACATAATGTACGACCTTCACGGCCTGGTCCCCAGGTACCTCGAAGACCTTTTTGGGCATCAACATTTGTAATTTCTGTAGTCCACTACGATCGCCCAGTAAGAATGAGCAAACGTTTGTCGAGTTTGTAGCCAATTTACTCACAGAGTTTGTAGGCACTTTACTCACAGAGTTTTTAAGGCCCCTGACTGTTATGACTGCTGTTATATGACAAATTAGCTAGGACTGATGGTTCAACGTGTCCTGAAAATCACGGAAGAGCTAAGAAACATGTGCTACTAAGCGACATCCGCAGGTGTTAATTGATTACGCCCGACGTTGCTATACTTCGCTTAACGTCGTTATCGAGAACGTAAGCGTTTAATGACATGTCAATTCACGTTCGGCCATATCATTAATGTATGATTTTTGTATGTACCCTTTAGTACACAAAAATAAAAAAGAACAATGTAGCTCTTAAACGTACAAATTTAATAGCTTAAAAAATTACATAAAAATTTATGAAAAAAAAAATCGGCCAAGTGTGAGTCGGACTCGCGCACGAAGGGTTCCGTACTATTATCTATAAAAATTAAATGTTTTTTTTAGTTTTTATATTTGCGTTGATTGTATGAACGGTAAATTGAGGTGTACGATTTATGACGTATTATAATAAAAAAAAAATACTTACTAGATCTCTTTCAAACCAATTTACGGTGGAAGATTGCATGGTAATGTACATCATATTTTTTTTAGTTTTATCATTCTCTAATTTTAGAAGTTACAGGGGGGGGGGGACACATTTTACCACTTTGGAAGTGTCTCTCGCGCAAACTATTCGGTTTAGAAAAAAATTATATTAGAAACCTCAATATCATTTTTGAATAAATTCTATCCATTGATACCATACAAGTATGGGTTTGATGAAAAAAAAATTCGAGTTTCAGTTTTAAGTATGGGGAACCCCCAAAATTTATTGTTTTTTTCCTAATTTTGTGTGAAAATCTTAATACGGTTCACAGAATACATCTACTTACCAAGTTTCAACAGTATAATACTTATATTTTCGGAAAAAAGTGGCTGTGACATACGGACGGACAGACAGAAAGACATGACGAATCTATAAGGGTTCTGTTTTTTGCCATTCGGCTACAGAACCCTAAAAAGGGTACACAGAAATAAAAAACCGATCAAGTGCGAGTCGGACTAGCGCACCAAGGGTTCCATAAAAGGTCAAATGCATTGAGGGATAACTCAACTTTGCCGTTGGATAACTGTTATCCCAATACATTGACATAGGTGATCGTCGTGTGATGTAACAACAAATTTATGGTTTTCAGATTTTTTTCCTTCATGTGTGCTACATGGCATTGCTTCTTGCCAAATTTCATGATTCTAGGTAAACTGGAAATACCCCCTAAGTGTTGATTTATTTTTGTCACAATATGCGACAAATATAATAGTATTTTGAGCATATTTTTTAATGCATTGACTTAGATACTTGATTTTTTTACAACTTTAAGTGACCGTAGACTATAGTATTTGATATCAATTTCAACTTGATACCTTTACGCGTTCCTGAGACAAAGGGTCTTGACAGGCAGACAGACCACGGACAACAAAGTGATCCTATAAAGTTCCTTTTTTCCTTTTTAGGTACGGAACCCTAAAAGGGAACAATGTATAGCGTACAAAAATACCTTAAAAAATGACATATAATTAGGATGCAGATAGTCTGCATTATTTAATTGACATAGCTGCACTGAAACTGCATAATGATGTTTTACTGCACTTTTATCTTCCTTCAGACGATCCCCGCGGTTTCATCCTATTCCTGTGAGAACTCTCGATCTGGATAAACGTATTAATTAGCATATCAAGTTCTAGAAGTGCGATTTTTTCGACTTGACTTACAAATATTGTGAAATAAAACAAGAATTAAAAACAAGATAAAGGCTACTAGACTACCTTGAAAGTCCATCCTAAGTATTGGTAAAAAAATATTTAAATCTGATGAGTGGTTTCGGACGTCACCTCCTACATCCAAACTTAAAAACCTTAACGTCTTTATAATATTACTATATATTTGAACATTATTCACTTTTAATACAGAATGATTATCTGCCGCCATGATCACAAAATCATTAGCGTCCCTAGCAGTGGGTAATGTAACTATTTTACGATATGATCACTAATGTTTGTCAATATCTTGAAGTAGTCGTTCGTTTAGCTGTTCATATCGTAAAACGTTGAGTTTTCATAGATTACCTGGCCAGCAGGTACTGATCTATATCATATAATAGTCAAACACATCATGAAGTGATCAATTCTAAGATCGAGCTATGCCATATACATATATAATCATATATATATAACGTATGATTATATTTAAAGTAGGAACAAATTTTCTAAGCGTCCGTAAACTGCACAATCTATGAATATCACTTGTATTTTATATGTATAAAAGGAATACTGTAGCTTTCTTCTAAAAGATCTTTTAGAATCAGTTGAGTAGTATAACAGCCATCACCCCACTTATGAACACTAGATCTCAATGATGACATATTATGACTCTCGGGAAACAGATCAATAAACTTTGGGCTTCTAATGAGTCTTGGTATACCAGGGAACTAAGTGAAATTTAGATTGAGTCTTAGAAAGTAGAACCTCATTAAACTCGTATAGGTAAAATGTATTGATATTTTACCCACAAAATTTTGTTTTGTCACAAACATGTGCACAAATGTATAGTCCCTTTTACTTCAAAGCAAAGACGACTCCCAATCTCTTTTTATAATACCCTGATAAAACATCGGTATATCCATACGAAAAGGTATTTATAGGGATATTAAAAAAAACGGGTAAAATATCAAAAACCTTAAAAAAAAACAGGACTATGCACAGGATACAAGTCACCTAAAAATGTGGCAATTTTAGGCCTAAAACGTACCAAAAGAGATTGAGGGTTGTTTTCAGTATTACATACATGCGCAATTTAGGGATACCATTGGAAGATTACGTCTTGGGCTTAACTGTTCAGCAAAGTTTGGAATAAGAACGAATATAATACGTACTAACCGTCCGAAACATAGTCGGAACTTCGAAGTAATCCTGTGGCGCATCTATAGCCACGGCGAATGGTGCAGCACAAACGTTTCTCAAAGTCCTCAACGCGGCCAGCGACAGCGTCGCCGCCGCTGTGGTCGACCACAGACTCCTCGCACTGTACCCCGTACACTCATTCAAAAGATTCCACACACCCCTCCAAGTCCCAACACACGCGATTCCCGCCAGACCCGTATAAAGTCTTGACAAAACATAATAAGTCATTCTCCCCCTATCAGGGTTCAAATACTTTGCTAACCTCGACTGCGTTATGCACAACAACAAATCACAAGACAGTCCGAAAACGGCACAAGTCAATGCACTTAACACTGCATTGTCTGGAAAGATGTACAAGTCCATTAAAGACCAAGTGGACTTCCAGTAGGTGACGACAGCTGGGGCGACTAGGATGCTGGCGAAAAGGGCATCAGCAAACTCGAGCAGTGCGGCGTGCGCTCGCGAGCCACCTGCGAGTGTGTCCGCGAGTCCTGCTGTGCTTCCACGCATGTCTGGTGAAGGAGTGAGACCTGCCTGCGGGAGTGCGGGCTGCTTCGCTACAGATTACTACTTGTAATTGCATTATCACTGCGTCCCGCGTTATGACGTACCAGGCGTAGATATCAGGTGGGTAGTACTTGTTTGCAGGCAGTAGTATGGTAGCTTTACTTGTTATCTAATATAAGACGAGCATTCACCTACTTCTTTATCGACATGGGTATTTATTTAATGACTAGCCGTGTAAGAGGAAGGATTTGTATGTTTGTTTACGTCTCAAGAAGGGCTAAACAAATTGATTTAAATTCTGCATCCGCGAACATTTTACTCAGACGTTCAACAATGTTTGCATTGCAGACTATGCGTAAAACTGCGGCCGGGGGATAACTAGTATTATTTATTTTAAAAAATGTAGAAGAACTATGAAAATTAATTATTTAAGAGGGCGATATAGGCCAGAAAGCTGTAATTCTAACGTTGTGTATGTAAATGCACTATAAATCATTTGATAATGTCATATACATAACTATGAGATATATATGTTATATACTTCTTAAGTAATTAATACCGTAATGACGCCTTGAAACTTTTAATTTTTTGTATGGAATTTAACGTTATAACTGTTTTGTAGTCACATTTATTGACTTTTGCTACAACTTTGAGTCCAGGCACTAGATAATAAGCTATTCTAATTATTTAACCAACTTTCATAACAAACAAATGCAAAACACGCTTTAAAAATTTGCACAAGTGTTGAAACAATGGTCACTTCCAGATATTTATTGCATTAAATACAATAAATGAAAATCATTCAGTAAGGTAATGCTCTAGACAAAATCCAGTTTTATAACATATATTTTTTTCAATCCTTTAGATGCAATAGTTTAGCCACAAAATTTGCACAAAAACGACATATTTTCGCGCTCTAGCATATACCGCAGCCTTAAGCGTAAAGTTTAGTAAGTAGACAATAGGTATGGGTCCTGGATTAGGCACCCTAGTTTTTATGCCAGAAAAATCCTATATCTGATCCTTGGCTTATATAATCTGTGTCCTTGGGAACAAACTCGTAGACGTAATATAAGGTAGTTGAATAAAATAAATCTTAATTAACTTGACTAAACAAAGAATAGTAAATGGAAATTAAATTCGTTTATAATTTTTATTTTGTTGAATTTTATTTTTATTTTAAACGTTTTTAGGGTTCCAAACTAAAAGGGTGCCAACGGAGCTAACTGATTAATACTTAATACCAACCTTATTAGTTATTTTGACTTTGTTTAGACTAAAATCAAAACAATACCTACTGTAGTCCAATACATACATGTAGCTAGTAGTTGGAAAACCTGTTGTCGCACATACTAGGTATGTATTCTACTTCATAAGAACAGCAGCCCCGCTCTAGACAATTAGGGAAGGCAAGTTCCCAAATCTAAAAAAAAAAATATTTTCAAAGCGAAGTCATAGTCAAAAGGTTTGACCAGGTTTGCTTTTTCAACTTAAAGGAATAGTGCCATTTTCTTATGACTTGATTTACAAACAAAGATATTTCGAACTAAAAACTTATTCTAATCAAAACATTTCATTCGTTATTTTCAACAAAGAGTTTACATATCCATTTCCATGTTTTTTTACGTACTGTCTACAATAGTGTATATCATACTATAGCACGGACGCGAAGCAGGAAGAATTTCGTTCAATGACTGGTCACTATTTGTCTCTCTTGCACGCGCATAATTATTTGCCGTCGCGTTGCACAGATGCGATGACCGACCGCTGTCATCAGAAATTACTACTAAGTATTTTGACAACTGACACAGGCTAGAAAGTAAAAGGTCAATATGTACGATATTCTTTGTGCTTCACGTTATATATATATATATATATATATATATATAGAAGATTTTTTTTTTGTTTGAGTAAGATATAAATAATGGAGCAAAATAACAAAAAAGCTATTCAATTTACATGCATTTTTAATATAATATATTACATATTATATGATTACCCTAGATTATAATGCAAATATTATCAAATATGTTTACACGTTAAGTTTATGGTTTATACGTTCTATAATTAACGTATGTATGCATTAAAATGATGTAATTATGAGACTTAATACACAATAATACTGCCGTCGTATTGAAGAGCACAGTATCTCAAGATACTGTGTTTTTACTTTTATTACATTGCCGTTACCACGAAAAAGAGATCTATCGCTTCATATTTTTGGTTTATTTTTATAATTACTGGTTTCTGAGTTACGATATTTGAAACACAGTATCTCTTCTAATTTTAGACCAATTTTAAGACAAAACACAGCATGTAGGCTTTAAATAACTTGAAAACAGCAAGTAAATGGTTGCAGTGTTTTAGTCAAGAAATAATTATTTCGAACCGAGGTAAACTGTAAGTTAGAACACAGTAAATTGCAACTGCAAGCTAAAAACACATCATTATTTACAAATACGGTGTTATAAATTACATCAAAGTTGTAAAATTCTAACCTGTGTCTAGAAAAAATCACAGTATCAAAAAATACTGTATGTTTACTTTTACCTATTAAACCAATTATTATGTTTTTTTTTTTTTTTTTTTTTTAATATTATAATGGGCTCGCACGGTCTTAGCAGACCATTTATGCATTTGCCAGAGTCAAAGTCAATTATATTATATCGTATCGAGTAACCGCGCGTCCTCGTTTTCAAGTCCCAAGATTGGGCGGAAGATTTGGTGTTCCTCAGACATTGCGCGTCATGTCCTGCTTTTTTCTTCATAATTCACTATTCATGAGCCTTCGCTGCACAATTCTTAACATGCTTTCGTAAAACATTGCTAAAATATATACATCGAAAGTCACTAAATGAATTTAGAAAAATTAAACAGAAAAAAACACCACTCCTTCTTAAGATTCGCGCCAAAACTCCAATTATTATGTTATTCCGTAATTTAATCACAGTATTTCAGAAGTTACTGCGTTTTAAGCTAAACCTTTACAGTATGGAAACTGTATTTACTAGGTTTTAGTTTATGAATGAAATTGAAACATTGGGTAGAATTAAAAAAAAAAAAAATTGGAAGGGTTTGGAGTAAAAGAACCATGTTCAGGTAAATGTAAAAAACTAAATGTAAGAGTTTTACTGAACTACGAAGACAGAACTAGATAGGCAAAATAGAATTATCTTTTTAATAAATAGTACAACAAAATTACCAACAAAAACAAAACGTAAGGTAGACTCGCAAAAAAAATTTACTATAAAATATCATTTCAAACTGTCCTCTGATAATCAGGAGTTAATAGAAGTTTGTAAACATTTTTTTCCTACTACTTTGGGCTATCATTCTAAGAATGACTATTCAGTTTTAAAAGCCATTTCTAATACAGAACTTGCCATTGATGATAAAAGAGGCAAACATCAAAAAAGCAGTCCTACTGACCATCAAATTATTCACGATCACATAATTTCATTCAATCCTGTAGTATCGCACTATCGCAGAGAACATGCCCCTAATAATAAGTATTTACCCTCAGATTTAACTGGAAACTCAATGTTTAACCATTTTAAGGAAAAGTACCCTAATTTAAAGTGCTCGTATGAACTGAACAGATATATTTGTTAAAAAGGAATTAAATATTTCTCTAGCCAAATTAGGACATGAAGTTTGAGCTATGTGAGGTTTTCAACAAGCATAATAGTGATCACACAGAAAATCCTGATAATTATTGTATTATTTTTCATAATTATAGAACCCATAAAATACGTTATACTGAATCAAGACAAAACTATCAAAGTAAAACGTCTAAGGAAAAGAATTAAGAAAGCATTTATTACTCGGCTGATCTTCAAAAATTATAATGCTTCCACGTCTTGATTCTTTTAAATCAGTAATATTTTGTCCCAGGCTGATTGTTTTCAATGAAAGTTTTTTACCTCTAGGTACTGAAACACGTATTAAACTATTTGCTGCCATCTGGCATGAAGCTGGCATGTGTCGGTGTGTAGAGCAGAGGATATATCAAGCACTTTCCACCAATGACTTAACGACAAGAGAGATGTTCGTAATATAGTAATTTGGACAGACAATTGTGCTTCACAAATAAGTGCTGGTTCTTAGTTTACATAATTAATAGCAATGAAATATCGACCGAAACTATAACCATTAAGTATTTCGAGCCCGGCCACAGCTTTATGTCAGCTGATTCTTTTCACCACCAAGTGGAACTGGCTCTGAAGCGTCAACCAAAAATTTACGATTTTTATGATTTTGTGAACGTTGTCAAATCGTCTAACTCTGAGAAAGTCGACGTCAAGGTACCCACCAACTCAAGTAGGTTTGAACACTGACGACTTTTCTAATTTGGAGGATCGCTCTTCTGCGCAACGAGTTAAAAATTGTCCCCTAGACTTTATTTGCGTGAATAAGTTGAAGTACAAATGAAACGAAATTCTTACAGCCCCATTGTTAAAAAATCCTTCCAAGAGGAAACTTATACTAAAATTCAGTTTATAAAAGCCAAGTACGAGAAGAGTGGTCTTCCACGTCCAGTAATTAAAAATTCTCCACGAGGAATCAGCACGCAGCGAAAGAATGCTATTATTTGGACCATTAATGCCTCCAAATCGTCTTATATTTTGGCGAGAACTGCATACAAACGATCGTGCTGTTGGTTTGAGCGCTGAAGTCGAGGATGGCTGTTATTAATTATTATTCTTGTCAATTGGGCACAGCCCTACTTATACACTCCCAGACACATCCATCGGCCACTCTGAGTTTTGTTTCAACGGCTCCTAGCCAGTGTTTAATAAGCTAGCACATTTGTCACCTTTTTTATTAAGTAAACTAAATTCGAACTTAACCAAACATTTATTATTAGCTAGGAGCCCTCGGAACTTTAAACGCAGGGTGGCCGATAGATCTAGCTTTATGCTTGTAGTTTAATTTGTGACTTTTTATTTTTTTATTTGTTTTTATTATTAAGGTTAGGTTTAATTATTGTTTTTAGTGCGATTTTTTTTACTTTTTTCATTATTTGATGAAGGAGTGTCTAAGATTTATCTTAATTATAAACAAGTATGCATATAAATATTACATATTTTTTTCCTAGCATGTAACATGATAATTAAGTTTTAAAGTTTTTGCCAATATCCAAATGTTTATGATGATGCTTGTGTAATTCATAAGATATTTTGATTTTAAAGTTAATTTGTGTTTATTTTATTTTGGCATCGTTACAATGTTATTGCCATTTTATATCTTTATTAGTACTTATCAGATCTATCTGATTATGTGATTTTTTTAATTTCCTATGTGATTAAAACGTACAAAACAATTTAATATTAATAATTATCATGATTAGACAGCCACTAAGACTGATTTGTGCATGTAAAAATAAAGTTTTATTAGTAATGATTTGTTTTATCACTTTCGTACTCATTTATCCCTTGGATCTTAATACTTTTTATCAATTAATATTACATAAACTTAAAGCATTTGTAGCATCTGAATATATTAAGTTTAGCCTGAAACACAGAATTACAAAATACTAGATCCTGTCAATCAGTACTTATGATAGCAACCTAAGCTTAAATATAGTATAGTTGATTTACTTTATTTTTAATTTCTTTAATTTCTTCACTTTTTTAGATATAAACACAGCAAACACTCTTTTACTGTAGTAGATTCATATTTTTGCAGTATCATTACATAGTTAAATCCAAGTATTCTATAAAACTTTATTAGTACACAGTATTATTGTAGTTACTGGCATTCATTCTAGTGTAATGCAAATATAATTATTTTATTTTATTAATATTAACACAGTTATAAGTTTAACTCGTGATAGGATAACACTATACAAAAATTATAAATACAGAATTGAAGCGCCATAACTCTTTTATATTACTGCTAATATATTTTATTTAACTCTTAAACTCGTCATGATCAAACAAAATCAACATAAAACTTTAGGCGCCATTTTCTCAAAATGGGTTTTTCGTAAATACTGTGTTCTTCAATACGACGGCAGAATAATAGTTTAACAACTGCCTACAAGAGTCTAGATTTCTAAAATAAATAAAGTTAAGCCATTTTATAACAAGCAAGCAAGAGGTGTTATAACGAAACGACCGTTTTAGGTGGTCCGTCTCTGGTAAACGACCGGAGGATGCAGGAAACTATGGAAGTTACCTCCATAAACTTCTAAATGGTTTCAAACAAAGAGACCTTAGAATGTTTTGACTTATGACACTAGGCGTTATAACTACTAACAGTCTCTACTTCTTAGCGTACTGCTTAGCGTAAAGACAAACTTTGTCTTAAATTACATTCTATTCTAACACATTTTCTATGCATAAAGATGCGAATAACCTTAACTAAAGCTGTTCTACATGCTCACAGAAAACCGTCTAGGTCGGTTTTGTTTAACAGTTAATTTGTGTTTTAGTAAATCAACCTAGTCATAATAAGTAATTCACGCGTAAATATTTTCAGTACTCGCAAGAGTCGCGGTTTTCTAGTACGACTATTCTACGGCTCCTTGCCTTAACGAATATCTAGAGAAGGCTGCTCTTCTCTATCGCTCTCCGGGCCGGTGCATGTCCTATCTCGAGGGACATACGCACTTAAGGGAATTCTGGAAGTCTCTCTCAACACCAGAACCTCGGCCCGAACGGTAGCAGTGCTTCAGCCTGAGCAACGCTGCTTACCGTAACTACAGGGCTAACATCTACCACGTGCAGCATAGCATCGTGACAGCCACGTGCGGCATAGCATTGTGCCGTCACTAAGGCCTTGGCCTTACATAACTCAACACACGTCGTTAGGTCACCTAAAGTCAATCCCGTCCGCGTAAACCTACTCTGACGGCGGAGCTCAACTGGGTGCAGACGTCGTGGAAAACATCTTTAATCGGGCTCTAGGCCGAAGAACTAAAGTGTAGTTTCTATCTTAATATATTCTTATAAACCTTTCACTGTCTGTGTGTTACAAATCTGTGTGAGCAGGCTTACGGTTTTTCTTTCTATCTGTATAGTTAGGTAGTTTTCTAACACTGTAAAATAGATAGTTCTAATTTATATACTTTAAGGGTTACAAATCACCTTAGGTGATAATACTACTAATGACCATTAAATATTGTTTATACAAACTGTGAACGAGTGTATATTATAACCTGCCTTACCCTTGAAAAGCATTTTCTTTACTTGCCTCTGAACCAGCTCTACCTGAATCTATCTCCAGAGCGCCTAGCCGGTGCATCGGTAACAAAATACTGCTGTTTTGTTATAGTGTGCTTGTTGTTACTTCAGTCAGTCTGCAGATTTTTTTATGCCACTAAGGTGGCAAACGTGCTTACGGTCCGCCTGATGGTAAGCCGTCAACGTTGCCTATGGACGCTTGAACACCAGGGGTATTACTTGCGCGTTGCCATCCCTTCAAAAATCTAATAACTTCCTTCTTAAAGAACCACATACTCTAGTCCTTAAGAGGATACGATTGACGGCGCCTCACAGCGGGCTTCATACAACAGAATTTCTCATATGTTTCGGATAATTCCAAGCCGAAGTCTGTGATTTGCCAAAATCTTGTAAAATGTTTTTGCTAACTAGAAATCTTTTGTAAACCATTTGTATAAAAAACTAGAATCCTGTATAACTTTTGAACTATAAAATTTAATTGAAAACTAGCACACTGCAGATAAGATATTTATTACTTGAACATGTCTTCAAAATCTGTTCGCATACTGTCTGGAGTTATATATGAATAGATACTTGTGGTCTTTTTGTTTTTTGTATATACTTCTAATCAATGAGAGTATTTTTTTTGAATAAATAAATTATTATGATTCCATTGCACTTGCTTTGCGCTAACTAAATTATTTTAGTTAAGTTTATTCAAAAATTTCTAAAAATGTATTCTGGTTACTGGCTAGAACACAAACTAGTCTTTAAGCTTATGTATATTTTAAATTCGTTAATGAAATCTTTAGATAGAAATAAACTCTTAAAGATCAAAAAAAACCATAAAAAAGTGAACGGATTTTGTCTAAGCACTTTTAACTCGAGACCCGTCTGTACATTTACAAAAAACTTTTTACCAAAAAGAAAAAAAATAACCGGCTTAAAAAAGATTCACTAAAAAGGTAAAAACAGTTACTTATTGCCAAAAATCTGATCTAAATTACAGTTTGAAGTTGGTGTCTATGTTTATAACATACTGCAATTGCATGAAACCAACTTCAAACGGTGATTCGGATCAGATTTTTGGCAATAAGTAATTATTTTTACTTTTTTGGTGCATCTTTTTGAAGCCAGTTGTTCTTTTTTTTGTGTAAGTTAAGTTTTTATTTCTTGCTTTTGAGTGACGAATTGCCTTTTTTCTTCATAATAAAACATCCATACTTGCAACAGAATTTTATACAATCATCAACACAAAAGGCGAGTTTAAGTTTGAAATCCACTTCATTAATAGGGCACCACCTTAGGAGCATACTTTTACGAATAAAAAAAGAATTTTTGAAATCGGTTCACAATTGACGGAGAAATCGGTGGACATTGAAATATATAAAAAAAATACCCGTTGAACATATAACCTCCTCCTTTTTTAAAGTCGGTTAATAAAAAAACACAATACTTAATTGCTGTGTGTGACATGGTTCCGAACTTAAACCGTTTGTTGTGAATCAGATCTTTAATCATTTTGTATAAAATTATAATAATCGTATGTTCTTTGTAAATTAAATTGACAAAGGTTGGTTTATTGGTCTTTTCGCATATTAACCATTCGCAGCAAGCAAATCAGGACTCTAGGGAACGTAAGTGCTTACTTCCTAACTACTGACCACTTGCTTCCAAACGAAGTAGGTACGTAGATGTACAGAACCTTGACCCTTATTAACTATTTGATATGCGTGTTTGTACTCGTTATTGGAGCCATTTTGAGTATAGATAGATACCACACCACAACATATGCCTCAGCCATACTCCGCGACGGAGACGGTTTGTTTTCGACTGTATAAAGTACTATACTTAACTTACTTTCTTATGTGTTCAAAATCATGGTTGTGTTTATATTATGTATGTATTATACACTATACAACGCAGTAGATAAGAACGCAAAGAGTATATATATCATACCAAAATAAAAAATCTAGTGCGTGTGATCTGGTGACCGACACGCACGAGGACTTAGGGATAAAACATGTTTGTAACATCAACGATTACGCAGCAAAACATTTGTCAAAAAAACATCGTTAATCTGACCGAACGATACATGGATGATAAAAATAATTTATCGGTAGTGCCCCCCCGCAAGTCTAGAATGTCACGCCTTATGTCTAGGAGATTTTTTTATTTTTTTTTATTCTACTAAGATGGCAAACAAGCTTACGGCCCGCCTGATGGTAAGCGGTCACCGTAGCCTATGGACGCTTGCAACACCAGGGGCATCACTTGCGCGTTGCCGACCCTTCAGAAATCTAATAACTTCTTTCTTGAAGAACTCCATACTGTAGTCCTTGCAGAAAACCTTGGCAGGGAGCTCATTCCACAACTTAAGCGTTCGCGGGAGGAAGTTTCTCTGAAACCGCACTGTACGCGTCCATTTAGGTTCTAAAGTGTGAGAATGAATTCCCTGCCGATGGCGAGCGGTGCGATGGTAGAAAGTAGCCGTGGGCATCATTTCGAACAATTCCTCAGAACACAACCCATTGTACAAGCGGTAGAACACACACAGTGAGGCAAAGTCTCTCCTCAGACTTAAGGGCTCGATACCGCAAGTGAGTTTGGAATCGTCGACAATTCTCACAGCCCGTCGTTGAACCGAGTCAAAAGGGCCAAGCTGGTATCCGGGTGCACCTGCCCATAGATGGCAGCAGTACTCCATATGGGGCCGAACTTGCGACTTGTAAAGTAACAACCTTTGCCCCGACGTGAAGTAATGCTTCGCTCTGTTGAGTACACCAAGTTTTTTGGACGCCAGCTTCACCTTATCTTGTAAATGATCTCGGAACTGAACATCGCTGGAGATGTCGACACCAAGGATCCCAATGCTCTTGGAGATGGAGAGGGGAGTGTTCTGGAATTTTCCCATATCAAGTTGTATTCACCTCCTATTATACCCATTAGGAGAAAAATTTTCAAAACCGGCCAACCACGACAGTCATTCTTATTTTTTAATTAAAAACCACAAACACTAATCCACGATCCACAAATATGTGGCTTGGCCGTTTCGTTACTACAAGAGTGATTTACTTAAAATACTGAAATATGTGTTTTATTATTTATAACAAAGAGTCCCTATATTAATTTTCAGACCTCTAGCATCAAAATTTGAGGAAGTCCGTAAGAAGTACCCTAAGAATTTTGATGATCATCGGTGAGCTAGTGACAAAATCGGGGTTTCTTCAGTAGCTGCAGCTAAGGATCTTTCCTCCCCGTGTCGTGGACCTAACTTCAGTCATCCGGGGTACCTGCGACTGGGTAATCAAACTCAAAGGCGACGTTGCTGCTTTGAGCCATAAATATTTTTAAAGTTTTATTTAGTTTTACTTCTAAGATAAATATTTAAAATGGACCCAGAGCAGAGTAAACGTCGTCAAATTAGGCCACTAGGAACAGCAACATGACATAACGTTGTTTTATAAAAGAATATCGGTTTTGCTCTCGTAAATCAACATATTTCTCTTCGTAAAGTAAATCTTCCAAGAGAAATGTGCAAAACTGATGTCCGAAGAAGATGCTAAGATTGTCCCTACAAAAGAGACAGAAAGACAAATCATATATGTTTCACTTGCCATTAGTTTATATGCGCTGATCACTAGATTCCTTATTGTAAAAACTGCAGTGAAAATGTAAATCAAAAAAACAAATTATAAGGAAGTTCCTGATATTTGTTGATATTCTGAAATAAGTATAGAAAGGTTTTAGAAAATTTCGGTTTAGCGAGATTTTTCATTAAGTTAATTAAGTTATAAATCTATACTAATATTATAAAGCTGAAGAGTTTGTTTGTTTGAACGCGCTAATCTCAGGAACTACTGGTCCGATTTGAAAAATGTGTTAGATAGCCCATTAATCGAGGAAGGCTATAGGCTATATATCATCACAATAAGACCAATCGGAGCTGAGCACCAATGAATAATGCTTTAAAATCGGGTTGTTTTTTCCTTATGAGAGCTTCCGCTGCGTGCGCTGTGCAAACGGTTAAAGTTTCGCAAAAGCCATGTATGACAGAATTGTGCCCCTTTAAAAGTTCTAAAAAAAAGTCCGCTACAGTATATGTCTATCTTTTAAGGTTGGCTCACTATAACCGTATTTATGCTAACCAAATTTATTCTAAAATAATGCATTATTTGCGAAGGTGCTTAGCCAAATAAATACGTTATTGATCACAAGTATTTAATTTCAAATAAAATTGCCCTGTCCATCATTCGATTTCAATGAATATCTTACGAGATATTGCAGTTTTAAAATAACATCACAGTGGCGCGCCTGTAGAAACAGCGTTTGCGGGGTCAGACAGGAACTTAGCGAAACAACGTCCGCAGGGACCGCTAGTAAAGAATAAAATTTGCAAACAAAATAGGTAATTATGTAATATCATTAGGACCCTAATGACCCACCTCAACGTTAGTGTAACCTTTTTCGCCACAATGACGCCGGGTTAAGCCTAGATAAGGCTGCACAATAAAAACGTTGTTATTATTTAAACTGCACAAGTCGGAAACAAAATACTTATAAATTGTCCTACTCTCGCAAATTTTGTTTTTGCCAAATCCTATCTTAGTCTAATAAGCTGGTTATTAACTGATATTGGTTGATTAACTAAATACGAGCTCCACTATTTCTAAAGTCATTAAAAACAAATAAAAATTAAGACTAAAAAGCAAGTGCAAATTTTAAAACCTTTGCTTTGTAATGGCCGCTTGGTGATGCTTGAAATTTGCGTCTACTTAAGAGAAATAAATAAAAATACCGATAACACTTTTCGAAATAACACGTGCAACAGTCCATAGAGACACTTCTCACAAATTTATAAAAAAAATTAACAAATCATTTCATCTGCTAAGACTCATTAACTTAACAAAAGCTTTTAGAAATTTAAAACTCAAACAATAATAAATACTCTTAAAACGACAAAACTTAGATTTTCCTTATAAGTTTTGCAGAAAACAATGAAAAAAAAAATGAATGCGAACCAAATGTTTAGGAACTTCAACTACTTCATCCTTGGTGCCAATAGTTATAGAAAAATAAATAAAACAAATGACTTAGTGCCTTGTGGACCACCACCCCTTTATGGGTATTTGTGTTCTGTGACCACTACAAGCAAACGTGCTATCTTCGACCTATCCCTCGTAGAATTAAATTACATTCTTCTGGCCTTCTGTCTATTTTTATTACCACACTTAACATTAATCTTTATATCACAGTATCACAGCATATTCTTCCACAAATAATATAATTTGAAGGGAGTTACTAATTTTGAAGGACAACTTGTTTACGTCGCCTAGCCAATAAAGGACTGGGACCTGAACGGGGCAAAGGAATAGTGGGATGCATGTGATCTTTGTTTTGGGGACTACGTCCAAAATCTGGCATTCAAGCTTAAGAATTGATGGGACACACCAGTGCCCTAGAATAAATTTAGGAGTAATTTAAAATAAGAACTTGTTTTTTTTAAATTAACCATTCTTCCATTTCTTATAATTTATTCAAAGTTTTAATATTTTTTTTCAGATTGGTGTTCTACAAAAGCCGATAAACCAGCTTAGTATTCTAGATCTTACCTTAGGTGCCATTATGTAGTTTTTTCAGTGATCTTACAAGTTATTTGTAACTGTTATAATCTAACTTGACAGTTTTTCACCGGTGGACAATTCCCTGTGTTACCTAATAATAGGTAATAATCAAGTAATTTCATTAGGCTGACGAGATTCGAGCCGATCGCTGAAACCTTTGTTTGTATTGTACTGTGTGCTAGTTTATTTATATGTAATTAGTTTTAATCGGCCAAAAGGAGGTTGTTTGAAAGTTGGTGTTTCTCCTTCTTTTTAGGGTATTTGGCCAGGAAAGTCCAACCTAACCTAATAGCCCAAAGCGGTTAGTTAAGAAAATAGTCAAAGTTTCTGTAGTAAATTTTTCTCTCTTGCTTTGGATAATATGAAAGTAAAGTAGTTTTTCGTTTAATAACTGGTTTTCTTTTCTCACCTACCTTTTTCACGTATTTGAGCTGATACAAGGTGCATCTACCTATTAAAATCAACTATTCTTTTTTCTCGTTCGTTCTCGTAAGAAACGTCATCAGGCTTATATATCAAAGAATTACAAAAGGGGTAAGTCACCTATATATTTTATAGAGTAAATGGTTCAATTGACATTTATATATTATTATTATATCACTATTACAAAGAGCTTCTGACTATCAGTTAATCTCTTCGTTAATGATATTGAATTGACTGAAAAGTTCCTACTATAAGAATCAGAGCAGGACTGAGGGTTTGATAATCGATTTTTCTTCTCATAATAAATAAAAGGTACCTTAAAAGAATTTATCATTGAAAAACTTGATTGGCCAATCAAGACGGACGGACGTTGCCAGCTTACAACTGTTACGAGGTTACGAGGCATTGTGCCTAGCATGACACACATAAAAAGAGAATCGATCCATCTCGCCTTAGAGTCGTATCCGAATACGATACTGCTGAAATCTCTGGTCTTTGGTTACAATGTTAGTAACCGAATACACTTATCTAAGTTGATAAATCATAAAAACGATTACCATTAGATAGAAGCTTTATTACCATTTCAGTTATCTTAACAACAAGTAACGATCTTTTCTAAAAATTCCTATATGAAAACTGATTTTGTTACGGGTAAATGCCAAGACCCAGGACCAAATAGACCAGGACAGTGCCTTTTTAAATAGACGATCACGAAAATTATTTAGGTCTTCAAGGCTGAACTGCGAGTACGAGCAACGAACTTCGACGACATTTGTTATCTATTCAAATAAGCCTTACAATCGCAATATTTAGGTTAACAATTTAGCCAGACATCAAACCAGAGAATAATTCTTCTAGGTATGTCTAGGGTACATCACAGCTTATGCTGTGTATTTATTATTTTTTATCATTAATTTAAAGCAAAACAGTAAAAAAAATCTATTCATCAAAAATCAAAAAAAATTTTTATTATTTTTGCTTTAAAGACTAAACTATAGACTATAACCAATAGTAAACCACTATAAACCACTAGTAAAGTGTAGTTTTCTTTTGTTGCTAAAGTTTCATAGTAGTTTTTAGAGATAAGTACTTAAAAGCCTCTGGGATAATATGTTATTTTTATTTCATAAGATGAACTTTTGCCGCTATTATGCTTATGATCGACCTGTAATTTTTAACTTTTGACTAAATTTCAGTGCTGTTCTAGAAGGCCTAAGTAAATCATAAGTTTTGATAGAAGTCACCCGTTATAGTCATGATTTACCATTAAATAACTTTCAGAAATGTCTAATTGATAAAGAATTAAAAGAGAAAACCGATGTCAGGTGAGAATTATGACAAAAATCGTAGCAAAAAATCTATTTCCTAAACTATTATAAAACCGCGGAACATACATGAGGCCGATTCGGTTACCCCTAAGTAGGGCTGCCATCCGTCTAGGTTTCCCCGGATTTGTCCTAGTTTGGCGGGCGTCCGGGAAGCGTCCGGGCGGGGTTATAACTTTTAATTAAAGTCCGGATTTCTGATCAAACTCCACAAGAGAGCCACAAAAAATTATTTGTGAAGTTGGTTTATAATCAGTTTTGAAATGGTCTCAGATGTTTAAATTGGTGTGGTCTCTACTTCGAGGATTTTCGTCGTGATTCCGTTCTTTACATTAAAATATTGAATTACCAAAGGAAATAATTTTATGTTTCCATGGTTGCTGGCATCAGTAGCCGCGCTCATAATGGTATGTTTTGTAAATCGTTTGTAAGTTCGGCAATCGACAAAAGGCTTTAAGCCTCTCTACTACTACTACAACTCCTGTAGCTATTACTGTAGTTTTAGTAAGATTACCTACATGACAGTTTTTTTACGGCATCTGACCCCGAGAATATTTCACGATTGTAGGCGCAAGTACAATCCAAGGAATTAAGGGACAAGTGATGGCCGACTGCGTTATAGACAAGTGCGCCTTCAGTTGCTCGAATTTGGAGGTCTTCCGAACTTGATGTCACAAAAAATGTAGATATTTTTGCAGATCTTGCTTGGTTTCTTATGTTTTGTGTTCTGTTGTATTGAAATGTCAGAAACTCCTTTGTTTGCGATTAAAATATTTCACGAACAAATGGTACAGAAAGCCTGCCAGACCTATTTTCCTTTTTTTTAACATGGAAAACTTATTTTGCAACTGCTTCAAAACTATTCAAAGACCATCCTTCGTTATTTTTTTTCCAAAACCCGCTGTCAGAGGCTTATTTGCTTCTCATCTACTCCATTATGCATATCTTGCACAGCAAAATCGAAACATTAGGAAAAAGTGACAATTATGTGCTAAAAACCCGAAACATTCTCAGATCTAATAAAAAAATCCTAGACGACAGAATCAAAGAAAGGTTCGTGCCCTTAAGTATTAGAAGCATTTTAAACAGAAACGACGAGAACATAAAACATGAGTTCAAAAACTGTGTTCAAAAAAAATGAAAACGTACATTGAAGTTTAGATGTAGACTTTAAAACAATTATTAAAAATTTGCTGAGTTTATATGAAAATACTCTATGGGCTGTCATCGAAGTCAGTATCTTTTTTTTTTTAAAGAGAAGAATATAATTTTGACGTCTCAAAATTGATAGATGAGTGGGTTCAAAATCTATTAGTCTAAATCTCAGCGAAGAAGATAAACTTCTAAATGCAAATCAACTATGGTTGCGATTCTTCAGAACACCAACGCCCTATTATATTCAAAATTACTGAAAATAGCTCAGTTTTTTTTTTGCATCTTTGCCAATAATGCGCATTGACAAGAAGTGGATAAAAGAAAGGAATTCATTAAATTTTGAAACAGTCTCGTCACTACTAAAATTAAATTCAATTTCAGAGACTATAAAGATTTTATTTAATAAAAAAGAAGTTTTGAAGGCTATTAAACTACACCGATGAATATAACTAGATTGTTAATAGAATTATTAAGAAAAACGTAAGAAACGTTGCCACTTGAAAAAGGGCATTCATCGATAACAGTGAATAAAAACATTTGAATTTGGGACAAGCGCGAATTGTACGAACCTCTTGGCTGGCTAAATGGAGCTATTTCATAGAGCTTTACCCACAATTAAAAAAAACATACCCCGCCAATTCTAGTTGGTTTTTTGCTATTGAACCTAAATAATTGTTAAATTATTTTAATTGTTATCGTGGTTGGTTTATGTTATTGTTCTCTTATCACCCGATAATAATTACCAAATATATAATAAAATGTGATAAATATTAATATAGTAACAGAAAAGTAAGTAAAATTTAGTTCATTTTATTTTCTCGCATGCAGTCAATGGTAAAAATTAGATTATACAAACAGGTATCTCTCCGCTCAGGATTCTACTTTAGAATCCCTCGCTGCTAGACAGGAAGAAGAAAAAATTATATTATTATTAAGTAAAAAGTGAGATATTTATTAGTGGCTTAAAAAATACAGCTACAAGTTACTTTAGTTAAGACGTTGTTTTGTTGAATTTGATTAAATTCCGTTTACCTTGTTACATAATTTTCAAAGACGTTTTATTTTATTACTTTAAGTATTACTAAAACATTTTAAAGTAATAATTATATAAAAACGAAAGACTGATTTTATTTTGTTGAATAGTTCCATGAACTGTTTCACCAGCAAATTGTATTTTTTTTATTGCATTACAAAGAAAAAGACATGTACGACTGTTAATAAATAATTAAAGAAATAAAAAAAAACAGTTCTTTAGTTCCTCGCTATAACGAGTAAAACACCCTAGTTTATCCGAAAAAAGCCTTAAAATTCCATGTTTTTTTTCAATCAAGTAGGGTGTAAAATGTATTTTTTTAACAGAGCTAAAAGTGAATAAAAAAATATTCAAATGTCCGGGGTCAAGGCTCCAAAATCCGGGGTTTTATCCTTTCGGTCCTGGGCGGCAGGTTCTAGAGATGGCAGCCCTACCCCTCAGGTATATAGGGCTTCTAAATTTTATCTTTGAACGTCACTTCGCTGGCCATCCTATATATGTTAATATTAAGAAAATTTAAGGAAAAACAGTTTAAATACGTTCACCGTCGCTGTTCAGTTTATATACATTTATAAATTAAAATAAATATTTCTTGACAAAACTCATAGCGCCGGTCTGGCCCCAAAGTAAGCAAAGCTTGTGTTATTGATACGAGACAACGGATACAAATACATATAATTACTTTTTTTTGTCAATACATACATATCATACATAATTACACCCAGACTCCAGACAAACACAAATGTTTATCACATAAATGTTTGTCCAGTGCGGAAATCGAACCCACACCCTCTGCACAGCAGCCGGCCATTTAGAGCGCGTTCTAAGTTGTTTGGTAATAGGTAATTATTTGTTTTATTTAGTACTACGATCTATGCAATGACTTGTTTATGTGATTTGCGGCCCGCTAATGCAACGATCTTTATGCATACGGACTTTGGGTTTAAATTTGATGCCTAATGTAGGTTGTTAGGTGTGATGATGAATTCCCTGCCGATGGCGAGCGGTACGATATGGTATAAAGAAGCCATGGATGTAATTTCAAACAATTCCTCAAAACATAATCCATCAGACAACGGTGCACCCGCCCAGATACGACAGCAACTCAATGTGGGGCCGGACTTGCGATTTATAAAGCAGCAACCTTTTCCCTTTGGTAAAGTATATAGGTATATTAAAACACTTACCGATTTCTTAAAGCGTGTGCTAAAAATGTATGTAGGTTCTTTTCCATCAACGATCAGAAAGTATGGCGTAGCTAGAATATTACGCGAAGATCGGAGAAGCACGGTGCAGAAGTAGCATAGCATTGTGAGAAAGGCTACGAGAACTGGCCTGCAAAAAAAGCGACAGGTTTTAAGAAATGTCTAGTTTATTGTATAATTTAGATTCTCCTGTCCAATCCTTATTAACCGCAAACGGTAAAAGTATTTGAATATATTTCAAAAGACAAACACCGTTTGCTTTGGAAACTTTGGGATCATGACCGCCAGGTACTCATAGGAAATTAAAAAAAAATTTGCTGACTTGTCTCACGATTAGAGGGCTGGCAGTTAATTTGCACAAAGGTTTAGTATCATATAGTCTGTGACAGAGTATTTCGATCGCCATTCAACGTGGAAACGCTGCCAGCCTTCTTGACCATTGAGATAATAAATCATTGTTCTGGGCACTCTTCCGCTTAAAGCTGCCTTGGAATAGATACATATTAATAGTATTAGCTTTTGTTTTTTAATTTCGCTTACATGTCAGTTTAATTTTATAGGTATTCGTTTTCCGTATATTTTATTCTAGTTTATAAAAAAATCTGTTATAGATATATTTTGAGCTGTTACGTATGTGTAAAAAGAAAAAGGGCTTCAAATTCGAACGAAATAGAAAAAAAACATCTCCACAGTCCGTTTGCGACCAAGGTGCATGAAACTGTGCCGAGATATCAGAAACGAAACTAAACGTATCGTGTTAAGAGCTGTTATTAGCCGTTTATTTTATAATAAAGAAATAAATCTCAATAAAATATAATAAGTGTTATAAATAAAAGTTACTTGGGCGAATACGCTGTGATAAAATTTCATCCAAATCGGTAGAGGCTTTTTCGAGATAAGAAAATGTAAATACTGATATATGTGCAAGAGTTGCTTATTTAAATATATAAGATAAGCTGTTTTGTAGGTAAGTACTATGTGCTTATTGTCTACCTACCTACCAAATCAAATCAAACAATATTTATTCAAATAGATTTCTGAGACCAGTTTTGAATCGTCAATACAATCTAAACAATGGTAATTTCTGCCAAATAGAGCTGGCAAGAAGTTTTGTATGTGATGTGAACCTATAACGATACCCAATGCTAATTATCGAAAATTCCATAACTTTTCGATATTTTCGAAATTTCCTTTGGACTTTTTTTTGCACTGCGGGCTCCGAAAAAAAAGCCCTGTCTATACCTAAGTGCGTCTACACTATCTTGGCACATCCTACTAAACAACACAATGTATACAAGTTTGTGGATAAGGTAAAAAGGATAACTCTCTAATAAACAACAACCTATATAAATATTACACATACATAATTACAGTTTGTTTATCTAGACTTCACAGTCTCATGAGATAGATACTGAGGCGGGGTGCCAAGATTTTGTCGACGGTTATATGAGGTTGTCTTTGATTCTTTGAATAGGAATTCGTGCTTCAAACATTTTTTATTTAAATCGTATTTTGAACGGGACACGACTTGTATTTAAATACCTATGAGGATCCAATTGATCAGGTAGTGCAGCTGATACTGTCGCGTCCACTAAGCCCCACCCCCCACGCCAGTGCATAATGCAGGCAAGGATGAACACATAGGTGTACACTCTGGAAATGAATCGCTCGCGGAGCCAACGACCAGCCCCACCGTCCATGTCACTCCATGCCCCAGAAGACCGGACCAATAAATATGACCTGATAACCAGATTGAACCTCAAAATAAAGACACTTCACTATAATAAAATGCACACTATGGCTCCAAATCAAATCCAAATAAAAAGGACGGTTTTATACATTTTTTTGAATTTTATGTAGTCGTTAAATTTATCAGATGTATATATAGGACCGGATGTCAGATGTTATTTGACGTATGAAATGTAAAGACACAGCCTTTGGTATCTTTAAATTTCACAAGGTATTAAGTCTTTAATTTTACACAACATTAATATTGTGTAATGGAATGTGGTCTGAGGAATTGTTCGAAATGATGCATACGGCTTCTTCACCATTCATTCTCATACTTTAGAACATAAATGGTCTCGTACTGCGCTGTTTCAAAGTAACTTCCTCCCGCGAACGCTTTCGTTATGTTATGTGCTCACTGACCAGGCTCTCTCTAACGAATACAATATGGTGTTCTTCAAGAAAGAAGTTATTGGATTTTATAGGGTCGGCAACGCGCGAGTGTGCCCCGGGTGTTGCGAGCGTCCATAGGCTGCGGTGACAGCTTACCATGGAGCGCACAGTTAGCTTGTTTGCCACCTTAGTGTAAAAAAACTTTTAAACGAGTTAAAAAGTATGTCCTTTTCTATTTTTCCAGCTACTCGTTTCTTCAGCATGTCATGCTATTTCTATACTGTGCGTCCCGCTATTAATGTGCCAAAGAAAGGTATAACCCGTAGAAAAATGTATTTCAATGTGAACTCTCGATCAATATAAATATTAAATAACGCCCTTCTCCGTCCCTTTATTAATCTCTATTCCAAAACTTACTGAATTAATACTCTGCTCCGACGCTAAGGAATAATAAACAAACAAACAGACTTTGTCATTTATACTATAGTAGTTAGAATTAGGTAATAACCATGGGCCTTTTTTCCATGGTCTCTTATAATCATTCAATAAGTCCCCCTAGGATACATTATTTTATTATGGAGTATTGGTGCCAACCTTCCGGAATCATCATCAGATGAGTTTGATGGTACTAGTTTTATCCGAACTATTAGAATATTGCTTTGTCATAGTCGCATCTTAATCGATAATACACCACACTTAAAATAAGTATCTTTGAGAAATTCTAGTTGCCATCTGTGTTCTACTTTATTAGTTCCACTGCACTAAACGATCGTTGTACAAGGGAGGGGTGATCAAAAACTAGTAAAAAATCGATATAAAACATTAGAACATTTTTCATGCAGAAGTTTTGATGACGGCTCTGACTTGACATAAATGAATGAAGTTTCAAAATGTGACTGTGTGTTTAAATACCTTTAACCTGTACCTACTAGTGAAGGTTTAAGGATTTTTTTTTTTTTTTTGATTTTTGTGAATACAAGAATTATCCGATTATCATTACTGTTTGATCTCCCCTCGTATACATGGTTTTGGTATTTTCAGTAACACATAACATAGCTTATTATCTTTACGCACTTTCCCCAATTCCTCATGGATCCTATTATATAAATCAGATTTTGATCAAAATGGGACCAACCGCGAAGTCCTTCCAATTAAAAAAAATATTTCCAAATCGGTTTATAAATGACTTTAAAACGATAAGACCGCCTTTTGTTTTTCTCTATTTGTAAACATGTTTTTTTTGTAAAATTATTATGTTGATACAATAAAGTATATTGTTAATGACGGAGTTCCTACATTTAAAAATATTAAAAAATACAACCAATTTGTGAACCTCCTCCTTGTTTCGTTTAAAAACACTGAAAGGAGTGGTATTTTGTACCTATTATAGTGAAAGTGTATCTAGGGAGCATAGTATGGCATTCTTAAGTATTTTTACGTGTATAACATTACTCAATATCTAACTTTTAATAACTAACTTTTTTTTAATAAAATACCAGAAATAGTGTTTTTTACTAAAGCTACTTTCGAGCTTTTTCAGCCTGCCGACGATATAGATTTAAAATTCGATTCCTCGACTTTTAGTTGATGATATGTGTTAAGCGATTGTTACCTGATCAATGCGAAGCAAATGTGTATGATGATACCCATTAAGTACGACTGGGCAAATGGAAATAGTTCTCCGTAAATGTCCATGATGCCCCAAGTCCCCCGCCAGATGCTTACCACAAGGGGCGCCACGACAAAGCTTGAGAACACAGCATCACCTGTGAATCAATACTTATAATAAAAACTGCCTTTCACCCGCGACTTACTTTGCCTTTTGTATTTGTTTGTTAAGACTTTTATCCCAATAGATCCATCGATATGATTTCATATCGATGAATTGATCCCAATCAATTTTTCACAAAGATCTCTCATCTACATACCAATTCCTGTTACATTTTTATATCACCTTAGATATATATAATCATATCAATTATTGTAAAAAAACTCTCGTAAAAAAATATTTTTTACACACACCAGCCCTTTTCTTTTAAGTACTTCCACGTACCTGAAGCATAAACTATATCACTACAGTTAGATTTCTTCTTTTCTGTCGACTCATTCTCTTCATTGTCGTAAGATTCTAATGTCTCTGTCTGATCTGAACCACCTTTTTCTTTTGACAGAAGTTCATCGCAACTTCTTGTCCCCATCTGTTGATACATGTAATTTTGGTTAACAAATCGGCAAAAAATAGGTAATGTACTCAAATGTATCTATCTATCTTATCTATCTATAAGCCTCGGCTTGGGTTGTCGCTCTCGGGCCGTCCCTTCGCCCGGCGTGAGTCTCGAACCCGAAGGTGAGTCAACGCCAGGAGGGGAGTTCCCCGTTACTTTCCCAGTGACATATATGTAGATATCACAAATCTCAATAAATACAGAAGCTGAAAAAAGGCATACTAAAAAACCGGGCATTAGGTTAGGGTTCCGTGGAATGAGAAATACATATTGCCGATTTCTTACACTTGTAAACCGAATTTTTTCCCCGTACCGCTAAGCGTCGCCTACTCCAATGCAGTATTCGAACGTAAACATTGTTATTAATTTAGGAATTATTATAAATTCTGATGATTTGATTTTAATTTTCCAGTATTTTACACGGTTCATAAACTTATAGTTACTACCTGTTTTACAAATCTAACAACTTCATTCAATGGAATTTGTACGAAACTTTACTTCTCCAAGTACCTATATTTTACAAGGTGATATTCAATTAATCGTTAACTTGTAAAGCGTACTTAGCTGTAGTAGTTTTCTTGAAGCTTCGTTATAAATACTAACTACTGCCGAGAATTGTAGATGGCAGGGGGCATAACTCTAACCAAAATTAACGTTTTAAGAGGGGGGTCATAAAGGGAAATTGCTCATGGTACTCGTATAATAAAGGTCTTTCTGACAACAGTGACTTCAACAGTGAACAAGACATAATCGAAGATGTTGTCGTATCGGAAGGGTATGGGCGTATCCTAAAAATCAGATGCCGTAAATATAAAGTTTATTCTAGGAATAATCATACATGGGAACCATCACAAACTATTGTTTTCACATTTGAAAGATAATCTCTTGCAAAGCAGGTATATTTATATTATAATTGCCTGAATGCCCAAATATCCAAAAATCCAGTGTTATAACTGCTGTCGGTCACACCAGAAACATCAATCGCTTTAAACCACGTTTTTTTTTCAAATGTGGTAATGAGCACTTAGACGAATCATGTGGCTGTGGAGAGAAAGAGGTCTTTTGCCTATTTTGTTCCTGTCCCATTTTGCTAATACTAAGTAAGTTTACTTACCAAAAAATAAAAAGAAAACTATAGCTACATAATCCACATCATATATAGAAGCAAGTAGATGGCACTACAAAATCGTATGCTGATGTTACGCGTTCTGTAGAAGTCCAACCAGTTTTATTTTGTAAATACTGTTTCTGTTATTGTATGTGCAATAAAGTGTATTATTATTATTATTATTATAATATACCAAATTGCTATAATACGAATTAAAAAAGAACTGAAATCTTTGTGAATCGATTCTAAATTATGAAGTAATACTCACCTAAAATAAATAATTGTAAAATGTGAAAAATAAATGAATATTTTAAGATTATAAGATTAAAAATCACGTTTGTTGTGTGGGAGCACCCTTAAATATATTTTTTTTCTGTTTTTTACTTTTGTTGTTATAGCGTCAATAGATATACATCTTTTGTGAAAATTTCAACTGTCTAACTATCACGGTTCATGAGATACAGCCTGGTGACAGACGGACAGCGGAGCCTTAGTAATAGGGTTCCGCGAATTACCCTTCGGGTATGGAACCCTAAAAAGCGCTGAGATCGATTATTTATAAGCAAGACATGACAAAGTTACTATTTTGCTTCCAATTTTCAACGCTAGCTCTCTCTCTGACTTTCCACGCCACCGACACGGGTGACACGCTCCGCTGTTTATTTGGATTAGTTCGGTCACTCCCTGGATATAGGACATGTTTACTTCACGCAAAGTGAAGGAGTTGTAACATATCCGGCCTCAGATATATATCCAAAGATATAGTTATGTCCGGAGTTACCCAAGGCTAGTTTCTAGGCGCCTCATGCAACATTTTCATTTTGGCGTTTATTACTGTTTACCTCTCAGAAATGGTATAAATAGTAGATTGTATCACAAGGGATCAAAAAAATAATTTTACGGCGAAGACGTTATTTTGAATCCAGATTGGAGCGAAGGATTCTAGAGTAGTAGTAGGCGACCGAGTGATAAACTCTACTCTTTATCACCCTTTATGACAAAAGTGATGAGTGTAACTTATAAATAAGAATAGTACATTTATTTATTTCATTATCACTAATTTTTAAGGCTTCTTAAACTTAAAAGGTAAAAAGGAACCCTTATACGATCATTTTGTTGTCTGTCTGTCTGTCAACACCCTTTTACTTAAGAAAGCGTGGAGTTATAAAGTTGAAATCAATATCAAATACTACGGTCTACGATCCCTTAAAGCTATTAAAAAAAAAAATCTATGTCAGCGCACTAAAAATATACGGCAAGTTTTGTGTCATATTTAGGTTAAGTTGTTCACACTTACTACTTACATACTTTCCGTTGTCCTAGAATTCTGAAATTTGACACGAAGCAAGATCTTACATCACAAATATAGCAAAAAATCCGAATTTTGGTAATTTGTAGTTATAACACATTTTAAAACAAAGTTTGTCCTTCTGTCAATACCCTTTTACTTAAGCACGCGTGGAGGTATAAAGTTGAAATTAATATCAAATAGTAAAGTCTACAGGCACTTAAGTCAATGCGAAAAAATTCGGTCATTTTTATCGCATATTACATAAATAAATCTAAACCTATGAGGTACTTCCCGTTGACCTAAGAGACTTGACCTTATGATTGAAGAGCTATCTCCATACAATAAGTTTGTGCGGAACTCTCGGTGCGCGAGCCAGACTCACATTTAGCCAGTTTTTTTTTTAAACTGTCCTCATAAATACGAATTTACAAAGGCGGAATACATTTCACGCGGTTTTTACTTTTTTTTTATTTGGTCCGCGTACGGCCTGCCAGTTTTATATACAGCTAGTTACTTGTTCATATCACAGACCTAGGATTTTTTCGCATATTTCATACAATGTTATTGATCTCTATAACCCACATTACCAATTGCGTCCCTAGGGATTCAAAGTGTAACCTAAATAACTGTTTACGAGTAACCAACCAGCTCATTTTGAATAGATGTGATAAAAAGATTATTTTGTTAGATATATATTCAATATAAAGCTAATATTGCTGGAGCCATGGAATTAACTCATTGATATGAAAAAACCAATGCGCTCCAAGTTGAATGTGCAAATGATCCTTAATTTCTTCGTAGCATAGTCTTATCCATACTAATATTGTAAATGCGAAAGTAACTCTGCCTGTTATACTTCACGCTTAAATCGCTGAACCGATTCAGAAGAAATTTCGGTATGGAGATAGTTTGAATCCCGGGGAAGGACATAGGATAGTTTTTATTATGAAAAATTCAAATATTCCGGCGGGAATAACTATAACCGAGCTTTAACGAACTATAGGTACAAATATAGTTTGCTATAGTAAACTGCATTAGTATATCTAAGGAGTTGACGTAAGAATCCGACGCCGATAACCAAATTTAGGGCATGTAGAGCCGCGGGCAAAAGCTAGTCAACCATAAGTTTGAAAACAAATAACACAACACCACCAGTCACTAAATCAAATACTTTTCTGTTTCCCCTAAAGTTTTTAACATTTCGAACAGTAAAAAAGTTACTCATCATTCTTCACCATCACCGTCATTCGTCATTCGATATCATCGTACTGACTATATTCTGGATTTAATACATACTATCTAAGTGTGACCCTACGACAAAATTTATCTTAAACTCAATTATGACAAATACGTAAATTTTATTAGAATCACTTTAATGCGGATGTATCGAATGCGTCTGTTAGTGGTTGCACAGGATATAGTTTTTATCATGAAAACTTTGATATTATATAAAAAAAATTAGTTCGAATTTATGGCTAAAAAACCAATTTTTTTGAAGACGCAATTATAATCTTCTTGTATAAATTCTCAAATATAAAAAAATATTCTTAATTGAAGTTGCTCGTGCGGTAATTACTAACTACACGACACATGTCTAACTAATTTATATACTCAATAGGTAATAAAGTTGAAAACAAAATAACAAACTTTTCATACACAACAGAAATAAAGCATGACACGTGAAAGATGAAAAATATTTTTTTCGCACACAAGTTATGTGAATTATTTGGTTGAATACATCATGATATTATCAAAATGTACAATCAAGTGTCTCTTAAAAAAACTAAACAATAAAAAAATACTGTCAAAAGCATTTTATTGGACACTCATATCTACGTCTACGGAATGAAATTTATGCGTGTAGAACATGAACTTGGCCGCCGCCGGTTGTTTTTTGTAGAAAGGAGTAAAATACGAAGGCCTTAATTTACTTTTTCGTCTCAATACAATCGATTACGGATAATCGATTCCAATACTTTAATGCCGGAATCAATTTTTTACCAATTTACACATTGTTATTGTGGAACTAGACGAGAAAAACTGTATTTAGATAAGAACCCGGGCATAAATCGAATCACTCAACTGCTTATATTATGAAGTAAATCAAATTATATTTATTGCGATTAACATTTAATGTTACTGAGTTATTGATACTATAAGGTATTGCTCTGAAAAACGATTAAGAACGAATAAAGTCTTTTCTGACTGAGAGCAAAATATAAATAAGTAAAAGGAAAAGGAAAAGAGGAAAAAACCCACAATACACAGAAAAACTGGTTAATAGAAGAAGAGCTGATGAAATCATCTTATATAAGTCAAAGAGGGAATGATAATGGGGATTCCATTTAATATAATCTATTCATGAAGATCAAATAACGTCTGAATCTACGCTACATCTAACAAATGAAAAAAACTAGATTTAAAATATGTCTTATCAAGCAAGGAAAAAGCATATTTAAACAACGCTGAACAAACTAGTTCACAAGAAAGAAATACAGAAGAAAAAACGGAGATTGTTATATTGGCCGACCAACAAGGGAAAAAAGCAAAATACACAGCAAAGCTTAATCGAATCAGAATATTTAGTCACATGTTCTATAAACCTGGAGCGAGGTTATGAGAATTATTAAGTTTCGTTAAGTCGAGCACCTCCAAAATAGCTTAGAAAATAAAGGTTTCTAAACTGATGCAACATACTTTATAACGTTTTTTGGCTTTACTATTTCTATAGACAAATTAGCCACATCTGGCAGAGTCGCTTAAATTTTATGAATATCAGAACATAACATGACATCTGATGATACTTTTTCATTCAATGTCTTAAACTTTATTTTAGCAACAAAAAAAATGGTACGTGTTTTCTAGTAAATAAAAAACACAAATATAGAGTTATAAACATTGAACGATTTTTTGTTGCTAATATCCTAGAGTGCTGTGCAATTAAAATTATTGAACATAAAATACTTATGGCACAAAAAAATAAAAAAAATTACTTATAATTATTTTTAACTTACCTTTATGACATTTTAGACAAATTTTGTAACAATAAAAATAAAATAATAATGTGCAGCTATTTTAATATTGACAAATTATGTAATAATAAAGTGACATCGAATTTTCAGGAGATATTAACTAATAAAAATGTAAAATTAAGTGTTACTCAATCAACTCGACCAGCTAGTGGTACATGTATTGATAACGTTATACATATCATTACTGGAAGTAAGTGTTCCTCTGTCTCAATATAGCTTTTGTGGTTTATAAAATTTATAAATAATAGATTCCAATCTTTTTAACTTTAGTATATATATTAATATGTTTATTTATCAGATTATATAAACGTGAGGATTTCTTGACATATTGTCTACTAGCAAAAGTAGTGTTAGCTGTAGTACAGCTTACAGAGCTTGGAGCTACGGAATAATATCTTCCTTTATTAGTCAGGGTGAATATCTAAGAGATTTGTGCAGCTTTAAGACAATATGTAGAACATAGAGTTTTCTTACTGTCAGGACATACAGACAGAGTATAAGCATACTGTTGGAAATCTGTATGATTTAAAGTACATTACTTTTAACATCGATCTCTGAGCTCTCTCTTTTTCTAAGAATTTACTTTTTGCAGCTCCTCCCATTTCAGTTTGCAATAAACTAAAATAGATTGCGCTTATGAAGATTTTTTGTAGCAATATGTCCTAGTGTTTTGAAAGTCCATATAAGTGTTCTTACTCTGTTCATGATAAGTTCTATGTGTGCGCGCCAAGATAATCGCTGGTCAATCATAATCCCAAGATATTTGGTATTTTCAAGCTTAGAAATTGGAGAACATTCACAGTCAAGATTATGTCGAGTTCCACTCATGTGGATTTTTATTTGAAAATCATGTGCTAGTTGCGTTCGGTTGTTATGAATAAACCATATGTAATTAGTTTTAGTTGTATTTAATGTAAGTAGATTTGAATTTAGCCAGCCAGCAATTATTTTAAGACCGTTTTCCGTAGAAGTGCGTACTGTTTCCCACGTAGGACCAGTGAATACAAAGGTAGTGTCATCAGCGTATGAAACAATAGACCCATTATTGGCTTCTATGTTATAAAGATTATTTATGTAAACGAGAAACAAGGTTGGGCCTAGCTCACCACTCTGTGGAACAATATAAGTTATGCTTGACTCTTTGCTGATGTATTTACCTATCTATACCTTTTTATTACGACCACACAAATAATCCTTAAGCAACTACAAAACGAACTACTTATAACATAATAAATAAGTTAAATTCACAAGAGACAAATTCAATATTTTTGAAATTCTTAATTAATTTTTGATGAACATATTAATAATATAATAAAGAAAGCATATAAATCACTAGGATTTATTATGCGAACATGTAGAGAATTTAAGAATATAACAACTTTTAAAATATTATTTTGTACATATGTAAGAAGCAAGTTAGAATATTGTTCTCAAATCTGGAATCCTAAATATAATATTTACATAACAAGAATTGAAGCAATACAAAGGAAATAAAAATAAAAAGGTACCTTAATTATCGAACTTATACCCCAGCCAAAGACTATATTCTAGCTTGCAAAAAATACCATCTTCCATTTTACAAACGTCGAGAAATCGCAGATATCATTTTACTTATGAAAATTGCCCAGAGCCAAATTAATGGTCCTGAACTACTGAGTAAACTGAATCTATATGTTCCATCTAGATTGCGCAGGCAAAGTCCTTTTTTGTCGTTGGAATTGGTAAACACAAATTATAGACAGAATTCATTTTTTTGTAGGGCTACTGACAACTTTAACAAATTAAATGCTAGACTGGACCTTGACCATTTTAATACTAGTGCTGTGAAATTAAGAACTTTATTAGGCAATGAGTTTTTCCGTTAATAATGTATCTAAACCTATTTTAACTTTACTTTATCTACCTAATTAACCCACATGAATTAGTTATCTATAACTTGTGAACATTGTAATGTATATGATAAACTGTTACTATCAGTGGAACTTTTAGAGCCTTAAGTTATTTATATTATTTCTGATTTGTATTTCTGTGCCTTTTTTTTCCCTAAAAATGTTAAATAAATAAATAAACCCACTACACCAAACGATGTTCTTCTAATAATAAGACAGCTGAAAAATATTTATTTAAATTATTTATTTAACAATCTTTTTTGCACACTTGTACATATGTTAAACTTAATGCCAAATCACAATGCCAGAAACTAATTATCACAAAACTAATTAAAGATGTTGCCAATATTATAGCATTAGTATTAAACTACATACTTAATGAGTTTATAGAATGTGGTATATTTCCGGATAAACTTATAATATCAATAACAACACCTATATTTAAAAACGGTGACATAAAGTTATAGGTTAATCTCACTTGTACCAATTCTTTTAAAGATAATCGAAAAAGTGATTTACCAATACCTATATATTATGCAAAGAACAATATGGATTTAGAAAGAATAAGAATATTAATATAGGCCTTCTTATACAAAATAATGGTTAACATAGACATTAGAGTACCAGTTTGTACATAATTTATGGATTTAACATAAGCTTTCGATCAAATTGATCACAATATACTATTAGGTAAATAAGAAGCCTATGATATTCGGGGAAGATTTCTCTCACTCTCTGAATCGTTTTTAAAAATGCGGAAACAGATAACTGAGACAAGTAAAATCTGTCTAAATATGAAACAAGAAATGTTATACTCCTCTAAAACAAACGTTGTGGCAAGTGGTGTGCCCCAAGGCAGTGTGCTAGGGCCACTGCTTTTCTTTATTTATATAAATGACCTTTCAAAAGTTACAGGCCATCCAGTAATCTTGTTTACAGATGACAGAAAAAAACTATCTATGAGGAAAAAAAAATGACGATTTGGAATGTTAAATTAATAAAAGTAAGACTATATCTTCAAAGGATTATAAAATGGTTTATCAGAACTAAAAAAACATGCTGAGAAACGACTATTCTACAAACGAATCGCCACTCCTAAATTCGCTACCATTAATTACAAACCGAGGAGGCAAGCGGTAAATTAAATAGGCCAGAAAATAACTAAAGATTTGTTTGATACTTCTTAAGAAAAAACGGCGAAGAACACTAAAAGAACAACCAAAAAAACTAAACCAAGCATACAACCAAGTGACGCTGATACAACAAAAAATTTGCAACTTACAAGAAACCAGAGACAGAAAGGAAAACAACCGAATGATAGAGTCATAAAGGTCAAAAAGAACTTAACAAGTAAAAAGATAATGAACCTAAAAAAGTACCCAGAGAAACGATTGAATGAAAATATTAATAAGAAGGTGTCAAAAGCAAGTAAGAAGAAGGAATCTAAAACACTCGAGAAACATGGTTGGTATTGTCATGGATGCAATGTGGATAGACTTTTTGATATGCATCAATGCCAAAAATGCCGAAAATGGTATCATGAAGTCTGTGTGGGTTTAACCAAAGACAATGAGGAGCAATTCATATGTCCAGACTGCAATTAAAGTTCTGATTAAGCTATTAAGTAAATTCACTTTTGAGATTCCTTCCAGTTTTTTTTTTGTTAGGAGTTTTCACACTCAATCAAAGACAGTAGCGTCTAATTTGTGTTAACTAATTAAGTATACTTTGATTGATCTCAAAGTAAATTTTCAGTATTCCTTAGATAGCCCACCTATGATTGACATTAAAAGTAATATTTTAGAAAAAAGAACTGATTTATTTTTATTTTTGATAAGTTACTTTTAAAGTTGATCTCAAAGTTAAATTTTATTTTATTTACTTACTTGCCAGCTTTCATACGTCCCCACTGCTGGGGCAAGGCCTCATAAGCGAGGGTGATTTGGGCCATAAGTCCACACGCTTGCCCAGTGCGGATTGTGGACTTCACATATGTCTTTTTTTTTTCTTGGCGTATGCAGGTTTCCTCACGATGTTTCCCTTCACCGAAAAGCCAGTGGTGTGAATTAATACATCATGGAACTTGAGAAATTAAGAAAAGACTCATTGGTACACGCTGACCCCAGGTTCGAACCTCCGCCACTTGGGACGTAAAGTGAAATTTAAACCCCTCGGCCACCACCGACTTTTTTATTTTTATTTTATTAACAGTTTGTTTTAATTTCATAGTTGATTTTTATATTGACAGATTTAAGATAGACCACATTTAAATTTTTTGGTTATTTTTTTACCTTTCTATACTAATATTATAAAGAGGAAAGATTTGATTGTTTGTTTGTATTGAATAGGCTCCGAAACTACTGGACCGATTTGAAAAATCCTTTTACCATAAGAAGCCGACATTATCCCTGAAGAACATAGGCTACTTTTTAGCGCGGGAAAATGTATAATTCCTACGGGAAAACGGGTAATAGGACAACGGGTAGTAAGAATTATCCTTCCGTACTTATCTTTTTCACGTAACTTCTAAACGGCTGAACTGATTGGGTTGAAATTTTATATGGTATTTCGATGGTTTCCTGGATGATTTAAAAATAAAAATGGACGCGGTAGGTGGTGCTGCTGTCGGTATGTCAACTACTAAACGGCTTGACCGATTGGGTTTAAATTTTGTATGTGTATTTCCATGGTCATCACATACACGAATGTATTTACCATTCAAGAGGAAAGATTTGATTGTTTGTTTTTTTTCTATAATTGAGGTGTTGCCCTAAGAACCTACGCCGATAACGAAATTTAGCGCGGGCGAGGCCGCTGGCAGAAGCTTTTATAAATATGTTATGAGAAGGATGTGTTTTTATTTTGATGTTTTATGTTAAAAGTGTTTAAGTGTTTATTATGCATATATTTTCATTAATATTTTTCGGGCCATCTTCAGCGACCAGCTTCCTAAGATAGCCAAATACCAAGTTTCTAAAAAGTGTTTACATTTGTGTTAAAATGCCAAAAGCTGTACTACTTTTTTAGATATCTTGTTTCTCAAATAAATATATTACAACTTCCATTATGTTTTTTCTTTACTTTACTTATCTGCAAGATTTTACGAGGTTTTGAAATTTAGTGGGCCATCATTGGCGCCTGTACCTTATAAGTAAATTTTAAGGTTTCAAACAAACATCCGTGCCTCATTGTTTAGGTTAGGACGAAAGTTGTGGGCATGCTAAGACCCAGGCCAAGATACCAATGTTCGATAGGGACAACAACGCCTCGGGCTGATTTTAACTAGACACAATTATCAAAATCGGGGTGTCGTATTCTAAATCATAACCAAATTTAATACAAAATTACTTTACCCAAAAGGCGATGACTTATTCTGTGTCCACAGTTTGTTGTGTTTTCTCAAAATTACCTTACATATTCGTGCAGCGTACGTCTAAATATGTAATAAAAGACAGGCTGTTTTTTATATTTTCAAGGGCCTCAGATTTATTTGGAATAGGAATGGCATATCAAAAAAAGCAAAATATACAGACATGACAATTGTGTACTTATGTCTATTATATATTAAAAAATATAGCTCTTATGCCAAAATCCAGGGAGGAAACAGGGGAATACGTTTATATGGGAAAAAACAATAAGATATTTAGTGTTATTTTCCAAAAAAAGTTAAACTTTTATCCCAGTTTTAACAGAAAATTTATAAAAATCTGGAAATATTTACGATTATAAATATCTATAAAAACTTTCAATTAAAATTATTTTGAACAAAATCGGTTGACAAGTTTTCAAAAAATCTGCAATAATAATTATTACCGAAACGCACTTGGCCGGTTTTTCATAACACAAAAGTAAGATTTGAAGGCACAAATTTTAATCACAGATTGTTTCTTCTTTGAAAATTTATTTTATATTATGTGTGTAGACACATACTTACATTATCTTGTATCTAACATAAACTGTGCTCCGATAAAACAACTCGTTTAGTTTTTGATTTAAGAAACAAAATTTTTTATTTGCTTACGAGTTAATATTAAAACCTTTTTTTAAGTGTGTTTTTAAATTTAAAGAATTTAATTTTAAATTTTAACTGAGATATTCTCACTTTTCACTCAATACACTTGGTCGTGATAGTTCAGGTTAAATAGACATTAAAAAAATAATCGCGCAGCGAGGACGCTGAAACAGCACGCAGTTGCCAAGGACATTGAAATACTTTTGACGTTTTCGCTGCCTTTAAATATACATTCTTGCTAACTAATATATATGTGAAATAGCAACCCGCTACCCCGGCCACAGATAAGAAATTAGTATTCGGCTTAGTACGGGTGCAATAGGTAGGTAAACTACTTTTTAGGGTTCTGTACCCGAATAGGTATAGAAGTATGATTTTTTTTACAGAATATATGTTATAATGGCGGATTCTCTATTACTTTTTATTATTTAAAAGTTAAATAATTAAACACGTTTTCGTTGTTTTTGTAACATGGGCGGGGAAGGCACTGACTGCCAAAACACAAGATTACCTAGCTTGGGAGCTGTAGGGGTTGTCAAGTGTCATGACACTTTTCGTTTCAGTCTGTAACTATACCTGAATCACAGATTATATAATACTATGCTTGCCTTTAATTTCTTGTATTACTTTTATTCTTAATAATAAATGTTAATAAAGTATATTATTATCATATCCCAATAATATTATAAATGTGAAAGTTTGTATGTCTGGATGGATGTTTGTTACTCAATCCGAATTTTGGGACGGGCCAGAGCTATTACCATCTTAAATGACCATATCAGGCTTCATTTAGCAATTACTCAGTAAAAAAGTAACACATTTGTTTGTTGGAAACGATATTCATAGTTTTCGGGCTTGGTCAGTCGTTGGATAGGTGACCGCTTTGCGGCACACTGTTTAATATAGGTAAATCCGAATCGTACTTGGCCGAAGTTTTGTTAATTTAATATATGTAAATTATTATAAAACCAAGAGCATGTCAGGCTATGTTTGTGACAGCAGAAAACCTTCATTGATAATAGTAGATTGTTCACCAAGGGACTAAAACGACCCATTACATACGAGATGTTTAGCCTCCGCGAACCCTTTTTCATGAGACATAATACCGACAACGACCGACAACGAGGCGCGAATGACGCGCGAAACCGCGAATTACCCAAGAAGCATGAGTGTGGATCCGACCTGTATATTTTTCAAAGCTTCGCGCGTGATTCACGCCTCGTTGCCGTTTGTTGTCGATATCTTTCTGCGTGAAAAAGGGTTCGCGGAACGCGACAAGACTCCGTTACGACAATGACTACGTCTCTAAGTTTCAAGATTATAGTCGTATGATATTGACCTCGTTGGACTTACCCCAAATATTCCTTCCTAAATATATATCTCAAAGATTTTATCGGAACGTATTTACTTTTTTTTTCTGATCGACAATATCTTAATCGTCTGTATCCCACCTTGTTAGATCATGTAAGAAGTTCATCAATGTCAAAGGAACCAAGTCATCGTTTTCAGAAATATAAATAAGTGGTCGTTTTTAAATAGTCCCAGTAACAGACGTAAATCTAAATTTACGGCTGTGGTCCCAGGCTAGTTTTTCCAATAAATTACTAGCACCTACAAAATGTGTCCAGTTGTCAGAATATACTATACTGATCCGACCTCTTCTTGCAATAAACCGCCTTAAAGTCATAAAAAACTCTCCGTAAATGATGGCATGTATATATGATGATCCAACATTTTAGTCTAACTTTTAATATTAACGGTCCGACTAAGTCAACTACCACCACATAAAAAACCTTTTCAGGTGTGATTCTGTTAACATTAATATAAATTATCGAAAGAAAAGTAAATATATTAAGTACAGTCTACCAATATTAAAAACATCATTTCTCCAAAGATTCTTTATTTTCCTTGGCCCTTACGTATACAATATCATTAATAAAAAATGCACCTGCAAAATCTAACTTACTACAATTTTCGTAAAACAGTCTCTAAATACCTGAATGGCTTGAAGTACAAAGACACAGAAGATCTTATGGCTATATTTATTTGAAAGTTTATATGAAGTTTGAATGAATGGCTAATTGAATCGAATCCTAAATATATGTATCTAATTCTGAGCAGACATAATAATCTTTACTTTTACACTTTAATACATTACATTCTTTACATAATTAGGTTCATATCAACATTCAAGGACACATACATATACATATGCGCGCGCATACACACACACACACACACACACATACGGAAAAACATATACATACAATTTTTTGTTTACTACGTGTTAGCTATTTAGTATTAGTTAGTGTTTATTTAGAATTAACAAAGAATAATTATATATTATATTTATTAGTTTCACTGTAATTATACTTATTAAGTTTCACTGTACTTTTATACAATTTGCAATATTAATTATAACACTGTAATGCAACTATAGGGAATTATCTCTTAATTGTAAATAAGATTAATTAATTAATCTTAACTACACTTAGGCATACTGAGGCTAAGAACCAGTTTGTTGTTATCTTACGACAGGTCCAAACAAAACATTTAAAGATTATAGACCTTATTACTACAGTAATTAGTTTTTAATGTCGTTTACTATTATATGAGTGACTAATGAAACCTCTAATAGCTGTTTGTCGTACCGTTCGCCCGCTAATATATGTTATTATATTACTAACAACTAATTTTGTACTCCGTAGCACAGTTTTAAACTAGTACGGAGTGCGAAGAATTGTTCTACACATTGTTTAACTACTCGTATCTCCTATGTGAATTTAATAGATATTAGAACATAAATTGTAACATGTTATGTTGAATTAAATATTATTATTATTATTAAAAAAAAAAAAAACAGGTAATGGTGCAGTAGGTAGGTACTTGGGCACCTTTACACCTCAGTTTTTTTTTATGCACTTATTGATTTTTTTTTTTTATGGTACGTCTTGCGCCCACTGCCTAGTTATTCTCGTTAATTGCTTAACACTATTCCGACGCTGGCATGTTGAAGTTCACAGTGTTTCTGTGTCTTCACAGGTCTTTTGATTTAAGGACATTGTGCTTAGAGGACGTTTTGTTTAACTGTCCTTCCGATAAGAATAACCTTAATACTTTCGACATTGGAATAAAAGACTTTCATAGTTAGAGCTAGGATTTCTTTTGTATAGAATTATCAAGTGAATCTACGGGTATGTAGGCATAAGTAGCATGATTTCTACTGTAGTGCTTATTCTATATTATTAAAAGAATATCTAATTTCTACCATCACGCCGCTAGCCATCGGCAGGGAATTCATGGTCACACTTAAGAACCTAGATGATCACTTACAGTGCGGTTTCAGAGAAACTTTCTCCTGCCAACACTTGGGTTGTGGAATGAGGTCCCTGCCAAGGTTTTCTCTAAGAACTTCGTATGGGGTTCTTCAAGAAAGAAGTTAACGCGCAAGTGATGCCTCAGGAGTTGCAAGCGTCCATAGGCTGCGGTCACCGCTTACCATCAGGCGGACGGTTACCTTGTTTGCAACTTTATTGGTATAAAAAAAGACAGTCTCGTTGTAATAATATCAAATAGTAGTCATACTGTTAATACATCAATTTGTTATATAAACAACCCTTATAGTACATTTTAAGCCAAAGGTTTTAATGATTCGAGTTTGTAAATTCCGTACCACCTGTGTAACACACAATGTAATATTTAATGCGCACGTAAAGAGAGAGCACATTCAATGCGTAGATATTAGGGTCACTAATTTTCTTTTGCGAAAGCGATATTGATATAGTTGAAGCAGCCTGCAGGAATCGGATCTCAATGCTATTGTTTAAATGTGTAAAATTTTCTCAATTAACATTTAATATGAATCTTATACTCGTCAGTTTTAAAAGTTACAGTGTCATTTAATTACTACCGGTACTACGGCGCTTATTCTTAAAAGCCCTCTTAAATTTTTAGTTTTTGCTTTTATATTTTTATTATTAGTTAGCGAACCCGCATACGTAACAAATATTCTGATAAAATATCAGGCTTTTGCCTATTTCGAGCTCTTTAAAGGTAGGACCTAAAAAAATAAACAGTAAAAGAAAATCAAACAAAAATCATTATAAGTACCTTTTTTTTTCTTTTTCAAAAGACCTAATAAGACTATCATTGTAAATGTATAACTTATATTACTGATTGACGAGATTTATTAAAGAGAGTATGTAGTAATGCTTTTTAGCTTTTGCATTATGAGGATAAAACACGTGCTATTATCCAGCTTATTAGGGTCTCGCTAGTTAAATTTGACTGTTAACATTACTGGTGATATTTCTATATTCTTTTTGCACTTTCCTTTTGAAACCACCAGTGTAATTCTCATCGCCACGATTCTCATCGTCACCTTTGTGGCAGATTTAAGTTTTTATTTATTTGAACAATTTCTGTAAATAGCTTGATAAGACGAGTAAATCCATAAGTAAATTAATCAGATCGTGAGTCTCGTATGACTGATATAATATTTTGAATTTCTTGATCCCACGAAAGTGACGCAAAAAGCCCTGAAGTGACAAATAAACTTTACAGCCATTATTTTTCATAATTTAAGTAATGCGAATAAAATAATTAAAATGGCAAATAGATGATATCACTAAACAAAACTGGCAATTACCAGTTTGGTCCGAGGTTCTTAATATACCTGATGTATTATTGTCAATTTAAACAACATAACTTTAGTAATAATTTTTTATCATAAAACACTGCACTGCAAGTACTCGCTCGAATAAGCCGCCCGAAATCTAAAGCGGGGCATAGCGAGTACTTGCTCGAATGAGCGGCCCGAACTGGGGAAGTACTGGAGATACTTCAACCTTACAGAAAACCGCGGCCATAATAACCCTAACATTGAGTAGTGTTGTGTTCCTGGCGGTGAGTAAGGTTGCCAGAGCTCTTTGAGGATTAGATGCGCGTAGACACGGCGAGCTGGTACGGCGGTCAGGGAGACCTGATGAAACGGCTGACCGCTGGCCGCCCGCAGGTTGAAGGGGTTCCCGAACCCAGGGATCACTTAATCTCTGCCCTGGGAGTCTGATCCGCCAGCTTGTGTAAAGTCTCTGAAGTGGTAGGCGTGCCGGAGAAGAAGTACGGGCGGACCCGGCTACTACAAACAGAGGGGGATCAGGGGCCGTTCCGCCCGCCGTGCCAGCAACCATATCATCTGTGCCATGCTTTTGCAGTTCTAGTACCGCACCTTTTTTCCTCTTAGCTGTCTCAACAGTAAATCCTCATCATAAGTCTAAATAACCCTAAAAAATAACCCTTAAATAAATATGGCAAGAAATAAATGAAGAACAGATATTTCAGCAGCCACTCCATCCACATTCAATGTGGATTTTTGCAACATTAGGGGTATTCACGACAAACTTAGCGCAATTCACCACCATCTAGAAACTGCGCAGCCGACCATTCTTTTTCTAACGGAGACGCAGATATCCTGCCCGGCCAATACATCATACCTTCACTATCCCGGCTACAAACTTGAGCACAATTTTGTGAGTCGTGCCGGTGTATGTATGTTCGTCCGGGAGGATATCTGCTGTCACCGCCTTCATAGCCTTGAAGACAGGGACCTGTCGATATTGTGGGTACGCGTAAATCACGGCAGCCTACTAGTATCTATGCGTGCCTATACAGGTCTTATAGCGGTGACACGGAGGTAACTCGACTCACCTGACGCACCTGAGTTTGACGACTGACAAAGTTCGAGAGCAATATCCCACAGCAGAACTAGTTATTTTGGGAGACTTTAACGCCCACCATCGTGAGTGGCTCTGTTCTCGAACCAATAACTATTCAGGTGTTTCTGCTCATGAATTTGCTCTGACCTATGGATTCTTTCAGCTGGTATTTTCTCCAACGAGAATACCAGATATAGAGGACCATACGAGCTCCTTACTGGACCTTCTGCTGACTACACGTCCGGACGGATATGCCGTCTCAGTGGATGCGCCTCTTGGCTCCTCGGGCCACTGTCTCGTTCGGACTCAAGTGTCATGCACACAACCTAATCCATCTGGGCCAATTAATTGGCGTCGTGTGTGGCATTATAAGTCGGCAGACTGGGATGGATTGCGAGAATTTTATGCATCGTACCCGTGGAGGCAGCTCTGCTTTAGCTCAGAAGATCCTGACGTCTGCGCACCCGCAGTCACTAAGACAATCCTCGCTGATATGGAATGTTTCATTCTTAACCTGCGAGCAGCTGCCGGCGTCAAAAACGACCGTGGTTTAATAGGTCTTGCAGAGAAGGTAAAACTTTCAAGCAAGCTGCTTTAAACTAAGCAAAACATTTTGCTTTTTTTTTTGCTGTTTTTTTTTCTTTTCTTTTGCCGTACAGTTTGCTCTTCAGTCGATCTCGTAACTGTTTTGCTCTTTTAATTAGGATATACATTTCATTGGCTTGGTAAAATGACTCCTCTGGCTTTACTTCTATAATAACGATTTGCTTTGACAACATTGTGAAGCCCAGGGTTCGCTTTTTTCTTTCTGTTTTCGTTTTTCTGCATTTTTTTTCATTTTTTGGCGTTCTTTGGCAGTTTGTGCCATTCTGAGGCACTGACAATAGTCATAAAACTTTACTGCCAACATACAAAGAATCACTTTCAGGGCACAAAATCACTTTAGTGGACAAAATGCCACGAAGGTGATGCCAGAAAGGTGACGATAATATGACGTTTGTTATAAATTTCTGCAAACTTTACGTGTACATTTTAAAATAAATACTACATAAATATCTTGCATTTTGGTTGTTTCGATTTTGGAGCTAACTTTGATTTCAATTGCTAAAATACAATGCACAAAAATGTTTTCCACGCAAGTGATCGATACATCTATGAATAAATAGAACTCACCAGATTTTGTTGACACTAAACGTAGACGCTCGTCTCACTTCTTCAATACCGGGATAAGCCTGACGTTCGTCCGAATCTAACTCTGTGATTGGTCGCTGCTGTCGTGTTCAACAACTCTGTTTTTTTAGACAACTGTTTATAAAGTATATTTAATTAGGATCATCGGTATATGTAACATACAAATACACTGAAATTTAGTAAAGCAGTAACCAAATGATTTGTTGCAACGGGAAGTGTGACGCGATGAGAATGCGAAAAATGGCCCCGTTTTCAACCGTTTCGTGTGATTTTTGGTATATATTTTTGCTTCTATTACGACAAACTTTATTTATTTAGTAGATAATTTACCCCCCAAATCAAAATTTCTGATTCTAACTTATACAGTTTATGAAATATAACTGTGTGACTATTAAATTTGAGCTACGATGAGAACTACCCACCAGTTCTATTAAGTTTTCTCCAAGATTTACGACACATTTGCACAGTTCGCAAAAATAATTTAAGAAAGTAATAAATAGTAGGGCTAATTAAGTAATATAGTTATTAGCTAAAAATAAGGTCTTATTACAACCATTGGCATTTTATGATACTTCTCTGCACGGAAAAAAAGAGTTTCTAAGTTCTCTTCCACCAAAATAATTTGCATTCAGTCAAGAAGTTCAACTATTTTGTACATATTTTGTTCACAGAAAGCATTATTATTTCCTAGAAAAAATTTCATTTTATCAATCGAAATTGATTAATTTCTTTTCGTATGAACAAATATTTTTTTCATTAAATAAATGTACGTTTTAGAACAACCAAAATTAAATTAATTACCCTAAGATAATAATGTTCTTGTATGGAATAAATACATTTTTATATGCAACAATTTATTTTTCTTCGTTTGAAACAAATAATTTTGATTCGATTTAATTTTTTTTGCTCTAAAACCATGGTTTTCTTTAATCTGCGACGTCACTTATTAAAAACTATATATTTCGTTTCAAATAATTGTAGCTTAAATCAAAGCCAGTGAAATGTTCAGTTAAGATAATATTGTTTTGAATCAGAGGAAATAATAAATTTAAAAGATTTTGTTAGATTCTTGACTTAAAATCTGATATTTTTTAACTCTTGTTTTAGTCGAAACAAATAAAATACCTGCTTTAAAATATTAAACATTTTCGTTGAAATTAACTAAGTAAATGCCTGCATTTTTAAAACTAAATGAACCTCATATTACTGTCCTTCATAGGATTTAGTGATGGGTTTTAATTTTAAAATAATTGTTTATTGTAGCGTTTTGTGCGTCAAATTAGTATCAGTTTATGCAAGAAACCTACAGTTAATTATTATCTGAGAATTGAAAAGCTCGTGGCCCAGTCGCAATATCTGAAATGATGAGCGAAGTTAAGCAACGTGGAGCGTGGTCAGTACTTGGATGGGTGGCTTAGCGGCACACTTTTTTTCTTCCATGTTTAAGAAGGCTTGTTAATAGTCGTAAAGGCGAGAATAGATACTAAGCTCGACAAACGTGCGCCAAGTCACAGAAAGGCAGCGCGGTAGACTGACTCTATATGGCCCAAGCCTCCAGAAAAGAGGCTTCTGTACCCCTGCAGTAGGGCAGTGCTCGACAAACGTCCGCCAAGACACACTAAGTCAGTGCGGTAGACTGATTCTATATGGCCCAAGCCTCCAGAAAAGAGCTATATGGCCTAAGCCTCCAGAAAAGAGCGTAGGCCTCTTAAAAAACACTTTATTTTATCTTGACGGATAACTATTTAATTTTGGACCGAAACATTTTTTGTTTATTAGGGGCCGCCCCTAACTTCATATTATTTTAAATATTTGAGAAAAATAATATCTTGTATGAAGCAAACATTCGCTGGTGCATATATGAAACAATATTCTCTTGTCTTAACCAATACTTTTTTACCGTGTGTACTTTACTATAGCTAAACGCTTTACTAGGGGACCTTTTATGAAGGATAAGGAGGAAAGGCTTTACTAATCACTTTATCAATGCTTACGTACAGCTGGCATCAAGAGAGCATTAACTTTTACCTTTAAATAGTTATAACTCTTTAAAATGTTCTTATATATAGGAGGATTTTATTAGAGAATTTTGCAAAGCTTTTCAAAGATTGTTGCTGTAACAAATTCGTATAAAGGGTATAGGTATTGCAGAATACCTAAAACTGCAACAAAAGTTGTAAATACATTATATTACATTATATTAATAATACATTGTTCTAGAGCATTACACAACTTTAAGAATTATTAAGTGTATTAAATTCTTTTAAACAGAATATATCCTTTCCGGAAGCCGTTATGTTTATTTTGTTAGACTTGGAGACATGTACTGGTTTTTGGTTTTACAGAGTTAGTGTTACTTGGGCGTATTTAGATGCTAGTATAGACAAACATAGGTATACAAAAACTGCAATTCTGACGATATTATATACGGGTCGAATTGATAACTTCCTTTTTGAAGTCAGTTAAAAAGCTCGTGGGAGTAAATAAGGTCTTAGCACATTGTATTACGTGCTTTGCCTGCACGTAATAACACTCTTTACAAGTAAGTGTAATGAAAAAAATATTATTCACAGCTTCTGCCAGCGACTTCGCCCGCCCTAAATTTCTTTATCAGCGTAGGTTCTTACGGCAACTCCTCAATTATAGAAAAAAAACAAACAATCAAATCTTTCCTCTTTAATGGCATAATGCATTCGTGTATGTGAAACCATCGAAATACACACATAAAATTTCAACCCAATCAGATCAGCCGATTAGAAGTTATGTGAAAAAGGCCGTAATTACGTAATTAAGTAATTATGAATGTACGGAGGGATAATTCTTACTACCCGTTGTCTTATTACCCGTTTTCCCGTAGGAATGAAGCATTTTCCCGCGGTAAAAAGTAGTCTATGTTCATCAGAGATAATGTCGGCTTCTAATGGTAAAAGAATTTTTCAAATCGGTCCAGTAGTTTCGGAGCCTATTCAATCCAAACAAGCAAACAAATAAACAAACAATCAAATCTTTCTTCTTTATAATATTAGTATAGATTTCAGAACAAGCTAGAAGCGGTAAAAAATCCTAATGAATGAATGCAAAAGTCATTAACTCTTGCTTGCTCATGATACGCTTCGCCAACTCAATCTGTTTACGAGTAATCGTTCTATACTGCCTCTTTAAACTGTTCCTCTTCAGTAAGTTTTATTTGGTACTAAATCCAAGTGTTAGGATTGAATTGTTTTAGATACAAGATATACATGTGGGCACGTAAGTAAAGCGATGACTCAAGGTCAGATGCACAGAATTCAATTTTTAGATGTGTCTGATGTTGGGGCGCGAGGTGCGAGGGGTGCACTACTTTTCAAATCATCATCACAAGGGGACAAAAAACTGGTTTTACCGAAATTAAAAAGGTTGGTGAACCGGGTTTACACAATTTTTTCTTTTGTTTTCTTTTATTTTGAATTATTAATTATATTTAAGATTTATCAGAATCGAATTGTATTCTATCAAACATGACATTTCAATTTTTTTTTCTTAATGTGTATAAAAATGTATTTTTTTCTTCTGTTTGTTTCTACTATATTTATCTAATTGCTCTGAAACTTTGGTAACTATGGTAACTATTGTGTGCGCTACAATACCCATGCACAAACATCCCCTCCACATTTAGCTCACCGCTAAACTTATGTGCCGCGGCGTACCTATACATAGCTATATAGTTATAGAAGAAGATATTTAGTTCTTCTATAAAAATTAAATTATATGTTTAAAGGGAATATAAACGGAAAGGTATTTGCTGATTTGTTTAATTTTAGGGTTAAGTACCTCTAGAAGAAAAATGGAGCCCTTATAGGATCACTTTGTTGTGTATGTCTGTCTGTCAGGACCCTTTTTAGGAACGCGTGAAGGTATCAAGTTGAAATTAATAACAAATTAAAGGTCTACAGTCCCTTGAAGCTGTAAAAAAAACAAACTTCTAAGTCAAGGCAATAAAAAAATACGGCCAAAATACGGCTACATTTGTCGCATATAAAAATAAATCAAAATCAATGGAATACTTCCCGTTGTGCTAAATTCATGAAAGTTCACAAGAAGCAAGGTTAAGACCTATATATATACCTCCACAAATATAGGAAAAAAATCCGAAATTCGTTAATTTGTAGTTGTAACCCTTCAGGGGTCTGAAGGGGTAAAATAAGAGAATCATGTACATAAATAATTGATTTACATCATTTGTACCTTATTCGAGCATATAGAAAAATAATTATTAAAAAAGAAGTTCGTCTGTCTAGACGACAAGACTCTTTTACTCAAGAACACCCGGAGGTATCAAGTTGAAATTAATCAATACCTACTAAAGTCTACGGTCACTTAAAGTTGTTAAAAAACAAGCTTCTAAGTCAATGCAATAAAATAATATGCCCGGTGGCATATTGTGGCACAAATAAATCAAAATATTATATAGATACTTCCCGTTGACCTACAATCATAACATTTGGCAGTATACATAAAGGTAAAAATCTGAAAACCGTAAATTTAAAAAAAAAATCATTTTGCGAGTATTTAAACTTATTTGCAGTTGGTAAACTAACCGCGAACTATATGTCGATGTATTACACATGTATTATACATGTTGGACAATAGTTGTCCAACTGCAAAGTTAAGTTTGTCCCTCAATACAGTTTTCCTTTAACGGAAACCATAGTTTGAATTCCGGGGTAGGATATAGGCTACTTGAAAACGTCAAGTGTGAGTCGGTTTTTTTTCTATAATTGAGGAGTTGCCGTTGAAATCTTACACCGATAACCGAATTTAGGGCAAGTGGAACCGCGGGCAAAAGCCGTGTGACTATTGTGACACTAATAAATCAAAACCCGTTGACCTAGAATCATGAAATTTGGCAAAGGCAAGATGTGACATCACAAATTTCCTATATTCCCAAGTCTGTGAGACTTGATCTATAATATCTAAGTAAAAGAAGAACTATCTACGTAATATGATAAGCCAGAGTTGCACTTGGCCCGTTTTTATTACTTACATACAATAAACATTCGTGTTAAAGGATAGCTCACATTAATGCAGGTATTTTACAAAAAAATTTAAATCGCTAATGGCTTAGACATAAAACAACTATTCCACTGTAGTCCTGTTTCCAATGTCTGCACCCCTTTTTTGGAAGTGGATTAGAATGAAATTAAAAGCGGAACCTAATCTATTAATAGATTTGACCATTGGATTAGTGGAATTGACTTTTTCAACAATAAAGTAACAAAAAAATATGTCAAGTGCGAATCGGTCTTGCCCACTGTCCGTACCATCATTCAAAGTCACCTATCCAATAACTGACCAAGCCCGACATTGCTTAACTTTGGATATCGTTTCCAACAAACAAATGTGTTACTGCTTCTCTTAACAATCGCTAGATGGTGCTGATACGGTAATTTAAGTTGCAAGATGAGAGCTTTAGGCTCAGGAATAGTAAAACAAACAAAGGATGAGCGGAAACCTGCGTTTATTGTAAACAGCTCTGTCTAGTGACATGGTAGTGACCATGTCTTGTGACCATGGGGCACCGTTCAAATGTTTATAGTACCTACTTCACCGTAATTAAGACGTTTTACGCCAAACCGGTAATTAGTAAAATTACCTCAATGTCACGCCCAAAACCTGGCTTTTGTGTTCTATAATACTCTGATCGTCTTGTAGACAGCAGGCTCCATATCGGTAGAAGAGTTAAAACGCAAGGTAGATCTATAAAAAGGGTCCTCTTGGATGGCTTGTTTTATAGCTCATGGGCTGGGTTACAACTCCTCCAAACCGAGAAACTTGTTTCTCAACCGAAATCATCCTGAAGACTGTGTCAAATTTTTTCTAGCTCTTAAATGATATTTCTTTTAAAGTCCTGTTTTTTATGAAAATAGGGGAAAGTGTAATAAACAAAAAACGAAATTAAAATATTCAGCCATTTCCGAGAAATGTATGTTTTATGGTCTCGGGTTAAAACGTACCCAAAAAATAAAAACCAAGAAAAAAATAAAAAACCGGTTATTTTCAAGTATCTCGAAAATTTTGATGAAATGGTAAAAAGTGTCTTCTACAAAAATTTTAGGTTTTTACTAGACCTACAATAAAATTTATGTAAGTAATTTTTCGGCAGGACGTCACAGTAAGCCAGAAATTGAAAAAAAAAAAAACGTTTTTCATCCAACCATTTCGCGGGGGTAGCTAGGCATAGCATTTTACGGGTTTTATTCCTAATGTAGCTGTTAACCTTTTAAAATCAATAAACTTCAGGTTTAAATTTTTTTCCAGTTAAAAGTAAACAGATCCGATCGGACTTGAAGCAAAATTCCACCACATATAGTTATCGTGAAATAAATCCCATCAAGGTGAGATTACGGGTATTGCAAATTCAAATTCAAATTCAATTCGAAAAAACTTTTTTTTTTCTGATCTGACTATGCAGTTAGCTGTTGCAGCCATTACTGCTTTTGGGGCGAGACTCTGAAGGTGTCTCAGCCCATATAACGCCCAACGCTCAAGGGGTCCCCGCGGGGGGAGCCTCGGCTTGGGTTGTCGTTCTTGGGGTCGTCCTTTCGACCAGCGTGAGCCTCGAACTCATCAAAAAGGATAATGTCTTTATATATAGTGTCTTATAAATTGGTTCATAAGTTCTTTAGATATCTTGAATAATTCTCAGTCTATAAACCATAACTTAATGCGTGTACGACACGCACCTGGCTTAGAGCCGTCCCAATGCGTTATAAATACATTAAATCCCATTACTCCAGTAATATGAAAAATAAATATTTAAAGTGAATAATAACAATTTACTACATACCACACACAATAAGTTTTTTATTCAAGTATGAATCAATAGAATTCGATTTGCATTAGACTTTTTACTACGAAAAAGATTGTCTCGGCACAATTTAGTTTAAGTTCAAGGTAAGGTATCTAACAGTTTTTTTTTTATTACGTTTTTGTTAACATATATTATTATGTCTAGTACTTTTTACAGTAGTAGTCGAGTGCTTAGAAAAACAATTATTTATCTGTTTAAATTATACAAAACCACTTAAATATAACAATACAATTTTCGACACAGAATTGCCTATTTTGACTATGGGGCTTCCGGATAAAAACCCTGATGGCGTTTCATTCTGTACAGGTATGCAGCATTTACCATCAATAGTCTTCGTCCACTGTCACAATCTTACGATATCTATTCGTTACTACGTTGGAAGATATTCTCAAAAAACTGGAGTGAAAATTACATGGCAAAGGCAATCAATAGCCTTCGATTTACCGAAGACGATATTCATGGCAGTTACTCTCAAAGTGCTGTAGTTTCGACAAAGCATCTCGATAACCTACCAATCTTAGAAAAACCTCCTGAGACCTAAAAAGAACATGGACAAGATAAAGATCATTGTAATACCTATCCATATCGCGTTCTCAAACATTTGTATCTTTGGCTGGTTTCATTGGGGTCAAGTTAAGCTCTTTTTACCACCTAGGGGGTGCTACCCCCTTGCTCGGCTCCTAAGGGTAGGGTAAGGGCTCCTCCGTCGCATTATGTTACAGATGCAAACATTTTTTTTTTAATCCAACTAACAAAAATCCTAAAAAAACAATAACCGAACAGCTTTACTATATTAGTATAGATAGTTTATGTAGATTACTATTCGACGTGCAATCAAAAGTTTTAGGTAAAAGGAACATTTCAATAGTAAACATTGCCTTTAAAATAAAAAAAAATCGCTCCTTAATGATGTGCTCATTGAACAAGCCACAACACGATATTACGAACTATTTATGTAAATATTTCCAAAAATTTTGCAACATTAATACCAAAAAAGGTCCAAGTGCGAGTCAGACTTGTGCACTGAGTGGTCCGTACGTATCATCTATTTATGTAATTTACAAAAACAATGAAAAACAAAATGTGTACCGCTAAGCGGTCACCCATCTAACTACTGACCAAGCCCAACGTTTCTTAGCTTTAAATTTTAGCTTAATAATAGCTAGATGGCGCTGTAACGGTGATTAAAGATGGTAAATGGCTCGAGCCCGCCTCACACTTGGCCGGTTTTTTATAATTTGTTGTTATACTTTAGAGCTCACACATGGTTCCATATTGGGTCACATGATTTTTCGTTCGAATTTTTCTTTTCATACCCATTTGTAATCATATGTATTCCTAACTTGACCCAAATGAAACCAGCCAAAGACACAAATCTTTGAGAATGCAATATGGATAGGTATTACAGATGATCTTTATCTTGTGCGAGTTCTTTTTAGGACTCTCTATCTCGTCTATGTTGTTAATATTGCTAGGTTGTTGGGATGCTTTGCCGAACCTATACTGAGCATTCTAAGCGTAACTGGCATGAATATCATCTTTGGCTAATCGAAACACAAACTCATTTTTTTTAAATATAAATTAGGTTTTGCAAACATTTTTGAATCGTCAAAGTTATTAAATACTTTTTTATTATTTAAACCCTCCCACCATCTCCGGTTCACAACAACATTTCTACCGAGAAGAATCTAACATGAAACTCGATAGTTACTCTTTTAAAAAAAATCATTGCGTTAACAACAAACATATACAAATACAATCATCAATGTGTTAAATAAAATTTTTAAGCCATACAATTTTATATGTTTAATAAACATGTATATATATTTAAGAACGCTTGTGATATTACCTATGCCTCTGGCTGCCATTTCATTTTCGCTCCAAAAATTTGATGACATTTTCCAGCCATAGAGCAACACGGCATCCTGACGCGGATGAAGGCCCTGTTGCTCTATGGTTCCAACGTAGTTGCAAAAGGCTTTCATATAATTGTGACAGTGGTTTACAAAGACTAGTAGTCCAGCACGTTAAAATATTGATGGTAAATGCTGCATAATTGTACAGACTGTAACACGCAATATCCTCGGAAATGTAGTATCCGGATATCACGAATAATCCAAATCAGTGTCCGGATAAATCTGATATTGACAAATGATACAAAAAAATGCAAGAAAACGATACATGCGATATCATATTGTGGGGCGGCGGCAAAGAGGAGATCTCCTGCCAGGCGAGGTGTTATGCCTAGGGACTATACTGAACTGCAAAGGAAACTTCGATAGCGCGATGTAGGACGCGTGACGTCAGCCTTCCCTGTAGCGGTACGATATGGTCCGCTACAATATTATTACGTACGGCCAAACTGCAGGAGTTTTTTTTTTGCAGAATATTGTAGCAGTTTTCTATTGTTCCCCTTCGTCTTATTCTGGATAAGCCCAAATTTCAGAACAATTAAACTCCTAGTTTCTGTGTTTTTTTTTGCTGAAGTCCACTCATTAAGAGTTACAGGAAATGTATGATCTTGGGATTTGATAAACAAAATTTCTTTTTTCAAGTATTTTTTTATTGTGTTAGGGAATTGCGGCAATTCATAGTTCCTTTTTTGGAAAAGCTTCCTCTTTGTTTCCCATCTAAAGATGTCATCTTAACTACAGCACTTTGAACGTCATTGTCGCCATTACTTTACACTGTCGCACAAGAATTTGTCAATTTTGGTTTTTTTCCTTACAGGTTGGTTTGCAGCTGGTTTATTTCGTTGCCTTCTTGTGGATGGTGTAGAGGGCAGATTTTGTTCTATTTCGGTTTTCATATCTATGGAATGCATTAACTTCAAGTGATTGCACATTAAAGACGTAGAACCAGTTTTCAGTGTTTAGTTACATTTTCGGCGCTCAGCATATAAGCCATGATGAAGCATCGGCACCACTGTGGTTATGTTTTTCAAAAACTACTTCATTTTTATTGTTATTTGTCATAATGACATGGGATATTTGAAAACATCATTTTGACTCCCTCGCAGCCTAGTTGTTAGTGTGACCGGCTGCGGTGCAGAGGGTGTGGGTTCGATTCCCGCACTGGACAAACATTTATGTTTTATCATTTGTGTTTGTCTTGAGTCTGGGTGTATTTATGTATGATATGTATGTATTTACAAAAAAAAAGTAATATATATGTATTTGTATTCGTTGTCTGGTATCCATAACACAAGCTTTGCTTATTTTGGGGCCAGACGGCGATGTGTGTTTCGTTCAAAAATATTTATTTATTTATTTATTTATCACATAACTACAGACGGGTTTGTTGCTAACGACTATATATGTATGTCACGATAACTGTAGAATATAAAAATGAAGTAGGTAGTTAAAAGAAAAGATAGTATTAAATCCCGTCACATCACTTAAATGCCACCACAGCATCATTGCATGAAGTTAATGCGAAAATACTATTTTAAGTCAATCAAAGTCTAATAAAAGACCAAATTATTTGATAAGGTACTAAACTTTTAACTATTTTGTCTAATTTTCTTACATCGCAGCCGCACACAGGCTAATTACTCAGTAACGTATCGTCGTACTTAAATATAACCTATGAAGTACAAGATTTTTAAGTAAGTAGTTAAGTACCTGCCTACTCACCTATCTTAATATATATAAATCTCGTGTTACAATGTTTGTCCTCAATGGACTCCTAAACTACTGAACCGATTTTGATCAAACTTCGTAAATATCTGTTATTTGATCCAACTTAAAAGATAGGATAGTTTTTATCTCGATATGTCAAGTGCGAGCCGGACTCGGGCACTATAGGTAAAAACCAACTTTCGCCGGGTACAGAGGGACGGCAGCGGAACAACGTTCGCCGGGACAGCTAGTTCCTTATATATTTGAATCGTGATTCGGTTATTGACATTCAAAACTTTAACATGCACGGTATTAAAAATAGTTATTATTCTAATTCTAATAAATTAACCTCAAATTTTGACCCTAATACAATAAATAAACAGAATTGTTTATTATACTCATAATCTCGGCATAATCATTATGCACTATTAATTTATATAACAACAGCAAATATAGTGTTACTTACGTTATTTTGTTCAATATCAGCCGACATAAACATAAACGAAACAAAAATAGCAAGTAGCGAGGCGTCGCATCGTGTCGTGCTCAATGTTGTAATTAAAAAAAATCGGCCAAGTGCGAGTCGAACTCGCTTGAAGGGTTCCGTACCACAATCTATAAAAGCCCCCCTTAAATATTTGGTTTATTTTAATTTAATTATTTATTTTTAAAGTGACTATATTACTAAATATTCTGTCAATAATTTAAGCGTCTACCTGTTGCCGGTATCATTATTGAGCAAAAACGAGCAAAAAAATTACGTTTGTTGTATGGGAGCCCCCTTAAATATTTATTTTATACTGTTTTTTAGTTTTTTTTGTTATAGCGGCAACAGAAATACATCTTGTGTAAAAATTTCAACTGTCAATTTATCACGATTCATGAGATACAGCCTGGTGACAGACGGACGGACGGACGGAAGGACAGCGAAGTCTTAGTAATAGGGTTTCGCTAATTACCCTTTGGGTACGAAACCCTAAAAACCAATACAAAAATATATATTTAGAAAAATGTCATAAATATTTAAAAATCCAAATTATCCGGATATTGGTGCAAGGATTATCGAACAAATCGGATTTCCGGATAATTTTGATATCTGGATATCCGGATATTATAATGTCCTAGTGTACACACACACCATATAGTCCATCCATACTATCCAGCGGCAGTACCCCGTTGAGGCTGATGCGGCACAAAAGAATTTTGAAGAAACCGTTCATACGCTACAGTGACCACCATAGCTGAGTACCGTTAATCAAATAGTTAACTTCGTTAATCGCTTATCCGTTACTAAAAAAGTAAACTTCGTTAAACTTTAAAGCGTTACACTTTCGACGAATTAACGCAAGTTAACGTTAATCGTTAATCTGTTAACACTTTTTACTCGACTGCTGTAATACGTCTCCAGCCATGTGCCGGAACTTCGGGTGAAAAGCTGCGGCAAGTTGGCACAGTCCGTCGTCCAGAAGTGGTCCAAACTTTTTCTCTGTGCCATTAAATAAGGCATTGGCTCAAGCAGTGCAATTTAGTAGACCTAAATCTTTTTTTAATTTTAAGACGGTTGCTGCAATTATCGGTAGCAGTGACCCGAGATATGCGTCAGCTTCTCCTTGAATACGTGCGGCATATTTTTCGTAAATAGTAGGTACTTGATTGATGATTAACGGACTTGGGGAAATTAAACGAAAAATAACGACTCCGTTAACATTTTTTAAAGTTAACTTATAGTTTATCCGTTAGTCGAAATGTTAACTTCGTTAATTACCGATTAACGAGTTAATGCCCAGCCATGGTGACCACTCAGCATCAGGTGAACCGTAGGCCTATTTAGCACCTTAGTAGAAAAAAAATATAGGTATTGAGTACGTTCTCAGAATGAACGTCTATAAAAGCATTGATGGAAGTGGATTTAGCAAAAAAGGGTTATAAAATAAAAAAAAGATGTTTTAAAACTGCACATATTGTTTTATAATTTATTTTTTACAATAAACATATTTTACAGTATAGAAAATAGATAGATATTATAGTATAAGTTATAAAGTACCTATAGTGATTAATTAAGCGGTTTAGAAGCGAAATTTGTTAATTCGTTTTGATATCGTTCTTATTGGCTTTAAGTAATGACTTCTTTTTAAAAGCCTTTAAGAGTCAGTTCTATGTGTCAGAAAACTTAAGTAAATCCCATCAAAAACATAAATGTGAAATGAGAGCCAAGTTCAATATTATGATATGTGCCTTGGCTGTTGACTTCAACGACAAAAGAAGTGAGATCGAAATGGGTGCCAAGTTCAATGGTCAGTCCTGAAATTTATTTATAACAACATAAAATATCATTTCTTCTTATAACTTGGCATAATATATTGTAGCCTAAGGTCTGCCTAGTTCTCATATACGAATTATTATGTTCGATGGCAAGTTTCTACCAGCAAGCCAAATTTTCGGAATAATAAAATTAGAACCGACAAGTAACAGGTTAGAACTTGCGAAGGCTATAATATAATTCGTATATGAGAAATATTTTTATAATATTCTGCCAAATTCTTTTTTTTATTCTATCTAAAGAGAATGTGTTTAAGTACATTGTTATTCAAATAATTTAATAATTTGTCTTTTTAAATCTTAAAAAACTTGACGTTCATTAAAGTTACAAATGACCGCGCGCCCGCTTAAAGGTGAAGTGATAAATTATAATAAAATAATAAAAATTTACCAGTTTCTGATTTATTCGTTTGTATTCACTTAATTACCTATCTGCATGCCAAATTTGAACTTTCTAGGTCATCTGGAACTGGGTTAGAGTTTTGATCTATAGGTCAGTCAATGATAAAAATGACGATTTTTGAAAGTTAATATCTAAATAACCGTTTGAGATGTGCTTAGGAATTTGGAGCACATATGCATCTTGCAAGTCTCAATATATAAGCCAAATTTATGTGAAATAGTTTTTGAGTTATGAGGGGGTCAAAAGTGGCTCCAAACGGTCGCGTGTCTAGATAAAAAAGGATGACGCGATTTGTTACTGAGCGTGCGTAAATAGTGCACCAACACCTAAACTTACTAAAACTTTAGATTGAAATACATGAAATAAATTAATAGTTTATTATGCATCATCGTTATCAAAAAATACTTTCTTTTTTGGGTTTAGATCACTATCACGGCTATGCTTTAGAGAAATTGTAAAGTAATAGCACTTAGAACTTAAGAAGTTTTTAAAAACCAGCGAGCAGTGGTTAGTTTGGGATTTATTTTTTTAGACAAAAGCCCAATAATCGTGTTTCCGCGTTTTTCTTGGTCAGAAGCTTATCCCGAAGAACACATTCTTTAAATTTTAGTCTCAGCAGATCCGGAGAAACCTTTGCCAAAAAAATAATAATTTAGGTAGTACAGCCTCTTAAGTAAACAAAAACTAGGTTTTTCAGGTATTATTTTCGCTTTGATGTGCACGCGGTTTCTCTAGCGAAAAACAACGTTAAAGGTTTCCTATGTGTTGACCCAGAAAGTGGTCTACATATAAGACAAAATTCATTCAAACTTATACAGCTTTATACAAAGGATTTTTGTTGCTTTATCTCTTTCCACTGTATTTATATGAATTTGAAACGACCAGACCTACACTACAATTTTATTCACATGCATAGATAAAACTCCTAAGAACAAAAAGCAAAGTAAAAGAAGCACTACAAATATTTTCGTTTGTTTCAAATTAATGAGAAAAACACAATATTACTCCCCGAGAGCGACAACCCAAGCGGAGGCTCCCCACGCGGGGAGCCCTTGAGCGTTGGGCGCTACACGGGCTGAGGCTTCTACAGAGACTCGCCTAAAAAAGCCCGGTGAAGCAGTAACAGCCAACTGCATAGTCAGTTCAGACAAAGAAAAAAAAAACACAACATTATAAACAAATATGTACTTACACATAACATATTTTTTTGGAAATAAATGTATACAATAAAAAACTTTTAGTATGTTTAGGAGTAGGTACGATGCTCTTAATATTTTTATTTTTTGTCAAGTTTAAAATGTTTAAAACCTCTGTCCGTTATTTTTTTATAGACAAAAACTCAAATGGGTTTTGAAGACCTTCACAACATGTTTAGCCTTTATATTAACAAAAATTACAAATACAACCACATATTTATAACTTCTTTAAAAACCTTGTGCGTTAAAAATATTACTGATATATCAAGGCTCAATCAATAAATGTAATTAAGATTAATTATGATAAAAAGATTTTGAGATTTCAGTAAAGTTATAGGTACTTATAATATTTATGTAATAAGATAAGATGTTTGATAGTAACAACCTAACAAGTAACTATCTACTTTAACATTGTATTATAAAATTTAACATATTTTTTTATTATTTTTATTTTATATATAATTTATTTAAAAACTTTTACATATTCTCTCATCATACACGACATATCGAATCCTTAATTCTGAGGTCTTAGTGACTAAAGGTATAAGTCGTTTTTTTTTTCATGTCTACAGACAGTTTTAGTTAAAAAAACCGTTTTCACACTTTTCTATTTATGGAAAAAACGTATATCGTTTTTACACTAATACATTTTATTTCTAAATAAAACTGTTCGTTTTAAAATCACAAATTTTTAAACTAATACTCTTTTTCTCTAGGACCCTATAAGTTTGATGTTACGTTTTATACAATAACTATAATTTCTATTATTATAAAAAATTTAGTAAACAAGCTCATCCATGATAGATTTTCTGAAAAAAACTTATTTTAACTGTTATTAATGCTAAAATGCTTAACCCAAATATTCTCAAACATTCTATTCGACATATTAAACAATTTTAACACTTTTGTGTTCTATATTCTTGAAAATATTAAACAAAATAAAGTTCAGGCCAGGATTTGAACCTGCGACTTTTGTATAATCGGGCTTGTGACATACAGGTACTGGCTGATGAAAATGTGACTGGCTGTGTTCATAAAATTCGGTTGTTGTGAACATTATTAAAAACATCAAGGTAACCTTTGTGCTCCTAGTACATATAATTTATAAACATGTAGACGTTCACAAAATCAAATAGAGAGCTTAGGAAGTTTTTTTAACGACCATGATTGTTTAAGCGTGAATATTCTTTGGCACCTATATCCATATTGATTAAGTTATATGTGTTTATAAGTAATACATATAGAATATTTCATACATGTTATAGGTACATACCTATAAAATAGTAGTTCATTATGATATAAGAGAGCTAGGCTACTCATTACAGACCAGGTTGTGGGTTGCAACCCGATCAGAACACGAGGACTTCATTTAGCCGAATTTATATTGAGCAGAGCTCACGAGTGTCGTACGACTGTTTTCAACACACTTGAAGGACACTTAATACTCATTTTAATGTTAAAATGTAAAATATTCAAACAAACACGTTGAATTAAATAAAAATTCTGATTTAAAAAAAAAAAAAGTAATTGCCATTACCGCACACGTCCTATTAAGATGCTGAAAACGGTACAGTAAAGGCTGCTTTATGAGCAAGTGTGTTGAAAATATTGTAAATGATATAAGCAAGGATAGGTTAAACAATTAAAAAGGAAATAATTGCAAAATCAAAAGCCTAATCATTGTCAGATATAATGTTATATTTGTATTTTTTTTAAATTCATATAATTTTAATCAGTTTTACTGGCGTCCATCACAGAAACACGTTAATATAAGATACATTCAGAACAAGGTGATAATAATTTTAAAATAGAGGTACCGCTGAAAAACTGTAAAAGTGTAATTTCTACAAGCAGATTTTATAAACAGTTCAAACATGGCCAAGAAAAGTTTCTGCAACGGGATTTTTAAGTCCATGGTTGATCATATTTATGTAAAGGCCCGCTATCAAAATCTTTTCTATCTGATGGTTGTGCGTATTGCAGTACTGGTAGTACGTAATATTACCTAACTGTAGTGCTGGTAGTACGTAATATTACCAAAATTTTGTGCTGGTAGTACGTAATATTACCTAATTGTAGTGCTGGTAGTTCGTAATATTACCCAACTGTAGTGCTAGTAGTACGTAATATTACCCAATTGTAGTGCTGGTAGTACGTAATATTATACCCAACTGTAGTGCTGGTAGTACGTAATATTACCCAACTGTAGTACTGGTAGTATGTAATATCACCCAACTGTAGTGCTGGTATTAGACGTAACATTCGTTTTGTAAGAGTGTATAACAATTATTCTAGAATTTCAAAGTTTTTTGTGACATGCAGATACAAAGGCAAAAGGCAAAATAAAAATAAAAAATAAAAAGCCCCCATCACTAATCCTCTCACATTTTAACAAACAATAGAAAAACACGGTCCAATATTTAAGACGGTACTCTAGCGACTTTAACAAACACTAGTTCACTAACCATTTCAATCTTCTTTCCCCCTACTAAGACTAAACCTACGATGAAATTTAAACCCTTTCTTCTTTTCCATCTTATCCTCTAACTGTTTACCATCAGATAAGTTATCCGCACTTTTAGCTACTTGTACACTTTTTCGTCGGTTCTTCATAGACTTGACAAGCTTATAGAATTTTCCCCTCTTTTTTGTTGGATCTTGTAAGTGATCTAATGGTTCTTCTTCAACTTCCACGCTGAATTCTGATGATATGTCACCTAAATCTTCTACACTGTGGCTCTCTAATTCTTTAATTTGAGGCACTTCAAGTTTGCTTTTAGATGTTTCTGGCTTTGGAGCTTCGGGTGGTGGTGGAGCATCTGGATCTACGCACTGAAATTGTAATGATTAATACGTTAATTAATGAATAATATACGTTTTTAATTATTTTTAACATTATCTCGGTGGATGAGGCTGCTACATTATGGTGTGGGTGTGTTTATACTGCCACTGGTTACTGCATTCTGGGGTATTTCCTGGGAACTATGAAGAAAGGGTACTATGAAAAATACATTTCGGGTGATTATGTAATTGTCTTTAGCCTTTCTTATTATGCGTCTGGTAGATCTCTACATCTATAAACAGGTTTTTGAAATAAATTAGTACTGCTTTAGGTCATTTTAGTGTATGAATCTTACTACGTGGAACTATGTGCAATAGAAAATGGTAGATAGTTATACCTACTATCATAAATAACTAGAATGTACTCATTACTTTTTTAATTAATAAAAACAAATACTTTGAACTAACTTCAACAGTTGTAAGTCCCTCCTTCAACGTCACGGAATTAAAAAGGATCGCATTCTTTGCAACTTTCGGACCTCTATTATTCTTAATAGTCTTTAAATAAAATGACTGTGACACAGGGACAGGCAGCCATGGTGAAACTATGATAAGGGTTCCTTGTTTTACTATGGAATGGAAGCTAATAAAAGTGCCACTCCATTCCACTATAAATACGTTTTCACAAAAGTAGTTAGGTATTTACATCGTCTAGCGGAATCCTATAAGCGGGTACTTGCTCAGGGTGTCTCCAAGGCTTGTGATAGGGGAAGTCCGTGAGCGCCTTCCAGCCTGGGTACCGCCGTGCTGCAGAGTGCAACTGATGAACTAAGCGAGGAGCTAGCTGAGCTGTTACTCTGCAACGAAATGAAATATAAATCAAATTATGTCCGTTCTTTGATGACGCTGGGTATCACAAAGTACAGTTATGATAAGACTATTTTGGTCCACTGCTGCCTATGCACTATGAGATTGTGTACTAGTCCCGTTGTCAGTATCCACATTTCGGCAGCGTAAACGCATTGGTCAAAGACTCTTCGTTTATTGGACTCTGTGGTATACGCCGTCTATACCGTCTATAACTTTATGAAGCGAGTTCTTAGTGGAATTATATACCTCTTAGTTAGTCAACCACCAGGAACCAATAAATAATGGGTTTGGGACTGGTGGTGGCACAGGGGTTTCGATTTCGCCTTGTGTCCTCCTGAGTGACGGAGGTTCAAGTCCGGCGTGTACCAATGAGTCTTTTTATTAATTCTTAAGATACATTGATTATTTACACTATTTTCGGCCTGGGAAAAGGAAGGTCAAAAAACGTATGTGAAATCCGCTATCCACACTGGGCCCGCGTGTGATCTATGGCCCTAATAACCCTCGATGAGGGTAGGCCGTGCCCCATCACTGGACACGTATATGAGGAAGATTCATTAATTACGTGGGTTTTTTTTTGATTATTTACACCCCACCCTCATGGTAAGATTTGGTGAGAAGTGCTTGACTGTTACAAACATACATACTTAGGATGCACTGTAGTATATTTATTTTTATAATAAGATATAATGGATGTAGTAACTAACTTACTTAACTTACACTGTAGAAGAGTTGATTAAACGGTAAGTAGATAAATGGACACGCTGATTATGGCTACTTTACACTTCGTTAAGAAGAAGCTAAAGTGACGTAAGCAAAGAGGCGGCGCTACATAATTTGTTGCCTGATGTGGTCTTGAGGGAAATTAGAAAAAAGTTGGTCTTAAAAACTACAATTTAATAAAAACAGTTTTAAATATATTAAGATATTGTTACTGTCCAATAATTATTGTTTAAAACTTAGCGAAATTACATTGTTTAATAATAAATATTTTAGTAAATATAAAAATTATGATATAGGTATAATATTTCGATGGATAGAAATTGCAAGTAACAAGACCAAATATTATGTGGTATGACAGATCAGCATGTAATAAACACTGGTAGGTACCCATTTTACAACAGAAGTAAACATCTAACGAAAAACGTGACCATTTTGAAAAAAAAAAGCATCTATTTTAAGATTAAAGTACGTAGGTACCTACCAGTTTTTTAGTGCAAGCACGTGTATGCCAAGTAGGTACCCCATTTATATGGGGTCAGAGCGGGCAAAACTTTGTACCAGCGTAGATGGCCCTTTATTGTCGTAGAGGTACCTACCTATGTTTATTACTTGCTGATCTGTCATACCACATAATATTTGGTCTTGTTACCTGCAATTTCTATCCATCAAAATATTATTCCTATATCATAATTTTTATATTTACAAAAATATTTATTGTTAAACAAAAAAAAACCACCGTACTTATATGTTCACCGTTATTTGAGTAGTCTATATAATATGCTTAGATATACCTACCTGTTGACGAGCCAAGCTGGTAGAGCGCCCCTAGGGTCAGAGCGGGAGACGTAGCCAAGCCAGCTGCCTCCACCGGACCGCGCTCTCACCACAAACCCCGTTAGCAGTGACAAAGCTCTACAATTAATAAATAAGTCAAGTCAGGTCAAGCGTGTAGATTTTGTAATTACTAAGCCCTTATTTAAGGTAACTTAAATAACATTGATTTAACTTTTTTTACGATTACGAATAATACGGTACGTATTTCTTTTTACAATAAAAATGTATTGTTCCTATTCACTGTTGTAAAACTGTACTAATAATATAAATAAAAAAGACTAAACCAAATCGTGCAATATTAAGGAGCTCATTTTATTTTTAAATTTTAACAACAGAACAATTTTTTTACAATAACCTCAAGATTATATGTACCATGAATGTAAGTATACCTTCACGTTTTTAGTCCCCAGGAGAAGTAACCATCGGTTAAACCAGAGGTCCCCAAAGTTTTTTTATCACGCCCCCCTACTGCCAAAGATGAAAATGCCCTCACCCAGTCTAACGCAGAAAATGGCTGCAAGTGGTCTCGCCAAGTAATTGTAAAATACAATAATGGTAATAAAGTTCGAAATATTTTTTCAGATGTTTTTATTTAGATGAAATGTTTTTACATACTTGTTACAAGAATAGTCAAGGTGACACAAGAAGCAAGAAATTAAATTCCCCTAGGACGTATTTCCACTCAATGGCAGCGGAGAATCTTGGAAACCCTATTTGTCATAAAGATCTCTAACTAATGGACAGAAGCTTTAAGCCAGGCGAGCACATTTTGGCTGCCAGTCCAAGCGTAGACGTGGTAAATGGGTACAGATTGGTCCAAGGTCGAAACCACGTGATTGAGCAATGGGCTCAAAAGATAAGCACTAGACAATGCTATCTTTGGAATAGTAAGACAGGTATGAAAGGAGGCGACCTTAGTCTTGGCGGTGACCAAAATGAGAAGTACCAAAACATCGGACTGGACGGCACGAAAATAAATCACAGCTGCAAAGCAAGCCTCAGAAGCGTCACAGAAGCCGTAGAGAGTGATACTGGATTGAGCCGGGGGTAAAAAGCATCTAAGAATATGTACATGATGGAGATCCGGAATGGACGAGAATGGCGCTAATAAATCACCAGTAAGAGGGGTGCGTATAAGAATCCCTCCAGCAACAGCTTTTGTAAATGACACTTGGCCCAAAAAACAACGTGAGCAAGCCAACCGCGAGGGTCGAAGATCCAGGCTATGTTAGACAACACAGTGCGCTTAGTCTAGGTCTTTGGAGCTAAAAGAGCTTCCACCTGTAAGGAGAAACATGACCTCTAAGCTTTGAGACCTTAAGGCCTCGAATAGAATCCACAGCCGGAGACAAAGGTAATTTCAGCTTCCTTACCAAAGAGGTCGATACCAAGCAACCCTAAGAACCCGAATCAAGTAATGCTCGTACTACCACAAAAGAGGCTCAGGACGAGCAGGCTCGAACCTGGGCAGTGGGGAGCACAACTATCAGTGGTGTTAATTTGGTATTGAAGGAGGACGCTGTACTTGCTACAGCTAGTCATAGCTGTGATGGACTAGTAGGCGGTGAATCTTATGGTGGCTGCGGAACGCTTCATAAGCGCCAAAGTAAAGGGCCGATAAGGGGCCGGAAGGGGTCTCGACCTATAACTCCTGTATCTGGTGTGCGCTTCCTACCCACATGATAAGGACCGCAAAACTTACTTTTCGCATAGTAGGAGGGGAGTGAAGGGCACCCACTTGTAGGCAACTTAGGAGGGGTTAAAGGCGCTCGCATTCAAGGGCGACTCCCACCAGAGGCAAGCCATGCACTAGGGGGAGAGCGAGGTGAAGAGGAGGGAGAGCCACTGTCCCTAACCCGCGGAAAGGGCCCCAGTTCTACAGAGGGTGCAATCAATTGGTTGTTTGGGTTCTTGGTTAATCTGCATAGTAACCGGTGGTGTCGGGTGACGATCTCCACCATCGGTGCATCTAGGTGCACCACAATCATATGCCCCGACTCCAAACACACCATACATAGGTGCTTATAAATCACCCTTCGCTTACGCTCGTGGAACGATGACTTTAAAAATGCAGGGCACGAAGCCAAAAAGTGTTTTGGCCTACGACAATAAAAGCAGCTTGGCTGTGGTAAAGTTTGCCTGGCCGCTGTTCCAACAACCCTCGAAATTTGAGGGTGGGGTGCAGTTGTTCTTTGGGCCTATTGCCGCGGTGCTTGTGAAGCCCTGCATGGAGGAGAACAGAAGGTAGGCTCTCAGCCCTCTGGCACTCATACTTAGATATTTTTTTCATATCGGAAAAGGTAGGGAGAATGGTGGTGGATACACCACCACAAACAAACTCAAAACGTCTTTTTAATTCCGGTGTAAGATGGTAGAGGGCCAAAAGGATAAGTAGAAAGGACCAATCCTTATCAACTTGAAGCCCTAATTTTTTTAGTGCATTAAATGCAACCAACATATGGTTAAGCAGAATTGTTAGACAACTGCAAAAACGCGCTGACAAAAGTGTGAGCAATTTGCCTAATATTGTCATACCGTCTACACAATAGTTCCCGAGCAGTTTTATAACCGGGATTGTCCTGTGACACGTGCCGGATCATATCATATGGCTCTCCAGCGGTGGATCCCAGCAAATCTGAAAACTTTTGTGAATCGGTAAGATCTGACCGATTGTAAACCAAACCGTTAAACCTATTTATAAACGACCGCCACTCTGCTAAATCGCCATAAAATTTAGGCAGGTCCAAATTAAGCAAAGAAGAAGGAACCCCCTGAGTGGCCACCACAGAGCTGTCATATGTATATGTGTGGGTTTATGTACAAGAATTGCTCGTCTAAATATATGAGATGTTCAACCAATATACCTAACTTATAGCTTTAAAACAATCATATTTAACGTAATCTGAGATATTTTTAAATGAGTAGGTATATATGTTACTAAGCACGAATAGTGGTAAAAGTCCAAAATTTTGTTAGCTAAGTAATGAATTGAACTGGTCCGAAGGGAATATATTGACCCTGATGTTATTTATAGTAACACTACATGGATCAAACAGATTTTGAGGTACCTACTATTCGTAAACTAATATATCTAGATATTTACTTTTATCCCAATAGGCTATAGGTAATTAACGCTTAAGGCGAGAACACGAGGTGGTCACGGTTTGACGTGCGTAAAACGTTTTATCTAATCAGTGGAGTGCCTGTTATAATGCAAATAAACCAAATAAGCCATGAGATCCGTCCACTCTTTCGCCAATGACGCGACAACCTATTCTACGAGCAAATAGCTCTTGTCCTATTTTTAGATTGTAATGGATCAACAAGATTCGTGAAGGCAACACTTAAGTATCTTCTCTAAGCAATGTTACACAAACATCGTCAGTATGCCACAGTTTTAAATCGATTCTAATTTAAATTTCACAGTAAGGTGTCTAGCATGAACAGCGATAGTTTTGTAGTAAGATTGCAATTTGTAATAAAAAAAATATGTTCTCCGTATTGAATGAAATGTATTAATTTTTTTCCTACATCTTTTCTACGGTACATATCTGCGAGTTATTAGCTTCCTAAGTTAAAATGCCAACTGACTTTTTTATGGAGTTTTAAAAATTAAACAAAAATCACAGTTCCTGATAGAGCTTTATAAATACTATCAAAGAAAAAACTTTTTAACAAAAAAGAACAACCGGCTTTAGCCGGAAAAAAAATGCACTAAAAGTGTAAAAATAATTACATATTTCAAAAAGTCCTATTTGAATTACTACTAATTTGAATTTTATTTAAAGTCCACTTTCGTACTTCGGTCATCAATTAGCTTTGATTCGGCTTAATGGCGGTGACATACAATCGGATGGACTGATAGATATGGTGAAACTAGGATTACTTTATTAATTAAGGAACCCTACAAATTTATATTCAGAGTAAGCGTAGTAGACGTATAATAATCGAAATCGTTACCCCGCACTAAGCTCAAATTAGGTCTAAATCTAGCACGCAAGGTGACCTTTAGGTTCCATTTTGTAGATCCATTCAGGCTAATGTTCCCTCGCCCGTGAATTTGCCGAATAAGCCGTTAATCAAAAGCGTCAACGTAAATAGACAAGCGAAGGACCGGAAAACATTTGTGCCAACCCATCAGCGTACTATTATGAAAGAAAGGTTATATTTATTTTTGGAATTATATAAGTATTCAGGTATTTCTGTCGATAAGTAGCTATATTGTGGAATTTATTTGGCTATATCTATGACTGTTTCTATGCTATGAGAGTGGCGAATAAAAAAAGTATTTTTAACCGACTTCAAAAAAGGAGGAGCTTCTCAATTCGGAGGTTTATATTTTTTTGTATGTTCGCGCATAATTCTGTCATATATAGACACGGATTTGCAAAATTGTTTTTTTATTTATAAGGGTATACATCCGAGGTGGTCCCATATTAATGTAGTGAATATAAAACTTAAACAGTTACTAAAAAAAAATTGTTAATTTGGAACTGGTGAAACATCTTTTATGTTGATGATTGGATTTTGTTACGAGTATGGATGTTTTTACTGTACGAGAAAAAAAGTAATTCGTCACTTAAGTGAAAAATAAAAACTTTTGGTAATTCTTTACTTTCCAAGAACGTGAGATATTGACGTTATAAAAATTTCTATTGATAGAATACCACATTTATATACAAAGATAAAATTCAGAAACTCTCGGAGGACACCAGTTTTTCCGGAAAATAAATAAATGCATTTCATACAAAATCAGCCATTATACAACAATAAATAATTATTATTACATGTTATATGTAATAACTTGTTGCCAGTATTCAGCAATCGAGTACTTATTCTGTAAAGTAATAATCGATAAAAAAAAATGCAAGTAAAATTTTAAGAACTACTTATTTAGTATAGTCACGGCAACCCACTTTGGAACATGAAAACTTGCGCGCAAAGCCAAGCGGAGCACATGAAAATTAGCGCGCGAAGGCAGAGCGAGCGTGTTCATACACAAAACTTGCGCGCTAAGCCAAGCGGAGCCCATGAAAATTAGCGCGCGAAGCCGCGGCACGCTCGCTAAGTTTTCATGTTCCAAAGTGGGTCGCCGTGACTATACTAAATAAGTAGAAATCGGTACTGGCGCTCGCCGGCCGCTGCCGCGGCACACTCCGCTCGGCCTTCGCGCGCTAATTTTCATGTGCTCCGCTTGGCTTTGCGCGCAAGTTTTCACGTTCCAAAGTGGGTCGCCGTGACTATAATAAATAAGTAGAAATTGGTTCTGGCGCTCGCCGGCCGCTGCCGCGGCACGCTCCGCTCGGCCTTCGCGCGCTAATTTTCATGTGCTCCGCTTGGCTTAGCGCGCAAGTTTTGTGTATGAACACAGTGTGTCACAGGTGTCATCATTACAGTAATACTTTATCAACCTGAAATAATGTACGTAAACCGGACTCAGAATCTGTTTGCAATTCGTGTAAACAAAAATGACCTTGACGCGCGTCTGTCGCTTTGTTAGTCTATGAACATATACATAAATACGTTTATACGTAAATATTATTATTTGTCTTTGAAATTTTGTAGATTTTAGGTTTAATCAGTGTCGTGATTTGAAAACCAGTTAAAGAATGTGACAATAAAGGTAATCATGTAAGTATTTTAATGATTTACGATTAAATTACCAGAAAAAGTTAATATTAAGTAAAGTGAGGTTATGTTTACAAGATTTGCATAGAGATTTTGAGTCAGGTTTAGGTATGTGACCTTAGGTAAAAAGAATATATTTGCGTTTTAATGTTCACCTTACTGAACTTGGGAATTTAAGGTACAGACTTCTGACTTGGCAACACAGACAGCGTCCTACCTATCTAGTCGGCCGGCGCGGCAGATCAAAAGTGCGCAAACAGCAGGCTACACGGGTGCATTAAGGGCGCGTTCGTTCTGGGGTTAAGAGTTCCCATGAATGATAATTTTCACACTTGTGATAACGACAGTTTTGCCTCCGACACCTACCGTTCGTGTAGCTTTGAAACGTTACTAACAAAAAATGATACTCGTTATAGCTGATTTACACACACATGGCTACGAAAATGGCTCGCAGTAATTTTATGCGATGACATATTTCGTGCGCTTAGAGAATTGACTGCATTAACTGCATGGAAAACGTAGAAAACCTTTTTTATCATTTCAGTGCTGATGTATTTGTAATCTGTACATCCTTCTTGAACACATCTTAAAATATGCACTGAACACCTATGCCCATTTAACTGGACCTAGGTGCACTGAACTTCGAGTATTTAGTCATGAATTATGATAAATACCTCTATTTACTGTTGACCCGTTATGCAACCCGAGCGAAATTAAAATATTTAGTGCACACGGAGCAATCTGTCAGTCCTAGGAGAAGTAGAAGAACATTTGATGTACCTACAGACTATCACATGTTGTTATCTACTTCTCTGGCTACGGTAAAGAGTTGGTCAATCTGGCATTCTGAACTTTGTCATAATCGCCAAAGTTACCTCAAAACTACATATTTTGAAATAAAAAAAAACAAATAAATACTTTAAAAGCGCCGAGCTCTTCAAAGCAAAGTTCTAAAATCTCTTGATTGAAGCAACTTCAGAAAAAAAATTATGGCTATATAAATCTTTTAAAACCAAAGACGCCAAGCTCTTAAATTTTTGTATTTAAAAAAACAAACGACGAAGTAATATACCTCGAAGATTATTTTTATTGAAGATTATTGCAAATTAATTGTGTATGAAAAAAATCGACGGCGTTTCCCCTTAATAGATGCACTATACTAAGGGATTATGTATCCGTCCACTTGGGTAATAACTCATCATTATAAGTCTACAGATATGAGTTTAATGAAAAATATTACCTGACAAACCCCTTTCTGGGAGGGTAGTCCTTGTGATAGACTGAATGATTGAGGATCATCTTCTCATCACCCGTGTCCAGCCAAGACCGTTGTAACACGAAGTCTCGGTTCTTGAGGGGTGCTGGGCATGACACTACAAACATTTATTTCAATTTCAATATTATTATTTTTTTCTCATAGCGGACAGATCATCGATTCTTATAATATACGCGGAGATTTAAATCCCAATGCAAATAATAGGACGGCGGCCCTAGCTATGGTCAATTTAGATAAGTGGACCATAGATTTACGTATAGTGCAACAAACTTTTCTGACACTCTAACCTTCGGTGTTTGGTCACTAGTGTCGTTATAAGTTCACACCATTTCAATATGGCGACTGTAGTTTTGAATTTTGATCGCACCGGGTCAGAAATGTTTGTAGCACTGTACAAATATTATTATGACATCATTGGATCTAAGTATCTTAGATAAAATGTTTAAATCTGCGGACAGAGGGTTCTGTTGCTCTCGCTTGCACCATAATGATTAATCAAGCTTTGAACTATAACCTAAACAATCTTTAAATTAGTCTGCCATTGAAGTCGTCTAGGTATAGAGACAGAGCTGCGAGACGGAGGATTCTGCATTTCAATGAATAAATTCAGTTTGCAGTTAACACTACTAACTAGCATAGTATCCGACATCATTGTTAACGTTGATGTGTCCCGCATCCTCAGCGGCCAACATGTGGGAGTCCCACACGGAACGGTACTCAGGGTCATGCAGCACATCGTATAGCGCGTCTGGCACCACATCCTCGAACTCTGACACCACCTAAAAATAGACCAAATTTAAGTCTTACATTATATCCCTTACATAAAGCGTTGCCATATGTCCGGATAAAGCCGGACAGGGTTAGGCTTTTTGACCTCTTGTCCGGCCAAATTTGACTGCGTCCGGCACGGCCGGCAATTAAAGCAAGTTTTTCGAAAAGATATTCTATTTTACTGAAAATTTTAATATAAATTAAAACTTCGCTATAAAAATTATAAATAATTATAAATGAATAAATGTTTTTGTACATTACACACAGCGAAGTCTGACGCCACAGTATGGTAAACCTTTGTGTTACGGATACTAGATAACGGATACAAATACATATACATATTCATTACTTTTTTTGTAAATAGATACATACCTATCATACATAAATACACTCAGACTGAAAACAAACACAAATTTTCATCACATAAATGTTTGTCCCCTTGGAATACACCCTCTGTACAGCAGCCGGCCTAGGGATTCTGGTTTCTCGACCTTTTTTATTTTTTTTGAGACACGAAAATTCTCGACCAATATAAAAAATCGGCCAAGTGTGATTCGGACACTCGCACGAAGTGTTTCGTACCATTATCTTTAAAAACGGCAAAAAAAAATCACGTTTGTTGTGTGGGAGCCCCCTTAAATATTTATTTTATTCTGTTTTTACAGCGAATAAGACATCGAATCGGGCTCTAGGCCGAAGAGACCTGAGTGTACTAGTTCCCTAATAAAAGCTTTAAAAACTACACTTAAAATCTGTGTAGGCAGGCTTGCGTTTGGCTATCTTTCTATTTATTTAGGTAGTCCTATATGATTGTGAATTAGGTAGCTGTGACCTAGATATTTAAGTGTTCAGAATCACCCTAGGTGATTAGGATATTGTGCATTAAAAGCTGTAACTATATAATAAAAGAGTATACTAATATACACACCGGCACAATTAGCGGAACAGAAAAAAAAGTGAGACTATGAGATAATAACGCATATATTTGACGAAAATGTAATTAGACACAAAATAACAAATTGATTAACATCTTTTAACAACGACTTTGAAAAGTCTTCGTTATTTTTTATTGAAAAATAAAGAAATTTGAAATAAGTGAAATTTTTAGATGATTATGAACCATCACAAAAAATAAAAAAAAGGAAGCATTAAATGATTTAACAATAAAATTAAAGCAAAATTAATAACGAGTGTTTCCCCCTCTTGCTCTGATAACGGTTTCCATTCGTCTGGGCATGCTACAGATTATGTTATCGACCGCTCCCACTCCTCAAGTAATGCGTTTCCAAGTTCATTCAGATTGTTGGGGGGTGGCATTCTGGATTTAACCCTTCTTTTTAGCAAGTCCCAGACATGCTCTATCGGATTCATATCGGGGGAATTTGCTGGCCACTGCATCACCGGTATACCTACGTGGCTCAGATATGCCTGTACCGATTGTGCACTATGAGCACGAGCATTATCTTGCATTAGAATAAAGTTGTCACCAATAAATGGGGCAAATGGTACAACATGTTCTTTTAAAATGTCTCTGATGTATCGATCTGCTGTCATGGTCCCTCCTGTGACTATCACTAACTCCGTGCGAGCTCCCAAACATATCCCTCCCCAAACCATAATCTAGCCGCCACCATAAGCCACTGTGTGTTCAAAATTAGACTGTATGTGGCGTTCTCCTTTGCGTCTCCATATTCGTTGTCTCCCATCGATCTGTTTTAAAAGAACTCTGCACTCATCAGTAAAGAGAACCTGCTGCCATTCGTTCAAATACTTTTTTTGTGTTCCGCTAATTGTGCCGGTGTGTATATAACCTGCCTTACCCTTGAAAAGTGTTTCTTTACTCGCCTTTGAACTCCCTCTATCTTTTCTCCTCCTTCTGAGCACCTAGCCGGTGCATTCGGTAACAAGGCACTACTGCTTTAACCTGTCCTGTTATACAACGTCAGACAATAGGTGGTCTGGAACATCGTCAGACACTTTATTATTACAATGCCTACTGATTTATAAACTTCATAAACATTTATAAAGTTAATATAATATGTATAACCAGTTATATTTAGACAAAGCTACTTTGGTTTTTATTTACTCAAAAAAAAACCCCCAAACGATCAATTTTATATATCAATCAATGATTATCATCATTTACGATAATATATAATTATATAAAGATATATAGTTTTATTACACTAAACCTAATCATGCTTCATTGTCACTATCTGTGCTATCAAAGGTTGTGTTCGCTGTGATCCATGGCTGAATTTGGTCTACTGCCCAAACGTTACAATAATTCCTTTTACCTAATGTAGATCCAGGGATACTGGACACTTCGTACCTGTCGTGATACATGGCGATTACTGCCTTTATCAAATTATCAACAGAATTAAAAAGAACTACCGCTGCATCGGTTTAAAACAAAGGCTACTGGACAAATGTTTTAACTCAGTTAACGAATATTACAATAGATAGTGAAATGAAAATTCTGATTAAACTAATATAAGTTTTGTAATCCAACTATGTCATTACTACTTGTATTTATGATTGAAAAGAGACTGATTTAAATTTATTATACATAATGTTATAAGTATATCTCGAAAGAGTAAATTATGGCTGAATCTACTGTATAAAGATACTTGTAACATTGTTTTTATCCATCATTACGAAATAAATGATTTGAGTTGATACAGAACACTGAACCTTCTAAGGACCGTTCGGCCTTTCTGACATCATTAAAATAGAAGATTAGCATAGATATTGGTTATACATAGTTGTCTCGTATATATTTATTCTCAACTAGGTCGTTAACTCTTAAAATTTCAATCACCATCAGGAACTGTATTATCGCCTTTTAACTACTTACCGAATGCGTCAGATAATTGTACTTTGTGTGATTAATTCTAATAAAAATGTATAAAAAGTTGATCAATTGATATAATACCTACATGAATAATGATTGCTTATTTTCATTTATTAATTGAATGATGTGTAAAATCATATTGTTTGTAGTTTTACGCAATGTATTAGATAGGTAATAATATCTGTAGTCTAAATGTGTATTTTAAAGATCAAAAACAGTTCTGTTATAATGTTAATATAAATGGCGTGATTCTGGTGTGCTACCTGACCGCCCCACCCGATCATGTTGTTTGTCACTACAAATAAAAGGGTTGGCTCGAGAGAGCCGGAGCAGTTTCTCTTCAGAACGCCTTTGCTATTTTCCGAAACGGCGGTAAATTTCAGTTAGATACAACTTTAGTTTCTAAGAGCGGTTGCCCAAGCCGAGGTTCGTGTCTAGGACACCCTTGCGCAAACCGCCCCAACTTTTCGCTGTAGAGTGCAAGCAGCACCGCAGCAAAAGTTAGTCCGCGTGTAGTTGTAAAGGCCATCTGCGGCCAACAACAGTAGCCAGTAGTAGAAAAAAAAAAAAAAGCCGGAGCAGTTGTGAATTAGCAATGAAGCATACTGTTTGTAATAACGGTGCTGCGTAATAAAAGCAATGGAAGTATATAGTGTACAAAATGTATGAAGTAACGCTGCCGAAAATGAATGAGAATCCATCCATTTAAAACACTTCATTTGTGAATAGCTTATGAATCTTAGAAATGCTTAAAGGCTTATTTGTGTTTTCACTCGAAACATAGATTTAATGAGTAGATACTTTATATCTCGTAAAATTTGTGATGTTTTTGTTATTCTAATAAAACATTTAAAAGAGCGTATGCTAGAGAGTTTCTTTCGCCGTTTCTTCTCGCTAGAACGCCACTTTGATTCCGAAACGGTAGCAGTTTATTGACATTTCATATCCATTTTTAAAACTTACTTCAGACTTTTATTATATATCCTATCATCAAATTACCTACTTACATTTTCATATTTATCATACCCGTCTCAGCTAACACTGACATTGTTTTCTCCGTCGATGTTAGCATAATAGTCATAACTGCTTTATAAATTTTTTTCAAGAGTAGAGGCATTCGTTGCCCAGTAGACTCAAATAATTGAATTTTTTTTTTATTAAATTTTAGTTATGTAAGTGTGACTGGTTTTGTCTTGTCTTGAAGCAGGATGACAGCAATGCGATACTCCAGACTAGTCACGTGTTAAATGCGTGTTTAGGGTTCCGTAGCCAAATGGCAGAAAACGGAACCCTTATAGATTCGTCATGTCTGTCTGTTCATCCGTCCGTATGACACAGCCACTTTTTTCCGAAACTATAAGAACTATACTGTTGAAACTTGGTAAGTAGATGTATTCTGTGAACCGCATTAAGATTTTCTCACAAAAATAGAATAAAAAACAAAAAACTTTTGGGGTTCCCCATACTTATTAGAACTGGAACTCAAAAGTTTAGTTTGCGCGAGATACACTTCCAAAGTGGTAAAATGTGTGTGTGTGTCCATGCCCCTGTAGATTCTAAAATAAGAGAATGATAAAACTAAAAAAAAATATGATGTAGGTTATGTAACCATGCAAACTTCCACCGAAAATTGTTTGAAGTTTATTTTTAATACGTCATAAATCGTAAACCACAATTTACCTTTCATTCAATCAACTCATATAAGAAAATATTTTTGTTTGTATTTATAGATTACATAAATGGTGGTAGGTACGGAACCCTCGGTGCGCGAGTCCAACTCGCACTTGGCCGGTTTTTTAGTTACCTAGAGCACGGCAACTGATTTCTCGAGTTCTAGAGGCGTATAATTTTTATTTTCCGTCTCGGCTAAAGACAAATTTCTCGAGAATTCTCGACAAGTAACCCTAAGCCGGCCATACTACCAACTTTTTAGAGTCCGGCTCTAGGACCCTAAAGTCCGGCTTATTTAGCAGCTTTGCGGCTTTCTGATTTTTAGAGATGGCAACGCTACTTACGAAATAGGCATTCCAAGGTCTACAGTACCAAAAATATTGTTGTCGACAAATATGATTAACTTTAATTAAAAATTCTCTTGGCTTCAGACTTAAATAAAAACAACAGCTGTTTACTTACTTTCTAAAGAAATAAGTCGGAACGTAATTTATCGTACCTACCCTTTATTGTTTCGGTAAATAACTTCTATTCCCACATGGAGTACAAAACCAATCACATTGCATCGCCTAGTAGGTAGTTGTTTTAAGTTTCGCTTTGGGTACATACCAACTGTGAGTTTGAAAATACCTATCTACGCACTGTAAGAACAAATACAATAGTAGGTAGATATCTATTTATTTTTTAATAATGGTGTTCTAAGGGATACCTATAGGAAATAATATTTATATTCTGACGATCTTTACAACATACTAAATTAATGAAACTTATACCTATTAAATATCAAACAAACCGTCAATCAATTCGTCTGTAGAATCAGTTTGATATGACACACATGTAGATATATTGAGTAATACCTATTTTATTATTTAATTTTGCTACCTTAATATCGTTTACAGAGTTTAAATGCTTAAAGCACTCTTATAAACTGAATAACAGTTCGTAAGATCTGATTAGATTCAATCCGTAGGTACACAACCTACATTGTCATTTTGAAACCTAATTTACTGCGCACTTAATAACTTTGCTAATCAAAGAACAGTAGGCGTTCTATTACTCCAATTTATCTAGTTACTTGTGGTAGATGTAACATTATTACGTAATAAATAGGTCACAACAAAAGACTAAAGATCTAAACGTATGCACCCATAAGTTAACGTTTTCAGAACTTATTTAGGCAGCTTTAGTTGTTTTCGCGGAGTAATTCAAAATATTATCTATACCTATTTGGATATATTAGAAAACATTTAGGTAACACTATTAGGTACACATCTTCATCATCGATAGAAGGGTAGGTAACATGAAAACGTAGAACTAAAACTGTTTCGCAGACATTGCAATAAAAAAAATAGTTAATATAGAAATAGAACAGTCTTATGTTGTAGAAAGATAGTTGTTATGGGCAATAGTCACTGTTAACTGTCACAGTTCACTGTCCGGTCAGATATACGCATTAATATACGCATAAATAATCGTTTTTGTGCGAGAAGCGTGTTATAATCTGTTAGGTACATAGACACCAACTTCAAACTGTAATTCAGATCAGATTTTTTGATATAAGTTATTTTTTTACCTTTTTAGTGCATTTTTTTGAAGCCGGTTGTTTTTTTTTTTTGTTTTTGTTGAAAAGTTTTTATTTTAAACTTTTGAGTGCCGAATTGCTAGTTTTTCTCGTACACTAAAAACATCTATACTCGTAACAATTTTTTTTACAATCATCAACATAAAAGGCGTTTCACTAGTTCCAAATTAACACCAATATTTTTTTTTTACCAAAAGTTTAAGTTTTAAATTCACTAAATAAATATGGGACCACCTCGGAAGTATACCCTTTTAAATAAAAACAAATTTTGAAAATCCGTCTATATATGAACAAATTACATACCATAAAAAAATACAAACATCCGAATTGACAACCTCCTCCTTTTTTGAAGTCGGTTAAAAAAAAAAAATTCCTTACACATTTTACCCCATTAAAGGTAAACGCCGTAGATTTTTTTTTTAACACAATTGGCCTTCACTGTAATGAAAAGTAGTGTTTTATCTTACCACTTTAATAAAATGTTTGTAATCTTTAGTAAGCTTTATATGTTGATATAAATTCGTGGATAGTTTTATAGGATTTGCAAAATTCTGTAATCCGAAGTACAAATTATTATTTCGGAAAGTAATAAAACTATTTTGTAAGTTATTAGTTTACGTAATTAATAAAATGTACTTTAAATTATATTGTTTTGTAATTGTCAAAAAAAAAATTTGTAATTAATAAAATTTAGTGTTAACGCATTTTAAAAAACAGGTTTTTAATTTGAACAATATATTTTCTCTCTGTGTAGCTGACAATGGAGGCATTCATTGTATTGACGTCTATATCGACCCACTTTACGATGGCGCCATATATGATGATGATTCAGGTGAAGAATGCAGTGATCCTGATCCTCCAGCTTCTGCAAAGTTAATTATTTATCGATCTCAGAACAGTGAAGTAGCTCAAGATAACAAAACAGTGTCCGCTCTGGCCCCCACTTTATCATAGTTCATTCATGTAAGGTGCACTTACACAATAAATATATTGCCAAATTTAATGCATTATAAACTTAATTAAATTACTACTAATACATAAAATTGATTCTTTACCATTTGGTTTTTTTTTCAATAGAACGATAACAGTTTATATGCCCAAAGGGTTGTCAACAACCCTTCCTGAAAATGACTTTTCCTGAACTGAAAACTTAAATTTTCAATATAAACCTTTATATTTGTACTATTTTACTAAACATGTCCAAAATATATACATATATGGGTTAAGGCATAAACCTGTGAGACTCGATTTCACGATGGAAGAATTATATCTACATATATAGATTGTACGGAACACTCGGCACGCGAGCCAGATTCGCACTTGGCCTGTTTTTCTCAAAATTTGTAAAGTGTAAATTACAACGAAAGTATACGCACTGCGAGAAAAATTTGCATGCTAGTTTGCTACAGATTTGTTGCGGTGAGTTTCCGCACAGAATTTATGCGCTATATGAAACTCGCAATAAGTAAAAACTCTGCAAATATCCGCAACAGTGTTTGAAACACGGTGGAAAAAAATGTTGTCACTACGCATTTTACAGATATAGGTTTTGTTTTTTATTTTACTGATAGCCTCTCGTTTGCTTAGTAAATTTCAAGGCCAATTATTCCTATAAAACTATTCTCAATTCAAATAATATGAAGCGCCTATCAAATCTGACGCGTTACAAATTTGAAAACGCACCGCAACTCGCCGCACCACGTGCACCCAGCCTTAGAATGTTGATTTGTCGACTAGAGTGCGTATAATATAAGTCCCCATGCACGTAAAATGCGGAGCGATATTTCTATCGTAAGTAGGTATATTGTTTTGTTAATTTTACAATGGTGCCTCCGCAACGCAGAAACTTACGTGGCCGATTTGTAGGTAGAGTCCGGTAGAAGGTCATCTAAACAAAGACTAAAAATTATACAACTAAAGACATCTAATTCTGGTTTTCTAGGATTAATGCTTAAAATTTTAAGTGGGATAAACCTATAGGTAAACCCTTCCATATACTTATATTAAAAAAAATCAAATCACTTTATAAATAACGTAATAATGAGGTAACAAATATTAAAAAAAACATAGAACTGAATTGAGTACATATATAAAAACTCTTGAAATACATAATTAAAGCTTTATAAATTGGTTTAAACACATTAGCTTCGCAAAATCATTTTTTTTCAGAAATTCGCAATAATTCTTATTTTACGGAATCCTGCCGGTTATTTTTAATTACTATACGAGGGAATTTTACATAGACACAAAGTATTATTTAGGTAAATGTTTAATTATCTACAATACCTATAGGTCCACCTACTCATCTAAATTTATGACATTCTCAATCCCATGAGTACTATTATTCAACATAATTATGTTTAATTATCTAGTATTGCTTCACATGACAACTTTAAAATCGATAGCAGTTTAAAGCTGTGTGGTAAGCTATGGAGCCTAAAGATACCTGCACCTAAGTTAACAAGTGTTTGTCTAAACAAACTACCAAAATAAATGTACAGACAGACATATCAAGATGCTAGGAAACAGCAATATCATAAACATTTTTGTAGTGAATCAAAATACACAACAAACCTTGACGGTACGTAGAGCTCCGTGCGCGGCGTCTTCCGCCCATACCTTGACACCATCCTTTTCGTACTCCAAAGTCCAGCCTGAGTCGGAGTCGAGTAGTTTCTTTAATGCTTCAAAGTCGGAGTCATCGGCAACACGCGCCTCTCCGCGAGCCCAGCCCGCGCCGCCCATTCGACCGCGGACATCACATCACCGAGCGACTGCAATGTGGAACTGATCACAGATTAGAAACCGGGACGGGCTAAGTCGATGAGGGAGCTACGCGCATGCGTCTGCTGACGAATAAAGAGATTCCTCTTTAGCTAATATGTACAAAGAAGAGTTTTCATTCTATGCTACTGTTGACTTTCATGTTTTGATATGGATGAATTCTTTATAGGCTCGCTTTTCAGCTGTAAACGACTGGTTTGGTTTTGAATGAATTGAATTTCAAAACACACTTGGTCGTAAAATGGTTTATTACATCGCTTAACTAACTAATATAATATTTGTGAAAATCTGTGTGGAACATCAAATTGAGCTGAACTTTGTCACAGGCACAGATTATTTAGGTAATACTATACAAGTACCTATAGAGATAATTATAGTTGGAGGGACGGGCTATAAGTAGGCTATTTTTTACGCCGGAAAATATCCCGCAGGATTAACCGAATCCTAAGTAGAAAATCTATAGCTACAGCTTTCGCTTGCTATAGCAAACTTTCTATCTATATGCAGTTGCCGAAGGTTCCACGCCAATTACCAAAGCGCAGGCGGAGCTGCTGACTTAAGCTCGTTTTGTTATAATTTAACCTTCTGTTGATCAAATGATGATCAAAGGCTGCTCATAACACCGCTTTATTAAACAAGATAAAAAAATTCTATACTAGCTTTTGCCGGCGCTAAATTCGGTTATGGGTGTAGGATTTTAACGGCAACTCCTCAATTTTAGAAAAAAAACCGACTCACACTTGTCGTTTTCAAGTAGCCTGTGCCCTTCCCTGGCACTCAAATCATCTCCATGCCAAATTTGCCTGCGGTTCCACCCGCCCTAAATTCAGTTATTAGGTGCAGGGTTTCAACGGCAACTCTTCAATTATAAAAAAAGGACTCAAACTTGACGTTCTAATGCAACCTGTCCATTCCTGGGACTCAAACTAAAAAACATCTACAAACTATCTCCATACAGCGGTTTAAGCGTAAAGCGGTAACAGACAGACAGAGTTACTATCGCATTTATAATATAGCGGACCTGGCAGACGTTGCCCTACCCGGAAACATTTAATATGATATTTTAAATTTAACATTTACTTTTTTTTAATTTTGCGATTTCATAATTACTTCTAACGCATCTACATGAAGACACACATTGAGCTAAAGTACAATAAATGTTGTATATACCACTAAGGTGGCAAATAAGCTAACGATCCGCCTGATGGTAAGCGGCCACCGCAGCCTATGAACGCTTGCAACTTCAGGGGCATCACTCGCGCTGACTAACTTCTTGTTTTCACGGCCCGTATACTGAGCATCTTCAGTACTATCATCTGCATAGTATTGTATTATTTAAGTCGATGGACAACATGTCGTAGCCGAACACCAGTATTAATTAATGTCCATGCTATTAGACAACTACGGGTCGTGTGCGTCTGCCAGACAAACAGCTAGCCTCCCATTTGCACAAACCCTCGAGTAGTCCCTAAGATGGCAACTTCGATAGTAGACCCCTATGCCAGACTCGATCAAACGCGCTCGCTATGTCCAGGTTTCATGCCAAAGCCCCTCCTGGACTCTTAATGGCTAGTGCCTAGGTCGCCGGTCGAGCGTCCTTGGCGAAAACAATATTGACCGTCGCTGACCAGATCATGTCTCTCTAGGTGTCTTAGAAGCTGGTTGATTACACGCTCCACACCTTGGAGAATTCCCTGAATTTTGGACGGGTAAACCGCGAGCAAATTTGGCATAGAGATAGCTTGAGTCCCAGGGAAGGACATAGGCTCCTTGTAAACTTCAAGTGTAAGTGTGTGTTTTTTTTTCTATAATTGAGGACTTGCTGTTGAAATCTTACACTGATAACCGAAATCAGGGCGGGTGGAAGCTAGTCTTCAATAAATACTTCTTGCTATTTGTTAAGTATAGTTGTTGTGAACTATAAATATATCTTTTGTCAGTTTACTTCATTCCAAAAATTGTATTTTCATTTATTGGAGAACTGTAAGAGCCAATATATTTTGCTAACAACATCATTGCAAATAGTTTGATTGGCAACTCTAAATTCATTATGGATTTTGATTACTACTAAGTAACTGTTTACAACCAATTTTTCATCTACAGGAAACAAAATTAATTCAAATTACTTACCTACTAATTGTATATTCTAACTTAACTATGCCAATAAATAAGTAGATAGCAAAAACTTTATCGACGCGCTTACCACGCTACTCATTATCAAGTTACCTAATGTTAATATGTTACAGTATAAAATTGACATTGTGAAATGAAAAATTAAAATCATTTACTGTAAGATGAAAGATGTTTATTAAATCAAAGTATTTACCCTCATTGTCTATAGATTTCTGCCACCTAATAGGGACGATGTATAAGTCATCTTTGGGACATCAGATAAAATTCTGTCGCCCACAAACCGCATAAAGGAATTTTGTACCTACTGCTTCCTAGGAAGAATTTGTTTTCCGTAGAATTTTATATATATTCACTTATGTGGCAAACAAGCTTACGGTCCGCCTGATGGTAAGCGGTCACCGTAGGCTATGGACGCTTGCAACACCAGGGGTATCACTTGCGCGTTGCCAACCCTTCAGAGATCTTCTTCTTTCTTGAAGAACCCCATACCGTTATCCTTTGAGAAAACCGTCAGGAAGAAAAACTTTAGTAGCCAAAAATAAATAATAATAAATAATCAGTAAAATATTAGTAATTCCGAGGACAAGTAGATTACACTGACGGTTACCAATGAGTTTTACTTATTGTTTTTACTAACAGGAATAAAACTAGTCTTGTTGGAATAACAGTGTTGTTTATTAACAAGTAAAATTTATTGGAATGAGAAAACGTAATACGCTTACAATAAGCGTTAATTACACCGATAAGTCCTGATAAACCTCTGGGATGCGAAGCGTACGGTTGATGACTGGTTCGTGTACCTGGTAGATGAAGGGCTGAGGCGGAAGGTGCGCCAAATTTGTTCAGCTCAGGGTCACCAACTGTAAAGCGACGGTTTAAGGGACTTTCACCGCCAGGTGAGATGTTATGCCTGGAGAACGCCTTGGCTCACTTTACTTGTGATTCGGTTTGTATTTGTATTGAACAACCGAAAAAACTTTAATAGCTCGATGTAGGACGCGTGACGTTAACCTTGATTCGTAGCGGTACGATATGATGTTTGCTATTAGTAAACTTCACTAATTGTTAGAAAGTTTGTAAACGTTAATAAGCCCTCATTGTAATGACAAGTAGTGTTTTATCTTCCCACTTTAATAAAACTTTTTGTAATCTTTATATGTTGATATTAATTACCCTAATTTTTATTTTACAAATTATTATTTTCGGAAAGTAATAAAACTATTTTGTAGATAATAAAACTAATAGTTTATGAAATTAATAAAATGTACTTAAAATTATATTGTTTTGAAATTTCCAAAAAAAACGCATTTTAAAAAATAGGTTTTTAATTTGAATAACATCTTTTCTCTGTATGCTGGCAGGGAGATCATTCCACAACCCAAGCATTCGCCAGAGGAAGTTTCTCTGAAACCGCACTGTACTCCACCATTTCGGTTCTAAAGTTTGAGAATGAATTCCCTGCCGATGACGAGCGGTACGATGGTAAAACATTAGCCGTGGGCAACAATCCCTCAGAACACAACCCATTGTACAAGCGGTAGAACACACACAGGGAGGCAGTCTCTCCTCAAACTTAAGGGCTCGATATGGCAAAAGAGTTTGGGATCGTCGACAATTCTCACAGCCTGTCGTTGAACCGTATCCGGTTTAAGGTACAGCGAGTATGGAGAATGACGAATAGTTTCTGACTGCGGTTTTTTCAGAGGTCTGGTGTTATTGCCTATGGAGCAAGTTTTTAATTTTTACCGATTTGCTGCAAATTAGTCAATATTGTGGGGTAGGAATACTAACGTCAAACCATGCCGCTAATTCTATGGAAGTTTGATGCAGCTCGGCTTCTACCATCGCCTTCAAATTCATCGTTATATATTTACTTAAGTGGCTTGTCTTCCTCGTGGGGTTTTTTCAGGTCGAAGTTTTCACTACGAAAGCAGGCAAACCAATAACGCACGTTACGTTCGTTAGCCGTATCCTCTCCAAACTCGGCATTTACATTTTTAGCTGCTTCTGCTACGTTAGTCTTCACGTTAAAAACTGAATGTAAAAAACAATTTAAAGTCGAAAATCAATGTCATATCTTTGTCTACATTTAGAATGTTAGTTTTCGTGTAAAAAAAGTTTTACTCTGAAATCTGATACTCCTTATCAGCCTCAAACGGCCCCACTGTTTGGGCGCGGCCTTCGCTCACCGAGGGTGATTTGAGCCATAGGGCCCAGTGAGGATTGTGAACTTCATATACATCGTTTTTGAAGTAGGTATGCAGGTTTCCTCACGATCTAATGATAGATAAAACAACTTTGGACAGATTCACCACAAAACCTAAAATATAGCATGCATATATACATATCACGATTGTTTCCAAGAGACTTACTACGATCCTGGCACACTTCTTAGGCTTCATCTACGCGCATCAATGCTTTCATACAAGTTCAACGTTTTGTACTCTTGACCTCGCCTTTTCTGATAAAGGGCTCAATTTGATTAAGAGACGTTCGCCGAGGCTGTTCACTAAGGTGGCAAACAAGCACACGGTCCGCCTGATGGTAAGCGGTCACCGTGGCCTATGGACGCTTGCAACACCAGAAGTATCACTCGCGCTTTGCCGACCCTTCAAAAATCCAATAACTTCTTTCTTGAAGAACCCCATACTGTAGTCCTTAGAGAAAACCTTGGCATCATGTATGTTGGGTTAGGTTCAGTTTCTCTTTTGTAAACATAGATGCAGAGCGAGCGAAGCGAGCAGAGCGTTCCAGCCAAGTTTCATTTAATAATCTGTTAAGTTATACTGGGTTTATTTTAATTTAATTATTTATTTTAAAAGTGAATATATTACTAAATATTCTGTGAATATTTCAAGCCTCTACCTGTTGCCGTTATCAATATCGAGCAAAAACGAGGAAAAAAAATCACGTTTGTTGTATGGGAGCCCCCTTTCATATTTATTTTATTCTGTTTTTCAGGATTTGTTCTTATAGCGGCAACAGAAATACATCATCTGTGAAAATACACTTTGGGTACGGAACCCTAAAAAGAAGTTATTTGACAGTCTATGCAAAATAGCTATGGCAAATTCAAATCAGTAACTAACAGTCATGTGTAAAATAAGTATAATTACAACAAATTTAAAATTACAAACCAAATTAAAACTAAACAAATGCAAGTAACTTAAACTAAATATAAAATCTTTTTACAACTTTTAATAGGCGCAAATGACGTCAGTGACGAATATAAATACCAGTAGTACAATTACAGATTAGTCAGGTTAGTAATTAGTAGGTTATCTAGAATCTTAAATTCGCGCTTTAACTCAGCATTCGGAGTAGCAAAAATGTACTTTATTTTTCTAGAAACAAAGTGTAGAATACAAAAATTATCACACTAATACGCGGTACAAAATTGTTCTGACTCGCCTTAGTACTACCGGTAGTGGAAACAAGTAATAGTAAATCCACAGCCTAAACATTCGTTTAATTCATACAGTAGGTCATCGCGTTTATTGTTAAAGAGTCGCGTCCAGACATTCATGTCTTTGCGACCAAACAAACAACCCTCTGTGCGTTTGTCCCCCGAATTGCCGCGCACCGCATCTGATAATTGCTCTTTCTAGACGCCTTCGATTCTTGACTAAATTTAATGTTTAGGCTTAGTAAATATCTGGTACTTAAGGTGAATCCTAATCAGATTTTTCTCAACCTTCGGTGCAATAAGCAATCATAAATATAAAATTTTTGTTGCTTAAAGTGCGTTATTATTAGATATTGCTATTCATTATTGTCGCAAAAAGCCTATTTAATTATGAAATGCAAATAAATTTATTTTTTGTTGATTTAATACATCTTATCAATTTGATAAAAACTATGTTTATTAGAATTTCACGGGCATTTAATAAATGAATATGCGTTTTGCTACTATGGAAAATAGCGCTTCATGATAATAATACGTTTTGAGTTACCTATTGTTAAAGATATTAGTCGTAAAACAGTATGTATGAAAAAAAATATGTTAGGATACACCTTAAAAGATAATAACTCTAATTTATAAACTTAATTAAATATACAACAGAATATAAACAGATCATATCATCTTATTTCTATTGTTTATTTTTTCTACTATTCTCTTCTCAGCCTCCTTCACAACTTTGTCTACTCCTTCTTCTATAGCTGTCAACTGAAACAAATAAAAAAAAAAAGATAAATATAAGTTGCTTTAAATAATAGTTATTTGTTCAACAAGTGGGCAAAGTTGTTTTTTGCGAAGAGTACAAACTTTAAATCCTGAGCTAGCGAAGTAGGCTAGAAATGAATCACGAGCTATTATACCCTACTGAGCACAGCGAGGGATTTAAAGGCACGAGACTTAAAATAATTTGCTCTCATGTGTAACATACAACTTTTCACCTCTACCAGTGCAAAAAATAGGTCTTAGGCCAGGAACACACTGAAAGCAATAAGCTTATTCTAATATCCAAATACTACCTACTATACTCTGTTCCTATTAAAAAATAAACAATAAGTAGGTACTAACTATTCTTTTAATTCGCTCGCGGGCCAGAACCGACCCTTAACAATAAAAGCTACGAATCTGAAACCAAGCGTCATGTATTTTCAAACCTTCTTGACTTTGTCAGCTCAGAAACATGGTTAGATGATTTTGGCTCGATAGTTTTTTATTCGAAGTCACATATTCAAAGTCATTAAATTTGAAATTATTATTATAACGTTAAGGCGATATGTTTCAAACATCGCGCGCAACTTATTTGCAACCTTGCGTTTGAAGCAGTTAAGATGATTATTGCTCTTTACTGTGCTATACTCATGAATGCATCCTATGCAACTTTTTCAGACCCAGTGTAAAAAAGTTTCTCTTTTCGTTAATTTAGTTATTAAAAATATACCTCAGTAATAAATGATTCCTTAATATTGAGCAGTTCCTGTAGGTCCTTGGCCTTTTCCTCACTGTACTTGTTAGTCAACTCCTTGAGCTCCTGCGTTCGCTGGATTGCTATCTTAGCTCTTTCTCGGCTGTTTTTCTCCTTCTCTTCCATTTCACTGAGTGTGCTAAAATTTTTTTGCAACATTGAAAGACAAATTTAAATAAAATCTATGATAACGTAATACTCGGACTGATATATCAAGTAATCCTTATCGACCTTGAACATAACTTTCGAAGTCAACATCATTATATCAGCTTACAGACGTCCAATGCTGGACATAGGCTAGGTATTTTAGCAATCTATCTCGTTTTCGAAATTGGACGTACCTTAACGGTCAGTTTGTTGCAAGTATACTTTTGCAAATCAAAATTAGTAAAAATTTTACATATAATTTGAACTAACATAAAAATTGAATTTGCAATTGTACAAAACCTCGATAATAACTAAGAAAATTGACAAGGCAGACAGACAGACAAATGAACTAATTTAAAAACTAATAAAAAGCATTGCAAAAAGGATTTAGGACATTCAATTTTACCTTTTTACTACCATTGTTTGCTTCTGTCGTTTAGCCTGATTTTCTTGTCTCTTTTGAACTGCCTTGGCTTTAGCACTGGTGATCTCTGCAAGTTGAGCTTGAAGCTCAGACATATCACCTTGAAGTATTTCGAATTCTCCACCTTTACCGTCCATATCGTCATCTTGATCTCTGGAAAATGTGTGCCCCAATTACTATTTCAATTTATTTCTAACCAATGTACAATAAAGGAGAAGGTCGTGGCGCAGACGCATTGGTCTTTTGGGAAAAATAAGCGAAGTTAAGCAACGTTTGGCTTGGTCAGTATATGAATGGGTGATCGGCGAGTGGCACTTTTTTTGAGCTCCTCCATGCTACAGAGGACACGTTAGTTCGTCGGTCCTGAATGTTGTCATGCGACAGCATGCTGTAAGCTATGTTATGGGCGGCTAGAAAACACTGAAGATCGAGTGACCACTAGTTCGACAAACATTCGTCAATTTGCACTGGACCAGTGCGGCGGCCTATGGCCTAAGCCTCCTTTTCCGAGCAAAGCAAGAAAAGGCATCGTCCCCTAAAGTGGGAATGTAACAGCTAAGGCATATAGTAAAAAGCTGGCTAGGCGTTATATTGCTATAGACTTCTCTTTTCTCTCTCTTTATCGAAACATGGGGTAGCCAGCTTGTGGGCTAGCAATGGGCAGCCCTGGTAAAAAATGTTATCTTTCTCTAGCAATGCTACAAGCACTACGGACTACTATTAAAAAATAGACTATTTCAAATTTTCACAGTATAGCATTTTACTATGTGGACCAAAACAAAAACAGGTAATTAAAAAAGGTAGCTATGGAATGAATATGCAAATCCGTATCTTACTTTAATTTTTCGTTAGCTTTTGTAATCTCGTTGAGTAAAGTATTAGCTGTATCTAAGTTTGGTTTGACAGTCTGCAAATTCTTTAGACTCAATTCTTTTTGCATAAGGGTTTCACTATAAGAATGAAGTTTCTCCTCAGATTCTTGAACATTTTTCCTTGCCTTTTCAACTTGAGCTTTAATATCATCGGCATCATAGACTCTCAGAGCCTTTTTGTTAGCGATATCAGCTAGTATGCCATCTCTTTGAGTCGTTTTTTGTTCTATAAACATTTTCATCTGTTGCCATTCCTTTTCAAAAGAAGCTAATTCTTGTCTCTCTTTGTCATGTAATTCTTTTTCTGTTTTTAGGTCTTCTTCATACTGTTTTGTTTCATATTCCAGCTGAAAACACAGAAATACTTATTAATGAGCATAAATATTTAGTATATTTTGAAAGCTGCAAGTTAAGGGTTTAAAACAGCCTCGCGAACGAGCCATGCGGAGTCGGCAAATCGCTTGCTCAAGTGTTATAGTCGTATTCCACGCATATTCTGAACAAACGAAATGTAGCACAAATGACAAAAATGTAAAACTTATAATATCGTCACGTCCGTCCTGGCATAGTACTAATAAAATGTAACAAGAAAGTATTTTATGTAAACTACCGTACATATTTGTAATTAATATATACGCAATTTTCCTACAAAATTGATTTGGCATAATCTTTAAAGTTCCGTAAATTAAGTGCATCCGGTTTTTGGTTTCATTAGATTCTGAAAAACCATTTTTTTTTTGAAGTTGGTCCATACAAGAAATTTCGCCACCTTTGCAAAAATTAAAAAAAATACTAGCTTTTGCCCGCGGTTTCACCCGCACTAATTTGGTTTTCAGTGTAGGATTTCAACGGCAGCTCCTCAATTATAGAAAAATGTCCTCTCCCGGGTTCAAATTATCTCCGTGCAAAATTTCATCTAAATTGGTTCAGCGGTTTAAGCGTAAAGAAGTAAACGGACAGACAGACAGAGTTACTCTCGCATTTATAATATTAGTATGAATAATGGCTTATCAGAATCTTATAAAACCAAAAACGGCAAGTTCTTAAAATTTTTGTTTTTGTTTTTGTTTTTAAATCTAAATGTGAAGTAAACTTTAGGGTATTTCGGAGATTGTGGCAAAATTACGGCGTTTACCCTTAAGGCGCAATGACTACCTAACTAACGCCGCCAGAAGATATTATTTATTTACTCTTTGTACAAAACACATTTCAAAAATTTAGATCGAGGTATATTTTTTTTTATTTATTTATTGGTATAACAACAACTTAACCCAAAATACAATTTCAGTTAAAATTGTTATGATTTCACACTAATTATTTAACACTAAGTATTTGGTTGATTCATACTAAAAATACATCACACCAAAAACATTTTTATGTAAAATGTTGCCAAGACGAGACAATACATCTCACACTGACAAGAAGATATCAGATCCCATTTAGAGCCAAGCTTCTAATTCCTCACGCCCTAACCTACAAGTCCTAACTTCACAAACTCTACACCTTAGTCAAAATATGTTGCTTGGCCGTTTCGTTACTACAAGAACTATTTGTATAACAGAAAATTATAAATATAATATATATAGAAATATTTGTATAAATAAATATTTCACCTTACGCCCATGTGACGGTAGCGAAACGGACAAGCCACATATTTTGACTAAGGTGCAGTGTTTGTGAAGTTAGGCCGTGTAGAGTTAGAAGCTTGGCTCTACATGGGATCCGATATCTTTTTGACAGTGTGAGCCATACGGTCTCGTCTTGGCAACATTTTGCATACAAATGTTTTTGGTGGGATTTCACTTCTGTTTTGTAAGTTGCTTATGACCATATTTTTTTATTTTGTTCATAATTTTTTTCTTAAAAGTTACATTATAAAAAAATATATTCGTATAATTCGATTGTTTTACTATGTCATCAGATTTACTTACCTACCGACCTCTAATACAGCTTTTTACGATTTTTATCTCACAATAAACGGGGCCTACACCATTGTGATTTCCCATCATTTTTACAAAATTCTATCTCCTACTTTAAGGGGTTGGAGGCTAAAAGTTCCAAGTTTTAGATTTGTTTTTTGTTTTGTTTGTGTAGTAATACAGCTTTCTAGGACTTCAAGAAGTACCCTGAAAATTTCAGTCGTCCGGCACATAGTACATCTACGGCCCTAATTAATATCACTGATGACATTCGAGCCATGGACGACCGAAAACTGACACTATTTATTCTTTTAGATTTCAGTAATCCATTCAACTGCGTCAACCATGATATTCTCATGTCTATCATTCGCTCTCTATATTATCACAATCAGCGGCACAATGGTTCCAATCGTATCTTCAGGGGGGTCAACAACGTGTACGAATAGATGAGTTTTACTCTGATTGGTGCAATGTTGATTCTGGCGTACCTCAAGGCGGCGCGCTATCTCCTTTATTATTATCAGTGTTTATAAACACCTCTGTCTCAGTAATCAATTTAAGCCATTAACATCTTTATGCTGATGATCTTCAGCTCTACAGATCTTTTAGGGTAGACGAAGTTATAGAGTGTATAAATATGATGAATAAAGATCTTGAATCTATAATAAACTGGACTGAACAATATGGCCTTTCTCTTAACCCTGCTAAAACACAAGTCATAATAGTAAGTAATAAAGCACTCCTAAAAAAAGGTGATCAAAAAAATGTACGACCTTTAAGTTTCAACGGGGTGCATCTAAATTATTGCCAGCAGGTAAAAAATCTAGGCCTTATAATGGCAAATGATCTTTCTTGGTCACATCATGTCACCGAGGTAAGTAAAAAAATATTTTTCGACGATGCATTCCCTAAAAAGAATGAAACACTTTTTACCTCAATCAGCTATGGTTACGCTAATTAACTCCCTGTTGCTTCCTTGACTATGCAGATTTATGGTATCCCGACATAACTGAAGAACTACTAAACAAACTCGACCGCCTTCTCAACTTATGCATCCGTTATATTTTCGGCTTGCGTAAGTATGATCATGTTTCCCAATATCGTACACTGTTAAATTGGCTCAATATCCATTTTCGCCGAAATACTCATCTTCTAACATGTATTTATGGCATTCTTAATAATCCTTTATCCTCTCCTTTTTTAATAGAACGATTTAAGTTCTTGGGTTCCCAAGAGCGACAGATACGGTTTTGCCGTTCCAATCTCCTCCGCACCCCTGCGCATAGTACGACATTTTATTCGGATTCGTTCACGGTCACAACAGTTCATTTGTAGAATAATTTACCAGTAAATATTCGTAATGCAAAGTCACTAGAGAGCTTTAAAGCTTAACTACATCGGTACTATATCGACATCCAAAATACATAGGTAAGGTATTAGTGCTTTCTTGTGACCAATGCCTAAATATATATGCATTATATATACATATATGTATGTTTATGTATAAAATTATATATAATTTATCCACCTTCTTATTTACATATTATACTTTATGATATTATTCTTATATACTATCTTTTATCACTGAATCTATTATCAGTATTGAAGCTACTACGATATATTACAACAAACACTGCACGACCCCTTATTTATATCTACATTACCAATGGTTAACTGGTAGAAAATGCCTGAAAGCATTACGTTCGCCTATGTACAATATTAGTGCAATAAAGAATTTTATTATTATTATTATAACTATTGAAATCATATACCGAGAATTTTGTTTATCTGGTATAACTCCAACCCAAGTTATGAAGGCTCAAAAATATGAGGAATTCATTCGGCTCGTCTTCAGATACACAAAATTAGTTACTTATGTTGGTCACTTAGGCAAGCTACTGGACACGAGTTATACAACCTATCGTACTAGTGAAAAAACTGTATCACGGAAAGATAACATGCCAACATTATGTATTGTATCTGGAACATACATATGAGTTGTAGATAGAGTTTCTGCCTTAAACGGACACTTTTAACAGAAACGCTATCTACAACTCACAGGTATATTCTACAAACGACGTATAACTTTCTAAAAATAGCTTGTCACTAGTTCTAAATAATTGATTTGTAACATTTTTGAAGTGTGTTTTGTACAAAGAGAAAATAAAAATTCTTTTTTGACAATGCTAGTAAGGTAGTTACTGCGCCTTAATGCATGTTCGATACGCACTTGGTCAAGTTTTTTACATGTGCATTCAATTATAACAAAAATAAAATGTAATTAAAAAATGGTCCAACCAGTGTTTTGTTTTGTCAAACCATATCCCATTACTAAGTACCAACATAAAACTAAGTAATAGATCTAAATCATACCTTTTCTAGTCTCTCAGCACGTTTGCCTTTCTTATTAGCTTGTTCATTAAGGCTTTCCAATAATTTGTTCTTTTTCTCCTCCAATATTTTTGTCTAAAACAGATATATTTGTATTATAATGTAAGGTTTGTATTAAAATTCTGCATCTAACAATCGTAATTGTTTTTAGAATTTACAGACACCTTCCATAGCACCTTCGCTCCTATATTTCAGAATTTCATATACATCTTGAATACCTATATTATAGGTATGAACACCTATATACTAGTTAAAGGTAAGTCAGTTTAGCAGTTCCAAGATAAGATTAGATACATAAAAGATTATAGACTAAAAACATTGACTGTTTAGTATATATTCATAACAAAATAATATTTTAAATATTTTCTATTATTCAACATGTAATTTTCCTAACACTTGTTTAGAGACATTACTTTAAAAGCTATAGAAATATTTTTTTCCGATCCCCTAAAAGTATCAACTAAAAGATCCTAGAACTAGTCTTAGTATCTATACCAGATATCAGATACATATGGTCAAATAGGTTAATTTTAAGATCATAGAATTTTAAAGGGAGAAGTCACTTGAGCTAATGTAGACTTTTTCACAGCTTCAGCCCTATAAGATCTTTCTCTAAAATTATAGCTGACCCTTTGTGACTTTCCTAAAAACCCCTTTGATAACAACTATTAAGGACCATGCTAAAGAGTATTGCCAGTGCTTTTAATCTTCCTTAAGTAGCTATATAGAGACTAATAAAGATTTAATGATGTTACAAGATTGTAAATGTTGTTTGTATCTCAAAATTAAAGAAAGAAATACTCATAGCTATTCGGATATTTACCTGTTCTTTAGAAGCAAACAGCTCTTCCTCGTATGGGACAATATCTTCCAGTTTCGACTCATTAAAAAGCAACACATTTGTTAATATTAGAAAAACACATTGAGATAAAGATACTGTTGGTTGCAGAATATAGTTAATATTGGCAAATGATGATGCTGGAAATTGCAACATAGATATAATATGGTTGAAAACCCTAGTCATATTAATGACAGGAATAAGATCCCAGTAGTATATTGTATGATTATCACGTTCAATTTCTGGCGGTGGCTGCAAAAAAATATAGCTTTATTAAATACTGTCTGAAAAAATTGTAGAATTCAAAATATGGACCTAATAAAATACCAATATCCACATTTCTTGTTTACTAACTGAAATGTCAACAGCACCATATAAAAACTCTTGTAGCCAGTAGGTTTTTTATGTATTCAAAAAAGAAGTTGTTAGATTTCTGAAGGGTCGACAACCCGCGAGTGATACCCTTGGTGTTGCAAGCATCCATAGGCTATGGTGACCGCTTACCATCAGGCGGGCCGTAAGCTTGCATGCCACCTTAGAGGTATAAAGAAAATGTAAGCTATAGTTGATGTACTTTTTTGGGTTGCTGGCCTCTTATTATGATAGTAATGATGATTATAAATTTAAGGTTTGCAGTCCTTAGACTATAATTTGATACGTTATTAATTTTTCTAACAAAATTATTGTCAATTTGTACTTCCATGTTAGTTATTGAATATGAAACTCTAAAACGCTGGCCGGTATAAATTTGAAATATTAAAAAAAGAAAAAAGACATGAATGTGAAACTATTGACGTTTAAAGACATGAAAAGTCAGTCTTCTTTACATTTTGCAATAGGATCGAATCCTTGAAATTAACTTAGAAAGTAGTTTTACACAAAATGAGACTGAATCATATAGCAAGTGAGGAATTCCTCAAACTCAAACCTTTTTTATTTAAACTTCTAAACAGCATTTTGAATCGTGAGTTTTATTATTAAAAAAATTACCAAAAAAATACCACCTGTTCGAATGATTTACTACCGAGAAGAACCGGCAAGAAATTCAGCATTTAATCTTTAATATATTTTTTCAACTTCATATTAAAATACAATATAGCCTTACACTATGTTATAACATTACTCTCTCTCTCAATGTGACTCATCAATTAAGTTGTAATTTTACCAAGCATTTTAACATCAACTTTGTAATAGCTTTTTTTCATGACATTCTTTGACATATATTTTTAATTTATTTGAGGGTAAATTAACAACATGTTATGGAATTTTATTGTAGAAAAATATACTTTGAATTGCGAAAGAGCTATGTACCTTCTGAAGACGACATTTTGGAACTACCAATTTATCCTTATTCCTTGTATTAACACTGTCTAGGTCACTATTTTTAGCTAATAAGTGGCAATTTTTGCGTACATACGGCATACAAGCGAAGATATATTGGCAAGGAACAGTTAAAACATCAATTTCCCTAAGAGAAATTCGAGGTCCTTATTTATGGATTGACCATACTGCTCTCTTTTGCAAAATAAAGACTATATCAATATCAGCTACCTTACCGCAAAGCAAAATGCCATATGACATGACGGAATGGAAATAGCTAAAGTAGACCAAGCAAGCAGTGTCAATATCTACTACAACCTGACAATGACTGTAGCGGGCGGCTTCGAGATACCCGTCAGGGATAATTTAGTTGAGCAGTGGGGAAGAAGCAGTTAAGTCGTCACCAGGTTTTATTTCATTTGTATTTGGTTAGTGTCTGTGTATCGTAAGTAGCTTCGACGTGGGGCGTGGTCCCCGCAAGAATGTATGGGGACAGTAATTTTATTTAATTTATATTAGCGGCACATCCGTTGGTTATGTATGAAAAAAATAACGGTGTGTGTGTGCATTAATATTGGGTACTAACCCGGTCTAATATTTTATCCTTGTTATTGTAATGTAGGACGGAAAGGAAACAAGGCCGGACTGCGGCGTCGCCACCAAAATGATAGGTAACTACTGCTATATGTATGATATAGTATAACAATGAAATTGATACAAAAACAAACATAATACAGATACTAAAATAGAAATTATATATTAATTACATTTTGATTACCAGAACAAAAATTGAGGTGGGCAAGGCAGGTTTGGCCGTCCTTGCAGTAGAGTAACGCCCCTTTTGTTTCCAGTCGTCTCAATGGCGCTCAACGTGGGGCTAGCAACCCAAAAAAGTACATCAACAATACTATATAAAAACCTACATTCTGGTGGTCGATTTTTCCACTATTTTGATAACGACCGTGAACGCGCCATAGACCACCATGGTATGGCTACAGCCTGAGCGGAGAGGACTCGGATCTTGCAGTGGGGTGTATAACAGCCAAAGCAAATAGCATTTTATCAAACCCTCTTGATTTAAAAATCTTATCACTTCCTTCTGGAAAAAACCCATACTGTAATTCCTAGGGAAAATCTTAACAAAGGAAGTGGGTCTTTTAGCAACCCCACTGTGTGTGATCATTTAAGTTCCAATGTGTGAGGATGAATTCCATGTCGGCAGCGAGAGGTCCGTTGGTAGACATAGAAATCTTTTAAAAAAAATCCTCAGAACACAACCAATTATACAACCAAGGAGACATAGTTCCTTTTTAGACTTTAAGTTATAGTTTCCCTTGCAAGTTTAGGATTGTTAAAAAAAATTTACAACATATTCCTTCTTATAATTTCTTCTGAGCATTAAATAGATACCCATCAAAATTTTACTTTAAATATTCACTCATAGTCACGGCGGCTACCTGCTAGGGGATGGAAATACAGGCACTCTATAAAAATTTATGAAGCACCAGACAATGTGTTAGTGAGACAGACAGTGTATGGCCTAGATATCACAAATTGTTACGACATGAGTCAGAAACAGTATGATTTCTTTCACAACCTTTGTGCCACAACCAAAAATCTTTTGCTAACTATTTCGGACTGATGTTGCACCCCAGCAATGCTATTAAAATATATACTTACTGTTTACATATGGCTGTTTGGCATATGTAACTTTAGCTATTTTAATAAGTACCTAAATTTAATTAGGATATTAAAATATATAAAAGTAAACCTTAAAAAAAAAAGTAACAAATAATCTAGTATTTAGCAAATGATTATTATAATTTTAAAAATTTAGTGTTTTATAATTTTTTGAGCATTGTCCTTTGATTTGTTTAAAATGGCTTTCACAAAACAACTTACCAAAATCAATATATCTCTATCAATCTCAAGTCTATCACAAACTTCAAACATTGCACCCATAATCTTGTGTGGAACAGTCAAATCAGCAATGGTCATAGGGCAGTCAGGAAATGCAACATTCCAAGTATTTAAAACATTATCCATGGCTGATGCTGCTGAAATCCATTACTACATTAATATATTTATCTAGTTTGAGTTGAATTATTTCACCTTAAAATACTATTTTACACATTAACTATTAAACATCATACCGAACTCACACTTGATGTTTTCAAGAAGCCTATGTCCTCCCTCGGAACTCAAACTCTATCTCCATGCCAAATTTTGTCTTAATTGGTACAGTGTTTAAAGCATGAAGAGGTAACAGACAGACCGAGTTACTTTCGCATTTTTAATATTAGTATAAATTGTGACCTTGGACGACACTAGGATTTTTTTTCAAATTGTTAGCAGCCTCAATCACAAAACAAATTGCAGAACCAAATCATGTACTTCTGTTAAGAAACTTTTTTAAGAAAAAAAAAACGGCTTTAATAAGATGTACTAAAAAGGTAAAAATAATTACTTAATTCCTAAAATCTAATCTGAATTACAATTTGAAGTTGGTTTCATGCAATTGAAGTGTTTCATAAAATGTTAGGTGAATATACTCCAACTTAAACAGTAATTCAGATCAGATATTTGGAAATAAGTAAGTGTTTTTACCTTTTTAGTGAATCTTTTGAAGCCTCTTTTTTGTTAAAAAGTTTTTATTTTTTACTTTTGAGTCACAAATTTAAAGACTAAATACACTAAAAACATCCATAATTGTAACAAAATTTGTAAAAAAAAAAAACAAAAAAATTAAACATCCAAATTGAGAACCTTTTTTGAATATGGTTAAAAAAAAATCTCATTTTAGATGACTTATAATAATGATGTTATAAGCTGGTTTGCCATCTTAAAATCAACTAGCTTTTACCAGAGGCTCTGCTTGCCCTAAATTTGGTTATTAACAGCTCTTTGATTATAAGAAGTTAGTTATAGCCAGCTATAGTTTTGAATTTTCTATGACGAAAATAGCCAATGTCCTTATCTGGGACTCTAACCGTCACCATACCAAATTTTATCTAAATTGGTTAAGCAGTTTCCAATGCATTCAGTGGTTGTAGTGTGATTGAGTTACAACCAAACATCCCAACTTTCAAATTTATAATATTAATGAGATAGGTTTAATAATGAAAATTTCGTCAGTGGCACCAACTGCCCTAAATTTGGTTATCAGTGTGGGACTCTTATGTCAACTCCTTAAATGTACTATTGATGAAATTTGTCTGCAGCAGATTAGTTGCAGTTATTTCTATGAATTCATTTGAATTTTTAGGGATAAAAACTATCCTATGTCCTTCCCCCAGACTCAAACTATATCAATACCAAATTCCGTCTAAATTGGTTCAACGGTTTCAGCAAGAAGAAGTAACAAACAGACACACAGAGTTACTTTCGCATTTATAATATTATTATGGAAGTATGGATCATGACATGTAACTGCTGAGGAAAAGATTTTCCCTTGCGCCCCCTTTTAATTACTCTGACCCAAAGCACAAGCACAAAAGTTCCTTCGGCACCGATTGGTATTTTAAAATATAAAGAGACAGAAGTATCTAAAATACAAAGCACACTTCAAACATATAAGTTGCTTTTGGTGTTTTTGCGACATTATTTGAGCAAATTTTAATTCTTGAACTTGAAACAAAATCTGAATCCTACCTTTGTAGAATACAATAAATATATCGTAATAACTTAAATGTAACACTTATAGACTCCACGGAATACTAAATAATTTTTTTTGAGTTTTAAATTAAACTCAGGCAGGTTTATAAATAACGGACAGGGTAGTGTTGCCTGCTACCAACAGTAGCGGTCCGTCACCACGACCACAAGAAACCATGGCTTAAGTTGGTTTAAGTTTGTTTTTACCGTATTAAATTAAGGGCCTGTTTTTTTAGCTTGCAACTTCTCGCAAATTAAGCAAATTTGGCAAACATGTCACACTGACAGCAGGATAGCAAATAGATCTTTCAACAAAACAGTAAGAGACAGCACGAGAGCAAATGCAATCGTAATAGCTAAAAAATCATGCCCTAACCCCTTACCGCATAGGAAGCCATATATGGCTGATAAAGTTTCTTATTTTTTTAAATACATAAAAAGTAGTATTTTTTAAATTATTTCATCAAATATTCATGTATTCGTGTATCCGAACGCATTTTTTCTTGTCTATGGTTTCCGTTAGCTGTCAAATCATTGGACGTTAAAGGCCGGTTGGTCGAAAGTGACTGTGCAAGTAGTGAGTGCCGATTTTGTTGCCGAAAAAAAATATACTAAAACGGTAAGTAAAAACCTGTGAATTTCAAAACATCTTTCTTGTGTGTCCAAAAACATGGTATGATTACGTTTGTTGTGTTTTTTTTTGTTTTCTTCGATTTTCCCGCAATTTTTTTAAATTGTCATATTTGGCTTCGTATGCGTTTGCGCCAAAACATTATCAGACAAATATGGCTTCGTGTGCATACAAGGTTGCTTTCTTTTCTTTGCAGATATGGATCCTTCTAGCTTTTATGGCAAATCCAAGCATGTTAATCTCATTCCTGGTGATGGTTTCTTGAGTGATGACAATCTTGCTTCTGACTCCGACTCTGAATACCAACCCTATTCTCGCCCTTCTCCTCGGAAAAAAAATGTTATCATACCCGATTCCGATTCTTCTGATGATGAAATTAAAATAACCACACAAACGTCGCAGGCTCCATCCACATCTAAAACAACGATGAAAAAATCCAAAAAAGACAGTGTCGTTTGGAAAAATAATAAACTGGAAACTTTCTGTAAAGAAAATTTCAAATTTACAGGGAATTCTGATCTACCAGAGCAAATAATGCAGTTAAATACACCTCAAGAAATTTTCAAGTACCTTTTCACTGATAACCTTATTGAAATGATCGTTGAGCAATCAAATTTAAAATCTGCTCAAGACAATATTAACAAGCCAGCAAACATTAGGAAGGCAGATATTGAACAATTTATTGGAATCGTAATTTACATGTCTTGTGTGAAATTGCCATCTACGAGGATGTATTGGGCGAAACATATTGGCCAGTCGGAAGTTTACGATATAATGACGTGTAACAGATTTGAGGCTATAAAAAAGAATTTACATTTTAATAATAACGATAACTTTAAGTCCCGCGGGACAGATGGTCATGACAAACTTTTTAAAATTAGACCACTCTTGGATCAAATTCGCAAACGTTTGTTGCTGGTGCCGAAAGAAGAGTTCTTAGCAGTCGACGAACAAATTATTCCTACTAAATGTCGACACGAAATCAAGCAATATAATCCTGCAAAACCACACAAATGGGGATATAAAAACCAAGTTTTAAGCGGCATGTCAGGTTTTAGCTATGACTTTGATATTTTTGCTGGAGAACAAAGCAATTCTTATCCTGCAGATGCTCCTGATCTTGGTGTTAGTTCTAATGTTGTGAGCAGACTCGTTTCCACAGTACCAAAACATCACAATCATAAGATATGTTTCGACAACTGGTTCAATAGCCCAAATCTGCAAGTATATTTATATAAAAATGGCTTGTTACCCCTAGGAACTGTAAGGCTCAACCGTGTGCCGAACTCGAACATGCCTACTGAAAAAGAGCTTAAAAAAAAAGGTCGCGGAAGTATTGTAGAGAAAACAGCAGTTATTGACAACGTGAAGCTAAGTTTAGTTTCCTGGTTCGATAATAAGACAGTGAATTTGCTCTCTGCTTACTTAGGCAGCGAGCCAACAACCACAAAACAACGTTATGTTCGAAAAGAAAAACAATACAAAGATATTACATGTCCTCAAGCAGTCGATGTTTATAATCATCACATGGGAGGTGTTGACCTGCTAGATTCTCTTCTCGGATATTACAGGATACATTTGCGTTCTCGTCAATGGTACAAAAGGATATTTTTTCATATGATAGACATGACCATAGTAAATGCTTGGTTGCTATGGCGCCGTATTAATGCAAATCAATACATGCCGCTGTTTGATTTCAAACTCGCAGTTTCTGAGCATATGCGTAAGTCAGGAAAGATATTGGCCAAAAAACGTGGTCGTCCGAGCATCGTAGGAACACCGACCTCAAGCCGAAACAATACACCCACAAGCCAACGCGGCACTCTAACAACCTCTTTGACCGAGAAACGTATTGGTCCAGTGGGAATCTTTGAAACACTGACCCCAACCAGAGACAGTACTCCGACACGCCGAGGTAGCACTCCTTCCAGCTTGCCTGATTCACCTGTTCCCAACAAAAAACAACGAAAAACTCCAGTCCGCCATCAAGACCTACCTTTGGAGACTGTACGTTCAGATAACTTGGACCATTTCCCTGAATGGATGAAAAATCGACAAATATGCCAGAACTGCTCCAAATACCGTTCTTTTACTAAATGTGGAAAATGTCAAGTTTATTTATGCTACAATTATAAAAGAAATTGTTTTAAAGATTTTCATAAAACCTAATTATTTTATATTTCATTTAACGCATACGAAGCCATATATGGAATTGATTTATTTTACCAGAATGCATACGAATCCATATATGGCTTCTTGGAGTAATTTCTTAAGTAATGGTTTTTTTTTTTTCTTTTAATTAAGATTGTCTACTTAGGCCTAATAAAAGATATTTTCGCTGAAAATGTTTTTTATTTCTATCTCCTTCATAATTCATGCAATAAGGGGCTAAGTAGACCGGTAGTCAAAATTAACATTGACAGATGACATACAACTACGAAAAACCAAACTAGGTACCTTGCGACCTGTGGTTGTTAGTGGTAAGTTGGTTTAAATTGGATTATTTTAGATTGAAGTTTTACTAGTGACGTGAGTGAAGTTATGTTTTTTTAAATCGCGGTTGTGACGCGTAATTTGGTCAGTTGTTGTCAAAATTGTCGTTTGTTTGTGTGTCGTGGACCGCTCTCTAAGTTGATACAATTTCTTGTTCTGTTTTGTGGTTCAGGAAATAAATCTAAATTCTTAAGTGCAACCAAAAGAGTAAAAATTAATGTTTTGTATATGTTAAACTTTTGAAAAAATGTGAGATAGGTTGTGTCAGAGCCGCGGCCGCTTAACTTTGGAAATTTGTGATTTTAATGCCTAGAAAATCTGACTTGGTACTGCCTAAATTAAATTAAATTTTGGAGTATAGAAGCTAGGAGTTTTTTTGTAAAATATCCTCTTACTTTTATTATTCCCGTAATAAAATTTGTTATGTTTACAATTAATTTAGTTTGTTATACACAATTACGGATAAAAGCAAACCTCCTTCCATTCCCCTTCCCTCCTTAGAAAGTCTCATTGTAACGTTTCCTTGAGTATGTTATTCTCCAAAATGTTATTATTATGGCAAGTCAGAAAAACTAACTTTATTTGCAATGTTTTCTGGGAAAGATAGTTCAAAATTTTCGTGTCGCAACATGTTGCAGTACACTAGGATTACTGGTAGCGGTAGGGCCTTTGCTGTCGTTTAGATCTTATTTAGAGTTGATCTGACCCATACTCCCAGAGTTATAAGCTATTTCAGTGAAATAAGTAATCTTAACGAACTTCTTCGTAGGTCTTAAAGATCAACTCTTGTTTCTTGTTTTGGCAAGTTGGAAAACTATGTTTAAGGTGATATGCCTATTATTGCTGTGTATTTTATATTTTATGACATCTAAGGGGCCAAAAGTATATAATATGAGTGAGGCTACTTTTTGTAAAATGAACCCGGATCCAGTTTCAAGAAGTTTCATCAAATTCATTCAAAATGGTAAATTTATTTTTCGGTATATTTTGTTAAGATAAGACAATGTACCAACGTGATTTAAACTTTGAAAGTCAAATTCTAAAATCCTTTTTTTAAGGCAGATAATTATGAGCTTACTAAACATTCAGTGGCTCATAATGCGCTCAAAGACTCCTTAGTATTTTTTTAATATAATATATGATTTTAGACTATGATAGTTATTATGTTGCACTTTATACCCTAAGGCAGCAGAGGTATGTGCATTCCGTAAAAAAAAAGTTCACTTATAATTTTTATATATGCTTATTAATAAATAAATATATACAAAATTCTATTAATATGATTTTTTTACAGTACTTGAAATTAATGTTGGTGCTTATCGCCACAGGTACGTTGAACTGATGGGATGCCTATACAGACAGACAAACCAAACGTTTGTCACTAATTCCAGGCCTCCCATCATTGTCACAATGATTTTTTTTTATACTTCTAAGGTGGCAAACAAGCTTGCTGATGTGGAACGGTCGCCGCATCGTATGGACGCTTGCAACATCGTGGACATTACTTGCGAGTTGCCGACCCTTAAAAAATCTAATCACTTCTATATAGAAGAACCGCATGTTGCAGTGCCTAGAGCAAAACCTTGGCTGGGCGGTCATTCCATGACTTACGCGTTTTGAAACGCACTGTGCGTGCCTATTTAGGTTCCAAAGTGTGAGGATAAATTCCCTGCCCATGGCGAGTGTTGCAATGATAGGAAAGAGCCATTGGCATCATTTTAAACAATTCTTTAGACCAAAGCCCACTATGCAAGCGGTAGAAAACACACAGGGAGGCAAACTATCTCATCAAGTCTGAGACTTATATGTTAAGGTTCGGATACGGCTTGTGAGTTTAGGATTAGAAATTAACCGACTTCATTTTACATTAGAACTTTTTGCGCTAAAATAATTGTGTTGCGAGACTTGCATTTTTGTGCATCCTGTGTGTGGTCCTCTTTTATTCTATTCGGGTACTATTTCTTGTCATTGTCCAACCTGTATATTCCACGTTCTATTAGGTAGGTAAACTAAGTATTAAGTCTGTATCTATGTAAATTTAGGTAGCGCATTTCAAATACGTAACTTCCTTCCTTGCCTTCTATAATATCACTAAGATCTCAATCTCGTTGCTTGCCTTCGACACACAGTAGATATATTAAACTTACTGCACCTACCTATATACCTACATTTCTATCTATTTAGGGAGTGTTAGTGACGAATAATTATATGAACTGTAAAAGTGATTTTCTAATAATCACATCTATTTATATAGAATTATGACGTTATTTATTTATTTATATAGATAGAGCTTTTAAACTAACAGACTTGTTAATATCGATATTGGCAGTATCGATAAATATAGGACCATTATACTATAATTTTTTTGCAGAATTTGGCATGAATTTGGATAAGACAAAAGTCATGTTTAACCAACACGTCGTGCCAATGCCAGTATACGTCGCGGGTACCTTACTCGAGTTTGTGCAGGATTATGTGTACCTTGGACAAAAAAATCCAACTGGGCCGGAACAATTTTGAGAAGGAAGCCGACAGGAGGATCTAGCTGAGATGCCCGCATTTTGTAAACTTCGTCAAGTCTTCACGTCGCTTATACCGCGAAAGACGAAAGTCTTTGACCAGTGCGTCCTACCAGTCATGACTTACGCCGCCAAAACGTGGACACTTACAGCAGGGCTGGTCTACAAGTTCAAGGTCGCACAGCGCGCAATGGAGCGAGCTATGCTCGGAGTTTCTCTAAGGGATCGAATCCGAAATGAGGACATCCGGAAGGGAACCAAAGTTACCGACATAGCTCGCAGAATTAGCAAGCTGAAGTGGCAGTGGGCTGGCCACGTCTGTCGGAGGACCGATGGCCGATGGAGCAGACGTGTCCTAGAGTGGAGATCGCGTATGGGGGGCGAAGCGTGGGATGCCCTCCAGCCCGGTGGACCGACGACCTTAAAAAGGTGGCTGGTGGTGGCTGGATGCGGAAGGCAGAGGACCGGGAGAAATGGCGCGCCATAGAGAAAGCTTATGTCCAGCAGTGAACCAATATAAGCTGATATGATGATGATGACTGAATAGGCTCCGAAACTACTGGACCGATTTGAAAAATTCTTTTACCATTAAAAGCTGACGTTATCCCTGATGCACATAGGTTACTTTTCACCATGAGAAAATGCTTCATTCCTACGGGAAAACGGGTAATAGGACAACGGGTAGTAAGAATTAGCGTTTCGTACTTATCTTTTTCACATAATTTCTAAACGGCTTGACCGATTGGGTTGAAATTTTGTATGTGTATTTCCATGGTTTCACAGACACGAATGTATTATGCCATTAAAGAGGAAAGGTTTGATTGTTTGTTTTTTTTTCTATAACTGAGGAGTTGCTGTAAGAACCTACTCCGAAAAGGAAATTAAGGGCGGGCGAAGCCGCTGGCAGAGGCTATTATTTGATAAAAGATTAAAATATACTTATTGATAGCCTTTAGATATTATTGGGAACTTTGTTGTAAAAGTGTATACATTGCTCCATAAAAGAGTTAGACTTATATTGTGTAGACGTGTAACATGCACCAACAGCTTATGTTTACTTCTAGTATTTACTTTGTGAACGTCACATTTCTTGCTGACACTATTGATATCTTTACGTACATATAAAAGATTTTCATCTATGTACTGCGACGCTAAAGTTAAAATATTTACTTCCCTAACCCTACCCCTCAGAGATAACCTAGATCCTAATTTGTAAATAGCACGAATTTCCTGTTTTTGTAACACAAATATTATATATACATCAGCAGTGCTACCCCACAATAAGATACCATATATCTTTAAACTATGGAAATAGCTAAAATATACTATTTTTGCAGTGTTGACATCGGTCAATTGTCTTATTTTCTTAGTGGCATACACAGCAGAGCTAAGTTTTTTTGGCCAGGTTATGAATATGAGGACCCCACTGAAGTTTGGAGTCCAGCGTTATGTTAAGAAAGGCTGTTGAGTTACCAAGTTCTAATTACTGAACAACGTCATGGTTTTGTACATGATACGGGAGATCATCTATGTAAATAAGAAATAGAAAAGAACCTAAAATTGGGCCCTGAGGGATTCCCATAGTGAATGCTGATCCCAGAGATCTTTCGCCGTTGACATCAAAAGGAAAGAAAGAACTAAATGTCAACCGGTAAACGCGATAGTTTGACCACTAGTCTAACTAACAGGCTACCTTAAACCTTAAGGGTAACTGATTGCACATTGCGGTCTCCCGCGGTGTGAAGATTGATTACGCGACCACGCCTCCAGAGGATTTCTTCCGTAATAAGTACATGGTCACCAAGTTGAATTAGTTCAGTGAATTAAACCACTTGAAGCACGGTTATTATAATATTGTCATCGGTACCATCAGGATTGAGTTATTTGCTTGCTTAAAGCTTTATTAACGGGTCAAAGCAGAGGTTTTCGTATCGGACCAGTGCGGATGCGTCCCCAGTTAGGCTAGTTCGCAGGTAGTAATGTTTTTGGGCTAGGCAACCTGGGCTAGGTTGTTGATGGATCAGTCCAGGTCCTGGTACGTACTTATGTGACCACTGAATTTCGGTAACGGCGGAAGGTAGGCGGAGGTGCTCGTAGGCAGAATCGGTTCGGTAGGTCTTAGCGGTTTGGGATTCGGTGAGGAGTCGATTTCGTTATCGATTTCGTACATGTGGCTCTTCATTATTGTGTACATTTCACGCTATTGATCTGTGTTCTCGATCCCAGAGGCTACGATTTCGAAGTATGGCAGGTTTATAGGTTGACTCGTAGTGCCTCTTGGGTACACAGGCTGACACGGAAGATTACGAAAAATTACCATATATGGCCCCCAGGACATTTACTTTGTTTGGAAAATGGTGACGGGGGTTGACATTTTCACGGACATGTTTTTAAATTACTACGGTTTGAAAAAAGAAACGGTGGAATAGGTCGGACCGTGATTAAATAATAAAGGCGGGTGGGAAATATGATTGGAGTACCTTGCACACGGAATCCGAGCACCGCCACTTAAGGACACTTCACTTTTTTACGGTTAGTACTCTGTTCTTTGATCATTCAGGATCCCAATCACGGTGGGATCTTCAAAATTTACGACACGGGGTGGCGGCCTTAAATTGAGAGTTTGATTTCACAATGAAACAACTTGACCATATCCAGATTCTGGAACTACTGATTGAAAAACACCAAGAAAGACAGAGGGCTTTATTCATCGCTTTTATTGACTATTAAAGAGCCTTTGAAACAGTATCACATTCCAGTATCCGGAAGGCGCTATTAGAACAGGGAGTAGAAAAAGAGTATATGTAGGTAATAAAAAAGTATGTATAATAACAATAGAGGTAGAGTCAAACTGGAACGAACGGACCGGGTCCAAGCTTTCCAAGGCCAAGGCGATCAGACCTCCCCAAAACTGTTCATCGTCATCCTAGAGTCGATAGTAAGAAAGGTAGATTCCAAAAAATAGCGGCCTAAACATAGTCAGAAAATAACAGGGCTACCTCCGATTTGCTGACGACTTGGTGTTTTTTTATCGGAATCAAGTTCGCAATTACAATCCATGATCCAAACACTAAATGTGGCTGGCAAAGAGGTAGGCTTAAGGCTTATAGATGAATTTCACAAAAACAATGATATTGACAAACAGTACGGAAAAGATAATATCTGTCTACAGTAAAATTCTAAGCTTTACAAACAAAAGGCTTAATAATAATCAAAAGACTGCTTAATTAAAAGAAGGTGCAAGGAAAAAAACAAACATATTACTTTATATTGTAAAAAACAGACCCCAAGGTCATAGCAAGGTATTTTATTTTTTTGGAAGTTATGATTCAGCTGTTAATTACAAAAACTGGGTCTATTTGATTTCATACGGTACCAAACAACCTTACACCAACTAATGGTTTCTTGGGTTTCTTGTGGTCGCCCAACCGGACCGCTACCTGTGTACGTCAAATGCCGAAACGTCAAAACGTTGTTTTGGCTTTCTTCGTGTTTTTCTTTCACATTAATTTGTGTTATTTGTAAAGATATAAAATGAAGATTACAAACGTGAGACGTGGAAGGATTATTCGTATGTCAGCTGCATGTGCAGTCTTAATATTATTGTTATATTCACTACTAAGGTGGTCTAGTGAAAATGTGGACACGGATACGAAAGTTGTCTCGTTACTTTCTGACTCGGAAGCTGAATTTTACAAGTCTCATTATGACGTATATCCAACCCTAAAGACAGGTGGTGAGTTAACTTAGAATAAGTGTTTCTATTTATGTTATAATAACGCTACCTACGTAATCATTGCGATGAGCATTTTATACCGGCATAGTTACCTGTTACCTATATGTTTACCTCCTGATTAATTAGCAAATACACGTTTTTTCAAATAGCAAACCTAACTGTGATTTATGTTATGTCGTAAACGTGATGTGAATAATGGCTAGGTTAATGTATTCCTTGCTTTGTATGAAATATTAAACGCACAAAATATTGTCCACCCAAAAATACTAGAACGTAGGACAGGCCATTGGCTTCACTTCTGAATACTTACAATTAGCCTGTCTGATAAAAGTCATCCTGAAAAAAATCCCCCGCGACACAAAACGCTTAGAGACCACTGTGGTCCCTAGGACGCGTAACGGGTTAATAAGTATAATATACTCACAAAAGCCCACAAGGGTTTATTTTAAACTTTGAGGCATTCAAAGGCTTGGTCCAAATCTTACTTAATTCCTCCTATTTCACATGTATCTTGGTTCAGTTGGGATCTAGTATCTATTTATTTGACTGCTTAAATTTCATACATGTGTTTGTCGCGTAAATGAGAAATGTATGATGAATATCAATTCATCTCCTACTCATTTATTAATGGAGGCAGCTAATAATATACAAGTAACAAGTTCTTCTCTTCAGTGGCTTCTATTGTGGACTAAGCCACATAACTTTGCCAATGACTCTGGAGACGGAGGCACATGTGTATATGTTTGACTGGTTCACATTAGATTTTTAAATAATTTTGAAAATCTTCTAATTGAGACGTTCTGGGATAGGGACCACTACCTAAAACAATATGCCACCACCACATAAGACAACACACAACATAGTTGTACACATAGTTAAGGTTTATAAATATAATTAATTAAAATATCAGTATTATAATCTAATGTTAAAAGGATTTGTTAAGCATTTAATAAATTGGGTATTAACTTGGCTTAAAAGGAATTTCATATTTACAGGGTGAGGAATTTCTATAAAAAGTATAAGGTCAAATAAATGTTCACAAATAGTGCCACCTGTTAGTAAATCTTAAAACTACATGGCAAACTTTACATTACCACTTTTGGCACCAATTCCTAATTTTATGTGCTATGTCCACTGGAATGTGCTGTTTGGCAGGTCCTTAAGAAGTAATAATATATTTATTGTTTAGCATTCTCTGAATCCATGTACTGCTAAGAAATTGGTCTCATTCTATTTTTCCAAGAAATCTGAGCTACAGCTATACAAAGAGAGAAAAATCATGTACATGAGATAGAGATATGCAATGCCTCAATAATGTATGAATGATCTCTCTGAGCATGAGCTGAATCTGTATATGTGCTCTATTTTGTTTTATGCTTTACAAATGAATGAATTTTTATTTCAGAGCTAGGAAATTTTGAACCTAAAACAAGGGTTTCTGTCAATGGCCCTGGGGAAGAAGGCAAGCCTTACTTCATGACTGATGAGAGAGCTAATGACATTGCTGACTCTGAAAGTGATTATGGAATGAATATTGCTGCCTCTGATGACATTGCAATGAACAGGTTAGTAATCTTACAAAATAAATAATAAATAAATATCATCAATTTAAGAAAATTGTTTTATATAGAAACACAACATGTTTTGCATTTAATTATAAAGTAATAACTTTAGGACGTAAAATATATCACTGCTTAATAGGTTTTGTTAGCTTTTGAAACAAACCACAACATTTGAAACAAAGTGACAGATAAGAGAGAATCTTTTCAATTCTCTTTGTTTATATGCATATAAATTATGTATATGTAGATTTTACTCTGTTCAGGACGACATAGCTGGCATGTATCTCTCACAGTTAAGTGAATTAACTGCAATCATCCATTAAATTCAGTTGTGCCCATCTAACTAGAAAAAAAAGTATCAAAGTAAAATTATTAACAAATATTATTTGATGTCATACTTTATTGCCGACTTGTTTGAAATTAACCTAATTCTTAGGTGCATGCACAGTAGGTTGAGGCAATGAGAACTATAAGAGGATGAAACAACTTCAAAGGATCATTAATTAATTTTCGGTAGGTAATTAATAGCATTGTAGCTAAGGTGATTTTTTTGGTTGGTTGGTTTTGTAATCATAAACTGATGGTGTTTGTGGTTATTTAAATACATATATACGTATACTCTCGCTTGCAGTGCCACTTGGCGGGCGAACGTCTGCGTCGTAGTGTAAAGAAATATTTATTTAGTCCAACAACAAAAGTCTAGGTTGCAAAAATCCCAATTACATCGACGCATTTAAATTTCTTTCAAATCCCGACGGATCACTTATACAATGTAACTCATTGATGACCTAAATAGTTCTTGTTGACTATGAATTTATATTACGACTTCTCAAAGTAAAGTCCATTGTCATATCGTATCCACCTGTTCCGCGATACGCATACAGTATCACTATATTACGTCGCGATACGATATGTGGTTGGCACGTTCCATCCCATATCATGGGATTTTTCCCGATAATCAGGGTAGAAAGTTGTACGACACGTTCTTAAGAGAATACGATTCGCGGCGTATCGCACTTATTTTTGATACTCACAAATCAAACACCACAAAATTTTGAAGACATGCTCTAGGAATGGGGTGCCAGTTTTCTATTAAATTATAAAGTTTAAAATTTATGAAGGATTCTAGTTTTTCATACAAATGATCTCTAATAAGATTAAAAGTTAATAAATTTTTTTTATTAGGATTTTGGAAAACCACAAACATAAATATTCGGCTTGAGATCATGCCTACAAAATTTCACAGTATTTGTTCAGTAAGTGTCCAAAACAAGTAGGAAATTAGTATCCTCTTAGCAGCCTTTTAGATGAACGTCAACTGTTGTAAATGTTGTGACGAACATCACCTACTCAAAATTGCGTTAAATGGGACTGTAGCGCGAATCGAATGACTACAACGTTTTCAACGTCTTTTTTTAGTATATTATATATATATATATACCCATCGTATTATTCGTTTATTTTCAATTTATATATTGTTAATCAGAGCAGTACGCTCGATCTATGAATTGGGCCATTGAAATTCTTTTAGGGAACTATTAAGCTAAATTGATATTTTAACTGTTCCTTGCAAATATACACTTGTATAATGTATGCACAAAATTTGCATTTATTTGAAAATAATAGTGACCTACCTACACAGTGTTAATACAAGGAATAAGGATAAATTGGCAGTTTCAAAATGTCGTCTTCAGACTGCTCTTTTGCAGTACAAATTATATATTTTTACAATAAAATTCCAGAAAAAGGTGGTTAAAATTTAGCTTTAGGTTTTTTTTATTTATTTAATTATTTATTTTTATTCACAGCTTTTCAGTGTTATTTTTTTTTCAATTTTTTTTTAACTCGCGCTTGACTATTTTGCTGTAAGTGTCATTTTTGTACTCGCCTTTTTTAAGCCCTTTCCTTATTCGCCCTCTATTTTGATACGCAACTCAACGATCTTGAAAAAAATATTTTTTAACCTGCATAAATCCGCCATTTTGATTGTCACCCACACAATCACGACGAATCAAATGACACCTCGCATTAACCTAACATTAACATTAACCTCCTTTATTCTGGCAGTTAGATAAAAATTATAATACATGTCAAAGAAATTTTTAATGAAAAAAAGATATTACAAAAAAAGAATTAACTACTAAGTGTCTTGCCGGTTCTTCTTAGTAGTAAAATCATTCCGAACCGGTGGTAAAGTCTATAAAATGAATAATTAAACTGACGATTCAAAAGTGCTGTTTGAAAGTCTACTTGAATAAAGAGGTTTAAGGTTGAGTTTGAGCAAAGTATCTAGAGGTGTATAAAGTATGTAGATCAACTAGCGCCAAACGGTTAGCATCGTTGCGGTGCGGTGGGGGAGCGGGTGTCGACCACCGCACAGCTCGCAACTGGTGAGTCTAATAGTGGTTGGCGCTTGGCGGGCGACCCACACGTCTTGGGTACCCGATATTTGCGTTAAAATTCTGTGATCTAAGGTTTGTATTAAAGTTGACCTACTTACTAGCACGGCTACACGTACTTTGGTTTGAGTATGACTGGAGACAATATTATATAGTCATTAACACGAAATCTTGGCCAAACGTGTTGCTATTGTTTGCAGACTTTTCTAAACATTTTAATGGAAAATGTGTTTACACTTCTCTGGTTGGTCATTCCATAATTTTAGTGAGTTTATGACATTTGTTTGGCGTTGTAGTTTTAAAGTAATTTTCGAGCGTCGTACATGAGTCAATTTAGTTTGGTGTAAAAAGCCCCGTTTCTTAATTTGATTAATTAGTCGAATTAAGGGCTTTGCTCTTACCAGAACTTTAAAAAGTTGGTCAAGGTTAGACACCGTGAAGTGGCTGCCATTTTGAATATTCCACGTCCTTCGATAAGTTCAATGCTTCAAGTGGGGGAGTATGGTGCACATATGCTCTTGATTAACTCTTCATTATTCTCGCGGTATTAAGAAATCGCTTCCTCATTGCTGTCGAGATAAGACAACGTCTTCAGTTAACCAAATGCGTAAACGTGGGCTGGCTAAAAGTAGTGACGCTTTAGTCAGGCTTGAGTTAGTGATGATTAACCAGCGGTTAAATGCGCATTCATATATGGAGGAAATACTTCAGGAGCATATCGTGCCATATGCTAGGTTTATTGGAAACGATTTTTTTTTAATGAACGGTTACACATCGCTCGCATTGTCGATTAGTATCTTGCAGAAGTCGGCATCAGCAGATTATAATGGCCAGCTTATAGCTCTGACTTGAGGCCATTTCACATGTATAGGACATGTTAAAAAGACGTGTCAGGGCCTAGAGTTAATTCACCCTAAAACCTAAGGGAACTTAGAGAGGCAATGATAACTGTATGGGAGGAGTTTACACAAGTAGAGTTACACAATATCGCGCAGAAAACGCCGGACCGTTACTGAAGGTTTATTTAAGATTTTTTTGTTTTTTTTTTAATTTTAATAATCCCTTTTGGAAAATATGTTTTTGTTCTATTGTTGTAACATTTACAGAAATTACACTAATCTACATTACACTAATATTATAAACAGGAATGATTTGTATTTTTGTATGTTTGTAACGCATTAACCCAAACACTACTAGACCGATTTCAAAAATACTTTCACCATTAAAATGCTACATTATCCCTGAGTACCATGGGCTATATTTATTACTAGGAGAAAAGGAGGGATAGGGATCCGTTCTAAAATTTCAATAATGTAACCCAAGGTGTAAAATGTCTTTTATCGCATGCGCTGCGGAAACTATCGATGATAGAAAAAAAAAAATATTCTACAATATTGAAGAACATATTACTATCTATGAAAAACTTAGCTATACCATATATCCAACTATTGTAGTTATGTCACTATAACTACTTTTTGAAGTGAAAACTTCTTTAGCGGCGTTGTGCACTTTTTTTTGGTATGGGTAAAAATGTTAAACTCGCGTCAGGTCACGTGTCCTGATCGAAAATCCATAGAAAATTCGTAAGACGGAACTCGGGAAAAAATGATAAACTCGCGTTAGAGTGATTGTCAGACGGAAACCATAATGCCACACCATAAAAATTCGCAAGACGGAAACCATAAAGCCACACAATATTTTTAGTATATGGCGATTATGAGTAGTACAGGGAGGTTGGATATGGGATTTTAATACTATGACAGATTGAGATGTCAAATATACTACGTCAAATGGTAAATAAATGAAAATTTGGAAAATCCAAAAGTGCACGCCTCATAGCGGTCATTCACATTTAAAAAAAAATATTCTAAAACAAAAACTCAAGTTTTTTAAAATAAAATAACAAATAAGGTGAGGAAAAAATATACTATAAAATAAAAATAAAAAATATATATATATAGATATACAGTATACAGTGGTATATTAGTTTTTTATAAATTATAATTAAACGACAGTACTTAGAACGCTAATATTAACTAGGAATCAGCACAGTGTAATACTTTATATATTAAAAACAAAAGTATTCCGGTAAGATGAATTTTTCGACCATTTTCTCTGCCACATACATGGTCACATAAACACAGACTCACGGACGTCCAAGAATGATTAGTTTTAATGTTATTATTTATTATATTAAACAAATTAATTGTTTATAAAATGTACCATATGTGCTAGACAGATTATTTAACTTCATATTAGTGCACTCATATTATCCTGTAAGTGTTATATTAAAAAAAAAAAACGTCATTTAAGTTTCGAAAGACTGGGTTTTTTGACATGTCGAGAGTAGAGCACTACCTCACCGCTCCGCTTATGAGGCGTGCAATAAACAAACATTATTATTTATTATAATGAAAGTGCGGATTACGGAGAAAATAAATAAACAATCTTTATTTATTATGTTAGGTTGTGTCAAAGAAAATAGTCGAAAGTTAGAGAAGTTAGAGACGTGTGATAGGATAGAGAGCCAGTTCCATAGTAGTAGTGGCATAGTAATATATTACGTTTAATTGGTTTAATATAGCTTATTTCATTATTGAGAAATATAGGTAGGATATTGCTCAAAAATATACAATGGGTCAAGACATGTATTGTGACATATTTGAGTGTTAAGCACGAATTATGTGTTAAGGACATTGTTTCTGTACAATTAAATATGACGTATGAGTTGTCTTGTAACATATTTGAATGTTAAGCGCGAATCGTGTGTTAAGGTTTTCACTTCTGCCGGCACTCCCGGAGTGCAACCCGCTTTTTTTACATTTAAAAAGTTGATAGAAATGCCGACCAAAATCAGACCATGTTATGCATAACATTGGATTAATCCATATCCAAATTAATCATTTAGTATTCAAGACTGTTTCAATTCTTGTAGATTACTTTTTGACTTATTGAAATCGGGTATTCCATGCAAAAGATACTACGAATTTAAAAATGACAACCTAATCACTAATAGATAAATAAACGCCGCCGCGCCGTAATCGGCTCATACGCGTGGTTGGTTCCCTCCCTCCCTACGCACCACGAAACCGACATTGAATTTTTTGACTTTATTCAAGGAAAAGAACTTTGAGAATAAAAATAAGTTTTATGGATCAAAATATAAATTGTAATTTGAAAAAAGAAAAGCTTCTTATATCATGCATAAAGATACATTTACTCTACGTTTATCTCAAAGTCCACCTGTGCAAAGCCGGGACGGGCCGCTATTTATTCATAATTCTGTTGTCAAATCACCGTTAATACGCTCTAAAAACTAGTTTATATGTTCAAACCCATACTGATCATTAATTCATGTTTATATGAACAGGCATTTCATACTTGGCCACAATATCTCAAATATCTATTGTTTTAATTTTTATTATCGTTTATAATACTGATATCGTTTTATTGGGTCTGCTCGCGACTTCGTCTGCGCGGACTTTTATAAAAAAAAGAATAAAAATAGCTTTTGACTGTTTACGTTTTTACCTACACTAATATTGAAATTATTATACAAATTTTCATACCCTATTTTGCCGTTTAGAGGATATTTTTTTAAAAAAGATGAATACCTTAAATCTTATTTTTTTTTGCATTTAGCTTCAAAAATGACGAATTTTCAACCCCTATTTTACACCTCTGGGGATGAATTTTGCAAAATCCTTATTTATTACTCACCTAAGTTACAACAGACACCTCTGTGCAAAATTTCAAGTTTCTAGGCACAAAAATATCGAAATTCTCATACAAATTTTCATCCCCTATTTAGCCCCCTTAGGGTATTTTTTGTAAAAACCTTTCTTAGGGCTCGCCTACGTTATAACTGGATATTTTTTGCAAAATTTTAGGTCTTTAGACACAAAATTATCAAAATGATAATAGCTACAAATTTTCATCCCCTATTCTAAAGTAACGGATTTCCATACAAACTTTCAATCTCCACTTCACCCTCTTAAGGGGCGAATTTCGCAAAATCTTTGTGCTGAATTTTAGGTCCTGCACACAAATATATCGAAATTCTTGTACAATTTTTATCCCTTATTTTGCCCTTCATTTAACCCGAATTGCCAAAAATGATAAAACGCGTGTATCTTAATTTTTTAACTGCAAGGCTGAATACCAAGTTTTATGCATTTCGCTTTAAAATGACGAATCTTCATACGAATTTCCAACGCCTATTTTACTGCCTTGTAAAATCCTTTCTTAGTGCTCGTCTATGTAAAAACAGAAACCTCTATACGAAATTTCAAGTCTAGACCCAGTAGTTTGGGCTGTGCGTTGATATATGAGTCAGTCAGTTTAAATACTTTTTTAGGGTTCCTTACCCTAAACTAATTTGGTTTATTTTTTCATTAAGTAACAAATTATTAGCGTTAAACCAATTTACAATTTTAGAAAGGGCATTATTTAATTCATTATAATATGTCTGTCGTCTCTTAACTTTAAAAAGCAAAGAGGTGTCATCAGCAAATAAGACAATGTCATGGTTTTTTACATGATATGCGAGATCATTAATGTAAATAAGAAATAGAAAAGGACCTAAAATTGAGCCCTGAGGGACTCCCATAGTGACTGCTGATCCCGGAGATCTTTCACCGTTGACATCTATTTTCTGTACTCTCCTACTCAAATAGGATGTCAAAAGGTCGAGAGCTTAGTGATGTAGCTTCCTGATGAGATTTTCATGTTGAACACAGTCAAATGCCTTAGATAAATCACAAAACGCTCCAAGGGCGTCATGCGAATCCTCCCAGGCGTTATATATATTTTTTAATAGTGCCACTCCTGCATCGGTTGTGGAACGGCTTTTCATAAAGCCAAACTGTTTACTACTAAGTAGCTCATTAATACAGAAATGGCTTAACATTTGACAAAGTATTATTTTTTCAAAAACTTTACTGAGTATAGGTAGTATTGAAATAGGCCGAAAATTATTAGGATCTGTTGAACTACCTGATTTAAAAAGAGGTATAACGTTGCTAAGTTTCATCTCATGAGGAAACACACCACTATCAACACAACTATTAAAAATTACGGCTAAGGGTTGTGCTATAACATGAATGATTGAATTTATAGTTTTTACAGAAAGTCCCCAAAGGTCTGTGGTGTTTTTAATTTCTAATGTTTTAAATGTATTAATGATATCCGTAGGACTAATGTTTTTAAATACAAAGGGAACGTTACATTCAGGAACACTAGTTTTTAATAATTTTTCTGCTAAGATTGGACTTGAGCTTAGATATTCATTTGTTTTGAATGGAATATTCCTAAAAAACTGTTCAAAGGCAACTGCTACCTCAGAATTTGTTTTTTATTTATTATGTTCCATGTAGTTTTTATTTTATTTGTTGAATTTTTTACTTTATGTCTGAGGTTAATTGCTTTTGCAACAAGACAGACCTTTTTAAAGGTTTTTGAGTGTTTTTTTTAATATTCCCTAAATATTTGGCTATTATTATATGTTTTTTCTTTATATAATTCATACAGTTTACGCCTACTTTTATGAATACCTGGGGTAGCCCATTCACTAAAACTAAAGCGACTGGAAATAAGTTTCTTTTTTGCAGTAAATATTTTATTATACTCTGTAGTAATAGTGTCAAGAACAGTATTGTACATATCATTTGGGTCGCCATTATAAAGCAAATCTGGAAGTTTATGCATTAAGTTAGATTTAAATGATTCAACCCGTTTAGTTGTTATTGGTATAAATTTAATTTCCTTTTTAGTAATACTATTCTTTCTTTCTAAAACCACTAACTGTCCACAATTATCTGACTCTAGATTGCTTATAATTGATTTTTGAATTGGTTTTATGTCAGTAAATATATTGTCCATGCAAGTGGCACTGGATACAGCAATTCTAGTTGGTTCACAAAACAAATTATTTAAATTAAAAGACTGAAGTAAGGCAAGCAATCTGGTGCTTAATGAGCTGTTTTCCAAGATGTTTATATTAAAGTCTCCACTAACAATGATTTGTTTATTGGAATTGCTGATTTTATTCAGCACTTCTTCCATAACTAATTCAAAATTATCATAAATTGCACAAGGCGGCTTGTATACACTCACAACAATGAGATGCTCAACTTCTATACAGGACAGCTCGGCAGTTCGCTCAACTGAGAGGCTCACAATGTCTTTACGTTCCTTAAACTTTAGCTGTTTATTAACTAAAATTAAAGAGCCACCATGGATAGCATTTACTCGGCTGAACGAACTTCCCACCTGGTGATTAGTGAAATTGAACATAAACTGATGGCTGTGTAGCCAGTGTTCAGTGATACATAAAATGTCAATCTTTTGGCAGTTTATGAAAAATTCAATTTCTAGTTCTTTCTGAGACATTCCTTGTATATTCTGATGCACCAGGTTCAATGGAGTATTATTTTTAGTATGACAAAGTTTATTTTTTTGTTTCTGTTTGCATAAAACTTGAGTAGACATAGATTTTTTAATATAATCATTATTAATGTTGGAATTATATAATATGCCAAAGTGGTCCTTTGTTGTCTGAAAATTTAATTTAAATTATTACATGTCAAATTATTATACTGCTCAATAGAAGCAGGTTGTTTAGCTACATGATTAGCTGAAATGTCAATTACACTATTATAATTGCACTGCTCAATAGAAGCAGGTTGTTTAGCCAAATACTTGGCTGAAATGTCAATTACACTACTATAATTACACTGCTCAATAAAAGCAGATTGTTTAGCCAAATTATTTGCTGTGGTATTAATATAAAATGATAGCGACAAGGCTAACACCCTGGTACAATGGTGTGTGAGATAATATTTATGTCTTGTCCTGATATAATCGACATAGTAGATATATACACGGAGAAAAAACTTTAGTAGCTACAAATAAATAATACTAATAACCACTAAAATATTAGTAATTCCGAGGACAAGTAAATTAAACTGACGGTTACCAATGAGTTTTACTTATTGTATTTACTAACAGGAATAAAACTAGTCTTGTTGGAATAACAGTGTTGTTTACTTAAAACAAGTTATATTTAATGGAATACAAATAAAGTATAAACACGCTTACAATCAGCGTTTAATTACACCAATACGAGTTGGTCCTGATGAAGCTCTGTGATGCGAAGCGTACAGTTGATAATAACTGGTCAGCGTACCTGGTAGATGAAGGAAGGGCTTCGGCGGATAGTCGCCAGGTGAGGACTTATACCTGGAGAACGCCTTGTCGTACTTGACTTGCGTTTCGGTATGTCGGTATATATGCAAACTATCAAAAACACTTCGATATCGCGATGTAAGACACGTGACTTCAACCTTAATTCGTAGCAGTACGATATGATGTTTGTTATTAGTAAACTTCACTAATTCTTAGAAAGATGTTTGTAAACGTTAATTAGCCTTCATTGTAATAACAAGCAGTGTTTTATCTGCCCACTTTTAATAAAACTTTTTGTAATCTTTAGTAAGCTTTATATGTTGACATTAATTACATCACTCATAAATTCGAGAAAAGTTTTATAGGATTTGTAAAATTCTGTAATCCGAAGTACAAATTATTATTTTCGGAAAGTAATAAAACTATGTTGTAGTTATTAGTTTACGAAATTAATAAAATTTACTTAAAATTATATTGTTTTGTAATTGCCAGAAATGTTTTTTTGAAATTAATAAAATTTAGTATTAATGCATTTTAATAAACAGTTTTTTAATTCGAACAATATTTTTTTTCTCCGTGTAGTACTTTTTAAATTTGCAAATTTTTAACAATCTAGCTGCAGCTATAAGTAAAGTGTTAAATCTAGAATGTTAGGCACCAATATGGCATAACATTTACAGATGAAAGTACATTAACCTCTTAAGAAACCAATATGCTAATATAATCTACTTGGTCACTAAAAACAGGTTCTTTCAGACTAGAAAGCCATTTTGATACATTGAATACCAAATATTTAGGTGTGATATCTACAGTTATTTTCTATAGTATATTAAATACTAGCTTATTCCTGCGATTCTTTCCTATCCAATTCTGATTTACTGTTTTTTGGTTTGTCAAAAACCGGCAAATAGGGTATATTATATTTTGTCCCGGTCTTACATTAACTACTTATTTTTCTTAATATAGCGTTCTAATATATATTTTTTTTCAATCTTTATTTCGAACGTAACAGCCAAATACCGATGCATTTAGCTCTAAAGATGACGGCTTTCTATACAAACTTCCAACTCTTGCAAAATCCTTTCTTATGAAGGTGAAATTAAAATTAAAGGTGGTGGTAGTATAGACTGCAGTAGCAGAAATCTATTACTTTATTATATGTTCAGTTTATTGAATTTTTAACTAATTTAAAAAATGATAATATCAAATTAACGTAATAATAACTGTTGAAAAAATAAAATTTAGGCGATTTTCTTGTTAGTATGCATGTTTTATCTAAACAATATCCAACACAGTTATCTTACTTTCTATAATATTTTAACTTTTTTTTTTTTTTTTTTTTTTTTTTTTTTTTTTTTTTTTTTTTTTTTTTTTTTTTTTTTTTTTTTTAGCTGACTATGCAGTTGGCTGTTGCAGCCATTACTGCTTCACCGGACTTTTGGGGCGAGACTCTGAAGGAGCCTCAGCCCATGTAGCGCCCAACGCTCAAGGGCTTCCCGCGGGGGAAGCCTCGGCTTGGGTTGTCGCTCTCGGGGGCGTCCCTTCGACCGGCGTGAGTCTCGAACCCGAAGGTGAGTCACCGCCAGGAGGGGAGTTCCCCGTTACGCGGGTGCGGTTGCGATTGAGTGGGGGCGAGAAGCGCCCCGGCACTCTTTGATACCTAGTGTATCCTTGTGGGCGCCGACGAACCCGGGGACGTCGGCGTCGTGTTTGGAGGGAGGCCCTATTCGGGGAGGTCGTAGAGACTAATCTCGCTATCCGGACAGCGAGATCGTCATCTGGGGACGTTAGTACGTGCCGAGGCCGCCTAAGTATAGTTTTACGACCGCGACGGGGACGATCGGGGGGAATGTACGTCGTGGATTGCACAACTAATCTATTCGGGTGATTTTGCGTACGCTCGAAAAAGCGGACTGCCAAGTCTTTAAAGTACTGGGGAATCGTGGGAAGTTCGAAGTCTCTGTGTAGGTCCGCGTTGCGAACGTACCAAGAGGCTCCAGAGGCCGCTCTGAGAAAGCGGTTTTGGAGGGTCTGGAGTTTGTGGAGATTGCGCTTGGACAGAGCAAAGACTACGCTAGCATAAGCTAGTATGGGGCGGATGCAAGTTGTGTAAAGATTTAGCTTATTTCTAAGCGACATCTTACTATACTTGCCTATCATGGGATAGAGACGACCGAGGACAAAAGCGGCTCGGTCTCTGACTATTTTGGTGTGAGCGTGGAAGTTCAAACGTCTATCCATGGTCACACCGAGATATTTGGTCTTATTTTGCCAGGGAATGGCACGACCGAAGAGAGAGAGGGAAGTTGGCCGTGGAGGGCTGCCTGTGGTGAAAAGGACGGCAGAGCTTTTGTCGGGATTCACCTCGATTCTCCATTTCCGAAACCACTCGCCTAGGGCGGTGATAGCGGATTGGAGTCTCTCAGTGATTCGACTCACTTGCCTATCGGTAGTATAGAGAGCGGTATCGTCCGCATAGAGGGCTAATTGGGTACCTATCGTTTTTGGGATATCGTTAGTGTACAGAAGGTACAAGACGGGGGCGAGCACGGACCCTTGCGGGACTCCTGCTTCTATGGGGCGGGGGGAGGAGAGAGTGCCTTCAACTCTGTAGCGAAAGCTACGATTCGACAAATAGTCTCGTATGATGAGCACGAGACGATCTGGCAACTGAAAGTTGTACAGTTTAAAAATTAAACCGTTGTGCCAGACTTTGTCGAAAGCTTTCGCTACATCGAAGAAGACAGCGCCCGTGTGACGGGTCTTACCTAACGCTGGCTGGAAGCCAGTAAGAATATGTTCCGTTATGCGGAGGACTTGATGGACGCATGAGTGTTTGGCACGAAAGCCAAACTGCTCGTCTATTAAAATGCCTCTGGAGACTATAGAGTTCCGTAGGCGGGCGAGAAGGAGGCGTTCATAGAGTTTACCAAGGGCCTTTAGTAAACTTATAGGGCGATAGGAGGACGGCTCGGTACGAGCTTTGCCGGGCTTGTGGATGCCTATAACGATTGCATCTTTCCATTGGGATGGAAAGATGCAATGTTCCATAGCAGCGTTAAAGATCGCTACTAGGAGGCAGATAAGGGGAAGAGTGAGGCGCTTTAGGATATCGTTAGAGATACCGTCTGCGCCGGGGGACTTACGGGGGCGTAGGTCTTTGATGACCTGTATGACTTCGTCGACAGTGACAGGGGGCAGGGGGTCTTGTGGAGGCAGAGAAGTTCTGCGCTCCACTTCGCCGTCTACCTCGCGCACGTGATCGGGATCGAAAGGCTGTGTGCTTAAGGCACATTGGGCTTGGAGGCTGGATGCTAGGCAATCCGCTTTTTCGTCGTCATTGAACGCGGGAACGCTATTGTTGGGACGAGTTAACGGAGGGAGAGAGTTTGCGGTTTCGGATTTTAGAGCTCTGGCTAAGTGCCAATAAGCTTGGTGAGAAGGAGAAATGTTCTCCATAAGATCACCGAAACGTTGGGCGCGAAGCTCAGCTACAGCGGTTCTTACACGGCGGTGTAAGTCGTTGAAGCGAGCTTTATTATCGATAGTGAATATTTTAACCAAACAAAGAGTCTTATGTAAAGAATGTTACGTTTTAACTTTCGTCAGTCAGAGGTCAGTTGCGGCTATGCGTCCTGAAGGGTAATGAAAGTCATGTGGTTTGAAAATCATTATGATATACATCATTGTTTGAATTGACATTGTTAGCATATCTCACACAGTTATAGATAAAAAAAATTGGGTGACTCCGAATCATATTATTCCATACAAACTACATTACACTAAACAATATAAACTACTTATAAAAAAATAATGAGCTACTGAAAAAGTGTTATTATCATGTAGATATAGCAGTTGAGTACTTATAGTTGCAAAAAGCATATTCATCCATAAACTGCCAGTCAATTATTGAATAACCAGAGTTTTCATTATTTTATTTAAATAAATCTATGAAACGAACTAACTGGTTTATTTAATGATATACTAACATTTTATGAATTTGCTAATTATTACAATAAGAAATAGAATTTCTATTACAGTATTTTCTTAAAGCTTTATAGTTTCTTAACATTTTGTAATATTTATTATTTTCCGATACTAGTTGATAAGGAGTTATGGATTAAAAAAAATCACAAGAGTCGGTCGGCCGTTATTTTTTTAAAGCTATGGTTTAACTGATATCTTAAAACGAATATAGTAAGTTTCTAAGTAAAAAATGTTTAAAGGCATGTTATTTTCCTCTCTGAAACTTGCAATAGGACACTGGAATCGATTTTAAAGACGAGCAGAAAACTGCACATTCGAGTATATAGGGTGCAGCCTTAAACTACCTTTCCAATTTTTACCAACATTATTATTTTCATGTCAAAGTCAAAACACATTTATTTGACTTAGGTTTTTTAAATACACCTTTGAAACGTTAACACTAATACCCTATATACGAGGGTCGCTTGATAAGACTATTAATAAAAAATAAAAAAACGGCACATAAGCATTTTGTTTCTCGACATAATCTCCTTTAAGCTCAATACATTTGGTCGACATTTTTCCAATTTGTTTATTCCTTTTAATTAATAGGTTTTCTCAAGGCCCTCTATTTGACTTATGTTTTTTGAAACACACCTTTAGTAGAATAGTCAACACAAAAAAAATGACAAATAGTGGCAGGAGGCTAAATCTGGAAAATATGCTGGATGGGGTAGGAGTTCGTAGCCCTATCCATAATTTTTTGCCATGGTCTCGCCACGCACCTTACATCACGTCGGGTGCGCTCGTTCAATAAACAAAATCTTATTTCTAAATCGGACGACTCGAAAATATTGTAAAAAATTAGTTAGCAACGCCCTCTAATTTTTTCAGATTCCTCTATTTCTATCTCAAGTTCCGCTAAGTAGCGGTTGGTTCGCTATTCTCATCGAAAGAAACTACCATCAATTTAGTCTTTGTTTCTGTGACGGCTTGATATATTAGAGTCTTTTGACATCTTTACAATTGCATTTTACCTATGTGAAAAATGTGTCGTCCTCGGAAGTCAGTAGAATGTTTTAGAATTTATAAAGGTAGTGCTACCGCTAATTTTATTAGTCGTCTTTTTGAGAATTGAGTTGAATTAACGTATTGATCGTCAAGTTTACTGAACATGAATTTCAATATTCGATATATAATAGTACCTACAGCTTCATTGATAACGCCTGCATGATAAAGTAAGCAGAGTAATCTAGTAAGTAGCTATGTACTAACAACACCAGCCAAGGAATACTAATCTCGACACTCCGGCAATTTAACTCAGGCACAACAATGTGACAAAGTTCTGAAGCCGGTCAAAGAGAGGCACGATGAAAACATAAAGGGACTCTCAATAAGAGAGTATTAAGAGCCCGCAAGCAAGCGAGACGCACAATACGTAAGCTGTAATGGCGTTCTGTAACTCTTTAGCTGTTTGATAAGGAGTAAGTGAGACAACATTACAATGCACGCAGAGCTGAGCGCGGGCTGGTATACTTTGCGTCTTATTTAAAAAAATAATTAGAACGATCCGATGTTACGATATTGATCTACTCAGCATCGGAATTTTAATCTTGGACCTAGCGTTCCGAGATTCCGGAGTTACGATGTTCCGATATTTATGCCCTAGTGGCGACACAAATCAACACAAATTTTGAAAATACTTTAGTCCTGAGTCTGATGAGAGCCACTGTTCCTTTTTTGCAAATTTAGAATAATGACATTTTATAGTTATGTGTTGCGACCTTCAAAACTGTATATATGGCTAGATAAACATTTTGTTTAAGCTATAGACAACATAAGCTGTAAATGCAAGGAGACTATATTTAAGAGCCCGTGACTTTAGTTTTTATCTTTTTCTTTTAATATTATAAAGAGCGGATTTTGTAAGTTTGTTAATATGAGTATGGTTATCTCCAGAACCACTAAATTGATTTGAATATGGTTAGATAAACATTTTGTTCAGACTATGCACAACTTAAGCTGTAAATGCAAGGTGACGTTATTTAAGTATCCGTGGCTTTAGTTTTTTTATTCTTTTCATGTTATCAAGAGAGAGCGGATTTTGTAAGTTTGTTAATATGTGGATGGTAATTTCTAGAACCACTTAACTGATTTGAATATGATATGATATGATATGATAGCAACTTAAGCTGTAAATGCAAGGTGACTAAGTTTCCTAAGTGTGTCTTTAGTTTTCACAAGAAATTGTAACGGATTTTGTAAGTTTGTTAATATTGTAAGTTTGATAATATGGTAATTCAGAGCAAACAAAGGTTTTTCAGATTCATTAAAAAACCTTTCACTGTTAAAAAGTTATATTATCCCAGGTGGTTATAGGCTATGCTTTATTTAGAGTTTTGTAAAAAACGCGGACGAAGTCGCGGCGGAGTGCTAGTGTAGAAAAAATACACTCTGTATGTATGGGGTTCTTAAAGAGGGAGTGATTAGATTTTTAAAGGATCGGCAACAAGCATCGCTTAGCATCTGTCACTTTAGTGGTATATACAAAAAACCCATCCTTTTTTTCTGTATTTATAATGTTTCAGTTGTTATATATTTGTAATACTATATTATCTTTTCAGATCAATTCCTGATACACGACTTGACGAGTGTAAGTTCTGGCACTATCCTGAAGAACTACCTACCACTTCAGTTATCATTGTATTTCACAATGAAGGGTTCTCTGTGCTCATGAGAACAGTCCATTCTGTCATAAATCGCTCTCCACCGAACATATTACATGAAATTGTTCTGGTAAGCTATTGAAACTCTTCTACATATCTGTAAAATCAACCTTAGAAGTAAAATGTTTTTCACGTACTAGATTTAAAAAAAAAAATCATTCATTTTAGAAAACACTGAAACTAAATGAAACGTTTGATTTTATCTAATTGAACTAGTCTACAAAAATATATAAAAATTTCCTTTTTTTGGTTTTCTGTTAAATATAACCTACAAATCTAGTTTTTCGTGTTCTAAAACGAATAAGCATGTACACAATGAAACAATGACATTGTTGTACTGGTTTATAAATAGCTTTTCATTCTGTTTTTTTAACTTGTCTTTGGGTTGTAAACATAAAATCAAGAAAAGTATGAATTAGGCTTAAATAAGAAAATTTAGGTAGGATATAGTAGTCTCTCTGTTTTTAACTGATTACGCATTTCGCCTTTTAATATTTTCAGCCTAAATCATAGTTTTCTTGATTCTAAGTTTACAAAATTAAACAAGTAAGAATAAACGGGGTGTTAGTAAGTATGAAGATTCGTGTATTTCTTACAAATATACCTACAGCTAAAACGGTGTTTTTGTTGTTAAGTTTTTTTATTAAACAATTTTTTTATTTTTTTTTATTTCAGGTAGACGACTTTTCCGACAAAGATAATTTAAAAGATAATCTCGATAACTATATAAAAAGGTGGAAGGGTAAAGTAAAGTTGATCAGAAACACTGAAAGGGAAGGTCTTATAAGAACCAGGTCACGTGGTGCGTCTGAAGCCACCGGGGAAGTAATAGTATTCTTAGATGCGCATTGCGAAGTCAATACCAACTGGCTTCCACCACTCTTAGCTCCAATATATCGAGACTATAAAACCATGACGGTTCCAGTTATAGACGGGGTAGACCACAAAACATTTGAATACCGACCAGTCTATCAAGCTGGCACTAATTACAGAGGTATATTTGAATGGGGTATGTTGTATAAAGAGAATGAGGTACCTTATAAAGAAGCTGACCTTCACAAGTATAAATCTGAGCCATACAAGAGTCCAACTCACGCTGGAGGTCTATTCGCTATAAACCGACGGTATTTCCTTGAAATTGGGGCGTATGACCCAGGTCTCTTGGTGTGGGGTGGCGAGAATTTCGAATTGAGTTTTAAAATTTGGCAATGTGGCGGTAGTATTGAATGGGTTCCATGTTCTAGAGTTGGACATGTTTATAGAGCCTTTATGCCTTACTCTTTCGGTAATCTTGCCAAAAATCGTAAAGGACCATTGATTACGATAAATTATAAAAGAGTTATTGAAACTTGGTTCGATGAGGAGCACAAAGAGTACTTCTATACTAGAGAACCGATGGCCAGGTATCTTGACATGGGAGATATTACGCCACAACTGCAGCTGAAAGAGAGATTAAATTGTAAGAGTTTCAGCTGGTTTATGGATAATGTTGCATATGACGTCTACGATAAATTTCCGAAGCTGCCGAAAAATATCTACTGGGGTATGGTCAAGAATAAAGCCACGGGTACCTGTTTGGATACGTTAGGGAAAGCTGCGCCATCTTACATAGGTAAGTGGTTTTTTTGTACTGACCTCTTGGGCACAAAAAATATTAAAAACACTTTATGCAACGTTCTAATTAATGCTGTGCTACTGCATAATTTAGATTACACTCTACTGAAATAGAAACGAAATTCACCTATCAAGGATAAAATATTAAAGTCAGATGCGTAGTTGGTTTTTTATTTTATATTTTGCAAACAACTATTTATACTTTTAAATAGTCCATACAGATGTTTACTAAAATGATTAAATAAAGCCTTGAGGGCTTTAAACCTAAGATTTAAATAGTAGAAAAATTTATATTGGGGATTGCATACCCGCAGCTCATTCAATCCCGCGGAATTGATATGCGGGAATACTCAATCACGCGCGGGGTCACGCGGGATCCCGCATCTTTGAAATTATATTATAACATCAAATTGAAACTACAGATTTTTTGTGTGAAATCAACATAAATAATCATTTCTTACATTAAGCAACATAAATTATTTCTTTCCTATCAATTAAGTATAAGTTATTAGTAATCTGTTTTCTTAGATTCATCTATAAATGTTTGGCATAGTTAATTAGTTTTGTTAAATTTTACCCTTACTCCTAACAACAGTTTTATATTTTTAATTTAGTCTTATTCATATAATAACTAATAATTAACCCTTAACTTTCTCTAAGATGCTATGACTACGATATCAACCTATGGTAAAAACTTTTAAAAATACGCTCTTAACAGAATACGAGTCGGAGCGCCTTTCAGCGTGCTTCATACAAACGAATTTTGAAGACATGTTTTAGTAATAAATATCTAGGTCTGCAGTGTGTCAGTTTTCTGTTAAATTTTATAGTTCAAAAGTTATACAGGATTCTAGTTTTTCATACAAATAGTTTAAAAAAAGATTTCTAGTTAATAAAAACATTTTTAAAAATTTTGGAAAACCAGACATATGTATTCGGCTTGGGATTATGACAGAATTTTCACAGTGATTGATCATTAAATGTCAAAAACAAATGAGAAATTCGTTTGTATAAAGCCTGCTGCGAGGTATTTATTGTATCGCTATATTAAACACCGGACGGTGAATACGAAAACAAAACACTCGTCAGCTACAGAAAGACGTGTGCAGTGCCATTTATGAAAACTGAAACGTCGTACTCGTGCTACTCGCGATTTACGCGAATGTTTAAGCACCAAATTTTCCATTTGAGGGATCCGCGTTTTGAAGGTGCGGGATCCAGCAGATTAATAAAAGCAGCGGAATCCCCGTTTTGCGGTATTGCAATCCCTAATTAATATCCCATTTTGAAAATAGAATAAAAACTTTTTCAACCTTTTTACAGCCAAGTTACATTCCGTCTACAGTTCAACTTATTTATAGTGCCTCTTATGGTAGTAGTGACTGCTTGCCGATCTGGGGTCGTGAGTTTAATCCTCGCACTAGGCAAACATTCATGCGACGAACATTTGTGCTTGTCTCAAGTCTGGGTGTTTAATACGCGTGTATTTTAAAAAAAAGTATATAAGTATTTGTATCTTGTGTCTGGGGTACCGATAGCGCACTTAGATGGCGCTGTTTGAATTGTCCAGGAATATATAAAATTACAAATTTGTACAGTAGTATCTTCAAGATTTTTTTGTTGCAGGTACCAATAGTTGCCACGGAGCAGGCACCAGTCAGTTGTTCCGACTTAACGAAGCGGGCCAACTTGGAGTCGGTGAGCGATGCGTAGAAGCGGACAGGGATAGCGTGAAACAAGCTATTTGCAGGCTCGGCACTGTCGACGGACCTTGGACGTAAGTTTGTGTGCTTCTTTACATGAACCTCTGCCCAATGCTGACTTACTTCTTGTAGTTCATAAGGATCTGGTGATGGGGGAATATTGTTTTTGCTATAGAAAGGATTCACTTGGAGGGAATGTAGACTGGGTTCATTTAAGCTGATTTAGCTTGGATGCCATCCGCCCCCCCTTGAGAGGTAAAAAGGGGGAGTGCTTAAAGTTTCATACCGCCGCACTTCAGATAAAAAATCATATCAGCTTATCTTTACCTAGCACTTTGAATTTGGTATCATTTTCTTATAAATCGAGAATGAGGAATTCATTTTTAAGACATTTGTTTTAGAGTTTTACACAAAAAAAAGAATTTTTTTTTTTTTAATAATTTGTATCTTCAAAAAATATTGATTTTTTTGAAATAAAAAAAAACATCGTAAGTAGCGTTTATCCGGCTTTAAAAAAATATATACGTTACATATATTCACATACAACGTCTGTCCAGAAAAAAAATTGGACACAATACAGGACAGCTGCAGCGCGGCCGATGTATTTATTCGATCCGTCTATCTCACGCAAACTTACATAAGGAGTCGTACGTACTTTTGTTTAGTCTAAGGTAAGGAAAATATTTATGAATTTAAATATAAACAAAAAAACAGTTGAAATTTTTTTTTCCAAACGTTAGTTATAAAGATAGGTTGGTTTTTCATACAAAATATATGGAATACAAACTTAAGCTTGTTGTTTATATTTTTTATGGGCCGGATCATTTTTACCTACCTGACATTTAGTGTACGACGAATCATGAGCGGAGACAATAGCAAAGCTAAGTTTGTATTCTATATATTTTGTATGAAAAACCAACCTATCTTTATAACTAAAGTTTTTGGAAAAAAATATCATCTGTTATTTTGGTTTATATTTAAATTTATAAACAGTTACCGAAAACTGTAACTTAGACTAAAATTACGTACGTCTGGACTAGGTAGTTTAAGCTGTGTGCGATATATTAGCCAGTCAGTCAGCTGATTATTCTTTTATGTAATTCTATTATATAGTTAAAATATATATATTATTTAATATAATATATAGACAATATGTTTAATAATACATTAAAATTGAAAATAAAATAGAGAATTATTCTATTTTGAGAATTAAAATTTAATTGTGTAAGTGGCGTTTTGATATGTTTTGAATATATTTTTTACAGATATGATAAAGAACATAACCATTTAATACATCGGCTGAATGGTTATTGCTTAACTCTTCAGCCGCAGTCGAAAAATCTTGGATTGGCACCTTGTGACCCCAATAATACTTATCAACAATGGACCATATCACACAAAAAGCCTAACTGGTGAATCTAGAATATTTTAACTATAAAACTAATGTGACTTCCAACATCCATAATAACTAAGGCTGGGTTGCACCAACTTTGACGGGCCGGTTAAGTTTAAAAAAAGGTGCCTATGTAAATTTTTATACAATCTTCCATTTTTGACGACTGGTTAACGTCAAAGTTAGTTGGTGCAACCCAGCCTTAATATTCATTTAAATTGTTATAGTAAAGTATTGGTTGTTGAACTTATCGTGGACCAGACTTTAATGAGAGATTTTAAATATTTTTGTTTGTTAGTTCGGAAAACCTGCTTTTTGAAAAAAGGAATTTAGATTAAATATTGTCTGAACCTTTTTTTAGATTTGACATGTTTTGTAAGTATATATATCTAAATATTGAAAACTAGTACTTAACAGTCCTTGACCTTGATAATTTATTTTGTGTTTCATGAATTTCACGTCTTTTTATTTTTATATCCTGCAATCTCTGAAAAAAATAACTCCTTATATGTTTAAATATAACTTTTCCAGCTACTAAGATAGGTCAATAATAAAATAAAATGCCAACGATAAATATAACACAAATATTATTTCAATATCCTCTAATGTTGACGTTTTAAGTTTTTGAATTAATTTTTAATTGATTTGGAGGAATAAGTCGTTATTTAGATTGTATTACAAAATTAGTAAGCTTCTATAACTTACAGTTGCATTATGAAAATTTATGAATTACTTTTGAAATAATAGGCATTCGGATTCATACCTACCACATTGCAAATATTAATATTTTTTTGCTTATCTAACTTCTTAGTTGTCACATTTCTTGATACTTTCTATGTTAACATTGATTTTATCCCTCACACTTTTCAAATTTCTAAATCAACGTTTTAATTATTAATTGGTTGATAAATAGTTTATCGTGTTGTTACTGATATCTTAATTGGTGGAGCGGTTTTCCAAGAGACGGAGCTATTTAATCCTTTCAAGTCTCTTTAATTATATTCTTGTTAAAATTTCAGCTAGATCGTATGCGTTGTGACATATGAAAGAAGGTAGGAGTAGGAGCTTATTACACTGGAATAGGACTCATTAATTTTGATTCCTTCTATTCAATACTGTATACAGTGGGCCCATGTTGTTGTGTTAACTGAGTTAGAAACCGCAGTAAAAAATTGTAAGCACTGTCTTGTCATGATATTCAGTCAGACGATTGCGTTCGTAGACGAAAGTGCACGTCTAATTTGTAATGCATTATAACGCAGTTTTCAGCTGCTACTGCAACAGAGATATATAACTACTTTCTGGCGTACTTGGGTGAATCAACTTTTTAAGAGTAGGCGCCGCAATTTTGTCCCCGACATTTTTTGATATTTTAGTAAACAACTGCAAATGATATAATAATCAACATAATTTAATGCTTGAATATTACTAAATGCCTTTTAGATCTAGTAATATAAGTAATGTCTCCGTTCATAATTTTTTACAATTTAAGAGTGTGCATATGCATGAACGAGGAAGCGAGATGAATAAATACAGAATTGAGTGCAAAAGAAAGGGACAAATATAGTTCTTATTTCCAAGATATTGCGAAAATATCGAAAAATTATTGTTTAAAAATGAATATCTAAAGTTTTCGTAAAAACTATGTTTTTCAATTATCTGATTGTTATTTACTTTCATAGGTTTTGAGTAGAACCTGCTCAATAACTTTGTAGAGCACAAAAAATCTATAAAATCGCTTTAATGCAATAAATTTTTTGGCTCTGTCACGACTTCCAGCATACATTTTATTATGTCTTTTAAGAGAAATAAGTTTGGTAGTTTTAAAAAAATCCTGCAAAAAAACGGTTTTCTTGCATAATTCGGCCTCTTAATAATTTATTTCGCATTTTCGGTAACGCAGTAGACAAAAATAATTTAGTTTATAAATTTCCTTGTCCCTTGCTCGCAGCTTTGGCACATAAACATTGGTAAGTAAAAAGAAACTTCAAAGAAATTAAATCTCAATTTAAATTATCGACCAAAATAAATAAATTTACATTTGTAAAAAAAGTATTGAATTATTGTCCCTTGAACTTTTGTCTGCCGCGTTACTGCCCATAATTTCACTTATATTGCTATAAGGCGTTACTTCTTGTTATCTAACAAATAAAAATCTTTGTAAATTTTTGACAGCGCAACGAGTTTTGCACAATCGAAATAGTGATATTTTATGATTTTTCTTGAGACCAATTTTCCCAAAAAATTGCTCAAAAGCGGCGCATTAAAAGTTGATTCGGTTTACGGCTAAATTTGTTACGTTACCTTAACCTACAAACCATTTTAATTAATAGTAATTGCTGCGTTTTCTTGCTTTTTGAAAATACTTTACACACTGAATAAATTCGTGCATCAGAAATTTATTAACTACGGTAAGTAACAGATTGTTTGAGGAATGCATGGCCAGAAGTCACCGGTAGCCTAATTTTTTTCAATGCGTAAAGTATTTTCCAAAATACTTAAACGTAAAGCTCTTGACCACGTAAAATTTTTAACATTTACTGATAAATAATTGCAACCTGGGACTCATTTTTATTTATTATTATTAATTAAACAAAAAAGTGTAACCGTAATTGTATCCGTTGTCTGGTAACCAATAGTACAAGCTTTGCTTAGTTTGGGGCCGAATGGCGCTGTGTATGATGTTCAGAAATATTTATATTTATTTATTGTTAGTATTTTCACTAGGAAAGTAGTCAAGTTCTAACCTAATACAAGATAAACCGAATGTTTTAAAATGTAGAACTTCCGAAACAAACTCTAAAACCCACCGGCTTTGGTCATTTTATTTTCTTTTGTCTTTATTACTGCTCAAATTATCTTTTTGTTTATATTGTTAATTATAAGTGATGGCGCTGATATCAATGAGAACGCATATATTTTATTTCAGCATAGACAAAATCATCTTATGATTAGGCATTTAAGGTTACTAATGACCTGTTAGATCGCCACTTTAGGACTTAATATTTTTGTTTAGTTTTGGTTTACTACTGACGTCCTTTAAGACTTATTTACTTTACTCGTATTACGTTACATAATATGACGTGTGGCTCTGTCCGTTTTATTCTACTCATAGTAAAAGAACTTGTTCTAAGCTCATAAGTAGTCGGTGGCAACACCACAAAATAAATACTACGTATCACACAGTGATTACAGACTTTCATATTTCGGCATTATGCTGTAGAACTCACGCTGACTGGTGTAGAGTTTTGTGCCTTCTTTTTCTGACCTGCCTAAAATGTGTTTGCTATCCTACTGCCAATGTTACCTGTGCTATCCAGGCTGAGTTTCCTAACACAACCCTGAGTAAAAACGAGGTAAAAATTCCTAATTTCCGAACTGCGGTGAGTTTGGACTTTTTATGATCACTTGCCTAACTGAAGTATTCTTTCCAAGTCTTTTACAACTATGAAGAAGTTGGGAACAGAAACCGGTAACCTTTGATGCACACTCATGATTATTGTCTTGTCTACGTTAATTTTTGGACCTACCTGCTATGGCAGTATTTAGGCTATTGTGCTTAGGTTCTCCAGCGATTCTTTATGATATGTTATTGGCAAATCGAAAGCGAGTAATGTATTATGTGCGTACCTTTAATATAATTATATCGTAGGAATCATTTTTACTTCAAGAGATTAAAGACATATTTCAATGTGCCTGTGAATAGTTTTGAGATCATTAACACCTTTCTTCAATTCGCTTGGCTTTATGCTTTGATCATGTAATTTGAAAAATATAGTGGCCTTGTTATACAAACACTTCGAAATGGTCCTAAACAATATGTCTCCGTACCAGAGACAGCCTGAACCTTGATCAGATTCAAGCATTTTGCAGTCCACGTATGCCAGGCACAAAGGTCGATTGGCAGCTGTCTGTCTAGGGTATAGATCTGCTTTGTCTATAGTCCTTACAGTAATTTGCTTGTTCGGGTTTGGTATTAGTCCAATCTCTGTGCGAGACGGTTCTTTGTGACGCGAAAACAGCTGCAAACGACTGCCGCACGTAGCTTTGGGAGGAATATTTTATTTAAGTTGTGCAGTAGTATGATTTCTTCTAAGAATAAAACCGCCGCATATCTGTTACAAGATATGGGTGTAGTACCTTGAGTATGGCAAAATGAAACAATCTCTGTAGTACTGGTTTTGCACTTTGGTTTTCGGTGTTTTATTGTGAATCTTCAAGTTATTTTAAGCTGTATAAGGGTCATCTTAATCCGTACAGGCAGACGTCCATTTTTTAATGATTACGTATATTATTTTAATTGATTACTAATTATATACAATATTTACGTAACACATATAATTTTAATAAAATACACTTAATATATTCTATGTTAATTAAATATATATGTTACTTGTATTAAGAAACGCAATAGAGTTAAATAATTTTACTGCATAGATATTTTTAGTGATTATTTAGGTATTAGGTATTAAATTAGTCACAAATTCACAAGTAGGTACATCTACACCACCAAGCTACACTAATATCTACAGATAGCAATTGCATCTTAGTCTTGGAATTTTATTTTAAATGTGCAACTTTATCTAGATCCTTTTGATTTAGTTTACTAGAAAAATATAGTTATTTCTACTATTGTAATAAAGCCATAAGGTGTCTTCTTAGCACTAATTTATAACCGGTTGAGATGAATTGCTTCGCGTGTTTTTTTATGCTTATCTTTCTATTCAAACCGGATTTACTACCATTATACGCTGACCCCTTTTTATTTGGCGCGTATTAGCTATTATTATTATATATAATATAGTATATTATTATTATAAGCGCATATTGGCATATAACTGTTTTGGTTTCCGTCAGTAAGACGTATATACTTTAGGTGCGTTCTCTTCACTGCTACAATGCGTTTTATGTAATAATCCAGTCAAATTAAAAAGACATGAATTCTGTACGACATAGTGTACAAATCATAGCTCATTGTATATGGTTGGATAATTGACATTAAGCGTATAATACACATTATGTCGTGCAACAAAACGCCACGTTTATTTTAAAATATATCCAGGTAGTTTTATTGTTTGACAAGTATTGATGACTTGAATTATTCTATTTTTATCAAAAAAACTATTTGAGATTATAGGCACTCATAAACATAGTTTAATAATATGATAAAGTAACAGTATCAAGTTTTGATGAATGGATTGTATGTATTTTAAGATTTTTATTGTTACTTATAACAATACCTTTTAATGCTTTATGTAATTCTTGAGAGTTTTTTACTGAGAGTTTCTAATTAGGTAAGTTGATTTTGGATAAATTGCACTTGTAATTCATTTCCTAGTAAAATATACTTTAGTATATTCTTTTCTGTTACCTAGCTTATATTAGTCTATTTTAGTATGAAATTTCATTACATACATACTTTTTTGGCATAAGAGATTGTTTATTTATAGTGTCTGAGAATTTGTACTTAATTACATTCCGTAAGTTATACCTATATGATAGAATAACGATAAATTTATTTCGTCTAATATTACCTAAAAGTTGACAGAGCTGTTTTACTTAGTCGATAAATAATATGCTGAAACCATGTACCGATGCTTATATGTAACTCTTATTGATTTTTATGCTACATTTCCAGCGCTTAAGGTTATAATGGACGAAATCAATTTACTTGGGCAAAACACACAATACTTCAGTTGAATTTTTTTCTTTAGCACTAAACGCCAAGGCAGCGTATGATTATTTAAAGCGCTTTAAGTGGAATTAGTATGTTAGACGCATACAATCCAATTTTAACTGCTAATCAAGAGCTTAAGCGACATCATGTTTGTTATACGCGATAGTAACAAAAGGCGATAATGTGCTTTATTAATGTATTATATGTCAAGATTTTATTAGAAAATTGTACGAGATGTAATATATTTTATAATCTTATTTAAGTATCTAATTGATAAGAATTTATGTATGAAAATTAAAAATAATAGTGTGTATTTGATAATAAATTTAGTTTAGAATAATAGGTTTAGTATAAACTGACGAAAGACATTAGAATGATTGAATTCTGATATTGGCTTTGTTACCTACGTAGTTCATTTGGTCGAAAAAATATTTGACCATTGGTAAACATTATAAATGGACAAGTTAAATATGAACATAAATAAAGGCCGTCACACATCAGCAACAATGTTATATATTATAGCAAGTTATATATAATATATATACAGGCTAAGGTGTTCAAGAGGGTGTGGATTGGTAAATCTGAAACTGTTAGAAATAGAGAGAGAACTGTTAGAGACAATTAATACTGCATCATTGGATTTTTTTTAATTAATATTTATAGCCAGAAATCGAACCACCTGATTTTGAAAAAAAAAATAACATCCCTAATAATAACATCCCGAATAATAACACCCACGGATAAAGTCGCTGATAATAGTCAATTTCGTAATGATATATTTTATTTTTCTTACGTTTCCTACCTAGCTGGATTCGACGTCTAAGAATTGTACTGCATCCGGCATCCCAATATAAGCCTCGACGCACACATCAGGTTTTTTTTTCGGTTCGGATCGACCCGAACAAATGAGCCGGCACGCATACGGTTGCGTGCTTTCTAACTTAACGTTAGGTTTTTAACCTAATGAAATGAATCGATTGTGTGCGATGCGCTGTTTAAATGGAATAGACTTTTGCTTACTGAATTTAAATTTAATTTTCTATGACTGAGTACCTAAAGCTTGTAAACCATACTTTGATAGCGTCTGGTCACATAGAACAATTAATATTGGATTAAATGGTCTTGACGGTCTTGAACTAAAATTTACAAGACTTAAATGACATTTTTTTTTTTTTTTTTTTTTTTATACCACTAAGGTGGCAAACAAGCTTACGGCCCGCCTGATGGTAAGCGGTCACCGTAGCCTATGGACGCTTGCAACACCAGGGGTATCACTTGCGCGTTGCCGACCCTTCAGAAATCTAATAACTTCTTTCTTGAAGAACTCCATACTGTAGTCCTTGCAGAAAACCTTGGCAGGGAGCTCATTCCACAACTTAAGCGTTCGCGGGAGGAAGTTTCTCTGAAACCGCACTGTACGCGACCATTTAGGTTCTAAAGTGTGAGAATGAATTCCCTGCCGATGGCGAGCGGTGCGATGGTAGAAAGTAGCCGTGGGCATCATTTCGAACAATTCCTCAGAACACAACCCATTGTACAAGCGGTAGAACACACACAGTGAGGCAAAGTCTCTCCTCAGACTTAAGGGCTCGATACCGCAAGTGAGTTTGGAAACGTCGACAATTCTCACAGCCCGTCGTTGAACCGAGTCAAAAGGGCCAAGCTGGTATCCGGGTGCACCTGCCCAGAGATGGCAGCAGTACTCCATATGGGGCCGAACTTGCGACTTGTAAAGTAACAACCTTTGCCCCGACGTGAAGTACTGCTTCGCTCTGTTGAGTACACCAAGTTTTTTGGACGCCAGCTTCACCTTATCTTGTAAATGATCTCGGAACTGAACATCGCTGGAGATGTCGACACCAAGGATCCCAATGCTCTTGGAGATGGAGAGGGGAGTGTTCTGGAATTGTGGGACCACAGTGAATGGAGTTTTCTTAGCGGTGAACGCGCACACTTGTGTCTTTGTAGGGTTGAATCGGACCAAGTTTACCCGTCTCCACTCAGAGACCTGGGACAGTGTGGTCTCGATTTGAGACACAAGTTCTCCGCGGTTTTCCTCCACATCGGAACGAGGGATGTTTGCACGACCCGTGTAAAAAGCGTCTCCAGTACTGTCATCTGCATAGCAATGTATGTTGTTGATGTCCAACATGTCATTGACAATCCATAGAGTTCGAAAATAGACAGAAAGTCAGCTTATACCGCCTTGGGCAGTCTGGTTCATCATATTAGACGTGTTCAAGACAAAAGAGCTGGCATTGATTCGTAGCACAGTCAACTACACTAAACTTAGTCCTGCCTGTGCTAGTATGCTATATCTTAATATATATAAATCTCGTGTCACAATGTTTGTCCTCAATGGACTCCTAAACTACTGAACCGATTTTGATCAAACTTCGTAAATATCTGTTATTTGATCCAACTTAAAAGATAGGATAGTTTTTATCTCGATATGTCAAGTGCGAGCCGGACTCGGGCACTATAGGTAAAAACCAACTTTCGCCGGGTACAGAGGAACGGCAGCGGAACAACGTTCGCCGGGACAGCTAGTATATATATATATAGTAGCGGGTGTTCGATAGTTTCAAGTTAATGAAGTATGTAGGTATCTTGTAAATTGTATGGTGATGTTAAGAGTTATGCCTATATTAAAGTAAGTGTAAGTATCTATATGTATTTCTTTTAAAAAAATAATATATTTTATATTGTTGAAATTTTGTTTTAGTGTGCCGCCTAACACTATTGAGATCACTTCGGTCCCAAAATAAGTACAAACAGAAGGTCCGCGATGATTTACTAAATTTTAAGTAGGTGATTCCAATTTGAATCTAGAGGGCTTATGATCATATGATGCGCATGTACACTGACTCACATAGGTGTTACAAATTGTATTATATAATTAAAGTGGATTACATTTTTTTACTTAAGTGTATTTAGAAATTCGTCTATTAGCCAATCCCGGTTCCCGGTTTAAATGAAACCCAAACGGCGAATGCGAGCAAACGCGTACTACGCGGCGCGGTACCTATACGTAAATACGAACGAGACTGCGATTTGCGCAATTCGATAGAAAGATTTCATTTTCTTACGCTTGCATTTTTTTTTTTTTATGGTGACTAATATTGGTATGTAGGTTTACAAGTTACATGCATAACTGTGTCATGGAATAAAAAAATCGGTCCAGTGCGAGTATGACTCGAACACCGTGGGTTCCGTACCACCATATATTTTACGAAGACAACGAAAAAGCGAGTTTGATCCAATGATTGACCACGTTGCTTAACTTCGGATATCGTTCTCAATAAACAAATGTGTAACTGTGTCTTTTAATACTTAAGACTATTTCGTAGATGGCGCTTATATGGTAATTTAATAATTTTGCCTTATTTGTAACGTAATCCGCCATTATAACACATACCTACTTTGAAAATTTTAAGTTTATACTAACTTTGGTCCTAAAGCCCATTATAGGTCGGACGAGCAGGCAGTCAGACTGACAAACAGATAGCGCAGGTTTCGTAATAGGGCTTCGCTATACCCATACATAGAAATTGGGGTAATAAAAAAATGTGTCGTGCACCCTATGGTGTTGTTTTATCAATTTTATCGAATAATATTTTGAATCCTTAAAAATCGGACTTAATCCTTAAAAGTTCTTCTGATATTCGTGATAACTTTTAAACTATGTTACTGATAAAGCTTTTATGACCAGCGTTTAGACTTTTTTTTCCCTTTTGAGTTCGGAATTAACTATAAAATGTCAACTAAATATAAACAGTATTCTTTTGGAAAAGTTTATTTTGGAGGGCCTCCAATGCGCAAAGTTAGGTACATACTTTATGGGCGAGCTGAAATCGATTATTTTTTCTGTGACAAAAATATCTTACGAATTGGCAAACGGCTAAGCGTAAAAAGTGCAAATTAATAAGTTACAATAAGATATTAAAATCTTTTACAGGAATTCCCTAGCTTTATAGTTACATCAATAATCAAAACCTATTTGGAGCTGTTGCGCTTTTAGGTATAGTTGTGAGAAGTATTTAAATATATCAATAAATACTTACCACATCATCATCATCATTATCAGCCCATCGCAGTCCACTGCTGAACACAGGCCTCTTTCGAGGTGCGCCATTTTGCATGGTCTGCATGCCCTCTACGCATCCAATCAGGTATAATGAAAAACAAACAAATACCTAATGTTATATGACGTATGTCCGGTATCGTTAACAATGCAGGAGTTTTGAACCTAAAAGTAGTCTCCAATAACAATCTTCAAAGTAAAATATTACGTACCCTATGTTAATTGAATTTCAATTTATGTGTGCTCGTCACTCACTTGTATACATTCATAACATTCCTACCCGAAGAAAGACGACTAACGGATTATTCAATTTGAGTAACAGAAAATGAGAATCGATTTTCTTTTAAAAATACTGACTGTGCTTACAAATTTAGAGACATGGTTATTAGAAGGATTTCATTCAAAAAGCCTTCCTTATTTCTTTCAACGTCTATTTCGCTTTTTTCATTATTTACTATTCGTTTTGACTGCTTTTATTCCTATTTATTTTCTTGATGTGTTAAAAACAGAAAGTTTCTTAACTAAATCAATCTCCGTTGCTCACAGTATTCAAACAATAATTCTTCTAATTTCTTGTATTCATTTTGGAGGAAAAGAACGAAATGTCCTTTTCTTTAAGTCTTTTTTCATTGGTGACATTGAATGCACTAAGCAAATTATTGTAACGACTGTTTTTACAGTTATTTGTCTTGTAGCTCAAAGTGTTCTTATTTGCTTCCATTTTTTGCTTTTAACAAATGTACCACCATTTTTACCCAATCCATTTGAATCATCGTTTTTTGTGTTAATTATGTTTCAATTTGACTATATACTTATGGCAGAAAATTTGATTGTTGCTGTCGTAGGTCTGAAGTGTTATGTTTTGTCTATGTGTATCGAACAGTTAAGTTTAACTGTTAGAAAAATCATTCGGGATGTAAAAAATGGAAAAATGGACCATCGTGTGTGTAACACTATACGATCATTTAAATCTACTTATGTAGAGCTCAATAAGTGTTGCCATGAAATTAGTTCCGTGTCCAGTTTAAAGGTAATTTAAAAACACAACGTCCTAGATGTAAATAAAAAGCGTGATTTTAATTTTATATAAAATTCTGTTTCTTTTACCTGCAGATATTTTCAGCGATAATGATGATGTACTTCTTTAACATTTATGCTGCTGGTGCCCTAGTAAACTATAAGGTAAGTGTAAAAGTAAGGTCCCTTTTTTTTAATTGAGCATTTATATCCACTAAAAAAATATATTTAGTTAGCGGTCCAATTTCAGAGTATAAATCGAGTAACTAACTTTGCTTAAATAGTCCTAGGTGTACGCAAAAAAAACTGCAAATCGATGTAGAGTTTAGCCGTTTGGCACACAAGTACTTTAGGCCAAAACAATAATTGTGAGCCGCAGTTCCTCAAAATATTGCCCTTAGGTTATGGTGTCATCAATTTTTTGTATGGGATTCAAATTTTTTTTTCAGAAACCCATCGTGTGAGGTAGCAAATGAAAGGGCCGGTTCTAAAAATATACAACACTATTACCTTTGGGCTACTTTGTTTCTTACAATCCAAAAAGTATTTTCAAAACATACCAAGTTTGGACGGCTCAGTATTTTTCTCTAATATATACCTTAAATGATAGTTTATATCCTCATTTTTAACTACCTGAAAGCAATTTGGAAAATATAAAATATAATTATTTTTTTGAATTTTTAAATACACTTAAATAACACCAGCAAACAGAAGCAGCAGACATAAGTCTCATAAAGATCTGAAGTTTAAGGAACCGTCCCACATTGCAATATTCAAAAATTAAAAAAAAATTATGGTGTCATCAATTATCCGTACCGTATCTAAGGGAAATAATTTGAGGAACTGCGGCTCAAAATTATTGTTTTGCCCTAAAGTACCTGTGTGCCAAACGGCTAAACTCTACATCGATTTGCAGTTTTCGAACGAAATTGCCGTTGTACACCTGCCACTAAAACTAGATCTACGTACGTTTGAGAGCGTACATCAACGATTGTGTAAAGTTTTACAAAAGTATTAGTTTCGTAAAAATGTATATTTATGTATATTAATATACAATACCGTTTATTTGTTTATGCGTCGGTACCTATAACTAATATTTTTGTCTGCGTCACCATACTCGTCAAAACCAAATAATTTTCCATGTACCATTAGGTACCCTTTTATTTTTTGCGTCAAATGCTGATCTATCCGCCGATGAGGTCTAAAATCTTTGTGGGATAATGGCTTTCATTGGATTTCTTTTCTAAAAAACGAATGTTACCCAAATAATGATGTAGATAGAGGTTTTTAAATTGTTAAAACACGTACGTACACGCTTATAAAAAATGAACTGAAATGTAGAAAAAAAACCCTTCATACATGACGGTGCACCCGGATTCCAGCTTGGCCCATTTGACTCGGTGTAACGAAGGGCTGTGAGAATTGTCGACGATCCCAAACTCACTTGCAGAATCGAGCCCTTAAGTCTGAGGAGAAACTTTGCCTCCCTGAGTGTGTTCTACCGCCGCGATTTTGTTCTGAAAACTTGTTTGAAGTGACTGAATAAGTGATGAATTAATTAATTCTCAAACTTTCGCGTACAGTGCTGTATCAAGGTTTTCTCTAAGGACTACTGTGAGGTTTTTCAAGTATTTTTTTTTCTGAACTGTCTATGCAGTTGGCTGTTGCAGCCATTACTGCTTCACCGGGCTTTTGGGGCGAGACTCTGAAGGAGTCTCAGCCCATATAGCGCCCAACGCTAAAGGACTCCCCGCGGGAGGAGCCTCGGCTTGGGTTGTCTCGCGGGCGTCCCTTCGACCGGCGTGAGCCTCGAACCCGAAAGTGAGTCAACGCCAGGAGGGGAGTTCCCCATTACGCGGTTGCGGTTGCGATTGAGTGGGGGTGAGAAGCGCCCCTACACTCTTTGCTACCTCGTGTATCCTTGCGGTCGCGAGGAACCCTGGGACGTCGGCGTCGTGTTAGAGGGGTGGCCCTATAAGGGGAGGTCGTTGAGATTAATCTCCCTATTCGGATAGCGAGATCGTCATCTGGGGCCGTTAGTACGTGCCGAGGCCGCCTAACAATAGTTTTACGACCGTGCCGAGGTCGGTCAGGGGGATGATAAGTTGTGGATTGCTCAATTAATCGATTTGGGTGATTTTTTTCGCTCGAAAAAGCGGACTGCCAGGTCTTTGAGATATTGGAGAAACGTGGGGAGCTCAAAGTCCCTGTGTAGGTCCGCATTTCGGACGTACTAGGAGGCTCCGGAGGCCGCACTGAGAAAGCAGTTTTGGAGGGTCTTTAGTTTGTGGAGATTGCGTTAAGACAACGCATAAACGACGCTAGCATATGCTAGTATGCAGAACGGCAGAGCTTTTGTCGGGATTCACTTTGATTTTCCATTTCCGGAACCATTCGCCTAGGGCGGTTATTTTGGATTGGAGTCTCTAAGTGATTCGACTCATTTGCCTATTAAGAAAGTTATTAGATTTTTGAAGGGTCGGCAACGCGTGAGTGATACCTCTGGTGCAGCCATGTGTGTAAAATTTTCCTTATATTAAACCAGCTTACTTTTTTTAACTAGGTATTTATAAATAGCTTATCGACATCTTATACAGTGCCATTGGGTCAGAAATGGAACAAACACTTGTACTATAGGTCTGTAATAGTAAATACATACCTACTTACATATTATACATAACAAACAAACAGTGAAACAAACGCAAATATCCATCACATGTAAGTCTTGTGCGCGATCAAACACGCGCTGTCTACACATCAGGCCGAGCGCATATTACGAGAAATTTCCGATAAAAAATTCTCGCGCGCACCGCACACTGTAAGAAAATTTCTCGTGACAAAATTTCTTGTAGTATGCGACCGGCCTCAGGCAGCCTCTCTGCTGAATTACTTAGCTCAGAGACTTACCTAAAAATCAGACAAAGTAAACAACGTTTTTTATAGATAATACCCGTCAAAATGCGTTTACACAGATTTACTGAAGGCATAGTGCAAATAATACAGTTTGTTTTGATGGCTAAAGGCGGTCAAAGCGTTATCAACGTGCACCAGGAGTTAGTAAGAAATATCGCTACCCTGAACAACGTTTTGGCAACAGGTAAAATTTCTAATCCTAACTCATATATATATAATATTTGCTAACTTATATATATATATATATATATGTATATATTTGTGAAAGTCTGTTTGTATGTTATTGCTTAGTTACGACGCAACAGAACATCGAATTGAGCTGAAATTTTTAAGGACTTACGGATTTTTACGAGCACTTACTAAAGCTAGCTATAGCAAACTTTCTTACTATAATGAAAGACTTGCCGCAGAAATTGTCAGCCCACGCCGATAACCGAAGTTAGCGCGGGCGCGCGGTGCCGCAGGCTAAAACAATTATAATTCTTGCATCTATATAATATTATAGAAATGATAGGATGTGTGTAACCAAGTGACTTCCCATGACAAACTGAAATTTAATATATAGATACCAACCTACCTCGGTTTAAAAAGTCGGTGGTGGTCGAGGGGTTTAAATTTCACTTCAAGTCCTAAGTGGCGGAGGTTCGAACCCCGGGTCGGCGTGTACCAATGAGTCTTTACTTAATTTCTCAAGTACACTGAGTTGTTTATTCACACCACAGGCTTTTCGGTGAAGGAAAAAAGCGTGAAGAAACCTGCAAAGTCAAGAAAAAAAAAAGACGTATGTGAAGTCCACAATCCGCACTGAGCCCGCGTGTGGACTATGGCCCAAATCACCCTCGCTTATGAGAGTAGACCGTGCCCCAACAGTGGGGACGTATGAAGGCTGGCGAGAGAGAACCTACCTATAAATGTTACAAAATTTTGCGCAGTCTCTGACAAACCCTCCGTTTTATTATAATAATGGCTAAACGAATGTATATACCTAATATTAAAATTAATATTATTAAAATTAGGAATAAATAATAATCCCGGAGATTTAAAAGTTCTCGCGGGAGTAACCGAATTCCACTTTAACGAGCTATAGCTGCAGCTGTAGCTTGCTATAACAAACTTCTTTTCTATAATTTTGCCGTAGAGTTGTTTGCCGTAACCAAATTTTAGGGCGGACGGAGCTGCGGGCAAAAGCTATACTATGTGTATGTGTCGAATGTGGCTACAGAGTTAATTCAAATTAATTAATTTTATTACAGAGCTCCACTGTTCATGTAATATATCTAGAAGAGTGCGTGTCTTTCTGCGTGTAATCCGCACGGCACCTTTGCGAGTTCGTGTTTTCGAAACATTCGACATCAGTATGGCTCTGCTGACATCCTTTTTTTCACTCCTCATTAGTCATATTATAGTTTTACTGCAATTCTGATCTGATACATACATAATTATTTCATAGTGAATTTGCACTTAATTTTTTTTTATCTTTACAGCAAAGTTAATGCTGATGTCAGTCAGCCAAAAGTTCTTGTAGAAAAAAAGTCTTATATCGCAAGAGTAGCTTATAAGGCCTCTTTAACAAAATGGCAAGCTGGCCTGCCTCATATCTCTGAAGATAGTCTACATTGTGGTTAAGTTCCTGCCTAAAGAGCGCACGATTTACGGTGTGTTCTATTAACAGCGTTGAGAGCATAGCATAGTCATAACATCGCATAGGCATTGAAATCGTTCTGTTCACCAAATATAAACAAACAATATGGCCGTCTACTATTTGACAGCGCATCTACTTCGCTACCTGCCAAACATGTGCAGCCAGTGCGTTGAATGCGGTTCGGAAGGGACGTCATAGCGTATTCATTTTTGGTCAACAGAACGATGGAACATAGACAGCATGGAACGTATTCAATGCGTATAATGCTTGTCAACAAAACGCCCCTATATTAAATACCAGTCTCTTAGAGTGTTTTCAGATATGCATGTTTCGTCATGGTGCCTTTTTCAGCTGCGGCCGCAATGAATGAAAAGGGCTTCATGCGTGACGAAGCGCGCATATTCCTTAGTGTAAAAACGATTTAACGGTGTTCAGTACAGCTCGAGAGTTAGTTAGTACAGTCGGTTGATTAATTTAGTTCTTTTAAAAAGCACATAAAGTACACAAGAGTAAAAGAAAAGGCTATTACGACCACTACCGCCTTTGGCCAGGTATTTTATACTAGTACTTCTTCAATAATTAACTAATTCAATTCTTCTAACACTGCACTGTGTGTGTTACATACCTTAGTAGTTTTAGGTAAAGAAAGTTGCGATGAATTAAAAGTGTGTTATTTATTACTAATCTGCTTTATTTATATACAGCTGTACTGTATTTGTATACTGAATTTAGCAAGTGCCCTATTTTTGTGGAACACTTTGTGAATACACTAAAAGAAGTATGGTTGAATTAACTTATTTAAAGGTTAATGAAGGTAACATGAATTTGGTTCTGGTTACTAAACAAAACGATTAGAATAACCTTAATTCATAGTAAAGTAGGACAAGGCGTTCGCCAGGCGGGGAATTCCCCTTTAACGCCGCTCCACAATTGTTAAACCGGAGCTGAACAGATTTGACGCATTATCCGCCGCAGCCTTCCCTTAATCTATCAGGTACACTGACTAGTTATTATCAACCGTATGCTTCGCATCACAGAGCTCCATCAGGACCTATCGGTGCAATTAAACGCTGATTGTAAGCTTTGTTATACTTTATTTGCATTCCATTAAATTTTACTTGTTTTTAGTAAAGAACACTGTTATTCCAACAAGATTATTAACTTGTAGCTACTAAAGTTTTTTCTCCGTATTTTTTAGTAGGACAACACAAGTATGATATCACTTACCTAATTTATATCTATATCTAAATACCACCGTTATTTTAAGAAGCAGTTAGGTATATAGTAGTTTATTTAAAAGTACACGAAGAAAAAACTTTAGTAGCTACAAGTAAATAATAATAATAACCACTAAAATATTAGTAATTCCGAGGACAAGTAAATTACACTGATGGTCACCATCACGGCTAAATTCCTGTCTATATAATAAGATCGTTAAGCTTTCAGTTACTTAATTAATTCACTAACAAATAACCTACTACTAAAACCCAAAATCTCTGATGTAAATGAGTCAACTTCATCAATAGAAATGAAAATTTAACTGGATATTCCAATTATTCGGGTTCCGTAGGCAAATACTTAGCAAAACCTTAACTTTCGTTATGTCCATGTGCCCATCTATATCAGATCTACCTACCCTATAATAGTATAGCAATATATGTTGGCATCTTGTGGCCAACGATTGTTGATCAGACGGTCGTTGGGCGATAGTTAGTTGCGTCGCCACGAAGAACCAAAACTGGCCCAACCGAGAAATATTATAAGAGGCACATAGTTGAATTTGATATCAAATATAAAGTCTATGGTCTCTTGGAGATCTTATCAAATTTCTAAGTCAACACAATAAAGAAATCAGCCATTTGATATTTTGATGCTACCAAATAAATCAAAACCTATAGGGTACCTACTTCCCGTTGACCTCGGATCATAAAATTTGGGAACAAGCAGCCTAAGGACAAGTTAAAGAAGAATCCAACAATCGTTATTTCATTTTTATGTCTCATAAAAATATTTTTATCGATTACAAACTTACATTTGCAGTTACAGAGTGTGTGTGTGACGTATACTGATGTAATGGGCAACATTTTTCCAACTACAACAGAAGGTGTGCGAGTGAGACTCGCGCTTGTCCGGTTTTCTTGATGACTTTAATTTATAGAACTAAACACAAACTTTTGGAAACCATAATAAACATTACTTGATTATTTTAAAAAAGGTTATAGAGGTAAGTTTAGTAAATCGCTCAAGTCTGAGGAGAGACTGCCTACCTGTGTGTGTTCTACCGCTTGTAGTACAGTGGGATGTGTTCTGAGGAATTGTTCGAAATGATGCCCACGGCTACTTTCTACCATCGCACCGCTCGCCATCGGCAGGAAATTATTTCTCAATATTTTGTATCAAAATGTCGCGTACGGTGCGATTTCAGAGAAACATCTTCCCGTGAACGCTTGGGTTGTGGAATGAGCTCCCTGCCCAGGTTTTCTCTAAGGACTACAGTATGTGGTTCTTCAAGAAAGAAGTTATTAGATTTTTGAAGGTTCCGCAATGTGCAAGTGTTACATCTGGTGTTGCAAGCGTCCATAGGCTACGGTGACAGCTTACCATCAGGCGGACCGCAAGCTTGTTTGCCACCAGAGTGGTATTAAAAAAATATAGAATTGTATAGTTTTTATAATTCCTATTAAGTTAAAAATAGATTTTGTGATTGTTATTATAACATGAGCTTGAGTGCTTTTCTATCCAGCTTGCCACCCCCTCCGTAGGGAAGCTCTTGCAAAAAGCGCACACCACCTGCTAGCCGCATTCTGTGTGATACCTGCAATAAAAATCTATATGAAATTCAAACTTGAAGCTACAGTTACTCTCCAACAAATTGCGCCATTTTTAAAAGGGATGTCACAGTAGACTAGCCAATGGCTGTAAACTCATCCACATCATAATGTAAGAAAAGCCTCATTTCACCAAACACTTTAGTCTCGCGTGATAGCTGGTGAGACCATCACCGCAACACTGCTTCTGATAGCAGTGTATTTGAACTAATGTGGCTTCATATGTCCGATAAGTCCTATATTACAGGGACAGAATAATATACCCCTTTGCCAATTCAAGACAAACCATAAGATGTAAGTGAGGACATCAGAATATGTATAATATAATATACCGAGATAGTCTTTGTTCTTTAGAAGAACCTGTGAGTAGACCTCTTGAAATGGACTGACAACATAACATTCAAGGAAATCATTACGAATCAGGATAAGAAGTAGCTTTGTGTTTCTCTCCGGTACCTTTTTTTTTTTTTTTTATACCTCTAAGGTGGCAAACAAGCTTACGGTCCGCCTGATGGTAAGCGGTCACCGTAGCCTATGGACGCTTGCAGCACCAAAGGCACCACTCGTGCATTTCCTTCAGAAATCTAATATCTTCTTTCTTAAAGAACCCCATATTGTAGTCCTCGGAGAAAACCTAAATTCTAAGTCCCATTTTTAACTCACGTAGAAATGACCCACGAAAAAACAAAACACAAGCAAAAAAACTCATTTTGTAACACGAGGGTATTTTACGACGGACCAGCAACATCTACACTGCCCTTCCAATTCTCTCTCCACTATCCAAAATACATGTACAGTCAGATGAAACATATGTCGCTGCTGATGGCGACTGAAATTCGGTAACTTACAAGCAAGATAGATCAGAAACAACCCCAAATCTAATCATATGGCAATCATAATAAATTTATCATTTATAAGCCAATAATTTTAGATTAGTACTTCATTGTAATTACATTTGGTTTTAAGTAATCAATAGTTATAGTATTTGATTCCGTGGATTGGATTTGAATATATATTTTATTAAGTATTAAGTATTTGTTTGATGCCCAATCTATGCCAAAACGCAGCCCTTGCATACCCGACCAATTGTGTTAGATTCCCTAATTTCTGCCAGAACCGCTTGTATAATGGGCTCAGTTTTAAAGAATTGTTTGAAATGATGCCTACAGCGACTTTCAACAATCACAACGCTTGCTATCGGCAGGCTATTCACCCTCACACCTTGGAGACTAAATGGTCACGTACAGTGCGGTATCAGAGGAACCTCTTCCCGAGAACTTTTCGCTAAGATTTCCTCTACAATATGGGGTTCTTCAAGAAAGAAGTGATTAGATTTTTAATGGGTCAGCAGCTCGCGAGTTATGACCTCGATGTAGCAAGCTTCAGAGGTTGCAGTGACCGTAAGCTTGTTTGCGAACTTAGTGACATAAAATAAATAAAAATAATGCCCTTGGTATTTGCAGCGAAAATGTACACACGTATGGTCGTCTGCAGCCATCAGCACGTAACAGTCAACAGTACAGTCTAGTTTTGAAAATAAAATGTTGTTGCACACTAAGCCCTGATCGCTTTACCATATAAGGAATACCCCACGTATAACACCCTGCTAATTGTATACCTGCGTATCAACGTAGGCAACGAGCTCATCATCGGTAAGAGTGACGCCCGGCTGCAACACCACGAACGCTGTGGGCGCCTGTCCATACTGCGGGTGAGGCGCGCCAACCACTCCAGCGTCTCGGACTGCTGTATGTTGCAACAAAACTGCTTCGAGCTCTGCTGGGGCCACCTGCATATCATAAGAATATTACTATAAATTGTACAGGCATGTAATTTTGGCATTAGAAACTACGCAATGATTTTAGTAGAAAATGCTGCGGCTTAAAATTAACGCATAGTGGTGCTTGTACAACTGGGTAAGGAATAGTTACTAAAGCTATAGATATCACTGGTAAACAAAAGGTAGATAGAAAAAGTTCATACCTGAAAGGAATCAAACTTGATCAGTTCCTTAATCCTATCAACTATATAAATGTACTTGTCTTCGTCATAATAACCAACGTCTCCTGTCTTGAAATAGCCTTCTTCATCCAAGTGGTCTTTGTTGTTTAGGCCTATGTAACCTGAATAAATAAAAGAAGAATTAAAACGCGCCCATCTACAATCTCCAATCCAATCCGAAATAAGGACATACGGAAGACACCGAAAGTCACCGTCATAGCTCGTAGAATCATAGAAGCTCATAATCTTGGAAGCATAGTAGCTTCACGGCGCCAGGACGGTCTCGACATTGATGTCTCGATGACTGACTGTATGAATTAAATGAATGTTTCTAGTGCGGTATATCAGAAGCATTGGGTGATTTAGTCTATGTAATTTCCATAATTATCTTTGTCTCCTCGAGCAAGTTAATCTTACATTCCGTTATTCCGCTCACATACAACGCAGTAAAAAATCTATCCTTCACCTGTTTCTACCTTTTTGCATTCTTCATTTTGTATTGTACAATAACTGTCAATAGTGGAAATTGATTAATTAGTTTAGCAATAATCTACCAATGACGAACTACTACAGTTCGGAAAACCTTAAGGTTTATGTTATCCCTAGAATACTATGTATAGTTATTATCATATTGTTAACAATAATATTATTTATAAAAAAATGCCATCCATTTATTCCCTTAGCAATAACAGATGATATTACTGTAAGAAAAAAAGCAAAGTGTCGACCTAAGATAGTATATACCTACATAACATGACATAAGTATTAGCGTCAGGTTCCAGAAGCTACTGAAATCTATTAATTACAATGTCAAACTTCAACTTTTACTTGGCTTCGAAAAATGTAGATTTTTTATTTTGTTTGTTATATCCATTTTCGATAGTTCACATTTTGTTCGTAATAGAAGGGTAATATGCAAATGACGATAACTTTTAAACTACGCAACGTAGACCTGTGATTTTAGTATGGTATGATTATGCAGATAATATCTTTTTCTTTTGAATAAAACCAAAAACAGTTAGCATCAAAGTGCTAGTTTTTGCAATAATTTTATACAATTAAAAAACAACATATTTTTTGACTAAAATAAATAAACTATTGTTTGAAATAATTTTTGGCCATTATTCTTTCATTTATGTGTTTTTTGATGACACATAATATTATTGCCTTTGAATTGAAATGTTTTGTTCATTTCAAGGACGGGCACATTATAATTAAAAAATTTTTTTGGGTAAAGTCACATAGATAATAAATTAAAAAACTAAGGCCATTCAAATAGGAGTGGGGTGGGCCTACATATGGGGTGTCGATAAAATTGACATTATAGCAGACCTGGTACCCTGACTAGAAATTTCAGGATTTACCCGCAAACCGCATGACAGTTTGAAACACAGCTATCTAATATCACGTGCCAGGTGCACAAAAAATCACAGCGCTTTTCAGTATAAGTCAACGTGAGCGTCAAATCGGTTTTTAGAAATTTGCCTGAAAACTAACTCGATTTTTAAGATTTCAGTAGAAACAACACTGAACTATCTAGTTAGCTAGCCATTAATATGAATTATAATGTTATACGTTAAAGAATAGCAGTTAATAACCAAAAAAAAAATTAACAGGTCTTTTACAGTTTTTTTTTTATCGAGGCAAATTAATGCTATCGCGTTTTTGGTAGAACAATACACTAGGTATATGTTCTTGTATATAGGGTCAAATTTTTAAACTAAAATACTGACTACAAGTATTGATTTTTTTAATTTAAGGGGGCGATATAGGATCGAAAGCTAATTTCTGCAATTCTAACGTTGTGTATGTAAATGCACTATATAATAATCATTAGATAATGTGATATATATTACTATTAGATATATGTATATGTTATAAACTTCTTAAGTAATTTATAGCGTAATTTTAGCCTTGAAACTTTTAATTTTTTGTATGGAATTCAACGTTATTACCGTTTTGTAGTCACATTTTTTGACTTTTTGCTACAATTTAGAGTCAATGCACTAGATAACAAGCTATTCTAATTATTTCACCAACTCTCATTACAAGATAATGCAAAACACGTTAAAGAGAGGTAGGGCACTGCAAGTACTCGCTCGAATAAGCCACCCGAACAACTAAAGCAGGACCTAGCGAGTACTTGCTCGAATGAGCGGCCCGAACTGGGGAAGTACCTCCACCTTACAGAAAACCGCGGCCATAATAACACTAACATTGAGTAGTGTTGTGTTCCTGGCGGTGAGTAAGGTTGCCAGAGCTCTTTGAGGATTCGCTGCGCGGACAGCGGAGGACCGGCGGCGCTTGTTGCTGTCATGCTCGGCGTAGACGCGGCGTGCTGGTTCGGCGGTCAGGGAGACCTGATGAAACGGCTGACCGCTGGCCGCCCGCAGGTTGAACGGGATCCCGAACCCAGGGATCACTTAATCTCCGCCCTGGGAGGCTGATTAGCCAGCCTGTGTAAAGTATCTGAAGTGGTAGTCGTGCCGGAGAAGGAGACCGGAGTGGACCCGGCTACTACAACAGAGGGGGATCAGGGGCCCTTCCGCCCGCCGTGCCAGCAACCGTATCATCTGTGGCGAGCTTCGGCAGTCTTAGAACCGCCGTTTTGTCCTCTATGCTGTCTGTGCAGTGAATCCTCATCCCTTAGTCTTAGTAACTTCTTTTATATATTATGGCCATAAGAAAGAATAAGAAAAGAGTTTGCACAGCGGCTACTCCATCCACATATAATGTGGATTTTTGCAACATCAGGGGTATTCACGCAAATCTTAACGCAGTCCACCACCATCTCGAAACTGCGCAGCCGACCATTCTTTTTCTAACGGAGACGCAGATATCCTGCCCGGCCGACACATCATAGCTTCACTATCCCGGCTACAAACTCGAACACAATTTCATGAGTCGTGCCGGTGTATGTATGTTCGTCCGGGAGGATATCTGCTGTCGCCGCCTTCATAGCCTTGAAGACAGGGACCTGTCGATATTGTGGGTGCGCGTAGATTACGGCGGCCACACTCGTATCTATGCGTGCCTATACAGGTCTCATAGCGGTGACACGGACGTAACTCGACTCTTCACGCACCTGAGTTTGACGACTGACAAAGTTCTATAGCAATATCCCACAGCAGAACTAGTTATTTTGGGAGACTTTAACGCCCACCATCGCGAGTGGCTCAGTTCTCGAACCAATAACTATGCTGGGATATCTGCTAACGAATTTGCTCTGACCTATGGATTCTCTCAGCTGGTACTTACTCCAACGAGAATACCAGATATAGAGGAACATACGAGCTCCTTACTGGACCTTCTGCTGACTACTCGTCCGGATGGATACTCCGTCTCAGTGGATGCGCCTCTTGGCTCCTCGGACCACTGTCTCGTCCGGACTCAAGTGTCATGCACACAACCCGATCCTTCTGGGCCAACTAATTGGCGTCGTGTGTGGCACTATAAGTCGGCAGACTGGGATGGATTGCGAGAATTTTACGCATCGTACCCGTGGAGGCAGATCTGCTTTAACTCAGAAAATCCTGACGTCTGCGCAGCCGCAGTCACTGAGACAATCCTTGCTGGTATGGAATGTTTCATTCCTAACCTGCGAGTAGCTGCCGGCGTCAAAAAACGACCGTGGTTTAATAGGTCTTGCAGAGAAGCTAAAATTCTTAAGCAAACTGCGTATGAGGCTTGGACCACGGCTCGTAATAATAAGGATCCGAATATTTCTGAGTTAAAACGCAAATTAAATGCTGCTTCGAGGTCCAGTAAGAAAGCAACTGCCAGAGCAAAATTCCAATTCATCGGCAAAATAGGTGGGCGACTTGCGAGCTATCCTTCTGGGAGTCGTGCTTTCTGGTCGCTTGCCAAAGCTGCCGAAGGGAACTTCTGCCAGTCGTCGTTACCACCACTGCGAAAGACCGATGGTGACTTGGCCCATAGTGCTAAAGAGAAAGCCGATCTACTGGGCAGTCTCTTTGCCTCGAACTCGAATATGAACGATGAAGGCGCTGTACCACCTACTATACCGTGGTGCGGTAAGACCATGCCGGAAATCTCCATAACGCAGCGGGAGGTCAGGCGGGCGTTGCTCTCTCTAGACGTTCATAAGTCGAGTGGGCCAGACGGTATACCAGCAGTGGTGCTTAAGCAGTGTGCTCCTGAGTTATGTCCTGTACTCACGCGCCTCTTCGCGCTTTCCTACCACAATAGGCAATTTCCGTCTTCATGGAAGACTGCGAATGTGCACCCGGTGCCCAAAAAGGGCGATAGATCAGATCCATCGAATTACAGGCCTATCGCTATTACCTCTCTCCTCTCTAAGGTGATGGAGCGTGTGATCAACACACAGCTTCTAAGATACCTAGAAGTACACGATCTGGTCAGTGACCGTCAATATGGCTTTCGCCACGGTCGCTCGACTGGTGACCTTCTAGTGTATCTCACACACCGATGGGCACTAGCCATTGAGAGTCAGGGGGAGGCATTGGCATGTAGCCTGGACATAGCGAAGGCGTTCGATCGGGTCTGGCACCGCGGTCTTCTATCGAAGTTGCCATCTTACGGAGTGCCCGAGGGTTTGTGCAAATGGGTGGCTAGCTTTTTGTCCGGCAGACGCATACGAACCGTAGTTGACGGTAGTTGCTCTGATAGCATGGGCATTAATGCTGGTGTCCCGTAAGGCTCTGTGCTGTCTCCTACGCTGTTTCTACTGCATATCAATGACATGTTGGACATCAACAACATACATTGCTATGCAGATGACAGTACTGGAGACGCTTTTTACACGGGTCGTGCAAACATCCCTCGTTCCGTTGTGGAGGAAAACCGCAGAGAACTTGTGTCTCAAATCGAGACCACACTGTCCCAAGTCTCTGATTGGGGACGGGTAAACTTGGTCCGATTCAACCCTACAAAGACACAAGTGTGCGCGTTCACCGCTAAGAAAACTCCATTCACTGTAGTCCCACAATTCCAGAACACTCCCCTCTCCATCTCCAAGAGCATTGGGATCCTTGGTGTCGACATCTCCAGCGATGTTCAGTTCCGAGATCATTTACAAGATAAGGTGAAGCTGGCGTCCAAAAAACTTGGTGTACTCAACAGAGCGAAGCAGTGCTTCACGTCGGGGCAAAGGTTGTTACTTTACAAGTCGCAGGTTCGGCCCCATATGGAGTACTGCTGCCATCTCTGGGCAGGTGCACCCGGATACCAGCTTGGCCCTTTTGACTCGGTTCAACGACGGGCTGTGAGAATTGTCGACGATTCCAAACTCACTTGCGGTATCGAGCCCTTAAGTCTGAGGAGAGACTTTGCCTCACTGTGTGTGTTCTACCGCTTGTACAATGGGTTGTGTTCTGAGGAATTGTTCGAAATGATGCCCACGGCTACTTTCTACCATCGCACCGCTCGCCATCGGCAGGGAATTCATTCTCACACTTTAGAACCTAAATGGTCGCGTACAGTGCGGTTTCAGAGAAACTTCCTCCCGCGAACGCTTAAGTTGTGGAATGAGCTCCCTGCCAAGGTTTTCTGCAAGGACTACAGTATGGAGTTCTTCAAGAAAGAAGTTATTAGATTTCTGAAGGGTCGGCAACGCGCAAGTGATACCCCTGGTGTTGCAAGCGTCCATAGGCTACGGTGACCGATTACCATCAGGCGGGCCGTAAGCTTGTTTGCCACCTTAGTGGTATAAAAAAAAAAAAAAAAACACCTTTCCAAATTTGCGCAAGTGTTGAAACAATGTTCACTTCCAGATTTTTTATTGCATTAAATACAATAAATGAAAATCTTTCAGTAAGGTAATGCACTAGACAAAAGCAAGTTTTATAACATATATTTTTTTCAATGCTTTAGATGCTATAGTTCAGACACAAAATTTGCACAAAAATGGCGTATTTTCGCGGTCTAGCCTATATACCGCAGCCTTAAAAAAGGGTCACTTGGCGTTGGTCAGCCAATTAAATTATCGCTAGCCCTATCCCAAACATACCATATAGTTGACTTTAGCGAACTGGTTGTATCTCCCAACCAGGAAAAGGGTCCTGTAAAAAATTCTATATCTCTAAATGGCTTTGTTAAGGTTTTGTATTCAAGTGTTCGTAGTGATAGCTTGTTGTATAAAAGCGTTTAATATAATAATTTGGCTCTATAAACTTATAAAGCAAAAAGAATTTATAAGAGGGTGATGTAAACATTTACATCGCCATTTCATACAACCGTTTCTAGCAAGCACTATAAAGGACACCAATTACAACTGTTTTTAAGATATTAAGCACTTTAAAAGTTTTAAAATTGTCTTTAATGAAACAAATCTGCTCTTTATATGTTACAAAAACACTAGAATAGCCCAGTACACTATATTGGTGCCGAAGATGCCAAATTATTGGTGTAGCCGTACTAGAACACCTTTTAAGATTCTTATATAGTGCCTTAAGTCTGGACCTATACCAGTCACTATAGAATAATGTTTTAATACCGAAATGTTATATAATTGCGTTTGATGCTTCCCTTTTGTACCAAATTTGATCATGTGTGTCTACAATACCACTTGTACAGTACTTTGAATGAAGGCGATCGGTGGCAGTAATTTTTAGGGCGATTTAGGGATAAAGTGGGTTTTTTTTTTTGCTTCTTAAGTACAGAATGGTAAAAAAGTAATAACAACGACTCAGCTATACAGCATTCTATTTACTCTTTAATATCTAATGACCCGCGTGAAAGACATATAAAAGAAATGGGACGTATAGAAGACAACAAAATTTGTTATTCTCTAAACAAAATAATACACTGGATTTAAGGAACCCTATTTTTTACTATGATGGAGGTGACCTATATTATGACCGGTGCCATTTGGAACTATAACCGCCACACCAAAACTGATTTGATTCGTAATGGTGTCTCTGATTTATTTATTTTTAAAAACATATATTTTACTTAATTATTGTCAATAATTCGGGGGGCGCATTAAAAATTCTCTACAAACCTAACCTTAGTATATCAATAAAATTTCTTCCGCATATCATTCTAAAGGCGGAGGACCATAACGCACCGTGTTCCCATTCACGATATGAATATAATTAATAATAAAGTAATAACCAAGTTTCACGATTATTCCTTATAATTTCAAAACAATTAAAAAATTATTGAGTGAGTGAATGAATGAATGAAGAATGATAGATATGGCTATGTACAGGAACCTCGATAACCGCTACGGTACCGAACTGGACTATAATAGCATCGAGGTGACTACTACATCACCATAGTAGTGGTTTAAAGGAACTATGATCACTACTATAGTGACAAAAGTTATTACAATAGCGTTTAGGACACTACTAAATCGTCATAAGGCCTCACTTGACGCCGCTACAGAAAAACTATACAATAACATAGTGATATAAATGCGCCACTTTGGGGTGTTGTCCTAGGTGTACGCAAAAAAAACAAATCGATGTAGAGTTTAGCCGTTTGGCACACAAGTAATTTAGGGCAAAACAATGATTTTGATCCGCAGTTCCTCAACATATTTCCCTTAAATATTTTTAAATACACTTAAATAACACCAGTAAACAGAAGCAGCAGGGTACAGTACAGTTCCACATAGTCTCATAGAGATCTGAAGTTTAAGGAACCGTCTCACATTGCAATATTCTAAAATTAAAAAAAATACTAAATTTTAATATTTTCCAAATTGCTTGCAGGGGGTTAAAAATAAGGATATAAACTATCATTTAAGGTATATATAAGAGAAAAATACGGAGCCACCTTCTACCTGGAGGGGCCCAAACTTTGTATGTTTTGAAAATACTTTTCTGGATTTAAGAAACAAAGTTGCCCAAAGGTAATAGTGTGGTATATTTTTAGAACCGGCTCATCAAGCCCTTCATTAGAGACCACGGTAGGTTTCTGAAAAAAATATTTAAATCCCATACAAAAAATTGATGACACCATAACCCCCACCCTAAGGGCAATATTTTGAGGAACTGCGGCTCAAAATTATTGTTTTGCCCTAAAGTACCTGTGTGCCAAACGGCTAAACTCTACATCGATTTGCGGTTTTCGAGTGAAATTGACGTTGTAAACCTGCCACTAGTGTTATAAATGTTTTTTGCTCTTCTATAGGACTATTCACTTACACCAATTTGCTTTTGCCAAGTGTTTAGCTCGTTAAAACGAAGAAGGTATGTCTATCGTCCGTAATACGTCAAAAAGAGCTATGTTAAGTCTACAGTCCGCGCTGACTGAGTCCGTAATGGATTATATATTTTGTCCGTGGGAATACTTGATTGGGATAAAAAGTATCCTGTATATTAATCCAGACAACAGACTGGTGTTACAAGCGTCCAAGGCTACGGTGACAGCTTACCATAAGGCGGACCGTTAACTTGTTTGCCACCTTAGTGGTATAAAAAAAAAAAAAAAAAAAAAAATCACCATTGTCTATCTGTATGCTAAATTATTGATCGATGTAGGTACATATTATTAAGATAAAACTTGATAAATTACTTGGCGTGAAGGCAGGAGTCATGACGCATATCTCGCCTCGTTTATTTGGACCCAAAGGCTCTCGTGTTGTAAGGTCAACAACCTGAAAAATAAAATATTTTGATTTTAAAAATATTTATAAATCCCATTGCAGATAAATAGGAATAAATTACTAATTTGCTATTTAGAAGCCTTAGGTCTTCGGCTTTAATAACTCGAGTTTGTAATTTCCGTACTGCACACAATGTTTTTAATCACATTTTTTTCCACAAACAAAATTCAATAGAAATATAAGATGTATAAATAAATAATCTCACCAAAACACAATTGAAATGGCGGGAATAGAAGTAGGGAAAACAACACCACTGCCAGAATTAATTAAAAAGTTTTGATAACTCGCTTGCTTTGTGCTAAGCTTTTATACATTACCTACATGATGTACTTAAATTGAAATCGTTACCTTAATCTTTATCATAGGTAATATTATGATTTATAATACTTTACATCACACTTACTCGTAAACAGTGTCATTTACTTGAAGGCAAAGCAGGTGGTAAGACCTTAATTAGTCCAACGGGCTTTTTCTTTGTAAATTTTACTTTTCGCAAAGCAAGACGCGCGTTCATAGAAACTCTACATACAAACTGTCTGTTCAAAATATGAATTACGCGTAAACTACTAGCGAATAATTAGAAGTTTCAACTTCAGACACTATACATACAAGTTATAACTGCGGCCAAAACTTTTGAATACATAAATTCTCTAGCTAGATATCTAGATTCGGCGTGGCGTTGTTTTCTCTACTTCTATTACCGACATTTCAATTGTGTTTTGTGGAGTTAATTTATTTATTTACCTTATATGCTTATTTATTAACTTGCAAATGTGATGTTATATTTGTCACCTATCCAATTTAACCATAAGTACGCATTATCAGTTATGTTCTTCAACAGTTATCACTTTGTATTGCCAACCAGCTGCTCAGGAAGCTGCCTATTTAATGAGAGCTTTTTCTCAATAACTGAAAACTAAGGCCCCATTTGCATGAGCGCTTTTTCAACGGGCGCCAAAAGACGTTTAATTGATACCCATACTAGTATAGTATTATATAATCTGTGCCCATGTATTTTTTCACACGAAGGCGGTTTAAAAACGCGACTCTTCTTTATAGAGCACAGTTAGATTTTTGACGTTAAGCGTAAAATAGCGTCTAAGTCGGGTTTTAAGCTCTCGTACGAATGAGGCCTTATACACCGTAAAACTTTAGCGTTTATACTCACTACATGTGTGTTATTGCTGTAATAATTGTTAATTTAACCGATCTTAAACTCTAGTCACTTTAACTGATTTTGCTAGAGTTACTTTATTTTTTATTTAATGCATAAGACAATAAAAAGCGTCGTTAACGCGACTTTATCTGCGTTAATATCAGGCTTAAAGTTCCGCGTTTCCTTGTACGGTCCAGTTTTCGTTTCCGTTTTCATAGTTTTCATAGCTTTAGAAACATTAGGATTTTTATATAAACTTTTAACTACCTTTTGCTCCCCTAAATCTGTCTTTGTCGTAACCTTATAAGGAATTTAAGTGTGAAATTTTAGTTTCTACTAGTTTATGAGATTTCACTATTCAGTAAGCTACTATTAGGATAGTACTTTGAATGTACTTACCTTAAATTTCATGCATAAGATGGTGAGTTCGATGAAATAATAACTAGCCTATTTAAGCTTGTTAGGTACTAGCTAGGTAAGAACATTATGAGGGCGGTGAACCTTGAAAAAAAACTATGAATATATCTGGTAATGTGTTTGTGAAGATTAAAGTGATGAAAATAAAGTAGTTGATGAACTTACTTTGAGGGTAAATGAAACGTTTACGTGTCCCACGCTGCCGGCTCGATTTCCGCCAGGTGATCGCTCTGTGGTTGCTACACACCCCAACTCTGATACACCATACATCTGCTTAACGTCCTTTAAGTTCGGAAACCTAAAACAAATAAAGCTCGTGTTAACTTGCTAAATCGTGAATAAAATGTTGTAACTTAATTTCACACAATCTGTAATACTGAGTTAACAGAAGTCGTTTTGAAGAATGTTAATTTTTTTTTAGTCCCATATAATTTTCTGATAGCATTAGTTCAGTAGTAAATTGTTTAATTTAGTGTCAAATAACAGTCAGGATTATCGAAGGTTACGGGCGAGTTAACATTGACACCTGCGGAGCGATTCAAGTCAATCAAAACCATCTGGTTCCGAGATTACTGTGACAAAAATTTGTAGAAACATGTAATGGTGATAGCCTACATTGGTGATTAAATCTTTATTCTACACATTTTTTCATTAAAACTTAAAGTAAATAGACAATGCATGTCACAGTCATCTCGAAACCAGATGGTTTTTACTTACATGAACCGCCCCGCTGGGCGCGCGAAGTCTATTTAATGTAGAGTGTGCAAAAGTAATTCCCATAACCTTGTTTAAAAACTTGTATTTCGAAATCTTTTTTAGGGTTCCGTACCGGAAAGGTAATTAGAAGCCCTAAGACTTCGCTGTCCGTCCGTCCGTCTGTCACCAGGCATCTCATGAACCGTGATAGCTAGACACTTGAAATTTTTACAGAATTTCTGTAGCCGCTATAACAACAAATACTAAAAAACAGAATAAAATAAAAGTTAAGGGGGCTCCCATACAACAAACGTGATTTTTTGCTCGATTTTACTCGATACTGATTACGGCAACGTGTAGACGCTTAAAATATCCACAGAATATTTAGTTATATAGTCACTTTAAAGACAAATATTTTAATAAAAATAAAACAAATATTAAGGGGGGGGGGTTCCATACAACAAACATGTTTTTTGACTTTTTATTGATAATCGTTAATCGAATCGATAATTGGCACGTGGCCGATTTAAAAAAAAAATATATATATAGTGCAATTTTGTTGCATACGTAAGAGTGTTTTATACAACTGTTATGCAATGACAATGTGCCGATGTTGACAATATAAAAATTGATTAAAATGATATGTAACCTTTTATGTGCTGCAGCTACTAATTCAGCATCACACGTGGTACTGGCAGAAAGAATTCTCTCCACTGAAGACACGTCATAGTTCTGTAGTATTGTTGATTTTGCAAACTCTGTGATAGATGCTGGAGCAAGCTGCAATGCTTTTATCTGTAACAGCCATATGCAAAATACCTGTTTAAGTAGTTGAATAATAGCTTTTTCCTGTGTGTAAATAAATCGATTTCAATGACCTAAGTAGTACCAATGACTTCAAAACTTTTTGAAGCCGTTTGTTATTGTTGTAATTTTTTTTTTTACTTTTGAGTGACGAATTGCGTTTTTTTTCTCGTACACTAAAAACATACATAGTCGTAAAAAAAAAATTATAATCATCAACATAAAAGAAGTTCCTAATTAACATAAGTTATTTTTCTCCTAAAGTTTGTTTTAAATTTACTTACTATTACTGACACCTGTGAAGTATACCCATTCAAATAAAAATAGAATTAATCGAATCGGTCCAGGCGTCTTCAAGTAATCGGGGAACATACTTACGTTCAAAAAAGATTCTGACGAATTGTTATCCTCCTCCTTATTTGAGGTCGGTTAAAAATTGTCTCAATTTTATGAAAAATATGGAATTATTATTTATTGTTCAGCTAAGCTTTTTGATAGTAGTATGATTTCTAGGAAAGTACCACTTTGAAGCTTTTTATGCTGAACTTTATATTCTACTAATATGTAACAGGACATGGTAATCTTTTTTTTTAGTATTATGTCTGAGATTTTCGGGCGGAGCCCTAGCAGAGGCCTCTCTCAGCTCCGATTACACCGTGGGCTCGAGCCTACTTTAAGTATGTATGTCTATAGCAGACTATAGGTTACAACAAATTGTTCCAAGGGGATGGCTGTGTTAAATAAAAATATTCCTCGACAATTTAAGAAGTTTTGAACGACCCTCATTCATATGTGATGATGAAGTACTATACCTTCCAGTCATCGCTCTTGATAAATCCGACAACGTCAAATAAGTCAAGACGCCGCGATAAATATACCCGACTAGCCATATGTAACGACGTTATGGTAGTCGGGTGAGCTTGCCCCCCGCCCCGTCTCGTCAGGCACTTTTGCAGTTGGAACTCATTTTGAGGTAACTACTATATTGTGAGCCATGTGTACTTACTATTGTGAGCCATGTGTACTTACTATTTGTTCTTGCATTTAAATGAGCCCGCCTGCTTATACGAGATAGTAAAATATTTGGTATATTTTAGGGGCTTACTTGTTCACTTTTTTTTAGTTCTTGCAGTCGGATTTTTTGTTATTTATTTAATTATTAATTTTTATTCACAGCTTTTTAGTGTTATTTTCTTTTCTAATTTTTTTTTTCTACTTGCGGTTGACTATTTTACTGTAACTGTACTGTATTTTAGTACTCGCCTTTTAAAGCCCTTTATTTTTAATACCGAATTCGAGGGTCTTGAAATAATTTTTAAACTGCATAAAATTCACTCAGACAATCATGACGAATCAAATGACAACTTGCATGGCAAAATCCTTCAAGCCGTTAGGGCGTGCCAAAGAAATGATCATATATACATACAAACATACGTACTCCAAACATACCTACATACATACAAACGCTCGAAAAACATTACCCTCCTTTCCGCCGGCAGTCGTCGGGTAAAAAGACACGAATTATTGTTGATTTCTATCTCTAAAAGTATAACATTATATAATATAAAATAAAATATAACCCAATCTATTCTTGAGTTTTTTACATAGGCTAATTGAAAACGTCAATTGTGAGTAGGTTTTTTCTATACTTGAGGAGTTGCCGTAAAGTCCTACACCGATAAACGAATTAAGGGCGGGTGGAACCGCGTGCAAAAGCTAGTGTACTCATATCATATCATACTCATATCATGTACGCAGGTTTCAGTTGGATTGTAAATTATCGAAAGATTGTATAGCTCTTATATATAGTGTATAATCTATAATATAGTTATTGACTTTGTTTAACCGGTCAATGTGACCCATGGCAGCTTGCCTTCCATAAAATTTTATTTTGTTATAAAAAATACTAATAAAATTATACGATTCACCTTGTTCTTGGCCATTTTTTTATTACCTAAGCTACTCCTTTTTTTCTCTTCTTATATTTCATACTAATAGTATAGTATTATACATATAGTCTGTACTAATAATATGAACCAGATTTTTTGTTGTCTGAGTGTACATAGATACATAAAAGTTGCTTAATATTGTGATCTGTGACTGATGTTTTAGTGTCGCGTCAGTCACGGCTCTCGTGACCCTGTTTCTCCGGAAGAAACTAACAGCAGCAGTATTTTATTTATACCCTTTAGTATTCCTCTCTAGGTGTATAGTTTGGTTAGGATTACATACATAAATACTTACTGCATTATAGTAGCGAAATTTTTGGTTTTTTACCTTATATTTCTGTATTGCTTCAAGGAAATCTAGATGCTTATTCTTTGGTGAGTAGATAACTGATGCACCGGCGTTCAGAGACGACAAACTGAATATCATCCCATACGTGTAGTACCATTCACGGGTATTCAGTAATATGATATTATCGTAAAAGCTGAATAATAAATTAATTGTGTTATATACTATAGTAAGCAGTATCGTTATATATTTTACTGAATTGCACAATATATCTACACTTATATTATAAAGAGAAAAGATTTCTTTTTTTGTATGTTTGCAACGAATCAACTTAAAAACTACTGAAACGATTTCAAAAATTCTTTCACCATTAGCCTGCTACATTATCCCTGAGTATCATAGGCTATATTTATAACTAGAAAAATTAGTAATCCTGTCTAAAACTACAATAATGTAACCCAAGGTGTAAAAAAATTTGCCATAAAATGTCTTTCATTGCCAGCTCTGCGGAAACTATTGATGATGCTTAGAACAAAAAATAAGTTCTGCAATATTTAAGTACATGTCAATATCAAACTTTGCGATACCATATGTCCAACTATTGTAGTTATGTCACTGTAACTACTTATTTACATTTTAATAGTTGATAAAAATACCGACCAAAATTAGACCATGTTATCCATTCCTTTGTGTTAATCCTTAACCAAATAAATCATTTCGTAATCAAGACTGTTTCAATACCTGTAGATTACTTTTTGAATTATTCAAATCGGACATTCCATTCAAAAGATATTACGAATTTAAAAATGTCAATCTAAACAAAATACTGATAGAAAAATTAACTTTGAGCGCCGCGCCGTCATCGGCTCATACACAGTCGGCTCCCGGCTCCCTCCGTACTCAGTGGAGACAACCGACATTGAAATATATTGACTTTTTTTCGTGGAAAAAACTTTGAGAATAAAAATAGATTTATGGATAAAAATATATATTGTAATTTGAAAAAGAAAACCGTGCGAAACCAGGAGCGGCCGCTAGTTATAGGTAAATGATGTAGTATCACTTCCCATGTTATTATTTTATGGAACAATATTTAATACGTCTAAGTGTACAGCACCGCAGCCTATATGGATTATAATAACAGCAGGACAATTACTTATAACAATACCAGAAGAATTAATAATAACTATTAATAATTAGAAAAGCTAAACTTTATGGTTTACCTATAGTCGTTTGCACCAGTTGTTATAAGTAATAGTAAATTTAAATGTGTCACGGGAATGCCTTTGGGTAAACCCGTTGTACCAGAAGAATACAGTAAAACTGCTATGTCTTCACGTCCATTAACAGGTTTGGTTACAAAGTCCTCGAAGTTTCCCCTTTCAGTTTGAAATTCCTTGAATGTAATCGCGCTTTCATCAGCTACTTCGCCATATACGATAATTTTCTTAATACTGTCAACAGTTTTGAAAACCTCTTTGTGTGTAACGTAAGCTTCTGGAGAACAAAACATTATGTTCGGTTTGGCTATGTTTAATCGGTGAAGAATTGTAGCTGAAAATACAAATACATACAAAATAGGTTATGTGAATTATTTATCTATTTTCTTTAATAGCTTTAAAACTATTTATTTTTAAATTATAAAAATATGTATTTGAGGCTTTCACAGCGAGTCATTTCTTTTCAAATGTCAGACGGTACAGACTGCAAATTGTTAATTATGTAAGTTCTTTCCTACGTCTAATATTAAAAGATATTGACCATGTCATTTTAAGACCATTCACTTCTCATAAGTTTTTCTTTAATCTACTAGTAAAGCACAATTATCTGGACAGTAAACACAGATCACCTAAAAAAAAGACAAATTGCTTTGTATCAAAGCAAATTCATTAATTTCAAGAAAATGATCCTCTTCCGAATAGACGTTAGAAAATATTTACTAAGTAAAAGAAACCAAGACCAAAATAATCTATACCAAACAAATTAATCGAGTTAAGAATAATAATTATTTTGATAGCAAAGTAAGTTAGACTTCAAGTAAAAGGGGTTTCGATTTCCATTATGGAATTTGATTGATTCAAAAGAAGTCCAATTTTTTTACTAAAATAAAACTAAATCTCAAAATAAGCATATTTATCATCAAATAACAAAAAATTCAAGAATAAAATAGTAACAGAAACAGACAGGTGTTAATTTTATAACAAAAATATATTTTTAATCTAAACAAAATACATTTTTTAGGGTACCACCCCTAAACGTGAAGTGGGGTCGTTATTTTTTTTTCGTGTGGGTGGGGTATCGTTAAATAGGAATTCCAAAAATACTGCCGGTATGCAAAGATCATTTTTTGATTTAGGGCTCCATTTGCGAAACATTTAGCTTTAAAGTACTAATTTTTGTTAGAGTCAAGTGTTCCCCCCCCCCCCCCCCTCTACCAGCGAAAGTATAGTACATATTTGGAAATGTAAAAAAAAATACGGTAATAGTGCATATAATGAATTTAAAAGAAAAACTATCACGGGTAAGTACACTTTACAGGCTAACGAGTAATAGTCGATCACGTTATACAATGTACTTGAAAAAGTGAAATTTTCGTACAAATTCCATTAGAAGTTACTTATATGAAGTAGGTACATCTGTAAAACAGGAATAAAATATAAGCTAATGAACGATGTATAATTATAGTAAAATAAAATAATAATAAAATCGTTTGTGATTTTACAAAGATTACCTATTAGATGCACGCAATAAAACAATATTGTAATAAGTTAGTAGAGCTAGATGTAGTTAATTTACTTGACGATTCGAAAGTGTTCTTAGTAAAAGTATTTGAATAAAAATTGATTCGGCAGCAAGTACCGTACATGCAACTTCTTTTGAGAAAAATTCTTTTACAAAAAAAAAATTACGTCACATTGGATCCGCCATTTTGAATTTTAAACTGATAAAAAAATCGAAATCAGCACCCTCGAAAACCCTTTACTACCCCTCGATACATGAAATTTATGTTGCGTGCATAAAAAAACCAGTTTTTTACGGATAAAAAACGTACCGCTAGACCGATTTATTTCAGACTCCTTTCAGATCTAAGTCAGGACGTGGCGTATCGATTGATATGTCATCAGAGCGATTCGGACCCGTAGTTATTGAGGAATCGAAAGCCAAAATATGTCTACATACATACATACATACGTACACTCACACACACACACACACATACACAGACATCACTCTAAAAATGATTGCAAATGATTCTCCAAGTCTTGAAAAGAAAACACAAAATTTTCGATTTTGATTCTCGGACCTATTCCAATAACTTTTCCAGAGAATTTAAAAAGATTTTGATTTTAATTGATTTGATTTTGAATGACGCTTTGGACTAGCCAGGGCGCTTGGCGCAACATCGAATTGAGCGTGTGACAGGCAGCTACGCTCAAAAGCGCGAATGTTGTTTGTATGTCTCGAAGCTGAAGAACCTAGATAAGTTTGCAATTTTCGCTTTGAAAGCTCAGGTTTTAATGATTTGATTTGGCTATCATTTAAAATACTTTAATTTCAATACTACTACAACTTGTTAATTATTCTTTAAAAGGTTGAACTTTTATTTTGCAATTTTAAAGTCGAATTTATTTGATTAAACATTTAAAACGTACGTTACCGTAACGTACCTACATTGGTACCTAACTCAACTCCCTACCGATTTGCTTACTACAAGTGGGTTCAAAGCGTAGCTCTTATATGAACAGCGGAGCGATCAAATCTTTTTACGTACTTAGGTTTATTTTTTATTAATGTATGACGACACCTACTTATTATTTCAGGGTACTTATTTGTACGTCAGTCATTCAGTTCCAGATTTCAAAGTTGACTCATATTTGTTTTTTGTTTTTGTTTGTTTAAGTTACACAATTTGTTTTGCTTTTGTAGTAATAGTAATGAATAATAATAATCTTTAATAAAGTATTTTCAAAAGTTCAATCCACTTTTGTTTTCTATTTGTTATGAACTTAACTTTTGTTTCTATCAGGGTATTCATTTCCGAAATATTTAGCTTTAAAGTGCTTATTTTTTAAGGCAACTGTCCCCTCCCCCTCTCATCGAAACCGTTGTATTTGGCAATATTTAAACAACCTCTAAAATGTTGGTTTATGAGGCTACTACGGAACCCTATATTGCGCGTGGCCCGACACGCACTTGTCCGGTTTCTTTGTCTTTATACTAATACTTCGCTCCATTCCATTATCGGGCATAAAAAATAGCTAATGAACAATAAGGTACCTAAACCTAAAAATATATCTAGGAGCAGCTCGCTAGGTAACTTACCTCTTCCACATGTGACGTCAGCAGGCGCAAAAGTAGCTCCAGTACAAATTATGCCCAAAAGCGTTGGCATAAATTCTATTCTTTTCTCGCTACATATTCCTACTACATGTCCTTTTTCAACTCCTATACGGGTGAGCGAGAGGGCAATATTAACAGATTGCTCCACTAATTCTCTGCGAGTGAGCTTTACTCCAGTTTCAGCGTTTATCTGTACAAAAATTAAAAGCGAAATAGTTTTGACTTAGATGCCTTTTTAGATTTACTACTATATAAATGGTCTGTTCGTTTTAATGTTTAAAAATTTTTGATAATTTCACACTTATGATAACGCCAGTTTTTCCACCAACATCTTTCGTTCATGCTGCTTTGAAAAGTTTTTAACAAAATTATTGGTTACACACTATATGACAATAACACACAAACAAACAATTAATATGGGAAGGCAGTTTGACAGATTTACACTAAACTTCAACTCCATAGTTCTAAAGTTTCATATTTCAGTGGGGAAAGTATCAAAAATAACAAAAATATCGTCAAAGAACGCTAGACGGTTTGTTAAAGATGATTATAAAATTTTGATATTCTTGACACCGATGCAAAACAAACAGACGACTCATGGAGAATTTAACTTAAAACCGGCCAAGTCCAATCTGGTTTCGTACAAACTTATTATATGTAGATAGTTCTTCCATCATGAGACCAAGTTTCATAGGTTTATGCCTTAATTATTAGCTTTTGGATTTTTTCCCAGATTTGTTATGTAACATCTTGCCTTTGCCAAATTTCATGATTCTAGGTCAACGGGAAGTATTCAATAGGTTTTAATTTATTTGTGTCAATATGCGAAAAAAATGATTGAATTTTGGGCATATTTTTTTATTACATTGACTTAGAAGCTTAATTTTTTTACAACTTTAAGACGACGATCTACGCGGAATTCTCAAAAAAGGTCTATTTTACTTATTCTAGATTGAATAAGTGGCACTAATTACAGAGCTGAAAAAAATACATAGGCTAGGGAAAAACATAATCTTAACATACAATCGAACAGTACTTTAAAAAAGGATATCAGAATTTTAGAAAAAAAATCGCAAAAAGGCTTCAAAATAAGTTTACTTGTCGAAGATCTCGATAATTTGTAAGGGTATCATATTATTTTTTTTAATGCACTGGAAAGATATTTATATATATTAAACATTGAATCGAACAGAATTTTGATACAGTACAATACAGTAATAAAATAAAAACCTAAATACGAGCGAAATTATTCCATGCAATATAAAAGTTATATTGATTTGCATAATTCAACCTTATTTAAGTAAGCGTGAACTGACTAGCTTGCTTTTGTTCTTCAGTCTACGGCCTGCGGTCGTAGTTAGAAGTTTTGTTTTGGCCGCTCGATCTCTCACTGCAGTGATGCGTATGTTTAGCGTTACGTCGTGCTAGGAACAGTGTTTTTGACGTGACAACGTCTTATAAATTGGTTTGCCGGGTGACACTTCAAGAAACTGCGTTACGCTCCGCTCACGTTATGCGCTCACAATGAGAGCGAGTGAGAGGCACGCGCCCGCCTAAGAGCGAGAGAGACAGACATAAAATCATTGTCACGTAAAACTTTCGCCCGTATACCGACTTTACAGGCAACCAGTTTTTTTTTTTTAAAGCTTTTAGGTATTTGGTGCAACTGCGGCTTACTGTGAGAGGACACTTTTAGTTTTTTAGGACGTCTAAAATTAACTTTTAATTTATTTTACGTACTTACTCGTATCTACTAGTTATATATTATTATTTGTGTATAGTGTTTATTACAAAAATTAATTGGACACGAATTTAGTCGTAACTCTTTTTATTTCTTTTTGTTAAGTTTAGTATAATAATAACAATGGGTACAAACAAGAAATTTTTTTACGAAAAATATGTAACAAAAGACGAAAAAAGAAGACTAAAAAACATAATGGCCTAGTACCTATTTATTGATTTGTATTTTCGCATTTTTACAATAAATGTAGGTATAGGTACGGCAGCACTATACCTATATACCTATGGTTACAGCACTTTGCTGATCCGCATAGCTTAGGTACTAGCCGACAGATAAAGCGGCGGTGGAGACTCAATCAGTAAAGTGAGTTAGATAGGTACCTACCTAGGTAATAATGAAATCTACTTGATAAAGAACAAAGTCCGCGGAATTTTGTCGACGCTGACGAAAGTGTCAATTATATTAGAAATTTTTCATCGTACATCAAAATAGAACCTCAGAAACTTTTACTAACTATTCTTTTTTTTTAAACAAAGTTCAAAACTCTAGAACAAAAATAAAGGTACAAAAACTCGCCTATTATATATAGAATGTCAGTACCTATTGATATTGTCACTAGTAGTACAGATAATTCCGATAATACCGACCATCTAACATCCAACCAAATTAAGATAGGTACCTACTTGCAGTTTTGTGAAATGTTTAGTAAATTTAATTTATACATACATATTTAATCTAATATAATATTATAAAGAGGTAAAATTTGTTAGTTGGTACGTATGGGTCCACTTACTGCGGGCTACGGAGGACTCTGCTCTGCACCTATTGAATCGATGATTTCACATAAGAAACTTATACCATTCCATAGTAACATAGGCTATATCAATTGTTGATAAATGTTTTAATTCGACCTATATTTTTTTTTTTTTTTTTTTTTTTTTTTTTTTTATATCAGATCTAAACCAGATGCTGTTATTCAAAACGTGTTACAAATAGGGCATGTAATATCGGACGTTTTTCAATTCCGATACTAATTTCCGATATTGGATGTCAATATCGGAATTGAACTTTTTTGTAATAAAGTTTAATTGGCTACGAAAAGATTGATGTTTCAAAGCTTTTCTTTTTATATATTTCAAAATCAATATAAAAAACAAACAGACGTCCTTATGCCTCTAGTAGTGTGTCGTGGTTCAGAATGATCATGGAAATGTTAATATCCAACCAAATAGGTAAGTTACACTTTACTTGGTAAAGTTATACATCAAAGATCACTGTTTGCTCGGTCGAAAATTAGCGATTAAATAATCGTTATCAATTTTATACACTCATGGCTAAAGCTCATGATGATTAAACAGTCAAAACAATATTAAACTAACTTAGTTAACGACCTATATGTATAATAACATGTACTATCAAATTTCTCATTATACCACTCTACAAATCAATAAAAAAACTCAAAATCAACTTAAGTAAAATAATCAAGAAAGGAATCACGAACTACATAATACACATATAACATCACGCCTGTTTACTAAGAGGGTTTCCTATAAAGCTTTTATCTGTTTCGACCCTGGCACACTTATTTTGCTCCATGTTCAACGCTACGTCTACACTCGACTTACAAGAGAATAAAACTACTAATATACATTTTTTTTTGTAAGTGTGTTCGTAGTAGTTCTTTCTCTGCTCTTATATTTAAAAAACTCAAAATCAACCTTAATAAAATAATCAACCTTTAGAAACAAATGGATCAAGTAAAAGTAAAGATGATAAGGAAAAGAAAACTACCGAGAGACTATTTTGAAGGCTAAGGCTGAGGGCAGGCTTAAATGACTCGAGTTTGTAATTTCTCGGTTGCCCATGATACACAGAATGTTTTACATCACATTTACGAATAAATAAAAATTTTTATGTAAAATTTACAATGAAACAGCATATGGAAGTAATTCAGGGCTTAACACCTTCTTTGTCTGCATGTCATAACACTGTACACAAGTGAGTGTGATAAAAAACAATATAAATTTTTTTTTAGAAAGCATGCCTTTCTCTTAATAGTGTTTTCTTAAAAATCTTGAGACATTTTATCTTAAAGGTAACTTTGAATCCTGCTCATTGTTTAATATATTCAGCCATTTCGTGTAAAAGTTAACATTAAATCCTGCCATAAAAATACACACACATAGATAAGAAAACAAACTCACTTTCTACATTGAGAGCCAATTATGATGTAAGATACGTGTATTACTGTATTCGATAGACTCATAGTTTTCTGAGGTGAAGAGATGTGTTATAAGTTTAACGTGTCAGTCTGTGTATCGTAGCTCCCAAACGGATGAACCGATTTTTGTTTAGTTTTTTTTTGTGTCATAGATAATTTTATTCCGAGTGTTCTTAGCTATGTTTCATGAAAATCTGTTCAGCCGTTTGAAGATCATCAGCTCTTTTCTAGTTGATGAGAGGATCTGACTACCTTCCATATGTCCTATCGATTCGAAATTTGATACCGTCAATTGATAGTATTGTCTGTTAATAGAAGCAGGCATAACATCGGTGTCGTTTTGCATTAAATGTAGATTTCATTGACATTATAAGTATCACCAAAGTTTACCGTCACATTTGCATTGAAAGGATTATTGCTTATACCTACTTTAAAAAGGACAAAATAAAAGTAAAATTAAAAATTTTAAAAATCCCCCGACACAAAAATAAACTCTAAAAAATTACAAATAATATTTTAAACCTATTATAATTATTATCGTCACATATAATATGTAAGTTCAAATATTTTTATTTTTTAAGCTTCTTCGCGTCGGGGACCGCTATGTGAGAAAAGCAGGAGTAGTCGCAGATTGCAACAAAAGAATTTACTCCAAAAAATTCGCAAAATCGACTTACGTGTAGCTCTTTAACTGCTAGATAAACAGTAAATAACATTACATTTCACGTACAAAGCGTGGGCTAGCGACATTTATGCTTTATTTAATCCCAGTTAGAAAAAATTACTAATTCCGATGTTACGATATTGGACCATCTAGTATCGGAACTATAATATCGGACAAAACCTCCCGAGATTCCGGAGTTACGATATTCCGAGCTTCCGATATTCGTGCCCTAGTCACAAATTAATAAAAAAAAAATATTGTTGCACCCAATTTTCAAAAAAAAGATATATATGCAATGCACATGGGTAATTGCATAACTATGAAACAATAAGTTGATTTAATTTTTTAAAAGCCAAAAGATATTTTATTGTTTTTATTTTAAATTATAAATATATAAGGGTAAAAACGGGACCCTATTACTAAGACTTCGCTGTCCATCCATCCGTCGGTTACCAGGCTGTATCTCATGAACCGTGATAGCTAGACAGTTGAAAAGAATTGTAAGTATGATGATAACAATGTATTGTGTACTTTCTTTAAATTTTAGATCAGTTGCCGTCAACTTAATACAAAGTGTGTTAAGGTTTGGAATGAACTGCATGGCCTGCATGTTCCTCTCAGTCAGGATAAAAAGTAGCCTCTCGTATATTCTGTGCAAAAAAATCTTGTCGTTTCCTAGCTCTCATGCTGTTATGAAAGAGCAAACCAACGAACTTACAGACACAATTTGACTGTAAAAATATTATTTCCTATGTAAAATATCTGCGTATAATAATAATAATAAATTTAAAGTTTTCTTAAAACCCCGAATCACGTTGTTCATAAATTGTGTTGAAAAGTGTATCTACCTAATTTTAATAAATTCGTAATAGAAATATTATATCCTTAACAGATTTTTTCACCCCAATCCTCTCCTGATTCTTCATCAAACCCATATGTGTGGGGTGGGGTATCTATGGATAGGTTTTCAAAAATGATATTGAGGTTTCTACTATATTTTTTTCTAAACTGCATAGTTTGCGCGAGGGACACTACCAAAGTGGTAAAATGTGTCCCCCCCCTGTAACTTCTAAAATAAGAGAATGATAAAACTAAAAAAAAAAAAATATGATGTACATTACCATGCAAACTTCCACCGAAAATTGGTTTGAACGAGATCCAGTAAGCAGTTTTTTTTAATACGTCATAAATCGTAAACCGCAATTTACCTTTCATTCAGTCAACTCAAATATTAAAATAATTTTGTTAGTGTTTATAGATTACATAAATGGTGGTAGGTACGGAACCCTCGGTGCGCGAGTCCAACTCGCACTTGGCCGGTTTTTTAAACACGAAATACTACTATTTTTATTGTGTTAAAAGATAGTTGCAAGTGAATTTGACCATAAAAATATTAATTCCCGTATATACTTTAAACTTTGGGTTAAGTTTTCTCAAACCTTGAAACATGTCGTTTGTTAGTTGTATTAAGGAGCATATATACCAAGTTTCTATTTGAAGAATTATTAAATCCTGCACAAACTTCTCACTAAATACATGTTTTACTTAGTGTATACGGACATTAATGGGATGTACAATGGGATGTGTTCTGAGAATTTGTTCGAAATGATGCCCACAACTACTTTCTACCGTCGCACCGCTCGCCATCAGCAGGGAATTAATTCTCACACTTTAGAACCGAAATGGTCGCGTACAGTGCGGTTTCACAGAAATTGCCTACCGCGAACGCTTGGGTTGTGGAATGAGCTCCCTGCCAAGGTTTTCTATAAGGATTACAGTATGGCGTTCTTCAAGAAAGAAGTAATTAGCTTTTTGAAGGGTCGGCAACGTTCGAATGTTGCCCTTGCTGTTACAAGCGTCCAAAGGCTACGATGACCGCTTACCATCAGGCGGACTGTAAGCTTGTGTGCCACCTTAAGACTCGAATTCCGCAAAATCCGTTCTTAAACGACTCGTTCAATATATAACAAACTCATCCACCTTATTTAAAATTTCTATCCTTAGTGGTTTGAGCTGTGCGGTGATGACCCAGTCGGGACATTTCCTTTTATATATATATATATATATATATAGATAAATGGTAATTTTAGACTAGGAAAAACTGGCGAAACAAATACGTATTGTACACGCACTAAATTAGGGTTCCGTGAAATGAGAATTAATGCGGATACCTTTATAAAAAACTTTGAACCGATTTCGTTAGAAATAAATTACAGTTTTACAATTACAAATAATGTAAAGTTTTATAAACTTACTAGATTTTGCCAGCGGCTCTGCCCACCCTAACTTAGGTTATCGGCGCGGCGTGGAACTCCTTAATTATACTTATGAAGTTTGCTATAGCAAGATATAGCTGTAGCTATAGTTTGTTTGAGCTCGGTTATAGTTATTCCTGCGGGAACTTGGATTTTTTCGGGAGAATGAGCCTATGTGTTAATACAGGGCGTCAGCTACCTCCATACCAAATTTCATCAAAATTGGTCCAGCCGTTAGAGCGTGAAGAAGTAACAAACGCACTCACAAACTTTCGCCTATATATGTTAGCGTGATATCATCTTCATTTTTTTGTGGTTCAATAGTTAAGGACGTACGAACAAAAATATAGTAAAAACCTCTTTTAAACATATTGATAACATTGTGTTGTGTTTCTATGCGATAAAGTAGGTGCTGATCTGAAAAGAGCACATACAAATATATATTCAGTTTACTAGATTAAAAACAACCTTCCTAATAAACCTCAGCCTCATTAATTCATCAATAAAAATTTAGTAGAAAACTAATTTAGGCGACACGTGTTCTTTTTTTACGTTTACGTTTACCATTGTTGTTTGCACATGAACTGTGTTTTGATCGAAAAAGATTTAAAGTTTGGTTTTCAAATAAAAAATATCTTTTATTAGATCACGCGTGTTATAACTGTTAGGGCTCGCCCAAATTTTTTTTCAACTTTAGAAGCCAATAACTTGCAAGTTAGCAACATATAAATTATAGTGATTTTTTAGAGGAACTTAAATGCCTTTTCATCCCATCTATTCGAAGAGGACGTCTTGATTTGCCTTTAAGTGCACCAATGGTGATATTTTCTATAAGAAACTTTTAGCGGGTAGTAATGAGTTTTTAATTCTCTTTATAAGTGCGCCGCTATTATCTTTGCACTTATCTTTTTGAATTTGGAACATCTAAGTGTTCAGCGCCAAAGAAATCGAACGCAAATATTGTTTGAATAAAGACTGGTTGGTACGATAGCCCATAGTCACGCCGCCAGCTGAATAAAAAAAAAAGAAATATCAAATTAAAAACGCGCAAACTACAGCTCGCGTTTTCGTCAATTTTCACGGATTGTTAGAAATTCATGTTTTTGTTTCAAAAAATAAATTCTTTAAGTGACAAGGACAGCATAGAATAAACTCCTGAAAGTATTAAAACTGACGCAATGGATAATCTATTACCGGCGAAATCCCGAGAGAAATATATAAAAGCCTATGGTAATTATGAACTAACAAGAGGCGCTAAGAATTTTTCAGATTCTGTGTTTTTGGCCTACTTCCAGTACTTAGCCAAAACTAAACAACCTTCCACTTTTTGGAGTACCAACTCAATGCTAAAATCAACAGTCAGTACTTATAACGACGTAAAACTGGAAACATATTAGAAATTAATAGCGTATCTGCAGAGGATGTCTGATGGATTTAAACCTTAAAAATCCAAAGTGTTCTCAGTCAAAAACTTGGAGACTTTCCTTAATGAGGCACCCGACAAAGTCTTTCTTGCCGTGAAAGTAAGTAACTATGCATATGGTGGATAAGTAAAGTTATAACCAGTGTTTTAAAATGCGTATTTTATTGTAACCTGTACTTCGATAGATACTTATTCACATTCGGTTCTGTTACAGGTGGCTTTAATTTTGGAGTATATGGAGCTTGTCGTGGTAATAAACTTTTGAAAATAACTGTTGAGGATGTCGAAAATCACTTGTATGATTTACTGTTAGTTCAGCTGACAGACACAAAAACAAAAATTGACCGATCCTTCGTAATCCGAGGAGAATACACTATTGTACAGAAATACCTGGACCTGCGTCCTACTGATATGAAGACCAATCGGTTTTTCATTCGTTATCAAAATGGCAAGTGCTTCAAACAAGTTATGGGAAAAAATAAAATTTCTAACATGCCACAAGAAATCGTTACTTTTTGAAGTTAAGTACCCGATATCAAGCTGTATACAGGACATTGTTTTCGTCGTACTTCTGCTACCCTTTTGCCAGATTCTGAAGTGGACTTTATTGTTCTCAAGTGACATGGAGAATGGATGTCGAATGCTCTAGCAGAGGGGTATATAGAATATTTCATTGAGAACGAGGCGAAAATTTATTTTTGGCTCTGGCGACGTACTTTGAATACCTCGCTACGTTCAGGATTCTATTAAGGGATTCTACTCTGGAATCCCTCACTTCTCACTGGATTCAAAAAAGCTCCCTCGTCGCAAAAATATATTTTGAACCCTTGTGATGCAATCTACTATTTTAAGCCCTATCTAATGATATCTCACATGATGAAGTGCGCAAATATTTTTTTTTGAATATAATTTATGTATGGAGATCTATATGACAGTTCACAGAAGAATAATTTGTAATTTTGTAATTTTTTTTTTATTTTTTAATTCTAGACAATGTTTCAATTTCATTCGTAAACTAAAACCTAGTAAATACAGTTTCCATATTAAAATCTACCCTAAGGCGACGTCATTATAAGGCTGTGCCGTGCATACGGATGTACGACGGACAAACGGACGGCCACGACGAATTGATAAGGATTTTACTATTTGACTACGGAAACCTATAATGATATATAATTATGCATGCCTTCCCAAGGTGAAAGTTGTCTTTGTTTGTTTCTTGCAAATATCTTATCTAAAGTCAAAAAAATGGCGATAGATTTATTAAACAGCCACAAACATTGGAAATTTTGTTATAGAGCAATTAGTTTCAGGAAGGCTGTATTAAAACGATCATGGCAGCCTAAAGTTTATATATACTGTTGTATATATTCCAAAAAGGTTGTACAAAAGCAAAAGTAAATTCATTCATATTTTCAAATCGAAAACAATATTTTATAGACTTAACGTTTAAAATCAAACCATTGAGAGAGTTATTTAGAGCAAAGCACTCTCAATCTTTAAAATAAATCGTTATTTAATTCATTCTGTGCCACCTTTAAAATACTACTGTACTACTGAGAAAAGTATTAAAAATCTGAGGTTTTGCAGCCTAAGGATACAAAACAAGTCAGCCAAGGGCTGTACTAACTTTCACGTACAAACCCTATACCTCTGGATTTAGTAGAGCATGCGTTTACACCATAACACATACAAACCAACCGTTTCAAGCTCTATTAAAGCATTTGATACCGCTTATAACCAGGTTTAACCGTTTTTCGATCACCACTTAGGTATCAAGCTAATTACGATGATAAAATCTACCAACGATAAAACACCTTGCTGATCAATAGATTACAAAAAAGGCTTAATACAGGTTCAAGCTGCACAAACTTTTAAAGGTGCGCTTAAACAGAGTTTAGTTACTGCGAATGTCTTTAAACATCTAAAGTAGGACTTGCTATAGATATTTATATTTGTGCTACTTGGGCCTGTACACTCTTTTTCCCAGCACTTTTTTACAAGTTATATATAAGTAAATATAATATATAAGTTTATATTTTTTTTTTCTATAGGCGAACAAAATGTGATATGTGCCACGTCAAGACTTATACCTAGTCAAATTATGTCTGGAGTGTGGCCATTATTTTTTTATTATCTCCCTCTAACTTATAAACTACGGGTTATAAGAATCTGAAAAAAATTAAGGTAACAGACCTTTATATATACAATGTAGTTTCTATTCTGTGTAAATACTTATAACAAAAATTGTTTTTAAAGAAAATCAGTTCCGTACCTAAAGGGTGCCAACGGGACTCAGTTACTAAGCCTACGTTGTATGTCTGTCTATCTGATTCCCCCACCTTTGAGTGGATCTAGCTTTTGAAGCGTAACAGGTATAATGCTAAGCTGCGGCAGAATATGTGTTATTACGGCGTATTAACCGACAAATAATGAAATAAAACAAAAAATAAAATAAAACAAAAAATCAAAAATCAAAAGAAATGCATACACAGACACTGATTTTTTCAATGTTTTGTTTATTTTTGTTCTGTTGTAAAAATGGTACCCACATAGGGCTTGTTTTTAGGGTTCCGTAGTCAAGAAGGAACCCTTATAGTTTCGCCATGTCCGTCCGTCTGTATGTCCGCGGCTTAGTTCAATCCGACAAAGTGGTAGAATAAAATCTTTGTAAAAAAAATTTTTAGGGTACCTTCCCTACACGTGAAGTGGGGACGTATATATTTTTTTCACGTCTACTCCATCGTGTGGGATATCGTTGGTTAGGATTTCCAAAAACATTAGGGGTGTGCAAGGATCATTTTTTGATTTAGGGCTCCGTTTGCGAAACATTAGCTTTAACCCACGGGGTAAAACAGTAATTTAGCAGGGGTAATAAGGCTGGTAGGTTATAGATATTAACTTTTATAACTATTGACTAAAAATGATAATAGTTTTCTTTTGATGTATGTAAGTACATAAGCTCAGAAAAGCGTGACCATCGCTGTATTCAATCTGACTTTCTAGTTACATGGAAATATGACTAACTTCAATAATTTTTCCTAGTGTCTCTGAACCAATATTGCTGCGACTTAGATAATCGTCAATCCAACTCCATGGTAGTTAATAAAAAAAATCTTTTTACGGATCATTTTTTTTTAAAGCCGAAGCGGAAGAAGAATAGAACTTTTATAGTAAAAAATATAGGCTCGGTACATTAACGAAAGCAGAAACCATGGGTGACAGAAAATCAAGCCCGTATAAATGGCTCAACGGATTTAAATGAAATTTAGAACGCAGATAGACTTTGGATTAACATATATGATAATTTTTATCTCGAATGAGAGTTTCAACGGGAATGAGCTTTTTGCGGGATAACCACGAGGCAAAGTTAATACATAATTGAATGTAAGTCGTGTTTTGTTTGATAACATTATACATGGGTAAAATCAGTTTTTAAAATAAGTCATAGGGTGCTAACATTGAAAAAGTGAGGAACCACTGCTTTACAGGATCACGACCAAGTTATAAAATGTACTTGGAAAAGTGAAATTTTCGTACAAATTCCATTAAAAGTAGTGAAGTAGGTACATCTGTAAAACAGGTATAAAATATAAGTAAATGAACGATGTATAATAATAGAATAATAAAATCAAATCGAGCGTGAGACAGGCAGCTGCGCTCATAAGCGCGCATGTTTTTTGGAATAGTTTAAATGTCTCGAAAATGAAGAACGCCCAGATAAGTTTGCAATTTCCGCTTTGAAAGTTTAGTTTTTAATGATTTTATATGATTATCATTTAATAAACTTTAATTTCAATACTACTACAAATTGGCCCTTATTTATTAATAAATTTCAGTTAATTATTCTTTTAAAGGTTGAACTTTTATCTTGCAATTTTAAGGTCGACTTTATTTAATTAAACATTTTAAACGTATACGTACTCGTAACGTACCTACATGGGTACTGCAGCGTGCGGGGGCGTAAAGAAGCTGCTTCTACCTATTTCTTATTAGATATCGGGATCTCTGCTAATAAAAAGACGACATCGGGAGTTCTTTTATGTATTCAGATGTTCTTTTCAATCGCCACAAGAGTATACATCCTTTAGACTCATCTACTATCTAGGAGAATTATTATACAATTTTAAACTTATCTGCAGTACGTCTTCTTTCATTAGGCCTCGGGTCGCCGTGTCGGTACATTGGGTAATATCTACATTTAATCGCAATGGTGGCGATGCTTAGTGCATTTTGGATACTGGAGTATCTTACCCTAAGTCTACTGACAATATTAGGCCATTCTACAAATTCTAGGGCTCCCTGATAGAGACAGGAATCGACCCTCCAAATTTATATAGACTTGTCCGATCTATAATTTTCACTGGACCCTCAATCAATCTAAAAATACTGACAAACTCTAAATTCCAATTCTTTTTATTTAAAAACGCACTGACACCATCTATTATATTTTCATAAAACCACTACGAAGTATTTGCTGCTTGAAAAACGTTCGATAGCATATTTACTTCCTTTACACTTAACAAGAGGTCGTAACCTGTACAGTACCTAACTCATCTCCCTACCGATTCGCTTACTATAAGTAGTTTCAAAGCGTGGGTCTTATATCAGCAGCGCAGCGCTCAAACCTGTTTATACTACGTACCTTAACATTGTAGGTACTTAGGATTATTTTATTAATGTATGACGACACCTATAATTTTAAGATGCTTATGTTTAGGTCAGTTCCAGACTTTAATGTTGACTCATGTTCGTCGTTTCGTTTTTTTGTTTGTTTTAGTTACACAATTTGAATAATAATCCCATAAAAGATTTAACTTTTGTTTTTCATTGACATTTAAAGTGGATTTCTACATTTAAGACACCTAACTCTCTTCTTAACTCACTTTTGAAGCTTGAGAGCGTTGCATCTATTTATACGTATCTATATATTTTTCTTACTTAGGCTACTTTATACCTACTATATGGCTTCTGCTTACGATTTTAGGGTGCTTAATTTGTAGGTAGGTAGCTACTTATACAGTGTCTGACTGCAAAGTTAGCTTCTTTTCGTTTCTTTTAGGTAAAGTAAGTACCTATTACACGTAGTGTGTTTTTGGAAATAAGTGATAAAGATGTATTTTTGACTTTTGTTCGTTTCGTTTAGGTTAAGTATTAAGTAGGGGAGAAGTGGCATGAAAGAGCCAGGTTTTGAAAGAGCCACTTGCATTATTTCGGTAGTTTTAGAACAGATTTGGTTGGCAATATTATTTTTAGGTGGCAACACTGATTTCACCCACAAACATTTGACAGTTCGCCGAAACCAACCGCCATCGGTGCATCGAGTCGAAGTTTTAGGCACTCAAAAGTAAGTTTTTGGTTTCATTTTAGTTGTTTTTTGGTATTTTTTTGTTAACAATTATAGGCAAATGGGTTATAGACTCAGTTGGTGCATATATTTGGCTTTGCAGTTGCATAAAAACTTATCTGCTAAAGGTCTGATATTGTTGTTATTTTGAAAGTTATATATTTTTTTGGAAATTTTTTTTTTGGTATTGAAAAAGCCGGCTCTTTCATAACTGGTTCCTTCATAACCTTGAAATTGTTTTTTGTAAATAATATAAAATAATACTAATATACGTACAATTTACGTTTAATATACGTACATTTTTTTCATAATAGTATTAAATTAATTGCTTCAGATATTTCAATATGGAGAAAGTTGGTCCAAAAAAACGAAAAAGACCCAATAAATCGGTAATTGAAGAGGCAGTTGCTGAAGTTTTAGAAAAGCGCCAGTCTATAAATAAAACTGCACTTGCCTTAAATATATAGCGGGCTTATTTAGCAAAAATAGTTAAAAAAGCAAAGAATACTGGTGAATTACCATATAAACACTGTCCTAATATAGGAAATAAGCGTATTTTCACATCGGAGCAGGAAAACATGCTTGCGGATTATTTAAAGACTGCTTCTAAAATGTGCTATGGCTTAACAAGGCATCAAACTAAGAAACTGGCATTTGATTATGACAAAGCCAATGATATTTGCCCAGATAAATGGAAAAAAGCCGAAACTGCTAGTGATGATTGGCTCAAAGGATTTATGAGCAGACACAAAGATTTAAGTGTGAGAAAACCTGAAAGCACTTCTCTATCCTGTGCAACATCCTTTAACAAAACAAATGTAGGAATGCTTTTTGAGAAATTAAGCATTGTTTTACGCAAACACAATTTTCCTCCCCATATGATTTTTAACGCCAACGAAACCGGCTGCAGTACAGTCACCAATCCCCCTAAAATCATAGCTGAAAAAGGTTCCAAACAAATTGGACAAGTATCCTCAACCGAACGAGGAACGTTGGTGACAACTCTGTTCTTTATTAATGCTACTGGTGGTTTTTTACCGCCCATTTTTGTGTTTCCTAGAGTAAACTACAAGGATATTATGTTAAGTCGTGGTCCGCCTGGAGCTTTAGGTTTGGCTCAAGCTTCTGGATGGATGACAGAAGACTGTTTTGTTAAAGCACTTGAACACTTTGTGTTGCACATAAAGCCATCAAAGGAGAATCCAGCATTGATATTAATGGACAATCACAGCTCTCATGTGAATCTCAGAGTGGTCGAATTTGCCAGACAAAACTCAATCATCATAGTCACATTTCCACCGCACTGCAGCCATAAACTGCAACCGCAGATGTCACAGTATATGGGCCTTTCAAAACTAGATATCGCATTTCCATGAACGAATGGATGTTATCGAACCCTGGTAAAACGGTGACTATTTATGATGTTGGGCAATTCATAAGGGAAGCATATCTGACAGCTTTTAGCCCCCAGAATATAACACAAGGATTTTTAAAAAACAGGTTTTTACCCCTTGAATTCGAATATATTTAATGAAGAAGAATTCTTATCTTCATATGTTACTGATAGACCGGATCCATTAAAGTCAAATGAAACTAAAGAGTTGAATATGGAGGAAGAAAATATTGAAGGTAATTTAAGAGCAACACCTCCGCCTTCTACTCGTACAAACGCACGTATAGATGGCAAAGAAAATGATATACCTGACCAGAATATCATACCATCTCCCAGTGTAACATCTACTCCTATAGTTGATGCGATTCCGAGTTCTTCTGGCCAACAAATAATATCACCGGCAACAATAAGACCATTCTCCAAAGCGGGCCCAAGACTAAACACTACACGAAAGAGTAGAAAAATGGCATCTACCATAGTAACTGATACTTCGGAAAAAATAAATTAGAAGAGAAAGAAGTTAATGCAAAAAAAACAAAAAAAAATGTTAAGAAAATGACTACAAAAAAATCCATAAAAACTCTTAATAGAAATTCAATAAAAAATCCGGAAATTTTTTCTATTCAAAGTGACTTATCTGATTCGTCCGATTCTATCGTATAAGCTGAAGTAAAAAAAAGGGTTGTTCCAAGCAAAAAAAACTCCAAAACAAACACAAACAGTGATGATTGCACAGATTGTAGCAAGCCATATGAAAACAGTGATCAAGATTGGTTTCAATGCAAAATTTGTTTTGGTTGGGCTCATGAGTCTTGTGGCATTAAGGGGCAATTGAATTTTTTTTGTAAGAAATGTTTTTATGCTTAAAAAAACATACATTTGATGTTCCTAACAGTCTGATAATTATATTTAATGAATAGATAGATATTTAGGCTCAAAGATAGCAATATTATTTTTGAAGTTCTTGGAGATTTAATGATCTCGGTTTTGATAGAAGATTTGTTTTTATTTAGAGACTGTTATTAATAAAAAAACCGCCTATAATATGTTAAGTTCTGTAGAACGTATATGTACCTCTGACTGATTAATATGTTAAGATTAAGAAAGCGTTAAAAACGAGTACTTAAAATGACTGATAGAATTGTTTTTTTTGTTAAGACATGTTAGCAATTACTTAAAAAATATTGCTAGAATTGTATTTAAGTTTTTTTTATGTCGCAGTTATTTTTTTTTGATAATTTTCATAATTACGCGTTGGTATACTAACCGGCTCTTGCAAAACTTATGGCAGCTCTTTCAATACCGAGCTGTGATGAAAGAGCCGAATGACACATTTTTTTGAAATGCATATTTCGTGGATTTTTATATATTATTTAAGATTTTTTTGTACGAAATTACGTACTCAAATAAATAAAGAATAATTTTTAAAATAAAAAATTACTTCTTTTTCATTACATGTAGTATTTTTTCCTCCGTAAAGAAAACTGGCTCTTTCATGCCACTTCTCCCCTACACGATGTGTGTTTTTTTTTGGAAATAAGTAATAAAGTTTTGTTTTTGACTTCTGTTCATTTTTCACTTTCTTTTATTATGAAAAGGTTTTAGTTCCGATTCTACGCTGTTACATTTTTATCTATGGTTTCCATACTATCTACTGAAGTTGGATGCACTATAAGTTAATTATTGTATAAAAGAATACATTACAATATACAAAACAATACATTAAAATATATTACGTGTAAGTTGTTTATTTGATGGACGATAAATATTGAATAGTTTGTACATAACACTTTGCAGATGAATATATTTGCTTGTTTCATACTTTTTAGAGCGTGATTTTTTAGTAGTCGTGTTTAAGTGTTAGAACTAAATTTTAATTTACAGAGCTATATCGTGAGTCACGCGAGATTGGCTCACTTCTGAGGCGAGATTTTAAATATTATTACTTTCACGGGTCTATGCAAGCAAAACCGCGAACAAAAGCTAACAATGTATATATTTAAAATGTGCTAATTAAGCCCTTTAATTTGATACCCTACACGACATGATTGTTTTTCCTCTAGAGGGAGCTATATACATACAATTTAGTGTGACGTCACATATCCTATAACCAGCGGACAGTCGAGACGCTTCCAACGTTACCTTATTTGTCAAATTATGATACCTAAGTGGTTTCGAAATTATGAGGGAACAGATGAGCATTCATACATACATACATACGTAGATACATAGATACATACTTACATACATACATACCGGTCAAACTCATAACCCTCCTTTTTGCTTTGCCGTAGTCGGGTGAATAATTAGCCTATGTCCTCACCAGCTTGTGCGCCATCTCGTAGAAAGTATAAACCTACTGTTATGTCACAATGCTAACAACAACACGCCTCCACGGCATCGGGCCCCGCTCCCCGAAAGACTCGGAGTGTCTCGGAGTGGGTTCGAGACCAGCATGTGCATAAGACTCTTTCTTTTTGTATTTTTTTTTAATTATCGCGTTTTCTCAGGCTAAACACCTATGCAGATAAACTTAAAAGGTAAAATTTTATCCAAATACAAAATTTTGACCAAATCTTTAGAGCCGCTGTGGAGTTCCAAATAATCAATTCATATATCATATATATATTTATATTTCCCGTTTAAAGTTATAGGATGTAAAAGAAGAAGTAGTCTAGTTTTCTTCTTCGATTTTAAAGAAAAAGAGTAAAAAAAATTTAGTTTTCACTTCTATCGGTACTTCCGGAGTGCCACTGTTTTTTTTATATTGTGAACTTGGCTTTTGTTTCTATCAAGGATCCATTTGCGAAATATTTAGCTTTAAAGTGCTAATTTTTGTAAGAAAAGTGTCCCACCCCCTGTCTCAGCGAAACCGTTGTATTTGGCAATATTTAAACAACCTCTAAAATGTTGGTTGTAAAACGTGGCCCGACACGCACTTGGCCGTTTTTTTAGCTTTTGCGATTACATTTCCTCTCGTGGTGTCTTCTACTGTTCTGTATAAAAAAATAATTGCTATCCTGTTGTAAGTTTGCTACATTCGTGAGCCTAAAAATAGGACTTCATCTGAATAAACAAAAATATTATATTTTCTAACCTAAAAATCTAACTCTAGATTCCATAATAAGAGATTCTCACTCAAGTTGTTTGAGACCACTCTAAAAGTAAACACTTGCACAATATTATTTTTATTTGAGCTCACTCTAGAAGAAAAAATATGCACATTTATTTATTTGAGACCACTCTAGAAATAATCTCTTCATTTGAAATTTATTTGGGATTATTCTTGAAGTAATGTCTTTAAAGAAAATTAATGAATGAACACTCTAGAAGTAAACTATTGTATGTAAAACGAATCAGTTAAATCTGTTAAAGAATGTCGGGGATAATAATGTGAAAGTCTTCTTTTATTGATAAAACGAAAGTAAATTAATGTCATAAACTTACAATCGCGACCCTTTCTTTGATTTTCCATAGTTTATCCAACATATATTGTCCAGCATGCAGGTGTGCTGGCACGTCGATATTGTGGTCACCATACAAATATAACTTATTTTTTAACATCTTAATTGTAAAATACTGTCTACGACAAATCTTAACAAACGAATGACAATTGTTATTCAAAGAAACCTATTATGTAAACTTGTTTTTTAAACCAGTTTTAAGTAGAAGTATTAACGTTTGTGCATGTAGATTATTAAAAAAAGATTCAACAGAGCATAGCTATAGGCAAAGTTATCACCCGAGATAGTAAAGATAAAATATATCGATATCTTTCCATTGGAAACTAGGACAAAATTTTTGCCTACTGGTTCTCTATTAAATTTATTGAATTTATATATGACTATCTTTTGCCTGCGACTTTGTCGGAGTAGTGTGTCAAGTTCCAGTAGAATCGCTTCACAGGTAAATATTTTGTAGGTAATCATCCCCTTTTTCGTAATCATTAGAAATAGAAAAAAAAAAGTCAGGGGAAGGCATGAAGTGTCTACGCTACACAGCGAAGGCGTTAAATACTCTTCTACACTTAACTCATCGATATGAAAAAACAATAGATATGGTAACATGACAATGTGGTTTGGAAACCTTGTAGCAGTACTAAAATTTACCATTAGACCTAGTGTTGTTCCTATTGATATCAACAAAGTTATCGATAGATCGCTTAAATTTACCACCAGCTCCCTTATTAAACCTATTATAACTATCTCGATACAAAAACAAAATAGTATGATAAATTTGTAGTTTCGCTTTTCAACATATTCAAACTTATATGGCGCTTTAATAGTGCCAGATATAACAAAGTGCCAAAAGAAGAAAAAATTGAAGAAGAAAGTTGACATTTTGACGGTTTTAATTTTTAGGGTCCTGTAGTTTTTTGGAGAGTTAATTTTTGAATGATATTAATCAAAATAAAAATAATTAAATATTTGTGGCGAAATTTGTTTCTTGAAGAACCAGGTTTCCTCGTTGTACTTTTTTGCTAAATTTCAAAAAAATATTTTTTTAATTGTGAAATTGTTCTGGAGAGGTAAATTAATATTTTTTTTTCTATGAGAACTCTCGGTCAAAATAAAACAAAATTTAAGTGCGGAGCCCTAAGTGCAAAATTGTAATAACAAGTTGCATAAGATCTAGTTTTAAGCCGTGAGATGCGAAACCCTAAGTGTGCGCCAGCACGTAGCCAGTTTTTTTTATATTATTCGTAGGGCAAAATTGTTTTAACAGTGACGATTATCATAAACGCGTCACGGTCATTAAATTTGTGATTCAAAGCAACAGACGAATATTAAACTCCGATACACAAATGCAAAAATCGCAAACTAATATGTAATTTACTACAAATAATAATATTCTGACAGTGCGCATCACAATTTTGACGAGTGCAGCAGGCATTGTGTAACGTAAAAGCGAGAAATTTATATCTATACATATCACAAAAAATATTTATCTTCAAACGGTTCAAAGTCCAACTGGTGTATTTTAGTTTGTGGGCCACAAGGGGCTGTGGGCTGTATAATAAACAATATAAATAATATCAAACTTGGAAAATAAAAGTGCACTTTCCTCTACAACACACATTCAACTTAACAACACAATTTTATACCATTCCAGACAGTCCGCGCTGAAATTCTCTTCTGTTCGGGGCTATGATTGTATTGACTAAAACGGGTATAAATATAGTAAATAAAATAAATAAGTAATATATGACAAAATAATAGATAAGTGTGATAAATAACACCGCCATTTCATTTGTTTTCTTTTTGTTATGGTTTTACAGGTTTAAAGGACATATTGATTCCCTCGCAGCCTAGTTGGTAGTGTGGCCGACTGCTGTGCAGAGGGGCAGGTTCGATTCTCCCGCACTGGACAAACATTTATGTGATAAACATTTGTGTTTGTCTTGAGTGTGGGTGTATTTATGTATGATATGTTTGTAATTACATAAAAAAGTATTATATATGTATTTGTATCCGTTGTCCGGTAACCATTACCCAAGCACAAGCTGACTTTGGGGGCAGATGGCGCTGTGTGTAATGTCCAAAAAAATATTTATTTATTTATTATTTATATTAATTTAATACGCACATTATTTAAGTAAAAATCACGAGACTTGTCCACTCGCCGATGGTGACCTTGGACCTTATTGGTAACAGTGTCGAGCTATTCGCACTCTGGAATTCGATACAAAATTCTCTCTTTTTTTCCCCCTTAAGGGAGGAATTTTGAAAAATACTTTCTTAGTGTTCGCCTACGTTTAACAATAAGTTTAAGTCTCTAGGCCAAAGATGACTTATGCTTACTTACCGACTTACCGTGTCTGAAACGACCATTGAAACCACAACTGAGTATTGCGAGCGATTTTTCTATCAATGTGTGTGTGAATCAGCTAATACGACTATCAGATTTACATCTGTGTGCGTAATTTTGGTGTAACCAACCTTAAAGTGATTACCCCGAATTGGTGAGTTCTTACTTTTATTCGGTACTACAATTTATTCAATGACCCCCTGCGGTGTCACATTATTTTGAGATAGAACGTAAGGCCTTTGATACGAAGGTAGCAATCTGTTGACCATGGCCATGTAATGCATGTTAAAACCTTTAAGTATGTTCCAAATATTATATACTGTAGTGCTAAAATATAGATGAGTGTAAAAATAAAATCCGTCCTTCTCTGCCATGGCATCTGTGCACGCCGTGTTCGTTATTCATACACGTAGGTCCCGCCATGTGACAACATTGTTGACAAGATTTTTTTAACATAGAAAGCTATAACATCACAGAGTCATTGAAATCGTTTTGTTCGCCAAATGTCAAGAAACAAAATAGCTGTTCACTATTTTTAAAGAACATCCACTGTTCTACCTCCTAAGCATGTGCAGCCAATGCGTTAAATGCGGACTGTAAGTGCCGCCAAATTTTACATAGAGCGCTTTCATTTTTAGTCAACAGATAGATGGAATGCGCGCATAGAGCACATTCAATGCGTAAATAAAGCGATATTGCTAATATTGTAAGAGCAGCCCACGAGAATCTGATCACAATGCTATGGTTAAATGTGTAAAATTTTCTCAATTAACATATATTATGAATCTTAAACTCGGCAGGTTTGTAAGTAACAGTGTCATTTAATTATCACCGGAACTACGGCGCCTATTCTAAAAAGCCCTCCTTAATTTTTAGTTTTTGCGTTTATATTTTTATTATTTGTTACGAAACCCGGATATATAACACATATTCTGAGAAATTTTCAGGCTTTTGCCAACGTCAAGCTCTTTAAAGTTTAGGACCCTTCGGGTAAGGAAACAATTAGGTTTAATCAATGAACTAGAGAGTAATTTCAAATATTAGTATAACATTATACTAGTTTTTTAAAAGAAAATTAAACAAAAATCATTATAAGAACATTCTATTTGTTTTTCTTAAGACCCAATAAGTCTATAAGTAATTTGAAAACTTAGTTTGTGACTCAAATATAGCAAGCAGATAAGTGTACCTACTAATAACTTGTGAAAAGTGATTTTCTATCATCAACCTTTTTTTTTGTCTATAGTGTAGCACGATTTTATTGCACAAATCGACATTTTTATTACGTTCGCATCGACGCACATATTTCGTATGATGTGGTGTGACGGCAAGTACCTGAAAAGTCAGGTACTTAGATTCGCTCGTTTCGTGGGCCTAAATCCGGAATCTAGACGTATAAGTCGTCTTTGCTCTAGAACCAGTAATTTAGGTGTATATACGTATATAAATAATATATCTGTTATATAGTTATTAAAGTAATACTTATCCATTCTGTAAATCTGGCAAGTATTACCCTCTGGTGGAAACACCCTTTCAAAAGGATCTAGATAGAACCAGCTATAGAATTATCTCTTACAGCAGAACCCTCTGCATCTCCACAGCCCAAGTTTGGAGGATACACTTCGCGGCGCCTTACAGCGGGCTTCATACAAACGAATTTCTCATTTGTTTTTGACATTTACTGATCAATCACTGTGGAATTTCGTAGTCATAATCCTAAGCTGAATACCTAGATCTGTGGTTTTTCCAAAATCTTGTAAAACTTGTAAAAACTAGAATCCTGTATAACTTTTGAACTATAAAATTTGATAGAAAACTGGCAAACTTCAAACCTAGATATTTATTACAAGAACACGTGTTCATAATTTCGTGGTGTATGATCAGCAAGTGTCAAAAATAAGTAAGAAATTCGTTTGTATGAAGCTCGCTACGAGGCGCCGCGAAGTGTATCCACTTAAGTTCATCCTTGTCGTAAACTTCACCCGGTAAAAGTTAAGTCTCGACCACGGGGTCTGTTATATATACTCGCTGTAAATAATAAGGTTTACCTACGCTTTAGCACATGAATAAGATTCTCATTTTTTTAAGTGACATTTCGACTCGACTTCAGCTTCCAAATCGGTAACATTAGCCACATCATAATTTCTCTTTGTGTATTTTGAGTTATTTTTATGATATTTTACTCTTTTGTGAATTAAATTTTTTTTAAACTCTTACTCTAAAAACCTTACATTCGCATACACCTAAAAGCACTTGCAGTAAAATAATAAGTATAAGTAGCTGAAATTAAGTTTAAAGTAAAGTTTAGGCCACATAGTTTTGGACTAATATTAAAAAATTACTACAAAGGAACTTAGATGAGAAATTATCTATTTTTTAAGTGCCAGGGCATACATTTTGTTTTCCTACATAGATAAAAACTGTAAGAAACCAATATCAAGTCATAAAACCTACTTGATTATTATTTAATAAAAAAAATATACGGGAAGTCTGCTATGAATTTTTTTTTATATTTCTTGACCCTTGACTTGAAATACAATTAGAGCTTAGAGTATAGAGTACTATTTTAACATGAGCTTGAGTGCTTTCCTATCCAGCTTGCCACCCCCTCCGTAGGGAAGCTCTTGCAAAAAGCGCACACCACCCGCAAGGCGCATCCTGTGTGATACCTGAAAATAAATATAAAATTCTTTAACAAGTGTTTATATTTGTTTTCACTGCGGTTTGCTTTTATATACAAAACTTACATAAACAAACTGAATACCGATATGTCTTACATTTCCTACTGAAACTCTTAAAATAGTTAAAAAAAGCCCTGGGATAATAGGTGTGCACATTTGTCATGGTTTCATTGAATTTTTGCGGAAACTATGACCATAAAACCTGGTCGAAATAAGGTGTAAAAATGAAAACCTACATACAACATAGTTTTAGTTTATTATTTCATAGATGTGGCGCAGACGAAGTTGCGCGGGTTAGCTAGTTAACAAATAAATAACTGGACATGTATAACAGTAGTATCATATTGTCTAGGCTAACAAGCAGCTTAAGTATGATCAATATAAGCCTATGTAGACTTACAATAAGTTTTTAAGAGAGGTAAGAGGTTTCTCTAGACGTTCATAAGTCGAGTGGGCCAGACGGTATACCAGTAGTGGTGCTTATGCAGTGTGCTCCTGAGTTATGTCCTGTACTTACGCGCCTCTTCGCACTTTCCTACCGCACTAGGCAATTTCCGTCTTAATGGAAGACTGCCAATGTGCAACCGGTGCCCAAAAATGGAGATAGATCAGATCCATCGAATTACAGGCCTATCGCTTTTAACTCTCTCTCTAAGGTGATAGAGCGCGTGACCAACACACAGATTCTAAGATACCTAGAAGAACACGACCTGGCCAGTGACCGGCAATATGGCTTTCGCCACGGTCGCTAGACTGGTGACTTTCTAGTGTATCTCACACACCGATGGGCACTAGCCATTGAGAGTCAGAGGGAGGCATTAGCATGTAGCCTGGACATAGCGAAGGCGTTCGATTGGATCTGGCACCGGGGTCTTCTATCGAAGTTGCCATCTTACGGAATGCTCGAGGGTTTGTGCAAGTCTATTGGCACGTGTAATAAGCGTCTCTGGTACTGTTATCCTAATATCAATGTATGCAGGACAAACACCGTAGAAGACAGCACACAGCCTTGGGAGAATTTAGTGGTAGTGTATTTTTTTTTAATACCATTAAAGTGGAAAACAAGCTTACGGGGCCACCTTCCGCAACAGCCATATCTACCAGGTCCACGGACCAGTTTTTATCCGTACGCTTCACATGACAGAGCTGCTTCATGCAGGACCAATCAGTGTAACTAATTAACATGTAAGTGTTAAACATTATGTATATGGGTGCACAATGGGCATTCTTACACAAAGATGGGATCACCTAGTTACTTAAAAATGTGCGAAGAGGTGCGTGAGTACAGGATATAATTGGAGCACATTGTTTAAGCATCAAAACTGGTGTGCACTCTGGGCTACTTGGCAGCTCCCACCGGAACTCCCGCTCTGTTATCTAAATTTCTCGGCATGGATCTACACGATCTGGATACTCAACGAAATGATGAGCAGGATGGCGCCTTCGTTCTATTAAGGTGGTTAATCTAACTAGCCGATTTTTGATTTTTAAGGTTTTCAAATACGATTGACCAAGCCGAGGCCCTTACTTATTACCTAGATGCCCTTACTTTTCGCTAAGTCCCATCTGAACTTTCCTCAACACAACTGTATCCATGTATAAGCCGTCTAGAAACTATCTGCGGGCAATCGGTAGATCAGAGTAGTACTGTCTGTTTGAAAAACAAGAAAAACAACTGAGCTTCTAATGCAAACAACGCCGTCAGCTCCTATAAGTATATTGAGAATGAACCGCGTATATAATATCTGGCACTGCCTCTTGAAGCTACATAGCTAGTACCTGTGTATCAACGTAGGCGACAAGCTCATTCGCAGTAAGAGTGGCGCCAGGCTGCAACACCACGAACGCTGTGGGCGCCTGTCCGTACTGCGGATGAGGTGCGCCGACAACTCCAGCGTCGCGAACTGCTTTATGTTGCAGCAAAACTGCTTCGAGCTCTGCAGGGGCCACCTGCATATCATAAGTCTGTTGTTTAGATTGAATAAGCATGCAACATTATAGTACTGCGGACAACTGAATTTTGGGAAATCTTCAATATTACAATATTAAATGCTAAGAATAATGAACAACACAAACTAGTAGGCACGCATGTAGTTTTACAACAGCTCCATTGCAACTCAAAGATACCAAATATTGAAACTAAAATAATAAAAAATTACCAAAGTTTTGTTTGATCTAATAATTCTGTAAGAATAATTACTATGATAATACAAAGCCGATGCATAACTTGTCACACAAGGCGTAAATTATATTTAATGTACCTGATAAATGGTGAGTGTGTTAGCAAGATATGTAAGATAACAAAATTTAGGTTACCTACTGGGCAAATAATTGAGAACATTAAGATCTATGCGTGGCGTGATCCTAACTAAACGAATAAGAAATTGAAACGGATTGGCTTGGATCGATGTAGTGACAAAGATTGAGAAAGGTATGTTAAGTTGGTTTGGGCACGGTGAGAGGATAAACTTAAGAAGATGCATAAAAAAAATCATGGGGCTAAAGTAAGTGGTAGTGTCGGTAGATATGTGTTCGTCTATTATGCATTGAAACTAAACTTAGTTTTAGATTTCACGTAACAAAATTTATAACAAAGTCAATATTATTGGAAATAATATGCATTTATTCTAAACATTCAATAACTATAAAATAAAAAACATTCAAAAGAAAGTTCATACCTGAAAAGAATTAAACTTGATCAGTTCCTTAATCCTATCAACTATATAAATGTACTTGTCTTCGTCATAATAACCAATGTCTCCTGTCTTGAAATAGCCTTCTTCATCTAAGTGGTCATTGTTCGTGACGCCTAAGTAACCTGGATAAAACAAAAGAACAGGAGCTTACTGCTATGGTAAACAGATAGACCCAGCAAATTTTGCTTTGCAAAAATAGTATGGGTTGCTTTCTTCCAGGACATAATTGCTTATAATATCTGTCATAATAATTATAATAATAATAAATAAATAAATATTTCAGGACATTACATAATGCTATATAAGACCAATAACTTTTATAAGCTTTTACTATGGATATCAGACAAGGAATACTTATAACTTTATAACCTACTATTTTTGTAAATACGTACATAGAAAACACTCAGACTCAAATATTCAACTATATGTCCATCTTATAAATAAGTGTCCCGTGCGGGCATCGATAACCCACGCCCATCAGTTCAGCAGGCGGATCGTCACCGGCTCTGCCAGTGATGGTCAAGATGCCTAAATAGTTTATCTTATGTAAATGTTTTTTTAAAAGATTGAACTTTGTTTGCAGTACAATTTACTGTAAAGTATACTAGAATTTTTGTGATTTTGCTATAACTATTTGGAAGACGGAAGTTATGACGCAAATTATTTCTATAACTTAAAAAATTCAACTTGTAGATTCTGAAACAAATATGATTTTATTGAGCCCAAGTCCAAAATAACAAAACGAAATCAGTTAATGATTGGTATCGAATTACTTAGAAACAATGAAAGAAGAGTCGGTGCGCATTTTATACGATTGGGAGAGACATATTAATTAATTATTTATTTAGCTTATGCAATTAGTCCGTAGTAGATGTGCCACAAAGTAGTCTTTGCTTTCTTGCTTGTAAAACGTGACATAGCTTGAATTTTTTGTCTGTTTCATGCTCTGACTGAGTGACGTGGCTGTTGGTGGATTGGCTTTTTATCATGGTAACGTTTACCAACGAGGAATACGCTGACCGTCTAACATAGCATAGTTAGTTAGTTAGTTGGACTTATGTTTTCCGCACTTAGCCTCATGATAGGGCCATTGTACGTAGGTAACCGGTTCGTTCCATTGGTTACTCATACCATCCCAGCTCCGTCCAGAAATCAAGGAGGCATCTGATGTTATTCAGCGCTTCTCTCATGGTTTGTGGATTCTTAAGGAGCCTTGTCCGTTGGTCGCTCACGCTTTTGCAATGAAGAACCACTTGAGAGAGGACTGTCGGTATTGCCGATATTGAAAAAGTGTTTGTTCAGCGTGCAGTGACCTGTTATTATGCCAACTATGTAGCGTAGATTTTTCCTACTTAGTTGTAACAGATTGTGCGACAGATTAGCGTCCAAGGATGTGAGAACATTCTTGGTTTGTCTGCAGTCCGTTTGCTCTCCCCACTTGTTGTGTAGTTGTAAGGTTCTGTCACATAACCACGTTTTGAGATGTGTAAAAGGTATCTAACATAGCATATACGGTATCTAGTGATGAGTTCTTTGTGGTTTTAGGTGTACTTATTTATTTCCTTTTCGTTCTTATTTTTTTTGCAGTCGGGTTATTAAAGAAATTTTATAGGTATTTTCTTTTAAATCTAGGAGTTCCCGAATCTTACGTCGATGACCGAATTTTGAGCGCCGTTAGCCGTGAGTATAAGCTAATTACAAACTGAAAAACATCTGAGTAAAATTACTTAGTGAGGAGTACGGACTCAGGACGCATATCTCGCCACGTTGATTTACACCCAGAGGCTCCCGAGTATTAAGGTCAACAACCTGAAAAATAAATATTTTTGATGTTAATATCACAATAAGGAAAAAACGGCCATGGCGAGTCTGGCTCGTGCACCGATGGTTCCGTACAAACTTATTATATGTAGATAGTTCTTCCATCATGAGGTCAAGTCTCACAAGTTTATGGTTTGGTTTAGGATTTTTTTTAGTAACATCTTCATCTTCATGATTCTAGGTCAGCGGCAATTAACCATTAGTCACAATATGTGACAAAAATTACTGTATTTTGAGCGTATTTTTTTTTAATGCATTGGCTTAGAATCTTGATTTGTATACAGCTTTAAGTGACCGTAGACTTAAGAATTTGATATTGATACCTCCACAAGTTTTTTTAGTAAAAGGGTTTTGACAATCAGGCATTATAACTATCAGTTAACAAATTTTATGATTCTAGGACAACGGGAAGTAAGTGCCCATAGGTTTTGATTTTTTGTGAATGCCAAAATATGCGACAAAATGGTCGTATTTCGGCTGTATTTTTTTATTGCGTTGATGCAATAGCTTGATTTTTTTTTCAGTTTTAAGGGGCCATAGACTTTCAGTATTGACATTCAGTAAGTATTTCAACTTGATGCCTTCACGCGTTCCTCAGAAAAAAGGGTCTTGACAGACAGACAGACAAATAGACGGACAAAAAGATGATGAGTAAAATTATACACGCTATAAAATATGTTTTAACAGGAGTATATTTTTTATTTAATTTATTATATTACAATAAAACTTTTGCAAATACATGTTAAATAACAAGTTGGCAGCAGATCGTGGTTTAAAAGTATCAAGAACGCAAAAATAATTTATATTTATTAAGGTAACAGTACCTGCGAGTACATTTACCTAGATCGCGGATATTTTTTATTATTCATAGCACCTTCGGTTTCGATCCGAGTTTAAGTTCGCATTTAAGTTGTAGACTCACAGATCTCGAAGACTCAAAGCTTAATATTTCGTGTACTTTAAAGTGATATTTTGTTTATATTTTAAATAATAATTTTATAAAGTCCTAGTAGATCAATCTTAAAAAAAACACAAAATCTTCATAGTATCATGACATACATGTAACGGTTCAGTTTGGGATTCGAACCCAAGCCTCGGCTAGCTATTACTTAGTCAGCATGACTCAACCCCTTGGCCGTCAAATTTGAATATAGGAATGAGATAATAGTGGGTTCGATTCTCGCCTATATTCAAGTTGCTAGTATTTTGGAACAGACACTTTATAAAAATATTCTTTAGATACAATAATATTTATTTTATGTTTCCCTAATAACAAATTTATCTAAAATATAATTCTATTATAAGACCTAGATTAACTGAACACTTCACAATAGTTTATTACCTTTTTTTCTATTCACTACCTAATGGCACTGTATATTGCAGATTTAGGTCAGCCTAGGATAGACTGATATCACGTCGTGACGAATCGCAGAATTGCCACCTAGGCAACGTAGATGTCCGAGCCCATGGTCCTTGCTACCATAGCCAGCTGATCAGGGTTGCGCCTGGAACTCGGGGTCGCTGTCCTTCGCCGCCAGCTGATATTGCTTAGGTACGAAGTATCGGGTCACTGTCCGGTACGGCCAGCTGATCCTTCCAAGTTTGTTGACCTCTGATTTTTCATTTGGGCAGAGTGAGGCCCCTTTCTTCTATTTGTGTTTCTCCGAAGACGATTTCAAAAATACTGCGCTAGCGTTTTTTTTTTCTTTTTTCTAACTACTGTCTACTGTTGTTGGCCGCAGATGGCCTTTACAACTACACGCGGACTAACTTTTGCTGCGGTGCTGCTTGCACTCTTCAGCGAAAAGTTGAGGCGGTTTGCGCAAGGGTGTCCTAGGCTCGAACCTCGGCTTGGGCAACCGCTCTTAAAACTAAATTTGTATCTGACTAAAATTTTACTGCCGTTTCGGAAAATAGCAAAAGCGTTCTGAAGAGAAGAAACGGCAAGAAACTCTTCAGTCCTCGCCTATTATTATTTAAATCTAACTAGTCGAAGCGCCCGGGTATATTAGTGAACCTAGTATACCCGCGCGCTCGAGTGTGTGTGTGTGTGTGAAAACTAAACTGTCTAATGTTCCGTTCCGGCGGCGACGTATTCTGTATATATTTGTATAATCTGTGTTCGCGGACCGAGCGCGGAAGACGCTTGAGCTTTGAGCATGCTGGTTATCTCATCGTCAGAATCTGTTAAAACGTGCCTCAGATATCTAAATTGTATGCCCCTCTATTTTTACATATAGTTCCAGTTCCCTCTATAATTACAAGATTTAGCGCTAGCGCTGAGCCTGCGATGATTATATAATTTAATTATATATTCATCGCAGGCGAACACGAATTATATTATATAATTCGAGTTCGCCGATTGGTCAAGCCGTTCTTCAAAATTTCTGGGAATTTCAAAATTTCGCTTGTGGAGAATTTGATTGGTCCACACAGTATCATTCACTCTGCCGCTTTTGTTCTAGAAGTTTCCCGTTCATTCAATTGTGATGTAACTTCCGGTCGTAAACTTCGTCTATGTACATGTAGGTACATGTACGATGGCGAGCAGTGCCGTTGAATGTAATAACATTACATACAATATAGGCTACGGTCCAGGAAACGACCAGAAAATACCACGTATTAAGTTGTATTAAGTTGGTTTTTGTTGTAGTTAAACATCTGGACCAGTAGTCTAATTTGACGGTGACAGTTTAAGTTTATTTACTTTCATAAGCTATAGATTTCTACTTTTCCTAAGGTTTTCTGGCTATTAACTGTGATTTTTAAGCAAAGATGAATCAATTGTACAACTTGTTTAACGAATATAAAACATAACAAAATTTGAGTATTTATTTTCGCGCTGATATCTGACAGTGACAGATAAAACAACAAAAAAAAACCATGCTATGCAGTGGTTATTTGTAGTCAGTTGGTTTAAGTTGGATTATTTTAGATTCACGTCGTGGACCCGTGGTTGTGACGTCATTTGGTCATATTTGGTCGAATATAGTCGTTGTTTATCGTACCTGGACCGCACTCATAAATATACACCTATATATATAACCTACATACATAGATTTTCTTTTCTTCGTTTAGGACTTCCAAGAGGTTAGAGTCTTTGAATAAAATATAACATACGTGCCATATCTATTGCTACATCATCAATGTAAATCAATATTTTTATAGCAAAGATGAAGTCAAAAGATTAACCTAGAGCTAGGACTTGAGCTCGCAACATCCTTACATTCCGTGTAAATGCTCTACCAATATTGAGCTATCAAGGCAAAAGTCCGGCCATTGGAAACCCCAACTACATCTTTGCAATGAAAAATACTAAACCTAAATATTTAATTTAAACTTACTTTGAGTACGTATTTGAGATTAAGGTGGCCCACACTACCGGCTCGAGTCCCACCTGGTGAGATTTCTGTACACGCTACATAGCCCAGTTCTGACAGGCCGTAAATCTGGTGAATGTCTTTTAAGTTCGGAAACCTAAAAAATAATCAGGCGCGTATTTACTTCGTTAATCATGAATTCCGTTATTTAACGTGTTTTGTAAAACTACTAAGTTGATAGATTTATATATTAGGGTTTAATTTATACAATACTAAGTCAGATGTTTTCCCAAATTATCATTTTAGCAGTATATAGACACTCAAATTCAAGCGAAAAGGCCGCTAATGTCTACAACTACAAAATTATTCTTTCTATCATTTTTGTATTTTTGAAAACTGTGCGCAATAAACTGTGTTCATTGATTTATTCATTCCATATTCATTCGTTAATTCAACATTCACAAATATGTGAAGCAACATTTCACGAGTAATACCTCGGCGGCTTACGCTTACGACACATACATTCAAAATTCAAAATTTATTAATTAATTCCCAGTTAAGTTCGAAAACCTGTGTAAGGGTAGTCCGCCATTTCCAGCAGATCTAAAATATATACATTGTAATAAAAGAATAGTATACATTTTATCCTATAATCATTTTAAACATTACAACCATAGAAGAAAACTTTTATGTAACTAATTTAAGTTATGTCTTTAAATGTAGGCAGATACACATGAACACTGGCTGCATCATTAGTTACATATTACAAGTAAGGCGAGTTATTAAGGTTACTGAGTAAGAGATACAGGATGTACTATTAATTTGTTTCAAAATTTTTAAAGAAATAAGAATATTATTATAAAATATGTTAGTTTTAATGCTAATAAATAAGGAATTAGTATTATATACTTACTGTAATAATAATATTTTAGTTAGTAGGTATATTGTTTTTGGTACCATTGATAGTGATTTTATTTTATATAATAAATATATGTCAAATGTTTACTACTACGTATTATAAGTACTTTAGATATTAATATAAAATGTGGTATGCTATTGTTTAAATTATAGACATAAGCAAATTTTCGGTTTGTACATAATTTAATGTTTTTGTTTTAATACCCAAATGTTGTTTTTGTTTTAATGTTTTTAACTACTATCGAGTGATTACGTTTATTTCGAGTAGTTTGTATAAGTTTATAAGTTTTATGTACTTTAAGGATACACCGTAATATAAACAACTGTCTTACCAACAAAGGTTTGCGTCTTTATATAATTTCGAAGTACTAAATAGTTTTTTTTTTCTTAAGCATTATTTTTAATATGTTTCTTTGGGCACGTTCTATACTTAAGAATTTTGTCTTTAAAGTTTCACCCCATATTACAATGCAATATAAGATGATTGGACAAGAGTCGTATATATTTAATTAGTTCTGGGTCGGCTATGTTTCGCAGATGTCTGAATATCCAAATTAGTTTTCTGGATCGGTTTCGACTGAGTTTAATTGTGGATACCATGAAAGATTTTTGTCCAGAAGAACACCTAGATATTTTATGTTTTCACATCTGTCAATTTTTATGCAGTTCACATTATAGGGTTAGTTAAGTCACATTTATGGGCAGTAAGCGTTAATCCTGGGTCCAGCTGCAAGGAATCTCGTATGGAAAAAGTAATATAGTTAGTTTTGGTTAAGTTAAGGGAAAGTTGATTGGTCTGAATCCATTTAATAACTGTTTGGAGCCCCAATTCAGCTTGGGAAAAAGTTTCATTCCAGTTGTTTCCATGGAATAACAGTGCAGTATCATCTGCGTAAGAGTGAACACGTCCATTATTAAGTCGTAGATCAGTCAAGTCGTTAATATAAATAAGAAAGAGTGTAGGCCCAAGGACACTCCCCTGCGGAATTCCGTAGTTGGTTGTCAATTCATCAGTACTATGTGTGTAACAGTCAATGTTAACGTTGTGCGTCCAGTCATGTAGGTAGTCTGTGAGTAAGGTGAGAAATGCGCCTCTTATACCATTTTTTCCAGTTTTAAAAGCAATACATAGCGCATAGGAGCTGTTATTCAATATTTTTTGTTACAATTAGTTGCTGACAATCTTCTATCTCTACCTTTTATGTGCTGCAGCTACCAATTCAGGGTCACACGTGGTACTAGCAGACATAATTCTCTCGATTGAAGACACGTCATAGTTCTGTAGTATTGTTGATTTCGTGAACTCAGTGATTGACGATGGAGCTAGCTGCATTGCTTTTATCTGTAACAGATATGTGTAAAATCTGGTTAAGACTTTTTCTATAATATATTTGTTAGAAATCTTCAAATGTTTCCCTTCTTACCCAGAATTGTTATCCCTCAAAAGAGATAGCCAGCGGCTGGACACATACCTATATCATAATGTGGGGGGCGAGGGAGGGGGCAGCCTTTTCTCATCAACCACTTTGATTCTAGGTGAGCCCATTACTGCATCACTGATTTTAATACAGTGTATCTGGACTAAGGGGACTTTATATACTTATGTTATAAATCCTTAAACAAGCTTCAAGGATAATAAGTGGTAAAATTTGAGGCCAAGGTGAATAATAGCTTAGAGTTTTTGTCTTGCCACGCTAATAATTAAATAAAATTAGAGTACCTATTCCGTTAAACCTAGGTTTCGTGTACCGTGCCCAACCGTGCCCAAATTAGACAAACGGAACATTTAGGCCGCGAAAATTCTGATATTGGCTTGCTTTGAAACTATTCATCTGTCACGGTAAATTTTCTTCGTTACTTTCCTGTGTCTTACCTTATATTTATGTATCGCTTCAAGAAAATCTTGATGCTGGTTCTTCGGCGAGTAGATAACTGTTGCACCGGCGTTCAGACATGACAAACTGAATACCATCCCGTAAGTGTAGTACCATTCGCGTGTGTTTAATAATGTTGTATTGTCGTAAAAGCTGTAAAACAATTTTTGTAGATCCCTTTTTTCTTTTCCAAAATTTTTTTTTCCAAATCCGGTAGCTATTCTATATATAGAACTAACATGACAAATGAGGATAAAGTCAAAAAGTGCTAAAAAGTTACCGTAACTTTTCTTAGAAAATCCCATGCTGTTGTCCTAAGGAAAACCATGGCTGGCTGGTTTAAGGGCGACTACGCTGCGCTTACCGATCCGTAATATCTATTCTGAATCACGTCTGCACTAACAGCAATTATTTCTGCGACAGATATAACTTGCCATCTGCCACTTCAACTTGTATTATTGCGAGCGATGCACAGCGGGCGTGGCGAAAAGAAAAAGATTCCTTGTTTGACAATGGATTCCTAAACAATTAAGTCAGTTTGTCAGTCAAACTATGTCAGTTTACCTTAAAACTTACATGTAAATTTTGACCAACTGTTAATATTGTGCTGCAACTTTGCAAACGGCAAACCTGCGTTCAAGACGGTTCGTTATAACCCTGAAAAATTCTCCAAAAAATCTTACTAAATATAACTGAAATTGTTATCAGCTGCCAAATATTAAAACAAGAGTAAAAATATAAGTAATATGTTTACCGATAATCGTTTGCCCCACTTGTCATCAATAAAAGACAGCACAAATGTGTCACGGGAATGCCTTTGGGTAAACCCGTTGTACCAGAAGAATACAGTAAAACTGCTATGTCTTCACGTCCATTAACAGGTTTGGTTACAAAGTCCTCGTAGTCTCCCTTTTCAGTTAGAAACTCCTTGAATGTAATCGCACTTTCATCAGCTTTTTCACCATATACGATAATTTTCTTAATACTTTCAACGGTTTTGAAAACCTCTTTGTGTGTAACGTAAGCTTCTGGAGAACAAAACATTATGTTCGGTTTGGCTATGTTTAATCGGTGAAGCATTGTAGCTGAAACATACAAACACATTCAAAATAAGTTCTGATTAAAAAAGATATTTTGACTTTGCGTTGAGATGTACTTAAATATCAAGGTACGTCTGCTCGGGTTTTTAGTGTTAGATGTTGCGTGTTACAGCCTGCATGCGTTTAGCTTTAATTTAAATATTCCCAAATTCGAAAATTTAGCGGAGGACCACCAATGTCATGCACCAAAATCACGTTGATTAATTTTTGTTTTATTATAAATGACTATTAAACCAAATTTTAACATTTGTTTCAAAGTTTCATTTTCTAATTCAAAAGTATTGTAGGTACAAGCGTCGCTCAACCCGGTCATAAATTTTTGGTAGGTAGATCTTCATAGTCATAGTCAAAGTCAAAGTCAAAATTAGGTTTTTAAAAACACTTTTGAAGCGTTAAAGTTAAATAATACTATTTTTTAAACCGGTTCGACGCTGAGTTAATCATGTCTAAAAAAAGACATACATGAAGTCTACAATCCTTACTGGCCCCGTGTGATGGACTATTGTCCAAGGCCTTGCCCCAACAGTGGGGACGTATGAGGCTGGCAAGGAGGAACTGCTACGTACCTCTTCCGCAAGTGACGTCAGCAGGCGCAAAAGTAGCTCCAGTACAAATTATGCCCAAAAGGGTTGGCATAAATTCCATTCTTTTCTCGCTACATATTCCTACTACCCGTCCATTTTCAACTCCTATACGGGTGAGCGAGAGGGCAATATTAACAGATTGCTCCACTAATTCCTTGTTAGTCAGCCTGTCTCCGGTTTCGGCATTGATCTGTATAAAATTGGGTAATAATTTAGTTTTAACTTTCTACATTTTTATATAAAAGTACTTAATTTTTATTTTACTTAATTTTTTGTAGCCAAGTGTCAAAAACCGTTCATAATCACTATATCAAAGCCTTATTATTTCGATATCTTGCTCATTTTTGTCAGTCAGAACTACGGCATGTAATATAGGAAGGTTTTCAATTCCGATACTGATTTCCGATATTAGATTTTAATATGGGAATTCCGATACTAATATAAGTTGTATTAGATACAAGATGTTGGAAATTGATTTCTTTTTCTAATCAATATAAAAAAAAAACAACTTCTGTGATGATTAAACTATAAAAAAAAACCATAAAAATGAAATCAATTTTGATAAATATATTTAAAAATAGCACAACCTATGAACAAAATCTAAATTAAAAATATCTTCTGAAATAACTTCACTAAAATACTTAATCAAAAATTGAAACAAAATTAACAAGAGAATAAAACTACTAATCCTGTACTATTTATTTATTTTTTATAAAACCATCTCTTTTCTTCATAATATAAAAATACAATTGGAACCTTGCCAGCGTACGTCCATACGCCCCACTGCTGGGGCACGGCCTACCCTCATAAGCGAGGGTGATTGGGCCATAGGTCCACACGCGGGCCCAGTGCGGATTGTGGACTTCACATACGTATTTTTTTTTCTTGACGTATGTAGGTTTCCTCTCGATGTTTTCCTTCACCGAAAAGCCAGTGGTGTGAATAAATTAATCAGTATACTTGAGAAATTAAGAAAAGACTTTGCCACTTGGGACGTGAAGTGAAATTTAAACCCCTCGGCCACCACCGACTTACACAATTGCAACGAAACTACTTATTTACTAACATTGTGTATATGTTTTTAAGAGAAAAACTTGATAGAACATTCTCAATAAATAAAAGGCTTCTAGCATTTCAGCAAAAGCAAACTTCGGACAATGTATCAAAAATTTACAGCTGACGAAAAACACGCTTACTTTCAACACTAAGACAAAACTTATGTAAAACACTCTGTACGCATGTTATATACACTAATCCCTCCTTCCGTTTTTGTCACACACAAGTTAATAAGCTATAATTTTAAAAAGGTAAGAATTGGCTTCCACAGTCAAGGCCTTCATATTTTCTCAAATTCTTGGTCAAAAGTCATATCACACCTTGTAGTGGTTGGGTAGTTACTTTAATCGGAAAGTAATAAAGCTACCTCAAAATAGTCATTGTGTCTGTGACAGCTCCAGTGCATACAGGGTTTGCATTATACATATTTGAGGTTTAGGACATGAATACGCATTATTTACTTTTTTACTCGTTGGTTTGAAAAATTTGTCGCCTTTTGAAACCAATAGAAATTTTAAGAATTATAAAGGTAGGAATGGTACTACTGCTATTAATTGTCATCTTTTGTATTAAGCTTTGCAAGTTCATAGTGAGACATGATTTAAGATAATGTGTTTTGCTTCTCAAGTTTACTGAACACGAATTTCAATTTTGTGTCTACTATATACTATATATAAAAAATCTAGAAACTGCTTCCCTTCTACTAGGAGACAATTACTGACAAATTTCGGAATTCGTTCAAGGCGAGGTGACGTTGTACGAAGTGAAGATTTGCCTTTCAATACTCTCGTCCTCGTCATTCGTTAGCAGTATCAAATCGCCCGCACAACGGAACGCCGGCTGGCACCATTTACGTCTTATTTTCAAATTTAACCAGAATATTTGACTAATTCCGATATTACGATATTGGACTACTCAATATAGGAATTATAATATCGGATTTAACGTTCCGAGATTCCGGGATTTCGATATTCCGAGATTCCGATATTCATGCCCTAGTCAAAACAAAAGATTTGAAATTTTGGGATGTAGATTGATTTTAGTATTTTTTAGATCTGTAGAGTACAAACATGTAAGGGTTTACACGAGTAACCCAGTTCTGTTCCAGGATAGTAACGGGTATTAGCGATGAAGGAACCGGTACCGATTCTTCATTCCATAGCGCTGCAAAGAATATCCTCGTGTCATCAAGGCTGAGATTATAACCATACGGAATAATCACGGCTCTTCTAAAAATCGGCTCCTGATAAGCTTAATTCGATCCCAAATTTTATGCGGAATTAAATTAAATTTATAATTATTTTTTAAGAGGGCTATTATAGGCTAGATTTATATTATAGGCTAGAATGCTGATTTCTGTAATACTAACGATGTGCATGTTAATTTTCTGAAAATCATTATACAACGTCATATAAATTACTATGAGATGTATCAGTTACATAATTCTTAAGTAGTTTATATCATAAGGGCGCCTTTTAACCTAACTTTTTTTGTATGGAATTTCACGTTTTTATAGTTTGGCTATTTCATAGTTACAGTTTTTAAATCTTTGCTACAACTTAGAGTCAATAAACTAGATAACATTTTAATTATTTAACCAAATTTGTTAACAAATAGATGCAATAATGTAAATGTAAAATTAAAAAAATGCATATATGAATAAAGGTTATATCAAGATTTTTTTTTTTTTTGCAAATCACTAAGTAAAGCACTAAGTGATTTGCAAAAAAAAAAACTAGACAAAAGCAGATTTTATAACAATTTTTGAAGCGAAAACTTCTTTAGCGGCGTTGTGCACTTTTTTTGTAATTGGAAAAAATGTTAAACTCGCGTCAAGACACGGACCTGATCGAAAATTCGTAAGACGGAACTAGCGTCAGGACATGTGACCTTTATTTACATTAGGTTAGATATGGGATTTTAATTCTATGACATAGTGAGATGTCAAATTTACTACGTCAAAAAAGTGAACTAATGAACAAACATTATTATTTATAATAAAAGCAAAATATGTATACGAAGTGATGTTAGCTAGTATGTTTTCACTTCAGCCGGCACTCCCGGAGTACAAACCGTTTTTTTTTAATTCTTAAGATGTTAATACATTTGCCACAAAATTTGCACAAAAACGGCGTATTTACGCTAGCCAATATCCTAGAAAGTTTTGTTGATTATTTGTTTGATGCTAATTAAAAATTAGTAACCAATATTACAGATTATATAATACTATACTAGTATAGATGCCTCATCCCATACAATGAAATGGGACCGCCGTAACTCGGGCTATTTTGCTTAGCCGCTAGATGCCGTAAGTAGCAGCCATTAGAAAATGTTAGCTAACGACATCTAGCGTTTCTCGATGAATACTTACTGTTATACTGGTAACTGGTTCTTTGAAATCAATAGATGGCGGTAACTGTGTCTAAGTCCTACCTACATATCGAGCCATACAACAAAACATTGCGCATCGCGATCCAACATATTTTCATCATAAAGTAGTAAAACGCGGAAGTTTATTGCGAAAAAGTGTCGAGTACTCGGATCTTGCCTTTTTTGGGGCCAAATAAGACTTACCTCTCAAGATTTAGTAAAAAGGTCTAAAGAGGAGAGTTGCAATTCTATAAATTTGCCCCCAGCAATAAGCTCTGAGATTTCAGTCAATTAATTATTTTCTAGGTAATGTTAGTAGTTGGTAGTAAATAAGATTTTTTAACTAGTTATTAAAATTTTAAATAATAGTGTTTATGTAGATATGTCATGAAAGTAAATACCTAACTATTATTTTACAGTTTTTTTATTAACCAATCGGCAACGATCCGAAATGTAGGTATCTATGCAAGTTAAGAAAATTACTAGGTTTGGTACCTAATGAGTACGTAATTAATAAGTAAAAGTAGGTAGGTACATAATAAAATTATAATCGAAAGCTAAAACGCTACAGCTAGGAGCACTTTATTTTTTTCGTTATATTTTTTTACAACAGGTACGGATTAGGGGGGTTAAAAGGTTTTTAAAAGTTTCTACCGAATTCCTTTGTTTGCGTCAGGTAATTTACAGGAGATTTGGTATTGAGGTTTTAAATTTAAAATATGTAATTTTGGAAGCTTTTTACACGTACGAAAAAAGGTGGGTTTAATTAGTTTAATGTGTAGGTATATGAAAATCGCATCTTTTTTATTTTAAAGGCATAACATTTAATAACATTTTTTTGGGCTGGTTTATAATTTAAAATAGTAAATAATGAAAAGATTCTCAACAAACACAGGGATGTAACAAACCTGAAGGTTAAATTATCAAATTATTATTAAATGACAGATGTTTTGTGGTTAAATTCTTTTTTGTAAATCCTACGTTTTTGTGTTAGTAGCTAGTATTTAGTGGGTGTTGAGGTTAAAAATTTAAAATGAATTCGTATTATCATAAATATTATGTTATATTACGTACAAAAGAGTCGGACGAAGGAGTCCGAAAGGTGATGGATGTTTAGGTATCTAAAATTCCTGAGATATTTTTAAGTAGCTTTTGCCTGTGACTCCGTAGAATAACGAAGCCACGTCGAAATGCACATTTGGTTAGGGGGTCTAGTAAGCAACATTTACTTATGCTATGCATATGCATTTCTATCCTACAGCCAAGTTTAGAATAAAATATAGACTTCAAAAAGGTGCACTAAAAAGGTAAAAATTATTACTTTAAAAAAATTGTTTTTAATTACAATTCGAAGTTGGGGTCTATCTCTGACAGTTTATAACATACAGCAATTGCACGAAACCAACTTTTAACTGTAATTTAGATTAGATTTCTTAATTCATTTCTAACTTTTTAGTGCAAGATGCTGTAAGTCGGGTTGAAGTCGGTCCTTGTTTTTGTTAAAAAGTTTTTATTTTTTTCTGTTTAGTAGAGATGTGCCGACAATGACTTTAACCGACCAACCGATTAGTCGGCGAAGCCGATTACGGTTTCAAGGGTATTCAGCAGTAACTCTTCGTTTACAGTAGACGACTCGCGCGCAAGTGGCAACCGCCGCCTGCAAGCGGGTGAAAAGAAACATGTTTCTTTTACTTCGCCTAGTATAGTATTATTTAGCGGTGATTTTGTGCAAAAGAAAGTTTCGCGTATTGATTTTTTTAGACCAATTGTACAATGATTTCCTTAAAACCAAGTGCAAGTAGTGCCAAATGATAATTTCTCATGGTGGGCAGGGAAAAACAGCAAATACTACCAGTATGAACAACCAATAACGTCAACCAATCCTGATACCTCAGTTAGGTTCTATGATTAAATGTTCGACCAAAGACAATTCCTCCCAGTCGCAGTCCTAGTTGGCAATCTTTGCCGAATAGTCGCCATCTTGTCGCCGACTACGAAAGTGGCGGGATAGTCGGCTTTACTGACTAATCGGAACATCCCTACTTTTAAGTGACTTATTGACTTATTTACTCGTACACTAATCGCTAATAAAGTGTGCCTCTAAAAATTTGAAGAGTTCCCTCGATTTCTCCAGGATTCCATCATTATATCCTGACCTGATGACCATGGGACCATCTGGGAAGTAAACTCTTTGAAACAAACAAAACCTCCTTTTTTGTAGTCGATTTATAACTAGTCACTTAAATAGACGACAATATATTTCCTAAACATCTCATGATATCTGTGAAGTCAAAGGACGATTACCTAAAACGTATTTAATTATTTATGAGTAAAATAAAACTACTTTTAATATACCTACCTTCTGTTTTACTAGTTTATGAAATATCGTCGTTTATATAAGTGACTATAACTAGTTTTTGCTCGTAAGTGTACTAAAATTTTGTCAAAAATCGGTCGAGTTAAACTAATGCATCGCTTAATTATTAGCGGATAGATGCAAACGCCGATGTCACGGGGTATCCATTTGTTGTATACCAAAACCTTCTCCAGAATGTAACAAATACTTTTCTGAAAACCGTATCAAAATCGGTTCAGCCAAACGCGAGATTATCACGGAAAAACATATATACAAACATACGGGTCAAACTGAGAACCTTCTTTTTTTAAAATTGGTTAAAAATGTGAGCGGTATTATCTGAAGTGTTTTCACATGTAAAGTAGGAGCACTTGTGCGATGGCATGCTGTTCTTTAAAAGTGAGCTATCCTTTTCACAAAGCAAATTTTTAAGAACTTAGAATCATTCGACCCAGGATAAAACTAAAAGAAACAAATTCTACTGAGGTCGAAGTTCGCGCTTGCGTGCGTTTGTTTTATAATATATCTAAGTATTTAAGTGGGTAGATACCAAATATTATTTTTTATATTTGGTGGGTAAGTACGCCTTATTCAATGACACCGCTGTGTGTCGTTGTCAAACTCAGAACATGCGAACAGCGTCATCCATCAATCAATAGTTAAAATTCATTAACTAAACCGGCACGTAGTTTAATTTATTGCCGCTAAAAATACAACGACCTCATTTAATTTATGTAAAATTTCGAAAATTTAATAAAGGCGCCCATTACTTCATTTTTCTTAGCTTAAGGGACATTTTGATAATAAAACTAAAATTTTTATGGGTCGGTTACTTTTCTTTTTCAATTAAACAACAACCTAAATAACAAATCGATACACACAACGCCATCTATTGATATGAATTTAAATCATTTCTATTTTCTTTCGGATAAGAACCCGTGGTAAAACTAAAAAGATTTATATTATTTTTTACTTTTGAATTTTGCGCCTGTTTGATTTTTTGTTAAAAGGTGTTTATTTTTTATATTTTATATGTACTTAGCAGACTTGGTACAAAATGTTGTTTTCATATGGCAAAAACGGCATTGTAGGCACTTTACTTCATTTTTATTTATATGGTAAAACTTCATAGGCATAAAGCTACTTCTGCTCTTGATTTTGATACATTATATTTTAAACCTATTTTCAATAGCACCCAGCTGAAAAATTATTGTTACGCTTGTAAGCTATTTCGAGGGTCATTATGACTAATAGATTGAAAATCTTCTTGCCTTTCTTGAAAGATCCTCTGTGGACTATGAAAAAGTTGACTGGCAATACGTCGAGGTGTTTGAGATGTCTGTGTGAATCGACAACGAAATCAGTTTTACAAAACAGTCAAACATGACCTATCAAGCTACAAAAAGGAGTGAAACGGGGGATATCATGTCCTCGAAACAACATTTACAATCGCACTGATATCTTTAAGTCTTGATAACTGGAATGTGCATGACATAAGTAAATTTAAACAGCGAGTAAATCTCACACCTACAATTACCTGACGATAATATTATAGTGCAGTTGGGTAAAATCATCCTTTAGGACGACTTCATCCCCTTACCCAACTCGTCCACTTTCCTAACTCATCCAGTTCCAAACTTATTCACTTTCCTAACCCGCCCACTTCCTTGAATAGCAAAAATGTAAGAAATATTTTGAAGAGCAGTGGTTTAAAAAGAACAGTATATGCTAAGTTGTGCACAAATAAACATAGAACAAACAACTCAGCAGAAGGATACCATCAAAGATTAAATCAGAAATTCTCTGGGAAAGGAAATTTGGGTAATTTTTATTACACTTGCAGCATTTTAAAAAGAGAGGCCATTCATTTTGATCACCTTATAATGACGAGCATATTTCATCTATTTTCAAAAAACCGAAGAACGGCAGATATTTATTTTGACAATGTTCAAAGCTACGAAAACAAATAATTGCAATTATAATATCTCCTTATATAAATTTTCTGAAAAGAATTATACATATTAAATTGAAGTGTTTATCACAATTTAATAAAAACATTCCCATTCATTTTTATGTTAAGATCCAAAATAAGTTTAGTTTTAGCATAATCTTTAATCTTTTGTTATTAAAATTATTATAATATCACTTTTATTTTTTATTTTAAAGGTTCTGTCCCTCAAACGAAAACCCAGGATCACTTTGTTTTCCGTCTGTCCGTTTGTTCAGCTGTCTGTCAAGACCCTTTTCCTTAAAAATAGATATCAAGTTGAAATTTTTATAAAATTCAAAGACCTTAGTATTTTATATTAATTTTTTATAAAGTTTCCTTGCAGAACCCTTAAAACAACACTGAAAATAATGTAGGTAAACGTTTTTGAAAGACAAGATAACGTTATCTGAGTCGTTTAAATAGTTGACACTTTTTCACTCGTATATTTACGAGTGAAAAAGTGGACTAATTAGGAATTCGGACGGATTGTAAAATGTACAAGTTAGGTACGCTACTTCCCCGTTGTATTACCCGTTGTGGCGCTATTTGTAGAAGACGAGTTCAGAAAGAGGAGGAGTTGGGAAGAGGACCAGTTGGGAAAGTGGACGTAGTCGTCCTGAAGGAAAATTATTTCGAAAAAGAAGCCGACAAGGAGAGGGTCCATTTAGGTTGGGCAGGATTTAGGAAGCTTCGTCACGTCTTTACGTCGTCTATACTGCAGTGCTCTTACCTGCTCTTTCTGGGACAAGTAGTCCATACAAATATCATTAGTGCGAAAGTAAATCTGTCTGTCTGTCTATTTGTCTGACATAGGCTACTTAAAAACCTCAAGTGTGAGTCGTTTTTTTTCATTAATTGAGGAGTTGCCTGTTGTTAAAAGCCTTCACCGATAATCGAATTTAGGGCTGGCAGAACCGCGGGAAAATTTGGCATGGAGATAGTTTGAGTCCGTAGGAAGGACATAGGTAACTTTAAAACGTCAAGCGTCGGCTTTTTTCTATAATTGAGAATATATTTTCTATAGTTGAAATCCTACACCGACCACCGAATTTTGGGCGGGCGCAACCGCGGGAAAAAGATAGTAGATAATAAATAAAGCGATCGCGTGTCAACACGACCTTACATCATCAAAAACTGAGGAACTACATCTTTACTGTTGACTGTTAAAGTTGGTACAGATTATTTGCAACAAAGATGTAATGCAACAAGAATGTATGTGGCCGGTCTACGCGCCTCAACACCGGCCATTCCCGGCAGTGTTCAGCGCGCACGCCATGGAGCCGTTTGATTTTGAAGTGTACATGACTATATTGGTGTTTCAATTATTTTATTACACCAGTGTATAAAAAAAGTCCCAGTCGTCATCTCCATCCAGTATTACAATTGACAATTCAAATATCGCGGACAGTAGGCAGGTCCGTCGCGAGTTAGCCGTCCATGGGCTGGAGTCTCGACATACTTAACGACTGCCTATCGATCGTTATCGGTTGACTACACTGCGCGAACTCAAAGCGTTTGTCGAAAAACCGACAATAGGCGGGAACCGATGTGCGCCCTGCGAATACACGTGGCGTGCGCGCAGTTGATTCTAGTACGTTCGCGAACACATTAAAATGTATGGGAAATGTTGTCTTGCAAATAATCTGTACGATCCTGTAGTGGCGGCCGTACAAAATCGCTACTGAAGCAATGGCGGGCCAACACGACTTAAGGGCCCTCTTACACCCCACTACCGCCGCCATTAGATATCCTCAATTTACTCTTCGTAGAAAACTAATTTCTTAAATCCAAATGTCGCAAATATAAAGCTTGTCATAAGCTATTTTTAGAAGGTTTTATATAGTTTCTAAATAATATCTGTGAGTTGTAGTTGGCATTTTTGCTAAAAGTGGATTTAAGAAAATTTAAGAAATTCGTTTTCTACGAAGAGAAAATTGAGGATATCTAATAGCGGTGCTAGTTAGCTGCTATATGCGCCTTAACATCAAACCACTTACGAACTGCCTCTCTCTCTACATGTGGAAGGTTGAACGGACGACTGTTACAGAATTCGTTGAAGAAATAAAGGTTCACTGCTCGTTCCCCGTAGGTAATAACGTGATTATATGTAGCCTATATGTTGACCCGACTTCTTAATAATATTCGTGCCAAATTTGAAGTATTTACTTGCAGTATTTTTTGATTTCATCCCGAACATACATACAGACAAACAGACAAAAATTCTAAAAACTATATTTTTGGCTTCGGTATCGATTGTAGATCACACCCCAAGTATTCTTTTAAAAAAATATTCAATGTACAGTTTTGACTCTCCTACCATTTTATTATATGTATAGATTATTATTAAATGGATCCTAAGGTAGGCGCCTAAACGTTTGTGCGTATTTTCTAAGCTTCCTAAGGTCTCGTGATGGTAAGCGGTACAGCTTAATTTCTTAATATCTAGTAACCTACACGCCTCAATCTCCACTGATGACATAAACTTGGTACCCTTGTCGGTCAGCATCTGTGTCGGGATACCATAGGGCAATAAAAAGTTGTTCACAAAAGCTTTGGCTACTGTCTCAGTGTCTTTGTGCTCTAGTGGATAAGCCTCTACGTATTTGGTGAGATCGCACTGGATAGTAAGTATATTTACAATTATGATTATTGCCCACAAGAGGCTCCACACGTTATCGAGGTCACGAAAAATTTCACACGCGTAATGTAGCACACGTACAATATTCGCAAAATACCGCAAATGCTGAGTGTACTTAGAATGCACCGAGCAAACTTTTTTCGTTCCTACAATATTTTTTTTCAGAGGTTTATGTTATTTTAGATTTAGTTCATAATGATGTTAATTTTTGCGAAACCTTTTATTTTATGTTTTTAAGAACCTATCGTGCTCAGGTTTAACTAACTGTATTTTAGGTGATCATTTTTTTAGAAAATATAACGCCGTGATTAACTACGAACAAGAAACATTTAGTTCATCGAAAAACGGGATAACCGTATGTATGCCCATAAGCAACGGCCCCAACAGGTACATGCAAGTACACGTGATACTGCCTCGTTGTGAAATTACGAAATTGATTCCTTGTTCGGCAAGCGAAGATTGTAAAACTTAGCTCACGACATTTTAGAAGGTATTGTCATTGCCGGAATAGGAACCCTATAAAGGACGCATTCCTTCCAGAATTCTAAACACAAGAGACCAAGAAGCCAATAAATTATTTATTTAGACGATTGAGTTGTCATAAGAAAATCTATGGAACATCATAATAAAAATCTCATATGCGTGCTGAACCGATTACGTGAGGTCAACCTTAAATTGAACCCAATAAAGTGTGAGTTTCTTAGACAAGAAATTATTTACTTAGGACACCATTTTAAATCACAATGTATATTTCCAGATCTAGAAAAAAATTAAAGTTATTAACAGCTATTTAAGGCCAAATAATGCAGACGAAGTAAAACGATTAGTTGCGTTCGCAAACTACTACCGTCGCTTCATATCACGTTTTGATGACATAGTATTTCCGTGAAACGCCTTATGCAAGAAAAATGCTATATTTAAATGGACTAGTGATTGCGAGAGCCTATATCAAAATTTAAAATTAGCTTTATGTTAACGTACTATTTTTGGATTACCCAGATTTTTCCGAGTCACCTCCATTTACAAACCGATGCTTGAAAAATAGGACTCAGTGCAGTTTTATCAAATAGCAATGGCAATGCCGTAGCTTACGCTAGTAAGAGCTTAATACCAGCTCATACTAGGTATCCCATTATAGACCTTGAATTGCTAGCGATTGTATGGGCCGTACGTCACTTCAGACCGTATTTATATGGTAGAAAATTTAAAATCTTTACCGACCATAGACCTCTGTTTATTTATTCGGCTTCACCGACCCATCCAGCCGACTGACAAAGTTTAGATTGTATTTAGAGGAGTATGACTTTAAAGTAGAGTTCGTTCCGGGCCGACTAAATGCAGCAGAAGACGCGTTTAGCCGTCTTCCGGTAACGTCTAAAGACTAAATTAGTCACACGAACATTTAATTTCCGTGTTGACTAGAGGTCAAAAAAAGAAGTTAGCGAGTCAGCAACTAGACTGTGACTATGACGAACGTACCGAGCCTTCGACTCTCAGTGGGCCTGATCAACCTACTGTGGTAGAAGTACTCAAACGACCAAATAATATAACAGGACTAATTTTCAGTTCAAATTTAAATGAAAAAACGACTGTGAAATTTTGACAATATTTCAAGTGACGCAAACTATTGCACTTACGTACCATGGCAATCTGCGATCTCTCTTGATACTCGATCGTTATCGTCTGAGGAGGCGTTAGCGAAGGATCTCGAATAGTTGTGCAAAAAATTAAATATTTTAGAGCTACTTTTCATTAAAAATAAGAGTAATGATCGTTTTAACAAAGGGTATACTGCGCATATTAATGCAATTGTTGTAAGCGTCCATAGGCTACGGTGACCGCTTACCATCAGGCGGAAAAATTTTATAAATAAGATTGTATTTATAAAGGTCCTATTGTAGTTTTAGAAGACTTATCTCCTAATGTAAAAATTAATATGTAAGTATAATAAGGAATATGTAATACATAAAAATAAAACAAAATTATTCCATAATTAATTAACTTTAAGTTGTATATTATTATTAAGATTAATTATACTAAATATTTTTTTTTGCAAAAGGGTTGTGTAACTCTGTACTTTTCGAGGGTGCAACATGTAGGCATTGCGAAATGCACTTCCTCACGTGGACCGTCTAATTAGGTCGCACGAGTAACGTAAATCATGTTATGCTTAGTCAGTAAGATAGAATTAGTAACTTTTGTAATAATATAAATTCAATCAATACACAATCGTCAACTGAACAACATGTATTTTACTTAATTCGACCATCAACTTGTCTGTCTCCACCATCAGAGCGCCTAGGCAGCGCTCCTCACCCGGTTATGTTAGAATTGGGTATTATTATTGGCTTATATGAACACATAAACGTTACAATACGTACTTATACATAATTTTTCATTCCATTTCAATATGGTGAGTATCTTACAAGTGCGAAAAATTACAGAGAAATCATAAAAATAAATGGCAATTGTTGGTAGAAACCTATTTGTATGACATCAACTTACAGTTTCCCAAAAAATTTGTATCAAATGGGTTATACTTACAATCGCCACTCTATCTTTCATTTTCCATAGTTTATCCAACATATATTGTCCAGCATGTAATTGTGCTGGCACGACGATGTCCTGACCCCCATACAAATATAACTTATTCTTTAACATTTTAGTTGTAAATGGAACTTTTCACAACAGACCTTAAATGTCAAATGAATGGTTTAGCAAAAAACGCTGTAAGAACTTGGCAGGTTCCTAAAAGTATCTTGTCTTATGTTTAGATAAGGTATTTAATACTTCAATAAATATGATAAAAGAGGTAGCTTATAAACAAGGCCATGGATATCATAGTAGTCTAGATACTAAAGACATAGATAGCATAGTAGTTAAGATACTAAAGATATAATAATGTATCTAGCTTTTTACGCGACTTCGTCCGCCCGAATTCGATTTTTTTAGAATGTCGGTTAAAGACGCTTTGATATTTTTGGTTAGTATGTACAAAATCCTCAGAGTGGTTCTAACCAAACTTAACTCCGAAAACCTCCTCCCTTTTTTATAAAGCTAAAAAGCTTATAATTTCGAATCGGCAAATATACCTAATATGCTTAATATGCACAAAACACACTTGATGTTTCTCAGACACAAAAGCTTTCCACTCAAAAGGGTTCATAATCCTTATTTTTAAAGTCAGTTAAATTAGTCTTTTATATGTCGTGGTGTTTTCCAAGGCTGTTTATTGTCCCCTTTGCTTTTTAACACGCGCTAGCTGTGTTTTGTTAACGGCATTGAGAGAGAGCTATGACATCGCATAGGCATTGAAATCGTTCTTTTCACCAAATGTAAACAAACAATATGGCCGTTCACTGTTTTGACAGCACATCCATGTGCAGCCAATGCGTCGAATGCGGCATAAACCGCATGTGACGTCATAGCATAATGCACAATGCCGATGACAAAGTTTACATTACCGCACCTGAGAGTGACTTGCAGTTGTTTCAAGACAGAGTGCATAAAAGGAATTAACATTTTAAACACCAAATATATTGTGGTATCCAGGAATTCTGCATTGCATGTAACCAACCTTTGGTATCATAGGTATAAAGTTTTGAGGGAGTCCGACAGTACAAGTATGTCAGTGTTCAGACTCTGATAAAGAGATTAAGATTTGGGTACAAATTGTTCAAACATCTTTCAATAAAATGAAAAAGTTTTGTTTTCTCGACATATGAACCGCTAAAAATTCGTATTTTGCAAATCAGCCTGTGGCTTTTTACGGCTGTGGTGAATTGTAGGAAGAATATTTAATGAGATTATCGTTCTAATGATTTTAATTGTTTAAAGCAACACAGTCAACTATAACCATATGAACTATAAATAATTGAAGTTAACGTTAAACAGAGATTTTTTAGTTTATTGTTATCTTTAAAAATTATAAACTTAAAAAATTATACCAATTAAAAACATCGCTATGACACAATCTGCTTAAATTTAGTTAGGTTAAAGTTTACACGAAGCGAAACGTTGACTTTTGTTTAACAATTATCCAACTTTAAAAATAATCAAAAAATAAAAGGCTCATTTTGATGAAAAACCGTTGAAAACTACTTCATGGGTTCAAATGGAAGTAAAACCATTCACCTAGCCCCGAAATAAAGCAACTAAGATTATTTTTGAAAATTTCGACCTTTTTTAGGTTTTTTCCAGGATGTCTCGGCTATTCCACCTGGGAACTCGTAAGGCCCTTTTGCCAAATAATCTATAGATGTGTCTGCACATATCAGTATAAGTCCCACTTAGTAATCTATAGATGTGTCTGCACATATCAGTATAAGTCCCACTTAGTAATCTATAGATGTGTCTGCACATATCAGTATAAGTCCCACTTAGTAATCTATAGATGTGTCTGCACATATCAGTATAAGTCCCACTTAGTAATCTATAGATGTGTCTGCACATATCAGTATAAGTCCCACTTAGTAATCTATAGATGTGTCTGCACATATCAGTATAAGTCCCACTTAGTAATCTATAGATGTGTCTGCACATATCAGTATAAGTCCCACTTAGTAATCTATAGATGTGTCTGCACATATCAGTATAAGTCCCACTTAGTAATTATTTCCGGGGTTGGGGAACACACTGAACTGAACGCACTGAACCAAGCCCGATTCTACTTCTAAAGTTGCCGTGATGTTTCCGCAATATTGTCGCTATGTGTCCCTGCCGTAGCCATACTACGGGTATGTTGTTCTTCTTATACTTATACTACGAATGTAGATTAAAAAGTAATGATAATCAGATAGTTCTAGTATTCCTTTTACTACTGTTGCTAGATATCGTTGTACCGGTTATTTTACACTAAAAACATGGATACTCGTAACAAAATGTTCAATCATCAACATAAAAGGCGTTTCACCAGATCCAATTTAACACCAATAATTTTTTTGCCAAAAAGTTTAAGTTTTAAATTCACTACGTTAATATGGGACTTACTCAGAAAAGTAAAAAAAGGATTTTGAAAATCCATCTATTTATGACGGAGTTATGCGAACATACATAAAAAAAATACAAAAATCCTAATTCAGATTGAGAAATCCTTCTCCTTTTTTGAAATCGGTTAAAAATATGCTGTACGCGGCTCGTCTTATTTACTTATAGATAAAAAAGATAAGTCATCTTTGCAAAAAATATTACATATCTGTGTTTATTGAACGTATTGCGGCGCAGAGGTGCATGTACACCGGAATACGTGCGGTAAGATGGCGCGTGTAATAGTTTGCACACGCGAACCTCGGGACTACGGTCACAACTGATTCAGCAGATCTCAGCAGACACGTGATTTTGTAACTCTAGTGTTTTTTCATTGCCGTGCGCGTAGATATTGTGCTCAATGGACTCGATTATTTATAGACAAAAGCATTACTTATAGGTGCGTTCTATTGACGACATTGAGAGCTATGACATCGCATAGGCATTGAAATCGTTATGTTCACCAAATGTAAACAAACAATATAGCCGTTAACTATTTTGACAGCGCATCCACTGCTCAACACTCCGAGCATGTGCAGCCAATGCGTTGAATGCGGTCCGGAAATGACGTCATAGCGCATTCATTTTTGGTCAACAGAACGATCGAATGTGCGCATAGGGAGCATTGAGCGCATTCAATGCGTATAATATAAAACGTCCTTGTATGTACTTGCTGCTTTCTTTATTCAGTCACGGGCCTCAGGACTACGTAAAGCTACAAGTACACATTGGCTGATGTTGGCACACGCTCCAGCATTGCCTTTGTGTACAGGGCACTTGGCGTACATTGTCCAGCACAGTTTTAGACATTTCGATATATTTAAACATTTAAAAGTGTCTTATTTGCACAACGTTTTTTTTTTAATACCACTAAAATAGCAAACAAGCACACGGTCTGCCCGATGTATCACTTAGAAGTATCACTCGCGCGTTGCGGACCCAATAACTTCTTTCTTGAAGAACCCCATACTGTAGTCCTTAGAGAAAACCTTGGCAGGGAGCTCATTCCACAACCCAAGCGTTCGCGGGAGTAAGTTTCTCTGAAACCGCACTGTACACGATCATTTCGGTTCTAAAGTGTGAGAATGAATTCCCTGCCGATGGCTAGCTGTGCAATGGTAGAAAGTAGCCGTGGGCATCATTTCAAACGATATAGGTATTTATCTTATTTGCAATACGTCAGTAAAGAATTGACAGTCAGCGTGCGAGACAACAAAGCCACTTTGTCACGCATTAAATTCAATCTACTTGTTATCAAATAAATATGTCTATTATTAATATGGTCATTATAAAATGTTGTTAATCAGCTAATAAGATGTCAATTGTTGATAAAGTTGTTGGATAGTTGTATTTTTATTACATTATCATATCAAAATTAGGATCACCACAAGAACCTTCTATATCGTTTACTATTGCATCGGTTCCCTTCAGTTTTCTATAGTAATCAATGCAATTATCTGGTATAAGATGGAATAACGATTTCAAATCGTTTGACTTTTCTTTGTTCATCAGTTTTCCTGACGGCCATAATTTTTGAAAATCATCTACGACATACAAATCAAGAAAGAAAAAATCGGCCAAGTGTGAGTCGCACTTGCGCACGAAGGGTTCCGTATTATTATCTATAAAAACGGCAAAAAAATCACGTTTGTTGTATGAGAGCCCTCTTAAATATTTGTTTTATTTTATTTTAATTATTTATTTTTAAAGTGACTTTAGAACTAAATATTCTGTGAATATTTTAAGCGTTTACCTGCTGCCGTTATTAATATCGAGCAAAAACAAGCAAAATAATCACGTTTGTTGTATGGAAGCCCCCTTAAATATTTATTTTGTTCTGTTTTTTAGTATTTGGTGTTATAGCGGCAACAGAAATACATCATGTGTGAAAATTTCAACTGTCTATCAATCACGGTTCATGAGATACAGCCTGGTGACAGACGGACGGACGGACAGCGGAGCCTTAGTAATAGGGTTCCGCTTATTACCCTTCGGGTACGCAACCCTAAAAAAAAGTTCTGATGAACAAAGAATGTGGAGTATTTTTTGTAATTAATATTTCTTTTGTTTTGAGCAAGTTTAATTTTCTCTTATCATTAAATGTTTCGCTATTAATTATTTTCTATTCTAGATTTTGAGATCCAACAAAATCTTAACTTTTCATTCAATACACCTGTAAGGAATTTTTGTTTTTACATTGTTTCATAATCACATCACAATATATATAATAGGAGTATATCCGTTCATATTGCTTGAGTCAAATCTCAATGTAAGCGAAGTCAATGTCGTTGGGCAGGAACGTGTGTCCTGATTCAAGGTAATGCAAGCTGATTGATTAAATTTTAATTTACATTTAGTGAACAAAACGATTTCAATACTTATGCGATGTCATAGTTCTCGATGCCGTCGAAGAACGCACCTTAAGTAACGTAGACAATAAAATCCATATCATTTAACTACTAAACTACAGTAAAAGTTTCCCCATACATTGAGTTTGTACGAGAAACGTTAACATACTATATTATGTTTTTTGTATAAAGTGTACTAAGCACACTTTGCTTCGCCCCGATTCTCTTTAATCCATTTTAGTTAGAATTAGGCTGTAGCAATTAGACAAAACAAAACCAACTAAACTGCCGTAAGTATGTGTAATACTTATGACACTTTAATTAGTTTTTATATTAACAATGTTAGTTCAAACCGACTGGTTAAAATATAATAGGTAAGTTGACTACTGCAGTTTAATTGGTGAAGTTTAACAAAATGTATATAAAGGTAGTAAATAGAAACAGAGTATTCGGTCCTCTACGACGTTTTAGTTGGTAAACCTGTTTAAAAAATGTAATCATAAATTCGAAAATACAATATCGTTATAAGTTATGACGATTTAATTAGTACTACATCCAAAAATATGTTTAAGGTGATGGCATACCCAAACGAGTTAAGTATGCAAGAATTTGATTCATTTTCTTACAACCCTCATTACATTTTTTAGGTGAAAAAAATATATGTTATAGTTCTAACCTTGATTAAGTGGATTTCTAATATTATAATAATTTGGCTATTAAAACAGTTAGAAAAAAAAACTGACACTCATTTTTGGGCTTCGATTAAAATTGTTAGAAAAACTAAAAGTTATATTCTCTCGTGAGTTATTTCATAAATTATTCATTATTTGATATTTCATAATTAGCTAATTTTATGGTTCTAAATAAATGTTTGAATTTTATACCGATCAAAAAACCGTCAAAATCGAGATTTTCAACAACTGTGTGTCTTTGTATGTTTCAATATTGTAATATGTCTTTGTACACTGATCGAAACTGCCCGCTTTTACTAGGGTAATCGGCAAATGACGCCGTCCAAGAAGATTATACGTCGTGGATGTAGCTCAATTGGTTTATAGGTAAGTAATTAATTATAAATAGGTTTATTTTGGTCAATATTAAGTTTTGTATCGGCTTGATAGGTGTTAAACTACTATAAGATGGTAAAAATAAACGTATTTTATTTAATAAATAAGTTAAGCGCAAAGATAAAAGTCTTTTTAGGTATCTATTTTTCTATGAAACAACTAATTTATTTTCTTTTTTGGCGATCCCGGTAAGAGTTGTTTGTATAGTATACCTGAGAACTATCACCTAGTTTTAGCATTATTGATTCAAATGTTACCGAGTTACTCAGTTTACTATAAATACTAGTAACATTTTCCCGCGGCTTTACCTGCCGTCACGTCAGTGAGGTCAATTTTTTTCAAGGGTACTTTTGATCGGGATGAAAAGTCGTTTTATATCCTTCTAACTTTTGAACTTTCCGTGTGTTAAATTTCACTTAGTTGAAGTGTAGTGGTTTTACTCATGCAAAGTTTGATTATCGCGATAGAATTTCATTCCCACGGAGACTACGAATTTGGGATAAAAAGATATCCCTTTCCGTTGACCGCAATGTATAAAATAGCTGTTTTTTTGCGATTTGAGAGTTGCTTCCATAGAAAAAGTTCATCCCCTAAGAGGATTTGGGGGACTTATTTTACACATAGTAGATACATATATATACTAACACATAAGACTTAGAGCATTTTAATTTTGAGCTGACCGAGGATCTCTTAAGATGATACATAAATACATATTTAGTTTTAAACTTTTAGCGCGAAGATGAATTTAGATTAGTTCATTTTTATTTTCAGTTTATTTATAAAAAAATGCAATATCGGGTAAGAAACTATGATTATTGGACCGAGGTGCTGAAAATATCAATAATGATAAATATAATGAACCCCAAAACCATTTTACCAACAAGGAAAAGACAAATCTTTGAGCGAGGTATCTAAAATAGGAAACAAAGAATATTTGTGATAATAAAGATAAAGACTGAAAATTTAATAAATTAAGACTGCTATTTTTTTAAGACTTGAAGGTAAATAAAGAACACAGTCAAGTAACAGTAAGATAATTATTTTGATATGATAATTTTTATTTTAAAGTTATAGTCGTACTAGAACTTTTATAATTTTGGAAGTAGTGGATTACCATGTCTATAAAGCTGGCGTAGCCAAGTCATAAGGCTACGATGCGACTTATACCACATTTTTTTGCTAATTTTTTGCCAAAAAAATGATTTTTTTGCTCCACCGGTTTCCGAGATACCATGGTCCTGCTAGCTTTAGACTAAAGCTAGCGTAGCCACCATCGTATTTCCGGACCTATTGCACCTATCAACACGGGGTCTGCACTCTATTTTTTTGCTATTACTTTGCCTTAAACCTGATTTTTTTGCTCCACCAGTTTCCGAGATACCATGGTCCTGCATCGTATCACCGGACCTATTGCACTTATCAACACGGGGTCTGCACCCTATTTTTTTTGCAATTTTTTTGCTATTACTATGCCTAAGAACTTATTTTTTTGCTCCATCAGTTTCCGAGATACCATGGTCCTGCTAGCTTTAGACTCAAGCTAGCGTAGCCACCATCGTATCTCCGGACCTATTTTACCTATCGACACGGGGCTTGAACCTTATTTTTTTGCTTTTTATTTGCCTTTTTATACCGCTTTCGGTGATATATTACAACTAGCTTTTGCCCGCGGTTCCACCCGCCCTAAATTCGGTTATCAGTCTAGGACTTCAACGGCAACTTCTCAATTATAGAAAAAAACCGACTCACACTTGACCGTTTCAAGTATCCTCCGTCCACCCTCAGGACTCAAACTTTCTCCATGTGAAATTTCGTCTAAATCGGTTCTGCAGTTTAAGCGTGAAGAGATAACAGACAGACTTTTTTCTATAATATTTTTCTTTAATTTTTTCTATAATATTGAATGAATATGTTTTCTATTGAAATTGAAATCCGACACCGTTAACCGAATTTAGGGCGGATAAAACCGCGGGAAAAATCTAGTATTAAAAAAAATAAATACGATAGACAGCTAAACTGCAGAACCGACTTAGACGAAATTTCACATGGATAAAGTTTGAGTCCTGAGGAAGGACGTAGGCTACTTGAAACGGTCAAGTGTGAGTCGGTTTTTTTCTCTATAATTGATGAGTAACCGTTGAAATCATTTACGGATACCTAATCGAATTTAGGTCGGCTGAAATCGCGGGCAAAAGACTTGTACCGAATTAGTTTGGAGCTTGGTATTTTATCTCTAACTAAATTTAACCAGGGTCAACTTTAATATTTAGGCAAAGCCTAGGATAAATAACTTAGCGAAATAATAAAAATAAATATTGCGACCTGTATTAAAAATCAAAATTGATTTTCAAAAATGTATGATTATTCATAGTCAATTATCAGCGCAGGCCATAACATTCTAAGAAAAAAAGAAGAAAAAAATAATAATATTTGAGCCGTCAATTTTTTTTATGGTATTGAGCACTGACCAGTGGTTCATCAGCCTTAAGATATACGCTCCGTTTCGTAATTCTACGTTCCGTTTTACGTTAAACTAATAACGATTTTCTGTGAATTGCAGGGCTAAAAGAAAGATTTATTATTTCAGAATTTCCAGATTTAAAGTGCTCTTTAGAAAAAATATACTTCTCCTAAGCTGGTTAACTTTTTTAATTTTTTTTTAAAACCAAAACCGAACACCTCCTTTGGCATGGAGATAGCTTGAGTCCCGGGAAAGAACATAGATTACTTGAAAACGTCAAGTGTGAGTCGGTTTTTTTCTATAATTGAGGAGTTGCCGTTGAAATCCTACACTGATAACCGAATTTAGGGCGGGTGGAATCGCGGGCAAAAGCTAGTTGTAATCACCGACAGCGGTATAAAAAGGCAAATAAAAAGCAAAAAAATAGGGTGTAAGCCACGTGTCGATAGGTGCAATAGGTCAAGAGATACGATGGTGGCTACGCTAGCTTTACTCTACAGCTAGCAGGACCAAGCAAAAAAAAACAATTTTTTGGCAAAAAATAAGCAAAAAAATAGCCAAAAAATGTGGTATAAGTCTTATGATGGCCTCATGACTTTGATAAGCCAGCTTTATAGACTCTAGATAACCTGTTATTTGTGATTTAAGTTTAATTTTAAAAAATAATTTTGAATCAATAACAAAGTTCCTACTGTTAAAGTTTGAATTTGTAGCATTAAGTAAAATGTAAGTTAATTGAAAAAAAAAATAATACAATTTTGATAAAAAATCGAAAAAGTTGTTTGATTTATTTTAATTCTATAATTTTTCTAACAAAAATATAAATCTTTTCTGTAAGAACATACTGTATAGAAACGAATTAAGAAGTACTTTGCCTATTCCCTGGGTGGTTTTTTTTTGTAGTAACGGTATATTTTACGACACCTTAATTAGTTTCATACCTATCACAATTTTTTGTGCAGAAACAGCTATGAAAAAATTGGAATCATCATAATTTCTGTATTATTTATATTTTATACTTAATACGATAAAGGCTGTAGATTGGTGACAAGTGTTGCTTTCAATATTCAGTTTTAACCTAAAATATTTTTTTAAGGTTTCTCAGAACCGCCAATGTGCACTTACCTACGTCGGTTTAAGTTCTGTTCGGCAGCGTCAACATCGCAACGTTCATTGTAGATAAAACTTGTTATATGCCGTTATTCAAAGACGACTGTATAAGTCATCTTTGCCGTTATTAGATCGAAAGAAATGCCTTCGTGCTCACTAAAGAGGTGTGTAAAAGTAGTAGAACATCACAATCACCACATTGTATAAAACGAAGTCGGTTACTGCTGTCTGTCCCTATGTATGCTTAGATCTTTAAAACACGCAACGGATTTTGATGGGGTTTTTTTATAATAGATAGAATGATTCAAGGGGAAGGTTTATATGTATATTAGATGCATAATATACTAGAGAAACACTGATAATTTTAGAGGTTTCTTATGTGATGTCGTAAATAAAAATATTTTTTTGCGCTTACATTGCAAACGCTGGCTGAACCCTACGAGATAGATCTAAATAATAAACTACAATATTGAACACATTCAAAAGGTCTACAAAAAAGTCCGTGATGGTATATTATTATGTCTATCTCTTAGGGATAACCCACAATAACCATTTTTTATTCTTAATTCTTTACGAGAAATAATGGCTTATTAACAAAGCGATTTTAAGCAATGTAACATTAATTCTTATTCAATTAAATACCTTAAATACATTACGCATTTAATATAGATCAATATGGCTAGTTACAGAATATAATTTAAATGAATATTTCCGAAGATATTACAGATTTAAAATGCAGGGACACAGCGGTTGCGGCGGTACCGACCGGAGGGCCGGCGGCGCGTGCCTATAAATAGTGCGTCGAAGGCCGCATAAAAAAATATATATTCGAAATTGTATACTTAAGTGATTGTTTTTAAGACAAAACGTGCTTTTCAGCGCGACAATTGTTTCGAAATTGAATGTTCGTACTTTAGTCGGTATTAAGGTCAATTTTTAAACCGCACTTTTAATAAGTACATTAGGCTAGATAGGATTAAATATAATATATCAATTGTATTTCTTCTATTAAGATCTTGGTTTAATTTTAGAGAGAGTTAAGGCAATATTTTTTTATTAAAATAAGTATTTTTTAATTATCGAAAATCGTACCTTAAAGTAAGGTATTTAAGTTTAAAAACGAACTGAATAGAATAGTTATCTTTTGTAGTTAGTTAGATAGTTTTATTGTTGATTATCTTTTGTTTTAAGTAGAACGAATAGTAAGTAAAATCTTTTTTACTGCAGCAGATACTGATAATATGGCAATTTGTTCATAATCATACGTATAGTTTTAGGGTGTGAGTTCAAACAAGAACTGAGTTAATTTTGTACAGAAATTATAAAGTCATGTCTGGAAGACGTCGTCGTTTGAATATAGGTCGTAGTACAGTGAATGCCAGGAGAACACGTTCAGCAAGTGATGAAGAATCGTCAACGGAACGTGAGGCTCGCCTCAGCCAGCTTCGGGATAGATAAAGAGCTGAGAGAGAAAGAGAATCCTCAGTAGAGCGTGAGGCTCGCCGCAGCCAGGATTGGAATAGACATAGAGTTTAGAGAGCCAGAGAATCGTCTGTAGAGCTTGAGGCTCGCCTCAGCCAAGATAGGGATAGACATCGAATACAGAGAGCCAGAGAATCGTCTGTAGAGATTCTTTGAACTCGTCTGGACTCCCTCCTATATAAAATGGTGTTTAAAGTAGGTTGTCCTGTTATTTCATTAAGAAACCTGAATCTATCTAACCTTTGCAATGGCACGCGTTTGCTGGTAAAATCAATAAAAACTTTCATAATAGCGTGTACTGGTCTGTGTCATGTCTTTCTTTAGCCTTATTGAAATTTTCTTCTTTATTTTGCCACCATCTGACTGTCGATTTCTATTCTACCTTTAAAGGGCTGAACACACTGTCACCCGCAGGTTGCAGAATGTGGGTTATATTTGGAGGTAATGCATAGGAATAATGCCATTTTTATTACAAAACTCACTCAATTCAAATGTGAGGTGTGATTTATGGCCATCAACAAATAACAAAATTGGTCTATTTATTTTGTGTTCTTTCAGCCATTCATTAACTACATATGCTACATATTCGAAAAAAAGATCCCTCTAAATCCAGCCTGTTTCAGATCTCCCTAAGAACCAATCTGATGGCATGCTATTAATAATTTGTTAGGTAGGTCTTATATAGGGAAACAGAAAAGACAACTAAAACTGTTATAGTTTCGTTGTCACTTCCTGCATTTATATGGTATAGATGTGTGTACCCATTGGGAGCGAGGACTTTTCCTGTTTTTGGATAAATAACAGAGCTTGTCTCGTCTCCGTTATAAATTCTCGTTGGGTCAAGCAAGACATCAGAGACGTCATTTTCTTCTAAAAATACTTGCAAATCCCTAAACCATTGTCTGATGAACGATTTTGTTACACGGGCTCGAGTTTTATTAACTCCCTCTGGTACTCTTTCTTTGATTTCTGGATGTCGATTAATAAACAGCTCATACCACTTTCTACCTGGTCGATCATTTGTAAACGGATTTTCTCTTTTCCCTTCTTTTCATCTTTTTGGACTGCAGCTAACAAATCCTTTCGATTTCTAGGAAATCCACATTTAGCTAGTTTTTGTAGCCATTTTACTAATTCTGTCTTTTCTTCAGTGGTCAGAACAGTTTATCTCCCTAATTTTATTATTTTATCTTGAACCCTCCCATGAATACGATCTTGAAGCGTGCCCCGTGGAATACCGTACTTACGGGACGCTTCCCTAATTGTAAGTGTTGGTTTCTTATAGCATCTGATGCAATTTCTACTAGACATCTGTCATATTGTACTCGTCTGGAATTCCTTTTGGTTTTTTTTACATATTAATTTTGGCATGCTGTTAGTAGCTTAAAATGTGTTGATGCTAAACACCGTTTACTAAGTCCGTCCGTCTGTCACCAGGCTGTATCTCATGAACCGCGATAGCTAAACCGTTGAAATTTTTACAGATGTATTTCTGTTCCCGCTATAACAACAAATAATAAAAAACAGACTAAAATAAATATTTAAGGGGCTCCTATACAACAAACGTGATTTATTTGCTCGATATTGATAACGGCAACATGTAGAAGCTTAAAATATGCGCAGAATATTTAGTTATATAGCCACTTTAAAGTTAAATAATTAAATTAAAATAAAACAAATATTTAAGGGTGGCTCCCATAAAACAAACGTGATTTTGTTTGGCATTTTATAGATAATGGTACGGAACCCTTCGTCCGCGAGTCCGACATGCACTTGGCCGATTTTTTTATCATGAAATTCTATTTTATTGTATGGCAAAAGCATGTTATCTGACGGCATATTAAATATCACAAAGATTTATTAAGTATTTACTTATTATAATTTACTTTATCTTGTGTTAAATGATTTAAATGATTAAAAGAATTATAAAAGTATAATATAACTATAATTAAAAACAAAAGAGTGTTCTCTAAAATCAGTACAAGGGGCTGATATTCGGAACAGTCAAAATCAGATGTGGTGCCAAAGTTCAGCCGCCCGGCTGTTATATGGCGCGCCATACTAATTAATGTTCTAAATATCAGCCCCCATTTATTTTCTAACTGTGACTTTATAAATAATGTTATATGTGCATACATTATAGGTAATATCCACACCAATCGCTTTAAATGGAGAAATTAAGTAAAAAATAGCAAAATAAGTCAAATATTGCTTAGGTACCGTGTGGACAGCTGAATCATGTGATTTATTAAAAATCTTGCACAGGTCTGCACAGTAATCAATCAAATGCCGACTGACCGGCCCTCGAGTGAGGAGATATATTTATTATATTTGAAACAGTGCATACTAAATTAGTACTGCTTCATAAAATGGATCATAGATGACATTACCTTGTTTTGATTGTTAATTATCATAGAAAAAGGCATACATGGCAGATATTTCGGGCCTGGCTGGTCCTAGGTACAATCACGGGTGAATGAGCCATATATCAGCCCCCTTACTTTTTTTTCAACTTTAAATGGTGGCTACGTTCTCGTAATAAACAATAAATTTGGAAAATCCAAAAGTGCACGCCTCATAGCGGTCATTCACATTTAAAAAAAATATATAGATATACAGTATACAGTGGTATATTAGTTTTTTATAAATTATAATTAAACGACAGTACTTAGAACGCTAATATTAACTAGGAATCAGCACAGTGTAATACTTTATATATTAAAAACAAAAGTTTTCCGGTAAGATGAATTTTTCGACCGATTTCTCAGCCACATACATGGTCACATAAACACAGACTCACGGACGTCCAAGAATGATTAGTTTTTAATGTTATTATTTATTATATTAAACAAATTAATTGTTTATAAAATGTACCATATGTGCTAGACAGATTATTTAACTTCATATTAGTGCACTCATTTTATCTTGTAAGTGTTATATTAAAAAAAAAACGTCATTTAAGTTTCGAAAGACTGGGTTTTTTGACATGTCGAGAGTAGAGCACTACCTCACCGCTCCGCTTATGAGGCGTGCAATAACATATGACTCTTACTCGTTACTTGTAGCTTGTAATGTTGAGTTTGCATTATTATGCATAAAAATGACAAGATACTAGTAAAACTATTAAAAAAAACATGTTTTCGGAATTTTATGGTATTTTCCAAATATTAGCCGCCTTGGATGTAATAACAGCCTCATGTGTACCAAATATCAGCCTAGCATTTTTTCGTGATTTTAGGTGCTTATGCTCTACGATTTGATAGAAATATAAGAGCTAGGGTTGGAATGTCTCCGTCACCCACCATATTTCCCAGACCTTGCTCCAACCGATTACCACTTTTTTCGGAATTTGGATAATTTCTTACTTGAAAAAAAAATTCAATTCGGATGAGGCAGTCCAAAACACCTTCAAAGATTGTGTTGATTCTCGCCCCGCAATTTTTTCAGCAAAGGAATCAATTTACTCCCTATAAAATGGCAAAAGTGCATAGATCACAACGGTACCTACTTTGATTGATTAAATAAAAAATGTAAAAAAAAAAAATAGTTTTCGCTTTTTCCATATCAAACATCAATTTCATATGTAAGGACCTTATACCAAGATTTATCGATTTAAATTATTATCAATCACTTTGTAGTTGCCGGCGACATTCGTGGTCCTTGAAATATCCAATGAGAGTGCTTATCGACCATGTTACCCGTCCCACCTCATACCTTTTTTCTGTGAGCTAAGAATCGAACTTTTTAACTCTCGGAATCTAGTGGAAGTTATATATGGTAACAAAAATGTAAGCCAGGAGGGCTGAAAATAGTATAGTAGTTATAATAAATATGCATAGTAGGTACCTATGTAAACTGTAAATAAACTTCGGTAGTGCGTTAAGTAATTATAGCCAATGAAAGATGCTAAGTATAAAAATCTGTTTAAAATTATCAGTAGTATTAGATAAGAGTACCAATTACTTATAGGTATTTGTAATGTACAGTTTCAATTGAATATGTACCTTCTTGATGTTATGTACCTACGATACTTATCTCTTTTTCATTTCGCTTTGTAGGCAGGTAGCGTGTCGTAGCAACTAAATATACTTATCATTTAGCTTAAATTGATAACTTGATATGGACAGACAATAATGTTGGGAAATTCCGTAAGATTACAATTTCACAAAATTTGCATTGAAACTGGAAGTTTTAATAAAAGACATATCAATAAGGCTGCATATACCGTAATAGAGTCTCCGATTCCGAAGAAATGGATCCACAAAAAGCAATGAAAAAAAATTAATGATTCAGCATCAAATTTTAAGATGAAAACCATTACAAAACTACTCCTTATTGAACTAGTTGACTAAGCACTACAGTATGGGGTTTTTCTAGAAAGCAGTTATTGGATTTTTTAAGGGTCGGCAACGCGCGAGTGATACCTTTGGTGTTACAAGCGTCCATAGGCTACGGTGACCGCTTACCATCAGCGGGCCGTGTGCTTGTTTGCCATCTTAGTGGTATTAAAAAAAAAAAATGCCCAGCAGAAGCCAAAAACACAGGTAGCAAAACTATCGGCATGTCGGACGGAGCTTACTTCGACGTCGAAAAAACGCTACAATGGAAAACATAGATCTGCCCTTACAAAAATCCAACAACCACAGATACATAAATTTATCCTTAGAGAAACACAAAAACATGGATCTACCGTAGCAAAACTTCAAGGACCACAAAAACAAACCATAGACCTACCCTTACTATAAGGAGGCCATAGAGCGCACTATGGTCATAATCTTAGTGGAAATTCTACCAAATACCTTTCAAAATTAATCAAGAGAATCCACCATATGGTCTAGATCTAAATTATAAAATGATATAAAAATCCGTGTCACCGTGCATAATATGAATGATAAAAATCTATTAAAAAAATTTAAGTAACAGTAAAAAAAACCGGCCACTTCATTAAAAATAATATTCAATAACTATTGCATTTGGCGGCCGTCAACTAAAACCAATATCTTATTTTTCTAAAGCTAATTCATTTCAAAATAAACATGTTGTAATGTACACGCAAAAACGATACATGTTCATTATTGCGAAAGGCAGACAAAAGTCTTACTGAGCATTTATTTTAGCTTTCCATCCCCGGAGTCGCTATCTGTTTCGTTCAGTTTACTGGCATTCTATTTTCCTTAAAGAAATACAGTAAAAAATGTAATTATATCCATCGAATAATAATTTTCGTAGCTATAGAAACATAGTCTAGGATATTTTGATACATATATCACAAAGACAGAATACTGTAAGTTGACTTTAAGTTAATAATAAATTAATTGATACATATATCACAAAGACAGAATACTGTAAGTTGACTTTAAAATAATAATAAATAAATTACTGTTCAAAACCGTGTGCAATCTTATTTTTTTTTGTAAAAATTACAGAGTTTTACAACTCTGAGAATCCGTTCGAAGTTTATCGATACCATTAAAAGATGTAGTGATTTCTATCAGTATTGATATTAATTACATGGTGGAAAAGAAACGCTGAAGCTGCATAGAAAGTACCTTTAAAGGAAACATTAGTTTTTTTCAAAAATAAGTTAAGTAAACAACATTAACTATGGCTTGCTGTAGCAAACTTCATTAGTATAATTAAGGAGTTCCAAGTCGATAACCAAATTTAGAGCGGGTCGAGCCGCTAGTAAAATTCATTAATTGCCAGCTATCCCAATAACATTATAAATGCGAAATATTGGATGTTTGGTTGTTTGTTACTCAATCACGTTCAACTACTGGATGGATTTAAAAACCGCTGTACAGATTTAGATGAAATTTGGTAAGGAGATACTTTGAGCCCCGGGGAAGGACATAGGGTATTTTTCATCCCAGACAATTCAAAAGTTACCGCGGGAGTAACTATAAACGAATTACACGAACGAACCATAGCTGCAGCTATTGCTTGCTATAACCGTTGCCGTAAGGATCCTATAGGGGAATGTAGGATCCTATATAGGGGAAGTACAGACGACCTGATTTGATAATAGGATTAGAAAAAGTTACTAAAATATTAAAAGACAAATATTAAAAGAATAGTTAAAAGACGAAAAACTTTTAAACAAAACAAAAAACGACCGGCTCTAAAAATATGCACTAAAAAGGTAAAAACACAGTCACAGTTTGAAGTTCATATCTATGTACCTAACAGTTTATAACACACTTCACTTGCATGACGGTTAAGGTTAAAGAAGCCGTCGCCCCGTCAGTCGTACGAAGTGAAAGGGCATTACGTCATCGCTTATCTTTACCGAACAAAGATTCTAAATAGGAAAGCCTTTGAAATTGCACTTGTTTGTTAACTAAGGAGGTCTAAAGGAAAGTTGGAATGTGTGGATTTAAAGAGTTCAGGTAAATTTTGATGGTACTGTGCCCAAAGGGTGCCAGCGGGAACGTATTACTGAGACTCTGCCCTCCGCCCGTCCATCCGTCCGTCTGTTAGTAGGCTGTATCTAATAAACGATATAAGAAGGCAGTTGAAATTTTAACAAACAGACAGACAAATACACTTTCACATTTATAATATTGGGTAGGGATCAGCTCAAATGTTACCAAATTTGTTCCTGCGTAATATTCAAGATAAAATTTAGCCTGTGTGTTTGTTCAGTACTAGATTTTGCCAGCGACTGCACCCGACCATATTTTCGTTATCGGCGTGGGATTCTTACGTTAACTCCCTAATTATACTAATAAAGTTTCACATAGCAAGATATAGATGTAGCTATAGTTCATTTAAGCTCAGTTTTAGTTATTCCTGCGTGAACTTTTGAATTTTTCGGGCTAAAAACTATCATATGTCCTTCCCCAGGACTTAAACGATACCATACCAAATTTCATCTCAATCAGTTTAGCGGGTTAAGCATGTAAAGGTAACAGACAGACAGACAGATAGAGATACTTGCGCATTCAAAATATTTGTATGGATTTAAGCTATCTCTATTCTTATTCGTCAGCCATAAACTTTTGCATTGATAAATTGTGAAGACTCAATTCCCCAGGGGAAGATAAATGAAAAAATAGGTTCGTTAATACAATTTATTTTTAGTTTTATATACAATCACTATTTCACAAATAAACAATTTGAAAGTCTATAATTCCATAATAAATTGCACTAAATTCAGTTTCCGAATTTATCTGTTTTGCCGTCTTTTTCCTATCTAGACGATGGTATCGTAATTTTCCCTTCGGGTCGACTGTATTGTCGAAAATATCAATTAATCGTAATATGATGTAATATTCACCAATTTTCAGCAATCTATGCCATTACCATTCTTTTCAGATTGAGCAAATTAAAAATCAATATGGCGAAAAAAAACCAATCCGCAGAATCAATATAGTAATAATCAACTATCCAAATAAATGCACTTAGGTACCTGTTGGGAGGGTTTATGGTAGAACCCACAACCTTGAGATATTTTATCGAGAAATTCAAACCTTCTCTTATTAAAGCTCGTGCGGTAAGTTCCTCTTGTAATTTACATCTCCTTAGTTCCTGTTTCACGAAGAACTCGATGCACTCCAAAAAGATTAATTCCTATTTATTTTAGGTAAAAAGTGCAAATTTTGTTTTTAACATCTCTCTTCGAGAAAATCTCCAAAAGACTCCCTCTGAATATTTTTCCATCTGTCATCTTTTTAAAAATCTGATTTAAAAGACTGTTGACGTAAATGAGTATGGCATTCCATGCATGTATGGATATAGAATTTTACAATGATTTTGACATAACACGCAAAAGGGTAATTTAAAGCTAATTACACACTAAATATACAAAATAAAATACTTCACTCGCTACAAAATATACGTGTGATATACGATAAAAAATTGATATGACGATAAACAGAAATATATACCTAAGTTATGACGATAAACAGAAATATATACCTAAGACTTAGGTAAAGGAAATTTGAGGTTAAGTTTAAGTTTAGTTATGGTTATTATTAAGGTGTATGTGCCTCGATAGCTCAATGGTAGAGCGCTTACACGAAACACAAGGGTTCAGGTCCTGGCTCGAGGTTAATCTTTTGACTACATCTTTGCTTTGAAAGTATTCATGATCTAGCCATCTAGATATGGCATGTTTAATATATTTTCTTCTAAGATTCTAACTTTCAAGGTGTCATAAACGAAAAAAGATTAATTTTCTATGTATGTATATTTATATTGTATTTCTTAATTCTATGAAGATTTTGTGAGATTTATGTACTATATGACTTTATAAGTCACTAGGAGTTGTATAAGTATAGGTATGTATACTTTCAAACTTGATTAGTTAAAAATAGTAGATTTGATCCTACTTCCTACTAATATTATATTCTACGCTGATAACCAAATGGCAAAATCTAGTTAAAACATAAATAAACAATACTGGAAATTTCAAGCGAGATGTTAAATAACAAATATAGAAAAAATCTAAAAACTGAAAATTAAGGCATAAACCAGTGTGACTTGATCTCATGATGATAGAACTATCTACATATAATAAGTTTCTACGGAACCATCGCTACGCGAGCCAATCTCGCACTTGGCTTGTTTTTTTTCTATTTATTTTTTTATTATTTTCTATGACAATTTACCAGCCATAATTTTTTTATCATTGAAGATGGTAAATATTTAGCTGAAATCTATGGAAATAAAATAATAATTTAGCGAAAAGTAAATATAAAGTCATATTTAATTATTTTATAGTAATAAAAATTTTTTTCCAGAGAAAATCGATTTACAGGGATGAAAAGTACTTACTGTCTTCATTTGTCAGTGTTTAGGTGATTTTAAGCGTACTTTATGAGTATGAGAAATGAAAAACTTTAAATTCCATCCAAAACACAGATGAATTTAATCAAAATTATTACCGAACTTTAATTATTGTGTTATTCATAGACCAAAAAAGAATTTAGCAGTCGCTGATGTCCGGAAGTGTCCCTTGGCAGTGATTGCGCCATCCGTACCACGCTCTGAAGTTGTGGCGCTTGTATATCTTTTTAGCGCATTCTGCTGCTTTCGTGATATCGTCGGTTTTAACATCTAGATTAAAAAAACATAAAATTCTTAATAATTTATATCTTAGCATTACAGTACAGCCTACAGGTACTGCCATTTTCCACAACACTTGGTACGTGTCGGCATCCCCACAAAACGCACAATGTATAGGTATGTTACGGGTTATAGTAATTTACCTGGGTTAACTTAGATTTATTCAAATCATTTATCAAAGAAACATAACTTTTTTTGTTGAAAATCCTCATGGACATACCCATGCGCTGCAAGGCCAGCGGCAAAGCTTATGTCGCACTCTTACCGACTAGAACCAGCAGTGTTCCTTCTCGCGCCTTTCGGACCGCTGGAACTCATGAATGCAGCCGCAACCTTACCTAACCTGGGTAAACCTACAGCTTAGTTCCTAAACAATAGATTTCCTGTACTTATAATGAAATACCTATACCTACCTACTATTTTTCCTTTAAAGTGCATTGCTTTTATATTTACTACGGCAAAAAATATAAATATAGTGGATAACAAAAGTACTTTCACATAACATTTATATGTTTACCTCTGAAGGAAAGAATTCTTTAATTGACTATTTTTCCAAACCCATGTCGATGACCATGTACCAGGTAAATCACCAATTGTTATAAAATATTCATATTCCTTTATGCTAATAAAGGTTAGGTATATGTACTCTGAGTATGTAGTACCAACTATCTGATACCTTGCCACACCTAAGAATCTAGTAAAAGAAAATTAAATTAACCTTCACAGGTGACGTTACAGTCCTTGCCTGGAGAGCCAGAATTACTGCACCAATACTTGTCATTGATCTGGAACAAGCCGTGGTCGCGAGATCCATTTTTATTTACGGAACCCATTTTGTGTGTTTTTCCGGCACTCTCGTTTTGTATTAAGCATACCCCTGTGAAATAAAATTACCACTATTAAGACCCATAATTCTATAGTGACACAATATAGTAAAACAGTTTTTTTGGTAGGACCGGTGTACCGGAGTTGAACCGGAAGATCGCCAAAACAACATTCCTCCAATCAAATTACGACAAGCAATGCGTTATTTTTTTACCTGACTACCAAAAAGAGGGTAAATATTTTTGACTCGGCCGATCGGCCGGCGCACTCCCCGATCAGTCATTGGCCAATAGTTCATACAATTCGAAACACTCATTGATCGGCCGATTAAAACCACAAATCATAAAGTATTATGTACAGGTACAGATAAGGCAGTACGGCATCATACATCGTAGCGAGTTTGGTAGGCAAGCTTTTTACCGCTTGTTGCCGCTAATGAGAGCGTATAGTTTTCGAATGGTCCTTCCTGATATCGTTAAATTCAATAATAATTTTGATCGCTTACCATCAGGCGGGTCGTGTGCTTGTTTGCCACCTTAATGGTAAACCATTAAAAAAATAAAATGGCTTCAGGCTGATGACAACTTCTAGGAATTAAAAAAATGTTCTAGCTGTAATTGCCGTGATTAAAACATCGGGCTAGCGCGCGCCTAAACTAAGTCGAGCCGTCCACGTAACCGCCCCCCCCTAGCAGTGCCACTGCCGCCGGATCCAGCCTCGTCGTACCTACTATGCTCGCTGTTACGGAACATAAACAGTAAACGACTTAAAGCCTTAAAGTTAATAAATTGTGCAAACGGCGTTTTCTGCTGCCCCGTTACTGACAGGTTGATGTGTGCTTTATACCGTTTCGATCAAGGTATTTTTAAAGTCGTTAGACGAAAAGAGTGGCCCGTTATCGCTAATTATTCGTTTTGGTAGACCGAAATCGATCTATGACAATCGACGCAGAGGTGCTATTTACTTTATCTACCTCTATCCATTTAAAATGGGCATCAATAACAATTAAATAATATTTATTGTGAAAAGGTCCTAGAAAATCAACATTTAACCACGACCGAGGTTCAGCTGGCCTGGACCAGGAGTGCAGCGGCGGTCGCACTCGATGCACGTACTCTCAATGTCCGCATCTAAATGTTCACAGTTCCCACCAAAAATAGTTACGCGCGATCTGTTTGCAATTTTGGGAGGTTGTGAGCAGTACACAAAACTAGACTTATCTAACGCTTTTCAACAATGTATTTTAGGGGAGGAGTCCCAACCGATGACTGCAGTCGGTACCTTTGTCTAGAACAGGGTATATAAAATATACTTTATAATATTATAGGGTAAGGTACACCGAAAATTTTCAAAAACTCTGAAAGAGACGCTGAGTGGCTTACTATGCACGGCGGTGTTCGCTGATGACATTTGTTTGTATCACGGGAGAGGACAAAACTAGCCACTTAACTAATTTAAAAGCGGTTTACAGAGATAAAAAGAAAAAAGTTTGAGAATTAATTGGTCTTACCTAAAACAACTTATCTTGGTTTTAATATAAACAAATTCAGATTAGATAGAATTTACTTTGAGTAAATTGAAGCTTTTACAGCCGTGCCACCTACCAAAAATCTCATACCTTTAACCGAACAATTCTTGTATATATGTACCTATATGTATATAAAATCTGAACCTCGGAAACGGTTCCAACGATTTTCATGAAATATAGTATGCAGGGCGATTTTCGAAGACGATAAATCGATCTAGCTAGGTTTCATATTCAGAAAACGTCGTTTTATACATGTTTTCAGGCAACGATAAACTGAAAAATATCACTCTTCCTCACATCTATTGGCGAGTAGTAATACTATTATTTTTACCGACATAGTAATACTAAAGCTACTTGAAAATAGATGGCGTTGTTAAAAAACGAGCATAAAACTATATTTAAAATTAAGCAACGTCAGGCTTGATCAGTCATTGAATAGGTGATAGCGGCACACTTTTTGTTTTTGTTTGTGTTGGTAAAGTACCTACGTTACGTAAGTATTACCAAAACCACAGTACGCGAGTGCATTTTTTTATTGCCTTGCGTCCTTACAGAGCAACCAATTTAGCTTATTTTTAGCACAGAGTTTTTTAAAGGGACGAAGAAAGACAAAGGCTACTTTTTAACCGACTTCAAAAAAGGAGTAGGTTCTATGTTCGTCGAGTATATTTTTTTTATTTATGTCCACCGATTTCTCCATTAATTGTGAACCGATTTCAAAAATTCTTTTTTTATTTGAAAGAGTACGTAAGGTGGTCCCATATTAATGAAGTGGATTTAAAACTTAACATTTTGGAGAAAAAAAATAATTGATGGTACTTTAAACTGGTGAAACGCGCCTTTTATGTTGATGATTGTATTACATTTTGTTACAAAGTATAGGTGTTTTTAGTGTTCGAAGAAAAAGCAATTTGCCACTCAAAAGCAAAACGTAAAAACTTTTTAACAAAAAAAAAAAAACGGTTTCAAAAAGATGCACTAAAAAGGCAAAAATAATTACTTATTGCCAAAAATCTGATCTGAATTACCGTTTGAAGTTGGTGTCATGCAATTTAAGTGTGTTTTAAACTATTAGGTACGTAGAAACCAACTTTAAACTGTACAATAAGTAATTATTTTTACCTTTTTAGTGCATGTTTTGGAAACCAGTTTTTTTATTTGTTAAAAAGTTTTATCCCAAATAAAGCAAAAGTTCCCGCAGGAATATCTGTAACCGATGATGTTATTATGATAAACTGTGGATGAGCTATAGCAAACTTTTTTATCTACTGAAAATCAAGGTTCCGTAGAAATACCACGCCAAAAACAGATTTCAACGCGGGTGACGTCGCGGGCAAAAGCTAGTTAAGAAATAAATAAAAAATAAAAAGCAATCAGTTATCATAAAAACTTACAATCTCTCATTTTGTTTTCCGGAAACCCATGGCTTAGTAGTTCATGGACTAATTGGCACTTATTTAACTCTCTCGCCTCACTCTTAAAGCAGAAAATGACAGAGAGCAAAACTAACAGTAGAGTCGCTTTCATATTTATTTTATTTAACTACTATTTTTAAACTGTATGAAATAGAGTCGTAACCTAAAGACGAGAGGGTGCATAGCACTTAGGGCTGTCCATATCTGACGAAGATACGTCATTACGTTGCGTATCTTCGGCCGCGTACGCCGTAAAACATCAAACCGTACGCACTGGACCGATAACGATACTCTGTTAGTACGTCGAGTAACACGACCGAAAAGACGCCGCCGAAGATCACTTAGGTGTGGCCCAGCCCTTATAGGTTTGCATCAGTGCAGGGGGCAGACAAGATTTTATTTATACCACTAAGGTGGCAAACAAGCCTACGGTCCGCCTGATGGTAAGCAGTCACCGTAGCCTATGGACGCTTGCAACATCAAGAGCAACACTCGCGCGTTGCCGACCCTACAGAAATCTAATAACTTCTTTTTTGAAGAACTCCATACTGTAGTCCTTAGAGAAAACCTTGGCAGGGAGCTCATTCCACAAACTAAGCGTTCGCGGGAGGAAGTTTCTCGTAAACCGGACTGAACGCGACCATTTCGGTTCTAAAGTGTGAGAATGAATTCCCTGCCGATGGCGAGCTGTGCGATGGTGGGCATCATTACAAAAAAACCTCAGAACACAACCCATTGTACAAGCGGTAGAACACACACAGGGAGGCAAAGTCTCTCCTCAGTCTTATGGGCTCGATACCGCAAGTGATTTTGGGATCGTCGACAATTCTCACAGCCCGTCGTTGAACCGAGTCAAAAGAGCCAAGCTGGTATCCGGGTGCACCCGCCCAGAGATGGCAGCAGTACTCCATATGGGGCCGGACTTGCGACTTGTAAAGCAGCAACCTTTGCCCCGGCGTAAAGTACTACGTCGCTCCGTTGAGTACATCAAGTTTTTTGGACGCCAGCTTTACCTTGTCTAGCAAGTGATCTCGGAACTGAACATCGCTGGAGATGTCAACACCAAGGCTCCCAATGCTCTTGGAGATGGAGTGTTCTGGAATTGTGGGACCACAGTGAATGGGGTTTTCTTAGCGGTGAACGCGCAGACTTGTGTCTTTGAAGGGTTTAATCGGACCAAGTTTTCCCGTCCCCAGTCACAGACCTTAAACAGTGTGGTCTCGATTTGAGGCACAAGTTCTCTGCGGTTTTCGTCCACAACCGAACGAGGGATGTTTGCACGACCCGTGTAATAAGCGTCTCCAGTACTGTCATCCGCAATGTATATTGTTGTTGATATGCAGTAGAAACAGCGTAGGAGACAGCACAGAGCCTTGCTGGACACCAGCATTAATGTCCATGCTATCAGAGCAACTACCGTCAACTACGGCTCGTATGCGTCTGCCGGACAAAAAGTTAGCCACCCATTTACACAAACCCTACGGAACTCCGTAAGATGGCAACTTCGATAGAAGACCCTGGTGCCAAACCCGATCGAACGCCTTCGAACGCATTCGAATCGGTTTATGAGATACACTAGAAGGTCACCAGTCGAGCGACCGTGGCGAAAGCCATATTGACGGTTGCTGATCAGGTCGTGTTTTTCTAGGTATCTCAAAAGCTGTGTGTTGATCACACGCTCCATCACCTTAGAGAGGTGAGGGGTAATAGCGATTGGCCTGTTATTCGATGGATCTGATCTATCGCCCTTTTTGGGCACCGGGTGCACATTTGCAGTCTTCCAATAGATCGGCTTTTTCTTTTGCACTATGGGCCAAGTCACCATCGGTCTTTCGCAGTGGTGGTTACGACGACGTGCAGAAGTTCCTTTCGGCAGCTTTGGCAAGCGACCAGAAAGCACGACTCCCAGAAGGATAGCTCGCAAGTCGCCCACCTATTTTACCGATGAATTGGAATTTTGCTCTGGCAGTTGCATTCTTACTGAACCTCGAGGCAGCATTTAATTTGCGTTTTAACTCAGAAATATTCGGCTCCTTATTATAACGAGCCGTGGTCCAAGCTCCATACGCAGTTTGCTTAAGAATTTTAGCTTCTTTGCAAGACTTATTAAACCACGGTCGTTATAAAAAGGTTTTTGACGCCGGCAGCTACTCGCAGGTTAGGAATGAAACATTCCATACCAGCGAGGATTGTCTCAGGGACTGCGGCTGCGCAGACGTCAGGATCATCTGAGCTAAAGCAGAGCTGCCTCCACGGGTACGATGCATAAAATTCTCGCAATCCATCCCAGTCTGCCAACTTATAGTGTCACACACGACGCCAATTAGTTGGCTCAGAAGGATCGGGTTGTGTGCATGACATATGAGTACGAACGAGATAGTGGTCCGAGGAGCCAAGAGGCGCATCCACTGAGACGGAGTATCCATCCGGACGTGTAGTCAGCAGAAGGTCCAGTAAGGAGCTCGTTTGGTCCTCTATATCTGGTATTCTCATTGGAGAAAGTACCAGCTGAGAGAATCCATAGGTCAGAGCAAATTCATGAGCAGATATCTCTGCATAGATATTGGTTTTAGAACTGAGCCACTCACGATGGTGGGCGTTAAAGTCTCCCAAAATAACTAGTTCTGCTGTGGGATAATGCTCTAGAACTTTGTCAGTCGTCAAACTCAGGTGCGTGAAGAGTCGAGTTACGTCCGTGTCACCGCTATGAGACCTGTATAGGCACGCATAGATACGAGTGTGGCCGCCGTGATCTACGCGCACCCACAATATCGACAGGTCCCTGTCGTCAAGGCTATGAAGTCGGCGACAGCAGATATCCTCCCGGACGAACATACATACACTGGCACGACTCAAAAAATTGTGCTCGAGTTTGTAGCCTAGATAATGGAGGGATCATATAACTCAATTGTCCGATTGTGATGTTAAGAAGAACGTTGTCTCAATCTCATCAAATGCTGTTGGAAGTGACGATATTAGCCGTAGTATGATCATTCCCATCCTTGAAATTGTATCTCCTATCATTACTCATATTCTTAACTATTCCATTTACAGTGGCTGCTTTCCTAAACTATGGAAAGATGCACATGTCATTCAAAAATCTAGTCCTACTTCGTTTTCATACTACCGCCCTATATCCATCTTACCCTTTCTTTCTAAAGTCCTTGAGCGTATTGTACAGCAGCAACTAAGTTTGTTTCTAACAAAAAACTCTATACTTGATCCTTTACAATCTGGTTTCTGCCCTCGTCATATTACGGCTACAGCACTTGTAAAAATCACCGACGATATCCGTGAAGGCATGGAGCATAAAAAAGTCACTGTACTATCCTTGCTTGACTTCAGCAATGCTTTCAACACGGTTAATCTTGATGTTCTAGTGGGCACTTTACGTTCGCTTAACATATCTCCAACTGCTATTGACTGGTTTCGCAGTTATCTGTGTGGTCACCGGCAGCGCATTAAGGTAAATGACTATACATCTACTTGGTGTTAAACTTTCGCTGGCGTCCCACAGGGTGGCGTGCTTTCCCCTTTACTTTTTGCAATATTCATAAATTCTATTACTTCTCATATTTCTTCTCTCTACCATCTTTATGCAGACGATCTCCAGATATATAAACAATCTACAATTGAAAATCTGCCTCAAGCTATTGCTGACATAAATTATGATCTGACTCGTATTATAGATTGGAGTGAGTCCTACGGACTGAAAATAAATCCTGCTAAAACTCAAGTGATAATTTTTGGCCGCTCGCGTCTCTTAACAAAATTGGATTTTAACTTAATTCCACCAGTATGTTTAAAAAATGTCTTAATCCCATATAGTGACTCAGTGAAAAACCTAGGAATACAAATTGACGGTTTCTTAACATGGAGTCCGCTCGTGAATGAAATTAGCAAGAAATTGTTCGCGGCTAACAGCTCTTTGAGGCGACTGCGTAATTTCTTACCTATTCCCACTAAAATTGCTTTGGCACATTCGTTACTCCTTCCTATTCTCGATTATGCCGACGTTAGCTATCCTGATCTTACAGTGGAGCAACTTAATATGTTTGAGCGACTCCAAAATGTATGTATCAGGTTCATATTGGGCTTGCGCAAATTAGACCATATTTCAGATTACCGATCAAAGCTCAAATGGCTCCCAATTCGTTTTCGCCGGAATACTCATATTCCATGCTTTCTGTATAAAGTTCTGTTCAACCCATCAGCACCATCATACCTTAAAGAGCGTTTCCAATTTCTGGGTTCTTCTACACACCGACTTTCCACAAACTTGTTGTTAAAAATCCCTACACACGTTACGCAATATTACAACGATTCTTATACAGTACATGCAGTCAAACTCTGGAACGCTTTGCCCTTGGATATAAGACGTGCGCAAACTTTATCAATGTTTAAAAAAAGGATTCATTCTCATGTCCTTAATTTAAACCGATAATGTATTTATTAGTTTATATTATTAAAAAAAAAAATTAAAATATATATGTATTCATGTTGTATGCATTTATTTATTGTAATATATGTATTGATATATCTATATATTTCAAATATATTTATTACCTGCACTTCCTATACCCCGTATTTATTTTGCAATTTCCTCTACCCAGTCTGGAAGAAATCGCTTATTAGCGATAAGACCGCCTACATTGTGATTTTCTTTTGTGTTTTATTGTAATTTGTATATTTTTATGTGTGCAATAAAGTATATTACTACTACTATGATGTGTCGGCCCGGTAGGATATCTGCGTCTCCGTTAGAATGAGAATGGTCGGCTGCGCAGTCTCGAGGTGGCTGATATTGCAAAAATCGACATTGTATGTGGATGGAGTAACCGCTGTAAAAACTCTTTTCCTTTTTCTATTTTTGGCCATTTTGAGGATCCGCGCAGCGAATCCTCAAAGAGAGAGCTCTGGCAACCTTACTCACCGCCAGGAACACAACACTACTCAATGTTAGTGTTATTGTGGCCGCGGTTTTCTGTAAGGTGGAGGTACTTCCCCAGTTCGGGCCGCTCATTCATTCATATGTATAAGTATAAACGTATTAAAAGCTTATTTTTTCATATAAAATCTACAACTCCTGAAATTTCATGTACCTAACCTCAAGTCTATTCTGTGCGTTGATTAACAATCGGGGAAATAGAAAAAACTAAATTCGAGGCGAATTAATGTTTTTGGTGATGGAGCGAGCTATGCTCGGAGTGTCTCTTAGGTATCGCAACCTAACTGAAAACATCCGGAGGCTGCAAAATAGCTCGCAAAATCAGCAAACTGCAGTGGCAGCGTGTCCTACAGTAGTGACCGCGTACGGGAAGGCCAAGTGTAGGATGCCCTCCAGCCAGGCGGACAGACGACCTTAAAAGGTTGGCCGGTGGATGCACCGAAGAGCAGAGGACCGACATTAATTGCGTGCTATAGAGAATATAGATTGATATGATAATATTTTTGTGACATGTAATATCCACCACTATATAACGAGCTTACACAATAATGTTTTAAGTAAAATATAGCAAATATTGCAAAAACAACAAGATCGAACAGTAAGACAGCGTACTCTTAGTATAAGGGCTCCGTGGGCACCCTTTGGAAACGTAACCCTAAACAAGGGTGTCGGTCTTGTGTCCCCCCTGATGGGTCCCCTGGGGAAGCCAACAGGATTTTAAAAGTACTGTTGTCTCCCCTAGACTGGGGAGACAAAAGAACTTGCTTTCTAATACTATTTTAGGGACTCGTATCCCCCCTGTCATATAATGTCAATAGTTACGGATATATTGTCTTTTCTAGTTTGACAGCTGTCATCGAAATAAAGATCTTGATGAGAACTATCATTGCTGCGGCGAAACTACTAGTCTACGATCAATAGTTACCGAGATATATACCTTTATAGTTTGACAGATGTCATCTGAAATAAAGTTCTAAATGAGACGTATCATTTCTGTGGAGAAACTATTTGTCTACGATCAATAGTTACGGATATATAGCACTTTTTAGTTTGACAGCTGTCAACTGAAATAAAGATCTTGATGAGATTTATCACTTTATTAAAATAACTACACGTGTTAGATCAATAGTTTAAGTTTTTTTAACGGATTTACTTTACGGATTGATAGACAAACATACACCGACACTTTCAAATTTATAATATTAGTATTAGTATGGATGTATGGGTACAGACCAATCGCAAATAACCTCCTTTTTTAAAGTCAGTTAATTTTTAGTTTTGAATTAATAATATCTCTTATATTTACTTACCTACAGACCATTCGCGAACTACCTCCTTTTTTAAAGTTGGTAAAAATATGAATATGACAGGGAGGTATACGAGTCCTTAAAATAGTCTTAGAAAGCAAATTCCGTTGTCTCCCCAGCCCAGGGCAGACAACAGTACTTTTGAAATCCTGTTAGCTCCCCCAGGGGAATCATCAAGGGAACGAGACCGACACGAGACCGACACGGGACCGACACCTAAACAAGTGCTTTAATATTGTTACGTCACACATTCAGTGCGGATTTGTTTTAGCCAGACAATTTCATGGTCACAAATAAATTCCTATTTACGAATTTTAATACCTACCTATTACGTAATAATGATACGAAAGTATGTAGGTACCTACAATGAAGTAGGGGATTTTTGCTTGTCTAAGAGAGGTCAATTTGTTGAACTGCTGACACATGTGATAACGTAAAGAGGCGAATGACGTGCTATCGAGGGGAATCACATGTTGTAAGGAACTATGCACATCACTAACAGTTTCATCTCCGTGCTGGTGTAGCCAAGTCTTTTGCAAGCAAATTTTTGCCAAGTCATAAGGCCACAATGCAAAGTGTACCATATTTCTTGCAAATTTTTTGCCAAAAAATTGATTTTTTCTGCTTCACCGGTTTCTGAGATACCATGGTCCTACTAGCTTAAGACTAAATGTAACGTAGCCACCATCACATCAACAGTTTACACCCTATTTTGCTATTTTTTTGCCAAATAATTGATTTTTTTTTGCTCCGCCGTCTTCCGAGATACCATGGTCCTGCTAGCTTTAGAATAAATCTAGCGTAGCCACCGTTGTATCTCCGGACCTATATGCGCTCCAAGAAAGCAACTTGTACACTGCGGATTAGGTATAATTTATTTTGGAACAAAGTTCCTTATGGCGCATTTCATAATTAAATGATGGTATAGACGGATGAGGGCTGCGAGAAAAATTATGTCCGCGAGACTTTTAACATCCAAAAAAATGCTGGCGTAGCCAAGTCATAAGGCCTCGATGCGACAAATACCATATTTTTTTGCTAATTTTTTGCCAAATAATTGATTTTTTTTTGCTCCACCGGTTTCCTAGATACCATGGTGCTGCTAGCTTTAGAATAAATATAGCGTAGCCACGGTCGTATCTGCGGACCTATATGCGCTCCAAGAAAGCAACTTGTACACTGCGGAGCATTTTATAAGTTATTTTGGACCAATGTTCCTTATGGCGCATAGTATTATATAGTGTGGTTGTAACCATAAAAAACAAAACAGGAAGCGGAGGAGCGGCGCTCCACATTTTGCAAATTTTTCATACAAAAGCTTCTGTTTCACATGTGAGACTGTGTCGAACTTTCTCTTTCACACTCGTTGATTTTAGCTCTTAGACTGAAATTCGTTTCATAGGAGCGTAATCCCTAGCGCTCCAATTAATGAAACAGTCTCCTCAGTGCAATTCACTTTACAGGCTTTGATGATTGATGATTTTACTACCAAGAAACCTTTTACAAAAACACCTAAAATTTGTTTTTAATTTGTCTGTTTTTTTTTAAATGGATGTTGAATTCTAATGATAGCCAAAGAGGTACTTTCCTTTGACTATCTAAAGTGGTGACAGGAACGCGGTTTTCCCTAGTATATTCTATCACTAAGGTTCCCAGTTTTCCACGGTACCATATGACAAGGATCTTTTTATCACATCTATTCAAAAAGAGCTGGTTGGTTTCTCGTAAACAGGGCTTAAAGTTGCACTTTGAATTAAGAATTATAATCATAAAGATCGATCGAGAACATTGTATGAACAAGTTAAGCTGTATGATAAAACTAACTGGCCGCACACGGTCCAAATAAAAAAAAGTTTGTGGAAAAGTAAAAACCGCGCGAAGTGTATTCCACCTTGTAGTTTTAAAATAAATAAATATAAATATATTTGGACCTTACGCAGAGCGCCGTAATTGTTTCCTCAATTACTACTTGTAATTGTTGATATAAAATAAATAATGTCCTATTTTTATTTATAAGTTATACTTATCTCTTTCTTCATAGAGGGTGATGAAAAGTAGAGTGTATCACTCGGTCACAACATTATTTTACATAGTGCGCCCTCCTTTAAATCCCTCGCTGCGCTTCAGATTCTAACTTAGAATCCCTCGCTATGCCGTAAACAAATTATTTTGATCTCTTGTGATACAATCTTTATTAATTTATTAAATTACATAACAATTTCTGGTATTTTTGATAAGGTCTTTACATTTTTTCATACCTGATGGTAAGCGGTGACCGGAGCCTATGGACGCTTGCAACACCAGGGGTATCACTCGCGCGTTGCCGAACCTTCAGGAATCTAATTACTTCTTTCTTGAAGAACCCCATACCAGAAGTCCTTAGAGAAAACCTTGGCAGGCAGCTCATTCCTCAACCCAAGCGTTCTCGGGAAGAAGTTTCTCTGAAACCGCACTGTACGCGACCATTTCGGTACTAAAGTGTGAGAATGAATTTCCTGCCGATGGCGAGCGGTGCGATGATAGAAATTAACCGTGGGCATCATTTCGATCAATTCCTTAGAAAACACCCCATTGTATGCGCGGTAGAACACACACAGGGAGGCAAAGTCTTTCCTCAGACTTAAGAGTTCTATACGGCAAGTTTGTTTGGAATCGTCGACAACTCGCACAGCCAGTCTTTGAACTAAGTCAAAAGGACCAAGCTGGTATCCGGATACACCTGCATAGCAATGTATGTTGTTGATGTCCAACATGTCATTGATATACAGTGGAACAACGTGGGAGACAGCACAGAGTCTTTCGAGACACCAGCATTAATGTCCATGCTATCAGAGCAACTATACCTTCAACTATGGCTCGTATGCGTCTGCCAAACAAAAAGCTAGCCACCCATTTGCATAAACCCTCGGGCACTCCCCGAAAGTGCCCCGCAGTTTCACCCACATAAAAATATATTCCTGTTGGAACTTCAAGCTCAAATCTATGAACTTATCTGTCCCTCCAGCTGCGTTGTGGCAAAAATCAAGAAATCTCAATGCTCCGTTGCAACTGTATAGTGCCCCACGGTAGCTAAATTCAAACTTATTTTACAAAAACCAAAGATTTTTTTTCAGCTCTTAAATTAAGGTTCCTTAAGTTCTTTTCTTCTTCTGTTTTCTCTTAAGTTAGTTCCCTTAGACTAATTTTCTACTTTTAAACACTTTAATCCATTATAATATACCTGTCTTCAACTTTTTCAGGCATCTACTCATATTTAGTATTGACCCATAAGTTGATGCATGCCGTTTTAGATAACATTTCTGCTAAGAGATAGGTGTTTAATTACTTAACAATTTAAGATACTTTCTTGTATAGTCAGCTGTTCAAATAGTAATCAAATATGCTTGATAGAAACAGATTGATGATAGATGTTAAGTATTTGCATTAAGTTTAATATGATAGAAAAGCTCATAGTGCTCATGTTAACCCGAGTATTGATATTTCAAGTTTTTCAAACAAGTCTATAACTTGTTTAGTGTTGTTTTAATTTACGTATAACTAAATTCCGTGGGAGTTGAATGCATCAAGGTCGCATAGTGATGTGCCTTAATAAAGTGTCTAATCGCAGATATAGGTACCTCACTAAAGTTTTTTCTCATATTTTTGTATAGCTTCTATACTAAAAAAAAAAACAAAAAATGAATGCATAAACCCCTACAGGAGCTTGTGGTTAGATAGACGAATGTTGTTTGTGCATCGGGAACGATATATGAAGTAAAGCAACGTCGGGTGTGGTTAGGACCTGGATGAGTGGCCGCCTAGTGGCACATTTTTGTTTGCTTCGAAGAGCATGTTCAACTGTCGGCCCTGGCTGCTGTTATATGGAATGGTGGCTTGAAAATTCTATCAGTCGAATGGCCACTCCTTGACACCTAAAGAATGGCCATTTTTTTCATTGTCTTACGTTTAGGTAAAAAATGGACTGCGAAAGTTAGGAAAGTAAGTCAATTTCGGCATGAAACTGAAAAGTAAACTGGCAAGTCGAATACCGAAAGTCGCCCCGGGATTGCCCTGTTATGCGGTTTCCATTTGCTCGAATTCGACGATGTTGTCTGTAGTACTGCTCTCTGGTAAATACAGTATACATTTTATTACCTATTAATAACACAGATTTGATCCAGATATCAGAAATCCATTTTTGGACTAATGAGTTTTGTCTTAAGCTTTCATTCAGTGTCTTCCCGCGACCTTGACAAGATTATTGCTGTAAACCTATCTAATTCGTCGTTAGTACAAAAATATATTGTTTATCGATATAAATTAATATTAAATTTTATGCACTACAAAGGTTATATTTGTCCCCGTATATCTGTTTTAGTTCAGTCGTCTGCACAGACTACATTTGGTTGTGTGCAAATTCGATAAAGTAACTTATAGCAAAAAAATATGTTGTTCCTCATTTTTGTGCTACTTGGCTTAGGCTGTCAAGCGAGGCACTTAGACAAATGTGAAATAGCTCGTGAGTTAACGCTTCATGGATTTCCGGAGGATAAATTAAGAGATTGTAAGTATTTCTGTGTTTATTTATAGAACATTATACTTTATAAATTTGTAGTTCATCATCTAATATATAAAAATCTCTTGTCTCGGTGTTTGTGGTCGCACTCCTCCGAAACGGATCGACCGACTTTGATGATTTTTTTGTATATTTGGTAGATATGAGAATAGGTCGTAAAGTATTTTTCACCCTCCCACCGGTCAAGTGCTAGTCGGACTAAATGTGGCGCAGACAAAGTTGCGGGGGTTAGCTAGTACTTTATAAATAACTAGCTTTTGCCCGCGGTTTCACCCGCCCTAAGTTCGGTTATCGGTGTAGGACTTCAACGCCAACTCCTGAATTATAGGCAGAAAACCGACTCATACCTGACGTTTTAAAGTAGTCTATACCCTTCCCCGGCACTCAAACTATTTCTATGCCAAATTTGCCTGCCACCCACCCGCCCTAAATTCAATTATAAAATAAACGACTCACTCGAACGTACACAAAAATTATTAAAATCATCCCTGCCGTTTAGGAGATCAGGGACACATTGACTGCAGCGCCACCTACCGGGTCAATTTGTAAATTTAAACCTTGCAGAGACCCACTCGAACGTACACAAAACATATAATTTAAATATTCCCCACCGTTTAGGAGGAGATCAATGACACACCGACTGCAGCGCCATTTGTGAATTCAACTTTGCAGAGAGCAACTCGAACGTACACAAAAAATATTATTTAAATCTTCCGTGCTGGTTAGGAGATTAGGGACACGCCGACTGCAGCGCCACCTAACGGGTCCATTTGTGAGTTCAAACCTTCCGGGGACGCACTCGAACGTAAACAAAAAATATCATTAAAATCGTCCCTGTCGTTTAGGAGAAGATCAATGACACACCGACTGCAGTGCCACCTACCGGGTCAATTTGTAGGTACAAACCTTGCAGGGACTCACTCGAACATACACAAAAGATATCATTGAAATCGTCCCTGCTGCTTAGGAGACGATCAGTGATAGACCGACTGCAGCGCTTCCTACCGGGTCTAATTGTGGTTTGAAACCATCCAGGAACCCATCGAAATATTCAGACAAAATTTTACCCAAATTATTCCAACCGTTTAGGAGGTTTTAGACGACAAACACATGTATGGAATAACTATACGTAGAAAAAAAGTAGCCGATGTCCTTTCCCGGAACTCAGACAATCTCCATGCCAAATTTCATCTTAATCCGTACAGTGGTTTAATCTTCAAGAGGTAACAGACAGACAGACAGAGTTATTTTCGCATTTATAATATTAGTATATTATTAATATGGATTAAAGACCAAAATAGGTACCTAATTCATTTGATTTGTTGAACGTATTTAACACTTTTAGCGACATCTTTATTTCTGTTGTGCCCTATGTATTTTGAAAAGAAATATATACCTAGTAAGAATAAATTAGACTTTAAGTAGGCGTTAAAGGTGTTGACTGTTGCTTTCACTTTTAGCTTCACTTTCTAATTTTAATTTTCTAATTCGAGCATATGTTCATACCTACTTACATAACTTTAATATTTATCACATGTTATCAACACATTAATATGTAATAATATACATACATAACAACACGCCTATTTTCCAGAAGGGTAGGCAGGTACCAAAGACTGCCACTTGCTACGATCTAGGCACACTTCTTTTGCTTCATCTACAAGCATCAATGCTTTCATACATGTTCGACGATTTGAGAAGGCTTGACCTCACCTAATAAGTCTCTAGATCCATTAGTAGTTAGGACATTTGCCTTGATTTTTTTAATTTTTAGCAATTACAAGATAAAATATCTTTATAGGGGTGTGCTTAGTTGAAAATGCAAGTGGAGGTATGACAGATGGGGTGAGCCAGCCCCTAGCAGATGGCTCTCGAAACCATGGCCTCTTCCGAGTAAACGATCACTACTGGTGCAGTAACTCTGACAAGCCAGGGCAAGGCTGTAACGTCACCTGCGCAGGTTTGTATGTCATCCTGAGATTTCACAACGACTGAAACAATATAATTTAATCAGTAAGCCTTTTTTTTAAGAATAAAAATTAGGAGAAAATACTTATAAACTTTAAGTCTTTAAGTCCCGAAGAACCGATAACCGATGGCTAAGATAGGTTTTCTTATGGCAACCATGGTTTGAAAGACGCAGCGTAAGACGGGCTTCTACCAGGGATCTTATTGGGAACAGTCTCGAGCTATTCGGACTCTGGAATTCGAAATAAAATGTATACAAATACATACAAGGGTTTCGAAAGATAAGTCAAACTTCAATACATTTTGGTCTTGACTTTCAGAGCACAAATAGTTCAAGACTGTTCCTAATAAGGTCCCTAGTGAGACAACCAGGTTAAAGCTGCAGGAAGTCGATGGGCGCGGGCGACTCTAGGACCGGCCGTTGTAGAGACATTTGTGGGAGGCCTACGTTCAGCAGTGGACGTCTACCGGCTGAGACTACGACAATGACGACTTATAAAAATAATTTATTTCCTAAAAAACTTAAACGGACTAAATAGCAATAACAGGTTCCGTAGTACTCACAATTTTAATTTTTATGGCAGTATGTAGATATGAGTGTCTAATCTACCTATATTTATATACATACTAGCTTTTGCCCGCGGCTCCGCCCGCCGTACTTTTGGTTATCGGCTTGGGATTCTTACGGCAACTCCTTGATTATACTAAAAAAGTTCGTTAAAGCAAGCTATAGCTGCAGCTATGGTTCGTTCGTGGAACTCAGTCATAGTTACTTACTCTTGAAATTTTGATTTTCCGGAATGAAAAATAGCCTATATCCTATTCCAGGACCTAACCTATATGTGTGCCAAGTTGCATCCTGTCATCTAGAGTTTGAAGCGTGATTGTAACAAACAACCAAACATCCAAACTTTCGCATTTATAATATTAATGGAATAGCTAGTAATTAAGGATTGCTGGTAATGTATGAATTTTGCCAGCGGCTCCACCCGCCCTAAATTTGGTTTTCAGCGTGGGATTCTTACGTCAACTCCTTAATTATATAAATGTTTATATTATATGAATAATCATATTAATAATTATGATGATAAATTATTATATTATACTAAATAAATAGTTCGTTTAAGATTGGTTATAGTTTTACCCGCGGGTACTTCTGAATCCTATCTCCTTTCCCGGGACGAAAACTATCTCCATGTATGAGTGACTTATGAAATAACAAACAGACAGACAGACAAACAAACTTTCGCATTTATAATATTTGTAGGAGAGAATGCAATGTCCTAACTGACTTCTTATCGCTCAGCCCAAATAACTTAGAATATTAATATGTATATAAATAATAGAATTTATATTTTTATTATTATTTATTATTATTTTTATAACTTTATAATATAGAAATCGTTGATAAAAAAAGGCTCATGTAAATAGCTATTGAATTACTGTTAGCTATAACCAATGTAATTTTTTTCAGAAATATGCACCGATGACATAACGAAAGCTGCCGAATGCGCTATGACAGTTTACAAAGCTCATCAAGGTTTCACAGGTTGGAAACCCTGGAATGATCATTGCCAAAGTATTAGTAAATTACCGAATCTAAACGACTGCCCTATTGCCTATCAATTAGGAAGTGGTATACATATTACCCTAAACATCGGTAACGTGCAGGCTCTTTATATTCATCCACACAGTAATGAATTGCCTTCGTACTCTCGCCAAATGGACGCAAGGAAATAAATACATTACTGCCACGGTCTGTAATGACTGCATTGCTAACATCGCTGCGATTATGTCCGAAAGCACGGCGTAGCTTACCTCAGCTCGAGGCCATCATAGCGTGCCCAGTGCAATCATTGCGTGCCAAGGCTTCCATAGTGCTGTAAAAACACAATGCGAGTAATTTAAATAAATCCAGCTTAGAACGTCGACTTTGCTTAAAGAAGGTTGTCAGAATAATGATCATATTACAAGCTTTTGTTTGAAATCTTGTTACACATACTAGCAACTCTTTTTGAAACAAAACTCGACATTAATGAATTTTGAAATCAATTGCGGAAACGTCGACGCTGGTTACAAGAAAATTGACAAAATAATGATCACTTTACAAGCATTTTTGAGTACAAATAGATTCATTACGTAGATTCTCAAATACATAATAATATATATATATGTCGAAAGGTGTGAGGTAGTACTACGATAGTAGGAGGTTTGACAGTAAAAATGAGACGTGCCATTGTTTGGGATCCTTGTTACTAGAGTTGATTCCTTGGCCCCGTCTCATCACCATGGAACAGTTATTGTGGTTGAGTTATTGTGGCTGCAGAAGATCCAGAAAAAGAAAAATATTTCAGCATTCATGTTAATTTTTTTTTAGAGTTGGGTTGGTTTTGCTGGCACATTTATGGCTGCTATTACAGTACAGTATCTTAGTCACACTACGGCAGGGACCTAGATTTTTAAATCGAATTGTATTCATTATTTATAAGAATTCTTAAAAACAGTACCTATAGTACCTTAGTATGTATTGTGCTTATATAAATTTTAAAAATAAAATAATTAAGAACAGTTCAACAGTTTTATATTTTAATTTTAATCAAAAATGTATACTGAGTACCTGCGGGTAAAAAGGCCTTATGTTATATTAAATTCATTTATGTAATCAATTAGTTAGTCTTTCCTAACTTGGTAATATTTTTTGTATTGGTGTGATGGAACTGCAGGTTCTAGGAAGAAAAATATATTGTAACTTATTATTTTAAATTTCTAAATGAATTTAACAAACGTCTTTTTTGACGTATGCAGGTTTTATAACAATGTTTTCTTTGACCGAAACCTCAGTGGTGTGAACTAACTATCTATTTGAGAAATGAACAAAATTAATCACCGGTAGAGGCAGACACCGAAATCACTAGGCCATCACCGAATATTTCAGGTCATAATAATTGTTCATTCAGTTTCGTGAGAACTAACACTAACTTAAATAAGTACATTTTTGTGTACAAGAGCGTATTGACCGTATCTTGTGTTAAAAAAACTCGTTTTTTTTTTCTTTTTTTTTTTTTTTACACCAGTAAACAAGCTTACGGTCCGCCTGATAGTAAGCGGTCACCGTAGCCTATGGACGCTTGCAATACCAGGAGTAACACTCGCGCGTTGCCGTTCTATACTGTAGTTCTTAGAGAAAACCTTGGCAGGGAGCTCATTCGAAAAATTCATATTTCGAACAATTCCTCAAATCACATCCCATTATAAAAGCGGTAGAACAAACACAGGGAGGCAAGCAAAAACAACAAAAACCACTTTTTTGATACCACTAAGGTGGCAAATAAGCTTACGGTCTGCCTGATGGTAAACGGTGACCGCAGCCTATGAACGCTTGCAACACCTCGCGTTGCCGATCCTTCAAAAATCTTTTGAACATTCCCCTTATTGTTGTCCTTAGAGATTCCTTTGCAACATAATTTTTTATCCTGTCCCTCAGAGTTACTAAATTATCTCATTTCCAGAACATCAATTCTACTTTCACGATTAATTTCTTTTTTGTAAGGGTGCCTTTCATATATCTTTATGATCTCTCGCGAGGCCAAACAGCTGGACGGCAACCACGATTCCCGTATATTCGCGAATGTTGCGAAACCAGAGAGCTTATTGGTATACCAGACTCTGGAATTCGAGAGAAAAACACATTCAAGTAAGGTCTCGAGCCCGTGAAAGTATTCGTATACATTTTTGTATCAATTTCCAGAATCTTGCGTACTCGAAACTGTTCCCAATAAGCTCCCAGAACTTATTTCTGCGGCCGATGATGCGTCATTTATTTCCCCCACAAGCCCATCATGATGGTTCTTTTGCTTTTACCATTTTCATTTTATAAGTGGTACCAGCACCAAGATTTGTACTGTGTGTTTTTTAACTTGGCAGGATTATGACGTTGAATGCATTGAAGCAGAGACAGAACGCACCTTTACCTAATATCTCTCGCTAACACATTTGAATAATAAGTAAAATATTGTACCTCCTGCTGCAATGTGCGACGGTAGTAATTATTCCTAAGTGATCGGATGATCTGAAGAAAAAAAAAAGTTAATCCCCTAGAAAATGGATCATATCAGACACTTTAAAGTCAACTTCTTTTTTTAAGTTTTTGTTGTTATCAACACATCAACAACAAGAAAACTAACAGTAAACTCTGATTTAATTTCAAGGTTAAACTGTAAATAAGTGTAGGGTAAGTACCTATTACTGATCATGTGGGCAGATGACTGGTACTATCTTACTTATGAAAGCTTAATCATCAAATAGGTACCTATCTAAATTGGTATATAAACTCGTTTACTGACTTTAATTTACGCATTCTTTAATTTTTAGTTGAAGTAAACTATTGGACTACAGAATAACAATGCAGGAATTGGTGGTCTGTGTGATCTTATCTCTGGTGTTGGGACTGCAGTGTGAAGCCAGACAGCTCAACAGATGTCAAATAGTCCACGAGCTCCGCAACCATGGGTTTCCAGAAAATAAATTGAGAGACTGTAAGTATAACTTTTGATTTCTATGTCACACAATCTTCTTCTTCCATCTATATACACTGGCTTGCAAAAGAAGGTATTACAGTTTTAAAATTGAGTTTTCTCCTAAACTATTAAACTTAGAGACTTGAAATTAAAACAACATTTAGAACAGTTAAAAAAAAAATTTTGAATATAAGTTTAATTTACTTAACTTAATGTTTTTAACATAAATGAAACATAAAAACAAAAAGTAGCCACTTTCACTGAATGGCAAAAACTTAAAAAACCCTGAAACAGGTGTTTGTAGTCTTAAAATCACCTTTTTAATAACTGGTGTTGCCTCCTCTGACTCTGATCTCAGCTTCGAATCTGTTTGACATACTGAAGACGAGGTTTTGGAGACGATGTTGGGGGATATTCTCCCATTCTTCCATCAGGGCCTGTTTAAAATCATTGAGGGTTACAGGAGTTTGTCTGCGTCGTCTGACCAGCCTTCCGAGCTCATCCCAAGCGTGTTCGATCGGGTTCAGGTCAGGACTTCTTGATGGCCAGGCCATCAAGTTGATACCAACCTCTTGAATGTACTCTTGTACGACCTGAGCGGTGTGTGGCCGGGCGTTATCTTGCATTAGAATTGATCCATCACCCATATTTACCAGATATGGTCTTGCATACTCATTAAGGATCTCTTAAGCATGTTTCACCCCGGTCAGAGTGCCATTTTCTATGGCCACTAACTGTGTGCAACCTTCCGAAGAGATGCCAGCCCATACGTGTAAAGAGCACCCGCCATATTGGACTCTTTCTGCAAAGCAGGCTTGAGCGTATCGCTCACCAGGCCGCCTGTAGACTTTTCGCCTTCCGTCATGAGTGAATAATGAGAAACGTTACTCATCCGTGAACAATACTTTTGCCCATTGTTCTTCACCCCATTGTACGTGGTCACGAGCATACCTCAATCTGTTAACCATTTGCTAGCCTGTAGGGCTTCAGGTTTACCTCAGCAAGTCTTCTTCTGACCGTGTCTTCCCTAATGTAATCATCATACATCAGGAGAAGATGCTGTTGGACCTGAACTGCATTGAGGTGACGATTTCTCACAAAAGTGCTGGCAATATATCGGTCTTCTCTAGCTGTAGTGCATCTGATATGGTTTCCGGTTTCTTCGTATGTTTGTTTCACCTTAAAGACCGTTCTTAATGTCACGCCCACCATTCTTGCAGTACGACGCATACTGATGCCTAGTTTCTATGTACCATAATTCTTGCACATTCTTTAGGTGAAAGAGGCATGATAATTAATGTTTACGTGCTGAAGATACCTTGGCTTATGAATTAGATGTAAATGATCAAAAAACAAATGCGAAAACAAAAGCAGAAAGCTTAAAGTAAAAAATTACAGCATTTTAAAAGTGAGCGTTTTTCTTTTTTGTTTATTTCTTCAACAATCATTTAAAAGGAAGTTGTCAAAAAGGGGTTTTTATACAACAAAACTAATTTTTCTACATAATGCTTTTTATTTCAAGTTTCTAATTTAAATAGTACAGAAGTTATCGTCACGTTTATGAGTGTTATACCTTCTTTTGCAAGCCAGTGTATATAAAAGACAAAATGTCTGATTCAATGACATATTAACGCATAACCCAAACCGCTGGGTCTAGAAAATTAAAATTTGGCATGTGGGTTTCTTACTTGGCGTAGGGCTCCACTAAGAGGATACAAGTTTGTATGAAAACATGTAAATTTTTGTAAAAAATGTTTAATGTTATATATTAGATTAGTATAATTATTTTTTTCAGTGTGTAAAACTTTGTGTGTTATTTTGTTGCAGTTTTTGCTGTAGCTGCTGGCTACAATGTTATTTATTGAATTTATTTTACAGGGGTATGTCTAGTGGAACATGAAAGTTCAGGCAGGACTGACGTGATCAGCCCCCTCAACTCAAACGGATCTCGCGACTACGGTCTTTTCCAGATCAATGACAAATACTGGTGCAGCAATACTACCCAACCAGGAAAAGACTGCAACGTCACTTGTGCTGGTACGTACATTCACTGTGTGCTGTGTGGTAGTACCTAACAGCTCTCATTTAAAAACTTAAATTACTATCAAATACTACAGGGCACAGGCCTCTTCTGGGAGAAGGAGGATTAAACCCAGAGTCGGGCTAGTGGCCACTGAACTGTCGGAGTTTTTAAGTCGGCCATAACTTCTTTGCTTTGTCATATGACAATCAGCCAGGACCGAAGAGTTTATCATGTCCTCCAAAGAACGGAGGAGCTCAGAAAAATGTGCCACTACTGTGCGGTTATCCATCGTCGTACTGAACCCGCCTGACGTTGCTTAATTTTGCTTATTATTTCCGATAAGCGAATGCTACTGGGCCACGAGCTTACTTTTAAATAACAGTTTAAAAAAATATTTACTTCAATTTATTTTATATTTTTTTTTCAGAGCTTACAACCGACGATATTACGAAGGCTGGAAAATGCGCGAAGAAAGTTTTCGCCCGACATGGATTTAAGGCGTGGAACGGATGGAAGGATCACTGCCAAGGCTCCCTTCCTGACATCAGTAATTGTTAAGATAGACTCTAGACTTTTATTAATCATTATTTTAATTGTTTTCACAATTAAAAGTAGGAAATAGTATAACCTTTATCTACCTACTACCTACTATACTACTACAATACACTATCTTAAATATACTCAATATTATATATATGATTTTTATTTTCATTTCGAATAAGGGTTTCTTTTACCATTTTGGTATGGTACCCCAAAACTTAACGAGCGCTCTTCCAGATCTTGCCATGCCTCTCTGCACTGTGCGTGCTTCTCGATGTAAAACCAGGTCGTCCTACCATCTGTTATGTCGTCTACTTCTCTTTAGGGTTCCGTACCCGAAGGGTCTAAACAAAGCCCTATTGCTGTCACTCACGTATCCGTCTCTCCGTCACCTGTCACACAGGTTTTACAGCAGGAGCCAAATTTTCACAGTATAAGCATCTTGTCAGACCCAAAGCCATACAAACTGTCAAAGAATATTAGGTCCCATACAGCTAAAGGGCGCGCGAAAAAAAAATTTTGACCTCTTAAATTTTTTTACCTTTTCATTGAACTATTAACTAGCACTAGATTTTACTAACGAACACCAATAAATTGTTAACTAAGATTTTGAAAATTTTTCCTATTACGCCCAACTTTTGCGATCAAATGGATAGCTCAGAAAGGATTCACTCACCTACTGCTTATGAATAATTCTGCCATTCCGACGGCTTATATTCTACATTTGGTACGGAACCCAAATGTTCGAAGTCCGACACGCACTTAGCCGGTTTTTTTATACTGTCCAAATAAAATGGCAATGCCGGGACATTTATTCTACTTACAATCATTTTATTTTGCCATACCCGACACTTTTAAATCGAAACTTTTACGGCTTGCATTTACATCCTATGACAATGTACGACAACGGGGATTCCTACTACCAGTCACTCAATGACACAGTAGATAGGTACATGAAGAAAAGATAAAGTAAATCCCCGCAAAAAATAACAATTTATCTCTTGAACAAAAATATTTTATTTTCGTGTGGATGTTTTTTATTTTTATTAATTAATAGCTGTTCATCAACCACGATAAGACATAGATAAGTAAAATAATTAGAAAATTATCCTGATTAAATTTTAAACTACACTAAATAAATGCACGGAAGAGAGTGGAGTTAGTATTACATACTGATAAGCGTGTACGTCTTCTTATCAGACTCATACGTCCCCTATTTGTTGGGGTACGGCCTCATCGAGGGTGATTTGGGCCATAGTTAGGGTTGCCATACGTCCCGTTAATACGGGACTGTAACCATATTTGAAAACCCTGTCCCGTATTGCTATTTTGTCCCATTTTCGATGTATGTAGCAATACGACTCTCACAAATCGTTAATTTACTAAAAAATTTAAATGTATAAATGGCACCAAAATATAGTATTTTCAAGTTTATAACTAATCTCGAGAGATGTCACATTCACATAAGGTACCTTGGGTAATAGATCTGTCGGCTTATTCATTTTGTACCACTAAGGTGGCAAACAAGCTTGCGGTCCTCCTGGTGGTAAGCGGTCACTGCTGCCTATGGACGCTTGCAACACGTAGGACATCACTCGCGCCGACCCTTCAAAAATGTAATAACTTCTTTCTTAAAGAACCACATACCGCAGTCCTCAAAGAAAACCTCAGCAGGGAGGAGCTCATTCCACTACTTAAGCGTTTGCGGGAGGAAGATTTACAAAAACTACACAGTTCGTGACCATTTAGGTTCCAAAGTATCAGGGTGAATTCCCTGCTAATGGCGAGCGGTGCGATGGTAGAAAGTAGCCGTGGGCATCATTTCGAACAGGGAGGCAAGCAAAAACAACAAAAATCACTTTTTTTTACCACTAAGGTGGCAAAAAACTTACCAAGAGACTCACCGTGACCACGTATCCATTGAAGAGTAAACCGATTGTTCAATGCAGTTTTTTGCAGTTCATAGTGACACTCCACGATTAGTCCACTGTTGATGCAGTTGTTATTTAGAGCTTGTAGTACAGCGGCACTGTCGGAGATGTATCACTTATGTCTCTAGACAGGACCGCTGTTGCAACTCGAGTGGTCCCAACAGATTCTGCCTGGAAGATGGTGTTGAGTGCATCTAAGCTCGTTGATATGTTGATATTCCAGGTCATGGGTGAATACTCCTGCGCCCACCCCACTCTCTATTTAAGAACCATCAGTGTAGATCCTAACTTCATGTATGCCAGAGCCGTCTTATTCTTCTTCAAGAAGCTGGATACGGTATCTGTTGTCGAAGACAAAGGTTTTTAGGATGATGTCACAAGTCGCTTCAATCATTCGTGGCCATCAAGCAGGCAAGTCGTCGCAGGCTTTGTACTTTGTTTTTTACTGAGCTTAGCTGTGTTCAAGGCCACCAGACTACTACACCATACGGTAGCATAGGTAGTACTATGGCTGTATAAAGCCATAGGGTTATGGATAGCTTTAGGCCCCATTTCTTGCCTATTGTTGCCTTGTCTTCTGCATTGCCAGAAAGTTGTAACTCGTAGGTTACAGAAACATACAACTATGGGCTTTTATTTTACGCAGTTACGATTACAGCACAAAAAGTTATGATAGTTTGAATTGAATCTTGTGGCGTTTGAGCTTTCTAGGCGCCTCCTGCAACATTTTCATTTCGTTGTTTCTTAGTGTTTACCTTCCAGGTACAGAAACAACAAATCGTAATTCCAAGAGTCATCACAGGATCAAATAAAATTTAACTACGCAATTCTGATATTTATTTAAACAAACGATTTATTGTAAACCTAAAGCTAAACCCCGGCTTGGGTTGTCGCTCTTGGGATCGTCCCTTCGACCAGCGAAACAATACAAAAAATTATACGAAGTTTGGAAAGCCTAAATAAATCAAAAACACTGAAAAAAAAAGATCGTTATATGTAACCGAACTTTCGTCTGCCTGTAACTTAAAAAAAGTTACTACATAGCTAATGCAATACCTAACCAAAATCAGTTTTGTTAATTTTCTAACTGAATAATTGATGTTGTATATTACTTCACAACATTAGTTACATCTTATAAAAACGTTTCTTTATACTTAACCTCGAGTTAAGTTATATCTTGCTCAAAAAAATTTTGAAATAGACATACCTTATGTTGATAACAGATCTGCTGTAATAAACCTTACTGTATCTGCGTTTACTTTAGTCTAATTATCTTTATACCTAATTTTATTATTTATTTATTTTATTTATTTATTTATTATTTATTTAATTGTCTTAATAATGTTTTACACGACTTTCTCCTTACATATAACCCAAACCATGGCTGCAAGTAACTAAACCTAAAAGGTTATACGGTATAACTACTTTGTTAATTACACCGATAGCTCCTGATGAACCTCTGTGATGCGAAGCATACGGTTGATGACTGGTAAGTGTACCCGGAAGATGAAGGGCTGCGGCGGAATGTGCGTCAAATTTGTTCAGCTCAATCACCATCTGTTAAGCGGCGGTAGTAAGGAATTCCCCGCCAGGTGAGAAGTTATGCCTGGAGAACGCCTTGGTCCCACTTTTTTTTTCCTGACTTACTATGCAGTTGGCTGTTGCAGCCATTACTGCTTCACCGGGCCTTTTTGGGCGACACTCTGAAGGAGCCTAAGCCCGTATAGCGCCCAACGCTCCCCGCGGGGGGAACCTCGGCTTGGGTTTGTCGCTCTCGGGGGCGTCCCTTCGACCGGCGTGAGCCTCGAATCCGAAGGTGAGGCAACGCCAGGAGGGGAGTTCCCCGTCACGCGGGTGACCCACTTGCGATTCGGTTTGTATATATGCGAACTATCAAAGAAACTTCAATAGCGCGATGTAGGACGCGTGACGTCAGCCTTAATTCGTAGCGGTACGATATGATGTTTTTTACTAGTAAACTTCACTAATTCTTAGAAAGGTGTTTGTAAACGTTAATTGGCCTTCACTGTAATGACAAGTACTGTTTTATCTTCCCACTTTAATAAAACGTTTTGTAATCTTTAGAAAGCTTTATATATTGATACTAATTACCCTACTCATAAATTCGAGGAAAGTTTTATAGGATTTGTAAAATTCTGTAATCCGAAGTACAAATCATTATTTGCGGAAAGTAATAAAACTATTTTGTAGTTATTAGGTTATGAAATTAATAAAATGTACTTATGTATTACTATGGTATTAACTGGACATCGTTTGGTTATATATGATACTTCGGTTGTTTAGATAAAGCTTATGTTTTTTTAATAGTAGTTGATTTTGACTACAAATTAATAGGTTGTATATGTATAGATGATTGGTACACGCTAGGCTTGAACCTCCACCACTCAGTCCGTAAAGTAAAATCGACACCGCTAAGCCACCGCCGACCTAGCGGGTGATTAACTGATAATAACACTCCCACTTCCGGGGATTTATTCATCAAATAGGTATCTTTCTAAATTAGTATATAAAGTCACTTACTGACTGTAATTCGCCCATTCTTTATTTTTTTTTGCAACAATGCAGAAGCTCCTCACCATGTGTTGATAGGATTGGTGTTGTGTTTACAATGTGACGCAAAACAGTTGACAAGATGTCAAATAGTCCAAGAGCTCCAAAACCATGGGTTTCCAGATTACCTTTTAGATCACTGTAAGTGCCAGTTTCAATCAAATATAATTTATTGTATATATATAAGTTATTGTATATATATTACTCGTCTTTGGTAGACCTGTAAATAAAAAATAAAAGCGCTGTACAAGTAAATTGCAGCAGCCGCGATTGCCGCCACGTCCATCTTCACGGCCAACAAAACGCAAAATGAAACACGCCAACGTATGAACACCGTCATCAAAATTTGTCGAGCGCGCGTAGTAGCTTTTACACCAACTATTGCCCAGAACGCGTTATGGCTTTTCTTCATTGCCACAATGCGCTGTAGTCGTATAACATGACAGCCGCAACACGAGTGTGGTCTTTCTGTAATTACTACAACGCGACGTGAGCGTATTCATAAGACCTACAACACGAATTTCGCGATGTGGATGTTGTAAGGCAGTTGCGCCTAAAAAGGGCCGGTTCAAAATAAGGTCCATCTTTTTAAACTTCCCGCATTTAATACTTAAACCAAAACGAATAGCGCGCGGCCCCTCCCCAGTAACCAATCATAAAAGCGCATCGACATTCATTGCTTTCGCGCCGGTCATTTTGTCAGTGGCTGTGTGTGATAACTCAGAAGCGGTCGACGCGACTCAATTTATAAAATATTCGGTTTGAATTTTGCGTGGTATTAGTAATAAATAAAAGCCGGTCTTTTCTTCTTCTCTGCAATAGGGATGTGAAAAATACTTTTAGCACGTGGATTGACGAGGTAACTAAAATTGTTTCTTTTTTATTTCGATTTTGTTTGGTTTTATTAGGACATATCTAAGTGCCTAACAAGGTCCAGGTTGTTGTCCCTAAATATGGTACGGACCTTATTAGTGTAACGAAGTTTTAAAATAGACATGGTAAATGACTTACATAAGTGTAAATAAGCAGCTGGCCTAGCAAGTGGCACTTTTGTTTTACGATAACGACATTTCGCTATACTGGGTCATTGCAGTCGCACAAAACTTGACTAGACGCCTTTCCTTCCGTGAAATTCAACGAATGCTAAAAAAAATCCAGTCGCATTTCGAGTTTTTTAAAGTTAAAAATATATAATAAGGATAAGTAAATACACACTGTGATTAAGGGTACGTGCATATTTATCTTTTAATACTTAGCTGCTAGTAGTTGCCATGTTTGTTATTTTCAAAGACATTATAAGGTCCCGACTGTGATTAAAGAAGTATAATACCTAACAAGGTCCAAGGACTAAGACTGAAAAAATTACTGATTAGTTACATTTTGTCATTTTCTTTACTAGAATTAATAAAAATAAGCATAAAACTACAATTTGTTTTATTCATGACTAGAAATTAGAAAAGTTATAGCTTATATACATTTCCTCAGACTTTATAAGGGCCACGACACCAATTTATATGAATTTCCGTTTCATTATTCAAAAGCTACAAACTTAATAGTAGTCAAAAGCTGTTGCTTTCTAAAGATGTGATTTTTCTGGTACACAAAGCCTTAAATCTTGCAGTTCAATTATGGACCTTATTGAGAGCCCTAGTGCTCAATAAGGACCAAAGACAAGCTTTTAAAAAACTTTTTTTTGTAAGTAACTGGCGATTGGTTTCTTATTTTTGTACAATATTTTCTCTTCAAATACAAAGAGTTTATTTGATCATGTTGTCTTACAAACTAGCACACTTCCCAAAATTGATTTATATTTTGGGAAGATTAGATGCAATTACCTTACAGTGACCACCACGAGTTGTGAGCTGTTTTTTGGGTCTCTGAGCGTAACATATATACACATAGTAAAAAGGTAATAATAAAATTTATTTACTGCTATTAAACTAAGGTATTGGTTTTTTTGTTTTTTTCCCTGATGTTATTATTCAGTGTCCTTGTGAACATTTTTGATATGTATAGGATCATTTAATTTTTCTTTTTCTTTTAATCATATCTATTAATCGTATTTCATGAAATTTCGTGTTTAAAATTATTTTTTTCTTTTTTAAATAGATTATTCTTTTTTCTCATATTTATATTTGATATTATTATTACATTTTGTACTTTGTTTTATCAAAATTAATATTCGCTTACTACCTTTTAATTCCCTCAGTCAAAATATGAGTGTTGTGGTTAAAACACACAAACATGCATCATCTACACCAGCGGTTCTTTAACTTTTTTGGCAATGAAACCCCTTACCAAAATAAGCAGAACCTAGTTTTGTGTTTATTTTATTGTCATGTGTTAGTTTATTGTCACGAGAGCATGATGTGCTTCGTTTTTTTGAACTTAGGTTTATCAAGCTTCGGCGGCTATGATGGTGAAGCCTCTGCAAAAGCCTTGGAGAGCCCCAGGGCACCGTGGAGCACACTTTAAGTATGGCCGATCTAAACTATCCATGCTAACCCATTCCTGTTCAATCAATATGGTAGCAAATACGGCATGCCTGCATGTTAAGCACTTAGTATAGGTATAGCCTATGAACGCTTGTGTGTGCTGACCCTTAAAAAAATCACTTATTTCTTGAAGAATTCCATTCTTTAGTCCCTAGGGAAAATCAATTGGAATGGGAACAAGAATCAGTCGAATATTAAATGTAGGACATTATGGGCGCGCTCCTTGCCTTTACTAATTCACGAAACTTAGATGTTAGTAAATAAGCATTTGTGGATCTCTTAGCCGTTTTCATTTAAATCCATTACAACACGCAAACCAAATTAAAGACGTGTGTTATATATAGTGGTTTCTTTCTTCCTCTTTGAAGCAGGGAACCCTAAAAATAAACCTACAGTTTCAGATTTTCGCTGCATTATTAAGATCATAAATTGTTACAAGTAAAAGTATTTTAGTCAAATATCGGGTGTTTGTAACACAATTTTCGTTTACATCGTCGCAAATCGCAACCAAAGCATGGAACTGTAGTTTCACTTGCATGGTATATCTAATCTTAATTGTTAAATTTATTTCACAGGGGTATGTCTAGTGGAACATGAAAGTTCAGGCAGGACTGACGTGATCAGCCCACTCAACTCAAACGGATCTCGTGACTACGGTCTTTTCCAGATCAATGACAAATACTGGTGCAGCAATACTACCCAACCAGGAAAAGACTGCAATGTCACTTGTGCTGGTACGTAGTTAGTACATACGTAGTACATACTTATTTGCTTATCTAAGTGATCTAGGGTCTTAAAGTTTATAAATTGATATTATTATGTATCTACACATAATTATGTACTTATTTCATGCAATACTTACTGTTATGCAACTAGGTACCTATATAGTGACCAATCGGGAACTAGTTGACTAAAAGAAACATTAGTGAAAGTAATTTATGTAATAATTGTCTACGTCTTGAGATAATAACATTATTTTAAAAGGCTCGTGCTTACTGCCTTGTTTTAAAACGCTCGAACTTAATGGTAGTAATACAGTATAACAAAAAAGTTATTGTGCATTTGTCTGTTACGCACTGGTGCGGTAATGACAATAACTGTACAAGTGCCTTTTACTTTACAGATGCTTTTTTAATTTTTAGCAAGAAGAAATTATGAAACCAAGTTCTTATTTTAGGAAAAATAAATCCGACGTGTTTGTTAAAAATATAAAAAAAACTATTAGGTTCCATTAAATATCAACTTCTTAACACCAATATCAGTATTTACTATCCTTCATATGTGTTTGAAAGCAGTCGTATGACACTCGTAAGCTATGCTCAATACACACTCGGCTGAATTACGCCCTCGCCTTAGGCTATGGTTGCAACCAACAACCTTGTCTGTAGCCTTGCTCAATTGTATCATAAAACATAATGTGTGGAATACAGGTCGCTAGTCCTACTCAGATAGATCCGGTTTGTTTTTTCTTCCCACATTCTTACATCATTGTTCCAGAACTCACTACCGACGATATTAAAAAGGCTGCAGAATGCGCAAAGAAAATTTACGGCCGACATGGATTTAACGCGTGGTACGGATGGAAGGACAACTGTCAAAGCTCACTTCCTGACACCAGTAATTGTTATATAGGAAAACTTTCTACTGCTGCTTTTTTACGATTTTCTTTACAAATTATACTATTATAATGTACACTATACACTAATATATTAAAGAGGAAAGATTTGTAGTATTGTATGTTTGTAACGAATAAAATCAAAAACTACTCTGGACCGATTTCGACAAAATATTTCACCATTATGCTACATATGTAGCCCTGAGTAATAAAGGCTATTTTTGTTACTAGGAAAAATAAGGGATCCCTTGTAAAACTTCAATAATGTAACCCAAGGTGTAAAAAAATTGCCATAAAATGTCTTTCATCGCATGCGCTGCGGAAACTATTGTTCCTATATTGTGCAAAAAAATTTCAACAATATTAAAGAATATATCAATATCTATAAAAAAAACTACGCGATACCATTTGTCCAACTATTGTAGTTCTGTCACTATAACTACTTTTTTACATTTAAAAAGTTGATAGCAATGACAAACAAAATCAGACCATGTTATGCATGCATACTTTTGTATTAATCCTTATCCAAATAAATAATTTCGTATTCAAGACTGTTTCAATACCTGTAGATTACTTTTTAAATTATTCAAATCGGACATTTTTTTTTTCAAAGATATTCCGAATTTAGAAATAACAATCAGCAACAAAATACAATAGAAAAATAAAAATACGCGCGGTCGGCTCCCTGCTCCCTTCAAGGAAAAAACTTTGAGAATTAAATTGGTTTATGGATTAAAAAAAATTGTAATTTGAAAACTACTATGTAAACTACTTATGCCATGCATGAAGATATTTTCACACATTTACTCTACGTTTATCCCAAAATGTATAAAAAATAAAATCCACCTGTGCGAAGCTGAGGCGGGCCGCTAGTTATTAATAAAATAATCAGTATGCTTTTTTAATAATTTCAATGTTTGAATTAACGAAATTTCGACTTAAAAACGCGAGATAGTACCCAGACTCAGAGGATCAATCAAACAGATTCCTTTTGTTTTCGCTCCATCGCAGTCGTCTATCCGTCTGTATGTTACCTCACTGCCTGTTCAGTGCAGTAGTAGGTATATTTCTGTAGGAATTTGCACGTGTTGAACGGGACTTACTGTCAGTTTGTCTTCAGGGTGCTTATTTGGAACAGTCTTAAGTAGGTAAGCCAGGCTTTGGAATTCGAGAGAAATATGTATGCAAGTAGGTCTCGAGAGGTAGAACCAACTGTACATTGCAGTAGTACTAAGTATTACTGATTGTGTGGGTGAATATTTACTGTACAAACGGTAGGCTTATGGCAAGTTTACACGATGGCAATTTCGCGACGCCAAAATCTCGCCGCCAGCACAAGCAGGAGATAAAGCACCGTGTACACAGTTTTCGCGCCAACTTTTCGCGTCGTGCTAGCGCTAGCGCGGAACGGAGCACGCGTCTATTTTTTGGCGTCAGTGAGCTCCGCCCGCATTCCTCGCATCCCCCGCGGCAGTTTTTTTTTACTCACTGATGTCACGCCAATCGCTGGCAAGCCTCCGGGAAGTGGACTAGGGTGTCTGTATGAAATGAATTTAAAGGTATAATTTTACCAGTTTCTTAAATCTGACATATGTTACTACAGTAATTTCTTTGGGTAAAATGAAAACGAAGTTCTGAAGTTTGTACAGCTGTATAGGGAAAATGAATGTTTATAGAACGTCTAATGCAATGAATATCGTCAAAGAAAAAAGCGGGTAACATATCAATCAGCTCCTCTAGTAATAACACGGAAAGTTGCGCAATACATTGTCTTTTCAATTTCCGGATTTGTCCCGAACTAAACTTTTTGGAGGTTTCAACCTGTGGTTAATACAAAAAAACTTACAACTGCGCAAAAGACTGACGCTGAAAGCTAGGGTGTAAACGCTGCGGCATGCTGCCATGCCAATTATTGACGGCGAGATTTTGGCACCGCATAATTGTCATCGTGTAAACTCACCATTAGTCTGCTAAGCAGTAAAATCCCGTGCTGATTAATGGCGCTAGTTAAATAAGCAATTAGGTAGTATAGTATACGAAATTTTGAATAAAAAAGCGTTAATTTTTTTTAATTTTTTTTTTGATTTGCGTTACCAGCTCAAAAACAAAATTCTCAGAAAGGAGGTATCAAGTATTTATTTAGCGTCATAAATTAAATTGCAAAGTACACGCGTGTCACTTCTTCAGCTTCTACTCTACTTTAATATTAGGTATAATTTGGCTTGAATTACATCGATACAGCAGGCCTGCTTCATGCGTCTGAAAACAAAACAACGTGTAATCTGTATTTTCTGACTATAAATAATAAAAGTAATCCTAGTGCCAACTAATAATAATGAAATAAACAGATGAAGCATTGGGCTGTGTTTTCTTTTTCATGCCTATAGAAGTTGGCTGTTTAGACTTTACGAAAAAAAATTGGCATTCTTAAAAACAATAACTCAACCGCGCCTTCACACTTTTTTATAATTAGCTGTTTATTTTCTTATTTTTTCCTATGTGTACTTAATTCTTAATATGAAAAAATTACTGACTGCAATTCCTACTTTTTCCTTATTTTCACTGTTTTGGAGTCACTTTTTTGAGTTTTTGCTAAAACTTATACTCAAAGCATCTAGTCAAACAACAAATTCAAATGATTAAACTGACTAATACTAACTTAATTCAATACACACTTTGAAAATTTGCCCAAGGATCCAACAATGGTCTTTGACACACGGCAGTTCTTTTAGTAATGTGTTTTTTATTTATAGTTAGTTTTATTGTTTTTTGTAATTAGGCACAAAACCTGGCACTTGGCAGACGTTGTTCTGCCCTATCCGTTACTTTTGCGCTGCTGTAAAATAGTTAGATCCCCCGTCGCTTCGCTCGCCCCCGCTATTTTTTTCTTTTTGCTCGGCTCCTAGGAGTCGTAGTGTAATTTATAATAGCCTAACCTTCCTTAAGAAATGGACTGTCGAAACAAAGAACTCGTCAGCTTTATTATATTAGTATATACATATGTATATATTATTAACCTTATTTTGCTACAAATTTATGAGATTTATGACCTTCGTTTTAACTTAAAATATATTTTTAAAATTAATTAAGAAATTTATATGTAGTTACAGGTAATTTTATCGAATTTACTTTAAACAAACTCAATTTTCAATTTTTTTTAGAAAAACCCAATTATTTACATACCTACTACGAAACGGAAACTTTAGCTTAATGCAATGTACATACTTACATATGACATGCACTTCGGCAGCTTCTAAATATCTATTTTCAGAAAAACTTTGAACGTCTTCATTTCAAGACAAAAAAATTTGGAACCAAACATACCTGCTCCGAGATGCCTTGAAAATAAACGATCCACAGATAAATTTCTTCAAATGACGTTCATTTTTGTTGATCGAGGCTTTTGTGATATTCTACCATGGCTCGCATTCTCTTGACACGATCTTGTAAGGCCTTAAAAAAATTAAGAACTTAAAAAATTAAAAAACCAAAACTTACCTAAAAAGTACTTAGAGGGCGCCCCGCCCCGTATCTAATACTCGTATCATCTTACATACTGGCCACTATCTATATTCCAGTCAAAATAGACGAAATAAAACTGTCATAGATCGGATCCGAAATAAGGATATCCCACGCTTTGCTCTCTGATATGCGTTGTCGAGTCTAGGATATTTCCGATAGAAAAAATCGCGCGTGCGCCGTACGCAACGCAAATTTCACTATTTTCCACAACATAAACAGTTTTTGGATAAACAGAACTTTCACATATCGACAAACGAACGAAAGAATTAATTATAAGAGTCTGCTCCCACCCAACGTTTTTGTTAAACTGTTTTTAAAATGCCTATATATAAATAAAATAACTATATGTAATTTAACCCTTCTTTTCCAGTCATAAGATATACCAAACAGATCAGTGAAAATGGGAAGTTCACCAATTCAGTAAATACCTATAAATTTGATTTAAACTGCTATCAAGATTATTGATTGATTTAACAGTTCGTTACTTCGTATTGACGTACTTCGTTTTCTAGAGGTAAAATTAACCTACTTACTTCGTTATTTAGAGATAAAATTACCTACTATCTACTCTGTTAATGAGAACTATTAAAGCATAACAATCATTTAAAGCTTGTACATAGCTGTGCAGTTATTTTTAATGACCCCTATAAAAGACTTAGGTCATTAAAATAAATAGCTTGAATTTTTAAAGCGCGGATTGACTTTGTTTCTAGCAATTCATGTTTTGCGCATAAGGATACCCAAGATAGAAGATCTCGTTAAAGACAAAAAGATAAGGTTTTGACGAAACACATAATTTTTATTCATACAACAATCTACTTTAAACTAAGTTTATAAAAACTTTGCCATCGATTTATCCCTGACTGCTTTAATTTGTGAAGATCAAAGGTGGGTGAAAGTCCATCATTGATAAGAGTAATTTTTATATTGGTACAACGATTGACAATAACAAATGTTTGTCGGTATATATGGCTATACCATCATTCGTCAATACGTCATCACAGCAAGGTGCTAAACCAGTAGTTCCCAAAGTGGTCCGAGTGGACCCTCACGGGAGACTTGACAGGGGTCTATGTTGGCGTTACAAAAAAATGGAGGTTAACAAGTCGTAAGCTGGGGTCTACGAAAATTTATCTGCTTTCGATAGTGAAGAACTAAAATGTTAGCGTGACTTCACCTATCAATGTAGGCAGATAATATTTTAAGAAGCTCAGCGACTATTACTTGTAAAAACTTGCATATTATAGAGCAGATTTCCATAGTTAGATTTAATCTTCACATTTTTTGATGAGTTTTGGGAATATGGTAGAAATGTAGCTGCGGGGGGTCCACCCGAACCAGCTAAATTTTGACAGTGTTCTATGAGAAAAAAAGTCAACCTCTGTGCTAAGTCTTTGTAAATAAGCGTCGCTAAGGGCACTGCTGTTATTAAAAAAATTGTTTTTATAGCGTAGGAGAGTTTCTTAACAATAAATAGCGTGCGTCAATTGCTACATATGGGTATAAATATTTTTTTTTTTAAATTGTAATATGACATGTGGCGAATGTAATTTAAAATTTTTAATATGACATGTGGCTATTGTTATTTATTTTTCTTAACATTTTATATTGTATTTAAATTAATTCTGTTGATAGATGATAATGAATTTTTATTATTGGTGACATTTTAGAAATTAATTAACTATTGAATTGTAAAATTTGCACACCCTGAAGGGGTAGAATAAGCGAACCATGTACATCACTTATTTATTAAGACCATCTGTACCTTATTCAGGCAAATAAATAAATAAATAAAATAAATAAATAAAAAAATGGTGTATTCTAAATCAGTTGCGTGCTGATGAGTTTTTAAAAAATTGTTAAAATAATAAACAAATGTATCAAACCAAAACAACCAAATTACTGAACGACATACAAAAAGCTTTAACTTGCAAACTTAAAGTCCCGCGCGGGCTGTAATCCCGCTTTTTAGACACACATTTCAAAATATTAAAATAACGAGAAAAATTAGACACCCGACGCCGGGCATAATTTTTACTTTTACATTCATAGTTATACACCCTTTTTAAACCATAAAATGAAACTGGAAATTGTGTGATCTTTATAGATTTTTAAGAATTGATTTTTATTGATATCCAAAATGGATGTTGCAAAAACTACTTTCTTTAAAGAAATTATGTTGTTTTTTTACCTTTGAAATTATTTACTTATTAAATGAAAATAATTATATACTTTTTATGTCCCGCTTTTACCTAATTAGTAAAGATTTCCTTATTTTTGAGACCTTTCTCCCAAAAATGAAAAAATCCCGCTTTGGTCGAAATCAATTCTGGCAACGCTGTACTACTTATATTGATAGGTACTATGTAAAATTTGAATTTTTAAAAGCCGGTTTTCTGAAAAGTTTTGTGGTATTAGTATAAAACTAATGAGTGCATAAACCAGCGGTAGTTGAGATGTAGCTGCAATATTACTCGAATACGCGTGTCTTAAATACTATTAACCGAATTTCAAAAAGAAGGAGGTTCTCAGTTTGGTTTTACTTTTTTTCGCTTTATTAGATATAACTTTATCCTATAAAAAATCGTTTGTGGGTTCGATTCCCGCATGTGTGTTTTAAATGTATAATGTATGTAATGTTTTTACAAAAAAAAGTATGTATGTACATATATGTATTTGTATCCGTTATCTGGTATGCATAGCACACTCTTTGCTTAGTTTGGGGCCAGATGGCGCTATGTGTAATGGCCAAAAATATTTACAAATAGTAAATATTACTTTACTAACCTCTATTTCTTTGAATTCCATGGCAATAGTTGGCGGCACTCTTTTTCTTTCCCGATCAAGTTCCTCCTTAAGTGCGTCACGTTTAGCAGCTGCAGCCGCAAAGGCAACCTGCAATTTTTTTACAATAATATCAAGGTAGTTATAATATTTCATTACTTTTAGTAGCAAAACGAAGCAGAAAATACAAGTCAAGTGAAGTCGGACCAGCGCACCTTGAGTTCCGTAATAATAAACTGTATGAGGGCCAAACTTATTTCTGCCGTTGGAAAACTGTTGTGTCCGTACATCGACATAGGTCGAGGTTAGTTTACCAACTGCAAATAAGTTTTTGTGATGTAACTATAAATTTACGGTTTTCGCATTTTTGTCTTAACATGTGCTGTATGGCATTGCTTTTCGCCAAATTTCACGTACCTAACGGAAGTATATAAACGAAGCAAAAACAGCCGTATCTTTTGACTCCAAGTGATTGCAGACGAATATTCGATATTAATTTTAGCTTGATACCACAACGTGTTCCTGAGAAAGAGGGTCTTGGCAGACAACAAAGTGTTTCTGTAAGGGTTCTTGTTTTCTTTTGAGGTACATAAACTTAAAAAGAACCATTGCGTAACGTGCGACTCTAGCGCCTATAATTTTCTCAGCAACTACAAAATGCTATCATCTTGATAGCTGAACCAGTTGTATAACTTGATTCTTTAACTTTACAACATCGTTAATAATTTTGTGGATATCGAAAACAGAAAGTGAAGTTACTACGGCAAGCAGAGTCATATTACTTAAGAGGAAATATCTCAGTTTTCCCCCATACAATTGTTTTTTATGTATAGATAGATACACAATCACTATGTCTGTATAAAAATGGTGAATACGATACCCCGATTATGATGATTATGACCATTGAGATAATTACGACTACGTAAAATCCAACATCACACATCTTTAACTTAGACCGGGTCCTAGAGCGACAGTAAGTGTTTTTAGTAACGTTTTAAAGCTACACGAACGATACGTATTGGTGGCGAACCCGGCGTTATCAAAAAAGTATCGATCGTGGAAACTTTTTATGCCAAAACGAACGCGCCTTAAAATGTTTAAATGCATTTACAGATATGTACCTACTAACCTGCAGTTGACGTGTGCTCTCGTCCGTATTGGATCGCATGTGGCTGATCTGCCGTAATCTGTGTGATACTCTCGAAAAGTCGGTTCGCGCCTGGCAAAGTTCGTCGTACATGCGATCCCGGTTGTACGCACATGTAGCCACTAAAAAAAAAATATCATCTTTATTATTTGCCAAAACGAAAAACCCCTGACTCATCAACCCATAGCTGGAACTACTGAAGTGGACTTTGGATTTGGGCTGTCATAATTAGTTCCCTTTAGCCACGTGGTTATTGTTTGAATTAGGCCCGCAGTAAGAGAGCATTTGAATAATTCCACTTCGGTGTAAAAAAGGGGGTAAGAACGAAAACAAGTTAGTTATATATAGTCATTGAACAAGCCACGGCTTGTCTTGGCCGGTTTTCGATTTATTCTGTATCAAAAACATAGAAAATAGAAAAAGAAATCATAGGCAAATCAGAATGTACGATTACCTATTTTAAAGAGAGAATATAAGTGACTCACACGTATTTTGTGCTAATTGCAACTGCTCTTCAAGAAATTGTTGAGCCTCTTGCAATCGGGTTGGAGGCGGAGGGCTCGGCTCAGAGATTAGATCCTGAAATTTACATTAAAAAACAATAGTAAAACACCCGTAACACGCCAAGTGGCAATAACGGAAACCCTCTAACTAAGTTATTGTTTATTAAATAAAAAAAACAGAGTTTGCCTGTTTAAAAAACAGCTTTTCAATAACAATATTATAGTTTATTGTTGCTACATGTTTAAAGTAGTCATTATTACCCACAAATAGGGCTATATGTCTAACTTTAAAACTAGACATGTAGAATCGAAGGATGATGCTATTTATCTAATGATATTCATCATTATCCAACTAAATAGTATCATAATGAAGGTTATAAATAATAAAAATAAATATTTTTGGACATTACACACAGCGCCGTCTGGCCCTAAAGTTTTATGGATACCAGACGACGGATACATATATATATATTACTTTTTTGTAAAAACATACATATCATACATAAATACACCTAGACTCAAGACAAACACAACTGTTTATCACATAAATGTTTATCCAGAGATTCCCGCAATCGAACCCTCTGCACAGCAGCCGGCCTCACTACCAACTAGGCTGCAAGGGAGTACATATGTAAATTCCTCTTTCATTAATTTTTCGAATCGCACCTGGACGGGTAAATTAATCCACTTTATACCAAGATAATAATAATCATACGTTTTTAATATGTATATTTTTCAAAATTTAATGTCTGTTTTCAAAATTATGAGGCACCTCATACACAATAAGTACTTTAAATTTGTTAGAACATTAACATTTATTTGAAACTTTGGCACCTCATTAATTAAATTATAAATAATTATAGTTTTGGGTGTACTTACAACAACTTCAACTGTACTGTCGGGTTCATCGAAATCCATTTTGTAAAACCAAACTGTTCTAACCACTTTACTTATGCACTTAATCACATCTGAAATCTTTCAATAGCTACGTATAATTAAGATACAAGACTTGTACCTACTAGACACGTCAATACTCGGCTAAAGCCCAAGTCAAAATGAGAACCTAATCAGTAAGAAATCGTTATCAGTTTACAACTTTTACAACCTACAAACAATTAGCTATTACATTACAATACACATTTCAAATGAAAAAGGGACTGAGCGAGGCCATTTACAAATGGGCTTTAAATAACTCGTTTTTCAAAGAAGTCTATTGTTATGTCTTATTAAGTAATCACGAGGAAGTTCATACTGGTCATAAAGTCACACAGACAGCCTTACAGGATAAGTCACAGAGGTACCCATAATGCTGTGGCTAGTGGGGTCGATCCCTGCCCACACTTACCGTACGAAATGTTCTACGGTGTAACAAGTTTCTCGTCAATCGCAGGTACGGGAGTATTATTCTTAGTAAAAGTACTAGTATAGTGTTATATAATCTGTGGTAAAAGGTAGATATATTAGTAGCAACAGATGTCGGATGGACTTTAGGTGTTTTAGTACATTGAAAAGTATCTTCCGTTGGAACCAGCACATAAACTGATGATGCAATTTTTTTAATGTACTATATATATATATATTATTGCGCTTTCATCAAGATCACCAAAGCTCACAACTCCTGTCTAGCCCTAAGCTGTTAGGTCTCTACCGCGAGATGGAGCAAGACCTACGACAAATAGAGGTTAAAAATAAAAAGGTAAAAATAATTATTATTTAAAAAAAAACTGATCAAAATAGGTACAATTTGAAGTTTTCATTTTTTATTTTTAAGTGACCTTTTGGCTTATTTTCCCGTAAACTAAAAAGATCGTGACGATCCCAAATTCACAAGCCGTATCGAAACCTCTGAGAGACTTTCCCTTTCTGTAAGTGTTCTACCGCTTGTATAATGCGATGTGTTCTGAGGAATTGTTTGAAATGATGCCCACGGCTACTTTCTACCATCGCAACGCTCGCTATCGGCAGGGAATCCGTCCTCACACCTTGGAACCTTGGAAATGGTCACGTACAATACGGTGTTTGAGGAACTTCCTCTCGCGAACGCTTGGATTGTGGAATGAGCTCCCTGCCGAGATTTTCTCTGAGGACTACAGTATGGGGTTCTTCAAGAAACAAGTAATTAGGTTTTTGAAGGGTCGGCTGTGCAGCGTCCAGAGGCTGCAGTGACCGCTTACCGTTGGGCGGACGGCAAGCTTGTTTGCCACCATAGTGGTATAAAAAAAAACTATAAAAATTTCAAGAGTTCCCTTGATTTCTCTAGGATCCCATCAATATATACTAACCTGGGGACTATTGGACCATGAGTATCCATTTATTGCATACCAGAATGTAAAAAATAATTTCCGAAAACCGCATCAAAATCGGTTCAGCCAAACGCTAGATAATCGCGGACAAACATACATACATAAAAACATTCGGGTCAAACTGAGAATCTCTCTTTTTTTGAAGTCGTTTAATAACCCAATTGTAAACAACAACAAAGTTTGTTTATATTTCGAATGCCTAGAGCTTCTTTGTAATGTTATAATTCTAATAGGTAGGCCACATCGCTCGTCAAACCAGTAACGAATAGGAAAGAAAGTGTCTGTAGTTGTGACCATAGAAAGCCGCAATATGGGTCGAACTCCTGCCAGGTAGACAGATTAAGTGGTTAAAGCCACAAGGAAATCCTGGCAAGCGGCTCACTACCGGTCTTTGTGAAAACATATGTTTTACAGTGAACGTTTGCTTTTATTTTACAAGTTGACAAAATGATAAACCGAACAGTGCATGGATGTGAGAAATGGTTTAAAAAAAAAAATGTTCTTTTTCTGTAATGTGAGAATTTTTTTATTTGTTTTGTGTTTGTTATCCTTACCTTTAATTCTAACGAAATGTGTAAAGTGATACTTTTGTACTCATTCTCCCCTAGGTAGTAGAGGTAGTTAACCTACCGTTAAGGGTTATGCAGCGAACCTTTAGCCTTAGCGCCGCCATCATTACCTATTTATTTCCTCTACTTACAAGCCATATTCCAAACATATACTACATAGAAGTTACTTAATAAAATAGTCTATGGCTACATTAAGAACGATTTTAGTTGTTACTGGAAGGCGTCTGTAAGCTTTAGTTAACTTTTCAGCTAAAAGTGGCCACGTGGAGCCTAATTTTTTTATTTTTATGACAAAATTGTATGGCGGTTAATAAAACGCCTTTCTATAAAATTTCAGCTCAGCTCCCACGTCCGGCAACAAATGCTCACCATTTAACTTACTGTCACTTCGGAAATTAGCCTAAGGGAAGAAGTTATCTGTAAATCATCAATCATGCAGGTACCAAGACACCGAATACACAAAATGTCTGCAACTGTGAAAACACACTTACATAAGATCCTACCTACCTGCTTTGTAATTTTCAGAATATATTATATTATTTTATTTTTATATATTATATTATTTTAAGAATATATCTGAATTTTTATTGTCTATTTCCCTGTCCAAATTGACCAATTAGGCACGATACCTACCTACCTATATCATAGTCCATATATTTTTTTTGGTTCGGGTAACTTCTTCCTCTCAGAGGGCCTGACATGGAGAGGTGCTAAATCTCTCGGGTATAGTAATGGCGCGTTGGCTCTGTTTGGAGGTAGAATTTTGGATTAAAAAAAGCCATCACGGGATGCCTGGCAAATGCGAAACATTAAATTTTTTTTTTAATTTTCATATCAAAACAATAAAACTTATCATATATTTTGTAATAAATATAATAATATATATAAATATAATAATAGATAATAAAAGGTAGTTATTGTTTATCACTAAAATTAATAAAATTGAAAAGATAACACACTTATCTAGTTAATAATTAGCTCATTAATAAACGTAAAAACGATAATTTACTACATATAGGCTGGATATATAGCGGACGTCACCACGGTATGCATCGCCACGCTAACAATTCTGTTTACCCGCGGCTATAGATGTTTCGCATCAAAATAGCCTTGGGCTAGTCCTCCGTCCCTTTAACTATCTCTGTGCCTAATTTCAGCTCAATTGGTTACTCCGCTCCGACGTTAAGCTATAACAATAAAACAACCAAACATTCATAAATATTAGTTTGGAATTAGTTAATAAAAAGGTTAATAGTAATAAGTGTATTATAAACAGGAAAGATTTATATTTTTGTACGTTTGTAATGAATAAAATAAAAAACTATTGGACCGATTTCAAACATTCTTTTACTATTAGAATGCTACATTATCCCTGAGTAACATAGGCTATATTTATTACTACTACTTTAAATAAGGGATCCCTACTAAACCTTCAATAATGTAACCAAAGGTGTAATAAAAATTTGCCATAAAATGTATTTCATCGCATGCGCTGCGGAAACTATTGATGATTGTTCTATAAGTGTTCACTTACTCTACGTTTATTCCAAAATGTTTAAAAAATAAAAAGTCACCTGTGCGAAGCCGGGACGGGCGGCTAGTCTTAAATATTTGTATAGATGTTGATTAAGCCGATTTGGACGAACGAGGTACCAGCTTCTCGTCGTAATCGTCTTGACCTCCCTATCTGTCATAGTTTAGTCACAGAACAAAGAATAGAAGTTTAGTAAACCCGTGTGAAGATAAACGGCACTTTATATTGTGCCGGCTATCTTCACGCAGGTGGTTAGCAGGCTAGGTGCCATCACGAATCAGGGTTAACAAAATTACGGTATTGATCGTTCAGGGTATTTTTCAAATGGACGTTAAATCAGTGTAAATTGTAATAGTAGTAAGTAGTCTCGTCTCACAAGGGCGGATCCAGAACAAAAGTTTAGGGGGGATTATCATAAGATCTGAAGGTATTTTTTGAACTTTGAATCTGCAAACGTAAGTTACCCAATCGACTCAGCTCGTGGTTTTTGAATAATTACCCTTACCTTTATTAAAATAAGTAACCCCAAGTATTTTTTATGTAATTTATAATAATAAAAGTTATATATTTAAAAAAATGTTACAATTTATTTTTTCCTCAGCCGTCCTAAGGAAGGGGGCGATCGCCCCGATCGCTCCCCTCTGGATCCGCCCCTGCGTCTCAGATTTCGAGTGATTGACTTTGACTTTTGAAAATAACGCCATCGCAGAACTAGCTTGATTTACTGACTGACTTGTATACTTTGTAAGTTACTCAATCACGCCGCAACGGAGCTTCCAATTGAGCTGAAATTTGGAAGAGAGATGGTTGAAGAGACAGAAAAGGATCGATTTTATCCCGGAAAATCTATTCCTGAGGTAATAAATATAGCCAAATTCCACTTGAACTATAGCTTGCTTAAACTTTTAAGTATTGTTTGTTACTCAATCACGCCGCAACTGAGCATCCAATTGAGCTGAAATTTGGTAAAGAGATGGTTAAAGAGACGGAAAAGGATCGATTTTATCCCGGAAAATTTTTTTCTAAGGTAATAAATATAGCCAAATTCCACTTGAACGACCTATAGCTTGCTATAGAAAACTTTTTAAGTATTGTTTGTTACTCAATCACGCCGCAACTGAGCATCCAATTTTGGTGAAATTTGGTAGAGACAGAGACGGAAAAGTCACAGGCCCCCGAAAAATTTAAAAGTTCTTGAGGTAATAAATATAGCCGAATTAAACTTGAACGAACTATAGCTACAGCAACAATCAAAGTTGCCGTAGGAATCGAACAGTGATTACAAAATGTAGGGCAGGCAAGGTCGCTGGCAAATGCTAATGGACTATGATAACGTTTTAATATTTTTTATAAAAAAAATTATTACATACTAAATATTTTTGTTCATATTAGGGTCAGCTCATACCGAGCGCGCGGCGCATCCCAACGTCGCACGGCGTACCCTCAAACCGCTTCAAGTCGCGTCGCGTCTCGGTATGAGCTGCCCTTATCTGCAGTGCAATGCAGTCTTTATCTCTGTATTTTATTTGGAATTGATTTACTTCTCAAAATCCAATTCCACTAAGTGCAATTTACCTTTATGCTTTCTCTTAATACCACAGATCGCTTACTCCGAAAGTGCACACAAAAGATGATAAAGAAAACGAATTTATTGTTAAGGTTTGTAATCTTTAATCAAGCTAATAAATGCTATCAATATTAACTAAGCAGTTACGCGATGTAAACATGTTTTTGTTACTATTAGTAAGGACTCCTGGAAATGCAATGGAAGGAAAGTAAATATTTAAAAATTTGTCCTTTGATAAATCAATTTCCGTTAACATCATGACTATAAGTTCTGTTATCTGCGGGTCGATTCCGTAAAATGACAGCTAGCAATTCTCATTTGAAATCCATAGAAATAAGATATACATTGCGCATCTGAAATTACGTATGAAATTCAGCGATTGTCGCGAAACCGCAATGTATATCTTATTTCTTTCAAAAAGCTTAGCAATATTTTTACGGAATCGACCCGCTGTTCTATGGACCTTAGAAAATTGGCCTCACTTTAGAAAGAGCCAAAGCAAACCACTAGAGACCACTCATTTCTCTTTCTATCAATGCCCGCCATTTGTTTGTTTATATTTATTTAACAAAAAAAATTATTAAACAAGCTAGAAAGAGACGAGAGACCTTAGTTTTGCGTTATCTCTGTCACATTTTTGCGACCATTTTTTTTTACATCTGGCTAGGAAATGCGCTATCCAGTTTTCTATTGTCTATGGTTAACATTGAATTAAATAAAAACATAATGGCATATTTACCAACTGAATTCGTATTATGTACCATAAATTATTATAAAACCTGATGTTTTATGGACAACACCACATAAAAATTTCAAGCATTTAAGGCCTGCTAACAATAAAAATATCACGTATCTGTAGGCATACAGAATCACCGCGAACTAAACAATAAAACAACAACATCAAAAAGAGTAACTGTACAGCGAGATTTAGGTTTAAACTTTTCAATGAACACAAGAAATGATCTTTTAAATGTTATTTCGCATACCAGTTAACAAAAATTAAACATTATTAATTTTTATTTAGGTAAGTATATTGGGGCCAAGTTACTGAATTTTGAGAGTATATTGGGGCCAAGTTACTGAATTTTGATAGTATATTGGGGCCAAGTTACTAAATTTTGAGATTTGAACTGAAACTAATCACCATGATTTTTTTTTTTAGACTAGCATTGAAAGAATTTTTGTCACTTTTGATTTACATAAATTAAACTTTTGGAACTGATTTTTTAAAAATGAATATAAAGGGAGTACCTACCGTATGGAAATGAGAATGTTATAAACGAGCAGTAGGCTTAAAATACCTAACTAGTTCTGCCATATTTTATTTTCTCTTCGTACAAAACGTATTTCAAAAATGTACCTACTAAGAAACTTCAATACTAGTTACAAGCTATTTTAAAAACGTTTTGTGTTGTTCCTGAAATACATCAGAGTTACAAGTATATGTGTCATTTGATTGTGTAAGTGTCCCCAGTCTAAATATTTAATTTTAATTGTGTAGTTTTAACATAATCATCGATGTTAGGGCCGAAATCTGCAAAGCTCTTTTAATAATCTTTAAAATTCCCGAATAGTTTTCTTACTTAAACGAAAAAGGCTATAATCAACCCCTCAATATCATGTTAAAATAGACCTAACACAGACGGGTAAAAGAAGTAGGTATAAAGTTACTTAACCCTTCCTACTGTTTAATTTTATCACATTTAGCCATATTTTGAAATGAAAACAAAAGCTCAATCAACCCGAAATATGAAAATATAATCTCAATTTAGATAAAAGGTTTTTGAGTGTGATGTTTCATTGTGCACCGAAATTTGACTAAATCCAATCAATATTAGGGCCAACCTCCATACAAAAAACTTTAAACTCCTTTGCAACACAGTGGACTAAGAAGTTCATCAGTTCTTAGTATTATAATAACACAAAGATATCACAATTTTAAACCCACATCGCAAAATTGAGATCATTTTGGCCCAATATAGTAATCAAAATATTTTCATAAATAATGTATAATTAAAGAGTGTTGAGTGTAGACTTGTCTAGCAGTAAAATGGCTGTCAATTTTTACCATAGCTTTGTTTTTATGGTGTCACAAATTACAATAAATAATAATTAACTTTCTTTCTTTACACTATGTTATTAGTAATATGCTACAACTAAAATTTTATGTCATTGATTACATAAATAAATTGCAATTTACATAAAATACAATAAAAAAATCTGAAATACAAATTAGTGTTAAATAATGTTACATATTAATATTATACTGTTATAAATAAATTGCAATTTACATAAAATACAATAAAAAAATCTGAAATACAAATTAGTGTTAAATAATGTTACATATTAATATTATACTGTTATAAATGCTTGCGCCTAAAGGCTTTAAAAACTAACAGTCGCTTTATAGACTGATCGGGTTTAATTTCACCTAATTTCACCCAGTTTTTAGAACTTCATATAGTATTTTGAGTCCTTCCTTTTTTATCTCGTAAAGCTACAGCAATCTTTTAATGTAAGCCAAGCACTTATTTTAGTTAGACAATTTCAATAAAGGCACAATTTATTTTTTGTGTCCTTACAATATGAATGATTATGATAAAATATTTTTAATAATTAAGTTTCAATTGCACGAAAAAAAAATGTAATAAAATTCGAGTCTGTCATTAGTATCAATACGAAATTACAAATTGAAATAGAGCACTATTCAGATAAATACATATTTACATACAAATATTTAATCAGTGTGAGGGTATTTTACTCCACTGATCATTCCAATTTGTTATACACTGTGAAGCATCTAAAATAGACCAATTAGGCGATGGAACATCAGGAGCCAACCAATTGAAATCATCCAATGTATTCCAGTTATTCGTATTCCTATCTAAGCCAGACAAACTAAAGTGTTTCTCTAAATCTTCATAAGACAAATTGTATGGCGCTGTGCGAATCTCGGTACAGTCTTCTACAATCCCCTTACTTGTTACATGTAAATAGATATCACAACTACTCGAACTGTGCATTCGTAGTTGTTGACAAGCTGCGACTATTTTACAGTTGAAGCATTTTTCAATAAAAACAGATGAAGTTACAGGTCCACTAAGAATTATACAGTTATTAAGATCGGTCATATGCAAAGTCCCCATTGCACCTTTAAGACCGATAGTACAATTTTTAAGATTACGTAGAGTAACATCACGCTGAAAAATCTCCTCATTAGCAAGTGATAGTACTTCGTTTTCTTTTGAATCGAATCCGAAAAGATTTTCATCCCACTTATTACTGTCGCTTTTCCCACAACTATCATTTTCGTCAATAGAACTTTCCTTAAGATCAATAGATTTAAGCAATTTCTTCTTTGAAAATCCAAACTTCTTTCGCGGCACATACCTGTCTTCTAATTCGTAACACTTCGTTTGTAAGTTCTGGACTATACCCAAATATTTGCGCATGTTAAATTCTTTTAAAAACAATGAAGATGCAAAAACATGCTTTTGAAGTTCATTTACTTCCTGTTTAATATTGTCAAAATGGGATGGAAGCGTGTTAGTTTCTAAAGTAGGTACACGAGCCAGCAAGTCTTCAATGTAATCCGATTTTATTTTAAATGCTCCAGCAAAAAAATCTTCATTCTCAAAACATGAATCTATCTCTTCCCTAGCCCTTTGTGCTTTATGTAATTTATCCAATCGTTGTGCATCGCGTCTGCTTAATTTTTCTAAAACACTACTTTTATCATTCATTTTCCTTTCTTCATCAAATCATCTAATTTCTTAGTGGTTTCAGAATCTTGATTTGCTGCGTCTTTTAATACTTTCATGGAAGCTGTAGCGAGTTGTCTGGCATCGGTTCGCTTTGATGCCTCGTCAAACTGTAATTATGTAAAACAAACATTTTTGGTGATTTACTGTACAAGTTGTATTGAATTTAGAGATAAGGACTTATTAGAATAACATTAAATAAATGTTGCTGATTTATTATAAAACTTTTCAAAATGGTCCAAACCTTGATGACGTATAATGATATAATGTATAAATATGAAGTAAATCAAACACTAAAGCACAAAAATCTTTTTCCAAAGTTTACTATTACTACATAAGTTTATATTTTTTTTGTTCACGCTACATTACAATAATGAGACATGCATTAAAATACATACACACGTAAGAGAGTATAACGATACACTAGTGACAACAATAATTCATATAAGTGGTAGTGTATAATAGGATCTACAAAATCACATAAAGTCCTGTAAAATGCGAGTCGTACACACATTGAATAAGGATAGTACTTTTATGATTATAAAATGATAATATTGCTAATTCACGATAATTTTATTACGACTAAACTGCAGCAACTACAAATAGACTTCATTAAATTTGCAGCAACGGGATAATGGCATGATGACAATGCAGAAATGCTTTACGCGCCTTGCCCGTGGTACAGTTGTTAAAGTGCGGATAAAATCAAAAGATTATTACTTGTTAAGATCTTTATTAAATCTGTTAAAATAAACTTTTGAGTTACTATGGATTATGTTTTAAGAAATATGTATTTATAATGGGTCGAAATCGCTTTAATATTGTTATAAGTATATATATTAGGGCTTGCAATCCGAGATTTCAATTCTGGAAATTATATAGTGATATTTTAACTTTCTCTGAAGAAATTGCATTTACGGTAGCACAATTTGTCTATCTGGAAAAACATTTTAGTATGAATTATACTTTATTTAAATATTATGTTTCCAGATTTTTGGGTAACTACTTGATTGTTTTGGTATATTCAGTGTACGAAAATCTTTGGATTTTAAGAAGGAATTAGACTGGTGTATATAGAAGGTTGTATTTACATAGAACTATTCACGTGACAATACTGCACAGCTAACATAAACACTGATTGTGTTTAGGGACTTGAAAAATAAAAAAAATAGACCCTTCACAGCAAAACTATGCTTTAAAGAAACACCGCAAAGCTACAACCTTAACTAGTCTACGAGTTTACAAAAAAAAACACATACAGCTTATATTTATCTCAAGTAATGTAGCTTTGAAGCAGTGAAACATTTTTGCAATTAGTTTATTGATACCAAAAAAACCTTTTTGGGACCTGTTAGCTTCGAAAGTTTTAAGAGCTCTAAGCATAGACCGCGACCTGGAAAAATCACTATAATAGGTCTCTATAAATACTACTTACGAAAATTGTGTTGATCGAAATCGATTGACAAGTTTTTCAGACGTCTACAACAATTCTCATTAGGAGCCCTTACTTAATTCGTGTACGACACCCACTTGCTTTTTAAATTACAGTATTTGGTACAAAGCCACAAGCATGATTTGGTTAAAGAAAACATCGAAACGAACCATCGTGGTAACGGAAGGACTGGTCAGCTAGCGTCGTCTTTGGTAAGCCGGGTATTGTGTACCCTCACTTGTCAATTTTGAATTTTCTTAACTTTAGGTATTTCTACACACAACACGGCGCAAGTCGAACGAAAAGTCGGGAAACAAAACAAAACTATTGTAATAATGTGTACAAGTCGCGAAAGTTTCAAATTATTAATACTATAGATTCAACTTGCTTCCACAATGATTATCCTTAGTCAAGATCCTCAGTTAATGAGTATGCTCATCAAAAAAACAATAGTAAACCTAACCTTATAAATAAAATAAAAAAAAACATCACAGAGAAAAGAGGTAAATGGATTTTATCTAAGCTACCTATCTAGATACAAACATATTTTTTAACTTGTAAAACGAGAATCTATGTAATATATATAAGCTGCGATTTCACCCGCCCTAAATTCGGTAATCGGTGTAGGATTTCAAAAGCAACTCCTTCAAGACGTTTTCAAGTAGCCTATGTCCTTTCTCGGGGCTCAAACTATCTCCATGCCAAATTTCATCTTGATCGGTACAGTGGTTTAAGAGGGCGATATAGGCCAGAAAGCTAATTTCTGTAATTCTAACGTTGTGTATGTAAATGTACAATAAATCATTAGATAATGTTATATACATTACTATGAGATATATATGTTATATACTTCTTAAGTAATTTATACCGTAATGACGCCTTGAAACTTTAAATTTTTTGTATGGAATTTAACGTTATTACCGTTTTGTAGTGCTATTTTTTGACTTTTCGCTTCAACTTAGAGTCTATGCACTAGATAACAAGCTATTCTTATTATTTAACCAACTTCCATTACAAACAAATGCAAAACACGCTTTAAATATTTGCACAAGTGTTGAAACAACGGTCACTTCCAGATTTTTTATTGCATTAAATACAATAAATGAAAATCATTCAGTAAGGTAATGCACTAGACAAAAGCCAGTTTTATAACATATATTTTTTTCAATGCTTTAGATGTTATAGTTCAGCCACAAAATTTGCACAAAAACGACGTATTTTCGCGGTCTAGCCTATACCCTAGCCTTAAGCGTGAAGAGATAACGACAGGCAAGAGTTACTTTCGCACTTATAATATTAGTTTGGATAACCACAACATCAACACCTTTTCTTTGGTTTTCCCCTCCATTTCCCAAATTTTTACCTACAAGTATGAACATACTTTTTTTAACTAAAGAAGAATGATTAAGTTCAAGATAGTAATAATGACAGATCTAAAAAGCCTAAGATAATGAAACTGCATCTTTTTACTTTTATTTCTAAGTTAATTGAAGTCAATGTATAAGATAAATTTAGAGTTCCACATGTATGCATGGTCATAATGGTTAATATGAACAAACCAATCCATTAAACACAATCAAATGCCAGTGATAACACAAATAAAAACCTTAAATAATGACCTCTTTGAGCAACTCATCATTAGGTTTGACCACACTGAACAGTGCATAACCGACGCTTCCAAAAGTCACCACCCAAAATGATGCCCTAACAGCTATACTCATCTCACCGATGGTTTATATCTTTCCCTCGTTAGTCCACACTTTCTGATCAAGTTCACGGGTCTTCTGATCAGCAATTTTTTCACCTAGGCTGTAAAATGCTTCTAAGGCCCAATTGTGATTATTGAACATATAAAGACGAAATCCTGAAACAATAACACGTGGATATTAGAAGAGAATCATAAAAGCTCATTTAAGTGGAAAAATAAAAGCCAAAATAAACTATAGTCCTCCACTAGATAAGCCAAAAGTATGGTAAGGGGTTTTGGTTGTGTTTTTCAACAGGGTTTATCTTAAACTATTAAACAAAGGGGAACGCGTAAAATTGTTGGGGCCTTTTTTTCGGCCACTAATATAGAACATATTTTAGTGAGCAAAAGTTGCTATAGCAGCCTAGCTCCAAAGTGTATCCATCTCAAGATAGGGATGATGATGATAGTGGTTTACTTTTCGTAACATTTTATTCAAATTCGGTAAAATAATAAAGTGTAATATCACAATAAAACGTATTTTGTTGCATACATACATGAAGTTATATCAAATTGTATACATACATTCAATATAAAATATATACTAAGATATTGATTTATGTGTAAGTTCTTAAGGTTGTGTTAAAATCATGTTAATATATTATCATATGCACAATATTTTTTTTTTATCACTAAGGCAAACAATCTAACGGTCCGCCTGATGGTAACAGGTCACCGCAGCCTACGACCGCTTGCAACACCTAGGCATTACTTGCAGGGGAACAATTCCACATTTTAAACCTTGGCAGGTAGCTCATTCCACAATCTTAAGTATTTGTGGGAGAAAGTTCCTCTGAAACCTAACCTAGGCTGTGGAGACCGCTTATCATCAGGCGACACGTTAGTTGGTTTGCCACCTTAGTGGTATATAAAGAACCGCACTGTATGTGACCATTCAGGTTCTAAGTGGTGAGGGTGAATTCCCTGCCAATGGCGAGCGGTGCTATAGTATGAAGACACATACATACACATACAGATGTGTGACCTACCGCTCGTATAATGGGATGTGTTCTCAAGATGATGCCCATGGCTACTTTGTACTGCTTCGCCTTGTGAATGGCACAGCCCATATAATAAGCGTCTCCAGTACTATAATCTGCATAGCAATGTATGTTATTGATGGACAACATGTCATTGCTTTGCAGGAGAAACAGCGTGGGAGACATCACAGAGCCTTGCGGGACACCAACATTAATGTCAATGCTATCAGAGCAATTGACATCAATTACGGCGCGTATGCGTCTGCCAGACAGAAAGACGCTAGCTTATTTTTAGTGTCCAGAATCAGATAGATTGCAGTTTTGGATTCAAGATCCAGATACAAGTTTCCAGGTTCCAGGTGAAGAACCAGATAAGAGATCACAAGGACACAACGCAAGCAGGACAGACACCACAGATACGTACCTTTTTGTCCAGGAAGGACAGTACGACTGAGCAGTCCCACTTTTTCTGTGTTCACGTTTCCTTTTTTAAGTTTTGTTAAATTAAAAATTGTAAATTTCTTTTTTGTGTGTGCATATATTTAAATTTATAAATTATATATTATATATTTTTAAATTTTTTTTATAGTGTTTTTATTAAATAGTTTCTTTTGTAATAAATTAAATTGTTAAAATTGTGTTACTAATTTATGCCCCCATTTTGTGGCAATATTTACTTGCAGTTTTTGTAAAAAATATTAGGTGTATGTTCAGTGCTGCATACTTTTCTGTAAATAATTTTGTTTTTCTGTAAAATTGCCTAAAATCGTGACATGTGGTTTTCAAGACAAATACCTACCGATTATATTCTTCGTATCTTCTAACAGATTATATTCTCGGAGTCTAACAGATAGTTAAATTGTAATGTAATTTTTGATGCAAGGTTTGAATAAAAAAACTTTTCACAACAGGGATGGATTAGTGACCAATATAATTTTTTTTAATGTTTAAGGGATGCATTTTGTATAAACAATTACTGTTTACATGGTTCCAGTGAATGTGAAAAAGTCAGTAATAATAACCACATAGCCACCCCAAGTTGTGGAAATAACTCATTGAATTTAAAAACATGAAGTAGTAAACATGACTTCCTATTTTTATCCCAACATAAAAAATCCAAGAGAAAGGCCATGGGCTATTCCTTCACTCTGCAGCAGAGTGATGTTATGAATTCATTTTTGGCAGTGAGGCAGTTAAAGGGATAAAAAATAAATGGGAAACTGATTATTTAAGGTCAAAAGTAACTACAGTAATAGATTTTTGCCATATATATCCGCAGAGTCTACTACTTTACATCACCACATAGGAACAGTTACTTAACTTGATTCTGCCCAAGTCTGAAGATAATTTGGAGCTAAACCCTCCAAGAACTAAAACCATATTAAATAAAGAAAAATACTTATAATATAAGTTTTTCTAAGATTGATGCTAGTACTACAGTCTCTAATTTGGAATTAGCAAATAAACTTTTTTCACTATGCAAGCAATCACATTTTTTATTTTAATAGGGAACGTAATGATTTAGTACCGTTTTCTTTATAAATATAAAGAAAATTTTGAAATAAACCAAAAATGGTGATTCATGTTTTGTTTCAAGATAGTGAAAAGTACTCAGCTGGTACATGTCTATACATGCAATTGCCTATTCAGTTCGTTCGGGAATAAAAAAGGAGAATATTTTAAAAGTGGGATTCTAAGGTGGGACAAATCTTAACATTTCGTAAAATGACCTATATATATATATATATATATATACACATATATATGTATATCTGGTTTAATTAGCCAGTTAGTTGGATGCCTAGGCTGATCATCAAGTATGAAAAAGGAGGGTACAGAAATTGCAAGTCATGTATATTGGGTTAGGTTCAGTTTCCTTTGTCAGCATGGATTCAGAGTGAGCAAAGCGAGCAGAACGTTCCAGTCAAGTTTAATATAATAATAAAATTGGAAGATTTTGCTATAATAACCTTGAATTAAAAAGTGCAACAAACTATAACACACTGCATTAAATCACACACACACTTATATATATGATATATCAATGATATGTGTTTGGCAGTTGACAGATACACTAAAACCCTACTAGCAAGTTCAATTTTTTGTTGGCAGAACAGAAGTGACAAAAATTACAGAAATAGTCGAAAACTAATGCTTGACAGTTTGTTACAGAAAATACTGAAATTTCTGTATTTTGACACCATTAAGCTAATGGATATATACTTGCCTATTTATCTCAAACCAAACTGACATACAAGGCCTTATGAACAACCTATTTAAGAAAGTGCATCACATCTGAATCATACGCTTGTACAACTGTATACATTTCCTGTTGTATTATTGACTCCACCTGCTGTCTACATATAATAATGGCAGTGCAGCCACAACACACTCTAAGAAAGTTCCAAACAAAAAAATTAAAAACAAAAAGAAACTATGTTTTTCTATTCTATCTATGATCCCATCACCATTTTCACCTATTATTTTCTGACATATAGTGAGTGAGGGCAAAGGAGAAAATGGCGAATTTTAAAAACAGAATAAAACATATTAAATTGATATTAACATTTTTAAACCACAATTCTACTCTTTTAATCTGTGTTTTGTTGTAAATGACATAAGTTCAATATATTATTCAGACAACTTTTTAATGCACACTTTGGCATCCTCACTGTGAATTATTAACAATTAATACCATACCACAAAAAATTATGGTTGCAAAGTTTTGTAGTCTTGTAAACATTTTTTTTTTTTTAATTTCAATATAGTCTAGTATCAGTTATAACACAAATAATTACAGCATAAATAACCATACCAACTAGGCATATTATTGAAACTTCAATAACATGCCATAGTAACTAGGGGTCTGTGAGTAGAATGGCATTTCAGTACTTAAAGGTTAAAATTAATGCAGTATTATTTTGCTTTTGGAGTAAATCAAGCAAAAAACACCATAAGCCTAGAGATGATTTCAAACACATCATTGTAATCGTATAAGCCGCCTCATATCTAGTGATGGTCACACTTCACCTAAGATTTTCAAAACTGATTCTTCATTAAGGGTAACTTCTATAGGTATGTATATACACCTCTGACGCAAGTGTGTGCAAAAGGGTGAAATACGATGCTTAGTACTTATGTTTTGAATCAGCAGGTATTGCAACATCAACTTGCCTCTATCTGTGTTGAGCTTATACCAAACACCGTACGATACAGCAAAAGCTAGAGCTTCAGCAACAAAAAGAGTTTTCACTGTCAATCCCAGGAACCGTTTGTATGCTGGTTTTGGAGATTTTGTCAACATAATAGTTTTTTTTATTATTATTTATAGTTGGTAGACAATCACGAAAATATACTTGCAAATTTTACAGAATAAGTTACGTATGTACCTACATACCAGTAACGAAAATTCAGAAAATCGTCAGCAACACCAAATTGTCTAGTATTTTCTTTTATTGTTTCTTTTTAGATGTGGCATGTGGCAATCGATTAGGACCAAAGATATTTATGCCAGTTACATGTCACAAAAATAAAACTCAACTATTCATTCATATTTTGCTCTAATCGAATAAACCCCGTGTTTGCTTTTTTGCTCCCAAAAAGACTGTAGTATACCGCGCATCAGCAATCTTATGAATGAATGTCACGAGTCAGTCGACATATTTGCAGGTTCCTTAAGGCTATGGCATACACTGGAAAAAGCGTGCTGTTTTGACCAGTGTAGAGAGACATATAACACTTTTGAAGCATACTAAGAGACACGGTTCCATTTACGATAGGCCTAGCACGTAACCGCACGTTAAATATCTCGATTTTCTCGGTTTTTTATCTGTACAAAATTCTAATATTTACTTAGAACTATGATATTAGTAGACCAAAGATTGGTTATATTCATATTTATTTTGTGAAATAAGAATCAAGAGAATATAGCTCTTAATTTACTAAATAATTTGAATTAAAGCCCAAAAATATAGAGTATGAGTTATTTATTTTTCTAAATAGCTAAATTTTTATAATATAAGCAAATAGACATATATTTTTTCACATCAAAAAATGTACTCAGGTCAGTAACAAAATTAATCAAATTCGTGAAAACTTAACTTGTTTAGGTATGCCATCACTTTAAGATGGTTTACCGTGCAGATTTTGCCATAATCTCGGAACTTCATAAAAGTTTTCGTTTGATTTAAGTTTATAAAAAAGGAACAAAAAATCAAGAGCTCGCCGTTTTTGGTTATATAAAATTTTATTCAGCCATTATTCTTTAATGAATTTACAAAGGTGATTAACTTTGCGCCAAAATACATTTGCAGTGGTAGCACACAAAGACAAATAACACGCTATAATCAAACACACTAATAAAAAACTCACGGACACAATCCGTGAATGAAAGGCCCATATGCGTATAACAGGATAGGATAGAGTAGGTAGGTAGTGTTACCGAATGCACAGGCTAGGTGCTCAGGAGATGTAAATTATAGGTACCTATCTATTTTACAATAGTAGAGAACTACCTAACTATCAAAAAGATAAACAAACCGTAAGCCTACCTACACAGATTTCTAAGTCTGCGGTTTTTCAAGTATATATTTAAGATAGAGGATACAATAGTTTCTTCAGTCTAGAGCCCGATTAGCGATCTTCCCCGTCGAGCACACCCCGCAGGTCTCCGCCGCCAAACTAGGTAGACACGTACGGGACTGAATTTAGATGACCGAACGACGTGTCGTGAGTAGTGAACGCCAAGGCTTTAGTAAGCCGGCACAATGCAATGCCGCACGTGGCAGAAGTTCGCCCCGTAGCTACGGTGATCAGCGGTGCTCAGGTTGAAGCACTGCCACCGTACAGGCCGAAAATTTGGAGAATAGAGTACTCCAGGTAGGCCGAGGATTTGGAGTATAAAGCACTCCAGGCCTACCTCAGTGCTGACGTCGCTAGCAGGCTGACGCGCACCGGCCCTCGCAGTAGTAGAGAGTAGCAGCCTTCTCTCAGACTTCAGTCACGGTCCAGAGCCGAAAGGTTGTGCTAGATGTAAATAAAATGCAAAGATAGTACTTACCTAATTCACAAACGATCACAACGCAATAAGAAGAGCACAAAAAACTATCATACCTAGTATAAGTACACGTCAGTTTTTATAATTAGGTAACATTGTTTTAGTATTCAATTCCAACTAGTTTCAGATTATCTCTGAACATATTTTTTAATGTTGCACGCTCAGCAGAAAAACGTTTAGAATTGTTATAACTGGAAGATTCTTTGATCTCTGAATTTGAAACAACATACGCGGTTATGGACCTAGTAGCGGATGTCTGGAAACTTCCATTGTTTCCTAAATCATCCGGTTCTTTACCGGAGACGAATCACCTGAACGGTCGTTCCGTTATATGCGGTCAAAAAATGAACAGCTGTAGTTCACCCAAAGCCATCTCTTAAATTGTGAAGTATTCTATGCATATTATTAAAAAATTCAATAACTAATGGAAATTCTTGTTGGCACAAATTTCACAGCTATTATACAAAAACGAAATAGATCGTATTAATAAAAACAAACGTAATTTTAATAACTGGGCTACCAAAGGAATCCGAAAAAGTAGAGATACACTTTATAATCTTTATGCTATAAAAGCTTAAAATAATAATAAATCGTTTGTAGATTACGTGCGCAAATATAGCAAAGTTTTTAAAAAAGTGAGTAAAAAGGCTAAAGCGCTTCTTTTTAAAAATAAGTTGAAAAAAATCTAACAATAAGATCAAAACAGTTTGGAATATAATTAAAAAAGAAACTGGCAAACTAAAACTTAAAGAACAGGAAATAAATCTTATGGGTACCGACACACATTTTACGGATGAATTCGCTGAATTCTTCAGTGAAATCTCTAGCTTATGTACCAAGTTTTTGAACTCTAGTACTACCTGAGCATGTCAATTTTTATGTAAAATAGTTAAGAAGGTCAAGAATAATTTTACTTTTAGGAAAATTACTAGAGAAGCTATAATAAAAAACGTTTAAGAGCTTAAACCTAAGCAAAATAATTGCATTGCTTAAAAATGGTATAGTCTACTATAGTTACTTTCAAAGTCTTATGTCATTTGGCATCCTTTTATGGTTCAGTACCCAAAGGGTAAAAAACGGAAAGCTATTACTAAGATTCCGCTGTCCGTCCGTCCGTCTGTCACCAGGAAGTCTCATGAACCATGAAAGTTAGACAGTTGAAATTTTCGCTAAAGACGTATTTCTGTTGATGCTATAACAACAAATAATAAAAAACAGAATAAAATAAATATTTAAGGTGGCTCCCATGTAACAAACGTGATTGTTTTGCTTGTTTTTGCTGGATATTATAACGGCAACAGGTAGACGCTTGAAGTATTCATAAAATATTTAGTTATATATTCACTTTTAAAAGACATAATTAAGTTAAAATAAAACAAATATTGAAGAGTATACAAAAAACGTGATTTTTTTGCCGTTTTTATAGATAATTTATTTAATTGTACGATTGACGATTTATTGTGTGTTATTATTTATGTATATTTAAAAAAATATGTAAAATTAATATTACGCACTAAGTAATACACAGCTGAGAGTTTAGCTCTTTGTGGCATTTGACTGGACCGGTCGTTAAGGTCTTTAAGTAGGTACCTACTTATAGTGTTCTTCTTGCAGTTTGTGAATAGATAGCTTACGAATCTAAGAAATACTTAAAGGCTTATTAGTGTTTTACTTGAAACGTAAATAATAATAATAATAATAATACTAAAATAATAATTGTAATACTTTTGCTATTGTAATAAAAATTGTAATGAACAATAGCTGGAGAGTTTCTTCTCTTCTGAATGCCACCATAATTCCGAAACGGTAGTAGCTTAAAGACTTTTCATATAATATAATTCTTTTAAAACTTTTATTTATTTTATCTTATTCTCAAAATACCTACCTACATTATCATATCTATATACCGTAAAACCTAATATGCGCGGGCGGCCAATGATTGAGTGGTGAAGAAAAATTTTTGTAACCCACCTCCTCATGTGTCGGAGTCTTTAAAAAATGTATCGGAGCAGTGTGCCTTGAGTGAGCTTTGGTAAGTTTCTAGCTCTACGACTACTATTGCGTTCGACTTAACAAAATTAATCTGTATGGAATTAACGCAATGCCCCTTGCAGAGAGTTTTGAATTGTCTTTTTCTGTAGCTATTTATAAATGGGTACTAATTAAACTGACTTCTATTTAATAGCATTAATCTCCTCTTGAAATCTACATTTTCCTCTGAATTGCTAAGTCAGCCACCATCAATGCTCGTCTAAAAAAATACTATCTTAGCCACTATATATCTTTGATATAAGCTACTGTAAATACAATTTAGCATACCTAGTAATTATTTTTAGCATCTAAATTTGTAACAAATATTCAAGCAGTAAACTTCTAAAATATTTAATATGACACCAATAAAGTAATTGATCAACATCTAGTTTTATAACTCAGTATGTTTAAAATGTAGTAAATAATAAATCATTCATAACTCGTAATATATTGTTGGATCGACAAATTGTACGTAAAATTATCATCAAATATTTAATGATCATCAAAATGTACCCAAAACTATCATTTAATAGTAAATTATGGCAACTAAATTTTAGGAACTATTAAGGGGAGACAAAATAAAACACTTTGTATTATCGAATACTATTATTTATAGCAAAGATGACTTATACGTCTAGATACCGTGTCCGAAACAACATCAAACGGAGTATTGCTAGCCATTTTCCTATCAATGTGTGTGTGAATCAGCTAATACGACTATCATTTTTACATCTGTGTGCGTAATTTTGGTGCTACCAACCTAAAAGTGATTACCCCGAATTGGGGAGTTCTTAATTTTATTCGGTACTACAATTCATTTTTACTGTCGATGACCCCCTGTGGTGACACATTATTTTGAGATAGAACGTAAGCCTTAGATACGAAGTTAGAAATCTGTTGACCATGGCCATGTAATGCATGTTAAAACCTTAAAGTATGTTCCAAATATTATATACTGTAGTGCTAAAACAAAATCCGTCCTTCTCTGCCATGGCATCCGTGCGCGCCGTGTTCATTATTCATAGGTCCCACCATGTGACTACAGCCGTTTGTTGACAAGATTTTTTTTAACATAGAAAGCTATCGCATCACAGAGCCACTGAAATCGTTTTGTTCGCCAAATGTCAAGAAACAAAATAGCTGTTCACTATTTTTAAAGAACATTCACTGTTCTACCTCCATGTGCAGCCAATGCGTTAAATGCGGCGGACTGTACGTGCCGCTTAATTTAAAACGAACGCAACTTTCTCCCGCGAACGCTTGGGTTGTGGAATGAGCTCCCTGCCAAGGTTTTCTCTAAAGACTACAGTATAGGGTTCTTCAAGAAAGAAGTTATTGGATTTTTGAAGGGTCGGCAACGCGCGAGTGATGCCCCTGGTGTTGCAAGCGTCCATAGGCCACGGTGACCGCTTACCATCACGCGGACCGTGTACTTGTTTGCCACCTTAGTGGAATAAAAAAAAAAACATTTTTAGTCAACAGATAGATGGAATGTGCGCGTAGAGAGCATAGAGCACATTTAATGCGTAAATATTAAATATCTAAATTTCTTTTGCGAAAGCGATATTGCTAATATTGTTAGATCAGTCAGCAGGAATCGGATCACAATGCTACTGTTTAAATGTGTACAATTTTCTCAATTAACATTTATTATGAATCTTATACTCGTCACTTTTGTAAGTGTCATTTAATTACCACCGGTACACGGCGCCTATTCGAAAAAGCCCTCTTAAATTTTTAGTTTTTGCTTTTGTATTTTTATTATTAGTTAGGAAACCTGCATGCGTAACACATATTGAAAATTTCAGGTTTTTGTCTACTTCGAGCTCTTTAAAGGTTAGGCCTTCGGGTAGGGAAACAATAAGGGAGATTAATAATAAACTATAGAGTATTTTAATCTCAATTGACATAGGAAATATAAAGATTATATTATATAATATGTTATTTAAAAATAAATTAATCAAATTAAAAGATTTTAGTATAACGTTTGAAAACTTGTGAAAAGTGTTTTTTTATCATCAACCTTTTTTTTGTTAATAGTATAGCACGATTTTATTGCACAAATCGTTATTTTTATTACCTTGCGCGGGAGCACCGTTCGCGTCGACGCACAGATTACGTATGATGTAGTGTGACGGCAAGTACCTGAAAATTCAGGTACTCGGATCGGAACTTCGAACCCATATTTTACCCCCTTAGGGGATGATTTTCGCAAAATCATTTTTAAATGCTCCCCTAAGTAACAGCAAAAACCTTTCTACAATTTTTTTATTTCATTTTAAGTCTAGACCCAGTAGTTTGGGCTGTGCGTTGATATATTAGTCAGTTTACTCTTTTATATATAGTTATAGATAGAAGATCATGTTTTCTAGTTGAAGCTTAAACTATATTATTTTTGAGGAACATATGTTGAAGCTTTCAAACGAAAAATGTTGTAAAATCCGTGGCTGAGTAAGTAAATTAGGTGGTGATGTATAAATTAGTGGGACAACTGAAAATAATTGTGGTTCTTTATTTGATGGTTTCTTTAGAATATTCAGGTGGCATTTAAAAAAATGCATATTCGTTTATTAGATGCTCTCTCATTTTTCCGTGGCTTAGTTAAAAATGAGAGGTTGGTTTCCGTGGCCAAATAAAAAAACTATGACTTGATTTATAATTTCCCTTCATAAATTACTTAACAGAAAAAAACTAAAAATATAAATATAGGTATTACAATATTAGGAGTAAAAATCATATTTTATTCCAAAGTTACCTACAAGTTTGGATACAACTGAACACTATTTAATTTTCACATATACATGATTCAGTAACTGAAAGTTGATACTTTTCCAAACAATATGGCGATACTTTTTTGTCGTCCATCTCTGCACCCTGAAAATATAACAGTTTTATTAGCATAGTATTAAGGTCGGACTTCATACATCCGGTTCCGAATCCGCTAAAAACGGCCTCGAATAAGCCCGGATCCAATCCTTTGCTTATTTCTTAAATGTCCACATATGAAAAAAGAAGATACTGAGAAGTAATTTTTAGTGTTTTGTATTTTTTGTAGAATATGCCTATAAGTTTTTATATTCATTTTTGCTAAAAAACGGCCACTTTTAGCGGATATGAAAATTAAAACTTACGGAAATATCTACAAACAATACAAAATACTCTAAAAATAGCTTCTAACTAGCACCTTTTTAGGCACCGTACCTCGAAAGGAAAAAACGGAACCCTTATATGATCACTTTATTGTCCGTCAGTCCGGCCGTCTGTCAAGACACTATTTTCTCAGGAAATCAAATATTTTTTTTACTTTTCCTTCGAGCTCTGAAAAAATCAAACTTCTAAGCTAACGCACTCAAAAGATACAGCCGTTTATGCCGCAAATTTTCGAATCTCGCAAGGGAATCAAAACCTACAGGGTACTTCCCGTGAACTCAGAATCTTGAAATTTGGTACGAAGCAACGTCTTATAGAACAGATAAAGGAAAAATTGCGAAAACCGTAAATTTTTAGTTACATCATAAAATAATAATATTTTTAATAATATACAACAACATATAATAAGTTTGCACGGAACCCTAGGTGCGCGAGCCAGACTCGCACTTGGCCGGTTTTTTTTTCATACATGAATATTCTTGTAAATCGTTTTGTACGGAGAGAAAATTAATAGTATATAATGGCGGCGCTTGTTAGCCCTAATAGGCGCTTTAAGCGAACAATTTCATCCAGGCACACCATTTGTTATTGAAAGATCACAGAGCTTAAAATTATGTACTTCATCTTTATTAACCTGTGTTTTATGCAAATGAAGAATTTGATTGATTGATTGACAATCCAACGAGTTGGCGGCCAACTGAGTATGATTTCTCTCTTGGTGGTTTGGTGAATCCCAACCACATCCCAACCGGCCTTGTTGAGTTTTGGAACACTCTACAGCCTACTCGTTTGCATAACCAACTTTTCGGACTTTTTTGGCAATGTAAGTACTATTATTTTCTCTTTTACGCATGGACGCCAGTCTACTTACGTTTTCATCGAATTTTCCAACAGCCACGTTGCCCACGACATGATATCGAACTTTAGTCTGAAGACCGACTTTGTCATCGACACATACGCACGGTAGTTCTTCCCAAAGCGTCATAGGACAGTGTTCATCAGAATCAGGATCTGTTACCGTCTCTGGTTCTTGCTCACTAAAAAGTATTTATGTATGTATCAAACTGTACATGACACATTTATCCGTATATATAAAAAAAGAAATGACTGACTGACGTACATTTTAAGATGATAAGATGGGTATTGAAATCGCTAAGTGCGATATAAATGTCGGAAATATACAGGTTTACACTTAGACCATTAATATATAATAGTTTATTTTACTGAGGCCTATTGCATTTTTTCTGTTGTTGGGACATCGTGCAGCACACCGAGTGCTATTTACGGAAATAAAATCGAAGTACTTTAAGAATTTGACAGCTAAAACTAAAAACTTCCCTGGAGTTATCACACTTTTTCTACTTCACTGGCACACAAAGTTATATACTCACTTTTCATCAGTATTTGTTGACGTTGAAGTATCGACATTTACACTGCTGTAGCCAGGAATGGATGTTTCTTCTACAACAATAAGGAAACATATTTTTACCTACAAATGCAAATTCTACACAAGTATCTAAAGCCAATATTTTTGCGAGGAATCAAAGGAATGATATGATTAGCTTGGCATTTAAGTAGCACCATCCCCATTACCGTAATGAATTCTTTCAAGACAGGAATATGCCGCCATTTTGATTTAAAAATATTCGCAAATGTTGTTGGACATTTATTTGTGTAGTTTGTAAGTAACCTACCAACGCTTAATCTATTACCAACACCTATGGTAAGACCACGGCCTGGGTAACAATAATTACTTGTTTCCAAAAATCTGATCCGAGTTTGAAATTGGTTACATGCAAGTGAAGTGTGTTTTAAACTGTTAGGTGCATAGACACCAACTTCAAACTGTAATTTAGATCAGATTTTAGGAAATAAATAGGCAATATTTTTAACTTTTAAGTGCATCTTTTTAAAGTCGGTTGTTTTTTTTTTTTGTTAAATAGTTTTAATTTTTTTATTTTTTAGTGACGAATTGCTTTTTTGCTCATACACTAAAAAATTTATACAATCAAACAAACAAAATTTTATACATTCACCAACATAAAAGGCATTTGCGTATACCCTTTTAAATAAATATAATTTTTCACCTCACCAGCACGAAAAGGACAGTTTTGCTGTCCAAATTCAGTGAGTAAAATCGAATTTAGAGGCAAAGTAGTTCACTGTTCGAACATTGACTTTTGGAATTAACCCGATGATGAAAAGAAAAAAACAATACAATGACTGGTCAGAAACAAATTACGGGACAAATACTGAACCTTGTTCATTTTAATTAAGAATATAACTACATAGCATTTTTTCGTTTTTAAGTGAGTTTTTATAAATTATTAGTATTATTCAAAGTTAATACAGCCAACTTAAAAAATATCATACATTGTTTTGATAGCAATGGCAGGTACAATTCCGAACGCAACCTCAATTTTAAAAAACAACAAAGTAAAATGGCGGCAATCTAGTTTTTTGAACATAAGGTGAGCAAATTTTTTCGGTGTCGCTATGCTCAGTAGTCTATATTTAAAATACTCGCTACGCTCGTGATTTAATTCTCGCCTACTTTGTTAGCTCAGGGCTTAAAGTCGGCACTTCTACCAAAAAACACTTTTACTCACTTGTATAACAAATAACTATTGCAAATCCGTTTATATATGACGGAGTTATGCCCGAACATACATAAAAAAAATATAAACATCAGAATTGAGAATCTCCTTCTTTTTTTGAAGTCGGTTGGCAACTTCAGCGGTAAAGTAACTGCATTGAAATTGAATGAAGAAGCAATTATGTAATGTAATCCAAATATTAGTTAAATTAATGGTACATACCTATCACCCCAGTCCAAACTAAATGTTAGGTCCTTATCTAAATTATTTTTTTTTCATTTCTTTTATTTAATCAATCAAAGTATGATTGATGCGTTATGATCTATGCACTATTTTATAGGGAATTCATTGATTCCTTTGCTAAAAAAATTGTGGCAGCGAGAATCAACAAAATCTTTGAAGGTGTTTTGGACTGCCTCATCTGAATTGGTGTTTTACCATTAAAGAAATTATCCAAATTCCGAAAATAGTGGTAATCAGTTGGAAAAAGGTCCGGGGAGTATAATGGGTGACGGAGACATTCCAATCCTAGCTCCTTTAGTTTCGCCACCGTCTGTTGTGCAGTGTGTTGTCTAGCGTTGTCCTGAAGCAGCAGTGGGCTAGAGCGGTTGACCAATCTCGGCTGTTTAACGGCTAGCTTTTCCATCATGGTTTCCAATTGTCGGCAATACAGACCTACCGTAATCGTCTAAACAGATCTTAGGAAGCAGTAGTGGATGACAACAACGCTGGTCTACCAGACACTAACCAGTACCTTTATTTGAGTCAACTTTTGCTTGGGACAGGATTTAGACGGTTCTCCTGGATTTACCATGTGATAAGCGTGCGTCCTACTAAACAAATAATTTTGGCTGTAATCAATTTTTAATCCAGCCTTTACACTCAGGGCTATGCTATTAGGTGTATAAAAAGTTTTTATTTGTCACTAGGATTAGAAGAATAGAAGCCATCCTTCTTAAAATAAATTTATCACCATTATTTATACATTTCTATTATATCTTTTAATGCCAATTATAACTTTGCTGTGCGAATGCCAAGTCACCATATTTTTTTTTATATAAATAAAACTGTATTTAAATGGAAGATTCACAAAATTATTTGGGAAATGTTATTATGGCATATCCTAATTGTTGATGTGGCCATTCAATGATAAGAAAATAACAGACTTGGCATACCATATTGGATCTCAAAACTTTGAACTGTATAGAAATCTCTATAAGTTGCGGGGCTTGGTGTGTATTTTTTTATGTGTGCCCCCAAAAGTAATTAAAAATTTATTTATTTACGTAAGACATGTTTGGGTCATAGAAATTTATATGTGTACCAAATTTCAACCTAATTGGTACAGTAGATTCGAAGCAAATTGGCTGTGGAGACAGACAAATCAAAACATCGATAAATAATGATGAATGCCTAAAAATTAAATATTACAGGTCGGCAAATGTAATTGCAATAAAATATTTAAAAATGTTGACTCTTATATAATACATATATATATACATCTAATGGAATAGTTATCAAGAAGATATTTAAGTCAAAAAGAGAATTTGCCTCACTGTGTGTATTGTATAATAGGATGTGTTCTGAGTAATGTTGAAAATGATGCCCACGGCTACTTTCTACCATCACGCTCGCCATCGGCAAATAATTCATCCTCCCACCTTAGAATTAGAACCTAAATGCTCAGTACAGTGCGGTTTCAGAGGAACTTCCTCCTGCAAACGCTTAGGTTGTGGAATGAGCTCTCTGACAAGGTTTTCTCTAAGGGGTATATGTATAATATGGGGTTCTTCAAGAAAGAATTCATTAGATTTTTATAGGGTCAGTAACGCGCGAGTGATGCCCCTGGTGTTGCAAGCGTCCATAGGCTGCGGTGACCGCTTACCATCAGGCGGACCTTTAGCCTGTTTGCAACCATAGTGATATAAAAAAGATAAAATATTGCATATACGATTGATAAGCTTAAAAAATGCTGGCTTGTTTATACGAGATAATTTAAGATTACCTTTGATTAATTGGAATTGAAATTGTCGTCTATGGGCAGCGTTCTGATTTTTGGCCTAAAATTCAACACAGTATTTTCTAATTTAACGTTTACGTTTTAAGTTTAGCTAATCTTTACGTGTAACGTAAATAGGTAAATGAATTTTGAATATGGGGTCACTTCTGGGGGTAAATAAGAAATTTTTTAATTTTTTTTACATACTACCGCGTGACATATCAAATGGAAGGGTTTGTTACGAGGGTATAAAAGGGTCAAAATATATTAAAGACATTTTTTAATAATTATAAAAAAGTATTTTTTTTAAAGATATCAGATGAGAGTGAACTTATTGAATAGATGATTGATATAATATACTAAACATTTTTGTTTCACAAAACTTTGAACAGTACATTATCTATACATACATATAATAAAACTGTAGAGGTCGAATGTCTGTACATAGAAAAAAAATGCTTAAAACCAAGTCAGGGGGATGTGAAAAGAGGGAAAATACCAAAATATGTTTTTTTTTAATTTTTTGTTTCTCTGTCTGTTTGTCTGTTTGTACGGGATAATCTCCGAAATGCTGAACTTGAACAGGTTTAGTAAACTGTGAAAATCTTAAACCGACCTTCTGGCTTTCCCAAATCGATTAAAAAACGAGATATTATTTTAATAATAAGTATTTTTGAGTTCCATTCTACACTACAGAATCGTTCTCTAAAAATATGATAGATGGCGCTGTTCGTTTTTACACGCGAACAAGCTAACGGAATTAATCTTTTCTTCTAACCAAAAAATTTACAATAGATGGCGCTGCTAGGTTTTAGAACGCGCTATTGAAATTAATCAAAAGTTATGAAGGTTTAATAAGCTCGCAATCCAATTATTAAATTGACTTCGCTTAGGCAATACGGATACTGATATAGCCTTGCGATTTGGTGAATGAAAATTGTTTCCTTCTTAATTTGGCTTAGGAAATACGGATTTTGATATAGCTCTACGATATGGTCAATAAAAATTGTTTTCTATTTAACTTGGCTTAAGCAATACGGATTCTGATATATAGCTCTGCGATTTGGTCAATAAAATTTTTTTTTCGTAATTTGGCTGATTGGATTAGATTTGAACATGAGTGAACATTCTGTATGTGGTATCTCTAGCAGCAGTTATAAAGCGAAGGTTTTACGCGATTGCTGTTTAATTATTTGGGACGAGTGCACTATGACACACCGAAAAGCAGTAGAAGCAGTTGATAGAACTCTCAGAGATATCCGTCAAAATGACCAACCTATGGGTGGCGTAACGATGCTGTTTTGTGGGGATTTTAGACAAACGTTGCCAGTAGTACCACGATGGAAAAAAAACCGACGAGATAAGAGCATGCTTAAAGAGCTCAAGCCTTTGGCGACACGTCACAAGGATGCACTTAACAGTGAACATGAGGGCGCGAACAGGAGGCAACACAAATGCGCAGGATTTTTTCTGATTTATTGCCAAAAATTGGCAAAGGGACATCCGGAGCATGAAGGGCAAATTGTTTTATCTAAAAATCTCCGTCACACTGTTAATTCAATTAAAGAACTTATCTTTTCCATGTATGGTGAACATAATCAAATAACAAATCATGAGAACTCATGACCTGACCATGAAATGACCAAGCCGAAAGAATCAACTTGGATATACTCAACAATGTTGAAGGAGAAGTAGTTGAGTATACTTCTATCAAAAGAGTAATGGAGCAAGATGACGCTACCAATTATCCCGTTGAATTTCTTAATTCTCTGAGCGCTCCTGGACTTTCAGCACACAAGATGTATTTAAAAACTGGCATCCCAATTATTTTGTTGAGAAATTTAAGTCCCCCAAAATTATGCAACGCGACAAGACTGAAAGTTACTTCTCTGCAGCGTAACATAATAGAAGCGGAGATTTTGTCGGGATGTAGCATCAGTGAAAGAGTTTTTATACCACGAATTCCACTGATTCCCAATAATTACCCATTCCATTTCAAACGTGTACAGTTCCCTGTGAGTTTGTGTTATGCAATGACTATAAACTAAGCCCAAGGGCAGACGCTACGTGTTGCCGGCGTGGATCTCAGTGTCGACTGTTTCTCACATGGTCTGCTCTATGTGGCTTTCTCCCGTGTAAGTCAACCAAACATACTGTTTGTTTACGTTCCAAACCAAACCACGTCGAACTTTGTCTATAAAGAGGCCTTATAAGGTACTAGCTAGATATGGTACGGAACCCTTCGTGCGCGAGTACGACTCGCACTTAGCCGGTTTTATTTTTTCTGATCGTGTCGATGAAACGACCTCTGTGGCACAGTGGTCATTTATGGTACCGCAAGTGCCTTTGTCCTGCAGGGATCCGGATTCCGGATCACCGGCCAGGCTAAGTTGAAAAAATAATCTGTGTCCAATCGTTCACATTTTCTTTTTATTTACGATTTACGCATTAGTCCAAACTATGTATTTTTGTTTTTTTTTTCTGTATAACAGTTAACCACATGATAAAATCATATACACGCGGACAAAGTCGCGGGCAACAGCTAGTCTTATCTAATAAAAATAAAAATATATTAATGATTTATTAAAATATGTACCTGAATTACATTCAGTAGGATAGGTACGTATCAGATCAAACTGCAGCTTGGCGAAGGGCTTCTTTTGTTCTTCGGGAACATCTTTCATGATGGCTGACGTTGAGATAGGTTGGGGAGGTGAGGTTTCTTCGTTAGCTGACTTTGAAGAAGAAAATAACAGATGATTATTTAATCATTAGATTTTAGATTAGACTTTAATCTACATCTTCTATCTATCTATAGTGTTAAAAAATGGATCAAGTGCGAGTGATACTCGTGCGGCGAGGGATTCGTATAAAAGTTACTTTTCATTACCTATCAAAGACTCTTTTTAGAAACTTAATTTTTTTTTATCATTTGAATAACATTACTGCCTAGGATTTGTCTGAATTATTATAGATTTGATGGTTTGTCTGGCAAACTTTTAAAACTTTTTTGATCAGTTCCCCTACTATCAGTTTTATATATTCGCAGCCATAAGTAAAGCCTTTGATACATTTTAAAGATATACTATTATTTTTCATAACAAATTATAAAAAATGTAAACTCGGCTTTAGGGGTTACTTCAGGGGTTAGGCCACTCTAGAGTTTTTTGTCAATTCCTTCTATCTTTTAAGTAAAAGGTCATTACCATTTCTAGTTAATTTATAGATTTTAAATTCATATCTTCGCTGCTGGAATCACTCATACAGATTTTCAACGATACAGAAAGTCTTTGCGAGCGTGCGAAATGAAAAATAAATTATAGTCAGCTTTTTCCAGCGGCTCTGCCCGCCCTAAATTCGGTTATCGGCGTGAGATAACTACGGCAACTCCTTGATTATAGAAAATCAACTAACTCACACTTGACGTTTTTAGGTAGCATATTTCCTTTCCTAAGGTGCGATCATCTTTGGTGGTATCACCTTTTCAAATTTCATCAAAATCGGTATGTCTGCCTAGTACCTACGTACTATACATATCTACATATACATATGTTATAAGTAAAATCTGTCAAACATTAACTTATTCAACTCCATGGCACTATACCTATGTATGTATTATAAAAGACTAGCTTTTGCCCTCGCCTTCCCCGCGCAACCTCTTGATTATAGAACAGAATACGGTCAGCAAGTAGTTAGTAAGTAAGTCACTATTTGAGCTATAGTTTGCTCAAGTAGAATTCGGTTACAAATTTCATCTCAATTTTATGCTCCGTTACGACGTGAAAGAAGGAAAAACAAACGACTCAATTTCACATTTATAATATTAGTATGGATAGTACTTACGTCAAAAGTAACGCCACTATCAGTGCCCGCGTCCATGGGGTAAAGGTTCAACTTTACGCTTTCGGCCCATTTATTTACACCGTCCTCGCAAAGTTCCAAGTTTGCTACTCCGAGGAACCAGTCAGGAGATGGTAAGATGGCGGTAACCAAAGAAACCAGATGATGCTTTGGACTTGTTCTAAATGTAGTTATAGTGGCCATATTTGGTTTTGGTTGACCACTAGCTTTTATTACTGTGCGAACACTTTCGTTAAGCTGGAAAAAATATGGTACGTTTATTATGTAATGTGGAAAGTACTAATGATTCATTGTGTGACTTGCCTGGGGATTCTGTGAAATATTAATGGTAATCGCTTTCAAGAACTAAGTAAAAAAGTATTGTGCATGTGCACTATTAATATATACGCGCGCGGCAATAGAGCTGATAAAAGACTTAAAAACCATATTTATTATAACCATTACCATTATAGTTCAAAAATTATACCCCGCTAGATTTAAATTACTTCGTTGAACATACTCAGTTGTATTTTTTTGTTTCAAATTCGACGCCTTCGCCTTAGATAGAATAAAGCAATTAAATCTTAAAGACCTGTTAAATGACGCAAAAGCGGAATTCAAGCATAAATTGTAGAGGAAGTTTGCGCCTAACTCAATAACAAACTGTATTAAAAGTAGAAAAGGATTGTAGTCGATATGAGTTTCGGTTCGAAGCATATTTAGACAATTTATTTTTAAAATAATAACGAGCGCCGCCGTTAGAAATTTTTACTATTTCTTCTTCGTACAATGCGAAAAAATATACTTTATAGAAGTTATAACATTTGTCATTAGCCTTTTTTAGAACGTTTTTTATTGTTTCTAGAATACATCTGTTGTTTTTGGCATTTCTGCTAAAATGGTCAATTTTAGGAAATTAAAAGTATGCTGGCGGCAATTAGCCTCTGAATCTATGCCCCTTAGAGGAAATATTAGACCCAAGCGAATACACACGTAGGTATTTGGAAATACAATAAAATTGCTGTCGCGCTTAGACCCGGGCCATATGCGATTTGGACAACTGCGCCTCGGGCTAATTTATACCTAAACACAGTCAACGTAATCGGTGTTTTATAATCCCCAGTTTCTCCTCCAAAACTCCACCGAATTGTATAGAAAATACTTATCCTGAAAGCTAATGAATTAGTTTGATATCTTAACGTTTTTTTCTTAAAAATTAGTTCACATATTTTTACAGCGCACGTCTGAAAATTTCATAAAATGAATTTTTTGGACTTTTACAGCGACCCAATTATTTATACGACTGGCATTTAAAAAAAAGCTCTATATACTGACTTAGGAAATGTGTATCAGTGGCGGCGTATGCATACAAGCCGATTCACATCAGCCTACCTTTCAAATAGTTCTAACTACCAAGTGAGGTGCGCTCCAAGTACTTTGCTACAGAGAAGCTATCTGGGATAAGTTAACTCACGACCAAAAGGTCAAAAGCGCCAGGTACAAACTTACGCTTACGCGTTTTGTTCAACGTATTGTTAAGCCATTACTCTGTCTCTTTCGCTCACACGCGTTTGGTGAAATAAGTAAGAAAAGGCTGTAAAATTGTGGCATACGTTTTTTTGCTCTTTCTAATGAATATGTTTTTACCTATTGTTCTCTCTGTTACTTACAAGATGTTGATAGATAAGATTTCAATTTTAAAAAATTAAAAATATTCATATTCCAATAACAAAGTACAAACGTTTTTTATTTAAACTGACTACTTGGCGGATAACGAAACTTAATTTTCCAAACTAAGTTTTAGAAAAAAAAACATTTTTTTTTTTTTTTAACCGGTTTACCCTCGTCAAAATTTCACTCCTCGCCACTGCTGTTGTGTATCTATAATAAATTAAAAAAATATAGGTCTAATGCCAAAATCCTGGGAGGAAGCACGGGAATACGTTTGTATTGGGAAAAGCAGTAGAATGTATCACATAGGCAAACTCACGTGAGATTGTATTTCTAACTCAAGTTCCGTGGTATTTCCCTGCTCAGCTAACATTTTCAGTCCTCTGCTAGCTGCATTGTTGTACTTGTATACATTATATTCGGAGTCGTGTGATGCACCCACTACGTCACTGAATCTGGCTAGTTTCATAATGTCGCTTTTTACCGGAAATGATTTCTGGTGAGTGTTGTATGACCACATGCCTATAAAAGTCAACTGAAATGATATTTATTGCGTAAGGTAACAATAATTTAATCATAAATAAATATTCCTAGACATTAGAAACAACACTATATGGTCCCAAAACAAGTACCCAAGGTTTGTATAATTGGCACCAGACAACTGATACAAATATTCTTATATTTATGTGTCAGATTTTGTTTATCATATAAATGTCTGTTCTGTGCGGGTATCGAACCCACGCCTCTCGGTTTGGCAGATACTAAGACTTGACGTTGTTGTTATTTAATTTAATACAGACATAAACTACAGAGAAGGTGGCTGGAACAACATAGGGAACAGTGGCCAGAGACATACCCGAATACGAAGAAGATTGGAGAAGGAAGTGGGCGTGGAGGTGGAACGCTGTCCCTATAACACTAAATCACCTTTAAACTCACTCAGCCGTATTGTATAAGTACTCTTAATAATTTCTGTTTGCTATTACGCCTATAGTCCTTGATACTTGACACCCTCAGGCACCATAAAGTCGGCGCTACTGCTAACAAAGGGCGAGGACGAGAGTATTAAAAGGCAATTCTACACTTCGTACAACGTCGCCTCGCCTTAAACGACTTCCGAACTTTATCAGTTATTGTCCGCGAGTCAAAGGGAGGCAGTCTTTAGATTTTTTGACTAATGTTGCGAATACGACTTACTACATTATATATAGTATATAGCAAACACAATATTGAAATTATCAAAAACTTGAGAAGCAAAACACATTTTCTTAAATCGCTATGAACTTGCAAAGCTTAATACAATAGATGAAAATTAATAGCAGAAGTATTATTACTAACTTTATAATTCTTAAAGTTTCTAATGGCTTCAAAAGGCGACAAATTTTTCAAACCAATGAGTAAAAAAGTATATAATGCGTATGCATGTCCTAAACCTCAAATATAATGTAAACCCTGTATGCACTGAAGCTGTCACAGAATCAAAGACTATGTTGAGGTAGTTTTATTACTTTCTGATTAAAGTAACTACTCAACCACTACAAGGTGTGATTTGACTTTTGACCAAGAATTTGAGAGAATCAGAAAAACTAGGAAGGCCATGCCTGTGGACGCCAATTTTTACCTTTTTGAAATTATAATAGCTTATGAACTTGTATGCGACAAAAACGTAAGGAGGGATTAGTGTATATACGTAACATGCGTACAGAGCGTTTGCATTTTACATAAGTTTTGCCTTAGTGTTGAAAAAGAGCGTGTTTTTCATCAGCTGGATATTTTCGATGCATGTTCCGAAGTTTGCTTTTGCTGAAATGCTATAGAAGCCTTTAATTTATTGAGAATGCACTATCAAGTTTCTCTCTTAAAAACATATACGTAATGTAAGTAAATAAGTGGTTTCGTTCCATTTGTTTCCAATTGTATTTTTTTACAGATGATTTTGAGTTTTTTTATTTTTTTAGTAGTAGAGGAGAGGAGTGAACGCATTATGAAGAAAAGAGGTGGTTTTCTAAAAGATAAATTAATAGTACAGGATTAGTAGTTTTATTCTCTTGTTAATTATTTTTTAATTTTTGATTAAGTATTTTATTGAAGTTGTTTCAGAAGGTATTTTTAATTTCGATTTTGTTTTGAGGTTGTGCTATTTTTAAATATTTTTATCAAAATTTATTTCAGTTTTATGTGTTTTTTTATAGTTTAATCATCACAGAAGTTGATTTATTTTTATTTTGATTACAAAAATAAATTAATTTAAAACATCTTGTATCTAATATAACTTAATGAAAAATATGCTCAATTCCGATATTAGTATCGGAATTCCGATATTTAATACTAATATCGGAAATCAATATCGGAATTGAAAACCTTCCGATATTACATGCCCTATACAGAAGCCTGAAAGGGGTAGTTTATCCTCATTTATCTACTTACCTGGTACCGTGCTTCCTCACACACATTGCAATGGGCATTCTGAGCGGGCTGCATGTCGTCAGCCTTCCGCGTGTCTTCACATACCCGCTTCATCAGAGGACCCTCGCTTTTGTACCAAACATCGGGCTTGATCATGACGTTAGCGTGAATCGTCACGCACTTGCTATTTTTTCCTGGTGCTTTCCAAGTAGCCTTGAATAACAAATAAATAAGTACTGGTTAGTGGTGGTAGTTCTAAACAAAAAACCGACTGCAAGTGCGTACCTAAATGCGGAGAAAATTCCTAGCTTTATCGAAGATCAGGTGTACTGCGAGCTGATTCCTGTGATAAATTAATAAATACAATCTGACTATTTGTGAATTTGTGTATCGGATTAACAAGTAGTGGTGTTCTGTTGACCGACATAATGCACATAATGGTGCTTAATGTCTATAATTCAACCAAAGAGAATGAACCAAGATTTGTACTGTATTATATAGAATTTATGTATTTTTAACTTGGCAGGATTTTTCAGGCAGAAGGCGGCATTGCCTCTCTAAATTGCGATACTTACCAATTTCTTCTGATTGCATGGCGACTCAAGTGGTTAATACCATAGGATTAAAGGGTCTACGTATTTCTCATATATGAGAAAAGTTTACTATCCCCGTCCTCTGCCCCTGTCTACGTCCGTAACTATTTTATTAATAACTCAACTCTGTTGTAACCTCATTTAATACCTTTGAACGAGCAATTATCTGAAATTTAGTATACAGGGGGTTTCGGGAACAATAAATCGATCTAGCTAGGTTTAATTTTTAGAAAATGTCGTTTTATCCACGTTTTAAGGTAATGATAAACTGAAAAATATGACTAATACTATTATTTTGTCGATACAGCATCACTAAAGTTACTTGACAATAGATGGCGTTGTTAAAAAAACGGGCGAAGCTCGATCCCTAGGAATTAATTAATAACACGTCGGCTGAAGTAAGTGTATGTTACGTAGGTACTTACCATTACTGAAGATTTAGGTGTGATATTAGATTGTACAATAGTATTCTTACAAATCGAACTAGTTTCGACATTGTCATCTTTCAACGAAGCATATATTCTGCCAGAGTCCAGGACTGTCCATATTCTACTGTTTTTCTCGTCTAGTTTCGTATCCCCGATTGTAAATATGTTAAAGGCAATGAAATTTGACCCGTCCGTCGAACTCAATTTTACTGAAAAGTTAAGCATTTATTTACTTACACTATCGCTTTCGGAGATAAGTACCTAGCAAAGAAATTCTTGGCTAAATTCACCTAAACCTAACCTAACCAGTACCGAATCCTAATCAAAATGTTCAATTTTATGGTTATTTCTAAAGTTATAAATGAGTTCATAGTCATAAAGTTTGTTCCATATTAGCACATAGCATGGAGGTAGGTACTGTTTGTTTTTAATCTCTAGGTTTATCTGCTCTCCGACTTTCCACGAGCTTAATGTTAAAAACCGGCCAAGTGCGCGTCAGAAATTTACGTGCTTTGGCAAACAATAAAAAAAACAAAAATTGTGCTGCTAAGCGGTTATCCATCCAATTACTAACTAAGTTCCTTAACTTTGAATATCGTTTCCAACAAACGATTGTGTTACTGTTTCGCTTAATAATAGCTAGATGGCGTTGTGACGGTGATTTAAGATGGTAAATGGCTCCGGGACCGAATGACACTTGGCCGGATTTTTCACACATTCTACTTTCACTGCAAGATTAAAGATTGTATGTGTTACTGGTTTTACAAAAGAGCAACTAGATTATCTAGTTTGTGCCCTGTACCGCCAAGTTAATATTGTAATTAATTTTGTAAGTATTAATAGATATTCAGAATGTTATAATTTTATTTTTCTGTAATGTTATATGGTTCATAAACTTATAATTAGGACCTGTTTTACACAAGTATTCATCTAAGGGTAAATGGGATTTGTACCAATTTTTTATGAAATACAGGAGTATGTAAGTGGCACATATAAACAGATGCATCACAATATATACATTTTTGCATATCAAATTGAGTCACAGGTAAAAATTGTCTTGTTTAGTCTTGTCCTTTTTAGGGTTCCGTAGTCAACAAGGAACCCTTATAGTTTCGGCATGTCCGTCCGTCTTTGGCACTCTGGCAGGCCAAAGGCAGGTCACTTTGGCAGGGAAATACACATTGATCAAGCTGACAAAGTGGTAGAATAAAATCTTTGAAAATAATTTTTTTAGTATACCTCCCCTACACGTGAAGTGGGGACGTAATTTTTTTTTTCTCGTCTACCCCATCCCCACAGGTATCGTTGGATAGGATTTCCAAAAACATTGGCGGTATGCAAAGCTCATTTTTTGATTTAGGGCTCCGTTTGAGAAACATTTAGCTTTAAAGTACTATTTTTTGTTGGAGTCAAGTGTCCCTCCGCTCTACCAGCGAAAGTATAGTATTTGGAAATGTACAAAAATTACGGTGGTAGTGCATAAATGAATTTAAAAGGAAATCTATCACGGGTAAGTACACTTTACAGGCTAAAGAGTTATAGTCGATCAAGTTATAAAATGTACTTGGAAAAGTGAGATTTTATTAAAATTCTATTAAAAGTTACTTATTTGAAGTAGGTACATCTGTAAAGCAGGATTGACAAGTGGGATCTTTATTTCAAATATAAAATAAACTGCTGTTAACCTTGCTCTGATTTTTAATAAACTGTAATTTTTCTGAAATTGGTCTGCATATTATCTAAAGGTAACGATAAATCTTTCGATAAATGTCCAAAAATTATGTTTAGTTCATCTCGTAATTGCTCTGGGTTCAAAAGATGAATATTGAATCTCCCATAATTTATATTAGTTACCGTATCGATCAACGTGTCCTGGATACTTTTTAAGTATCCATGTCATGTTTACAATTATAGCACATGCCGTGCAATCATCAATTGTATAATGTACGGCTTAATTCAGCTTCGACTATTGATGTTTGGTTCTATAATAAAAGTGCCAAATACTTCTCGTTTTCTCTCACAAGGGATATGTCCTTTCTGTACTGTTCGGCGAATTGATCGTCCAATACTCCGAAGAGGTCATGTGCGAGATATCCGTCACCGTTGATAAGCCCACGGCTCCGCCGTCGCGTGCGGGTATTTTGCTGACCGACCAGCATGATACGATTAAAGTACTCGAGCCCATTGTAACTATGATGTAATTGTAGTAACAATGCGTCACAGTGTGATTGACCTCTTATATCGTTACATATGTTTCTTATATGTCTAGGTATTTACTTATGATTTTCGATCCTTTCCCAATAAGGTTGCATATTGTAGTACACTATTTATTTCCAATCATCTCGAATTAATTTCATGTTCGCAAGGGAGTCAAAGTATAGAGATTGATTATCAGGTAATAATAAAATATTGTATAAGGCGTGAGAAGTTGATAAGATGGATAAGAAAAATATCCATGAAAATTGCTAAAGCGAGAAAACTATGTTTTGGTTGTCTGGAATTTTTCTCTCTTTTTTTCTTTCAAGTTTTCGCTGCTGTCTGTTTTCCTACTGCTGGTTTGATCTAATACATGATGTAACATCGAATTACATCTTGCTTCTGGTAAATCTTCCATTAATGGATTTTGCTTATGATATTTTACGCATAACCGTTGCTTTTTAGGGTTTCGTCCCGAAAGTGTAATTAGTAGAACCCTACTTCTGAGACTCCGCTGTCCGTCCGTCCGTCCGTCCGTCTGTCACCAGGCTGTATCTCATGAACTGTGATAGGTAGACAGTTGAAATTTTCACAGAAGATGTATTTCTGTTGCCGCTATAACAACAAATACTAAAAAATATAATAAAATAAATATTTTAGGGGGCTCCCATACAACAAATGTGATTTTTTAGCTCGTTTTTGCTCGATATTGATAACGGCAACAGGAAGACGCTAAAAATATTCACAGAATATTAAGTCACTTTAAAAAGTAAATAATTAAATTAAAATATTTAAGGGGGGCTTCCATACAAGAAACGTGCTTCTTTTGCCTGATTTTTTTATAGATAATGGTACGGAACCCTTCGTGCGCGGGTCCGACTCGAACTTGGCCGATTTTTTTTTGTTGCTCGGTTCCCACCGATAATCCAGTATTTTTGCCTAATAAATGCTGACGTTGCCCGTGGTCCACCATGATATGTAAGTTTGTGGGCGTGGTCTATAACTAACTTGGTCCAATTGCCACTATGTTATTACATGCGTTTTTCAATCGCCCGCAAACTCTCAAAACGCCATCTTCGTCTAAAAATTGATTTAAATTCAAAATTTTGCTTTTGTGACTGATTTGTGTTTCATTTAGTAAAACATACTGTAAAAGTTTTGGCGCATTTCAGCTCTTTTACCGTAAGATAAGATGGCTTTTGTTTACTTTTCTTTGAAATAAATCTGATGATCCATGCTAATATTCTAACTACTCTTGTAAATGTGCTATTTTTACATAATAACAAGTTGATTATGCTGTCGTCACAGTTTCGATTAACTACACAACTTTGTTTTTCTTCAATTCTTGATTTGTTTGGAAAAAAGGACGTTCTTTTGCTTTGTCCTTGAAGGTTGATAGCCAAGCTGGTCCGTTCCAACACAAAGTATATGTCTTTAGTTGAGTACTTGTAAGGCCTCTCGTCGCACTATCTGAAGGGTTGTCTTCTGATTTCAAGTACTGCCAGCAAGCTGCAGGCATAACAGAAGTAATCTGACTGAATCTGTTTACTACAAAAGGTTTCCATGTCGCTGGATCTCCCTTTATCAAACCCAAAGCTGCTGTAGAATCGCTGCAACCATAGATTTAATAATATAGTTGCTGAAACATTGTATTATCTTGATCATTAATTTTGATAATAAGAGAGCCTTTTGCTACTACTAGTACCACTTTCGACTGCTCTGCTACTGATGTTTTGCAATAAATTATTTGTCGAAGCGTCACAGAAACCATTAAGCTTTAAGTGGCTTCCTTCTTTTTTCCCTAGCTATCTTTCCAGGTGTAATTCGCTGATGTTTTTTTGATGTGTTTCCATTCTGCTTTAATTTCTTCCGTCAATTTATCTTCTCAGTCAATTTAAGATAGCCAAACTGTTTGCAATAAAATTTTCAATTTGGTAGTTACTGGGGCCAATCAACCTAAAGGATCCAATATTTTTGATATATCTGACAAGAGACTGCGTTTTGTTTCTTAAAAAGAGGATGGCTCGATTTTGGAATGAAAACTATAGTGGGCTTCTTGTGGATTCCAACGTACTAGAGTTTTTGTAGAATCAAGCTGTTTAAATTCAAAATTTCTCCACTGCATAGATTATTTTCCCCGTTTTGTAATAAATTTGGTGAATTACAGTTCCATTTTCTTAAGTTAAACCTCCTGATTTTTATGAACATATTTAATCCTGCTGTAATTTCTTTGCTGACGATAAAGAATGAGCTCCATGAAGAAGATCATCCATGTAAAATGTTTTCCCGAGAACTTTTACTGCTTCACTATTGTAATTATATTTTTCATCTTGTGCCAGCTGTTGTCAGCTGTTGTGAAGGTCATCATGATGATCACTTTTTACCGTGGGTTGTAGTACATAACTGAAATTCTTGATATGTTGAGTCAGGAATATCACGCCCAAAGTAAGTAATAAGTCATCTTTGATCACGGCATATGATCTTTTGAAATGTTTGTTCTTTTTATGATAATTATTTGCATAAACATCTTTTCTATATCAGCAGTAAATGCATACTCAAATTACCGCTGATAGGCAAGTGAGTCGAATCACTAAGAGACTCCAACCCGCTATCACTGCCCTAGGCGAAACGTTTCGGAAATAGAGAATCGAAGTGCATCCCGACAAAAGCTCTACCGTTCACTTTACCTCTGGCCGCCCTCCGCGGCCATCTCCCCTCTCACTCTTCGGTCGTGCCATTCCCTGGCAAAACAAGACCAAATTTCTCGGTGTGACCCTGGATAGGCGCTTGAACTTCCGCGATCACACCAAAATAGTTAGAGACCGAGCCGCTTTTGTAATAATAATAATGTAATAATAGGCAAGTACAGAAAGATGTCGCTTAGAAATAAGCTGTCTCTTTACACCACTTGCATCCGCCCCATACTAGCATATGCTTGCGTCATTTATGCGTTGTCTAAACGCAATCTCCACAAACTCCAGACCCTCCGAAACCGCTTTCTCAGAGCGGCCTCCGAAGCCTCCTGGTACGTCCGCAATAAGGACCTATAAAGGGACTTCGAGCTCCCCACGATTCCCCAATATCTCAAAGACCTGGCAGTCCGCTTTTTCGAGCGTACACAAAATCACCCGAATCAATTAATTGTGCAATCCACAACGCATCATCCCCCCGACCGACCCCGGCACGGTCGTAAAACTATTGTTAGGCGGGTTTTTTAAAGTTTTCGTTCTAGCTGCCGAAATTGCGCAATAGCCACTAATTTGGTATTTCCTAATTTTTCTGATAGATCAGGTTTAAATGGAATCGATACTTGATACCTGCCCTCTTTGTCTCGTATCGTCGTTTTCTTGTCCAAATCTACACAATACTGATCTTCTACTGATAAGTCTGCTTCCTCTGAAATGTCTTCAATTTTCTAAAATTTTTGAATTTGATCAATGTTGTTAAGGACTATATTGCATTGAAAAGTGTTCGTATTTCCGCATAGTGTCCACCCCGATGAGTTTGATGAGCTATAGGCGATGAATCTTCTCTACAGATGCCATCCAAAATAATCTAAGAGTAATAAACATCTGAACCTAACAAAATATCATAATGATATTGAAATTCGGGTCTGCTTACATTTTCTCCAAATATGACCAATTTAGTTTGGTGAAAGTTTGATTAGGTAGATTTTTAATAAGATTCTGCATCATTAAATTTGAAACTGTCATTTATAGACTTGCATTTTAAACTGTTAAGTCCCTTGCAGCTACTTTCTTAGGTTCCTACTCCTGAAATAAGTCCTTTGCAGCTTCTTCTAGAAAGGTAAGATAAGAGATACCGGTGACCCTTGGTCTACAATACAGCGCATGATTTTGTAAGTGTCGTCACCAGTACGTTCTTTTATCATTGCTGTTGCTAACAAAATCTCGGTCAAGTCACTCTGATGAGACACGTCTCGATAATTTTGCTGTCGACGATGGGCCGTGCGTCGGATAATGATGCTGCACAAATGCCTCGTGTTGCACCGTGTTGTGAAATCCATTGCATTCTCTGCGTCTTTCTCTTACAAACAATTAGGACACAGATTCAATCTTTCAGCAGTTTTACGTTTTGTTGATGGCGACATGCTTAAAAATTGTGTACAGAAAAATACTCCGTGATCATTATTGCACAGTGAGCATTTATTATATTGATTATAGTTCGATACATTGTTTTTAAAATTATTATTATAGTCTTGTTTTTTACGAGATGCCTCCATGGAAGTAAATTTATTTTCGAGAAACTCCATAAAGTCTTTTAATTTCGGCAGTTCTCTCGGTTGTTTTAAAGACTGCACATTTTCATTGTATATTAAAATCTTCTAGCTAGCGGCACCCAACACGCTACAATGCTCGAACATGTACTGGCTGCGAAACGTAAATGTTTTCGAATCATAGGAAACGCATCGTGTAGAAAAATGTTGACGCTCGCCATGTACGGTTAGACCGTACAATAGCCTATAGCCTTCCTCGATAAATGGGCTCTAACACTGAAAGAAATTCGAAGAGAGGGAGCAAAAATCGGATTAGTAGTTCTTAAAATTAGCGCGTTCAAGCAAATTAACAACCAAACAATCTCTTTAGCTTTATAATATTAGTAAAGATAAAGAACATATGAATAAATACTGTAAATTAAGTACAGGTAACTTAACTGCATACTTGAAACTCACCTGTATAAGCCTCATTTGGTATATAAACATCATTAATACCCAGAATTTCTAAAACAAAACTGTTATCAGGAGATAGCGGCTGAGCAATAGTTCCTAGTGGTGGTGGAGGGTTGCAAGAGTCCTCTTTACACTCATGTTGATTGAAAACCAGGACAAATAATAGAACGGTGTGTGCACCTGATACATCAAAAATATAATTGAATATTAAATTTGTTAAAAATATAACACCTTAATATTAAATATCTTACTGAGTAAGGAACTGAATTCCAGTATCCACTTACATGTTGAAATACAAGTCTCCAAGTGTGAGGCCAGGTACGGTCAAATGCAACTGCCTCAACCCGCCCTCCTAGCAGAAATTGAACAGATTGAAATACGCTCAGCTCCGCAAACAAAAACTTCTGACGCGGCCTGATTTCACTAGAGGCCGTCTTTGGTGTTTGTGTTTTCGTATATATTTAGGATGAGGAATTCAGAATTGAATTTCGTAATACCTTTCTCTAGAAAAAACTATTTTCCCTTTAAGCTGATATTACGTAGAGAATACTTAGTTTTAAGGATTAAAGAAAAGATCAGTAAATTGCCTAGTTATTTAACTTTACGAAAACATACATTTCATACATACTTATTTCATAAATATTTTCAGAAGAAAATATAAATCACCTCGCGTTTTCGCTTTGCTACGAACAGCAGCGAGCGAGCGAGCAAGATCAATCAAAGTTCAAAATTTCAGATTTCAAAATCTCTTTATTCAAATGGGATCTAATAACACTTTTGAATCGTCAAGAGAATTGAACAAGAATTTGCTTTACAAACTAATTACAATACCAACTGGTTTATTACCAACATCTGATAGTGATTCTTTCTAAAACTACAAACGAAACATAATATTGTATTTAACTAATACATACATATTTTGTATTGAAACACTTAACAAACAACAAACAAGCTTTACAATGAAAACAGTTGTATTAAAAAAATCATAATTGAAGTAATATAATAATTGCCTTACTGTAATATGCATACACACGCAAACACGCACGTATCTGCCCGACAAACCCCCACACATCCAAACCCCACAAAAACCAGACCACCAAAGGCGGAGTTACACATGGTGCATCCCTAGGTCGCTTGCACAACGACTACTATAAAGTTTATAACAAAGTCATCCGCGTATCGCCCCACGCTGCCAGGCCTTTAAAAGCAACATTCAAACATAAAATACGTGTTGGCGTTGGCAGCAGTATTACATGAAAGAGTAGGAGAGGCTCGGAATAATACTTCTGAGTTGAAACACAAACTAAATGTTGCCACGAGATTCAGTAAGAAAGCAACTGCCAGAGCAAATTCCAGTTCATTGGCAAAATAGGTGGGCGACTTGCGAGCTATCCCTCTGGGAGTCGTGCTTTCTAGTCGCTTGCCAAAGCTGCCGAAGACCCCTTTTGCCAGTCTTGCCATTACCACCACTGCAAAAGACCGATGGTGACTTGGCCCACAGTGCTTAAGAGAAAGCTGAACTACTGGCCAGTCTCTTTGCCTCAAACTCTTATTTCAAAGACGAGAGCGTATTACCACCTACTATACCGTAGTGCGGTAAGACCATGTCAGAAATCTCCATAACACACCGGGACGTCCGGGTTCTCTAGAATTATAGATGTTCATGAGTCAAGTGGGCTAAACGGTATACCCAGCACTGGTGCCTAAACAGTTGTGTATACTCTCGCACCTCTTCCCGCTCTTCTACCACACACTAGGCAATTTCCGTTTTCATGGAAGACTGCGAATATGCACCCGGTGCCTCAAAGAGGGCGATGGATCAGATTTTTTGAATTACAGGCCAATCGCTATTACACTCTCCTTTCTAAGATGATAAAGCATCAATATAGCTTTCGCCACGGTTACTCAACCGCCGACCGTCAGTGTATCTCACACACCGATGGTGTGACGGTAGCCATTGTGAGTCAAGGAGAGGCGTTGGCATGTAACCTAGACATAGCCAAAGCGTTCAAAAGTGTCTGGCACCGGGGTCTTCTATCGGAGTTGCCATCTTACGAGCTGCCTGAGGATTTGTGCAAATGAGGGGCTAGCTGGTTGCTTTAAGTCTGAGGAGAGTTTGCCTCCCTGTGTATGTTCTACCGCTTGTAAAATAAGAGGCCTTCTTCATCCATTCTCACACCTTACAACCTAAATGGTCACGTACAGTGTGGTTTTAGAGGAACTTCTTCCCGCTAACGCTTAGATGTGAACTTGTTTGTTTGTTTATTATATAAAATTTAAAATACAGAAGTTAACTTAAATAAACTAAACTACAACTTGTATACAAAGGCGGACTTAACCCTAAAAGAGATATATTTCAGTCAACCTTAAATATTTAAAAACAATTATAAAACTATAGACTATTCAAAAATATACTAACGATGTTTAAGTATTATAATTATTAACTATCTTATATAGATTCTATTATATATATAGTAAAACTCTTATATTAAATTGACCACAGTAGGAATTTGTGAAATTTTACCACTCAACTTCCTTTCAAGTGTATCGCGTCTTTCGACCTCGACGCCACGCAGGGTTTCGGATTTTTCTGAGCACAATTTATGTATTAAGTATATATAAATTATATATTTTATAAACTAGAAAAGTAACGGTACTCCCCATTATTTTTTATTTTATAATAACTTACCAATTTTAAAGTCACACGAAACCAAACCGAAAAAAAAAACTTTTAACTTTTACTTTTCCTAAGAATGTTTTTTTTTTTAGGAAAGGTATTACGAAATTTTCAAATCTGAATTACTAACCATAATTAATATGAAAATGACACCAAAGATGGCCACTGGTGAAATCACAACGCGTTAATTTTTTTTGTTTGCGAAGAGGCGTGAGCGTACTTCGACCCCCTCCCCTTCCCACCCCTAGGGGTAAAACCGGCCTAGGGAACGGGGCTTAATCTGTTGATTTTAATCTAGGCTACGCCTGTACCAAGTTTCATGCTTACTTATACCCTCGACATATCACCAGTCAAATTGCGGCAGCAATGTTTCGATAGTCAAACACTTTTTCGACTCTTTCATAATTTAAATACACAAGACACAAGGGCTGACTTTACTCCTCTCAGTGGTGGGTCACAAAATCGTGCACCATACAAACGTTTCTGGTGGCTGTGTACTTAATCGATTCTCATATTCAAAATAGGAAAAGGGTACTTTTTATTATGTGCCCGCATAAAACTAAACATGTCCCAGGGTATTTTTTTTTTTCGTTTGTACACGCTCAGTCGTAAAGGAGCAAAGGGTTGTGAAAAGTCAGCCTTTTTATTTGCTTTCCCCATTTTATTTACTGTGAGTAATGTACAAAAATTTGAAAATTGAACGTAATACTGCACTTTGTCCAATTGTCCTTACGTCAACTGATCAGTGCGCACGGTTGTCCGTGGACGTCTATGGCTATCTGCCGAAAACATCCTTCATACCAGGCATGTGATTTCGTAACTCCACTAGGAATCGGAATCGGTTTAAGGTCTAACACCTGTAATGTGTGCCTCCCCCGGCAAGGGAAACGCACTAGTGTTGGATTTGTAATCGGAACTGACTTTCCGAACGATAGTTTGCACAGTTTCGAATCCGATCATCCACCGTTGATTGATGCGTGCCGTATATACCCAGCTCAACTGATGGTTACCATTGCCACCTGCCTTGTCTCGACATAGGCCGCGCAACTGCTTGCGCAAAAGCCTGCGAAGTATCATGATTCAGGTGCTCGTATCATGTATAGCATTTCCATCATCCTACGCAATTTTTCGCATTCATCATCGACCAAAAAATTTAGTGCACCAATTGCACAGATTTTCATATTTTCTTATTTTGTTGTGTGTGTGTGTTTTTTTCCTTTTTTTTTCTTTTTATGTATTTTCTATCCTACTGTCAGCCCAAATTTTCTAACGGCACTTTGTGTTATTAGGACAATATACATAGATAACCTTTGGGGATAGATGTACTAAATGACCCCGCGAGGTAAAACGGTTCCCGACCGTTTTACCAAAATTACTGGCGCCACCTCTTAAAGTAACACGTAATCTTGTCTGTTGTACGCCATTCAGTCGCGTGACCAACTGTAATGGCGTTGTAAGTGACGTGTGTGTTTTTATTACAAAAAATTTAAAATTGGTGTCTTCAATCTAAGGTAAAGTATTTTTTGAACGCAATTTACTTATATTGGTTTTAGGCTTGAGTGCTAGTTGTTTTGTTTAATCGATTCAAAATTGATTACAGTTGTTTTCGTCTAATATTCAAAATGGAGTGTGTAACTTTTGAGATTATTATTTTTGTTTTTTTATAAGGAATGTGCTTGGGGTTAAATGATCCTAAACAAGGTGTACAAAATGATTCCGGGACCATTTTACCCATATGTTAATCATTTGTTTCAGGAAACATGCCACATAATTATAAGAGGAAAACTACTAGTCAGAGCTGGGAGCCGTTGGCTATGTCGGAAGCGCTGAACGCCGTCACTCAACGAATGTCCAATAAAAATTTTATTTTTTCCTTTTGATACCATTATTATTGTTGATTTATATTAATTGATAAGATGATTCACTTTTCCACCCTTAGTATTGATAACATTATTAACATTGTTGGTGATAGATATTAAAGTGATCGTTTGCTTGATAGAATATTAATATCTGCTAAGGCTGTTTTTCTTTTGATACTTTTTTATTTTATTATTTTAAGATAAGTAGGTCCTAAGTTATTTTAAGAATTGTTGCAAAATGATTGCCAATCTTAAATAAATATCTACCAAGACTATTTTTGTAAACCTTTTCGTTATTTGTTTATATTGAATACAGTTTTTTTTCTTTTATAATGTTTATTTATACCTTATTTCTTTTTAGGTTTTCGGGATCATTTTCCCCCTAACCAAAGGTTCATTTAGTACACCCCGGTGTCCTAAATGATCCTTTGGTAAACTTTTTGAAAAACGTGAAAAAATATGTGTTTGAAATGAAAAACTATATAATTCAGGATGCTCATACTTAGCCAGATAAACTAACTATAAGAAACTCTATTAACAATTTTGATATGTGGTATTATTTTCAACCTATTCAGATCCCGTAAGGGGATCATCTTAGACACCTTTCCCGTACATCCAAACTATTATAAATGCGAAAGTAGCTCTGTTTGTCGGCCTGTTACCTCTTCACGCTTAAACCGCTGTATTATGAGTAACCGATTATAAAATGATAATAAAATTTAGCATGGAGGTAGGTTGAGTCCCAAGAAAGAAAGGCTTATCAAAAATTTCAAGTGTGAGTCGGTTTTTTTCTATAATGGAGGAGTTGCCGTTGTTATCCTACATCGATAACCGAATTTAGGGTGGGTGGAACTGCGCGTAAATTTGGCATGGGAATATTTTGAGTCCCGGAGAAGGACATAGGCTACTTGAAAACGTCAAGTGCGAGTCGGTTTTTATTCTATAATTGAGGAGTTTCCGTCGAAATCCTACCCCGATAACCGAATTTAGGGCGTTTGGAACCGCGAACAGAAGCTAGTAGTTAATAAATGCCACTATGACTTGATATGTTTGTAGTTAGGGCGGGAATCGATCAAATTCCGATCCGAATCAAGATTATTTATTGTACTTGACATATTCATTAATGAGTAGGTTTATTTCGAATTGTAATTTAATACTGACTAATTGTACTTAATCAAAATAATTCTGGTTCCGAAATCAACTAAATGATAGGGTGTAAACGTACCCCCTGCTAGTCCAAACTTTCTGTTAAAGGTCTTGTTATGATTTCTTACTACTATACTATGTAGTTACGCTATTACTTATTTTGTACCAATGTTACGGTGACCGAAAAGAAACAAATTATTAAATAATGTGACATGCTTTACAAAAAAAAAAGAAAAATAGCAAAAGAGTTGGCTAAATTCTTCACAGAACTTACCTAAAAATGTATTTAAATACATAAGGCAGTTTAGATGTAGATAGTGACAAAAACAAATATGTACAAACACAAATCGTACTTGCAAATTAACCGTAAAACATATATTGTTTCATAGAAAGTTAGACTTCACCCAGTGGTCTTTGGTAGCCGACTGACAACAAGTTAAAATAGTGTCGCTTGCAATTAGCGATAAATTGACATGTCGTGTTTTTTATTGCTCGCAAGTCTCGGAACAGACAATCTTAATGATTTTGTTTGTCGTGATCTAAATAGTTATAAATTATTTTTATCTTATTATTATCAGACCGTTTATAGCCAAAATAATAAAACAGCATTTATAAAAATTAACAAAATTAATATTGGGTGTAAAATTGTAATAAAAATATCTAAATAAAAATCATTAATCTAAATAAAGCTTTTTAACGAAAAAAAATTATAGAATTGAGTTTTTTTGAAATAAATTATTTTGGTAAATATTATAAGTAACATTAAAAAGTAAATATTAAATATCATGGGCATTCAAGTGTATATTACGTACAGAAATATTAGAAGTTAATTTGTCTGTGCATTGCAAAATAAAAAACATTAATTTGGTAGATAAGTATTTAAAACATTGATTATATTATATTTAAGTCTGGTCCCTGTAGGTATTTAACTTATGTAAATAAAAAAACAATTATTTTATTGAAGGAAGAAGATGTAAACAGACCGTTTTAGGCGTAATTTTTTAACGCTTTGACTTGTTATAATTGAGAATTAAACGAACTTACCTTGTGAAGTTCAATTCGTTGATAGCTGCAACATGTAAGTTTTCGTTAGCTGTTTCCATGAGTTGTAAAGGTATGGCAACTCAGCACGGGATCTCATTTGTAATAGCGGCACTAATTTTTAGGTAAGTTAGTATTCGTATATTTTCCACACATACACACGTCTTAAAATTAATGTTGGTGTGCTTGTTTCATCATAACCAACCACTTACGATAATTGTCTCGGGATATTTTCAATAATAGTGTTTATTTCATGACAAAATCTCGTAGGTATCCAACACAATTAAGTCTTGATATTAAAGTGATGGTATCTATTGATTATACTTCGTAATATTGCAACGAGTATTTATCCACACACGCTATACGTCGGAATATTGCAACGATTATTTATCCACACACGCTATACGTTAGAATATTGCAACGATTATTTATCTACACACGCTATACGTCGGAATATTGCAACGATTATTTATCCACACACGGTATACGTCGGGATATTGCAATGATTATTTATCCACCTAATTTATAGGTCGGGATACTGCAACGATTATTTATTCACACACGGTAAACGTCGGAATATTGCAATGATTATTTAGCCACACAATTTGTAGGTCGGGATACTGCAACGATTATTTATTTACACACGGTATACGTCGGGATATTGTAATTATTGAATTTGTTTTATGAAATAATGTAGCTATACACACACGATATAGGTACGTCGAGATATTCCAAAGCTTGTATCACGTATTAACGCAGAGATAATTTAAATTAGATGTTCACATACACACATCAAAAGAAGCTTGTGCTCACCTAGAAAAACTGTAATTACACTTACAAAAGTGTTTTTTTTTTTTTAATTTTATTCTTAAGCATTTGTTCTTTGTTTAAAAATATGTCATTAAAACAAAAAAAAAACGCAAAACTTCTCTTCTTTCTGGTATGGTACGTTTTTAAATAAGATAGCATTGTTAAAATGCTTTGTTATTTTATCATAACCATAAAAAATATTAAGTTTTCCAAGCGAAAGCAAACCATGTGCATGTCACACATTGATTAAGAAATTATGCTTTGTTGTCTTGTTACATTATAACAATGTCTTACTTACATTTGCTCCAACAATATTTAATGTTCAATAAAAAAGTTACTCAAGACGGTAGATGTAAACTAATTGAACATTTATTGGTGCTATTTTGTTTCATCCTTTACTCTAGTTTCTAACAAATCACTTTGAAACTTACCCTACAGTTTTTGATAACTGACTTAATAATTAGGCGAATGTGCAGTAAAACAACGTATGCGTAGATCGCAAAATTCTCCTTCGTTTTATTACGTAATGCCAGTCAGAAGCATGCATATTGGTAGGAGCTAGGTACTTACTATGTTATTTTCTAGGTATTTTGCCAAACCACAAGGGACTTCCATTTAGGGACTGATAGACAGATTTTCCTCGCGATTTCCGTAGGCTTTTTAGGTAGGTACCTACTTATTAACGAAACAATAAGTAATCCATTTAGGGTACAATTGCTAGGTATTTTGACAAACCATATAGGCCGACAAATAGTTTTTCCTCACGATTTACGTGGGCTTTTTTGGGTTTTATCAAGGTATACAGTTTGTTAGGTATTTTGACAAACCATATAGGTTGACAAATAATTTAGATTAAGATTTAGATATATAATTTAGCTTAAAGTGAGCGTAAGCTCCAAGTTAGGTATACAAGAGTAGGTGGGTAGTAAGAGTGAGGTTTAGTTAAGACACTCGAATACTTACGTAACCGACCTGATAAGAGGTAGTCAAAATTTAAAACTGCATGTATCGGTGACAACACTATGTTCTCATCTCATGACGGGAGTCCAGACCCATGCTGATTTGTTGTTGTCCATGAAACACGTGAGTTCTCCTCCGACGAGTTTAATCGACGTCTCCTTCAACTTTATGTACTCCTTGCGCAGGCTGGATTTGGATCTTTTTCTTTTGCTCATGGTTGTTCACCATATAAAACACTGAACAAACTTCCCTATATAATTAAATTAAACCGAACGAACGTGCGACTTTGACAACACAAAAACGCGTAATGGCGCGCCCGTCCGGCGCCCGGGAGGGATAGAGAAGGGAGATATTGCTTCTTTTTATTAGGACTAGGTATCTAAACGTGTGACTAAGACAGCATCATCTCGTGTGCTGCTGCAAGTAAATAAGTATTCGTCTTCGGTTAAGGTGTGAAGTATAATTTTGATCAAGTCTTGTTTTGTGAAAGAATAGCCTAAAAGTAACTAATATAAGCTGCGGTGTTAGCTTGTTTGGCATCTTAGTGTTATAATTTTTTTTCAAATTCGTTCCGAAAATATAGCTGAATTGTATAGAAAACAGAGCGTAGAGTTGGCTTCAAAGAAACAATCAGGTAAGTATAAAAATAAAACTATAAGTACAGTAATGGTTTTTTTTTTAATCACAAAGGCGGACTTCAAGCTTACGACCCGCCTGATGCTAAGGTAGCCTGTGCCTGTGGTCACTTGCAGTACTGCCGGTAGGGGATCCCTTCTTTCTTGAAGAATCCCATACCGTAGTCCCTTAAGAAAACCTTGGATCATACCTCAACCTAAGCGTTCGCGGGAGGAAATTCCTCTGAAATAGTACGTGACCATTTAGGTTTCAAGGTGTGAGGCTAAATTTCCTACCGATGTGACGAGCGGTGCGATGGTAGAAATAAGCCGTGCGCATCATTTCGAACAATTTCTCAAAACAAATCTGTATATTCTAAAACGCAGGAGAGTAAAAACGTCTCAAATTAGTTACATTGAAAATGATCTTTATTGGTTAATTTATCATCACTATATTTGGTTACGTAATAAATTGTAAAATTTATTTATTTGTATTTCATTATCATTTAATTATTCGTAAAATATATAAAATAAAGTTACAAATTAAGTAAATTATCAATAAATTAATTACTATGAATTATTGCTTCGGCTTTATCACATTTCTTTTCTTAGACTTCCATTTGTTCCCCGGAGCAATGGGCTCGTAAGTTCTTCTTCGTTCAGCTGAAGGGGAAATAATAAAAAAATACAGAAACTACTAGATGTTATTTTTTTTTCATTGTTGTAGATCTAAATAAAAATATGAATCTTTCGTATCTCTAATAATAAAATTTTTTGGTCTTAATTAAATGTAGATACCTGTATAGTAGTTGATTTTTGTCAATTTTAGTTTTATTTTATTTATTAAATACAAAGACATATAACATTTCTAAAAAAATTATTAAAAAAATTTAACTAACCTTTATTCTTTGACAAAAAATCGAGCCTATTGTACCGCGCCTATACTCGTAGTTCTGATTTCCACGGTTTGAACGTTTAGTATAAATATACAGTAGAATCCGAATATAATGACGGTCAAGGGATTTATTACGTCGTACTAACCGGACGACGCACAAAACGACCGGATAGTAAATAAAAAAAATATGTATTAAAATTAACGAAAGATAAATTTAATGGTACCTACTTAAACATTGTACATTAGATACATAAGTTTCATAACACAGTTGGATCAGAGATTACTTACTGACGTAGAAAATCTGCAATTTTAGTTTGTTTGTGACCTATTTTTGATTGATATTAAGAACTTTGAACAGAGTGTTGTGAATACGAGGCATCATACTTTGCATTACATCATCATCAAAGTTAGTTTGAACAAACACATTGAGCGTTTCTGCAGGCTTCAGAGCTTCAGAGGCACTGGAAGTCGAATTAGTCTCCTCCGATTCGTCATCATCATCGTCGTTTTGGCTGTTAATCATATTTGCATTCACCAGCTTCTAAACGGTGTATTAAAGCACTTTTTTCTTCAATTGAGATAGACTTTACACACGCTAACAAATCCATAAAGTGGAACGGCGAGTGGGACACGGGGCGGCGTGGTAATATTGGTGCTTAGGTATTATAAACAAAACACTGCGCATCGTTCTAACCGGACGATTTATTGGCATAATAGGTCGCTATAAGCAGTTGATCGCTATAAGCAGTTGGTTGCTTATACCAAATACGTAATACATGGATTTGTTTTCATAGTTCATCTTTATGAAACCTAAATTTTCATTATCGTCGTCAAAAACGGTTAGCCGTTATAATCAAAGTCGTTATATACGAATTCTACTGTATATATTACATATATACCTATTCTTTACTGTGTCTGATCTTCCTACTTCTCAAATTTAGATAACTTTTCATAACTTTTATATTAATAAAAAATCATCAAAATCTGTATTCTTAAGCTTACATGAGTAAACTTTTCTTTTTTTGTAGTCAGTTAAATTTTTATTATATGATTTTTTTTAATTTAAACATTAGTAGCAGAAAGACCGAGCTTTGCTTGTTTTTAGGGTTCCGTACCGAAAAGGTAATTAGGAACCCTATTACTAAGACTTCGCTGTCCGTCCGTCCGTCTGTCAACAGGCTGTATCTCATGAACCAATATAAAGGGGCTTTCAAATAGGGCGGGTCGATGTTGATAGTTTGTGGCGGCCATGTTGTTTTAGCGGCGTGTGTCAAATGCGTTGTTATTTGTTCAGTTACTGATGCCAAATCACTATGGCAAGTTACACGATTGAGTAGCACGTCCAAATGATAAAACTTTACTATCAAAATAAGTGTTCGTTAGTGCAAACGCGGTGGCCCTTCAAAGTCGACTTTCCAACGTTTGGTGACCAAATCCAACATCCTTACGTCAAAGGAACGCCAGATCGGTCGAGAACATCGCTGCTGTCCGTTAAAGTGTGCAGGAGACTCCGAGGATGTCGATTTTTTGCCGTGCACAAGAACTCAGCCTTTCGCAGACTTTAACTTGGAGAATTTTGGGTCGGGATTTTGGGCTGAATTGAACGATATGGCCGTGGACAATATGTGGTTCCAACAAGACGGCGCTACGTGCCATACAGCGAGCGACACAATGGACATTCTGCATGAACGGTTCGAGGGTAGGGTTATCTCTCGCAGAGGTGACGTGAACTAGCCACCAAGATCATGCTATTTGACCCCGCTAGACTTTTTCTTGTGGGGTTTTCTCAAGTCGCAGGTCTATGCCAATAATCCGCAATCAACCGATGCCCTGAAAGTCAATATAACGCAGTCCATTGCTCAGATTCAGCCGGATCTATGCAGAAGAGTAATTAAAAATTGGACCTCTCGGATCCGTGCCACCGTTCGAAGCCGCGGTGGACATTTAAACGATGTCATATTTCAAATAAAAAAATAATTTCTTTAATATCGCCCATACAGCTTGTTTTATTTAATTTCAACATCGACCCGTCCTTGTTAAAAAACCCATTAGTTAGACAGTTGAAATTTTCACAGACTCTGTTATAACTAAACAACGAATACTAAAAAATAGAAAAAAAAAATATTTAAGGGGGCTCCCATACAACATACGTGATTTTTTTGCTCGTTTTTGTAGATAATACGGAACCCTTCGTGCGCAAATCCGACTCGCACTTGGCCGATTTTTTTCAACAACGCCATCTATTGTCAAGTAGCTTTATTGCCTGAAAACACACATAAAACGACGTCGACGTAGCTAGATCGATTCGATCGATCGCCCCGAAACTCCCTGTATGCTAAATTCATGAAAATCATTGGAGCTGTTTCCATTTTTCAGATTTAAATTATATATATACATATATACAAGAATTATTCGTTTAAAAGTATTAGATTATGAATAATTTATAAGTCTGTTCCCCCTTAACTAGGTAGCCTTTAAACTTCATCACTTACCAATAGCATTTGCTTTATCGTTAGAATTAGAACAGCCTCCTTCACATTCACTCTGTTCAAAATCTTCGTAGTTATTCTTGCAAAACTCAGGCACTTCGGGTTCAGTCGACGACTCTGACTAGAAAAAAAAATCACTGTGAAATATTGTTTTTTGGATGTTCGAAAAATACAGACAGACAATTATTGATGTAAGCATAGATTTAAAGGCATTTGAATTTCTTTGTTGGTGAATTTGTACTCGAATTATAATTAGTCCTGCCTGCTCATAGTTAAATATTTGGTATGTCTTAGGTACAATTTTTTATTGCTTTTTAGTCATTAATATTTTTGCAGTCGGGTTTTTTTTATTTACAGCTTTAACTTTATTTTTTACTTTTTTCTTCGACTCGGGCTTGACTATTTTATATTCCCTATAACTCTCGTGAGATGAATACCTTTTATTTGAAACCTCCTTCGTAGAAATCGGTCCAGCCGTTAATCCTTACACAGGTTGCAATAGAACGGTCATACCCACATACATGCATACGCGCGAATAACATTAATCTTCTTCTGGGTCAGTCAGGCAAAAAATAAAACTGACGAACAAAACAAACAAATAAATCAACAAAGATCATAAGATTACTTTAAAGGTGTATAAATAAACGTCATGCAAATTCGAATTCACGATAAAATGCGTGGACTCAAAATTAGTTAGACCATGTACTAACTTTTGTTTAGGACTTTCTTCATTTCCAGTTATCAACAAATTTAACTTTGCAGTCTCTGAAATAAACGAGCTTAAACCCCTAGTATGCCAGATTGTATGGTATGCATACTTTGTCTAATATTTATAAATAGGTATATATTTTTTTTAAGATAAATTGTTAATAACAAAAATTTGGATCAATGTTGTCCCAAAATTAAAAATGAATTGAATTGAATTGCAAAGTCAACCTTAATTAACCAACTATAATTATGTATTTATTACATGTAAAACATTTTTTTATTATTTTTACGAACTTTACGAAAAAAGCTCTCTTTACTCTTAGCTTCGGCCAAGTACATCTGACACCACTTGTGGTGATTTTTATTGGTGTGATTTAACTTACGTTAGGATCGTATTTATTAACTGCAACTCCATCCACAAGATGATAACGTTCTCTCCGCTTGTATCCAGTTAACGTCCCGTCTTCGCAAATCCCTTCGCACGGACTCCATTCCTGCCACTGCGACATGGGACAATCTTCTGGAGACTCAGGGTCAGTTTCTATAGACTTTTCGCTATTTAAATAATCAAAAATATTATATTTATATAGCTGTCCTTTCATTATTATTTTATACGTGTTATATAATATCGATTAACTTCTTATGAATGAAGATATGTAAAAGACCAATTAATTTTCTGTTTTTTTTTTCTTTTTAATCTCTATCTGTTTTTCCAACACGAGTAACATTAAAATTTATACGATAATTAATTTATATAAGGGTAAGCACCGGGTCGTAAATATAAATGTAAAACATTCTTATGTAATGTACATTAAATAGATTTTCTTTTATCTGTACATTAACTAAAATTAAATATACATATGTATATTGCTTACGTCGGTGTGCCCCTGAATAGACTAGGCTCTCATCCCCTATTAAGGTCTGCTGGAAGAAATCTCTGAATCGAGATAAGCTTACCTATATGTACAACTTTACCTTTTTATGTAATGGTCTTTGGAAATTATTATGTACAATATACAATCTAAGTGCTGTTTGTTTCCTTAAAAATAAAAAAAGACACAGAAACGTACTCGTATTTATAGGTTTAGGAGTTCCTTTTTTAACCTACACAAATATTTGCCTTATACTCTTACCTATGCTAAACTTTTACTACTAACTATGCTCAACCTACGCGAATATTCGCTTTATACTTATGCTAAAAACTTAGCCAGAAGCATTGCTAGAAGTCGTCAAGCCTACATATACGTTCAAGACTATTTGTTATGACCCTTGAGTACATCTAATTAGTACTGATTATAATTATTCTTAGAGTTCCGTAGCCAAAGATAAATGATAAAAATTAATCCTAACGCATATCAACAGTCATAGCCACCGTCAGTCCGTCTGCCTCATAGTAGCACTTAATCGTCATGTCTAATAGTATTAAGTCTGTAAAAGACAGCCTTATAATTCCACCTCTTAACATCGATTCCAATGAAATTTTACAGGGAAGTGTCCACCATACAATAATTATGGACCTGATAAATCAAAAAAGGTTTTTCGAAGGCTAGCTCATCCTTCACTCTAACTAAACTATAATTATTTTATGGTGTGTTTTAGGTATCTTATCAATATATCAATACTCCTTAGTGCTTTTGATTTAAATTACATTTTATTTTGACACATGTTCGACAACACAATTCGATTTTACTCAAAAAAGCCGGCCAATTGCGAGTTGGACTCACGCACCGAGGGTTCCGTACCTACCACCATTTACGTACTTTACAAACACAAAAAAAAATATGTTTTTTTTTTATTTTTACATTTGAGTTGATTGAATGAAAAGTATTTCGCGGTTTACGATTTATGGCGTATTAAAAAAAAACTACTTACTAGATTTCGTTCAAACCAATTTTCGGTGGAAGTTTGCATGGTACATCATATTTTTTTTTTAGTTTTATCATTCTCTTATTTTAGAAGTTACAAAAAAATCTATATCTATAGATACCCCACACGTATGGGTTTGATGAAAGTTCAGTTCTAAGTATGTGGAACTCTCAAAATTTATTGTTTTTTTTTCTTTTTTCTGTGAAAATCTTAAAGCGGTTCACAGAATACATCTACTTACCAATTTTCAACAGTATAGTTCTTATAGTGTCGAAAAAAAGTGGCTGTGACATGACGGACAGATAGACAGTCAGACATGACGAATCTATAATGGTTCCGTTTTTTGCCATTTGGCTACGGAACCCTATAAATGTTAAACTCACTCAAAGCATAAGCAAATCTTCTTGTATACTATAATTACTAACAAATATTATAAAGCTGAAGAGTTTGTTTGTTTGTTTGCTTGAACGTGCTAATCTTAGGAACTACTGGTCCGATTTGAAAATTCTTTCAGTGTCAGATAGCCCATTTATGTCAGATGTAGGCGTGTGCTAAAAAAAAGGATTATCTTTTTTTTAAGGAAGGACTAAACGGGGGTCCAAAGTTTGTATGATGCTCGCGAGGTTAATTCATAGTTACCTAATTACTTTTTAGTAGTTACTTATGTATTATTTTTGAGAAAGAGAGAGAGGGATAGAGAGAGAGTTGGAGAGAGAGTGTTAGTAGGTTTTTTCTACAATTGAGGAGTTGCCGTAAGAATCCTACGCCGATAACCAAATTTAGGCAAAAGCTAGTTTATTAATAAGGGCCAAGTTAAAGTAGTATTGAAACTAAAGTTTTTTAAATAATAATCGAATCAAATCATTAAAAACTGAAATTTCAAACAATATGCGCGCTTATGAGCGCAGCTGTCACGCGCTCAATTCGATGTTGCGCCAAGGGCACCGGCTAGTCCAATGCGTCATTTGAACTAGTTACGAAACTGTTGTATCTAGCAATATTTAAACAACCTCTAGAACCCTATATTGCGCGTAGCCCGTCACGCACTTGGCCGGTTTTTATTAATTTAACAATAATAGTCTTTAGAATGTTATTATTTTATTATTCTATATATTATACATCGTTCATTTACTTATATTTTATACCTGTTTTACAGATGTACCTACTTCGCATAAGTAACTTTTAATGGAATTTGAACTAAAATTTCACTTTTCCAAGCACATTTTATAACTTGGTCGACTATTACTAGCCTGTAAAGTGTCCTTACCCGTGATAGTTTTCCTTTTAAATTCATTATATATGCACTACCACCGTAATTTTTTTTACATTTCCAAATACTATACTTTAGCTGGTAGTGGGGTGAGGGGGGAAACTTAACTCTAACAAAAATTAGTACTTTAAAGCTAAATGTTTCGCAAACGGAGCCCTAAATCAAAAAATGATCTTTGCAGACCGCCAATGTTTTTGGAATTCCTATCCAACGATACCCCACACGATGGAGTAGGCGAGAGAAAAAAATTACGCCCCCATTTCACGCGTAGGGGAGGTGCCCTAAAAAATTTTTTTTCAAAGATTTTATTCTACCACTTTGTCGGTTTGATCAATGTGTATATCCCTGCCAAATTGCAGCTTTCTCGTATTAGTAGTTTTTGAAATAAGCCGCCGACAGACAGACGGACAGACGGACGGACATGCCGAAACTATAAGGGTTCCTTGTTGGCTTCGGAACCCTAAAAAAGAGCAGATCAACGTCTGCTTTAGCGCTAAAGCAATAGAAAGAGCAGAACAACGTGTCAAAGTCAAAATGTTTTATTCAAATTTGCAGGTCATTAGCTTCCAAACATAAAAAATTGTGTCTTGATGGTTACAATCTGTAAATTTTAGAAATCCGAACAACCATCATAATAGAGCTTAACGAAAATTTATTTAAATAAAATTGGTTCTAAGTTTTTCAGATATCCACAGGAATCCTACGGCACACTAACTTAAATGTGGGTACAACACACACTCTGTTGGTTTTCCTTTTTAAGTCTTTCAAGGGTGACAGAATCACATAGCCAGGCGTGAACAAAGTCAAGGGCAATACATAATTTATCTTTGCAAAGTAGGAACAATATCCTCTGTAAAAGCTATATCTATTGTACATGGTACGTCCGTGAAAGAAGTAGCAAAATTCAAACTTGAAATTTGACATAGTTAAAGCGTATTTCTTTACTTTCTTTGGAACCTTGAAATAGTGACGGACACATCAAAATAAGTGATATTATGTTAATGCAGACATCTAATACAATAAATACAATATAATAAAAGATAATATTATAAATAAATATAATACGATAAATAATATATAATATAATGCAGACATAAAATAAAAGTTTGTTTTTTAGTTTGATTAAACACGCTCATCTCTGAAACCACCAGTCGGATTTAAAAAAATCTTTTAGCATTTGATAGACTATTTAACATCACGTTTCGATAATATTTTTTTATTTAACTATCGCGCTTTGTACCTACACGATATTCTTATACGTGCAAAACATTTACCTTTTTTAGTTCTCGACGTTTCAGCCAGATTATACGAACTTTATATTGTACAGCCACCTAAACTCTATAGACCGGGAGACAGTGACACAAAATATTGTGTCATTTGTACCAGTATGGCGGTTCTTCAGGGGTACGTAATGGCGAAAAGAAAAATGATGGTCATAGCGCTGGTACCGGGCGGCCCAATCGCGTGGGCGTAAGTCGAACGTGTCGGATAAATACAAGTGTCGAACTATTTGTTTCACAAAAATCCTTGTATTTTCCGATAGTCCATAAAAAAAAGTAGGGGATAGTACCTTGCAATTTTTTTAATTACGAAATGTAAGTATTGTTGATTAACAGTGATCTTGAAGTGTAATATTAATTACTAGTGCGCTTGCAAGTTTAATGTGATTGTATATCATGTTTCTATAATGTAGTATAATTTATTTATTTTTTTTGGCAGAAAGTTATTGAAAATGGCGATATTTATGTTAGAGGTGTTCAGTTTGATAAATGTTTTCATAATGTAAGGTTAGATTATAGACAAAAACTTAAAGCGTTAGAAACATTAAATGGTGTAATTAAAGAATTACCATTTGTTTCAGGATCGTACAAAACTGCTATAACTGCTGTAGCCGCTGCTACTACACTAACTGGAAAGAATATTTAACTTCTTTTTTACAGTTCTACTACAACCTATAGAGCTAAACTTAATTCATAAGCGATTTGTATCACTTTTAGTGACAACCGAATCTATTATAAATCAATAGTAGTACTCTTAGCTTCAAAATTACCTGCAAGTGACGCTAAATTGTTTGTTGGGCTATAGCTTAGCAAGACACGTTACCCTAGTACTACAATAGTAAGTAGTAAAACTCCGTCATTTGTGAAAGACGCTTGTCAGTTCGTTGAGATGCTTCAGAAAATACATTTGGAAGCTGATGAAGTTTTGACGTCGAATCGCTTTTGCCCAACGTTCCAGTAACTGAGTGTAATAAAATTACTTACCACATGACTATATAACTCTACTTCTAACATTGCCTATATTAGAAAATTACTTCCTTTACCAAGGACATACTACCTATAGATTGATGACTTTGCTATGGGTAGTCCAGTAGCACCAGTTGTAGCCAATGTTTAGATGGAACCTTTTGAAGACAGTGTTTTGAAATCGTGTAAGACCAGAGATACTTTTTTCTTAAGTGTACTTTTACTTAGTCAATCGACATTAACTTATTCATACAACACGAATGTTAATAAATTATTAGAATGTCTTTTTGTGTATTAAGTAGATGTAATACAAAGATGTCGTTACCCAATTGGGCTAAAATAAATTGAAATGAAATAATAAATCAGAACAACGTCTCACCCCCCAACGACGATGTTAGCTATTTCAGGGTTTTGATACCTTGAGGGTTCGTCTGGCTCAGCTCCAGTCGGTGAAGTTTCTTCGTTTTCTTCCTTTTCTGTCACAGTTTCCTCACTATCGGCTAAAAGGAGTAAACAAAATTAAATTATCATTGATCATTATTTAAAATATTTCATCTCGTATGGTAAATTTACCTGGCGTTTCTTCGCATTCCCTATGATAAGTCCTGACTAGTTTTATGTGTAGTTTACCGAAAGGATGAAGATCCACCAAGTCCACTTCGTAAAACGGAGAGTTTTTGTCATAAGAACTCATTTGAACTCGAGTAACTGCATCTTGAGGAAATGTTTCAATATTGGGAGACTATAAATGTAAATTACAATAATGCTTCAATATAATTTGTATATAATATATACTACTCCAAAAAATTACAGTGCCATAGGCATTCAACCTATTCGGCATGAAAAACAAAATAAAAATATTCTGAACCTAAGCAATTTAAACCTTTTACTAATTAAGTTAAGTCTATTAATTGAGAAAAATTAAATAAAATAACATCTAATTTACCTCATATGATACGCCGCTGTCCGTCCCAGCATCCCATGGGTACAAATTAAGTTCTCTTTCCTGAAGCCACGTGTTATCCTCTTGACAAAGTTCAAACCTAGTAACGCCAAGGAACCAGTCTGGGGACGGGTGGATACCAACAACTGAGGTAAAGAGGTGATTGGTCTTATCAACGCGAAAGAATGAGTATGTTGGGTAGGACAGTTTCCGGTACCCATGACCTTTGCCCTTGATCAAGGTGCGAACGCCATCATCAATCTACAGGAATGGAAATACTTAATCAACTTTTGATACAAGTATCGCTGTGTTTTATATAAAAAACTAGCTGTCCCGGCGAACTTTGTTCCGTTGCCGTCCCTCTGTACCCGGCGAAAGTTGGTTTTTACCTATAGTGCCCGAGTCCGGCTCGCACTTGACATATCGAGATAAAAACTATCCTATCTTTTAAGTTGGATCAAATAACAGATATTTACGAAGTTTGATCAAAATCGGTTCAGTAGTTTAGGAGTCCATTGAGGACAAACATTGTGACACGAGATTTATATATATTAAGATAATTGTAATAACTGATAGATGACACTGTATCTGAATGTTGGGTTGTGTTTATGGCAAAGGATTTTTGTTCAGGTAAAATAAATACAGATAACCCAGTTTACACAAGCCATAGCACAAAGTTTTCAACCGTAATTTCTCTTGCATCTCTGCACAGTTTTGTAACGTACAAATCATCATCATTCCTTGCGTACACGGATGGTTTTACTTTCAAGGGTTTAGAAATATTGTGTTATTTACTCGACTGCTTTAGTCATACATAGGCTCAATGCAAATTTACTAAAGTTCAGATTCAACACTTCCTACCCTTTAGACATGTAGGTCTTTCTCAATATTTTGCCACAACCCAAATCCCCTAATGGAAACCTGAACCAGTAAGCAGGACCATGACAGCTACTGAAATCATTTCCTTCTGCTGATTAATAATGTAACCTGTTTACCTTTTCCCTAATTTCAGCTTCTAGTTGACTAGAATTAGCATGTTCCGCCAAATCTTTAAGACCATTTGATGCCAAAACACCAGGAGCCCATAAAATAAAATCTACAGAGTGTGAGGCGCCAACAAGATCACTGTAACGAGGTATCCAGTCGTTCTCGGGATAAAGTCGGGGATGAGAATGACGTGACCAAACTCCTGTGAAGGTCAACTGAAACGAAAATTAAATATTTCACGTGTTTTTCTTTTTTGTGTCATAAATATAGTTGCAATAAGTTTACCTACTTCATATTTAGCTTCATCACAAACTTGGCACTCATAATTCAGCTTAGGAGTAACATCATCAGGTTGCCTCATATCTTCGCAAAGCCTACGGGTCAAGGGTGTTCCATCTTCATACCACGCATTCTCGTTTTCAGCGACCATCGCACGTAAGGTGACACAACCACTACCAGACGAAGGTGCTTGCCAGTATACCTTAAAAATATATCGAATATAAAGACAGATTTAAAATATATTTATGAAACTTTATTTGTTATTGAACGTCACTGCGAAGCAGCCAATTAAGCTATTTTTAGTGCATATATTGAAACAGCTTTTTAGCACAGAGATCGTTGACGGGACAAAGACAGACATGTTTTCAACTATACGAATTCCACATGGCTTTTAAACCCCACGCCTGTAACCAAATGTAGCGGTAGCTATAGTATTATCTATATAACCACAAAGAAAATAATTTACCTCTACAGTAGATTTATATGAATTCATAGTTTGTTCAACTGAATACAAGCACCGGTCACTAAATTTAGCTGTCTCCGAAGTCTGAGGTCTGAGTTCACCTGGAAACAGGGTAATAGTTCTCCTAGGGTTCCCAGGGGCTGGTTTTGTGTCACCTTCTGCCGATATCATAAAAGCTGTAAATCTAGAGTCACCGTCTGTTTCGGTTATTTGCACTGTGAATAAAATCATAAATTATTAGTAACCAGCTTAAAGTATGGCTTGGCACGCGAGGTGGACGAATACTAATATTGCGGAAGTAACTGTGTTTGTCTACCTGTTACCTCTTCACGCTAAACCGCTGTACTGATTAAGATAAAATTTGGCATGGAGATAGTTTGAGTCCCGGGAAAGATCATAGGCTACTTGAAAACGTCAAGTGTGAGTCAGTTTTTTTTCTATAATTGAAGAGTTGCCGTTGAAATACTACACCGTTAACCAAATTTCGATCGGGTGGAGCCGACGATAAATTTGTTATGGAGATAGTTTTAATCCCAGGGAAGGATATAAGCTACTTAAAAACGTCAAGTGAGAATCGGTGTTTTCGATAATTGAGGAGTGGCCGTTAAAATCCTACACCGATAACCGAATTTAGGGTGGGCAAATTTGGCATGGAGTTTTGGCAAATTTTATGCCAAATTTTTGATTACCTATTATGCTCTCTAGCTGATAATTTCCAAGAATGGTGAAATATTTAAACCTAAATTTTCAGGTTAAGGCCAAATACCAATTATTATGCATTTAGCTTAAAAGTTATGGATTTCAATACAAACTTCCAACAACTTCCAACCTTCCAACTTCCTTAGACAAATAAATATTGGAATTCTCATACAAATTTTTACCACTAATTTGGAATATCATCCCCTACAGGGGTCAAATAGAGGTTGAAAGTTTGTATGAGAATTTAGCTATTTTTGTTTCTACAGACTTGAAGTTTAGTAACGAGGTTACAGAAAACGTACGTTAGTACTAAAAAAAGGATTTTGCGATATTCATCCTCAGGGGGTTAAATGGGGTTAAAAGTTTGTATGGAAATCTGTCACTATTAAAGTTAAATTCACAAAACTTAGTATTTCGACTAAAGATTACAAATAAAGAACGGCATATATTACAGTTAATGGATAATTATCCCCTAAAGAGTAAAATAGGGTTTGAAGATGTGTATAAAAATTTCGATATTTTTGTGTCTAGTGACCTAAACTTAGTAAATCCAGGTCCTTTGAGAGCTGAGGCTCTTAGCGTGACAAGGTGGTAATTAAAACTAATGCAGGTTCATGGGATTCGATTGAAGCATTTATTTTACAATTAAATATTTACCATAAGATAGTCACAGGCATATAGTAATCATTGAATGAACAGACGCCTAAAGGTAGGGAAATTCAAGGGTGTGAACCTTCGGTAGAATCCATTAGCTAAAGTTTTTTCGATCTTGATAGCTGTTCTATATTCCAAATCTCGTAGTCCAGCAAAGATAATTCACTCGATGACCGCGATCGTGATACTCGTATAACAAATATACTTTCACCTGTGACTTCTATAAATCGAACAGAAAAACTAACCTAAACTGCTACAATATACCTACTTACTTACATGAATCAAATCGATAAACCCTATTGTCCCTGAGGTATTCGAAAAGCTCCTGCTGAAGCGTCTAGCTAGATTGTTACATTGCTTGCTACACACCCCGGACTCAGGCCCGAATCTCCACAACCCTAAAATTTTCAAAAGCAGGTACTTCGCCACGTCGCGGTGGTTGAAACAAGACGGAATAAAATGTGACAGTACTCCTCGAAATAGTCGGCAAACTATACCTGGTAAGTACCTTTAGATAAGTATTTAAGAATAAGACAAAATACCTGTGTAGAGCTGTTCAGGCAAATAGGTGTCGACAGTACCCAAGACATCCAGCTTAAACCTTCCATCTGGAGGCGACGGTTGTGTCGTAGTACCATAAGGCCTCCTATCGCATCGAAAGCAATAGGTCTCGTCAAATATAAGTACTAAACAAAGAGCATACCAGTATATATTCATTGCATTCACTTTATTAAAAATGGCAGGTAAAAAAATAATAAAAGAACAAACAAATAATTTTACTACAATATCATTTTCCCCCGAATGCTCACTTGCTTCATAGGAACACTAAATCAACTAAAATATTTTAGAGGCAAGTTCATGATGTGATGCAAAGTAGGTGACGTTTGTTAACCGAAGGATCATATTTCCGTTTCAATTGAAGCTGTAATGGCTTAATAACGCATTAATTAGTGTTCCTAGTCCAAATAAAGACAATCAATTGAACATGAGTTCGTACATCATCGCTTAGTCAAGTGGGGGCATACGTTCTTTTCCTATCCCGTTTTGTACATTTTCATGGGTTTATAAACAAAATACCGTTTAAAAAACGCAAGCTAATTGGTGTACCGTCAAATCTTGGAACTTTTCATTTTCAACCAAAAATCAAAGCCGTGAAAGCATAAAGTCCGTGGGACACTCAGAAAGTTTTGAGAAACTAAAAACCTAACTTCTATATATAAAATATTTCAAATAAATCTTTTCAAAGAACTCTCCACCAGTTTGTATACAAAGTTTCATGCGTCTGAACCAATTTTCGAAACATTTTTTTCTAGTCTCTCTTCTAGGTCTTGATAGAAATCAAGCCGTAGTTGATGGTAGTTGTTCTGATGACGTGGACATTAATGCTGGTGTCCCGCAAGGCTCGGTGCTGTCTCCTACGCTGTTTCTACTGCATATCAATGACATGTTGTCCATCAATATCATACATTGCTATGCAGAAGACAGTACCGGAGACATTTAGTACATGAGTCGTCTAAACATTCCTTGTTCCCTTGTGAAGCAAAAGCGCGGAGAACTTATGTCTCAAATCGAGACGATTCTGTCCAAGATCTCTACTGGGGACGGGTGCGATTTAACCCTACAAAAACACTGCGCGTTCACCGCTAAGAAAACACGATTTACTAAGATCCCATCGTTCTAAAACATAGCCCTTACCATCTCTAAGAGTTTTGACAACTCCAGCGATGTTTAGTTCCGAGATCATTGTCAAGACAAGGTGAAGCTGGCCTCCAAAAAACTTGGTGTTCTCAACAGAGCGAAGCAGTACTTCACCTCGGGTACAGGTTACTGCTTTACAAGTCGCAAGTCCGGCCCCATATGGAGTACTGCTGCTATCTCTAGGCGGGTGCACCCGGGTACCAGCTTGGTCCGTTTGACTCGGTTCAACGACGAGCTGTGAGAATCGTCGACAATCCCATACTAGCAAGTTGTATCGAACCCTTATGTCTGAGGAGAGACTTTGCCTCCCTGTGTGTGTTCTACCGCTTGTATAATGGAATGTGTTCTGATAAGGAATTGTTCGAAATGATGCCAACGGCTACTTTCTACCATCAGCAGGGAATTCATCTTCACACCTAGAACCTAAATGGTCACGTACAGTGCGGTTTCAGAGAAACATCCTCCCGCGAATTCTTAGGTATAGTGACCTGCCAAAGTTTTCTCTAAGGACTACAGTATAGGGTTCTTAAACAAAGAAGTTATTAGATTTTTTAAGGGTCGGCAACGCGCAAGTGATGCCCCAGGTGTTGCAAGCGTCCATAGGCTGCGGTAACCGCTTACACTCAGGCGGATCGCAAGCTTGTTTTCCACCTTAGTGGTATAAAAAAACACTCTCTCTCATGCCCGTTTGTATCTGGATAGGTCTTGTTTTTAGTTTGTAGTGGTATTTGATCCAGTTGCCGGTAGTTGCGCCTGACTGTTGTAGTGGTTGAAATTTTTGTAATGACGATGAAAATGCCAATCTAGATATTCGTAAAACCGCTGATAGAGGTGGCTCAGAAACGAGATCGGGAAAAATATTTGTTATGTTCTGTACATATAGTAGAGAAGCCGCTTTTAAGACAGTCGTCAAATAACGATCTACCGACAATCGGTATCGTTGTGTTCAGCATGATCTTTTGAACAAGAATAAACCGGTTGTTGCGTTTTAAAGTGGTGGAGGGGGCAGGGAGGGAGAGAAAATACGCGGAAACCGGGTATCAGGGTTTGGCTAATTTCTCAATAACCAAATATCCAATTTCAACAAATAAGGTGGCATATCATAGGTGATAAAATGCTTAACATATCATGTCTTACAATAAGTTCTGTAAATACCCTAGTTTATTCAATATTCAGAAAAAAAAAATTCCACCAAAAATATTTTTAGTTTGTTGAATTGAAGCAGTAAATGTCAATGACAGGTTTAAAACCAAGTGCTACATAAAATTGTCACATTTATTACCTTGTGGTATTGTTTTCAATTTTGAAATTCGGTCAGAAAAAAACAAAGTTATCACCGATATCCCGAGCGAGCTCGCGACGACCGAGACGGAGATTGGCTGAATGGCCAGCTCAACGACAACATCTCACGCACGTCAGTCACTCAGTTTCTCGCTCTGTTTGAGCACCGTAGTGGCTGTGTATGTACTTAATTAGTTTTATTTGATTGTGTTAGAAACTTAATAAATAATACATACTTATCCTACACTTTAAGTTACATACTTATGTATATAGCAGTTAGCAAATAAACATGGAGTTAGGTGCTGTCGGGTCGGTTAGTTTACCTAAGCGAAAAGAAAAGGCCGAAATAAACTGGAATCTTTGCCTTATTTGCCAGGCTTAGATAGCGCAAATGTCAGAAAAGCAGCAGAAAATGGTAACTAGCGATTTAAGCAGGCGTTTGCCTTGTGTAAACTTTACATGGATTTGTTTTAATAGAAGCATTTAACTTAGGATTCCAATAAAATGGAATGTCGAAGTATTTTTGTCCAATTTGATCAGTATAAAAAGGCATCTATCAAATCTAGAAAACGTTCAAAACGAGGGCAATCAATAGATTCCGTTTACCAGGAAGTGGGGTCGTTTCATTCACTAGGTTGCAAATAAAGTGTTTATGACCATAGCAATTACTAAACCAGCCTTAAAGCTTGACGCCAATTATGAACTATTGACTTCTGGAGGTTTTCCTGAAGCCAAAGTCGTGAGCACGAACCCCATTGAAATATTGACAGCTTGCAATCCTATCATGAGGAAGCTGACACATGATATATTCTTATTGGTATAGATTGAAGAAATTTGGGATTTGAAAAGTTAATAGTGCACAGCCTTGACACCGATGTCCTATTATTAATAATCTATTGTTATGGCCATTTTCCATTGCGAAAGACCGGTTGTGACTTGACCCATAGTGCTAAAGAGAAAGCCGATCTACTTGGTAGTCTCTGCTTCAAACTCGAATATGAACGACGAAAGCGCTGTACAAACTACTATACCGTGGTGCGGTAAGACCATGCCCGAAATCTCCATAACACAACGGGCGGTCCGGCAGTCATTGCTTTCTCTAAATGTTCATGAGTCGAGTGGGCCAGACGGTATACCAGCAGTGGTGCTTAAACAGTGTGCTCCTGAGTTGTGTTCTGTACTCACGCGCCTCTTCGCGCTGTCCTACCATACTACACTAGGCAATTTTCGTCTTTATGGAAGACTGCGAATTTGCACCCGGTGCCCAAAAAGGGTGATAGATCAGATCCACTGAATGACAGGCCAATCGCTATTACCTCTCTCCTCTCCAAGGTGATGGAGCGTATGATCAATACGCAGCTGCTAAGATACCTAGAAAAACAAGACCTGGTCAGCGCCCGTCAATATGGCATTCGCATCGGTCGCTCGACTGGTGACATTCTAGTGTATCTCACACACCGATGGGCACTAGTACAATCGAAGTTTTATTCGAGTTGCTTGAGTGTGTCATGCTCTCTCAAAGTGTCTCTGCGGTGGTGGCGTGTGTGTCGGGTCGTTACGTTCCCTAAAACATGGTTGAGCGAAGCGATGGCTGATTCATGTGTCATCCTCGTAAACGGGTGCCGCCTGTGGAGGCTGGTCTCCTCTTGCAAACTTCTTGGTATTCTTAGTATTTAGTCTTACTTTTTTGTTTTGTTTATTAATACTGTAAGACATTGATTATTTCTTAGTGATGAATACATAAACTGTCTTTTGTTTATATTAGATACTTTTTTATGTTGTGCTTGTGCTTTATATTTCATGTTTTTTTATGTTTGTAATGGAAAGTGTCCTTTTATGATAGGGAGGGCATTTTCCAATATTTTAATTGGACGCTGTAAAAGAAACGGAGAAAAGAAATGCCCTTGCTGAGTTTCTTGCCGGTTCTTCTCAGTAAGAGGTCTCCCGCCCTGTAGACTTACGAACCGATGGCGTAGTGACATTCATAAGTGCTCAATTATTGTAGCCTAATCTGAATAAAATTATATTTAATTGAATTGAATTGAACTAGCCAATGAGAGTCAGAGGGAGGCACTGTAGTAGCATGTAGCCTGGACACAGTAAAGACGTTCGCTCGGGCCTGGCACTGGGGTCTTCTATCGAAGTTGCCATCTTACGGAGTTGAGGGTTTGTGCAAATGGGTGGCTAGCTTTTTGTCCGGCAGACTAATAACGTAGTAGTTGTAGTAGTTGACGATAGTTGCTCTGATAGCATGGACAATAATGCTGGTGTCCCACAAGGCTCTGTGCTGTCTCCTACGCTGTTTATACTGCATATCAATGAAATGTTAGACATCAACAACACTATGCAGATGACAGCACTGGAGACACTTATTACACGGGCCGTGCAAACATCTCTCGTTCCGATGTGGAGAAAAAGCGTGAAAAACTTGTGTCTCAAATCGAGACCAGGTCTCTGACTTGGGACGGGAAAACTTGGTCCGATTCAACCATAGGAAGTCACAAGTCTGCGCGTTCACCGCTAAGAAAATCCCATTTACTGAGGTCCCACGATTCCAGAACACTCCCCTCTCCATCTCCAAGAGCATTGGGATCCTTGGTGATGAAATCTTCAGCGATGTTCAGTTCTGAGCTCATTTACAAGTCGCAAATCCGGCCCCATATGGAGTACTGCTTCCATCTCTGGGCACCCGCCCAGAATACCATCTTGCCCCTTTTGACTTGGTTCAACTACGGGCTGTGAGAATCGTCAACGATCCCAAACTCACAAGCCATATCCAACCCTTAAGTCTGAGGAGAGAATTTGCCTCCCTGTGTGTGTTCTACCGCTTGTATAATGGGATGTGTTCTGAGAAATTGTTCAAAATTTCGCACGTGTACGGACAAATCCGTACATATGGCAACGCTGTGCCAATATCTCTCAAAGATTTGCAGCTGATACCATGTTTGCCATATGGGTTCAGATTTTTTTTAACCAGTACAAAAACAAATCTCAAGATGACTTAAATGTCACATCAAACATATTTATAGATTATAGATTATAGACATATTTCTGGTTAACTATTTCAGTTGTACATAAGAAGTAGGAGATCTATTAATTGGGACATTCTTTTAGGGAACTGTTTAGGGGAATTGATATTTTAACTGTTTCTTGCCAATATATCTACACTTATATAATGTATATAGGCAAAAATTCGCATTTATTTGCCTAAAATAGTGACCTACACAGTGTTCATATAAGGAATAAGGATAAATTGGTATTCCAAAATGTCGTCATCAAAAAGTACATAAGTAGTTTTTTTGCAATACAAAGTTTATATTTTTACAATAAAATTCCAAAACGTGTGATTAATTTAGCTCCAAATAAATTATATTAAATAAAAATATATGACACAGATAGTTTGATGAAAAAAAGCTTTAAAAAAGTTGATGATAAAAATGTTTGGAAGAATTAGAACTTTATTAATTGGGAGGCATTTATGACATTTTTAAACTAAAACATTGTTTATTATATTATATTACCTAGTGTAAGGCTGTATTGTTTTATTTGTGATGTGAAGTTGAAAAATATAATAAATAAACTACAGAGTTTCGTTATTCAAAATATTTGTAGAACTGTAAATGATAATATGACTTAGTATTTTTTAGCTTATATTTTATACTTAATATTTTATTTATTTATATAATGATTATAGAAATAAGTCTTGTTACTAGTAGTTATTGAAATAATCTAGAAAATAAAACCCGCTATAGGATGATGCGCAGCACTAGTCTCGTTACCCTAATGTATAAATTCAGTCACAGATTTATCATTTCTCAACAGAATTAAAAAAATTAAAAACTTTTATATAGCTGTATCAATCGCCTAATTCTTAGTAATACATTACTTTTTGATTTCATGTAATTTACAATTCAATAAAATTAAAAAATGTTTAGTTAAAAAATCGCTTTTTTTCTAAATTTTTTATAAAGTATGGTATACACAGAAACCATTGTAAGACATATTATGTTAAGCATTTTATCACCTATCATATGACACCTTATTTGTTGAAATCGGGTAAGTGGCTATAAAGAAATTAACTAAACCCCGATAGCCGGTTTCCGCATCTTTCCCATCCCCTCGCTCCCGCCTCCACCACTTTAGAACGCGACAACCGGACTATTCTTATCCAAGACATCATGCTGAACCCAATGATACCAGTTTTCGGTAGAGGACTCTTCGGTCCGGCGGAACTTCGGTCTCGACGGCCTGGCTTCTCTACTGCTACCTAGGGTTCCTATATTAAATGTGTCTGTGATGTGAACATGACTCTATGACACAATCTACCGTCGTTTTTAATAATGCTGAATGGTTCGTTGAAAAAATATCTTATTACAATTTTCTTTTCCGTCTGTCAGTACGTTTATATTAAATTGCCCCTACCTTCTTTATGTTCGGTACATCAATAACAATAAAACTCACTGTTACCTATTTTCCATCATTTAAAAAAAACCTTTGTGGTTCGAAGCGAATCAATAAGTGGTTTTCATTTATTATGTTTTTCTTGTTAGTAAAATCAAGACAATTTAAGTTTAAGCAATAGTAAATCGTGTAAGCAATATAATTTATATTTACTAATAATGCCATTTTATTGAAAAATTATTAAAAGTTTAATGTCTTTTTAAGTTTTCAGCTATAATTGATTTTTTAGGTTTTTTTAGAACTTTAAACCGCTCCTCTGTAAAATTTATTTTAAAGTAGTAGTAAGTCTCTTTTTGGCCGTAAGCCATCGATATGTATACCCATTTTAATGACGTATCAGAACTCAGAATTTGTTCACGGCGATTAAACAAGATAAACATTAACAATACCTAAGGATTTCACTGAATATGAAACGAGTGTACAGTAAATACTGAAGACATAAATATATGGGTTAAGACAGATAAATACAAAGTACTTATGAAAAAGACTTATACAAGACTAAGCAGCATGATCTAAGACATTAGCCTGTCCTAGAGACGAACAAAAATAACATTTCCTTATACAATTTTTTTTTAGATTTGTAATTTTGGACATTTTTGGGGTGTTTATAATATATCTAACCAAAGTGTGTGGTGTTTTACTGTTTTCTCTGATGGTAATTAAATGTCTGCAAAACCATTAAAAATGCCTTCGGCAACTAAAGATTCCACAAAACTTAAAATAGCAGTGGAAATGCTAAATGCAGATGACAAAGTACCACAGTTGATTGAATTTGACCAAAGTCAACCCCTGTCGAGCATCATACAACTACTTTGTAAACCTTGGGGTCTTCCTGACCCTGAAAATTATGCGTTACAATTTTCTGAAAGTAACAATCATAACTATATCACTGAAAAAAACAGGAATGAAATAAAAAATGGTCTAGTACTACGCCTAGAACAATCTCCTTCCAAAACAGTACAAGAAATATTGTCTAAAATAAATGCTGGAAATGAGACTGAACAAATTGCAGCCCTAACGAAGTTATCTACGTTGAGTAGTGATCTTACTTTTGCCCTGGAGTTTATAAATAAAAAAGGGTTATCATTAATAATTAACAACATTGAGTCAGGGAAGTTCAAAGGAAGTTCTCTTAAATTTGCTTTGATAACTTTTGTTGAGCTTATGGATCATGGCATTATATCTTGGGACATTTTGGAAAACCAATTTATAAACAAAATTGCTGGTTTTGTGAGTAACCTAAGTAATACACAGGACTGTCAAATAATTCAATCATCCCTTTCAATACTTGAAAATATAGTTTTAAACAGTTCTGGAAAAAACTTACAAGTCGAGAAAGAAATAACCATACCAAATTTGGTACAACATCTACAAAACCCATACAGGGATAGAATCATACAACAGAATGCGATTGCCCTTATTAATGCAGTATTCTCAAAAGCTGATATCACTAAAAAGAAGACCATTGCAGCAACACTGTCATCAAAACAAGTCCGCAATGTTATTTACGAGACTTTAGTTGGGGCTATAGATTTTACTAAGAGTGTTACTAAAGAAGCTCTTAGCACAGAATTAGCCCATCAGTTATATGTATTACAGACACTATTACTTGGGTTGTTGCTGCCACGAATGCAGCAAGGTGCAGACACTCAGGAACAAGAATCACAAGAAAAAGTTAATGAAATGATTAAAATTGCATTCGGCGATGATAATACAACAGATAAAGAAGTTACAACAAGACGCTACCAAGAAAGCATATCAAAAAACTGTAAGAAACTTGGGTTTAAATTTGAGAACAATCCTATCAGAGATTTTAGTGACGTACCACCAGGTATCTTAGCTCTAGATTGTATGCTATATTTTGCTAGAAACTATCGAGAGGATTATACCAAAATTGTTTTAGAGAATAGTTGTAGAGCTGATGAACATGAATGTCCTATTGTAAAAACTAGTATTGAGTTAGTCAAACAGTTATGTGATATTTTACATATAGGAGAGCCACCAAATGAACAAGGACAAAGTTTTCATCCTATGTTTTTTACTCATGATCATCCATTTGAAGAATTATTTTGCATTTGTATAGTTTTGCTGAATAAAACTTGGAAAGAAATGAGAGCCACAACTGAAGATTTCATTAAAGTATCTAGTGTTGTTAGAGAACAAATTAGTCGGGCATTATCTGCATCACCTAAAGGATTGGACAAATTTCGTCAAAGAGTTAATCAACTGACATACTCAGAAATAACACAAATATGGCAACAGGAACGCACTAATAGAGAAGTATGGGAATCACATGCACGTCCTATAGTAGAATTGAAAGAAAAAATAACTCCTGAGATCATTGAATTAATTCAGCAGCAAAGATTAGGTGTTTTAGTTGGTGGAACAAGATTCAAAAAATACTCTTCAAAAGGACAGCGTATCAAGGATAAGTTCTGGTTTATTCGTCTTTCCCCCAATCACAAAGTCTTACACTATGCCGATTGTGATGAAAAAAGCACTCCCAGTTTGGAAGAACTTGGCAATAAGCTGACAGTTAGTGACATTAAATGTGTAGTCATGGGAAAGGAATGTCCACACATGAAAGATTTAAGAGGTAGAAAAATAAATCCTCAGTTAGCTTTCTCTTTGATTTTAAAATCTTCTGATATGACTTCATTAGATTTTGTAGCTCCAGATGAACAAATATTTGATTATTGGACAGATGGTATCAATGCATTATTAAAAGAAAAAATGACAAGCAAAACATATGAACAAGACTTGGAAACACTTTTATCCATGGAAATTAAAGTTCGTTTGCTTGATGCGGAAGGTATAGATATACCTCAGGATCCACCTCAAATTCCTGAAGAACCAGAGGATTATAATTTTTATTACGAAAATATTTAATATTTTTTTTCTAAAATGTAGCCAAGCTAAGCTAACTTTGAATGACATTTTCTTCATATGTAGTCAGAGTATGAATAATATTGTTCTCTATTGCTCACATTGATAAACAATGTTTTTTTGCATATGAATTTCAAAGACATTTCATTGGGATGTAATCAAAATAAACTTTAAGAGGGCTCCTGACGTCTACTAGCGCCACCAATCGTCATTTATGTTTTCATATTTTAACAAAATATTAGACCATTTTGTATAGAGAGGTCACCAAAAGATTGTAATTTTTATTATGAAAATATTTAATGATTTTTTCTTAAACAAAGCCCAGCTAACTTTAAATGATAATTTCTTAATATGTAGTGAGAGTATGAATAATATTGTTTTCGTTTTTTAACAATATTTTTTGCATATGAATTTTAAAGATATTTAATTAGGATGTAATCAAAATAAACTTTAAGAGAGTTCTTGACATTAGTACCACCAATGGATGATGATTTCCTATTTCAAGACTTTTTTGTATAGAAAGGTATTAATCTTTCACAAAAATATGTTGAAATAATTAGCTTTGTGACATTCAGGGGTGTGTCCAGAAACTCAATGCAGGTCAACACACTGACAACAAGGTAGCAAATGTATTTTTCTGCAAGATAAAAAGATACAACACAAAACTACACAAGGTAGAGATGTTTAAGAACCCAGATGGTATAATGAACCCTCATGAAAGTGTAATATAATAATTGGCTGGCCCCTGCCTTGATATGATTATATTATTTTGAGTTCTTATAACTATAAGTTTTCTGAAACAAAATGGGTTTACTGTTTTTTCATGTAAAATATTGTTATTGGTGAAAAAACAGCAAGTTTTCTTCAAAAATTACTCTAGATCTCAACAACATTGATATTGAAATTGAGTATTATCTATTAATAATAATTTATTTCCATTCTTCTGGATCTTTAAATCAATTGTATCATGTGTATCATTATTACTCATTTTAAAATACTTCCTTTTTATTGAAAAGGTAAACTTGTAATTGTAGGTGAAAGATTGTTCCAATAATTTTAAGATTTCCATTTTACTAAGTGAGTTGTATTTTATGTTTACATTGAATTGTTATTTGTCATAGTGAAACAAAGATCACCCAATTTTTATTGGTCTGTCTATCTGTACGCATATAGCCAAAAATTATTGAGTTGATCTTGAATAAATTAGTAAAAAAATATTGCTCAAGTATGACATTTATATGATGTGGTATATTTGGGCAGACTGGTGGAACCAAGTGCTTATATGATTTATTTTACATGTAAACCTACAATTTTATACCATTGACTGAGATACTGTAAACTTCCATTTTATTTTTTTATTATTATATACCTAGTTACATGGCCATATTCTAATATATTTTGTAAACCAAAGAGTTAAATATTAAATATATACAAACAATAAAAAAATATAATATACACTTTTTTATATTCCTTAAATTTATTATATGTTGAATTTTAAACCCTACTTATAAGGTCAAGTTCAATTTAAACTAACGCAATAGGGGCTCCGTATCAACACTACTTTTAATATATTAGTTTTCAATACTAGATATGATTTATCTTATGCAACGAAATTGTTACAATACCTAATAGTCAGTTATCATTTTGCTCTCGTTTAAAAAACAACCATAAACATAAGTCCACTAGGGGTTTAGTTTTCATACATTTATATCGGTATATGTACTCAAATGTAAAATTTTAAAAATCGCGGTAACAAGTTAAAAGTAAAGAAACGAAAAACGAAAAGAAAAGTTTATGAGCTCCATTTGCCATTCTTTGCCCGTGGTCCAATTGCGTAGTTCGACTGGTAGTAACCAAGGGCAATGATTTTTGTCCCTAGTTCTACCAGCAGGACTGTAAACTAGAAAATTGATAGTTTTTTATCAGACTTGCTCAAAAACAGTGTCATTACTCACACGGGCTTTTACTATATAAATTTTATTTTACAGAAGTGATAGATTTCATCAAAATCTTCATTTCGGATGACAGCTATGAAACTAGAAATGGCTTTATCTCCGAAACTATTAATTGTAGACTAGTGGTTTCCTTACAAAAGTGAAAGATCTCATCAAGATCTTTATTGCAGATGACAGCTGTCAAACTAAAAACGGCTTTATCTCTGTAACTTTTGATCGTAGACTAGTAGTTTTTTACAGAAGTGATAGATCTCATCAAGATCTTTATTTCGGATGACAGCTGTCAAACCAGAAACGGCTTTATCTCCGTAACTTTTGATCGTAGACTAGTAGTTTCTTTACAGAAGTGATAGTTCTCATCAAGATCTTCATTTTTGATGACAGCTGTCAAACTAGAAAGGGCTTTATCCATAAATTTTGATCGTAAACTAGTAGTCAGATATCTTATTTACCTTATACTTACCTTATAACTAAATTATAATTTTCAAAATGATTGTTATCCGAAATAAAGATCTTCATGAAATCTATCATTTTTGTCAAGAACCTGCTAGTCTACAATTAACAGTTTCGGAGATAAAGCCGTTTCTAGTTTGACAGCTGTCAAACAAGTGTGATAAAAAACTATCAATTTTCTTGTTACAGTTCTACTGGTAGAACCAGGGACAAAAATCATTGGCCTGGGTTACTACCAGTTGAACTACGCAGTTGGACCACGGGATGGATGTCATGAACTTTTTTTTTTAATGTTTATGAACTTAAATTTTCATTTGAGTAAGTAAACTACTAGTGCTCGATGAGATTTTATTAGCTTTACTTCCCGCTGATGCGATCCGATCTTCCTCGATTTGGCCCCAACAATATCTTAGAGTTTGCCATGCCTGCATTACAGACACACAAAGTTTGAAGCGTTTTTACAATGGAATAAAAGCAAAAAACTTGTTTTGTGTACAGATCTCTAAAATTTTTGATTTTTATTATTGTTAAGAAATCCGCTTTATCAATATAGAATCCATTACAGATCAAAAGATAGTGCTTTAAAGGTCTGACAAACGGACGGGCATCGAAGGTGAAGTAGGGTTCCGCTCTGGCAACCTTGGGGTACGGACCCTAATAAGTTCGAATTGAATTGCTTTTTTGAAGTTAGATCAGGATTACCTATCATTTGAACTATATTTTTAAACGACTTCAAAAGAGGAGGAGGTTCTCAATTTTATGATGTTTATATATATTTTTTTTATGTATGTTCATAACTTCGTCAGTTATAGACGGATTTGCGAAATACTTTTTTTGTTTCAAAGAGGTTCAATCCGGAATGGTCCCATTTAAATTTGATATACATCTGATGATGAGTGAGACAGACTACGGCTCTCTTCAAAAAATTATAGCAAATCAACCGCAATTGCTGCTATCGTATAAATATGCATTGTTTACGCAACATAACATCACGCACCAGTACACTCGAAAGCAGTTCGCCATTCATAAGTAAAAAATAAAAACTTTTTTACAAAAAAACAACTGGCTTCAAAAAGATGCACTAAAAAGGTGAAAATAATTTATTACAGAATTACAGTTTTAAGTTGGTGTATATGTACGCAACAGTTATATATATAACACACTTCACTTTCATGAATCCAACTTCAACCTGTAATTCTGATCAGATTTTTTGAAAATAACTATTTATTTTTACTTTTTTAGTGCAGTTTTATAAAGTCAGATGTTTCTTTTTTTGTTAAAAAGTTTTTTATTTAAATTTATTCACCCTTCTTCTACCTGGAGGAGCCCAACCTTTGCATTTTTTTTAAATACTTTTTGGTTTTTGAGAAATCAAGTGGCTCATGAACACATGTTCCTAAAAAATGTACTAATCCCATGTAAAATGTACTAATCCCATGTAAAAAATGATGACGTCATAACTAAGGGAGAGGAAATGAGGCTCAAAAAAATTGTTTTAGCGTAAGTAAATGTGTATCAAACGGCTATCCTCTACATCCATTTGCGATTTTCGAGCCAAATTGGCGTACTATTTCGGTTTATTGATTCCACCAATGGGCTCTACAAGTAAGTAAAGTACATCATGAGTAGACCTTCTAAACCAACAAAATGAACTATTAATTTTGTGATAAAAGTCTCGCTTCAAAAGCTGAAGGCTAAACTCTACTTTAACTACCAATACTCTGAATGCAAAAAAAATTGTCTGTCGGTCTTTCTATTTGTTTCAAAGCCAAACTGCTGAACTAATTTTGACAAGATTTGGTATCGAGTGCTTGGACCTAATAACAACATACATAGGCAACTAAATTGCAGTTTTAGGTGTTAATTTATTTCTATTATAATAACAAGGATAGACTAGCAATTAAAAAGTTACGAAATCGAAGTTGAGATATGCGAACTGAGCCGAAAGGTTTCATTCCAAGAGCTTAAATAAAAAAAAACGTTACATATAAATACATTTACACATATATTACACACTAGATTAGATAAGTACACAATTAATTACTGCATTTTAGAAACTTCAAATTTTGTAGTTATGATTTCTTCATCTGAATCTAATAGTGGAAGTGAACTAGTTGGTATATTTTCTTCAACCCAACGGAGGTCTGATTCTAAAGAGTGATTGTTTTCGTGTTGCGATTCTTTAGAGTCGTCAGTCTTTGTACTGTCACCACCGGGCCCACTTATACTAGTACCACGCATCTTCACTCCATATGCGTCGTTTACAAAATGCTCTTCCTCATCTGTAATAGAGTTAGTTAATTACCTATACAATATTACATGACGGATACGTAGCTTAGTGGTTAATAACTACCTGCTGAATCAAGGGGCGTGGGTCGATTTCCGCACATTACGAACTTATATGAACCTTGTGTTTGTCTTAAGTATGGGTGTTTTAAAAAAGGTATATTTGTATCCGTTGTCTGGTATCCATAGTACAAGCTTTACTTAGTTCGGTACCAGATGGCGCTGTGTAATATCCAAACCTATTTTTATCAATTATTTATTTATATTCAGTTTAAATCATACGAAAAGTTATTTTGTAACAGCGCATTCAGACAAACTTGACACACATTAAATTTTAAAACTTACCATCGTCATCTTCCTCGTTGTCCAATAGCGGCGTGAATGCGTATCGCTGGTTGTTATTAGTGGGCCGCCACAGAATCATAATCACAGTAAGTACACTGGCAAACAGTATGTGCCAATACGCTTCGTCAACCCACACTTCCTTCCAGTCCTATGAATAAACGCATAACTTGTTATATGTATGTAGCTAACATGGCAAAATTGGATTTACAATTTTTGATATAATTGCAGTAATCCCATTAGAATATTAATTTGTCTTCATACAAGCCGTTACACAAGCGCTGCTCCGTACGCAGACACACACACACATACATCCTCACACACACACATACATCCTCACACACACACACCACACAAATCTTACTGCACTCACTAGTGTGCTTGTCCTCTGTACAGCGGTAGAGACGCAAAATGCAGCAGAGCTTGAGTGCGAGAGAAATGGCGAACCTAGTGCTGGCCCTCTTTATTAGCCTTAAAAAGATCCGTTGTTCCAAAGTTTTCTTACTGTCTGTACTCTGCTTTTAGTAAACAACGCATGGAATTTGTACAGGCAAATTTTATCAGTAACCGACCTTGATATGCGCAATCACCAAAATTACCCTCTACACTAATATAATAAAGCTAAAGAGTTTCTTTTTTGTTTAAACACGCTTATCTTAGGAACTACCAGTCAGGCAGAATTAAAGGTTATTTCAAACATGACGCTACGACCTTTAGTAGGTGAGCAAAAAGACAAAATGTGAGAGAGAGCGCAAAAGCAACGGAAAGGGCAGAACAACAGATAGTTAACAAATAAAATTCGGTCAATTTTTTTTATTCAAAATAGGTTCTTACAAACACTTTTGAATCGTCAAAGTTATGAAATACTATTTTTTGAAAACCCCCGCTTAGAAAAATGTGTCACTTGTAACCTATGGTAACCCATCCAGGTAGTGACCACGCCCGATGTTGCTTAACTTTGCATATCATTTCCGATAGACGAGTGTAACTGGGCCGCGCACTCCTCAGATACATACACATGTACATAATATGTGCTCGCCAGCCTTCATACGTCCCCACTGTTGGGGCACGGCCTACCCTCATAAGCGAGGCTGATTTACGTCTTTTTTTTTTTTCCTTGACGTATGCAGGTTTCCTCACGATATTTTCCTTCACCGAAAAGCCAGTGGTGTGAATAAATAAATCAGTGAACTTGAGAAATTAAGAAAAGACTCATTGGTACACGCCGACCCGGGGTTAGAACCTCCGCTACTTGGGACGTGAAGTGAAGTTTAAAGCCCTCGGCCACCACCGACTACATACCGACATAATATGATGTATCTAAAATATAAGTGAATTCTGTCAGTATTAAGACCGGGTACTATCAAAATCATGTATTTAAAGAAAAATAATAAACAAAAGTAAGTACCTAACAAAAGTATTTTAATAAAATGCAGATAATTTTACTCACAGTGATACAATCCAGGACCCTGTATGACTTGATGGAGTACAGCATGAATATCACAGACGATATAACTGCGAATATAAGTGTGTTTGTGAAGTGTCTGTACAATGAGAGCTTGATTGTGTTTCTGTAACAAACGAAAACCTCATGTTATTATTTCAACTCCCTCGCAGATTAGTTGGTAGTGTGGCTGGCTGCTGTGCAGAGGGTATAGGATCGATTCTCGCACTGGACAAACATTTATGTCATAATATAAACATTAGTGTAAAACATGTATCCATTGTCTGGTATCCATAACACAAGCTTTTCCTTTACTTTTGGGCCAAACGGCGCTGTGTGTTTTGTTCAAAAATATTTATTATTATAAACGCGAAATATAATGCACAGAATGCATTTAAAGTACGTGTCGTCCACTCATTCACATAAAAAGCAAAAAAAAAAAGGCCTAAACACGCGGATGACCTAGCTCAAGGTAAAACCGAATCAGGGATTTCCCATAAAACCTTCAGTGCACTATGTAAATATTTATAACAATAAACCTTTCGCTGCTTAAATTGCTATTGATCACTGTCGCTAAAAGCATATTAATTTATGCAACGCCAGTAATTATTGAAATAACTAGTTTTTGTTTATTTCAATTACATTTGATAAGTTTTAAAAAAACTATTGTTATTTAATAAGACACTAGCATTTTATGTATAAATAAGCGTTTTGCGAAAATGGTAAATAGCGCTTTATGATAATATCCGTTTGAGTATCAGAATATTTATAGTTAAAGATATTTAGTGTAAATGTTGGCCAGATTCCCCTTAAGGTCGGCCATCTTTCGCCCTAAATTGAACATGCGTACATAAAACTTGCCTTCTTAACTGCAGTGTTCTCATGGTGTGTGCGAGCGAGACAAACACCCACCAGCAGATGGCACTATCAAGCAGCGATAGTGGCGCCTCTGTAAGGAGCAAATCTCGGTTGGAGTCCCCTGCCTTATGGTGGAGTCGCAACCAAGCCTCAATAGCTGCTAGCAATCCCCATAGAACTCCTGTTCCTACAACGCGCTGCAGCGCCGGGCCCAGGCGTGGCCTGAAAGTCGGGAAACATTCAATTTTAAACTACACCATTAGCGGCTCCGTGGTTCCGTTTGTAGAAGTGCTGCCATCGGATCCGAGGGGCACAAATTCGATCCTTACACAATTAAAAATTTGTGCGGCACAAGACAAGCATTCACGTGATGAATATTTGTGTTTGTCTTGAGTCTGTGTGTTTTCTATGTATAAAATGTATGTATTTAAAAAAAATACTACATGGTTTCCATACTACAAGCTCTATTTAGAATGGGACCAGTTGGCTATGTATATAATGTCCAGAAATACTTATCAATATATTTTAAACATATTTTGCACGTTTCGTTTCTTTTTTCTTATTTTAAAGTACAATAAAACATGATAAAACAGTATTCATCTGATATTTGGGCGGCTAATCTTAGTATTTTATCCAGAATACAACAATAATTGACAGTACTTCTATGCTGGTTAGAAAGTAACCCTTCAACTTCTTAGTGAAAAGCTATAATCCAAAAACGGAAAGTTAATGTGAATACCTACTAGATAAAATTCGGGAACGGAAATTTGATAAAATAGTGTAAAAATTATATTTTTCCTATTAAAATATTCAAAAAGGGCTGGTTGGTTCTTCGTAAACAGGGACTAAAGTAGCTTTTTAAATCCCTAGGGTCAGAAAACACTTAGATGGAATCTTAATGTCGCAGGTTCAAGTCCAGGACTTGGTATCTGTATGTGTATTGGACTCTGGGTATCTTTGCTATGAAAATATTTTTTTGTATATTAAAAATATAGTTTTTATCAATACAAACCTAGGTACTTACTTCACGATACCAAATCCTAGAGAAACTATAATGACTAGCATTCTTGCAAGTGCTCTTTTGGCGACTGACAGCCACTCGGCGAACATATACGCCTCAGCATTGAAATACCTGAATACAAAGTTAACTTGTTTATCAAAACCATTTTTTATATGTCCTCTTATAATATTGACATCAATACAGTAAAAAAAGTATTTTCAACGGTTCCATAATATTGTTACTAGTGTACAGATTTCTAAAAACAACAAAAACTTTATTATTTACTAATACTAATAACTTTGAAAGCTAACAATCGTAAAGTCGCATCCAACCCTATTTCACATGGGATGGGATGCGCCAAAAAAAAACCGGCCAAGTGAGAGTTGGACTCGCGCTCCGAGGGTTCCGTAACCACCACCATTTACGTAATTTACAAACACGAAAACACATATTCTGTGAAAAATTCAGGCTCCTACCAACATTGGTCTAAAAGATAGAGCCCTTTAATTGTCGGACACACAGACATACAGTCCAGGCTTTGAAATAGGGCTCCGTTGGCACCCTCTGGGTGCGGAACCCTAAAAATTGTTTGAGCCTTACATTGTTTTCTAACCTCATTTTTTTAAACTGTATAACGTATTACATAACACCTACCAAAGCTCAACAACAACAAAAGTTCCATTTTTGCTGTATACCTACCCAAACCCTAAGTATACAGTATTTTATTTTAAAATTGTATTTGAAAGTGTTACAACATTTACCCAGTTCTGTTGATTGATGAATATACTCCATAGTAAGTAGAACTCTCGATCATCCCCAATATGGCAACTCCTCCGATCCAATACTGTATTCTTAGTAAATCTCGCCATTGTAGTCCACAAACAAGCAGCCAACAAGCGCATAAAATCGTATACACAGCACACATTACGCCGAAAAACTAAAATAATTACAATAAATTATTAAATCTCATGAGCTTATTCTGTAGCTTTAGTAGAAAGTTAGAAGAGTGCTTTAAATACCAATAATGATAATCTAAACCATTATCTTTATAACGTACTATACCTATAGCTTAATGTTCGGGACTCATAAAAAAGGGTCTATATTCTTACACTTATCGAAGTTCATCAAAAGTTTATTTAAGATACTATTCACCCTTACTTTGGGACCAGAAAAGTGAGCTACAACAGCTCACGCGTTTCATACGACATTTTTAACACATTTTCGTGGAAAAAAAATAATAAAACCACACAACAAATATTTTTGTGACAAAATGGCGCGCGGATTTATTTACGTTTCTTGCGCACCGCGCATGTGGAAGTTAACATACATTGGCTGGCATAGCATTTACTTAATGCTATTTACGCCTTTATTTTGCTGAGATTTAAGAAAAGGTTAAAGTAGTGCAATGAACTACTTTACGAGCAAGTGTGTTAAGAAAAAATATTATTATTACCCTAGGTTAAAAAAAGTACCCTTTTAAAATTTTAAGGTCACATTTCAAGTAATTCCATTGCATACAAAGAAATAATTATACTTACTGTTTTAATCATGTCATAAAATGTATTTTCGAGTGCAAATTTTTCAAAAATATGCAATTTTTATTTACAATTTTATAAGCATCATTTGATTTCTCATGTCACATATATGTACTGCATAATGAGATAATTTCTTAAGTTTTAAAACTAGTGTTTTAAGATAGGCACCTAAACCATTCTAAAGCATTTTCTCTGAGTTTCAGCAAAAACTACTACGTAAAAACATTTCGATAAAGTTGTGTTCAATACCTTGGAGGACATAGCAATATTTATTTCATTAACCATTGCATTGTTCATCATAATTTCTATTATAAAAAAAAAACTCACCGGTAGCAGTGGCCATATCGCCGCTGACATATACCCAGATGGCGACGACATTTCCATCTCTACAGTAATGGTATATTTTATTTGACTTGTAACTAACATATATAGTTTGTAAATGCCTTCTTTATCCACAGACCGAGGTATATTCTAAAAAAAAAGTTTATCAAAAATGTAAAGCAACTGACTCAATCTCGGTTCTCTGCACATTTAAATATGTATTGATAAAATGTAATTTTAGTTTTGCTCAGCAAGTAATGAAGAGAGCTAAACCAGTCAAACCGTGAAGCTTCTATTGAATTTATTCTAAAACTTATGTAATAAAATATCTTCGATGGGCAGCTTTTATAAAAATTATTTATTTCAGTTCACATGACTAGGACCCGGCCCAAATAACCTTCGGCCAAGTTGAGAGTAGGCCGTACCCCAACAGTGTGGACGTGTAAAGGCTAGTCCTTCATATGTCTTTATTAGTTTTTATTGCTTATCTTAATATTTCCACATATTTTTTTTAACTTACCACAACTTGCGTGAGATCCACGGTTCCTGCTTGTTCTCCATTCCCAGCATTATCACCATGAAATATTATAGTCTGTTTTCCATTACACGTGATTGTTTTATTTGCTGCTACAAGAGTAGTCATGTCTGTCCTCATTTCTAAAGCATCAGGACTACATTGTACTATTCGCTGTAATTTTATTGCAACATTCATAAATTATAATCAATGACTCAATGAAATATTCTAATAGAATATACTATAATAACAAAACAGTGGCGTGCACTCCATATAGGCAGAAAGGCACTGCCTACCCTGAAGCATTCAATTATTTATTTTTTTACAAAATAGTAAGTATAAAATATCGGGCTAATAAACGCCGTCTCATGTTTTCATTTAGTACTTTACGTAGCTAAAGACTGTCCAGTAGATATTGAACTAGCAATTTTGAATAATATGTTTTACGCTTTTTGCGTAGACGGCAGTGACAAAAGCAGAAGGCTTAGATACTTTTTTCGTGGCAAAGACACACATTAATGTGTTATTATAGGGCCTATCAAACACACTCACGCATGCACAAAAAAACGAACGGACAGTCAAGTATATCTTTGCACAGGCAGTGTCACTACCGTCTACGCAAAACAAGAAAAAATATTCACTCTATATAAACTTTAGTTCTACATTTACGTGGTTTGCACAGCTTGAAGTTAGTGCCTCAAATCGAAAGTCAGCTACTCATGCACAATTACAAAAAACTAACGATATCTCCGTTGAATATCTCTATCTATTTTTCGTGAACAGCTTACTCAATACAGCGTTAGATGTCAGTACGATTTACAAAATACCGGGATATGACAATAGCTGTAATTATTTGACTTATTTAAAATCAGCACTTTTTGTTTTATTTCGTGTATCATTACCTACTAACTTTAGTTGAGTTAATATGTCGCCATTGTTTTTGTTTGTGTACATACAATATAGCACAGGTTAAATTAAAGATTTTGTTACTAAGTACCAAATTAGTTAATCTTAAAATAATAAGTGAGTGCACAGGTTATGATAGAAAACCCGAACTTTGAAATTCGTTTAAACAATGTGTGTAAAAAAGAAAAATTAAGTATTGTTTTGGTGGCAAAACAGAGCTAGGTAGTTATAGTGAACGACCGTTGTATTCCGGATTCTGATCTGTTATGACTATGAGTAATAAAAAGGGAAGGGAAAAAACAAGGTATGTACCCAAAAAATCAATTTTTTAACAATAGGTAACTATTTCACTGACTGATTTCGTGTAAACATACAAATATGTACGGGTTTGGGACGGCATACCACAATTAACATTTGCAATATACATGACAACACGCAGCAATTTTTTTATTATTTTTGCCTACCCTGACTAAAACCTCTGCGCACGCCACTGTATTCTATCAAACAAGGACTCTGAGTTCAGTATTGCTTAACTCAAAACTTGCCGAATTCCTCCTGTTCTATTATTTTCTATCTCTGGCAACTCTTTCAAGGTTAGGGTCCACTGTGAGTAGTATAATAATAAATCATGTTTCAAAAAGGGTTTGTTTGGTTTTTATTTGAACGCTTGAAGCAGCCAGAATTGTTCCACGATAGCACAATGGTAGAGCACTAAGACGGAATCTTAGGGTTGCATGCAGGTTCAAGTCATTTGATTGCCTCTTTGCTATGGATTTAATTATATTGATGATATAGCTATAGATATGGCCTTAATGATATGTTTTCTTCTTCTTGTTTTCTTTAGAGCAAAAATGTTGTCGGAATTTTAGCTAGCCAGAATTATACCTCGATAGCTCACTTGTAGACCACCGTATCGTTATTAGAACAGTTTTGTGACTGAAGTAGAACTTGATATGAATCAAGCTTTGACTAGTCAGTCCTCTAGTTTGAAGGATTTCGTCATCGAGTCTACGCGTTAAAATTTTGCTATAAATCTAACACAAATCACAAGTTAAGGAACCATGCTCAAAGATGGAAATTCCTTGTTTTATTTAATGTAGTATTAGACCTTCCCTGTATTTACTTAGGCCAATTGGGACTTGCAAACCATACTTACAAAAAATTAGAATATCGAAAAAAAAAACCAAAATTTATAAAAAAATACAGACTTATACTACAAGTTTAATTTTTAGTTATGGAAGGTGGTGTAATTTATAATTCATTTTTGTTTTTTTAAATTTTTGAGTAGATATTTGCACAATGCACATACCTATATCAGTCTCCTCCATACCACTCTTATTATTTTAAAATATAGGGTTCTTCAAGAAGGGTTCTTAGAGTTTTAGAGGGTCGCCAATATCTGAGTAACGCCCTAAGTTGACGTTGCAAACCTCTTTAGGTTACTGTGACAGCCTAACATCAAGCAGGCCGTCTGCTGGTTATGATTTCACACTACTTTAGTGGTATGAAATCGGCTCATGATCGGCAAAGATGTCAGGTAACATAACCACAATAAGTTTTGTGTTATAATTGCACAATTCTTACCTAAACCAATGTGTTAAACCGGCGACGTGATTTCTAGTGATGAGTAAAAACTATTTAACCTAATGAAACTTGCACTGTTTCTTAAGTTAAACGGTATCTAATTCAGTAAAAAGAATTAATAAATCCTATCAAAAGTAACATACATACATATGCTTATGCAAATTAGCATATCTGTGTAGAAGCCCACATAAACTAACATATGAATGTCGTGTTATTCTAAAAATATTACAAACATATGTGTCAAGTTGATAACCTCTTTTTTAAGTCAGTTAATAAGACATATTTCCTGTTATATAAATATTCTATCAAAATAATATTCACATCGGGATTATATTTTAATAATACATAAAATATAAACTTTTAAATCCTATTTTCTTTCAACGACTTTATTAGTGCTACCCTCCTTTTCTGCCTGTAAACTTTAAATATAAGAAACGAAAAGTGTATGTACCTGTTCAAAATAGTGAAAATAGTCTGGTGAACATCTGTCAGTGCCCCACTGGTACTTAACGTCAATATTTGTAGGATGATCAATATCACAGTGTACTGAAACAATATTTGTACAACTCAATATACAAAAGTAACCAACCAAAAATCAAAACAGTTACAAATGATCTTCACACAGTAAATAAATTTACATATTAAATAGTAGGTGATAACTTCTTGCCTTAGCCGATGTACACCTACTTATATAGGCCATAGACCATGCACTGGCCCAATTTAAATTAGCGGACATTTGTTGAGCTAGCGGCTTAACAGTTTTCTTGTCCATAAGACTGACTGGCTTAATATCCGTTGTCATATGACAAAGCAAAATTTATGCCACAAGCACATAGAAATACCCTTCTCCTTAATTTTAATAAAGCCTACTTTCAAGATATCTGCAATATCTGATACTAAGATAATCTGATTAATAAATAACTTATATCATCCATACTAATATTATAAATGCAAAAGTAACTGTGTCTGTCTGTTTCCTGTTCACGCTTAAACCGCTGTACCGATTAAGATAATTTTGGCATGGAGATGGTTTGAGTCCTGAGAAAGATCATAGGCTACTAGAAAACGTCAGAGTGAAAAGTTGAAAATGTAAGTCGGTTTTTTTCTATAATTAAGGAGTTGCCGTTGAAATCCTACAACGATAACCGAATTTAGGGCGGATGGAACCGCGGGCAAATTTGCCATGGAGATAGATTGAGTTCTGGGGAAGGTCAAAGGCTACTTGAAAACATCAAGTGTGAGTCGATTTTTTTTCTATAATTGAGGAGTTGTCGTTAAAATCCTACATAGATAACCTAAGTTAGGGCGGGTGAAACCGCGGGCAAAATTATATAATTTACTAAGTGAAATGTACACTCCACAATCAATAATTTTATTATGGTCGGCAATTGGATCTCTATATATTTTGCATGATGAGTAAATATTGCACACTTTTTCAGAAATTTTAGAATAGTTGTTCAACAATTAGGGGTGCGTTCCAAATTGCAACAAGGAAGTTAAAAAAGTGGTTTTGGGACGCCCGGGGTAGAGTAATTTTCCAACTGTCAAGTTGAATTCTTTACACTGCCATAGAAAAGGTTGAAATTCACTCCTGTCAGTGTAATACTTTGCAATGATTGGAAAAAACAATAAACAATTGGAAGGAGTACCAAAATATTTTTTTTTCATCCTCTTAATTCCTAATTTTTTTCAACATTATTTTAAACAATACATAAAATACTCACATATGACTGATAGTTTAGACTCTTTGAACAGGGACTTTGCGACAATAAACCCACAGGTGTCCTAAAAAGGTAAATCACATTATCAAAATTTTGTAACAAAAATACTTAGTTAAACCCACAGTATGTATTTCACTAAATTAAAAGCAGGTGTTGCAACAATATTATTACTTAAACAAGGTTGTGAGACAGTATGTTACTCTATCATGCACAACAATTCAACTAGATTCACTGTAAATTGGAATCTCCCTAAGGCTAATTAATTAATCGTGGCTCAGTGGGTAATGACCCATCTGCTGAACCAAGGTGTGTGGGTTTGATTCCCGCACAAGACAAATGTTTGTATCTCTTGTCTGGTATACATGGCACAAGCTTCGCTTAGTTTGGGACCAGGCAGCACTGTGTTTAATGTCCAAAAATATTTATTATTTTTATTAATCATTTATTCAGCTTGCCCAGCTTATGTTTACATTATTTAAAGCATCAGGCGGGTAAGTTTCTTTTCTAAAAGTGTATTTAACATGAACTGACAGTTTCATTGCTTTTGATTTTCATTTTAGTTTGGTAGAAATATTAACTGGAAGATTGCTGAAATTGGACATTTTGGCCTTCATGAGGCCATAGAAGTAAGCTTGTGAATATATTTTTAGCAATATTTTTTCAAGGCTTAAGGGAAAACTACCTTATACCTATGCTTTTGATGTGATGCTAGGCAAAACACAATTTTAAGGTTATGGCATACCCTAGCAAAAGCATGCCGTTTCAACCAGTATACAAAAACATATTACACTATTGCAGTATACAAAGGGACACAGTTATATCCTTGGTCATATTAATATATATATTACTCGGTTTTTTTTTAAATTACCATATATATTTTTATCCATAAATCAATATTTATTCTCAAAGATTTTATCCTCGAAAAAAGTCAAAATATTCATTGTCGGTTGCATCCGCTGCGTAGGGAGGGAGCAGGGAGCCGACCGCGCGTATAAGCCGATCACTGCGTTTATTTTTCTATTAGTATTTTGTTTAGATTGACTTTCTTATTTATTATCTAATTGATTAAATTCGTAATATCTTTGAATTTAAATGTCTGATTTGAATAATTCAAAAAGTAATCAACAAGTATTGAAAAAGTCTTTAGTACGAACTGATTTATTTGATTAAGGATTAATACAAAAGTATGGATAACATGGTCTGATTTTGGTAAGCATTTCTATCAACTTTTTAAATGTAAAAAAGTAGTTATAGTGACTTAACTACAATAGTTGCACATATGGTATCACGAAGTTCTTTATAGATTTTGGTATGTTCTTTATTATTGTAGAATTTTTTTTTGGTTTATCATCAATAGACGCATGCAATGAAAGACATTTATTGGCTAATCTTTTTACACCTTTGGTTACATTATTGAAATTTAGTACGCATCCCTCATTTTTCCTAGTAACAAATATAATCCATGTTACTTAGGTATAATGTAAAATTATAATAGTGAACGAATTTGAAATCACTCCAGTAGTTTTTTAAGTTTATTCGTTACAAACATACAAAAATACAAATCTTTCCTGTGTATAATATAAGTGTAGATGAATATATAAGATAAGAATAAAGAGAATATCATTTTTAGTTTTCCAAACAATGTCAACTAAATCTCAAATATAGAAAGTCAGAATAATTTTTTTTTCTAAAATATCATGAAATTAGCAAATTCACTTAAACCATTAAATGCCTATACATATTCATTGTTTATGGCAGTGTGACTGTGTTTTATCGTAGTGTGTATCATTTTAAAACCAAAAATTTTGTTAGAAACGTTTGAAAGCTACACAAACTATATGTGTTGATGGCAAAACTGGCATTATCAAGAGTGTGAATCGTATCAATCTAGGAACTCTTAATCTCAAAATGAACGTGCCCTTATTTACTAAAAAAATACATAGTTTTTTATATATAGCACATTACCCGGGGTCAAAATGAACACTATGCTACTGTTAATAAAATCCAACTCAAAATGGCGCAACATAAATGGCGGCCGGATCAAATTACCAAAACAATTTTGATAAAAAAATATTAAACGCACAAAATATTGTCGACCCAAAAATACTAGAACGTAGCACAGGCCATTGGCTTCACTTCTGAATACTTACAATTAGCCTGTCTGATAAAAGTCATCCTGAAAAAAATCCCATGTGACACAAAACGCTTAGAGACCACTGTGGGACTGTGGACCGCTTAGAGAACAATAATTAGTGTGTAGGCATTTAATGGTTTAAGTGAATTTGCTAATTTCATGATATTTTAGAAAAAAAATTTATTCTGACTTTCTATATTTGAGATTTAGTTGACATTGTTTGGAAAACTAAAAATGATATTCTCTTTATTCTTATCTTATATATTCATCTACACTTATATTATACACAGGAAAGATTTGTATTTTTGTATGATTGTAACGAATAAACTTAAAAAACTACTGGAGTGATTTCAAATTCGTTCACTATTATAATTTTACATTATACCTAAGTAACATGGATTATATTTGTTACTAGGAAAAATGAGGGATGCGTACTAAATTTCAATAATGTAACCAAAGGTGTAAAAAGATTAGCCAATAAATGTCTTTCATTGCATGCGTCTATTGATGATAAACCAAAAAAAAATTCTACAATAATAAAGAACATACCAAAATCTATAAAGAACTTCGTGATACCATATGTGCAACTATTGTAGTTAAGTCACTATAACTACTTTTTTACATTTAAAAAGTTGATAGAAATGCTTACCAAAATCAGACCATGTTATCCATACTTTTGTATTAATCCTTAATCAAATAAATCAGTTCGTACTATAGACTTTTTCAATACTTGTTGATTACTTTTTGAATTATTCAAATCAGACATTTAAATTCAAAGATATTACGAATTTAATCAATTAGATAATAAATAAGAAAGTCAATCTAAACAAAATACTAATAGAAAAATAAACGCAGTGATCGGCTTATACGCGCGGTCGGCTCCCTGCTCCCTCCCTACGCAGCGGATGCAACCGACAATGAATATTTTGACTTTTTTTCGAGTTAAACGCACAAAAAAACAAAAAAAATATTAAACGCACAAAATATTGTCGACCCAAAAATACTAGAACGTAGCACAGGCCATTGGCTTCACTTCTGAATACTTACAATTAGCCTGTCTGATAAAAGTCATCCTGAAAAAAATCCCATGTGACACAAAACGCTTAACGACCACTGTGGTCCCTAGAACGCGTAACGGGTTAAGTGACTTTTAGCCATTTTGATCAATAACACATTTTAGCACCCTTTATCATTCTAGATAACCAGTATTGATAACATTGTTGGCATGCCTAGTGCTTAAACAAAACACTTCATGCTAGTTTTGGCAGCAGTCTAGAAAAATTAGATGATAGATGCACTCACCAAGACGCATGAAATTTTTTTATTGTTAAATTCACCACTTGAAATTTTTAAAAAAAGACATTCTAGGATAATTCTCTATAAACTTGTAAATGGCTGTCCGAAACGTTTTTTTTATAAAAATAAAAATTTATAAAAGCATCACTCTTTATTTAAAAAAAGACTAAAACTTTATATTGCAGTTGTATTTAGAATGATAACAATCACCTATTATATAAATTCAATTAGTGCTCTTATGTAACAACATTAATAGTTACTTTACTATACAATACATAGTATTATATTTTTTCATCATCAGGACAGTATTTGTATGGGTCATTGTGAGTTTACAGAGTGTTGCCGGTGCTTACTGAGTACCAGCCACAATGTTCCGTTGAGCATCAGCGGCACCACTTGAAATGTGTGATTAAACTTCAGATTGTGTGAAACTGCTCATGTGTAATTGGTGTACGAATAAATAAGTCCAGTAGAAAAATTATAAAAAATAAATAAAAACTGACATTTGTAATTCGTGAATGTGTGGCATAATAGCCATCTGTGATAATCAGTCAATGTCGTAAAAAAATATTATTTGTTAATTAAGTGAATAAAATAAAAACAGTTTTCATGTTGTAACCAAAGTGTAATTTGTGTAATAAATAATTCATTATATATGAATAGTAATGATATACAATTATACGATGCAATTTATATGAAGCAAAGTGATTTTATTGTGTTTTGAGGGTTTTCAAAGGATATAACACTAAAAAGGTATAGGTATAGTAAACTCATATATTTGCATAAGTAATAACTGTAGCTTATTTAGTTTTTAGCTAACAAGCATTTTATTATAGCAAGAAAAAAAAACTATTCTCAAGGGCCTTGACGCTATGCCGAGATGAGGACCATGGGTTGGTGACGTTTGTAAGGTTTAGAAAACACTGAGTCTATTTAGAAATAATAGTGTAGATTGTGTTAAGTTAGCTTTGAAAGTATACAGAAAAGCAACCTAAACAAAAAAAACCTTTATAATATTGGGAGTTTAGTCAGAGTAACTAAGTACAAGGGGAAAAAAAGGACTGGATATTTTCACATTTTTGCACTTCTTCACAGAAAGGTTCACTTTACCCCTTCAACCCTCCCCCCGTTAAGACTGTTTATTTATTTATATTAGTTTGACAGAGTTCCTTTGGCTCAGCTTAACCTCAGAACATAAGTATCAAAAAAAATTACCTACTAGGGGTATTCCACCACCACCTACCTACACCCTAAGCCCTAAATGCAAAGGGCCTTCTATACACGCCCCTGTGCATTTGCCAAGGTCTTCCAGTGTCAGGATTACAATGACGTCGTTGGATTAACGATTTCGACGAACGATGACCGATTTTTCAGACCAATTCCCTATACCATAACAGGAAAACCGTACTGTTCCCAGGATTATCAACCGTAATTCTTACCCCGCTAAGTGTCAAATCCCATTTTCCAACATCTGAAAAACTATCAGACAGTTTTGTTAAAGACAACAATAGTAAAATTACACTTTGATACATTTTGGAATGGCGGAATATATACAGACAGGTTCTTGTATTTTCACATGTCAGCGATTAATATTACTGTTTGTTGGGTTTTTACCATACATAATAAAAAGCATATATTTCACGGCTTCAAAAACAACTCAACATTCGGGTGCGCGTTCATAAACCTAACTCAGGTTTACTCAGGTAGCATTAACAACAGGACAGCAAATATACACTTTTCTACAGTACAGAAAGAGATAGCTTGAAACTTTAACCTGCTAGATTGAGTTTTTGAACGCGCCCGGCATTCTTTATCCTTACAAACTGCAATTAAAAACAAGTTTGATATATTTGTGCCACTCACATGTAATGACAATTTTCAGTTATACCTTGGGTCTGTTTTTGCAGCTTGCAATTTCTCGCAAATTAAGCAAATTTCGCAATTGACAACAGGATAACAAATAGATTTTTCAGCAAAAAAGTAAGAGAGCACGAAAGCAAATGCAATCATAACAGCTAAAAAATCACGCCATTCTAAAATATAGCTTGAGTTCTGCGAGAGCTGACAAAGTAACAGGGCCTCTAGCCAAGTAGAAAATACAACGAAAACGATAATAGAAATCAATCAAGTATGTAAGTTGCACATCACCCAGGGCGTAGCCAGGTACGGACAGGGGGGGCAGCTGCCCCCCCTAGCCGGGCATGGGTTGGCATATTTTCGGGATAATTCAGTCATTTAATGAACATTTCTCATACATTTTATTGTGTTTACGGACGCATTACTACGTGCATTCGCAAGGTTCGCGTTAGTTCCCGCCTAATGTCGAATTTTCGACGAACGCTTTGAGTGCGGACAGTGTTATCTGGACGGCTAATTCGCGGCGGACTTGCCTACTGCCAGCGATATTTGAATTTTCGATTCTAAAAAAACACGGAGATGACGACTGGGACTTTGTTTATACACTGGTGTAATTAAATAATTGAAACACTAATATAGTCATGTATAGTTCAAAATCAAACAGCTCCATAGCGTGCGCGCTGAACACTGTCAGGAATGGCCGTTAATGCGTGCAGACCGTCCACATACATTCGTGTTGCATTGTATCTTGTGTTGCAAATAATCTGTACCCTCAGTGTTGACTGAGTTCGTCCAACCTTTCACGAGTACAGAAGTAGTTGATACGCGATCGCTTTATTTATTATCTAATAGCTGTTGCCCGCGCTTCCGCCCGCTCGAAGTTCGGTTATCAGTGTGGATTTCAACGGCATCTTCTTAATTATAGAAAAAATCCGACTCACGCTTAACGATTTCAAGTAACCAACGTTATTCCCGCGGACTGAAACTATCTCCGTGCCAAATTTTCCCGCGGTTCTACCCGCTTTAAATTCGATTTCGGTGTAGGATTTCAATGGCAACTCCTCAATTATAGAAAAAAAAAGACTCACACTTGACGTTTTCAAGTAGCCTATGTCAGACAAATAGACAGACAGACAGAGTTACTCTCGCATTTATGATATTAGTATGGACTATTTTTCCCAGAATGCAGGTGATAGCACAGCAGTATGGACGACGTAAAGACGTGACGAAGCTTCCTAAATCTTGCCAACCCTAAATGGACCCTCCTTATCGGCTTCTTTTTCAAAATGATTTTCACAACTGCACTATAATATCATTGTCAGAAAATTGTAGGTGTGAGATTTACTCGCTGTTTACATTTACTTAAGCGTTGTCCTTTTAAGTTATCAAGGCTTAAAGACATCAGTGCGATTTTAAACAGTTTCGAGGACATGACATCCCCCCTTCACTTCTTTTTTGTAGCTAGATAGTCATGTTTGACTGTTTTGTAAAACTGATTTCGTTGTCAAATCACGTCCGGATTATAGTTTGCCATATTAAATGTTAATAAAACACATGTTTAACCTTAGTTTCTTTAACAAGCGGGAGTCCGGATTACCGAGGCCCTACTGTATTTGTATAAAGTTTGTAAATATTTTATTAAGTTAAATAAATTGCAGATTGATATTATACTAACAAGCATTATAATTTTATAGTAAGAAAAAAGTGACATCCAAAAGGAGAATAAAAAAAAAAGTTGCACTCCAGGAGTGCCGGCAGAAGTGAAAACATTTACACACGATTCGCGCTTAACACTCAAATATGTCACAAGACATGTCTTTGATATTGTCAAGAAATAATAATGTTTGTTTATTTACTTTTTTGACGTAGTATATTTGACATCGCAATCTGTCTTAGAATTAAAATTCCATATCCAACCTCCCTGTACTACTCATAATCGCGAATACTAAAAATAAAAATTATAATAGGCGTGGCATTACGGTTTCCGTATTTTACAAAGACAAAGATGCGCTTTGTTCAAATTCCATTTTTTTTTTTTTTTTTTTTTATACCACTAAGGTGGCAAACAAGCCTACGGTCCGCCTGATGGTGGTCACCGTAGCCTATGGACGCTTGCAACACCAGGGGCATCACTCGCGCGTTGCCGACCCTTCAGAAATCTAATAACCATGCACCCGCCCAGAGATGGCAGCAGTACTCCATATGGGGCCGGACTTGCGACTTGTAAAGTAGCAACCTTTGCCCCGACGTGAAGTACTGCTTCGCTCTGTTGAGTACACCAAGTTTTTTAGACGCCAGCTTTACCTTGCCTAGCAAATGATCTCGGAACTGAACATCGCTGGAGATGTCAACGCCAAGGATCCCAATGCTCTTGGAGATGGAGAGGGGAGTGTTCTGGAATTGTGGGACTACAGTGAATGGGGTTTTCTTAGCGGTGAACGCGCAGACTTGTGTCTTTGAAGGGTTGAATCGGACCAAGTTTTCCCGCCCCCAGTCAGAGACCTTGGACAGACCGATCTCGATTTGAGACACAAGTTCTTCACGCTTTTCCTCCACAACGGAACGTGTGATGCTTGCACGGCCCGTGTAATAAGCGTCTCCAGTACTGTCATCTGCATAGCAATGTATGTTGTTGATGTCCAACATATCATTGATGTGCAGTAGAAACAGCGTAGGAGACAGCACAGAGCCTTGCGGGACACCAGCATTAATGTCCATGCTATCAGAGCAACTACCGTCAACTACGGCTCGTATGCTTCTGCCGGACAAAAAGCTAGCCACCCATTTGCACAAACCCTCGGGCACTCCGTAAGAAGGCAACTTCGATAGAAGACCCCGGTGCCAGACCCGATCGAACGCCTTCGCTATGTCTAGGCTACATGCCAATGCCTCCCCCTGACTCTCAATGGATAGTGCCCATCGGTGTGTGAGATACACTAGAAGGTCACCAGTTGAGCGACCGTGGCGAAAGCCATATTGACGGTCACTGATCAGGTCGTGTTTTTCTAGGTATCTCAAAAGCTGTGTGTTGATCACACGCTCCATCACCTTGGAGAGGAGAGAGGTTATAGCGATAGGCCTGTAATTCGATGGATCTGATCTATCGCCCTTTTTGGGCACCGGGTGCACATTTGCAGTCTTCCATGAAGACGGAAATTGCCTAGTGTGGTAGGAAAGCGTGAAGAGGCGCGTGAGTACAGGACATAACTCAGGAGCACACTGCTTAAGCACCACTGCTGGTATGCCGTCTGGCCCACTCGACTTATGAACGTCTAGGGAAAGCAACGCCCGCCGGACCTCGCGCTGTGTTATAGTGATTTACGGCATGGTCTTACCGCACCACGGTAAAGTAGGTGGTACAGCGCCTTACGAATACACAGCAGTATGGCCACTACACAGACGGTCGAGCCATCAGCTGTCACCATCCATGGATGCGCGTAGCACGCTGTAACATAAACACACACGTCCATTCGCGTAAGCGCCCTGCGCTGCCTAAACGAAACAGCAGGCGCAGGCATATATTTTCGCCGCGCCGTAGAAAGAGAGGGGATACTCCTTCCCTACGCCGCGCCAGCTGTCTACTCTCCATCCGTCTTACGAATTTTCACGATCAGGACACGTGACCTGACGCGAGTTTATCATTTTGTACCCATACCAAGAAAAGTGCACAACGCCGCTAAAGAAGTTTTCACTTCAAAAATTATATCATATTTATTTCATTATAACTATAAAGTATAACAGCAACAGGTGTCATTAAACCAAGTCAGAAGTCTGTGCTCCAGCGATCCTCTTGTTAGTTGCCCCCACGCCTGCGCCTCTATTAACAATAGTAATCTGCTCCTCCACTGCGATGCGCCGCTTCTCGAAATCGTTCGTCCAGCCTGGCAATATGTTATTGCATCTAAACAAAAATGACAATTTCAATTTGCACAATCAGATAATGTTAATATCGTGAGGCTACTCAGTCTTGTGAACCTATTAAATTAACGTTCCGTACATTACAAATGGATGCAGAGTTGGATTATAAAGCAGTGACATAACATTAATGCCATTTAGCTTTAGCACCCTGAGATAGGGTACTTCCTAGTATAATGTGACAGCTATATGCGTAACGGACTAAAAACTTAAGGTTTCTTTTTGAATGCCACAACAGATCCCCACACGTATCATCCATAGCAAAGTCAAATCAAACAGTTTAATATAAGAATAAACCAATGTTGGAATGAGGTAGGTACATAATTGTATTAATAATTTCCATTGTCTACATGTATTTCATTTAATAATACCTTATCATGAAAAAATAGTAAGTAACTAATCAATGATATATTAATAGGTGGTAGGTATCCTACTCCTGGAGTACCCTCTAACGCTATTTTCCCAATAATACAAACAATTCTCTCTACTAATTCAAACAATCAATTCCTCTGATTGTTTTGTTTCACAACACGTGGCCATATGGCTCCTCACAGTATTAAATCTTAATATTAACTAGTTAAAGCCTGGTGCATACAAACTTAAATTTGATGTAAATAAACTATGCACCAACACAAAATAAACTAGGTTACACCTCACAACTCAAAACAATAGGTGACATATCAGAACTAAAACAACTATGTAACAAGTTTGTAACTAGTCAATCCTCATATACCTGAGTTTTAACTCAAAATACATACCTACTTTTACAATATATTCAAAGGAAAATGTGGAATAGTCAAACAAACCCCATTAAAATTAATTAAAATTAAAAATAAAACTCGATTTGTTTACTTGATGCACCTACTGTATACGTACATAGGCAGGTGAAAACAATAATTTTAGAAACAAACTTATGCTAACAATTTAAGGAGTGCCCTTAACTCTATTTAGCACCGCAATACACTTTACTCTTTAAAGTAGTCGGATTAGCTGCCTTTTACACGAACTTCACGGTACTTTATCGACTGAATTTAAACTCAACCAAATACCGAGCTCTTATGGAATCGCATTACGTCGAGGAAACTTTTGCTCTGTTAGCATTGAAACTCAACTCAACAACATTCAAAACTTATTTTTGCTTTTTTACGTTTCTGAACTATTTATTTTGTGATAGTAAAATATTATCTTATTTATAACTTAAGGTTAGACTATATAGACTCCCTCGCAGCCTAGTTGGTAGTGTGATGGACTGCCGTGCAGAGGGTGTGGGTTCGATTTCCGCACTGGACAAACATTTGTACTGGACAAACATTTGTGTTTGTGTTGAGTCTGGGTGTACTTATGTATAATATGTATGTATTTACAAAAAAAAAAGTAATATATATGTATTTATATCCGTTGTGTGGTACCCATAACACAAGGTTCGCTTACTATGGGGCTACGGCGCTGTGTGTAATGTCCAAAAATATTTATTTATTTATTTATAAGGTTAAGTTAAACACACTATTCTTAGTGGAGCTACTCAAATTTTCAATTATTGATAAGTAATCAAAACCTCAGAATTTTTGAAATGCAACGGTGCCGCCTCGTTTGATCTTTATTATCCCGGTCTCTAGTTTAAAATTATGGTTAATATATTGTGTTACTATTTAACCCAACTAATTTTTTTATTGTGGTTGAAGCTTCAATCTTCTTTTCGATTTCGAAAACGAATACTGAAGCTACCACCTCAATATTAAGTTAGGTAGTTAGTTTATTGTTACAAACGTAATATTGTAACAAAGTTTATAGTTGAACTAAATAAAATATTGTATAATAAAGAAAAATAATTTTTAAGAACAAAAGTTCACACGATAGTAGAACTTGGGGAATTTATGCAATTTTGCAGCTGAGTGTATCATCTGAAAACATTTTGGAACTACGAATTTATCCTTATTTCTTGTATTAACTCTGTGTAGGTAACTATTTTAGAAAATACGTGTCAGAAATCAGAAATTTCACCGTAGGACTAAACATATTAAACACTGATTCAGTGTATCCCTCAATCCGTGTTTTTTAACATATCTATTCTAGTGCTGCTAGATCTGTGGTAATACCGAAGATCTCCTAGGCAACGAGTTTGTTACTGTAATGAGTAAATTATTTCTACGTTATTAATGATTTTACGTTCAAGTTGTATTTAATATTTTATCCACGACGACCTTCGTTCATATTTCAGAAGTATAACTTAGGACTATCCTGTAGTAGTACCTTCTTACACAAGCTTAAAAGCCCAGCTTGTCCTACTAAAATGCTTTATTAAGAAATTATCAACTACATAACATTTTGATTTCTAATCGTCTATTGAACTATTATTGTAAGTGCACGACTCATTTCAATCTCTCTTGCAGCGGATAGGATAGAAAAACAGTTTCTAACGCTGTCTGCTATCTTAATCATCAAATTTTTCCATGAGTTACTTTTTTCAAAGACTTAGGCGTTGTTCATGACTGAAAAATGCTCTTCGATCATCATGTGGATCAAGTTATTATCATTTTATCATCAGATGCTCTAAAGAATTTCGCTCGATTAAAACTATAAAATTTTTATACTGTTAGAAGTTACTTACAAATACTTGTTAGAAGCCATCTCGAGTACGCTTATCAACTATGGAACCCACAGTATTCAACCTAAAGTAACCGTGTCGAAGCTATACAAAGACGTTTTATAAGATATCTCTCACTTAAATGTAATATAAAAGACAATCACTATGAATCATAATGTCGCAGGTTTCATTCTCGCTGATTGTCCCAAATCAGTCACACGTAATTGGCCGTTCTTATGCGCTCCCAAGGTCACCACTAACTATCTGAAATATTCTTATATCACCAGTTTGCGGTGCCCGCCCACAATACCCTAAACGAGGAGATTCTTATCACCCTTATTTTTGCAAAGAAGTATTATTTTTATTTAATTATTAATCAATGTATTGTCATTTTATGGTGTAAACTTTTTGATTTACCTATTCTAATCTAATTAACTCTCATTTGGCAAGTTCTAAATTACTTATATAATTTATGATATTTAAAGAAACTTTTAAATAGCTTTTATGTATAAATATGTGTAACTTAATTTGTGAATTAGCCGTGAGTTTCTCTTGAAAATATTAATTATTTTAATTTATTAAAAATAGTGCGTAATATCTAGTTATCTCGTTCGCACGCGAGGGCTTTTTACCTAGCTTCCTGTCTCTCTTTCAAACCTATGATAAAATGCGAAATAATGATGTATATGCCATGTATACAGATGTACATTTGCTTGTGTATATATACATCAATCTGCATAAAAGTTGGCAACAAGTGGATATGGTTTTTACTAATATTGAATTAATAAATCAAGGAAATTCTACCGAAGACTTTATTTTAAATGAATGAGAAATAATTACCGAAGACTTGTCATTGGCGAAGCATGGTCTAAGATCTTAGATATGAATATTAAAAAATAGAACAAAAGAAACAACAATGAAAAAGTGTGAAAAATGTAAAAATATTTATGTTTGGGTATTTTTCTGTATTCAGTATTTCAGTATTATCTGATGATGATAGTCTCGCGATGTTAATTTTTTCTTATGAACTGATTAGATCAGAATAATTCACAACCATTATTAAAATGTTCTCGTGATACTGTTTCTAGAGTTTGGCAGTCATGTCAGACTGCGCGTTGGTGGCCAATGAACATGATGGTAGCATGGAAGTTGGGAGCGACAAATCTCTGTTCGAACCTACTGTTGATATGATGGTAAATGACTTTGATGACGAAAGAACTTTAGACGAAGAAGAAGCATTAGCAGCGGGCGAGCAACAGGATCCTAAGGCTGAATTAAACAGCCTGCAGAGAGAGGGTGATATGCCTCTAGAAGAATTACTAGCTTTATACGGATACGACAGAAATATGGAAAAACCCCCGCCAGAACAAGTCCCTGAAGTTATTTCAGAGGAAAGTGAAAAAACTCAATCTGCCCTTCAACAATTGTACCATGAAACCACTAGTCCTGAAGCAACAAGATGTTTAAGATCAGGATCTAGGCCACCTTCGGAAGAAGAAGAAGATTATGATTATAGTCCTGATGAAGATGATTGGAAGAAAACAATAATGGTGGGTAGCGATTATCAAGCTGGAATTCCAGAAGGATTATGCAGTTACGATGATGCATTACCTTATGAAAATGAAGATAAGTTACTATGGAATCCAACTGTCTTAGATGAAAAATTAATTGAAGATTACATGAGGAAAATATGTGTTATGAGTTCAGGAACAGGAGTTGATGCAATACCCCGAGGAAAGCAATTACGTGATGATGAGGAAGCTTTATTTTTACTTCAGCAATGTGGGCACAATGTAGAAGAAGCTCTTAGACGAAGACGTATTTCTGCTCAGACACCAGCACATGCTAGTTTATGGTCGGAAGAAGAATGCCGCAACTTTGAAAATGGTCTTAAAGCGCATGGGAAAGATTTTCACCTAATCAGACAGAACAAGGTGAGAACACGTTCTGTTGGTGAGTTGGTACAGTTCTATTACATATGGAAGAAAACAGAAAGACATGATATTTTCGCAAATAAAGCCCGGTTAGAAAAAAAGAAATACACTCTTCATCCAGGTCATACTGATTATATGGATAGATTTTTGGAGGAACAAGAAACAACTGGGAGTGGAACAGTCAGAGTTGCATCTCCATCTCCTATGATGGTTTATGCCCCTTTGCCAGCTGCTCAACCAGATCCTTTAGCGCTAGGAGAAAAAGAAGTATTTTCACAGCTGAACACTCACAGTCAATCACAAAGATCACTGTCAACAGAGGAACAAGAACCTGACTTGGGTTCATAATGCATGTATCATGGGCTACATTGTTTATAACATACCTTTGATGGTAAAATCATTCATCGATTGGTATTGTCATTCCAAAGGAATACTTATATAGCAAGTTGTCCTTGTTTTGAGGAGCTGTGCAGTTAGGTAGTATTCTGAATTCTGAATCAAACTTCAGGTGTGATGATAACTTTAAATATCCAAATACTTACATGATTATTCAAATTAACACCTTCAACGTAAGAAAAGTTGCATCACCATATAATGGTGGTATATTTTGAGGTTACTTAAGCTACATATTTTTAAATGAATATAAAATACCAAGAAAGTTTAAGCTGAATAAATGGAGTTGATCGGGAATGTAGGTTTTGAGTTGCTGAACATAAATTTTCACCTGCCACATGAGAGAGAGAGAGAGAGAGGGATGGAGGGAATTTTATATCTGTATATATAAAAGAAGGAACTGACTGACTGATTAAATGACATATACAGCCTATACAAGTTGGTCTAAAAACTTGTAAGTAAAACAATAAACAGTTAAAGCGAGAACTGCTATAGCATTGACGCGAAGCAGAAACAATTGCAAACATTGAGCTTCTACTTTTTAGCCTGTGTTCAATGGTCAAAAAGAAGTAATTTCTGATGACAGCGGTCGATCATCACATCTGTGCGAGCGTGACTGCAAATAATTATGTACATGCAACAGAGACAGATAGTGCCCGGTCATTGAACAAAATTCTTCCTGCTTCGCATCTGTGCTATAGTACATACATATATCATTATCATTTGTGATATGTTGTATGGTAATTCAGTTATACATTTTTTCATAATTCTGATGGATGGTATAGGGTAGTTTTTTAAGTATGACACAGAACTAAGAACTAAAACATTCTTTAGTTTTCTTTTTTTCTGTAGTTTATAGGTTAAGACAGTAGTTCTGACCGTATACAAAATTAATTTCAAAGACAGTATAAAGCCATGTTGTGTTATTATTAATATTGTGGTAAGGTAACAATATTTATGACTTTGCACTTAAGGTTTTTACAATAATGTATATATAACATATATGGCTTAGATTTAGGTATTTAAATACATTATGTAATAAAGAACAATGGAACTATTGGGCTGCCATGTTGCAGGTTGCAAGTTTGATTCCCGGTAGAAGCAAACAATATTGTTACAAACGTTATTATGATGACAGATCTAATAATGTGTTGCTTGCTGTTTTAAGTTTATCTTTGATTTCATCATTTATTTTTATTTCAGGGTAACCTAAAGTTAACTTTTAAGTTGTACAAAATTTGGGTGATCAAATTACCTCACTGTAAATAATCAACCTGCAAAACTCTATGTTTACCTGGAGTTTTAACTTAAGTTGCTATTTCTTTTTTCATTATTAACACTTTTAATATAATTTGCATTGTTCACATTAACTCTATGATTTAACTCATTATCATCAAATTAAATTAATTATACATAGGTATGTAAAATATGCTGATAAAAATGTGTTTTGTTTATTGTATGTTGGTGTTAGAATCAGATGTGATGTTTTGAATGTGCATTAATGGTTCTTTATATGATTATAATACCAATTATGTGTTGTGAAGTGAAGTTACTTTTGGTTGAAGTATAAAAGTAAAAACTGACCTTAATTTTATCACAAAGACTTAATTGGATTATTCATAGAAAAAAAATTATAGTTGGTATTGCAAACAGTATAATACCATTGCTGTGAAGAGGCATCTAAACTACACCACGAAGCTAGTGCATATGTGCTATTTGTCTTTTGTTATTTGTGGGGTTTTTTTTTTAAATAAGTAGTCTTATTTTTATGAAGGATAACCTACATTATAGTTTATTTGAAAACTGTTTTTTATTGATTATTGCAATTAAATAATGGCATCATACTGGGTACTAGAATAGTTTAGATCAAAATAGTATTTGTTATTGTAATAGTAGAGTGAATAGTTGTAAATTGTTGTTTTTGAAATCAAGTAACAATACTAATCATATTTGTTAAAGATTTATAGTTTGATACAGCCTACTACAATTTTCATATTATTTGCAGATTTTTTAAGCATTTTTATTTAAAATGTAAGTAGGTTCCACTGCATAGTACGCATACAGACAAGGTAGAACCAAAAATGAAATTTTACTTGTTACTTTAAAATCAGCATAATTTACTTCAAAATGGGCAGGTTAAGGTATTTATGCCGACCTAGAAGGAGGGACAGTGGCCTAATTGTCTGTAACTATAATCAGGCAGAATTTATTAGCTATTACAATAAATTTGGAATTCAACATGTGTTACAAATATATAAGGTCCCTTTTGTCTTGGACGGGCGAGGCGCCGGTCGCAGATTATCAGTAAGGTAATCAGAATTACCCGTGCTTTAGCCTGCAACAGATGCGCTGAACAAAGTATCTGTGAAAATACCAATGATGCGAAATTTGACCAACACGGACCCATCCGCGTCGCGAAGTTGCGAACTGTCCATCTAGCTATAAAGAACATCATAGCTCGTGCCTCGTGCATAAAGGCTTCCGCAACCGACGACCGTTACATATATCTCTTTTTTAAGGGCCTCAATTCTTTATCCGCTCAAATTTCATCACAAACAGTACAAGTAAAACAGTGTTTTGCAAGAAATTACCAGCTGAAAAATCTTCCCTACAAACTAAACTTGTGTTTTAATCATTTTATATGGAGTGGAAACGTGGACCTGCGTGTAATTGATGAACATACATACTGATTGATAATCTAAAAAGAATTACTATTTTAAGATTATTCTAATATTAAAATAATTAAGATCTAAATCTGTTTACAATAATATTGTAAAAGAAACAGCACTTATTTCACCCACCATGTTTGCGCCATTGTACATAATTAAAAGAAAATGTTGGGACTTAAGGTTGCTATATAGGTGTATGTCTCGGATTCTACACTTATAAACATAAAATACGGATAATCCATTTGTATTTTAATAAACCTACGTATATAAGTAATAATTTCTACAGTACAATGTAAATATGAAAAAAGTGAAAAATAGACTTTATAAAGGAAGTGAATGTCAATCGCTATGAAGTTACTGTTAGTATGTTAATTAGTATTGACTGTAAAAAGTATGTGAATGGTAATAAATTGAATACACATTGCAGTTTTTTATATGTTGCTTAATTTATGTTGTCCATCTCAGAACCTAACTGATAAGTCGTGTTTAATAATAGTTCTAATTTATTCTAAATTTGTTTGACTATGCGTTCGGAGTAGTACCTATCTTGAACGACACGATCTGAACTAAAATCGGCCAATTTCGATCCGAATATTTTTAAATTCCGTAAACAGTCTGAGTTTTTCTGTGGTTACCAACCCAGCGTGGTGACTGGGCAAAACCTGAAAAGGTAAAAACTACAAAGAACGCCCTTTACTTCCCGGTAGCTCTGCTGTTCCCGGATATGGTAGCGGAAGATAATCCGGGGGGGTTACGACAGACGGCTACCAAAACTGACTATTACACTTTGTAACGAATAATAGACGCACGATGAGGCTGGATCGTCACATTGCAGAACTTAAACTAGGCAATATAAACAGCTAACTTAAGTGATGACCCCTTAGACCATTAATTTAGTACTGCCCAGGACGATGTTGGTTTTCTTTTCAACAAATCGCTTAAACAACGTGAAAATCAGCAGGTTTTGAATTGGGCGGGTAGCGTACCTTGTCTTAGCTTAGCAAAAGATGAGATACTATTATAAGATTTTACAGGTATATGCGCTTCTTACCTCGATAAAGATAGGCGGCACGATATTTGCCTAGAGATGCCTGAATGACCAACAGGCTGTGGTCATAGATTGGTTACACGGAAAAAAAAGAGTTTCCAAGTTCTATTCCACCAAAGTAATTTGCATTCAGTCAAGAAATCCAACTATTTTGGACATATTTTGTTCACAGAAGGCAATATTATTTCCCAGAAAAAAAATCATTTTATCAATCGAAATTGATAAACTTCTTTTCGTATGAACAAATTTTTTTTTAACCAAATAAATGTTCGTTTTAGATCAACCAAACTTAAATTAATTACCCTAAGACAGTTAATGTTCTTGTATAAAATAAATACATTTTTATATGCAACACTTATTTTTCTTCGTTTGAAAAAAAAAATTATTTTGCTTTAATATAATTTATTTTGCGCCAAAATCATGGTTTTCTTAAATCTGCGACGTCACTTATTAAAAACTATATTTTTCGATGAAAATAATTGTATCTTAAATCAAAGCCAGTGAAATGTTCAGTTAAGATAATATTGTTTTGAATTAGAGAAAATAATAATTTTAACAGAATTTGTTAGATTCTTGACTCAAAATCTGATATTTTATGCTAAAACTATTGTTTTAGTCGAAACAAATAAAATACCTGCTTTAAAATATTAAACATTTTCGTTGAAATTAATCAACTAGTATCCCTTTAAACGAATTTTCTTTTCGTTTAAGTAAATACTTGCATTTTCAAAATTGAATGAATCTCATCACTGTCCTTCATAGGATTTCGTGTTGGCTTTTAATTTTAAATAATTGTTTATTGTAGGGTTTTGTGCGTCAAATTAGTATCAGTTTATGCGAGAAACCTACAGTTAATTATTTTCTGAGAATTGTAAAGCTTGTAGCGGATCATATCATACCGCTACAAGCAAGGCTGACGTCACGCGTCCTACATCGCGCTGTCAAAGTTTCTTCTGTCCATGAGTATATATAGAAAACCGAACAGAATGATAAGTGGACCACGGCGGTCCCCAGGCATAACACCTCGCCTGGCAGGAGATCTCCTCTTTGCCGCCGCACCACAAGCATCCAGCAAACAGTCGCATTCGTCTATCAGAAACGATAAGCGAAGTTAAGCAACGTCGACCGTGGTCAGTATTTCGATGGGTGACCGCTTTTCTTCCATGTTTAAGAAGGATCGTTAAATAGTCATAACAATTATAATTAAACATAACACTGTATAATGATCTAAAGGCGAGAATAGCTACCTTAGCTCGACAAAGTCTATTTAAAGGCAGTGCGGGTAAACTGCCTATATGGCCCAAGCCTCCAGAAAAAGAGGCCTGTGCCTCTGCAGTAGGGCACTACTAGCTCGACAACGTCCGCTAAGACACACTAAGTCAATGTGGTAGACTGACTCTATATGGCCCAAGCCTCCAGAAAAGAGGCGTTTCTTCAATGAATTAAATATTGTTTCAAATTGATAGAGTTTTATTTACTGGTTCAATGAAATTTGATCTTGTGATAACTTCATATTATTTTAAATATTTAAGAGAAATAATATCTTAGATGAAGTAAATATTCGTTGGTGCATATATGAAACGATATTCTCTTGGCTCAACTAATTCTTTTTTACCGTGTAGAGACACTCTAAATAACAAAGGCCAAAAAACCGTCTTACAAAGTCTTCCCACATATTTGGGAGCCGCGGCTCTCGACGACAATAATTCAATGTACGATTGAAATTGTTCAATCCTTAATTATCTCTTATTAAAGCCAATAATTTTAAATTATTTTATTGGAATACATTAAATAGTGTGTAATCTTATTAATACCTTTTTATTGTGTGGCATAAAAATATGTTGTAAGTGGTTAATTTTATGCAAAAATCCCAGTGAAATTAAATTTGTTCTGTCAAGCGTTACCCAACTACCGTCCAAACAACTATAAGATCTGGCCAGAGAGATAGAGAGACGTTATCACCAGCAACTTGGTGAAGACCTTCAAGGAAATGGGATGCAAATTTTACCCACCGCGATACAGAAATAGGAAGTCTAAAATTCAGCCTGAGTTTCTGGAAATCATGAGTAATCGACGGGAGATGCTATATATCAAAAGGTCTTCGTCACATGCGAAATCTAAACGGGTTGGTACGGTAGATAAGAAGCGACCTTCGACGCCCCAGCATGCGCAGTATTGAGTCAAAAGCGTTTTGCGTTTAATTCGCCAAGAGCTATTTAAAGAAACTTAGATCTGCGGATGGCAGAATAATCACCTCCAAATCAGAGATCTCGGCAAAAGTGGATTTTGATTATGGAGAACTGGACTGATCATACTGCATCCAAGAGCCAAAGAAACTTGCCACTTCACCGAGGATATTCCGGACGTTGACCAGAGCGAGATAAGGGCGGTTCTTAAACAGCTAAGTAACAACAACCTGCGGGGAAAAAAACTGTGATGTTTTACATACATACACACCGTAGAACACATCCATACTGTTGTCAGATTATACAAAAAACACAGGAGTTTAATCAGCCGATGTGTATCGCTTTTGTGGAATACGCGAAAGCGTTTAGTCTCTTGTTCTAAATTATTTTTAGAAATGTCGTATAAATAGATTGGCGATATATCGAGGAGTTGAGATGTCTTTATAACGCTGCTACAATGACCTCTCAGTTCAAAGGCCATCCGGCTGCAGAGAGGAGTGCAACAGGGGGGCGTGATATACCCGAAACTGTTTTACAACGCGCTGGAGCATATCTTCAAAACAATGAACTGTGCGCTATGGGCGGGGCCTAAACTTAAACGACAAGTAGGTACATCACACACTTTAGAAGTGAAATGTCTGCGTCAAATCTTTGAAGTTTGTGTAAATAATGGACTTTTGAGATTATCAAAGTAGGTATTGGAGCAGGCTATGTCCGCCCGCATTACTAAATAGGTCAATATGTACATAGAATACAAACCATTCGTTAATAAGGTTTGATATTCGCGTAGGGATAACAATAAAGAAAAATAAAATGTTTAAATTTAGAGTAAAATTGAAACAAGCAAAGATGCTTCGCAAGCATTTTTGTTCAGTAGTATTATATTCTCTTTGGTTCAGTCCAAAGAGAATATAATACTACGTAAGAGTTCAGTCTTCAATTGTTAGACGCCCGCTTCAGATGCTAGATCCGAGAGGGATGGTTTTGTTTTGTATTATGGGCAAATTATTAAAATTTATTAATACATATTGTGGCCTATTACCTTCAACATGACTGGCAGTATTTTAGCCTTCAGACCAACGCTATTCACGCAACTTATGGTTCTGCAAATCAAATGCAAAACACTGCAAAATTTTAAAAGTTGGCCTACCTTTTACCTACCTACTGATTCCGAACTTTAATATACTTACCTACATGTCAATGTTTAAGCCAACGTCTGGAGCCGGTCTTTGAGAAAACCTAATGTAATGTACCTATTTACTAATAAAGTCAGAAATTAGTCAAGGGTTCCAGGAAAATGCAAATTTTGGTAAATGATAAGTATGTTAAAACTGCTAAACAAGTACTACTGAGAAGTAGTTTACTAAAATAGGTATGTACCTGGCCTCATATTACAAGTTAGTATTTCCTGGTTGACATTTGCCAAATGAAATCACTGTAGCTATAGTCTCGAAGACACTGACTCAGAACTCACCTTGAAAACAGTGATAAGATAATGATAACGTGCTTATCACTTTAGTTTCGTTAATTAAATCATTCGGACGATTTAAACTACAGGATATCTCCTACTACTTAATTTTAGAGATACATGTTTGGCAGACATGATAAACCCTATAATAAACTGAGAATGAAACCCGTGAAAGGTATCAGTGGACGCAGAGAAGGGGCACTTGACCCCACACAAATAAAATAAAACTGGATTACCTAACATGTATTCAAATATAGACATTGTTTTCAGAAACTAATACTAATCAAATTTTAGTTGCGCTTTGTTGTCGGCATTGAAAGATAGCTCAAGCTTACAATATCAAACAATATGGCCGTTCACTCTTTTGACGGAGCGCAAGCGCATCCATTGCTCTACCTCCCGAGCATATCCCAAGTAACACAATGAAGCTGTTAAATAGATGTATAACAGAATTTGCTCCATCCCAAGCCTGTATAACAAGGCTGTAAGAAGTCTGTATAAGCGCTTAGCCAGCTCTTACAAGTGCAATTAGGGCCCCAAATTATACAGACTTTGGATTAAGAGTGACTGTTTTGTAGCATTACAACTGTTGTAGGACGGAATTGTAAGTGCTTGCTAAAAGGCTGACAAATCTGCTTTTGAACTAAAATATGTCTCTTGTATAGCGCTTATCCAGTCGGAGTTATTTATAAGCGTAAAGTATTAGCTTCTGCAAAATTTGTTTGTATTATTTACGCTGTTTTAATAACCAACTAAAGTTATTCGGTATTAAGTTAAAAGTTTGTGTAATGGTTATCGACGTGCAGGAAAAATTATAATTGGGAATGAAATTTCTGCTTCTCTTTCAGTAGATAATTGTGAAATATGGTTGCGGATATCAGTTTATTGTGAAAGCATATACATATTTCTAATTGATATTTCACGCGCCCGCGATGTAAGAGCTATTTAATGTATGAATATATTAAAATACGATAAAATCAAAACATATTTCTGTATTTTTTCAAGGATAATCTTATTTTTAGTAAACAATTTCGGTAAAAATGAAGGAGCGTAACACGTAAAATGGACTTAGTGTTATTTTAAGCATTCTGAAAGTATAAAAATTAAATCGTTATATTATGGAAATAAAAGCAAATGGTGGCAATTTACTCACAAGCTTTAGACATTTTAAACATACGTTGAAGTGCTATCAGTTTGATAAAACTTGAAAAAACAACAGCTTGAGGGCAGTTTGTTGCCATATAAATTACTTTCTTAAGGGGATAGGCTGCATCGCAGCGTTAAGAAAGTATGTAGTAATGCTAAAAGCATTATGAGCGATAAAACACGTCCTATTATACAGCTTATTAGGGTCTCGCTAGTAAAACTTGACTATTTACATTACTGGTAATATTTCTATATTCTTTTTGCACTTTCCGTTTGAAACCACCAGTTCTTTTAAGTCTTCTCCAAGATCTCCAAGATTGCATAGTTCGCAAAAATAATTTAAGAAACTAATAAATAGTATAGGTCTAATTAAGTAATATAGTTATTAGCTAAAAATAAGGTCTTATTACAACCTAGACTAGATATACTACGTAAGAGTTTGCATCCTCAGTGTCCTCTTTACCGTAGGCTGCCCTCCGCGGCCACCTTCCCATTCTCTCTTCGGTCGTGCCATTCCCTGGCAAAATAAGACCAAATATCTCGGTGCGACCATGGATAGTCGTTTGAACTTCCACGCTCACACCAAAATAGTCAGAGACCGAGCCGCTTTTGTCCTCGGTCGTCTTTATCCCATGATAGGCAAGTACAGATTACTTTATAACAGATTACTTTATTAAACTTTCCAACTATCCTCTCATCCACTCCTAGATCGTCTTCACACTTTGCGTTGGTGCCCCTAAGCTCATATTGGAACAATAAAGAACACCCAAGGCTAGTTAAAAGTGTTCAAAAACTAAATCGTCTTCCATGTCCAGTTGCAAAATATCCTCTCTTGCCCCTTTATGATACAGTTTTTGACTCTCTTTTGTTCCAACCACGAGTTTTTCTGGACTTAGGACTAATAAAAGGTGACCCAGGTGCTAATAGTGCTTTTAACACTTGTCTAAATAGTCTTCTTCTTAATTGGTAAACAATTTTTACCGATGCCTCTAAACTTTCTGAAGAAAGTGCGGTAGGCTCAGCCGTTTGGATCCCAAAATATAAAATTGTCCTCAACTTTAAGAATCCTCCACAAACTTCAGTTTTCACAGGAGCATCTACAGCCCTATTAGAAGACATTACATATATAGAATCCCATCAACTTACTAAATCAATAGTCCTTTCAGATTAAAAAAGCTGCCTTCAAGCTGTTATAGCCAATCAATTTAAAAAAAATATTCCCCAATTATATTAAGTATAAAAAAAAGTTGTTAACTTGTCACCATCATCATTGAATTCAGGTTGTCCTTGCCTGGGTTGGGCTAAAGAAGCAGTTCATTCAGGTGTACAAAACTTTAATAAAATTTTCTCTTCAGACTTACTAAGTTGAGCTAAAAGGCAAATGGCAGTTGATTGGAGTCAAGTATAGAAACAGTCTTCATCTATTAAGGGCCGGTATTATGGCCAAATACAACCTGATATCCCTACAGAACCTTGGTTCTTTCGGTTTAAACATTGTGATAAATTAGTTACGTCCACCATATGCCGTCTCAGACTGGGACATGTATGTACTCCAGTATTTTTAGCTAAAATTAGAGTTAGGGACCACTCTATTTGTGAGTGTGGCACTGACGAAGGTATTGTAGACCACATATTTTTCAGCTGCCCCAAATACCCTATATTACTATATGACATTCTCCACCCAAAAATTCCTCGCCCTGTCAACATTCAGTATCTTCTATCCTTGGTTAATACCCCCTTCATTAAATGTTTAACAAAATTCATCAAAACCTTTAATATTAAACTATAACCCTTTTGCATGCATTAATATGTCCGTCACCACTTCAATATAATCCTGTCTTACTCTTGTTTGTTTGTTTTATATGTTGTCATGTCCTTTTTTGTTTTAGGTAAAACAACCCCGAATCACCCAGCTCGGAGGCCCCAATCTTCCTTTTTTATATTAATTTTTTTAACACGTGTCTCTTACATCATGGATACTGGCGAAATATTTTGGCTTAGACCGAAATGAAAGCCATTCTTCAAACAATTAATTAATTAATTAAGGGCTACTTGAAAGCGTCAAGTGTTACTCGGTTTTTCTCTATAATTGAGGAGTTGCCGTTGAAATCCTACGCCGATAACCGAATTTAGAGCGGGTGAAACCGCGGGCAAAAGCTAGTAATGATATATACCTATACAAGGTGGACACGCTAAGTGATCTCACTCCATTACTTCTAAACTATACACGATATCGTTATACTGATTACAATCCTGAGAGTGCTCTACGAGCTGTATCCAATATTGTGTCCACAATGGACACTAAATTGGTTTCATCAAAAAATTTAATGTTTTTAGCTTCCATGCATTTAGAATGGCGATATAGCACGTATCGAATGATACCAAAATAATTTTGATATTCTAACATGTCCTCCTCTCCAATCATTTTTTTATTAAATCGAGGCATAATAATTAAATTAATTCAGCCAGTTAGTTCAGTCTGATTAGATACTCTTTTATAATAATGAAGTAGAGTGTAAACACTTGGAGTGGAGACATGTGTATTTATCATAATTTATTCATAATATTCATAATTATAGATACAGATACAGATATTAAAAAGTGCATAATATCTCACTTCATGTCGCCGTACTAAATGTATGTAAGCAAAAAACATAAAATTTTCGGATAGATCCAGTTTATTTTATGAATCATTATTGATTCCATTGGATGGAGCTCGTGCAGCATTTTCAGGATCAATAAATCAGTATAGTTGTAAATCAATCCTTTAATCGTTTAAACCCAAGGCCAAATATTGTAGCGGAAATAAAGGTGAAAGGTTGCCAAATTTTCTGCTCCCTCCTCTCCCCTACCACTCCCTCATCAATTGTATGGAATAACATTTGAAAATATAGAATATCCCGTAGACAAGAAACAAAACTGTCCTACTCAGTTTACTGGATGGATGATTTTCTTGACAAACTAGCTTCTGCATGTGTACCCAATCATAATTGTGTGCCTTTCAAATATAACAATCCTTTCTCCACAGACCTAGATGCCCTAGATTCTCCGTTTAAAACGGATGAACTAAAGCTAATTTTAACAACTTTCAAAGACTCTTCACCCGGACCAGATGGTATTCTATATAGTTTTTTAGCCAATGCTAAACAAGAAACATTGACCTACTTTCTGAAAATTGTTAATATAGTTATGGCCACTGGACAGATCCCCTTATCTTGGAAGCATCAGATAGTATACAATACTGAAAACAAATAAAAACCAAGAGGATTCCCAGTCTTATTTAGTCAGTCAGTCTCTTAATTAGTTGAACCTATGATTCTATTAGAATGGTATTTAGAACACCACAACCTTTTAGCTGAATCACAACATGGTTTTAGGAAAGGAATAAGCATAACCGATGGCCACAATATATTGGCAACACATATAATGCTGAGCTACAGTAGAGAGAGACGAATTACCAATAGCCGCATTCTTGGACATCTCAGCAGCTTATGACAATGTTGATATTTTAGTCCATAGGCAGAAGCTATTCGAGCTAAGGGTTCCTACTAAGATCAGCCACTTCATATTCAATCTGCTTACGGAAAAGATGATGTCTCTGAGAATGCAGGGAGTCCAAAAACCACCTTATACCATGTGGCCTTCCCCAAGCATTAGTGTTGAGTCCCTTACTGTACGACATATACAGTGCTTCTTTAGAAACATCTGTTCATTCTAACTACAGAATATTACAATATGCAGATGATATTTTGATCTATGCATCAAACAAATCAATTTAAACCGCTACATCAGGGCCTTAATAGTCTAAATCAACGGTTGTCTGATCATTCCCTAAAGCTATCCCCATCTAAGATTTCATTTGTAATATTCATCATTCCCGAAGTTGAAATCACTTTCGTGAGGGTGTCTAACAGGACGGAGTAAGAGTATTCTGTTATCGAATGCACCGGCTAGGTAGGCTCAGTAGATAGAGATTTAGGATTTAGGTAGTGTGAGTTCAGAGGCAAGTAAAGAAAATACTTTTCAAGGGTAAGGCAGGTTATAATGTATACTCGTTCACAGTTTATCATAACAATATTTAATGGTCAGTAGTAACCTAATCACATAAGGTGATTCTTAACCCTTAATATATATAAATAACGACTATCTATTTTACAATAGTAGAGAACTACCTAACTAAACAGAACGATAGAAAAACCGTAAGCCTGCCTACACAGATTTCTAAGTGTGCGGTTTTTAGGTATATATTAAAGATAGAATATACAATTGCTTTCTTCGGCCTAAAGCCCGATCAGCGATCTTCCACGTCGATCACACCCCGCAGGTCTCCGCCGCCAAAGTAGGTAGACGCGGACGGGACTGACTTTAGGTGACCTAACGACGTGTAGTGAGCAGTATACGGACAAGGCTTTAGTAAGCCGGCACAATGCTATGCTGCACGTGACTGGCACAATGCAATGCCGCACGTGGCTTTAGCTACGGTGATTAGCAGTGCTCAGGCTGAAGCACTGCTACCGTACAGGCCGAGGATTTGGAGTGTAGAGCACTCCAGGCAGGCCGAGGATTTGGAGTATAGAGCACGCCAGGCCTCCCCTCAGTGTTGACGTCGCTAGAAGGCTGACGCGCACCGGCCCTCGTATTAGTTGGGAAGAGTAGTCTTCTCCCAGACCTCAGTTACGGCACAGAGCCGAAAGGCAACGATATAGTAGTAACTAAAAACCGTGCTGTTAAAAGAAAATATATTGATTAGAGACTTACCAAAATACACTAATCACACCACAAAAGAAAATCACTTAACATACAGTTTCGCACGGTTTTACTAACTGATAATAAGTAGGCAACTGTGTTGCAGTATAATGATATTCTATTGAATTTAGTTTGAAAATATCTCAGGGCAGATTTTTAATAATCCACGCCAATACGTGAAGCAATATGTATGTATGTATGATATAGAGTTGCAAAACTTACAGAGATTCTTCGATCTCTTTATTTAAAATCATATCGCCGTTAATGGACCTAAGAGTGGATGCCTAGAAATTTCCATCGTTTCCTACATCATCCGGTCCTTTACCTGAGACGGACCACCTGAACGGTCGTTCCGTTATAGGCGTTTCTATACCAATAGGTAGTGAAGCTAAATGTCTAGGAACGGTTTTTGATTCCTAAATGACTGGCAATGCCCACATCAGTCACATTGTAACAAAATGTAAAAAAAAAACATAATTAGATGTCTCACAGGCACGTCCACAGAGAATATAATCCTTCGTGGGGAGCCCATCCATTTGCCCTACGTCTGCTTCACAACGCCATTATTAGAAGTCATTTGTGTTTAGCTTCCTTTCTAGTAGCCCCAGGCAGTAAAATTCTAAGAATTATTGTAGGAGCTATGAAATCTTTCCCACCCACTCTTTTCTAAATTACAATTACTCACTAAATTATTATTATATACCTGTATAGGTAAAATAAACCATACTGGTCACATAAAGCCACCCCACATCTAATAGTTAGCTATAGGAAAATTAATAACTTTAATTTCAGAATTAGAAAGTTTTTCGCCCAACCCTATTTTCCCAAGACTATTCAACTTAAATTTTCCAACCCAAGATTTTTAAGTCTTTAGAAATACATGAAGGTACACTGGATGCAAAACTCAAATCTACGAGTACTTACCTATACTTGAAATAACATGGCCAACTGCAGACATATTCTATACTGAGGCTTTAAAACTGGATCCTTAAGGCCTATGTATTAGCGTTGCCAGATATTTTTATTGCCAAGTCGGGATTTAGGAACTTTTTGAGTGAAAAAAGCGGTATTCTTTCGTCGAAAGCGGGACATAGTAAAAAAAACGTAAATAATCAAAAGTTTTTGAATATTTGGCTTTTTATTTGATTTCAAATTACGTTTACGTGACAATAGTTAGGCACCTAGTAAAAATATCCATAGAAAAGCGGCCAGTCCACACTTACGGCCAGTACGCTGCACGCACGGTCGAGTTATTCCCGAAAAGCGGGATTGAGCCTGTCGCGCGGGACATTTAATTTTGATTTCAAAATCGGGACGTCCCGCCAAAACCGGGACGTCTGGCAACGCTGCTATGTATGTACATACAAACCTATACCTACCTTGCAAAAGTTTAAATTTCGCCATTTAGCCACAGTATTTTCAGGAGAATACTAGCTACAAGCTATTTTAAAATGTATTAGATATATCATGTCAAACGCAAACGACATTACAAAATCAGTGATACTTTCTGACTGCTTGAGCTGCTTTCAATATTAGCATAACTCAAAACATGCTCACATACCAGTCTTGATGTGGTCATTGCCTGGATTAAATTCCAAAAAAAAATATCACCACATTGTGTTTGTGGTACCTACCTATATATTTTTTTTCCTCTCTATGCTCTTTGTTTTTCATGTGAATCTCTATGAATAGTAGTTACATTTATTTTATTATTCTAATTTACTAAATAAATAGTGTAAAAGGAAGAATATCTTCTAAAGCCAAATACCAATGAATTCGTTGTTCTAATCACAAACTATAATACATATATGTCCAATTTAAAAATGACTTCAAAAGAAATCCTCAATGATTTTAAAGAAAAATACTATAAAGTGCGAAAGTTACTGGATGAAGATAGCAAAAATGACCCTGATGCAGAGCCGTATTTGTCCAAATATAAAGCTAAAGAAATTCTATCTAATATGCTTGATTCTTTAAGGAGTTCTGAGGCTAATGAAGAAATCAATAATAAGACAGTACATGCTATGATAGGAACTGTTCTTTTAAATATAGGCATTATAAATATGGAAACTGAAGAGCTCTCAGCTAGCTATACTATCCTATCTGAAGCAGTCGATATCCTAACTCCGTACTCTGTTAGTCCAGAAATTGTCACCACTCTTTTGAATGTCTATAATTATTTGGGTATATTGCTGTGTAATCTTGAGGAACCAGAGAAATCAAAGAGTTATTTATTAAAAGCTAAAGAGTTATATGGGTTGTTTAAGTGTACCTCTGAAATGCCTATATCCATAGAATGTTCAATTAATATTTCTGAGCTGAATGTCACACATGAAATAATGCTTTTAGAGAAAGCACATACTCTTACTTTATACTACTTAGCTCAGGTGTATGGATGCTTGAAAGAGAGTTTGAAATCAGCAGTCTATTGTCATGTAACATTGAAAAGACAATTACAATACAATGATTATGAACCAATTGATTGGAGTTTAAATTCTGCAACATTGTCACAGTATTTTGCAGAACAAAATGGTTTTTTTCAATCCAGGCATCATTTAGCTGCTGCCTGTACAATTCTGGATGAGTATGAAAAAAATTTGAGAGATTCAGAAAGGAATGATGAAACTTATTTAGCTGAACTGGAAACATTCAACCATAGATCTGCAGATGTAGCTAGATGTTGGGTTAAATATTGCCTACTGTTAATGACCGCATCGAAAGCTCGACTAATGAGTGATACTGAAACACCAAGCGATATTGTATCTGGTATGTTTTCGAACAATTATTATTTAATTAAGCGAATGTTCATATTATTTTTAACTACTATGGTTCGAAATGAATATATATTTTTTTTAAAATGGGTTACTAAGAATACTTTCGAATTGTCAAGTAAATTAATTACAACTAGCTTTACAAACTAATTACAAAACTGTTTTATTGCGAGCGTCCAATTGGTAATCTTTGTAAAATCACAAATGAAACAATATTATAGTGTATCAACTAATAAATACATGTTTTGTATTGATACACAATAAATTTAATAAACAAGATAAGGTTGCAGGTTGAGGTGTATAAAAGGGGGTGCTGAGGAAAAACATTTAATAATTTTTTTTGCCACTATAGCAACAAGGTTGAGCTGAAGAAAAGGGTGCACTAAGAAAAATATCAGAAATTTTACTAAGTTATACTTTGAATGATTTTAGGACTTGTATTTTAATGTTGTATGAAAATTTGTGGTGTGCCCATGTTTTAATGATGGGAATCGATAGATTACATCGTCGGCAGCAACATTTGTATTGAGCATTTTTGTCTGACCCCCTAGGGGTGTTCTAATTTTTTTTTAAAAGGGGGTGTGTCCTCATGATAGATGATCTTTTTGATGGGTATTGATAGAACACATCACCGGGAGCAATGTTTGTATAAACCATTTTTTCTGTCATCATTCTCCCAGTTGCTGTGAATAAAACTAAATGAAAAATGAAAATTACTGGATTCCAAAATGGCCTAACTAATAATAATAATAATAATAATCTTATAATACTAATAATAATCCAAAACAAAGTGTCTCCTACAAACTTGCTCTTAGGGACATGTTCTATCAACACAGTAAAAAAATAGGGTGTTACAGGGACACCACAATTTTTGAAGAAAATTTGTCTTAGTCTGCACCCTCTTTGGTAAATTTCTTAGTGATTCCATTCTAGGACTCAGGAATTTTTCATGAAAAGTTGTGGTGTCCTTATAAGACCCTATTTTTTTTTACTGTGATCGATAGAAGGTGTCTCTACAAGTAATTTTTGTTTTCTGAGGTCCCTGGAACCCTGAAATTTTAATTTTTCATTCAGTTTTCAATTCATAGCAAATGAAAGAATGATCACAGAAAAAAATGGTTCATACAGACATTGCTCCTGGCAATGTATTATATTGATAAAAAAAAAAATTGTCTGTCATGAGGACACACCCCATTTTGAAAAAAAAAATTTAATACCCCAAGCGGCCCTGTGAAAAGTGAAAAGTGCTTGATACAAACATTGTTGGTGAAGATGTACTTAACCAATTTGCATTATCAAAAAATATGGTTATGGGGACACCACAAATTTCATAAAAAATTATAATAGGTCCCAGGGCTCCAGAAAAATGAAAAAAAATTTATTTCAGCATCCCCATTTGTAAACTCTAACCGTAACCAAAAACAAGCGCAAAAACATGAAAATATCCCTCTCTCTCTTTCTGACCAGCCTGCATTCTAATACCCCCAGTCAAGTGAGAGTAGTGCTTCAGAACACTATGAGGAAAGTAAAAATTTGGTTTAAGAATTCTCAGCTCAAGTTAATATTCAGCTATTGCATTGATTTATTTACATATGGGTTATTTTGACCCTATTTACTTAAAAATAAACTGTCATAGTGGTTATTCCAAAACAGAGTAAAATAACAACTGTTCGTAAAGAATGAATGGCCCACTTTATGGCTCAACAACTTTGTCCTAATAGTTTCTAAATTACAAAAAAAATAGACATGACTGAATATGGAACCATAAAAAGGATGTAGATACAGATAAGACTTTTTACAAGCTTTTATTTAACTTCACATTTTTACAAGATTTGACAACTTTAGCTGAAATTTTAAATACTTATATAACTTTAGTGACAATGCTGTAAAATGTACTCTTGAGCTGATATGATGGAGCCATAAGGTGGCCAAAGGAACTCCTCAACTAAAACAAGTTAGCTATGTCGTATTTGGGCTCATTAGATTGGTCTCGATGAGCAGTTTGCAGACAGATGATGATCAAGATCTGATGATGAACTAATCTGGAAGCTAGCTAGAACTCTGTTATGTAATGAAGCAACCCTATTAGGTTTAATTTAGTTTCATTATGATTTTGTTTTGGTAATAGGAATGAGTTTGACAATAAAAATAAGAAACTTTAATGTCAGTTAAGGGTTAAAATGTAGAAAATGGCTTGCTTTTAATCGAAAAATGTTTATTTTGTTTGGTTTGTGATTGGTCATAACATTTTAGTTCTTTTTTAACAATATAAAAACTTGTTTTTAAAATGTAGCATAATTATAAAAACCAAAAGTGTTTGTTTTAGCAATTGTCCATGAATAAACTTATAAACATTTCAAACATATTGCAGGCATTTAAGCAACTCCTCAAACAGGACAAGTTTTTAGATGCTTTAGTAAGCCATTAGGCAACAGCAACACATTTTTGATATTTTACAATTTTTAATTCATATTTAAATAATGCATTCTTATAATGCATAAAATGAACCAAAATAAGAAAAAGTGTTATAATGAATTGGTTAAAAAAAATAAAGTAATTTACTTTACTATTTAAAGAGAAAGATTTTCTGGTACATGTCCATATACACTGAAATTTCAAAAAGTGACGCAAATGGCAAAACATTAACAAACATGTTAACCTACTTAACTCCTTTCTCTTCTCATGGGTATGCCCATGTTATATGAGGAAAGCTTTATGATTATTAGAAATTTTAATTTTTTAAGCATTAAAAATCTAATGATTTGCTTAATTATTATTTCCAATTTTTTTTTCAGATATGTCAGACTTAAAGCTAGATGATGAAGAGAATATATGTGGTGGTGATATCAAAAACTTAATTTTCCCTGAACTCGATGTCTCAAAATATGAAAATAAAATTGGAGACAGATTCCTACTTACGTATGAAGATGCTAGGACAGTATTTTTGAATTGTCAGAGTTGGTTGAACAAAGCAAAAGAATATTATAAGCCTGATACCTTAGCTTCAGATTATATACAATTAGTCCAAGATAGTTCTCAATCTTATAGTTATTTAGCTTTTTTTGAGGAAGATGATGAACGAAGAGCTAAAATGCATAAACGACGTGTTGATATGCTGGAGGACTTGATAAAAATAGTAAATCCAACTTATTACATGAATTATTGCAGACAGCTGTGGTACGAGCTTGGTGAAGTGTATTCAGAAATATTGAATATTAAATTAGAAAAATTTAATAACACTAAAGAAAAGCCATTTCCAAATATGCTGAAAAAAATTAACATGTTATGCGACAAAAGCAGTGAAAACTATGAAAAATTTTTGGAGTCTGTTAGGGATAAAAATGGTAAAATGCCTGTAAAACTAGAATATGACTACATTAGGCCCGTCATCAGTGCATATGCATTTATAGGACGCAATAGTATGAAAAGAATAGCTGTAGACAAAGCAACACAGCTAAAACATGTGCAAAAAAGTTATGATTCTTATAAAGCTGTTGTTGACATATGCAGTACTGATAAAGATGCTGCAGCTTTGATGCCCGAAGAATACAGTTTATGTCAAGAAATGGTAAATATTTTGCCAATCAAAATTAAACGAATGGAAAAAGAAGTTGTGGAATAATTAGCATCTAAAAAGCTCGTAGTTACCAAAGGGTTCCAAGCCATTGTAGAAACAAGTTCAATTATTCATTTTTTGAATTTTTCATGTCAAATATTTCGCGTTTTTCGCATGTCTACCTTCATCAAAATGCAAACCACAAATAATTTGTTATTTTAAAAAAAATATTGATATTGTTTGCATAATAAAAAAATATAATATGCACCATAATTATTAATCTTATTGTAAGGCTTAAAGTATTTTCGCTCTACAATGATATATAAAAAAATATCTTATACTCCTCCCCTCTTAAATACCTAGTGGAAGTTTATGTTCTAGTGCCTACTCAAACTTACAACTTGACAACTTATGACATATTTAGAATTACAAAATAAATTACGTGACTGGTGGGCGTTATTATTTCAAAAAATCATAACATTTGATTCTACTTGCTGCCCAATGGTTCATTTAACCTACTAGTTACTGTTAGAACAAAAATAAACAAAATTTTCTAAGTAACTTTTGTATTGTACTCAGACTGTAGGATCATTCTCACTAGATCCATTGTCCAGATCCATAATGGATCTAGTGAGATATTATTTTCTCAATAGATCCATTTTTAAAAGTGTGTATCTACTGAGAAGTATTTGTATCGCTAGATCCGTTAACCAGAACCAGATTTGAAAGTGTGGGTCTACTAAGGAATTTCTTTCTCACTAGATGCAGTTGTAGATCTGATAAAAAAATTTGGTGTCGGCTAGGCTTGTTGTCCCCTAGGCTGGGGAGATTCGTATTTCCCCTGTCATATTCTTATTTTTACCAACTTTAAAAAGTTAGACCGTTTTAGACCGTTCGCGGGTCTGTAGGTACCCATATAAGAGATATTATTAATTTAAAACTAAAAATTAACTGACTTTATAAAAGGAGGATCCATACTTATACTAATATTATAAATTCGAAAGTGTCGGTGTCTGTCTGTCTATTAATCCGTTAAATTTTACGGTTGGACCAATTGTGATGAATTTAATATGGAGATAGTTCGAACCGCAAAAGACAAGAAAAATACTGTTTTTCTTAATATATTCTTTATTTTATTTTATATATTAAAAAATTAAACTGTTGATCTAACACGTGAAGTTATTTTACAAAAGTTATAAGATCTCATCAAGATCTTTATTTCAAATGACAGCTGTCAAACTAGAAAGGTCTATATCTCTGTAACTATTAATCGTAGACTAGTAGTTTCTTTACACAAGTGATAGATCTCATCAAGATCTTTATTTCAAATGACAGCTGTCAAACTAGAAAGGCCTATATCTCGATAATTATTGGTCGTAGACTAGTAGTTCCTTTACAGAAGTGATAGATCTCATCAAGATCTTCATTTCGGGTGACAGCTCTCAAACTAGAAACGGCTTTATCTCCGAAACTATTAATTATAGGCTAGATTTTTTACAGAAGTGATGGATCTCATCAAGATCTTTATTTCAAATGACAGCTGTCAAACAAGAAACGTCTATATCTCCGTAACTATTGATCGTAGACTTGTAGTTTGTTTACAGAAATGATATACCTTATGAAGATCTATATTTCAGATGACAAATATTTGTGTGAAGAAACTACTATTTTACTTCAATTACATATTTTGTAACGAAAATGATACCTAATTATCAACGTAATTTTTCTAAAAAGTGGCCAACGCCAATTTCGCCATTAACGAGCTGCATTTGTGCGAATAAAATGCAATCATCATTTTGAACCCTTATTTTGCGGCGTTTAGGTGATAATCTTTTTTTATATCTTTCCCAACGGTCACAATTGAGTGAAGTCAGTGATGCTTCTTGATGTAAAATGTGCAGTATCTGTAAAAACTGCACTTCATTTTTGTTAATATTTGTATTTATGTTGTGGTTCCAGCCTTCTATGCTGTTATTAGTGCGATGGCGTAGCCCATACACACACCAGATTCTATAATAGTAGCCATTCATTCAGCATTTTTGAAAGTAATTTACAAATTTACTTAGCTTGTCCTGATTTTGTGAAATTTCTCTTTTAATGTAATCCCAACCATCTTCAATAAAATTTTCAGGTAGTAAAGCAAGTTTACTGCATAGAGAAATTATCCTTCTGTTGATTTTAGTTAGCTTTATGCCTAAAGCTTTCGCTTTGCGATACAGGGCATTAGAAAAATGGTAGTGACAACCATTAACCTCTACATTAATTTTTGCCAGTGCAAGCATAGCTGCTTTTTCGAAATCAATTGTCACTTTCTTGGGCTGCCAGCCCGGAACCTGGGCTTTGATTAAGTTAAATAGGACCGTATATGCCTTTGTCGTTTGATGAGTCATAAAAGCAAACGCCAATGGCACTATATTAGTACTATTTGAGTCGCTGCCTATATCTGCTTGAATGACATAGATCTGACGAAAAGGTGTTGGACAAGCTTGATAAGTCCCATCCATAAAGAAATTTGTTAATAGTTTTAGACGAATTCGAGCGTCTTTTGAACTAAATACAACAATTCTCATACCGTCATGGCAATAATCTGCAAGTAAAAAGTACTTATACTGCTTAGGTATTTCTACCTCTTCTGGACTATTAGCTTTGGTTTTTTTAACATTAGCCAATTTGTTTTTTTGACGGTATATCCCTGATTTCTTTTGATCAAAAGTAGGAACTGGTTTATTAGATGCCAAATGCCATCCTTTGCTTTCTATATAACAAAGTGCCTTTTTAAATATGCGAGGAGCAGGTTCTTTGCCATATGTAGCCTCATCACAGTAATCGCTTATTGTACTTTCAATGCAATTATGTGCAACATCAGGTTTGCAAGCTTCGCAATGTGCTCTCCGTCTTATAATGTATTGGTCCTAAAACAATAAGTGTATATAGGTAAAAGAGTGTGGGAAAATGAAAATATACAGCCGTCGTTTAGGGTATTTCCCGTTGGTTCAACCAGTTTGACATTGTAGTTGAACCAACGGAAAAAACGCGTGGTTGGGTTAGTACGTATACCGTCACAGAATATCCGATAGACAAAAAATAATCACTCACCGCGTTTAAAGATAGTGATCCAGTACAATTTAATTTTGACTTTTTGTAGTACTCGCAACGCCAGAGGCTAATGCCACTTTTATTATGAACATGTTTATGAAATCTGTAGCCCTCACATAATAATACTGTTCCACGTCCACTTTTAATAAACTTTACTTCGTCACTCATTTTTCTCCGCAATATTTCTTAAATTATGCAATTTAAACAATAATGATATTTCGATAACGATAATAAAATTGCAATGTCAATATGACATGCATGCACCTCATTTGTACTACTCTTAGAGGTCATAGACGATCATGGAATAAGGTTTAATAGCAAAACATTGAATCTACTGCAATAGAAGGATACCCGTAAGGGGTTTTTTTTTATCAGATCCACAACTGAATCTAGTGAGAATGAAATTCCTTAGTAGACCCACACTTTCAAATCTGGTTCTGGTTAACGGATCTAGCGAGACAAATACTTCTCAGTAGATACATACTTTTAAAAATGGATCTATTGAGAAAATAATATCTCACTAGATCCATTATGGATCTGGACAATGGATCTAGTGAGAATGATCCAGACTGTACAGGTGCACTTTCTTTATTTTAAGTTACTTAAAATATATTCACCATAAATAGTGTTAATGAAATAGAAATGCAAGCAAAACTATTCAGTATACTTGCATATTGATTAGAATTTCTTAGCTAGTGTTTTTTGTATTTAATGTTTTTTCATATCCATAATTCGAAGTGCTGATACACCTCTATGTTGTAAAATTGTAATTGTAAAGAAAGCCAACTGCTACATAGGTAAACTTTAGTAGCTTTAAATTGACTATAAAGAAAACTGTGTGCTTAGTGTCAGTTTTTGCGTATTCGTAACTCTACTATCCCGTTCGCGTATTCATTAAAAGTCCTATGAGAAAAGCTTCTTCATTTCGTTACTTGTATTTCGTTGACGCGAACGCGATAGTAGCGTTAAAACTTACACTGGGCGGTCTGCCCAAATTTACAGAGCCACTATAAACGCACTTGCACTAAACGTAATGATAAGATTAGTTGGTACTGTACAAATGCATATTGATTGGAACCCTTGTTAGGTATTTGGTTCCGATATATCATCTCGCTTTGTTGAACTTCATTTGGCAAATGTAAAAATATGTACTTACAAAAATATTACATTGGCTAGCACAAATAAATTGTTACCTAATTATAATGGTTTTTTCTTTTGATTTTATATTATTCACAAAGTAAATAAGTAGGTCAAAATAAAAAAATCTTGTAGTCTTAGCACTATTGAGTTTTCAAATATTAAGTAGATATTACTTCACTACTTTGTATTACCAGTTTCTAATAGTTAAAGATCATACTTACTAATGAACATGGTGGTCATATTTTTGACCTCTGGATTTAGGAATGTACTGTTCTAATAAGAACCTATTTGCTATCCTGCTTACAGTGCTCTTTGTACTGACTTGCATTCACATCGTCGTTCAGAAGCTGAGTGTCAAGTGCAACCGAACGCTTTGCAGTGCAAACTAATCAAGAAATTGAATTCAAGATAGGTATTAAATAAATCATTCGACATTTTTGAAATGAAACCTTCTTTAGCAACGTTGTGCACTTTTTTTGGTATGGGTAAAAAATGATAAACTCGCGTCAGATCACGTGTCCTGATCGTGAAAATTTGTAAGACGGATGGAGAGAAGACAGCGGGCGCGGCGTAGGCGAGGGAGTATCCCCCTCACTTTCTACGGCGCGGCGAAAATGTATGCCTGAGCCTGCAGTTTCGTTTAGGCGGCGCAGGGCGCTTGCGCAAATGGTCGTGTGTGTTTATGTTACAGCGTGCTACGCGCATCCATGGATAGTGACAGCTGATGGCTCGACCGTCTGTGTAGTGGCCATACTGCTGTGTATTCGTAAAATTCGTGTATATAAAGTGTTTAAAATATGGAAATTGAACAAAGTGCATCTTTGTCTTTGTAAAATACGGAAACCGTAATGCCACGCCTATTATAATTTTTATTTTTAGTATTCGCGATTATGAGTATTACAGGGAGGTTGGATATGGAATTTTAATTCTATGACAGATTGCGATGTCAAATATACAACGTCAAAAAAGTAAATAAACAAACATTATTATTTCTTGACAATGTCAAAGACATGTCTTGTGACATATTTGAGTGTTAAGCGCGAATCGTGTGTAAAGTTTTTTACTGCTGCCGGCACTCCCGGAGTGCAACTCGTTCTTTTTTTTTTTTTTTTTTTTTTTTAATACCTCTAAAGTGGCAAACAAGCTGACGGTCCGCCTGATGGTAAGCGGTCACCGTAGCCTATGGACGCTTGCAACACTAGGGGTATCACTCGTGCGATGCTGACCCTTCAAAAATCTAATAACTTCTTTCTTGAAGAACCCCATACTGTATTCCCTAGAGAAAACCTTTGCAGGAAGCTCATTCCACAACTAATATATATAACACAATATGCTGTCGCTTAACGGTAAATGCCGTAAAATTTCTTCATAAAACAGCTACAAGCTTCTTTGGGATAAATCATACTTGCAGTACAGTATCAGAAAGCGACCCGCAATGTTTTAAAATGTGAAATTTGAAAATGGAACGAACTTTTTTAAACCCGAACAGATAACTGAAGACAGAACCCGAACAGAGAACTCATTAAGTTTTATTAAAATTTCGAAATGGCACAACAAAAAGAATGCACCATTAAATTACTTTTAAAAAGTTAAAAAAAATTGATATTTGAACACGGCGGCAATCTATTAATTGGCATCAAAATTTCCTGAAACTGCACCTGTACTGTACCTAAATGTACTATACCGCTAAACGCCGTCAACAAACTAAACATTGCCGTGATCTTCGAAGTTCAGGTGACTGCTTTCTTCCTATGTTGATTTAAAATAAGAACAAAAATTTTGAAAGCTCAGTTTTTTGTCATGAGACAATAAACAACATTGCGGGTTGCTCTCTGATACCGTACTGCAAGTATGATTTATCCCAAAGAAGCTTGTGCAAGATATGATTGCATATCGTAGCATGTTTTCATCATCATTAATTATGATTAGGCGGTATTACTACATTATCCGCGGATGTATCTTTTGAACACGTAGCTCATACAGTGTTTGTTGTAAATAAAAAACTGGTTAAATCTTTAGAATAATTTATATTATCACATATTTTCTAAATGTACATTCACTGAATTCGTATGTTACAATCTACATAAATATATCCTCCGCTTTTGGTATGGAACAGATTCGATAAAATCACAGTTTTAGTCGTTGGCAATTTTGTTTTGATTTCATAAATTATAATTTGTATAATATTCTATTGTGGGTACTTAAACCCATTAATTAATTTAGTATATCTCTGACAGTATACAATTATTATGATTATACATACAATTCCTTTTTTCTTCCGTCCCATATAAACATCCAATATTTCTACATGAATTTAACTTTGAAAAACATCGTCGGATAAAGACGCTAGCTGCCAAATACCTTGAACTTGACTCGGCGGTTTGGGCTGTCCGATAAGTTAGTCAACTAATTAATTAACCTAAGAAATAAATAACAGAGTAAGTTCTCTTTCGAACATCATTCCCTTTTTTTTAGGGTATCTCCCTATCTACAGGTAAAGTGGGGATGAATATTGTAGTGTGGGGTGTCGTTGGATAGCTCGTTTAAGAAAAATCCCCCCTCCCTTACTGTCAGCCTAATGGCTGTTCTTGGATGTGTGAAAAAAACATGAGATTAGCGTACCTTTATAACGAAATCAAAAGGAAAACTATTATAGCCAAGTAGGCTTTACAACTTTATGAGTAATAATCGACCAACTTAAAAATAGTAGTAAAAGTAGTTGGATAAGTAAAATTTTCTTACAAATTCTATCAAAAGGTACTTAGATGAAGTTGGCAGTTTTGTGAAACAGGTATTAATATAAGTTTATGAAACATGTAAAATTAAAGAAAAATAAAATTAAAACATTCTAAATACTAACACTTACTAAATTAATAAGGGTACAAATTTATAAAATTAATCTAGTTGCTCTAATGCAAAAACAGTAACACATATAATCTTGCGCTGATCATAATGTGTGTAAGCTCTACAGTACATATATTAACAACCGGCCAAGTGTGAGACGGGCCCGAGCCATTTACCATCTTAAATCACCGGTACAGCGCCACCTAGTCATCATTAAGCGAAACAGTAACATATTTATTGGGAACGATATTCAAATTTTAAGCAACGTCGGGCTTGGTCAGTAATTGGATGGGTTACCGCTTAGCGGGACACTTTTTGTTTGTGTTTGTAAATTACGTAAATGGTGTTAGGTACGGAACCATCGGTGCGCGAGTCTGACTCGCACTTGACCGGTTTTTACTTTTTAGTTGGTTTATTTTGAGACGGTGTAATACTTAAATCTAAATAATCTAATAGGTAGTTCGGTAAACGCAAAATGGATAGCAAACAAAATAATAAATCTTGTCAGTGACATGGATTCTACTAATATAAATAATTTTTGTTTTAGTCATTATTGCATTTTCTGTTTCTCTTTACTACTAATAAGGGATCTGTAAACTAACAACAATATAAAGCGCAATACCAATACTATAACTAAAATAACGACTACACAAGCTGCGATCACATCTAGTAGGGCATATTCATAGAAGGCTAGGTCTCTGGCAGGGGAATGTAGTGGGTCTTGGTATCCCCACCGTATTACACGTTCTATGTTGTAGATAGCAGTATCCATCGGACTATTTTGTCTGTCGTGCCAAATTCTAGAAATACGTTGTGCGCTCTCACGCATCCTGTAAACAGAATAAATAAATAGTTAATTTTTTTTTGCGCATGACTTCTAATAAATATAGAGCAGACTAGCTTTTGGCCGCGGCTCCGCCTGCGCTAAATTCGGTTATGGGCGTGGGATTCCTATGTAAATGTGTAGTAACCAGTAGTGTGGTACCTACATAATAACTATAATAGGTAAATATTTTGAACATTACACATTATACATAGAAAACACCTAGTCTCAATTTAAAAACAAATAATATTTTTTGTCTTGTGCGGGAATTGAACTCACGCGCCTCGATTTAGCAGTCGAGAAAAAAACCCACTGAGACACGGAGTCATAAAAAGAAAAAAAAACTATAACTATTGTATTACTGATTGGTGTAATAACTGGTTACTTATGTTGCTTCTGTATAATAACAAGTACCTGGACTGGAGGACCGAGCTTCGCTCTGTTTTTTTACAACGCCATCTATTGTCAAGTAGCTTTAGTGTTGCTGTGTCGGTGAACATAATAGTATAACTACTCGCCAATAGATGTCAGGAAGAGTCATATTTTTTAGTTTATCATTTCCTGAAAACTCGGATAAAACGACGTTTTCTAAACATGAAACCTAAGCTTGTAATATTATCACTCATATAATAGACCTCTCTCCTCTTTTGTTTTCTGTATTTATTAATGCAATTACTCTTATTATTAAGTAACAAAACTACCATTTGTATGCAGATCATTTGCAGATATATCGTCATTTTGCAGTAAAACATACATTCGCTGGTGTAGACGGTATAAATAGTGACTTAAAGAAATTTTCTGAGTGGACTCAATCTTTTGGACAAGTGGGTAATCTAGTAAAATCGCAGGCAATTATTATTAGTAGTAGGTAGATGTGTAAACTAATCTCTCACCATATTATTTCACGAAAAGTTTATGATAATGTGCCTCTGATTTATACAGATGTAGTGAAAAATCTAGGATACCTTTGATAGCTACTTATCCTGGTCTAACCATATCAACGAATGTTACATTTCAGTTTTCATACCTTCAAACGCTTATATCATTTTCTTCCTTTTGACACCAAACTAACCCCTAATTCTTATTACTCTCTATTTTAAACTACACTGACACTTGTTACTTTAATGCGTCTACAAAACTTGTGTATTCGATTTATTTTTGGCCTTCGTAAATTTGATCACGTTTCCTGTTTTAGGTCCAAGCTAAAATGGCTTACTAGCCGACTTCGACGTAATATACTTTGCTGTGTTTATAATATCCTTAACACTTTCCCTTCTGTATCTTAGAGATCGCTTTAATTATCTATTTCTCAGAGACAGACCTCTTTGAGCTCATACTACCGCACATATTGAAATTCCAGCACATAACACTCAGTTTTATAGTTACCTTCTGTTGTTTGCGGTTTGATACGTGACAGCACATCACTTAATATTTTCAAAAGCATATTTATCTTTAGAATGAATTAGATATATATGTATGTATTGTAGTTTGTGTATTTATATTTATGTTTTATAATTGTATAGTACCTGGGGACCGAGCTTTGCTCGATTACTACTTTCCAAAAGTTGTCAGGAAGAGTCATATTGTCAAGTAGCTTTAGTGTTGTTGTGTCGGTAAAAATAATAGTATTACTACTCGCCAACAGATGACAGGAAGAGTCATATTTTTCAGTTTATCATTGCCTGAAAACAGGGATAAAACGACGTTTTCTAAAAATGAAACCTAGTTGGATCTAGGGAATATATGTATGTTAATAAGTATAGTAAAAACAGACCAACAATAGCAGGAAAATCGTCTTATACTGGGCCAAGCGCGCGTATATTTTCGATACAAAGACATAAATGTAGGTATACTACTAATAATTACAGCTGAAATAGTACGAAATAATTTATTTTGATAAACACTACGCATAAAAATCATAACTAAAGACTTGGCAGCGTGGTCTAGTCTAAGACCTTAGCCTCTCCTTAGGGACGGCAAACAATACGTTACGTTTGAGTTATAATACTTATGAAATTAGATGTGATAGTAGTTAGTATCACATTGAGTCATTTAATGTTGGTACCTAGGATGACGTATTTATAAAAAGATACGATAAAATTTCTAGAATAGGGAGTAGAGAAAAAATCCGGCTAAGTGCCTGTTGGACTCGCGCACGAAGAGTTCCGTACCATTATCTATAAAAACGGCATAAAAATAAGGTTTGTTGTATGGAAGCCCCCTTAAATATTTATTTTATTCTGTTTTTTAGTATGTGTTGTTATTGCGGCAACAGAAATACATCATCTGTGAAAATTTTAACTGTCTAACTGTTAACTAACTGTTACGGACGGACAGCGGAGTCTTAGTAATAGGGTCCCGATTTTTACCCTTTGGGTACGGAACCCTAAAAAACTGGCCAACTTGCGGGAAGTATACGCATTAAGTTAAGGTTCCGTAGAATGAGAATTACAGCGGATGTCTAAAAATCTTAAGAACGGATTTTGTCCGAAACAATTTTATGGTATTATTTATAAAGCTCTATTATCGTAAGTTTTCTCAGATTTTTAAGGATTTGAAGTTAAAAATTCATTTTAAACCATAATTTGTAAAGTACAGTCAAATGGGAAGGAAGTTTTCCTGATTAGATATTTATATATTCAGTGAATCTAAAAGGTATAATGCCGTAAACTAAAACTCCACTAGTGTTATAATACCTTCACGTGGTTGCACGTAGTATGCACGTGTACGCATATGGATCATTATGCATGTTATTATTTTACACCGTTGTTACCCGGAAATAGCAAGACGAGCCATGGCATTGAGTATAACGTAACTAGGTACTAACTAACGCCACCTGACTTAAAAGTGATTTTGATTTTTCTTCTAAAATCTTTCGAGTGAAAGATTTAAATCCAAAGGAAGCATCATACTTTTTTAGTTACCGTCAAGAATGTGCAAAAGATGTGCAATCGCAATATACATTTGTCTAATAAGCGTTACATAAGTTAAAATGGACGATGTTGATCTAGAAATAAAGTTCATTTGTGTCTATAAAGCTGGCGTAGCCAAATCATAATGCAATGCGGCTTAAGCCATATTTTTTTGCTTCACCGGTTTCCGAGATACCATAGTTCTGCTAGCTTTAGACTAAAGCTAGCGTAGCCACTATCATATTTCCGGACCCATTGCGGCTATCAACACGGGGTTCGCACCCTATTTTTTTATCTTTTTGCTAAGCTCGCAGGTCCATGGTATTTTGAAACCAGAAAAGTCAGGTTTTTGGCAAAAGAGGTGCAATAGGTCCGGAGATACGATAATGGCTACATTAGCTTTATTCTAAAGCTATAGCAGGAATAAAACCAAAAGAGCTGAACATTTGCTGATTATAAGAGTGGATATTATCTATTTTGCAGCATAAACTATACATACACAAATAAACAATCACTAATACTAAATAAAAACTGTAATTCAATAATCTTACAAGATTTTAAAAGTTTCTTGCCAATTATAGCTATGATTCATACAACAAAAGCCATATTAAGCATAAAATCAAGCTAGAATTATGTAAAATAAGCAAATTATCAATTAGTAGGTTTAATGTAAAATCCTCAATTTACGAAATTGAGATGTAAAACATTATAACATTTACGGTAAACTGATAAGCGCAGTTGAATTGCAATTTATAATAAGTCAATAACGAAAATATATAGTAGTAAATTCTTTATTGCACAATAAAAATTATTAAAAGTAGTAAATACAGTTGATTTGTAGAGTACAATTGAGGCGGGCTTATCGCTATTTAGCGATTTGGGTAGAGGAAATCTAGTAGAATAAGATTTAACTATGTAGACTAGACTAAACTAGAAAGTAATATATAAATATAAATCAAAAGAAACAAGTGTGTTATTATAATAATAGATATGAATAAGACATAATACACGTTACATTAAAACATTATTTTCATGGTAAATTAATATTGATGAAATTGTCAAAAGATACATAATTAAAAATGTAAATATACAAACTCGTAACGTAATAAGTATCAGTAATTGTTTCAGTAATAACGTTTTATGTGGTAAGTACCATTACTGTATTTTAGTAATCCTATACCTTTAAACGAGCAATTCTTGTAGAAATGTAGATATAAGTATAAGCTGAATCTCGGAAACGGCTCAAACGATTTTTATGAAATTTAGTATGCGGGGGGTTTCGGGGGCGATAAATCGATCTAGCTAGGTTTTGTTTAAGAAAACGTCGTTTTACCCGTGTTTTCTGATAATAATAAACTGAAAAATATGGCTTTTCCTGACATCTATTGGCGAGTAGTAATTTACCGTCATAGCAACACTAAAGCTACTTGACAATAGATGGCGTTGTTAAGCAACACTAAAGCTACTTGACAATATATGGCGTTGTTAATAAAACGAGCAAAGGTACTAAGTTCAAGTGCTAAATATCACTGCAGTATCTCAGTAAAAACGCTTTAAGCGGTTAGAACCACTATTGTTTCTCTGTTATAACGCTTAAAGCAGTAAGTAACGCCATTGTAGCACTTTTGTCACTTAGCTAAACCCTGATATTTCGCTATTATGTAAGCTCTAAAGAACTTTAAGCTCTAAGGACGTGGGCCTCTTTCGTGGTTATATGTGAGCTATAGCATGCTATAACTCAATTCTCAAAACTAATATGTGACTTTAACTGTTAGATAGGAGAGAGGTAGGACACAGCAAGTAGTCGCTCGAACAATTCGCCCGAATAAATAAAGCTGGGCATAGCGAGTACTTGCTCGAATGAGCAGCCTGAACTGGGGAAGTACCTCCATCTTACAGAAAACCGCGGCCATAATAACACTAACATTGAGACAAGTGTTGTGTTACTGGCGGTGAATAAAACCCTATTACCAGAGCTCTTTGAGCATTCACTGCGCGGACAGGGGAGGACCGGCGGTGCTTGTTCCTGGCGTTGCTCGGCGTGCTGGTTCTGCGGTCAGGGAGACCTGATAAAACCATTGCTGAGTTCCTTGCGGGTTCTTCTCAGTACAAGGTCTCCCGCCGTATAGACTTACGAACCGATGGCGTAGTGACATTCATAAGTGCTCAATTATTGTAGCCTAAATTGAATAAATGATTTTGATTTTTTGAAACGGCTGACCGCTGGCCGCCCGCAGGTTGAACGGGTTCTCGAACCCAGGGATTACTTAATCTCCGCCCTGGGAGGCTGATCCGCCAATCTGTGTAAAGTCTCTGACTCACGACTACTACAGTCGTGCCGGAGAAGGAGACCGGACTGGACCCGGCTACTACAATAGAGGGGGACCAGGGGCCCTTCCGCCCGCCTTGCCGCCAATCGTATTATCTGTGCTCAGCTTTGGCAGTTGTAATACCTCACCTTTTGTCCTCTAAGCTGTCTGTGCAGTAAATCCTCATATTTAGTCTAAGTAACTTTTAAAAAAAAAATGGCAAGTGAAATAAGGAAAAGAGTTTTTTCAGCGGCCGCTCCATCCACATTTTATGTGGACTTTTGCAACATTAGGGGTATTCATGCAAATCTTAACGCAGTCCACCTCCATCTGGAGACTATCTATATCTGCTGTCGCTGCCTACATGGCCTTGAAGACAGGGACCTGTCGATATTGTGGGTGCAAGTAGATCACGGCAGCCACACTCGTATCTATGCGTGCCTATACAGGTCTCATAGCTGTGACACGGACGTAGCTCGACTCTTCACCGCAGCACCGTAGTTTGACGACTGACAAAGTTCTAGAGCAGTATCCCACAGCAGAACTAGTTATTTTGGGAGACATCAATGCTCACGATCGTGAGTGGCTCAGTTCTCAAACCAATAACAATGCAGGGATATCTGCTCATGAATTTGCTTTGACCTATGGATTCTCTCAGCTGGTACTTTCTCAGACTTACTTTCTCTCTCTCTCAACGAGAACAGATATAGAGGACCATACGAGCTCCTTACTGGACCTGCTGCTGACTACACGTCCGGACGGTAATTCCGTCTCAGTGGATGCCCATTTAGGCTCCTCGGACTACTGTCTCGTTCGGACTCAAGAGTCATGCACACAACCCGTTCCATCTGGGCCAACTAATTGCGAATTTTATGTATCGTACCCGTGAAGCGGATCTGCTTCAGCTCAGAAGATCCTGACGTCTGCGCAGCCGCAGTCACTGAGACAATCCTCGCTGGTATGGAATGTTATATTCCTAACCCGCGAGTAGCTGCCGGCGTCAAAAAACGACCGTGGTTTAATAGGTCTTGCAGAGAAGCTAAAATTATTATGCAAACCAGGCTTGGACCACGGATATTTCTGAGGTAAAACGCAAATTAAATGCTGCCTCGAGGTACAGTAAGAAAGCAACTGCCAGAGCAAAATTCCAATTCACCGGCAAAATAGGTGGGCGACTAGCGAGCAATCCTTCTGGGACTCATGCTTTCTGGTCAACACACAGCCTCTAAGATACTAAGAAATCACAACCTGATCAGCGACCGTCAATATATTTTCGCCACGGTCGCTCGTCTGGTGACCTTCACACACCAATGGGCACTAGCCATTGAGAGTCAGGTGGAGGCATTGGCATGTAGCCTGGACATAGCGAAGCCGTTCGATCGGGTCTGGCACCGGGGTCTTCTATCGAAGTTGCCATCTTACAAAGTGCCCGAGGGTTTGTGCAAAGGGGTGGCTAGCTTTTTGTCTGGCAGGCGCATACGAGCCGTAGTAGACGGTAGGTGCTCTAATAGCATGGACATTAATGCTGGTGTCCCACAAGGCTCTGTGCAATCCCCTACGCTGTTTCTACTGCATATCAATGACATGTTGGACATCAACAACATGCATTGCAATGCAGATGACAGTACTGAAGACGCTAATTACATGGATCGTGCAAACATCCCTCGTTCCGTTGTGGAGGAAAACCGCAGAGAACTTGTGTCTCAAATCGAGACCACACTGTCCAAGGTATCTGACTGGGAACGGGTAAACTTGGCCAGATTCAACCCTGCAAAGACACAAGTCTGCGCGTTCACCGCTAAGTAAACCACATTCACTGTTGTCCCACAATTCCAGAACACTTCCCTCTCCATCTCCAAGAGCATTAGGATCCTTGGTGTTGACATCTCCAGCGATGTTCAGTTCCGAGATCATTTACCAGCCAAGGTGAAGCTGGCGTCCAAAAAACTAGGTGTACTCAACAGAGCGAGGTAGTTTTTCACGTCGGTCGCGTACAGTGCGTTTTCAGAATTACTCCCGCGAACGCTTGGGTTGTGGAATGAGCTCCCTGTCAAGGTTTTTTTCTAAGAACTACAGGATGGGGCTCTTCAAGAAGGAAGTTGTTGGATTTTTAAAGTGTCGGCAACGCGCGAGTTATGCCCCTGGTGTTGCAAGCGTTCATAGGCCACGTAGTTCGAGTGTACTCTAATGCGCCTTCATAAATTTCAAAGTTACCGATGTGGACCCTATGTGACAATTAATAATGCGGTTTTGTGCTTATTTAGATGTGACGTTACATGCACTGAGTAGTCTTTTACAATACAAAGTCCTGTATAAAAAGTTTAACACGTCTTATTTGGTAGTTTTGTAGATTGTGAAGACTTTAATTTGTTAAACTTCTCCGTGGTAAATTAAAAACATGACAACATAAAAAAGTAATTTAAATATAATTAAATATGGCAACTATTTTATCGAAGTTTAAATTTTTTAAAGAATATAACATTTATTTCCTCCTTTTTATTTATTAATTAAATAAATTACGGTTTAATTTCGTTTAATTACTTTTTATTTCGTCGTTTTTTATTTGAGTTGTGATTGAAACTAATTATCACTACATCATTTTTTCGTTCAAGTACCTTTACTCAATTAGTTCTTTATCTTTTACGTGTAGTTTAATACGAAATTGTAGTACCTATGTACTATGACACATGAAGTGAAAGAAGCAACTTTTTAAAATTTTCATGAGATTGTTTAGCTAGAAAAACATTGAAACAAAAATTGCTGTTAAGCAAACGCCCCTTTTTTCTAGTGACTGATACAAATTCAACTCTCTATCTCAAAAATTACTGAACCGATTTCAATAAAAACTTGCACTGTTCCCTAAGTTGGACTATACCTAGTAAATATTTTTTTCAATCCGATTGATTGTTTTTAAGATATGCGCGGAAAAACATACAAATACTTATTAAACTTGGAACACATGTTTAGAAGCAGGTATAGACTAATATTATACAAAAACTGTGCTATTCTGACAATATTACATACATGCTGGTCGAATTGATAACCTCCTTTTTTGATGTCGGATAAAAACAGAATATTGAGGGAATGTTGCCTGGGCGATAAGCAACATTGTCAACATACTCGTACGAATAATTTTAATATTCTCTAACTAAAACCTTCCACCACCCTTGATAGTAGATACAAATAACAATTTATCATTACTTACTCTTCGCTGAGAACACAGTGAATAGCTTCTGACAAGCTTTCTTCGGTGAGGTCCATATAGGACACCACTTTCCCAAGGCCAACCTTGGCAGCTGAAGCACCATTAAATGGCTGGTCGCCATAAAACGGCATGATGACCATGGGCTTGCCAGCAGATATGGATTCTGTCATACCCAACATTCCACCATGCCCTATAAAGGCCACCACCTTCTCGTGTTCTGAAAAAAGCATACATTTCTTTGCACTGAAACTGAAATGCGTTCGAAAAAGTTAAATGTATCAGACAATGTGATTTCGTATCATTCTTAGGCATTCATTTATTTCTCTCGGTTCGCTTTGTTTTAAAGCCTTAACGTTTTTCAGGGTCTGTAGTCAAATGGCCAAAAAAACCTTATTCTGTGCAATATTGACACGAACCTATTCGACCTCACTGTATTTCCGTTTAGGTTAAAGCTACTTAAGTGAATTTTTATACGAAGGTATCATGAAGGCACTCTCTTACTTACTGACTCATAGATTATAAAAAAATGGGATTAATTATATTGACCACCAGAAAGTCTAAAATTACAATGGTTGTAGCTTATTTAGTCATGATTGCACTTTAAATTGTATTCAAGGACCAAATGTAGTAAATGATCACCAAATCTTATTGAGCTAATTAATGCGATACTACCTATATTATACAATATGATTGCCATAAAATGTAGGCATGTTACCAAATAAAGTATAATGACGCCAAATTAAGTCTTTCAAGCCTCTACTGCTTGACTCCCGGAAACCGCAGCCGCCCGATCCGGGACCTTACTGGAAACAGTCTCGAGCTATTCGGACTCTGGAATTCGATACAAAAATGTATGGAAGTCTGACTTACCTCTCGACACTCGTTAAAGTCACATAGGGCGCAATGGAGCGAGCTACGCTCGGAGTGTCTCTGAGGGATCGAATCCGAAATAAGGACAGCTGGTAGAGAACTGATGTTACCGACATAGCTCGCATAATTAGCAAGCTGAAGTGGCAGTAAGCTGCCCATGTATGTCGGAGGATACAGTCCTAGAGTGGAGACCACGTATAGGAAGGCTACGCGTGGGACGCCTTCTAACAGGGTGGCTGGTGGTGGCTGAATGCAGAAGGCAGAGAACCGGGAGAAATGGCGCGCCATAGAGGAAGCTTATGACCAGCAGTGGACCAACATTAATGATGATGAACAATTAATTAAATTAACGCTCAAGAGAAATAATGTTTTTTGTTTGTGGTTAATTAATTTAAACTTTAAAGGTCTGATTTTAGTGAACATTTTACAATAGTAATAGGGACAACTTATGGAGTTAATTAACTATGTTTGGGTAAACAATCATTTATCTAGAGTTATTTACTTTTATAGGATAGCCAGATGTTTAATATTTGAATGACATTTTAAATTAAAATATAGTCAAAAATTTGATGGTCTTTTACTATTTTTAGGTTAACAATGATTAATTTGGTAATATTTGCTTTAAAAGAATAGCTAGATGCAAAATTTTTGTATATAATTTCACATTAAAATGGGGTTTAATTTTTGGTGATCATTTACTATTTTTGGCAGTAAAAAGTTTTTTTTTGACTTTATATTTTACTATATCTGGTGATAAGGTAAACATAAGCCAAAAAAAATGGGTAGGTACCTACTTCTAATTAAGCTTAGAAAAAATGGACAAATAAAAAAAATGGCCAAGACCGAATCGGGTCATACATGCTTTCCTATCATTATAATACATGTACCTATAATATTACGATATTTCAAGCTAGTTAAAGTTGTAGTAGGTACCTACCTATTTATAGTATCAACCAACCCGAGATGGGTAGGTAGGGTTAACACCTCACATAACACTTCTAACTATGTCTGCACAAAAATTTACAAAATTCCATCAAAAACAAATAGGCCAACTTTTTATTATAAATTAAATGTATGTTGTATGATAAGATACATTTTGATTTTAAATGTCTACAATCAGAGAATTTAAATTCTATGTCAATTTCCTTGCCATCCTAACAAGTTAAAATTACGTATTATTACAATAACCAATCATGAGCTTAAGGTTATGGCATATCCTAGCAAAAGCGTGCTGTTTCGACCAGTGTACAAAGACATATTACACTATTGAAACATACAAAGAGACACGGTTCCACGTACGATAGGCGCAAGCACGTGACCGCGTTCTCGGTTTTTTGTCGGTATAAAATTCAAATATTTATTTACAACTATGAAATTAGCAAATTCACGCGGCCAGATTAATATATATTCTACTAGCAGTCCCGGCGAAAGTTGTTTCGCTGCCGTCCCTCTGTAACCCGGCGAAAGTCTGGCTCGCACTTAACAGATCGAGATAAAAACTATCCTATATTTAGTTTAATCAAATAACAGATAGTTACGAAGTTTGATCAAAATCGGTTCAGTAGTTTAGGAGTCCATCGCGGACTAACAACATGACACGTAATTCTTATATATAATAGATAGATATAGATGAAAAAAGAATCAAGAGAATATCACTCTTTGTTTTCCAATTTGAATTAAAGCCCAAAAATAGAGTACAAACATATTTTTATTACAAAAATAAGTGTTTTAATAGCCAAATTATTATAATATTAGCAAATCCACTTAATTAAGGTTTGAAATATACATGCGAGGATATTTTTCACGTTAAAAAGTGTACTTTACTACTGTAACAAATTAATCAAATTCTTGCAAACTAAATTTAGGGTGAATGCTCCCATGACCAGCCTCCCCCCAAATATCAGCCGGGCGTGCTGTTTTCTGTGATAAAAAAGAAGTAACATGCCCTATCTTTAACTATGGTCTATTTTTAAAAGAATATATATATTCGATGTAATCTTCCAATTATCGTGACTATCCCTTCGTTAGGGCTCTTTCAATTTCCATTTCACTGATCGTTGTGCCGATACATGCAAATTTCAACAAAAACGCGTGATTTTGCTGGGCACTTAATAAGCGATGTTTCACTTACTTTGATGCTTAGATATGTCTTTATAATTTAGTTCAACAACTATGAATATTTCACACAGTTTATAAGAAAGATTAAGTAAATTTTCCCCTGGATTTAATTTTTTTTTAAGTTATTTTTTTATCTTTAAACCTTTACGGCTTTTATCCCCAGGAAGGGGTAGCAAGTGGTGGTGAGTTGTTTCTTTTCACCAACTACTTTAGTCCTGCAAGGCAGGGGGTGAGCCTATTACCGCAACACTGCTTGTAATGCAATATATCTGGACTTAGGAGGCTTTATAAATGTCGACGATGCAAGGGTGTACTTGGTTTTCGGTAAAGGGTAGATGGAGGAACAAAGACTAACATAGAATACTTTTTAATTCTGTTAAATCAGAAGTTCACGTAAAAATCCCACGCGGGTAAAGTAGCGGATGAAAGCTAGTGGTAGTATGAATTTTCTTTGTAACTAGCAACGAATGACATGGCCTAAATGTATGATAAAAATATTATTACCAAATCTTAGAGCATAAGCATCTTAAACCACAAAAAAAAATGCGAGGCTAATATTTGGTACGCGTGAGGCTGTTATTACATCCAAGGCGGCTGATATTTGGAAAAATACCACAAAATTCACAAAAACATGTTTTTTAATAGTTTTACTAGTATTCTGTCATTTTTATGCATAATAATGCAAACTCTACATTGCAAGCTACAAGTAACGAGTAGGAGTCTTAGGTAATTGTTAATTATGAGAACGTAGTAACAATTTAAAGTTGAAAAAAAGTTAGGGGGCTGATATATGGGTCATTCACCCTAATTCGTTTGGGTATGCCATCACCTTAAGCAAAAGTTTAATTTAGTGAAATATACCTACACTAAGCCAAGTGAAAAATTCAGAGCTAATTCAACTTGGCAAGCGTTTCTTAAAATATGGTTTTAATAATAAAACTGTCTTTACTCACTCAATAGCTCATATTGCGGGATCCATTTTACTCTTAATATGTTGCCAATCAGTGTTCCCTCTTCATCGCTGTCCTCATATTTCCACAACACCCTCTGCTTCAGCTTCGTAAGTACGTTGATTATAATGTCTTCCTTATACTTGGGCATTGTCGAAGTCTTAACCAAAGATCCCCAGCTAAAAAGGACTACGCCATGCTCGGACTCATTTAAAAATCGCTCAATGTACTGAAAAGAAAAAAAAAAAGAGTTCAATGAAAAGAATTTCCCCATCTCGTCATCGGCAGGGAATTCATTCTCACACTTTAGAACCTAAATGGTCGCGTACATTGCAATTTAGAGAAACTTCCTCCCGCGAACACTTGGGTTCTAAGGACTACAATATGTGGTTCTTCAAGAAAGAAGTTATTAGATTTTTTAAGGGTCGGCAAGGCGCGAGTTGTGCCCTAAGTGTTGCAAGCGTCCATAGGCTGCGGAGACGGAAAGCTTGTTTGCCACCTTAGTGGTATAAAAAAATTGTATCTAAAATTACTGATTTAAAAATCACTCAATGTACTGAAAAGAAATAAAATGAAGTCAATTAAAATAATTTCCCCAGCTAAAATGTACTACTTCATGCTCGGGCTCGTTTATAAATCACTCAATGTACCTACTGACTGAAAAGCAAAGAAATGAAGTCAATTAAAAGACTCGTTGGTTGACTAAACAGGTGTTCAAAATTTAAAAGGTACAGAAAATCACACATATTGTTACGTATTGGAGCGACAATTAACATCATTTTGAACTTGTGAACTGAACCATACTGCCAACCAGCTGCTGTTAGGTCATAGTAATTTAACACTGTCCCAAAACTGCAAAGACTACTGTAGGATTGGTGAGCATAGCAATGATACTTGGGCTTTAGAACCATTGTTAGCTTATGAGTCTTGTAGAGGTAATGATATTTTAAGTATTTTTTAGTTTAAAATAGTTTATTTAGTTTTAGGGTATGAAAACTGATCGTTTGTAAGATCACTTTGTTGCCAGTTTTGCTGCCCCTTTTTAATCATCTCTTCAACTTTTATATTTTCCAATAAACAGCGCTCAATAATATTTATGTGGAATTGTACCTACTTTTAATATGTTTCGTATCTTGTAATTCATAATTACAAACATAAAATACCTACTTGCGTGGATCTTCTTTGTTTTATTTTTACGTCTAAAGTCGCTGATGCCCTATCATTTTTATAGTTTGATAAGTGTTACAAATATTGTAAATAACCTAATAAACATAACGGCATGATATGGCAGTAACTAATGTCATAAATAAACGTTGATAGAAGAACGAAAATTAGGACATACAGCACAGTCGCAAGCAAATTGGCTGGTTAGCTAATTGGGTATCCATTTTATTTATTGTTTATGTTGTTAGGTTCCTACTGTGGAGTTTAATGTCCACTACTAATAGGCTTAAATTCACTAAAACCAGGATATAAGCGCTGGATGACAGCAAAAAAATAAAAAAAAATTGACCAAGTGCGAGTCGGACTCGCTCACGAAGGGTTACGTATCATTATCTATAAAAACAGGAGTCCCCTTAAATATTTATTTAATTCTGTTTTGTAGTATTTGTTGTTATAGCGGCAACAGAAATATATCTTCGGTGAAAATTTCAACTGTCTAACTATCACGGTTTATGAGATACAGCCTGGTGACAGACGGACGGACGGACGGATTCATCGAGTTCTCCCAAGCATCAAATATGTGCTTTGTGCTAATGGCTTATATAGCTGAGGCTTAAATACTCAAGGCATAAATCACCAAAGATATAAAAAAATACTTGATGAACTGCAACGAAGCCACATTTCACATTGTAGCATTATTATAGATTAGATTAGTATAGAAATTGTTTTTTATTCACATAAACTTTTTTTTATAGTGATGCAAATCATAATTAATTAGTAACCAGTTTTTCTTCTTATTATAATTATACTTCAACGAGCTTATCATCTACAAGTTAGATGATTAAGGTGAGATATAAAGATGATATACTCGTATATACATACATACATACATACAATACACACGATATATGAATACTAATAACTACATACAATCAAAAAATAACAAAAACTACAGACAAACAAAAAATAAATAGTATATTCATATAACTATATCCATATAATATACATACACATAATAATAAATATAATATGTACTCTATTACTTATAAGAGAATTGAAGTAGCAAAAAGTCGGTTTATTATTTAAGGAAATGAACAGTGACCTTTTTTAACCGATTTGGAAAAAAAAAGGGTTTCTCAGTTTGAACTGTATGTTTGTGTGTTTGTCCACGATTATCTCGCGTTTAGCTGAAGCTGACTGTATTGACAATAGAACTAAAACAACGAAAATGTTAGAGTCCACACTATTTTTAACCGACTTCGAAAAAGACCGAGGTTCTCAATTCGGATGTTTTTATTTTTTTTTTTATGTATGTGTTCGGGCATAACCCCAGTATATATAGACGGATTTTCAAAATTCTGTTTTTTATTTAAAAGGTTATAATTCCGAGGTGGTCCCAAAAATGTTGTGAATTTAAAACTTAAACTTTAGGTTAAAAGAAAAGTAATTGGTGTTATTTTGGAACTGGTAAAACGCCTTTTATGTTGATGATTCTATAAAATTTCGTTTCGAGTATCTTTTTAGTGAACGAAAAAAGGAATGCGTCACACAAAAGTAAAAAATAAAAACTTTTTAACAAAAAAAACAACCGGTTTCAAAAAGATGAACTAAACAGGTTAAAAAAAAATTACTATAGAGTACCAGTAAGCTCCCTGTTCTCTTTTTTGAAGCCACAGACAATACTAAAGTAAAATTTTAAATTTAATAGAAGCCATATTATACCTTCACTATTAAAACATTCAACCGAATTGAGAACCTCCTTCTTTTTTGAAGTCGGTTAAAAACTACAGGTTGTTTCAACAACCACCCTTTTGGTGCTGGAGAGGTGTAAATATCTTTTTAATGAAAGTAAAAAGCAACTTACACGACGGCCTTTCAACCTTCTCTACATATCTCAATTTTATTATCTAATTAACAACGTTTATTTTCTTGCGCAACACTTAAAGTATAGTGTAGATTAAATTTGTCCTTTAGATAATGTCGTTTAAACTTCAGAAGCTAGACAAGGTTTTAAAGTTTAAATGCTACTTTTATATGATCTTTATGGATAGGTAGATATGTTAGAAGTATAACGCATTACCATTATTTCAAATTTCAGCCAATTCGGTTTAGTTGTTGTGGGGCGAAGGGCGCGAATAAATCATTAATAAATGCATAAAAAAGTATTAGTGGGGCTTTGTTGACCGACATACTTAATGTACATTTGGCTGTGGTGACTGTTTACTATCCAGTGAGGGGGGGTCGTGGGGGTCATAGTTATTTGTGCTCCGAATTTGGTCTCGTTAAGTTTTTTTGGTAAAACCTCTAATAGGAAATGCTTTTTAAGCTAGAAAATGCAGAACAAAAGACAAAAAAATATAGGCAAAAGAAGCAGCTGGAAAACAACACACTAGTTAAGGTGCACGAGGTACTGACCCTGACTGGCAATCAGCAAGTAGTTAACACATTATGATGCTGAAAGAAGACAGTAAAATTTAATTCTCATTATGTATGTAGACTTTTTTACTTCCACTGACGTAACAGAGTCAGCTATAAGTCTTGTAAAGAGGCCGAACATTCGTAGACTACAATCGAAGTTTGAGTGACCTAGTGACCTTTTTTTTTTCAATATTTTCAATATCGCAATATGTATAAAATTCGGCAACACATTATAGGCGCAAAATACTCTTCACGCTCTTAGTCACATGTTTTGCTAATAAGCACACGGCGACTTGAGGAAAGTCATTCACTGCCTGTTCATTTATCATCATATTAGTTAATATTTAGTCCAATGCTGAATATTAGTGTCCTTTATGGCGCGCCAGTTTCCTCTGCATGTATATATCTGTCCTTACATGTATTTACTTTAGAATTTTGACGTGACAACGTCTTATAAATTGGTTTGCCGGGTGACACTTCAAGAAACTGCGTTACGCTCCGCTCACGTTATGCGCTCACAATGAGAGCGAGTGAGAGGCACGCGGCATGGTTAGCCCGCCTAAGAGCGAGAGAGACAGACATAAAAAGTGAAAGGCACAAGTTGTCACGATTCCGGACGGTTGTCCGACACTAATTTTTTTTCTATCTACTTTTGACCCCGAAATAACTACAAATGAGTAATAAGGTATCAAAATACAGATCCAAGTTCAATTTGACACCGTTTTAGATATTTTATAAAACTAAAACTTTGAATTAAGTCCATTATAAAGGTGCAATAAAGGTTTAAGTGGAAATCTGATTATGATGTTCATGGATTGGAAACATAAGAAATCTGGTTTAAAGAGACATAAATTACTGTTCAAGTACCTACTCTGTGCTGATTACTAGGTTATCCGTGCAACGACAGCGCTGAAGTGTCAAGGAATAGTAACAATTATGTAGGGAAAAAGGAAATGAATAAAAACAAATGTAAGTTTCATCTTTACATACAGTCAAGGTTTTTGAAAGGAATAAAACTGTCACAGAATTATGGATACTTATGGAGGTCCTATGAAATCTTGTGAATAGATTGTTGCATACATTTGATAGTCAGATATTAAATAATAATGCACATTCAGATTTTCATATTTCATAGGGGTGTGTTGATTCTTCTTTTATCACTGATGTATGGGAAGATGAGTGTAGAATTAATGCTGTGGAAATAAGAAGTGCATGTGGGCGTTACTGTCAATGACAGGATAAGATGCAAAGTAATACATGAGCACTGCGGAGTGATAAAAGATGTAGATAGTGACAAGTATTGAGAAATTGTTGGCAGGCTTGTAGAAATGATGAATTAAAAAAAAAACGGCCAAGTGCGAGTCGGACTCGCGCACGAAGGGTTCCGTACCATTATCTATAAAAATGGCAAAAAATCACGTTTGTTTTATGGGAGCCACCTTAAGTATTTATTTTATTCTGTTTTTTATTATTTGTTGTTATAGCGGCAACAGAAATACATCTTCTGTGAAAATTTCAACGGTCTAGCTATTACGGTTCATGAGATACAGCCTGGTGACAGACGGACGGACGGACGGACAGCGGAGCCTTAGTAATAGGGTTCCGCTAATTACCCTTCGGGTACGGAACCCTAAAAAGATGCACGAAACAAAATTAACTGGAAGGGTCGATAATGACCTCCTCGAACATACCTCAATATAATGGAGTGTTCTTATAAAAGGTGAGGTTAAGAGTACGTTACAATCGACAAACGTTTTAAAAACACTGACGGAATTTAACGAAGTAGAAGAACTGTGCAAGGAACATAGCAAGTGGAAGTCTGCCTAACTGGCTACCCTCCCGGAAAACAAGCGTGATGTCATGTATGTTTTACTATTGAAGTTTGCCCATGGAACGCTATTTGAGCTTAGATGATCTCCCCCCTCTCAAAATGTAAGGCTGCGACCGCGCCTATTATTATCAGGTGGACCGTATGCTTGATTGCCTCCTTAGTGGAAAAAAAATGCGTTTAATGACAATAATCCACACTAATAACCAATGAGAATAATGCAAGACCTGTACATTGGGTCATGCAGAATTTATGTCTTTGTATTATGTTATGACATGAACCGAAAATACTTATTGATAGTCGATCTCCACACGGGACAGCCTGGGTGTTTTCTATGTATGTATGAAACATACCTATGTTTTAACAAAAAAAAATCTGGTACATAAAACAACCCATAGCATAATAATAATTTTTGTTTGCCCATAGCACAAGCTTTGCTTGGTTTGTAACTACATATGGCCCCGTCTCAATAGTTCAAAAATATTATTTGTTACTATGTATGTGTGTATGTGTTAGTATGTAAAATAGCTCTTTTAAGCACAGTGACCTATAAACATAGAAAATATGGATACATAGGTAATTAGGCTCTGCTCACTTAAAATAATGTATGAAATATAGTTAAAATTATAAAGGTAGAGTAACATGACTTATTCATTTTTATATGGCAAAGGTACAGTTTCTAAGTCGATCCGTTTGATCAAAAATCATCTTGACAGACGAAAATCATTCTATAAAGATTCTGTTTTTACTATTTCAAACACATCATAAAAATATGAAATAATAATCTTTGATTTCCCTGCATAAGAAGTACTAGGCTAAACATTGTAATCAAAACTATACCGCTACTTACATCAGATATTACTTTTTCCTTGGTATTTATGTGCACGCCACCGATTTCCACCAGACCCGTTACTGAAGGTTTGTTACCGTTAACACTGTGAAAAGTATTCACCATCATCAGAGACACGCGCTTGCCAAGTTCCTCTAAATCCGTAATCTTACGACGATAATGCCTTTCAATTATTTCTTGTTCTTTAAATTGTATCGCGTACCGATACCATAATTTTAAATAAACGCTAACAAAAGTATTTTCCAATTTTTCGGAAAAAGTCATTTTGCCTGCAAACGGAAGACCGAGAACTGACACATACGAGGGATTGTTCGACACCCCAATGCGATGCGGTAACCACTCCATTGGAATTGTTGATAACAGTGCTATGATAGGCAATTTTATTTCGTAAGCTTCTAATAATCCAAACATGCAGTCGCTGTTAAAATTCTCCATTATCACCACATCGTATTCCTTCTTCATAGCTTCTATTAACGGTGTCCAGCTCACCAGTTTCTCACATATCTCCAAAGCCAAGTCGGCTAATCGCTGGTATTCCTTGATTTGCTTTGCAATCCTGTCCAACCCTAATGTTTTTATCAATACACTGTGATTCTCAAATTCTTTCATGTCAATTACTTCAACACCTAATTCGGATATCCCTTCTAGATTGATATCTGTATAATTGTCTGGCGGATTTTCGTGTGGAAAGAAAGAAACTACCGTGACATGGTGACCCCTTTCTGCTAAAGTGGTCAAAATTGGTTCAAATACCATGAAATGACTTTTCCCCGAGTGGGGAAAGAGTCCAAGTACGCGTGCCGAAATGACATCGCGAAATAGTATGGATAAAATAGTAAAATATATAAAGTATCTGGACATAACGAGGCGACAGTTTGCTGGCGCGGTCAACGCGATACTATTTATGCACTTTGTATTGTCCCGATGTTCAACGTGAATGTGAATTCATAATGGAGTATGGAATTACAAGTAACTAGTAGCGGTTTATATATATATACCTACAGGAGGGCCAGAAGATGCGTACTAAGTGAAAAAAATGCTGTAGATATAGCTACATAGTGCAGGGTATTTACGATTTCTATACTTAATTAAGATTTTGACAGGTCAACACAATTGTAATGAAATAGCAATCTTATATTATATGGGGTCTGTACGAACGTCAGTTAACTAGTTATTTCCGCAAACCTTAACTCTTACTAAAAAAAACTTCTTAAAATTTTTACTACTTAAAACAGTGCTGGGGAACAAATATAGGTACCTATATTATTCATCTGCTTCTTTGTGATTTCTAACAATAATAAATATGTTACAGTTGGGCTTTGCGATATCTATTGAGGTTACACTAAGCTATTATTAACTATTTCGAGACGCGGTCATTCATTCTGTCTCATCGACTCGTATGATTGAACGTAATTGTTGTAATTATAACTACTTACATACATTATTACCGAAACAAGATAGATATTATAGGCAAATTATTTTAGTACGGCTTTCTTATAGTTGATAAATCATTAAAAATGAATGGCGAAAAACCTAGTGCCGTGCAAAAGTAGTGGTACCGTAAGTCAGTATACATATAAGTATTTTTAAATAGCCGGTAATTGTAGATACCTAGATCAATATTACTGTAAGGCATTTGTGTCATCTGTCTATAATCTTCACTAACTCAAATTTTAATAATTGTTAAAAACATTGTTAACAAAATAGGTTAAAGAATTTTATTTTGTTTTTTCTCACAACCGTGTTAAAAAGTACGTATCGCATAACACTCATGAGCAATGGTCTTTACCACTCGCGTCCATTGCGCCCTGACTTTGGCTGGCGACCAAATTGAGCTAAGTTGGTAGTAATACGCGATTAGCTTACATATATCATAATTTACTAGTAGGAATAGGCTATTATACAATGGGCGGACTAAATATAGTAAAGTAGATAATGTTTTAGAGCAATAAATCAGGTAAAAAAAAACCAGCCAAGTGCGTGTCGATAGGGTTACGATTAACATTGATATAAACAAAAAACCTTTTTTGTTTATATCAATGACGATGAATGAGAATTATTGCGGATATTATAACGCTTGCGAAAAGATTTTATTAAAACAACTCTTTTGGATGGAGTATTTATAAAGTAGCATTATCAATATTTTTTTTTTGATTGTAAGACTGCACGCGGTTATAAAGATAGAGGGATCACAAAGCTTCCAACATTAGAAGCCATTAACTCGAAAAATACACATTTCAGAGTAAAACCAACTTAGAAGCTCAATTGCATTTTCAAAACCTGTCAAATACCCTACATAACGTATACGGAGCTACCCTTACTTTTTTAGCCATTTGGCTACGGTACCCTAAAAAGTTGTTAACTTTGTTGTTGATACGGCCGTGGTAGAATTAACAGCGTAATACTTGTTCTTCCTTCTTACATTTAGTTACAAAATGTTATATATATTTAAAAATTACTACATGTTTTTACCAGACTTCAAAAGAGGTTCTCAATTTTGTTGAATTTTTTGTGATTGAAATTTCCACCAACTACTAACTTTGTTTTTGTAAAATTAATACCAAAATCGCTTCAAGTGCGCCTATAAAAATTTAAAGAGTTCTCTTGATATCTGTAGGATACCATCAATATATCCTGACCTGATGACCATTGAACCATTGGTATCCATTTGTTATATACCAAAACCTTCTCCATAATGTAACAAATACTTTTCTGACACGAGCCAAACGCAAGATAATCGCCGACAAACATACATACATAAAATCATACGGGTCAAACTAAGAACCTCTTTTTTTTGAAGTCGGTTAAAAATAATATTACTTATACGAAAATTTCTATTTTTGTATACAACTTCGAAGTGTAAAAATATCTTTATATAGTTCTGACCTTATATTTTTGAAAGCAAATTAAATTAATGTTGTACTTACATGTGGTATGGTTTTTCTCCCAGGATCCAAATGTATCCCTCCAACTTCTACCAAACCAGACACAGAAGGAGTGTTTCCATTCAAACTGTGGAATGTGTTGATCAATGTCAAAGATATGTGTTTCCCAAGCTCATACAAATCAGGTATACTACGGCGAAAATGTCTTTCAAGAATTCCTTGTTCCTTTAACTGTATCGAATACCGATACCATAATTTGAAATAAACGTTAAAAAAAGTGTTTTCGAGTTTTTGAAGAAAAGTAATTTTTCCCGCAAATTCTGTACATGGTATTGGCACATAGGAAGGGTTAGTGGACACACCGATTCGATGCGAAAGCCAAGGAAACATCGTCGTAGATTGCAGGGCTACTACTGGAACTTTGACACTATAAACTTCGATTAAACCAGTTATGCAATCACTGTTAAAGTGCTCCGTCAATATTAAATCATATTTTCCTTTCAACGCTTTTGCCAAAGGCGTCCATTTAACCAGATTTTCACATATTCCCAAAGCCAATTCAGCTAATGGTTGAAAAGCTGAAATATGCTTTCGAAACTTCTCTAACCCTGTTATTTTGAGGAGCACGTTCTGTTCTTCAAAATTAGCTAAATTGATCGTCTCCAATCCTATATCAGCCAATCCCAGCAGACTAATATCTGTGTAATTAGCAGGAGGGTTTTGGCGAGGAAAGAAGGAGACTACAGTAATTTGATGACCTCTCTCGGCTAATCTTTGAAGAAGTGGTTCGAATAGCATTTGATGACTTTTGCCTGTATGAGGAAATAGTCCAAGAATACGTGCAGCGTAAACGTCGCTTGAAATTACTGCAACAGTAATTATGAGTATTAGATGACCGTGCATTGTTATGGCCGTGTAGGTACTACTGGTGCTGTGTCGAACGGAAAACTGTTCTTACATGGCATCGTATGTCAATAAGTGGCTTACGCGTTGTTTTCATTGTAAGTACCTGCGCATTATGTTGCAGTCAAACTTCTTTCCAAGTAAAACTAACTTTTGACTGGCGTGATTGTTTAAAAGTATTTTGTCTTAAATTTAGTTAACTGAAGATTCAGATTAAGGCAAAACCTTCCTATTTTTTAGAGCCTTATACTAGTGTGATAAATATTTGAATAGGGTTTCAAAAATTTTCGAGAGATTTTTAAGATTTTCAAAATAAAAGCCTATTTTTTTTAAAGTATATGGCCATTTTCTGTTAGGTACGAGTATGTATGTTTATCTTCACAATTTTAATCTCCAAAAACCAGTGGCTATATTCACACCCACATCATATGGATGTTCAAGAAAAGGCCATCAAAAGCGCATTGGCTGTACCTACTTAATATGTAAAAAAAATAAGAATAAGCACATAGACTAAAATTACTTTTCAAAATAACACGACAAACTAAAGTAAAATACTTTACTGTACAGGATTGTGCTTGGTGTTTGTTATAAAGATATTCAAAAAAAGGTTTATTTTATTATCATACATAACTTCTTTGTGAGTACCTACCTACGTGTAATAACTTGAAGGAAAATAGGTACTTACCGATAAGTTTTACTTAATTCTTTAACGTCTAAAGCCGCTAAATACTTGACGTTGTATACGTAATTATGAAAGGTTATGATAAATTAGTTAATTTACTTATTTGTTTTTATTGATTTGAAAAACGCCCCATACGTAACGTCATTAGGTTTGTTTTACTGTGATAAAAGGCTTTAGAAAACCCAGAAATGTACAAAAACACAATATTTTTTTTTCAAATATTTAAAAATTGTTGGTAGGTGCATACAGAGCATTTTTTTTTTTCTTACATGTTCCTATAATTTCTAAAAGGTACATTATCGTTTTAAGTGCTACCAAATTCTGACTAAGTAACCTTATTAACTTTTTGCTTTAGGTTTTATTCAAGTTCATACTAATTTAAATTACTACCTAAATCAAAAAAAATAATTTTAATACACTTTATAAATACAAATAATCATTATATACCTACTCAAACATTAATTTAAAGCTCTTAAATAACTTATCTACTAATAAACAATAAGGAATATATAAAAAGCTTAAATAAATTACATAAAAAATAAAAAATAATAAACAAAGTACTAATTACCTAGATTTTTTTAACAATACTCATGTTTACAAATTTATAAAAAACTAGTTTTTAACTACTTTTGTAAAGATTGGCACGTTTTATTTATCATATATTTTACTATAACGCAAGTAATTTATTAAATTACTTATTTATCTTTGCTGAGACTTCTGTTAAAAACCCATAGTAATAAAAATATTTTATATTCAGCTAAAACATCGTTTTTTTTAGTAAAAAGTAGTTTTGACCACGTAAGAGTTTTGACTGTAACATGCTATAGGTCGGTACAAGTAATTACTTTCAATAATGTTGTAAGTATGACGTCTTTTATATAAATGAATTACTCCCGTTATTGGCTCTGACATCTACAGGATCAGGGTTTGGTAGATATTTTCACTAGGTTAGTAAAGAACCTGTTTATAGATATGCCGATTTATTACCGGTTTATTGATTGACCGTAATTTATTTTTGATGGCTCTGTAATTGGGTAACTAAAGGTACCTACATCGAGATTGGTAAAAGATGCGAAACAAGGGTCCAGAAGAGATTATACAAATACTATATGGACGTAAAGAAGAAGTATCGTTCTATTTTTCAATTGCTCGAATCTAGTTAATATTTGTATGACATATGGATGTCGGATAAAAACGGAGTTTATTAAGATGAACCAGAATATATATATCCTGTACGTACCTACCTATACGTACTAATACTAACTTGAAATTGAACGGCTAAGTTGCGTGCATATCACAGTTAGCGAGTTTGCTTTTAATACATAGGTATTCACCAGTTCACCATAAGGACTGCGATATACCCTAATATCAAAAAAACGGCCTATCTTATTTGTTCTATAGATTATAGAAGTGGCACTTTCTTACTACAAATCTAAAAAAACAGGAGTTGGGAAAAAACAGCATAGAAAACAAAAATCAAACAGAATAAAAAAAAATCAGAAATGCTTGACTAGTTTACTTGTCGTAGATCCCGATATATAGTCATCGATTTGAAATATATCAGTGAGGGAACCCAATTATAATATGTTTCCTAATAGAAGAAAAATCGGCTAGAATTTCTGTATAAAGCCTTGTTTTTTTTATTAAATTAAAAACGTGAATACAATCAGTCTCTAATTTCTGACTATGCAGTTGGCTGTTGCAGCCATTACTGTTCCACCGGGCTTTTGAGGCGAGACTCTGAAGGAGTCCCAGCCCATCTAGCGCCCAACGCTCAAGGGCTCCCCGCGGAGGGAGCTTCGGCTTGGGTTCTCGCTCTTGGGGTTATCCTTTCGATCAGCGTGAGCATCGAACCCGAAGGTGAGTCAGGGCCAGGGTACTCAGCCGAAATGGTGTCACGCTATGCGTAAGTAACACACGAGTAGGTCTGCAAAGTTCTACCATATGTCGGTAAGCAAGCTAAAAATTATTTAAGCTTGCTTCTTTATAGTTGAGCAATGTCACTGTGTTTTTCGTTGCCTTAATATAAATAAAATCTAAACGCGTATCGACATTACCTAAGCGAGCGACAAACGTTTTTTTGTTGATGATACTGCAAATTTAAACATCTGTTTATTAAACTGTCGCCGGCTTTTAATTGATGTTTGCCAGTTGACAGTTTTTCTACGTTTCCTCCTTGTTACCAACTAAGAAGTAGGATAGGAGAAGATACATTTTTACAATCTGCTGCAAGCAAGGAAGCTGTCGTGTCGAAGATACTGGATTCGAATCCCGGAAGAAGTCTGTTGTATCTAAAATATGACATCCTTTTTAAAAATCTTGTTAAATTGGAATATAGATAAGTCGATGTTGCAATTTGCAGTGTTTGTTTTGTCCACGACGATCACGATTGTTGACATACATAATTGATGATCATTTCGGAGTGTCAAAATACTTGGTGTGTAAATATATTTATTATATATGTAAATAAACAACAACCGACGCAAATAATTGTTTAAACAAATTTGCATAACTAATGGCTACGTATATACAAGTACCTACCAGTAGGTAAAGGCAGGTAGTTACAGTATTTAACAGTGAAGTTTAAACTTAACGACTCAAATGACCAAATCTGACGTTATTATTTTGCTATTTGTGAAATTAACTTGTTAATTTGATACCAAACACCATAATATTTAGACCCGGAGTTGAGTTCAGTTTGAGTTTCTGTCGTGTTTGTACCAAAAATGTCACATTGTCCAACATGGATAAGTTTTTCTTTGTGAAGAGCCTTATAATATGATTCATTTGTTTTCCTTTTTAGAATGACTTTTCGACCTTTCGGGATGGCGAAATAGCCAATATGAATACTTTACGAAGATAGTGAAGATGGCATGGAAAATGACGATGACGGTGTTGCAGATCCAGATTATCAAGATGAGAATAAGATGGAGCATCAGTAGTTTTCTAGCGATGAAACTGATGGTAATAAAGTGAACCTTAATGAGAATATTTGAAGTTTAGAAGACAGTTAACCTGATCCGCCTTCATCTACTGCTGCTGTGCCAACTGAATCGCAATGAACCTAATATTCGGTACATTCTAGAAAAGCCAGAAAAACTCAACTTGTGATGGAAGAAAAAAAAATTTGCTTTTGAATGAGCATCAGTTGCGTTTTCTAGGAAACGAAAATTTTAGAGACAACAATTTTTTGACACGCTGATCCAGATTTTCTTGTTATTGTTTCCCAAAGATTTGATTGATTTCATTGCAACACAAACTAATTTATATATTAAGGATCTTAATTGTATATCATGTCTTTGATTCATCTCCCTCGAGTTACTAATCATTGGAATAGCACCATTGGAACTCCTATGATTCAAAAAGTAATGCCATTAAATATGTTTGAAAAAATTCGTTAATTTCGATCGTTGATCGTCCAAATATTGTTGGAGAATATAATCGCCACATGAGTAACGATTATATCGATAGCATAATGGAATCCTACAAAAAACAGCTTCGCAGCAAAAGGTTTCCTGTTATACCATTTATTATAGTTCATAAATCAAATGGCTTGCAGGATAAGCATTTGTACTTGGTTGATTTTCGGCTTGAAGTTGCAACAACTTAATGAAAGCTTAGCATGTAGTGTAGCAGCAATAGACTGTTTCTTGAAAGCAAGTAACTTTGCGTTTTACAGTGAAACACTTATAAGTATGAAAGCGAGGGTTCAGAAGAAAAGAAACACGGGTTCGTAAGGACAAGGTTCAGTTATAATATACTCATTCCAACTTAATTAACAAGTTATTTATTTAGATTACCTAATCACTTAAGGTGATTCCTAGCCCTTAAATACAGAAAATGAAAGAAAATATAATACAATACAACCTTTCCCTACTAAGCTAACCAGAAAGATAGAAACCGGAAGTCTAACTAAGGTACGGTTAAGGTTTAATATATTTAGGGACAGAAATACAATGGTACCGTTCTTCAGCCTACGGCCCGAGTCTTGCACGATGTCTTCTCCAAAGTAGGCTGCTAGATCAGGCCGCGATGAGACATCAGAGAAAAGTAGTACGCAAAGTATCACGACTCTCCGGCGAGCCTCTTAGACAAGTTACAAGAGCCTACAGTTGAATATGTGGTGTATATTACTATATTGGAAGGTCTCTACGACCACTGGCGATCTGCCGAGTCTATGTATTCAAGCGCGGTTGCTATGAGGTGTAGTAGCTGCAGCTCGCCCAAGATATCGGTGAGTAGTGCAGGCTGTGCCAATGGTCTGGATTGTAGTCAGTACACTCCAAGAAGCCTTGCACCGCAAGTAGTGCAGAAGGCGCACGCAGTAAGTCACGCAAGAGCATGCAGTAAGCAGTCTGTTGGGCATGGTCTGTTTCAACTACAAACGCACCAAACCGGCACCAGACGTCCTCGAGCAGTCGAGAGGTCGTCAAATTTGCAACAGATTCTGACGTAACCCGACTTTGAGACCTAAAGTATCCTCAGACTATTGTGTTTTTGAACCGTAAAGCGTAGGTATATCTAGACATGCCCCACGGCATGTTAAATATTTTAGCACTTATTATTAAAGCTTTTAGATATTTAGTTGCAATTTTACTTTTTAGGGTTCGCTATTCAAATGTATGACCATGGCAGTATGCCTGGATGTCGAGAAACTTCTAGGGTTTCTCGTGTCACTGGTCAATCTTCCTACGGTTACAATCAGAACAGGATCTTTATTCTGTTATAACAGAAAAGTTAATTTTATGTAATTTATTTTTGCAAGTTAATGGTTTGATTCAATAAGTGGTGGTTTCAATCATTTACTAACGGTGTTTTTTTTTTAAAAAAATTCTAAATCCCTACGAAATGGATTGATGCCCCAATTTTTGTGAGTATAGATGCTCTTAGAACTGCACTATGTACGGTGACTATTGTAACGTATTTGTTCGCATAAAATGTAGAAATGCAAGAAAATTTTAAAAGTAATTTAGTACCTATGTTATTGTCGTAGTTTACTATAAGATAAATTGATAACAAAAGTATGGTGTGCCATTGATAAAAAAAAATCGTTAAATTGTCAACTGTAGTGTTACATATTATGGGTAGTTTACTAGATATCTCATACCTTTAAACGAGCAATTCTTGCTCTCGGAAACGGCTCCAACGATTTTCATGAAATTTAGTATGCAGGTGGTTTTGGAAACAATAAATCGATTTTCAGGCAGTGATAAACTGAAAAAATGTGACTCTTCCTGACATCTATTGGCGAGTAGTAATAAGCAACACTAAAGCTATTTGACAATAGATGGCGTTAATAGGCAACGCTTGAGCTACTTGACAATAGATGACGCAGTTAAACAAAAATGGTTAAAACCATTGTATTTTACACTGGTAAAAATGTTGATAAAAATAAACATTAGTAATTAATACATTTTCTTTTATTAATCCTAAGGGTAACTAGCCTCAAAGTAATAAAATCATTGAGGCATCTATCCCCAAATCAGTACTGCAAAAAAATCACGTTTGTTGTATGGCAGCCCCCTTAAATATTTATTTTATTCTGTTTTTTAGTATTTGTTATTAAAGCGGCAATAGAATTACATCTTCTGTGAAAATTTCAACTGTCTAACTATCATGTTTCCTGGTGACAGACGGACGGACAGCGAAGTCTTCTTAATAGGGTTCCGCTAATTACCCTTTGGGTACGGAACCCTAAAAAACATGCAACAGGAGATGGTTTTTAGTGTTTTATCCATATCTGAGAACAATAAAACAAGATAGAAACTAAAATAGTGGGATTTGAGGAATTACTAGCTTTTACCTGCGGCTCCGTCGGCGCTAAATTCAGTTATCGGATCGGAGGATTCCTACGACAAAATTCGCTATAGCTGTGGGAACTACGACACCCACTTAAAAAAAAAACTTGTTCCCGTAGGAACTCTTAATCGGGATAAAAAGTATCACATATCTATCTTTACCTTTTCAGCTATAACTGTGTCAAAAGTCTTGCTATTCGGGTGCTTGGGTACGAAATACGCAAAAAAATTGTTCATGTGGGAACTTTCAATCGGTATTAACAGTAGCCGTTAAAATCTTTGCGCAAAAAAATCTCATCAAATCCTAGCTTCCATGCCGAGTTATGAAATGGCGAACCAACAATAGTACATACACATTCTTTAAATCACACTACCTTATTCCAACCCTGGTTATTACTCATTAATTTGAATCATAATTTACCATAAACTTGTCCTTAATTATCGTAACGTGTGCGTTCCTTATGTTTAAAAACTCACTCGGCCGCCTTTTAACGAGTCAATGCTCGTCTCCGTAAATAGGATATGAAACGCGCGGGGGGTAATTTTTACCTGCTTCGCTCAAATTCAAGTTCGTTGTCGAATACTCGTCTAGTGTGGCGACACCCCACACGATTCGATAGCTCGTTTCAAAATATTGAGGGTGTATGAGACCATTTATTTGATTCAACGATGCGTCTGCGAAATAGTAAACTTTAAAGTGCAAATTTTTGAGAGAGCCTAATCCCCCCCCCCTCCTCCCACTACAAGCTTAATGGCTATTCTTGAGTGTGTGAAAAAATCAAAGGAGTGGCATTATAACTAAACTAAAAGCAAAGCTATCATATAGCTAATTAGTAATATGTAGTCGACCAACCTAAAAATTGAAGTCGGAAAAGTAAGTGTTTCTGTCTGTCTGTTACCTTCTCACGCTTAAACCACTGTACGGATTAAGATGAAATTGGCATGGAGATAGTCAGAGTTCTGTGAAAGGACAGTCGCTGCAGTCGGTGTGTCTTTGATCTTCTCCTAAACAGCAGGGACGATTTTCATGATATTTTTGTGTACTTTCGAGTGGGTTCCTGCAAGGTTTGAAAACAAAATTAGACCCGGTAGGTGGCGCTGAAGACTTTTTTTTTTTTTTTTCTGAGCTGACTATGCGGTTGGCTGTTGGAGCCATTACTGCTTCACCGGACTCTGAAGGAGCCTCAGCCCATATAGCGCTCAACGCTCAAGGGCTCCCCGCGGGGGAAGCCTCGGCTTGGGTTGTCGCTCTCGGGGGCGTCCCTTCGACCGGCGTGAGTCTCGAACCCAAAGGTGAGTCACCGCCAGGAGGGGAGTTCCCCGTTACGCGGGTACGGTTGCGATTGAGTGGGGGCGAGAAGCGCCCCAGCACTCTTTGAGACCTAGTGTATCCTTGTGGGCGCCGACGAACCCGGGGACGTCGGCGTCGTGTTTGGAGGGAGGCCCTATTCGGGGAGGTCGTAGAGGCTAATCTCGCTATCCGGACAGCGAGATCGTCATCTGGGCCCGTTAGTACGTGCCGAGGCCGCCTAACTATAGTTTTACGACCGTGACCGGGTCGATACGTCGTGGATTGCACAATTAATCGATTCGGGGCGCTGCAGTCGGTGTGTCACTGATCTTCTCCTAAACAACAGGGATGATTTTAACGATATTTTATGTTTACGTTCCAGTGGATCCTTGCAAGTTTTGAAAACACAATTGGACCTAGTAGATGTCGCTGCAGGCGGTGTGTCACTGATCTTTCCCTGAACGGCAGGAAGGATGTTTATGATATTTTTTGTGTACGTACGAATGGGCCCAGCTAGTTTGGAATTCACAACTGGGCCCGGTAGGAGAAGCTGCAGCCAGTTTGTCACTAATCTCCTCGGCAGGGACGATTTTAATGATATTTTTTGTGTATGTGTATTTTTTATCGAATGTGTAAGTTTGAGTGCGTCCCTGCAAGGTTTGAAATAACAAATGGACCCGGTAGGTGGCGCTGCAGTCGGTGTGTCACTTATCTCCTTAATGGCAGAGAATATGTTAAGAATTAAATAGTTAAGACATAGAGGCCATAGTAAACAGTGAGATATCCAAAATTGATGACTCAACCGTAGATTTGTTAGAAGTAATAATTATGAAATCGCAAAATTTAAAAAATCATATTTACTGTGCCGATGCTTTTCCGGGCAGGACAACATTTGCCGGGTCCGCTTTATTATAGATACGATAGTAAATCTGTCTGTTACCTCTTCACGCTTAAATACCGATTCAGATGAAATTTGGTATGGAGATAGATTGAGTGTCGGGGAAGGGCATAGGGTATACTTGAAAATGTCAGGAGTGAGTCGGTTTTTGTTCTATAATTGTGGAGTTGCCGTTGAAATCCTACATCGATAGTCGAATTAAGCGCGGGCGAAACCGCGGGCAAAAGCTAGTTTTTATATATTTTATATTTACATTCGAATAACGCATTATATTCAAAGAAGAAGTAAAGCAACGTCGGACTCGGTCAGTAATTGGATGGATGACAGCTTAGCAGCACACTTTTGGTTTGTGTTTGTAAATTATGTAAATAGAGTTACAGAACTATCAGTGCGCGAGACCGACTTGCACTTGGGTAGGTTTTAATAAGATTATTGTATTATATAGGTAATTTTTGTTATTTAAATAAACAGACGGTTTTAATATTATTTATAATTTTTACTATGCGGGTCTTAGCACGACACATTTTTATTTCCGATATCGTAATAAGATCGCTTGATAATAGAATTGTTATAAGAAGGTTATCCAACCACATAAATATTTTTTTTTAATGGAAATTTATTCTAAACTTCATCGTATATAAGTAGTTATATTTGTATTATTACAAAAAGGAATAGTTATATTAATTACGATTCTGTTAAAACTTTTTTGTCAACCCTATTGCATACACGTGCCTGGTGGAGATTCAGTGCGAAAACCGAGAAACCTCACACGGGCGGAGATTGTCGCCGAGATGTGCAGAGTGCAATAATATGCACATTAAGAATTTGCAGTTTTTGCGACGACACTGATTTCATATTTTTACTATATTAATAATTCACTTATAAAAAGGTGTAGGTACTTACTACTGGAATTGTTTTATTATTGCTGTTGAGATGCATACCGCCCACTTCGATTAAGCCAGGCACCAAAGGTCGATTACCATTGGCGGTATGAAAAGTATTAATTAGAATCAGCGAAACATCTTTAGCAAGCTGTGGTATCGTTACGCGATACAACTTAAGGAACAAGAGATAATTGAAAGGTGTTTTGCCGAAAAAATGCCAAATTTAGATGTGCTTGCTAAAGATGTTTCGCTGATTACTACAAACGCACCAAACCGGCACCAGACGTCCTCGAGCAGTCGAGAGGTCGTCAAATTTGCAACAGATTCTGACGTAACCCGACTTTGAGACCTAAAGTATCCTCAGACTATTGTGTTTTTGAACCGTAAAGCGTAGGTATATCTAGACATGCCCCACGGCATGTTAAATATTTTAGCACTTATTATTAAAGCTTTTAGATATTTAGTTGCAATTTTACTTTTTAGGGTTCGCTATTCAAATGTATGACCATGGCAGTATGCCTGGATGTCGAGAAACTTCTAGGGTTTCTCGTGTCACTGGTCAATCTTCCTACGGTTACAATCAGAACAGGATCTTTATTCTGTTATAACAGAAAAGTTAATTTTATGTAATTTATTTTTGCAAGTTAATGGTTTGATTCAATAAGTGGTGGTTTCAATCATTTACTAACGGTGTTTTTTTTTAAAAAAAAATCTAAATCCCTACGAAATGGATTGATGCCCCAATTTTTGTGAGTATAGATGCTCTTAGAACTGCACTATGTACGGTGACTATTGTAACGTATTTGTTCGCATAAAATGTAGAAATGCAAGAAAATTTTAAAAGTAATTTAGTACCTATGTTATTGTCGTAGTTTACTATAAGATAAATTGATAACAAAAGTATGGTGTGCCATTGATAAAAAAAAATCGTTAAATTGTCAACTGTAGTGTTACATATTATGGGTAGTTTACTAGATATCTCATACCTTTAAACGAGCAATTCTTGCTCTCGGAAACGGCTCCAACGATTTTCATGAAATTTAGTATGCAGGTGGTTTTGGAAACAATAAATCGATTTTCAGGCAGTGATAAACTGAAAAAATGTGACTCTTCCTGACATCTATTGGCGAGTAGTAATAAGCAACACTAAAGCTATTTGACAATAGATGGCGTTAATAGGCAACGCTTGAGCTACTTGACAATAGATGACGCAGTTAAACAAAAATGGTTAAAACCATTGTATTTTACACTGGTAAAAATGTTGATAAAAATAAACATTAGTAATTAATACATTTTCTTTTATTAATCCTAAGGGTAACTAGCCTCAAAGTAATAAAATCATTGAGGCATCTATCCCCAAATCAGTACTGCAAAAAAATCACGTTTGTTGTATGGCAGCCCCCTTAAATATTTATTTTATTCTGTTTTTTAGTATTTGTTATTAAAGCGGCAATAGAATTACATCTTCTGTGAAAATTTCAACTGTCTAACTATCATGTTTCCTGGTGACAGACGGACGGACAGCGAAGTCTTCTTAATAGGGTTCCGCTAATTACCCTTTGGGTACGGAACCCTAAAAAACATGCAACAGGAGATGGTTTTTAGTGTTTTATCCATATCTGAGAACAATAAAACAAGATAGAAACTAAAATAGTGGGATTTGAGGAATTACTAGCTTTTACCTGCGGCTCCGTCGGCGCTAAATTCAGTTATCGGATCGGAGGATTCCTACGACAAAATTCGCTATAGCTGTGGGAACTACGACACCCACTTAAAAAAAAAACTTGTTCCCGTAGGAACTCTTAATCGGGATAAAAAGTATCACATATCTATCTTTACCTTTTCAGCTATAACTGTGTCAAAAGTCTTGCTATTCGGGTGCTTGGGTACGAAATACGCAAAAAAATTGTTCATGTGGGAACTTTCAATCGGTATTAACAGTAGCCGTTAAAATCTTTGCGCAAAAAAATCTCATCAAATCCTAGCTTCCATGCCGAGTTATGAAATGGCGAACCAACAATAGTACATACACATTCTTTAAATCACACTACCTTATTCCAACCCTGGTTATTACTCATTAATTTGAATCATAATTTACCATAAACTTGTCCTTAATTATCGTAACGTGTGCGTTCCTTATGTTTAAAAACTCACTCGGCCGCCTTTTAACGAGTCAATGCTCGTCTCCGTAAATAGGATATGAAACGCGCGGGGGGTAATTTTTACCTGCTTCGCTCAAATTCAAGTTCGTTGTCGAATACTCGTCTAGTGTGGCGACACCCCACACGATTCGATAGCTCGTTTCAAAATATTGAGGGTGTATGAGACCATTTATTTGATTCAACGATGCGTCTGCGAAATAGTAAACTTTAAAGTGCAAATTTTTGAGAGAGCCTAATCCCCCCCCCCCCTCCTCCCACTACAAGCTTAATGGCTATTCTTGAGTGTGTGAAAAAATCAAAGGAGTGGCATTATAACTAAACTAAAAGCAAAGCTATCATATAGCTAATTAGTAATATGTAGTCGACCAACCTAAAAATTGAAGTCGGAAAAGTAAGTGTTTCTGTCTGTCTGTTACCTTCTCACGCTTAAACCACTGTACGGATTAAGATGAAATTGGCATGGAGATAGTCAGAGTTCTGTGAAAGGACAGTCGCTGCAGTCGGTGTGTCTTTGATCTTCTCCTAAACAGCAGGGACGATTTTCATGATATTTTTGTGTACTTTCGAGTGGGTTCCTGCAAGGTTTGAAAACAAAATTAGACCCGGTAGGCGGCGCTGAAGACTTTTTTTTTTTTTTTCTGAGCTGACTATGCGGTTGGCTGTTGGAGCCATTACTGCTTCACCGGACTCTGAAGGAGCCTCAGCCCATATAGCGCTCAACGCTCAAGGGCTCCCCGCGGGGGAAGCCTCGGCTTGGGTTGTCGCTCTCGGGGGCGTCCCTTCGACCGGCGTGAGTCTCGAACCCAAAGGTGAGTCACCGCCAGGAGGGGAGTTCCCCGTTACGCGGGTACGGTTGCGATTGAGTGGGGGCGAGAAGCGCCCCAGCACTCTTTGAGACCTAGTGTATCCTTGTGGGCGCCGACGAACCCGGGGACGTCGGCGTCGTGTTTGGAGGGAGGCCCTATTCGGGGAGGTCGTAGAGGCTAATCTCGCTATCCGGACAGCGAGATCGTCATCTGGGCCCGTTAGTACGTGCCGAGGCCGCCTAACTATAGTTTTACGACCGTGACCGGGTCGATACGTCGTGGATTGCACAATTAATCGATTCGGGGCGCTGCAGTCGGTGTGTCACTGATCTTCTCCTAAACAACAGGGATGATTTTAACGATATTTTATGTTTACGTTCCAGTGGATCCTTGCAAGTTTTGAAAACACAATTGGACCTAGTAGATGTCGCTGCAGGCGGTGTGTCACTGATCTTTCCCTGAACGGCAGGAAGGATGTTTATGATATTTTTTGTGTACGTACGAATGGGCCCAGCTAGTTTGGAATTCACAACTGGGCCCGGTAGGAGAAGCTGCAGCCAGTTTGTCACTAATCTCCTCGGCAGGGACGATTTTAATGATATTTTTTGTGTATGTGTATTTTTTATCGAATGTGTAAGTTTGAGTGCGTCCCTGCAAGGTTTGAAATAACAAATGGACCCGGTAGGTGGCGCTGCAGTCGGTGTGTCACTTATCTCCTTAATGGCAGAGAATATGTTAAGAATTAAATAGTTAAGACATAGAGGCCATAGTAAACAGTGAGATATCCAAAATTGATGACTCAACCGTAGATTTGTTAGAAGTAATAATTATGAAATCGCAAAATTTAAAAAATCATATTTACTGTGCCGATGCTTTTCCGGGCAGGACAACATTTGCCGGGTCCGCTTTATTATAGATACGATAGTAAATCTGTCTGTTACCTCTTCACGCTTAAATACCGATTCAGATGAAATTTGGTATGGAGATAGATTGAGTGTCGGGGAAGGGCATAGGGTATACTTGAAAATGTCAGGAGTGAGTCGGTTTTTGTTCTATAATTGTGGAGTTGCCGTTGAAATCCTACATCGATAGTCGAATTAAGCGCGGGCGAAACCGCGGGCAAAAGCTAGTTTTTATATATTTTATATTTACATTCGAATAACGCATTATATTCAAAGAAGAAGTAAAGCAACGTCGGACTCGGTCAGTAATTGGATGGATGACAGCTTAGCAGCACACTTTTGGTTTGTGTTTGTAAATTATGTAAATAGAGTTACAGAACTATCAGTGCGCGAGACCGACTTGCACTTGGGTAGGTTTTAATAAGATTATTGTATTATATAGGTAATTTTTGTTATTTAAATAAACAGACGGTTTTAATATTATTTATAATTTTTACTATGCGGGTCTTAGCACGACACATTTTTATTTCCGATATCGTAATAAGATCGCTTGATAATAGAATTGTTATAAGAAGGTTATCCAACCACATAAATATTTTTTTTTAATGGAAATTTATTCTAAACTTCATCGTATATAAGTAGTTATATTTGTATTATTACAAAAAGGAATAGTTATATTAATTACGATTCTGTTAAAACTTTTTTGTCAACCCTATTGCATACACGTGCCTGGTGGAGATTCAGTGCGAAAACCGAGAAACCTCACACGGGCGGAGATTGTCGCCGAGATGTGCAGAGTGCAATAATATGCACATTAAGAATTTGCAGTTTTTGCGACGACACTGATTTCATATTTTTACTATATTAATAATTCACTTATAAAAAGGTGTAGGTACTTACTACTGGAATTGTTTTATTATTGCTGTTGAGATGCATACCGCCCACTTCGATTAAGCCAGGCACCAAAGGTCGATTACCATTGGCGGTATGAAAAGTATTAATTAGAATCAGCGAAACATCTTTAGCAAGCACATCTAAATTTGGCATTTTTTCGGCAAAACACCTTTCAATTATCTCTTGTTCCTTAAGTTGTATCGCGTAACGATACCACAGCTTGAAATATATATTCAAAAAGGAGTTTTCAAATCTTTGTTGAAAATTCATCTTATCGGCGAAATCTGTAGTTATTACAGGCACGTACGACGGGTTATCTGAAACGCCAATACGCTGTGGCAACCACGGCATAAAACCACTTGATAACAAAACTATAGTCGGCGCTTTGACTCCATAGACATGAAGTAGCCCTGACATACAGTCACTATTGAAATTTTCCATCAATATAACATCATATTCTTTCTTCATGGCTTCAATCAGTGGTACCCATTCAACTAATTTCGCGCATACTTCTAAAGCTAAATCTGCTAGTGGTTGGAAGTCCATAATCTGTCTAAAGATGTATTCCACACCAATCTTTCTCAACAATGATTTCTCTTCTTCATATAAAGATAAATCAATTATCTCGATTCCTAAATCCGTTATTCCCTGCAAACTGATATCAGTGTAATTTGGTATTGAATCTTTAAGTGGGAAAAAGGATACAACTGTGACGTGATGTCCTCTTTCTGCTAGGGTTCGTAGAAGCGGATCGAAAACCATTTGATGACTAAAACCGGGATGGGGAAAAAGTACCAGTATTCGAGCGGGTTGAGCATTGCAAGGAAGCTTCAACAATAGCGCGACAAAACAAACAAAATGTAAGCGCATTGCGTGCGCTTTTTTGCTTTTATCGGTGCGAACTGTGTAGGTACACTGCTGCTTGCCCGTGAGCTATGATAAACTTGCCAACGTAATTTTAGTTTGGCAAAATACTATTTCTATCTAGTTCATCGACACAGAAATGACCGTGCGCATCGGTCGTATTTTAATACAAGGCACGTGTACTTATAATAGGTAGGTTTAGGTATAGGTCTTTAAGTTATTTTGGACTTGGTTTCTAAACTAAATCATCTTCCAGCAAGATATTGAAACAACAGAATAGTTTTATATTGTCGATTACCTAATGCAAAATAAAATTATTGAATGCAAGTTACAAACGGTGTTTTGTCGTGAACCCATTAATGGTCCCAACCACGAGAGAGACCAACGCCATTTCATAAACGCATAATTTGGGATACATACATACGCAGAAAATCTTTACGTTAAGTATTAATATAGATAATTTTTGATAAAGTAAAAATATTTTATATGTTATTATCTTAATAGGGTTTTTTTTTTTTGCTTTATGGGCGATAAGCTGAAATCGACGATGTAAATCTCAAATAGAGATAATTTTTCTATGACAAAAATATCTTAGTTTAACGTAAAAAGTAGAAATTAAGAGGATACACTTCGCGGCGCCTCGCAGCGTGCTTCATACAAACGAATTTCTCACTTATTTTTGACACTTGCTGATCAAACACCACGAAATTTTGAAGACATGTTCTAGTAATAAATTTCATTTCATTCACAAATCATTCTAGGTCTGCAGTGGGCCAGTTTTCTATTAAATTTTATAGTTCAAAAGTTATACAGGATTCTAGTTTTTCATACAAATGGTTTTAAATAAAATTTCTTGGTAATAGAACGTTTCACAAGATTTTGGAATAACCACAGACCTAGGAATTCGGCTTGGGATTATGACTAAGATATTTCACAGTGATTGATCAGTAAATGTCAAAAACAAATCAGAAATTCTTTTGTATGAAGCCCGCTGCGAGGCGCCGCGAAGTGTATCCTCTTAATTTATTACAATTATATCACATAAGATGTAGGAATTTTATGGCAGTAATTTCCTAGCTTTATAGTTACTTAACATTTTATAAAATAAATTATGTTCCCACTACTAGTTGATAAGGAGTTATGGATTAATATCAATAACAAATACAGTAAGTTTCTAATTAAAGAATGTCTGAAGGCATGTTATTTATCAGTCTTAAGCTTGCAATAGAACAATGGAAATGATTTTAAAAACGAGCAGAAAACTGCACATTTTAGTAGGGCGCAGCAGCGCAGAGGTTTATAATACCTAATTTTTTTTTTGGCAAGAATTTCTCTGGAAACTCGGAGTATATCTGACTGAAAGTTGATGACTGTGTTCCTTGGGATATGGTTCAAACCATAATCAAGCGTGAATACTCGATTAATGAACTTTTGTTCGAAAAATAAAATCCTAAACTGACTCCTTTTCTTATATTGAAAGTATATGACAGTGCTGTAAACTCTTACAAAAAGCATATTTTGATTAATATCAATTTTGTATAAAAAAACTATTAATGTATTTGTTGTATCATTGTTTTTCAATGAAAATCTTTGTGAGTTGAGATGTAGCTGTACTACTTACGTCTCGAACTTCCTGTTTTTAAGCGACTTCAAAAAAGGAGGAGGTTCTCAAATCATTCATATATTATTTTTATGCATGTTCGGGCATAATTCCGTCATATATAGACGGATTTGCAAAATTCTTTTTTTATTTAAAAGGGTATATAAAAGGGCTTTCGAGGTGGTCGCATATTAATTAAGTGAATTTAAAACCTAAACTAGGTGAAAAAAAATAATTGGTGTTAATTTGGAACTGGTGAAACGCCTTTTATGTTGATTATTTTATAAAACTTTGTTAAGAGTATGGATGTTTTTAGTGTACAATAAAAAAAAAACGAGTTGCACTCCGGGAGTGCCGGCAGAAGTGAAAACCTTTACACACGATTCGCGCTAAACACTCAAATATGTCACGAGACATGTCTTTGATATTGTCAAGAAATAATAATGTTTGTTTATTTACTTTTTTGACGTAGTATATTTGACTCCGCAATCTGTCATAGAATTAAAATTCCATATCCAAGCTCCCTGTACTACTCATAATCGCGAATACTAAAAATAAAAATTATAATAGGCGTGGCATTACGGTTTCCGTCTTACGAATTTCCACGATTAGGACACGTGACCTGACGCGAGTTTATCATTTTTTACCCATACCAAAAAAAGTGCACAACGCCGCTAAAGAAGTTTTCACTTCAAAAACAATTCGTCTCTGAAAAGAAAAAAAATAAAAACTTTTTAACAAAAAAAACAACCGGCTTCAAAAAGATGCACTAAAGGGGTAAGGTAAAACTGATCTGAATTACATTTTGAAGTTGGTCTCTATGTTCGTAACAGTTTATATAACACTTCACTTGCATGAAATTAACTTCAAACAGTAATTCCGATCAGAGTTTTGAAAATAAGCAATTATTTTTACCTTTTTAGTGCATCTTTTTGAAGCCGGTTATTTTTTTCACATTCATTTGCTTTAGGGGCGTTAGGCTGAAATATATTATAGATAGGCATAGAGTAAAAAGTAAAAAAAATAATTGATTATAATTATATCACATAAGATATAAAAATTCTATAACAGTAATTTTCTAGTTTTATAGTTACTTAACATTGCATGAAATAAATTATGTTCCCGCTACTAGTTGATAAAGAGTTATAAATCAATAATAGAAAACGAGAAATTTGGCCGTTATATTTTTAAACCAATGTTTTAACATATATTTAATAAAAAAAACATTAACTTACTATTAAAGAATGTCGAGAGCCATGTTAGTTTTTTCCAGTCTGAAACTTGCAATAGGACAGTGGAATCGATTTTAAAAACGAGCAGAAAACTGCACATTCGAGTAGGGCGCAGCAATGTCACCAATGCATTTTTATTCTTAAATATAGATTAGGCCAACAGTCATTGGTTATTATTACAAAGGTTTGAATCTTAATTTGTACAGACAGATAACGGTTAACATGCAAAGTGAAAAGGAAGCAAAATCAGAATATTTTACTACAAATATTTTGTTTTATTATCAAAATACTGGTACCTATATATCACGATTCAATTGTTCACAGACGAATCACAATCTTAATGAAACTAACAATAAATTATTACTTAAATTGGAATAACAGATAAACTCCACTTCCTTATGCAGCAATCAGCACCACAATCATTCTGAAAAACATAAATCAGCTCATTATTTATTTTCAATGATGAATGAGATTACTTCACAAATAGCTTTCACAAAACAGTCTTTGGTGACACTATATACTAAGATACGTCTAGGATTTCCATGCCATGGTTCCGAATATTCATCTAAATAATAAAAATAAATCGGCCAAGTGTGAGTCAGACTCGCGCGCAAAGAGAAACCGGCAAAAAAGTCACGTTTTTTGTATGGGAGCTCCCCTTAAATATTTGTTTTAAAGTGACTATATAACTAAATATTCTGTGAATATTTTAAGCGTCTACCTGTTGCCGTTATCAATCTCGAGCAAAGACAAGCAAAAAAATCACATTTTTTGTATGGGAGCCCTCTGAAATATGTATTTATTTACTATAGACAGACAGTCTTAGAAATCTACAGACAGCAGAGTCTTAGAAATGGGGTCCCATTTTTTACCCTTTCGGCATGAAACCCTAAAAACCTAACATAATGAATAGATGCGAAAGGAACAGCAGACAAATACATATATATATATATATATTGTTAAATAGGCGGATGATGAATTTTACAGGTGTTCCATTTATCAATCATCATATTTTCTGATTATCTTACTTCAAAAATATTTCAATTTTTTTTATTGGATTGTTATGGTCATAATTATATTCAAAAATAGGACCAAAGGTATATCCATAATAGATATGTTAAACCCACACCTGTTCTGCAAGTCCTAGGCCCTGCACTGAGTAGTGCCCTGCAAAAAGAGCAACCTAGCACCTGCATGGTGAATTTATGGAATGCTAAGAAATTATTATCAACGAGAGAACCCACATGTCCCCTACTACCCATCCTATAAGTAAAAAAAATATGTGTATTCTCTATTATATATAAGTATACTTCTCTATTTTTTAACATTTGAGAAACATCATACAAACCCATAAAGATACAAAAAGAATGATAGAAGGTAGAAAGCTAATTTAATCCATCCTTCTCGTTGACACACAGTTAAAACATCAGAGTTCATTATACTTGTAGGGTCATATAATCCCGGTCCTGACATCACAGGCCGTGTTCGGTACCTGAAAAGATTTTTAATTTTAATCACTAGTCTCAAGAGTCCTTAATCTAAATCCAAATCAAAAGGTGCAGGAGTGGAAGCCGGCAACAAAGGTTGCTTGACATAAAATACACGTCATTTGCAGCCAACATAGTTGTCACTGTTTTTTTTTTTAATTTTTCTGCTGTTAAAGTGGAAATCATTTGCTAAACTGCAAAAAATATACAAAACAGTGGGTTTTGTAATCCTAGGGGTAGTAGAAACAAACAGTTTGATAAAAAACTAATCACTGATCACATCACTTCTTTCTCTCACTTTTATTAAGCTCTATATACTAGTATAATGGTCAAGCTATAAACAGTGTCTAAAACGACAGTTTGATTTGAACCCCTTTGGCACTTATAGTATATAGAGATCAGCAGTAACTGGACTATTTTGTGGCCCTGACCCTAATCAGAATAAAACTTTCTCAGTGAAATAGCAAAAATATTAAGTGGGCCCAGAACATTTATGTATTGGAAATCTTTATCAAGGTAAGCAATGTAAAGCATGGTGAGCCTCGTCGCACGTTTTTCTGAGCTCTTGTACTTCAGAGAGCATCTTAGATCCAATCCTGGCTTGAAAATTCTGTCACTTGTGTGGCCACTTGCTTCACAGTTTCTCCCAATTTGAACCGGGTCACCTTCTTCATTATAGAGGCCTGTTACTTATATTTATTTGTTACTCACCGGTGTATGTGATAGATAATAAGTGGGATATTCATTAGCAGCGAAAACCATTCTCCAGATAATAAGAATAGTATGTTTATTAATAAATGTAGCAGATATTCGGGCAAAACCAACTGAAAACAAAATCATTTGTTAAAATCTCGGTATAGGTCAAAAGAAAGTTATCAGAGGTTTTGTTACTAACTGGATTTAAACTATTGCACTGGTCTATAGGGTTCTTGTAATCAGTTTTTAATTCGTCAAAGGCTATGACATGAAATATTGAGAAAAATATAAGAAATGCATCTACAATTAAAGCTATTATATACGAAAAGGCAGGAAAGCTGAACGCCATTTTGACAGGGTTACCAGTTATTTATTTATTTATATTTTTCAATTACAATGTTTCTGTTGCATTTGGCTATGACTATGTTTCCTTATTTTTTCATTTATCCACAGTATTTATTAGATACCTACTTAAAGTTTTACATCAAAATTTTGTAAAATGCCATTTACAGTTTAAAACTAATATCTATATAATCTTATATTACTTTCGCTAAGCCGGCGATTGACATGGCTTCAAACATGTGCAGACACATTTGGGGCGTGATATTTAAGCTTTTGCGGTTGCATTTGCTTTTGTGCTGTCTCTTACTGTTTAGATGAAAAATCTATTTGCTATTCTGTCGTCAGTGTGACACGATAACCAAATTTGCTAAATTTGCGAGAAATTGCAAGCTAACAGGCCCTTAAACGCACTCAAATACAGTAGTATAATAAAGATCGTATGTAAGGATTTCTGTTAAAACGTGCCGTCTTCGAGCTGTTAGGAGACAAAAAAAACTCAACTCAAATTTTAAACAGTTTATTGTTAAAATAGAAAATCATAGAGATCCAAAAAATTACAAGGACCTTGTCCAAATTATAATTGGGATGAGTCACAATTGGCATTGAATCAGGGAAACGACTGGAGCAAAATCGTGCCAATTTCCTTATATATTATATTGTAAAACACGTGGAGGTATCATGGCTTGATCAGCACTATTCACGTATACCCCTATATCGTTCGTTATAACAGCGCACGCAGTACGCACATATCAAAGTATTTGCCAATGAACTTTGCTGCTAGGCATTTTGCTTCACTACCACACATTTGTAAAAACAGCTTCACACTTAACTACCCATTAAAGACGCAACAGTGAGAAATTATCACTGTTCAGAAGGGATAGATATATGATAGTCATTTTTAATGTAGGTAGTCATAATTCTTAATTCAGTCGTATTGGTTCTTTAAAGGGTATTCATTAGGCAACATTTGTTTAGCAACTCATTTCAGTTTCGCGTAAACACAGTTGTTGAAACATGACCGTCTACACATTATAGTTGTTGCTAGACGGTTGCCAGAGGAGATAGAGTTTGCTTTTTGCTGTATATATAATTATTAATAAAAGTCAAATTTCTCGAAAAAGAAATAAAAGGTGGTGGGTTCGAAACTACTTCTTAAACAGAAGTTATGTATTTGATGACCTCCGTGGATATATTTCTAAACATGCACAACACACGTCTACACTTGCCAACGTTTGTTGCCAAACTGTATGTTGCTCTCCAATCAAAGTGGGGAGACGGAAACACGTACCTGCAACAATGTTTCATCATCTTTGTTTAAAAAGATGATAAACACTGTTTAGAAACAGTTTGTTTGTTAGCATTAGATATTTGTTTGATTTTAATTTAATTATTAACTCAATGTTCTGTGAATATTTCAAGAGTCAATTCACTTTAAAAATAAATAATTAAATTGTGTTATCCGTTATCAATATCGAGCAAAAACGCGCAAAAAATCACGTTTGTTGTATGGGAGCCCCCTTAAACATTTTTTTTTTTTTTTTGTAATAGCGGCAACAGAAATACATCTTCTGTAAAAAATTTCAACTGTCTAACTGTCACAGTTCATGAGATACAGCCTGGTGACAGACGGACGGACGGACGGACAACAGAGTCTTAGTAATAGGGTCACTTTTTTATCCTTTGGGTACGGAACCCTAAAAATATTTCAAGTGCGAATCGGACAGGGTCAAGTGCGAGTCGGACTTGCGCAATAAGGGTAAACCGAATTTGAAGAAATTTTGGCAAGTTGTTATGCAAGCGCCGGGAAAGAAAGAAAGAGTCAAGTGCGAGTCAGACAGGGTCAAATGCGAGTCGGAATCGCGCAGTAAGGGGAAATTTTGCATACGCTGGGGAAGGTTTTATGAATAAGTACAACCCGTTCACAATAGGTTGGTGCGGCAGTTGTTTTTTTAAAAAGTAAACAACGTTCGCCGGGTCAGCTATTCCAAAAAAAACAGCATGAATCATGGATACAATCTAAATTAAAAAAAAAAATTGACGAGATTTTGTAAAATAATTTTCAAAATCTACATTAAATCCGATTTAATTTAATCTGTTACAATAATTCTGCAGCGGTCCTAAAAATTTTACTTACACAATGGCTCAAAGACGGCAGAATAGATTTTAGCCTTCAATACATGCCCTAATGTAATATCGGAAGGTTTTTAATTCCGATATCGGATTTCAATATCGGAATTCCGATACTAATATCGCAATTAGAAATATTTGATATAAAGTTAGATTAGATACGGAAAGAAAGATATTTTTAAACCGATTTCCTTCAATATTCAACATAAGAAACACAATATCACCACTTTGTTGATTAAACTATGACAAAAAACTTAAAAGTGAAAGCAAATTTAATGAAATATATTAAAAAATAATTTGTGCCTTACTCCTATGTGTACTGTGTTATTTATAGAAGTTTTACCCATTAGGGCTACGTCGCAGGCGAAGGACCGGGTGTGTAAGTGTTCATAAGAAAAGGCCTATGTCCAATAGTAGACACCTACAGGCTGGTTGATGATTGATGATGTCAATTACCCGTCTCGCCACGCACCTCACATCACGTCGGGTGCACTTGCCCCAATAACAAATCTTATTTCTAAATCAGACTACTCGAAAATATGGCAAAAATTTAGTTTTTGTTTTAGTTACTATGTGATATAGTACTTAAATCAATCACTCAATATCTACTACTCATTAATTTAAAAATAAACTCGGAATTAATTTCAATAAAAAATTCAATCATTAAAAACAAATTAACATGATAATAAAACTATGAATACTATTAATTTAACTATCTTTTAGAAAACAAACGTTGCGTGGAAACTAATATAAAATAATAAATAGTCGGAATTTTAAAAAAACGTAATTCAATCATATCTAACAGACATAATATATTTGTTATTTTAAATATTTATAATTTTTTTTTTTATTCTTTCTTTTGTTATATATTTAAGACTTTCAACAGGAAAGGGCTGTATAGATCTATTCCGTTGCTCGTGTAATATACGAGACAAAAAAACAAATATCAACAAATGACAATTCGCCAAGTCCCTTAATTGTTATACGGCAAAATTAACAAGTTTAAAAGTTAATGGATATTAAATAGAACCATATATTGTTTTTAAAATAACTGCATAAAGAATAATAGTAGTCAATGAGTAAACAAATGGCATTTCATAAATTTATGTAAAGTTATTATTTTTAGTTACTAAATCAATCTCAATGAGACTTGGTTATATCAAGAATTTATGAAACAATTATGAAGTGTACTTGGTTCATATTTATTTGTGCTATTCATATTGCAATCTGCATTGAACACGATTTCAAAGGTTTTGATGATAGCATATTATTTGGAATAAATTGGCCTGGCTCACAGGATATTTTTCAAAGCACTGTGGATGGAGATATTAATAAATCTGAAGTATGTGGTTTAAAGTTTGCTTATATATTTTGAAATACTTGTAAACATAACCAAATTCTAATTTTACTACTTGAGCCGCGGGAGGAAACTAAAAAAGTCGTTTGGAACGCTCTAAAGGGAATGTCGAATTAAATTATTTGGGCTGTGTGTCAAAGTCCTTAACCAGTCAAGCGTCCCCATACTAAGGAAATTATCCGCCCTTGCCGCATACAAACGGACATACACCTAACTTTATTATGTTTATTCCTCTTTATTTATTTTTAGGTATGTTCCCTAATATATACAGTATATATAAAAGTAATAAGAATAATAGGCGAGGAGCCAGCAATCCTGAAAGACCCGTCATCGTGGATTCTTAAATTTTTAATGAAAATTTATAGTTTATACTCACACATATAAAATGCGCTTGGTCGGCTTGGATTTTATTAGCCGGTAATGATTTAAATAAATTATATATGGTTAAATTCATTAAATGTTTTACCATCATCGTGGATTTTAATTTTCCTATGGGTGATTTTGTGCAAAATGTTGTACTTAATTAGAAAAAAATCGGCCGACCAACATTATTTAGCCGGAAAGGGTTCGCAACCCTATTTAAATGATATTACAGGAGGTAAAATTTCACCATTATCACGGATTTCTTTTTTTTTTTTTACGCGTTTTAATATCAGTTTTAAAAATATCTTGGTATGCCTGCTTAGAAATAGCCGGAAGAATCGCGCATACTAGTTTTTATTATTTCGCTAAGCATCATGCATTGTACTACTTTGAAGACTCTTTTGGAGTAATTTATTTTTTCTACCTCTGATATCGATAGATTAATATAGGAAAAAGTAAATGTAGGAAAATTTATTTAAAAAAAATTATTTACGAATTTATTCAAAAAATTATTTAAAGGAAATGTAGGTAAATTTTAATTTTAGTTGATCGTATAATAAATTAAGGTTGATACAAAGATTACGTTTAATTTAATTTTATTTATTAATAATCATTTACATCGTTATCATCCATATTAAAACTTCTTTCTTCTTCTGATGATTCTTCACCTTCTTCTTTTCCATCTTGTTGGCAAATTAAAACTTCTTCAACTTTTAATGGCGCCGGTGGGCTAATGTACCACAATGGTTCAAGTTTACTGGATTCATTTAATTGCCATCCACATTCCGTTGGTTCGTATAAAATACAAATAGCTTCAGTAGCATTTTGCCACATAGAGTTTACAAACATAGTGCGTAAAATTTTTTGCATTAATGTTTTCCAACATTGAGGAATATTACTTGAATTGAAAATTATTATACCTTTATAAAATTCTTCTTTGTCACATGTACTTGCAAAAAATTTTAAAAATAATTCAAATCTTGCAGCATTCACGTCATTATTGGTTATTTTATACATCTCATTTGTAAACCTTTGTACTGAATCTGTAATTTGTTTATTATTTATGTCTTCATGATTTGTCAAATGCTCAAACATATTTTGGTATTCTTCATTTTGTAAGCAGGCGTAAGCAGGCATACTAAGATATTTTTAAAACTGATATTAAAACGCGTAAAATAAGAAAAAAAAGAAATCCGTGATAACGGAGAAATTTTACGCCCTCTAATATTATTTAAATAGGGTTGCGAACCCTTTCCGGCTAAAAAATGTTGGTCGGCTGATTTTTTCTAATTAAGTACAACATTTTGCACAAAATCACCCATAGGAAAATTAAAATCCACGATGATGGTAAAACATTTAATGAATTTAACCATATATAATTTATTTAAATCACTACCGGCTAATAAAATCCAAGCCGACCAAGCGCATTTTATATGTGTGAGTATAAACTATAAATTTTCATTAAAAATTTTAGAATCCGCGATGACGGGTCTTTCAGGATTGCTGGCTCCCGGACTATAAGTTTATGATAAATATAATAAGTAATAATAAATTTATTTACTAAAAAAATACATAGTTTTTTATATATAGCACATTACCAGGGGTCAAAATGAACTCTAAGCTACTGTTAATAAAATCCAAAATCCAACTCAAAATGGCGCAATATAAATGGCGGCCGGTCAAATTACCAAAACAATTTCTGATAAAAAAATATTAAGCGCACAAAATATTGTCCACCCAAAAATACTAGAGCGTAGGACAGGCCACTGGCTTCACTTCTGAATACTTACAATTAGCCAGTCTGATAAAAGTCGTCCTGAAAAAATTCCCCCGCGACACAAGTCGCTTAGGTCCCACTGTGGGACCTTGGACGCATGACGGGTTAACTAAAAGGGGGCGCAAGTATAAAAATCTTTTCATGTGTGGGATAATAATTGTCTAGTAAAGTTGTTTTTCCTACTGTTTAGGAATGTATGTTTGTATATGTATGTTCCCTGCTTTGTCCATGGAGCAGTTCAAGTGGTTTGCGATTTTTCTGTATGATCAAACTTTGCCATAAAAATTCAAAATATGTTTCCTAGTTGACAAATTGCAACTCTTGTTTTTTCCCATTTTAAATTGGGTAAAAAATTGTTATTTGATGAAAAAGGCAGGTTTTTATAAATACCTGGAAGAACAAAAGAAATCTAAATGTAAAATTATTTTATTTCTTAAAATTCAGAACGCAGCTTTTATTGTCTTTAATTAGCTGGCAGCTGCAAGTACTTTAAAAAAAGTTTGTGCTACATTCTTTAACCCAAGCCCACAGAGTGGACAGTGTCAAAACTACTAATAAAAAACACCAATGTGACCACTATTGTAAATGATATAAAGTATAATATTTAATTATGTTTTATATACCTACATATTAATAATACATAAAAATAATACCATTAATATCATACATAAATATGTATATTCATACAATACAAAACAATTGATATACAGAATAGGAAACAAGTAAAAATTATAAATTGGTTTTTTTAAACATCTACTGTTTCATTCCTTCTGAATTTCAAAAGTGTTTTCTCCTATATCTATATTCCATTATTTTGTAACAAGCTTTAATCATTTAAACATACTTTTAGAATAGAGAAGTGCTAAAAGTTACAACATCCAACAAAGAAAATTATCACTGTTATTTACCAGAACTTAATACTAAAGAAGCAAAACGTGGTGGTGAATATGATGGACCGTCTCCAATTAGCCTTTTGAAGCCATTGTTCTCTCAGAAAATATGTTCTTATCGACTTGAGAGCTACTGGAGCTATGAAGTGTGCCATGGAAGGTACATAAGGCAGTATCATGAGGAACGAGATGGTAAGAGAGGTTAAGGTATTAATCTTAGTTAAAGCACTGCGCAGCTATTATTGTAAAACGCTGAAGTGGTTAAAATATCCTTCAGATATTGGTTTCTTTTTTTATGTACTCATCCTAAGAATGTATTTCTAAGAAATTTATCCTAAAGACAATAACTGAACCATGATGCAGCTATAAGTAAACATTTTTAAAAGTATTTTTAGCTATTAAATACATGCAGGTACTCCATTTCGTTTACAGGAAAACAAGTCAGGACTCAAGAGTACTTCCTTGGGCATTGGACTCCTGAGAAACAGGAAAAGCTGGAGGCTGAGACAAAGTCCATTGAGGAAAACATAGCATCCTTGAAAACTACAAAAGTGGAAGGACTTTCCTTACCTTATGTCGCAATGACTATGGAAGATGGTACATAAAAGTTTATTTCTCTTTGTTAATATAATAGGCATATATGATGTAGGCAGCTCAGACATAACCTACATATTATATGCATTTGATAAATTAATTATTTTAATTAATTTAAAATTAAATTAAATAAAATAAAAAAAATAATTATTTAGGTATTTTATATTTGGAACTGGTTGGGTAGTTCTGGAGTTTAATTTTTACACAAATAGAACAGACACACTCTCTTTATAAAAGTATTGATCATCTTATCATGTCCCTTTGTTTCTGTATGGTGATGGGTCTAGTTCTTGTAGAATTACAAGAAGTACTGCTTTACAGGTAAGTTCTATTCTTATTTCATTATTTTAGTTTTAATTAGCACTACACTGTGACTCAATTAGAGTTTTTTACGAAACCCTAAACTTGTAACAATTAAACATATTCTTTTAACTGATCTGATCTTTTATTGTAGAATAAAACATTTTTTTAAATCTTTTTTTTAAATTTTAGTCCAGCATTAAAAATAAGTAATTTTGTTACCAGGTACGCTATGTGATTTAAGTGGTAAACCCAGAAAGACAAGAGTGCTATATGTTTGTTATAGCCATGGAAAACATGAAGTTTATTCATTTAAAGAAACTTCTACATGTGAATATGAAATTATAATTTTATCACCGTTACTTTGTGAACATCCACAGTTTAAGCCAAAAGAAGTGAGCGAAAATTCCATAGAATGTATCCCAATAGGTGATGCACCTAAAAAACCTAGGAGTTTATTGAAAATGGAAGTGGACAATTTGAAGTTTCATCACCAAACTATTAGACTGCTGAGTAATGTAAGTATTTAAAACACACACAAGTAAAAATGTATGTATATTTTAGGTATTTTATTATTTATTATGCATAGAATACATTGTTTTAACTGTGTCTCTTAACCTCTGGTTGAAGTATCACGGTGTATGTCAGATCAACACCGGCACATCACGCTCACATCATCTTATATGTTTCAAGGAAATTAGAATCTAAAAACTATATTTTATAGTTCTGATTTCGCTATGGTGACCATCTAAAATCGGGGGGGTCAAAAGCTTATTTGCCACTAAAGTTTCATTCCTCCAGAGCGTTGCTGTGTTGTCTAAAACAATCAAATTACAAATAAATATATTCCAAGTAGTATTCTTACTTCCTATTACTTACACTATAGGAGATGCTATGAACAAACATCATGTCATAGATAAAATACTAGTTACTACCTCGAGTGTCATACGCGGGAAGGACTGTTCTAGTCATTGGCTAAGTAAACTGCAGTCCATACACTGCAATTTTTACCTCCTCTGGTAGGTAGTACAGAATAGCTCTATAGCCTCTTATTATAAAATAATTATTTGTTATTCAGAACATATCAGCCCTGTAATGGAATGAACGGTTTATGAGTATGACAATTTAAAATATATGACGTACTTAAGTTACTATTTTGAAAAACTATTAATACTACAGCTGTGCAATAAGACTTTTGTAGTTGGTGGTTAAGTAATTATTTTATTCCTACTTAGAAGCAAAAACTATTAAGTAAGTAAAAAGGCCTAGTGTTAAAAGACATATTACATAAAAATGAACATTATTTATTTTACTTATGTTGTTTAATTTAAAACCACAGCTTAAGAGATATAGATATTTTTTTTATTAGTAAAATTGATGCATGTCTGTTTGTTAGATTGTTTTTCCATTTGCTAGATTTTGAGCCTTGCTGTGTAAAACATTTAGTTACCAACGTAGATGATTGTTGCACTTACATAGATAAAACATACATGCGTTCTGTTAACTAGTCTGCTCTACCTACATAACTACCATTCTGCAATTTAACTAATATTGATACAGTCTTCTATATGCGTTAATTGCTAAATTTCTTAGTAACTATGATACAACTCAACACAATTTATTTTACGATTAAAAACTAAATGCAAGAAAGAAAGATGTTAAATTGAAACTATAAAATTCTCTTGATATAAATATCTATTGAGATCTTTAAAAGACTCTATTTATTGTCCTCAATCTTAAGGGGAGTATAGCAGCTAACTAGCGGCGCCATTAGATATTTATAATTTTTTTTTTGAAGAAAGCAAATTTTGAGAATCCGAATGTTGAAAATATAAAACTAGTCATAAGCAATTTTTAGAAAATTTTCTAATACTCTTAAAATATATCTTGTGAGCTACTATAATTCAGACTTCATACAAAAAATACAAAACGTTCTAAAAATAGCCAATAACAAGTTTTACATTTTCAACATTTCGATTTTTGTAATTCGCTTTCTTCGATGAGGAAATTGGAAATATCTAATAGATATTAAGCTAGCTGTGTTGCGCGGTTCCGTCTATAGCAATCCGAGTGTTAGTAACAAGTAGCTGAAACCTAGAGAATTCTTCAAGAATTTAATTTATTCAGCCATTGTTGAGCTATAAAGCTACAAACAAACAAACCTTTACTCTTTACAGTAATACTCCCTGCAGTTTTACTTGTGGAATATATAACCTGTAGCAATAAAATACTTTCATATAAATGTAGGCATATGTAGTCTTAAGGTTTAAATCCTCATGTTCACCCATTCTCTGATTAGCCAAATATTAATTTATGGAATAGGAAAGCAAAAAATAAAAGAAAAAGGCTAATTTTTTAAATATTATTTGTAAGTCAAATTAAAACTAATAGACATTTATTTTTGTTTTACGGTTATATGTTACAAATTAACTAGGATTAAAGAAATTGCTATAATATTTTTTCTTTGTTGAGTTGTATTAAGCTGGGGAGCTGTTGTATCATTAACACCTCTTGGCATGTTCAGGACATGGATTCTAAGGATGTTGTTGCTGTGTTAAAAGTTGAAAAAATTGATAAGGTAATTGTTTTTGATGCACATTTTATTTTTAGTTTCATATTTATATTAGTAAGTGTTGTGTTGGAAGTAAATGCATTTTATGTAGGTATATTTTATTGTGTGTTTGTTACTTATGAAGCTGCTGCTTTGTTTTATTTTTTATAATTTATAATTTCTACACTATTTTAATAGCCTGTGCAGAAGACCGAAGGGTGTAATCCCGCATGTGACGTTACACTTCTAATGTTAACAATTCTAGTAATGTAGCTACCGTTACTGTGTAGTATTCTCTTTAAAAAATATTAGAGCCATACTGGCTATGTAAGTAAAAAAAAAATGCTTCAAATGACGACCACGTACAAGAAAGCGCACTTTGGACAGCCCTCCGTCAGATCGATGAATGACCAATAAATGAAAAAATATTAATTCAAATAGCTGTCCGAGAACACTTTTGAATTGTCAATCCATTTAACAGGTAAAATTTTGCCGAAAGGAGCCTTTTTTCATCAACTAATATTTATACAATCTGTATTGCAACACTAAGTAATATAAATAAGGTAGTAAAGGTACTAATAACAAAGTTGTCTATATACAAATATTTTTTTGTTTTTATGTAGCTTAGGGGGCGCACCATGTGAAGCGGCAAATTCCTCAATTGTGTGAAGGAATCCATATACTTAATAGTACCTACTAGTAGGATTATTGTTAGGTATATTATTGCACAATCATATGCATAAATACACACATATATAAATATATGTAAACAAACACATATATTTCAAGAATTATTAGAACGAAAAAAAAAAACTTACATAGTATAATAACATTTAATAAATATAGTAAGAATAGTATTAATAATTTGCTGTAATTCGCCACCGGCTGCCGTCCGGTGTCGGTGCCTCGATCCAAACGCGAGAGGTTGCATCATATAAACGTCCACACATACCCATAGGCACACACACATTCACAGATGTTGTACATCACGATGTAGTCCAGCTGTTACACGACAGTCCGGCAGGAAATGCACACCGTTTAACTTCCTGTCACTTTTGAAACAAGCCTAAGGGAAGAAGAAGTGATAAGAAACTCCCCGGGTGTTTGCCTATCAATCATGAAGGAACCAGGCCACAAATTGCACAAATCTATGCAAATATGTGTACACACTCATACATGTACATGTTTGAGCGCAACACCCATCCCTATCCAGAACCCCCCAAAACCAAACCAAACCAACCTTGTGAAGGTTGCGGATAACCGTTGGTGACAGAGCCGCACGCTGTGGAGAAATTAAGGTGATGTCCAGCAGTGGATATGATATGATGATGATGATTATCTAAGAAGGTGCTAAGCAAATTAATACTGTACTGAGTTCCTGAAAGAGGATGAAAAACCTACCCTTTCAGACCTTCCAAAGCTCTTCAACTTTGAAGGTGTTATTGGCATTTGCCTGAGTGCCCTACATTATGTGAAATATCGAAGTGTTTTTTTTATGGAGAAGGTTTTTTGTTTTTGCTATAACTCGCCACTAGAGGGCGCTGTAGCACATAAAAATAGTAGAAATGCTGGGCCAGCTAGTAAATATAATTGGGATGTTTTGGTCATTATTAGTGATTCTTGTGTTTAAAAGCTTTCTTGTCGCCAAATATGTTTATCATACTTATATCCACTTGATCCAGTAACAAAATTACAAAAAATCTTTTCAGGACGGTGAGACGCACCTCAAGTTTGAACTCCACCCGTTAAATGAAGATGATCTTGTAACTGAAGGCGGTGAAAAGGGTCTGCCTTTATTGGATAAAGCCGCTGCGGTTGTCACTGACGACTCTCCAGTAAGGGCATTCCTCAACGGAGAAAACTGTCTTACCGGGGTAAGCCAGTTACTTTCTTATGATCTATTTGATTTGAATCCATTGCGTTTAGTGCATAGTAATAGTAAAGAAAAAAAAGATACTTTTGTAAAAAAAATGTTATGATAGTTAGTTAATTGTTTACAAAAATGCGTATTTTCTCAAAAAAAAAACGCAAGTTCCCTCATAAGTCCACTGAAGCAGCAGTTAATTTAGTTAATTGCGTAGCTTACTAATTCAGTCGTGAAGTAGCTCCTACGTTCAACAAATCTCAAATCTATTTCGGATAATAGTGTCACTTTTTCTTAAAATTCACATTTCATGGCTATGATGTTCGTAAATCATGTTTGTTACGAGCAATCCTTTTTTTTTCAAAAAATTCTAATGTCGAGGTGATTTTTCTTCCCTCTTTAGGACGTGAGGCGAAATTAGAATCTCTAGGCCACCAGCGACTCAACAATATTGTACCTACCATATTTAAAACAAAGAAATCCATAAATTTAAACATTCAACACCAACAATATATTTCTTCCCATTTTTAGCATTCCCTAAATTATATTAATAAGTTTGTCATTTGGGTTTTCAGGGCACTGGATGGTGGAAATACGAGTTCTGTTATGGAAAGCATGTGATACAGTACCATGTCGATCGGACTGGTGAGAAAACAACCTTGTTGTTGGGAAAGTTTGACGAGGAAGCGCATATTGAGTGGATCAAAGAAAACAAAGGGAAAGCTCCTAAACCTATTGGTAATACAAAAATATAAAAAAAAAATATAACCACACAACACTTTTTACACATTTCCAATAAAATTAGATTGGCCGACTTAGCTTCGGATTACAAAAGTGCGTTTAAAAATGTCAAATTACAAATCTTTGTTCATACGATGATATAGTGCAAATTGATGGACTTTACATGCAATTTTTTACTTGCACAATGTTTGAATATGATGTTTTCTTTATCTGAGTTAGTAATAAAATTAGAATTATTCTAATGACTGGAAGTCGGAGCTTTATGATTTGCGTGTGATAATTGCGTGAGATCCTACAAATTCTAACAAAAAAAATCTTACATTTTGATATCCCAAGTGAACCATGTCACTTTTTCGTCGGGAAAACTTAAATGCGCGGTTCTACTCAGTGCTCTATGTATCTTTTTTTTCTGACTGACTATGCTTTTCCATTACTGCTTCACCGGGCTCTTTGGGACGAGACTCTGAAGGAGCCTCAGCCCATAGAGCGCCCAACGCTCAAGGGCTCCCCGCGGGGGGAGCCTCGGCTTGGGTTGTCGCTCTCGGGGGCGTCCCTTCGACCGGCATGAGCCTCGAACCGGAGGCGAGTCACCGCCAGGAGGGGAGTTCCCCGTGTACCAGGAGGGGGTTCCCCGTGTTCTAGTCACTGTACTGTGCTTTTATACAAAAACTTGCATATACAGGTACCTACCTACCTACCTACTCATACAATTCAGCCTTAAGTCAGAAAATCTTATTTTTTTGTTTTTGTGCCTCAAGGCTAAAAAAATCATTTTATTATAATATAAACATTATTGTTTTAGAACAACGCACATCCATATCTCACTTTTATTCCGACGGGGACATTTGCGACAAAACAGGGAAACCTCGACAGACAGAAGTCAAACTGAAATGTTTGGAAAATTCCTCAAGTTCTGCACAAGTTTCGCTCTACTTATTAGAACCTAGAACATGTCACTACATATTAGGAGTAGAGTCCCCATTAATATGCGAAATATTGCCTCTGGCTGATGAAAATGGCCTCATAAAATCCGCAAAGCCGTTCCTTAAACCGGAGATTCTCTTAGAAACTAAACTAGATGAAGATGAAAGCGAACTACAACAAAAAGAAGTGGAGAAGAAGGAAAATGATTAGTTTTAAATTGTTTTTTTTTAATTCTTTTTTCGATAAATAAATGTAATTTATTGATTGTAAAAATTATTTAATTTTGTGAAGATTACATTTCCATTTAAAGTTATTTCATCTAAAGAACCTTTTATATTTGTGATTTTTTTAGAATTGTTCGTCATGCCTGTGTCAAACAGATGAGTCTAAAAATTGATTGTTTGGATCCAAATTTGTATATATATTGTATATATAGCTCATTTTGTACTATATTGTGGATATAGCTCATTTTGTTTGACGGCTGTCGTTCGAAATAAAGATTTTGATGAGATCTAACAATTTGTGTACATCGATAGTTACGGTGATAAAGCTGTTTCAAGTTTGACAGCTGTCATCTGAAATAAAGATGAAGAATGAAACTACTAGCCTACTATCAATATTTTTGGAGATGTAACCCTTTGAAGTGTGACAGGTATCATCTGAAATAAAGATCTTAATGAGATCTATTACTTTTTTTTAAGAAACTACTAGTCTAAGATCAATATTTTTGGAGATATATATTTTATTGAAATATCTTTTACCCTCTTTGAAACCTAAAACAAACTGTTAAATATATTTTTTTTGTTTTAACCTAGGAATAATATATTTAATAATAATATATTTTAATAAAGTTTTAAGTTGCTAGTAGGGAATGCAATTATCTGCGGAAATTTAGTATCCATCTGAATACTAAGCACGGATAATCCAGAAAAGTATTCGGATAATATATCGATAAATGATATAAAAATATGCAAGAAAACGATATCACAATGCGATTTGATCTTATAACGTTAAAAAACGCGGTAAGTAAATCGAATATGACGTTACATATTTACTTTAGTATAATTTGGTAAATTCATGAAATCACTCGTACATATTTACTTATAAAGTACATAATCGAGTTACTGAAATCACATCAATCATATGCAACACCCAAATTCAAAGATACAGGGAGTAGATTTAATGATTATAATCAAGATAATTGTGCAATGGGACCACGAAAAGTAGGTCTCCCTCGGGTCCCATTAATAGTACAAATTAATGGGTACACGAGAAAACACCCCTCTTTTCTCTGTCTGTCTTTTCCGCTCTCAATTAACTTATTCAATAGCAATATGCAATATGCGTATGCAATATGCATGTTTATATATCTATACATACAGATAATAAAGCGTAAATCTAATGTTTAAATTTATAAACCCGTAATTCTTATGACAGGTGTCGCAGAGCTGATGCTATATTTTAAGAACTATAGACATTAGGGTACCTGGGCGTAGCCCATAGCCTCCTCTTTCCAACAATAGGCGTCATTTATATTTTCGACTGGCTCTTGCAAGTGCCAAGGCCGACTCGCACTTGACCAGTTTTTCTTGCTTTAATAAATTTGGTCTTGAGCTATTTTTTATACAACGATACAATTGAAACGCTAAGTGATCTCACTCGATTATATTTATAACATAAACGATATCGAAATACTGATTATTAATCCTAAAATAGCTTCACCAGCTGTTATGAAGGAAAAAATGCTTTGTTCCACTCTGGTGTGCTGCACCCCTCTTTCCAATAGTGTCAATAATGGTTTATAAAATAAACTGGATCTATCCGAAAATATAATGTTTTCAGCTTCCAAACATTTAGTATGGCGACATGGCATTTTAAATACCTAAGCAAGTTTAAAATCTAATAAACATAAATTATTTCCGTTAATGATCTTAAATAAGAAGGCAATTTACGACATTATAATTTTTATTTAATAAGGTAGGTACATTAACAGTTTTTTTAATAACGTTTGATGTGGCGTCTGCCATTTTCTGTGGATTTTCTCGCTATCTACTGTCTTTATATGAACTCGAACGTATCGTAGCATCGCTGGAGAAAGCAATGCTACAGTATGTCTTATACAAATTTGTAAACTTCTTTTTTGCTTTCAGTTCTTGACTCGTGCACTGTAGACCTGGTCTTTTAAAATACCCAAAAGGAAAAAATCGCACGGCGTAAGGTATAGGTAGGTATCATGCCATGAGTGCCATGGCGCCATACTAAATGTATGGAAGTTGAAAACATACATTTTTTTTATAAACCATAACTGATGCCATTGGATAGAGCTCGTGAAGCACTTTCAGGATCAATAATCAGTATTTCGATATCGCGTATGGCTAGGAATAATCGAATGTGTAGGTACATTCACGCATGAATTACCGCTCTATCACATTTTAGTCACATTATGCTTCAGAGATCGCAAGGTATTTGAGACTTTTTCTCTTAGTCAATTCTTCTGTCAATATAAGGTAGGTACTAATGACGCCATGTTGAATATCGGGGGCCATTCGGATAGTATCCGAATTATTAAATTATTAATATTATTATAATTAATATTATTAATAATTGTTGTATTGTAATATTGTATGTAGGTTGTTACGTCTGCAGATGTAAGTATATCGTCAAAGGGCCTTGATGAAGTCAAAAAAATATCGGTGTAAATGTATGTTAGATGACAAAAAAAAAAACACAGTTTAAACTTGACATTTATTTACATCCATATCAACAAAACGGTGTGGTATAAAACAGTTCATTTATTTTAATTTTTAATACCAATTTTACTTAATACGGTGCCTCGAAATATAAACTTCTATAGGATATGCTAGTTTTGTAGCCCATCTTTGTTCATAACTTAAAATTTTACCATAATCCAAACATTCGGTTATAATAAAAGATTGAAAACAATATCTAAAACAGTAAATAAAATAAAAATCCATTTGTAGGAAATAGGTTATGATTTCGGAAACGTTTCACGCCGCTCATAAAAATCTGCACTGATGAAAGTTTTTTTAAAAAAAAAAACTCGAAAGACAATTCTGTTGATTAGATACTTTTCTAAAAACGGAAACCACTTATGAGTCTTCTTATAGGTCTGTATGTAATTATTTCTTTCTAAATCAATACAACCTACAAAGCTAGAAATTTGAAAAATTAAAAAGGAAGCAAAAAGCATTATCGCGAATGAAGTGGTAGGTACATGTATAAAATACGGCAAACCGGCGAATTACTATTATCAGTAAAAGAAAAATCTTTTTAAGAATAAACGTACGATTTGTCACAAATAGGTACGTAAGAAAAAGGAAAATGTTACCTAGGTACCTAGCGTAATTTTTTTAATCGTTAATTTATTCCTTGTCTTTATGATGATAGCAGCAGGTGAATATTAAATCATTAAAAACTATTGATAAGTAATCCATAAAAATAGAAAGCAAATCAATGTAGTAAGTATAGAATATCAAGACATGTTTAGAGGATTATGGTGCCCTGTTATCAGTAGTTGACTTTGTTTTGTAAAAACAACTGCATTTATTATTAAATCATACCTTATTTACTAACAAAATTATACCTTATAGACCGTTGTTTAGCGTATAGTAATCAACCTAGTTTAAGGTATCACAATATAATGACTGAAAATGTTTACACAAAAAACACAAAAGCTCTCTTAATTCAGTCTAGATATTGTCTTTACTTAGACATTAAAAACCTGATTAAATAAAAGTTTTTAATATATCAATCTGAATGTAAATTATTCTCTTAATATAATACTCAACTAAATTTAACGTTTAAACAATTGCGAACGGTTTACCTCAGTTCTTCTTAGACGACAAAAGTACCTAAATAAGTACCTGCTCGTATCTCAAAATAAATAATCGTAACTTTACAAATTATGTTGACCTAGTTTTTTGAACACGATCAATTAAAAGCAGTGTTGGGCAAGATGTAATTGAAATTAACAATTAATTAATTATGACTGCAGAAATGTAAAATATATTAATTGTTGACTATGTTAGCCACAATTAACTATTAATTTATTGTTAATTTATGACTGCAGCAATTATGTAACATACACAATTAACAAGTTTGTAATGATAGAAATATGTATTTAATTATTTATATTTATTGTTAATGCGATAGTTGTAAATAACGATTGATTAATTGTTTATTGCAATTAAAATTTGCCCAGCACTTGTTAAAAGTAAGCAAAAAAAACGAAAACAAAATAAAGTTTAATTCATAATTTTATTTTCATTCGATTCAAGCCGTCTTTACCTTTGGTATCTACCTACTAAGGTGGATAAGTAGGTAAGTAATAATAAATAACACAAAATATTTGCCGAGCCAAATTCGGCGTAAAATTATGAACTATTTAACACGTAGTAAATAATACTTACTTTTAATAACTAAGTAGTAATAGGTAGGTGAATATAAAAAAATCAAAATGTGCCAGTGACTATTAGAAAAATAGTTTAGAACAGTTTTTAATACAAACATAATTTTAATAAGTATCTCAAACTTACATACGCAAATATATTATCATTTAATACTTATTACTAAGGTTTTGACTAAACGGGCCGGTGTTATTAAAACAATTAAATAGTTCAATGTCAAAATACACAAACATGCACAAAACGTAGCCTATTTCGAAAAAAATACAAGAGAAAAGGAATTTAGCAATTAGTTATTTCAAATATCTATTGCGCATCATGTAGGTACCTAAATATTTATGCGTTTTGGCGCACGGTCAGGAACTGTATTGGCGCCACATTGTACGTGAGTTGCTACGGTGTACTCGGTGCTCAGTAATAGTTACGGATTTTACGGACCAAGATGGCGCCTGTCCGGGTGCCAACTCATTTGAAACGCATAGTACCTATAGATACGAATATTTAGAAAGTAATCTAAGAAATAGTGTCACATATTATATTGCTTTTAATGTTAAAGGTTTTATTTATTTAATAAGCTATAACAAATATTGTAGAATAAATCAGTTACCAGGTGTTATCAATGTAACAAGAATAATCTACATTTTTAATCATCTTAAAAAAGTTGAAATTAATAAGTTTTTTATTCGTATGTTTGTAGCAATAAATACTTGAATTAACTAAACATATATTTTAAATATGTATTTAGGACTATATACTGTATATACTGCGAGTCAATTTGCGAATAGCAGTACACAGTTCACAATTCAACGACAGATTTAAGTACACAATTGAAAAATATACAGAAAAACAATAAATACACTGATCACTTTGAGATCTTTTTGTTATTCTATAAATTCTTAAAAACAAAAAAAAAAAAACACTAAACTGCATACATGACAATGGCCACATTGATTATTTATATAATTAAACTATCAAAATGGTAACATAAAAGAGAACAGAAAACAGATTAAAAATAAAGTAGTTAATATTGAACGTAAGTGTAAAAAATATCAGAGGTTGAGAAAAGCGTTACAACTATCTTTGAACAAAAATAAAGTGATATGAAATGACAAATTTATCATAAAATGTTTTATATTTTTAGTACAATTAAATTGTTCTTTGGCGTTTTGTATCCTAAACGCATTCAACTTAAGCTTAAATTGACTAAAACATAGATATGTTTTTAAATTAGGTGTAGGTAAGATATTATAATTAATAAAACGATTTGGGGAATACTTTGGAAACGATAAATCATTTGACACAAACCTTAACCTTATTCTTATTAGATAACAACTGTGCACGTTTCTGGCCACGCAGTTTTAATTTTCTAACGAGGCATATCGCATAGCAACATCTGCCATGCCCCTTGCTGTGTGCGATAATGCCTTGTGAGCTAGAATTCGGCCTCAGTTCAAGTGCACCGGATACATCACAACAAACGTTCCAAAAATTTACAACCTCTGCATTTTTTCTTTTTTTTTTATTCACTAGTTTGGAATTCTAGTATGGTCTCGATAGTTCTCTAGAACGCTTCAATTGAACTTTGAGTCTCTTTGTACCTATTTGGAAGCCATTCATGGCTTGTATCGCGGCCTGCGCCGAACTCGCATTGTCATACGAAACGAAACCAAAGCACTTTGACAGATTCGTTTGTTTGTCTATGAACACTTTTGCCGATATTACGTGACCGAACGGTAGGAACGTGGATGCCAGGTCGGTGTCGGTAAACTCTTGTGGTAGATGGTATATAAACAAATTACCACCTTCCGGACCTGTAAAAAAAAAAGTGTGCTTGAGTACCTAGGTAGATATAATCAAAGTAGGAGCTGGGATGTAATTGAAGCTTGCCGCATCGAATATTGATTTCGATTCGAGAGTGAATAATCATTTAACTCATTCTGATTGCTGATTGATATCTACGCATAGACAGTGACTAGACAGCGCATTTCCTAGTCAGCTGTTAGGTAAAAACGGTCGCAAAAGTGTGAAAGAAACAAAGCTATTCGCGAGCAGTTGTCTCTTTCTTTTGCTTTGATTTTACTATGCAGAAAAGAGAATGGTAGTTTTAGTGAAATTAGCTTTGTCCCTTAATAAGAAGGTAAATTTTGTCTTAATTGCGCAGTCCATAGAACAAATTACAAACTCGAAGTCTATGTATCCAAGACAACGCCTATTACATAGGAAACATTTAATTTTACAAATGACTGTGGACGCCAGTTGTTCAACGCCAAGCCCAAATCGTGGCTTTTATCCTACATTCTGACGTGAAATTGTTTTTGCGCGGACAAAACTTTCGAGTACGACTATCAGTATGAACCAAGCAGAAGGCGAAAAATATGTGGGTAGAGACGTGGTTATTAGCTATTACGTACTAAAAGCTCTAACAGAAAAGTTTAAAAATGTTAGAAATCAAATTGTATCGGATTCTCTCGTATCTACCTACGAGTTCATCTGGATCCGAATAAATTTTAGGAGCCAAAGCAAATTTACCTACTATACATGAAACCTGATTCTAGTCATAAGTAAGAGCTTGTTTGTGTAATGAATGCTGGAATGTGGAGATTTGTACAGTTTTTAGTTAAGGATTCATGAAATGAAAGCAGAGAGAGAGGTAGGGCACAGCAACCAAACTATCTGTGCTGAGCTTTGGCAGTTATAGTACCGCACCTTCTGTCCTCTAAGCTGTCTGTGCGGTGAATCATCATCTTTAGTCTAAGTTACTTTTTTTTAAAAAATGGCAAGAATCAAAACAAAAAGAGAAAAAGGTCTGGCACCGGGGTCTCCTATCGAAGTTGCCATCTTACAGAGTACCCAAGGGATTGTGCAAGTGGGTGGCTAGCTTATTGATCGGCAGACGCATGACACACTATTCCAGAACACTCCCAAACTCACTTGCCATATCGAGTCCTTAAGCCTGAGAAGAGACATTGCCTCCCTGTGTGTGTTTTACCGCTTGTACAATGGGATGCATTCTGAGGAATTGTTCGGAATGATGCCCGCGGCTACTTTCTACCATCGCACTGCTCGCCATCGGCAGGGAATTTATTCTCACACTTGAGAACCAAAATGGTCGCGTACAGTGCGGTTTCATGAAAACTTCCTCCCGCGAACGCTTGGGTTGTGGAATGTCAAGGTTTTCTCTAAGGCCTACAGTATATAGGGCTCTTCAAGAAAGAAGTTATTAGATTTTTTAAGGGTCGGCAACGCGCGAGTAATATTCCTGGTGTTGCATGCGTCCATAGGTTATGGTGACCGCTTACCATCAGGTGGCTCGTAAGCTTGTTTGCCACCTTTGTGGTATAAAAAACGCATCCTTTGAACAGTGTTTCCAGGCTGAATATGTAGGAAATTAATACGCATGTGTAACATGGGTGTATCGTTAAACCGTTCAACATATTTATGTAGACAATATAAATAACATGGCTAAGAACAAGTTACCTTCCACCTGTTTGCCGGCGGCAGCCGCGGCTGCAGAGCCGAGCACCGAACCGAGCGGTGCAGCCGCGAACGCTGTGCCGAACTGTGCTGCGTACGCGGAGCTTAGTGGCTCAGCTGTGGACCCTGCAAAGTTATGCAACACACATCTTAATATAACATATTTATACAAAACACAAAGCTCAGTGATGACGTTTGAGGAGACGGATCTACGATTAAGGTGGACGGACCATGGAAGGCCACCATAACAAAAAACACAATAGATAATATTTTCACATAAAAATTAGCACTGAACATCGCTAGAAGGCGATATTATAGCTAAGAAGGTATTTGTGTAAATGTTAGAAAAATCGTTGGGCTTACCTATTGTTAAATCGATGTCAGAGAAGACTTTTATTATTAACAATAAACTTCCAAAAATCGCTAAATCAGTCTTCTTCGGTTTGATCGACTTCGTACCTACCGTGACTGTGTTAATAAGTTTGATAGATCTTTCTGCAAGTAGATAGTATAGCGACCACACTATAATGAAAGCGACTTTTTAACACTAGTCTTTAGAAGGATCGTGGCCTTTCATGGTGTACCCATATCATTTATTATTTTTATGGCACAACTGATCTCTACATTTTTCATAAATTTTTAACTATGTTTTAGACCTTATTGTTTTATTTTTACTAAGGGCCAGTTATTATACATATAAGCTAATTATTATTACCGTCATAAGGAGCATAGGAAATGTAATAATAGCTTCATTTGGAAATATTCCGTAAAAATCGATAGAGCCATAAATCGACTTAGTTTATTAATTGTGATGACATCAAATGAGGTATGCCATTAATTTTATATGCTATAGATATTATAATTGAGAAAAATCATCTTTAGACTATTAAGAGTCCTCCTGTGCACTTACGAATTAGCTCCACGTTTTCATATATTTATACTAATTTCTCTAGTTCGTAGTTTTATTTTCCTTAAACAATGATTGTATAAATCTCCAGCCAGGTTTGGTTAATCGCTCGTTCCTCACTACCCCACACTGCACAACATACGGTCTCCAAGCTGCAAGAGCAATGGTTGGCAGCTCTCCATTGGCAGGACAAAAATTCAAAAACCATGAGGCAATACAAAATGCCCTATGAAGAGTTTGTTGCCTTCCGTCTTGCTGACTTCTTTAAGAAGTCAGACAAATTGCCATCACTGCGCTGGCAAAGATGCATCGATATATCGATTATATATATAAAAATTTACTAATTTTTTTGCAAAATTTGATCTGATAAGTAATAGGAACCTTTTGTCATGATATCGCGCCATATTGAATCCGCTATCTTAAATATTGAATCCGCTATCTTAAATATTGAATCCGCTATCTTAAATATTAAAAACCTATGATAAAATATTTGATTCTGCACCCTTGAAAACTTAACAGAACTAAGTTTTATCGAATTTTTGTTGTAAAATGTACAAAAAATTTTTTGTTTTTCAATGATAAAAAACGCTAGTTCCATATTTCTGAAATACTAATCGGTTTAATTCCGGGTGAAGAGGAATCGATTGAGATGTCGATTAAGCTAAATGGTCTATCAGTTCTCAAGATATCCGAACACAAAAAAAAATCACGTTCAAACATACCCACATACGCAAACATCGATCTGAAAATAGTCGCTAATGATTCCCTCGGGTCTCAAAACGTAAAGGAAACAAGAATTCAGCAATTTCGATTTTTGCTGAATCTTTGTATATACGACTAACTAAAAACTTTTAGTTCAAAAAGTTTTGATCTAGGTGTTCGAAATGTAAACTAGGAACTAGGAAATTGTTAAAGTTGTATTTAAACGCGGAATCGGACTGTGCGCGCACAGAAGCCTTAATAAAACTAAAGCCATTAATTACTTTGTATGACGTTACAACATCACGATGTGTATTTAACGTGACCACATAGTTATCGCTTTTGCGGTTTTATCAAAGGCAATAATGACATCGTTCTCAATAGCAGACACACAATTTGTTATAAGTCATGTACCTAAATAATATGAAAGAGGAGCACACATATGTCAATAAAACAGACAATGAGTTACATAACTTATGTTATTAAAATACATACAATGCTTACTGACAGTAAATTAGCTTTTCCATGCAAAGACAAAATAAAATGTTAAAAATACACAAACAAAAAAACGCAATAATTTTCGGAAGTTGTATTTTAAAAGTTACCTTAGTTACCTATTTATTACAATCTTCGTTATCTATCACATAGTTTTAACTTAAAGTATTTAGAAACAAATATAGTAACACCTAACCTGTATTAGGGACCATTCAAGTATTACGTAAGCAGATTTATTACAATTGTTTACTCCCCCATTCCCCTTGTCAGCAAAAGTAAGCAAAGCTCTTAACCCCCCCTTTTTTATATGCATGTTTCCTTTAATTTATACTGTTTTTTCTTCTATATATGTACTCTCTGTTTTCCGTATCACATAATATTCATTTAAATAAACTTTATTGACACGGTATTCTACACAGAATAAGGTATAAATATTATAATCTTAAGTTATATTACGAACAAACCAAACTTCTTTAAAATTGTTGGTATACATATTGATTCCAATTAACAGTGTTCGGTCCATGATACCAAGTTTTCAATAATATTGGATGTTTGCTGCTCAATGTTGTAACACAAGCATTAACTTGCTTTGCTTGCAATACGCCTAATCGTCAATCGTACCGAAACGACAAAATAGATTGGTTCAAGAAATTAGGACAAGTGTATAGCGCGCGGTAATTTCTCCACTCGGTTCTAAGAGAGTACTTAAACGTATACGTTATTTACGGGAATCCCCGGAAATGCGTTTCGTTTTTAAACATAAACAATGTGTGGGTTGCCATATGTGTAATAAAGTCAAGGGGCGTTTTGTTAACAAGCATTACACGCATTGAATGCGCTCAATGTACATTCGATCGTGCTGTTGACCAAAAATGAATGCGCTATGACGTCACTTCCGGACCGCACTCAACGCATTGGCTGCACATGCTCGGTAGGTAGAGTAGTGAAGCGCTATCAAATAGTGAACGGCCATATTGTTTGTTTACATTTTGTGAACAGAACGATTCCAATGCCTATAGAACGCACCTTAAATAACTACTGCTGACGTAATCACCATCTAGACCCCCCACCCCCATTTCATCAAAAATAAGCAGAGCAAAGACCCCCCCGCCCCCTATAGTGCTTACGTAATACTTGAACGGCCTCTAAAACAATCATTATTGACTTGGTCGCATCGATTTTTCACTTCAGAACTTAGAGGGACAAGTTATTATTATTATTATTTTACAGCAGATTAAAAAAAAACTCAATTTTTTTTAATATTATAATGGGCTCGCACGGTCTTAGCAGACCATTTATGCATTTGCCAGAGTCAAAGTCAATTATATTTTATCGTATCGTGGCGCGGGCGTTACCGCGCGTCCTTGTTTTCAAGTCCCAAGATTGGGCGGGAGATTTGGTGTGGATCCTCAGACATTGCGCGTCATGTCCTGCTTATTTCTTCATAATTCACTATTCATGAGCCTGAATGCAGCGGCACAATTCTTAACACGCTTTCGTAAAACTTTGCTAAAATATATACATCGAAAGTCACTAAATTAATTTAGAAAAAAACACCACTCCTTCTTAAGATTCGCGCCAAAACTCCAACTCAAATGCTTATGCGAGGATTTTTTTGGATTATTGACGTACACCCGATTGATGACTTAGAATATATATTTTTAAAAAACCTTGATTACAAGATTTTAATAGAATTTCATAGAATTTTATTATTAGAAGGCACACCATGTTTCCATGCAAAAAATATTAGTCATTTCAAATCATCCTACAAAACAAAGAAAATTTTTTGCTAGATTTTACAAAGCCTGAAATATGTTTTCTTGAACAAGCAACATTAAAAAAGTTTCGTACACACCTATTGATGCATAAACTTAAAATCAAACCAAGCCAACCATAGTATAATCATGTAAATGAGATAAATCAGTTATTGTGGCTTTCTTTATTATTTTTGATTAATTCAATACCAAACAATAGAAGCAAGACATCGCTGTAATAACCGGTATTACCTGTCAGTACCTCTTATTTATGTTTTACGAATTTAATTAAACATTAATAATCGTCTTTTTCATATAGATGTACACTACAGTGTAAATAATATATATAACCACAAATACGAGCGTAGGTAGGTACCTACTGCCTATGAACGAAAGACTGTAAAATGTGATATGACAACATTTTGATATAGAAAAATAAATCTTTTGATTACATTTAACTTAATTAATGAAACTTTCAATGTTTCAAGAGAATATAAAATTTTATAGTTAATAAATAACTTATTTATCTCATAAATTGATATATACTGTGAAGCCAACGAAGATCATTCCATAAAATGACAAACATTTTCGATTGCATAGCAACTTTTTACCTGTTATGTTTGTCTTCCCGAGAAGACCTGAAGTATGAAAAATGTTCATCGTTAATTATGTTTTTTAATAACTTTTTAAGCCCAACCTGAAATAGGAAAGTTTTTGGACAAATAATATTGTTAACAGGATCTTTACCCCGTTTTGCTTACTTTTCCATATATTTGTTTGGAAAAACAGTTTTTGAGTGAAAACATTTCGCCACTGTCACACATCCTACATAAGTGTTTTGACTTATGATCCGTTTCTCTGAAATCATTTTCCGTCGTCGTCAAACATCCTACAACGAAGTTACTTTCAGTCCGTTTGTGTGAAATTTTTTTGTTTTTAAATATCTGTCCAGTATCTCAATCTCTCTAATCAATTCTTACTAAGAAAAACATCAAATCCTATAAAACTAGTACCTATGATTTTTGGAACTTATTACCAGTGCATGAGACCAAAATTATTTTATGTAAATATCTACCTACTATAAATAATTTGAATTGATTTGAAATACTGATTTCACTCAAATGAAGTTTTTGCAAATAAATGTATGTAAAAGCTCGCAACACGTCACATAACGGCAGCCTTAAATTAGGTGGGCAATGTATTACTGTACCTACAAATTCAATTACCTAGAAATTATTGGGAAACTTAAGCAATTTGAGGAGATTTATTTCGCGTAAATAAAGGAAATATAATTGAATGCGATAAATGAAAACATTTTGAATTAAAATAGATAGGTATCTAATATGTGTTTTACTGTTTGTCCAGTTAAATTTATTGAATTGTAAACAAATACCTCAGTTGACATACTCATTTAGCCATAAAAAGTTTGGTATTGTGGAATGAAAAATTACCTTATGTTTTACATAGAAATCATGTCTAACAAAAGTTTTTACTGATTGCATTAAAAAGTGTTTTTTTTTTAATTTTCATTAACTTCCTTCGTGTTTTGATATTCGCCTAAGAAATAATTAGGTGAATAGCGTTAAGAGAATATTCCCGCAGCGCAAATCATGAGACTACATTTTATTATATTTTTACTTAGCTTCTGGAAGTTATTGATTAACGTCAATTTTTCGCATAAAGAACAATTAAAGTAAGGTAAAAAAATTCAAAATCAATCGGAATATGAATCAAATGAGACTTGTATGTTTACATACTTGCTGATTGTTTTAACGATTAAACATGTTTTTTTTATTAATTATAATTTTAAGGTCTTATACACAAAGAAGTCAGAACCTTCTCTTCCAGTTCTCTTCTCTAATAACTTTATAAGAAATAAACAGAGAATGAAGAGTGAACTTACACAATTGAGGAGCCGCTGGTTGTGGAGCTGCTGGGGCCATAGGGGCCGCCTGCGTCACCACTGGGGGCTGCGTCATAGCCGCCAACGCAGCCAAGTTCTGAACGGATACAGGGGCGAGCAGACCCCCTAGTTGTTCCGCAGCCCCTGTTCCCATCCCCCCGACCGTACCCGCGCTCAGCCCTGCGCCATTGAAAGCGATATCTTGATAGTTAACACCTATTAGGAGATGAGAGAGCAAATTAAAATAAAAAAAAATAGAGGCAAAGCGAGAGGTGAGGTTGGGAATAAACCAATCAAAGAATTTTGAATTTGTGCCAAATCTGTTCGATATATCAAATGTCTTTTCGAAGCAAGAGTGATGGCCGAAATGAAAGAAGGTAGAAAAGAAGGGAGGAGGATAGATACATAACTTAAAAAAAACACATTAGAGCAGATATAGAATGGAGTCACAAAATTAAAAAACTTAATGTAAAAAAAAGCGCATATTAATCACATCACAATAGGGCTATCTACGATGTAATGTTAGTTCCTAAAGTAATGTTTCCGTAGGTTTACCTTGTAACAAAGTTGAGCCTTGGCCTAGCAGTTGTTGCTGCAACCCCACCGCTTGCAGTTGCTGTAACAGTTGCAGCTGTGTCGCTGGCGAGAGCGCGGCTTCAGAAGCGAGGTACGCGGTCGGTGTCACAGGCGCCGTTAAGCCCCATAAACTCGCTTGCATAGCTTGTAACTTCTTTTGCTCTTTCTCTTTTTGTGTGTCAGCGAATTTAACTACTAGTGGTGCTGAACAACCTTCCATTGTTTGACTATGGTGCAGAGACTGGAAATAGAAGTTAAGTTTTTTGAGAATCATCAGAGTGTCAAAATAAAATTAAAATACACAATAAAAACTTGCGGTAAAATGAGGTGCAAAATGTGATTATCGGTCATATTTTGATATATTTAGACAAGCGGTCTACCTCCTATCTTTTTACAACTTGAATTTAAAGTTTATAGTAAGTAGTTTATAGTAATATGCTGATTTCCATATAAGTCTGTTCCATATAATATTTCGCGGTTATCATTCACAGAAGGCTAGACTCAAACACTAATGACACATCCACTTCGTAATGTTAGGGAGAACCTCCATCTGCCAACTAATTTAGTGCTGCGTGACAAGTGGTGAGCCGATCGTCGCAAGACTGCTTTTGATGCAGAGTATCTGGACTTAGGTAGCTTTAAGTGGTGAAAGGAGAGACGAGTGGGGTAACTCTCGACGCTCAATTTCAATTTGACAGAGATTTTTGCATTAAATAAACCACTTATAACATTTTTTTATACCTCTAAGGTGGCAACAGGATGACGGTCTGCAACCAGGGTCAATTACTCGCGCGTTGCCGACCCTTTGAATATCTAATAACTTTGTTGTTATCCAACATATGCCACATAGATATAGTACATTACTGCCGCGGCCCGCAAATGAAGCATAAGGCAATCGTGAGTATGGGGGCCAATGCGTAGCCGAGGCATGGATTACAGAGTCCGATTATGCTCAGTTGTCGCAAAGGCTTGTATAGTGCTTTCTCATACATGCGTTCAAAAATAAAACAATAACATACTATTGCACATGTTTATTAAAAAAAAAACTAATTATATTGACAATAATAAAAATAGTTTAGGCAATTTTGCTGCCAATTCAGCGTATTCAAATGTCGATTTCTTCTTTTTTTTTTTGAGACTTTTTTTAAATAAATTTTTTGGCGCATTCGTTTTGTTGTGCTTGTCCGAAACTTGATCTATTTAGTTATCAATATTCGGGTTTAAAAAAATTCCTTCCATTTTTAAATCACATATTCGCCCGCTCGAGTGGCCGGCTAAAATATCGCGGACCGCTCTCTGATACTGTTACTGCAAGTACGAAGTACAAGAAGCTTGTACAAGATACGAGTATAGTCGCATATCGTAGCATGTTTAAGAAGAATATTTGAAAGGTTTGGCTTTTATATGAGATAATTTAAGATTTAAGATATGGCAATATGGGATGGAATAAAAGGTACAATAACTCCTTTGCCAGTTCAGGGCCAACTACAAAAAAAAGTCAGGATTGGGCAGATTAATTACCTATTTATATTTTGGACACACTGCTATTGCTGACTGCCAGCCAACCGTCGTTATTTCAGTTTAATCTGGACATTACCAACTAAAAATGTCGATTTCTTAGTGATATTCGGTAAATTACCTTGATAGCAGCAATGGCAGCCTGCTTGGAAACGAATGTGACAAAGGCACAACCCTTGCTCTGGCCTTGAGCGTCCCGCAATACCGTGCACTCTTCGATAGCGCCGTGGCCGGCAAACAGTGCGCGAACGTCGTTCTCCGATAGCTTCTTGTTTAGCATGCCCACAAACAGCTTGCGTTCTGAGAACAATATAGAGTAGTTGTTAGCTAACTAGTTGGTACAGGAATGTTGTTAACTGTTTAGTAAATCTCCAAGTTTTACACGAAGCATGTTATACTGTCGTAAAGAGCCGTAACGCATCGGAGTGTTAATACAATTCATTACACAGAACATTATTGGTATTATGTGGTGTAGGGATGATTAAAAGTTTACCACATTTGCTTAAGACAGAAGATGAAAATTTGGAAAATCCAAAAGTGCACGCCTCATAGCGGTCATTCACATTTAAAAAAAATATATAGATATACAGTGGTATATTAGTTTTTTATAAATTATAATTAAACGACAGTACTTAGAACGCTAATATTAACTAGGAATCAGCACAGTGTAATACTTTATATATTAAAAACAAAAGTATTCCGGTAAGATGAATTTTTCAACCAATTTCTCTACCACATACATGGTCACATAAACACAGACGTCTAAGAATGATCAGTTTTAATGTTATTATTTATTATATTAAACAAATTATAGTTTATAAAATGTACCATATGTGCTAGACAGATTATTTAACTTCATATTAGTGCACTCATATTATCCTGTAAGTGTTATATTAAAAAAAAAAACGTCATTTAAGTTTCGAAAGACCGCTTCGCTTATGAGGCGTGCAAAAATGTCTTGAAAACATTCCGCGTAAAGATTCTATAACTACGTACCTAAGTATATAACGTACGAGGAACCGGGGCGTCGAAATCCTTACACAAGATCCTGAAATATGCGTTCAAGATCCCCGGCTCACTGAGGGTTAAGTGCCAGTTTACGACTCAACCCGCCACTCGCTATAAAATATTCTTACACCCTCGCATATGAATTTCGACACCTTCAAAACTTAAAAAGATACATAAGTACGTATACAAAAAAAACTTTGCAAAAAAAAATTTAAATGGCAAACGTTTTGCTAGAAAAAACATTTTTGCGTCAAATTTACGGAGCAGACCGGAACACAATGCAATGTGGAGTATTACTCGCGTAAAATTCAACATTCGCCGCTTTCAATTCCCCGAGGGGACGAGGCCCCGATGAAATTGAAAAGGTACGAAAGGGGCCCGTCTGTTGCAATATTTCATGCCCGCAAAATCAGCACGCTCGCATGGAGATTAGCATGAAAATGGTCCACGAAAACGAGTCGGGATGGGCACGAAAAGCTCACTGGCACACATTTCGGGTATACAAGCTAATTTTCAGCACTTTTCTTTGTACATTGTAATGAGATCAACATGCATGAAAATACTTGGGATGCCAGCCATTTGAAATGTCGAATTTTGTGCCATTTGAAAAAGAATGATTATTTTTTTAGAATATGCCATATACTTTTACCAACAATACATCACATGAGGTTCATAAATACATGTGTGTGGATACTTGTTTAGTTGTACTCATCATTTCAAGGTTTAAAAGTTATATTATGCTTAAGGTGTATCCGAAAATATATTTTTTTATAAAAACTGTGTTACTGCTGTTTTGAAACCTTGCAAGGACCCACTCGAACGTACACGAAAAATATCATTAAAATCTTCCCTGCCGTTTGGGAGAAGATTAGTAACACACCAACTGCAGCGCCATCAACCGGTTCCATTTGTAAATTCAAACTTTGCAAGGGCCCACTCACGCGTACACAAAAATAAAACCACATTTAGACATTTGTATGTGAAATATACACAGGTTGAGTTATAGTCTACTTACTGTACTTAAGCCAACATTAGCATTTGCAGACTATATATAGCACACTCTAGTGAAGTTAATTGACGCAAGTTACTGCAAATTAGAACAATTTAAACACAATCCTGTGTTAAATTGTGATCAGTATAAATACGAGGTAATTGTGTACTTAGCACAAACTCGCAGATGTAGTTACCTACCCATCCATCTCTTTAAAATGTTAACATTTTAAGTGCGCCATCGTCTCTAACGGCATCGTTCGTTAAACAATTTACATAACCTCTTGGCAGGAAAAGGAGGGCTTTAGAAGGTATTTCAGTATTAAAATGCTCTTTAAAATCTCACAACAATTTATTTTTAAGCGTTATTCAGTTGCGGAATAATGGGATACAGGATCTAAGAAGATACTGACAGTTTCAATTTTCTGAATTTGAAGGATGAGGTTGGTCACCTAAATAAATGCAATTTAATAAAAGGTGATTTATCGGTTGGTGGTGATTTATTATATGTGTGTGAAATTGAGATTTTAACGGCCAGTATGAGCCCAGTTTTTGTGATTATTTTTAAGCCTGAAGAATTATTTTTTTAAGAAAACGTTTGACGACTTGTTAATGTGGTTCTACACACCATAATTAAAAAGAAGTTGGGTAACAATAGGTTTGGGTGAGACAAAACTAAATACCTCCGTTGGAGTGCCGTGTTAAAGGTTCTAAGTTCGATTCCCGGATAGGGGCAGCAGTTTTTTTAAATATCGTCAAGTTTCTGGTTTGTGCCTGGTGCATCATCTATCAAGTGACGGATGAAATGCCATGTGTGAGTCAGTTGTTCATAATATTTCTGACCATCCCTTTAGAAATAAGTGCCGTAATGATACGATGATAAATTAATAAAGACGCCTTATAATGTGTTTCAAATACCTACTTTCACCTACTAGGTATATGCCGACGGGTTGCTAATACTCGCACCTAAGACAATACTAAATAGGTATATATAGGTACTCTTTTCATACCATAGGTTCCATATGTATTTCATATATGTAGTACTATGATAATTATGATTTTACAACTTTAATTTTTCACTATTTTAAGAAAAGTGAATGTTCGTAACATATTATCAATTAATCAATGAACGTCACCACATAAGGTCCTCGGCCTTTCTCACCCAGCCAGTTCCGGCTACCTTTTTCAGGTCATAGTTTCTGGTTCGCCCACCAACCACTCTGCGCTGACCAATCCGTGGTCTCTACTCTAAGAATCGTCCGCCCCAACGGCCAACGGTATTACCACTTGCCCATTGCCACTTTAGTTTGGTTATCTTGTAAGCTATGTCAGTGACTTAAGTTCTACTTCAGATCTCTTCATTTCTGATAATATCCTTCAAAGAAACTCCAAGCATAGCCCTGATAGGCTATGTGCTGATCGATTTTTACCTAGTGGATCAGGCTAACACTGTCAGTTTCTGCGCCATAAGTCATGACCGGTAAGACTTATTGGTTGCCAAAATGAATCCTTCTGTCTCCTTTTTATATATTAGTTGTTTTTACGTAGTGTTATGTGAATAATAAAAATAAAATACTTAAAAAAACCCAATCCAAAAAATGAACATAATTTTTCAATTATCTATTTCGTAACGAAAATATAAAACGATCGTTAAATTACGTTTATGAGTTCGTTAAATAAAAATGGCTGTCGGTTTACCCTTTTTAATGCGGATCGTGTGGATTAGATCTAAATTGAATCTGTTTACTTTTGTTATAAGGATTTATAATAAGTCAAGTGATTAAATAAAAAAAAGTACCTATTTAAAGGCTTTTTGTTGATGTAAAATTATTTTTCTATAGGTGATGAAATTATTTATAATTAATTTAGTAATTAAAAATGTTATTTTCGAAAAATTAGAATTCATAAAATACGTTTTAAGCATGACAATGTTTTAATTCTTACGAAAAATTATACGCAGCAAATTAAATCATAGTGAAGCTCTTCAAGTGAAAACATAAAGAACTTTAATAGGAAACTTAACTTACTTTACCTTAATGATTGCTTTTAAATTGCTTGATGGCGTGGTTCTCAGTGTTGAATAATTAACAAGGTAACATGGAAGCGTAGATGAAACTAGGGAGGTACTTAGTTCGATCAACGATGAATCTTATTTCAAATTAAAAGTGGAAAAATATGTATTAACGAAAAAATAAAAATTAAATTAGTTATATTTAAATTTCCTATATTTACTGACCCCAAAGGAAACAAACAATTCTTGAGGGGCGTGGGCTTGATTCTCGCACAAGACAAACATTTATGTAATGAACTTTTGTTTTTGTCTTAAGACTGGGTGCCTTCTATGTACCTATGAAATATGTTTATTTTTAAAATAAGTAAAAACGTGTATTTATTTGTATCCGTTGTCTTGTATCAATAGTAAGCTTTGCTTAGTTTGTGACAGTTGGCGCTGTTTGTAATGTACAAAAATATTTATCTATTTAAATAATTAAAATATCAATATACATTTTTCATTTACTACTACTATTTATGTTCAACTTCTGAATTTGTATTTGCTAAACTTTGTCAAGAGGAAAAAGTGTCTCATCTTAAAATAACTACGGTTTGAATTTCTAACTTTCACACTTAGCATAAGTGGAATGGTTTCTAATGTTGGTAGGTCATAGGACGGTACTGCAAACTACGGTCGAAAGTAAACAGCTACCTTCTTATTTACAATTGTGTTGTGGGCCTCAGGTGCTCTTGTGTGCACAACGACACGTGTAATATTGCACAACACATATAGGAGTAAGTATATGAAATATGGTTGGTTCTAAAAAATATATTTATAGTGTAATTATAATGTTATGTGACTGATATTTGTGCTTGAATGCTGGATGCATACACCACAACGAAAAACTAAAAATGATTTTACATTTAGATTTTTTGTACGAGTGTATAGGTATTATTATGTATATGTCGTAGTTTTATATGTATATGTCGTAGTTTTATATGTAATGTTTCCGTTGTTTCTTTCCCCTGTCGCCCACGCTATTACTTTATTTTCGCTTAGGGTTCTTTCTGATTTTTTCGGTTTGCTCGGCTTCTAAGAGTCGTAGCGTGATGTTAAATAACCTATAACCTCCTTCAAAACTTGGACTATTAAATGGACAAAGAATTTTTTTTATTCTTAGAGATTGATAAGCACATTTAAAAAAAAAACAAATTATTCAGCTATTATATTAGTATTGCAATTTATGTATTTTTTTATTTATTGCTTAAGTATTTTTCATGATTTTGAGATACGTATTCGTCTAACTAATAAAACACCTATTGTAAAGAATAATAAAAGTACAAAATATTGGGAGTTCTCTTTTTATGAGCAGAAAAATAAAATATGATTAACATTGGTTTGTTATTTGAAATATTGATCATAAATATTCGATGCTTGTGTGTAGAGAAAAACTTTACTTTTCTAAAGTAAGAGCATGAAAACAGTTCGTTTTAGGCGCAAATTTGCGTTAACATCAACTAACTATATTTTTTCCAGTGCTGTTTTTTGAAAAAACTAGCTTCGTAGGAGCCTCGATACCGAATTATAATAAATGAACTAAGGTTGCATAGAAAGCTTACCGTCGAGGCTCTGCCACAACAACTAAACCCATTTGGCTGAAATTTGTAATAGAGATAGCTTATACCTCAAATTTTATGAAAAAAGGCTAACTATCAAGCTTGTTGTACCTGGCAAACTTCTTTATATTAAAAATGACTAAGGAGAGAAATCCCACTCCAATAAACGAATTCAGCGCGGAAAAAGCCGCGGGAAATAGCTGGTACAAAATAAAAATGAAGCAGAATACTAAAGTATAAAGGATCAAAGTTTAAGTAACTTAATATATTTAACTGCGACCTCTAAAAGGATTATGAAGGACTTCGTCCCACGGGCAACTTCTGAAATATTACTTTTATCCTATATGAAAAGTTGGTCCATTTGTAGCGAAGGAGGCACTTATTCATTTATTAGGTAACTGTACGTCAAAGTGCGTTCCCTTGTTCAAAACCGAGGCTGTATTCCGCTAACTTAGAAAATTTACTCACTAAGTACAAGTTATACGACGATTGTGACCATGACGTTTCTATCCTTTTGACGATCGGTCATACTTTTGGTCATACTTTTATTTCTTAAGTATAGTTATTGTATGTAGGTATGTTAGGGCCAAGAAGAGGCAATAAACACCTGCTAAAATAAAATAAACCATCACGACACTTATCTTCAAAGGGGTGTTCAGAGATGTTACGAACTCATACCATCTACGTTTCAATGAAGCCCCACAAATCAATCGATACAACTTAACAATTTAAACATTGTTACAATGTTCAACAATAGTCCTGATAAAGAATTTATTAGTCGTCTTATATATTACTATAATATATTTTTACTATAAAAATTTGTACTATATTTTAAAACCAAATAAAAACTCAAATTTTAAGCTGTTTGCACGCGGCAAACAATAGCGGCACGATCTATGCTGTGTTGGACGAAGGTGACTGGCGAGAAATACGAGGTGTGAAAAATTTTCACCTACATTTTCAGATGCATGGCACACTTTGCTGGGAAAGAAATAAAACTTTATGATGGGTTTTGTGAACTTTCTACTTAAAACTATATTAATACTTTTATTTCAATGTATTTACATTTAAGATATATAAGATACAAGATATATAATTTAACGTTTTATTGCTTTTATTACTGTCCCTATGACCTATATATATAATTTCTTCGGATCTGCTAAGTAGATCTGACTAAAATTTAATATCTGTGTCATTTGGCATATAGTTCAAACCCTGACAAACGTGAAAACACGATTAATGAACTTTTATTCGATAAATATAATCCTAAACTGACACTTTTTTATTCTTTTTAAAATGTTTTGGCAAAGAAATCTTCCAAGTTTACAAATTTGCTAAACTATATCCGTGCTAGTGCTTTAAACCCTCGCAAGAAGCATTTATTCATAACAATTATATACAATAAGCTTTTAATTATTTTTTTGTATTTCAATTTAAATCTCAGTAAGTTGAGATGTAGCTGCACTACTCACACACGTTCAGTTACATAACTCGTCATCCTTGTTTTTTACGCAAGTTCTCTGTCACGAAGAACTTTACTGCCTTTTAAAATAAAATTAAAGTGTTATGTAATGTAATTTTTTTATCTACTACTCTGCTCTGTTTTATTGATTTCGATTGAACTGCAGAAAAGAGTTTGTTAAGCATGGTTTAATATTATTTTAATTTAGAAGCAAAAATACTAGTTATTATATAATACCTAAGACGAAACATTAGTAAGTACTTTCACGGCTCTCGAGAGGTAACACCTACTTGCATACAATTTTCTCTCGAATTCCAGAGTCCGGCGTGTTCGAGACTGTTCCCAATAAGCTCCCAGGTTAATTTAGCTAGGCCCTAACCTATCCAACAGTAAAAATCGCATCAAAATGCCGGATAATCTTAAAACTATACATTTAACAAAGACGTTTTTATTTTTTCATACATATCGTGTTTAGAAATATACGTTACAGCTAGGGTTGCCAACTATACTGTTTTGAACAGTATTATACTGTGTTTCACTAAATCATACTTTTTACTGTTGAACAAAAAGAAAAGTATACAAAATACTGTTTACATTTATTAAGTCAGAGGGTGTTCACTGCTCAGTACAGCGCATTCACAAACAAATCACACGAATATAATTATTAATAACTTCATACTTTTTATTGATAAGGCTAATTTGTATAAGAGAAATGGTTCAATTTTAATCAGACTAACTCATTTTCAAAGATCATTTTGAGAAAATTATGGAGAATCTGATTTTGAATAGACTCAATATTGGTAAGGAAGATTTATATTCAGAATTAACAAATTTCAAAGTAATTTATGAAAAAATTTCAGAAGACCAAGATTTTCTTGAAATGAGAAACACTTCAGAAGGATTTAAAAACATAAATAAAATTCCCGCCACCTCAGCATTTACTGAAAGAGTTTTTTCAGTAATTAATGCTAAGTGGTGGGAGGATAGAAATAGAGCATCTATTAATTTAATAAAAAATGAGCTCCTCATTTATTTTAATTTCAGTTATAATTGTCATGAGGCGTATGAAGCTTTAAAAAAGATTGTAATTTAGTAAGTTGTGCGAGAAGCTCTAAAAAATATGTATTTAAAACAATAAATAAATAAAATACTGTTCATTTTTCTTAAATACTGTTTAATATTCTTCATAGACCTGAATATACTTTATTTCTAGTAAAAAAAGTTGGCAACCCTAGTTACAGCTAAAATCCGAAATGCATTTACATCTCTGTCTGGCCGGCTAATGTTAGGTTAGGTTAAGGTTGTGTTATGTTATTAGCAACCAGTTCTTGCTGGCTAGATTTAGTTGTAGCCGCATTTGGCTTTTAGCTGTAAGGCCGTAGCAAATATAAAATTAAAAGCTGTTAATAGTTAAAACATTAAATATTAGAAAATTTAAATATAATTAATAGGGACATAACGGATAAATAAATTGGAAGACGATGATTAATGTTAATTAGTTTTTTTTTAGATTAGAAAGACAACAGTGAAAGAATAACCCAAAAAGGGATTTATTCAAAAACGCTATGAAAAGTTCAAATTACAGTCCAAAAATGAATATAGGAAGGACTATGTTTAGTCCTAGCTCAGCGTAGAAAAATTAAAAGGTAGTGGACTGTATATAAATTAGGTATATTTGATAATTAAGTAAAATATCGTGACAAAGCGTTTGTTGGTATGCGCTGGCGCTAACGGCTTGCAGCAGAGTGAAGTTGAGGTAGGTGTCGCCACTTGCGTCCGCTCCAACGTTCCGGTTCACGCGTGAACAACTATGTTGGCTATGCTGGATTGCTGACAAAAAATAAAAAAAAAACAATTTTCAGGACAGATAAGGCAACAGTAATTTCATATTCGATTTTCTTTCCAGGGCCTGATATAAGCACGCACTCGCGCTCAAATAGTACCTACAAGATTTTCTTTTCTTTTTTTGAAATATGTTGATCGACCCTGCTGCCATAGAGCCGCGGGCGATAGACAAAAAATAGAAATTTTTAACATTTCGTCTTTTATTAAACCATTATTCTATTAAGTCAGTTTTCTTTTCCCTGCGTTTTTGAATATAAAAGTCTCTGCCGTGAAGCTATTGCTGGATGCGTATTATTAACGGCCTTACCGGCCATCAAACTCAACTTATTCAGCAAAGCCTTACTTTCGCGGCCTCGTCAGTAATGTACTATTACTTACTTGTGAAAAAATCTTTTCGACCATTTCGTTGTTACTGTGTCTAACTATAATAACAAAGTTTTATCAATTTAATTGTTAGCATTATTAAAACTTACAACAGTCAACAGAAGAATTAAAAATTTATATTGACCAAGATATATTTGCACGCATAAATTTGACAAATGGTGTACTCCGTATGTGACCGACGAATGAGCCTCCTGGAATGATATATGATCGTGCATTAGTTTTTGTCACGGCACGGCTGCTAGTAAGAATAAGAGTATGAATATTCCCTTTTAGGTCGTAAAATAATATCACAGAAATGTAACAGGAAAAATACCTACTTATTTTAATAGTTTGCTAAGTTGTATTTTGGTTTAATATGTTACTAAGTGGTTTTCTTTATGATGTAGAATAAATCTTGTTTATTATTTGACGTTGAAAAAAAAAAACAAAAATAAAATATGTCATACTTTCAACATTTTTGTGTTTGACATTTCTGTTATTAAGTTTTAAAATTAATACACTTTAATATTGTTTAAAAACTTTCAAACCTACTTATGTAGTTAGTGTTATATACCCCGTACATTGATATACAATATGTATATAACTCATCCCGTACCTTATTTATTTAACTTAGAACTAAGATTATTTTATTATTCGATTAATGAATATTGTCAATTTGAAATGAATAGATTTTAAAACTTTTATTGCTTATATTTGTAAGGTATAATTGATTGCCAAATCCTCGAGAAAGGCTAAAGTCTATATTTAACATCACACTACAACCCTTAGGAGCCGATCAAAAAGAAAAAAGTCAGAAAGAACCCTAGTGTTTTACCTAATTAAATTAACAACAACTGCCAAGAATTAGTTCTTCAAGAAAAATATAGTGACAAACAAATAGTCGTACCTCAAAGTGGTTTAGTTTCTTTATTTTATGCAATGTACACCTACACCTAATATACCTACATTATTTTTCACACGAATGTACAAAGCACAGGGCAAGTCCTCTAAATTTATGTCCGTACACAATTCACGCTCTTTGTTAAACAAACTTTTTTGAAGCAACAACCGTACAGCTCGTGATTCGGAAACGGAATGCACTCACCGCAGAGTTCTGAATCTAGAAAAAAATCCTCAACAAACAAATTCCTCATAGATCGTGTACGTTGAAAAGTTCAGAGCTTTCCGTTTCGCGGAGCTTTTGAAATTACCGCTCGAATACTGCAGAATTTCCGGGCATTGTTTCGTCTCGTCTGAGGAAGCTTTCCAGCCCTGTTTATCTCGCGTACTTATTTGACAAGACTTTATTATGTGCGCCAGCTTTTCAGCAGATCCCTCTGCGGGTAGGCGAGGGGGTGACAGATAAAAGTTAGCCAGCTTTCGTATGTACACGAGATTAATTTTGAATTTCTTTTGTTCTATTTGTACAATATTTAGTGAAACAATGATGATTGAATGGTTTAATAAGATTTTTATTGCTGTTTACCTTGTTAAGTGTCATAATATTTGTGTTTCTATTTTTAACCCTCGATCCAAATATAAAGGGGTGTTTTTAGTTTTAAGTCGCTGTCTGTCAGTGTTTTTGTCAGTGGCATCGTAGAAACAATGCTGTTTGTTTTTTTGAAGGCTGTCAATCAAGGTGATATGTATTGTGGAAATTCATTTACCGGCTTTTAACATAATAGGTTCTTTTCCTAGAAAGTTAATAAATTTATATACCATCCACTCAAGTAATTGTTGTTGACACTAAACTAATATGACAACCTTCATCTGATGCTGCAACCAGGACAGTTACTCATTGTGTCCATGTATAGCGAAACCAAAAGAATTTTGGACTAATGGTCAACTATGTCGTTTTGTTATGACGGGGATGTTTAATTTTTTTATTTTGCTTGTAATGTATTATTATTAGAAATTGAAAAATTAGTACACAGATAATGTTCTACTTATGTTGAGTCAAATATTGTGGTTCTTATATATTACTAGCTTTTGCCCGTGGCTCCGCTTGCACTAAATTGGTTATCGGCGTGGGATACCTACGGCAACTCCTTAATTATAGTCAGGAAGTTTTATTGTCCTGAAATTTGGTTAAGTTTAGATATTACTGTGGGAAATTTTAATTTTCCCGTCTCCTCAACCATTCCTTGTGCCAAATTTTAGCTTGATTGGATGCTCCGTTGCGTCATGAAGAAAGCAGAAACAAACAAAGTCGATTTCACATTTATAATATTACTATGAATTGTAAATGTATAGGTACATATGTTTCGTGTTATACAAAATAAATATAAATCAATACAAAGATAACTCTTGAATACCAGACCACCCACGAAAACTGTCTCGAGTCTTTGAAACAAACTTGAAATGGAAACCATCCCTCATCTTTTGCTGTCTTGAGTGAATGCCGGCAAAATAATGATAGCCAAATATTAAATTTCCGCTCGTTCAAGTTACGTAGTTGCCGATAGTCACGGTAAATTCAATTTCCACTCTTCTGTTCATGTTTTACGAATAGTGATTTTGATAAAACGTTGTCAAAAGATTTATTCGCAGTCTTTAAATTTGTTTATCAAGAGTTGCACACTTTTGGTCTTTTGTTGTTACTGATGGTTTTTGTTGTAAAGATATTCGAACTAGCAGACAAATCACTTACTGTAAATTGCTGCCAATGGCTTTGAAACTTGTTAAGCTTCTTCCTTTGATTGATATTAGGAAGAAAATAGGCGCTTAACATAGCTCCAAACATTAGGTATTTGAGCATTTGTATATTGACATAAACACCCAATAATAAATACACAAATTTATTTATTTTGTAGGAAGTCTAGTATGTTTGTTGTAGAATAAAATGTTATTGTCAAAACAATACAGGCTTGGCGCAACACGTACTATGTATCCTGAATACTATCCTACTTTTAGTTCCGCCCTGGGACATTTGGGGCGCAAAGTTGTCAGGAGTTTCTAGATGCTTCCGAGCGTAGAAATTATACCAATTTAGGCAAATCCTAATATTTATCAATTTTTACTAGTGACTTTATTTAGGCACTTTGTAACTTATGTCTAGAATTTAGGATTCTTCTGTTTTTTTAGTCTGTAGTTCTAAAAGTTTCACAATGGCCACCCTCCCATGTAAAGAGTCCAGAATCTAGTTCTTAAATTAAAACAAACTGTTAGTGAGTTCCATTTTTAAAGGTTTAAAAAGTTTGCGCAATTATACGCAGTAGATAACAAGTTGGTTACTCTTCGCTTCACCGACGACGATATGACGAGATGCGGACGAATGCTAATAGAGTAGGAAGTGTTCCCGAGACGTTTCATTTCCACTCGAATCGCGGGGGTAAAATTGAATAAATTTGAATTTGGAACAACGAGCGGCTGGCAGCGTGGAAACTTGCAACGGAAAGAGTATTCACTGCGAGCGACAAGCGATAAATAAAGGAATTTATCGGAAAAATAAATCCTGGGTTTAAAAAAATAATGTAATGTGACTGACGCAAAGACAGAATATCTGTTAAATAAACCTTAATGAACCTGCAGGGTAGATAATACTAGTTTTTGTTGGTTGATTATTATTGTCTATATTTTATCTACAAAAATAATCTAAATATTCATTAAATAAGTTTATAAAATAAAAATCTTTATGTATATTTATGTTTACCTAGGCCTATTTTAGCTACAACTTTAATAAATGTATGTTTGTTTATTATTTGCTTAGAATGAAGAAATATTAAGAAATATTTAGGAATTTGGAAAAATAAATATTAACAGCCTTACTGATCAGATTATAAAGCCATAGCAATTTTCCCAAAATTGATTGATGTTAACGGAAAGACCTTTTTTTATTGTTTGATATTACCCACTTATAAAAAAACCTCGTATCGCCCCGCCTCCACTGGAACTCCAACTTTAATTAAGCGAGGATGGAGTGAAACTGCGAAATTTCGCGACGTGTGTTACACAAGTGATATTCATATTTTGAGAATGAAAACAAGTAGAAATAAGAAAATTAATACTTGATTAAAACATTACAAAAACAATAAATATTTAAAGAGACTTAGGTGAGAACTAGTGGTTTAATAGAAGCATACTTAATTTTTTTTAGTGTTTCAAAAGTAAAAAAAAAAACCATGCAGCAGAAAGTACCATGAGCAATGTTATTGTCGTTGGATGCCAACAAAGAAATTTCTTATACGTAAACTTAATCTCATAAAGGTGGCAAACAAGCATAAGATCCGTATGATACAACACTAGGTGCATTAGATACACGCGCATTAACGACCATTATCTAAATACATAATTACATTCCCATTATTTTTGAAACTTTAATAATTTTTAATGGTGAAATATCAATATAAATTTTCTCACATCGAAGTATTGAATAGTAAACCATGATTCTATTTTTCAGTCCCCGCACCTTCTCGTAATAGAATTCGCAAATACATTTTCCGAGAGCGTTATCCTTATTCTCAACATCGTAAACAATTCGATCAAACTCGGAAAACATATAGATATCTTTCCCAAAATATTGATGCAGCAATTCCTTGTTAAATTGATTCTCACAGGTATGGAACATGCTACGTTTTATCTCTTTGTTGTCCTTTGACGTAACACGAAACAAATTTACGTGTACCTAATACAATAAATGTAGACGCATGCGACGCGGAGGTGAAACGCCTACGAAGGAGGTTATTAAATGGGGTAGAAGGAAAGGGTGGGGTGCTTATGATGAGTTTCAAGGAATATTAAGGTTGCTTTGTCAAGTATAGGGTCCTATTGGATATTCAAAATAGCACGCAGGGAATGATTTATTATGTTTATATGGACGTAAATTCATAAGGTAAAAAAAATATGAGAAGATTTTTAAAGATTTTGTTTATTATGATCTTAGTGGAGTTTCGACAGACCAAGTTATAATAATTATTCTTATCTGGAAGAGCATAATTTTCTAAAAAAATATAATTGGCTGTTTGTAGGCAGTTAAGGGGTTAGGATGTATTTCTGTTGCCGCTATAACAACAAATACTATAAAACAGAATAAAGTAAATATTTAAGGGGGCTCTCATACAACAAACGTGATTTTTTTGCTTGATTTTGCACGATATTGATAACGGCAACAGGTAGACGCTTACAATATTCACAGAATATTTAGTTATGTAGTCACTTTTAAAAAAAATTAAATTCAAATAAAACAAATATTTAAGCGGGGCTCCGATACAACAAACGTGATTTTTTTGCCGTTTTTACAGATAATGGTACGGAATCCTACGTGCGCGAGTGCGATCGCACTTGGCCGATTTATTTAATTTGAATTCGGGGTAAGTTATTGACACCTTTTCTAAAAAAAAGGTTTGAAATCGTTTTATTTTTTTAATAAGCATTTTTAAAAGCATTACATGCTAATTACCTAGCAGATAAGATATTTTTCTTAAAGCTCATTCAAGATAATAATCCTAAATAGAGAATATTACAATCGTTGGTAAATATGACTATTAGTTATCATATAATTTCTGAACGACTTGATCGACTGAGGTCATATTTTAAATTTTTTTTTGTATAGACGATTGCTTTAAATATAGCTTAACCTGGCTATACTTACGCCGTAGTATGGGCAATAGCACTACATGTAGTATGGCAATTGTCCGCCGCCCTCTAGTGTCGACCCCACCCCTCCTCCATTACGATTCTGTGACCACGCGTTTAGAACACGCAAACATTTGGGTGTATATATACACTTAATTCATATTTTTTGACATTCAATTATCATTCATTTGTAGTGTTCGAGTTGCAAATAAGGCAGTTTTACTATCAAGTCTCCAATGTGTGATATGGCTCCTGTGAAAAGGCGGCGCTATAGTCTATATTTATAGACTAAAATAATGTTTATTTAACTGGTAAGTTGGTATAGAATCAAAAAAGAAAACACAAAATCTGGACCCCGTAGGCGGTATTGTGGTAGAGTTATTAAAACGGACAAAGTTATAGCGCGGGTAACACCGCCAGGACACAACTAGAATATTATAAAAAAAAAAATATGTGTTATAAAATAAAATTGTCAGTAGAGACAGTAAAATCAGATAGTCGTGCGACTAAGCGCACAATGAATGTTACGGGTATGTACTCGTTGGAATTAAAGCCAATGTAGGGTTGCTCATCGTGTTTATTCTAGCATTCTCACAACAATCTCCACTTCACAGTGGTGCTCTTTTACAGTATGTCACACATACGGTGTTTTACATCGACAAACTTGATGTGGTGGAATGGTATGGTGGAAAATATTTAAAAAAGTAATTTTCGAATATCTTGCAGAATAACTTATTTTGAACCTATAGGTGCTTTAGTTTCGCAATTTCCGTCCGTCCATCCATATGTCACAGCCATTTTATTTAGAGACTATAAATATTATTAATCTGAACACAAAACGCCCGCTACAAAAATATGTAAGTATTAATATTTAAGAAAAATATTGCTAAATGTACCGGGCACAGATATCTGAATATAAAGTGTGGATATGAAATATATAGGTATATTCGCCCGAGCCTACTTCGGTTCTGGGCGTGGGATTCCTACGGCAACTTCTTGATTTTAGCAAATACTTAGAATACTATAAGTTGATCAACTTGCGCCAAACGGTAAGCATCGTTGCGGATAGGCGGTGCGGTGGGGTGGGTGTGTCGCCCACCACACAGTACGTAAATTGGTGGAGTCCTATAGCTTTGGATATACCTATTGCCCCAGGGATAAATAGGGAGATATAGAATCTCGATCGAGATTTCTCACGGGAATCGGTTTTACCGCGGGTAAAACTAAGGTTGGGTTGTACTAAATAACTTTGATTTGATGTTAACAAGCCGTCAAAAAAGCGAGATTGTTTGCAGATTTAGCTATTGTCAAACTTGCCCGGTCCGCTAAAGTTCAGCAAACCACTAACTAGCTAATGGTTACTCTCCCATTATTAGCGAATGGTTAACATCAAAGTTAGTTGGTGCAAACCAGCCTTAGTTACTATGTAGACAATAAAAAGAAAAAAGAAAAAGATGAGTAGGGAATCTAATCACAGGTACTTTAACACAGCTATTTATGTGCCCAAATGTGTAAGTATACACATAAATAGCTTTTTATATAGTAATTGAAACAACAAGAACATTAGTTTAATTGTAACTCGGTATAGGTAGTTGTAAATAACCAGTGGAAAAATGGAAGTAAAAGCCGTGAGAAAATTAAAGGTGTGCTTTCCATTTCATTATATATTATGGCATATCACTATTGAGACTACGAATAACGCCGTTGTTTGTTTGTTATGTCACTCACCCACTCACTCGCTATGTACAATTTTCAGCACAACTAAGTTCTTTGTCAAGGCGTTTCGAAATTTTAAAAGAAATTATTGAAACCGCATTTTTGTGGACAAAATGGAACACATTTCGCAATATATTCCATTGCGAAAAAAAAACTTAAAAAGGAAATATCTAGTTATTTTTTACGCTTTACAAGAGCGTTATATATACTGCATTATGAACTTAAAGCTCGGTTTAAGGTGATGGCATACCCAAACGAGTAAAGTTTGCAAGAATTTGACACTAACTAAGTACACTTTTTGACGTGAAAAAAACATATGTTATAGTTTAAACCTTAATTAAGTGGATTTATTAATTTATTAATATATTATAAGGCTATTAAAACAGTTATAAAAAAAATCCTGACACATTTTTTGGGCTTTAATTCAAATTGATAAAAAAAGTTAGAGTGTCATTTTCTTAATTTTTATTTCATTAAATAACGATTGATATGACCTAGTGAATTTGCTAATTCCATATTTCTAAAAAAAAATTTCAATTTTATACCGTCAAAAAACGGAGCAAAATCGAGATTTTCAACGTGCAGTCACGTGCTAGCACCTATTGTAAGCGGAACTGTCTCTGTATGCTTCAATAGTGTAATATGTCTCTGTACACTGGTCGAAACGGCACGCTTTTGCTAGAGTATGCCATAGCCTTAATGACAGGTGCTTAATTAGCAAGTATGTTAAAATAAAATATCTATATATAATAAAATTTTGCAGACGATTCACGCATTTATACAGTATTAGCTATTGCTACATGCATTCCCGTGGGTAATCTTGATTGGAAAAAAAACCTATGTGTCAATCCAAAACAAGGTTAGTCTGTGTGTCAAATTACATACAAATTGGTACAGCATCAAAAAACATCCAATACCAAACATCTTGGAACACTTTCACAATTATATGAGTGGAATACATTTACCGAGGATGTATTTCCGTATTTTACACATATCTTATAACGCAAACAAATATATTTCATTGTAGGACGCAATACGGTAGTAAATCTCGATCGCATACAAACAGTTGCGAGATATCAAGTGTCAATATTTGGTAGATCCAGCGATCCGAGCGAGAGTATCGAATCGATTCGCATCCAACAGATAATTCCAGGTATCGTGAGCGGCTTAATTGGGGATCGAGTCTGCGACTATTCGGGATCAGGCAGGCTGATGAACGCTTAGTGTTTGACAAGTATAAAATGCTGAACGCTACTTGCCGCTATTGAATCTGTAAGATTAATAAACGTTTCTAAATTCATACCTATAGATTGAATTGAAGTATTAAACCTTAGATGTTAGTCGTGTAAAATTTTGCTTTTTAATTTTTTTCATTATTTTTACTTTTAAGTAGTAGTAGTATTTTCACTGTTTTATCCTTTAGTAGGGGGCAGCCAATGTACAGTCAGTGTAGGGTACTTACCAACCACTTTAGTCTCGCGTGACGTGGCAGGCTTGTATGACACCTGCGCTCAATACACAGTCGGGATTTACGCCCTCGCTTTCGGCTCAGGCTGCAACCCACAGATTAGCTTGTAATGAGCAGCCTAGTTCACTTGTATAATAGTGAACTTTTTTTTTAATTGATTTTAGTTTGTCTTTGAATATTTAAGTGAGGAAGGAAGAGGTTCAGTGAAATTCGTGTATTGGAAACGTTATGCGTAGTTAAGCTACGACTGGCCTGGTCACTACTTGGATGGGTTTAAATTATTCTGATCTCCTTTGTGTTTCGAATTCGTCGTTGTCAAACCAAGTCAGAGGCCTGATGGGCTGCTTGAGAACTCTGACAGTAAAAAGGTCACAAGCTCGACAAACTCCACCCACCCAACACTCAGTAGGGTCTTACGCAGTATTTGTTTCCTCTATGCAGTAGGGCGTATAATGGATAAGGCCAGGCGCTATAAAAACTTTTTAACAAAAACAAGAATCGACTTTAAAAAATGCACTAAAAAGGTAAAAACAATAATTTCAAAAAAATCTGATCTAAACTACAGTTTGAAGTTGGTGTCGTGCAAGTGAAGAAGTTTGCTATATACTGTTGGAGAGATAAACACCAACTTCAAACTGTAATTCAGATCAGATTTTTGTAATGATTATTTTTTAAAGTCGATTCTTGTTTTTGTTAAAAAGTTTTTATATCGTATTGTCTTATCCATTATGCGCCCTACTGAGTGATGTGTGGGTGGAGGTTGTCGAGCTAGTGGCCTTTTTACCTTTTAACGTTTTTTACTTTTGAGTGACCTATTTATCGGCTTACTTTCTCGTACACTAAAAAATATCGTCGTATAATTGATTAATATGATGATAATTATAATTGATTGACTAATAACGGAACCATGTGGACGACGTCACGGGGTATCCATTTTTTTCTGCTAAAACCTTCTCTAGAATGTAACAAATACTTTTCAGAAAACCGCATCAAAATCAGTACAGCCAAACGCGAGATAATCGCGGACAAACATACATACATAAAAAAACCGTCAAACTGAGAACTTCTTTTCTGAAGTCGGTCAAAAATATTTCACAATCAGATAAAGCGAGCTATAGGTAATATTAATTAAATATGATTTAGAATCTTCTCACATGTTTTGTTTGCAGAAGCAAATTATGGTATGGGGTATATCATTAAGACCCTAGACAGATTCTTAAATGCGTTTGAGGAAGTATCAATATGAATATGTAAAAGTTTTAAGTGAATTTACAACTTCTAGAAAAACAAAGTTGATAAACATTTCGACTTCTTCTCAAGTAGTTACGCATTCAGTAAAGGAAAAACTTCCATCGCATTCTGTCTACAGCTTTTTTTAGGCTTAAGCACGACTCTTATTTATTAATATACGAACCAACGTTTAATATAATTAAAAAAAGAACTTTAAGAGGGCCTTTGGACATTTGCTTTATTGGCGTTGAGCTGAAATCGACTATGTTATACTCAATTAGAGTTCATTTTTCTGTGACAAAAATATCTTACAAATTGGCGAAAAGCTTAGAGTTAAAAGTGGACATTTATTAATTACAATGATATCAAATAAGGTATAGAAATTTTATTACAGCAGTTCCCTATTTTTATAGTTACTTAACATTTTATGACATAAATTGTGTTTCCGCTACTAGTGGATTTAGCTATAACAGAGAGTCGCTATTTTTCCAAGTAATGTTTTAACTGATATCTAAAAACAAATACAGTAAGTTTTAAGATAAAGAATGTTTAGTGGTATGTTATTTTTGTCCAGTCCGAAACCTGTAATAGAACAGTGGAACTGATTTCAAAAACTGCACATTCGAGTAGGGCGTAGCCTTAATAAGTTTGTTTGAATACACACATATGTAGAAGCTACTGCAGAACTGCTTGCCCTTATTGCGATATGTCACGATAATTCTAGACGAGTAAATTAATTCTTTTTACTTTCAAATTCACGAGTCTGGCATACTCGAGACTTTCGACAATAAGCTTTCTGGAATGTAACATTTTAGACACATTTGAACGTTAAATTAACTGAATTGTTTCTCCTCTTAATTAAATTTTTCTCTTGTGAGAGTGTACAAAATGTTCGTTTTAATTACAGCTTCAGAAAAACAAGTCATGTATTCTTAATTAAAACTGCTGTACCTATCGGGAATTCTTAATAGATACAATACCGACGCTGAATTCGTTACAGGTAAACAATTTTCATATTTCAATTTAATTTCGCAGAACAAATAATTGTGATTTAACAAACAAAGATTGAAGTAAACTTTGTTAACAGAAATAAAATATTTTATAAACCTGTTTTATTAAATCAATAATTCAATCGGCAACCTTTTGGAATTATATAATTGAATTGACAGGAGACTAAAGGAAAATAAAACAAATTCCTCACAGTTAGGTTTTTAAATATCATTCTTACACTATATATTATTAATAAGAAACGTTTGTATGTTTGTTTTTTTTATTGCCGAAATACTTATTGTATTGATTTGAATCTTTCTTCTATACCTATACCTAGTAGCTTTTACTTTCAGGATTGCTATCCTACTTCTTACTAATATAATAAATGTGAAATTTTGAATGTTTGTTACTCTATCACGCTTCAACCACTGGACGGATCGGAATGAAACTTGGCACACATACAGGTTTGGTCCTGGAATAGGACATCGGCTTCTTTCATCCCGTTAAACTACAACTGAATTTCACTTAAACGAACTAATATGGTTACAGCTGTAGCTTGCTATAACGAATTTCCTTTGTATAATTACAATTATTGCAACACAATTCGTTGAAAATAACAATTTAATATGTTTTTTTTTTATATTTTTACAGATAAACATTTAATTAACTAATATCACTGCTACCCTGTCGGCCTATAATTATTTCGGTTTTATAGTAATATTTAATTATCTACTTTGTAATTATAATACAAAAATAAGTACAAATACAAAAGTGACTCGACAAAGTCGCTTTTCAAATACACTTAACTTAAGTCTTTGCTTGGGTATAGTAACGGGTATTGTTACATTGTTTTTCAAAAAACCTATGAAGGGGATGATAGACGCCAGTTGAGCAAGTCAAGTATAAAAAAAGCTAAAACCATCTTAAGTGTGCTCTCATAAGGTTGAACTTTGCAAGTCACGTTTTCAGATGACGCTTACGCGTAGAGCGCTTGCGTTTTTGGCTGGTTTTTTCATGTTTTTAATTTATTAAAAAAACTAGCTTTTATAAAGAAATTCTAGCCGATTTTTCTTTTCATATGAAAAAATACCTAATTAATGAATTGAAAAAATAACTGGGATCCCTGACAAAATATCAAAATCTAAGAAATGTAAACTTTCACACCATGATCCACTATATCCATACATCAGATGGTCCCCCAGTTTCCTGTCGGCCCCGTCGTCTGGAACTTCAGATGCTCGCTGCAGCTAAAAAGGAGTATGATAGCCAATGGAACCGCAAGACTATCCAAGAGTTCTTGGTCCTCCACATGGCTCCGAAACGTGAATTTTCAGCACTTTTTTGTGAGTATTTTAGATTTATTTTCTTAATGGTTGTTTGATTTTTGTTTCCCTAACCACTGTATTTCCTTAATCTAGAACAATAGATTTTGGGATATTTGGTTATATCGTCCTCTTAAGTTTTAGGTACCTACACATTTTTACTAAAGACTAAGTAAAACTGTCCGTGATTCCGATATCTATTTTGAAAAAAAAGAAGAATATCCTCGTGAGACTTTTTTTATGGCAAAGGAAGTTATATTGTTTAAGGTTAAATTTTTATTTCTTCATGTTTGAAAAAAGAATAGTAGAATGCAAAACTTAATAAACAAACAAAAACAAAATCGATTTTGATTGGAAATTATCTTTATTTAATTAAATAACATATCATTTATTTATATAAGCCTAAGTTGGGGCCCGGCCTACCCTGACTGCAGGGTGTTTTTGGCCATATAAACGAACGCTGGCCCAATGCGGACTTTAGATACGTCTTTTTTTCGTAGGTTTCCACGTGATGACCGGAAAGCTGGCGGTACAAACAAACAATGTAGGAACTTGAAAAATTTAGAAAACGACTTATTGGTACACGCTGGGACAGAGATCCCTAGGATGGACTCTCTCGTTCCAATTAATTATACATTAAACAGATTAAAAACAGAAATGATCATTTAATAACATAACTGAACCATGGGGACATGAAAAATAACTAAAATACTCTATCCCGCCCTGAGTACGATTGTATTCCGCCTCTAGGGATTTATCCGCAATATTATCAGTCGTGTCAGCACATTTCAGCATTAACACAGAATTACGGGTGCTTTGATACCTCTACGTTGCTAATCCATCATGTCCTCACATTGTATTAGAGGATTGTCTTAACAGTTTCACTGACGTTGTTGTAGGATAAAGCGTAATTCAAAATCCCACGTTGTGTCTGTCCGTCAGTTGGCGATTATCTACGTAAATACTAAACGGATTTTATTTAAGGGTTCTTTTAATTTTTATAGGCTAAAGCGAGAAAGACGTGGTGGATTTAGCTAATGTATGATAAAGATTAAGGATCATTTTTTTTTATTCGAGTTAAGTTGATTCACGTTTGTAAGAACCGGGCTTTGACGGATTTGGGCCTTTGATAACAGTACCGCAAAATTTTTACTCTTTACTCTCACTTCTATTTTCAATAAAAAAAATTTACTTTTGGCAAAAAGAAAGGCGATTGGTAGAATTTTAGTCGCCCAGACTAACCTAAATACCACCATAACCGAATGAAATATTAATTATGTAACTGGCAAAAATATTCTTGGGTTGCGGGTTCAAGCTTTGCATATTTAAGCACATCCCTTTATTCATATATTCAGGATTCTTTTTGAAGAAGTTTTGCTTTCACAACTAATGTACTGTACTGTAAGATACTGTGGTTCGTTTTTAAAAAATCAGTCTCATATACAACCGTTTTTAGGAATCAGAGATGATTGGCTTTGAAAAAAAATGTAGGCAACTGTTTTAGTATGTTACTTTTAATGCATTAACCGTTAACTGACTGATTTAATTATTATAAGTACCCATTTTTCGTTCAAAGTATTTTAAACCATTTTTTACTGTTAAATAAAGTTTGAAAACATCGCGGACGGTAGAATAATTAATATTTGCAGTTCGGAATTACCGCATGACCTCTGTTTCTTTTGTTATTCAGCAACTATCGCTGCGTTTGTAAAAGTATAATAGGTACCTTATTCTGATGTCAATAGATAAAAATATAACTATAGGAAAAAAAAACTGGCATTGTTACATTTATTATACTGATTATATTTAAAATAAATGACAAAGAAGAGTTAAAGGAGTAGTTCGACAACAGAGTACTCAAGTATTTTTGTATTTAGCATCAATTTTGCAGTCTGGTGACGGCCTAAGTATATAAGATCAAAAAACACGATCTCGAAAAATATCGAAAAGTTATGGTTTATCATCATAATGTGTACCTTATGTTTTGGTGCAAAAGGTATATTATTATCTATAGGCACTTTTTATTTACATTTAACACTGGCACAACAATATTTGGAAAAGTAAATAAACCTTAATATCCACACAACAAGGAGCCACTAAAATAGTTACAATCACTTGTAGAAACAATAACTATTCAGTAAATGGGACCTGTCCTTCGCATTATGGTTCTTGAAACGGTTCCCTCATCGATATCAGCAGCCTCGAGCAGATGCAAAACAATAGCAGACGACCACTCTCACACCTAATGTCACACTTACACACCTAATGTCACACTCACACGCCTTGAGGGAATAGGTATCACTTTAAATGAGGTGTGAAGTCAGTGTGACCGTTGCATTGTTATCGCTCCTCTGTGAACACTACACTAACACTACGCATACATTCATAATCATAACTGGTGGCTGACTAACGAATAGACGAATTCACTACACGTACACAATTCTCTAGGGTTGGCGCTCACATATAATACAATAAATTGTAAAAGCTGTTACTGCGCTAAGAGTCTGATTGAGATTTGACTGTATTTATGCATACAGTGCATGGCAGAAGTTGAAAATGGGTAATAATGTAAAAGTGCTACAACCTATTTATTTAAGCGTACAGTGCAGGTCAGAAGTGGAAAATGGATAATGTTGTAAAATTGCTTCAACCTATTTATTTAGGCGTACAGTGCAGGGCAGAAATCGATAAAGGAAAATATTGAAAAAAAATGCTTCAACCTATTTATTTATGCATACAGTGCAGGACAGGAGTTGAAAATGGATAATAATATGAAGTTGCTTCAACATTAAGCATACAGTGCCGAGCAGAAGTTGAAAATGGATAAAATTGCTTCAACCTATTTATTTATGCATATAGTGCAGGGCAGGAGTTGAAAATGGATAATATTGTAAAATTGCTACAACCTATTTATTTAAGCATACATTGCAGAACAAGAGCAAAAATAGATAATATTGTAAAATTGCTTTTACCTATTTACTAAATAAAATTAAATGCACAAGACGAACAAATACAAGTTACCTACTATGCACTATGTTTTGCTATCCTTTATTTACAACAAATATTTTACTTACATACAAAATTCAACTGTGTACATCATAAAGCAACTGTAATCTATAGAGTCTAATATATCTATATAGATATTTTTTAATTCACGCTAGTAATATAGATGTCTAACACTGCACGACAGCTGGTGTTAAGAAACTCAAAGCCTGTAATAAAATAGCTAGGGTGTTTTATGAAATAGTTGTATTTATAATTTACTAGTGAGTGGCATAAACACAGAAAAGTTATGCCTACCTGAGATAGGCTTCTATTTATATTTGCATCGTACTTTGCCATTAGCAAAACAAATTTAAAAAAAAATCATTAAAAATTATACCTATCCATGACGACTTACAACCCTGACGCGTGTACAGGCCTACATTTGCTTACCTTTCAAACTTAGGTATGTTTGTCCATGTGTGAGTAAGTAAAGTATACCAATTAGATAAACAGTGACACGGTGGAACTCACACAATTGCAAGTGTATTGATACTTGTCACTAAACATGGTTACCTATTGGTTTGCAGTTACATGGAGAGTGCTACTGTGCTAAATTCTTTACTTGCTTAATAGTAATTAATGGTCTATTGCCACAATTTTGGCCAGGGACACAGTAGTCAGTTCCCATCAAACCATTAGAATTCATATTTCGGCAAGATATATTATTGTGTCTTTCATATAACCAAATCTTACTTAAAAGCAGGTAATTTACGATATGTGGGAAGAAGAAGCAGTGTTGAGGCAATGAGCGTACCACCTGTTGCGCAGAATTAAAGTGATTGGTGAAAGCTGTCCCCCGCATTATGAAGAGCGTGTGTGGCTATAGTCACTGGTTACCCTCTTCTGAGTAATAAAATCCCGAAGATATACGTACACGCATACGATGTGGAATACAAGTTTTTGCAAACCACACGACAGATAAGACCCCTTGCAACTGATAATGATAATACATAGGTTGCTGGAAAGAGGAGACCGTCGTGGTTGCGGAACATTCGTAAAAGGAGGGGAATTATGAGAGCTCTTTTAGCCTTGTTAAAGACAAAAAGAAATATGCAGAGCTGACTGTCAAACTTTACTGATTGGTGAAGCCTTAGAGTATAGATAGACAATAGCAAGTGTAGTGCTGTGCAACCTGGGTTGCAAATGGAAAAAAAAATAAGAAAAACGAAAATAAAAAACATAGGTCGAAAATTGAGATAAAAGACCTTAATATAAATCTGTATTTTTTAAAGGGGTACAAATTCAGAGTTTGTTTAAGAAAATCCTGCAATTTAAAACAAATATACCTACGTCTGTTTGCATAGGCACTCAAGTCAAGTAGAGAATTTTCAGAAATAACAAAAAACTATGTATACAGGCAAATTCGGAGAGGAATATTAATTTAAGTTTGTTCGGTTTTGTAGACAGGGATATTTAGACTTATTTTACAGTTCTCTTGTAAAATCAAAAGATTTTTTGCCTCCGTCGTGTGGCCACGGCACCAAAGTTTTTTTCTTGAATAACAACATTTAAAATATCTGTTCATATTTAAACATTATTTTACAAATGAAATTCGCTTTCAAAAAGAGGCTTTGAAACTAGAGGTTTTAAAGATAAACATTTTTCAATTTTAAAGGTAATTTTTTAATAAAAACCAATGCTCAGGAATGTGGCGAATTAAATCATCAAGTTTATTTATGTCCTTTATTGGATCTTTAAAACAGATTGACAGTTCAATTGTTGCTCTCAAGCCTTTAAGTTTGGAATCTGTTTAAAAAAAAAAACCCTTAATACAGCTTGAAGTCTTAATTTAAATTTTACACAACTCTGACTGGTCTGACTGACCGTTAACGAAGTAATAAATTAACAATAAAGTTATTGTAATTTTAATTAATATATCCGTAATGGTTGTTTTATGTTAACGATATTTTTTTTTAATACTTTTTAACCTTTATAATTACTCCTCAAATCGATAGTTTTGTGTTTAATTATGTAAAGCAATCCTTTCCGACTTCTAAACAAATCTCTCTTTGAAAATGTATTTTTTTTTGGAAAGCACAAAGTTGGTTCTCTGTTAATATGCAAGGCTGTTCACCGAATAACTTGGTGTAGAGACAATACAAAAAAAAGAATACTTTTTACCACAAGCCACGTCGTCATGCGTCACTCGAGGTAGACGCAGTATGAACCGGCGACGTTGTGCCATGTCTACGCGCAACGAATATTTAAACAAAAGTGGTAGGATCAATAACCTATACATGGCATGGTGGTTAGTGTTGGTTGGTAGGTAGTATGATAAACCAAATACCTACTCACTGTATTGATTTTAACTAAACATACATAATTATTCAGTCTTTGTTTGTGTCTATAGATCCTCGAATTATTGCAATGGAATGATTCTTAGTATGGTTTTAAGTAAGGATTCTAAATTATGATGTAAAAGGTACATGAATAACCTAAATAAAACTTATAATATAAAAAGGTAGAGGTGGTTTGTGAGTTTGTAAGTTTGTATGTAGGAGGTAATCTGAGAAACTACTCATCCGATTTCAAAAAATATTTTACCAAAATTTAGAATGGACATTCAGGGTGGACATACCTAAGCTACATATTATTTTTTAAAATGACATAGTATTTTGTGGCCATCAATTTTTAAAAGTAGACGAAGAAACGATCGAGCGAATGCTTTTTCTACGAACGTTTTAAATGTTTATGTACTACAAAAGTTAAAGAGCTTTGTAAAAAAATCGACCAAGTGCAAATCGGACTCGCGCACGAAAGGTTTCGTACCATTATCTATAAAAACGGTAAAAAAATTACGTTTGTTGTATGGGAGCCCTCGTTAAATATTTGTTCTATTTTAATTTAATTATTCTGTGAATATTTCAAGCGTCTACCTGTTGCAGTTATAAATATCGAGCAAAAACGAGCAATAAAAATCACGTTCGTTGTATGGGAGCCCCTTTTTTCTTTTTTTTAGTATTTGTTACAGCGGTAACAGAAATACATAATCTGTGTAAATTTCAACTACCTAAATATCACGGTTCATGAGATACGGCCTGGTGACAGACGGACAGACGGATAGCGAAGTCTTAGTGATAGGGTCCCGATACATACCTCTTTGGATACGAAATCCTAAAAATAAGTGACGATATATCTATATGTTCTATAAACAGTTAAAATATGAATAAATTATATATTTCAGTGTTATCATCATATACATATCTAGTGACTTATAAATCAATAGAATCGAAATAATTTTAACAAACCCACTAATTCAAAGCTATTTATAATTAGTGATATTTACAACACCTTGTTCGAAATTTTTGATGGTCTTGAAAAATCATGTATTAAACATTAAGTTAATTTTTCAAGAATTTAAAGTCATTTGCATCTCAAATTAGCTTCCCTTCCTATTTTCCATCTTCAAACGTACATTTGCAATTGATTCCCATATAGGTTTGTGAACCAGGGGAAACTACGAGAGTGAGCCATTCAGGGCCAGATAAACATACATCTTATGCAGACATAAATTTCTAAACCAGCAAGAGTGTCGTAAATGTCATTGAGCTAACAAACCCTGAAAAACAAAACCTGATCTCAATGTCGCATTCACAGACACGTCATTTTACTGTCGGACTCATCCACAAGTTTTCTAAGATTTATTATTAGATAGTTAGTTATTTTCGTTTCAGCTCTTGACAACTCATTGTATTTATAGTTAACACATTTCTAGTCACTTGTAACGTACAATACAATTGTTACATCCGTTGTACGCAAAACGTGTGTATCAGTTAAAAGCAGGTTTTTTTCTAAGATATACGTACCTACATAAAACTACCTTTTGTGTACCGGCCCAGAAAATTATTACAATAAATTGTATTAGGTACATTACTGCACGAGGGATATCTTCTTTGTACTATTAATATACAACAAGGTAAATGACAGGGTTGTAATTAAAGAATCAATTATTAAGAAGTAAATATTAAGCGACAGTTGTAACAAGCCACATAAAGACTAAGGGGCATATAGCAGCTAGCTAGCGTCGCCATATCCTCAATTTTTTCTTCGTAGAAAACTATTTTCTAAAATCTAAAGCTAGTCATAAGCTATTTTTAGAAGGTTTTATATAGTTTCTAAATAATATCTGTGAGTTATAGTTGACATTTCTGCTAAAAACGGCCACTTTTAAGTTTTCCGTAACAAAATAATACTGTACTGTGATAATACTTTTGTACTGTGATAAAATTTTAAATATATAAGTATTGCAGTTTTTGACAGACTGTTTATTGACCGTTGTACCGTTAAAACTGCGTCCGATAAAAAATATCGTAGCGACATCAAACCACAGAATAAAGATAAAAATTTAATATCAAATGAATTAATGATGAAAAAATGGATGTAAGAAAGTGTTTCAAACACTGTAGTATTTAGATTACCTAATAAGATACCTTATTTTTTAAAAAAAGCTTTAGATTACAAAATAATTAGTGGAACTAAGGTTTTAGAATTGACAATTAAAAAATATAAAATCAGTTACATCGATGTAATATGAATATGATATGAACCTCAATACAAATGCCTCCACTTCAGCCTTTTCGAATTTGTTTTGTTTACATAATATTTATTAGATAGCGCAAAAAAATATAAAAGCGAAGGGTTTTATTGGCTTAACCTACTATATAAGTTCTGTTTTCATTGCGGCGAATATTTAAATTATCTACACTTTTAAATGAAAAGAAAAAAAAAGCAAATGAAAATTCAATTGGTTTTCTCGTTTTAATTAATAATCAATAGTTTTTGTGTGTATAGAGGAAATTTTACTTTTGTGCTAAATGCCCATCTCAAGTTCCGATAATCAGCAATATTGGAATGGTTAATTCAAATTTAAATTTAAAAATGGTAATTGCGGAGTCATCAAAGTGTTTGTATAACATAGTCGTGTACCTATGGATAGAAAATGCAGAAAGGTGTGAAACGTTATTTTCCGGAATTGTTCACCACTGCGTTGGAAAATGTGTTCATGACTCTGGAGGGACTTACTCGTATACATAAATGTTGAGTACATCACTTATGGTTATGGCAGAATCGCTGGAAGATAATGGCACGATGGTTAGGCACCTCAGCAGAGCTTTTTAAAAGTTAGGCCCCAAACTTAACATTTTTTTTTAAAAATACCACTAAGGTGGCAAACAAGCACACGGTCCGCCTGATGGTAAGCGGTCACCGTGGCCCATGGACGCTTGTAACACCAAGAGTATCACTCGCGCGTTGCCTACCCTTCAAAAATCCAATAACTTCTTTCTTGAAGAACCCCACACTGTAGTCCTTAGAGAAAACCTTCGCAGGGAGCGGATAAAACAATGTCTGATATCCATATGGCACCCGTAAAGGTTTTCAGGAATGCTTTGCTAAAAGTTGTTACACATGCCTAGGGCCAGTAGTACAGTTAGGTAGGTTTAACTTCGAGAACGAGGTTAATCGAAGAATCCAGCTTGGCTTGGCAGAGTTCGGCGGGTGATTGCGGTGCAATATCTTTTCGTCCAATATACCTCTGTACCCAAAAAAGTCTACAACCAGTGTGTTTTTTGAGTAATGAAATACGTAACAAGAACGTAGTCTCAAACTGTTGGCCTTTGATATAAACTCAGAGTCACTCAGTGATCAACCGATTGAAAAGAAAGGTTTTCGGGTGTAGACCATGGATTGGAAGACATGGCGTGGGGTGGCCTTCTATCAGGTAGTCAGATGATCTATGGAGACGGGCGTCTCAAAACCAGCCGCTATGGGGAGGCCTACGTTCTGCAGTGGACGATTGGTTGTGGAGAAATTTTGACGAGTTGTTATGTAGGTTTACTCACTGTCGTTGGCGAGCGGTGCAAAGCGGGCATTGAACCGAGTGGTAAGGGCCACGTTAATAGCCGAACTTGCGAATTGTAAAGCAGCAACTTCTGCCCCGAGGTGAAGTACTGCTTCGCTCTCTTGAGTACACCAAGTTTTTTGGACGCCACCTTCACCTTTTGTTGCAAATGATCTCGGAACTGAACATCGTTGGAGATGTCAACACCAAGGATCCTAATGCTCTTGGAGATGGAGTGTTCTTGAATTGTGGGACCACAGTGAATGTATGTTATTAATGTCCAACATGTCATTGATATGCAGTAGAAGCAGCGTAGGAGACAGCACAGAGCCTTGCAGGACACCAACATGAATGTCCATGCTATCAGAGCAACTACCATTAACTACGGCTCGTATGCGTCTGCCGGACAGAAAGATAGCCACCCAACTCTCGGGCACTCCGTAAGTTAGAAACTTCAATAGACGACCCCGGGGCTAGACCCGATCGAACGCCTTCGCTATGTCCAGGTTACATGCCAATGCCTCCCCCTGACTCTCAATGGCTAATGCCCATCGTTCAAAGTTTGCTTCAGTATTTTAGCTTCTCTGCAAGACTTATTAAACCACGGTTGTTTGATGCTGGCAGCTACTCGCGGGTTAGGAATAAAACAATCAATACTAGCGAGGATTGTCTCAGTGACTGCGACTGCACAGACGTCAGTATCTTTTGAGTCCTTCTCCGGCACGACTACTTCCTCAGAGACTACACAGGTTGGTGATTCAGCCTCCCAGGGCGGAGATTAAGTGATCCCTGGGTTCGGGAACCCGTTCAACCTACGGGCGGCCAGCGGTCAGCTGTTTCATCAAGTCTCCTTGTGCCCTATCTCTTTTAAAGTTGATATGATTTAAACACATTTTTTTTATTTAAAATAATGTAAAACTGGTAATAATAGGAAAACTAATAATTAATAATATTTAATTATTACTTTTTTTTCCGTGTATCTATCAAAATTAATTTTTTTTTACTAAAAAGATGCTTCTTAACTGAAACAATGAGTAAACATTATTATGTACAGGAATAGCTTATTTTAATGTCATTATACATATAAATTTTAATTAAACATGATTTATAGTGTTAAAAAGAGCTGAAAAGTTGGTAGTTAAATGTATATGTTAATGACTTAGTCTACTACAAGAAAAACGAAATTTTTCCTCTTAAATAGGGCCCCATTCTCGAGAATTTTTCCTTATAGTTTTGGATGTGCATGGACAATTGAAAAAAGCAATCAAGTAACCCGTCCGCCGGAGTTACTGACGTAGAGCTTGCCGAAGCAGGTTGCTTGGCGCACTTATCGGGCTCATTTTATCTGCGTATCATTTTGGGGCCTTATTTGATCACATGCGGATTTTGACTTACTATGACACTGGTGACTTACCATTTGAGCTACTCAATTAAAACCACCCAATCCGCCTTCGTCACGGATCCCCGGACTATCAAGATCGATGGTAATAATTATATAATTAAGTAATTTCCTCTTCGTACAAACCGTATTTAAAAAATGAAAATGTACAAAAAATTAAACTAGTCATTAGCCATTTTTAGAACGTTTTTTATTGTTTGTAAAATATTCCGACACTTCTTATTTACTTAATAATAGCACTTAAAAATTATACTAAAAATATAGTTAGTTTGGTAACTAGGAACATGAGCCAATTTTTATCATAAACGTTGCAAGAGTTGGTCTAGGTAATAGGTATTCACTCTTGAAATCCATTCCAATCGCAAAATCGAACTGCGATCACTATGTGGTGAGTAAAGGTTCCTATATCAGGCTTTACATAATTGTGGTGAAAAGTGATGTGACATAGATATGTAATGGTTGATCAAGACGATACATCAAAAATATATGTTTCCTTTATGTTTTATTAAGTAACGAATGTCCTTAATAGCAGTCCATTAGACGGAATGCATTAAAGAAGAATAGAATCATTGTTTTCACTAAACCTTTGTCTTTAAATAGTCACTTAAAAAAACAACACGCATGACACACCGGTCATTAGCGGACACTTAAATAATCTGTCTAGTTTAGTGAGACCTCTTAATGTAACGCTTGGTTGTCACGTTTTTGTATTACGGACATATATATTCGACTCAGACTTGACAGACTTTGTAGGATCAAGAGTGTAGAATGAAGACTGACGAACTCAAGTGTGGATTTAAGTGTGATGTGATTTTTTTCAGAGCACTTGCCGCAACAGTCTGGTTATCATGACGTCTCTATGTATATTGGTTAGCAGTATAAATAGTAGTTCGGTTCCCGAATGCCGATGCAAAACTAATGTGGAACGGTGGCTCGTCAATCTTCACCTAACAGATACATATACACCTAAGGTGTAGATACATATATACCTACGTATGTATGTGTTACTGTATCTACGTGCACAGTTAAAAAAACAGAAACTAGTACACAGTTTTCCTTTGCTTTCTACGTTGCTTTTGCGTTAAATTCGTTGCAAATTTGATATTTACAATTGGACTTGATTAGAAAAGTACACGGTGAATTTATTAGATGGCATGTTTACAAACATCATTCAAACAGAACTTAATAGGCATTATTGTAAAATATTTACAAAAAGTTATTGAATTCGATTTCTCGTAGGGGCAACCAATATTTTACTAACTACTGATAATTTAATAATATGATCTATAAATTGTTAAGTTTACTCGACTTAAAATTTGTGACTGGTGCGACAACAGACCACACCACCAAATCACGTTTGTGGAAACGTGGACGTTACCAGCATAATTTCGTTATTAATATCTTCTGACAACGCCTTCAGGAATACGTGTCGTGATGGTATATTATTACAATTAGGTATATTTTATAAACATATTAGTATGATCAATTTCAATAAAGGTATATTAGGCTAGGCAGTAACGTAAACATAAACTGAACACGCAACTTTACTGAAATTGACGTGTGGCGTCCAAGATTGATAATAACATAAACGCGTCCACAAGGAATGCCTCAATCAATCAATGTCTATGCGTGCGTCGCTGTGGCACGCCCATCTTGGCAATAATATTCATTGAGATTGAACCAAGACCGAGCGCGAAGCACGGCTTACACTGTGCGAATCATTATTTGTACTTTGAACCGTTTTATAGTATTCGGCTGCTCAAGGAAACACTTCCTTTTTTAATATGTGGAATTTTTTTTCTATACGTTTTTACTTGTACCTATCCATATGTATAAACCTATAGGTACATAAGCGAACAATATTTTCCGTACGATTGAACGGCAGTCATTTATCGTTAACACCATGTATGATATGTTAAGTTTAGATAAATTTTCTGTATGACTTATTTCATTACAGTTGCTCAATGCATTCAAAATTTACAGTGTAAACACACACAGGTGTAAAACACGCTAGCAAAAATGTATATTCAGATGAAAATAGCGATTAAAACAATAACACCTGTTTTTAACAAACAATTTATTAAACTAAATAGAAATTATACGATTATGAACTTTAACAACTAAAGAATACGAAATAAATAACGTGAAAAATATATTTGTATAATTTGATCCGATGACACTAACGTAAGAAGGTATTACGTATCGTGTGACGGATCACATATGGGACTGAGTATCTAAAGGCGTTTACACACTAGAGCTAGCTAGTATAATTTCGATTTTTGTATGGCTTTAGACTTCATAGTGATCTGTTTACCACCTTATTTCCTTCAAACAGGTAATGAATTACAATAACAATAAGTACGACTTTTATCACTAACTAGCTAACCTCGGCCATGCTTTGCTGTGGCTCATTGGCAAAACGACCGTTTCCGTGGAAACTTGGGGATAAAATGTATATAAAACTCTCTTGTATACAAATAACATATCTAGTCAATCCATCGACTCATTTTTGTGGTTTGCGCATACAATTAACAATAGGCAATATGAATTATACAAATAGATAAATTATAATGAATATTTTATTATTACATTATATACAATAATTATTTTATAGTTACTGATTTTAAATTTTTGATTATATTATCGGTGTTATGATTAGCGCTAAAGTTAGTATTTACGTCACGTGTATGTTTTAGGCATGTACCTACGTAATTGAGAGCGTTACTAAAGCACGGACGCTAAGCACGAAGAATTTCGTTCATTGACCTTTTAGCCTGTGTTCAGCGATTAAAAACATTTTTGACAAAGTATGAATTAAAATTAAAATTTTAAAATTAAAATTTGATATTAAAATATTCCGAAGTTGACGTAAAAGAAAATAAAACTGTTAATATATTTATTGTACATTATAGTAGAAGAAGAGAAAAACAAAGGACTTGAATTACATTTATTTTTATGCTATTTCATTAAAAAAACAATGCCTTTGATAGTCAAAAGAAACACAGTTGAGTAAAGTTTATCTTTATCTAGTAGAGGTGAGGTTGAGTGGCGAGTGCGTAACTTACGTTAAAGATAACAATCGTACTGGTTTACGTATGCTCGGCTCTGCTTATTATAACTATAGCTATGCTGTTATGAAAACGTTGCTGAAGAGTTTTATATATAATGTTACACCATTTAATTCCGGACTAGTGCAAGTTTAACTCGTGCGTAGAGGGTTTCGTACGATGAATAAGTGTCGTTATCTAGCACGTTTTTTTTTAAATGTTGCCCAAATTTGTTTGTTGTGACTAAAAATGTATGTTTCCGTGCCCCCAGATCCATTTTCTTAAATAAATTTAAAACTACTTATATTTAGTTAAAAAAAAAATCTGATTCCTACACAACAAGCCTTTTCATTTGATATGTCAAACTGTACAGTTTCCACAATTTTTTTTTATTTGTCCCTAAAAATGACACAATATTCAATTATTTACGTTACACGCCTGTTTCTCTAGGTCACTTAAATTCATATGTCTACCAAATTTTAACTTAATCGCTCTAGTAGCTTCGAAACAATTTGGTTATGACTGTGTGACAGACAGACACACGAGAGTATTTTAGATCATACAAGGGTTTAGATCTAACAACCATGAAAATACCTAATAAGCAGATTGCATTTTTAAAACTGAAAACGACAAAGTGTACATTAAGTTAGAATTCAGAACCGAGAAATTATAGGGGCGCAAACGAAAAAGTTGCGTTATTGCCTATATTATGCGAGGCAAGGGAGGAAGGTGGGACAGGCGGAGTGTAGGAAATAGTGAATTATTACACCGCTCGCCACGTATTATACTACCACGGTCAGGGGGCTTGCATTTGCAGGAAGACAGTGTAGCTTAAGTGTTAAATATTATTATACAGGAGGCCGAGTGGCTCAGTGGTAAAACGTTTCGATTCCCGGAAAGGGGCAACCAATATTGTTACAATAAAGTTGTTTTGATTCTGGTTTATGCTTTTATTTTATATATTAGAGTATTCTCTGCTTGTCGTCGGATGGCAATAATACAATAACTACTGTTGTAGACCAAGTCTCTACTCAAAAATGCTTGTAGTGTATAAAAATTGATTGGTTAGTTACTTACGGTGCCAATCACAATTTTTCGTATTTCAGATTTCAGGCTAAACCTATTACTACTAGGATTACGAAAAATACCTATATTTACACGACTGAGGTGGCGAAAAAATTAGCGTTGAACGAGCTCTTTACATACATTAATAATTTTGCCAGGCGGCTCCCGGTCGGCGGCATCCAAGATTTTAGCGATTATCTAATGCCCAAATATATTGGAGGTGTGGGGTTCTTCTAAACCTTAATATAATACTTACATCGAATGTTAAGTGCGTAAAGTATGGTTGTGTTGTGTTGCGTCAATCTCTATTCATTTATTCTGTAATTTTACTAATCAAAAAGTCATGTTTATACGGTCATAATAGTCAACACCCCTAACGCAGTAAAAGAAATTATACTCAGTTGGATGATAAATATTATGCATTTGCGATAGTGTTCATAGTGGGCATCCGGGAATCATTTCTTTTTATTATTCATCCAACATGGCCGGTCGGTAGAGGTCGGAAACAAAAAAAAAACACATAAAATAACCTATTCTTTTTGTTATCCTTTGGAATAAATTTAACAGCATTAGAGTCAATTCATGCACATAATGTATGTCTACTTATGGGTACATTTTGATTTCGTGCTTTGGGAGTGGAGATAAATACATTCATGTGTGTCACCCGGTGCGCCCCAGGGACCGCAGGTAGGGTGAATAAATGTGACCATAGATAGCGGTACTGTTGATAAATTTACATTTCGTATGCGATATATTGTTATTCTATGAAAACTATTATACATACACTACGACCTACTATAATAAATATCTATTGTAAGTGTCAACAGTTATTGGTGTTGCCAATCTTTAGCTTACTAAATTTTACTTAAATAATTGTGACACTTATGTAAGACGATAAAAACTAAAAAAGAAGTTTAATAACATTGTCATTGTTCAGTATCCTCAACCTAAAACATCAATGCAACGAAGGTTATGAAGTTGTCAAAGGAAATCCACAAGGTCGTATTACAGAACTACTCAAGTAACGCTACAAAGTGTGTAAACAACTAAAAGTCGTTATCCATTGACTAAACGAAGGGTGACGCCTAACTATGGGAGTAATAAAAGCCAGAAATGTTCAGTGAACATTTGCATCAGTCACGCTATTTGGAATGACTAATTTTCGCCGATTTCCCCGGTACGTGACCTTTATTTACCTTGTTACGTCGTAAAGCTGAATGCATGTCAATAATACTATTTTTTTCCTATAATACTATAATACTATATTTAACCTCTTTTTGACTACAGTAAATAGCGATATATGATAACAATGCATTTTAAGTAGCAAAATGAATGTAGTTATAAATATTCAATGCAATGACGTTTGTATGGGAAAATCTGAACAGGTGGGACCTTAAATAAACTTTAAGTCGATACTTAAGTTAATGTTTTATGTAAGTAGGTGTAGGTAAGTACTAAATAAGCAATGCAAATATATCGGGTTTGCATTGCGCAGTTATGAAGTACGTAACAAAAGACATAGTGGTCATAGAATACTTGGCAAGACCTTCTGTTATGATTAGCAGTGATTATCATAGCCTTGTCAAGCGTCGATGCACGCATCGACGCAGTCGTTACGTCGTTACTTAATAGGTACGGTAAGTACAGTAAATTACAAAAATATAAAGACAATAAATTTATTAAATGTACGCGACTGTATATAGCTTAGAAGCAATATGGCTTTCTTTATGGTTCTGTACCCATAGTTCTTTTATTATTACGTACTTGGTTAATTTAATGACAGTTTCAAGTTCAAAGATTTATTTATGTCAGTTTTTTAAGCAACCATGATATATTTTTTTTTATGAGCGTTAAAAAAAAATTATGCTTTCCATAAAATGAAATATACGTACAGATACCTATCTACAACTATTGTTATGACAATGAAAACGACACCAGTATTTATAATACGAGATCTAAAGGCGTGTAAGCTATATTATTATTCAATGGTTGTATAATCGCGTGCATGGATGCAGTGGGTCTCGCCTCGCCATTGTGCCTACACGGAGCTACGGCTAAAGGTATAGGCCGTTCGTTCCCGTTTTGCAGTAGGTCAAATTTTATTGACGTTGCTAGTATGAAACACATGCAGGTACGCTACTAAGTATCTTGGTATCTTGGCTGTAAACACACCCAGATCATAATGGGGGGTACCCTCTTTTACCCCACGCATTTTGTTCCTCCATGACAGGGGGTAAGCCCATCGCCACAACACTGCTTCTGAAAGCAATGTTAGATGCTTAGCCAAGGTCCTTCCTCATAGCCTAGTTGGTAGTGTGGCCAGCTGATGTGCCCAGTATACCCAGTAACCACACCTTCTTTGTTCGATTCCCGCACTGGACAAACATTGATGTCATAATATATCTGGGTCTGTCTGGGTGTATATATGTATGATATGTATTAATATCCAAAAAAATATATTTATATATTTGTATCCGTTGTCTGGTACTAATAACACAAGCTTTGCTTACTTTGGAGCCAGACGGCGCTGGTAATGTCCAACAATATTTATAATAAAATTATTATTTATTATTAAGTACTATAACTCATAAATACCTGTTTTATAATAAGCGTTAAACTGAAAGATCAGAGACATAATAATTTACCCCCTTTACCAATTCTTGACGAACTATAACCACTGTCAGGATTGGAAACAAGAATTCCAGAAAGAAACAATTGTTTTAGGTTCCGTGATGTTCGAATAAGTATTTTATAAAAACTAATTAATTATTATTGAAATATCTTAAATAAATCGAGTTCACATTTTATCCAAATTGTTTTAATATAAGTAATATAGTTAGATAAAAATAATAATAGGATATACTTAGATAAAATATAAGATGTAATGACAAGAAATTTGTCTTAAATTAAATGATATTTAACTTAATTTATATTTAATAAACAAATTAATCCAGTCAAGGTTCTATCGAATTTGTCGCAAATTGACGAAGGTTGAGGATATCTAACGTAAAATCCAGTTTGGAGAGATTGCCTGCAGCTGTAGTACATTCTAGATAATACCGATTGGATTTAATCGTATTGTATATTGTTTAATGTGTTGCTACGGTTTCTAGATTTACCCAGGTAGTAGGTACATACCAATATTATATATAAAAATGGTAATTTACCTATATTTTTACATTTATTTAAGAGGCTGTACTACTGGCTGACAAAGGTTTCTCCGGATCCGCAGAGCAGATTCGAATAAAATTCAATGATTGTGTTCTTCGGGATATGGTTTAAACCTTAAAAAACGTGAAAACTCGATTAATGATGAGGTGGTGGCCTAAAGGTTTCGATTTCACTTTGCGTCCTGAGTGGCGGAGGTTCGAGCGAGACTCTTTAGTAAAAACACGATAACAACCTTAGATTTATCTCTGACACATAACTAGATGACAATAAGTGATTATGAGTCGAAGCAAAGAAGTTTTATCGTTCATTTTAAGTATATTGAGAGTCGTAAATATTTTAAAAAGGCCCCGAGCAAATCGTTCTACCAAGAGCTGAAACGCGGATTGTCCACCCCCTATTGTCATATACTTATAACTCCAAAGTAACTTTAAGCTGACCCTTAAGCACTTTCTAACAAGAAAGTCAGAAGCAGCATCTCTAAGGTCCATCAAATTTTCTAAGTCGTTCACGAACTAAACTTTAATAAACACATTCTTATGAAATACAATAAAAAATTAAACAAACCGTTTTATTTTTGTGACAGTAATTTATAGTAATTGCTCGCTAATCGATTACACTAGAGCATTTTGGTATAAACGATTAAAGATTAATTAAGATTGTAAAATAGTTAATTTCAAATCAACAAATATTACTTGTGTCAAAATAATTAGGTACCTACTTAAATATTTCTGGTTCTGGTATCTGTCTGTAATTTGTTAAATACTTATTTATACAGTATTCGGATCCGTCTATAATAATGTAATAATAAAGCTAAGGAGTTTTTTTGTTTGTTTTTTGTTTCAACGCGCTAATCTCTGGAACTACTAGTCGTATTTGAACAATTATTTTTTGTATTTGATAGCCAAATTCTTGAGGAATTTTTGAATTTGCTTTGAATCTTAGTAGTCAAGCAAAAAATAATAATAGCGCGAGTGAGTCCACTTCTTTTGGCATTTGGACAACGACATAGAAAAAAACACAATACAAGATTAATGGAGCTTTCGCCCATTGATATAAACAAAAAAGGCCTTTCGCCTATTTTTTTGAATATCATTTAGAAAAGGCATGTACATGGTAAGGATAATATATTCAGAAATGTCCTACCCAATCTTGAAACCCCCTTGTTTGTAGGTACCTACAGCTGATTGGATCAATATGGAGACAATAAAGAAATTCTGATCATAATAACCTAACTGTATCATCTGTATTTAATGTTCTTTGCTTAAGAGAATACACTTCGCGGCGTCTCGCAGCGGGCTTCATATAAACGAATTTCTCATTTGTTTTTAAAATTTACTGATCAATCACTGTGAAATTTCTTAGTCATAATCCCAATCCGAATACCTAGGTCTGTGGTTTTTCCAAAATCTTGTAAAACGTTCTATTAACTAGAAATCTTTTTTAAAACCATTTGTATGAAGAACTAGGATCCTGTAGAACTTTCAAACTATAAAATTTGGTAGGAAACTGGCACACTGCAGACCTAGATATTTATTACTAAAACATGACTTCTAAATTTCGTGGTGTTTGATCAACAAGTATCAAAAATAAGTGAAAAATTCGTTTGTATGAAGCCCGCTGCGTGGCGCCGCGAAGTGTATCCTCTTGAGGAATGTAACTTAAATCATAAGTTGGATATTTCACAAAGCCGTATTTGATGACACATAAACACTTATGCAATATCGGCCAAAGTGTTGTTCACAAAAAAAAATGGCAACTTTTACAAATAAAAGTTAACCAAAAAAGTTATAACGATCTACCACTAAACGTTCAAGCGTTTATTACCATTACAAATTACCTTTTCGCAGCATCCGTGTTCCGGTTAAGTAAACACAGAGATACCACCGGCGGCGGCGGCGGCGTTCACCGTCATACAATGCCTACGGAATGTACAACCTGATAGATAACACGCATCGGAGGGTTTTACAGAATGTTACTTAAGTAAGTTATTTAATCGTGCGCAAGTACACATTGGGCGGTTTATGTTTGTTCAACGGTAAGTCAACATACGATGATTTGCCGGCAAGTATACAAAAACATTCATTGTGATAACAAATTTTTGTTGTCGCGTAAGTTCACAGGATTTTAATATGAAAACTGTAGTTTTCATGTTTGACCACCGGGTCAGAAAAGTTTTACCTATGGTTGACTGGCAGAAAATGTTCTTCGGCATTAAGTTCCCCATTTGTACAATGATTGTATTGACAATATTGTGTAAAGGTTAAAAGTGCATCGCAATTTACTTATTAACAGTGTCTTACTATTTTAGACGTCATCGCGCATGTTCAATAATGTCATATTAGCAATTTTCAACAATATTGTACATAAAAGGCAGACCACTGTCATCTACTTTTAAGTGGTTTTGCCTTTTTAACAATATTATAATAATTACAAAGTGGGAATTATTTCTATAACTATAAGTATATTAACTATAACTATAACTATAATAATTACAAAGTGGGAATTATTTCTATAACATTGCACACCTTCTGTACCATATCCGTTATACACCGCTTCTGCTTATCAAAGCAATACGGCCGCCGGAAATGACCCATATTTCCTTAAAAGCTGACAAAACAATAATGCGCGACATCAGAAATAGTGCGGTATTGTTAATTAGTAAAAACCGAGGGAAAGTGGACTTGCAGCGACAGCCTCTTAAGGTGATGGCATACCCAAACGAGTTTAGTTTGCTAGAATTTAATTAATTTTGTTATAGTCCTGAGTACACTTTTTTACGTGAAAAAAAATATGTTATAGTTTAAACCTTAATTTAGTGAATTGGCTTATATTATTAAATTTGTCAATTAAAACAGTAAGTAAAAAAATATTCTGACACTCTACTTTTGGGCTTTAATTGAAATTTATTAGAAAACTAAAAGTAATATTCTCATCATTCTTGTTTTATGAAATATATATTAATATGATTTGCTAATTTCATAGTTCTAAATAAATATTTAAATTTTATACCAACAAAACCCGAAAAACATCGAGATTTTCAACGTGCGGTCACGTGCTAGCGCCTATCCTACATGGAACTGTGTCTCTTTGTATGCTTTAATAGTATAATATGTCTTTGTACACTGGTCGAAACGGTACGCTTTTTCTAGTCGCTTCAGAGTCTCGCCCCAAAAGCTCGGTAATGTAATAGCTGCATCAGCCAGCTGCATAGCAAGTCAGAAAAAAAATATTTGGTGTATACCAGAGCCGTAAGTACAAAATCAGCTATTAGCTGGTTTAACATAGATATAGAATAAATTACACAAAATAATTAAGAAATTAGAATGCTATCCTATTACATTCGGCGTCTGTGTAACAATGATATGCTTTTTATTATTTTCGAAACAAAATGAGATGCTAAAAGCAATAACGATTACAAATTGTTTTGCGATTAAGCGTTGTAAAATGTCGATGCAGTGTAAAATGGCCTAGGATTTATCGGCGCAGAATTGTAAACAGGCGATGCCAGGAAGCGGGGCAACGATAAGCATCTTTGGATCGCTTCGTGCCTTCCGAAGGCTGTCGTCGACAGGCGGCTTACAAAATAGTTTTAGGAAAATCAGTCAAGTGCGAGCTGTAGTTACAGTACTATTATGTATTCGACAAATGTTTATTTATAAACTCGTTGGATCTCGCATTTATTTAATCAGACATTTGTTGTTCGTGTAGAAACAATGTGTCGAATGTCCTACATTAATTGATTATCCATAGCCACAAGCATAACATACATCTGGTGTTGTTAAATTTTTTTTTATTTTTTATAATAAACTGTTATTATTTAAAGAAAAAAACATAAATTTATTTATTTTTTGTTATTAGTTAATGGGCATCGTTAACTACTTTGATTAACATTACTACGTATTGAGCAAATTAATCGACACTTTTTTTTCAAACACTAGACGTAATCAAAATTGTAAATTTACCAAAAACCTGTCAAGCCAATGCAAAAAATAAAATAAGAAAACTTAACGTTTTAACTGGTAAACACAATAAAAATAGCATCGGAGTCATCAAATGAACACGTATAATTATTTTTTAACCAGGTAAATCTTTTGATGTTTAGAAATTTTACAATAAAGATGATAATTTTTAGGTAAACCGCTATTTTAAATATAGCATAAATTAGCACTAAGAGCTAATTTTATCGGTTCTTAGTACTAAAATAAGATTCAGCAAAACAGATACTACACATATACTAAAATTTTATGTACTTAGGCAATTTTGGTGCAGACTAGTATTTAGTGCACAGAGTTTTGTTTGGGAAAAATTTGATTCGGATGCACTTTAAGGAGGCGAGTACGAAGAATATCAAGATTAGGATTTCTCTAAATTCTTTTTTAGTTTTGTCACTTTCACACTAACAGTTAAATTGAATTTAACTTCGTAACGTAACTAGGTACGTACTCGAGGGTTTGAGCTCTAAAAGACATATGAACCACGAATTTTTTAATCTCTGTCCCTTAAGAATTAAAAGGAATCTGTAGACACTGTCGAATACAGAACCCTGAAAATCATTTCTGTTACATACACGCCCTGCATAAGTGCCTACAGTACAAGTCTAGGCTGCATAAGTCACGGAACTCGAACGTATAAAGATTATTAAATCATTATTTTGGTACTGCAAAATGTTTATAGCATTTCGTATTTGTGAATAAGAAGTCGGTAAGATTTACCCTTTGTACCTACTTTGTACCGTTTAAAGACTAAGATACGGTTTATTGTGCAAAAAACCTTATTAGAAATTGAAGAATAGGTTTAATCTGTACATAATTGAATGTTTTTAATAAAACGAAAATCATTTCAGTTGACTAAAAATTATAAATTATGAAAATTAGAATGATATCTACTTTGTAATTTTTTTCCCATACAACTAATAAAAAAAATGCATTATAATAACTGTATGTACGAATCCTTTCAGGCTAGTGTTCTGTTGCCTTTTTTAGGGTTCCGTAGCTAAATGGCAAAAACGGAACCCTCATAGATTCGTCATGTCTGTCTGTCTGTCCGTCCGTATGTCACAGCCACTTTTTCCGAAACTATAAGAACTATACTGTTGAAACTTGGTAAGTAGATGTATTTTGTGTACCGCATTTAGGTTTTTACACTAAAATAGAAAAAAAAACAATAAAAATTTTGAGGTTCCCCATACTTAAAACTGAAACTCGAAAATTTTTTTTTCATCAAACCTATACGTGTGGGGTGTCTATGGATAGGTCTTCAAAAATGATATTGAGGTTTCTTATTTCATTTTTTTCTAAAATGAATAGTTCGCGCGATAGACACTTCGATATATTTTTTTGTTTGTGTTTGTAGATTACATAAATGGTACGGAACCCTCGGTGCGCGAGTCCAACTCGCACTTGGCCGGATTTTTTCAAAGAAGTTATAGAGAATAATTATAATATACTTTATTGCATCAACATAATAATTTTACAAAAAACATGTTTACAAATAGAGAAAAATAAAAGGCGGTCTTATCGCTTTTAAGCGATCTCTTCCAGACAACCTTTGTGTAGAGGAAATAATAAAGTTAAACAGAGTATAGTAGGTGTGTGTCGGTACAGTTTATAAGAAGTAAATATATCATACAATAATGCATATAAAATAAATAAATACACATAAATAACATTTATGAATAATGTATATATAAATAAAAGTAAATAGATTTACATACATAAATACACATGTTTAATAAATAAAATTCTAACATATATTAAGTAAAAGTAAATATATATAAACAAATATAGGTATTTCTTCAATTAATGAGTAATATTAAGATTTTTAAATATTGCTTTCGATTTTGCTCTTTTTATTTCTAACGTTCCATAATCTAACAGAGAAATGAAATCATCACTAGTTATTATATAGTAGGTTTGCACTTTTTTAAGTTAGGTATGTTTTAAAATAAATAGTATACACGTTCAACACTACTCCGAGATTTCCAGCTTATATCTACTGTTTCCTTTTAAATTACTCATTGTTCCTTGCCGTGTAGTCAAACGATACGATTGCTTGTTTTGTTCCAGAACTCAATTAGAACCGGAGTGTTCACGGATCGTGGTTAAGAAGTCGTTACTAAGTTGCAGGCTAAAGTCGCGGATCAAGCAGTCAAGTGGAATTTGGGCTATTTGTAAACTTGATTAGAACACTTAAGTGGTCCGTTTTCCAGAAGACGAGATTCCTCCTTATTTGGAAACTTCATGTAATTAGAATCAGTACGGACACCGAGTTCGTGCTAATTTGGAATAAACGAAAAAGTTGATGTGAAATTTTATGTTTTGTTCGTTTTTAAGGTGGTTTTCGATTGTTGGATCCTAATTAATTTTTAAAAAAATTTTGGAAAAGAGTTGCTTACTTTATGTTTATTATTTATGGTTAAAAATTCCAAAAATTAGAAAAAAAAACATTTTTTAGGTAAACACATAATCTATACTGCATATAAATTATTATAAATTCGAAAGTGAGCTTGTTTGTTTGTTTGCCCTACTTTCACGTTGCAACGAAACATAAAATTGTGCTAAAATTTGGCACAGGGATAGTTGAGGAGACGGAAAATAGGCTACTTTTTATCCCACCGAATTTAAAAGTTCCCACAGGAATAAATACATCAAATCCCACATTGCTGAACTCTTATCACAGTCATGGCTTGCTATAGCAAACTTCCTGACTATAATCTAGTATAGTATTATATGTATAGTATCTACTATAATCAAGAGTCCCTGTAGAAAGTCTAAGGTCTAACAAACAGATTTTACGCAGGCGGAGCCGCTGGCATAAGCTGATATATTAAGATGTACTAAATTTAAAGACAAAGTGAAAAAGAGCGAAGTGCAGCTTCTGTAAGATCCTTGCTTGATTGCTATCGCGGTCCTTTGCTTCGATCGCTCCTCGGGTATATTTGTCACAATGATTACATTAAAAGCTGAACGACATTTTTGTTTTTAATAAATCAGTTTAGTGTTTACTCAAAAAATAATTTGATTTGATTTATATTCATATTAAAAACAGCTCTCGGATCATTTGGTAGCCTTTGGGTACGGATCTCTTTAAATAAAAAGATATAAATCAAAAAAATACACAGCAACGATACAGTTCTTATGCATACTTTATAGAATAGGCACGTCATTACCGCCCGTGGATTCTATGAACGTGCGCTTTGCTTACAGAAAATAAAATTTACAAAGAGAAAGCCTGTGGGATAATAACACTGTTTTCTTGTAAGTGTGATAAAAAAATATACAAACATAGGAAGGTATAGGAACAAAGCGTCATTACTTAACTTAATTCTAACTTTTTTTAGTGGATCTCCTAAGTCAGATATATTTTTTTATGAGAATTAGGTACTTATAGTCAATTATAACTCTCTCCTGTCCTGATTCTTAGTCACCTACTTCTCATAATACGTCAAGAGCTGGCAAAGTGGGTATATTTTTCTGTCTCCGGTCTTACATTCAACTTACTTTTCTAAAGATGGTGGTTTATGACAACGAACATATACCTTAGTCCAGATACCTACACAGTATGAGATGCACTGTTGCTGTCACGCAGTACTAAAGTGGTTGCTGAGAAAAGGTTCTCCTCCACATTATGATGTGGGTGTATCTTCAGCCACTGGTTATCCCCTTCAGGGGATGACAATATACATAAAACATACATAGCTATATAATTATAATTGTAAATATAAAAAAAAACGTCTTTTAAAACATAAAATAGGTATTGTTCAACAGTTAGTTACGTCATAGTATAAATATTCCTTCTATTGTTCAAGGTACATATACCAATAATATCTATGAATTGTTTGAGTGCGCACTACACGACTTACAATAGGTTGTTATGTTTGACCACTCTATAATAGGTCAGTCTTAAATAAATGGTCTGTTTGTTTTTTGTTAATGCAGTAAGTGATACACGGTCATGTCTACCTACCATCCGAACAAACTTTAATGCGACATTAAAAAAAACGGTCAAGTCTGAATAGAACTCTTCCCTCAATTAACAAGAAAACATACAAACTGCCGCTATTTAAATAACACAAATTTTATTTAAAATTGTTAAAAAAAAAAGCCTAGTTGGTAGTGCGGCCAACTGCTGTGCAGAGGGCGTGGGTTCGATTCCCGCTTTGAACGAACATTAATGTGATAAAAAAAAAATAACATTTGTGTTTGTCTTAAGTCTGGGTATATTTATGAATAATATGTATGTATTTACAAATGAAACAGTAATATATATGTATCTGTATCCACTGTCTGGTACTTTTTCTTGTATCTTTTATAAAATATAAATATCTGTAGCTGTAAAAGATAATAATTTTGTACATTTCCGACCATTATATTTAAAAATAAAATAAAATGAATATTTAATGTTGTATGTATATTCGTAAATTTTTGAGAAAATTGCCAGTGACAGACACATGGACACGAAAGTTATAGACAAATAATAAGCGTTCGGTTAATTCGTTTTTAATACGAAATGATAAAAAAACAATGTTCTTTTTATATTATATTATAAATGTGGTTGCAGTGTCTAATAAATGACAGTAACCTTGTTTTTATGTTTAGTTATAAAAAAATTTAAGAGTTTACATTAACGTAAAACAGTAATTAATTGGAAGCACTGAAAAAACAAACAAAACAGTCTAAGAACCTGTTTATATGCCACGAACTTTTAAATTAGACCTAAGCGAGTTCTTGTCACAAAAAATTTAAGTGAATCGTGTGAACGCAATAATTATTGACACCATTTTTGTTATATAATAATATGTTAAGAATTCAAGTTTACAAATATGTGTAATTGTTTCAAAGTATCAACATATTGCATGTGTTTATTGTGATGTGATGACTGGTTCAAGTATTCCAATTAGTCCATTGAAATGTTACAATTTAAGGACCGAATATTGCATTTGTTAGAGGACGCAATTTTATTTTTGGGTCATATGTGGGGGGTCAATAGAAGCTTAACCTCAAGTAATATAGTCGGAGACTGTGAAAACGAGCTTCATCTTGTGTTGGAGGCAGCGATGATAAATTAAATAAATTTTTAGTCACTGTCTTGGCAAATCGTTTGTTTCGCAAGCCGTCTAGTGAGTCGTCTTTATTACCGCCGTATAAAGCTATAAAAAAAAGTTCGCCATCAATAGTGAGCAAGGGATCGACTTTCTCACTCAGGAATAGCGCGGTACCACCAGCTAATTCAGGATGTAACGGAAAAAGAACGCACCTACAGACTCTACCTCATAGGTAGCGGGGAAAAGAGTTAGAAATGAATAAATAAAGTTGTACGAATTTAACAAAAATTTTTTAAGAATATATTTACAATAAGAAAAAAAAAATCAAAAATAAGTTAAACATTTAGTTTTGACCGGATTTTCATGAGCATTGACGAACCCGGTCAACTTTGAAGCGCTGTAACAGCGTTTTAAATGAATGAAAAGATCATCTACAAGATTGGTCTGAGGTATATTTTTTGTAAAATGTATAAAAAAAAAGTTATAGAGCAAAAAAGAAAATTTTGATAAAAATTGTCTCCCTTTTTTGCTTATAACTTCTTTAATTTTTAATTTAGGGCAAAAAGTTATAAAAACATATTTGTAGGCAAAACAATTTGCTACAAATTCTGTCTACCAATTTTTTGTAAGACGCATAGTTTCCGAGATATCGCGAAAACAGTGTTTTCACCCCTTTTTCCAAGATGGCGGCCGGATGACAAGGGTGGCGACCCCTCAAACTTGAGGTTAAACTTCTATTGACCCTCCACACATGTCCCAAAAATAAAATTGCGTCCTCTGACAAATGCAAAGCTCATGTATCATTTCAATGGACTAAATTAACAATTGAAACATGCCAGTTATTTCCGACCAAGAAAAGATTTAGGGAACGTTTTATGTCATGCGAAATATTGCACTATTTGCATAATTATTTATTAATTCTTATAAAATTTAATAATTCTAACCACATAGCACTGCTGCAGACTGTACATCACACACGTCAGAACAACAAAAACAAAAAATACAAGGAAATAATGTATTGCAATTGTTTACGACATTAATTCTACTATGCCTTCGTATGAGTCATGCAACTAAAGTATTTTAAAAACATCTTTACAAAAATCAAGTCAACAGAAGATGAAAGTATTTGTGTGCACTCTATGTGTATGGTATCTTTACCATAATATGAGACTTTAAAGTAATGTCCGTGTTGTGAAGGACACAATACTAATATGCATATGGATCAATGTGACCTCAACGAAAAAAATAAGAAACAATTGATATGTATGATGCAGAAATTGCTAACAGAGGTGAACGAACCTGTTTTAATGATAATATGTAAGATGCCTATCCTACTAATATTATAAATGTGAAAGTTTGGATGTTTGTTACTCAATCACGCTTCAACTTTTGGACGGATCGGGATGAAACTTGGCACACACATAAGTTCCCGCGGGAATAACTGTAACCGAGCTTAAACAAACAATAGCTACAGCTGTAGCTTGCTATAGCAAACTTCATTAGCAAGTGTAATTTAGAAGTTGAAGTATAAATACGATAACTGAATTTAGGGCGGGTGGAGCCGCTGGAAAAGTCTAGTTCATAATAATTGGACAAATATAATTGTATTCGTCATAAGATTACTGAATTGATTTCAATAAATAAGGTCTCAATCTTAATCTCCAAATTGCTAGCCTCCTTTCTCCTAATATTATAAAATACATTTTTTTAAAGATTCTTTGCTTATTTGTTTGTTTGTTACTCAATCACACCGCAACTGAGATGAAATTTGGCACTGATATAGTATAGTTGAAAAGATGAAAAAGGACATAGGCTACTTTTTATTCCGGAATATTCAAAAGTACTCGCTGGTTTATTGTTATAATAATAATAATAATTATAATAATAATTTCACTAGAACTAGCTAGTTTGCGTATAAATTCTTGCCGATAACCGTTTACATTTACTTAAAATTCGAAAATGATAGTAACCTAAAGGGTACCAGCGGGAAGTTATATTTACTATCACGATGTTTGTGTCACTATTTGTACGACTTTAATAGGGTTCTACTTTTTAGAATGTAACCGGTAGACTAAGACTGACATTATCACAGAATGTGAGTTATTATGGGGGTTAAAAAAAAAAAAACAAAAAGTAATTGTTTAAACGGAAGAAACTTTTTTAAATTTTTAATAATATTATAAGGTGGTGCGTAGTTCAGACTTGCACTTGGCCAGTGTTTTTATTAAAAAATAATTAAGTTTTCATTCAAATACCCTTATTGTGAAGTCAAAGTCAAACGCGCAAAGTCAAGTCAAAGTGAAGTGGGGATATTGTTTATTTTTACGTCTAAGTACCCCGTTGCGTGGTGTTTGGGGGTTATTTATTACGTCTATTATTTACAAAGATGTTTGAAAAGTTTGATGTATGTAATGTAGCTATTAACTAGCATTTTTATTTAGCATATTCAGCTCCAAAGTTTGCTACCTAACCTAAACCTACCTACAAAAATATTTTTTGCTGGCCGCAAGTTAAGCCGAAATTGATAAATGGCAACCAAACACTATAGTGAAAGTTTTTAACCCGCCGTTATCCATTTTCAGGGTCCCATACCAAAAAGGTGTTAACCCTTATGTTGAGACTGCGATGTCCGTCTGTCAGTTTTTTTTTTTTTTTTTTATACCACTAAGGTGGCAAACCAGCTTACGGTCTGCCTGATGGGTAAGCGGTCACCGTAGCCTACGGACGCTTGCAACACCAGGGGTATCACTCCCATGTATGAATATATATCACTCGTATGTCACAACTATTTTTCTTAGTCAGTAAAGGGATTTAAAAAAGAAATATGACCCATAGAGGAAACCAATATTTACTACGTAACGTAGTTGAATTTGATGCTTAAAGATGTTCCCAGAGATAAATGCAGGGTTACTGTGAATACGGTTAACTCCACACGATGGTGTGCTTACGTAAGAACCAGTTGTTCAAACAGACAAGGAGTATGCTCAGGCGTAGACAGACTGATAACAATCTATAGTAACACAAGAATAACCCCAATAAAATTACTCATTTTTCTTTAAACTAAGATTAAAGAGAAAGAGATTTTATTAATTTTTAAACACATTAAAACGTTTTATTTTTATTCGTGATTTTATTTTATTTTTGGGTGAGTATCTAGATACTTACCTTTCTACATTACCTTCGAGGAATAAATCCTGTAGCAAGTCGGTAAAAATAATTAGTTGGTGGCCGTATAACATCAAACCCTTATTCAATTATAACTATCTCGATAACAAACGTGTACTATACGGATTTTGCAAACAATATTTAAGAAGACAATAATTCTAGATCATTTAATACATGTCTGTAGGATCAGACAGTTAAATGATATCGATCTGATGATGGCAATCAGTTAGCGAATATGGTTGTGAATTGCGCCCAGTTTTTAACGTTAAGTAAACAAGCAATGTAATTCATTTATCATCCTCGAACTAGATTTTTTATTGATATGAATAAAGATTGCTGATCTTCTTTCAATCGATGCCTGCTTTATTACTAACATAACTAGTAAATTAGCCAGTAAGCAATTAGTAAGTTGGTGTTTATTCATGAGATTGTCGCTGACCTATTATTAGCAATCTGTAGACTGCATAGAATATTACCTATATAGGTATCTAATTTAAGTATCTCATAATCTTTATAGGGGACAAATGAGTCACAGTAACAGATGAGTGGTCCTTATCTTGTAAGAATAGACACAAAAAAGGTAAAGCAATGCTTCTCGGAACAAGGAGGATAATAAAGAAAAACACCGGCCAAGTGCGAGTCTGGGTCGCGCACCGAGGGTGTCGTAGAAACTTCCATCATGACTTCAAGTCTTACTAGTTTATGACTTAATTATTTTAAAAAATCTTGCCAAATTTCATGTATCTAAATCAACGGGAAGTACCTCATAGGTTTTGTTTGTGTGTGGTTAGTGTCACAATATGCGACAAAAATGTCCGTATTTTGGGCATTTTATTTTTTATTCCATCGACTTAGAAACTCGTTCTTTTACAACTTTAAGTGACCATAGTAGACCTTAGTATTGGATATTAATTTCAACTCAATGCCGTCACGTGTTCCTGAGAAAAGGGTTCTTGAAAGACAGACAAACAGATGGACAACAAAGTGAGCCTATATGGGTTCCTTTTTCCCATTGAGGTAGGGCACCCTAAAAAATTGAAAATTACGACGTATGGGGACATTATATTAATTCCACCTTAGTCGCAGTGTTGCGACTATTGGCTAACCTCAGGATTGGATAAAAACTGTCACGTTGTCGCAACCATTTGGTTAAATTAGCCAGTTAATTGGGTGCCTAACATATCATGTTAAATCTCAATGATTTTCGCGATTACGTTCCTGTTCACTCCCTCGCATTTGACTAGATCAGAGCTTATCTTCTTGGGGCTACTGTAACGCCTGTAGCTACACATCTGCGTATTATTTCATCTTAAATATATAGATAGATACTATTACTATACTAAATTAATACTATAAATAACTACACTTGTTAAAGGAAACAAATAGGGAAACTTAGGCGTGGATAACACCGATATAATGTGTGTGCCAAAATTCAGATATGTGTTTATTTCGTTCGACAAACACTTTAGTTAGCATTTTCCTCTACACATTTTTGTTACTCAAAAATGTTATTTGTGTTTTATCTTACGAATGTGGCATATAAATGAGAAGTATTTGTTGGCCCTTACCAAAAGTGTATATCTTAATATACCGTCTAAAATACACTTGTTTACTTCATATATGTAAATATACGCTTCTATATTTTTGTTTGAAGAATAGCTATACTTATATACCTACCTAATACAATTTTACCAATACTATGTTTATTGTTTCTGTTTTTATAAAGCAAATTTGAGTTATTCAAATCAATATTTCAAAGAAGACAGAGTGACAACGCTTCGAACTAATAAATATCTGTGTTGGTCATTTTTTTAAAATAATGATTTAAATCATGTGCAGAAATTACAGTAACAATATGCGATTACGAAAGATTGTTATTAATACAATATATTATATGTATAAACTATATAATCATCTAAACCTAGTTGATACTAGAAGATATAACAATTAAAAGGTTATTATTTTTAACAAAAAGAAATGTTAGTTTAAAAGTATGTACTGATAATGATAGGGTATATATTATAGTACAGTTCCAGATAAATGTAAGCGATACAACGACGGGAACCAGAGCTGGAAGTCAACGACTTAACTGTCGCGCATGCTTTGATACTGAATTTAAATTAAATCTTAATACACACCGTCGTGTTGAAGAGGACGTGCTAGGTCTGCTGGACAAACGAGACGCTTCGCCTTGAGGACAACACAATGCAAGGAAGCGAATATTTTTATCTATAAGTAGGTATATCATAGAGTAAGAAGCCTCTAGGTAGAGGTAACAGTAGAGCTTCGATAGTTTCATAACACAATTTAGAACCAGATCCCTTGAATGTTCAACTCCAATGGTGCTAGGATTTGGTTTCAAATCTTACACCATTGCCTTTCTATAAGGTAAGTGAGTAAGGTTTGGAAAGGTAGTTGTTGTAATAGGTAAGTGTATATATGTAGAGTCTAGAAATACATATATATTCACATACTTTTGAATTAAAATAAAATACATATTTAGATTTTTAATATAGGTATCGAACTGATTTTTAATATTAAGCTCGTGGTCCAGCTTCGTTTATCTCTCAAAAACGATATGAAAAGCTAAGCAACTTTGGGCGTCGTCAGTACCTAGATGGGTGACCACCTTGTTGCAAATTTTTCTGTGCTCTTCCGTCTTTCGTAGGTCACGTTAAACAACCGGAAACTAAATTTAATGCATAAACTTTTATTACTAAACTATAAAAATATTTATTTATTTAAACTTACTGCACTAACTAGTGTACAATGGCGGACTTAATGCCACACTGCATTCTCTACCAGTCAACCATAGAGCCAAGAAGATAAATTATTGGCGGTAAGTAGAAGTAAAATAATTTTACATTCACTTATAATTTATCAGAACATACTAAAGAACAAAAATACTAATATGTACATGATAATAAAAGAAAATATATAAATCTTATATTTTCGAAAATATATATATGGGTAAAATATATAAATAAGTAAATATATATACATACATATATAAATACTTACAAACATAATTAGTCCGGTCAAATTAGACCTAAAAATTTACAACTTTTTTAATTGGTTTATCTCAAAAACGGTGGCTCGTAGAAAAAAAAGTGTTGATACATTTTTTGTAGATAATTTTATGATCTACAATTTTTGTTCATAGTATTTTTATGATAAAACTTACCGTTTTGGTGAAAATCGCGAAAAACTCATGGTTTTGACCTTTGACCTTGAATAAAAAAATTTTCATACAGTGGAAAGATGGGAAACTTTAAAATTTTATTTTTAATCATATTTTAAACAATCTTACTGATTTTCAGCTTGGTGGGAATTTATGTAGCTTCGAATGTCTAAATTGACCGGACTATATATATTTGTCACAATATAGATAAAAATAAGAGAGAAGAATGAAATTTCACTCTGCCAACTGCTTGAGAAAGTATTCCTTTACCTTTATGTTAAAAGTATGTTTTCTTTAAGCATTGCGAATGTCTTCAGGAAGTGCGTTCCAGAGTCTTGTAGCTTGAAGTGTAAAAGAATTAGATACAAAGGCAGAGCTGTGTCGTGGAGTAGAAAGAAGAAGGTTGTGAGAAGAATGAAGCGAGAGCTCCTGGTTATTGAAATATTAATAAATATAAATATAAAGAAAAAATGAATATCTTTAAACAAATATTTATAAAAACTGAAATAAAATAAAAGTATCATTAATTATGGTCCTTTTACTTTTTAACTTCTTTAAAGTAGCAACACACGTTTTTGTTCCATATTAGGCATTTACTTCACTTAAGGCCACGGCAATAGATAAATACTAAACTCGATAACAAGGGAAAATTTAGGTTACACTTTTAGTACATTTTCAAATGAAAAAAAGCGAACACCAATAACATTCAAACACAGGTAAGTAATTTAAACAAAACACCTACCTACCAATTTAGAGAAAAATACGACAATGAATTTAGGTAACCAATTAAACGGTACTGTGCCCTCGTGCGCAATTTAATTAGAAACGAAGATACGAAAAATTTATAAACTGTTAATTTTAAATTAAAACATTCGACAAATAAAATCGCTTGCGTCGGTCTTTTACGTTGGTATCGAATTACTTCGATTACATTAAAGTATTGTTTTTCAGCAGACAAGCCAGCATATCGGTCAGTGTCAGTCACGCTTTCGATTTCAAAATCTGACGACAAAACCTCTAATCAACCGCAAGATCATCGGGTTTCGCCTTGTTTTAATTAGAACAACCTTTTTGTTTTAAATTATTATTAAAATTACAATATGCCGGTTAACAATTATTAACTGTTTTATTATTAACGTTATTCTTTTGTTTGATGAACGACAATATCCATACTTCCATACTAATATTATAAATGCGAAAGTAACTCTGTTTGTCTATCTGTCTGTATGTTACCTCGCCACGCTTGAACCGTTCTACCGAATAAGATGAAATTTGGCGTGGAGATAGTATAAAACGTCAAGGTAGCTTTTTCTATAATTGAGGAGTTGCCGTTGAAATCCTACACCGATAACCGAATTGATGGCGGGGGAACCGCGGGCGCAAGCTAGTATGTTATAAACTAGACAATATATAATGAGATGATTTATAAAAACTTCATTTTATTTTTTTATAGCAAATATTTTAAATAAGTAGTTTATTTTTTATTCTAGGATATTAGTTATGTACGTGTTTAGGAAATTTTATGTGATTATTAACATAATAATAAGGTAATTGACTCCCTCGTAACCTAGTTAATAGTGTGACTGGCTGCTATGCAAAGGGTGTAGGTTAGATTCCCGCACTGGACAAACATATATTTTATAAACTTTTGTGTTTGTCTTGAGTCTGGGTGTATTTATGTATGTGTTTACAAACAAAAATAATATATTATGTATTTGTATCCGTTGTCTGGTATCCATAACACAAGCTTTGCTTACTTTGGAACCAGAGAGCGCTGTGTGTAATGTTTTAGAATATTTATTTTTTATTATTTATTAATAAAGATTTTGCTATGTTTAATAGTAAAAGAGTTTTCTCACAGCGTGAACGACATGTTTCAGTCCTTTACGACATGACGTTTTCTCGATGTAGACTTTAAAGTTATTACCTCTTGTTAATTTTGTTGTCAAATAAGATTATTTCGAATTCCAACTGAAAGTCAATTCGGATGAAAATTTGCTGGTTTAACATCACGTAGATGAAAGTGCTTAGACCCGGTGCGAGAAAGTCAAAGTTTCAAAGGAGAGCAAAAAAGAGAAAACGAACGAATACAACGCAAGACGTATTTCTTACTTTGAAAAATGTGTAAAATTAGATACAGTGTGCCCAAGTTCTTTCAAAGGATTCGTTTAGTAGTTTTTATAACTACGAATACAATTACATTACATAATAGAAAAAAAATGAGTGAGAGTGAATTTATTTGTGTTTGTTTAAATTTTTTGGTATAGCATTTGCTGGTTATTTGTTTTTATACCACTACGGTGGCAAACAAGCTCTTGATCCGCCTGATGGCAAGGGGTCACTACACCGCAGCTTGCAACAGTTGGGGTTATCACTCGCGCGTTGTCTAGCCATCAAATATCTAATAACTTCTTTCTTGAAGATCCTCACATTGTAGTCCTTAGAGAATACCTTGGCAGGGAGCTTATTCTACAACCCAAGCGTTCGCGGGAGGAAGTTTCTCTGAAACCGCACTGTACGTGACCATTTAGGTTCTAAGGTATGCGGATGATTCCCTGCTCTTAGCGCGCTGTGCGATGGAAGAATTCTTTTATTCATTGAAAGCCACATTATTCTAGATGAAAAAAGGGTATGAAATATTCTTAAAGGTTTGGGATCCGTAAGATACGTAAAGAAGTCGCCATGGTTTTCTATGCTATCGTATATACCTACAATAGTAGTAAGTACCCAACTAAACGTTAAACCCCCTCAATAATTGGCTGATTATAGAGTTATCTATTAGAGTTCCTTACTCCGTCATACGGAATATAGTGACAAAAATAGTACGTCCGCTATCAGGAACTAAACCCGTGACCTCCGGCTTAGCAGGCAGTGTAATTAGAAACTGAGCCACTCCCATCGGTCTGTCACACACAGACAATTTTCCAGCTCAACCATGTTATCGATCGTGCATAATGATAATAAATAAGTTATACTTTGTTTACTTACTTATAATTGTTATTGCAAATAGAGTTTTTTTCATTTAACAGTGTTCTCGTGACGATTTCATTACAAGGATAATATTTATTATGTGTAATACAATAATGCGCTCAATAGTCACTGGTCACGACTGACCACTTAAAATGAGGAAATTTAACCCAACAAACACTGCTAACTACTGTAGGTACAAAGTTAAAATACCTCGTACAAAGGTTATTTTGTTAATTAATACGCATTATAATTAGCAGGCTTCAGAAACGTTATGCGTTGAAGGCAGTAATGACATAGGCAATTTAAAATTAAGATAACTTTATTATATTTAGTTGAAGTTGTTCATTAGTTAATGAACAATAGGTATGCCATTATGATATAAGATATTAATAATATAATAAAATGTCAGAAGTCCGATACTTCTGATACAGGTAAGATAAGAACGCGACAAAAAATATTAAAAATGATTAAAATATTCGCAATGTATTTAGTTTTTTTTGCCAGTCCAATTTTTATAGTTTGCTGATGGAACATAACAAGTACTATATAGCACAGGATCAGAGCGACTCACTATCTGACTGAAACATATAACAGGAAAATATGATGTGTTACATTGTATCTTAGTATATTCAGTATTATTGCTAACCGTATTCAGCCTAAATTGCTCAAGAGTTGAACAAGCAACGCGGCATCAACTAGGTCATTTGCCATAATAGACAAACAATACTCAATTTCAAATTCAGCATTCAAGGTGAAACCTGAAAGAAAAAACACTGAAATCCAAGCGATTCTGCATGGTGATACCATAGTCGACGAATTGATTACAAAGATGATTTGCAACTACGTGTACAGTTTGTAAAACAATAACGGAGTCCTGCATTACAGCGGCTGCTACCTATTCTGCGAACTGATTGAAAGCTTAAGGTATCTTCGAACCTGGCACGTGGTAGGGGGTAGGATTCGAAGGTGGTAGCCAGTAGGCGGAACTGATGGGCGGATAGTTAGAGCCGCTGGTGCGGGTCCCGCCCGCCTTGCCGCGTGCGCCGCCCGCCTCGCCTCGCATCCTTCACTTCACTTCACTTCACACATCACTTCACATGACCCGTCTGCATTGAAGCGCGGTCAGAACACTACTAAGCAGCACGAGCACGTGTCGCGGCAGAGGTGCGCGGGCGCTGCTGACGAACGATCAGTCATTCTTCGCGGACGGACTCGCGTCTGTCACCTCTGTTTTCCCCCCTTGCGTCTCCGTAGCTAATGAGCTCCGTCCTGCCGACGTTATCCAACAAACACACGCTAACTGCTTCGAGTGTAGCGCACTATGCACTATATGGTACAGTCAGCAACAAAAGTTAATTTCTGAGACGCTCTTCATAAAAAAAAAATACAAGCTGTCTGCCACGACTCTGTCCTTGTCTTATCAGAACTTCTCAGAGTAAAGCCCATTACACACAGAGCTCTACAAGAAATATATATTTATATATACTATAGCAAGGCATATTCCGATGTATTTTTTAAAGCAGCTTAAATTACCATACCTAGTTATTGATAGCTACACACATACTTCAGTAAATGTATACGTACATATGTATTTTGACATATAATATATTATAGCTAAGTTTGCAACGGGCTTAAAACTTAGTATTTTATCATCTGGATCGGGAATAAATTAGTTTTAGAAAGCTAGTATTCAAAAATATTAAAGAATTTTTACGTTAAAACCCGTAGATTAAGGCTTTATTATATACATACACAAACACACAAACCAACATTCTGTTTTAACATTATTAGTAGATAGTAAAAATACATGGATTAATTTTATTTCAGACATTTAACTGAAGAAAACTGAAATTTTCAGTTAAGTTTTCTTTACTATACGTTGCATAATAGGGAGTCATTATTATACTCCTGGAACCTGCTGATTCTAAAAACAGGATTCACTGTGTTTTGAAAATAACTAAATTTCGAGAGTCATCGATACTTAAGCAAGTTAAATGGATTGCTTTAATTTTATTATTTCAAGACATCACAAAGTCCGAAGAAAACGATATACATAATGTGAGCTGTGAATGTAAAAAAGTTCTAACGTTTCACATTCTGCTTTAAATGGTTCTCAGTCCTCACTGCCACGGTACGTGATTAGAGTTACAATTTGGACGTCTCCCTACACATAGACACGGATGTGAGAATGCGTATTGGCTCACACAATTGATGGCAAACGAATTGAGGACTAATCCGTTTGATGATAGTAAAAATAGAATACGGGCATCCGATTTATGTGACATTATACCTATGTGAGCATGTCGTAGTACAGCACTTAGTGTTTAAGAATATGTGTAGGAAAATATGTATACACTCACACATATGCAACATAAGTGTACAAGTTGCATAGCTGTGTATCACACATGCTTGCTCACATAAACACAGATACAGTATGTTACTTGTCGCATGTCTGTGAGGTAAGTAATGATGTGTGTAAGCAGGATTATCGATCTGCTATGCGAGTACCTTGAGTTTGTCTCTTATCAATATTTAGCTAAACTATCGGAAAAGTCAACAGGTTTTTATGAGTATTTGGGTGCCATTAAGGTCATGTAAATAAAACGACGACGCCTTATGTGTACAATGGCAATGACGTCACTATTTTGCAACAATGGACTGACTGTGGATTATACTAAACATACATAGGACAAAACATAACATTCGCGTACATTACGATTGGCTCGGAGGGATGTGATCTATACATTTTTTATGTGATATATATGTCGCAGGAAATTTGTAATATCTGTAAACTTATAATTTAGCTAGAAAACTTGTAAGCTTACGGAATGTTGTCAAACGGCTTTGTGAATTACATCTATCCTGATATATTTCAGGAAATTAACGAGATGATTGACTCGCTTTAATAAATTTTTGATATATTTCAGAGTTTAAAAATCGATGTTTTAGATTTTAGATGCGCAAAACAAAATGTGATCTCTCGGTTCCTCCAACTATGGAGAGCTACCCCTATAATTATTTTTATCAATTTGTATGTCAAATATGTATGGCGGTTCAGAAAATACATCGATTATAATGATAGCGTTTATAGGCTGCGGTTCCCGCATAACACCAGATGGACCGCAAGCTGGTTTGCCATCTTAAAGGTATACAAAGAAAAAATTACATACACAATATTTTACATACACAGTATGTTAAATTTCATTAAAATCGATGCAAAGACGGCGGAATTGTAAGGCTGTGAGCCTGTGACATATGGATGAACATGACAAATTTGAAAGGATTCCGTTTTAGCCATTTGGCCACGAAACCTTGAAAAGTGTAGTAAGCGTAAAAGTTTTAAGAAATACTTAATGTCCTTAAATTTATCAGGAAAGATCTAATGCAAAAGAGAAAGTTTCCTAGATTTCTTATAAGTTTACGAGTTTTACAAATTTCCTACGACACATATATATGGAATGTGCCAAGATTTTCAGAGATAACAAATGAGACAGAAAGAACTGTACACGGCAGTATTATGTGGCCGTTAACTTTATTATACCTGTATAATACCTACATATATAGGTACTGTTTAATATTATTCAGAAATGTTACTTCACTACAAGGATATCAAAAAGAAACATTTTTTTTAGGTACGTTTATTTCAAACTACAATATTCAAAATTCATCAACATAAATGTCTTAAGGCGCATATAACAGCTATGACAGTGCTTGCTGTCATTAGATGTTTTTAATTTTCTTTATATACAAAGAATATTTGAAAAAATAACTACCTAAATATAAAATTTTAACACTAGCCATTGACTACTTTAAAAACGTTTTTTATTGTTCCTGCAATACAACTGTAAGTTTAATTTCGCATTACTGCTAAACTGACCGCTTTATGCAGAAAAGTTAACTGTGCTAAAGCTTTCCATGAATTTTTTTTGGTACAAAGCGCATTTTAAATTTCTAATTTTTTTTTTTTTAAAACATGAGCTACTAGCTTTTGCCCGCCCTAAATTCGGTTATCGATGTATATATAGGCTTCCAAGGGTAACTCCTCAATTATAGAAAAAAAAAACCACATACACTTGACAATTTCAAGTACCTAGCCTATGTCCTTTCTCGGGACTGAAACAATCTCCATGCCAAATTTCATCTTAAATCGGTACATCGGTTTAAGCGTAAAGAGGTAACAGACAGACAGAGTTACTTTCGCATTTATAATATTAGTATGGATTTTGAGAACGTTTCGTATTGTTTGTTAGTTTTACAAAAAGTTCTAAAAATATTTTTTTACTAAAAAAAGTATCTCTATATATTACAATGACTTCTTTGTTCGGTTCTAAAGGTCTATCAGAATAGAGTTCTTGACTTGACTTTATATATACTGTATTTTTCGATGGCAAATACTTTATCAGCCTATAGGACGTATAACCTATTGGGGCACGGCCTACCCGAGGGTGATTTGGGCCATAGTCCACACGGGTCCAGTGCGGATTGTAGACTTCACACATATCTTTTTTTGATATAAATGCAGGTTTCCTTACAATGTCCAGCAGGTAACTGTAGTGTGCGAGGTTTTGCAAACATTAAATATCAATTCGAATTTTAACGCGGTTAAAAAAAAATCGGCAAAGAGCGAGTCTGGCTTGCGCACCGAGGGTTCCGTGCATATTATTTAAAATATTTTTTATTATATGATGTAACTAAAAATTAACGGTTTTCGCAATTTTTCCTTTATTTGTGCTATATAAGACGTTGCTTCATACCACATTTCAAGATTCTGAGTTCACGGGAAGTATCCAGTAGGTTTTGATTCCCTTGCGAGTTTCGAAAATTTGCGGCATAACCGGCTGTATCTTTTGATTGCGTTGGCTTAGAAAATGATTTTTTCACAGCTCCAAGGGACAATGGACCTGAGTATTTGATATAAATTTTAGCTTGATACCTTCACGCGTTCCGGAGAAAAAGGGTCTTGACAGACGGGCCGACAGACGGATAGACGAGCAACAAAGTGATCTAATAAGGGTTTCGTTTTTTCTATTCGAGTTACGCAACCCTAAAAATGATGAAAACATCACCATTTTTTTCTGACTGTAAGGTACACCATCAAACTAGACGGCTTGTGAATAGGTAATTAAAGATTACCTTATCGTATGTCTACCCAAAATAATACCACATTTACCTTAAAGTTATATTTAACAGCCTCGAATAGAATTAACATTTCATGACGCAAGATATTTCCATAGCTACATTTGATAACGTGGTTTACGCCTTTCCTCCCTAAATAAGTTTCTCCATGTCAGTGTTTTAGACGCAGATTGATTGCGGCTTAACCGGGACGCTAACTAATTGATTCATCGCGAACAAGCTAATCGCTAAGAGTGAAATTAATAGGTAAACGTGAATATTCACGGGGGACCAAGTTACAATGGATAATAGAAATTTTGAATGGGATTTATTACGGAGCGCAGAAAATTCGACGCGATACAGAACCTAATGATGGTACCTTAATTGACATACGGATATTCAATTTTTTTATGCAATTAGAAAACCATTGGTTTTTTATAAAGTGTACAATAGTTAGACAATATTTTAATGCTTAATTTAGTTAAAATTCTTGTGAGATCGAAACATTCAATATTTGAGTATTCTCTATAATTCAACTAAATATTTTACAAGAATATAGTTTTAGCAAGAAATATTTTTATTCATAATTAATTGTAAAATTAAAAAGTTTTTTGTACTTCGTACGTTTAATGCCGTGTCTCCTACTCGTGTTTTGCTGAAACATTACATAATCACTACACATTTATGTTGTTAAAACTTTGTTTTTGTTGATGGAAACAATGCTATCCATTTTTAAACATTTACCTCCACGACGGTAGGGGGGCGTGGCACAATAATTAATTTTGTTTGTATATATGATCTGTAGTAATTCAATTTACTCTGTAGTGGTAATTTTATTTACTCAATCTACTATTTCTTAAACTGAAAATACTTCTTCTACGTCTGAAGTAATTTTGACGGTAAATGTTTTTAGAAACATCAAACAAATATTCCAAGGCAGGAGACAACACGTGCATTAAACAAAACATTTCGGCAGGAGACCCAGCTTAATTTCCACACTAATTCGAATGTAGGATTCATTCATGATCAATTTTCAAAATTATCTTTAGTATTTTTGATATTATGCAGTACAGGCCTTTCCTTGGAGGGAAAAGTTTTAGTGGGTTCGTTTTGAGATAAAAGTTGCATTTTAATAGATTTACACCAAAAACCTACTTTCAGACGTGGGTCTTAGTTACATTTTTCGGTGACAAAAGTGACAAAAATATTGTAAACGAACGTGCAGCAGTTTGTTACAGATGATATTTTAATATTTTTGACACTATACTTTTAGCGAAACGAACGGATGACAGGTGACAAAATAACCGAAAATAATGATTCTTCATCCCAAAACAAACTCACCATTTGAAGAAAAAATTGTTTAAAGATAAATAATAAAAAAACCGCTGAAAAAAGAATACAAAGCGATACGAAAAGAGTAACGGGAGTGCGCTGGTTGGATAATGTTAAAAAAAAAACAATAAATACAAAACTAAGCCTTCAACTTTAGACATACATGAGATATACACGGATGTGTGTTGCAAAGAGACGTACAAGATGAGGGTTATATCTCACTATTGGGCTCCAGAACCCTAAACATAGCAGATATGTACATATTCTTTGACATGGCCATTAAAGACTTCAGTGCGAGAAACATTATAAAATAACTTATAATTCTTAGAAAACAACAATTCTTAAATGTGCCACATTTCTAAGGACTAAAAAACAAAATTAATAAATCAATCATAAATTCGCAAATGATAACTTGATAAAACATGTTAACTTATCTACTTCTGTACTTAAATAACTTAATAAGTTATATAACTTTCAACATACATGTTCTAACTTATAATGATAGAGAATAATATAATTTCCGTAGACACATCTAAGAAGAGCAACATTAAAGGAACAAGTCAACTTCGAGAACTGCCAATATCAAAATATATATGCATACGTAACTACTTATCAAGTTATTATAAATTAGGCTTTCATTGCTATTCATTATATATATATATATATAAGTGAATACGGTTGTGAAGTGAATACGTGAATGAGGGTATTCAGGATTGTTTACGATGAAGAATACGAAGAGGATCTTCAATTTATAGTAAGTACGTATTCACTGCGCGACATATCCGCAAATCTTAGCCAAAATCTGTTTCAAACTTTCACATTTGCGAAACGGAAAGCTTTGCGAGGGTATGTGATTGTTTTACAAAGTCTCCGGATCACAAATTCATCAGGTACTCGGTGTGGAATCATGTTGATGGATATTGTACATATCTTATTCTTTTAGGTTGTAAACAATAACAGGAGACAGATGTTTTTGATAAAGAATCATCCATAACTATTTTTGTTTATCATGAACCTCTATTTATATTTATAAATAATCTTGTGTATGATTAAATATTTAAACTTACCATTTCTATTCTCACTATCAGCCGGCTTCATTTGAATGGGATGATGCATCTGTAAAAGAAATTAAGTAAATGTAAAAATGCTTACATACATTTTTTTCAGTAGTTTTTGTTAATTTTGTTATTTAATAATCTTAGTAGCCTGCAGACATCCACTGCTGAACGTAGGCCTCCATAATATGTTTAAAAAACAGCCACTGTTGAGCCACCTGCACATCCAGTGGTTTCCACTCTGCTTCTTCCACTTTTGTGGTTTGGTGAACGATATGGCCTGCCAATTGCTATTTATCTCGCAATAGCATATTAAAGCTATGCAAGTAACTTTGGATCTTTGGTGAATTACCTCTAAATCTCTAAATTACACAAATAAAATAAATAGCTTTCTCCATAGATTGCTCAGAAGTTAGAGATGCCGTTTCTGTAGCGTTTTTGAAATTACTGAAATGAATTAATATAAAACTTTAAGAGTCAATGCTCTAAATGTTGCAATATTTTATGCAATGTTTTTTTGTATGTAAATATTATATATTTATATATTTGTATTTTGTATATTTTGATTAATTTTTCGGGTGGTGTAACTAAAATATGGCATACACACTCGAATAGTATGTTTTTAAATACAAAAAATATCTATACATTATGTATACTTAGTTAATGAAGTTGCCATTTGTATACCTAGACAATAAAAATATTGAAGTAACCGCCAGTAGTTGTAAATGTATTGCCTTCCTAATTTTCTTTAGATAGATAGATAGGAATATAAAATATATAAGTTTTTGTATCAGTTGTATCCATAGTACTAGCTTTGATTAGTTTCGGACCAGATGTCGGTGTGTGTAATTTCCAGCAATATTTATTTATTTATTTATGTTCACTTATCTATTAGCTATGCGAGGGTTTAGGCATCTTTTATCTCCTTCTGTAATTTTGATACCATTTTAGGTTTTTTTTTTTCAATTCACCTGCAAAAATGTTAATAAGGAAGTTTAGAACTACATACACGTGTTTTAGAAAATATTATATACTCAAAAAATTAAGTCACAGTTAATTTATTTTTTGGTAAAATATCCAGCCAGGACAAATCCTGGCAATAATCGTCAGTAAAAAAAAAAAAAAGCCATACATACTAAATTAGATTTTAATAAAATGGCATCGTAGCGATGACACCTCAATTCATCGAGTGGAGCAGATAAAGTTGAATTATTCATTCGGCAACGAGCTGCGTGTGAACAAACAACCGGAGAGCTATTTAAATTATTCGTAAACACAGTTCACGCATCGCGGTTACGGTAAACATAAAACAGGCGACGCTGTTGCGCACTTGAGATCGAGAGAAATGTCCAATGGCTAACGTTATTGGGATAAACACTAGCTTTGTTGCAATGTCAAACCTACAATTTGTTGGGTGATTGATTAGGAAGTCTGTTTAAAAAATTACACAAAGAGAAAATATATTGTTCGATTAAAAAACCTGTTTATTAAAATGCGTTAATACTAAATTTTATAAATTTCATAAATTAATAACTACAAAATAGTTGTATTACTTTCCGAAAATTTGATTGTGTACTTCGGATTACAGAATTTTACAAATCCTATAAAATTTTCCTCGAATTTATGAGTAGGGTAATTAATATCAACATATAAAGCTTACTAAACATGGCAAAAAGTTTTATTAAAGTGGGCAGATAAAATACAACTTGTCATTACAGTGAAGGCATATTAACGTTTACAAATACCTTTACAAAGGAATTAGTGAAGTTTACTAATAACAAACATCATATCGTACCGGTACGAATCAAGGTTGACGTCACGCGTTCTACATCGCGCTGTTGAAGTTTCTTCGGTAGTTCGCATATATACAAACCGAATCGCAAGTAAAGTGGACCAAGGCGTTCTCCAGGCATAACATCTCACCTGGCGGGGAAACAAATTTGGCGCACCTTCTGCCGCAGCCCTTTATCTACCAGGTTCACGAACCAAGTTATCAACCGTGTGCTTCGCATCACAGAGGCTCATCAGGACCTATCGGTAAAATTAACGCTTATTGTAAGCGTATTACGTTTTTTCATTCCAATAAGTTTTACTTGTTTTTAGTATACAGCACTTATTACAGCAGTTATTCCAACATGACTAATTTTATTCCTGTTAGTATATACAATAAGCAAAACTCATTGGTAACCGTCAGTGTAATTTACTTATCCTCGGAATTACTAACATTTAAGTGATTATTGGTATTATTTACTTGTGGTTACTAAAGTTTTTTCTCCGTGTACGATTTATTGGATGATTAGGAAGTCTTTGTAGTTACTAAATTGACGATTTGTTGGATGATCAGTATGTCTATACAAAATTTACTATTAATTTGTCGAATGATGAGTAAAGTGTGTACAGAATTTACTATTTGCCTGTTGAATAATTAGTAAAATGACAAAAAAATTACGATTTGTTGAATGATTAGTAAGAAGTCTACAAAATTTATCATTTGTTGGATGATTAGTAAGTCTGTAGGTACATTAACTCAAATAAGCCGTACAATGGATCTTTTTGATATTGTTGTTATGATGTGAAATATGTCAAGGCATACAATAATAGCATTAGATTATGCAGCGAGTGGTTTCTTATACCCTACACTATCTGGTGCGACGCGCGGTTTGTTTTGTCAACATAAATTATTATAATGCACTTTACACACGTTCGCTTTTATTTACAATACCTATATAGTTAACTACTTCTAATAGAGTTGCCATTACCCAATAAGCTACACGTTTATTTATCTTAACTTTTAACAAAGTTAAGAGGTTGATAATATGCAAGTAATGCAAAGTGGTCACCGTAGCCTATGGATGTTTGCAACATATCACTCGCGCGTTGCCGACCCCTCAAAAATCTAATAACTTCTTTCTTGAAAAAAAGGCCGGGAGTTCATTTCGGTTCACTCTACCATTTCGGTTTTAAAGTGTAAGAATGAATTCCGATGGCGATGGCGAGCGGTGCGACGGTAAAAAGTAGCCGTGGGCATCATTACGAGCAATCCCTCAGAACTCATCCCATTTGTGCAAGCAGTAGAACAAACAGGGAGGCAAACTCTCTCCTAAGACTTAAGTGCTCGATACGGCAAGTGAGTCTGTGATCGTCAACAACTCTCACAGCCCGTCGTTAAACCGAGTCAAACGGGCCAAGCTGTTATCCGGATGCACCCGCCCAGAGATGGCAGCAGTACTCCATATGAGGCCAAACTTGCGACTTGCAAAGCAGTAACCTTTGCCCCGACGTAAAGTACTGCTTCACCTAATTCTTTGGACGTTAGCTTTACCTTGTCTTGCAAATGATCTCGGAACTGAACATCGCTGGAGATGTCAACACCAAGGATCCCAATGCTCTTGGAGATGGAGAGGAGAGATTACTCGATTGCTACAGCAGATTTTGATTGCTGTTTTAAGCAGTAAACATTGCAGGCTCTATATTAACCATCTCGCTAACTCCCGTTCTTTATTTAGTGAACAGGTGTTAAGCCTCAATATTTTTTATGTTATTTAAGTCAAGCGAGTTCATTCTGCTATCATAAGTAACCAAATATATAAAATGAATAACTTTAATGTCATAGTTTATTTTTGACAGCAAGATAAATAAAATAAATATTATTTATATAATTTTATTAATATATAAAAATAATGTATAACATGTAAGTTACTATGCCAATGTTGCAGTTTATATTTTTTATTATTAACATTACGGTAAAGGTTAAGATATTTCTAAATGTTTAGAGTTCTCAATAGAGTTTTAATAATAATTGCCCATTAGAATTGATTTAGAAAACATACAAAAGATTCCAATCAGCACATAAAAAAAAAAACGAGAGGCTGTTGTAGCCAAAATTTCATAAATCGGTAGTTATTTATTATGTAATTCGTGGCATTATATTACATTTTTGAGAAACGATGTGTATATTTTGTAACGTGAGAAGCAAATATAATAATTGTGATCTCTTTTTACTTGGTATTGTAGGTCTTCTTCGGCTTCTTGTAATTGTTCGGTCGTTTGTCTGTCATCGGCCAGTTTATTTCGGTAGGGACGCGAGTCGCAATGTGCGGCTTGCTCGTACTCCTACGTACTGAGTAATAGACGCAGATAATTTGATATGATCTATGTACTATAGATCATAAGTCCATCCCTTCTTTATACACGGAAAAAACTGTATAGTTGTCTCACGTTATGGTACATAAAATAGTTTTTAAATCAACAAATAAATTGTGTTTAAAAATTTAATTTAAATTTTGCAAGTAAAGTCAGCAAAATAATTGTGAAGTGAACTAAGTTAAATGTAAACTATTCTAATTTTTCTCGTGTTATGTTGCGTTAATCCAATAAATATGTACCGTAGCTGTGAATGACAGATAAATGATCAGTAAAACACCAGGCATATAATATCTACAGTTCACTTTACACGATATGCCTATGAGTGAGCACAGATCGCAAAAATAAGTACTGATGAGAAAATATTGTACAGCAAAATAACTAGTAGGTACTGAAATTTCTTATAGTGTTTCTCAGAATAAAATCAATTTAAACTTAAATAATCGATTTTAAGTCTAGTATTGAAAATTCTGAATCAAAATAGTAAATAAGTATGATTATTTCAGTATTCGTTGGAATACATTTAATATGCAAAGATGTTACTTAAAATATAAGTACATTAATAAAATCGCTTAAGTTCGTAGTTTTACAGTTTTCATTTGTGTTCTTGTAAGTCACATCAATATATTTTATAATGGATTGTGTTTATAATTCCACGGTAGTCATCGTAGTTATTATAACAACACATAAACAAAAATAAAATAATAAATTGATGATGTATCTGACAATATTTCTGCATTTTTTAATTCATTCATCGTAACTACTATACGAATAAAAGTATTAATTAAAGTTATGTTTGTTTAATAATTTCATGCTTATATATACTTAGTTTTTTATATGAGTCGTACCTAGGATCATGCAAAATTAGGTTAAAATCTCAAAAGGACGAAATGTTTATGACGTAATGTTGCATGGTGTAAATTCTAGCTACATATATCAAAAACACACGCCCAATGTTTTTCGGTCAGGAACAAAGCATAGGTACAAATAAATCTACGATTAACAAATTAAATAAATCAAGGTATGTATCGCACCCCGAAGATCCCTTGTTTGTTAAGGCCCATAAACTCTTCAATGATTTATAGATAACTAGCTGTTCAGCTCTCTCCATTGTTTTATAAAAGTGGATGCATTGCAGCGCCATCTAGTGCCGAGTTACAACAAAGGGGACACAAAAAAAACTAAAATGCTTTATTATATATATATATATATAACATATAGGTATTATATGTATATACCATCATCTGCTTATACATATACAGATAATAAAGTTACTAACTGTTATAACTGTAATTTATCAACTTTTACTGAACTATAAATCACAAAACATTAACATTGCTCGATGTCAATAAAACCTGCGCCAAAAGGTTTTTCAGTGAAATTAAAAAACTTCAGTCATTAGTCGAGATGAGATTTAGTAAATGTTTCATAATTTTGCCCTAAACTTTACTTTGGCAAATATCAAATTTGCTAACAATTATTTGTTAAAGACTTTTATCAGAACTTTTCGCTTATTAAACAATTTAATCAAATATATTTTTTATTATACAAAATATAAATAAAAACCCTTACATTTCTTTTGAGATAAGAATACCGCTTCAAACACTAACGCCGCCCCATATTTCCCTACGGGCGCCCTTGCTAAGAAAATATTTTCCGTATCTCACGCTAAGAAGTTTTCCCAGAGCCTGTTGTGATGAGACAACACACAATTAGCATAAACCAACAATTCCCGACAGAACTGCGTAAACCATTACACTACACAGTCGGTGAGATTACGTGAGCACGATAGCTGTTAACATCCCTTATCTAATTAGGTATAAGTAATCATCAATCACTCTTGAGGACAACACGAGCAAACAAGAATTCGTAAGTAAACTCTATGTCGTAACATGTAAGCAGATCAACCGATGAATACTACTTCGAATTGGATAATAAAATGCCTGTGTGTTCCTAAATTTTATACCCAAGTCCTTAAAACAGTTAATTTCTTTAAGTTGTGCCATTGTATTAATTTTGGTATAAGTTATTTTGTAAAAAATAACATGACACCTTATATAGCTTTTTGCAAATATTTTACGTTAATTTATGAAGTCACAGTTTTTATTATCCTCAGAAGGGAATCCATCCAATTCCCTCATTCCCGTGCAGATTGAGGGAATGGACCGCGTGATAGAGCCAAAATTTAACCGCTCTCGCCTATGGTGAGAGTAGGCTGGTGCCCTTAGTAGGGATTTATGAAGGCTAATAGCGATGTATGTATGACGTTAGGGTTTTTATCCTCGGACGGAGGTATCTCTCGTAAATATAATATAATCATAAGTCGTAAATAATAAGAAAAAGCGGTAAAATAATAAGACTAGGTGCAGAATATACCCTCTTTGCCAGTTCCTGACGAACTATATTAAGTAAATCCTATTTGTTAAATTGTAATGACGTGCGAATTGTATTTTAGCTATCGATAGATTATGTGAGTACGATTTTTCTACATTATATTACGATAATGCAGCGGTAGACAACTTCATGGTAGAAAATACTTTAAAGCGGTAGGTTTTTCAATATCGAATTATGATTTGATAACTAGAAATGTTATTTGTATAAAAATAAATATGTATCGTACACATTTTTAAGAAGAATCTCCAATATATTAACAACTTTAAATTTTTGATAGTCACAGTACTTTTTGTGATACATAAGATACAGACTCGCGCCTGAAGGTCCAGTACAAAGGTGTTTTGCATAGATGTAAGTAGGTTATAGTGTCTTGTGACATGTTTTTCATCATTTATTTGACAGAAGACAAAAGCCTGCAATCAAACGGTTAATAGGGAAATATTTTTCTTTCGCTCCGAATTTTTCTTTAGTTACCTACTCATATACCCCTTTGCCAATTCTAGTCAAATTATCAGTGAAGTCAGGATTGGACACAGGGAGGAAACACGAGTGTATAAGATCTGGTGTACAATCACGAAAATTAAACAGAAAATCTTTAACAATATTTTCCTTATTTACACTAAGAAACAGAAAGAATTTCCTGATTACAAGATAGTGGAAGAGCTTATCAGTCAAGTTTGAATTACAGTGTAGATAAAGTTAAGCTTAAACATGCAGGTCAGTAACCTCAAGTCTTAGTATGCTACAGAGTTGGCGGTGTCTTCATTAGATAACTATAAATAATTTGTCGATTGAATCTAAGTGCACGTAAATATAGATAGACGACCTGTTGTATATGTAGTACGTTCGTAAAGACAGATGTGCCGTTTAAAAATAAATGATGTGTGACTATTCGCGCCAAGCCGCCCCCGCGACACTCTCATTAGCAATGTTGTAAATTAATTTAAATTTGCTCTTACTTATACTGAAGGAGATAACAAATTGGTTAGTTCAACGAATAGTCATCTAGATTGTCAATGAGCAGACATCGTATCTGAGATATGGCATTAATGCATTATACTGTAGAGTATTTCTGTAGACATAGACAAGTTTTTGAGGTCCAATAAAAGGTTACAAGGTCATTATGAGCTGAACCTTTAGACAGTTGCAAACCCTTATATAAATCGATATGAATATTATTTTCCATGTTTATATATTTATGAAATTTATATGTATTAAAAAAACCATTTTAATCATGTGTTATGAATTATTTTCTTACTTATCTATATAAATATTTTAAATTTTGTCAAATAATTGTAAATTATATTATTGGTTTCTTCACGTTTTGTAATGTTTGTTTGTAATGTTTAGGAATTGTTTCTAAGACAATTTTGCATACCATCTAAAATGGTTGAATATGTATAAAATTAATATAATGCAATACCTTTAATATATTCCATATTCTTTGCAAACAAAGATTAATTCCATTCTATTAAATACGCCTTTAAGTGTTCCGTAGCTAGATGACATCCTATCCGTCTGTCATCCCATCAAAATAATTGTAGTTTTGTGATCTTTGGATCGATTCCAATGTAATTTATTACAATAATAAGACATCTTACACAAGTACACAATTTTTGTAATAAAATTTATAAGGAAAATCAGGGTCAGCTCACAATGGATTAAACTATACTCCATTTCACATAGCATAATGCGTGAGATATAAGAGTTTTTACTAAATTACAGCCCCTGGTGACCACAATGAAGTTAATGGGTATGTAGTTTTGAAGATATGTTATATTTTATGATTACATATATGTTTTATATAATTGCACAATTATATTCTATTTTCAGAGAAAATGCTACGCATCATGCAATGTGAAATGGAATATAATTTATGATATTTTTTCGCGCATCTCATTGTGTGGGTTGTAGGTAAGTAAACACGTTTTTGTGTGCTACATTATATCTGTATACCTAGCGGTTATGTCGGTTGACATGTGGTATTTTAGGACGTAATCTTTAAATTCCCTCAAAGGTTAACGGTAGGTAGGTATAACCTTTTTTGCAAAGGTAAGAAAAATTCAAAGGGTCCCTTTTGGATTATTACTTGAATAGGGGCTTTCGATAAAAAAAATACCTCTTGTTTCTGTCCTCAAAGGAAATGGCCGCAGATACGGTGAGTGGCAATTACAATAAGTGGCATATTGTCACGACAGATGGCGCGATTGTGCGCAGATAGCGGAAGTGAGGTTGTAAAAGCTTTTGTGAAGTCACATCGCCTTTGTTAGGTAGTACTTAAATTGGTGGCGTTGCCAGTTGTTCCGATTTTCAGGGGCCTGTCGACCCCGTCCCGGTCCCAGTTCAGTCCTAATCAAGACGCCTAATGTTAGCATTTATTCTTAGCCAATAGCGAAAAGTAATAAATGTTTTTCATAGATACCATCAAGGTGGCAAACAAACTACGCCCCACTTGATGTTAAGCGGTCTTGGTTAGCATAACAAAACCAAGGGGCATTACTTGTGGGTTACCAACCCTTTTTAATCTTATTACTTCTTTCTTAAAAACCCCCTACTGTAGTCTCTTCGGAAAACCTCACCTGGGGGCAAATTTCACAACCTAAGCGTAAAACTAAGGTTCACTAAGGTTGTAAGGTGTGAAGGTGACCTTTCTGCCGATGATTAAAGGTGCGACAGCTCTTTTTCAATTATGATGGAACATGCGCTGTCTATATGGTATACCTACATATTATTATGTATTATGTAGCACTTTTTAATGGAAATCTAATACGAGCAAATCAATTTAATAGAAGGTCCCGTATTCGATTTCCGGATCGAACCATACCATTTTTTCCAAGAACTATTCACCCAAAAATGTAAAATATAATAATAAGCATAGGGTTTGCCCTGGCAAAATAGCGACGAAGTTATTCGAGGGATCGAGCAGTTTAATATTCAGCAAAGAAAAGATCTGTCCAAATATTTTTCCCATTAGAAAGTCATTGGCTCATGCTGAAGGGTTTGGAAGAGGGTCCCAAACTAATGGACCGAACTATAAACATGAACTTAAAGGTTGTTCCAGAAGTTTTTTTTTGCAAATAAGCTTGAATCACTTAAGAACACTTACGCTTCTTTAACCTTATAAAGTATTCTAGGACTTGTCAAATGTAACATTTGTGTGAAAAGTAGAAAAAAATAAAAAGAGATACATATAGATACATATAGATTTACAAAGAATAAAAACTGTGAAATAAACCCCCTTTTTTTGGGTTATGTAGGTTTATTTGTGTCTTTGTGAGTACCATTATTTAAGTTAGTAGGCAGTGTTAATAAAAGTTTTGGAAAGCAACGTACCTACCTACATTAAATAGTGTCTAATAATCATTTTATTCCTGTTTTTACAATATTTATTTAATATCTCCCTATAAGGAAATAAACAAACAAATTTCAATGAATTGGTTTATTTTTTAATTTTGGTCAGAAGTCACTCACTCACTCACTCACTTGACATTTTTAGGTGTAAGGAATACTAATTATCTTTCTTCATCCATTATTCTGTGTGTGACAGCCATTTTAATCTAGGTATATTGGCGAGTACCTTCTTACAAAGGTGATTTATTTAAAAAAAATCAAGTCTGTAAATAAGGCTGTAATATAGGGGAGAATAGATATAAATATAGGAATTTCTTTTTTGCCATTTAGCCACGTAACCCTACAAATAGATTTGATCCGACGTCAATTTCATTTTACAATCAGAAGCACTAGTTTATCATATATATATATATATCGAGAATCCCTTAGAATTAAAAATATTGAGTTGCATAGCATATTATTAAGAATAAAGGAGATGACAGCTCTATTATAGCTTTGAATGCTATTGAGTAAGCATTTCTATTTACTCAACATTTCATTTGATCAACACCGAATATCTTTTCCTAGACATATATTGTCGTAAGGAAAATGCACAAATAAATATCTTACCTAAAAATAGCATGGTTGTTAAACATTTTAATACAACGTAACATCTCAAAATAAAGTCCATTATGGCTTCAATGTGAATTATTTATCTTCATACATTTTGTTGAAAAAAAGGTAGGTACTTGGCAGTAGTATGTCATCCTTTATTTTTATGAGGATGATTTTTATTCTCGAAGAGGCTTATTTTAGTAGTCCTGTCGTCGAGTGGATCAAGGATAAAAAACATCTGAAGAAAAGATAATTTATTTCTTATATTATCTTATAGGTATTTGGATTGAAATCATTGTTTACTTGCATAAAGGTAATAAACTCTCATTAACAAATTATACCTAAGAAACCAGCATTTATTATCTATATATACTATCGATTTGTATAAAAATAAATGTAGGTACAAATATACGTTACCGTTTAAGCGATTACCTATCATTATCAGTTGTCATACGTAAGTGTTTTTTCATGGAGTTGGCCTCTATGGATGTGTTTATATATATATATATATATATATATATATATATATATATACATGATGGAAAAGAAAGGCTGTTGAAGAAGTTGAAGGGAAAGTATCCTAAATATCAACACTGGCCAATACTAAATAAAAATCTTTATTTTCTAAAATCAGTAAAAAAGCTTTCAAAGATTGGACCTGAGAAGTATGGAAAAACGGGTTATTCATAAAAGACCAATTTCTTCTTATTGACTGATCATTATGAAAATTGAGACAAGTAAGGGTTTTTTATTTTCTAACGGCTTGGATGAAATTATGTAAGTAACGTTAGTATTTTGCAACTAATATCCAATGCTCTGAATTTGAAATTGTTATATTGGTATCTAAATTCTATTATCCGTATATTCTGTACATTTTGATATGCTAACCAGTATAAATTTGTCTTCCTGTTAACTATCGAACGTTTAACATACGCAGTTCCCAGAGGTCTTGTTAAATTCGTAGATATTTGAGAGGTTTACCCCTTCTCGTTAGTATAATGCTGGTATATTTCAAGTGTCTTCTAAAGCGAAGTTTTATATTTATTTTATTCAAATTATATGTACCGGATGGCAAAGCAGTCTCAATGTTTTTGAATGTTGAAAGGGGTTGAAATATAAAAACGAAGATCAAATGTGGTGGTATTTAACCAACTTAAAAAAGTATGTTTTTTATTTTTGTTGTAATTTGATTGTGTGAATGCTATATATTAATAAAAGTTTTAATATAATACAATGTTAAAGAGTTGTTTTCTGTAAGAAAAAACCGCGCGTATATGTAGAATATTAGGTAAAAAAGAAGGTTACAGAAAGTCACTTAAAGAAGAGTGACTTTCTGTAACCTTCTTTTTTACCTTATACCCATTGATTTAATAAAGATATCAAAAAAAGATTTGCCATCTATTATTTTCCTATGCGAAATTTAACAAATTAAACCTGGATCGTTTTTTAGATATAGAGATGGCTATTCAATGCAGTAAAATTTTAAAACCATGCTACGTAATTTAATGAAAAAAAGTCTACACTAAAACATCAGTCATTTTTTTAAAGATTATTATTATTTTAGTGATGTATACGTCACGCAAAATAATATTATAAAGGCTTTAGCATACCCTAGTAAAAGTATGCAGTTTCGACCAGTGTACAAAGACATATAACACTATTTAAGCATACAAAGAGACAAGGTTCCGCGTACGATAGGCGGTAGCGTTGAAAATCTCGATTTTCTCGGTTTTTGTCGATATAAAATTCAAATATATGTATAAAACCATGAATATAGCCCAAAAATAGAGTGTCAGTATAATTTAACTTTTCTAATAGCAAAGCCAGTTATTTAGGTTTGAACTATAATATATATTTTTTTCACGTCAAAAAGTGTACCCAAGACTGTAACAAAATTAATCAAATTCTTGCAAACTTAACTCTTTTGGGTATGCCATTACCTTAATGTGAAGATAGCAAAATTTGTAAATCTTTTTCAAACATACTTTAAAACTCAACGCCTTTCTGTCCGTTTATGTTCTTTTCACGCGAGAACCACTAACTTATTCGATTAACATGTTCTTTTTTTAACTTAAAGCTATGTTATCTCGCCGGGGTATATGTTTTATTTTATTTCATAAAGTAACGTACGCAATTAGCAGAGACGATAGTGGTAAATCCAGTCGGATTTTTTTTTTACGCTGAGTAAAGCAAAAAATTTCATAGTATTGTACTGCATAGAGTTTCCGTTAAAATTCCAGGCCGATTATCAAATTTAGCGCGGAGCTGCGGGAAAAAGCTAGTAAGTGTAATAAAATTTGAATTGATAAAATTCTTGCACTGTATATGCAGGACGATGCTAAGGGATCAAGATATTTTTTAAAGAAAAAAATAATTAATTCAACATGAAACATACTGGCAACATTTGTGACCAATATTATGGAAATCCTTTTGCTTAGGTACGACATTAAAAGGGATAAAGCCATTTCTTATGCATCAAGCACTTACACGATGCCTACAATATTACCCGGAAGATATATTCGCCCGGACAGGGGCGTGCGGACATCGTCGCAGACCTCGACCCGGTTATGATTGATGACCAGCCAAGTGGACCGGATAAGACAATGTACCGGAAAGAATGACCGGAATGGCTAGCTTGGATGCTACGATGGAACGTGAAGCCTTATTTGTAGCAGGAAAATTGACTATGCTGACGTTTGATAGTCAAGCTGAGGTTTGCATTAGCTCTATATGTAATAAGCATATTTATAGCAAAAAAAAAATCACCGCGAAAATTCAAATTTTTTTCTATAATACAGTCAGTACAGTTTTTACGTTCGTACGGCAAAATTAAACTTTAAGCACCATTTCTTAAATAACCTTAGATATATTGACTTTTTACCGGTTAAAATGTGTTTTTATTTTAGCATACTAGCTTTTGCCCACAGTTCCACCCGCCCTAAATTCGGTTATCTGTGTAGAATTTCAACGGTAACTGCTCAATTATAGAAAAAAAACCGACTTACACTTGACGTTTTCAAGTAACCTATGTCCTTCTCCGGTACTCAAACTTTCTCCGTGCCAAATTTCATCTTTATCGGTAGGTACAGCAGTTTAAGCATAAAGTGGTAACAGAGAGAGAGACAGACAGAGTAACTTCCGCATGAATAATATTAATATGAAAAAAAAAAATTGGCTTTTGGCATTATTTTAGTAATGCCTGTCTGTTGAAGCAAGGGGCGAGGATTCGATTCTCGCACTGGACAGGTGTTTGTCTTGGGTCTGGGTTATTTCTATGAATAATATGTATGTATTTACAAAAAAAATTACATATGATCCATTCAATGTCCGTTATCCATAGTACCTACAATCTGTGCCTAGTTCGGGACTAGATGGCACTGTGTGTAATGTCCAAAAATATTTATTTCTTATTTATTTATTACTATTTTAACTATAGAAACTATAACAAAACAAAAAATTAATAAATAAATAAACATAAAATTACAGGCCCAATGTAGTAACAGCACGAGAAATGACGACCAAAACCATGTATCATTTATTTACGGCCAAAAATTATAAAATTCTTAAATTAGATAATACTGATCCTGACTAGATGTGCACTAACTGAAAAAATAACAAAAACCAATTTTTATTCATTTATCTATATTATATTATATAGTTATCTTAAAAAAATCTAGAAACGGTATATTGGTAATTGTACCAATCATAAAAATCCAAGAAACAAATGAACAGGGTTGCTATAAGACAGGCTGGTAAAATCAGTCGTGAGCGTGTTTTAATCATGTGTGTGACTGACAAGAGTATTAAAATACCGTTTCCAGACATTCTGTCATCCATAACTAAAAACTCAAAATATAATCTAAGGATTTTATAATGTTTTGGCCATAAAACGATGATACACGATTTTGGTCCTGGTCTCTGGGACTATAAAGCATTAAAGGCTACTTCAAGGTATTGAACTCGGTACAAAAAATGTGATGACATTATAGGTACATTGATGCAAATATGCAATAAATTACAAAAATGCTGCACTAGATGAAATACGTCGTGGTAGTCGAAGCCAGTCGTACGTAGGTCGTAGAAAGAAGGCAACAGCAGACCTTATTTCTTTTATTACATTTTGTTTGCCCGATGTTATTAAAGTATATATATTTTTTTGTAATTTTCTTTATGTGCCGCTGTAGGTTTATTGCGCCTTTTTGTGCTGTTACGTTACGGTGAAATATATTGTTTGACGCATTTTTATAGGTATACCTATTTCTTACGTAGATATTATGCGTGGGAAATTACAAAAATTAAAAAAGCGGTAAAAGGAATAAGTTCCAATACTTTTTTTTTATTCTCTATATATTATACTATTCTTTCATAAAATTTGAAATGTTTTTTCTAAACATAAAGCTGTTATCATGGTTTCTGTGAAATTTTGTTGAGAGGTGGACTTTGTACTTACTACGTACTATGTACTATACGTACTTTGTATGTAGTGTCGTAATTTTTTTGTAAGTTCATATAACCCGCTTTCAGCATTCAATTTTTTTATTTATTCTTTACATTACAGCATCGAGTACAAGTACCAGAAAAACAAATTGCTACATTGTCATACAACAAACTATCGCAGTGAAGTAGAGAAAGAAATAAAGACCGCAATATTGAGTTCGACCCGGACACTTAAGGAAATTGAAAGGTTGACCCGGTCGCTCGACCCCGGTGTACCTTTCCGCTACATTGTCTTATCCGGCTATACATCATTTCAACCGGTTTCACCCGGCTCGATCCAAATGCCGATAACCAAAAGCCCCTCCAACTAAATTTCATAGTTACATTTATGTAGCTACTTGCGGTTGAAGATAATAAAAATTATGTTAGTCTGACTGAATTATTTGGTACGGATTACACTTATGTTAGTCAAACACTCTTTTTAAGTACCCTTAACGTTTATGTTTTCGTGATGATGTGTGTTCACATAAGTTATTTGATGTTAGTAATACAATTAATTACTGCTGCATAAGATGCGGGCGCAGAGGTTATACACGTAAGTCTGGTAGGTCGATTGCAGTTGATGATTCCGCATACAATATCACAGTACCTGGAGACCGAGCTCTGCTCGTTTTTTTAACAACGCCATCTATTGTCAAGTAGCTTTAGTGTTGCTATGTCGGTAAAAATAATAGTATTACTACTCGCCAATAGATGTCAGGAAGAGTCATATGTGTCAGTTTATCATTGCCTGAAAACACGGATAAAACGACGTTTTCTAAAAAGTATTAAATTAAAGCAAATCTATATTCACGTGCGTCCAATGTACGTGGGCATTAGTGCATCCGTGCCTTTAGTCTTATTAAAATATTTTCTTATATAAGTTGACTGTTGAAGCTTTACACTTTAATATTAATTTTTGTTTGTAACAGTATAAAGACACGTAATAATAACATAGGCACAGCGAAATAATATATGTACCTACATATCGTTAAAATTTCATTGAATCGTGTAGGTAACACCACAGGGTATTGACTCGTTTATTGTATAAGTAGGTGTCACTCGTACAAATAGCAAATAATTTTTTCATCTAATTACGTCGGTTCAAATGTATAACCTTAATAAATGTATGACGCAGCGGTCAAGCTTCTTGAAAGCCCTTTAAGGGATAATGGTCGCACATTTTGAATTTATCCTTGAGTCCACATCAAGTGCCTAAAGATGAAACAAGCATTGAGACGAATGGGACTAATTGCCCGATGCAAACGTTGGTTGGTAAAATGGAGCCATATTTTTTTGTTATTTACAAATTTAATCAGAATCGATGGAAAGGTGATAGTATCATAAGGCTGGCTGAACGGCACGATTTTGCCAGTTAGCCACGAAACCGTAAAAAGGCTTTACTTTTGACTATACATCTATTAAAAAAAATATCAAATAAGGCTTGTATTTATACTTAAAAAAAATATATACTTTTTATAACAGTAATGATAGAATCGAATGATGTTATATTTAGTAAATTACTAAAATACTTTTTTAAGAGTTGTATGAATTAAATTTGCTTCTCTATTCTATACAAAAAAAATTACAGAATCTCTCCCGTCACCTCGTTTTTTTTCAGATTTCTACAATTCCGTTTCCCAATTCCACTCTGACCGTAAAATCAGAAAAACATGATTTCAGAATAAGCTTTATTTGGATAAATAAATACCAATATTTTTCAATTTTTGTTCTAAAAAACACTTAATTGATTCTTTGATCACTCAATGTAGGGTTCAAATAGTTTTACTAAAAAATATTGCTATTAACAAGTAAGTATTTTGTCATTAACTTTAAAAACCGCAATTATTAGCGGTTATAACGCGCTTATTATCACAATCATGGTTTGAGATTTTTCAAAGATCATAAAATGATCTTTTCAGTTCTTAAATTTACAGATTTTTTTTTTTTTTTTTTTTTTATATCACTAGGGTGGCAAACAAGCTTACGGCCCGCCTGATGGTAAGCGGTCACCGTAGCCTATGGACGCTTGCAACACCAGGGGTATCACTTGCGCGTTGCCGACCCTTCAGAAATCTAATAACTTCTTTCTTGAAGAACTCCATACTGTAGTCCTTGCAGAAAACCTTGGCAGGGAGCTCATTCCACAACTTAAGCGTTCGCGGGAGGAAGTTTCTCTGAAACCGCACTGTACGCGACCATTTAGGTTCTAAAGTGTGAGAATGAATTCCCTGCCGATGGCGAGCGGTGCGATGGTAGAAAGTAGCCGTGGGCATCATTTCGAACAATTCCTCAGAACACAACCCATTGTACAAGCGGTAGAACACACACAGTGAGGCAAAGTCTCTCCTCAGACTTAAGGGCTCGATACCGCAAGTGAGTTTGGAATCGTCGACAATTCTCACAGCCCGTCGTTGAACCGAGTCAAAAGGGCCAAGCTGGTATCCGGGTGCACCTGCCCAGAGATGGCAGCAGTACTCCATATGGGGCCGAACTTGCGACTTGTAGAGTAACAACCTTTGCCCCGACGTGAAGTACTGCTTCGCTCTGTTGAGTACACCAAGTTTTTTGGACGCCAGCTTCACCTTATCTTGTAAATGATCTCGGAACTGAACGTCGCTGGAGATGTCGACACCAAGGATCCCAATGCTCTTGGAGATGGAGAGGGAAGTGTTCTGGAATTGTGGGACCACAGTGAATGGAGTTTTCTTAGCGGTGAACGCGCACACTTGTGTCTTTGTAGGGTTGAATCGGACCAAGTTTACCCGTCCCCAGTCAGAGACCTGGGACAGTGTGGTCTCGATTTGAGACACAAGTTCTCCGCGGTTTTCCTCCACAAGGGAACGAGGGATGTTTGCACGACCCGTGTAAAAAGTGTCTCCAGTACTGTCATCTGCATAGCAATGTATGTTGTTGATGTCCAACATGTCATTGATATGCAGTAGAAACAGCGTAGGAGACAGCACAGAGCCTTGCGGGCCACCAGCATTAATTTCCATGCTATCAGAGCAACTACCGTCAACTACGGTTCGTATGCGTCTGCCGGACAAAAAGCTAGCCACCCATTTGCACAAACCCTCGGGCACTCCGTAAGATGGCAACTTCGATAGAAGACCGCGGTGCCAGACCCGATCGAACGCCTTCGCTATGTCCAGGCTACATGCCAATGCCTCCCCCTGACTCTCAATGGCTAGTGCCCATCGGTGTGTGAGATACACTAGAAGGTCACCAGTCGAGCGACCGTGGCGAAAGCCATATTGACGGTCACTGACCAGATCGTGTACTTCTAGGTATCTTTGAAGCTGTGTGTTGATCACACGCTCCATCACCTTAGAGAGGAGAGAGGTAATAGCGATAGGCCTGTAATTCGATGGATCTGATCTATCGCCCTTTTTGGGCACCGGGTGCACATTCGCAGTCTTCCATGAAGACGGAAATTGCCTAGTATGGTAGGAAAGCGCGAAGAGGCGCGTGAGTACAGGACATAACTCAGGAGCACACTGCTTAAGCACCACTGCTGGTATACCGTCTGGCCCACTCGACTTATGAACGTCTAGAGAAAGCAACGCCCGCCTGACCTCCCGCTGCGTTATGGAGATTTCCGGCATGGTCTTACCGCACCACGGTATAGTAGGTGGTACAGCGCCTTCATCGTTCATATTCGAGTTCGAGGCAAAGAGACTGCCCAGTAGATCGGCTTTCTCTTTAGCACTATGGGCCAAGTCACCATCGGTCTTTCGCAGTGGTGGTAACGACGACTGGCAGAAGTTCCCTTCGGCAGCTTTGGCAAGCGACCAGAAAGCACGACTCCCAGAAGGATAGCTCGCAAGTCGCCCACCTATTTTGCCGATGAATTGGAATTTTGCTCTGGCAGTTGCTTTCTTACTGAACCTCGAGGCAGCATTTAATTTGCGTTTTAACTCAGAAATATTCGGATCCTTATTAAAACGAGCCGTGGTCCAAGCCCCATATGCATTTTGCTTAAGAATTTTAGCTTTTCTGCAAGACCTATTAAACCACGGTCGTTTTTTGACGCCGGCAGCTACTCGCGGGTTAGGAATATAACATTCCATACCAGCAAGGATTGTCTCAGTGACTGCGGCTGCGCAGACGTCAGGATCTTCTGAGTTAAAGCAGATCTGCCTCCACGGGTACGATGCGTAAAATTCTCGAAATCCATCCCAGTCTGCCGACTTATAGTGCCACACACGACGCCAATTAGTTGGCCCAGAAGGATCGGGTTGTGTGCATGACACTTGAGTCCGAACGAGACAGTGGTCCGAGGAGCTAAGAGGCGCATCCACTGAGACGGAGTACCCGTCCGGACGAGTAGTCAGCAGAAGGTCCAGTAAGGAGCTCGTATGTTCCTCTATATCTGGTATTCTCGTTGGAGAAAGTACCAGCTGAGATAATCCATAGGTCAGAGCAAATTCATGAGCAGATATCCCAGCATAGTTATTGGTTCGAGAACTGAGCCACTCGCGATGGTGGGCGTTAAAGTCTCCCAAAATAACTAGTTCTGCTGTGGGATATTGCTCTAGAACTTTGTCAGTCGTCAAACTCAGGTGCGTGAAGAGTCGAGTTACGTCCGTGTCACCGCTATGAGACCTGTATAGGCACGCATAGATACGAGTGTGGCCGCCGTAATCTACGCGCACCCACAATATCGACAGGTCCCTGTCTTCAAGGCTATGAAGGCGGCGACAGCAGATATCCTCCCGGACGAACATACATACACCGGCACGACTCATAAAATTGTGTTCGAGTTTGTAGCCGGGATAGTGAAGGTATGATGTGTCGGCCGGGCAGGATATCTGCGTCTCCGTTAGAAAAAGAATGGTCGGCTGCGCAGTTTCGAGATGGTGGTGGACTGCGTTAAGATTTGCGTGAATACCCCTGATGTTGCAAAAATCCACATTATATATGGATGGAGTAGCCGCTGTGCAAACTCTTTTCTTTTTCTGTCTTCTGGCCATTATATATATAAAAAAAAGTTACTAAGACTAAGGATGAGGATTCACTGCACAGACAGCATAGAGGACAAAAGGTGCGGTTCTAAGACTGCCGAAGCTCGCCACAGATGATACGGTTGCTGGCACGGCGGGCGGAAGGGCCCCTGATCCCCCTCTGTTGTAGTAGCCGGGTCCACTCCGGTCTCCTTCTTCGGCACGACTACCACTTCAGATACTTTACACAGGCTGGCGAATCAGCCTCCCAGGGCGGAGATTAAGTGATCCCTGGGTTCGGGATCCCGTTCAACCTGCGGGCGGCCAGCGGTCAGCCGTTTCATCAGGTCTCCCTGACCGCCGAACCAGCACGCCGCGTCTACGCCGAGCATGACAGCAACAAGCACCGCCGGTCCTCCGCTGTCCGCGCAGCGAATCCTCAAAGAGCTCTGGCAACCTTACTCACCACCAGGAACACAACACTACTCAATGTTAGTGTTATTATGGCCGCGGTTTTCTGTAAGGTGGAGGTACTTCCCCAGTTCGGGCCGCTCATTCGAGCAAGTACTCGCTATGCCCTGCTTTAGTTGTTCGGATGGCTTATTCGAGCGAGTACTTGCAGTGCCCTATCTCTCTTAAATTATAATTATAAAGTTTGACCTATTTACTTGGTTATCTGTGATTTTTATATAATACATACTAGCGGTTCCGGCGAACGTTGTTTCGCTGCCGTCCCTCAGTAACCCGGCGAACGTTGGTTTTTACCTAAAGTGCCCGAGTCCGGCTCGCACTTGACAGATCGAGATAAAAACTATCCTATCTTTTAAGTTGGATCAAATGACAAATAGCTGACCCGGTGAACGTTGCTTGTCTTTTTTAAAACAACTGGCGCGCCACCTTTTTTGAAAGGGTTGTACTAATTCAGAATCCCCAGCGTATGCTTGACCAATTTTTATATCTCAAAAACCTTCCCCGGCGGTGTGCACAACCATTTACCAAAATTTCATTACAATAGGTTAACCAGTAGCGCGCGAGTCCGACTCCCACTTGACCCTTTATTATATCATATAAACCTTGCCCTAACAATAATAAAGACAACATATGTGCTACGTTAAATATATATATAACATAGCACCATCTATCTATCAAGCAGTTAACAGATATCGCCATCTGTTAGATTCGTTTGGAGCTTACAGATAATTGTGACACGTGGTGGTGATACTATTAAATTGAAGCTTATATGAAACGTTTGTATTTTTAACATAGCGCCATCTATTGAAGAATCGTTTGGAGCTGTCAGATAAGAGACAAATAATTTGCAATAAAATAATATTGCGACTATAAATTGAGATGTAAGCTATCCTATCTTTGAAGTTGGATCAAATAACAGATAGCTACGAAGTTTTATCAAAATCGGTTCAGTAGTTTAGGAGTCCATCGCGGACAAATAACGTGACACGTAATTTTTATATATAAAGATTTAGATACGTGTTTACACACATGCTAAGATATGAGTAATAGATGACTGCAGATACGTATTTGTAATAAGTATTTCCAAAATATGCGCCCTTTGCTTCCGATCCACCAATATATCGTAGGGAGAAGGGGGAAGAGGGTATTATGAAATATGAGGGTCACATCTCAGTTTTGCCCCGTTGCTCGGATTACGGGGGTCGGCGCTAATCTCTCGCTGACTACTACGAAATTGCTCATCTCAACCGACAATGGAGATACAAATTCAATTGCTTCTGATACGAAATTGAAAAAGTTTTAGTTGTATCCTCAACCTTGGCTCATTATTAAAATATTTTTCAAATATTTATTAGCATGTAACATAATTTGTTTTCAAAATATAAAGATATAAATATGAGCAATATTAAAATAAAAATAATAATTATCTTTCACTTTCTGATTTAATACTTTTTTTTCTATCTAGGTAGCCGATGCGAGATTAAATGCGCGTAGCGTAGGAGTCTACGAGCTACGGTGACACGTAGCAGTAAGTTGCAACTTCAGAAAAAAATTGTAATAGATTGAAGAGTTTTCAATTCTGGATGTTTGCTATTGTATGATTAGATGTAAAAAGGTAGGTTTTTAAATAATAGAATTTACGAGTGAAGTGGCGCAGTGTTCGATTCCCGGTAGAAATAAAAAAAGGTAAAACTTGTAAATTGATAAAAGGTACTGATTAAGTCAAAAGGTAATCACGTTTGGGATGGAAAAATTAATCAATAAATTGTGGATATGAGCTGTATTAACTTTTGACCGCAACGATTCGTAATATCTCTAACCAGCCCTTCGAAGATAACTATCCCATTCTATTTTCTTTTACAGTTAATTTGACGATTATCGTTTTATGGTACGATTTTATGTCATACTTGCTGTCCTGACAGACGTAGTTCTCTACTCTATGTGCTGCAGCAAAGAACCTTCTCCATGAAAAAACATTATGATTTGCCAACTTTCACAATTATCGGTCAACTGGTAACGCAGTTCATCGACCTTATAAATATATATACATATATAGAGACATTTTTGTATTAATTTTAATATTGTTTCCTAAAAGGCTAAAAAATAATAACACTTATATTGAGAAAGAAAAAAATAAAGGTAAATTTAGGCGGGATTTATGTATGTCTTCAAAAAGCTTTAATATTCAGATGAAAAAAATTGTCGCAAATGTCCTTTAATCCCGTTTTATTCATCTCTAAAGGTTAAAATAATATGCTGTTACAAAGACAAGAAAAAATCAAAGATAAACCTTCGCGAGATTATTAAAAGCTGGCTTCCAAAAAGCTTTGGTTCTCAGAAAAAGCTGTCTCAAATTCTCTCGTATATTTTGTTTTATTCGTCTATGGTTTGTTCTATAGCTATGAAATTTGAAACTCTATTGGTGACAGATTATTTCCTTAGAAAATCTGTATCTTTATGTATGTTATAATTTTATATTCTAATAATTTTATTCTTCTCAAAAAAAATAGTGTAAAATATAGTATAGTATAGTAATCAAGAATTTTATGTTTAATAATCCAGTCAAAATAGACAAAAATAAGTCATAACTTAGCCAAAATTCGCATAGAGCTGAACATTGGCACAGACGTTAAATACATCATTATAAATCAAATGTCAAAAGTCCCCATCGATCCTACATCTACAAAAATTTTTATTCAAGGTGAAACGTACAAAATTAAGGTTTTTTCCATTTTTCTCGAAAACGGTAAGTTTTATAGTGGAAATAGTTCAGACAAAACTAACTTTTTCCTTACAACTCACCATTCGTGAAATATCGCGGTTTTAATAATTAGAAAATTAAATTATACATGAAATGCACTAAAATGCAGCCTGGACACGTCATCGGACGTTCAATATAAATGAAAAAGAAGAGAAATTTTGATTTTGTAGAACGTTTTGGTCATACCAGTACGATTGTATTTGATGGTTATACTAATCATTCCAACAAACCAACAACAATTTCTTGCAAATACTCAAATTAGTCTCGCTTCATTTCAATGTTATGTGAAGAATTTACAGCTGCTGGTATTCCAATAAAACAAGCTGATAATGACGCTGATCTGGTTAAAACTAAAACAGCAATAGAACAATGGAAAAGTTCAAATACAACAATCGTTAGTGGGGAAGATGTTGATTTGTTGATATTACTGACTCCAAATGATAAAATTATTTATTTGCTGGGAAAGCTCAAGTACAATCAACAAAATCACAAAGTCTGACTCCATATCCGAAATGTCAAGCTCATATTTTATATTTACATGCAATAACTGGTTGCGATACTACATCACCAATTTTTAAAAGAGGTAAAATAACAGTATTTATTATTGCGCAGAAGTATTTACAAAGATTGACTCTCCTCCACACGACATCGTTACAAATGGAATTCCTTTTTTTCTTGCAATGTACAGTGCTCCAAAATATAGATATTTGGGGTTTGTAAGATTTGCATGGAACAATAAAACAGTACAGTTGTCTGCCTCTAACATCTTGTGTATTGTATCATGTGTATTATCAAGTTCAAGTGTGGCTAGGCAATGAGCTGGACCCAGAAGGATGGGGTTGGAAATTAATAGATAATTATTTGGAGCCAATTCAAACTCTACTCTCTCCAGTAAAACTGCTTAATACTATTTATTGTAAATGCAAAACGAATTGTAATAAGAGTTGTGGCTGTCAAAAAGTGGGATTATTTTGTTCGCTAGTATGCATCAATTGTCAGGGTCAGACTTGCTCCAATATTGAAACAAATACAACAGATGAAAATATTTATGATATTAATGAAGAGACAATTGATGCATCCAATTTCTTAGAACAGCGCAGAGAAATTCTGCAAGAAGAAGAAAATAAAGACGAAGAAATAATTGTCGAAGTAAAATAAGACAATTATCTAATATAAAGAGACAATTGATGCATCCATTTCTTAGAACAGCGCAGAGAAATTCTGCAAGAAGAAGAAAATAAAGACGAAGAAATAATTGTCGAAGTAAAATAAGACAATTATCTAATATAATACATTTAGAAGAATACAACCTATTCCACTTTGATCATTAGCAATATTACTATTCTTTCAATCAGTAGGATACGTTCAGATCAAACTTTCTTTATTACCACCACCACGTTAAAAAAAATGCGCCAAGTACATTACCTCATAGGTGGTGCGGAAATGTGTGCATATTATGTAAAATATGAATTTTCTAATTATTAAAACTGCGATATCTAACGAATGGTGACTCGTAAGAGAAAAAATTACTGAACCAATTTTGTAGAGAATTGTATGATCTACAAATTTTGTTGGAACTATTTTCACGATAAAACTTACAGTTTTCGAGAAAAGTGGAAAAAACCTTAATTTTGTACGTTTGACCCTGAATAAAATTTTTTGTAGATGTAGGATCGATGGGGACTTTTGAAATTTTATTTATAATGATGTATTTAACGTCTCTGCCAATTTTCAGCTCTATGCGAATTTTGGCTAAGTCAAATTTCTATTTTGACTGGACTAGAAACCAATTTTTTTAGTTACAAAATCTTTTGTCGCGCGCCGTGCTCGTGGAAGTAGGTAAGAATACAGTACCACTGAAGTAAACTCAATAGCCAGCAAAGCTGCCAACAGCCAATATTTTGCTGACTATAAGAATATAATATCACGCACTAGTGCGATTATGTAATAGACATAGGTGAGTCCGTCAGTGATACGAATCTAGCAATTTCCTTGCGGCCAAGTCTGTTGAAGCAAGGGGCGAGGATTCGATTCTCGCACTGGACAGGTGTTTGTCTTGGGTCTGGGTTATTTCTATGAATAATATGTATGTATTTACAAAAAAAATTACATATGATCCATTCAATGTCCGTTATCCATAGTACCTACAATCTGTGCCTAGTTCGGGACTAGATGGCACTGTGTGTAATGTCCAAAAATATTTATTTCTTATTTATTTATTACTATTTTAACTATAGAAACTATAACAAAACAAAAAATTAATAAATAAATAAACATAAAATTACAGGCCCAATGTAGTAACAGCACGAGAAATGACGACCAAAACCATGTATCATTTATTTACGGCCAAAAATTATAAAATTCTTAGATTAGATAATACTGATCCTGACTAGATGTGCACTAACTGAAAAAATAACAAAAACCAATTTTTATTCATTTATCTATATTATATTATATAGTTATCTTAAAAAAATCTAGAAACGGTATATTGGTAATTGTACCAATCATAAAAATCCAAGAAACAAATGAACAGGGTTGCTATAAGACAGGCTGGTAAAATCAGTCGTGAGCGTGTTTTAATCATGTGTGTGACTGACAAGAGTATTAAAATACCGTTTCCAGACATTCTGTCATCCATAACTAAAAACTCAAAATATAATCTAAGGATTTCATAATGTTTTGGCCATAAAACGATGATACACGATTTTGGTCCTGGTCTCTGGGACTATAAAGCATTAAAGGCTACTTCAAGGTATTGAACTCGGTACAAAAAATGTGATGACATTATAGGTACATTGATGCAAATATGCAATAAATTACAAAAATGCTGCACTAGATGAAATACGTCGTGGTAGTCGAAGCCAGTCGTACGTAGGTCGTAGAAAGAAGGCAACAGCAGACCTTATTTCTTTTATTACATTTTGTTTGCCCGATGTTATTAAAGTATATATATTTTTTTGTAATTTTCTTTATGTGCCGCTGTAGGTTTATTGCGCCTTTTTGTGCTGTTACGTTACGGTGAAATATATTGTTTGACGCATTTTTATAGGTATACCTATTTCTTACGTAGATATTATGCGTGGGAAATTACAAAAATTAAAAAAGCGGTAAAAGGAATAAGTTCCAATAATTTTTTTTTATTCTCTATATATTATACTATTCTTTCATAAAATTTGAAATGTTTTTTCTAAACATAAAGCTGTTATCATGGTTTCTGTGAAATTTTGTTGAGAGGTGGACTTTGTACTTACTACGTACTATGTACTATACGTACTTTGTATGTAGTGTCGTAATTTTTTTGTAAGTTCATATAACCCGCTTTCAGCATTCAATTTTTTTATTTATTCTTTACATTACAGCATCGAGTACAAGTACCAGAAAAACAAATTGCTACATTGTCATACAACAAACTATCGCAGTGAAGTAGAGAAAGAAATAAAGACCGCAATATTGAGTTCGACCCGGACACTTAAGGAAATTGAAAGGTTGACCCGGTCGCTCGACCCCGGTGTACCTTTCCGCTACATTGTCTTATCCGGCTATACATCATTTCAACCGGTTTCACCCGGCTCGATCCAAATGCCGATAACCAAAAGCCCCTCCAACTAAATTTCATAGTTACATTTATGTAGCTACTTGCGGTTGAAGATAATAAAAATTATGTTAGTCTGACTGAATTATTTGGTACGGATTACACTTATGTTAGTCAAACACTCTTTTTAAGTACCCTTAACGTTTATGTTTTCGTGATGATGTGTGTTCACATAAGTTATTTGATGTTAGTAATACAATTAATTACTGCTGAATAAGATGCGGGCGCAGAGGTTATACACGTAAGTCTGGTAGGTCGATTGCAGTTGATGATTCCGCATACAATATCACAGTACCTGGAGACCGAGCTCTGCTCGTTTTTTTAACAACGCCATCTATTGTCAAGTAGCTTTAGTGTTGCTATGTCGGTAAAAATAATAGTATTACTACTCGCCAATAGATGTCAGGAAGAGTCATATGTGTCAGTTTATCATTGCCTGAAAACACGGATAAAACGACGTTTTCTAAAAAGTATTAAATTAAAGCAAATCTATATTCACGTGCGTCCAATGTACGTGGGCATTAGTGCATCCGTGCCTTTAGTCTTATTAAAATATTTTCTTATATAAGTTGACTGTTGAAGCTTTACACTTTAATATTAATTTTTGTTTGTAACAGTATAAAGACACGTAATAATAACATAGGCACAGCGAAATAATATATGTACCTACATATCGTTAAAATTTCATTGAATCGTGTAGGTAACACCACAGGGTATTGACTCGTTTATTGTATAAGTAGGTGTCACTCGTACAAATAGCAAATAATTTTTTCATCTAATTACGTCGGTTCAAATGTATAACCTTAATAAATGTATGACGCAGCGGTCAAGCTTCTTGAAAGCCCTTTAAGGGATAATGGTCGCACATTTTGAATTTATCCTTGAGTCCACATCAAGTGCCTAAAGATGAAACAAGCATTGAGACGAATGGGACTAATTGCCCGATGCAAACGTTGGTTGGTAAAATGGAGCCATATTTTTTTGTTATTTACAAATTTAATCAGAATCGATGGAAAGGTGATAGTATCATAAGGCTGGCTGAACGGCACGATTTTGCCAGTTAGCCACGAAACCGTAAAAAGGCTTTACTTTTGACTATACATCTATTAAAAAAAATATCAAATAAGGCTTGTATTTATACTTAAAAAAAATATATACTTTTTATAACAGTAATGATAGAATCGAATGATGTTATATTTAGTAAATTACTAAAATACTTTTTTAAGAGTTGTATGAATTAAATTTGCTTCTCTATTCTATACAAAAAAAATTACAGAATCTCTCCCGTCACCTCGTTTTTTTTCAGATTTCTACAATTCCGTTTCCCAATTCCACTCTGACCGTAAAATCAGAAAAACATGATTTCAGAATAAGCTTTATTTGGATAAATAAATACCAATATTTTTCAATTTTTGTTCTAAAAAACACTTAATTGATTCTTTGATCACTCAATGTAGGGTTCAAATAGTTTTACTAAAAAATATTGCTATTAACAAGTAAGTATTTTGTCATTAACTTTAAAAACCGCAATTATTAGCGGTTATAACGCGCTTATTATCACAATCATGGTTTGAGATTTTTCAAAGATCATAAAATGATCTTTTCAGTTCTTAAATTTACAGATTTTTTTTTTTTTTTTTTTTTTTATATCACTAGGGTGGCAAACAAGCTTACGGCCCGCCTGATGGTAAGCGGTCACCGTAGCCTATGGACGCTTGCAACACCAGGGGTATCACTTGCGCGTTGCCGACCCTTCAGAAATCTAATAACTTCTTTCTTGAAGAACTCCATACTGTAGTCCTTGCAGAAAACCTTGGCAGGGAGCTCATTCCACAACTTAAGCGTTCGCGGGAGGAAGTTTCTCTGAAACCGCACTGTACGCGACCATTTAGGTTCTAAAGTGTGAGAATGAATTCCCTGCCGATGGCGAGCGGTGCGATGGTAGAAAGTAGCCGTGGGCATCATTTCGAACAATTCCTCAGAACACAACCCATTGTACAAGCGGTAGAACACACACAGTGAGGCAAAGTCTCTCCTCAGACTTAAGGGCTCGATACCGCAAGTGAGTTTGGAATCGTCGACAATTCTCACAGCCCGTCGTTGAACCGAGTCAAAAGGGCCAAGCTGGTATCCGGGTGCACCTGCCCAGAGATGGCAGCAGTACTCCATATGGGGCCGAACTTGCGACTTGTAGAGTAACAACCTTTGCCCCGACGTGAAGTACTGCTTCGCTCTGTTGAGTACACCAAGTTTTTTGGACGCCAGCTTCACCTTATCTTGTAAATGATCTCGGAACTGAACGTCGCTGGAGATGTCGACACCAAGGATCCCAATGCTCTTGGAGATGGAGAGGGAAGTGTTCTGGAATTGTGGGACCACAGTGAATGGAGTTTTCTTAGCGGTGAACGCGCACACTTGTGTCTTTGTAGGGTTGAATCGGACCAAGTTTACCCGTCCCCAGTCAGAGACCTGGGACAGTGTGGTCTCGATTTGAGACACAAGTTCTCCGCGGTTTTCCTCCACAAGGGAACGAGGGATGTTTGCACGACCCGTGTAAAAAGTGTCTCCAGTACTGTCATCTGCATAGCAATGTATGTTGTTGATGTCCAACATGTCATTGATATGCAGTAGAAACAGCGTAGGAGACAGCACAGAGCCTTGCGGGCCACCAGCATTAATTTCCATGCTATCAGAGCAACTACCGTCAACTACGGTTCGTATGCGTCTGCCGGACAAAAAGCTAGCCACCCATTTGCACAAACCCTCGGGCACTCCGTAAGATGGCAACTTCGATAGAAGACCGCGGTGCCAGACCCGATCGAACGCCTTCGCTATGTCCAGGCTACATGCCAATGCCTCCCCCTGACTCTCAATGGCTAGTGCCCATCGGTGTGTGAGATACACTAGAAGGTCACCAGTCGAGCGACCGTGGCGAAAGCCATATTGACGGTCACTGACCAGATCGTGTACTTCTAGGTATCTTTGAAGCTGTGTGTTGATCACACGCTCCATCACCTTAGAGAGGAGAGAGGTAATAGCGATAGGCCTGTAATTCGATGGATCTGATCTATCGCCCTTTTTGGGCACCGGGTGCACATTCGCAGTCTTCCATGAAGACGGAAATTGCCTAGTATGGTAGGAAAGCGCGAAGAGGCGCGTGAGTACAGGACATAACTCAGGAGCACACTGCTTAAGCACCACTGCTGGTATACCGTCTGGCCCACTCGACTTATGAACGTCTAGAGAAAGCAACGCCCGCCTGACCTCCCGCTGCGTTATGGAGATTTCCGGCATGGTCTTACCGCACCACGGTATAGTAGGTGGTACAGCGCCTTCATCGTTCATATTCGAGTTCGAGGCAAAGAGACTGCCCAGTAGATCGGCTTTCTCTTTAGCACTATGGGCCAAGTCACCATCGGTCTTTCGCAGTGGTGGTAACGACGACTGGCAGAAGTTCCCTTCGGCAGCTTTGGCAAGCGACCAGAAAGCACGACTCCCAGAAGGATAGCTCGCAAGTCGCCCACCTATTTTGCCGATGAATTGGAATTTTGCTCTGGCAGTTGCTTTCTTACTGAACCTCGAGGCAGCATTTAATTTGCGTTTTAACTCAGAAATATTCGGATCCTTATTAAAACGAGCCGTGGTCCAAGCCCCATATGCATTTTGCTTAAGAATTTTAGCTTTTCTGCAAGACCTATTAAACCACGGTCGTTTTTTGACGCCGGCAGCTACTCGCGGGTTAGGAATATAACATTCCATACCAGCAAGGATTGTCTCAGTGACTGCGGCTGCGCAGACGTCAGGATCTTCTGAGTTAAAGCAGATCTGCCTCCACGGGTACGATGCGTAAAATTCTCGAAATCCATCCCAGTCTGCCGACTTATAGTGCCACACACGACGCCAATTAGTTGGCCCAGAAGGATCGGGTTGTGTGCATGACACTTGAGTCCGAACGAGACAGTGGTCCGAGGAGCTAAGAGGCGCATCCACTGAGACGGAGTACCCGTCCGGACGAGTAGTCAGCAGAAGGTCCAGTAAGGAGCTCGTATGTTCCTCTATATCTGGTATTCTCGTTGGAGAAAGTACCAGCTGAGATAATCCATAGGTCAGAGCAAATTCATGAGCAGATATCCCAGCATAGTTATTGGTTCGAGAACTGAGCCACTCGCGATGGTGGGCGTTAAAGTCTCCCAAAATAACTAGTTCTGCTGTGGGATATTGCTCTAGAACTTTGTCAGTCGTCAAACTCAGGTGCGTGAAGAGTCGAGTTACGTCCGTGTCACCGCTATGAGACCTGTATAGGCACGCATAGATACGAGTGTGGCCGCCGTAATCTACGCGCACCCACAATATCGACAGGTCCCTGTCTTCAAGGCTATGAAGGCGGCGACAGCAGATATCCTCCCGGACGAACATACATACACCGGCACGACTCATAAAATTGTGTTCGAGTTTGTAGCCGGGATAGTGAAGGTATGATGTGTCGGCCGGGCAGGATATCTGCGTCTCCGTTAGAAAAAGAATGGTCGGCTGCGCAGTTTCGAGATGGTGGTGGACTGCGTTAAGATTTGCGTGAATACCCCTGATGTTGCAAAAATCCACATTATATATGGATGGAGTAGCCGCTGTGCAAACTCTTTTCTTTTTCTGTCTTCTGGCCATTATATATATAAAAAAAAGTTACTAAGACTAAGGATGAGGATTCACTGCACAGACAGCATAGAGGACAAAAGGTGCGGTTCTAAGACTGCCGAAGCTCGCCACAGATAATACGGTTGCTGGCACGGCGGGCGGAAGGGCCCCTGATCCCCCTCTGTTGTAGTAGCCGGGTCCACTCCGGTCTCCTTCTTCGGCACGACTACCACTTCAGATACTTTACACAGGCTGGCGAATCAGCCTCCCAGGGCGGAGATTAAGTGATCCCTGGGTTCGGGATCCCGTTCAACCTGCGGGCGGCCAGCGGTCAGCCGTTTCATCAGGTCTCCCTGACCGCCGAACCAGCACGCCGCGTCTACGCCGAGCATGACAGCAACAAGCACCGCCGGTCCTCCGCTGTCCGCGCAGCGAATCCTCAAAGAGCTCTGGCAACCTTACTCACCACCAGGAACACAACACTACTCAATGTTAGTGTTATTATGGCCGCGGTTTTCTGTAAGGTGGAGGTACTTCCCCAGTTCGGGCCGCTCATTCGAGCAAGTACTCGCTATGCCCTGCTTTAGTTGTTCGGATGGCTTATTCGAGCGAGTACTTGCAGTGCCCTATCTCTCTTAAATTATAATTATAAAGTTTGACCTATTTACTTGGTTATCTGTGATTTTTATATAATACATACTAGCGGTTCCGGCGAACGTTGTTTCGCTGCCGTCCCTCAGTAACCCGGCGAACGTTGGTTTTTACCTAAAGTGCCCGAGTCCGGCTCGCACTTGACAGATCGAGATAAAAACTATCCTATCTTTTAAGTTGGATCAAATGACAAATAGCTGACCCGGTGAACGTTGCTTGTCTTTTTTAAAACAACTGGCGCGCCACCTTTTTTGAAAGGGTTGTACTAATTCAGAATCCCCAGCGTATGCTTGACCAATTTTTATATCTCAAAAACCTTCCCCGGCGGTGTGCACAACCATTTACCAAAATTTCATTACAATAGGTTAACCAGTAGCGCGCGAGTCCGACTCCCACTTGACCCTTTATTATATCATATAAACCTTGCCCTAACAATAATAAAGACAACATATGTGCTACGTTAAATATATATATAACATAGCACCATCTATCTATCAAGCAGTTAACAGATATCGCCATCTGTTAGATTCGTTTGGAGCTTACAGATAATTGTGACACGTGGTGGTGATACTATTAAATTGAAGCTTATATGAAACGTTTGTATTTTTTACATAGCGCCATCTATTGAAGAATCGTTTGGAGCTGTCAGATAAGAGACAAATAATTTGCAATAAAATAATATTGCGACTATAAATTGAGATGTAAGCTATCCTATCTTTGAAGTTGGATCAAATAACAGATAGCTACGAAGTTTTATCAAAATCGGTTCAGTAGTTTAGGAGTCCATCGCGGACAAATAACGTGACACGTAATTTTTATATATAAAGATTTAGATACGTGTTTACACACATGCTAAGATATGAGTAATAGATGACTGCAGATACGTATTTGTAATAAGTATTTCCAAAATATGCGCCCTTTGCTTCCGATCCACCAATATATCGTAGGGAGAAGGGGGAAGAGGGTATTATGAAATATGAGGGTCACATCTCAGTTTTGCCCCGTTGCTCGGATTACGGGGGTCGGCGCTAATCTCTCGCTGACTACTACGAAATTGCTCATCTCAACCGACAATGGAGATACAAATTCAATTGCTTCTGATACGAAATTGAAAAAGTTTTAGTTGTATCCTCAACCTTGGCTCATTATTAAAATATTTTTCAAATATTTATTAGCATGTAACATAATTTGTTTTCAAAATATAAAGATATAAATATGAGCAATATTAAAATAAAAATAATAATTATCTTTCACTTTCTGATTTAATACTTTTTTTTCTATCTAGGTAGCCGATGCGAGATTAAATGCGCGTAGCGTAGGAGTCTACGAGCTACGGTGACACGTAGCAGTAAGTTGCAACTTCAGAAAAAAATTGTAATAGATTGAAGAGTTTTCAATTCTGGATGTTTGCTATTGTATGATTAGATGTAAAAAGGTAGGTTTTTAAATAATAGAATTTACGAGTGAAGTGGCGCAGTGGTCGTGTGATGGCCCAGTGTTCGATTCCCGGTAGAAATAAAAAAAGGTAAAACTTGTAAATTGTTAAAAGGTACTGATTATGTCAAAAGGTAATCACGTTTGGGATGGAACAATTAATCAATAAATTGTGGATATGAGCTCTATTAACTTTTGACCGCAACCATTCGTAATATCTCTAACCAGCCCTTCGAAGATAACTATCCCATTCCATTTTCTTTTACAGTTTTACGGCACGATTTTATGTCATACTTGCTGTCCTGATAGACGTAGTTCTCTACTCTATGTGCTGCAGCAAAAAACCTTCTCCATGAAAAATCATTATGATTTGCCAACTTTCACAATTATCGGTCAACTGGTAACGCAGTTCATCGACCTTATAAATATATATACATATATAGAGACATTTTTGTATTAATTTTAATATTGTTTCCTAAAAGGCTAAAAAATAATAACACTTATATTGAGAAAGAAAAAAATAAAGGTAAATTTAGGCGGGATTTATGTATGTCTTCAAAAAGCTTTAATATTCAGATGAAAAAAATTGTCGCAAATGTCCTTTAATCCCGTTTTATTCATCTCTAAAGGTTAAAATAATATGCTGTTACAAAGACAAGAAAAAATCAAAGATAAACCTTCGCGAGATTATTAAAAGCTGGCTTCCAAAAAGCTTTGGTTCTCAGAAAAAGCTGTCTCAAATTCTCTCGTATATTTTGTTTTATTCGTCTATGGTTTGTTCTATAGCTATGAAATTTGAAACTCTATTGGTGACAGATTATTTCCTTAGAAAATCTGTATCTTTATGTATGTTATAATTTTATATTCTAATAATTTTATTCTTCTCAAAAAAAATAGTGTAAAATATAGTATAGTATAGTAATCAAGAATTTTTTTTCATACATACACTATCATTGATAGATTATGTTTAATAATCCAGTCAAAATAGACAAAAATAAGTCATAACTTAGCCAAAATTCGCATAGAGCTGAACATTGGCACAGACGTTAAATACATCATTATAAATCAAATGTCAAAAGTCCCCATCGATCCTACATCTACAAAAATTTTTATTCAAGGTGAAACGTACAAAATTAAGGTTTTTTCCATTTTTCTCGAAAACGGTAAGTTTTATCGTGGAAATAGTTCAGACAAAACTAACTTTTTCCCTTACAACTCACCATTCGTGAAATATCGCGGTTTTAATAATTAGAAAATTAAATTATACATGAAATGCACTAAAATGCAGCCTGTACACGTCATCGGACGTTCAATATAAATGAAAAAGAAGAGAAATTTTGATTTTGTAGAACGTTTTGGTCATACCAGTACGATTGTATTTGATGGTTATACTAATCATTCCAACAAACCAACAACAATTTCTTGCAAATACTCAAATTAGTCTCGCTTCATTTCAATGTTATGTGAAGAATTTACAGCTGCTGGTATTCCAATAAAACAAGCTGATAATGACGCTGATCTGGTTAAAACTAAAACAGCAATAGAACAATGGAAAAGTTCAAATACAACAATCGTTAGTGGGGAAGATGTTGATTTGTTGATATTACTGACTCCAAATGATAAAATTATTTATTTGCTGGGAAAGCTCAAGTACAATCAACAAAATCACAAAGTCTGACTCCATATCCGAAATGTCAAGCTCATATTTTATATTTACATGCAATAACTGGTTGCGATACTACATCACCAATTTTTAAAAGAGGTAAAATAACAGTATTTATTATTGCGCAAAAGTATTTACAAAGATTGACTCTCCTCCACACGACATCGTTACAAATGGAATTCCTTTTTTTCTTGCAATGTACAGTGCTCCAAAATATAGATATTTGGGGTTTGTAAGATTTGCATGGAACAATAAAACAGTACAGTTGTCTGCCTCTAACATCTTGTGTATTGTATCGTGTGTATTATCAAGTTCAAGTGTGGCTAGGCAATGAGCTGGACCCAGAAGGATGGGGTTGGAAATTAATAGATAATTATTTGGAGCCAATTCAAACTCTACTCTCTCCAGTAAAACTGCTTAATACTATTTATTGTAAATGCAAAACGAATTGTAATAAGAGTTGTGGCTGTCAAAAAGTGGGATTATTTTGTTCGCTAGTATGCATCAATTGTCAGGGTCAGACTTTCTCCAATATTGTAACAAATACAACAGATGAAAATATTTATGATATTAATGAAGAGACAATTGATGCATCCAATTTCTTAGAACAGCGCAGAGAAATTCTGCAAGAAGAAGAAAATAAAGACGAAGAAATAATTGTCGAAGTAAAATAAGACAATTATCTAATATAAAGAGACAATTGATGCATCCATTTCTTAGAACAGCGCAGAGAAATTCTGCAAGAAGAAGAAAATAAAGACGAAGAAATAATTGTCGAATTAAAATAAGACAATTATCTAATATAATACATTTAGAAGAATACAACCTATTCCACTTTGATCATTAGCAATATTACTATTCTTTCAATCAGTAGGATACGTTCAGATCAAACCTTCTTTATTACCACCACCACGTTAAAAAAAATGCGCCAAGTACATTACCTCATAGGTGGTGCGGAAATGTGTGCATATTATGTAAAATATGAATTTTCTAATTATTAAAACTGCGATATCTAACGAATGGTGACTCGTAAGAGAAAAAATTACTGAACCAATTTTGTAGAGAATTGTATGATCTACAAATTTTGTTGGAACTATTTTCACGATAAAACTTACAGTTTTCGAGAAAAGTGGAAAAAACCTTAATTTTGTACGTTTGACCCTGAATAAAATTTTTTGTAGATGTAGGATCGATGGGGACTTTTGAAATTTTATTTATAATGATGTATTTAACGTCTCTGCCAATTTTCAGCTCTATGCGAATTTTGGCTAAGTCAAATTTCTATTTTGACTGGACTAGAAACCAATTTTTTTAGTTACAAAATCTTTTGTCGCGCGCCGTGCTCGTGGAAGTAGGTAAGAATACAGTACCACTGAAGTAAACGCAATAGCCAGCAAAGCTGCCAACAGCCAATATTTTGCTGACTATAAGAATATAATATCACGCACTAGTGCGATTATGTAATAGACATAGGTGAGTCCGTCAGTGATACGAATCTAGCAATTTCCTTGCGGCCAAGACTTGTAAACTTACTCAAAAGTTAAATTTAATCACAGAAATCACAGAAACAAGAAATGTTAAAAAGCATGATATCGTGCCTTTGTTTTTAAGCAAGCGCCACCGTGGCGGCTGCACGGTCGACCGTAATTCGCCAGTTCGATATTTAAAATAATAAAGAATTATTCTTTTAAGTACTATTTGCGTGTTTATCTTTATAATAGGCCATGCAAAGAAAAAAGTATTGGAATTAACTGTCACCTTTTCTATACTGAAAATGGTTTTTTTATTATTAGGAATCCAAAATGTTCTTTTTGTGTTCTTTTTACGCATGTAATATAAACTTTTTATTTCGTTTTTAAGTAAAGAAAAAAGCAAGCGTGATTTATAAGCATATAATATGAACCTGAAGGCGATGTAAAAAGAGAAAAATTACGAGCTGGTGTATTGTAAACATAGGCATAGAGAACTGGACAGAGCATTTCCTAGCCAGCTGTGAAAAAAAACGTTCGCAAAAGTGTGACTAACACGAAGCGAACGTGCGGTGTCTTGTCTATGAGAAAAAATACCACAGGTTAACTATCTCTTTCTAAAGTGAGGTCAATTTCGTGAGCCTATTGCGCAGTCTATAGGACAGATTTACAGAACTTGAAGTCTATGGTTGTAAAAATATAAAAAAAAATTTGTTAGGTTTGAGTTTCTATTGGCTATAAATAACACAGCTATTTGCATTCTCGTTATCAAATAGAAAACCTGGGCAAAAGTAATCCGACTTTAATCTAAAATCTTGGTATACGACATTTTTCAGTTAAAGAATGCTCGATATTACTTTATATCTCACAAGACGAAGCGAGACGGTAATGTTTGTTAACATTGCAACGAAACCCTTTGGAATATTCAAACATTTTCTGTAAGACATGCATGTTCTAGCTTCGGTCAACACAAAAGACGGACTGGGATATAAACCTGAGCTGGCATAAAGCCTCCAATATTTGAAACGGGTATTGTGAGGAAATGCTTCTATATACCAAATATTTGTACTTTGCTCTTTTTCATTTTGACAAGTTGCTTGGCTGAAGTCGGACTGTTTAAGCAAGAACATTAAAAGGTTTACCAATTTTTTTTCCTCATTACAAAGTTTTGTCATTAATTGATAATCTTTATCCTACAAAGCTCCAATGCGCAAGGCTAGCTATCCACAAAATTATTATATTTTACCTAAGTTTTGAGAACTTGTTACCTATCTATATTTAATACTATCCACCTAGTTGTCTGTTAGATCGACACCAGATATACCTAATATAATAACTAAAGTAGAAAGTAGAAAATAAACTCCCATACATAATTTAGTATAAGCGTGTTTTTTATTTTATTTTTATTTTATTATTTTTAGGTTTTGTTAGAACTACGCTTTTGTGCACTAAATCTATCTAGAAGAGTTCTGTTTGCTAAGAAAGGATTATTCAAGACAACATATTAAATATGGGAAAGGGAAGTTAATTTCTAACAAATATTACGCTAATGCAACTGTCGACGCCCATTAGTTCACTATGAATAAGATACAATGTAAAATAGTTAAGTATCATGTTAGAAGTGTTCTTGTTTGCGTCGTTGGGATCATATTTCTAATCTAAGCTCTTTGCTAACCGTGCAGTTATGTTAAAACTGCGCAAGTTTATAAAGCTCTGGAATATTACAGTGTAGAAACACATACGGTTTACTTTATCAGAAACTGTGTGAGCAAAGGATAACATTTTGTTAAATTTTATGAGTTTCTAGTGTTACTCTGGAGGATATCATATAGTAAAACGATTACAAAGTCTGGAAAGCTTCAATGGGTTGCATTAAGCTAGGAAATTGCTTTTATACTCATGGGAGCTAATACTAGAAATGATGGAAAAGATTTATGTGATGTACTGGTATTTTTTATGTTGAGATAAGCCAAGAATTTATCTTGAATAATAAACATTTCTGGTCAACAGCGTCAACTGATACCTAACTAAGCAAACCTTGTACTATGGATACCAGATAAAGGATAAAAATACATATATATGTCTACTTTTTAAATACTTGTACATTTGTAAATACGTACATATTAATGTAAATAGAAAACACTCAGTCTCAAGACAAACACAAATATTAAATGTTTGCCTTGTGCGGAAATCAAACCCACGCCCCTCGATTTAGCAGTCGGGTCATAACCCACTGAGCGATTCATTTCATCCACACAGGCAGTTATAGACATAACTCAAAACACAGTATATAAAGTCAAATTAGCATGTCTATAGCTTACGGAGGTTTTGATAGGAGCTGGTTCAAAGCTCCAGTTACCGACCGCGTAGTGTAACCGGAATTAGTCAATTAGTAAGCGCTTCACGTATACGGTTACCTGAATTCGGAAGGCGCTGACCTGTCGCTTTGATGTACTTTATTGTATCTGTGCCGTCCATCTCAGTAGAAAGAACTTTTGCAATTGTGTAACATATACGTTAACGTAACATAAAATTCTTTAAAAAATGCTTATATTATAATAATTACTTATATTAAGATATGAATGCGAAAGATAAATGTTTATATACCAATGAAAAAACTTCATAAAATCTATCTTTTGCTCAAAATGTTGGAATGTGTTGTTGTGGCTTTGAAGTTTTTGCTGTAGGGAATAGGCCTCTTTGTGAAATAAGAACGCTAAGCTAAGCCTAAGCTTAATCTACAACGCTGGCCTAGTATGGATTAGCGATGTCGAACTAATGGCCACATGACTGACATGGTACAATTTATATTTCGGTGTAGCCATTATCCAAAAAACAAAGAATTTCTAATCCTCGACTCAAATATTTGTGGAACCTTTTATACATAGTATCTCGATTATATATATGTATATGTTCATTTGAAATCCACGCGAGTGGGATTTTAGTGCAAAAGCTTTTATTATAAACAAACAAGCTTACAACCTACGTATGTTTATACATGTTTTACTTCTGGATTGATGTTTTTTGTTTCAAGTTTCTTATAAAATTGAAACGCTTTTAAAATAAAATTGAAAGTTTTACTCTTGAAAAGCTTACATAAAAAAATCTTTTAATTAAAAATAAAAACCTTTTACTTTTACTAAGCTCACATAAATATAAATAGTTATTTTATTCATAGTAACATTTACTTCAAGTTCTCAAATACAAAGTTTTAATACCATTGACTGGGAACCTTGCATCTGGGACCACGTAAGTTATTAATAACGTGCAAGCAAAGTTAGATATTAAGTTACGTTTTATGGATTTTTGAATTGCTGCTTCGGTTGAACAACTGCTCCTATAAAATAAATAAGTTGGTACTTTACTATGTAGATAGGAATATCGCTGATCCATATTTTTATACCGTAACTATTAAACTAACTGTAAAAAAAATTAATGATAACATTATACCGCCGTAAAAACTCCACTAAAAAGTAAAGAATAAATCTTAAACAGATAGAACATTTAGTTAGGGGTTTTATTTACACACTCTTATGCTATTTGGCACAGAACATATACGAATATTGTGCAATATTACATACAGTCGGATCGAATTGAAACCTTCCGTTTTTAAGATTCCGTACCCGAAGGGTCCAAACGGAGCCCTATTGCTGTCACTCATGTGTCCGCCTGTCTGTTGTCTGTCACACTGGTTTTACAGTCAAATGGTTTGAGCTACAGTCTTAAAATTTTAACAGTATAAGCATCTTGTTGACACAAAGACGCTTTGACTAGTTGAATTTTAATAAATATATAAGTCAACGACTAAAAAGTTTCTTGCCATTTCTTCTTCTCGTAACGCCTTTGTTTAACACAACGGTGTAAATTTTTACTAAATTTAGTTTTTAAGAGAAATGACCAGAGTGGAAGCATCACCGCCGCAAAAGATTGTTTGCCTATGCCTATGACGCCAACAACAGCAGACAGTAGTTAGAAAAAAAAAAAGGTTTTTTTGCATTTAAAATGTCATCAACACAAAACAAAATTCACATATTTATACTACTCTTACATCACAATGTCCCATCATTACGGTTTTCCACTCTGTTTAAACAATTCAATGGCCTAGGACTAATAGGATTGCATGTTCTATGACTGCAGACGGGTTGCCATCATTCCGGCCATTCTTTCCGGTACATTTTCTTATCAAGGCCATTTTGTCGGTTGTCAGTCATAACTAGGTCGGGTTGTATATATATATATATATATATATATATGTATATATATAAAAAATATTTGTTTGTCTGTATTTTTGTTTATTCTACACATTGAGGACGTGGGCTACTTGAAAACGACAAGTATGAGTCGACACCTACACCAATACATTAACAAACAACCATAGAAAGCGATATAATCATGATTTGTTTGAGGTAAGACAGATACTTTTACATACTTTCACTTTTAGAATCTTAGTGTGATACTTATAGATCTTACAAAAAAAATAACACCAAAGGAGGAGGTTTCTACACGTCCAGCAATGGAATATTATAAGCTAATATAATAATATTTACCATTTACCGGATAAATTATTTCTTAAAAGGTAAAATAACCCAAGCATTGTATTTTATTTTAATAAACACAAAATTTTAGCGGGGTCAATATGTAAAAAAAGTTCTCTATAAATAAGTCTTATAAGTTTAAATATTTTTTTATTTAACGGATATATAACAAGAATTAGCTACAATTTTGCTGCAGGTAAGTAAGAAGTAGATAGTAAGTATTTGTATAGTAAGTTAAAACCAAGTAAATTAAAAACTCGTTTCGAGTAGACTTTTCTGCAGTAGAATTGGAGCGGAAGTTAAGACGAGAAGGTAATTAAGAAATCCCCAGGAGTGTAATTGAGTACAAAGATAAGATGACCACCTTCGCCTAACCTACTTTAGAGGGGTGAGTACTAAAGTTCGAGTACTGGCAACAAAAGTTACTGTTACTGAGTACAAAACTAATTGCGTATTATATCAGCGTAACTATTAGTTGATATATCCATTGTATACTTTATATCCAAGTACCAATATCCAATGGAAGAGCGGACTGTTACGCTTGCTGGGTACCTTACCTTGCTGGTAACCTTAAGCTAAAACTTTTGTTTTAGCTTAAGGTTAACCTTTGCTATGATTTTTTTATTTATATATACATATGGCTTTTATGATATGTTTTTTTTCGGAGTCTTAGACGAAGAAAGATTATTTCTATGTATGTATTTTTATTATGTACTTCTTAATTTTATTAAGATATTTTAGATTGACGTACTAGGACTTCATGAGTTCCTATAGTCGTCTTTTTAATTAGACGAGGCCAACTGACAGTAGCTAGTACTGTTTCATCAAAAGCTGACAACAAAATAAAAGTCAGTTGATATCCTCTAATTAAAAATAAGACTATAGTCATTATGTAAATAAAAAAATATGTTTCTTTTAAAAATTGTTTTTTGTTCAATAACAATAACTCCTATTAAAAGCTGATTACTTTACAAAAAACCTATATTATGGCGTCAATATTACTGAAACCCTGAAAAAAAAACTGCAAGATCTTTTTATTTTTGTTAACCAAAAAAAATACCAAACCGTAAATAGTACAGAATCATTTAGTAGGGTTTAAAACATCTTTTTATTTGGGTAGGTAAGAATATGCAATTGAATTTGCATCTAAATATTTTCAATCAAATAACTCTTGTGTTGATTGTAAAGACAATCATGTAAATGTTTGCTCTATTATATTGTACTAGAGCAGATCAATTTAGATTAGATTCTCACAGACAACCTTCAATAACCAGTCAGATATAAAATGAAAACTATGTTTTCATTTCTTAGAGACAAAGTTAATTTTTGACCGCTGTTATTATTAGCTTCACCTGTAACAATATAACTATATGCATGTAACCAAATTTTTGAACCACCAAATTTAACCACCTTTAAATTGTCATTTCGATTTAAACTTACGCCCTCGAGTTAGGGCTCATTTGATTCGGTTTAACAAATCGAATAAACGCTTGCTTTTTAGTTTTTAAATCTTCATATCGTTGTTTAAAAACAAAACTTAGGTACATGTCAAAGTCAGTCAATTTTTTTTATTAAATTAGGATTTTACAAACACAAAAGAAAAAAATACATAAAAAATACTTGTAATTTAACACTAAGAAATTATGAATGTTTTTCTCATTTCATCAGATTGGATCTACACAGCGAGATGTCGGGTGGTCCTTACCAAAAACGATTTTGTCATTCATTTCACGTCAGCTAAGTCCCTAACCTCCACCCTACATTCATTTCCTTCTCACGATAGTATCAAATCTAAATTGACCACTTTGTATTCTGTCCAAATTTCAAACCATTTGATATCATGAAATCACTCAACCATAATCAGGCTTTACTTGGCAGTGATAAAGTCATTAATTAAACTTTTCAATGTTAATTCATGTGGGTACAAAAGTTTTAACATGAGTTAATAAAGCCATCGAAATTTCATTAACATAAGGCTTACGTTAATCTTATTTAAGCTATTGATATAATAGTCGATAAGCTAAGCAGAGGCATTATATAGGCGGCTTGAAAACTCTGATAGCTCGACAAAGTGTGCTTATTTGTACTGGTCCAGCGCGACGAACTATGGCCTAAACCTCCTTCTTCAAGAAGAAGAAGAGGCTAGTACCCCTGAAGTGGGGCGTATAATGGCTGCGGCATTTAACAACGACAACAAACGACAAACTTGTCTTTTTATATGCATTTTAGTAAACTTAGTAGTAAATTAGGTGAAATATTATATTTAGTACACTAGATTATAAAGACATCTGCTAGAAGGCAGAATTTTGAAAAGTCTTTCCCCCCAAACCTAACCTACCAAAACAACGTTATCAGCCTTATACGTGGCCCTAGTGTTATGGAACCGGCCTATTTTCACGTTGGCTGATTTGGGCCGTACGTATTGTGGACTTAACACATGTGTTGTTAATGTTTTCCTTTACCAAATTGAACCATTGTTGTGAACTTGACTACATGTGTACTTGGAATTTTTTGAATAAGACTCATTGGTACACGCCGAGGTTTGACCACTAGGCTACCACCACCCTACTACAAAACACTTTCATTTATAAAAAGCTTACATTGCTAATAAAAACAGTCGACAATAATAGGCACAAAAGATGCATCAAATACCTATATTTTTATTAGAACTTTGAAGCTCTATTCCAAGTAATAATAATAAATAATATAATATAATATAGCCTTTTATTTTCCTTATCTCTCTTAGTGTAAGGTACAATTATAGGTTAGTTAAGTGTTAGTATACATAGGTTATTTTAATGTAGTTGTTAGTATGTTATGAGATATGGATCCCTTTTTGGGTAAAGGCCTCCTCCATCTTTTTCCACGATTCTCTGTCTGCTCCTACTGTAATCCAGTCTTTCCCAGCAATTTGGATAATATCATCAGACCACCGGCTATGCGGTCTGCCAACACTCCTTTTGCCTGTTGGTCCTTTCCATCGAGTGGTTTGAATGGTCCATCTGTTGTCAATGCTACGTGAAATGTGACCCGCCCATTTCCATTTTAATTTGAGAACTTGGGTTAGAGCATCGGTAAATTTGGTTCTTTGTCTGATTAGGTCACAGCGTACTTTATTGATTTTTCTTAATTTTAATGTGCTTCTTTCCATTGCTCGTTGGGTGGATCTGATTTTTTGCTTAACTTTATTTGTCAGTATCCAAGTTTGGCATCCGTACAATCCGACAAGGTAAGAAGCATGTGTCGAATACCACTTTTTTTAAGTTTAGGCTGTAGTTTCCCTTCATTATTTCCTTCAGTGACCAATACTTTTTCCATGTTGCTATCACTCTTCGTTCGATTTCCTCTTCATTACTTGTTTTTGAAAATGATACCTTTTTTCCTAAATAAATGTAGTTCTCGACGTATTCGATAATTTCTTCTGATACTCGGATGGGTTTTTTGCTGCTGCTTGTCATTATCTTAGTTTTGCTTGCGTTCATTTGCAAACCTACTTTTAAACTTTCTTTGTTGAGTGAACATATCATTTCTTCAAGTTCTTCCGGTTTTTCTGAAAGCAACACAATGTTGTCTGCAAACTGAAGGTGGCTTAGATAATGACCATTTATTTTTATTCCTATATTTTTCCAATTTAAATTACTAAATATTATTTCCAATACCGCTATAAATAGTTTTGGTGACAGAGGATCCCACTGTCTTACTCCCTGTTCTATTTTGATTTTGCTTCCCCTTGTTTCCAGTTTTATTTTGCTGTTGCTGTTTGCATAAATACTTTTTATCATATTGATATATTTCTTGTGTACTTTGAAAAGTTTCAGCGCATTCCAAATAGCGTCATGGCTTATGCTATCGAATGCTTTAGAATAATCTATAAAGGCTATATACAAGGGCCTATTAAATTCCCTGTATTTGCTAATCACTTGTTCTAAAGCATGTATATGGTCCATTGTGCTAAAACCCGAGCGGAAGCCTGCTTGTGTTATTGTTAACGAGTCGTCAATTTTTTGGGCAATTCGTTGAAGTACTATCGAAGAGAACAGTTTATACGTGCTTGCCAGTAGATTAATTGGTCGATAATTACCTATTTGTAATGGGTTTCCCTTTTTGTAGAGGAGTATAATGTCAGAGGTGCACCATTGCTCAGGTATAGATTCTGTATTTATGATCATATTGAATAAGTGAGTAATAGGGTTGAGCAGAATCGGCATTCCTAGTTTGATCATTTCGTTGTTGATTCCATCAGGTCCGGGACTTTTATCTGGTTTTAAGTTTTTAATTTGGTTAAGTACTTCTAGTTCGCTGATGGGTTCAATTACATTAGACTCATTTTCATAAATAATATTATTGTGTTGTAGCTCGCTGCTGTCTTTACTACTTTTCCTGTATAAATTTTGGTAGAAAGATGTTGCATATGCGATGATATCTTTTCTAGATTTAATTTCTGATGTTTGGTTTTGAAGTTTATGAATCCAATTTTTATGCAAGTTTAATTCTTTAAATGCTCTTTTTGTACTTCTAAGTTTGGAAAGGTTTTTTGTTATCACATTTTGTCTATGTTTGCTATAGTCTTTTTTAATTGCTTTATTTGTTGTTTTGAATAATTCACTGAGCTCCGTTCTTATTGTTTTGTCTTTTTTGTTAGTTCTCATGAGTTCTGTCCTCCTTTTTATTAATTTTTCTGTGTTTTCACTAATTATTTTATTACTCTTATTTACCTCCATTTTTGTTTTTAAACTAGTTTTTACGGCTTCTTCTAAAATGTTATAATACTCTTGAACACTGAATTGATTTGGTTCCGAGTCCATCAAATTTGAATCAATATACAATTTCAGACTGTTAAGGTAGTTGCTTATGTCTTTTTCACTTTTCGGAATTTTGAGCCCAGGTTTGAAGTTATTTCTACTTTTCTTCGGTTGTTGTATGATACATGTTGCTCGTACCATTCTATGGTCTGAGGGGAATTTTATATTGTTGAGCACTTCGACATTGCTTATTAGTTTTGGTTTATTTGTCAGTATGAAATCGATTTCATTCTTAGTCTTTAAGTCAGGTGATCTCCAGGTCCATCTTCTATTTGCTCTTTTCTTAAAAAATGTATTCATTATAGAATATTGATTTTGAAAGGCAAAGTCCTTAAGCTTTTCTCCTCTTTCATTTCTCTCGCCGTAACCATATTGGCCCATGACGGGGTTTTCTTTAGGTTTTGGTTTGCCAATTTTTGCATTAAAGTCGCCTATTATAAGCACAATATCCTGTGTTAGTGCTTGTGCCCTCTTGATATCTTCGTAGAATGCTTGTATTTCCTCTTCGCTCGCACTTTCAGTAGGTGTGTAAGTCTGAATTATTCCAAGTAACCCTTAACAAATATATATTACGGAGCGGTCAAGTTTGTACAAAGTACTTAATAGAATGAAGAGAGGTCACATATTTTGAATTCATCCTACAATCTACTTGTGTGTGAAGTGTTTAAAGGGTACGCATACCGAAAGAGATTAACGGAAATCAATTTTATAACAAACCCTAACTATATATATATATATATATATATATGACTTGCGTGTTTAAGAATGTGTAAAAAATATCCTGTCATAGTCTAGTTCACAATTTCAAAATGGTATAAATTTCTAATACCCACTGATCATAAAAATTAGATTCAAGATGACAAGTTAGAAACATTGGCAAAAGTGTTGAACCGCCACACAAAAAGTCGTAAAAATTGTTATTAAGATTTAAAAAAGTATTCATTTTTTTTGCAAATGACTCGAAACTATTAATTCTTACAATATTAAAAAATCTCAATAAATAAATATGCAATAAAAAAGTCTTTGCTCACGAAACTATCTCTTAGTATGCAGTTACAGGGTATTGTAGATATCTATAATCCCAAAATATAGACCGTTTCATCTTATTCACTGATATATCGCTACGGAAAGAGAGTTTTATGAAATATGAGGGTCACATCTCAGTTTCGTCTGATATGAGGATTACTGGGGTCGTCGCTAATCTCTCTCCGACTATTATGGAATCGCTTATTCGGCCTGACAAAGGGGTTCCAACTATACCCATTCAATTGAAGGTGATCCGAAATTGGAATCATTTTATTACTCTAATTAAATAGTTAAAAAAAAGTTATATTCATTTTTTTATAAACGTAAACCGTTAAATTGAACTTATGTTAATATCTAGTAAGGTACTTGATCCATACACGTCCAAAAATTGTTGCTTCAGTATCTTATTTTTTTAATTTTATTCGAATATTCCTGACGTCACTGCGGATTTCATATTAGCTTATATTGGTCCACTGCTGGACATAAGCCTCCTCTATGGTACACCATTTCTCCCGGTCCTCTGCCTTCCGCATCCAGCCACCTTTTTAAGGTCGTCGGTCCAACGGGCTGGAGGGCGTCCCACGCTTCGCCTACCCATACGCGGTCTCCACTCTAGGACACGTCTGCTCCATCGGCCACCGGTCCTCCCACAGACGTGGCCAGCCCACTGCCACTTCAGCTTGCTAATTCTGCGAGCTATGTCGGTAACTTCGCTTCTCTTCCGGATGTCCTCATTTTGGATTCTATCCCTTAGAGATACTCCGAGCATAGCTCGCTCCATTACGCGCTGTGCGACCTTGAACTTGTGGACCAGCCCTGCTGTAAGTGTCCACGTTTCTGCGGCGTAAATCATGACGTAGAACGCACTGGTCAAAGATTTTCGTCTTTAGACACTGCGGATTACGTGAGCATTATAATTATAATTCGGACCGAGTGCTGGTACCCTTCATGGCGCTATAATTCGGACCGAGTGCTGGTACGCTCATGGCGCTATAATTCGGACCGAGTGCTGGTACGCTCATGGCGCTATAATTCGGACCGAGTGCTGGTACGCTCATGGCGCTATAATTCGGACCGAGTGCTGGTACGCTCATGGCGCTATAAGCCCAAATAATTTCTTTCGGAAATCAATTATTTGGTTGAGTTATACTGTGATTATTTGTCTTTCTTTGATTAGAAATTATTGATAATTTGTTGGTACGGGTTGCCAGTTAACAAAATCATTAGTGTAAAAAGGTGAGAACATATTGTTTATTTATAATAGCTTTTGCCAGTGGCTCCACCGGCCCTATTAGTTATCGGCCGGGATTTTAAGGCAACTCCCTAATTATACTAATGAAGTATGCTTTAACAAGCTATAGGTAGCTATAGTTCTTTTAGGCTTGGTTATAGTTATTCCTGCGGCAACTTTTGAAATTTTTCGGGACAAAAACTATCTTATGTCTTTCCCAGTTCCCAGAACTTAAAATATCTTTATACCAAATTCCAGACGAAAGAATGTCGGATTTGTATTTTGTAACATTTGATGATTTCAAAATCTTTCCTTTAATTATAACCATAACACTAACACTGTTTAAAATGTTGGTTGAATTAAATAAAATTTTATCCGAGTCAAATAATATACACGTCGGTATACGTGCTACTATACTAACTATGTACTAAGAATTATAATGTTCCAAGTACGTCTGTGTCAAGGGATGATAACAAACTTACATAATAACCCTGTGACCCGGATTAGCCACTTCATGTATGTTACTATAGAGATGAGACGTAGTTACCTAATAATTCTACTTGGATAATTGTCAATTTTGAGTCGATAATATTCAGGAAAACAGAGTAAAACCTGCCAAGTGTGAGTTCGACTCGCGCACCGAAGGTTCCGTACCTACCACCATTTAAGTAATTTATAAACAGAAACAAAAAAAATGTGCCGCTAAGCGGTCACCCATCCAAGTACTGACCAAGCCAAGCCTGGCGTTGCTTAATTTTAAATATCGTTTCTAACAAACAAATGTGTTACTGTTTCTTTTAATGATAAGCGAGATGGCGCTGTACCGGTAATTTCAAATAGTAATTGTTCTTGCCCGTCTCACACTCCGCGAGTTTTTATTATTTGTTGTTATACTTTAGAGATCACCCTATTTTTCACTGCAAGTTTGAAGTTTGTATGCCTTTCTGTTTTTACGATAGAGCAAAACCAACGAAAATGTTGTGTCTTTTATGGGGACCCCCTTAAATTTTATTTTTTTAACTTTTTATTATTTGTTAGATAATCCCCTACTATAACACATATCCGTTAAAAATTCAGGCTTCTATCTATTTCGGTCGCAAAGATAGAGCCTTTTAATGGTCGGACAGACAGACAGCGTAGTCTTAGTAATAGGGAAAAAAGAGTATCTTTATATTCTGCCTATAGTACTCGTAATGTTTTTGGAATAACTTTGATGTACAGATAAATTTGTACAATATACAATTAACAAAACTTATATATATATATATATATTACTTAATTTGGTTTTAATAATTAAAGTACGGAAAAATATAATAAATTTAATGTTTTTCGTTGCCAAATATTTTCAAATTTCTAAAACTATTTAAATCAAGAACAATTATATTTGTTATTACTAAATAAAGTAAGTATAATTTTGTCTAACGATTACTAATTTGTCGATGTCGAAATGTCTATGAAAATAAATTTTATTGATAAGTCTTATATTATTATTTAATTAAATTAAATATATAATATTACAATAATAAACTAACCTGAAACTATTATATACAGAGAACTAAGTAGTCATAATGATTAGAGAAGGGTCTGGTGCTGAAATAGGATATTTTGTGTAGCCCCGACGAGCACTTTGTGCGGCCTGTCATAAAACCTGGCTTGTAATTATGTTATGTAACTCAATTAACTCAATTAGTAGGCGTTTCACGTACGTCTCCGTTGGAATTCTGTAGGCCGAAGACAAGTGTAACTAACACTGCTGGTAAACCAGTTGTTTGTTTCAATATTATTTCACTACATAATTGTCTAAATTTTCGTACAAATAACTTTAGTCAGCTTAGTGTTTTGGTTAGATTTCATCATATATATTGTCAGTGCTGTATACATTTAGTTAGAAAGCTGGCTGCCAAAATTTCTTTATGATTTGTTCATGTTGTTATCGATTATTATTATTATATTAATACAACATTATTCACATCGATGATGTTACCATAAGAAACATTAAGAACCGCGTCTACCACCATGATAGCCAAACCTGCGTCGAAATTAAGAAGAATTAAGAATGAAAAAAAAAGTGAGCGAGAAATCATTCTTGTCTTATGGTAAGAATCATTCGGAAAACGTTAAAAATCGAAGCGGCAATCAGTCAGAACCAACAATTTTTTTATGAATGTACTACTTACTAGACCTGAATTGTTCGATTAAAGTATGTAAAGATAAATGTTAGGGATCATCAAAACTACACTAAGTTGTAAATTGACAGCGACCAATTTCATACATGTGAACTTTTTTTTGGGATCGCATAACTTAAGAACTACTTTACCGATTTGCTTCACAGACATCTCAATCAATTCCCCCATCACCCAAAAAACCAGTCGTTAATTTTTTATTAACAAAAAAGGAGGCCACACCTTTTGAAACATTTTAACTTACTTGTAATGGGTATTGTAATTTTTCCGCTCTTGCCGATAGAAAATACCAAAAGACGTGAATAAATACACGGAATAAGTAATATTTACATCACTAAAAATCGCAATGGTAAAAAAAGAAAAAATATTAAAGATAATGAGTAATTGAATTTATGTATAAACAAGTAACATATGTCAAGAATGCTCATGTTTAGATTTCTGAGCAGGTGGTCAAAAATCAAAACTACTGTAGTTTCCATTTTGAAATGGTGTGAAATTACAACACCACTAGCGACCAAACACCTAAGGTCAGAAAGCCAGAAAAGTTCGTTGCACTATGCTACTAATTTTATAAATGTGAAAGTTTGTATGTCTGTCTGTACGCTTAAGTTGTGGAATGAGCTCCCTGCCAAGGTTTTCTGCAAGGACTACAGTATGGAGTTCTTCAAGAAAGAAGTTATTAGATTTCTGAAGGGTCGGCAACGCGCAAGTGATACCCCTGGTGTTGCAAGCGTCCATAGGCTACGGTGACCGCTTACCATCAGGCGTACATAAGCTTGTTTGCCACCTTAGTGGTACAAAAAAAAATAAAAAAAAATGGATGTTTGTTACTCAATCATGCTTCAACCATTGGACGGATCAGCATAAAACTTAGCATACATATAGTTGAGGTCCTGGAATAGCATAGAGGCTACTTTTTATCCCTAGTAATTCAAAACTTCCTGTGGGAATAACTATAACAGAGTTAAACGAACTACTGCTGCACCAATAGCATGCTTTAGCAATTCATTGGTATAGCTAATTAATTAATTAATTGGTTTAATTAAGGAGTTCCACGCCGATAACCGAATTTAGGGCGGGCGGAGCCGCTAGCAAAGTCTAGTAACTAATAAATCTAAATTATCGATTTAATGTAAACCGTTTTAGTAAAGTAATGGAGTAGTATGAAGAATGAAGTGACTAATTTATGCGATAAGTGTTTTTTTACACAATAATGTGGCTGATACAATGCTGGAACACATCTATGTAGAAATAGCATAGGACACGAAAAACGGATTTTGCTAGTATCTGAATGGTGATATTCTGAAAAATACACAGACAAAGGCATTCGTCTTAATTACCTTTTACTGTCACAAATTTAGTTGACACAATGCCGGAATGCCGAGTGTCTCATTACACACAAATCCTAGCTGACTGAATGACTGATAAATTAACGCTCAGGCTGAAGATATTGATAACAGTACCGGAATGCCACATGTCTTGATATATAAAAATCCCGACTCAGTGCCTGATACATTATCAAGCCTAGCTGCGTACCGGCCGATTTTTTAATCGGCCAATAGTTTTTGTCTCGAAGCAGTATGAACTATTGGCCGACAAATAAATCAGGCGGTACGTGCGGTCCTATATATTACAGTAGTCGTAGTTCAACAATTCTTCGATTGGCCGATTAATAAGGTAACGGAATATCGCCTTGCTATATAAAAAAATCAGGCCGACTAGGTGACTAATACATTAACGCTCAGGCTAAAGATAAAGATAACAATACCGGAATTCTGCGTGGCTCAATATAAAGAAATTCAAGTTGGATGAGTGGCATACATTAACGCTCAGGCTAAAGATGTAGACAAATATACCGTAATGCCGCGTGTCTCAATATAAGTAAATCACGGTACTGGCTAAAGATGTAGACAACAATACCGGCATGCCTCCTGTCACGATGTGTTGAAATACCGGCTCACTGAGTGACTGCTACAATACATTGATGCTCAGGGCAAAAATGTGTATATAACATAGGGAATGAATGAAAGGTTTTGCTAATTTACATTGACAAGGGTCACATGAAATTAACAATAAAACTTTTACAGAATACGTCATAAACGAGAATTGAGTGTGTGTAAAAATGTCTAAAATTTTGCTTTAATTAATTACATACATAACGTCTGGCTGTCACAGTACGCGTCTCGCGACGTCGACATGTCTGCCGCCGCTCCGCCCGTCGCGCGCCTACATTGTGTACATATAGGGACGAATCTGTGTTTAATTAATTTAGCCTGTTTGTATTTATCAAACCAGCGTTATTAAGCTATTGTTTATAATAAGGTATACTCAATGTGAAGTGATTATTTAAAAATCATAAAATTTACCAGATAAACGTATAAAATAATGGCAAACCAAGTATTTACATACATATATTGTTACATGAGAGTAAAATTTATCATAAAAATGTCGCATTTGATGAAGAAAGATTGCTATGGCAAGCTTTAGCTGTAGCTATAGTTATTCCACGTACAATTCAGTTATAGTCATTCCTAAAGGAACCCTTCCGGTATAAAAAAGGTTGTGTTTGTCCTTCCCAGTCCCTTCAACAATCTCTGTGCCAAAATTCAGCTCAAACGACAGTAGCCAATCCAGTGGGTTCTAGTGGGCGCTTACCAAAACTGGCACTCATCAACTAACCGCGACGACGCGCGCGTACCACTTACCACGTCTTAATTTTTTTTTATCTCAATACAATTTACAGTCCACTCAGCATTTTATTTAAAGAACCTAAGTCTTACCTTAAAGTAGGTTAGGATCCTAACACTTACTATAAACAAAAATTTGAAATCAAACCTTATAGTTATCATATTTTACTTTTAGTAAAGTTTTTTTTGCATACAAGCTATACTTCGAGTAGTAGGTCATCAGAAATTATATGCTAGTGAATTAATTAGATACATATGGCCTATGTCCTATTGATATTGATACCTGTGTTTAATATTTATTAAAGGTAAGCAGGAGCCGGTGGTGGCCAAGGAGTTCCGATTTCACCTTGCGTCCTAAATGGTGGAGATCGAGCCCGGCATATCCTGATCAAGGAAAGCATCGTGAGGTAAAAATAACGTCAAAAAAGATGTGTATGTGAAGTCTATAATCCGCATTGGCACCGCGTGTGGGCTATGGCCCAAATCACCCTCGTGGGGACGTATGAGGCTGATAAGGAAGCAAGTTTTGAATCAGTTTCTGTTTAAAAATATGAAAGTAAGTAAAAATCGTAAGTTATAATACGGTTAAGTAATATTTTAGTTTCTCCTTAAAAATATTAAAATATCAATAATCATAAATAATAATAAGGTAAGGTAATATTTTTGTTCAAAAATCGTCAGAAGGCTATTGAGTAGCAACCTAAATTAGACAAATAATGAATGCTTCACGTTACAGTAACCTGAAGGTCGAGGTGACCTTTTACTACACCGTCTATGCCTGTACATTATTCACTAAAAGAAACAGAAACTTGTAAACCGGACTCAGAATCTGTTTACAATTCGGGTAAACAAAAATAACATTGACACGCGTCTTTCGCTTCGTTAGTCTATGCAACATATACATTAATACGAATAAATACGTAAATTTGGAATTTTGTAGATTTTAGGTTTAATCAGTGTCGTGATTTGTAAATCAGTTAAAGAATGTGACAATAAAGGTAATCATGTAAGTATTTTAATGATTTATGATTAAATTACCAGAAAAAGTGAACATTAAGTAAAGTTAGGTTATGTTTACAAGATTTGCAAAGAGATTCTGAGTCTGGTTTAGATTAGACTCAACAAAAATATGGCTGTCACTAATATAAAATAAAATGCAATTGTTTATAACAATCATACTATTTGTCCTAAGAGGTAATATGAAAATGGCTCAGACTGATTAACTGATTTATTAAAGTACAGCGTTAAACGCTAGTGTAAGAAACTTATAAATGGTTCCATTTATAATGACAACTTCCGCTAAGAAGTGATTTTGTGAAAATAAATTCCTGAGTAGTAGGGTAAAGTAAGGAGAAAATGTCGACGACGTATTTCAGCATTTTTAAATAATTATCCCCTAGGTGGGATGCATAGAGTAAGAAAGTTTGTATTGGATTTCCATCGGGGCGCAAAAGGGCGTGTACGCGTTTGTATGGGACGGAAAAACTTAAACCGCACGGTTTAACTTAACTAGTAAATACTTAGTTATTTACTAAAATCTCATAAAGAAAACGGGTCTACAAGTTTCTAACATGAAGTAAATTAAGAAAGGCTTGTGTGAGGAAAAAACTTAATTTTAATTCTAAAATTATTAACAGGTAACTGTCAGAAAGTGAACTAGCTCTCATAAATTTTCTTCTACGCGTCTCTTTGTTTAATTGCCTTTGTGCTCTGCGTTTTACACAATTGTCTGAGACTTTCTATAGAATCAACTTTCTCATTAAAATTAATTTGTGTAATTAGGTTGGCTCGACCTAATTGTTTCTGTGAAATTATGCTACCGATAGCTACGTTTAGGAAACTTTAAGGTAAAGGTAAAGTTTGTATTAAATTTTAATAAACACTGAAAATAATTAACACACTGTTTGGAATTATATATGGAAAAAATAAAGCCAAGGTTTTCTCCAAGGACTACAGTATGGGGTTCTTCAAGAAAGAAGTAATTTGTTTTCCAAAGGGTCGGCTACGCGCGAGTGATACCCCTGGTGTTGCGAGCGTCCATAGGCTACGGTGAACGCTTACCATTAGACGGACCGTAAGTTTGTTTGCCTTCTTAGTGGTAAAAAAAAATACATTATGCGAGATAATAAACGTAAACACTGTAAGGTGGTATTTATTGTATGTAATGCTTCCGAGTATTTAAAATGGATTTAAAACTTGGTTTGTTTTAGAAATTGCTTGAATTTCGAATTTAACTATAGATACTTCTATTTGTTTTTAGATACAAATTTCAATTTATTTAGGTAGAATATAAATTTGTTGAGCTTTTGTTAATATCTCAAGTATCATGCATATTAATAATAAAATCAATAACAAATTAGATATGTAAAGATGTAATATACAAGTAGGGTTTGTTTTTTGATTTATCTGTACATTTTTAAGATCTACCTCTTTACAGGTACCTTACATTGACCGCGTTTAGCTCTCGGCCCACTTTGATCTCTGACCTTATTGGTAATCTTTAAACTTTAAATACTTATTATGTAACACAATAGCTATAAAGCATTATCCTTCACAAATTTATTGCATATAATTTAAGGGGGACATACATAGTCCACACATATGATACAAAATAAAATAAGTTATCTTCCCCTTCATTTTAAATTGTGCAATATTCTTTACCAACCCTTAATATACCGCAGAAGATCGGCAAGTGCCCACCCTATTATGAAATATGAGGGTCACACACATCTTGAGTTCACTCGAGACGGTCAGATAAGGGTGGCGGCGTAATATCCCACCACACTGGTATGCGCCTTAACAATTTTTATCATCCGACATTGGATTAGATAAAGCAACGAAAACAAATATAACTGCTCCACGTACGTTAATTTTTTTTTTTTTGTTTTTAATATTTTTTTTAAGAAAAGTTTAATATAGTTTTGAATTCAATTTATAGGGAATGTTCCTTACTTGTCGCCTCAGGCGTTCTACGTTCCACTGCAGAGGCATAGGCCTCTCCTTGAAGAAGGAGGCTTAGGCCATACTCCACCACTCTGGCCTGGTGCGGTGGTTTGCGGACTTTGTCGACCTAGTGACCACTCGAATATCATAGATTTAATCTGCCCATAATGTCTCTAACTTGACTTAATAACTGTCGCATATGACAAAAAGCAAGGAGTTATGTGCCCTCCGAAACACAGCTCACAAAAATGGCCACTAGGCGGTCACCCATCTAAGTAGTGACCAAGCCTAACGTTGCTTTGATTTAAAAATATCGTTTCCGATAGACACCCTATTCAGTAATAGAATACTCACTCTCTCAAAATGGCTAGTTTATCAAATAGTAATAAAATGTTCATTGTTTCATTTATGACTTAGAGATAAATATTGCACTATTATTACAAGATCCCAGAGCGATCTGAAATAACTTATTTTCACATAGATGAAACCTTAGGTTTTCAGTAGCGTTTCATTTTCTTTGAATACCTGCGTACAGGTGGAGCTTGCCTTGTGACACCTGGGCAGGTACCAGGTAAGAAAGGTAAGTAAAAATAAGGGTTACTTGAATTTAAATGGCTGATTTTCATATATGTTTTGTAGAATATTATTCTAAAATAGTATTATATGGACACTTTCCATGGGCCAAAACTTTTGTCAGACGCTTTAAAGCGCCACAAAAAATAAATTTTGTGTTTAGGGGATGTTAGGTCACTACAATTTGTCTGACTAATAAAATATAACTTCGTAATAGTTACCTTAATAAGATATTTAAAAATCAGACGAGTAAAAATAAGGAAAGTTTATTTATTTTTAGAATAAATAATTATTTAAATAATAAATTTTTTTTAGAATAAGGACATATATTCTATATAGGTTTTCGCTAAGGACTGCAGTTTCGGGTTTTTTAGGAAAGTCGTTGTTAGATTTTTGAAGGGTCGTCAACGCGCGAGTGATACCCCTGGTCTTGCAAGCGTCCATGGGCTTCGGTGACCTCTTACCATCAGGCGGACCGAAAGCTTTTTTGCCACCTTATTGGTATTAAATAAAAAATACTTTTTATTTCAGAAAATTCAATTGTTCTCACAAGAATAAATATATCCGAATCCCACATGAACGAACGATAGCTACAGCTATAGCTTGCTAATTTGATAGCGCGGGCTAGTTATAAACAATAATAATAATATACTTGTTACATTTATATTCTTTGCGTGGCATAAAAAATATAAAAAATCGTTTTGAGTAGATTCTTTTAGAGAGTTAAGGCGAAAAGGTAATTAAGAAATACCCAGGAGCGTATATAATTGAGTACAAAGATGACCCTCCTCGACTTATAGCTAAGTTTTAATTATAGCCCGAATTCGATGGTATATATTATAATTATGTATTAAAGATTAAGTAGGTACGTACATAAATAAAAAATACCTACTAGTACCTTTTTTTATATACATTGCTGTATATAAAAAAAGGTACTAGTAGGTATTTTTTATTTATGAACTCTACTACCTACAAAGAGTTTCCGAAGAAGCCGCGAAAAAATTTATCAAATGCTTAACTTAAAAAAAAATCTAATTAATAAAAACAATTGCTTTTTGTTCACCTTGTTTCAGCAATCTCAGAAAAATATTCGATTCGGAATCGCGTCTAAATGGTCTTTGAAAAAAATAAGTTCCGCTCGAAATTATTGCAAAAGTTATAAACAACTAACTGAAAAAAGGGTGGTTAGGTTTTTTGCAAATATATCAAAAACTAAGCAAGATGTGACTGTGACTTCTAAAAAAAGATTCAAAAAGTGGACAAAACTTTCTATAAAAATTTTGGACTCCCGGAACTGTAAGACTAATAATTATAATTTTCCTATAATTTTAATTAAAATACGGCTGAAAACTTGTAAAACATGAATTGAAATAAATAAGATTTCTTTAAACATATTAAATTTTAAAATTGAGAAAAAAAATGCAGGCACTTACTGGATAGATTAATGAATGATAGATTAATCCGCCGGCAAACTTTTCTGCTTTAACATGAAGATTGCAAGTAATCATTGTTGAACTAAAATCTGGGATAGTTATTAAAAAAAACTGAATAACCCTTTTTTTTCATTTTTCCATCGGGGTTCTATTCATAATAAAATTATTTGTGGGCGGAGTTTGCGTAAGTCGGTACCCATTTTCAGCTGCGTTTTCACCCCTCTGGGAAAATTATAAATATTGGTCCTGCATTATTATTAAATTAGAACGGGTCTTACCACGATAGGTTTTATTTTGGGTTTATAATGTTACAGAGCCATGAAAATACTAGTTAAAAAGAGTTAATTGGTCCTAAAGTTTTGGGAGTCGAGACTTTTTTTAAGCAATTTTATCCTCTTTCCGAATCTTCTTTTAGGTTTGAAAAATCTTGATTAGTTTTTGAGATATCCCCTTTATTTTTTAGTAAATATTGTTTATAACTTTTGCAATTTTTTTGAGTTATACTTATTTTTTATTTTAAAAATCATCTAGACACGATACCGAATCGAATACCACCTCATTCATATTTTTCCGAGACTGCTAAAAAAAGTTAAACAAAAAAGCACTTGTTGACTAGACAATTAATATTAAGAGCAATTTAAACTTTAATTATCTGATCTGTTACTGGCTAAAAAAATAGAGTTTAGTTCAAACGTAACGTTTTCAGGTATTTCGTTTACCGCCGAGAGTTTCGCTAGCCTACATTTTGTAGGTAACGTACGATTTCTGCAAAGAGCTATTTCGTCATTCCTTTCACGTCAGCTGAACCCCCGCTCCACATCCATTTCCTTCTCACGATAGTGTCAACCCTAAATTGTCCACATTGTATTCTGTCGTAATTTCAAATCATTTTATGTACCGTAATCATTCAAGAACGATCAGCATTTGGTTTGGGATGGTTCAGTCAATAATTTAGTTATTTTTTACTATATTATAAATATCTAAAGAAATAAAAAAAATACGAAATATAAAAATTGTTTAAAGTGACAAGGATACTTGTCACATTTTAAATAAGTCAGCTGTTCCCAGTGGTTTTGCTTGCATAAATTTACTGCAACCTGAAGTATTTTAGCCATTTCGTAAAGTAATTTAGCAAAACCTGCCTAGATCCTTAGGTTTGTGTATTAGTACTGCGGTAGGCTGCGGTGGCCGCTTACCATCAGGCGGGGCGCGGGTTTGTATGCCATCTTAGTAGTATAAAAAAAAATAGTAAATAGTAAGTCAAACTTTATGCAAAGTTGTATATGTGCTTTACTAGTGATTTTTATTTTACAAGTGACAAAATCTTTACAGAATAAAATAAAATACTTTCAAATTAAATAGTTAAAAACAAATAGCCATATAATAAATTTTTTTATGATATAATTGGGCGACAGAATAATAATACACAGAGGCTGATAGACGCTAGGGTTGGCAAAATTTAACGGTGACCGACCACACTAAACAATGTGGCCGCTTTGTCGCTTCCACGGTTAGCCGTTCCAGCCTTGTTACTATGTAAAATTAAGTTCACTGCAGAGGTTGCTCCTCGCTGAATAGAGGTAAAATGGGAACTTTGGAACAATAGCTTCAGCCAGTCGGAGTAGTTTCATAGGGTGAAGTAATATTTGTAATAAACATTTCTATTGACTATCTTCGCTCTATGATCTGTTTAATAATACAGGGAACTTCCCTATAACGATATGTTTCGTGGTTTTGATATTTGTTCTTATGTGTGTTTAGGGCTTTTCATAACTTATAGACTTTACCTATTGTAATCGCATTTAAGATTTGTAGGTAACATAAAAAACTGCATTTTTCCTCTAAATACCTATACGTCAATTTATCGGTAAAAGTATTTTTTGTTGGAAATGTAAATTATAATATTAAAAAGTAATATTGTGTTGTATAAGAGACAGTTGTTTAGCCGTGCGCTAATAAAACAAGGAATAGTGAACGGTAACGGTGTGGATATTCTGTTTTTACTTCACGATGCTGCTATAAAGGCTTCAAAAAAATGACACTAAATTTAGTATTAAGTATACTAAATCTCGTCTCGAGAAAAGCACAAAAGTGTCGCGTCGGTCTTTTCCCCAAGTAAACACCTAGTCGCTAAAAAAACAATTAAAAAAGTGTTTTTAAAAAGCAGTTTCGCACACGATGAAAACTATAATGGGGCAAATTATAGGCCTAGGACAATTATTTAATCTACTATATATATATATATATATACAGGTAAACAATCATCGTATATCGCAGAAATGGTATCAAAAATGTGGCTAGTGGTTGTACCACATCAAAAACCTTAACACTCGGGTAAAATTATACATTTGTTGATTAATTCATTTACAATCACAATGTTTTACAAGCTAATATTTACTTGCAGCCGGGAACCCTAATCACCCCGCGCGCGTGTGCGCTTCCTTTACTAATGGAGTCAGTCAATTACTTAAGACGGGGAACCCGATCATAAATCCGAGTCATCGATCAAAGTTCGTCCGTGACCGGGCCGACTTCACTACACTCCGATAAAATATTGCTTTTCTATTTTGTGGAATACTTTTCGTATTGGATAAGTGATTGATTTATTACTGTCTATGCACTAGCGGTTACTTAATATCTTTAATACTTAAGTTACCATAAGTTATGAGAATAGAAGATTTTTAATGTGTATATTTCATGCTTTTTATTATGTTGGACATTTGTCGTCGTCTACCTGGTAGAAGGCCGTCACAACATACTTACGTACTAGTTAGTCTGACAGACGTTGTTCTGCCCTATGTACTACAGCGAACTCTAGTGGCAAGTTAAATTGACAACAAAAAACCTTGTAACAAAAACAATATACCTTTTTTATTCTATCAAAACTTTTACAACAACAGAGAGAATCACAAAATAAACTTTGCCATAGAACTTTTTAAGAGGAAGCTAATAAAGGCTTTGCGATTTGAACGAGCCTATAGCAAGTTCGAAATTCAAAAAGCTTTGCCGTGTTCGAAGCCCGACGCGTTTAATTGGAGGCTTTCCCGATCGGGTGACGATAAAGTACCCAGCCAATTAAAAGACGGGACGTCTGACATTTAAACAGCGACCCATTACAAGTCGACTGGAATAGTAGGAAACGACTGTGTTTTCCTAGAAGCATTATGATAATAGTGGTAAATAGTTTTATCAAAATTATATTTATGGGGTTTTGTGATGCGGTGTTCCCTTATATAATTTACTAGCGGGGAGCGCTACACACAGTTACACAGTTAAAAATATACTCACATAAATTGTCGAAATATAGAGGTAAATATGCACATTGAAGATATTTTTTTGTAATTGAATTGTATAAATGAATAAAACTCAAAAAGTGATTCAAATAAATATTTGTAATATTAAATCATATTTGAATAAAAAACTTATAAAAACATCCTTTCGAGAGAATCACGAAATCCACTTTTGCTATAGAACATTTTGGGAGAAAGCTAATAAAGGCTTTGCGATTTGAACGGGCCTGTAACAAGTTCGAAATTCAAAAAGCTTTGCCGTGTTCGGAGTCCGACGCGTTTAATTGGAGGCTTCCTTGATCGGGTCACGATAAAGTACCCAGCCAATTAAAAGACGGGACGTCTGACGTTTGAACAGCGACCCATTACGAGTTGGCTCGTATATAGTTAGACGATACGACGATATATTAACGATATTGTTTGCCTGAAAGCATTATGAGTGTCATTAAAATTATACTTATGAGTGTTTTTGTAATAATATTTCCTTATTTGGATAGTAGTAAGTAGTATTGAATTTATCGTTTAGAATAAATAAGCATTATACACGGATACATTTTTAGGATGATTTTGCACCAACATAAATATTTAGTTTAATTAAAGTTATTTTTATATAATTTATTGGGTTAGTATAGAAGTTTTCAAACATGAAACAGTTATGTTTAAGTTTTTGCCTATATGCCTTTTTGTTTTGGCAACAAAAGCAAATACAACTAAATGGATTTCTCTTTCTGAAAACCTTAATTCCTCGTCAATATTATTTGATGTGATATTATTATTAAAAACGTTATATGCGGTAAAGTATTAAAACTTTCAATGTTTACTTTTCACCAATTCATCACTCAGTCCAATTCATGGAGGGCAAGCCGGACTCGATTCAATTTTTCATAATAGGTAAATAAAATGTAACATCTTAAATATACCATCACTGCACATATCCATTAAGAGGTGTTACGAACAATTCTCGTATTAAAGGTATTCTGTTCCTCAGACTTGATAGACCACTGTACCGGAATCGAGATCACTTTACAATTTACAAATTTACACAATATTATTTGCTCATAGCGAGAATTGATCTTAGGACCTTCGACGTGGCAGTCCTAATACCTACATTTTAATCTTTTTCGCTATTTTATTCAAATTATAAAGAAATCTCAAATTTTTTATTTCTACAAAAAACCAAAAGAAAATAATTCAGTTGATAATATTATTACCTACACAAACAATACGCTCCAACCATTTCCATATTACTTTACTACAGCTATTTGAATGAAGAGTATCTGTCGGTATAATATCAAAGAAAATGTCAAGGGAAGTCATAGATCGCAAATATTTTTCGCAATTCACCCTGAGCGCCATTGTCTACCCTCTCACCTGCCCCTGCCACTTGCCCGCAGAGAAAGAATGTCACGGAATCAATCGAGAGAGAAAACCCCGATAATATAATAGAATTGAATTATCGCCGAGATGAAGATGAGACGGGGAGGGAAGCGTGTCTTTCCCTCTCTGAGGAAGGAATCGTAATTCAATTGTATTCGGTAACAATTTGGGAAGCTGTATCTTATTGGATGTTTGCTCCTTTCTTGATGCTCTATAAATACTTAAGTATATAACAATGGCGCGATTTCAACAGAACTTGACTCTGCAACAGGTTTGCTTTGCTGTTGAAAACGCATTTGCTTCAGCAGGTAAAATGATTGTCCGTGATCGGATTCCTATTCTTTTGTGTGCAGTGAATTATTTTGTTGAAATAAAAGTATTTTTCCTACTTGAAATAAATATAGTCTAAACACATTTTTCTTCCAATAAATATAGTATAGTATACCTATACACATTTTTCTTTCAATAAATAAAGTATAATTAATATACCTATTCAATTTTTCTTCCAATAAATATGGTATAGTACACCTATACACGTTTTTATTTCGATAAATGTAGAATAGTATACCTATTCACATTCTTCTGCTAATACATTTAGTACAGTTAATCTAAAGACATTGTTCTTCCAATCAATATAGTGAAAAGAAAGTCTATGTTTAAAAATGCTTCCGGTTTATTTATAATCATACACGACGAACACGATCAAATTAAAAAGTACCTAAATAGGTGAAAAAATATATAAAAAAAAAAATAGCATTTGGCTGTGTCACGGTTGTACAATTAATTGCAAAACTGGCAAAATATTTATCATTTAAAAATGTTCCATTCTCTTTCTGTTAGTTTGTATTCTAAAGTTTATGGGAAAATGGCATTCCTTTATTGTGACACATTTAAAGCAGTGTTCGTTGGCCTACTTTGGTTTTCTTACTCTCAGTTCTCTAGTTGAATGATTTTTTTTTTCTGCGTTAGATATAGTCTTGTTATTTACAATATCTTTAAATTATCGTTTTTATTTTTGCAATATGTAAATCTCTTATAATAAATAATTGTCAAGACTACACAGAGTATATAAAATATTCACTTTGCCACGAGACGTTCATTTAACTTTTCTATTCTCATGGAAAACATTGTATTTAAATTATCTGTTATCGAAATTTCGTTCTAAGGCGTCGTGAATACCCAAAATTTACTTATACTGAGGAGAAAATTGTGAATGGCATGAAATTCCACAAGAGCTGGGACATTCAGCGATGCTTTCAGGGTAGAAGGGTGGAACAGGGGCTGTCACCGACAGTGAATTGTGACCGTTCCGATAGCCAAGGCATTTTGTTACCAGATAAAGTCCATCTACCTTTACTGGGTACCTATTGTAAAATAGAAACGGGTTTGCTATTGTTGAATCCTTAATCATTTAGGTATATATAACAGCCTTAAAAGTAATAATAATTCTTAGAGATCTGTAACTAGAGCTGATATTATTTATTTTATGTCAGTTAAATATTGAAAAAAAAAATGTTCTGGTGTACATATAACTTTGCGGAACATCATTCGGTTGATATATTTTAAAAACGTAGTTAGATAAATTAATGTGCATATAACATACAGTGCAACAAACTTTTCTAACCCGGTGTATCGTCGCTAGTGTCATGTAAGTTTACACCATTTTTATATAGCGACTGTAATTTTGATTTTTGACTAACGGGTTAGAAAAGTTTGTTGCACTGTACGTTCTGCGAAGATTCTTTATATATTTAGGTAAGCAATACCACTATTGTGACTAACGCGACAAAGACATAGTTATTAGTTATATGTCTTAAGATGGCGCCTAAGCTAGAAGCGAACTCCGCGGCGAAGAACTTCTTAATAGTGACTAATTTTATTTTATCTTAATATAATTTAAAAACTATCATACGTAGAATGCATATTACTGTATTGTGTTTGTATCTTTATATTCATGAAGTAATTCATGGTATAGCGTAATAACCACTGATAGTGAGCGAACTTCTTTGTCTCGGCGCAAAATGCCGAAAAGCGGATACACTGACAAGGGTTGTCACAAATAGAAATGCAAGTACGGTCCTACAGATTGAAATGTTTAGATGTTAAAATTAATGCATGTGTATGTGCTTACATTAATTAATCAGTTCTAATAAAATATTACCCTCGCGATTCAATATATGTTATTCGCCACGATTGTTAGATGATTTTAATTCATTTTAATTCTCTGTTATCAAATTAAACAATATAATTGATTCTCATTCTTTCATTCAAACAAATTATTTTTTTCCCATCATTACTGTAAGTCGTCGAAAAACAACTGTATTCTTCACATGTACATCGAATTTGTAAAGAAATAGATCCTGTGTCACAACGATTATAAAATTCAATTAGTACTACTTAGACAGTACCCGCGCGCACAGGCGGTCGGACGGAGTGATCGCCTGCGAAATAGGGGTGGGGAGTCGCCGGCCTGAACCGCACCGCACTCATCGTTGCTCTTTCTGAACGGCCGAGTTATTTCACTATTAAATTAGTAGTTGTTACGCTATGTCAAAGATATGAGGTGCGTGTTTAGCTTAAGAAAAAAGGCATAACAAATAACCACAGGTAAAACATTCATCTAATTCATACAGTCAGTCATAGCCATATTATGGTACCTTATCCAACGATTGCCTTCGATGGCGGACTGTATGAATGAAATAGCTTTAAATTACTTTTAGGCTTACCATCAGGCGAACCACAAGCTTGGTTGCCACCTTAGTGGTATATAAAAAAATTAAGAGTTTTTTTTTATTTTTAAAAATCGAAACTGTAATTAATTGTATTTAGTTTGTATATTTTCAAAATACCTATCATATTTTAAAAATAAAAACACTGTTTATACATATATATAGATCGTTTTTGGAGTAGATAATTTCCTAAATTTGGTAATTCATGGAATCTAGCTACTATTTATAAAGCCGTAGCAACAGAACCCTAGATTTTAATACAACAACAAATATTCGAAACTATTATGTATACAAGTCTGAATTTTGAGCGCGCTCTTATTTAAAATTCTTCATCTTCTGAACTTTAATCTTAAATGGAATAGTCTTAATTTTACTATGTATCGATCCCATTTCTTAATTTGAGTGACCAATAAAGGCTTTATATTTAAAGTTATAATGTCGCTCTACAATAAAACTGGAGCAAGCCAACAATGGATCAAGATTAAAAGTTCTGACAAATTGACTAGAATGGCTCTAAAATGTGGGGATATTAAAAACTTTAGTCATTATATTCGTTTCAACAATTTCAGATGTCTACTAATTTCCATATTGCGTGTTCGGAATAATCGATGGGAAAATCATTTGCTTTTCAAATACGGACCGAAGAATATTAGCTTTTTTATCAATGAATCTTGTTTAAATTAACTAAGTGGTTGTTTAATTTTGCCAAGCGCAGCGTGAGGCGAGAACGCCGTCATTTGTATCTACACCAATTCGACAGCATTAAGGTTTCTGTGCGTAACCGGCTGGACATATAGGCAATTATTCAAATCAAACTAAAAATAAAGTTAAAAAACTAAACCCGACCATGGAAAAACAAACTGAAAAGCATGAAATTTTACATAACTTATATACATTTTCAAAATCCTTGAATAAAAACCTTTCATTTGATGCCAAACTCGATATATTTGTGAATAGTTTTTACTTTCATAGCAATTCATATCCGCCATGTTAAATTTATTATGAAAACACAAAACCTATGACACTCCGGATTTTAAGACTAAGCTAACGAAACCTTATTTTTTGAGATAAAGTATGTTAGGAGCTACATGGGAACATATGAACATGCTAAAATACACACATAGACTGCCAAAATCATAACCCTCTTCGTATCAGATAGTCAGGTAAAAATAATAATTTAGTACCTATATAAGTAAATTAAATTGGTAAAGTTCTTTTTTTTTTAGTTTCTTGTTATCGCATAAAGATTGAGCTGAAGCCGAGGAACTTAAGATGGATAAAACATTAAATGGAAGTACATACAAATTATACATATAATAAGAATACAACACATAAACGCACTTACCCCACTCAAAGTTTTGATATTGTGTAAAGCGTCTTGCGCTTTCAACGCCGCTTTTCGCGTGAAAAACGTCACAAAACAGCACCCTGGAACAGAAGCGTACACTTACAAAACATGACATACACATAGCAAACACGGGTTGGTTACATCTACTAATAAAATTTTACTAGGCGAGTCTTAAGAGCTACTTGGTGATATTGTCGACATTACCATAAACGTGACCTTTTTTTTTCTATAGATATAATGAAACAAAAAGTACAACAAGACAAATAGTTTTGTTTTAAAAATGGTATCAATTAAGTGTATATACGGACTCCTTAACATATCGTAATTTAAAAAAATAAAAAAAATTAACAAAATATTTTTGCAAATGGGTTATATTACATTAGAAATATTTACTTTAACAAATTTATGTTAAAATTACTCAAGGTAAAACTTCACCAAGTGGCCCCAAAATTTCTAGAACGATGCTATTTTTTTTCGCTCAAGAGACTCGGCATTTTTAAAAGCAGGTCTACTACTTACAGACACGCACGTCGTAAACGGCAGACCTTTGCCCGTTATTTCATGATAATACTCTTTTAGTATAGGATTTCTACAATATATTGTAGTAACTTTTGTAGATCTTTAAAACTTTTGACAGAAAAAGTTTTTTTTTTTCATTACTTAGTTTTGATTGCATTGGAAAAATTGCACTCAACACTAAAAAAATTACAGAAAAGCCATTTATTTTTTCCTTGTTTTTAAAAAAGATACTATGCAAGAGTACACAATTAATTACAAAATTATTTTTTTATGATAAAGATTAGTTTCTGTTGTTTCTAAATTGTAAAAGAGTGTCATCACATTCGTAGTATGTTAACGGATCCATTGCACTCAAGTAGATGCAAACTATTTGACACTAGCGTGTTGCGGCTAACAATTTCACACGCTATACACAATGCACTAAATGAAATTGGAATTGTTTCACGTATTGATAGTAATTTGATTGAAGAGAATCGGACCATTCAATTATATACATTTATTAGTTGTTAGGGTCAATGACATATGGCAACGGAAACAATTCAAATTTCATTTTATTTTAAAACGACATGTAAGTAGGTACGTGTACAAAAAAATACGAAACATAGATATGCACTTGAAATATCCTCGTCATAACATATTGCTCGCAACGGGTACAAGAGGGTTGGTATCTACACGGAAACTAACAAAAGGATTTTTTCCAGACATAAGAAGTTTAACAAAGCATACGGAAATGTCAACATGAAAAACGTACGCTGATCTTTTTGTTAAAACGCATAACAATTAAATGGCAACATGTTAGTATGATTACGAGTAGGCATTTACGATGCAATATGAGGTAAATATTTAGGCTTTCTGAAATAAAACAATAACGAACGGAAGAAAAAAATCTTAAAAAAAAATAAAAGAACAGATCTTTTTTAAAATCCAATATATATTTTTAACAAAATATATATCCATTACACAATTTTTGTCCATGGAACTGTACCTTCAATTATTGCATAAAGCATATAAAAGAAAGAATTGCCATAATAAAATGAAGTAGGTACTAGGTAATTCTGAAACTACGAATGTTAACTATTTTAACAGAATGCTTACGATATCAGATTGACATGAATAGGGCCCCAGTTTCGAATACAGCTTCTTAGTTAAATGTAAACTAGGCGTTTAAGGAATAAAAGATTCGTTTAGAAATGGAAATCAAAATGTTATTGAGTGATTGAACATTTATGAAAACGTAACTGAATAATATTACAATGTTTCTAATTGATGTCAAGAACGCATCGCATCTTGTTCATTTTCCAAGAATCTTAAACTTTTGGCATGTTTATCTAGTTCAGTATTTCATACTGTTTGGTATCTGGCATACGCAATTAAAATATAACAATTACACATTTAAAGCTGTACCAGTTGGATATGTCGACAGGAAAGTTAAAACTTACTTATTTACCATCTTAAAAATAAAATCACAAGTAATCAAAATTAGTTTCAAGTTTGTACGTATGATACCTGTTTCCGGAAAACACATGGAAATTGCTTTTGTCTTCTCAAGATGTAATTGCAGTAGATAATTCTGAAAAGAATTATATTTATTCTATGACTGACCTTTGCTGGAACCTGTGATCTTGTCTCTGAGCACATTGATCTGATGAACTCTGCCAAACTCTTCGAACATCAGCCTGAGGTCATTTTCATCCATACTTCTAGGTACTTGGCCCACGAACATCTGTAATGTGTTTAACGAAAAATAAGTACTTAAAGGGATTATATTAATGTAAAGAAAAAGCTTTGAGAAAAAGAAAAGAGTTACATGCGACTTTGCAAGCTTAGAAAAGATTTTGGTACCTAAACATAATTTCGCTCTAGTATCTACATAATCAAATTATTATATAAATTTTGCTTTGGAAAATAAATAAATTAATGTTCTATCTTGATTAATGTGTTTATGTCTCACATTTGTCTAACATATCTAGGCCATGTCTAAATAGACACAGTACGTGCCTAAAAACATCATGTATAATACCTACTTAAGATATATGTAGTCCGGAACTTTTATTAAGCTTTTGCATGAGATCGATATATATTGTAACTTCAAGTTAACTATGAAATAAATAAATGCAACGTCACGACACTTCATCAGAGTAGTATTTGTATAGCCTATTTTTTACCCCAGTTCAGATACATAATATATCTTGTTTTTTTACTTAAGACATTCAATAAAGCCCGTCATGCAGACACATTGCGGGTAAGTGACATTCGTCATGATATTTATCAGCCTATTTGCGCCCTCTACTGGACAAAAGCCCTACCTAAAGCACTTTACTAAGCCTTCCGTATACAGTTGACTGTTGCTCCTTTCGTACGTTTCGGTGTATTTCTCTTAAAGGTGTCCTACACTTCGACTCCTAATACGTGCTCTTGCAGAATTATTTAAATTTCTACCCAAGGCCTCGAATACCCTTAAGATCTCTTTGGATTTCAACTTCAGTGTAAGTTTTATTCCAAATAACCAAAACGGAATCCATATCATTTTGTCATATCTATCCGTATGTCACAACCTCATAACAAACTTCATCTTGCCTGCGAACTGCTATATATTATATTATTGAATTTTTTTTATACCACTAAGGTGGCAAACAAGCTTGTGGTCCGCATACAGGAATACCAAAATAATAGGGATAGCTTTTTCTACATGGAGACATGAAAACGTCAATTGAGGGATGAATATTTTTATTTTCGTATAGTACATAGTGTGTGTAGTACTTATTTTCGAATTGTACATAGTGTGGTTGTCAGAAATTAAAAAGGTAAAAATGAAATAAAATTGAAAAAGTGAAAATAAAACCGTAATAAAAACAATGAAAATTGTTAAATCCAATGTTTCTAATCTATATATGGTGCCGAATACGCCAAAAAGTATTAAAACCTTGTAAATTTTACATTTATGATACAGCCAGTAGCTTTTTAATAAATTAAGTACAAATAAAACGTCTTAAAGACAATATTATTTTTAAAATCATATTTGAATACAGAATAATGCATTGCCAGTACACTGGCACAAGATTGTACAAATTGAAAGACAACACTCTCAGAGCTGCGGGAGCTTGAAATCTTGAAAGTCAAGTTATTTTAAATGTGTGAAATTCATGTTTAAATAATGAAATTGAAGTCAGTTAAACTTTTTAATCAAAAGTAAGTATTAACAAAAGTCGTTTTGAAGCAAAATAAAGTTTGATTACAACTTTAATACAGTGCGCTACAGTACGTCTGACAAAATGTTGTTGGTACGAATTGAAAGCAATCACGATTTGCAATTGGTGCGGGCGCGGCGCCGTCGCTTAACGAAGTGGAACCTTTTTAATTACGTCACTATATCACTTCATTTTGCAAATTCCGAAGTTTACCTTCGCTTTATGTACGTCAAAGGCAAATTCGTAATTAAGATCCAAAGAGTTACGGCACGATGTTTTGGATCACACAAAGTTGATTGGTGGCGAAAGATAAATGATTTTAATGGCATTTATTAAGTACGAATATACATCAAAGCGGTGCCATTCGATGCGAAATCGTAACGCTGTAAAGTGTACTTAGCAATAGAAGTTGCCAATTTTATCTTATGAAGGCTAAGTTTCGCACAGCTTTGCGTTTACTTTAAGGGTGAACCAATGCATGATTGAGGAAGTGATATGAATAAAGACAGAATAGAATGCACAAAACAGAGACAAGTATACAAAAACAAATTTAAAAACTTTGCCTGTGCTAAAGTCGGTTTTCGGCGTGGGATACCTACGTCAACAACGATGATGAGTTAGTCATACCGTGTTCAATTTAACCGCGACTTTGTCCGCTTTGGAAAAAGAATGCCTTAAACGGTTATTGGTTTAATCTACAACAAAATTGGAATTCTAAAAAAATCCCTGGTTTGCCCCCTAGGGGATAATTTTTTGAAAACGGTGATTTTTAACTCTAAAGGCAAAATACTAATTTTTGTGCATTTAGCTTTAAAATTTATAACGAGTTTCATAAAAACATTCAACCCACATTTTACCGTTTTAGGGGATGAATTTTGCAAAATACTGTCTATCTTAGTGGAACCCTACGTTAAGTAAGGAACCCACCTAGCCACAAGTTTCTGGACCAAGCAGTATAGGCTGTGTGTTGATATGTCATTAAATCAGTCAGTTTTTTTCTTTTATAAGGATAATATATAGATTGATGAAAAAATCCGTTTTTTTTTAATTTCACGTTTCTAGGTTCAGGAGTTTTGTCTCGACGTTGATGAGTTAGATCATGTTCTTTTTAGGGTGCCAACAGAGCCCTATTACTAAGACTACGCTGTTTGTCTGTCTGTCCGTTTGTCTGGCCATTAATAGGCTCTATCTTTTAGACCGAAATAGGTAGAAGCCAGAATTTTTCACGGAATATGTATTATAATAGGGGATTATCTAATTAATTCAAATTTAAGGGGGGTCCACATACAAGAAAGACATTTGAGTTGATTTTACTCTATCGTAAAAACAGAAAGATATAGAAACTTCAAACTTGCAGTGAAAAATAGTGTGAACTCAAAAGTATTACAACAAATAACCGGCCAAGTGTGAGACGGGCCCAAGCAATAACTATTTTTAATTACCGATACAGCGCCATCTAGCTAATCATTAATAGAAACAGTAACACATTTGTTTGTTGGAAACCATATTCAAAGTTAAGCAACGTCAGGCTTGGTCATTACTTAGATGGGTGACCGCTTAGCGGCACACTTTCTTTTTGTTTGTGTTTTTATTTAATTACGTAAATGGTGGTAGGTATGGAACCCTCGGTGCGCGAGTCTAACTCGCTCTTGGCCGGTTTTTTTTTGTATTTAGTTTAAGTCAAAATAGTAAAAAAGTACCTACTATTACTTTTCACCTACTCGACATCCATTTATTTTATGAGCCTTGTAATAACCCGGTATCATTGATGTAGGTACCGGGCAATTTCCGATGACTCATTTATGGGGGCCTTTGGACCGGAACATGTAATATTTCAATGTAATGGCCATCCACTATGTTTTACTTGGGTTGTTTCCTCTATGGTAATGTATAAAAGACAAAGATTTTATGTGTGCTCTTATGAGAAAAATGACATGTCAGAAGGCGATTCGAAGACTATTATTTTAAAGTCCTCCCCTCATTAAATTATTAAATCGTAACAAGGAAAAAAAAAGCTGAATCAAAAATATGAGAAAGTCAATCTTGCATGATTTAAGTCCGTAATTACTTTCGATAACTACCAATCCATGTTGTTCCAGGCGAATTTGCATCAAAATTTGGCCTAATAATATATATAGGAAATAATTTCTTCGTTGTCATAAACTTTACAATCTATGTTTCAGTTTTACTAATTTAATAATAATAGACTGAGATATAACTAGTATAACTTTGAAAATTGCATTTATAATAAAAAAAATATATGAAAAATCCTATTTTCTAAAAGAAATTTATGAACCAATAAAATAAATATAGGCGGTAACCGCTTACCATCAGGCGACCTGCAAACCTGTTTGTCACCTTAGTGGTATAAAAAAAAATAGATGTCATTCTAAATTGCACAGTACAAATAATTTAATATTTTGAATGCATAGTGTAGGTAAAAAAGTAAAACGCTCACATTCAGAACATACCTACATTTAAATAGAACATCAAACTCGTCTGCATAATATGTTTTCTTTATTTTAATTTATACATTTTCTAATTTAACTTTGGCGGTCTACACTATCTTTCTATGCTTAACTTTGTTTTAATCTATAAAAAAGTCTATACCTACCTATAAGAAGTTTAAGAAAACTGATGCAAAAGTTTTGACGAGTTTTTTTGATGTTTTGTCTTTTTGTATGTTTGTTTATTGACTCAACATCACGTGAAAAAAATAGAACATGGTTGCATTGTTAGGCTCACTAAAAGTACAGTTATGTAGTGTACTATGTTTTACGTCACATTTTGAAACAGAGGTCTATCATAAGTATAATTCCATTATAAGTTTCTATGAGGCTTAGCTCTTTTAAGTTGTCCAGCTGAAACTTTTTTTTTTTTTAATACCACTAAGGTGGCAAAACAAGCACACGCTCCACTTGATTGTAAGCGGTCACCGTGGCCTATAGACGCTTGTAACATCAGGGGTATCACTCGCGCGTTGCCGACACTTCAAAAGTCCAATAACTTCTTTCTTCAGAGCTAATGAGTATCATACGACTGTTATCAACACACTTGGGAGAAAGCAAATACATATGTAAGTGTTAAAATGTTGTAAACAGTTGATATCAAATGGAATCTGATAGTTTTGATATGTTTTTGACGAACACGTTGGGTTAATTTTTCAAAAACGAAGAACTTAGTTCATACGGTCTATTCTTGCTTAAAATAATAAAAAAAAAATATAAAGCAAAAGGCTAAACGTTATTAAGAAGCTGAAAACGGTGTAGTAAATGCTGCTTTATGAGCAAGTATGTTGAAAAATTATACGATTCATAATGAACCGGTTTAACAACAATCCCTAATAATGTTAATCCGGAGTTATATTCCATAACATTATTTACAACTTAACTTACTTTAATATAATCCGGGTCCGGTATGTCCGGTTTTTCTTCATTGTTGTTGTTTATACTTGTATTGTTGTTATTGTTGTTTATGCTCATGTTCAGCCCACTGTAACAAAAACGTAACCGAGTTAATGAAGCGTAAAATAAAGCTTTAAGGACTTAATAACTGCGCGACCTTTGCCGGTAGTAGGAGCTTTAATCTCATAACTAACAATTTTTCAGGTACGAAAACGACTTCTTTACGAAAATAAATACCTTAAAAGGTAGATTAATGATTTTTGTGTTTGTTTCTAAAACAAAATGAAGAGAGAAGTTGCGTGTAATGAAAAAGGTGGGAAAATTATTTAAAAGCAAAAAAAAAGGCTGACTGTTCTGGTCTAGTTGGTAGTGTGGCCAGCTGCTGAGCGGAGGGTGTGGGTTCGATTCCCGCACGGGACAAACATTTATGTCATAATATAAATATTTGTATTTGTCTTGAGTCTGGGTGTATTTATGTATGATACGTATGTATTTCCATAAAAAAGTAATATTTATGTATTCGTATCCGTTGTCTGGAACCCATAACACAAGCTTTACTTACTTTCGGGCCAGACGGTAAAAAATATATATATATTTATTATATGTCTAAATCTTAGTTTGTATCAAGTATGATTTTTTTTGTTTTCGCATTTATCTAAATGCATTAAAAGTTAAACATTTTGGTATCGAGTTTATTCTTGCAGTAATATTTCAAGATGGTATAAGGCGAAAAAATGTTTAAATGCAGTTGCTCATAACGCCTTTGTAAAATTCTCTATTTCAATCGAGACATAAAGTTTATTTAGACTTGCACCATAATGTACACTATAAAGTTAAAGAAACAATGCAAGTAGGTTTTGATGTTCGAAAAAATCAAATACACTATACGACATAATTCAAATTTAGATTCATGAATATAATTCATAATCAAATGAATAAAAAAATACCATGCAAACAAAGCGCACCATTACCAATTCATAAGCTGAGTAAAAATACATAAAATAAATGGTTTACATTATTATGATTCTTTTATTTCCTTGCATAAAAACTGCAATTCATTTAAGCACGTTAAATAATACTTGTGGTTTACATTATTATCATTCCTTTATTCCTTGCATAAAAACTGCAATTCATTTAAGCACGTTAAATAATACTTGTGCTTTAAAGGTTATTTTGAAAGCAAGCATATTTTTCGCACGTTTATCATACATAACAATTATACCACGGTTATACGTAACAAGATCATAACACAGCTTAAAAAATACGCTTTTGACACCAATTGAAGTGATTGATGTATTCGGCTCGAACTCGATGGGTTTATTAGTTTCTATTGAAGAGTTTAACTATCCACTTCCAGACTCCATTATCAAACCCCTGCTTATGCCTCTGGAAAACAGTATGTATACAGGGGTAGGCGGATGTATGTAAGACAAACCACATGAGCCCAATCGAGGGGCTACTGAAAGTTATTGAAGAGTTCCAATATCCACCTTTGGTCAGACTAGCTCAATGGAATCATATTATTGTATTGTCTCGATATTACATAAATTTGCAAAGTTGTTAAAAAGTTGAAAATGTTAGTTGTACTTCCAAGATTTGTTAACATTTATAGCAGTTAGCTACATGTAAAGCTGATAAAAGCGTATTAAAAATAAACGCCGTTTGATTACTGTACAAATTTTTTTTTTATATTTTTGCTGCTGATTTTGCACACTCATCTCTCATTATAAAAATATGTGGAGATATATTGTGGTTTTTGAGACCTGGGCATTGGATTAATAGGCTTGAATCACAACCTCAAAAGTCTCTAAATAAAGGAGCAAGTGGCAAATTCAAGATAATTCGTTCAAAGTGATTTTAATCGAAACTTACAGGTTTTCGAATATCATTTTCAACATTACATTAAAATTATTTATAATAGAGAAAGAGTATCATGAGATTTCTTTCATGAAAAATATCTTAATTTTTTTCAAAAATAACCATGACAGTCAACATGTTTTTAGTTTCAGTACTTGGTATGGACTCGGCGTTGATAAGTCAGACGGTACTTGTTAATATATAAATAGATTTCCCTTATTTCTGCGAAAATTGCAAGCATTATTAGATTAAATATTTTGTTGAAAAATAGTTAAGGCAAAAAAATCGGAAGTTGCAGATGCATAGTATAAATGTATACAACTTAATGTAACTCATTTATCACTATGCCATATTTTATGTTCCTATGTCGCACGGCTTGTGAGAAAAAGGGTTTTTATAGTCAGGCAGACAATCCGACAACAATGTACCTAATCCTATAAGTATTTGCTTTTTTTTCTATAACTTAGCCATACATATTTTTACTGGACTAATTTACAGTACATGCATGTACTATGATAACTAGATCCAAAGCTAATCTTATATAATCAGAAATAATACGCAGACTTTAATACCGATACTATTATTTCATAGACATTTAACGTCAGAGTTTCATAGCAAACGACTGCACAGACTTTACATAGGTTATTGGCATAAACGAGAACTTACGCTTTAAAATTAAGTAGTATGAATTATTTTTTTAATAAATTAAAAACGATGAATTTAATGTTCGACACATTTTTCCTACGTGGCCTGCTTATTGTTTTATTTGGTGACGGTTGCCTTGGTGTCCCCCTTTTTTGGTTAGCTTAATTCTAGTGTTTTAAGTACAACACATCCTCACAGGTTTTGAAGTTAGGATATAATGAAATAAACGATGCTATTGCACGAAATCTTGAAGTTTTTTTTCCATAGATGTACAGATGGCAAGGACGGTTGTCTTTAACTATTGAAATTTAAATGCGAATAACATAAATGACGTGGTTGTTCCAAAAATAAGCTAGGCACAATCCTTTATAGTCTATGGTTAAGACTCACTAAATTGACAACTGAATTGAATTCTAGTCTAATGAACATTTAAAATCAAAATATTAATAATAATTTAGAGTAGGTTTCTAAAGAGATATAACCTAAGTTATACTTGTTGTTACAGGATGTCTCCAGACACGGAAGCAGGTATGTGCTGGGCTTTTCATCTTTACCGTGCCCGTAACGAACATAGTAGGTCATCATGCTTGACATCAGAGTATTCCAATTATTGAAAAAAAATCACGAGAAAAGAACCACAGCTTTAAAATAATTTCATGCCGTCGGCTATCGGAGGTGTCTAGACAGAGCTCTCGCGAGGTAAAGTGCTGAGCAGTTCACAATGTAAATTTCTACCGTGAAGAATCCGGCATGAAACTCAATAATAACTCTTTTGAAAAATATATTTTGTTAACAATTTATCAGTAACAGTAATAGGTAATAGTTTATCACTATTAGAAAACAAAAGCAAGTATTCTTATGTTTATCAATTTCAAAAAATGTTATTTAAGGCCACACAATTTTATATTGTTTTTATTTGTTTACCTCAGTGGCTTGTAATTGAGCATTTTTAGTCCGGAAAATTTGTTCGTGCGTTTGTTTGTTTGTATATAGGAGGAAGTCTCTACAACTACTGAACCGATTGTGAAAATGTATTTACTTATAAAAAGCTACACTATCCCTGAGTTACGTAGGTTATACAATCATTTGATTAGAACATTTATTGCTTTTCTATTTTAGTTCGAAATATCAATGAGCTACACTGATTTTTGGCGTAAGCAGGGATTTCAAAGAATATAAAATTATTAATAAACCTATATTATATATATTTTTGAACTGTAATTTTTTTTCTCGTCGTAACAGATCATACAATTGGCTTTGTTTATAGCCCCAAGATAGGTTTGGAAACAGAGAAAGACAAATATTACTTTTATCCCTATCGAAAGTTACCATGGGAATAGGTTTTTTCCGTGAGTAAAATCGCGGTGTTTGACACTTCATTTATATACTTTGGAATTCCGTAGCCACAAAGTTTTTGTTTGATAACAGATTTAAATTTACCTACTGCTAGCTGTTGAATATCGATCAATATCAGTATTCAAGTTGTCCTTCCATTTTACAGTTCCAAATTTAAACAGTTTTGGGTAATTCTAACACTAAGTACATATACGCAAAATTATTGAAGTTTCCTATGAATAATATCTCATGTCTCGTAGCATGTCTTAGGGGAAACATAAGTCACGCAGTGGACTAAAACAGAACACGTTCAGAAGCTGCGTACCGAGTACAAAAAACATACTATAGTGCAGGCTATTCACGGCAAAAATATGAGATACTCAAACAATCATTTAAGAGCGTAATACAATTGTTAGTGACTAGTCGGCTTTATTACAACCCGGTTGTACCTTCTGAACACGCCGCAGATCGGAAACAATAATGATGATTACAAAATAGGGGGTCAGAACAAAAGGAACTATGGGAACAGATTTTTTTCTTCTAAAAGGGGGGGCCCCCTCTTGTACTCTGTAGGTAACTAAAAATATATTGAATCTCAGGCCAGAAATAATTACAAAAACATGTAATACATAGTAAGTAATAAAACATTGAGGTTATATTATGAAATTTTATGACGAAATGGAAATATAGGTTATGTACCTCATTGTTTTAGAATATCCATAGTCCCACACAGTGTATTCCGCGCACTTGTTTGCTATACCGTTATCACTGATAAGAGCATACATCGTGTGATTACAGACCGCCTTATCACTTATCAAACTCGATCAAACAAACTAGCCAAGTTTAGAGTGGTTGCACCGTGCCGTGGCACCTTTTGTATTTAGTTTCGTGAGTAGTTCTGCGGTTGGACGAAAAACTAGATAATATTACCCACATGTGATAAAAGTTTCGACATGTTCGAAATTCTATTTCGTGTCTTGACTTTACTTTTTTTATCAAACTTTCCATAAAAATCTGCCAATCTTACGACATTGGTATAGTCGAATAATAATACTTTATGGCAAAAAAAAAACTGGCCAAGTGCTAGTCTGACTCGCGCACCGAGGGTTCCGTACAAACTTGTTATATGTAGATAATTTTTCTATCATGATATCAAGCCTTACAGGTTTATGCCTTAATTGTCAGTTTTTAAATTTTTAGTCTAATAAGGAAGAACAACGAAGGCACCCCATAGGTTTTGATTTATTTGTGAATGCCAAATTATGCGACAAAAATGGCCGTATTTTTTTATTGCGTTGAATTAGAAGCTTGATTTATTTACAGCTCCAAAAGACCGTAGACAGACAGTTAGACAGACAGACGGACAACAAAAGTGATCCTATAAAAGTTTATTTTCGTCCTTTAGAGGTACGAAACTTTAAATCGAAACTGTAACTCGATTTATAATTCATGTAGTGTCTTTAGATAAAGTAGACTATGTCATTAAGATATCTAGACCAGTATAAATGTAGGTCTACTTAATCAAGACATCGAAGAATACGTGATCTTATCAGTCGAATTCAATGTTCTGTCTGATACGTATGTAGTAATGTCGACTCATCACCCTTTTCTTTTACAAACACGTGGTAGCACTATATACAAAAAACAACCGCGATGTTATTAAGGTCGTGGTTCATCAGTCGGTGTATAACAAAGTTAAAAATTTACAGTAAAGTAATATAAGTAATGAAAAAGGAATATGTATTTTACACAAACACAAAACTCAAAATCAAATGACTGTTTTTTTAATATAATATAATTAATACTGAAAAAAATATATTTGATGTTGAAAGTAAACGGCCAACACTTATATAAAACAAAATTTAGTTACAAAAATACCCAAAACGTTTTTTTAACCAAAAATCCTCAAAAAATTAGGTGGTTAGTTACGCCACCAAGACTGAAAGAGTTCAATGAAAAGTGGTATTGAAATATCTTTGATATTATTTGTATGGCTAGAGGGCACCAGGACACTGTAATGATAACTTGATCTGTGTGAATGTATCTGATTTTAGGGTTCCGAATAAAAATATTATGGAAGAAATAATTTTGCCGAAATACACACATTCATGCCAGACGAAGTGACTTTTATTTATCCGTGACGTCAACCGGTTTATACCTTAGTTTGTTTTACTACACCACTAAGGTAGTAAACAAGCTAAGGTGCGCGATGGTAAGCGGTCACCGCTTTGGACGCTGCAGGTCGCGCGTTCCTGCCCCTTCAAAACTCTAATAACTTCTTCCTTGAAGAACACCATACTGTACCATTTATATTACATCGGCTATCGACGCAATAAATATTTGACAGTCTTGTTTGGCTCGACTTGTGTGCTTTTATTCATTTCGAATAGTGCTTTCCCATTATGGAACACCCTTTTTCACTTTTTAATAACCTAGGAGTGCAAAATATAGATAATTAAATTTTGAGTAAGTCGAAGTTATTATGGGAAAATAATATTTTCGAGTATCCAAAAATCTTAAGGCAAAGATATGATATAGACTAGATCGCGTAAATAGATACGCCGTTATCTAAGGGATAAAAAAAATATGTTTAATTATTAACAACCTGCTTTTTAGGGATTGCAATCCCGCAGCTCATTCAATACCGCGGGATTACTCAATCCCGCGCGGGATCACGTGGGATCCCGCATCTTTGAAATTATGTTAAAAAATCAAATTGAAACTACACATCTTTTATTAAACATTTCTTATATTAAGCAACAGAAATTATTTCTTTTCTATTAATTGAGTATAAGTAATTAGTAATCTGTTTTCTTGGATTCATCTTTAAATGTTTGGCATACTTAATAAGTTTTGTTTAATTTTACCCTTACTCCTAACAACAGTTTTATATTTTTAACTCAGTCTTATTCATATAATGACCAATAATCAAATCACAACTTTCTCTTAGATGCTACTACTTCGATATCAACCTATGGTGATAACTTTTGAAAATACGCTCTTAAGAGGATACACTTCGCGGCAACTCGCAGCGGGCTTCTTACAAACGAATTTTCCATTTGTTTTTGACATTTACTAATCAATCACTGTGAAATTTTCTAGTCATAATCCCAAGCCGAATACCTAGATCTTTGGTTTTCCCAAAATCTTGTAAAACGTTATATTAACTAAAAATCTTTTTTAAATTTTATTTGTATGAAAAAATAAAATCCTGTAAAACATTTGAACTATAAAATTTAATAGAAAACAAACTGCAGACCTAGATATTTATTACCAAAACATGTCTTCAAAATTTCGTGGTGTTTGATCAGCAAGTGTCAAAAATAAGTGAAAATTTCGTTTGTATGAAGCCCGCTGCAAGGTGCCACGAATTAATTGGCATTTATTGTATCGCTATATTAAACGCCGGACGGTGAATACGAAAACAAAATACTCGTCACCTACAGAAAGACGTGCGCAGGTGCAGCGCAGTTCCATTTATTACCAACTGAAACTTCGCACTCGTGCTACTCGCGATTTACGCGAATGTTTTAGCGCCAAATTTTAATTTGCGGGTTCCGCAGATCAGAAAATCTACTGCTTTTATCTAGTGCATACCTTACTGAAATACCTTTTACAGTGTTACCAACAACGTAGGCCCTGATTTCACCATTTTTTACAGCTTAAGTAGCCTAATGTAGCCGAATTTGCCACACTATGATTTGAACGTTTGAGTTAGCTTCTAGCTGTTTTTGGCGCATTAGAATCGAAATGAAGGTATATGTTGTCACATATGGCTAGTCGGGTCGTCTAGCTGATCATACATTGTGCCACGACTGTCTTGACGTCGTCGGATTTATCAAAGGCGATGTCTGACTGAATAAAGAAATGAATATGCTGTGATAATAGGCTTGAGGCTATACGTAAGATTGTAAGCTTCAAGAACTTGCTTACTAGTGACGTCACGTGGCTTGCCCGCCCACTCTACCAGTAGTGTTTACGGTCCACATACGAGGCAGCGTAAGTGCAAACGTCGGTGTTGGCATTTCTCCAACACGGATCGTGACATACAAGATTCATAAGAAAAATGACAGTGTTCTGTGTGAATTATAACTTTATGGTAATGCGCCTTTATAGGTTCTAGGGTTTTTCTTGTTAAAGGTACTTCTTCCTATTAAAATTTATATGAATAATATTTATATTCTGCTCATATGCAACTTCCTGAAGATAATATTATTTAGATAATCGAGGACCTAGGAATTCATAGGACAACTTAGTTTTTTAAATGACACTTGTCCTCACACTGCGGCGGTAGTATCGGAGTACTATACTGAGGTCGTAATGCAAGTGTGGCCAGCACGCTCGTCCGCCCTAAATCCGATTAGATTATCAAAGAAATCCAGTACCAGCTAACTTAAGAGACCTCAAAACAGAGAATATATATTAATAAAATGACACAAAGTTTCATTATCAATCAAATAAAAAGTCAGCGTTGCCAATTTAGCGACTTCGTCGCTAGATTAAGCGACTTTTTGACATGAAAAGCGATTTTTTTTTCGACTTGGCGACTTAATAATTTAGCGACATTTCTGGCGACTTTCGCAATGGCAAACTACTAAAAACTGAATTCTTCTTAAATTAAATGCACGATTGGAACAAAACATGTTATTGGTAGTATCAATAATTCGACAATTTTAACTGCACTATACTCGTACTTACTTGTTTAAAGTCATTAATAGCGGTGTGATAACAAAGTAACTGGTGTGACGAGACTTATAATACAGGAAAAAAAATCTTCATAGTCACAGCAGTAGTGTAAGAAGTTGGTGTGACGACGACGAGTCGGAACTGCCAAGTAATTTTGTAACTACACTGGGAATTAAAAACGGTTTCAAGTGTCATTATGGCGTTATATCATGGCGTTTCCATTGCTGCGCGCGTAAACCTGACTCAAAATCTATTTGCAATTCGGGTTCTTCTTGACGCGCGTCTTTTGCTTTGTTAGTCTATGCAACATATACATAAATACGTATAATATTTCTCATCGTAAATTCGGAATTTTGTAGATTTTATATTAAATCAGTGTCGTGATTTGAAAACCAGTTTAAGAATGAGACAATAAAGGAAATCATTTAAGTATTTTAATGATATATGATTAAATTACCAGAAAAAGTGAACATTAAGTAAAGTTAGGCTATGTTTACAAGATTTGCAAATAGATTTTGAGTCAGGTTTAGGTACCTATTGGTTGCTACAAAAAACATAATTAGGTGGCGATGGAAACGCACTGGTGCTGGGCTGCAAACAGCCAACCAAAAGTCACAGTATAAAAAGAGGTTGTCAGTTTAGCTGATAATTAATAATAAGGCTTTAATTTGGTTTATTTATCTAAATGTATCTTGGTTTAGGTATGATTTTTCTTGTAAAAAATTTAGCCTATAGTAATAATAATAAAATGTAAATGTACGTTTGTAAAATAATGTGTGTGATTGAAACTCCCACCTCTTGAAGATGCCGTGTTGGGAAACCTAATCTAACAACACGACAACTTTAACAGGTGAGTTCCTTTCTCATAAATAAATAAGTGCTAAATTAAAATTAATTAAACTCAGGGGGACTTTAATCATCTAGCGACTTTCGGACATTCTGTCTAGCGACATTTGCTCAAGTTGGGTTGGCAACAGAGGCAATAACAATATTAGTAATAGTTTAAAACAATATTCAGTTCTTATTATGTCAGAACAAAATAACCTATTTTATGTGTCGCTTCAAAATAAAACTCAAAAGAACAAACTCAAATACCTTAAAATTGCCATTGAAATAAATAATATCAGAAGTACAAGTAAAAACATAACATATACCTAATAATTTATGTGTAAAACACAACCTCCAGTCAATACGGTCTACGATGGTCGGCGGCGGACTCAACCAAGCCGGCGGCGTGGCAGCGGCGCGTGGTGACCACGGGTTAGCCGGACGACGGACGGCAATTCACGAACACTGAGCTTCGATATGGCCGAAAGCCGAAACTAAAGCCGAAAGTAGGTTTCTTGGCCGAAACTAGCCGAAATTTTGATCGGTTATAAGTAAAGCTCATCGTGTTGACGATTCTGTTACCATGATGGAAAATTTATAGCAGCTTTTAAATTTGCTTTCAACACATTTGCACAATAATTTTTTTTTTTTTGAAAAATTATTTAGGTTGTGCAAATTAGGATTACATATTTTTTTTTATACCTCTAAGTTGGCAAACAAGCATACGGTCCGCCTGATGATAAGCGGTCACGAACGAACGGTTTACGAAGCTTGAATGCATTGTTTGAAAGTTCAAAATTACGCACCATTCACCGGAACGTGTGGCAGGCCAGGACGGCCGAGGAAGAAATGAATTGTACATTTTTAAAAATCTTTTATTACATATAAGAAAAGCTTGGGGTTACTTGGGTTTGTATATTTAATTATTCAAAAACTGCACGAGCTGGGTGGATTAGGTAACTTAGGTTTGCAAATTCAAAGATTAAAAAATACCTTCAGATCTTATGATTGCCCCACCTAAAATTTTGTTCTGGATCTGCCCTTGACGTGTGGTCTTTACAAAAGTGATAGATCTCATCAAGATCGTCATTTCGGATGACAGCTGTTAAACTATAAAGGGATATATCTCCGAAAAAATTTATAGTAGGCTAGTAGTTTCTTTACAAAAGTGATAGAACTCAAGTTTCTACACAGAAATATAGATCTTCCAGAGATCTATCATTTCTGTAAAGAAACTGCTAGTCTACGAGCAAGAATTACGAAAATATAGCCCTTTATAGTTTGACAGCTGTTATTCGAAATATATCTTCATAAGATATATCATTTTTGTAAACAAACTACTAGCCTACGATTAATAGTTACAAAAGAAAAAGAGACGAAATATGTAGTTCTTTACGCCTCTTTCGTAATACATGTGAAAATAAAAATGTCAGTCAGTCAGTTATAACTTCATAGATGAGAAGCATACCTAAAACAAAATGGCCCACGAATGCGGTTTGTCAGGGGGCCGTGTTCCTCTACAGTAAAAGGCCAATTTTTGATCTGTTTTGCTTAAAAAGTGGTATAAATCGAATGTTAAAAGTACTACGGTGATATTAAAAACGAAAGATAATTCTTTCAGTCTGTTCTTGGTTCTGGCATCACGCAAATTCTATCCGACGAATATTGATACTATTTTCACAGTTTGATAGCCTTTCTGCAGAGGTCTGCGGCCCCTCAAATTGAAAACTTTGAGTTCTCGACTAGACGATTTGTTTCCATCGATTTCGTTTCATCTTCGCCACCTGATATAAATTGTCAAACGAGGTAACTTGTATGAAATATCTATCGTCAATGTTTTTATCCACGGAAGGCGGTAACTTGTAGCTGGAGACACATTACAACACAAAATGGGATACAGCCTATTTTCACCAACCAACCACTTAAAGGGGCATATAGCAGCTAACTAGCGCCGCCATTAGATATCCTCAATTTCAATTTCGTAGAATTGGAATTATAAAACTAGTAAAAACGGCCACTTTTAGCAAAAATACCAACTACAACTCACAACTATTATTTAGAAACTATATAAAACCTTCTAAAAAAAGTTTATGACTAGTTTTATATTTGCAACATTTTAATTTTAGAAATTCTACGAAGAAAAAATTAAGAATATCTAATGACGACGCTAGTAGGCTGTAAGAGGGCCCTTAACGTGACAGACGTTGAGCCTATCGCCGCAAAACTGAATTTGATACAGTGTATTCATTATAAGGTGGCTTTATTTTGTCCCAACCGTCGTAAATCACTAGTTTTAAAAAACCGGCCAAGTGCGAGCTGGCTCGCGCATCGAGGGTTCCCTACAAACTTATTATATGTATGTAGTTTTTCCATCACGAGATCAAGTTTCACAGGTTTATGACTTAAACTTTAGTTTTTGGATTTTTTTCTATATTTGTGATCTTGCTTTTTACCAAATTTCATGATTCTAGATCAACAAGAAATACCCCATAGGTTTTGATTTATTTGTGTCACAATTCAAGGGATCGTAGACCTTAGTGTTTCAACTTGATACCTTCACGCTTTCCTGATAAAAAGGGTCTTGACAGACAAATGGACAACAAGGTGATCCTATAAGAGGTAATTTTTACTTCTGCGGTTCGGAACCCTAAAAATGGCATTTTCTTGTACAAATTACTAATAAAAAGGTTAATTCAACTAAATCTAGGTTATCTATATCGTTTTGTTTAGTACCCAGAACGAAATTTACGTGTTAGGACCTCTAAATACATAGAATAATTCAACAATGTTTTTTTTTTTATAAAATAATAACCGGGAAAATAAAGATAATGGACAGAATGCCGCTTTATTAGCGAAAGCTTAAATTGGCTACTCATAGTATTACCTCGTCAGTGGCCACTGATAAGAACTGAAAGTTGAATCAGTCTACATGATCGATGTCCTTGTCAGAATTCAGCTATGTCATAAATTAGAATCGAGTATAGCATAGCAGATGCTCATGTGATAAACACAAAACGTTTGTTGGGGAATGACACCCTAATTCCATTTTTATCAGTGTGTTATCTAGTAATCGATAGTTTTAGATAACAATTTATTGAATTGTCGCACGTTATTACTACCCCCGCCCCCCACACTGAGGGCCATCAACTATAAATATATCAAATATATAATACCTAGCTATCTTTAGAGGTATCATCAGCGCATAGTTACTGTTCCACTTTTTAAGATTGTTGGATTATATTAGGTTATAGGATTATACTTACACAAGGCACGTGACGTAAACAGTGTTTGCCCAACAACACTAGACGGTACATACTGACTCACTTTTGAAAAGATTAGACAAGACAAAGAATTTTATTAAATAGCCACTGGTACCTTGAGTAAACATTCGGAAGTCTTGCTTCTTAATCTAGAGTAAGCTAATTTAACGTACCTACCACTAATATTATTTCTGCTAAACGTGGCCGTTTTTGACGGATATGATGTCTGTGTTCCTAAATTCGAACCAGCATACTAGCCAGTACGGTGTGAAGTCATATTTCGGTCATGTTTCGGAACAGTAAATACAGCAGTATGACGTTAGATAATGACGTCACACCGTACTGGCCAGTATGCTGGATCAAATATAGGAACACAGGCGATATCTACAACTCACAGATTTATACTAGAATTAATGAAAAAAGTTCGAAAAATAATTCAGGACATTACACACAGCGCTATCTGGTCAATTCAAGCAAAGATTGTGCTATAGATATCAGTCAGCGGATAGAAATATAGCACAATACACAACAGCAACGCGTAACAAAACACATATAGCAATTGAATTTTGAAAGTATTTTATTTTTAATATGGACACGGAGGTTACTTTTGGAATACAACATCCGACAAATGCCGGCCTCAGCTTTGTAGGCAAGCATTACCCCTTTTTGTGAAATTTTAGATGACATTTTGACATAATTGTAGTTGAATTTCGTAAAAAACTCGACGAATTTCGGTTTTGAGCTCAGGAATTGTCTGTGTGGATTACTTGAATACATTTTTACCTTTAGAAAACCCCAAAGAAAAAAGTCCAGAGGTGTCAGATCACACGATTTTGCGAAAATGTGCGACACTTTTGGACTGTTTCTGAGAAGTTCTCACCATTTCGGTGGAGGATTTTCAAAGCTTCTAATCATTGCACGATAAGAAAACGTAGATTCAGATGATAACTTAAAAATATTCGCGTTCCATTGTTGACACAACAAAAATAATTATTAATTCAAAATTGAGATAACCATTATATACTTTTTCTTCAGTCTAAAGACAGAAACAAAAAAAAAATGTTTGTCTTGTGCGAGAATTGAACCCACGCCCTCGATTCAGTAGTTGGGTCATTACCCACTAAGCAACGGAGAAGCCAAAGATTAAATAAAGAATATCTTTTGGCGGCGCTAGTTAGCGCCTTTACATCCTGCAGTTGATGAGATATGCCTTTGCTTGAATAACTGGACGAGGTCTAGCCATATGACAAGAAATAAGCTAGTCGGGAGTTTTAAGTGCGCACCTCACGATTACTCTGTCTAGACAACTTTGACGGCAGAATGTATGAATGAAATGAATAAGGCTGTAACACAGGTTCAGTGCGAATTAATGGATTTTATATACTTTTTTACAGACAGAATTCATTACGATATTTTACTTTCATGACAAACAAAACGAAAAAATTAAGAACCTGAAGGTAGAAGATGATTGTTTGAATAATTTTGAATCAAGAATACTTAACTTCATTTCACCCCAGTCAAACCCACTATGTTGTCGCGAGACTAAGGAGCAATGGAAAAGGATGTTTTTGATTATTAGATAAGATAACTAAATTATCATTATAAATAACCTAAGCTGATAAATAAAACATCTTTCTAGGTAAAATTATAAGAATCATCTCTCTAAGAAGAGGCCTGCACCCTGTAGTAGAAACAAACTTGGGCTAAAAAAACAAAAACATATACTTAATATACATTAAAGTCGAATTGAATTTGAATTGTAGAACCTTCTAAACAGTGTGTTGTGGTTAAAAAGTTTTTGACATAGGTACAAAAAATGTCCGCTTCAGAACACAAAAATGTAGATTTTTTGATTGAGTGTTGGTTGGTCTATACTTGAAAAAATCGAATAATTATATACCTAAAACACCCAAAGCGGGAAAACCTAGCCTTGAATAGTTAACGTCTTAAAGTAAGTAGGTTGAAGAAATTTAAAGTGCAATAAGTTTAAAAATTTTGTCGGCAGTTTAGTAGATTATTCACAAAAACGATCCATTACATACGAGATGTTTAGCCACCCGAGCGATGGCGAGGAATGCGATAGAATTGAGTATAAATGGGCTTTAGTTCTGAGGTACACACTGCTGTTCACTTCGAGTGCAAGAAAACAAACAAAAAAACAAAGAAATCATTAGATTTTTGAAGGGCCGGCTACGCGCGAGTGATTTAGATTTTGCAAGCGTCCATAGTTTGCGGTGACCGCTTACCATCAGGCGGACCTCAGTGGTATTTAAAAAATAAAACATGTATCATCGCCTATATCTTGACATATGGCTCTTCTGGGCTGTTTAGTCCGCAACTGACGATTGCTCTGTACTGTAACTGTTGTCTTTCTGTTCGATGGTGACTGTACGTATGGAATGAATTGGACTGTGATTGATATAAAACTGTATGGCCTAAATATCAAAATAATATGTTTAAAACTGTTGTTTAAATTGTGTTATTTTTTATTATTTGAAACATTGATAATTTCATTCCATTTTTTCGTGATGTATAATATTTGTGTTGTTAACCAAATACAATTTTTAAAGAGAAAGTAAAAATCTAATTTTTTGCCAAATTCTTCTCGGTAAATATTTACATTGTAAACCGGCGGATAGGTTCAAAAAAAAGTATTCAATAATTTTGACAATTCCAAATTTTTTTTTGGAGGTATGAGCCGTTTATTGCTTAAGCTGAACATTCATTTTAGCTTTTTTTCGATAATAACCAATAAGTACATGTCATGTTACCATTAGTCAGATTAATATTTTTAAATAACCTACCAGTATAACTGTGTTCTCAGGTTTTTTTTCGGCTAAAGCGGGATTTTGCGGACTTTAAAGTAAAAAGCGGAATTAATTCAATAAAAGCGGCACATTACAAAAAAAAAGTTTTTTTAGAAAATTTATCTTGTTTGATGTTTGCACTGGATTACTTTAATTGAATCGAATGAGGAATTCTCTATATTCTGATTCTGCTTTTATTAAATCATAATTATTCACCTCATTTATGCAGAAAATTTACTTTCTTGCATAATTTATGTAAAAATACAATCAATCAAAAATAGGTTTCTTATTGAATCTTCAATAATATCTATTTAACAATGATAATTCTCCGGCTGAAAAGAGCCGGCAAGAATCTCAACTGTCTTAAGTAATAAAAAAATACTTTGTTAATTATACAATATGTTTGGGGAAGCAATTGCGGGGACACTATTTATGAAAGACTAAAGCTTAAATATATATGATTTTTATTTAATTTAAAGAGTTTGGAATCCCTAAAATATGTCATTTTAGGCTAAAAATTTCGCCAAAATCGAGACGTCTGGCAACGCTGTAGTATAAAAATGCTACACTATGTTTGTTCAATGTGTATAAAAAATTCTAAAAAAAACAATTATTAGTATTTAGTTTTATTTCACTCACCTTTTGGACTTAACTAAGCATATAAGCACGAGGTTGGTTTTACGTCTTGTCGCCGTACAAAAATGACCAACATCCTTTCGTTTTTAGTTATTCCTGCGTTTTTTTTCTATTTTTTCGAAATACTTCTACGTTTCTTCAACGATTCCTTTGCGACTTTGATGCTCCGTCGCGACGTTGCAAAACGAGAAATAAACAAACTTACTTTCGTATTTGTAGTATTCCAACAAAAACATTAAATAAAGAAGAATAATTATTGTCCCATAGGTAAAGCAATTAATAATATTATTAGAACACTAAAAACAAGGTCTATGATAAAGGACGTTGCGCACATGTAATTCTCGATTACAAATTAGAGCATCGTAATTGATACGCTGTTAATCAATAAGGTCTGATAAACAAGTTTTTTCAACTAATATATCTCTGTTATATTAACTAAATTGTATACATGCACAGGTAAGTACTAGAGAAAATGACATCTGCTAAACATTGTTAGAGCAAAGTGCTTATCAAATGTAATTTCTTCTTTTACAACTAAACAGTATTTTAAACATTTGATTGTTTCTAAGAATTGTTTACCAGTTGAAGTTTGACATTGGCATTATTTACATTAAATAGGCTAACGTAGAGTTGCGATAGCACGGTTGGTGCAAGTATTGTATATGTTTTGTTCAGAACAAAAGGCAAAAAGAACAAGTGTATATTTGTTTACCCTATCTATCAACATTAAAGTATCTACTTAATTCCTTTGTTGGAAAATAATCACATATGCCTGAAATGCTGTACTTATGTGCAGGTACTACTTGCAATAATATAAATTTATGATATGCCTCGGTTGAAAACTTTTGTACACGTGAGACTTAAGTAACATGCTTCATGGTGAAATTATTAGACGATATCAACATATAGCCTTATAAGTAGGTACCTGCGTCTTCTAAACATTTCGTTTATTAAAAAAATACGTGGATAGCTCAATGGTAGAATATAGCTTATTGGATTATGGGCAAGTCGCAAGCATAGACTATATATTTAAGTTGGTTGGTATTTCGAATTAAGATTGGTATGTAATGTATGGTAAAAAAAGATTGGTAAGAAATATCTTAAAATAATTTTGTTTGTTAATGAATATGCACTTACTTCGGTTTGGAGTATGGCGATGAAGGTATCTTGTGGTTCTTGTTGGGATGCGTATGTTTGTTCGCGTTTGAGTCCAGGCCGCCGCCCGGCGATATCTTGCCGGCGAGTGCGTTCAGGGAGTGGAGCATTGCGGGCGGCGGCCGCTTCGCAAGCAGCCTCGTCACTTTGGTTCCTCGACCCTGTATGTCGAGACGTAGCCTGCAGTGGGTCGCCACGGCGCCTTATCTACTGATAAGAGGCGCGGGGGCACAACCGCCCCCCGCCTCATCGCCACCTGACACTATCACGCATACACATGCATTTATTTTTCGAGTCCACTTCACTTTTTTGGCTTAGGGTCAGCGCCCTGTCCTGTTCACACATTTTCTTTTCATTTTATCTATGAGCACTTTTCATTTATTTATTTCCACTTTTTTGTTTACTATTGTTAATGTACAAGTGTCTTTTTGTGTAGCTAAAAATTACACGTATAAAATTTTCTCTACTGAATTTTTTTCTTTAAAGCTGTTGCGATATTTCAGTGTTATTTTTAAAAATATCGACCCGAGCCAACGAAATGATATCTATTTATGGTAACAAAATATTTTGGATAAGCGATTTCGGAATAATTTTTGTTACAATTTATTGAAATGCCTGAACGATGATAACGCAAAAAAACCTCTTAAAAATAAATTGCTAACAAGATTTTTATTTAACAATTGGTTAAATTTTATTTTATTTGAATTTGATGGACATGAATATTTAGGGTTACCGTGTAATCTTGTTTGCCAAAGTCTTATTTTTACTGTTACTTTTTACTTTGTTAATGCAACAATATTAACGTTGTAAATTTAACTAGCTAACTTTGCTGTAATGACCTTTTATTTGATCTCATGACAAACTTTGTTACTATAACAATGTTACTGTCATCGCTGTGTGTTTAAGGAATTTCAGAAAATCATTCGCGGTTATCTTATATTTGACATGTAATATTTCATTACATATATGAAATAATGACTATGAATAGATTCCACACTAAGTAAGATAAAATTATTGAAAAGTTAATTTTTATTATAGAAATAAAATATAAGTAAGAATTTTTTTATAACTCTTTTCTTATTTATAGCAATCAAAAAGTATTTTTAGTGAGTATATGTTACTGCCAGATAAGGTATACGTAATACAATATATTATGTTATGTAAGTATAAAGACTATACTTTTGTACTGTATAATTCTGGGCAAAAATTTTTTTTTGGACTTAACAATTAAAATTTAAAAGTAGCCAACAAATACATAATGAGACATAAGAAGCATTTCGCCCCTTTAAATTATTTTAAAAATTGTGTTAATAAAATAATTATATTTTTAAAAGGGAGTAAATTTATTATACAAAACAATGATTAGAAATAAAAAAAAACTCAATTGACCATCAAATAGATAGGATTCACTTCAAAAACCTTTTTAATGTTTTGGTAGTTTTAATAAGTTACATTAACTAATAAATTCAGTTTAAATACAAACAAGAAAGTTTAAATACAATAAAAGTAATCAAGCTAATGCTAAGATAATTTTGATTATAAAATCTTAAATTGCAAGCTACCAAAATAAGTTTTTCTGTATTTTCATTGACTTTGAAAATTGGTCCACGGACAATGCATGTTTGGTCTCTAGTAATGAGTGTTCATGTAGCACAAATGCAGTAAGTTATTACTGTTTAGTATGGTAGGTACTGTTTAATTTAATGTCCACATTGTTGGAAGAAAGCTATTTAACACAAGCAAGTGGATAAGTTCCATTGACATTAGTTTTTGCAGAGTCGAAGCAACGACCAATTGTTAGCCAAAACCATAATTTGTAACTGAAACTGGCCAAAACCGAAACCGGAACTGAATTTTTTTTTACTTTTCTTCTTTTTTCTTAACGTTGCAAAGAAGATTTTTAGTAAGCGTTAAAAGTCAGATACAGAATACAGCTCATAGTTAGTTGGAAGGACTTAAATGAATAAAGAGTACTTTTCATCCTGAACTAGAGTTCCTACGGGAATATTGTTTTTCTGCGAGTGAAACCGCGGGAATCGTCTAGTACCCGATAAATAAAAATAATTTTCTTTGCTGAGATCTAATAAGCTGTTCTTTCCCGCTTTATTTTATCGAGTTTGTAAATAGTTAATATTTTGATGATATAAATAGTTGATCTTTTACAAAAAGGAGACTTAAAACACAACCAAATAGCGTTCAATTTAAAACAAAGTCCTATAAGTAATGTCAAAGAAATACCTTTAATGTGCAAGAAATAGTAAAACTAGTCCACAAAATCCACAAACCCGCATTAGTTACTAGTACACTCTAATAAAAACTACATTAGGGCTTATCCTTTAATCTTATAACATGAGACTCAGATGTTATTATGTTAGCTCATCTGTACCCGCATTTAGATTATCACTACGATGAATAAAAGAACAGTAATCTCACTCTGACCTTACTAAAACAGCCGGCTGTTTTGGTTCAAGTAATAAGTTAATAAACGGACTACTAAAATAGCTAATAATATTAATGTTAGAAAAATCCTATTTCCATTTTGTATTGTATATTTTAATTTGATTGCATTAATTTATAAATTAATGATTTATCATATAAAAGTGAATCTTATACTTACTAAGTTTTTTTTAGTTTAATGAACAGACAGATAAAAAAATATTGGACCCTACGCACGTAGTGATAATTAATAATTAAATTAAATAATATATACATATAAAAATAATAATAATATATATATATATATATGTATATGTATATAAATGGCTTAGTGTTGGAAGCTGCGATGATATTGTGGTTATAATGATTTAGAGTAGGCACCATATTTTTGTTTTCTTTCTTAATTTATTTTTACTTTTTATCACTGGTAATTTTTTAACACCTGTTTTTAAAATCACACTAATGTTATGGCAAGAACATATAATGTTTTACGTAAGCTTTCCAATTGAGTCAATTCAAATCACAAATCTTATAGGCTTATTGTTCTGCTCTGTAATGAATTCGTTCAGAGACCCTAATAATAATTCCATTATCATAATTCCACGCTTAATTCCCAGTCGAGTGCCGTCAGCCAAACTAGTGATAGTTTTGCTCCCGAGCCAAATATTTGGGGATATATATTATTCATTATGTTTCTCTTACTAAGATGGTTGTTTCACGATATTTATTTATAAGAAGTCAACTGAGGAAAATGGTTATAGCATTTCTCAGCTACTTTGTCTGTTCAATTCAACTCTGCAAAAGTACATACCTTTGATTTCAATAAGGTTTCTCGAAATATTTCAGAAGGAAAGTTGTCAACAAAACTTGTGTAGGTATAAAATTTTCAAGTTAAGTTATTTTAATTTTTTAAGAAACTGATATTATATTGTTAAAATATTTTAAATAAATTATGTCAACAATCTTATTCTACCAATTCGTAGACTTTTCACTTAAGTACTTGTTTGGCATATTTTAAGAGGCAAAGGGTTTAATTACATAATTTAGATATTAAGATACCTATAAAAGTGTAAACATAAACACATCTATATTTTTTGAGCCTCGAGAACCTTTATTAACATAGCTCATTTAATAATAAACGATATCTATACCAAGATTTGTATAAATACAACTCCTAGTGAATTATAAAGTCCAAATACATCAATCGTACAAACACACAAAATCTTCATAGAATTAAAAAATACAATAGAAATATTTTTTTTTGTTTATGACTCCCTGAAGGTTTGAGTCTTAGAAGAAAATATATTATACATGCCATATCTATTGCTATATCATCAATAAAAAATAAATAGCAAATTTTGTGGCTAAACTATAGCATCCAAAGGATTTAAAAAAATATATGTTATAAAACTTGCTTTTGTCTATTCTTACTGAATGATTTTCATTTATTGTATTTAATGCAATAAAAAATCTGGAAGTGACCGTTGTTTCAACACTTGTGCAAATTTTTAAAGCGTGTTTTGCATTTGCTTGTAATGAAAGTGGTTATATAATTAGAATAGCTTGTTATCTAGTGCACTGACTATAAGTTGTAGCAAAAAGTAAAAAAATGTGACTACAAAACGGTAATAACGTTAAATTCCATACAAAAAATTTAAAGTTTCAAGGCGTCATTACGTTAAAAATTACTTAAGAAGTATATAACATATATATCTCATGATAATGTATATGACATTATCTAATAATTTGTAGTACATTGACATACACAACGTTCGAATTACAGAAATTAACTTTCTGGCCCATATCGCCCTGTTAATGCCAGTTTCGAAGTTGCGAATATAACATAACTGAAGCTTTTAAATGCTACTGCTAGACTTCCCTTATTAAGAGTACTAGCCCAGATGATCATATGCGAGTAACAAAACTATATTCCATATCGGATTGAAGTCAAATTTATCGGTATTTTGCTGTAAAAAGTCTAAATTACAAAAATATGGCATTACCTTTATATTATATATGTAGATATACTTTCATACTTACTTTCTCAAAACTGAAACATGTTTTAAAAACTTTAAATTACGTTTTGTTCGTCTGGATTTGTTTACCAAGACATAGCAACTAAATAGGAAATCACTAACTTATCTTTACAATTAAAAAAAGTGGTATAAAAAATTCACTATATCAAACCCGTCGTTTAACTACCAGTGTGCCAAAACGTAACGTCTTATTCAACTGTTCTGGCTGAATTTGCCGAAAGACGTTTGTGTTGTTCTCCCTCAATACAGATATTATCGAAATAGAAATCTTGATATTTATAATACTTGTATTTGCCTATTTTTTTGACGTGAAACGTCTTTACGATCGCAAAGAAATATACGGGTACCCGAATAGAAATGTAAACCGTAACAAAATTGTATATATCGTCTTGCCTTTATAAATCCCAATCTAAGAAGCGAAAATGCGGTGTAATCATTTAGTTTATATAATCAGCTCGCTGATACGACTAGAAGTTTTCTACGGGTAGATTGGCGAGGAAAGGGCATCGTGAAGATGGAGATCCACACGAAAATAATTTTACTAATCACAATCTGGAATTCGGTAAATTAACCTTGTAAAAAATGTACAGATATTGTACAAGAATCAGTTTCTTACTGAAAAATCTAACCCAAAAAAATGTATTCGTCAAATTTACACATAGTCTTATATATATATATAAATTGTCATTTTGCAGTAAAAGATATCAACGCCTGGTGTAGACGGTTTAAATAGTGACCTGAAGAAAATTTCTGAGTGGTCTAAATCTTTTGGACTAGTGCGGTTAACCCGATCGCAGGCAATTATTATAGGTAGAAATTTTGGAAGTTGTCTTGTAGTTAAATAATGTAGTTTTTTTATCACACTTTCTTGTAAGCAGTGTCATTATGTACTGGCAAAGCGGGTGCGAATTCCTTAATTACTTCCACGGGCTTTTTTTTTGTAATTTTTTAGTTTTCTCAAAGAAAAGCGCGCCGTCATCGAATTCGGCAATGACGCGCCTTTTTATCAAGTATGTATGTATTAAAGTTCGCTGTTCAAAATATGAACTACGCTCACACTTCAAGCGAACAATTACAAGTTTTAACTTCAGCCAAATCTTTTTAATTCATAAATTCTCTAGACATCTAGCGCCTTCTGGTGGTGGCGTTGTTTTCGCTACTTCTATTCCTGCCATTTAAATTGTGTTTTGGTGAATTTATTTATTTACTAACCTTATATTTTTATTTATTTACTCGCAAATGTGATACAAACAATTGTGTGTAATGCGGGCGGTACGAAATCACAAAATCGAGTCATTAAAGCTTTCGGTTTTCAGCTTTATAGGCTTCTAAATAGCCTTTCGTTAGTAATTAGTTCCTTACCACCTTTAATCAACAATGTACTATTAAGTATGCACAACCATATGTCAAGTTATAAAATCTAACTAGAACACTGTATCAATATAGATAAGTATACATTATACATTACATTTTAGTTTTCATTCCCCCATACGCTTACAAAATTTTCTTCTATTTGACACCAAAGTTACTCTTGCCCAATCCTTATTGCTCCCTATTTTAGACTACGCTGACACTTGCTACCTAAACGCCAATGAAAAACATTTAGACAAATTAAAACGTCTACAAAACTTGTGTATTCGATTTATTTTTGGCCTTCGTAAATTTGATCACGTTTCCTGTTTCTGGTCTTAGCTAACATGGCTACTTATCTGACTTCGGCGTAATATGCACATACTTTGATGTAGATGTAAACTAGATATTTGGTTTACATTCAGTGTGTCATTATGTCTTAAATTATTTTTTGGTATTGATTGTAGAAATTGTTATATTTTTGTTGATTACTGGGTAAGTTTTGCAGTTTTTATTTTCTGTAAGAATATTTTTATGTTTTTTTTGTAAGTGATTTCGGATATAGATTAAATAAAATTGTTGTTTAGCAAAACGACATAAGATCTTTTAGCACATATCAAATTTTGTGTTAGTATTGGTTTGTGTGTGTAGGTAAATATTTGTAAATATTTTATATGATTAGATCTTAATCTGTTGGTGAAGTAAAATATTACTGTGCTTTAACTTTTTAAGAAATGACATATTTTTTTAATAAATTTGTAAAAATAGTAATTTAAATAATACTTACTTTGAAGGAATAATTAAGAACACAATTACTTTTATATTCACTAGTGTTTAATACTACTTCTTTTTTACTGCTCTAATTTTTATGGCATGTGGCCGCATCAAGTCTATTCAATTTAGAGTGTGCAAAAAAAGGTCAGATTAAATAAAAGGGGTGCAATGAAAAAAAACGGACTTTAATACGGATACTTTAAAACGGAATATTTTTAATTTTTTCCCTTTTTCAGCACCCCCATTTATACACCTTAACCGTATCCAAAACAAAAAAAAAAACTTGAAGTTCGGTTTTTTCCCTTGCACCTCGTTTTAGTTACTCTGACTTCATTCATCTACATTGAGTAGATTTCCCACGACCAGGTGTCATATTAACTTGCCCGAGTAGTACGTGGATGGTACCCATGTACCTGTCAAATTTCCCCGAAAAAATTAAACATCATAAATCTTTTATAATTTGGATCATTAAAAAGATGAATTTTCATTTTGTAGTGTTACTTAGTACTGATTAAAATCTTATAAATATATGAATAAATAGAATCTTATAAAAATAGAAATGTAAATATTTTCTATAAAATTTTTAAACACAATTTTACAACTGCCTTGAAGTTTTTTTTCGTGGTAAATAAATTCTAAAGTCGTTTTAAATACGCCACTTTAGTCCAAATAAGATAAGTAAATTTCGGAAATGCAGTTTTGAAGCTAAATATATTATCGAGTAAAGAGTAAATCTGAAATCGACCCCCAGCCTTCTGAGTGAGATTCTGCTATTTTTACAGGAGCGCTCAGCTCTTATTTTCACTAACATCATAAATATTTAAAAATAAAACTAATTAGTTTATTATTCTAAAAGTCCCTAACCGAACAAATCTGTAATAACTGTAAAACAATAATCTGATTGCTGCCCTTCGACTGGTTACAGAATTAATTTTCTGAAAAACAAAACGTCGAAATGAGCTTGCTTCCCCTCTGTCATTTTATTGAAACCGTACCGTCGCAAATTATCCGCATTACCTATTTACATAAACGTAAAATTGAAGATTTTTTTACTTGGTTACGACATTAGGATTGAAAAAACTCCGATTTTCAAAGCACGCGAAATTGATTTTGTCACGACAAAGGAGCATCAGCCGGGCTCGTTCAGGTTGCTATAATAAAAACAGTTCTTTTTTTTTAATGTAGTACTTTAAGATATACCTGTACGTATAATGTATATTTACCTATATTGATACAATGTTCTAGTTAGATTTTAAACCTTGACATATGGTTGTGCATAATAAGTACATTGTGTATTAAAGGTGGTAAGGAACTAATTACTAACGAAAGGCTATTTAGAAGCCTATAAAGCTGAAAACCGAAAGCTTTAATGACTCGATTTTGTAATTTCGTACCGCCCGCATTACACACAATTGTTTGTATCACATTTGCGAGTAAATAAATAAAAATATAAGGTTAGTAAATAAATAAATTCACCAAAACACAATTTAAATGGCAGGAATAGAAGTAGCGAAAACAACGCCGCCACCACAAGAAGGTGCTAGATGTATAGAGAATTTATGAATTAAAAAGATTTGGCTGAAGTTAAAACTTGTAATTGTTCGCTTGAAGTGTGAGCGTAGTTCATATTTTGAACAGCGAACTTTTATACATACATACTTGATAAAAAAGGCGCGTCATTGCCGAATTCGATGACGGCGCGCTTTTCTTTGAGAAAACTAAAAATTTACAAAGAAAAAAGCCCGTGGAAGTAATTAAGGAATTCGCACCCGCATTGCCTGTACATAATAACACTGCTTACAAGAATGTGTGATAAAAAAAAACTACATTATTTAACTACAAGACAACTTCCAAAATTTCGACAAGATTATTTTTTGGTAACGCAAAAAAATAAAAACTTGCGTAAAATTAAATGAGGCTTATTGTGTTTTCTTTCAAATAGGTTGCTCAGAAACACATTGTTCTGAAAGTACAAATTTAAATAATTAGGGTTCAGATTAGGCATTGACAAATGTGTTAGTACTTATTTATAAATGAATACTAGCTGACCCGACGAACTTTGTTTCTCTTTTTTAAAACTGTGTGAGTGGGTTGTACTAATTCAGAAAGTGTGTTTTGTGTTCGTTATTGTTTGAGAAGGGTTTATATGTAAGAAAAAGGGCCATGTGCGAGTAGTGCAAGGTAAACCGATTGTAATGAAATTTTGTAAGTTGTTGTGCACACGACGGGGAAGGTTTCAGAGAAAGAAAACACTGGTCAAGTGCGAGTCGGACTCGCGTACTAAAGGTAAACCGATTGTAATGAAATTTTGGTAAATTGTTGAGCACACGCAGGGGCAGATTTCTGAATTAGTAGCTGTGCAGACGCCGAGGAAGGTTCCTGAATTAGAACAACCCTTTCAGAATAGGTGGCGCGCCAGTTGTTTTAAAAATAAAAACAGCATTCGCCGAATAAGCTAGTAAGTTCAATCAGATCAATTTTTCGCTTATGATATACATTTTTCAACAACACCGAGTGCAACAAATTTTAAACCTTACGTCTACTGAAGCAAGTGATTGTTTCGCTTTACTGTAAAGTGATTTAGTTAGGTTTTAGTTCTAAGAGAGCTTGTTTTTAGGGTTCCGTATCAAAATGGCAGAAGGGAACATTTATTATATGACTTAGGAATGTCTATGAAAATTACAAATGTTAACGACTAAAAATTTTACGCACTTGTGGAACTTGCTGGCCCGCAAGTAAAATAAATATACAAATATTTTTTTAATTATTGAAATTGAGGTCTGATGAAATTGTACAGAAAAGTGTCTTATGTGAACCGAAACGCAGTTTGTAATAAAATAAAATTTTAAGTCAAATTTTAATTTAATTTCAAATCGGAGAGGATTTTATCAATACTTCCAACGAAAATTTAACTAAACAAAATTGGTCAAAACTTTTCAGAAATCTACACTAATTGATCTTAAACGGAATCCTGAATAAATACGCACGACACGCACATGGCCAGTTTTTTTTTTAAATATAATTCTGAAAATTGTGTTTATTATTATTTATGTGCCATATATCAGAAATCAGAATTAGATATAGTGATTCTACCAAGTCTAAGCACGTCCTACAAAACAACAAAATGTATACAAGTGTGTGTGTGTGTGGGTAAGTAATAAGTACAGAGAGAACTGCCATTAAGTATGTGTAAGAAAACAGCAAACTATACGAATTTAACAATAACATACAAAACAATTAGTTTATTTAACCTACACAGTCTCATGAAGTACAGCAAAAGGAAACTTCGAGTGGGCAGTCTATACCTGAGCGATACAAAATTATAATATAAGGAGGTATAATCAAAACAAACAACACTAGAGAGCGCTGAAATGTGTCATAATCGTAACTGGAGAGTGACATGATGACAGCTTCGGGACTCCTTTAGGGAGGCTCGCCTCTCCACGTAGGCATTGTTCTAATTTAGTCCGATGTGCGTGCTCGGATCAAGTTTGTTACGGCGTCGGGTGTGACGTTATAGTTGTAATAAAGTTTAGTTTTATTGAATCGGGTCAAGAGGACTATTCGGTGGGAGATTTCAACTGAGTTTATTATGATTACCCAGGAACTCTATATTCGCTTTAATTTGCGTGATATCTGATTAAAGAAACACATAAGAAAAGTTATTATTAGGTTAGCTTATTTTCACTGAATAGGCCTCCCCAAGGGTTAGTCTGCAACTCATACTAGACTAGTTTTTGGGTCAGTATGAGGTAACTATTCAAGAACCTTTTTCTCGAACCGTCATCGTGTCGTTAAGTAAGCCACATGACCTGAGATTTTATTGCGAAAGGTATCGAGCATTTCAGGCTGTGTGCAACTAGGTCTTACTTCTCGTGACCCGTAAAAGTACTTGCATACATTATACTCCCGGATTCACGCGTCTTGAGTATTCGAGACTGTCAACAATAAGCTCCCTGCCCAGTTTTATTTCAGCTAACAAATACTAGGGACTTATTAAGTCTTCGTACATCAAACTTATAAGATAATAGTATATAAACATAAACCTTATGAAGATACGATTAGCGGCGCCTTGCAGTGTGTTTCAGACAAACGAATTTCCAACTTGTTTTGGACATTAAATGATCAAATACTGTGAAATTTTGGAGGCATGATCTCAAGCTGAATGTCTACGTCGGTTTTCCAGAATCCTAAAAAAAACTTTTTGTTAACTTTGAATCTTATTCAAGATCATTTTATGATAAACTAGAATCCTGCATCCTAGAAACATACACATTAGAAATCTGATAACTCATGGCGCAGCAGACCAGAAAATGTCTTTTAGTTTCGTTTCTTTTTAAAATCTTGCAGTTAGTATTCCTTTCGAAAATGTTCGATTTAATAATAGAATCATATATTCAATGGATTCATTTATGGTTAGAGTATCTTATTTGTCAATTAAACTGTAAAATCCAGTATCCGGCCAATTGACCTACTATCCGGTATCCGGCCGGATAATAAAATTAGGCTGGATAGGCTGAATATATCGATATAATATCGATGGCTACATCATTAATGTGAATAAATACATTTCTTCAGTTAATTAATTCTATGAACAATTATATCAGCTACAGTCGCATGACACAAAAAAGGTCAAATTAAACAATTGCAATAAAATTCTGCACTACTCTGAATTAAAGTTCTCTTTTGTAATTATTTGTTTGTGATTAAGCACTGCTTTCCTTCCACATAGAGTGGGTCAGTTGTGCATAAAGTTATGAAGTGGTGAAGTTGGAAATAACAAGTGGAGCAGAGCAGCATAGTTGAGGCATCAAACTATGGAGGTAAAGTTACTAGAATAGGATACCGAAAATGCTGATTAAAAATAAATTAATTTCATGAATTACACCTGAACAACAAAAGCGGGGCACAGCGAGTACTCGCTCGAATGAGCAGCCTGGAGTAAGTGCCTACGGAAAACCGCGGCCACAATAACGCTAACAGTAAGTAGTGTTGTGTTCCTGGCGGTGAGTAAGGTTGCTAGAGCTCTTGAGGATTTGCTGCGCAGACAGCGGAGGACTGGCAGTGTTGGTATGGCGGTGTTGGTATAGAGAGACCTGATGAAAGGGTTGACCGCTGGCATCCCGCAGGGTGGACGGGTTCTCGATCCCAGGGATTACTTATTTTCCGCCCGGGGAGTCTGAACCGCCAACCTGTGTAAAGTCTATGAAGTAGTAGTTGTGCCGGAGAAGGAGACCGACCGTATAATCTATGACGAGCTCTAGTTCAGTTCTAGTACTTCTAGTAATTCCAATTCGTCGGCAAAATAGGTGGGCGACTTGCGAGCTATTCCTATGGGGTTCATGCTTTCTGGTCGTCGTTACCACTGCGAAAGACCAATGGTGACTTGGCCCATAGTACTGAAGAGAAAGCCGATCTACTGGGAAGTATCTGTGCCTCAAACTTGAATATGAACAACAAAGGCGCTGTTCCACCTACTATACCGTGGCACGGTAAGACCATGCCGGAAATCTCCATAATACAGCGGCTAGACTTTCATAAGTCGAGTTAAACTATTAGACTTTCAACTCCAAGTCTCATAAATACGATTGTAAAGCTTCTGTACGATGGCATTTTTCTAAACTTAAGTTTTGATGGGATGTGTAAACATTTAAGATTCGTATGGGGTGGAAATACTTAAATCGCTCGGCTTAAAACACTGAAGGATACCAATTTATTGTGCTTAACAAAAAGAAATCTATGTGTGTTGGTTTCAAAAATGACAGCATTTCTTTACAAATAGACAAGAAAATGTAATTATTCATTACCTTCATTTGTTGAGGAAGTAGCGTTTGTTTGTCTCTTTCTGTTATAATAATTTATTGTCTTGATCGCGGCTCGTTTGTTCGCGGACACTGGCTTTGTAAACCGTTCGTCGTTGAAGAGAATTTCATTAATTTTCATTCGTCCAACTTTGCCTTGTTCCCCTTGAAGAGTTATTTTGTTTAAATTTCAACATTTCAAAGTTGTATCGTAATTAAATAGTTTGGGTTTCATCGCCTTCATCATACCTAGTTGTTTGTACTTTACTTTGAAATACAATTAAATAACCATGCCATTGTTATTAACCCTCTATTGCATAAAATTAAAAAAAAATTAAATTATAAAAAAATATAGTAATATTAGGAAGTTCACACTAAAAGTAAAAGCATTTTTTATTGTCTATGGCTAATGTCGTATGTCATTTTAATCACACTTTTCTCCGGTGCGTACGCAAAGTCATTCTTAGTGAAATTTTTTGCAGCTTTGTTGGTGGAAATATAAACAGAAAAGGTAAGAATAAACATTTTCAAAAATGTAAATAATGTTCTACAAAGCCTCTGTCACACTATTACAGTTTATTTAAAATATTTTTTCCTTATACTTCATTTTCACTATTTTTTACGGGAGCTATTTTTGGCATCGTATGCAGTTATGATGAAATAAGCTTGCGCCTAAAATTCTTCGCATGCATTCAGAGTTCTTTTTTTCCAGCCAATCCTAGTGGCGTATCCGGGTCAGTTATGATTTCGATATTTTTGCTGGCGATCAAAGCAACGTTTTTTCAAGTGATGCACCAGATCTTGGTGTCAGCTCCAATGGTGTTAAACGACTCACATATACTGTGCTTCGAAATGTAAACCACATATATTTTTCGATAACTGGTTCAATAGCATAAAATTGCAAGTTTACCTGTATAAGAATAAATTATTACCATTAGGAACCGTTAGGATGAACAGAGTACATAAGGCTACAGAAAAGGACCTAAAAAAAAATAGGTTGTGGTGCTATGATTGAGAAAATCGTCATCGTCGATGACGTAAAACTAAGCCTGGTATTATGGTATGACAATAAAGTGGTGAGTTTGCTGTCTGCGTTTGTAGTTAGCGAACCGATTACCACTAAGACTAGATATTTCAAAAAAGATAAACAGTACAAGGACACAGAATCGCCACAATCCGTTGATATGTACATGACACATGGGAAGAGTTGATTTGATTGATTTTTTGTTAGGTCTGTATAGGATCAAAATAAAGTCAGTGGTATAAAAAATATTTTTCCATTTGGTTGATATGTGCGCAGTTAACGCTTGGTTACTGTGGCGACGCAAGACTGACCTTTACATGTCACTATTTGACTTCAAGCTTGCCATTGCTAAACATTATTGCAAGATTGGCAAGAGCATCTCAAGAAAAAGAGGCCGTCTTTTTTTTTTTTTTTCTGAGCTGACTATGCAGTTGGCTGTTGCAGTCATTACTGCTTCGCCGGACTTTTGGGGCGAGACTCTGAAGGAGCCTCAGCCCATATAGCGCCCAACGCTCAAGGGCTCCCCGCGGGGGAAGCCTCGGCTTGGGTTGTCGCTCTCGGGGAGTCCCTTCGACCGGCGTGAGTCTCGAACCCGAAGGTGAGTCACCGCCAGGAGGGGAGTTCCCCGTTACGCGGGTACGATTGCGATTGAGTGGGGGCGAGAAGCGCCCCGGCACTCTTTGATACCTAGTGTATCCTTGTGGGCGCCGACGAACCCGGGGACGTCGGCGTCGTGTTTGGAGGGAGGCCCTATTCGGGGAGGTCGTCATCTGGGGACGTTAGTACGTAAAGAGTGCCGGGGCCGCCTAACAATAGTTTTACGACCGTGACCGGGTCGATCGGGGGGACGATACGTTGTGGATTGCACAATTAATCGATTCGGGTGATTTTGCATACGCTCGAAAAAGCGGACTGCCAAGTCTTTAAAGTATTGGGGAATCGTGGGAAGTTCGAAGTCTCTGTGTAGGTCCGCATTGCGAACGTACCAAGAGGCTCCAGAGGCCGCTCTGAGAAAGCGGTTTTGGAGGGTCTGGAGTTTTTGGAGATTGCGCTTGGATAGCGCAAAGACTACGCTAGCATAAGCTAGTATGGGGCGGATACAAGTTGTGTAAAGATTTAGCTTATTTCTAAGCGACATCTTACTATACTTGCCTATCATGGGATGAGACGACCGAGGACAAAAGCGGCTCGGTCTCTGACTATTTTGGTGTGAGCTTGGAAGTTCAAACGACTATCCATGGTCACACCGAGATATTTGGTCTTATTTTGCCAGGGAATGGCACGACCGAAAAGAGAAAGGGGAGGAGGCCGCGGAGGGTGGCCTAAGGTGAAAAGGACGGCAGAGCTTTTGTCGGGATTCACCTCGATTCTCCATTTTCGAAACCACTCGCCTAGGGCGGTGATAGCGGGTTGGATTCTCTCAGTGATTCGACTCACTTGCCTATCTGTGGTATAGAGAGCGGTATCGTCCGCAAAGAGGGCTAGATTGGTACCTATCGTTTTAGGGATATCGTTAGTGTACAGAAGGTACAAGATGGGGGCGAGCACGGACCCTTGCGGGACTCCTGCTTCTATGGGACGGGGGGAAGAGAGAGTGCCTTCGATTTTGTAGCGAAAGCTACGATTCGAAAATAGTCTCGTATGATGAGCACGAGACGATCTGGCAACTGAAAGTTGTACAGTTTAAAAATTAAACCGTTGTGCCAGACTTTGTCGAAAGCTTTCGCTACATCGAAGAAGACAGCGCCCGTGTGACGGGTCTTACCTAACGCTGGTTGAAAGCCAGTAAGAATATGTTCCGTTAAGCGGAGGACTTGATGGACGCATGAGTGTTTGGCACGGAAGCCGAACTGCTCGTCTATTAAAATGCCTCTGGAGACTATAGCGTTCCGTAGGCGAGCGAAGAGGAGGCGTTCATAGAGTTTACCAAGGGCCTTTAGTAAACTTATGGGGCGATAGGAGGACGGCTCGGTACGAGCTTTGCCTGGCTTATGGATGCCTATAACAATTGCATCTTTCCATTGAGAAGGAAAGATGCAATGTTCCATAGCAGCGTTAAAGATCGCTACTAGGAGGCAGATAAGGGGAAGAGTGAGGCGCTTTAGGATATCGTTAGAGATACCGTCAGCACCGGGGGCTTTACGGGGGCGTTGATCTTTGATGACCTGTACGACTTCGTCGACAGTGACAGGGGGCAGGGGGTCTTGTGGAGGCAGAGAAGTTCTGCGCTCCACTTCGCCGTCTACCTCGCGCACGTGGTCGGGATCGAAAGGAGAGGCCGTCCTAGTATCCATAATCCCGGTACACCGACCTCGTCAAGAGGAGATACTCCTTGTCAACCAGAACGGTTACTCCTACCAGTAGAAATTAATCTCCCACACCTCGGAAAAGCGCACGCGAAAACTCCAGCAAAAGTGTAAGACCTACCTCTAAATTCAGTAAGTTTAGATAAAATTTACCATTTACCGATTCACCAAAGGAATCGCCATTTATGCCAGAATGATTGTACTTTGCGTTCTTATATACAATCTGAGAGTGACGTTTTTCTTTGCTTGAATGAGAAGAGAAACTGTTTTAGAGAATGTCACCTTGTATGAGTTTTTGTATTCGTTGTGCATTGGAAGCCTAAAATTACAGTCTCAAACACAGACGTTATTGCATGGGAAGCCAATTTCGGCTTCTGTTTTTTTTTTCAAAATAAGAAACTTATTTTTCTTTTTACTTCGTTGTAAGCCTTATTAAAACGAAAAAATATTTCTTTTCTTTTAAATTTAATAATTCATGCAATGGAGGGTTAAAAACTGTTTTAAAAATATTGTTATTATTGTAATGTTTTTAGGTCTCCACAATCAAAAAACCCTTATAGTAATTTTATTCTGAAACTATTAATGCTATACTGCTGGAAAATATAGATAAAAGTTAGCCGATATATTAATGTGTAACATGTCATTCCTTTTTTGAAACTAAAAGTTTATAAATCAATTTTAATGTTTTTATTTACTTCAAAAAAAAAACATATCCGTAATAAGTTTCATCGCTTGTGGAATTATTTTTTAAGATGGTGAAACAGGTTATTCTTAACAATTCTAAACTACCAATATCTATTTTAGTTTCTTACAGGACGAATTTCGCAAAAACAGCAAAGTCATAACAGGAAATCTTCCTTTTACACCAGCGGTTTAGGCTTTGCGTTGTTGAATAAGTCAAGAAAAGCCTTTATTTATAATATATATATATATATATATATAGATTATTTAAATAAAAGTTAAGTTCATACGGAAAATATATCATAAAAAAGTCATATAGTTGAAAATACTGTGATTTGATTTGTCTTTTCGGAACGCAAAGCGAACACGTTAAATTTCAATCGCCCTGGAAAGTTGAAATTTCTCATAAAGTTGAGTAAAGTTGGATTTATTAATCTCAGTTTTGGTATTTGGCTCCGTTATTATGTAGTTAAGACATAGTATTTATTTACATACTTTTAATTGCTTCAAAATGACATTTAAAATATAATATAACATAAATATATAATTAACCTAAAAATAAAGTTTCTTTTCAAGCTTTGACGCATGTATTAAAATAAACGTGAGAAAATAATTTGTGGTTATATGACGATAACAGTTTTCATTAGTGTCCGCTTAAACTCGGTTTCGGCCAATTTTAGGTACAATTGATGGTTTCGGCGGCAGTTTGCAGTTTTAACCAAAAACTGACTAAAGCTTCGGTTCTGCCGTATCTTATGTTCATAAGCTATCGTATCAAGTCGGATCATGATTGGAACGGATCCAATATGTTAATTGAATGTTAAATACCTTTCTTCCAACCAAGTGAATGTTACAAACTTTTCATCTTGTCTGTTTGTTTACGAAGTTCATAAAACATGTCAAAACATTTTTTCATACTGCCGTACTTTAACTTTTTAACTAAGAAATCATATTAGTTGTTTTTACAGCTACATTAAAGCACGAGCAACGAGCACACCTTACTAAAGGTGCGACTCACTTTCGCTAGATTAAAAAACCTCACATATTTTTAGATTTAGGCTTAAAATTAACGTCAAGAAGCCCCAGTAACCTGGTGCCAGTCCAATTATTCAGCAAATTAGGCCTCCGACAACCTATGCCGTCGTACTTGCCGCGGAAACGTAATTTCCTCTCCGCAATGTTTTCCTGCTGTCAGCGGCGCCTTCCGCTCGTAGCGGATATAATGTTTATTGAAAAAGTCGCTTTTCATGTGATTGAATTGAATGTTTATGACGTAGTAAGTTGCGAATATAGCTGATGTTTAGTTCTTGACGGTGGGCGTTTATATGATCTTTATTTTTCTTTTATTCTTTTTGAGAGCAAAGTGAAATGTGTAGTGAAAGGGTGTAAGGAAGTGTGAGAATGAAGATAATGGTAGAGATGAATATGATATTTCAGAATTGAATAGATGGTTACTATATGTATATAAGTAACTCATATATCTACTCGATTTTTTTTTGGTTAGTATATTAGATATAACTGTGGATATTCTATATTATGCTATCTATTATAGTGACAGTCAAATTCTCGATACTCGATAAAATTAAACGCAGGGTTTTAACTTTATGTTTAAGGTACTAGGTTACTGGGTATAGTGTGCCTACAAAATCTTGGCATTGTACAGAGCAAAATTGTCATTTATAATGTGTTCTTTAAGAAAACAATAAATAATGTAAAAAAAAACATAAACCACAGTCCCTTAAAGTACAGTACGGGGAGCGCAAGGGGGTGTCAGCATTATGTAGAAAGTCTTTACTTATTACCTGCCTTTGTTACTTAAAATAGTGAGAAAAGTGATTATTTATCGTAGAACTTTATCACGCTTCCACAAACACAAATGGCCTTAACTATAAGTAGACAAAAAAATGTATATATGTATACATTAGGAGAAAAGTTTTTTATTAATTTTTGAAAATAAAAGTTCAAAGGTTTTTCTAACCCTTAGCAGCAGAAGAAATAGGGAGTACAACGGTTTTAAACTCGTTTCGTCACTAGGTAATACAAATAAATGAGTTTTAGTTCCTTTTTATTTAGGTATTTGTTGTTGTTTGCTGTAGTTCTTTTGGTAGTTATGATATCTATCTTTCAAAAATAATAAATAGACATAAAATTACCAATACTTTATCATACAAAATTTAGTTACGAAAAATAAATGGAAATATTATTTATATTTTACTACATATATTGAGGTATTAATAAATTGAAAAAAAAAAACATAAACATCAAGTGGTTTGTATAATAAGGTCCTGACCTGAAAGAGAACTCCATCAACGACAAGGCTCGGGACAGCTAACTGCTTCCCTCGGTTTACACTTAATTAACTGTATTTACATTGAACGGAGAAACAATTTTAACTTCTGCATCTGCAGGCTATATTGCGGCTTGGAAGCTTCCCACTTTATTAAATTTGTCGGTCTATTGCTTATATGGACTTTCTAGTTTTTACCTCTGTTTCGTTTGTGAATCAAATTTTTCGATACCGAATTTGAATATATTTTAAACTTTGTATAACCAGAAAAATTTCTGCCTTGAGAATAAACATTTAGAATCATTCACTAGCTGTGGCTATGATTTATTATGTTTGATTAATAAATTGAATTTTACTAAACAGACATCAAAAATTGTTACTTTACTATTACACATTTAAAAATCAAAATATATACCTTCTTCATACAGGTTGCAATTGCATTGCATTTGGTGTAAAAAAAAAACAGTGTTTTTGTGATATGAATTAATTAAAATTTACTACTACTACTAAATCTATAAGCTTCTAGTTAGAAGTTCCATTTTATATAGAAAGTTGTTGATAAACCACAGCAAAATCTACGAAATCTCTAAGGTTATAGTTAGACGTTACATTTTATATAGGTAGGTGTTGAAAAATCTCGGCAAAATGTTCTAAATAACTAAGTTTATAGTTAGACGTTCCTTTTTATTAGAGAGTTGTTAGTAAACCTCAGCAAAATCTACTAAATCTCTAAGTTTATAGTAAGACATTCCATTTCATATAGGTAGGTGTTGATAAACCATAACAAAATATACTAAATCTGTAAGCTTATAAGTTACACATTCCATTTTATATAGGTAGGTGTTGATAGACCTCAGCAAAAACTACTTAATCTCTAAGCTTATAGTTAGGTGTTCCATTTTATATAGGAGATGATAAAAATTAAATATGATGTAAAATTTTACATTGCATTTATTTTGTTGTAATAGTGATAAACTTATTTTAAATAAATTTTCCGTTTTATTTTAGATATATTTTCAAAATATAGTTCCTAACACATTTTTCACACCCCTTATATTATTCTACTTCTTAACACCGCCTTCTTGGAGATTGTTAAAGTAAAACAAGAAAAAAGTTCCTTTAAAAGTAGCGCCTGAGACGAAGTCGTAATCCCACGTCTCCTTGACTCGATAAAACTCGACGAGTGTCAAAAAATAAAGACTTCAGAACTCTTGTAAAAAGGCCACCTCATCAGACATTGTTCACAGGTCGCTCGGTCGGGATAAAGTGGCAGGAAAAAGTTCTTTGTCCCCTCCCTCCTCACAACCTCCGGAGGATTAAGTACTGTTTACCTCCTTATGGATTTGCTGACGAAATAAGTATGATAAAATTTTGTTACAGCAAAGAAATGATACAGGAAAATTTACAAATTGTATGAATAATTTGGAGCAATAACAATAATACATTTATTCGTAACACATCCTTAGATATAGTATATTATTACCAAAAATTTAAAGAAAAATTTAATTACACTTTTAACGTAATAGATGTTGTTGAGTCCAAATTTCAATAAATTTGATTATGATCTCGTTTAAACTCTGAGTTTTGCATTTGAGTTTATACAAAGGTCATACGTCTTAGTGAAATAATCTTTTATTTATTTAGTTATGCCTGATCTATGCATTTTTTGTAGTAATAAATAATTTTGTACTAACTAGGTAGTAATCCAAAAGGTAATTACAGACATACGGACGGACATATGGAGAGATGACTAAGCGAGAGCAATTTAGTTCGGCGATATCCTTCAAATATAGAGAGCTCTAAAAATGTCCACAAGTTACGAAAACTTTCCTACTAAAACATTTCATGACCAATTAGCATTGTCAGTAAAAAGTTTGAAATGAAAATACTCGAAGTTTTAGTTCGATGTTTAAAAGAAGATAAGATACACAAAAGAATATTACAAAAAGCCGTGGTTGAGTTCACTCAAAAGTGTTAGCTTAAAGAGTCTTTGACTTCGGAAAAATTGTCGTTTTTTTTCGTTTGTTTAACATTTACTCTCATAATTAGTAACAGCTTTACGTCATATGTATGACTAGTTAGGGACATATATAAGACCACCTTAATCTAGATAAACTGTTGTGTCAGAAGCAATGTTGCGGCAATGGGCTCACGACCTGTCACGCAGGACTAAAGGGGTTTGTGAAACGAGGTTGTACCCCACATTGCGGTGTGGGTGTGTGTCTAACTACTGGTTAACCGGGGTTAATCATGGTATAAAAACCGTGTTATATATACAATTATGCTATTAAAAAGTGTTCTAGTGTCTCACAGATCAGATACGTTCAATAGGACTAGGAGCTGTTAATTTAAAAGAATCTAAAAAACCTTTTTTTTTTAAAAACTTAAATTGTCATATTAGTGATATCTAATTTTGTGTCTAGTAAAAGTATGATAAAGTCGTTTATTTGATACTTGTATACCGAGGTAAAATTGAGTATCGAGTGTAATGCCACTGCCTAGACTAAATCGGAAATTAGGTGTATAGCTTCTTTTCTACAAAATAGGCGATTCAGCCGGTATATATAATTACTACACCACCTTATCTACATTTGTAGTTACTAAGACGATCTATTGATATCAATGACCTTAATATTCGAATATATTTAGTAGTCATCATAATATCAGCTTATATTGGCCTACTGGTGGACATAAGCTTCTTCTATTGCGCGCCATTTCACCCGATTCTCTGCCTTTCACATCCACCCCATAATTGGCCAACCATTTTAAGGATGTTGGTTCACCGACCTGGAGGGCGTCCCACGCTTTATTCACCGGCCATCAGTCCTCTGATGGACCAACCCAGTGGCCATCCCACTGCCCCTTCAGCTTGCTGAAACTACGAGCTATGTCAGAGACATTAGTTCTCTTTCGAATGTCCTTATTTCGGATTCGGTCCGTCAGAGACACTTCAAGCTGAGTTTACTTCATCGCGCGCTGTGTGGCTCTGAACTTGGAGACCAACCCTCCTATCCACGTTTCGGCAGCGTAAGCCATAACAGGTAGAATGCACCGATCAAAGGTTTAGTAGTGCTAGTAGAAAAAAAATGTTTTTTAAGTTGTGGTTTTTTTCAAGTAGTACTTGCCAGCGGATGCCAATAGAAAGAACAAGGCAGAGAAAGGACGTATCTAAATGTTCTGTTCGTATGTATCGGGGAATTTCCCTCCTGGCGTTGACTCACCTTCGGGTTCGAGACTCACGCCGGTCGAAAGGACGCCCCCGAGAGCGACAACCCAAGCCGAGGCTCCCCCCGCGGGGAGCCCTTGAGCGTTGGGCGCTATACGGGCTGAAGCTCCTACAGAGTCTCGCCCAAAAAAGCCCGGTGAAGCAGTTATGGCTGCAACAGCCAACTGCATAGTCAGTACAGAAAAAAAAACGTATGTATATACATTTATACATAGTTTAAATTTTGAGTGGGTTTTTGAACTCGGAATAATTTGTTGTTATATAATTTTATTTTATTGATAAGAATAGGTCATCTTAAGTAATTTATAATGATCTGTACCTTAAAGTTGCCAATGCCAAAGGTATTTCAGAGCTACCTCTTTCTGTTCTGTTTCTGGTTTTTGAAGTATCACGCAATATAATGTTACAAATAATAGTAAAAGTTGTATATTTAAGATTAAGTGTATAACAAAAAAAAACCCACAACTTGCATGAGCTTGGGCGGAAAATCTGCTTCAGGCGTTTCGCTCCGAAAATTCCGAGGAAAATTCACTTACTAATGTTAAGTTCGTAACTTGTTAGTATTAAAAGTTGATCGTGTATTTTATAAACTAATCATTTCGTATGAAAAATCACGTGTCATAATAAGTATGTTTTAGGGTTTCCTACGACAAAAAGAACTTTGCTGCCTGTTTGTCAGTAACTGCTGAATTGCTGACATGTTGTAGGATAGGCAGCTTCTTAGTCAATTTGAGTAATCATGCTAAATCAGCCTGGGTAAGTACCACTGCTTCAATATTCGCACTGTGATGATACCAATATTTATGCCTTAACATTTTGTAATGCAATGTTTTTATTCAAGTTTTAGCGCGAAGATTTACATTAGTAAACAATTCTCAATAAACTTACTACCTAAAGCAAAATGCATCTTTAAATTAGAATGGCGCGTTCAAATATTCAAGTTCAGTAATTTAATACATTAGATGAGAAGTTATGGTTTATTTTATGAAAGGTTTAAAGCTAACAACATATAGGTGACTAACTAACTTACTTCCGATTTATGAATTCGGACCTTAGACAAAATGAAGTTGCGTTAGTTTTGAACCAGTGGCGCGAGTATGGATGCTTTAAAACTTGCTGTGATTGGATGGTTGTTTGAAAGGCAAGTTGATTGGACGTTTTAAGACAATTGCTGATTGGTGGTTAAGTGATATAGAAATGAAAGCACGTTTCACATGCTCTTTAAGGTAGTTTCATAACTTTTACTCGAATAAAATTTAATTTAGGAAATGAAACCTATGATAAATCGGAGACCCTCTAGATAGGAGTTGTTTTGTTATCCGCGGTTTTCCTTTTTTTATTAATTTTATTGCCTTAGTTAAATAGTTATGCTACTGTTATTGGGAATTCTATAACGTTGAGTATAACCGCGTAAGTTTAAGATACTTAGAACTTTTATAATATTAAAACACCCCCGAAACTTACCTCAGTGAGTCGTTTAACAACCATTAGGGTAGCCTCGTACAATAAATATTCTAACAATGATAAAGGGTAGTTGTCTTGGTTTTCACATATTCCGTATAATGGTATGACTTGTTAGTTTATTTGAAATGACCCGGGGTTTGTTAAACTTTACAAACATTTAGAACATAATATTAATATTCTATTAGTTTAGAAAAGTAAGGCTGTTTTATCTAGACCGTTCATATTAATCTAGGACTTTATAATAGTACCCCAACCAACATAACTAGAATTATAATTTGAAGATATTCTTTTTTCTTTGTTAAAATTAATTATGGCCGGACATCCGTAAAAAATAGGATGGAGGGGTTTGAAATGTGGGGTGAGAAGGTTGTTAGAGAGGGCTTAGTGGTGATAAAAGTGCGTGGTCCCATACATACAGAACATTCAATTGCCGTCGTTTAAATTGTCGAAACACTGTCCGAGAAGGAGGAAATCATAGTCTACGCTTGTGTCACTAGAAGCTACCACGTGAAGTTAAACTACAGCCAGATTGTACCACCATCACTGGTTAGTAAATACTTTTATACTAGAAGTTACAGTAAAAATATTGTATGTTCGTTGTGAAATTCTTTGGGTTGTGTTTTAAAAATATCTAAATTAATGTTAAAACATCCAAATGACGGGCCCGCTTTTGGCGGTTAGAAATTTATGGTAGAAAGAAATCTCAATCACCTCAGTTGGATGGAATATATTAACCGACCTTGTTTCTAGGGCATTTTCAGCTAGGTAAAAATAAATCTTCTATAAAAGTAGAAGTGGGAAATAAGATAATACAAGCCATAATAATTATATAGCCCACTAAAGATTTAGGTCTGCTAAGAGATACAGTAATTACTATGTGTAATCCATGTTCGTTCATCCTTAGCGGCGTTAGTAGGGTTTTACTATTTTGGCTGGTTAGCTAGTGTAGGTGAGCGCTAATGTATATTGTAATGTACATTGTAACCCTTAAACCTACTTTCAGGTCACAAGTCCTGAACACATAGCAACCTAGTTCCCACTCTACAAAGCGAATGGATTAAGCATTCGTATGGATTTTACTTTCAAATATGGAAGTAGCGAAAATAAGGGTTCCTTGCGTAGGGATGACAGAAAAATTATACAACTCTGTAGTACCTATGTCCTTTAGTTCTGATATTCGCGTATTTACTTTGTTTAGGTGTTTTTGTAGTGACTTTATAAATGGTGGAACTCATAGTAGGCATTATACAACTAGGCATTCGATCTATCATTAATTGTTCCTGGTTATGCTAATTTTTGGTGTAAGTCTGGTAAATGTACGTAATGAATGATTATGCTAAATTACATTTAAAATTAAGCAGGCAAAGGTTACCATTATCCGAGTATATCGAGTAAATTGTCTGTCGAACTGATGTTCTCGGTCAAGGTTAAAAGAGTAAAATAGCGCCTAGTATCGTCTTAACCTGTCAAACTTACGCACTGCTGTGATTCCTTCTATCATCATTCGGCCAGATGCAAGAATTCACAGCGGAATCTATTGCTATCTCGCTCTATTATCCTTGACCAGACCATGATGTATAGACAGAAAACTTACTATACATACTCTGCCATTATGGTTATTTTTTGTTAGTTATTCCTTCTATTCTAACGTTAGAGGTATATGCAAGATGAGATAGATTTGCTAGATTCCATTCTCTATATAAATGTATTTAGTAACTGTGAATAACGTCCCAATTCAAACTAATAAATAAAATAAAAAGGCATATTCTAAGCAATAAATTGCAATAATAAATTCATGAAGCAAATTACTTTCCAATTAGTCATTATTATAGTAAATTTATTATTCCCTGAGCTTTATAATTAGACTTCGTAATGACTGGAACAAGATTAATTAAGTTATTTGTTACTGCTACAGGTGGGGGATGCCGATGGGGGAGAAAGTCCATTTTACTTTACGTTTATCGAAATTCGAAATTGCTTTACGAGGCGTAGCAAAATTTATTATTTGACGTAAAATTGGCAGCCAGTTGGTAAAGTTAGATAGAAAAAGAAAATTGAATTTTAATGTGAAATGTTTTAGGTATAATCCCTATTGACGCGAGCTTAGTAGAAAATATTGCGAGAAGTTTGAGTTACCAGTTGGTAAGAAAAGTTTACACATTTGTATTAGACGCACGTTATTGTAAAACAAATCAAATTTATTAATTAATATAAGTGTTGCAATAAATATCTGTAGAATGAGCATTTGGTATTACGGATATATGAAAAACTTGTAAATTGACGTTGTTGAAACTAATTTTAATTGAAAAATATTTATCCCCACGGGATGCGTAAAAAAATGTCCTCAGTTCATTGTTTGGAGAGCTACCTTTTAAAAAAATCACAATTTTATCACGATATTGTATGACACTTTTCTTCAATACTAATGCCAGTATATAAATCTTAATATATATAAATCTCGTGTCACAATGTTTGTCCTCAATGGACTCCTAAACTACTGAACCGATTTTGATCAAACTTCGTAAATATCTGTTATTTGATCCAACTTAAAAGATAGGATAGTTTTTATCTCGATATGTCAAGTGCGAGCCGGACTTGGGCACTATAGGTAAAAACCAACTTTCGCCGGGTACAGAGGGACGGCATCGGAACAACGTTCGCCGGGACAGCTAGTAGTATATAGATAGGTATGTACTTTTTATATACATACAACCATACAAGTAATCAAATTGTGTACATTTATTTTGTTCATCTCTACCAACAATATTTTATACTGCAAAACAATTAACCATTTGCTAAAAAAATAGAATTAAAACAAAACATTAGACCTTAAAACATATTAAATGAATAAATCAATATTTCTGAAAAGCTTGTACTATAGATACGGGGCAACGGATACAAATACTAAATACAGAGCCGCCATATTCCATAAAATCACTAACAAATAAAAAATAAATCAATAGAGGTAACTTAAAATTTACAGCATCGAGTAACAGTAGTAATTTTATGAATAGATTTTTTTCAGAAACAAATACAAAAAGTATACTCATAATCATACTCTTTATTCATAAATTCAAATTTACAAGTCAATTATTATACATTAAATACCTATACTAAATTGGTACAATTTAATTAATATAGATATTTATCTTATTACAAGTTGAAATACATTAATTGATTATGAGTTATTACAAATGTTTAATGTCAAAAATTCATTTATGTCATAAAAAGCGTGTTCAGTCAAAAATAATTTAAGTTTTTTTTCAAAAATGTTGTCGTTCTCAATAACTGTAATTTCGTTGGGGAGTCCATTATAGATTTTAGGACCCATACTATATAACGACTTAGACATTTTTTGTAACTTGGATGGAGGTAAGTTAAGCTGTTGCTTGCGTCTTAGTATATAATCATGGGACCATATTTTGTTTGGAAATAGGTTTCTGTTTAATCTTACATATTTAACTATAGAAAAAGTGTATTGGGATATAAATGTTAAATTTTTTTGCTCCTTAAAAAGATTTTTTGCTGGAGTACCAATGGGGACACGAGCGATTATTCTCACCGCGCGTTTCTGAATTGTAAAAACACGTTGCCATTCTGCAGCTGTGCCCCGAAGTTCAATTCCGTAGCTTAGACAATCTGTATAGTGCAAAGCACGTGCCACTTAACTTACCACATACATTAGAGATATGTGTATCCCATTCTAAAGCATGGTCAATTGTTAAACCTAAGAATTTTGAGGAATTTGTTTGAGGTAGGGAAACACCATCAATGTTTATTGACAGAGGTCTTGGTGGACGGCAAGTATTTGTGTATTTTTTAAATTTAGCACTAGACCGTTTGCAGAGAGAAGAAAATAGCAACATGATTCTGCCGTTCCTTTGCTTGTAGAATATTATTAATGATGTCACGAACTACTGACACGCAAAACTCGCCTTTTCTTTAAGCAAATTGTTTGTTACTTAGTAACTTGTTTCGTTCAAAAAAATTATAAATACGCTGTGTTACGCCGTACTCTAAGAACTTCGCTATAGAAGTAACAAAATTAAACTGTGATTAACAGAAATAGAGTAGGAGGTACATTTTACTTCATTTAATTAACGACTACCTAATTAAAATTATTTTCATCTTACGAATAGGTACCATAAAAACCCTTATCTTTAACGAATATCGCTCCGGACAGTTTCAGTATTTTTTAAAGTCAAAAAGTAAACCTTTTTATTCAAACAAGAAGAGTTCAACTCTATTTATTATACACTAGCTTTTGCTCGCGGTTCTGCACTAAATTCAATTATAGGCGTTGGAGTCCTAACGCAGTTCAATGATTATAATAAGGAAGTTTGCTATAACAAGCTATTACTGTAGCTATAGTTCGTCCACATATAATTAGATTATAGTTATTCCTGTGAAAAATTTTCAGATAAATAGCTCCTTCTCCGTTTCTTTGAAAATCGGAGTGCCAAATTTCAGCTCAATTGGATGCGACGCTAAGCAAAAACAAACAAACAAACATACGTAAGTATAGATAAGCATGTTTGAATGAATGAGTGAATTCGTTCAAAATTTAAAGGTATGGGAATATGAGTTGACAAAAGAATAGTTATAATACCACAAATATAAGAAACTTACAGAGCAAATACACATTAAGAATATCGTAAAATATATGTCTTAAAAAGTAAGTTTGTTTCTGGAAACGTTTTTGGGGTTTCGCAGCCAAAACAAAAAAAAACGGAACCCTTAAAGTTTCGTCATATACGTCCGTCGGTTGTCACTCTGTATGTCACAGACGTGTTCCGAAAAACTTTATATACTAAAGTATTTTGAGTAAACGCAAATGTTAACCTTATTTAAACTGCCATACAATATTGTGATGTAATTGTGATTTTTTTTAAGGGTCCAAACAATGAACTGAGGACAATTTTTTTACGCACCCCGTGGGGATAACGGTCGATAAATCTTCAGAAATCAAATATTTTTCAACGAAAATTAGTTTGAACAACGTCAATTCACAAGTTTTTCATATATCAGTAATAATGCTCATCAGTTTTTTATACCACTAAGGTGGCAAACAGGCCTACGGTCCGCCCGATGGTAAGCGGTCACTGTAGCCTATGGACGCTTGCAACACCAGGGGCATCACTCACGCGTTGCCGACCCTTCAGAAATCTAATAACTTCTTTCTTAAAGAACCTGTTACTGTATTCGTTGCCTCGTATCTATCTATAGTACATACAAGCCTTGCTTAGTTTGGTACCACGTATGTCAATCCCTAAATACATATATCTTCTAAATACACATTCAAGATTTTCATTTATTTAAAAGTGGTAAAAAATACACATTTTATATTAAATTGCGATTAGGAGTGCCCATTACAGTTTTACGACTAGGTGTTAAAAAGAGTAATTTTTCGTTAAACAATAAAAATCAAGAATAATCTACCGATCTAAAACCAAGCATTATGTAATTTTAGACCTGCTTTTCGACTTTGTCAGCTTCGAAACATGATTTGGTGATTTTGGTGAGATAGTTTCACCTTTTCAAAATCACTAACATTGAGATTAGCATAACAATGTTAAGGCTCTATTATCTTGAAAATAGCTTGACTATTCATCAGCTGGGAATTTTAATATTCTTAACCGTTAATTTTTAATAAATTAATTAAATCAACTTTTCGCTGCAGATTTACATTTTTTTGGCGACTTTGTGCGAAACAATTTTCAACCAACAAAAACAGCTAAGATGATTATATGATTATTGTACTCCACTGTGCAATACTCGCCAATGCCTCGCCTTAACTCCCATGTGCACTTTTGTACTTATAAATACATATATTCAGGATTGCATTGTAAACAGAACACATTCCTGCAATTTAAATCTCTACGCTTTTGTTTTGTAATGCTACTTAACTTAAAACGTTTCTTCAATTTCTGTGTCTAGTTGTACTATTTACCACCATTTACCAGTTATTATTTAAATAAAAAAAAACATATTAGGTTTATTCTAAATGTCAGTCTGTTATACCTAAACTAACTTTAACTTAAAACTATAAATAAATAACTATAAAAAACCGATAAAAATAACATGAAAACGTGAATTAAATACAAATACGGCATTCAGCATTCAATATGTGTGTATATTTAATTTATGACAAATACTCAATATTACTATTTATATATTACGTTAATAAAACTTGGAGATTTCTAAAGTTAAAGAAGACATAACTTTTCTCAAAAGTAGCAACTAAGACAAACATGTAATCCAATTCCTCCTTGATTCGATGAAACTTAAAGAGTGACAGAAAAATAAAGATTTTAGATCCTCCTCATCAGACATTGTTCACACGTTGGGACGAAGAGGCAGGATAAGTTCTTTAGTTCCCTCTATGCTCGCATCTACTGCGAGGATTAAATGAGTACTGTGTCTAATCCTCGATAAATTGCTGACGAGAGTAGGGTAACAAAAATTAGGTAGATACTGAAGTAGATAAAATTCTAGCAAGTAGATAAACCAGTTTTGGTGCCAACGGAACCTTATGACTAAGCTACGCTGTCCACCTATCTGACTTTAGGGTTCAATCGTTTAGACAAAAGTAGAAGTCTAAAATTTTCACAAAATATGGCGAATTTCCTAGCAAATAATAAAAAAACCGGCCTAGGGCAAGTTTTGATCGCGCACCGAGGGTTTCGTACAAACTTATCATACGTTATAGTTCTTCTATCATGAGATCAAGTTTCACAGGTGCCTTAATTATCAATTTTTGGATTTTTTCTATATTTGTACTGTAACATCTTGTAACCCTATCAACGTTTACTATGATAATAAAAATTGATAATATAAAAATCCAGTCTGTATTTTTATTTTTTTCTTAAATACCTGTTAGGTATTCAAGAGACAACCAACACACCAAAAAAAAGTGATATTCAACAATAAATTAATTGTATTCGGTGGAAGTGTCGCAGGAGTGAGTCGCAGGTCAGAAGGTCACGAGCTTTACGGAGCAGCTGTATTGAGTCGATCACGACCAGAGTATTTGCAAACGATTTCTACCATGTTTTTTTTAACTTAGCTAGTTTAAACTAGTCGATCTATCAACTAAAACATTTACCGCGATTAACAAGCTATGATATCTCGAGATATCTCGAATATGTTTAATTGATCTCCTCATAGCTTGTTAATCGCAGTAACTGTTTTAGTTGATAGATCGACTAGTTTGAACTAGATATGTTGAAAAAACATGTGGGATATAATTTGCACACAGTTTTTTGTATCCTTAAAATCTCTTTATGGTCATATGTCGCACGCTAGCGTTCGACATGCATCGAGTGGTCGGTAGCAGTAGAGATGGAATATCGCACGGAAAGTGGTATGAAAAAGAGTCAGAATTAGTAATATTGGTTGCAGGCTAAATAGTTTTGATTTGGGTGAGAGTGGGTAGGGGGTATCGAATCCCCCCTTTTTTTAAAAAAAATAGTCACAAAATTTTTTTAGGTAAAAACATTGCTAGTATCGATGGACTCTACCGATCATCAAAACGGAAAGTTATAGGGAAAACCCCTTTTCAAAAAAAGGGGTTTTTTGACGACCCCTCTTATTTTAGGGGAGTCACCAAATAACAATTTGCAAACTATATCCGCCATGTTTTTTTGACGCACGTCGTTCAAACTAGTCGATAAAAAGCCATGAGTTACTCAAATAAACATTATCTCTATCCGCACGAGAATCAGGCCCCTGGTCTAGGTTCTACGGAATCCTCGGTGCGAATACAACCCATACTTGACCGGTTTTCGTTTTCGTGATATAACAAAACAAATTAAAAAATAATTGTGTTTTATTCGTGAATACGTATTTTACAGTCACAGCTTACAATATTATTGTACAGTTACGAGATAAAACTGAGTTATAGTAACATCAAAACACAGGGTTGTAATAGTACATTGTTCACCAAGGGGTGAAAATGACTGATTACCGACGAGTGTGTGGTTTGAGGGTCGAAGCGGAGCTGAGGGCCTTTAAACACACGAGGTGGGAATCGTCTTTCATCGCGAGTGATACATAGTGCTTTACACTACAAATGCGAGGATAATCAAATATAATTAATTAAAGTTTTAATTTACTTAACAAATATTAATTCACTTTTATAAACATAGATGGCGCTGTACCGAATAATTACAAGCTATGGTTATGTTTTCTGGTGTTTATAAATAGTAAGTTATTTTTTTCATCGTGAAATTGGTTCGCTTTTATAATCACAGATAGCACTGTACCAAATAAAAAGAAGCTATTTAATTGTTTTGTCAGCTTATAAATAGAAAGTGCCTTCTTTTCCTCTAAGCGGGCAAGAAAGTAATGATCTCTGCTATGACGTACTTTCAACCCTAATTTTGACTGCATGAAGGTTCTTTCAGAGCATGAGTAGTGTAAAAAATATTACAATCACATAACCCAAAAAGGTTCAAAACAACATAACAGAGCTTAAAGTTAGATATCATTTGTTGGTGTTAGTTACACACACAAAAATTAAACCTAAACAGTCAATACCACAGTCATTTTGCGAGTTTTACGTGATTAACAAAACAGCTTGAAATCTAAATTATCCTATAATAACTTTAAAATTAGTGTCGGACAACCGTCCGGAATCGTGACAACTTGTGCCTTTCACTTTTTATGTCTGTCTCTCTCGCTCATAGGCGGGCTAACCATGCCGCGTGCCTCTCACTCGCTCTCATTGTGAGCGCATAACGTGAGCGGAGCGTAACGCAGTTTCTTGAAGTGTCACCCGGCAAACCAATTTATAAGACGTTGTCACGTCAATACATTAGAAAACCCTTTATGACATTTAAGGGTATTAAATACGTAATTTTTATATTTAGCTATTTTTACTGGCCATCTAATAAAATTATCATTAATTCCTATATTTAAAAAAACTTCTTTTTTAATTCATTCCTATACCCTAAAAAACTATTATAAACATGCGATCCTGCCTTATTGCACTACTTATATTTCAAAATCCGCTGACAAATATTTGCACAATAAATTAGTACATTTGCTATACTTTTTATGGCTGCAAAATTCAAAGTACGGCACGTATCTTTACAACAATAGTGGAACCAACAGTATTCACAAATCCTTATAGCTCCACCGGTATTGAGTAGTGGAACCACGAGTACTTGAAAATCCTATTGGACCCACTAATGGAACCTATCAGTGGAACTAACAGACCGTAACGAATTTAATGGTAGACCTTTGATATGAAAAGTCTGGTCTATTTTTTCTTAACATTAATTAGAAGCTAGCCTAGACTAGCAGATTAGCGTTCGCTGACTAGCAGACGTTATTTAGTCATTTGCAGCGCCGCAGTGTCATCTAGAGGCGAGTTAAGAGACTGTACTACCTAAATTTCATTTTGTTTGGCAAAGGTTTCTCCGGTTCCGCTTAGCAGATCCGACTTAAATTTAAAGACTGTGTTGTGTTGGTCAGGTTGGGTTCAGACCCTTAAAAACGTGAAACCACGATTAAAGAACTTTTGTTCGATAGAAAAAAATCCGAATGTGACTACTTTTTACTGTTTTTTTTAAACTGTTGGCAAAGAAATTTGCTAAAGCATAGCCGTGATAGTGCTTTTGACTCTGAGAAGAAATATTTTATTGATGTATAATAAACCATTAATTTATTTTATGTGTTTCAATGAAAAAATGAGTGAATTGCGATGGAGCTGCACTACTCACGCAGGTTTAGTTACATATCGCGTCATCCTTGTTTTTACTGTCATAAGCAAAGAGGACAGCAAAAACCGTTCTTCATTTAAAATAAAAAGGGGTTGCACTTTGGGAGTGCCGGCAGAAGTGAAAACCTTTACTCTAACTTTCAACTATTTTCTTAAATAAAGATTGTTTATTTATTTTCCTATATCACATAGATATAACGTAAGCTATGTTCTACAATTACTTTTATCTCACCTCGTATCGTATCACATTTGAACATGTGTAATCCGCACTTTCATTATTATTTATAAAAATATTCGTTTATATACTTCTTTGACGTAGTATATTTGACATCTCAATCTGTCATAGAATTAAAATCCCATATCCAACCTCCCTGTACTACTCATAATCGCCATACTAAAAATAAAAAAAACTTACCTAATGTAAGTCGCGAGTTCTGTTTTACGAATTTTCTATGAATTATCCTTTTTTGAATTTTTTTACTTCAAAAACATACAACCTGGATATAACATTTTAACATGTGTTATCCGTACTTTCATCTTTTCATCAACCCAATTTCCTTTTACTTTTTATTCGTCCTATAAAGTTTGACATTTTTTACCCATCACAAAAAAGTGCACAACGCCGCTAAAGACGTTTTCACTTCAAACAATAATATGCGTGGCATTATGGTTGCCGTCTGCCAATCAGTCTGACGCGAGTTCATCATTTCTTGTTCATCAGTTCTCAATGATGAACTGATTGAAAATTCATAGAAAATTCGTAAGACGGAACTCGTGTCAGATTTATTTACCTCAGGTTAGTTTTTGTGATGGGTAAATAAATCTGACGTGAGTTCCGTCTTACGAATTTTCTATGAATTTTCAATCAGGACACGTGAACTGATGCGATATTAACATTTTTTACACATACCAAAAAAAGTGCACAAAGCCACTAAAGAAGTTTTCACTTCAAAAAAAAAGAAAAAAAACAAACAACAAAAAGCACGCCCCTCGTTTACGCAAGCAGGATCACTCCCAATAGATGAATCAATCAAGAAATGAAAAATATAACACGCCTCTTAGATTAAATGACACTAAAAATAATAAGGCTATGTATATTTACCAGTACCAATGGATAATTGAAGTCATCATTGACTGAGCCTCATTTATCATTACTTAATAATCAATGTAGCAAGGTTAATGAGGTTATTGTTACTGCTACAGTGCGGGATAACCTGGTGGGAGGAGGGTCGAATTCCCTTTACTTTTTTGTCCATCGAAATTGCTTTACGGAGCGTAACAAAATTTATTATTTGACATAAAATTGGCGTCCAGTCCAGTTGGCGAAGTTACATAGAAAAACGAAAATTGAATTGTTATATAAAATGTTTTATAATTGATGTCGGATTAGTAAGAATATTTAATTTTTTTGACAATACAAAATTTCACAGATTCAAATATGATCTAGAATATTTAACATATTATTGAACTACCTTTTACCTGCAGCTCTTCCAATACTGAGTTCGGTTGTTAGCTTAGAATTTTAAAGTAAAATTCTTTTTTTCAGAAATAAAGTTTGATATAGCAAACTTTAGCCGTATTCATAGTTCGTCCACGTGGAATTCGGTCACAGTTATTTCTACGGAAGCTTTGAATTTTCCATAAAAAAAAGGTAGACTAGAGAAGCCTAGATCCTTCTGCGTACCTTCAACAATCTCTGTGTCAAAAATCGACGTTAAGCAATAAGAAAAAAAACAGCCTTTAACAAATGAATATCAGTTAGTATTATTGATGAGAAATAAATGTTAGGCATGATCAAAATATTACAACAAAGAAAAAATATTAATGGATGATACACCTTTATGCTTTCTACAACTATTTATAGTGCTGATAATGTGGTTTAAACACTTTAAAGTTTCTCCAATTTAAACCCACAAACATGTGTGTACTTCTTAACGAATAGCTTACGAAGATAGGTACTACTACGAGAGGATTATATCCACCCCAATCATCCTCCAATACTGGTATTAATTGCTATGTTGTCCTTATTATTGTTTTAATGCAGGGATTAGTGACGGCTTTCCTTGTCTCCTTATTTACTTTTGGGAGTAAAACGCTTGTATGTTTACTTGGGCAAGTTGTTTCTTTTTTTGCCCTTTTCAACTGAACGTTATTCATTTAATTTGCCGAAAATATATCTACTATATATTTTCGAAAAACTGTTTGTTTGTTACTTAAAGACGCAGTGAGTAGATATGGATAAACCAATACAGCTTCTTTCTTTTTTTACAGAAATAATTGTAATCAAATTCCAAGTGGATGAACTATATCTAGGCTTCTATATATAAAATCAAGAACTTGCCGTAAAAATTTTTTTTTTTTTTTTTTTTTTTTTATACCACTAAGGTGGCAAACAAGCTTACGGCCCGCCTGATGGTAAGCGGTCACCGTAGCCTATGGACGCTTGCAACACCAGGGGTATCACTTGCGCGTTGCCGACCCTTCAGAAATCTAATAACTTCTTTCTTGAAGAACTCCATACTGTAGTCCTTGCAGAAAACCTTGGCAGGGAGCTCATTCCACAACTTAAGCGTTCGCGGGAGGAAGTTTCTCTGAAACCGCACTGTACGCGACCATTTAGGTTCTAAAGTGTGAGAATGAATTCCCTGCCGATGGCGAGCGGTGCGATGGTAGAAAGTAGCCGTGGGCATCATTTCGAACAATTCCTCAGAACACAACCCATTGTACAAGCGGTAGAACACACACAGTGAGGCAAAGTCTCTCCTCAGACTTAAGGGCTCGATACCGCAAGTGAGTTTGGGATCGTCGACAATTCTCACAGCCCGTCGTTGAACCGAGTCAAAAGGGTCAAGCTGGTATCCGGGTGCACCTGCCCAGAGATGGCAGCAGTACTCCATATGGGGCCGAACTTGCGACTTGTAAAGTAACAACCTTTGCCCCGACGTGAAGTACTGCTTCGCTCTGTTGAGTACACCAAGTTTTTTGGACGCCAGCTTTACCTTATCTTGTAAATGATCTCGGAACTGAACATCGCTGGAGATGTCGACACCAAGGATCCCAATGCTCTTGGAGATGGAGAGGGGAGTGTTCTGGAATTGTGGGACCACAGTGAATGGAGTTTTCTTAGCGGTGAACGCGCACACTTGTGTCTTTGTAGGGTTGAATCGGACCAAGTTTACCCGTCCCCAGTCAGAGACCTGGGACAGTGTGGTCTCGATTTGAGACACAAGTTCTCCGCGGTTTTCCTCCACAAGGGAACGAGGGATGTTTGCACGACCCGTGTAAAAAGTGTCTCCAGTACTGTCATCTGCATAGCAATGTATGTTGTTGATGTCCAACATGTCATTGATATGCAGTAGAAACAGCGTAGGAGACAGCACAGAGCCTTGCGGGACACCAGCATTAATGTCCATGCTATCAGAGCAACTACCGTCAACTACAGTTCGTATGCGTCTGCCGGACAAAAAGCTAGCCACCCATTTGCACAAACCCTCGGGCACTCCGTAAGATGGCAACTTCGATAGAAGACCGCGGTGCCAGACCCGATCGAACGCCTTCGCTATGTCCAGGCTACATGCCAATGCCTCCCCCTGACTCTCAATGGCTAGTGTAATTCCACACCGATAGATATATTCAGCAGCGCAGGGAAAGCGGCGTGTAGAAGCTATGATTTATAAAAGCAACATAATACCCGAAAACGTAAAAGTAGTATTTCCAATCCTTAATATGGTTTTAATTAAATAAATAATATTTATTTTCTGAATACAAAGAACACAAGTGCGTAATGGGTGCTATTAAAATGCTTAAAACAGTAAAGTAAAGGCTGCTTTACGAGCAAGTGTGTTAAAATCTACTATTATCGAACGGCGCGTGGCTTGAACTTAGCCACTTCTGTTACTTCGATAAAAAACGAAAGCTTAATGCTCGAATATTTATTGGACGCTTTAGTATTCATTCACATTTAAAGTACTACTAAGTCTAACATTTTCTTTATCTTAAATCGTTATAACCTAACCTAACCTAAAACGATTTGCTTTATAATATAACATTAGTCTGTGTAATCAATAAAACTCACATGCATCTCTGTTGCAACTATTAGTCATTCACCACATCCTGTAAGATTAAAATCAAGAAAACTATAATTTAGTCCCAAATAGGCAAAGCTACTACTTAGAATATAGTGTCGCATCTTCGGTAAGACGGTTAGACTAGGGCATAACTTACAAATATTAGCAAAATGAGTTAAATATGCGAAAGCGCCTTAAAAACATTCTTATGTCTGCTAGGACAAAGACTCCCATTAGATTCTGTTAAGAATTGGCCAGATGTGATTAGTGTCAATTAAGTCAGTGTTTTGGCAATCTCATTAGTTAGTTGCACTTCCACTCCCGCGCAGAGTAGTTATACGTTGGAGCGTCAAAGCCGTGAGGGCTTGAAAGTAAATATGGTCAAAAGTTACATGAAAGTCACATTTAGCACACTTATGCTTATTTTATGAGCACATATTTGGAGAGGAAAGCCAATTAAACAGTTTTACTTCTAATATTTTGTTAATTGAATGAAAACAAAAGTTAAAATAGGTTATGCTGGTGGTAATAGAAAACAAATGAACTGTACTGAATTGAACAAGTTGTATGCTGAATTTTTACCACTCCCAAACAGGACTTTCGTCTACTGATTGATTCAAACATATTTCCTAAATTATATGTACAGTTTTATAATACCATCTTTTAATTAGAATATAAAAATATTGTGGAAATAAGGATCCTAATACTTTAGGTTATAGTTTATATTTAGTATTTATTTCTAAGCGGGTTCAAGTCAAGCTCACGGGTTGCCTTTACATGCGTGAGGTTATACATACCACTTTGCGAAGTGACACAAAATGTCTTTAGAAACATATCTATCAAGATTGTTTGTTGTTTTTATGTTTTGCTTAACTTATCAATATAAATAAATACTTTTATAGCAAAGATGCAGTCAAAAGCTTAACCTCGAGCCAGGACTTGAACCTGCAACCCTAACACTCCGTGTTAGTGCTCTACCATTGAGCTATTGAGGCACAAGTCTGGCTGATGAGAATCCCAACTACATCTTTGCTCTGGAAATATGCTCGTTACGAACTTTACATACAACTCCTAGTGACTTATTTAGTCCTAGTACATCAATTCTAGTCCAGTTTATATTTTCAAGTATTTATTTGAAAGCGGGTGTAAGTCAAGCTCACGGGTTTTCTTTACATGCGTGAGGTTATACATACCACTTCGCGAAATAACAAAAAATGTCTATGGAAACATATCTATCAAGATTGTTTGTTGTTTTTATATTTTTCTCAACTTATCAATTCATAGTAAATATGCAGTCAAAAGATTAACCTTGAGCCAAGACTGGAACCTGCAACACTTACACTCCGTGAATGTGCTTTAACATTGAGCTATCGAGGCACAAGTGTAACTGTATTCAATATGAGTTCCTAAAGAAGACTTTACATTATAAAATTTTGTAAAAAATAAATTTTGTAAAAAATTTAAATCCATAAAAAAAGGAGAAAAATATTCAACACCTGTAATATGCATAACTCTATTCTCAAAAGTATGTCAAGTAAAGAGGAATAACTTTCAAGCAATCTTAGCAAAAGAATATGACACTGAATGCAAAACAAAACATAAAAATGGCTCTCCTGTAATATCACAAAAAGCGCAATTGTGACCCTGTCCTAACGAAAGTGCGATTTAATCTCTATTGTGGTAGTAGATAGTATGAATCTCTTATCTGATTGTGCATTTCACTTTTTCATATTTCTGGCCACATCCATAGTCTTCTTAACTTAAAGTTCACAGAATAAGACATGTAAGAATAAAACAGAGTGTATGTATTGAATTCCGCAGTATGAAAATAAACTTTTTGCCTTAAAGTTTGTTTTCCTCAATCCATATACCTCTATAACTATACACAATCAGATTTTCTTGCCGTATTTGTTTATTTTTTTCCTTAGCTTTTTTCGAGTTACTTCAAAAAAACGCTTAACATGTCTTTCGTGGGCTTCAAACTTGAAAAATCGGTTCACAATAAAGCTTGTTTCTATACCGTATATTTTGAAAAGCAGGACGCAATTGTTGAAAAGTAAGTTGAATAAGAATTTAAAATACGGAAGATAAAAACACCCGGCGCTGTCCAAGTCCAAGTGCTAATAACTGCACTCAAGGAAAAAATTAAACTACACAGGCGTTCGAAACGGTACCATGATCCTTTCGATTCCGATTCATTCTCTGTCGTTAGATCAAGAATAAAAACATTAAAAACAACAAAGGAATGTTTAAAAATATACAATAAGATGTCAAGATGCTATTCGTCTTAACCCCAAAATGTTCTGGTATTTTATTATATAAAGTCTAAACGAAATTCCATTAACTACCCTTGCAAAATGGTTTATAATGGTCATTTATTTGGTTTATAATGGTCATTTATTTGGTTTATAATGGTCATTTATTTGGTTTATAATGGTGATTTATTTACAAATAGTAACGAGTAGTATTTGTGATGCATTTAGTGATTTTTTCAAAAGTGTATTTATTCCAAAATCAAACAATGTAGCACCCGCTTTAGATGATGTGATACCGTTACCATCAACTACATGCAATATACACATTACAAAGGAGGTGGTTATTTCAATTTTTAAAAATCTAGATTATCGTAAAGATGCAAGGACCTTCCGGCTGTTTTCATAAAAAATGTATCAACATGGTTTAGTAAAACCATTAATACTATTATTTGAAATGTCACTGATATCTGATACGTTTCCTACAAAATAGAAGCAATCGCATATAAAAACGGTCCTAAAAATGACATTACTAAATATAGAGGTATATCCATTTTGAATACGTTTGGAAAAAGCTTAAAAATTGTCTACGAATTTATTTATAATCATACAATATGAGATATACCCATTGCTCAACACGGTTTCGTTAAATCCAGATCAGTCAATACAAATTTTATAAAGTTTATGCAGTACGTTCTTACCAACAATAACAATAATACTCAAGTCGATGTTATTTATACCGATTTTGAAAAATCTTTCGATCGCGTGGTTTTTCATATTACTGTCAAAATTAAAAAAATGAATATTTTATTAAACCTTAATTTTATATGTATCTTTATAATCTATACCTTTTCTCTATAACTATATTATTCAGAACTCAGCCATATATATACAATAACCAATATTTAAATGTGTTTTTAATAATTTTTTTTAGCCCCACTTGTTACTAATTTAATAGTTAATTTGTGTACTTTGTTATTGGCGTATTTAATGTGTTTATTGTTAACAATTTATATTAATAAAATAAATAAAAATAATATAAAATTCTAATGTCTGATAAAAATAAACGCGAACTGCGTTCTTGTTCTTTACTCATTTTAACAATCCATTAACTCCTCATTACTTGACAGTAAATTAATTAAATACATTCTCAATTTATTTCTTCATCTAGACTAACACTTCGCGCTTCGACTAGCTTACTTTTAAAAACACCGGCACATAACACCAACTACTACAGTCACTCATTCACTGTGCAACTAAATCCCTTCCAGTTTATATCAAAATTCACAATTCATCATGTTTTTAAAAAACATGTAAGGGAACATTTTCTTTCAAACTAAAACTCTCATTTAAATACACCTGGTTAATATATTAATTTTGTGTAAGTATTCTTTATGTATTTATAATATATATATATATATATATATATATATACCAAATTAGGTGTCACGTTGTTTGTCCGCGATGGATATGGATAGGATAGTTTTTATCTCGATCTGTTAAGTGCGAGCCGGACTCGGGCACTTTAGGTATAAACCATCTTTCGACGGGTTACAGAGGGACGGCAGCGGAACAACGTTCGCCGGGACCGCTAGTATATATATATGTTACATGTATATGTAATTGTCTGCTCTTAATATTAAGTTACTATTTTCACTACCGCACCACCTCTCATTTATAACTTCCTCTACAGAAAGGTTTGCCTAGTAGAGATAGCTCTTTAGCTATAAGGCCGCCTATTTGTCCTAGATTATCAACTTACTTTTGTTGTTTCTGTTAATTTATTATGTGCAATAAAGTATATTTATAGTCATATTCAATATTACGTTAAATGTAACATTTCAAAACTGTCAAACTGTTTCAAATGTAAATATAAATCTTTTATATATTACATATATAAAAATGAAACCCTGTTTCACTTGGTCACGACATCACGCGTAAACGGCTAGACCGATTTCGCTAATTCTTTTTCTGTTGTGTTTGTTATTGTCAGGAGAAGGTTCTTATGAAAGAAAAAACAGTTAAGTGCGAGTAGGTTTCGCGCACTAAGGAGAACTCGAAGACGGCTAGACCACTTCGGGTAATTTTTTTTTGTGTTAGTATTAGGGCAAGGTTTTTATGAAAGAAAAAAACGGTCAAGTGCGATTTGGACTCACGCACTAAGGAAAACTCGAACACGGCTGGATCAATTCGGGTATTTTTTTTGTTGTGTTTGTTAGTGTTATGGCAAGGTTTTTATGAAAGAAAAAAACGGTCAAGTGCGAGTCGTGCTAAGGCTAACCCGATTTAGGTAAGTAGTTATGCACACGCCGAGGAAGGTTTCTGCGAAAGAAAAAAGGGTCAAGTGCGAGTCTTACTCGCGCACTAAGGCTAACCCGATTTTAATGAAATTTTGGTTAGTTCTTTTGCAGACGCCGAGGAAGGTTTCTGAGAAAGAAAAAAAGGGTCAAGTGCGAGTTGGAATCGTGCAATCAGGGTGAACCGATTGTAATGAAATTTTGGTAAGTTGTTATGCACATGCTGAATTAGAACAATCCTTTCACAATAAGCTGGTGCGGCAGTTGTTTTAAAAAAAGAAACAACGTTCGCCGGGTCAGCTAGCTTTTAATAAATTCTTTTACTTTAAACATTCATTATACTTTTTATAATATTTGTTTTCAAGGTTTCCAAAAGCGCCTGTTACTTCTTTTTTCATAGAGGAAAATTAAAAGATATATCACACGGTCACAAAACATTTTAACTACTACACTCAACCTACTTACTGGATTCAAAATTGTCTCCTCGAAAAAACTAATTTTCTCCCTTACAATACAATCTACTATTAATACTTAAATTTCTAATGTTTAAATTTTGCTAAAGTGATTCTTTTTCCATTACTTATTCACATAACATAATGTTGCTATAAGTACACCTTTGAAAGTCCAAATAATATTTTAAGACGTCTTTCCGGGGTTGCAATATTTTACTGTATTAAAAATGCCTATTTCAAAAAAACAAATACAATATAATTTATCTTTAAGCACATAATAATATTAGAATATTGGCAAAACTCAAGTTTTACCAAATGGAGTCTTGAAAAGCAGCAACACTAGTAACGGTTATGGAAAAAGTTTAAGAAGTATTTACGTTTCTATCCATAACACCTCTGAAGGAACTCCATTTCGAAGGCGAGACTCGACAATTTGTTCCAAACAACTCTTAGTTACTACACTTCGTAAGTTTTCAGTATTTTCTTCTCAATAGTGAGATTTCAACTTAAAAACATAAGATCAAATTAATTTTAAGTGTTTTCGTTTGCAATAGTTTCGAGAGAAATAAAAATTTAATCGATCTATTTGCTCGCGTACTAATTGTTTTACTAGCTTTTGCTCGCAGTTTCACATTCGGATATAGGATTTCGACGGCAACTCTTCAATTATAAAAAAAAACCGACTCACACTTGACGTTTTCAAGTAACCTATGTCCTTTCTCAGGACTCAAACTATCTCCATGCGAAATTTCATCTCAATGGTAATAGTGGTTTAAGCGTAAAAATGTAATAGACAGACAGAGAAATATAGACCTGACTCAAAATCCCTATGCAAATCTTGTAAACATAACCTCACTTTACTTAATGTTATCTTTTTATGGTAATTTAATCATAAATCATTAAAATACTTACATGATTACCTTTATTGTCACATTCTTTAACTGATTTTCAAATCACGACACTGATTAAACCTAAAATCTACAAAATTTCAAATTTACAATGATAAATATTATACGTATTTATGTATATGTTGCATAGACTAACAAAGCGAAAGACGCGCGTCAAGGTCATTTTTGTTTACACGATTTGCAAACAGACTTTGAGTCCGGTTTACATAGTAACTTTCGCATTTATAATATGAGTATGGATTAATATGGGTGATTCGCATAGTCTTTCAAAAAAAAGATTTTAACTGTGGTTGGAATTGTGGTGGATTGTTAAATAGGGAGTTAATCATACCATTTTTCATCCTCTTTTTTGATATCTGGGGTATGATTTTCTAAAACGGTGAAACACGTCGTTGTTAATTTTCAACCTTTAGGGCAAATACCAATTTATACGAATTTAGCTGCAAAAATAAAGGATTTAGTCACATACATTACCCCCATTTTACCTTTTATTTTTAGAATTTTTCCTATTGCTCGACGTTATAAAAGAAACTTATGTGCAAATTTGTCTCTAGACACTAAAATACCGTAATACTGAAACTTATTTTTATCCCCAACGCTGCAAAAATTTCCATAAAAACTTCTAACTCTCATTTTGCCCCTTTAGGGGATGAATTTTTCAAAATCCATCTTAGTGCTTGCCTACGTTGTAACATAAACCTCTGTGCATAATTTCAAGTCTTTAGACTTATTAATATCGGCTGTGCGTTGCTACTCCAGCCAGTGAGTTTACTTTAAAAAATATTTAGCCTAAATTAGTTTTCTCATGTAACTTATGACGTTTTAATAAGGAACGAACTAGTCAATTTTTTCATTGATTTGTATTATTTGACTTGTATTAAAAAATATATTTTTAAATGTATTTGTAACTATTATATAGGTACACTGAAAAAAATACTTTATTGATAGAAACAACATCTTATTAGCAGCAATCAACATTCTTATTTGAATACGAGCCTATAAAGTATCTTGTCAACAGTTATAAACCTCAAATTGTTGATGGGTCAAATAAGCTGTTTATTGGCTGCAGCTAACTCTATTGCTTTTGACAATATTGAAATGGTTATTGCAACTATTTTTGTGCCAAAATTAATAAAGAATCTTAGTGAACTAATCAATCATTTTAATTGTATTGCTGTAATAATCGTATAACTTTAACTTTAAATATTTATTTTGTTTTTGCAATAAAGTTCTGGTTAATAAAGTGCTTTATATAATAGATTTTTTTCAGTGTAGATACTTATATACGAGTATAATATCAATGATATACAAAATATACATTTATACGCTTATGAAACTAAAAAGAGAATCTACTAAGCACCATAAATAACGAGAAGCGGTCAGACTAATAGTGCCGTGTATATTCAATAAGGCAGAAAGCTTCCAAGCCGCAGCATAGCCTGCAGGTGCATAAGTTGAAATTATTCCTCCGTTCAATGTAAATATAGTTAATTAAGTGTAAACCGAGGGAAGCAGTTAGCCGGCCCGAGCCTTCGAGCTGTTTGACTTGATAGACTTTTATAAGCTAAAGACAAGTTAAATTGAGGTAACCTAACGTCAGTAAAGTACCATCATAGTACCGCTACATGTTTTCTTTAAAATGTAGTTTTACTCACACACCATACTCGTACGAAATAAAAAAAAATCGGCCAAGTGCGAGTCGGACTCGCTCACGAAGGGTTTCGTATCATTATCTTTAATAACGGCACATAAATCACGTTTGTTTTATGGGAGCCCCCCTTAAATTATTGTTTTATTTCAATTAAATTATTTATTTTTAAAGTGAGTATTTTGTGGATATTTCAAGCGTCTACCTGTTGCCGTTATCAAATTGAGCAAAAACGAGCAAAAATACCGTTTTTTGTATGGGAGCCCCCTTAAATATTTATTTTATTCGGTTATTTAGTATTTGTTGATATAGCAGCAACAGAAATAAATCTTCTGTGAAAATTTCAACGGTATAACTATCACGGTTCATGAGATACAGCCTGGTGAAAGACGGACGGACAGCGGAGTCTTAGTAACAGGGTTCCGGTTTTTTTCCCTTTGGGTACGGACAGACACACACAAACGAACAACACACAAACACAGTAAATAGAATTTCCCACGTGTAAATACGCGGACCATACCTAGTATCCATACCAACTTAACAATTCATTTTGATATAACGTGAATATTCATAGATTGTGTTCATAATAAAATTAAAATCAAGTTAATAATCAATATATATTAAATTTATAAAGCAACATTGAATATAAATCATTTAATATGAAGTACCTAACAAAAACGAAACTTGTACAATTTCGTGGAATTGTATAGGTATGAACAAAAGCGTGAATAGCTTTGTATTTGGTTGGAACGAGGCTGCAGGCGTTTTGTTCCGAAAATTGACAAAGTTTTGGCGAAAATCCACTTACCACATCTAAGTTCGTGACATACATACAAATACTTTTGAAAAATAGATTTTTGGTTACTAAGTTTTAGAAAGTACGTGTTTTTTTAAATCTTAAAATAACTCGTTATTTCATAAAATAGATGCAGTAGATGCCATATATGTATATGCCATTTTATGATAACATTCTTAAATTTTCATTTTTAAATTTGACACTTGTTCGTAATAGCCCTACGTAGTGCACTTGTACCACAAATAACTATTTTAACTTTTCATAAATTCGTTTTAATATAATTACTTCTAGTGACTTATAAAGTCCTAGTATATCCAGTCCTATATAAGACTCCCTGTCTTAACCGAGGAAAGATAATGTCCATGTACATACATATGTTTATTTATAATGTATGTATGTATGTATGTACATTATAAAATTTAAATTAATTCTATGACGATTAGTGTATTTAATGATTGATATGCTAGGACTTTATAAGTTACTACAAGTTATTATATTAAAACGAATTTATGAAAATTTAAAATAGTTATTTATGGTACAAGTGCAATACCTAAGTAGGGTTATCACGAACAAGTGTCAAATGTAAAACACGAGCGTGAACCCTTTACGATCACGTATCATACAACGTTTTTTACTGCATTTTGCGAGGAAGTAAAAATTAGACATAAATATTAAGTATTTTGATTTTTTCTTCACTCAAGTAAATGTTAATATTCTTCTACGTACTTATCTCTTGATTTTTGAGCGGCGTACTCTTATTTCCTATTTTGGCTTCTTTTACGATATATGTAAGAGTTTAATCTACAATTTCTGTCGGGAAAGTGGAGTAGAACTGCAAACGGCAGTCTCAGGAGATGTTGACGGGAGTGTGGTTTTCCTATGCCCTTTACTGTATGGTATTTCTCTGCGGTCTTCGGGATGAAGGGCTCGTCAGCCGTGACAGGTCTTTAATTCGGATGGCCTGATTCAAAGTCCATATGGTTTCACACACACTTTCAATAAAACAAAGGGTGGATTAAGTAGTAGTTAGTATTGGTATTTAATAATTTGACTTTGGTTGGCGGTCAACTCGGAAGTCAGCGGTGAGCAGCCGTCATGCGGCGTGATGAGTAGGCATCCTTGGGTCCTTTCTCTTGAAGGTCGGGTTCTGTATGTGTCACAGTTTTATGTTAGGTCGGTCGTAGTAGTAGTAGTAGTGTAGGGAATAAATTAATTTATATTGGAGCAAATTGGAGAGACGAATCATAGCAAACAATTTCTTCATCAGAACTCATTTTTAAAAAGAAGTATTTACTACAGACAAAGCAGTTTTGCAATGCAATTTCGCTTAGTCAAGTTACCGTGGTTAAGCAATTTAACAACTAATTATTTGGAGCGATTAAATTTACGAAAAAAGTTCTATGCAGATATTTTTTAACTTATCTGATAGAAACTTTAATCTTTGACACCTTTTTTCTTTACATAATAATTCTATTTTGCTATATGCTAAATAGTGCTTTCCGGTATAAGCTGCACTATTTTACGTTTCTAGTATCAGGTCTAATTTTTGCAACTCTTTATCTCCCATAAAACTCATAAGGAAACAATTAAAAAAATGTTAAGAGTGTTAAGAACAACAACAAAAAGTGAAAGAACTAAAAAAAATGATTAGTCCCAAAATCCATATTTGTATGTTTCATCTTTGTACTAACAAAAAGTTATTTGTTTTGACTAATTTTATTAGTTATTTTGATCTATACCGTCAAAGAGTTAAAGTGGGGCATACCGCGCTCACATAAAAAAGTATTCGTAGGTAGCGGTTTTTTTCATAGTTCTTATTAAAATCTGGCGAAGCGACGCGCGTCCCTACGCCATTTGCAGTTCTCTTTAATACCCACCAATTAAAATTCACAAACATATGTACATTTGTAACGCTTAACCATTAACAGGGGTTCTGGATTACGTTTTTATCGTTCTGTATTAACTAGTTGTATATTTTTATCTCTTTCTTTCCTATTAGTTGGATATTATTTATTTAAGTCGCCTGATTATTGAAAGCAGTCATTGGTTTTTTTTCCATGTAAAACATTTTAATTTAACAGTTTTTTTAGAGCACTTCTAAATAGTGTTGTTTTTTTGCTTTTAAAGGGCTATTCTCAGCAAAATGTCCATACAAACGAACTTTAATTCGATTTCCCACATTATACCCAGCAGTAATCAGCATCGATTTTAAATAATTTTTTTGTCACAATCTGGGAATGATCAGTTTTCCATGGAATTGTATAGATTGAAAGTTGTACAGGGTTCTTGTTTCACATACAAATGGTCTAAAATAATATTTTAAGTTTATAAGGATTAAGCTACGGACACATTTAGATATTAGGATTTAGAACATGTATACGTTATTTCCATATTCCATATCCATATTCATAGCTATCTTTTAATAAGTTAAGATGCCTGTTGCATCATAAAACTGCTTCGAATCTAGCAACTCAGAATAAACTCGATGTTTTGATACTGCACTGCTACATAATTTGCACCGAGGAAAGTCACACAGGCAGGGTTGAGTAAATTTAAGGCGAGCGCTAGAACGCGCGCAAGCTTGGGTTGGGTTTGGTTACTAAGTGTTACAACTTTATAGTTATGGGCTAAATATTCAGCTAGGTAACTAATAGATAAAGTTAGTTCTCTTGCGAGGCTCCATCAGAGCAAGATGAAGTAAAACAAAGACACTCCATCAAATTGTTTTACTACAAAATGGCTATGGAAAGAGCTATATTTGGTGTTTCTTTGCCCGACTAAATTCGGAACAAGGATATTAATAAATGTGGGCAGGCCTCGTTGCTCACCAAACTGATAACCGATGGGACGACCCTCGGTTCCCTATCAGGTGGACAGTAGATATTGCTCTTTAACAATAAAGGCGCCAAATTAACCTACTACAGTTACCACGCTAATTACTTTTTTAATATTTTTTTTTTGGTGCACAATAACGAATATTCGCTCAGTCATTCATTCATTTTTAATAGGGTAAATCGAATGACATTTGTCGCAACTACAAAAATATTACGGCTACACCCAAGTAAGTGCTACGACAAAAGATAAGAGTAGAAAAAACACAATGCAACGGAAGTAAGAGGGAGCAGGGGAGAAGCAGTAACACGAAGGGGTGTCATTTGCATAAGAGCACGCACTGAGGCTTGCTATGATGAGAACGGTCCTTGACAATTATTTCTATACTTATATACGTACATACTTAATATTCATGTTTGATACTTGAAAACAAGACAATTTGAACTGTAAAAGAACTTACATACAACCTATTTAAAAACCTGTTCAGTTTCAGTTTTTTGTATTTTTACTTAGAGGGGTCAAAAGCAGATAGAAGGTCTTAGTTTTGGGCTAGTGCTGTACTATTTATTATATTTATGCCTGCAGTGTAAGGTTTAATAATCTTACATACAAATCCCCCAGAAGATCTATGTGGACAAATAAACCATATTTATAAATCCCCCAGGGGGATTTCAGCAGGGGATCCTAGTCACAAAAAAAAAACCTATAATAATCCTCCAGGAGATCGTTGTGGATAAAAAATCCAAATGAATCCCCGAGGAGATCTACGAGTATGTATCCAAAAAATTCCAATGAATCCCCCAGGGGATTTCAGCATGGGATCCGAGTTGACGGAGAAAATTAATGTACATGTGTGCTTTTAAGACCTGCGGGGCGATTCAAGTCAGTAAAACCATCTGGTTTCGAGATGACTGTGACATGCATTGTCCATTTACTTTACGTTTTGATGAAAAAATGTGTAGAATTATTTGACAATTATGTCCTACGTCGCTGATTTAATCTTTATTTTACACATTTTTTTTATTTAAACGTAAAGTAAATTGACAACGCATGCATGTATGCATGATCTCGAAATCAGATGGTTTTTACTGACTTGAATCGCCCCACTGGTACCCTGACTTAAAATTACAGGATTTACCTGCCCACCGCATATGACAGCATTAAATACAGTTATTTATTATCACGTGCACGTGAGCGAGGCAAGAGACCTTATGAGAATAAATCAACATGAGCGTTTAATCGATTTTTAAGTTTATACTCAAAAACTCACTCTATACTTTAGAATTCAGAAGCAGCATCCATGGACATATCTAGTTATCTATAAAATCTAGTAAATATAATTTTTTATGTCAACGTATCATTACTAAAAAAACAGAAAATTTACAGGTTTTTTTAAATATTTTAGGGTTCCGTACCTTAGAAGGAAAAATGTAACTCTCATAGTATCACTTTATAGTCCGTCCGTCTGTCTGTTTGTCTGTTTGTCTGTCTGTCTGTCTGTCTGTATGTATGTCTGTCTGTCTGTATGTCTGTCTGTCTGTCTGTCTGTCTGTCTGTCTGTCTGTCTGTCTGTCTGTCTGTTTGTCTGTCTGTCTGTCTGTTTGTCTGTCTGTTGTTTAAGGTTCTTCTTTGTCGATGCAATAAAAAAATACGGCCATTTTACTATTATATTTATTCAATTATTCACAAATAAATTAAAACCTATGGGCATACTTCCCGTTGTTCTATAATCATGAAATTTGATACGAAGCAAGGTCTTACATCAAAAAATTTAGGAAGAAATCCGAAGTCTGTCAAGAGGCTTATAGTTAAGAACTTTTGGAGGTATCAAGTTGACATGTAATAGTAAATTAGTGTTCGGGAACTTAATGTTGTAAAAAAATCAAGCAAATCAATGTGAAAAAAATTGCCTAAAATACGGTCATTTTTATCGCATATTGTGACACACATGAATCAAAAACTATAGGGGTAATAATTCCTGTTGACTTAGGAGACTTGATCTCATGATGGAAGAGCTATCTACGTATAATAAGTTCGTACGGAACCCTCAGAACGCGAGTTAGACTCGGACTTGGCCGGTTTTTTTTCTATCGAGGCAAATTAAAGCTATAATATTTTTGGTAGTAAAAGCCATGATGTACGTTCAATGTTTCTTTTATATAGGATTACATTTTCAGCCTAAAATGCTGACAACAGGTATTGATTGCTTTCATTTAAAAAAGTTGGCATTTGTCAGCCTATTTACACCAAAATCTATTTTGAAGATAATTAAATTTCAAAGAATTGTTTTAAACGGAATGTAATATCACAGTCACAAACTTTAAGAAAAATAAAGTAGATATCTATTATCAAAACACTTTTCAGCATTTAATAAGCTAAAGAAGTACCTCAGTTCCTTTTTTATTTAGTATTTACTTACAGGGTTTTTCAACACATTCCAGTTCATTAATCTATTACTCGGAAACCTTTAGCTCGTCTTTCTATTTTATTCAGGGTTCTATTTATTTACTTAATACTTTATCGTGTAGTATTTATTTACGTAGGTTCTGTTTAAATAGCCTTTATTCGCTTTTATACGTTTACATTTATATACCTACTAGCACTCCCGATTTTGCTTGAACCCTGAACTTTTAAGATAAAAATGTAACCCTATATCCATAGAAAAGCTTGTGGGCCTAGTAATAATTTCTTTTGTCGGAAACAATATGCGAAGTTAAGTCACGTTGTGGCGTGGCTAACATGGGATGGGTGATCGCCCAGTGGCACATTTTTCTGAGCCCCTTCATGCTTCAGAGGGCACGATAAGCTGTGGGGTAACAAGTCAGGCCTTATGGGTGGTTTGGGAATTGCGAAGGTCTAGTTTTACAATCTCGACGACTGCCAATCCACACTGCACCAGTGCGGTAGACTGTTACGGTGAACTTAAACCTTCGATCTCTAAGTAGTGAAACCTAACAACTGCATTGGGAACTATATCCATCTGTAGTAATTTGCCTTGGAGTATAACAGCTCAAGTATTTAAAAAATCGTTGAAGTTGTTCCGGAGTCAATTCTATATATATATAACGAATTAACCACACTCTACTTTTCACATAAAAAGTACTCAGCGTATGAGATTTATTTCACCCTAGCTACAAAATCTTTCACGTTAATTCCCCATTCGCCAGTCCTCTGTATAACTCCGTTATACAAGTATAACTTTTTCCTTTGTTTGTTCGTATCTAATCGCCCGATCCGCGGATAGTGGGCAGTCGTTAGTATAATGGCAGTATTAATTGGCGGCCGTATTGTTGCTGTCCCAGGGACGGCTGAAGCCCGGGATTAATGATTTTCGTGTGACCTCAGGGTTTTAACTGACTGTGGAGTTTGTCAGTAAATTATATTGAAGTTGTGTAATGTTCACGCAAAGTTTTGTATGTAAAATTTAACTCAAAAGATCATTTTAAACTGTTACTGTTAAAGGACTGGGATATATTCAATGCAAGTTGGATAAAAAATATAATTATAATGATATATATATATTTCTTTTTTTTTACGACAAAATAATAATTCATTTCTATTATTTGGTAATCGAAATATGGCTAAATGTTGACTGGTATTTGATGGATATGTCACCTCACAATTTATATCACATGGAATTTGGGACAGCATTCATTTATTACCTACCTTTTATGTGAGGTGCCTAACTATTATATACGACATAAAATATGAAGTAGGTATGTTTCGTTGTTCAAAAACACATTGGGGCAAGTAACGATGGTGCTAATGAAGTCATAGAATAAGCTTCCTTTACAATATTTTTTTGGAATCTTGAAAATCAAAACCGTTATTGAAAAAATCCTGGTCTGTACCTACCTACTTATGTCTTCTTCTTTAATATTTTGACGTGACAACGTCTTATAAATTGGTTTGCCGGGTGACACTTCAAGAAACTGCGTTACGCTCCGCTCACGTTATGCGCTCACAATGAGAGCGAGTGAGAGGCACGCGGCATGGTTAGCCCGCCTAAGAGCGAGAGAGACAGACATAAAAAGTGAAAGGCACAAGTTGTCACGATTCCGGACGGTTGTCCGACACTAATTTTTTTTTCATTGAAACAGTAATTGTGTTGTAATTTGAATTTAACGCTGTAGTTGAATTTACCTTAGTTCAAAAAGGAGGAGGTACTCCTTTCGTTTTGTATTTTTTTTTAATGTTTGTTACTTTTTTATATGTGTTTACCTTCGACATTTATAAGCTGATTTGAATTTTTACATATTTGGAAGGGTTAACTCACGGATCAACGAAACTTTAAATTATTTCTTCTTACCATTATAGAACAGTATACCAGTATTCATATATATGTAATCTATGACGTACTGAGCGTTGATTGGTTGATGCTTGGTGCATGCGCAGTAGGGAAATCTAGATTTCGCGCCATAATAAATATCTGCTTTCTTTGACGTACTAAACTAATAATTTTCTTGTGTTTTCAGAAAGTTCGACAACAAAATGAGTGACGACACATATATCAGTGATACAGAGGTAAATTGAACTCCACCGGATATATTAGTTGTACACAACAAAAATTACCTGCAAACCTTTGCCTGAAGATTCAAGAAATAGTACCTACTTTATTTTTGTTTTTACTTTCCATTTTTGTTTCACGGGTGTTGATAATGTACTGCATAAAACTGCATGTAACTTAGTATTTAATCACTCACACTCGAGTTTTTATACGCCTTATTATAAGACAGTGCTATAAACTACTAATATAGACACTAAAACATTGAATAAAACACACAAAATCTTTTACAGAACTATGTTACAATTATTTTGTTGCTTTCCTCAACATTTTCATCGCGTAAACCTAATGTAACACAAAATGGCCGAAAGTTGTTTTTTTTTTCCGCCGCATTATGTAGATTCTTCCTCCTGAATTACTATTTTAAGCAATAAACGGAGTAGGGCGTCGTATAAAAATCTTAGCTAAGAGTAATGGAGCAACTTCTGGCCTAAGTCACAGACGATAGCTATTTAAAATGTTTTATTTTCATGAATCTCATAGTGTGTTTAAAAAAAGTATTTTTTCATGAATCGCATAGTGTGTTTAAAAAAAGTATTTCTTTGATTTGCTGAGGCAGAAATTGTATTTATTGTGTTTTTTATTAATTGATTAAGTTACTACAAAAAATACTGTATAAACTATTACATAGAGTTTCTATTTACATATTTGCTTTGAACTTAAACTTTTTCCTAGTTCCAACAACAAACTTATTCTGAGTGAGGTGATCCTGTTACAACAATATGATACTATACGATACAATAATATATGATATATGTAAAATACGTAGCTAAAAATATATTACACATTATACAAACAAACATACAATAAGATGATATTGTCTATAATTCTTGCTACCTCGGACAGACAGACATACTGTGTAGGCTTTGTAATAGGGTCCTGTCACGCACTCATAGGGTACATAAATCTAAAAATGAAAAAAATAGAATGGGCGGTAGTTCGCTGTGATCTTATAAGTTCCACCAAAGGTAGTCTGAAGGGCAGGGGACAGTGATAATGGTTATGGCAAAAGTTCGCCGTCTTTACGGTCCTATTCTGCAACAGCTACGCGGAATGGTAGCGAAGGAGAGAGTCGACAATTTGTTTCGAACGACTGTTAGTGCGCTCCGTGAGATTGGATGTTATTGCTCGCCTCGATTGTGAGATTTCGTCTTTTACAAACTTTACATCAAGTGAAATTCGTGTTAATGTAATGATTTTCGGGACTCTCATTTTCTTAAATGCATTTAATGTAATTGATCTGATATTTTTTCCACTTTTAAGTACCTAATAACCAAATTTTGACTTTCTTATGACTGCGTCTCAGACCATTTAAATTGTATATTTATATTAAAACAATCTTATTTTTGATAATGAAACATTAAATATCATATAAACTTCTTTTAATTAATAGTTCCAGTTTAAAATTGCCTTTACTCCTCTGTCCAATTTTTTTTCTGATAAATTATAAATTTATAATAGATCATGTAGAACGATAATTATTAAAATTTAAATAAGATATTTTTTAGCGTAATCATTTACGTAATTGACATAATATTTTTTAATCTTTTTACTTACTGGGTAATTGGAAACAGACAAATAACAAAAATCGAAATGTTTCCAAACATTATCAACAGTCCAAAAAATTTAAGAAAACACTCACCTCGAAATGAAATAAATAAGTACCGAACGTTTCCAACGTCAGATTTATTTCGCACAGAGGCTCATGTCAGTTACTGTCAATCGGTGTATGAGTGAGGTGGGATGCTAACAGAGAAAATAAGCAAAAATGTAGGTAGCTGTATTAATTTATATATTGTTATGACAGCTGTATAGTCATCCATGCTATGTTTGTGTTAATGCCGTCATAAAAAAAAAAATATTTATTGCTACAAAAAATGTGTATTTTCAATTTTGAAAACTCTTTTATTATTATGAGCAAACTATAGCACGGACGCGAAGCAGGAAGAATTTCATTCAATGACCGGTCACTATTTGTCTCTGTTGTGCGTGCATAATTTTATTATTTGCCGTCGCGCACGCTAATGACAGCGGTCATTGCATTTGTGACTGGTCATTGAACGAAATTCTTCCTGCTTCGCATTCGTGCTATAGAGACTACCCTACTAAGTTATGGAAACTGCATAAGGAGATGCCTTCTCATTTTGTGTCAGCGAGTGGAAGAATTTCCCAAAAATATTTTTTTATTTTAAAGATTAGAAGAGAAGATTAATTTAAAGATGTAACATAAATTGAGTGTTTTTTTTTGCGATAACCTCTAATGTCGTTAAGAGGTTTCTTTAAAACAAGGAAGTGTTTGTATCCAGTTTATAAAAGAAAAAAATACGGATTTGTAAATTGTGATCTACATTTAAAATAGCTTTGTACAAAATTTTATGGACTTCGGTTGATAACTGTAAAAGTTTTGACTATGTGACTGATTGCGACGATCAGACGGATTAACTGGATGGACCACATTCTAAGGGAACCTTAGAAGATCGTCCAGTTTTTCCGTCCGCCGGTCACAATCTGTGAGATCACAAAACTCTAAAAACTAAATAAAATTATCATCATTATACTTCAAAAACGTCTAGTCTAATAAATAAAAATTAACAACAACATTCTTCAAACTCCAATCCCGAGAAAACTAGAACGATATCTCAAGAACCAGTCGAGAGAACCTTTTTCAAATCTGCATTGTTTGCCAATTTTCACAATAGATTTTTTCCGTAAATTTCTCTTTCTTGGAACCGTTTCTCCAGATCGCCGAGCGACTGTTAACGAGTGATCGAAGTGTTCAAAGTTGGTGCTGTATTAAAAGAGTCGATTCAATTTCTTTGTAGATTTTTTTTCACTGTCAAAGCTTTGACAAATATTCAGTTTCAATATTTCTTTGTATATTATAGATGTAAATATTTAAATTAACAATTTATTGAAAATGTCATAAAAATGTTTTGTCTCTTACCTGTAGTCTTCATTAAATAATAGCTTTTCAGTTAAATTATAATTTACGTTTTACCGATGTGTTTGCTATCAGAATACTGAGAATACAAGAGTAAAAAATTAGTTACATTGCATTCAAAGTAATAAATAACTATTTTTAACTTTCCGCTACTTGATAAAAAAGCCTTTTTTATTTTAACCCTTCACTCAAATCTGACCCACCTTCAATATTTATTCAATTTTGCCCCTCGAGCTTCGCATTCATATTTCGTATAATTTGACACTTATTCTTACATGTTGGCTCCGTGGCTCATTTGGTAATGACCTCTCGCCCATGAAATTTATTATTTGTGTTTGTCTTGGGACTGGGTGTTTTCTTATACTATATATATGTATTTACAAACAAAAAAATATATACATGTATTAGTATCTGTTGTCTGGTAACCATAGCACAAGCTTTTCTTAGTTTGGAACCAGATGACGGATGCTGTTTGTAATGTCCAAAAATATATTTAACACATTTAGAGAAAATATATATTAAGTCATTGAGAGCAAGAGTTTGTACTTGTGTACTTTTTTATGTCTTATTATAACTCAAGTATAAGTCAAAAAGATTGAACTTAAGCTTTTAAGTATACGTAGCTCATATTTCGTGGTTGGAACCGCGAGGTACAGATATTACACTATGAAATGACACTAATATCACAGCCGTACATTCGTTTAATTAATACAGTCCGCCATCGAAGGCGTCTAGACATAGAAATCGTAAGGTGCACGGCGCGACAGGGGCAAGCGCACCTGACTATGTCGTCACAAATGGCTTGTCGGGTGCTGACCAGTTAGTGCCGACCATAGACTAAGTTATGTTATCTGTCTTGTAGACTGCGCAATAGCCTCACAAAATTCACACTTCAGAAAAAGACAAGGTGAAACTATGGTCCTCATTTCTCTTCGCTTTACCTCTGTTACACCTTTGCTACCATTTTTTTTCACATCTGGGTAGGAAATGTGCTGACCGTTTCTATATGTCTTAGTTTCGACTGACTGACTAGACTATATGAATAAAACAAATGTTTCGGCCGTTCTTCGGACAGATTTTTTCTACAGACAGACAAACTCATTTTTATTAATTCATATTTCTTAATAACGACTGAAGTTAATAAAATTCAGTATTACTTGTAAATTTACATACTTTTAGTGTAAAATTAAAGTAAAACTAAAATTAAATTCAGCTCATGGTTTGTACACTAAGTCTCGCAAAAAGTAACTAGTTTTGCTCATACATCTTAGCAGTGCTAGAAGATGTCTTTTGTTTGTTTCAGTATTGAGCCGGGCCTGGAGCCATAAATCGTGCGATGGTCGTCGGCGGCAGTAGACAAAACAGCGATTAATACTGCCGTTAAACTAACGGCAGCCCATTTGTTACGACGATATTACGGTACCTACGTCCAGGCTAACAGCCAGGCTAGTGCATTGCGCTTAGTGTAAAACGTTTTGAGTACACTTGGTTACATATTTTTTTTAAATATTTCAGCCTGCACTTGGATTTTCAAATAAAGATGCACGTAACTGAATTATTTGTCAATACTAAGTCGAAACAGTTAGAACTTATCACATACAATAAAAGTATTTTACTAAATAATACGTTAATACTGAGTCGAAACAGATGGAATTAATTACATGCAATTACAGTATTTTACTAAATGATTCAACAATACCGAGTCGAAACAGCTAGAACTATTATAATGACTCGTCAATACTGAGTCGAAACAGCTGGAATTAATCACATGAAATTAAAGTATTTTACTGAATGATTCGTCAATACTGAGTAGGAAGATCTGAAACTAAGCACATGCGATTCAAGTATTTTACTGTATGATTCACCAATACTGAGTTGAACTGGAACTAATAACATGCAATTACAGTATTTTATTAAATGATTCGTCAATACTGAGTTGTAACAACTGGAATTAATTACATGTAAATCAAGTATATTATTAAATGATTCAATACTAAGTAAAATATAAATCATTTAAATAAAAAACAAGAATAAAGTTAATTACTATTTTAGGAATATCATCCTTTCAAACAATAGGATAAATGTTGTTCATTCAGTTGTCTGCTACTCGGGCTAGTATCTAGGTCTATAAGCGTCTCTTGAGATGAATTTATTATACAAACAAAAAGATATACAAAAGTTTATACGTATTTTAATGGACCGAGTTTATCACCACTAAATTCTAAATCAAACTAGCTTATTGCACAGGCAAAATATCAACTGCATACTGATACGCAGAAGTGGAATTTCGTGAACATTTACTATGCCACAAAAATACAAAAGCAACTCACATTTACATGAAATTTACACAACATTCATAAATAATTTTATGTTTCATTCGTGCATTTCCACAAATCGCAACCCGAATCACGTTAATTCTACATGACGATTCCATTAAAAATATTCATCAATATGTAAAGTATTTTGCTCGCCACTGTCCGTATGTTTGGGCACAGAGTAACTATTCATTGAGCATAGTAAATTACTGTTAAAACGCAACAGAAGCTGTGCTTTTTGGCTTATGCACCACTGCCGCCACTGTGCCTATAATTTTAGTTAAAACTAATCTTTATCTGATAGTTATGAGTGTGTATGTATACCTTGTTTATTGATAGTTAAGGTAAATACTTAACTTTATTTAAAATTACTGCACCAGCGCGAATTTGAACACCGATAGTTTCATACCTCATTATAAAAAGAAAAAAGAAAAAACATTACATATACCTGTATATATAGATATAGGTATATGTAATGTTGTTTCTTTATATATATAATCGAAGAATGAACGTATGGGTAACTGGACCTTTGGGGAATGGAGGACCGGGTAATGGAAATTTAGGGAATCGGACCTAATGGACTGAACCTATATAATCGATTGTCTTTGTGTTCGATATTTTTAATTCAAAGAAACATAGTTTAACAAAGCCATGATTCATTTTAACATAAATTATTGATGAATGATGACATAATTAAATACTTGAACATGGACTGGATTTATATTTAATAAAAATCGGCCAAGAGCAAGGGTTTCGTTCCATTATCTATAAAAAAAGTTTTTAAGATTTGTATTATTTATTTTTAAAGTGACTATATAACTAAATATTCTGTGAATATCTGTTACCGTTATCAATATCGAGCAAAATCGAGCAAAAAAATCACGTTTGTTGTATGGGAGCCCCCAGCTATTCGGGGACTATTTATAAGCTACATTGTGTAGGTGCAAGTTTGAATGCAATCCGTCCAGCTATTTTTGAGCTTAGTTAGATAATCACACAAAGCTTACCTCTTCATAATATTAAGTACTATTATACTATTCCAGTACAAGGCAACTAGAAATAAGCTCATTATTAATCTTATAATTCTGACAGACAAATGCTATATCTTTATTAAAAGTAAAATTTTAAAAATAAACTACATATAAATGTATAACTTAGCAAATATTACACTAAAAGTTAAAAGGTAAATATAAATAATGTAAAAAGTCGGAAATGAAAAACTAATTTGTCGCCGTCAAATCACAGTCCAAATCACACTTACGTAGATGACTGCGAGCGGTGTAAATTAAATAGCGTAACTCGTAACAGCAGGCTTAGTGGGCCAATTACACGCATTTGATTTATGGTCACGCAACAGGTATTAATTAAAAGGAGCATGGGCGCTCGTGCAAACTTACCGATAACTTTCACCGACTTATTATATTAATTAACTTAGGTACCTACAATACACGAAGCGGCTACTTAAGTGGCAGTGCAACTTGACAGTGAACTTGAGTAAAGTTAAGGACGACACAATATGTAACTAGGCGCGCGTGAGTGATCTTAAATCTCTGATGTTTTTATTGACATACGAAAAATGAATTAATATTTTTTTATACTTTAGTGCTATCGATGAATGATTTTTGTATGGGCTTAAATTACTATAATGGCGAGGTTTGATAAAAGTAAAAAATAGGATACTTAGAAATTTAAATAAAATCGAAAAGGGGACAAAATGCAAAGGTACAATTTTTCAATCAAATAAAGTTTATTTACTTAATTATGTTTTTACGTTTGTTAGGGTTTAATTAAACTATATACCGTAAAGTACGATCATTAAATTAAAGCATACTGAAGCAAATCCAAAGAAATCTCGCCAAAACATATAATTTAGGAACATTATCCTCTTAAGGTAAGCTTTTAATATTGAGTTCATTTTACGTAGAAAAAATCATAAATATAAAATTTACGGGTATCGTCGCCGCCCAGCTAATATCACTGATTAATATTCCATAAGGACTGTCCATAACTTTATTATATTTTCCCATTTGTTCACGATAATCAATGTTTCAATCATAGAATAAATAAATAGGTACAGTTACGATCAGATTCGATTAAAAGTAATTTCATCATCATTGTAGACGATTGTAGGTAGCTTATTTTGAGTTGGGTTTTTTTTTTAATTTTATATACAAAACGAAAATGATACTGATTATTTTTCTTTCTACTATTGGAATTGTTGCTCGATGAAGTATTTTAAAAGGTAACATTATATTTACCGAAACTAATCCCCGAATAGAAATTTGGAATTCTATGAAACTATACTGCGTAGTCTAGTACATAACAAGCAACTACTGAGAAATTATGAATTTAGTAAAGGTGGTTTGTTTTCTATTCAACGACAAATTTTCATTAGGTTATATAAAAAAATGTTGGAATTCGAATTTAACCACCATTTAATTTTATCGATCAATTGTTTCATTTTTTTTTTTTTTCATTTTTTATTTTTTCATTTTTAATTCGATTTAATTGTTTCATAGACCGACATATTAAGCATTCTTTATATAGACAACCACAAAACCATTCTTCCCCGAGTCGTGTTGGTCATTGAATACCTTGTGGTGAATGTTTTAATGTGGGATGGCTGTACAAAAATAATGTCGGATGACTACACTAACAAAGGATAGGAAATACATTTTATTAGGGCTGGAAAGAAATATGCTTATCAAGCAACCAAACACTTCCGAGTAAACATTTCCAGCAAAGTTTTATATGTCGTAAGGCGCCGGTTTACTGCCGAAAGCTCAGTCTAATTGTGAGAACACCGAGATAATATATCCAACTCAACGATACTAGTGTGTAAAGTTAGACGCTTATCGTTTCCTAGGCTCTTTTATGTAAAGTTGGGTTAACTACATGAATGTGTATATATGCACTAAATTTTTTTCATGGTTTTACGTTTTTATTACTTTATCTATTTTCATAGATTTCCAAGCGCCATTTAATAAAAAAACTAAGAGTAAAAATGTCAGGAAATAAATTTCTTTTATGAGACATGTAATGTTAGCTTGGCAAATATCTTTGCTTTTGATTTTCAGTACATACAATTTTATTGCAATTTACGATAATATGAACGGCACACCTAGAATTTTTAGGATTCCGTAGCCAAATGGCAAAAATGGAACCCTTTTTCAATTCGTCGTGTCCGTTCCTCCATCTATCCGTCCGTCCGTTCGTATGGCACAGACATTTAATGCCGTATTTGTACCGATTTTAATAAAATGTCACATAAAGGTGTATTTTGTGAACCGTAAACATTTTTTTAGGGGTAGCACTCCATACATCGAACCGATAAAATGTTACTTAGTTACTTAATCTTAGAGCTTTATTACTTAGAGCTTCACTTTACGACGCTATTTATTTCCCCTTTTTACTAAGTACGGATGAACTTAATAACAAGGGGTAGGTTTTTGTTATTCGCTGTTTATAATAATTATAATATATGTTATCATGATTCTTATCCCTTTTTTCCTTTACTATTATTATTGTACTATTTTAATTACAATTTTCCTTTTTAGTTCTAATCTTTTATCAACAAACCTTCTAACCCTTTGTATTTTTAAAATTTGTATGCCCTAAATGCAAATAATCGAAAGTACACTAGATATAATATAAGAATATAAAATATATATATCCAGATTTTTCAAATTAGTAGTAAATTCAAAATTGAATCTTGAAATTCAGCCATAAACCTAAAAGACAGAATGGGTAAGAGATTGTAGTTTTAATTATAAAATGGAAATGTAAAGTCTTTGTATTACGCATACTGATTACGCGTTTGAAGCGGCGCCGCACAACGGGCGCGGAACAAATAGGCGCCAGCCACTCAACCATGAGACGCCGTAAATTAGGCATTAGGTCTGATGATACACTGGTGAGCGGCGCGGTTGAAATAATGAAAATATATCTTTATATATATATATATAAGTATGTTTGTTTAATCGAAATGTATTTTACTGTATATATACACAGGCTGTAAGTGACAGCTTCAAGTTAGTTTTATTTATTCTACTGTGGCACTTTGTTTTTTGAACGACAAAATTCCCGCCATTTTATAATGACTGCGACTCTGCATAATGGCATATTGCCAAAACTAGATATAAGAAGATGATTCTGGAGCGAAAAAGCGATATCTATCAAATGAAGATAAAAAAGAAGAACCAAAATGATAACAATACGAGCAATCTAAACCAAACCATAATACTTTTTTGACATGTTTGTGGTATTTTCATAAACGTTCCGCGTTACCAACAACATTCTATCTATAATTTTAATTTGGGACGCGTAATGTACTGTATTAGTCCAATATTAAAAACTTCATGAAAGTGCCCGATTGTAACAAAATATAGATACCTACAGTTTTTGGACTGTGTACATTAAACCACGAGTTGGATATTCGAATAGTAGTGTACAATTAAACGAATACCAATTATGTTAAAACATGCATTCTACCATGTTTGTACACATGGTTAAATGTTAAAAGGTTGACACGGATCAGGAATACTAATCTATTTGAACTTAATCATGCGTATAAATAAACTAAAATTGTGCCTTTAAAAGGTTTTTGGTGCTAAAAATGGCCTTTGCTGTTTATATTATAGAATAAAATCTGTACACCGCCTAAGGCATACCCGTAAAACAAAAATATGTTTATACCATCAAGGTGGCAAACAAGTTCACGGGCCGCGTTAGGTTTTCACTGTAGAGTATCGACGCTTGCAACACCAAACACATTACTTGCACTTGCGAAAATCTAATCACCCCATACTATAGTCCTTAGAGAAAACCTTTAAAGTATTTACATAAGTGAAATCAGTTTAACTTGTTTTGACAGCACCTAATAAAACAGTGATTTAATCATAATTTTATTTTCAATTTAAAAAATAAACAAAACATCTAAAATTCATTTTATATTCTTTGATAAAAATATATCTAAATTTTACTAAGATTAAAGCGATCAGAATCAATAACAAAGTTACGCAGTCATATAACGTTTTAAGTACGTTAATTATACATTTATCGCAGCGCGGCGGCGTTATTTACGACGGAACGGTTAACGGTTCGCTGCCTCTACGAGCTACGGCGGTGCGCTACGGTGCTACGCCGTAGCCGTTGAGCTTGTGATGTATTGAATTGAGATTAATTTTTCTCAGTGAATGCCGCCATTCAGTACCTTTTGTTAGATTGTTTGAGTTCTTTTATTGAATGTGGAGAACTAGATGAGAATAAAACTAGCTAATTTCGAAAAATATTTAACAGTTTTTTATAAAGGAATAGTCTAAATCAGACCCACACTGTCTTCCTGTCTGTCTGTCTGTGCACGGTTATATTTGTACCTACTAATGGGTTTTTAATAAAGTTTTATTGTTAAAGGAGGTTTATAGTTAAGATTTTTTTATGTGTAAGCTTAATTAAACAACGAATAAAGAACTTCAGAATCGCAAAGAAATGGAAAGTAAAAAAGGCAGTTGTGTGTATGGGAGATGGCTTTTCATCCTATTAATGCTGGTATCCCGCAAGGCTCTGTGCTATCTCCTACGCTGTTTCTACTGCATATCAATGACATGTTGGACATCAACAACAGACATTGCTATGCAGATGACAGTACTGAAGACGCTTATTACACGGGACGTGCAAACATCCCTCGTTCAGTTGTGGAGGAAGAGCGCGGAGAACGTGTGTCTCACATTTTTGTGTTCGAAATAAATCATAAAGGGCTAAGATTAATATGTTTAGAAATAAATTAAGATTTTGGCAGCAAAATAGCTAAACAAGCAGCAAATTTTAAATACGAATTAAATGGCTCGTCATCAGCTAACAATATTTATATGCAAGCGGAAAAGTAAATTGGCACAATGTAAATACGTAAATATAAAATAAAAAAAATTGAAAATACAAAATTAAACTTTACTGTTTAATTTCAAATTATTTGGTCATTATAACAGGTAATTTAATATTGTTTATGAAACAGTTGGTTCAGCATTACATCATATTATTTTTTGATTTCGTAAGAATAATAATAGCGGATAGTAATGATTTTTTTTTGGTAAATTGATAACTAGGCAAATACATACACCTATAATTCTGGCAGTCATCGAAGTGTGTGCACTAGAAGATAATTTATCTGAATTTAACGACACTGTATTTTACATTTCTTGAACAAATATTAAAAAAAAAGGAAAACGTAAAGACCAAATCATTTTGTCAACATAGTAAATGTAACTTTCTTCAAGATGCTGCACAGAACTTCGCACAAAAAGCGTTTATCTAAGTGACTTCTATATTCTTTTCTATTTATTTCTATACTGATTTTAAGTTTCCATCAAACACAGGTTAATGGCTTGGTTGTTTGACGTAGCAAATGAAAAGGTTAATACAGTTTCAGTATATAAATGTATATTTTAGCGCCGTCTGGTCTCATACTAAGCAAAACTTGTATTATGGATCCAAGACAACGGATACAACGGATAATATATAAAACACCCAGTCCCAAGATAAACACAACTTATAAATGATAGTCTTGTGTGGAAATCGAACTCACGCCCCTCGATTCAGCTGTCGGGTCATTACCCACTGAGCCGACAGTAGCCGCTTGGCATCAAGTGAACTGTTAGCTTGTTTGCCACCTTACTTGTAATTCAAAAATACTAGCTGAGTTTTGTTTCATTTATAATAAAACAACATGATATTGTTTTTGTCCTTATACAAATACAAATAAATAACAATTTAACAAAAAACGAAGACCTTGTCGTAACAAATGGAGTCTATAAAGAAACAGGATGGAATGTTTGGTAACAATCACAGCAGTACAAAAAAAAGTTTAGGCTCAGGTGGAGGTTGTTTAGTATTTTTTTTTCTTCATTTACTACATTGCTGAAACGTTGTGTCCTTAACGTTTTCAAGTATAAAATTACAGACTGACTCGACTATGTAAAGCGGTTATGTATTCATGTCTGTCAAAAATATTTCAGACATAAACAAGCTGTTGAACTATGCCAGGAGTCGTTTATAAAACGTAGATGCCATTAGGGCAGATAAAAAAATTTAGTGACCACCAGCTTGATAACGTCTGCCAATTCACACACAGCCAGCGCCTAGACTATGGCCCTAGCCTTATTTCTGTAAGAAGAAATCTGTGACTCATTAGTGAGGAAAGCTACGGCTGAGGCTAAAGTAGGCAGACGCAATATCTAGATCCATTCTTAGAAGTTTATTGAGCAATTTTGATTGATAAATATCACAATAGTACCTTTATGTTTTTTCGGAGTATGCAATATTAGTAACACACTAGTTCAGAAAGTATCTTTTTCACACATAGAGTGCGGACAGATAGGATATTTAGTAGTGTGATAATGTTGTGTGGAATTAAGCCTGAGGCTGGACTATGCAGGGAATTGAGACGTAAACTGAATTAAAAACGAAAAGCCGTAAAGTTTTATTAATAATCGAATGCAAAATATAATAATAATAATTTTGGACATATAGCACGGCGCCATCTGGTCTCAAGCTAAGCAAAGCTTGTATTATGAAAACCAGACTACGGATACAATTACTTACATACCTTTTTTTTGTAAATACAAACATATTATACATATATACACCCAGACGCAAGGCAGACACAAATGTTTATCACATTCCAGTGCGAGAATCGAACCCCCACCCTCTGCACCGTAGCTGGCCACAATACCAAGTAGGCTGTGAGGGTGTTTCTCGTGTGTCTAAGTGTGTTAAATATTTACATACATGCAGAACGTCAAGCCTGTCTTCCAACGGGGTAGGTAAAAAGCAAGGATTTAATAGGGTTTTTTGCATTAGTTGGCTTAGCAATTGTCTTAGTGATTTTAAGTTTACTATTTTTTGGTAGCTGCAATCAATATGCTATTTTAATGTGCGATAAAAAGAAAATTAATAGATGACTGAATTTTAAAATAAATAATTAGTTAATATGCCTATGACAAATATGCCAAAAAGAACAAAAAGTGTAATTACTTACTTAAAAAAAACATGTCAAGTGCGAGTCAGACTCACGCACCGATGATTCCGTATTACCATTTACGTAATTTACGAACAGAAACTAAATCAAAAAGTGTACCGCTAAGTGGTGACCCAACCAATTACTGAGTAAGCCCGACGTTGCTTAATTATTATATCGTTTCCAACAAACAAATGTGTAACTGTTGTTCTTAATAATTGCTAGATGGCGCTAAAACGATTATTTAAGATGGTAATGGCTCGGGCCCTTCTCACACTGGGCTAGTTTTTATTATTTTTATTTGTATATTTTAGAGCTTACACTATTTTTCACTCCAAGTTTGAATTTTGTGTGTAATTCGGTTTTTTTTGAGCACAGCAACAAAAACGTGTTTTTTGGAATCTTGAATTTTACACATATTCTGTAAAAAATTCAGGCTTTTACCTTTTTTCGCCTAAACGATAGAGCTCTTTAATGATCGGCCAGACTGACAGGCTTAGTAATGGGCGCCGTTAGCAACCTGTGGGTACGGAACCCTAAAAGAGAGTCGGTTGTTTTTTGATTCTATATTCCACTATATATTTTTGGATGTTCTCCCCCCAATGTAATTGTTCTCAACAAAGAACAATTTGTATATATGTTATATTTAATATATGAAAAAGTTGACCCGCGGATTTCTTAAGAAGCAATACAAGCGAACCAGAGTTAGGTAACTAAATGTTTTAAATTATATTTTTTACATCATATTTTGTTCTTAAAACTAATATTTCCCTCTGTATCACCAAGTTTTTTAGACATAAAATCAGGTCGAATTCATTAAGCAGTCAATATTAATTTGAATCAATATCAAAACATCTACTCGGTATACTAATTATACGTACATTTACCGTAGCGCGCCGGGGTTATTTACGACGGTACGGTAAACGGTTCGGTGCCTCTACGAGCTACGGTACTACGCCGTAACCAGTGAGTTCGTGATATATTTTTTCTCCATGACTGGATTGTTTTAGATTATAAACATACTCATTTTAAGAAAAAAGGGTATTTTTTAATGTTATGCTAACAGTGGCTGACTATAGCACTGCCACTTGAAATGTTTTAATTATTTTTTATACAAAGCATTTTTCAAAAATAAGCTTAATAGAAATTATTAAAGTAGTCATTAACTATTTTTTGAAAAGTTTCGAAGAGGGTGTCAAGATTACATCAGTGACTTTACAATGTCATTTTTGCTATAAGTGGCTGCTTTTTGAAATATGCTTTGTATGAAGAGTATAATCAAAGATATCAAGTGGCGGTGCCAGTTAGCGGCTAATAGCCCCTTAAGTAATAATACCTGAGTATTCAGTTTCAGTGACGAGCTGGTGTCCAAGTAATATTAACGGAAACGATATGCGAAGTTAAACAACTTCGAACGTGGTTAGTATCTGGATGGTGACTGCCTAGTGAAATATTTTCTCTGAGCTCACACGGAGGGTGTTTCGTAGGGCACTTTAAGCCGTCAGTCTTGGCCGTTGTCATATGACAACAGTCGATAAGTCAAATAAGTTAAGGGTAGGCTTGAAAACTCGACAGTCTAGGCATAAGCCTCCTTTTTCTAGAATGGGCTTATAAGTAGTTTAACTTTTCAATTTCATAACAAGTACAAAAAGGTAGGTACTTTTACAATGTTCGGTTTAAAAAAAATTATTAAGATTATCATCTGTTAAATCCTAAAAATAAAAAAAAAAACATGCAACCGAATTGAAAACGTCCTCCTTTTTTAAATTTGGTTAGAAATAAGTTAAATTATGTTAAATAAGCATGTGAGTTATTAAGTGAATAACGTAACTTTTCGTTTCGAATACCAGTGTGCGCGCCTACTAAAGAAATATTTCCGAGTAAACATTTCCACCAAAGTTTTATATGTCGTAAGGCGCCGGTTTACTGCCGAAAGCTCAGTTTAATTGTGAGAACAACGAGATAATATATCCAACTCAACGATACTAGTGTGTAAAGTTAGACGCTTATCGCTATACTTACGCTCTTTTATGTAAAATTGTGGGTATTCTGCATATATGTATGTACAAAGTTGAGAATAAAATAATATTCTTCTGGTATTAACTTAAGTTATTTGCGTTATTTTACTTTTATACTTTACACAATTTTCTTTACTCAAAAAAAAAACAAAGCTGTAAAAAAAAATATGGAACAATAAGATTACCATTGCGACTTAATACTTACTGTTGCAATTGAAACAACATTTTTCATTAACGTTTTGATACTAATATCGATGTCGAAGGAAAAAAAAATTATAAATGCGAAAGTTTGTTTGTCTGTCTGTATGTTCGTTACTTCACAACTCCCTCATACATGGACCGATTAAATTGAAATTTGGTATGGAGATAGTTGGAGTACTAAGGAAGAAGAAGAAAAGGATATATAAAATTCAGAAGTTTCAACGGAAATAACTGCACTGTACGAGACCATTTAGGTTCTAAGTTATGAAGATGTGGGAATACATGGCGATGGCGAGCGGTGCGATGGGGAAAAGTATCCGTGGGCATCATTTTGAACAATTACTTAGAACAGTTATACAAGCAGACCACACACAGGGAGGCAAAGTCTCTCCACAGACTTAAGGGTTCGATACCGCAAGTGAGTATGGGATCGCCGACGATTCTCGCAGCCCGTCATTGAACCAAGTCGAAAGGGCCAAGCCGGTATCCGGGTGCACCCGCCCAGACATGGCAACAGTACTCCATATGGGTCCGACTTGCGACTTGTATGGCAGTAACCGTGCACCAAGTTTTTTGGACGCCAGCTTCACCTTGTCTTGCAAATGATCTCAGAATGATGACTTCATGTCAATTTTATATATTATTATTCATATCTATCATAAAAATATTGACAACTTCGGAGTTTATTTAACAGCAGCATTATGCTTCATCCGTATTTCAAAGCAGTAGCAATCCAGCAGCCTGTTTACCATTTTTTATTGGTGTCCGTCTAAATAGGCTGAAACTCACCCAGCAAACTACAAAAAGACAACTTAGTGTAATGTGTGGTCCACAATGTGGGAATTCAAAAATAATTAAAGTTGTAGTTGTAATTATGGAGACAAAAATTGGAGTATATTTAAAAAAAACGAAAGACACCTCACATACATTTATTTTTATTAAATGACCATTTATATAAGCAAATTCTTACTTAAGTGATGTATCTCATTGAACCCCTCAATATTTACGACGAAACTGAAGCAGATTAATAGGTCAAGCATCGACTATCATAAATTACGCAACCATGGTACCGTTAAACGAATAATTGATGGACAAATGGAGGAAACTCGCCCCTTGCGCGAAAGCTAAGCAAATTAATTACCCACGTACCAGAGCAACAGCGCGCCAGGCAGTTTGTCTAAACACCGGTAAGAGGGGAACATAGAGGGCTCTGCCAGCGGACCGGTACAAGCGTTGTTTTTAATGTAAACATTGAAACACGAGGTCAAAAGCTATCTCATCCTTACTGTTCTGTACTGTAATGCTAAAAGTGAAGTATTGTATTGGGTTATATTCTACGTATAAAATTGTATAATAAAAGATAGGTATGAATTGTTTATTAATATCCGACATCAGAAGAAAACATGTACATACATAGTTTAATGTTGTTAGCTTTAGAGGGTTATTTTTTAAGTATTATTTAAAAGAGTTTTAAAGTCGGTTTTTTTAAAAATATGTTTTAAGTAAATAATTTCAATCGATCACAGTAACAAGTGAATTTAGATAATTACCAAAAAACAGCTAGAATCCAACCTAACGTAGTACGTTCTAAATTTTAATTACCTACGCAAACGGACATATCAAATAATAACATTTCTTGCAATAAAATGCACTGAGTCATATAATTACGTGGATAGCCGTACGATCGATATTCTACGATAAAGGAAGAATAGTGCTGAAGCACTGCATGTAACATTGGAGCTCGAAGTAACGATGCTAATTGACAGACTGAGTGAAAACCACTCTGGCACTCCAATGTTGATACCAGACCAGTATACCCTGTATCGTTAGTAAAAGGAATGCGACACCGCTGGATATTAATAGGTAGTCATTCAATATTACTTATATCAATGTTTTGCCTAGTAGTTTAATCTTCTTAAGGGTACCGTAGATAAACAAGTCATCGCCATATCCGTTTAATTATCCATCCGTCAACATCAGTTATGTGGGTTTTCTTGTACAGTTTACTATACTCAAGTTATATAGGAAGGGAATTTTCACAGCAGTCGTTGATAAATTTTAATACTTGTGATGACAAAAAAACAACATATACCCATACATGAAAAAAAACTCAAGTTACAATAGCCGCTATTCTTTCTACATTACTCATTTTAATATGATGGGGTGACGTAAGAAGTTGATTTCACATACATAAAGCAGGTCTACCCTATTGTTTGCAAGTGAGAAGCGTTAAAAAGAGATCACTCTAAATGATTTTTTAAAAATGTTATCATGGTGTAAAGTTTTACAACGACCTATTGCATTTACTTACCTATTTCGAAGTACGCAATACATGACATCTTACTGTTCTTTTTTAATTAATTATTAAATTTTATTTAAAGGCAGACACTATTTTTTTAGTATCAAATACCTATATCTGTTTACCTTTATATTCAGTTACGTGATAAGGAGTGAGTGATTGGTTCTCTGTAATGTTAATTTTTTTTTTCTTAGAGTATTTTTTTTGTGTATATTTATGTTTTGTAGTCAAGTAGCAACAATAAAATAATTTTTCTTCCTTTCTTTCTATTTAGATCCAGTTTTTGGTAGAATTATTCGCAGCTTTTCTTGCGTATCGTGAACTATCCGCTACTATTTTTTATATGTGTCAAGCAGTTTTACTTGTTCTTTTTCTGTATTTAAACTTCTTAAACGTCTAAAACAACGTTGAAAGCCGTTTGAAAAGTATGTATGTCTCAATTGTCAAACGAGTCGCAAACGAAAGGTTCTCACTGAAAATCAGTGTTGTGACCATTTGGTCACAGCGTAATGCTGAGTGAGAAACCTTTTTGGCGCACAACTCAAATTAAGTTAATAGTGTTAACATTTCGTTTTTTATGTTCCTGTTATTTATAGGTTGTGTTGTCCAAATAAAATGTTTTTCTTTCTTTCTTTCTTTCTTTCAATTTAGAGTCTCAATCTGACAGACACGGAGTTTTATAGAATACATAGAGATTTAAAATAGAGGAAGTTGATTGATACATTCTTTCATACAGCACTTGAAATATGAAAAGAATGTGTTTTGACGTGATTTCCATAGACGTCTTTCTCGTCGTACTGGCAAGCATTTCAAAAAAATACGTTACATAAAAAACTGGCCAAGTGCGAGTTGGACTCACACACCAAGAGTTCCGTACCTACCATTATTTACGTAATTTACAATTAGAAACAAAAAAAATGTACCCCTAAGCGGTCACCCATCCAAGTATTGGCCAAGCCCGACGTTGCTTAACTTTGAATATCGTTTCCAACAAACAAATGTGTTACTATTTCGCTTAATGATAAGCTAGATGGCGCTGTGCCGGTAATTTAAAATAGTAATTGCTTGGGCCCATCTCACACTTGACCGGTTTTATTATTTTTTGTTTTGCTTTAGAGTTCACACTGTTTCTCACTGCAAGTTTGAAGTTTGTATGTCTTTCTGTTTTAACGATAGAGCAAAAACAACGAAAATATGTTTATTGTATGGGGACCCCCCTTAAATTTTAATTTTTTATTATATGTTAAAAAATCTTCCATTATAAAACATATTCTGGGAAAAATTCAGGATTCCACCTATTTCGGTCTTAAAGACTCTACAAGTCTTTAAATGGTCGGACAGACGGACAGACAGAATGACTTCACTATAACACAACTCAACTCGACACGTGATTCGCCTCAAAAAAATGTTGTTTGCAATGTAGTGGGGTAGTGTTATAGTAAAGTAGGCATCATCCACATAAGGAGGGAGGGAGGGAGGTGCACTCCTACACATGTGGATGGTGTACTGCTGCACGTGAGTACTACTGAATTGTTTTAAGCGGAATTGCAAGGTAATAATATTTTATCATAATAATGAATTTCCGCAAAGTAACGCCTGATTCTATCAATAAGATTACAATAAGAAGTTATTGCACATTTAAATGGCAATTCCGGCTGGTGATTTCGTCGTGTTTGGAAAGTGAGATAGCGTCGCGACGACCGGGTGACACTACACTTTTTTTCTTTTTAATTAATTCCTTTTAATTCTCTTATCCCATTGTATTGATATCCTTAACGTATTTTTTTTTTTTGTCTGAACTATTATTGCAGTTGGCTGTTGCAGCCGTCACTGCTTCACTGGACTTTATTGGGGCGAGTCTCAACGCTCAGGGGCTCCCCGCGGGGGGAGCCTCGGCTTGGGTTGTCGCTCTCGGGGGCGTCCCTTCGACTGGCGTGAGTCTCGAACCCAAAGGTGAGTCACCGTCAGGAGGGGAGTTCCCCGTTGCGCGGGTGCGGTTGCGATTAAGTGGTGGCGAGAAGCGCCCCGCCACTCTTTGATACCTCGTGTATCCGTTTGGGCGCCGACGAACCCGGGGACGTCGGCGTAGTGTTTGCAGGGAGGCTCTAGTGGGGGAGGTCGTTGAGACTAATCTCGCTATCAAGATAGCGAGATCGTCATCTGGGGCCATTAGTACGTGCCGAGGCCGCCTAACTATAGTTTTACGACCATGCCGAGGTCGATCGGAGATATGGTCCTCTAATTAGCTAGACCTCCTAACCGACGATAGAATAGACTGACAGTTATTTTTTCCTGTCCAGACTGGCAAACACATAAGGTTAGTCATTATAATAAAGGTGACATAGAAAAATTGTATAAAGTACAATAGTATCTAGTAAGTCTATGTGCATTAAAACTATAAAGAATATAAAGTTTTTAAGTAAACAATACGACTTATTTACGATGGTGCTAAAGAATTCTTCAGAACCATATTTACGTTAATAAGTGAATGTGGTAAAATTAGATAAGTACATATGTGCGTGGTACGGTGATATTCCTAAAACATGATTTGAATATTGGATATGTAAGTCCATTCCGAAAACCACAGAACATAAATAGAAGTGTAAAAGAGGTTATATTCGTAAAATATGACTAGGATATTGGAAAAAGTCCCTTCCCAAAAACCAAAATAGAAAAAAAAGAAGTATGAAAAAGGTTCTATCTGTCAAATATTTAAAAGCACCTTAGAAACAGTACAAACTAACTGACTATATGACCACAGGCTTTAAGTTAAATAGCTACCTATTATATTTGCTTTTCGAGAAATCATTCACTCACTCAATTGAGGATTTAACAATATTTTTTCAAATAAGAAGAAAAGCTGTTTGAAAGTTTAGAACTTCAAGTGAAAATTGAAATAATATTTGTTATTAGTATTTTTGTTTAATTTTGATGAATTCATTATACCATTTTATGTATTTTTTGTTGTGGTAATGCTGCAAATTTTAATAAGTTACTAAATTTTGATCTTACAAAATATTATACAAAAATTAAATTATTTCGAACAAAACCTATGCAGACGAAGCTGCGCATAATTACTAGTGTAGGCATAGCAATTTCTGCTTGCGTGTCTTTGGACTTGATGCGTGCAACTATGAAATGGGAAATTCCCCTTTGAAGTGTCGCACTGCATTATAGAGTGGAGTTGATAGAGTGTGTCTACTTATAGATCTGGAAATGGCTTTGCAAGCGATTACAGTAATAGTTACGGGCGTTCCAATCTAACTACTTCGTAATAACCAAACTATTATGAAGCCCGACGGAATGATTAAGATTATTTGATAATATATCATAATAGTATTCGTGGAATCGAGGTATGAACCGGAATAAAACTAATTAATAAAGTTACAACTACGCAGTTTATTTATTTTTTACATTACTAATACTAATTTAATTGAAAGTGTCTTTTTATGTTTGCTCTCACTACAGGGGTACGGGTCTCTTCTTAGAGAAATGAGGCTTAACCATAGTTTACCGCGCTGTATGGACCTGTACGAATGGGCTGACGTTCTCAACCTAGTGGCCACTCTATGCTGTCAGAATTTCCAAGCCCATAAAGGAGTTGGCCGTAGCTTATTCTGTTACAACTGTAATATGACATTAATCAGAACCAACAGTTTCACGTGGCCTCCGAAGCACGAAGGAGCTCAGTAAAATATGTCATCCATCCAATAACAGACATCGATCGACGTCGCTTAGAAACGCATATTTCCTATAGGTGATAGTTACCGGGCCACGAACCTGTCACAATATCTCACCATAAATGTCTAAAAAAATATACACAGCTAATATGTCTAGCAGATTTCCCGCTTTTCGCTTTACACACGACACTAAGCTCGCTAACTTTACCCGAGGCAGTTTTTTGTTCAGAATATTGTTTCAGTACACGCGCGAGACTTCTATAGACCTTTTTAATGTACGTGAATAAAAGCACGTGTAAAGTGAAAAAGGACATTAGTAGGAATTTTATTCCACTTTTATTACTTCAAAGAAATATTTTTGTTTTGTTAAAACACGAAACACTCTTATGCTAAACTTGGAAATTAAAACAAACAAGTTGATTTTAATATTTGTAACATTCTTTTTGAAATCAAAATGATTCATTCTTTGCCCGTCTGTAGTTCGATTGGTAGTAACAAGGGCAATCTTTTCTATCCGTGGTTCTACCAGTAGGACTACGGATAATTACCTATATTTACGGATAAATACTAATATTTTCCTGGTTCTACTGATACCATATATATGTATAATTTTTTAACCTTATCCGCAGATCCAGGGTTTTTACTTTTTACTTAACACGCTGAGCGTCTTGCAACGTCGGTACAAACTTGATTTAAATATTAAGTATATATTTCAAGTGCAAACACATAGATAGACAAATTGTGCATTACTAACATCCCGAGCCGGAAAAATGGTCCAAAATAGCAAAGTGTTCCATATCGGATGCTAAATTATGAACCTCAGTCCTTAAAAGTAAGATAAGGTAGGTAGGAAAGTATATATGCTAGGCTTCACAAGTTTTAAATTTCGCATGAAAAAGAAGTTTAAATCAAATAGTGTTATCAAATAATAAAACATATTCCATGTAATAAAAAACTGGCTATTTAATTTCAGTGAATAGTCTATATTGAAATAAAAAAAAAAAGAAATTGAGGTCACCCTAATGTTTATGTAACGCGAATGATAAATAATTTAAATACTAAAACTAAATTTGCAGAGATTTGCTATCAATATGTAAATGAACTATTAAGGCATACCCAAACGAGTTAAGTTTGCAAGAGTTTGATTAATTTTTTTACAATCCGGAGCACACTTTTTGACGTGGAAAGAACTATATTATTGTTCAAACCCTAATTAAATGGATTTGCTAATATGTATTATAATAATTTGGCTATTGAAACAGAAAAAAAACCCAGACACTCTATTTTTGAGATTTAATTCAAATTGTTTGGAAAACTAAGAATGATATTCTCGTGACTCTTATTTCATAAAATATATATTATTATGACCTAGTGAATTTGCTAATTTCATAGTTGGAAATAAGTATTTGAATAAAATCGAGATTGTCAACGAGCGGTCACATGCCAGCGCCTATCGTACGTGGAACCGTGTCTCTTTGTATGCTTCCATAGTGTAAATTTGTACACTGCTCGAAACGAACCGCTTTTGCTAGGGTAAGCCATAGCCTTAAGATATTGCTCCTTATTTAAGGCTGCTCTTTTATTAAGTAGATGAGATGGAAAACAAAATGAATATTCTAACGATGTAACAATACAAATATAAAATTATATCATTATAAATTTAAACGAGCAATTCTTGTACACATGTATATGTTAGCGTATCTCGATAAACGGTTCTAACGATTTGGATGAAATTTTGTATTTCGATAAGGTTTTGCTTCCTAAGTTTAATTATGGATATACTCGTAGTTGTATTTTCTGTAAAAACTTTAATTCATAACACTAAGTTATACACATAAGTCAAATAAATTAAAGTAAATGTAATAAATACACCTTTATGCACAAGAGCATTAAAAGCAGTTTTAGTCTTCTTTTACCTAGCATACACAAGAACTTATGAAGCATGAGAATTGAAAAATAAAATTTCTTTCTTAATGCTAATGATAAAAGGAATTTGAAACGGCCGGTGTTGTCTACCGGCAAGACACACACGTATAATTATATTATATCTCTAATGACACTGTATCCGGTTGATGAAATTTTGCGGCTTTGATGAGATTGTACTAGGTAACACTAAACTGACGAGAGGGGTTACATTACGTATCCAGTTAATTATGGACCGGGAGTGAATCAAAGTTCGCTTGCGGTCTACTGATGTTGCGCTTAGTTCATCATTAATTAGGTATATTGTAGGTGAAAGTTAGCTGATAAGATTAAACTTCTCATCACAAAAGTTGTTCCTGTTATGTTTGTCACTTAAACCTTTCCATGCGGTTTTAATTGCCTTTTAGTTGTTTTATGATTTTTAAGTAGTATCTTGACTTGTAAGTTAAAATTGTTGGCATTATCATGTTTGCGTTAGAACGGAAATAAAAAAAAATGAGAATGATACATACATCCACCCCTCATATTTAATTTATTGTTTGACAAGAACTGTGGCAAATGGGGTAAATTTCCGTTCCTTTTCTGTTTTGTACCACTAACTACTTGTAAGTTAGACTTGTAATACAACTTGGTCCAAAAACAGTCAGAAGCAGCGTTGAAGTGATGAGCTCACCAGGACTAAAGTGCTTAGTGAAAACAGGCATAACAATGTGATGATGGTGATGATGATGATGATGTCACTGGTTACTCTATTAGGTATTAAAACCGTGAAGTTTTACATAACTGTAATTTATTTTCATATTAATTTAGTCTCGTCTAGCTATGCCGTTACTGCGAATATCAATAAATATTCCCCTTTATACACTGCACATAAGACAGTATAAATGCATTTGCAGAGACGGTAAAGCCATTCGTAAGGATTCAAATCTCAGGAAGTAACGGGAATCGCAGCATGACACTAACTCCATTACAGCTCCAGAAGGTATTGTTGCCAACGGTATTTTATTCTCTCATATAACACGATGCTCTGTTCTAAGTGAATTTTCTTTGTTGAAATATAATAAGTGTTTTATTCTGCCGTTAGTTTAGTTTTTAATGTTTTCTAGTTTCATTGTTTAATGCAAGTTAAAAATTGTTCATGAAACATAATTATGAAATTTTGCTATTAAGCTTTTTTAATTTTCTACTGAAACATATTTATTATTAAAATTGATTATTTGCTGTTTGGTCGTGAGAAATTTACTGAGACTACAACATGCTGCGAACGTGACACTCTTCTTTTTCTGTATCCTCACGCATCAATGCTTTCATACACGTTAAACGATTCAGAGTTCTTAGAGTGAGATTTCATTTCATTCAAATGCGTTAAATTAGTAGTTTTAGTAAAAATCATTTGAATAAACATGTACATCTATATATTAGTCAAATTATTCAAAGTACAGACAGAACTCTGTTATAATTTATTATTAGTAAATACATTTACGCTAGAAGTAAACAGAAACGAGGTCATGACATAGCCTCGAAAACTCATCCTTAGCAACACCTCGAAAATCAGTACGCAGCCGTAACGTAATTACAAGATTAGGTGGCCAAGTGTAATTACATCAGATGCTCCTCGGGGAATAATTTGTGTGGATTTTCGGACCCTTGCGAAATGTAACGCCATCGGTGCGTCCATGTCGTTGGGAAGGGAGGCATGTCATGACGCCCGGCTTGCGTCGAGCTGTTACCTTCATCTGAATTATTTATGACAAGCGATGGATGTACTTCTGTTGCGACAGCTGAATCGATCAGTAAAAAAAAATGGGAATGGGTAATTTTATTTTTTTAATTATTTAGAATAGGATCTATGCAAAATTGTATGATTTTAAAATAACATAAACATAAAACCCTTTTAAAATAATATCGCGCCATTCTGTGTGTAAGGTTTTGTAGCCGTTACTTTATCAGCATTTGAATGCTTAACTGAGTAGTCGAATTTTCGTAAAGCTCATTACTTAGTTAATCGTGTTATTTTTAAAAGTAATTTCTGTATATAATGTCAATCAATCACTCAAAAAATATTAATTCAAGTAGGTTTCTAAGACAATTTTGTCAATATCTGCTGCAAAGAGCCGGCAAGAAACTCAATTATTTACTTTGTTCATCAACTAACAAGAATACAACACATACTATATCTAAGTAATCTCCATTTTTTCAGATGTTATGAATGTAGCTTATTTTCGTTCTCACACAACTATCATAGTACCTAACAACTACGAAGCCCTATACCAAGCACAACATGTAATGCTCTTGACTAATTTTAATATTTGTGGTAAAATGTTAACACTTTCACATATTATTATGTAGCGGGTATGTTTCAAACAGCGCTGTAGTCAGTCTTTGAATATACATACGGACGGACGGATATAGCAAAATTATTAGGATTCTGGGTTCTCGACGGAACCCTAAAAAATTGATGTCTTTTTATAAATTCCATTGGATAAAAACAACAAGGATTGCAATTTCTTTTCAAAAAAGTTATATTTGCTTTAATGAACTGTCAAAAGTAAATATCAAGATAACAATAATTTAATTTCTTTGTATTTTCTATTTAACTTTGAAAAGCTGCTGTTTTTTAACATTAAAATGAACCTAAAAAGTATATTCTTATTTTTCTAGTTTCATGATGGCGTCTCGCCAAGAAATTCTCGATTAGATTGTTATTATAATATTCTTTTGTAAGAATCTGGCAGAGATATTTTATTCTTCGAAGATAATGACTGCCAAAAAGTATATCAGAGTAAGAATACGTTTAATCATTGACTTCTGACCTTACATTACAAGATAATAATCATTTTATTTTGAAACAATTCAAAGATTAAATTTTAATTATTTAAATTTTAAAATATATTAGTTAACTACATAATTATTATGTAACAAAACTTTGTGTACTTATAGTATTCGCGTTGTTCGATAATTTGCGTCATCAACCTGTAACAAAAAGAAAAATATTGGTTACAAATAAAGGTAAAAATTTTAACAACAAAAGAATATTTCGAAACGTCAAATTATTTTGATTCTGTATTTTAATGTGTTGTGTCTTAATCTGTGGGACAGGTTATAAATAAAAATTAACATATGGTGTTAAAGCATTTGTTATTGATATTTTATCAATGACAATTATCCAAGACTTGTTAAAAAAACTTTTATGGCGAAAATATCATCGCTATTATCACAACTAAAAATGTAACCATATTGGGTAGATAATACATTTTCTCAAACATGCTACGAGATGCGACCATATCTTGCAGATGCTTCTTGTTGATAAATCGTACTTGCAGAACAGTAACAGAGAGCGACCAGCAATGTTTTAGGTGTCCGCTCGAGCGGTCAAATATGAAATTTGAAAATAGAACGAACTTTTTCAACCCGAATATTGTTAACTAAAGAGATAACTCATCAAGTTTTATTTAAATTTCGTACTGGCACAACACAAAGAATGCGCCATTAAATTAATTTTAAAAAGTAAAAAAAGAAATCGACATTTGAACGCGGCGAATTGCGGCAAAAATACCTAAACTATTTTTATTATTATCAATATAGTTGTTAATATATTTAATTTTAATACACGCATGTTTGAGAAAAGCACTATACAAGCCTTGGCCACACCTGAGCATAACCAGGCGATCGTGAGTCTAGGGCGATGTTTTATTTACATACACTTTATTTCGTTAACAAAAGCGATAATATAGTTCACAAAAACTCAAACTCTTTCATTTTGGTAACGTTATTCCAGCGACTTCAGGAAATAAGTTTGTTACTCCGCCCTAGAATTGAACCCTGAACTTCCCTTCTCTAACGCGGCAAGCTAGTCTATTACTTTGCCACTTATTATCTAATCTAGATCTGTAGTATATCATTTAGCTGTTATTGAAATTTATTCCGGGCAGCTGTACTTCAAACTCACAGTTTCATTACCGATTATGTAAATTGATTCATGTAAATACAAAAGAAACGAAATAAATATGGAAATTTGACGAACCAGACGATTTTTTAAGAGCCTGGTAAAGCATTGTTATTGTATGATGCTCTTGTCCTGTTTAAAGGACAACAGACTTCTTTATTCAGGTGGAAAAATAAGTCAAAAGAGATGTCTCATATCAACTATTGTACTAGTAACTAATGTAGCGTATCTTTTGTACGAAAAGATAAGTTTGTTGGACTCTACGATTAAGTCAACACCGTGCGAATTAATGAATAAGTAATGTATCTACACAGGATACCAGATCGCGGGACGTAGAGCCAGTTTAGTGTGACACCTAAATGGGGCCTGTAGGTTGCCGAACGGATATCGCTTTACATTGGTTTTGTTTACTATGATCCATAGGTCACTGTACAGATGCCAGGTCGATAGCGAGGCAGGTTTCATTTTCATTTGATTGTTTCTCTCTACTTCGTTTGGTGTAATTGAGTTGTGCAAAAACAACAAGTACGGTACTAATTAAAAAAAGTCAAGTTTGAGTCGGATTCGCACACTCAGTATGTGTATGTTTGTAATTTATGTACTGTTTTACACTTGAGTGATGAAAAAAAACACATTTACTGTATAAAAACTGCTTTATTTTTCATGCGTCATTAGTTTTACAAATAAAAATAAAGATTCAATTAAAATTAGCTTGATTGACTGATGCAAAATTGCAATTAAAAGTCTATTTTTCAAAATACGTTTGTCTGATTGTCTATTGTAAAATAATAATATTAACTATAGTATAGTAAGATATAATATAGTATAATAAAGTATATTGTAGTACATTACCTACAATATTTTTGTACCTAAAAGTCTGTAATTTTATGAGTTAAGTGTCAAATTTCTTACCCCTCTGCCGCACTATGCTCCTCGCGCTCCCGTGATGTTGCACTATGTGCCCATACACTGCTCTATCCACGCAATTAATCGCGACGCTAAGTAGTAGGTCCTTTGACTCGCGTCAAAAAACCGACAAAACAGGGAGCGGTGGGCATGACGAGTAATGTGTCCATTACTTACCTCGCTTCTTCCCATGCCACTCGACGAGTGTATGGCAGGGCTATTACAGTTTGTTTAGAATTGGCATAGGGGTACATAATACAATTCCTGTTCCTGTTTCTGTTACCAGTTCAGATACACTGCCAGCAGAAGCAGTGTTGCGGTTATTGGCTCACCCTCTATCACGCAGGACTAAAGTGGTTGGTGAAAAGAAGCTGTCTCCCACATTATGATGTGGGTGTGTTTTCACTTCCAGCCACTGAATAACTCAGGTATTATAAATAAACGATAAGTTTTATTTCATGGTACAGACCTCCAGGGAAAAAATAAGGTGATGGCAGACCCTAACGAGTTCAGTTTGCAAGAATTAGATTAATTTTGTTACAGTCCTGAGTACACTTTTTGATGTGAAAAAATATATGTTATAGTTCAAACCTTAATTTAGTGAATTTGCTGATATTATAATAATTTACCTTTTAGATCAGACAGAAAACAAAAAATTCTTACACTCTATTTTTGAACTTAATGAATTTATTTAGTGAATTTGCTAATTACGTAGTTCTAAATAAGTTTTTGAATTTAATCCCAACAAATAACCGAGAAAATCGAGATTTTCAACGTACGGTCACGTGCTACCGCCTATCGTACGTGGAACTTTGTCTCTTTGTATGCTTTAATAGTGTAATATATCTCGCTCGAAACGACACGCTTATACCATAGCCTTAAATAAAAACTTTTAATAGTATACATTTGTAGAAGTAAATAAAAAAGCCACGTATACGTGCTAGCGCCTATCGTACGTGGAACTATGTATCTTTGTATGCTTGAATAGTGTAATATATCTCACTCGAAACGACACGCTTATGTCATAGCCTTAATTAAAAACTTTTAATATTATAAATTTGTAGAAGTAAATAAAAAAGCCACGTATTTTTACTTATTGAACATAACAAGAGATCTTTGTATAGGACTTGAGTCTTTCTACGAATTTCTTCGCTGTGTGTCTGAAGCACCACTTGTGAGACTGGCGACGGCAGCGCAACCCTCGATCGATACTCGATAGCACTGAAATAACAATATAATTCACCTTGCTACTTGTTACTGCGCCAGCACTAGAGGTAGAATAAAACTATTCCCTAGTATTTATATGTTATCGATATTATAATTAGGTTAATCTTTGGACTGCATCTTTGCTATGAAAATATTTATTTACATTGATGATGTAGCCATAGATATAGGCATGTACCATGTATTATCTTCAAAGACTATAAACCTTCAGGGAGTCAGAAGCGTGGAAAGATTATTTCTATGTATATATGCTTAAAGGAAAAATAGATCTTGCATAAAAACTATTAGAGAGATAATTTGGCAAATCATGCTAGCGAAAGAAAAGTCGAAGCATGTAACAATACTTGTATGTGACATGGAGCGTGCCTTTGACCTGTGTAATCATGAGGTATTAAGGGGCTAACATAAGTGAAACTGGCGCCCCCATTAGATTTTTCAATTTGTATTCATCACATAAGAAATTATGAAAAAGTGCTCAAATTAAAAGTTTAAGGTACAATTAAGCTATTTTTAGAAAGTTTTAGTCGCTATATATTATGCATGTGTAGCTAAGTGGCCACTTTAAGCATAAATGAACTTTCCAGCCTGCACGTCAATGTTATCTAGCAAATAAAACTTACTAAAAATTGCTTACTTGTACATAAAACTTTTAATTTGAGCACTTTTTTGAAAATGAGTTTGTATTTAATGAAAATCAAAAAAACTTAGTGAGGGCGCCACTTTCACTTATGTTAGCCCCTTAAAACACAAATTTGAATATACTGGAATAAGAGGTCCAGCACTAAAATTTATGACTGAATTTCTTTCAAAAAGAGTGAGTGCGCTTCGCTCATGTTATTTCTCATTGTTTCACTCAATGATGTGCTAGGTGATTGAGCTTTGGGGTACAGCAGCTGAGTGGAAAAGAGCATTCGTACTACAAAAGCGAGCTGTAAGAATTATTTCCCATGCTCCATATGGTACACCTGCACGTGACTTATTTAAAAAACATAAGTTATTGACGTTACCATCTCAATATATATATGACATTGCAAAAACTGTTAAAATTGACTTACAATTATTTCCTACGCGAAGTACTAAACACAATTACAAAACTAGACATTGTCATAACCTTACACTGTTCCCACACAAAATAGCTAAAACTTCCAAGACTCTATTTGTAGTTGGACCTAAAGTATATAATGCACTACCAGAGGACATAAAAATATGTGACGACTACAATACATTTCTGACAAAACTGCGACGGTTGCTCCAAAACAAAGCCTTTTATGACTTAAACGAATTTTATAATAATAATGAATGAAATGTATAATTAATTTTTATAATTATTTTATAATGTAATGTAATGACATGTGAAATATTTTTACGAAATATATGAATATGAATATTTATATTGTTTTTCTTACATAATTCTATGAGGATTTTGTATATTTGTACTAGGACTTTATAAGTCACGAAGTTTTTTATCGATATCTTCTATTACGAACCTACCAATATTATAAAAGGATAAAATTCCTTTGTTTGTTGGTATGTAGCGAGTAATTTCTGCAACTACTAAACCGTTGTAATAGAAATCTTCACTATTTCTGCGTAATAAAGGCTTTATTTTGTTGTGATAATTGAAAATTTTTAGGAGGCATCCATTAATAACGTGTGATTTTTTTGTTGATTATTAGGATCCCCCCTCCCCCTTGGTGAGATTTGGTAAAATGTGGTACCCCCACCCCCACCCTATTCCTCACGTGAGATTTATCCAAAAAAAATTATGCAAATTATACTACATATTACTAACTACATAATATTAACTATATAAGCAAATAGGATAAAAGTAATACATCGTTAGAATGCACTATATAGAATTCATATTCATATTAATACTGGGATAACACCTTTACTAACTCGACGTGAGATTTTCAATTAATTCCTCAAGACTAAATTTGGTGAGATTTTGCTTGACCAGATTATTATCTCACATAATTACTTGATGCCCTAATAATTCTAAGATACCAACATTTGTGAATCAAGTCGGAAGAAGAATAGTGCAATTGTAACACAATCTCGATCGATAAATCCCACAAGAACGGGGTTTTATATGCGTGAAGCCGCGGGGCACTTCTAGTATCTAATAAATTATTGACTATGTTATTTTTATTTATGAGCAATATATTTTTTTTTTTTTTTGTCAAAGTGGACATAGAAAGTTATTTTCAGTGATAGAAGTTTAAAATTTTGTGACAAACATTCCTTTACATGCAAAAATTGTGACTATTGGAATAAAAACTAATTTTACACATTGTTAGATTTTTTTTACGATGGTGTTAAATAAAATTGCGGCATATCTTATCCCAATATCATCTTAATAAAATTGCTTCTAAACGAATCTTTACAGAATACTCGTTCTCGGCAATTCCCGAAGGAAAAGGTAAAATAGTGGCAGCCATAAGTTTCTATCAAGGAGATTTGCGGTATCGTACGGCCATAATTTCATTGGATTTCATGTTCTAAGAGGTACCTACTTACCCCTTTCACTTCTTTACGTAATATGTTTCGAAATCTCATTCTAGAATCAACCAATACGTATCAGTCTGCATTAAAAACTGGTCATATTGATGCTAATGCAAATGGATGTGTTGTTACAGCAGTAAGTTTATATAGATTTTTTTCTATTATAATAATATGTTTTGTATAAATAGAGCCACATGATTGATAAAATAGTTTGTTAGGTAATTTAAACATAAATCAAGACATTTCGTCTGCGTCAATAGAATGTGTTCTGCAGTTTTGATTATTAAGTAGTATATTCTCACGTGTTCTTTTGGATGTATCAATTTCGGTTGCTTTACATCCTATACAAGAACGTTTCATATAATGAGCAGCAAATCTTACTTGTTTTGCTTAGCAAGTAATACAATTTTCATAAAAGTCCACAAATACCTCATCTGCTTCCCTTTTACCAAAGCCGTTTCACCAAATTTATTACGATCTATCGATTCTCCGGAATTCGCCTCTTCATAAGCGCTGAGTATCCCTCATTTCCCCCGATCGAAAGTTCCCCAACTTTCTTGGAATTATGTCGGAAGTTTTCTGTCCGCATAAAAGTTATTTTACTGCCCTGCTTGCTGAGCTTAAATAAGACATACAGACAAGATGAAATATACTAGAGTGTTTCACAGAGAATTTGTAATTTTTATATTTAATAGTCTGCTCTTCGCGCTGCTTTCTGTGTTTGTTGATGTGTTTTAATATATAGAATACTAGGTTTTTCCCGCGATTCCATCTGTATTGATTGTTATCAGCGAAATATTTCAATCGGCCACACTTTGATGACTTAAAATATACTTTTGCTGTAAAGTTTGCTATGGCAAGCTATAGCTTTAGCTATATACGAATCTGAGATTTAAAATATACTTTTGCTGTAAAGTTTGCTATGGCAAGCTATAGATTTAGCTATATACGAATCTTATTATAGTTATTTCTGCGACGTAATATGTGTTATGTGGTTAGTTTCAAGATATTATCTATGTCCATTTGAAATTTTAGCCGAAATGGCTATTGGCCGAATTGAACAAACACAATTATAAACTTCCGCATTTCTTAAATTAGTAGGTGTTTTGTCAATGATGATAGGTACAATCTAACCCTGATGAAAATAAAATAAAAAATTAAGTATTATAATACAAATCGTAAAATACAACCTAATGTTCGTGGCGTGGGATCCTCACTAAACAATGGCACATCACTTTTACTCTTAATACCTTTTTACATATATAATTAACACAACACTTTTCTGAGAAAATAAGTTGTTGCTGATTCATACAGACTAAGGACAACAACAAAGTAGTGTTGCCAGAAATAAAACAGGTTGCTTTCAAAACCTAGGCGCGGCTCCGTTAGCAACGGTACAAAACAGTAGAATAGGATTTTCTGCTACATCTTACTATTGAGATGCTGTTTCCAGGCAGAATTATATAATACTGGGGCATTACCATAATATATTGCACTAACGTCATGGCATTGATCGCAAGCATACTTTTATGGTCCATAAATTAACCACCTTTCGTTCGAAAAGCCATCCAATTTCCGTTCATAAATAGGGGCTTTGAAGTTTTCCGGTCCTCGATACGTAACGTAAAGCTTAGTTCAAAGCTTTTATCAGAATAAACAAATACCTTTAGTCATAAAATTATGAATTATGGCTTTTACCCCCATTATTCTATGCATATAAGTGGGTATTATAATTATCTATGGTTAAAATAATAAAATAATGTAATGTTCTTCACAGTGTTTCAAGCTTTCCTGTTCCTTATTTCCTTAGTAAGTATGATGTCTTCGTATAGTATAGAATTTCTGCCTGTGATTTCGAAATAACTACCTCATCTTGAGTTCATTTGGTAGAGTTTTTGGTATTTGCGAAAACCGAAATACCCTTTTAAATGTTTTTTTGTCCCGACAAATATTTGGGACTTAAAAATATATTTGACACTAATAATCTGAGAAAATATAAGATTAATATAAGTATGACATTATGATTATATTCCCAAGAAGGGCTGGATACACACCAACTTTTCGCTCACCAATTAACTCGTGCATCTGACGTGTTGGTGAACCCTTTGACACAACACTGATTCTAGTACAGTATATGATTTATAATATTTTTACATGGTTAAATAAAGTTTTTGATATGAAGAAAGTTCAGTCTCAATAACAACCTTTACGTTAGATATTATAGAAGTCGTTCGATCTAAAATATTATGATATGTAAATAGCATGAGTTTGCATTTCTTTAAAAAATCTCGGGTTTTGTCAACAACTTTTTCCTACATATTTGTAAATCCCCACGTATAAAGGTGTCACAAACCTTTTGCCTTTAAAACAGCAAATTACAAGATTTGCAGAACAAATACAATTTCAGAATTACATAGTTTTTTTACCGGAGAAATATTTATTCCATTTCCGTTCGCTTAATTGCTACAACACGGTGGGGCAGCAAAATTGGAATAGCGTTACAACCATTCAATCCTCAACACACAGAATTGTCATCGGCAGTTCTTAAAATTTTAAAATACCTTCAATGTAATCAATAATGACTATGGTCTATAAAGACGATATAACTGTGAATAAAACATAAAATAATGTAACGTTAATAGTTAATTTTTATATTAAAAGCAATCTTTATACCATGAGTTTATAATAAAAATAGATGAACGAAATAACCTTAAATAAAACACAGTTTTGTTTAATAATGTAATGTTAATAGTTTATATTCGTAATAAAAGCAATCTCTAACTATGATTTTATAATAGACTAGCGTCTGCCAGCGGCTTCGCCCGCCCTAAATTTCGTTATCGGCGTAGGTTCTTACGGCAACTCCTCCAAAAATCAAACATTCGTGTCTGTGAAACCATGGAAATTCACATACAAAATTTTAACCCACTCGGTCACGCCGTTTAGTAGTTGACATTCCGACAGCAGCGCCACCTACCGGGTCTAATTGTATTTTTAAATCATCCAAGAAACCATCGAAATACCCTTATAAAATTATTACCTATCGGTTCAGTCGTTCAGAAATTATGTGAAAAGATAAGTACGGAAGGAGAATTCTTACTACCCGTTGTCCTATTATCCGTTTTCCCGTAGGAATTAAGCATTTTCCCGCGGTAAAGTAGCCTATGTTCATCAGGGATAATGTCGGCTTCTAATGGTAAAAGAATTTTTCAAATCGGTCCAGTAGTTTCGGAACCTATTCAATACAAACAAACAAACAATCAAATCTTTCCTCTTTATAATATAAGTATAGATGAACGACACAACTGTGAACTATAAGGTTCAAACTATGAGGTTATACGTAGTATTTAATACCATTAGTAGTAAATACTACATTATTAGAGTATGTACAAACATGCTAGCGTAAAGCATTAGAATGAATGCTCCATGATTTTGCATAATATGTTAGCAGTGAGCCTAACATCATTGGCGATTCGGTTTGTACCGGCTCCCGTAAATAATATACAATGGCGGATTTAGCAACGTCACCGTGACAAAGAAAATTGCGCCTCGAGTTATGACCCTCTGAGCTCCCTTTTGTTTGGCTAATGTCATCGTTTTTTATGCTTTTCCCTAACATATTTTTGAGAAGTACCAGGTGTCTAGTGTTGTGACGTTCTTTCTTTGTTTGCGTTTTTCAAACTGTCGCTCTTCATTTCCCCTGCGTTTGAAATATTAGAATGGGCGTCAGAAGGAAACTTTGATAAAACGTTGAACTTCTATGCTATTTATAATATTTTATTGTTTTATCGTAAATATTTTAAGGCAACTTTTTACACGAAAAAAATAAATATAACTATCTCTACGATTATATAATAGTAGTATTAACGAGTTTAAGACGCAAATTTTTGTGATGACCTAAGTTGAATCCCGAGAGTTGTGAATGATTAAATTTTTTTTTTTACAAGTTATGCACTTTACCACAGACTATGACAAAATAAGTTTTACTCAACCTTCGCTAATTCTAACTGCTAACAATATGCAATAATATTATCTAATAAATATTTAAAAAATAATAATTTTTTCGTCACACAAAAACAAATAGATAAATCATATATATCAAATATTAATATAATATACTGAAAACTATTAGCACTAGATTACCACCATTATCTTAACAAAGAGAAAACTTTTTTTAAATTTTTTTATTCAAACGGCCTTTATACGGAAAGTGCTTAAGGTGTTGTAAACGTACTTTTTTCAGTTTCTGCTGAATGGTTCGTTATATTAGTATCGTTTTGTGTAAGTCCCAAATTTAAAACTCTTGCCGACAAATAAAGTGTTTTTTCCACGCCAATCGGTAGTACAAAGGTTCTTATTCAAGTAAAGGTATAAAAAAGATATATTAAGAAGCTCGAGGCCCAGTTAGTATAGACATTTTTAGAAAGGACGTGCTCAGTACCTGGATGGATAATCGATCCAGGCGGTGGCAATTTTTTCTGAGCTGCTCCATGTTTTAAAGGGCACCTGTGACAGACGTACAGGTGGACAGAAGTGAATTTCAGCATAATGATGAAACTTAGAATAATGTCTTTAAAACATTTCTCATCCATTTTTCTTTCATATATTGCTTAAGTTTCAGTGTTGACGTTGAAATAGTCTTAAGCTCAACTTAGTGTATATCTTAGACCAAACTTGTGTTATTGTTAAAAGTTGTACTGTTTAGAACAGTCTCATCAAGTAACACTTAAACAGTAAACTTTGGCAGTAAAACAACCGGAACAGTCGAGAGTAACGACTAAGAAGTTTGTATTTTGCAAGGACTTTAGCAAGGACAAATCTTGGTGCACCATTTCGTCACGAAACACGTATTTTTCTCGTTAAAATATATTGTTCTGTCATTCTAGCTTAATTTTTTTATGACATGCAGCAGATGATCAGGGTTTTGTCCACTTTTTTATGATTCTGGAGTGGTAAAACTTCTTTACTACCTTTTACAACACTCTTTCCTACTGGATCCCAAATTGTACGAATTATCATCACAATGTATAGTGTTACACTAGCTTTTGCCAAAGCTCCGCTCGCGCTTTATTTCTACGAGAACTAAATAAATATAAATATCTTTAGATATTACACACATTTCCGTCTGGTCCTAAACTAAGCAAAACTTGTGCTATAGATACCAGACAACGGATAAATTTACATATATATATTTTTTTTTGTAAAAACATGACATATTATACATAGAAAACACCCAGTCTCAAGTCAATCACAAATAATAAATGTTAATCTTGTGCGGGAATCAAACCCACGCTCCTCCATTCAGCAGTCGGGTCATTTACCCACCGAGCCATGAAAACGACAAACTCCTTGATTATAATAAAAAAGTTTTATATAGCAGGAGATAGTTGCAGCTGTTGTTCGTCCACGTTACATTCAGTTATAGCTCATCCGGGAACTTTTGAATTTTCCGGGATAAAATGTAGCCTATGTCCTTCTTCGTCTATTTAACTTTTTATTTGTAATTTTAGTATAGATGTTATTGTGTAAATCGGCAGGGAATTCATTCTCATACTTCAGAACCAGAAAATGGTCGCGAACACTGCGGTTTCAGAGAAACTTTCTCCTTCGAACACTTAGTGAGTTTTCTTTAAAGACTACAGTTTAGGGATCTTTATTTTTTTGGGATTAGAAAGAAATTATAATTTATTTGAGGGGTCGGCACGCAAGTGATGCCCCAGGGTGCTGTGACAGCTTACTATCAGGCGGACGGTAAGCTTGTTTGGCACCTTAGTAGTATAACAAAATCTTTTCAGCGGTTTATTTAAAATAAACAAGATTCCACATTTGTAATAATGTAATGTTAAAAATAACACATATCTGCCAATGCATACGTAAATGTAGGTATGACAGTTAATTTTTTTTGAATTGAGTATTAAAATTTATTTAAAAATTTAAATTTGAGTATTAAAATAATTTATCTAATACCTTTAAACGACCAATTCTTATATATATATTTATAATCTGAATCTCGGAAACGGCTCCGACATAGCATCACTAAAGCGAAGCTTGGTCCTCCAGGTATCTTGTAATATTTATTTAATTTCTCTATCTCACCTTGACATTCTAATTAATAAAACAAAAGCCTAATTGGATTTTACAGCAAAATACTTCCTACATAATTATTAGAAATCAAGTTCGTTCGCATTCAGCGTAAAATTAATCGGGCAATTATGTCGTTTTCGGGAAACAATTTAGTTTGGCGAACCGTTAATAAATATCCTCAACCACCCCAAACGTGCGCAAAGCCCTCTGGTGGCAGCGGCGAAATTAGAACTATCACTTGACGATATTTAATTGTTGCAAAACTAGATCGTATTTGGAACGTTTAAATAGAAGTAATGACGTATTATATTTGTACCATAATAACAGTTTATTATACCTGCCAAGAGCGTGTCTGACACGCATCTGATAAGGCTCCATAGCCATTTACAATTATTGTTTCTAAAACATACTACACATAAAAGAAAAATATGTGAGGTAGTATGTTTGTTACTCCCTAATGGTCTAAACTACCGATTAGTTTGATTAAAATTTATTTTAGAGATAGCTTACACTTTAAATTTATGAGGAAAGGAATAACTATAACCACAGCTACAGCTACTCTTGCTATGGCAAACGTTCTTACCAAGGAGGACCTTACCTTATTATCAAGGAGTTGCTGTAACTTTAGTTCAGAGGAAGTAAATAGCTATGAAACTATGTTAAGGGTTCCGATTCTGATATTTAGCTGCGAAACCCCTAAAAACAGTAAAAATTTCACGCCACATAGCCTTAAGGGGCATATAGCAGCTAACTAGCTCCGCCATTAGATATCCTCAATTTAATCTTCGTAGAAAACGAATTTCTAAAATCCAAATGTCGCAAATATAAAACTAGTTATAAGCTATTTTTAGAAGGTTTTATATAGTTTCTAAATAATATGTGTGAGTTTTAGTTGGCATTTCTGCTAAAAGTGGCCGTTGTAACGTCCCCCCCTTCCAAACTTCAAAAATATAAATATAATAAAATAAAATGTTCTATGCAACCTCGCAACCCACTATCACTCAACGAGAGAGATCAAAAGAATCTAATAATATGATGTAGATAATTATCTTTTTGGCCAAGCGTGATCGTCAAAAGTGGTAGGACCCGAAAACCGTTGTGTTAAATAAGTAGTAACCCAGTTGTTTTAGAGGTACGTCAGGGTAATATAGCAATCAATAGTATACCAAATAAGCGTTAAAGAAATTGATCGAGAAAATAAATATAGCTAAACCGAAGATCATAAATAATGTCCACTTTGAATTTTTACTATTTCTAAAGTCTGTACGAAAACTCCTAAACAAAGCAAATACTCGAATATTAGAACTAAAGGACACAGGTACTAAAGAGTTATTTGATTTTCCGTTATCCCTACACAAAGGAACCCTAACTTTTGCTACTTCCACATTTGAAAGTCTAATCCATACGAATCCTAAATCCTATTCGTTTGTAGAGTGGGAACTAGGTAGCTATGTGTTTAGGACTTGCGACCTGAAAGAAGGTTTAAGGGGCGCCCCCTACGATGATCATCAGCTCTCACCTACACTAGCTAACCAGCCAAAATTGTAAAACCCTACTAACGCCGCTAAGGATGGACATGGATTACACATAGTAATTACTGTATCTCTTGGCAGACCTATTTCTTTAGTGGGCTATATAATTATTATGGAATATCTTTTAAGTGTAATTCTAGTTATGTTGGTTGGGGTACTATTATAGAGTCCTAGATTAATATGAACGTTCTAGATAAAACGGCCTAATTATCCTAAACTAATAGAATATTAATATTATGTTCTAAATGTTCGTAAAGTTTTAACAAACCTCGGGTAAGTTCAAATAAACTAACACGTCATACCATTATACGGAATACGTGAAAACCAAAACAACTAACCTTTATCATTGTTAGAATATTTATCGTACAAGGCTACCCTAATGGTTGTTAAACGACTCACTGAGGTAAGTTTCGCGGGTGTTTTCAATATTATAAAAGTTCTAAGTAACTTAAACTTACGCGGTTATACTCAACATTATAGGATTCCCAATAACAGTAGCATTACTATTTAACTAAGGCAATAAAATTAATAAGAAAAAAAACCCGCGGATAACAAAACAACTCCTATCTAGAGGGTCTCCGATTTATCCTACGTTTAATTTCCTGAATAAAATTTTATTCGAGTAGAAGTAATGAAACTACCTTGAAGAGCATATGAAACGTGCTTCCATTTCTATATCACTTAACCACCAATCAGTGATTGTCTTAAAACGTCCTCCAATGAACTTGGCTTCCAAACAAACATCCAATCACAGTTAGTTTAAAACGCAACCTCATTTTGTCCAAGGTCCGAATCCATAAATCGGGAGTTAGATTACTACCTACATTTAACAATTAATCTTGTGTTGATGTTTATGATTCGTAAGTTTATAATGTAATATTTTACATTTGAGTCATCGGTATTTAACTTTTTGTTAGCTTCAAACCTTTCATAAAATAAATCATATTTTCTCAGCTAATGTATAAAATAACTGAACTTGTATATTTAAACGCGCCATACTAATTTAAAGATGCATTTTGCTTTAGGTAGTAAGTTTATTGAGAATTGTTTACTAATGTAAATCTTCGCACTAAAACTTGAATAAAAATATTGCATTACAAAATGTTAAGGGAAAAATATTGGTATCGTCACACCGTTTTTAACAGAAATTTTAAGAAATAATCTGATACAGTTCCGGAGCCATTTACGATTATTTTTTCTACACCATCCTACTCATAAATGAAAAAAAATTGAGTTAGTATGTTTGTTACTCCTTAATGGTCTAAACTAATCGGGGTTGGCTAAAATTTAGATTAGAGATAGCTTAAACTTTAAATTTATAAGGGCAGAAATAATTTTTATCTTATTTCTAGAATACACACAAACACACTACAAACACCCTTACTAATATCAAGGAGTTGCCGTAGTAATTCCATGCTGATAACTTCTTGTTTAGAAATTGATGGAGGAAGTAAATAGCTATGAAACTATATTAAGGGTTTCGCTTCTGATATTTAGCTGCGAAACTTAAAATATATATTTAAACTTAAATTTTTTATTTCATACTAATTTAGCCAAATACGGAAACGAATTTGTATAAAGTTAGGTATGAATGCTAAATAAATTGAACCAAACCAAACTACTGAAATGTTATAAACTTTTCATATCTGGCTTGAAACTTCTGATATCTGGCTTGAAATGAATAATTTATTGCATAAACTGAATTCCTTAAACCCGTAAAACAATGTAGATCACGAAAATGGAAGGAAAAATTAAAGATTACACTAAGAAATGAGTTTAAACGTTTTTCTTGTCTGTTTGGCAAATATCAATTGTGAATCACCTCTCCATTGGAAGTTGGTACTTACTAAGAAGAATTAGTAACTACCTATAATAGGATCACCCGAGCTTAATTTTGTTTAATTAAAAGTATTTGAATTGTTTATAACATTTTATATGATAGAAAGCATAATACATGATTTCTTCACACAATTTTCTCCAAGGTTTAGAGTATGGGGTTCTTCAAGACAGAAGTTATTAGATTTTCGAAGGTTCGGCAACGCGCGAGTGATACCTCTGGTATTGCAAGTGTCCATAGGCTACGGTGACCGCTTACCATCAGGCGGACCGTAAGCTTATTTGCCACGTTTTTGACGTTTTGTGTATAAGTATTTTTTAAAGTGGTAAAGATTAGCTTTATATTGTTACAGGTATCGAAAAAAAAAACCGTCTTAAACTTGCTGCGATTTTAGTGTACTTAAACGTCGGCGATGAGCGTGTATGAACACCACTTTTCTTTCAAATTTTTGTCACGCTTATCGGTAAAAGAAATACTTTTTCGAATGGCAGTGCTAAAAAGATCATTATTATCACTATGTTTTTTTGTCTTTATTTATCACATCGTGTCATTCTCTTAAAACAAGAAAAAATGTCAAATTACAACATACGGTTTCCATTTTCAGGAAAATTGTAGTGTTTCTCTTTTCTGCCTTCTCTCTAAATACTCACAATACTCACATCTTTGTTCAAACAAGAGTTGTTTCAGTGTTTCCGAAAAAAGAATATGATTTTTTATCACATCTATTCAAAAAGAGCTGGTTGGTTCCTGGTAAATCCCTATGGACGCAAAGTGGTTTCAATTTGGAATGAGGATTAAGGAGATCGACCAAGAATATTGTATGAACAAGTAACTAGCTGTATAATAAAACTGGCTGGTCGGTCGCGGACTAAATAAAAAAAAATCTTGTGAAGAAGTGGACACCGCGTGAAATGTATTTCGCCTTTGTAATTGTAAACTCAAATTCGTATTTATGATGAGTGCGCTTTCCCCAAGTAGTGATAGGTAATAAAATAAATAAATGTACTATTCTTATTTATAAGGTACAATTATCTCTTTTCTCATAGAGGGTGATAAAATGTGTATCACTCGGTCGCAAAATAATTTTACCTCATGCGCCATACAAAGATACCTCGCTGCGCTCCGGATTCCCTTCTAGAATCCTTCGCTCCACTCTGGATTCAAAATAGCGTCCTCGCCGTTAAAATATTATCTTAGTCCTTAAAGTTTTCCCGTCACGACGAGAGTCAAGCAAAATGAACACATGATACTGCTGCCTTCATCTACCTTAAACAGCCCTTACTTGCTACTTACGTACCGGCTCCTTATAATTTCAGAGCTAAGTTATACTTCACTTAAGTTTTTCCTGTGTAAATTTTCGTTTCCTACTTTTATTTTTGCAAAACTTCGTTCGTAAATGGGCTCAAAAGAGATTAACAAGTTTTCGGAAATTAGGCGTAAGGCTCACCTCAAACAAGGCTATTTACTCTGGAGCAAAGTTTTTTATTAAATCTTTTTTTTTGTTGGGTTATGTATTTTAAAAGTAAATGCTATGTTCTTGGTTGTCGGTATGTATGTTTGTGGGTCTCTCTGTCTGTTTGTCACCCTTTTTCATCAATCCGTTCTGTCGGAAAAAAGTTTAAATAAACATCAAGTACGAACGTACATCCGTATAAACGTACAAACGTACAAAAGTAGTATAGGTAATATATATATACTTTAGATTATCTTTTTTGAAATCCTGGAATTTGATATATAGCTTTTGTCTTTGAAATTGATAAAGATTACTTTATATTAGTATTCAATTGAACTAATGCAATTGCGGATTTCTGACGGTAATAGAGAAAACTGAAAACAACATAGAAAATAATAATATATATATTATATAATTCTATTCTATTAATATAATTCTAATTTATGAAAATATTGTTAAATTATTCACAAATCTGGATATCCAGATCATAATGAGCTTGTGACGAAGAATGAGGGTAGAGCGGACAATAAAATCAATAAAAATCATGTTTTTTTTCATAGAATATTACATTTTAAAATAACTAACCTTTCATATAAATAACCTGTTTACACAAAAAATAAAATACTAGTATCAACTAAGCCCAAAAACGAGTTTTTACTGTCACGTTCGTAATCCATGGGAGAAACGTATTGGCAAGTGGCTAGTGGCGTTTCGGTTGATCCGTTTAATGTTGCCAGTGCAGAAAAAAATTGTCAAAGTGTACAAAATACACAGGTGATACAATTTAAGAGCCGGTCCAAATTACTCTCCCCTATAAACATACATATTTTATTAGCACTTAGTAATGTGGTGATGAGTAAAGAGGTGGTGTTCGTCACAGAAATTCATTCAACGAGCATCAAGAGAACAGATGTGAAAAAAGAAGGTTAGTAAGAAAATAATTTTTGATTGGCCATGTACACTATGCTCATAGGTACACAAAAACATACTGCATATGTTATCTAGATGTATATTTTGATAAAATTCAATACACTTTGATAAAATAGCCTGAAGATACTGCGAATGTTCGGTACATAAACGCGAACAAACATTACATTAGTTCTCGTAATGGTCAACATTAAGGGCCATTTCCTCAAACGAGATAATATAGGAGCGTGTCGAAGGCGCGGCGAGCGGTTTATTTTTGCAGGAAAAACCAATTGTTTGTTTATCGTCAAGACGTCGTCTTTACATTTTGAGCTGTATCAACTACTATTCCTAACCTACTTTATTTCACATCAGTCTTACGATGATCGTTAAATAAAAATCGGTAGCGATGATCGCCTATGATATTGATATGTGCTAGTAAAATATATATCGTTTTTCTTTGTACAAATTCAATCGTTTGGAAAAAGTAAAATAGTAATTCTTTTTGCAAGTGGTAAAAGCGTTATATTTACATTAACACCATTTATGATTTAGGCTACATTATTGTTGTACTACTATGAACGTTTCAATTTAAGTTCAGACTTTTTTTAAGATCTCAATTGCTTGTAATTTTTAGGTCTATAAATTTAAGTTTAATTTTGATCGTGTTGAAGATGCGGCGAGCTATTTATTTTTGCAGGAAAAACCAAGGGTTGGTTTATTGTCAAGATGAAATTTTTACACTTTGTGCTGTATCTACTACTTTTACTAACGTTCTTTATTGCTTCATTCGATGTTTTTTCATTAAGTGACTCTGACCACCATTACTTCTTTTAAAAAAATGAAAATGAGATTTGTAATTTTCATTAACACTACATTTGTAGACACAGGTAAAATTATAGAAAAGTAAAAAAGTCTTCACCTATGTCTCGTACCTTTTTTTAGTATAAAACTTCGATCCATGAAGGTTTACTTTTAAATTTTTAATTGGTAGTTTGTCATGCATATAGGTAGGTAGGTAAGGGAGAAAAAGCACCTAGAAACCGAGTTATACCATACCATATAAACTTCCTTACAAGGATCAAGAAGTGGCCGAATGAATCGCACTCTGATAACCAAATTTAGCCTAGGCAGACCATGGGCAAAAGCTAATTTTACATAAAAAAACTAAATGGCGAAATACCTTAAAATTACAACAGCTAGTAATAAATCGCTGGCAAAAATGCAACTAGGTTAGAAGGATTCAGATGGGGCAGGGCAGGATTCATTGGCAGGCTTCGTCAAGTCTTCTTCGACGCAGAGTCTAAAGACAAAGGTTTTCGGCCAGTATGACACCTGTCATGACTAACGATGTCGAAACTCAGGTATTTACAGCGGGCTAGTCCACAATCTACAAGTTGCCCAGCGCGCAATGGAACGAGCTGCATGGGGATTCTCTAAGGGATCGAATCCGAAATGAGGATATCCGGAAGAGAACTATGGTCACCTATATACGAGTAGCTTGTAAAACTAGCAACCTGAAGTGGCAGTGGGCTGGCCACGTCTGTTAGAAGGCCGACAGCCGTTGGAGCTTACCAATGATCTTAAGAGGGTGGCTGGCAGTAGCTGGATGCGGAGGGCGAAGGACCGAGAGAAGCGAATGAGCAATGGAAGAAGCTTATGCCCAGCAGTGGATCAAAATAAGCTGTTTTAAATAAAAAAACAATTAATACTTTTGGACTCTTTTATGGGAATCGGACCCACACGCCTTCGTTCAGCAGGCAATGAGCCACAGAGCCACTAACGACATCATAATTATAATTATTAAAAATAAAATTGTATTGTTATGTAATTTGTTTTACAATATTATTTACGTTACGTAACTGTAACGTAAATAATATTGTAAAATATTCATAGCTGCAGCCGCTATTTTCCTTGCGGCAGTGACGTTGCCAAATCCTCTTTTATCGTATATTACCAGTATTTGTAGGCACTAAGAGAAATCGCTGACAACACCTGAGATTGTACCGATAAATGTACAGTCATGATATTTTTAATAGAAATATAGGTTGCAAGATACACACGACTTTCACGGGAATAAAAAAAAAACTAGTAATCGTATAAATTGTAGTCATTTAAAATGTGGTTAAAGTAACAATATCTTTTATAAACTAAAACAATATAGCAACTATTACAATAGTCGAATTTACAAGTTTTTTTAACTAAAAATTTGTTTGATTCTACTATGCATTTCAAATGATTTTTTATATATACTTATGTGTATGAAATATTTTTTTGTAAACCTATTTAATGACCTTATTCAATGTAGGTATCTTTATCTTAGTATTTGTATGAATTTAAATTTGAAAAATATCATTCTGTATTAGAAACAGAACCTTGTTTAGGACTAATTTGTAGTTTTCATTGTTTTTGACTGAAATTATAAATAAACAATAAATTGTGAAAATCTGAAAAAAAAGACGTGGAAATGGAAGAGATTCTGTTATGATATTTATATGGAATAAAAATTTGAACTTAATTCATGCAACTCTTAAAAATATATTTTAGTAACGTAATTTAAACAAAAATTACCTTCTTAAGTAATACTCGTAATTCTAAAACTATGAAAACTTAAAAAATATACACATTTGTATAAGGAATTCTAGTAGACAAAATACGGTTATAAAAGGTAAAATTATATTATTTTTCTTAAATATCATTAATTTTTAAATGTGTATGTAACGTTTATGCAAATCGGTTGTTTGTATGGGGCGGGCGGTCCGTGTACCGATAACACTCTAAGGCTGGGTTGCACCAACTAACTTTGAAGTAAACTAGCCGTCAAAAATGGAAGATTGTATGAAAATTTGCATAGGCACCTTTTTTTAAATAAGCCGGCTCGTGAAAGTTAATTGGTGCTACCCAGCCTTAGCATAATATATTTATATTAATTCGTAAGGAACGGATTGACGTATTATATATTCCGATACTTATATTAAGTATAGAAACGCCAAATTTTACGTGTATCCGAATCGGACCAAGGGTAAAAACATACTGAAATCTTTTTGTGTAGGTATTAATAGGTCTCTGAGCACAAATAAAGTTAAAAATTATTCAAAAATAATGCTGTCTTCTACATTTCATTCAACAATACACATAGTAATGAAACAAAGGCTTTGGCTTCAGCTTTTGAATATAAAATTATTTAAGACGAAACTTTTGTGAAGTTTATTACCTTTGAAAGTAAAGTCTTAACTTGAATTTCGGGGACTTTAAGTACATTATTATTAAAGGAGATATGTAAATGAATATACTTTTTGATACTTGGACAAAACTTTGGCATGTGAATATACAAAGTTTAAAATATTAAGTTTATTTTATCAATCTTGAAATTAAATAAATCACGCATATTAAATTATTCTTCTGCTCGTACGAGAATTATGTAGGTATTGAATTTTGCAGATTAAATAATACACATTATTTTTATAATCTTTACGTCAAATAAAATTATTCAAATATTATTTACTTTGACTATCAGAATGCAATATTACAGAAAAAATACAGCAAAGTAGATTTTCAGACAAATAAATTAGAACTCTTAAATATTCTTACGAAACCTTAAAGTACATTAAGGCACTTCTATATTGAAGTAATGTTCAGTATGGCAAATAAGGCTCGAAGGTGCAAATGGCAAGCGGTGGAATAATAAACTAGTTTAATAAGGGTGTGTTGCCGACTAAAAAAGGTGTATTAACAATGCTTAAGAAGGATATATTAGCGTGGTTTTACGATGAGTTTAAGAAGCACGAAAAAATAAGGTAATAAAAAATCGGCCAAGTGCGAGTCGGACTCGCGCACGAAGGGTTCCGTACCATTATCTATAAAAACGGCAAAAAAATCACGTTTGTGGTATGGGAGCACCCCTTAAATTTTTGTTTTATTTTAATTTAATTATTTATAAGTAACTAAACAAACAATATAACTAAATATTCTGCGAATTTTTTAAGCGTCTACTTATTGCTGTTATCAATATCGAGCAAAAAATCACGTTTGTTGTATGGGAGCCCCCATAAATATTAATTTTATTCTGTTTTTGAGTATTATTTATAATAGCGGCAACAGAAATATATCTTCTGTGAAAATTTCAACTGTCGTACTATCACGGGTTATGAGATACAGCCTGGTGACAGACGGACCGTCCGGACGAACGGACGGACAGCGGAGTCTTAGTAATAGGGTTCTGATAATTACCCTTTAGATACGGAACCCTCAATATGACGATCGGTTGAGGAAGATCTCGTCGAACGTATCACAATCCAATTGAACTCAATTCAGATATCAAAAAGATCTCAGAGTAATTAAAACTGACAAAAGTGAATGAAAGGATTAATGCGAGTGGATGAAGCAGAATTAGTGTGCTAGGATTGTAACAAGTTAAAGTCTTTAGTCTCTGCCTACCCCTACGAAAAACAAGCGTAGTGTTATGTACGTTTGTAAAACCACAGCTTATATTTGAAGTTAAATTTGATCGGGCGATTATCGCGTTTTAGGAAAACAATTTAGTTTGGCGTCACGTTAATAAATTTTGTAGACCACCCCTACCGCCCGCAGCGCTCTCTGGTGCCAGCAGCGTGTTCGAAATTAGAACTTTATATCACTTGACAATATTTAATTGTCACACTAACTAGACTGTATATAAGATTAATTAATTTAAACGGCCCAATTTTAATGACTATAATTTAATGAAAATCTATATACTGTTTTTATATGTTTTAATTTGTCCACCTTGTATATAGAAGGCTGTCCAAAGCTACATCTTTCAATCTATAGACGCCAATGAACCTCACGATTATAAGTTTGATGAGCGACCTGGGCCATTGCTTGTTTGTTTTATATTCTTTGTTGTATAAAAAATACTAATGAAGTTCACTTGAATGAACTAAAATACAACTTTTATACAATGGTGGACTTATCCCTTAAAGGAATATCTTCCAACATTTCAACCTTTAAAACCAATAGTGACTCATAAGGAAGTTGTCGGAATACACACAAGCGCTGGCTAAAATAGTCAGCGTAACCAAAATTTTCGATATATTAGAGCAGAAGGATGGAATATAATATTAAAAAGAAGAAACAGAATGTAAAGATTTTGACGGAATCTGAAAATAAATTGCCACTTAATTTGCTGACCATTACAGCTATGTCGCTAACTTAGGACCAGTATGATAATTTAATACTAATAGTATAATACAATATATTCTTTTTAGGGTTCCGTACCTGAAAGGTTATTAGGAACCCTATTACTAAGGCTTCGCTGTCCGTCCGTCCGTCCATCAGTCCGTCTGTCACCAGGCTGTATCTCATGAACCGTTATAGCTAGACAGTTGAAATTTTCACAAAAGATGTATTTCTGTTGCCGCTATAACAACAAAAACTAAAAAAACAGAAAAAATAAATTAAGGGGGCTCCCATACAACATACGTGATATTTTTGCTCGTTTTTGTAGATAATGATACGAAACCCTTGGCCGATTTTTTTTTTATAATACAATATCTTAATCTATGTTGGCGAGTAATATATGCACTTATGTCTGTCTTACTATTGTTTATAAATCCCAAAAGTTTAAGATGAGATATATTTATTATATGAAGATATGACTTCTTCATACGGTCGATATAGCATATACCAGCTTAAAAGTAATAAGCAGTTAAATGAAAGACCAGTGACAAAATAATATACCCGTTTGCCAATTCTAGATAAATTATGCGGAGTAAAATCAGGATTGAACACGGTAAACAATTATTATTGTAAATGTCCTAGAGAGAGAAAGAGCTAAGTAAATAAATACACATACAACTTAATTTTATAATTTTCCAAGAACTTAAACATCTAACTGAATTTAAGGAAAACTGAATATCAACAAAATTTACACGAGACTTAAATTGAATAGACGTAAGAAATCTCGAGAATACGTAAGCACGTCATTTCACCTAAGCGCTTACCTATACATATTCTGTTACGAATACGCGCCCCTCTCATAAATTACAAGACGGCTGTCGTTTCACCAAGACGACGATAAATCTAACCATTCACTAATACACCGCATTCAAATGTAGCGACGGGAGCGTAGAGGAAATCCGACACGACTCCAGATTTTCAACCCTGCTTTTCACCTTAGAAACTGTGCGTAACATACGACCGCATTCATTTTGTGTACCGTTTCCGTTCAAGGAATAAGGACGTGAAATGGTTTTGTGCATATTTTATTGAAGTTTCACGTAGGCACTAAGAAGATATTGTGTTTAAATACTTACTTTAGTTGGTATATGTAGCGAGTACATGGTGGAAACCGAGGGGCGCGGGATCGATCCTCACTATGTGATAAATTAGTTTGTCTTGACTCTGTAAGTTTTCTATAAATAATATGTATGTATTTACAAAAAAAAAATAGATTTGAATCAATTTTATTGTCAGGCACCTTATAGTACAAGAAGTTTCGAACAAAACAAGTTTGAAGCTAAATGGTGATTTGTCCTAAATTATTATTATTATTATTAACAATGACCTAAGTAACAGTCATTGATTATTAATATTGTTACTAAAATTTTCTCACCAATTTAAAAAATATAGAAAAAGGGTCTCTCATTAGTGAAACTATTGTTTCACTGTGACCGATGCATTGCGCCTAAGGTAAAGCGTGGTAAGTATGACGCAAGGGTGGAGTAGCAGTGTACGTCATATGCACATCAGATAACATATTATTATCCAAAGATAGATCTCCAGACACAGTCAACAAACACTTTATCTAAGGTTATTTGGTTAGCTTATTTGAACGCATAGTATGTACCGATTAATTCCTACTATAATAAAAATATGAGTAAAACATAAAAATGTTAATCTGCAAGTAAATGACAGCTAACAGCTTATAAGCAATAATATTAACCTACCGGACATAACTTTACCTAATAAATATAAACAGATACAACTATTATAATACCGTAAACGATATCCTTACAATTATTCTGTTGTATCAAATTCAAACTCAAACTCAAATCAAACTTTATTCAAGTAGGTTTCTTAGAACACTTTTGAATCGTCAATACAATGTAAACAATGTTTATTTCTGCCAAAAAGAGCTGGCAAGAAGTTCCATCTAAAGTAGTAATACAATACTTTGATAATTAGCTAAAGAGTATACAATATGTACCAATACAATAGGTAATAAAAAATAAGTAAGAAAGCTACCAAAAACAAAGTCAAACATGTCAATTTTTTTTTTGTTTTTATGCAGCATAGGGGGCGCACCATGTGAATGTCAAATATTGGTAATCGAGTGAAGGAATTTAGATATTTAAGAGAATTTTGATATTTAATAGTTCTAGTGGCATTAGCGCCGTTATAATTATATTTTTGCACAATTATATGTACATACATATATTTACATATACTTTAAATTATCCATACTATCCATGAATATAATATAATAATAAATATTATAAATGCGAAAAAATTCTGAAGGCGACATTTTGGAATCGCAAGTTTATTTTTATTTCTAGTATTAACATTGTGTATGTCACTATTTTTAACAAATAAACTTAGTTTTTACGTACATACAGTAAGCACGCGTAAATATACTGAGAAGCTACAGTAAGTATTTTAATTTTTTTAAAGAGGTCACGAAGAGAATCTTGACGTGATAAGTTATACATTGAAGTATGAATGTCATGTGAACCCATTCCTTGTACGTCCGTTTATCTGCCAATGCGCAACACAGTGGTCACAGAGGGACTATAGTCCAAACTATAATGGCTGGGATTACAAACTACAGAACCTTCTTACTATGCGAGCAGACTAAGCAGTAAAGATTTTTGCACCCGACTTTTATTGAATTACTTGAGATTGTTTGGTGCATGGTCTCAAGATAGTTATGATTCATAATAAGTCTACCGCAACAATAATAGTTGTTTTTTGTTAATTATTATATATACTGATATAAAAGGAGTTTGTTTTGTTGTTTTTGAAACTAATTTGAAAAATTAATTTTGCATTTGATTACCCAATCTTTGAGAAAGGTTATTAGTAGGCTATTTTACATCACGCTACGATCCTTAGGGTCTGGGCAAATAGAAAATAGTCAGAAAGGTCACTAAGCGAAAACTAGGTAATAGCGCAGGTGAATCCTAAAATATCAACGACCCTCGTTCTGGGTATCAGTTTTGTCCATGGGCGTAGCCAAGTACGTCAAGGTTGGGGCAGCCGCCTATAACCTCGACAATTTTGCCTGTACAGTACATTTTTGCCATATGAAAATAATATTTTCTACCAGATTTGCCTCACCCATGCCGTTCTGCCCCACCCTAGCTTAAAAGCTGGCTACGCCCATGGTTTTGTCTTGAACAAGGATGTTTTTCTATATATGCTGTACAATGCAATCTTAAAAAAAATCTCATATCTATGTTGGTTGTAGTAAAGGTTGCCATAGTTGATATCGCATTTCCTTTTACGACTTAAACATTCATATAAAAAGTAAAGATTTGGCCAATTGAGTGTTAACAAGTTATGTTTTTCATACTAGGAAATATGTGCACCATCTGTTATCGACTTTGAAAATTATGTGAGAAATAGTAATATATATATATATATATAATATATATATATATTCGGTGTTTTAAAAAATGTAGGTTGGTAGCTATCTCTCTCATGATCAGTTTTCTTAAGATTTGCACTCATGGTTCAAATAATATGTGTATATTAAATAATAATGGATAACATATGAAATACACAACCAAAACCACATTAATTTACATTTAAAACAAATTGCACACAAACTACAATTAATCTAAAGTATTGAGTAAGTATTTAAAGTAAAAGATTTATTTCTTTTATTTCTTTTTCTGAGCTAAAAAGGTCGAATGTCAAATAAAATGAATTGTTAATTCATCTTGCAGCCAAACTTGTTTGTATTCATCAACAATGAAATTTAGGCCGAAATCAAAAAAAAAAAACACATTTGTACGCAACTTAATCACATTTAAGAATAAATAAATAAAAAACATTTACACTTATAAAATTTAAAGTTGTGTAAGTGGCTAATGTATTCAAAGAAGCAATCAATCTTTCTTTAAGTTCTTGAAGTGTATTGCCGCTGGCACGCCAGATGCCACCTGCTTAAATGTGACAAGCGAAATGGAAACTTTGTATTGCTCCCCTTATGCTTAAAAAGTTAGTCGTAACTCGTAATAATTCAAGAGCACAGTTTTGGTAAATATAAAAGAGAGCGCCTGTTTTTATCTGTATATTTTTTAAAATCTTTATAACGCAATATATGGATCTAAAGGGATAAAACTAGTTTAGGCATATAAAATATAAGATAAATTTATGAATTTAAGTTATTTTAAGTAATCAATGGCAGAAAAAAATTAAAAAGGTGTCTCATAGACTCTCTTTTGTTGAGGACTAAATTGAATATCAGAATTTGTATTTGAGATGGTATATTTTTAATGAAAACTCTATATTTTTTAATAAAACATTAAATATATGTATTTTCACCTCTCCAGCTCCAAAAAAGTGGTTTAAAACATTGGGCAAAATCGATTTTTGCATTTGATTTGATTTGTTCGAATAACGTTTTGGAATTTTGCGATACTGAAAAAAAAAAATGTTTAAAAACAAATTTATTTTAATGAAAAGCTTAACTACATTGCATTTATTCATTGTTGACGTACTTAATATTTATGATAAAGATACCTAAAGAAAGCGAAATGGCGCGAAACTATTTAGTTATTTAACCTTAGAATGTTTAATTACTTCTGTATTTTTTTTTGAAGATCAGAGTGACTCGAGTAACGAAGATATTTCTTTAACGCCAAAAGAGCTAAGACAACAGGTGTCTGAACTAAGCTTTTCACCAGATAAGTCACGTTAAATATCTTACAGCATACGAACTGTTCAATAATTGGTGCCTTGAAAAGTTAAAAAGAATAGTTAGTACCTATCTATTGTTTTTATTTTGATAGGAGCAGAGTATAGTAGGTAGTATTTGTGAATTGGAATAATCTTTTTGCTTAAAATGGCCTTCAGTGTGTTCCTTGCCTAAGACCCATTGTTTCGCACTGGTAGAGATGAAAAGTACTATGTTTTAAACGAGAGCAAAATAGGTCTCGTGCCTTTAAATCCCTCACTGTGCTCATTAGACTTTATGTAAATTGATGATGATTGATGATTTACTTTATGTAAATCTCGCTAGCTCGGGATTTTAAGTTGCCACTCTTCACAAATAACAACTTTGCCCACTTGTTGAAAAAATAACTATCGAATATGGGTTTCGTTAAGTCTTTTCTTTGATAGGAGTAAAATAAATAATAAACTGAATACGTGAAACTAAAACAACGTTAAAAACACAGATAAAACAAAAAATGTAGCGTGTAGAAAACTTCCACATAACGTCATATGAATAAACGGTTCTTTGCCTTTCGGATTTTTACATGAAGGCCACACGAGCAATACTCAAGCGAGCTTCAAGGGACCAAATGCTTGGCTGAGTCATCGTTATTGACTCCCAAATAGAGAGAATCTCAAATAACGAGCCTCAGACGGGCATTCTGCATAAGTTCGAAACAAAATGACAGAAAATGGTAATCTAAGGGAAGGGTCAGCCAGTTTTTGACCACATTTAGTCATACATTAGGTGATCTTTTTTTGAAAGGTTTACTTTACTTTACTCGCCTCGTTGTTTGTCATCTTGTTAGACGACTTACGAACGTCTCATCATTGGATAGTTTTGCAATTTAGCATGCATTTTGGGTTTAGGTACGTGACAATAAAATAAAATAATGTCAGTCTTTGTGATTTTTATTCAAATGCAAAAGGTTTCATGTAAAAATATTTCCTTTAATTAAGCTATTTGTTAATATAAAAGACTAGCTTTTGCCCGTGGCTCCGCCCGCGCTCACCCGATTGCGGTTATCGGCGTGGGATTCCTTCGCCAACTCTACGTTGTAGGTACACTAATATTATATATTTCTTATGGCTCACTCGTGCCCCAAAAGTTATTTTTTTTCGAATCACCATTATCTTGGCTGCTTAAGCGGTATGTTACAAATATATCTTACTCGATTTTGCCAGCGGTTCCACCCGCCCTAAATTCGGTTTACGGCGTGGAACTCCTTAATTATATACTAATGAAGTTTGCTATAGAAAGCTATAGTTGTAGCTATAGTTCTTAAAGCTTCGGTTATAGTTACTCTCGCTGGAAATTCTAAATTTGTGGGATGAAAAGCATATAATTTTATATACTGTTAAACATCAATTTCAAATTGTAAATTTAAATCAGATTTTTTGAAATAATTTACCTTTTTAGTGCATCTTTTTAAAGTCGGCTGTTATAGCACATAATATGTCTAGGAAAGGTATGTCATGTTTTCATAGTTTATGTAGATACTCGGTGTGAGCTAGAAAACAGGTACAGTTACCCTGAGCCATAAATAATACGCATTTGTATTTCATCCCTCTACATCACCACAATCCTCTTAAATACAATTTACATCATAATATATTATTGAATATTAATATTATTTGTGTTTGTAATATATGGACACACAATATTTAATTTAAGGTATTTTATGGTTAGGTACGATTATGATTATGTGGGTGAAAACAGCAAAATCTTTTTATTAGTGAGCCCACCTAAAAATGAGTTGATAATATCTGCGACTGTTCGGTACATGAACGCGAATAAACATTACATAAGTTCTCGTAATGGTCAACATTAAGGGCCATTTCCTCAAACGAGATAATATAGGAGTGTGTCGAAGGCGCGGCGAGTAGTTTATTTTTGCAGGAAAAACACATGTTTTATATCGTTTGTTTATTGTAGAGAGAGAGGGAGAAAGAGAGAGACACTTGATTACCTTTTAATTTTAAAATTTAGAACCGTACGTGTTAACTACGCGTGGTAATTTATTTAAATAACTATATACTTTATTGAGAAGCTGGGGAGATAGAAAATATTTTAAAAACTAGTTTTATAAAAAATTAAAACTATTATTCAATTAAGACAACACAAACATTTAAAATTTTCTGCTCAGTGTCTATAAATTCCTATTTTCCCACAAGTAAGGGGAAATTTTCGAGCACATTATCAAAATCTATTCAAATACTTTACCGCTTAAGGATTTACCCTGCGTAAAATAAAATCCGTGCCTATTTTCAATAAAATGTGTATTTTCTGACGCTAGTGCCGAGTTCAACTATTCTTGTTTTATGTATATTATACTCATAAAAAAGGAATATATTCGTGGAGTCGTAAAACGCAAAGAGATTGCGGCAGCTGAAATATTTACCTGAAACAATAAAACGTGCACATTCACATGTTTGCATATACATATATATGTATAGTACACATAAGTATTTATGCCTATATACATAAGATAATATTTTGAAATTATTATTTTTGTCTGCCGAGTGGGAAATTTTACTATTAGGATATCGTTTGCATCAACGAAATAAATGTCTGGAAATGAACTAGTGCCGCTAGCGGAAGTATTTTGAGACATTTTTTCGAAATACGGCTGTTATTGTTTATGAGAGATAGTAAAGGTAAAATAAACGAAAATTTTATCGATTAAAATAAATTACCCAAATCAAGAGGGTACTTAAGCTTAAGAGACTTTGCTTTCGCTTTTCACAGATATTGGATTGATTGTACTTATTTACAATAATTATAATTAAAATATATGTGGATTTAATTAGGAATATTTTAGTCACAACTCAATAAATATAAATAAAGCATGTTTGCATGTTTTCAGATCACTATATAAAAGAACATATAAGGAATAAAATCTTAAGTTCAGGCAGTTTTTAGGGTCCCGAAACAATATCTATGTAAGTAAAAAAAAATATAATAATATAAAAAAAACTCGGGATTGAAACTAAGAGTAAGATTTACTACAGCAAGTGGGCTGTCATGCGAAAATGCTATGTTTCCTTAAAACTTTTGCAAATTGAAATAACCTTTTTTTAAATTTTGTGTATATAATTTTTGAATTAGCACCGTAAAAAAATCCTTTATCAGAAGTTTCCAAGCCGATAAATCTGAAATAAATTTAATTGAGAGAAGCAAAAGAGAGAAAATAAAGCAGAGAAAAATTTGTGCTTACGGTAAGTAAATGAGGAATGCATCATGTATGTTGTACACTGCCTACTTAACCGTTCATGCTTACCTAATAGCAGTAACATATTATGCTGCTCTTATGTCAGTAGGTAAGTCGTTGTCGTCTCAGCCGGAAAGCGTCCACTGCTGAACGCAGGCCTCCTTTTTATGTCTCTCGTGCCCAACAATTTCCTTCCGCTTAAACCAGATCGTCTGTCTACCAGAAAAGAGGCTGCGTCTTCAAATCCGTAATCGCTTTTCAAATATTTTTCTTCTTCATCAGTTATGGGTTGAAAAATAAGAAAATATCTATGTAAGGGCAAATTTACACATCCTACCTATCAAAAAGGTTTGCATATTAAAAAACCATGAAATAAATTGTATTAAGTATGAAATTATGTAGGTACTTTTCTTTCGATGATGTCATGAATTTACATAGGCCTTTTCAAATTGATATTTAAGTAAATCTTAGAAGGAAAAGCGAAACAATAATTTCGATTTTGTTATTTTAAGTAAAAGCTAACTTAGCTACACAGTAAAGTTTACTTATCGGAAAGTACTGAAAACATCTTATAAAGAAAACCCTGCGTTGAATATAACAATAAATATTTATTACACTTAAGTAGCCCAGTCGCCCAGTCCTTCGAACCTTTCTTTTAGATATATTTTATGTTAAAAATATGATCGTTATTCCTTCCTAACATAAAACAAACGGCAGGCCTTTTAATTACAACCTTGTGTATATATTGGATTACGTATGTATATAAATAGTAAATTAATTATATACCTACATTTAAAAATGCAAATTAACTCAAGAAACTTGTAACTTATATGTAATCTGTGGCTGTACTTTGGATATTTCGTATAGTGCAACAAACATTTATAACCATCTGACTTTAGGTTTTTGGTCGCTAGTGTCATTGTAAGTTCACACCTTTTCAATATGGCGACTGTTGTTTTGATTTTTGTCCACCGGGTTAAAAAAGTTTATTGCACTGTAAGTTAGTTGAAATTGGCCAAGCATGGTCAGCAAGTTTTGCTCGTTGCTCGGTCTCGGCTTTTACATACCAGTAAATATTTGATGTTTTGTTTTTTGACCCAGCTAGAGTTTCAATGTGCTTTCTCTGCAATCTTGAAAATAAGCATTTTTTTTAATGCGAAAATTACGATATACCCTTTTTTATTGCTTTTTGACGCTCAACAATTAAAGTAATAATGGTTAGTCTTAAAATAACAAAATTATTAATAAATAAGTAAATTGCAGTGTTTAGCCTTTTAATTTATTAATTAAGCTCTGGTAAGCGCGTATAGTAATCAAACTAACACTCACTGCAGTAAGAAGTCACTATCCGTTCGGTGAAAAACTATCTCTTATTTCTTGAGTAAATGGAAAGAAAACTTGTTATTAATATAACTGGGCTATAGTATAAATTAGCATATCAGTAAAACAGATCAATGTCAACACAATCGCTGGAAATCTCTGAATTGTTAAAGATAACAGATGAATAAACTATTACACATAATAGTCTATTTAGAAAACTTCTATAAAACATTTTGCATTATGAAAAATCATAACATATTTTGAAACAAAATCTTACAACTTCAGTGATGGTCCTAATTTATATTTGTTTTACAAATCACCTGCCATATTACTCAACTCAGTTAAGCTGCACTTTTAATCTTAACGGGGCCCCAGGGAATATAAGCGAAATGAAAGGAACTTTTCGAGCTATTGTCACAGGCAACGTATGAAGGGGGTTTTCTCGATTGTTGTCAAGGGGAATATGATGACAAGTAGGTTAAGTTTTTTTAGCTAACCTGTTTCGAGCGAAAATCTAAGTTGACATTTACCTACCTATGTGTTCGAAAAGACAGCATTAAGTAAAAAAAACTTGAAAAAACTGTATATAAAATGTTATTACTATTATAATTAGTTATATAGGTAATTCTATTCTTTAATGACTGGTTATTAAAAACTTATAAAACTGATAAATATTATTTTTACCATTACTACTTTAACAAAGATAAGTTTAAATAACCGAAACCCAACTACGCAAGTGACACTAAATCATAACGAGATTGTAATTTTATGTTACATAGGAACGGATGCCAGGATCTTAAGGCCAGAATGTAACATGTTAAAGAAGTGGATTTGTAACGCTCACCTTCAGGAATCCTGACTTACTTCTAATAATTTGTCTAGAATTGGCCAAGGGGGTATATTATTCTGTTCCTGGTCTTTTATTTTACCATCTATTACCTTAAAACTGTTAATTAATTCAATATGGGACATTTGTATATATGAAGCAACTTTAGTCCAGATGCACTGTCTCAGCAGTTTTGCAGCGAAAGGCTCACCAACTGGGACGCAGCATTAAAGTAGTTGGTACAACGATGCTGCCCCCGGATTATGGAATATGTGTATGTCCAGTCACTAGTTACCCCCTTCTAGGGATAAAAACCGCGAAGAAATATACATATTACATTTTATTCTTCAGAAACTTCAAAATTGAATGACTTAAAACTGAGAAACAGAGGAGTTAACACCGCGCCGAGATTCCGTTTATTAGGTTAAATTCCTTAACACCCATTTCTTCTCATTGTCATAATGAGAATATGTTCTTAGCTATCAAAACAAAAAATCCATGTTGAGCATCCACTTCAATATTATACAAAGATGACAGGCTTTCCATCGAGCCATTACTTTTCTTTTCTTGCGTCCAGCCGCGCTAGAGAATGAACTGTAATATAAATTAATCTTTTCGAACAATAGCACTCAGTGAGTACGCTATTTCAGGATTGTGGTTATTGTAGGTTATTAGGGAAGGCTTTCGAGTTCAACGGAAGAAAAAAAAAATGTAAGAAATATTGGGACACTTATCAAATCCATCAAGATTTTCATTTTTAGTTTGTTTTAATATTTGTCTGTAAAATTACTTTAATCTTATATGGTTTATGCAAGAAAAGTAGGGGAGTTCGATTAAAAAGGTGTGTTTATACGCAAAATAACATCAAAATCTCTTAACGTTAAAGAAATAGTAGTAAAAACCGGACCGATTAAGTTATAGCATAATTTTAATAGGTATTTAACTTTATTTAATAACTAGGTGTCGCGTGTTGCGCTCGCTGCTGAAGGAGCTTCGCGTGGTCGTTGTGGTGTGTGGTCGTACATCACCAATATAAGCTGAGCTTCAATTTGTACTCAGCGCGATACATTGAAAAGAGCACGGTAAGCTTCACAGTGTGGACTTTGAACGGGACGCGCAATGTATCGCACTTAGTACAGATCGGAGTTTAACTTATATCGGTGGTGTGTAAAAGTCCATATGCTAAGAGCACATGGACTGTACGTACCACAAAAACGATTGGGTCTACAAATAGGGTTTCCGTAGGATAATCATAAAACAGTGTCAAAAATCCGCAGACGAAGTCGTGGCTAGTGAATGATAAAATGGTGATCAGTAACGATTTTTTGGTAGATCTTAAGAAATGCAAAAACGCTTCGGCGACTCCTTCTGGGAGGACAATAGGCCTTAATAAAAGATCTCTAACTACCCTTACATCATCTTTACCCTCGGAGGCTCCTTCTGGAAGAACAATTATGTCAGTGAGTGGGTCTCCAAGGTTTATATAATAGAATAATGATAATCCATTTGGTACGTTTGATTTTTTGAATGATTGTTAAGGCTAGGTTAAGGGGGTTAACATTGCAAATTGAGCAGCTATTCGGCATCTACTGTTTTACGCTTCTTAAGTGAAATTTATATAACTTTACTTCTATGTTAATTATAGAACTAAAACTAAAAATCTATCAATTTTGAAGATATTCTAGTTTACTTGATTTTATTTAATTTAACTTACCACAATGAGGGTTTGATTTTTCAGATAATTTGTACCCTATAATCTTTCCTCTCTCAGTTCAACATTTAAAATGTAAAACTTATATTGTATAAGAGTCAAAGTAAAGTGTCTAACTTAACTAAATCTGAAAATACAAGGGTTCTAAATAACAAATCCTTTTGAAACGGAGACTTAGCGAGAGCTAATCCTTTCAACGTTTCTTTATTTTCTGCACTATCTTGTTATCTCGATGTCATAAGAGGCTTTACCTCATTATTTTTTCTCGTTTAAAGTAGAGTAAACAAATCTATTTCACCATTTTTAGATTTAATAAGTAAGAGATCACTTTATAGCGATAAGGCCGCCTGGCTGTACTCTAAATATTTAAGATTTCACAGTCGTTCTGTTTATAAATTCTTTGGTGCGCAATAAAGTATATTCTATTCTAATAAAACTGTAAAGGAAGGTGGTAGGAACATCTCCTATTGTAGGTTTATGCAGTTTAGCAGCCACTCAACTATCAGAATTTTTTAAGTCTTTGGCAACAGCCGTTTAAGCCACTGAGTAGGCTATGACATATATGACAACAGCCATGACCGACGGTTTAACGTACCCTCCGAAACACAGGGGAAAAATGTGTCACTAGTAGGCTGCTCATTCACGTACTCATCAGGGCCGTCGTTGCTTAACTTCACAAATCTTTTACGATAGATAAATGAAACTGAGTGAGCTTTAAGTTTTGCTGATAATTTAAACAAAATTGCTTTGGAACGCCAAACACTTAAAATTCATGATTGTTTCGTGCTACGCTTATAAAAACTAAAGTTAAAAATTAAAAAAGTTAAAATGTCAGAATTTTTCTCAATTAATGGTCAACTGGGATCTTCGAAGTGCCTCGTAGAATATTCATAGACTATCTTTTTAAAGTCAGCCATGGGTGGTTCAGTAAAGATCGTTTAGATTCAGCACTCATATCGGGAACTAATTGAATTAAACTCTGCGCAGGGAAAGTGAACGTAGTGAGTGAGGGCTGAGTCGAGTTTATCATGAATATGGATATCTGCCTTAGCGGTCTTAGCTTTGTAAAACGTTCGAGTTATTAAGTCGATGGCTATGAAATACAAAAGAAATTTGAGTAAGATGAACTTTAAAAGCCATAGTTATATGGCTATAGTGCCCAATTCTTGCTTACTTCTAATAGTTCGTCAGGAACTGGCAATGGCAATGTATATTATGTGTCTTAGGTCTTTTATTTTGCCGTTTATTACTTTTAAGCTGATATTTGAAGTGTTATTACTACAATCGATAATAATTGTAGGACCTTATTATGAATACTCTTATTTTGTTTGAATTGTTATTACTACAATCGATAAAAATTGTGGGATCTTATTATGAATACTCTTATTTTGTTTTGAAGTGTTAAGTACAATTGGTAATAATTGTGGGACCTTATTATGAATACTCTTATTTTGTTTTGAAGTGTTAAGTACAATTGGTAATAATTGTGGGACCTTATTATGAATACTCTTATTTTGTTTGAAGTGTAATTACTACAATCGATAATAATTGTGGGACCTTATTATGAATACTCTTATTTTGTTTTGAAGTGTAACGTACAATTGGTAATAATTGTGGGACCTTATTATGAATACTCTTATTTTGTTTGAAGTGTAATTACTACAATCGATAATAATTGTGGGACCTTATTATGAATACTTTTATTTTGTCTCTTTCGTAAGTCATGATGTCGATTCAGCGCGTTCTAAATCTATATATATATATAAAAGTCATATTCAAAACGGCCGGGTGCACCCGCATATCAGCTTGGCCCGTTGGACTCCGTTCAACGACGGCCTGTGAGAATCGGCAAAACTCGCAAGCCATATAGAACCCTTAAGTCTGAGGAAAGACTTTGCCACCTGTGTGTTCTACCGCGGATATATTGGGTATTGGGTATGCTCTGAGGAATTGTTCCAAATGATGCCCATTCATCCTCACACCTCAGAACCTAAATGATCAGGTACAGTGCGGGTTCAGATAAACTTCCTCCCGCGAACGCTTAATGTTTGGAATGAGCTCCCTGCCAAGGTTTTCTCTAAGGATTAAAGTATGGGGTTCTACAAGAAAGAAGTTATTTATTTTTTGAAGGGTCGACAGCACGCGAATGTTGCCCCTGGTGTTGCAAGTGTCCATAGGTTGCGATAGCCGCTTACCATTAGGCGGACCGCAAGCGTGTTTACCACCTAAGTGCTAAAAAACATATAGAAAAAATTACTTTGTAGGATTATTTTCTGTTTTTTTGTTGTGGCGATTATCACGTAAAACAGCTTAATTTAATTTTAATAGAAATGTTATGTATTCAATAATTCTTATTATGATGTTAAATTATTTTTTGTATTATCATAATTAATCAAAAGATATGCGAATTTTAAGTTTACCTACAAAAAAAACCAGGTTGGTACTTAATTGAATTGAAACGTTGTGTTTTATGCGTGTACGAAATCGCTGGCATAGCTAAGTTTACTTAATACAAATATAATAGTTAATAGTATAACAATTGAAATAAATGTGAACTATTTTATGGTCCAATCCCAAAACGAGCGTGCGGAACAAAGGGTTCTGTTCTTGTATCTGCTGTTAGTGTTTTCATATCGAAGGCGTTTTAAAATTTAACGATTTCGACATTACAAAACTTCGAAGCTCAGCTCTAATTATAATTTTAATCAAGTAGTCGCTTTGGGTAATTAATTGAATAAATAACAAGGTGAAGCACCTTGCCAAAATTCTAAATAATTATTTTAAAAGGTAAAATATGAAACAGGAAGATACATACTTTGTCTTAAATTTGCGAACATAATAATAAAAAGCAATAGGTAACTTTTGCTCTACGACTTTTTTGATACTAAAAAAATAAATTCGACTTCAAAAATCTCATAAAAAGTAAAAAATAATCACCTAAAGCAGACTTCCTGACAAATCACTAAGTAACATGCTTTCTTCGCCTTGCCATCAAATGCCGTTAAGATATTTTTTAGCACATTTTTAGTATTCGAGTTCAAAGCGAAGAAAATATGAAGGTTGAAGTGGATTTTTGAAAGCTCATTTTTTTTAATTTTTTGGTGAAATATACCATATTCTACCAGTGTAGAGTTTAAGTGTACCAGCTAAAAAATAGTACTAAGGAGACCGAAAGTGGTTAACTAAAGGGGTAGGATGACTCACTCTCAATTACTCTGAAATTGATATCGGACAACACCCTCAGTCACACATGACACCTCGTTTCCAAGCTGCATCTATTTTTCTGAAATTCAGGTACAGACGTATAATTCTTGACATAAGTACGAGTATTCATGTTTTCATTCCTTGGTCTTATTTTCAAACGTAATGTGTTGTCTTTTATTTAAAGACCAACAAACCCCAGTAGCAGAGTTATAATTTACTCGTGTTAAATTATAAACTTACTAAAACAAACGTAGGAAGTAAACTTTGCTTCATTTAAAACAAAGCAAGAAGTAACAATATGATTCATATTCTATAAGAATTCACTCGTAAAACTCGAAAATCAACAACTGCCTTTCGAAGCAACTAGAAACAATAATCTAACTAAAATTTAAGTCTTAAAACTAAACATGACCTTTTTTGATTAAATAAAGTTTTAATTTTAATAGGTCGTATAAAAGACTTTTATGTCGTCTTTTAAAAAAGCAATCATTACTCGTAGTTAAATTTTTTCCCAATTACTTAAAATAAACAAGATTTAAGGTAAATAAGATGCTGTTTTAAAGACAGTTGTTAGTTTTTTCAAATCATAAATAGTTCGTGTTGTACAACCTTAAATATTGAAAGTGTGTGATCTACCCCAGATTTCTCCTATGCACTGTGTAAGAAACAGTGTTGCAGCGATGCGACCATTTGTATGCAGGACAGGTGGTGAGCGCGTAAGATATGTATATAAAATGATAAGTGAAAAGAGGCGCATTCCAACAATGCCGTCCTAGAGATAAAAATATTAATCAAATATGTTTTAGAAGTATATTTTCGTCAAATATGTACCATGTATTGTTAAAGAAATAATTACTTAATTTTGGGTTAACAATCATTTATCGATTGCATTGCGCACTGCTGCCAAAATCTGGCTGAAACCGGTCAATCCCGGCGCGGTGTAGAAGCTGGGCAGTGGAAGCTTTCCAAAAAGTATGCACCTGATGCACTGTCCACTAGCACTTCTACAAAACCGTTGTCACCGTGGAAGAAATGTTCAATACAATATAAAACTCCAATCACAGCAGTCCGTAGATAGATATTCTGCGTTCCAAATCACAAGCCGCGCAACCGTGTGTATGCGGCTAACGTCAACCGCGCCGACACTGCTGACGTGCATTCCGGCAAGCCTAGACCAGAGTCACTGTCACAGCAAAATGAGTGACGTAGCACGCTTATCTTTACCGATTAAGTTAGCTACTTTATGCCTCTTAAGAGCGGCCTTAGCTCTCAGTTTTCCAAAAAACCATGGTTCACCAATTCAAACTCAAACTCAAACTCAAATCAAACTTTATTCTAGTAGGTTTCTTAGAACACTTTTGAATCATCAATACAATGTAAACAATGTTATTACTGCTAAAAAGAGCTGGCAAGAAGTTCCATCTAAAGTAGTAATACAATACTTTGATAATTAGCTAAAGCGTATACAATATGCACCAATACAATAGGTAATAAAAAATAAGTAAGTAAGCTACCAAAAACAAAGTCAAACATGTCAATTTTTTTTTGTTTTTATGAAGCATAGGGCGCACCATGTGAATGTCAAATATCGGTCATCGAGTGAAGGAATTTAGATATTTAAGAGAATTCCGATATTTAATAGTTCTAGTGGCATTAGCGCCATAATTATATTTTTGCACAATCATAAGTACATACATATATTTACATATACTTTAAATTATCTATGAATATAATATAATAATAAATATTATAAATGCGAAAGTAAATCTGTCTGTTACCTCTTCACGGTGAAACCACTGTACCTATCAAGATGAAATTTGGCATGCAGATAGTTTTGAGTCGCGGAAAAAGACATAAGCTACTTGAAAACATCAAGTATAAATTGTTTAGTAATTGAAGAGTTGCCCTTGAAATCCTACACCGATGACCGAATACTAAGACTACAAAGAAGTTTGCAAGAGCAGACCAGCCTCCACAGCGGCACCTGTTTACAAGTATGACACATGAATCAGCCATCGCTTCGCTTAACCATGTTTTAGGGAACGTAACGACCCGACGCACATGCCACCACCGCAGAGACTTTGAGCAACTCCAATTAAACTTCGATTGTATTAGTTACAATGTGTGTAGTAAAGGAACAAAATATAAATCCGATTCATATGGAGATTTACACACACAAGTTTACATTTAAAATTACAGGGCAAACACACGTACTCTGAACTTAAAACTGATTTATATTAAAACACGGTGTATCAAAATTGATACTACTATAACAAATATACATATATGTATAAATTTACATAGGTACAAGTATAATAATATAATAAATATAATATTAATAACCCGCTGCAATCCACCATCGGCCGCCCAGCGCCAGAGAGGTTCCAAATGCGAGAGGGCGCATCACACAAACGTGCACACATACCCATATGCATACACATACTCACAGACGTTGTATATCATGAAGTAGCCCAGCTCCCACACGACAGTCCGGCAACAAATGAACACCATTTAACGTACTGTCACTTTGGAAACAAGCCTAAGGGAAGAAGAAGTGACACGAAACTTCCCGGGTGTACACCTGTTACCATCAATCACGCAGGAACCAGGCCAACCGAATACACAAAATCTATGCAAATATGTGCAAACACACATACATGTACACGTCTATGCGCCACACCCACCCTCATCCAGAACCCCACCAACACCAAGCAGCCGACGGTGGATGACTATCCATGGTGCATCCCCTGAGCGTAATGTGTCATTAATTATCAACTACATAAATCATAGATGGATGTCCAGTATTGGGCCCATACCTTTAATTCCAGACATTATTATCTTTATTGAATTCTTCCACAGTATAGTATCCCTTGTTAATAATTAATGTAAGTTTCAAAGGTATGTATAGGTAGGTTAACAATATTCTCAGGAATTGTATTAAAAAGTAAATGCTCTGAATTATGAAAGAGCCGCGCACCTTCTGAAGGCGACATTTTGGAATCGCAAGTTTATTTTTATTTCTAGTATTAACATTGTGTACGTAACTATTTTTAACAAATTTACTTAGGTTTTTACGTACATACAGTAAGCACTCGTAAATTTACTGAGAAGCTACAGTAAGTATATTAATTTTTTTAAAGCTCGACGTGATAAGTTATACATTGATCTAATTGCTCTTTTTTGAAGTATAAAAATAGTTTCTATATCGGCCGCCCTTCCCCGCAATAAAATACCATATGACAAAAGGGAATGGAAATAACTAACGTATACTAACCGTGCAGTGTCTATATTAGTAAATTGAGTAACTTTTCTGACTGCATAAGCGGCGGAGCTAAGTTTTCGAGCTAAGACAGAAATATGTTAGATGCATATGCTCCCAACTAAATATAACCGATTCTAAAATCAAAAAGTAATACAACAGACTGAAAACAAAAATTGTATTGATTAAAAATTTAATTACCTGTCATGGCATAAAAATATCATTTCCCTAAAACAAAATACACTAAGCTGATTTGTATACCTAATAAATTTAACCGTAATTAGATCAAATAGATTTAATACACATTGGTGTCGTAGGAGTTAACTCCTAATTAAAGCACTAATCTCAAGAGCAAAGCGTCGAAGTGCAAATATAATAAAGCCAGTATAAACCACTTTAACCCGGTTTATTATCAGGAGGGCGCGGGGCGGAGATAGCTCAACTTTTCGACGCGGCCGGGCGCATTACAAGCGGAAAGGATTAAAGCTGGTGTGTATTTAGCTTAATGTTAATAAGTTCTTCGTTTGCTCAAAACTTTGTGGTGAGAATACATACAGCTACCGCTACGTAGATATATCCATCCATACTAATATGTTAAAGTGAACTTGTATGTCTGTTTGTCCTTCTCTCGTATCGTTACGGAGCATCTTATTAAGCTGAGCATGGTGATAGATAGACGAAGAAGAAAACAGGTTGAAGAGATGGAAAAGGACATAGGCAACTTTACATCCCGGACAATTTAAAATTTCACATTATAGCCACATTTCATGTATTCTTACAATAATTTAGGAGTAGCTTTGGAAATTCATGTGGACAGAATAGCTACAGCTTTCTTACTATAATTTAGGAGTATTATCATTCCACGCTGAAAACCGAATTCAGCGCGGACGGAGCCACTGGCAAAAGTTAGTTAGAATATAATCAGAGCAATCTAATTTAAATTTAGATTACCAAAATGATTTTACAATAAACAGGCTGAGCCGCGGAATAGTTAGTTATTAAACCAGGATCTGGCCTATCAGTGTGTCTAGTACTTTCCATTAAAAGCTGTATTCTTATTGTAACCCTTTTATTGCGATAAATCCGGGTAAAATTGGCACATCCATAGTTTAGGTCTTAGGGTAAGAATTTTGAATATTATTAAGGCATATTTCGAGTTCCTCATCATGCTACAAATTCATGCGACCGGTAATGTGCTTAACATCAATGTTATTAAAACATATGTGTGCCATGTCCTTAACTAAGATGTACTTACTTATATAAAAACAATGTTATGCAAACAGTTAAAGTAATGTTTAAAATACAATAGTCTATCACGTGGGTGATTCTCACATATAAGACTTAGGTAGGTACTAGTCAAGTAAATATTGCATTCAAACTTGGGAATTTCGTCAGCATATCCTGATTTTGATATGACCTGGCGCAAAATGTCGTATAGAAGAACTCTCCAAAATACCCATTTTTTGTATTAAAACATTTTTCGTTACTTTAATAATTATCTTCGAAGTGTTAAAAAGTAAGAAGGTTCAAATATAATTCAAAAGCTACAAACGATTTTACTATAATGGAACAAATTAACTGATTTATAATACCAAACTAACTAAATAACGAAAAATAATTGAAATAAATATAAAACTAACTTAGAATAAAATGGTTAAGACTATAAATAAAACCATTATCAAAAGGACTGCCACAAAAAAGTTAAAAAAGTAAAAAATTCAAAGTAAAAGTAGAAGACAGTTATAAAACATTTGATAATGTAATAATTGCGATAAAAGTAAGATAATAAGAATGTAGGTTTTGAGATTAATATTAATTTATCTTAATAATGGTAAGATCGGGTAAAAAGAGTCAAAAGTAATTAAAATAGTGATATAAGATTTACTCGGTCTCCAAAATAATCTTAAATTCAATAATTAATATCATTTTTTGTCTTAAATAAGATTTTAAAAAAATCGCTTAGGTAGGTATATCTCAAAACCGGTAAGTAAAAAAAGTGTCAAAAAATGATAATCCAAAATACAAGATCCGATAGTTTGTTTTTGAAGTTATAAATTTTAAGTGGAGTCCAGAATAGCTGAATTTCTAATCCCAAATAATCCCGATAAAAAAGAGAATAAATAAAAAACCAGTTCTCGTGCAAATTATTTTGTTCAAGAAATTCATACGAACATTTTGCGCAGGTTCACCTTGGTTAAAGCCTTTTACCAGCTTTATTTCTCCGACGTATACGTATATATGTATAAACAGCAAAATTAGTTGAGGAACCTATCTAAATCTTTGTGCGCCTTCAGCGACACTTGGTTGTTATTAACTTGGCGCTCTGCACGTGACAGATTCTGGAGCGATTACAAAACTTTCCTCCCTATTAGGCAGGTAGGAACAGTTGTGAGTGTTGGGAGTGGGACCAATGTAAGCATATACGTGTTTTAGGTTGTACCTTTAAGTTACTAGATGATGTATCGTTACATGAACTTGAGTTAATGTTGTTAGTGTTATCTCTCATGTAATACGTAACTTAATTGCCTCGTAAATGTTAGGTAAGTGCTTTTGGGAGTATACTTAATAATCGATTTTACTGGGCTTTCGAAGTTTAAGATACATGAAGCAAAATTTTAATTCTTTTGCCTGCACTGGTATTTAAAATCACAAAAACATTATTAATTCAAATCAGCAGGAAATATGAGTACTATATTCAGTATTCACTGATTCGATGATGTATCGTTACATGAACTTGAGTTAATGTTGTTAGTGTTATCTCTCATGTAATACGTAACTTAATTGCCTCGTAAATGTTAGGTAAGTGCTTTTGGGAGTATACTTAATAATCGATTTTACTGGGCTTTCGAAGTTTAAGATACATGAAGCAAAATTTTAATTCTTTTGCCTGCACTGGTATTTAAAATCACAAAAACATTATTAATTCAAATCAGCAGGAAATATGAGTACTATATTCAGTATTCACTTTTTATGCAAGTTTTAGACAAATAGCATTAAAGGAAATTCACATACTTCGTCATATTAGTTTTCTTTTGTTCTTTTCTTTGCTTTTCGCCTGAACCATTATAATAATATGCCCCACTGGAGAAGGACTTCTACTCGAAGAAGAAGGCTTAGGCTATCATAGTCGACCACACTGGGCTAGTGCGGGTTGGCGGACGTTGTCAGCTAGTGGCCACCCTACTGTCTGAGTATTTTATAGTGATTGTAGTGAAGTATGAAATATATTTTTTTTGGCACACTTCTCTTTGTAGGGTTAGTATCCTTTACCGAGACAAAGCCAACACCAGCCCCCAGTTAGCAAATCTTCCAAAAAGCGCTGTTCGCTGTGGCAAAACCAGTGCCTTCCACCTGACATATATGTGCGAGCCTCAGAATAACTGGTGGAGTTTACGAAACCCATAACATTGTAAGTCTACCAACCTCGAATAACAATAAAAAAAGTTCCGACAAGTTTGAACAAGCTAAACACAATAAATGGAAGCCTCATACAAGAACATTAAGTTCAAAAATAAGACCAAGAAATAAAAACGTAAATATTAAAGTCAAAAAGAAACAAATACGTACATGAAATTCAGAAAAAATAGATGCAGTTCTGAAACGAGGTGTCATCACCTCGGGGTAAAATGTGTGACGGAGGGTGTTGTCCGATGTTAATTTCAGAGTAATTGCGAGTGAGTCATCCTACCCCTTTAGTCAACCACCCCAGTCTATTTTCAGTACTGGGCTATTTTTTGTTATATTCTGGTATATTTCACCCAAAACAAATAATCAGCTTTAAAAAATCCACTGAAATATTAGCTCTCATATTTTGCTTCGCTTTGAATTCAAATACCAAAAATAAGCATATTGCTTAGTGATTCGTCAGTCAGTCTGTTTTAGGGGCTTAGTTTTTACTTTTTATAAGATTCATGTAGTTGGAAGAACTGTTTTACTATTAAAAATGTCGTAAAGCAAAAGTAACCTATTCCGTTTTATTATTATGTTCGTAAATATTAGGCCAATTAAGTTTCTACTTCTCAAAATAATTATATTGAATTAGCCTTTGCCAGTGGTTTCACCCGCCCTAAACTTAGTTAAAGGCGTGGGATTCTTAAGGCAGCTGCTTTATTATACTAAAGAAGTTTGTCATAGCAAGCTATGGCTGCAACTCTGGTACATTTAAGGAATTGGGTTATGGTTACTTCCGCGGAAACTTTTGAATTTTCTGGGATAAAAATTAGCCTTTGACTTTTTCAATATCTTTAACTATCTCTGTGCAAAATATCAGCTCAATTGGATGGTCCGTTGCGGCAGGATTGAGTAACATACGTTATAGTAATTCCCGTGGGAACCTAAATTTCTAGGATAAAAATAGCCTAGGTCCTATTCCAGGACCTAACCTACATGTGTGCCAAGTTTCATTCCGATCCATTTGATGGTTGCAGCGTGCTTGAGTAACAAACAACCAAACTTTCGCATTTATAATATTAGTGGGATAGCTGGTAATTAATAAATTTTGCCAATGGCTTCACCCGCATTTAATTAAGTTATCGGAGTGGGATTCTTACGTTAACTCCTTAAATTATAATGAAGTTTGCTATAGTTCGTTTAAGCTCGGTTATAGTTATTCCTGTGGAAACTTCTGTATTTACAGTGATAAATCTCCAAACAAAATTTCATCTAAATCAGTTTTTGAAGAGGTAACAGCCAGACAAACAGAGTTACTTACGCATTTATAATATTAGTATGGCTATGGATATTGGCAAGATGAACAGCTCATTCAATTAATTACCTAAAGTGACTACTTAATAAAAATTATAATTAGAGCTGAGCTTCGAGGTTTTTTGATGTTCCAAAAGTCGAATTTACATAGAAAGTTTAAAAGCGTAAAATTTAAAAACGCCTTCTATATGAAAACAATGACAGATTCAAGAATAGAACCTATGTTGCGCACGCTTATTTCGGGGTCGGACCACAAAATAGTATTTTAGTACAAAACAGTTATTCAAATACATTTATTAATATATTTCCATTAAGTAAACTTTATTGAAGCGATTTTGTGATAAACATTTGTGTTGTCTTGAGTCTGGTTCTATTTATGTATGACATGTATGTATTTACAAAAAAAAGGCATATTTATATGTATTTGTATCCGTTGTCTGGTATCCATAACACAAGCTTTGCTTACTTTGGGGCTAGACGGCGCTGTGTGTTATGTCCAAAAATATTTATTATTATTATTTGTTCACGCATAATAGAATACAAAATTTGTATGAAGTACCCATACCTTGTTATTTTACAGGAACGTAAACTTACGTAGCCTTTTAATTGACACTACCAATTTGAATAAAACAAAGCAAAAAGTTTTCATTAAAATAAGACTAATTTAATACAAAAAATTTTTATTCTCATTAATTCAGCTGTTTTATGCGATAAGTGCAACAAAAGAAATAGAAGAAAAAAAAACAATTTCTACAAACTTATTTTTTTTTTCACAAATATTGACAACGTATGTCCAGAATCGTCACTTCTACAGTTGTTTTTAAGTATAAATATCATATACTTTAGATAGATTAAGAACGCACCGATTTTTTTATAATAATATATTATCTTGTTATTAATAAAATAATCAATTCATTATCAATCTCCGTACTATAGGCGAGTTCTTTAAAGGCCATAGTTGATTACTATTTTATTAGGCGTATACAATTTCACATAATTAAACAAATCAAAACAAAGAGAGCTCGAAAATGTTAGTATTTACTAGAGAGAGAGAGAGAGAGAAAGAGAGAGAGGTCACATGCTCGCCAAATATTTTTGCCGAACATTCGGCTATTCGGCCAGGAAACTCGCAGAATATTCGGTGTTTGGCTTGCTTAGAGTTGCAAGTCTACTTTATAGTAATAAGCGGCAAAATAAAAGACCTAAGACAAAATATACAATATAACTGGCAATGGGAGTATCCCGTTGCAAGTTCCTGACGAACTATTAGAAGTAATTAAAAATTGGGCACTATAGCATAATACCATTGGGCACTATGGCTTTTAAAGTTCATCTTACTCCAATTTCTTTTGTATCTCATGGCCATCGACATAATAACTCGAACTTTTTACAAAGCTAAGACCGCTTAGACGGATATCCATATTCATGAAAAACTCGACTTAGCTCTCACTCACTTAAGTATCCACCACTACGCTCACTTTCTCTGCGCAGAGTTTAATTCAATTACTTGCCGATATGGGTGCTGAATCTATTCGATCTTCACTGAACCACTCAAGGCTGACTTTAAAAAGATAGTCTATGAATATTCTACGAGGCACTTCGAAGATCTCAGTTAACCATTAATTGGTAAAAATTCTGCTATTTGAACTTTCTTATTTTTAACTCTCATTTTTACTATCGTAAAACGAAGGAGTCGGGAATTTAAGCGCGTTATAGTGTTTGGCGGTCTTAAGCAATTTATTTATATAATCACTAAAATTTGGAGCTGGTGGCCCAGTTTTATTTTTCTATCGGAAGCTATATGCGAAGTTAATCAACGTAGGTCGTGGTGCATAGTTAGATGGATGACCATATTTTCGTGAGCTCCTGTCTGGACTGTTGTCATATGGCAGCAATTAGAAGCTTGTAAACTCTGTAATATGGGGAAGGTGTAGGTTTAACCACGTTTAAAAGAGGCGGTATTTTATATTTATTTATAATGATAATGATGTTAATTATGCAAATATTAACGTAGTACTATAATTAATTATAAAATAGAAACCAAAGCATGGTAAAACATTTATCTTCAAATATTTTCTTCACTTTAAGTGACCACCAAGAATAGGGTCCATACCAATGAATTAATAGTAAGTCTAAGTATCGTCTAACACTTAGTTAATTCACGTTAAAAACAATTTATGTTTATATTTTTATGATTTAATCCGACATCGTGAAATTGTTCTACAATCTTAAGAAAAAGAAGCTCAAATTTATCTCTCACAATTATCTAGAGCAAGTGTCGTGACCAAGTTAAAGCAAACGGACAATATTGCATCGTTGGCTAAATTATCAATTGGTGCACAAAGGTTGCTCACGGCCGCCACCGCCACACTCGGCAAAACTTTTAATTGGAACTGAATCCTCACCCTGAAGGCGTTTTAATTAGGAAAATTTCCTATGAACAGCGGACGCAATATAATTTCTATGCAAATTACACGTTTAACTTCGTATTATGGAAAACCAACAGTTACTTAAGATAGATTGAGTATTTAATTTTTCTTTTATGATTGACTTTTCTACATCTGACATTAATGGAGTTTATGTTTTATCATTTTCATATGTAATCACTTACCCAATAAGGAACTGTACTGACAAAAAATAAGTAATCACGATGAGGCTCTAACAAATGTGCCAATAGGTTACTTAGCATATCATTTTCACTAAGGTGGCAAACCATCTTGCGGTCCGCCAGATGATGGGCGGTGATACACACCCTTAAATTTATTTAGGTACGGGTCAAAACACAAAACCGCGAATCGATGGGATGCAAATTCGCAACGCAGAAAACTTTGACGCAAATTTCTGCGATGCGATTTCTCCGTTCTACGACTCGTATAACCATACCGTCGACGATCGTCAACCGTACTTAACTTATTTTTTACTAGGTATGCATGGATCGTAAAAAGCTTTGCGCAATGCTTTTATTGATAAGGAGATACAGACAAAAAAAACTTTCGGTTCATCCATTTATTACCACCACCATGAACGCTGATGGGAACTTTTTAAAATATGTGGCTTTGGAAACAGACGATTTTTTTTTTTTTTTTCTTAATTTGTAGAGATTTTAAGTTTATTAACACCATATCTAAAGAAACTCAAGATATTCAAACGCACTGTCTGTCACTTGACTTAAAATGGTGTCAATAAGTGTGACGTAAAATCGCGAGAATGCGCGATGCGAATCAATTCGCATGTTTGCTATGCGTTCGTAATGCAGTGTTGCGGGGCGACGCGGGCTCACTGGGCTCACCACACAGGACTAAAGTTAGTAAAAAGTAGCTGTTACCTACAATAATGTTGGTAGGTGTGTGTATCCAGCCACTAGTTACCTCATTTTGGTGAATAAAACTGTAAGCCGTTTTTAAAATGTTCTACTAAGATTTACTACTAGATAGATAATAAAAGTAATAAAGACCCTTCATTAAAATTTAAATAATATCGAATGTGGGTAGATTTCAATAGAGATTTGCCGTCAAACAGCTCTCAAATAAGTTGACAAACTACAAGAGCGTTAACTCAGAATATTTGCTATGACGTTTTGTCATAAATCAATTAGTGCGTTAGGCGTGATTCACTGTTCCAAATTAAATTACGATTTCGTTTTCGGCACTATCAAAAGGCTAAATTACTGGATTCCACAACCTAAGTTTGCTTAATTGGCTAAATTTTTCTCGAGCCGCAATAAAAAAAAATGTACTAGGGTTAAATACGAGTACATCGCACACCTTAACAATCACTCCTGTCTGTCTAAACTGTCTAACTTAATCACTACTGAACGGATTTTCATACAGGTTTTCACCAATAGACAAAGTGATTCATGAGTAAGGTACATGTGCATAATTCAGTAAGGTTTTGTGTAAATTGGTTGATTTTTTTTACATTAATTAGTATCTCCAACATGTCAGACGGAAATTTAACTTTCAAAGATATTCCTATTCACTGTGATTTACAGAGTTTCATAGTCAAACAATGAAGCCTTATAGCATCCGTTCGTAGGTGTGTTACAGCCATTTTATTCAGACTATAAAAGCCACAAACCTAAAATTTGGCACACGTTTAGTTAATTACACCTGCAATAAAATTATTTACAAGAAAAACACCTGCAATAAAATTTGTAAATATTTAACAAATAAATTGAGGGGACTCCAGTGCAAAGCAGGGAGGAAAAAAAGGCTTTTACTTTATGATATAAAGCCACCTTTTCTTTGCTGTTTTAAACAACAATAGTAGTAACAGCTACGGAACCCTACACTTAGCACGACCCGATATGATTTTGGTTTTTGATTTTGATTTCCTATTGCACCCGTGCGAAACCGGACCTGGTCGCTAGTTTTAAAGTTTTGAATTAATAACAAAATGTACCAAAGGGGTCTTTACATGGATCTTAACTTTGCTTGAATAAGATTTTGATAATTTCTAAAATTACCGCTCTTTAATGTATACGTAGAAACGGTGCGTATCGGGGGAAACTTTTTAGTTGTGTTGTGTCATCTAACTATTACAAAAAAGAAACAAGCCAAGTGCGAGTCGGACTCGCGCACGAAGGGTTTCGTGCCATTATCTATAAAAACGGCAAAAAAATCACGTTTCTTTTATGGTAATACCCTTAAATATTTGTTTTATTTTAATTTCATTATTTATTTTTAAAGTTAATATATAACTAAATATTCTCTGTTAGCGTTTGCATTATGTGTCCCACTCTTCCTGCCCCGCGGCGCTCTGTATCAACCCCCCAGCAGCTCCTAGCGTGAAATGAACAAATTTTGACAAACATCCGGTTAAAATTTTCTTTTTTTTATAGCGTGAGAATGTATACCTTTAGAATAGATAAGAAATTTAAATTTATGTAACTACACTATTTTCCCTCGAAGTAAAATTTACAAATATATAAAAAACATCATGCACTATAGTTTGCTCAGATATACAAAGTTAACTGCGTCTTATTAATGCTTTAAAATGCTAAATGTAAGTTTGCACAATCCTGCTGAGTTTTTCTCGAGGCGCCAACTAGAATAAATAAATAACTAGGTTTTTGTACATCGAACACCGTGCCGCGTTTTACGTACTGTGCGTGAAGCAAGGTGCGAGACGAGACGGGGAGTGAGCGCATCTGACTGGCTTATATCGGCCTAGTCGGATGCTGTCCAGCCAGTCATACATTTTGTCGCGACGCCATGTTTTCTTGACGTTGTCGAATTTAGAATTAAAAAAAAAAACAGATTAGTAGTAGTCGTCATAAGTACTTTTTTTCTGTATATTTGTTTTATGTATGTCTCAATAAATATATGTAGTGTCAATTTTTAAGCGATTCGATCAAGTTTAATCAAAGTAGAATATATCTATAAATATCTGCATTTATATATTGATTTAATTGTAGGCATATTATTTTATTTAACAGAAAATTGTGTACGCTCTACGTATCCTTAAAATTCACTAAGCAAACTGGTAATGTTATTTCACCTTAAGACCGTAATCGAATCGGCTTAATTTTCCAATATTCACTTTCTTAGCTTGGCGTTGCATATTCATTAAGTTTGGACTTTCTTTGACTTAATCAATTTACTTAAACTTAATTTCAATTAATTTTCTTCACAGTGTTGAGTCAATTTCAGCTTTTAGTCTCATTGTGTTTTAACTTGATTTGTAGATCACCTGTGTTGTTAATCTTAACTAAGTATCACAATGTTGGTCGAGGGTCCCAATAAATATTTTAATAAGTTACTGGGTGTGGTTTTTGGGTTCATGTTTTATAAAGTGTTATAAAAAAAAGAGGTTCAAATTGTATCCTGTATGTTTAAAATTAGCTTTTTCCCGCGGCTCCGCCCGCCCTTAATTTGGTTATCGGCGTGGGATTCTTACGGCAACTTCTTGATTATAGCAAAGAAGTGTGTTATAGCAAGTTATAGCTGCAGCTATGAGTCGTTCGTGGAATTCGGTTATAGTTACTCTTGTGGAAACATAAAAAGTAGCCTTTGTCCTTCTCCGTACCTTCAACTTAATTCCAATAACATTTTGGTTTTTTTTTATTATTTTCGATTAATTTTCTAGATAGAAATTCAGTTGTTTTTGAGGAGCCAGACCGATTTAAGGCGAATGATTAAAAATAAGACTTTTTTAATACTTTCATATAAAACATATGGGCTTCACTAAAAAGTTATTTTCTAAATTACCGTTACTTTCTATATGTATGCATGCATGTCGCACGGTTCTCATTTCCCGAACGGGTAACCACACAGACACACACACACACACACTGGTAACATAAACACACACATTACAATGTAGTGGACAGCCGCGTTACACCAACCAGTTAAGTTATATTGCAGAGAGATGTAAACCGTTGGAGCCGTTTCCGAGATTCAGATTATATATAAATATATATATATATTTATATATATACAAGAAATGCTCGTTTAAAGGTATTAGATTATGCTCCTAGTCAGTACCCACTTCTAAGCCACAGACACTAGTGCAGACACTACTTTTATTATCGGTGACCGGCGATTTTCTAACCGCATTGCCCACGACATAGGTCAGCATCCTTTAGAGGCAGTTTTAAATTCGCTGCCAGCCGTTGCTGGAATGATTTACCACCGCCACTTCGAACTGCCAAATCTAAAACTGTTTTTATGAAAAACATGAAAGCTTTCCTCCTTAAAGAGCAAGTAGTATACGCTAATATGTAATGGAGAAATAAATTTTTAAAAGCTAGCTCACCTAATGTTTATTAGATTGAGAATGGAAACTTTTCATTCATAATTATGTAAGTTTATGTCAATATATTATAAATTACCAATATGTACACACAATAAATAATTCTAAGAATGATAGGTTATGTCATAGATTAATATATTCTTCTTCTTTTTTCCAAATTGGCAATTCGTTCCTCTTCAAAAAGGTGAAGACCATTTATTGCCATAATTCGTTTTTTTTTTTTCGTTGCTTTCAGTCAAAAATGTTCAGTGCTATAGGCTTGTTATTAGAGGCGGGATATGAGTTGTGTTGTTGGGCATTATAATATATAAAAATAATAATGGAAGATAGTTAAAATAATAATAGGTAGTAATAGAAGGTAGGTATATAGAAAATAAAGTAATGTAATAAATGAAATTATAAGAAGATATTATGATTAATATATTGTATACTGAAAGGGTTAATTTTAGTTTATCACTTTTTAAGGAAGGATAATACTTATGCAGCTGTTTTATGTAGAATTTTTACCATTTGGTCACAGCGTAATGCTGAGTGAGAAACCTTTTTGGCGCACAACTCAAATTAAGTTAATAGTGTTAACATTTCGTTTTTTATGTTCCTGTTATTTATAGGTTGTGTTATCCAAATAAAATGTTTTTCTTTCTTTTCTTTCTTCTTTCTTTCTTCATTATGGTTTGGCGACTTGCTGCTTTTGATCGTGGTATATAAACATTGCACGTTTTAGTGACTTCTACGATTTTGCGTCGCGTTTTGGCGACTTGCTTCGTACACTTAGTATCATAATCGTTAAGTCGCTGCATTAAGCACCCAAAAAGTGATTCGGTCGCCGCGGCTGGTGTTCGTATGAATGCGTGTGAGAGTATTCGGACCTAGTTGCGTATGCGGATTCACAGTTAGTGACCGGCGATCTTAAGGCGTTTTTACAGCATTTAACAGAGTAGTAGTATCTTATGTCAAATAGGAACATAGTCTGCAATCTAAAGTTTTGAACTTTGGAACAACTTACTTTAGTTGTTGTTAATACAGATGCGTACTCGTAACTTTTTCTTTACATATTTAAATAGTTTCCTTTTAACTTAACAAACAATTAAATATTTTGGTTTCACTTGGTGGTCTGGCTATGGTAGCTTAATACCAACGTAAATAACTAGACTTTCAGAAAATTTGAACGCGAACTTCAAAAGGATTTTGAATGTTGTTGTTAGGATAAATAAACGTGAGTGATACTAGAAGTTGTACATAGTCATTAGTCATCGCATATCTTCGAGGAAAAATTTCTTCAGTAGAAAAATTTTCAACGAGACGGGGTCTCTTGGAATATTTTTGAAACACGTGTTTATACACAATAACGGAACGACCGTTCAGGTGGTCCGTCTCGGGTAAAGGACCGGATGATGTAGGAAACGATGAAGTTTCTAGGCATTCACTCTTAGGTCCATTTAAATAAAGAGATCGGAGAATTTTCTTGAGTTCTGACACTGCTTGTCATAACATATTACTTCGAGTTTAGCTTTGACGTAGGTGATTAAAAATCTGCTCTTAGATATTTTTAAACTAAACTAAAACTTAAATTGAACATCTTTTTAAGCTGCAACATTGTTGCCTACTGAAAATACTTTTAGTGATAAAACCGTGCGAAACGGTATGTTTACTAATTTTCTTTTGTGCTGTGATTAGAGTATTATTGGTAAGTCACTTATCATTAAAGTTTTTGTTCACGCAGTTCGGTTTTATTTAGCTACTGCTAAACCGTCACCTTTCGGCTCTGTGCCGTAACTGAGGTCTGGGAGAAGACTACTCTTCTCATCTAATTCGAGGGCCGGTGCGCGTCTGCTTTCTAGCGACGTCAGCATTGAGGAAGGCCTGGAGTGCTCTATACTCCAAATCCTTGGCCTGCTTGGAGTGCTCTATACTCCAAATCCTCGGCCTGTATGGTGGCAGTGCTTCAGCCTGAGCACCGCTGATCACCGTAGCTACGGGGCGAACTTCTGCCACGTGCTGCTTAGCATCGTGACAGCAACGTGCGGCATCGCATTGTGCCAGCCACGTGCGGCATAGCATTCTGCCGGCTTACTAAAGCCTTGGCCTTACACTACTCACTACACGTCGTTAGGTCACCTAAAGTCAGTCCCGTTCGCGTCGTCCTACTTGGCAGCGGAGACCTGCGGGGTGAGATCGACGTGGAAGATCGCTGATCGGGCTCTAGGCCGAAGAAACTATTGTATATTCTATCTTAAATATATACTTGAAAACCGCACAATTAGAAATCTTTCTAGACAGGCTTTCGGTTTATCTGTCTTTCTGTTTAGTTAGGTAGTTCTCTAGGTTTTATAACGCGAATTGAATTTAGAATCAAATGAACACTGTTTGACGCGAATGATTAATGAGCTGCATTACAGTTTTTAACTTGTATTAAAAGTGATAAATGTAAATGGAAGTTAGGAGGACGAGAGATTTTGTTTTATGAGAACAACTAAAAGATGTTTAAAGTAAAGTCAGGTATAGGTTCAATTGTGATTAGCTTTTGTTTCGTTATATTGAATCGATGATAATGTAATTAACGTAGGTTGATAGGGTATTATAGTGTATAATATTTTTGAAGTTTGACTTCAAAAGTCAAAAATTTACAACTGTTTTGTGTTGGCGCTATTAACGAATTAATTTGAAGGGAGTTGCCCAACATTTAAACAAGTTAGTGTTCGATAAGGAGGTCGATAGTGCCATGTCTTTGGATCCTTACCGTGGTTTATCCGGAGGAAAATCAACTAAAAATCCTAAATGGATTCTGATTTAGTTAATTTACCATTTGCATATGGTTTAGCATCGCGTGACGAAGTGGTTTTAGGTTAAAATCAGTAGGGTAATTTAGATTTCCCGCCATTTATGATTTCGATGGGTAGTTTATAGGTAGCGAATAGAAATTATACGCAACGAGTTGCTATAATTTTCTGGCCGATCGGTGGGAAATATGTAGAGGTTACGAACTTGTTGAATGTAAAGGAAGTAAATAGGCTAGCGAACGTTTTTCACGCAGCAAATAAAAAAATTGTTTCATTGTAATGATGTGAATAAATAAAACAATCATTTTTTAGAAAAATTCTATATATTTTATGATAATAATAAAAAAAATTGTCATTTTTTAGAAAAATTCGATAAATTTATTCAGTATCGGAATCAGTTGCTGAGTTGTTATCGGAATCAACGTCTTCATCGACGTCCGAATTATCTTCTCTATTATTTTCTGAAACATAAATATGTATTTGTCAAAATCAAAGTCTTACGTACAAATTACAGATGTAAAGATTTATTTATTTATTTACCTATGACGTCATCATCTTCTTCGCCTGATTCCTCATCCGGTTCCGTTATTTCACAGACTATGAAAATTAATCTAAATGCCATATAAAAAAAATTTCACCTTACATTTCGTTATATGGATTTTTTCTTTTTCAGTTTTTTTTCCCCTTTGGACCAACTAAAATGTACGGCATATGAAAAAATATTATCTATGCATAAAATACTTTCAAAATAAATTTATTTCATGTTGTGTCAAATCACCCCCTGGACCACGGAAAGAGAGGGGATTGCAACCCTCGATTTTTTCCCCTTGTCGCATGATTTTTGTACGGCGTTGCGGAATAATGGATTAGAAGCACTATTGAAATAGTATGACACAGATGCCGTACAAAATCAAATGACCAAATTTACCCTGGTGATTGTCGGAAAATAAAAAAAAAATCCGACTTTGTGGCGCACCATTTTTTTACGGCACTGTGCGTTTTCTTATTATTTTTCATGGATCTATCGGTGGTAAGAATGCCGTACAAAAATATGTGACCAAAATGTACTCACTATACCTGTACTTTCGAATTCTCACCTGCACTCAGTTGGACAGCTTACAAGTGACGGCATAGTGCTGAATCTTATTATTTTATGCTCTTATATCGTTCTAGATAGGTCACCTGGTGGTTCAAATGACCCATAATTTTTTCAGCATGGGCCAGTAGTCTACTTAATAAAATTTATCTAAAATATGAAGTAATTAGTAGCCAAAAAAGCAAAAACACACTGTATACATTCAACAGATATCCTGTTATATTTTTTTCTTCATTTATACATCGTCTCTTTGTTACCTCAAGTTTCCTTGCAAAATTTTCTCAAGACTAATTTACTTAATTAACCTTACAAACAGGCAAAATTTAATTTAGTGGCCGAGGGTATTACGGTATTGCTCAAAGGACGGCTTTCGAAGTTATTTACATTTTTACGGGGAAAAGACTTATTTGAACTACAAATATCACAAGAAGTTTATTTTTGGATTTGTAATGTTAAACAACAAAAAAATCTTTTAAGATTTTGTGTTGCCAGGGTTCCGTATAAAATTTCAAGTCACTAACTATATAGAACTTCGCCTTTCTTTCTTCCCCTTCTACCTTTCAGACAATGTTTTTTTGGTTGAAGTCTGTTTCTTTAATTAAGCATTCTAATTCCTTCAAGAAATAAAAACTAAAAGCCACTTTTCACTTGTCGAATACACGAATCTTAAAGTGGCGACCCCTTGCAAAGTGAACTGTAAGACAGCAGGATGCGGATTATGCATTAAAAAATTTTGGTTTACCGTTGGCAGCCATAAGCATACCCAATGTTTTTATAACGGACTAGAGATGGAATAACAACAAATATAAAACGAAATCTTGTCATGGTTGAGCTGTTCTTCGTTAGACTTGAACCGTGGAGAGCCGCAAGCGACCCGTCTAGCGGAGCGACTGCATTCAGACGAGAGCTCTCGCATTTCTCTGAGTTTCCATTCATTGTGATGATTGCTCCGTTCTCATTATACCAACACAGAACGAGGGCCGACTTTTTAGTTTACAATTTCTTTGACAAGCGCAACTAGAGTGAGGTTGGCTTTTCACAAATAATGTCCCGTATTTTCGGCACCGCCAAAAATAGACGAAATAAATATTTCGTCATGCTGCTCTTGAAAATGTTCAAAGTTCAACTGGTGTATTTAAGCGTGTAGCCCTTTGTACAGTGTTCTTTTTTTGTAAAATAATATTTGAAAGATAGCTTAAATTAGAATTATCAAGTAAAATGAAAATAGGTATAGTGCGCGCCACGTAAATAGAGACTAGTAGAGTGTTTGGCCTCTGCAGCTGTACAGTCACAGACAAGAATAGTTATGCATTTATTAAGTGGAATGTCATATGATGAAGTTTACTTTCAAAACAGTTTTTAAGTCCCATAGATTAGAAGAAAAATCAGCGCAACAATATAGTATGTAACTGAATATAGCCAACACAATGTGTCCTATAATAGTAACAAGTATGATTATAAATCTGCGAGACAGCTTATGCAAAATTGACATTGAAAGAAAACGTGCGCTAAAAAAATTCTGTAAAAAATCAGATGTATAAATCAATGCTTTCCATAGAAAAGATACAAAATGCAACAAACTTTTCTAATCTTCTGGCCTAGGGTGTTTGGTCATTTATAGGCGTTTTAAGGTCACACCATTTCAATATGGCGACTGTAGCTTTAATTTTTGACCACTGGGTTCCGAAATGTTTTTGCACTGTACGTATATGTCAATATACCATTGACATACCCTGATTTAATGCCATGCAGGATCAAAGAACATTCCTTAGAGTACTTTAAAAAACGGTGGAAACTGTAAGCAAATAACGAGACGTTAAAAGCCGAACACTCGAGCTATTCAACAACAGTTCCTTTTGTAGCTTCAACAAAAGAAGCCCTTATTAAGAGGTGAATATTAAAGTTTCTCAAAACGCTAGCAGGTGAAGTTTATAATTTCAGATCCTTCTTTAAAGGTGATTGCAGTATTGTGACGTTAAGTGATAACCACGTATTTACCCAATCGATCGAGAAAGTATATTTGTACATAACTAGCTGGTTTGATAGACTTTGCACTGCTTGTAAAGTTGCGATTTATAGCAAAATAGACAACAAAAAACCATCTCCATGAGCAAAAACGAGTTATCTGTCGGTAATGGAATTTATTAATCTTGGCCCAACATCCATTTTTATTTACCAGATAAGCCTTAGATAATGAAATAACAATAATTGGTAACAAGGAACTATAATCAATGTCAGTTTTTTCCTACAATTTTTGAAGTGAAAACTTCTTTAGCGGCGTTGTGCACTTTTTTTGGTATGGGTAAAAAATGATAAACTCGCGTCAGGTCACGTGTCCTAATCGTGGAAATTCGTAAGACGAAAACCGTAATGCCACGCCTATTATAATTTTTATTTTTAGTATTCGCGATTATGAGTAGTACAGGGAGGATGTCAAATATACTACGTCAAAAAAGTAAATAAACAAACATTATTATTTCTTGACAATGTCAAAGATATGTCTTGTGACATATTTGAGTGTTAAGCGCGAATCGTGTGTAATTGTTTTCACGTCTGCCGGCACTCCCGGAGTGCAACTCGTTTTTTTTTTTGTAAAAATTGTACACGATACCACTATGACAAGGTTATGAAACAAATCCAAACCAAAGGAATAGCTACACTAACCAGTGTGCATGTTGTTGTTTTTGTTGGCAACTGAAACTGAAAAGAGAATCAGATTTTAATCCAAGCGAAAACCGAGTGTTTCTAAAACACCGACCACACCTATGGACTGCACTGTAGGACGACCCGTCACGAGCTACTTACCTTAGTACGAATTAATACGGTTAAAAATATTTTCACTTAAAAATGGTTAATTGTATTTCTGCGTTATGTATGACAACCGCTGTCGTGGCTTAATTTATAATGCCTTGCCTTCTTAACCGAGGCGTGGGTTCGATTCCCGCACATAACAAACATTTATGTGATGAATGTGTTTGTCTAAAGTTTGGAGGTTTTCTATGTATAAAATGTATGTATTTAAAAAAAAGTATTTACGCATTTGTTTTCATTGTCAGGTATCCAAAGTACAAAATTTGCATAGTTTGGGACCAGATGGTGCTGTGTGATATGTCCAAAAATTTGTTTTTATGTAATCAAAACAAAAAGATTTGAAAACCCATAATAATATAAGTTACATCTAATTATTGAACTAAAAAAGAGCCCCTCGGCAAGTTTTTGTATTCTGTGAAATAAATAATGAAAATAATAATAATTACTTAAATAAAAATAAAAATATATATTGTACAACCTTAGTGAGAGATTTGGTTTTAAATACTTTTCCATTCCACACCGACAAAAAACTTGAGCTCTCTTTATCATCCCAAGCCCTAAACCTCAAAGATACTAATGTGACCCGTAAAAAAAAACAAATTTTTATATACATCATACACTTGTACATAAAATAAATCATGACAAATCATGAGTTCAAACCTAACAATTTCGCATCCATATTTTAGGTTCCAAGTCCTTAGCTACTTTAAAGTCGATATTAGATTCGATATGGTAATTATTTTTAAAAGTGCACATTTTACAACATATTTAACTGATTCCTTTAAACGCCATTAAGCAATTGAATTTCCTAAAGCAGCGGAAAGAGCAATCAACTTACTTGAAAAGCTTTCATTTCTTCCGTACGAGCCACACTTCAATACCCCATTTGACCTCTTGAAAACACCGCTAACGAGGTATTTTGCGCTTTCAGCTTTAAGTTGAAAGAAGCAAGTTGTGAAGTTATGATTAAAGTAAATATTGAATTGTAGTGATAGTGCTGAGCTAAGAGTTAGAGTTACCAGCAGAGATCAATCAAGCTTGTTTTGTTATGTTTTCTTAGCCATTATTTGTTCCCACTGCAGGGGCACAGGGCTCTCCTTAGAAGAAGAAAGCTTTGGCTATCATCCACTGCAATGGTTTAGTGAGAATTGACAGACATGTTCGAGCTATTGGTAACTCGACTGTCAAAATTTTCAAGCCCTCCATATGGCCTCTCACTTAGTTTAACGACTACTTCCAAATAACAGCATCTAAGAGCGATGGATTGAAAGATTTCTAAAGCGCGGAGAAGCTCAGAAAAATATGCCACATGGCGGTCACCCATCCGATGCCCGACGTTGCTTCGCTTTGCGCATCGTTTGTGGTCCGAAAAAGTTTTTACATAGTTACATTAGAATAAGAAAATAAGTGTGTGTCAGCTCCGACACACGACTGGAGTTTAATTTCCATAAGCATTTTGTTTAGATTGACATTTTTAAATTCGTAACATCTTTTGAAGGGAATGTCCGATTTGAATGATTCAAAAAGTCATCTACAGGTATTGATTTATTTGGATAAGGATTAATACAAAGGTATGGATAATATGGTCCGATTTTGGTCGTCATTTCTATCAACTTTTTAAGTATAAAAAAGTAGTTACAGTGACATATAACTACAATAGTTTTTTATAGATATTGATATGTTCTTTAATATTGTAGAACATTTTTAATTCTATCATCATTAGTTTCTGCAGCGCATACGTTGAAAAGACATTTTATGGCTAATTTTTTTACGCCTTGGGTTACATTATTGAAGTTTTAATAGGGATCCCTAATTTTTCCTAGTAATTATTACAGCCTATGTAACTCAGGAATAATGTAGCATTTTAATGGTGATTTTTGTAATCGATCCAGTAGTTTTTGAGTTTATTCGTTACAAATAATTGTATAAGGGTGAATATCTAAAAATTGGGGAAACTCTATGTCAACAATCAATACAATGACTATTATTTTAACTAATTATTTATCATTATATTTTATTTTCCAATAAAATTAATGTTTCTTTATTTGGTCACACAATTTTAACTGTTTATTTTAAAAATACGTCAGTACTTTGGCATTTCACAATCCCGAAAACGCGAAATTAAATGGCTGTATATTAAATACGATCATTAAGAAAACTTATTATTTCATTATAATTTGTTATGTACTTAGTAATCTATGTCACATTTTTTATTAAAATATAGGCATATTTGAGTTAAATTTCATTCGTCAGTCCTTTATGCGTTGTTAAAACATGAATTTCACGGCAGCTATCGCCGATTCAAGGTCAAATGCTTTACATTTTGAATATTCGCAGTGAAGTTCTCGCCATTACGATGCCAGTGCTAAACACGCGTTTACCGCGTATTCCCGTGCAAATTCAGTCAAAATGATTTGATGAAATGATTTGTTAAAATGTAGCTTGTTCGCATTATTAGTTTTAAAAATAAACTCAAATTTATGTCCTTTTTATCAGTACTTTGGCGACAGTCCTTTGTCTAATATTGCGCCAGAGGACTGACGCATTGCCAGGGTACTGATATTTCTTTGTTTTAGTTCACTTTTATAATACTGTTATACTGTATATCTGTATGTAAACTTACTACGTATGTATGTTTCTTTTATTATAATTTGCTCAAAATGTTAATAAACGTCATACTTTCTTGGATTCTACGGAATTGTTTATTTATTCAGTACTATGTCACACTCGTCAGTCCCCTGACATTTAAACGCTGTAAAATCGAAATATTCCAAAAGTGACTGGCCCAATTTAGATCTATATATTTCTAACATTACCTATCTTAGTTACCCATTTCTTTTAAAAATTTTACCTTAAAAGTATAATAAACAAAATATACCTAAAAGTGACCCAACTTATGTAAATTCACCCATACTTTAGGTGGGGAAAGCATAGGGAAGGTGCTGCATTACTTTTTCACAAAACGTGACTGTTACGCTCGATTTTACTACCCAAATCTTTTTCATACCACGAGCCTTATATCGTTTCTAAAGGAGTTAACTCCAAAAATATAAAATTAAAATAATAAATACCATAGCGGAAGTGCCGTATCCCCGAAAAGGTGCCCAGAGATGTGACGAACCATGTATGCTCGTACCATCCACGTTTTACTATAGGAAAAATATCGTTATATACCCTGCTATAGTTTATATTAATATATAGATATTAAAGCTCCGTGTGTTTTTAACTTAATACACAAATATGTGTAAATTGGAGTTATAAATAAATAATATCTTACACGTAAAAGATTCAACCTAAACTGGACCGTGCAAATAAAAGTCGTCGCCCTCACACTACTTATTTCGTATGTATGAGACGAAAGTCTGTGGAAGCGTATTTAAAAAGCGACGTTTGACTGACCGCACACCAACTGAATACAAAATGGCATATATACGGTAGCAAAACTTAACATTGTTGTTACTAGGTATATATATTTACTAGCATTTCCCTGCGACTTCGTGCGTGAGCACTTTTAAAGACAAGAAAGAAGCTTTTAACTGTTTATTGTTTTAAGCTACAAAAATATCGTAATTCTCGTACAATTCCTGTATTGGCCCTAGAGCATTGATTTTGAGGGTAGCGTGACGACATCCAAAGGGGGCACGGGCACTTGCTTCTATGAACCTAAATTTGGAAATCATGTCAAAAAACTTAATTCTAAACTCCCAGCACATTGACTCTTTTCATAACAAGTATTTGAAAACTTTTTTTTAAAATAAGACATATAAAAAAATATTTTGAGCTTAATTACCATTTGTGTATATTACGATTTTGTGGCGAGACCATTTGCTGCGCCGCGGGGCGTGATAAAAAACCTTTAGAAGATAAAAAAACTTTTAGAAGAGATAAATTGAATTTTAGAGAATGATTTCTCAAAACGCTGTAACACGTTTATCTTAATTTTATTCTTATTCCTTACTAAGTTTTTCCTGTGGCTTCACCGGCCCTAAATTCGGTTATCGGCGTGGAATTTCTACGTCAACTCCTTGATTATAGTAATAAAGATTGCTATAGCAAGCTATAGTTGTAGCTATAGTTCGTTTTATCTCAATTACAGTTATTCCCGCGGGAACTTTTAAATTTTTCGGAATAAAAATTACCTATGTCCTACTCCAGGACCTAAGCTATATGTGTGCCAAGTTTAATCACGATCTATAGTATCTAATAGTTGAAGAGTCATTGAGTAACAAACATCTAAACATCCAAACTTTTACATTTATATATATTAGTATATATACTTTAACAATGACAATTGTCACCAACGCTATTTTAAATTTAGACCCAGAGAACTTACCTGCCGTCCTACTGTTCATAGTAAATTGGTAAAATAAACAAATTTGTATGTAAAATGAACAGTGCCACGAATGGCTGACTATTTACAAATCGTTTTTACAAATTTATTTACTTTACGTCCCTTTGCAAATACAATGTGTCCTCATGCTAAGCCCTCAGCCCGTCTTCCGTTCTGACAATGTTGTCCTATTTCACAACCTCACGAATTAAGCATTTTAAAGAAAAAAAAAAGAACAGTGGCACTCGGGGACTGCCCACGGGATTTCTTGATTCAGTTTCCGCGCTCAGAGCCCGCGATAAAAGCTATGCAATAGCTTAAAAGCAAAGGAATGAAAGCACAAGCCAAGCCACGTAATAACAGAAAGAAGCACGAGAATTTCGTATATCACAGTGAAAACTAGTATAAAATCATACCTATATATAACCAAGAAATTGGTTTAAAAGTTGAATAGTTATTCCCACTGCAATCCAATTCAATCAACACTTTATTCCGCAGTATGTTTGAATTTTCACAAATCGTATGTCATTTTCCCAAGCGACGCAGTTCGACCCCAACTCACAGCTACACGAGATCAAAAGACAGCCTTCAGAGGGTTTTTTTTTAACGAGAAAAATATGAAGAACTGTGCGCAAATAACGGAACGTCAAAAGACGAACACTTGAGTTATTCAGAGTCAGCTTTTCTTTTGTAGCTTGAACAAAAGCGAGACCTTTTTGTACTGAGAATATTAGAGTGTCTTGAAATGTTACCAGGTGGTGTAAATAATACTTTTTTCCCTAGACTTATTGAAATTAATTTTACACTTTATATTATTTTTCACTTGGGAAGAGACTCCGCAGATAACATATCACGAATGACATTCATATGGTTAAATAATCAATAGAAATAAATATTACAAATATGCAGTCAAAAAATTAACCTCAAACCCTTAGTTTGCGTTTTAGTGTTCTATTACAGAGTTATAGAAGTACAATTCAGGCTGGCCAAAATTCTTAATACAATCTTGCTCTAAAGATACACACAAGTATTAGGGACTTATAAAGTCCTAGTACATCAAGAGGTTAATCAGCGTATTTTTAGAGCGAATATACAATCAGCAAAGATGTAGGTAGGATTTTGGTCCGCCAGAATTGTACCTCGATAGCTCCGTAGTGGAGCATTAAAACGGAATCTTAGGGTCACAGGTTCAAGCCCTGGGTCGAGGTTAATCTTTGCTTTGAAAATATTTATTTATATTAGCGGCCTCGACACTAATGCATTATGTCTTTTTTAGCATTGCATTTGGTATTGGTGTTTTGCAGTGTTACCCTTACGAGGTAAGTAACTACGAACAGCTCATAAAACTTTGAACCCTTTTTATATGAATCAAACTTTTATCGGAGTAGGCTTCGTGGCTCAGTGGGTAATGACCCAACTTCTAAATCGAGGGGCGTGGGCGTGGGTTCTATTCCCACAAAAATGAAAAGTAAATATGTATTTACTTTAAAAAGTATATATATTTATTTGTATCCTTTGTCTGCGGTATCCAAAGCACAAGCTTTGCTTAGTTTGTGACCAGACGGCGCTGTGTGTAATGTCTAAAAATATTAATTAACTACTTTATCGCACAAGGACCAAAGTAACAAAACGACCATAACGCATGTGGATCAACACACATAACAACTATTACGCATGTTGACAAATATAAGCTTAGCGACCAAAACTCACGTTGACCAACACAATGTCTAAAAGAACATTACAAAATAAATCAGGGCTATGGATCAAACTATGTTTTATTAAAAAATTGCCTGCCAATTCTAAAATTTCTACGCATATATTTTTCGTAACGAGAGAACAGGTGTTTTTCATAAAACCTTGATCGACATTAAAATTATCGGTAAATGCAGAAATTATAAAATAAAAAATTGTACGAAACATATCACATGCACGCAACATTTGAATTTCCTAAAGTTAAAGTAAATACTTATTACTGCATGCTCTTGTTTGTGTAGTGTAATAAAGTTAAACTTTGACTTATCTTCAACATAAGTACACATCTAGGCGTTGATTCGTAACTAGAACAATTATGAGAACAAACGGATCGCACAATTTACATAGAGGGTGTTGTAGCCAAGTGCGGGTCGCGATAAAATATACATCAGCGTGTTGACGTTTTGATGGGGCGATATTAATTGTGTTAGGGGCGAGATGATGTCCCCGGGCAAGCGCGTGTTTCTACCAAATGAAGGTAATCACTGATCATTGTCTTTTTATTTTATGCTTTGATGTAACCTGATGTTAGCAGCTTTGTTTTCAATTCGCGTCACTCTCAAAGAGAATCTTAAGTGGAGACAATATTTAATGTATAATTTTTCAATAACGATGCAGGAAATTGGCTATTCATCAAACAATTTTACAGAAATCTTACTTCTACATTGCTTAATAAGAAATATTTCATTTTATTAATATTGTTAAAAAACTAACGAAGGTGCGGTGGGTATGGTCCGCCTTGGCTGTAAACATTTGAAAACTAATCATCCGACGAGTGGTATCATTTCACAGGCGTTTCATGTGAGAGAAATTTGCCCTGTGTCGAATAACTGAAGAGTTAACACTACTCTAAGTAGATTAGCTACTCAACTAATTCGTAAACTGACGCTTATATCTTATAGCTGTTGTAATATGTTTTAGTATTTTTTTTTGTAAGGTGAATCAATATAATTTTGTAGTTTTACATAATTCATAGGTAATTCTAAGCAGACTGATTTTAATTGAGTAGCTCTATTTTGGGCCATATTCGAATAACAATAATGCTCAATTTTATTACTGAAATTATATGTTAAAAATAACAGTTTGTTGTTAATTGATAAAAATGTTTTATTATACAAGACAAACATACATACTCGTATTTATTTTATGACAGAGTTGGGATGGCTTGACTATATTTCATACTGGGTGATACTCTCGCTAGCTACGCAACTTCACCCATGTAACGTTTAATTAAAAAACGTAGCCCTTATAAATTCACCATATCCGGCGTGTATCACAAAATACCTTATAATTTCGCTATCTTTTGTGACCCGCCATACAGATTTGTTATAAAAATTAAGAATTTTCTTTTGTTAGGTAGCTCCCCATTCATTAAACCAACCGCACCTCATCTTATACCATTAAATAAGGCTTCAAAAGTGGATTTTGAGGTCAAAAGTAGTGGTTTTTCTTTGCTATATATATATATTACGAGTTATCGGCTTGCAAAGTTGATAATTTTGTGTCCGCCCCTTTCAACCGCGTATTTAATAAGTCTGGAAGAAAATCACGATTATTTTGAACAATATCGGTTAAGAGTTTTTTTAAGATATTCCTAATAATTCTCAGTCTACGGAACCCTAACTTAATGCGTGTATGCCAGGAACATGGCTGGTTATTTATTTGAATGTAGAATAAAGATGGGAAAAACTTTCTGAAAAGTAAATTGCGAAACTGAATCTGTGCCTCAAATGCAAAAGATGATAATTCCTAAACATACAAAAAAAATGTTTTTTGTTAATTGTTAACCATTTCAGACAGTTTTGTTGATAATGTATAAGTTGACTAATAAACATAATTTTCAATTCAAATGTTATACGATATGAAATATATATTTCGCTCACAACAGACTTATGACACCATTTTCCATATCAGGTGTAACCCTCGCTAGCTAAGCCACTGTTGCACCCATGTTATGCGAAATTAGTTTTTAAATATATGCTTTTTTTATACCTATGTATAGTAAGACTGGATTTTGCCTATAAATTCCGAAGTAAGACATTTACAAGAAAATGCCACTATTATACAAGTATAGTTTGTTTTGCCAAGGGAAAATTACTCGAATGAATGTATAAATTTTCTTTATTGCACAATTTAAAAATACAATAGAAAGCTAGGATAAAAAAAGTACAAATCGTTCTGTAAACTTTACTAAAAGTTGTTTTTTAAACTTAAAGTAATCTAAGTTTAAAACATCAACGTACTATAAAGCATATTTATATACATGTACATAGGACATTAGAATAAATGTTATATTTTTAGTAAAACAAGCTGCGAGTAAAAAGCACGTGTCAGGCTTTTAGCTAACTTAAATTGCTCGTACACTCTAATTGTCGCTCGGAAACAAGCGACATATGATACCGTTTTTAACAACACGTGTCGTTGTGCTTTGGAGCTTTTTTTAAAGTCTTATTTATAAAAATGAAGCATTGTCAGTGATGATAACATAATTTTACCATTGCCACTCGAAAAAGGCCATCTTATTCATCGATAACAGTGAATAAAACTCACTTTTACTCACTGAGTAAATAAAAACTTTTTGAATTTGGAACAAGCACGAATTGTACGAATTATGAACAAAAAATAAACAAAACGTGTTGAAAGTACCTACTGGCTGGCTAAATGGAGCTATCAAAAAAAAATACCTCACTAATTCTAGTTGGATTTGTTCTATTTAATTTATCTAATTGTTAATTGTTTTAATTGTTAACTTGGTTTTTTTATGTCATTGTTATCTTATCACCCGGTAATAATTACTGAATATATACCAAAATGTGATAAATATTAATAAAGTAACTGAAAAGTAAGTAATTAAAATAAAAATAAAAATAAAAATTAAAATACTACTTTTTATTTTCTCGCAATCAATGATAAAAATAAGAGTATACAACACGTGAAACATCTTGGTCCTTTGTAACCCTCGCTCCGCTCAGGATTCTTCTCTAGAATCTACGGTAGGTCTTCATAATATTAAAAGATGTAAAAAAAATATTTATCATCTAAATAAGAAGGCACGAAGAACATGTGTATTTTTAAAAGCACACTTTGTGTATTTTTAAAAGCTATCCTGCTAACTAGACTACCTAAAAATACTTTATAGACAATGGTACGGAACCCCTTTATATATTTGTTTTATTATAATTTAATTATTTATTTTTTAAGTGAATACGTAACTAAATATTCTGCGAATATTTCAAGCGTCTACATGTTGCCGCTATCAATAGCGAGCAATAACGAACAAAAAAATCACGTTTGTTGTATGGTAGCCCCTTAATTCTGTTTTTTAGTATTTGTTGTTATAGCAGCAACAGAAATACAGCTTCTGTGAAAATTTTAACGGTTTAACTATCACGATTCATGAGATACAGAGTGGTGAGAGACGGACGGACGGACGGACGGACGAACGGGCGGATAGCGGAGTCTTAGTAATAGGGTCCCGTATTTTACCCTTTGGGTACGCAACCATAAAAAAAATAATAAAAGAAGTACCTAGGACACAAAGGACTTTTATTCTAGCGTTTAAACTTTTCAACAATAAACAGAATATTTTCAATTTACAATAAGGGTTTTATTTCTCAGTTATAAAATCTTCATTTGCCTGCGTCGGGGCATTTTTTGCCCATGAGAATTTCGTCGCTCCCACATGATTACAACCGCCTTATCTTAAACTCAAAAAGATGACATTTATGAAATTTCAATAACTTGTATTGGCTTTTATTATACATAAATACGAAAAAGATTGTAGGTATGTTTGTTCAGTTGTAACTCAAAAACAGCTGGACGGATTGGTTGATTTTAAATTTACACAAACACTTAACATATATTTTCCTAACTGAAACCGCGGGGACAGCTGGTTTTATCATACAAATACATATTGTAAGCTTACATTATTAACCATATTCAAAAATATATTTAACCAACTTTAAAAACAAAGGAGGTTTTTTTCAGAGTATGTCTTTATACTAACTGGCCCAGCGGACGTTGTTCTGCCCTTGAAAATGATCTGCAGTTTAAAGCAAAATTTACAAAACTAAACCTTTTCTATGAAAACATACGTCAGTATGCAATTTTTACGGTGATCGGTCAAACAATATCAGAGTTTATTAATTTTTTACATTTATACCACAACATCCATTTGATAGTATTGCAAGCGTCCATAGGCCACGGTGACCGCTTACCGCCTGATGCGGACCGTGTGCTTGTTTGCCAGCTTAATAGTATAAAAAAAATTGTAAATATAATATTCAAATTCAAATTCCTATGTTCAAGCCACAGTGGGAAAGCCACTTATCAGCTAATGTATTTTCGGAAATTAACGAAAAGTTTTACAATTAAGAGAATAATAATAATAATAAATATTTTTGGACATGACATACATATAGCGCCATCTGGCCCCAAAGTAAACAGAGCTTGTGTTATGGGTACCGGACAACGGATACAAATACATATTTATTACTTTTTTTTGTAAATACATACATATCATACATAAGTACACCCAGACTCAAAACAAACACAAATGTTTATCAAATAAATGTTTGCCCATTGCAGGAATCGAACCCACACCAGTCAGCCACTCTACCAACTAGGCTGCGAGGGAATTTATACATTCTTTAGTTAACGCATCTTATTCTAGATCACTAAGTATAATATTACTTTCGAAGCACTTTCCAAAATCATTTTACTACACCTAATTCACAAATAATGCAACGATCCCACCCGATCCCAAAGTTATCTCTGTATTTGCGGTACTTGGTAATATTTTGCTACCCTAAAAATGATTCAATGAGATACAATTACGTACTTACTTTGAGGGCCAAAATATAAATTATTCATTATAGTTAGTGGCCGTGGTGGAATAACGAGGAACAAATGAGGGTTGTGGTTTCTACTTCGGACCGCATTTCTCTTAACAAATCCCCAAACATAGAAGAATCATAAATGGGTTTAAAGTGAAGGGGATGTTTAAATAGGTGGAGAAAACGAATATGAATGGTTTTTAAGGAATTATATTTGCATGAGAAGTAAATAGACTGTTATATTGAATTAAAGACTCCCTCGCAGAAAGAGGGTGTGGGTTCGATTTCAACACTGGACAAAAATTTGCATTTGACTTGAGTCTGGGTGTATTGATATATATGTATGTATTAACAAAAAAAAGCAATAGATGCTGTTCTTATTATTATCATTCTTTTAATTGTAAAACTTTTCTTTAATTTCCGCAAATACATAAGCTGATAAGTGGCTTTCCCACCGTGGCTTGAACATAGGTATTTAAATTGATAATTATATTTCATTACATATAGCATAATGTAATTAAATAATATATATATATATATATGTTGCGTATTGTGATACAAATAAATCAAAACCCATGGGGTATTTGCCGTTGACCTAGAACCATAAAATTTGGTAAAGAACAAAGAAAGCAAGATGTTACATCACAAATATCTTATGATGGAAGAACTATCTACATATAATAAGTTCGTACGGGACCTCGCTGGGAGCCGCACTCGCACTTGGCTGGTTTTTTTTTATATTGTGTCATCTGTCAACGTCGCAGTTTGTTGTCATACGAAATGAATTTTGGCACTATCTCCGGGGTTCCTTAAATTTTACTTTTTAAATATAAAGTTTACGATTTTGATTTAAAAATTTGAGAGCTCGCCGTTTTTGATTTCAAAAGATTCTGATGAGCTGTTACTTTTTAACATTATCGCAAAGGTGCCGTAATATCTTGTATGAAGAAACTTAAAAAAAAAATGTAAAATAATGGTTTATCAGAATCTTATGAAACCAACAACCGCATGAAATCAAAATACAAAGTGTAATTCACGGAATTTCGAAGATTATGGCAAATAAATTTTGTATGAAAAACAATCTACAGCGTTTACCCTTAAAAGTTAGCCGCTGTTCAACTATTAACCTAAGGTCACGAATTTGTTTAAAACGAGTGAGCGTTGCGACATTGACAGTGTAGTCGTCAATAGCGCATTGCAACAATTTGTTATGAATTTTCAAGAAGAGCTTTAGGTTGTCAAAGAACATAAAGCATGTAGCTGTCCAAAAGACATGCGGCAGTTCGTTGATGATATAAAAATAATGATGTTATCTCATATTGGTATCACTCAGAGAAGAAGGTAACAAATAGTCTAAGCAAATAAGGTGTGAATCTTATGCTTGTATTTTTTAATCAAAGGCTTATCGAACATCAGAATATGCCACTTCGCCTTGATGGCTGTGGAGCAGTTCGCTCAAAAACTGTGCTGGTTGTCAGATAACCAAATACGGGTTTGTTGCATTATATGACAATTTATAACACAGTCAAAAATATTTCCAATTACTCACAGGACAGCTATTTGCCTATAGTTTTCACTTCAGACCGTAAATACAGGAGTGACTCTTGAAAGTTTACAAATATTTTGCTAACTTTAACCACAAAATAAATAGTATAGTGGTAGAGTAAAGCACTGTCAACACGATCCGTTAGGGTTCTTTTACCAACTTGTTACCTACCTGCGAGACTGTCTGTCTAAGTAATCTGTGATTTTAACCCCATTTATAAAATGTTTGTTCTAGAACGTCATAACTTGCCTAGAATTTGTGTAGGTATACTACCACAGATTCAATTAAGTTAGTTACTGACGCTGTAGTAATAAATGGTAGTAATCAGGTTTCATCAGCACCGCTCATTAAGTCATAAATCTTATCGGAAGTGCCGCAGTTTATAGGAGATTAATACATAGCGTTAATATCATGAAAATGCAGCATCTGAAAACCTTATAAGGGAAAGTCTGACGCACACGGTTAAAACTAAGCATGTTATATTATTTTTTATCTTTGTCTCGATGTACAATATATCACATGTAAATACTGCACAAAATTTTGAAATTATATTCATAAATACGATTGAAATTGATTATTCTCGCACAGACAAAATTAAAGATAATCGAGACGGATCGATGTCCTATTTAGATGTGTATTTGTAAGGTTGATGTACTAGGACTTTATAAGTCACTTGGAGTTGTTTTTTTACATTTAATACATAGTAGTCACTGGGTAGTCTCAATACAAACACAAAATAAATATAAATGTCTAGTGCAAAAATCCAACCCAGGCCCCTTGATTCAGTAGTTGGGTCATAACCCACTGAGCCATAGAGCCACAAAATTCAAAATCTTTTTATTCAAATGGGTTTTCTAATTACACTTTCGATCATCAAGAGAAATAAACAAGTATTTGATTTGCAAACTAAATTGCACAAACATGAATGACGTGTTTATTTAATCAAGAAAATTAGTAAGAGCAAAAAAATTATGCACATATATTCATCTAATACAGAGAAGCTCGTGGCCCAGTTACATTTGTCTATCGGAAACAAAATTAATCAACGTCAAAGGGTGGCCAGTACCTGGATGGATGATGTATTTCAGAGGGCACGCTGCTGTTATAAGCTAACAGTCGTTAAGCCCAGCTAGAGGCCTTATGAGTGCAGGCAGCCTAAAACATCTGGCAGTTGGGTGGCCACAAGGTAGTCAACGTCCGCCAATCTGCACTAGGCCAGCGTGGTGGATGGTATAATTGCTAGAAAGAATTTAAGAACATTCGGTTGTTACCTGAGTCCCTAATAATATACTCTAACAATCTGACAATATACCTACACAATTTCTTATTCTGAAACAGTGCACAAATTAGTAATACATCGTTCATAGATGAGTGCTGTATCAGATTACAATAGCTCGTTGATATCGCTTCGACGAGCTTCGAGGCAGCTTATTCAAGCACAAAGCACTGTAACGAGCACGCGCCGGAAGCGGCCTCATGGCGCTCGCGCAGTTTCCGCTAGGGGCATCACTCTCATCTCATAAATACAACTTTAATTATAAATGATCGAAATGTTACTTTGAATATCTATTTTTTTAACCGACGATACAAAAGGCGGAGGTTCTCAATTCAACTTTATATTATTTATTTATTTATATGTCCAGAAATAAATTTTTGAGTTTTTTTTATTTGTTTAAGTTTCGATTTTTCTCCATTTTGATTTCCCTATTATGGTAGAAAAACAGTGTATTTAAATTAGTCACTAACATTCGTCTAGGGACTTAGTTAACAGTTTTGACTGGATTTTCATAAAATGCTCTTTTAATAATAAAACGGTATTGTACCCATCTGCCAAGCCTACCCGTCTACCAAGCCATCTTCGTCCTTCATAATATTAAATTTTATAAAAAATAAAATTCAATAATAAAAAAAAAGAAAAAAAAAAGAAAAAGAAATATAAAATAAAATTGTTATATAAAACTAACATAATGATCAAAGTAATAATTAAATAGGATCGTGGCAGATCGAGGACTTAGAAAAAGTTAGCCAGGATCGTGGCGGTGGAGGTCTTTAATATTTTTATAGACTTTCTAAAGACGGGCTTAACACATTTATGTAGTTAAAAACCTAAATTCGAAAAACAAATAAAATTCATTACAAGAACACCCGGGACAGCATAAGTTTACGTAGACATACATAGGCAGCGGCGAGCGTCGCGGTGCCACCAAATATAAAGAAAGCGTATGAAGTGGGCATATGCAAAATGCGATAGATTGCTATAAAATGCAATGTATTATTGAGTGATTACATTCTAATATGAGAGGAATTTTTTACCTTTCTGATGGCTATTAAAAGGTGGCAGTGTTGTGGTAATCTGGCTCTGGAATGTGACTCTTTTGCTTGATTAAGCGATGGATGTTGCTTCTTATGTTTGATTACTTATACTGTTATACAATACAGGTAAAAAGACCTCGCCTGAGTAAAGTAAAGAAGGAGACAAGGAGATGATGGAGGCATGCCCGGGGATCGGAAGCCTAAAGCCTACTGATGTCTCGGCATATTTATCGTTATCATTCGTTAGTGGCTTCAAGTTACATTGGCTGAGCTCTCAGACGGTTTGAACATCTCTCGCCTAAAGTTTCGATCCGTTTGTTTGGGTCAAATCCGAATGTAAGTTCAGTGCCGAGCGACTTGAACGACGACAACAGATTACACAGTGTAGAAGGGTAAAGGTCCTTGCCCCGAGCTGTCTGTCAAAGTCGAAAAACTGCGAAAGAAGGCAATTATTGTTTTATTAAAATTGACATGTAAACCGTTGCCATGTTGCGAGGAGTCGGACGCTGATTACGCGAAGGCGACAGTGATACTTCACCTACGCGACTGGTGACACCAAATAGGGAGAGGTCTTGTAGCGATTTGAATATTGGAATGCGACTCTTTTGCTTGTATCAGTGATGGACGTTGCTTCTGAGGTTTGATTGTTTATAATGCTTCTATATTACACAGGTAAAAAGGCCTCGTCTGAGTAAAGTAAAGAGGAGACAAGGAGATGAAATGGAGGCATGCCCTGGGATCGGAAGCTTAAAACCTACTGGTCTCTCAGAATGTTTATCGTTAATATTCGTTAATGGCTTCAAGTTACATCGGCTGAGCTCACAGACGGTTTGAACGTCTCTCGCCTAACGTTTCGATCCGTTTGATTGGGTCAAATACGAATGTGAGTTCAGTGCCGAGAGACTTGAACGACGACAACAGATTACACAGTGTAGAAGAGTAAAGGTCCTTGCCCCAAGCTGTCTCTCAGAGTCGAAAAACTGCGAAAGAAGGCAATTGTTGTTTTATTTAAATTGACACGTAAACCGTTGCCAAGTTGTGGGGACTCGGACGCTGATTACATGAAGGCGACAGTGATACTTCACCTACGCGACTGGTAACAACTCATGGAATCATATTTGGCTCGCGACTAAATTCCTAAAAAGCTGCGATACTGAATATTACATAAATAATCTAACTCACACCTATTCTATCGTTAATCGATCAAATAAACTATAAACTATAATTCTTCGTACTTGAACTGATAATATACCTATACATTTAACCTGTTTATGAATCCTTGATCATGTATGGTGTGGACGCCGGCTTGAAAACCGAAATATATCATTTATAATCTACGACTGAAGTTACATGGATGCAGTGGGGCTTATTGCGTCTTGCTCTTCGGAGTGTGTTAAGCATGGGGCGTGCCCTTTTGGTGAATTCCATGGCTGTTCCATTGGTACATAATAATTATTACCTACTACACAAATGGTTCAGTGGGGTTTATTACGTCCTGCTCTTCGGAGTGTGCTAAACACGAGGCGTGCTCTCTTGACAATGTAATGGCTGTGTCTGTGCGAACGGATGTCACACTCTTTGGCCTAAGGCTGAGTGTTTGTGTTATGCACGCACAAGGATTTGTTCCTGAAACTACATATAAGACTTCGGTCTTCAGCTTCGGCTGCAACGATAATTTAATGGTTATACCATTTATGATTTCACACCTCTACTCCTTCGGGGGATGTGCGCTAAGTTAGCCTCGGTATGGACACGTACCGTGGGAAGCGCTGGGTGGAGCTTCCCGCCTTTTTATTTTTTATTTTAGAAAAATAAAAAGCGCATAGGGGTAGAGGATACTATTTTCATTACTAGAACGGTGTTTCAGTCTTTCTCTTAAAGAACCTGCGGTCTACGTTACACAATAAGGTCCTACCACTTAGACGATCACATAGCCAAACGTTCGAAACCTTTATACTTCAGTTTTCAAGTTTCGCGTTCATATTGTCTTTTAATCTTTTCTTTCCATGCTGGTTAGTCAGGTAGGTCTAGAGGTGTTAGTTAGTTAGGTAGGTACGTTTAGAGGAGGTAGTATTTGTTCTTTGGGGTTACAGTAGTCAGAATATTTCAATATTTTACGAAAATCAAATCAACTCAATTGTTTGTTTTATTTAAATAGGATAAGATAAAAGAAATAAGTCCAAATACGAGTTATATAGCTGTATAAACCGATAAGGATCCGTCCGTCTGTCTAACCGTATCAGGTTCTCTAAGTCTTCATTCATTCGAATAAAAAAACAACGGCTTGCACTCCGGGAGTGCCGGCAGAAGTGAAAACATACTCGCTATTTACTTCCCATCACTTCTTATCCATATTTATTTATTAAAAATAATAACTTTTGTTTATTTACTTTTTTGACGTTGTATATTTGACAGCTCAATCTGTCATAGAATTAAAATCCCATATCCAACCTCCCTGTACTACTCATAATCGCCATATACTTAAAATAAAAACTAACCTAATGTAAATAAAGGTCACGTGTCCTAACGCGAGTGACATCTTACGAATTTTCGATCAGGACACGTGACCTGACGCGAGTTTAACAGTTTTTACCCATCACAAAAAAAGTGCACAGCGCCTCTAAAGAAGTTTTCACTTAAAAAAAACCGTATATAGAAGATTTTAATGATTAGGTCCAAAGTTCAAGAGTGTATCTTTTAAGTAGTTATAGGTTTAGTACTATTACTGAGTAATGTTATATTTTGTTTATTAGGGGCCTGAAATATTTTTGTAAGCATTTGCAAGCATTGCATTAATTAAATTTGGTTTTCTATTCTATACAAATATTTTAATAGAATCTTTTTCGTTTCCGCGCTTTTTTTTAGACTTCTAGAATTTGCTGTTATTCGATAAAGTTGAAAATTTCAGTTGAAAATTCACTCTTAACGTAAAATTTCAAAATAAGCTTTTCTTCTAATTCATAGTTATTTTTAAGGTTTTATACTACACAAATACTAGATAAGGATACAGTTAATGCGGTCATAAAATAGGTTCATAAAAAAACTATTGTCGTTAGCGAGTAAAAGAGCCTATGTTTTTTACCGATAACACCCTTAACTCAAACAATTTTATATTGCCAAAATTGGGCTTTTGCATTAATTTGCATTAATTTCCTTGGACATTAATAGGAATAGATGCTTTTAATGATTAAAATTGACTAAACTTCACCGTAAAGAGCTTACAGAATAATATATTTTGTTGACACAGGCATATATAATCTGAAAAAAATTAGTGCAACATTACATTACCGCGCGCCGAAGAACACAATCTCTGATGCTGATCTTAGGCATCTGAGGCACGATAAAACAGATCTTACCTGAAACAAATAAACAATTAGTTATTCCTGAGGTTCGTGATTGTTGTCACAGCGATCAACTATTGGAACGAAGAACACAGTTCGATCCCCACATAGTTTTGTTACTCTTATAGTGAATATGTATATTTTTTACTTATCCATAACTTATCGGTATATTACCTATATTAGTAATATTAATATATATTAATATAAAAAATATTAGCTTTTCCTCATGACTTTGTCCACGTGGATCACACTATGCATCACATTTCCGGTTATACTGAGCGTGCTCGGATAATTTGTTGAAGTTGAATACCGCATCGACATCCGTTTATAAGTTTTATGTGTAGTATACGGGCAGACAGGAAAACATACGAAATTGTAAACAAACAAAAACCCATATTTAGAGATCAAAATATTATTTTTGAAATATTCTTAATACGCAAACATTACCCTATTGCAGTTTTATAATAGTACTTATAGATCTAGATATTATGCACCTTTTACCCAATAGTAGTAGTTTTAGTTGTAAATGTTGTGAACAGGTATAAATAGGTATTGAAACCACAATAGACGGTGGTCTTGAGAGTAACTTTTGGCTATAAACTACATTGGAACTATAGAGCTTATGGATACTAGTATCAGCCATGAAAAGTTAGTCTGTTTGGCTGTACTAAAGCTGCCTTGAGTTCCTCGTACGTAAGTTGCATACGGATATTCAAATTTATAAACTTGATACCGTATTTTACTCAATTGCAAAATATATTAAGAATGTATATTATGTAAACTAATCCATAATGCTTAAAAAAATTACATAGGTACTATCTTTGATTTAAAATTTTACTATAAAATTTATATTAGTCCTATACAGAATATATGTCTAATTAAATAAAAAAAAAATTAATGCAAAGTTTAGGTTAATTTTAAAATTAGTCTTATTAATATTCTCTTCTTAAAATTATTAATATAACACAGAAATATTTCCCTAATTAAAAGTCATAATATACATACATCGATGTGCATATATATAAGTTAAACATATATGTAATAAAGACTACAATTTATTTAGGATTGTTAGGTTAATACTATTAATACAATATTTATAAGATCTTTAATTCGTAGTAGTTAAAAATTTAAATTAAAAGGCTATAATATGTCAACAAAATGTAAAATAACATTTATGACCGCATAATTTCCTTACAGCATTTCATATTTCTAACAGTGACGTTACACTACATCACTTCTCGCCAAAATGTCGTACATTGACAGGCATTGTTTAAAGTTAAATTGCTTTCACACAGGGTACAGCAGCCGTCATCGCCCGGAAACCAACGTCACATCACATCACTGCATTTTCTCCCCGCTTTCCTGGGTGAACTAAAAGTTTAAATGGCCACCTTTGTGTGAACGATTGTACGTTGACATTCTGGAATGCTCAGGAATTTGAAACAACTTTGTAAGGAACTTTATTAAAAACATCGCGTTAAGTTCTGAATTTTACATACATTAATTAATATGTTAAAAAAAAATTATTAACAAAAAAAAAACAACCGGCTTCAAACAGATGCAGTAAATGGGTAAAAATAATAATTACTAATTTCCAAAAATCTGAACTGAATTACAGTTTGAAATTGGTGTCATGCAAGCAAAGTGTGTTATAAACTGAACATATGTACATAGACACCAATTGTAATTCAGATCAGATTTTTGGAAATTAGTATTATTTTTACCTTTTTAGTGCATCTTTTGAAGCTGGTTGTTTTTTTTGTTAAAAAGTTTTTATTTGTTTTCTTTACAGTGAAGAATTGCTTTTTTTTTCTTGTACACTAAACACATTCATACATAAAAAAAAAGATTCCGACGAATTGAGAACGTCTTCCTTTTTTTGAAGTCGGTTAAAAAGTATGAGTTTGAAAAAAAATTTACTAATGTAAGTTATACCCCCCCCTAGCCTATATCAAGCTGATCGAAAGGGGTGTCATCAAAAGCTGTTCTGATATTTTCTGATGATAAAGCATTTATACCTATATAGCCCCGACACCTATTCGCCTGCAGATTTGAAACAAGCTCCAAGGGTCGATGCGTCAATCCTATCATTCCATACTAATTTGCAAAGCGGATCGTCCCAAAACCTGAGCAGATTCAGAAATTTATTATAAGTTGGTTAGAGGTACTGTATGTAAAATACAAAAATGGTGTTAGAGAAAAAATTCAATTTTTTGAAACAAAGAAAAACAAATTAGTGGTCTTTACTCTAATAGGCGATCTCTTCCAGATAATCTTTTGGTAGAGGCGACTGTGTGAAAAAATGTGACTGATATAAATACTAGGTTTGTTTAAATTTTTAAATAAGTGGTCCTAACTATACCAAAGTTATACCTATGCTTAACGTGCAAAAAAGGCATTTTTTGAGAAAGAAGTTGATACAAAGGGGTTCCGCAATATAACACAATATTAGAAATACTTTTTTTATTACTAAATAATTAAAATCAACACAAACAAACTCAAATGTTTAGTTAGAGGCCCATGTTTGCAAATGCGCGAATTTCACAAATCTCTGATTACCTTTATTTTGTTGGAACACGCGCCTGCCTCGGGCTTTTCTCGCCCCTCGCACAATTAAAATCGCCTCATCAAAACGTCAGTCAACACGCTGACTTATATTTTATGATTAACAATTTTATGAATCGATTTTAACAAACTTCAAATGGGGGTATTTCCCTTTTATTTTTGTCTAAAAATTAAGTTATTACGTTTTGGAGGGAATGTTGAATATTAAAGAGTTCTCTAATTTGGTACCAAAACATTCAGTTTAATATTAATTCAAACTATTTATATTTCAATCAGAGAAATTTTGAACATTCACGAATACCAATCCACGAATTAAAATGTCACCGAGATATTAAGGCAATAGCAAACAGAATAAGCAAGAACCACATAATTAAATTACCGCTGGCGTGAAACTCGTAACCTAATTACTACACAAATAATGCAACATCATTACCTACTGTTCCTAATACTAAAGTCCTCGCCGCGCGTTACCCTACTTAGTAATCTCTTGCTTCCCAAAAATGATCCAGCGAGATATAATTATCTACTTGAAGGGCCGATATATAAATTATTCATAATATTTTAGTGGTCGTGGTGGAGTAACGAGCTACAAATGGGGCTTGAGGCCTTTATTCTGGCGCGCGTTTCTCCCAATGGACCCCTAAACTTGGAGGAATCATATTTGAAATATGCGCAGTTTTATGAAGGAAACATGGAAAAGCCAGCAGAAAACTAAAATAAATACGCATTTTATGCAATAATAAGATTGATGTTTATTCTGGAACCTGTTAACTTTCTAACTTAGTTTATTTTTACCTATGAGATCTTTTTTTAAATAATGTTAATGTACAGCATTCGTAATATATAGTATTTAACCTTTGGTATACAACTAAGCGTCTGTTCCTTATGTTGTCGTCGTCGACTCAGCCGGAAGACATCCATTGCTAAACGTAGGCCTCCCTGATATATGTCTATGTACATTTAAAACTGTGCGTGCTTGTGTTATGAAAATTACAGAAGAATGTAAAATTCCCAGCAATGTTATTAATATGCTATTTTTTTAAAAGAATTTTTATCACGTAAATGAGATAATGCAAAAATACAAACTGGGCTAAAAGAAATAAAATTTGTATCCGTGATTAGCGATTATTTATTATTTCATATGTATAAAAGGCTTCATAGGTATAAAATATGTTTAATAGAAAATAAAATAAAATAAATATTTTGGAGTCGTTTAACAGTAATGTTTTTAACACCGATTCAATTATTTTTCTTTAACTTCTAACTGTCACCTAATTTTGACTAAGACCAATCAATAATTTTGTACAGTACCTACCTACATTTTTATTCTTTGCCTTAGACGTGGACCGAAAACATGCTTATCCTATTCTTATGACTTGCATTTCTTGGAATGCAGGGAAGTTAAACAACGGAACCTTAAATATAGCTCAGTAAAATTACGCTTTTATACGAGCGATGTAGAGCTACGTATCGTTAGAAGCGCTGCATTGCGAGTAATGGGTCCGGAAACTGTCACAGAATTCAACTACGCTGGGGTAAAAGTCTATGGAATAAGTATTAGTGGAAGCGACAGGAATAACATATATGTAATATTACCGAAAGTTAATAACTAAGAAGAATCAATAGATTTTTACATAAAGTAAAAAAACCGCTTCTAATTTCCGTTGGTATATACACGCATAACCTCAGACAGTAAATGCTTGAAAACTATATTTATTTGTCACAAACATGAATAATAAAAAAATTATTTGCCGCGCTGCTTTGGTTATAAAAGAAACTCTTACATTTTTAAAATTAGTCAGAGTTGGGAGTTCAGTTTCAAATATTTGGAATAAATTGTAAACGTGGTCCAACATTCATTAATCGTTTCAGATCCATCTCCTAACAGAGGTTGTTTATTAAAATAGCTGGTTTTTTACTTTACTTATTGATCAACTAGAGAAGGCTCAGACTAAACCATTTTTTACATATTTCATATCTCAACAGAACTTTTTTTAAACACTGCCACCACTTTTATTATTTCTCAGAAGTGTTTGCGGCATCTAGTTTTTATATTCTTGAGAAATAATATAATATTTCTGTCTTTTTACATATGTATATGGAATACGAGATGAAAAATTTTTGCTACAAAGAGAAGCTTTGAAGAGACTATAACAGTTTTGAATAAGTAATTTGATATTAGTGTAGTGTGTCCTAAATAATTTTTACTTAATATAATGTCCAAAAATATAAAATTAAACTATTTTGTGAATTTAGGCTCAGTAGTTTCAAAAATAAGGGGGATGGTAAGTTTTTATATTTCATAACCATTTATTTTAAAATAATAAAATATTTATTTTCGAGACCCAAACAACAAGCAATATTAATTTCATTTGAAATTTCACATGGTACAGTTTGTTAAATTTCCTCATTTGCCCCCATAGTTTCTCTTTGGCATGCCTCAAGGTGGTATACTTTCACCTCGCGTATTCTCTATGTTTAATACTCTTGTTTCTTCTAGGATTAGTTTTGTTGTTCTTACCTTCTTTATGCTGACGACTTACAGCTTTACATAAAAGGAAGAGTCGAAGATCTCGATTATACTATAGAAACGCAAGAATAACATTGAACTAAATAACATCTATGAGTGGTTTTCATACTCTGGAGTGGCGGAAATCCTATAAAAAAATGCCAGAATAGAATTGTAGGTAGTTCCTGACAAATAGGAAATTTGACAAAAATTTGAGTTTCCAACGATACTATTGTACCATTTTGTGCCAACATTTGCCAACATTGACTGTTACAGACGGACAGACAGACAGATAAGTTATCCTATAAGGTTTTCGCCATTTTTTCATTAGCACGTACGTAACCCTAAAACACTTTAATTTTACACATTCTTACAACAGTAAAGATATAATTATTACTGCTCGAAATGCATTTCGGAAAATGTTCGGAGGGTGAAAAAGACCATTATGTGTACGCAACATTTTAAAGCACAAAATATTTTGTCTATAAATCTCATGACTACAAGTGTTACGATTCATGCGATATCAAACTGAGCCTCACACCCTGTCTCGACTAATGTGCTTACTCCATTACATCTGGTGGTTTTATAGCCAAACAACCTAGAAACTTCCTCACCCCTCTCAACTGAAAACTTTCGATACTAAGTGAGGGGAATCTCAGACTTTGCCACAGCTCTAATTCACTGGTCCTGTTTTACAGCTCTCGGTAGATTTGGACAAACATCGTGGACTTGACGAGTTTGCATTAAGTTTTATTACTTCCCGTTCTTGTAAAATTATAAGTGTAATATATCTGTGAATAAATACAAGGGAATACTTTTATCGTTAAGTGAAAAAGTGTTACTGCAACCATTGTTATCCTTCCAGTCGAGTAGTCTTTTTAAAAAATACATATATATTATCACGACACTTTTGAACAAAGGGGTGGTCATATATATTACAAATAATGCTTGTAATAATTCTTCGAATTTGATACTAAGTATATCAATGTCATGTATCTAAGTTATGAATTAAATTTCGTTTTGATCACTTTTTTTTTATAACACAAAGGTAGCAAAGTTTGTTTGCCACCTTTGCTACCTGAGTGTTATAAAAAAAAAGTGATACGGTCCGCCTGATGGTTAGCGATCACCGTGGCCTATGGACACTTGCAACACCATAGGTATCTTCTTTATTAAAGCCAGCACGACCTTAAGGAATAACAGATTTTAGCTTTTATAGTAGCTGGGCGATCGAGCTTTGCTTAACAAAACACGGAGTTAACATATTTACTCATAAATGAGCCCTAGATAGATTGATTATTCACCTTCGTACGCGCTTATAATGAATATTTTATAGAAATCATTAAAGTCGTTTTTAAGAACGTGATTTTTTTTGCTCTTTTTAAAATTAAAAGATGTATTGTTTAAGATTCAGCTAATACAAATGAATAGGTTTGAATAGTTTTTTGACGCCCTGTCTATTAGTTAAGATTAAGCTAGTTAAATGAATAGATTTTGAATAGTTTTCGACACCTTGTCCGGCTCGCTATGTACGGTTTTGCATCGAAATTCAGTTTCAAATTATTTGAGGCACGTAGGCAAAGTTAGTCCAGTTTGAATTCGGCTTCGATTCATATTTACCGACGAATTGAAATTGAGTTATATAGTTGCCATGCGTGTTATTGCACTTGCATTTAATGTTTCTATAGATAAGCTTATTGATTTTAATTAGGTGCCCCACTTTATAACTTTTTTAGGACGAGGCATTGCGAAAAAAAGATGCTTTTTCGTTGAAGAATATAGATCAACAATAAATGCTACGGATCTGAAAGTAAGCGTCATGTATTTTCAAACCTTTTTCTTGACTTTGTCAGAAATATGATTTGATGATTTTGGCTCAATTTATCAGATCAATTTTTCTCTGCCGACTAATGTTTTTTGGCAATTTCGTGCGCAACGAATTTTTAACATTGCGTCGAAATCAGTTTAGATGCGTTTTGCACTTTACTGTGCAATACTCATGAATGCCTCTCCTTGATAAATAACTACTGTTTTGGAAGAAAAATGGTGTTCCGGCGAGAAGAAATAGTAAAATTTTGTGTGTTTGTAAGATTGATGTACTAGGACTTAATAAGTCATTAGGAGTTGTATTATGTTACGTTCGTAACGAGCGCATATCCAAGGCAAAGATGTAGTTCGGATTTTCATCAGCCAGACTTGTGCCTCGAGAGCTCACTGGTTTAGTACTTACACGGAATGTAAGGGTTGCAGGTTCAAGTCCTGGCCAAAGTATTCATTTATATTGAACAAATAAATAAAATTCCGAATACATCATATAAACATTTGTATTTAAAATAACAAGCGTATATGTTTAATTAATACCCGACATAGCTCGCAGAATCAACAAGCTAATGTGGCAGTAGGCTGGTCACTTCTGTCGGAGGGCCATCGGCCGATGGAGGAGAGATGTCCTAGAGTCAAGACCGCGTACCGGAAGGCAAAATAAAGGCAAAGGGTGGCCGGTGAATGCATTTTTTTTTTCTTTTTTATACCACTAAGGTTGCAAACAAGCTTACGGTCCGCCTGATGGTAAGCGGTCACCGTAGCCTATGGACGCTTGCAACACCAGGGGTATCACTGGCGCGTTGCCAACCCTTCAGATATCTAATAACTTCTTTCTTGAAGAATTCCATACTGTAGTCCTTGCAGAAAACCTTGCCAGGGAGCTCATTCCACAACTTAAGCGTCCGCGGGAGGAAGTTTCTCTGAAACCGCACTGTACGCGACCATTTAGGTTCTAAAGTGTGAGAATGAATTCCATGCCGATGGCGAGCGGTGCGATGGTAGAAAGTAGCCGTGGGCATCATTTCGAACAATTCCTCAGAACACAACCCATTGTACAAGCGGTAGAACACACACAGGGAGGCAAAGTCTCTCCTCCGACTTAAGGGCTCGATACCGCAAGTGAGTTTGGAATCTTCGACAATTCTCACAGCCCGTCGTTGAACCGAGTCAAAAGGGCCAAGCTGGTATCCGGGTGCACCTGCCCAGAGATGGCAGCAGTACTCCATATGGGGCCGAACTTGCGACTTGTAAAGTAACAACCTTTGCCCCGACGTGAAGTACCGCTTCGCTCTGTTGAGTACACCAAGTTTTTTGGACGCCAGCTTCACCTTATCGTGTAAATGATCTCGGAACTGTACATCGCTTGAGACACCAAGGATTCCAATGCTCTTGGAGATGGAGAGGGGAATGTTCTGGAATTGTGGGACCACAGTGAATGGAGTTCTTTTAGCGGTGAACGCGCACACTTGTGTCTTTGTAGGGTTGAATCGGATCAAGTTTACCCGTCCCCAGTCAGAGACTTGGAACAGTGTGGTCTCGATTCGAGACATAAGTTCTCCGCGGTTTTCCTTTAGTCCACAACGGAACGAGGGATGCTTGCACGACCCGTGTAAAAAGCGTCTCCAGTACTGTCATCTGCATAGCAATGTATGTTGTTAATGTCCAACATGTCATTGATATGCAGTAGAACAGCGTAGGAGACAGCACAGAGCGTTGCGGGACACCAGCATTAATGTCCTTGCTATCAGAGTAACTACCGTCAACTACGGTTCGTATGCGTCTGCCGGACAAAAAGCTAGCCACCCATTTGCACAAACCCTCGGGCACTCCGTAAGATGGCAACTTCGATAGAAGACCCCAGTGCCAGACCCGATCGAACGCCTTCGCTATGTCCAGGCTACATGCCAATGCCTCCCCCTGACTCTCAATGGCTAGTGCCCATCGGTGTGTGAGATACACTAGAAGGTCACCAGTCGAGCGACCGTGGCGAAAGCCATATTGACGGTCACTGACCAGATCGTGTACTTCTAGGTATCTTAGAAGCTGTGTGTTGATCACACGCTCCATCCCCTTAGAGAGGAGAGATGTAATAGCGATAGGCCTGTAATTCGATGGATAGATAATAACTTTCTTTTTTCACAAAACCAATGTAGAGCCTTACCTTTTTAGAGTAGTCTTACCTTTTTGAAATGTAGCAAAGCGTTCATAATTGAATATCGCACTAACTATAGGTGACATTGAAAATGCTAGACTAGAATGATATTTCGGTAATCCTGACAGGATTACAGGACAGGACATAAAAAATATTAAAAAAACAAATTACCACTTTTCAAAAACAAGCTCAGGCCGGATTTTGCTGAATTAATTATTTTTTTAATAATTATATTTAAAACCACAATACTGAGTTTCTAGTTTTTTATATATTTTAATGTTACCCTTAACTCCAAAACTAAAAAATGTTTAGCAGAAATGGCGCTTCGACACGAAGTTTCGTGAATCAAGTTGATATTATATATGTATTTGATTCCTATAACGATTAGTTTTCTCATAATCGAAATGTATGTGTGAGTAACGCTCAACGTTCAAAAGAAACTTTATTTACTTAAAGGAACATATAAAGCCCATTTAAATTTAATAAATACCTTAGTCCCAGAAAAACCCCAAATATTATAAAGCTCCATAAAAATAGCGCTAAAATATTTTCTAGCAGCGGTGTCGTTCGTGTTGTATTTATTTTATTTCTGAGAGGAATCGGGGAGGATTAGACCTGCTCACATCGAAATTCAAGGCAACAGGTGCCTTCTTTCCCCTTTCCTCACCACCCACTATCCATTTTAGACGCGTGTCACGAAACAATCAAAACAAGATAAAAATTTTCGAATCCCAAAATAAACTCATGTTTCGTAAATGAGATGTGAGAATGAAAATGAGATGTTAATTTTGTGTTTGTCAATACTTTAATTTATTTTTAGGTCAGAATTTATACCTATTTTTTATATGATTCACATACTTCAGGGTTTCATAATTTATAGTTAAACAAAAAGCTTTATAAGCTTTACACTAAAAATATATTTACATCCGTCTTACCGTCTATTGGTACGTCATTCTCGCAACGGGTCTATAAGGGGTTCTTCCCGTTCGTTCAACTATTATGTCCAACTGGTTGTACGAACAAGGATTTTTCCTCGTTTACCAACTACGTAGTTGAACATTGGAAAACCTAAATTTACATGGCCCTTTGTACATCTGCATGACTAGTTGAACCACTGCCCTGAAATGATAATATTAAACCGATCTTAAAAAAGGATGTTCTAAGATGAGGTTTTCGGAAAGGCTTTATTCTGAACTAAATATCATTTCTTTTAAACAGACTTTTCAAAGGATGGAAGTTGTAGTTAAAAAAAACGTCAAGTGTGAGTCGGTTTAGCGCACTGAGGGTTTAATACGGACTATAAATATGAAACCTTTAAACCAAGTTCAATTGAGGACTCAAAATATTCAAGCTTTATTCTAGGTGATAGCTTTAAAATGCCTACCTATATCTCCAAAACTATTGATTGTAGACCACAAGTTCCTTAATAGAAGTGAGGGATCTCATCAAGATCAAACTAGAAACGGATCTATCTCCGTTACTATTGATTGTAGACTAGTAATTTCTTTACAGAAGTGATAGATCTCATCAAGATCTTCATTTTGGGCTTCTAGTGCTAAAAATGTTAGGGAGCAGCAGCCGAGGTTGGAGGAAGATAAGCTTAGAAAATAAGTTAGTTTTGCTAAAGAAAATTTTTTGGAGCTCCGTATACAGAAAGAAAAAAGCACATGTCGTTAAATCTTGTTTTTAAAACAACTTCCAAACCGAGATGCAATTCAAGACTACTGCCTGACTTCTAAGAAGTTTCAAGAGATAAACTTGTCTATATTCCTCGGATTATTTTAGGGTTCCGTAGTCAAATAAGAAAACCTTATAGACTTACCTTTGTAGTACATTAGTATGTCATGGCTACTTACACAAACCGATCACATTGTTACTCTTAATCATTTCATTGATAAACGTTTGAGTTTTACAGCAACACGTGTATCCAGTGTATTCCTATGGGAACTTTTATATTGGTTTTGCTTATATTATGCGTCCAATGATGTACATAGGCAGCATAGTAATGCAAATTCTAGGAATACAACTTTAGGGCTACGTTCAGTTTCAACGCCGTGTGATCACCCGACGATAAACTTACCGTTCAATAGCGAAGGACAAACGTCGATAACCGAACCCAAAGTGAACGTAGCCTAGTACACTTTAGAACAGCTTTTTCTCAGAAATGGTGAATCTAAGGGAAAAAAGTGTAAGGACAATTTCGTAGATAATTGCATGATCTACTATTTTTGTCTGACCTATTTTTATCATAAAACTAACCGTTTTGCTACTATATCCAAAAACCTTTTTTGCGAACTTTGACCTTGCATAAAATGTTTTGCATACATCGATCGATTGGGACTTTTCACAATTTCACTATAATGCTATCCCTAAAATTCACGTAAAAAATCAGCTTTTTGGGAATTTAGGCGCGGGGGATATTTTTACATTACTATTTGTCACATACTTACTTTGTGTATAAAGTATAAACAAATACATCTTATACTAGTCATTCTGGGAATTTAGGCGAGGCTGAATGTCTATTTTGACCGGACTATATAAGTTTTAGCAAAATATAAAAAAAAAACGTGACTACAAAACAATTAAATTCCAAACACTAACTATTTTAGGGTTTTGTAGTAACATTTTTACATTTCTATTTGTTACATCCTTACTTTGTGAATAAAGTATGAACAAATACATCTTATACTAGTCAATTTTTATTTATAGTTATAGTGTAATTTTTTTAGTAGGTACATATAGGTACATGCGCACCTGTATAATGTACATCGTCCTCTTCCATATAATATTTAACTCATATATAATAACTGGCAAAAAAATCCACTAAAGGCCACATTGTTTTGTGCCTTAGTAGAAATTCATAAAATTTCATGAAACTTACTTACTTTAATTACGTATAGCATATTTTTGTTTAGAATAATTTATGCTTTATACACACCATTTTTATACGTTTATTCTGACAAGTTTGCTTAATATCTTTCTGAACAAAAGCCGTATTAGTAGTAAATTTACGTGAAGAAGGAGCTGCAGAGCAGTGAAACTATAATAGACGATAGCCTTGGGAGTAACTTAAGATTTAAGATTGGAAACTTAGTAAAGAGTACACATCTAGTTGTAGTGGGAACTTCGCTCGTACTACTGGATATAGTATTGTAAGGAAAGATATGAAAACATTAGCTTTTGCCAGTGGCTTCAACCAACCTAAATTTGGTTAACCGGGTGGGATTCCTACGTCAACTTCTTAATTATACTAATAAGGTTTCCTATAGCAAGCTATAGTTGTCGCTATAGTTCGTTTAAGTTCGGTTATATGTATTTCCGCGGGAACTTTTGAATTTTTCAAGATAAAAACTATCCTATGTACTTTTCCGGCACTCAAACTATCTCCTTGCCAAAATTCATCGACATCGGTTAAGCGGTCTGAACGCAAAGAGGTAACAGATAGACAGGCAGATAAACAGACAGAGCTACTTTCGCATTTATCATATTACAAAAGTATGGATTTTAATTCATTGATATGGTACACCATTAAGTTTGTTGTAATAATATAAACCCTCAATTAATAATATTAAATATCAATTAAGTAATTTAAACTCTCAATTGACTAGGTTTCATGTTAAATAAAGAGGAAATATCTCGCTGTTTTTCCCCATACAAACTTATTCCCCTGTTTCCTCCCTGGATTTTAGAATAAGAGATGTAATTTTTTTTATGTAAGATAGATATACACACTCACTATGATTTTCTTTTTTGATATGCCATTCCTATGAAAAATTGGGACCCTGCAAGAGTCTAAAAATGCCTCTTTGTTATAACATCTTTAAACGTTTATTAAGAAAACTATGTTTTAAGAAAACAAAACATACAGACACAGAATAATTTATTACCTTTAAGATAAAGTAATTTTTAATAAATTTGGTTAAGATTTGGATTTCCAGTGGGGAATACATTACCCGGATATTGACGATTACGACTACGTAAAACGGCCCGCGGCGCAGTTGTCCCTATCGCACATCGGTATCTTGGACCGAGTCCGAGAGCGACAGCGAATGTTTTTCAAATACCTATATTTGCATTCGCTTGGTTGTGATATTTTCTCTTTTTGAATTCAGCTATCTTTAAGTAATTGTGTTTCATGGTTTCGCTTACTAAAAAATCTATTCTCGCAGCAAGTCCCGATTACCGATTGGTATAAAAGAATCCAGTTTTAACCCGGGACGTCATTTACCTGTGTGCTATAGGGCACCAGGCGTTTCAAACCTATTGTTACCCACTTTAAAAAAATTCTGATTTAGCACATTATTAGCACTTTAGTACATTGTATATTAAGCATGGTAAGGAGGAAATTACTAACGAGAGGCTGTTTAGAAGCCTAAAGCCGAAGGCATTAATGACTTGAGTTTATAATTTCAGCACCGTCCGTGTTACACACTATATTTTTCATCACATTTGCAAGTGTATATATAGGCGAAAAGAGTGCTTTGTAGCGCCATTCAGCAAATTTTAGCATGTAAATTTTTAAATCATAAAAATCTCATGTGCTGTAGTACATATAATTTTAAACCGCGTTTCGCACCCGATCTTAGCTGTGTTTACCCTACTTCATCTGGTGGTTTAACAGTCAAATAATCTATAAACTACCCCGTCTCTCTCAGCTTCAAACTTGCGATACCGAGTAAAGGAAAGCTCTAAAATTTCCACGGTTTTAATTTCTCTGGTTGTGTTTCACAGCTATCGTATAGGATTTGACAAACACCGTAGACTGACGCGTTTGCATTAAGTTTTACTTTCTGCTCTTGTTATATTACTAGTGCAATATATTTTAGAAATAAAGATACGGTTAAATCCTTTTTTTGGCTAGTTAACTATTATATCTTATTTTAATACTATTATTTGTGTGTCAGTCCAGTTTAATTAAGGTCATAAAAAAGTGATTGTTAAAAAATAACTATTCTCGTGTCTTAAATAGGATGGAAAAAAATATAGTAGTAGGGGGACACAGAGGCGGAGGCGGAGAGTCAAGGCGATATGATTTTCACGTTTAAAGTGGTGGCTGTATAGATGGGGGACAATGTGAGATTACTAAAAACTATCTCAGAAGGTTTAGGCCATTTCAGATTTCTAAAAAGAACAAAGAACGTAATTCAGTAATGTTTCATTACACTTAAAGACAAATTCAGATTCGGATATTTTGAAACAGTTTTATTATGTATTCTTTTTCCATTGTATCATGTCTGTTTTTGAAGCGCGATTCGGTTGTAATTCATGAGAGGACGTAGATTTTGTTAGTTCACTCCAAATTTGACTTTAAATTTTATTTGTTTTCAACGATAGACTGAATATTAAGTGTGTGATTCAATTGCATTCCATTGTAGTAAGTTGGAGCTGCGAAGGAATACAAGTCATAAATTAACTCACAGATTTCTCAATACTGAGCTCAAACTGCGCTTTTTTGTCATGTTAGTTAGTTAATTTAAGCAGGCTTTGCACAAATTTTTTGATCACCACTGTGTTATATATAATTTATATTAAGTACTTGTTTTCTAAATCATTACTTCAAATAATCTACTAAACAAAGATGTGAACTCGTCATTTACCCACCAACTATAAAATAACAACTTAAAAGCGGATGAAGTGGCGAATCAAAATTTATTTGTTTTTTACTGCAGACAAAATATTGTTAAAATAGTAGTGTTAAAGTAGTATAAAACTTTCAAGTCTTTTTCCGTCAAAATCAAGCGAACAAAAACTCGACCTATTATTTCTTATATAACTATCACAGCATCAAAGTAAATCAAATATCATTAATTCTGATTACCTATTTTTTATTATGATCAAGAAATATTAAAATAGGTATTTTGCTAGTGGCCCAATCATATTTTATGAATTATGAAAACATTAGGCAAAGTTAAGCAACGACGAACGAGGTCTTTTCCAAGATGGGTGTCCTAGGTGTCTTAGGAGGGCACGATAAACTGCCGGTCCTAGCCATTTTTATATAATGATATCATTTGTTAAGCCAATTCAGAGGCCTTTAGAACTCTCGAGTCAGTTGAGTGGACATTAACTCGATTCAATGCACACTGACCCAGCTCGGTACACTATGGTTTGAGCCTCCGTCTCCAGGGAAAGGCCTGTGCCACAACAATGGGGCGTGCAACAGGTAAGTATATTACTTATCATTCGAATAGTCCCCAAAACACTAGGTGACGGACTCAACACTAGCATTTAAAGATGTAAATATATTATTATAAGTTTACCTATCTCACTATTTTTACAGTTAAAAATGTGCACCAAGCAATCAGGTATGTAAGTACTAAAAATATGAAACTAACAAAATAACAAAATTTAAAGCTCTTCAATCCGTTACGGGGTTGAAGCATATCGCGTAACGAATAAAAGTGACGCAGGTTACCGGGCGGCACGGACTACACAACAAAAAAGCTGAAATGAAAAGTGCCTGAAACCGAATATTGTTGGCGTCAACGTGACGCGCCGGAAACTGCTCCAAGAGATATATTGGGGTGAACGGAACCTCTTTATATGTTGGCCATATTATTATTAGTATAAAACGTTTATTTGTAGTAGAAAAAATTCGTTGCCATTCTAAATGCTTCGAAATGCCCCGCCTACCAATTTGTACATAAAATCTCATACAGACGATGCAAAATGTAGTAGGTATATAAAATAGGAATTGAAAAGTAAGAGGGAAGGCACACACATAACTAATGACATTGCAAGTAGATATTAGAAAAATATATATGTATCTAAAAGAAAAAAGTGTTTTAAAAATCTTTGGTATGTTTTAAAGCTTATCTAAAGGAAAGATGCATGTGTGTGTTGTGTTTTTTCTTTTAAAAACAAAACTATAAAATACATATAAAACGTTTATGGTAAAATAGCTCCCGTAAGCTCGCTTCGACAAGCTTTGAGGGGCTCGTTCGTGGACAAAGCATTGTAACGAGGACACGCAGATAGTGTCTCTCGCACAGCTTCCGTTAACAAGAGGTCATCGGTGCTGGTGTTATGGTGGTACTGACTATAATAGCAAATTATTAACAATTTTATAGTGAAATAAAAAAAATGCTTATAATTTTTTACTTTGTACAAGATAGATTTTTAAGGTTCCGTACCTCAAAAGGAAACCTTATGGGACCACTTTGATGTACGTCTGTCTGTCTGTCAATTAGATTGCCTGTCTGTCTGTTTGTCTGTCTGTCTGTCAGTCAAGACCCCTTTTCTCAGGAACGCGTGAAGGTAAGTATCAAGTTGAAATTAGTATCAAATACTCATTAAGGTATATGGTCCCTTAAAATACTCATTAAGGTATATGGTCCCTTAAAACTGTAAAAAAATCAAGCGTCTTAGTCAATGCCATAAAAAAATACGGCTGAAATACGGCCACTTTTGTCGTTTATTTTGGCATTTATAAATAAATCAAATCCTATGGCATACTTCCCGTTGTCCTAGAATCATGAAATTTGACAGGGAGCAGGGACTTTTATCACAAATAGGGGGAAAATCCGAAATTTGTCAATTTGTACTTATACCACATTAATAAAAAAAGGTTTCTCTGTCTGTCTGACCCTTTTACTCAAGAGCGAGGGGAGGTATCAAGTTACAATAAATATCAAATACTAAAGTCTACTGTCACTTAAAGTTGTAAATCTATTTGACGAAACTAAATTGCATATTTTTTTGTATTGCTGTTATTTATTATTATTTGTTGCTTCACATTTTTGTTTATTCTTATAAAAAAAACCGGCCAAGAACCTTCGGTGCGTGAGCTAGACTCGCACTTGGCCGGTTTTTGAGCAGCAAACTACTAAGCAACTAAATTATAGTGGCAAATGAAAAACAAACATTTTATACTGCAAAATCAAAAAATGCTCATTATTTTTAATATAGAGATATGCATTTTTAAGAACAAATATTATTTCATAGTAACAAAAAAATAATAAAATACGTATTATTTTTATTTACTGAGAAACAAATAAATAATTAAAGTGATAAATAAAAAAAATACTTACTAGAAGTTAGCTAAATTATAGTGACAAACAATGCTTTTTTTTTGTGACTCACTGGTAAACAATTGCAATGTTTACTAGTTTAGGATCGGTGCAATGTGTGTGTGTGTGTTGATTATTTACTGTCTTTATTTAAGGTGTTAACTATTTCCTTAAATTGTAATTTATTTTACTAAAATACTTTTAATTTGATTCACGTTTGACACGTGAAAACGTTTAAATCGAGTTACTGCCAATACTTGCGCTACGGGTGCTATTTTAAGCTGGTGTACTACTTCCAGTCGACCGCACCGCATTCTATTTCCGCTTCTAGACATTGACATGGATAAAAATCCTATATATTCAGTCTTTATTTCGTATTTCAGTTCGTGGCATAATTGATTTTTAGGGTTATATTACCGAGCCTACGCTGTCTGTCTCACTGTCTGTCTGTCTGTCTGTCCGACCATTGCCCTTCAATGGATCTCTTATCTATATTTTAGACTTAAGTATGGAGAAGCCTGAAATTTTCACATATATGTGTTATAATGGCGGTTTTTTTTAATACCACTAAGCTGGCAAACAAGCTTACGGTCCGCCTGATGGTAAGCGGTCACCGTAGCCTATGGACGCATATAACGCGCGTTGCCGACCCATTAAAAATCCAATAAGTTTTTACTTGAAGAACCCCTACTGTAGTCCTTAGAGAAAACCTTGGCAGGAAGCTCATTCCACTACCCAAGCGTTTGCGGGAGGAAGTTTCTCTGAAACCGCAACGTACATCACCTTTTCAGTTCTTAAGTGTGAGAATGAATTCCCTGTCAATGGCGAGCGGTGCGATGGTAGAAAGTAGCCGTGGGCATCATTAATAACAATTCCCAGGGAACATATCCCATTGTACAAGCGGTAGAACACACACAGGGATGCAAAGTCTCTCGTCAGACTAAAGGGATCGATACGGCAAGTGAGTTTGGGATCGTCGACAAACTCACAGCCCGTCGTTGAACCTAGTCAAAAGGGCCAAGCTGATATCCGGTTGCACCCGCCCAGAGATGGCAGCAGTACTCCATATGGGGCCGAACTTGCGACTTGTAGTAGTGCTGCCTCGCTCACACCTAATTTTTTGGACTCCAGTTTCACCTTGTCTTGAAAATGACCACGGAACTGAACATCGTTCCATCGCAGATTCCCAGTGCTCTTGGAGATGTAGAGGGGAGTGTTCTAGAATTATGGGACTTCTGGGAATGGGGTTTTCTTAGCGGTAAACGCGCAGACTTGTCTTTGTAGAGTTGAATCGGACAAATTTTTTACGTTGCAACGATGTTTAAAGTTAAGCAGTTGTTCGGCTTGGTCAGTCATTGGATGCTCCGCTTAGCGTCACGCTTTTTGTTTTTTCTGTGTTCGTAAATTATATAAATAGTGGTACGGAACCGATAGTACGCAAGCCCGATCCGCACTTGAATGATTTTTTAATTTCTTAACTGAACACTGATCTAAATAATGAATCATACATTTTATTTAATAGAGAGGTAAAGGAATATTTAGACTACAAAATATTTACTACTACAAAAAATTAGTAACTGGAAGACAGAGCTTTGCTCGTTTTTTTTTATACAGCGCCATCTATTGTAAAGTAGTTTTAGTGTTGCTGTGGCGGTCAAAATAATAGTATTACTACTCGCCAGTAGATGTCAGGAAGAGTCATATTTTTCAGTTTATCATTGCTCGAAAACACGGATAAAACGACGTTTTCTGAAAATGAAACCTAGTCAATTTATCGCCCCTGAATTTCATGAAAATCGTTGGAGATTCAGATTATATATTTACATATATACAAGAATTGCTCGTTTAAAGGAGTAAGATGTAATAATAAAACACCTCGTAAGTTATTTTTCACATACTCAGATCTGAAAACTATACTAACATAAAAGTACTGTGCTAAAATTTTAAATGCGAAAGTAAGTTTGTTTGTTTTTTCCTTTCTTCATGTCGCAATGGAGTATCTAATTGACCAGAAATTTGGCAAAGAATAATTTTAAACACAGAGAAGGACATAAAGTAATTAAATCTATTTCGGGAAATACAAAAGTTTCCACAATAATAACCAATTTCAAGGAGAGAAATCCGATAACCGAAATTTAAAGTGGGAGGTAAAATATTTTGAATTTACATGCACGTTAGACCTAATTATACGACAAAAAAGTTTTCATCTGCCGAAGGGGGTTAAACCGTACACACAAATATACGTGGTAGGCAGCATCTTTTTACCAATGAGAGTGACTAAAACTTCAGACAATTAAAAAAAAAGCAAATGTTTTGCATCTCAGTAACATGACAACAATGATTTATTTTTATATTTAATATGAGTTGTATCCATTTCGGAAAATAATGCCTCTAGCTAATGTTTATATAGATACTTAAAATTTAAGTGAGTGTAGACCGAACAAGGATATGAGATGATATGAATTTCATGGCAGCTTTCAGTCTGGGCAATGAACGTAAAATTATGCGCTCTCACGTTACTGCATCAATACAGGAGACTGGCCAGGCGACATACAATATTGACTCATCGATCCATTCTTGTACCAAGAAACATAGTCTATGGCATACGTACCATAAACGATTCGGATAGTAAACATTATTTTCAGTTATTATTTAATAGTCCAGTCAACATGTGCTTTTTTTTCACTTTTTTCAATTCCATTCGAAATCGCGTCTAGATGATGTTTGAAATAAATTAGGTTCCGCTTTGAAAAATTGCAAAAGTAATAAACAATATACAGAAAAAAAAACGGGGGTTTGGTTTTTGCAAATATCGCAAAAACTGATCAAGATTTGTGCAATCCAAAAAAAAGATTAGAAGAGCGGACGGAATTTCCTTAAAAAAAAACAGGTTTTTTTTATTTTTGCAACGGGGATAAAGGTAATAAGGCCTTTCAAGAATAGCTCACAGTATCACACTTGAATTTAATATGTTTAAAAAAAATTTATTGTTAAGAGCCCGAAGTTTTCAATATTTCAGTTTATCCCTCTATACCTTATCTTTCTGTAACATGTAAGTTTACCCCTCTATTCAAACTGATTGTTGATAAAATATGAACAAAAAAAAAACAATATTTTAGAGCTGACTAGCACAAGTTAGCGTCACGGGATAATTCTGATACTGGAGCCAAGGAAAAGTTTTTGGTAAATCTAGTTAAGTAAAAGCCATTTTAACATGTCTACTATATGTAATGCTACTATTACATATTTAGTCTGGGGTATTTTTTAATGCATTACTATGCTCTTCTTACACGCCATATTTCAGACGTCGCAACCTGTTGCTGGCGCACTCACTTCCTTACTCGACTTAATATTTCCGAGTTTTTTTAAGTTTAATAATCTATAAACTGAAAATCCCGGCTTCCCCCATATAAAGATTGATTGGATTTAAATCCTTTTTAAGAAGAACTTAAGCTACGTAGTGCAAATAAAGTTATTGACTGACGTGATTAATATGAAATTTATATAGAGATTTAAGTTTTGCCTTTGATCTGTTTGGCTGAAAGTGTTTTATGATTTCAGAAAAGCTTTATTTATAAATAACAAGGTTTTGCCAGCGGCTCCACCCGCCCTAAATTTGGTTATCGGCGTGGGATTCTAACGTCAACTACTTAATTATACTAATGAAATTTACTATAGCAAGCTATAGCTGTAGCTATAGTTCGTTAAGCTCGGTTAGAGCTATTCCCGCGCTATATTATATAACTTTTGAAATTTTCTGGATAAAAACTATTCTCTAAGTATTCTATGTCCTTACCAGGACTCTATCTCAATACCAGATTCAGAGTTAAAGCATGAAGAGGTAGGTAACAGAAAGGCAGACAGATAGGCAAAGTTACTTTCACATTTAAAATATTAATGGGAAGTAGGATTATAGACAATACATATAGTTTTAGTACACTAGTTTCAAATCCATCTGAGATGCTCAGGTATCAGATTTGCTTCCGCATGTTATTATGTAGAAAGACAATAGGTACGTAGGCGTAATTGCGGCAGTGATTAACTAAATCGTCTTTGAATCAGCCGTGCGCGCGCAATTATACGCTATGGATTATGTCTACGAGACTGCTTAGGAGTAATTAGAATAAATCATGTCGCAAATTGACGTCTGTGTTGTTAGAAATAAATTAAGTCAAGGACCTAGAATTGGGCTTTAGAAATAAGAAATTAAATCTCATATACTAAGCTATTTGTAGGTTTAAAAAACACACAAGTAGCCGCAAGTACGTCTTCCGTACCTTATCAACAAACAATATTACACAAAAAATGCTTATGCATACGTAAACATAGAAATATTAGGCATGCAACGAATATTCGGCTACTATGCGGTATTCAGCCTGTTCGGCTACTTTTATCCTTTTCTGCTGAATACCGAGTGACCGAATTTCTAGGTACTATTCGGCCGAATACTGAATAATGTTATATGATTTATCGTTTTAGAAGGACGATTGGCCAAATACAAAGATTTTTGTTATAATAATGTATGTTCTTGTGATCAATATAATAATCATGCAAATCGAAGAGAGTATGAAAATGTTCGCAAAACACGCAGCGCAGCGGCACGGTGTGGAAGAGAGGTCATACGCGAGCCGAATACTTTTGCCGAATATTCGGCTATTAGGCCAAGAAGCCCGCAGAATATTTGGTATTAGGCATGTGGCCGAATACACTTTTCGCTGCAAGTCTAATAAATGCCGTGCTCAAACAGGGCCTCATCCAAAAACCCACTTCACAGGGGTAGAGTTTCGTGCTGTCTCTCTCTGTATTGAACAAAACTGTATTTACTGTCTTGTTGTCAATGCTATCCGTGTTAATTTCATTGGGTTCATGAACACACCTCGATGGGGACGTTTGAGCCTGATAAGAATTAACACATCTGAAACAATGTCTATACTTTGGCTGACTTGTATGAATTAACTCTGCCAGAACGCACTCTGAAGATGCACTCGAATGAGATCCTAATATTGCTAGTGAATTCACAACGAACGCCGCCTAGCCTTAAGTATATAAATATACTTTTGGTGATTTGAATAAGCAAGTTGGTTAAGATATTTATATAAATATTTGAGACATAATATCGTATGATAAAAAACTAAACAGCGAAGAAAGTCAAAAACATGTACCTATTGAGAGATTCCATAGGAATACCCAGTGTAATTATGCACATTGTCATATATATGATTTGTATAAAAATCGCATATTTTTTAACACAATAAAAATATGCGATTTTATGATAAAGCCAACCTTCATGCCGTATAAAAAAACTTTATAAAGAAAATTCGTCACTATAATTCGTGTACGAATCCGCGAATATAACATTTTGGGACGAAATGTAAAGCCATGGCGAATTTAATAAAGCAAGGGCACTGGCGTGTGTTGTCATTTACATTTAAAGTACCAATTATTTGAAGTCATTAGCGCCCTCTGGTAGCGATAAAACGCACCAAACATGCGGCATCTCGTCCCTCCAGCCGTTATAAATTAGAAATAAACCGGCAATTTTTTAATATCCACCGTTGAATAGACACATCGTCTGTCATTGGATTTTTTAATTAATTACAGGTTCATACAAGTCCGGAAATTATATTGCCTGTCTATTTCAACAGAATTCTTAATTAAAAATTAGGTAAATAAGGTTATTTTCTGTAATACAATTTGTTGAGAGGTATATGCCACATTTAAAAATGCTTACGACTTTTATTTTACATTATTATATATTATACCGAGGAACAAATTACTAAGAGTGCGCCGCGCCCGGTAAGTAGATATATCATGTCGCATATTGGATTGGTTATGTTGTCTTGATATTATTACTTTGTACATAGACAGTATGTCACGTCGCTTTGTCAACTATGGTTAGACTTGACGAATGTGGCTTAAACTTTTTACATGGGTTTGTATGCAATAACACCACATTTTCGTCACATGTTTTTGCAATGATGTTCTACTAATAGTATTTTAAGTTAGGAGATGATTTTTATCAATATATATATATATACACTCTATTTTTCCTGACTTAACTCAAAACAGATGCTTGAGAAATTCTTCAATGTTTTTTTTATAAAAAAGAAAGCTCATCTTGTGTAAAGCATTTTCACCTTTCATGACAAATATTTTAGCACTACATGCATCAAAACGGTATATACTTGTTTCTACCAAGTAGTAACCCACGCATCTTTTGATAGCCTATGTAATTGAATTTTGTTAAATTCTTGCTTAGACTTAGCAATTTGGCTTTGGAGTTGACCTTTAGGTCAGTTAGGCAGTCATCGGTAAGAGCTTTATGTCAAAAGACTAAGTTTTGTCCATGACATTTGACTCCTTGGTCTTTCCAAGCTACTCAAAAGTTTTCGTTTCGCATGCCGATGTTTGATAAATTTTGTCATGTGACAATGGCACATACCTATTATTATGGATATATATGATATCTTTTAGGCCGGCAAACTCAAAATTTCCCACAGGAATAATTATTATCAAATTCAATGTTGACGGACTATAAGTATAGTTTGTTTTATCAAACTTCCTTACTATAATCAAGACGTTACTGTCGCAAAGAATCCCACGCCGATAACCGGATTAGGCGCAAGCAGGGCCGTGGGCAAAAGCTAGTTGGTAATAATTAAGTACTGTCTAATAACAGTCAATGAGTCAGTAATTAATAACGTCAGTGGCAATCATGAAATGAAGATCATATTATTATTAATGTTGTAATGTAAAATAAGAATGTTATTGCTGCTATAAAAAGCTAGACAATACAATATATATATCTGCATACAACGCGGAATATGTCCGTAGTATGGGTGAAAAGCATTAAATATTAATTACTCTAATATAATTATTTTTATTGGAATGCTGCTGCATGAAAAGGCCTAGGCTTTGTTTTAAGCAATATTATAATGAAATTTCAGCTAAATTGACTGTGATTTTTTCTATCGATATAATTTTATTACATCATGTTTCTGCTAATGTCAGACATATTAATTAAAGAGTAGTGTTTGTTTTTTTTTTATATTTATTTGCACTTGATTTACTTACTAAAAATTTAATTTTACTATGTGCAATTTACCTTATCACATTTTAAAAAGAAAAAATCAACTTCATTATGAGGGGGAATTTAATGAAGTTGATTGTTTCTTTTTAAAAATTTGATCAGATTGTTCTTTTCTACTTTTTCACACCTGCGTATAAATTATCCAGTACGGTAGGTATTAGAATACATTTTAATGGTACACGCAGTCTAATTATTTTCCCAGGCACAACGCTGCACTGCTGGGGCAATGATTTATTATCCCTGCTCATTAGCGGCGAGCCTACAGAAATAGTGCAGCTTTCATTAAACTGCAACGAAAAACAAACAGGTATGTTTAGATACTCTTTACAATTTATTTAATTTTGTAAAATGTTGGCCTTTTATTCGTGTCGCTCTCGGACTATAAATTTGTTATTTTTAGAGTTCCGTACCCAAAGGGTAAAAAACGGGACCCTATTTCTAAGACTCCGCTGTCCGTCCGTCCGTCTTTTACCAGGTTGTATCTCGTGAACCGTGATAGAGAGTTGAACTTTTTACAGAAGATGTATTTCTATTGCCGCTATAACAACAAATACTAAAAAACAGAGAAAAAATATTTAAGGGGACTCCCAAACAACAAACGTGATTTTTTTGCTCGATATTGATAACGGCAACAGGTAGATGCTTGAAATATTCACATAATATTTAGTTATACATTCTCTTTAAAAATAAATAATTAAATTAAAATAAAACAAATATTTAAGGGGGCTTCCATACAACAAACGTGATTTTTTCCCCCTTTTTATAGATAATGGTACGAAACCCTTCGTGCGCGAGTCCGACTCGAACTTGACAGATTTTTAAGGTTCCATAGCCAAAAAAAAACTGTTTTTCATATGAATGTATCTTTTAACTGACAGACAGTCGATTCATAAGCTCTAAGTTATAATTCTTTTACGTACCTATAAAAAATATGAGAAAATAATATCTACTTTAGAAAGTTTATATAAAAACAAACAAAAATAAATATTTCTTAGGAAAAACAAAACAGATTTATTCATGTGCTAACAAAATTTGCTATCTCGTATTTTCATATACTTGTAGTGTAGATAACTCCGCAAGCGAGAGCTATGTATGTAATCAAACTATAGGCATATATTACTTCGTTAGGACTGGGCCCATCTGCCCACAGCATCTTTAAGTGAACGTAGCTTTTTTATACTATCGGTGTTAAAATTAACACCGCGAGGCAAGACCAAAAAGAATTCATTTAGTATATGCGAGTTCACAATGTTTTGCGTAGTTTTCAAAAGTAATAACAGATGGTGCTATTTTTTCTAGTATGAGATATCTTGAAAATATTCAATAAGCAACATCTTTCATTTTAATTTAATATCGTACTCTTTTAAACTTTCATTTATTCCTACGAAACAAACAAAAGCCAGCATAATATACTGAAACAGTTAATTTTGTAAGCGACTTATTGTGTAGCCGAAGCACTTAAGTTGTAGTTGCTTTAATGCAGATTTCTTGTTTAAGCTACACGAAGAAGTTGACACTGCCATTTAAGTAGTACCATTCAAACAATACGTATTTAAATTATATTGAAATTTCGCACTTCGATTAAAAGCTCAAAGAGAAACGCGTGCCTAAGTGTAAAGCAAACACTGCTACCAGCTAACTTAAACCTGGTAAGGACAGACCATTTAAACTTGATCTCTGATGCCCCAAACAAAAGTATAGATGCAAGGATAAGGCAATAAGAGGACATGTGTCGGAGTAAAATGGACACATTTATGTGATTCCAATTACTATGTGCAGAGAACCAAGCCGCTTATGCAAATGACGATTTCAGCGGATGCATCTATCTAATGGGGCATAAAAGGGGGACTGAAATGGGCTGATGCACTTTTAGAACTATCGCTGCCTCTTTTGCACTTAGTGCAAAATCGCGATCAAAGACTTCAATCTAAGTTAAAAATAACTAAGAAACAGACTTAGACTTTAATGAAAACTGATTTTTCCAGCTTTAAATCTATTCATACTTAATGTATTTTAAAAAAACTGGTTGCCTGTAAAGTCGGTATACGGGCGAAAGTTTTACGTGACAATGATTTTATGTCTGTCTCTCTCGCTCTTAGGCGGGCGCGTGCCTCTCACTCGCTCTCATTGTGAGCGCATAACGTGAGCGGAGCGTAACGCAGTTTCTTGAAGTGTCACCCGGCAAACCAATTTATAAGACGTTGTCACGTCAAAAAACATTTAATTAACTTGCATAATATATCTGATATTTTCCGTTCTAAGTTACTATCCAATAATATGGTCTATGGGGCTCGTCTGATGATAGAGACTAAAGGTGGTTATAAGAACCTTTTAGATATACCTACACAATATAGCCTCGACTTGTTTGGGCTCGTTGAAAAATATAAAACTTTACTTTTTAGTGCTATTTTCATAAACAAAAACTGTTTTTAGAGTTAGGTAGCAAAATGTCAGAAACAGATCCCTTGTAGTTTCGTCATGTCATTCTGTCCGTCTTTCATAGCTTTATTATTCAGCCGTCTTTGCATCGATTCTAACGAAGCTTTACAGAAAGATGTCTTATATAAACAGCTCTGTACAGGTTGCTACAAAAATAAAGAAAAACTTTTTTTAAGGGTTCATACATTTAACTGAATGGTTAAATGTATGAAAGGAAAAATGTTAAATTATGGTGGTAGGAAAAAAGGGATAAAGATTATTTTGCGCACTCCATTTTGAGGCATATCGTTGGAGAGGGCTTCAAACCTGCAATTAAAACAATCCTGTGGTAGCATAATTTTTCCGAAAAAAAGATGGGGACAGTGCCACTCTGAACAAAAAAATAAACAATAAATTACATTTTTAAAATCACGCTTTTCCTTTTTATAAAAAATATTGCAAATATCACTTTACTAACGGTATTCAATAGACAACTAGGATTTTCAATTATAAGTGAAGACCACTTGGCTCTTTACAGTAAGAATAGGCGGCTACGTCAAGACTTGTTAACTATGATTTATCGCACAAAGAAATCATTTTAACGACCACGTTTATTGGCAAATAGTGATAAGTAATAGTAAATGGGTTTAATATACTGGTAGGTACTTGCAGGTATATTAAGAGGAACGTGTGATATAAAAGACAATTTTATTACCACAAAAAAATTATTATCATAGTTATCATACTACCCTTTATAAATAAATATTCACAGACATCGCTCATAGTATAATCTGGTTATAAGCTAAGCAAAGCTTGTACTATATATACCACACAACGTATTCAAATACTTATATGTATACTTTTGTACTTTCTCTTGTAAATACATACATATTATACATAGAAAACACTCAATACAAACACAAATCTTTCTCTTGAGCAGTAATCGAATCCGCACCATCTGCACAGCAGGCAGACTCTTTTTCAACTGAGCCGCGAGGTAGTCCTTGTGCTTTAAAATTAACCATTTTTGCTTAAGTGTTTACTAAATCTATGCTTTACGTGTGTTTATTTGACACAGACCTGTACCTCTACGACCGATAAGACACATTGGCTCGGATCCCACAAATTGATCAATTTATAACTCTAGCCCAGACTTTTATTGGCTCCCATCCCGTTTAATTGCTATAGATCGAATTAAATCGTATGAACAGAGTTGATTACAACGTAATGCGTACAGCAAATAATATGTGCAACATTTATAGGATTCGAGTGTACGTAAATATGGAGAACAGAAAACTCATAATGAGTTTCATTATAATGAGCACAAATTCGAATCTTGCTGAAAAATAAGAAATACACAAATGCACAAAAATTCGTCTGGCTCCAAGTTAGGAAATCCTGTACTACGGCAGAGTATAGATTATTATGTATGACAAGAAACAACGACGGTATATCTACAGAGAAAAATTTGTCTATATCTATATATATCTAGAAAGCCTAAGCCAGGATTCGAACCTAGAATCCTCGTACAGTGTCTACATATTATTAATTTATTTAGTCTTTCTGCCCAGACATGTGTACAATGGCGAACTTAATGCCATTAGGCATTTTCTACCAGCCAACCATATTTAAAGCTGATGAATTGTAACTTATAAAAAAAACTAGTTATACGTTTTTGGAATGTGAAGAACATACAAAAATATAAAAATACGTACAACAAAATCTTACTATGCCATTTACTAATAAAGATATATAAATTTAAACAAGTATATTTAATAAATAAATTTATACATTACAGTATACATACAAAGAATACTCTATATCTACAAGAAATACAATATATACCTACAAACTATATTATACATACAACTTAATACATAATAGATTCCGAGAACCACTTCAGTCCATCGTACTAGATGGTGGGCCCACCTCCACAACACACTGCTTCTCATATTGCTTGTAATGATACAGTTCTGTCGAAAGATGGACAATAAACAATAAATAAACCCAAGAAGATAAAGCTTCACTATACTACATAGATAAGGGTTTTCAATTAAATTATTTTATCTATTTTCATAACGTAAAATTCGAATTATAATCTTCAAAACAAGTTTATATTGACAGACTTTACAAATACAATATCAAAATTTAAAAATAGAATCATATTATAACACTATATCTCTAACAAAATAATGTTATAATACAATTAATACGATACAAGAAAAAAATCGAACTAATCAGATTCCATCATTTTTTCTTATGGTCAGGGCGCCCTTATAATCTGTTACCAAAAAGTTGAAAAAAATATATGATAATTATTACGACTTTATGGCATGAAAAATGCAAAAAGGCTACATCGTTTTCGGAAACTATCTTTTATTTAAATCCCAATGTATGAGAGTAGATAAAGTATTGTATGAAACTGCAAATAACTAAGTATTAAATTACTCGTGATACACTTTTAAAACCTCTTATTATGCAACAAATTCATAAACTACTATTACATACCTCCCTATGTCATGGCAACTATTCATTACATGGCAAACTTAAATATTTGAAATTTCATATACGATTATTAATAACCAAATTGATTATAAACTACATATTATTCTTAGGTTATGTTGCTGTAATTTGAAATTTGTTGATACAGTACCATTTTGGAACTTGACGTTAACTTAGGGGCACTTAGGGCAGGTTTTATTGGTCATGTAATATTATGTTTCAGGTAGTGGATGGCTTATCTTTATGGTGTTAAACTGATTTGTAATTAATAGTTTAGTTAACAATCAGTAGTATCACAAATTAAAGTAGTATTGATAAAAATATTTACAACGTAATCAAATGTTAATTGGTGTAATTACTAAATTCTATTCTTTAAGGCAAAAGCACTTGACCAGACAGAGAATATGGAACATTTTAACTGTGATTACATTGATCGGTAGTTAATAATTTGCATAACCGTCAGTGGTACTAGTGGTCGCAGAAACTATGATTAATTCGAATATTTTAATGCAATATTTATTACAAATTCATAGCATAGCAACGATTTTTTTCCTTATATATCTCGGGCACATAATTTTAATATAATCACTTATTCGATATGAAAATATTTCACTAAAGCTGGAGAAAACTTCAGCAATAAAATTCAGAAAATAAAAGGTTATGCTGAAGAGAGTAAGAAATTATTTTATAATAAAAATTGCAATCATTCCAATAGAATCAATAATTCTGTGCTTCTTTACCTCAAGGGAAATTTACCGTACTACGAATGTAAGTAGGTATTTGTTTTTATTTTCTCTGTTTTGCGTTGATATTGCAAGGGAAAATTTGTTGAAACAGAATTGTTTCGGAATAGATTGAAGAATTCTTCAACAATATCACTAAATAGACTTGAATATTTTATATGTATTTTTAATTACAAATATTCCTATATATAAATTACTAGCTTTGCCTGCGGTTTGCTTACACTAAATTCTAAATTATATATGCTATTTTGCCGAAACCGAAGGTTCGGTTTTTATTATAGGTTCGGCCGAAACCAAACCGAAACCGAACCTTTTGTAAACGTTATATAAACGTTGAATAAAATATGAGTTTGCCTTTTTTCCAGGTATATGAAGAAACATCTCGCTGCTCTAATATTCTACGTTTGACTTTAATCGTATAAAAATTTCTACATTATTATAGTGAAACTGAGTCTAAATTACTAACTTAAACACCCTAAAAACTGAAAATGTTAAACATTGATTTTGATAAATGTCTTTTTAGACCATACACGGTTTGTTTTTTAGGTTAATTGCTACCAAGTGAAAACGGCTTGTAACAGACTTTACAGATATTTTTACAGCCATTGCTGGTGGAGGCGGCGCGGAGGCATGGTCGCGGTGGTTTGTATTTTGTATGGGATTCTAGATAGCGCCGATGTGCTAGTATTCTACTTTAAACGCAATTTTATCTACGCTTTTGTACCAATAAGGTGGCAAGTAAGCTTACGGCCTACCTCTTGCAACACCTGCTGTACTGTTGTAAACTGCTTTACCATTTTTAAAGGTATTTATGAAATTAAAGTATTTTATTGACACCCCAGTAGTAGTAGAAATACTGAGTGCGCCAGACAAGTAGGGCTCCAGCGTTAAGTTAAGTTTTGCTCTTTTATTTGCCACCCACTATTAACTATAGACGCTACTTTCAAATAGAAATGCGACTACTGCAGAATGTTGTTCTACTATGTCCCAGTTTCATTATACTATATAGTTAATATGGTGAAAGCTCAACTCTATTCATTTAACAAAGACAACTCTATCGTTAAAATATTATAACAAAAAAGTTTATGCAGGAAGAACCCTTTACATAACAAAATTATCCGCATACTGTCCAATGAAAGTAACCCAAAAAATCCCTCATATAAATGCTTAATTCTCCAGAAAATGCTTGTAAATAATAGAACAGCCATTATAAACAGCGATAAATTTTAAATGGGCGCAAATTGCGACAGCAAATTTCCTTGTAACCGCCAGTGGCCGTGTAAAAGCGAGTCTGTAATGTGTTATTATTTTGCTATATAGCGGTCTCATTGGCGTAGTGGTAAGCCGCAAGACTGCTTTTGTGTTAAATTGACGTAAGAGACCATCACGAGTCTCCTACAAAGTTTCAGTATAAATAACTCATGTTATACCTATTGCTCTTTCTTTGAGTTATTGTAGGAGTCTTTAAATTGAAGGTTATTTTGTATTAAGAATATTGTTATCATTAATTTTGTGGCAAATAAGCTAAATGTGTAATGTTTGACCGTCATCGTGGCTTATCGACACTTCCGAGCAATTACTTGCGCGTTGGCGACCCTTCTAAAAAAATCTATTAACTCTCTTATATTTAAGTCCCTGCATTAAACCTTGGATGTCGTTCTTATTGATTTATTGAAACAGTTTACGGTCTGTTTATTGTTAGACCGTCATCGCACCGTCATTACTCGCGCGTTGGAACAACTTTAAAAAATTAATGACTCTCTTATATTTAAGTTCTCCTTATGCAACTAAAGCATCTGGAACGTCACATGGCGTTATTATTTATGTACATAGGTTTTAAGGTTTGACTGGTGTTAATCATATTTAAATGAAATTATTTAAGACATTTTGAATTAGTTTCAGCATGAAAGAGGCCCCAATTTAATACCAAATATTAGAAAATTATTTTTTTATATTCCACATGATCCTTGTTTGTTTAATAAAAATATTTAACGAGTTATTATAGATAATTACTATTTCTATACTTTTACAACAAATCTAGGAATATCGAGTTATTTTTAAAGGGTTAGCACGCAGCAAAATAGTAAAAAACTAGCGGAGCTGGCGTACGTTGTTAAAACAACTGCTGCACCAACTTATTGTGAAAGAGTTGTACGAATTCAGAAACCTTCCCCGGCGTGTGCATAAAAACTTACTAAAATTTCATTACAATCGGTTTATCCTTACTGCGCGAGTCCGATTAACATTTGACCCTGTCCAACTAGCACTTGACCCTTTTTTACTTTCTCAGAAACCTTCCCCAGCGCGTGCATAACAACTTATCAAAATTTCATTACAATCGGTTTACCCTTACTGCGCGAGTCCGACTCGCACTTGACCCTGTCTGACTCGCACTTGACCCTTTTTTCTTTCTCAGAAACATTCTCCAGCGTGTGCATAACAACTTACCAAAGTTTCATCACAATCGGTTCACCCTTATTGTGCGAGTCGGACTCGTATCGGATGCCTATGTCATACAAAGAACACACCCTTCAACTGTCAGGTCTCTATCAGCAGTTTAGGCTGTGCGTTGATCCGTCAGTCATTCAGGACAAATCATTTTATATGTATAGATATATAAAGAAGATAATAAAATTCGTAAATAATATTCGAATTTGAAACACCTAGTAAAAATAGGGTTCTTGAATTATTGCGTATTAAGACTAAGAAGAAGAAAATAAGGATAAAATTTGGCTCAAAAAATTACAAAGCTTATTTTAAAGATCAAAAAAATCACAAGACGATGTAAAAGCAAATTACACAAACACTCCGTCAATCAGCCTTGTTTATTTTGTACATTTATTTCAACTTCAAGGTGATGTGAATGTTTATACAATCACGCCTGAGGGTACCTTGATACGGCAAGGGATTCTGTTAAATGTGTTAGAAGGATGAGTTGTTGGGGCATATTAAAGAAAAAAAGCATGTTTCTTAATGAGTTAACTTTTTTTACAGGACGGATATTGCTTAAATCACTAAAACAACTGCGTCCGACCTGCCTTCATAGGGTTCAGTTCTCACAAGTGTACACTATAAGTTTAAAATTTTCGCATTCCATTACTAATTTAAAAATAAAACGGCATTAAACGCGTCGTTATTTTTCCCCGACGTTTCAGCTAGGTTATACCAAGCCTTGGTCACGGGCAGACGCAGTGAACACTGTAGGTATTTCGATTGTTTCCATCTTATACCGACATTAAAGTGTATGAAATTAAATGCATAAACCTTGGTATTAAGATTGACGTGTTTTCATTTTTGGAAAATCATCCCCTAGGGAGCAATTTTTTGTGTGAGAATTATGATAGTTTTATATCTAGAGAAAGTGCTTGCACAGAGGATTCGGTTATAACGTAGGCAAAGACTAAGAAAGGATTCTGCAAATTCTTTATTTATACCCTAAGAGGATAAAATCCGTAATTTTTGACGATACATGAATATAAGTATTTGGCCTTTAAGTTCAAAAAATAGGGATTGACGTGTTTGTAAAATCTTCACATAGGAGAAAAAATAGGTATTTGGTATATTTTTGTTTTCCACGCGGAAGCTTTTTTTTTTATAAAATACACCGTTTTTTTTTTCATTTTGTATCTATTAATTTTATTTTCTCTCCCTCTGAAAAGAGCAGAGTATTTACCTCGGAACTTCAACCCATTCAAAATAGATTCTTTAGATAGGATCCATCGGTCTCGCTAAAGCTAAAAATCTAGTATGTTTTGTGTAGCCTTTTCTGTTACTTTTCAGTTATGTGTCTTAGAAATATGAAAATAAATAAGAGCTTCATTAAAAACATTTATAAAAAAACCGGCCAAGTGCGATTTGGACTCGCGCACCGAGGGTTTCGTACCTACCACCATTTATGTAATCTACAAACACAAACAAAAATATTTTTATATTTGTGTTGATTGAATGAAAGGTAAATTGCGGTTTACGATTAATGACAACTACTTACTAAATCTCGTTCGAACGAATTTTCGGTGGAAGTTTGCATGGTACATCATATATTTTTTTTAGTTTTATCATTCTCTTATTTTAGAAGTTACAGGATTACACACATTTTACCACTTTGGAAGTGTATCTCGCACAAACTATTTAGTTTTAAAAAAAATGATATTAGAAACCTTAATATCTATATAATAGGGTATGATGAAAAAAAAAATTTTGAGTTTCAGTTCTAAGTATGGGGAAGCCCAAAAAATTTTTTTTTCTATTTTTGTGTGAAAATCTAAATGCGGTTCACAGACTACATCTACTTACCAAGTTTCAACAGTATAGTTCTAATAGTTTCGGAAAAAAGTAGCTGTGACATACGCATGGACTGACAGGCAGACATGACGAATCTATAAGGGTTCCGTTTTTTGCCATTTGGCTACGGAACCCAAAAACATTTTCAAGGTTTTTCTTCATGCACAATTTGCAACCTTTAATATTACATACTTAGCAGATCTTCTACCGAACCCAATACCCACATATCTATTTAGTTGCCTCAAATCATCCGTCAGTTCAAATGAAGTAAGAAGTTCAATGTATGGATAAACCAATTCTTAATTATTTTTTTTTAGTTTTCATTACAAATCTTCATGCAGGTTCACAAAAAACACTTTTCTATTTAAATTCATTAAAATCGATGTAAAGACGGCGGTATTACGAGGCTGTGACATACGGACATAACAAAACTGTAAGGGTTCCGTTTTTGCCATTTGGCTACGGAACCCTAAAAAATGGTTTAATTTAAGCGTTCAGCTAAATAAAATATTGTAAACAAAAAAATTTTAACGTTTTTTTGAGAAACGTGGTCACGATAAATAATTATCAGCGGTTTCTTTGAAGTGCCTCAGCAATTTAATAGGTTCTTTTGATCTTTCGAAAATACCTATTGGAAATTCGTATTGGGTGTTAAAGGAGATTATGTCGAAATCACAGGATTTTTAATCTATATTATTGAAAGTAGAGCTTAAAGTGAATATATTATAAATTTAAGAATTTTTCAGTAAAACTGAGGCAATCAATCATTATTTTGCATAAATGTAGAGCCGCGTATAAGGTCTCATTAATTTACCTACATTTTTTTTAGTTCTTCCCTCATTTTTTAAGGGTTGTATCGAAAAAATCTATAAAAACCCATGGAGGTTATTCCTGTATTTCTCTGGTTAATCCCGGTAATGAACGAAACTTTAAAGCCGAGCCTGCTAATTAGGTGTACGTGTAATATCGTGAAAAAATTACAAAAAAAGTTATGAATGTTTATATTGAGTGCTGCCACAGAACTCTTAGTTCGCTAGTTTAACTGTGCAAGTTAGTTTCACTTGTTAAGGTAATCACTACAGACTTTTAATTTCATATCAATCAGTCTGGACATAGGCTTTTCCTAATGAACGCCACAACAATCGATCCTCCACCTTTCTCATCCATCCACTTCCGGTTATCTCTTTCAGGTCAGCGGTCCACCTGGCTTAAGGGCGACCGTGGTCCTTTGTCTCCATATGCCACTTCAGTTAAACATTAATTACATTCTTAGCAGCCTCATACGTCCCCACTGTTGGGGCACGGTCTACCCTCATAAAGACTCATTGGTACACGCCGGACTCGAACCTCCGCCACTCAGGACCCAACGTGACATCGAAATCCTTCGGCCACCACCGACTCTCATTTTTATTTATTTATTACATTTATAACACCCTTTAATTAATTTAATGCTTATTTAATAGCATATAATTTTTCTTAAAAGCAATTTTAATCCTTAAGAAATTATTGACCAAAAATAGAGAAAAGTATTTTCTCTGTTTTTGCCATGATCACAAATAAAGTACAATAATTGGAGAGAACCACTTAGTTATAAATTATTTTACTTGAGGGGCAAGCAACTTGGATATTGTAGACGAAGTTTTCTACATGGAGCAGTAACAAAGTAGTCAAGAACTAGCCACTCGCATATTTAATACGAAAGAAATTCTAACCTTTTGCATTTTTATTTTAAATTAAAAGTTTTACTTTTCAAGTCATTTATAATTTAAACGAAACTTGGTCTGTATTACTTCTTCATTAACTTTTAAAATATAAAGAAGAATACATACAACTTGGGCGAATTAACATGATCCCTGGCCGTGTTAAGTCTATTTAATGTAGGGTGCGCAAAAAATGGTCAGAGTAACTAATAGGGAGTGCAAGGGAAAAAATCGGACTTAGAATATTTTCAGTTTTTTTTCTTTGTTTTGGTTACAATTAGGGTGTACAAATGGGTGTACTGAAAAAAAAAAATTCAAAAGTTTGTTCGAAAATTTGTGGTGGTGGTTATGGGGAACCGTATATTTTGATGATGGGAATCGATGGAGTACATCGTAGGCAGCAAAGTTTGTATAAAGCCCTTTTGGCTGTGACGCCTCTCTGGACCCCTAGGGAGGTTCATAATTTTTTTTTGTGAGTCTGAATCGCGTAGTGATCCGTACCGTTCCGTACCATCACAGAATTGTGCAAAACCAAGTGGCAATTCGTCGGATTTTGTTATTTATTGTTATACTTACACTAATATAACTTCAAGACCGAATATTGTGCGTATTATCATTTTCATCTTGTTTTTACGAAAAAGTAGAAACCATTAAAGCATGTTTCTTGTCCTTTTCATTTTTCCTTGTTTTAATTTATACCATACTACCATATTCACATTATACATATTCTGTTTTAATTTTGGCCTTTTGTCTATAACAGTTCTAAAGATGGAGACCTTACAGGTCGGACAGAACAAAAAAAAGCATAAAAATAATGTCCTGTTAACACACTTTGTGTACAGAAAAAGCTAAAAGTAAGTATTCTAAATTAAATAAACTAAGGAAAACATTAAATTCGATCCAAATGTTACTAAACTTCACTGTTAGTAAGAAAAAGGCGGTCAATCTACCCCTAGAGCATATGAGCACATAAAATACAATCAGGACCCAATATAACAAAGTGTTTCGTGCAGCCCGCACATCCCGCCGGGACACTGTCTCTCATTAAAGAACAATTAATGAGGGCGAAACAAAAAACCGCACACAGCACCACCCTATCGTCCCTAATGAATGTAGTCGAGCGTTTTATTAAAGGAATACCCTGTTGTGGTTTCCATAATTTTCGTGATCGAAAATGTGGAAGCTCAGTAAGCTGCCGGCCCGAGGGACGCGGAAAATAAAATATGCGAGTGATTGAGGATGGCTTCCCGCCGCGGCGCGTCGTTCGCACATGACTACGGATCGAACTTTTGCTCCCTTTCAATTATGTGAAATTCTATTTAGAAACTAGGTTTTGGTTCGCAACTTTATGCATGTGTTACGTGCAACAACTTTGGCTTGTATGAAACGTTACACGTAGCGTGACTATTTTTAATTCCAAGCTGTCGAACTGTATAGTTTTTTCATCTCACTTACTCGTAAACAGTGTCATTACTTGCAGGCAAAGCGGGCGCTAAGACATTAATTACTACCATGGGATTTTTCTTTGTAAATTTTACTTTCCTCCAAGATGCCGCGCGTTCATAGAACTCACAGGCGGTAATGATGCGTCTATTCTATCAAGTGTAAATGTCTGTTTAAAATATGAACTACGCGCACACTACAAGCGAGCCATTACAAGTTTTGACTTCAGGCAATACTTTTTAATTCATAAATTCCCAAGATATGTAGCGCAATCTGGCGGTGGCATTGTTATCTCTACTTCTATTCCCGCCATTTCAATTGTGTTTTGGTGAGTTTATTTATTTATTCACCCTATATTTTTATTTATTTACTCGTGAATGTGATGAAAAACATTGTGTGTATCAAAGTCAAAGTCAAAAAAGTTAGTTATTTTCTCCTTACCACCCTTAATACACAATGTACTTACTATTTTCGCAAATATCATAGTCGAGTTACCGGTACATAATATTTTAAACTAAATCTACAATGAACAGATTTTTGCCTCTTAATATTTTTAAGATATGTAAGCGTATATAGGATAAACTGTTAAATATGCCCTTTTCAGTATTCTTGTGTTTACTATAGATTTGGCAGCCTAATAATACTATACCAAAAACAAAAACAAAAAATAGATGCTGGATTGCTGACGAAAAATAAAATAAAACAACATAAGGCGACAGTAAAATCATACACGCTTTTCTTTCCATGGCCTTTTATAAAGCACGCACCCGCGCACAAATAGTACCTTCAAGACTTTTTCTTTTTTTTTTAAATATCGAGGTGGCCAGTGTTGATCGATCTCGACGCCAAGCACAGATGCCGCGGGCAATGGATTAAACGGAACAGAAATCAAAAATTTTAATTCTTCACATTTTTACTTTTATTAAACCTGTCTGTTTTTTTTTCTCTGCGTTTTTGAGTAAAGCAAGTCAACAAGTCTCGGCCGTAGTACCTTGATGTATGCGTATCATTGACGGCCGTGCCGTATGTATACGGTCGTCAAACTCTACTTATCCAGCAAAGTTTTACTTTCGCAACCTCTTCAGTAGTGTACTATTAATGTATAATAATAATTGTATATCATAGTATCAATTGACTATTATACACAGCCAAACAAAGTCATGAACAAAACATATTCGACGTATGAGCTAATTCACCTTCGCCTTACGCTGGTCGAAGGGATGACCCCAAGAGCGACAACCCAAGCCGAGGCTCCCCCCACGGGGAGCCCCTGAGCGTTGGGCGCTATATTGGCTGAGACTCCTTTAGAGTCTCGCCCCAAAAGCCCGGTGGAGCAGTAATGGCTGTATCAGCCAACTGCATAGTTAGTCGGAAAAAAAGTATGAGCTGTGCTTATATTTCAGACTTGTTTTTTCATTATAAGGGCTTCTATTTAAAACTATTACGCCGTTTCTGGTTTATCGAAGTGTTACTCGGGCTTCGCGCTATATAACTTTACTCACGGAAAGCCTATCGCAATTACTTTGCTTGGTCATAACTTGAGACACTAGACACTTGAGAAAAGCCTTCGCAAAAATTTTGTTACTAAACTCGGTGATTGGAGTTAGAAATGTTGTTAGGGTTCCATTGCCAATTTCCAAAAACGTAAACCTATATACCCCTATATATCACTTATAGTTTCGTCTCGTCCGTTAATCAAAATGTTTTATTACATACTCGTAATTAGTTTATTATGTATTTATTTATATCCACAGTAATTTTTATTCTACATCAACCCTAATTTAACGCGTTTAGGAGGACACTCGACGAGATTTTTTTTATCTAATTAAGCGTAACCTAATTAACTGGTATAATAACAGTTTTTGCTCATTCGTAGTAGCTATGGAATTCTCTTCCACTGACTATTAGTCGGTCACAATTTGTAGTTATTTTTAAAAACCTTATTAAACAACATTATCTTTTAATCTCAAACTCACAGTGCAATTAGTTCTGTTTAAAATTGTCTTATTTAGTGTTTGTTATTTTATTTTAAATGTATTGTATATGTATGTATATATTTATATATATATTGTTTATTTATTTATTATATTTATGTTAAAATATTGTGTATTAGTGTATATATGTAAGATACTTGTTTATTGTGTATATTATATATTGTGTGTGTGTTTATTCTAATTTCAACTTACCTCTTTCGTCACCGCACCACCTACTTCTTTTTGTGATTTCCTCTTACCAAATGTTTGCCTAGTAGACATCGCTTTTAAGCGATAAGGTCGCCTATTTGTACTTTTTTTATTCTATTTTTTTATTGTATTTCTTTTTAATTTGTGTAATAAAGAAAATTCATTCATTCATGTTTTCCATCACTGTACAATATACTTGTGAAATGAACAAAAAGACTCACTGGTACACGCAGCGCCGGGTTCAAACCAAGAATATAACTTTGCATTTACAACCCTGGTTTGAAAATATTTTTTGTTTTTCAAAGTATCAGCAGCGTGACCTGCCATTTTTAAACGAGACAAATATATTAATCTTAAAAAAAGATTTTTTCCATAATTTGCCAGAAATATATCTTAAGATTGTTTATAAAATAAAGTAAGTACTAACTATATAATATTTAAAAAAAGGTTTGTTTTTTTTTTAATTTGTCAGAAATAACTATAGATTTTTTAACCAAAACAATAAGTTAGTTCTTATTGACGTGGCGGTCTACGGAACCATATTGTTTGCGTGTTCAACGCGTTTTTAGCCACTTTTATTATCTAAGAGGAAAATTTTAATAAAAAAGCAGCCGACTAACCAAACCGGTACCTAAGCTCTGAAAGATGATGATTAAAATTCGTCAATTTCTTACGCTATTGAAATGCAAATTAAATTAAAGCTTAATTCCAAGGAAGTTTTGAATAAAGTCATTCCTGGAAGTTCCTCCGAAATGCGAATTAGGTCGGAGAGATAAAATCAGGTTTTGTATGTCTCCAAGTTTTAATCTGATTTGTATGAGTATTGAACTACTGAGTCAAACATTTACTTTATATTAAATACATACATATAAACACACAGAATAAATGTTATTTATAATGCAGGAAAAGATATATGTCGTCAAAGATTCGCCTTTTTTTTCTTTTATAAAACCAATTAAATAAGTAAATTATTTAGAATAAGCCTTAAAGCACGTTTTCATTTTTTTCCTTTTTTTGAATTAATATTATAATTCTCCTTATTTTATATATGTATTTTTATTTGCAAATTTGAAAAATGTGTTCATATAAAAACCATTTCAATTTGTATTACATTTTAATTTATGTAGGTTTGTTGCTTTTATATACGTTTTTGATGCAAAACAAAGAAATAAAAATGAACACTTAAACAGTTGAAATAACTAAGTACATACTATGTTTCGAATTAAAACGTATAACGTAACCAAACAATCAAACATTAGTCTTGGAACCAAAGTGATATTTAAATCAGCACAATACATGTTTATAATTTGCAGTAAAATTACTGTAACTGTAAAAGTAGTGCATTAGAAAAAAAATCTGTAGAGAGACCACGAACAAAAAAAAAATTATAATAAAGAAATATGAAATGATAATTTTTGGACTAGCGTAAACAGACATATGTTTATGTTGTGACTGTGGCAAGTTCTTTAACAAAATAAATACGACAAATTTAGATTTTACCATAAATGTCACTCACTTATGCCTAAATCACTAGTCGCTTTACTTTGATCACTAATTAACTGAATTTTACGCAAAAGCAGAGTTAATAAAGAAAAATGTAACTACGCTTACTAAGGACTGTTCTTATTTTTTTTTAACGATATATATTAAATAACATAATAAAAAGCATTTTATTTTTTGCTAACAAAGAATTCAAAACAGCATGCGGTACAAAAAAATATATCTAGTCATACTAATGCTGATACTAATTTTATTATCGTATTCTTATTTATGTATTTGAAAAAAAAAGATTTTCTTCCTAGTTAGAACACTTACCTACTTTTTAAGTATTTCAACAAGTAGTCGATAAGTTCGGCAAAACAAACTTTGTATTAATTTAAAAATAGCTTAGAAATGATATCATATCAATAGCTGAAAAATACACTTATTTTGGGACTTCTCTGTGCAGGTACAAGCAAATGTAATCCAAATAAAAAGTTAATTAAAAAAACTCAAAACCAACCTACAACCATTCACAAACCACTGACATTCCAAACAACTTATCAAACTCAAAAACAACATCATACATTTACGAAACAAACAAAACTCACCATTGTAAACCAGAGTTCAACCGGTCATTGTTAAATTATACATCGTTTACTTCAAGTAAGGTACGCTCGACTTCCTACGTGATTAGGCCTGAAATATCGCAACGACCAAATTCTCACAAAATAACCAACCGAATTTTAATTTAGGTACAAAAGAAAGTAATTATTTTTCGTTAACACAATTTCACTGTCACAGGGTCACGTGAGACGTAACGCGCGTGTCAAGGGACAGTGATAGTATGTCCTTCGGTGCCGAAAGCTCCGGCGATACTGCCGCCCGCCCAGAGCGCGCCCCCGCCCGCCCTTACAGCGCCTTTCTTTGTTTCGCATCCCCTCCGCACACCGTGTAAGGTGCTTCACAAGTTTAGCTTGGAAGTTCCCATCACGAGCTACAACTAACAACAAGAACAAATTTTATTGATACATAGACAGTAGCGCCACTATAAGCAATATCTTAAATTTGTCTAGCAGTAAATCTTGTGTGCCGTGATCTTTCGCTTATCAATTGACTCGATTTATCTCAAGCCAAAAGTGATAATTTCTTTGGATACGCATTTCTGATTGAATCTTATTCCTATAGGGGAATTTGTAAAGATATTTCTTTTTTAAGAGACAGTCGTTTTGAGATAATGCTACAAAGGATTTTCTGTTTGTAAAAAATAACTATGTCTGTGTACGTGTATGTAAAATTTTTCGTAGCTTAATTGAATTTAATTTTTTTTTGTTAGTGTCTGTGTATATTCTGATAAGTATAAATAAACTGTATGCTGCGGTATTACGTAAGTTATTTTATTTACCGCGTGGACACCGTATTTCACGATTTCCTTTTTTATTGTTAGCCATTTCCTAAGATTTCCAATAGGAATATTTAATTTTTTTACTCAGTAATAATTATATAATATCATAAAAGATAAAAGGGACCGCGGTATTGTTCCGATAGGTACTTTTTAAGATATAAATATTAACAGATATGTCGCTTACGACTCTTTTTAAACCGAGCGCAAACGCTCCCCGTGGCTTTATATAAAGTGCCATTATATTGTTATGTTATTGTGTACCATGAGTTTTAAAAAAGTATTAATAACTTTAAATACTGCGTAAAAGGTTTGTACTGTCATAGTAAAAAAATGTAATAAATAAATAAAAACTGTATAAATTATAACTTAGAAATTTGTCTAATTTTAGGTTTGTCATCCAAAATACAAAGGTATATATGTTTTTGTAATCCTTACTAATATTTTAAATGTTACAGTGAGGAGTAAGGGTGTTTGTTTGTCTTGTTGCAACGTAGCATCCAGATGAGCTAATATTTGGGACAGAGTTATATGAAGAGACGGAGAATAGCACATAAAATACAAAAGTTTCCACAGGAATATTTATAATCGTCACCTCAACGAACTATACAGCTATTGCTTGCTATATAACAAGAAAAAAATACAAAAGTTTCCACAGGAATGTTTGTAATCGTCACCTCAACGAACTATACAGCTATTGCTTGCTATATAACAAGAAAAAAATACAAAAGTTTCCACAGGAATGTTTGTAATCGTCACCTCAACGAACTATACAGCTATTGCTTGCTATATATCAAGAAAAAAATACAAAAGTTTCCACAGGAATGTTTGTAATCGTCACCTCAACGAACTATACAGCTATTACTTGCTATAACAAGTTTAACAGTTTAGCTATCAAATATATAGCTAAACTGCAATCATAAAAATCTAATATCTGCATATTCCCTAATGGTGGTAGGTGATTCAGGATATGAATAGTGATTAATTTTAGAAGCGACAAACTTTGCCTTCAGTTTTTCTGTATGACAATCTATGTATTTAAAATGGTTTGTACTAGGAGCCTAACTTGTACCAGGCCAATTTTTCAAACAGCCGCATTATCCCTCTCATGCAGCTATTAAACACACCTTGCTTCGTTTCTAAATCCAGGTATAGCGCAGAGGCCAGTAATGTAGCTCGGGTAATAAAACGAGCAGCCGTCGTGAGAAAGTCGTATAAAACTAACCCTGAACAACATTCCTTCCCTCACTTTAACGATACTTCTGCTATACTTTCGGTAACTGCCACGAATAAAGTTTAGCACAAAATCATGACACGTTTAATACAGTATAAGCCTTGATACAGATGAAGTTATATACAAAAACATTTGTGTTTTGTTACTAGTTGGTTCCACGTTGATAATCTTTTGACATTTGATTTTATAAAAATCATAATAATTTTAAAGGTGGCAATATGTAAGCATTGTCTCGGCTCAACTTTCATGATCCGCAGCGCCTTGTAGCTTGCTTAATACTGTCGATATCTGAAGGTACTTATTTTTGGCATAATCGGTATTTTTGTCTCATTCGGTCATTGAACTGATTTTTCCATTGTTGAACAATCTTTCAAATTTACTATTGCAGTACTATAGTCGATATTATGGCCAGCAGCTACTTGCAACACTACGAAATCTGCAGACATAAATAAGAAGTAAAGAGGTGACCGGACCGGAAGTCAGGGGAAACTAGATGATTTTACAAAACTTACTTAATTTTCGAAGAAAACCACAGAACATTATAAGTCATTAGAAGTGCTTTGTTATTCAAACAGTACTAGAACCGCTGTTGCCACAATACATTCGTTATTCTGAAAGAGCCGAGCCTCTTAGCCAATTACGATCAAATAGGCGTTGTCTGTTTGAAAAGTGTTAGGCTCTGTCAATAAATCCATATCGATAAATTTGGCGTATAAAGATAAGATTTTTGTTAACTATAAAATTAATAATCTACTCATAATTAGATCAAATTTATAAACTTTATGAAATCCACTTTTTTACTACGTAAAATAAAATATAACTGTTCAACTCATTGAACAATAATAAAATAACTAACAAGCCAAGTCGCATGATAAACTATATGTTGTGTGAATGTTGAAATGTGAATGTAGGTTACTCGTGGAAACTGCAAAATTGATGAGTATTATCTAGGCAATAGATTTTGTAACATCACTGTGCACACCAACAGCACACTAATATATATTACAGTTGTTAAGTCAACATAAATAAATGTATATAAAGTAGAAATTTGTTAAATAAAATTAATTGGAATAAAGAATCAGTCCGCTTGACCAGCAGTAAGAAAATCCATCCTGTGTACATTGCACGACGTACACACACCCCTTCCTACCCACCTTCCATCTGTCACCTTAGGTCTCCTGGTGACAGGCAATCCCGTATATATCTATATATTTATGTATTGTTCGAATCCTATGGTTAGGGCTAGGGCGTTAGGGACACGAAAGGTAGGGTAGGGGCCAATAGGTACACAATTAGCTAGGTACACACACTTACATACAATCACTAACCTAGGATACATGCACAAGGGGTACAGATTATATTTACAAACAATTAGGGAACTAGGGATAGGTTGTAGGAGTAGGTGTTAGGGTAGGATTTCCCCTCCGTTACTGTTAACTTATCTGGTAGCTACACGCACGCGTACATACCTCGCGTAGGGTAAGATGCCGGTTGCCAGGTGCAGTTTAACAATAACCTTATGAACCAATCTATACATATAAAATGCTTTGTCCTGAATGACTGACTGACGGATTAACGCACAGCGTAAATCGCTGATAGTAGAGGCCTGAACTTGGAGGGTGTGTTCTTCGTATAACGTATGCATCGGATACGAAAGGATTTTCCGAAAGGGTCAAGTGCGAGTCGATCGCACAATAAGGTTAAATCAATTGTAATAAATTTAGTATGGTAATGAAATTTTGGTAAGTTGTTATGTACACGCCGGGGAAAGTTTCTAAGAAAAAAAAAAGGGTCAAGTGCGAGTCGGACAGGGTCAAGTGAAGGGTAAACCGATTCTGATGAAATTTTGGTAAATTGTTATGCACACGCCAGGAAAGGTTTCTGAAATAAGAAAAGGGTCAAGTGCGAGTCGGACAGGGTCAACTGCAAGTCGGACTCGCGCAATAAGGGTAAACCAACAAAGATGTAGTTAGGAATTTCATTGACAAGAATTCTGCTTTGGTAGCTCAAACGGCAGAGCGCTTACACAGACTGTAAGGGTTGCAGGTTCAAGTCTTGGCTCAAATTTAAACTTTTGCCTTTGCTATGAAAATATTTGTTTATATTGATGATGTAGCCATGGATATGGCATTTATGAAATGTTTTCTTTAGGGAGTCTCGAACGAAGATTATTTTGATCTATATTATAAGAACAAGAACCAACGAACTAAAACAGCTCGATTTCCGTACAAAACAAAAATTTATGTGATGAACATTTATGCTTGTCTTTAGACTGAGCTACTTTTTTCGCTTCCCAACGTTTTAACAGACTTACACCGATTTTGGTCATCTTGTGTGTAATGTAAAAAAATATTTCTTAAGATATGAAATTCCATTCATGCTCTGGCTTTCTATCTCGTACCTAAATAAGTACTTTGACACTCATAGCTTCAGAACATAGTACTTAAGGAAGTTTGCCACAGCAGTAGCTTAAGGTCGTCCAGGTGGAACTCGGGTATAGTTATTACTTAGGGAAGTTATAATCGTCCGGAATTGAAAGTAGGCTAGTGATTTGTACACACTAAGGGTCGGCTCATACCGAAACGCGACGAGACGCGGCGCGGCATTTTAGAAATAGCAACACATTATGGACCTTGTTCACTAAACAAAAAGATACAAATTATAGTGAGAGCACAAAAGTGAGAGGTTACGGGTCGAAGTACACCAAGATGCGTCGCGCGACGTTGGGATGCGCCGCGCGGTGCAGCGAAGCGTCTCGTGTCACTACGAGCAACGAGACGCGACGCGACGTGAAGCGGTCTTGGGATGCGCCGCGCGGCGCATCTCAAGGTATCTTGAGTCGCTTTTTGCATCTTCAAGCCTCTTTACGTCGCGTCTCGTCGATTAAAACTTAGAATTTTGACATTATTTATACAGTAAAGTGTAAAAATAAAAGTTTACACATATTTATTAGAGAGGTTAATTAAATTCGCAATTTCAAAACCTCGGGCCTATTTAATATAATTATTGCAAAATAGTATGAAATTGGCAGTAGGTACGTAAATCAGTGTTATTAAACATTAAGTTCTGATTCGAACTAGACACTCTGAAAAATGTCGATAAAAGAAATAACATATCGTAGGACATCACTACCAGAAAGACACGCATCGATCATACGAGTCTGTTGCTCACGCCATTTATACATTGCTTTCTAGACACGGTCCCTGTTGCGGCTCCGAGGAACATTGACAGTAATGCATATCGCTTGTATTTTGATACTTTAAGATATTGTTTATCAATGTCAATTTTGATTTAAACGTTATTTTTCTTATAATTATGTAATAGCTTATGAATATGTATTCTTCTACTCACCAATGAAAAGATATTCCTCCCTTTGATACATTTAATACCTGGCTTCTTGCTCTGCAAGTAATTACTGCACAGGAAGGCATTTTAAATATTTTTGCGCAGCAGCACACAGCGATGTAGTCCGCGAGCAACTAAATGACAGATTCGCGAGTTGCGAAGTGAAGTGCGCGTCTGCTCAAGATCGTGGCACGCTCGCCGTTTTACATAGCATTTCTACTGGGGTACACCCCAGTCTTATAATGTTCTGTGAAGAAAACTGACCGTGGTACTACTGGGGTACTACGATTAGGCAAAAGTAGCCGTCGTACCACTGGTGGTACTACTGGGGGTCCACGGATAACAAACGAATTTAATATCAATTTTCACAAATGACGGATTTTCCTACAAATATCCAATCCAAACCAGTTTAGGAGATAAATTTCGTAATATGGTTTTCTCAGTGGAGCGTCGAGCGAGTGGACGTCGGAAAAGAACCTAAGTTCGAAATTTGACGTTTCTGACATCATTAGTTGATAAATCACTCAGGGTATGTTCTATTATATAATTAATATAAAAAGATTTCTATATTAATTGCATGAATAGGTGTCGTGTAGGACTTATAGAGCAAGGCGTTTTGCTGTTTGGTAGGCTTTAGTCTTTCTTAAGACCTTATATAAAATATACCTGAGATAAAAATCAATGCGCAAGTTCGTGGGCTTAAGCTATAGCTGGTATAATTTTTTTTTATATTATTTAACAATGTTCTATAATACCCAGATCTTTTCGATTTTCTGTCCATAGTATTTGAAAAAATACGAAGTTTTGGTCTGAATATAGAATATTTTGGGATAAGAGTATGTAGCTAATCAAAAAACCTAAATTATTAATTATTTTGCCGTGTAGACAAAATATTATATTCAACAGCCTACGGGTACATATTTGCCTGTAGCATTATAGAACATTAATTATGCTGCTAATTATCAACTCATCATACCAATTAATCGAGTTATTGCAACATTGTACACTTTAGTTTTAATGACAAAGAACATTTTTTTTAATACGCTTATAATAACGGAGTTATCGTGGTAAGCGATACTTTACACTGTAAGACTCCTATTAACTTATTACGATTTGATAAAAACAGGACCATTAGAATGCTGTGTGGTAAATCAACAGGAAATAAATAAGATATTGTCAAAAACATTAAGGTAAAAAATGAACTTAATACTACTTTAAAAATAATTACAGATAAATAAAACGAGCTCTTAACAACGATACCCCACCCGATAGATCAAACATTTTTTTCATGGCCCCCTTTAGGTGTATGGAAGCCCCCCTTAAAAACATTCAATAAATATTTATTTTTCGGGCCGGACCCTAAAAAGGAGGTAACAATGTTACATAAACCTTTGTTTAATAATAAAATATTTTTGAGTCAATACTAGAAAATACGGGGCAAACTGGGGTTTCTAAAAAAAACAGTAATGATAGGAATACGAAGGTTTTGATTTTTACACTTGAGGTGCGAAACTTTTTAACGACCGATTTTTTAATTTTTTTTTCCGTTGTGTCGACCGCGCAGTATTACTTTCCAAGAGGAACCATTTCTTAGTGCAGCTAGCTCACGTTACTTGAAGGATATCTGAATTTAATTCGGAAGTTAGCCAGTACAGACTAAATAAAAATTAAGAAAAAAAAAAAAAATTATCACCTGTATAATATGATAATGACTTGGCTTGGTAATAGGTAAGTTTCAATTTGTTCTATTCTTTAACTGTATTGAAATTAATGCATGTCCAATTTTACCATAGATTTGTAAGAAACACAAAAAAATGAAATGGTTTATTACTGAACAATAGGACATGATATAATTTTTAGGGTTCCATAAGTAAAGAAGGGTGTCTGTGGGTATAAGCCTAAAATTTATACAGATTGTGTTATTAAGCTTTTCTAACAAATAATAAAAAACTAAAAGTAAAAATTGATGGGGGGACTCAATACAACTTTCAACAGTAATACACACAAGCCTCAAACTTTAATCAGTTACAATTATAGTGTAAGCTCAATAGTAAAACAACAAATAATAAAAATCAGCCAAGTACGAGTCGGACTCGCTTACGAAGGGTTCCGTACCATTCTATAAAAACGAAAAAAAAAATTACCTCCAGATAAGTATTTATTTTATTCTGTTTTTTAGTTTTTGCAGTTAAAGCGGAAACAGAAATACATCATCTGTAAAAAATTTAACTGTCTATCATGGTTCATGACATATAACCTGGTGACAGACGGACGGACGGATGGACATCTGAGTCTTAGTAATAGGGTCCCGTTTTTTACCCTGCGGTTACGGAACCCTTATAAAAACGAGTCAAGTGCATGTCGGGCTCGTGCATCCTGTGGTAGTACGAAACCCTTGGTGCGCGATATTGACTCACACTTGGCTGTTTTTTTGTGTGTGTTTAGTGTGTGGTCACAATTTTAATCTGACATTAAATCACAAATCCTCTTAAGCTCATAAACCTGTGCTACTTAAGTTTTATAGGCTGAAGCGTCATTTTCTCTGCTTGGCGTTATTACACAAGTATTATTTTCCTGCAGGAAAATCGTCAGCCGACAAATTCTCACAGTTCACTGTACATCGCTCGTATCCTGGCTTTAACGAGCGTTGTTATGAATCTCAGGCCAGGTATTGTGAAAACTGGAGCAAAGCGTCAATGAATAATGTATGAGTAGGACCAGCGCGCAGCCTGTTATGAGGAAAGGCACTTAAAAAAATATAGTTTTTGACTGTCCCTATCTTTTGGGTTAAAAATTATTTAAGTTAAAAATGGTTTCTAATTTTTTTTATCGTGTATCTATGTTACATTACATATATCTTTTATTATTTTATGGATTCTTGGTAAAGGGCTTATATTTTCGTCATGTCTGTTAGTTTGTCTACCTCCACGTCATAATATCTTTATTTAAAGATTATAGGAGGTAGAAAATGGTAGAGACAACTAAGTATAACCGCTACATAATTATTGTTAAGAGAAAATTAATGGGATTATTCCTAACATGCTAAATCTATACCTTATTTTTTCTTACTTGTCTTATCACGTAAACATATATCGCGCATTGGGGACCAGAGACCATTTTAGTGTTGGGAAATCGGCTTTTGAGTTATCAAACGAATATTTTCTCATATTAGTGAATGCATACATTAATCACGGAGATTAATTCCCTTCCAACGGCAAACGGCAAGATGGTAAATAAGCACTGAATATTGATGTGCTATATTTTGTGTGTTTGTTTTTAGCCGCAAATGAATATTTAGGGGTGATATTTAGTGATTGTGACAGAATCTTGTAATTTTGATAAGACATGGTTTTGTTTTACAATGTTTAATGTTATGCCTCATTTTTACTCGACTACGGCGAAGCAAAAAGGAGGGTTATGATTTTATCCGGTATGTATGTATAAATGTATGTTCACCTGTTACCTCATAACTTCCAAAATAATTTCACAAATGTGGTATCATTGGAAGCCTGTTACAATAAATATATATGACGTTACATTAAATTGAATATATTTTGTATGCAAGCAAAGCTGAAAGAAACAGCCATCAATCTATATATTTTTGAAATGTGCTAATTAAGCCCTTTTATTTAAAACCGAATTATATATATATATATATATATATACCATATTATATCATTTTTTTTACATTTTTCTTATAGCAAAGCAAAAAATGCCCTTATCACGAAAAAAAACAGAACGCGTTTCAAAGTCGCTTAAAAAGGAATTATTGGAAATTAAAAAAAAAATTGCCAAACAAATCGTATCTTCTCTAAAAAATACATTCTTATAGTAGTAAGCGATCATAAACTTTAGAAACGGCAGGCACAGTAGCATATGACCACAGTTATCTCCTGAACATAAAATATATAAAATGTAATTGTTTATTTAATAAACGATTAATTTTGAATAGTTTGTAGATAACAAATTCCGATGAACGTATTATTTTCTTGTTTCTTACTCTTTAGAGCGTGATTTCCTAGTAGTCGGGTTTAAGTTTTTGAACTTATTTTTTCTTTAAATATTCGGCTTTCGGAGTCAATTGACTCTCAATAAGTTGTCACATTTCTATTTTAAATTTTAGCCGCATACTACGGAGGGTTATGATTTTAGTAGCTATGTATGTATATGAGTCCATATGTACGGTCATTAGCTTCGTTTTAGTGTTTTGGGTGTTATATGCTATGTTACGTCATATCAAATCTATCATGGCGGATATAACTTGCACAATTCTTACAGCAATAAAAAATACTATGCACACATATATTTTAATTGGTATATCCTAATTGGTATCAAATGAAAGGACCCTCTGAGCTCATTCTAAATTTATATTATGCAATGTTAGTGTATATATTAAAATAATAACGAAATTAAGACAATTATCGTAATTTGATTCAGTCTCATGTTACTTTCTCAATATAGCTATCTTGTTCTGTTTCACACGTTCAGAATTATCTATTGTATACTAGCTGTCCCGGCGAACGTTGTTCCGCTGCCGTCCCTCTGTACCCGGCAAAAGTTGGTTTTTACCTATAGTGCCCGAGTCCGGCTCGCACTTGACATATCGAGATAAAAACTATCCTATCTTTTAAGTTGGATCAAAAAACAGATATTTACGAAGTTTGATCAAAATCGGTTCAGTAGTTTAGGAGTCCATTGAGGACAAACATTGTGACACGAGATTTATATATATTAAGATGTCTTAGATTAGTAGTAGATAACAGCGAATCAAATTTAGATTTCGAACGATATGAAGGTACCGTATCTTTAGTTAAATATCATTGATATTGTGCCATATTTGGTAAAATTTTAGAAATTGGGTACTTCCACTGGTTTAAAAGACATACCTATAACTTCTTAAAACAAAGCTAATGTAAGACGCGAATATAAACATTAATAAGCCACGCACTCGGCTGGGTTTCTATCTTCTTGCTTACATTTTTCTTATTCTTGAAATTAATAGAATAATTATCGTTTCCTCTTTGTACCTACATATACGACTTGAATGTTCCACCAACGAGCTTTGGATTATGGCAATGCATTCACCTGAAAACCGTATCGAGTGCTGAAGGTTTAATTAAGGTGGCCATGTCGGAGCTGACACGCAATCGCGCTCGCTGGTTGCCTAGCAACTAGACGCTTTGAAGTTTGCCTCTATTGAAGTTACTCGATACCCTAGCTTTCTCATTTTTAATAAAGAGCTTTTCCTTATTTGGATAAAGTTTGAGTATGTTTAAAAGGTTATTTGATATATTTATCCACTTGGGCCAGGTTTGCTATTACTGTTTGGCTGTAGAAAACTATTTATTATTTCATATTTTTTTTCATTAAGGAACAAAATAATATTTTTACGGTGAGGGTGCTGTTTTGAATCCAGAAGTTGAAGCGAATTAAATTTTTTATCTAATAAAATGAGTTCATTATGCGATTATTCAATATATTTAACGCCTCATTTGATTAGAAAAGAGGCTCAACCTGTTATGGATAACCTTTTTTATATTTGGCTTGTGTTTATTTTGCTCATATTCAAAATGAAAAATATAGAGTTTTTAATTCGGGCGAATGGCCCATGTCATCCCTTAGTTAACAATTAAGTATTGTGACCGATTGATACACTCAACTGTTAATCCCCTCTATAAAAAAAAGAAACATAAGACTCTTTTCTAAGACACAACTCATTAGAAAGTATAATTAATGTTTGAAGTGAAAGAATTTATTAAAATTTTTAATTTACATTTGAAACATTTAGAAAGTTTAGAAATATTATTTTTATTGAACTATGCTTGAAAAGATTTAAAGAACAAGAACGCAGATTGCGCGTTTGCGGTTTTTTACATACACCTGCGTAAACGGCGTCTCAGCCAGTTACTTTTTTATACACACCGTGTTCCTAAATTTGAACCAGCATACTGGCCAGTACGGTGTGACGTCATTATCTAAAGTTATACTGCTATACTGTTCCGAACTATGACCGAAATATGACGTAACACCGTACTGGCCAGTACGCTGGTTCAAATTTAGGAACACAGTCACAATATAAACACAACAACAATGGTGTGGTAACTGCGGGGCATGGGACGTCCTATATTACGGAGGCTATGTTGGGGTCGCTTAGTTATTACTAACTACTAGGGGACTTATGTGCTCATAGTACATAATTCTATTATTAAAAAAATATTTATAAACAAACACGCACTTTGCACCCGCCTAATGGCGAACGTATCAATGTTTTTCGAATAGATGGAATGAAATAGTAGGTTAGGACACAAGGGACCAAAATAATGTATTGAGGGCGAGAGCAATTGTTTGAATCAAAAGCGAAGCGAAGGATTCTATAATAGAAGTCTAAGCGTAGTGACGTCGCTTGAGGTTAAATTATTTTGATAACGTGTGGCACATTATTTTTATCTCCCGCTATGAGAAAAATAAAAAAGAGATGCTTTCTGGTGTTAATACTTCACTTTCATTGCTAGAACTCTTCTTTCAGTTAATTTGTGTGAATCAAATTAAAATAAAATTTTTCACGTTTGTTGTACATATAAAAAAAAAAATTAAATTAAAATAAATGTTTAATTGTTTTATTTTAATTTTATATTTTTATAAAAGTTAAACTTAAACTTATCATTCTGTAAATATTTCGAGCGTCTACCTTTTGCCGTTATCAATAACGAGTAAAATCATTTGTTGTATGGGAGCCCCCTTAAATATTTATTTTATTCTGTTTTTTAGTACTTGTTTTTATAGCGGCAACAGAAATACATCTTCTGAGAAAATTTCAACTGTCAACTATCACGATTTATGAGACACAGCCTAATACGGCAGACGGACGGTCAGCGGAGTCTTAGTAATAGGGTCCCGTTTTTTATCCTTTGGGTACGAAGAACCCTAAGAAAACAACGCAATGATTAGTCAGAAACAAACAGCATAAATATTTAATCTTTTTTATTTTGATTAAAATCATACAGCGCTCTTTTGTTTTTCATGTAGGTTTTCATAATTGTAAATAATATTTAAAATTAATTAGTAAACTTCAAAAATTTCGTACTTTGTTTTTCTGAAACCAACCTAGGTTAAAAAATTACAGATAAAATGAGTTCCTAAAACCTACTTAAAATTAAATATTTTTTAACAAACACATATTGCAGTTGAATTTTGAGAGTATATTATTTTCAACATTAAATATGGACACGGAGGTAACTTGTGGAACACAACATCCGACAAATGCTCGTCGACATAGTTGTGGTTGAATTTCGTCAATAACTCGACGAATTTCGGTTTTGAGCTCAGATATTGTCTGTGGATTACTTGAATACATTTTAACCTTCAAAAAACCCCAAATAAGAAGTCCAGAGGTATCAGATCACACGATCTTGGTGGCCAGATTACTTCTCCTCGCCGCAAGATAACTCGTCTTTATAAACATAAATAAATATAATATAAATTTTATCTGTAATAACTGCATTGTTTCAACCGCACCATTTTCAAGCGATCTACTCGTACGAGGAAGGTCATCTTCTTTGATATCCTAAACAAAGCCAACAGTTTCAAATTTAATAATGAAATTCTCCACAGCAGCTTGAGATGGTGCTTAGTGATGACTGAAAAATGTACGGCATCTTCGACCGTTTCTTCAAAGTTCTCAGTATTCAATATTCTATTTATTTGGTAATGGATTTCACAATTTCTAAGCGTTGCTCGATTGAAAAACGCTGCATAATAACGTAATTTTACTTTTCTAATGACAACAAAAAAATATTCGCGTTCCATTTTTAACACAACGAAAATTATTCGAAATTCAAAATTCAAGTAGGTTTTGAGACACACATTTTAATTAAGAAATCTGGTTTTGGTAATATAATATAAAATATTTTTCTGTTATCAAAACTTAGTTTTTAGAGTAACTAAAGAATGGGTTACTCGATCGGAGTCGATTAACAATTAAATACTCATAATATCTACTATGGAGTTTAATGGAACATTTCTAATGGAGTATGCAGAACGTACTCGGTTTTTTTTTTAAATGCACTTATGTAAGTATGTCTTATCTCTCGAGACCCATTCAAGTACTTGCTACATCTTACTCCCGAATTCACGAGTGTGGCGTACTCACGACTGTTCGCAATAAGCTATCTTATCGTCAGGCTAAGGTCAGGTGATTTGAATTTTGAATTGGGTACTGGGATGACATCTAGGTTGGTGCAACTGACGACGAGGTTCCCTTTTTTATAGATACTAGCTTTTAGGCGAAGTTTCGCTCGCGTTATTGTAGATTTTGTGTTAATTCTGGCTGTCGATCGATACAGAAATAATTAACGGAACGGACGTATCGGACGACATACAAAGTTTATCCCTTCCCTCGAGAAAAAGTAGTCTTTAACCGTCTTAAGGGCTCCATTTATGTCTATACCAATAGTACATTACTGCGGCGGCCTGCAACCGCAGCATAAGCGGCGATCGTAAGTATGCGGGCCGAGGCATAGCCGTTCAAATGTCGATTTCTTTTTTAAATTTATTTATTGGCGCATTCGTTTCTTGTGTCAGTTTGAAATTTAGATAAACCTTGATGAGTTATCTCTTTATTTCATTTGACTGCACGAGCGGACGGATAAAACATTGCGGGTCGCTCTCTGATACTATACTACAAGTACGACTTATCCCAAAAAAGCTTTTGCGAGTTATGGTCGCATATCGTAGCAAGTTTGAGAAAAAAACATTATAATCGATTTAGCGCTTTAGGCGTAAAAGCATAACAACTGTTACTGTGACTGTTAGAGTCGCAATTATAATATTAATGATTAAGTTAAAGTATTAAGGATATTTCAGATATAAACCAGACTCGAGACATTTTTTACAAATTATTACCGTTATTTTGTTAGATTTTTGAATGTATAATATCTAATTAAAATGAAGCTTTCAGCTTCAGATTCTGAGATATATACGATCTAACTAATATGATGGATGCACTTGTCATTAATATTATTTACTATGATAATTTATATTCGAAAAGCACATAGGGAAGTACCTAGTGTAAATGTAAGAATGTCCATTTAACTCCTGTGTCGACTGGGCAGTAATAAAACGCACAAAAGAGGTGGCACGGCAACAGTATGCGCTGACAAGGGTGATTGATGATGCGAAATCGATTACAAACGACCCGCCATGCGTGTCGACAATACGCGTCACTCTGTCGCACAGATGTACTATCAAGTACCTAGTGTAGACACACGGATCCAGACGGGTCTGGATACTATAGCAACGTAGATGAAAGTTGTATGTATCACACTTCTCTAAAGTGCGACAGCTTAACGGTATGCGTATGTTACCGCATTAGCTTCGTGTTACATGCGTTTTATGCTTGCAACACCCCGTCAAATTTAGTTGTTATCGTTTTACTTAAGGGTGAACGCCATAGATTATTTTTCATACAAATTTGATTTGCCATATTTTCCGAAGTTGCGCGAACTTCACTTTGTATTTTAATTTAAAACAAAATAAAAAAAAATTTAGTGCTCGAGGTTTTTGGTTTCATGAGAGTAGAAAATAGTAGCTCTGACTGTGTAAAATTCACGGAACTTCGAAGATTCTGGCAAACCAATTTTGTATGAAAATTAATCTTCGGTGATTACCCTTACTGAGATAATATAGACATGTGTTGGTACTACATTTAACATTGAGAAATGTGTTACAATTGACAGCACGTTTGCACAATTTAAACAAACATGGATCTTAAAATATAAAATAAAAATATAAGAGTAAATACGAGATTGCACACGTTCTTGAGTACTTATTCAAAATCGCAAATGTGTGATGTGAGTGTGGGTTTGTGTGGGTGTAAGTGAGAATGTGTGAGTGACTTGGTGTGAGATATGATAAACGAAGCATGTAAATAGAATTGATGCTGTGTATTTGCTTTTCCAGAATTGAATTATATTAGGTTTGGTATGACTCTGAATTACCGTTAGGAAAAAAGGGTAATAAAAGGTGTTTTGAAGTGGTTTTAATATGTTGAGAGGATGTGTGAATATATTTAACAAAAAAAAAGGTAGAGTTAGTAAGTACAGTGCAATAAAACTTTTGTGACCCGGTAGCCAAATATTAAAACTAACTATTAACTAACTATTAATAAAACTAAATATTAACTTACAATGCAGTCTCAATATTTAAACAATCCTCTATCACGGGGTTATATTGCTACTTCTCTAAAGTTAACGGTTAATAAAAAAAAATACTAAATAAAATGTGCTGTCAAGGACAATTCTGAATTAATACTGTTTTTCATCCATAATACCTATACTACCAATGGATATAATTGCATTAATACTCCTTTTACCTTTGATTGTAAAAGTAAATAGGGACAGTTTATTTGAAATTATCTCTTTTTTAAACGTAATATACATTAACAACCTTAATAAAAAAATATCTGCCTCAAGCCACATCACACAATCTGCCTTTTTCACAGCAGAACTAGTTATTTTGGGAGACTTTAACGCCCATCATCGTGAGTGGCTCTGTTCTCGAAACAATAACTATGCATGAAATTTGCTCATGAATTAGCCCACCTATGGATTCTCTCAGCTGGTACTTTCTCCAACGAGAATACCAGACATTGAGGACCATTTTCCTTTCCTTAATGGACCTTCTGCTGACTACACGTCCAGGTGGCTATTCCGTCTCAGAGGATGCGCCTTTTAGCTCCTCGGACCACTGTCTCGTTCGGACTCAAGTGTCATGCACACAGCCCAATCCATCTGGGCCAACTAATTGGTGACGTGTGTGGCATTATAAATCAGCAGGTTAGGATAAATTGCGTGAATTTTATGCATCGTATCCGTGGAGGTAGCTTTGCTTTGTCAATTTGTATTCTATAAAGTAAATATTGTTTTTAAAAAGTTATAAGTGAACATTGATCTTTTAACACCGGATATATCCAATGACACAAAATGAACTTACCTCGATCAACACAAGTAAAACACAAAACTGTTAAATGTTATCTTTAATTGCACCATTATTCACAATATAATTCGCCGGATATACTATTTGGCACAATCCTAACTTTTTCATTTATATAACTTTGCTCCGATAACACCTAAAGATGCGCAATTTTTTTTAAGAATTTTAGTTTATATAAAGCAAGAAGGTCATTAGTCTACTTTAACCCCTTTTCACTAGAGGCACAGTATCTTGTATGAAGGCGTGCACACTCTTCTTAGAGTTATCACGACAAAAGAGTGTGCACGCCTTCATATAAAATATATGACTTCGATATCTGCCTTAAATCCTCTTTCAAAAGGTCAATCCTTAATCAGACCCAGCCTACATAGTTTTCTGCAAATACAAATATTTCACAGAAATTACCTACATATTTCTACGACAGTAAGGCATAGGCATAAGAATAGGGGCTCAGGGACCTTAATTTTTTAAATTAAAAATTTACATTTGGATTTAGAGAATTATCGTGATCGTGGCGTATATTGATGTTTGGGTAAATATTTTTTAACATCAAAATATCTACATATACAAGTTTGTACGTGACACTCAGTGCGCGAGTCCAGCTCGCACTTGTCTGGTTTTTCAAATACAAATTCAATTTTTATTTTAATTTTTTATGCTACTTGCAAGATTCTTGGCTAAGGTAGTTTAGATAGTCAACGGGATGAAAGCTGATTATGATATTAGAGTTGCCAGATTTTCTATCGTGTATTCAGGGACAAAAAAATCATAAAATATAATATAACCATATGTTTACCAATGCCTTACTTAATTTTAATATCAATCTATTTATTTTTATTACTATCAAAGCTGAAAATAATATATATATATTTTTTTAAATTAAGAATTAAAAAAAATATAGGAATCGATCGATTAGTATTTCTTGAGTATAAACCAATCATTGTGATTTCCCATTGTTACTGTTACGTTACTGTTAAATTCAATTCATACTTAGATTGCAACTATTAGGTACAAAGATTTTTTAAATACACTACAATTATAATTTGTAAAAAAAAAATTAAGAGTGAAAAGAAAAAAAAATTTTTCGTCATAATTTCTGTTGGGAACACGTGAAAAATTATACGCATACGCTCTGCTCGGTTTTTAATAGTGCGTAAATGTGTCCCTTGAGACCTCAGCCGGGGGACTTGATGTGAATAATTTACGAGCCTCGGACCCGCATTAATTTGAACAAAATTTAATCGGTGACTTGGGTAATTATTAATGAACCTTTTCTCTGCAAAAATATTGTTGGACTACCTTTATAATCTCTTTGAATAGCTTTTAGTCGATATACTGACACTAACAAACAGCCGAAGTGTGATAAAATAATATGTTACTTAGCCTTTTCCCTGCCTACACGTATTGATAACGATTACTAAGCGATCCGTGGTAAGGGTAATACTTCTATGTAGAAAAAATTAAAATATTATTCAAATTTTTCCTTTTTTAATTTAAATTAATGAGCGTTACGTAATTGTAAGTTTCTTGAAAATGCAAACAAATTGTTTTTGCTCTTCCAAAACCTGCCTCTTTCATACACTTATCTCCAAATACAGAATTTTAGGTAGTTATACCCATATAAAAATAAGTATCACTATTTATGAAAATATATATCTGGGCACATTGTTTACATGTAAAGTAGGAAAGTTAACTTATTTAGTAGGATAAAGTTGAAAAGGAAATCAAAAGTCATTGTAAGGTTTCATACACACAAATTTTAGAATTATGTTCCGTTTTTTTAATATGCTGCTCCGGAGTGGCCATTTAAAATTTGGATCGTATTGGTTCATTCATCCTGAATGCATTGAAGGCAAAACAAAAAGACCTCCAGAATGATAGTACATAAACTTAAATTATTTTAAAATATAACACGACTTTGTAGAGTCATAGTTTTCGATATAATGCCGACCATTTTTTTTTTCAGACTCAAAATAGTAACGGCTACGGAACCCTACATCGAGCATGACTCGACATACTTTTGTGCCAGATTTTGGACCCTCTAAAAAATTTAAAAACAGGCCACGTGGTTTTGTACATGCTACATTGGGTTAGGATACCTTAAAAGTATTATTGCGGATATATTCAAAAATATCAAAAACATGTGAGCAGACTTTATTCAAAACAATTTTTTTTCGATTCATACATTAAGATTTTTTAGATTTTTAGTACAATGGTGTAGGACACGGTAGTGTGGACGTTTACAACTGAAAGTTTTGCGTACCTTATCAATAAAACAATTTACATGTAAAGTAATATATTTACTGCTTTGTGAAGTATTCTCCTATACATTTTAAGCACTTTTTGATTCGGTTAAACCATTTTTGAAAATATCAGGACCATTGGTCTAAGGCCATGTTTTTCACATTCTGGTTGAAAGCTATCACGGCCTCTTCCGGTCCCGTAGATGTCATACCTCTCATCAAATCTTTAATTTTTAGCTGCTCAAATGAGGAGCTTTCCTCCTAAAAGCATTTTGAAGAAAAGCAGTGCAGTCTTGCGGAGACACTGAACACGCGATATCCCGCCAATTTTTTTTCAATCAATGATTGAGTTTTTTATGTTTAAAAAAAAAAAGAAACTCAATATAAACATTTATGTGCGGACAGAAGCGCAAAACTTTCGGTGAATCTTATGTAGCTAGAAAAAGTAAAAAGGAAATCGAATAATTATTTGGATCCGATGTTACAACTATTTTAATATTTTACACTATTAAATAAATGAAAATTCTTTTGACGATAGACTGAAAGACAGATCCTAAGTGCCTGTGACACTTGTGTCACTTTGTAAAAAGGTCTTAAATAATGGGTCGTTAAAAGATAGTTGTATTTTGAAACGCCCATTATTATATTCTCGATTTTTAACGTTGATGAATCACATAATTCGTTCGATTAAGAACTATTAGACCAGAATAATATTGTTTGACATTTATGTACGGCTGTCTAACAAAAAGAAATTCTTTGTAAGATGTCTCATTTAAATGTTTCGCATTTGTTTCGTTTTATGTGTGTACATATGTTTATTAAAATTAAGTGACAGTGAAACACGTTTATTTTTGATAATACAAACACATCGTTTTCGTAAGATTTTTAGAGGAGAATGAGCACGCATAAAGTTAAAAAAAAAACTTTTTCGCTGACTATTAGGCGCTCACAGTCTGTAGATGTTTTTCAAAATAAAATAAACAACATTACCTTTCAATCTGAAATTGCATTCAGTTCTGGTTAAAATTGTCTCCCTTTGACTTTGTTATTTTTTTGCATATACATTGTATTGTATTGTATTAAATATATATTATATAATGTATATATTTTATATAGTGTATATATGTATGATTGTGTATGTTTGTTTATTGCGTATATTATATGATGTATGCGTGTGTTTATAAGATATTTTTATAAATATCTTTCCTCATTATCAAAATTAACTTTCCTCTTTCGGCACCGCACCACCTACTTGTTTTTGTGATTTCCTCTAACAAAAGGGTTGCCTGGTAGAGGTCTCTTTTTAGCGATAAGGTTGCCTATTTGTACCTTTCTTATTAAGCTTTTTATTGTATTTCATTTGTATAATGTGCAATAAAGAAAATTCATTCATTCATTCCATGGCAGACAATGTTCTGTTTTAAACCAGTGTCCCCATTTTCTTTTAAAAATCAGGATCCACATATATGTACGGATATACATAGTACATTTGGATGAGAAGTATAATGACATCATTTGTTTGTATTGCACAGTAAAAATCTATCCTGCAGAAATTGAGGATATACTGCTGTACAGATCCAATAAAACTATAAACAATTTTATTCAAATAACTGTTTTGTATTCCAGTTTTGTATGTTATGAGCTGTTGCTATACAATAATAAAACACGTAAGCTTGCTTTGGCATTTATTGGCTGTTTCATTTAAATATTCATTGGCGGATTCTGTCAAAGAACTTGAATGCTTTCTTAAAATATCGGATGAGCTCTGCGACAGCTGTCATTGGAATGACGTAAATTTCGTAGTTTCTAAAGTTTAAAATGTATATGTGTTAATGTTATACCTAATTGTTGCGTGCACAAAAAGAGAGATGATCCTCGGGTTGTCTTAACCATAAAGCATTATTTATCAATTCTGCAAATAAAATAAATCGAAAATAAAGTTACTTTATTAATTTAAATATTTAGGAATTTACGCTTTAATATCTATATCTATAGGTATATAAACATGTATGTTGCATTGTTTGTTTGTATTCGTTCAATCCAATCCACATTAGGTCAGCCTGGTGGACTATGGCCTAATCCTCCTTCTTCAAGGAGAGGCTTGTGTCCCTGCTGGGCGTATAGCGACTGGGGTGATTTCGTAATTATAAGCTTTGTATTTTTTTAAATAACGATTTAAACAGATGAGAATTTGCCGTTTTAATAGTCACCCCGCTCAAAGGTGTTTAGCAAATAATTAGGTCGGCTCTCTCGTCCGATTCACAGGATGATATACCCCGTCGTGTGCATTTGGGCTTTGTCCACTTTGGCAAGGAGTGGTCCGCTTATATGACCCTTTTGGGTCTACTCGTCTAGCATCGCAGTGATATAGTTTTATTTTATTTAGCTAGGCTTTATTTGTTAGTGTTTATATTAAAGTAGGAAACAATTTATATGTGGAGCGGAGGCATAGATGAGATATCCCGTAAGGTGAGTTGTTATGCCTGGGGACAGCCATTGTCCACTTAACTTGTGGTTCGGTTTCTATATATGCTGAACTGCCGAAGAAACTTTGATAGCGCGATCTAGGATTTTTCAAATTTTGTTAGTTATGTAAGACAACAATGCCCCTTTACAGCAGCTAGGTATTAACCATTGTATATCATGTACAATAATGACATCCATAAGGATACCACTGGTACCAAAATGGTCCAGAATACATAGTAATAACAATACTAAGATTAATATTAAACGTATAATAAATTTCGTATTTTATAGTAGTCAGATGATGCAGTTTGTAAGCATAGATGGATGATTAAATAATAAATACATATCTACAGAACAATAGAAAACCACTTAGTTTTTGTAAAGTCGGTTAAATGTGTATTGGTTAATAGATGGATGATTTAATAATATTTTATTTTAATGAACCTACATGTCAATGATGACAGGCGTCATAAACATTTTAAATACATAACTTATGTCATTAAGATTTTAATTTTCTAAACCCATTAACAAACGTCACGTGAACAAGACGTACTCATCTGTTGACAAATGTTTCAAAATAATTGGACACGTGTTTGTCTAATCAACATCGAACCGCACTGCAGAGACCAAAAATGTTTTCAACACCAGTCACGTTGTACAAACAAACTCTTCGTTTTGAAGTAAGCATATTTAAAATACATTTTGCAGGTACGGCTTTTTCTCTCGGTGCTTAGTAGTGGCACGTATTCTTTTCTTATTTTCATACTTACATGTGAAGAATTAAAGCTTAAGAGCGATTTGGAGCGTCTCTCAGCGTGCTTCATACAAAAGAATTTTTCATTTATTTTTAACACTTCCAGATAAAACACCACGAAAGACATGGTCTAGTAATAAATATTTTAGTCTGCAGTGTGTCAGTTTTCAGTTAAATTTTATAGTTCAAAAATTATACAGGATTCTAGTTTTTCATACAAATGGTTTAAAAAAAGATTTCTAGTTAATAAAAACAATTTACAAGATTTTGGAAAACCACAGATATAGGTATTCGGCTTAGGAATATGACTAAGTGATTGATCAGAAAATGTCAAAAAAAATGAGAAATTCGTTTGTATGAAACCCGCTGCGAGGCGCCGTTAATCGTATTCTCTTAAGTGTAGGATTTACTGAATTCATTATAAACAAACTGTATAATTCTATCAAAAAAATCTGTTTGAAAAGATATATATTTTTTTTTTATACCACTAAGATAGCAAACAAGCTTACAGTCAGCCTGATAGTAAGCAGTCATGTGTCCTGTGGTTTGAGCCAAGTTATGGTTTAAGCCATGCTTTGATTTAATCCACATTAATTCATCTTTTTAGAATATTTTTACTGTTTCTGGGGTTTTATCTAAATTTAAACTAATAGATAAGCATAAGTATAAAGAGAGATAGGATTTTGAAAATTTGTTTATATATAGAAGGTTATCAGTTGCTTCACGTACTTGCAGTTTAATTCTTTATAAAAACCTACGCCTTCATCTACACTTGTTCGTTAAAAGAATTTTGAAATGGGCAAATGTCGAAAATGTGGTAAGATCGTTAGGAAAAAATACCCCAAATTGCAGTGCACCAATGCAACAAATAAATGCATGCCAGTTGTGCCACGATAACTACGGAACAATTACATGCTCTGAATTCCACAGACTCAATCGATTGGAAATGCAAAAAATGTGTGGGATCAATGAAACCCAAGCGTGTATCACATATCCTCGCAGAAGAGTACAATGACGGTGTATTGGACAATGATTCTGTATTGAAAAACGGAGCCCTGCAACCTAAGCTGGAGATCTTGAAAATTGAGAAAAAAAAAATATTCGTGAAGAACTCCGTGACGCACTCCAACGATCATTGCTATTTTATGCATAAAAAATTGATGAATACGAGGGAAAAATAAACTCTTATGAAAATACATCCAAACATTCAAAAGTTTAGAAAATAAATGTACTGATCTCAAAAATGCAGTCTCTAATACAAACTTAAAAAATCAAATTAGAACAAAAAAATAACCCCATCGAACAACATTTAATGTCTAATCACCTGGAAATCCGTGAAGTTATAGAAGAAGACAACGAAAAGTATTAGAAATTGTCTCAAACCTGTCTACAAAAATACGACAAAATTCTAATGACATCATAAAGGTAAAAGAAAAATAAAATCAAATAAAAGTATGATATCTACGGCGATCACCGTAGTCCTTCGTGACGGCTGCCGTCATGAGTGGTTGGAAACGGGTAGGTGCACGCCACTGACAGGCAAACAACTTGGATTTGACAACGATACGAAGACATTCCTGCGGGAATCACTCACACATATAAACGCCCACCTGCTGTGGAAAGAAAAAAACGGAGCTAAAGGAAACCAATTTATTCAAATATGTGTGGTGTATTAATGGAAAAGTGCTAGTGCGAAAACAAGAAAAAAGTCAGGTATTTTACATACGGTCGTTGAATAACATCGAAAAATTAGCCAAATCGAAAGAAAACTTACTTAAACCTACTTAATATTTCATAGCTATAACTTGGCTGAACATTTCTATTCTGCCTTTTTATTACTGCTTAAAAATGTAAATACAATGGATGACACAAATCACTCCAATATTGCACGAAACAACTATGATGAGTGGAATGAATGACGAATGAATGTCAAGCCACTGCCTAACATAGATAATTTAGTACTTTTTCATGTAAATATACGGTATTTGCTTATAAACTAGCAATCTGGTATCTATTTTAAAAAAGATTATTCATTTAATAATAATAACTGAGGCTAACATCTAAAACGACTGTAAATCATCGTTTATCCTACAGGAATATCATATGTATACTTAGAAGTAGTGAATGTTTGTTGACTACTAAACTTTTAATGTCTAATGGATGAAATAACAACGACATATATTTGCGTCTCCGTAAGAAAAAGAATTGTTGGCTGCGCAGTCTCTAGATGGTGGTTGACTGCTTTAAAACTAACGTAAATGTTGTAACCAGTAATGTTGCAGAAGTCCACATTAAATGTGGACGGATCGGCCGCTGAAAAAACTCTTTTCTTTTTACTTCTTGCCATTTTTTTTAAAAAAGTTAATAAGACTAAATATGAGGATTCAGTACACAGACAGCTTAAAAGTACCACCTTCAAACTATAAGTACCGTTGCTCATTTCACTCATTCGTGTGCCTTAATATCTCGTGGTATAATTGATTACTTTCATCCCATGTTTAACAATCTACTATTACCTATGCATGCGATGTAAAAGATAGGTGGATTTCATTTGAAACCCTAACCTATTGTAACTTAAGTGAGGCCTGTGCCCCTGTAGTGGGAATAAATAGCAGTTCAGGCAATACAAGACCAAATACTTCAATTTTGAACGCTGAATTCACCAGTGTAAGGTATCTACAATGATATCCAAATAGTATACCCGTAATATACTAATATATAAATAATAATAATTTTACTATAATAATAATTTTATCTGATATATTCATCCAAGTTATTTAAAAAGTAAACAGAAGACGTAATAAGATATTCTACTGTGTACAATTCTGATTTTAGTGCCCGTGTTCGAAAGGTAGGTAGATACCACTGAAGCGACTGACTCAATTTGATCACGGTAACTGCGTTCCAACTGTCGCCCAGTAACCGTCGCGGTTCTCTCACTACCCAAGTCACGGAACGTAGGTGGGCTTCAGTTATGGAGTTAATAACAAATATTTGAATCGGATTTACACATCGAGGCAGGCGCAAATAAACTCGAGGGATTAATTATGGACAATATGTTCATTTATCAGACATAAGGTAGCAACTTCTGATTATTAAGGAAAAAACCTTTAGAGTAAGACTGATATTTAACTGTTTTTTTGTCACAGCTTTTTGTTTCAGTAACTACATACATATGCTATGAACTTGTTGGTACAGTTGTAATACTTGTTTCCCGGTCCCGTATCTATGTAAGGTAAGAATAAGAGAATAATTTAGTACGTATAAGTAAAGAGGTCGATAAACAAAAAGTGGGATTAATACAAAAAGTAGGGTGTCAAACAAACACAGCCTTTCTTAACACATTTCAACATTATTTTTTATAACTTGTTTTTTGGCGAGAAGTGATCATAAAATTCTCTGTTTATATCTGATATTTGCAGGCTAAAATATTTTTTCTGACAAGCGAATTAAAAAAAAAAAAATCTCGCATTTCACGGATATTGCGCAGTTAAAAAACTTATAATTCCCTCAAGTAGGTACAAAAACGTTGGTGTGCATGCCCTACTACACTAGAACGGTGTTTTAAAACCATATTTTATAAGTTGTTGTCTCTGCTAGCTGGCTACTTTTGTAAAATTTTGAAAGAGGTTTGTCCTAATTTAACGACATCAAATACTAAACACTCATGTCTAGGAACACTAATAATAACAAAAAAAAGTGTCATTTACTGACATTTTTACATTCACTAACACGACGTTCAAAAAATCATTAGCAAATTTTTTTTACTGATATAATAAATTACGTAACAAATTATTTTTCTATAAAATTAAAAAACATCTATAAGTGACAACCCAACTTTACATGAAGACCACGGACAGAGTTCACTAAGAGGTGTTTGTATTGAAATTGATTTATGGAAATTTCACGTTGAGGACGCGTCTTCATCTCCAGAGCCAAGAAGGAATTTGAACTGTTCAACCAAATGGACATATTTTAAAATATTATATTATATATAAAAACCACCAACAATTCTACTTACAACTGATCAAGCTTTCATAACGGGACGTTGACTTCTCAGCATTATTAATTATTATACTACCTATTGCCCGCAGCTCCACCCATGCTAAATTCGGTTATCGGAGTGCGATTCCTATGGCAAGTGCTTGTCTTTTAGCAATCTATAGCTCTAGGTAGGTATAGTTTATACACGTGGAATTCGTTAGTAGTTATTCCTATGGAAATATATTCCTTATATTAGTTTTTAAGTTTTATCTGTTTGGGTCAAATCATGCAATCGTAATTTTGATCACTTCACGACTAGCTAGGAACGCTTAAATTTTCAGAGAAATCAATTGCGAACATCAATATTTACCGCCAACTATCATACAGCAAAAACATACGGTCAAAAAGTGCTTACGCTTTTTTGGTCCGTAATGTATGGGGCCTTTTTTTCTACTTTTTAGTTATTTTTGTATAACCGTGGTTTTTGAATAATTTATAATATATTTTTTTTAGGTATAAAAAGCAGCAGTAGTATATACTACTACTATAACAATTTTACAACAATGACTTGAGAAGATTCTTCATAACACGTACTTTACACTTATACCTACGTAAGTGAGAAACTTATTATTTCGGTTGGTATGATTTCGTAGAAATGCTAACTTTAATTACTAATTTTTAGGGTTCCATACCCAAAAGATAATTAGCGGACTTCGCTGTCCGTCCGTCCGTCCGTCCGTCCACCCGCCTGTCACTAGGCTGTATCTCATGAACCGTGATAGCTAGACAGTTAAAATTTTCACAGAAGATGTGTTTTTGTTGCCGCTATAGCAACAAATATTAAAAAACAGAATAAAATATATATTTAAGGGGGCTCCCATACAACAAACGTATTTTTTTTATGACAGCAACAGGCAGACGCTTAAAATATTTACAGAATATTAAGTTATATAGTCACCTTAAAACTTTACAACAAACGTGATTTTTTATAATGGTATGGAACCCTTCGTGTGCGAGTTCTACTCACACTTGGCCGGTTTTTTTTTATCTAGTGTCCTAGACACTTTCGTCAATAACAGCTTGAGGACTCGCACTTAGCTGGTTTTTAAATAATCGATGTCAGACTGAATCAGAATATCGCAGTAAAAAGTTTCATCGTTGAGCCGTCGCATAGTTTTTAATCAGCAGACTTTGGAACCCGTCCAGTTATCGAGTACTGGCATCAAGAATGTTTTTAATCAGAACTTTCAGTATGTAGGATTCCAAAACTGGCTTAAATGGGTAACGTGGTCAATTTAAATTAAAACATTAAAAATACTAAGGAGAGGCTATTTAGAATAAAGCTTTGATGACTTGACTTTGTAATTTCCGTACTACCCGTGTTACATACAAGTTTTTTCATCACCTTTGCGAGTAAAACAATAAAAATATAAGATGAATAAATAAATAAACTCACCATTTCACAATCGAAACGGCGGGAATAGTATAGTTATATATAGTATTTAAAGAATTTATGAATTAAAGAGTTTTGGCTAAAGTTAAAACATACTACACTATTCAAACAAACAAAAAAACATATTTACAACCACAGGACAGCTTTCATATTTACATTTATATTTAATAGTATAGACGCATCATTGCCACCAGTAAGTTCTATGAACACGCGCTTTGCTTAATGAAATGTAAAATTTATAAAGAAAAAGCCCGTGGAAGTTCTTATCACCCGCTTTACCTGCACAAAAATGAAACTGTTTACATAAAATTAAATTAAAAAAATATTTTTTATTAAATTAAATTAATAATATATATTGATTAAAATGATAAATAAAGCAACCCTATTGTCCCTACTCATACCACACTAGTTATATTTTGTAGTGTATATATATGTATATGATATTATATATGTATTAGATTAGTGTATATGACTAAGTATTCTTATAGTACAGGAGTTATATCAAAACTAATAGGTGATAGGTCATACTTATTACTACAAATATGGGGTTTGATTCTTTTAGTTCCTTGTTGGTATCTTTTTGACATATTAAAATCATAAATAATTGTGTGTGGTATCCAGTTACAGGAAATTACACGCTTAAAAATATTATGATGTTGGCTATAAAAAATATAAAATAAATAACAAAATAGTGGCAGAAAAACTGAAAACTTGTGTTCAAAATCATAATTTTAATAACTTAATTGAATTGCGTTTTGTTTTAATACAAATGCATTTATTATTCAAGTTTCAAAACACAAAAGGGAAAATCTAAATCCAACAATCTTCTAAGCCAGTTTCTTTTTGTGCAATCTCTACCAGAACAGTTAAAACATATTTCAGTACATTCTTTACCATAACGTCGAAACGTACTACATCTGCCACCATCATATGCCTCCTTTGTATCCGTTTTACAGGTGCATCCAATCATATATATATAACTCTGGTGCCGGGCTCTATTTACATGTTATGGGCTGTAGTTGGCCTTCTAATTTTTTTCCAACCCTACTCTTCGGGATTGGCAATATTTGTGTATATAGTTTTCCAACAAAGACATTTCAAATGTACGCGAAGAAGATGATGAACAAGAGCATCTTTTGTAGGTGACAATCTTGCAATTTGAAATTTACTTTAAACCGTAGTGAATTTTTCAAGTATAGATTATAGCGCAAGGTTCAGAGTCTCTGTCTCTGGATTCCCACCGTAAAATTATATAAATGATTTGGTTCCAAAATTCTTCACATTTACAGAAATGTCGATATGATTTACTTTCACCAAAAAAGGAGCTTGAGGTATCGCATCCAGTTAAAGCATCTGAAAAGAGAATTATTTTTCATCCCTTTTCGCCAAGTACATGTTGCATCTATTTAATATTACCTTTTTTCTCACTGAACATAGATGTCTGCAAACAGATATTTCGTGTATTTTGGTAAATCAAAAGTACAAGTATATCGGTGTCATCAGCAACAACTGGACATGTTGTTATGCAATAAATTTCTTATTTCTTATGCTTTTCTTCTGCCAGTTCAGTGCTGTTATAAAAATAACACTGTCAGCATTATCTCAAGCATGAATCACAGTATGGTCATTCGCTTATAATTGTTTCCCAAGCATGGGTATAAAGCACTGTTTAGACTATTAGAAAGAAAAGGTCCCAAAGAGAAGTGTAGTGGAATTTACGAAATCAGCGCCATAACATTTTTCAGCGTATAATTTCCTGAATTTGATATTGACACGATATTATGATCCTGTTGCAACTGCGCCGCTATTCGATGTTTTATTTCCGCTCGCTTTTACAAAGCTTGTTTAAAAATTTACAAATATTTTGAATCTTTTGTTTTGGTCTATGAACACATCTGTGAGCTTTAGTCAACATTTTTGCTAAATGACCAATTTTAGCAAAAAAGCCAAATAAAACTCGAATTGTTTATGACTTTTATTAGATAGATAAACTTATACAACGGATAAAAAAAAAAAATAGCATCAAATAAGATAAATACATAGTTATATATGTTCAAATTGATACTCCAATATATGTTTATGATTATGTTATAATTTTTATGTAGTACATTTACGAAATATGCTTTATGCGTAAGAAATGTTTGGGGGGGATTGTTTGGCCCCTCCGATTGGTCTGGCTGCTTACAAAAAGTAATGTAATAGTTCCCAGGGTATTAAATAAACATATATTAAATACTCAGGGAATACTCAGGAGTAATATATAAAAATCAAGACTGAGATTATAAGTAAAGTAACATTTTTTTACTTTAAAAGGGAACTTAAAAGCGTCTGTTAAAAATTAGCGCCGACGGTCTGGCAGTATTGATTATTTATTTTTAACAATATTTTCTTAAACATACGTAATAATCAGCACTGAGACTTTAAGAAAAGTAAGTACAGGTTCTAACTAGCTTTATCATCTGGTACCTGTATATTGACCGTCGGCCCAAGCTAGCAGGTGTGCATATACTTAAAGTACATGCTAACACTCCTTAACCTCATACTTTTTATTTGTGTTAAAAATAATTAACGTCTGGGGGGGGGGGCTACTACTAAAGAAATTAAGAAAAAAAACCTTATTGGTACTCGCTGAGCTTAAACCCCTCAAGACACAAAGCGAAAATTGAAACCCCCTCAGCAGAATACATAGCCTCCAAAACAAAAAAAGGCTAAACACGATCAGCTTATATAAGCTCTCTAGTTTATTGAATCTGACGAGTAAAAATGATATAAATCTCTATTATATGGCTCTCATCTTTTCCCCACTATGAAAAGAGTTGAGTGTCTTGGAAACTGCTAAATGACAAAGCTAAGGACCATATCGATAAGAATATCATACCATATCGAAGCTAAATGACAAAGCTAATGACCATATCGATAAGAATATCATACCATATCGAAGCTAAATAACAAAGCTAAGGTCCATATCGATAAGAATATCGTACCATATCGAAGCTAAATGAGAAAGCTAAGGACCATACCGATAAGACCAGCCACTAAAAAAAAAACTGCATTAATAGTACATTACTGCCACGGCCCGCACATGCAGCATATATAACCGTCGATCGTAAGAGAACATCAAAAAGTCCGGTTATGCTCAACCGTGGCCAAGGCTTGTATAGTGCTTTTCTCAAACATGCTTTTAAAAAAAAAGAATTAGACAATAGTAAAAATAGTTATGCTAATATTGCCGCTAATTCGCCGTGTTTAAATGTCGATTTCTTTTCTAACTTTTTTTAAATTAATAAAATGGCACGCATTTAAATAAAACTTCATGAGTTGTCTCTTTAGTTATTAATGCTCGGGTTTAAAAAGTTCGTTCCATTTTCAAATTACTATATATTTAACCGCTCGAGCGCTCGGCTAAAATATTGCGGGCCGCTCTCTGATACTGTACTGCAAATACGATTTATTCCAGAGAAGCTTGTGCAAGATATGGTTGCATATCGTAGCATGTTTGAGAAAAATAGGTTTGTCCGTCTTGCTCCTATGATTCCACAGACTGAAGTACAGACCATAAAAATTACAGACGTTTTAAACTGAACTTATAATATAAAAAGTAATATTATCTGCCTGTATTTTACTGCCAATAAAAAGACTACCTTTTACCTTTTATAAGGTGTTCCAGTAACAGATTAAAGTACAGACGGGAAAAAAACTTTGATAATAAAATGATAAATATCAAAATCCTTTTATCTTCAACGAAACTGTCTCCCGGCGATGTCAATAAACTGGGTCTGGTACAATGTTATCCAGCTCGTCCTTCACGTGGCCCTCTCTAATGCTTTTTATGTTTTTATTCCATTACGCTGAGGCCTCAACGCGGACGTTTCTACCACATTACACCCCTAGTGGTTGTCGTTAAAGCAACTTATTGCCATAGGTAACGTATTCTTCTAAGATTCAGTTACTAACAATAAGGTAGGTATGTATTTAAAACGAAATAATAACGCCCTGCAAAAATAAAATTGGGGCCATTAAAAATAGTGTTACAATTTTAGTTAGTTAATTAAGGCGAGATAGCGTAAATACACCGTTTTTGTGCAAATTGTGTGGCTAAACTACTTAAAGTATTAAGGTTAGAAAAAAATGTATGTTATATAGACTTGCTTTTGTCTGGTGCATTATCTTGGTAAGTGATTTTTATTTATGTATTGCATTTTATCGCGAGACCATTGTTTTAACACTTGTGCAAATCTTGAAAGCATTATTTGAATTTGCTTTTAATTAAATTTGGTTAAATAATTAGGAGTGGTTGTTATCAGCTACAGTGCATTGACTATAGGTTGTAGCAAAGAGTCAGAAAATGTGACTAGAAAATGGTAACAACCTCAAATTCCATACTAAAAATTAAAACCGTCCAATTGCGAGTCTGGCACGCGCACTGAGAGTTCCGTACAATTTTTTTAAAAGTAGATAGTTCTTCCATCATGAGATCAAGTATCACAGGTTTATGATCAGTTTTTGGATTTTTTCTATATTTGTGATGTAACATCTTGCTTTTTATGTATGTACAAAAGCTGTACCTATGCTTAAAATATGAACTACGCGCCAAAGCGAGCTTGAACTTCAACCAAAACTTTTTACCCGACTGGCGTAGCAAGGATGGTCGAAAATGGTTTTCGAGCGTTTGTATGTATGTCCATTTCTTTGGCACGATCTACAGCCTGAACGGCTTCACGTATTTTGACATGCAAGGTGGGATTTGATTCGTCGTGATAATGTGAGTGCCACTGGTATTTTAAAATTTCTAAAAAATAAAATGGCGGATTTTATGAGGGTTAAAAAAATATTTTTTCAAGACCCACGCTTTGTTTTTCAAAATAAAGGGCTTCAAAATAAGGCGAAGTACAAAAAATATGGCACTTACAGTATAGTAGTCAAGCACGAGTAAAAATAACGCTAAAAAGCTGTGAATAAAAATGAATAATTAAATAAATAAGAAAACCTGATTGCAAGAACTAAAAATAAGTAAACAAGTGCTTCTAAAACATACCAAATATGTAACTATAAGCAGGCGGGACTCATTTAAATGCAAGAACAAAAAGTAGTACAGATATATAGCTCACAACATAGTAGTTACCTTAAAATGAGTCCCGCCTGCATATAGTTAAATATTTGGTATGTTTTTGGTGCAGTTGTTTACTCCTTTTTTAGTTTTTGCCGTCGGGTTTTTTTATTTATTTAATTATTTATTTTATTTATTAATTCTTGTATTTCCGACATTTCAATTGTGTTTTGGTCGCTTATTTATAAAATTATATGCATCTTATATTTTTATTTATTTATTCGCAAATGTGATGAAAAACATTGTGTGTAACACGGGCGGTACAGAAATTACAAACTTGTGTCATTAAAGCCTTCTTCAGCCTTCGGTATTAGGCTTCTTAATAGCCTCTCGTTGGTAATTTTCTATTTACCACTCTTAATACATATTGTTGATTCTATTTTTAAGATTTAGATTAAGATTATTATAACACTATATTTTTGAAGTGAAAACTTCTTTAGCGACGTTGTGCACTTTTTTTGGTATGGGTAAAAAATGATAAACTCGCGTTAGGTCACGTGTCATGATCGTGAAAATGCGTAAGACGGATGGAGAGTAGCTAGCTGGCGCGGCGTAGGAGAGGGAGTATCCCCCTCTCTTTCTACGGCGCGGCGAAAATGTATGCCTGCGCCTGCTGTTTCGTTTAGGCGGCGCAGGGCGCTTGCGCGAATGGTCGTGTGTGTTTATGTTACAGCGTGCTACGCGCATCCATGGATGGTGACAGCTGTTGGCTTGACCGTCTGTGTAGTGGCCATACTGCTGTGTATTCGTAAAATTCGTGTATATAAAGTGTTTAAAAAATATGGAAATTGAACAAAGTGCATCTTTGTCTTTGTAAAATACGGAAACCGTAATGCCACGCCTATTATAATTTTTATTTTTAGTATTCGCGATTATGAGTAGTACAGGGAGATTGGATATGGAATTTTAATTCTATGACAGATTGCGATGTCAAATATACTTCGTCAAAAAAGTAAATAAACAAACATTATTATTTCTTGACAATGTCAAAGACATGTCTTGTGACATATATGAGTGTTAAGCGCGAATCGTGTGTAAACGTTTTCACTTCTGCCGGCACTCCCGGAGTGCAACTCGTTCTTTTTTTTTTTATACCACTAAGATGGCAAACAAGCTTGCGGTCCGCAAAAATGACCAGTATATTATTCAATATTAGTTTATTTTAAATTCAATGTTTATGGAGTTTACATTTACACGTTGATGCTGCAAGTTTGAACTTAAGTAATTTTCACTACCTTAAAAGTTTAACACAGACAGGTATTTCAAACTTTTACGCGTAACTTCACTCTAAAATCGTTTAAATATCGATTTTAATTCGGTCAAATTAATTATTTATATTCCTACATTTTAATTTAGTAAACAAATTCAGGACAAATATTTACGTAGTTAGTATAGCCAAACAAGAATTTCCAACATTTCCATTCCAACAGAAACCAGATATAAATTCAACTATTAATTGAAACCCTTCGCTGGGCTGTCGAAACTTTAAAATTGGACCTTCTAATAACAAATTAAATTATAAACGTCCATAAATAACAAACTAATTCAGTAGCCGGGAGTGTTAATTAAACAAATTAGGGTTCGGTATAAAATCTCGCGACGAATTCCGAGTTTTAAGTATACAGACCCCGCAAACGTGAGTAATTTACTAATGCACCAACCGCCGTCGCGTCATCGCTTCCACCCCGTTCGTTTCGCACTGAGAATTAAACCAGTGCGTGCAGTGGATATTGTGACAAGAGAAGTATGAGAATGAGACTTACGCTTTTTTTTTCTGAACGGACTATGCAGTTGGCTGATGCAGCCATTACTGCTCAGCTAAGCTAAGCCATTACGGCTTTTGGGGCGAGACTCTGAAGGAGTCATTATATTTTTATTTCATAAATAGGTCAGTACTTTAAAATGAATTAAAAATAGTACATGACCCATATCTAAAGTTTATGTATAAATAAAGAAAAAAATATTTTTGGACATGGCCGTCTGGCCCTAAAATAAGCAAATCTTGTGTTCTGGGTTCTGGACAACGGATACAAATAAATAATATTATTTTTTTTTTGTAAATACATACATATCATACATAAATAACCAGACTTATGACAAACACAAATGTTTGTATTATGACATAAATGTTGGACCAGTGCGGAAATCGAACCCACACTCTCTGCACAGCAGCTGGCCACAATACTAACTAGTCTGCGAGGGAGTATGTTTTTGTTTGTTATTTTTTTTTCCGTTTTGTATTTATGTTTATGCAGGTAGTTAAAAGTACCTACTGCACCTTTAAGTTAAATTTTCTAGATAGTGAATAGTGGGTTGTTTAGCTTTTGAGTAAATAGTACATTTACCATGTTTATGAATCCGCTGTTTTCATTTATGTAACACCACCCGGAAAAGTTAGCGCCATGGTAGTACCTCCTCTCATCATATTTGCTTCTTTCATTAGAGATATTAAAAACGATGCTGAGTTCTTACTTCATTAAAGTTGTGAATATGATGAAATGTAAGCATTTGTACTCAAAGTAAAAATCAGAGATGTAAGTTAATGATCTTGGAATCTAGGTTTTTGACAAACGTAGGATAAATACATTTGATTACATTGAGCGATGATGCTATTTCATACGCGAAGACTTTTTAATATCAAAGGTTGATATGAAAAACTAAAAAAGATATCTAATTTGCTTCTACACGGGTACAGTAATAGGCACAATCTTATTAAAGTAAGCATGTAATGTTGTCTGTAAAAAGGCTCACAAGTCATTTCCATCCAAAAAACAACATCTCCCAAAACAGCGAAATTTGTAGTACGGCATACGAATTGGCGATAATAGAAGCCACATTATTAAATTTTTTGATTTCATGCTGGGTATTCTCTGGCACACGCTATCCACTTAAATAGCTCTCAACTTGTGAAGCTAGAGTAAGTAAGTGTTGTACTACGCTAGTTAAATGTTTAAAAACTTCACGTTAAATTTTATCAAAATTAATTATTTTTTATTCCAGTGTACAAAAGCACGTATCGTTTTTAATTTTGCTTATCAAGCACTTATGAAATAAAAGGTTGTGCTTATACCATATCCATCTATACTAATATTAATAGTAAGTTTTTTGTCTTTCATTCACATTGCAAAGGAGTCTCCAATTGAGATGAAATTTGGCACACGACGGTTTAGTTTAAAAGACAGAGGACAATAAGCTACTTTCTATTCCCGAAAATTAAAAAGTTCCCGTAGAAATGACTATAACTGAATTTCACATGAACAAACTACATAACTACAGGCTATAGCTTGCTGCAGCCGACCTACTTACTTTAATCAGGGACTCGCTAGGAATCCTTCGCTTTTCAACAAATTTAGCGCTAGAAAAAGCTACTAAATCAACAATACTGAAAAAAAAATGTCTTAAATATAATAGGTCTAAATTATCTATGATTGTTGATTCGTATTTTTTTTTATTATTGATTATAATTTTGGTCGAGTCTAGAGGTGAGGTTATCCTGGTTTTAGGGTTTTTTTTTAAACATACTTTATAGGCATAAATATAGAATATTAACGACTAAAAATTAAAAGAATTGAAATAGAGTATACTACCTAGGAACAGGCAAAGCTTAAAATATGATTATAATAATTATATTCGATACAAGAAAATTCCAAAGATTAATTTGGCTTTAGAAAAGACCCTATAAATTGTTTAATTACCATAACGATAGAACTCTTATAAAGTGTTTTCAATTAATAAGAAATTTACAAAGGCATATAGATTCTTTAATCACATATACTAATATCTTGGCGGCCGTTACCGCTATTCCCATGGGAACTCTTGTCGGCTTACAATTTTCCTTGGAAAAAAAATTAAAATCAATTCGTCGTGATTGAATAACAAACATTTTAAATTAAGTTATGTTATTCCTACTAATAAGGTAAATTTCTAACATTGTCTATAAATAGTTAAGACTAAATTTTTGTTTAATGGACGAGTTGGCGATAATACCTGCAAGTTTATTAACGTATGATGCGTTATAGAGCGGTCCAAGCTTAGCTCAACACAACTAGATTTAATAATAGATTAATGTCAACATAGTGAAGACAACGTTAAAAGCTTAATAGCATAGCGTCGATAAAGAATTTAGGCATTACGGAAATTTAAGATTAAGTTTTTATTTTTTTTACAATATCGAGAAATTGATATTATAATGTACGTAAGATTGTTTATAACAAGGCTCAAACAAGTTAATGTTTTTCGATTTCACGGAATTTTTTCATTTTTTAATATAATATAATTTTATTTCAAGTAAACGAATATTTTCAAAATAGTTTGATCTGTAATAAGGTAAGTAATTTTATATAGGTTAGAGAAGGTGTAGGTAGAGAAAAACTTCCCATAAATCACACAGAATCCCCAGGCCACTATAACCGACGACTTTTTTGGCGCTGTACAATAGCAGAATACTGAGGGCAGATGAGAGTAAATTAGAGGTAGAATTACAGAAACTCAAGTGGCATATAGGTTCTCGGATGTCAGAAGAAAGGGAGAAGACACCATAACATTGGCGTGGGGCCACCTATTTTTCTACAGAGAGGGCAACCAGTAGTCCCAGGGTGGGATTAGATTTTTGGTCAACAAAGCTCTTATAGGCAACGTAGTGGATATCAGTACCTACTGTGTCTACGCGGGTTGCATATGTTCTTAAAACAACCAAGCTATATTCTCTGAAGGTTGTATAGATATATGCGCCCACGTGGGCACATTTTGACGGTGAGGTCGCTGTCTTGCATAACGATATTAATAGAGCCATCAATAAAATGACCAAGATCAGCTACGTTGTTGACTCCAGACTTCAATTATAAAGTGGGAGTCCGGGAAAGTGACGAATCGCGCACAGGGCCACATAGATTCGTTCGTGGCATTCAAAGAAGGCTATTCTTATTTTATTAATTTTTCAAATAAGGCCCCTAAAGAAAGTGGACATCGCAAAGCCTTAATAATATGACTAAGAACGAGATTGAATTCAGCATGGTGAATCGGAGATATATATTCAAAGATGTGATCAATAGGTACAATATTGAAAGCGATCACCGATTTTTACGAGGTATTTAAATATAGTCCTCCAGCTCGAAAGGCAGCGCCCGAGAAAATCAACACTCCGACCGACTTTGCGCCATGATGGGTTCCAAAAGATCCAATTGGAACTTCGCAACCGAATCCCGTTATTGAAAACCACCGAGGCCCTTGATTGAAATTAAAACGATTTCACGACTGTTCTCAGTGAATATTTTACTAGCAAGCGTGAAAAAGTATCCTTACGTCTTTAGCAAGACTCGGGAACTTATGCCCTTGGTGTCGCCGGAGTGGCATACCCTAAACTTGCGAGTCAAAAAGCAAAAACGCTTTAGGAAGCGATAGACAGAAAAAATTTGCGAAAGGTCTTGAGAGGAGTTAACTGGCGAAAATGAGGATATCCGACGAAGTACCCTTTTCCCTTAGCCAGAGATATTTAACAAGTTTGAAATTTTAATGAGAATTGGTACTTGTCATAAGCGCCAAAACTCGCGATAAAACACAGAGATATTCACGCATCAAGGGCATTTCAGATATTGACGTAGAAAAGATTATGTTAGGTCTTTAGGAACTCAAGAATAACAAAGCACCAGATGAACATCACAGCTAAGCTAAGCTTCTGAGATAAGTTAGAACCCCAGTCCTGAAGAATTTGTGGAAGCTATTCAATACCACCCAGCAAGCGTGGTGTAAGATTGTCGTTATTCTATTTTTTAAAAAGAAGATAAACGGCTTCTTAAGATTTACAGGACTATCCTTAGTCCTAAGTCACATCTATAAGCTTTTATTCTCAAGAGCAATCACGAATCGTCTCAGCCGAAGACAAGACGACTTTCAGCCTCGGGAACAGGCTGGTTTTCGAAAAGGCTACAATTGCAACCGAAGCACCGTAAAAAAAAAGACAATCTGTATGTTTTTATGTAAAACTTCAAGGTTTTTATTCTCAGAAGGGGTTACCAGTGGCTGTATCCACACCCACGTCATACTGTAGGGGACAGCCTCTTCTTACCAACCACTTTAGTCCTACTTGACAGGGGGTGAAGTTAACACCACAACACTGCTGCTGATTCAGTTTATCTGGACTAAGGTGGCTTTAAATATGAGCCATACGTCGAAAATATTGCTTTGAAGAAATCAAGATTTAAAAAAAGACCTACGACAGAATAATATATCATAGCCAATTCCTGAACAAATGTTAAGAAGTATGTCAAAACTGGGCAGGGGTAAATATAGATATTAAAAATTGAACCAAAGAAAATTCCGAGTACCTAAATGGATAAAATAGTGATTCTAAAGGATAAATTAGGCAATAAATAAATGTCACAAATATTTCCGTCGTCATTGAAGTCAATTCGTTTGGTTCTCTATTTGCTTCACGTTCCCAATAAGTTCAGTCATAAATAAAGTTGTCGAGAACTCTCTTTGGCACTCAGACGACAAGATTCAGAAGAGCTTTGACTAGTTCCGGACTTTGACTTGAAGTCTTGTTGTTTCGTTGTAACCGTCAATAACAATTGTGGTACTTTATTCTCTTTACAGGTTTTAGTTAAAATAATAAATATTATTGATAATTTATTAATAATAACAATAATAATACCAACCAAGATTGTGACTATTACGAAAAAAGAGTTTTGCACGTGAATTCTAACATAAGCTATCTATAAATAGGTAATACGAATCTAAAAATAAAGAACGTAAAATAATTGGACTTGGAACTCTAATACAAAATCTAGTTGCTTTCGGTTTAGATACATCAGCAATTAATGAACTTTGTTATATCAAACGACAAATGCACAAAGTAAAACGTTATTATTTAATCTAGTTAATTTTTCGTCTTTAGAAAACTTGTTTTATTTATTATGATTAGGTTTTGTGTCTAGACACTGTTACACCTTTTTTCATCATCATCATGAAAAAAGACGTACTATTTTGCTAATAAAAAAAATTTCCCTTATTTTATATTATTGCTTCGAGTATAATATAATTGCTGCCTAATGTGACGGCGTCAGCCAACGTCTTGAGAAAAATCAGTAAAACGTTTATAAAAAAAAAAAACACCGGTTAAGTGCGAGTTGGATTCACGCACCGAGGGGTCCATACCTACCACCATTTACGTTATTTACAAACACAAACAACAAAAATATGTGCCGCTAAGCCAAGTACTGACCAAGCCCGACGTTGTTCAATATCGTTTCCAACAAACAAATGTGTTACTCTTTCTCTTCTTCATAAGCTAGATGGCGCTGTACCGGTAATTTAAAACAGAAGGTGACTCGGAGCCGTCTCACACTTAGCCAGTTTTTATTATTTGTGGTCATACTTTAGAGTTCACAATATACTCGTAATTACTGCGAGTTTGAAGTTTGTATGTATAGAGCAAATGCAACGGAAAGTTTTTATTATTTGTTAGATGATCCTCTATTATAAAACATATTCTGTAAAAAAATGAGGCTTCTACGTATTTCAGTCTAAAAGATAGTCTTTTAATGGTCGGACAGCTAGAAAAACAGACAGACAGACAGACGGAATGATAAGACATTGTTATCCAACTATGACATGCCATTCATTTTTTTTAAAGATTGCGAGATTGCCTTTTTAACCAACTTCAAAAAAAAAAGGAGGTTCTCAATTCGTCGGAATCTTTTTTTTTATGTATGTTACCTGATTTCTCGAAGACGCCTGAACCGATTCGAGAAATTCTTTTTTTATTTAAAAGGTTATACTTTTCATGTGGTCCCATATTATTATAGTGAATTAAAAAAAAAAAAAATAATATCAATTTGGAACTGGTGAAACGCCTGTTATGTTGATAATTGTATAAAACTTTGTTACGAGTATGGATGTTTTAAGTGTACCAGAAAAAAAAAAGCAATTCGTCACTCAAAAGAAAAAACTAAAAACGTTTTAACAAAAAAAAAAACCGGCTTCAAAAATATGCACTAAATAGGTAAAAATAATTACTTATTTCCTCTCTATGTACCTATTAAACAGTTAATAACAAACTTTGCTTGCATGACACCAACTTCAAACTGTAATTTTTGAATTTTTGGAAATTAGAAATAAATTTTAGCTATTGAGTGCATCTTTTTGAAGTCGGCTGTTTTTTTTTTTTGTTAAAAAGTTTTTATGTTTTAAAGTTCCATCGAGAAATGAGCGCAAAACAAGGTTTCTTCGAAAAAAAATTATATATAGTACATTGTCAAAAATTATGTTCTGACGATAGAGCAAAAATTTTCATGTATTAAAATATTTAACTTATAACTAAGACACAAACTAAGATTTAGATCGACAAACATCACCATATTCGACATATACGGAGTCTTAAAAATTATTATAGAAAAAATATTAAGACATTACGGTAAAAGTTTATTGACCGGCTGTGTTGTAGCATTAGTGCTTAGTCGGCACCTAATCAAGGTTCAGGTAATTTACCGTTGCCCGGTACCAGCGCTGATTGGTTATCGATCGGGTGCACTCTTGCTGGCTTCGCTGAACATAGTTCCACCATTGATGCTCCACCTTCTTAGAAGTTAATAACAAACAATATTCTTGAAAGCGTTTTATCAGCAACGTCTATAAGCTATTACGATGCCAAATGATGATAGGTAGTAGCCAGCGTAGTTACCATTTTATAGTAGTTACAGTCAAATTGAAAACTTGATTATTGCATGAAGTTTTCGTGACTTTGCATGCAAATTGCATATAAGATGTCGGCTTGAAAATGTAGTCAGTTTTAGATTATATTAAAGGTTTTATTTTTAATAAATGAAAATATGATTATGAATTATGAAAGTAAAAAGTACAGAATACGTCACATTTTGATAGAAAGTAAACCTTTAAAAAAAAAGGACCTATTTTTTTTATAAAAGCTTTGGCAGGGAGCTTATTCCACAACTCAAACGTTCGCGAACCATTTTGGTTCTAAAGTATGAGAATGATTTCCATGCCGATGGGGAGCGGTGCGATGGTACAAAGTAGACATTTGGTATATTAAAGGTATATATATAAAAGGTTTCTCTGAATTCGTTTGTGTTTCTATTTATCTACGAGGCTGGGTACATAAAGTTTAATTTACTATACAGCACGTTATGTACGCGAATATAATAACAGCTTCTAACAATGTAGACTTGTCGCCTGAATGGCAAATATCGATGAGGCGTGAACTGTGTGCTACGGACCAGCCCTTTCAGATCAATGAGTGTAAGGTAGCTGAGCGTGTGCTTAAAGGCTTTATTATAAAAATAGGTGATCCGGATTATATTTTATGGTGATCAATAATATTTTAGTATGTATGTTTAATATTATCTCTGATGATAACATAAAAATCCTATCTGAATATAATTTTTTTGTCAATAAAATAAAATTATAAAGTTAAGAATAAAATAATGTGTGATTATATAGAGTATATAGTAAAATAAATACAACAATAATATTTAATGTATAGATATAAGAATAAGCGCGATAATGATTTTAAAGTTATCGCAACGATAAGTACACGGCAACTAACTTTTTTCGATACCTTATCGAAACTTTGGCACCCAAAAAAAGGTACTTTTCCGGGTATCTATCGTCGTATAAGACACTATCATTATCTAAAATAAACAAGCGCTGTTTTGTTCTTAAAAAACCAAATTTTCTGAATTCTTTGACAATTTTGTTTAGACCAAATCGTCAGCAAAACTTAAGTTATTGTTAATATATTGAAATTAAAAAATAAATAAAAAGCTAAAGTGACAATTAAGGCAAAAGACGTTTGGAAGAACATAAGTGGTTTTAGATAGACGTCTTATGTCGTCTCTGAACCTTAAATAGTTGCGAGATCCTGCTCCGTAGCAAATGAAGTATTCAGAATGAGTCCAGTAGTTTGATGATGGTGAGGTGATGACGTTGAGATGAGAATTAACCAAAAATTGTTTCGAAGTATTTTTTAAGAAGGTAGTTTTTTTTATGTATAAATCTTATAAAACACTTATAAAACGAGACAAGTTTAGCGATATTATCTATAAGTAATAATATTTGCAACCAAAATCTAGCTACTGTGATATCTTTGTGATTGTGTGTCAGAAACATTAGTTTAGACCTCCGTAAATTATATTATAATTAATTTATTTAGCAGCCGCATTATATCCCAACTGTTGGGACGTTTAAGTGCTATTATATATTTTGTGGTTAGGGCATGGTCTGCCCTCAATATGGACGAAAGCGATTTGGGCCATAGTTATTACGACGGCCCAGTGTGAAGTTTTTTTTCACTTAAAAGTCAGTGGTGTAGGTAATTAAACAATGTACTTGAGAAATAAAGAAAAGACTCATTATTACACGCCGGGCTCGAACCTCGGCCCTTAGAACGCGACGTAGAAACCGAAACCACTAGGCCACCAGTGACCCTGTAAATTTTGATCCTTAAAAGCAATATAGGTATGAAAATTTACTAGTAATTTATCTGTCTGATATAGTGTATTATAAATTATTATAAGAAATTCACAAATCATGAGACCTATTCGTTATAGAAGTCGTAATTTTGTTAGAGTTCAAAATAAGATTGAAGAAAGATGTATTACATTTTATGTCGACCTGTAACGTGTAATATATTTGTTACGCTCTCAATTCATATATCCGACAATATCATTTCGTGAGTCGACGTACCATGAAATACGTCTAGAGTGACTCGACATAAGATGCCACTAAAAATAATAACGATTTCACACACTAAAAGCTATAATTTCGTAGCGGTTCGTCTCTGTGCTTAAATGCAGAAGCAGAGTTGCCTACCTCGGTCGTATCACAAGAGATAAAATGTCAAAGTCAAAAAGATTTCTAAAATTATATTTTATAAACACTTATGAATGGAACATAAACAATCATTATTATGCTATTTTTATCCGGTTCACAAATTGGATTTCTGCTAAGAAGAATCTGGCAACAAAATCCAAAGTTTAATTAAGATCGAAAAATTTATTGTTTACAATATAAATATATCAATTTAAAAAAATACAAGTCAAGTTTCAATAAAAAAAAACAGTAATCGGACAGGAACTAGAAGCAGACGAAGACTATACAAATCGAAACACAAATATAGACAAACTTATATTATTGGAGTCCTTTTACTATTACATATAATCCCAATTTACATATAATTATAATAATAATAAAATAAAATATAATAATAAATGCAAAAAAACATGCTTGGGCCCAAACTATTGGAATAAAAAATACCAAAAGAACCTAACATCAATAGCTTTAAATATTATACCGATCGGTCAAGAATGTGCAATATAACAAATTAGGGACAGAAAAAACATTGTTCAAAAAAATATTTTGAATCTTGGTGAGTTATGAAAAAAAAATACAATAGAGCATTGCTATAGAAAATTGAGCATTTTTTTGTTGATTATATTTTTATTTGCAAAAAATATATTAGTTCCCAATTATTAAAACTATTTCTCAAACCCTATTTACCCTTGATATTCCATGTCGATAGTTGTCCTTAGACATAGAGATTAATTACACCTGAAAATTTTGAAACCCATTAAACCTTGTTAAAAAAGGTGCAATAACTGTAAGAATCTTTTTCGGTAAAGATGTTTAATAGAAAACCAATAATTTAAATTTCTGTCGCAAAATTTCGCTATGAAAAACAGTACGAAACAGTTTTAGATTACGCTTTAGCTTTGGAAGGAAATGAGAAAATGCATGAACTGGGAATATTCGTGATGAACAACATATTTGATCCACTCATTTACAATCAAAATCCTTTGAGCGGAGCATCAAAGCAAAACCCTGGGAGACAGAAGCAGCAACTGGATATTCATACGTGTACATATACTGAACTAAGTGTTCATATATGTATCCACAGGACATATATGTATCCACTGTGCAAATATCCTCGTAAATAAACATGGTGTTGTTTATCACGGGTTGCTTTTAAAAATCTGTAGAAATCAATCTAACAGGGACGGAATCTGTCAAAGAATATAGCATACTACAATATTTCAGTTCACTGTAGGTGTGAAGGAAAAAATATTTTTTCAACTGAAAATACAGGATTTTTTCTGCAAGTCTTTTGTTTTAATTTATAAAATATAAGCTTTTGCCAGCGGCTCTACCCACCCTAAATTTGTTTATCAGTGTGCGAACCTACGTCAACTTCTTAATTATACTAATGAAATTATAAGCAAGCTATAGCTGCAGCTATAGTTCGTTTAATCTTGGTTCTAGTTATTCCCCTGGGAAACTTTTTAATTTTTCGATTTTAAATAACTATCCTATGTCCTTTCCGGGACTCAAACTATCTCTATACCAATTTCATCTAAATCAGTTCAGTGGTTTAGGTATTAAAAGGTAACACACAGACATACAGATGGACAGACATACAGAGTTACTTTCGCATTTTTAGCGTTAGTATGGATTGGGGTTTTATTTAGAACGACTTATGTAATTAATTAAAACGGGATGGCGTGATAAAGGTTATAAATAATAAGTACTGATTCAAGGTTAAGGATAAAATGGTATACCGAACTTGATGAAGCACTTTTAAATTATAAGTATTACTGATTTCGAGGTTCTGTTATAATATAACTAATTCAAGCTTCAGGATAAAATGGTATACCGAACATGATGAAGAACTTTTAAATTGTAAATATGTTTAAGTACTACTTATTATACAAGGGCCCGAATAAAATGGTTTACTGAACGTTATGAAGTACTTTCAAATTATTTTCGGGATAGAAGGGTATATCGAACTTGATGCAGCACTTTTAAATCATTAATAATACTGATTTAAGGTTCAAGATAAAGTAGTATACCGAACTTGAAGCACTTTTATATTAGGTATAAATACTACTGATTCAAGGTTCAGGATAAAATGGTATACAAAAGTTGAATCACTTTTAAATTAGGTATAAATATTACTGATTCAAGGTTCAGGATAAAATGGTATGCCGAACTTAAAGGACTTTTAAATTAGGTATAAACACTACTGATTCAAGGTTCAGGATAAAATGGTATACCTTACACAATGAAGCGCTTTTAAATTATAAATACTACTGTGATTCAAGGTTCAGAATAATATGGATAAACGCACTTGATAAAACACTTCGAAATTTAAAAAATCACTACTAATTCAAGGTTTAGAATAAAATGGTAAACCGAACATGATACAGTACTTTAAAATCTATGAAATTTTAATTAGGTATTAAAAAACAAATTTGAGGAACATGTTGCTCGTAAATATGATGTTACTCGTGACTTATGTAAGCAAAACAAATTTTATTAGTAACTACGTATTTAGCAGTGTTACAGAAATAAGAGTTCAAACTTAAAAGAAAAATCCTTTTTTTATTCGGAAAATCATCATTTTAAACATTTTGAGTCAAACTAAACTTCAAGCAAATTGTGACATAGAGCTTCAAAACTAACAGTGGCGAGCAAAAAAACGCACAAGACGGAGGCACAGAGTATTGAATAGAAAAATAGAGGGTCCGTAGATAACTTTATCTGCTGGTGTAGTTAGTTACCAGTATTGGGCAACAAACTTTCTTAACTCGGTGGTTGTTAATCAAAACCACAGTCGCCATATTGAAATGTGTGAACTTCTAACCACACTAGCGACCAAACGCCCAAGGTCAGAAGGGTCAAAAAAGTTTGGTACACTTTGCTATCCGACCGTATTCATCGTGGCTGCACGTCGAAATTTCTTAAATTTCCGAAATATCAAAAAAATATTAAATCTAAGTAATAAAAACGTATCGTGGTAAATTCCGTTTCGTTATTATCAAAGGTTATCAAACCAAGAAAATATTAGATTAGATAAAAGTGTTACATCATCATTTGAGGACGAGTATTTAATTTTTTTAAGAATATAAAAAATGTAAACAAAAAACTTAAAAAAAGCATAACTTTTTAGTGTGTCACAGCCCTTAATCATCAACTTCGTCTTTAAGGGAAAGAATCTCTTCTTGTAATATTTTATCCCCTTTTCCCCTCCATTCAAATCATAGAACTTACACAGTGATTTGATGATATTGCACTTTGACGAACGTTTAAAAGGGGGGTTTAAAAAAAGCAAGTTTGAGGATAAGCCGAATGACGATGCGTAAGCATCTACAAAAAAGGAAAAAATTCTGATGAGCTAAGCAAAATAACTTTGCTTTAAGTTTTGTTTTACTACCATGAACGTACAACAATTAGGTATACTTATTTTATTACATCATTAATCAAAAGTTGAAATGGTATAATAAACAAAAAAATTGAGAACAGTCGAGTTCATTGCTCAGTAGGTAATGACCAGACTGCTGAATCGAGGGGCGTGGGTTCTTCTCCCGCACAAGACAAAAAATTATTATTCGTGTTTGTCTTGACACTGAGTGTTTTTTATGTATAATATGTGTTTTTACAAAAAAAAGTATATACATTTGTATTTGTATCCGTTGTCTGGTTTCTATAAAACAAGCTTTGCTTAGTTTGGGACCAGACGACGTGTGTAATGTCCAAAAAAATATATTCAATATTTAATAGCAAAAAGTTTTATAATCTGAAAACAGCAGGCTAGTACAACATACATACAAAAACCTTATCTGTCATTATGTGTAACTTACTGAATAAAAGGAAACAGAAGATTTCGTTTTTTAAATTATCGTCAAACCTCATAAAGCATTGTAGTCTAAGATCCCGTGAACGTCAGATCTACGTTATTGTCTGGCTCGTTGGGAAACAGCTTTAAATAGTAAAATTTAAAAAATCAGATTTTATAAAATTACTTAAATATAATTACAATTAGTTATACTTTTAAGGGGTCTGGCGGGGGGTTGCTACTACACAAATCTATAATCTCTCATGTAATATCAATTTATATTATCACGTGTCCGACCAGGTATTTGGCACATCTTGGTTACCGGTTACCTGCCAAAGTCACCGCGACCGACTTTGCAACATATTCAATCAGTAGTAAGGAACCCTCGTAGGCCTGGCGTTCACGGGGTCTTGCTGTATAAGTGTGTCATATCGCATGAAAAGGGATTATAAGTCAACTGAGAACAAATAACTATAACCTACGTGCTTTATGTAAAATCTACGCAAAGTAAATTGGCTTAATTAACACTTTCTAGTTCTGTTATGTTTCTCTAATACAGCTTTTCCTATGATTTTTTCTTTGGCAAAGTGTAGATTTTGGTGTCAGAAAACACAACCGCGTCATCAAGCAAGTTTATGCTATATGAGTAATATGTTCATTTACTTAAGAATACATAAAGATTTCATATGTACAATACGTTTTACATTTATAAAAATCAAAATTAAGGACAACTAGTAAGAGCATTTCCGAGGATGTTCACAATTTTCGTTTTTTCCGCTTTGTGATTCAACCAAACTTTTCGATATGAAACGTTTATTTTCGATATTATATGCCAACTCCATATTCGATGGACCTGTGAAGTCGCACGGGAGTCAAAATCAAAAAAAAAAATTGTGAATGGCTGAATGTCCTTTTGTAAGGGGTTATTTTGTGCGCCGATCACGAATTTTTGGGTCATTTTACTTTCCGTGGCGAGGAAAAGAAGATATAGATATCTTAAAGCGCGAAATTTGAATTGAACATGGAAGTTTCGGTTTTCTTGAATGTAGCTTTTAGAGGGGTCAGATCAAAAAAGATTTTAGACAAAAGTTGTAGCTAGAGTACATACGCACCACAATTGCCTCCAACAAAAAGGTTGAAAAGGTCATGGTGCCCAGATATGGCCCATTATGCACATTTTAACCGTTTTTTGGAATGATATTTTTCGAATAGAACGTTGACTCTAAAAATAATATTTATGCCGGAAAGAATAGTCTCCACTATTACTACACTAACACAAAATATTATTTTAAGCCAAAAAATGCAGTTATATAAAAAAACAAAATAGGTCTTGTAGTGTAAATATAACCTTAAAATTCCATCCATTGCAGTTTTGGTCAATAACCCGACTTCAGAGATAAATTCAGGCCTCAAAATAGTGGAAAATTTTTGAAGTAATTTTTATGTAAGCCAAATTTTATACGTTTTATATAAGGCTTTCTTCAGTGCTTTGACGATGGAAAACAGTGCGCACGCTACGCCGCTGCGTTTAAGGAGGAGTATCTTGTCTTTTCGCTTTGAATTAAAAAATATTGCTTGATACATGCCAATATATTTTTTTCTATACTTGATCAAAATTTTGAATTGAATCTCCGGTTCTAGATGAGATAAAATAAATTGGCTGACTGAAAAAGTTAGGCCGTAGCCTACTTTAACAACGTATAAAATTTTACAAACCTGAAAAAAATCAAAATTCAAAATTTTAGGAATTTTTCACAGTTAGTTCAGAAGTCGTGGTATTGACCATAACTACAATGGATGGTATTTTAAGGTTATATTGATCAAATCTACAAGACCTATTTTGATTTTTTCAATTACTGCATTTTTCGATCTAAAAACTCAATTTTACGATTTTCCGGAAATAGCGATAGTCAAAAAAACTAAATCGAGGTGAAACAACATACAACCATTATCTTTGCCGGGATAGATATTATTTTTAGGGTCAAACTTCTATTCGAAAAAAACATTCTAAAAACAGCAAAAATGGGCATAATTGGCCATATCTGGGGCACATAACCATTCGTTGACGGCAATTGGTGCGTATGTACTCTAGCTACAACTTTTGTCTGAAAATTTGTCACTTTCTAACTTGTTTTAATAAATATAAACAAACAAAATGGCCGACCTTGATAGAGAAAAGAGACCACAGGTATGCTTTGTCTCTTTCTAAAGGATGGTCAAATTTGTGAGGCTATTCTGCAGTCCATAGGACAGAGTAAAGAATTCGAAGTCTATGAAATAAACGAACTGTTTAGTACTTTTGTTTGTACATATATGTAATATTAGCGTTGTGCTCAGTGACAGTTTTTCCCTTATACTTACACTTGTATTCATTACAATGTTTTTAGGATGTGCCAAGATATTGTAGGTGCACTATACCTACTTTCTGTGCCTGTCAATACATATTTAAAAATATTTCACTTTAATGTTAGGTCGAAATGTCCTTGTAAGCATGTTGCAGATATCGGAATATATTTAAACTAACCACTTACCTGTCAGTCATGTCTGGAATCATTTTGAAGTCTTGGACGTCCATGTCGCCCATGTACTGGGTGAAATCTACAAAAAAATAGATGAAGATAATATAATATTTAGAAATTTGAAATTTACTAAACAATTATAATCCTTTTTTCCCTTTTTCTTTGTACACAGTAAACTTGAGTCAAACATTTATTACATTTTGATTGTAATGAATACTGTGCAGTTCCTTTTACTTAAGCTCCTTGTCAAGGTTTTCTTTTACCAACAGGCGGACCGCGTGCTTGTTTGTCACCTTAGTGGCTCTTATATAAAAAAGGTGACTCTGAATCAGATCTTTATCTATATAATTATATCTATTAATTATCTATACAATACTCATAACATTATTATCTTATAATATAATAAATTATATATATATATATATTGCTGTTTATCAGTGTCGCAAAAGCATATTTAATCTTGAAATTGTAGTGAATTATGAAATAACTAAAGATTTTGTTGATTTTGTACGTTTAATTAATACGATAAAAAAACTTTACTTTTTAATACTTGACGGGAATTTTGTGGATAAATAGCGTTTTATGATAAGTAAATGTTTTAAGTAGCGAAATGTCTATGTCTAGTTGAAATTATAACGTGTAACTCAATTTGTAAAAAATAATGATGTTCTATTAAGCTGCTTTTCCCCATACTCTCTGGATTTTGGCCTATTACTATATAATTATAGATATACACAGTCACTATTTCTGTGTGTTTTGCGTTTTTTTAAATGCCATAAGTATAAATAACCGCGGGGACCTACAAAAGTTCAAAAATTGCGTCTTTTAATGACATTTTTAGACGTGCACTGTAAAAATATGTGAACTAATTTTTAAGATAACAATACATTCAGACATAAATAAACTCTTAATATACTATTTATTCAATTACTTGAGAGAGAGAGAGCTAAATTATGAAATGCAGTTTATTATCTCATCAGTTTATTTATGTATCATCTTCCTGTCAGTTACAAGTTTTAATACTTATAGATCCATCACCGTTTTTTTTTTATTTTTATATGAAAAGATTTTTTCAAAACTTAAATTTTATCACATTATCATACGATAAAAACTGACAAAGTTAGAGCAGTTTAAAGTTCGCTTTTTTAGTGCGTGAGAAAAAACTAAAAAAGTGACGTCATAGCGTTAAAGACCGCGTAGTCGTAGTTGTTTGCAGTGTACAAACTGCTATAGGTAAGAGCACTAATCTACAGAACGAGAGTTGATTAACATGTTGCTGTCTAGGCAGTAGTCATATGATAAATATAAATATTGTGAAATTCCAAAATGCAAGTCAACAACTTTACATACACCGAAAAAAAACATTTATAATAGTGCCTAAAGAAGTCAATATGCAATCGGCCAAGTGCGCGTCGGACTTCGCACATTTAGGGTTCCGTTCAAAATTTAGAATATAAGCCGTCCGAATAGCAGAATTATCCATAATCCCTTTTTTGCTACGCACTTGACCGAAAAGTCAAGTTGGTTGTAATAGGAAGTTGATTTGAATTTAAGGTAAATTGAATGAAAGGTAAATTGCGGTTTACGATTTATGACGTATAAAAAAAAACTACTCACCAGATCTCGTTCAAACCAATTTTCGGTGGAAGTTTGCATGGTAATGTACATCATATTTTTTTTTAAATTTTATCATTCTCTTATTTTAGAAGTTACAGGGGGGGACACACATTTTACCACTTTGGAAGTGCCTCTCGCGCAAACTATTCAGTTTAGGAAAAAAAGATATTAGAAACCTCTATATCATTTTTGAAGACCTATCCATAGATACCCCACAAGCATGGGTTTGATAAAAAAAAATAAGTAAGTAAACTAAGTATGGGGAACCCCCAAAATTTATTGTTTTTTTTTTCTATTTTTGTGTGAAAATCTTAATGCGCTTCACAAAATACATCTACTTACCAAGTTTCAACAGTGTAGTTCTTATAGTTTCGGTAAAAAGTGTTTGTGACACACGGACGGACAGTCAGACGTGACGAATCTATAAGGATTCCGTTTTTTGCTATTTGACTACGGAACCCTAAAAATGGGTCAGAGTCATGAGAAGGGATGAGCTCTCTGCAAAAGCAAGAGCATATTGCTGTGAAGACCATTTCGGCGTAAGTGCTTATTTAGATACCTACCAAATAAGTAATACTTAGATTTGCTACGCTATACCTTCTTTTTGTATCGGGTTAATCTTCAAAAGATAGATATCTGGTCTCCTGGGGCAAGAAATCGGATTATATTACACAAAAGTGTACCTACTGATGATGACTGAAATTTGATTTATTACACCTACCTTTATATTGGCAAGAACTTTTTGTTACCTACTTGCTTTGGGCTCCGTTGACAACACAGTACTACAGTAGGTAGTTTAGTGCGCGGCAAAATGCGGCAAACAAATACACACCTACACATTCACGCAAAATGTTTGGTTTTTGATTCATTATTAAAATTAACAAATCAGATAATGACATGGAATGGAATATAAATCTCCAAACATTACAAAGAACTTCCTCGAAACCTAGTTGGTAGTGTGGCCGCTTGCTGTGCAGAGGGTGTGGGTTCGATTCATGCACTGGACAAACATTTATCTGATAAACATTTTTGTTTGTCTTGAGTCTGGGTGTATTTATGTATGGTATCTATGTATTAACAAAAAGAAGTATTTAAGTATTTGTATACGTTGTCTGGTTTTCATGATGCAAGCTCTGAAGAAGAAAGAAGAATAAAAATTGTTTTAATAAGGTTTTTATTTACACATTCGGTGATATTAAAAAAAACCTTAGTACTGCAACAAAGCCCGTAAATGGCGAGTAAGTCATATTATTACCAAATCGTAATATAAAGGTCCTCACCAAATTAATAAGAAAACGATTGTCGACATTGCTCACAACCCTTGTCGAATTTCCGATGCGACTTTAGAATTCGTAACACGGAGTCACCCCTCAGAGCGCGTCGGCCGAGCGACAAATCACGCGCCAGCCGTGGCCACAGACTAAATGAATATTGACATCCAACTAGCTGTGAATGGATTGAATTGATAATCGAGCTCTTGTGTATTATAATGTTTCAGTTGATCTATATTTAATATCTATACATGATCTGAAGAGAATATTCAGTCTGCACACATATCGTAAAAACTATAGGTGCATTAGTCTTTTGCTATTTTTCGTCTGTCTGTCGCTAAATCTTGTAAGCTACTTGCTGTTGGCCAACAACAGTTCAAAGATGTCACCCGCCTATTTGAGGAACCGATAGTGCTCCAGGGCAACCAACCTGGGTTATAGTTATAGCCTCGGCTCGGATAATCGTGTTGGTCTTATTATTTCTTTCATCAAAGCGGCCAGGTACATTAACATTGCATTAATTAAATTACATTTGTCTAAAGTTGGCGATGCCGGTTTAAGAAGCCATAATTCGTTTGCCATAATTCAATACATGACATGGTATTAGTTTATAGCTTTAGTCAACATTAAAGATACAATATGTATCTGTAGCGGATCATATCGTACCGCTTACAAGCAAGGCTGACGTTACGCGTCCTACATCGCGCTATCGATGTTTCAGTTGCAGTTCAGTATATATAGAAACCGAAGCGCAAGTTAAGTGGACCACGGCGGTCCCCAGGCCTCAACACCTCGCCTGGCAGGAGTTCTCCTCTTTGCCGCCGCTCGACATTATGACCCCCAAGCTGAACATTGACGCACCTTCCGCAGCAACAGCCTACTCTTTCCTACCAGGTACACGGACTAGTTTTAAACCGTACGCTTCGCATCTCAGAGCTTTCATCAGGACCCCTATTGCAGCACTTCAGCACTTCCTAGTTCCTGCAGCTCCTCTCCAGCGACGCAACTGTACAGCATTCCACCACAATCTGTTGAGGATTCACACTCCAGCGTGGTACTTCCACTGTACAGCATCACACCCACCCTGTCGAGTACTCTCACTCCAATGTGGCATTCTCTGCTCGTCACTTCTGCCGCTAACTGAAGCCTGAGTGTCTCGATTCAAAAGGACCACAGCCAACCATTCTATGGCCGACTCACTGTGGCCATACTGTACCACCATGCCAGCACTCGCCAGTGTCTCGACTCACTGCAGACACACAGCCAGCAACGTACTAGTCTCGGCCCACCGCAGACTGCTGATATTCGGCATGCACTACACGCCCTCCCGACTCACTGTGGACGGCGCATATTCGGCATGCATTACACGCCCTCCCGAATCTCACTGTGGACGGCGCATACTCGGCATTCTTAAGATCGTACGCAAGCATCACTACAAGAAATATCGACCTTCGGTCTGGGAAGGGAGTGATGTAGCGGATCATATCGTACTGCTTACAAGCAAGGCTGGCGTCCTACATCGCGCTATCGATGTTTCAGTTGCAGTTCATTATATATAGAAACAGAAGCGCAAGTTGAGTGGACCACGGCGGTCCCCAGGCATAACACCTCGCCTGGCAGGAGATTCATCTTATCCATCCTAAAGTCAACGCGAACAAAGTACAGAAAGTATTACATATAAATATAAATAACTAAATACTTAACTCTTTTTATGTGGACGAATACTACAAGTAATTCAACATTGCCACTATAGACTTCTCAGCCCGTTGCCTAATATGTCGTATTTATAAATCCATAATAGTTTTTATTGCAGTCTGGTGATGGATTATTATAAATCCATCACCAGACTGCAATAAAATGCGAACGCTCAAATTAAAATAAGCATGCAAGAGAACTACTGTACGCTCTTATAATAATATACCCAATACCGAAGTAAATGATTCGACTCCCCCTACTAACGTAGAAGTAGAATGAGGAGGGAACAGTGACAGCGGGGTAAATGAATGGGACAGATTTTGCATAATTAAAAAGGAGGGCTTTAAGATGATTGCTTATTTCGATGACTAATGGCTCTGCCAGGCAGACTTCTAAGAGTATATCGTTTGTATTAATTTAAAATGTGAAAAGAAATTACATTATATAGAGGAATGATACAGGTTTAAGGTTTTGAAGCTTAAGACATTTATTTCTTAAAAGTAATTAAAATTTACTTAAATGAGAAACATGAAATGAACAATAGTTTCAATATTTATATGGAATTGTAATAACCGTGTTGATTAAAATATTAATAAGTGTATGTCGTGGACGCATTTGTTGCGTAACAAATAAATTTTCATTCCATTGGCTCGGGAAAGCTCACTTTTGTTTAAATCTGCATGGAAAAGCCTACTTTATCCGCTTGCACGAAAAGGTTTTTTTTAATTCTACAAAAACCGAAATGCGGTTCGTCCTTACTACTTTATACATTAGTGATCCGTTAATGATACTTTAGTTTAATTTTTAATACTATTGCATTAAAGATAATGATTTGTTTAATGTTATTTAATTCATAAGTAATTTATTGCAGTTTGTGATATTATTAAATACAACAAGAATAAATAAGTTTGTAATGAGTCACTACACTAGTGTCGTAAAACACCTAACTTTTTCCGCAAAAAATAAGTAAGTTTGATATCTATAAAGCTGGCTTAGCCAAATTCAGGCCAGGATTCGACTTCAGCCATATTTTTTTGCAATTTTTTTGCCAAAAAAATATTTTTTGCTCCACAGGTTTCCGAGATACCATGGTTCTGCTAGCTTTAGACTAAAGATAGCGTAGCCAATATCATATTTTCCGACCTATAGCACCTATCAACACGGGGTTTGCACCCCAGTTTTTTCCAATTTTTTTGCTATCCTTTTGACAAAGAACAAATTTTTTTGCTCCACTGGTTTTCGAGATACCATGGTCCTGCTAGCATTAGTAGAAGCATACAGCTAGCGTAGCCACTACTGTATCCTCGGACCTATTGCAAGTATCAACACGGTGTTTGCACCCTATTTTTTTTGCTATTCTTTTGTCAAGGAACTGATTTTTTTGCTCTACCTGTTTCCGAGATGTCAGGGTCCTGCTAGCTTTAGACTAAAGCTAGTGTAGCCACTATCATACCTCCGGACTGATTCTACCTATCAACACACTATCTTTTTGCTATTCTTTTGCCCCACTGGTTTCAAGATACCATGATGCTGTTAGCTTTAGTTTAAAGCTAGTTAAAGTAGTTAAAGGCAGTTTTTCTGGAGCAGATGTGAGTAGAGTTTGAATTGGCTTCAAATAATAATCTGTGTATTTCCAACCCCATCCTTCTGTGTTCAGCTCATTGCCTAGCCACACTTGAACTTGATAAGACACACGATACAAGTGTTGAAAGGCAGAAGCAGATGTTGGAGGCAGACAACTGTACTGTTATGTAAAATATGAATTTTCTAATTATTAAAACCGCGATATTTCACAAACGATGACTGGTAAGAGAAAAAAATACACGACCAATTTTGTAGAGAATTGTATGATCTACAAGTTTTGTCTGACCTATTTTCACGATAAAAGTTACCGTTTTCAAGAATAATGGACAAAACCTTAATTTTGTACGTTTGACCTTGAATAAAAATTTTTGCAGATGTAGGATCGATGGGGACTTTTGACATTTTATTTATAATGATGTAATTGACGTCTCTGCCAATTTTCAGCTCTATGCGAATTATGACTTAGTCAAATGTCTATTTTGACTGGACTATTAGGTGTTTAATAAAATCTATAAATATACCCAAATGCAATGTTGTCTCTATCTTTGTTAAGTTTAGTTGCAGCTATTTTTAGAGAATCTGGAAAATGTCCTTCAAGAAGATTTATACATCTACTTAATGGCTCATCTATTATATCTTTTATACATTCCATAACCTTGGGACCTACTTCGTAGACACCGGTGCTAATAGAGAGCGCAACATATTACACATTATATATAAATATATTATATTTTTGCGCGAGTGTAGCCGTGGGAAAAGTAGGCTATATACGCACAGGTGAAGCTGGGAGCCACAGCTAGTCTAACAAGTTTAAACCATGTTATCATTATGTAAAGTATAAGACCAAATTTTCCCATTCGCAAATTCAGTTGTCACACCTGACACAAATTCGTCAAAACCTCAAAAATGATTTTACTCAACGACCGTCATAAATTTCATATCATGTTGTGCGTGAATTGAAAGTAAAAAGGCTTTTATTTCTCCACGTGTTTTACGTGGGATATGACAAAAGGTACAGAACGTGATAAAGGTGACAGACTGTAAATAGTACCTACCCGAAAGCATTCTACATTCTCCTCAACGTTCGCAAACTCGCTGGCTCGACGATAAGGTTGTTCTACATTTGTGTAAAATAAAGTAAAAGAAGAATCAATTTATTAAAGGTGTTTGAAAGTGTTACTTTTTAAGTCCGTGAACATAGTTAGAAAGTTGCTCATTGCGCACCAGTGAAGAAGCTTTAGTAGTCTTCCGCACTGGTCCGAAAATAAATGGACTTATATAATTATATAAGTCAAACAATATTATTTTTCTAAAACGCAAATATCATAAAATTTTAATAATTGCTCATTTTTGCTATTGGATTTACACAATTAATTATTTTTGTGTTTCCTAATTTTTCATAATTATTAAAATGTAGATATTTAATTTTAATTTCTTACTCCATTTTATTAACTTACTCGTGTCTGTTTCCTCCTAACTGTATTTAAAAAAGTCGTGTGAGATACGGGCGTCAAGGTTATTGAAAATCTCGTTAACGATTTGTCGCTCGGTTTTACTACCAACTTGTTTTAAGTAACCTATTTTTCTCTCCTGTACCACAACCTGCTATTGAAAATTTCCAGAAGTCGCAACTGGTTGATTCATTTAATGACAATAACTGATAATTTTGCACTGTTATAATCTTTGATTGTGCATATCTATTTCAGTTTACCTATTTAATTACTTACTGTCGCAAACTAGTGTCCGAAATTTACCGAACATTTGCCTTTTTAGGGTTCCGTAGCCAAATGGCAAAAAACGGAACCCTTATAGATTCGTCATGTCTGTCTGTCCGTCCGTATGTCACAGTCACTTTTTTTCCGAAACTATAAGAACTATACTGTTGAAACTTGGTCAGTAGATGTATCTAGTGAACCGCATTAAGATTTTCACGCAAAAATAGAAAAAAAACAATAATTTTTAGGATTCCCCATACTTAGAACTGAAACTCAAAAATTTTTTTTTCATCAAACCAATATTTGTGGGGTATCTATGGATAGGTCTTCAAAAATGATATTGTGGTTTCTAATATATTTTTTTCTAAACTGAATACTTTGCGCGAGACACACTTCCGAAGTGGTAAAATGTGTCCCCCCCCCCCGTAACTTCTAAAAAAGAGAATGATATAACTAATAAAAATATATGATATACTACATTACCATGCAAACTTCCACCAAAAATTGATTTGAACGAGATCTAGTAAGTAGTTTTTTTTTAATACGTCATTAATCGTAAACCGCATTTTACCAATCATTCAATCAACTCAAATATAAAAATATTTTTGTTTGTGTTTGTAGATTACATAAATGGTGATAGGTACGGAACCCTTGGTGCGCGAGTCCAACTCGCACTTGGCCGGTTTTTTATGTTCTATAATAACTAGATGAATATAAAGCTCCATTATTTTAAAATGTATTTTTTTATAAAATTCAATAGTCAACTTCTAAACTTACTGCGTCGATTTGACTTTGACTTTGATAAAAAAAAAAATCTGAAATAAATTCTATATTATTTTAGGCAGTTGTATTTTTAAGTTTAAGGTTTTATGATACTGGGATAAAACCCAGTCACTCCAATTTGCAGGCCGCGACCTGGTCGTCAAAAAAAAACGAGTTGCACTCCGGGAGTGCCGGCAGAAGTGAAAACCTTTATACACGATTCGCGCTTAACACTCAAATATGTCACAAGACATGTCTTTGACATTGTCAAGAAATAATAATGTTTGTTTATTTACTTTTTTGACGTAGTATATTTGACATCGCAATCTGTCATAGAATTGAAATTCCACATCCAACCTCCCTGTACTACTCATAATCGCGAATACTAAAAATAAAAATTATAATAGGCGTGGCATTACGGTTTCCGTCTTACGAATTTCCACGATTAGGACACGTGACCTGACGCTAGTTTATCATTTTTTACCCATACCAAAAAAAGTGCACAACGCCGATAAAGAAGTTTTCACTTCAAAAAACCTACGATGTTACAATGCATCTACTTCCATTACATAAATTATAAAAATCCACGAAGAAAACATTTCTAAAAAGAAAGTTGATCTGAAGATCCCAAAAGTTTCGTAGCTTTCTATCTAACTTTAACAATTGCTTTGCACATACTTTGTAAATCTTTGAAGAGTGAAATGTACATATGTTCGATACGTTTTGTGTTACCTATAGTTAACAACAGTGATGTTATGCACTTGAACTATCGAATAGGTATTGACAGAGGGGTTTGTGACCCACCACAATTCGCTAATCGAAAGCAATGCTACGATAAGTTAAGCATTGTCAGGCGTGGTAAGTCATCGGATGGGTGACCGCCTACAAAAACCTTTAATTAAATTCCTCGTGTTTCGAAGGGCTTGTTAAACTATCGGTCCTGGCTGTTGTCATGTGACAGTAATCGTTAAGCCAAGTCAGAGGCCTCATTCAAAACTTGAATTCAGCGGCTAGTGGCTCGAAAATGTTTGCGAAATTGCAGTGCGCGCTAATATGGCCTAAGCCTTCTTTCTCTGAAGTGTGGTGTATAATGGAAGAGAAGAATCAATAGCCAATTATTATTTAATATTTTTTACCCTAAAGGGTGGCAAATAAGCTTAAGATCCGCCTGATGGTAAGCGGCCATCGCAGCTTGTGGCCGCTTGCAACACCTGGGGCATCACTCGCACTTACAGGAAACCTTGGCAGGGAGCTCATTCCACTACCTAAGCGTTCGCGGGAGGAAGTTTCTCTGAAACCGCACTGTGACCATTTAGGTTCTAAGGTGTAATGATAAATTCCCTGTTGATGGCAGCAGTGCGATGAAAGAAGGTAGCCGTCAGAACTCATCCACCCATCCTTATCCAACTCATACAACACAACCCACACAGGGAGGCAAAGTCTTTCCTGGGATCGTCGACGATTTTCGACGATTCTTCCGTCGTTGAACCGAGTCAAAAGGGTTAAGCCGGTATCACTGGTGCACCCGCCTAGAGATGGTGCATAAATAATTTTCTGTGTTTACACGAACGTTTGTCTGTGTACGGCAAGGTATAGCTTTGTACATCTACATCGGCTTCCAAAAAATATTCAAGGATCTACTCAAGACAATTTAAAAAAATTCATTATGTTGAGATAACATAAACTTGATTCAGTCACCGCCTTTGATAAATCCGACAACGTCGAGACAGTCATGGCGCCGCCACAATGGATGGACCGACTAGCCATAGGTATGTGACAGACAACATAGGCTCGCTCTTCGGTCGTCAAGAAAGTAAGACAATTGACCGATGTCGACACTGCAAAAATAGTATATTTTAGCTATTAACATAGTTTAATGACATATAATATCTTACTGTGGGGTAGCGCTGCTGATATAAATACAATATTTGTGTCACAAAAACGAGCAATTCGTACTATTTGCAAATTAGGTTCTAGAATATCTCTGAGGGATAGGTTTAGAGAAGTAAATATTTTAACTTTAGTGTCGCAGTACATATATGAAAATCTTATATATGTGCATAAAAATATCAATAGTTTCACTAAAAAAAGTGACGTTTACAAAGTAAAAATAAGCTGTTGGTGCATGATACACGCCTACACAAAAAGAAGAAATCTTTTATGGGACAATGCATACACCTTTACAACAAAGTTCTAAATAATATTCACAAGCTATCAATAGGTTAATTTAAATCTTTTATCAAACTACTACTTTGTAAAAAAACATACTTCAATATTTCAGACTATGTTAATAATAAAAATCCTTGGGACTGAAGATGCTCAATTACAGGATGCATAGGTAAACCAAATTAAAATGGAAATAATATAAAATTGTACGGCTTAAAAATGTTTTTTAAAACATTGATGGTATTTGTAGTCTTTATGATTTTTGTAAAAGAGTAACTATGGTGTATATATGGGGTTTGCCAAGAAGCATATATATTATATTCAATATATTTTAAGCTTCTTGGGGCTTGCAGTCAAGCATAGTGTTTGAACATAAAAGGTAACAACACCTTGCAACCAGAGGCGGCTCGTCCTAAGGAGCGCTGGTGCAGCGCACTCCCATAAATAATTATCTACTTAAGAAACAATATGTTTTATATTTTACTTAAAATAGATAATTGTTATGCTTCTATTACTCTTTATGTTAAAACAGCATTTCACTAAAAATATTCTGTTCACACACAGTTAACTCAAGATTTAGTATGGAATTGCACTGAGGAGATTGTGTCACTAAGTGGAGCCCTAGCAATTGCGCTCCCATGAAACGAATTTCAGTACAGATACTTAAAGGTAAAATCCACAAGTGTAAAAGAGAAAGTTCGACACAGTCTCACACGTGAAACAGAAGATTTTATATGAAAAATTAGCAAAATGTGGAGCGCCGGGGCTATGTTGCCAGCTTGACTCCCGCCTTCGGTCCTGCGGCTCTTATCACAACAAATGTTTTATTCGTGCGTGCGAGTTTTTATTAACAAATTAAATAAGTAAATATCTACATAAACAGTTTTTTTATTGTCTAATAAGTAACTATAGCAAAATAAAATGTGATTATTGTTATTTGATTAAACAGTGCTAAAAGATTTTAGTAACTTAGTTTGAAATAAAGCCAAAGGGTTACAAAAATGTGACACGAAAGCATACAAGCGCGACTCGCGTTTTTTACAAATATGCGAATCAATTTTAGTTATAATTAGATTAATAAAAGGTAAGCATTTAAGAAATTCCTCATTTTTTTTTTTAGTGAACACACATTAAAAATTGTCACGAGCCGCCTCTGCTTGCAACGCTTTGAAGCGCAGTGAACACATAAACAGATAACATTTGTATTTCCATGGAAACTTTGACAATTAAATCTTACAGCAAACAAGCGTCTAAACGCTACTTTAATAAATTAGTAATTAACCGTTTCGTTAGACAGCCCCGTGATTGCGTTCCTTATAGGGGAACGTTAGATTACTATCAACTACCTTACACATGTTTTCGAGTACCCGGTGACAACATTTGGATCAATTATACACCTGCTATCTCATCCGTGAATCAAAAGGTAGTAGACAAAGTAGATATAAATAAAATATATATAGATGTAAAATAATCTTTATTACGCATTAACAGGCCATTATTTAATCTTTAAAATTAATTACCATTTCATATAAAAAAGGTGGATTTCTAAATTGAATAGAATATGTGTGTTTATAACATTCATTATGAACGTATTTACGGAGCAAAGATATAGGCGGGATTTTACCCAGCTTAATTTATTGGAGGGGAGGGATATTCTTAGGGTTTTAGGTTCGAGTCGTGGCTTTGCTATGGACATTAAAAATATTTTTTAATGGGAATGAGCAGATTACGCAGCGTAGGTCTGTTTAGATGTATTGTAAAATTAGTTACGAAGCATATTTTTTTAAAATTACAAACACAATGGCACGAGCCACTTTTTCGCTTCTAGTTATGTTTTTGAATAAAAAATCTAGTGTGAAAATCATCTATAAACATTGATAAAAAAGTAAAGATGTGGTCAAGTCAATGTTTACAATTTATATTTTTCTACACATTTGCTCAATTTAAGCCCTCGACTGCTCATTTGTAACACAACCCACTTACCGCACTAATATCATAAATAACTACTCATATCATAAAAGTAGGAAAACTAGCGCCATCTGTTATTACTTTCAAAAACTATACGTGAAACATAGTAAACTCACGTACCTACATATTAAATTAGATCAGGATGCCACGTGGTGTTGTAATATATACATATGTCTAAGTCGAAATATAATAAAATTGATCTATAAGTGACAATACAACACAACAAAAAAACATTTGCCATGTTATTATGTACATTACAATAAATGCTATCAACGCTAATGCAAATGTTTTAGCTTAAAATCGAGTGCCAAATATACTTTCAATCATTACTCATCCGCGCAAAATATTATGTTACAAGATAGATGGCTGCCATTAAGTACTCGGTATAAAGAAGGAGAAAGAGGAATTATCTTGTCGAGCAAATAATGTGTAGAAAGTACTTTACATGAAACTGAGGAGGGTACATTTTCGAATTTAATGTTTATGTTAATCTTAATCTCAATATTTTACATTTTTTTTTTAAATTAGGTTTATCACGTGACTGTGAAGCTTCTACCTTTATTTCATTTTATTGGTCCACTGCTGGACATAAGTGGCGGCCTCTATGGCACACCATATCTCCCGGTCCTCTGCCTTCCGCATCGAGCCGCCACCAGCCACCTGTTTAAGGTCGTCGGTCCACCGGGCTGGAGGGAGTTATATAAATAAGTTGTATAACCTAATAATAATTGAATGAGTGACTGCTGTGTATGTTATGACCCACAACTATGGCTGAGTTCCGGTACTAATCTATCCAATATTATAAATGCAAAAGTGTCTATGTAGGTTTGTACCTTTTCAAGGCTAAGCCACTGAACAATTTTTTTATGAAATTTGTCAAGGTTGATAGGTTACTTTAAAACGTCGAGCATAAGTCTTTTGTTTAACTATGATCAAGGATTTGTCATAGAAATCCCACGCTAAAAACAAAAATTTGGGGCGGGTGGTGCCGCTGAAGAAAGCTAGTCATGTTATCAACCATAAAATGTAATAAAATATCTCAATGCTGATGATCAAGGTAAAAATAGCGCTAAAATACTTTGGAGAATTCGGAAAAACTTCTTTCAAATAAAGGTGGATGACAGCAATAATATAAAAGTTGGTGAGTTCACGATCGTGTCACGTCCTAAAGAAATCGAGGGACAGACAATTAGGATGAGACCAAAGAGTGGCGGTGTATATTAAGGCTTGTGTTCACTATCATATCGATGAATTGTTTTGATATTTTGTACCTCATTGAAGTGTTGTAAAAACTATTTTGATTAACAATAAAAATTAAAGCAGTATCTAAAGAAGAGTTTTGGATAACTCGGGACTCCAGTTACAAAGGAATGTGTGGTTTTCGTCCAAGTTGAAAAAGTAAAGTTTTTTGGAAATAATTATATAAGAAGGGTTTTTGACGTACTTTACAAAATCTCAAAAATAAGTTAAATATATAAAGGAATATGTAGCTGTAGGTTAATTTATTCTATTTCAATTATTTCAAAAAGAAAATACCAATGAATTCTAATACAATAAAGCTAGTGTTTGTTTGTTTAAATGCGCTAGTCTCTGAAACTACCACGCGGATTTGAAATTTTTTTCTTGCATTTGACGGCCGAATTCTTGAGGAAGGTTTACTTTATATAACATCACGCTACGACACTTAGCAGCCGAGCTAAGCAATATCAAACTAACAGCGCGTGCGAGCAATGCGACGAAGCAATGGATAAGGGGTGGCACTACAGTCTGCCGGGTGACCTAGGTTTTTATAAAGAACTGATTTTTTACTTAATGAGAAAATCGGTAAAAAGATTTCACAAGAAATAAAAAAAGGTTAGGGCAATTTTTCACGTTGTAATTTTTACATCATTCATCTACTAATATTATAAAAAGGTTTTTTTTTATTTGTTTGCATGTAAAGCTACTGAACCGCTTGTAAAGATCCTTTCACAAATAGATATTTACACTATCCGTTAGTAACATAAATTATAAAATGTTTTGATTAGAATGAGTTTTTAGTTCGAATTTTTAATGTTTGTAAATCAAGTCGTAAGAAAATGGGCACAAAATAAAAAATTTCATTAAACAAAGCAATGAGCTGAATTGATTTTTGTCGCAGGCATAGCTTAAGGGCTTTCAAAGGATATAACATACATTTTGTCCTGGTAGAGAGTTCCAACGGGAATAGGTCTATTTTGGAAGTGAAAGTACTGACTAGTACTCAATAAAACTATTTTTGGGGTGTTGATACTTAAATATTTCCATGTCCGTGACGTGTTAAAAAGTCAACGCAAGTGAGTTTCCAACTTTGCAGCATTACCATAAAGATTCAAACGAACTGTAATCGTTGCCGGTCGAAATGTGACTGGAATACAGATTGTGAAAGTTTACCTTAAACGTCATTTCTGTTTCTTTTCTATCACAATTGAGTGAATTCTTTGTAAAGGATAATTTAAATTTGACTTTCTCTGATCAGTATAATAACGTAACATGATATCGTACATAATTAAAAATATTTCTACAAGGGTAGGCACGATTTAAATAATTTTCTGAAATAAAATCTTGTCACGTAGGTAATTTAAGTTATAAACGAGCCCACAAGGTAGTTAGTCTACTTAAAAAAATAGTTTATGTTTGATCTTTGTATCATAATCGACATTTCCAACTTTTCTGAAAATTCAGAAAAATCTACGGTATCGTTCATATAGTGCAACAAACTTTTCTGACCCGGCGGTCTAAACTACAGTCGCCATAATAAAATGGTGTACACTTACAACGACACCAGCGACCAAACACCCAAAGCCAGAGAGTTAGAAAAGTTTGTTGTACTGTACCTATTTTTCAAAACATCACAATTATAGTAGGATCCCCTACAACACTAAACCTAGTATAATAAGACTACCAGACGATATATATAATTAGTCACATCATTAATGGGGGAACACGAAATGGTGATGTTGCAATGCAAAAATCCTGGTAGCGCTAACAAAAAAAAATTAAAAAAAAAAAAAAACCGATTTCTATTATGATAAGGCTCCCAAGTTTCGTTTCATCAAACAGGGGAGAGGTAGGACTATACGATAATGCAGTGCTGAAAGCCCCCTGATTGGCCTTATCAATGGCAGCAGCGTCATAAGCGACTCCTCGTACTAAGGTATCTAGTATGATCGATCTCCTCAAAAACCCAAAGCTCATCTGAAAGATCATCAATTTCTGTGTAAGAAAAACTACTGCTGCATTTTCCAAACAGTGAAAAAAGTGGTTGCTGCAGCGATTGAAGGTCGCCCTCCGCGCAGCTGGATTTGGCGTTTCAATTCAAATTTGTCAGCAGTCACCAGGTTCCCTTCGATTTGTACACGTGAAAATCGCAAACATGACTTGCGTAAAACGGTCGCAAATTGAAATGCTGTTTCGCAATCCGTGTTCGGCTAGCAACTATTTACTTTCTTTTAAAGTTCAATATATACGAAAATAAAGTCGACACGCGACAAGAGAGCACCTCACAAATGTACTCCGTTAAAAAGTGTAAGTGCGTGGATTTTTATAAAAAATAACGAAAATAACTCTGTCTGTCTGTCTGTTACCTCTTCACGCTTAAAACGCTGTACTAATTTAGAAGAAATTTGACATACAGCTAGTTTGAATCCTGAGAAAGGACATCGGCTTCTTGAAAACGTCAAGTGCAAGTCGGTTTTTTTTCTATAATTAATGAGTTGCCATTGAAATCCTACACCGATAATCGAATTTAGGGCGGGTTTGGAAACCCTCAACTGTTTGAAAAATGCAGCAGTAGTTTTTCTTACACAGAAATTAATTACCTTTCAGATGGGCTTTGATTTTTTTGAGGAGATTGATCATACTAGATACATAAGTACATATATATGTATCGTCGTTGGTAATATGACAGCTTTCAAGAAAGCACGCGTAAAACGATATTTTAAATAACAAACTAATGTGAATTTTATTTTAGTTTTCAGACTACTAATATATTATTGTATTTTAATATACTTTGTAATACAAAAGTCCAGAACCATTGATTTAAAAATTCGTTTCGAACCACTTTAGGTCTTTTTTTTATATGCCACAAGGTCAAATTTTAACAATAAAAATTTATATGCTGTGATTACATGAAGTAAAATTTAACTAAAACTTGCGAATTGCTAAAAATATAATAGGATATATCCTATTCTGTTTTATGACATGTATATAGGTACTAGCTTCCACTAAAAAGGTGACCGGCCAACGACGGTCAACCTTTTGTCATGGAATTCGAATGCCGTACAAATGTATAGATCGGGCTCTATTATAAAGAAGGGCCTATTCAAAAAGCTATGTGTACAGTCGGAAAAGGCGATATTGTTAAATTTTACTAGAAAAAATATGTTACTTATCTTATAGAATCATTTTTTTTTAAACATTCTATTGATACTTAACTTGTCTAGTAAAATTATTTGATTATCATATATAAAATCTTTTTCTTACATCACAAAATAAGAATCATATTAAATTTAGCGTAGAATATGAATTTTCTTTCGTTTCGCCGTTGCGTTCAGGTTTTAAGTAAAACATCAAAAATATTTACCGTCCAAGATTTTCTTAATAGGAGTACAGGTTTCAAAAGTATAGCTGTAACAAAAAAATTTACATGTGCGCAGGTTTATGCATCACAATACGAAAATAACTATGTTTTATGGTCAAATATCTACGGCAGAAGAGTATTGAAGAAACTGGATTTGATTTGAATTCCATTTGAATTAAACATCCTAAGTTTATTTCAGCAAAAGTTTAGTGAATAGAGACCACATAAAATTATATGTAAGTACTAGATTTACTGTAATGACGTAAAAATTCAAAATAAATTCGTATTTTTGAAGCCAACTGTACTAGTAGAATAGTCTGACCCATGCTATTGTGGATCCCTTCAGGATGGTTATTAATTTGTACCGACAATAGGATGAAAGTTTCCATTCATTTTCTTTCATGGTCGCATCAAGCGATAGATCTCGTTTTTGTAAAAGGATTTTTAATCATCCAGCCCTCCATGTAATCAAGGATTTTTTTATACCAAGTAATGGGAAAAAGAATTTTAAGTGTGAATAAACTTTGAATGGAAATGTTCCGTATCTTTATTATATACTACTCAAAACAATTAGGGGGGAAAATTTAATCCTTCCTATTATTAAAATTATATCTTATTCTTTAATTATATCTTAAATTAAGATATAAAAAACAGCTAAAGGATATATTTAAGAGATTTTGGTGTAAAAGAGAAAATGTTTTGAAAAGAAGCAACATATATTTTCTGTTGGACCTAATATAAATGATCTGCCCTTTATGAAAAATTTAACCTCAAATTTATTTTAAGCCTAATTCTAATTTAAACAATCGGAAGGACTAAATTTTTCCCTCTAATTGTTTTGAGTAGTAATAAAGATACAGAACATTTCCATTCCATTCCAAGTTTATTCACACTTAAAATTTGAAAATGCTCACAGAGGTTTGGTATCATAATAATATTTGTTTAAAATCACTTTCCCAATGTGCTTATATAACTTTTATTCACGAACTGTCAGTTTTATTTTAAGTGATATATATGGGAAACAAAAATATTATTAAAAAAAAATTAACAGATGTTATTTCCATATACTAAAAGATGTTATAAACAAGTTTGATACTATTTCTTTGTTGGCGGGCATTTAGAGATTCGAGCCTTACGAAAATGGTATCCTTTAAAATTTAAAATATTACAAAGATACTGTGAAATATTTATTCGTTCTTAAGATCTAGTTCCACCGGTGTGAAGTTCGCAGCCAAAGTTACCTGCCGCCTATAGCCCAACCAAATTAAGAAGTCTTGGTTATTTTTGTATAAAAGGTGTAGCAAAGCGGTTCAGTTTGTCACGAATCTATTTATATAGAAATAAAACATCTATTTGTCACAAATAAGAACCATTTCCTCGCTAATTTTCTGGCAGCTAACTTACCTGCTCGTATTGCTGCTATCTGAGTTGCTCTTAGTACCAATCACAAAAGTAGTGATCAATGTATTTACGGATAGTTCTGTGATTGTGCTAATAAGACAACTGTGAAAACCATAACAAGATGACGATAGGACAATTTTTATAACAAAAAAGTGGAATTTAAAATGTAGCTGTGTTTCGACATCAATTAGTTTAGCGGTACCTACTAATAATAAGACGGCAAGCACCTAGTATATGACAATAGATATTAGTGGGCTATTAAAAAAGCTATAAAATGAGATCAAAACTAGAGTGATACTCAATCGATACAGGTAAGAAAAAATATCATAAACATATCAAAAAATGTTGCGGTCTAAGTTGAGACTTCATTTACTTTTGATATGTTGGACGGCAAACAAGGGGTATCCGACACCAAATATAAGTAGACCATTGCAATAGGTTTAAAATAAGATAAAAACTAAAGTGATATTCGATCGATAAAGGTATGAAAAAAGATCATAAACATATCAAAAAATTGTTGAGGTCTGAGTTTACACTTAATTTATTTTTGATATGATGAACAGCAAGCAAGGGGTACTCGATACTAGATATTAGTAAAACTTTGCAGTATCTATAAAACTAGATCAAACCTAGAGTGATACTCGATCGATAAAGGTAAGAAAAAAAATCATAAACATATCAAAAAATGTTGCAGTCTGAGTTGAGACTTCATTTATTCCTGATATGTTGGACGGCAAGCAAGGGGTATTCGACACTAAATATTAGTAGACTATTGCAATAGCTCTAAAATGAGATCAAAACAAGAGTGATACTCGATCGATAAAGGTAAGAAAAAAAATCATAAACATATCAAAAAATGTTGCAGTCTGAGTTGAGACTTCATTTATTTTTGATATGTTGAACGACAACGACGACTCTAGTTTTGATCTCATTAAAAAGCTATTGCAATGTTCTTCTAATATTAAGTGTCTAAAACCCCTTGCTTGCCGTCCAACATATCAAAAATAAATGAAGTCTCAACTTAGAACGCAACATTTTTTGATATGTTTATAATTTTTTTTACCTTTATCGATCGAGTATCACTCTAACTTTGATCTCATTTAATAGATATTGCAATGTTTTACTAATATCTAGTGTCGAGTACCCCTTGCTTGCCGTCCATCATATCAAAAATAAATGAAGTGTCAACTAAGACCACAAATTTTTTTGGTATGTTTTTTTTTTTTTCTTACTTTGATCGATCGAGTATGACTCTAGTTTTGATCTCATTTTATAGCTATTGCAATAATCTATTAACAGTCAGTGTCGTTTACCCCTTGCTTGCCGTCCATCATATCAAAAATAAATGAAGTCTCAACTCAGACCGCAACATTTTTTGATATGTTTATGATGTTTCTTCTTACCTTTATCGATCGAGTGTCACTCTATTTTCGTCCTCATTTTATAGCTACTGCAATGGTATACTTATACGTATTGTCGAGTACCCCTTTCTTGCCGTCCATTATATGAAATATAAATTAAGTTTCAACTTAGACTGCAACATTTTTTGATATGTTTATGATTTTTTTCTTACCTCTATCGATCGGGTATCACTCTAGTTTTGATCTTATTTTATAGCTTTTTCAATAGCTCACTAATATCTATTGTCATATACCCTTTGCTTGCTGTCTTATAATTAATTAGTAGGTATTAGTAGGTACCGCTAAACTAAATGATGTCGAACCACAGCTACATTTTAAATTCCACTTTTTTGTTATAAAAATTGTCCTATCGTCATCTTGTTATGGTTTTCACAGTTGTCTTATTAGCACAATCACAGAACTATCCGTAAATACATTGATCACTACTTTTGTGATTGGTACTAAGAGCAACTCAGATAGCAGCAATACGAGCAGGTAAGTTAGCTGCCAGAAAATTAGCGAGGAAATGGATCTTATTTGTGACAAATAGATGTTGTATTTCTATATAAATAGATTCGTGACAAACTGAACCGCTTTGCTACACCTTTTATACAAAAATAACCAAGACTTCCTAATTTGGTTGGGCTATAGGCGGCAGGTAACTTTGGCTGCTAACTTCACACCGGTTCTAGTTCCTATGTTAATATCTTACGGGTTTCAAGGACTGACTGAGTAAGAAATACTATATTAATGAAATATATTGTAAAAAATATACTCTTTTACATTAATGCATTAATTTAACACATTAATTTCTTTTATTATGTACATTTTGTCATATTTACAATAATCCAGGGCTTCATTAGACTACTTCGTTAACGAGTCTATTTATTCCATTGTGTCGATACTTCCCCTAAAATCCTTGGTAACGCATTTAAAATTTCCTAAGGTGTATTGATTTCTGGTTCCCTTGGGTGTTTAATACGTGAGGGTCTGTACGTGGGGTAAAGCTGTCAATATGCTCTCGACTGGAGGGCGGGATGGAGCTATCTATAATACTAGTATTGCGCCCTCAGGCAAACTTGTATATTTTTTGTTTGCTGAATATTCGAACGATAATAAACTTATATTTCCCTTTTTTGTGGTAGGTACCTACTATCTGTAACCTGAGTTTTAGTGTGGTTTATTTTGAATATCTTTTACTGAACTTGCCTTTTTGTCTGTACTCTCCTGCCTTAAATGTTCAAGAGGAAATATGTGACTTAAGCTAATAGTTACTCGGTATTCAGAAATACAATTGCTGTCGAACCAATTCCTAGATCAAGATACCGTAGTGCGATAGGAACAACTGCACCTCGGGCCTATTATACCAAGCCACAATCATCAAAATCGGTGTTTTGTTTTCTCCTATAAATCTCAAGTCAATTGTTTACATATTATTTATTGGTGTAGGAATTCAACTCTTTCTTCTCTTTCTCAATTATAGAAAAACCGACTCACACTTGACGGTTTCAAGTAGTCGTCCTTATCCGGGGCTCGAACTCTCTCCATGCCAAATTTCATCTTAATCGGTACAGCAGTTTAGTGAAGAGGTAACAGACAGTCAGAGTTTCGCCTTTATAATATTAAGTAGTATGGATTAAAAAGTTTGTAAAAATGTTAAGACGTGTGTTATTCAACCGCGCATAACCGAGCGCATAATCTGAATAGAATTTGGCATACAGACAGATCGTTGATTTACACTTAGGATCATTGTGTTTCTATAAAAAATCCCTACAGGAATAGGATTTTCCGCGCAAAATCAATTTCAATTATGACCTAAATAAGAATATTGCCCTTTAGATTAAATTTTCTCGCCAATAGTAAAGATGTTTTTTCTATTTTTACTAAGAAACCCCTCATAATAACATCCACTCTGTAAAAAAACCTTAGGTATCAATGATAAGAGCCCTTTAAAGGTTAGATAGTCTGACAGTCGGAGAGACAGATAGACAGTCGAGCAGAAAGATAATGTAGGTTAATGTGTACGGAACCCCAAAAATTGGCTAGACTATATTTTAGAAGACAGCGGCTAGAAGTTTTATTTTATTAATATCCATATACCCTTCCTTCAGATTTAAGATTTTCTTTCGCCAATCTACAACTTTTATTTGCAGATATAAGCACCGGTGCTCAGTCGCAAATAACCCGTGTGGGGTTAGACATAGACATAAACAGTCATTTATTTGGCATCAAAAAACACTCACACTATACAGGAAAAAAACAGATTAAGAACATATTTAAAAACATAATACGAATGTTTAGCAGCGCTGATTTTTTCAGTGATGCCCATGGGGCAAAGTGGACCGGTTTTGTGTGATCGTTTATTTAATATAACCTAATTGCTTGCTTGTGACTGAGATCTTAGTTTTAAAAGTACATAATCTGTGTGCCGAAACTTTTGTAAAATATTATACCCCCTCTGCAGTTTAAAGACGTTTCATCAAATTTAAGTCAAAAATATTTTGAGGTTTATTATAGAATCCATCCTGTGTAAGGTACGACTTTATATTTAATTTTGATATTTAGGGATTACTTATAATAATAATGATATTAATTTCAGACATATTAATAAATCCATGATTGGTTATCACTAAGCAAATTGGTCGAAAAAGGCCTTGGCCCCCGACTATATAACTTTTATTCAACTAACCTTGTCTGATTATTATATTGATTTAAATATATATTATCTACACTTAAAGTTGTATCACTGCGCTATTTTAAATAATTCTACCAAAACCACAACATAATACACAAAACCTCTTTAAGCAATTAAAAATAGAAACATATATATTATTAAAGTTATTGAATATACAACCATAACCTAAAATTGTAAATAAATAAAATTAAATGTCTATTTAAGTCAAAACTGCTGTACACATTTTAAATCGACAGAACAGTACACAGGCACTACGTAGATTATTTTATATGTTATTATATTGCTACTATATATTTGCTTCTTTAAAAATTTCAAGCAATGTCGAATGCAACAGCTAGAGGTGAAATAACCCTATTCCGCAAACCTCATGAAAGGAGCCACCGTCATCCTATAGTTAAGAAAATAAAATAATAGGACATACATTTTCTAAGATCATTCAATTTTCTGGTATATTTCTGAATCAATTTCTTGCTCGAATAAACCGCAAGGGCTCGTGAAGTTGCGTTCGTGCGTATAGTTTTATGGTTCCGCGTCGAATAAAATCGTTTAGGAATCAAATTATGGTAAACAAATTGATTTTGCAACAAAAACACAATAAGTATTGTAATATTTAATAGATTAAGATAGCAAAAATAAGTTAATATATAAACTGAATTATTGGAATTATGGTATCACTAGAACCATAAATTGTTAAGAATATTCTTAATATATAATCTTAGTGATTTCAGTCTATTTTACGCAATATATTTGAATGGTTAACTGATGTAAAAAAGCAATGCACACGTTACAAGGTAAACTTACTAAAATACAGTTAAATTATGGACGCTAGCCCTGCTAACTAGCAGCAGTCGATCTTTTAATCGTAATTGCTCATATTTGAAAACAAAAACATTAATTTGGCAAAAAAACACAACAATATACGGAGGTGGCGAAAGATTTATTTTGATAGTACGAGAGACCACGACCAAAATCATGTATAATCGTTTTCGGCCAAAATTTATGAAATTCTTAGATTAGGTCATACCTACTTTTTTAAAGTCAGCTACTCTTTCTCTATTTTAACATCAATCCAAACAAATAGTTAGTATAGATCCTGTTTAGATCAGGTTACAGACCTATCTTGATAATACGAGAGACCGTGACCAAAATCACGTATAATCGTTTTCGGCCAAAACTTATATATTTTTTTAGATTAGGTCATACTTTTTTAAAATCAGCTACTCTTTCTATATTTTTACATTAAACCAAACAAATATTTTGTATCTACTTTTGATCAGGTTAGATCATAAAAAATATTGACTTCAACGTGTCACAGTTGGAGCTTATCTGTAATATTTATGGTATTGTAACATCGTTTCGCTGCCAAAGTTAATATTTACGCAATCTATTTTGCTATTTATGGTGTTCAACTACTTTGGACGAATTTTAGAATCAAGAAGAAATGAAGATGCCAGTGACTTTATCGTACAGAATTCGTAGGTTCGTTTCTCGTTCGGTAAACCATACAAAAATACATATTTTTTAAAATTGAATAGCATATTACTCTGACACTGGGGTATATGCATAAAAGATATTTAATAGACCAGCTATTTTTTTGCAGTCTTTATTTCTATAGAACATGATCCAAAAAAATATTTTTTTTATTAAATTCCTTTATAATTACGATTTTTATTTCTTTAAAAGTACAAAAAAATGTGAGTAAAATTAAAAAGACCAAAACACACCTTTACTTATTGGGAACAGTCTCGAGCTATTCGGACTCTGGAATTCGAGACAAAATTGAACGGAAGTCTGACTTACCTCTCCCAACCCGTGAACTTGCATACATTTTTAATAACTCGAGACAGTTTCCAATAAGGTTCCAGTTCGATTGTGAATCTAAAATCTACGACAAGAAAATCGTTGGCAGGTGCATTTCTTATTGTATTCTTACGCTAAGGTATAATACAGTACTTATACACTCATTTTTAATTTCTTACTACGGTTTATTTAGTAACAATCCGATATTAGAAGTATAAAGTCTAAAAAAAGTTATATTGCTTACGAGCCGTGTGCAACAATGGTAACATTTCAATCGCCTACATTACTTAAATTTTTTTCAAATATTGCTGATTATTTAAGCGAATAAATTTTTATTGTTATTTAACAATTCTAATGATTAATTAATAATATAAATTAAATATGCATATTACTTACTCAAATAGTGTCACTTTCAAAAGCAGTAAACTAGAGAAATAGCTTAATATACTTTTTGACACTATTTCGGGAAAGTTAATGAACTTAATGAACCAAATAACAATAATAGGGGAAATCTAAGTGGTACCATAAAACTTTTGTAGAAGTAAAAAATCATTGCATTTTAATAATTGCTCATTATTCGGGTTCCGTAGTCAACAAGGAATTCAAATAGTTTCAGTATGTCCGTCCGTCTATCTGTGGCTTAGCTCAGACTCTTAGTACATACAAGAAAGCTCTTATTTGGTATGGGTAAACTGCATATTTATGACGTTAAAAAATTTTGTTCAAATAAAATCTAGAAAAAAAATTATTAGGATAACGTAATGTGGGAATGGTTTTTTTTTGTCTATTCCGTGGTGTAGGGTGTCATTAGAGGTGTATTTTAAAAATATTGCGAGTGTGGTAGTCATCGTTACGGTTTTGTTTAAATTTCAACCAGACAGATTGAGTCTTGTCACCCGATAGGTTAGTAAAAGATGAAACATGGCCCTGGATGGAACAAGGGTAATCCGACTTATGTAAATTAGGGACCAACGCATCTGCTGCAGGCACAACAACTTCACTTGGCTAGTTTATATCTATCGGTACTTCCTCGATGCAAGCATTAAAATGATCACCAGGGCCACCACAACCTCTCAAAACTGCTATAAACAATAAAAAATGTGCTTATGCAGCAAATATATGTATGCAGTGCTAACTCTCGTGTCCTTTGGATTAATCTAAAACGGACTTTTGCCGGCGTAGGCAAAACTACCACCGCAATTATATCATTTTGGATTAATAGTAAGTTTCTAGAAGTAACTGATCACAAAAACGTAGCGATATCTGAAACGTCCTTTTATGAAATTTATCGATACGGCAACACAATAGAAAACAAATTGTAATTTTTTTTTTTTAATTCAGGAATCCGTTTGCTAAATTTAAGCTTCAAATTGCTAGTTGTCATCCTTTTCTAGCTAAATAGTTACTGTTGGGATGTGACAAAAATTACCTATAATCCTATAACGACTTAAAAAAGAAAAATAGACACACACAGCTAAGACGGAAGTTAACTTGGAGAAGTAAAAAATATGCACAATTCATTGAAAATGGTTTTGATGAGGTTGTTAGTTGTTTAAAACAGGAAGTAAATATAAGATCATAAATTATGGCAAAGTATAGAAAAATATAACGATATACGTACGATGCGGGGTTAGAAAAAAGTCGGTATACAAGTTTTTGTACATACCCGCAATAATTCTTATTCTACGGAATGCACTTGGTTGGTTTTTTAACTTAATTTCCATATTAATTGTCTGTATTTCCTGCTTAATTTTAAAAGAAACATTTTATTTACCTAGTTATCTGTTTTGTAGTAACTGTGTGAGGTTACTGTAAATCTCGTTGATGACACCATAACTTATTTTCTGCCCTTGTATCACAATTACTTTTGCTGTTCTCAATAGCTCTTACGTTTAGAAAATTTCACAACCGCGTCTATTTAATAACAATTTTATAGTATAGCTTCTTGCGATACATTGATAGTGACACTTATTTGAAGACCAAATAAGTGCACTTTGCCATTGCGTGTCGGTTTTTGAGCGCACATCGAAGCGTTATGTATTAAAATATTTGAAGCTACGCTTTTGCGTTCCCTGCCAGACTTGTACCAATTATAGTTTCGTGTGTAAATTCGTCGTTTATATGTAGTAATAAAAGATGGAAAAAGCCAATAAAGGATGTTACTACCGTGCCAGGAATCGAACCCAGAGCCTTCGACTCAATAGTTTAACACGTTAGCGCTGCGACACCCTCATTATCTGTGTACATGATACGAATTTCTTCTTACTCTTTTCCTGTAGGTAAAAATTGCGTTATCCCAGTAAGTATGTCTATGCATGGCGTTATGTTTTCATGAATTTTAATTAACACATATGAAAATAGTCAGGAAATTATTAAAAAAATGTATGCACAATTAATTATGTATTGTGTGAAACAATTATACTTATAACTTTATTTAGTTTAATCACATAGAACAGATTAAAAACTTTAAATTTATGTGGACAGATAATAAACAACTAAAATAATAGTCGATACAGTTTAATATACCTTACACTATTTATTCTAATATTCCGGTAAAACAAATAAAAATAAAAAAAAATGTGACCTATAAATATTGAACTCACTTCTATGTAAAGAATTAGTTATTGTATTTTTTACAAGGTTATTAACAGTTATTTTTGAACTTAACAAACACATGTCTTTCTATAATCAGTTCTATAAACTAACAACTAATATATATATGAGAAATATCATTCGGTCATATTGTACATAGTGATTGTTCTCTGGCGCGCCGAGCTTGCAATCTATTTGTAATGGCATCCTATCGATATGCCGCCGATAGGTAAAATAGATATAAACGTCACAAATGTAGTATATTTGTCGGCGGCCGATCGTAAACTCTGGCAGATCACGAAATTCCTAGGCAGATCGTAAAGTATGGAATAGAAATTATCATATAACTGAACAGATTATTATATGAAGCTTGGCTGGAACGCTCCGCTCGCTTCGCTCGCTCCGCATCTAAGTTTACGAAAGAGAAACTGAACCCAACCGATCATACATGACTTATACAGTGCGATTTCTGTTCCTTTTGTTTCCATACTTTACGATCTGCCTAGGAATTTCGTGATCTGCCGGATTTTACGATCGGCCGCCGACATGTATACTGCTAGTTATTTGAATTCTCTCTATCAAAAAATACAATAAATGTGAAAGATAGTTTGTTTTTTACTCCTTCCTTTACATCGATATGGAGACAGAAACAGATATAGGCAATTTTTTACGCCGGAAAATTAAAAAGCTAATTATTACTACAATAATTATAACCAAATTCTACCTGGACCAAGTATAGCTCCAGATAGTTCATCTATCGCTTGCTTTAATATACTTCTTTACAATAATCACATAATTGCTCTAGAAATTCTACGCTGGCAACTAAATTAAGCGGGTGGAGCCGCGGGTCAAACCTAGTGCTGAGGTATATTTTATAAAGTAGAACTAGATTTTTTTTTGTTGTGAGTAAAGAATAACCTAGAAAACTACCTATGTTTGAAAATCTCAAACAGCATCATATATCTTATCCACGCGCTATAACAGAATATATAAAAAAAACTAAGCATTTACACCTCGCGTCTATGAACATGCGTACGACAAAGCCGTAAAAAATAAAACAAATTGCTCTAATGCAGTTGCAAAGATAAGTCAGACAGAGGAATATATATCTTATGTGTAATACCTACATGGGTATGTAGAGTGTGAGGGTGATGAGAAGGTATTAAGACAAAACCATTCTAAGACCCGTAACCGTCGAGAAAATTGGCCTTGTAACAGAGCAACTTCTTTTTGCTTTTTCCATGAAAACTTTGGCACTTGCATTCAGTGTAACCACAAGTTCAAAGCATAACGATTTATGGTTAGTCATGCTGAGAGTAAATTTAAAAGATATGATCTGAAATGTAAACCTGGCGAACAACTAAAGTAACCAACGTAGCGCAAGGAATAAGTATGCTGAAGTGGCATTGGACGTTGACCACTTGGACAAAAGAATATCATTGTAAAGATTGTATGTTAGAAAGCACAATGTAAGATGACCACTTTTGTTCTTTGTTCTTTAGAAAGAAAGTGATTAGATTTTTAAACGGTCGTCAACATACTTATGTGCAATAGCTCTGGTGTTGCAAGCGTCTTAAAGCTATTATTATTGTAACAGCTCAACATCAGGCGGATCACATGCTTGTTTGCCATCCTTGGTAAAAAAACTTCATTAGATGAATCGGAGACCTACAATTGATGAACGTGTTATTATGATTGAAAATGATAATAACACGTTTTGAGTTGCAAAATGTTTATAGTTAAAGATATTGAGTGCACAAAAGGTTTTATAGAAAAAATCTCATTCGGATTCACCTTAATACAATATGATGATAAAAAAACGGGTTGCACTCTGGGAGTGCCGGCAGAAGTGAAAACATACAACCTGGATATAACATATTTACACGTGTAATCCGCACTTTTATCTTTTCACCAATCCAATTTCCTCTTACTTTTATTCGTACATTTTTGACCCATCACAAAAACAGTGCCCAACGTCGCTAGAGACGCTTTCACTTCAAAATTATAATAGGCGTGGCATTATGGTTTCCGTCTCACGAATTTTTATGGCGTGGCATTATGGTTTCCGTCTTACGAATTTTCAATCAGCCTGCGCGAGTTTATAATTTTAGCCATACAACAAAAAGTGCACAACGCCGCTAAAGAACTTTTCACTTCAAAAATATTCTATGTAAATATTTGGCAATGATTTGTAAAGTTTTGGTGTAACTATCTAAAACACTGCTAACTTGCCTTTTTATTTTATGTATAAATATAATCTTAATGGTTACTTACATTGCTAACATGCTTAAATTTTTGTCAATATGTAAATAAAAGGAAACAGGTTTCAACACATACTAGTCTCAATATCTTTTCACGACGTTTTGCAAAAGGTATTTTACCATACTATGCATTAAACCTCGTTTTGTTTTATTTGATTGATAATAGAACAAGACACTTTAAAAACTTTTGAATATATTATATAGTATTATATAAGATAACAAAGTAAAGCTAAGATTAATTTATATCAAGAATAGACCTTACGTTTTAAAAAACAAAAAACTTTGAGAACATTTTTTTACACCTTTTTGTTATAAAAAACACTATCAATGTCAAACAATTCACAACTTCTTGTGTGCACACAAAAAAGCAATATTTTAATGCAAACAATGGTAGCGCAATGTAAACACAAAATGTGCTTGACGCAGCCATATTGTATGGTAGGTTGCCGTCAAAATGACTCGCCTTGTGATTGATTACACCACTTTTTGTCTTTCATCTTCATTTTATTGAAATTGATGGCTTGTTCAGTTAGCCAGACAGACAGCTATTCGATAATCATTTTATCTGAATTTGAAGAGTTATTATAATTACATTAATTAGTTATGCCTATTAGTACTTTCAAAAATGTTTTAATATGACCTAATTAGTTTTCAAGAATATAAAAAGGATCAATTATTATGAATAAATAAATAATGATATTTGGTTCTAGATACTTAAGAGAAGATAAGGTCAGGGGAAGGGTAAGAAAGAATCTGATACTTAGATAAGACAAAAAGGAAATTCATAAAGGCATGCTGAACACCTGCAAGAAAGCAAGGAAAAGTGAATGTAAAATTGCCTTAATCTTTTTTTTTTCATTTCACAGTATAAGTACATCTATATAAATACATATTTTCATAGCAAAGATGCAGTCCAAAGATTTAACTCGAGCAAGGACTTAGACGGAATCTTACGTCCTGGCTCAAGATAATTTTTTGGCTGCATTTTTGCTATGATATTTTTTACTTATGTTGATGATGTAGTCATTTATATAGCCTTTACAGACTACCTCAAGGGAGCCTCAAACGAAGAAAGTGTATCTATACCTATGCACCTACATATATTTATCATGTACTTCTTAATTCTATGCAGATATTTGTATTAACTAAATTGATATACTAGGACTTTATAAGTTCCAGGTAGTTGGATGTTTATGATATAAGTGATCTATTTGCAAGTGGAGTAGTAAGCCTGATGATGAGTGAGTGCAAAAGAATTTGCCAGATAGATGCTAGAGAATCTTGCGTAAACATATAGTTAAAGATTTATGAGATTGTGAATGAATATTATTATTATTAGATTCTTCATTTTTGACATGCGTATGAGTTAAATTTTAATGCATTGTATTCATTATAAAAATAATAATATTACTAATATTGACATTATTATCGACTTACAACAAAATTAATAACATGGTTTATTATAGTATGGTTATAATACTATTAAATAATATAATATTGATTCCTGTCAGCAGATAATATAAATTTTGTGCTAGATTTTAAGTGAGTATTAATTTTAATGACTACTATTACTATTAATTATAACGATTTGGTATAATTGTATACGGTCATATTGTAAATTGGAAATAAATGAAAATAAAGTATACGTTAATGTATTAAAAGTATATAATCGATCTTTACTATAATTAAATGATACCAATTCGTGGGTTTATAAAAATCGGCCATCTGCGAGTTGGACTTGCGCACGAAGGGTTCCGTACCATCATTTATAAAAACGGCATAAAAATTACGTTAGCTAGCTCGTAAGTAACTGTGGGGTTTCACCCCGTTACCCGACGCAGTGGCGTCTCTCGTAAGGTTTCGCAAGTTGAATAATGAACCGCCCTCTCGTTGCTAGCGGTTGTAGGGTTGTAATAGAGCCGAATCGAAATAACTTTTTGTATTTTTGCCTTGATTTTATATTAAAAGATTCGAAGGGGAAAAAGTTTTCGGGATTAAAATCTTAGCAGTCGTTTCATAATGAGTTTGTAAAGAGCGATATAGGAGGAAAAACAGTTACACTAGAGCACTTTATTTGAATTCTACCTTCAAATTCAAGTCAATGCGCGATATACTAAGGCTCAGCGCACACTATCGACAACAACGAAACCAAAGTATTTTGTCGACAAGGATTGGAAGCAAATGACCCAAGACACCCTAAAAGTCATCACAAAAAAAAAGACAATTTGTAATGGCTCGAGTAAATTGTAAGTAGATATATATGGTTGAAAGCGAGATAGATTTCGAGTCCCTCATTTGAATTTCGGGTAAAATCCTATTAAAACAATATAATTTTATACCTGCCTGTAACACATTATGTATATATGTTACCAGCAATGTTACTAATCCGGTATTCTATACAATAACATACTATACAACGTTCACTACAAACTATGAAATAATACATTTTTTATTAATAAATGTCGCAGCCATCTAGTTAAATTAGTCAGATAATCCGGCGCCTAGGCAGATTGTTAAGTATAGGAAAGAAATGATATATAACTGAAAAGATTATTAAATGAAACTTGGCTGGAACAAAAGGGACATCTACGTTTACAAAAGAGAAACTGAACCTAACCCAACATACATGACCTATACAGTGCGATTTCTGTTCCTCTCTTTTCCATACTTGACGATTACATTGAGGAACGCAGAACCAGTAGTGTGCAAAGTCTGCAATACTGTACACAAACTTAGCAAAATTAGGAAATACCACCACAATTAGATAAAGGCTGTGATTAAAATAACAAAACGTTAGACTTATGTGAGTAGAAATGTTATGACTCTGTCATAACTTTATAGTGGTCGGTGTGTGAGCGACCAGGGGATGTACCATGTGCACTTATCCGCCTTTGGTTGCCTGGTTTTAATGGGGTTACGTATGTGTGGGGTCGTGACGCGCAGGTGCGTGCAAGTATGTGTGTGTATGTATGTTTGGATAGATGTTGTATGCTTGATGGCTTGGTATCATCATGACTGATTGGCAACAGGTGTACATCCGGGAGTTTCTTGTCACTTCTTCTCCCCTTAGGCTAATTTCCGAAGTAATGATACTATTGGGCTACTTCCAGGTATGCAATATCTATCTGATGTGTGTATGCATATACGTATATTATGTGTTTGTGTGATGCGCCTTACGTTTTGGGCTCTAATGGGCTTCCAATCGGGGATTGCATTGATTTATTTATTTATTTTATTAATTCTTAAATATGTATTTGAATATCTTTATATAATTATGTATGTATACAGGTAATTATGTATATATGTATGGGTCAATATTTAAATTGTTGTGTTCAAAACTCGTATTTATGGTACTACTACGTATAGATGGTACTACTAGGTACTATCGAGATCAAAAATCACATAAATTTTACTTCAGCAACATTTATTTTAACCTTCGATGCAGGGTGGTACCCCCGGAGAAGTTGCACTGAAATTGCGTTTTACAATCTGCTACGGTTGCACCAACAATCAATCTCAAGCTGCAATATAATTTACTTTTCTCGCTTCTGTTACTTAGAATTCAAAGCCCCGAAGGTCTACATAAAATAAGCTTCTACAACAATATTATAAATTGTACAATACAGTAGTTATTTTCATTTCGAAATAATTAAAGTTTAAGAAAACTTATGTAACGTATTTATTTCAGTAGTTTTTATATCATACTAGCTGACCCCGCGAACGTTGTTTCGCTTTTGCACTTTGTAGAATATGATAAAAAAATAATGAAAAAATATAATAACAATAAAATGTAGAGGGTGAAGTTACATATTCTAATAGGTTATGTAATTTAACATAAGTTTTATTTAACAAATTTTATTTTTAAAGCAATAGATATTGCATAAAATACCCGTGTCATACAGATGTAATAACATGAAACTCTGATAACATCTGTACGACGCGGGTATTTTATGCCACATCTTTCAAAATAAAATTTGTTATATGTAAATTCACCCTCTAGATTTTTTTTTTTTTTATAATTCGTATTTATCATAATTTACACTTTTTTTATCTCATCATTCTACTTTGTGTATCCTTATTATTTATTTATGTAGGTATATAATTGTCAATGTAGGGAGCTATAGCTCTATAATATATTTTTTTGAATGTGTACAGCGTAATTTATAATGACTGTTCGTTCCTTAATGAAATAAATCCTTCGTTTGGACCCTTCGAGTACGGAACCCTAAAAACAGCAACGTTTATTAATCTCAACTTAGTGCATGCTTTTTACTAATGTTAATAAATGGTTAAAGTTTTAAAAATTATACTTATAAATCAGATTTTTATTTAAAGATTTAAAATGCGTGCTGTCAGTTAATAGTAATTATGGTATATATGCAAACACAAATTATAATTTAATTTTAGAAACTAAGCATTCACCACTTGAACGAACAATCAAGAGCAGTACACACATATTATACAGAAATTCTTTTTTTATCTGGAATTATTCCAGAAAACTTCTTAAAATAACACCATTCGAGCTTCTGCATACTTTCAAAGTTATCTAAGTAAAAAGTTTGTAGCGAAATTTTAAAATTTTCTTAGAAAAAAAATTACATTTCATGTCAAGAATATACTTACTTAAGAACTTTTAAATAAAGAAATTTCATTTTTAATGTTATAGCGAGATAAAGGTATACCGAGACTGTTTTCTTTGCCTACCTGTTTCTTTTTTATTAAAACTTTCTTAAATATTGTTTGTTTTGTAAAAAAACGTTTAAATGCGAGTTGGACTCGCACCCCGGGGGTTCCGTACTTAATAAGATTCTTAAGTTTCTTTATAATTACCCAATTTCATCTTCTATCTTTCCCCATCTTAAAAATTCATTTAAATGTGACATACGGATAGACAGACACACGAGTGATCCTGTATGGGTCACATCGTTTTTATCATTTGGACGTACGGAACCCTTAAAATATAAGTAAATCTTGTTCCCGTATCAATAATTTGTCCAGCATCGCCAACAAAATTTTGAATTTCTCAGAAAAAACCCTAATGCATCGATTACTATAGTATTATTACGAAAATTTTGGTTATAATGTCATTGAATTCTTAAAATAAAAAAGTTTTTAAAAATAAGCGCAATAGACAAAACATAGTTCAATCCCATATATGTAGAAAGACTTTCTAAAAACGCTAGAAGTCCTCAAGTGATCTGTAAAAAATGCTAGCTAATTGAGTTTCATTGAGTCTAGGTAAGGAGTTCTTTTTTATGGCAAAGAGATGCTGGATATTGGGTCAACATACGTATATTTTTTTTACTGGTTATATTATAGCTTGCGACGTTTTATTTATATATTTACATGCAATATTTTGATGGACTTTTAATTATCTTGCTTCCAGAAAAAATCGGGATCAAATAATTCCGGATCCTATGTACGAGTACGTAGTCGATGCAGGAAAAAATTAAATGTTTTCTTGAGCGGGGGATTCTATCCGGGCTTATCCGGATCCGGTTTTTAGTCTGTCTATAGAAATTCTTAATGCCGTAAGGAGTATTTTTTTACTTAACTACTTTTTTATACCGTATTGGCTATCATCCTGTCCTATGACAGTAATTTGTTTCAGAATACGGCCGCTAGGGGCACTGCCTAATTTCCGCTCAAATAAGTACATACACACAGAATACAACTATCGCCATCTATTTGTACACAGTATAAACATGGGTATTACTAAGAAATCCGCTTAACAATACCATAACACAACTAGCGCATAACTAGACCTCTATCAGCGCTCAGCGCTCAGCTCTTTTAAAAACTCGAGGGATACAGTTATCAGAATCTTAACTATAGACAGCCAGTTTTACACTGGGCAACAGGTCAAATTAAAAGATTTTAGTTTCCTCGAAAACTATTATATTTATCGTACAATCAATTAACTTACTAATCTGCGCCAGCTTGCCGTTTTACGATAATCTGAAAAAAAAACAAAACAAAATAAAATAGTTATAAAATACGAAATTTATGCATTTTGATATAAAGCATAACGGTAAATGTTTAAAGAAAATTTACTTATTTTTCTTTGGTTAAGTTTGAAAGAGGCAGGTGCTGTAATATTTTTCACTTAATTTTAAAACAAATTTTTAGAAACGCATAAAAGAGGAAAAATCAATAATTAATTAATTATTAAGCTGAGGGGCTCTAAATTTTTAAACTCAACGAAGAGAACTGATGACAGGTGCTCCCCTAAATCAAATAATGAGTGAAACCTTAAGACTAAGACGTTTTCACCCCTGTGTTAACGAGAAAAGTTGAGTTTAGCTGATGCGGTGACTGGCAACGTTTTCACTCTTTTGAGTGCAACTATAGAAATAAAGAAAAAGCGGTAGCGACGTAATGTATGATTGAATGTAATTTTAGTTTTTAATTCTACAACCTACTTATAAACTACCGTTTCAACAGCTGGACGGATCGGAATGAAACTTGGCACACATATGGGTCCTGGAATAGGACATAAGGCTACTTTTTATCCCGATAACTTCAAAAGTTCTAAGGGAATAACTATAACTAAATAATAAAAAAAAACTGAGCAACAACGATTATGAACCCAAAAAAAATGTATTTGTCAAACGTACATAGTCAGTTTTCAGGTTCCATAGTCAATAAGGAACCCTTAGAGTTTCGCTTTGTCAGTCTGTATGTCTTTCTGTCTGTCTGTCTGCGGCTTAGCTCAGAGACTATAAAGTGGTACTAAAAATTAGTGATTTGGTATAGATACAAATATTATAAATAATCAGGGCAACAAAGTGGTAGAACAAAATCTTGAAAATTTTTTTTTCGGTAGCCATGTGGATTATATTATATTCTTATGTATCCCTTAGTGTGGGGTATCGTCGTTCAAAAATATTACGCGTGGGAAATTAGTTCGTATGAATATAGTAAATACGAATCTATACGATTCTCAATGCATGTAAGACATGCATTTGACCGGTTGTCATAGCATAAATGTAAAATCATTTCATTATTCTTATAAAAATATTAATTACACCTTAAGTTTATTACGCAATTTTTTATATAATAGTGAAAGTTAATTTTTGGCTCTCAAATTCTATGTTAGTAAAAGAACCCTCGCTTCACTTATCACCTAAGCCACGTTCCAATTTTAGCGCTTATATAGAGTGATTACCGTACGCTAGTGTCAGCATTTTCAGTCTATCCCTCGTTAGAGGACGATGGATTGCGGATGGGAGATTAAAATGTCTCGTCGTCGCGTTACTGTCAAACGTTTCGAATGAACATTATTTTAATGAGTCTGAGAGAAGGAAAGCTCACACTACTTTGGTGACGAAAAATCTATTGTGTAAAACGAAACGCAGCATTTTTAGGCGACATTAATTTCCTTTACAATAATTTTAAATTGGTGACGTGTGAAACGATAGCATTTAGTGTATACTACTTTCAACTTATGTTGTACAAATACTGTAATAACAATTCTTCTTAATCATACACTCCTGGCCTGGTGGAGTGGACGTCGTCTGATTTTTGTTGCGTCTTTTGCAAGACTTCTCCATCTATCTCTTATCTAGGCATTGCGTGTAGGTACAGTGCAACAAAATTTTCAGTGTCGAAAATCAAAACTACAGTCACTATATTGAAATTGTGTGAACTTCCAACTAGCGGCCAAACACCCAAGGTCAGAAGGTTAGAAGGTCAGAAAAGTTGGTTGTACTATACATTCAGTGAGGGAATAATTTGGCGGCTCCGTGGCTCAGTGGGTAATGTCCTGGCTGCTGAACCGATGGGCGAGGGTTCAATTTCCGCCCATTTATGTGATGAACATGTATGTTTGTCTTGAGCTGGACTCAAGCTGGGTCTTCTTTCTTTCCTGTGTGGGGCTCGAATCCACGCCTCTTGGTTAAGGAAGCAATAACAACCAAATGAGCCAACAGACCAGTCATTGATATGATATGAACTGATCGTTAGCTTTATAAAATGCTGCTTGCATTTCACTAAATCACGAGTTTGTCACTTTACATTACTACAAATATAACGTTAGTCTAAAATAAATTTCAATTTCTAGAAGCTCCAAGTAAAATTGAATATATTTCAAAAGCTTTTTTTCAAGTGGATATCAACTTAACGTTGTAGGCCGATTAAATACCCTTGCCCGCATTATGACTAAGCCATCATAATGATGAGTAGGTATGCATTCCAATTATTATTTAAGATGGGATATTTCTGTAAAGGTTGTTGAAAACTCAAACTCAAGAAAAAAGACTGAGGATTTTTCCTACTTTTTTTAATATCAAAAGAGATATTTAATTTTTTTTATGAATATACACAATACGTTTTATCTGAGAGAAGGGTAACAGCAAAAAAAACCGGTTAAATGCCAGTTATGGACTCGCGCACCGAGGGTTCCTTACCACCATAAAATGCACAAGCTTGACTCGCACTAGGCAGGTTTTAAAAGCACTGTAGGTATATTAAAAGTCGTTGACTTTAAATAGTAATATTTTTTCGGGACAGGAAACTTATTTTATTGTTTTTATGTAATTTAAGTTGGGAAAACGCAAAAAACGAAAAATTAGCGATTTTTTATAAAAAACATTATAAGCAAATAATGATGGGAAAATAAACATTGTTTTATCATTTACTGCTAGAATGAACATAGTATTACCTTTTTTCAAAACTAGTTTAACACTTTCTACGTGTTTACTATCTAAAACAATTACATAAATTCCAACTAATAAGTAAAATGAACAAAATGGCTTAACAATTGAGTAATTAAAATCAAACAGTTATAAACATAAAAATAAAAACTAAACCATTTTTGAGCCCTATTATTACTAAGCCTACGCTTTCTGTCTGTTCGACTATTTAAAGGCTCTATGTTTTAGACCCAAATAGGTAAAAGCGTAAAATTTTCACAGATTATGTGTTATAATGGGGGATTATCTTACAAAAAAAGTTAAAAAAGCTAAGATTTAAGGGAGGGTATGGAGACCACCCATACAAGAAACACATTTTCGTTGTTTTTGCTCTATCGTTAAAACAAAAAGACATACAAACTTCAAACTTGCAGTGAAAAATAATGTGAACTCAAATGTATAACAACAGATAATAATAAACCGGCCTATTTTAAATTACCGGTACATGATATCTAAATATCTTATATAACGGTATCTAGCTTATTATTAAGAGAAACAGTAATACGTTTGTTGGAAACGATATTCAAAGTTAAGCAACATCGTGCTTTGTCAGTTCTGGTTAAATGTTTTGATTATAACTATATAAATAAAACAAGAATCGATTAAAATAGTAGTCCATTAAAGCATTTTTAATCAAAAAACTTCTATCCGCGCAAGCAATGAAACAAACGAAATAATTATTTTAAAATTTTAAGTTACTGAAGGTAATATACCTATAATTTTTACAGTAGTGTTTAAAGATGTTACAAAAAAAATAAATTAAATTTTGTAAACGGTGCATTGTTGTATGCACTATGACGTTCATTGTTCTTTTATTATGTGAGGTAAAAGCAAAGTTATCTTACGACACTGAATTTTTGATATTTTATTTCTCGAAAACTATGAAGTTCCACACGATAAAACTTTGTAAATAGATTGATGGCAGTAAGCTCTATCCTCAAGAATATATAATATGGTCCAAAAATAGCAGATAAAGTACAGTGCAGTGCAAGCAAAGCTTGTATTATGAAAACCAAACAACGGATATAAATAATTAAGTGCAGGTATTGTCTTTTGTAAATACATATATATCATACATAAATACACCCAGACTCAAGACAAACACAAACGTTTGGTAATCGAACCCACATCCTCTGCACATCATCCGGCCACACTGCCAACTAGGGTGCGAGGGAGTCATAATCATGTTTCTCTGTGTATTCCGTCGTAGTTTCTATACTTAACTGAATACAGGGTTTCTAGTTTAGTCCCCGCGCACCCACGTGTTAATATTATTGGTTGTTGTAAAATATATTGTTATATTAACCTGTGAACAAGTTATCCTAGAAATTGTGTTACACACAAAAAGTCACGAAACACAGTATGAACGGCATAAAAACGTTTCCGACACAAAAATTTCGCACAAAATCAAAATAAAACAACGAAATAAAAAGAAGACTACATAAAATATATAAAAACACAAAACACGAAAGATAAACTATAAATTTAGTCACATTTCTCAGCCATTTTCAACCAACTTACGAAAATAAGTCATTGCATGACATTGAACTACAAAAAAATGAAATCCGTAGAAAACAATGGCCAGTACAAAATTACTTCATAAAATATTTGGTTTGTTAAAAGGAGTTTCTTAAAATCATAGAAGAAAAAAATACTGCTATAATCACACACAATCTATAGTTATAAATAACTAAATCCTCGTGCCCGACGTCATCCGCTTATTAAGAATTCAAAGAACACTGGCGAACCCGCATAGTTAATTTTATTTGAGTTAAAATGGATACGTTTTAAGATCAAAAATAGTTACATTAATCTATTGTCATTTTCTGAGTATTGTTTGTTTAATAATGTTGAATCGAGGTATAATTGATATTAAGCTGAGAAGTTTTATAGGATGTTTCGCATTTCTTATCAAAAAAAGCCGTGTTCCATATTACTACTTCGTAGCAGAATTTTCAGTGGTTCATGTTTCATTCGATTTTAGTACCAAAATCATAACAAAGTCTAATATTGACTTTTAGCGTTCCCTTTAAGCGGTTGTGCTACGAAATATCATACCAAATACCCATGTCGGGAAATGGGTGATCTGCGCTACTTTTTGACAGTTGCTATTCTGTCATATGTTAATGTAGTTGATGCTAAGGTGAGGTTACCTATATTCTCTTTGCTTAACCAGTATTATATATTTTTGTTGTAGTCAAGAAAAGCAAAAGAACAAACACGGCGCGAAAAAAAGCATTGTGGGTAGTAGTTATCGAAATTATCGAAAGTAAAATAATGTTTTTTTTTTATTTGTTATCTAAAATTTTACTACGTGACTCGTTTAAAATACCTTACTCGACATTCTAAGGAACATTTAAGAATGCGAATGCCGTATTTTGTAGCACACAGATTCGGCTATATGGCTTTATTTCTTTGCCTCTTTTGTGGCTGGTGAACCTTATATGGTGTTTTAAGTTTTAAAACAAAACTACAAAGGATATTCACTGTTGAAGAACTTTTTATGATTGTTGTATTTTTATTTTGTTTGTAGATTACTTTAAATTCGTTCTATTTTATGAAATCGCATAGTTTTACCAAACCGTTTTTTTGTCAAGATTGCCTTGGTAACAAAGCAAACAGAGATATGACATCGCATAGGCGTTGAAATTGTTCCATTTATCAAATGGGTAATGCTCTACCTCCCAAACATGTGTACCTAAGGCATTAAATGCGCAAAGGAAGTGCCACCATAATCTACGAATAGTGCATTTTTTTTTGGATAATAGAACGATCAAATACGCAAATAGACATAAGAATGTATTTAATGCGTATCAACAAAAATAGCTTTTGAAAATAGTTTCATTAGATAAATGTAAACAAATAAGATCATAGACTGAGAAATCTCTACATTTATATTAATAGAAACCGTTCACCAGTTTCATTTCGTGTTAACCGACATTGGAAAATAGTCGAGTCTCCTGACTCAATTAAAGCCACAAGGAAAAAAAAACAAACAAGATGTTCGATATGCTACAGTCAATTGCACTATAGGTAATTAACTATGGTACTATTTGGACCAGAAATATCAATATATTCCGCATAGAGCGGAAATATTCATTTTTGGCCATCAGAGCGTCATGGCACGCATAATATAAAGCATATAAATGTGAAGTAACTGTGGCTATATGTAAAGACTGTATGTCTCTATGACAAACTCTTTGCTCTAATGATTGAGCATAGACAAGTTTGCCATCTGACACTGAACGTTAGGTTTCCTAGCAACGTGTTGTTATTTATTGTAACTTTTAGATATTTTACAATTATAATCATTGACCAATTATTGTAATGTTATTTTACTAGCTATAAATAAAACAGCAGTTCAGTTTATAATGTTTATTCTTGTAGTGTCGTGTTTCGTGGTAAATAATAAATCTACCACTCACACTTCCATATCAATTATATGAAAACTTTAAATGGTAGCAGAGCGTAAATAAAAAAAAACAACAACAAGAAAATCAAACATGTCGAAGATACGTATTGAACCTTTAACTAAGGACAACTACGACACTTGGGCAATACATGCTGAGATTGTGCTAGTCAAAGAAAAAACTTTAGAAATATGTGCAAAGTGCCCCAAGTGCTACTGCAAGTACTGAAGACATCGAAGGAGACAAACAAGCTAAGTCTACACGACACCTTGTTTGTTTGTCGGTTATTCAGAAATCAGCAAAGCATCTACATTCCAACTGAGCACAAGACAGTCATCTCAAGAGATGTTAAAATACTGAAGAAAAAACTTCTACGAAATAACTTCTACAAACATTCTCATGACAATGACACAAGAGTAAGAGGGACAAAGAAAGTCCATATCACTTTATACGTTGATAACGGACACGTAGCCAGCAATAATACTGAGGCTGAAACCGAATTTATTAATGAGCTACAAAAGAGACTAAAGATCAGAACGTCACCTGCTAAATATTTCCTTGGAATGGGGATGTGTGTGACAGTGGCTACAAGGCCTGATATTTCCTATGCTGTCGGAATCAAGACATCTTGAAGCGCCAACTGAAAAGGAAGTTGCACTCGTTAAACGAATTTTGCGCTATCTCAAAGGAAGCTCTGATATTGGTCTGACGTACACGAAGGACACACCAGAGAACATACTTTGTTATAGTGACTCTGACTTTGCTGAAGATCAATCAACTGGGAGGTCCACATCTGGCACTGTGTGCTTACTCGCCGGAGCTGCTATTAGCTGGAGATCGCAACGCCAAAGCGTTGTATCGATTTCATCAACCGAAGCAGAAACAATCGCAGCCAGTGAGGCTTCTCAAGAACTTATATGGCTAAACAGCCTACTTAAGGAACTGATGAAGTTGAACAAGCCTACACTCTACCTTGATAACGAGTCAGCAATCAAGCTTTCACAGAACCCTAAGTACGAGTACCACAAGCGTACGAAACACATAAAACTGAAGCATTTCTTCGTCAGAGAATGTGTAGCTAACGGAGAACTTGAAGTGAAGCAAGTGTACTCAAAGCTACAGCTAGCTGACATGCTGACCAAACCACTCTACGGACCCAGACTACAAGATTTGAGCAAAAGAGTTGGTCTCAACAGAATCTCTCGATCCTGAAAAAAGTTGTGAGGGTGTGAAGACTGTATGTCTCTATGACAAACTCTTTGCTCTAATGATTGAGCATAGACAAGTTTGCCATCTGACACTGAACGTTAGGTTTCCTAGCAACGTGTTGTTATATATTGTAACTTTTAGATATTTTACAATTATAATCATTTACCAATTATTGTAATGTTATATTACTAGCTATAAATAAAACAGCAGTTCAGTTTATAACGTTTATTCTTGTAGTGTTGTATTTCGTGGTTAATAATAAATCTACCACTCACACTTCCACATCAATTATACGAAAACTTAAAACTATAATAGTCAAGTATAAGTGTGTATAAGCTATAATAGTAAGTGTCAAGTAAAAAGTTTGGTAAATATTTACTTCTCTGCAACACGACATTTTGACCTGAAAAAAATCTTATTAGATAGAGTAGCACTCCCTGATATAGAAATGATATATGAAAGTCGGTGCCAAATAATACTTTTCGATAAAAAAAATATTTACTGCCAGATTTTTTTTCCCGCCAAATGGTCGAAATAACATATAAAATTCACTTGCTCGGCATTATAGCAGTTCAGATTTCTTGTAGCTGTCCAAATCATCCTTTACACACTGATAAAATTAAAGAATAGGCTGAAAAAAAACACAATTTACACTTAAAAACCATGTAATTACACTTTTTAAAATATTGTAAACGGATTAAGAAAAAGGAAACACGAACACTTTTTTTTAATTGCAATGTTACCAGCCTCAAAAAAAAATTCCCAAATAACCGATAAGACAATGAGATTACATTACGTACTACATAAAATAGAAAATAACATAAATACAACTTACGTTTTGACGTGACAACGTCTTATAAATTGGTTTGCCGGGTGACACTTCAAGAAACTGCGTTACGCTCCGCTCACGTTATGCGCTCACAATGAGAGCGAGTGAGAGGCACGCGCCCGCCTAAGAGCGAGAGAGACAGACATAAAATCATTGTCACGTAAAACTTTCGCCCGTATACCGACTTTACAGGCAACCAGTTTTTATTATACAGAGTCTTGTTATGTTTACTGCCATAGACTGAAATAGAGCTTATGGTAAAATATGGAAGTAAGTGTGCAAAGCCGAGTGAAGCGTGCCATGGCTACGGTCGGCGAATGACAGAACAAACTTGTACTTATTTTATGTAGTCAGGGCGTCCAACTTGTAAACTTGAAAATTGGCGCGTAAAACGAAGCGGAGCACATGAAAGTTAGCGCGCGAAGCCGAGCGGAGCGTGCCGCGGCAGCGGCCGGCGGGCGCCAGAAAGAACTTGTACTTATTTAATGTAGTCAGGGCGTCCCACTTGTAAACTTGAAAACTGGCGCGTAAAACGAAGCGGAGAATATTAAAATTAGTGTTTTTTATGACTTTATGTACAAACGGTTATTAACTTTGACAGGTTTTGGACGTATTTATGCCTTATGGTTTTATGTACATCTATAAAAATGCTGTAGTTGTAAATCCAAATTTTAAATTAGTATTTTATATTAACTATTTATTACTTCAGGAAGGGAAAAATATCAATGCTGTCTCCTTCTCATTTTACATCCCTAAAATTGTGCGGTCGCGCATTGAAATAGGTAACCACAAAAATATTCGTAACTCAATCTAGCGTCAGTATTTGGGAGTACTTTTTTTAGGCTGGCAATATTTTTATAAAAAAAAAAATGTTGTTTCTTGTTATTAATTGGTCTAAATCTTTTGTTTACGTTCTGTAACGGTGTATTTGTATGGTGTAAAATATTACGTTAAATATTTTTTTAAGGTAAAATTAACGTTTTGCACCAATTTCTGAATATCATCTGTGTATAAAGGGATTTTTCCCTGTCCATTACAATTTTTTTCATGTAAGATTGTTATGTTGCAGAGAAGTAAAAAATTACCAAAAGTTTTTGTGAAGAAAACAAAACATACCGACACAGAATAATTCATCAACTTTCAGGATAAGACATTCTATACGATTCAGTTGAGATTTTTTTTAGTTTTTGTTTTTAGTTTTTAGTTGGGGGAGAAAAGAAACTAAATCAATCTGAAAAGTTGATATTTTAAGTAGAGATTTAGTGTAGAGCACAGCCTCACCATTTTATTTTTTTTATATACCACTAAGGTGCCAAACAAGCTAACGGTTCGCGTGGTGGTAAGCGTTCACCGCAGGCTATGAACCTGGTGCATCACTCGCACGTTGCCGACCCTTAAAAACTGTAATAACTTCCCTCCTGAAGAACCCCATGTTGTAGTCCTTAGGTAAAACCTTGGCAGAGAGTTCATTTGATAACCTAAGCGTTTGCGGGGGAGAGAAGAAAAAAACATTTAAATGGCCCTTATAATAAACTTTTCTTCGATTTGATCAGTCAAGAAATTGAAAAGAAAATCTCGAGATGTTCATAATCATATTTTATCAAAGTCAAATCATGTTTCGACTTCGTGAAAGCTTCATATCTGACCTGATTGCATCGCAAATTGTTCATGAATAAATAATATTTTGAGAGAGTAGTTAAGGGGAAGATAAAAGAGAATGAGACGCCAATAAAGCTCTGGTAATTGACATTTTAAAAAAAGCGTAAGTAACTTGATTTATATTCTTACAATATCAAATTAGTCTTATGTAAGCATTGTACGAAACGGTTTAGGGAGATAAACTGAATTATTTAAAAATAGGTCGTGCTTTGTTTTGTTAGGCTAATGTTAAATAAAAACAACCAAAAATTTATATAAAAAGAAATTTAAAAAATTGTCTTTATTCCCCAAAATAGAGTAAACCAGTGGCTGGACGCACACCCAGTTTATAATCTCTTTTCACCTAACAATTTAGTCCCGCGTGACAGGTGGTAAGCTCGTTGCCTTAACACTTCTGATTCTGCGTATCTAAACTACGGTGGCCGCATATTATATATCCCATAAAATCTTAAATTTATTTACAACACCTCTTAAATTACCAACTTCAAGGTAGTAAGTGATAAAGTGACAGACCAGGGACAATATACCCCCCTTTTGCCAGGTAAATTAATAACTTTTGTGTCAAAATATTTATTTATACACTAGTTGTGATATGTTGTGTTGATAAAAAAGCGTGATGTCGAGTAACGCCCGACAGAAGCGAATTAAAGCAATGTGTGTATGAGTGGGATATTGTGTTTTGTTTTAGTGAGGATGTAATGTGTGAGGTTGTGTATGTGTGTCTCAGTGTATCATCAGCTTAGGAAGCTTAAAAACGATTTGTGTAGTTACTGTAAATATAATTTATTAATAAATGAAACAGTTATTAGAAACTTTGCAAACCGCATTACGCTACGTTACGACATTTTGGCGGTGACGTCATAGCCATTGTACAAAACCTATATGAGCTTTGTTTACTTCTTAGTTACATAGGAAGTAGATCATTGCTATGGAGTGTGCGTGCGCACTTACGTGAAAACTTCAAACAGTGGCTGTTAAGCCAAGGCTGGAATCGTCAGTCGTGGAAAAACGTACAAAAAACAGGTCGTATCGTGCGGTGGCTCGTGAAAAAACGCCCATTCTGATTTCATTTTTTAAACTACTTACACCTATCTTTATAGCAGGTATAAATTTCTATATGCTAGAGAAGGAGGCTTAGACCATAGTCCATCGCGCTGGTCTAGCGAGAATTGGTGGCTGTTTATCGAGCTAGAGCGTTTGCAGGACGCCCATAAAGGCCCTGATATGGTTAAACGACTACTGTGTATAACAGCAGTTATATTTCTTGCTTAAGCATTATTATTATATTATTCTACGCACAGACTTCCGTAAGTATATGTGCCTTAACAAGAACTTGGTTAAGTTACTCCATGATTTTAATACAGTCTGACAAGAAATTGATAAAAAATATTAGCTTTGCTTCAAAGTTACCCCCTAAAACGTGATCGTAATTTTAATAAAGATATTGAGAACAGGGTGACAGGCTGCGGAACTGTATATCAATTTGATTAAAATAACCATTAATTTTGGTCTCTAATTTTCGTAGAAAAGAAATTCGCAATAATCTCTTAATAGATAACTAAATTCAAACATGCGCGGTTATTAACTGTAATATTAATCATTTCTCTTGAATTTAGTATCTCAGGTGTATGATTGAAAGGCATTTATGGTTATCACAAAAAGTGGCATGTTCTTAGAAGATAAAGACATGTTTGTGTTTAAGAATCTAGGCATACTCATCACAGCGAAGCAATACTTACTTTAAGGAAAGGTTGCTCCTCTATAGGTTGCAAGTCAGACTCTAAATAGAGTCTTAATTCTGTCATGTCTGGGTTGGTGCACCTAAATACTGGCAAAGAAGAAAGTAACAGAACTTTTTAACAACGAATCTCTTCAACGCTTACTGGGCGGAGCCAGCACTAGATACGCAATTTCTCTAGCCCTGCTGTCTTTGTAAATGAATTTTGTGTCTCTACCTCGAGCTAAAATACCTACAGTGGACATGCACACTTACAGTTCAGTAATATCTAGGTATGTATGCAAGCTAAGTAACACCAAACTGCTGTATATCAGCTGAATCACTATCTACAATAGAATCTTTAGCTTAACAAGCCTGCTGAATAAGCTAACAGCTATTAGGTGAGTAACTGTATCTAATGGTATTATATAAGCATTATTTGAGCATTGATAAGGGTAACTTTCACCCCAAGAGCTGAACATTGGCTGATTATTAGACTGGGTGTTACCTATTATGCAGTATAATGGCTGATTATTAGAGTGGGTGTAACCTTTTTTGCAGCACAAACTACAGACCGGGATTATTAATAGGATACACTTCGCGGCGTCTCGCAGAGGGCTTGATACAAACGATTTTTTTACTTATTTTTGACACATGTTGATCAAACACCACGAAAATTTGAAGATAGGTTCTAGTAATAAAAATCTAGGTCTGTAGCGTGCCAGTTTTCTATAAAACTTTATAACGTTTGAAACGTTATACAGGATTCTAGTTTTTATATAAATGGTTTTAAACAAGATTTCTAGTTAATAGAACGTTTTACAAGATTTTGGAAAAGCCACTGACATAGGTATTGGGCTTGGGATTATGACTAAGAAATTTCACAGTGATTCATCAGTAAATGTTGAAAACAAATGAGAAATTCGTTTGTATGAAGACCGCTGCGAGGCGCTGCGAAGTGTATCCTCTTAACGCTTCTATGATGTTGAAAATTCACAAGTAGCAAAACTGTAAATAATTTTTACTACTCGGACTAACACAACGCTATTTATGTAAAATTTTTGTATTGTTGTGCGCGATTCATTTTTCATTTAACAAATATTAATTGGAAAAGCAAGTTTTTTCTCAAATACTATATGAAATAGACTAAAATCTTGTCGCGCTTTCAAAATATGACTACTTATAAAATATAGGTTAGTAATATTTTTAAAAAAACTAGAAATCTCTTTATATCGACGATATACGATAAACGAAAATAAATTGCTAATATATTATATACATAGCTTAGAACCTGAAACATGGTGGATTACCAATATACACTGCATTAATTACAATTAAATGCCATGGGCTGTGTAAAAAATCACTCGTGATACATAAATCAGTAACGAGCTGACGACGAGTGGTTCTTGTGTCATACAAGTCAGCCACAGATTCATGTAAAGCTTAATAGTGGGTAACTTATACCAAAAATATTGTACCCAATTTACTGCTACCATTCTATAGGAATAGGTTTTTAGGGATCCGTGAAAATAGCATATAATAATAGCATTTTAAACAGCCGACAATGCTCAAGTAATGCCTCTGGTATTGCAAGCGTTTATCTGGCGTACCACGAGCTAGTTTGCTATCTTGGCTGTGGAAAAAAACCATTTCTGAGCCGAGATTTGAACCCTGGATTATCTTGCCGGTATTAAGCGACCGCTCTATTCATTATATCATCATAAGGTCGACCATATTAACAACACGCACAAAATATGTCGAAAACATTTGTTTTAAAATTGTTTTAACTTGCAAAGCTATCTTTCGAAAAAAGCATAACCCATAAAACAATATTTTACGTCTTAAAGCCACTACCCTGATTATTTATTCACTACCATCTGCCTATTCTCCATAACATAATTCCATTACTTCAATATGGCTTATAGAGCCGAGCTTACCAATTGGTCAATACGCTTATTGTGTCCTCATGGTATCCAAGTAACTGGTGACCTCATCAACTATTGAACGTATGATATTGATCACCGTCGTCCATATTTTACTTGAAGCCACTTATCGTGAGGCAATCATTGAACTAAAATTGTAGGGTGAATACTGTCATTTTATCATAAGTAACGAAGGGAAATGAAGCATAAGGTATCTCGAAGTTAAAAGTGTAGGTTTTCTAATGTTTCAATATGCACTTGTACAATATCTTGTTATCAAATTAATAACCTTAACTGTTAGACGCTTTTTCTTCATCTCATTGCTATTTCAAAAAAAAATATTTTGTCACTTTTTCTGTAATTTTGTCATTCATTTAAAACAAGTCTGCAGTGTAAATGGACCTAAACCAAATCCTTTAAAAAGATTTTAGGTGCTCGCAGGACCTGCTTGAGTGACATTTTAAAATTGTATAGGTGAACCATGAGTCAAATATTTACTAAGTTTCTTTACGGAACGAGACTATAGCGTAATTGTATCAAAAAAAAACCGGCAAAGTGCGAGTCGGAATCGCGCACGAGTTCCGTAGCATTATCTATAAAAATGGCTTTGTTATATGGGAGCCCCCTTTAAATATTTGTTTTATTTTAATTTAATTATTTATTTTTAAAGTGAATTTAAGCTTCTACCTGTTGCCGTTATCAATATCGAGCAAAAACGAGCGGAAAATCACGTTAGTTGTATGGGAGCCTACTTAAATATTTATTTTATTATGTTTTTTAGTTTTTGTTGTTATAGCCGCAACAGAAATACATCGTCTGTGAAAATTTTAACTATCGAGCTATCACAGTTAAATTATCATGAGATACAGCCTGGTGACAGACGGACAGACGGACAGCGAAGTCTTAGTAATAGGGTCCCGTTTGTACCCTTTGGGTACAGTACCCAAAAAACAATTAAGTGCGAGTTGGACTCACGCACCTAAGGTTCTTAATAAGTTTTTAAAAGTTTTTTTTTATCAGCCTAAAATCGGTTGAAGTGAAAAAAAAAGCTAACAAACATACATACACATACGCACAAAAAAATGATAGCAAACGATTCTCCAGGTTTTAAAACGTAAAGAAAACGCAAATCTAGCGATTTTACTTCCCTCAAGAGAATTTAGTATTTAAGACCACAACAGATATTTGAGGTAGCAACGCCTTTTATTTAATATTTCATAGAGTACAGTTCGCAAATTAGTAGTTCTGTGGCCAAAATATCCAAATGCGAGTCAGATTCACGCACTGAGAAGGTTCCCGTACCACTATAGAACGCACGACAGCTTTTTATTAACACGTGCGTGTGATAAAGATAGACACAACTTGCTCAATAAAATAATTCAAAATTAAGTGCAACATAACTTTTAGGTATTAACTTAAAACTTACTATTTTAGCATACGTGGATTTTTAACAATTTTAAGCGGATGGAGGATGAAAACAAAAAAAAGAAAATTCAATGGTCTTTTTAATATTTTTTCTATCAAGGCAAAAAAAAAACTATCGTGTTTTTGGTAGTACTTAAAAGTCATTAGGTATATGTTCTCTATGTAGGATTAAATTTTTTACCAAAAACTACTGACTACAAGTATTGATTTTCTCTATTTTGAGAAGTGTCACTTGGCATTGGGACTTTTAAGCATGATCAGTTTTTTAAAAGTTGGTGTGATTGTTAATGCAGTAGACACTAGTTGAGTATCTAGATAATACAAAAAAAAGAGCACTTTAGAAGAATATTTAAGGCTATGGCACACCCTAGCAAAAGCGTGCCGTTTCGTCCAGTGTACTAAGACATATTACACGATTGAAGCATACAAAGGGACATAGTTCCATGTACGATAAGCGCTAGCACGTGACCGCTCGTTGAAAATCTTGATTTCTTTGTTTTTTTGTCGCTATAAAATTAAATTATTTACTTAGAACTATGATATTAGCAAATTCACTTGGTCATATTAATAAATATTTTATGAAATAAGAATTAAGAGAATATTACTCCAATTTTTCAAAAAAAATTGAATTAAAGCCCAAAAATAGAGTTTTTAATAGCCAAATTATTATAATACTAGCAAATCCACTTAAATAAGTTTGAACTATAACATATATTTTTCATGACAAAAAGTCTACTTTAAAATGTAACAAAATTAATCAAAGTCTTGCAAACTTAACTTGTTTGGGTCTACCATCACCTTAATAGACTAGGCAAAATTTGTTTAATTTCTTTTAGAACGTGAAAAATATTATATAATTAATAAATAATTTAATTTTTTTCTTAAATGAAAAGATAGGTTCGTAATTTGTCAAACGCGATGATTGACTGTATGAATAAAATGAATTTTTGGGCTGTATTATTACTTTAAGCTTAAATAATTACTATGAAATTAAAACAAGTATTTTAGTTTTGAGTCTTGCATAGAGTAGTGTGAAAATAATCTGGGTGCCTGAAATAGAACAATTACAAATACTTTAAATTGCATAACTAGATTAGAATTTGAGAGTGCAAAGCAACGATAGTTGGTAATATTAGCAAAATGCAAGTGTTAAATAGTTAACAAGTCGGAATTAACTGCATTTTGACTGTTCTCCTCCGCACTGTTGGCGTAGACAGTGCTGCTGCGCTAATTGTTTTGGATTCCATCCAAAATACTTACCCAAATCTCACGAGTAGCAGGATGCACAAAATAATTGTATCTGAAATTCCTCGTATTTTTAGTGAATTGAGTATTTATAGGCTGAATTTTTTTTGCGCTAGAAAACTCATAGACTTGTATTTAATTGTAAAAGAAACGGCAAAGAAAATATGGGATAAGAAATAAATATTTATTAGGTTAATGTTTATTATTTGAATCTGATAGACAAAAACTGTTAACTTGATATAGCTATTATTACATCATATTTTATATGATATCTATTACCATATATTGTATGTGGCACTTATTCACGAAGCAGTTGGTTAAATATGTTACGAACATATTGCCCGCAACTTCTAATTTTTACCGTTTATTTCGATCTTGACATTGCAGTCCATGATCCTACCACTTGATTTGTTTATAGTACATTGTGAATTAAGGGTGGTAAGGAGAGAATAGTACGAACGAAAGGCTAATTAGAAGTCTAAGGTTTTAATGATTTGAGTTTGTAATTTTGGTATCACCGGTGTTACACACAATGTTTTTCATTACATTTACGAGTAAATAAATAAAAAATATAAGGTGAAAAATAAAGAACTCACCAAAACACAATTCAAATGGCAGGAACAAAAGCATAGATATCGCCATCGCTTAATAGATATATCTAAAGTATTTTAAAAAAAAAAACCGCTTTGTCTTAAGAAAATTAACAAAGAAAAACCCCGTAGGAGATAGTAATTACACTGTTTACGAGATAGTGTAATAAAAAATTTCTTATACTTTTTTGATCTGCATTCTAGCAAAAGTTTTTCAGTTACAATAGTAAGTAGGAATACAAATTGCTATAACGCAGAACCTGTAAGGGAAACAGTTCAATTTACCCCCCGAGTCAAGTAAATAAAACAAAGAATAAGAATTACGTTTGTATTATTGACAAGCAATCAGTTCTTCAGACATTTTTACCTATTCATAAATATTCGACGTGAAGTCGACCTATGCCGCTAGACTGCGATAAAAAACCACCTTAGAATTAGAATACAATAAGTCATCTTTTAAGTCCATTTGCTTTTTGGGCGTTAAGCTAAAATCGACAATGATAATCTCAAATAGAGCTCATTTTTCAGTGGCAAAAATATATTATAGATGGGCTTACAACTTAGCGTAAAAAGTGGAATATAATTAATTACAGTTATATCACATAAGATATATAAATTCCAGTAATTTTTTAGCTTTAGAGTTACTTAACAGTTCATGAAATAAATTATGTTCCCGCTACTAGTTGATAAGGAGTTATGAATAAAAATTAAAAAACGAGAGGTTCGGCCTATTCTTAATGCAATGGTTTAACATACATCTTAAAACAAATACAATAATTTGCTAGTTAAAGAATGTTGAAAGCCATTTAATTTTTTTTCAAGTCCAAAACTTGCTATAGGACAGTGGATTCGATTTTAAAAACGAGCAGAAAACTGCACATTCAAGTAGGGCGCAGCCTTAATAGTTTTTAAGCATGACACGTTTATGTTTTCTCGGCGTACGAGCTGACGAGCAGCGTGATCTCTTTGAAGTAAAAATTTCGTGAACAGTCGCCAGTTAGTGATATGTTATACTTACTGAGCGAGGGGCGCTCCAATAAGATGTTTACTTGGAATGAGATGTGTGCCTATACTTTGAGTAAACCTAACAATTCTAATAATTTAATATTTATAGTAGGTTTTACATTTATACTTTAATCACGTAAATTTTCTACGCTTAGTAAAAACTTTTTTTTTCTTAACTTCATTGCATCCTGAAGTTTAGGTAGTTTACAAAAATAGGTTTTTCGAGTTTCAATATTAAATCTACTTAAAATGCATCAAAATACATTGAACTATTTTCAACAAAAAGTTTCATTTTATAAACAAGTAGATACAACATAGTTCTGGAAATAATTATAAATATATAGTTTTTTTTAGGCTTTCGTGCGCTAAAATAAAAATCAGGGGTAAAATGTACATTATGTGGAACTATTTGACTGTCTTATACCTATCTTTACACCCCAAATTTCTATTGGATCTGCATATTAATTGAAAAAACAGATAAAAAAAAATTTATTCCCTTATGATTGTAAGTAAAAAAATTGTATTTTATTTGTTCGCTATAATTAATTAGTATAACCATTTTACAAAACATGATCCACGAGTCGTTTTAGCAACGGGTGTCACCGGGAATAAATTTACGGGAAACAATTTCAATTTAACTATAAATATTAGTGCACGATACTTCGTCTTAGCATTTCATTGGGTCTTTTCTAGTTGCCTGCCCAACCCTAACGTTAGTGCAATTTGAATGTAGCTCACCGTAGCCTATATGGACGCTTGTCACACCAGGGTAGTATGTAGTATGCTCGTGTGCAGATATTTTCGTACACGTACTTTCGTAATTTTTTTTTTCAGCCAAATATATCTATCTATCCAAAAAAAAATCAAAGTTCTTTACATTAATTTCATTGAAATTTCACTTCACTCATTTTAAATATTAGAGTGCATTTTGACTGTCATGAGGAGTGACTGTAAAACAAAAACTGAATTATACTTTGTTTTTCCCAGGAGTATCAGCGTGTTATCAAAATAAACTGATCTTTGAGCAGAATTGCGGGAAAATACCTAAGTCCACACGTTAGGCGGACGCGACGCTTCAGATTGCAAGCCCAAAATAATTATAATCACGAGGTCACACCCACATGCTCCAATTTTATTTTCTCCTGTGCAACGCTGTCTGAGTTAATGTTGCAATATATTTTTGATTATATCATTTCGTGTTTTTTTAAGATACCTATCGTTACCACTTCTTCTCTTGAGTTGCTAATGCAGGGAAACGGTTATCTATGCTTTGTCACGGAACGAATGAGCTTTTGAAATTTTATTTATTTTTTCGGCTGCGTTTGTGTCATCAAACAAATTTATAAGTTTTTCACCTGTTTCTTTATGTTTAAAGCTTAGCCACGAAGTTTTTTTAAATATGCGATAGCTTACCACTTTATGTAACAACGATTTCAGATTAAACCTACCTACGGGGACTATATCTACCGAGATTAGTAAAATATTTGAAAGAAGAGTAAGAACCTCGTGGACAGCTATGTTTTATACTCCGCTAATAGAGATGTGGACTGTGAATGTTTTATTCGGTATTAGATGTTTTTCTAAAATCCGTGTTACACTATAAAATTCAAACTCGAAGTATTTTGACTTGAATCGAAAATTCAAGTTAATTTATTTATTAAATTTATACACTGTACCCCGGTGGTGGAATGATTTTACTACTGCAAAGAGTCATCAAAATTATAAATAAAATTATAATTAGATATTAAAATAAAGTTATTCTTATTATAAATTTGATCTGAAAATGTGAATTTATTTATGAGGAATGAAAGAAATTTATGAAGAGCGCTACGAGGCAACGCAAATCGTATCTTATACCAATTACATTTTATTCCTCTGAAAACATATTTTCGCACTAGACTTTTTCATATATTTTAATTGACTTGTTGGTATGTAACCAAACATAAAAATCTGACAAACGTCAGGTTCTATAATTATGTTATAATTATTTAAACTTTATTGTCCGTCCAAATAAAATTGATTACAATTAGTTATATATTTCACTATAATCCATCAAATTATTGAAATCCTCCAAGCAAACTTCAGTTATCATAAATGTGTTTAGCGCTCCGTGCCAAAAATGATCGAAATATTTGTACAAAAGAAACACGGCGTCCGCTTCGGTGTGTCACAGCTTTGTTACTCAAATACCACTACAATTAAAAACAAAATATTTAATAATAACTCTAAACATTTTATGTTAATAATATAAAAAATTACAACACCAGCAATATGTTTAACAATCATGTTACCTTATGTTTCGGACTGTTATAGGACGCGAGTGAGTCATTTGAGTTTAAAAGTAGCTCGTATTTATGTAAGAGTGGTTTCAGATGGGGAAAGCTAATTTCTGTTATACCAACGATGTGCATGTACCAGTAGGTACAAAGCCGGACAGACCAGTCAGTTAAGCCGGACATTTAGGTAAAGAAGCTAGGACACCTTTAATTTTTTAGTCTTTGTTCACGACAATTTTCTTTTTAAAGTAAAACAAGTTTTTTTTTTATTATTTAGCATAAAATCTTAAATTGTAATGAAACACCAATAAAATTAAATGAATCAGTCTTGTTTATCACTAGGTATATAATCATTCAATGTTCAGGCGTGCTAAGCGGAAACCAATACATGACAAATATAAAAAAAAAGATAAAATTTTAACCTAACAAAAGCCAGACAGGCCGGACACGGCATAATTTGGCCAGACACGCAACCAAAAAGCCTGACTGTGTCCGGCTTTATCCGGACGCCTGGCAACCCTAGGTAGGTCAATATACTAAAAAGTAATTTCAATTACTATGAGAACTTTTAATATTTGTATGAAATTGAAGATTTAACGTTTCGCAGTCACATTTTTTGAAGTTTTGCTACAATTTAAAGTCAATGCATTAGATAAGAACTAATTCTAACTATTCAACCGACTTTGACTATAAGCAAAAGGAATACACACTTTAAACAATGTTCAATTCCAGATTCTTGCAGCATTAAAAACAATTAATAAATGTCACGCACTAGACAAAAAACAAGTTAACATATATTTTTTCAATTCTACAAGTAGTATAGTTTTGTTACAAAATCTGCACAAAACGACGCATTTACGTGATCTTAGCCTTAACGCTTGGTGCAATTATCGTTATTTTTAAACTCGAATCTATTTCGAATAATTTTTAATTTACAATCTGCAATATTATCATAAAAAATTCTAAACTAACGTAAAATTGTGACGCATTAAAGTTTGCGGAAAAGCATATCTATAGCAAGCGCTTTCTTCAGAAAAATGGAAACAAATTTAATTTTTCTTTTCATACATTCATCAGAAATATAATCAATATTTAAAATAACAAAACAAAGTCACTCATAATTTATTTTTTGACTCATAAAAAGTGAACTCCCAATATTTTTGTTTTTATCAATTTTAAATATCTGATTTTTCTATTTATACGTATCTCATAATCATAAGCATTTGACCAATCCAACAGCGGCATAATAACAATCCCCATATTAAAAAAAATATAAATTATTTTATATGTTTATCGCCGCGGACTTCGCTACGTAGAAAGAAAGTACCTAGTAAGTAGGTTTTTATAATTTGAAGTTATCTTATAGACACACATCAACATTGAAAGAGATAATTTTAATAATTTAAATTTTTTTGTAATGACAAATTCAATTTAAATCCATAAATCATGACACAACTAGCCGGTCCACGATCAAGGAACAGTTGAGATAAAGATAGCACAGTATGCGCAGAAATGCGTTGACCTGTGAGCTTGGTCGGTGGTGATAACTCTACGGGTCAGCTGGCTTTAACAAATATGTATGAACATACTGACAAAGATATATGTATGCTTGGTTATAAATTTGCTCATGCTGCAGATATTTTTGTTTTTTTCCAGATTTATTTTAAATAAAAATAATATTCAAGCCGCCTTTTCAAAGATAAGCAGTATATTTTATAAAACGACTAAGTATTTTGTTATAAGTTGTTATAATATCTTTAAACCAGACTTTATATCCAGGATTTAATTTTCAAGGAACGTTACTGCTTTACTTTATATTATTAAGCAAAATATTAACACTATTTTAATTAGATAAAAAAAAAATTATAAAAATTGAGTACTTTTTACGATTGTCTTGAGTAAGTTACTGGCATTATCTTTATAACTCTACTAATATTATAAATTTTAATTTTGACAGAAAATTTGTTTGTCCGACTTCTAAAGCTGTGTATGAACTTTCTTACCATAGTCAATTTTGCCTTAGAAATCCTAGGCTGAAAACAGAATTAAGTGCGGGCGGAGTCGCTGGTGAAAGCTAGTATACAATAGAGCTTAAAACAATAACACATATGATACTAAAATACATTATCAATAGCAAGTAAAGGAAGCCATTAACTTTACCTGTATCAATTTACAGGAAGACTTATACAACTTTTTCAGTGACAAGCGCAAAATTAATAAAACCTAAATCAACTAACTGCTTACCCACAAACAAAACAATCCACAGGCACTAACCACGTACAAAAACACAAACACATTCACCGACCCACAAAACAAAATAAACACAGCCACACTAAAACACAACACAAGTAAGTAAGTACGTAATTAAATAAACCGGCGAAAACTTCGCTAATCAACCGAATTGTTCCGAAACTTTCGCGAGCGGTAACCACGTGTTGCGCCAAAACCTACGCCCACCACTAAAAAGTTACACAGTGGAAAGAAAAATAATTTTACGGATACCAGTGGACAACCGGCACGCGCCTCACTTCCCCACAAGTCACTGACAACTGCCCGTGTCGTCTAGAAATGTTACACTATACATGTATCTTTATATAAACAATTAATTTTCATAGTTCATAGAAGTATCAAATAAATAAATAGACAGTATGGCGGAAAAATTTCGATCGCTTTTATATTTTGATCGTGTGGATGCTATTTTTGATATTCAGCCAGTGGTGCGAAGGTGACGCTTTGGATTTTAATTGGATGTTTGTTTTTAAAGTCGGTCAGTAGCAGAGTTGGATAAATAAACCTTATTGAAAGTTTAATGTAATTATAACTATATTTATGTTATCCGGTTTAATAGTTTTTGCTCAAGTATCAGAAGCTTTTCATGCCGTCGCGCGTGTTAGGTGAAACCCAACTTACTTTAGTATTGTAATTTTTCCAAACCTTGTATCTTTCTTTTTTTTTATTTAAGATTGTTTATTTTTGAATACACCTAAAAGTAATGTGAGTTGATAAGCCGTCATAAATTTTAATGCACATTAGGTGTCTATTACTAGTCCTACGTAGTATTTAGAATAACTAGTGATTTTTTTTGTACTCGCATTATAGGCATGATAAGTATTCTACTATTCATTTTTTTCCGAATGAAGTAAAAATAATCAAGAATTAGCATTTTTTATTCGATTGGTATTGTCGAACTAAAACCAAGAGTTAAAAAATTTTGTTCACTTCGATTTTTGCCCGTTAGTTAGACTTAATTTCTTAGTATACCCAATCGTACGGGAAGAGGTATTCTCCTCCCTGTGTATCTCCTACGCTCTACCGATTTGCACACTTAGTAGTGTTCTTAGAAATTAGTATAAATAGTAACAATGCTTTCTTTCTACGTAGGTAATTTATAAAATAAAACCGATCAAGTGCGAGTCGGATTCGCGAACTGAATGTTCCGTACCACTATACAAATACTTAATCATGTGCATCAAAATAAAAACAATTTTACCGATTTATTGTAAGACCATATATAAACTTCTTTTAGATTTCCCTGTAATCTATAGACAAAGAACTACGTAGTTTCTGTTTTTTTTTTTAAATATATAGTTTATTAACTTAAGGGATAAGTTGAGAAGATAACCATTTATTAAAAAAAAATCCGATTTTCGGACCGACATACAAACGAGTGATCCTATAAAGAATCGGACTTACGGAACCCTAATACTGTGGTACGGTTACAGTGAAATAAAACAATATTGTAGTTTTATAAATTCTCTTGGCAACTAAGGATCAATAAAGGAAATAAGTTTGTCACACACCAGGCATTATCAGACTTTTGAAACAATAACGAAATAAAATTTAATTCAGTTAATTTTGTATCCGTCTGGTCAATGGTTGACCTTGTCCATCATCAATTTTTTTTGTATCCAAAGAATTTGCATTGCAAGACAACGCGGCAACCTGGGAAAGAATAATATACCCCATTCCTTAGAATCTTTAACCGTTGGCTAAGAAATTCTGCAATAACGACTACGTGTCGATGTAAAAGATGGTGAAGGACCACCACGATAAAATGAAGTGAAGACCTGACCGAGACGATCCTTTACGTTTACTCTACGTTTCTTTTCGATAGACAATACGAAATCGTAGGAAGATTTTGAATATGAATAGTATTTCATCCGTTGTATAAACAATTAGAGGATGCTCAACGTAACAATCCAAAAAAAAAACGGCCAAGTGAAATCACAAAAAAATCACGGTTGTTGTATGGGAGCCCCCTTAAATATTTATTTTATTCTGTTTTTTTAGTATTTGTTGCTATAGCAACTACAGAAATACATCTTCTGTGAAAATTTCAACTATCGAACTATCACGGTTCATGAGATACTGCCTGGTGACTGACGGACGGATTGACATACGGACAGCGGAGTCTTAGTAATAGGGTCCCGTTTTTACCTTTTGGGTACGGAACCCTAAAAACAATCCGTGCCTAGGCAGTAATGGCGTTCAGTAATTTTAAAACATGGCTAAAATCACTATTATATACGTTTCTCGTTTCCGTAATGAAAGTATACACTGAAGATGTAAAGAAGCTACGCATGTCATAATCATTTTGGAACTATATTTTTTTTACCTTTTTGAATAAAAGCAGTTCCCTAACTCAAGTCATTAAAAACTATCATCTGGTATAGAAAAATAATAATTTTATTCAAAGATGATCAAATCCTATATTGCTTATTTACAATGCCTATCTATTCTTTCATGTTACAATAATGTTAGTAAAACTACTACTAAATTAATAAACAATTGCCGACATGGTATAAACGTTTATTTGCATGGTAATGATAAATACTAACATTTAAATAAAAATCCATCTTATACGTATCATTTTATACGATAAGCTCTAGCTTCCCCTATTAAGGAAATATAAATTATTAAACCATAAACTATTTGCTTTTTAAAAATTAAGTTTTTAATCTCAACTAATAAACAACAAAATTTACCTAATGTTTGTATTTGTTTAAAAATCAATTTAAAACAACACAGAGACTTATATGACTGAATTATAATAAGAAAACTCAGTAGTTTTGGACTGAGCTTAGTATATCGTCAGCCTTACCAAGGGTAAGGGGCAGCTGGGAGTAAAATGACCAAATCGATACAGGGGCTTTAATAATTGATTCGTTTTGTGGAGTTGTATCGTCCTTGTGTGTACGAATAATCAGATGGTGATACTGTACTATTGTGAATTTTCTGTTACTGATTCCGTCAGCGCGTCTGTATAAGGTGGAATAAAAAATATTTACCTACCTTTGTACCTACGGACCCACAAAAAAATAAATTGCTTCATTTATGACTGAGCATTAATTGCGAACGGCCCAACCGATTTGGCTGATTTGTATTTTGTACTATTCATAAGTGTTAGGGTGTCAAGTTTTCTATGAAATAAAAAAAGTCGAACTCGCACACTAAGGGTAAGTCGATTGTAATGAAATTTTAATAAGTTATTGAGCACGCGCATGGCAATTTTTGTAAATTAGTACAATCGTTTGACATATGGTGGCGCGCAAATCTTCATTGAAAGAAGGAGCAACAACATTCGCCGAGTCAGTATTTGTTTAACCCGAATGAAGTTGGGACGGGCCGCTGGTATTTAATTTTTCAGATCAGATTTCTGAAAATAAGTCATTATTTTTATCTTTTTAGTGCATCTTTTTGAAGCCGATTGGTTTTTTGTTTTTTGTTAAAAAGTTTTTATTTTCTACTTTTGAGTTACGAATTGCTTTTTTTCTCGTATACTATAAACATCCAAACTCGTAAAAAAAAATTTTATACAATCATTCACACAAAAGACGTTTCACCAGTTCCAAACTAACATCAATTGTTTTTAAATTGGATCACCTAGGAAGCATACTCTTTTAGATACAAAAGAATTTTGCAAATATATGACTGAGTTATGTTTACATACATAAAAAAAATATAAAAATTCGAATTGAAAACCTCCGCGTTTTTGAAGTCGAATAAAAAAAGGCGATCCTCTGTGGCGACACCAGCGTGATTTTAAACAGCCATATTCTAGAGAATCAAGGTTTATTTATAGCAAACTTACCCACATATTTTGACCAAAACTGTAATCTAGATATATACCTATATACAAGAAAAAAAGAGGGAGTCGTGACGAACAAATGGACAGACAGCACCGATCGAAACGCAACTTTTGTTTCGATATATTCATTATAGCTGAAAATCACCCATACATATTCTTAATAGATTTTGAATTTCATTAGAAGGCAAAAAATATATTATATATTGTACTTTAACTTTTACTTGGAACGCGGTACAACTTAGTTTATTGTTTCTTGTCACCTAGTTACCGTTGTCATGACAACATAGCCAAACAAACCAAAACAAAAATAAACGTTTTTTTGTCGTTGATATTTTGTGAATATAAATAAAATGTCAGGTTTTAGTGGTTACGATAGTGAAGCAATTGGATTTGAATCAATAACACGTGATAAAAATTCTCAGGCAACCACTTCAGTTCAGACTACAGAATTCTTTGAAAGCGGAACATCATCTCAAACAAACATAACTTCCAGTATAGGCTGTTCAGTTGTACCTGACGACTTGACTACTAAAGATGATATCTTGGAAGAATTTCCTCCACCAGGGCTTAACGATTTCTTAAAGAGAGTAGTGCCAGGAATGTTGGAACAACTAGATCAAAACGACAAAGAGGTGATTTACAACTCATCCGATTCTGAGGAAGATGAAATAATAACTGCCACATTATTCCAAGAATTAAGAGTCAAAAGTGACATTTCTGGGGGTGGGGATAGCTTATCGTCATCAGTTTTGGGTGTGACATGGAGTAGTGCTGGGAATTCTTTCGCTGTATCGATTGGAGCACTTCAACATGAGAATTGGTGTCAACATGATGGTCTCATAAGGGTATATACTGTTAAGCTCTCTGAAGGGGATAAACTAATACATTCCTTAGATATTACTGAGAAAAACTGTGTCACTGTTTTGAAATATCATCCATCAGTAGCTGCTTTATTAGCCTACGGGACTACTTCTGGTGAAGTAGTGCTTTGCAATTTACGAGACTCAGTAGCTGGGTTCCTTGATGAAGGCATGCAACTCTCGTCGCCATCTGGTTGTCATGGCTCCAAAAGAGTTTCGTTTTTATTATGGGCAGATGCTCCATTGGCAAATTTATTTTTGATACAACAGATTAAATGTACAGGAAAGCGTCGAGCTGCTTCAGATCAAGTTTTAATTTCGTCTGGAAGTGATGGCACTATAAATGTTTGGCAAGTAAATGCAACTTCAAAAGTATTTTCTAATGTGGTTACTTATAACATCAATGGCTCTTGCAAGATGGTTGCTGCAGATATAACCTGCTTTGATTTTATTAAATGTGTCCCGCTACAACCACATAATGATAAACTAGAAGAAGATATATTTGTGGTTGGGACAAAATCTGGTAAACTTTATTTATGTCAAACAAAAAATTGCCAACAAATTTTGAATAGTGACATGTTGGACCCTGTATATGATGTATTAGAAGGACACTCTACTTGCATTTTGGATGTAGCGTTTAGTTTCCAGAGACCAGGAGTGTTTGTTTCTTTGTCAATGGATTCAGAACTCAGGTTATTTGATGTTAGCCAGACTAGTCCATTAAAGGTAAGTTGCTTAGGTTTCTAAAAATATTTTTTGTACTTGTCTAAGGGCCTAAATACAGACAGAACCAGAATCTCTTTCCCGCATATGAATTTATACTATTACGTTACGTTAATACAGTTACGTTAATTTTATACTATTACCTACGTCAATTTATTGTATAGCTTTGCCATTTGCCTAAAGATGGTGTACTTGATCTGATCTTGAGGCTGTTGAAGTATTATTTAAGCACCAAAAGGGGGTGAGAGGTCTTTAGTTTTTATGACAGGTGTAGTGTTTGAATTATGATCACCAATTGTTATTAATTTGCTTATCTTATTTATTTATATATATTATATTTTCTCAAGTACCCTGAGTATTTACACTTGTTTTTCGGTGAAGGAAAACATCGTCATGCACACGATAAAAAAAGCGTATGTCAACTCCACAATCTGCACTATTTCTACGTATGGTCTATGGTCTAAATTATCCTCGTTGAGGGTGTCTTGCACCAATAGTAGGAACGTAGAGGGTAAAGCTTTGCTTTCTTTCTCTGACTGACGTCAAAAAAGTGATATTGTATAATTTTTTTGAGAAATGAAATATTTGAATTTGAATTTGACAGGGGAGGGTGGGGATTAAAATTTGCCAAATTATTCTAACGTAATACTTAAACAGTACGGTTTCAGAGAAACTTCTTCCCGTGAACGCTTAAGTTGTGGAATGAGCTCCCTACCTGGGTTTTTTCTAAGGACTACAGTATAGGGTTCTTCGAGAAAGAAGTTATTAGATTTTTGAAGGGCCGAAAACGCGCAAGTGATACCCCTGGTGTTGCAAGCGTTCATAAGCTGCGGTGACCGCTTGTCATCGGGCACCGCAAGCTTGTTTGCCACCTTAGTGGTAGGTATATATAAGAAAGGTCCTAAGTAACGAAGTATTTTTATGTTCTATATGTATCATAATACACAATCAGAAAATTTTATGAATAATTTCATTCTAGGTGCTATGTATTGACGTACCAATATCATGCTTAAGTTGGCTACCGAATAATCCATGTCTTGTGGTGGTTGGTCTGTCTGGTGCTGAGAACAAGGAGCTTTTGAGAGTTTACAACGTGTCCACTGGGTGTGTAGTGCCAGTCGATGGTCTAAAGGGGAATGGTGGGAGTATAACGACTGTTTCTGTTAACCAAAGCAAGTAAGTTCTCATTTAGTATGCTGTAATGGATGTAGCAAAAAAGGTTAAATTGTTGTTAAGTGTTGTTGTTGTTATGATAAACTTTATCTGCCGCAACAAAAATTATCCCTCACTCAAAATAATGTTTATGTATGGCAGTGAAAATATACAATAAGCTTTCTAATAATATTAAAGAATTTAACTTGACACAATTTAACCAAAAAATATTTTAATTATTATTAGATAAATTATAGTATGACATTCGAGATTATATTAATGATAAACATGATGAATAAAAATTTACTTACTGATGAATTGTACAATTATGAAGTCTGACATTTTGTGTTATTTTATTATTATTTTTTTCTCTTCTTATTGACCATTCATAGAATGTGAGTTGCATGATTTTTAATGTCTTATAAAGGATAATTATGAAAATTTATATTGTTAATCGTTGTGTGTGTTAATTTAAATATCAAATAAATTTGTAAATATGTGCAAGCTGGAAACGGCAGATTACGAAGTAGTATCTGTATCTGTATTTTACCATATTCTAGCAAATAAAAAAAAATCTATTCTATTATATTCTATTCTGCCTTGTGTTGCAAGTATCAGACGGACAGCAAGCTTGTTTGCCACCTTAGTGGTATCAAAAAAAACCTATGATAGTTAAATGTACAGTATAACAAACTATTCTTACCCAGTGTATGTTCACACTATTTTAATATGGCGACTCAAGTTTGTTGCACTGATCCATATACAGAAAAACATTCGTTTACTTTATGAGCCATGGAAAATAAAATTTTGTATTATGCTTTCAGCTCGTGTCGAGTAGCAGCTGGAGATTCAGATGGAACAGTACGCGTATGGGATCTACCGTCACGACGCATTAAGCTAACTTCCACTGACTTGGAATTTTAAAAAGCATATATCAAATAACCATTTTACCCATGTTCGACAAATTGCACGTTTTTGTTTATAATGTACCTAAACGTATGTAGGAAAACTATTCACATAATTCTATATACACAATCAAACTACATTAGGTGATAATCGTGTCTTAACTAGTTTTAAAATACAAAAACCTAGGCTTTTTTACATATCTATGAGTATATATATACCTTCTAATATAATAAAGAAGTAACATATGTTTGTATGTATGTAGAGGGCATAGATATAGAAACTGGACAGCACACTTCATAGACAGCTGTGAAGTTATAACGGTTGAAAAGGTGTTAAAGAGGCATAGCGAATCTGCGGTTTCTTGTTTCTTTCTAACATTTTGTTTTTATTTTACAGAAAAGAGACAGGTATTTCAGAGTACAGAGTTCGTTTATTTCATATGTTTAGTAGCTACTGCGCAGTCTAGAGTCTAGATGAAAATAGTTTTTTTTTTTGTGAAGGGATTACTGGAGGGACTAAAAAGGATATATGATATAAATTAATGAATAAAATTTCCTTATTGCACAATTTTCAAAAGAAATACAATAACAATTTAATTGATAAAGGTACAAATAGGCGACCTTATCGCTTAAAAGCGCTCTCTACCAGGCAAACTTTTATTTTTACAAACAATACTTTTTATCGAAATCGAGATATAATATTTAAACCGGGGCACTATTTTTGAAGTCATGGTACATTCGATTTTAAGTTTTCTGCGGTTGAAACTGCGGGACACACCTAGTTTTTTTTTTATTATTTAACAATAATAACACCTTTGTAATAAGAAGATAGATGTTTTCCTGAATCAGATATGCCTGATAAAAAGTGTTTGAAAAAATTTGCAATTTGTTGAACGGTATGATGTAATGGTGCTAGATAGCTGCTAGAAAAATATAGTCGTAATGTCACATTTGAAAACGCTAAGTTCGTTGCAGTGCTAACATTAATACTTGGAAACTGTAAACATAATGCTTTGTTCTTTTGTTAGTATAATTTTTAGTTTTGTTAATTTAGCATGAATTTAATTTTTATAAAATAAAAAAAGGTTATATTTTTATAGACATAACATAAAAAAATTAACTAAGCAAAAAAGGAGAAGGTTAATATTCTAAGGTAGCCTTGCGTACGAAAGTTGATAGTTTATTGTATACACAACATCGTTTCTGTGTTGATGAAAACCAAGCTAATTAGACATATGATGAGCTCGAATGGGTTGACTGTCTAGTGATACTTTTTTTACAGCTCCGTGTTTCCATTGAGCCGTTTAGTTGGACGGTAGGGAATAAACGCGTTAAACCATCAACCAGTAGTCGTTAAGCCAAGTCAGGTGCATTATGGGGGGCTTGCAAACTCTGACATACGAGTAGCCACTAGATCGACAGCGTCCGCCAACCGCATTAGGTCAGCATGCTGGACTATGGCCTACGCCTCCTTCTTCAAGTAGAGGCTATCACCACTACCACTATACAGATATACTTCATACCAATGTTGTGGTGTGCTGCCTATTCAAAATTACCATGAATACAAGACTTTCTTGACTTGTACCTACTATAAGTATTAAATACCTTTAATAGTTCACGTTTTAACAGACATTTACGGGCTAAGAAGATGATTGACAGAATTAGTTCAATAATTTCAAAATCTGACCAGCTAACAAGCTCTAACAAGATTGCAACACGACTTTAATATTTTATACTGAGTTTAAAGGAATCGGAAACTTGTCGTGAATTCTTCTTAATTCTCTCCGTCGTGTTTTCAGTGTTGCCCATTTGACGGTTTTGTCATCTAATTTAGCGGGATCGGATAAGAAGTAAATAGAAGAAATACATATTCATTAGATGGTTACGTAATTTATGTAAACTTTACCGATTTATTAATAAAATGTATGCCTTATTAACGCTGTGATGTGTGGATGGTTCGACTCCACGTTTTCATACATTTTTGTCAATTTCCTGAGTTTGTAGTTTCCTTCTCAGTTATGTATCGAGTTAAATTTCAAACATACAAATGTTGATAGCTTCATTAGGTTTTGCTATGTTTCGGAGATTTTTTTTTAAAAAGTAGATCTAGATAATGTTTTATTTTATTCAAAAAATAAATGTTTAAAGTGTTTTGTAGTATCAGTTTTTTCAGAATTGTTTAGTTTATATTATTAATAGTCATAGGGCAGCCTCTCAACATTATGTACTCGAATATGCATGGCATGTGATGTTTGTTTTTTTTCATTGAATATACTCGGTTTACATAATGTATTAATCGAGATCGCATTTATCATGTACTAGCTTTTGCCAGCGGCTCCGCCCGCCCTAAATTTGGTTATCGACGTGGGATTCTTACATGACCTCCTTAATTACACTAATGAATCTTAAATAACACTAATATAATAAAATAAATAAAGACGATGGAAGAAGGCCGGATATCGCAACATTGGTTCCGTGGAGTTTGGTATGGGATGCTACGTGTGCTGACACACTAGCTCCTTGTATGTGATGCTACGTGTGCTGACACACTAGCTCCTTGTATGTGATGCTACGTGTGCTGACACACTAGCTCCTTCTTACGTCCAGAGTACTTCTATCAAGTTCGGCACAGTTGCGCAATCGTCGCAAACTTTCCTCATTAATTAGTAATAATTACGAGTTGGTGGCGCTTGCTGTGGAAACGTTGGGTTCATGGTCGTCAAACACGAAGGTTTTTATAAAAGAATTATCCAAACGTCTAGTCATTGCATCTGGAGACTACAAAGCTGGTCATTTCCTCACTCAAAGGCTGAGCATTGCCATTCAGCGAGGTAATGCCGCCAGTATATTAGGCACCATGCCTTAAACTTATACTTTAGACGAGGTATTCTTATTATAATAAAATTATATATATAGCTTTAGTGGCAGGTTAGTTTCGTCTATGTCTTATTGTATACCTAAACAGGGTAATTTTCATTTACTGTTTAGTAATAAAATAGTTACTTTATAGTTATTCCCGCATTAAAATTTGAATTTTTCGGGACAATTAAAAACTATCCTATCCTATCCCGGAGCTTAATCAATCTTCACACCAAATTTCATCTAAATCGGTTTAGCGGTTCAAGCATGAAGAAAGACAGAGTTGCTTTCGCATTTAAACATTAGTATGGATAAAAGATATTTTTTTTAAAGTTAATTGGCTGTAGCTTTTGCAGTTATGTTTTATAACCTATATTAAAAGACTTTATGCTAAAAATTGGTAAAGGGGCGAAGAGGAGGGTGCTTTGATACTAAAACATATATTTGTCCACGTCAGGCCAAATCCCTAGTCAAACTGAAAAATTCCCTTTAATGAAAATTTTTATCTTATACTTTCAATTAAGATTTCGATATTCAACTACGGTCTTGAAGTTGGTGTTATTAAGTTACGGAACCCATAAATATTTATCTTTTGAACTGCAAGTTAAACTCCGCAGAAGCTTTATATTTTCTGAGCATGACAGATGGGGACCCTCCTATGATCACTACGACTATAGATGGATGTTCGTTGTAAATTATCAAAGCCACGACACGAGCGCTGGCAATTTGCCAGAATGCTACTGCCGAATACTTTGGTATTATAGGCTTGGAATATCATTCGAATAAATGTATTTATATTGAGGTTAATAGCTCATAATGTTGTGATGACTACAGACTGTCATTATTGAAGTAATTATTTACACACTAGTAAAGCCCGCGGTTTCCCTTGCTGGAAAACTTAAACCTATGGAAACTCTTCATGGAAATAAAAAAGTATCATATGTTGCGCCCATAACTTAATGGTCTCTTGCTATGACAAACTTTACCTGAATCCGTTTAGTGGTTGATTAAGTAACAACATACAATATATTTAAATTGGAATATGGAGACGCTATAAGCCAGGGGTTGGCAATCTTTTACCAGATAAGGGTCACACAGTGGCAAAATAAAATAAAGTCGAGTCCGCATTTGTTCGAAATTTTGTTATTACATAGCTCAAAAACACTATTTATATATTTTACGGTTTATTTATCATTTTACTTTTTTTAGGATTCAGTACACAAAGAGTGTTAACACATGTTAATAGAGTACTTACTCTACGCTGTCTATCTGTTTGTGTTTACCTTTAAAGGGCTCTATCTTTTGGGCCGAAGAAGGTAAATTTTTTTTTTAAATTTTTTTTATTGTGAAGAATGTTCTAACATATCATAATAGCGAAAAGAATAATGAACTAAATTTGAACAGTATTTTTAATTTAGTAAATTAAAAAGGCACTAGTGCGTAGGTAATCTTCAATTTTCCGCACGCAAAGTAACTACGTACTCTATTACTCTTTGAGGAACTGAATAAAATATGAAGTAGATTCCTTTTAGATTCTTCTTTTAGAATAATGAACTGATGGCTTAATAAACTAAATTTGCGAAAAATTACATCTTTCTTATCTCATTGAATAAGTGGTGAGGTGACAAGTGGAGGCCCAGAAAGTAGAGTAAAATAAAATCAATTAGGTATGAAAAGTCAAAACACTAAAGAAACAGAATTAATATATCGCAAGTTAAAAACTATACTCGGGTAAATAAAACATTCTCATTAAAAAAAAAGCATATTCAATTTATTCCTTAATCATTGAAATAATACACGTATATTAATACAATGGAATATAATTATTTAAAAATTGAAGAAAACAGCAATAGTGGACAGTTTTCTTAACAATTACTGATGTCAGGAAGTGAGCCCTGGCAGTTGTTCTTCCATCCGTACCAAGCCTTAAATCCCTGTCGGGCGAAAATTTTCTTTGCGCATTTTGCAGCCTTTGTAATATTATCGGTTGTGAGTTCTGACACAATAATACAATAAAAACATTAAAAAATCACATCGGGTCAAATATGTAACTATTAAGAAAGATTAATTATTGACTTTAAATTTGTTCTAATATTCTTAATAAAACTATTACAAAAAAATTATACTTGACCAGTTAGGTACCACCATAGACTTTGAGTTTAGAAAAAGATCAAGTGAAGCTGTGGTCTCTTTTCTCTTTCTATTAACGTCCGCCATTTTGTTTATTGATGTTTATTAAAACAAGTTAGAAAAAGACAAGCGACACGTTATCGCAGTTTCGCTTTGTCTCTGATACTCCTTTGCAACTATTTTTTACCACACAACACTCATAATAGACGACACTTACCAGCACAAGTGGCGTTGCAGGCTTTTCCTGGTTGATTATTATTGCTGCACCAGTATCTGTCATTGATCTGGAAAAAACCGTAGTCACGAGATCCGTCTGAGTTGAAAGGGCTGATCACGTCAGTCCTGCCTGAACTTTCATGTTCTACTAGACACACCCCTGAAATAAACAAAAAGAAATAAAAAAATACAGTTCAATCGCATCGGTAAAAATTCAAATATTTTCTAACGAATTTCTAAATATTTAGCAAAAAATATTCGTACTTATTTAAAATTTTGATCTTTTATTGCTTTTTTAGCAAAAACAGTTAAGTCTTTTTTAAATCCACTTTTTAATCGAACTTATCCACAGACATGCTAGTTATAAAAATAATCTCATTTAACTTACGAAAAACTATTCGTAAAATATAAAATTATACAATTATAATAGATTCAATGACGTATTTCAGCATGTTTAAAAATGGGAGATATTATGTTTCTATGGGTGTTACGTTGTCTCTAAGTAACTTATTATGTAACTAACAATTTAAGATTGATTGTTGCCGTATCTAAATTATTACTTATTGAATGTCAAATAAATTTTAAAATGACACTTACAGTCCCTTAATTTATTTTCTGGAAATCCATGGTTGCGCAGCTCGTGGACTATTTGACATCTGTTGAGCTGTTTCGTGTCACATTGCGAATACAACACCAGAGCTAAAATCATACAGACGAGTTTCTGCATTGTTGTTCTGTAGTCCAATAGTTCCCTTCAACCAAAAAATTAAGAATGCATCAATAAGAGCCTGTCACTGTGTTTATATACTAATCTAGACATCTATTTGATGACTAGACCTCAATAGGTAATATTTACCCCACTTATCAGCCATGCTTACCACCACACTATTTACAATGACTTCTTTACAATTGCATCTGCAAAAAAAAAATCAGGACTGTTTGTAACTTTTCTGGGTAATTCGATGCCTTATCACAGAGTTTAACTAATAAATTGATAACAATAAAATCTTCCAGGCAAAAACAAAGTACTTGTCCCTCAAGCGTCTGATATATTTTAAAAGGGCTTTTAAGTACTTTATTTATTTGATTTTTCTTTTTTATCGTTTAGAAACATAAAATTTATATACAGTGTCATAAGATGCCTATTTAATAAACGTGAAAATTGTTTTTTACCATGAAAATTCAAAGTACCTTGCCGAATCGATGAGCATCAGTATTTATTTATTCCACAAATTCCATCATAGTTCCGCAATGTACACTCCGCAATGTTGTCATTGTAATTTACAATTGTCACGTTTATTAAATAGGCCCGTCGTCGCATAGAAGTTATCACCGCCGTTATGCATCGCAACATAACGTGAAATCCGACGCAGAAGACAAGATTCTACTTAGTATTCAAATGTGGTGCCGTGGAAATATCTCCCAAGTTACTCAATAGGTAAATAAATTAATTCTGTGCATGGGCTTCATAGTCAGTAGTGGCCGAGAGGTACGATTTTACTTTGCGTCCTGAGTGTCGCAGGTTGGAGACCGGCGTGTACCATTGAGTCTTTCTCTTCATTTCTGAAGTGCCAATGGTTTTTCGGTCAAGGAAAACATCGCGAGGAAACCTGTATCCGTCAAAAAATAGACGTAAGTGAAGTCCACAATCCTCACTGGGCCCGCGTGTGAACTATGGCCCAAATCGCCCTCGTTTGGGGTAAGCCGTGCCCCAACAGTGGGGACATTTGAGCCTGAAGCGAAAAAAGAAACAAATGGCTAAAACAATTATGTGGTGTGTCTGAAGGACTAGAAAAGAAATCATTTTAAGAGGAAGCGCTACAGAGTCAAATAAATTGTGTGAAAGGTATTGAGAAGGGTATAAAGTGGGTTGGGCATTTGGAGAGGATATAAAAGGAGTATTACGAAAAGGCTCTGTGTAACAGGTGATCAAATTGCGTCCATTTTCAGAAGAGTTCCCTCTTCAAGATGGAGAAAAATATGTACAGGCATTGATGGTATTGGATGGAATGAAAGTAGTATGACAGGAACGTAGCAAGGGGAACTCTGTGCTGTACAAAGCAACGCGGCAGACGGGCTGCATTATGTTTAATGGTAACCTATTCCATAGTGTGCCTACACAGATTTATATTGAAGTTTTGTCATGTTCTGTGATGAAGAGTCTTTGCCACTTCGTCGATCTCAGGCGAGAATCGTTTGGGCAGTCGCCTAAGACTGACGAAGCGGTGGAGATCCATAGGTATCGCTTAACATTAGCTGGACCTTAAGCTCGTTTGCCACCTTAGTGGTATAAAACTATGTACACCTACCAAACAACTGATACAAATATCAATTTTTTGTTGTAAATGCATACATAGTATTCATAGGAAACACTTAGACTCGAGGAAATAACAAGTGTTCATCACATTAATTTTTGTCATCTCCGGGAATCGAACCTACGCCCTTTGCTTCGGAAGCCAGAATAATTTTTAACCAAGCGACCATGGCTCACGAACAAGGGTCACGTATTTATTTTATCTCATAGAAGAGCATTTGTATTCTTAAGCACATTTCTGGATTGTAATAAAACCGGCGCCTTAACTAGCAGGAGTGTGAATGGTCGTGAAAGATAAGCTCCCTACTTGACTGCTTTTTGTCTCATAATTCAAGTTTCTCGACGTGTGAACGCTGCGTATTAATACGTCAGCTTAAGCGAAGTAGGGAATTAGCTCAGCTTAGGGCCAACGAAATTGTATTTAAAAGAGCAGTCATAAAAAAATTGTCGAAAAATATTACGAAATTGCGATAATCGTGATTACCATATTGAAATTTTAACAGATGACGTTTTTACAGATTTAGGTCTAGAATGGAAAAGTAAGCAGACATATTCTCACATATATATATAATCAAGTTAAGGATTATTCTGTTTATTAATTTTTATGATATTATTTTAGTTTTTTATTTTTAAGTACCTATTGTTAATGAGTGCTAAATAAATATTTTTCCTCTTCTTCTTCTTCTATAGATATATAAAATGGTAAGTAAATGTCGTTTTTGGAAGATTTATGTTTAAAAGAAAAATCAATCAAAATCAAAATCTTTTTATTCAAATGGATAAAAACACTTTCGAATCGTCAAGTAAATTAACTACAACTAGCTTTACAAACTAATTACAATACTGTTTTATTGCGTGCGTCCAATAGGTAATCTTTGTAAAATCACAAACGAAACATAAAATTATAGTGTATCAACTAATAAATACATGTTTTGTATTGAAACATTAAATAAACTAGATTTACAATGTAAATAGTTTGATTTAAAAAAAAAATAATCAATATTTATGTAATATTTCAATTGCCTATTGTTTTTCAGATTGCATAGGGGGGGCATATGTGATACGTTAAAAGTTTACAATTATTCTGTGACGGGATTTAAAGCAACTCCCGAGAAAAATATATTCATATAACATATAATATTACATAGCAGACGTACATATATATATATAATAAGAATACAAAGAAGTTTGCAAGAGCAGACCAGCGTCCACAGGCGGTACCCGTTCACAAGTATCACACATGAATCAGCCATCGCTTCGCTCAACCATGTTTTAGGGAACGTAACAACCCGACGCACATGCCACCACCGCAGAGACTTTGAGAGAGCATGACACACTCAAGCAACTCCAATAAAACTTCGATTGTTCGAACTCTCCCATGCCGCGAGAATGTGCTTCATAAGCAAGGCTCCAGCATCAGTAGTTGAGCGTCCCCTGGTAAAACCGAATTTTCGATCATGTAAAAGTCCCTGTGTACAAAAATGTGAATGCAATTGATTTAGCAAGATTTTTTCAAATATTTTACTAAAGACAGGTAGAACAGATATTGGTCTAAAATTTGTGGGATCTTCTTTGTCACCAGATTTAAAAAGAGGTATCAATTTACTGCATTTCATAAGGTCTGGAAATACACCATTATCAATGCATACATTAAATATTTCAGCAAGATAGGGAGCAACAACTGAAATGATTGAGCTAATTAACTTAACACACATCCCTCACAAATCTTCAGTATTTTTGTTTTAAATGTTGTGATAATTATTTGGGGATCCACGTGTTTAAATTTAAAGTTATCATTACACTCAGTAACACTGTCCTTTAGAATAGATTCAGCAGCTTGGCAAGATGAAGTTAAGGATTCAGTTATTTTTGATGGTATTTCACCGAAGAAATTTTCAAATATTTGGTCAACTTTTCGTCATTATCAATTAAACCAGAGTCTGTTTTGATATTAAAGTTGTGTTCACGAGCCTTTGATCTACCAGTTTCATTATTGATCACATTCCAAACAGTTTTAATCACATTATCAGAAGATTTAATTTTACTGCTTATGTGATTAGACTTTGCAACATGACAGACTGATTTAAAAAAATTTGAATACTTTTTGACATGTTCGTTAAGGCTTGGATCGCGCATAAGCGATTTTAGTGAATATAATTCATTAAGTCTATCTCTGCTTATTTTGATTCCTTTTGTAGCCCAATCGTTAAATTGAGGCCTGTAATTGCATCTTATTGTTTTAGTTTTAAAAATGTTGTTGAAAGTTTTATTCACTGACTGGAAAAAGTTTTTATATAAATTGTTAACATCTTTTTTAGGCTAAAGAGCGGGCAAGATAGTTTTTAATTTTTCTAAATAACTATTTATCCGAGGAACAGTGATTGGGCCTTCATATAATCTCCTTGTTTAATTCTGAACAAGTTATGGCACAGCTAGCACTTTGACCATAATGATCCGATTTCAGACAACTTATAATGTTTTTATCTAAATATTCACAGTTACAGAATATGTTATCTAAACATGTTGCAGTTGTTTCAGTTATTCTTGTAGGCTCTAGAAAGAGATTTTCCAAGTTAAATGACTTAAATAGACTAATTAAGCGAGTACTTAATGAGGAGTTTATAAGTAAATCTACGTTAAAATCACCACATATTTTAACCTTTTTTTTGCTTCTAGTGACTAGCTTTAGAATATTCTCCATTACTTTTTCAAACTCAGTGAGATTTGTAGAAGGTGGCCTATAGACACAGACAATTATATATTTTTTAAGTTCTACACTAGATAATTCAATTAATGTTTCAACTGAAAGTGCAACAACATCTCTACGTTCTTTTATTTTGAATTTACTATTTACTAGAATTAATGAACCTCCTAACTATGGTTTTGTCTGTTGTAACAACTAGAAACTTGAACATTTTTAATATTTAACAACATCTCATGTGATTTTGCCCTGTGTTATGTTATACATAAGATGTCTATATTGAATTTTTCAATAAATAATTCAATTTGTAAATCTTTGCCAAGAAAGCCTTGAATATTTTGATGAAATAATTTAAGTACATTATGCTTCCTCTTTGTCACTGAAGTCAGTTTAAAGCATTAAGAGTCACCTCACTATTAGTAACACTACTAACAGTATCAGTGTAAGTGTAGGAAAAAGTAGAGACATCAAATCTAAGCTAACCTATAACTTTATATGACATATAACTTAGACTCTATAGGGTAAACCTCGACAGGGAGCTCCTTTAACAACCTAAGGATTTTGTTTATTATGAGAAAATAAAATAAAAACTTTAATGTGCAAGTCAAAACAAAAATTTGGTTATAATTTATGAAATGAAACTATAATGTAAAATAGACAAAATTTGGTCTTAAACTCTTAAAGACATGTGAACAGAAACTACAAATAAAAAGTTTTCTCGTAGAAAGTCCTACAGGTATAGACTACTAATTTAAGGAAAACTTGTGCTTCTGATTGCCAACGCCGGCTAACGGACCTGTGAAAAGCGTCCATTTAACTAAGTCAGAAGAAAAATCTACTGCTGGCTGGTTATAATTTATGATATAAGAATTTTCCTGCGTGAATTGAATAGTATATTTAATCAAGTCTTGTATATTCATCAAAGTTTTTTGCAGAAAAATAAATATACAGTGCGGTTTCATAAAAACTTCCTCCCGCGAACGTTTGGGTTGTGGAATTTCTCCAAGGACTACAGAATGTGGTTCTTCAAGAAAGAAGTTATTGAATTTCTGAAGTGTCGGCAACTCACGAGTGATAACCCTGGTGTTGCAAGCATCCATAGGCTACGGTGACCGCTTACCATCAGGCGGACCGTAAGCTTGTTTGCCACCTTAGTGGTATAAAAAGTATGTTTACAAGTCAAATCATATTCTTTGATTTCGATGAAACTAATATTTGTTGGTTTTTTGAGGATACTAAATTTCTTATCAGTTTTTTTAATTCAAGATTACAGATCTAACATGGCGTCCATTTAATAATGAATCTTTGATTTCGATAAAATCATATAATTCGAGTTCTGTAATCTGTCCTATGGTCTTCGCAATAGCCGCATAAAATTGACCATCCCTGAGAAAGAGACTAAATAATCCTATAGTCTCTTTTCTCTTTCTATCATTGTCCGATATTCTGTTTGTTAATGATTATTAAAACAAGTTAAAAAGAGACGAGGGACCACAGGTTCACTTCGTCTCTGTCACAATTTAGCGACCATTGTTTTGACAACTGGCAAGGAAACGGCCTACTAGATAAGTATACTATACATATACTAGATTTCAAGGGTGTTACAATGCTAGTGTCGTTGTAAGTACTCGTCAATTCAATATACTGTATATTTTAATTTTTGACCACCGGGTCAGAAAACTTTGTTCTACTATACAGTACACTAAACATTCCAATCCTTTGTTTTTAAAATTAGAAATGGCGGATCCAATATGGCGTATTTTTTTAAATCTTTACTTGATAATAAAAACAGTTTTAGTAGGCATTCGAGGGTGCTGAATTTGATATTTCACTACTGTTTCAAAATTCAAAAGAGTAGATCTAATACGGAACGAATTTTTTGCAAATATTCTTCTACATACAAACAAAGAAAGTATCTCGTACGGTAGTTGCTGCCGGATCAATATTTATAACTCTGTTACATACTAATAAATTTATGAGAGATTGTTACTATCTCAAACCTATCTAATTATCTGAAATACATATTTTCATAATGTTCATGACATTGTGTGATTATTTAGGTGTAGTATCTTTAGGTACGTCCACAACGTTTGTATGTAGCCAAATTTAGCTTCTATAGCATGTTATAAAGATATCAATCTTTTTATGTCTATATATCTAGTTATTTTTATCTAGGCAATAGACAAGTATTTTATCTTCAACACAAATCGAAAATGGTAAAAACTACGTCGGCTCAGAAGTAAATTTAAACTTATTTTCATAGGAAAAGGGGACGGAGCATTTATTATGGCGATAAATTTAAGGAACATTATTTACACAAAGCTCAGCAGACGTTAAAGACCATTTTCGAAAGGCGAGCAGAGGGAATGCGATCTGTGTAAGAATGAATTTATGCCTTACTCGGACCATAACATTACGGAGGGACTGGGCTGGAAGAAGCAGGTACCTGCTTATTTATAACCAAACCTCCTGGTTTTTACTTGAATCGGGAAAAATAAAACAAAAAGTTTACCAAAGTTATGTTCCCCCAAAGCTTCTTGTATGATAAATTAGTTAAGTTACCGACTTTGTTTTTTTCGTTTAAGTTGTTTTATTCGGCGAAAATATTGGCGTATCTATGGATTTGTATCACACTGAGGTTAACCTTTAAAAAATTGACCAATGGCGTGCGTGCGGGTTACTTTTCATCAATTACATAATATGTTAAAACCGTACTAATATTAATTGACACTTGGATATTTGTTAAGTATTTAGAGGCAAAAATCAAATTATACTGGAAATGTTTCCCTTACCAGCCTCATACATCCCCATAGTTGGGACACAGCCTTTACCCTCGCCAAGGGTGATTTGAGCCTTAGTCCATATGCGGGCACGTGTGGATTGTGGAATTCACATACGTTTTTTTTTGACGAGTACAGGTTTCCTTACAATATTTTTCTTGACTAAGCCAGTTGTAAATAATCAATGTAATGAAGAAATTAAGAAAAAGATTCATTGCAAGCGAAAAACCCCGGACCTAGTTATGTTTACTACGCCTAATTATTAGTACGAGTATCACATACTATAATAGGTTTAGATATAGAAACAATACAATAAAGTATTTGCTACGAAACTTATTTGAATGCGATTCCTGCTCTCACTACTGGTTTTTAGGGATCCATAGCAAAATGTAAAAAAACCGGCCAAGTGCGAGTCTGGCTCGCGCACCGAGGGTTTCGTGCAAACTTATTATATTGTATATTATTAGAAATATTTTATTATATGATGTAAAAAAAAAATCGGTTTTCGCTATTTTTCCTTTATCTGTGCTATAAGACGTTGCTTCGTACCAAATTTCAAGATTCTGAGTTCACGGTAAGTACCCTGAAGGTTTTGATTCCCTTGCGAGTTTCGAAAATTTGCGGCATAAACGGCTGTATCTTTTGATTACGTTGGTTTAAAAGTTTAATTTTTTCACAGATCCAAGGGACAGTAGACCTGAGTATTTAATATAAATTTTAGCTTGATATCTCCACGCGTTCCTGAGAAAAAGGGTATTGACAGACGGACAGACGGACGGACGGGCAGACAACAAAGTGATCCTAGAAGGATTCCTTTTTTCCTTGCGCGGTACAGAACCCTAAAAAGAAACTGTTTTTACGATAGACCAAAAACAAAGAAAATGTGTTTCTTGTATGGGGACCCGCTTAAATTTTGTTAAAAATTCAGGCTTCTACCTATTTCGGTCTAATAGATAGAGTCTTTTAATAGTCGGACAGATAGACAGACAGCGTAGTCTTAGTAATAGGGCTCTGTTGGCACCCTCTGGGTACGAAACCCTAAAAACGACCTTCTTATTCTTACTTTTTCGATTGTTTCCGGGAGAAAGTGAAAGAATCATCAATAAATCAACGTAAATCAGTATCATTACGTATACCTCATGTTTTAAAAATAACAAAGTATTTGCTATAAAACGTATACCTAAGTATATTTCCACAATAAAGCCTTGAAGAATCAAAACTTAAATTATTTAAGCATGTATGATATTTTCCAATCGGACATTGTGTAAATAATTGAATTATTTTGGACATTATACATAGTGCCATCTGTTCCCAAACTAAGCGAAGCTTGTACTATAGATTATACCAGAAAACGAATTTAAATACATATTATACATCGAAAACACTCTCAAAAACAAAACAGTCTCAAGACAAACTCAAGTGTTCATTACATAAATTTCTGTCTTGTACGGGAATCGTACCCAGGTCATTACCCACTGGACCCCTGAGCTGAGTGTTTATTATTATATACTAGACTTATTATATATTAAAGACTAGACATTGCCGGCAGCTCTGCCCGCGCCCAATTCGGTTATCGACTTAGAACTAATTAAGTTTTCTACAGCACGCTATAGTTCATTTAAGCAAGATTATAGTAATCCTGCGGGAACTTGTAATTTTTTCGGGATAAAAAGCAGCCTTTATCCTATTCCAGGACCTAACTTATATGTGTGCCAAGTTTCATCCCGATCCGTCCAGTAGTTGAAGCGTGATTGAGTAACAAACCTCCATTCATCTATTCATCCAGACATACTTACACATTTATAATTTTTAATATACTTTCACATTTGTAATAGTAGTAGGATTAAGTAGTCCTTGAGTTTCTTGCTGGCTCTTGTCGGTAAAAAAAATCATGTTGAACCTACGATTGACGATGCAAAAATGCTAAAATAAAAAAATTTGGGCTTAGTTTGAGCCCTCACCTTTGTTTAATCATTCCTAAATCCGACAAATAAAACATTAATAAACTGATATTTGTAAGGTATCAAATCAGATTTATTCCAAAATGTGCTTCTATTCTATTAGGTTAAAAGGTTGATGGGAATGTGAGAAACCCTGCAAGTATATTTGATTGGGGTCGGTCGGCTATTAGCAGATTGGATGAGAGGACATGGATCAATCAATGTTGAAGACTCAAAGCGCCGTGTTACATTATTCTTCATTCCCTGCTTACTCTGTGACACTGATTTATTCTAATGCTAGATATAGAAAGGTCTATTTTTGTTAAATTAATGAAAAAAAATGTTATTTAGGTAATTTTTCAATCACGACTATTATAATGACAATTCAATAAAAAAACATAACATAGTAGGTAGGTAGTAAGTTTTAGTGATTGTAGAAAAAGAATATTAAGAATAATTTAATTTTTAATTATATTTTATTTGGTTTACTCCTTACCTTCTCATATAGGTACTACACCTTCTTACATTCATGATTACTTTTATGCAGAGTCTTCCTTATTGAATTTTGTGGCAAAATTAGTTTTAAAATATAATATTTACTGTAAAAACTAGATGCATTTTTTGATTTTTTCGCTGCAAACGTTTGTTAAGTGCTAAAAGACACTTATAGCTTTTGCCCGCGGCTCTGCTCATGCTAAATTCAATTATGTGGTGGGGTTTCTACGCAAACTTGTTGTTGTTGAAGTTTGCTACAAGTATATAGCAAGTTTATAGCAACCTTTAGCAGTAGTTCGTCTTAGTGAAATTTGGTAATTTAAATGTTTTCTTGCGGGAAATTTTAAATTTTCCGACATAAAATAGCTTAGCAGATAGTCCTTCTTCGTATCCTTAGCCGTCTCTGTGCCAAATTTTAGCCCAATTGGAAGCTCCTATACGACGTGAAATAAAGACAAGCAAACAAAGCTACATTCTCATTTTTAGGGTTCCGTACCTATAGTGTTCCAACGAAGTCATAACTAATTAATATTAGTATGATTTAATGTATCGATTTTGATAAAAATAGGTAGGGTTCATTTCTTTTGCATAATAAAATACTGACAAATTACTTCGAAGGAAAATTAAATTTTAAAGGGTAGGCTACGCGCGAGTGTCGTTGCTGGTGTAGCAAGCATCCATAGGCTGCTGTGACCGCTTACCATCAGGCGGACCGTTAGCTTCTTTGCAACCTAGTAATGTAAAATATAAAAAATAAAAATGTAAGTAATCTGTCACGTGACGTAGGATTCTTGTCCGAGTTTAATTGGGATGAGATAGCTATTAGCAGATTGGCTAAAGGAACAGAGATCAATCAGTGTTTGAGATTAATGGCTTTGCCGTGATTTATCTGACGACGATGGGTCGAAGAGGAATTAGTACTTGAAGGACACAATGTAAGGCAATTTTATTAGATCCTATGATTCTCTAATGACCGGTCCTTTAGCCCCCATCAGAGAAGCTGTATAATATTGTGTACATAAACCTGTGTCATATCGTCTAGGCCTTTTACGTTAACCAGCGTTTAGGGTTTAAGGGTTACTATTAGGAATAAAGGTTAGGCTAAAGCTAGATGCGAACTCCACGGTGAAAAATTTAAAACTATTTCATAGATATTGATCATATTTAAGCTCTATATGATGCTTGAAAGTAAGAGGATGCAATTTTTCAGCTCGTCATACGTTTTTTCAGTAATTTGTAAAAAAACAGCTTTTGAAGCCTAGATATCCAGTGGCAGATTGCAAAATTATAAAAAAAGGGAATAAATGTGGTTCTGATCCGAAATTACGGGTTAACTACGGTAACATGAAATGCTGACAGACTTTAAGAATACTAAAATGTTTTACTTAAAAAGATGACTTTGCTGTTTTGATTCATTAGTTTCTTATTTTTATACCACTAAGGTGCCAAACAAGCTTGCGGTCCGCCTGATGGTAAGTCACTGCAGCCTATGGACGCTTCCAACACCTGAGACGTAACTAGCGCGTTGCCAACCATTTTTCTTAAAGAACCTCATACTGTAGTCTAGAGTTAATACGAATATTAAACAAGAAAACAGAGTCGGAGAAATTGAATATTTCGGAAACTTGACTCATGACGAATGACGTATACCATTATTGTTCCGTATTGACTATGATTTAGCTGATCTCCCCTAGACCGGCCAAATCATCTTTAAAGAGCTTGCGAATAACTTACACATTTTTTTTTCCCCCCTTTCTTAGTCAAATAAGAGCTAAAATTTCGCCCTACCCTAAGCATAACCTTTCTACCATCGCACCGCAATCTCTTGCCATCGGCAGGAAATTCAGTCTTACACTTTAGAACTGAAACTTTCAGATAACGCGCGAGTAATACCCCTGGTGTTGCAAGCGTCCATAGGCTACGGTGACCGCTTACCATCAGGCGGACCGTAAGCTTGTTTGCCACCTTAGTGGTATATAAATAAAAAAACAAACAGGTACGCCCACATAACCACATTACTACCTCTCTATACCTATGAAGGACGCTGAGCATTTGATTTGAGTTTGACTGAAACTAAAACCTCTAGCGGTTCTAGCGCTCGCGCTGTCGGAACTACGCTTGTTAGTGCTTTGGGTGATTTATTTTACAGCTGCAAGTTTCTCGTACGAGTATGGAGATTTCAGAGCCAAAAGATGCAAAAGTTTAAATGTGTTCCAGGAACAAAATAACAAGCGTAAGTCGAAACCTTAAGAGAAATTTAATGTTGTATAGTAGTTTCGTATGTGTTATGGATAAAGTGGAAAATTCTGTGTTGTTAGTTTAGGATTGCCAAAACTTAATTTTATCTCAATTGGTTAATTGCACCTAATCTATAACGCAATACTGAAATCGCTATCGTAAAATACAAAATAGAAAAATTAAAATTTTACGAAAATAATAAAGTCAAGTAAACGTACCTATGTTTATAGTATTCCGTACCCAAAGGGTAATTAGCGGAACCCTATTACTAAGACTCCGCTTTCCGTCTGTCCGTCTGTCACCAGGGTTTATCTCATGAACCGTGATAGTTAGACAGTTAAAATTTTCACAGAAGATGTATTTCTGTTGACACTAGAACAGCAAATACTAAAATACAGAATAAAATAGGTATTTAAGGGGCTCCCATACAACAAAATTGATTTTTTTTGCTCTTTTTTGCTCGATATTGATAACGGCAACAGGTAGTCTCTTAAAATATATTCACAGAATATTAAGTTATATAGTCACTTTAAAAATAAATAATTTAATTAAAATAAAACAAATCTCTCATATAACAAACGTATTTTTTTGCCGTTTTAATACATAATGGTATGGAACCGTTCGTGAGCGAGTCCGACTTGCACTTGGCTGACGTTTTTGACGTGACAACGTCTTATAAATTGGTTTGCCGGGTGACACTTCAAGAAACTGCGTTACGCTCCGCTCACGTTATGCGCTCACAATGAGAGCGAGTGAGAGGCACGCGCCCGCCTAAGAGCGAGAGAGACAGACATAAAATCATTGTCACGTAAAACTTTCGCCCGTATACCGACTTTACAGGCAACCAGTTTTTTGACATTCAAGTAATACATTTTGCTGAAACAAAATCAAGGTCAAAATAGTTTTTTACACATTTTTTATTCATGGTATTTTTTCTTACCTTAATAAAATAAAGGCGTATATAAAGGTTAGTATATGATATATAAAAGGGGATGGCTTTTATGTAAACACAGAATGGGCATAAATAAAAGTATTGTCGTAAAAAAATCCTATAGAAATTAAACTGCCCAGTTTTTATCTTTTTGTTAATTTTATTAATTTATCTTTCCTGTATATATAAAGTAATTAATAAATAAAGTATATTATTATTATTATAATTTTATCTTATAAGCTAAATACCACATCTGGCATAAACATATTACATGTATAACTAATGATCAGGCAAAAACAGACGAGAATAGTATTTTTGCCCAAACGTTACAAACAAAGATACTTATAGTAATCAAAAACGTTTTCACGTCAAAAAATATGTGCGTGTAATGGCGGGTCTCCTGCTCAAGCTTTTTCTCTCTCGCTAGACATTTTTGTTGTTAACCAATTTGTTTTTGTTGATAGAATCAATGTTTTTGCCTTTCACGCTCGACAGGAAACATAACATACTATTATTACCGCGACGGTAGGGGGGCGGGGCATCATTAATGCCGTTTGTATATGATCAGCGGCTATCAAATATTCTCTGTGTCGGTAATTTTATTTACTAAATCTACTATTTTTAATATTGAAAATATGTCTTCTACATTTGAAGTCATTTTGACAGTAAATGTTTTTAAAAATATCAAATAACAAGACTAAAGCAGGAGACAACACGTGCCTTAAACAAAACATGTTGGCTTAGATGTTTTAGTATAATGTTTTGGTAAAACATGAGCAGAAGACCCGGCTTTTAACATATTTCTAAACTATAATTGGTTTCATAAATTTGTGTAAAATTCCTATTCAATAAAAATAGCAATGATGCCGCCAAAACAAAGTAAACATTTTAAAAAGATTTACTTTAGTACCGATGTTAGCCAAAGGGGAAAGTAAAGTAGTGTCGCCACCTGAATACAAATGCAGTACAGATTTGCGACAAGCGCAGCAAGTTCGTAATCCAATCGAAAACTTTCCTTCAGGGGATAACCCTTGGATTTAATCCATTGGTAACACGAAAATTGTTGTAAAAGTCTCCACCGCACCGAACGTCCTACGCTGTATCTCGTCGTCCATACAAAGTGTACAACAGAGAAGAGATTTTAGATTTTCTTTCAAAATCACGGCGACAGCAATCATTGTGCCAAAAGCAAACGTGTTTCGGGGTAAAAAGGTATATATTCTATTGGTTTATGACGATATCGGAAGCAATCCCGTTCAGAAAGAACTGTGTTACGTGATCAAAATTCCGATTCAATTGTACGCCTGATGGGTAAAATGGAGCAACACAGGTTATTGTCAAATTATAATTTTCCTTGCTTTATCTGTATATGTTATATGGAACTAAACAAAGAAAACTAACAATACGATTCAAATATATAAATGAAGGTAACGTTGCATCTTTATGCTTGGTTATATTGTTTGAAAGGCATTTTTAACATGCTATAAATTTTTTTTAACAAAAAATAATTACTTATTTCCAAAAATCTGATCTGATTTATAGTTTGAAGTTAGTTTCATGTAAGTCAAGTGTGTTATAAACTGTAAGGTACATAGACACCAATTTTGAAATAAGGAATATTTTTTACCGTTTTACCATTTTTTTAAAGTTTTTATTTTTTATCTTTGAGTGACTTCGTACAATTTTGCAAATGTCACGGAGTTATGCCCGAAAATACATAAAAAAAAACAAAAACAAAAAAAATTAAATGAGAACCTCCTCCTTTTTTGAAGTCGGTTAAAAATAAAATCTATTACTAAAAAAAATGTATCCTGTCATTAGTGGCGTCTGCATATCGATGTGTAGAAGAACATTAACAAATGATACAGTTTCAAAAACAGAAATATTGATTCATATCACAAAATAAGTAGGTAATAATATCTAAACCGTAGGTAGGCAGAATGAAGGTCTTGGTTATTCAAAAAAAATAAGAAATTACAATAGATTTACTATGAGACTAAATATGTAATTACTATACTGAAGTAAAGTTTGTTTGCAATTACGCTTCAATATTCAGCGAGATAGTTAAATTTGTACCGACTCTAACATCTCGAGGGATACCTGTCATGATGGAAACCTAATATTATAATTATAAAATTTCTATTTTACGTTTAAACTAACAATTCTACTTTAAACGGAACGTATAACACGTGATAACATCTCACGTTCAAACGTATTGTGTCTGATCCCATTGTGCGGTAACTTGGGAATTGTTCTTAGGAGAATTAATAGAAGTTGCCTCTACCGGGGTTCGCGCCCCGGAGCCCTATTGTACCCTGATTTATCTTGGAAGAACAATGATAAATCAAATCGAAATTGCCCTGGCGTACGCTCTTTACGAGGAATTAAGATCAGTCGCTTTCTTTTAGGTATAAACACAAGTAGATATTCGTATTGATTTTGTAGATTTTCTTTAAGTCGTTTGTAAGGTATGTTACAACACACATAACATACATCCATATACGATATACGTGATACGACATATGTACATTAGTGGTTATCTTTATTATTTTAGCTGTGTAAATTACCCATGCATACATACGTTTAAAACATCACGCCTCTTTCCCAGAAGAGTAGGCAGAGACTGCCACTTGCACACTGATCTTGGCACACTTCTTTTGCTTCATCTGAATCAATGCTTTTATACAACTTCGCCAGCTTATAGTGCTCTTCAACTCGCTTTTTAGGAGGACGGACAAAATTTCATCGAGAGCTACCTTTACCGACCCTTCCAATTACTTTCGCCTTACAAATTTGTTTATTGCATTTTTATGTTCAATTTTCATTCATCTTCTTAACATGTCCAAACCACCTTAACAACCACCTTATCAATCTTTGTTACCACACTTTCTTTCACGCCACAATGTATCGCAAAATTTTGTCAGGACCAAGCCACACACTTCTCAATGCTCTCATTTCCATAGCACTGAGGCATACTAAGCTAGTTTGTAAATTGTTTGTAACCGTATTTTACCTAAATATGACATTTATAAAATTAAACACTATAAAAATATATATGCCCACCTTAAAAGCAATGAGGAATAATTTGGCTATCGTGTTTTTCCTATATAATGTTTTAATTATTTATTATAAATAAACAAAGCATTTAATTCGGGGCGCGATGTTTACGTGCGGGAGGTGTGGCTCATAAAAAAGAGCTCGGAAGTTCGTTGGCGACTGGAAAAGCCATAATTCTATGTTCATGCTTGGTTTGCCATAGCCAACATTCACTTCGAAACTAAGCAACTTGGTTGGAACCAACACGCCCTCATGAACAACTGAACGTGCCGTTTTAGATAATTTCTGACCGCTCATAGAGGTGTACAGCGCCCCATTCACCTGATTTTCGACATACGCTCTTCATTTAATTTCAATCTCACCTTTGACTGGTCATAAAAACTACTGAAGAAAAAAAAACGCCCAAGAGCATGTCAGCCCATGGTTAGATATCGTGGTGTGGGGTTCTGAAGATGTTGTTATGAATACTAATCGCTATCGGCAAAGGGTGACATTTTTACGAATCTACATGTCTAGTTTATCGTGCGATATCACTTTAATTCAACTTTACCATTTATTTTTAGGCCATCATAGTATAGTTGCTGGTATCCCGCAAGGCTCTGTGCTGCCTCCTACGCTGTTTCTAGTGCATATTCATGACATGTTGGACATCAACAACATACATTGCTACGTAGATGAAAGTACTGGTCGCTTATTACACGGGCCGTGCCAACATCCCTCGTTCCGTTGTGGAGGAAAACCGCGGAGAACTTGTGTCTCAAATGAAGCTTAAACAAACTATAGCTACAGCTTGCTATATCAAACTTCATTGGCATAATTAGGGAGTTACACGCCGATAACCGAATCAAGACCGGGCGGAGCCGTGGCCAAAATATAGTTATACATATAACTAGCGAAATCAAGTGACTACGCCTGTCTGTGAACATTTCTACTAATTATATTACTATTACGTACACCGTGATATAACCAGACATAACGAAGATTGTAAACTTAATTTCGAAAAAAGAGAACGAGTTACACTCCGGGAGTGCCGGCAGAAGTGATAACCTTTACACACGATTCGCGCTTAACACTCAAATATGTCACAAGACATGTCTTTGACATTGTCAAGAAATAATAATGTTTGTTTATTTACTTTTTTGACGTAGTATATTTGACATCGCAATCTGTCATAGAATTAAAATTCCATATCCAACCTCTCTGTACTACTCATAATCGCGAATACTAAAAATAAAAATTATAATAGGCGTGGCATTACGGTTTCCGTATTTTACAAAGACAAAGATGCACTTTGTTCAATTTCCATATTTTAAACACTTTATATACACGAATTTTACGAATACACAGCAGTATGGCCACTACACAGACGGTCGAGCCATCAGCTGTCACCATCCATGGATGCGCGTAGCACGCTGTAACATAAACACACACGACCATTCGCGCAAGCGCCCTGCGCCGCCTAAACGAAACAGCAGGCGCAGGCATACATTTTCGCCGCGCCGTAGAAAGAGAGGGGGATACTCCCTCTCCTACGCCGCGCCAGCTAGCTACTCTCCATCCGTCTTACGCATTTTCACGATCAGGACACGTGACCTGACGCGAGTTTATCATTTTTTACCCAAACCAAAAAAAGTGCACAACGTCGCTAAAGAAGTTTTCACTTCAAAAATGTATGGGTATTATATTATTTCCATAATAAGGTGGACAGCCCCAGCGTGCTCTACATTGTGGCGTAGTGATGCCTAGGGTTGGATAGCTGGGCCCTTTGCGCCCCCGGCCCGCACTGAACATGCCCGACACGCACCTATCCACGAGGCCAGCCACTTGCTCAACGCTTTGATCGCTCAGTACCCAGATACTGATATTTTTTTATGAAATATGCTACATTTACTGCATTAGTTTATAAGTTTTTTAATCATTTGTCATAAGAATTAGATAATTAAGATATACAATGTACACTTTACCTGTCTCACGTATTGGGAAACTGTGTAGCGAGTGAAGTATTTTATTTTGTATATGTAGTGTGTAATTAGCTTTAAATTACCCTTTTGCGTGCTATGTCAAAATCATTGTAAAATTCTATATCCATACATGCATGGAATGCGATACTCATTTACGTCAACAGTCTTTTAAATCTGATTTTTAAAAAGATGACAGATGGAAAATTATTCAAAGTCAGTCTTTTGGAGATTTTCTCAAGGATAGATGTTTAAAACCAAAATTTGCAATTTTTACCTAAAAAAAAAAAAAAAAAAAAAAAAAATAATGTAGCGAGTGAAGTATTTTATTTTGTATATGTAGTGTGTAATTAGCTTTAAATTACCCTTTTGCGTGCTATGTCAAAATCATTGTAAAATTCTATATCCATACATGCATGGAATGCGATACTCATTTACGTCAACAGTCTTTTAAATCTGATTTTTAAAAAGACTGACTTTGAATAATTTTCCATCTGTCATCTTTTTAAAAATCAGATTTAAAAGACTGTTGACGTAAATGAGTATCGCATTCCATGCATGTATGGATATAGAATTTTACAATGATTTTGACATAGCACGCAAAAGGGTAATTTAAAGCTAATTACACACTACATATACAAAATAAAATAAACTACTCGCTACAACTGTAAGTGATGCAAGTGTCTGCTAAATAAATAAATTTATGCAATTACCTATATATAAGGCCATATTGGCTTTTGATTCATAAAAAGACTCAGAATAGGCTTACATTTCGGAATTTTAGGTGAATCTCCGCGGAAGGTAGGTAGGTACTGTAACAAGCCGTAAAGCTCCCTACTTATGATCTTATCAGTAAAATTCTGATGGACTGCTCTATATATTTTTTTTGGTTTCTGACCCGTCCTTTACTAAAAATTCCACTAATAAATATTTGTAAAAAAAATAATTGTGTATTATAAGTATAGTGCAATAATTACTTATATTGTTATAATATAATTATACTTACCCTGCCTACTTCTGACTTACTTCTTATCCACTAGTTCGACAGAAATTGGCAATGGGTGGTATATAATTATTCCGTCCCATGTCTTCAAGCTGGTAATTTATGACGTTTGAGACATAAATTAAGTCACTTTTGTCCAGATACACTGCTATCATAAACAGTGTCGCGGCGATCGGCCCACCCCTGGTCACGTAGGACTAAAGTGGTTAGTGAAAAGAGGCTGCCCCGCAGTATATAGGGATAAAAACCGTCAAGTAATAAAATACAACAATACATATTAAAACTTACAGTTTACTTCGTGTCAGATATATGACGAAGGCAGTGTCATATATTTACACAGTTGATTAACACCGCCATATATCTTAAGTGTATGGTATTATTGTGTTTTATTAATGACTCACGTTCTGTGTCGACCTTACAGTACAGCCATCTGTTATGTTATTGTTACATGTTAACATTCATATGTATATGTAGCTCCGGTATAGCCTTACTACAACTATAACTGATAAATGATATTATACACGCAGAATAAAACTTTAGTAGCTAGTATATATAATAATCACTAAAATGTTAGTAATTTCGAGGACAAGTACATTTTACATTGACGGTTACCAATAAGTTTTACTTATTGTATTTACAAACAGAAATAAAACTACTCTTGTTGGAATAACAGTGTTGTTTACTAAAAACAAGTAAAATTTTATTGAAATGCAAATAACGTTGTAAAATTTTGTAATCCGAAGTAGAAATTATTATTGACGGGGAAGAATAAAACTATTTGTTGTTATTATTTTATGAAATTCATAAAATATACTTAAATTTAAATTACATTTAATTACAATTTGTAATTTTCGGAAAAAAAATGTTGAAATGAATATTTAGTATTCACGCATTTTAATAAACAGGTTTTTAATTTGAACAATATTTTTTTTCTCCGTGTATCAGCTAGCTGTAATGTAATGGATCTTTAACGTCATATTTAGAAATTATGTAATCGCAACCACTTCAGGGTTAAATAGCAGTCAGCTTTGAAATCCTTCACTACTCTCGAGATTCAATTAGGTCCTCGCATGTATGCACTGTGTTTCATATAGTGTATATTATTATAAACTAAGGTATCTATATTTATATTCTTTACTAGATTTTGCCAGCGGGTCCGCCTGCCCTAAATTCGTTATCGGCGTGGAACTTCTTAATTATACTAATGAAGTTAGCTGTAGCTATAAGTTCTTAGTTCGTTTAACTTTCGGATTTTTTCTGAATAAAAGCCTATGTCCTATTCCAGGACCTAACCTATATATATGCCAAGAGTGATTGAGTAACAAACATCCAAAATTTTACATTTATAAGATTAGCGGGATTTCATAAATTACCTATTACATGTCAAATATTATTTATATTTTGATATTTTGACAAGATATATCATTTGTTTTTTACACTTTGAATTGCCACTTATAAATTAAATTATTCAATTATTAGATAAAATGATGAAAAAATTAAATAAAATTGAGATTATGAAAGGGACATGAACAAGTATAATAAATAAATTTTAAATAAATGTCAGAATTACCTAGCTAAGCAATAATATTGAAGTCAGTGTGTGTATGACTTTCCAAAATGAACGTAGAAGGAACCCTTATTCGTTAATTTTAATTATTTCAGTGATTATTAGAACCACACAAAATATAAAATCAGATAAAAGCTAATTAAAATGCCGTGATGTTCAATGGTCATGGCGATGGTAACTATTCTATGTTTTGTTTTACTCAACTGATGTTAATTTCCATAACTGAGTAGAGTCGACGCATTGTAGCGTAGCGGCGTGTTCAGGCGCGCATCATAGTGATGGAAAATGTCGACAAAATTGAGAATATTTTAAATTTTATTTTTTACTGACGTAGCTCAATACACATAACCAATAATAATAGTACGAGTAAATAAGATCAATATCTAGTTATTGTAGCGAAATCATGTTTTTTTTTGTCTGCAGGTAACATAAAAAAGATATAGAATGTTTTTATTTCGGTCATTTTATATTCAAATAAAACTATATATTTTAAAACAATAGATTTTTAATTTTTAATAGAATAGAATTTTTCCAATGGAAAGATCTTTCAAACGATAGTAATAGCAACGGCTTATATAATGATTACTGTTGCCTTCACAATATGTATGAACATGTGCCAAAAACCATGACAAATGATAAATATTTTTAAAAAACTCCAGTGTTGAGGGATCCATTAAAGGTAAACTGTATTAACATATACAAACTTAACTTTGCCGTTGGACAACTACGTTGTCTAAATACATTAACATAGGTCGTGTTTAGTTTACCAACGGCAAATAAAATTATAATCGCAATTTTTTTTTATGATTTAACAACAAATTTACGGTTTTCATATTTTTTGCTTTATGTGTGCTACATGGCATTGCCTCTTGCCAAATTTCATGATTCCAGGTCAACGGGAAGTACACCATAGGTTTTGATTTATTTATGTCACAATATACGACAAAAATAACCGTATTTTGGGCGTATTTTATAATTGGATTGATCTAAGTCAATTGTAGCTTGATTTTTTTACAAATTTAAGTGACTGTAGACTTTAGTAAACTTGATACACGTCCTTAAGTGAAAGGGTCTTATCAGACTGACAGACATTTTTTTTAATGAGTTACAACTAAAAATTAACAAATTTTGGATTTTTCCCCTTTATTTGCGATATAAGACCTTGCTTCATGTGAAATTTGATGATTCTAGGATAACGGGAAGTAACCCATAGGTTTTAATTTATTTGTTTATTTGCTAATGCCAATATTTGCGACAGGAATTACCGTATTTCTGCAGTATTTTATTATTGCGTTGACGTAGAAGCTTTTTTACAGCTTACAGGGACCGTAGATCTTAGCATTTGCTATTTAATTTATACTAGATACCTTCCCGCCGTCCTGAGAAAAATGGTCGTGATAGACAGACAGACGGATAACAAAGTTATCCTATAAGGGTTCCTTTTTCATTTTGGGGTACGGAACCCCTAAAAAAAACTAGTTTGTGTCATATTATCAGTACCAATTAGCAATGCTTATTGTTAAACAGTCTTCAGCCTTTTCAACAACTCATACACGAAAAATAGGAATCGCATGTCATTTGATCTAATAAAATCTAAGTTAATCATACAATTAAACATTGATAAAACCTGTTGAAATTTTAAAGCATTCCTTAACAGAGATTTAAAGTTTAAATTATTAAAAGCAGCCAAATCAAATAGTAAACATATATGGCAAAAAGAGAAACTTTTAAAATGACCTTTTTTAAAAAACGCTACCTTATCGTTCTAAAGTTTCTGTATATCAAATTTTAGTTGTTTAGCTTAGTCTAGTTTATAATATAGATTGTTGAATGTTTAAATATATATAACGTAGGTACTGAAGCCTCCTATCTCCAAAGGGAGGCCTATATCCCTGCAGTGGAGACGTTCAATGCCTGAGGTAACAACAAATTCCATAATTTGTATTTGTCAGTAGTAATATGCATAAACTATCGACATAATTTTATTTGTCCATCTCTATCATATAACCTTCCTTCCTTGTCAGTAATTCAGTGTTACGCGCAAGGCGCATGCTCGCAATCGTTTCTTGTTTTTAAACTATTCGAAATTTGAAAATTGATCTAGTTATATATCAGTGGCGACACGAACATGTGATGATTCCGTGTGTAAATAATAAAAGTATTCAAGCGAAGACTCAACGAAATGATTGGGTAACATCTGTGTTCATTAATGCTCTGTATCATTTTTACTTAACAATTGTAAATATGCTTTTTATAAGGGATATATATACTACAATTTTTTTTTATCATAGAAAGATGATGTTTGTCCTTTTTTTTTTATTATTTTTTAAGTAGGTACTTCTTTATCGTGAACGACGCCTTAGCGTTTTTGTTGCAAATTTGGTGTGTTTTGGTACATAGTGTGACTAAATGAAACTAAATAAAATGAAAGGAAAAACTAAAAAAAAATTGTAGTTCAGTTTTTTTTTTCTTTATCTTTAAAGATAGCGATAGATGTTTTTGTCGAAAATCACTATTTATTACCTCTTCATACAAAATTGACGATTAAATGAACCATCATTTTCGGTAAATTTTTCTCTGTTGTAAACCGATTCAAATTCATTAAAAATACAACTGAAATAAGTTAAAGTTGTCTATTTTATTAGCAATCTGCCGCGCAACAAACTTGTGACTCCGTGGTCAAAAATGAAACTACTATCTCCATATTAAAACGCTTGAAGCATGGAACACCAGCGACAAAGGATCGGATCATAGAAATTTTATTGTAAATGTTGTAATATGCAAAGCCGCCCTTAACATCACTTTAAGAGCCTTGTGTTACTTGGCAGTAACCTTAAATGAAGACAAGGACGGATATCACGCCGTCCTTGTCATCATTCAATAACTTAGTTATGTTGTCATTGAAATACAATTAATTAATTAATTATTAAATAGTATATTATGCTTCAAGCATGCAAAGATTGTGTTATGGGTACCAAGAAAACGGATACAAATACATAAATACACCCAGACTCAAGACAAATAGAAAAGTTTATATTATAACATAAATGTTTGTTCAGTGCGGGAATCGCACCCACACAGCAGCTGGCCACACTACCAACTAGGCTGTGAGGGAGTTGTATATATACCTACTAACAATGATATTCAGCAATGTAGAGTTGTTTATATTATGGACACACGGAGCCAATTTGCATCATTAGGCTAGCTGATCGTCTGTACTTCCTGGCAAAACTATCTTATAATATCATATAGTTACTTTTATATAGCTATTGACTGTATTAATTTGCGTATAAACATACTTGTTTGAGAAGTAAATTGACCTTAATTGGGAAACGACCTTGTTGTATATTGTGCAAACTAGGTAATTGGAAACTATTTCAAAGCGATAGGACTTGTGCGAACATAATATTTACAATTTACAAAACGATATGCGAAGTTAAGTAACGTCGGGTGCGGACAGTCATTTGATTATTTGATCGCCTAGTGAAACATTTTCTGTGCTCCTTCATGCTTGAAAATTTGAAAACTCTGACTATCGAGTAGCTGCTGGCTCGACAATTTGGCTTTAGCTATCAATTTGCACTAGTCCAGCACGGTGGATTTCTGGCCTAAGCCTCCTTCCCCTAAGAAAAGATCTATGCCACTAGATAGTGGGTTTTAACAACGGATAAGGCAACGATAGATAGGTATACGTAAAAATTGTAAGAAGTCATTTATCCTATGACACAGGACTGTTTGCAAGGGCCATCCTACTTAATTGTTCATAGAAAACACTCCAAGAACTTCTTTTTTTACCGACGACACGGTAGTGGCGTTTGAAATAACACCGAACCGCTGTATATCAGCTGTATCACTGTCTAGAATAGAATCTTTAGCTGAACAAGCCTGCTGAATAAGAGCGTTAGCAGCGCTGTTTTAGCTAATATAACTCTGATTTGGGCACAAATTAAACAACTATTAGCTGTGTAACTGTATCTGATTGCATTCTATTAGCATTATTTGAGCATTAATAAGGGTAACTGTCACCCCAAGAGCTGTACATTGGCTGATTATTAGAGTGGGTGTTACCTATTTTGACCTTTATCTATACAGACCGGGATCTGAATACCGCTTCTATGGTGTTGAAAATTCACAATTAATAATTTTACTGCTCCGACTCACACAACGCTGTTTATGTAGAATTTTGGTATTGTTTGTGCACGATCCATTTTTCATTTAACAAATATTAGTTTTCTGAAGTAAACCCTTGATTTTTTCCTTACTTGTCCGTAAAATTTTATTAGGAAAGATAAAATAGACGAAAATTTTTAAGCGCTTTCAAAAAATGACTGTTTACTAATTATAAAATAAAATAGGTTGAAAATATTTAAAAAGATAGAAATCTCTTTATATCAGCTATATTATTTGTCACTAAGCTTTTTATTTATAAAAAAAATAGGAGTTATATTCAAATCTAGTTTTTATTTTCGTCGAATGAACGAAATTAAATAGTTAATATATTATATTACATAGGTTAAAACCTAAAAGATGGTTAACATCCAATGTGCACTTCATTAATTACAATTAAATGGCTGTAAAAAAATCACTCGTGCTACATCAGCAACAAGCTGACACGAGTAGTTCGTGTGTCAAACAAGTCAGCCACAGATTAGCCATGTAAAGCTAAATAGTGGGTAACATATACCAAGAATATACTATCTAATGAACGGCTACCTCTATATAGGAATTGGTTTTAGATTAATGGCCTATGCTAGTACAAGCATTCTTCTTCAACCAGAATTAAAGGTTACATGTGAACGAATTTATAGCAGTTTGCTGTAATTTAGCATCATATAAATTCATCTACAGTAATTATGTGGGCTCGATAAGTGCTATTATAAGATTGCGTGTAACAATTAACACCGTTAAAGTTTAACCATGTGCAGCAAGACGCATACTACCATTGTTAATTGAAGACACAGAATAAATTTTTGCATTATTGTAGTTAACATATTCTTTCTTATAATGCATTTTAAGGGGATTATTTGTGGCCTTTAATTCAGAATATAGCTACTTATAGTTCCACAAAAATGCTTTATTGTAGCGGACAGTACTATTAATTGCTGAATGCTGAACAACACCGACTTGTACACATATATTAACGCTCGCAACATTACAATGTTGTCTCCGAGGTGCTTAATAGAGTCAATATACAGGCGAAAGGCTATTTGTCAGCTCTTGTAGTTCTAGTATACTAATAATTCTTTGTAAAATATGCTAAAGTTATCGATGTGGATCTTATGTGACAACTAACAATGCGGTTTTTTGCTTATTGGGGTACACACGGATTATGTTAATTAATAAGGATAATTAATATGATCTATGTTACTCAGGAAAAGCTTTCTATTAGTAATTTTTGGAATTTATCCAATAGTTGCACAGACACAAACAAACCTATTTTTCACCTCACCAGCACGAAAAGGATAGTTTTGCTGTCCAAATTCAGTGAGCAAAATCGGATTTGCTCGCTATGCTCAGGATTTAAAGACGGCACTTCTACCAAAAAACGGTTTTTCTCATTTGTATAAAAAATAACTATTACCCCTTTGTAATGTTAGTATAAATAAAAGATTCCACTGTTTGTGCATAACGTATCTCTATAACACTCTCTAGGCCAGTTCTGTTTTTTAAGTCAGTTTTTTTAACAACTAATTGTTACGCTTTTTGCTTCATTAACCATTACTTTACCAGGTACTTATTATCTACTGGAAATAACGAGGAAAAGAACAATAATCACTATGTTGTGGTATGTATACGATGAGTTTTGAAATTGATATAGAAGCATAGTTGATGGTCCTAGTAGTTTCGGTGTCTGCTTCTCCAAGCGTTATGAGTGGAGAAAGATTAAGCACGGCGTATGTTAATCTTTTTTCCTAATTTTTTAGTACATTGTTTGTTTACACCTTTGGTGTCTCGGTGAAAGAATGGAACATTGTGTAGTAAATGTTGTGTAGTAAAAATAAAAATAAAAATTTATTAACGAGATGCTATTTAGAAGCCTAAGCGAAGGCCGTAGGATTTAATGACTCAAGTTTGTAATTTTAGCACCGGACGGTGGTTGTTACACAAAATGTTTTTCATCACATTTGCGAGTAAATTAATAAAAATATAACGTAAATAATTTAATAAACTCACCAAAACACAATCAAAATGGCGGCAACAATAATAATATATCTAGAAAATGTATGAATCGAAAGTTTTGGCTGAAGTTAAAACATACCTAAACATACAAAACATATTTTCAGCAACAGTAAAGCTTTTATAGATACTTGTCAGAATAGGCGCGTCATTACCGCCCTTGGGTTTTATGAACGCGCGCTTTGCGGAAGAAAAGTATAATTTACAAATAAAAAATCCGTGGGAGCAAATTAGGGTCTTAGCACCTGCTTTGCTTGCAAGTAATGACATTGTTAACGAGTAAGTGTGATAAAAACCTACATACGTCAAAAAGACGTCTGTAAAGTCCACAATACACACTGGCTCCTCGTGATGGACTATGGCCCCAAATCGCCCTCGCCCTATCTTAGGATAGGCCGTGCCCCAACAGTCAAGTGTGAAGGCTAGTCAGGATAGTAGCATACAAATATGCATTTTTTGTTTGTGTATTCGTATAAAGTAGTGGCATCAGTGTCGCTTCCCTGATTGCGGAAACTCTGTTATCCTTAATTTCCTTTGTAAGTCATGTAATGCTTGCAGAATTTCAGGAAAGAAACAATTTTCTAGAACTAAAGGTGTAGCGTGGGCGTTGATATTATAATCAGTCAATTTAATAAATTAATAAAACAGGATATTTTAATGATTCAGTTTTAGTATTAGACCAAATACATCATCCCAATAGTTCTTTTACTTATGTATTTCGTTTTTTTACTATTGTAAAAGTAAAAGTTACCTTATAGTATCCATCCATTTACAACATAGAAAACGTAGTGTGCGAAAAAAACATATTTCGGTTTTGATTTGATTTACGTTAGATTGATACGTTTTGGGTGCGTGGGTGTAACCATACAACGTGGTAAAGAAGCATTATATGTAGTAATCATCGCATAACTGTACTTAGAACAATAACAAACCAATAGATGTTGTTGCAAAAAAAATATTTTTGGGCAAACCTAGCTTTATTTGATACCATAAAATAGAGAATTATAAATTTGAACGTAAATTGTGTTCAAATATAATCAAAGCCATACAAATTGAAACAAACTTTGTTTTGTAACTTGCATAATCGTTTGCTTCCTATTACAGTTATGAACAATGAATACTTCTGTGATTGTTTGAAAATATAACACGAACCTAACTACTGTCTATAGGAAACAAGCTCCCTGTATTATTCTCGATGCCGAACTGGCAAGTTCTCAGAAAAAAAACAAAATTTATGCCTGGCTGATTCCTGTATGTTATAGTTGAATGTTTTTTTTTTTTTAATAATACATCTCTAGACTTTAATCTTTCACACTTTACTAGGTCTTTCATTTTACCACCTGTTTCGTCCTGACGGGTGACTATGATTTACTATTACTTACCTCAAATTGGTAGTTTTTTGCAACTCGACATGAATGCGCCTGTCTGTCCTTATGTCTTTAAGGTGACCTAAGGGAGCCCTAAATAACAGCCAATGAGTATGAGAGGATATAAAATATAAAAAGGGACAGGATCTAAAACTTTAAATTAATAAAAAGAAAAGGTAACTCCCTGTTATTCGTCCAAAATTCTTAATTTACCAAAATTTTATTTTATTTCATACCAAAACAAGTTAAATCCACAAAGTAATTATATTTAAGGTTATATTTTCTCGGTTCGACAACGACAACGATTTGACAACTAGTAGTGTTGCCAGAAAAACGTTTGTGCAGCGCGTTCCAGGTAGCAATGGCCAGGACAAAACACCGCCTATTACTATTAAGCTGGTTTATGACTTATAGGACACATAGAGAGCCACTTTAGTCCAGATGTTGCAGCTATGGGCTTACTACCTGTCTAAAGTACACCACCACGCAGTACTCAAGTGGTTGGTGAGCATAACCTAGCCTTGATTTTATCAAAACTAAGTTAAACAATAACTTAAATACAAGATAAAAAAATATATACCTACATTAAGCTTAATTGGATAAATAATGTTCTTAAATTGTCTCATACATTTATATTCTATTAACTTAATGAAGAATGTGAATGAGTTTATTAATTACTTAACAATTTGTAATGCAAAAGTCTAACTACGACTTTAAACCATGGATATATAAGACTAAAAACCTAAATATTTTTTGATAATAATAAAAAAAAGGTCTACCGTACAGCAACTACCGTTCGAGTAACCTCTCTTTTTTATCGAAGAATATTGCCAAAACAATGCAAATATTGCGATTTTGAATTTTGAAATATGTTCTCACAAAAATTTGAATCCCGCGCCATTAAATATCTAATACAACTCGCTTCATCGAAAACATTTTTTTTAAATAATGGACGCCATATTGGATCCTCCATCTTAAATTTTTAATCCCGCACCTTCAAAAACACAACAGAATGGACGCTATACAGGATTTGCTATTTTGAATTTTAAAAAAAACTGATAAAAGATTTAGGTGTGGATGAATTGATCAAGGAAGTGAATTGGTCTATTAGTTTTTAAGTAATGCGATCCCAAAAAAGTATTTCTCGCGTACAAATATATCACACACACAAAATTTAAAGAAAGCACAATCTCAGCGATTACGATTTTCGGACCCAAAATAAAAAAAAACCCCATCGGAAAGAGAAGTTATTGAATGAGGATAGGTAGGTATACTAAAAAGTATAAAATATGTTTTAGCCATTACTGTCATACAGGTATGTCACTCTTAAAACGAAGTGGCATAGAGCAAACCACATTATAATCATTTAAATATGGGAAATATGGGAAAAGTTGAGCACTGTAGACCGAGATGCGATAAGCGCAGTACAGGAATGACCTACAGTAGGTTGAACGTCAGGTCCGCAGGATGCACGTGCAAGCGGCTCAGACCCTTTGTTTAGGAAATCTAAAAATAAGGACAATCTCCAACACTAACCTACTGCCGTGATTATAATATTGATCATGATATTTTTTTTTAAATGTGTGTACGTTTTTTTAAAATTTCAAAATTAACAGCAATGAAATACGTCGCAATTTAGGAGCCTTAACCAGACAAAATGCAAACTAAGTAGAAAACGTGTCTTGTCTTTTGGTGTATCTGTTGTCGTCATTAAGTGAGAGTTACTGCTTTTAAAAAAATATACCATGTAGATGAACGACTGAGTTACAATTTGGTTTGTGCATGTATAAAAAAACATGACGGCGCATTCTACACTCAATTAAATATTAACATTAACAACATTAAACATTCTAGAATCTAAAGCGCGTAAATACGCAGTTTTTATGTTAATTTTGTAGCAAAACTATAGCACCCGAAGGATGAAAAAAAATGTATGTTATAAAACTTGCTTTTATCTAGTGTATTATGTTTATAGTGTAAAATACTAGTGTAGTATATTATTATTGAGTGACTTTTATTTATTGTATTAAATGCTCCAAAAAATCTGGATGTGACTATTGTTCCAACCACTAATTATTAAAGCATGTGTTTAATGAATAGATTTTGTTTTTTTGTAGTTATAGCAAAAAAATTAAAAAATGTAGGTACGAAACGTTACAATAGTTCGATTCCATACAACAAAATTAAAAGTTTTAAGGCGTCATCATGGTAAAATATGTATTAAATACATCATATAGTATCTAATGTATATGAAACTGTGTAATTATTTTAAGGCTAGGTTGCACCAACTAACTTTGACGGGCCGGTTAAATTTAAAAAAAACTGTGCCTATGGAAATTTTCATACAATCTTCCATTTTTGACGGCTGGTTAACGTCAAAGTTAGTTGGTGCAACCCAGCCTTAGTTAATGTATATGTACATCGTTATTATAACAGAAATCAGCTTTGGCCTATATTTGGCCCTCTTCATGCAATTCAGTAAATATTTTTTTTCTTTTTATTTCCAGTCAGCAAAATCTATATGTGAAATCATCAAGACACAGCTGTGCACAATAGCACTATCCCTTACGTTGTTCAACTCTGCACGTTTGCCTCGAGAGGCGTTTATTTATGGAACTGTTCCATACCTGGTCATTTACGCAGTATGGCTGCTGTTTGCGAGTCTACCAACGTCTCTGTTGCAGCTGGCAACCGGGCAGTTGAGCCAACAAGATCCCGTAGGAGTTTGGAGAGCCGTACCTATATTAAGAGGTAATTAATTTATTTATACGCTTCTTATACCTATGTACGTATAGACATAAGATACGTTATCAGTCTTCATACACCCAGGTTTTAGTGCATCGCCCTTCCCTTATTTTGGCCAAGGGCGATCTGTTTATGATGCGGGGCCATTGCGGATTGTGGACTTCACATTAGTCTGTTCGACATGAGCAGGTTTTCTGACGATGTTTTATACATCATCTACCCAGTATAGGTAATATCACCAATTGTGTAAACAAGACAATGTATACTTGATATACTTAAAAAAGCATTCATTGATATATCCTGGGGTTCGAACACGAGGTAGATAGATACCACTGAAATAAAAGTCAAGGTTGCAAGGATAAAAATGAGACATTAAATACACGTTGGTTCACCTATACGTTGAACTTTTTTATTTTCCAAGTTATCAGACGTCTGATATAAGCAATAGCCGTAGTTTAAATCTGAGCAGTTATTGGTAGTTTTTTTTCTATACTTTTTTTGGGTAATTAACCTTAGCTTAATATTAAAAAAAATAGGCATTAGTTTATAACAGGGTTGTATATGTCATCGTAAAATTGTAAATAACGTTAGGTTATAATCTATCTAGTGAGATTGTATACTATGAAACAAAATGAGGTAGAAATCGCAATGTATAAATCTTTTTGGGTGCGTTAGTTTCAGTTTCTCTTGTGATCACGTAGTCGAATCAAGTTTCACATAATCTAAAAGATATAGAGAGCGTCGGAGAAATTACTGACTGTTATGTTGCGGAAAACAAGTAACAATTGTATTATTGTATAACTGTACGCGTTTAATTTAGTTTGTTACACATGTAATGCATAATTGATAAAAAATGAAACGAAATTATTGTGAAAGCTGTTAAAATCATAATTGCATAACTGATGTAGGTACTCGTACTGAAGAATTCATTGTAATAAATCACAAAACGAAGTTTTTTTTCAATATTTCACTTTTCATTGAAGTTTATGCCTTAGTTCTTGTCACTGGCATGGCTGAACAAAAAAAGATAGATAGATAGGATTCTTTTTATCCCGACTAAGAGAACACTTGGGAACATTTTTGTTTTCTCATATTTTTTTCCTTAACGCCGTGACGATATTTTGGATAAAAATAGATAAAGAATACTTTTTATCTCGAATAAAAGTTCTCGCGGTAATAAATTTTTCAGCAAGTGATACCGAAGGGCACTGTTCTCTTAAGTTGCAGCAAAACGATGTATTGACCTTATTTCTAGCACAAAGATAGTTAGGGGGCAGTGAATTTTGTTGGTGACTGTTGGAGAACTTGAAAAGAACATAGAATACCTTTAAGGAAAAATAGAATACCAATAGATGATTTTTTAACAATAACAGTTTGATCTAAAGTATACAAAGATCTACTTAAAACTGTGAGACTATACGGTGTTTAATATCATAATTTTTGTTATATATTGTACAATGTCAAAGACTAACATTCATGTGGTTATTTACCTATGTATTTACAAAAAACAAGTTTACAAGTACTTATGACCGTTGTTTGTATAATAACAATATAATTTTGTTTTCGAACAAAGAAGCTCATAGTTGTTAGTTACATAAATATTAAAATAGTTACTTAAAATCAGTGTTAGTAAAATAAAATTAAATGAAATAATAATAATTAAATAGCGGTTACATTCAAGCGACTGTGTAACCGCATCCATCGCTCCATGATTGGGCTGTTCCACCTATTGACCAGTGCCTTCAGAATGCTGTTTGAGCTGCTCCACAGGTGATCCAACAAAGAAGCGCACTGCTTCCTGACGATTGCCAGAAAATCATCAATGCGAATCTGCAAACATTGTCGAAGCACTACGGTATCGTGGCAGTCCAATCAGCGCCCTGAACGCGTTATTATATTAAACACGTAGGTCATTGTATACTCTCTGCGTATAGTGAACCCACAGGCATAAAATGGCCACAGGCATATATAGTAAAAGCTTTGAATGGTTTGGGACCAGATGGCGCTGTGTGTAGTGCCTAGAAGTATTTATTATAATTATGTACCAAAAAAAAAATAAGAAATTACATATGATTTTGTTTCAGGTATCGGTCATTTAAAAGTTTTGACGTCGTTTCTGTGCTGCGTCCATTATATGATCTATTTATCTCTATCTGCAGCTTATTTAATATGGATAGGAAAAGACTCTTTTCCTTTAAAGGATTGCACAAGACTGCGTTTAACTCCCGTTAGTATTTTGAATTAATTCTATTTTAACTTGATCCGTAAAAAATCAATAATACAATATATTAGGGACCTGCGTCACCTAAGACACCTCTTCGTACCCAAAGGGCAAAACGGAGCCCTATTTCTATCATTACGCTGTCTGTCCGAGTATGTCACGCGTCCCTTAGTCGTAAGCGAAATGAGTACATACCTGATCTTTCAATATTTTGAGTAGCGTGCTGACCTGAAACCTAATATTAAATTAAAAATTGAATCAAATTACTTTTTAGGGAAAAAGAAATCCCGTCAAAAATATTTAATTTATTTACGAAAGTGGTACGTTACCTCTAGATAATGTATTGTCTACACCAAAACGAAGCTTTTAAAACATTAAAACTTAGAAATACTAAATGTCAGAAACCATATATTGTGATTATAAAACCGGTTAAGTGCGATTGCGAAGATTGTGAGTGCGAAGTGTAGTAGTCCATCGAGTACCATTATCTATAAAAACGGCAAAAAAATCACGTTGGTTGTATGGGAACCTTAAATATTTGTTGTATTTTAATTTAATTATTTATTTTTAAGGTGAATATATAACTGAATATTCTGTGAATATTCCAAGCGTCCTGTTGCCGTTATCAATATCTAGCAAAAACGAGCAAAAAAGTTTTTATTTTATTCTGTTTTTTAGTATTTGTTGTTATAGCGGCAACAGAAATACATGTTCTGTGAAAATTCTATCTGTCTAACTATCACGGTTCATGAGATACAGCCTGGTGACAGACGAACAAATAGACGGACTGCCCAGTCTTAGTAATAGGGTCCCGTTTTGTACCCTTTAGGTATGGAACCCTAAAAATACTGAACCGACTTAATATGTAGTTTATAACCTATAAATCAAAAAAAATATAATATCCGGAATACGGAATAAGTACGGAACCCTCGGTTCACGAGTCTGATTCGCACTTAAACGGGTTTTTTTTATTAGTCTCATGTGATTTTTTTTCTTTTCAGCATGGATATGAAAATAAAATGACTGCAGCTGAATGCTTCAAGTAAGAGATTCAAAGTAATTATATTATTTTGTTCTCGTAAAACACATTATGTAGGTACTGCTTTTTTTGCTGAACTGTCTATGCAGTTGGCTGTTGCAGCCATTACTGCTTCACCGGGCTTTTGGGGCGCGACTCTGAAGACTTCTCAGCCCATATAACGCCCAACGCGCAAGAGCTTCCCGCGGGGGGAGCCTCGGCTAGGGTTGTAGCTCTCAGTGTCGTCCCTTCGACCGGCGTGAGCACGTACTGCTCTATACTTAAGTGATAGTTTACTTTGATGGTTTATTACTTTAGTATTTATTTCCTTCCTGTAAGTACTTCGATATTATTTAGGGGAAGATGTCAGAGAAACAGAAAACCAGGGTCGCCGACATAGCCAATAGGATTAACAGGCAGAGAAAGCACTGGACTAGCCTTATTAGTGGCAGAACGTGTTCGCCTGGGAATCACCACAACTAGATGGCACGATAACCTGTACAAAACTGCTAGGAGAAAATAACACAATATAACCGCGTAAAGCGCAAGACCGTTCAAAGCAGGCAGAGGACTTTGTCCAGCAGGGGACTGCAATAGGCTGATGTTGAAGATAAAAATATCTTTGACTATACAGAGAAATATTCCTTATTATACAACCATAATACTAATACTCAAGAATGGTTTGAACCTAGTATCCAAATACTTCATAAATTGGTCTAGGCTATATATCACGCAAGTGAAACCGCGGGGCACAGCTGGTTATATTTCTTTTTAGCCGTGTTTCTAGATCACATTGATTTTTAATCTTGATTTGTGAAGACGTGATATTTATTTTCAGTGTAACATTTCTATCTCCATTCGTCGAACACCCGCAGTACCTCGGAATAACAGCTATCATCACATTCCTACTATGGTTTCTTATACCGGTAACGTAAGTGAAAATAAAACCATTGCAAAAATATACACATTTTATTAACATTTTGTTAAGTTATGTATTAGTTTAATTTTGTTTATTTTTTTAGACTGTATAATTTACAAAAATCTTTGAAAGCTTGTCTGGGAATGCTGACTGTTGTAATTATTATAACTGCCGTTGTACTTTGTACATTTTTGTCTAATGGTGCCATACTCACTTCGATGTTGGAGTCAAGATTTCAATGGTCAGAACTTTTGCAACCATATGTTTGGCACAGCGCGTTGGTACAAGCACTTTTGTCAGCTCAAATATCAAGTGGATATTTAATAAGTGCCGGAGGAACAGTTTACCGATACGCTGATATAAGATGGTGAGAAATTGATAATTAATTAAGAGGGCGATATAGGCCAGAAAGCTAGTTTCTGTAATACTAACGATGTACATGTAAATTTTCTAAAAATCATTACACAATGTCATAAATATTACTATGAGATATATTCGTTTTATACTTCTTAAGTAATTTTTGCCATTATGATGCATTGAAATTTAAAATTTTCTGCATGGAAATTTCCGATTTTCTTTTGCATTAAATACAATAAATAAAAATCATTCACTCAGGTAACGCGCTAGACAAAAGCATGTTTTATAACTTTTATTTTCAATCATCAATTTCAATCAGATGCTATAGTTTAGTTAAAAATTTGCACAAAATCGGAAAACCTGGTACTATAGCGGTTCTAAGAACCTTTTGGCGAGAGCAAATCGGTGTAAGTAAATAGTCCTATAGAAGAGCAGAAAACATTAACAACACCCAGAAGTGTAAAGTTGTATAGTGTTTCTGTAGCGGCGTCAAGTGTGGCCTTATGGCGATTCAGTAGTTACCTAAACGCTATTGTAATACCTTTTGTTACTATAGTAGTGATCATAGTTCCTTTAAATCACTACTATGGTGATGTAGTAGTTACCTCGACACCATTATAGTCCAGTTCGGTACTGTAACGGTTATCGAGGTTCCTGTACATCGCCATATCTATCATTCTTCATTCATTCACTCATTCTATAATTTTAATTGTTTAAAGTGGCTGAAATTTATTATATTTTATTATAAGAAAAAATCGTGAGTTAGGTTAATTACTACGATGAGTATTAATTAAATTCATATCGTGAATGGGAACACGGTGCGTTATGAGCCTCCGCCTGTAGAATGATATTCGGAGGAAATTTTATTGATATACTAAGGTTAGATTCGTAGAGAATTTTTAATGCGCCCCCCGAATTATTGACAATAATAAAGTAAAATATATGTTTTTGAAAATAAATAAATCAGAGACACCATTACGAACCAAATAAGTTTTGGTATGGCGGTTCCAAATGGCACCGGTCACAATATAGGTCACCTCCATTATAGTAAAAAATAGGGTTCCTTAAATCCAGTGTATTATTTTGTTTAAATAATAACAAATTTTATGTTGGAAAAGACATAAAATTTAAGTTCTTCGCAAAACAAAGAAAAATGGTTGTCCTAAAATAGACTCCCACCGACCGCCTTAATTCAAAGTACTGTTCTAGTTGTATCGTAGACACATATGTTCCAATTTGGTACAAAAGGGAAACATCTAACACAGTTATATAACACTTCGGTAATATAACATTATTCTATAGTGACTGGTATAGGTCCAGATATAAGGCACTATATAAAAAACTAAAAAGATGTTATAGTATGGCTACACCAATAATTCGGCATCTTCGACACCAATATAGTGCACTGGGCTATACTAGTGTTTTTGTAACTTATAAAGAGGGGATTTGTTTTATAATACACAATTTTAAAACTTTTAAAGTGCTAAATATCTTTAAAACAGTTGTAATTTGTGTCCTTCATAGTGCTTGCTAGAAACGGTTGTAGAAAATGGCAATATAAATGTGTACATCACCCTCTTATAAATACTTTTTGCTTTATACGTTTATAGAGCCAAATTATCATACTAAACGCTTTTATACTACAAGCTATCGCCACAAACACTTGTATACAACCTTAACATAACCATTTAGAGATATATAATTTTTTTAAAGGACCCTTTTGCTGTTTGGGATACCCTGTATCGCAGTCTTAATTTAATACTATCTATCAAATACTAAACTACATTTGACTAAATCATATCTAACTTTCGTATTCAAGTAGTATATATTTACATATACTGTTGAGTTAAATGTTACAAACTTAACATATTTATAAATCTGACTGACTAAACTCAAAGAGATCCCTTTTAGGCATAAGTCCGCTTTTACATATAAGTTTGAGTCTAGTTTTCTGTTTATAGTGAACTTTTGTATATTTTAACTTTATAAAATAAAGTGTATACAAACAAGTGTATATTTTGTATTTCCATAAAATTTGTTTAATAAATTAATAAAAAATGTCCCGATCGAATTCCTTCTAGATTACTAGAAAGATTCCTGAAACTATCTATTAGCTAATTAAATATTAGACCGCCTTTTCGTATAGTATATTTTTTTTAGTATATGTTTTGCAAAGAAGTTTACATATTTTTATTTCTTACAGGGCTTCAACAATGTTAATAATTACAAACGTATTAGCTGGTTGGTTTTGGGTTCTGATGTGGGATTCCATCGGTGGAGACAGTGTCAAAGACACTGGCTTTCTTGCTGTTTTAATTTTAATTTACCAGTCGTCTATGACTGAGAGCAGATCAAAGAAGTGGCCTCTTTTCGCTTATGGATTAGTATTTATATCAGGCATTATTACAATGGTACGTTTTTTAAGTATTAAATAAAGGTCTTCGAATTCTTTTTTAATTTTAATTCTTGCTTTGTTACTGGCCAGTTTGCCAACAATACTATGGAACATACAAATAAAATTTTCCAAATATTAGTGTTTAATGTAAGTCGGTTTTAAATTATGTTGTTGATCACGTATAAGTACACGAATCTCTTAACAGATTGTTTAGTAGCTTGCCTATTGCTTACTTGATCCCCTGTATATCAAGCCAATAAGTATTTATATTATGTAGAAGTACGAAGTATAACATTCTTTTTGATTTGAATTTGGGTGGTTTGTCTTCCCTGCTGCCGCGAAATGCGCACGCAGTATACACCTGTGTCGATTATTATTGATCGAAACGTAATCGACACAATATGATGTTCGTGATCAATTCAATCACAGTTGCTCCGTTATATTCGTGACCTTCTAACCTACGACCCATTCCTGCGACACTTTCGCCGAATGTGGTGTATTTTCTGTTGCTTGAGAAAGAAAATAAAAATACAAACTCGAATTTCAAATTTAAATTCAAATCATAGTAAACGTTGATAGATATACTTACCTAATACCCGATTTAGGTAAAAAAAAGGAATAAACCTTACTAGTGATATACGAAGTGCGAATGGTTATTAAATAGACCCGTCGAATCGTACACTATTTAGTACGAACGAGTGAAGTCACCTAAAGTATTTGGTTGTAATCAGCGACGCGCTAAAGGATCGAATTATTTACGCTACCCGTGGGTCGCGATCGGCCCGGGTCACAAGAAATAATCGATCGAACCGGTTCTAACGCTGTAGCAGTGTGCATGGCGTAGACAATATTTCATTTAACCAAGTTTTCATAGCTGATGCTCGCTTGAAATTTTTCAGATTACGCTATTGTACCCAATATATGACAAAATTCACCGGATGGCTGGTGACAGTTGGAGGCTCTTTGCTCTTGTTTCTTCAGCTACAGGGACGGCACTAACAGTGGCAGTTCTTTCACGGGGATTGGAAGTAGCTTCTGATTTGGATGAACTTGTGTTACCTGTCCTTGTGGTGTTCACAACTGCTATTGAAGTTGTAGGATTTGTATTTATTTATGGTAAGTATTGTTTAAATAATAATTTAAAAGAAACATCACCACCATGCTTATTTATGAAAAGGGGTAGGCAGAGACCAAATACTGGACCTGGCACACTTATTTTCCTTAATCCACTCGTAATCCATTCTTTCTTACTTGACGGTTTAGAATACTCTTGGCCTCGCCTTTCCTGAGAACGTTCACAATTTAATCTTAATAAATAAATTAAATAAAAGATAATGTACGTGTGTGGCACTTTTGTGTTTCAAGTTCATTAGAATAATAAAAAAAATATATTTATTTATTTTGAAGAGCAAGACAAAAAAAATATTATGTGAGGAAACCTTTCTCTAAAGTTTACTTGCCCAAATTGCAGGCAAATCGATTATGACATATGAACTTCAATGCATCTCACCTTTTGCAATCTTTTCCAGGATGGTGTTACCTAAAAGTTGATATAGAATTCCTCACTGGAATCCAGCTACCCTGGTGTTGGATAGTATCTTGGTGGGCTATTCCATTTCTCCTCCTTGGTATGACAGGATGGTGGCTGCGCGCCCTACTGCAGGCTGCCTGGGGACACACTCAAACTCTTTGGCCACTTTTAGGAGTATTCATAGGCATTATTGTAATAATGGTAGTCGTCGCTGCTATAGCAGTTGCAAAAGAAGAACAATTTAATTTATTAACGGTGAGCGAATACATCATATATATATATATATATATATATATATATATATATATATATATATATATATAATAGTAAAGTCTGCCCAAGAACTGATTATAATATTAATTTTGAACAAAAGTAATATTATAAACTAAAGAGCTAAAAAACAAATAATGAACGCGATTAGAATAGTTGAGAAAGACAGAAAGAGCAATAACTTATAATGCTTTACAGTGCAACAAACTTTTCAAACCCGGGGTCTGTCGCTAGTATCGCGTAAGGTCAAAGCATTTTTATATAGCGACTGTAATTTTGATGCTTGACCACCGGCTCAGAAAAATTTGTTGCACTGGCAGTCTACAAGATAGTCACTTCGCAAAATAACTGCCAATTTTTCTTTTACTTTTCTAAGGGTTTAAGTTTGAAACTTTAGTATCGTTTTTTTTTTTCTAATATCGTTTAACCCTCTCTAACACCAAAGTATCTAGAGGTGCATAAAGTAGATCAACTCGCGCAAAACGATTAGTATCGTGTCGGTGAGGCGGTGCGGTAGGAGACCGTGTGTCATCCACCGCACAGCTCGCAACTGGTGAGTCCTTATCGTGGTTGGCGGTTGGCCGGCGACGCAGACGTCTTACGTAACCGATTTTTGCGTTCAAATTCTGTGATCTGAGGTTTGTATTGAAGTTGATCTACTTACTGGCGCAGATGCCGCGCGCGCTGTACGTACTTTGCTAACACGATAAGTTATTTTGACCTACAACTTTGTGGTGGCTTAATTACCAATAAAGCAAGACACTATATTATTTAAATAACAACTTAAATCTTCAAGCTCTATCTTCCTTCAATCGATGGTACTAGCTTTTGGCGCGGCTCCACGCGGGCCTAACTTGGTTATTGTCATGAGATTTCCACGGCAACTGCTCGATTATAGTAAGGTGGTTTAGCAAGCTATAGTTCTTCCGTGTAGGATTCGGTTATAAGTAGCTTTTATCCTTCTTCACTTTTTTAACTATCTTTGTCTAGCTGATTTGTCCTTCGTTCATGCTGCAACGGAGCATCCTCTTAAGAGAATACGATTCGGAGCGCCTCTCAGCGTGCTTCATACAAACGAATTTTTCACTTATTTTTTACACTTCCAGATAAAATACCACGAAATTTTGAAGACATGTTCTAGTAATAAATATCTGGGTCTGCAGTGTGTATGTTTTCTGTTAATTTAATAGTTCAAAAGTTATACAGGATTCTAGATTTTAGTTAGTTTCTTGTTAACAAAAAAAAAAATTTAAAAGATTTGGAAAACCACAGACATAGGTATTCAGCTTAGGATTATGATTTAGAAATTTCACAGTGATTGTCAAAAACAGATGAGAAATTTCGTTTGTATGAAGCCGGCTGCGAGGCGCCGCGAATCGTATCCTTTTAATATTCGATACACTAAAATTTAGCACAGGAATACTTAAAAAGACGGAAAAGGAATCCTACACCGAGAACCTTGCGCAGGTGTGGAGCCTCAGGCAAAAGCTAGTTATTAAATATTTAAAGCTCACTCGTTCATAAACATATCAATTTCTTATTTGCAGAAAATCGTTGCTGCTTTTAAGCCGTCGCGGCTTTGGGGGCCAAAAGAACCACTCACAAGATATTTCTGGATGTCTCAGCGGTATAAGTATGAAGTGCAAAGCAGTCTAACTGATACAACAGAGACGCGCAATTATCATGAAATAGTATCTAATAAATTACCTTACAAAGACGATAGTGATAACTATTTTTCAGCACAAAGTTATTGTAATGCCACCAACAATTACGTGAGAAATGTTACTAACAGTGACATTGGTAAAACGTTTATTGTACCAACGAAAACATATGACAATAAGAGTCCAGAAAGGCTACACAAGAAATCTGAATTTGACCACCGATATCGATCACCAACTTTTTGTATAGAGGAAGGCGAGTTAGGTGGTCCAATTGGTTGCAATTGCAATAGACATTTTACATTATACGTACCGCATTTGAAAACTACTGAAAGAACCACTAGCCTGTAGATTAGTATATTAGTCACTCCTGTAAATAAAGAAGATAATTTAATTTGTACAACGAATATGTATATTGCCTAGTCGAATCATTTATTTTACGATGTGCGTATTTATTGAAGGCTTTAGTTTAATTAATAAAGATCCTTAGTTTAATTGAGAATTGTTTTATTTTGTTTTCCACTTAATGTTTATTGGTTGTTAAGACAGAACAAATTATAACATATTGGAATCCAATAAACAACATATTGGTAAAAAGGCAGTTAAGATAGGCATCTCTGAGATTTAGTTCACGTTTTTCTTTTAGCAAAAATGCCAATTGAAACGCACAGGATGTGTTTCAGAAACAACACACAATGTTCTAAAAACGTAGTATAAAACAAAGTCGCTACCCGCCGTCTGTAGAAATGTACGATTAGATCTTTTAAACCACGCAACGGATTTAAATGCAGTTTTCATCGATAGGGTGATTTCCTCTTAAATGATTTATACGTAAAGTTTAATATATTTTTGCGTTAAGTTGTGAAAATTTGACGATAATCGTTCAAGTTGGAAAAATTATGCCGACAGGAATCTTTACATGGCGTGAGCTGGTTAAGAGTTCCATACATTTCTAACAGATGTCGGTGTTAGTTGTTTATCGACATAAACATGTCCTGGTTCCGTAAATTTCTAACAGATGGCGTTGTAGGTTAGTTTATCGACATAAACGTGTCTGGTTTGGGTAAGTATTATATAGAAATCTGCGCGGGTAGAGGTGTAGGTAATAGCTACCCCTTTGTTGTAACAAATGGCGCTACAGCGCATCAGCTTTAAGGGCAGACAACGTCTGACGTGCCAGCTAGTATGAATATAACATACGTTTTTTACGAAGAGGAAATATTGAATTTTGTCTTGGCGGCACTAATGCATACATTATATTAATCACAGTCTTCCTATTTGTGTAATGAGAATATTAAGCTTAAGGGCTTATTAATAAAAAAAATCTTGGACAGACACTGAAAGTCAAAAACTAGGAACAACACTCTATTTTCTATCGACAAATTTGTGATTATTTTCATATTTTATCGCTACAGGAAGAAAGTAAGTTATAGAAATAAACTTTAAGAAAAATTCGAAAATGATAATCGTTCACACAAAGAGAAAGGGCAAGAGAGGGCGAGAAAAAATGAAAAATGGCAAAAGTTTTCAACATAAATCTCGAAAAAAGTCTGAAAGTATTACTTGTGAGAAAGCTTGCTTCTGCCTACAACGTTTCTTCGTATACAAAGCAAGTTTGAAAAGTAGCTTCGTTTACTGTAAAGATTTATTTTGTTGAATGCATCTTAGGTAAGAGTTTCTTTACAGGTACCATACTAAAAAATTAACTTTTTGAATTTATATATTTATTGCAATAATCTTCAAAGAATGTAAATGCACAGTGGATTTCAGAGAAGAAAAGAAAGGAAAGTAAAGAAATCTTTTTTTCGTTTGTTCACTCATTCGAAACATGAAAAAGTTTTAGTATGTTATACAATTTAAATACAAATAAATAATAATAAAAAAACACAGAAAAATAAAATAAATTCGCAGAGAACACAAACATAAGGTTTTTGTAACCAATGGAAAATAGAGTTCAAACGTTCAGTCACTCGCTGTATTCACTGGATTTCATCTAAATTAACACTTGAAAATAATGTACCTAAGTTTTTTTTTTTATAAACATTCCTCTGTATGTAGAAAAATATCAAGTTTTATAATATTTCTTTAGGTTCCGTACCTCAGGGTTTCGTACCTTAAAAAAAATGGATCCCTTCATCAATTACAATCAATCTGGTAACCGTCCGTCCGTTTGTAACAGATTCACAAAGTCTGTAAATACTAAACGGGAGATTTTAGTATTACAATACATTTAGGGTGCTGCTGCGTCAACCATCCTCAAAATCCTCTTGAACTAAATACACGGAAGAGGCAGCAATTTTATTACTGTAGCTTCAACAGTCCACTGATATGGTAACTCATCGAAAGGACCAAATTTTTATAAGATATTGAGTTCTTAAGTTAATTTTTTATCTACTGACAAAATTAGATAAATAAATTAAATATTTGAATAATAAATTTATCTGTATGTACGTTATTATCTGATCCATGTAGTAAGTTGTCTTATTTTGGTAAGTTTGTAGTCATGATTTAGGGTTCCGTACCTGAAAGGTAATTAGGAACCCTATTACTAGGGCTTCGCTGTCCGTCCGTCCGTCCGTCTGTCACCAGGCTGTATCTCATGAACCGTTATAGTTAGACAGTTGAAATTTTCACAGAAGATGTGTTTCTGTTGCCGCTATAACAACAGATACTAAAAAACAGAAAAAAATAAATATTTAAGGGGGCTCCCATACAACATACGTGATTTTTTTGCTCGTTTTTGTAGATAATGGTACGGAACCCTTCGTGCGCGAGTCCGACTCGCACTTGGCCGTTTTGTTTTTATTCATCAGTGAATAACGAATAAGCATTACTATTTATTTATTGTTAGAATGCTGGATGGAACAAACAGCGTAGACAGCCAAGTAGAAGCAGATGACTCAAAACCAGCGGTTGGTCACTGACCTTACACCTGTGCCCTCCACAACTAATGAACTACTTAATTTCATTAGTTGTAAAGACATATGGGGGAGGCCAACGTCCAACAGTGAACGTCTCCAGGCTTAGACTTTATGCTAAAATCCAGAATAACTTGAAAATTTTCTTGAAAATTAACTGTTTGCAGGAATACATAAAACTGAATAGCATTCATGCAGTTATGCCGTAATAACTTTTTTTATTTCGGACCGCTCTCTGACATTGAGAAATGTTTTACGAAATTACAGAGGTAAGTACATTCTTTAGAATCAAACGTTTGTACCTGTTTGAAGTAATTACAACACACAATAAAATGTAAAAGAACTATCTCGATCTACGAAAATAAAACAAATCCATTGATTTACTATTGGACATTTTAAATACCAATACTGCTTTCTCTGTAAACAAATTTCAAGTCAATTTGTACTTTTCTTTCGAAATTAGGAAAATTCGCAGTAAATGTCTGAAAACGAGACAGAGAGAGATAACACTAAAGCGATATCTTTAGATCGCGTCGTACTTTTCAATTTGAAATATTAATGAAATTTCCGTTCAGCTACTGTTCCCGTGAGAAGTTATTTGCACGTGCCTTGATTTTTAACCGAGCAATTTTACTTAGAAAAGATGTATGTACGATGTGAAAGAGATAGGATTTTTAGTATTTCGTAATAAAAATCACGTAAAAATTACAAAGATGCCAGTAATTTCCTGTTATGTTTTTTTTTCTATATAATTTACTATTCTATTCCCGCAACTATCCTCGCGAAGACTTAAAAAAAAAAGAAAGCTGTTTATAGCTTACTATAAAAATATCTTCAAATAAAATATTTTTTTACGCTTTTGTGCTTTTTATTTACAAATCCTAAACTATAAAAATATTTCTCATACAAATGTTTCCCTGTTTTGCCCTCTAGGCTTATTTTCCGAAAATGGTGAAACACGTAAATCTTTGTTTTCAACCAAAATACCAAATACCAATTTTTTATGCATTCAAGTAGTTTCAAAAACTAAGGATTTTCATATAAATCTACATTTCACAAAATTCTTTCTTAGATAAACTAAAAATAGAAAGCGCTTGAGGAGCGCGTTCCGTGCGCTTAGTCAAATTGTATAGAATTATGTGTGACAAAACATAACAGGTGTCTAAGGCGCTGCTGTGAAAACTGTTGCGGCAAGAAAGTCCATGGTCACCCAAACTAAGACCCCACATATGGGGCTCAGTTCCAAATATGCCGAGACGAAGACCTATTGCAATAGAAAATCTTAAATTATCCATTAAAGTCCGAATATTTGTCGAAGGAATCACCTGCAACCAGTAGCCCAACTCAAGTTCCCTGGTAGCAAGGAGGCGAGCCTGATCTATCATGTCAGTACAGTAATACCAGGGGTTCGTCCCATTGTTTCTGTGAACGAAGTATAATTGGAAAAGAGTCATTTAGGCTGGCGATTGACTACGCCTTCCTATCTTGGTCCTTATAAGTAATAGGCATGTTGCTTATAGAAGGGTACACTATTTTGTAGTACAAATCCACCGTAGCATGGACGGAAGACATAAAAATTACTAATTTTTCGGATGCCTATGCCTCCAAAACGGATTGGTAAAAAGACTTGACACCACGAATTATCGAAAAGGGAGCAATACAGAATTTGTGATAAAATATTTTAAATAGCGTCGTTTAAGGTGGTCAAGAGTGTCATAGTAGTCCATAAAGGACTGCAGCGAAGCAAACATGTAAATTCAGGTACAAACAGACAAAACCTAATGATATATAAAGCTATACGTCTGAATAAATGTTTGTTAACAGTTCAGAAGTTACGTTAAATTTAGTGCGCTGTTCGTCACTAAAATTTCTCTTCTAAAATCGGGGCAAAAAAGTAAAAGTTAAAGTCAAATATTTTTATTTAAATTAGGTTTTTACAAACACTTTTTAATCGTCAAAGTTATGAAATACTATTTTTAAAACTTCCCAGTCCCCTCCAGCTCACAATATTGGTTAGTACCGAGAACAAGTAACTCAATAGTTAATCTATTAAAAAATCATAAAAAATATAAATAAAATATTATAATGGAGCTGTGCTTCTGCTATCATGCGAAAGTTTCGTTTCATTTTGTTAAGTTTAACTTTTGGTTCCGGTTTGTATATTTTACGACGGAGGTAAAAAAAAATCGAACAAGGCGGAATGAGGTCGTCAAAGGCGTTTTGGGCCATAGACCACATGCAGGAACAGTACGGATTATGGACTTCACATACGTCTTTTTTGTTTTTACGTTTTTAGGTTTCCTCGCGTTGTGTTCCTTCACCGAAAAGCCAGTGGTGTGAATAATCAATGTACTCGAGAAATTAAGAAAAAGACACAATGGTACACGCCGGGTTCGGAGTTCCACCTTTTAGGATGCAAGGTGAAATCGTAAATACTAGGCCACCACTGTCTTTCATTTACGACGTAATCAAACAACTTATCTCAATTATCAGGTTAATATTAAACGTGAAAAACCTATTTATAAAGTATATCCAATATGCATGAAACAGCGTAGAAATATATTAGTGTAAGGTAGCAAGCAAGAAAGTTATTAACGATTAGTCTAGGTCTGATTAAAAGTTGGTAATATTTTTCGAAACCTGAAACGTGCCTGTCTACCCCAGACCGTCTTTTTCCTATTTAATCCATTCGAACCCACCGTTTATAACGCATTGTTCCCCCTGTTCTACTCTAATTAACTAGCAGTCAATAGCAGGGCTGCCTTCAGACGTAACGCAATCGGGCGCAGCCAATTACTCGCCAATTAATTTTGCAATAACAACTGCCTTGGCTCTCGGCTGCGCATGTAATGTGTACTGGCTTAAATCTATTAAACGTATTTCGTATGTAATTATGATATTTTTATTATGTTTACTAATTAACACTTTTGAATTAATATTTTGTTGGGTTAAATTAAATTAGTCTTACTACGATAAATTTATCGTATTTCTGGCGGATATGTCAATCCATAAGACCCGTTAAATTTTTTTTTTCAAACATGCTACGATATGCGACCATATCATGCACACACATTTTTGCAGTACATTATCAGAGAGTGACCCCGCAATGTTTTCTCACGCTTGAGTGATCGAGCGGTCAAATATGAAATTTAAAAATGGAACGCACTTTTCTAAACCCGAACATTGATAACTAAAGAGATAACTCATCAAGTTTTATTCAAATTTCGGACTGGCACAATAAAAAGAATGCGCCATTAAATTATTTTAAAAAAGTAAAAAAGCAATCGACATTCGAACGCGGTGAATTGGCGACAAAAATACCTATACTATTTTTATTATTGTCAATACAGTTGTTAATTTATTTAGTTTTTTTACACGCAATGTTTGAGATAAGCACTATACAAGCCTTGGCCACAAGTGAGCATTACCGGACTCTGTGATGCGAGCCTCGGCTATGCCTCGTCACGCATACTCACGATCGCCCGGTTGTGCTGCGTTTAAGATCATTAATTTTAAAATAAGTTTAAAGAACAATTTAAATAAACGACAAATATTTATGTTCAATTCGAAAATACACTCAATTTAACCTAGGGCAGTTAATAAATCGTTTAAATAAGTAAAACTAAGTACAACTGTCCCCTGAGCGACTACAACTGTAATGTTGAACAGCAATTAAGAGTAAATCCGCAGTAGACGACAGGTGGCGTCTTATTAAACTTAGCTGGGACCGCTAAGCTTTAATTTATGTAACTTGCGAGCCAGAACGCCTGAAACTGTAGCACAGACTGCGGCTATAAGCCAAAATAGAATTACTGTATTTAACTTTTAATTTAGTAATTCGAAGACGTAAGTGTCTGTGTAGCATATGTAAAGATAAATAACTCATGTCGCTAAAGGCCTTATGAAACAGAGAGCGAACCAAAAGCATCGCGATTTTGGTTTGGTTTTTGGTGCCATTTTTTTGAATTTTTCATTTAATTGCCGATTAGCGACATTCGTTTTGCAGCATACGCGTATTTTGACAAAAACGGGACAAAATAGCAATACGGGACGAGGTTCTCATATATGGGGATAGTCTTGTACCTATATACGAGACCAATGTCAACCCTACATAAAGGGTACCAAAACCATGACAAACCGAAAGGCGTGAGACGCCATGCGCCATGACAAACCAAAGGCGAGCCTGCGAAACGATGCGTGAGCGAAATATGTAGTTGTATTACCTGAATCTGTATGAACATTGTCAGACAGAAAGCGAAAGGAATGTGCCGGTTGTATTTGCTTACAACCATATTCGACACGTGGACAAAATGGACGACAAAAAATTATACAATGTGTTAAAACATATATGTATAATATTATATAATACTATATTGGGTATTTTAAACCCATTCTATAATTTTTACAAGGACTATAAAAATGACGAAAACCCCTTTTTCTTCTAGTTTTTAGGGTTCCGTAGCCAACAAGGAACCTTAATAGTTTTGCCATGGCCATCCGTCTGTCTGTCCGCGGCTTAGTTCAGAAATCATAAGTACTAAAAAGCAGCAATTTGGCATGGATATACATATTCTATAGACCGACAAAGTGGTAAAAAAAATTATAAAAAAAATTTTTAGGCCACCTCCCTTACACGTAAGGTGGGATTTTTTTTTCTTGTCTACCCCATAGAGTGGGATAAATAGCTGTATATAACTCGTTTAAAAATTTTTAGGGTTTTTCGATTTAGGAATGCGTTTACGTAATATTAAACTGGAAAGTGCAAATTTTTGTTAGAGGCCAGGTTCCCTCCCACTACCAGCTAAATGGCTGTTCTTGGGTTAATAAAAAATTATAGCAACCTACCATCATTACCATCATAGCAAAGAAAGTTTTACAATTAATAAGTAATAGTCGACCAACTTACAAATGTAGTCGGATAAGTACAAAATTTCGTACAATTTCCATCAATCGGTACTTAGATGAAGTTGGTAGTTGTGTAAAACAGGTATTATTAAATATAAGTTTATGGAACGTGTAACATTACAAAAAATAAAATTTTATAATTCGGAATACCAACACTTACGTTTTCTAAAATTGAAACCTAGCTAGATCGCTTTATCGCCCCCTGCACGTTAAATTTCATAAAAATCGTCGAAGCCACTTTCAATATTCACATTATAAATATATATATAATATATATATTTACATATACAAGAATTGCTCGTTTAAAGGTATTAGATTTACGGCGTTTGGCGGTACAGGGTACAAAATTATAATCTAGTTTCTTTATCTTAAAAACAGTAACACATATAGTCTTGTAGTGATTACAACCAAGCTCTACCAAAAAATAATACATAACGGCCAAGTGTGAGACGGACCCAAACCATTTACGCCATTAGCGCCGTCTAGCTATTGTTAAGCGAAACAGTATCTAACCCATTTGTTTGTTGGAAATGATATTAAAAATTAAGCAACGTCGGGCTTCGTTAGTAATTGGGTGGGTGACCGCTTAGCGGAACACTTTCTGTTTTTATTTCTGATTGTAAATTACGTTAATGATGGTAGATACACAACCCTCGGTGCGCGGGTCCGACTTGCACTTGACCGGTTTTTTTTTATTATGTTGTGTAACCATATTTTTTCTTGTTTTTTTACAAAGAAACAGACAAAAGTAAGGTAAGGCGTGAGTTCTGCATAGTTAGTTTCCTCCACTGTGTTCGATTCGCTGCGAACTTTTTTTACTTTATACGATAAAAACACTGATGACAAAGTAGGATTAATAAGAAAGTCCCATTTACCAATCTTAAGGTACGTAAGAAATTTAACATCCTGAATACCATTTGTCCTTAATGGTTTTTTAATCCTTAGCTACATACATGGAGGCGGCTTTTACCCGACTAAAAAATGATTTATAAAATTATGTAAAATTTTAAAGAACGGACCCCTGTGTGGTTTTAATTTCTCGTCAAATTGCAGTCATCTAACTTAAGTAAATGCGCTAGGTGTAAGGACATAAGTTTGCATTAGGGGACAGGTGGCACCGTCTTATTAAACTTAGTCGGGGTTGTAGCCAGCCACTAAGTTATGTTATTCTGGTGCCAGATAAAGGAAACCATGACTATTATTATTATTATTACTTCTGCCTAAAGACTCAAAAAACTAAGTAGACTTCTTGCTCTTTATTTTCTCGTCGAAATGTTATTTAATAAAAAAAGGAACAAGTGGTAGAATTTTGGGTTGCCATGTCGAAGGTTCGGGTTTGATCCCAAGTAGGATCAATGAAAATTGTTAAAATATAGATTATAAAGTTGTATCCATACTGGTTTTTGCCGATTGCGAGGAGCTCACCACTCATTCGTTTGTTGGACGGTATACCATCGGTGAAACGTAGATATTACTATCATAAACATACCTTCGTAATGTCTCTGACTATCTCTTTGGGGTTAATCGTCGTTATGTAATACTATATTTTAAAAGATCTGTATGGGTAAATACTTTTATAAGCCGATAATAAGTGCTGATTTGAATGCGTTTTAAAACTTTGCGTTACAAAGGGTAATCGACGTATATTTTGAAACAAATTTAAATCAACTAGGAAAAAGCGTTCAATGGGTGATAGACGTTCTAGTAAGAATGCCTAAGAACACGAACTTAAAATCCACCCGCTTGCTTGCTCGTAGCCCGCCTCGGCTGGTCGTGTGTAACACCAACGAGCCGCAAGCCGGTAACAGAGATAAATCGTCGCCTTTTGTGTGTTGAAGCTATCACCTAGATAATTTCGGTAATAAATGATGTACCTACGTGTTCATACATATCTAAAAAAATATTAAAATCACTTTTAATTGTTTTTAAAACATAGAATAAAATTAGTTCAACACAACACAACTGCTTCATCTGTTGACAACTTAATGAGATTGTATGAACGTGTGTGTCACTATCGCGAGCCGAGTAATTTTGTCGAACCTTAACTCTAAAGACCGCTCTTTAAGTCTCCTACTTACAATACAATATACATAATACAATATTGCCTATCAAACAAAATAAAATGTAAGTAACACACATTTTATATTATTTTAACACCTCTGAAAAAAAATTAAGGGAAACATTATTATTATAAGTTTTTGGTTCCACTTGCTTACACTCGTTATAGTCAGGTTTCAAGTTTAAAAGTTATGAATTGGTAAGTGCATCTATCTGCTGTGTCGACAGTTTTAGGTTTGATTCCTGGTTATGGTAACAAAACTTAACAATTGTGTTTTATACAAAATGTAGAATACAGTTTATCGTATGTGATACGGTATAGGTCTTAGTCGGTTAACAACGATAGTTTTATCTAGGTAAAATGTCGTACTGACTAACCGAAGTGATATAGACTATATATCCCATGAACTATATCTACAAGCATGCTTTCTTACTATAATCCAGGCATGATCCTAAACCAAACTAAATTAAACGTATGGTCAGCCGCTAGCTTCAGATAGTACATATATAAATACATACATATAGACACACAGATACATATGGAACCCCCTCAACACCAAGCAGGTGGACGTCTATCCATGGTGATTAATTCTCAATACAGTCATGAATGTCCAGTATTGAGCACCTTTAATTCCAGACATTATTAGCTTTCTCTTCTTTTTAACCGACTTCAAAAAAAGTAGGAGGTTCTCAATTCATCTGAATTTTTTTTTATGTATGTTCGGGCATAACTCCGTCACATATAGACGGATTTGCAAAATTCTTTATTTATTTAAAAGGGTATGCTTCCGAGATGGTCCCATATAATGTAGTGCATTCAAAACTGGTAAACCCTTTTATGTTGATGATTGTATAACATTTTGTAACTATTTTGGATGTTACTTTTTAGTGTACGAAAAAAGCAATTCGTCACTAAAAAGTAAAACATAAAAACTTTTTAACAAAAAAAACTGCCTTCAAAAAGATTCACTAAAAAGGTAAAAATAATTACTTATATCCAAATATCTGAACTGAATTACAGTTTGAAGTTGGTTTATATGTAAATAACAGTTTATAACACACTTCGCTTGCATAAAACCAACTTCAAAGTAAGTAATTATTTTTTTTTTGTTAAAAAGTTTTTAATGTGTATGTTTCAAAGGCATTTACGCGTAAATTAACAATTTACTCTGAAACGAGGCGAAAATTGAATAATACAATTATTGGACTCCGCTTTGTAACTTTGGAAAAATGAAATCGGCTCTTAAAAAACCTCTGGCCACTTTGGACATTTTTTTAGTTACCTATTTTAATATGTCTACAAATTTTTTAAAGATAAAATTAATAAATACATAGAACATTCAATATGTTTTCTTTATTTCCTTTCCGTTAAGGAAAACTTATGAAATTAAATGTTTTCGTTTACTGGCTTATACTAAGAAGGAAGTGCACATGCGAGCGGATCTTATCTTGTTGCCGGCAGCGGATGTCGTTGGTGTGTACAGGATATTATTTCTATTTTCGATATCCGTCGTTGCTTCTTCAAACTTATGTCTATATGTAACAGTATGTGTTAGAGGGAGAAATACGGACTCTTGTATTTATTTTGTACGGTTGCAGCATACAGAGAAAATAAAACCATAACCTTGCGTATTACTGAATTACTGTATTTCTGTGTGGACTAAAATTAAAGTTTCGCAGAATAAGCATATGTGTATATACCCAACATAAAAAAAAATTAAAATATTATTGACAAAAAGGTTAATTTATCTAATTTTAGGGTTATTCATACCACTCATAACCCTCGCCTTCGGCTCGGGCCAACACTCATCGGATTAAAAGATTTCCGGCACTTATAATAAAATAGTTTAGTATTTCCAAAGTTCTAAGAATAAGGATAAAACTAGTTTATTCCGCGAATGAATGTGAATGAATAATTTGTTAAAAGTTATACGGCGTAATTTTTTATAAAAGTGGCTAGCTTTGCCACTTTTGTTAGTGTGAACCATAAAAGGAAGCGATTACCCTATTATGCCTGTTTAAATGATTCTACTATTTAATTGCTATTTAAAGGCAGTACATGACAATTTGTTTATTTAATTTTTTTATGACAAATTCAGTTATCATTTGGAATAGGTATGTCTTAGAAGAACTTAGAGTTCTGTTTGTCAAAAAGCACATAATTAAAATATTACTATCGGTATTGACTGTCTTTGTTTGGTTTCGCTCATATTATTTCCTAGTTATCTTTTTGTGAAATTTAATTTGTAAATAGCTACAGGACATAGTATTCACTTAGTCGGTGGTGGCCTTGATTACGCCTTACGGACGTCCTAAGAGGTGGAAGTTCGAGCCTGGCGTGTACCAATGAACCCCTTTTCTTAATTTTGGATGTACATTGATAATTCACATCACTGGCTTTTCGGTAAAGGAAAACATAGCGAGTTAACCTGCATATATCTACGTCAAAAAAAAAACGTAGGTATATGAAGGCCACAATTTGAACAAGGCTTGCGTGTGGACTATAGCTAGGGTTGCCATAATTATTGGGAACTGATACGGGACGCTTAAAGTTATATCTCTCGAGATTAGCAATAAGTTTAAAAAATTTATATATTTTGGTGCCATTTAATACAATTTTTCATTAAATTTATGATTTGTATCAGTCGCATTGCTGCAGACGCGTATTTTAACGACATAATAGCAATACGGGACAAGGTCCTCAAATATGGTGACAGTCCCGTATATACAGATCGTATGGCAACCCTAGCTCTAGCCCAAATCGTCCTCTCTTAAGTTGAGTGTTGGCTGTTCCGCAACGATGCGGACGATGACGCTAGATAGGAGGAAATAGGGGCAGTTTTTAATTATAAATAATAGCAATACATGATGAATGTTACAAATTAAGTTGCAATGCTGAAATAAAAAAAAACCTCGTAGCCTAGTCGGCTAGCTTCGTCTATCGGAACAGATGAGCAAAGCTAAGCAGCGTTAGGCATGGTTAGTTTTGGGATAGGTGACCGCCTAGCGGCATATTTTTCTAAGTTACTCCATGCTAAACTACTAAACTAAGATCACGTTAAACTGTAGGTCCTGGCTGTGTTGTCATATGACAGCAGCCGCCACGTTTAGCCAAGTTAGAGGCGTTGATGGGTAACTTAAAAACTCTGACAGTCGAGTGGCTACTAGCTCGACGAACGTCCGCCAACTAGGCCAGCGTGGTGGACAATGGCCCAAGTCTTCTTTTCCAAGGAGGGGCCTTGTGGCTCGTACAACGGCCGAGACTAAAATAAATAAGTTTAGTTTTAAAAGTAAATAAACACTAGATAACTCTATTTCCTTTGTATCTATTAGAACTTCTGTAAAACGCAAAAAACACAAGCGCGTTCTTAATTCTGAGTACCTTACAAGAAAATGATTTATGAATATTATTCTGTTTGCAGCCTCTCATTATAAGTTAATCTTTTGTCAAAAAAAATTATAATCTTATGCCTGCAACAAAAATAAGAAAAACACTGTAATTTGTATGTCACACAGCATTATGTATCGTTTCACGTCAAATCCAGCAGCACTTACGTTGTGATGAATGGATTATTCAGTGGGTAAAGAAAACAGAAAACGATTATTTGGACAAATCATAATGGTTCACATTCTTCATTTCATCATTCATCACTTTAAACTTTATCTAAAATCTTGAAAATTATTGAGTGGTGCTTACTCTTTATCTATCTGTAAAGTATGTTAATTTACCCATAAATAAATAAAAAGTTACCCACATACAAAGTTTTGAAATAGTCATTGCTTTATAAACTATTATTAAAAGATTCTATTTTTTAGTTTCACCTGTCCTATTGTCTGTAATAAATCTTGCAAGTTAAATTTGACCCACTTCCCGTTGTCTGATTGAGCTAAAATTTTGCATACAAATAAATAACTAAATAAATCTGATAACAGTGCAATATAATGATGTCATAGAGCTCGTCTAATGATAGAGCTGGAAGGTGGCCATAGGACCTCGGTAACAAAACAACTTTGCCCTTATGACTTGGTTCAACGACGGGCTGAGAGAATCGTTGATGACCCCAAAGTCACAAGCCGTATCGAACTCTTAAGTCGACGCCGACAGAGTGGGTGTCCTTGTGTTCTACCATTTGTATAATGGGAAGTGTTCTGAGGAATTGTTTGAAATGGTAACCACGGTTACTTTCTACCATCGCACCGCCATCGGCAGAAAATTCAACCTGACTCCTTGGAACCTAACTGGTCACGTACAGTGTAGTTTCAGAGGAACTACCTCCCGTGAAAGCTTAGGTTGTGGAATGAGCTTCCTGCCAAGGTTTTTTTAAGAACTATAATATGGGTTTCTTCAAAAAGGAAGTTATTTTATTTGTGAAGGGTCCGTAACGCCCGTGATGATCCTGTTGTTGCAAGCGTTCTTGGGCTATAGAGACCGCTTACTATGAGGCAAACCATTAGCTCGTTTGTCACCTTCGTAGTACTAAACAATGGGTGCTGCAGTGCATTAAATATGTTAAGCAACTGAAAGGGCAGAACAGATTATACCAGGCCAGCTAGTAAAATGGTATCTATACCTTATGGTTTTGCTTCGTAAAACAAAACTTCCTTTTTTCCTATCGTATCATAAATATATTTAGGGTATTATAGCTATGAATACTAGTGCCACCAAGCAGTAGGTTCAGGAGCTCATGTTGAATGGGTTTGTGGGACCACGTGTTAAAAATCAGTTTTAGTTGTATATCCAGGGCCATTGACCCAATTCAGCTATTTTCTGTTTAGACTTAAATATTATTACTAGCTTTTTGTATTATAGGTACTATAAAATGTGCCCATTTTCAGTACTTAAGCTTAAAGTACTGTTTTTGTAACAACGCAAAGGGTTAATAGTAAAGTAAAACAATAAGTGGGTGTTAAAAGAAAAGCTTGGGAGCAAGAATAATGAATCCGCGACTGAAAGCACAAGAAAAAAACGTTTTTTGTTTATTTATAAAAGAACTAGCAACGAAAATAACGTTTGAAACAGATAGTTTTAATTAGATATTTTTTTTAAGAATTTAATTAAATACCAGTTGCTAGCAATATATATGGTTGCGAAATTATAGGTTAGTTTAGCTTAAGCGATACAAGTGAGGCCCTAATATTATGTATTGCCTAATACCACAATGTAATAATATATATTTTGCTGTGCTAATATTATAAGTAGAGGAAGTTCGGGCAAAGCGAAACGGTGGGAAAAAATAAGCTACAATATAAGGAAACTTTAACTAGATAGGGCTATAGTTTAGCGGCTGCCATTACTATGACATTTGCAATAAATAAGTAAAACATGACGATATTTTTGGGCAAAGAACAATATTGCTTAGTATTTGCTTAAGTAATTATTTGTAGTAGTGTTGTCTTAGCACTGTGAGCCTTTTTTACATGAGAATGCCGTTTTTTTTTATGTTCAATTGTAGCCAAAATATTTTCCTAAAACTTACCTTATAGATTGCAAGTGATTTAGAAAAAGTGGATAGAATTAAACTGGAGAGGCCTTTCTCAATGCAAATTTTAAAAGTTAAACGATGTGACGATACCTTAACATTTTTGTAATACAATGTTTGTTTTTATTCAAGTTTCAGCGGAAAAATTTTCATTAGTAAACAATTCTCAATGAACGTACTACCTATAGCAAATTGCATCTTTAAATTAGAATGGCGCGTTCAAATATTCAAGTTTAGTTATTTTATACATTAGATGAGAAGTTATGATTTATTTTATGAAAGGTTTAAAACTAACAAAATATAAGTACAAATGACTTACGAATCATAGACATTTTTTTTTTTTTTTTTTTTTTTTTAATACCACTAAGGTGGCAAACAAGCTTACGGCCCGCCTGATGGTAAGCGGTCACCGTAGCCTATGGACGCTTGCAACACCAGGGGTATCACTTGCGCGTTGCCGACCCTTCAGAAATCTAATAACTTCTTTCTTGAAGAACTTCATACTGTAGTCCTTGCAGAATACCTTGGCAGGGAGCTCATTCCACAACTTAAGCGTTCGCGGGAGGAAGTTTCTCTGAAACCGCACTGTACGCGACCATTTAGGTTCTAAAGTGTGAGAATGGATTCCCTGCCGATGGCGAGCGGTGCGATGGTAGAAAGTAGCCGTGGGCATCATTTCGAACAATTCCTCAGAACACAACCCATTGTACAAGCGGTAGAACACACACAGTGAGGCAAAGTCTCTCCTCAGACTTAATGGGCTCGATACCGCAACTGAGTTTGGAATCGTCGACAATTCTCACAGCCCGTCGTTGAACCGAGTCAAAAGGGCCAAGCTGGTATCCGGGTGCACCTGCCCAGAGATGGCAGCAGTACTCCATATGGGGCCGAACTTGCGACTTGTAAAGTAACAACCTTTGCCCCGACGTGAAGCACTGCTTCGCTCTGTTGAGTACACCAAGTTTTTTGGACGCCAGCTTCACCTTATCTGATAAATGATCTCGGAACTGAACATCGCTGGAGATGTCGACACCAAGGATCCCAATGCTCTTGGAGATGGAGAGGGGAGTGTTCTGGAATTGTGGGACTACAGTGAATGGAGTTTTCTTAGCGGTGAACGCGCACACTTGTGTCTTTGTAGGGTTGAATCGGACCAAGTTTACCCGTCCCCAGTCAGAGACCTGGGACAGTGTGGTCTCGATTTGGGACACAAGTTCTCCGCGGTTTTCCTCCACAACGGAACGAGGGATGTTTGCACGACCCGTGTAAAAAGCGTCTCCAGTACTGTCATCTGCATAGCAATGTATGTTGTTCATGTCCAACATGTCATTGATATGCAGTAGAAACAGCGTAGGAGACAGCACAGAGCCTTGCGGTACACCAGCATTAATGTCCATGCTATCAGAGCAACTACCGTCAACTACGGCTCGTATGCGTCTGCCGGACAAAAAGCTAGCCACCCATTTGCACAAACCCTCGGGCACTCCGTAAGATGGCAACTTCGATAGAAGACCGCGGTGCCAGACCCGATCGAACGCCTTCGCTATGTCCAGGCTACATGCCAATGCCTCCCCCTGACTCTCAATGGCTAGTGCCCATCGGTGTGTGAGATACACTAGAAGGTCTAGTAGGCATGGTCTTACCGCACCACGGTATAGTAGGTGGTACAGCGCCTTCATCGTTCATATTCGAGTTCGAGGCAAAGAGACTGCCCAGTAGATCGGCTTTCTCTTTAGCACTATGGGCCAAGTCACCATCGGTCTTTCGCAGTGGTGGTAACGACGACTGGCAGAAGTTCCCTTCGGCAGCTTTGGCAAGCGACCAGAAAGCACAACTCCCAGAAGGATAGCTCGCAAGTCGCCCACCTATTTTGCCGATGAATTGGAATTTTGCTCTGGCAGTTGCTTTCTTACTGAACCTCGAGGCAGCATTTAATTTGCGTTTTAACTCAGAAATATTCGGATCCTTATTAAAACGAGCCGTGGTCCAAGCCTCATATGCATTTTGCTTAAGAATTTTAGCTTTTCTGCAAGACCTATTAAACCACGGTCGTTTTTTGACGCCGGCAGCTACTCGCGGGTTAGGAATATAGCATTCCATACCAGCAAGGATTGTCTCAGTGACTGCGGCTGCGCAGACGTCAGGATCTTCTGAGTTAAAGCAGATCTGCCTCCACGGGTACGATGCGTAAAATTCTCGCAATCCATCCCAGTCTGCCGACTTATAGTGCCACACACGACGCCAATTAGTTGGCCCAGAAGGATCAGGTTTTGTGCATGACACTTGAGTCCGAACGAGACAGTGGTCCGAGGAGCCAAGAGGCGCATCCACTGAGACGGAGTACCCGTCCGGACGAGTAGTCAGCAGAAGGTCCAGTAGGGAGCTCGTATGTTCCTCTATATCTGGTATTCTCGTTGGAGAAAGTACCAGCTGAGAGAATCCATAGGTCAGAGCAAATTCATGAGCAGATATCCCAGCATAGTTATTGGTTCGAGAACTGAGCCACTCGCGATGGTGGGCGTTAAAGTCTCCCAAAATAACTAGTTCTGCTGTGGGATATTGCTCTAGAACTTTGTCAGTCGTCAAACTCAGGTGCGTGAAGAGTCGAGTTACGTCCGTGTCACCGCTATGAGACCTGTATAGGCACGCATAGATACGAGTGTGGCCGCCGTAATCTACACGCACCCACAATATCGACAGGTCCCTGTCTTCAAGGCTATGAAGGCGGCGACAGCAGATATCCTCCCGGACGAACATACATACACCGGCACGACTCATAAAATTGTGTTCGAGTTTGTAGCCGGGATAATGAAGGTATGATGTGTCGGCCGGGCAGGATATCTGCGTCTCCGTTAGAAAAAGAATGGTCGGCTGCGCAGTTTCGAGATGGTGGTGGACTGCGTTAAGATTTGCGTGAATACCCCTGATGAAAAAAAGTTACTAAGACTAAGGATGAGGATTCACTGCACTGACAGCTTAGAGGACAAAAGGTGCGGTACTAGAACTGCCCAAGCTCGCCACAGATGATACGGTTGCTGGCACGGCGGGCGGAAGGGCCCCTGATCCCCCTCTGTTGTAGTAGCCGGGTCCACTCCGGTCTCCTTCCCCGGCACGACTACCACTTCAGATACTTTACACAGGTTGGCGAATCAGCCTCCCAGGGCGGAGATTAAGTGATCCCTGGGTTCGGGATCCCGTTCAACCTGCGGGCGGCCAGCGGTCAGCCGTTTCATCAGGTCTCCCTGACCGCCGAACCAGCACGCCGCGTCTACGCCGAGCATGACAGCAACAAGAACCGCCGGTCCTCCGCTGTCCGCGCAGCGAATCCTCAAAGAGCTCTGGCAACCTTACTCACCGCCAGGAACACAACACTACTCAATGTTAGTGTTATTATGGCCGCGGTTTTCTGTAAGGTGGAGGTACTTCCCCAGTTCGGGCCGCTCATTCGAGCAAGTACTCGCTATGCCCTGCTTTAGTTGTTCGGGTGGCTTATTCGAGCGAGTACTTGCAGTGCCCTACCTCTCTCTCTAACATTGATTGGAACTAAAGTTAATTGGAGATTGTTTCAAAAGCGTTGATTGGTGGTTTGTTTGAACGTATGTGATTGGTGGTAGTTTCAAGACGAGCGCTGATTGGGAGTTTTATAATGTTAAATATACGCGCGAAAGTTTAAGTCACTTAAAACTTTTATAATATTGAAAACACCCGCGAAACTTACCTAAGTGAGTCGTTTAAAAATCACTAGGGTTTCCTCGTACAATAAATATTCTAACAATAATAAAGGGTAGTTGTCTTGGTATTCACGTATTCTGTATAATCGTATGACGTGTTACTTTATTTGAAATATTACCCGGGGTTTGTTAGAACTTCACGAAAATTTAGAACATAATATTAATAGTTTATTAGTTTAGGATAATTAGGCCGTTTTATTTAGACCGTTCATATTAATCTAGGACTCTATAATAGTACCCTCACCAATATGACTAGAATTATACTTAAAAGATATTCTTTTTACTTTGCTAAAATTAATTAGTGTCGGACATCCGTCCGGAATAAAAAAAAATAGGATGGGGGGGGGGGGTTAGAAATGTGGAGTGAGAAGGTTGCTAGAGAGGGGTTAGTGGTGATAAAAGTGCGTGGTCCTATACATACAGAACATTCAATTGCCGTCGTTTATCTCGGTGTGACCCTGGATAGGCGTTTAAACTTCCGCGATCACACCAAAATAGTTAGAGACCGAGCCGCTTTTGTCCTCGGTCGTCTTTATCCCATGATAGGCAAGAACAGTAAGATGTCGCTTAGGAATAAGCTTAATCTTTACACAACTTGCATCCGCCCCATACTAGCTTATGCTAGCGTATTCTTTGCGTCATCCAAGCGCAATCTCCATAAACTTCAGACCCTCCAAAACTGCTTTCTCAGAGCGGCCTCCGGAGCCTCCTGGTACGTCCGCAATGCGGACCTACACAGAGATTTCGAAATCCCCACGATTCCCCAATATTTCAAAAATCTGGTAGTCCGCTTTTTCGATCGTACACAAAATCACCTGAATCGATTAATTGTGCAATCCACAACGTACAATCCCACCGATCGACCTCGGCACGGTCGCAAAACTATAGTTAGGCGGCCTCGGCACGTACTAACGGCCCCAGATGACGATCTCGCTATCCGGATAGCGAGATTAGTCTCAACGACCTCCCCCACTAGGGCCTCCCTGCAAACACGACGCCGACTTCCCCGGGTTCGTCGGCGCCCAAACGGATACACGAGGTATCAAAGAGTGCCGGGGCGTTTCTCGCCCCCACTCAATCGCAACCGCACCCGCGTAACGGGGAACTCCCCTCCTGGCGGTGACTCACCTTCGGGTTCGAGACTCACGCCGGTCGAAGTTGGGCGCTATGCGGGCTGAGGCTCTTTCAGAGACTCGCCCAAAAAAGTCCGGTAAAGCAGTAATGGCTGCAATAGCCAACTGCAATGTCAGGTCAGAAAAAAAAAAGCCGTCGTTTAAATTGTCGAAACGCTGCCCAACCAATAGTCCATAGTGTACGCTTGTGGGTCACTAGAAGCTAGGAACCACGTGGGGTTAAACTACACCTAGATCGTGCCACCATTACTGGTAAGTAAATACTTTTATATTAGAAGTTACAGTGAGAATATTGTGTGTTCGTTCTGAAATTCTTTAGGTTGTCTTTTAAAAATATCTAAATTAATGTTAAAACATCCAAATGAAGGGCCCGCCTTTGCCGGTCCGAAATAATGGTAGGTAGAAATCTCAATCACCTCAGTAGGAAGGAATATATAAATAGACTTTGTTCAAGGACATTTTTATCTACGTACAGCAAAACTTTCAATAAAAGTAGAAGTGGGAACAAAGATTGTACCAGCCATAATTATTATATAGCCCACTAAAGAGCTAGGTCTGCCAAGAGATACAGTAATTACTATGTGTAATCCATGTCAATCCTTAGCGGCGTTAGTAGGGTTTTACTATTTTGGCTGGTTAGCTAGTGTACGTGAGCGTTGATGTTCATCGTAAGGGGGCGCCCCTTAAACCTACTATCAGGTCGCAAGTCCTGAACGCTTAGCTACCTGGTTTACACACTACAAAACGAATGGACTTAGCATTCGTATGGATTTTACTTTCAAATGTGGAAGTAGCATCAATTAGGGTTCCTTTGTGTAGGGATGACAGAAAATCATATAACTCATTAGTACTTGTGTCCCTTTAGTTCTAATATTCGCGTATTTGCTTTCTTTAGGTGGATTTGTACTGACTTTAGAAATGGTGAAAAATTCAAAGTGGACATTATTTATGATCGTAGATTTAGCTATATTTATTTCTTGATTATTTTCTTTTACGCTTATTTGTATACTATTGTTTGCTATATTACTCTGAAGTACCTCTAAAACAACTGGGTTACTACTTATTTAACACAACAGTTTTCGGGTCCTACCACTTTTGACGATCACGCTTGGCCAAATAGGATAATTATCGACATCAATCTAATATTAGATTTATTTGATCCCTCTCGTTTAGAGATATTGGGCTGCGAGGTTTCTTAGAAAAATTTATTATTTTATTAAAATATTCATGGTAAGGGGGAGGATGTTACAACGACAAGAAGACGAAGATCTTAGATGGGAGGTGGGTCATCACCATTGGAAGATCAGCTCAGTGCAGCCAGTGCCATAATAAATCGGTTCAAGAAAGTCGCCTATGGAGGATATGGTAGCTACTTTAGTGATAGGTGTAAGGTAGGATCGGGTTCAGTTAATAATAACCTCTACTTTAATTTTGAATTACCTCTTTAGAATCATTTTTATTTATAGCCAGCGGTACAAAAATTTCATTGGTAGTAAAACCAAGCTACTTCATGGTGTTCGATCGAGCTAAGATGAGATTTACTTAATAACTTCGCTGAAAATGCAGTAATATGGTACGCTGGAGCTAAACAAATGATGGAGCAAGAATGTAGCCGTACATTTAAGCTAATTTGCTTTGTCATAATAAGCACTCAGCACCATAGGTCTTAGATGATATCCAGGGTCTGATAATGAAACCGGAAGGTGGTTACAGGAACTCTGTAACTAAGCGACGCAACCCCATCAAGTTTGGGCTCGGATGATATGTCGTGACAAGCACTTAAATGATATTCTGTGTCTGACGATGACTGAAACCGAAAGGTGGCCGGTCATTAATGAAACAACGCAATCCCATTGAGTTTATTATCGTTTGTTCGTTCGTTGTTCTTTAATAAAAGGAGATTATTCATATTGGGACCAAATTTTGGGCTAAAATGTCAGCCAACGGAAAAGAAAGCGTATTGTTGTGTTTTATACAAAACATCAGCATTTTTTACCGTCGAGTCAAATTTCTGAGACATATTATTATATTCGTAAGAAACGAGAATGGTCTCCTTTATAATTAGGTAATAATGTAGGTATAACAAAACGCTATAGTATAACAGCAAATATATTGGTATTTATACTTTTTTTTGCAAAAAAACGTTGGCAACCCAGTAGGTACATAATATTCAATGTGATAAACTGTTTCGAACAACAATAACGAACAAAATGCATCTGAGTGTTACGTTATTAATTAGGAATTATATTGTTTACATAAGATACCTTAACATAGGTACATTTTAGAATGAGTAAAACAAATACCTTATATGAATTCAAATTTGGATTTCCATTAACGTGGCACAACCTAGAGCGTTCCGTTTGCTGGAATGGCTAACATAGGGATACAAAAGTGTTCAAATACGAAGTGTAGGCAGCTTAAGAGATGTTCGTTTCATGACGAGGGTGCACATTGCCCTGGACACCTGTACTCTTGATACAGATTCATGGTGATTCGCAGAGGACTCTATAAGTCATTATCAACATTACAGGGAGTAAATAAAAAACACATAAAAAATTGAAATTGATGTCAAAAAAACGGTTGGCAGTGGGTTTTTTAAAGTTTGTTCTTGTTACCAACATGTTATTTATTATTTTTATACACATGCATACACAGACAGAAAGAAAAAGAGTGAAAGGGGAGTGAGAGATAGACAGATGGAAAAGAAAGAGTGAGGAAGAGAATGAAGAAAGAACTTTCCTTCTTTTTTCCCAAGTTTTGGGTTTAATTTTTTTCATCATATTAAAATCGATTTCGATATCTTCATTTGTTAACACTTTTAAATGAAATGAAATGAAAAGAAATCTTTATTCACAATGTTGGATTAACAAAATCACTTACTGTCGTCAAAAAAACAATTATTCAAAATAAAATACATTTAAAAGAGGAAAAAAAAAAAGAAAAATACATTACTTTAGTAAGCTCATCTAGATACAATAAAATAAATTAATTACATAAAATTATGTAAAAAAAAATACGTCAACAAAATAAAATAAAAAATCTACACGGCTAAGAAATATAAGTTTCATCATATTAAACATCTTTGTAGGTTTGACAATAATAAGATCAGTCGGCCCAGGCATTCTTATCATTGATGTATTCCTCTATGGTATAATATCATTTTCTACAAAGTGTTCTTTTTATACAATTTTTGAATCTATTTTCAGACATACCCAGCATTGCCTCAGGAATTTTATTGTAAAAACGTATGCAGTTGCCAGGGAATGATTTGTCTACCTTGGTTAATCTTTGTTTGGGTAGAGCGAGCTTATCTTTGTGCCTTAAATTTACCTTGGTGCATTCACTCACTTTTGGAAAGGAATGAATATTCCTACGTACATATTTTATATTTTCATATATATAATGACACGCTACAGTGAGTATATTCCTTTTTTTGAATACATCTCTTAAATATTGTCTCGAACTCATTTTATGAATAGAACGAATTTAAAAACACATAATTTACTCAATCGAAATATTCTACGTTTGATTAATATTTTAAGTTGTCTTTACAAAACACTTTAGTATTTTTCACCAACAGGCACATTTTTATAAATCGTTTAAAAACTTCTGCTATAAAAATCCTGTCGTAAAACAGTTCAGTCATTCGGAAAGTTTAAAAGTTTTTTATCATTCCCAAACGCCAACGAAACTATGCCTTAGGGACGTCACCTTCTATATAAAAGTTTTATGGTGTGGAAGACAGGGCCTTTGAACATCGAAAGTCGGGGATTTTTGCATTAATCTTATTGTGACACAAAAAAAGCGATTTTGCTTTATAGAATCCAAACTACGATGTTATCCTTTGGTTTTGTGTTACATAGACTGCGGCTTTACAAAATTCTAATACTGAGTTTTGTTTCTCTAGCAATTCCTAGTTGTTTTTTTTTTATAATTGCTGAAATCGCATAATTAGAACTAAAGAAACGAGGTTGCTGAAACGTAGATTTTATGTATGTATTTTAAATACATAAGTAAAGCTAAATTAAAGCTAAGCAGACCGGTCTCTTGGACAACTGCAGCTCTGATGTTAAACAGTAATTAAGAGTAAATCCGCAGTAGACGACAGGTGGCGTCTTATTAAACTTAGCTGGGACCGCTGAGCTTTAATTTATGTAACTTGCGAGCCAGAACGCCTGAAACTGTGGTATAGTCTTGCAGACTATGCGGTAGAATGCTATGTGCTATACTCAACATAATTTTACTACTTTTAGTGAGGTAATATACAAATGGTGGTATGTATAGTGAAGCTCGTGGCCTAGTAACATTCGTCTATCGTAAGCAATCTGTGAAGTTTAGCAATGTTGTGAGTGGTTTTGGATTGGACATTGGATGAGTGGCCCGCCGAATGGCATCCTCCTCTGTGCATCGGGGGGCACAGTAAACTGAAAACTCTGATAGTGGCCATTAGTTCGATAACATCTTCTGATTCATCTGGCAAGTGAGGCAGTGGATTATGCTCTAAGCCCCCTTTCTCTAAGAAAAAGTCCGCACTTCTATAGTGAGTGACTCTTTACTAAGCCAAATTTAAAATTTGTATGTCATAAGATTTCTGAGAAAAACCGTTGGTGACCTTGACATTTATACATACAGCGAGCCAGGAATTGTTTATTTTTTTAAGGAACGGTCCCCGAAATTTGGTACAATTAATACTTAATGTTTAATCATGTTTAGCAGACTAAGTTTCTATTACGAAATAGGTAATCTTTCAATTTATCGAAATTTTATATCAAAGTATTGTTTTGACACTCGAAATGTTTGTGGCTGAGGAATGATTTAGTACTGTGCTATTTGTCATAGGTAGCTGTCACACACAACCTACGCTCGGAAATAGCAAACTCGTGTACCAATTTTAGTTTTGTGACACCGTAATTTATGGAGACACTATGGCAATCGCCTAAACCATCTCTAAGCGCACGCCTGTTAGAAATACCAATTAGTTTTGAAAAGTATTTTTACAGCCACACCCTTTCGAAGAAATTAAGACTTTATTCCGCTAAGCCAAAGTAAGACTGTTAATACAATTTTACAGTCCAAAACAATTTTACTAAGAATTTTAAGTTAAACTTATTAGCAGTAGCAAATTGACTGAAAAATAATTATAAAATTTTGATGTAAGTAAATATAAAAGGATTTAGCTGTGAGTACTTTTACTTATTCGGACACTAATGGAGTCTACATTTTTTCTGTCATATTATGTATTTACTAACAACATCCGATAATTAATAACTCTACTGCTTGAAGTAAGTTCTTATAAAAATACAAGAAAATACGTCAGAAATAGAAATGCTGTAAAGCAATGTGGGCTCAGATGCTCCTCATATCAAACCGTTTCCCCAACTCTGAAGTAACTCTCAGTAAAGCTTGCGGTAAAGGTACTCCTGGCCTAGATATGTCTCTAAAGGACGTCTAACCGGGCACCGCTTGGCTTTAATCGGCTGATCGAAGGATGAAAAGCTACTACTACTGTATTGTATGAGACTAAGCGAACTATCCTATTATAGGTAGGTACCTGCTTATCGGCCTATAGTTCAACAGTGTCAAAATAAAATTCTATCGGCCTATTAAAAATCTAGCTGCGCGCCGTTTCGGTCGAAATCGGTTTAAATGTGATATCATAAAATGTAAAATTGTGAAAAAAATTAAATTACATTATTTAGTTCATCAATCTCCAAATTAAAATTTTAAAAACACTAGTATATATCAGATTTTATATAATTTGTAAAATCTTGTTTATTTAAGATTTACTAAAACATTTGCTAAGAAGGCAATAGGCCTACGGTTTTTCTTGTCTGCAATTTGCTGAGTAACGTTGATCCCTTCCGGCAAACCGTGATTAATTTCGAAGTCTGACCGTGATTTGGTCTGCATTTAACTCTAATTTCGGGTGATCTTTATCCTGTTTCTTGGCGTTCCTTCTTTCTTGACGTGATGAATCGTTTAATTTGGATTTAATAAAAAAAAGCAAAGAACCTTTTACTTACATTCTATTCTAAACATGCTTATCTAAAATATGAATTAAATAGGTAATTTCAATAACAATATTTAAGTAGATATAGATTTGCTACTAGTTTAATAAACTGGATTAGTTAATATTTGTATGAAATAATAACTTCTCAAGATAAATCGTATATATTTTATATGTATAAAAAATAAAATGCAAACTTGATTGACTGATTTACTGACATATCTACGCACAGCCTAAGCGACTAGGCCTAGAAAATTGGAATTTGGCATGTTAGTTCTTTTATTTATTTGACTTCACTAGACAGTATTTTGCAAGCTTTATCCCCTAAAGGGTTAAATTGGTGGTCAGGAATGTGTCTAAAAACCCATTAATTTTAAAGATTTAAAATAAATTTTAATTCAAAATATATGGCTAAAAAAGAAGATTGACGAGATTCGCCGTTTTTTAAAAAATATTTAGGATCAAAATAGGTAAAAATGCGTGAGAATTCCGATATTTTTGTACGTAAAACTTCTTTTTCTTCAAAAAGTCCACGCGTACAAACTTGCGTGAAAATTCTAGTATATTATATATAACATAATAAAACGTGATAGGTGGTAAGTTTATCACACTTTTACAGTACCATTACAATTAATGACTGGTATATTGGTTCCGTACCGAGAATTGAACCTGGGATCCTCGACATGTCAGCGCAACGTTCTTCCACTGCGCCACTCAGAGCTTTTTTTTGGTTCCTTGGTTATTACATTATGCTAACAAAAGTTGTTAGAATATGATATGAGTTGGTTTTCCGGAATTGAAATGAATAATTTGTTCAAAGTTTTCCGGCATAACTTTGTACAAATGGCGCGGTTAGCTTCGCCTGACTCTTGGTGCGAGCCACAAGTGATGGCGAATTTTCCGCTTATGCATGTATTGCCCTTTGCTAAAAAGAATGAGTTTAAACTTACGAAACTGTAAATACTGGATAAATATTAAAGATTTATCTTTTGACCAACGACATACACAAATGAATGACTACAGGATACATATATTTTTAATTTAATATTAAATACGAACAGTAATATTTACATGTTTAAAATACTTTATATTTTTTGAGTGTCTGTCAATAAGGTAAAAATAGATACCTTATGAAATCACTGTGGTTGTCTATCTGTCTGACACCGTCTTTAGTACTTGATATTAATTTCAACTTGATACCTCCACGGGTCCTTGAGTAGAATGGTCTTCACAGACATACTAATAGTTTGAGTTGTTATTCATAATTTAAAAATAAAATATAAACAATGACCATAAGTTAGCAAAAATCAGCATTAAACTTCATCGAAATAGCACTTATAAACAAGTTATATAGTCCCAATTAAGGCTGCAGGAATTTCTAAATAATTGTTTATGTGTAATTTACCTAACATTTAACTAAACATAGCATAAATGGAACATCAAGCTTTTAGTGTTTCGTACCCAAAGAATAATTAGCGGAACCTTATTACTAAGACTTAGCTGTCCGTCCGTCCGTCCGTCTGTCACCAGGCTGTATCTCATGAACCGTGATAGTTAGACAGTTGAAATTTTCACAAAAGATGTATTTCTGTTGCCGCTATAAGAACAAGTACTAAAAAACTGAATAAAATAAATATTTGAGGGGGCTCCCATATAACAAAAAATTTTTTTGTTCGATTTTGCTCTAAATTGATAACGGTAACAGGTAGACGCTTAAAATATTCTCAGAATATTTAGTTATATAGTCACTTTCAAAAAAATAATCAAATTATGATAAAACAAATATTTGAGGGGGCTCCCATACAACAAACGTGTTTTTTTTTTTTTTGCTGTTTTTATAGATAATGGTACGGAACCCTTCGTGCGCGAGTCCGACTCGCACTTGGCCGATTTTTTATTAGGAAACACGGTGTTAGATCGTCAACGAAAACAACTAAAATAACCACCATTTACTTACCTGCATAAAGTTATGGCCAACTGAATCTTAAAAAGTTCAATTTCTTATACTGAGAAAAGAAGGTGCCATATGTTATTATTTTGAAAGCTACATCAAACATTGTGAACTCGCGTACGTACTGAAAAAAATCACGTTAGTCATGCCTAGGGATTGCAAAAACTGTTAAAGTACCCTTACCCGGTTTTTTCTGTTAATACATTTACGAGAACCGCGTAACCGAATTTTTGGTTTTTTCGAGTTTTTTTCCATTCTAGTTTGAAAACGAAATTGGTTGGTTGTTATCAAGATAAAATTACTTAAATGTAATCATAAACGATACTTTTAATAAATACAAGTTTTGATTACGTAAGTATTTAGATTTTAGAACATATGAGTAAGTCTAACTTTGCGATTATATAGCAGTATCTACACTGCTATCTTCAAAACGTCAACTTTACAGGAGAGCAAAAAAACGTTTAAATAATTTATTTTTTGATATATAAAAACAATGTAAGTTTATTTTTCTTATAAAATGGCATACTTTAGTTGCGGTAATAATTTTTTGATTGAAATTTATGGATAGCCGTTATAACTGTAGATAGCAGTTTGTTTTGCATTCGGGTTAAGTCAAAACAATAAATCGAGTATAAATGAAAGAAAAGCGATTTTTAAGCGTTTATTTTCATATGTATTAATCAAATCAATCTTACAGAGGCTTTCTCTCTTCTAGGACTCTCACAAAAAATTATAAATGCGCTTAGTTACTTATCTATTTTTGGCAATTTTAATAGATAAATTAAAAAAGTCAAGCAACATATGGATTACTGCAGCCATATCTGGGCGGGTGCTCCCGGATACCAGCGTGGCCTGGCTCTTTTGACACAGTTCAATGACGGGCTGTTAGTATTGTCGACGATTCCAAACTCACAAGCCGTATCGAACCCTTAAATCTGAGGGCAAACTTTGAATAAGTAGTAGAACACACACAGGGAGACTGAATGGAAGAAAGTTGACGTTTTGTAGAGCAGTGTTTTGTTAACCGTCGATGTATTGCAGAGCTAAGTATTGAAGAGACCTCAATAATGTGATGACCCCAATAAAGCTTAGTATCAACGATGATGCCTAGAAATTAACTGATACTGACTGTTTTTAGTACGTTACCATCAATATTAATTTAATTATGATTTGGGGATTTGATAGCGAAAAATATCGGAATTTAGTTTTATATTGTATTTAAAACTGGTTATAAACCGTAAACCATTTTAGAATGTAATGTAAACTATAATTTATCATTATTTTTTCTATTAGCCTTGAACAATAAGGATGTGTCGTCGGCAAATATAACGATCTCACACAACGTTTTTACAAAAAAAGAAAAGTCATTAACGTAAATAATAAATAAAAGAGGACCTAGAATAAATCCTTGCGGAACTCCCATTATGACTTCAAAATGATAGAGCCCTTTAAAGGTCGGTAAGACAGACAGTATATGTAAGTTCTTAAATTGTAACACAAGAAAAATTTACTGCGATTCGCGCGTTTGTTACAATCTCCCATTTTAGGATATTCCAGAGCAGTCATTTGTGGTTCGTTAACTTTGCTATACGGTTGTTCAGCACTTTGTTCATGATTCCGGTACAAATTAACCTGTACACATGAAAACTTGTACTGTAATTCAGTGTTGAGAAAGAGTAAAAATATTTTTCTTTAAAATAATTTCCATTTACCCTATTACCTTTAAAAACTATTTTTAGGTTATTTATTTATCGGCCGTTGGACGGATGGACTACCAGGAATGACGCAATCATATGGTAGTTTCGTTATTCCAGTTTGTCGATCCGTCCGTATGTTACAAACATATAATTTTGACAACTTTTCATCGTATTCTGATGAAATCTAGTAATACTCGTATTAAATATACTATAATTTTCTCGTATTTAATAGAGATAAATTTGTAAGTTTGGATGTAGAAGGTTATATCCGAAATTGCTCAACCGATTTCGAAATTTTATTCACAAATATTTCAAAAAGACTTTCAGGGTGGACACAACAACAACCCGTTAAAGTGACTTTTTCGAAAGGGCTTTTTGTGGCGAACACTTTTGCAACTAAAGTTTACAAAAAAAAAAATCGGTTAAGCAAATGCATTTTTTTACGAACTCCTTACCTAAACGGTTAAAGAAATTTAAATGCTTCCTAAAAAAAAGTTGTAGAACTCAAAAAAGCGATAATATGTAAAAAATATGCTAAAGGCTATATTTATAATTTTTAATCTATCAGGATAAAATAAATAGGTAATGTTCAATTCTTATAAAAAAAAATGTTAGTCAAGAAAATTTCATGTAGACAAAATTTCTACAACATTGTTCTGACAAGTAATTTAAATTAATTTTACAGTAATGGTTTTGCAGAAACAAAAAGAAATAGGCATCTGACTGAACATTTGCCCTAATGTCGAAACGATAGTTTGAATGGCAGATCTAGCGCTTGATATGATACCTACAGCGACAAGATTTAAACGGGGTGATTTAAGTTTGAATGGTACAAGAAAACACAAGTCGTACAGGTAACACCGCCGGGAACCATCTAGGTTTATAAAACGGTGTACTGTGTGTTGGGCCTAAGAGTTCTGTAGCAAAAAAAAAAACTATACCATTTTTGTAATTTGGCTAAGGAATCCCACAGAGCCTTTTTATGTCACATACGATTGAAACGATGCATCATGCTTCAACGTATGGTTTTACATCAAATCCAGTAGCACTTCAGTTTTGATATACGATCAGCAAGAGTGTAGAGAAAGCCAGAAAATAGAACATTTGGCCAACTAACAATGATTTACCAAAATATAAAACGAAATATGAGTAGAAGGTTGTCAAAAGTTGTTTGAATTTAAAAATTAAAAGTATATTTAGGTACCTAATACTGAAATTTTGAGAAAACTGAATGTAAGTAAAAAACAATATGAATTTTGTGACAAATTATGTGCATTTATATGACTACCAAAACGCTCATAAATTGATTAAACGTAAACGTCAGTTTTTGTAACGCAATCATAAGCACGAACAGCCATTGTGTTGCGTATATTTTGAATTTAGCTTATACCAACTTCTGACATTTAACTGTCTCCTGATTTTTTCATAGCCTGTATGTAATGCTATTTTCTTCAATTAATTTAAATCAGTTATATTTTAAAGGCAAAAATTAATTTTAAAATCGTAAAAAATCATCGTTCTAAGAACTCTGTGCTAAATCTATTTCAATCGCGGAACAACAAAACAACTTGTACTGCCGATAATGTTCTATATATTTTTGAATATAACATTTAAATATTTACGAGTGGTCAGAAGTGCAAAAAACCTTTGGTGTTTTGGTCAGAGTATCGAACTTTGAATTATTCATTATTTTGTACGGGTAATAAATATTTTTGCGTGGAAGACCCGGGCAATATTAAATGATTTGTAAACTTGCTAATAATTTCCCATATTTCCTTGTTTAACTTTGATACAGTTAAACCTACAGAATGGCCAGTAAAGTGACTTCTAAAGGTGATATTTAGATGCCTTATATTGATGCCATTTCCTAAGATTATTAATAATCACGGTACATACGTGGGGATGATACGGTCACCCTTTGATATGTCATTTTAATACGTTTATACGTTAGTCAAAGTCAAAGTCAAAATGGTTTATTCAAATAAGGATTTTACAATCACTTTTGAATCGTCAAAGTTATAAAATATTATTTTTTGAACCCTCCCACCTTCCCGCCGGTTCACAATGTTGTTGATTTCTACCGAGAAGAATCCGGCAAGAAACTCGATAGTTACTCTTTTAAAAACACTATCAATAATACAAATAAACTAAAAATACAATTAATGTTTTAAATAAACAATTTTAGCCGTACAATTTTATGTTATTTCCATTTTAATTTGGTTTACCTATGCATCCTGTAATTGAGCATCATCAGTCCCAAGGATTTTTATCATTTACATAGTCTGAAATATTGTAGTATGCCTTTTTACAAAGTAACTGCTTGATAAAAGATTTAAATTTACTTATTGATAGATTTTGAATTTTATTGGGAACTTTGTTGTAAAAGTGTATACATTGCCCCATAAAAGAGTTACTTATTTTGTGTAGACGTGTATCATGCACCAACAGCTCATTTTTACTTCTAGTATTTACTTTGTGAACGTCACTTTTCTTGCTGAAACTATTGATATTTTTATGTACATATAAAAGATTTTCATATATGTACTGCGACACTAAAGTTAAAATTTTTACTTCCCTAAACCTATCCCTCAGAGATATCCTAGATCCTAATTTATAAATAGCACGAATTGCCCTTTTTTGTAACAAAAATATTGTATTTACATCAGCGGCGCTACCCCACAATAGGATACCATATGTCATTAAACTAAGGAAACTCTAAAATATACTATTTTTGCAGTGTCGACATCGGTCAATTGTCTTATTTTCTTGATCGCAAACACAGCAGAGCTAAGTTTTTTGGCTAGGTTATGAATATGAGGACCCCATTGAAGTTTGGAGTCCAGCGTTATACCAAGAAAGACTGTTGAATTAACAAGTTCTAATTGCTCGCCATTAATATTAATACATGTAAATTTAACACATTTGGTTTTTTTTTCATTAAGTAACAAATTATTAGCGTTAAACCAATTTACAATTTTAGAAAGGGCATTATTTAATTCATTATAATATGTCTGTCGTCTCTTAACTTTAAAAAGCAAAGAGGTGTCATCAGCAAATAAGACAATGTCATGGTTTTTTACATGATATGGGAGATCATTAATGTAAATAAGAAATAGAAAAGGACCTAAAATTGAGCCCTGAGGGAACTCCCATAGTGACTGCTGATCCCGGAGATCTTTCACCGTTGACATCTATTTTCTGTACTCTCCTACTCATATAGGATGTCAAAAGGTCGAGAGCTTTGCCTCTAATACCATAGTGATGTAGCTTCCTGATGAGATTTTCATGTTGAACACAGTCAAATGCCTTAGATAAATCACAAAACACTCCAAGGGCGTCATGCGAATCCTCCCAGGCGTTATATATATTTTTTAATAGTGCCACTCCTGCATCGGTTGTGGAACGGCCTTTCATAAAGCCAAACTGTTTACTACTAAGTAGCTCATTAATACAGAAATGGCTTAACATTTGACAAAGTATGATTTTTTCAAAAACTTTACTGAGTATAGGTAGTATTGAAATAGGCCGAAAATTATTAGGATCTGTTGAATTACCTGATTTAAAAAGAGGTATAACTTTGCTAAGTTTCATCTCATCAGGAAACACACCACTATCAACACAACTATTAAAAATTATGGCTAAGGGTTGTGCTATAACATGAATTATTGAATTTATAGTTTTTACAGAAAGTCCCCAAAGATCTGTGGTGTTTTTAATTTCTAATGTTTTAAATGTATTAATGATATCCGTAGGACTAATGTTTTTAAATACAAAGGGAACGTTACATTCAGGAACACTAGTTTTTAATAATTTTTCTGCTAAGATTGGACTTGTTTTGAATGGAATATTCCTAAAAAACTGTTCAAAGGCAACTGCTACCTCATAATTATTATAGCATCATCTACAATCAACTCAAAGTCCTGACAAGAATTCCTAGCTTTACCAGTCTCATTATTTATTATGTTCCATGTAGTTTTTATTTTATTTGTTGAATTTTTTACTTTATGTCTGAGATGAATTGCTTTTGCAACAAGACAGACCTTTTGAAAGGTTTGTGAGTATTTTTTTAAATATTCCCTAAATATTAAGCTATTATTATATGTTTTTTCTTTATATAATTCATACAGTTTACGCCTACTTTTATGAATACCTGGGGTAGCCCATTCACTAAAACTAGTTGTTTACACCTAACATTTGTAGTCTACCATATGTTTTTGTCATTAATTCTTTTCATGATTTCTTAACTAAAATGCAAACAAATCAAACACTATAGTCTAAAACCATTCTAATTAAAGTGATTTCAACTCGCGGGAACATGTTACATTTTATATGAGACACCAACATGCACTTAAGGTCGGTGTTTCAATATATAAGAATCAGTGAGAAACGTTGAAAGCTTACGCTTGAAAGTTTTGAGTGTTTTTCGGATCACGTTCCATCAGTTGAGCTTAGTTTTTAAATAATAAAACAGTAATACGTGACTTCTGTGTTTATACGCTACACTAGCATTTTTTAGTGACTTTGTCGGCGTAAACTTTGAAAAAAGAAAGCAATGAACATATATATAAATTCTAATAAAAATGTCATCCCCAGTTTTTTAAACTCCAAAACCTATATTGGACATAACTGCCTTTAATAGTACTTTCTATGACACAATTTAGTAAGGCAAGCTAAATTTAGGAATAACCGATTTTTTGTTAATAATTAATAATAATTACTTTCGAAGGGTTACGGAACACCTAATAATTTTGTCTATCTGTCTTATAAAATATAAAATGATGTGTTTTACTGTGGCTTATATTATGGAAAATAGTGAGAAAATAAACAAGTGAAAAACCAATAAGAACCCTGAATCTAGCGATTTTTAGCACAGGGATAACAGATAGGACATTTAAGAAAATACGATATTTTTAATTCAAATATAGAAGTTACCACAGTAATAAATTTTTTGTGGTTAAAACCGCAGGATACAACTAGTTCAATATATTGTAAATGTGATATTTTATGCCTACAACTTTTATGTTAAAGGCAGCGTTTTTTTGCGCTAAATTAGTTGTTAGGCACTATATTCCATTTCACGTAGCATCGTGCCGGATATACAATTTTTTTCTAAATTGCAACAATAAAGTTATGTTGTTTTAAAGATACAATTTATATCTTTATGTATTTTATATTAATAATATTATACAAATTATATTCAATTAGAAACTAAATTACGATACGCGAAATGTTGCTTAAGATATACTGCTTATACATTCATTCATATAACGAGGTGGATTCCTCGTATACGTGTCCGACTCTCACTTAGCTCGTTTAAGAGGGCGATCTAGGCCAGAAAGTTAATTTCTGTAATTCTAACGTTGTGTATATAAACACTACTTACTTACTATGAGATATATATGTTATATACTTCTTATGTAATGTATACCGTAATGTCGCCTTGAAACTTTAATTTTTTTTGTATGGAATTCAACGTTATTACCGTTTTGTAGTCACATTTTTTGACTTTTCGCTACAGCTTAGAGTCTATGCACTAGATAACAAGCTATTCTAATTATTTAACCAACTTTCATTACAAGCAAATGCAAAACACGCTTTAAAAATTTGCACAAGTGTTGAAACAATGCTCACTTCCAGATTTTTTATTGCATTAAATACAATAAATGAAAATCATTCAGTAAGGTAATGCACTAGACAAAAGCAAGTTTTATAACATATTTTTTTTTCAATGCTTTAGATGCTATAGTTTAGCCACAAAATTTGCGCAAAAACGGCGTATTTTCGTGGTCTAGTCTATACCCTAGCCTTAAATAACTGCTACATAAAACTAACTAGGGAGGAACATTTATACACAAATATTACGTGACGTAGTCGGGTAAAATAAGGTATGAGTTTCGGAAAACGACATTAAAACCGCTGTCTGTAATTTTGAGTACATATCTATTGTTTTCTATTACGTAACATGAATTAGAAATTCAGATTTCCAATTTCGTAACACCGTCACCCATCAACGTGACATGGCCCGGGGCGTTCCGTTTGCTGGATTGGTTAACAAAGGGGTATAAAAGTGTTCAAATACGAAGTGTAGGCAGGTAATCGCTTCGTGACGAGGGTCCCCATGTCCCTGGGCACCTGTACCCTTGAAATATTACAAGCTCTTCGACTAGATTCGTTCTTTGGGTGGATTTCAATTTAGTTCTAATCAAAAATAGCATTGCAATAGAAATTGTAAAGGTAATATGGAAAGGAAATCCTAAAATGAATAACTGTAACGGTTCAAGATTATTGCAATTTTCAATATTTGTTTTTTTCTTCAACAAAACTCAAGCGACCAAATTTACATTCTAACTTAAAACTTTTGTCGATGTGAAACATCTATAGGTGCGGGGTAAACAGGATTGTTAGCGTCTATATGTAGTATTGTGTACGGTGTGGCGATGAGTCACCATGCGCAAGCGACTGCGTGCCACGCTATATATACAGTACGCAATATATAAAATAATTTCAATGTTTCACATCATTCAGGCGTCCCGTGATGGCTGTTTTTTTCATAAATTCGAGACATAAATTACACTAAGCATATCTAATAAGTTACTAAACTTATATCATAATTAACATAATTAATATAATTTTTAAAACAGAATATCGTTAATTAAAGCTTCTAAGAAATGTGAGTAATGTTGCAATAACAGCTTAACGTAGAGCTTGTTTACCACCTTGGTGATATATAAAAACTGTTACTAAAATAAAGACTTCATCAATTAATTTTCGGTCATATGGTTATAGTAAAAGATTCACAATTTTACTATTCACACGCTGATTTTTTTTAAAAGCTGTCATTAAAATCGGCTAGTTGTCCATGTGCTGGCCTCTATTCGAATGTTAGCTCTCAATTCTTTCTAAGTTGTTTATGTAGATTTTTAAGCGAGATACTGAATAGTAATAACACTTTACGATACCTCAATGTTTTATTGAAAAATAAATTTATGTTGCAGCTTTGAAAACTTTGCTTCAAACAAACGTGACTTAAAGTTAGAGCTTGCTTTAAATTTATTTCCAAACTCAACAACGTGTTACTCGTGTTAGAGAAATTGTTATATTTCCTTTGTAGTATTCTGCGGTTCAAAAATGGAATAGATCAAGTAGAGATATTTTAAAGCTTAAATGACCTCGACCGCATTTTATGCATTTTTTATGACCTTTATTGTCGTTAAAAGATGTGAAGTGCAGAGAATTTCAACTACAAAATTTAAAAGTCGCTTTACAGACATCAATATACGTAAAAATAGGAATTTCGAAAAAGTTATTATCAACATCATTGTTTCTTAAACACTAAATAATCAGTCACATAATTGAGACTTTTGATGTAATCTGAAACAATATTTTATTTAAAATACTACTTAAGTTTTTTTTTTTTTTTTTATTTTACTATTAACAGTAATTGTAAGACTTGTTTGTTAAGTGTTTCAATACAAAATATGTATTTATAGTTAATTCACTATAATATTACGTTTCGTTTGTAGTTTAACGAAAAAAAACTTTGGATCTTAGCAATTAACCAGTACTATAATTTGCTTGTATCACAAGGGTCAAAATAATATTTTTACGGCGAGGCGGGTATTTTGAATCCTGAGTAGAGCGAAGGATTCTAAAGTAGAATCCTGACCGCAGCGAGGAATTCAAAGGACGGAGCACGAGGTGCACGATACGACCGAGTGATACACTCTACTTTTTATCATCATCTATGAGAAAAGAGATAAGTGTAACCTATAAATGAGATAAGTACATTTATCCATTTTAATATCACTACTTTAGGAAAACGCACTTTTTTATGAAAATATCGTCATAAATACGATTTTGAGTAAACAATTATAAAGGCGGAATACATTTCACGCGGTTTTTACTTTTTCACAAAATTTTTTTTATTTGTTCCGCGCGTGGCCAGTTTGTTTTATTATACCGCTAGTAACTCGTTTATACAATGTCCTTGATTGTACTCTATAAGCCACATGCCAAATTGAAATGACTTTGCGTCCCTAGAGATTCAAAGTGCAACTTTAATTGCTTTTACGAGGTACCACCCTTTTTTAAATAGATGTGGTAAAAAAAAAGTTATTTATTTCTCTTGGCGATTCAAAAGTATTCCTAGAAACCTATTTTAATAAAAAGATTATGAATTTGAAATTTTACAATAATCTAAAACGGCTCGAAAAAAATTTCCTGCTTCAAACAATTACACTTGATATTGTGGTAAGAATCTTATATTACCAAACTCCAGGACAGCCTACAGCAAACATTTCTGTATTTTTAGGGTTCCGTACCCAAAGGGAACCCTATTACTAAGACTTCGCTGTCCGTTCATCCGTCCGTCTGACACCAGGCTGTATCTCATGAACCGTGATAGCTAGACAGTTGACATTTTCACAGAAGATGTATTTCTGTTGCCGCTATAACAACAAATAAAATACAGAATAAAATAAATATTTAAGGGGGCTCCCATACAACAAATGTGATTTTTTTTCTCGATTTTGCTCTATATTGATAACGGCAACAGGTAGACGCTTAAAATATTCACAGAAAATTTAGTTATATAGTTACTTTAAAAATAAATAATTAAATTAAAATAAAACAATTTTTTTTATACCTCTAAGACGGAAAACAATTAAGCACACGGTCCGCCTGATGGTAAGCGGTCACCGTGGCCTATGGACGCTTATAACACCAGGGGTATGACTCGCGCGCTGCCGACCCTTCAAAAATCCAATAACTCCTTTCATGAAGAACCCTATACTGTAGTCCTTAGAAAAAACCTTGTCAGGCAGCTCATTTCACAACCCAAGCGCGCCATACAACAAACATGATTTTTTTGCCGTTTTTATATATAATGGTACCGAACCCTTCGTGCGCGAGTCCGACTCAATAAAAATTAAAAATAAAATTAAAACGAAAAAAGAACTGTATTTTTGTAACACGTCATAATTTTAGATGTCGAACATGTGCGGATTTTTTTAAAGAAAACTAGAAAGAAATCTTGAAATCTATAACATACGGTACGTAATTGCAAACATTTCACATATGAAATATAAAAACTTTATTTTCAGTTTTACTTTACTGCCAGTTTTGTTTGAAAATCATATAGTACATTTAGTCGATACACTGCTTTTATCGTGGAAAAAATGTAGTTAATGGTAATATACCCTGTCGTTGTCAATGCGGCGACATGATCTATTTCATCGGTCACCATGGCTTATCATGTGTTCGTAGCGCAGGTAGAACGCAGGTACAATGCGGCGGCACCATCGATCCCATCGGTCACAATGGCTTATCATGTGTTCGGAGCGCAGGTCGAATATTTCGCTACGGCAGCCCCAATGACGTTATCCAGCGAGCTCGAGAAAGCATCAGCACTCCGCCCTTTTGGAGCCTGTTGGAGATGATGGTAAGAAGCCTGATAGCATGAGTCTTGTATCATGGAAGATGGGTCGACTATTAGTTTGGGATGCCACGTGCGTCGATACCCTTGCACCGACTTATCTCCTTAGTACAGCTTCTATGGCGGGAGCTGCTGCAACTTCTGCCGCTAGTGCTAAAAACCAAAAACGTAGGAAATACACTACTGTAAGCAGTAGTTATATTTTTGAGCAAACAGCTCCATTCCTGACATGAGTTTAACGGTTATTTTTGCATGACAAAACGACTTCAAAAAAATGAAGGATCTCAGTTTCTGTGGTATGTAGGTATGTAAGTCTAAATATATTTTTTTAGGAAACCGGTGTTGCCTAGTAGGTTGGCGTTACACACAGCGTCTCTTTCCATTCTAAAAGGCTGGCGTTTAAGCCTTACACTTCGTGATCGTGAGGAAATTTGCATACATCGAATAGTGTGTAAAGTACACAATGATGCTGGCTGGTGTCCCAAAAAATGAACACGCATTATAGAGTACTGCTGCTATCTTTGGGCGGGTGCACCCGGAGACCTGCTTGGCTCTTTTGACTCGGTTCAACGACAGGCTGAGAGAATCCTCAATGATCCCTAACTAACAGGCTGCATCGAACCTTTAATGCTGAGGAGAAAGTTTGACTCCCGTGTGTTCTACCGTTTGTATAATGGAATGTGTTCTGAGGAATTGTTCGAAATGATAGCCCACGCGTATCTACTCTCTATCATTGCAACGTTCGCAAGCGGCAGTTCATCTCCACACCTAGTTTTCAAGAAACTTCCTCCCGCGGACGCTTAGATAGTGCAATGAGGGAGTATCACAATACTGTCTTGGTTATTATTATAAAAAAAAACAATGTAAGCCTTCTTGGTTTAAATTGTTTTTTTTTTAAGTAAAATAATTTCTTAACACAACTTAAGTTCTATAATTGACTGTATAAGCAATTTTATTTTGTTCTTTATTGGATTTATGTAATGAATTTCAAAAGTTTGTTAGGATAACGAAATTAGCAAATAGTAATTTAGAAGGAAAGTCTAATTAAGAACGAAAAGTTTCGGACTACGTAACTTAATTTAAGGATAAAGTACCGGTCCACTAGTAGGCCATGCTAAAAACACTTACTTAAATATTAGTGCTACTAATTTATCAATATTTATTTCTAAGCAAACTTCAAACAAAACGACATTAGGTTGACATTCGACTGCAAGGCAATAAGTACACTTAATTAGTTTTGTCTGCGGGTTTCTTTTGTTGTTTTTTTATACTTAGGTAGCAAACAAGCATAGGACCCACCTTATTATGACTGGTTACCATAGCTAATACGCCTGAATATTTGATGAATTTTCTATGTTGTTTTTACTCAAATTAATTTGTGTTGAAAACTGTTGCTACTCCAACAAGCAGACGTAGTTAAGTTGTTTGCTATCAATTTATTACTTTATAATTGGACAACAGGATATTACTAAAACTATGTTAATTGGGAAAGGAATTTCATATTAATAGTAAACTCGAGACTGTTCAATCAGTTTTAACAAGTTAACTGATAACCACGTAAGAGCTAAGTGAAATTCGCTTGTGTTATGATTTTAAAACGTTTTCGAAATTTATTTATTAACTTTGTTTTCGGAATAAAATTTGTAGTTTATTGAAGAAATATGGGTAATATGTTAGAAAAGATGATATGTATTTTACCTCTTGCTAGACTTGACCGACTTCACTGACGGAAGAATTGTTTAGAAAGTTAAGAGGGGCTCTACAATTAATATAAACAGGTAAAATATGTTATATAATATTACTATCGTCACGTAAAGACATTGCATTACATAATATAGAAGCTTATATATACCTTCAGTCAACAAAGTATCGGGAATGGATGATTTGTTTATGGTTCCAAATTCAAATTTTTGTTTTTTTTGTTGTTGTTAGATTGGCACAACTGTTTTCTATTTTGGCGCGGAGTTTGAGTTGCATCTGTTATTTATATTAAATACAGTGCTGTTTTTAGTTATATCATATCTAGTGTGTATTGCGAATTTCATAATGGACAAAAACATTGAACAAAGAGTTTGTCTTAAATTTTGCATCGCCAATGGAATTTCGTGTTCGGAGTCACTGAAAATGTTACAGAAGGCTTACGGTGATTCGACTTTATCAAAAACACGTGTTTATGAGTGGTACAAAGCGTTCAAAAGCGGTCGAGATGTGATGGAAGATTTGCCTCGCTCTGGTAGGCCATCAACGTCTGCAACTGAAGTTAACATCGCAAAAGTGAAGGAAATAGTGACTGAAAATCCTCATTCAACTTTGAGAGAGATAGCCGCCGAACTTTCTGTATCTCACGAGTCGATCCGTACTATTTTAACTAATCATTTGGGTATGAAACATGTTACCGCTCGGCTAGTCCCAAAAGACCTGAATTTTCTCCAAAAACTCAATCGCATGAGAGTCGCTGAGGACATGCTAGAACGAGTCAATTCCGACCCAACATTCATGAAACGCATTGTTACTGGTGACGAGACGTGGGTTTACGAGTTTGACATGCAAACTAGTCAACAAGCTTCGGAGTGGCGCCTTCCAACTGAACCGAAACCGAAGAAACCACGCCAAAGTCGATCAAAAGTCAAAGTCATGTTGACTGTTTTCTTTGACTATCGCGGTGTTGTGCACTCGGAATTCTTGCCGGAAGGTCAAACGGTAAATAAAGAATATTATTTGAGCGTTATGCGGCATTTAAGAGAGCAAATTCGACGAAAAAGGCCAGATTTGTGGAATGAAAATTCTTGGATTTTGCACCACGATAATGCGCCTTCGCACAAGGCCATCATTGTGAAAGAATTTTTGACCAAACACTCAACAAATACCATCGAGCAACCACCATATTCACCAGATATGGCTCCTGCCGACTTCTTTCTTTTTCCTAAACTCAAATTACCACTTCGTGGCACCCGTTTTCAATCGGTAGAAGACATAAAGGAGAATTCGCGCCGAGAACTGAATTCAATTCCGGAAACAGCGTTTAAAAAATGTTTTGATGATTGGATTATTCGTTGGCGTAAGTGTATCGTTTCTGAAGGAGCATACTTTGAAGGTGATAAAATAAATTTGGATGATTAACAAACAGTTTGTGTATTATTGATCTTTTCCCGGTACTTTCTTGACAGAGTAGTATATAAGCTTCTTGGTGACAGTAGTGTCAGAGGTTAGTTGTAACGTACATAGGTATATTAAAGGACACATATGTTACAATAAAATTACTTTCTAACAATAATAAATGAAGAAATAAAAAAAAACTTTCATTTTTTGGTTACCAAAATGTATTGTTGACCGTATAAAATACCATATAGGTTAGGTCCTGGAATAGAACAAAGGCTACTTTTTCTCCCGAAAAATTCAAGTTTTCCCGCGGTAATAACTATAACCGAGCTTAAACGAACTTTAGCTTGCTATAGCAAACGTCATTAGTCTAATTAAGGAGTTCTACGCCGATAACCGAATTTAGGGCGGGCGGGGACGCTGGCATGATCTAGTATTAATACATATCCAAGTTTGGAAAACATAGGTATAAAGACGTTGTGACATAACTGTTAATTTATTTTCCCACGGTCTTTATTTTGTAAATTTTACTTTTCTCAAAGTAAAACGCGCGTTTATAGAACTGGCCGTAATGCAGCGCCTTTTCTATTTAATATGTATAAAAGCGTCTGTTCAAAACATGAACTACGCGCACACTACAACTTCAGTCAAAACTTTTTAATTTATAAATTCTCTAGATATCTATCCGCCATCTGGTAGTAATGTTTTTTCTCTAATTCTATTCCCGCCATTTCAATTGATGTGTTTCGGTTAGTTTATTTATTTATTTATTCACCTTTTATTCTTATTTATTTACTCGCAAATGTAATGAAAAACATTGTGTGTAACACAGGTGGTATGTAAATAACAAAGTCAAATCATTAAAGTCTTCGCCCATCGGCCTTAGGCTTTTAGATAACCTTTCTTTAGTCGTTTTCTCCTTACCGCTTTTAATACACAATTTACTATTAATTTAAAACACCAAGTAGGACAGCATACAGAAAATTTAATATTGTAAAAATGTAAGTGAATATAGCAAAAGACTAGTAAGGTTACTTTAAATCTAAACCTAAGAGATCTCTGTAATTGAATTGCCTGTTGCTTTTATTTTCATTTACCCAACGTAAACTAATAAAGTGGTCTCGTGCTTTCACAAAGCGTTTGTCATTTCACAACAAAGATGGCGTATTTTTAGCGTAAAGCTTTTTGCTTTGTTTTATTTACGGTATCCATTAAAACTAAAATGATTTCGAAACACAAAATGAAACAACCATTCTAATAACTCAATTTTAACCGCTTTTTCCTACTTTTTACTATTCTTTTTTTCCTTAGGTAAATTTAATTTATAGTTTTTGTATTATAAGGGTATTATTATAACTATCGAAAAAAACTCTCTTTAAAATGGGCCAAGTCCTAACTTCCTCCCGAAAAGTCTGGCATATACACTGGCATCGCTTCGGTCGGCGTAGATTTGGACTGGCGCACTGCACAAACCACTATGAAAGTTGGCACATCTAAATCGTTGTCCATTTTTCTATAACTCGCCCCTAGAGGGCGCTGCAGCGCATCATGTTTAAGGGCAAGACAACTTCTGCCAGGCCAGCTAGTAAAATATAAATAAATACCTAGGAGGTTATTGCAATAGTCTTGAGTACGCCAGACTCGGGAATTCGTAAGGAAAATATATGCAAGTACGGGAATGTACTACCTTTCCTTAAAAGCTCCCTGATCTAATTAATTGTGCTTTCGAAAAATATCAGGGCATTCATTTGTTGAAAGATTGATTTCCATGGAAACACTATGTGTACTTTAAGAGAAAAGAAAAAATGAGTGATTTATGGTTTCAAGGTAATATGTGTGTTTGGTTAGATTGACCTTCTTTTTATTAATTTTGCAATTATTATTTTGGTTCTATAAAAGACATTATACTTATAACCATAATTCATAAAAATCGGAGACCTAAATAAATATATAATTCTGGGCAAATTCTCTGCTGAGTTGGATCACTGTTATCATATTTATATTAGCAGTCATCGGCGTGCTAACAATTGGAATCAGTCGTAAGTACAGACGTACTTATAGAAACTTTAATACGGATAATAAATTTGAATAGCAATCTTAATAAGATATTCCCTTAATAAGGTTACTATATTAATTTTTTTTCCACCGGTAGAACTTTTTAGATTTTAAACAGTAATGTTTATAAACAAGGTCGATTCCCACTAGATTTGCAAAAAACAGAAACGTAGGTGAAACAACAAACAATAATAGAAAACGTATGCGGCGCGACGGTCTCACGGTGGGTGGTACCAATTTATATTAACGAGTTATAAAACATAAAAACACGAAATTACTATATAAATATAAACTGCAAAAATATAACCTGTCAATATGACGCTAATCTCTTTTGTGGCACTTTTTATAATGGCGCATATATATATATGTGTGTGCATGTGTATGAATTTACATATGTGACCGCACCGCACCGACATTCACCGCTAAGAAAACCTCATTCAATGTTGTCCCACAATTCCAAAACTCTCACCATCTCCAAGAGCATTGGGAGCTTTGGTGTTGACATGTTTGGATGTTCAGTTCCGAGATCATCTGCAAGACAAGGAGAAGCTCGCGTCCATAAAAATTGGTGAACTCAACAGAGCGAAGCAATACTTCACGTCGGGGCAAAGGTTGCTGCTTTATAAGTTACAAGTTCGGCCCCATATGTAGTACTGCTGCCATCTCTGGGCGGGTACACCCAAATACCAGCTTGGCCCTTTTGAATCGGTTCAACGATGGACTATAAGAATTTGTCGACGATCCCAAACCCACATGCCGTATCAAGCCCTTAAATCTGAGAAGAGACTTACTTAAGAGATACTTAGCCTTTCTGTGTGTGTTATTCCGCTTGTACAATGAGATCTGTTCTGAGGAATCGTCTGGAATGATGCCCACGGCTAGATTCTACAATCGTACCGCTTGCGATCGGCAGGCAATTAATTCTTACACTTTAGAATGGTCGCCTACTGTACGGTTTCAGAGAAAATTCCTCCCGCGAACGCTTGGGCTCCCTGCCATGGTTATCTCTAAAGACTACAGTATGGGGTTCTTCAAGAAAGAAGATATAGATTTATAAAGGGTCGGCAACGCGCTAGTGATACCCATGGTGCTGCAAGCGTCCATATGCTACGGTTACGGTTGCCATTAGGTAGATCGTGAGCTTGTTTGCCACCCTAGTAGTATAAAAAAATAAAAAATAAATTTGCACGCCAATATAGGGTGTTTTTGTAACTAAAAAAAATCTGGTTATTAAGTAAGTAGGTGAAAAAAAAATATGTAAGATTTTCAAATATCCGCAATAAGTCTCATTCTACGAAAACGTAATATATGAAATAAACGAAGGTATTTCAAATACCATGTGTACTGGGCCAGCTTTTAATTGATTTGAATTTGAAATTGTATTGTTAGCCCTAAAGGAATATATTCAAAAAACTATAAGTAAAAGGTTAATACTTATATTCTTTAAGCACACAGCTACTTTATTTTTTTTGGGTCGATAAATATTGAGTCTTGACTGTCTCTAAATAAGTTGCTCTAAGATTTTCTATCGGTAATTTAATTTTAGTCAGTATTTTAAACGTCTATTACATATATCTATTCATTTAAAGTAATCTATACATATAAAATGCTTTGTCCTGAAAGACTGATGGATCAACGCACAGCGTAAACCGCTCATCGTAGAGACCTGAAACTTGGAGGGTGTGTTCTTTGTATTACGTAGGCATCCGATAAGAAAGGATTTTCCGAAATTCTACCCCTAAGGGGGTGAAAAAGGGGGGCAAAGTTTGTATGGGACAACGTGATTCCTCGGTCCAATCTCCTTCAAATTTTGCATAATCTTTTTTTAACAGAATTGGTGGAAGACGTGTTTCGTATTTTATTGAAATTCATCCCCTAACAGGGTTTAAAATGGGTAGAAAGTTATTTTGGTGGTCATTTGCTTCGAAGTTAATATCAATACACCTTAGTGCTTTTGTTTTAAATCACATTTTATTTTGACACATGTTTGACATCTCAATTCGATTTTATTCAAAAAAGGTAAACTCACTCAAAAACATAAGCATTTCTTCTTCTATACTTATATTATAAAGTTGAAGAATTTGTTTGTTTGTTGGCTTGAATGCACTAATCTAAGGAACCACTGGTCCTATTTGAAAAAATTCAGTGTTAGATAGCCCATTTATCGAGGAACGTTATAGGCTATATATCATTACGCCAAGACCAACAAGAGCGGAGCACCAATAAAGAATGTTTCATAATCGTGGTTTTTTTTCTTTTGAGAGCTTTCGCTGCGTGCGCTGCGTAAACGGTTAAAGTTTCTCAAAAATCATTTATGCCAAAATTGTTTCCCTCTAAAAGTTATAAAAATAAGTCTGCGACAGCATATGTCTATCTTCTAAGGTAGGCTCACTATAACCTTTTTTATGCTTACCAAATTTGTTCCAAAATAATAGATTATTTGCGACGGTGTTTATAAACATGATATTAATCCTTATCCAAATAAATACGCTATTCTTCACAAGTATTTAATTTAAAACGAAATTGCCCTTTACATCATTCGATTTGAATGAATGTCTTAGGACATATGGCAGTTTTAAATTAACATCGCAGCAAAATAATGATCAAGTACTGCACGCACATTTATGATGTGCGAGGCCGGCAGAGTCCTGAGGCGGAAGGGCGGTACGTATTGTTTACAAATATTTTCACCTTCTACGTAAACAAAGTCGCGGATTAAAGTTAGCGTTAGCCCAAAGTAACTAATACTAACTGACTGACTGACTAATCTATCAATGCGCAGCTCCAACCACTTGACGGATCGAGCTGAAATTTAGCACATATATAGCTATTATGATGTAGGCGTGCGCTAAGAAAGGATTTTCCAAAACTCACCCCCTAAACGGGGGTTCAAAGTTTGTATGATGCTCGCGAGGTTAATCATTTAGTTAATTAGTTTTTAGTAGTAAATTATTTATTATGTTTGAGAAAGAGAGAGAGAGAGAGAGAGATGGAGAGAGAGTGTTAGTAGGTTTTATTCTATAATTGAGGAGTTGCCGTAAAAATCCTACGCCGATATCCAAATTTAGGGAGTTTCGGAAGAGAAAAAGAATTGGTGAGCTCGGTGTGACCTTTCACTTCAGTGGGCGTAGTGTGACCTTTCACTACAACAGGCATGGTGGGACTTATCGCTTCGGCGGGCGTGGTATCACTGGTCGGTGTATGCAACGGGCAGCGTGTCGGCGTTGAAGAGCCTTGGAAAGCCTTTCCCTTGAAGTTGTCTTCACTTAACTGATTTTAGGGACTACGACTAATACTAAAAATGACTGCAATAAACGGGGTACTATTAGAACCATAGATCTATGAGGAAAATCTATTTAGAGTCATAGATCTATGAGGATAATTTATTTAGAGTCATAGACCTAAAAGGAAAACCTATTTATAGCCACATGTCTAAAAGAATAACCTATTTAGAGCCATAGATCTAAAAGAGTTAACTATTTAGAGCCATAGATTTGTGAGGATAACCTATTTAGAGTCGTAAATCTAAAAAGATAACCTGTTAACATTTCTATAAGAAAAACCTATCTATAAGGATAATCTATTTTATCCCATGAATCTAAAAGGATAAACAATTTCCAATGTAAACACTGTTACAACTAAGTTCCTTATAATATTCAAAAGCTATCAATAAGTAAATTAAAATCTTTTTTATTTATTTATTTGGTATACCAACAGTTATTACAATAAAACTTACAATCTAAACACATTTTAAAATTTTCTTAATTAAATGCACAACCAATTATAGGTACACGTCACTAGATCTAAAGTAATCAATGATATGCCTACCAACATACGTTACATGTGTACAATAAGATAAATAAAATAATAATAATATATAAATTAATCAGTATAAGATAAAAAAAAAAAAAACCAAATTAAAATGAAAATATTATATAATTGTACCGCTTAAATTTTTTATTTTAAAACCATTGATTGTATTTTTTTCATGGTATTTTCAAAAGAGTAACTATCGAGTTTCTTGCCGGATTCTTCTCGGTAGAAATCAACAACATTGTGAACCGGAGTGTGGGTGTGTGGGTTCAAAAAATAGTATTTTACAACTTTGACGATTCAAAAGTGTTTGTAATAACCTAATTTGAATAAAAATAAATTGACTTTGACTTTAATTTGGAGCTATACATCTAAAACTATTTAGTTACCTATAAATATGTTTTATAATTGCTCGAACGCTGGGCTAAAACCACAAAATGGTCTTTGAAGGAAATTTGCGGTTTAGTTTGAGATCGCGTTATATGCTGTGTTTTCCAATCATTGGTACCTATTTGAAGAGTAATTTAGTTTCTACCGAAATTCAAACTCTTTTTTGTTAGGTTTAACACATAGGTATGTATTCTCTTAATAAAATAAACACACAAAAATAAATGTTGGTTTTAAAAATAAAATACTTTGTTACATGATCAATATAGGTAACTAAGGCTTGGTTGCACCAACTAACTTTGACGTTAACCATCGCCAATAATGGGAATTTCTATCGTTATCTATTTTTAAAGTTAACCAGCTAGTGGTTTGATAAAATTTGACATGCTTGTTAAGTTTATAAATAGCTGACTATGCAAATTTTCAAACAGTATTTCCTGGTTATCATTAAAGTTAGTTGGTGCAACCCAGACTAAGTAGTTATTATCTAAGTTCTGGATTGAATGCGTTTTTTTCTATAGAGCATCTGTTTTTAGTATCCATACTTATATTATAAATGCGAAGGTGAGTTTATCCACTTGAAATGCAATTCGGCATAGGGGTAGTTAAAGAGACCAAGACAGGCATAGGCTACTCTTCGTCCCAGAAAATTCGAAAGCTTTTGTTGAAATAAATATAATCAAATTCCGCTATATAGCAAGCTATATCTATCGCAGACTTGCTTATTTTAATTAAAGGGATGCTGTTAATTCCAATGTCGATAAACGATTTTTTTTTTTTTTTTATACCGCTAAAGTGGCAAACAAGCTTACGGCCCGCCTGATGGTAAGCGGTCACCGTAGCCTATGGACGCTTGCAACACCAGGGGTATCACTTTTGCACGGGCATTTAAAAATATCTACCTTCATAAGTATGTGTGCGGGGAGAAAATTCGATTTCAGGGTTCAGTATGTAAATTTTGGCATATGTGAATCTTTTTGAATACAAGTTCTAGTTTAATTAGCCCTTCCCCTCGATGGCTTTACCTAAGTGTTTTTTTTTTACATTATAGTATAAAATTAAATATTTATTACCTTAATACAGCTGGAGAGATGAATGGATGAGATGGAGTTATGTTATGGTAAGGGGCTAACTTGCATTGTAAACTGGCTTAAGTTAACCGTAGGTAAAGTTAAAATTTTATATTAACTACAACCTAGGTATTCCAAATTTGCCGCTGGCAAAAGCTAGTATAATATACCATGATACCTAGATTAGGATTTCTAACATGACTTTAGTCTACAGGAAGAAAGCAACAAAATAGAAAATAACCTTTATAAAAATAAACAATTAATGCGTTTACTCAAAATATTCTGAACTGCGACTGTGATGTAGGCTAGATCGTGTAAATGCGGCTTTTTGTGCAAATTTTGTGGCTAAACTATAGCACCTTCAATTTTAAAGCATATATGTTATAAAACTTACTCTAATTAAGTGCATTACCTTACTGAATGATTTTCATTTATTGTACGCAAGTTGTTCGTGCGCTATACCTTTACCTTTGGTGAAGAATGAAAGAAAATGCAATTTGGTAATAAGTTCACTATTTCTACAAGTGTGCAATAAAGATTGTTAAATAAAATAAATACATTGTAAGAAGCTATCATATTAGTTTTTCATTATGAAACATATTGAAACAAGCTTAAAGTAAAATCAATTGAAGTCTAAGGAAATAAGATGATTTAAATATATATGATCTAAGCAAATGGGACATGATATAAAACATTGATACTTTAGTGAAGAATCAAATCCAGTATCACTGTAACAATAGACTGAATATTGTCAAATGATTGCTTATCATTCCTTTAATTTGTAATATTAAAGGAGAAAATATATTTTTGATTTCGAAAATCTAATTAAAAGTGTGACTTACATGATTGCACCAGTAACGCTTCGTCGATCTCCAAGTAATTGGCGTGAACTTGTCCCTGAAACGGTGGTCTTGCGCACTGAGACGCCACAGACAAAGGGAGATTAGTAAGTAACACAATATTATTCGTATATTTTGTTATTTCGCTTGTATACACTTAATGTAAACAACGAATAAAATTTCAAACTTTGTATTTAATGCTAAATTCATTTTTTTGATTGGTTACTTTTTTTTATTTGTATGAAACAGTCTAATATTACACGTTAAAGTAACTGTTCTTGTCTAGACTGTGGTATTGCGGAACGTTTTCTTCATCTAAATCTAGCTGAGTATAAAAGATGCGATTGACAATAGTTTAGCATACAACAGCTGAGGTTATATCAATATGAGGTTGGTTATAGCAGTAGGACTACTCTGCCTGGTGGCAGTGTATGCCAAAGAAGGTGAAGTTGTAAAGGACCTTGAAACAGCAGCTAGTAAACACGACAAAGGACACAGTAGCCATCACGAGGAAGGCCACGGTGGTCATCATGATGGAGGTCACCACCATGAACACGGTGGTCATGAACACAAAGGACATAAAGGCCATCACCACCATCATCATGGGGACCATGAGCATCACGGTAAACATCATCATCACGATCACCATCACGAACACGGCGGTGGACACAAAGGGCATCACGATGAACACGATCATCATGGACATCATCATGAACATGGACATCATCACAAAGGAGGAAAACACGGCCATCATGAGCACCATGATAAAGGAGAACATACCGATGGTTTCCACAAGAAGTACCACAAGGACCACTTCCACAAGGATCACCACTTCTACGACGGCCACCACAAGGATGGCAAGCACCATAAGCATGGACACCATCACGGACATCATCACGATCACCATGATCATCACAAGAAAGGTCACCATGGTCATCATGGCCATCATGAACACCATCACGGACATAAGGGACATCATCATAAGGATCATCATGATGATCATCATCACGACCATCACGGTCATCATGGCCATGAAGGACACCATCACCATCATGATGGTCATGGCAAGAAGGGTGGTCATGAGCACCACAAGGCCCATGGTCATCACCATCATGGCAAGCACTGATTTATTTCAAAAAATGTTACTGTGATATTATTGTTTTTGTTAGTTTTTGTACTGAAATAAAAATGTTTATACTATTTTAAACGTATACTACAAGCATTTTTTTAATTTTTTTATTCATACTTTCTAAGTCTAAATTTTTTGGTACTATTAAAATAATTTAAAGTCCTTTATACATGAATACAAGAATAAAGATTATATAATAACTTCGAAATTATCATAACCTAACGAATGCCACCTAAATAAAATTAGTAACATATACCTGTTCTAAATATAAACAACTAAATCTGAAACTAAAACTTTCTACCACTGGTATCCCTTTATAAAAGTTGTAGGTAAACCTATCTTATTATGAAGTGAGATATGGAAAAGAAACTTACATAAATTGGAGTAAACACAAGTAGAATTGTATTATAGTGTCAGTTCTGTGGCTTAGGGATTCCAAATACAAATTAGTTTAGCTACAAAACTGCGAGCTGTATGCACAATCTGCAATCTCTGAACAACGGTTTAGCGCTGGTTAATACAACATAGAATTAGTAAAGTTAAATGTTTACTAACTCAAAGCGTTAATCCTAACAAATTTATAATAAAAAGTAAAATATATTTTTAGTTTTACTTTTTAATATATAGGTAAAGGATAATTATAAAATTATAATGATAAAGATAAAATTATTATGATAAAGATAAAATTTAAAATGACAATGATAAATTGAATGCTCCACAAAGTGTTAAAAAAGAAAGGTATTTCCTTTAAATAATAATCTATGACTCAATCACTAAATGTTTTTTTCTGGACAAATCGTACAGTGCCATTAGGTCCCAATTTAAGTAAATACCTACATATTTACACAGATGTTTATCACAAAGATGTTTGGCCGGTGCGGAGATCGAACCCGCGATCCTTGGTTTTAATTAACAGCAACACTTCCAATTGAGCTAGTGAATAGAAATAAGCAATTCAATGTGATTGGTAAAATTTTACTTTGTTAAGTTTAAACTTGTATCACTTACCCGTTACATAAATTAAAGCTGTCCAACTGAACTTGTTCAAAGTTTGACCATTAGAGTCTTGATCCCACTAATGTTCGACCCTAACATACCTTTACGTGATTCAGTAGAGGTCGCTACATTAACTTTACTTCGGGTACGTAAACTGTATAGAGGTATCTACCGTCTTTATTACGAACCCTTGATCTATTCTCATTTCTTTTAACTCGATCGATTAATTCATACATACATTGCATTTTTTTTTCTATTAAAAACTATATTTAAATATGTTATAAAGCAAAAATATTCATATGTTTTACTGTTTTATTTATTATTTTGGAGTAACGCTTTAGGTTAGAAAACATTTTACTACTTCTATGTTGTCTCATAAACCGTTGTTCAGGGATTGCAGAATGTGCATGCAGCTTGCAGTTTTGTAACTAAACCAATTTGTATTCGGAATCCCCAAGCCACAGAACTGAGACTATAATGCAAGCTGCACTAGTACAAAATAATGCGATTACATACAAGCAACTAAATAATCTCTGTATCGAAGAACAATCTTTATAGTTTTATTAGAACTATTTAAACGGTCTTACATTGCTGTTGAAGTAGGTAACTGTTTGGTTTTTTGATTTTGTGAGAAAGTTTAAGTATGTCAGTTTGGATGCCTTTAGTTTTATCAAATAACCCTTATCCTAACTTTTTAAATATACAAATAGAATCACAAGCCTGTTGAAATTTAATTTGCTTAAATATCAAAAGTTTTAAATAGATTTTAAAATCAAAATTCTTAATTTATACTATTAACTGCACTACAAAAAATAAAATAAATCTTAACTAACAATGTCTAAACATTATCCAAAAAACTGCCATGTGAAAGTGTGTCCAGAAGACTGGCATCGTTTTCTTGTTGAATAGGTGAACTAATCCTGTGAGCTAAATATTTGTCCTCTCTCTGATCATGAGATGTGTCAATAATGACATTTTCTCAATCATGCTACGATATGCGACCATATCTTGCACAGGCTTCGTAGCATATTGCTATCGCATATTGTAGCATGTGTGAGAAATAAATAAGATCCAGTGATGTCAGGAAATTGAGTTATCTTATCTTTTTACACTTAAACAGAAATTAATAATGTGGACCAGCGACTTTTATTATAAATAACAAATATTAGAATAACAAATAATTAGGCAAAACAAATTAATTACACGTGTGGGTGTTATCGGTTTTTCTTGTCTTTTGCGCAGTAAAATTCTATATATATACCGATAATTATGGTAAGGTAAACAACACTTGCTTTAGCCTTCATTTGCTGTCTACTGTTTAATTGTTAATCGTTAAAAATAAAACAATAAAGAAACTAAAGCAAAGTCATTAAAGTCGCTTAAGCTAATTCGAATAAAATGGAAACACCGATAGAAATAAATACCAGAAAACTAGTTAACGATAATGCAGTTCCAGCCACTTACCTTTATTGCCCCTGGAGTAACTTCGGCGTAAGCTCTAACACCCTAATAAACTTTGTTAATATGCTTACTTGAAGTACGCTTATGCTGAATGCGTAGAATTACAGCTCTTTGTTCAGTTAATCTTTATCAGTGTTTTATTCGAAGAATACACATTCTCAAAAGAAAATTGCAAGTTTCCACAACAGTAGTGCTTAGTTCGCAGGTAGGTATTTTGAATTGAGAGTTATATGTATGTATAAATAAATACAGAGTGTTATATTTTTTCGAATTCAATTAATGAGTGTATGTTCCTTAGTCCCTTTACTTTTTACTTGTTATGTTCTTCTTATGTTCCCTATTGTCCTTATGTCATTTCGTAATTGAATAGATTTTACCTGCAATTTTGATTAGATCTAGGATCTTTGTTTAATACCTAATATATTTTTTATGATACAAGATTACGAAATGTCTTGATAGTCAAATAATAAATAATAATCAAAAAGTTATAAAGATGTAATAAACAATTACTTTTAAAAATTTAAATTCTATCTTTTTAACTTCTTAGTATCTTTTATTAAAGTCGGAAGAAGGAGGTTGTTAATTCGACTCGTGTGTAGGTAATATTATTAGAATCGCTCAATATTCATATATATGTTAGTATACGAGGGCCAAACTTCATTCAAGTGTGTTTTGTTTATGTTTGTATTTATCTATGTATGTATGTATACAAACAAACGTTTGTCTACTTCTCAGGAACTAGAGATCAGATTTTTATAATTCTTTTTTTCTAGAATTCGTAACGATCAACTTAGGGAATAGTTCAAGTTTTATCAAAAAAATTAAGTTTTAAGTTTACAACATTAATATGGGACCACCTCAGTATACCAAATACAAGCATCCAAATTGAGAACCTCCTCTTTTTTTGAAGGCGGTTAAACAACAGTTATTTGGGCAATTATTTGAAGACTGCAGCACATATTATTATTAAAACACACGTAAAGAAGCGTTATATTTGAGCTTGTGACGATACCAATATTTATGCCTTAACATTTTGTGATGCAATGTTTTAATTCAAGTTTTTGCGCGAAGATTTACATTAGTAAACAATTCTCAATAAACTTACTACCTAAAGCAAAATGTATCTTTAAATTGGAATGGCACGTTTAAATATACAAGTTCAGTTATTTTATACATTAGCTGAGAAATTATGACTTATTTTATGTAAGGTTTGAAGCTAACAAAAAGTTGAATACCGATGATTTAAATGTAAAATATTACATTATAAACTTACGAATCATAAGTATCAACACAAAATTAATAGTTAAGTGTAGGTAGTAATCTAGCTCCCGATTAATGGATTCGAACCTTGGACAGAAATGGGGTTGCGTAAGTTTTGAACCAGTGGCGCGAGTATGGATGCTTTAAAACTTACTGTGATTGGATGTTTGTTTGGAAGGCAAGATAATTGGAGGACGTTTTAGGATAATCGCTGATTGGTGGTTAACTGATATAGAAATGAAAGCACGTTTCATATGCTCTTTAAGGTAGTTTCATAACTTTTACTCAAATAAAATTTTATTCAGGAAATTAGATAGGAGATAGGAGATTAGATAGGAGGAGGAGTTGTTATAGTTGTTGTAGGGAGACCCTCTAGATAGGAGTTGTTTTGTTATCCGCGATTTTCTTTTCTTATTAATTTTATTGCCTTATTAAATAGTAATGCTACTGTTATTGGGAATTCCATAATGTTGAGTATAACCGCGTAAGTTTAAGTTACTTAGAACTTTTATAATATTGAAAACTCCCGCGAGACTTACCTGAGCGAGTCGTTTAACAACCATTAGGGAAGCCTCGTACAATAAATATTCTAATAATGATAAAGGGTAGTTGTCTTGGTTTTCACGTACTCCGTATAATGGTATGACGTGTTTGTTTATTTGAACTTACCCGGGGTTTGTTAAAACTTTACGAACATTTAGAACATAATATTAATATTCTAGTAGTTGAGGATAATTAGGCCATTTTATCTACACCTTCATATTAATCTAGGACTCTATAATAGTACCCCAACCAACATAACTAGAATTATACTTAAAAGATATTCTTTATTCTTTGTTAAAATTAGCTAAGACCGGACATCCGTCCGGAATAAAAATAGGATAGAGGGGTTTGAAATTTAGGGTGAGAAGGTTTGGTGGTGATAAAAGTACGTGGACCCATACATACAAAACATTCAATTGCCGTCGTTTAAATTGTCGAAACGCTGCCCGAGAAGGAGGAAATCATAGTCTACGCTTGTGTCACTAGAAGCTACCACGTGGGGTTAAACTACAGCCAGATTGTACCACCATTACTGGTTATTAAATACCTTTATACTAGAAGTTAGAGTGAAAATATTGTATGTTCGTTGTGAAATTCTTTGGGTTGTGTTTTAAAAATATCTAAACTAATGTTAATACATCCAAATTCCGGGCTCGCTTTTGACGGTCAGAAATTTATGGTAGAAACCTCTTATCACCTCAGTAGGAAGGAATATATTAACGGACCTTGTTTCTAGGATATTTTCAGCTAGGTAAAAATAAATCTTCCATAAAAATAGAAGTGGGAACAAAGATTATACCAGCCTACTAAAGAACTAGGTCTGCCAAGAGATACAGTAATTACTATGTGTAATCCATGTCCATCCGTAGCGGCGTTAGCAGGGTTTTACTATTTTGGCTGGTTAGCTAGTGTAGGTGAGCGCTGATGATCATCGTAAGGGGGCGCCCCTTAAACCTACTTTCAGGTCGCAAGTCCTGAACGCTTAGCTACCTAGTTCCCACTCTACAAAACGAATTGAGTTACCATTTATATATATATTTTACTTTCAAACGTGGAAGTAGCCTAAATTAGGGTTCCTTTGTGTAGGGATGACCGAAAATCATATTACTCTTCAGTGCCTGTGTCCTTTAGTTTTGATATTCGAGTATTTGCGTTGTTTAGGTTTTGTACTGACTTTAGAAATGGTGTAAACTCAAAAGTATTATTTATGATCGTAGTCGTAGTAAATAAATATAGCTAATATATTTATTTTCTTGATTATCTTCTTTAATGCTTATTTTGTATCCTATTGTTTGCTATATTACTCTGACGTACCTCTTAAACAACTGGGTTTACTACTTATTTAACACAACGATTTTCGGGTCCTACCACTTTTGACGATCACGTTTGGCCAAATAAATTAATTATCGACATCATTATTAATCATTAGATTCTTTTGATTGCTCTCGTTGGGTGATAGTGAGCTCGAGGTTGTTTGGAACATTTTATCAATTTATTATTTTATGAATATATTCATTTTAAAAAGGGGGGACGTCAGAAGCTCATCCTAGTATTTATCGAATAGACGACAAACATGATGGATGACTGCGTAATTTTTGTGATTACTCTTTGGATGCCATAGATACTGAGCTTAGTGTCCAATAACCAAATACAAAATTTAAGAACACTATTATTGCTTAAGTCCATCTGAAATAACTACACAGAAACAAATGTTCCCGTCGGTGATGCATAAGCAACTCTACAGGACACTCTGTCGCGCAAAGATATCTATTTGTTATACCTATATATTTTAACCCTTTGATGTGCGCTCCAAAACCGAGAACCAGAAATAAGTAGCGCCGCCATTTGTTTTTTAGAACTTTCTTATGATACAAAGCGTATTTCAAATATCAGCCAAGTGCGAGTCGGACTCGCGCACGAAGGATGGTATGGTAGGAATGGTATGAACCATTATGTATAAAAGTTTAAATTTAATAAAATTGACTATATAACTTAATATTCTGTAAATATTTTAAGCGTTTTTTTGTTTAATTTTTGGTAGTTTTTGCTCGATATTGATTATGGCAACAGGCAGTAGTAGACTGTAGATGTTTGTTGTATAGGAGCCCCCCTTAAATATTTGTTTTATTTTATGTTAATTATTTATTTTTAAAGTGACTATTCAACTAAATAATCTGTTAATATTTTTCAGCGTCTACCTGTTGCCGTTATCAATATCGAGCAAACACGAGCAAAAAAATCATGTTTGTTGTATCGGAGTCCTCTGAAATATTTGTTTAATTCTGTTTCTTTGTATTAATTCAAAGTCAAAGTCAACATGGTTTATTCAAATAAGGATTTTACAATCACTTTTGAATCGTCAAAGTTATAAAATATTATTTTTTGAACCCTCCTATTGTTATAGCGGCAACAGAAATACATCTTCTGTGAACGTTTTTACTGTCTAACTATCACGGTTTATGAGATACAGCCTGGTGACAGACGGTCGGACGGACAGCGGAGTCTTAGTAATAGGATCCCGCTTATTACCCTTTGGGTACGGAACCCTAACAATCAAGTAATTTAATATAAGTAAAATGCAGATTTTATAGTACGAAAGCAAAAAAAAATATCTTTTTTATCTAATAAACTTTCATTTAATTGTCGAATCCATAAATTCACATCTATACAAGTCGATAGAGTATTACCTGAGTCGTATAGAATGGTATTTTGACTTAATATGATGGTAACAGCTTCCAATCAATCCGTGAAATCAATTATTAACTGCCATTAATAATAGCTGATTTCTCTTGGTGGTTTATATGAAGACCATAAAATCAATTCTCTTTTTTATTACAATTCTAATAAGTAAGTCTGTGAATTAGAATATTGTCTATATACAATTAAAGGAGAGAGAAAAGCTTAAATGCAATAGTGTTAATAAAGATAGCACACAAGAGTGCCCTGACTTATTCACATTCACTGAGATTCGTGATGAAGTCATTTTATGCTATAAAATATAGTGATATTGTTCCGACAATAATTGTTAAAATTGCTAACGGTAAGAAAATATCATAAATAATAATAATAATACTAATAAAAACTGTGGTCATATTACATAGTTCCATCTAGTCCAAAACAAAGCAAAGCTTTTATTATGAAAACCAGACAACGAATACAAGTACATATTTATTTCTTTTTTTGTAAATACATAAATATACATATCATACATAAATACACCCAGACTCACAGATTATATAATACTAAGATTATATAATACTATACTAGTACAGATGCCTCATCCCATACAATGAAATGGGACCGCCGTAACTCGGGCTATTTTGTTTAGTCGCTAGATGCCGTAAGTAGCAGGTCGAAAATATTAGCTAAAGACATCTAGAGTTTCTCGTTGAATACTTACTGTTATACTGGTAACTGGTTCTTTCAAGTCAATAATAGATGGCGGTAACTGTGTCTAATACCTACTTACATATCGAGCCATACGACAAAACAGCATCGCGATCCTACATATTTTAATCATAAAGTAGGAAGACGAGGAAGTTTATTGCGAAAAAGTCTCGAGTACTCTGATCTTGCCTTTTTCTGGGGAATGTAAATATAAATAGAAGTACATGTTACCTCTCAAGATTTAGTTAAAAGGTCTTAAGAGGAGAGTTGCAATTCCATAAATTTTTCCCCCCGCAATAAGCTCTGAGATTTCAGTCAATTAATTATTATCTAGGTAATGTTAGCAGTTGGTTGTAAATAAGATTTTTTCAACTAGTTATTCAAATTTAAAATAATAATGTTAATTTAGATATGTCATGAAAATAAATACCTATCTATTATTTTACAGTGTTGTTTAATACCAATCGGCAACGATTCGAAATGTAGTTATCTATGCAAGTTAAGAAAATTACTAGGTTGGTACCTCATAAACATATAAAAGTAGGTAGGTACATAATAAAATTATAATCGAAAGCTAAAACGCTACAGTTAGGAGCAGTAATTTTTTTTCGTTATTTTTTTTTTACAACAGGTACGGATTAGGGTGGCGAAAGGTGTTTTAAAGTTTCTACCGATTTCATTTGTTTGCGTCAGGTAATTTACAGGAAATTTAGTATTGAGGTATAAGATTAAAAATATGTAATAATGGAAACTTTTTACAAGTACGAAATAAGGGGGCCAAAAGGTGGGTTTAATTAGCTTTAAGTGTAGGTATATGAAAATCGCAAATTAAATAAAAAAAAATATTTTAGGGGCATAAAATTTCATAACAATTTTTTGGGCTGGTTTATAATTTAAAATATTTGATTAATGAAAAGATTCTCACCAAACGCAGGGATGTAAAAAACCTAAAGGTTAAATTATTATTAAATGACAGATGTTTTGTGATTAAATCTTTTTTGAAAATCCTATGTTTTTGTGTTAGTAGCTAGTATTTAGTGGTTGTTGAGATTAAAATTTTAAAATGAATTCGTATTATCTATCTATTTTATCTATATATAAATATGTATAAAAATTATCTATCTTTTATATATATTAAACTATCTTTTATATAATAATATAAATATATATAAAAATTAATTGCTGTTCGTTGGTCTCGCTAAAACTATGGAACGGCTGGATCGATTTGGATAACCCTTTTTTTGTTTTGTTCGTTATTGTTAAGGCAAGGTTTATAAAGAAAAATAAAAGGTCAAATGCGAGTCGGACTCGCGCACTAAGGAAAATTCGAAGACGGCTGGACCAAATCGGGTCTTTTTTTTGTTGTGTTTGTTAGTGTTAGGGCAAGGTTTTGATGAAAGAAAAAAACGGTCAAGTGCGAGTCGGACTCGCGCACTAAGGGTAAACCGATTTTAATGAAATTTTGGTAAGTTGTTATGCACACGCCGGGGAAGATTTCTGAGAAAGAAAAAAGGGTCAAGTACGAGTTGGACAGGGTCAAGTGCGAGTTGGACTTGCGCAATAAGGGTGAACCGATTATAATGAAATTTTGGTTAGTTGTTATGCACATGCCGGGGAATGTTTCTGAGTTTAAAATTGTTTTCGCAAAACATTTTTTTAAGAACTTAGACGCATTCGTCCCAGTATAAAACTAAAAGTAACAAATACTACTGAGGTCGAAGTTCACGCTTGCGTGCGTTTGTTTTATAACATATCTAAGTATTAAGGTGGGTAGATACCAAATATATTTTTTTATATTTGGTGGGTAAGTACACCTATTCATATTATTCAGTGACACCGTTGTGTTTCGCTGTCAAACTCAGAACATGCGATCAATCAATAGTTAAAATTTATTAACTAAACCGGCACATAGTTCAATTTATTGCCGCTTTAAGTACAACGGACTCATTCAATTTATGTAAAATTTAATAAAGGTGCCCATTACTTCATTTTTGTTAGCTTAAGGGACATTTTGTTATTGAAACAATAATTTTTAAGGGTCGGTTACTTTTTTTTTTCAATAAAACAACAACCTAAATAAGAAATCGATACACACAACGCCATCTATTGATATGAATTTAAATCATTTCTGTTTTCTTTCGGATAAGGCCCCGTGCCCAGACTCAAGACAAACAAAAATGTTTATCACTAAAATGTTTGCCTAGTGCGGGAATATATATATATTAAATATGTATATATTAAAGGATATCGTTTAAGATATAGGATAGGAGGTAGGAGAGGAGTTTTTAGGAGATTTTTATGTTTGGAGGTATGGAAACACAAAGTGGATTATACACGTATAAGCTTTAAAATATTGAATTGAGAAAACTTGTCGGCGAATATCATTACTTAATTGCAGTTTTGGAAATATAAAAACATTTATGTTTACATTTCCAGACTAAGCCGTACTATTTTTGTAAAAGGAATTTTAAAGTTAAAGTTAAATGTATATTAGACCACTTTTGAGATAATGTCATATATCACCGAATCCTTTTAAGAATCCTTATTAGAATTAGATATGACTCAAATATAACTTGATTCAGTAGCTAGATAGCATTGATCTGTTCTATCGTAGTACAGTCGTAACTAGTAAAAAATAATCATTTATTTAAGGATGTCGTTCAGTACATTAACGCACCGGTATAAAAAAAAACTAGGAAAGGAACATGCAGTGTAAAAAAATAATATCATTTTGGTACAAATACAGAAGTGGTACAATTTAAGGGTCGGTTCAATATTCCTTACTCTCCCCTAAGTTATCTGATGTTGTTGAAAAAAAAAACTAAAAATCAAGCTATTGACTGGTTCAGGTTATAACAGGAAATTGATTACTCGCCAATTCATAAAAAAATGACAACTTTATCGTTTTTAAAACAAACTTCGATTGGATAATACAAAGACAATTCAAGGATGTTTATTATCCGATTGTTTTAACAAATTTTTGCGCTACCCTACAAGACTTTTAGCCGCTAGTAACAAGTAATATTACAGATCTGGTAGAAGTTAAAAGAAGGTCTACATTTTTTCACAAAAATAAAGTTTTTATTTTTATCGAACTCTTAGATGATGAAATAGAGGTTTTAATAAAAAGCTTTTCAAGAAGTTTATTTTATAATATTATTTAAGTATTTTTAGTATTTATTAGAATTCAAGAATGGATGTTAAGATTTAAGATTTGTTAAGATGTTCAGCTATTTATTGTTCCTGCATCCAATATAACCGGTGGAGTTAAAGTTACCTAAATAATTACATGTATTACGCACGCAATTAAAGAATATTTTTAAGTTCGTATTTTGGATTTAAAAAAAATTTGCATCAATAAATTATTTATGAAGCCTTATAAAATATTAATGCGTGTGACACAACCCAACGCACACGATATATATTATTATATTATATTTGGTACATGATATGAGTCTAAAAATTTTATCTTTTAAATAACGAAATAAAACAAGCAATTTTCTATGTGACAAAAAAGGGTTCTTCAGAGAATTTGTTAGCTGTGTAGAATTTAGTCAGCTGATTTTGATAAAATTATTGACTGCCGTAGTTACACCATTTCTAAAGCTACATGTGTTGTAGTTTAGTAAAACTTATTTCTCATATTATCAAGTGTGTTGTATAGTGCTACATAAAAAACAAAGAATAATAATTGATATGTGTATCACAACTTAGTTTTTAGTAGCTTACTAACTTATATATTACCAAGTGTTTCAATACAGATTGTATACTACTTAGTTGATTAACTGAGTATTGCATTCTTATGTTAACTAGTTGAGTATTTTGGCAGAAATTAACATTGTTTAGATTGTATTAACGATTCGAAAGGGTTTTCAGAAACCTCCTTGAATAAATATTGTTTTGATTGATTGATTGATTGAGCCACCCAGGCTCTTATTTCATCGTTTCGATGTTCATGATACAGCCTACAAAACACGAGTGTTTTTTACTTTACTCAAAAACGCTACGAAAAGTTCAAAAGTCGTGAAGCCATTGCTGGATGCAGTAGGGTACGGCCTTCAAACTCTACTTATACAGCAAAGGGTTAGTTTCGCGACCTCGTTAGTAATGTACTATCACTGCACTAATGCGTAATGGCAATTTTTTCTGATCTTAGCAAAATATAGGCTGTTATCGCGTTGTCTGGCCAGTGTATATACTTGGATGATAGTGTAAGTGTACGCGGCACGCGGGAAAAAAAATGGGGAAAAGAATCGGGAATGTTTTTTTACGCGCAACTAAGTTCAAAAATATCGTATGAAACGCTTTATCTATGGTCGCAAATTTTCTTGTTGCCACTTGCAACAGCTGAGCTTCTGTTTCATAATTATAGTTGTTGAGACTAAAATTCTAAGACTTTAACCTTTAGGGAGTCATAAACGAAGAAAGATTATTTCTAAGTACCTATTGATATATTGTAGTTCTTAATTCTATAAAGTTTTTGTGTGTTTGTAAGATTGATGTACTAGGACTTTACAAGTCACTAGGCGTTATAATTGTAGTAGTAGATGCCATTGGCGTAGCTAGGTACGGGCTACACTGCTCCGTCTTTTAACAGTCAGACAACCTTCCACATGTAGAGGCAGTTCGTAAGTGTTTTGATGTTAAGTAATGTCGTCACAGGATCGTCTAAAGGTGCGTACAGATTATTTGTAACACAACATGCAATGCAACATTTCCCGTACATTTTAACGCTACGTGCATTCGCAGGGCGCGCGTTGGTTCCTGCCTATTGTCGGCGTTTTTCGACTAACGTTTTGAGTGCGCGTAGTGTAATCTGGACGACTAATTCGCGACGGACCTGCCTACTGCCCGCCATATTTTAATTGACGATTGTAAAAATGGACGGCGATGACGACTAGGACTTTTTTATACACTGGTGTAATAAAATAATTGAAACACCAATATAGTCATGTACACTTCAAAATTAAACGGCTTCATGGCGTGCGCGCTGAACCCTGCCAGGAATAGTCGTTGTTGAGGCGCGCAGTGCGGGACCGACCACATATATTCTTGTTGCATTGCATCTTGTGTTTCAAATAATCTGTACCCAGCTTAACAGTCAACTATTCTCGAAACCTTTCACGAGTAGAATTTCCTTAGTATTTGATGATGCAAGGCGGTTTTGACACGCGATCATTTTAATTTTTTATCTACTAGCTTTTGCCCGCGGTTTCACCCGCCCGTAATTCGGTTATAGGTGTTTCCGATTTCCACGGCATCTTCTTAATTATACAAAATATCCGACTCACGCTTGACGTTTACAAGTAACTAATGTTCTTCCCATGGGCTCAAACTATCTCCATGCCAAATTTTCTTGCGGTTCTAACCGCCCTAAATTCGATTATCGGTGTAGGATTTACACGGCAACTCCTCAATTATAAAAAAAAGACTCACACTTGACGTTTTCAAGTAGCCTATGTGAGAGAAATAGACAGACAGCATTTATGATATTAGTATCGACACTTGTCCCAGAAAGAGCAGGTAAGAGCACTGACGTATGGACGACGTAAAGACGTGACGAATCTTCCTAAATCCTGCCCAACCTGAATAGACCCTCCTTATCGGCTTCTTTTTCAAATTATTTTTACCCAACTGCACTATAATATCATTGTCATAAAATTGTAGGTGTGAGATTTACTCGCTGTTTACATTTACTTATGCCTTGTCCTTTCCAGTTATCAAGACTTAAAGACATTAGTGCGATTGTAAACAGTTTCGAGGACATGATAAACGGGTTCACTCCTTTTTGTAGCTGGTTAGGTCATGCTTGACTGTATTTTAGAACTGATTTCGTTGTCAAATCACACAAACATCTCAAACACCTCGACGCATTGCCAGTCAAAATTCTCATAGTCCACAGAGGCTTGACACATGGGCTGATGTCCGAAGACGTCTTTTGTATAGTCTGCTTCACTCTTTGAATGTGCTATAGTGCCGTAACCCCCCTACGCAGGTGGTTGAAAATCGTTCAATAAAGGCAAGAAGATTTCCAGTCTGTTTGTGATAATGATCCTCGAAATAGCTTATAAACGTGGCAATAATTTTTAGCTGGGTGTTAACTCCCGTATTGAAAAATGGGTTCAAAATGTCATGTATCAAAATCAAGAGCAGTCTAAATGAGTCTCAGCCCATATAGCGCCCAACGCTCAAGGGCTCCCCGCGGGGGGAGCCTCGGCTTGGGTTGTTGCTCTTGGGTCGTCCCTTCGACCAGTGTGAGTCATGAACCCGAAGGTGAGTCAGCGCCAGGAGGGGAGTTGCCCTTTACGCGGTTGCGATTGCGAGAGAGTGGGGGCGAGAAGCGCCCCGGCACTCTTTGATACCTCGTGTATCGGTTTGTTCGCCGACGAACCTGGGGACATCGGTGTCGTGTTAGGGGGGATGCTCTATTAGGGGGGATGCTCTATTAGGATTAGGATAGCGAGATCGTCGTCTGGGGCCGTTAGTACGTGCCGAGGCCGCCTAACATTAGTTTTTCGACCGTGCCGAGATCGGTCGGGGGGATAAAGAGCAGAAGTAGCTCCACGCCTGTGGACTTTTACCATATGAATAATAAAGAAGTAAAGTGCCTACAATGCCATTTTTTGCCGTATGAAAATAAACATTTTATACCAAGTCTGCCCCCCTTAGCCCAAGAGCTGGCTACGCCCTAGGTAGATGCAGTGCTATTTTATAACTATATTAAGTTATTTATATTTTTTTTTAACGAGTATCTTAACGTGTTTAGTAAAACAGTTCTTGCGTTAAGAGGAATCGGAAGATCTTCACGAATCATCTATCCTAAAAGTGCTACATAATTTTTAGGACAGAATAATCATAAAAACTTGGCTTGCTAAAAGGATTTTGTTCGAATACTTTTGGTCTTGCCGGTAAAGTTAATAAAAATACATAATTCAAAATACATCAGAATCTTTAAGAAACCTGTTAGGTATAGCATTTTTTTGAAAAAGCACGCCTCTAAAACTGATTGTTGTGGTTTTATAATTAATGGTTGCCCTACTAACAGTTTGTAAAAGAAAAATTCTATTGGCACCAAATAACTGTGATAATTGGAATAGTTTTGTAGAGTACAAATTACATTTCCTCCTTTTTTTTAAAAAAAAATCTGTACATTTTGTTATTTATAAAATTAAAATTATTTATTTTACGCAAATTGTCCAAGTATAAATAATAATTCTGCAATATTATATCATTTATAGACTACGTAACCACTTATTATCAAGTAAGTAAAAATTATCAGCCTGTTATAGTTTTATAGGCATTAAAATAAATTTAAGTGTTTATTACTTGAAAAATAAAACGCTTTTTCACTTTCGAAACTATCAATATTCTTGTATATATAAATTGAATTATCTTATAAATGTATAAGTACTTAGATCAATAGCTTAATTTCCATAAAATGTCCATGGCAAAAATGTAAATTGCTTAAATACTCTACTTATGCAACACAAATATTGTTTGAATAGATATCGGATATTGCTAATTCGGTTCCATTTTTATTAGGGTTCCATAGTCAACAAGGAACCGTTATAGTTTGGCTTAGTACAAAACTACTAATCCGAGAAACCTGCGATTTGGCAGGGATATACACATTGATTAAGCCGTCAAAGTGGTGGAAAAATCTTTAAAAAAAATTTTTTAAGGTAGGTACCTCCCCTACACGTAAATTGGGGGCGTTATTTTTTTTTCTCGTCTACCCCAACGTGTGGGGTATCGTTGGATAGGACTTGGACTTGAACATTGGCAGTATGCAAAAATCATTTTTTTTTTTAAGGGCTCCGATTTACACTCCGGTAACATTTAGCTTTAAAGTACTAATTTTTGTTAGAGTAAAGTGTCCTCCCCCTCCACCAGCGAAAGTATAGTATTTGGAATTGTAAAAAAAATTACGTTAGTAGTGCATATATTGAATTTAGAAGGAAAACTATCACGGGTAAGTACACTTTACAGGCTAACGAGTAATAGTAGACCAAGTTATATAACATGAAACTCTTATACGGAAACTGAGTCATTATGGTATTGCAGATTTGGCTCTTGAGCTTATCCGCTCATATTTGAGTAGTAGAATGCAGAAGGTTCAAATCAATGAAGTAAAATCCAATGGCTCTGAAGTAAAATTAGGAGTTCCTCAAGGTTCTATTTTAAGTCCTTTTCTATTTTTAATTTACATAAATGACTTGCCTTTCTTTGTGGAGAAGCTATGCAAGATTGTACTATTTGCTGATGACACATCTCTTTTATTTAAAGTTGACAGAAATAAAACTAATTTTGACGACGTAAGTAGTGCGCTTTCTCAGGTTCTTCATTGGTTTACGGCAAATAATTTACTTCTTAATGCGAAAAAGACTAAGTGTTTAAAATTTATGATGCCAAATGTCAGAAACATAAGTACAAAATTATCCCTAAACGGAGAAGAAATAGAACTATTAGACTCAACAGTGTTTCTAGGTATTACATTAGACAATAGGCTGCAGTAGAACCCTCACATTTCAGTTCTTGCCGGAAAACTCAGTTCAGCTGCCTATGCAGTTAGGAAAGTTAGGCAGCTTACAGATGTTGACACTGCTCGCTTGGTCTACTTTAGCTATTTCCATTCCGTCATGTCTTATGGCATTTTGCTTTGGGGTAAGGCAGCTGATATTGATACAGTCTTTATTTTGCAAAAGAGAGCAGTACGGTCAATTTATAAATTAGGACCTCGAATTGATATTTTAACTGTTCCTTGCCACTATATCTTTGCTTGTATAATGTATGTACGCCAAAATTGTCACTTATTTGCTAAAAATAGTGACCTCCACAGTGTTAATACAAGGAATAAGAATAAATTGGTAGTTCCAAAATGTCGTCTTCAGAAGGTACATAGCTCTTTCGCAATACAAAGTATATTTTTCTACAATAAAATTCCAGAACATGTGGTTAATTTACCCTCAAATAAATTTAAAATATATGTCAAAGATAGTTTAATGAAAAAAAGCTATCACAAAGTAGATGAATACATAAATGATAAAAATGCTTGGAAAAATTAGAACTTAAATGATTTGTATTGGGGCATTTGAAATTTTTTTTTTTTTTTTTAAATTAAAACATTGTATATTAAGTTATTACCTAGTGTAAGGCTATATTGTATTTTTATATGATGTATAAAAGATTAACTAGTGAGTTTATTGCCGTTGCTTCTCGGTAGTAAAGCATTACGAACCTTCCAATCTTCTCCTCTTATATTTTGTTCCTTTACTACACACATTGTAACTAGTACAATCGAAGTTTTATTGGAGTTGCTTCAGTGTGTCATGCTCTCTCAAAGTGTCTCTGCGGTAGTGGCGTGTGTGTTGGGTCGTTACGTTCCCTAAAACATGGTTGAGCGAAGCGATGGCTGATTCATGTGTCATACTCGTGAACGGGTGCCGCCTGTGGAGGCTGGTCTGCTCTTGCAAACTTCTTTATATTCTTAGTATTTAGTCTTACTTTTTTGTTTTGTTTATTAATACTGTAAGACATTGATTATTCCTTAGTGATGAATACATAAACTGTCTTTTGTTTATATTAGATACTTTTTTATGTCGTGCTTGTGCTTTATATTTCATGTTTTTTAATGTTTGTAATGGAAAGTGTCCTTTTATGATAGGGAGGGCATTTTCCAATATTTTAATTGGACGCTGTAAGAGAAAGGGAGAAAAGAAATGCCCTTGCTGAGTTTCTTGCCGGTTCTTCTCAGTACAAGGTCTCCCGCCCTGTAGACTTACGAACCGATGGCGTAGTGACATTCATAAGTGCTCAATTATTGTAGCCTAAACTGAATAAATTAAATTGAATTTGAATTTGAATTTATAAAATGTACTTGGAAAAGTAAAATTTTCGTACAATTTCCACTAGAAGTTACTTATATGAAGTAGGTACATCTGTAAAACAGGTATAAAATATAAGCTAATGAACGATGTATAATTATAGTAAAATAAAATAATAACATTCTAAAGACTATTCTTCTTAAATTGATAACAATAGTTACGTTTAAATGACGCATTGGACTAGCCAGCACGCTCGGCGCAACATCGAATCGAGCGTGTGTCAGGGAGCTGCGCTCATATTTAATGGTACAGAACCCTTCGTGCGCAAGTCCGACTCGCACTTGGCCGATGTTTTTTTTATAAAATGAGTAGAGGAACGTATTAAAGTATGGATTTAGTCATCATTCAATAATACATTTTGGACCTGTAAAGATTTTTCTGTCTTGTAAATACGTACAGAAAATCATATATTTTTGGTATAAAATCGATTTATTTTTTCTGGGTACTATTTTATGTCAGGTATATTTCAAATTATATTATATTACAGCATAAATAGTTTCTGATGATGTTATAAAGATTTATCTTATGTGTTAAAATGGGTTAACTTACTAAAGTAGTGTTCGAATTAAGCAAAGTAAGTGTTCTTGTCAAATGTATACGGTTCAATGAGCGCCGCCGTTGAGACTGTGTAAGTGCTTTTCGTGAATCAAATGTTAAATCGGCCTAAGTTATGAGCGAAATAAAATGTATGGTTTTATTGTGAATAGTACAACAGGTTTAGGTACAAAGTAATAGAAAATAAGTAATTTTAGTCCTAAGACAGTAGAATTAGTTTCTTAGTTAGGCCATGTTTTCTAATTTAATTTATTTATAGTTAAATATCTTAGCACATGAGAACTATAAAATTGATTACAAAATCGTGTTAAATGAATTTTGCAAATTTTGCTTATAAAAGTGAAAATATGACTAGCTTTAAGGATGACAGAAAAATATTATATGAGAATACAGAAGAAAGGATCATTCGTTTTGGTACTAGAAAGAATCACACATATTTTTAGTGTTTACGAATTAATTATGTAGACAGTTAAAAGTTTATTTTATTGTGAGAATATTAAAGAAATAATTGTAGAATTTTAAAATCATATGAAATTTGTAAATATATAGAACTAATATTGTCCAAGGAAGATAAAGGTCAGACACAAAAATATTTTTTTAAACACCCGTGATTAAATTTTTAAATTAAGAAATCAAAAACTGGTATCATATTTCTAATAATTTCAGCGACACGTTACATACCTGAAGTATATTCTTGCAACTTTGAAGCATGAGCAACGAGTAGACCCTACTAAAAAACCGGTAGATTATACCGCTTAATTATTAGAAAAAGACTGGCAATCTTGCATTACCCCTCTTTGCTCCAGAACAAGAACGATTTCAAGCTGTTCGTATCTGACCGAACGACGCGGGGCGCAGACGTCGAGAGTGAACCGCATCGCCAGCGTCCGCTACTGACCGTGCCCAGCACGCGCACACGCGCCGCTGGTAACGCGCCCACCCTACATACTCTCGCGCTCCTCAACTCTCTTGTATCATCACAAAACGTCGACTTGTTCCATTTTACATGTCAGCAAATCGTACATTCTGCAAATGCTTAATTATAGGCTGTTGGTAGTCAATTTTAATTTATGTATATTTCTACGTTTTATTTACGTTTTTCTTTCAATTAAGTTTGTTGTTTCTTTTATGTATACGAGGGGGTACCCAAAAGAAACTTATGTTGTTGTAGGCAGAGTTTTTGTAGTACCGCGTTCTGCTGCTAGGGGCGTATAGAGCCACCATTCCCAAGCCAAGCATCGTCGATAAAGAAGGTTCCATTCGGTTTGTGTGAATTTATTAGTAACAGTTGTTTTATGTGGTCGTCGTTTTTGCATTCTCGTGAACAGCGTGCGGCCGTAAAGTTTTGTTTCTTGCTTGATAAAACTGGCGCAGAAACTCTTGAAATGTTCAAAATGGCCTATAAGGAAGATGCTAATGGGAAAACTCAAGTGTTTCAGTAGTTTTCCCGTTTTAAACATGGTGAAATGTCGATTGACGACGAACCCCGCTCTGGTCGTTCATCCACGGCCCAAACCGATAAAAAGGTAAAAGAATTTGCGAAATCATCCTAGAAGATCGACGACGAACTATTGAAGAATTGTGGAACTGTCTGGAGTGATTTGGAGTTCAGTTCAGCGAATTTTAACGGAAGATTTGGGGATGAAAAGGGTGACTGCCAAAATCGTGCCTCGGCTGCTAACTGCTGAACAAAATCAACGTCGCGTGGAAGCATGCTTTGCTTTAAAAGAAGAGTTTCAAAGTGATTTAAATTTTTTCCTTCACTCGACCTTGCCCCCTGCGACTTTTTTACTTTCCCGAATGAAAAGAGACATGAAAGGAAATCGTTTTGCCGACATTACTGCAGTGAAGATAAAAACGACGGAGGCGCTGTCGGGCATCACAGAAGACGAATTTAAAAAATGGTTTAAGTCATGTAATAAAAGATTTGACAAGTGTATTAGTGGCAGTGGAGAGTACTTCGAAGGGGATTGAAGATTTTTTGTTTAAAAATTGAATACATAAATTAAAAAAAAAATAAGTTTGGTTTTTTTGGGTACCCGTAGTATTCTAAGCAATGAAATTGTGTCTATTAAAACAAGTGTATTTCATTGAAATTTAAGTTAATCATAGTTTGTAAATGTGTTCATTAACACGTTTACGTAAACATATTATTATCGTAACTCTTTTCCATATTGTACATGACTTTTTATTACAAAAGGGACCGGCGTCTACTGACGTTGTGCAAATACCTGGTAAAATCACTACTAGTATATATTACACTGAAGTCCTAAGACGTCAATGTTTATACACACTTTTAAAAAGACGTATAGTATGCAAATAAAGAGAATATAATCTCTGTGCAAACAAAGAAGGTACATAGTACCAACCAGGGCAAGAAACATCAAGAATGGCAAAAAGTCTATTCGATGTAGCACTAGAAATTTGACAGTTGAATGTGTTGTGGCACAGCAAATCAACACTTAGGCATTAGTATGGCCAGACACCATACTATAAACGTCATGCTCAATAAATCGACTTTTCGCTATACTTGCCGCAGCACATTTACCAATATGTGACGTATGAATATGTTGTTCGCATCAACGTGTTATATATAAATAAATTATGAAATGCATCGCGCTTCATGTTTCCCGCGTCAGTTGCTTGAGTTGAGTTTCGTAATTACAAAATTCGTATCTTACCTTTTACAAAACTAATCTACGTCATGTAACAGTTAAGAGTGCAGAGGCGAGGATATTTTCACGCCCCCTGATTTAATACCATACCATGCAACCAAAATTTTATCAGGCTCCTCAAGTCATACTAAAATGTAGACCGGGTAAAATTTTTTGTAACATTATTATAGATTTTTCTGGTCGTATAAAACGCATTGTACGAGTATGCAATTGTACGAAAGTCGTCTTTTTAACACTCGTGTTACGATGTTGTAAAATTCGAATGCACCTCGTTTCACAAACTATAACTCGTGTTAAAAACTACTCACCGTCGCAACAATTTCATAAATAGCTGTTATTGCATTTGATATTTCTTACAAACGTTTGTCTTTTCCGCTTGCTCTTGTGAATTAAACCATTTGTAACGGCTCTTTTGTTGCTCGCGCTCCAATGTCATCTGATTTCAATTTTACTTTAGTTGACTAAAATGATAAAGATTGTTTTCTTTTTACGAAATTAGGCATGAAATCTTATTTTAATAGTTTTGTGGATGACTCATTTATATGCTGATTTTTATACTTACGCAATAAAATGATTAACAATAAATTATGAAGTAATTACAATATATGCAATGTTAATCAGTCTGGATGTATAACTTTAATGCTTTCAAATAGCCCATTAGGCATTTGAATTGGCTTAACGACTGTTAAAATATGACAAAAGCCAAGACCAATGGTTTAACGTATACTTCAAAACGCGAGGGAGCTCAAGAAAATGCAGTGCCACATGGCAGGTACCCATCCAATGAACACGGCTGAACTTCGCATACCATTTATTATAGACGAATATAACTAGGCCACGGCTGGCACTACGACTACAATAATGATTTAGATGGGATAATATGAAATAATATGTTTTTGAACTTTGGTCTCACACAAAGATAAAATCTAAGAACGGTAAACTCTTCGCTTCCTCTCCTAATTGTATAAGTACCTACCTATATTTTTGTTGCGTCAGCTGCTGTTCGTACTCATATTACTTGATTGAAGGGGCATGTTCTTGATTGAAAGTAAGCTTAATTCACAACGCTGGCCCAGTGCAGGTTGACTGACGTTTCCGAAGTAGTCGCTAATCGACGGACAGATTTTCAAGTCCCCTATAAGGCTGGCAGCTGATGTAAATATATGACAACTTAACAGCGAAACCGAACTGACAAGCTGTATCGAACCCTTAAGTGTGCGGAGAGATTTTTCCTTGTATGTGTTCTACCCATGTATGATGGGATGTGTTCTGTGGAATGGTTCGAAATGATGACCACGGCTACTTCTTACTAGTGCACCGCTCGCTTTTGGCAGGGAATTCATCCTCACTCAAAACCTAAATGGTCACATACAGTGCGGTTTCAGAAAAACTTCCTACCGCGAACACTAATAAGGTAAGGATTACAGTATGGGTAGTAAAAATAAGTTATCAGATATTTGAAGGGTCGGCAATGTGCGAGTGATGCCTCAGGTGTTGCAAGCGTCCATAGGCTGCGGTCACCGCTTACCATCAGACGGACCGAAACCTTGTTTGCCACATTAAAAAAAAACGAATTTATCAAAGTTGCTATATTCTATTAGATTAGTTAATTTCTACGTTTAGCTGAGTTCTCTTAGACCCTGACTTAGGACCTATATATAGTTACTTACTAGATACTGTTGTATTTTAAAAAAAACCTAAAAAAGACCTGGAAATCTATGGTAAAAAAGTTCCGAACGTCAGTCATTTAGGCATAAATGAGAAAATAAGTACTATTACGTTCGACTGACTGAAATTAAATAAACGTATCCTACAGGATATTACTTTAACCCTGAACATATTACTAATGTACTTTTCTTCGATAAAAGGAAATAAACTCTTAAAAGTTCCACGCGCTTTACAACTTTGGTAAAACATTGTCGTGATTATTATTAACACCCTTCTAAAAGCATTTTTGGTAGGACTTAGTAAGGAAAATTAATAAAGTATTTGTTCTTTTTTGTCTTATAAAAAGAACTCTTTAAAGTGCAACCCAAATTATATTAAGCATTCATTTGCAAGACTTTGTTTTTTGTTTGATTTTTTCGCTTACGTCAAATGATATTGTTTTTGTACCTACATGGACCACGCCTGTCTGTCCTTATGTCCTCTAAGGGGACCTAAGGGAACCCTAAATTATAGCTAGGAAATATAAAAGGTCATAAAAAGTAAGGACATGGTCCAGAACAAGTAGTATAATACAAATAGAAAAATAAACATCCCTTCTGTTGTGTTGTAGTTCCGAAAGTTTCCGATCACTGAAATCACGATCACACTCTCAAAAACACTTTTATTTGTAAGCACGCAATTATTTTTAAATACGCGAAAATTGCTTGTAATTGCATTTACATTAATTTCTTTAGGTTATTTTACTTCATCATAGACTACAACTGACAGAGTTGCCACAAACAAAAATGCTGCGTTCGTCTTATAGCGCGTCGCAGATAGTTGCAACGGGACAAAACACTATTAATTTTACAATAGTATATAATATAATCCAACTTAAATATTATAAATGTGAAAGTTTGTATGTCTGGATGGATGTTTGTTACTCAATCGAGCTTCAACCACTGGACGGATCGGGAGAAAACTTGGCAAACATATAGGTTAGGTCCTGGAATAGCATATAGGCTACTTTTTATCCCTAAAAATTCAAAAGTTCCTGTGGGTGTTACTATAACAGGGTTAAACGAACTATTGATGCACCTATAGAATGCTAAAGCAATTCATTGGTATAACTAAATAATTAATAAAGTGGAGTTAATTAAGGTTTTTTTTTTTTTTTTATATACCACTAAGGTGGCAAACAAGCTTACGGCCCACCTGATGGTAAGCAGTGACCGTAGCCTATGGACGCTTGCAACACCAGGGGTATCAGTTGCGCGTTGCCGACGTTCTTTTTTTGAAGAACTCCATACTGTAGACCTTGGCAGGGATCTCATTCCAAAACTTAAGCGTTCGCGGGAGGAAGTTTCTCTGAAACCGCACTGTACGCGACCATTTAGGTTTTAAAGTGTGAGAATGAATTCCCTGCCGATGGCGAGCGGTGCTATGGTAGTTCCACGCCGATAACCGAATTTGGGGCGGGTGGAGCCGCTGGCAAAGTCTAGTATATAATAATTATATTATTATAATTTATTTTTCAAAAAAAGCATCAGTAAGTTGTGACGTAACTTAACTACTCACTTATTAGTTACTCAAGTTTACCGTCAAGACAACACTACCACTTAACCCCAAAGGGAGTGGAGAACGGTTAATGATCCTCAAAATATCAGGTAATGTAAGATTTTAAATTTCACGTTGCATTACCAATTTAAAAATAAAACGGGTAGTTTACCAAATAACTACGCGTTGGATCCCGTTTTATTTTTAAAATATCAGGTAATATCAATGTAGTAAGAGTAATATACACTTTTACCCCATAGAATTCCAACCCGCAGTTATTTTACGTAAAAGAGGCCTTTCGTCGGTTACAAAAGTCGTCACTTAAGGCGCATATAGTAGCTAACTCAAAGTGGCCGTTTTAGCTGAAATGCTAACTACAACTCACAGATATTATGTAAAAACTACATTAAACTTTCTAAAAATAGCTTATGACCAGCTTTATATTTGCGACATTTGGATTTTAGAAATTCGTTTTCTACGAAGAGGAAATTTAGGATATCAAATGGCGGCGCTAGTGGGCTGTAAGAGGGGCCTTAACAAATTTTGAGGATCGTCGCTGGACTTTCGACAATCTAACATACCATTACTGCATCATTCCTGCCATCATTTATCTATATCACAAACCACTCTATTAGTCCATTGAAATTGCATTTGTTAGAGGACCGAATTGCATTTGTTAGAGGACGCAATTTTATTTTTGGGACATGTGTTCACATGTTCACAAGGGTGGCGACCCCTCAAACTTGAGGTTAAGCTTCTATTGACCCCCCATCAATAGAAGCTTAACCTCAAGTTTGAGGGGTCGCCACCCTTGTCATTCGGCCGCCATCTTGGAAAAAGAGGTGTAAACACTTTTTTCCCGATATCTCGGAAACTATGCGTCTTACAAAACATTTGTAAAAACATAATATGTAGCAAATTGTTTTGCCTACAAATATTTTATATAATTTTTGCCCTAAATTAAAAATAAAAGAAGTTATAAGCAAAAAAGTGAGAATTTGTTATAAAAATTTTCTTTTTTGCTCTATAACTTTTTTTTATACATTTTACAAAAAGATACCTCAGATCAATCTTGTAGATGATCTTTTGAGGAAAACTTTTATATGTAATTTTTTTTAATTTCATTTATTTAAAACACTGTTACAGCGCTCAAAAGTTGACCGGGTTCGTCAATGCTCATGAGAATCCGGTCAAAATGAAATGTTGAACTTATTTTTGATTTTTTTTTTATTGTATATATACTCTTTAAAAATTTTTGTTAAATTCGTACAACTTAACTTATTCATTCCTAACTCTTTTCCCCGCCACCTATGAGGTAGAGTCTGTAGGCGCGTTTTTTTTACGTGGTATTCCCATTAGGGCTACTCCACGGACATCTTGCTTATAAAGTAATCCTCGACATCATAATATTTTCAATCACTTATTAGCTAGCTACTCTAATCTACTTTTCTTCGATGGTCCAGGCTGTGGCTCAGAATCTCTATATCAACGTCAAATGTGAAAGTTCGAGGAATGACAGGAGTTGAAATTGGAGTCATAGTTGGAAGTCATCTTCGAATTCATTTTCTTCCATTAACTTTGACATGTCCATAATGTTGCTGCATGTTTCGCCAGAACAATGAAGGCATACTGTAGAGCATTTTAGGCCTTCTTTCTGCAGCCACACATGCTTCCACAGTTTCCTTTGCATCTGCAGAAAATTAATTTCATAAGATCGGGGGGTGCTGGAGGCTTGGAAGCTTGTATGGGCATCCAAATGTTTGCATGCTTTTTCCAACCCCAATCTTCAGAATTTTGATATCTTTCGAGCCACGACTGGACCTAGTGATATACTCGGAGACTGTAAAAAGAGCTGCATCTTGTGTTGGAATTAGCGATGATAAATTAAATGAATTTTTAGTCTTGTGTCACTTGTTTGTATCGCAAGCCGTCTAGTGAGTCGTCTTTATAACCGCCGTATAAAGCTATGAAAAAACGTTCGCCAACAAGAGTGAGCAAAGATGGATCGACTTTCTCACTCAGGAATAGCGCGGTACCACCAGCTAATTCAGGATGTCACGTAAAAAAAACGCACCTACAGACTCTACCTCATAGGTGGTGGTGAAAAGAGTTAGAAATGAATAAGTAAAGTTGTAAGAATTAAACAAAAAAATTTTAAGAATATATTTACAATAAAAAAAAAAAAAAAAATAAGTTAAACATTTCGTTTTGACCGGATTCTCACGAGCATTGACGAACCCGGTCAACTTTTGAGCGCTGTAACAGTGTTTTAAATAAATGAAATTAAAAAAAATTACATATAAAAGTTTTCCTCAAAAGATCATCTGGATCGCTGTAAGAGCGTTTTAAATGAACGAAATTAAAAAAAATAAGAGGGAAAAATTTTCCTTATAAGATCATCTACAAGATTGGTCTGAGGTAATTTGTTTGTAAAATGTATAAAAAAAGTTGTAGAGTAAAAAAGATTTTTTTTATATCAATTCTTACTTATTTGCTTATAACTTCTTGAATTTTTAATTTAGGGCAAAAAGTTACAGAAACATATTTGCAGGCAAAACAATTTGCTACAAATTATGTCTTCACGAATTTTTTGTAAGACGCATAGTTTCCGAGATATCTCGAAAAAAATGTTTTCACCCCTTTTTCCAAGATGGCGGCCGAATGACACGGGTGTCGACCCCTCAAACTTGAGGTTAAGCTTCTATTGACCCCCCCCCCCCCCACATGTCCCAAAAATAAAATTGCGTCCTCTAACAAATGCAAAGCTCATGTAACATTTCAATGGTCTATATAGTCTGCAAATGAAAATGTTGAGCACCTTTAGAACCTTGTCATTTTGCTGTGACATACGTTAAACTTCCGGAGTTTTGTGCCTCACACTTAGCTGCATTCCATGTTATTTAGTTAAAATATATATTATAATAAGAAGAATTTTCTCGTTTAATTGACAGTATTCTTATTATTATTTTAATAGTTTTTTTTTTATTTTATATATAATAAGAGCAAATTAACGTTAAATTTGAGAACGTGACGGTAATTCAAAGCTGTCCCATTTATAGAATCGGCCTCCGGACACTGTCTGCACGCCACGTTGCTCTATGATCACATCCCATGATAGATACACCATTTGTCAAAAGCAGATACATACTTCGTTGTAACTGGTACGTAGAGTATTATTTCGATTTTCATGGTGACAGTTGTTTAAAATTTTTATGTTAACAAAGAATCAGTGACGTCATTGATAAAATTAATCACTGCACTCTGGCATGCGTAGTGTGCGAAATATAATTGCATAATATTGTTATCCATAATTCCATACTAATACTAAAAATGTGAAAGTAACTCTGTCTTTTACCTCTTCACGCTTAAACCACTTTACGGATTAAAATTAAATACGGCATGGAGATAGTTTGTGACCCGGGAAAGGGCATAGGCTACATAAAAACGTCAAGTGTGAGTCGGGTTTTTTTTTTATAATTGAGGAGTAGCCGTTGAATTTCTATGCCGACAACCCCTATACCCTGTTTCGAGAAAATAACTTGCTTGGCTTAATTAGGGTACAGTTATAGTAGTATACCCGAACAGGATTCGTCACTAGCCTTATAATTTTCTGTGATAACGACACAAATCATAATTCCTTTGTCATTTAATTGTATTTTGCAGAATTATTGATTAAAACAGAAAAATGTTAAATTAATTGTGTTAATCTTAGACGTGATTGCTACAGATAAGTATAAGACGAGTACAGAAAGTGATTTGAAGAAGTTTGAAGACTAACAATTTAATCAAGAAGATTATCAAAATTCTTTAACTGCTTTCAATCGAGAGTTAACTAATAAGTAAAAATAATTCAGTGAGAATCTTTTCTTCTTTTAATATGAAGGCAATACAAAAAAACCTAAAACATCTTAAGCAAAACAAAATATTTTTCAAAATACCAGTCCGCCTATGTCAGGCAGTCGTCGTTCGTCGAGAGGTTCAGAAATCAGCATTAGTATGCTGATTTCTAATCTCAATAAATATTTACTAGCATTATCAAGAAAACTAAGATTTTAAATTGTTATTTTTTAGCTATATTAGTTTACCGTGATAATAAATCAGTTGATGCTCTGTCCTGATAGGTATATAAAATCTGTGTAGGCAGGCTTGCGTTTGGCTATCTTTCTATTTATTTAAGTAGTCCTATATGATTGTGAATTAGGTAGCTGTGATCTAGATATTTAAGTGTTAAGAATCACCCTATGTGATTAGGATATTGTGCATTAAAAGCTGTTACTATATAATGAAAGAGTATACTAATATAACCTGCCTTTCCCTTGAAAAGTGTTTCTTGACTCGCCTTTGAACTCCCTCTATCTTTTCTCCTCCTTCTGAGCACCTAGCCGGTGCATTCAGTAACAGGGCACTACTGCTTTAACCTGTCCTGTTATAGGTAAGCAATACAAAACGTTAACTCCTAAATGAACCCGATTATGACACCCTAAATCAGATTTGTTTAGTAGTCAGTTTTCTTTAAAGTTTGTTTCTATCTATACCCGACCAAAACTCTATGGGGAGTCACCACAAAGTACGTTTAGTAAAAACGCAGCTGCGTGCAACCGCATTACCGCTTAAAACGCAGTGGAGCATCTTTCTGTCATTAAAATCATGTACTGTATATTTAGTGTGGTAAAAAATAAAGGTTAATCGGTTAAGAACTATTTCTATGAACAAGTAAATAAGAATTGAAGCCATGATTTTAAAATTACCTGTTGAACACAGAGCCCGGCCGCTTTATAGGACGTTAAAACAGACAAATGGACAGCTGAGGGCAAGCCATAAAAGTTAAATATGATTAATTTTCCATTCTTTTTCTAACGGAGACGCAGATATCCTGCCCGGCCGACACATCATACCTTCATTATCCCGGCTACAAACTCGAACACAATTTTATGAGTCGTGCCGGTGTATGTATGTTCGTCCGGGAGGATATCTGCTGTCGCCGCCTTCATAGCCTTGAAGACAGGGACCTGTCGATATTGTGGGTGCGCGTAGATTACGGCGGCCACACTCGTATCTATGCGTGCCTATACAGGTCTCATAGCGGTGACACGGACGTAACTCGACTCTTCACGCACCTGAGTTTGACGACTGACAAAGTTCTAGAGCAATATCCCACAGCAGAACTAGTTATTTTGGGAGACTTTAACGCCCACCATCGCGAGTGGCTCAGTTCTCGAACCAATAACTATGCTGGGATATCTGCTCATGAATTTGCTCTGACCTATGGATTCTCTCAGCTGGTACTTTCTCCAACGAGAATACCAGATATAGAGGAACATACGAGCTCCTTACTGGACCTTCTGCTGACTACTCGTCCGGACGGGTACTCCGTCTCAGTGGATGCGCCTCTTGGCTCCTCGGACCACTGTCTCGTTCGGACTCAAGTGTCATGCACACAACCTGATCCTTCTGGGCCAACTAACTGGCGTCGTGTGTGGCACTATAAGTCGGCAGACTGGGATGGATTGCGTGAATTTTACGCATCGTACCCGTGGAGGCAGATCTGCTTTAACTCAGAAGATCTTGACGTCTGCGCAGCCGCAGTCACTGAGACAATCCTTGCTGGTATGGAATGCTATATTCCTAACCCGCGAGTAGCTGCCGGCGTCAAAAAACGACCGTGGTTTAATAGGTCTTGCAGAAAAGCTAAAATTCTTAAGCAAAATGCATATGAGGCTTGGACCACGGCTCGTTTTAATAAGGATCCGAATATTTCTGAGTTAAAACGCAAATTAAATGCTGCCTCGAGGTTCAGTAAGAAAGCAACTGCCAGAGCAAAATTCCAATTCATCGGCAAAATAGGTGGGCGACTTGCGAGCTATCCTTCTGGGAGTCGTGCTTTCTGGTCGCTTGCCAAAGCTGCCGAAGGGAACTTCTGCCAGTCGTCGTTACCACCACTGCGAAAGACCGATGGTGACTTGGCCCATAGTGCTAAAGAGAAAGCCGATCTACTGGGCAGTCTCTTTGCCTCGAACTCGAATATGAACGATGAAGGCGCTGTACCACCTACTATACCGTGGTGCGGTAAGTCCATGCCGGAAATCTCCATAACGCAGCGGGAGGTCAGGCGGGCGTTGCTTTCTCTAGACGTTCATAAGTCGAGTGGGCCAGACGGTATACCAGCAGTGGTGCTTAAGCAGTGTGCTCCTGAGTTATGTCCTGTACTCACGCGCCTCTTCGCGCTTTCCTACCACACTAGGCAATTTCCGTCTACATGGAAGACTGCGAATGTGCACCCGGTGCCCAAAAAGGGCGATAGATCAGATCCATCGAATTAAGGGCCTATCGCTATTACCTCTCGCCTCTCTAAGGTGATGGAGCGTGTGATCAACACACAGCTTCTAAGATACCTAGAAGTTCACGATCTGGTCAGTGACCGTCAATATGGCTTTCGCCACGGTCGCTCGACTGGTGACCTTCTAGTGTATCTCACACACCGATGGGCACTAGCCATTGAGAGTCAGGGGGAGGCATTGGCATGTAGCCTGGACATAGCGAAGGCGTTCGATCGGGTTTGGCACCGCGGTCTTCTATCGAAGTTGCCATCTTACGGAGTGCCCGAGGGTTTGTGCAAATGGGTGGCTAGCTTTTTGTCCGGCAGACGCATACGAACTGTAGTTGACCGTAGTTGCTCTGATAGCATGGACATTAATGCTGGTGTCCCGCAAGGCTCTGTGCTGTCTCCTACGCTGTTTCTACTGCATATCAATGACATGTTGGACATCAACAACATACATTGCTATGCAGATGACAGTACTGGAGACGCTTTTAACACGGGTCGTGCAAACATCCCTCGTTCCGTTGTGGAGGAAAACCGCGGAGAACTTGTGTCTCAAATCGAGACCACACTGTCCCAGGTCTCTGACTGGGGACGGGTAAACTTGGTCCGATTCAACAACGATTCAACGATACAAAGACACAAGTGTGCGCGTTCACCGCTAAGAAAACTCCATTCACTGTGGTCCCACAATTCCAGAACACTCCCCTCTCCATCTCCAAGAGCATTGGGATCCTTGGTGTCGACATCTCCAGCGATGTTCAGCTCCGAGATCATTTACAAGATAAGGTAAAGCTGGCGTCCAAAAAACTTGGTGTACTCAACAGAGCGAAGCAGTACTTCACGTCGGGGCAAAGGTTGTTACTTTACAAGTCGCAAGTTCGGCCCCATATGGAGTACTGCTGCCATCTCTGGGCAGGTGCACCCGGATACCAGCTTGACCCTTTTGACTCGGTTCAACGACGGGCTGTGAGAATTGTCGACGATCCCAAACTCACTTGCGGTATCGAGCCCTTAAGTCTGAGGAGAGACTTTGCCTCACTGTGTGTGTTCTACCGCTTGTACAATGGGTTGTGTTCTGAGGAATTGTTCGAAATGATGCCCACGGCTACTTTCTACCATCGCACCGCTCGCCATCGGCAGGGAATTCATTCTCACACTTTAGAACCTAAATGGTCGCGTACAGTGCGGTTTCAGAGAAACTTCCTCCCGCGAACGCTTAAGTTGTGGAATGAGCTCCCTGCCAAGGTTTTCTGCAAGGACTACAGTATGGAGTTCTTCAAGAAAGAAGTTATTAGATTTCTGAAGGGTCGGCAACGCGCAAGTGATACCCCTGGTGTTGCAAGCGTCCATAGGCTACGGTGACCGCTTACCATCAGGCGGGCCGTAAGCTTGTTTGCCACCTTAGTGGTATAAAAAAAATAAAAAAAAAAAAAAAAAATTAGGCTGTTCTTAACATACAAAACGACATAAGTATGAGTATGTAGTCTAAACTAAATGAAAAATCTTCAGGTTTTTGTTTGCGTGTATAAAACAAAAGGCCTTTTTTTTCTAACTACTGGCTACTGTTGTTGGCCGCAGACGGCTAACTTTTAACTTTTGCTGCTTGCACTCTGCTGTGGAAAGTTAGAACAGTTTGCACTAGAGTGTCCTGGACACAAACCTTGGCTTTGGCTACGTATTCTGTATGTATTAGTGTGTAAGCTGTGTTCGCAGCGCGGAAGGCGTTTGAGCTGTGAGCCCAGTGGTGATATCGTCGACAAAAGTCCTATATCCAGCAGTGCATCGTTACAGGCTGCCTGCTTGATGGAAATAAAAAAAAAATAATAAAATACGTTACCTTAACTGTAAAGCAGCGAATTTACAAAACGTGAGCTTTACAGTAGATAAAAAAAAAATGACTTTTAATAGTTCTCATTAGTAGAAAATAAAAGCGGAACCATGTTTTCAAGTTAATATTCTTATATTTTACAGTCATGGTAAAATTTTAACTTCAAAGAGATAAAAATTTGTTAGTCAATTTGGTCCACAGTAAATTCAAATACGTAGGTATTGTGACTATATGTCAAATTAGCAATTTAATCGCAATAAAGTAAAGTAAGGTATATGAGTTGATTTTGATGTTAGTTAATTACATGTTTATGTTAGCTATGGATACAAGCACTTTAGGCCTATTGACAACCAAATAAAAAATTTATTAGTTTGTTTGTTGGTATGTGAGTCGCGAATTTCATAGCAGTAACGTAAATCCTATAAAACACTGCTTGACCACAATATTCAATACAACGAACGATTTTTTTTATGATAAAATAAAATCGAAGACTTATAATATTGCATGCACTCAAGCAAACCCGGTTCTCAAATTACTCGAGTACCTATACCCAGTTCTAGAGAATCCGTGTTTTTCTCCCGGTTCCCGTTTAAAATATGAAAAAAAATTGCGATAACTACGAAAAATTGCCGAATACTCTTACTACTAAAACTACTGTTACTGCTGTTAAAATGCCATGGTTGTATTTTATAATTTTGTCAAGTTTATAATTAATATCCTAAATGGTAACATAATCATTAAATACCTAGGTTTATTGCGCGAGAATTTTTTTTCATCGCCGTGGGGCTTTACGGGGTCTTCTTGATTAACCAGGATAAAAAATATTAATTTCTCATAACTGAGCAATTGTAGTAAGGTAACCAATGCGTGTGTCGTCAATTAATTATACAAACATAATAATATAATACTGATATATAACCAGCAACGCAACGGTTTTATACTAGCTGACCCGGCAGACGTTGTTCTGCTTTTTGCGTTATAGTAAGGCTGCAGCGCCATCTGATTCCGAGTTACAGCAAAATAGACAGCAAAAAAACCTTTTCTATAAAAAACACCTAGATATGCCAACTTTTATTGTGTTGTGTTTATCGATCTCATTAACCTATATGTTTATAAACTAATATCCAGTTATGCATATTTCAACCAAACGATACAGAGTGTTTACACGTTTTATGCCTGCGAAGTATTTTTATCAAAATTTCAATCAGTTTTCGTTGTCAAGTGCTGGAATAGAGTTGTTCTGATGACTCGGTTCTGTTTGAATGGAACCGGGTATTAGAATTAATTAATTAATTAAAAACCGGTTCTGCATGCCCTAGTAAAGACACGCAAAGGTAAGTTGACCTTTGTGTTTAAAAACAATTTATGTCAACCTAGCAAATGCACGAAGATTAATTCTTCCGAACTTGGGTGATGACTTATAGCAAATACGGAATTTGACACATATATTAGTTTGACGTGGTCTATCCAATTTACATTTAAAAATGATACCAAAGCAAAAACTCAAATAAATCAATATTCCCTACTTAACAAATGCATTTTATACTAAGAACTACGTATGTTGTTTAACTAATAAAAACAATTTTTATTGCAATATTTTAGTAACTAAGTAAATTATTAACTCTGATTAGCATTTGTTTTTATTAAAATTTGTACCTTAAAGTTTGTTTTTAAGGTAAATTGGTTTCTCTTTTTTAATTTGAACAACTCTTTCTTGTTTAAAAAATATTAATTTAATAACTTTCACATGCATAAGCATTTTATGTTAATATCATATGATAAATTATAATAATTTTGTATTTAACAACCAAAATGATTAATTTGGTAAACTAAAAAAACACAGGCCGTTTCTAAACCTAAATTCTCATCTGTGGTAATGTAAAAGATAAAAACGTAATTGGTCAACGACCACATCCGGGTCATCATTTGTGAAGTTGACATTATCACTGAATATCAAATTCGTCTCTAAATAATTCTTGAACTCTTTACTCTGTCATCGACAGGGCTGATGAGTCCTGCTAGGGCAAACATAAGTATCCAAAAGTGATTATCCCTAAACCTAAGGAAAGAATACCTTTGGTCACACCTTGGACACTCCATACAAAAAACGCGTTTTTCGTGGCTGCTTACACTACAAAAATAAATAACGTGTGTGTAAAGCGCAGATGTGTGCGTATGTAATGCGAGCGGTCACGGAAGCGTAACAGAAGGGGTAGCGGGATAAACACTAGAATGCGGCGGATAGTGACCAATCTGCACGAAGTCACCAATATGTGCTTGGACTCAAAACGCTTATATCATGAGGCAAATATTAACACTTTTCTAAAAAAACAGCGTGATCGTGAAATAGGTCTATCATAAAAATATTTGATAAGTTGCTTTGCACTCACCTTGCCAATCTTTGAATCCTGAAACTTTTATAACACACAAGTTTTGGCTGCGACTTCGTTTACGTGGTAGCTATTATGTAAACGACATGCGTTATACGTTTTGTAACCACAGCGACTTTGAGCCTGATTTCCTGAAAAAGTGTATTTTTTTCTTTGTCGAAAATTAATCAGTGTAATTCTTTAGGATCTTAGCTGTCTTCTTACCCTTTGATTTCAATTTGTTCAGCAGCTATATTGATACACACAACTTTTGCATATGGTGATGTATTCATTCATTAAAATGAGGGATGATTTTTTGTGTATTATAAATAGGTCAAATTCGTTTGTTGGTTTGTATAAGGTGATTAATCTCCGCAACTACTCAATCTATTGTAAAAAGGTTTTTTTTTAAGATACATACACTATCCGCACGCAACGTAGGATTTATTTGTGGCATCAAAATAGGGACAACGCAAGCCAAATAAAACTTTCGATAGAAAATTAAATATTGATAGCCAAGTTCAAGGAAAAAAGAACTGGCGACACAGCAGCCATATGCAATATAACAAGACCCATTTCGATCGAGTTGTGTACTCTTCTACTTTTTACCATTGACTGCGAAAAAATAAATAGTAGTTTAGTATTAATAGCTATCATTTTATTTTATAATTAGTAATATCAGAACTAAGGATTAGATATTTTATAACATTAAATATTTATAGTGAAATTAGAACAGTTTAGCTTTGACTAGTTTGCAATGTCAATGTTGTGTTTGATTCTCACTGTAGCTTTTAGCATAGAGTATATACTCCACGGTGAAGATGGCTTCTTAATTCTTAGTTTTAGCTAATTCGTTGAAATAGTTTAGAAAATCATTCTCTGAGAATAATTTGACGCCTTTCACGTTTTTCCATTCATAGAACATATTGTATGTTTTAAGGTAGATATCTCGAGATTTTGGCGGCACCAAGTTACCTATTATAAACGCTGCTTCAGTACGAAATGATTCCAGAGTTAGCATGTTATTATCATCACTGGAAGAACTCATTTTGTTTTAATTAATGTAATATGTAATTGACATAAAATAACCACGGTAACAGATAGAAAAGAACTAAAATTGGCGGGAGTTTTTTTTTAATTTAGCCAGCCAGTATAGTTAGGTACTTTCAGCGCATTTTATTCACCTTTTCACATCATTCTTGCTCGTTCCAAATTCAAAATTATTTTATTCACTCAGTGAATAAAAGAGCGTTTTATTCACTATTACCGATGAATAAAGTGCCCCTTTTTGAGTGGCAATGGTAAAAAATAAATTTATATACATAAAAAATTCTTATTTCTTGGCACTACTGCAAATTACTTTTGTTACAAAGGCGGGAAATAGCGCGATCGGTCCGCCGAAAGTTGCATTTTAACACTACAGTACACGCTTTTATTTTGTTATAATAATACTCGGGTGGGGTAGTATTAAGACCATTTCAAATAGTAATTTTAAAGTGCATAGCATAGTAATATTATGAAATAAAATAAATCTGAATATCGTGATTTATTTCTTGTTTATTATAATTAATATGGCTCTTATTCCAATTGAATTTAATTAACAAAAAAATAACCTACAATAAATAGGAATCAATACAAAATTTCGTATGTATTTTTTTTCAGTTGTGAAAATACTTATTTTAATATTGTTGTTACATTCTGAACATTACAGAACGTGTCTGGGCAAGTCCATATATTACAGATATTGCAGTACTTTGAAGCTGAACGATCACAAAATTGATTTCCACTAAATGTACGTATATGTATATAACATTTGTAAGAACTAAATTTTTTTACTTGTTTGTTTACTATCAAATAAGTACATAATATAGATCACAATGTGTATCTACTTGGATTTTCCTTTGTTGTGGCACAAGATTTGTTATTACGTCAAATACAGTAACCGATAACTGAATTGCGATGAGCGAATGGGCCCCGCGTGATCTCACTTCCTCTGCTTCACCCCCGCAAAAAACTATTGTGTCGGAACGTGGGACCTGTGTGGGATATAATTCAAGCTCAAGATTTGACTTGGCTAGTTTTCACGTACAGGCTATATTATTTTTGTCTAATCAACTTATTTTCTTTAAGTCATACGCAAGTTAGTGCTTAGTGTACGTCCTCTTTGTACTCTACTTATACTGTTAGGTTGATATAATACCTATGTAACTTTTCTAAAATTAGGTTTATTGATAAAAACAAGCGAAGTCAAATCTTGAGCTTGAATTACATCCCGAGTGAAATAAATGTGTTATCTATTGAAATTTAAGAATTTATATTACCTATTGAGTAGCCAACATTGTAGTAGTTCCAAGAAACAAGCAATTGTAATATACATTTATTATATAATGTTGCATGTTCTTATTACTAAAATCTTAGGATTTTCTACACTGAACTTGGCACTCTATAGATCTCAATTCTTTTGTGAAATAAAATGTGATATTCGTAATATTAAACTTGGCTCTCATTTTACATTTATGTTTTAGATGGGATTAATTTATCTTTAAATTTGCATTTAAGGTTATTAAAATTTTTCTCTAAGATGAAAGTTTTTTTTGACTTCTTAGCTTCCAAAGTTAAAAAACATAATCCTAAACAGCTTGTTTTTTAAAATTTAAAAACAAACGGGATATCTAATACAGTATTATAAATACATTCAACAAAAATTGTTTCGAACAAAATGTTTTGATAAGTTTTTCAAGTAACCGCTATAATTCGCATTGTACGGAACTCTAACCTAATACGTGTACGATACACACTTAGCCTGTTTTTATTAGTAAGCTGTGTTCATGTTTGATGTTTAAAGAACGGAATATCAAATGCTTGGCTGTAAGGTTCGGTGAGCATGAATTTTGCACCGCCTTATTATCTCACTTTATTATTCTTTGAATACAAATAGGCATTAAAAGATATTGAGTCTCTTACTAAGTTGTCGCTTCTTTGTAGGTTGTTTAGTTTGGTTGAAGTTATTTTCATGATTTTCTGATTTGTATTTACTCTTTTTATTCGCTGTTTATTTTTTGTATTCGGATTTTATTGACATCTTTTTGAGATGAGAAGTTACTATAATGAGTCTGAAAATCGAAATAACCAAAATTGTGTTTTCTTTATTGCGTTTTGACATTCAGGGAATCATTTGCGACAATTTTTGGAGTAGTGTGAGTTTTGTGTGCGTGAGTTGCCGTTGGAAACCCACGCCGATAACCGAATTTAGCGCCAGCGAAGCCGCGGACAAAAGATTGATAAAAAGCACATCTTGTAACCTACCTTTCCATTTAAAATGAAATATCAACATTATATATTATTATTGTATGTTCTGACTTTCTATAACTTCTGAAAAAATTACTTTTCTAAGTACTTAAATAAAGTACTCAGTTTTTTACAAATATTTTATTAAAATTTACTATTAGGTTAAGTAAGATATCTTACACTATATAATATGTTTAAATAAAACTGTGTCAATTTAAAACTACTAATACCATTGATAAATCAGAATCTTAATATTTAAAAATTAATAAAAATAAAGAAGAATACGTGCATTTTCAACTTATTTCTGTGAATTTTAACCATATGTCTCCATCAATGATTCTTCCGAAATTGTGATCAGTAACAGGTAGCTGTGGTGGAGTTCTTTCCGTGGTTTCGACGTTGTATTTCAGCAAAATTGCCTTTGTGACGTCTCGAATGATTCGAAGTGATAGCTCCTCACCTGTTTAAACAAAAAAAAAAACAAGATAAATATATTAGGAATTATATGTTACACACCAGGGCGTACTTAACCAAAAACAAGCTTACCCCAAAAAAAAATTTCTAATCGAATAATTTATATATCTAAGGTTTTGACTCTGAAATGACCTACCCAACTAGCATTTTACTGCTTTTTTCCAATATTTATGGTTAATAAATAAACATTATGATAGGTTAATAACACAGTCATCTATTATTTGTCTACGTATTATGGTGAATGTAACCAGTTACTCATATCAGTGTTTCATCTTTTTTGACCAGTCAATGTACACACATAAATAACACCACTTTCTCGCAGTGGGTTTTTATAATTGGATATTATATGACTAGCGTATTCCCGCAACTTTGTCTGCGTAAACTTTTTAAAAAAAAACAGCTTTTGACTGTTTACATTAACATCGGAATTCTCATACACATTTTCATCCTCTATTTTGCCGTCTAGAGAATAATTTTTCAAAAACGGTGAATCACGTGAATCTTAATTGAATTAAGCCAAGTTTTAGCCTTTTTTTAAAAAAAACAACCTAATAGGGTTGTGGTAATTCAGAAACCTTCCCCGGCGTGTGCATAACAACTTACCAAAATTTCATTACAATCGGTTTACCCTTATTGCGCGTGTCCGACTCGCACTTGACCCTTTTTTTTCTCAGGAACCTTCCCCGGCGTGTGCATTACAACTTACCAAAATTTCATTACAATCGGTTTACCCTTATTAAGCGAGTCCGACTCGCACTTGACCCTGTCTCACTCGCAGTTGACCTTTTTTTTCTTTCTCAGAAGCATTTCCTGGCGTGTGTATAATAACTTACCAAAATTTCATTACAATCGGTTTACCCCTATTGCGCGAGTCCGACTCGCACTTGACCGTTTCAGTAAAACCTTATCTTATCGGATACCTACGTAATACAAAGACCAAGTTTCACACCCTCCAAGTTTCAGGTCTCTACGATCAGCGGTTAAGGCTGTGCGTTGATCCATCAGTCATTCAGGACAAAGCCTTTTTATATGTATAGATTTTATACAACTGGCAATTAGTAACGCTACTTTTTTGTTACCTACATACGACAGCAATAAATTTTCATTTCTATTTCAAATTCCAGTTATTTTTGTTGTGAGATAAACATACGTAAACTATATACTTTCTATAGTATTAACTAGATTTTGCACGCAACTCCACCTGCATTGAACTCTGTTACCAAGGAATTATTCCTACGTGAACTTTTATAGAACAAAAAGTATGTTAGGTTCTTTTACCTCACTTTAGCTATCTTTGTGCCGAAAATCACGGCAACCCGTTTCAAAACTACAACGTGAAGAAATATGTCCTGGTTTTTCAAGCAGTTATACTATATGTAGCATAAGTGTGAAATAATAATGCCGGAGTTTATTCTGCTTCTTATACTGAATAAACTTTACACAAGGAACATGGTTCGAAATCTCAAAAAAAAAATCACCTTTCATACTAAGTTCGATCAGCCGATCGGAACTATGAATAAGATTTAAATTTTTAAATTACGTAGTTTGTTTGTTTTTTAATATATTTATTTACTTTCGAATTTGGAATGATTTAAACAGCAAAAGGATTTTTTAGTATTCCCACTACACTATTAGGACTTAGTCTTTTTTTAAATTATTGAGTAAATCACCCTAAATTCCTGAAAAAAGTCTGAAAATATTGATTTTTGACATAAAGTTTAGCTGTTTAGAAGCAATAATTTTCATTTTAGTATTTGTCAAAATAATATCAAACAATAAAATAAAGAGTGATTTGAGTGTTTAGAATGGAAACACAATATTCCAACTACAAAAAAGTAAACAATGTTTTGAATGATAAATAATAGAATCATAATATAATTTGCTTATACTAATAATGGTAGTAAGTTATGTTATATTAGAATAAAAATATAATAAAAGAATTCATCAAGTACCCACCTAGTTTATGAAAACTTAATTGAAAAAAGCAAAATAATAATAATAATTTTAGTAGCAAAATAATAATTTTATAAGCAAAATTAGAGTTAGGTAAGTAGTAGGTTCACATTGGTACTTTAAATTAAAATATGGCCCATAAAAATACTCGACTGTTGTATCTCGGTTAGCCGAACAAAAACTTTAGGGTAGAATTAGAAACCCGATAACGTAATTTTTTACTCAAGTTACTCGTTTTTGAACACAACCCAGGCAGTGTTCTTGTGTTATACGATACAAGTATAAAAAATGATACTAAGACCTCGTACTCATTGCTAACTCGATAAAAAGACATTATTTCAAATCCATGTCAATGATCTACCTAAATTTATTTTGACGCTGCTTAGCAGAGGTTTAATCGGTCAAAATATCTACATAGTCTAGTATTAATATAGCATTAATGAAAGTATAGGTCTTTAAGTTCTTGATGTGATATAATATTATCAAATTTGCTACGTAATACATAAATTATTAAAAATCTCTTAACCGGCGTTAAAAGGTAATCCTTACGTGAGCCTATTGTTGATTGGCAATTTATTTTATTATATAACTTCTTGTCTGTTATGAAAGATAATTATCGACATTATTGCGTATACACTTCTTAATTAAAAAAACAGTTTAACACCACTAAAAAGATAATTAACATAATTTTGCTTCTTTGCAATCATATCACCGTGCTGTATCTTTCTCTAGTCGAAAGTTATTGATCAAGAACTAAGAAATGTTTTTGTCCTTAAGGTCAAACGCCGCAGATTGTTTTCATAATGAATGAATTTTTCTATAATCTCCGAAATTTGAAATTTTGATTTAAAAAAAAAGGACAAAAATTGATGAGCTCGCCGTTTTTGGTTTCAAGAGATTCTGATAAGCTATTATTTTTTTATATTTTTGCAAAGTTGCCAAAATTGCTTGTATGGAGCCACTTCAAAAAAATATAAAAAAACAATGGCTTATCAGAATCTCAAGAAACCAAAAAAGGCACTTAATTTTTTGTTTTTTTTTTTTAATTAAATTACAAATTGTATGTAATTCACAGAACCTCGAAGATTATGCGAATCAATTTCGAATAAAATCAATCTACGTCGTTTACCCTTAACTAATGATAAGACACTATAGAGAACAAAAAGTATATAGAAGAAAGAAATATAGTGTATAGATAAGTGGTAAGTACCACTTAGTACCAAACTTTTAAATTTATAATACTAGGTTTTGCCAGCGGCTCCGCCCGTCTTAAATTCCGTTATTGGCGTGGAATTTCTATATCAACTCCTCTAGTTGTAGCTATAGGCTCGGTATAAGCTATAGCTATTCCCGCGGGAACTTTTGATTTTTTGGAAAAAAATGTAACCTATGTCCTACTCCAGGACCTAAACTATATGTGTACCAAGTTTCATCCCGATCCGTCCAGTGGTGAAGAGTGATTAAGTACATCCAAACATTCACATTTATTTGGATCAGAATCCCAAGGTCAACCGCGCCTGAGGGGCTTGTCGAATAACATGTTCGCAACGTTTTGTTGACAATTTAGAGGCTCAAACCATGACAAAACTAGTAAGGGAGATCCCCCTCTGCATGCGTTATATTAGTTTCCTAATAGCATCTGGCTTCATTGGTTATAATCTTATCCAATTTTATACGTAGCATACAAACTGTTAAAAATCTCTAAACATACGTTAACGAGGTTAACGGTACACGTGTATTGTTGACCAAAAATCTAGGTTATTATATAACTTCCCGTCTGTCCGGAAACATAATTATCGCCACCTATTTATTATTGCTTAAACATCACTTACACACCTGTTCACTTGATTCAACTTATCATTAGTATCATAAATTAATTGCTACATTATATTTAACATTTAGTTGGATCGAAATCAGAGTCATTCAAACTTTTTTTTAAAAAATTGCTTTCACAACAAAATTTGCTATTCTGAACATCAAAAGTCTTTGAAAGAAATTTAATTATTACTTTGCTTCTGTATCAGAAAACTATCATATTTCGATTAAAACGCAAAGTTAAATTAGCCATAACCAAATTAGATAGTTTTAATAACCAACTATAAATGAAAGAAAAACAAACATTAAAATTTGATATATCAACAGAAATATCTACTGTTAGTTATACCGAATTACTACTGGTGTTCATCTGGATAAACATATGGTGTATTTTAAATGACATTTGATCGGATAATGCATTTGAATTTTTTTTCTTTTGTTAAAAAAAAACGATAGCATTTTATTTTTTAACCCTATTCGAAGATACTTCAACAAAATAATCTGAAAGTTTCGATATGTATATTTTTGATGTGTACCTAAACACTACAATTTTTTTTATACCATTAAAGTGGGAGACATTTGACCACTGGCCGATATAATTTTCGGACTAAGTCCGTGGTTGTTTGTGATCGTGCATCTCAACCCCTTCCTATATTATCATAAAGCGTATAACACGAAATTCAATAAAAATGCATAAAATTACACCTACTTATTTCTCAGATATGGGTACAAAAATTTTTGGAGTTTCGAAGGAATTAACAAAGTAAGTAGCCGATATAAACTGCCTTCATCATTTGGCTATACCGTGGTCGAGTTAAAAGAAATTAAAACTAAGGCACAGACATTTTATTTAAGGTTTTTTTATCGGAAATTATGCTTGAGAGAGTTCTTTGGATAACGTAACAAAAATCAGTCGTAATCTTATATTTCTGTCACATATGAAATCCTATTTCGTAGAAGCTCTACCCAAGTTAGTGGCTCTACGCAAAAAGAATACTTTTTTCGAAAGTGTTTGAGCCAGTTATGTGAGAGGGATCATTTAGGACTTTGAAGTCGCGTTCGTTCTTTAGGATATGTCACTCTTGGTAAATTTATGCTTGTTAATTTTAACAAACTGGTTTCTTCTACAGACGACACTTCTCATCATGCCATTTGAATTTTGATGTCATGTCATTTCGAAAATATCTACATTTTACTTCACTCATATAAGCTGAGGAAGGCGACTACGCAGAAAAGGATGGATGTTACGTTGTTTGGATGTTACGATGGCAGGCAACGTACTCAAAAGTGTACGAATCCACCATACTTTAAACAAGTTTTAATTTTTTGAAATTTACTCTTAACTTTTTTGCCATAAGTATTTAAAAGGCTCAAATTATATATTAAAAAGTACTAATTTTAAATTATTTACCCAAAATATAATAAAAAAAAAATTGTATTTTAAATTTGCGTAAGCAATGTATGTACGTAATTCGACTCATCCATTAATTTAAAATGTGCAAATGTGGTAAACAAATTTGCTTACCAGTAGACCAGTACTAAAAAGTCAATATTATTGAAACAGCTTTTTGATATATAATCCCAAAATTCCATCTAACGCCAAACAGAGCCTATAGTGCGGCTATTCAAGGAATATAGTTCAACATACTCGATAGCGAATATAATAACAACTCGCTCTAATAAAATTGTTCGTAGGTATATCACGACTAGCCGACTTTATTATAAAATTGGTCGTAGCTTCTGAACATGCCCCAGTAGTGACCAAAAGCAACGAATATCCTACAATTTGTTAAAAACTGGTTTCGATAAGAATTTCTATTTCTATTAGTATTACGTAAACCACATTTTATATAAATTTTACAATCTTGCAATTTTTTCATATTAACATTTAAATACGGTAAAAAGATATGTCTTTACCCCTATTAAGAATTTCATTTTGCTTCCTAACACTAGTTTTATTTACTTATATAAAATTTATTCATCATTAGTCAATATTAACGGCTTTCTCTACAAGGAATTAAGATTTTGAGATATTCCACTCTGATAATCCGTCTGATTAACAATTTTTTTTAATGTAATGATGCTATACACAACTTTTTAAGATTTTCATAATAATCCATCTTTCTAGATATAAATCAAATAATAATAAGCTTAAACCCTTGTAGCTTCTTGTTTGGAAAAAGGTAAAGTGCTTCAGCATTTTGGACAAATCATATTCTTAGCGGGTAAAATTGAAATAAAACTAATTTTCAATCGTGATCTTGACGACAAATTCTGCACGTGTTCCTAAATTCGAACCAGCATACTGGCCAGTACGGCGTGACGTCATATTTAGGAACTGTATGCAGGATGACGTTAGATAATGACGTCACACCGTACTGGCCAGTATGCTGGTTCGAATTTAGGAACACAAATCCCCATATAGGGTTGCTGTTCCATTTTTTGAAAAATTATGGAACGCATTCATGTCATATTTAACAGCAGGTTCTTTACACTACGGTCATAAATTATCTACAATTATCTCACTTTCAATATTATAATTAAAATATTATCAAATTAGATTATTTTAAACTTTGCGGCTGCCTAATTTCAATGTACTTAGGTGAGATTTTTTCTGTTATTCACGTGACTTTGGGCTTTTACTGTTATATTATAAGATTGAAGTGTATATCTCACGATACTTATTTTTAAAGCAATTATTGGGCATTGCTTTGCGTTTTTATAACTAGTGACTGTTTTTTAAGTAGGGCATGCTTAAAGTGTGTGTTTTATGTGTTTGTGTGTCAATGTGTCATATGTTTGGAGAGTAAAAAAGTTTTATGTGATTATCTTACCCTGTTGGAACCAACGCCCGATATTTAGGAAAAGCTGCGACTCGAGTTGAAAGCGAACATACAAAAAACTTAAGTAGTTTTTTAAACAATGAGATAGTAACCATCAAAATACAGATGTTAAAAATAATGTAAAATATGTATTGAAAATTTTTTGAAGTGAAAACTTCTTTAGCGGCGTTGTGAACTTTTTTTGTGATGGGTAAAAAATGTTAAACTCGCGTCAGGTCACGTGTCCTGATCGAAAATTCATAGAAAATTCGTAAGACGGAACTCGCGTCGCGTTTATTTATAATTTACTACGTCAAAAAAGTAAATAAACAAACAATATTCTTTATAATAAGAAAAGTGCGGATTACACATGTTAAAATGTGATACGATACGATACGAGTTGTCTTGTAACATATTTGAATGTTAAGCGCGAATCGTGTGTAAAGGTTTTCACTTCTGCCGGCACTCCCGGAGTGCAAACTCCTTTTTTTTGTTATATAGCTTTATTTTTGCATCTATCAATATTATATTTAAGAAAAGTCACGACGTAAAATTGTACTAAACTTAAAGCATTAAGACCAGTAGGTATAGACCTAGACCTAGCACGTTAAATGGTTTCTTTAGTATTTTATCATAAAAACTAAAAATTTAATAAACTAAAGTATATTTGGTAAGAAAATAAATTGAATTAGTGATCGGTCGAATTGTAATTGAATCTGACCTTGTTGGTCTGGTAGATAAAGTGTTTGTTTTGAAATAGTAACGAACACAGAATGTAACAATGGTTTCATCACTACAAAGTATAAAACAAAGTCGCGTCTGTCTGCCTTCACAGTTAGTTCGTCAATTCTAGACAGATTTAATTTGGATATTATCAATGGATAATGTGTTCCGAGAGAAGGCCTTAGCAAAATAATGTTTGCCGCTAACTATAAAAAAATTAAGTTTTTAATCACGTCTTGAATTTTATTGTATGCCACTAAGGTGGCAAACAAGCTACCGGTCCGCCTGATGTTAAGCGGTCACCGCAGCCTTATACTGAACCTTATACTGTAGTTCTTAGAGAAAATCATAGTTTTTTCCATAGCGCTACACTTTTGTCACCTGTTTTTCACAGAAATGTTCCAATTATAGTATTCTAAGTACTTAAATTATAATAAGAAAGTTAGCTAAGTATAGCAAACTATAGCTGTAGATATGGTTTTTCCAGTTGAAATTCGGTCCTATGTATTACTGTAGCAACATTTGAATTTTCCGGAATATAAAGTCCTTATCCGTCTCTTTAACTATCAAATTTCAGCTCAATTGAATGCTCCATTGCGACGTGAAGTTACAATAAACAAACAAAACTAACTTTCGCGTAGATAGGTACGGATTTTGGTGTTTCCCAGTTTTTCAACGTTATTAATTTTCAATACAAAATAAGATATTCAGAAACTATGTATTTTGCGCCAAAATGTGTTGTTAAATGAATTAACTAGTTTTATATAATATTAACTTTGGACATATCACACAGTGCCATCTGGTCCCAAACCAAGCAAAGCTTGTGAAAACCAAACAACGGAGACAAATACTTATAAAAATAATCGTGAAAAATGTTAAATATGACATTTACATATTTCAATGAGACGAAAACTACGGAATTGAAAGCATAAAAATTCATGAAAGTATAAAAACCATAGAATGGAACCATGCGTAAACGAAACCCATAAAAAAAATCTTATAATTAAAGCCAGTCTTGACATGGCCGGACATAGTTAAACTACGTAAAAGAAAAGTACAAAAAGATAACAAGACTTCAATGTACTTATAGTGAGAGTAAGTGAGATTTCTTTGCTGCTTACTAAACATTAATATTACAAGAATGTGGAACAAATTCGACACGACATGCAAACAGGTTTTTATATACTTTTTATTACACATCTACGTTTGTACCTATAAGTAATCAATCACCTACGAATACCTTCGTGACTTTCTATATTTAGAAAAAAATCATAACCGGTTTTAAAGAAATAGTTTTTACAAACGAAAAGTGTTATATGTATTAAAGTTTTCTATGTATTTGTGTTTGTGTTTATGTATTGTATGTATTTGTGCATGTAGGGCTTACGAGAACATGTTTAGTCGTATTAGAAATGGTTAAAGAATAAAATAAATTCATTTATAAGCTTGACTATGCCTTGTCTATTTTATGAACTTTCATGAATACCAGACTTGTAGAGAGTCTAAATACTAATAAATATAAACAAGTGATTCGTCTCACTGTTCTATACACTAAGTATTTGTTGACTTTCGGAAATTTTCACCATCAAACTATTTTAGAAATCGAAACATTAAGAAATGTATTGATTACCAACTTAACATTAGTCAATTCTACTATATTACACAAATGTGTCATATTTGTACCCAATATAATTACATACGAAGTATCTCAAAAGTTTAATTTTATTGATGCAAAGTTAAATTTATTACATTTTAGATACAAATTTCCTTCTCCTGTAAAAATTTGTAAATCTGTTGGAAAAAGAGTAACTTTTAACAGAAAAACTACGTATTTTCCGCAATTTAGCTGTCTAATAGGACTCATTATAGTAATTTAAAAAAAGGGGACAGTATTTAAAAATTATACTCTATATTCTACTATTTAATGTTTAATAACCACTGTATAATAATGTATTATTATTTCTATGTATGTATATTTATTATATTTTTACAATACAGTGCATTAAAAAATTAAAAGAAACAGACTTTCCAATGGAAATTATAAGAAATAAGAATAGGTAAACTTACCAGGGCATTTCCGTTTGCCAGCACCAAATGGCAAATAGGCAAAAGAATCCAAGGGTTCTTTATTTTCGTTGAATCTATTAGGATTAAATGTATTAGGATCTTTGTAAAACCCGTTGTCTAAATGTATAGCTTCTATGGGCACAGTAAGTGTTAAACCCCTGTCAATCAATAAACCTGTGTCAGGGAATTTGTAAGATTTTACACACTTTCTTGACACAACTGAGAACGGTGGGTGCAATCTCATAGATTCTTTAATTATATTTTCCAAATATACGTCTTGATTGGTATTTAAAGATACTCTAGTAGAATGTTGTATTTGAGGATATTTAGACAGTTCATATAATAATGCTGTTAGAACATGCTGGCAAGGTAATATCCCTTCAATGACAACAGAAGTTAACATTGATAAAGCATTTTCAGTTTCAAAGTCTTTTATATTCTTATTTTTATACTGTTCTTTTGGACACATTATTGTTTGGAAATGTAATCTCTTTATTACCTTCAGCAATTTAGAGTTTTCAAGAATTTTGCAGGTTTTTTCTGTTGATTCTCTTCGATTCGTCAAAAGATCAAAAAGCACAAATATTGATGGAAATATATTTTTCATGTAAGTTTTAAATTTGCCTAAAAAGGACCTATCTTGTGCAACTGATCTTATGTTAGATATAAGTAATTCCTCCTCCGTACTAGAATAGTCATCAATTAACATTTGTGTAAAGATATTATCTAAGATAATTTCCGTCAAATGTTTAACATTCGTTTCTCCATTTATTCCGGATAAACAGCTGTTAATGTTTCCAAGTTTAAAATTTATGTTATCCAATACCGTTACCAATCTGTTACGAAGTAAGGTCCATTTTTCACCATCAGCATAAAACAAATTGTTTCTCAAGCAAACATCCCAAGATTTGTCAAGGCAAAGGCCTCTGTTGCAAAAGTTTTCGAAATCTGTTGACAGGATAGTCTTCAATATATTAGTATCCTTAATTATCAAATCAGGGATCCTGTTCTTAAAATATCCAACAAGTTTTTCATTTTTATGTTGCGAGTACAATTTTTCTACTTCTTGTGTTGTATTTCTTAGTCCTAGAACCCTGTGGTAATCGCTTCCAAAAAACGGTATAGGAGATTTGTACGCAACATGACGCACATACCAATAGCTAAAAAATTTTGTTACATAATCAAAAACTAATGCAAAAATTAACACTATGAGTATGGAGATGTTTAGAAATAAACTGTCGAAAAACATTTTGCGTTCGCACCGTGTGGAGACGAAACTATTACTGTAGATTGCAAGATGAAGCAAGTGTGTATTCTTCGTCGTGAGTGGGTCAAAGTAACGGTTTGTTTTTACCTTTCGATGGTGCTCGGATGTTTATGATGGTAATTTGTGTTTTCTATGTTTGCCGAAGTCATAAATTTAAATAGCCTATAAGATTTTATTATCATTTATTAAAAACCATACTATTTATTTAACATTTAATTAATCAAGTCTGTTGGTTTTTGTTGAAGCAGATAATTGTTAGACACGTTCTTATATGATTGTGAATAGATAGTAATTATAAAGCATTTTATAGCATTTTTGACTTTGACTTTGAATCCTGATCTATTTTTTATAGATTAGCAGGAAATGGTAATGGGGGTATTTTGTACTATCCTTGGTCTTTTATTTTATCGAAAGCTAGTTATTTACGAAGTGTGGGACATAAAACCTACCTTAGTCCAGACATAGTGTTATGGGGAGCCTCCCCCCAGTTACGTAGGACTAAAGTTAATGGTTAAAAGAGTCTTTCATTGTGACATGGGTGTGTTAGATACCCCCTTATGGAGATAAAAATCGTGAAGATAAATATTCGTACATACATTGCAGCAAAGAGCTAAATGCATTGTAATAGTAACTTTCACTTGACTACTAAATAGGTTATTATTCAAGACCGATTTAAAAACAGATTTTGTTTATGAGCAAATGATTTCTTGATTAAAACTTAAATAAACTTTTATAGTTTTTCGTCAGGATTTCGAATCAAAAAATAGTTTGTCTGTTTTTCTCCCCTCACATTTTGGAGGGAAATATTCCTCATAGGTATACTAGTAAGTCTCTGCAGATGTTTCGCAATATGAATAGATAAGTAGACGCAATAAACAGGTTTCTTCTAATTTTTCATATGTATTTAGCACCTTCTGGTGAATTAGAAACTGAATTATTTTTCGCACACCTTGACTATTTATATGGGGTACTTAAGGAAAGACCTTATTATCTACAATACTATAATTCGTCAGATGGTAAACAATTCATTGAAGTCGGTAAAACTAATTCAGTTCCAAGAGGATTTTGATTTACATTGCAACAGAGAAGTCATAATAGTTTTGAAATCGTCGATAAAAGAAACTAAAAAACTTCTAAACTTATGTTAGTAGCTTTTTTTTAATTTAAGTAAACTTTCAAATTAAATTCGAATTATTTCTTTGAATGACGCCTTGCGCCTTGATAAAAATTTGGTGTTTTGTTTTACTTTTGTGGCTCAATAAAACTTAATGAAATGGAACTATCAATGATAACACATAGATTAGTCCTTTATCTTTAAAGATGCGCTTGTTTTTATTTTAAATCACCATTGTTAATACTATAAAAACACCCCTTCACACACCATTGCTGATTTAAGCAGAGGTTTAATAGGGGAAGTACCTCCGCTTTACAGAAAACCGAGGCCACAATAACGCTAGTATTGAGAAGTGCTTCGGCAGTTCAAGTACCGCACCTATTCTCCTCAATGCTGTCTGTATAGTGAATCTTCATTCAAGTCTAAGGAACTTCTTTTAAAACAATTTAATGGTAATACGAATAAAAAGCAAGAGAGTTTTTTCAGCGGCCACTCCATCCATATTTAACGTTGACTTCTGCAATATCAGGAGTTTTCACGCCAACCACCATCACCTAGAGCCTGCTTAGCCGAACAATATATTTTTAAGGGAGATGCAGATATCCTATTCAGCCGATACCTATATTACTGCGGGTACAGACTCGATGCTACTGCTATTGTCCGGACTATAGTGCCATTCACACAAGCTCATTTGCGCTACATAACTGGCGTCGTGTGTGGCCATTATAAGTCAGCAGATTGGGATGGATTGCGTAAATTTTATGCATCTTGCCTGGGGAGGCTGCTTCAGCTCAGAAGATCCCGACATTTGCGCAGCAACAGTCACTGAGACAATCCTCGCTGGTATGAAATGTTTTATTCCTAATGAAAATAATATTTTCATTTTTTCGCGCACCCCATTGTGTTTCGGTAGATAGGGCTTCAAAAATGCAATTAAGGTTCCAAAATTTTTTTTTTATGTGTTCGCCCTTCTCGAACTTTTAAATCGCGCGTTATAAAAATTTGAAAACTATATTTTTAGCTTTAAAAATACCACCAAAAGAAAACTGGTTTCAACAAAATCGGTTCATAAGTTACTTAGATAATCGAAATAATTCTTATCCTACGGAACCCTAACTTAATGTGTAACCCTAACTAACTTGGCCGGTTTCTTTAAGTGCGTAATAGCACCTAGTGTATGAATAAATATTTTCAAATGTTAAATCATATCATCTAAATTGCATCATAATTTTTTGATAAAAATGCAGGTGTTAATCTGTTTACCTCAGACATTTCATCATTTAGTAATTTAGTATTGATAATAAACGATTGAAGAATCATTTATTTTTCGATATCTTTTATTTACGTTCAACCTCATGAACGTTAGGAGCATAAAATTAAAATTAACCAAAATAAGGGCCGCCTTCACATTAGAATTAGAACTATTTTTATAATAAGAATTTGAATTGTCTTTATTTTCTAGGTAATATCGTACATTGCAGATGTCATATACACATTATTCAAACATATACATATAAATTGGCATGAAAATAACACATTTAAATTTAAAAATACACTACGAATTTTAATAAAATAACAAACATAAGAATTTGATTATTTAATAAAAATTTCAAACTAAATTAGTAGAGCGCAAAATTAAAAGCATTCTACCTGAGACAGATTGAAGCAAAAAACAGAGTTGTCATTATTAGGTGTTTCTGTGACATATTTATGTATGTATATTATGTATTTATGATATATGTATTTGTAAATTTCATGTAGTTTATCTATAAACTTATAGATATGTGTATTTTGAATATTTAAATATTAAATTTATATTCTTACATATTATACTAAACTATTATTGTACCGCTGCACTCTGGTCCCAAACTGAACAAAATTGGGTGTTTTCTGTGAATAATATTTATTTATTTACTTATTAAAAAAAAGTTTATATATGACATGTTGTTGCATCCGTTGTATAGTATCCATAGTACAGCATTCCTTATTGATCCAGAAAAAGGATTTAAATACATATTATTAATATTTTTTTTGTTAATATATATCCATACATACCCAGTCTCAAGACATAAAAATTACATAAATGTTTGCGTTGTGCGGGAATCAAATCCACGATGTTAGCAACCGAAAAGGCAAAACGCCTGCTAAGTCAGCTAGTATAATATAGTACATTACGCAAGCGCAGCATTACTGGGCGATGGTAAGTATGCGGGACGAGGATAGCCGAGGCACGCATCACAGAGTCCATGGATTGTATAGTGCTTTTCTCAAACATGCGCGTGAAAAAATTATTATATTGACATCCGTATTGACAATAATAAAAATAGTTTAGGTAATGTTGCCGCTAATTCACCGCATTCAAATGTCGATTACTTTTTTTACTTTTTAAAATTAATTTAATGGCGCATTATTTTTGTTGCGCTAGTCCAAAACCTAATAAGAATTGATCTTTTTTAATTATCAATGTATAGTGTAAAAAAGTTTGCTCTACTTTCAAATTACATATTTGACCGCTCGGGCGCTCGATCGGTCAAATATAAAAAATTGCGGGTCGCTCTCTGGTGCTGTACCTACTGCAAGTAAGATTTATCCCAAAGAAGCTTGTGCAAGATATGGTCACATACCGCAGAATGCTTTAGAAAAATAATTTACAATGTATCAATTTAGAATATTTTTTTGATATGGGTAAAAAATGATAAACTCGCGTCAGGTCACGTGTCCTAATCGTGGAAATTCGTAATACGGAAACCGTAATGCCACGCCTATTGTAATTTTTATATTTTTCTATTATATGTGTTTTTCTCGCTTCGCTTACATATTTCGATGGCTTAACGTCCCCCCCCCCTTTTTTTTTTTTTTGTAGTGAAAACTTTTTTAGCGGCGTTGTGCACTTTTTTTGGTATGGGTAAAAAATGATAAACTCGCGTCAGGTCACGTGTCCTAATCGTGGAAATTCGTAAGACGGAAACCGTAATGCCACGCCTATTATAATTTTTATTTTTAGTATACGCGATTATGAGTAGTACAGGGAGGTTGGATATGGAATTTTAATTCTATGACAGATTGCGATGTCAAATATACTACGTCAAAAAAGTAAATAAACAAACATTATTATTTCTTGACAATGTCAAAGACATGTCTTGTGACATATTGGAGTGTTATGCGCGAATCGTGTGTAAAGGTTTTCACTTCTGCCGGCACTCCCGGAGTGCAACTCGTTTTTTTTAAATCTCTTAAATTATGTAATAACTTTATTTTATTTAAAAGGAAATATATCTCGCTGTTTTCCCCATACAAACGTATTTTCCCTTTTTCCTCCCTGGAGTTTGAGCATTAGAGATTTATTATTTTATGTATGATCGATATACACAATCACTATGTCAGTATGTTTTTTGATATCATATTCCTATGAAAAACTAGTGCCCTGCAAAAGGCCAAATAAATGCGTCCTTTTTATGACATCTTTACACGTTTGCTATACAAATATAAAAACTATTTTTTAACCTAATATTTAAGAAAACAAAACATACAGACACGAAACAATTTATTACTTAAGGTGAAGTAATTTTTATTAAATTAAGTTGATATTTGGAAAAGGAAAGAGGGAATACGATACCCCGATTTCTGTGATACGACACAATAAAAGAGCCCGAGGCGCAGTTGTCCCTATCGCACATCCGCATTTTGGAAACGGTCCTAAAGCGACAGCAAATGTTTTTCAAATACCTATTTCTGCATTCGCTTGATCGTGATATTTCCTTTTAACCTTCTTTGACATACATGTAGTATTATACTTATTAAAACAAACAAGATGTGCCCAAACTCGAGGGGTTTATTAATAACCATTGAAGAGTTCCACTATCCACCGCCAGGATACATAGCCAGACCCTCATCACCAAGTGTAACGACTGTATTTTTTCAAACAAACCAAAGGAGCCCTAACTCTAGGGGCTCAATGGAATCCATTACAGAGTTTTACTATCCACAATTAACACAATCCAAATTATAATGTTCTCGTCGGTATTACAAAAAAGATTAAAATCGATGCGACAATAAAATTTGAAGTTAGTTATATTCGACTTCCAAGATATGTTTGCATACATAGTTCCAACTCTTGGTTTCATCGTTAGATCAGCTCGATGAAATTAAAATCATTGTACCTTCCTATTGTCATTGGTAAACATTTAATATCTATATAAATACTGTATAGTGGATCATGGAACTAAATTATTATATAAATTTACATATAACAGATACCAAAGAGAATACTAGATACGGCAATTATTAGAAGTTAGTTACATTCGACTTCAAAGATTTTTGTTACAGGTGAAGCTCACAAAAGTGTTGCCATGCCATCTTCACAATAAGGAAGCAATTATTTGACTGGGTACCTATTACTGCGCCATCTGTCTTTTTATACACATACTAACATTGTTAGTGTTCTACTTACTTGATAGGAAAAAGTTATGTAGATGGCGCTTATTCACAAAATTTACTGATGTACACTTCGTGTATACTACGAGCTTCAAACCATAATCGGTAGATGGCAGCAAGAACAAAAAACAATACAGCCTTAATTTGTCTAAACACGACAAAATTTATAAAATCAAAAGCATATTTTATTTATTTATTTATTTGTAAGAATATTGTTTCCAATACAGGTCTTAAGCATTCATAGAGCTCCAACATATTCTACCAACAATGGTGTGCAAATCCTTACAATATTTAGTGCACTAACAGTTACAATAATTTAGACTCTCAATAAGTCAAATTTTTTTATTCAAATTAGGTTTTTACAAACACTTTTGAATCGTCAAAGTTATGAAATACTATTTTTGAAGCCCCCCACCCTCCCTCCGGTTCGCAATGTTGTTGATTTCTACCGAGAACAATCCGGCAAGAAACTCGATAGTTACCTACTCTTTTTAAAAAAATCTTAAAAACTACAAATACAATGAATGTTTTAAATATTTTTTTTAAGCCGTACAAGTTAACAACCACTTTACAACTTACAAACACTTTTGAATTGTCAAAGTTATGAAATACTATTTTTTTGAAACCTTCCACCCCCGCCCTCTGGATTATATAAGGTATATTAAAATATCAAATCTTACTACTTAATTTAACAGGAATCTTAAGTATTCACTTATATTTAATATAGATTGACAACCAAAAACAATATTGTTAGAATGTTTAACAGTAACATTATTGATAATTAAATTTGTCAAGTAAAAGATCGTTGACGCTATAATACAATTTATGTTGTAAAAACTTGGATAATTCTTTTATAAAGCAATGTTTTGCTAGGTTCTTCATTATTGTTAACGGTGTACGGTATATGGTTGTAAATGTTGATGGCCATGCAATGGGTATATTTACTGTATAGCATAGACACAGACTATGTTTATATTATACTAAATAGATTAATGCATAATGTATTTATACCTACTATATGTACCTATGTATGAAATGCATAAGATTTCTACTTACAAGTCGGTTAGTATATACATTTTGACGTGAATATGTTAAAACGACTTTAAGCTCAGACTCCCCGTTTCTAGGGTTCCGTACCCAAAGGGTACAAAACGGGACCCTATTACTAAGACTTCGCTGTCCGTCCGTCTGTCTGTTTGTCACCAGGCTGTATCTCATGAACCGTGGTAGTTAGATATGTGAAATTTTATTTAATAAGTTTATTAAATAATATATAATAAATATAAATAGTAAATAATAATTGTTAAATTTTATAGGGAAAATGTATTTCTGTTGCTGCTTTAACAACAAATACTATAAAACATAATAACATAAATATTTAAGGGGGCTTCCATACAACAAACGTGATTTTTTTGCTCGTTTTTGATAATGGCAACCGGTAGACGCTTAAAATATTCACATAATATTTCGTTATAAATTCAATTTAGAAACAAATAATTAAATTAAAATATTTATGGGGGGCTATATTTATAAAACTGATTTTTTTGCTTTTTTTATAGTTAATGGTACGGAACCCTTCCGACTCTCACTTGGCCGGTTGTTTACTTATAAGTTGTGACACGCAGATACTTTTAGTTCCTTAGATCGCAAAAACGAATAGTGTATTTTTTATTTTAGTTTTAGTTTTATATTACTTCCGTTAGATAAGGCATATCATCTAAAACATAGTTCTTCCTACTTGCCAAAACGAGATACCCATACTCCAAACAAATTTCAAGGCTTGTCTTAACCCGTGTATATTAAAATATTAAATTATTTATATAATGAATGTCATTGGCGACTTAACACCCGCGCTCGCATCTGCAGAGAGAAAAATTCTGGAATCGAACCAGAGGGTGTAGAAATGGAAATTCATTAAACTAATCGGCTTCTTAACATAGATACATTCAATTGCATTTCATTCACGAATCTCCGAAGTTAAATTTAATGGCCTTGGCTCTAACACAGCTCAACCCCTATTTTTTTTTAAAAAAAGTGCAACTTCACTGCCCTCTTTTAAAATACAAACTTGCATACATAAAATTTCACTAATGGGATTTCTGTTGGAATTAAACATTTCCCCCAGCCTTTACTACTTAACTGCATATTTGTTACTGCAACATATAAATCAGCAATAAACACGAGGGCAGTAAAGATCTACAATCATTTTGAATGCAGTAGCATACATAGCAATAAAATGTGGCAAACATTCGCCTCAAGCTTCGGAGAAAGTTCTAAAATTAAAAGCCCCATAAATTAGAAAAATACGTTAGAATCTGTATAACCTAATAAGAGGTAATGTTTTAAAACGGTTTAAGATGATTTGTAGTGTCGTCGTTGTCTTGTAGTGGAATTTTATCTACTGGCAACTGTTAGTAAAGAATTTGTTTCTCTTTAATAATGGGCGTGATTTTTTAGCTGTTACGATTTCGTTTGCTTTCGTGCTGTCTCTTACTGTTTCGTTGAAAAATCTATTTGCTATCCTGCTGTCAGTTTCCAAATTTGCTAAATTTGCGAGAAATTGCAAGCTACAAAAACACGCCCAATATGTCAAAATTAAAAAATACAAAACACTATCCGTGCGTCTCTCTAACCAACTGCAGACTAAAATAGTTGCAAATTTGTCGTAGAAAATTAAAATATATGCGTAATCTCGGCTGCCTTTGTTAGTCATTCAACCCATTGGATATGAATAAAAACCAATCACACATATTCTTTGATCCGCAGTATGACGTTGAAAATATAATCGTTATTTTGGTCGATTCGTTCACGGAACAATCAGAAACGAGATCGATTTTAGGTAACAAAAGATCTATAGATCACTGATCGATCTCTCACTGTGATTGGGAAAGCGATCTTTTTCAAAGCCTTATTGACTTTTAATATGGCATGCAGGATTTTTAACGAAAAATTCATACCATTATCAAAAGTAGATTAAAAATTCTTATTTAAAAGGAGCCTACCTGTATGTGTAGTAATAGCTAGGGTCGTGTAACGCGCGAGTGATGCCCCTGGAGTTGCATGTGTTCATAGGCTGCGGTGACCACTTACGCTTAGGCGGACCGCAAGCTTGTTTGCCACCTTAGTGGTATAAGAAAAAAGAAGAAACATAAGTACTTTACTTATGAATCTTATTCTATGTGGTTTTTGAGAGCACTGCATTCGAAAAAAATTTAGCCAGGCCTGAATGGAATATATGGAATGGAATGGAATATAATATGTTAATGCATTTGTTTAGCAGGGGTTAGTATCTGTACACGTGTAGTGTGCCGTGTTATACGAACGGATAAACGAATTAGGCGATACCATAATGGTTCCTTGTTTGACTACGGAATTGTACACATTCACACTATATTGTATCCGTTCTATACCCATGTACCTACAGACTTAAGAGAGAGAAATAGAGATGGTGATCACTTTAAATAGAAATTCAGGATGTGAACCCAGGATTCTTCACGTCAGTATTTTAAACCAAACCATTTCAACTAACTATATTACAGTTACATGTAAATTACAGTAAATATTAATATCTATTCACATTAAAATTATATTCATTATAATAAATCAATATTGAGTATTCATTTTAAGTTTAGCAACGTACAGTTTGTATTGTACAAAATATTTCTAACAAATTATATCTGTTCTGCGACTCGCACTTGGCCGATTTTTGTTAAAGCATACAAAATACTCGTTTACACTAAGTCTGGCGACACAAAGTCGCATTGGCGTCCTCAGGCGAACCCTGAGCGTACCTCTAATGACCACCCCATTATGGTCTCTGACCATATACTCTCGTTTATTAGGGATAATAACGTTAACGAGTTTTTTATACTTCGACATTAAACAATTTTTTGGGTCTCAAAAAACCGTCATCAGAGCCGAGGTGATATAAAATTATGGCAGGTCTAGGATTTGGTTCGTGATGTATGATGCTTATGGACACAATAGACTGTAATTTTGGATTTCTGAATCGACAGACAACTATTAAAGTAAAGGCTCGAGATTCATGTTTAAAAATAATCTTATGTTTTTTTGGTTGTCGGTGTGTTTACAACAGTACTTAAAAGACCGTTTGGAAACGTAGACACATAATTTAAGCGTTAGCGTTATGCCATTCCATGTGTAATAGATCAAAACTTAAAATTTCTTTATTTCATGACAAGTACATTATAACAAGGTTTGTATCCCTCCTGTTAAGTTATAAAATCTGTGTTAGAAGGATCCCGCTCTTTATGTCCAGTTTACACTTGTAACAGTCTATTTGGAGATAAATATATAACTTTTAGCGGAATACAATGCATTGTGTATAGTGTAGGTTCCTAATAATCATGTCACTTATTTGATCATTCGTAACAAATAATGTTAACAGTTGTATTTTTGTTTGATTCGTTGCATAAGAGCTTTACCCCTTAAAAACTGCTACCATCGAATTGATATTTTTATATTTCATTTTTTAAAACAACTCTAACCAGTTTTTTTAAAACATTGTTTTATTTCTATGGTATTCTGTAAGTTGTGGATTATAGCGTATGTGTTACAGCAGCAGTTTTCAGTAGAAGTGCTATCCAAAAAAAACTTAAAACATTACACAACGTTCTGAAGCTAGCTAAGTAGTAGTCGAAGTAAAAAAAATATATTTGGTGATTGCAATAGTTCTGTTGCAGTAAAGGCTGGTATCCATTAACTGCAACGCAAAGGAGACGAAATAATATCTCATATTTATACAGGATCAAGACAGCACACATGCGATATCTCTTATCTTCTCAGCTTTGGTGAATCTCACTCTTAATGTACAAATTAACTTCTAGTAATTAGGCTAAACAATCCAGAGTCACAAATGTATGTAGGTAAAAATTCTATCTTACACCCTCGGCTTGAGTATATGCTTAAAGTTACAATAAAGGAAAATAGTAGTAGTATGTATGTATGTGTCTACTAACACTTGTACAAACAACTATACGTATTTCAGCCTTAACCTAAAATATAAAAGTTTATTTTTGTTATTGCTTCAAGTCGCAGTGAACTAAATTATATAATTTCAGGTATTGATAAGGATATAGAAATGGGACCAAAACCAAAGGTAGGTTTACATTTTAATACATACAATGATAGCATTGGGTCACTACCTATTTCCTCACGTTGTGGCTATGTGGTGAGCTGATTTTAATTGCTGGGTAAGAATAACATAGAAGTAGGTACGTTTAAACAAGGAGTTTTAAGCAAGGAGTTTTTATAGGAAGCCCACGACGATGACGACCTCGTCGTGGTCCACGTCGACGCGCGGACTTAACGGCGGAAAAAGATAGTTTTAAAAAAAGGTAGTTTATTATATAAAATACTAAATAATAAGAAAATTACAAGACTGTGCATATTGCTATCAAGAAATACTTTAAACGGCAAAACAATAAATTTTAAAGTGCCTTATGAATTTTTCATATTAAAATTCTTATTAAATGTGTTTACATTGGATACAATTCTAATAATATAAGTTAGAAAAAAAAAATAAGAGAAAAATAAGTTCTGAGATAAGAAAAACACCAATACCAAAGTCTAAAATATAGCTGTTTCAGAGTGAGTCAAGCTCCCAAAATCAGGGAAAAAAAATTGTCGATTGGCCAGACACCATCGTAAATTGCTACCTACTTTTATTGAATTTTTAAACGAAAAAGAATATACGATACTTTTTATCTCGATTGAGAGTTTCAACGTGAATAGATCTTTTGCGGGTAAGACCATGGGGCGTTATACCTCTACTATGTCTCATCAAAGCAACGGGGTGAATTTTCTGGACCCTGGGATTAGACTAGACCCGGGACTTATCGTCATACGTATGACGTACGTCAGTACGAAATATTAGTTGTAATTTCATTTCCAATCCCAGTTGACAAATGATATAATTACTGGCCACTTTGCGCCGTGCCATGGGAGAAGGGCATTATGAATTAATGCAAATGGTACTTTAAAATATAATATTGTGAATTTTTAAGTGTCGTGCCAAAGCATGGCTGAGGAAGCGATATTAATAAAAAAAGGAGAAGTATATCGCCTATTTCCTAGAGAACATATAAATATCAAAATATATCGTTCAAAAATTAATAGCAAAAGTTTTCAAAATATCTCTTTTGTCACTACCTCGACAGGCGTAAGAACTCAGTCTTTCACTAAATATAAAGTTTATTTATTATCCTTACATAGTTTTTCTTCAAAATCTGTTAAATAAAATCATAGAGCACTTTTTGAAAAGAAAATCTATCGAGTAAAGTATACGTAGGTCTTTATGTTTTGGGGTCTGTCACGACATCCAGTAGGTATATACTGCTACGTGTTTTTTTTTGTGTTTTAGAAAAATCACTCCCTCTTAGAAAAAATGGCGGCGCGCCTATTCTGTCAAGTATATCTAAAAGCTGTCTGTTCAAAATATAAGCTACGCGCATACTTTAAGTATGAAATTACAAACTTTTTACTTTAGCCAAAACTATTTTATTTATAAATTCTTTAGATACCTGGCGGTGGCGATGTTTTCTCCACTTCTATTTTTGCCATTTTAATTGTGTTTTGGTGAGATTATTTATTTATCTACCTTGTAGTTTTATTCATTTACTCGCAAATGTAATGAAAACCAGTGTGTTATAACGGGCGGTACGGAAATAACAAACTCGAGTCATTAAAGCGTATGGTCTAAGGCTTCTAAATAGACTCTCGTTACTAATTTTCTCCTTACCGGGTGGTAGGTTAACACCCAATGTACTATTAATACCATATTAGACTTTCTGGTAGTTGTAAAAGTTTATCCTATACTATAAGTAAATACTGTTTTACGGAAAAATTATATTTATGACATAACGTAATGGGGGTTTTTTATGATATAACATAAACTGAATTCCCTAAATTTCGGCACAGCTAAATAGCACAAGGTTATAATTTTTTTTATTCCGAACGAAAGATTTAAAATTTACAGCAAAATTGTAGTTGCAATATATAATGTTATTTAAATTACAATGAGGTACTATTCTATAAAAGTATAGTTCGAAATGTATTATCTCATATTACTTAAAATGAATATTTTATTCCATAAAATCATAGTTTAAAATGTATTATGTACCTATATTTAAATTATAATGAAGGTTCTATTCATATATTTGTCAAACATTCGAATCAAAAATCATTTCTAATGCTAAAGTTTTCTAAACGGGTGTGTTGAAGCAAAACAAACAAAATAAATTCATTAGCTTCTCTGACCTTGCGGTATCAAGCACCGTTATGCCGAACTCTTTTTTTCAACAAAAAAAACTTAGGGCGCTGCGTTTCCTCTGATCTTGTGAACCGCAAAAGGAGCGGCTTGATGTAAGGTCTTAAGGATATTGTACACTAAAAGTATATTCTTTATTGATAAAATTAAAAAAATTTCATATGCAAAAACTGAAAGTTTTGAAGATTATATTATTTCCAACAGTCTTGGTCCCGTTGATAATAATTAATAGGTGAGATAGAACCTATTCATAGAAATGAACAAAAATCTTTTTCTCATCAACGTGACAGTGTATCGCCAACTACATCTAGCCTTTGCCTAACGCCTCCTCGGCAAGTATCTGTTATTCCCTAATTAAGATTTATAATTCCAACATTTTGTTTTTATTCTTTGCATAAGTAATAAATATCTGAATACTATAAACCTTGGCAAGGTTTAATGTTGCCGTACATTTCTTACTCAATTTTCTGTAGTTCAGTTACACACTTAACTGTCATCTCTCATACAAATTGGCTATTAAAGTTGCAGTATCCTGATTTTGATTCATGGTAATTTTAAATTTTGAAATTTAGCAATTCTGTGGTAATAATATAAGTTTCGTATAATAATAACAAAGTGTACACGGTCCTTGACAGCATCAGTGAGGACGCTATGGCGACGACAGTTTTGACTATAAATAAGTGTTGTATTGTATTCAATGTATGCCGCTACTGTTCGTCCTGGCGGCAAAACCCAAAAGAATTTGGAATTCTTATCCCATAACTAGCATTTTCTGTGGTTTTGCTCGATCGCAAATATAATACGGCCTACAATGCCCTTTTCTAAGGCTCCGTAGGCAAATGGAAGAACGGAACTCTTGTGATTTTGCCATTTCCTTTCGTCAGTCTGTATGTCACTCACACACAGCCTTATAATTCCGCCTTCTTTGCATCTATTCTGTTAAAATTATACATATTATTATGTTGTTTACATAAGTTTTGCAATGAAGTTCAGAAAAAAATTAAGGGATTAATTTTTGTACTCACCCCATCACGTAGAGTATCGTTGGAGAGGTTCTTAAAAAAGGCTTGTGTCTAAAAATTGTATGTCCAAAGTTGACAATTTACGTGCCATGTGCATTAAAAATCTGGAAAAAAATCACCATCATAAATTTTAAAGATAATTAATAAAAAAATAATTAAGGTTTACAGGTTTATTAGATATCCGCAAGTGTAGGTATTTCTGTATGTATATTCATGCTTTGGTATTCATGCAAATTTAGTAAACAAATAAATTTCTATTTTTCTGAATTATTTTTTCTATTTCTAACTATTTTTAAACTATACTATATTATATGAATTAAATGAATATAAGACATGTTTAAGATAATTTTTTTTATTATTAAATTATAGGGCTAAAACTCAAACAAAAAATACGGTGATCTGAATACTTTTAAAAAGTTAGTAGGTATGTTGTACGTCTGGAATACAAGTGTCAGTGTTTTTCTATTTTTTATAAAATGTGTAAATTGCAATCACGCTTGATTGCTGAAAACACACCCACATCATAATGTGGAGGTCCGTCTTTTTTTTTTTACAAACCACTATAATCCATAATAGTAGACAGGTGATGAGCCATTGCAGCAACACTACTTCTGATTAAATTAATTATCAATATTGTTAACAAAACATTTCGTGACAATAATTTAGTAATCACGTTTTTAGATTTTTAAAAGCTAGTAGCTGGAGGACCGAGCTCTGCTCGTTTTTTTTTAACAACGCCATCTATTGTCAATTAGCTTGTATTGCTATGTCGCTAATAGTATTACTACTCGCCATTAGATGTCAGAAAGAGTCATATTTTTCAGTTTAGCATTGTTTGAAAACACGGATAAAACGACGTTTTCTAAACATGAAACCTAGCTAGATCGATTTATTGCCCCCGAAACCCCCCGCATACCTAATTTTATGACAATCGTTGGATCCGTTTTCGAGTTATTCATATTTACAAGAATTGCTTGTTTAAGGGTATTAGATAAGTATTAGGTATTAAAAATACTAAATAGGTACAATCCAATATAATCCTACTTAACCAGCAATAAATCGAAAATACTTGAACAGTTGAATAGAGATGGGATAGTTGTAGTTAATAAATTAATCGATCGTGATACAATTATTATTGTAATGACCAGCTCCCGGTTTCTTCGTGTACCGTATCAGGCTGTCTTTAGTATCATAATTGAATCTGGAGCCTGAGTGCTGCCAACGTTACTGGAAAACGAATATAAATAAATTTGTTGGTTAAAATAACGATTAAAATATTTTTATCGATTAGTTATTTTTGTGTGTTTATAGAATAGAAACATATTACAGTATCAGGTTGTCTTTAATATCATAATTTTATCTTGAATTTACTTGATTCTCACTAACGGTACTGAAAAAAAAAACGGGTTGCGCTCCAGGAGTGTCGGCAGAAGTGTTAACTTGAATATTAACTATTTATTTTTTCCTATACTAGCTTTTTACTTCTCATCACTTTGTATACATATTTATTTACTATAAATAATTTTGTTAGTTTATTTACTTTTTTGACGTAGTATATTTGAGATATTTTCATAGAATAAAAACCCCATATTCAACCTACATGTACTACTAATAACCGCCATATACTAAAAAATAAAAACTATTTCCGTCTTACGAATTTTCAATCAGGGCACGTGTCCTAACGCGAGTTCCGTCTTACGAATTTCCGATCTGGCCACATGTCCTGACACGAGTTTAACAATTTTTACCCATCACAAAAAAGTGCACAACGCCGTTAAAGAAGTTTTCTCTTCAAAAACATACAACCTGGATATCACATTTTAACATGTGTAATCCGCACTTTCATCTTTTCACCAACCCAATTTCCTCTTCCGTTTCATTCGTCCAATAGAGTTTAATATTTATTACTTATTACAAAAAAAGTGCACAACGCTGCTAAAGAAGTTTTCTTTTCAAAATCAATCTTTTTATTTTGCCAACCATCCTATTATGGCGTGGCATTATGGTTTCCGTCTTGCAAATTTTTATGGCGTGGGACTATGGTTTCCGTCTTACGAATTTTCGATAAGCCTGCGCGAGTTTTTTACCCATCACAAAAAAGTGCATAATGCCGCTAACGAAGTTTTCACTTCAAAATTTTTTTTGATACCTATAGTATCATAAGCGGATTTTATAAGACTGTTTATGTGTGAAGGATTAATCTCCGGAAACACTGCACCTACATTTTTTTCACTATTTAAAACAAAAAATCCTTGGGGCTATTTGGATTAAGTAAAGTAAGTTGATTAGGGAAAACGAAACGAAAGTTCTTAGTTCGGGACGAGTTACAAGTTATCACTGGATAACCGTTTCAAAACATATTTGTTAGACGTTTTTCGCTACGAGCCCTTGTAACTGTTGCACGCGAGTTTAAAAATCTTATAACCGTTGCTAGGTAAGCTTTATGGTTTTTAGATCTAAATCTAAAATTGCTTTTACTCACTCCTCTAGATGGGCTTTTAATTTATATAAAAACCGTTTTATAAAGTAATTGCCTTTCCGTTGTATTAGCTTTCAAATTATATACAGGAATTAAGTTAAAATATTAGATATTATATTTTTACTTCTTCCTATCTTCAGTGTCGATTGTTTGTCTTTCCTTATAAACCTATTTTACAAATATTTTGTTACTCCCGTTAGAGGCTAAATCTATCAACGGTAATTGCTAAAAATTAACTCATTGAAGATTGTAGGTAGGTATAAAAATTAGCATTTTATCGGTATAATTATATTAGTGTGTCTATATGTCTGAGCCAGGTCGAGGAGAGACCGACAGACGGACGGACATGTCGGAACTATAAAGGTTCCTTAGGGTCCACGATCACAACACACGATGGTAGTTAAGTTTTTTTCTCCTCGCACATAAAAGGTCAATAAAGTCGTGAATAAGTTTGTAGTATCTTTTATTTTTTAACTGTATGTGTGATATAGTAAAAAAAGTGCGAAAAGACCATTTATTCTAGTTATTACCAAAACTGTTTATACTTAAATTATGTCATTAAAAGAGGTTGCTAGAAACGTGGTCTAAATTTTATAGTAAAATTCAAGAAAAACTAGTAATGAGTTGTGTTGTGTTAGTGTAATGATAATCTAAACCCTGCGAGCCAAGTTGTAAAGAACAACATTGTCTATATACAAAATTTCATCTTAATCGTCACAGCCGTTTTTGAGCAACCAATTTTTAGCATAGGTTTATATGTACTAGCCGAACCCCGCGATTAAACCCGCGGAAAAACCATTTTACGTGGGAAGTTTCGATTGGGATAAAAGTATTAAAGTTGTCTTTCTACCTCCCTTAACTTATCTCGGTACCACTGTTAGACGTTTGAATAAGTATACCACGAAAAGCATCCCGTGGGAACTCCTGACCAGGATAAAAGGTATTTTATATCCTTTAAAATCACTTCGGCATTCCCTGTGCCAAAATCAGTTTATCTCATTGCTTCGTTGTAATGTAAAAAATAGGGCATTTTTTGCGACTTGATTTTTTAGAATTGACATTTTGAACTAAATACTTATTTTAATTAAAACAAATCATAGCCTATGTTTCTCGGGGATAGTGCAGCATTATATTAGTTGAAGATTTTTAACAATCAGTTCAGTAGTTGCAGAGAGTACCTTTACTTTGAATACCTAATCAATAAAAATACATACTTTCGTAGCAAAGATCCAGTCACAAGATTAACCTCGAGACAGGACTTGAACCTGCAACCCTAACACTCCGTGTAAGCGCTCTATCATTGAGCTTTCGAGGCAAAAGGTAAAATTTGTTGGTTGGGTGGTGGGTTGTTGGGACACAAACCAACAAATATTAACTCTTCATAATATTAGTATAGAAATGCCTTTACCTTCGGAAATTGCTTAATCAAATTAAAAGCTTTAATTGTTTAAATCATACTACATACATTCTAAGTAATAAATAAAATTGTAAAATAAAGCAATACGTCGATAAACCAAAAAAAAACCTTATCCGGTCGCGTACCGGCAAACCAACCAGCTACTAGATTTGTTATTAAATCGGTGGCGGTCTAATGAAATCGATCCCATCGTAATATGGAGTAAATAACCACTTCGGATCATGGAACAGAAATTACTATAATCGACGCAGGAATGCACTGGCTACCGTCCATCCATAAACCTTTCAAAATAACACCGTATCGGACAAGAGCTGGAAGAAGGGAATTGATCTGCAATTGATGTAACTATGAGTTTTAAATAGGTATTAAATATATATAGGGACACGTTTATGGATAGGTAAGGCATAAAGTTTGAAATAGTTTAAAAAACATAATATATTGATACATAAATTAGAGACTGGGTAAAACAAAATACCAGGCCATGCAGAAAAGTTCGCGAAAAAAAAGTTTTTATGTATATGGCACTGGCCACTTGTAATTATTTCGTAAAATTTAGTTATTTTAAAGTAAAAATACCATTGTTTGAATTTCGGATTTCCCTTCATATTTTTGAAATCCAAATTAAATTATCCTTTTAAGCCTTATAAAATAGATCTGCATCGAGAACATTTTCCTGCGATGATTTTCTACGATTTTCAATGTGGCCTAAAACCTGATGAGTCATTTACACACTAAAAATTATATATTAAAACAATTCACTTGCTACAATACACTGCTGATCCATTCGGAAAGTGTTCACAAGATTCTACACGTGAGGAAAATAGTTTCGCGCTGGGTGCTACACAACCTCACCGAAGCTGAGAAGCAGGCCCATGGCCGAGTGGTGCCGTGATATGATTCAAAAATTTGAAGCTGGCTCGTCTCGGCGCGTTTACGACATTGTGACAGATGACGAATCCTGAATTTATCAATACGTGCATCGTAAACAAAGCGTCAGTTGACAGTTTGGCTGTTTCAAAACGAACTAACGCCTACGAAAGTGAAGCGATCGAGAAGCGCAGGGAAAATTTTGATTCGCTAGTTTCTTCACTTTGACGGGTTATCTGGTTTCAATTCTATAACGAGATCAAAGCAGCATCAATGCCGAATGGTATACCAGAAAATGCCTGCTAGAAGTTTGGTCTGCAATGAACAACAAGCGACCGAAAACCGAGCTCCGCGGGGTACTGCTTCACCATGACAACGCGACCGCGCACTCAGAGCTCAAAACGACACCACGCCGGTCAGAGTTTTGGGTCACCGCCCTTACAGTCCTGATCTGGCACCATGTGACTTCGTTTTATTTCCTGAAATAAAAAATCAGGCTGGTGGAGAGTTCTTTGAAGCAGAACCTATTATACTATATATATATAGCTAATTTTAACCTTTTATGTAATATCAAACACGGCACATTTCAAATAAAAATTAAAAAGCATCTTATGGTGTCTAGGTAAGCTTGGTAATATAACGTACTTAAATAATAAAGAAAAGTGATATACTTTTATTATTCAACTGACCCAGGAACGAATTCAGTACTAGGAACTCATCTCACAAATTATTTTCAATACCATCATTATTTTATTACTAGATTTCTAAATGAGAAAGTGACTTACTTTAATCAGAACGCAACGTCCACAATATGAAATAAAAGTAATCATTCTTTTGCTATTAAAACGTGTTCACATAAAAGCTATTACGAAGTATGTCTTTAAGAGTGCTGTAAATTAGACAGTAACACAGGAAATGGCTTCTTAGCCCGTCAGTGGTGTGATTAGCGATCACTGTGGATACTGATCGGCTATCACTTGTGATCGGTTGATCACTGATGGTTGAGTGTGTCGGTAAAAGTTTCGTCAAAGATTACATACTTTTATATGAGGAAGACCATATCACGCAACTAATCTCTTACCAGTACCTAAAGCTGTACTTGTAAATGTGTAAAGAAATTATGTCTTATAGAGTTTTAATACAAAAAAAGACTAATTGAAATATATTTTTAAATTCAAGTGTAAATATTTACTAAAAAGTAAAATGGATAACCAGCCAAGTGGAAGTAAAACTTGTGAACCGAGATAATTAGATAAGCCGAGAGTTCTGTTTCGTGCTTGGCTACGCTTGGCTCAGGGACCATTAGTACTAGGAAGCTCTAATTTGGCACAGACATACATATTGATAAGGCCGACAAAGTGGTGAAATAAAATTAGATAAAATAAGTTTTTGGAGTAGGGACACGCAAAGTGGGGATGATTTTTTTTTCAGTCGTCTCACCCATCTTGTGGGGTGTCGTTTGAAAGCTCGTTTAAAAATATTGAGGGTGTGCAAAGATCATTTTTCGATTCAGCAATGCGTTTGCGAACTTTTAAGCTTTCAACTGCAAATTTTTGTTTTAGCCCAGTGTCCCCCCCACTGCTAGCTAAATGGCTATTCTTGAGTGTGTGCAAAAAATCATGAGAATAGCATATATAGCGAAATTAAAAGGAAATCTATGATAGCTAAGTAGGCTTTAGAATTTAATGAGTAGTATTCGCGCAACTTAGGAATGTAATCGGATAAGTAAAAATTTCGTACAAATTCTATCAAAAGTTACTTAGATGAAGTTGATACTTATAAACCGTATAACGTAATAGAATTTTTTTTTTTATATACCACTAATATGGCATACAAGCACGCGATCCGCCTATGGACCGCCGTGGCCTATAGACGCTTGTAACACCCGGGCTATTAATTGCGCGTTGCCGACCCTTCAAAAACCCAATAACTTCTTTCTTGAAGAACCCCATACTGTAGTCCTTAGAGAAAACCTTGGCAGGGAGCTCATTTTACAACCCAAGCGTTCGCGGGAGGAAGTTTTTCTGAAACCGCACTGTACGCGACCATTTCGGTTCTAGAGTGTGAGAATGAATTTCCTGCCGATGACAAGCGGTGCGATGGCAGAAAGTAGCCGTGGGCATCATTTCGAACAATTCCTCAGAATACATCCCATTGTACAAGCGGTAGAACACACACCGGGAGGCAAAGTCTCTCCTCAGACTTAAGGGTTCGATACGGCAAGTGAGTTTGGGATAGTCAACAATTCTCACAGCTCGTCGTTGGACCGATTCAAAAGGGCCAAGCTGGTATCTGGGTGCACCCGCCTAGAGATGGCAGCAGAACTTCATATGGGGCCGAACTTGCGACTTGTAAAGCAGCAACCTCTGCCTCGACGTGAAGTACTACCTCACTCTGTTGAGTAAACCTAGTTTTTTGGACGCCAGCTTCACCTTGTCATGCAAATGATCTCAGAACTGAACATCGCTGGAGATGTCAACCCCAAAGATCCCAATGCTCTTGGAGATGGAGGGGAGTATTCTGGGATTGTGGGACTACAGTGATTTTGTTTATTTTATTTATATTCTTTATTGAACACCAAAAGTGTACAAAAGGTGGACTTAATGCTTACAGCACTTTCTACCAGTCAACCTACAAATGTTCAATAAAAAAGTGTCGGTAGGTGCAAACGAAAAAAGATATTTACATATATACTTGCGTATTTTTAACATTATATACTTAACTAAATTAATTAATTCATACATACAAACATATATACACATATACCTATACATATTATACATATATCTATACGAATACATATATAAATTTTAATGTAACAAGATAATAATAAATATTGTACGTGTGAGAGATCAGCATTTATTTTATTCATGGCATCAGACAAATTTTTGACCTCCGCTTGTTGAAGAAGCTGAAGATCGTCGGCGTACAGATGGTAGTGATTTTGAAGATTATGTGTTATGGAGTTAATAAATAGCGAAAGAATTGATGAAAGAAAGAAAAGAATTGGTGACAAAATACCACCTTAGGCTACTCCAGCGCTTCAGTTGCACCAGTCTGAGATTAATGGACCGTTTCGAACAGCTATCTGGCGTCCCCGAAGGTAGGATGAAAACCATTGAACAACGTGGGCTGAAAACATCATTAGGTCACAAAGCAAGCAAATGGAGATTTCTCAGCGGTGAACGCGCAGACTTGTGTCTTTGTAGGGTTGAATCGGACCAAGTTTACCCGTCCCTAGTCAGAGACCTTGGACAGTGTGGTCTCGATCTGAGACACAAGTTCTCCGCGGTTTCCTCCACAACGGAACGAGGGATGTTTACACGACCCGTGTAATAAGCGTCTCCAGACTGTCATTTGCATAGCAATGCATGTTGTTGATGTCCAACATGTCATTGATATGCAGTAGAAACAGCGTAGGAGACAGCACAGAGCCTTGCGGCACAACAGCATTAATGTTCATGCTATCAGAGCAACTACCGTTAACAACGGTTCGTATGCGTCTGCCGGACAAAAAACTAGCCACCCATTTGCAAAAACCCTCGGGCACTCCGTAAGATGGCAACTTCGATAGCAGACCCTAGTGCCAGACCCAATCGAACGCCTTCGCTATGTCCAGGCTACATGGCAAGGCCTCCCCCTGACTCTCAATAGCTAGTGCCCATCGGTGTGTTAGATACACTAGAAGGTCACCAGTCGAGCGATCGTGGCGAAAGCCATATTCACATTACCAGGTCGTGTTCTTCTAGGTATCTTAGAAGCTGTGTGATGATCACACTCTCCATCACCTTAGAGAGGAGAGAGGTAATAGCGATAGGCCTATAATTGATCGATGAACCTGATCTATCTCCCTTTTTAAGCACAAGGTGCACATTGGCAGTCTTCCATGAAGTCGGAAATTGCCTAGTGTGGTAGTACAGGACATAACTCAGGAGCACACTGCTTAAGCACTACTGCTGGTATACCGTCTGCGTCTGGCCCACTCGAATTATGAACGTTTAGCAAAAGAAACTCCCGTCGGACCTCTCTCTGTGTTATGGAGATTTCCGGCGTGATCTTACCGCACCACGGTATAGTATGTGGTACAGCGCCTTCATCGTTCATATTCGAGTTTGAGGCAAAGAAACTGCCCAGTAGATCAGCTTTCTCTTTAGCACTATGGGCCTACTCACCATCGGTCTTTCGCAGTGGTGGTAACGATGACTGGCAAAAGTTCCCTTCTGCAGCTTTGGCAAGCGACCAGAAAGCACGACTCCCAGAAGGATAGCTCGCTAGTCGCCCACCAATGTTGCCGATGAATTGGAATTTCGGTCTGGCAGTTGCTATCTTACTGAACCTCTGACAAACAACAAACTAATACTTACTTAATTAAAAACAATATTTACGTTCGAATTCAAGCGCAGTTCTTAGCGGTACAAGGCACAAACTTATAATCTAGTTGCTCTATCGTAAGAACAGTTACACATAAAATCTTGTAGTGATCATAGTGTGTGTTAGCTCTAAAGTATAACAACAAATAATAAAAACCGGCCAAGTATAAGCCGGGCCCGAGCGATTTACCAAATCACAGTTACAGTGCCATCGAGTTATTATTAAACGAAACAGTAACAAACTTGTTTGTTGGAAATGTTATTTAAAGATAAGCAACGTCGGGCTTGGTCAGTAATTCGATGGCTGACCGCTTAGCGGCACACTTTTTGAAGTGAAAACTTCTTTAGCGGCGTTGTGCACTTTTTTTGGTAAGGGTAAAAAATGATAAACTCGCGTCAGGTCACGTGTCCTAATCGTAATGCCACGCCTATTATAATTTTTATTTTTAGTATTCGCGATTATGAGTAGTACAGGGAGGTTGGATATGGAATTTTAATTCTATGACAGATTGCGATGTCAAATATACTACGTCAAAAAAGTAAATAAACAAACATTATTATTTCTTGACAATGTCAAAGGCATGTCTTGTGCCATATTTGAGTGTTAAGCGCGAATCGTGTGTGAAGGTTTTCACTTCTGCCGGCACACCCGGAGTGCAACTCGTTTTTTTTTGTTTTTGTTTGTGTCTGTAAATTACGTTAATGGTGGCAGGTAGGAAACCCTCAGTGTGCGAGTCCAACTCACACTGGGCTGGTTTTTATAATTATTTTTTGCTTATTTACATTTTTACACAGTTATCACTCAAAGTTTGAAATTATCAGTCACTAAACTCTGTAAACTGTAACGACTGAAAGATGAAAAAAGTGGATATGTATAATATTATTTATGTGCCGATAAAAAAATGAAACAGATTTTTTATAGTTTTCATTAATTTTTATTTATGAGTTTTGTAAATTGCAATTATTTTCAGATATTTATTCATTTACTGGTTACCACCTTCGGGTGATAAGAACCATGACGAAATATGAGTACATAGCTACAGTTCTGTTTTCTTAATAATCTTTGAACTAGCAAAGCGTAGTTAAGTAAGGCACGATAATTGAAGATATGCCCGTATCATACATACCAGTCTATTGGAATGAGTGACTGACGTGTGATTACTTTGTGCTCAAGTAGATTGTGTAAAGTTTAAGTGATAGAGTTCTATAGTTGTATACAAAAATAAACTTAGTAAATATAGTAAAAAAAGAGAAAAGTCATATATATTACATGTATTATATACAATATAATAATCCTTAACCTAAATAATATATATTTGTTAACTTGAGTTTGTTATTGGATTGATTGATTTGTGCTTGAAGCAACCACTTAAACTTATTTTTGGGACAGATGCTGTTAAAGGACGGAGAAGGACAAAAATACTTTAAACACAGTAAAGTTAAAACGGGACACATTATAGAAGACACACCAAAATCCCAGACCTAGCAGTGTTGCAGCAAAACACTATTCGTTTACGTCACAGAGAAAAGACGGATTGAACTAATTTTTGACAGTGATAAGTGGAAGGATTGAGATGAACTGAGTAGGTTTTCTAGTATACCTATTTATGCCAATAAAGAACATCTCTGGAAAAAGATTTTACCGCAGTTGAAACTTCTAAACAATGGGGAGACAGGGATTACAGATAATAACGAAACCGCGGCAAATTTTGTACAGAATGAAGTGGCCTGGGTATGCACCTAATATATTTATATTTTAGTCTTTGGTGTTAATCCAGGTGATTAAAGTGTATGAAATAACAACAGACGGTCTTTACAAAATTTTCTCCTAAATTGGAACTTGAAACTAAGAAAATGCATAGATTATATATAAAATAAGTAATAATAAAAAATATATTTATAAAACATACTCAATCATGTAAGTAGTGTAATGTATCATACTAAAAACTGATATCTTAAAGCTAATATTAAGCCTGTGGAGACTTGGAGATTGTCCATTGCCTCAGGCGAGCTTCTCGTGCATATCAATAGCTCCATCAGAAGACAATACCGCTCTATGTTCTATTAAGGGGACTGAATAAGCTGGAACCATTGTATAGGTATTGAGAAAAAAATGCAATCAAACGAATTAAAAACATATCATTGGCCGTGTTTGAAAAAGAAATACAATAACAAAAAAGAACCTGGTTTTTATAAAAAATCACAGGTCCTTCTTAAGGGCCCTCTTACACCCCACTAGCGCCGCCATTAGATATCCTCAATTTTCTCTTCGTAGATTACGAATTTCTAAAATCCAAATGTCGCAAATATAAAGCTAGTCATAAGCTATTTTTAGAAGGTTTTATATAGTTTCTAAATAATATCTGTGAGTTGTAGTTGGCACTTTTGTAAAAAGTGGCTGTTTTTAGCAGAAATGCCAACTACAACTCACAGATATTATTTAGAAACTATATAAAACCTTCTAAAAATAGCTTAGTCACTGAAAAAAGATTTATTTTAAACTGTCTTAATTTATTCTTTTTTAACATGTAAATTGTACAAGAATGCATTTGGTAGCCCCATACTTTGGATTTATTTATATATATAAGTTATAAATGAAATACTAGACAAGGGCAAATTCTAAAAGGTTAAAAATAAATAATTTATTGCGGTAAATAACAAAGTTAGGTGGTTAACATAAAGTTCGCACTGTTTACAATCAAAACTGATAAGTGAAATCGGGAACATTACTTGCATATTATCAATCGTTTGACTTTTTTAAGTCGACTTGCATATTATCAATCGTTTGACTTTTGTAAGAAGTTAAGATAAATAAACGTGCAGCTTATTGGGTAATAGCAACTCTATTTCAAGTATCTGACACATTTTCCTTGCTATTTTATCCTAGTCCATCAAATTTTGATTGTTGTTTGAACTGTTCTGATCGGTAAGGACTAAAACATAACTTGGCCATTGATTCTGTAATTGCAGCAAATCTAATAAGTATTCTTAATGCATTGACTTGGTTGTCAATTTCTACCAGATTTTATTTGCTGTATCATTCCACTAAGTTGGTAGCTACTGTATTCCTACTTATAGATTCGAGAAAATTTTTATAGGATTTGTAAAATTCTGTAACCCGAAGTACAAATTATTATTTACGGAAAAGAATAAAACTATGTTGTTGTTATTATATAATAGAAATAATAAAATGTATTTTAATTCATATTGTTTTGTAATTTAAATTAATAAAATTCAAACAATATTTTTTTCTGCGTGTGTATAATCCATCACTTCTCGCCAGCTTTCATACGTCCCCACTGTTGGGGCACGGCCTACCCTCATAAGCGAGGGTGATTTGGGCCATAATCCACACGCGGGCCCAGTGCGGATTGTGGACTTCACATACGTCTTTTTTTTTCTTGACGTATGCAGGCACGATGTTTTCCTTCACCGAAAAGCCAGAAATTAAGAAAAGACTCATTGGTACACGCCAACCCGAGGTTCGAACCTCCGCCACTTAGGACGTGAAGTGAAATTTAAACCCCTCGACCACCGTCACTTATTTTAGTTTAAAAAGAAAAATATCAAATTCGGGTATTACCGATGTTATACTGAAGCTTGTACTGAAATATCTGAAACTTTCAGTAAGTTAGTAAGTATCCGTAAAGTAAGCTGACGTGCGTAGACTACACGTGAAGAAGTGGAAGCAGGCAACTTGTAATTTGGAAAGATGAACATGATACCTTAAAATGCCAGGCTCCTTTATTATTATATAAGGAACCAAAATAATTAATTTTTGAAAAAACCAAGTCAAATAATACCGATTTGAAATCACTTCTTATATTCATCCCAACACAACCAGAAGCTGTATACAAGTAGCATCACTTATGACTTAATGATCCAAACAAATTGCATAGGACGGAGGTACGGAGACCACTCTGTCACGTAACATTATAATGAATCCCTTCCAATAATTGCTAGCAGTCCACGCTGATAATATCCTGTATCAGAAAACCTGTCTCGCACCCTCCATTCTCCATTCATAGCGGGTTTGATGATTTTGTTATAAATTGAAAATACTAATCACAGTTTGTTATTAAATTTATAATAAGAATCAAGCGATATGGATGTTTACACCATTTCTTTTAGGAAAATAGCAGTTAAATATATATACCATATATTAACTATACGAAGTATAAAGATTTGCTAGTTTCATATTGTCAAAAGTTTTAAATTTTATTTTGCGACTGTATTAAAACAGTCGTTGAATACACGTGTGGGACTGACATTTCAATCCGTTCCGACTGGCTTGAGCCAGCATGAGTCGATAATCGTCATAATCATAGTTTTCCCGCACTTATAAAAAAATCTTCTATTACATTTTTAGGGTTCCGTTCCTGAAAAGGAAAAAAAGAAACTTTATAGGATCACTTTGTTGTCCGACTTTCTGTGTGTCTATCTGTCTGTTTATCTGTCTGTCTGTCAAGACTCTTTTTCTCAGAAACGCGTTAAGGTATCAAGTTTAAATTAATATCAAATACTTGGATGTAGTAGCTGTAAAAAACTCAAGCTTTTAATTCAACGTAATAAAAAAAAAAAACGGTAGATATACGCATCTTATTTGTCGCATATCTAAATCCTAAAAAAATAAATTTCCTAGAATCGTGAATTCATGTCACGAAGCAAGGTTTTACATCACAAATATAGGATAAAATTCGAAATTCTTTAATTTGTAGTTATAACACACTAAAAAAAAGTTTGTCTGTCTGACACTAATACTAAAGTCTAAGGTTAAAGTTCAACTTACAGTTGTAAAAAATCAAGCTTCTAAGTCAATGCATAAAAAAATCTCCAAACTACAGTTATATCTGTAGCATACTGTGACACAAATAAATCAAAACCCATTGGGTAACTTCCCGTTGACTTAGAATCATGAAATTTGGCATACATAAAGGAAAAAAATTGATAACTGTAAATTTGTTGTTGCATTATAAAAAATATATTTATTTTGCGATTATAAACTTATTTGTAGTTGATAAACTAACCACGACCTATTAGAGTCGATGTATTGGAACAACAGTTGTCCGACGGCAAAGTTAAGTTAAGTATTTTCCCTCAATACAGTTTACCTTTAACGGAACCCTAGGGGCGCGATTCCTAGTCGCAATCGATAATAAATAGTAAAAAAATGAACTTTTTTGTCATTGCCTGCACATTTTTGAACTAAAAAACATTTTTTCACCTAACCAGCACGAAAAGGATAGTTTTGCTGTCCAAATTCAGTGAGCAAAATCGAATTTTAAATTTTTAAATTAAAAGTTTAAACAGCTAACTTAAAAAATATCATACGTTGTTTTGATAGCAATGGCAGAGGTTTTAGTAGGTACAATACCGAATTGATTGTGTAAGTAGTAAATCTTTACGCACATTTTTAAGTAAACTCCAATCCAATTATAAGTTTGGTTGACTTCTCTAAAAAAGGCTATAGCGGCACTCCGCTACAAACGGGATGTACTCTTATTGAACGTTTGCCATAAAACTATTAAATAGTATGTTATTAACCTCGTAAAGTATCTACTAATTAGGTACAACGACAAATCTAAAAAGTTTATTAATATAGCTAGTAACAAAAAAAAATGCTTTTTTTATTAAACTAATAAATGAAATACTTCTTAAGGCGTAGGCTGCTGTAAATACGCCATTTTTGTGCAAATTTTATGGCAAAATTATTGAAATAACAAAGTGGTTTTTTATTATCAGTCTGAAAGGCTGCGCCCTGCTCAAATGTGTAGTTTTCTATCCTATTGCAAGTTTTAGACTGAAAATATTATAATATCCCTTAATACATTTTTTTATTAGAGACTTACTGTATTTGTATTAAGATATCAGTAGAAACATCGCTTTTTGGATCGCGGCCCAGACATATGCAGGCCGCGAAATTGACAAATAGGTAGGGCGCAGCAAGTACTCGCTCGGATAAGTCGACCGAACAATAAAGATAAGGCACAGCGAGTACTCACTCGAATGAGCAGCCCGAACTGGGGAAGTACCTTCATCTTACAGACATTCACGGCCAAATTACTTTAACATTGAGTATTGCTGTGTTCCTGGCGTTGAGTATGGTTGGTAGAGCTGTTTAGGATTAGCTGGGCGAGCAGTGGGCGACCGGCGGTGGTGCTCCTAACTGTCACAACATGGCGTAGGCACGGTGTGCTGGTACGGCAGTCAGGAAGACCTGGTGAAGATAACTTAATACCCACCCTGGGAGATTGAAAAAAAGTGCTAGATCATATCTATCGATATACAGGCCAATCGATTAGCTTGTTTGCCACCTTAGTCGCACCTTTTTAAAGAACCTTCCTGGTGTAGACCATACGGTCACATACAGCGGTCAAACATACACAAGTATACATTTAAGGTTTTTATAAAGTTTCATTAACGCTTTTAAATAAATTTATACTAAAATCTCCAACCATAACTAAAAAATACTGTTATAGTAGACACATAATGCATCGCTTGTATAAGGGTGTTACTAAATTTGTATAAGATTCTCAGAAAATATATCTTCTGTATTAAAATTGATGAATTAGCCACATATTATCAAGTTTCTACCTGGAACCTCAAATCTAATAGGTTCATAAAAATCGTTGTTTTATTCATAACGCATGCTCATTATGATTGGGTGTATTATGGTAATGATGTAATAATGTCCTGACGATTAACTGCAACCTTGTATAAATGAATTACCCAAAACTTACAAAACGCTTAGGCCGATTGAGATTTTTGAATGCACAAACGCTCTAAGTACGAAAATAATAAAAAATCTGTAAAATCCACCTGTCGCAAACATTTTTAATGATTTTTACGGTAAAACAGAACGCAGATAGTTTTATTCTTACCTAAGTTGTGGCACAGCTTTATAGTAGCCACTTAGTCGATGTCTGGAAAAATATTTGTTGAATAGGTTACTATTTAAAGGTTAATTTAGGTCCTCTCACATAAATTTGGTTGCAGTTAGAAAACAGAATGGTCTGAATAATCTATAATTTGGTTAGATTATCCTTTATATCAATATTTTTTACAAGAAAATTATTTAAGATGTCAAATATACCATACTATGTATATCAGATTTTATACTTACATCTATTGTACAGCATTTCGTTAGGACTGGGTTAACGGTTCACTCGGTGGTGGACCAACGTAAAAGAACCAAGGTTTGCATTTAGGCTTATTTTTATCGTATGAAAGAGAAGATCGAAAAAACTCTGATTCATAAAATTACTTTCTAAAATTAACAATGGTGGTATACTTTACAATACGTCAGCAAACCTTCCTGTCAGTGACTACATATATCCTTCCATGCGTTCGACGAATGCATTCTCCTCAAAATAGGGTACATTTCGGACTTCGCTTCATACATATGACATTTTTTTTTCATATCAATAGTCCGCTTATTACCTGTCATATTCCATCTTATGTAGCGTGTTCAGTGACAATTTGTAGTTATGTTCTTGAAAATAGAATATAATTATATATTATTATGAACTATGCCAAATACTATTTTTTATGCATTATTTTACCCCATTATGAATTATGCGAAATATTTTTGTCATTACTTACCTATTTTACAAGAAAAAGCTTTATGCAAAATTTCAGGTCTCTAGTCACAAATCTATCGGAATTCACATTTTGTCATGACCTGTCTCTTTTTTTTTAGATCTTTGATTTAAAAAGAAACGGTTAAATATGTCTTATTTTTAAGTGAAACGCCAAATATCAATTTTTATGCATTTGACTTGAACAGACAAAATGACAGATTTTCAACCCCTATTTTACCTTCTTAGAGAATTAATTATGCAAAACCCTTTCATAGTGCTCGCCTACGTAAAAATAGAAACCTCTGTGCAAGATTTCAATTGTGTAGACCCAGTATGCTGTGCGTTGATATATCAGTCAGCCAGTCAGACAGGCAGTTTACTCTTTTATATACATAGATTTTTAATGAATATAAATATTTTGGCTGTACGGTAGTACCTTTATTCTGGGTTTTAATTTATTTTGCAGTCAGTGCATTGAAATAAAGAGTAATTCGATGCAGTTTTCAGTTTAAGATTTGGAACATTTTGAAACAGGTTGATGAATGTAAATATTTTGGTTGTACGGTAGTACTTATGTCCTGGGTTTTAATTTATCTTGCTGTCAGTGCATTAAAATAAAGAGAAATTCGATGCAGTTTTCAGTTTTATATTTGGAACATTTTGAAACAGAAGTTGACAAACATTTTTAACAAATATAATTATGTCTGTCAATCAAAAGCAACTTCTCATTTTAATTGGTATATAATTAATAATGATTAGGACAAAAAACTTCCACGAATCACATTCGTATCCCCAATTAGACCATAAAAGGACTCTTATCATGAAGCTATTAACCGACAACGAACACGTAGGGAGGTTTATGAGTTTTACTACACAAAATCGTTGCCGACCATTTTGAACAATCTACCTTCGATTTACAACCAATTAGCTCAATAAATACGGGGGCTTTGGTTGTAACGTGGGCCGCTGAAGCAGAGCCATTAAACAAGCGAAATATTGATTTTCTCTATCGTGGTAAAGTATGAATGGTATAGAAAAGTTTTATTATATATATATTTAAATAGTTAAATAGATTCTTATGCTTGCACTTAAAATAAAAATTAAAAAAATACGTTTTCATTCGTACTAAATTTTATTGGATCTTTGTTCTAAAAAAAACCAATGCAGTAAATCTTAATATTAACTGATAATATGATAGTTTATGTTTGGGTGCATATATTTATAAAAAATATTAAAATGGATGTCTAATTATCTCGTCTTCGAATAAATATGAACTAATTACTACAAACTAAACTAAAAAACTATGACTGTATATTTTAATTTTTAGGTATTATATACAAATGCAAGTACACTCGCACATATCCACGTTTGTACATCTTGTAATCTTCAGACAAATACTATCGAATTGATATTCTTAAATGAGGTTTAGTTGTTTGTGGGAATTGAATAGATGTTATCGTATATCAACGTGCTGATGAAATGATGATTGGCTATTATATTATATTATTATTAGTATTATACTATTATATTAGCTATTTCTAACGGTTTTAATCTCATCGCGTTACTTTGCTGCTAAACTTTTACGAATTGTAGCGTTTGATTATATTTATAGCTTAACCATTGTTACAAGATTGATAGTAAGTATATCACAGTAAACATAAACTCAAAAATTTAAGTAGTCGGGAAAGTTGCAACAATATAGGTACAATCCCTCATTTTTAAATTAATTATAAGTACACCATAGGTACTGTTAATATCTACAAATATTTAAAGAAAATGTATTATTACTTTTAAATATTTTAGATACAAAATACAGTTTTCAAAAATTCCAGTATAAATACTAATTTTATTAAACCTTTTCTAAGTTCTTTTTTCGTGGCCCAAATTTTTTGAATAGACGCAGTTAGCTTAATCAAAGGTGAAACGAATTGACAAATATAGCTAGTTTATAACAAAATTTAACTATAAACAAAACAGGGATTTCTAATTTAAAATAATTATCATAGACTACGGAGCAGTAGTTAGTGAACAGTAGCAGTCAAATGTGTCAATAAAAGTTAGATTTATGTATTCTTATTATAGTAGAAGAGGCCGCCATTTTCCCAGCTACTTAAATTTTTAAGTTTATTTTTACTGAGATGTTTTGTTCATGAGTAGACTCTACAGTAAGTGTTTAAAACCCTTTCAACGTCTCGACAGAATGTATTTCTGATTACAAATTTAATAACATGGTTTTTGATAGAAAAATATTTTTTTGAGAATAAAACTTATTTTAAAAAATTTGTTAACACAATCTATCTAATTTCTTTCACAACAAGTTGTCATATTTACCGTCTTTTAGTTCATAATGTGGAAGCGTTTTCGATGATCTTATGGGCTATTCGTAAGATATGTTTGACTATATACCGTGAGTCCAACTATTTGCAAGGTATTCAAAAAATACCGATCTGCATGCACTGACATCTTTAGTGTTCCAGCGTCGTCACTGATTTATTTTTGACTAGACTTTGCCAGCGGCCTTGCCCGCCCTAAATTCTGTTATCGGCGACTGTGATTTACTCCCTAATTACACTTATGAAGTTTGCTATATCAAGCTGTAGCCATAGCTATAATTCGTTTAAGCTCAGTTATAGTTATTCTGGCGGGAATTTCGGGCTGAAAGTAGCCTATATGCTACTCCAGGACCTAACCTATGTATATGTATGCCAAGTTTCATCCCAATCCGTCCAGTGGTTGAAGTAAAGTGAAAGAGTAACAAACATCCATCCATCCATCCATACAGACAAACAAACTTTTACATTTATAATATTAGTAGGATAGTATCTATAAATTAATAATTCAAACAGGAAATAAAATGTTGTTGGATGTCCTCAATTATCGCGTAATGGTCTTACTCAATTGTTTTAATAATATGTGACAATGCATTTCGTAAATGGAATACCTTTAAACTAATTCTAATAAAATCTTATCCGTTACTTCTGGAGTCGTCAGTTAAAATATTCCCCACGAGAAATAGAACGAGATATGCACTATTAATACTCATTGATCTTTATTGTCAAAAAGGAAAAAATGGCTTTTGTCAGCGGCTCCGCCCACCCTAAATGTGAATATCGGCGTGGGATTTCTACGCCAACTCCTTGATTATACTAAAAAAGTTTGCTTAAGCAAGCGATAGCAGTAGTTATAGTTCATTTAAGTGGAAATCGGTTATAGTTTTTCCATGAAAACTTATGCATTTTCCGGGAATAAAAGCTTTATGTGCTTTTAATTAAAGACTATAATCTATCTCTGTCCCCAATTTCATTTAGATCCGTTTAATCGTTCTGCCGGATTAAGTTACGAATCTATCCAAACTTTAGCATTAATAATATTATAAGTATTGAGGAACAGTGGCTATTATTGACGGAAACTGCCGTCACGGAAATGTAATACACTGCACGTGCCGCCATTGATGAGTAGGTACGGTTAAAGTAGTAAGTACCGATTTCACTTTAGACAACTTAAGGTTTTTGGAAACCGTTTGCGTTTCTACTACGACTTGAAAGTAGTAGGCGTAGAGCAAGTTGCTAAAAACACAAAATAACGTTTAAACAAAACTATAACTATAAAGTAATACTGCGAAAAAAAGCATTATTCATTAATAATCTGGGCTAATGAACTCGAAATTTAATTATGGATTCAAACGGAAAATGAATGACGCACTATCTATTTACCGCATAAAATAATTATTAAACTCACATAAAAATCTTCTCGTGGGGTTATTTTCTTACTGATCCTTGTCTATGTATTATAATTATTATTTTTTGAGAAGGAGTGCTACTTAAATAAAAAAAAGGAAGTTCTTAATGATGTCTAAGACATAACAGTGCTTCAGGCAAGACGGTATTGCCATTACTGATCGGAAACAGCCTTCATTGAATTCGTGAATGAGAACCTTTGTACATTAGTACGAAAATAAACTGTAATGCGATGTATCAAAGTAGTTTTTGAATAAACTGTAGGTTTGAGATACCATATCCGGTCACTTAACATAGCTTAAGGCAATAATTTGTTAATGTTTCTTTAGCTACATTTTGATAGTTCAAATTAGACAAAGTCTGTTTGAGATTTCTCTGAGGAATGAAGACTTAATTTTATATTGTTAAATTTCATTACTCTTAGATGTATGGTTCTTATCTTCCGTACCCAGAGGGTGCCAACGGAGATCTATTACTAAGCTAAGGCTGTCGGTATGTCCGTCCAACGTTTATTAAAGGGCTTTATCTTTTAGACCCAAGTAGGCAGAAACCTGAAATTTTCACGTTTACATTCCAAGTTACTAGTTTTGTAAAGTATTTTTGTAGTGTCGTAGTCGAACAAGGAACCTTTATAATTTCGCCATGTTCGTCCATTCATATGTCACAGATATTTGATTTTGACGTGACAACGTCTTATAAATTGGTTTGCCGGGTGACACTTCAAGAAACTGCGTTACGCTCCGCTCACGTTATGCGCTCACAATGAGAGCGAGTGAGAGGCACGCGCCCGCCTAAGAGCGAGAGAGACAGACATAAAATCATTGTCACGTAAAACTTTCGCCCGTATACCGACTTTACAGGCAACCAGTTTTTTTTTATAGTTAATTATAACCGCTAAAAAATATGAAGTAACATTGTGAAAAAAAATTAAGGGTATTAAGTAATTATATTAAGTATTTTGTTAAATACCATACGTACATGAGGGATTTTTTTTTGTTTATAAGCACTTTTCAAATTTTAACACTTAGCACTTATGCAAATTTTACATTTGCTCACCAACTTAACACGATTAAAAACTGTATGGTTAAATATTTTAAAAGTAAACTTATATTACCAAGTAACTAGTAAATTGTTGTACAGCTGTTGAAAATAATCCTTGAACCTTGGTAATAACAATATGGTATTTCGTATTTCAAATTACTATTCATAATAGCTGTAGGACAATTTTAATCACATAACATGAATTAAAATCGAATGTGCTGTGTTTTCTTGCATAATTTCATTTTGACTAAACTTCAATAAAATTAATCAGTTTATTAACAAATACATAATAAATTGATTTTAATTTTTAAATGACTTAAATAATCAATTTAAATAAAAAATTACTGCCGCATATATAAACGATCGCATGTGCTTGAGTGCGGTTCCACTAATTTGCCTGATTATTTTTTGTGTTAATAATTGTCCTGTATTATTTTGTTTTTAAAATCAACCAGAAAAAATCATCTCGTTATTGTTCATATGTCCAGTATTTCATTCAGCCAGCACAGCTACACTCCACCAGAAACTGCTCTTACCATCGTCTAGTAGGGTATTATTTAATCTGTGCCATCGGTCTAGGGCCTAGTCCAGCCTAACACTCGTTGGCAAATCTAGTGAGCAAACTTAGAGTCTGTAGTAGCACAATGTTATTTAGAAAATCTGATTCTAAGATATGTTTTAATTTGGCTAGATATTTTGGTGATATCTGTTTTGTAGTTCATAATCATAATTACATTTAAAAAAAAAAAACACTAATTCACAACATCCATTGTCTGATTTAAGGGATTTTTTGAAAAAACTGCCAATCTCACCTCTTATAGGGTTTTCAGTACCTAAAGGATAACAGCAACCGGTTTTTTTCTAAGCCTAAACTATCTGTCTGTTTTTTCGACCATTAAAGGGCTCTATCCTTTGAACCGCACTGTGAGACCGTCCAAGATTACCCGCTTTTTTACAATTATGCTTAATATCAGAGAAAATTGCTTTATTGATTAATTGCTCAGTATGGCCTATTTAATCAAAAAAAAAAAAAATAAGTTACAGGTATAAATTTAACCTAATTCATATAGGATTTCAAACAATTTGATATTTTGAAAACAGACACTTATTTTCACTTTTATTAACGTTTGCTCGACCTCATTGAGGTTATTAAATTAAAGCTTTTATGGTGTTCTGGTGTACGGAACACTAAAATTTAGGGGCATAGTTGTCATTCAATCAATTGCTAAATAATAATGGTTTTTTCTCAAACATACTACGATATACGACCATATCTTGCACAAGCTTCTTTGGGATAAATCGTACTCGCAGTACAGTATCAGAGAGCGACCAGGAATGTTTTATCCTCACGCTAGAGCGGTCAAATATGAAATTTAAAATTGGAACGAACTTTTTCAAACCCGAAATTTGACTAAAGAGATGACTCATCAAGTTTAATTGAAATTTTGGACTGGCACAACAAAAAGAAAGCGCTATTAGATTAATTTAAAAAAGTAAAAAAAGAAATTAACATTTGAACCCGGCGAATTGGCGGCAAAATTACCTAAACTATTTTTATTATTGTCTGTACATTTTTCAATATAATTAGTTTTTTACACACTTGTTTGAGAAAAGCACTATACCGAATTGTGTGAGACTATACCACCATTCTTGGAGAGCGAAATCCAAAACGCCATTCATAAATTAAAATCCGCAAAATGTCCGGGGGATGACGGAATAACTAACGATATTCTAAAAGCAATAATTGACCCCCTTACACCAGTTTTAACTAAGTTATTTAACGACGTGCTTAAAAACCACAAATTGCCAACGGAATGAAGAATGTCCATTATAACTCTATTATATAAGAAAGGATTCCCCTCGGATCTAGAAAATAACAGGCCGATCAGTTTACAGCAGACTGTGTACAAAGTCTTTGCAACAGTATTGCAAAACAGAATCTCAAGCCTTCTAGTCAGCAATCAACCTAGAGAACAAGCCGGTTTTTGACGAAATTACTCTACCTTTGACCACATCTTCACACTAACTCAACTTATTGAAAAAATAACTAAATATAAGAAGGAACTCTACATCGCTTTTGTAGATTACTCTAAGGCATTCGATTCCGTACGACATGAGCCATTGTGGCTTGCATTGAAATTGCAAGAAGTACAGAGCAGATACATAGACATTCTTCAGGAAATATATAAGAATAGTAAAGCAGTCGTCAAGATAGAGCGTAAAGGAGAGCCATTTAATATCAAGAAAGGCGTAAAACAAGGTGATCCTATCTCGCCTAATCTGTTTACTGCACTCTTGGAACACATTTTCATACAATTAAATTGGGATGAAAGTAGTATAAATATAAATGGCGAATACCTAAACAACTTACGCTTCGCAGACGACATTGTTTTGATAGCCGAAAGACACGAGGATCTGGAATACATGCTGACCACGCTTGACGAAGAAAGCAGAAAGTGTGGCTTACACATGAACGCACAGAAAACCTTTGCCATGACTGACAGCGAGAAAAAACCAATTACAACTAAATCTCTTTCTATAGATTACGAAGACGAGTATGTTTATTTAGGAAAAAATATATCCCTCATCGATCCCACATCTAACGAAGTCGAGCGCAGAATAAAGAAAGCGTTGAACAAGTACTGGTCTCTGAAAGAACTATTTAAATCAAAAATCACAATAAATCTTAAAAGGAAAACAATGGACTCTATTGTTCGCCCAACACTACTTTATGGATGCCGAACCTGGACGTTTACCAAAGATATCGTCCAAAAAATTAATGTTTTTCAAAAAGCAACAGAACGAAGTATGCTAAATATCAGACGGAAAGAAAGAAAGAGAAACAGCGACATAAGGAAAATAACAATGTTACACATGCCGTCGAACTAGCCTGCAGACTGAAATGGAGATGGGCAGGCCTACATGGCCTACAAGAGCAACGGATAACCGATGGAGCAAAAGGGTCCTACACTGGTACCCCCGCGACACGACGCGATGCGATGACATTGTAGAGGTGGCCGGACCGATGTGGACACGCCAAGCCAAAGAAAGAGAAAATTGGTAAAGATTGGAGGAGGGCTATGTCCAAAAATGGATACCTCACCTGTAAATATCTGTAAATTAATAAGTTTTAAAGCTCATTAGCTAATTTATTTTATTTATGACATGTAAAAATGTATTAATTTATTACTTTAAAAATTAATTTTGTAAATAAAATTTAATTTTTAGTTAAAAAAAAAATAACTAATATCAACAACTAAACTTTCAATTATTGTAATTTAATTTCTAGAATATGACTTATTTAATTTTATATTTATAATAATTGAATTATTATGCAGCACTTATTTATTTATGACTTATAGAAAATGAATCGAATTATTTAATAGAATTTGGAATACTACTTTGTTAAAGCTTGTTATTACTAAAAACTAAACTTTGTACTTATCTATTTGTATTATGTGAGGAAATAAAGGCTTTATTTATACATTTGTCAATATAATTAGTTTTTTTACACGCTTGTTTGAGAAAAGCATTTTACAAGCCTTGGCCACAACTGAGCATATCCGGACTCTGTGATGCGTGCCTCGACTATGCCTCGGCCCGCATACTCACGATCGCCCGGTTATGCTGCGTTTGCGGGCCGCGACAGTAATGTACTAGGTATATCTAGAACGTAATGGAAAACAAATAACTTAAGAGGCACAAATTAATAAATCGTGATTGTTAGTACCTAAGTTTTTATTTATTTATTTATTGTATCATTTTTTTTCATTTACAGACAAAATAAATCAGTCTGAAATATTATTATTAGTATTGCAAGCATCAGCCACATGCGGCATAGCACTGTGCCTGCTCAGCAAGGCCGTGGGCTAACCTTACACACCACAAGTCCTAATGTTCCCTAAAAGTCAGTCCCGTCCGCGTTAACGTACTGGATGTGGACGTCGTGGGGGACATTATCGATCGGGTTTTAGGCCGAAGAATTTTAATGTACTTTCTGTCCTAATATATATTTGCAAACCTTCTATCTAGACAGGCATCTAAACATTCTATCTGTGTAGGCAAGCTTACGGTTTTCTGTCTTTCTATATAGATAGGTAGTTTCTAATATTGGTAACTAGATAGCTCTAATTTCTATATATTAAGGGTTACGAATCACCTTATGTGATAAGGTTACTACTAACCATTAAATATTGTTAGTATAACCTTTAACGAGTATACATTATAACCTGCTTTTACCTCTTTACCTTTTATAACCTTTAACGAGTATACATTATAACCTCTTTACTTGCCTCTGAACCCACTCTACCTGAATCTCTCTCTCTTGAGCACCTAGCTGGTGCATGGGTAACAAATCTTTCGTTTTGTTATACAAATACTGACCAAGCCCGATGTCCATGCCCTGCTGTTTTTACGATAGAGCAGAAACAACAAAAAATGTGTTTTTTGTAGGGGACTCCCCTTAAATTTTTACTCTTCGAACTTTTTATTGTTTTTTAGATAATCACTTACATATTTTCTGTAAAAATTGCAGGCTTCTGCCTCTTTCGGTCTAAAAGAGCTCTCCAATGATCGGACAGACCGACAGCGTAGGCTTAGTAATAAGGCTCCGCTGGCACTTTTGGGTACAGAACCCAAAAAAGTGAGAACCTTTACTACGTTTGGAAACCAAAAGTCGTAACATTTTTGGCTAATTTTGTCCATCATGATATTTTTTAATTCATACCACTTACATTATAGACTGCAGAAGAGTAATGTTTCAAATACCATTAAAAAGAAAACCTTACGTTAGTTATCTCCAACGAGCAGTACAAGAAAAAAATGAGACCTAAAATTGGCCAGCAACTAACCTTACTTGCACGTTGACAGTTTCTAACAAGCAAATAAGTTGAGTTGGAGACAAAAGCAATAAACACTGTTGCCGAAAAAATTATATACTATTATACTTAAAACAAAATTTATTAAAATAAGAGGTAATAAATATGTTTTAGATAAATCTTAAATTTGGCTCAGCGGGCAAAATTATGGGCAAACATGAATGGTTTTACGGTAATAGGTAAAATGTTAAAATTTATACAGCAAGTGTGTTATTATGGTGCATATACTAAAAACAATATACACGTAAATGAGTTCAACAAGGATTTCAGTTAATTAGTTAAGTTTAGACAAAAAAATAAATTGCACTAGTTGGTCGTAGTTTATGATTCTATTTGTGCCCTAGGTGCGCGAGTCTGGCAAGGGAAGTATTATTTCTCTGAATATCAAATAAAGACCCAAGCCGATGCAAACAGGCAATCTACTTTCCTATTTTTGAAATTTTTTTTATTTAGGATTGATGTTTTTTAATGAAAATTTAAGAATATTTTATTTTTAAAAATGAAAGACTTTTGAATACAGAAATCACATGAATTTTTGTTTTAAATTATTTCATTTTTTATTACAGGTTCTATAGCGTTAACAAAGTAGAAAACTTTGAGTTACATATCATAACAAAATCTTAGATATTAATATCGGGTCCTTATTAAATCTCCTCATTTTCTCTATTTTATTACTTTGACAAAAAGAAAAGAGTCCAAAAACATCAAATTTCTATAGTAATCTTGAGAAAAATTATATCGTAAAGCGAAAACAAATATAACTAATGTTCATCTAAATCCTTCAATGTTAATTATTTTATCGGCATACACCTTTGATGAATCGAACATCGGATTAGAAATCAATCCAATGAATCAAAACACTCAAGTAAAATGACATTCTACTCTAATACTAATTAATAAAGTTTGATCAAATCCAAGTTGAAAATGTTAAAATGGATATGGAATCATCAATTATTTTGAAATAGAGAAATCACTGAATGATACTCATTGTAAGTTAAGCATTATGGTATGTTGACTTTCATCAGTCATTGGTTTGATCTATTTTTTGTTATTTATCATGAACATTTTTCTAGTTCTTATTTTTTTTCGATTTCAAACTCGTAATGCTTCAATTCAGAAAGGTTCGCCTAGGTTCCGAACGCAATCTGGTTTTTTGTTTCTGGCAGTACTCTAATTTGTGGTTGTCATTAGTCTACACAAATTAAAAATAACCTTTTTTCTCAGAAAAGAATTTTATTATTAATATGAAAAGGTGTTAAGAGAAAAAGTGATGTGCCATTGTTTAGTGAGGATCCCACGCCACGACAATTAGGTTGTATTTGTCTATTTGTATTATAATACTTTAAGTTAGATCTTGTCCCTGCCTTTTAGGTCCTCCCTCAGTTTAAGCTATAATTTAGAGCTCTCTTAGGTCCTCTTAGAAGACATAAAATAGACAGACGAGGTCCACTTAGGTTCAGAACAATACCTATGGAGGAGGAGGAGGAAAGTCAAGTCGCTTCATATTTTCATTAGGGTTAGATTGTCATCATTGAAAAAACAGTCGTTATGTCACATTTTTGATTTGGTCACATAAAAATTACATAAAAATATTGCACAAAAAAAAGTTTATGGTGAATAGGTCTCACAGTCTATACAAAAAAATAGTGTGTAATGAAATTAACGTCCATAAGCCCAAAACCTAATCACTTTTACCTACAATATCTATAATAATACAATCTTTAGCATGTCTTGGACTGTTCTGAAGATTCTTTCTGAAGAAGAACGCGTTGCAATGAATGTAGAATTACAGGACCAGCAGACGAAACCTATCTAGCTGCGCATAGGAATACGACATGAAGTTGTCATATAGAATGCATGTCATCAAGTGACGGTAAAATCTCTGCAAAATCAAGAAGAAATGTTAAACAGCCTAAACTGTTCTATCAGATAAGTTGGTCTCATGATGAACGTAGACAAGACCAAAGTCCGTCCAATGTTGACTTCAAACCAGTCCCCGGTGAAAATGTCATAATCAAAGCTACGATTAAATTAGGTAAAATCAACTTTAATAAACGAACAGAGGGAAGAATTCAATTGGACTGGGCGGCTTTCCTAATGCCCATATACCTTAGTGTTTAAAAACAAAGGACTTCAATTAATGAATTGTGCCTCTTATGACCTATAGCGTGGAAACGTGGATACTGACAAACTGCCTGATCCACAAATTTAAAGTCGTTCAGCGAGCTATGGAGATGAATATGCTTGGTGTTTCTTTGAGAAATGTGGAAATACAATGAAGAACTAAAATAGCCGACATACTTAACAAAATAAGCACTCTGAAATAGCAGCGGGCACGTGATATCTATCACAGAACCAATGACGTTTGGGATAGACGTGTTCTGGAATAAATAGCACGGATCAGTAAGCACAGTGTAGTTTATACCATAGCCAGATGAACCAATGAATTAAAAAAGGTAGCCAAAAGTGACTGGATGAGGAAATACTCTGCGTACTAGGTTGGTGGCGTTATTTGAGAAAAGCTGGACATAGGTCCAGCAGTGGACTTCTCTAGACTGTTGATAGATTAAATGATTGATGGCATTTTGCTTTGGGTTATGTATGGCAGCTGATATTGATACAGCCCATTTTTTGCAAAGGAGAGCATACGGTCAATCTATAATAATTTAAGACCTCGAAATTATCTTCTCATATTAAGGGAAATTGATATTTTACACTTGCATAATATATGTAGCTGCATTCTGATTTGCGTTAATTTACCAAAACTTAAGTGTCTTTCTTACGCTGCGCTTATACTAGGAATAAGAATAAGTTGGTAGTTCAAAAATTTCGTCTTTAGAAAGTACATTGCTATTTTGGAGTACATCCAGTTATGGGCCACTTATGCGGTTTGGCCTAAACAAAGTAACTTTTTGACCGAGTCGCTTAAGCTATGTTTAAAAATTATGCTTTAATGTAATGAGAAAAAAACCTAAATAAGGGTGTGAGCTGAGTAAGAAAAACAGAGCCTTTCTTCTTTTTGAGAATGTATTAAATCTAAAAATATGTCTATTTTGGCAGTTATTAGCCACAAAATTTGTATATTGGTCGCCTATATATTAGTTATTGGCCTCCAAAATTATGCCTACTACTCTTACTTCTTCTTTTCTTCGCATAAAGTAGCAAAAATGCCATCCAAGTCATCGTCAGATGAGTCTATGTTACTCTCTCGGTAACTCTTTTCGTAATAGAACTCAAGCATGTATCACGGCAAATGATTTTAGAAGCAATTTTACTAAGGCTCACCCTTGATCTTATGCACCTTACTAACCGGAAACTTTTCCTCTTTCTTTGGCATCACGTTTTCTTTCTGTAATTTTTTTTCTTCCCTAAGTCGTTTTCTTTCTTCTTTGGCTAATTCTACTTCCTGTTTTTTTGTCTGTTTTGCCTTCAACGTTTCAACATATCGATCAGATGTTAATGCAAATGGTAGTCTTTCGATTTGTCGCTTTCCCTGTCTCTTTGGTAAGTTCGGCGCCTTTCTTTTCAAATATTCCGACAAAGGCTCCTTTGATATTACAGTGATAACCTTACTAGGATCTATCTGCTTAGATGAACCAGGCTGCGCAAGATCCATTGAACTGTATTATTTATCACTATTGTCGACAGAAACAGGCATCTCTACGTTGGAATTTTCTGGTTTTGCTAATGTTATACAAGTTTTCTTTTGAGTATCTTGTACTATCAGTTTCATTTCACCCGTACGCTCATCAAGCTTTATCTTATTTTCGACAATTGAATTAGATACGGTCACAATTTTATGCGTTTCTATCATATCAACATCAGTAGTATTACAACTGCGATCTGGCATGTTGATTGCATGATCTGATTAGTAACCAAAGATGGTTCAAATTTCTTCTTCTCTTCTCTTTGGTCATGCTAAGCTGGTGATTATGTTCTTCATACCAATCGTAAAGACCTTTTTCCAAGCTACATTAATAGGTCTGAACGCTGCCACGTCAGCCGGCTGTAAGATACGAGTGACGTTAGGATACAATGAGAACAACTAAATTTGCAGGCTTCGACATAATTCAGCCACTTCCATTGTAATATGTCTTTTATACCCATCAACAAACAGTATTACAGGCAGTTGAATCTGTTTTTCTACCAACTGAACATAGAAGCAATTCATGATGAAATCATGAAAAAGTCCCGCAGTCTTCCATCCAGTATCACTACGGCCGATTTCCCATCCATTTGGCACGATCAAAACAACTTTTTCAGGTACCCTTTTATAAGGATAAATAATCATAGGATTACACACGTCTCCTGAAGCAGAAAAGCTAAACATGACAGTGATATTTTCTTTTGCTGAAACCTTTTCCACCGCGTAGAAATTTCTGCTATCTTTCTCAGCTAGGACTTTCCCGGACTTGGGGCAGATGTTTTAACCCCGTTTCGTCCGCATTAAAAATGCGAAAAGGATCCTTTAATATGTCTGTAAGACATTCTTCAATAAAATACTTATAGATTTCTGTGAACCACTTTCGAATGTCTTCCTCTGACACACAGGAACTTGCATAAGTTACTCCCTCAGATGTTCGTGAAGAAATGCAAGAATATCGTTTCATAAAAGCTTTAAGCCCAGTTTCTCCGGGTTTGTTGTCTCGAAAAGGATTCGGTCTGGGATTTTTATTGAGAAAGTCCTGAACACATATCAACAAGTCGTCTTTCTTTAGAGGGAATCCTCATTTAGCTATAATAAAAAATTATAATAAAATTGCATAGCTCCTTTTCTTCATCGTCACTTAACACAGGATCAGGACCAGATTTTGACTTTATACCTGGATTTTCGATCTTAAATTGCAATGTACTTCTCGGCATATTAATTTTTTAGCAGCTTCACGAGTTGTACCCTCCTTTTGCTGAATGAAATCTATGGCTTTCTGAAGGGCTTCTTGAGAATATTGTCGCCTTTGAAGGGACATTTTGTCAAAATTCACTGGCTCAAGTTATTATCCAAAGAAATTCAGTTATTAGTCACCTATGCCAGTAACTGAATTTTTTTGGTTTAAGTGAATAGATTTTGCCACACGAAATTATGTCTCAAGCACAATCTAAATAAAGTTCTTTTTTATACAAATTCAGTGTTTACCAATTTCGTTAGATATTGGCATAGGTGGCCACTAATTAATATTTCAAGTGAAGAAAAATTAGTTATTGGCCACCCTTCAAAACTCAACTTCGAATAGGATACTGCAAACAAGATTATCAGAATATGAAAACTTATCATGTAATCAACACTAACCGAACATCCAAGTTGCAAAATCTGCTCAAACACAACTACAATTTCAATTTCAAAGTAAACACTTCCTTAGCAAGTACGTTGCAGGGTTGTTACGTGTGACAACTTGGCGCCAAATGAAAAGAAAATATGCAAAAAGCGCACTATTGTTTTGAGTGGCAAAAAACGGAACTTAAACGTATACTTATATAACTGCTTAATTTCCTGTTGAAATCATAGATAGCGTTGACTGATGCATCACTTTTTTTTGGATAACAAAGTTGGAAATGACCAGTAGCTAACAGTGGCTTGTAATAAGTGGTTGGTTTACCCTATATACACGTAATTTTCACCACAATACTAGAACGAGTGGTAAATGTGTAAGTAGCATTACCTTAAAGGGGTATTTCAATCAGCTATGGTATGAATTGCCTATACTGCTCCTCTAGACTTTAATACGTGTAAATCAAGCTGTAAACCCGGGCAGATCAAGCGTAGGCGATGGAAATTCTGTAATTAAACTTTGTCGATATCGATCAAAATGACGTCTGCTCGTCGGAGATCATATTTTACGAAGCTATACGATTAAATTTGACGCCCACGGCTTTGATAACTATATTTTTAACTATCAATAATAATTTGATAATAACGCTTTTTTTTAGGTAGAATACTTTATGCATGGTTATAATTTATTTGCAAGAAGATTAATTAAATTAGTGCTATACAAGTTACGGCTTTTTGTTGTTTGTAAAAAATCAAAATCTAATGGTTCTAGTAGAATGCGGCCCAAATAGTTGCACGTAGGACTGCCTTGTCGATGGTAATCCAGTTCAATTACCAAGGGTAGGAGTAGGGGCAGCCAATATAAGAGTTACATTTGCAAATTTGAAACTTGTATGAACTATTATCGTTTTTACAAACAAACGAACAAGTTTTCTTACAAAAACTCTTTTTGTTTTCCTTTTTTATTATTTGCTAGGAAATCTGCCATAACAACACATATTCTTTATAAAATTGGATCTAGTAAAGTTCACCTAAGTGAGGATTGATTTTTAAACAGGCACCTACGTGTCTCCAACGTATTCCGTCTTTTCTTAAACTAAAGTGACCATTTCTCTTCTAGTACGTAACAAAAAAAAATGATATTAACTTAAAAACTGGTCGAGAAAACGTCGGACCGAATAAAACATGGACGACAACCAGTTTAAAAAAAAGGTGGAGTGTAAGTGTACAATACATTTACACATTTTGAAAAAGTCACTCCTCAACTAAAGTCACCGACGAAACTTGAAAATATAATATTAGTAATATAGTAGGATGCTAAACTACTTTCCGAAATCCTCATTTGATAAATCCACTTAAACACAATAAACATAAAACTTTCAAGGATTGATAATACAAAACCTCCTAATTCATCACAATCTGACGTCTCCACAATGATTCTAATTGACTCACTGTTCGCTACCATTCTGACTTCGACACGCGGAAGGGTGAAATAAAAAACACGACAAAAGGTGTTATACGTAAAAATTACCTGATTGTTATGAATATGTATGCATCATTATGGTAAAGAACATATGCGTAACACATGGCCAATGGAGCATAAGGTGTACTATTGATATTGGTATTGGATGTTATTTTATTTCCTTTGTGATAACGTTAAAGGAATCGGTTGTAGTTTTTGCTTCAATTAATATCTGAGAATTTTGTAAGGTATTAATGTTTTACGATTATAAAAACTGACTCTTAAATTTGACACTGTGTTATTCTTAGATGGTTGAAATAATATATGTAACATACATACATAAAGTAGAACTAGTGTAATCACTATCTTTTGTTTCATAAAGTATACATTTCGAAAAGATTGTGTTTTTGATTATGATCAATGATTCGATTTTTAAATGCTCGTTGTATTAAAAATTCTTTAGGTATTTATAAATAGTGTTACTTTTAGACTTTGTTAAACTGTAAAATTTAAATAAGGAAAAGTAACATTAATTATATTAACTAACAGTGGGTTTACTAACCAGCCGTCAAAAATGGGAGATAGTATGAAACTTTGCATGGTCAGCTATTTTTAAACTTAACCGACCCCGTCAAATTTCAACAAACCACAAGCTAATCAACTTTAAAAATAGCTGACAATAGAAATATCTATAAAATCTCCCATTTTTGACTGGTTAGTTAGGCTGGTTAACGTAAAAGTCAGTTAGTGCAACCCAACGTAATATATTATGAAGAAGTTTTAGATATTTCTTATGACATGAATATTTTTGTCGTGTTATCAAATATTACTGGTTAGTATATTAACATTTTGTATTCGACATCAAATTTTTATTTATTAGATAAAATAAAAGCCCTTATGATTAATGTTTATGGCAACCTGTTACACCACTTTATCGTAATGTACTTTTCATCAACCACTTTAGTCCACCATCACAGTTGGTGAATCCAACGCCACATCACTGTTTTTGATGCAGTGTACCTATATGTACAAAGTGGCGTTATTTCCCATTGGTCCAATTAGCAAATCATTTGCGTTGAGTAAAGTTGCAATATTAATGATCCGTGACAGTATAATTTACTCTTTTTCTGACTTAAAGAATACTCAAAAAGAATAGAGATAATAATATTAGTAGAATTAACATGGCAGAAGGGGGCTGATTTCTGCAATGTGGCTTACATCGCAGACATCCTTTTTAATTCCTCAATTTTATACCTTTGAAAACTGGCTTGCATAAAAGATATATTGTTTTAAAACTAAATATTTAATAGTTTATGCAAATTATTTGTATAATATTCTTGTACACTACTACTACAAAAATTTTCCGTCCGAGCAAGGCATTCGTCATTCGCCTTCGGGATTTGGTAGGATTAGACATAGGTGTTTTATATTTAAATGTCACATAACAATGTCAGAGTTTCTATAAAGTAGCAGTAATAAAAGAAAACAAAAAGCTAACCAAAAGACACAGAGGTAAAAATAAGGTACGATCATTTTTTGTTAAGCAACGGCTAAATAAAGGAAGATAGGAATATTGGTGCGTGATTGGGTTTTTTACTAAGTTCCAATATTCTCCCTAAAAGATGCGCGCGCGCACCTCGACCCGTCACGGTGTCGCGTGTTCGGATTCACCGCGGTCCACCGCACCTTGCGCTCTATCCGTTTTTTCTCTAGAAAAAATTACAAAAATGTTGTATTTGGTTCCGTAATATATAAACAATTAAATAATATGGAGATATCGCTACTAATTTTAACGGTGAGTACAAAGTAAGACGCCATAATTTAATCAAACGGATACTTATCTTATATTTAAATCCACGTTTATCATTATTACATAATAATGTTATTATATTAATAATAATGATAAACCGTAACAATCCAAGTCAACAGTTGACCATGCTCGTAACAACCACTAATAATATGCATAAAGGTAAAAATGTTCACTTAATAATAAATAAATATAAAATACTTAATAATTATTGTTGCAACAGTAGTGCATTTAGTTCTTTGCTACATTTCGGAAAAAATGCGCAGCTTAGGAAAATGTAAATAAATCATAAATGTTTAACTAGTCTATACAACAACATCGTGGACATAGAAGAAGTGCTAGCAGACATTGTACCGATGATACTTAGAAATATAAGCAGTATTTCTCGCCATCGGGTAGGTCTTAAAATTAATATTAACAAAACGAAGTCCACAATGGACCTTGTATAGTCATATACAACGTCTATTTTGGAGTGAGTAAGCAAAGAGCATGGTTAGTCTAAGTCTTTTGGCTGAGATGATGTTCATGCAAAAAAAATCGTCAGCTTAAATTTTTTATTACATTTTAATATTTCCAGAAATCAGTTCGCACACGATTTAAACTACAAGTTCAAAAGAAAAAGAAATTAAAAATTAAGAATAGAAACTTTGTACTCTAGGGCATGATCTTTGCGTAAGTCCATGGAACCCTAAAGTAGATCACCAAGTCGACGGTGACGAACGGAAATTTTGTGGTCCTGGCACGAGCAGCGTAATGATATAGAAAGAAAAAATTATTACGCCGCATTAAAGTACCAAGAAAATCGTGATCGTGGTCACAACTTAATTAGATTTCTGTAGAATTTTCTTTCAAAATTTTGTTTTAAGTATAACTGGTTTATAAATGCACACTTCGTTTAGTTTATGCAAATGTATTGTATTTGGGCTAATAACCTTTAAAGGATTTTGAAAAGTAGATGTGTTAATCACTAAAGTGCGTCGTTAAAGGCTCAGGTTCATTTCATGATGGACCAATGTGCAGTGTAATAATCAGTGTTGTCAGATCCTCTTTTTGAAATTCTTGAGGTCGTGGCTGAAAATTTAGGAAGATCCGTAGATCTATAGACTTTTTAAAAACTTTGTCTTGCTAAACTAAAATTAAATAAATTTCAAATTAGAACAAACTAAAGCGAAACTAAAGAAAACGGCTTATTTGTACTTTTTCTTTTGCTTTCGCTATACTTACTTACTGCCAGTGTAAGTATTGGACTGTTCGTCCTTTTAAATTTTTATTTGTACTTCACCTATGTATGCGCTATGTTTACTGTCAGTGTCAGTCTTGGTCTGCTCGTCCTTTGAAAATGTTCTGCTTCTCCGTCGTCCATTACAAAATTCCGAACACGTGTGAGTAAATCACAGAATTGATCTAAACTTGACTAAAAGGAGATATTATAAAACAAAACCACCGCGCGAGCTTCATGTGATGAAACGCCGTCCTACTTTATCAAAGATTAGATAATAAGTAAGACTAAACATAGTGACAGCGTGTGAGTTTTAAATGAGTTGCGTTTCGATATTACATTAACTGTGGTTTCTAAGAAAGCGAAATAATTACACTTTGCCTTATGTTCTGTGCTTTTTGGTATAAAAAACTAAGTCAAGTACAAAATTTCGTAGATTAGTCATTCATGTCCGTAAGTCCTTAGATCCATAGATATCCGTACGGATTTTCTCGTAGATCTGACAACGCTGAATGTGATGTTTAGTGCTAGTGCAAGATGATGGGTATACATTGACTGCGACATTAAAGTTGTTGTGCTGAGTTATCACGCACGCCTCTTAATCATAAGGACACTTTATTGTTTTAGAACGATTATGACACCACCATGTATTAAGTTTGCACCTGTCAAATTGTAACTACTATGTATGTACCTAACAAAACAATCAAACTTCAACCCAAACATTCTTCCTTCTGTAATAAATTTCAACATACTATCATTACCGTTCAAAATTATAGAAACATATGCAGTCCAATCGCATTTAGAAACCAAATACCCAGTTACTGTATCTAAATAAGCAAATGAAGAATGTAACTAAACTACGTACTCATCAGTAGTGTGTCTTAGTAATTTTTCTAAGACATTAACGACTGCTCTACATTCATACACGGTAGACAAAAAACGCGAAGGCGTGCAGTTAAGTAGATAAAACAACAGCAGCCCGTCAAATTTCCTTCAGACATTAATCACACTTGTTCGGTAAGACTATCTTGTGACCATGTTGTTGCCTTATAATGAATAGATGTTAGTTGAATTTCTTTAACCAACAGATAAAGTTTTAAATGATTTTAATCAGAGATTGTTGACAAAGCACTTCCTTTACGTAGCAAAACTATGACATGATTATACATTTATCGCTATACTATTTATCAAAAAATGAACTTCGAATTTTGTCACACAAATACACTTAGCACTAAGTAATTGTGATGATCATGACAGTGAGTAATTTCGATAATTTAACTATTTTTTATCAAATCGTTCAACAACAATAATTGATGTGACAATATCACTATGTACAAGTTTAGAAGGTTAATTACATTTTTAACCCTGTACTGATTTTCATTAATATGGGTAAAAAATGGCCTAGTGCGCCTCGTACACGCAGTAGGCAAGGGTTCCGTAGAATAAGAACTATGATGATGTGAATTTTTAAAAACTTGTTAATCTATTTTATAAGGAATAATTCAACAACGCCCCTACAAAATGGGTTGCATGAAAAAAAAATCTCACGGTTCAATGTATGGAGATGAAATTCGATGCAAAGACGGCAGAACTGAATAAGATTTCGACATACGCTACGGGCCAAGCACTATGAGGATTCCGTTTTGGTAACGAAACCCCAAAAACCACGCAACGTAGCTCGTTTGTCATGTTTGTCAACAGTCATAGTAAAAAATCTCATCCTTTTTCATATAACGATTCAAATAGAATGGTTTTTGTAAATTAACCCATTTCTGTATTAAACATTATCTTTTGAAATAATTTAAGCCAATACGTTATCTATTTCAAGACTAAATCGATTTCCGAGAAAATTTAAGGAAGTTTTTTTCCTTCCTTAAAATGCTGGTACCTTATCATAATTTTAACCTTAGTTTTATGGTCAGAGAGAAATACTAATCTTCTGTTAATGCAAACGTTACCTGATTTCCGCATTAACTTAAGATTAGTATGGATGCATATCTTGTTTTTCCTTTTGCTATTGTAGTGTATGGTCACCGTATTCGCGTGCCAGCGCGGTCGCGCACTTTCTACCGCTAACGGTCGGCGCGTGCGGCGTGCACCTGTCCCAAGACCCTACACCAAATGTATTGCATTCTGTTCGTTTCATTTGTTAATCGGAATTGATACCAATTTAAATTTTTTTTTTTATATCTTATTAGCAAAGACGCTGGCCATATCAAAAGAATTAAAATAAAATTAAATGTCGGTATTGCTTGTGTAACAAAAAAAAAACAGTGAATATTGCATTTAGTTAGGGTTTCATAGAAAATTACTGCGAACTTCTAAACTGATTTTGTTTAACCATTTGCGTTGAAAGCATTTCTAAAGCTTTGTGTAGCCAAACTTAGAGTCCTTCAATGCATTTATGACGACATGCTTTAGAAACACAATACAAAACATTACAAAATTGTATGTTAGTTCAAACAAGATACCGTTCTGTAAAATTTCATTCGAATCGGTGTAGCAACGGCAGCATTACTTATTAGGCTGCAACATCAGAAGGAATGGATGACATAAGAGACGATCGGACATAATAGAATACCTACCAAATTGGTGGGTAAATTTATTTCAATTAATGGCAGCATTAATAAAACATACCTCGAAAATTATGCAGGTATAGTTATTCATATACCTGTATAATTACAAAAAGTAGGGTTTTATTTATTTTTAAGTTTATAGAAGTTTTGGAAACGGCTGTAATAAAATCCATAATATTTGGTATACAGGGTTTTTTACGGATGCAGAAGAATTCAAAATTTTCACGAAAATTAATTAAAAGCCAAGCTCAGTACCCGTATTTGAACTAGATATGATAACAAAAGTTTCTCATTTTTTTATTAAATAACATGCCTTACCAAATACAAATAACATACATACACACATATATATTAATAAAAGCCTTAAAGTTGACATTATGTTACTATATAATAAAGTCGAAGAAAACCGTTCGTTACAAACATTACGAAAGCCAATTTTTTTATGGCAATTTAATACCATCATTATTTCTTATGCTGAGTTCAGACCCGCGCCACGCAAGCAACCTGGGAAGCTGTCCGGTACGCAGCTTGGCACGCGTTGGCGGGCCAAGCAAGCTGTTCATACGCACTGGGGCATGCCAATCAGCGAACACAAACTAAACATGGTGGACGTGGACGCAGCAAATGTAAATCTTAGGGTGGGTGGGTCTTATTGCTTTAGGCCTGACCTATTTTTATTGAAAAAATACAAGATAATCAACGACAAATGAAAGCAAGAAACGTTCAGAGAAGAAACCATAAAAACAAAAAAACCATAGAAATCGTATCAGTTACGTATTGTATGATACTGATGACGATCGACCGAAGCGAGCACGTGTTACAGGCACACGAACACAAGGACATTCATCGTTTATACTGTGTCTAAAACTGACACTCGATTGGCGGCGATCACGAACACAAGCAGGCAAGTAAACCGTTTACACGCTTATGCTCGTGCTGTCGTGCCCGCTGAATGTTGAGGCTAACGGAAGCATGTAGACGTTACCATAATAGCTTCACCAAAAACTTGTAAAATAAAGAGTAGGCATATGTATATTCTAACTCTGATCTTCCCTATACCATTATTACACTATAGCTGGGGATTTCCAACTTTTTTATATATAGAAATTAAATGACCTTTACCCAGACTGTAGCATACAATACATCTTCTATTAGTCAGTCAGATAAAACCATTGTCGCCCTTGTGCACTATTTTCTAGAGCCTCAGTTTTAGGACGTATTATTGAAAAAGTTCAAAACTTTAGTCAGGTTATATGTGCTCTTTTTAAAATACTCTTTCGTTCATATTATTTTACTAGTTTTTGCTTACTAATGGCTGTACTCCTGCTAAATGCGGCTATCGGCGACTTGACATTTCTACGCCAACCCCTAATGCCTTAATTATAGCAACATATAGCTGTAGATATAGTTTGTAAACGAGGACTTTGGTTTTAGTACCTGTGAAAACTCCCACATTTTCCAGTATATAAAGTAAGTTTTCGTCTCTGCAACTGTTTCTGTGCCCAATTTCAGCTCAATTAAAAGCTCCATTGCGAGTTGAAGGAAGGAATAAACCAACATACTAACTAACAACTACACAAACTCACTTTGGCATTTATGATATACGATTATTTTGGAATGGATAGCTTCCTAAAGATCTTGTTCTTGATTGTATGTTCAATCTATTAACCTGGCTTATTTTAACTGGACCAAAAGTTTTTTTTTGTACGAAATTGCGATAAATTACATTAAAGCCTATAGAAACGGCTCAAATTAGAAAGTCCTCTAATTCAGACGCTTTGTAAATGTTTTCACAGAATCAGTTCTAAAAATTGAAGCTTTCTTCGTCTTTCTGACGACTTTGTGATTCTTTTTGTTAATTTAACACTTCATTTTAATTCGATTACGAATTTTATAACTTTTTTCTTTTCTTATTTGCTAGTCGATGAAGTGAAAATAATATCGGGGTTTTCTAACTAAAAGGTATATAGGTAACTAAGTATCAGAAATAATGAGAGCTACGATATTATTTTTGATCTATCGATGTTTTGGACATGTTAATGAAATATCACATGCACAGAAGAATACATGGCAAGGAATGAAACATTAATGAAAAATGTTCTGATCAATATATTGCTCTTTTTCAATTGTATAACTTAGGGCCTGCGCAGATGAGGGATTTTGGTTGTATGAGGACTGACATTTTTGTATGAAAACGCATATGAGTCCGTGGTACTTTCAGTCCGTTCGTGTACGTTGTGCAATGCAGCTACAAGTGATCTATTTTGAGAGGCAAGAATACGTTGACGACTGTCCCTCGTCTGTGCAGGCCTTTAGAATACATTAAAAATAAAAAAAATAGGACCGAGTGGAGCAGTGGTACACCACAAGACTGCCAAGTCAAAGGTCCCTGGTTCGTTTCTCAGTGATAGGCAACCGATATTGTTACAATTTGTTAATTGTTCAAAGTTGCCTCGACTTTAGTTTGTGCCTGGCGCAGGTATAGGCTTACTATCTACTCGTATTTAACACGTTTGTAGTACAGAATAACATCGGTAAAACTTCTATGCCACGGGAAAATATTTGTAATATCTTTGACCTCCCCTTTAAGGGAAGGTGCCGTGGTGGTATTTATTTTTATTTTATTTATTGTTTACATTAAAAAATACAAGTTTCACACACCTTAATTGTACCTAATTCATTACTTTTAATATTTTTGAGTTTTAGTTAGATGTAATGTATTTATTTTATATTATGGAACAGTTCTTACTTTATATATACATATTTTGTAAATTAGTCAATTCAACAGTAACAAGGTCACCTTACTAACAGTTGTAGTTTTTTTATATATTTTTTTTTATTCAGATTTTATCAATTAGGTAAAGGAAGTGAGTCATTTCAAATAAATATTCACTTAAAAAAACAAAATAGGTACCACATAATTTCGTGTTACATATCAAGTATTAACGTAGATTGATAAAAAAACACGTGATACCTAAAGTTTTTGCGTAGTCCAACGTGAATGACGTCAGCCACGCGGTAATTTAAAGTGTGCGGAGTTAATTTTACGGTTATAATTTTAAATAGAGTAGGTATAAGTGAATACTGGGAAATGGTCTAAACTATAATCCAGAAATTCTATTTCTATTGATCTGCAACTCAATCAGCTATGGTAATTATTAGTACCTAATGCATTTATTTCCTTGTAATCTAATCAATAGTCTATTTTAAGATAGTTGACCATTTTATTAAAACACAGAAGTTAATTACAGTTACGAAGATGGATGAAATTATTAGCATTGTAAAATTGTTTTTCATAGTTTTTCTTTAGTTAGATGTTTAAAAGCGTCAGACATAGGGTTTTAAGAATCTTTTTTTTAATATACACTGAGTTTAGTTTTCCTAATTTTATAAAGATCAAAAAGAAAAAAAATTAAATGTTAAACAACTTTTTTAAAAATATGAAATCCTTAAGCCCCATTTACGCCAGAGCAACATCGTGTGACATTGTAGCATGCCACAGGGCTGCATGCCGCATCGGAAAAATGTGTGTCAATGAAGCAAGTGTCGTGCGTCATTTCGACACGTTGCGTCATGTGACAATCTGTCTTGTTTCCGATTCCGATTAATTCTATGCGACATATTCATACGTCGAAAAAACCTTTATGGGTCTCCCAATTGCCTTCAAAAAAACTGCCTGAAAAAAGATTTTCAATTTTTGGTTAGATGGTGGTTTTGTTTGATCATTAATATATATTAAAACAATATTATAGTAATATTATAAATCGTTTGTTTTACTTATTTATTTATTTTCCGCCGTCTTTTTTTATCTCCTTTTCATCTTTTCCTTTTTTATTGCTTTTTAGTTTCATGGTCTAGTAACAAATAAGCTGCTGGTAAAGTTACTTGATTGTCCATTTTACTGTGGTGTTCGAAAATATTCTGACATTGCAGCACGATGTCTTAGCGTAAAATACACTGCCGCATGCTACTTTGGCAGCACGGTGTCGGCGTATGTCGTATTCAACAAGAAAGCGCATGCCTAAATGTGTGGCTTGTTATAGTGTCGCAAGATGTTGCTCTGGTGTAAATGAGGCTTTATTGAGATATTGCAAGTGTTTCAAATAAAAAAAAAAATATATATACGCATTTTACAGAGTTAGCAACAACTTGCGAACTGTCATGTTTGTGCCATGTTTTCTGATACTAAGATCATCACTTTTAGCAAGACTTTACACTTTAGTAGAAATTCCACTTATCAGCCTGTCTGTTGGTTCGAATACACTTTATTTTACAAAAACCGGTCAAGTGCGAGTCGAACTCTCGCACCGAGGGTACCGTAAAAAGTAAAGGTCGTTGAACAACTGTAGTTCCAATGCATAGGTCGCAAATAGTTTACCAACTGCAAATAAATTTATAATCGCAAAAAAAATTACGGTTTTCAGATTTTTTTTCCTTTATGTGTGCTACATGGCATTACTTTTCGCCAAATTTGAAGATTCTAGTTCAATGGAAAGTGCCTAATAGGTTTTGATTTATTTGTGTCGAGTATACGACGAAAATAACCATATTTTAGGCATATTTTTTATTGCATTGACTTAGAATTGACTTCTTTTCAATTTTAAGTGGGCTCAGACTTTAGTATTTGATATTAATGTCAACTTGATATCTCCACGCGTTCTTGAGTAAAAGGCCTTGCCAGATAGACAGAAAAACTTTTTTAGGGTTCCGTACCCAAAAGGTAATTAGCGGAAATAAATATTTAAGGGGGCTTCCATACAAACTTGACTCTTTTGCTCGATATTCATAACGGCAACAGGTAGACGCTTAAAATATTCACAGAATATTCAGTAATACAGTTACTTTAAAAATAAATAATTAAATTAAAATAAAAAAATAATTTAAGGGGGCCATGTAATAAACGTGATTTTTTGCCGTTTTTATAGATAATGGTACGGAACTATTCGTGTGCGAGTCCGACTCGCACTTGGTCGATTTTTTTAAGTGTTATAACTAAAAATAACAATTATTTTTTTTTTTCAATATTTGTGATGTAAGCGTTGCTTCGTGTGAAATTTCATGATTCTAGGACAAGGGGAAGTACCCCATAGGTTTTGATTTATTTGTGAATGCCAAAATATGCAACAAACATGGCCGTATTTCGGTCGTATTTTTGTAGTGCTTTGACTTGGAAGCTTGATTTACAGCTTCAAGGGACCGTGGACCTTAGTATTTGATATTAATTTCAACTTGATGATTTACAAAAAGCTTACAAAAGTTCACGAAGAAAATTAAACTATGGCAATTATAAAGAAGGCGGGCTTATTCATATAGGACCTCCAGTCAACCTTTTGAGTATTTTTGAGTATATTTATGTTTATAAATTGATTTGACAAGTTCTAGAATACTTGCACGTCTCACCAGCAGTTTCTACTTAACAAAGTGTAAATGAATCTTAACTTTTTATCAGCTATGGTATCTTAATAAATTCTGGATTAAATTTATTTTACTTAACCTACGATAAAAGTTTTAGGTTAGCTCATTTAATTTTTTGTGAACTTAAAATTTAGCTTACTAAAAATTTAAAGTTCTCAATTACGGATAGCAGCACACCTTGCGGTTGCCTAGTTCTATAAAGATTTGATGACACCTTTGATTTAATCACAAGTTACGTCATCGTGTACGGCCGAATTACTTAACGGTCGCGGGGTGGGCATCACTGAGGAGGGAGGTTGGCGCGGGCGCAACAGGTGAACGCGCACCTGCACCAACGGTCGCCGCTTCCTTTGTGCGCTTGACATTACGATGGGTAGATTAGACTTATGGACTCCTGGTACTTCAGCTAGCCTGCATGTGTTTTTTATTGGTTTACAGCAATATTGATGATCTTTTGTGAATTCTTTAATTCATAATTTTAGATGTTTGAGGTGACTTTTGGATTTAATTTAAATGGCGTACTGAAGTACTAAAAATATCATTTAAATTTTTTCTATTTATTTTATGACCCTTCATACCCCCTATTTAAAAAGTATCACAGGCTTGAAAGCTGCATATTGCGCACTAATTAAAAACTAAAATTCTTTTCTGCACTGCTTTTTCGTACTAGTAATAATCTAATCCAAAGTATGAAACTTTCCAAGAAGGAAATACCATTAGATTAAAACAATTCCTCATCTTTTACGATCTATTAATTTCCGGAATAAATTATGTAACTATTTTATTTTTCATTATTAAATAAAAATATTTTATTTACTTTCAATATCTATTCAATTTTATTTACCCAGACATTTATTTTCTAGTAATTGTATTGAAAAACTACGTTTGACACACAAGCGTTAAGTTAAGTGCAAATCTCGGTGACATATATTAAGCTTCCTTATTTTCTACCCTTGTATCACAATGTACTATTCAGAATATCTGTATCCTTAGTAGTAGTTAATCTGCTTAAAACCTCAGTAGAAAACGTGCAAAGCACTCCCAGTTGCTATAATAAGTCACACAATTACAGGATCGCCTACAGATTCTCAAGTTCAAACCTGACTATCATAAACACGGATTGGAACTCATTCCAGAGTTATGTACGCTAAGCACGCCATCCAGATGCATTATACTTGCACGATAAATTAACTCTTCGCACCCCGATAGTACATTGTGCGAATCGAACATTGATGATTTATGAACAATTATCGATTAATTCAAGCAGCAATCGTAAGTATAATCGAGATTATTAAGGATACAACTGAAGGTGCTAGGGTTGACAGGTCCTAAATCAAACAATGGGTTAAGGAGGTTTGTTCAATTAGTATTTTTAATCGCTCTTGCTGTTTATCTGTATATATAAAAGGCAACCGTTATTGACTGTCTGATCTATAAACGCACAGCTGTAACCACTGGACGGATCAAGCTGAAATTTGGCACACATATAGCTATTAGGATGTAGGCGTGCGCTAAAAATTTTCCAAAACTCACCCCCTAAAAGGGTGAAATGGGGGTTCTAAGTTTGTATGGAGCACCAAGATCGCGAGGTAAATCAAAAAAATTATTCCATTTGTCAATATTTTTTTTGTAGTTAATTATTTATTATTTTTTTGAGTGATTTTTTTTTATAATTAAGCAGTTGCCGTAGGAATCCTACACCAAAATTTAGGGTGGGCGAAACCGCTAGCAAAAGCAGTATAGGTTATATACCCTAGTTTTGTAAGCAAAGTTTATCTCTGTATAGAAAGTTATTACAACATCGGTACTGAAATCATTCCATTCACTACATGTAAACAAACAAAATTGCCAATCACTATTCTGCCAGTGCATCAACTTCTCTACATTCCGAGCATGTATGTGTGTGTGCATGTGTATTGTGCAGCTAAGCCGGTGAATGCGGACCAGAAGTGCCGCCATATCCCGCATAAATTGCATACATTTTTGGTCAGCAGAACGATCGAATGCGCGCATAAAAAGTATAGAGCGCATTCAATGTGGCTAATGCTCGTAAACAAAATACAGCTATAGTAGGATAAATTAAAACTTATTTGTGCTCATTAAATATGTTTCGTATTATTTATTAATCAACTGCCCTAACAAAAAAGAAAGTACACAACATGTAAGTGCATTGACTAAAGTGAAATATTTAGGATGTGTTTGTTATAGGTTAAACAATTATTATTTTCGTTTATTTTGTTACCTGTCATTCGTTTGTTTAGCATTGGCGTCAAAAATATCAAAATTTTAGTATCATCTGTAACAAAATGACAAGCGTTCGTTTACAATATGTTTGATATTTTGTCACTTATGCCACTGAAAAATAAAACTTTAGACCCATGTCTGGAGGTGGGGTTTTGGTGTAAATCTGACAAACTGCCTAAACATATTATTGATTATGGTTGTGTCTGTTTTACTATCGGCGTGTGTGTACGTCAACCATTCATTTTGCAACCAAATTTTTTTTGGAATTATCAGGGGAATGATATCAATTAAAAGTTGAAACTTTGCTCTATCTTGCAACTAACGTACATATGTGTGTGAGAGTTAAATGGCAAGTCTATAGCTACATTTCTACCAGTGATGGCTATGTATAAACTTTAAATAAAACATTTTTTAATATTACCTCAGGAGTAAATTTGAACAAGGATATTTTCATACTTAAATTTAAAATTAACATCACGTGTTTCCTAACATAATACAATCTGTCTGATGATGTCGAACCGCTAACTGATGGAAAAAAAAGTAATTTAAAAAAATTAAACTGACTTCAAAATTGTTATTTATTTAATTAATAACTTAAAATGGAGAAATAAAAGTTTTATTTCTAAAAAATTAGTGTCGGACAACCGTCCGGAATCGTGACAACTTGTGCCTTTCACTTTTTATGTCTGTCTCTCTCGCTCTTAGGCGGGCTAACCATGCCGCGTGCCTCTCACTCGCTCTCATTGTGAGCGCATAACGTGAGCGGAGCGTAACGCAGTTTCTTGAAGTGTCACCCGGCAAACCAATTTATAAGACGTTGTCACGTCAAAATGTAAAGTAAATATGCCAACTATTTTTTGAGGTCGATGCCATACTTAATATTTGGAATAAACGTTGTCACTTGATAGTCGTAGTATGCGGTACAATACTGTTGAACACGTCACCGAACCGCGGCGATGAGCGCCGAACGCGCCCGAGGTCGATGTCAGCTAAAGCGTAACTCGAAAGGGCATAAACGTGATGGTTATATGTGTTCTGTGATTTATTGGCTCTCGACTTCAGAAAAATAGTTGGCTAATTTACTTTAGATTTTTTAATGCATAATGACATGTTTTAGACGTTACTAAGCGAACTACAGGTTCTCCTCGTAACTGATACTCATTTAACCCTCTATCTCAAAAGCTACTGAACCGATTTTGATGAAACTTGCACTGTTTCCTAAGTTGGACTATACCAAGTCCATCTTAAAAAGATTTTTTGAAATCTGGCTTATGGTTTTTGAGATATGCGTGGACAAACATACAAACATACATACATACACACATAAATTTGAAACACATGTTTAGAGGCTGGTATAGACTAATATATACAAAAACTGTGCAATTCTGACAATATTACATACATACGGGTCGAATTGATAACCTCTTTTTTTAAATCGGTTAAAAAAGGTTTATCAGTGGATATCACAGACCAGAAGACAATGCGTGGGACGGTATCCTACTACTCCCATCAAGTGTACAGACAACCTGGTTAAAGCCGCAGGAAGCCACTGCATACAAGCGGCTCAAGACTAACCGTTGCAGAAAAATATAAGGGAGACCTGATGATAATAACATAGTTACTGAAGTAAACAAGGTTGACAACAGACATTCACCAAAGTCGCCTTATTTTCTATTCCTTGAGATTTTAAAAGTTTCCACAGAGATCTGACGGAAAACCTTGACAAAATATTAGTGAAGTCAGTAAAGATATTCGATTTCGATATAATTATAACATACATTGCTTGTTTTACTATTTTTATTAGCCAATAATGTACACACTAACGATGTATATAGTACCAATTGTAAGTCACTATCACTAGATTATTTCTGATCGAATTCTACTACTCTTCGATTGCAAAGGACCTCTCAATCGCTTTGTACGTTTATCGCGTTTAGTTTAAATGTTCCTAGTGGTATAGCTTCCGTAGTGAACAACTGGAATATTGCGAGTCGACACAAAGTACCTATTTGATTGTTCAGTTATCCCATCTCACGAACGAAACCACACTTGTTCGAAAGCATGGACGTGCGACCGATCAGTTTTTTGTCTGCAGAATGGGAGCAATACTCATCAGATAACGTAACAAAAAGCCGTCGACGGGCGCTGTACAAAGGCGCCACCGTCTCGCCTCGATTACGCCCTATGACAAAGCATTTTACTTTGAACAACACTCCATATTGATCCAAACAACTCCTCTATTTTATTTCAGTTGTATTAGATTTTTTTACTGATAGTCTTGATAGTTCTCAGAAAATGACCATTTTAAAACGAGCCGTCATTGGTTGTAGGATACAGAGAGTCAGAATTCACGGCTGATTGGTTACCTGTCATTGGTACATTGGCTCCCGTGGCGCGATCTATGGCATTGTGCGCTCGCACCGATCCAAATTGTTGGTTTAATCGATCTTTTTATAAGCACCGTTTAAATGTAAATGTTATACTTTCCCGATGATTGCCCAGTGTTTCTTTGGATACCTTGCGAAAAAAAGATATGAGAATATTTTTACAATTAATAGTAACGGTACCTACACATATATAAACCTACAGTTTCAACGAAATAAACCCAAAAGACAAAGTTTTTGTCTATCGGAAACGATAAACGAAGTTAAGCAACTTCGAGCGTAGTCAGTGCTTGGATGGGTGACCAACCAGTAGTAGATTTTTCTGTTCTCCTCCGTGCTTCGGAAGGTAGGGTACGTTGAACCATCGGTCCTAGCTATGTAGTCATATGACATCAGTCTTTTAGGTTTTCTCTAAGTACTACAGTATGGGGTTCTTCAGGAAAGAAGTTATTGGATTTTTGTAGGGTCGGCAACGCGTGAGTGATACCCCTGATGTTCAAAGCGTCCATAGGCTACGCTGACTGCATACCATCAGGCGGAACGTAAGCTTGTTTGCCACCTTAGTTGTATAAAAGAAAAAAGTCTTTTAGTCAAGTCAGAACCCTTATAAACATTAAACGCGGCTTAAACATTCTGACAGTCAAGTGGTCACTAGCACCAATTCGCACTGGCCAGCGCCATTGATTATGGCCTGTAGTGCTCCTGTAGTGAGGCGTACAACGGCTGAGGCGATTTAGGGTATTTAGCTTTTTTTCTATAATGTCAGGGTACAAGTTAATCTACTATAGACAATGCTTCGCGGTGAGAGTTTGTACTTATTGTTTCTACCAACTCTTCGTGATCATGGGCACTATTATCTAATTATAAAACAATCATTTAGGTGGTCTCAATATAGACCACCCAATGTTGAAACGTTATAATTGTTTTCGTGTAAAGATTTATGGCATTTGAGATAGACGCCGACTCTATTCTGGACGGCTTTCTTTTATGTTTAAGCAGTTAAGACAGCTTTACACTGTCAAAGACAATGGAGATGTCAATCGTCAGCAGATATTAATTTGGGGTACACAGTCTTAAGTTTTTTAGTTGTGCCTCGTGCCTCCGCCAATCCAAGCAGAAACTTACGTGGCACGCAGTATAAACAGACATATTTAGAAGTTCGTCAAAAATAATCAAAGTTTGAAATGACACAACTTAGGACATTTTCTCACCTAACTCTGGTTTTCTGTACTGATCCTTGCTACATTTAAATGGGATCAAGTCCATATACGTACTCGAAGTAGTAATTTTTCAAATCGGTTTATAAAAAGTTCTGAGGTAACAAACACTTGCAAGGTTTTTGGCATAGAAGTTATTGATTTTTTATAATAATTTTTACAATAAAAATATGGAAAAATAAATTATGTCATTTCAATAAAGGCATTTGAAAAAAAACATGGAAAATAAAAATATGAAGAAGATTGATCTTAAATTTTTTAACACCGTAAATATGGAAATCATTATAATGAAAACTCTAACGGTGTTAATTATTAGTTAAATACTTTTTTATTTATTTTTTTTGTTGGAAAGCACATAATAAAAAGCGATATCCATTTATTTTACTTGGAGTAACAATATATGGGAGCAAAATAGCATGCTGTATCTAACAGCCACGCGAGTGTGTTCTTAGGAGAAGTGAACTCAAAACTTATACATATCGGTTCGTACCGTATCGGTTGTATAGATACATTATGTCGTCGAGCCACAAAATAAAGAATAGTACTCGAAAACTAGACAAATTTTGACTAAAACACAAACTCCAAATCTTGATTACTTTGTCATAAACGCATGTTGTTTCAATTCAGGGCTCTTATCTACTTATGTGTAGCACAGACCAAGTTGTTCCCTGGTTAGCCTGTTGCGAAAAGGCGCGTGTTCGCAAACTTTTCTGACCTTTTGGCAAGGATTAAAACTATACTCGGCAAGTGAATTTCAAAATGCTGTGAACTTCCGCGACACTAGCGACAGTTATGTGCCGCGTGGTTTCTGTACCACTAAAGTAAGATCAAGGACTCGATAAATTCTCGATCCTGAAAAAATACGTGCATATGTAGAGCAGGGTGTATCTCGGTACCCTGCGTCACACCGTTGACCCACTTTTTCGCCTTTTGTTAACGAGGTTTAAAACAAACACACAGCGCATGAATTCCTTCACTTTTTATGCGTCAAACTAAAACTAGTACTAGATGTAAAGCTACATCTAAAAAACTCCTATAATGATGTACTAGGATTTTATAAGTTGTAAGGATTTGTTTGTCACGTTCGGAACGAACGTATTTCTATGGCAAATATTTAGTTGTTTTCACTAACCGAAGTTGTGCCTCAATAGCTCGATTGGTTGAGCATTGAGCACTAACAAGTAGTGTTAGTTAATTGCAGGTTTGGGTCCTGGTTCGAGGTTATTCTTTTGACTGTATCGTTGTTATAAAAATATTTATTTACTTTGCTGTAAAAAACCAATGCAATAATTATCTTAATAAATAGGGACAAGCAATATGAAATGTATGGGAAAAAAGTTTATAATAACTCTATTCGCTAGGGTAGAAGGGGGCAAGATTGAGTAATATTAAAATCGTTTTTTTCCCTATTGTCCTTTGCAAAATTCGCGTATTAATGCTGCTTTATCACCAATCCAGTATTTACCAACTTCTATGAATACCTCATTCTAAAATTTTTTATTGTGAGCCATTGAAGTCGATTCTTCAGAGCTCTAAAGCTCGACTAAGATGTCTTGTGTCCCATCTGTCCACATCATAACGAATTCAATAAGGTTAATTAGATACGAAAAACAATAAACACTGCCGGAACAAATAAGTTAATACCTGTAGCAAAATACTTGACAAACAGTTATAATTTTGAAGTTAATAGAAACTAATATTATTTCATCTTAGAACTTAATTTAAAAAATCACAAAGTAACTGACAAATATTAGTTTTTGTTCGATAAAAAATAAAACACGTTTTAAAACACGGCTTAACATAAGTTTATAATATAATAATATTCACTTAACACACTGACTGACGTCATAGCGGTGCATTGTTGCAGGCTAGCGCAATCAATTAGAAGGCAAACACAAGTCTATTAACCCGTATTACCCCATTTTCCCCTTTAGAATGAAAACAACTGTAGTTTCATACATTAAATATGATTTTGCGAATTACAAACACACATGATACAACAAATCTATATATTTATTTTGTACAAAATCAATCCAAAATAGAGAAAAGAAATATCGAAATCAAATCCTACGCTCCTGAGTTTAATAAAATAAAAACAACTATCGTACGTTTCTAACCTTTCTCGCTGAATGAAATGTTAGGATTGTTTTTATCGAGCTCAAGGAGCATGTAGCATCCCACAGGACTAAGGCATGCTCCACGGCAGCCACAATTAAGACTTAATACTCCCAACTGAAGTTGTTTTATGCAAATCAGTACCCCGCTTGCGTGTTCACTAGACGCCTACTCAGTCTTTGGACCGTGCTCCTATATTTAAAATTGAAATACCTAATAAATATTTTGTAGCTTGGAAGTGACGTGTGGCTCTTCGTCTACGTTTGGTACTTTTGCGTTACTGCAGTGTATTTTAGGTACAATATTTTTAAGGCTGTGCCCTACTGAAATGTGCAGTTTTTACTCGTTTTTAAAATCGATAACTGTCCATTGTAAGTTTCTGACTGGAAAAAAATTACATGCCTTAGACTTTAGATTCTTAAACTAGAAACTTGCTGTATTTGTTTAAAGATATCGCTTTAAAAAATAACGGCCGAAAATAATCTAGTATAGCGGGAACATAATTTATTTCATAAAATGTTCAGCAACAATAGAGCTCGGGAATTACTTATTATTATATATATTATACATAATTATATATTCTTATAATATATTCTTATATGATATAATTTGTAATTAAATAATTTCCACTTTTAACGTTGGGCTGTTTGTAAATTGATAAAACATTTTTGTCACAGAAAAATAAAGTCTATTTGAGATTGACATCGTCGTTTTCAGCTTGCTTGCTTGCAAGCCCATCAAGCAAATGTACTGTATGCTATATATGTGAAGGCTAAACTATGTGACTATGTGTTATTAAAAAAAACCGGCCAAGTGCGAGTCTGGCTGGCGCACTGAAGGTTCCGTACAAACTTATTATAAGTAGATAGTTCTTCCATCACGAGATCAAGTTTCCCAGGTTTACACCAGTGCAGGTATTCCTACACAGCCTAAATTATCACTTTTTAGATTTTTACCTGTATTTGTAAGCTTAAAGAAAAATAATTAGCTTGTGAATCATTATTTTCTATTAAAGCATAATCAGCTCAGGTAACAGTTACTCCTGAAGAAATAAAAATAATAGTATTAAGAAAGGGGATTTGTAAAGGATTCAATGAAATCATTCTTGACGGAGGTCATTTATTTCCAATTTCAATATTTGAGGATAAACTTCTATGAAAAAACGGTCAGAAAAAAGAGACAAAAAAAGAAATAATTCTAAAATAAAAAAAAAAACCGGCCAAGTGTGAGTCTGGCTCGCGCACCAAGGGGTTCCGTGCAAACTTATTATATGTTGTTGTATATTATTAAAAATATTTTTTATTAAATGATGTAACAAAAAAATTACGGTTTTCACAATTTTTCCTTTATCTGTGCTATAAGACTTTGCTTTGTACCAAATTTCAAGATTCTGAGTTCACGGGAAGTACCCAGTAGTTATGGATTCCCTTGCGAGTTTCGAAAATTTGCGGCATAAACGGCTGTATCTTTTGATTGCGTTGGCTTAGAAGTTTGATTTTTTACAGCTCCAAGGAACAGTAGACCTGAGTATTTGATATAAATTTTAGCTTGATACCTCCACGCGTTACTGAGAAAAAGGAGTTGACAGACGGACGGACGGACAACAAAGTGATCTTATAAGGGTTCCGTTTTTTCCTTTGGAGGTACGGAACCCTTAAAAGAATTCCTCATTTTAGTTCTTTTAAAATTAAAATAGTATGATTACCTTGAAGAGTTTCTTCTCGACAAATAGCTCGTTATCATTAATAAAATATCCAATTCATAATAAATTAATATTAAGCTTCTGAAATCACATAACTATTCCTGAAACTAAAGTAAAAATTTGCTACGTGTCAAATTTAATAATTCTTGATTTATTTGTAAATGCCGAAAATATGCGACAAAAATGACCGTATGTTGGCCGTATTATTTTATATTTTAAATCTGAGGAGTTTCTTTTCCTCCTCGTGAATATTATACCGCTTGTATTTTGGGCTACCTATGTTCTTAGCAATTGTACGAAATGATTCCTACGGCTACTTATTGCTATCGCTTCGCTTGTCATTGGAAGTGAATTTATACTCACACTTAGAACTTAAATGGCCACAATTCGGTTTTAGGTGAACTTCTCTCACGAACATTAAGGTTATGAATTGAACACCCTACCTTGGATTGTCAGGAAGGGACTGATTAGGTTTTGAAGGGTTGTTTGCCACCTTAGTGGTATATAAAAAAAAAACATACGACTGTACCCTGTGTAGGTGGCCATATGTTTTTTTGATATCGCCTTTCCTGAGAACGGACTCCAATTGATGTAGTCCTGAAACCCTTTTGTCTACTTTTACCTCGTTAATTTTTTAGGTCTTTTTGTATTCAATTCTTGACATAACCAACTACCCAAACCACATTAATTTACTTCCTTTCTCAATTTTTGTCACTAAATCTTAATTTACTCTTAAAACTCAGGTATTACACTGTTTATTATTGAGTAGCTTAAGGTTACACCCTGCATACTTGTCAATGCTACGTTTTCCATAAGCAACAGTTTATTTGTAGCATCAGCGTTGAATCTAACACCATAAAGATAATAACAGAATAAACAAAAAAAAGCCCTTTCCTATAGAATAATGATAACTTCTTTCTGCTCACCCCATTTACCTGATTTCATTCTTCTTCTATGTCACTCTAACAATACCCGGCTCTTGTGAATAAGAATATTATTTTGAGTATTAAGTAAACCTCGTCGGTACCCTTTTCATATTAATTAAATACCTTAGTAATGAGGGATTTGCGAACCCAACACCAATTGTGATTGACGGTCGTCCACCTAGCTACCACTCACTGCTCCCGCCACGCTGATGTTAAAGTGCGTATATAAAACTTGCAATGCGATTGGCTAACTTTAATAGGAATGAGTTTAAATTTAATTATGACTACCGCACGCATATAGGTGTTATCGTGCGTGCGCTCGTTGCGTGTTCCCGCTATTTTGCTTTTGCTTATATCACAGTCTAAACATTATTGAAATCAGCTATGGCATTTAAAGTTTTTTTAATTTACATTCATTTTACCAAAAAAAAAAAGCAACTGCACTTTAAGTCACGTATAAAGTGTCGTGTTGTTAGCTTAGGTACTTATCAATACGTGCCACCGCATGGTGTAGCAGCAGCTAAAATCACTATAATAAAGGACATACGCGTGCGTGCGCCCGTGTGACGTAGCGTTGTTCTATACAAAACCGCGTTATAAGAAGCACGCAGCCGGCGCACGCACCATGCAGCGTAGGCCCTAATACCTACTTACGCGTACACCTTGGAGTAAAATAAACCGGGGGCAGGTTTTAATAAAACTAGCTGTCAGAATCTCTATCGGCAATCTGTTTCTTATTCTCGTTAAAGAATAGCTTGCGTATAAAGCGTTTTTTGCTCTTTTAAACGCTGCTGTCCTGATAATACCGCAGCTATGAACGATACCGATCGACCACGAAATATCTAAAAACCAATAATTTTACTTCAGTAGCAAGGCAAATGACAACAGGTTTGACCTTATGGTTTAAGAGCTAGTCGTAAAAAACGGTGCCTATAAGCTAACATAAATAGGATGTTTATAAAATGGTCGCAAAACAAGGGTTCCGTACTATTTATGTGATACCTATGACAACAAATTATCGGTTTTAGGATTTTTCCGTATATTTGTGATGTAATATCTTGCTTCTTGCCAGGTCAACGGTATAGAAGTACCCCATAGGTTTTGATTTATTTGTGTCACAATATGCAACAAAAATGACCTTGCTTTGGGCATATTTTTTTATTGCATTGACTTAGAAGCTTGATTTTTTTAAAACTTTAAGTGACCGGTAGGCTTTAGTACTGATATTAATTTCAACTTGACCTCAGCGCGTTCTTGAGTAAAAGGGTCTTGACGGACGGACATGAAAACTTTTTTTAATACTGCAAAATAAAAAATTCGGATTTTTTCCTATACCTTGCTTCGTGTCAAATTTCATGATTCTAGGACAACGGGAAGTACCCCATTACTGAATGCTAAAATATGCGACGAAAATGTGTCGGCCGTATTTTTTATTGCGCTGACTTAGAAGATTGTTTTATTTACACATTCAAGGAACCATTGAACTTAGTATTTGATATTAATTACAACGTGATAACTTCACGCGTTCCTGAGAAAAGGGGTTTTGATAGATAAACAGACAGACAGACAGACAACAACAAAGTTATTCCGTAAGGGTTCAGCTATAGACACCGCTGGGTTTTAGGCCGTAAAAGTCTCTCATAGCCTTCGCCAGCGACGACACCCATGAGAAATTCCCAGCGAAAAAAAAAGCTGAGTCGTGCTAAACAATCTTAATCACTTTATTATCAGCACGGCAGGAACCTAGCCTGGCTTGGGCGGGGCCGTGAGGAGAAGAAAAGCTCTCGGTCAGGGAGGTGTCCTGGGTGTTTGGGAATATTCTCCTGCCACTTCATAGTACGGGCGGTGAAAATTGGCAGGGCCTGCAGCCGCAACAGTACAAGGGGAAGCTTAGAGTGCAGGAGAGACAGGCTTCGCGTTCCCCTTGCGTCTTCTCAGGAGGAGGGAGAATGCAGTAGCACTCCCTTCATTTTCCCAAATCTAGGTGGATAGGTTGAGGAGGAGATACATTGCCTCGATGCTGCGAGGGGTCTGCGACTTTGTCGTGGGCCAATGCCGTGGGGTTTTTGTAGAGTACGAAAGCGTGCCCGTGACCCACACATGGTGGCACACCGTTAGGTTTTAGCCGGAAGGAGTCCAGCATAACTTTTATGCAGGCTGGGTATCTTCAAACCAGCGAATGTTTGAGGATTTCCCAACAACAAAAAAAACGTAAACATGGGATTAATTACTATACTAGAATTAGGAAGAAATACTTACGTAGGTCTACAAAAAATAAAATGCATGAAGTTGAGATAAATTTATTCGACAATTGAAAATTACCAACAAAATCAACAGTTATAAATATCACTGACTTCGCACCCTCGATGATCTTCAAAGACAAGCGGACATGATGTCATTAGTCGACTTTATATAAGGTCGATTTAACTGCTGAACATTTACCTGTTAATTAAGTATCTTGGGCTTCTACTACCGAATATTCATCAATGGAAGGTCAAAAATCACGTGTTTCCAATGTATTTAATTTATAACTGAGTCAATCAGGGCTAAAATGGTTTAGTTTGAAGAGTTTTCAATCATTGACACTTTTTGATTTTATGAGTGAATTTGAAACCTGATTAAAATTTATTTATATCGAATAAAGGTTTAATACTAGGTGACATAAATTCTTGATAAAGTCTCTTATCTCCGATTTAAGATTAACACCTTGGATAGTTCTTTCGAAATTGTGTTATTAGTAACTAGTACTGACATTAAAAAAAAATTATGAGAGTGGCGGATAGTGGCCGTACTGCATAAAGTGCAAATATTAGCTATACTGTGACAGTTAACTCTTCAGGAAGATACCATAAACTAAATAAGAAGATACTGCATCAGTCATACTGCATTTAAAAGAAAAAAAAACAGAAGAATCTGTAAAGAACAGAAATTGTACAGATTTTTATGTTATTGAAACTGTATGTTAAAAGTTATTTAGTTATCAATGATTGCTATAATTTTGAAGTATTAGTATATTCCAAAATGATTACAAGTGTCATCTTTGGCACTGGATAACGCAAAGATTAAGATTGTTTTTTTTTATTAAGGGGCAACCTTAGACATTTTATACAAAAATCGCGTTATTTGTGACTTCTAAAACTACAAAATGAAATGACGTGTGTATACGTGCAAGTGTGTGTGTATTATAAGATTTTAAGAAGCGGTAATAATAAGATCGTAACAAAGGGGAGATTAAGTTGAAACCAAAGAACGGCGAAAAGTGGGCATAATGCATGAAGCTATATTACCTATACTGACCTAAAGGCAATAGGTAAAAATAAAAATTCAGTAATACTTAAATAATTTAATTGACTAATGAAGTAGTTACTTATATTACTGTATAATAAAAATATGCTCTTTATAACTTAGTTAATTTACAAATATTTGGGACGGAATTTTTCATCACAATATACATACGCAATGTAGGTATATGCCGTGTCATAAAATAATAAACTTTGTTCTCTACATAGAATTATGTAGATTTCGAATACCGCTATATTTACAAAGTTGTATAAATGATTTGGAAATGCAGTAAATGCAAAAATTGTTAGAATAAATTCATCAGATACCAGAAGCATAGTATTATAATTCACAATTATACAAATTTAATAGCAGCAAAGATTTTTTTATTTCTACATTTGTCAATGTTAAATTGGTTCCATTATACAATATTCGCACATCAAATAGTAATCGATACAACATTAAATAAGGCAAAATTATTGCTCCTTAAAAAATTTTTCGAATGTAAATTAGGTTACTTTTTTACCGGTATGACGTTAAAAATCATAGAAAAAAAAATTGATACATATACATATTATTTACCGGTAACCTGTTATGAAATAACCATGATTCGCACAAATTCACTTATGGTTTTGAACCAAATCATTATTTAATAATTCACTACAATACTTAAGACTGTAGGTTTCAAATTGTTTAAAAATATAAAATAAATTAACATTTAAAACTAATTTCTTACAAACTAGTATCACACTGTTCATATTCTCGAACTTCCTTACATTATATGTATACATACAAATCTTTTTCTTCAGATTTCAAGTTGCGTCTTTTGCGTTATTTCTTTGATGCTTGGCTGAAAAATAAATTATAATTGTACATACAATACAATGCTAAATAAAATATACAGATACACAAAATATAATAATATATGAATATTTAAGAGTTCTTTAAAGCATTAAAAATAGAAAAACTTTACAAAAAACATTTTTTTATTAGTGTAAAATAGTAAGTACATACATAGTTATTTTACTATCCAGTGAAAGGGGCTGAATAGAGCAGTTGTAGAGCATTTGGATATGACGTGATGTCAAAGGTCCCGGGTTTGTAAATTGTTAAGTTTGTGCAACGCAATACCATCTGTGAAACGTAGATGTTACGTTTGTAACATCTCTGAGCACCCCCTTTGTGAAAAAGTCTCGTGATTTTTTTTTTAAACAAGTAGAAGAATAACTAGTAATTAAAGATTAATAAGCTTAGAAAAGGAAGATTCGAATGCGCACCCGGTGCCCAAAAAAGGCGATAGATCAGATCGATCGAATTACAGGCCTATCGCTATTACCTCTCTCCTCTCCAGCGCGTGATCAACACACAGCTTCTAAGATACCTAGAAGAAAACGACTTGGTCAGTGATCGTCAACATGGCTTTCGCCACGGTCGCTCGACTGGTGACCTTCTAGTGTATCTCACACACCGATGGGCACTAGCCATTGAGAGTCAGGGGGAGGCATTGGCATGTGGCCTGGACATAGCGAAGATGTTCGATCGGGTCTGGCACCGGGGTCTTCTATCGAAGTTGCCATCTTAGGGAGTGCCCGAGGGTTTGTGCAAATGGGTGGCTAGCTTTTTGTCCGGCAGACGCATACGAACCGTAGTTGACGGTAGTTGCTCTGATAGCATGGACATTAAAGCTGGTATCCTGGTACTAACCAGCCCTTTTGACTCGGTCCAGCGACGAGCAGTGAGAATTGTTGACGATCCCAAACTCACTTGCCGTATCGAATCCTTAAGTTTGAGGAGATATTTTGCCTCCCTGTGTGTTCTACTGCTTGTTCGAAATGATGACCACGGCTACTTTCTACCATCGCACCGCTCGCCATCGGCAGGGAATGCATTCTCACACTTTAGAACCGAAATGGTCGCGTACAGTGCGGTTTAAGAGAAACTTCCTCCCGCGAACGCTTGGGTTGTGGAATGAGCTCCCTGCCAAGGTTTTCTCTAAGGACTACAGTACGGGGTTCTTCAAAGAAGAAGTTGGATTTAGTATTGGTGAAGGTATAGCGCACGACTAACTTGCGTCTCCTGAAGATGCCTCGTGTTGAGGCGAAAATTTTTTTAACAATTTGGTGGTGTAACGGTGTGGTGAAGTTTGCATCGTCCACATAAGGAGGGAGGGAGGGAGGTGCAAACCTACACATGTAAATGGTGTACTTCTGCACGTGAGTGCTACTGAATTGCTTTTAGCGGATTTGCAAGGTAATAATATTTTATCGTAATAATGAATTTCCGCAAAGTAACGCCTGATTCAATCAATAATTTTTGAAGGGTTGGCAACGCGCGAGTGATACTTCTGATGTCGCAAGCGTCCATAGGCCACGGTGACCGCTTACAATCAAGCGGACCGTGTGCTTGTTTACCACCTTAGTAGTATAAAAAAAAAATATAAACCCAATAGTTAGATATATAGGTAAGTATGCAAGATAGCTGCAAGTACATTGCCACGTCTATAAGTATGAGAATTGATTAAATCTATAGTAATTATTATTTTATAATCTTACCGGTATGAAGGAATAAGTGGTTCTTTAGATTCGTATGTTTTGAAAATCCTCTTGAACATATGTGACATTTATAGGGCCAAGATCCGCTGTGAACGTACATATGTGACTTCAAATCTCCAGGAGTTGGGAATGACTTGGAACACAAGCTGCATTTGTGGGGCTTCTCCTGTAGAAGAAAATTTAAAATTAAGTCAAATTATTACGCCCCTTGTTCGTGCAGAATCTTGTACATTACAGTACACAGTAAGATAATTTCGGTATGACATTTGTATTTGAACCTCATTTCTATGATTTTTAAATTGTTTTGTCGACTATAGGTATATTACAGAGATGGAATAGTAAACGATTCTCTGGAAAGGGGTTTTGGAACAGTAGTAGCTAAAACCTGTCTGGAATTGGCGATGTAAAAGGAGACAAGAAATTTACTTTGTAAAAAATCGGTTCGCATACATACTCATAATTAAACTTGTATTGTTAATGCAAAGTTGATTTTATTTTTGTTTTAATATTGAAAGTCTTAATTCAATACTGATGGTAATGATAATCTTGGTTTGAAGAAAGGAAATAGAATATCCCGATTCAGTTAGAAAAAAGATATTATTATCGAATATTTCATAGAACTTTTTATGATCTAATCATCAACGTCATCAGAAATATGAAACAAAGCAGTTATTCAAATAATATATGGTAGTTAATTTTGATACATGTATAATGCAACGATAGGTTATCCATTCAACAGTATCAGACAGGTGCTTGTCAGGACTATGATTGGCTTAACAGTTGTGAATATAAGTGACGTGGAAATAAAAATTGTTTAAAATAAAGAACGCAATTTTTTTTTATTTAAATTAGAGATCTGCGATCAGTAAGTGCTAGCTCTAAAGTAAGGTATCGAAATTAATGTAAAAAAAATGGATTCAAACTTAAAAACCATAAATAGACAAAATAACGATAATACAAATGTAAACAACAAAACAAATTAACGATAATATAACTGAAGAAGAGTTTCAGATAGCCAGGGAAAATTAACTGTAGGATTTTAATAAACTCACCAATTATTGTACTATTGTAATGGATAATTTTTGATCTGAAATTATTGTGATAGAAGATGATCGTCAAAAATATATAAGCTAATTGAACAATTCAAGAAACAATTTCCAATCCCAGATTGTACTAATGTTAATATATATGTTAGGCATTACAAGTTTTTACATAATATTTATGTGTTATCAATTAACACTAGAAAATATAGAAAAATCAAAGAATCTATAACATAACAATATTAGAAAAGAAAAAAAAATCCGTTCCGTACCATTATCTACAAAAACGAGCAAAAAATGTATGTGTATGGAAGCACTCTTAAATATTTTTTTTTCTGTTTTTTAGTATTTGTTGATATAGCGGCAACAGAAATACATCTTCTGTAAAAATTTCAACTGTCTAACTATAACGGTTCATGAGATACAGCCTTGTGACAGACGCACGGACGGACGGACAGCGAAGCCTTAGTAATTGGGTTCCTAATTACCTTTCAGGTACGGAACCCTAAAAATGACGAAATAAACATAAATTATTTAATAACTTGAACAGCAAACAAATGTAGAAACTGAAGCAAATAGGCTAATTAAAGAAATAGTCCCCGTTAAGTCATTACACACAACAATGTCTTCCCACCCGTTTCCAATTGCCAGCACCTGACAGTTGCGGTCGCACATCAGTTGTCCGTTCATGGAGAGCTTAATACCTGCATTTTTGGTCCATCATGAGGTGATATTAAAGTAGTCACACGAGATTGTAAGCTCCATAAATGACATTTACTGTACCGCCAGTGTGAAGAAAATAAAGAAAAATATATGAACTTAAAACCATTGCATTAAGTTATTAAATCTAGATAACATGCTACAGGTACTGGTACAGGTAGTAAGGTTAAGTTCTAAACATAATTGTTAAGTTCGAATTGGAGATGGGTGTTTGGAAGTTCCATTATTTAATTGGTATTCATAAGACAAAACACTAAGTAACTTAAAATCTTACAGACGAACTTAATTATGAACTTCCGTAGAACTACTTAAAAAAACATTCATTAGAAAATTCATTGTTGGCTTCTATGGAGTAAGAATATTTCAATTTAAGGTAAGTTCTATCGCATAGGAAATTACGTAAAGTTTTAAGCACTCATCACTCGAAAATCTATCACGCTAAAAAATAAAACATTTCCAAAAAATAATCTAAATCAACCTCAAACCTTTAAGTTACTTAGTGTTTTGTCTTATGAACACCAATTTAATAATGGAACTTTCAAACACCCATCTCCAATTCGAACTTAACAATTATGATTAGAACTTAATCTTACTACGTGTACCAGTACCTGTAGCATGTTATCTAGATTTAATAACTTAATGCAATTTCACTTCATCAAAAACCACGAGAATTTATACAGTTACTTGTAAAACAATAAGATTCAACTGTTTCCACGGCGGCGGTGGAATTAAATTAAATAACAGAATAAAGCAAAGTATACCGCTGATGTGTTGTTAATGGGTCATCAAGTAGCGGCCCATAGAACAAATTGAATAAACCATATCGTCATTTTCTTGTGGCTTCCCATCAAATGGTCGACGAATGCCACTGAAGACATGATGTTTAAATTACAGACGAGATTTGGTAAATTGATGTTGCATGGTAGAATAAAAAAATAGTAGACCTTTTGTTTTTTTTATTTTTTAAATAATTTGTGTTGATAAAGAATTACTTGATATGAAAAAAAGGTGTTGTTATGTAAAACGGGTCAGTTTTGTCAGTGTTGGATACGCATTTGAATACAAAATGGTTTTTTGTTTGTGTATGTTCGCCATTATTTTGTCTTAAAGGCAGTTATATTTGTACTTTGTTGAAATTTTTACACTTTATTTCATTAACTAACATCAAGTTAAATTATTAATACTTTACCTATTATAGTTGCGGGATGTATTTCACTAAAAAGAGATAAAATTGTTTGTTATATTAGAAGACTCATTAATTACAACGATTTTATTAATCCTTGAGTTCATTTTTGGAGACTTGTTAGCCTTACTTAAAATGCCATATTTCTCATGAATAAATAAACTTTCTCGTTTACAAACAGACAATTAAATTTACATTAAGTATAAATAAAAGCTAAATCATTAAAAAAACTAACTAACGACATCCTTTTGAAGAATATTGCACTGATTTAGAAACATCCGTCTCCTAATTTTTACGACATAAATGAAGAGATTATTCGTAAACAAAATACTAGGTCCATTTTTTTGTGAAAGTCGTTCTATGAAACGTATAGATTTAGTCATAGTCTTTCAAGGGATAAGTGATTAGATTTTCTAAAATTCGGCAACTTGCAGCGCAAGCTTCCATTTCAGGCTAGTGTTACCAATTAACATTACGTGGGGGCCTCAAGTTTGTTTGACATCTTGTGGTATAAAAAATTAGTTGCTGAATTCCTCCTAGATTAAACAATCTTTTATCCGAAATTTAACTAACAGCAATAACAAAAGAATATAGGTAATAATTAAGTAGATAGTGACCGCTTACCATCAGGCGGACTATGAGCTTGTTTGCCACCTTAGTGGTAATTAAAAAAAGTAGATAAATACCTAAAAATTACAAATAAGTGCATAGATTTGTTTTGTTCTGAAACAAGCAGTTAAATGAAACCATTTCAACAAAGTAAATAAAACAGTAAGTATTTATCGTATCTGTATGCGTTGAGAGTTATAAATTAAAGTCCAATCACAATATTGTTTCTTATTAGACTCCTACTTACTATTAACTGCATTGCTGTTGGTTTTTGCATACATTTGAATGTAAAAACCAACTTTTTGCAAACGAGTCCGATCCTATTTTTAAAATATCTACTGGTGAATTAACAAAAAGTCCAATACAGCACAAATTTTTTAACAATCATGCAACTCATAATTGATGCAACTAATCAAAAATCCAATCCAACATCCTATCCTCGTCCCTCCCATCCCATTTTCGGTCGCCACCCACTACCGAGTAAGTAATTACAATAAAATATGAACATAAAAACTGAATCTCTGAGATTTTTGGGATGATCAAAACGCCCAACTTCGTATCTTCCATATGAAGTCAGGTTTTAAAGGCACGGTAGCTGCAATCAAGGTAAGCAAAAAAAAACGAATATCGATATTGCTTCAACCTTCTGTGCTACCGAATATTGCATTATATAAATCAATAAACAAAGAACCATTTGTTGTCTTACAATTTCCGTTGGATAAATCACTGCACATAAAAAAACTTCTTGTCTTATAAATTTGATAATGATGAGGAAATCAAGAAAGGTATTATTGATGTGTTTTAAATTTATTGTGTTTTGTAGAACACGAAGTGTGCCAGGTACATCAAAAACACTGCTTACGAAAATCAATTAATTTATTTAATTTTTTAATACTAGTGCTGCATAGTCCGCAGCTTATTCATAATCAATCTCTACGCAAATTAACGTAGTTCTGTACAGATTACAGAAAGGGGTGGCGTTTAAGCAAAAACACCTAACATCTGTATATACTGATGGTTGATTTGGCATCTGTAAAAAGCCTGTAAAGACTTTCTTATCGCCCACAAACAAGAATAGATGCCATTTTTACGGCTCTGATTTCTACGAGTATATACAATATATAGAAGGCACTAATTCCCGAACAGTTGGTTGGTGGATATGGTCTATGGTACTATAACGTTTTTGGAACCGTTTCATTCGGGACTTCGGAAGGCCTTAGGTAAGTTGACGTCGTCTTTATATCTTTGGGAAGGTTTCGGGTTAGTCTAGCTTTATGATCTAGTTAGACAAGCGACAAGTATTGATGTCAATCTATATACTATCAATAGAATTGCTCGATCTGAATCAAGATAATAATAAATAATATTTTTGCATTTATTGTAACTGTGTTGTATACCTACCTATTATTATGTATTGGTTTTGGCCCAGAATTAAAGATTAATAACTATTAAAAATAATAATCTTACTGTTAGTTGTATGTACACGATAAAAAAAACCTGTTTTCAAAAACCAAAGGTGGCTTGAAATGTTGTTTTCTTAATTTATTCCAAAATGCAATCAGTGATCGAAAATTTAGTTTGGTAGGTACTTGTATGTCTTGGTCACAGTGATGTACGGCAAACTGATACGCTTCCAGTACGTTATGGAAATTGGATGCAAATGCGACCTGCTTCGGTTAATTTAACAAAATAAATTGATGCACCTCGAGGAGTATGCGTGCAGAGATTTTTATTCTCTTAATAGATTAGTATCATCAATTTTCTTCTAAGACTCTAACCTTCAGGGAGTCATAAACGAAGAGAGAGTATTTCTATGTATGTATATTTATATTGTATTTCTTACTTCAATGAACATTTTGTGTGTTTATAAGATTGATGTACTAGGACTTTATAAGTCACTAGGAGTTAATAGATTAGAATATTAATATACGAGTATACTTATTTACTCTTAGTATACTCAGCAAGTATACTCCTCAACCGTGAGTTCAATATATCCTTATAATCAAACTCTATGTTCTTGGCAAATTTGAATTTACAGCCACAGGATTTGTACAGTTTTATATTAGTAACAAGCTTTATATTAAAGAAAAAATTGGGTTCACGTACAGCTACACCACACTGTATAGTGTGTTTAAGCGGTACCTATATGAAAACTGCAATAAGTATTACATTTGAATTTTTTTTAACGTAAAGTCTCCCTCTCTCCATCGAAACCTGGGCTGTGCTAGATTCTATGCAGCGATGTCGTATAGACTGGCGAAATATTAAAGTGCTGCGCTATCTTTACAACGGTGCTACGATGACCTCCCAGTTCCGGGACCATAGGACAAGTGCCATCCTGCTGCGCATAGGTGTAAATCAGGGGGACATCATATCCCCGAAACTGTTCACCAACACGCTAGAAGGTGCTTCAAAACCTTGGACTGGGTTGGACGGGGTATTAACATAAACGGCAAATACATCGCACACCTAAGGTTTGCCGACGACATCGTTATTATGGCAAAGTCTTTGGAAGAACTGAGCGGAATGTTTTACAACCTAGATGACTCCTCTCGACGAGTGGGCCCTGGCATGAATTTGGATAAGACAAAAGTCATGTTCAACCAACACGTCGTGGCAACGCCAGTATATGTCGCGGGTACCTTACTCGAATTTGTCCAAGATTATGTGTACTTTGGACAATCCAAGGCAGCATTTGGTAAACTTCGTCAAGTCTTCACGTCGCCTATACCGCAAAGACTGAAGACGAAAGTCTTTGACCAGTGCGCCTACCAGTCTTGAGTTACGCCACCGAAACGTGGACACTTACAGCAGGGCTGGTCCACAAGTTCAAGGTCACACAGCGCGCAAAAGAGCGAGCTATGCTCGGAGTGTCTCTAAGGGATCGAATCCGAAAGGGCTGGCCACTTCTGTTGCAGGACCGTTGGTCGATGGAGCAGACGTGTCCTAGAGTGGAGACCGGGTATGGGAAGGCGAAGCGCGGGACGCCCTCCAGGCCGGTGGACCGACAACCTTCAAAAAGGTGGCTGGTGTTGACTAGATGCGGAAGGCAGAAGACCGGGAGAAATGGCGCGCCTTAGAGGAGGCTTATGTCCAGTATTGGATAAATATAAGAGGATATGATGAAGATTTCCCTTATATGAAGTGCGTGGCTCTTATTCAAGGCGTCTATGGGTTTTGATGGTCTGTTGTATGTCAGTAAGTGAGCTGTGAATTGTTGATCTTTTATGTAGAATATTTTTAAAACTACTATTTGTGCAAATTTTTTACTTAAAGTAAGTTATAAATAGGTGTCAATCTACTCACTTGCTTAAAATCAGTCTTATGCATCAATAAGTACGGTTGTTAACAAACTTTCTTAATTGCACGGCTATCTCTAAACATCAATGGGATTGTGTAAACAATTTTTCGGCCAAAGTATACAGATCCAAAGTGGAAAAATGCGCAATACGGAACTTGGTGGTGGATTATCAGTACGCTCTCAATTAATCCTCGAATCCAATTCTTATCTCCAAACACTGGATCGAGATATTTAAATTTCTAAACTAGAAATAGGAATATAAATCATTCGAGTTTTATAGAGGAAACTAATTAATAACTATAGTCCAATTATCTGAGACCAAATTAATCAATTTTCTGGTGTCGACTTCGGGATCGAAAACAAGAAGCATAATAAGTAGGCCGCCATATATCTTGTGATAGGCTCTATTCTGATCGTAAGCCGTTTGATAAACAGTACAGCAACTAATTCATTAGGTTTATAGCCTGAATTAGCACTTTGATGTTCTTAGTTTAATTATGTTGTAGGCACTTAGCCCAAATTTAAATACGCGTTCGATTTATAGATATATTTAAATACGTTTCGTGTTTTTGTGTGTTATAGTTAAATAATAATTTTGCATGTGAAAAAACATATGCCAATGTATAAAGGTCTGCACTCACGAGACAGTCAGATCACACTAATCGCCTCATGCTGAGTACTGGATCAGCGACGCCATTTTTCTAGGCAGTTGTCATACGGTGCGTATTATTTATAAGCATTGAATGCATTTCTTTGCTCTTTATGCGCGTATTGTGGCTATCTAGCCATCAAAAATGAACGGGTTCTATCCTACTAATATTATAAATGAAAAAGTTTGTGCGTCTGGATGGATGTTTGATACTAAACACGCTTCAACTACTGGACGCATCGGGATGAAACTTGGCATACACATAGGTTAGGTCCTGGAATAGCACATAGGCTACTTTTCATCCATTCCGCGGGAATAACCATAACAGAGTTTAAAGAACAATAGATGAAGCTATATCTTGCTATAGCAAACTTCATTAGTATAATTAAGGAGTTTCACGCCAATAACCGAATTCAGGGCGGGCGGAGCCGCTGGCAAAGTCTAGTGAGACATAATGCTGCAATTTCGGACCCCATTTAACACAATGTTCAAAATAGTGATCGATCACGTTATTTGATATAAACATGCAATATATTTCCTTTGATACAATTCGATATCCAATAATCTACTAAATTTACGAAACACCGGTTTACTGGCAACCTTATATACATCCTCCCTCTCAACGACCATTGTTCATAAGAATACTCCAACACCATTCTTTTGAGGTCCACAAACAGGATGGTTACTATTTTAAAACCAGTAAGTACGTATGTATATCGTGTGCCAATAACCCTTCTGAACTGCTTCTGTTGAGTGCGTCTAGACATTATAATTTTGATTTCAAATAACTTATTGGTGGCCTTTTGTCAGTTTTCTTGAGAATGATTTTCATTTCGTGAAATATTTTTTTTACAAATGTCCCAAAAATAAAAATATAGTTTCATAACAAGTGTGAATTCGGCACAACTATCTGGACATTTCATTAAACTACCTCGGTGGAATAATTTAATCAGTACGGTCTGCAGCAAAAGAAAGATAAAGCATGATTGATAGTGGTGTGTGGACGATGCAATCGGCCGCCGCTCGACTTCGAACGCATTTCGTATGCGACTTATTTTACTTACGTTTGATATGTTCACGCGAACTAAATGAAGATTTCGAGACTGGTACAAGTCTCGTATCAAGATAGAAAATAATCTTAGTTTATGTATTCATTTATAACGTATGTAAAATAATTACCTTTGAAATTCGTAAAACTATTCGTTACTATGTTAACTATTTTACACATATCAGTCAAGTACTTTTGTTCTAATCATATATTATGATAAAAAAAATATATAAAAATAGATGATACGTAGCTCTCCCAGCTTTCCTGGCTTCTTCTTATATCGTGGTGCCTGTTATTAGTAAAATCTTTAACCTATCAAATTTTACTGGTGTTTACTGGTGATAATGAAGCGTGTCTGAATGAGGCTAGGAGGCTAGGCTTGGTCTGTATCTTGTCCTGGATAGAATTATCTAGACGATGTTGGCAAACTAAGTTTGTGGGATTTACCTAATATTAAGACAGTCCATGCCAAATTAACTTATATTAAGAAGTCCATGCCAAATTAATTTAAGATTGTTTGACATTAATCAAGCACGAATTTTGGTAGTATCAGAATCAGAGTCGGGCCACTGGTTGCACGCTCTCCCTTCTCCTTATTTAGGCACACTTTTGGACCATAATATATTACGCATGTCAATATGCTTACGTCTTGATGTAAAGGTTTGCGAATCTCATATCTGTCCTTGTGGCCAAAGTGTAGACCATCGTGGAATACATGGTCTTTCTTGCAAAGAAAGTGCTGGTCATTTATATCGTCATGGTACACTGAATGATCTTATTAAAGGATCTCTATGCACTGCCTCTTTTCCTGCAGTCATAGAGCCTTGTGGTCTCTTCAGAGATGATGGAAAAAGACCTGATGGGTTCACTTTGGTACCGTGGAGCCAAATACGTGCTCTGGTGTTGGATGCAACTTGTGTCGATACTTTTGCCTTTTCTTACATAAACTACGTAAGCGTCGCAAACATTCGTCTTTACTTAATCAATACGAGTTGGTGGCGCTTGCTGTAGAGACAATCGGACCTTGGTCATCGGATGCCAAAATTATTATAAAAAGTTGATCTAAACGACTTATTTTGGCTTCCGGTGATTTAAAGGCAGGATGCTTCCTTGCTCAACGACTTAGTTTTGCTGTTCAAAAAGGCAACGCCGCCAGTGCAATGGGTACATTGCCACAAGGAGCCAGATTGGACGAGTTGTTCTTTTTATGAGACAATTTTCCTTTTCAGCCGAAACACGATTTTCAGCCGAAACCAAAACCATAATCAAACCTTTTTTCCCCTTCTAGTTTCGGCTGAAACCAAAACTAACTATAATTTTAGTTGAATCATGATTAACCCTTAAAATTTCTTTTTTTCCAAATTTGTAGTAGATTATTGAATGAAATAAAATGCTAAAAATGATTTAAATAATCTGGAATTAACATTAGTATGTATCATATCTTACTATATTATTTTTTAAACTAAGTAAAGACTCTCTACAAAATCTTGGCTGCCCCTCTTCTGAACGAGAACTTTATGAGACTGTATTGTTTATTTTACGAATTGTTTAGTATGTTTAAATATTTGAAAAGTTTGTTGTTTACTAACATATACTAAATGATAATTGAAATGCCTGAATTCAATATATCATAGTGACAGAATACGCAATAAGAAAGCCTAATGTAACATAACTTTCTGTCCCGTTTTCGTCCGTTTTGTCATCTAAGTTATATTTATCAAGGTATTATATTATATATTTCTCAAATGAGATGACAAAAGGATTATCTGCACGCATTTCTTCGTATAAAAAAAACACTTTTGAAATAGCGTGTTGCGCACGCGCGGCAGCAGATTCTGATTAACTTATGATTGTTAGTAATACGCTATTAGTCATTATTTGTATATCAAGGTGTAGTATTGTGTTACAGAATTATACGGATGTATCGCAAACGCTGCTGTCACGCAATCTAATTGTATTCTTATTGCTTCAACGATTATGTCTTTGACTACTATCTGATGAAATCATTTTTAAAATTGGTTTTCTGCCCCCTTATTTAACTCTTCATAACTATCTCAACAACAAACTTATATTTTATAGATTTTACTAATGGTATTCAAGAAGACAAGAAATCTAGATCATTTTAAATACATGGTTGTAGTATCCTGTAAAATGATATCGATCTAATGACAATAATCAGATAGCGAATAAGGTTGTGAATTGCTCCCTGTTATAAAAAAGGTATCCATGCTAATATTATAAATGCAAAAGTAACTTCTTTCTGTCTGTCTGTATGTTACCTCTTACGTTTAATTATACATAATGTACCGATTACGATAAAATTTAGCATGGCGATAGTTTGAGTCCCGAGAAAGTACAAAGGCTACTTGAAAACGTCAAGTGTGATTCGGTTTTTTTCTGTTATTGGAGTGTTGACATGGAAAACCTTCACTGATAACCGAATTTAGGGCGCGTTAAACCGCGGGGAAAACTAGTTTTTTTAAAAAGATTTTGTTAAACTTGCAACGTTGTCCGTTACAAAATTTGAAAACTGTTTTTCAACTTTGTACTGTTATCCGTTTGAGTTGGAATTTGGCATATTTGGCTGTAGGTTAGGTAACAATTCAATATCAAGATATCATAAAGCTAATCTCATGGTGGAGCCGGAATGTAAGGAATAAAACTTCTTGAAGGCATAAGTAATTCTCAGTACACCTGATGACGAGGGACTAAAAATGAAGCGGGATGATATCCACAGGTACTTCTTGATGGAAACTGTATTGCCAGTCAAATTTTGGATCGATAGTTTAGTTGTCATGAGTACTCTTTACTAAAATACAAATACTTATTTAACTAAGTAATCTATTTTTAAAGTTTACTTGTTTCCTTTGAAAACTGTGAACTAGATAACATCAATCAATCAATAATCTTATTATTGCTCATTACTTGAAAAAATAAAATAACACAACTACCTACATTTGTTAATATATATTTACTTAAACGTAATATATATTTAAATTATATTTACTATACATGTGTATTTATATATGTACATCTATTTACCTATATTTATATATAATATATTAAAATATGTTATTTATGTGTATTTATTTGTTTTATATGCATTATTGTATAATATATATACTTCTTAAAAACTGTATCGACACAGACCTACTATACTATGTTTAACTTTATTTATTTAAAGCGATAAAACTGCCTTTTGTTTTTCTCTATTTTTGTAAAATTATTATGTTGTTGCAATAAAGTATATTATTATTATGCCAACTTATATCTGAAGGGTATTTTGTAATGAAATTATTATCTGATTGTTAAGCTACACTATTATTTAATCATACAAGTTCTCATATTTCTATTACTGAAGCTATAACGTATCTATAAAGTAGGTTTATTGTAAGGTCGACATTTATATTGAATTGAAAATATAATAGTAATAAGAAAGCTTCGATTTATGACACGAAACGGGTATTGTGATAGGTATGACTATCATGAGAACTTTAGTATCAAGTGTTACAGTTATAATAAAGTTGCATTTAAACAGAACAAAAAACTACTGTTATGAAAGGGTAAGATTTTTCTGATTTTGATTGTATTTAAAATGTACTTGTAGGCATACTACATTTTCTGAAACATGATAATTTAATTATTTATGAGAAGACAATCTAATCGTATTTTAAAAAAGGCACATAATAAGTTAATATAGTACCTATACCTATGTATATCACGGATGTTAAGCGCTATAAAAAAGCTTGGCAACTGGCAACAGTATGATTATTTCAAATTCTCAAACACCAGTACCTACAAAGCTCAAGTGTGGTCCAAGCAAGTGGGTTGGTAAAATACAAGTAAGCTTGTAATCTATGATAAGTCATCGTAAACAAATTGAATTAAAACTTTTTAAGTAGGTTTAATATGGTTATTACGTTTTAAAAAATAAAGAAGAAAAAAAGAACTGTGGTAAAGAAATTTAGTTCCTACATTAAAGTTTTCCAAAAAATAAATTTACAAATATAGAGTACTAAGAAACATTAATTACACTTTTTCCACAATTTTAGGTTGTTTATACTTATATGTATACTGACTTATAAATTAAATTAACCGGACCTAACTACTGGAAGGATTCTGCTCTACCTACGGTATTTTAGTGATATAACTTTGTTAATTTTGGCTTGCTTTGTATGTTTGCTTTTTTCTCGTAGAAATTTTGACCTCTCGATTGGTTTCCGGGGTTGAATTTTACAAAATATTTTGGTCATAGATTCTCGCGTTTCACAAACAACCTTCATACCTAATTAAAACTTCCTATTCATGGTTTGGGGTGGTTTGGAGTTGGCATTGATTAGGCAGTCAAGAACCGTTTTTATATTACACATTAATCTTCTAAAACCTTTCTACATCAGGATTTCTATTTCCGCTTTTCTCTATAAACTTGTGCCATTATTTGCATGCTTTGTGTGGTCACCAATTGTAAGTACGAAGCGATGGTCCGTCTGTTGTGACAGACGGGCCGACAGCGACAAGAAACAAATAACGAAGCTCTAACGACTGGAAAAGTGTCAAGTGTTTCAAGCTTCCAAAGACAGTTGATAGATTACAAAATACCTGCAAATAAGTTTCAAATAACAAAGTGCATATTTACTTGAGATTAGTAATGAGCTGTAAGTTAACGTTATTGATTTAGTTAATATATCTACTTATCTTGGCCTTTTATAACATATTTAATAACAAAATATTTATTTAACTAAATTTAATAATATTTAATGGTTTTTAACTCGAATTTAAAGCTAACACGCGTAACAGTAATACGGTGGTAAAATAAATTAATTCAATAAAAAATATTATCATTATATTTTATTTACCTACCCATAATAGGGAAGGTATATGCGTTTAATTCAAATATAGATTAAATAATTTTACAAAGTGTATTACTAAAGAATTAGGTTTACCTACAATTGTTCTTTTTATACCTATAATTGAAAACGGAAACTATATGACAAAAATTTAAAACAGTAAAACGGAAATCTATTTATACGTCTACGTGAAAAACCAAGATAGCAAAACAAACAAGAGAAATGTCCAATCACAATTCGTTAGCGCAAATTCCGCTGGCCAATCACAGGTCGATGATTTGGCGCATGCGCAGTAAAAACTAATGGGTTTCCATCATAGACTTTAACGTCACTCCGTTTAAACCACCTAAATTATTTCGACGTTTTAAATATTTATTTTTATATCAAATAACACAATTATTTATAGGGATTAATTTTTTAATTTTAATTAAATTTTAGTAATTTATTAAAAATATAAAAAAATACATTACCCTATTAAAAAAATGTAATTGTGGGTAATATTGCGATACGAAGTTTGCACTATATAATATGTCTCCTATTAAAACGCCTATTGTGGAACAATCGCACATATCTTGCTATTGTGCACAATGTATTATTATTGCTTTTCTAAGCTTAACTAGCCGTCTTCTACCATGCCCTTTAATTCACTGCCTTGACAGTTGAAAAGATCCTTTAAGTTCAAAGAATGCCTGGTCAATCAGAGAGAGACGCCAGGAAGTTCTTGGTCTCGGCATTGTCTGCGGCATTGATCTGAGCAATTTAAGTCACTTGCAAAATTGTGATACATTTTGCAAATATAAATATGATTTGATATTTCATATAATATGACGATGAATTTTCAATTTATGCATGTATGTTGTGTGTAATTTATGTGTAACGTGAAAATCTTATGTGTTTGCTTTGTATTTTGGTTTCAAGCCTGCATAACTTTTTCTATCTATGTATAACTCTTCAAACTTCAAAAACTAATGGCAAAATTTCATTATAAAAAAAACACATTTTTAATTACAAAACAAATCATGTAATATAGCAAAAGTAACCTAACTATGATTTGGTTAAAATTAAAGTCAGGTTCAAACCTCCAAAATTCTGTATTCCCACGTCTGATCAGGGAACCGTATCGTGGAAACAAGACGATACTGAAGACGTTGTACTCATCAGACCGTAGCTTCACACGCCCGTGTGTGAACTCATGCTATATGAGATGATATGTCTCTAGTCAAAGTTTCTAGTTCTCACAATATCATATGTTTCATAATAATTTCTTCTTATTATACTATATTGCTTACATTTTGAATAAAAGCCTATTTTTTTCCTTTGTGTAATAGGTAAGTATGGTTGACACAACAGAAATTTATATAACCAAAAAAAAATGGTTGTCTTCTTTTTACGTCAAAAGTAGCACTGGTACGATTAGTATGTATTTTTTTATACAAATATTGGCAATAATTATCTTTATGAAAAAAATGCTTGGAAGAAATTCTAAAATGGTGATCAAAATGATAGTGATTGTTTATTCTAAAAGGCTGTTCAATCAATTTAAAACGATTCTTTCTATCAATTCGTTACAGTTTCCCTACCATAAGGAGGGTTCCCACGATGACCTGACCTGGTAATTTATTGGCCCTTGAACACCACCTTCACGATTACTACCTGTGACCGCAGGTGCACCTTAAGAAATAAGGGTTGTCAAATATTCGTTTTTCTTTTGAGTTGTTGTTTAAATCAAAAGTAATTAGAAATAAATAAGGAGTATCATTAATGTTCTTAAGCATAAGAACTAGTTCAAAGTCAAAGTCAAAATGTTATATTCTAATAAAAAAAATTGACAGTTTGATGTTTTTAAGCTTATTATATTATATTATATTATATTATATTATATTATATTATATTATATTATATTATATTATATTATATTATATTATATTATATTATATTATATTATATTATATTATATTATATTATATTATATTATATTATATTATATTATATTATATTATATTATATTATATTATATTATATTTATCTATACTACAATAAAGTCAAATTTAAAATTTGACAATTTTATTCTATTTTAAAAAGTTTATAAAGAAAGTGAAATAAAATGAACTACATACGTTTGACAACCCTGTGGCCACTTACCGTGTGCATCGTTGTGTGATTTTCTTAAGTCGCGGACACATGAGGTCATAGTTAAATAAGTAAAAAGTTAAGGTGGGGCGTTATGGGAAATGAACACGGTAACATCACCATGTAATGTGCATCAAGCTTTTACAGATATTTTAATATAGCATTTAAAATAAATTACCATCACATAAAAAGAAGCAGTTAACTATGATTTCAGTTAATTTATAAAAACATTTATTGATATGCCTATGTAAAAATTGAGATTTTTTAGCATTGTATTGTTGGCAGTACGTTAGGGCTTTCTTTATATGGAAACAGACCAATAGTAAATTAAACGGCGTTTGTGTGCATTTGCAGACTGAAGTTGTTACAGGATGTTTTATCAACAGAAAATTTAATTAAACTCCGATCCTCTTCAACTACATATATCGTCAAGGTCTTAATTCTTAAAAGGGGGTAAACATGTGGCTGGGTACACACTCACTTAATAATGTTGAGGACAGCCTCTTTAGTCCTTCGTGGTCGTTGCCTTTGGTGAGCCAATCGTTCAACAAGACAATACACTGCTTCTGATACAGTGGTAATGACCCATAGGTCAATAATCACCAATTTTATAAAACTACACATATGTTGTTTAAATTAAGGACGAAGGCTACAATAAAATACCCATTTTGTCAGTTTTTGAGAAACTATACAAAGTAAGTTTAACAGAAAGATGACAGCAAAACGTTTACGGCACAGGCAACGTCTCATAATTCACGATTGAGATGAAATAGTACATTTACAGAAGTTATTAGATTTCTGAAGAGTCGGCAACGTGAGAATGATACCCCTAGTGTTGCAAGCGTCCATAGGCTACGGTGACCGCTTACCATCACGCTGACCGTAAGCTTGTTTGCCACCTTAATGGTATAAAAAAAACAAACATACAATTATACATGTGGAAAAACATCCAGCTCATTTTAATTAACAGTAAAATGATGGGGATGGGGATAACAGGGAGATGAATTTATGAGTCCCCGACAACCTAAACATACGTTATTGAGTTTTAAACCCCGATCCTCTCCAACCGGTGCCGGTGGTGAGCCCAACGTCTCAACATTGCTTCTGATACAGTGGTGATGACCCATAGGTCGTTAATTACCTACTTTATAAAACATCATAAGTTTAAATTAAAGACGAAGGCCAAAATCAAATTCTGACTTTGTCAGTTTTTGGCGACCCAAAACAAGTAAGTTAGAATTTTTCAGAAATATGACAGCAAAACGTTTACGCCCAGTCAACATATCATGAAAAAGTACCTTATAACACTCTATTTTAAAATATGAAGGAAAAATCTCATTTTAATTAACAGGGATATGATGTTTATGCATGTGAATTATTTCTAGAAAAAAATGTAATGACACTATTGTTTGTATCAAGGATATCTTCTTTTTATTCGAATGTTGTAGAACAATTATCCTTTATGGTACATGGTGTGTCTGTTTCCGTGATTGAGTAAACAAGTTACAATAGGATGTTGTGTAATATATTGCATGTTAGATATTTTTATTGATCATCCTATATACACCAATACATCTTGGAATGAAAATAATGTCTAGCGTGTTAGGCCGCAAAATATTATTATAGAATAATGAAACAGGCTTAACACTCATTTTAATAGGTTTTTATTTTTTTTATTATAAATAATATAAAAAAATATAGTGGTCTAACATTAATAAATAAATTGTTTAAGCGATAGGTACTTATTGGACATTTCAATAAAATTAATGCTAAGGCCATACTAACTGGGGTACCACGGTTAGAAAAGAGTAACCGTGGTACCCCTGGTGGTACTACTGGTTGTACTACTAGGTGTACTACCGTTAAATACCTAATAAGTAACTACAATATATGTGTCTTCTGTGACATAAAGATCATAATGTCAGATAAGTAAAGAAGTAAACGAAGAGACATGGACAAAGACAAAGAAGTAGACAAAGAGACAAAGTCAAAATAATTTCGATATTACACGGTATAAAATTTAAAATTCACTTAAGGTTATGAAAAAAAATATGACCTTAATGAATTCAGCAAACATATGCTAAACATCAGATCTACATTTCAAGATAGAAGATGGTGATCTATAACGATTCCTAACTATTGTTTTCCTTCATGTATGGCAGAGGTCTGTCATTATAAACAACTAATTTATGGAACGAATGCTGCTACAGTGCTACGTATCCGTCTGGATTATACATTATGCTGTGTGTGAGAGCATTTCATATGGAGCGTCTTCGCTTGCTTAGTAAAGAGTGGCAACATGTATGTATTACTTATTTATCGAAAAAAATAAACTTATAACTACGAATAAAATAAAATACTCAAATATCCTATATATATATAGTCAAAGTCAAAATGGTTTATTCAAATAAGGATTTTACAATCACTTTTGAATCGTCAAAGTTATAAAATATTATTTTTTGAACCCTCCCACCATCCCGCCGGTTCACAATGTTGTTGATTTCTACCGAGAAGAATCCGGCAAGAAACTCGATAGTTACTCTTTTAAAAACACTATCAATAATACAAATAAACTAAAAATACAATTAATGTTTTAAATAAAAAATTTTTAGCCGTACAATTTTATGTTATTTCCATTTTAATTTGGTTTACCTATGCATCCTGTAATTGAGCATCATCAGTCCCAAGTATTTTTATCATTTACATAGTCTGAAATATTGTAGTATGCCTTTTTACGAAGTACCTGCTTGATAAAAGATTTAAATTTACTTATTGATAGATTTTATATTTTATTGGGAACTTTGTTGTAAAAGTGTATACATTGCCCCATAAAAGAGTTACTTATTTTGTGTAGACGTGTATCATGCACTAACTTATAAAGAAAAGAGTTAAAAGACTGACTGGCTGATATATCAAGCTACAGCCCAAACTACTGGGCCTAGAGGCATGAAATTTTTCATAAAGGTTCCTTTATACGTAGGCAAGCACTTAAAAAAGGATTTTGCAAAAATCATTCCCTAGGAGATAAAATAGGGGTTCGAAGTTTGTAAAGAAATCCGTCATTTTGAAGTTAAATGCTTAAAACTTGGTATTTATTCTTGAAGTGAAAAAATTACGGTTTATGTGTTTTTGGTTTATCATCTCCTAAAGGGTTTTCCCTAGGGGATGGAAATTTGTATGAAATTTTAATTTTTTTTTTTGTCTAGAAACTTTAATTTTGTGCTTAACTGTTATTATGTACGCAAGCACTAAGCTAATTTAACTTAATTCATCGTCTAAGATGGTGAAATGGGGGCTCAAAGTTTGTGTGGAAATCCATCACTTCTAAATTTAAATGCACAAAAGTTGGTGTTTCGTCTTTAGTTTAAAAATAAAGAATGGTATATTTCAACGATCATGGACCTAAAGGGTAAAATAGGGAATGAAAATTTGCAAGAATTTCGATAGTTTTGTGTCTAGAGACTTAAAATTTTGCAACAAGATCCACTTATAACGATGGCGAGCAGTAAGAAAGGATTTTATGAAAGCATCTCCTAAGGTGGTAAAATTGGAGTTGAAAGTTTGTATTGAAATCCGTAAATTTTTGAGCTTAATGCAGAAAAATTGGTTATTGACTTAATTTCAAAATTACGATTGACGTGTTTTGTTTTTTGGACAATCATCTCCTAGGGGGTGAAATAGCTTTATATGAGAACTCCGATATCTTTGTGCCTAAGGACTTGGAATTTTGCACAGAGGTTTCTGTTACAACGCGTGCTGAGAAAGGATTCTGTCAGATTCATCCCTTAGGATGGTTAAACTGGGTTGGGCGTTGGAACGGAAATCGTCATTTTTGAAGCTTATTGCATAAAATTTGGTACTTGTCTTTTCTTTACTGTTTTTTTTTTAAATTATCCCCGAGACAGCCAAATAGGAGATGAAACTTTCAATATTGTGGTAAATGACATCGTTAACAGTCAAAACTGTCTTTTTTCCAAAGTCCACGCAGGCAAAGTCGCGGGCAGAAGCTCAAATGTAACTACATATTTTAAGTAAAAACAGTTTAAACTTATTCAAGCATTAACTTCGTGACATAATAGGAACCTTTGGTGCACTTATAAATAATGTAGACAAAACCAGGAAACGATATTCGACAACATATTTCACTTAGTAGGAACAGATTTTCAAAATAGGTAAAATCTGCGCAAGGTAAACAACGAGCCAAGTTCTCACGACTACGCTTCATGACACACGCCTTTTCCGCCCCGGTGCGCATGCCTCAGCCACGCACTGAACTATAGCTTTTTGTGACCGTGAGTCAACGATATACACAGCCATAAGCATTCTTTATAAAGAAAATCTTTTTTGTTACACGTCTAATAATACCTACTACAATTTTTCAATAAAATATTTAAACAATTTTTTTCGCATGGCTAAGGCTTTTTATGTGGATATTTTAATGATTTTTGTCACCAGGACGGGGTAACCAGTAACTGGATACGTATTCACATCCTTTTTTAAAGCCTTTTTTTACCAATCAATTAAGTCGGCCGTGACAAGTAATGAGCTCATTTTGATGCAGTTTATCTGGACTTAGATGGCTTTATATATGTCCAATAGGTCATTTTATTCGACGTTACAAAAAAAAAACTAGCACTGAAGTATTGATTCCTGTCTTTTCAGTTTAGGATTTTGAAAAGAATCGCTAGAGAGGACCTGCGATTCTGTCATATACAATAACTTTGATTTATTGTTTAGCATAGAAATATTTCAATAATTAAGAAGTCGCAAACTTATAAGTTTAACTTATTAGTTGATAAATTGTATTTATAAGTTTTTATTCGTCGTCGTTCGTTGTTTCAGCCGGAAGACGTCTACTGCTGAACGTAGGCCTTCGCTGCGTCTTCGGATCCATAGTCGCCACCCTAGAACCTTACTTCCCCATCAGTTATCAGTTCGACGAGCGATGTGGCCTGCCACTTCAGCTTGCTAACTAGCTTAGCTAAGTCGATTCTTTAGTGAATTTCCTCATTTCGGACTTTGGCGCTTTCGATAGCTCGCTGAGCGACTTTGAGCTAATTTATGTTTTTAATAATCTTATCGAAATGTTCAGATTTTAAATTTTACATTTAGTAAAATGCTTAATCACCATTTTCAATTTTGCAGATAAGATGGAATTTTTCGTGCCTAATGGGTATTCCATTTTTATCCAATTGATCGCAAATAACTCAGCGGAAAACATATTAAGAGCCTAATTCACCTTATCATTGTAGGTAGCTAATAGCACGATTCACTGTGATACTATCCCATTTAGGATATCAAATTATTTGGAGTAAATAAAATGCTTCCTTATTGCATCATTCGTACAAGTTGGCACTCTAATTAATTTTAATTAGCTTGATTAGGTAGCATCATCATGATATTGCCTTCGTTTTACAGCGGATGCTCAAACATAGTAAAATAAAGTTGAAAAACAAGTTTTTCTTTAAATTCTTCATTTAGGGGATGCGGAACATTAAGTCGACACTTACCTTAATGTGAGTCATGCGATGGTAATAGAGATTTGAGCTGGCTGTAAACCTTTTCCCACAGTGCTGACATTGGTGTGGTTTTTCTCCCGAATGAATTCTCCTATGGGTATTTAAACTGCTCGATGTGCTGAAGCCTTTATTGCAAACCATACATACATGAGGCTTTTCACCTGAAAATAACCAACTATTTCAAAACCAATAACATAGTCTTCATAGCATAAAAAAACAGAACATGTACAATTTTCGGGTTCGGTGCCAACGGAGCTCTATTTCTAAACCTACGCCGTTTACTTGTCTGTCTGTTGGCCTAGAATTTATACATAATATGTGTTATTATTGCGGGTGTCCCATCAAATAATAAGAACACAAAAAGAAAATATTTAAGGAGCTCTATACAAGAAACATGTTTTTGTTCTAACGTAAAGTGGTAATACATACTAGATTCAAACATTAATCGATTATTGTGTAAGCTGTGTAACAAAAACTGATTAATTAATCAAAATGGTTTTTTTTTAACAAAAAGCTGACATACTAATGCTAAAACATACCGGTGTGAGTTCTCATATGTCGTTTTAATAATGATGGCCTATCAAATGCTTTTCCACATACTTCGCATGGTAATAACGCTCTTTCTGACTTCACTGCTCTTCTCTGAATTTTTGGAGTCATATCTAGCAATTCTGTTGAAGACCCAATAGATGATGAAGTTAAAGAATCTCCAGATATTGATTTGTGTTCATCATCAGGACCTGACGGTGGTGATATTGGTAAAAGTACTCGAGATAGGAGTGATGTAGAAAGATCTAATGGAGAATCTGGAAGAAAGAGAGAGCATTGTTCAGTATATCAGTATTATTTGCTATAGTTTGACTTATCTAATAAACGATTTGTGATATTAATAGGTACATAAATACTTTTTGTGTTTATCTTCAATTATGTTAATTGAATTCGTTAAATAATGTTAATTATAAACAAAAACAAGATTTGATTGAACTTGATTTATTAGAAGCCGTGACACCTATATGTAGTGATAATAGGTAGATTTCGTTTAAATTTTTGTCGTCATTTAAATTGTTTATCTGTCAATATCACACAATTTAATCGAGTAGGTATTTGATTATCTACTAGATATTTATTACTTACAACTTTAATTTATTAAATATTTCAGTTATATATAATGTATAATGTAATATTATATATAATGTATAAAGTATATATACTTAAATATAAATATGAGCTAATTGCAGATTTTTTTTACCACAAATGAGAAAATATAGGGCAGTTACATTTCAGAAATTTTTTTTTGACTAATTCAATATTAAAGTCATTATGGCTTTATATTAAGAGCCAATGCGCATACACATTTGCTTTATGGGTGTTAAGCTAAACTGGACAATGTTGATATCAAATAGAGCCCATTATTCTGTGGCAAAAATATATTATAGATATGTAGGTGAACAGCCTAGCGTACTTTCCCGATTCTTGGAAAGACGCCGACGTTATAGGTATCCCTAATTCGGGAAAACCAAATAACGTAGCCACGTCATATAGACCCATTAGTCTCTTAAAGACTTTAGGGAAACTATATGAACGACTCCTCCTTTCTCACCTGAAAGACTAAGTTCAGTCTAAAGGCATTCTTATTGACGAACAGTTCGGTTTTCGAGCTAATCACTCGTGCGTCAATTAAGTGCACCGCATAACGGAGCACATCCTTCAAGGTCTCAATAGGTCCCCTAAGCCAATCAGCACAGAAGTTCTCTTCTTCGATGTAGCGAAGGCTTTCGATAAAGTCTGGCATAACGGCTTGATTTACAAGCTGTACAATCTCGGTGTCCCAGACCGTCTCGTGCTCATCTTACGAGACTTCCTTAGGGATCGTAGGTTTCGCTATCGCGTAGAACGAAGTCATTCGTCTCCCCACCCCATAGGTGCAGGTGTCCCCCAGGGCTCCGTGCTTTCCCCTCTACTCTATTCTCTGTTCACTAACGACATACCTCGTCCCTCTTACGTCAATGTGGCGCTCTTCGCGGACGATACGGTGCTCTACTATTCTCACCGAAACATCCGTCGATTATGCCTGGCCCTCCAGTCTGCCACCAACGCCTTAGGCGATTGGTTTCGGAAGTGGAGAGTCGAGGTTAGCCCTGAGAAAAGTGCAGCAGTGCACTTCGTTCGGGGTAAAAAATCGAAAAGGGCCAAGAGGCAAGTCTCCCCAGTTCACCTATATGGCCAACCCATTCCGTGGGTACTCAGGTTCAAATACCTAGGAGTCACTGTAGACTCTCGTCTTCATTTCAGAGCCCACATTAAAAGAGTAAGAGATCGAGCAGCCTTCGTTCTCGGTCGCCTTAAGCCAATGTTAAACAAGTACAGTAAAATGTCTCTTAGCAATAAGGTGACGCTTTACAAAACTTGTATTCGGCCCATACTCACATATGCGAGCGTAGCGTTTGGTCACACCAACACATCTTCCTTGCAAGTCATACAAAATCGCTTTATGCGAGGCGCAGTCGGCGCCCCGTACTATATGCGTAACATCGATCTCCATAGCGATTTCGAGCTACCGACCATAAAAGCCTTCATCAAAGATGCGTCTAAACGCTACTTTGAGTCGGCAGCCCTCCACCCCAATCCCCTAATTAGGCAATCTATAAACTACGCCCCCAATAGAGGGGCCTTAGGACCTTTTAGAAACCCGAGGCACGTACTGATAGATTCAGATGATGAGATCACCAGTAGGCTCAGAGCTCAAGCGCCTTCTGCGCCCGCGTCCGCGAACACAGATTACTCAATTATATACAGAATACGTCGCCGCCGGCGGCGAGCGCACACTAGACAGTTTAGTTTTCACACACACACACACACACTCGAGCGCGCGGGACTAGTTACATTTAAATAATAATAGGCGAGGGCTGAAGAGTTTCTTGCCGTTTCTTCTCTTCAGAACGCCTTTGCTATTTTCCGAAACGGCGGTAAATTTAAGTCAGATACAAATTTAGTTTTTAAGAGCATTTGCCCAAGCCGAGGTTCGTGTCCAGGACACCCTTGCGCAAACCGCCCCAACTTTTCGCTGAAGAGTGCAAACAGCACCGCAGCAAAAGTTAGTCCGCGTGTAGTTGTAAAGGCAGCCTTAACAATTAAAAATATAATTTATTTAAGTCATAGATACAATTGATTAAAAATAAATCAACTTGAAACAATTTGTTTTTCGGTACGTACCCAATATTCAGTTATAATTATAATGATACTTGTATGTAATGTAATGTTAACATTGAAGAGTACAAAGTTATTATTACCTAGACTTTGCCAGCGGCACCGCCCGCCCTGAATTCGGTTTTCGGCGTGGAACTCCTTAATTATGCTGATGAAGTTTGCTATAGCAAGCTATAGCTACATCTATTGTTCTTTAAACTCTGTTATAGTTTTTCCCGCGGGAACTTTTGAGTTTTTCCAGATAAAAAGTAGCCTATATTCTAGGACCTTACCTATATGTATGCTAAATTTCATCCCGATGCTTCCATTGGTTAAAGCGTGATTGAGTAACAAATATCCATCCAGACATACAAACTTTCACATTTATAAAATTAGTAGGATTTAATAAGGTCATCAAATCAAAAATAAAAATTGTACACAGTTATTATAAATGTGCTAAGCTCATCAAATCAAGAACTCAATTTTTACACAGTTATTATAAATTTAACAAGCTCATCAAATAAAGAATAAAGCTCTTTAAATGAAGAATAAAAGATATACACAGTTATTACAAATTTAATAATCTCATCAAATGAAATACGCAAAACGGTACGTAGACAGACGGACTGGCAGTAGTTACTATCACTTAACCATCTGTCGGAATGCCATGCCAAGTAGACTCTTCCTATCCATAGATCTCGATACATATGTTCCTATAGAAACACATATCGACAGTTTTTATATCGACTGATCTCGCATAGAAACATGCCGCATGCCGTCCAGCTAATTAATCCATTCCATTTTGCGACAACGAGTCGCTGCCAAGATTTATTACTGATGTCTTTATTACATATCAATTTTTTGTGCTTATCTCTCCGTTTTGTAAATGCCGATTAAAAATATTCATTTCGCCGAAATATTCGTTTCGCAGAAATATTCGTTTCACCGAAATATTCGTTTCGCCGAAATATTCGTTACCCCGAAATATTCGTTTCTAGAGCATATAATTAGTTAGTTTTGCTTACTTACGCCATTAATCCAAAAATAAAATTGTAACTGGCCGACAACTATTCACAGGAGATATTTAAGAAAAAATAGTATGACAGTTCTTTTATTACTTGGTAATTTATAAGAGCAATATTTGCCAAAACAAACACCTTTAGAAATTTGGTTTGTTTGTCTGTCTGCCAATGTGTAAGTGTATTACTCAAAAAACGAACTAAACGCCGCTGGCAAAAGCTAGCTTAAAATATTTCAAGAATTACATATTTGAATGGTTTGTCAGTTTATAAAGCACATGAAGGAATAGTTTTTTTCCAAATTCTTCTTTGACTTTATCGAGCTATCATAATTTGTTTAGAAAATATTGTCATCTATGTAAGTGACTAGTTAGTTTTTCTCAATTAGCTCCAATATTTTAATCCTTCACAACGTAAGAAACGAAATGAAGTTGATACATTTTTTCAAAGGAATTCTCGAATTAAATGTAATTTAAATAAGGTCCTGCACGTGAGATATCCCATAAGTATCTAGAGGTCTGTCAACAGCTGCTTTCGAGTTATCGATGCAGTCGCTGTGCCGATCCGATCAGTAAGTAGCAACACAAACGAAGCCGCTTACGTTATAGAATTGTATGAAATTTAACTCTAAAGGTGTATTCATGAGGGATTTCAAAAGCTACAACTGAATATTTTTTTATAAAAGCTATTATACATTAATACTTTAAAGAGTATCTTAACTTATGAAATACAAATGAAAATAGGCAACTTCGTAGCTCTCTTGGTAGAAGTAACAGGGTGCCGATCCGAATGGCGCCGGGCTCAATACTCGCCCAATACAAGGTGTTTAGGTATCCGTTTTCTGGTATCCATAGTTTGTATTATGGGTAGCTTTAGTTGCTTAAATTTTAACCAGATGGCGCTGTGTATATTGTTCCGTATTTTTTTAAATACTTGTAATATTATATACGCACAGAGCAATATAACTGCCCTCTATAATATTAGCTAACAATATATATTAAGCCGTTGTTCAGATTTTCCACACCAAGTAAATATTACCTATATACTTTTATTAATAGTCAAATTTTTCAGAGACTGAAAGAAATCTTTTATTTATTTCTTAATCTTAATTTGAGTATGAGCTTGTTATTAAAATGAAAAAAAAAAACTAAACAATAAAAAGCATTTTAATTATTGCGCTATTATTCTATACGCTTTTTTAGTTTTTTGACCCAAATCTGTACACACCCTTATTCAACAAAAAACAATCATGAGACCCCGACTACCGAACTGCATAGCCGCTACGCATCGAAAGTTCCTTTTAAAGTACCGATCTCGCAGTGGAGCTGGCAGAATATGTTTGTTACCTTATTGTTTCACAGTGTTGTATGCCACGTGAAAAGTATAGCATAAATAATGTCATAGTTGTTTCTTAACTATAAAGTGTCTATTTAACACAAGTTCAAGAAATGATCAAAAGAATTTATTAAGAATACTTAATAAATCATACTAGGCCATATAATAAAAAGTAATCGTTTCTGTAATTGCTTGTTGATGTTTTAATCGAAGAAGTTATTGGATTTTTGAAGGGTCGGCAACGGTGTTGCAAGCGTCCATAGGCCACGGTGACCGCTTACCATCAGGCGGCCACCTTACCTAGCTAAGCACCTTAGTAGTATTAAAAAAAAAAAACAAAAAGAACTGCAAATCATACTAGGCAGATATAAACATATAGTACCTGGAAGATCGAGCTTCGCTCGTTTTTATTTTGCAACGCCATCTATTGTCAAGTAGCTTTAGTGTCAGTGAAAATTATAGTACTACTGCTCTCAGGAAGATTCATAATTTTCAGTTTATCATGGCCTAAAAACACGGATAAAACGACGTGTTTTAAAAATAAACCCTAGCTAGATCAATCTATCGCCCCTGAAACCCCCCAAGTACTTAATTTCATGGAAATTAGAATTGCTCGCTTAAAGGTATTAGATAAATAATAAAGCGGAAATGTTTCTGTGTTTGCTTTCTGTGTTTACTTTTTGGTTTGTTAATCGAATGACTAAGGACTAATATCATTCAATCACTGGGCAGCTACTCAATATAATAAAAAGAAATGTTTCTGTGTTTGTTCCATCGAACTTCCACTATGAAATATTAACTAGGCACTATAATAAAAAGAAATTTTTTCTGTGTTTTCTTGTTAGTTGGTTAGTCGGAGGACCAAAATAACTAAAAATCATACTACCTCCTAGGCATTATTATATAGCGGGAATATTTATGTGTTCGTTTAACGTAATTGTAAACGAATTACCAATCATATTAGACAGCTAGGCAGTATAAAATGTTTTCGTGTTAGTTTGTTGATCGAAGTACTAAAATAATTACAATCGTATTAGGCAGCTAGTCACTAGAATAAAAAGGATTTTTTTCTGTGTTTGCTTGTTGGTTTATTGCTTTTTTATTGAATAATAGGAATTCCTAAGGTTGTGTGTGTTTTTTATTCTGTGAGATTGAGATATTTCTAATGTCACAGTATTAGTATTTAATTCAGAACGAACACAGTGTGATTTTTGAGTTTTGTTTTTAAATAATAAAAAGAAAACATTTCTATACATTGCTTATTATTTTTTATTAAAGATGTAAAACTCAAATAGAGTTATAATACCTACTTTACGGCTTTTTAAGTGACCATAACATATTCAAATTGTAAAGAAAGTAAAGCTGTGGGCGACTGATAAACAGATATCAATATGATACTCTAAATAAATAAGTTACAAATAAAAGTGTAAGCAATATGAAGGTTGGAGCCCAGTTGCAGCCGCTTATGTGTGATGTGAGAAGTTAAAACACAACAATAGTGGTCAGTCATTAAAATGGGTTCGCAATAGTACATTTTCCTAAACTCCTTTGCGCTTCGAAGAACATGATAAACCATTAAGGTAGCTTAGAAACTTGACAGTCGAGAGACCAGAGTGGTGGAATAAAGATTTACCCTCCTTTATCCCAAAGAATCCTGTGCTCCTGCCGTGGGGACGAACTTCAGTCAAAGTAACAACAACATGACGAAAAACTTAAAAAAAGTTTTTTATGCAGTTATTATCGAATAATAAAATCTCATATCTACTAATCAAAGCTTTTCTAGTTTACAATATAATATGTCGTTCGTGGTTATACAGGAATCTATTTCTGCTATTGCAGTTTTCTCACGTAGCAGGAACTACCTTATCAGTTCGCTATCTTAATTATGTATCTTAAAACCAATACGGCCATTGAGTGTTAAAAATACTATGTTACATTAATGACGGATAAAGTTCTGCTTTGATAAAGCATACTAGTTATGCCCAAGTTGGATTCAATATGGGTGCAAAATGGCGTTTATCTAACAAACAGGTTGTGAAAATTAGACATTTGTGTAAAACTTTGTTTTTATATTATATTTATCAATGTTAAATAATGTTCACCAAATATATAGATATATATATATAATATTTTTAAAACATGAAAAAGGTAACTGAATAGTATCTTGTGGATTAAGAGTGGTAAATAGAAAATTACTAACGAGAGGCTATTAAAAAGCTTAAGGCCGAATCTTCATCGCATTTGCCAGTAAATAAACAAAATTATTATTTATTAAAACGAATTTGAAAATATATTGTTTCGCATTTGAATCGATTTTGCGGCTTTTAAGCTTAATATCTTCAAATGCTACGAAAAAAAAATACTGTGTTCTTAATAAAATTTCTTAACTTAAAATTATTTTCATATGGGTCTGAAAACAGCATTATTTCAAACGAACCGTTTGACAAATTGTGTTCGGCACATTTGTCACTGCCAATTCATAGACTTCTTTTATTTCTACAACAATTAAACATAGCTACTAAAATTAAATAATTTAGTACGTTATTTTTTTTTAAATATGCGTCAATATCTTCTATTGATGTCTTGACAATGAAATTTATAGTCATTTGAATGCACCAATGTTGATCATGATTTAAATTATAATACTGAAATTAACTATACACCTTTTATTGATTTGGGATAATCTAGAAATGTCTTGAGTATTTTATTGACTGACATAAATATATTTTCTATGTACTTTCAACTACTAATAGGAGATTCTTAAACAGGTTCTTTGCATTGTCTTAGCTTGGCCCTGCTCAATTTTTTTAAAGGGTTTTTTTCTACAACTCGGTTAAGGGAGAAAAACGGTTTCTTACCTTCCAATATGGAATCCATTGTCTGTCTATATAAATTGTTCCTCATTCTTACAAAAAACAGTTCTTCGGGTCTTTCAGGCAGGTAATATACAACTAGTTCTGTGTGGATCGAAATAGGTTTTACGGCTTCATATACTGGTTCGCCTTTGACTTTGGTGCACACCAAGTTTACCTGTGACATAAAAAAAAAGGTTTAATTAAATAAAAAATATATGCGTTACTAATAACTTTATATGACGTTTTATAACGACAAACTTATAAAAACTTACTTGGGGTCCATAATTTTCAGATACCCGCAGGAACCGAACCCAGTTGCAATGACGCACCTGTACACCACCTGACGTACACACCTCGTCAAACAGGCCAAACCGGTGACGAATCTGCGGAATAAAAAACAAAATTAGATGTTTTTTATATGCATATCTTGCCATGTTTAATATTTACAAATTAAACCATTATCCATAACCATAACAATAATAATGACAATTTATTGCAGTTAAAGATTTAAGCAGTTTCCACAAATTTTACTTGTTAAAAATATAAGTAACTATTTGATGAAATTTTATTAAAAAAAGATATCTACTTAACTATGCTTTGTAAAAATTCAATAGAAAATTTCAAAACATGTTTAAAATACTGCTTTCTGACTTTTTCTTAAATTTGACTGATCTAAACAATTGTTAAACAGTTTTTATTCGCAGTGACTGACTAGCGCTGCCAAAAGATTTATTTATTTCCTCTTAGTACAAAAGGCATTTAAAAAATGTTACAAACCAATTATTTAGAACTAGTGAAAAGCTATTTTCATATCGTTATGCACTGTATCTACAACTCACAGTTATGCATATAAATGGCGTATCACGTTCTAAATATAACTTTTCACTAGTTCTAAACACATAATTGGTTTGCAACATTTTTTAAACATCTTTTGTATTAATAGGAAATAAAGAATATCTTTTGGCGGCGCTAGTTAGGTAGTCACTGCGCCTTAGGACTTGCTTTTTGGAAATAAATTTCTTAATAAAACTGTACGAAATAGATACATTAATTAATATTCGTATTTCATACAAAATATGGCTGAAGTAACTTTTCAATTGAATTTTACAGTCATTACTATAGGAACACATTAAGATTTAAACGAGTCAGAGCAATATGTACAGCTTTATTATCTGTAATACGAAGTAAATTGCGAACATTTCTCTAATCAGCAAACTTGCCTCAGAGTATTCATAAATGTGGTAGACGTGTAAGGATATAAAATTATTATTCTGCAATCTAGCTTTTAGTATAATGGCTATTGGATTTGATCCTACAATTTTTTTAAATAATTATCTGCTGAAGTTAGAAATGTAACTATAATATTTATTAACTTTACACTAAATGGAGTATCCAGTGAATGGGTATATATGTACACCATAATGTGGAAACAGCTTTTTTTCTCAAACTACCTACTTTTGGTGTTTGTTTGTTTTGATATACAAAGTATTCATTCATTCGAGTTTGATGATTTACATTCTTTTGATAACACTAGTTTGGCCACCGACACCTATCGTTCGAGTAGTTTTTAAACGTATCCAACAAAATTATTGATTGCAAAATGTACGGTTGACTTACGCACACTGCAGTTATAACATAAACAATGAATATGTATTGGCAGTTTGACATAATTGCACCAAAATCTCCACCTTCAGACATGGGTCAAAGGTCAGTTTGGAGGCGAAAGTGACAAAACTAACAAAAGAAACGTAAACGAACGCCTGACAGTTTGTTACAGATGATAGTAAAATTTTGATATTTTTAACACCAATAGATGATTGTCGACAAAATAGATGTCGAGAAAGAATGATTACGTAACACTTACTTACAATAAAAATAAATTGAAATTAAGCTTTGTTTTGTAGGTATTAATTTAAAGATTCATAACAATATTTAGAATATATTGTGTTCATAAAAATATATATTTTTTTTTTTATACCACTGAGGTGGCAAACAAGTTTACGGTCCGTCTGATACTAAGCGGTCACCGTAACATCAAGGGTATCACTCGCACGTTGCCGACCCTTCAGAAATCTAATAACTTCTTTCTTGCAGAACCCAATAATGTAGTCCTTGGAGTAAACCTTGGCAAGGAGTTCATTTTACAAGCCAAGTGTTTGCGGGAGGAATTTTCTCTGAAACCGCACTGTAAGGGACCATTTCGACTCTAAAGTGTGAGAATAAATTCCCTGCTGATAGCGAGCAGTGCGATGGTAGTAAGTAGCCGTGGGCATCATATTGAACAATTACTCAAAATACATCCCATTGTACAAGCGGTAGAAGACACACCGGGAGGCAAAGTCTCTCCTTAGACTTAAGAGCTCGATGCGGCAAGTGAGTTTGGGATCGTCGACAATTCTCACAGCCCATCGTTGAACCAAGTCAAACGGGCCAAGCTGGTATCCGAGTGCATCCGCCCAGAGATGGCAACAGTACTCCATATGGGGCCGAACTTGCGACTTGTAAAGCAGCAATCTCTGCCTTGACGTAAAGTACTGTACACCAAGTTTTTTGGACGCCGGCTTTACCTTGTCTTGCAAATGATCTCGGAACTGAACATCGCTGGAGATGTCAACACCAAGGATCCCTATGCTCATAGAGATGAAGAGGAGAGTGTTCTGGAATTGTGGCACCACATTGAATGGGGTTTTCTTAGCGGTGAACGCGCAGAGTTGTGTCTTTGTAAGGTTGAATCGGACAAAATTTTCCCGTCCCCAGTCAGAGACTTTGGACAGAGTGGTCTCGAATTGAGACAAGTTCTCCACGCTTTTCCTCCACAACGAAACGAGGGCTGTTTGCACGACCCGTGTTATGATCGTCTCCAGTACTGTCATGTGCATAGCAATGTATGTTGTTGATGTCCAACATGTCATTGACATGTGGTAGAAAGAGCGTAGGAGCCAGCACAGAAACTTGCAGGACTCCAGCATTAATGTCCATGCTATCAGAACAACTACTGTTAACAACGGCTCGTATGCGTCTTATATTTAATTATGTATTGAACATTTAGAACGACGTTTTATTTTGGTTTTATTGAGGCATTTATATGACATTTCCAAACGACCTAAAACACTTATATACACATTTTCTTATTCTTATTAAACTAAATTACGCATTATAATGTAAATCTTTCCTTGATATTAGCGCAGTGACTACCTTTGTCTTATCTGTTTTAATATTAATACTTAGTCTACGATCTCTACTCAGCTTTCAACTAACCGCTGCTAGTACGGAAAAGGTTGTGCATAATGATGTGAAAATTACAGCAAATATGAGTGAATTTAAAGGCATGCATGAAACCGTAAGATTTCATTACTTAGTGTAACTCAGGCATGTTTATACCACTGTGATACATCTCCTTATGGGTCTGTTAGGGATGAATAATCTTTATTTTTCGTTATCTTGTCACCTACGGGTCGATTCCGTAAAAGATTGCTTACCTTTTTTGAAAAAAATAAGATATACATTGGGTTTCGTGACAATCGATGAATTTCATACGTCATTTCAAATGCGTAATGTACATCTTATTTCTATGGATTTCAAACAAGTTCTTCGTTTGTGTCATCGGTGTCAAAAATATTAAAATTTTATTATCATCTGCAACGAACTGTTAAGCGTTAGTTTTGAATATTTTTGTTTTTTTGTCACTATTGCCACCAAAAAATGAAACTTAGACCTATGTATGGTGGTGGGGTTTTGGTGTTAATCTGTCAAACGGCCTATTCATTGTAACGTAGTGTGTGTGTTATTACCGCGGTGTGTATACGTCAACCGTTCGTTTTGTAACCAATATTTTTGTTAGTAACGTATCAAAGCTACACAAATGATACGTGTCTATGGCAAAACTAGCGTTATCACAAGTGTGAAAATTATTAGACGTGGAAACTTTTTATATCAAAACGAACACACTCATAACTTTAAATAAAAACCTATTGAAAAACTTGTGTTGTAGTTGCTTTCGTAAATGGACGAACAATTTGCGAAGCTATGGAACGTCAGACGAAGTTAGTTATAACATGGGTACAGTAACGCTGTTTCTATATATAGATACTCATAATAGGAAGACCAAAGGATGCTTAACATCCTTAACAGACAAGTTCGGTATGGTTTTATATCTATGTAAGTTGCGAAGGTCAAATATTCGTCTTCGGCGGAGGTTTTTTGTAATTACAATGCGACCTAAGTTGACGAAAATAAGAGAAAAATATAAATAAATTCTTAAATGAATTGTCAATTTTTAAAATTTGTTTGCTTTCATTTTCAAAAACCTTATAGCTTGGTTAAATATAACTTTATCATTTAAATTAATCCCTGCTTAAATTTTTTGCATAAAAACGCAGTGTGATGAGGTAACAAACAAACACATAGTCTCACTTTCAGGTTTATAAACATTCCTATAATATGTTAAAAGATTTATGGTCATATAGGAATATAGGGTCATTATAATTATAAAGGATAATGTAGTACTAAATACCCGATCATCTCAAAACCTGCTTTTTTACTGACTTATGTTACCTTTTTCATCAGGGCCATGTTAAGTCGGATGACCTTACGGTAACCAGAGATGGTGATTCTATTATTGATTGTGATAGTGGTCATGGTAATGCTTATTTGGCGAAAATACAGTAAAAAAAGATACATTCCGGTATATGACAAACGGACGACATAGGAATAGTCATAGGTTTCCGTTGACACCAATCGGAATACTTAAAAACGAATGATACAGTGGTTAAATTGAATTTAAGCGTAAGAATTACGACATAAAGACCTGCTTCCCTAAAAAGATAAAAGGAAAGTACCTACCTGTGCATATCTAAAGTTTTACAAATATCAATAAAGATAAACTATCTTTAAAGATTTAGTACGAAGCGAAAACGAAACCGTTCGGAATGGCATTGGCACTACAAAAGACTTTTATCCGTTTTAAACGACTTTTTATTTCGTTTTTGTTTGGCCAATAACATAAATCAGAAGACCGTTAGTTTGCTCCCGAATAAATTTGGAATGAGACGGGATCGTTCTTTGTGGCAAGTTTTTTGTAAGAAAGCCTTTTACATATCATGGTCGGAAAAGAATAATAACTTGCTTAGCACAGGGCTAGGGTTTTTTATTTAACAGTGGCATACGGTATGAATTTTGCATAATATCTTTATTAATTTTTTATTTTGCTTCAAGGACTAAAAACCAGCAACTAACGTTTTGAGAATTATTGTGTTAAATTAATCTATACTTTGTATGTTATTATTTATTTATTTAATATTTATATAAATTATATTATTATGAAAAGTAATACTTAAAAAAAAATTAAAGGTAACAACAATAAAAAAAAATCGCATTAACATCTAGCTTTGTAAAAAAAATTACACTGACTGAATATCTTGAGGTAATAAAGTATATGTGAAAGTGCATTATTAAATTTGATAATACTCATATGGACGTACAATCAGCTCCTTTCTTCTCAAGTGTGGCCACAGACCATTTATTCAAGTGTGGTTCATCAAAGCGGCAGCCATTCTAGCGGCGCGCGCGCTCCCCGAGCGGTCACGATCTCCGGATCCACAGAAGCAACGAGCCCGAGGCGTCAAACCATTCACCGTGCGTGCACGCTCCCAAAAAAGACCACTACACACTGTCCGGAAACGGAAAATTTAAGTATTGGTTGTATGAATAGGTTGCTACATTTTATAACACGGTCCGTAATGTTAGATAGGTATAAATCGCGCCGCGTAAGTTGAACCTGCGCAGTAAAACATTTTTGGTTCGTTAGGACATTTTTTCGTACTGCGCGAACTATATAACAAATAAGTATCGTTTGCATCTCACATTTCGTCTAAGCAGACTGGTTCATTTAACGATGCTAAAATAGCGATTTGGTTCTATTTTCTGGTCAAAATCTATAAAAGGTCTATGATATTATTTCAACATCATATTTTAAGTACTACTTAAAATATTGTCAAAATATAGGGTATTTATATTGTTTAACAGTAACTTTGTCTTAAGAATCTACCTTAAGGTTTTTATGTGATACCTTAAAAAAAACAGATGCAAAATTTTTTGCATTCTGAAAAGACCAATTGATTTTGTTATTTCTTCAAAAATGTAGACATGCCAGTTGAGGAACTAAAGTCACATAGCCTACGGAAACAAAATAAATGGTCAGGTGAGCAGGTGAATAACGAAGATGTTCTTTAACACATATCACCTGTTTCTTAGCGGACACCAGAGATAAGTAAGCGCAGCGTATGGTGTCCCTCAGATTTAGATACAATTAATATAATTAGAATTATGTGATGTATTTATTCAAAATGCACCTTTAATTTTAGCCGCAAATAGCGGGTTAGTAGCGCCGCTATAAAATAATTAGACCGTGTTCTATTTTTTCTAGAATATATTTGCGCTGTAAAATAAATAATAATTTAAGGCTAAATTATTTTTTCTATGAATTTAAAATGCGTTTTATAACTAGTGATTTCATAGACTGATATCTATGCGCCTTAAGAACAATGAGTTTTAATTTAAAAAGTGTGTATGTATGACAAATTTCTTTAATATATATTTTATGACATAACATTTTATCATATTTAAATATAACATTTAGTGTACATGATCTCTAAAATTACAAGCAGATGCATTACTCTGACAGTTACGTCGGCCGCTCTTACCTTCTCCATCTGACTTTGCTTCAGTGATTTTTTACCATGATAACAAACTTCATTCATAACATAACTGGTGTCTATTAGAACTGAGAAACATTTTGTTTTGTTTATCGCTAACAATACTTACATATTAAGTAAGTAAACTTAATTTTAATAGAAAAAAACACTATATTTATGTATTTCCAAGTGAAGCGAAAAAGGTTAAGATATGAGAAAATACAACATCATAATTTAGATACCATTACACGACCGATGACTTTAAGGTCTACGTATTTAATAAAAACATGAATAAGCTAACAAAGACTAGAGAAAGGCATATATTTTGGAAATTTTATTTAACACTTTTGAAAAAAAATATGATGAAATAAAAATAATCCTATTTATTTTTAATATTTAAATAATACGTTAAGTAAAAAATCACGTCTCTATTAGATATACCCATTAAATATTTGGAGAAACCAAATAGGCACCTTCCAAAAGTAAATTTCAAACGACTTCCTCCAAACTGCAATGCTTCTGTCGCGTTCTTGACATAAACAAAAAAAAAAGATGAAAGCAGTGCATTAGCTCGTTTGGCGGAGCAATGAAAAACAGCCTCATGATTGCGCGCTGGCGGTCCCCTGAGGCGGTTATTTACCGCACTTCTACCAAATTGCGCGTACGCACCCGTGCCTTCGTGCACAGCCTTATTATATTTTCAAGATTGTCGGTTGTAAAGAAAAAGATCAATTAGAATTCCAAAAATAAATTTCGGTTGCTTAGATGACGAAATTCGTTAAGTATGTTAATTTACTTCTATAAACTAAGTTACTATGCATGTATATATTTAATCAATTACCACTTTGATCTTTCGCTACCATTAAAAGTTTCCGGTACATCTGTATATCTACATCGCTAATTCCATGAAAGCTTAAATAAAAATCTGTCCAAATAAGAAAAAGTATGAATAATTTCTTCATTAGCGAATTATAAATAATTAATTATATCAATGAAGTAAATTAATTTATATTAATCAATTAACTGACTATGGTCTTTAATGTGATAGGTAGGTATCTACTTTTTAGTGCCACACTTTAAATTCTCTAACATCAAATAGTGTACTAAAAAGGTTTATTTGTACTGCTCTAAAAACAAAACAGCACGTGCCGTAAGAAAAGTGTTCAAAACAATCTCGGAAATTGTACAAGATCGTGTAGGCCAGGGGTAAACAGTAATAATGCAATATTATTGCAACCGCAAACCGGACATATTGCTTAAGACGTTGGTGCAAGAACTAACACAATAAATAAATAAACATTTTGCTTTATGAAACTAATAAGCACCTGGGACCGAGCTTTGCTCGTTTTTTTTTAACGCCATATATTATCGAGTAGCTTTCGTGTTGCTGTGTCGATAAAAATATTACTCGCCAAAATGTCAGGAAGAGTCATATTTTCAGTTAATGATTGTCTGGAAACACGGATAAAACGACGTTTTCTAAAAATCAAACCTAGTTAGATCGATTTATCGCCCCCGAAACCCCCGCAGACTAAATTTATTGAAAATCTTTAGAGCCGTTTCCGAGATTCAGATTATATATATATATATATATATATTATATATATATATATATATTATATATATATATATTATATACATATATACAAGAATTGCTTGTTTAAAGGTCTAAGATATAAAGAAGAATGGTTTCTGTGTTTGTATATTTGTTCAATTTTTTTTGTTGTATAAGGTCAAAATTTTTATATTATGAAATTAATAAAAAGGTTAGTGCTTTATGAAGTTAACACTTTTATTTCATCTTCCATAAAGCACAGGTAATTTTTATTTTAATATATTTGCTGTAACTATTAAAGCAATTAAAAAGATTCCTTTTTAGTTTAAGACAATAAAGGTTTTGAGTACATCAAAAATGTGCAATTATTTAGAAAATTTGTAAGGTATAAAAATGTGCAATTATTTAGAAAATTTGTAAGGTATAAAAATGTGCAATTATTTAGAAAATTTGTAAGGTATAAAATGACGTCGATTATTATATCATAGATAAAATTAGTTAACAAATAAAAATACTTAAATAATAGAACATCTATTTTGCATTAAAAGAAAAATGAATAATAACAGTTTACTGTTGCAGATGGCTCATCGTATTTTATCATCTTATGATATAAAAAAACCGTTATTGATTATCTCAAGATGAAATGTTAAGAAAAATAATATGATAATTTATGTAAAAGCCCATTTACTAAATAATGACAAGGTACTGAATTAGTTATTTTAAAATGCATTGTATTGTACACGAGAAGCTGAGTTCTTATGTTTTGTACCGTTCTTAACGCTCTAGGGCTACACTGCAGTCACAAATGGTACAGCTATGCTCTCAAATTGCCACTCATTTCAAGATACAATACATCTTACTAGTTGTGATTACATAGGTACCTACTAGTTGCCTACAAATAATGTTTCGACAGCTATTATTTCCAAGATGGATGTCGTTTGTAGAATATTCAGATCAACATTAAAATACATTTGATAGCGATTTCCCTTCTTAATGGATAACGCAATGATTAAACCGAACTTGTATCATTTTAGTGCCTTAATTGTTGATCTGACATTAAGGTATCCTGTTGTATATGATTCAGAGAGGATTTTAAGTCCAAAGTCACGATTATTTTTTAATATTTCAAAGTTAATTGGTGATTACCAAGTTTTTATACAAACTGCTAAAAGTTGTTTAAAAGAATCATCTTTACAGAAAAAAAAGAATTTTTTTTAGCGATATATTTATTATTTCACAATACTTCACTTTACTTAAGAACCTTTTTATTTTGTCTATTAAATTGGTCTTTACATAGTTTTATTTAGTAAAATTAATTCTTATCGCTCGGTATTTATGTATCTTGTTCAGTTATCTGCAGCCAAAAGGTCGTTTTATTATTAAACATAATTGATTTCTTAATTAAATGTTTTAAGCGATAAAATTGCAAACATAGGTATTTGACAAAAACATAATACTTATAATAAAATAGGTAAAAAGAGGTCTTGATATCACGAAAAAGCAATAACATTTCTTTTCTCCTAAACTTAGTCCAATTTTCACGATTTTTTCTACAAGAAATCATATGAAACTCTTACATTTAAAAAAAATATTTTTACAATTAATATTTGAAAGAATATATATCTTATGTAATCCAAATCGAAAAATTCAAACTAATAAAAAATCACAAAATGCGGACAAGGTTTAATAGGGGGAGAAATGTTATCACCTTTTGTTTTTAAAAATACAGCTTCATACTTTCTTAAGGCTTACAAAAACGATAGAACATTAACAACCCAACAAAAAATTAAAACTCCAATTAAGCTAATTAACTTCGATTAAACCATGATTTACAGCTTGTAACGGCAAGAATTAATTTACGAGGTGGAAAAAGTCCAGTCATGTTTACATGGCAATTGCGTGCAATACCGAGCGTGACGACCGAAGAGCAGTAATGCACAGTCGGTCACGCATCGGTATACCACGTGCTTTATCGTGGGGTAGTTGACAGACCGTATAATTACCGCTATATCACTTTAATATCAACATAAAAGACTAAACACTACCAATTATCACCTAATTAAGTACTGAATAAAGTGTAAGGCCGACCAGGAAAGAGTTTTAGCACTTTGATAGGTGATTTCCTAGCCATTTGCTGCAATTTGCTAGCCTTGATCTTGTTTCCTTTGACTTTTGTGTCGGATGTCTTAATGCTAATAGGAAGGAAGTTTTTGACAAAGTTTGGTGAGAACGGAAAGAAAGAAGTTCAGATATGAGACTTTCAAAGGATATTCACACGCACGTTACGCAAAATAGTTTTAAAATAAAAATTATAATATTTAGGTAGTTTAATATTTGTTGTAAAAGTTAAGTTTCACTTTTGCTTCTAAGTGTTTTAATTTTTTAAATAAGATACTAGTTTTCCCCTTGCTTTTGCCTGTGACGTATTCGGTCAACACTGTAGGATTACTAACGGGAGCTCCGTGATTGACTGGAATAAAAAGTGTTGATATTAGGTATCCCAGGCCTTAAATCACTTAATTATATTGTAAATAAATAGCGCCCTATTGTCTAACCTGCAGAAAAATATTTTTCCATGGGAACTCTCGATTTTCTCCGTCTCTCCAGCTATTAAGCCATTTCTGTGACAAAAATTAAGGTATTTTGTTGCTCCGTTATCACCATAAAGGAGTAATGGCCCACTGTTTTAAATATATTCCAGTAGGGAATGTTGTATTTTTGGTGCAATAAAGCATGTTTGTCTTGTCTTGTCTTGTCTCAATCGCAATAAAAGGTATCCTTTATTCTAGTCCGTCCCCCAGTTATCCCTGTGCCTAAAATCAGATTGCCTTTCCAACGCTAAGCAACAACAAAGGATCAAATCAATAATATTTCGCGGTTAGAAATATTAGGATCATGATAAATCAGTGTTTTCTAAATAACAAATTGATTACTTAATAAAACAATAATTTTATATTTCTATACAAATATTTCTAGCATCATGGTAGTCAGAGGTCAGAAATTAATTGATTTGAATTTTATTTTAGTTTATTTTGCAAAAATATTTTAATACATGTTATTGCAATATCAAGTTTCTTAAACATTACAATTGGCAATGATAGTTGTATTACAAGGGTGATGGAAAAAATACTGTTCACTTATTTCTAGAGAAATATGAATAATTTCAAAAGCCATTGATAATATTTTAAGTATCAACTCTTTGAGTTGATGCCTTCACGCTTGCTTTTACCACGTGCTATAATGTAGGGTGGTTGACAGACCGGAAAACTACTGTTGATATAAATTAACAAAAATATAACACAACCTAATTGATTTTTTTAGGTTTAGTTACATTGTGCTAATAAAATTTACTTTTGACACTTTCAGGCTTTTGTTTTTCTTCGGCCGGGCAGAATTTATAGTTAAACGTTAGTTAAATCGATCTTAAATAGAGTTTAAATTAAATATGTCTAGTATACATTTATTCTATAATATTGTTATCCTTTGAGCCTTTTGATGCCCGAATGGGTTAACCAGTGGCTGGATACACACCCATATAATAATGTAGGATACAGCCTTCCTTGACGAACCATTATGGGCCTACGTGACACTGCAGGTGATAGGCCCATTGCCGCAACACTGATCCTACTAAATGTATCTGGACTTAAATTTCTTTAATTCTTCATATCTTATAAGTGGTCAATTACCAGATTTAGAGTAATAAGTGGTATCCCCTTTGCCCGTTCTGGGTATTTCTAGGCAAACTATAATAAAAGTCAAGATTGAAAAAGGGTTCCCGTTTTATATATTTTATATAATATCTACTTGAAAGGAACAATCAGTTATTGTTTTAATTAAGAGGTTAACGGTAAACGCCGCAATTTATTTTCATACAAAAATAATTTTGCATTATCTCCGAAGTTCCATAAATTTTACTTTACATAGTGATTTCAAAAAAACAACAAATATTTGTGAGCACGTCGCTTTTAGTTTCATGAGATTCTGATAAGCCATTATTTTTATATATTTTTGCAAAGGTGCCGGAATTTCTTGCATCGAGAAACTTCAAAAAACGCAAGCACCCTACTTTTTGTTCATTTTAGGGTTCCGCACTCAGAGGGTTCAAAATGGGACCCTATTACTAAGACTTCGCTGTCCGTCCGTCTGTCCTTCTGTCACCAAGCTGTATCTCATGAACCGTGATAGACAGTTAAAATTTTTACAGAATATGTATTTCTGTTGCTGCTATAACAACAAATACTAAAAGACAGAATAAAATAAATATTTAAGGGGGCTCCCATACAATATACGTGAATTTTTTTGCTCGTTTTTGTAGATTTTGTAGTCCGACTCGCGCTTGGCCTATTTTTTTTTTGATATTGATAACGGCAGCAGGTAGACACTTGAAATATTTACAGAATATTTAGTTATATATTCACAATTATCATAATTAAAATAAAACAAATATTTAAGGGCGGGGGGGCTCCCATACAACATCTGTTTTTGCCATTTTTACAGATAATGGTATGAAACCCTTCGTGCACGAGTCTGTCTCGCACTTGGCCGGTTTTATTTAAATCAAAATACAAAGCGTAATCCACGGAACTTCTAAGAATTGGCAAATCAATTTTCTATGAAAAACAATGTACGTTTACCCTTAACATGATTTATAAATGTGTAATATGAGTTCATTTCATATTTTATAATTAGCAACACATACAGTAAACAGTATTGCTCACATACGTTCATATAAGAAATATAAATAATACAAACAGACAGAAACTGTTCTCGGATAATAGATTATTATGTTATTAATCATTGTCTCATTGTATTTGCTAATATAAACTTTAGTTTTTAATGAGTTCGATTCACTGGGCTCTTTAGTATTATTATACTGTAAACACTCAACAAAATTCTGAATGTGATTATTTATTCATAGTTACGTCATTTCTAATATATACGTCAATTAGTGACCATAAAGTCTAGATTCTAAAGCTTTTGCGCCGTTACCGTCAATAAAGTTACAAGACCAATCCTAAGTTTTAATGGGAAGCCGTGATATATCGGCTACCGAGCCACTACCCGGCCCACCAATTACTAAATAATTACTAAGCGTGGCTTCGTGGGTGAACGAATTAATATAGTAGCTCGGAGCAGTATACCAAGAAAAGCTTTTTGAAATATTTTTAGTTCCTTTTAAAATTCCGTAGTCGAACTTTTTATTCTAGTCAGACTGTTGGATATCCCGGGGCGTCTACAACTTCAAAATGATTATATACGTAAATGATTTTAGTGCATAATTCAGACGGATACCTAAGCATACTAAATAAGCTTAGAGTAACTTAATAGTTAAAGTAGTGGTTAATAGTAAAAGCTAGTACAACCAATACCCAACTGTCTTTAGACTGCTATAAAACGATCTAGTCGGCCATTTTAGGTACAGTGCATGTTACTTGTCTTACTTTTTTTCATGTCTAACATTGTTACAATATCCGATCAGTGATATATGCCATTTATTAGGGTACCTACTGCATTCCGCATGGTTTACTTCTATAACTAATCTAGTACCTGGGGGCCGAGCTTTGCTCGTTTTTTTAAGAACGCCATCTATTGTCAAGTAGATTTAGTGTTGCTGTGTACGTAAAAATTATAGTTTTACTACTCGCCAATAGATGTCAGGAAGAGGTATATTTTTCAGTTTATTATTACCTAAAAATACGAGTAAAACGACGTTTTCTAAAATTAAACCTAGTAAGATCGATTTATCGCCTTCGAAATTCAGATTCTTCTATATTCTATTATACATATTTACAAGAATTGCTCGTTTAAAGGTTTTAGATTAACACTATAAAAAAACCCAAATAGAAATTTTTGAGTGGCAGTTTAAGTAATAAATGTACCTCCTATACCACTGTTGTAAAACCTGTAAATTGTTTTAGCTTCGAATACGAACAAGTCATTAATTTGGATTAAACAAGCTCAGTGTACAGCTTACTCAGAAAATGGAATAAAGTTAAAGTTTTATAGGCATTTCTCTTAGCAATAGTCATTGCATTAACAATAATCTTTATTATCAGCGCTTGTATCTCAGATAATTTTACACAGTGTTTGCCTTAGTTAGTCAGATAATTTTACACACGTTTGTATCAGCAAATTTGTGAGCCTGTTTTAACAGCAGAAATATCTATTCGAGCAAAAGTCCAAGCAAGTTAAAGACATAGGTACTCCATTTAGAAAATAATAAAACAATAACAGGGGCACAATTTGTTCAAATTTGGAAGAAGTTTATAATGTTGATTAGGCTAAAACCGATTTAAATTTATCAATGCAAACTTTATTGCATTACATATTTTATCTGTAACTATAAGAATTAAAAATTAATTATTATCATTGATAGTTATTTAGCATAGTCGCAAAAAGCATAATATATATTCACAAAATCTCAGTCACTTATTAAATAACTTTGATTGTTAAATCAAAACTTTTAAATAGGTAATTCAGTAAAAAATCTGGTTTTTCGTTATTTTACTTATCAGGAATTACTTTTTTTATGACAGTATTAGGCAATTGTAACGGGTAGATAAATTCTTTACGTTAAGTTTTTTTTTTCACACAAGCACACGGTCCGCCTGATGGTAAGCGGTCACCGTGGCCTATGGACACTTGCAACACCAGGAGTATCACCCGCACGTTGAGAATCATTAAAGGGAAATTTAGAAGAAAATAGTAAAATAGGTTATTGGCATATATATACAAAAGGTTCCTTTAACAAAAATTTTACACATCAAAATAATAATAGCATAAAATCAAATGTGTCTTTGTAAGTATATAATAAAAATAAAATTTGTAATATATCAAAAACTAAATCAGTAGATATCGACTCAGTACATATATTTACGTATTATAATTGTAATGGGAAGATAAATTCTATATATTCAGTGTGGTACTAAATGGGTATTTAAGGAAAACTTATAAGTAAATAAGTAAATACTAAAGTAAGTTATACTAAAGTATGTTATTACTTTATTGGCACAAAGATAAAATAAGGTTGCTTTTACAAATTTCCACATATGAAAATGATCGTAGCATAAAATCAATAGTAGATTATACGACAAGTGAAAAAAAAAAAGAGAATTTAATTCTAGGGACTAAGTTAGATCCCAAAAGCAGCGAAGTATATATACGGTAATTATTACCGGCTGATATGAGAACAATGACATAAAACCGCCACAATAACAATCAAAACAATTTAAAAAAAATTCTTATTCACTCCTTCAGTAAAAGTGAGATTTATCTACTGTAATCAATGAATAAGATGCCCCTTTTTCGAGTGGCAACGAAAATAATGTATCTTTGTAACTACAAAATAATAAAAAAATATATCATATGTCAAACAGTACTTATATCAGTCAGTAATAGGAAATATATTTACCTATCAAATTAATTAAAGCACGCACCAGTTATGTTTAGCCATGCCTCTAGTTGAGATAAGTGAGTATTACTCGATACCGAATGAATTAGCATTCCGGACTGTCCCGTTATACGATACAGATTCTTTGTCGGGCTTATTAACAAGCATATCTGTTAAACTTGTCTGTACTTTGATCTTGTGTACCTTTATTAGCTTTGCGTATCTCTTTGAAAGAGTATGTACCCTGAAATAATATTTTCTTAGTCATTTTTCCATAATTTTTATCTATCAGGGGTTTTCTCAAATGTTTATAATTTATAGTTCTTTAAAGAGGGAACTAATCAAATTCCAAAGGGTTAAGAGCTCATGATGCCCTTGGGGTTGCAAGTGTTCAATAGGTTACGGTGACCGCTTAGCATCCAGCCAACCGTAAACTTGTTTTGCCATCTTGGGGGTATAAAAAAACAAAATTATTTTTTGTTTATCATTAGAAAATTCTTTGTCTAAAGACTAATAAATATTGTTGAAGTTTTAGTGTAGTTTTAAGAGGGCGTTAAAGGCTAGAAAGATAATTTTATCTCTCATACTCTGAAAGTAGATCATATATTATCTAAAAACGTGGGAAGTAGCAAATGTCAGCCCTAGGGCAGAAAAGTAAACAAAAAAAAATTGTTACATGGGGCAAAGACAGTCACCTATACAGCCCCACTTTGATTAATCGAAGTGTTATTAGGTATATTTATTCTTAACTTAGTAGTAGATTTTTTGTTTTTGATGTTATTTAAGAGGATATACATCGCGGCGCCTCGCAGCGGGCTTCATACAGGCGAATTTCTCATTTGTTTTTGACATTTACTGATCAATCACTGTGAAATTTCTTAGTCATAATCCCAAGCCGGATACCTATGGCAGTGGTTTTCCAAAATCTTATAATGTGTAAATGTATATTTTTTAAAACATTTGTATGAAAAACTAGAATCCTGTTTAACTATTGAACTATAAAATTTAACGGAAAACTAACACACCAGACCTAGCTATTTCTTACCAGAACATGTATTTAAAATTTCGTGGTGAAAATGTTGCGCGTAAAAAAATAAAAAAAGGCGGGAAAGTGTGATAAGTGCAAATTCTAAGGAAATTGAAGTGAATTAAATTTTATACCTACCTACTAAATCTTTTCCATAATTTCAGCTTGTTTTTACTTTCCTCATATTCGAAATGAAAAGTAGAATAATTGTAAGTTTTTTTATTCATATTTGGCTGGTGGTTACTCTTTTCATATTCGAAATGAAAAGTAGAGTGTTTCCCATTTCAGCCCCAAACTATTGGCGCTCTCACTTCGTTCAAGCGACACAATATCTCGTGAGAAATAGGTGCCTTTCATCCCTTAGTTAATAATCTACTATTTCTGTGTTACTAACGATATGCATTTAAATATACAAATCATATAACAAAATATCATATAAACTACGAAGAGATGTCAAATACATTCTTCTTTCCATACTTCACATAGGTACTCCACACTTCTATTCCTCGTATTGAATGTCAAAGTTTTTGCCATTTCACTGTTTTTTATTTTATTTTTACGTCTAAAATTTGAATTATACAGTACAATTACAGTATAACGACAAATAACATGGGGCCATCAGCTCTTATATTTCTCAAAAAGTTGTCTTCTTACCTGATTTTCGTTATGGGTGACAAAAGGGCTGGCTCATTTCTTGCTCAAAGAATCAGCATCGCTATCCGCAGTGAATAAATGTAGCCAGCATTCTTGGCACCATGCCACATGGACAATCTTTTTACTAAAATGCAATAGACAACAATCATTTTTGCAACATAATATATTTTCTCAAGCCTTCAAACTATGGTTTTGCTCTAAATTATTTACAAAAGTTGCATAAGTATTTTCGGGATCCAGTCTGTTCGCCTGAAAAATACTTTTTTCTTAAAAATTTAGCTACTTAAGTAGATACATTTTTCAATAACTCATTGCATATCTACTGTACGTGCAACGTTAGATTCGATAAAACCCGTAATGTGTTGTCGGCGACAGTCAAAAGTTATTTTAAGTGATAAAAAGAAGCAAGGCGGGCAAGATGAAGCCATAAATTCTTAAAAGCGGCACTTTTAGTCACAGATCTAACAAATTATTGATCGATTAAGCTACCGATTCAGGTTAAGAAAACTTTCAACGGAGTATACACATATATGAAGTAATTACTAACAGTAATATAAATATATTTTACATTATTTTTATTTAAAGTATGTTTTAAATAGTGTAAAATTATATATATAATTATTCGCCCAGTTTTTAGTACAGCTTTGCCAGCGTAGTGACAATTTATTATTGCCTCTTTTTTAAAACACGGCTAGACAAAAAACTTATTTTGTACTGTCCTTCGGCTATTAATTTTCTCCCCTATATACAGATGTTCAACGTTTGGCAAAGTAGAAGTGGAGCTAATAGAGCCAATACTTAATTTACAATGTTTTCGCAAGTTCAGTGCAATAAACTTTTCTGACCAGGTGTCAGTGTCGTATAAGTTCACACCATTTTAATATGACCATTATAGTTTTAGTTTTGACCACCGGATAAGTTTAGTAAACTGTAATGACTGTAGTAAGATCTATGTGTGGGAGAGTGAATACGGCACGCTGCATGCTTGTGTGAGGGCTTTTGTGAAATTCACTAACTACCCTCCTTTGAAACTATGGCTATAGTATACATACACATATATCATCCCATTTGTTTTTCGGTTCTTAATTATCATATTACTAGCTGTGGTACCCGGCTACGCTCAGGGACAACGAAACGAAACGACTAACAAAAGTTAGACTAAAAGAATAAACTTTAAAATATAAGAGGCAAATATTTTTTATTGACAACATATTCTAACTACAATACTTCCATTTACAACAGTTATATATAAAGTATCTTTTTTATTTTGTTATTGGGGGTATGACATGTACAAATTTTTCGATTTTCCTAGTCGAGAGCAAGCTAAGTATAGTAGACCGTGAAAAAAGCAGGATTCTTTGAAGTTGAATCCGCAACATTTTAGAGTTTGTCCTTGCGCTTTGTTTATTGTAAGCTATAGGCTAATTTGATTGAAAATTGCAGTCTTTTAAATTGGAATGGCAGTTCAGTCGAGATCAGTGTTACTCTGGGGAAAAATACTATGTGTCCTTTGTCGTTTTTAGTCATAAGTTCGGCTTCGATGATGTTATTCGATACCTGTTTGACGATTATCCTTGTTCCATTACACAGTTTTGGTAAGTTGACATTTCTGTAGGGAAGTTACATTTTCTACGTTTGAACTCACGATGGATCTTGCTTTATATACCGCTATTAATAGATAGCCCACCCATACAAAAAAGGCTGCGACTGGTTCACAATGTTTGAGAATATTCCACAATATTCGAGAGTTTGAGTGTGGAATGTTCCACAATAATCTGATCTGAATCAACTGGACTGTCCTAGAAATTTCCAGAGTGCGAAACTTCCAGCCCTTATATCTTTAAAAGCACACCCTTCAGGTAAAAACGGGAACCTTCTTCATGGACAGTCGATAGAGGGTTACCACACCATATAACTCTCTTAAGCATACCCGGACTAGTTTCTGAGTTTTAGCGTTACAGACATTGTACACTTTTTTTATAATATATGTTGATTATGAATATGACTTCAATTGCTTCTACTACATACAGTATCACAAAAAGAGTAAATATTTTAAACTCGATCCATTTCACAGCAAAGTATCATGTAAATATATGTTGATAGTATCAATTATAGTTTCCGTTATCTGTCCTATCTGTCTCATTATTGAAATTATCTAAAATAGGATGTTTCGAATGACTTCTAACATATTCAAAGGTCAACAGTAGCTAATCACCTTATTAATATGTAATGAATTACTAAATAGTGAATCACAAAAATTGCAGTAAGTTACAAGTAGGTTTTATATATGGTATTTTAAGAACTATCTATTTTTTCTTTGGAATTGTTAGTTCAAGAGTTCCATTTTAAGCATCTTAGTAAAACAAATCCATGTTAAACAATTTACCTTTATTGCCATGTGTAGTAATAGATTCTATGTAAAAAGTGTATAATTTGTCTCGCCATATACTGGTCTCCTTTATTGAACCAGATTCCCGCAGGACTGGTTTCTTGTATTTGCAACTTGCCCACTATTTATGAATAAGTAACTTTACATAGCCTGATGATCGACTACACCGTGCAGGAAAAAAAACACTGGACATTATTTAGACTAGAGGAAAAACCATTAGGTTTTCTATTTGCTTCGAAATCTGTTGTGTAAACAAAATAACGGTAAATTTCTTTTAAAGATAAAAAACGCTCTTAAATCACTCAATTTAACAACCATAGTGTTTAAAGGAAGTTATAATTAATTATATTAATCAAATGTAAAACTAGTTGTGATAAAACTTACCGTTTTACGCTGAACACTTTATTTTAAAATGTCAATGAGAACCTATAAATTTTATCACTTTGTCTTTGAATTTGTTTAGCGGCCACCACTTTGATGCTACTAGAAACTATTCCGTAAGTGATTTATGTTTTGATTTATTGGTTCGATTTTTCACTTTAGAAAAGGTGCCAAAAAGCCGGATTCAAATACAACGATCTTGTTGTGTAATCAATTGATAAATCATTGATGTTGACAAAGTTTGACAGACGATAAAAATAAGTAATTATATAGGTAATGGTTAATAGTATTACCTTTGAGAAAGTCGGCACATTATATTAAAGGTTTACGTAAAATCAACTACTGATAGTGAACTGTCACAGATTAATTTACTCTATTTTTTCTAATGTTATCAATTCGTTTAATGTTTGTAAAATAAAAGGGCCGTCCTTCTTGCATATAGATTGACTTTAGAATGTGCATAAAAAATCAATTTACCAAAGTTGTAATTAAAAACAATGGAGAAACATTATGAATATAAATGTGAAACAATTATTGCTTGGCTTTACCGGAGTATAAATACAATTTAAGGAAACAAAAATATAACAATAAATTGAACAAGACCGTGTCAGGCTCTTACAATTAGGGTTCCGTTCTCAACTTTTAAAAAAAACTTTTTTAATTTTTTTCTTAGGCTTTGCCAGTTTTTTGCCTCTAGATTTTTAAATATTTGTTCTATTTTAAACCCTTGTTCTTCTTTTTCTACTTACTCTGAAACACTGTCTTAATTTGAGGATAAATATGAATATGAATTTATTTTATTGCACATAAAAATAACAAACCAAGAAAAGTAAGTAGACAAATAAGGTACAAATAGGCGGTCTTATCGCTAAAGAGCGATCTCTACCAGGCAAACCTTTGTGTAGAGGAAATAATAAATGAGAGGTGGTGCGGTAGTAAAAATAGTAACTTACAATTATAAATAACAGACAATTACATATACATAAATACTAACATAAATATTATATATATATATATATATATATATATATATTCATACATATATACCTATATCATAAAGTGAGGACATATATGTGTTTACCAGTAAGCGATACACAGGTAGAGAACTTCTTACTCATTGAATTATGCCATTAAAATTGTGCATGATCCTGCACCGCGTGGGTGTTGCATTTGCACTGTGATTATTTACTTGTACAACTTGTGACTTGCTAATAAAATAAAATATAGCGTGAGTATTGGTAAGGAAAATCTTGAATAGTGCAGACGCCACACAATATATTTATTATGATTGCCTCATTTCAAAGACCTGTGCCTATGGGGCGATAGCTGGTTCGGCTCCTGCTCGGAAGTCTCCACTTATACTGTTGGGTTTTATAAAGCACTAGCTTGTGCCTTGCGGGTTTTCTCACATAGAGATCAGTCTTAAGATTGGAGATCTAAAAATTTCTAAACATTTGTGGCAGTATGCGTTTTTTAAGTTTTCTACGCAACATTTTGAGTATGTGCATGTTAACAATAGATTTAATGACTATACTTAGTAAAAGAATAATAATTATTGAAACATTTTGTAAAACGATGCAGTCTCCCATATTCTAATAATGTGGGTAAAATGGTAAAGATGTGCATAGGTACATAAGAATGCATAGACTTTATATTTAAAAAATATTAATCTATACCAATATAATAATGCTAACGAATTTGTTTTTTTATTTAAACGCGTTAATCTCTGAAACTACCAGCCGGATTTAAAATATTATAGCCCAATTCTCAAAAAGGCTATATCATATTTTGCTACGACCCTAAAGAGCCAAGTAAAAAAAGAGAAAACTAAGTCAAAGCAAGGGTGAGTGATGCGACAGGAGATGGCAGCAACGAAAAGGGCAGAACAACGTTACCAGGTTAGCTAATCATCAATCATTTATTAATACTTCTATTTAAATTGCGACATATTTAAACGTCATTCATATGAACTTACACGTCATAATGTCAAATGTATGAAAACACGCCACTACATTAATTTATATCATGGGTAGGCAAACTGTAAAGACCCATATCTTTATGTATAGCTTATATTATTGGACACGTTTAGTATATCATGAGTATTGAGAGTCAAAACCTTAAGTGGGTATACTATTGTTTTTTACAAAATTTTCACTAAAATACAAACTTGGAAGCATGATTACCGTAGTATTAACGCTATAAGGACCTACTTATGTATGGCACAGACCTATGACGTACCACTTACCAAGAACCGTGTCGCTCACAAAACGATACCGCTGAATAGCACTTGTAGTTTGATTGGCCTTGTCGCATTTAGCGTGTGATGGAAAATTTTTTACTTAATAGAAAACATCAATCTTGCCATATCGAAATGCTAAGAATACTTAGGCGACAATAGCGACAGTCGTGTGCCAGGTCAAAGGTTTTTTAACCTAGAAAAAAAGACCGCGGTGTTGAAAAATAAAATAAGATAATTAAAGAGGACCACAATTTATATGGCGCGTCATCAAACTTTGTACCGCAAACACGCATTTGAAAATACAACCAATAATAAATTCAACGAAGAACCTATATATAAATAACAGCATATAAGTATTTCAGTGCAGCAACGACAACTGGTGTTGCAAGCGTCCATAAGCTACGGTGACCGCTCACCATCAGGCGGGCCGTAAGCTTGTTTGCCACCTTAGTGGTATATAAAAAAAAAAAACAATCCCTATTGTTTCACAGTTTGAAAATTGCTTGAAATACGACTACTGCAGTGGTGCAGTTGCGGTCTCTGTCGCTTTGTCAGGTTTAGGCGAAAATAACTAGTAGTTTCTGACTGTATTTACGTGAGCCAACTTCGTCATTACAAGGTCAGGAGTCGGTGATTCCTTGGTTGCAGTAGAATATCATGTTTCAGTTGTGCATTGTGGAATATGAGTGAAGAACTTGCGGTAGCGTGTAATATGATGAACTGAGTCACTTGTGGCAGAAGAATATGCTTTAGCAAAATGTTCGTATTCTATATATATATATATATTAATAAATATAAAATACTATTATGATGATACCTATAATTCTATGTGCGATTTTTTTTTAATAAATAGAAAAATTTTATTAAGATTTTATAATCGTCAAACATATTTGTATACGTATATGGGTTCTTACCTAAATATATTCTTTCAATTATTCAATTACAAATTAATAATACAGTTATTACAAAACGATATACCTACTTAGAAACTTAAAAGCTAATTATAACAAAAGTGTGTGCCCACGTGGCATAGTTCCAAGAACGCTGGCTGCATTTCCCCTATAAGCCGAAATACTTATTCTCTGAGCGAGAAATGAGCCAGCCCTCTTTTCGCCAAAAGCTAAATTTTAAATTTAACCTTAATTCATAAATTCAAAATATTAGTAACCGCATAAGTGCCCACTGATGGGGCAAGGCGTACCCTCACCGAGGGTGATTTGGGCCATAATCCACACGCATGCCCAGTGCGGATTGTGGACCTTACATACGTCTTTTTGGCTGACGTATGCAGGTTTCCTCACAAAAATTTTGTATATTCAAAACTATATACTCACAAACTTCATTGTGGTCACCAGGGACTGCAATTTAGTAAAAACTCTCGTATCTCCCACACCTAATATTTGCAATTGAGGAAATTATGTATGAGTTCTGGCAATATGATTTTTGGGTTGCGGTGCTATGTGAAATATCCAGTCAAGTCATATATTGAGTTGTTAATAATAACTTACTAAGTTTGTTACAAGCTGTGGAATAGCTATGCTCCAAACATTTCAAATCCGATATTTAACTCGTCTTGATCGCAGTTAATATTCAAAATAAATTAGCCAATTAATTATATTAACTTTGCTGGTAACGTTCGTGACCTACTCGTGGAATGAAGTAAACTCAAAGTTTTTCTTAGTGGCTATTCAAATGAAACAGAAAGTGTTACTAACAAGATAAAAAACAAAGATACATATTAAAATGTTGTATCTATAGATAAAATCAAAATCTTTCCATTTGAAAATACTGGTGAAGGAAGTGAAATTGGAGACATTAATATTGCCCAAAACAATTAGTTCCCACCGTCTCCATAGTAGCAATACCATCAATAAACCTTTAGGCCAGAATAAATCTCTCTTTAATTTAAAATATAATATTTTATGTTTAATACTCTCAGGCTGTCTTAAAAGTTGATCAGTAAAAAATAAAGCAGTTTGATTAATAAAGCGTTTACACACGAAAACTCACTGGCTAATGCATTTGACCTCCAGTCCACGGGTGTTAGCGTTTGAACTATGCTCTTAATATTCAACTACAAATCACCAAGCAAACATTTCTCATTACCCATCGCGTAGCAGTCACGATGAATTTTACTATGGTGTTACTACCTGTAGGTACGCTCTTAACTTTTTTTAATATTCAGCGACCATTACTGAGTATGTATAAAAGTAAAATAGGTGAATCGTTATAACGCGGTCGTGAATAGAAAAATAGATTGAACAGTCGCTGTCATGATTGCTTTGCATCACAGGTCTAGTGTGATATATAGACATGTGTCAGCTATCAAAACGTTGTAGAATAAACAACCATTTTACAATTAACAAACTGTATTTGAATAAATTTGTGTCAATTTTCAAAACCATCAATATAAATCTAATTCGTTTATAAATTATAATTTGAGTGAAATAACCTACTATTATAAGATTTTAAATATTAATGACACGTTTTCATTAACGAGTTTGGTATTTTGACAGATTTTTATATTCTGATTACAATAAAAATCTATATTTACATGGAAAAAATATTGAAGAGGTTTCATGAGAATATTAACATTCTTACGAATTTCTCGTACCTTAAACCGTGTAAAATTGGAAATGGCACTAGTCAAATTCAAAGTCAAAGTCAAAAAGTTCTTATTCATAGTTTTAATAAAAACTTTTTGACTTTGACTTTTGACAAACACATTTGAATCGTCAAAATTATAGAGTATCTATATGCTATTTTTTTTGTTTTTCGTTTGTTATCACTAATATCGATTCCTGCAGAATTCATTATCCTTCTTCAAGGTGTATAAGCTATCTCCTTGTCCAATCATATTAAGATCGTTCAAGCCGTGAAAAGTCAGACAAGCAGAGTTATTTTTGCATTTATCAACTTAATGACGGATTTAACCGCGTGGTATAAAGTCTACGTGCTGTGTAAGACTTTCAGAAACTAGAATAGAAGTAAATTTCTTAATTGTATAAATACATAATTATTGATTTATTCTAGGATAAATAATTCTTAAATTATTAGGTGTCAAACAAACAAATATACAAAACTTTCCTCTTTAATATGAGTATGATGATTATGGATATGCGTATTAGTTAATAGAAGTTATGCTAGTGATGTGAATTAGCCTACCGGATGTCCTTTTACTTTTGCAATGTTGCTTAATTATTTATTAATCCATTAATTATATGTCTGCCATTGTGTATTAACTAATTATGTTATATAAAGCTCAGATCACGTTTATTTCACGTTTGCTTCGGTGTTATAATGTGAAAATTTTGATCCACTTTTATGTTCTGTGCGTGAGAATCGGCGAAAAGTCGTGCATGTAAGTATAAATATAAAACTTGTACATTACCTGTAGCTATGAAAGAAGGCATCGTGTTTGAGCTACTATTTAAGTTGCTTAAAAAGCTAATTCCTTTTAATTCCAAAACTTCTTCTACGCGAACAATAAAATGCATACAATTTACGTTTTACGTTTCTATTACTTTAGCGATACATTATAATTTGACTGAATAATATTAAATCATCCAAAAAGCAGTTGCGTCATTACAAGCAAGTAATGATTGACGTGGTTTAAATAATGGTGGAAATGAATAATTACAAGGGAGTTAATGCTATGAAAATTAAAATATTTGTTTACCAATTGAAATTAAAATCACTGAGAAAATCCAATAGAGTATTCAATTTAATTATAACATATACTACTGTTCAAAGTCAAAGTCAAAGTCAAAATGGTTTATTCAAATAAGGATTTTACAATCACTTTTGAATCGTCAAAGTTATAAAATATTATTTTTTGAACCCTCCCACCTTCCCGCCGGTTCACAATGTTGTTGATTTCTACCGAGAAGAATCCGGCAAGAAACTCGATAGTAACTCTTTTAAAAACACTATCAATAATACAAATAAACTAAAATACAATGAATGTTTTAAATAAAAAAATTTTAGTCGTACAATTTTATGTTATTTCCATTTTAATTTGGTTTACCTATGCATCCTGTAATTGAGCATCATCAGTCCCAAGGATTTTTATCATTTACATAGTCTGAAATATTGTAGTATGCCTTTTTACAAAGTACCTGCTTGATAAAAGATTTAAATTTACTTATTGATAGATTTTGAATTTTACTGGGAACTTTGTTCTAAAAGTTTTTTAAATTAAATTGTTGATTATAATTGAAATAGCTTTTTGAAGCAGCTGAGCGAATTCAGTTAAATATATTTTATACCTGTGTTGTTAAGTTTGGGTTAATTATATTAGTTATTAACGTTGCCGTTAATTATCATGTTAAGACACACACTAAACAATGACGTTTGGCGTTCAGTGTTGGCCCGAATGTAGGTCTTGCTTGCAGATTTAAGAAAATTAGCCTAGTGGGTGTACCAGCTACACCAGCATTTTGTACTTTCAATAACAAAGACTAACTGTGTGTACATTTATAATAGAGTTGATCAATATTTTTCTGCGACTGAACTATTGAGATTATGGTCCATTAAGCATCAACTTTAGTTAAACCGGACATCTAAGTTACCCAAGTTTATACTAAAACTATAATTAAAATGTAAGCAATATAGACTCTTTCTTATCTGTGATTCCTTCCACCGATTTTTCATCAACGTACTTTCAAATATAGTGTGTTATAATCTTAAGTTACAGTATTAATCTAAATATTATATTACATTACTCATAGGAGGAACATTAATACAAAGATAGATTGTTAGGTGCAAGAGATTTGATCTCATCAATATCATATCCGGAGTCGTCACGCTCAACCTGCCATTACTTTCTTTCTCAGCCTATATCTGTTTCTTCTGTCACTTTTGTTATCATAATCACTTAATAAACAATGTAGCTGATGAATTAAATGAAGATTCGAGTAATAATTAACGAAAGACAGATAATATAACATTTTAAATAACAGATTTTTCAGAGGCATATATATATTAATTATATATGTATATATTAATATTATTATTCTATTAAATATATGTTATTTTGTATATATATAATATATATATATATATATATATATATATATTTAATATTAATACGAATAAATGTTAACTTTTGACTTAACTAAATATACCCATAGCAAAATTTGACTAAATTTGGCTCCAGGTACAACTCAGTATAAACCCATTTACTTACCAAAATAATATAAATGACTTGACTGTAAATAATAAAAGCTGAATTCATATGTAGATTAATATTATAAAAGTATGGATATGGATATAATTATAAAAGTAAGGGTTAATAATGGTGACCATTATGAAGTTAATGATGAATGAATAAAGTTTTGAAGATATAAATTAAATCTTTAATAAAAGATTTAATTTGTATGATAATAGGTGTTATAGAAATACATACACTGTTTTTGTAAACAAAATTACGAAATACTATGTGCCATGCTATGTTAACTGTAATATAGTACATAAAGTTTGTTTTAAATTGAATTTAAAATTAATAAGGTTAAATTGTGATATATTATTTTTTAAATTTGTGCAAACCAAGAGACTTAATATTAAAATTGCAATTATTTCATATTTTTTTTTTTTACAATTATAGCAATTTTATTTGATATACCTACTCGTACAATACTATCACATTATGTTAAAAGATGTTAATTTTTTATGTATGATAGTCAAAGACCCATTCATGTGAAACTTTTTGCCATAATCCATTAGTTTGAAGTTTTTTTGGCAGACCGCATGTCAATTTGTATTGCCATTCATGTTTTTTTTTATCGTCACCTGTTCAGGTATAGGCATTTTTTATTTATGAGGTAACTGTTCCGAATTCCCAACAGAAATAATTTTCGTTTTTATGCCTTAATGCAATTTCGCTAACAACGTAGGATTGTGTATTTCCGGACACTTATTTTGAAAACAGGTAACTTCTGGGTTCAAAATAACAATGGTTTATATAAAACTTCAGATGTCAATAACAAGTATCAACAAAATAATTAAAATTTAAGTGATAACAAGTAAAGGCTTTCTAATGTTAGAGTAATAAATAAAAAACTGAATATGTAAGGAATGTCTACTTGTGTTATATGAAGGAGAATAATTTGGGACTAAAAATAAAGAGGCAGAACCCTTAAACTCAAAATGGTTTTAGTGGATCATTATTTTATTCGCAAAAACAGCAATAAGCACAGGAAATAAACTACGTGATAATGAAGTCTTTTTATAATTTTTACAATCCGAAAGTTTTTTTTTATGTTAGCATATGTTCTTGTTACAGAAATGTTTTTGAAACTGATCAAGGGTTTGGTTTTTAAAGAATAAAAAGATTAGACCCAAACTTAAAATTAGGGCTTGACTACAGGACTGTTTGGTGAAGTTTGACATGTTATTGTTGATATGATGTGGGCAAGATTTTTGTTGTACTAGATGTGGCGGACACGATAGTCTTTAGATTTTTACATATTTGGACACACCTAGGGCCACTTTTACTTTCAACATTAAAATAATGATATTTAAAATAACATTGACTAACTAACTTCCATGTAGTGGCGTGACATACAACGCATAAATCAAAAATATGCTAATCTATTTACGGGTTTTTAAGGGTCACAATTTGTAATAAGGGCATTCAGAAAAGTGGCGGTGGTAATGGTAGTGTTTAAACTGTAGGCTAAAGAAGCAAAAGCGAACGAATGGCCGTAAGGTCAGATCATGAATACAACATGGAAAATATACCGAAAAGTGATTAACTAAATAAGGCGGAGAACCGTATATGTATTTATGGGAAAGGTCCATGAAAAACAGTTATGACTACAGAATTATTTGTGTTTATCTAGCAATGAATTTCACTATCTTCTTCTTTCAAAAAAAAATTTGATGCTTAAATTATTCTCAGTCTTAGTCGCTTGTCAAGCTCTAATCATCTATTAAAAAAAAAAAAAATTTCGACTTTACTCACCGCGACGTCTGGCCCTAAAGTAAGCAAAGCTTGTGTTATGGATACCACACAACGGATACAGATACACATATATTACTTCTTTTTGTAAATACATACTAATACACCCAGACTCAAAACAAACACAAATGTTTTTTTTTTTTATCACATAAATGGTTGTCCAATGCGGAAATCGAACCCACACCCTCTGCGCAGCAGTCAGCCACACTACCAACTAGGCTGCGAGGGAGTCAAAACTTATGCATGTATTAAACTCAATTTTAAAACTAGTGATGTATCAATATTGCCGTTGGAAATAAATAACAAAAAACTAAAATGGTTTCCTGCAAATAATATATTTTATTGCAATGTTGTTGAGATAACAGAAAGAACATAACTCTCACCTAACTAACTAGTCTGACTAGTAAACCCTACAGCAAACACATCTGTCTTTATGTTTGTACGTCAATAACTTTTGTAATAAACAAAGCTTTATAACTTGTGCTGATTACACCTATAACTATAACAATAGCGTAACTGTTTGTATATTCAAAATCTGTAGTATAACTTATCTGCCAATGGTAAAAAATAGTGATAAAAACACACATTTCCATGCCCATAGTTTTCAAAAAAGAACTTTTTAATACAGATGATGGGATATACCTATTAAGAATTTGTTTTGAGTGCGGGAAATGATTGATTATTTCTACTTTATCAAATAAACAAGTAATAATGTCAAAATTGATGTAATTTATTCATATTTTATGATTTTACTGGAGCCTTTTTTGTCTAAATGTTTTTTATTTATTAGTAATCCAGAATCGATGACCTTCCTTGTGTTAAATAAAGTGTGTAAACAATTGAAATAACTGTAGACAGTAAATTAAATTAAAATATACATATTTACACCACGTACTTTCTCTCACAAAGACATTTTGTTGAATTACTTAAAAACAAATTTAAATTACTTAAATCAGCATTTTCCTATAGATAAGTTATACTAAATTATTAACACTTTTACTTAATTGAATATTTTTATAATGTTGCGAACAATAGGTGATTATGTTCTTTGTAGAAAGTTCCTAAGCTCTGCGGGGAGATCATTGTATTTGTGCGGTCGTTCTTGGTTATCGATGAATAGTTCGATAGAAGTTTCAATTTGTATCGATTTAAAATAATGTAAGCGGCTAACAAGAGAACATCTGTTTTCAATTAATTAACTTCTGTGAATAAAACTTTGAAAGATCAGTTCTAGTTTTTGTTAATTTACCACTCAGTTTTATTGGAATAAAAACGTAAAATAAATTAATAGTCTTATGTAGTTGCAGCAATGAAATTATAGCCAATCGAAAAATTGTTCTAATTAATTTGTTATAATTATGTAAATACCTATCCATCAATAGTGAAGCTAATTAAAATAGCGTAAGAAATTTAAAAGTAGAGCAATATTATTAACTTCTAGACTTTACCAGCGGCTCCACCTGCCCTGAATTCGGGTATCGGCGTGGAACTCCTTAATTATCTTCTTAATTATAATAATGAAGTTTGCTATAGCAAACTATAGCTACATCTATTGTTCTTAAAACTCTGTTATAGTAATGCCCGCGGGAGGTTTTGAATTTTTCGAGATAAAAAGTAGCCTATTAGCAATTCCAAGACCTAAACTATATGTATGCCAAATTTCATCCCAATGCGTCTAGTGGTTTAACCGTGATTGAGTAACATACATCCATCCAGACATACAAACTTTCCCCTACATATAATATAAGTAGGATACATTAATGGAATGGAAACACAATCCACACTAATATTATAAATGCTAAAGTTACTCCATCTGTCTGTCTATCTGTTTGTTACCTCTTCACGCTTAAACCACGAAATCGAACGATCAGAATTGGTATAGAGATAGTTTAGTTCCAAGGAAGGACTTTATCCCGAAAAATTCAACAGTTCCCGCGGGAGCTTTATAACCGAACTTCACAAATGAACCATAGCTGCAGCTACGTCTTTAGTATAATCAAGGAGTTGCCGTAAGAATCCCACGCCGATAACCAAATTTGGGGTGGGCGGAGCCGCTGGCAAAAACTAGTGTGATATAAAGGAGAAATTTGTATGAGAGTTCCACCCTTTACTGTCACGGTAAAAGCAAATTTGTGCGGGTAGAACCATAAGAAACAAAATAGTACCTAACGCGAAAAGTGTTAATCTCTAAAATACACATAATTCATAATAAAACTTTCACACACATCCTTCAACATTTTTCCGCATTTTTTTATAAATCAATTACTGCTTCACGGCTACTTTAATTTATTAAGTAAGTATATTTTTATTCTACAGTAGTATTTATTTCAATTTCATATAAATATGAGACACATAAATATTTAATTATTTATTTTCACAAGTGATAATATGAACATAAAATCATAGTACTGCTATGAATAATGCCATCCCTATGAATAATAAATTTATAGACTTGCACCGCTTCTGGGCACATTTCGCATAACGCTTTCCATTTTGAAGACTTAACCCATAAACATGCAGTGATCTGTTATTGTGTTATGGTAATACTATTGACTTGTTTATAGTTCGTGGCTAACATACGGTCCCAGTTAAGGGTACTCGTGCATTAACTTTATACAATATTGAATAGAGCACAATATTTTTTTTACGCTTGTGTGCTACATACCTACCAATATTATTAAATAAGATAGTTTTTGAGTGTGTTTGTTGCTATTTCAGGCCACAACAACTTAACTGATTTGGCTGAAATTTGAAACGGATATAGCTTACACTGTGAATTAACAGTTAATCTCAGAAAATTACCCTCAGAACGAACTATTACTGAATATAGCTTGCTGGAACTTTTTTACTATCCGAACTTTCTAACTATAACTTTTTGCTATGAATTACCACTGGTATTTCCAGAAATTATTTAGCTTCCTTCTTCCTACCACGAACGCTTGGGTTGTAGAATGAGCTCCCTGTCGAGGTTTTCTCTAAGCACTGTCAGTATGAGGCCCTTTAAGGAAGAAGTTATAAGTTTTTTAAAAGGATTGGCAGCGAGCGAATGATGCCCCTGGTGTTGCAAGCGCACGGCTACGGTGACCGCTTACCATCAGGCGGACCGTGAGCTTGTTTGCTACCTTAGTGTTTAGATACGTATTACATCTGGTTTGTTTTTCTGTACTTCTCACATGAAACAAACTAGACCATAAAGCAACAATGTTGCAAAATCTAAATCATGCCCCGGATTGGTTGATGGTTCTATTTATTAACTTTAACCAGCTGGAAACTGGAATCCTGGACATATTTTTAGAATTAATGTAAGTTTATATGGGACTCCACTAGTTAATGCTAGTATATTTAATTTTTATGAAGTCATTAAGGTTTGATTTACATTTCATTCTTTAAGTGTGAATACTCAATTTTATTATACGTGAACACATAAATACATAAACGATACATTAGCAAAAGATTAAAATGTAAATTTGACCGACTGATCAGTGCGGACTAAAAAGTTCTTTTTATTTATGAAAACCAAGGATATTTTTTTATTGAGTGTTTTAACTTTTAATTCCATGTGCAATGTATACATTATATTAAATAATGTAAAAGTTCGTAAGTTTGTAACTTAATCACGCCGCAATGAACCGTAGCATAGCCGCTAGTTACTAGTAAATTCCATACTAATATTAAAAATGCAAAAGTAACTCTGTCTGTTACCTCTTCACACTTAAACTACTGTACCGATTAAGATAAAATTTGGCAAGGCTATAGTTTGAGTCCCGAAGAAGTACAAAGTACTTCAAATCGTCAATGTGAGTCGTTTTTTCTATAATTGATGAGTTGCCTTTGAAACCGATAACCAAATTTAAGGAGAGTGCAACCGCTGGAAAATTTGACATTTTAAGTTCCGGGAAAGGTCACAGGCTACTTGAAATCGTCAAGTGTGAGTCGGTTTTTTTATAATTTAGGAGTTGCCGTTGAAATCCTACACCGATAACCAAATTTAGGGCGGATGAAACTGCGGGCAAAAGCTAATATTTAATATTTTAGGAAGTTATTAAGGTATAAATAACAATTTAGATTTGAACTGTGAATACTCAATTTTATTATTCATGAACACATAAATACATAGACAATGCATTTGTGAAAAATGTATATGTGAACAGCCGATAATTCAAACTTAAGTGTTCAAAATTGCTTTATGTAAAACCAAGGACGTGCTTTTCTATATGTTTACTTAATTCTATGTTTGAATTTTGACTGGCAAATATAATATAAATCTAAAAGTTTGTGGATTTGTTTGTTTATAACTCAATCACGTCGAACCAGAGCATTCAATAAAGCTGAAATTTGGCATAGAGTTAGTTGAAGAGACGAAAAAGGGACTCGAAAAATTCAAAGTTCCCGTCCCAATAACTATAACTTAATTCCACGTTGACAAACACAGCTGTAGCTTAGCTTGCTGTAACAAACTTAAACTAAAAAAAGTCAAAATAATACAAATATAGAATAAATTATGAATAATATTTTTGTAATAAAATGTCATCATATCGTACGGGTATGGCCTTATTAAAATAAGCTTGTAAACACTGACTCAACTTGGTGTTTATAAATCAGTCATTTCTCGACAGTGGGAAATGGAAATGATTCAAACGTCCCTCCTTAGTAACACAGCAAGTTGATATACTGTGAAGTCTTGAGGCTATGCAGAATACTCTTAGGTACTTGTTCAGAACCTGCATCGTTTTCTTTGAAGGTAAGTAAAATAAGTTTATAATGGAAGTAAACAAATTGTAAGTTATTGTTTTTTTACTCCTTAATTATAGGTAGGAAGTTTGTTGGATTATATAAATTTCTAGTATTTGTTTTTAATTTTTCGTAAAAAGTAGTCTATGACCTTCTACGTCTCTTTAATCTCTGTACCAAATTAATAATATAAGTATTGATTTATTATAGGTATGAGATACTTATACGTATTATGTTGCAGTTGGATAAGTACAGTGCATCTATTTTTAAAATTATAAGATGAATGTAAGAATATATTTTAATAATAAATTAGCTATTGTAAATATCTTGGAAGTTTACTTTTATGGCCCGAAAAATAAAATATATATTATACCTCTTTGTTGTTGGAAAGAAAAAAAATAATATTTGTTTTCAATTTTTTACAGTGCCATTTCGTTTTAGGCTCAATTTTCAGTAAACTCGGGAAGAAATGTTATTTTAATGTTTTTTTTTAAAAAAAAAAGGCCACATATTAGCCGTTAGTATAAACTGAGAGTCAATTTACATTGATAGATTTTAAAAAATAACGGTAAAATAAATTCGTTTTCGAAATTATTGGTGAATTATTTTTGTATGAGAATCTGAATGATGAGGCCGCTCAACAAAATTTTATTGATAAAATAAAGTACATCTATTGAATTAAAAATATGTCCTCTTCTTAGCTGCAAAGCCTTACCTATAGTCAGTATGGCCTGCAGAACAGAATCCCACCACCATTAACCCTAATTCTAAGACCGCTCCGTGCTTCTGTTGCTGCTTGCCGATACGTGAGGCGTAGGTTTTGAACTTTTGTGTTTGTCTAGATATTGAATATATGCATATTATATGTGTGTATTTCCAAAGAGTACAGGTATATGTAAACAATTATGTTTGCTGTCTGGTAACCCGTAGTATTATATCCTTTGTTTAGTTTGCTGACCGCGAGCCAAATAAAAAACATAATGATTAAATGTTCATAATGTGTATGTATGTATATTTATGACTTCCAGACATGTACTATTTTTAATAATCAAAAATATGGATACGGGCTTCAAAATGTACTGTCAAATTCTAACTTGAAACTCAAAAGCTACGTTAGTAAGTAGTTAAGTTACATTATGATACAAGTGAGCTAAGCTGCTCATTCAGACAAGATTGTGTTGTGGGCGTAATACAACCAACCGAATGTGTATTGAAACCTCACGAGAGTCACACAACTGTTGTCACACACACACTTGAATGACAGTAAATACTTATATTAGTGTCAAAATATTGTAAATAGTTGATATTTAATGGAATCTAATCGTTTTAATATGTTTTTAACAAACGCGTGTGATTTTTTTTTCTAAAAATATGAAATTAGTTTATAGGCATAATTTCTTTTTGCTAAAAATGAGAAAAAATCTGTAAATTAATTAAAAGGCACTTGCGCGGTAATTGTTATAACCCATTACGAAGCTGAAAACAGTGCAGTTATGGGTGCATTATGAGCAAGTGTGTTGAAAAATATATCACGGACTGCGTTTAAATGACCCACATCAGAACTTTAAGTTCATCATCCATCTACGCGTATTAAATAAATGTAAGTAATTAAGAGCGAAGTCTAATACGTACGTTTAATTGCTAACCGTGTGCGGTATTTGACGAAACTTTATTACTTTCTAAGTGTTAGTGCCTTTAATGTCCGTCCGTATAATATAACCATCAGTACCTGCTTAGAATTTTAAATAAATTGACTCAATAAATTATTACTGTACTGTTATTTGTAAGATCAATGATTAAATTATGATTTGCATCAGTATCTACCATATTTCGAAGAAACTAGTGTATAATTTTTAAGTCAGTGGTTTGGGTATAAATATGATATGTGATTGTTAACCAGTAGGAGTTCTAGTTATGTGAATATAATCGGCAAATTACTTTAATAACGACGATTTTGAACTAAGTTTTACTAAGAGTCCCTATTGTCCCTTGGTAGAATTAAACGCACAAAAAATGCACTTCTTATGCACATCATGTACCATCAACAGTCACGAAACAACGTATTAACTCATGAAAATCTAAATTTTAGTAGAAACACCAATGTTGTACCTATTTTTTACAACGATAACAGCGAGTAAAAGAGTGTTCTTAACCGTCGCATGTGTATGAAAGCTTTGATGCGTGTAGATGAAGCAAAATAAGTGTTCCTGGAACGTAGAAAAAGTCAATTTTTGGTCTCTGCCTAAGCCTATGGTAAACAGGCGGGAAGTTATGTATGTACAGAGAAAAATAAGATAAACATATATTTATTTCTATGGATATTCTTTTTAACTATTTACAAGGAAGGTAAAGGTGATTTTTGTTTTTAAGAATGGTAATAAAGAGCGTGAATTATTATGTTTGGCTATTTGAGAGGGTAATGGTTCCAATATTGTCTACAATCAAGCTATTATATGCCAGCATGGCTTAAAATACAAGTATACCTGGATGACTCTGTATCTTTTTTTTTGTTTGTCCAAGATACGCAAAGATATGCACAATTATTGGTCGTTTAAATATATAAGCGAAGAAATACTGGAATTGCAGTGAATAATGGCAACATAGGCATGATGACAAAATTTTATTGGTGAAGGATTGGTGGTGAATATGTGGCGTGACATGATAAGAAATAATTATTCTGATTAGTACCTATGCATTACAGTGAGATAAAAGATGCACGAAACAATTCCATTACGCAAAAGTAATTGGTACTTTCCGAAGATTAGGTCTTGTCCGTATCTAAATTAAATTGAGTCACTTCTTAGAAAGATGACGTCAAGAGTAGCTTAAATCGACGAACGTGTATGAGAGCATTTATAGAAGTGGTTAAAGCAGAAAAACTGCAGGCAACAGGCGTAATATTATGTATTTTTATACAAAATAGCCGTTAGAGCGTATTCGCAACTTCTGTTTTTGCATATACATAAGTATTTAGGGTCAGCATATTATTTCTTTTTCCTAATGTTTTAAACTCAATTATAGAAGTATTGATTGATGATCCATGATCGCGGAATGACTGGCGTACTTACGAGTTTGTACAAAGTCTATGGGCAAACATGTCTATCTACTCTCTTTCTTTTTCGTTTTTTTCTTCTACTTCTAGAACTCACTCGAAAGTCACCACGAAAGTATATATTTACTGTGTCACTGCCTTTTTCGGAACGTACTACTTTTTTACTGTTTTTTATTAATTCTAATACTGGATACCTCGTATTCGACAATTTAAACCCATCTTCACAATTGAAGTTATATATATATATTAATTAATTTGCTTGCAACAGCACCGAAATATCAGAAGCTTATTTCCTTGGCTAATCACGGTAAGAACCACGTATAACAATATGTGCCAATTATAGGAGTAAGCAAAATAACCCTAAATAAAGCTTGTTTTATGCTTTTTATCGTGCTACCTTTTACTGAGTTGGTTTTGATTTTTTATTTTTCTAATAGTTCAGTGACCAGATACATACAGGTGCTGTCAATTTCTTAACCTCTGCATTGCTGTCATAATATAGAGCAAAAACCGTAAACTTTATTACGGTGTAAGAGAGTGCACAAGTCATTGTCTGAACACAAAAGCGAAAGTTCATTCATTAGTTATGAGATAATTAGGTGTTTCACCCGCAACGCAATATATTGCGTCACATGTGAGTTTTTTTCTTCGATTGTTTGTGCAGTGAACTTGTGTGGAAAGAAATTGCTTTTATTTGCTTATTGTTTAATATTTGTCGGAAGCTGATGTGAACTTCTAACGAACTCCCTTTAAGTTTGACAGATTTTATCTTAATCACATATTCGTAAAACACAGGATCCTTACCTACATAATTATAACATTTTTGTGTTGCTTTTGAAAGGGACCAGTGTCGTCTTTGGGAAGCGGGGTATTTCATAGGTACCCTCACTTGGCAGCTGACAGTTTTATATATTTAGAACTATATATGTAAATTTATAATCTGATCTCGGAAACGGCTCCAAAGATTTTCATGAAATTCAGCATGTAGGGGGTTTCAGGGGCGAGAAATCGATCAAGCTAGGTGTGTTTAGGCAATGATAAACTAAAAAATATGACTCTTCCAGACATCTATTGGCGAGTAGTAAAAGTAATACTATTAGCAACACTAAAGCTACTTGACAATGGATGGCGTTGTTAAAAAAAACGAGCAAATCCTTTCGGTCCTCCAGGTTACTCCTTACTCGTAATCCAGTAGTGTAGACGAAACAATGTACTCGAGAAATGAAGATTAAGACTCATTGGTACATGCCGAGGCTTGAACCCATCGCTGACTAAATATATGAATATAGGTTTAGGACCTTAGTCCAGATACAAGCCATCATAAGCAGTGTTGCGGCGATACGCTCACCTGTCACACAGGATTAAAGGCTGTCATCTATATCTACACTATGATGAGGGTATGTATGTAGCTACTGGTTAACCCCTTCGAGGAATAGAAACCGTGACGTTTTACATAAACATACAAGTAGTATTAAGAGAACTCGTTGAAGGTCTTCTTATTTAACATGTAACTTGAATTGATTTGATGAATAACTGTGAATGTAAGTAACGAAAATGAAATATAAAAAGTGGTAAGCATTGAAAAGCTAGAAAAGAAAGCTTTGCGCTCTAGTAAAGTCTTTATTAATGATTTTATAAATGGCTGTTGTCAAAATATTCGGAACAATTGTAATTAGACTCTTGTACGGAACAAAAGTGGTGATCTTACCTAATGAACGGCGCGTGCGTCCAAATGCAGCTTCGTATTATTGTTATTGTGGCCTAAAACCTAAGCGAAAGCGTTTCATTGCTTGCTATGATTTATGGTTAAATATTAATATGTATAAGTATTTATTTAAGTTTTTTTTTATTGTTTTGGTTTGTAATCAAGAAAATAAATTGTTTTTTTTTAATGTTTCTGAAATAAAATTTTCATCAACTGAGCTTTTTAACGAACAGTCAACTAATTACTAAAGTTAGTATAGAATTGGCAAAGGCGTATATTATCCTGTCCCTGTTTTTTCAGTATATATAGTCGCCTCTGCTATCAGAAGAAGTGATTGGTGAAAGGAGGCCCACATTAGGTATGATGTGGGTGTGTTTCCAGCCGCTGGTTAGCCCCTACAGGGAATAAAAATAGGGGCGTTATACATATAACTTTTAAAATAACTGGCTCAAATATGTAAGTAAGCAAGTTCATTTACGTTTTTAAAAAAGGAGTACTTTGAGTACTAGAAAGCAAATTATAATTTCATAAATAGGAAAATTATAATTCTTAAATTTCTTCTTTTTCCGTTTTCGATAAAAAAATATTTTATGATTCTAATAAACGAATCATTTTAAAACATTTTTTGAAGGCAACATATATAAGTATTAGTGCCTCATTAAGAAATTAAAAGCATATATTAGAAACTAGCCACTATGTTTAAAAAACTATTGGTCTAAATTGCTTACTTTCCGCTCCTCCGCTCTTCCTTGAACCACTAATCATCATTGCCTAGCTCAATGAAAGGCTAACGAAGAATAATTAATTATATACAAAATGTATACAATAAGTTAAAATTTTAGGTTCAAAAAAAATATATGTTACAGTTGTAACGTGTTATATATGTTACAGTTAAAACCAGTTTTTAGATAGAACGCGTTTTTCCTAGTTAGAACTAGTTTTTACTAAATTCGTTTGTTAAAACTAAAAATAACTACTGCTCAAAATTTAATATCAGTAAAACGCGTTTTTCCGAATTATGGAATGTTATAATCCTAACACGCGAGTAGCTGCCGGTGTTAAAGACTTCCGTTGATTAATAGGTCTTGCAGAGAAGCCAAAATTCTTCAAACTGCATATGAGTCTTGGACCACGGCTGGTTATAATAAGGATCCGAATATTTCTAAAAAAAAACGCGAATTAAATGCTGCTTCGAGGTTCAGTAAGAAAGCAACTGCCAGAGCAAAATTCCAATTCATCGGTAAAATATGTGGGAGATATGCGAGCTATTCTTCTGGCAGTCGTGCTTTCTGGTCGCTTTTCAAAGCTGCCGAAGGGAACTTTCGCCGGTCGTCGTTACCACCACTGCGAAAGACCGATGGTGACAGCCCATAGTGCTAAAGAGAAAACCGATTTACTAGGCTGACTGACAGTAGGTGGCTACTATAACGTGGTGCGGAAAGACCATGCCGGAAATCTCCATAACACAGCGAGAGGTCCAGCGGGTGTTGCTTTCTCTAGATGTTCATAAGTCGAGTGGGCCAGACGGTATACCAGCAGTGGTGCGTAAGCAGTGTTCTCTTGAGTTATGTCCTGTACTCACGGGCCTCTTAGCGCTTTCCTACCACACTAGGCAATTTCCGTCTTCATGTAAGACTGCGAATGTGCACCCGGTGCCCAAAAAGAGCGATAGATCAGGTACATCGAATTACAGACCTATCACGATTACCTCTCTCCTCTCCAAGGTGATGGAGCGTGTGATCAACACACAGCTTCTTAGATACCTAGAAAAACACGACCTGGTCAGTGACCGTCAATATGGCTTTCGCCACGGTCGCTCGACTGGTGACCTTCTAGTGTATCTCACACACCGATGATTAAGAGTCAGGGGGAGCCATTGTCATGTAGCCTGGACGTAGCAAAGGCGTTCGATCGGGTCTGGCACCGGGTTCTTGTATCAAAGTTGCCATCTTGCGAATTGCCCGAGGGTTTGTGCAAAAGAGGGGGCTAGCTTTTTGTCCGGCAGACGCATACAAACCGTAGTTCACAGTAGTTGCTCCGATAGGATGGACATTAATACTGGTGTCCCGCAAGGCTCTCTGCTGTATCCTACGCTGTTTCTACTGCATATCAATGATACGTTGGACATCAACAACATGCATTGCTATGCAGATGTACTGGGCACGCTTATTACACGGGTCGTGCAAAACATCCATCGTTTCGTTAAGGAGGAAAACCGCGGAGAACTTGTGTCTCAAAACGGGACCACACTATTCAAGGTCTCTGACTGGGGACGGGTAAACTTGGTCCGATTCAACCATACAAAGACACAAGTTTGTGCGTTCACTGCTAAGAAAATCCCATTCACTGTAGTCCCACAATCCCAGAACACTCCCCTCTCCATCTCCAAGAGCATTGAGATCCTTGGAGTTGACATCTCCAGCGATGTTCAGTTCCGAGATCATTTGCAAGAAAAGGTGAAGCTGGCGTCCAAAAAACTAGGCGTACTCAACAGAGCGAGGCTGTACTCCACGTCGGGGCAGAGATTGCTGCTTTACAAGTCGCAAGTTCGACCCCATATGGAGTACTACTGCCATCTCTGGGCGGGTGCACCCGGATACCAGCTTGGCCCTTTTGACTCGATTCAACAACGGGCTGTGAGAATTGTAGACGATCCCAAACTCACTTGCCGTATCGTACCCTTAAGTCTGAGGAGAGACTTTGCCTTCCTGTGTGTGTTCTACCGCTTGTACAATGGGATGTATTCTGAGGAATTGTTCCCACTGCTGCAATGATGCCCACTGCTACTTTCTACAATCGCACCGCTCGCCATCGGCAGGGAATTCATTCTTACACTTTAGAACCGAAATGGTCGTGCACAGTGCGGTTTCAGAGAAACTTCCTCCCGCGAACGCTTGGGTTGTGGAATGAGCTCCCTGCCAAGGTTTTCTCTAAGGACTACAGTATGGACAACTAGTTTTATCTGAAAATGAAATATATCGTTGGAAGATTCTAACTAGGGAAAACGCGTTTTAACGAAAAACGGGTTTTAACTGTAACATATATATGTAAATAAATTTTTCTAAATTAAAAATTATTAAATAAGTAATCATAACATTATTTAATAATTTGTAATTTAGAAAAGTTAAAGTATAAAAGACATTTTTTGGATAATTTTTGGAAGGTAACATAACATAGTCCCAGTTATATATCATAAGAATAAAATAAACATGTGTACATTTTTTAATATTAGTAGATATATATGTTTTTTCTTTTATACATTGTCGCATGCGATTTTACAGTTTCGACAAAATCATGAGTTTATCTTGTAATATTAAAAAATGCATCTTGAGAATAGAAAGGATTTTTTACAAATTATACACTTACTCTTATGAACGTTTATAAAGGATACAAATATTATACTACTCAGTGTCGGTACCGAAACGGAAATAAAATATGACAATGCCATTTATATTTTAATAATAACATTTTTGGACAAATAACACTTTTGATCCCTAACTAAGCAATGTTTCTGGTATCGGTAGACAAGATAACTGAAAACACTTTTAAGTTTTTTTGTAAATAGTTATATCTGCATACGATACAAAGACAACACACAGTATCAAGACAAACACATCACGTAAAAGGTTTATACTGTGCGAGGATCGAACCCAACCTACTCAGTTCAGGAGGTAAAAGCAAATAACCAAAAGAGTTGGCATATCTAAGACAATGTTCAGATGTAGCTATAAAAACCCTTTTTAAAATCACAATCCGTACATTAATGGGCAAAAAACTTGGTGATAAGCTACAATTTGCTATTTGCTTTGCTTATACTGAAATTACCCTTTAGTACTTTCACAGTTGCTCGCGGAAAATGCACAATTATGTGGTTAAAATTATGATCCAGTTTTTGTGTAGTTACCCTCATCTTGTAACCGATGAGCTACGTGACGGTCGGGTATTGCTTCTAACTGACCTCGGTTGCGGTTTTCTATCGATTCTCTGTTTGTTTTCTATTTGAATAGATCTACAACAAGCTGTATCAAAATAGAACAAAAAGAATAGAACTGTCTGTCGAATGGTTCGGATACGAATGTTAAGAGATGTTCTTTCATCTTTTGTTTTTAAATATGGCATCAAATTGAAAAGAAAAAATGGTCATAAAATAAGTTTAATAGAATAGTGATGTCTTTTTTAGTAAAAGAATTGAAGTATTATGTTTCCAATTATTATGTTAAGATCTATAAAAGATAATAATATATTTTATTTAAATGTTAAATATTGTTTTTTTGTTTCCAAAACCTTAACTTATTAAAAATATTTTGGTATTAGCAATCAGGTTAGAAAAAAGGTAGTATCTACTATCGAAGACTTTTTTTTTTGTGTTTTGTAACGGAAATGAAAAAAAATAAAGTGACTGTCATAGTTTTGAGCAAAGCATAGAAATTATTTTTCTAAAGTTATTGAAAAGCTAATTTAGGAAAATTAAAAAAAAAACTTGGTAATTTATTACCAATAGACGTAAAGTATAAAAAAAGGGTTTTAGAGTCAAAGCTTTTCGGTCACAGGTCACTTAGCATAGGTATAACGTGTTTTAATTTTATTGAAAAAATATATGAGACAAGCATACATAACAGAGTTAAGTTAAAAACAGAATGTTTTTATTAGTGTTTAAAAGCTATACCTACTCCCTATCAGCCTCATACGTCCCCACTGCTGGGGCACGGCCTACCCTTAACGAGGGTGATTTGGGTCATCGTCCTCACGCGGGCCTAGTGCGGATTGTGGACTTCACATAAATCTTTTTATTTTTTTGATGTATGCAGGTATTCATTTAACAAAAAAGCCAGTAGTGTGAATAATGAATGTACTTGAGAAATTAAGAAAGATACTCATTGATAGACGCTGGGTCTCGAACCTCCACTGCTCAGGGAGCTTATTGGGAACAGTCTCGAGCTATTCGAACTCTGAAATTTAAGACATTAATGTATGAAAGTCTGACCTACCTCTCATGCATACATTTTTCTCTCGAAATACAGAGTCCAACTAAATCGAGATTGTTCCCAATAAGCACCCTGGACGCGAAGTGAAATCGAAACCCCTCGGCTACCACCGACTTATATACCTACTAATATAGCGTATTTTACCCCAATTTCATAGGTCTATAGAAATGAGACTTAAGATAAGTTCATTTAAAATATTGGCACATCTCGTTGCTCTGATTAGGAATTGGACTCAAAACAGGGTATTATATAAATAGGTAATAGGCCCATTATTACTGTGACACTTTGATCCCTAATATGCTTATACTTAGTATATTATAATAGGTACACTTTGTGATAGGTACAAATTAACTTGTTTGTGATTCCTTGTTTTTCAATAGTGGCTAAAACCTTTCATAATATATTACATGAAAGTATGATTATGTATTTTTTAGCTCGCTAATATTCCTAGTAAAATTTAAAAAAAAAATGTCTTTTCCTTAACATGCTAAAATACGTGATCATATCTTGCACAAGCTTCTTTGGGATAAATTGTATTTGCAGAACAGTATCAAAGAGCGACCTGCAATATTTAAGCCGTCCTCTTGAGCGGTCAAATATGAAATTTAAAAATGGCACGAATTTTTTTGAACCGGATTGACAAACTCGTCAAGTTTTATTTAAATTGTGGACTGGCACAAAAAAAATAATTAAATTAAAAAAGTAAAAAAAAGTAATCGATATTTGAACGCTCGCCGCGATGCTTGGCGACAAAATTCCCTAAACTATTTTTATTATTGTCAACAGAGTTGTCAGTTGTCAGAGTTGTCAGTTGTCAGAGTTGTCAAATAATAATACCTCAGCCCGCATACTCACGATCGCACGGTTATGCTGTATTCGCGGGCCGCGGCAGTAAGTTTACTATTACTCAATGCATAAATTAAACGGAATCTAAACTAATAATGTTATTTAAGCTAAGAAATCACATCTTTGGTTATTTTTATACTAGCTCATTTGAAAGACATTATCTTTCCCTTTCCGTTACTTTTGCGCTGAAGCGCTATACCCCGTCGCATCGCTCGTTTGCGCAATTTATACTCGGCTCCTAAGGGTCTTAGCCTAATTTTTTTAATAATATCCTATAATCTTCCTCAATAATTAGACAATCATTTGCACAAAAAGTTTTTCAAATCCAACTGTTCTGTCAAAGATTAAGAGATTAGCATGTTTAAACAAAAATTAAACTAACAAACTGTTGAGCCTTGTCATACTAGAATAGATAAAGTACAAATCACACACATAATTACATAATATGTATAATTAAACAAATCTTCTGCATACAAAAACCAAAAACTGTTATAATTGAAAGCTAACACATTTAAGTAGGTACTTAAAAATAGAATGCGGTTGGTAGTTTATGAAATAGATATGTTTCATACAAAAGACATCAACGAACGAACGCTTCAGTGATACCAGCAAAAATTACCTAATAAAATATTTAGACATAATTTTCGCATAGATCATATTTTTATAATAATAAAATAACTTTAGAGAAAATAAATTAAATTAGAAAAGGTATCCTCTAATTTCAGTCTTTCGATGTAGGTATAGCTAAAAAATAAAAACACAAGAATATACTTATTTTAAAATTTTTACATCTATTTAACAACATGTTATCAATAAATAAACAATTTTATTTTGAATAAATAAATAAATTAAAACATCTATTACAAATTATTTAATTGTTAAACAAGACATTACTGGTCAACGTATTTGTATTGTTTTATTAAAATCTGCTTTAACCCGTGCTGCAAAGATAACTGCTACTTCTTTCTGCTTTTTTCAACACATCTGCCTGTCGTATAGGCCAAATGAAAAAAGCCTTTTCAATAATTTAAAATAAGAAATATTATATCAATAGACGATATTTCGGCAAAAGACTTTGTCGACTAATTTTTATCATTGTATCACTCAGCAATAAACTTTAGGCGAAAACGATATGATCTATACAAAGGCAAAAGATACATCTTAAATACATAACAGATAATTGTAAAAGGGCAGAGGTTGCAGAATGTCGCTCGATTAATATATGTATGTGTATGCAATAAAATTGTGTGAACGATATGAATTATTTATATATGCAGCAAATGGTAATGATATTATCAATTTAACAAAATAAAACCAAGTTTAAAATATTATAAATTTATAATTTATTGATCATAATTGGTTCCTAAATTTTAATTTGTACGTTTTAAAAATATAAAAGTGATTTTGTGTAGTAGTAACAAAATAGCGTTTTTAAATCTATACGACAAAATAGTTATTTTAATCTTCTGTGACTATTTGTTATTAACAGGGAGAAATGAATCAAAATTATTATTTTTAATTAATATAATCATGGGCGCTGAATGCGGAGGGTAATAGGATACACTTGCACCACCCTGGCTTCAAAAAAAATAATCAGTTACAAAAAGTCTACGAATTGTAATCAAAATTTTATACTATTTAAATTTTTGGGTATTAGGAATCATGTTAGATTTATAAAATTTTTTGAACAATATTTTACCATTTTTTAAAAAACATATCTTCCAATCAAATATAGTATACTAACCTGTTAATGTGTAGGCACATATTATAACACAGCAATTTGAAAATCTATTATTATTACTTTTGTTTAGAAGTAAATCAATCATTGAAATGAAAAATATCATAAGGATTCATATGATCAAAATAATGAAAACATATTTTACTCAATTTATTACTGTAACTGTAACTGTTAGTTGAGAGCAATGCTTCCAAATATCAAATTACAGTGCTTTGTTGTTCTTAAATCTATTGCTACCACTGCCTATTTGTAGCTATCATTTCAATTTTGTTCGACATTAAACCCCTATCGGTAACAAAATGTTATTTGTTTTTTTCATAAACAATTTCAATTAATTTAGTTGCATATGTTACACAATAAACTCGTGTGCAAAATATGAGATTTAAAATATACCCTAATCCTAATTTTTAATTTTAACTCATAAATGTGAATGTCTGTAAGTTAGTGTGTTTGTTATTGCTTGTCGTTGCAACGGCACAACCATCCAATTTTTCATCTAGGTATAATTGAAAAAAGGCAGGTAAAAGGACACAGTATAGTTTTATGCCGATGGAGAGTTTTAACAGGACTAGATTTTCACAAATGATACCGTGGGGCACTATTACTTTCAGCTGCAAAACGGTGCAACGAAGTGAATTGATTTTTGACACCTACAGAAGTACAATCTACACATATCATCCCAATTAGTCAAACGGTTCTTGTTGGAATCATACGGCTATGTCCGAATTCCACATGAGCTAAGGCAGTAATGCAATATTTTATAAATAATTATTTGTGTCCCATGTAATCATAAAAATAACCTAAATAATTGTATTAACAAAAAAACTATATTATTGTATGTACATTTTAAAAGTATAAGCAACAATCTCTATACTCACATCATGATCCGGTACGTAAGAGTACACGTGGAGCTTGTCGATCCTGATGGTTCCTTGAAATGGGTATAACAATGACCCTTTGGCAAGTTCTGATGAAGACCATACACTAACTGAAGCTTCACGACCTCTAGCACCACCAGGCCTCAACGCCAAACTCAACTCTTGAGGAATTAATACTAAAGTCTCCATCTTTTTATATTAATTCCACCTTCATAATCCGATGTAAGTACTTATTAGTCCTTTTTCCCGACTTCAATGTCAGAAGTTCAAATAAAAAGAAAACAATTAGTCGAAACCGCATCCACCCACAGTCTTCGACATGTCATAAATGAGTAATCTTCAAGAATGTGACCGGTGTGTCGTCCATCAAAGTTAATGAGTACAAATAAATTATTATGAGAAAAAAGATGGACGTCGTTTCGATTATCGTTTGAAGATGTCACCAACAAATATCGGCTGGGCATGTGATCGATCGCCCGGTGAAATGTCAGGGCGGATTAGTAACTATGCGCAACTTCGACTTTTATTTAATTTTATGCCACTTTTTATTTAATTTAATAAAACAAAATTATGTTAAAAAGTCACTAAAAAAAAAAGTAAAGTTTGTAAATTATTTGTTATTTATTTTTGTAAGTTCGTTCAACCCGGTCAGTATTGTCCGTGAATTGGTACAATATCAGCTGAAGTCGTGCACAGCACGGTTGCGAGTACGCAGAAGGATGCGCGCGCGATCTTCTCTGAACGTGCACTGAAGGAAGCTCTAACATTGACCTTAGCAGCGGCCGTGATCGCGTTTACAGTTCATTTTTTGTTCGATAAAAAGGAGAGGAGTAAAGACCTGCAATATATCTTTGTCCTATCTTTTATTCTACTTTCAACCTTATTGCTGTTAATTCACAGGCTTGGTTTGAGGTAAAATTTATTTTGTAAGGCGCTGAGTAAGGTGCTCCCCACTAGAGGCGGCACCTGCTTTGCTTGTGCGCCGCCCGTCAGAACGGCATAGAGCCTTGCGAGGTGCGCGCGGCCAACTGACCGTGTCTACCTGTTTCTAAAGCTTTTTTTCTGAACAGGTGATTTTTAACGTATCGTAACTATTAGATATCAAATTTAATGTGATGATGGTTTTTTTTTACATTTAAATTTAGTTCATTAAATAAAAAATACTTAGTGTATTTTTTTTTGTAATAAGGTATAACTAAAATATTATTTATTTATATTATTTATTAATATATTATTTTTACATTTACCCATAACTAGAAGCATCATATAAAGATATGTTTAACACAGAAAAAATATAAAGTAAGGAAATTAAAAAATAGTATGTTAACCATTTTTTTTTATAGATTTACTTGCGATTCTTTAACTACTTTAAGTATAAATATAATTTTGATCTTATTTTTGATATATATAATTTAAATTGTACTTTTCTATGCCAAAATGAGGCAAACAAACATATGACCCATTTTAAGTTAAAAGCATATAAACTTAGTGCATAACTTACGGTTTACTGACACTTAAAAAATCTGATAGCTTCCTTCTTACAAATAACATTATGCTGTTGTTTCTAAGAAAAACCTTAACAGGTAAAGACTCATTAAACACACTTAAGGGTTATTGACACTTTGTTGATAACTGATATGTCATAACAATGTATAAAATCAATATAAATATACATATATAGTATATATTTGTATTGATGATATAGCCATGTATAATATATTTTCTTCTAAGACTCTAACCTTCAGGGAGCCATAAACGAAGAGAGATTATTTGTATGTCTGTATATTTATATTGTATTTCTTACTTCTATGAAGATTTTGTGTGTTTATAAGATTGATGTACTAGGACTTTATAAGTCACTAGAACAATGTATAGACAGATACGTTAATAAGTGCAGTTTCATATCCGCAGTTTTTACTTGATTTAGGTACCGATGGAGGTCATTGTAATAAAGTTTAAATAGGCCAAAATACTGATCAGCGTGCGCTGATATTATTCATAAAAATAATAATGACAATTGTCACTTGCGTTTGTTGCTTGTCTTTATAAAATTATTGTCTATGCATCAGCCACAAGCGTTTGCGCAAAGGAACCTTCTTTTCTGATACTGCGTTTGCGCGTGACATTTGCCTATTTATGTCTGACTAGATTTTTCCAGCGGCTCTGGAATTTCTATGTCAACTCCTTAATTAAGAATAGAATAGAATAATTTATTTGTCACAGAAACTGTTACACATTGTAAGAATGTTAGGGTTGACGGCTGTACTAGTATTAACTGTGTCACAGTGTGGGGCCCAAGACGCTCCTTGAGGTACTCCAAACGAAATAAGTTCGTGTTCGCTTGTATAATCGCCTATCTTAACACACTGAGTGCGATTTCAGAGGTAGCTACGGAAGATCTCTAAAACAATCCCTCGTATTCCCACTGATTGCAGCATTATACTAATATATTGCAGCATTATAGCAAGCTATAGCTGTAGTTCGTTTAAGCTCGGTTGTAGTTATTCCCGGGGAAATAGGAAAAAGTATCCTATGTCCTATTTTAGACCCTAACCTACTTATATATGTGACAAGTTTCAACCTGATATGTCAAGCGGTTGAAACGTGACTGAGTAACAGACATCCAAGATACCAAACTTTCACATTCATAACATTAGTGTTTTTTTAAAAGTTGGCAATCAAAGGTTCAGTCACTTTATCAAAGATTTGAAACTGCTGCTTAAACTACCGTGCTTATGTACTTTATAAGAGTGTGTAATCTAAATAAAAGAACTGTTTTGTATGTGTGTGTCGTATTTTAACACTTTGTTATTTGCTAGCACATACTAAAAACAGTTTTTCCCTGTACTTACTTACACACACGCTCGTATCCATTGTAGTGTTTTTAGAATGTGTTAATGTTGCTAATGATATCAATAAAATATGACGTTACAAAGTCTGCTGTTTGTAATTAGCCCTTTAGTGCTAAAGCATCCATTAGGGTTTCGAAACCAAAGAGTACTAAGTTACTAAGACTTCGCTGTCCGTCCGACTGTCCGTCCGTCTTTCGTCTGTCACTAGGCTGCTTTTCTTAAACCGTGATAGTTAGACAGTAAAAATTTTCACAAAAGATGTATTTCTGTTGCCGTTATAACAACGAATACTAAAAAACAGAATAAAATACATATTTAAGGGGGCTCCCATACAACAAACGTGATTTTTATGCTTGTTTTTACTCGATATCGATAGCGGCAACAGGTAGACGCTTAAAATATTCAAAGAATATTTAGTTATATATTATCTTTAAAAATAAATAATTAAATTTAAATAAAACAAAAATTTAAGGGGAGCTCCCATACAAAAAACGTGATTTTTTGCCGTTTTTATAGATAATGGTACGGAACCCTTCGTGCGCGAGTCCGATTCGCACTTGGCCAATTTTTTTAGGATACAACTACTTACAATATAGTAAATTATATAAAATAATATTATAAATATCTTTTGTTCATTAAACTAATTTAGAGCCAAAGTGTTAAAACTTGTTTCAGCCATTTTATAGCAAAGAAGTACCCTTCAACCGCATAATTAATAATGAAGCACATTATATGTATGTTTTTTTTTCCTTTTGTTTTTAGTTTCTTTAAATTTATTACCTTATCTATGTATGTACTTAGAAGTAGCACGAATTTCTTAATTCCTTTTTATTTTTGTAAAATTAAAACAAAAAATTGTAAAATTTTCTTTATTTTTGTAGCCTTTGTATCTTAAATCTACGTCTTACATAGTATTACTATGATTGTCGTAGCAGCCTGTAATTTAAGGTAGCGCTAAGTAATGTATTCCTTAACCATAAGGTATTTATTTGTGTATGCTTTGTTGGTTGTCTTTAAATAAATAAATAGGAAGAAAGTAGACAGGATTATAACTAATGTTAAAATACCCATGCGTACGTTTGCGTAATGAAGCAGATATTAGTAACTTTTATGTAGATTTTTTGTTTTTTAATTACGTTATTATTTTTAGTGTGGTAAACTATTTATTTGATAAAACTAATAAAATAATATAAACACTGAAAAAAAAATACTATAAAAGGATTTCTTTCGAGTAATTTATTGCACAAGTGATTCTTTATTACATTTTTGTAGTTTTTCTTAGTGTTATATAGCTGGTGAGCGTATAGGTATGCATAATTGTGCATTTTTCTGATGCAAAGTTAACACTGCTTCATTAAAGATTTCGTGGAAAAAACAAAGACAAAAAGAAGTGAACTTTGTATCCGTAGAGAGTGAAATAATTATAGTTTACACTCCGACCTGTGTTATAGCCGAGCTCAATATTCACGATTCTTCAGTTAATTTTATTAACTGAAATATTCTCTTGTGTCGAGATAATTTCATGAACTACAATATTCACGATTCTTTAGTTAATTTTATTAACTGAAATATTCTCGCCTTTTGAGATAATTGTATTAATCGTTTCTTGAGTGAATTTTGTAAAACTAAAATATTCTTGTTTCTCAAGTTAATTTGTGAACTAGAATATTCTCTTTCCTCGAGTTAATTCCGTGAACTAAAATATTTTCATTTTTTAACTATTTTTGTGGACTAGAATATTTTCGTTTCTCAAGTTAATTTGTGAACCAGCTTATTTTTAAGTTAATTTTTAAATAACCTTTCTCATGGTGTTGGCAATATGATTTAGAATTTTAGTACCTTAAGAACATATAACATTAAATGTGAAGAAAACTATAGTATGTAGGTAACAGTAATATAAGTATAACAACTTTTTCAGTGTAAGTTTCAACAGTGGCACAAGAGGGAATGGATATAAAGTTATTCATTATTTATTTACTAATGAGAACCTGTTAATAAGAGAACTCACTGGAGGTTTTTCACTGGAATACTCAGAACTAAATCAGACAAAATACTGGTTTTGCAATGTTATAGGAAAAAAATAAATTATTATTAACACTTTTTCAGTGACTCCTACTGCACTGCTTTACGCTTTATAAAACGCATGCATTTTGTTGAAAATTATCACACTAATGTAGTAATGTTAATTTTTTCAATCTCAAGAAAAAAAGGGCTGTTGGCGGCTTCACTGTGCATTTTCTTCCATGAGTGTGGCATGCGAAATATGCTATGCCCCAATTTTTACCAATGTTTGTCATAAGCATTACATAAATATGCTGTTCCCTTGTTTTTTCTGCACAAGTGTGTTAAAATATATAAAGAATTAGGCTGCAATCATGCACCGTGTGTAATGAGTAATGGACCACCTTAGGTAACTTTTATCATAATATAGGTACTATTTCATTATTGTTCCTGAATGCTGTTTTAGTGGATGCAAAACGGAAAATAATTAAGGCTAACATAAGTGAAAGTGGCGCTCCCATTAGATTTTTCAATTTGTATTCATCACATAAGGAATTTTGAAAAAGTGCTTAAATTAATGCTATTTTCAGAAAGTTTTAGTCGCTATATAATAATATAATATATTTGGACATTACACACAGCGCCATCTGGCCCCAAAGTAAGCAAAGCTTGTGTAATGGATACCAAACAACGGATACAAATACATATATTACTTTTTTTTTGTAAATACATACATATCATACATAATTACACCCAGACTCAAGACAAACACAAATGTTTATTACATAAATGTTTGTCCTGTGCGGGAATCGAACCCACACCCTCTGCACAGCAGTCGACCACACTACCAACTAGGCTGCGAGGGAGTATATAATATGCATGTGTAGGCTAGAAAGTTCATATATGCTAAAATTGGCCACTTTTAGCATAAATGAACTTTACACCCTGCATATCAATGATTTCTATTAATTAAAACTTTCTAAAAATTGCTTCCTTGTACATAAAACTTTTAATTTGAGCACTTTTTTGAAAATGAGGTTGTATTTAATGGAAATTAAAAAAATGTAGTAAGGGCGCCACTTTCACTAATGTTAGCCCCTTAAATCAAATATGTTAAAAAAAGTGAGTGACTAACGCATATTGTTTTTTCCTATCAACAGACATGATACTTCACTTTTGAACCTTCAGTAAGACAGAGACATTGCATTATATTGCAACCTTAACACTGTAGCAGCCGCTTTAGTTTAGTGTTTAGCTAATTTAAACTTTAAGTCTATGTCATAGGATGTATTAAGGGCTAAGTACATCAAAGATTATATGCAGAAAATGTCGACGACCTGAACACCTGCCATTGCTTACCACAATCCCACATGCGATATATTGGTAGGTGGGATGTCGTCATGTCTGATGTAAGTTTTTAATTGATTGTGGTATTATCAGTAGGTACAGATCGATAAACCACTTTAAAAAAATGATTTTGCAATATTTTATGAATTGTGTTGCGATACTTATATTTAATCCATAAGTTTAAAAGGATTAATGTATAAACGTGCTGTCTAACTTTATTTTCTGATGCACTTCTGTAAAACACCTACCTGCATATATTATAGGTACATACATACATTTGGAGCAAATATAAAGTTATTTATCATAACTTGGTTTAAATCCAGACATTATCAATTTTCGCCACTTAGGTACGTAATTTTAGGTTTTTGGGTATATCTTCTGAACACGTTTTAATGTTAATTCTTTTAGAATGTCCTTGCCCGCAAAAGGGGATAGGCCGTGTCCCAACAGTGGAGACGTATGAGTCTGGTAAAGGGGGGCGGGGATTTATAACCTCACCTCAATGACTATGTTTTTGCAACGCGTAGGTATGACTATTTCGCAAATGCGTAGTGTTTTTATTATTATCGATTATCTCATAAAAATAATGATTTGCTAATTACTACTTTCATAATAAATTGATAAAAAGAAATGTGACTTTAGTATGTGAGCTGTTTTTTGTTGTAAATGCAAACACTTTCCAGTTGAAATGAGACATAACAAAAAAAACTTATTGACTCATAAAGTATATGTAAGAAAAAAAAGTATAAAATTATTATTTTAGAATCCGGAATTTGAAATCTGAAAGTTAAGAAAATTATGTCATGTGAACGAGGTTTTGTTTTCATAATTTAAAACATATTTTTTTTACACAATTTATATTTTAAGTAGGTAATAAGATAACATAGATTTGATTTATGGTCACACAAAAAAAATACTTCCTTCCCTCTGTTATATATAAAATTGAGTGCGCAAATAAATAGTGTATGAATATGCGTAGTTAGAAACAAAAAAAAAATATTTCAAGCCGCTCAGTGGCGGCCGCACCTTGCCGAAAGCGAGGCGATATACTTATATATCATACAAGCGATATGCCTTTGAAAGCATTGGTTTCGGCTCTCGCAGACAAAAGATTTGAATAAAGTCGTGACTGATGGATACTTCGTCGCATCGATGTGTGATGGGATGGTCTCGTAGACTGCTTTCCGTAGTAGGTTTAGACATTGGGCGCTTTCAAACTAATTGATAACGACACTGATGCGATACCGACACGATATTGGCGGAGAGATAATCTTTTACATTTAGAACTCAATGCTTTCAAATTATTTTGATATCGTCACCGATACCGGTGACGACGCAGTTCGGGTGCAGGAAACTAGCAATGACGCAGTCAATGCACTTTGTTTACTTGCATTTTTATAACTAGAGGTGGAATGTTTATAAATAAAATCTCAAAATTTATACATGGAATCGTTATTTTAATAGAACTTGTTGAATCCAAGCACTGTTTGTGGGACAAAACTGACTTTAATTCGAAAAAAGGAGTGTTATGAAACGGTTTTGAGTACTTTCGATTATAAAATAAGATACTTAGATGGTAAGCACTACAATTTTTATTACTTAAACTTACTGATGACCAGGGCAGGACTTAAAATTATTTCCGTATGATTTAAGACACTTTTGATTATTTACTAATGATCGGGTGGAGTCACTGATCACGCCACTCGCACGCCTTCTTCTGTGCTTCTGTGTGTACACAACTTATTCATAAAAGTGTGGGAGACTTGCTGCTGACGACATGCCGGCGCCGACACCGACATGTCGGTGGGACAGCGTACAGTATAATGTTATAGAATTATACGTCCATTGATATCGGTGTCGGTGCAGGAGTCGTGTCGTGTCGGCTGATGAAGAATCGCCCTTTAGTGTGTCGGTCGGCTAACGATCGGTGTCGGGGCAGTAGCCGATTTTATCGGTATCGGGTTAGTGTCGGTATCGCCCAGTGTAAAGAAAGCCAATCGAAGAACCGACAGTGAGGCAGAACTTAAAATCAAACAGACCTGCTGACTTTGATAAACTTTCCGCTCTCACAAGGTCAAGATTGAAAAAAAAGATAGTTGAGTTTACATATGTTAAATAATTGATTGCTTATTTATTAAACATATTCGTCACTTCATTATTATTTTTCCGGTGCTATTGTTTCAATATGCAGTTCAAACACATTAAATGTGTTTTTGTGTGGCATGAAAGCCTTTTTTTGGATTTTCTGTCAAATAATAAAAACAATAAAAAGTTATATCAGAAAATCAGCCATAAGCTTTTTAGAGTCAATGACCTCAAATTTAGACAAAAACGATATTTTTTGGCTTTTGGTTGGTTTTTCATCGATGATTACTATTTTAATATTGTAATACTTAAAATAAATTTTAAATACATTTCAATAAATACATTTATTCTAGACGGTGGTATACACAAACAAAATAGGCAAAAAAAACATAAAATGAATTATTTACCAAAAATATTTCTAATTAATAAGAAGCTTAAACAAAAATCAATAAAGACCACATGTACAAACCTACATGAATAACTGAAGACGGTAAGCAGAATAGATTTTCATATTTATAACTAAAATTAAATAAATGACTTATAATTGATTTTTTTTGTACAAATTGTGTCATAGCAATAGCAACTTCAGTGCGCAGCGCGCTATCACACTGCTTGTCGACTTCGGTTGCCAACGTGTTAAGCTAGTCACACTACACATACGTCTGTAACAATAGTTCAGCTTATGCTGGACGTTTGAGTGTGTGACGCGGACTTTTTCCATTAACATTTTAAATTACCCTAAAAGCGCCATCTAGCGAAATGAGGTGAGACTTTAAAGATAAAGAGTTACTTGTCATTATAGGCTTTGACATTGGCTGAGATGCGGGTGGATGGGTTCCATGCGATCATACGGAAGCTCTGCGCCTCGATGATGGCTCGCATGCGTGGCACCTCCAACAGCATTCTGGGGGTTTGGGTCGACAGGTGGGATTCTCCACTGCTGGGGCACTTGGCGCGCCTTAATGCTGCCCCTCGTAGCCTTGGGCGGCCCTATCGCTAACTTTTACTTATTTTATTATAACAAATATTTATTTTAAATCTTAATTCTAAAGTATTTTACTAAAATTTATTATTATTGTATTATTTAGCTGTAGATATAATGTAGGTACTAATCTTCGGTTAAGATTTTCGTTAAATGATGTTTTGTAAAATGTGTAAGGCACAGTTTTCCGCAGACCAGACCAGGCGCTAGCGCTGCAGCATCATGACGTGATACCAAGATAGCCCAATAATTTTATACACACGTTTGCACGTGCGCATACACCATATTGCTAATGTGGTAAGGTAATTAAAGCTGAATAATTGTGTAAAGAACCTAAAGTATATTTGAGATTTAGGTTTAAAAGCTAACTAGATGGCCCAACTAAATAATCGCAGGTACAGTATTCAAGTAACTCGTGGCCCAGAAACATTGGAAACGACATGCGAAGTTAGGCAACATCGGGCTTGGTCACTCATTGGAAGGGTCACTGCCTAGAGGTAAGGTTTTGTTATAGTTTGTGCTTCTAAATTATATGATGGTAGGGAATTGAAAACGGTGTGTTTTAATTAACTTTTCACAGTCTAGGTAAGGTAGGTATGAAAATTTTAAATTCTATTTTTCTATTCGGGCGTAAGTAATAGGTAATATAATAATATTAATAAATATATTTCGACATTACACACAAAGCCGTCTGGCCCCAAAGTGAGCAAAGCTTGAGTTACGGATATATTACATTTTTTTTTTTTAAAAACATACATATCATACATAAGTTGGCCACACTACCAACTGGGCTGCGAGGGAGCCTTAAGAACCTTAAGAAACTGCTTAGAATATCGATCATCTGTCTTCAAATCTTCTACTAGAAGTATATTGTTTATAATATCTCAAGATACCTATTTATTTATATATAAGAACAGTAGGCTAACTCTTAAAGCTTGATTTACTTCGGTATCTTATCTTTTTGTGCCACAAAAGCAAAAAGCATGATTAACATTACTTATCACCAAATGCCTATTTTTAATTCACTTGACCTACCCAAAGTATTAAAAGTGGTAGCTTTTAGGTAAACGAGGTAAATTAAGATTAACATACAATTGACACTAAAATTGTTGTCAAGTGTAAGCCCCAGAACTTCGTTCATGTCGTTCATACTTCATTCCTGGCTGAGTCAGATCGTGATATTTTGAGCTTTCTTTTCTTGCTTCGTTATAATAGTTTACCTCCAGGACCCTGAATTCTGTTCGATATTACGTACTTTAATTGCAAGGTCATAGTAGGTACCTATGCACAACCTCGCAAATCTGCGGACTTCTCGGACGGTTCCTAATGGGTAACACTAAGTTATAGTCTGGGCATGCTATCAGTGAGATTCTGTTATTAGTGGTGCTAGTTTTACATGCAGTTAGCTAACTCAGTATATGAATAGTGTTAATTCCACTTTCTGCCACTAGCTTGAAAAAATATCTCAGTGTCACTTCTATTCCGTTATATTTATGCCTGTGGTTGGTAAATGTATCTCGATCTATAAATGTTTATGGTTTTTAAGGTTTAAGTTATGTTATGAGTCAGTAGTAAAATTTGCTTTGAAACTAGGTTTCTTACATCCACTGACAGAAAAACATAATAGTTCTTTACACAATTCTTACTTAAAATACTTTTTTAATATAGTATTTAGAAGGAAACAAAAACTAAGATTTGATAAGTACGACGTAAGTTAATAAGTTAAAGTTCGAGTCATGTTTCTTGACATTCCCATAATTAACGTTGTAACATATCCTGGTATTTATTAATTCACTAAGTTATTCATTATTCTAGCTTAAATATATTCTAATGTTTTACAACCTGCACATTTCCGACGATTAAGTCACTCCTTATTTAAATTTTCTGTTAATTAAGTTTTATTTTAAATAACGAAATTTGTTTAGTTTTTTTTTTAAAGTTGCAAATGCTTAAACTAGAATATTCTGTTCTAAATTTAATAATATTTTGGCCACAATCTATTTATTGATGATCTTTTCATATGTAAAAGGTTATTGGTAATTTTATAAAGTTATCATCCAAAAATAATCTGGTAGCCCCAGAGTGGAACATATACTCAGTAGGTGAACTAACGACCTAGTTAGGGCCAGGTAAGACAACAGACGTAACTCTGAGACCTGATTATTTTGGAGATCTATGGACGAGGCTATAGGCACCGACTTTATGAAATTATTAGGGGTGTGCAATCTTAGAAATCACAATAACACCGTGAAATATTATGAGGCTTCGTAGTTTTATTATATTAGTATGGATGTTCTGCTATTTACATTTTAATCTTATTAGCTGTATATATATATATATGTTTATTAATTTATTTGGCAGACACCTGCATCACTTATAGTTTCCCAACACGTGAGACAGGGATAGTGTACATTGTATATCCTAATTATCTAATTCTAATGATGTAATGCAATAAATGAAGCATATTTCATAAAAAAGTATCAGTATCTGGGTGCTGTGCGATCAAGGCGTTGATCAAGTGGCAGGCCTCGTGGACGGGTGCGTGTCGGGCTTGTTCGATGCGGGTCGGGGGCACCAAAAACAGGGCCTGCGCGCGACGCATAGGGTCCAGATGGGCAACCCTAGGCACCACCACGCCACAATGCTCTAGCACCCTGGGGCTGTCCACCTTACTATAGAAAACAAGGTCGTAAGCTTTAGGAGTGCCATTTTACGCTTCAGCTCTAAGGTGTATATTCCTATCATTCCTCCCACGAACAACGAAGGAAATAAATAAGGATAATACCCATACATTTTTTGATGTAAAAGTCTAGCAATTTTTTTCTGGACTCTTTCAACCATAAGGTTATACTTAGCCTCATGTGATGTGTGATCCCAGATGATTGATTTAAAGAAGAAGAAGAAGAAAAACATTTATTTGACACTCAAAAAATTAAACTTTGTATGCTTATGTACAGCGGACATTTGCATTGTAAAGTGCCACTAGAGGTATTTAACTGTAAGTGATTCCGATGGCTCCAGTCAACTACCCTGTCGACATCGCCATGTAAAAGTGATTAGTCGCTGAAATTGATGTTAAGAAAGAGCTTCAGATCGACGGCAAACATAGAGTATTTAGCCGTAGTGACAACCTTAGGCACGTCTCTATAAAAATAAGAAATTCCGTACGGCCAAGTGTACTTTCCTGACTTATTCCTGATGTAGTCTCATTAAAAATTGGAACAGTAGCCTTTGAGTTTGACGTACTGGTTACGGCCAGAACAATAGCTGACAAATAATTTTACAAGGTCAGGAGTGAATCCTAATTCGATTTTTTTTTTCTAATAGGACATAATTATGAACTCGGTCAAATACTTTTCGATAGTCAAAATATGCTACATCGACTTGATACCCTAGGTCTAGCTCCCTAGACACCTAATTCACAAACTCCATATGACTAGTTACCGTTGAACGACCAGCGTGGAAGCCATGTTGACTAATTCTCAGATATGGACCGATTTGATTGCAATAGGTTCGTTCAAAATAACCTTAAAAACTTTACCGAAGGCACACATCACAGCTATAGACCTATAGTTGCCAAAAACCGAGCTCAGTCCATTCTTTAACACTGGTATCACTCTAGATATTTTCCAAATTTTTGGGTACACTGAATTACTCAGTGACAGGTAAAATATATATAAAAGTGGCTTCTCGAAAACATTAGAGCAGTTCCTAACTATATAAGGAAGAATCAGGTCCCGGAGATGAAAATCCCTTCAGCCGTTTTGCTGCACGTCCAATATTACTAGTGGGAATCGAAGTGACAGACACGCGGGAAGAGTCTGTGGTGCTTGAACATACCTACAGAAATTTTAAGTTTTTACATTGAATTGACAATATTTGTAAGTTGAGTTGAAAAGAAGGGCATACTCCTTTTTGGTCCATCAGAATATCCAACTGACTTGAATTATGGCACAGGGCGCACACAGTTGTGTGTAGCGGATAATGACTTATATTTCGATCAATAGTTCCCATGGGAAAAAGTTTGGAAGGGAATTCATTCTCACACTTTAGAACCGATATGGTTGCGAACAGTGTGAACTTGCTTGCCACCTTAGTGGTATAAAAAAAAAAAAAAGATTTTTCCACGAGTGATAGATACCGCAGGGCGCTATTCCCGCAAGTTGCAACGGAGCAACGGGGGAAACCCGATTTCTGGCACAGGTAAAAAAGGATACATAACCTACTTAATATTTTTTGTTACGATCAAAAGTTTCCTCGGGAATAGATACTTTCATTGGTGGCACTGATTGCTCACATCACAACGTGTCAACAGGGTTTATTCTGTTAAAATAATCTAGCATAGAAAGATAAAAGGTCGAAGATTAAAATAGCGTAGGTAGGTAGGTACTTACCTTTCTAGTCCTGAGAAATAAAACATTTCCGCAAATATTCTACGGCGTGGCGAGATGCTTAATAATAAATTATCTTAAATATTTATAGCTCAATTTATAAACGAATAAAACCATAATATGTGGATAAAATTTGCAATTATTTTACCAAATTTTTGTTGCTTAATCTACTACGTAACTTAGCCTGTCTTATTCTTAAATACTTAATAGAAATGAAGTAAGTCATGAAACATTTTAATGGTAAATTGATATTGATTGGACTTTGAGCATGTCTGTTAAAAATTCTGATCATGCGACATCCTTTTATACAATAATGAACCCTCAGAAATAAGTACCGGTAGTAATCCTATTACGAATAGGATTCTTAATAAGGAAAAAGTTTCAAATAAATTAGAAATAAAATTACTTTTATTACCTTACTATAAATATAAATGATTCTTCAACTAAGCCATATAGAGATCAGAATAGACGAAAATTGGCGAATTTAAATTTTATTATGCCATTTACAAAATTACTTAATTATGTTAAATCAAAGAGACGTACTACGTAAATCGCTTACTTACTGCGTACAATTTCAAGTGCGAGATTTCAGGGGCGGAGTTTCCACAAGGCGTGGCCTTGTTCGCCCAGCCCTGTTCGCGGACAAAGCGTGCGTTACCTATGCGCGCTATTGTTTGCCTTGGCGTTTTTTTAACCGGTTAGTATTGTCACAGATGAAATATTTGCCTTAAATCGTGCGCTCTCTAATTCCCCTTTTTTGTATATACACACTTATCAATTCCTTGAGTTCATAGCTTAAATTTACTTTTAACACACAGTTTAAGTTTAACCTACAACAAATAATAAACATTGTGCTTTTTCGAAAGTTTCTTTTTTGATGAAAAAGTAGAAATGTTCTTAAAACAATTAGGATCTGCAATAGAATGAAATTAAAACTTGAAAAATACCAATAGTTTTGTAAATAACGTATAGATATATTATACATGCTTGATATTTGCAACAATTTTCTACACAAAAGAAACTACAAACTCTGTAAAGTAAAGTAACAAAAATGAAATAAAAAAATAAATAAAAAGCCTAGCGCACATAGAACCCCTTACCATCACTGCATACGTCTCAAGACACATTTTATTGTAATCGTGCTCTACTTACTCCTACAGATGGCGCTATTAATTATTTTTATACAAACAAAATTGTTAACGTCAATATATGTGGGCGCTTGACCGCTAAAACAATCTAGGTACAATTTCGTTACAATTTAAGAACACGCCACTTATCTCTATGAGAATGGTAATCTTTGATGTTGACATCTATACTGACTTTCAGTTCCAAAATCATTAGAAGTTGGCCTAAGAAATTTGGCGTGCTTAACAGACCAAAGCGTAGGTGCCTACGTTATCTTTTTTTTTTTTTAACCACTAAGGTGGCAAACAAGCATACTGTCCGCCTGATGGTAAGCGGTCACCGTAGCCTTTGGACGCTTGTAACACCAGGGGCAACACTCGCGCGTTGCCGACCCTTCAGAAATCCAATAACTTCTTTCTTGAAGAACCCCATACTGTAGACCTCAGAGAAAACCTTGGCAGGGAGCTCATTCTACAACCCAAGCGTTCGCGGGAGGAAGTTTCTCTGAAACCGCACTGTACGCGACCATTTCGGTTCTAAGGTGTGAGAATAAATTCCCTGCCGATGGCGAGCGGTGCGACAGTAGAAAGTAGTCATGGGCATCATTTCGAACAATTCCTCAGAACACATCCCTAGTGTTAAACATATCCACTTCTGACTAAACAGTAAGTTCGTCAAGAACTGGTGAAGGAGGTATAATAATCTGTCCATGGTCTTAAAATTTTGCACTTTCTACTCTTTTTAAAAATGGTCTACAACAAGGGACATATATAGAGCCACCTTAGTCCAGATACACGGTTGTGTCAGAAGCAGTATTTCGGCGATGGGCTCACCATCTATCACACAGGACTAAAGTGGTTGGTGAAAAGAAGATGTCACCAGACATTATGACGTGGGTGTGTGTTCAGCCCCTGGCGACCCTCTTCGGGGAATTATAGCCAGTTATAAGCACGTACAAAGGTTTTTATGCAATTTATAAATCGCCAGTTCTGCCCCATACAGATCAGTGCTACTATCTCTGGGCACCTGGATACGTAGATACTTGATAATTTTGCCTCAGCTCAAAGATTAGCCGTAGTGATACTTCACGACAAGTGGTATTGAAATTTTAAGTTCAAAGAGAGACTTTGCCTTTCTGTATATTCTAAGCAGCAGAGTATGTGCTTAAGGATGATATTCTGAAGAGTTGTTTGATATTAATGCCCATGGCTACTTTAAATAATTGCACAGCGCTTTTGCAGATGGATTTTAAATAATTACACCTTAGGATCTAGAAGGTCACGCATAGTTGGTACGGATTCAGAAGAACTTCCTCCCGCGATCGCTTATTTTGTTGATTACTCGTAAGTTTTTTAATAAGATCTTCTTTAGGGACTACAGTATAAGATTTTTAAAGATTAGAAGACAACTAATGCCCCTAGTATTTATTACCTCCTGAAAGCTCCCTCCTGAGACGCATGAAAAAGTTTTTTTTCAATATTGATCGTTTTAGGTGGAAACTAATTATGCCTTGTTAACCACACTAGCTCATTATCGAACTCAACACCGATATTGTAAAGGAGAAAGTTTGTGAGTGTATGTTTTTTAATTCTTCATGCTCAAACGACTAGACAAATTTTAATGAAAATTGGTATGGAGGTAGCTGACACCCTGGATTACACGTAGGCTACTTCTTATCCTTGAAAATCCAAAATTTCCACGGGAGTAACTATAACCAAAATACACGAACGAATCATATCTGCTGGTAAAGCTTGCTTTAAGAAACTCGCTTTAAAAATTTGACGACAATAACGAAACTTAGGGCGAGTGAAGCCGTTGGCAAAAGCTAGTTTAAATAATATAAATGAATGTTTCCATTCCATTTACATCAAATTATATTTATATGGAATACGAAACAGGTCGATCAATACAGTAATGCTAAAGCCAACATATTTTAAAACGAGTTCGGTATATTCTTACCACAGATGATCCCGCCACGAAAGGACATTAAGCCGATTTGTCCGGTCTCGTGTCCAGATGGCTTAATTGTTCTTAAATCCAAATAAGCTTCGGTTTAAACAAACTTAAGTCAGTAAAACACGTCATAGTGTTCAATCATAATCGGTCGGTCGGATAAAATCTGGTTTCTTTTGTAACATCTAATTCCCTGTTATTTTTACTCATATAAGTAAGTATTTTTTTGGATGTGTGATGATCAGTTTAGCTTGGAAGTTTAAATTATAATAAAATATGAAAAAAAATTATAGCAAAATGTGCCATTTTAAATGTTCATTTTTTTTTTATTCACTGCCTTAAAGCGATTGAATATTTGGAAATCAAATGAAGGATGAGCTCAACAAAAGTATTATTATATTGTTAGTCGATTTATATTTCGGGCCCATTACATACCTATGCCCTTTTCCAGGTCAAGATCTAGTTATATTGTTGCTCCATTTTGCTACGTGTAGGAGTATTGCTCCGCAGTTTTACGCACGGGAAAACTATTACCATTATCCTAATTTCTATTCTGTTAAAATTTGGTTTTGGAGTACCATTAAAGATCGAATAAAACGATCGAACTAAGCTAAAACTATATTTGCATTAAAATTGATTAAAATGACTATACCCTAAGTCTTACTATTGTGGGATGGACAGCAATACGGTTTCGTACTTATAAAAAGTGAAGCGTTTGGCACAGATCCTGGTAACGGCATTTCAGTAAGAACAGTTCGTTGTTGTTTAGTTAAAGCACAGCTGCTTGGAAGAGTTGGTCAAAGAGTTTCTTTGTTGAAGAATGAACATAGAGCGGCGCGATTAGCGTTTGCTATAAAGTAAACTGGACATACGCTCAATGGAGATTTGTATTATTTCCTGACAGGACAAAAGTATATCTTGTTTCCCACTGCAGCAATGAACCCAAAGTACACTAAAAAGCACTGAAACATGGAGGTTGAAATATTAAAATATGGGGCTGTTTTTCGGGTCTTGGCGTTGGACCTGTTAGAAAAATTGTAGGTACTCTAGATCAACATCAATACGAACAAATCCTAAACGAAACCATGTTGCCTTACGCTGAAGAGAATCTACCTGTTGTTTGGATGTTCCTACATGATAACGATCCCAAGCATACAGCAGAGTCCGTCAAAACATTTCTTACAAAGAAGTCGTTATCAGTACTTAACTGGCCTGGTAACCTGACCCCCTGACCTCAACTTGATAGAGCACATGTGGTGCAAAGTGGAGAAGAAAGTTGCTACTGAACGTTCCTGAATAATTGAAAGCTGTACGACAAGATTTAGAAAGGCAGGAACAGTATTTCAGTAAAGACATGCCGGAATTTGATAGCACCTATGCCTAGTCGATGCCAAATCCTACTAATATTAAAAATGTGAAAGTTTGTATGTCTGGATGGATGTTTGTTACTCAATCACCCTTTAACCACTGGACAGATCGGTACAAAACTTGGCATACATATAGGTTAGGTCCTGGAATAGTATAAAAGCTACTTTTTTTCCTTAAAAACTCAAAAGATTCTACGGGAATAACTATAACGAACTATTGCTGCACCTGTAGCATGCTATAATTAATTAATTGGAGATAATTAAGGAGTACCACGCCGAGCCGCTGGTAAAGTCTTGTAACTAATAATGGCAATCAGGCTACTGACAATCAAAACAATTTAAATTTACTTTTTAATAATAACTGACCAAATTGCAATGACAAATTATAACTGTTTTATAGAATTTTAATATGATCCTCTGCTTTATTTTATATGTGTCTAATTAGTTGTCCACATTAACAGTCAATCTGCCAAAATCATTATAACAAAATGTAGAAATAAATAAATTTAAGTTTATTTATTTATTTATTTATTTATTTATTTATTTATTTATTTATTTATTTATTTATTTATTTATTTATTTATTTATTTATTTAGTTATTTATTTATTTATTTATTTATTTATTTATTTATTTATTTATTTATTTATTTATTTATTTATTTATTTATTTATTTATTTATTTATTTATTTATTTATTTATTTATTTATTTATTTATTTATTTATTTATTTATTTATTTATTTATTTATTTATTTATTTATTTATTTATTTATTTATTTATTTATTTATTTATTTATTTATTTATTTATTTATTTATTTATTTATTTATTTATTTATTTATTTATTTATTTATTTATTTATTTATTTATTTATTTATTTATTTATTTATTTATTTATTTATTTATTTATTTATTTATTTATTTATTTATTTATTTATTTATTTATTTATTTATTTATTTATTTATTTATTTTTTTATTTATTTATTTATTTATTTATTTATTTATTTATTTCAGGACAACCAACAAAGTATACATAAATTACATAGCAATTACATTGGTTCAGGACTAAATTACTTAATGCTACTTTAATTACAGGCTGCCACGACATTCATAGTAAAAAATGCAAAACGAAGACTTAAAAAAATCCAAAAAACGCAAAGAAAAACACAAAACGCAAAAAATACAAAACATGCAAAAACACAAAAAAGAAAATAAGTTAATAGCATTATTATACAAGAAAAGTTTACACTAATTAACTATAATTATTTTTGCAAGTTATTTAAGAGTTATTAAGTGTACTATCGTTTAATAAGTACCAACTGAGCATCAAAAGTCCACGAATATGCTACTTATACAGATTAAAAGAAAATACTTACGCAAAAAGTACTAAGTGTCTCTAATTAGTTGTCGAATACTGTATGTTTCAGATTCATGTATTTCACTCGTTTGTACCTAAGCATGAATAAATCAAGGTTAACTAACATATACCTTAGATTCGAGCATTTGCTAGGTAATATTATATGAATTAAACTGTCTCTGCTAGGGCATACAGAACAGGTATCGATTGCTTGATTTCTAATACCCTGTTCCATCCAGGAACAGAACCGGGTTACCACAGTAAACCTGGTTCCAGCACATGACTTCGAAAACCGATTTAACTTCTGATATATATTTATATATAAACAATCTATTCCTTAAAATTTATAAAAATATAATATGCATATACTAGCTGAGCTGGCAGACGTTGTTCTGCCCTTGCCGTCGTTGTTAACCCTCGTCGCATCGCTCGTTCGCGTTATTACTTCGTTTTCGCTTAGAGTTTTTTTATTTTGCTCGGCCTCGGGTAGTTACGTGATGTTAAATAGGCTATAGAGAATCGGGCTATCAATGGCAATTTTTTTTCAAATCCAACTGGTAGTTTTAAAGATTAGCGCTTTCAAACAAAAAATAATATAAGTATTAATGAGATCAATAAACTCCAATACCGTTTGTCAGCTCACCATGGTCTATGACATCATTGCGGAAGATTATGGGAGGGTCAAGCATATATTTTTTTACTGTCGTCAGATTAATCTTCATAATGATATAAGTATATTTTTCTTACATGAAAATTTTGGAAGTATGATGCATTCAGTTCTACGATTTCGAGTCAAAAGTCAAAGAAGTTACGCGACAGACCTTCACAATAACATAAAAAACAGTGGACAGAACAAAGGGACTGCAGACAAACTAAGTATGCTCTCATACCCGTCCCATCCCCTAAATGAACATCTGTCAAACTACTGCAACCCAGTAGGAAAACCTCCAGCCAAGTCACTGCCTAGCCAACTAAACGAACATCACATCGATATTACTAACAGTCCGCTATGAAGAGGCTGCAAAGGACGCCGAGAAGACACCATCTTACATGATCTTACACTGAAAAAGCGTAAGTAATCAACGGGCAAAGGTTCTGACTGATCAATTCGGAAGGCATGAGAGATGCACTCAGTAAAATCAGCAACATCCTAGATCTGTGATAAATTATTTTATTTGTATGATAAAGCAACGACAGGCGCATTGGTTATCTATGTTCAACAGTCCAATTATTAGACCGGGTATCTAGTAACTCAAAACAGTTCTCATCCATGTACCGGTAATACTCGGATAAATTTAGAAGTGGGTTTAGCCGGGTGCATGCACTAGGTTACGTTTTTGGTTTTTTTTTTTTTGTAAAAAAAAAAGTATTAATGGAATATTGTGGTAAAGTAGCATTTAAGATACATTTTTTTAATATGACCATTCAATTAATTAAATAAGTGTTACATAATGTTAAGCACCATTTAAGTAACATTACTATCTAAAACAATCAAAACTACACAAATAAAATAATCTAATAAGCCGTTGCCAATTGGCATCGTTCCCAAAATGCTGGCCGCATTACCGCATTGTATATAGTAATGTAAATTATTTGAGCAAAGTAATGGCCAGAATTTTAAGATTAATTTCTTATATCTTTTATTGTAATAAATGAAAGTAAAACATGAAAACATGAATGACAAATAAGTCAAAATACAAAAAAATTAATATGTAAGAGGAGTTTCATTGAGCTTGCAAGCTAGTTATTCCTGTGGTCTTTCTCAGTTAGGTGAAAATGATAAAAGAGAAATACAATAAAATTACATTGTTTTTACACTTTACGAGATGAATTAAATAAAATATGTACGGACGCATACACACCAGTATATATTTTATTACTCTATAAAAAATATAGGTATTCATCGCTTCACTTAATTCATTATTTCATTAATGAATAATAAATAACTAAGGAAAAATTAAAATATATGAAACATAATCCACGTGTCATAATGACGAATTTTAGGAAGATATAAAATTATATATAATTGATGTGTGTATGCGTGTGTGTGTGTATGTATGTGTGTGAGTGTGGGTGTGGGTGTGGTTGTGGTATGGGAGTGTAATAGATGTATGGTGTATATTTGTAGGAAAGTGATTAAAATGCAAGTAGTTAAATACAAAAATAGATACTACCTATACATTATTTCATTTCATACAGTACAAAGTTTCTTGATTTGAGTTACTGATAAGAAATGTAAAGCTCTCATTAACTATTAATCAATGAATTTAACTTATTCGGCTGCCAAGCAACAACAAAAAAGCAACAAAAAAACTTAAGTTGAAAACTTGCCAATGTTTTTTATTTGGCCATAACTGTAAAATATAAGAATATTAACTTCTTGTAAGTGTGAATTTTTTTTTTTTTATATATATTTTTGTTCGTTTTTATATATATTATTTAACTATGGCAAAAACCAATATAAACCTTACATACAACTAAAAAATATTTTTAAAATTGGAAAATAAAAATTAAAAATGATACATTTATTTTGCATTATGCTGAGTAACGCTTTCATGACGAAACTTACTGGTTTAGATTAGTATTTTTATCTCTATTTATCACGAGATAAACACACATATTTTTTTTGCACACCTGACAAATTTCGGCTCATATCAGTTATGAAATTTATGAGATAACTAAACAATTCAATAAAAATCGGTAGGTACTATTGTAATCAAAATTATCTACTTATTTAGAACGTTTAGAAAGGTTTTGCCAGCGGCTCCGCCTAAGCTTAATTTAGTTTTCAGCGTGAGATTCTTATGGCAAACCGTTGATTATCTAGTAAGAAAGTTTGGTACGGCAAGCTATAGCTGCAGCTGCGTTAAAACGTTAGATTAAGTAGGATTAATGATGGTGTCGTTGTCAACACTTAACGTTTTAAAAAAAACCTTTATTCCCTCGGACCCCTTTGAGTAGAATTGTATCGACGGTGTCGTGGTGACACCGTGTGTTCGGTGACTTTGGTTCTTGGGCGAAGTTTCTCCTTCTTGATTTTATTTTGTAAAGAAACGTCAAGAATATTTTGCTGAGTGACTCTTAACTTACTTTAGAGACCAACAGTTAAAGAGCACGTTTCTATGTCATTACTGGCAGGCATCACACAATTTGTACACTTCGATTTTTAAGCGCCTAGGTATATTGGATGAAAAGGTGTTTCGGAAATACCCCAACGGTGCGAAGCTAAAATTCGAGATTTTTTTTATTAAAACAACCGATATGGGTGATATATGAAAAAATGCCATCGTTTTATCCATTTACCTCGCGATTATTAACTTCCATTTCAATGTAAAATTGCTATCAGATAAAACACAAACTAAAACAGAATTATTAGGATTACTTATCAGTTATCACCAAATTTAATTACAATGTTTATTAATTGTTTTTTTTATAAAATTTACTTAAGATTATTGTACGATTGGAATTAAGATTATTGTAACAGTCACAACCTTGAAGACAGATGGGTTTTTAGTTTTCAATAAGGTGGGATCTTCGTAGTTAAAAAAAGTATTATTTTGCCTAACCTCTGACGTACGGGTTTTCTCCCGCTTTCAGAAGTGGTTTTATGTCATACGCTTCCTTAATGTTCTTAACTGTTTCAACGTACAGGCTGTCAACTGTATTTGGCTCAAGGGTCTTTCCCCGGGATCTTGACAGGATCACGAGCTTAGGTTCATTACTGTTTATAGATTCACGATCACTCTTAATATTGCTTTAAAACCGTTTTCCAGGTTCGGTCTTTAGCTTCGTCAAAACTTTGTTTACAAATCATTGCCTTGTCATAATAAGTGATGTTCGACTAAGTAGCCATAGACCCCTGCCACTTTTGCCATTGTGCAGTGGCTAAGGCCGTTCAAGTATAATTATTCCAATATGTTTAAGTACCAAATTTTAAAGAGATTTTTTTTTGAATTTTTTAGAATTTCTTTATGACTGTTTGGTTAATTGGTTTTGACGAATTCCAACTTCTTAACAAGGCGGTTTTCGGAAAAGGTGTCAAATCACGGACCTACCTACCTACGCCATCCTAGAGTATAGAGAAGACGAAGTAGTACAATACGTCTCCTTGCCCAGCTTTCGTGGTCAATAAAAGACCTTAAGCACTATAATATTACTGATACTATAATATAACATAAACACTTGGGCGATGTTTCAGCGGTACTAATTAATTTTTTTGTTAAATCAGAATTGAAGTTTTTTATAACAAAACCACCGTATCTGTTGAACTACATGAACTTATGCATGAAATGAGTTCAACTGAACGCGTGGGACAGGCAGACGTTATTTTGTCAAAATTGTTTATAGTACAATCCAACATTTTAGTTTCGAAGAAACTTCATACGCTATAAATGACAAAAACATGAACAGACGGATGGACACAGAGCAAGTGTTTCTAGACTGTCCGTCGTTTTTACAGCCCTTTCATTCATGTGCGTCATACACGTAACCCTTTTATCTTTTATTTATGCTTATCGTCATGATTGATATAAAAACTTTCTCCTGCGAACGCTTGGGTTGCCAAGGTTTTCTCTAAGGACAATTATTTTTTATTACGGTAAATCGGTATACGGGTACAAATACCTTAATTACTCCGTTTTCTTCCGGGCGTTTTTTTGTAAATATTATTTTTCTCTAAGCAAAGCGCGCATTCATCGAACCCACGAGTTGTGATGACGCGTCTATTCTATTAAGTATGTTCGCAAGCTTGCTGTACAAAAAATGAACTTTTGCGGACAATAAAATCGAGTAATTACAAGTTCAGACAATTGTCATTTCAGACAAAACTTTTTTATTTATAAATTCTATAGTTAGCAGATATCTAGTGGTGGAATTGTTCTCTTTACTTCTATTCCCGCCATTTCTATCGTTTTTTGGTGAGTTTATTTATTTTGAACAACCTCATATTTTGAAAAACATTATGTGTAACACGGGCGGTATTTATAGCTTCAGCCTTTGGCCCTGGGCTTCTGAATAGTCTATCATTAATAATTTTCTCCTTACCACCCTTAATACACAATGTACGATTGTTTGCATATACTTGCTGGAAGCTATTACAACATTTCACTTAAAGGTACAATATTTATTTAACTATGTGATTTAGAAAATACGTGGAAGAAGTTTTTTTGGGCATTAATTATTAAATATAGCGCTATCCTGTTAATTTTGTAGGTGTCTACTGGTTTTTATAAAAAGCGAACACCAAGTGGATCATTATTGCTGCAATGGATGACATCATGAATCCTACAAGTATAACGTCCACCAAAACATATAAACATGATTAGTGTTTGAATTTATGCAGAGTTTGAAAATCAAATAAGTCTTGCGTGTCCCGAAGGAGCTCCTACCATTACGCGATCATTTCATATGCGTACTGCTCCCATTTAATTTGGTCCAGTCTTCCGGCCCTGGGGCGTCGTTCGTCGCCGGCACATACCTGCACGCTACCATGATTTAAGTTGACGTGTTTTCAACTTACCATATAACTAGCTGCGGCCCGCGGTTTTGCTCACGGAAAAACCTATTTCACAGAATCTTTTGTATAAGACATGTTTCTTCAAAATTAAAGTAACAGCATCCAGTCATCTTAACAAACATTATGTGGATTTGATATGACGTTCTATCGTCTTCGCTCCAAGGTCGCCACTAAGTAGTAGTAGGACTTGGGACCCAGTTGTACGTTCAGGTTTTAATAATTTTACAACGCACATCAACGCTTACTTTCACTGCCCAAGTTCCTCTTCTATCTAGCCAAATTTCGTGAGATTTAACTAATAGATACGCTTTAAAAAGAAACCCTTTTTATATATAATTCTATTTTTATGTTATATGAAAGGTTATAAAGAAATTTTGCTGGTATACCTCTTGCTCTTAACGCCTATCCACCTCGCGCGCGATTCAACATGAGTGTGGATCCGATTCGCATATTTGTCACGTCTTCGCGCTTCGCCTCGTTCCTGGTTGTTGTTGATGTTCTATCCCATCACAAAGGGTTCGCGATGCCCGAACTTGGCGTGAACGCGACAAGGCTCCTCATTTGCGTGGAGGTCAGTTGCCGATGTATTTTTATTGTTAACGATTTGACTCAAGAAAAGCGACTAGTCCAGTATCTTGTATGTAACGAACCCCTAGCCCTCCGTGTCGTACGGGGAGAGTAGCTTGATGCCATTGAGACGAATCAAATCTAACATTCAAAATGGACTCAAGTCCATTTTGGAGAACTTCGTCATACTCTTATATATCTTTCTGGAACATCAATGTAGGCGCTGAGAACAATATATATATCATGCGTGGTATTGATAAACAATTACGTATTAGAATTAGAGATACATATGACGATAAATTTTGTAGATGTTTTAATGGCCTTAATAGAGCTGAAATTTAATTCTGAAGGGTGTTACTGACTCCGTCGGAAAACTATGGGGGCACCAAGTAGCGAATAAAAAAATATCTATCAACTATTTTGAAACCAGGCAAGAGCGTATCAATTTCAGTTATATTGGTGGTGGACACAGGGTCACAGAAGAGTAACTCTCATTTTAGTATTAATCTCTAAACCAATAGCTGACAATGCTGGTAAAAGTATCTTCATGTCATTAAGGGTGTCATTGGGGCTCCCTCCTAATGTTCCATCATCAAGGTACCAGATGTTCAAAGGCGAGTTAAGTCTTAGAATTAAATTTTGTATTGCTATACAAAACAGCAGGGGTAGGTCCCAGGGTCACCCTGCTGAGCACCGACTTGTGAAGATATGGCATTAGATCCATAAAAAACATTGCTTGGAGAGGAATAGCACTGATGGAGAAACGGATTAAAGTAGGGACTGTATCTTTAACCTCTTTCAAAATGACATCCCTTTCCACACTGTTGAAAGCATTTTTAATATCTAGTTTTAGGATAACCTTGTCTGCATTACATGGAGATGTATAAGTTATAACCCCTACCGTATGAATAGCTGCCTCACATCCCAAATTTGAACCAAAACCAACTTAGCGTGGTTGAAGATAGAAAGCATACTGGCTTATAGAATGACATGCTATTTTTTAAACAAGACGTCGTAGTGTATTTCCTACAGCAATATGCCTAACCCCCCTATCTTTTTTAGATAATGCATGTAGTGATGCTCCTTACAAATATGGGCAGACTGTAGGGTTAACCATACCTCTTTACATGAAGTTGCATAACTTGGTAAGCTAATCTAAAAGTCTAGGTCCATTGTTACCAGCTAACGTTGAAGTTTGTACATTCAAGTGTTGCGGTCCTTAGCCATCCAAGCCCGAAGCCGAGCCATTATAAAAAGAACTTAAGGCACTTGCGACCGCAGAATGTGATAGACAAAAATGGACAAGGAAAGTCAGGCTCAGGAGGAAAATCTAGTTGTCTCGAGGATAAAGGGTGCTTCTCATTTAACGTTATTAATGTCTCGTCATTAGTGGGTGCAATAGAGGAATTGTAGAGTAGAAAGCGGACTGTTCCCCTCAGATCTCCTTCATAAACTTTGGTTCTTATGTTGCGATAAATTGAATATTTCTGAAACACATTTCCTGTCAGAAAGAATAGACATGAGCTATTAATATTATCTTTGTCTTTTGAAGCCAACTACTAACGAGCATTATTATCCGGAACTAGTAGGGCAGTATAAGCAAATGAATATAAATCAAACCAACCCTGTAAGTCATTATTTTTTGAACAAATTTTCTATAAGGTTACATTAATTTACCAGCTGCTTGATTTCTTGCGCCCTTGGGTACATGTTTCAGAACTCTTACTTTTTCTTTAGTTGAACAGACTTGAAATTCCTACACAATCAGTATCTTGGCTGGTAACAAAATCTGCATCAATATGGAGAGTCGGTGAACGGACAACATCTTTATGGACTCGAATTATATGAATATTAGGACCTGAGGAGCAATATATAGTCTTGACGTGTCAGGGCAATATGGACAAGTTACTTTAATATGCCTAGCATTTAGGTCGTCGTTCTATCGTATTGTAATCTGAATTTGTGTTTGAAGTCCTTTCAATATTAGACTGTTGGGGTTTTAAGTTATGCGTATGTTGTGCTCAGTGTGTAGGCGTCAGGCTCGACGACTATCAATGTTTTCGGCAAAACTTCTGCGCGAGATATATGTCATAGCGCCTTTTTGGTGAAATCTTGGTTTTCAAAACGATAATTTTGGTGATTATTTTTAAAATATTATAAAATTAATTTTAGCACAGGTCATTTATATCTTAATACTTTTTGTATTACAAAATAAAAAGACGTCTGGATGTCAGAATGACTTAAGCATTTTTCAGTAAGTACCACACATTACTGTAAATATATAAGAAAATAATATAATATAATAAAATAATATAAGATTATATGCTAAGTCTGAAATTCCTAAATAGCATTATGATTTGATGGTTATAAGTCAACATTACCGACAATATTACAAATTAAGTACAATCTTTTAAATTAGGTCTTTTATAACACTACCTTCTGCAACCATATCGGTCGATAGGAGGTTTCCTTAAATGGTGGACAATTTAACATTCAAATTGGTTCCTCAGGCGGGAGCGCAAACTAATTGTTACCGGACAGCGCACATTATATTTTTTTTAAATAAAGGCACAGAATATGACCGGCGGCGCTGCCGTGGCGACGGATATGTTTCTTCTCTTAATTGTTTTAGGGTTCTTCCTATAAAAGTGATAATATAATTCTGCGAGTTTCTGTATAAAGAATACCCTAAGTATAAGTATTGAGGGCATTTTAGGTATAAGAGGTAAATCAAAGCTAGGTACCTAATTTCTTTTATACGAGAAATGTTTTGAAAGTAGTAGTAATGATTTATTTCACAAATTAAAATAGAGAAAAAAAACCTTCAAAAATAAAATGAAAATTACAATGTAAGCGTTAGGTAGGCTTATAAGTGATTTCTTTTAGACAACATTTAGAAAATTACAAAATGAATGCGGGGGGACAGGAAGTGCGCGTCAATCCATTACAGGCCAACAAATTAAAGGATTTTATTAGTTGCCGGCTGCTTAACGATGGGTTCTTGTACACTTTTACATGACTAATCCTTATTAGTCCTAATGGATCCTTATCCAGCCTTGAAATCTTTTCATCAGCTACAGTTATCAATAAAAATTTGGTAAATATTCATAATATAAGTGATGTGGCGCCAGCTACAGCTTAAACTGAGTAATATACCTATTTGGCACCCAATTATTTTATGTATTTCTATATATATATATATATATATATATATATATATATTTCATTTACACAGTCAGTTAACGCCTTTAATAAATTCGAAGTCAAACCGGCGAGAAGTCAGACAAAATGTAAGACTGGCTGGATAGCGCCTGACCACTATATGTGGTGGTGAGGTTATTAGGCAGAAGCAATCGTGAGGCATATTACCTCACGATTTCTCTGTCTAGACACCAATTTTGGCTATCTTAATGAAATTACTGTAGGCTGCGCTGCGATGTCGCTTGCCGTGCCATTCTATCCTGTCAAACAAAAATCCTGGGACATCCTATCCTTGTATTTTAAATCAGGTCACAAACAAACATACAAACTTTTAAATGTAATTAGTTTCCGTTGGTTTCGTAAATAAAAGAGAAGGGAGAGAATAGGATCTTAAGAGAGGTAGGGCACTGCAAAGAGAGGTAGGGCACTGCAAGTACTCGCTCGAATAAGCCACCCGAACAACTAAGCAGGGCATAGCGAGTACTTGCTCGAATGAGCGGCCCGAACTGGGGAAGTACCTCCACCTTACAGAAAACCGCGGCCATAATAACACTAACATTGAGTAGTGTTGTGTTCCTGGCGGTGAGTAAGGTTGCCAGAGCTCTTTGAGGATTCGCTGCGCGGACAGCGGAGGACCGGCGGCGCTTGTTGCTGTCATGCTCGACGTAGACGCGGCGTGCTGGTTCGGCGGTCAGGGAGACCTGATGAAACGGCTGACCGCTGGCCGCCCGCAGGTTGAACGGGATCCCGAACCCAGGGATCACTTAATCTCCGCCCTGGGAGGCTGATTCGCCAGCCTGTGTAAAGTATCTGAAGTGGTAGTCGTGCCGGAGAAGGAGACCGGAGTGGACCCGGCTACTACAACAGAGGGGGATCAGGGGCCCTTCCGCCCGCCGTGCCAGCAACCGTATCATCTGTGGCGAGCTTCGCCAGTCTTAGAACCGCACCTTTTGTCCTCTATGCTGTCTGTGCAGTGAATCCTCATCCCTTAGTCTTAGTAACTTCTTTTATATATTATGGCCATAAGAAAGAATAAGAAAAGAGTTTGCACAGCGGCTACTCCATCCACATATAATGTGGATTTTTGCAACATCAGGGGTATTCACGCAAATCTTAACGCAGTCCACCACCATCTCGAAACTGCGCAGCCGACCATTCTTTTTCTAACGGAGACGCAGATATCCTGCCCGGCCGACACATCATACCTTCATTATCCCGGCTACAAACTCGAACACAATTTTATGAGTCGTGCCGGTGTATGTATGTTCGTCCGGGAGGATATCTGCTGTCGCCGCCTTCATAGCCTTGAAGACAGGGACCTGTCGATATTGTGGGTGCGTGTAGATTACGGCGGCCACACTCGTATCTATGCGTGCCTATACAGGTCTCATAGCGGTGACACGGACGTAACTCGACTCTTCACGCACCTGAGGTTGAAGACTGACAAAGTTCTAGAGCAATATCCCACAGCAGAACTAGTTATTTTGGGAGACTTTAACGCCCACCATCGCGAGTGGCTCAGTTCTCGAACCAATAACTATGCTGGGATATCTGCTCATGAATTTGCTCTGACCTATGGATTCTCTCAGCTGGTACTTTCTCCAACGAGAATACCAGATATAGAGGAACATACGAGCTCCCTACTGGACCTTCTGCTGACTACTCGTCCGGACGGGTACTCCGTCTCAGTGGATGCGCCTCTTGGCTCCTCGGACCACTGTCTCGTTCGGACTCAAGTGTCATGCACACAACCTGATCCTTCTGGGCCAACTAACTGGCGTCGTGTGTGGCACTATAAGTCGGCAGACTGGGATGGATTGCGTGAATTTTACGCATCGTACCCGTGGAGGCAGATCTGCTTTAATTCAGAAGATCCTGACGTCTGCGCAGCCGCAGTCACTGAGAAAATCCTTGCTGGTACGGAATGCTATATTCCTAACCCGCGAGTAGCTGCCGGCGTCAAAAAACGACCGTGGTTTAATAGGTCTTGCAGAAAAGCTAAAATTCTTAAGCAAAATGCATATGAGGCTTGGACCACGGCTCGTTATAATAAGGATCCGAATATTTCTGAGTTAAAACGCAAATTAAATGCTGCCTCGAGGTTCAGTAAGAAAGCAACTGCCAGAGCAAAATTCCAATTCATCGGCAAAATAGGTGGGCGACTTGCGAGCTATCCTTCTGGGAGTCGTGCTTTCTGGTCGCTTGCCAAAGCTGCCGAAGGGAACTTCTGCCAGTCGTCGTTACCACCACTGCGAAAGACCGATGGTGACTTGGCCCATAGTGCTAAAGAGAAAGCCGATCTACTGGGCAGTCTCTTTGCCTCGAACTCGAATATGAACGATGAAGGCGCTGTACCACCTACTATACCGTGGTGCGGTAAGTCCATGCCGGAAATCTCCATAACGCAGCGGGAGGTCAGGCGGGCGTTGCTTTCTCTAGACGTTCATAAGTCGAGTGGGCCAGACGGTATACCAGCAGTGGTGCTTAAGCAGTGTGCTCCTGAGTTATGTCCTGTACTTACGCGCCTCTTCGCGCTTTCCTACCACACTAGGCAATTTCCGTCTACATGGAAGACTGCGAATGTGCACCCGGTGCCCAAAAAGGGCGATAGATCAGATCCATCGAATTACAGGCCTATCGCTATTACCTCTCTCCTCTCTAAGGTGATGGAGCGTGTGATCAACACACAGCTTCTAAGATACCTAGAAGTACACGATCTGGTCAGTGACCGTCAATATGGCTTTCGCCACGGTCGCTCGACTGGTGACCTTCTAGTGTATCTCACACACCGATGGGCACTAGCCATTGAGAGTCAGGGGGAGGCATTGGCATGTAGCCTGGACATAGCGAAGGCGTTCGATCGGGTCTGGCACCGCGGTCTTCTATCGAAGTTGCCATCTTACGGAGTGCCCGAGGGTTTGTGCAAATGGGTGGCTAGCTTTTTGTCCGGCAGACGCATACGAACTGTAGTTGACGGTAGTTGCTCTGATAGCATGGACATTAATGCTGGTGTCCCGCAAGGCTCTGTGCTGTCTCCTACGCTGTTTCTACTGCATATCAATGACATGTTGGACATCAACAACATACATTGCTATGCAGATGACAGTACTGGAGACACTTTTTACACGGGTCGTGCTAACATCCCTCGTTCCGTTGTGGAGGAAAACCGCGGAGAACTTGTGTCTCAAATCGAGACCACACTGTCCCAGGTCTCTGACTGGGGACGGGTAAACTTGGTCCGATTCAACCCTACAAAGACACAAGTGTGCGCGTTCACCGCTAAGAAAACTCCATTCACTGTGGTCCCACAATTCCAGAACACTCCCCTCTCCATCTCCAAGAGCATTGGGATTCTTGGTGTCGACATCTCCAGCGATGTTCAGTTCCGAGATCATTTACAAGATAAGGTAAAGCTGGCGTCCAAAAAACTTGGTGTACTCAACAGAGCGAAGCAGTACTTCACGTCGGGGCAAAGGTTGTTACTTTACAAGTCGCAAGTTCGGCCCCATATGGAGTACTGCTGCCATCTCTGGGCAGGTGCACCCGGATACCAGCTTGACCCTTTTGACTCGGTTCAACGACGGGCTGTGAGAATTGTCGACGATCCCAAACTCACTTGCGGTATCGAGCCCTTAAGTCTGAGGAGAGACTTTGCCTCACTGTGTGTGTTCTACCGCTTGTACAATGGGTTGTGTTCTGAGGAATTGTTCGAAATGATGCCCACGGCTACTTTCTACCATCGCACCGCTCGCCATCGGCAGGGAATTCATTCTCACACTTTAGAACCTAAATGGTCGCGTACAGTGCGGTTTCAGAGAAACTTCCTCCCGCGAACGCTTAAGTTGTGGAATGAGCTCCCTGCCAAGGTTTTCTGCAAGGACTACAGTATGGAGTTCTTCAAGAAAGAAGTTATTAGATTTCTGAAGGGTCGGCAACGCGCAAGTGATACCCCTGGTGTTGCAAGCGTCCATAGGCTACGGTGACCGCTTACCATCAGGCGGGCCGTAAGCTTGTTTGCCACCTTAGTGGTATAAAAAAAAAAAAAAAAAAAAAAAAAAAAAAAGGGAAAAAGGATAAATACCCAACAAACAATTTAGCGTTGGTTACAGGTAATTTTGAAGCTTAGAGTACTACTATTGATTTATAATGGATTCGGTTGCCACTAAAAGTGATACAATTCACTTATGAAATAAGTTTAGCTCTATAGGTTGTATTAGAACTGTAAAAACGAAGTTAAATATTATTTCCAGTTAGTGTAGCAGCAGCGGACGCTTATTTACGCGTCAAAAGCTGTTTGAAGATTAAATCTCTATAATTCTTATTGCTAAAAATCTGCTATATCAGAGTTGCTTATATATCATTAGGCTGTTGTTCAAGTTCATTAAAGTCATTGGTTCTGCAACGGAGTTAATTAGAGTGTAGTAACACCAAACACTACATGCGTTGTATAAATCTTACATACAGGTTACGCCTGTAATACGAAAGATAATGACAGATTAAATAGTTATAGCAGTTTTGTACGATCCTGATATAAGGGTTATGGTGTAAGTAAAACAAATGGTAATTCTTTAATGATACCATTTAATGTTTCTAACGCTTAAAGTTTTTGTCTATAATCTAACCTTACATTATGAAAACATTTATCGAACCGAGCTAAAATTAAGGTATATAGGTAACGCTAAAGCCGGTATTTTACTCTCCGCTGCAGGTAGATGTCTACGCTAAGTGCGTAGTTCCTCTCTTATGTCAACCAAAGATCGCATAATACTCTTGACTACCGGCGTTGTAGTTCTTCAAGTGTCGTAATAGATTTAAGAAAAGTCTGCATCTTTAAGATAAATATCCGCACATAGAACCCCTTACCATCACTGCATACGTCTCAAGACACATTTTATTGTAATCGTGCTCTACTTACTCCTACAGATGGCGCTATTAATTATTTTTATACAAACAAAATTGTTAACGTCAATATATGTGGGCGCTTGAGCGCTAAAACAATCTAGGTACAATTTCGTTACAATTTAAGAACACGCCACTTATCTCTATGAGAATGGTAATCTTTGATGTTGACATCTATACTGACTTTCAGTTCCAAAATCATTAGAAGTTGGCCTAAGAAATTTGGCGTGCTTAACAGACCAAAGCGTAGGTGCCTACGTTATCTTTTTTTTTTTTTTAACCACTAAGGTGGCAAACAAGCATACTGTCCGCCTGATGGTAAGCGGTCACCGTAGCCTTTGGACGCTTGTAACACCAGGGGCAACACTCGCGCGTTGCCGACCCTTCAGAAATCCAATAACTTTTTTCTTGAAGAAACCCATACTGTAGACCTCAGAGAAAACCTTGGCAGGGAGCTCATTCTACAACCCAAGCGTTCGCGGGAGGAAGTTTCTCTGAAACCGCACTGTACGCGACCATTTCGGTTCTAAGGTGTGAGAATAAATTCCCTGCCGATGGCGAGCGGTGCGACAGTAGAAAGTAGTCATGGGCATCATTTCGAACAATTCCTCAGAACACATCCCTAGTGTTAAACATATCCACTTCTGACTAAACAGTAAGTTCGTCAAGAACTGGTGAAGGAGGTATAATAATCTGTCCATGGTCTTAAAATTTTCCACTTTCTACTCTTTTTAAAAATGGTCTACAACAAGGGACATATATAGAGCCACCTTAGTCCAGATACACGGTTGTGTCAGAAGCAGTATTTCGGCGATGGGCTCACCATCTATCACACAGGACTAAAGTGGTTGGTGAAAAGAAGATGTCACCAGACATTATGACGTGGGTGTGTGTTCAGCCCCTGGCGACCCTCTTCGGGGAATTATAGCCAGTTATAAGCACGTACAAAGGTTTTTATGCAATTTATAAATCGCCAGTTCTGCCCCATACAGATCAGTGCTACTATCTCTGGGCACCTGGATACGTAGATACTTGATAATTTTGCCTCAGCTCAAAGATTAGCCGTAGTGATACTTCACGACAAGTGGTATTGAAATTTTAAGTTCAAAGAGAGACTTTGCCTTTCTGTATATTCTAAGCAGCAGAGTATGTGCTTAAGGATGATATTCTGAAGAGTTGTTTGATATTAATGCCCATGGCTACTTTAAATAATTGCACAGCGCTTTTGCAGATGGATTTTAAATAATTACACCTTAGGATCTAGAAGGTCACGCATAGTTGGTACGGATTCAGAAGAACTTCCTCCCGCGATCGCTTATTTTGTTGATTACTCGTAAGTTTTTTAATAAGATCTTCTTTAGGGACTACAGTATAAGATTTTTAAAGATTAGAAGACAACTAATGCCCCTAGTATTTATTACCTCCTGAAAGCTCCCTCCTGAGAAGCATGAAAAAGTTTTTTTTCAATATTGATCGTTTTAGGTGGAAACTAATTATGCCTTGTTAACCACACTAGCTCATTATCGAACTCAACACCGATATTGTAAAGGAGAAAGTTTGTGAGTGTATGTTTTTTAATTCTTCATGCTCAAACGACTAGACAAATTTTAATGAAAATTGGTATGGAGGTAGCTGACACCCTGGATTACACGTAGGCTACTTCTTATCCTTGAAAATCCAAAATTTCCACGGGAGTAACTATAACCAAAATACACGAACGAATCATATCTGCTGGTAAAGCTTGCTTTAAGAAACTCGCTTTAAAAATTTGACGACAATAACGAAACTTAGGGCGAGTGAAGCCGTTGGCAAAAGCTAGTTTAAATAATATAAATGAATGTTTCCATTCCATTTACATCAAATTATATTTATATGGAATACGAAACAGGTCGATCAATACAGTAATGCTAAAGCCAACATATTTTAAAACGAGTTCGGTATATTCTTACCACAGATGATCCCGCCACGAAAGGACATTAAGCCGATTTGTCCGGTCTCGTGTCCAGATGGCTTAATTGTTCTTAAATCCAAATAAGCTTCGGTTTAAACAAACTTAAGTCAGTAAAACACGTCATAGTGTTCAATCATAATCGGTCGGTCGGATAAAATCTGGTTTCTTTTGTAACATCTAATTCCCTGTTATTTTTACTCATATAAGTAAGTATTTTTTTGGATGTGTGATGATCAGTTTAGCTTGGAAGTTTAAATTATAATAAAATATGAAAAAAAATTATAGCAAAATGTGCCATTTTAAATGTTCATTTTTTTTTTATTCACTGCCTTAAAGCGATTGAATATTTGGAAATCAAATGAAGGATGAGCTCAACAAAAGTATTATTATATTGTTAGTCGATTTATATTTCGGGCCCATTACATACCTATGCCCTTTTCCAGGTCAAGATCTAGTTATATTGTTGCTCCATTTTGCTACGTGTAGGAGTATTGCTCCGCAGTTTTACGCACGGGAAAACTATTACCATTATCCTAATTTCTATTCTGTTAAAATTTGGTTTTGGAGTACCATTAAAGATCGAATAAAACGATCGAACTAAGCTAAAACTATATTTGCATTAAAATTGATTAAAATGACTATACCCTAAGTCTTACTATTGTGGGATGGACAGCAATACGGTTTCGTACTTATAAAAAGTGAAGCGTTTGGCACAGATCCTGGTAACGGCATTTCAGTAAGAACAGTTCGTTGTTGTTTAGTTAAAGCACAGCTGCTTGGAAGAGTTGGTCAAAGAGTTTCTTTGTTGAAGAATGAACATAGAGCGGCGCGATTAGCGTTTGCTATAAAGTAAACTGGACATACGCTCAATGGAGATTTGTATTATTTCCTGACAGGACAAAAGTATATCTTGTTTCCCACTGCAGCAATGAACCCAAAGTACACTAAAAAGCACTGAAACATGGAGGTTGAAATATTAAAATATGGGGCTGTTTTTCGGGTCTTGGCGTTGGACCTGTTAGAAAAATTGTAGGTACTCTAGATCAACATCAATACGAACAAATCCTAAACGAAACCATGTTGCCTTACGCTGAAGAGAATCTACCTGTTGTTTGGATGTTCCTACATGATAACGATCCCAAGCATACAGCAGAGTCCGTCAAAACATTTCTTACAAAGAAGTCGTTATCAGTACTTAACTGGCCTGGTAACCTGACCCCCTGACCTCAACTTGATAGAGCACATGTGGTGCAAAGTGGAGAAGAAAGTTGCTACTGAACGTTCCTGAATAATTGAAAGCTGTACGACAAGATTTAGAAAGGCAGGAACAGTATTTCAGTAAAGACATGCCGGAATTTGATAGCACCTATGCCTAGTCGATGCCAAATCCTACTAATATTAAAAATGTGAAAGTTTGTATGTCTGGATGGATGTTTGTTACTCAATCACCCTTTAACCACTGGACAGATCGGTACAAAACTTGGCATACATATAGGTTAGGTCCTGGAATAGTATAAAAGCTACTTTTTTTCTTTAAAAACTCAAAAGATTCTACGGGAATAACTATAACGAACTATTGCTGCACCTGTAGCATGCTATAATTAATTAATTGGAGATAATTAAGGAGTACCACGCCGAGCCGCTGGTAAAGTCTTGTAACTAATAATGGCAATCAGGCTACTGAATTGCAATCAAAACAATTTAAATTTACTTTTTAATAATAACTGACCAAATTGCAATGACAAATTATAACTGTTTTATAGAATTTTAATATGATCCTCTGCTTTATTTTATATGTGTCTAATTAGTTGTCCACATTAACAGTCAATCTGCCAAAATCATTATAACAAAATGTAGAAATAAATAAATTTAAGTTTATTTATTTATTTATTTATTTATTTATTTATTTATTTATTTATTTATTTATTTATTTATTTATTTATTTATTTATTTATTTATTTATTTATTTATTTATTTATTTATTTATTTATTTATTTATTTATTTATTTATTTATTTATTTATTTATTTATTTATTTATTTATTTATTTATTTATTTATTTATTTATTTATTTATTTATTTATTTATTTATTTATTTATTTATTTATTTATTTATTTATTTATTTATTTATTTATTTATTTATTTATTTATTTATTTATTTATTTATTTATTTATTTATTTATTTATTTATTTATTTATTTATTTATTTATTTATTTATTTATTTATTTATTTATTTATTTATTTATTTATTTATTTATTTATTTATTTATTTATTTATTTATTTATTTATTTATTTATTTATTTATTTATTTATTTATTTATTTATTTATTTATTTATTTATTTATTTATTTATTTATTTATTTATTTATTTATTTATTTATTTAATTATTTATTTATTTATTTATTTATTTATTTATTTATTTATTTATTTATTTATTTATTTATTTATTTCAGGACAACCAACAAAGTATACATAAATTACATAGCAATTACATTGGTTCAGGACTAAATTACTTAATGCTACTTTAATTACAGGCTGCCACGACATTCATAGTAAAAAATGCAAAACGAAGACTTAAAAAAATCCAAAAAACGCAAAGAAAAACACAAAACGCAAAAAATACAAAACATGCAAAAACACAAAAAAGAAAATAAGTTAATAGCATTATTATACAAGAAAAGTTTACACTAATTAACTATAATTATTTTTGCAAGTTATTTAAGAGTTATTAAGTGTACTATCGTTTAATAAGTACCAACTGAGCATCAAAAGTCCACGAATATGCTACTTATACAGATTAAAAGAAAATACTTACGCAAAAAGTACTAAGTGTCTCTAATTAGTTGTCGAATACTGTATGTTTCAAATTCATGTATTTCACTCGTTTGTACCTAAGCATGAATAAATCAAGGTTAACTAACATATACCTTAGATTCGAGCATTTGCTAGGTAATATTATATGAATTAAACTGTCTCTGCTAGGGCATACAGAACAGGTATCGATTGCTTGATTTCTAATACCCTGTTCCATCCAGGAACAGAACCGGGTTACCACAGTAAACCTGGTTCCAGCACATGACTTCGAAAACCGATTTAACTTCTGATATATATTTATATATAAACAATCTATTCCTTAAAATTTATAAAAATATAATATGCATATACTAGCTGAGCTGGCAGACGTTGTTCTGCCCTTGCCGTCGTTGTTAACCCTCGTCGCATCGCTCGTTCGCGTTATTACTTCGTTTTCGCTTAGAGTTTTTTTATTTTGCTCGGCCTCGGGTAGTTACGTGATGTTAAATAGGCTATAGAGAATCGGGCTATCAATGGCAATTTTTTTTCAAATCCAACTGGTAGTTTTAAAGATTAGCGCTTTCAAACAAAAAATAATATAAGTATTAATGAGATCAATAAACTCCAATACCGTTTGTCAGCTCACCATGGTCTATGACATCATTGCGGAAGATTATGGGAGGGTCAAGCATATATTTTTTTACTGTCGTCAGATTAATCTTCATAATGATATAAGTATATTTTTCTTACATGAAAATTTTGGAAGTATGATGCATTCAGTTCTACGATTTCGAGTCAAAAGTCAAAGAAGTTACGCGACAGACCTTCACAATAACATAAAAAACAGTGGACAGAACAAAGGGACTGCAGACAAACTAAGTATGCTCTCATACCCGTCCCATCCCCTAAATGAACATCTGTCAAACTACTGCAACCCAGTAGGAAAACCTCCAGCCAAGTCACTGCCTAGCCAACTAAACGAACATCACATCGATATTACTAACAGTCCGCTATGAAGAGGCTGCAAAGGACGCCGAGAAGACACCATCTTACATGATCTTACACTGAAAAAGCGTAAGTAATCAACGGGCAAAGGTTCTGACTGATCAATTCGGAAGGCATGAGAGATGCACTCAGTAAAATCAGCAACATCCTAGATCTGTGTTAAATTATTTTATTTGTATGATAAAGCAACGACAGGCGCATTGGTTATCTATGTTCAACAGTCCAATTATTAGACCGGGTATCTAGTAACTCAAAACAGTTCTCATCCATGTACCGGTAATACTCGGATAAATTTAGAAGTGGGTTTAGCCGGGTGCATGCACTAGGTTACGTTTTTGGTTTTTTTTTTTTTGTAAAAAAAAAAGTATTAATGGAATATTGTGGTAAAGTAGCATTTAAGATACATTTTTTTAATATGACCATTCAATTAATTAAATAAGTGTTACATAATGTTAAGCACCATTTAAGTAACATTACTATCTAAAACAATCAAAACTACACAAATAAAATAATCTAATAAGCCGTTGCCAATTGGCATCGTTCCCAAAATGCTGGCCGCATTACCGCATTGTATATAGTAATGTAAATTATTTGAGCAAAGTAATGGCCAGAATTTTAAGATTAATTTCTTATATCTTTTATTGTAATAAATGAAAGTAAAACATGAAAACATGAATGACAAATAAGTCAAAATACAAAAAAATTAATATGTAAGAGGAGTTTCATTGAGCTTGCAAGCTAGTTATTCCTGTGGTCTTTCTCAGTTAGGTGAAAATGATAAAAGAGAAATACAATAAAATTACATTGTTTTTACACTTTACGAGATGAATTAAATAAAATATGTACGGACGCATACACACCAGTATATATTTTATTACTCTATAAAAAATATAGGTATTCATCGCTTCACTTAATTCATTATTTCATTAATGAATAATAAATAACTAAGGAAAAATTAAAATATATGAAACATAATCCACGTGTCATAATGACGAATTTTAGGAAGATATAAAATTATATATAATTGATGTGTGTATGCGTGTGTGTGTGTATGTATGTGTGTGAGTGTGGGTGTGGGTGTGGTTGTGGTATGGGAGTGTAATAGATGTATGGTGTATATTTGTAGGAAAGTGATTAAAATGCAAGTAGTTAAATACAAAAATAGATACTACCTATACATTATTTCATTTCATACAGTACAAAGTTTCTTGATTTGAGTTACTGATAAGAAATGTAAAGCTCTCATTAACTATTAATCAATGAATTTAACTTATTCGGCTGCCAAGCAACAACAAAAAAGCAACAAAAAAACTTAAGTTGAAAACTTGCCAATGTTTTTTATTTGGCCATAACTGTAAAATATAAGAATATTAACTTCTTGTAAGTGTGAATTTTTTTTTTTTTATATATATTTTTGTTCGTTTTTATATATATTATTTAACTATGGCAAAAACCAATATAAACCTTACATACAACTAAAAAATATTTTTAAAATTGGAAAATAAAAATTAAAAATGATACATTTATTTTGCATTATGCTGAGTAACGCTTTCATGACGAAACTTACTGGTTTAGATTAGTATTTTTATCTCTATTTATCACGAGATAAACACACATATTTTTTTTGCACACCTGACAAATTTCGGCTCATATCAGTTATGAAATTTATGAGATAACTAAACAATTCAATAAAAATCGGTAGGTACTATTGTAATCAAAATTATCTACTTATTTAGAACGTTTAGAAAGGTTTTGCCAGCGGCTCCGCCTAAGCTTAATTTAGTTTTCAGCGTGAGATTCTTATGGCAAACCGTTGATTATCTAGTAAGAAAGTTTGGTACGGCAAGCTATAGCTGCAGCTGCGTTAAAACGTTAGATTAAGTAGGATTAATGATGGTGTCGCTGTCAACACTTAACGTTTTAAAAAAAACCTTTATTCCCTCGGACCCCTTTGAGTAGAATTGTATCGACGGTGTCGTGGTGACACCGTGTGTTCGGTGACTTTGGTTCTTGGGCGAAGTTTCTCCTTCTTGATTTTATTTTGTAAAGAAACGTCAAGAATATTTTGCTGAGTGACTCTTAACTTACTTTAGAGACCAACAGTTAAAGAGCACGTTTCTATGTCATTACTGGCAGGCATCACACAATTTGTACACTTCGATTTTTAAGCGCCTAGGTATATTGGATGAAAAGGTGTTTCGGAAATACCCCAACGGTGCGAAGCTAAAATTCGAGATTTTTTTTATTAAAACAACCGATATGGGTGATATATGAAAAAATGCCATCGTTTTATCCATTTACCTCGCGATTATTAACTTCCATTTCAATGTAAAATTGCTATCAGATAAAACACAAACTAAAACAGAATTATTAGGATTACTTATCAGTTATCACCAAATTTAATTACAATGTTTATTAATTGTTTTTTTTATAAAATTTACTTAAGATTATTGTACGATTGGAATTAAGATTATTGTAACAGTCACAACCTTGAAGACAGATGGGTTTTTAGTTTTCAATAAGGTGGGATCTTCGTAGTTAAAAAAAGTATTATTTTGCCTAACCTCTGACGTACGGGTTTTCTCCCGCTTTCAGAAGTGGTTTTATGTCATACGCTTCCTTAATGTTCTTAACTGTTTCAACGTACAGGCTGTCAACTGTATTTGGCTCAAGGGTCTTTCCCCGGGATCTTGACAGGATCACGAGCTTAGGTTCATTACTGTTTATAGATTCACGATCACTCTTAATATTGCTTTAAAACCGTTTTCCAGGTTCGGTCTTTAGCTTCGTCAAAACTTTGTTTACAAATCATTGCCTTGTCATAATAAGTGATGTTCGACTAAGTAGCCATAGACCCCTGCCACTTTTGCCATTGTGCAGTGGCTAAGGCCGTTCAAGTATAATTATTCCAATATGTTTAAGTACCAAATTTTAAAGAGATTTTTTTTTGAATTTTTTAGAATTTCTTTATGACTGTTTGGTTAATTGGTTTTGACGAATTCCAACTTCTTAACAAGGCGGTTTTCGGAAAAGGTGTCAAATCACGGACCTACCTACCTACGCCATCCTAGAGTATAGAGAAGACGAAGTAGTACAATACGTCTCCTTGCCCAGCTTTCGTGGTCAATAAAAGACCTTAAGCACTATAATATTACTGATACTATAATATAACATAAACACTTGGGCGATGTTTCAGCGGTACTAATTAATTTTTTTGTTAAATCAGAATTGAAGTTTTTTATAACAAAACCACCGTATCTGTTGAACTACATGAACTTATGCATGAAATGAGTTCAACTGAACGCGTGGGACAGGCAGACGTTATTTTGTCAAAATTGTTTATAGTACAATCCAACATTTTAGTTTCGAAGAAACTTCATACGCTATAAACGACAAAAGCATGAACAGACAGATGGACACGGAGCAAGTGTTTCTTGACTGTCCGTCGTTTTTACAGCCCTTTCATTCATGTGCGTCATACACGTAACCCTTTTATCTTTTATTTATGCTTATCGTCATGATTGATATAAAAACTTTCTCCTGCGAACGCTTGGGTTGCCAAGGTTTTCTCTAAGGACAATTATTTTTTATTACGGTAAATCGGTATACGGGTACAAATACCTTAATTACTCCGTTTTCTTCCGGGCGTTTTTTTGTAAATATTATTTTTCTCTAAGCAAAGCGCGCATTCATCGAACCCACGAGTTGTGATGACGCGTCTATTCTATTAAGTATGTTCGCAAGCTTGCTGTACAAAAAATGAACTTTTGCGGACAATAAAATCGAGTAATTACAAGTTCAGACAATTGTCATTTCAGACAAAACTTTTTTATTTATAAATTCTATAGTTACCAGATATCTAGTGGTGGAATTGTTCTCTTTACTTCTATTCCCGCCATTTCTATCGTTTTTTGGTGAGTTTATTTATTTTGAACAACCTCATATTTTGAAAAACATTATGTGTAACACGGGCGGTATTTATAGCTTCAGCCTTTGGCCCTGGGCTTCTGAATAGTCTATCATTAATAATTTTCTCCTTACCACCCTTAATACACAATGTACGATTGTTTGCATATACTTGCTGGAAGCTATTACAACATTTCACTTAAAGGTACAATATTTATTTAACTATGTGATTTAGAAAATACGTGGAAGAAGTTTTTTTGGGCATTAATTATTAAATATAGCGCTATCCTGTTAATTTTGTAGGTGTCTACTGGTTTTTATAAAAAGCGAACACCAAGTGGATCATTATTGCTGCAATGGATGACATCATGAATCCTACAAGTATAACGTCCACCAAAACATATAAACATGAATAGTGTTTGAATTTATGCAGAGTTTGAAAATCAAATAAGTCTTGCGTGTCCCGAAGGAGCTCCTACCATTACGCGATCATTTCATATGCGTACTGCTCCCATTTAATTCGGTCCAGTCTTCCGGCCCTGGGGCGTCGTTCGTCGCCGGCACATACCTGCACGCCACCATGATTTAAGTTGACGTGTTTTCAACTTACCATATAACTAGCTGCGGCCCGCGGTTTTGCTCACGGAAAAACCTATTTCACAGCATCTTTTGTGTAAGACATGTTTCTTCAAAATTAAAGTAACAGCATCCAGTCATCTTAACAAACATTATGTGGATTTGATATGACGTACTATCGTCTTCCCTCCAAGGTCGCTACTAAGTAGTAGTAGTGCCTGGACTTGGGACCCAGTTGTAGGTTCAGGTTTTAATAATTTTACAACGCACATCAACGCTCACTTTCACTGCCCAAGTTCCTCTTCTATCTAGCCAAATTTCGTGAGATTTAACTAATAGATACGCTTTAAAAAGAAACCCTTTTTATATATAATTCTATTTTTATGTTATATGAAAGGTTATAAAGAAATTTTGCTGGTATACCTCTTGCTCTTAACGCCTATCCACCTCGTGCGCGATTCAACATGAGTGTGGATCCGATTCGCATATTTGTCACGTCTTCGCGCTTCGCCTCGTTCCTGGTTGTTGTTGATATTCTATCCCGTCACAAAGGGTTCGCGATGCCCGAACTTGTCGTGAACGCGAAAAGGCTCCTCACTTGCGTGGGGGTCAGTTGCCGATGTATTTTTATTGTTAACGATTTGACTCAAGAAAAGCGACCAGTCCAGTATCTTGTACGTAACGAACCCCTAGCCCTCCGTGTCGTACGGGGAGAGTAGCTTGATGCCATTGAAACGAATCAAATCTGACATTCAAAATGGACTTGGAGAACTTCGTCATACTCTTATATATCTTTCTGGAACATCCATGTAGGCGCTGAGAACAACATATATGTCATGCGTGGTATTGATAAACAATTACGTATTAGAATTAGAGATACATATGACGATAAATTTTGTAGATGTTTTAATGGCCTTAATAGAGCTGAAATTTAATTCTGAAGGGTGTTACTGACTCCGTCGGAAAACTATGGGGGCCCAAGTAGCGAATAAAAAAAGATCTATCAACTATTTTGAAACCAGGCAAGAGCGTATCAATTTCAGTTATATTGGTGGTGGACACAGGGTCACAGAAGAGTAACTCTCATTTTAGTATTAATCTCTAAACCAATAGCTGACAATGCTAGTAAAAGTATCTTCATGTCATTAAGGGTGTCATTGGGGCTCCCTCCTAATGTTCCATCATCAAGGTACCAGATGTTCAAAGGTGAGTTAAGTCTTAGAATTAAATTTTGTATTGCTATACAAAACAGCAAGGGTAGGTCCCTTAATACAGCATCACCCTGCTGAGCACCGACTTGTGATGATATGGCATTAGATCCATAAAAAACATTGCTTGGAGAGGAATAGCACTGATGGAGAAACGGATTAAAGTAGGGACTGTATCAATAACCTCTTTCAAAATGACATCCCTTTCCACACTGTTGAAAGCATTTTTAATATCTAGTTTTAGGATAACCTTGTCTGCATTACATGGAGATGTATAAGCTATAACCCCTACCGTATGAATAGCTGATCCCAAATTTGAACCAAAACCAACTTAGCGTGGTTGAAGATAGAAAGCCAGTATCTCTCTTATGGAATGACATGCTAGTTTTGAAACAAGACGTCGTAGTGTATTTCCTACAGCAATATTCCTAGCCCCCCTATCTTTTTTAGATAATGCATGTAGTGATGCTCCTTAGAAATATGGGCAGACTGTAGGGTTAACCATACCTCTTTACATGAAGTTGCATAACTTGGTAAGCTAATCTAAAAGTCTAGGTCCATTGTTACCAGCTAACGTTGAAGTTTGTACATTCAAGTGTTGCGGTCCTTAGCCATCCAAGCCCGAAGCAGAGCCATTATAAAAAGAACTTAAGGCACTTGCGACCTCAGAATGTGATAGACAAAAATGGACAAGGAAAGTCAGGCTCAGGAGGAAAATCTAGTTGTCTCGAGGATAAAGGGTGCTTCTCATTTAACGTTATTAATGTCTCGTCATTAGTGGGTGCAATAGAGGAATTGTAGAGAAGAAAGCGGACTGTTCCCCTCAGATCTCCTTCATAAACTTTGGTTCTTATGTTGCTATAAATTGAATATTTCTGAAACACATTTCCTGTCAGAAAGAATAGACATGAGCTATTAATATTATCTTTGTCTTTTGAAGCCAACGACTTACGAGCATAATTATCCGGAAGTCGTAGGGCGGCAAATGAATATAAATCAAACCAACCCTGTAAGTCATTATTTTTTAAACAAATTTTCTATAAGGTTACATTAATTTACCAGCTGCTTGATTTTTTGCGCCCTTGGGTACATGTTTCAGAACTCTTACTTTTTCTTTAGTTGAACAGACTTGAAATTCCTACACAATCAGTATCTTGGCTGGTAACAAAATCTGCATCAATATGGGGAGTCGGTGAACGGACAACATCTTTATGGACTCGAATTATATGAATATTAGGACCCGAGGAGCAATATGTAGTCTTGACGTGTCATGGCAATATGGACAAGTTACTTTAATATGCCTAGCATTTATGTCGTCGTTCTATCGTATTTTAATCTGAATTTGTGTTTGAAGTCCTTTCAATATTAGACTGTTGGGTTTTTAGTTTGGCGTATGTTGTGCTCAGTGTGTAGGCGTCAGGCTCGACGACTATCAATGTTTTCGGCAAAACTTCTGCGCGAGATATATGTCATAGCGCCTGTTTGGTGAAATCTTGGTTTTCAAAACGATAATTTTGGTGATTATTTTTAAAATATTATAAAATTAATTTTAGCACAGGTCATTTATATCTTTATATTTTTTGTATTACAAAATAAAAAGACGTCTGGATGTCAGAATGACTTAAGCGTTTTTCAGTAATTACCACACATTACAGTAAATATATAAGAAAATAATATAGTATATAATATAGTAAAATAATATAAGATTATATGCTAAGTCTGAAATTCCTAAATAGCATTATGATTTGATGGTTATAAGTCAACATTACCGACAATATTACAAATTAAGTACAATATTTTAAATTAGGTCTTTTATAACACCACCTTCTGCAACCATATCGGTCGATAGGATGTTTCCGTAAATGGTGGTCAATTTAACATTCAAATTTGTTCCTCAGGCGGGAGCGCAATCTAATTGTTGCCGGACAGCGCACATTATATTTTTTTTTAAATAAAGGCACAGAATACGACCGGCGGCGCTGCCGTGGCGACGGATATTTTTCTTCTCTTAATTGTTTTAGGGTTCTTCGTATAAAAGTGATAATATAATTCTGCGAGTTTCTGTATAAAGAATACCCTAAGTATAAGTATTGAGGGCATTTTAGGTATAAGAGGTAAATCAAAGCTAGGTACCTAATTTCTTTTATACGAGAAATGTTTTGAAAGTAGTAGTAATGATTTATTTCACAAATTAAAATAGAGAAAAAAAACCTTAAAAAATAAAATGAAAATTACAATTTAACCGTTAGGTAGGCTTATAAGTGATTTCTTTTAGAAAACATTTAGAAAATTACAAAATGAATACGGGGGGACAGGAAGTGCGCCTCAATCCATTACAGGCCAACAAATTAAAGTATTTTATTAGTTGCCGGCTGCTTAACGATGGGTTCTTGTACACTTTTACATGACTAATCCTTATTGGTCCTAATGGATCCTTATACAGCCTTGAAATCTTTTCATCAGCTACAGTTATCAATAAAAATTTGGTAAATATTCATAATATAAGTGATGTGTCGCCGGCTACAGCTTAAACTGAGTAATATACCTATTTGGCACCCAATTATTTTATGTATTTCTATATATAAATATATATTTTTTTCACACAGTCAGTTAACGCCTTTAATAAATCCGAAGTCAAACCGGCGAGAAGTCAGACAAAATGTAAGACTGTCTGGATAGCGCCTGACCACTATATGTGGTGGTGAGGTTATTAGGCAGAAGCAATCGTGAGGCATATTACCTCACAATTTCTCTGTCTAGACAGCAATTATGGCTATCTTAATGAAATTACTGTAGGCTGTGCTGCGATGTCGCTTGCCGTGCCATTTTATCCTGTCAAACAAAAATCCTGGGACATCCTATCCTTGTATTTTAAATCAGGTCACTAACAAACATACAAACTTTTAAATGTAATTAGTTTCCGTTGGTTTCGTAAATAAAAGAGAAGGGAAAAAGGATAAATACCCAACAAACAATTTAGCGTTGGTTACAGGTAATTTTGAAGCTTAGAGTACTACTATTGATTTATAATGGATTCGGTTGCCACTAAAAGTGATACAATTCACTTATGAAATAAGTTTAGCTCTATAGGTTGTATTAGAACTGTAAAAACGAAGTTAAATATTATTTCCTGTTAGTGTAGCAGCAGCGGACGCTTATTTACGCGTCAAAAGCTGTTTGAAGATTATCATTAAATCTCTATAATTCTTATTGCTATAAATCTGCTATATCAGAGTTGCTTATATATCATTAGGCTGTTGTTCAAGTTCATTAACGTCATTGGTTCTGCAACGGAGTTAATTAGAGTGTAGTAACACCAAACACTACATGCGTTGTATAAATCTTACTTACAGGTTACGCCTGTAATACGAAAGACAATGACAGGTTAAATAGTTATAGCAGTTTTGTACGATCCTGATATAAGAGTTATGGTGTAAGTAAAACAAATGGTAATTCTTTAATGATACCATTTAATGTTTCTAACGCTTAAAGTTTTTGTCTATAATCTAACCTTACATTATGAAAACATTTATCGAACCGAGCTAAAATTTAGGTATATAGGTAACGCTAAAGCCGGTATTTTACTCTCCGCTGCAGGTAGATGTCTACGCTAAGTGCGTAGTTCTTCTCTTATGTCAACCAAAGATCGCATAATACTCTTGACTACCGGCGTTGTAGTTCTTCAAGTGTCGTAATAGATTTAAGAAAAGTCTGCATCTTTAAGATAAATATCGCCATCTTCAATCACTTTCTGTCAAAAAAAAACTTAATATTTATTTATACAAAATAACTTTTAAATAAAGTGGTTCCTAAATTTTCCGATTTACTTTACATAGATTATGTAAACAGTCACTTAAACTGACTAATATTTGAAATTGAATGTCTAAATACTATTTTAGGTTATTAGTACTTTTAGTTGTTTTACTTTTTTTTCCTTAAATCATATTTTTTCTAAGGCGCGTCAAAATTGAGATGATAAACATGATACACAATCACATTAAACTTGCAAGCGCACTTATAATTAATATTACACTTCAAGAACACTGTCAATCAACAATACTTACATTTCGTGATGAAAATTTTGCAATGTCCGTAGATAAACAGTAGCACTGATTTAATATTTATAAATAAATGTAATTTTATGACTTTACAAGTTTTTACTATCTACTTTTGACCCCGAAAACGCTACAAATGAGTAATAACGTATCAAAATACGGATCCAAGTTCTATTTGACACCGTTATAAATATTTTATATAACTAAAAGTTTCAATAAAGTCCATTATAAAGGTGCAATAAAGGTTCGAGCGGAAAGCTGACGATCTTATAACACCTGTTATACACTTCTACTAAAAGTTATATAAAACCACTATAAACGGTCTATACAGGCTTTACCTGCTATATTTTGCGCCAAAATCAAAGATATAAAGGTGTTATTACACTCTATAACTCTCTTATAAATTATACGCTAACTCTTTAATATTTAAGCAGAACTGAAAAAAGGGTCCACTACAGCTTGTCTTAACGCTAAAATGTTACTTGGGTAGGCTTTAATATATCTTGACATGCCATTCGGGTGCTTGCTTCGGGTAAAGTATGAATATGTGCATCGATAAAATTTAAGGCCAATTACCTTAATTATTCACCGATCAATTACTGAGGTTTATAGAAATAGACGATTCATTATTCGTTGTCGTGATTTCGCTTAGTTGGCCTGCTTTGGTTGGAGTTATGTGCAATTAAAAATCAGCAGAGACTTATATAGAAAATCTATTAAAGTTGCCCTAACAGCCCACGTACACCGCTGCTGGGTATTTATTTAAATTTTCGTGTAGTGCACATTTCATAACATACATAGAAATAGGTATACTAGAAATAATGCAAAACATTCTTAAAAGAGCTTATGACAAGGTTTATTTTTTATTCAAGAACATTTTTTTGGAAAATTAGCACTGTGCGATAAGACAATTAAGAATATACAGTAGCACTGCTAGTGTACTGTAGGGATTCTTTTAATAAAAATGTCGGTATATCTTTACGGTACTATTCCCCAGAACAGGGTAACCAGTGGCTGGACAAAAAACCACATCATGATGCAGGTGACAGCTTCTTTCACGCACCACCAAACCAAAAAGCTCCCACTGAAAATCAGACGTTGGCCAAAGCTTTTTACTTTATACAGTGGGAGAAGTTTTGGCATTAAAAGCAGCACAGTACTGATATTTTTTTTTACTTTGCTACTGTATTGTTTTTCTTCTTCTTCTTCTTTCTTTAGTCCTGCGTGATAAGTAGTGACCCCTACTGGACTATGGTTGCTTCATATCTTTCCAATAAGTCGTAAATTACATGAATTAAAGTCTTAAGTGGTAAAATGAAAGATTGGGTACCAAATTATATACTCTCTTGCATTATCTAGACAAACTATGAAAAGTAAGTGATGATTAGATCTGTTTCTCATCATCAACGTCATCATATCAGCTCATTTTGGTCCACTGCTAAACACAAGTATTGTCTATGGCACGTCATTTCTCCCGGTTCTTTATGTCATCCGCATTCACCCACCAAGAGCATACCACGCTTCACCTACTCGTACGCGGTCTTCCTTTTAGGATACGTCTGCTCCATCAGCCATCTCAACACCTGCAAGGAAAAACATCGTTACTCACCTTTTGGTGATTTTGAGTTACAATCATATCCTTTGTTAAAAAATGCTCTTTTATCTGCAATGACTCTCGTATCTAAATTATTCTAAATAACTTTTTTAGGAAATGTTAAAACATTGTAAGTCAACGTTCACAGAAAATAATAAAAATGTATATTTAGTTACACATAGTTACCTACGTGATAATCCTATATGATAATATTGCATAGAAAAAATTGTAATACAAGATACCATCTTGTTTTTGGGCAAGATTTTGTTTACGTTTAACAAGCTTTGATTGCAATCTTAGTGTCAATGTTTTTATTCTTAAACGAAGAATAATATTTTCAGTTCAAACATTGTAACATGAGTTGCAATAAATTTTGCTGACATGAACTTTAGTTTCTCTTTATAGGTAATTGTATAATTTTCTTAAACTTATTATGCAATTATTATCGAACAACAATCCTCCGCATGCTTTGTTGTTATATCTGAACGAACATTGTTATTTACGGACGTAATGATCGATATTGTTTAAGCACGTTAAAATTTAATAGTTTCGATGTTTAAAGTCCAGTGATAAATATAATTCCGTGTAATAAAAATGGATCGTCACTGCAAGATAACTAAATTAGCGTTGGTTAAAAGCGAGATTACGGGCAATCCTTATACTTCTATCCTTTATATGTTGTTGACCACATTAAAATGTCCTGGGATAAAATTATGCATATTCATTATGTTATTGTCTTACCTAACATAATATTTTCACTTCAATATGACTTTGACGACACAGCATGTCTATGAATCTCCCATATCTATACCGAAGTGTAAGGATTTAATAACTTTGTGCAATAGCAATGCAATTCCTACAATCTATCATGATTTTTTAATAAGTTTACATAATTCCTTGATCAAGTAAAACTTCACCAAATATTACTAATGAATCTTATTAAAAATTTACAGTATTAACTTCTATTATCTACAAACTATTAGCTAATTTTATAGAAGATTACTTTATATAAGTATTTATCGATTCCTGCTGCTTAAATTTGTAATGAGAAAAAATCCTTTAGAAGTTTAGAGTATTTTTATTTTAGTTGAAAAACTGATTTGAAATTGTTAATTTGATTGTTTGTAGAGAAATAATTAGATGTTAACTGTGAGAAAATGCTTTTCCTTTTGGTGCACTTCCCTATGAATGTATTCTTTTTATATTTTACTATAGAAATATAATTAGTTAATTGTATTTCATTCTTATGGTAATTTTTGTCAGATTAAAATACAAATCGCACACTGTTTGTCAGACTTACAATTTTTTCTCTATGAAGAAAATATTGATATACAAAATTATATTGTTTGTCCTGAGTTACAATGTTATTTTATAAAGTTTATGCCGTGCATACTCATTGTAACTCATAAAACGTAATGAAATTAAAGTACTTACAGCACTTTAATCATACAGAAATATAAACCATTCCTTTTTGAGCAAATTTTTTTTAGTTTGAATGGCGTTAAGACATAACTGACGTCACTAAGATTTTTTTAAACTTTGGCGCGCTCTTCTGTAAAGTTACGAAAAATGAATTACAATGTTTTTCCTTGCAGGTGTCTGCCCTCCGACAGACATGACTAGCCCACCACCACTTCAGTTTGCTGTTTCTGCGAGCTATGTTGATGACTGTCGTCGTCGTAAATACATACAATTCAAATTTCAAATTCAATATAATTTATTCAGTTTAGGCTACAATAATTGAGCACTTATGAATGTCACTACGCCATCGGTTCGTAAGTCTATAGGGCGGGATACATACAATACATTACATTCCTTCAATACATTCTTGACTGGAATTATTTTGATTTAAAACCGACTATATAACTTTTTGTTCTTTTTCTACTAACTTCATAATAGGCTATAGTGCAACAAACTACACAGATCAAAACTATAGTCGCGATATTTAAATTGTGTAAACTAACGATGACACTAGCGACCAAAGACCCAAGATCAAAAAAAAGATCATAAAAGTTTGTTGGACTGTGTTCAGAATTAATAAATACAATTTAGAATAAATTAGAGACGTCTGACTTGACCGTAATTCTAACGTTATTTGATTCGTTTCTAAAATTATATAGCTGTTTTTTTATAGAAATATTGAGTAAACAACGAATGTTAACGATTTTTAACTAACTCTCCATTCATCTCACTATTCATTTGTTCACCTAAAGACAGAACCACAAAAACCTCGCATATGGACCATCCAAGGAATCCATCACCAGAAATCCGGACTCGCTGCTCACGCTTTCTTTAAAAGCTATAAAAAAAATTGGACATCATATTAGATGTTTGTTCTAGTACGCTTAATATACCACAAAATTCAGAAACTGATTATGTTAGCTTACCCAAACAAAACCTACAAGTTCAAACATTAATAATATAACAAACCAAACACCCAAGATTCAGATACTAGAAATCCAGGCTTAAGCATTTGAAGACCTCCTATTAATGAGAATTAAAGCTGGACCTAGTACTAAGACAAAAAGAAAACGGATGGCGACAGGTGCAGAAGTTATAACACGTGAAGATTTTGAAAAAGAAAGTATTAGTCCCTTTCCCCATCTGACCTTATCTTATAGTTTTTTTATAAGGGTAGTAATAAAACAAGGAACCCTTGTAAGGCACTTTAATCCGACCGTCCAACTATTTACGTCTATTACAGTATTGTAATATAAGGTGGTTATAATTTGTCTCACTACTTATAAAAAGTTCGCATTTCTAAATTATTTTCGTAGGCACATTTTTTTTATGGCCCAGTATCCACCGAGTGAATTACAATTTAAAGTTGGTGACTATGTACCTAACAGTTTATAACACACTTCACTTTCATGAAATAAATAATTATTTTTACCTTTTTATTGCAACTTTTTGAAGACGGTTGTTTTTTGTAAATAAAAATTATGTAATTAAAGATGCTATGTCATTTATAATAAATTATTACTTATAAATGACCCTTGAACCTCATTTGAAGTTATAAAATACAGGTTTTTTTTTAATATTTCACAGGTTCGATTTCCATCATAAAAATGTTATTTTGCCAAAAAAACCAATTTAACTTATTTTAGAAAATAAAGGAATGTTTCCTTTAGTGATTATTGCATGGTGCAATTATGAGACGTAGCTACTTTCTCTCCAACCACTGCCTTTTTTCCAACCTGTACATATATGTGTATGTGTACATATGTTTGTCCAAGAATATGATAATCTTTATCGATAGTACCTACTTTTAAAATTTTTAATTCCGTCACAGAGTTAATGGATATCGATGCCTAAAATGGTGTACTCCCTAACAGAGTGATATTTTGGTTTAACTTAATCTAATTACTTAATTTATTAATAGATTCACTAAATTATTAAAAAATTTAAATGTTACAATATCCGATTAGTTTGTATACCTAATTATCAGATGATTTACAAAGTGCAAGCAGGTGTTTTAAGTTATGATTCATATTTTGAAGAGTTGAATTTCTTATCGGCTCTGTGTAGTCGAAATCAATACTGATAACAGTCTGCTAAGTAATTATTGATTACCAATATCGATTACAAGAGTTCCTGAAAACCTATTTACACAAAATATTTTTGAATAATAAAGTAATTATTTAATGCGAAAAAGAAGAAGAAAACTCTTCTTGCATGTATGTTTTCTTTATTTGTGTTTACAAAAAGAATTAAAAAATTAATACAATTCAAATTAAAATGGTGATGCTAGTTTATGTCCGGATTTCTACTTGCCCTAAATTCGGTTATCAGTGTAAGATCTCAACGGCAACGGCTCAATTAAAATAAAAAAAACCAACTCATACTTGACGTTTTCAATGTCCTTCCCCGAAACTTAAACTATCTCCATGCCAAATTTTATCTTAGGTACAGCGGTTAAAGCGTGAAGATATAACAGACAGACAGAGTTACTTTCGAATTTAAAATATTAGTATGAATATAATCCATAACCGGAAATTACAAATTATACCGGTAAGTTCAAGGGACTGAGAAAGACTAAAGGCCTGTTGGCTCACTTCTTTCTCTTCATCCATTCGCATCAATGAATTAAATTCGATTTACATTCATTCATACCTTGGATAAAGTCTATCTCTACCAATCCATACATTTATTTATTCATCCCTATCAACATTTTTTTTTCACACCGCAACGCTCCAGTATTAACTTATTTCTTACCGTTATTTAGAGTCATACCACACATATCCGCATTCATGTTTGCATTTGACATACCTAACATTTACTTCCATAAATTTAGAATTAGAATCAATACACCCCCATAAGCAGCCAAACTTGCAACAGACAATTGCTGACTGCTCATAAAGATCCCATTTCATATCATCTCTCCCATTAAAATAGTTTCAATAATTTTTTTTATTGCAATCATACGAAATATTAACATCCACGAAAGAAAGAATAAATAAATAACATTCCTTATAGAAAGCAAGGCAACCAGTTGAAAGATAAGAGAGACAAGCCCAAAGAGATCCGCCTCCGATATCCAATGGCTAACAATTAACAATGAGACATTATAGTAACAAGTAATACTGCCGATAATTACCGATTCATGGACGTTTTGCAGGGCGAGCTTAAGGTTTAGTAAATTAGTTGTAAATTATTAGCTGCCTTAGGAGTCACCGAGTTGGAATGTAAAATTATGTATTAGATACTGCACTAATTTGCGTTTTGCCTAATTGATTCATAAATTTGGCAATACGTTCACAACGTAGTACGTAGTATGACGTAGCAAAAACACTGAGTATCTCGGTTTGCAATCGTCAAAGTTATGAAATACCCTTTTTTTACCAAAAAAAACAATGTAGATAGAATTGCTCGAAAACTGTGTTAAATATCGCCAAATCCTACACAATAACAATTATATCAGCTATGCTAATGCCACAAAGTAGCAAGTTGTGTTTTTTTTTAAATATATCCAAAGCAATCAAGCACAGATTAACGTATTTATACTTAATATATATTACTATAATAAAATAACGATTTTACTAACGACACGCATTTTAATTGGGGGATTAGGGTAGGGCAGAGGTTTGAACCAAATCTCACGACATCTGACCAAAGGGGGAGCCAAAATCGCCTTAAGTAATTTATGGATTTTGCACAGTTTTAATCTGTTTCTTGTAATCTACTTCTAATTAAACTTTTACCATTCTCTAAAGTCCTAACATCACAGAATTATCTTCTTTGTTTTCTTTTTTGTAAAACAGATATCTATAATTATTGAGGATGATAACGATAACTGTTTACGATAAAATAAATACCAGTCCTAACTTATCTTATGCTATCACTAAATTGAAACCCCTCAAGAACAAGTCAGCTTTACACAATTATGGTGTCGTACTGAAACAAAAAAAAAATGTTACGCCTCAGGACAGCCTGCGTTTGCACTTACCGTCTCTTTTTTGATAACACTTTTTTTCCGCAGTCAATAAAATGTAAATAAAATAGCAGGTTTCTGAAATTTATGGCTTAAAATCTCATAAAAACGTTTTTATTAGAAACCATTTCCACATCTAAGCGATGAGTAAATACATTTATAACGATTCCTTTACAGTTAAATCTATAAAACTGTTGAATGCTTTACTTCTCAATATTAGACAAGCCCAAAGCTTACACTGTTTAAAACTCAGGTTAAAAATTACTATCGGTCACATTAATAATTATTATTTTACAAATAAGACATGTTATTTTATTTATTTTGTGTACGTCTATGTAGTAGGTATTATGTCAGTATATGTAAATATATTTTTTCAGACCATATTTAATATTAAGTAACGTGTATTATGTCTTATTTATATTTATTATTATAATAAGACACTTGTTTGTTTTTATTTATATTTTTATTACTTGTTAGTTCCAAGTTGCACCTACTCTTAAAGCTTATTCTACTAATTTCCTCTATCCAAAGGTTGTCTGGAAGAAATCGCTAAATAGCTATAAGACCGCCTCAATTGTACTCTACCAAACAACTGTATTTACTACCTTTAATTATTTTCTTGTGCAATAAAGAATTTACTACTACTATTAATTTATGTTAATTTACTCCATATTGTGATGTATTACAAAACGGAGAATAGTTTTTGTTACACAGTTTTTCCAAATAACACTAAAGGATTAAAACATATATATCAGCTGAAGAACGTTTTGGACATCGCATTTATGATCAGCGACTCAAACAACTCTTGAGTAACGATTTTGTGAGAGTAAAAGAATGCGCAAATTAAACGCACGGATTATCTCCACGTCCTGGTCCCCAGACCTCGAGGACATTTTTGTCTTCAAATCATATTCTTGCGAGCAACCCTTAAAACGTCTTACGTCGACTTACGCTTAGTGTTTTGAGTAGCCTATGTCCTTCTTTGAGGCGTAAGCTATTCCCTTGCCAAGTTTCATCGAACTGTTGTGTCACAAATAAAAAAATATTTTGGTCTAGCTGTTATTCTTAAACCAAATTGTAACAAGCCATAAGCACCCATAATGAACACCCATAACTCCAAAAAAAAGAGTATCCTTACAGTTGGCTCTGTCAAATGAAATGCTTTACACTATATTATTTAAAAAAAAATTTGGACCAAGTTTGACTAACCGTATTTATGACATTATTTTTTCTTATGCCCAGCGTAATAAGCATTATGCCAAATTATAATTTTCTCGTTCTAGCATTCAAGAATTCGAAAATCAAAATCTTTTATTCGAATGGGTTTCTAGGTACACTTTCGAGTCGTCAAGTGAATTAACTACAACTAGCTTTACAAACTTATGACAATACTGTTTTATTGCGTGCGTCAACAATAGGATCATCCTATTATAACGGAACGACCGTTTCCGGTGGTCCGTCTCCGGTAAAGGACCGGATGATGTAGGACGATAGAAGTTTCTGGGCATTCGCTCTTAGGTCCATTACCACTGTGGTAATTTAAATTTAGAGATCAAAGAATCTCTAGATGTTTGACATCGCTAAGTCAAAACAGTTCACTTTACGTAGATACTTGACGTAGTCGTGAAAAAATTCTGTTGATAATTATTTTCACGGTTTCTATTATTAAATTACAAATTGCTGCATATCTACTTCTATGCTATAAAAGAAAACCGTCCTCGTTCTTAGTATATATATACTACGTATATATATTGCTTTACTACGGCTCTACGCCTAAACTGATGTCCGTGAGAAGACGTCTTTGTATGCGGGTGCACGTTTGTTGTCTAACGACGGCGCACGGCAGCTGCTTTGCTGTTCTTTTACTTGGGAAGGCCGGAGTCTACTAAACTCCAAATCCTCGGCCTGCCCGGAGTCTCCTTGACTCCAAATCTTCGGCCTGTGCAGTAGGGGTGCTATCTTGAACACCGCTACACACGAAGGTTACGGGGCGACCTGCTCTACGCCGAAGCTACTGGCGAGCTACGTTCACGTGCGGTCTTGCACTGTGCTAGCCACGTGCAGCCTTACCTTGTGCCTGCCACGGGCGGCATATTCACTACTCACCACACGCTGTTAGGCCACGTAAAATCAGTCCCGTCCGCGTCTTCTTTCTACGGCGGTGCTGACCTGAGGGGTGCCTACAGCGAGCAAGACATCGAATCGGGCTCTAGGCCAAAGAGACTTGAGTGTACTAGTTCCCTAATAAAAGCTTTAAAAACTACACTTAAAATCTAAAATGATACGGACGGGCGTAATCCTGCCGCTCAGATGAATAGTTATTTATATAAATCAAACCCACCAAAAACAATTTTAAAATATATTCTACAAATATAAAAATAAAAATATAACTACACATTTTTAGTACAATTTCTTTTTTATTATTTTTTCACAACCAAAAGCATCCCATTACTTACCAATTCATCCATTTAGTATTTCTTTTTATTTATTTTAGAGTATTAAGAGCATCTATTGTAATTCTATCACTTTATAAAAACAGGATCATAGCTTCCAAGCGTGTGATTCCAGAATCCCATACTTCATTAAATTAAATGAATCAACTTACAGCAACTACTTAGATAGAACCTACTTCCCTGTAGTTAGAAAATACTTCCCTGCACAGCATGGAAAAAGATGCCAAGATAACAAAAATTTTGCATAATTATAAAAACCTTCTTAGAATTGTATTATTAAAAAAAAAATGAGTTCGTACAATTATTGCGACCTATAATTATCAACCTTTACTATAAAAAAAAACAACAAATAAGTGTTAACTATAAATATTATATTATATTAAGATATAATTTTGATTCAATAAAGATAAAGTATAAAAAAGTAAAATCAAACTGAATTAGATAGATAATTACAACTCATAACATATTTTTATACAAATATCATCAAAGTAATACAGGATAATAAAATATAAAACCAACTCTTAAATTAATAATTATTATTGAATAAACATGGCAACAACTAATGGAATCCCTATAAACTCAAACTAAAAGATATATACATATCGAATTCATTATTCAGACATAACCTTTATTAATAATAACTTTATCTTAACATCAGAAATCAATAACCTGTCGCTGTTTCTATCCTACTGATACGACATCTAACCAAACTATCCTTAAAATACCAATTCACTTTTTATACCCATCTTAACAAAATAACCCTATAGGTAAAACGATATCATTATTATTTATCAATGACTTGTCAACTTAGGCTTGAAATTGATAACTCAATCCATACCTCATGATTACAGTTAATTTATACTATAGATAATAATTTTTTTAATGAGATCTATTACGTTATATGCAGTACTCTGCACAAATATTAAACAAAAATTTTTTTTTGTTTATATTAGATTATAGACGTCTCAATCTCATTAACACTCGACTTATATAAACAAAATGCCTACTCTAAACGTAATCTCCTGTTATATAACTTCGATTCTAATGAACTGGGGATAGTGGACGATTCATTCCCAAATTACTCAATCCTAAGTTTTGAAGTTGCAAAATCCTAGTAACTACATAAGAACCCTTGTATAATTTCCTTAACTTAAATGAATATCCACTACGTCTTTTATATTTATGCAACAAAACAAGATCTCCTACCCTAAATTGTTCAGATTTAGCTTTTTTATCAAACTGTTTTTTTTTAACAATTCGTACTTCTATAATGTTTTGCCGTGCTTTTACTTTTAAGAACTGTAATTTTCCCTACTTTCTTGATCATCTCCTGGTATCCTACCTTTAATATTAACTATGTGAACCAACCTAATTTCAGGGCTTCTTGCACCTACCCGGCGCCTCCACCAAATACTATTGTTGATGTGCTTTTTTGGGTTGCAGACCTCTGTACTATTAAAACGGTTACAAATTTTAGGTTTGCAGCCACTAGACTATAATTTGATTTTTGATACGTATTAATTTCTCTAACAAAATTATTGTCAATTTGTACTTCCATGTTAGTGATTGAATACGAAACTTTATATTATGTTAGCGCTGGCCGGTATAAAATTGAAATATTAAAATGAAGAAAGATGAAAGCTAAAAACGCTCGACGTTTTAAAATAGGAAAAGTCGTATCCTGTTCCCCTCACAACACTGGATACCTCGATTAGATATCACGAGATATGGTATATCGAATAAAAAGCGCATTCGGGAACTGTCCCCGCGGGAATGTGTGGGGTTTAATTTAATTTATATTACTGGCACATCGATTACGTTACGGTTAAATTCGTTTAGAAGAATATACAACAGTAAAGTAACAAAACAAGTACAAATTAATTAATTACGAGTTCAGTCGCTTCACTACACATACACACACACACACACACAGAGACATATTTCAATACATATATATAAATGTACAAATACTAAAGATATCTATGTTAACATATAAAATGGTTTGTCCTGAATGAATGACCTTTACGTTATGCAGTCGCCGGAGAAGGTTTCTGAGAAAGAAAAAAATGTCAAGAGCGAGATGGACAGGTTAAACCGATTGTAATAAATTTGGTATGGTAATTAAATTTTGGAAGTTGTTATGCACACGCCGGGGAAGGTTTCTAAGAAAGGAAATAAGATTCAAGTGCGAGTCGGATTTGCGCAATAAGGGTAAACCGATTGTTATGAAATTTTGATAAATTGTTATGCACACGCCGGTGGAGGTTTCTGAAAAAGAAAAACAGATTCAAGTGCGAGTCGGACGGGGTCAAGTGCGAGTCGGACTCGCGAAATAAGGGTAAATCGACTGTAATGAAATTTTGGTAAGTTGTTATGCACACGCCGGAAGAGGTTTCTGAGAAAGAAAAAAGTGTCAAGTGTGAATCGGACAGGGTCAAGTGCGAGTCGGACAAGCGCAATGAGGGAAAACCGATTGTAATGAAATTATAATAAGTTGGTATGCACACGCCAGGGAAGGTTTCTGAGAAACAAAATTCAAGTGCGAGTTAGACAGGGTCAAGTGCGAGTCGGACTCGCGCATTAAGGGTAAACCGATTGAAATGAAATTAAGGTAAGTTGTTATGCACACGCCGGGGAAAGTTTAGTACAGCCCTTTCACAATAGGTTGTTAAAATTGATTTTATTTTAAATGTTTTTACGCGTCGCTTTTAATAAACTAGTGTTTATTAATGACTAACATGTAAATAAATCTTAAGATATAACAATCTAGTATAGATTATTTTACCTTCTGATTCATATCCGATCGATTGATGATTCATCAAATGATTAGATTTAAAAATCCCTGAATTTTTTTATATATAAAAGATTGTGATCCGTCATTTAAGCAATTTAAATCAGTTAATTGAAGAAGATTATTAAGACTTTAATTTTATTTTAAAAGTGGGTTTTGTTTCAAAATGATGCGGTGGTTGTTAATATTTTTTATCTTTTGTTTTAAATTTTTTGAAGTAAATGCTAGAGACAACGCAAAACAATTAAATCGGATATTGGACCTTAGTTTACACGAGGAAGTTTTAGACCATGAGCTTTGTGAGCAGCAGCTGAGGTCAATTGGTGAAAACCCTCTGTTAATAGTACAATGTAAAATACACTTTTATTTGTTTTCATTTATTTTATGCGAAGTAAGGGTTAAATGAGGTCTCATTAGCTGTCAAGAATATAACTAAAAAAAGGTCAATGACAAAGGTTAATATAACAGAGAGAGTAAATATAATAGTTTTGAACTATTTATCCATAAAAAACGCTCAATCTATTGATATTTTCAGGAATCAAATTAAATCATATTACAGCAATCTCGTTCAATAAATTTACTGTGTGTATCTTAGCACATATGTAATAAATGTATTATATATTTATTTATATATTAATAAATATGATATTATATTTAATGTACATGTAGCTGTATATGTATTTATTTTACTTGACTATTATCTATAGTTTAAAATATAGTATATTATGTTCTATGTTAATTTTAATATTAGTATTAATTAAATTATGCGTCACCGACCTCTTCCGTATATTTTTCTTAGTTTATCTACCCAAAGGTTGTCTAGTAGAGATCACTTGTAAGCGGTAAGACCGCCTGATTGTGTACTATTAGTTTATTTCTAAATTTTAATTTGTTTTAATTCATTTTTGGTGTGCACTAAAGTATATATATCTTTCTATCTATTTACTAATTATTCTTTAACCTTCAGTTTTAGATTCCGGGATTCGATTACCAAGAAGCTTACTTATGGGAAATTTCTTCGATATCGGAAATTATTATCAGTGCCTTGATATTAACCAAGAATTGTCCGATACAATAATTGAAGGAAAGTATTGTATGTTAAATATTCCACTGAATCAAAATACTGATTTAATTAATTTACTTAGTAATTTCGACAAAGGACTAAATACACTTGAAAACAAGGAAATATTACGGGCTGCTCAAGAAAGCGAGAGATTGAGGAAAACTGTTAATGCACTAACTGGAGAAGAACGTAATTACGATAAGAGGTACTTAATTTAACATATACATAATTGTTATCATACTTTTGACTAGATTTTTTTTATCTTGTTTAACACATATTATTATAATCTAAATTATTTATTGAGGTCTACTGAAGATGCTGGCCACTCTGTACAACAGCCAATAGTCAGATATGTAGAGTTAATGACAGCAAAGTTAATATACTTTTTAATACCTACTATTTCAATATATCTTTACCTATAATAAACGCGACAGTGTGTAAGTGAGTTTATTTTTAACTCCTTTATGCCGCAAACAGCGAACTTATGTGGCTGAAATTTGGAAAATAATAAATAAATACGTATAGGCTACACTATCTCTAAAAATTCAAAAGTACCTAAAACCTTTACATTTCTCCAGCTACAGCTGTAACTTGCTATACCAAACATCTTTCCTTTAGCGCCCTTGACACCACAAGCTCGCTCCACTAATGGTGTCAAGGGGATTTTGTAGTACCCATAACACCACCATAGTGTTGTCACTTACTCTATCGATGAATATCTGTCACACTAGTTCCATTGAAGTGTTTTGTTCGAGTTCACTTACTTAAATAAAAATTTAAGTTTGAAAATTAAAAAAATGATCATCAGCTCCATTTGTCAATCTTTGCCTGTGGTCCTACTGCGTAGTTCGACTGGTAGCACCAAGGACAATGATTTTTGTCAATGGTTCTACCAGTTGGACCGTAACAAGAAAATTAATTTTTACCATATCTAAGAATAAATAATAGTCACGGGGTAGTGCATCATATTTGATATTTATGTGAAAATTACTTTACTTCAAATCTTATCTCCTGACCACATAGCCTGGGGATAATAGCTCAGAGGCATAAAAAATTTGTTACAGGATAAGAGTAGGCGGAATGGACGGAAAAAGGGGTTCAAAAAAAGGGAAAAATAAATCGAAGTTATTTTGATTGGCGACGGGTGGTGGGGGTGGGTTTAAGGGGTTGATAATCGTTTTTTGCCATTTTTTGCGGAGCATCTGGTCAGACCACAAAATGGTCTACACAATAGTTGTAGAAATCAAAAATCGAAAATTTTTTCGTGAAATTATTTGACCGAAAAAAAAAACTGTTTTTTCGAACATCGCTTATATCTTAGAAAATATTTAACAAACAGAGTTCGGGCAAATTGGAAAAGTTGGAGCACTCAAAAGTGTACCTTCAGTCCAAATTTTGAATATATTGAACATTTTTTTGGGCCAAAAAGGCAAAAAACGATTTTCAACCCCTTAAAAGCCACCCACACCACCCCTCGCCAATCAAAATCACTTCGATTTATTTTTCCCTTTTTTCGAACCTCTTTTGCCGTCTATTCCGCCCACTCTTATCCTGTAACTAATTTTTCAGTTTTTTGGTTAAAAAAAAGTGCTATATTATCCCTGGGCTAGCAGGCCTACAAGTAATAGGTATATAGGATATTTGATTATATTTAAGTGAAATACAGTGTAAGTATTTGGTTGTCCATAAATATAATAATCAATATTATAATTCTGGACAGCTGAAAATAACTTTAACAACTTTATTTTTTTTTTCCAAAATAGTGAATCATTGGAAAGTGTGCCATTTCAATTGGCGTTATCAGTAGCTGGCTGCATTCCAAAACCTTGCACGACACATCATGCTGCGGAAATACTATTTCCTTTTAATGTGACTGCATTGGGAATCCAATTCCAGGAAGAATTTTGTCGTCTTCCTAATGACAAACAATGGGTCCCTGGCGATTATATTGCTATGTAAGTATGTAGTTTTAATACCGAAATGTCAATACCACAAATTAGTGCCCAAAATAAGCTTTGAGTACTTCTCTACCAGAACTTTGGTGAGTTGGCGTATAAAAACTTTATTTTTTTGGAGCTCTTCTACGCAAACTACTACAAGCAGAGACCTCCAAGACAACAACAGGCTATTGAACAAGAGATAGTTTATATTAAGAGGAACGTGAAGGCACATTCAATCAATAAAAATCAATCAATAAGCAAGTTTTAAGACATACATTTTTTCAATAATTTAGGTGCTTTTTAATCCAAGGATTTTGGCGCCCCCCAAGTTCTGGCAGAAAAACAACTTGAAACTAATAGATGTATTAATATTAGAAATATTTAATTGTTCTTATTAATTTCTTTTGTTCTAGAATTATATTCTCGATATTGGGTCTCTTCACTTTGCTTAGCACGGGTTATGATGCTTATTATTCCACGATTCTAAAAAAAGGTAAAACTATTACTTTTTACTTTTATTATAATATTAAATTCTATAATTTCGTTACAATTAACCTTATCGATTTTGAACCAATAATACGTTTTCAGATTCAAAAACAACTAGCACCATCTACAAATCATTTTCAGTATATTCAAACTACCGTCGTTTGATGACTTTTACATCCAATTCAGAAACCTTAAACTGCTTAGATGGCATAAGGACAATATCTTTGGCTTGGATTATTGCAGGGCATTGTTTTTCGGTGGCTGCTAGCGAGTCGCGTGTAATCAATAAGATAGATATCCAAAAGGTAAAAACTTGAAGAATATCTCAGAATAATAAACAAACAGACTAGTTATAAGGTATTTTTAGATCGATTAGTAATGTTTCTAAGATTATTTTGCAAGTTGAAGATAACATATTTGTTAAAAGTGGCCACTTTAGTGTCATTATTATAAGTATTTTGGGTAGGTTTGGAGTGAGGCGTATGTTATCGGGTGTATGCAAGCAAAGCCGAAAAAAACAGCTATGAATGTATATGTTTTTGAAATGTGCTAATGAAGCCTTTTCTTACGGCATCTTTAATTATTTTCTTTTAGTTCATGACTATGTCCTATAGAGGGCACCATATATATATACACGGACACATATACACCTTAACATTAATAATTTTAGTATTGTTCCTTTTTGTCAAGGGCGATAAAAATAAAGATGACTTTAACATATACACATTTTTTATCCTGATCATTAGTTTTTGTTATCACACTTACTAGTAAAAAGTGTCATTAATTACTACCATGGGCTTTTCCTTTTCATGTATAAAAGCGCCATCTTTGGGTTAAGACATGAACTATGCGCCAAGCGACCAGTTACATATTTTAACTTCAGCCAAAACTTTTACTTCATGGCGTTAATGGAAAAAGTAATAAAAACATATATAATTCATATTAACTAGAAAAATTGAGTTCAAGGACACGTTTATCTTATACAGTTGTACTACAAATTGTTAAAAAAATAACTTAATAAAAAAACACCGACGCAAAATTGTAACGCTAAGGGTTTTAGAATTATGAATGTGTGGAATTATTTTGCGTGTTGTACCTACACTTTCACCCGGTATAAGTAAGGAAATATTTATTTTAATTATCATAGCGAGATATAGAAGAATAGATATTTTTTTTTACAGTTGATGGACAGTTTTTCGTCTGCTTGGATTGTTTCTGCTCCAATAAGTGTAGATACTTTTTTCATGTTGAGTGGATTCTTAGTAGTATATACTACAGCAGGAAAACTCTCTAGTAGTAAGTAGTAATGGTATTTTTTTCTATTTCCAAGTTCAAAAATATTATTGTTAATTTATAATTATTTTTTTTCAGAGAAATTATTGAAAAATGTTCATTTTTATTATTTAAATCGAATCCTTCGCATGTTCCCTATATTAGCCACAGCTACTATATTGCAAGCGACACTTTGGAACCATATGTTTGATGGGCCAATTTTACGACGCATTATAGGCAATACTATGAACTGCCGGAAGTACTGGTGGACTAATTTTCTTTACATTCAAAATTTTGTGAATCCTGAAGAATTGGTGAGAAAATTAAGTTTATTTTACTGCATAACTTATAACTGAAGAAGAAACGCGCTACCGATAGAAATAAGAGGTGTTATATCAATGATCACTGCACATTTACTAAAAAAAAAAAGTTGCACTCCGGAAGTGCCGGCAGAAGTGAAAACCTTAACACACGATTCGCGCTTCACACTCAAATATGTTACAAAACAACTCATACGTCATATTTCATTGTACAGAACCAATGTCCTTAACACACCATTCGCGCTTAACACTCAAATATGTCACAAGACATGTCTTTGACATTGTCAAGAAATAAAAATGTTTGTTTATTTACTTTTTTGCCGTAGTATATTTGACATCTCAATCTGTCATAGAATTAAAATCCCATATCCAACCTCCCTGTACTACTCATAATCGCGAATACTAAAAATAAAAATATACACAAAATACGGTCATTTTCATCGCATATTGTGACACAAATAAATCAAAACCTTTCACATAGGAGACTCGATCTCATGATGAAAGAGCTATCTACGTATTATAACGTTTTTATTTGTAAAAATGTTTACGCGGACAAAGCGGGAGCTAAACGTGTAAATAGATAAATACGTGTATTAAATGTACACACATGTTTGTTTTCAATTTTCTTTACGGACGAACGGACGGACAGACCATTAAATACACATATACATAAAGAAAAGTAAATCACTTACAAACTTACTCAACCACGAAAGAATCATAGGAAATAAAAAAAAAAAGGGGGGGGGGTCGTTAAGCCATTGAAATATGTAAGCGGTAAGGCAACCCCACGAGAAAAACACATATAATAGAAAAAAAAATTATAATAGGCGTGGCATTACGGTTTCCGTCTTACGAATTTCCACGATTAGGACACGTGACCTGACGCGAGTTTATCATTTTTTACCCATACCAAAAAAAGTGCACAACGCCGCTAAAGAAGTTTTCACTTCAAAAAAAAACGCAATTTTTTTTTCTTGTCATTTGTTTATCCATAAAAATGCAATTTACATATAAAAGCAATATCGGAAAAACAGCGAAATCACAAGAAAAGAGAAATTTATTTATTGGGAGTTACTTTTCTTTTTACAGGTATTCAACTAGTTATTTCACAGCAGATCATCAGTAACCTATATACTTAATGTCTAATGTACTTATAGTCCTTATAAACCTGAAAGTATTTGTTTTGTTAAGGCGCATATAGCAGCTAACTAACACCACTATTAGATAGTTCAAATTTTCTCTTCGAAGAAAGCGATTTTTTTTCTGCTAAAAGTAGCCGTTTTTAGCGGAATGCCTAAAACCACTCAAATATATATTCTACAAACAACACGAAACGTTCTAAAAGTTGCTTATGACTAGTTTTATATTTTCAACATTTAATTACTCGTACATAATTCACTTAATAAAACATTTGAAATAACTCATGGTGGCGCTAGCTAGCTATAAACCCCTTTACTACAGACTGACAGTTTGTGTAGTTTATTTGCTGGAGGAAAAATTTTGTATTTCACGGTCATGTCAAACCTAAAAATTACGACACGATTCAGTGCCAAGCAATTGATTAATTTTTTTTTTTTAAATTTAATATTATTTTACATATTTCTAGTGCCTGTCACATACTTGGTACTTGGCAATTGATATGCAGCTTCACATACTTTCACCGCTAGTACTGTACTGGGTTCTGTACAATAAGCGTACAGCATGGCTTTCGATGACTGGAGCATTAAGTGCAATAATCATAGCAGCAACAATTTATTGTTTTGTTAACGATTTTCCCGGTACTCAAGCTGCTGTAGCGTAAGTACATCACATTTTAAATGCTATACTACGACGAAAAATAATTAAATTTTACTAGTAAATTCCTTTTACCATCCTTATTTTAATAATTTATCAATCATCATCTGACAAATTATCGACAGCGGTCATAAAAATATTTATAGATAAAATATTGTTTGGGATTCTATAAAAAATGCTATTCAGGGAAAATTATGAGCTAAGTTAATCAAATTTTGGTAAAGAGGTGGATAGTAGAATTCAATTTAGCTGGACATCATTGCAAAATGAGTGTAACATCTTTCGATTCAAAATACCTCAATGCCTAAAGAATAACTTTAACAGGATGTGTTGCCAGTGATGTATTATTGTACACATGAGTGATATTTATAACTGTTGGCCTCTCAAAAAAGTGAATCAGTTATTGAGCTATGTAAAGAGCTATACTAGAAGTTTCATTGCGCAAAAAGACGTAATGTCACGTTGTTTAGACAATGAAGGGCTCCTTCAATCTGGAAGACATTCGACTAGATGGACAGACGGCCTGGCTATAGCCGCAAGTAGCCACTGGATGCATGGTGCTCAAGACCTACTGTTGCTGAGGCTACGTTTTACGGTGGATGACTTTAGGTTGAAATGTTAATAGCCATAGCAATCCCGCCAAAAAAGGAAATGTTGTCAAGAAAATTGTTCATATAAATGTTTGTTTGCTGATTTCTTTTTCATATATTTCAATGAAAATCTGATTAAGTTCAGATGTAGTTGCAGTACTTACGCACGCGCAGTTACGTATCGCGTCTTTCTTTTTTTACTCAAGTTTTCTTTCACGTAGTACTGCCTCTTAAGAGCGGTAAACAATTTTATACTTCGAGCTTTTTTCATAAACTCTACTTAACTATATTATTTCTGTTTGCAGTCGGTTAGAAGACATATCGACGTACATAGTGAAATATTATTACAACACGTTGACTAGAGCGTCTCCGTTTCTGGTTGGCATGTGTTTTGGATATTTAGTTCATACATATCGTGGAGAAAAACTGAAAATATCAAAGGTAATAGACTGATTAGGTGGTTTTAAACAGCAAAATTTTAAGTGTCGGGCCCCCCACACCTGCTTGCTACAAGAAAAGTAGAGCGTCGGGGACCACTCGGGGTGAACAGTGTAACCAATTTGTTTTTCATGCCGTAATAAAATGCGCGATTATACAAAAACTACATACCTACAGTAAAAATGCGGTGTATTATTTAAGCTTATAAAATTTCCTAACCTCTGTTATGAAAAATTTAATCATACCTGGTAACAGGTTATTAATAGTACATTGCGTACGTTTAGGGCGGTAAGAAGAAAGTTACTAACTGGCTATTTAGAAGCCTAAGGCCGAAAGATTTGATGACTCGAGTTTGTAAATTCCGTACCGCCCGTGTTACACACAATGTTTTTCATTACATTAGCGAATAAATAAATAAATAATAAAATAAATATGAGGCGAAAAAACTCACATTCTTAAAAATTTACTTTATAATTCTTGAACACACGAAAGTTTTTCAAGTTACCAAAGTGTGTAAATATTTATCTTCAGGAGCTTCATTAATTATTTTTTTACTTTTTCTACTGTAAGAACCTACCTTGGATTTTTTACTTACAGTCTGACTTCCTTTTTAAAAATGCTGTTAATTTTATTCAATATTGATAGAATTTTTGGACTTGAGAGTGCTTTTCAACATTGAGTAAATTGCCTATAGGGAAGACGGTTTGTATTTTTCGGTAATTTCTCCAAAGTAAGCTAATGACCTTTTCTGAAAGTATTGGCTAAATTTAAAACTTTTTGGTCGCTTCTCGTTTTAAGTTCAAACCATTTCAATACGGCAAATTTAGTTTTTATTTTTGACCAGCGGATCAGAAAAAAATGTTACACTATAATTGCTTGCTTAGCTCGTAGTTCATATTTTAAACTACAGATGGCACTTTTGTCCATACTTGATAGAATAGATAGAACAGTACGTGAAGTCTACGTACTGTTTTATCGTACAAGTAAAGCGCGCGGAGTGCATTCCATTACATAATGAATCTTATTGCCCGTTGGTTTTATAAACTCCCGCTTTGCCTTGAGGGAAGAAAAATTTACAAAGAGAAAGCACGGAATGCCACTGTTTATGAGTGTGATGAAAAGAAAAAGTTCACATATATTACCACAGATGGTGCTGTTAAAAATAAGAATGCGTTATATAGATTTTTTATATATATTAATTTCATATATTAATGTTATTAAATAATTATTTTTTATTTCGTCTGTGGCTTCCAGATATCTCTCCGTTCATATGTTTGTCTTAAATTAGGGTTCCGTAGTGAAACGGCAAAAACGTAACCCTTATTGACGATTTTAGAGTACATTAGTAGCCAAAGTCTTATTATTTCGCAATATCTGTTTGACGGTTCAAAGAGATAAGTAACCAAATCTTAAAAAGTAATTAAATTTACGAAATCTCCGCTAACTGCTATAGGAGGGGTTCTGTAGCCCGCGTTAAAAACCAAACCTTCGTAGATTCTTCATGCTTATCTTGCTTAGCTATAAATAGTAGTTCTAGGTTTATCAATATTGACTTTGATAATCCATTGAAATGTGATTAGTAGTTCAAGTGGAAATCTATATATATATATATATTTATATAGTATAAAACAAAGTCTGTACCAATGCACGCTTAGGTCTTTCAAACTACGCACTCGATTTTAATGCGGTTTTAATCAATAGATACAGTGATTCGAGAGAAAGGTTTAAATGCGTATAAACAAGGGTTAGCCGGTCAAAAAAATTTTTTGTTCTCAAAACTTAGTTTGTAATTTGGGTTTCGTGATTCAGCAAGTATTCAATTAAAATGCATTCTAAATTAATCAAAGCCATAATGCCAAAAAACTCACCACAATGAACAGATACGTGTTATAAAAACACAACGAAACAGTAATATAAACAAAATCCGCAAAAAACACGGTTTGTTATCCGTGGTATCACAATGTAACCACGCACAAACAGTGACAATGGCAGACAAACACGTACTAAATTAATGCCATTCTGAATAACACGCAAGTAAAACTTCTAAATAAAAACGTTTGCACTTTGTTTTTGAAATTTGAGTATATTTTGATTTTTAATTTTGCAATAATATCTATCAATCACTTGTAGGCGACACAGAGGAAAAACGGTAACAACGTATTCGTTAGAAAGAGCGAAAAAACGCATCCTGCAAATTATCAGCATACTATAACCAATTTCACTCAACGCATGTAAATGAAATCCTTGGGAACGAAAGAGAAAGAGTAATGGCTTTCCACTATGTTGAACAAAACGTGTACATGGCACTTTCGACCTTTTGGTCGTGAGTTAACCTTAATGCAGATAGCTTCTCTGTAGCAAAGTATAAACTTACCGCGTATCTCACTTTGTAGTTAGTACGTGGTATTGGTAGTATAAAAATAGTGAATGGAATTATTCAAAAGTAGGCTGATAAAAATCGGCATCTACGAAGACTTCGCCACTGATACATATGACACATAGTATAAAACAAAATTGCTTTTCGCCGTCAGTATCGATGTTTGCTTAGATCTTTCGAGCGCTAATCAAACTGCGACGCGGTTCGGCCTATTTGTTCGGTTGCCTAGCCTCCTAAACTGATGCAAATAAGACGGGCGCTTCGCATCCCGCGTCCCGCGCTGGATTCGCCTGAGAATGAAGCTCTAAACTAAGCAATGGAATTTAATGCGGTTTTCATCAATAGAGTGATTCAAGAGAAAGGTTTTCGTATCGTTTAACAATTTAAAAAAATCCAAGGGGGAACGACCGCAACCATGTTTTACTTTTTACATTTCAATAGATATTCGAAATAATTTATTTGTTATTTTGTTGTTGTGTTATGAATGTGCAGTTAAAGACAGCAATAGAAACATGGACATTATTGTTTTTATAGGTCATATTAGTGCTAGCATGGGCAACTGCCATCGGTATCGCTACATGTGTTGTAGTTTTCCATCATTACGCAACCCTGATGGATTGGAATAATCAATTAATTATTAATGTGATGAATTCGTTTATGAGACCGGCTTGGGCAGGATTTATTGGTTGGGTCATTTTTGCATGTGTGCTTGGATATGGAGGTAAGAATTTTTTAAGACTATTGCTGTTTATGGAACCCAAAGTAGAGACTCGAGACAGTTTTTACTGGACACAAATATTATGTCATTTTTGCCCTTACCGAACCCAGAATGATATAAGTATGATATTCAAAATTCAGATATGGAGTAAAATACACAGGACCCAAAAAATGAGAAGCCTATACTTTTTAAATAGTCAGTATAATATTACCCACTGTTTTAGCTCAAGGGCCTTGTTGACCCCTGCACCACTCTGTCCTTTCAGAGTAAGTTATCAAACATATTGGTCCAACTGCGAATGTGTCCGAAAGCGGATAATCGTAATCTGAAAAAAATGGTTTACTATAAACTTCAATATGTTTAAGTTAACAGTCCATTCTTGAATACTTAAAAAGACAAGACATAATGATTTGACAACAAAATAAGTTGATCTTGAATCCAGAATGCAGTCGTAATTCAAGAGGCGTTTCGGGTAGTTTACTACGTTCATATCAGCCAATCAGATATACAAAACGTGGATGTGTTTTCATGATTAACCTCAAGTTAACTCTGATTTTTCAAAAAATCTTTAAAATATCTTGTAATGGTTGTTGGCAAACGTCCTAAATTTTTTGCAATGATACGTCCTTGCCCTAAAAATTTAAAAGTTATGTTGTGTAGTACACAAAATCGATATTAGTAAGATATAGGTTATATCTCATGGGAATCCAGTTACAAGGTTTTTGGTGGATTAAATAAATGTACGTATTGCTTGAATAAAATGACATATAGATTAATAGGCATTGTATTTTAAAAAAGGCATATTTTTTTTTTAATATGCAAATAATACGTTTATTTACTCAATATTTGCAGGTCCAGTAAATAGATTCTTGTCACTGGATATATGGAGACTTCCGGCAAGAATTTCTTATGCTATGTACATATTCCACTATCCACTTCAGTTCATAGCTCACATCACTGCGACTGTTCCTTATTATTTTTCAATGCAAACGAATGTAAGTGTTTAAGCTTTTATTTGAAAAAAATCTACGTTGGTTTATATTTTTAATCTTTTTTGTAAATATTTTTACAGATGTTCCGATTCTTAAGTGAATATTCACTGGCATTCGTTGTGGGTTTTTTGGTGACATTACTAATAGATGCACCATTTTCTACACTTTTTAAGGTTGTTCTTGGTGGAGGTCAGTACATTTTGTATATTTCAATAAGTTAGAATATAAAAAAGTAAGCAATAAGAAATCGAATAGATGAAGAAATATCTATGCATATACATACTTATAATGTTAGGATTTATTCATAAAATAAATTATTCATTTAGAAGTAATTATAACACACGTTAAAGTGTGTATAAATCAAAAACTCAAGCTAGGTTTTTGACCTCTGATCTAATGGCACTAGAAAATATTATATTTGCATCTTCACGTGTATTATTCTTAAGCTGAGATGTAATAAGTTAAATGTCTTTGAATGAGAAATTACAAAGATTTCAGATATTCAAATAAAATTCAATTTCAGGAATAAAGAAACAAAAAGAAATATTAAAAGACAATGGGCCTCAAACAGAAGATAACAAAGATAACGATATTGTTGAAGACAACGCTACCATCAGCCAGAACAACGCAAGATAACTTAGTGGAAATACAATTATTGTAAGAAAAACAGCGAGCAAATTGATAATCGTTCAGTAATGTTATTAGGATAAGATAAAGTAAAAATCGGCCAAGTGCGAGTCGGATTTTTATACTATACTATACCTAATATAACTAAATATTCTGTGAAGCATCTACCAGTTGCCGTTATCAATATCGAGCAAAATCGAGCAAAAAAATTACGTTTGTTGCATGGGAGCCCCCTTAAATATTTATTTTATTCTGATTTTTATAATTTGTTGTTATAGCGGCAACAGAAATACATCTTCTGTGAACATTTCAACTGTCTACCTATCACGGTTCATGAGATACAGCCTGGTGACAAACGGACGGACGGACAGCGGATTCTTAGTAATAGGGTTCCGCTAATTACTCTTTGGGTACGGAACCCTAAAAATGAATGATGAAGATCTTAAAAACTGCATATTTTGTTTTTCTTGAAATAAGTTTTAATCATAGATATGGAAACTAGATAGCACATTTCCTAGACAGCTGTGAAGTAAAAACAGTCGCAACAGTGTAAGAGACGAAACATATCTGAATAAAGTAAAGTAAGGTATTATAACAGTTGATTTTATTTTCGTTTTGTTTTTTAATACACAATCAAATAAGTTTATTAGTTTTTTTCTTGGTATGAGAGGAACATTTCATAGCAGTAACGGTAATCTTATAAAATACCTCTTGACCTTAATATTCCATTCATTAAACAATTTTCAATAAAATATCAAAGAAGTAGACTATTGCATGCACCCAGGTAAACCCGGTTCTGAAATTACCCGAGTATACCCATTTCTAGAGCACATGGAATCTTCTGGTTTTCCCGGTTTTCTTGTAAAATATGAAATTATTGAATTAATAATTTCAAACATTAGCCTAATACTTCATCACACTAACTCATAAACAGTGTCATTACATGCTGTTAAAGTGAGTGCTAAGACCTTACCCACGGGCTTTTTCTTTGTAAAATTTATATTTACTCAAGGCAAAGCGGGAGTTATAAAACCCACGAGCGATATGTTTCATAATGTCATTGAACACTCTGCGCGCGCTCTACTTGTACGATAAAACAGTACGTAGACTTAACGTATTGTTTTATGTATTCTATAAAGTATGTACAAAAGTGCCAGCCGTAGTTCAAGATATGAACTACGCGCCAAGCGAGCAATTATAGTGTAATATAATGTTATAGCGGCAACAGAAATACATCTTGTGTGAAAATTTCAACAGTCTAACTGTCACGGTTCATGAGACACAGCCTGGTGACAGACGGACGGACGGACGGACAGCGGAGTCTTAGTAATAGGGTTCCACCTATTATTCTTAGGGCACGAAACCCCAAAAATGAATGATGAAGATCTTTAAAATTGCATATTTTGTTTTTCTTGAATTAAGTTTTAATCATAGATATGGAAATTAGATAGCTCATTTCCTAGACAGCTGTGAAGTGAAAACAGTCGCAACAGTGTAAGAGACGACACAACTGTTGCACCGATTTTTTGCGCAATACTCAATTTAAAATAATACTACTTTTATTGATGTAAATGTTAGTATTTGAATTTTTTTAAGTGGGGTTGTATTTATGTATACAACTGAGTTATAATTAATTTTAAAGATAGTTTTCGTAATAAATAAATCACACATTGGTTAGTTATAAGATGGTAAAAAGGCAATGTGATTCCGTTTCTGTTTAGATAACATTGCAGTTCATGAATTTGGTCGTCATTCAGTTTAATAATTGAATCGAAAAATTACATTTATAGTACGTATTTCATCGTAATTCTTAGTAAAATTTATTGTTGCTTTCACAGTTTTTTTATGAAACCGTTTAATTTGATCCCTCTTTGGGCTTTCCATACCATCTTTCCATCTGTCTGTATATGTGTACATTATTTTCACACAATCATGTCTCTATTTTTATTCTAGGTAAATAAAAAAAACCAATTATAACGCAGCAATCTAAAAACGTAAACACTTTAGTGACAGAATAGTTTTGTGATAAATAAAGAAAATAAGATTAAAATAATACAATCTAAAGATACGTTAGATACCCACGCATTTCATAAGAGCATCATTTAACAACGTGCAATAGTGTCATAATATGAAAATAAGGGAGTAAATTATTCGGGTGCATCATTTTTATGGCGATGAACAAAAATGCTTCGGAATATAATTCTTCCAAATTTTTATGGTAAAAAACATTATGCAGAATTAATATTATGCCTTACGAATATTAAAATAAGTAAAAGAACCATTGATAGCGCGATGTAAGGCGCGTTTTGCATCAGGCTCGCCAATTATGAGGAGGTGTAAGACTAGAGATCTACCGCCGGGCGAGGTGGTATGCCTGTGGACCATATGATCCGCTACAGTTGCATAACCTTAGCCTGATTTAATATGTCTATAATAATGTAGCGTTTTATATTTAACCTTACAGCGGTAGCGTGCGGTCCCCAGCGAACTTATTTTATTTAGTCTAAGATTCCGCGTGCGATTGGTTGTGTACAGGTATACTTCGTCCGCTGATCGTCAAAAAATCGCGTTGAGAATAAAAGAAATTTTAAAATCTAAATATGAAATAAAAAAAATTGTTATATATATTTAACCGTTAATTTAGGGCTGGCATCTACCAAAATATTGTAAAATTTCCAAATTGGGCTCGCACGAAGAATATATGTAAACTTTAAAACAAAAAGACAGTGTTTTTATAAAGTGAAAGTTACATGAGGATTACCTTATCTATTAGAACAATTAGTAACTGTTCTGATTGCAAGTTCTGAAAGGGATTCAATTCTTTCTGAAAAAAATTTGGAGCACCTAAGAGGTAAAGAGATCTTTTATCTAAATATGAGTATTGGAAGCAATGTTTTCAAACTGTTGACTTATTTCCTTTTTTATAAAAGAATCTATCAGAAATAAGTGATTTACATTTTGTAAAATTGAGTTCAAGGTCTATTGTTTTAAATTGTTTAATAATGTTATTAAGATCATTTTTGACTTGTTCAACTGTACCTCCTACGGTTCCGTCGCCTAAATACCATACATTTAATTTTATTTAATTTTAGGTTTGCTAGTTTATTCCTACATTTATACAAGTAAAAAAGTATACAATATTAATCTTAAACATAATGTAGAATAATTCGTGCTTACACAAGATTTCGATGGAATAGAGAAACCTGTTGCTTATATGATCAGGTCCTTAACAAATCCTCCGAAGAATTATTAAAGACAGAGAAATGCTATGTGTTGCTTTATCCCTAGAACACTGGCGCTGTTATCTCAAAAATAGTCAGAAATATTCAATTTTTACAGACCATTCTGCTCTTCAATGGGTTTTCCATTTGGAAAACCTTACTGGTAGTCTTGCCGTTGGTGTATCCGTATATCTATGTTTGATTTCTATATCAAACATAGACTTGGAAAAGTTCACTTGATTCCCGATTTACTTGCTCGTTCTTACCTTGTCAATTTAATCACCTACAATTCTTTGGACACTTAAGATAGTAAGTAAAATAAGATTTATCAGAAATTTAGTCTGAATCCTTATTCGGCCCCTAACTACATGATTTACAATAGTAAACTGTACAAAAATGCAGATACAAAGTGTTTAAACCACATAATTTCCCTGGAAAGAGGTAATACCTTCCGAATACCAATTTCAAATATTAACCGAAAACCATACTGTTTCTACTTCTGCCCATATTATAGTTTTTTAAACTTACAACCTTTTGAAACTTCAATATTTTTGGCCAGGTTTATTCAACGATGTAGCTAACTTTGTTTCAAGTGTGAGACATGTTTGGCTTATAAACATAAAAATCAATTACGTATTGGCCTTATGGGTACAACTAAAAGCTGTTCTAGACCTTTTCAATGTTTATCAATTGATTTCAATCATTGTTGCTTGCGGACCAAAAATGCAGACACAACAGCAGATCTAATCTTTGCTCCAAGAGACGATTATGCAAACAACTTAGAATATTTAGTTCCAGTATTTAATTAAGTCCAAAATCGCCTTGGGCAATCTCATTTTGCTAACGCTAAATCCTATAATAAACATCACCAAAACATTAAGTTTAATGTAGGTGATACAGTGTGGAAGCACATCTTCATCATTAGTTCTGCTGGTAAATACCACACTTCAAAACTGGCACCTAAATTCGTTAGCTGTACAGTAATAAAGAAATGCTTTCCGTTGGTTTATGAACTGGCATATATGTCAGGTAAACATTTAGGGAGATGCCATGTCAAAGACCTAAAACCTTTGTCTAAAAGAAAAAATACTATCTAGTATTTTTTTTCTTTTCTTCTAATTATTTTTCCAAAGAAACGTACTATTATATAAATTTCTTAATATTTTTTCTTCTTTTGGCTTTCATAAAATGAAATACGCGTTTCAACCTATATTCTTAGGTCTTATCATTTTTATATAACTAAGGTGTAACTTATAGATTCCCTTCTCTCATATGGCAATTTATCAGAAATTTCCATTAATTTATTATGGTTTATTACTAGTTGTTCGAGCGCTTAGACAACTGGTTAAATTAGCCTTTGTCAATATTTTGCTCTAAGATTATGTAACCTTGTTCGAGCGGTCGATAATTCGTTAAAAAAACCATCAGCTTAGATACTTTCAGCTAACTTCAGGTCAATTCCTTTTAGGAATATTGATGTATATAGGATATTTAATATTCACTAATCAGCGGGTAGTAACTGTAATTAGTCCTATCCTATCCTATACCTTAAGAGATGACTCTTTTTGCTTAGTGTCTTGAACTATTATTAGTCAAGACCATGAAGGTGATGCATGTTAGGTAATGTTAGGATTATGAAAGGATGTACCATTCCCGTTTACATTGCTCAGTGTTAATATCATATTTCGACCTCTACAGTGTTTATTTTTAATTTCTACTTACATTTAAGCTAAACTTATATATTTTGAAATGATTTTAAAGGAGTAAGAGCCACTGTTAAATATCGGAACTACCTTTGCAATCTTCTATTTCCTATTCCTATTCTTACGTTCCTGAGTGTTTCAAAAGACGCACACTGTAATAGAAATATGGGTGGTATCCAATTAGGGCCTGAACCCTTGGTAGCATCTATTTGTTTTAATTTGGAATTAAGAGTTTTCTTTTTAAGTTGTAGGGTAGGAAGATTTTCAGTAGGCTTATTTCCATTAAAAGAATCAAAGACCGAGCCCATGGTCAATATTGTTGTAAACAGATGCAAAGTAGTCGGCAAATAGTTCATAAATTTCGGGGCCATTCTCAGCCGTCTTTTTTTTTGTCAGTCATTGCAGCTGGATAAGTGCTAGCTCTTTACGCTTGCTTTTCAAAAAGGACCAAAAGCTTTTTGGATTTTTATCTATTTGTTGATAAGTTTTGAAGTCATCAAGAACGAGTTTTTTACAGCGTTCATTTATTTGTTTCAAAGATATTTCATCGATAGGGTGTTTGTATTTTTGTAACGACGGCGTGGTTTATGTTTTTCTCGCAAAAGACTCATAAAGTTAGCTGAAAACCAAGGGGGATGTTTATTATTTTTTGGTTTACAAAGTGGTACAAACTTTACTACAGAATCGTGAATAATTTCCAAAAATTCATAAACCGTACTTTTCATATCTGTAGAGTTCAAGAACTTGTTGTCCTAATCAATACTGTTTAAGTATTTGTTTATAGACTCGTAGTCCGCTTTGTAGAAGTTAAAATGAAGTGATGGATCGCAAAATTTCAAATTCTCAGTGATAATAATGGACAAGCTTATTTCTTAGGATAGGGTATAGTGCATCTGTGCCAATTAATTCGTCTAAACATTTTTTGACTTTAAAAACTGGTACATCTGAGAAAACCAGATCGAGTAATCATCCACTTAATTTTTTTTTAAAATTAAATTGAGTTGGTAAAATTAATCTCACTTATCCAATGTTGCTTTGCCTTTCACAATCACAAATGACGTGTCATCAGTCTTTCTCATAGAAATGTTACCATTTCTCACCCACATTATTTGTATCGCTTTTGTTTTGCTTTTAGCCTTGCGGCAGCGTGCAAAGCCTTGTTGATTGGGGACAAAGTGTTCTCAAATGAAAATTGGCCGTTTAGGAGGTTGGATTTATGAAACTTAATTGTTGCGGCCAGGAGCTGATCGCGCTTCTTGGATGTGTTTAGCTATTTGAAATTGAATAACTATTGATCTTGGGCACATCATCATCAAGAGCACATCTTACGATTTTAATATTTGCATAATATTTTCATCTTTGAGCTCATATCCCACAACTTTATTGATTTACATTACTAATGACATCAAGTTTTCGTTCCTACTCTCAGGTAAATACTGTATCTCAACATTGTTTGATCTCGCTTGTTGTTCTAATTGTCTGACTCTAATGGTAAGATTGTCGATGGATTGCTTCATAATAGAATTTTGATCTCGTAAGTCTGGGATTGTCTGTCCGACTGATTTTCAATCTTTTAAAATATCATCATATTGGTAACTTATGTAATTTATGGATTCTTTTACTTAATTTAGCTCGTTTTAAATAGTTCGTAGTTCTTTATTAAACGCGAAAGTAGATTTGTTTAGTTTAAATAATAAGTCTTCGGTTTGCTGTTTCATTACATCACTAACAATCTTATTTACAAGCTCATAAGTAAGCACGGGTGTGGTAGTTGACTGTTCCGGAGATGACAAAGCCTGCCTCTTTTGAGACTATCTATCGTTTGGTCAATGCACGATGGAGGGCTGTAATCGATTCTTATCATTTAAGGTTTTAAACATCTGCATAATCGACAAAGCCAAGTTTTTGTCTGATTATCATGCAATTCTTCGAGCTGCAAACATTCGTAATGATAAGTTTTCATGCACTTCTCACAAGTTATACTTTTATCGGTGTTTGAAGTTTCGTCAGGCGAAGACTGTATCGTTTGGTCAATGGACGATTGGGGGCTGTCATCGTTTCTTATCATTTAAGGTTTTAAATAGCTGCATAATGGATAAAGCCAAGTTTTTGTCTGATTATCATGCAATTCTTCGGGCTGCAAACATTCGTAATTATAAGTTTTTATGCACTTCTCACAAGTTATACTTTTATCGGTGTTTGAATTTTCGTCGGTACAACAAGTCCAACGTAAAATTGGTTGTCCAATTCATTTTAGTCTGAATCGCTCTGAATGTTGGCTAAGCTATTATTGTTAACTGCGAATAGTTGCTAATGTTAAAATGCAGGCAACTCCATAATATTCTTTATTTTGTATTCAAACTTTATTTTTGATTGATGGTTGCTATTATAGAATAGTAGGCATTCACTATATATGAATTAAAAAGTCAGTCATTAGCTGAAGACAAAAAATCGAGAGTCCGATGCTGTAACCGTAGAACCAGTGAGAACTGTATCAATTTGTCTGAATTAGTAGATTAGTTTGGTTTTTCTTGCACTTATATGTATGCTGGTCTTCTTTGGTAGGTACAACTATTACAATATTTAACTAATTTAGCGACTGGCCTTTAGACTTCACTTTTAATGTACTCCTGTTTTACTAATTTTCTGATTCAATTTGTACCGGTTTCTATGATTTTTTTCTTCAGTTTGATTGGTCTGTTGTTGCCACTAGTATTTGCATAAGTTTTGTTGTAAACACTTCACTATTACTATTACAATTTATTAAAATTTATATTAAATACTAAAAAAAAGAGGAGAAGTTAAAAAACACGTCTTATTGCAAGACTACCCGTTTTTATTTTATTTTTATTACATAAGCCTTGTACATTGTGTACAGAGGAGAGATAAGCTGGTAAAGCTACACTGAAAATTTTGCGAATGCAATGCCACCAAAATTATTGGCAAAGTTTCTTGAGATCAAGCGTTATTAAAAGCCATAAGCCAATTTATCTTTATCAGAACTGTCACGTGTGAGAGAAAGAGATACGAGACCCGGGCCTCATCTTACTGAATTCTTTGTCCGCGTCATAGAACGGCAGCCTTTCGTGGTAGTTTCAAGTTAGCTGCTAGTCGGTGTTGGAACGATTGATTGAGTGATTATATTCTCTTTGATTGGAGTGTTTAGTTTATCCTTTTTTGAGAGGCCGAGGACTACGCTATACAGCTTGGTCTTCAAACTTGTTTAATTACCTTATCTATTTTTCTGTGGTATAATATTATATTTGTAAATATTTTAAATTTATGTTGTAAATCATAGTTGTAAATATTTTAAATTGATGTCTATATTATATGTATCTTTATATATTTAAAAATTCATCCTCTTCTAAAGTAATGTAGATATTGAATATGTAAGTGGAAGTCAAGGATCGTGTATAGAAATAGGTATATATTACTAGCATGCACCGAAATTAAGTCGGTGGCCTTAATTTGTGTAGAGAACGCAACACACTTAATATAGCTATCTCATTCTCATTCAAATTTATCCGTTCCGTATTGCCTGTTGCATTTGTTGATCAGTTTTCATACGTGTATGATGGTGATGTACCTTTACTTAAATATCATTGGTCAGCTGCATCAAGTCCCTTTTAATTTGAACATTTATGTGTTAATAGTTAGCTATATAATTTTAGTTCTTTTTTTTTGTTGTGTTAGTTAAGAATACTTTAGAGATAGTATTCAAACAAAAAAATAGATTTTTTATTTTATTTTTTTTCTCTGTGGAATAGGATATATTTATTCAGCCAATTCAGTGAGCATGTATGTTTTATTGGAGATCTGGCGGCGACTAAAGGGCACCACTGAAAATCAGTGTTGTGGCTTTGGCCGCAGCTTATGCTGAGTGGATACCCTATTTGGCATTATGCACCACAAAAAACTTGTTGTTACTAGCCTTTGTTTGTTTTTGTATTTTTGAATGTTTTTTGTACCTATGATGTGTTACTTATTTGCTAAATAAGAGTTTTTTTATTCTTCTTCTTCTTTCTTCTTATCGGAAAGTGATAAATTGTATATATTCAACTATTAATTTAAGGCTGGCATCCATTTCTTCTAAAATATTGTGAAATTTCCAAATTGGGCTCGAACGAAGAATAAATGTAAACAAAAAGACAGTGTTTTAATAAAGTGAAAATTACACCAGAACCCAAAATACCTAATCTATTAGAACAATCAGTAAATGTTTTGATTTCAATATCTAAAAGGGATTCAATACTTACTAAAAAATTTAAGCACCTAAAGGGTAAAGATATCCTTTATTTTACTTATTTTGTTTTCTTCACAATTTGAGAATCTATCCTAAATAAGTAATTCACATTTTGTAAAATTGAGTTCAAGGACTATTGTTTTAAATTATTTAGTAATGTTATTAAGATCATTTTTGACTTGTTCAACTGTACCTCCTCGTGTTCCGTCGTCTAAATACCATACATTTAATTTTGAATTTAACTGGCTAAATTATGTTGTGTAACAGCTGTGTTATTGCCAAAAAATAAATTGGAAGGAATGTTATCGTTTTGCCAAACGTAAGATGTTATTTCGTGCATGTGAATAGATACTTCGTCCAGCATGGTTTTTTTATTTATACTTTAGAAAGCATTCCTCACATCTGTTTTAAAAGGACATATGCTTCGTCCTTTAAAGGAAAACTGCGTACCGAATGAACGGTTGCTTTACTAACTGGTGTGGTTGAAATTTTGACTTTATGTAGAGGCTATGAGTCTATAATATCTACATGTCTACAAGCTAATTTAGAAGTAAATCATCTAAATGTACACCCGATTGCTAATGGGCGAATGCCACCGTTTTTTTATTAAAGGCACATAGTCTGGCACTATAAAGTATGGAGGTAACCTGTGAATTGACTTTACCAGAAAGCATGAGGTTGCATAATTTAGTGATATTACTTAGAAGGGCTCTACTGTCATCACCAGCAGAGACGCTGATTAAGTCTTTGAGGTGTTGGGGTGTAATACCATCGATGCCACCTGATGAGCCGTGAGGAAAAGACATAATCGCTGCATAGTTATCCTGATCTTGTATTTTTAATAAATTTAAGTTGGTTTGAGTTGAATTAATAAGCAAAGAAGAGGCTGAAGGTGAGGGATGCTTTGCTCTAAGGCTATCTTGAGTCTCGGCGTTAGTAGGAGCAAGGGTATCGTTTGGGAAAAAAAATCTAGCAGCATTGCGAAGTTCTCTGTCCATCACTTTACTTGCAGTCTTTTTTTTAATATTGAAATCCAATGATTGATTTTTTAACTCAAAATTGCTCATGTTGCTAAAATCAATTGTTAAAGCAATTTTGTTTTAATTGTGTTGTTAAAGATTGTGTTGCATCGGATTTTTAATACGCAGATGAGAATAACCATATGTGAATAAGTTTTTCCAATTTTCTCCCGTTTTTAGATTTAGTAGGCAACCTAAAATTGTTGTAGACAGAGACCTCGTAAGAGATATCCTTGCTCCTCTAGGAACTCGTTTTACAACGGGCACACTTTGACATAATTGGCTTAGCACTATTTTAAAAGGAGGTGGAATAGAATGAGAAATATTAGGTTTATTTGTTAAAAAAATAACAGGTATTGGTTGTAGGATTTGGAAAGAGGCTTATGAGGATATTTGTATCTGAAGTCCCTTCTTACCTTTCCACGTTCGTCCGTCCGTACATTGCTGACAGCGAAGAAACTCGGGTTGCGAATGAGCCCGAGCCCCAAGGTCCATCCTTACAAATATTATTTCACATGATAGTATTATTACCTTACAATAAACACTAAAATGATAACAAATAAACTCTAAAATTATAACAAATAAATTTGTCCATCTTTTTCATCCATATAGCAAACTCGTAATTCTAGATTAAACTGCTCCGTTAAATAACATGGTGATGATGTATTGAATAGCACATTAACTTTGTGTGTTTGTTGGTTTGTTCCTCATACATGCCGCAACGGAGCAGCTGAAATTTGGCACAGAGATGGTTGAAGCAGCTAAAATTCCCGTGAGTACAAACTATAGCTGCAGCTACAAAGTGCTATAGCAAACTCTTAAGTAATGATAGTTTATGAAACTGTTGCATACTAAGGGGTTTTAAACGTGTGTTTTAATGTTATAATAGTATCACACGAGTATTTTAATACCTAGTTAGTCGTATTTGCAGTTTCATATACTACTTTATATAAATTTCAACTTGATACCTACACGCACGTTCTTGAGTAAAAAGGTCTTGACAGACTGACAAACTTGTTTTTATAATGTGTTATTACTACTACAAATTAACAAATTTTGGATTTTTTCATATGAAAAAATAGTCCTAGAATCATTAAATTTGAAACTATGGAAGGTCTTACATAACAAATATATTGATTCTAGGACAACGAAAAGCACCCCATAGGCTTTAATTTATTTGTGAATGGCAAAATATGCGACCAAAATAGCCAGATTTCGGGCTTTTTTTATTGCATATCAAACATTTTTTTGCATATTTTAATTTCAAAAGTTCTGCAATATTGATGACACTAAGTTTTCGTGGGTGTTAAATTAAATATTGTCAATTTTGGAAATCCAAGATGGCAACTCCAATATGGCGTAATTATTTTTGCAAAATGGTCACCGATAAAGTGATTAGCCACGGACCCCAGACCAATAGCCATGCAATGCAGCAGTCACCTAATAGAACCCATTTCTATTGATTATATTAACAGCGCTGGTAGAGTTAGATACAAATGCTGGACTTCAGCTTGTTCCGAGTAGGGCATGCAGAACCGGTTCCGGTTCTATGATTCCTAGTACCCAGTTTCATTCAGAAACGAAATTATGTGATGTAGGGGTTTGTCACGAGATTTTATGATTACATCAGTTAAATTTAATCTTGTTTATTTACGCAGCTAAATCTCGCGACGGGCTATTTTTATAGTATGAATTATGTAATGAAATAAATTTATGGGGTTGATTCAATTAAGGGTTTTTCTCCTTTTTGAGTGGGGGCTTGTTTTTTAGATTTTTTTTATTATTAATTTATTTTTTAGTTGAATTTTAGTAAAGGATTATCGCCAATAGCTGACTCTTGTCGGTTCTTACAACATTTGTTCGAGCACCACCAAACTTTTCGTAATCCATGCTAAGTATAACACTTTAAAATTTTATTTATTTTCCACCATCCTTATTTTTTTACCACAGCTTGAAGTTGCAGAGGTTTGTAGTAGGTAGTAGGTAGGTTCGTTTAGCTGGACAGCAGCACACCATCTCCTCGAAGGGTTGAATGCAGACGTAAGTTTAGTCGTATTCTTCTCAGCAAACCCTTTCATTTGATATCCATATCATAGGAGTGCACAAAAAATAACAAGTAAGCCATCTTGAGCCATCCACCATATTAGATTTAGAATGATGTCATTTTAATAACCATGCATTGTCATTCAAACGAAACGTATATGCAAAATTTTATTTCAATCGGTTGAGAATAACTTCTTTACTTGCAAGATTTGACCAGAACTTACATACATGCATACAAACATTGCAAGTTAAAAAAAAGATTATAAAAAATACTATGCGGATGTTTTAGAAATAAAATAAAGTAGTTTTTCATTCAAATCATTCTAATAAAATTTTAAACAAAAAAAAAACAACAAGTCAGTCCTCATAATTACTTTTGAGAGAACTGGGGGAACCGGGTATCACTACATTCGGAACCTGTTCCATCCAATGTACTACAGAACCGGGTATACCCGGGTAATTTAGGAACTGGGTCCCACTATAATATTTTGCAAATTGTATCACTGCAATATTTTAAAATATATAAACGTAGTTTTCCGTACACTCTAGACCTTAGTTAATTATTTTTGTTTTTGTTTTTCTCAGTAAGTTATTTATAATCTTTTGGGAAGGTCTACCGTCTAAAACCTAAAAAAACATTTTGTTTTCAATGAATTTAAGTTATATTGAGTTTTTGGACAAGGTTTTTATAATTCTCAACGGCGTCAATATTTTTCAAAAGAATTTTAACAAAAACAACAACTGACTTTAAAGGAGAAATATCTTTTTTCAAAAAATCTATATAAAACAAGTTATATTAGGTATTGTAGGTTATTAAATTTTTTATCAGTTTAAAAAATTTTTGTGACAATAAGTTGCTCAGGAATTGATTGATGCCCGACCAATTTTTAGAAACAGAGCCTATTGATAAGTTCTGTAAGAACACCATAATATTTTATAGCGAGATATAAAATGCATATTTTCTTTGTTTCGCAGTGGATTGATAGTTTTTCTTCTGTTTGGATTGTTTCCGCTCCAATAAGTGTCGAAACCTTCTTCATGTTGAGTGGATTATTAGTAGTATACACTACAGCAGACAAACTCTCTAGTAGTAAGTGCGAAATATTTTTACCTGTATATTATAAATATTGCATTATCAGCCTTATTGAATAACAGAATAGGTGTCTTATTATAAACGACTATCTGAATTAATGTTAATACTTTCATTTTATTTTTTATTCGTATCAAATGTTTATTTCTACTATTTTTTTTTTTTTTTTTTTTTATACCACTAAGGTGGCAAACAAGCTTACGGCCCGCCTGATGGTAAGCGGTCACCGTAGCCTATGGACGCTTGCAACACCAGGGGTATCACTTGCGCGTTGCCGACCCTTCAGAAATCTAATAACTTCTTTCTTGAAGAACTCCATACTGTAGTCCTTGCAGAAAACCTTGGCAGGGAGCTCATTCCACAACTTAAGCGTTGGCGGGAGGAAGTTTCTCTGAAACCGCACTGTACGCGACCATTTAGGTTCTAAAGTGTGAGAATGAATTCCCTGCCGATGGCGAGCGGTGCGATGGTAGAAAGTAGCCGTGGGCATCATTTCGAACAATTCCTCAGAACACAACCCATTGTACAAGCGGTAGAACACACACAGTGAGGCAAAGTCTCTCCTCAGACTTAAGGGCTCGATACCGCAAGTGAGTTTGGAATCGTCGACAATTCTCACAGCCCGTCGTTGAACCGAGTCAAAAGGGCCAAGCTGGTATCCGGGTGCACCTGCCCAGAGATGGCAGCAGTACTCCATATGGGGCCGAACCTGCGACTTGTAAAGTAACAACCTTTGCCCCGACGTGAAGTACTGCTTCGCTCTGTTGAGTACACCAAGTTTTTTGGTCGCCAGCTTCACCTTATCTTGTAAATGATCTCGGAACTGAACATCGCTGGAGATGTCGACACCAAGGATCCCAATGCTCTTGGAGATGGAGAGGGGAGTGTTCTGGAATTGTGGGACTACAGTGAATGGAGTTTTCTTAGCGGTGAACGCGCACACTTGTGTCTTTGTAGGGTTGAATCGGACCAAGTTTACCCGTCCCCAATCAGAGACTTGGGACAGTGTGGTCTCGATTTGAGACACAAGTTCTCCGCGGTTTTCCTCCACAACGGAACGAGGGATGTTTGCACGACCCGTGTAAAAAGCGTCTCCAGTACTGTCATCTGCATAGCAATGTATGTTGTTGATGTCCAACATGTCATGTCAAGGCTATGAAGGCGGCGACAGCAGATATCCTACCGGACGAACATACATACACCGGCACGACTCATGAAATTGTGTTCGAGTTTGTAGCCGGGATAGTGAAGGTATGATGTGTCGGCCGGGCAGGATATCTGCGTCTCCGTTAGAAAAAGAATGGTCGGCTGCGCAGTTTCGAGATGGTGGTGGACTGCGTTAAGATTTGCGTGAATACCCCTGATGTTGCAAAAATCCACATTATATGTGGATGGAGTAGCCGCTGTGCAAACTCTTTTCTTATTCTTTCTTATGGCCATAATATATAAAAGAAGTTACTAAGACTAAGGGATGAGGATTCACTGCACAGACAGCATAGAGGACAAAAGGTGCGGTTCTAAGACTGGCGAAGCTCGCCACAGATGATACGGTTGCTGGCACGGCGGGCGGAAGGGCCCCTGATCCCCCTCTGTTGTAGTAGCCGGGTCCACTCCGGTCTCCTTCTCCGGCACGACTACCACTTCAGATACTTTACACAGGCTGGCGAATCAGCCTCCCAGGGCGGAGATTAAGTGATCCCTGGGTTCGGGATCCCGTTCAACCTGCGGGCGGCCAGCGGTCAGCCGTTTCATCAGGTCTCCCTGACCGCCGAACCAGCACGCCGCGTCTACGTCGAGCATGACAGCAACAAGCGCCGCCGGTCCTCCGCTGTCCGCGCAGCGAATCCTCAAAGAGCTCTGGCAACCTTACTCACCGCCAGGAACACAACACTACTCAATGTTAGTGTTATTATGGCCGCGGTTTTCTGTAAGGTGGAGGTACTTCCCCAGTTCGGGCCGCTCATTCGAGCAAGTACTCGCTATGCCCTGCTTTAGTTGTTCGGGTGGCTTATTCGAGCGAGTACTTGCAGTGCCCTACCTCCTACTCCTAAAGTTTAAATCAAATCGTTTTTATGTTCCCTATATTGGCCACTGCAATTCTTATGGAAGTTTCACCCTGGAACCGTATGTATGACGGGCCATATTTAAAAGAAATAGTAACCAGTACTATAAACAGCAGGAAAAAATTGGTGGACTAATTTACTTTACATACAAAATTTTGTAAAGGTTGAAGAAATGGTGAGAATATTTAACAAGATTATTTTACTGTGGAACTTATTGCAATATCAAACTTAAAATATTTTTATAGAATAAAAAAATAATTAGAATTTAATCCTCGAATATTTTTTCAGAATACTAGTTGCCCACCCAGACTTTGTACGAATTAAACAAATTATCTATCTTAAGTAGATCTTTTTATCGACGTAGTTGACGAATATTATCATAACTATTTTTTACCTTATTCAATTCAAATAGGTCCACTGGTTCTCTACTTAAAAAAAAAACTTATTAAATCAGCTCTTCTTCTTTATATATAACATTTAAGGTTAACTAGAAAAAATCCCTTTTAAAAAAATCCGCCTTTGTTCCAAAGTTGTAGTTTAGTTTATTTTCGTGAACTTCTGGATTCTTTATTTCATACAATAAAGTGTATAAAAACAAACAAACAATATTAGTATATATATTTTATTTTACTTTAATATCAGTTTGATATGATTTAAAATCGAGAAAAGCGGGAAAATCTTAATAATAATCACTTTAAAAATATTGAATTTTTTTTTAAAAAAAGGTACATTAATTAAATGATTATTGAAGTACTCAAAGAGAGTAATTTTATAATCTATAATGTTTTATTTCAAAAATACTAAATATGACTTCCATTAAACGATTTTTAATTATTTTGATGACTTTTATCTTTATTTAGTTGTTTTGTCTCCTTCTTTAATTTGCCTTGTTATGTCCGGCCAAGTGATCAACGCTGAAGCCGTTGCTAACCAATGCAAGCCAATGCAAACAAATTATATAACTATTTATTCAACTTAACTTTAACACTTACTCAGAAACTTACTCAGAAATAGTGTTATGATTTTGTGTATGCCAACCCAGTAGTAAAACGTAGTATAAATTATATATTATATTATAAAAAACAATGTAAAATATTACTTGGGTTGGAAAAGTGCCATAAAAAAGATGCCAAAAATCAAATTCAGTTTGAACAAATATGAGATGTAGGTACGTACAATATTATATCAGAGGTAAGCCACATGCAGGTATTTAATTAACAAATTACTTTTCTGAGAAAATAAGTTATTTTAAATTCGTGCAAACCAGTGACAACCATAGAGTAAAGTTTTGACAGTAACACAAAAACAGTTTGCGTTCGGAACCTAAGCGCTGCCCCGATAGCAACGGTACAAAACACTTAGTGTGGCTGTATAGGTGACTGACTTTGCCCAGTGTGACTGAATTTTCCTTTGTTTACTTTTCGGTATTTGCTACTTCCCACCCGCTTTTTAGATAATATACGGTCTACTTTCAGAGTATAAAAGATAAAATAATAATAATAATAATAATAATAAAATTCTTTATTGCACTAATTTTGTACATAGGCGAACTTAATGCCTTCAGCATTTTCTACCATAAAATAGTTGATTGCTAACTAAGGAATGAAAGGCACCCATTTCTGATGAGATATAAATAGTTCGAAATTAAAATGGGCCTATCACCCGAACTGTATTTAATTATCGTATTAAACACTCATTCTTTCCATTTCGGATATGAGGAAAGTAAACACAAGCCAAAATTATTAAGGAAGATTAGAATAATCAAACTCTAATTAATGTGATGAATTCGTTTATGAGACCAGCTTGGGCAGGAATAATTGGTTGGGTCATTTTTGAATGTGCTCTAGGATATGGAGGTAAGAAAACTTGCGATATCGTCAGATACAAAATTTTTTTTCAACGTCCCTATCGGTATATAAATTTAGAACACACTATGGCTCAAAGTATAGGTATTAACATACTGCGCCTGGTAGTCTTTAGCCCGATTACGAAGAAAATCGGGTCACGTGACTGAAACGACACTACGCCATATGCAAGTAGAATAATTAAGAATAAATAATAAAGAATAATTCAGCAGAATATGCAACTTAAATGCATTTGACATTAACCCGAATTAAAATTCACTAAAAAGTAAAACTAAAGCAGACTTAAAATGACAGAGCATTAAGCTACATGTTTTCTTCGCCTTAAAGACGCTTGCCAAAAATAAAGATTAAAAAAAGGTAAAAAAGTTCTGTCGGCAACAAAGAAACTATAGGTTAATGTTCTGTCAGTATGTTTGCTTTAGGGGCATTAGCAATCGACTTCAAGACGATTATAATATGAAGTTGAATGTTGCCATAATATTGTTAGAATTTCACTATATTCACATTATACGAGTATGTTGTTAATGTGGACTTCTAAACAGAAGTGCCAATTGTCAATATATTTTTTTTAATACCACTAAGGTGGCAAACAAGCTTACGGTCCGCCTGATGGTAAGCGGTCACCGTAGCCTATAGACGCCTAAAAAATCCAATAACTTCTTTCTTAAAGAGCCCCATACTGTATGTATAAGTGTATACGTATGTATGTATGTATGTTTATCAACGTGTTTCTTAGAAACTTATGATCGGATTTTTAACCGACTGCCAAGGAAAGCTTATAATATTCTTTTTTATTGGATTAGGTACCGTTCAACTTAGGGAACAGTGCAAGCTTCATCAACATCGGTTAAGTGGTTTTCAAGATATGCACTGTTATGTGTAACAAATACTAAAATTACACCGCCTATTTAGTGGGGTTATAAAGGCGTTATAATTTCATTTAATTTTTTGAGAAGTAAACAAATCTATACATTTTTAGGGTTCCGTACCTCAAAAGGAAAGAACTGAACCCTTATAGGATCACTTTGTTTTCCGTCTGTCTGTCCGTCTGTCAAGACCCTTTTTCTCATAAACGCGTAGAGGTATCAAGCTAAAATTATATCAAATACTCAGGCCTACTGTCCCTTGGAGCTGTGAAAAAATCAAACTTCTAAGCCAATGAAATCAAAAGGTACAGCCGTTTATGCCGCAAATTTCCGGAAATTTTAGGAACTCGCAAGAGAATCAAAACTTCAGGGTACTTCCCGTGAGCTCAGAATTTTGAAATTTGGTACGAAGCAACGTCTTATAGTACAAATAAAGGAAAATTGCGAGAACCGTAATTTTTTTGTTAAATCATATAATGTTTTTTTTTAACAACATATAATAAGTTTGCACGGAACCCTCGGTGCGCGAGCCAGACTCGCCCTTGGCTGGTTTTTATTCTTTAATTTTTGAATGGTTGCAGGTCCAATAAATGGATTTTTGTCACTGGATATACGGAAACTACCAGCAAGAATTTCTTATGCTATGTACATATTCCACTATCCGCTTCAGTTAATTGGTCACGGTGCTTCAGTTGTACCTTTTTATTTTACGATACAAATCGGTGTAAGTTTTAAGCTAATAACTTAAATTTCCATTTTTACCTTAAATCTCGATAAAAAATTTATTCTCTTTGTACATATTTTTATAGATATTTCGATTCGTTAGTGAATATTCGCTATCGTTTGTTGTGGGTTTCTTGATGACTTTACTAATAGATGCACTAGTGTCCACACTTTTTAAAGTTATACTTGGTGGAGGTAAGTTTTTATATAAAATTATTATAAAACAAATAAGGAGCAAGTAAAAGTAAAGTTAACTAAGTAAAAGTAATAATTTAATGAAAAATCTATAAAATATAAATAAATAGCCATGCACATTCTCTTATGCATTTAACTAATAAAGAATTTTTTCAAATATGAATCGCTTTTTTGAACAAAACTTAGTAATAACTCGATCACGGAATCACCGAACGAGTCCAAACTTTATAATTTAGCAATGAATCAGCCTAAAATATTAAAAATATGAATTAATATGGTCAGTGAATTTAAAAAATTTTTTGTCCCAAGATCGTAGCATAAGCTATTGCCATTTTTTCTTTCTGAACTGTCTACTGCAGTTGGCTGATGCAACCATTACTGCTTCACCGAACTTTAGGGGCGAGACTCTAAAGGAGTCTCAGGCCATATAGCGCTCAACGCGCAAGGGATCCCCAGACAAGACAAGACAAAAAATGTATTATCGTGGGAATATGACCTTAATTAAAAAAACAATTACAAATACATAAACAATAGTCGCACTAAAGATTGTAAAAAGGTTAACATAATAAATTGCGTAAGCAAAGCAAGTTAACATAAGTAAAAATATTTTAATTAAATTAAAAAAACTTTATTTTGTTAGAATTGTATCGTATTTTTTCAATTTTATGTAGATGCTATACATTACCTTAATTTGAATTCAATAAACTATTATTGATTATTTTAAATAAAATATATTGTAGGAATTAAGAAACAAAAATAAACGGGTCGATATAGTTGAAGACAATAACATCAGCCAAAGCCCTGCCAGCATAAAGAATAATAATACAATTTTTGAATTAAGACAAGCCATCAAAAGTGATATCATATTGAGCTATTTAGTCAGATGGAGTTAAGTAGGCAGGTATTTCTTCACAGAAAGAATGAATTGCCATCATTCACTCTTAAATGTATCATGCAGTATTATTCATACATGTATTTATGCTGTCTATATGAATGTTTTTATCAATTAATATGTATTTATTTATTTATTTACGCATAAGTATGTGTAATGTATAACCGCTACATCAATTTTAACCGTTACGATTCTAATCCACATTGAAGATCTTTGCATGACCCAAAGGTCGGCTGGTAGACAATGCTTTAAGTCTACCTATTATGATTCCATTGCAATAAAATGTTAATAAACAAATAAAATTAAATCTTGAAGAACCATATACTGTAGTACCTGCAAAAACCCTTGGCTGGGCGCAAATTCCACAACCTAAATGTTCGCAGAAGGTTCCTCTAAAACCGCACTGTGCCACTGTGAGAGTGAATTTCATGCCGATAGCAAGCGGTGCATTGTAGATAGTAGCAGTGGGCATTATTTTAATCAATACTCAAAAGACAGCACATTATTCAAGCGATAGAACCTACACAGTGAGGCAAAGCCTCTCATTAGACTTAAGGGTTCGATACCGCTTGTGAGTTTAGGATTCAGGGGTCACGGTGGTATTCGAATGCACTTGTCCAGAGAAGGCATTGTCTGTCTGTCTATCAAGAACCTTTTTATAAGGCAACGCAATTAAAAAAAAAATTGTCACATATTTTGGCATTCACGCCTTAATTTGCCAAAACCTATGGGGTACTTTCCGTTATCCTAGAATCATGAAATTTGAAACGAAGTAAGGTCTTAGATTACAAATATAGAAAAACTTCCGAAATTCGTAAGTTCTAGTTTAAACACATTAAAAAAAGACACTTTCACTCAATAACGTGTGGTACCTCCACGTATCAAATTGAAATTAATATGAAATACTTAAGATCTCATGATGAAAGAACTATCTACATATAATAAGTTTGTACGAAACCCTAGGTGTGAACCAGACTCGCACTTATTAAAATTTTATTTTATTACATATAAAAGCTTGGTTTTAAAATTTTGTTCACGTTTATTTTACGTCATTTATTACAGTTTTAAGGCTGAAAAATTATATGAGTAAATTAATTAAAATCTTCTACTAGTAACTTTTAAAGTCGGAGTATGTAACATTAATCTCACAAATACACAAAACTTCATAAAACTTAATAAAAAACTTGGGATAGACCATCATGGTGTAGTTCGCCACAGAAAAAGAGTCATACCGACAATCGTCTCGTCGATTACCCTACTTAATAATCTTATCTTTAGTGATTTTGGTGTGATATTTTCGAGTATTATTTTACTAAACTATACCTTATTTGCGACTAATTTCTTAGATATAAATTACTAAAAAAGATAACAGTGGCTTAAAAATGATTCATAATTATATACCTCTATAGTAAAATGTTCTGTCTGATTGACTAACTGACTCATAATCTGCTGAAACCACTGAACCCATAATGATGAAATTTGGATCGTATGTTTGATCTTTTGTTTTACGAATTTACTTAAAAAGTTTTTTGAGTTCATCATTTTTGAGCATTACATAAAATAAAAATAAAATCATCTCCTAGGGTATATAGGAGAAGAAAGTTTTTTTAGGAGTTCCACCGCCTATTACGATACGAAAGATTAAACCGCGCAGGTGTCACCGCGGGAAGCAAGCTAGTCAAATATAAAAATGATAAGATTAATTTGTTATTGAAACTTGTTATAAGTTCCTGATTTATTATCAAGCCTATTAATTTTAAATCTGATTTGAAGTAGTCAACAGGAAGTGAAAACTAATTTTAATTCTAATTTTATGTTTTATTATTTTGGTTTTAAAATGATTTCGTGGTTGTTATTTGTTTTGATCCTTTGTTTTAAACCTTTTGAAGTAAATGCTAGAGACAATGTTTATCAATCTAAACATTTATTTAATCTCAGTTTATACGAGGAAGTTATAAATCCAGAGTTATGTGAACAGCAGTTAAAGTCAATAAGCGAAAACGCGCTGCTAGCAGCACGATGTAAGAACACTTTTCATTTATAAATTTTACCTTTTATTAATTCATACTATTCAAAACAATATGTTCTTTACCTTGGATGAGTAGCAAAACCCAACATGAAAGTTAAAACGTGGTTTTAGAACGACGGATCAGGGTAATCATTTCAGTTATAATCGTGTCAAATTAAATTATCAACTTAGATGAGATGAGTCAATCAATGACTCTTCACCCCGACTCCGGGGTTTTTACTGATTAACTTCCCAAATTTTTTATCAGTAAAATAACTTTTTATAGTACATTTTAAACAGCAAGACTTTGATTTTAATAAAACTTAGTTCGAATTTCTTTTTGATTTTGGCAAAAATTCTTCTATTTTGATGAAACTAAGTTCTGTTAGGTTTTCGAGGGTACTAAACTCAAACCTGATATTAATTTTATAAAATTCAAGATGGCAGATCCAATATGGCATCTATTTTTTGGAGAAACAAATTGGTTTCGACAAAACTAAGCTCGGCTTTCGAGGGTGATGAATTTAAATATTTTGTTGTTTTTTTTCTTAATTCAAAATAGCTTATCCAATATGGCGACCATTTGTTTGTAAAAATTTTCGATATTTAAACTATAAAAAGAAATTGTTTCTGTGGTATTTGCTACCAGACAGTTTATTTATTCTCATTGATACGGTTGAACATTACTGCTAGTAGTGTAAAAATTAAATGTCAAACACTTCTTCCGAAACGGTTAAAGATCAACTTTATCGGGTGATAATCAGCCGACATAAAGTAAAAGTAAATTAGATTGTAATATCGGAAGGTTTTCAATTCCGCTATTGATTTCCGATACCGGATTTGAATATCGTAATTGAACATAATCATCATAAAGTTGCATTAGATACGAAAAGAAAGATATTTAAATCAAACTCTTTTAATAGTCAATATAAAAATAAAACAAGTCTTTCCTAATGATTCATTTTACAAATAACTTTACAAATCAGAATACTTAAAAATTTTATTACATGGCAGTGTCCCGTAACATGGCGATCTGTGGGTATCACAATGAGCCAGTATTTTGTCTTATCTGATTTTGACTTTAGTCCAGTAAGAAACCTTAAGTGAGTTTTCTCATTCGTAGGTTGTCGTTACATTTGTTGTGTAGTGGATATACTAAATCTTTCACGCCAAGAGTGGGTTAGACTACCGGTTCCTTTAAGCTATGATGCGAGTGTGTCCACGTGGTTTGAAAATCTAGTCTGGTATCTTTTACTATACCACAGACTACTATACAAAGTAATTTCTTGTTTGATTGTATTCATCTTTAAACCCGTGTGTATATATTTGTTCACCAAGAAATATGGTGTGTTCAGCATAGTTATTTGTGTTTTATTTTGGAATCTCTTCAAAATTTAAAGGTTTGCTATTACTTGATTTATTTTCCCTAAAAATGAATTCCGCACGTTTGAGGATTGCTTTATATAAAATGAGTTACGTTAAGGCTAGATTTGCGTCCAGTAGATATTTCTGAACTTCATATCTAATTGCTTACCTTTTGCTCAAATATGTTCCTGCCAAATAAAGTGATGGTCAAAGTACTTTGCATGATCTGTTTAAGGGATAAGTTCATTATAGAGTCTAATTGTTTTGTGACATTTTTGCCTTCGCAGTGTTAATGTCACATGTGTTGATTTAATTTAGTTAACTTTAATGGGCCATTTCTTTAACCTATTCTCAACTTCTGCCACTTCTGGGTTTCTGTAGTTTAGCAGAGGCTGGTATTGGGTCTCCGTACACTGAGAGAAAGGCTGTGTCATAATTATACGTAGCAGTTGTGTCGATGGTATTTGTAAGAAGACCAGCAGTGTACGTTTATATAATAAAGCATGGGATCAAGATGCTTCCTTGAGGTACACCTGATGATACCTTGCATAGTTCTGAAGTTTTTCTGTGCACTTGACTTCCAAGCATCTTGCATCTAGGTAGAACTTAGGAATATTGAAGAAAGAGTGCGGAAGTGTCTTTTTTATTTTATATTATAAGCTCTGGTACAATTAACTGACAAAGTTAACCACCCGCCATAATTCTGATCGATCCTAGATTTAATTTTAGAATTACATTCTACTGTAATAAATTTGTGATTTATAATGTAATACTTATGGTGAGAAATAAACGTTATTATTATTATTATTATTATTATTATTCAAGGCGAGGCAATGCCCGAAGTAAGTAAAACTTCTCATGATCTCGTCCTCGCCCAAGTTTGTAATCAGTAGCGCCAACTCCATAGAGCCACTGGTGCTCGAGCTCTAAAAGTTAGCGTCCAGGGCGCTGAGCGTAATATTTTATGGTGTCGTGTGATTTCTTGGACTTACCCCCCTAATATTTTTATCAAGTCGGCATGCCTTCTATTGAGTAGTATAGTGAGTGCTATATAATAGTTCGCAGAACTTCAGTAGTGTAAGTAAGAAAGAAGCACAATTTGCAAGTTGATATGGCATTCTGGACCTAAGCTCTTTGGGTTTAATAAGGAGTAAGTGAGATAAATTTGAATAATTCACGTCAATGTCACGATATTGAACTATTCAGTATCGAAATTGTAATATCGGACCTAGCGTTCCGAGATTCAAATATTCATGCCCTAATTAGAACGTAGGCTACAAAGACAAAATGTTGTTAAAGAGACTTAAGGTGTTAACAAACATTGAGTTTTACACAATATGATTGATACATAGGTACACGGTTATTAGTTATTTTTATATTAATATACTTAAGGTAATACACCTAGGAGTTATGGTAGCATTGATTTGTTAAAATCTCTCTAATTTTGCAAGATATTTTTCTACTTATATATCCTTGTTAACGTGTTCTACCTACTGCAATAAGCTATTTAATAAGAATATCGTGATAAAAGCCTACAGATGGCTGACAATTTTATATATCACACCTTGCTTATGACTTCAGATTGCTAAAATGTCAATCTTTAATTATTTGAAATTTGTGTAATATCTACAATGTTTATAAATAAAGGTAATATGGTAAATTTTGTCAGTATAAGCAACGAAAAAATAAAAATGATTCTTTAAAATCAGCCTATCAAGTCTTTTTTGAAAAAAAAATTTGGGATTGAGTTTTAGAAATTTGAATTAGAATAACAAAATTGCTAAAAACAGTTTAAGGGGTAACTTGTCTTATTCAAAGATTTCAGTTTTAGATTCTGGGATTCGATTACCAAAAGGTATACTTCAGGGAAATACATATGAAATGGGGAACTATTATCAGTGTCTTGGCATTAATGAAGAATTGTCAAATACAATCATCGAAGGAAAATATTGTATGATAAATATACCTCTGAATGACGGCTCAATAAATTCACTCAGTATTTTAGATAAAGGATTTAATACATATCGAAATAAGGAAACATTACGTGACACTGAAAAAGTCCTCAAAATGCGGAAAACTATTCACGCATTAGTTGGAGACGTGCTTGATGATAGAAGGTTATTATGTTTTGTAGTGATATCTTTTATTATTAAAAAGAAGCATAAATTATTTCTTATCTACATGAATAATTAGGATGTTTTGATAAAATATAAAAATACACACAGTATGGAGTTCTTCAAGAAAGAAGTTATTAGATTTCTAAAGGGTCGGCAACGCGCGAGTGATACCCCTGGTGTTGCAAGCGTCCATAAGCTACGGTGACCGCTTACAATCAGGCGGAACGTAAGCTTGTTTGCCAAAAAAAAATCATATTTCTATGTTTAATAACATTAAAACAACTTAAGGAGCAGTCCCGAACGTTAACCACAAAATACCTCGTATTAAGTTAGTTTCAGATAGTTTCTGTTGTAATTAATCACCGGGACCAGTAGTCCTAATTTGACAGTGACAGCACAACACACAAAATACCAAAATACCTTGCTATGTATTACCTGTGGTGATTTGTAGTCAGTTGGTTTAAGTTGGATTATTTTAAATTATAGTTTCGGGACCGTGGTTTTGACGTCATTTGGTCATCTGCAGTCGAAGATGGTTGTGATTTTTCGTTCGGGACTGCTCCCTGTAATTTAAGTTCCTCTGTCAAAACTTCTGAAACTGGTACCTGGAGAGTACAGTTATTTTTCAAATATAGAATAACATACATATATTTTATTTTATACATAAAATTACAATCAAAAGCTTTAAATAATGAATGGAGTATATTTTACAAATAGTTACAAATTATCATTCAGCTAGTCGCGTAGACTATAACAAACAGAAAAATAAATAAAAACCCTTAATAATTTTTTCGACCCTGCTTGAATCAAAGTTAATAAACAATGTATTATAACCTCTTATTTGATTTTAAAGTGAATCATTGGAAGGTTTGCCAGGTCATTTGGGATTATCAGTTGCTGTCTGTATTCCGAAGCCATGTACGGCACAGCATGCTCTAGAACTATCGTTTCCTATTAATGTGACTTCACTGGGATTCCAATTTCAAGAACAATTTTATCGTCTTCCTAATGACAAACAATGGGTACCTGCTGATTATGTTGCTATGTAAGTAACACATTACAGTTTTTTTTGTTTTAATATCCTAGAAAATAATACAACGTTTAGTAAAGCAGCCCATAAAAGGCAACAACAAGCGTTTGAACTGTCGAGCATTACTAGGCCACAAGCAGACACTGCATATTAGTTTAAAAGTTAACTGACCGGTTAGCGTCGCACTTTTTGTTTTGTCTTTTTTCGTAAATTACGTTAATTTACATACGTGTTATTACATCGGTCAAGTGCAAGTCGGGCTAACGCGCCGTGGGTTCCATACTTCGATTTACGTAATTTAAGAACTCAGTTAAAAACAAAAAGTGTGCCGCCAAGCGGTCAACAAAAAAATATGTAACTGTTTATAAACTCTTTAAAACATAGTTGCTTTATCGTGAAAACAGTTACATATACTAGCTTCAATCTTGCAGCTATAGTGTGAGCTCTAAGGTATAACAACAAATAATAAGGTTACAGCGCTATTTAGCTTATAATTAGAGAAACAGTAACAAATTGACAATTATCTATATTATACTAAATAAGTTTGGGCAAATTCTTTAGTGATTTCAAAGGCGATGTTTCTGTGACAAAAAAATAATTATATAAAACTCGGAGCTTACATTGAAATGCTACGTAGGTAGGTATAGGAACATACAAGCTCACACGCAGCGAAGAGCCTAAGAATAAAGTCAGTCAAAATAGTTTATTCAAATTAGGATTTTACAATAACTTTTGAATCGTCAAAGTTATAAAATACTATTTTTTGAACCATCCCGCCCTCCCTCCGGTTCACAATGTTGTTGAATTCTACCGAGAAGAATCCGGCAAGAAACTCGATAGTTACTCTTCTAAAAAACATCATGAAAAATTAAAAATACAATCAATGATTTAAATAAAAAATTTAAGACGTACAATTTTATATTATTTCCATTTTAATTTGGTTTACCTATGCATCCTGTAATTGAGCATCTTCAGTCATAAGGATTTTTATCATTAACATAGTCTGAAATATTGTAGTATGCTTTTTTGCAAAGTACTTGTGTGATAAATGATTTAAATTTACTTATTGATAGCTTTTAATTATTATTGGGAACTGAAGCGTTAACTTTGCCCCATAAAACAGTTACTTATTTTGTGTAGACGTGTATCATGCACCAACAGCTTATTTTTACTTTTTGTTTTTACTTTGTGATCGTCACTTTTCTTGCTTAAACTATTGATATTTTTATGTACATAAAAAAGATTTTCATATATGTACTGCGACGCTAAAGTTAAAATATTTACTTCCCTAAACCTATCCCTCAGAGATATCCTAGATCCTAATTTATAAATAGCACGAATTGCCCTTTTTTGTAACAAAAAAATTGTATTTACATCAGCAGCGCTACCCCACAATAGGATACCATATGTCATTAAAATATGGAAATAGCTAAAAACTATTTTTGCAGTGTCGACATCGGTCAATTGTCTTATTTTCTTGATCGCATACGCAGCAGAGCTAAGTTTTTTGGCTAGGTCATGAATATGAGGACCCCATTGAAGTTTGGAGTCCAGCGTTATGCCAAGAAAGACTGATGAATCAACAAGTTCTTATTGCTCACCATTAATATTTATACATGTCTGTATCTGACTAACATTTGGTAATGTAAATTTAACACATTTGGTTTTTTTTCATTAAGTAACAAATTATTAGCGTTAAACCAATTTACAATTTTAGAAAGGGCATTATTTAGGTAATTCATCAAAACTATTAGTTACCATACTATAGTATTAGTAGTTATTATAGTATTTTTAAGCTACACAAAAGCTTTAAGTGTTTTAAGTAGGTATATAAATAAATAAATTCAGTAAAACTATATTTTCATTTTATTCAATGAATATGTATATTTTTGCTTGTGTACCAAAATATTACCCCTTTAGGCTACAGTAGCTGAAATTCGGCTACATTAGGATAAAAAAGGGCAACATTAGAGCCTACGTTGTTGGCAAAACTTTTCTTGCTCTCTTCGTTTTGATTAGTGTACTTTAAAAGTGAAATTGTGTAAGCCTAATGAAACAGTAATCATCCATTATGCATTATTATTATATTTACAACAAGAAAATATTTTTTTTAAAAAAACAACATTTTTATTTTGCCAAGTATCCTAATACATAAAAAAAACTTAAGTATTCGGCCGAATAGTACCAAGATTTTCGGTTTTCGGCCGAATAAAATAAAAGAAGCCGAATTGGCCGAATAGTCGTTGCAAGCCTAGTAAAAAGCATTTACAAAAATTGTCATCTATACTCATCTATGTTTTTTTTTGTTTTAGAGTTATATTTTCAGTTCTGGCTCTACTAACACTTCTCAGCACAGCTTATGATGTGTATTTTACCTTGATACTAAAAAATGGTAAGATTTCTTGTTACGTGACTGAATTAAATTTGCTTAAATCTGTAGTTTTTGAAAAGTAATAATTTTGAAACTCATGTTTGTTTATTCTAGATTTAAAGACAACTAGCGCCATCTCAAAAACATTTTCAGTGTATAGTAACTATACTCGCTTGGTTACTTTTACATCTAATTCTAACTCTTTGGACTGTTTGGATGGTATCAGGGCAATTTCTATGGCATGGATTGTAGTTGGACATACTTTTATGATAGCTGTTTCACATCCACGTATGTTTAACTTAATAGATGTCGCGCAGGTATGTGTCATGAATATTACTACAAAACAATATCCATACTTATCCTACTAATATTATAAATGTTAAAGTTTGTTTGGATGGATGTTTGTTACTCTTTCACGATTCAACCACTAGATGGATTGGGATGAAACTTGGCATTTATATAGGTTAGGTCCTGCAATAGCATATAGGCTACTTTTTATCTCGAAAAATTAACAAAAGCCCAAAGGAATAAGGGCGAATTCAGATCGGGAGTTTTAAATATGTGAATTTTGTAGGGCTTGGAAATCATACTAGCTGAGCTACTAGAGATCGGGAGTTTTAAATATGTGAATTTTGTAGGGCTTGGAAATCATACTAGCTGAGCTACTAGATATAAGATAGTAAACTAGTAAAATGATTAATGGATTGAGTAAGAGCTATACAGTTGGGCTTTAAAGAAGCAGTTCTAATTAAAATCATATCATAATTATCTTCTGAACTATTAACAATTTACTACTGCAACTCTAGTTCACTTTTTTAACTAATTTTTAGTTTTTATTGATCACGCAGAATTAAATCAATAAATCAATTATCATCAAAATACACACTTCATAAGTGACATTACAATACTCTCGTGTAAGCAAACTTTTCTGACCCGGTATTCATAGATTAAAACACCAGTCACCATATTGAAATGGTGTGAACTTACAACGACACTAGCGACCGAACAACCAAGGTCAGAAGGTTGGAAAAGTTTGTTGTACTGTACACGTATCTTAGTATCCTACATACAATAAATGATGCAAAAATCTTATTTGTTTTAGTGGATGGATAGTTTTGCTTCAGTGTGGATAACTTCTGCTCCGATAACTGTTGACACTTTTTTCATGTTAAGTGGATTTTTGGTGGTGTACACGACTGCAGGAAAACTTAGTAGTAGTACGTATTTCATCACTATGTATATGAGCTATAAGGTATATAATGAAGAATTGTTCTAGTACACTATTTTCACTAAAACACTAGCTAGCACAAAGCTTGATTTCTCTGTCGTTAACGCAACATTTGCTGTGGTAAGAGCGGAACAGCGCGCCGGCCGGACCGAAAGCGGGGTCAAGCTGGCAACAGTATTTTACTTTATGTAGCCCAGGAGCGGCGTTCCACATTTTGCTAATTTTTCATACAAAATATTATGTTTTACGTAAGAGACTGTGTCTAACTTTCTATTTCACACGCGTTAATTTTAGCTCTTAGTCTCTGTAGTGAAATTTATTTCATCAGTCACAGTGCAATTCTATACATAATCTTGAGTTAACAGTGTTTGTATAGAATGCTTTAGCAAAATGCTTTGTTAATGTAAAAATAAATCGGAGCATAATAATTAAAATTTAAGTAAAAATAAAAAAAAACATTTTGTTTAATAATTAGGTAGATAATGATTTATGCGAGTGCGCTGCACCAGCGCTAATTAGAGCGAGCCGCCTCTGCTCTCACAGATACTCGAGACCGTCTTGGTCACAGTCCAGATATTTTCGTACCTCTAAAATTAGAATGAGGGGCAGTTATGTTAGTATTTTATCACAATGCCGAGGGGTTAAAAAAATCTATATGTGACAAAAGCCTGGAATAGGTACTGAAATAAAGGGCAATGGGCCAAAATTTATGGCACATAAAATGTATATTAACACCTCTTTGACGACACGCAATTATTATTGCTATTGGAGCGGGTACCAAAATTCCCATTGTTTTTTTAATTACTAAAGGCTACTATTAGAATCATTTGTGTCTCTTTATGTTACGGATCACTAAATATTATATTGTATTGTATTCCTATCCTATAACAGAAAAAAAAATCTTAAAATGGTATTTACTAGCTGACCCCACGAACGTTTTTTCTCTTTAGAAACCTGTACCCGGCACAATAACTTTCCAAAATTTTATTACACTCGGCTTACCCTTAGTACGCAAATGCGACTCGCACTTGACCGTTCTTTCTTTCATAAAATGTTTCCCTAACAATATCGAACAAAACAAAAAAAGAATTATCCAATTTGGTGCAGTTGTTCGGAAGTTAGGGCGTGACCAAGGGAAAAAGTGATTCATTTTTATATATATAGAAGAGAGAAGATGATAGATTGCTTTATATGGATACCTACCTAAAGGAACCTTAATTTGTAAAAAATTTTTGTTTTCCAGAAAAATTAATTACAAACGTGCATTTATTTTACTTGAACCGGATCCTTCGTATGTATCCTATTTTGGCCACGGCTCTTCTATTGGAAGCTTCACTCTCGAATCGCTTTTATGATGGGCCTTACTTAGAGGCAAGAGCAATGAGCACTATCAACTGTCGCAATAATTGGTGGACTGTATTGCTATTCACCCAAAATTACGTCAATCCTCAAGAAATAGTAAGTATTTTTTAAATAAATTAATACCATATTTTCTTACAACAGGCAGATTCTTCAATGTGGCTTAAGAAAACACTTTTTAGCAAAATAAATACACCGGCCTCAAAAAAATGCACTTAAAAGGTAAAAATAATTATTTATTTCTAAAAATCTGGAGGCCTACAACTGATATCCGTTTCAATCCCAATCCAGTTTCAATCCAATTTCGTGGCAAGCTTAAACTGGATCTCCATCGGTACTCCTGAACCAAATTGCGATAGGATTGAAATTAGGATTGCACACATTTCGAAATCACAAATCACAAAAATAATACTGAAACTAATAAAAATTAAAGTTAAATCTTCGTAGCGATAGTTTTGTTTTGTCTATTTAGATTTTGAAATTTCTTTTCACAGATCATCATACCTAATTTCACTCTCGATCCGACGGCTCAAAAAGTACCGATTCTTAATATTTGTATAGGATTAGTAAGTTAGTTCCGAAATTGGCCACCAAATTCCGTTCTCGATTGAGCGCTACAACAACGTTCAAGAGTACCAATTTAGTAGATTTCTCGATCGCCGTAGGATTTTACGATTGAAACTGATATCAGTTGTAGGCCTCCAGATCTGAACTACAGTTTGAAGTTGGTTTCGTGCAAGTGAAGTGTGTTTTAAACTGTTAGGTACATAAACACCAATTTCAAACTGTAATTCAGATCAGATTTTTAGAAATAAGTAATTTTTTTTACATATTTAGTGCATCTTTTTGAAGCCAGTTGTTTTTTTTTGGTTAAAAAGTTTTTATTTTTTACTTTTGAGTGACGAATTGCTTTTTGAGATTTAAATTCACAACCTTAATATGGGACTACCTCGGAAGTATAACTTTTTAAATAAAAAAAAAATGTTGCATATATGTCTAATATATGACTGAGCTATGCCCGAACATACTTAAAAAAAAATATATAAGCATCCGAATTGAGAACTCCTCCTTTTTTAAAGTCGCTTAAAATTATGAGTTTTTCCTGATGAGGTGTTCGTCCTTATGATTGATATTGTGCTATTAGGCTATTAGTGTATAAATGCGTACTCAATGTATGTAACCTGGAGATATCAGACAGCGTCATCTGGTGTAAAATCAAGCAAGAGTAAAGGTAAGGCTATAATAAAGTAAACTCCAGAGAGGTAATTAACAGCTAGGTATATATGTTGATACTAGAAAGATTTGGACGATTTTTTTTATACCAATGGGGTGGCAAACAAGCTTGCGGTCCACCTGATGCTAAGCGGTCACCGTAGCCTATGAACGCTTATAACACCAGGGATATCACTCGCGCGTCACCGACCCTTCAAAAATCTAATAACTTCTTTCTTGATGAACCCTATAGTGTAGTCTTTAGAGTTCTAATTGTCCATGACTAGAAAACTACATAAGGTGGTCAGCCCATCGCTGAAACACTGCTTGTGATGCTGTGTATCACGACTAAGATGGCTTTTATATATGTTCTATACGCTTTGTATACTACTAAGGTGGCAATAAAAGCTTTCGGCCTGCCGGACGGTAAGTTTGAAACGCCAGAGGCGTCACTCGCGTGATGCTCACTCTTCAAAAATGTAAAAACTTATTTTTATAAGAACCTCCTATTGTAGTCCTTAGAGACTATAAATCAGTTTTTAGTTCAGAGTACGTGTGTTCGCCGTGTGATGTTAAATGTAAACTTGTGTGTGTAAACCTAATATGAATCGGATTTATATTTTGCCCCTTTACTACACACATTATAACTAATACAATCGAAGTTTTATTGGAGTTGCTTGAATGTGTCATGCTCTCTCAAAGTGTCTCTGCGGTGTTGGCATGTGCGTCAGGTCGTTATGTTCCCTAAAACATGGTTGATCGAAGCGATAGCTGATTCATGTGTCATATTTGTGTACGGGTGCCGCCTGCGGAGGCTGGTTGCTCTTGTAAACTTCTTTGTATTCTTAGTATTCGGGCATTCAATGGCAACTCCTCAATTATTTTAATACTTGACGTTTTCAAGTAGCTTATGACCTTTTCCGGGACTCAAAACTATCTGCATGCCAAATTTCATCTTGATCGGTACAGCGGCTTCAGCGTGAAAAGGTAACAGACAGATTTACTTTCGCATTTATCATATTTATTATTATATGATATTCATAGATAGTATGGATAGTTTTAAGTATATGTACCCAAGCGTACGTGACTGTTTAGGTTCCAAGTTGTTAGGATGAATTCTCTGCCGAGGGCCAGCAGTGTGATGATAGAAAGTGGCCTTCCTCAGAACATGCTCTGTTGGATTGCAAGTGTGTTACCTCCCTTAAAAGCTTTGGTTATAGAATGATCTTTCTTAATGAGTTTTTTAACAGGTAGTGATTTAATTAGAGTTTTGAGGATCGACAACGCCTGAGTAATGCCTCTGGTCATGTAAACTTCTGTAGGCTATGTTAACTGCTTAGCATCGGACGGTTGCTAAAAAAATCTTACCTTCTAAAAGTTTATAGGTAGGTAATTGCGTCTCTAAACTGTCCAGTTTTGATAAAAGATATTCCCAAATTACTTTCAGTTATTACAAAAGACCACATAATGTATAAGCATGTTAGTACGAATAGTAAATTATAGAGATCGTGAGTATAGATATACTAGGTACTGAAGAAGACGCTAAAACCAATCAATAACTTTAATATTTGCAGTGCTTACCGCATACTTGGTACCTCGCTATAGATATGCAGCTTCATATAATTTCACCGATAGTACTGTTCTGGGTTCTATACAACAGACGTACGGCATGGTTCGCAATGTCAGGAGCCTTGCTAACGGTCACTGCAGCAGCAGCAATATATTGCTTTATAAACAAATTTCCTGGAGCCCTCGGTGCAATGTCATCGTAAGTAACGCCTGCAAATAATAATAATAATAGTTATTTGTTCAACAAGAGGGCAAAGTTGTTTTTTGTGAAGAGTACCAACTCAAAATCCCGAGCAAGCGAAGTAGTCTAGGACTGAATAACGAGCGTAGCGAGTGATTCTTATACAGACTCCCGAGCACAGCGAGGGATTTAAAGGCACGAGACCTAAAATAATTTGCTCTCGTGTGGACTATACAACTTTTCACCTCTATCAGTGCAAAAAAATAGGTCTTAAGCACAGAAGACACTGAAGGCCATATTAAGCAATAAGTTTATTCTAATTTACAATAACTACCTACTAAACTCTGCTTCTTTCAAATAATAAACAAAAGGTAGGTTCTAACTATTCTTTTTAAGATTAGCACCTTTTAAAGTCGCCAATAATTGAACAATTCGTATGCTTAAAGATTTTTTAACGTGATTTATCTGGTAAAATGCTTAGTTCAGGATTAGATACTTGTTGTCTTTACTCTTTTTATGTTAAAGGAATATCTTCGTAACTCAATTCACTCATATTTAATATAAAATACAATTTATACGTAAATAAACAATCTAAGGTTAAAATAACTAATTAGGTTTGCGCTCTTATTTTACAAAGCACAATTATTTTAAAATAAACACTATTAATTATTAGTTGGTATTTATTTAACAGCGTGGGGTTCCTACAGTTACCCTACCCTCAATACCTTTAATAATAATAACTATAATAACCTATAATCAAATATACTAAAAAAATTAAGCTATAGTTCGTTCAAGTGGAATTTTGTTATATTTATTCCTATGTACTTCTTCTCCATTTCAACTATCTTTATAACAAATAAACTTCAGCATTTATAAGTAGGATGTGAACTCATATACAGTTGTTATTAAAAAAAAATTACGTTTTCTGGCTATGTTAGAATTAGCACGATTATGTTTGTTAAATGCGATATTTTAGTATAAAAGTGTACGAAGGCTCGTTTGCGCGTATCAAACTCGCACTTTACAACACTTTATGAAATATGATTGGAAGCAAACAGTTGAGTTTGTCCATTTTTAGTCGTAGATAATCAGGACGGGAACGACGAAAATGCTTCGGTTATTACTTTCCTATTACTTACTTATTACATTCGGTCATTACAGGACCCTTGAAGATACCCAGACGTACCTGTTCAACTATTATTACAACACGTTAACCAGAGCTGCGCCATTTTTTGTTGGGATGTGTTTCGGATATTTAGTTTATACATACCGTGGAAGAAAGTTAAAAATATCTAAGGTAAGATGAAGATAAGATCTTAACAGAGAAACATTATTTTCAATGTATTTATACCATTTTATACTTCTTATATTTCCTTTGATTTAACAGGTTTTATTATTTCTTATATGGACCTCAGCCGCAGTAATATCGGCCTGTATAATAGCTTTTCACCACTTCGCGACCCTGATAGATTGGGATGCACAAATCATTAATAATTTAATGAATTCATTTATGAGACCGGTTTGGGCACTAGTAATTGGTTGGATTATTTTTGCTTGTATTCATGGTTTTGGAGGTGAGAAAAGTATAGTTACACCTATGCATATTATATTAATATTTTTAAATTAGCAGCAGCAGCGTCATCATGTCTCAAGCTAAACAAAGCTTGTACTATGGTTATGTGAAAACAGAAGAATACATACATAGAAAACTCCCAGAGAAAAATAAAATCAAATATTCATAATTTTTTGTCCTGAACGTGGATGGAATTCACGCCCCTCGTTTCAGCAGGCAGAATTATTACCTAGTGAGCCACCGCTGAGAGGGGACTGATTTTAAGTGACCTAACGACGCGTAGTGAGTAGTGTACGGTCAAGGCTTTAGTAAGCCGGCAGAATGCTAGCACAATCCAATGCTGCACGTGGCTGCCACGATGCTAAACAGCACGTGGCAGAAGTTTGCCCCGTACCTAGGGTGATCAGCGGTGCACAGGCTGAAGCACAGCTACCGTACACGCCGAGGATTTGGAGTATAGAGCACTCCAGGCAGGCCGAGGGTTTGGTGTATAGAGCACTCCAGGCCTCCTTCAGTGCTGACGTCGTGGAAGGCTGACGCGCACTAGCCCTCGAAGTACTTTTCTCCCAGACCTTAGTTACAGTGTATAGCCGAAGTGTAGTGATATGTATAAAGGATATATACACAAAAAGCCGTACTGTCAATGAGAAAAAGATATTGATTAGCGACTTACCAATAATTCACTAATCACAGCACAAAAGAAAATAAAGATAAGATAATATACCAAGGAACGGCTTATTAAATTAATGATGTAGTCATGCAATCAATTTGTAGTTTAATAGTAGATTGAACAGTTTACTGTTCGTGAAAATAATCAGAAGCACAATTTTAAATAATCCACGTCAAGTAGTACGTAAAATAATCTATTATGACTTAGCAGTGTCGAAACTCAAGAAGATTATCCGATCTCTTTATTTGAAATCTCGGCTTTATCCATATCGTTTTTGATTTGTAGTCTAGTCCTTTGATTATCGGGCAAAAACCGACTCAAGATATCCGCATCCGCCTTATTACGTATTTTTGCGTACCACTAGTCGTTTACACGTCCGATCACGATAGGCATCGGCGATACGGATACGGTGCCGGATGGGGCAAATGACACATATCTGGACAAAGCTTTAGGCAGTTTTTTTATTGACGTCAAAGTGCCTATGCAATTTTCATCTATCGTTGCTTTTTATCATAAGACTTCAGACTAAAGAAAACACTTAGCTCAAGCACTCATATTTTTATGTTTTTGTGATATTTAAAGTTGTCTTTTTTTTAATTTTGCTAGCAGCTACTCGAACTAAACACATTTTAGTTCACACGTTTAATTGTAACAATTCGTTGTTATTGTTTCCCCAACCAACTTGTTTAGTTAACCAAAACTTATCGTTTCGTTATTTAATTTTTTTTTTTAAAACTTAAGTTTTTATATAGTATATTTTTAGGAGCCAAAAAACGAAAAGAGCCATCAAAGGACAGTGAATCTCAAACCGAAGATGACAAACGTGTCAATGAAAGTGAGTGCATCGCTAATAAAAACATTGCACTCTTCAAAGAAAGTTACACAAAAACAGCGTAAATATTCGTATATTGAATTAAGAAGAGCAGTCAAGATTCGTATATCTGTTGTAACATGAAAAGAATCCTTTTGCGGAAGTACGTCAATGTATTCTCTCTATTTAGCTATTATATTCTATGTACTTGGTACTATAGGAGACACTGCATTTGTCACCGCTATCTCAGTTTATTTGTAAGAGTCAATCCAGGTAAATCTATATCCTGGCGTCTTCTCTCATAGTATTTGTTGTTTCTTTACATGCAACTTGCGTATAATACATAAAAGGACAACCACACACTTGAGATTAATTGATTGTGATCTGAAAAAGAGTACAAAAAGGAATTTTATTTATAAAAATCCAATACGTACCTTTGATAAATACGGGTAAATGTTTGAAATAACAACACTTTTATATTAATATTATAGTTGTTCTTTATAATACGTAAAAATTTAACTGTCATATTATTTTTATATAATTTATTAAAGTTAAACATCTTATTTTAATCAACGTGTTTTCTTTTAACCTAATATATAATAAAAAAGCTTTATTACATTTCTCTACAGCGCTGAATTAATGATAAAGTGTGACGGCAGAAGATTGAAATTGGTGCTACATTGAAAATTAGACTTCTAGTACGTAGGCATGGATTATTTACCTTTTCTGTGGCCTAGTTTATAATATGATACAACTAGATGACGTCAAGAGGAGCTCGTGGCCTTGTTACATATGTCTGTCAGAAGGAATATGTTACGTTATGCAACCTTGGTAATGGTCAGTCACTGGATGGGTGACCACTTTTATGGCAGATTTTTCTGAGCTCTTCTGTGATTTAAAGGTCACGCAAAGCAGTCACTCTAGGCTGTTCTCATATGCCAGTCAGTTTCTTAGCCGAAATCAGAATTAGGCCCCTAGAAAACTCTGACAGTTGAGTGGTCATTAGCTTGGCAACCCAGTAGACGGCAAAAAAGGCCTGTTCCAACTGCTTTGGGGACATGCAACGGCTGAGGTAACAACATCGCGATGACGTAGAAACTTGTCGAATTTTTACGTCAACTCCTTAATTATACTAATTAAGTTAGTTATGGCTAGCTGTAGCTGTAGGTTGTTTAAGCTCGGTTATAGTAATTCGCACGGGAAATTTTCTATTTTTCGGGCTAGAAACTATCCTTTTTCCTTTCCCGGGACTCAAACTATCTCCATACCAAATTTTATCCATTACAGATTAAGAGTGAAGAGGTAATAGGCAAACAGATAGACGGAGTTACTTTCGCATTTAAAATATTAGTATTAGTATGGATACCTTTATATATATTATACATGAGAAATATACCTACTATTTATATTACGTAAATATTATTTTTAGGATTCCGTTCCTCGGATCGAAAAAACGGAACCCTTATAGGATCTCTTTGTTGTCCGTCCGTCTGTCAGTCTGTCAAGACCCTTTTTCTCTGGAACTCGTAGAGTACCTAACTTTGTATATCAAAACATTATGCACTTTTCCAGTACTTTATTTTTAAATAATTTAACAATCTGAGTTTAATCGATCCTATTCGTCATTGTGTTTTAGTTAACGTTGGTGTAAAGAGACGCGAAATTTTAGTATTTTTAACAAATGCCTAAGATTTTTAATGTAGCAATTGTTCTCTATTATGTTTTACACAAAATATAGTCCTAGTTTTTACAACCAAACGGTTGCAGCTAGTCTTCAAAGACCACAGTATAAGCATCTTGACAAAAAATATTTTAATATGTTCTTAAGAGGGGAATACCGCTAAAGTAGGGCGTGAAAAAAAATTAGATGTTAATATTGCGATATTAATAAAAATTTACTATTATTTTCTTAAATGAGATCCTTTTCAAAACTTACCTCTTTAAAAATACTTAGAATGAGTCATGAGTTACTTAGCACAGGTGATTTGTGACGAAGAGCTCACTGTGCATGTAGTTATAGTTATCGGATTCAATTCCCGACGTATTTGGAGGATAATGAAGTTGTTTAGTAAAGATTTATTAAGTTGGGCCGCGGCGCGTGACAACGTTAGGTAATAGGATTGTCGCTACTCTGGGTGGACCGGCATCTAAGTCAGTCACAAATAATCCTTTGACAGGTCGCAACGTATGTACATTGTTTTGATTGTATTAATTTTATACATAGTGAATAAGTACGTCACACAGAGAAACACAATACAGACATTCACATACACACTACATACAATCGTACTCAAAAAACGTTATTACAAAAAACATCTGACGCCAAAATTTGGGTAAGTCCATGCAATTTTATTAAGGCCTACGTTGGCCCAGTTTTTAAGATCCAGTTTTTTGGTAGACCGAAGCGTCGGTTCTGTTATAGTTATTTATTTGTTTTCGTATTTGGGTCGTTTAACGGTAATTCTTTACTTTCCAAGAACGCCTGGTATTTACGTAATAAAAATTTCTTTTGATAGAATACCACATTTATATACAAAGATGAAATTCAGAAACTCTCGGAGGAAACTAGTTTATCCGGAAAATAAATAAATTAATTTCATACAAATTCAACCATTACACAACAATAAATATCTACAAAAACAAAACACATTAGAAAAAAATAATCAGGTTGTTTTTTTTTTAATAGCAATGTTGACAGTATTCAACAATCGAGTACTTACTCTTTAAAGTAATAATCGATAAAAAAAAAGGCCGGCGAAGTGCCAGAAATAAATTGTTCTATTTTAGAATGGTTTGGCAGGAGTAGGGGGGGCAGGGTAGACACCGGTTTATTGATCTGAGAGGTACAATTTGTTTCTGGCGCTCGCCGGCCTTTTTTTTCTTACTTTCTTGTGCTGCGTTTCGCGCCCAAGTTTTCATGTTCCAAAGTGGGTTGCCGTGACTATACTAAATAAGTAGAAATTGGTTCTGGCGCTAACTTGCATGTGCTCCGCTTGGTTTCACGCGCAAGTTTTCATGTTCCAAAGTGGGTTGCCGTGACTATACTAAATAAGTAGAAATTGGTTCTGGCGCTCGCCGGCCGCTGCTGCGGCACGCTCCGCTCGGCTTCGCGCGCTAACTTTCATGTGCTCCGCTTGGTTTCACGCGTAAGTTTTCATGTTCCAAGGTGGGTCGCCGTGACTATACTAAATAAGTAGAAATTGGTTCTGGCGCTCACCGGCCGCTGCCGCGGCACGCTCCGCTCAGCTTCGCGCGCTAACTTTCATGTGCTCCGCTTGGTTTCATGCGTAAGTTTTCATGTTCCAAGTGGGTTGCCGTAACTATACTAAATAAGTAGAAATTGGTTCTGGCGCTAATTTTCATGAGCTCCGCTTGGCTTTGAGTGCAAGTTTTTATATTACAACCAACTTGTAGTTATTTAGTGTAGTCACGGCAACCCACTTTGGAACATAAAAACTTGTGCGCAAAGTCAAGCGGAGCACATAAAAGTTAGCGCCAGAAAGAAATTGTACCTGTGTCACTCAGATCAATTAACCAGTGTCTACCCTGCCCCCCCTACTCCTGCCAAACAATTCTAAATTAGAACAATTTGTTTCTGGCACTTCGCCGGCCTCTGCCGCGGTACGCTTCGCTCGGCTCGTGCGGTGTTCACCATGTAACCTAATGGCTCGTCGCTTCGCTCCTTACCACCTAACTTGGCAAGGTTTGGATTCGCTGCCAGTTTTTTTAATTTTATTCGAGTATATAAATATGCTTTTCTATTGATTAAAATTAGAGAAAAGTAAAATCGATTGAATCCTGTGTTTATTTTTCTCTTTAGACTGGCAACTATTTTCGTGAAAAAAAAAATGTTTTGTATTTTTAAATGTTGGTGTGTAATGGCGGGTTTTGTATGAAATCAATTTAGTTTTTTTTTGTGAAAATCTAGTGTCCTCCGAGAGTTTTGAATTTTACCTGTGTATTTAAATGTGGTGTTCTATCAGTTAAAACCATCCTTACGTAAAAATCTCACGTTCTTGGAAAGTAAAGAATTACCCGTTTTACAAATCATTTGGGATTTACTGGTAGTCAGGTAATTACATATTACAAATCGTGACGTTGGGTCGCGTCGTTGATAGGCATGGCTAACCGGTGTTATGTAATCGTTCGTCGGACATAGCAATATTCGCTTATGACTTACCTACCTCTTTGTTATTGTGGTTAAAATAGATTGGAATAAATAGGTTTTAAAATAGTTGTTTTGTTAGAATAACGTATCAATTTGTGTAATTGTGTAGTCGGGGTTTTTGTACATGGTAGTTGGGTTTATTTGGGGTTTAAGTTATAGTAACTTGGTTGCTGTAACAAACTGTTTATATAACAAACAGATTCGTTTGTTTGTGTCTTTGTTTTTGTTTTGGATTGTTTATTGTGTGTTAATTTAGTTATAAAATATGACGTCATCTGTCAAGGAGTTCAGGGCTACTATAACGAATTAAGTGAGATGGTTTTCATGTTGTTTAGGGCTCGTTACACGTAAGGATCGGGTGTTTGCATTAAGGCAAAGAGCTATACAGTTTCCGACAAGAGTAAATGAGCTGGAACAGGCATACCAGGGTATCCTATCGTCAACGGATGACGAAACTTTCCTAAAGGCGGTAAATTCTGACTATGACTTTTGTATGTCAGTAGTGGACGAGGTTAACGAGGCTGTGTCGAAATCAGATACTGGCCCGCAGCTGGCAAGTAGGAACGTTTCGAAACAAAAATGTAACGAACGGTTGCCAACTTTGGATATTCCTCATTTTAGCGGATCATTGGATGAGTGGACTAATTTTATCACAGTTTTTGATAGCATTGTGCACCGACGGACTGACTTATCTGACTCACAAAAATTAAGTTACCTTTTGACGTCTATCAGGGTTGAGCCCCTCTGTTTAGTGAAACATTTGGACATCACCGATGTCAACTACAGTATTGCCAGGGAGTTGTTAGTGGAGCGGTACCAAAATAACCGTCGCATTGCGGATACACATGTAGCTGCCATTTTCGGTATTCCTCAACTGTCTTCAGTTAACCAGCTGCGGTCGGACCTGCTCAACCCTATTTTGGTAGCGACGAATGTGTTAAGAGGCCTAAAATTCCCTGTATCAGAGTGGTCATTTTTATTGTTGCATATTGTTTTAAATAAATTGCCCAATGACGTCAGGGCTCGTTTCGAACAGTTGCACGGAGGTGACTCGGCGTCACATATACCTACTTTCGACACTTTAGTGTCATTTTTGGAGGATCAAAGTAGGAAGCTCGAAAATTTACCCGCCGAGCCACAATCGGGACCGTCACGATTTTGGGCCCCGTCTGGACCCCGTCAACAACCCCAGTCTGGACCCCGTCAACCACCTCGTCCCGAGACATCGCGAGGTACCGGGTCGTTTCGGCCCCCCAGAATTTTGACAGTTGAACGGACTGAATGGTGTGGGGTGTTTTATGAACCGGGACACACCATTCTGGATTCCCACCAGGTCAGAAAATCTGGGGTGGCCCGAAAACGATTTTTGACCCGTAGGCTAGGCCTATGTTATTATTGTTTGGGGAAGCACCTAGCCAAGGACTTTCGACAGCCGCGACCTTGTCTAAAGTGTGGTGGGAGTCACCACCCGGACTTATGTATGCCCATCCGAGAGGATGGTCCTCGGATGACTCATGGAGGTATGTCTACGGCTCGCACGGGGGGGATTGGGCGAATCGAACCCAATCGCCCCCATCCCCAGTGCGACATTGACCTTCCCCTCCCTGCTCACCGCGGGCGAGCCCACGGGATGGTGTCAGTCACCACCCTCACGTGCCCCTTCGCTCAGGTAGGTATTGCGGAACGGGCACATTACGTGGAGTATGAGCCTTTGCCCCTCCCTATCGCGGAGCGTCCTCGCGTTAGTCGCGAGTTGAGGGCGTGATCGAGTGGTTATCGCGCGCCGCCGGTGGCGTCTCAGCAGCCACTTATGCCCTCGTGGGACCCGTATTCTTATACGGGTTCAAGCGTGGGGCATTATGAGCCACAGGAGCCCCGGGGCCAAGTACGGCGCTCGGGTCAGGCCAACGCCCGTTGACTCGTGGCAGCCGCTTCACCAGTCTCTCCACCACCTGTCACAACAGTTTTGCCCACCGCGCAGGTTCTAGTTCATTCTCCGCGCGGACCTGGTGTCGTTGCGCGCGCCATTTTGGACTCAGGCGCTCACGGGTGTCTAATGTCGCTGTGGCTGGTAAAGCGTCTCCGCTTACGGATAAGTTCGTGGAGTCATGGGATTTCTGGAGCAGGGGGTCTACGGGTGGACAACGTCTTGGATACAGTCTCGTTTTCCTTTTCCTCCTTGCTCCTAGCATGCAGTATCATCTGTTGTCCTGAGGGATATTTTAGGTCATCACCCTCACGTGCCCCTGCCGACGGACGTGCTGGATCTCTCGTCAGGTCTGCAGTTGGCCGATGAAAGGTTCCACCTACCTGGTCCTGTGGACCTTCTGCTTGGCGTTGATGTCCGTGGATTGCTCGGATTTGGTCGCTGTTCCGACTGATCTCGGATCGGTTATTATGGGCCGAGCACATTCTTTTGCCGCTTTGGCGTCTACGGCTTCGTCGGTGCAGATGAAACTCTCGCTCGCTTACTCCATTCAGCGCTTTTGGGAAATCGAAGAGCCACCGGACTCGACCAGTCGACGACGAGTGCGAGTCGTATTTTCTCGCCAATACGGATCGTCTAAATTCTGGCCGGTTTTTCACTCGACTGCCTTTCTTATTCCCCCGTCCTCGCCTGGGTGACTCCTGGAAAATAGCCGAAAAAAGGTTATTATCTTCATGGATAATAACCTGACGCCGGATGCGTCGTGATAGAGAATTTTGCACAAAATACTTGAATTTTATGCGAGAATATAAATCTTTCGGTCACATGTCGGTTTCGCAGTTTGAGTTGGAACGCAACGAACATTATTTTGTTCCACATCATACCGTCTTTAAAAAAGGTAAGATACGGGTGGTGTTTGATGGGTCGGCGCCTACATCTGTCTTCGTCTGTTTGTTTTACGAGGCTGTGCATCTGGAGCTCGTTTCAGCCTTGTCTACGGAGGCCTTTGTCGCATGTCTGTCGCGGTTTGTCACTCGGCGTGGTCTCCTTCATTTAATTCGCTCGGACTGTGACACAAATTTCAAGGGTGCAGCTCACTATCTGAAGGAAGTCCTTCAGTTTTTGTCGGACAATCACACGTATAATGATTCAGAGTTGTCTAAACGGGGCGTGATTTGGATTTTTGATCCTCCCGGCTATCCTTCGCGGGGCGGTATTTTCGAAGCAGCTGTCAAGGTCGCCAAAACTCGACTCTGCCGTGTGATTGGTGAAACGGTCTTTACGTTTGAGGAATTACAAATGGTATTTTGCAACGTCGAAGCGGTATTGAACTCACGACCGCTTTGTCCGATCTCGTCGGATCCTAATGACCTGGAAGCGCTAACTCTAGGCCATTTCTTGATCGGTAGTCCTTTAACCTCCTTGCCTGAATACCCCTTCATCGATGTGTCAGTTAATAGGTTATCGCGCTTTCAGTTGCTTCAACAAATTACGCAATTGTTCCATCGCTGGTCTTCGGAATATTTACATTTGTTACAGCAACGGGTTCGGTGGACGGATAAAACCAACCCCCCGCGCGTCGGAGACCTTGTCCTATTAAAGGACTCAAATTTACCGCCCTTGCAATGGCGTTTAGGTCGCATCGTGCAATTATTCCCCGGTTCGGATGGTATCCCGCGGGTCGCAGAGATCATGGTAGAGGATTTAGTGCTGAAGCGTGCCGTCGCGACGCTCTCTCGATTGCCAGTAGATTGAGGCTCTGGCTCGGTTTATCCTCATCCGGACACGGTCTGGCTGGGGCGGGGGTTTGTTTAGTAAAGATTTATTAAGTTGGACCGCGGCGAGTGACAAGGTTAATAGGATTGTCGCTACTCTGAGTGGACCGGCATCTCAGTCAGTCATATATAATCCTTTGACAGGTCGCGGCGTATTAAAATTGTTTTGATTTTATTAATTTTATACATATTGAATAAGTACGTCACACAGAGAAACACAATACAGACATTCACATACACACTACATACAATCGCACTCAAAAAACGTTCTTACAAAAAACATCTGACGCCAAAATTTGGTTAAGTCCATGCAATTTTATTAAGGCCTACGTTGTCCCAGTTTTTACGATCCAGAAGTGAATTCATGTACGTGAGCTTTTTTGTATATCGATATTTTAATCGATCCCTTCTTACGTGGGATCGATCTGATAAGCATTCTGAAAATCCGATTGTTGTAATAGTTTTTGAAATTAAAGATAGTCATCCAATTTGTTGTTAATTTTTTGGCACAAATTCTTTAATTTCGATGAAAGAAAATAATATTTGTACACGTTTTGCCGGGTACTATATTAAAAGCTCCATCCACCGCCTTCATTTTTTTATATGTGAATAAATTCTCAAGGAACATTGTAAAATTCGTACTTATGGTTTTTATAATGTGATGATTTTTCAGTTATGTTATACTTTTAGTATGTTTTATAAAAATAGTAATTGTGATGTAAAGTAAAAGAATAAAGAAAATTTCACGTTTTAGCAGAGTTTAAAGACATGATGGTCTTTAATAAGTTAACAATAGAGTGTCAGACTATTTATTTTTTCTAATTGTATAATAGCCAAATTATTATTATGTTACCAAATTCACTTAATTAAGGTTTTAACTATAACATATATTTTTCACGTCAAAAAGTGTACTCAGGACTGAAAATTAATGAAATCCTTGCGAACTTCACTCGTTTGGATATGCCATCACCTTTATTAGTTTGCATACAGAACTCAACAGGCGTTTAGTAGTCGAGGTTTATCTAGGAGCGAGGGGTATAGGTGAAAAAACAAGACGACACGATTCAAAAGTTTGACCCCGTTCTACTATACCCAAAAGCGAGTTTGCGCTCTAGTGTTAATAAGTAAAGTTTCGGTCTTACAGTATAAAATGTAAAAACTGGTTGTAAAGAATCAAGTTTAAATTGATTTGAGTTCGTACCATTTTAGCTGAAAATTTAAACATAACCAAGATATCGAGCAAAAACTAATCCACCTTAAAGCCTATTTTTTAAATATATATTCATTCATATATACATATTAATATAATATATAAATAAATAGATACTGATATATACATAGAAATACATGTATACTTACATAACATAGATACATATCTACATATATTACATAAATAGCAAACTTATAGCTAGTATACCTACATATATATTACGGTGTACGATGGAACTGACTTCTTATTGGTTTTTAAAATATATAAAGATGGACAAAGGCAGAGAATTCCAAAGTTTTATGGCTTGCATTGTAAATTATTTACGCATGTGACGTGTATGTGTGCATATACATATTTGGATAGATATTGTGTACTTAATGGCCTAAATCGTATACTTAATCCGGGAGTTTCTTGTTTCTTCTTCTCCCCTTAGGCTAGTTTCCGAAGTGATGGTAGTTGAAATGATGTGCCGGGCTGTTGTGTAGGGGCTGGGCCACTTTCGGGTGTGCGACGTCTGTTTGAATGTGTCTGTGTATATATGTATATGTGCGTATTTGTGTGTAGCATTATAGGAGCGGGTCCTATAATATAATTTACAAATAGTTTTATTTTATATCTTTATATGTGTTTGTATATTTATATATATGCATTAATATATGTCTGTATGTGTATATATGACTATGTGCATGTTTGTTAATATATGTATATGTACGTCTGCTGTGTAATATTATATGTTATATGAATATAGTACAATCGCAGTTTTATTGGAGTTTTTTGAGTGTGTCATGCTCTCTCAAAGTGGCTCTGCGGTGGAGGCATTGTACGTCGGGTCGTAACGTTCTCTAAAACGTTCTCACAAACAACGCTGATTCATGTGTCATACTTGTGAACGGGTGCCGCTTGTGGAGGCTGGTCGGCTCTTGCAAACTTCTTTGTATTCTTAGTATAAATATATGTGTATATGTACGTCTGCTGTGTAATATTATATGTTATATGAATATATTTTTCTCAGGAGTTACTTTAAATCCCGTCACAGAATAATTAAAGACTTTTAACGTATCACATGGTCCCCCCCTATGCAATCTGAAAAACAATAGGCAATTAAAATATTACCTAAATTTTGATTGCTTTTTTTTTAAATCACACTATTTACATAGTAAATCTTAAGTTAGCATTCATAGTATCGATAGCTGTATGAAGATCTAAATTGACGATAATCTAACGAAAACGATCTAATTTGAAGATTGTCTGCATACATTTGGTAGAGAAAAGAAATACTTTGAGAAAATGCATTAATGAAAATTGAAAAAAGAAGAGGTGAAACCACGCCGCCTTGAGGAACGCTAGCCAAAATATCACACAAAGAAGAGAACGAATCTTCGGCTCACGACCCGTGCACCCACTCATCTACCCACCAGCGGGTGATGGGGGAATACTTACTTACCCGTACACCCACTGTATCCCACCAGTGGGTGGAGGGGGAAATCATATTTTCCCGTGCACCCACCGGGTTTACCCACCTGTGGATGCAGGGGGAATTCATAAAAACGCTCGAAATTCCCCAAGGCTCAACTAAGTAGTTGGTCCGTGGGGAATTGTGAAAACCAATAGAAATAGATTCCCCACGGCTCAACTATTATCTTTTATAAGCTACTAATATGTTTGCGAGTGAAATTGGTGAATCTATTTTTATTTTTCCTGAAATTCCGCAGTGCTGAATGTTTAAGATATAGTTATTACCCGACTGTGGCAAAGCTTCGAAATGTAAATGGGTAGGTGCTGTTTATTTCACTACTATTTTTTTTAATATTTTCTAATTGTATATGGGTAGTTCCTGTTTTTTTAAATACTATTTTCTATTTTTTTTTAAATACTAGCAGTTACTTTGCAGAAATGACAGATCATCGAGATCTTTATTTTGAATAACAGCTGTCAAACTAAAAATGGCTTCTCATCAAGATCTGTAATTCAGATGACAGCTATCAAAACGGCCTTATGTCCATGAGATCTATCACTTATGTAAATAAACTACTAGTCTACAATTAATAGTTTCGGAGATAATGCCCTTTCTAATTTGACAGCTGTCATCCAAAATAAAGATCTTGATTGGACCAATAATTTTATTGAAGAAACTACCAGCCTCTGATTAATAGTCACGGAGATATAGCCTTTTCTAGTTTGACAGCTATCATCTGAAATAAACATCTTGATAAGATCTATAATTTCTGTATAGAAACTACAAGTCTACGATTAATAGTAACGGAGATATGGGCTTTTCTCGTTTGACAGCTGTCATCCAAAATAAAGATCTTGATGAAATCTATCATTTTTGTGAAGAAACTACTAGCCGATGGACAATAGTTATAGAGATGTAGCATTTTCTAGTTTGATAGCTGTCATCAAACTAAAGATCTTCTGATGAGATCTATAATTTCTCTAACGAAACTACTAGACTCAGATCAATAGTTACGAAGATATAGTCCTTTATAGTTTGACAACTGTCATCCAAACTTGTATTTAGAAAACATTGAGAAAAGTTATTAATAATATAAAAATATTTAAAAAAATTAAAATTATTTGGAACACATTTCAAAAATATCAAAAATATCAACGGAGATATAGTCCTTTCTAGTTTGACAGCTGTCATCCGAAATGATCTTGAGGAGATCTATCACTTCTGCAGGGCAACTGCTAGTCTAAAATCAATAGTTAAGCAGATATAGCCATTTCTGCATGAAAACTGCTAGTCTAAGATCAATAGTTAGGGAGATATAGCTCTTTCTAGTTTGACAGCTATCATCAGAAATAAAGATCTTGATGAATTGACAGTTGTCATTCGCAATAACATTAAAAATAAAAAATTAAAACGACTTTTTTTTGTTTTTGATTGTACTATAAAACATTTGAAAGGTGCCTGGTAGTGCTATCATTTGTAAATCTAGTAGTTCTGTTTACAATAAAGGCACATTTCGACGTAAACAATTCAAAGAACATACATACTTATAGGTTAAACACATAACCCTCTTTTTGGCTTTGCCACAGTCGGGTAATAACTCTATGCTCTATGCTCTAATATAAGATGAACAGCGTTTTTAAAATTGCCTTCTTTTTAAAAAAAAATAGCCTGCATTAGCTTCACTAGTGACACCATGACCCGAAAAGCTTGTACAATAAAGATGTACCTAATAATTTGTTAAATTCTACTAATTCCAACATTATTAACAACATTTTATGATGGTAGCACAGAAAATTTACATTTTTTTGTAGACTTCGATAGATTGCGCTAGTTTATTAGGATTCCTAAGCTCGAAAGTCAACATATCACGAATAGGTGGCATTAGTTAATATACGGTAACATTCACGACCCGTACGCAAGTGCCTCAACATACGCAATACGCACGTATACATCAGAAACAGCAGGCCGCGGCAGTCAGTTGCTACTGATTTGATTTGTTAATAATATTACTCGCAAAGTTTATATAACGATCGTGATATACTTGCATCAAAAATTGTTAACAACAATTAACAATGAATTTGTCACAAATAATAAAGTAAAGTAGAATCAAACATTAAACATTTCATTGCATAAAATGTATACTTATTATGTTGGCAATAAAAAAAAATTATTAAAAGCAGAAAAAAATTACCTTACTCAGTTCGATTTTCAAGGCCTAATAAATGACAATAATCGATGAAATCATTACGTGTACGTTAATTATTCTACGTAATAACTGATAAATGGGTTTAACATTATATTCGAGATATCTGATTTAATTTATCATAATAACAATGACTATATCTGTGACACATATCAATTTGTTACGTTTATCTTAGCTTATGTGGATTAAATGTTATTGTTATGATTTTTAATTTACCACCTAACCTACCAGTTTTCGTTCGTTACGGGTACCTTCTACAAGTATCTACCTATGTTTAATAGCTTAATACTATAATAGATTATGGAGGTATAAATGTGTAGTTATAGGTCCTGGTAGCTGTTGTAAGCTGCAGCTATTTTACACTAGATGTTTCCAGCGGCTCCGCCCGCCCTAAATTTGGTTATCGGCGTGGAACTCCTTAATTAACTCATTAATTATTATACTAATGACGTTTGCTATAGCAAGCTGTATTTATAGCTATAGTTCGTATAAGCTCGGTTATAATTATTCCCGCGGGAACTTTTGAATTTTTCGGGATAAAAAGTAGTTTATGTGCTATTCCAACGTTTCCTCAAACCTCGCACTATGATATAAATAAAGAAATAGGTAAAACACCATCTAAGTGATGAATGAACCTGTAGAAATCCCCCCCCCCCCCAACATTGTCTATCAGCCTATACCCTCCTAAGCCTACATGCAGCACTCCAGAAACCTAATAATAGTATTCATATTTGGCAATGATCGTCTAATGGCGTGATAAGGACCGCTACACTGTGAACCTAAGTAACCCAGTCAGGGTAAGAAGGTATAAGTTTAGTCAGTCACTAGCATGGCGAGTGAACTTCGATTTTAAGATTAAATTCTACATAATAAAACTATTTTAGCCCCTAACCACATATCTCTACTAACTTGTCACACGCGAGTTATATACCAATCTAAGATAGCTATTATAATACGTCCTAGTTATGATTCAAATTATCGTCACAGTGACCTTGATTGAGTAGATTTCTAATACAACCTTCCCCATAACTACCCTTATTCACTTTCAATTAATAACTATTTAAATCCTGTCAAAGAGTAAGCCTTTAATAATTTAGGTTCCATTACTTTATTTATTTATTTAACCTAACAATATGCCAGTAAAACGAACATAAGAAATTAGATTTCCTTTACAGTTCGATACAATAAACAAAAAGCATATGGAGCGACTGTCGGAATCGAACCCGGATCCTTCGGACGATAATCCAACCTTATAACCACAACTTTATAAAGGAGACATCATGTGCAACCTTTCTCTTACGAACTTGAGATATTAAGATAATATTAATAAATATGGAACAAATTGGAATAACGTAAAGATTAAATAGAGTTTCTTTTAATAATTTGTCACAGTCAATTAAGATAATTATGACGATAGAACGCCAATTTACATGGGTAGATAACCCGTATTAGTAGGTATTTTCCTACGATTCAGTCAGTAATGAACACATTGCTCACTCAAAAATCTAACACTTTAGTCAAATCAACAATAGGCATTTTGAGTGATTAGAACCTTCGCGTTTCGCCGGTAGGTCGGGGTCCTCAGTTATTAAGGGGGGCCCTACCTGGATAATAATACGCTATGACAATAGGATTTTCTATGAAGAAGAAACGGACAAACCCTAGACCAACTAATGTCACCTTAAACAGATCCATGTTTAATTTGTTCGGTCAAAGTTTAACTTATGTCGTAACCCGGTTCAGTAATTGTTACTGTTAGATTACCGTACATCTTTTCATTCTTTTTATTTCAAAAATAGAAAGCAATACTTAAATATATATTTTTTTTTATCATTATATTTTGGCTTATTTTAATATGTTACATCTTTAAAATAGATGTAGTAAGGGAAACATGAAATCTAAAGATAGGTAGGTATATAATTCTTATTCTATTCGTCTCCACAATGAGTGATTTATTTATTAATAAAACGAACTTTCCAAAAGAAAGGAGTAATCTGTATCCCGACAACTTATCACTCATTACTTTGACGAAAACTAATCCGGACCAATTTATACTAACAGTTTAGATATGCAAGTATCAAATAGGTATATCATAAAATTACTAGACACACCTAAAATAAAGACTTTAGTATTTATCTCCTGATCCGGATTAGAACTCATAAAATTTAAACCTCCTCTTTAACTTTTTTTTGGAGTAGGGTGTAGCCGAGCTAGTAAGACCTAAAAGTAAACCAGCTCTACTCACACCCTAGTACTCGAGCTTCGCCGTCACACGAAGACCTGCTCTATTCTACTCATTACTTACTACCCATTCCTATTCTAATACTGATATTGGAGTCTTACTTTAACCGCGACATCCCTAGGTCTGTTGACGAAGCCTTATAATCAAAGGGTGAAGGGATAAAGCCTTTTCAAACAGACCTACGCTAAGATTAAATATCAAATACATAAATATATGTTTGCTACTCCCTTCCCCAACCCTATGCTAATTGTCTTAAGTATTTTCTACATGAAACTTTTACTTTTCCCTCAATCTGAAACATGTTTGTCCAGGTTCAGAACCTGTCCATGCCTCAGATGCACCACTGATTCCTGGATATAACCTTTCGGACCTGATTTTCCTTCATATCGAACGATATGTCAGTCACAAATCCGAATATTCAAATATCGGTAACCTAATACATATTTGTCATCAAATACCGTACAGTAGATTATAATTCTATAAAGGAAAACCTTTACTCAATCTGAAAGGTACTAAATTGAGTGCCCTTGCCAATCAAAATCACTAATTAAATCGTACAAAATGGTAATTTACAATTATCACTGTTAGGTGAAATTCGACAATAATAATTAAACCCGGCGCCATGTTTTTTTTTAAAATCGTCAACGTTTCGTACCGTTTGTATCATATTTTGCAAATTGAATCAACTTTTTAAGTAATTTAGGTAGTTATCTATTAAATTTAATGATTAAATAGAATTCTTAAAATGTGATAGTAGAACTCTAAATATCCTATGTACGGTTTGCCACAACATCAGTATGTGATTTGTGTACCTAAGACATCAGCATATCCCCTCTCACTCACCTCTAGGTTAGGTAATTTTATAATTTTCTCATTCAAAACATATTTTGAGAACACATAACAAACAGCAACATTATTATTAGGTATTATTAATAATTTAACTACCCAACAACAATTCATATAGAAACTCTTCAAATGAATTTCTAGATAAATAGCTGTACTCAGAAGGAAATTTCATTTTAACTAAATATAATAATTTTCCTCTGATAATAAAAATCTAGACTACTCACATAGGAAGGAGCTCTGAAAATCCGCCACCCGCGAATGCTCCTAACACCTTAATGTTAATTCAATGTAAATAGCCACTTAAAGTTTTATTATTTATTCACATTTACAATACTGCAATCACTTTTTACTAAGAAAAACGCGGGAAGCACAGTCAAAATTCTAATTAAGAATGTGGGAGGTGGGACGCTTTCTGTATTACTCGACTCAAAAAAGGCGGGAAACACACAATTATATAATGGAAGCGCGCGTGTCACTCGCAAATTTTGAATTTTGAATGGGAGAGATGGGATCCGGTCACGTCAGTCTCTAGTGCCTTGGCGCCAAACCGAAGCGAGCGAACGATTTCTTTTTTATCTCTTTTACACGCACTAATTAGGAAATATCCCTATTTCCTGTATTTTTTTATTTCTTCTTCAAAGAGGTTTTGTGACGTCATCGCATGACATGGTCACGTGACGATCGCACGATTCGAGCACAAAATTTAATTATTATTTTTACACTGCGAGTTGTACTGTTTTAAGCTACTTTACCATGCAACGAAACAAAATCTAACATAGACATATCTCTAATGCAGTGCTTTCTTATCTTTTACCGCGCAATTATTTCGAACCCCATTTTATGTTTATCTACTAATAACGTTTGACTATCTTATTTTTGTATATCCAACAGATAATTAGACCTATAGCTACTCCTCTATGAATAAATTAGGTATTCAATTAAATTCTACATATTGGTACGCTGTATAGGTAGTTAGACATAATTTTGTTTTAGGGTAGACTAGTATTATTCATTTACTGGATAGTTATCATGATTACAATTGCACGTGCACGAGATAATAAAATGATTAAATAACTTTTTATTAATTGTGACATCATAGTCTGTGTATTTTTTGGGCAGGAAGCGATTAATTACTTATAATAACGATTATCTCAAATATTGTTTTTAAAGGTAATACTTGCCAGATGTTTAATCAGCGGATTATTGAATGAAAGAGCTACGAGCTACTTTCAAGTGAAGTTTTTGATTTTTGACATAGGGATCACTGAACAAAAGAAAAAGGAAATTTGATCCTCTTGTAGCAGTAGTCCGGTTAGGTTTTAACTTGACCGACAGCTCTTACGGTGAAACTGCACTATTCCCTGACGACGCTACGGCACAAGGGAATAATCCGAATGATAGCAATGAATTATACCTGTAGGGACGCAATTGACGAGTACGATTTATCATATCTTGTCGTTCATGGGAATAAAAATCAAAACGGTAGAAAGTTTAGAAAAAATATAAGTAATTTCAATGTTGGTTCCATACCGCTTGTGAGTTTGGGCCATTAAACCGAGTCAAAAAGGCCGAGCTATCCTTATGCATTCGCCCAGAAATGGCTGCCCATTGGCGAAATGGATTTTGACCCTTGGGCACCGAACGTCTCTCCGTAACGTCGAACAAACATATGAAGTTACAAAGATAAAAACGCCACAGCGTCTTACCACTTAGAGTTTCACCACTTAGTCCTTTTCGGGCTTTTCAGGGTCGTTAATATAAAAGTAGACATTATTTAAATTTCAAAGGTCCATGCGGTGCACTAAACATCAGTCGGCAGACTAAAAGCCGATAATATTTGAATACTCTTTTTTGTGTTTTTAAAAAAATCTCAGTAGTGGCGCTATATATCGACTTGAGTTTTAAAATGTATATAAAAAGTGCTTTTTTATTCATATCGAGAAATTTGCGAGAAGGTTATTAGTGCAACTTTCAGTGTTGATTATTCCCGACCACAGCATTTCTACTTCTTGGTATTTTCTTTCTAAAATGCAATAAATGCCAGATGTCACACAGTCCCTCATCATGATTTGAAAGAAGCAAATATTCAATGATGTGTAACAGAGTTAGGACTAAAAGTGATAACCAATACACATAAAATAAGACAAAAAAAAACTTTGCCAATTTAACATAAATTAACTAAACATCGTTAGGTAGCACAACAACTTTAGATACAGCACGGGAATGCACTTTTCTGTTTGAAGTTTAAACCTCCACTGTTCTTTTATTGTTTTCTATTAGCATTAGCATAACACACTTTACTACCCGACCCATTGGCCAACACAGTAGAGCAGCGTTCATTACTCTTAATAAAACTAACATGCCTTCTTTTGAATTCGGAGTTTCCGAATTTTTCACTTTTGTCACTTTTTCGGTGGTTAAAAATAGACAGATATTTACGAGACCAGGATTTCCAAAAGAGCTGACGCACCTGTTCGCAGTACTTAAATAAAAAAGTATTCTATATTAATCTAATAAAGTACTGGGACATTACCGCGTGTATCAAAATATAACAAGCTTTTACCTCACCATGTCTTCTTTACGTCATTAATTTATCAAAACAACTATTAAAATAACCTATTTTAATAGAATAAACTTATCTTTATTTGTCTTGGAACATTTTTGCGTCATATTACATGTGTCATCTTAAATTTTGAAGACTGATAAATATTTGAATTCATCATTCTCGAATACCTTCTTCGAACGTGTTTCGTTTAAAAGATATAGCCCTTTAAATATCGAAAAAACGGAAAGACAGACAGCGTAAGCTTATTAAAAGCCTGATGAGAAGGAGGCAAAAGTAAAAGAGTAAAAAGAAAATGAATCTTTTTTCAGAAAAAAAGGGGAAGTCAAGAGTACTCGAAATCGACAGACGCACGCCTATAAAAGTATTGATGGAACAGGTGAACTAAAAAGGTATACTTGGACCTTTCTGTCTCTGCTGGTCTCTCTCTAAGTTTTTCTTCATAATATTGTTTGTCACAAGTTATGTACTACGTGAACTGGCCTGGGTTTAGAATTTTATTGTTATGAATTTTTTTTTAAGATAAATAAACACTATTATCCAGGGCAAAGGTCAACAAGTAGTTCGATAAGAAACGAATGAAATCTAATAATGTATTTGTATCTTATCTCAAATCACATAACTTTGATTCTTATTACATTTTTAGTGTAGGTTTTTAATCTATGATGATTGATTTAAAAAATATTCACCTAAGAGCAGGTCGGTACATGCTCAGGCTAGGTTCTGTAGCCGTTAATATTATCGTTATTTAAGTCCGCAATTAAATTTCAATTTAGAGAACTAAATTTTTGAAATTTTGTAAGATCTAAAATGAGGTATGTGTTTCCTGATTCTTACAACTTAGGGACTTTCAAGGCGAGAGTCAATAGACATTATTCAAGTTTGCGTGTAACATCCTCGACTGAAACGTTACTTTCCATCAGTAGTACAACAAGTTGTTTTGTGTTATAAAGTGATTTTACACTCAAATCAAATAATAATGGGGTATAATTTCGAAATACTGTCTAAGAAACCTCACAATAATTTTAAATTCTCTGGTGAACGACATTCCAATTAGTGAATATTTTTTCTCTACGTAACCTGGGAGGCGTACCTACGAGTTCCAAAATCATGATACATATTTTTATTAAGGGTTCAATTATAATTTAGAGAGTCAATATTCAACGGCTTAGCCTCTAAAGCGGAACTGTAAGGGCTTCTTTGTTTCAATATGAAATATGCAACCAACAAAAATATACATAATTGCTAACAAAATCTTAGTCAAAATTTCCGAACTTAATTATCATTGCTGGATATTTCAAGTTTCAGGCATGTTCAATATCTTGGGTTGATAAGATATATTATTACTAGTCAATAAAATCTCTGTCTTTATAGGCTATTAATCACTTGATAAGTGCTGTACTTAACGTACTGTCTAAAATTGAGTTCTCATAAATCAAATAATGTAAATCAAATTTTTAAAAAACTTCTACTACTGTCGTGATAAAATAAAATGGAGCTAAAAATATCAATAAAGTTTGTAACTTTTTTTTTATTTCTGTGGACTGTGATACCATGTGTGAGCTCTCAAAATTCGAAGAATTTGTTTGATTTAGAGCTATATGAAAGAGTCTTAGATCCAGAGCAATGTGAACTGCATCTAAACTACATCAGTGAAAACACTTTACTAGCGGCTCAATGTAAGTGACATTTAAATTAATATTATGAAAAGCAATATTTCCAAAATAAAGTGATTTGAAAAATTAAAGGACCATATACCAGCGAACGTGTATCAAAGCACTTATGAAATAGAATAAGGAGAATAAGCGTCCAAGGTTCATAATGTTTTATTGTTAAATGTTTAGACGTCTCGTGAATGTATTTATACACCTAATTCAGACACCAGCTCCTCACCCATCGTTAGACTACTTAATCTAATTTAATATCTTAGCATATATCTATTCTAAGTGTTAAATTGTGAGGAGAAATAAAGAAATTATTATTATTATTATTATTATTTATTAAAGGACTAAGTTTTTGCATGGAGACAAAAGACAGTAATCTAGAGTTGAGACACAAATTATAGGCGAAGTTAACATAGTCTTTTGCAGTGAGTATAATAAAGACTGATAAAAGCGTTCACTTGCAGCTTTAGCAAGCTACAAGAAAGGACAACTCACAATGTGTAGCTTGTATCTTATATATTGTTTAGAGTCTTTTCTTTCTAAAAAATGTAGCAAAGAAAAATTGTTACTTTCCAAGTCTAAAGATCCATTGAAAGATAAATATTGTAATTTTAAAAACTTTGGATTTAACATTTCCGTTTTTTTATATCAAGCTTGTATATAGCTGTTTGGCTTATACTATTATATACAACTTACAAGTAGTTTTGATAGGCGAAACGCACCCTGGACGATATTTAAGTTATGTGTCTACATTATAGATGATAAAACAGTAGTTTCTAAACACATTATACTGTTAAACATAGAACAACAGACTTTTATGACCCGGTGTCTGTCGCTAGTGCCGCGTAAGTTTACAGCATTTTAATATGGCGACTTTAGTTTTGATCTTCGACCATCGCCGATTGTTGCTCTGTACACATAACTTTATTTCCAGCGTGTTCTAATTTAAACTAGTAACTCAGTGTATTTCTCATTAGTATTTATTTTACTGCTCAGAGTTAATCTACTGTCATTACGATTATTTATTTTACAGCTTAGCGATTTGTTTGTTCTACTTCCACTTCGTGCAATTGTTTTATAAATGGTTGTTGCATAGAAATATATAATTATTTTTTATTACAGTTTTAGATTCCGGAATACGAATTCCAAAAGGTATTTTAATGGGAAATACTATGGATATGGGAAACTATTATCAATGTCTTGATATAAAAGAAGAAAGCAATGACCAACTGGAAACAGATATTGAGGGTAAATATTGTATGATTAGAATACCCTTAGACCAAAACATTCTGGAAGCATTGAATGGTCGAGGAAAAAATACTCCAACCCTAAGAGAAAAGACAATAAAACAAATGGAGCAATTTAACAAAATGAGGTCTGTGGTGCAGGCAGTTGATGATAGGTAAGAATTTTGAAGTGAATTCCATTGACGTGTTTTGTATTGTCGGTATCATCGTCGAAAATCTGCTAAAGCAAAATTTTCATAAATAAACACATCTTATAATACATTCGCACCAAACCCCTCAGAATAATAAATGTCTGTATGCATTGCCACATGTGGCGCAAAACCAAACAATCTATTGGAAGTTATATCCTTACTTAATCTGATGAAATTAGCCCTTGTTTACTCTGTTTAAATAACCTTTGTGTCATCATAAATCTTATAGGGTACTGCAGCGTGCGGGGGCGTAAATATGCTGCTTCTACCTATTTCTATTTAGGTATCGGGATCTCTGCTAATAAAAAGACAACATCGGGAGTGCTTTTCTGTATTCAGATATTCTTTTCTATCGCCACAAGACATACATAGATTCATCTACTACCTAGGAGAATTATTATACAATATTAAACTTATCTGCGACACATCTTCTTCGATTAGGCCATCCTTCAATAGGCCTCGGGTCGTCGTGTCAATACATTGGATTAAATATACATTAGGACATTAAATCGCGATGGTGGCGATGCTTGGAATATTTTGGATACTGGAGTATCTTACTTTAAGTCCACTGGCAATGTAAAGCCATTCTACCAATTCTAGGGCTCCCTGATATAGACAGGAATCGACCCTCCAAATTTATATAGACTTGTCCGATCTATATTTTTCACTTAAATGTCAATTAATAACAAAATAATGACAAGCTCGAAATTCCGATTGTTTTTATTTAAAAACGCACTGACACCATCTATTATGTTTCCTCAAAACCACTACGAAGTATTTGCTGCGTTAAAACGTTCGCTAGCCTATTTACTTCCTTTACATTCAACAAGAGGTCGTAACCTCTACAGTACCTACATACTTTAACGATTTTTGTGTATAGGATTAGATTGTTGTAGCGGCAGCAGTTATTTTTCCTACATTAGTCTAATATAAACTTTTTCATGTTTGTCTTCTTATCTTTTCTAATAAGTAAAATTACGTATTACGTAAATTATTATCGCAGTACTTTTTATAGCTTTCAAGGTCAACAAAGTAGGTGCTCACAATGATTCAAATTGTCACATCAAAATTTTAAAAGATATATTTCTTATTTATTTCAGTGATTCTGAACGAAATCTTTTGGCTGGTTTGACACTAAGAGTTGCAGTTTGCATTCCCAAGACTTGCACAACACAACAAGCCATAGACCAATTGTTTTTGGTTAATATTACCGCACTAGGATTTGAGTACCAAGAAGATTTTTGTCGTCTTCCTGGTGATAAACAATGGGTTGCTGGTGATTATGTCGCTATGTGAGTTGGTATAATATATTTGAGTAATCATTGTACTTAGGTGTTTTAGTGTTAAATGAGTCAGAAGATGTGGTTGTAAGATTCCTATAAATATTTGGATTATTCACTATAATGTGTTGAGTAGTATTTTTAATAGTAATTTTAAACAGTATTTAAACTTTAATTAAGAATCAAAAAATAATAATAAGATAAAATACCGAATGCCAAAAATTTTGCAGTTAATGCCAAAAAAAAATTAAATAAATAGAAAATTCGACTGCAAAACCATTAAGAACTAAAAATAAATTTAATATGGGCTGTCTATTTTTGGACAAAGGCCTATGTCCATCTTGTGCTATTCATTTCTTTTCTAGCTTCTATTACTAGTATATAGTATGAAGTAATCAAATACTATAATACTACACATAAATATGTTTAGTAATATTTTAGATGCACTTTAACTTTATATCATTATTGATGCTGCAAATAGAATCTCATATTATCATTTATAAGTAATTTGTATGTAGCATCCAAGGATAATTCACCTGTAATAATTTATATAGTATTTATGTAAATCAGTAAAATAGCTAAGTGCCTGCGGTAGAAAAGGTTGAAAAAATTGAATGAGACTGTTGTCTTGTTGAAACGTGCCTTGGCGAGTGACAGGACAGTGTAGTCACTATTAGTAATAAAAAACGTCTAATAAGGGTTTTAACTATTTTTGAGCAAATTTTACTATGCTATGTATAAGCTTACTTTTAATTAATTACACGTTTCTTTTCTGTTTTCAGTGCAATATTTTCAGCCATCGGACTTCTTACAATTCTTAGCACGTCTTACGATATTCGTCATACAGTTATACTTAAAAGAGGTATGCTCGTTAAGGTTTCAGTTCCTATATTGATTAAATGTGTATGTTCAATAATTCTGACCAACTTTAATAAAGTAGTAAATCTTCGAATAAATATCGGTAGCATTTGGAAAACTACGCCGTAACTTTTCAAATCACAAATTTTTAAACACGAGGGTTTTGTCTTATGTTAACAGTAATGCATGATTTACAGTTCTACAGAGTAGCTTACTTGCAACACTGCCGTAAACAGTTGATCAAAGTTTTCTGTGATAATTTTAAAATTTTGTTAATCCCTGGAAAATTAAACCCAATTCCAATCTCCATTCGTAAATTAGTGGTAATATTATGGATTAAGTATACTTATCAGGGCATACTCAATTACATAACAAATTATAAATTTTAGGAAAACAGCATATTTTGTTATATTTATAAGACAAAGAGGAAATATGACAAAAAATCAATTAGCTAAATCATCAAAAATCTAAGGTTATTAAATGTTAAACTAAGTATTGTATTCACTTTTCCTTATAGTTATAGCACTTGCATTACAATAATAATCTCTGGACATATAAATTATTAAGTAGGCAAACATAAAAACTCTATACCATAATTTTATGAAAGACAGATTGTACGTTCACTGTCAAATTATATAAATAACTTATCCAAGGACTTGGCTAATCAGACTGCTTCTTTTGGAAAAAATATTACTTTTAATATATCGACTTTTGAAATTTTCCAAGAAATTCTTATCAAATTGCCTCTTTTCGGCTCAAAAAAAACTGCTCCCGTACAAAGAAGTGCTTAGGCAATGCAGTGATTTAAAATTCAATTATGGCGCACAGAGCGCTAGAAAGTGCTGTAAGAGATTTTCAAAAGTGTTGTAGAAGTACTTGTAAAAAAGGATCTGAGTCCAGGATTGAAGAACAAAATGGGATTATTGGCATCCACGTAGAAATCATTTAAATGTTAAACAAAAAATTTGGAGGGTACATAACCAAAACCGAACTCACAAAAACTTACAACAACGACAATTCCACCACCGGCTCAACTCAACGGTTGGAAGTGGTTTTAGAAAGTTAGATTAAGTGTGACAACCTCGCGCTATCCGAGTATTAGTTTTCGGCAGAAAAAATAAAGTGTATTAACATAGACTGCTATAAACTTGCATCCAGTTACTGTAGGCAGCAAACATTATGCTGCCTACAGTACAGCTGCATATGGCGGCTCATGTTTGTTAGGAAAAATATAAAATGCATAGAAAAGTATGGTTTAGTTCAACTGTCTGAAGAGAAATGTTGTGAAATCTCTGCAATTAACTTATTAGAATTTAATTTGACTTAATTATGTATTTATAGATCCAATTTAATTAGTTGTGCTCAGTTTACTAGCTCATTTAAGCGTCTGCTCAGTTGGATCACTGGCCACCACGTAGAAAGCATTAAAATCTTAAGCAAAACATTGGAGGGTACATAACCGAACCCAAACTCAAAAAAATCTACTACCTACTACGACGTCAAGCGTGTCTGAACACCGGAGGTGTAGCTGTAAAAAACCCAGCGCTTAAGCAGCTGACAAAACGTTAGCGCAAATCACAACGTATTCGGAAACCCCCGATTGCGAAAGTCGAACTGAGCTGAAGATACTACGTGAGGCCACTAAATCCGGCGCGGAAGCGGGAGCGGAAGTGGGAAAATTTGGTACGACAAATAGTTGGCAGGAGGTAAGAAAGAGACAGTCTGCAAAGAAAAAACGTCGTATCGTTACTGGGTCTGGAGATAAAAATTAAGAACTTCAGACGGTAGAAAAAGTGAAATACATTTAGGCAAGGTCATTTAATCCTGAAACTACACCTGAAAATGTGTTGAAACATTTGCAAATCATGGAACAAAGCAACGACTATTTAGTACAAAAACGCGAGAAATTAAACAACAAGCATGCAGCGTTTGTTATTGGCTTCCCGGAAAGTTTGTATGAGTGAATGCACGCCATTTGCGTGGCCCCAAGGTGTAAAGATGCACGACTGGTTTCTTGTACGCCTCCACAGTCCGAGTAGCAATTTAGTCGTGCAGAGCAGTGTCAACGGACGCATATCTAAAAGCAGTAATCATCCATTATCATCACCTAGGATTACTGCACTGACAAATCGGAACTGCGTAAACCGAACTGTACGTTCCTTGGATAAAAAACTCATCGGTTGGAAGTGTTTTTAGATAGTGACATAAAGTGTGATATCCTCGCGCTATTCTAGCATTGGTTATTGGCAGAGAAATTAAAGTGTATTAACATAGTAGGCTACTATAGGCAGCAAACATTACATGGCGGCTCATGTTTGTTTTTTTGGGAAAATATAAAATGCATAGAAAATATGCACTAAACTATGGTTTAGTTCATCTATATGTAGAGAAATTTTGGAAAATATCTGCAATTAACCTATTAGAATTTAATTTGACTATATTATGTATTTACATTTTATATATATATTATGTTGTAATGATTTTATTAGCCCATTTGAGCGTTTACTCGACAGGGTAACGGACCTTGGTTTATATTGGTGATAGTGGGTGGCCTTAAGAGGATACACTTCGCGGCGCCTCGCAGCGGGCTTCATACAAACAAATTCCTCACTTATTTTTGACACTTGCTGATCAAACACCACGAAATTTTGAAGACATGTTCTAGTAATAAATATCTAGGTCTGCAGTGGGCCAGTTTTTTATCAAATTTTTTAGTTCAAAAGTTATACAGGATTCTATTTTTTCATACAAATGGTTTTAAAAGATTTCTAGTTAATAGAACGTTTAGTAAATTTTGAAAAAACCACAGACTTAGGCTTGGGATTATGATTAAAAAGTTCACAGTGATTGATCAGTAAATGTCAAAAACAAATGAGAATTTAGTTTGTAGGAAGCCCGCTGCATGGTGTCGCGAAGTGTATCCTCTTAATGTCAACTTATTAGACGATGTGAATCGCGATTCGAAAAAACTTGGCGATGTGCTGTCGGCGCATGGTTTAGTGGATCTGGTTACCTTTCCTACTTGTGTGTGTTGTGTGTGACTTCTTCAACATGTTTAGATCATGAATACAGTAAATTACCATCAGGAACTGTACATACGTTACCCATACCTACTAACCTAAGCGACCACATAGCTGTGAGAAGCGTAATTACTTCTGAAAGACCTACTGATGATAGAATTTGGTTATGTGAGGAGTTTTACTCAACAAAACCAAGACAACTTTCGGGCTTTTCTGATAAGTATTAATTGGGTAGAAATCAGTCACCGTAGCAAAAATGGAACGAATATTGCCGAGTCCTTGATAAATACTTTAATAAGCAAATTTAAGATTTGCTTTCCAAGACAGAAAAAAAATTATTTTGTAAAATGGTAAGAGTTGGATAAGTAATAAAGTTTGGGATCACTAATCATTGCTTTATTATATGCTAGAATTATATAAATTGAATCCATATAATGACTTGTTAAATAATTTATTAATTGGCATGCAAAATAAATATGACATTTTAATGAAAAACACGAAATATATTTTTTTATGCTGACATTATCACGACTAGTATAAACTGGTCTAAGGCAATATGGCAGGTTGTTAATTAAGAACAATTCCTCTGACCTAGATTTCACAGATAAAGTTAAGAACTTCGATGGGACCACATTTAGACACAGAAAAGAAGTGGTAGACGCTATGAATAAGATCATGAGATCAGCTGCAACCTGCGGGGCGGTTCACTTAGGCTTAGGCCATTCAGTGCAAAAGAGATATTCGAGATAATCATGAATCGAATACCATCAAAACCATCAAAGGACATTTACGGTATAAACACGAAATTGTTGTAAACAGCTGCAATTTCTCTGGTACCTGTATTAACTGATTTCTTTAATCGGTGTATGAAGGAAGGCACATAGGTAAAGGGAAATAACAAAGGAAAGAAGATGACGCTTACATAATTTTGTTCCATTTGACACCAAAGATACTTTAGCCTAATCCTTATTGCTCCCTAGTTTAGACTACGCCGACACTTGTTACCTAAATGCCAATGAAGAACATTTAGACAAATTAGAACGTCTACTAAACTTGTGTATTCGATTTATTTTTGGCCTTCGTAAATTTGATCACGTTTCCTGTTTTCGGTACAAGCTAAAATGGCTTCCTATCAGACTTCGACGTAATATGCGCATACATTGCTGTGTTTATAATATCCTTAACACTTCCTCGTCCCGTCTGTATCTTAGAGATCGCTTTAATTTTCTATTTACTAGAGACAGACCTCTTAGATCGCACTCTTCCCTCACTTATTGACATACCAGCACATAACACTCAGTTTTATGGTGACTCTTTCGTTGTTTGTGGAGCAAAACTAAGGAACTCGCTTCCCGGTTTGATACGTGAAAGCACATCACTTAATATTTTTGAAAAAAGATTAAGGGAGCAAGGGAGCATTATTTATCTCTATGAATTAGATATATATTTATATAATGTATTTTGTATATTTATATTTATGTTATATTATTGTATAATATTTGTATGTTAATAAGTAATAGTAGGTAATTATGTTTATATTTTTTTATTTACATTATCAATTGTTTTTAATTTAAATTAGTTTATGAATAAAGTTATACTTACACAGTTTTCTTGCTACTTTTCTATATATATTATCTCTTACATACTTAAGCTTTATGTAAGAAATCTATTTTAAGGGATAAGCTTGCCTTTGTACTTATAAGTTTTCTTTTGTTTGTGTGCTAATATGTGTTGTATTGTACAATAAAACATTAAGAACTGAAAATAAATTTTAGGTATAGTGGTACCTATATAATAGCGTAAAGTGTTGTATTTAAGAGGGTTCCTGACGTCCACTAGCGCCGCCAATTGATATTTTCTTTGTGCAAAGCGAATTACAAAAATGTGCTTCTACAGAAATATGTAAGTAACCAGTTATAAGCTATTTTATGAACGTTTGGTACTGTTTCTAGGATATTTTATCATTATTTTATCATAGAAACATAACACTATATTCTCAAATAGCTCTTATCGAGTAACATATCTCTTTAGACGCACATTTTTGAAACTCGCTTTGCACAAAGAGGATAATAAAAATATTAATTGGCGGCACTAGTTAGCAGGGGTAACGCTCTTGATAATGTTTTTTTTATATTTCAGTGTACAATATTCTGTCACTAGCACAGTTACGCGAAAGCTTGTGCCTTGCATTCTAGATATTGAGTTAAGAAAATAATATATTAATGATGAAACACTAATGTTTCAGATCCAAAGAGAGCTAATACCCTGTGCACTTCGTTTTCCGTGTACACCAACTGCCGTCGTCTGTTGACATTCAATTCCAGTCCAGGTGCATTGGAATGCCTGGATGGTATTAGGTCATTGGCTATAGCATGGGTCGTTATCGGTCACACTTTTACGGTACCTTATACGCACACACCATTGGTGAATCCAATTGAACTTTTAGAGGTAAGTGTCATTTTTTATGAAAATTTAAAGGTTTGTTGATTGCTATTTTTATATGTACGTTACTGTATTCTTTAAAGCACTTACATTTATTTTTGGTTGCCTTTTTTACAGTTTTGCATGCGTACATAATAGAAATTATCCATAAAAACTCAAAACAAGAAAATTTTAGCAAAAAAATTAAACCAGTTTCAAAAATATACGTATGAAGTATAATATACGTAATATACGATATAATTATAGTGCCCCTTGGTTGTCACGTTCAAACATATATTGCGCGTAGGTACCTACCTACGCAAAAACTACCAGACTATGTAATGGATGAGTGACGTAGCAAAACTACAATACGCATAGCTGTGACGTAGAAAGTATGTACGATAGATAAATTTTTTTAGTCTAGCTCTCACTCGCCAAGTGTCAAAGTGTTAAGTGCGGTAATAAACTTCATTCCAAAGCAAGTTTAGCTCACGTACTCATAACGTAAGTTCTAACGCATTTTCAACTGATTTTGTTTGTGTCATTGTTCGCTATCTAAGAAAAATAATTTTTAATTATGATAAGTACACTGAAATGTATGTATTTGTTATCTTTGACGATAAAAGCAAAGTAATAAAACTTGGTGTAAACTTGGTAAACATTGTAATAAATCACTATAATAGAATTGTAGGAAATAAGTTAAAATTATTAACATACCCAGACAGACATAATGCTATTTGTTTAATGTATTCTACTTTTTATTTAATCATACGGCGATTTTAAATAATAACTAATACAAAAAAGGCAATAACTCTAAAAGCATAAAGCCACATAAATTCTTCATACAACGTGGAAAATATGCGCGAAAAGCATTAAGACTGTATTGCATAATTTGCAAACACCCGCCCTAGGTTGTATTAAGCAATATTATAGTTTAATTATATGTACGGTTATGAAAGTAATTTGAAAATTGGTAAAAACTACTAAATTACGACCTTAGTAATTTGTTTCTGCCGAGAAAATTTTATTGCCTACTGCTAATAACAGTCCTTGGAATTATATAGTTAGTATCTATATGTTTTTTTGTTAACTTATGTAGACTTAATTTCCTCACTGATAATTTAATTAAATTGTGAACAATTTACCTTTATACCCCCTGTTAACTACTTACGTTGCAATTACATTTGTCAATGAAGAATCTTAAAAACAGTATTTGATGTTGTTAAATAAAAAGGTGCTATAGGTTGATGCCAAAATCACGGGAAAATTGAAATAAATCTTAAAAGTTCAACGATACTCAATTTAAAGATATCTCGCCAGCCTTCCCCACCGTTGAGGCACGGCCTACGCTTATGAGCGAGGGTGATTATTTAATAAAGATATACTTTTGTAAATCATTTTATAACGTAATTTTATGTAAAATGTGGTTTTTGAAATCAGTTGTATTTTGATATCAGTTATAGTTCAAGTTTCCTGATAAAACTCATACTAATTTAGATATTGAAAACTTTTTTTACATTTTAGTACATCGCAAAATTTTCTTCATTATGGGTCACATCGGGTCCGATCACTGTGGACACGTTTTTCCTCTTGAGTGGACTGTTAGTTGTGTACACCACAGTTGGAAAATTAAAAAGCAGTAAGTATAACTTTCATCTCTTTTTAGGATTCCGTAATCGAACAAGGAACCCTTAAAATTTGTCGTTCTGTCTATCCCTATGTCACATTTGTTTTAGAGTTTTTTAAGTAAAGATAAAAACATTTGAAGCAAAATTATAATAGATTAGCTTTTACTCGCAGTTTCACCCGCCCTAAATTCAGTTATCGGTGAAGGATTTCATCAGCAACACCTCAATTATAAAAAATCCGACTAATATTTTACATTTTCAAGCAGCCTATGTCCTTCTCCGAGACTCCAACTAACTGCATGCCAAACTAAGCGGTTTAGAGATAACAGACGGATAGACGTGACCGTCTGACAAAGTGATCCTCTTTAACCCTAAAAATCATTCATTAAAAAAACAGTACAATTAATAGTAAATACCAAATTTCACTTTTTTTTTGTCCATTACTTGGTAAAATTATAAACGTTTTCAAATATCTCCCTTTTGATATTAATTTTCTACGATTGCCTTTGTCTTCTGTTTTACTGATGCCGGCGTCAATCCCAGGTCATTGCCAATTGAACTCATCATTCTTATATTAAAATAACTTGCAACACTAGTGGAATCACTCGTGCGTTGCCGACCCTTCAAAAATCTTATAACTTTTTTCATGAAGAACCCCATACTGTAATCCCAAGAATAGAGAAAACCTTGGCAGGGAGCTCATTCCACAACCCAAGCGTTCGCAGGAAGAAGTTTCTCTGAAAACGCACCGTACGCGACCATTTCGGTTCTTAAATGTGAGAATGAATTCCTTGCCGATGCCGATCTCTCCTCAACCTTAAGGGCTCGATACGGATTTTGAGTTTGAGATCATCGACAATTCTCACAGCCCGTCATTGAATCGAATCAAAAGGGCCAAGCTGGTATCCGGGTACACAGGCTCAGAGATGGCAACAGTCATTCATGTATGGCCGAACTTGCGACTTGTAAAGCAGCAACCTTAAATCCGATGTGAAGTACTGCCTCGCTCTGTTGAATATCCCAAGTTTTTTGGACGCCACCTTCAACTAGTCTTGCAAATGATCTCAGAAGTGTTCTGAAATTGTGGGACCTCAGTGAATAGGGTTTTCTTAGCGGTGAACGCGCAGATTTGTGTCTTTGTAGGGTTGAATCGGTCCAAGTTTTCCCGTCCTCAGGTAGACACCTTGAAAAAAGTGATCTCGATTTGAAACAAAAGTTCTCCACGCTTTACCTTCACAACGGAACGAGGGATGCTTCAACGACCCGTGTAATAAGCGTCTCTAGTACTGTCATCTGCATGGCAATGTATGTTGTTGATGTCCAACATGTCATTGATATGCAGTAGAAACAGCCTAGGAGGCAGCATAGAGCCTTTCGGAACATTAGTATTAATGTCCATGCTATCAGAGCAACCACCATCAACGACGGCTCTTATGCGTCTGCCGAACAAAAAGCTAGCCACCCATTTGCCCAAACCCTCGGGTGCTCCGTAAGATGGCAACTTCGATAAATAGGCAGATCCGATCGAATGCCTTCGCTATATCCTGGCTTTATGCTAATGTCTCCTACTGACTCTTAATGGCACTAGCCATAGAGCAAGTTTGCATGACGTAATCGGCCAGCTACATGAATGAGTCCACGATCATCGAGAAATGGTTTAAGTCTGTCCAAAGCTCCTTTGATCTTGGAGCGACCAGCTTGAAGATCCCCTCAACACATCAGAATTTCGGTAAAATCTAAAATTTTATGTGCTCTGTGGAGGCAAAATATGTTATCGAAACTAACTAAAAATTATCAAGGATATTTGCTTTACTAAACGGTACTAATCCTCTATCTAATACCTTTAAACGAGCAATTCTTGTATATATGTATATATATATTTATAATCTAAATCTCGGGAATGGCTCCAACGATTTTCATGAAATTTAATGTCTGGGGGTTTCGGGGCCGATAAATCGATCTAGCTAGGTTTCATTTTCAGAAAACGTCGTTTTATCCATGTTTTTAGGCAATGATAAACTGAAAAATATGACTCTTTCTGACATCTATTTGCGAGTAGTAATACTATTATTTTTACCGAAACAGCAACGATAAAGCTACTTGACAATAGATGGCGGTTGTTCAGCTTCTTGACAATATATGGCGTTGATAAAAAAAAAAACGAGTGAAGCTCGGTCCTCCAGGTACTAGAATTTTAAATAAACATTTTTTCATTCATTTATTCATACCCATTTATTCATATAATATACACTATCTAAAAAAAAATTCATTAAAAATAACTCAAACCAAGCTTATTATTTGTTTTCTATGTAAGTTTTGTTCTATATTTTATTGTTATCTTGTATATTTACACCCCAGAATCGGATTTATATTAAGTTTTAAAATCGATTTGTAACTTGCAGTGAAATTATTGAAAAATCTTCATTTCTTCTATTTGCATCGCATTGTTCGTATGTTTCCTCTCCTGGCCACTGCTGTTCTGCTAGAAGCCTCACTCTGGAATCACATATACGATGGTCCTTATTTAACGAACATGGCAGTTAGAACACAGAATTGTAGAGAGTATTGGTGGACAACATTACTATATGTACAAAATTATGTTAATCCATTACAAATGGTAAGAATTTTTAAAATATTTTAACTACTTAACTACTTTTTATCTTTATACATTTACTCGGACTACACAAAATTTAAATTGAATATGCATAAATTGTCTTTTAAGTAGTTAGATGTGTCCATGAACACTTTAACGAAGGTCATACGGTATGTTGTTTTGAATTTTTTATAGGTGTAACTGATAAATATAATATTAAATTTGTATTGTGCCCCTCTGAACCGTCAATACCAAAAATCGAAATTGCTGAATTTATGTTTTCTTTACGTTTTGAGATCATGGGGATTTGCGACTATTATAAGAGTAATATCTCTGTGTGTGAGTGCGTGTATATGTGTTTCTTTGGGATCAAATTTATGACCTTAAAGATTCAACAGACCAAAATCGAACTAAAAACCTTTTCAGAAATTTGAACCAGCAGCGGTTCGTCTTTCATCAACAAAAAACATTTTTTCGTCAAGTTTTATTTTGGACATGAATGAAACAAATTTCTACGGGGTTTTCGAGGATGCTTTATTTAAATATTTTATCAATTCAATAAAACTCAAGATGGCAGAGTAATTATGTCGTACATTTTTTTTGCAAAAATTCTTTTGTTTTGATAAAATTTAATTCTTTTGGGTCTTTTAGGATGTTAGAATCAAGTATTTATCAATTCTTTAAAATCCCAGAGAGCTTTTAAAATCCAAGATGGCAAGCACTACTTCTCTCAGGTAGACTACTCTCAAATCCACTACTCTCCGTAATTAAGTAATAAAACACAATATATTTTGTATTTGAGGTTCGATATAGAATTTGTGTAGTAGGTTCAAACTTTCTAAACAGTATATAAATGTAAAGCTTAGGCTAGAAAAATGGCTAGACTGGTGAAGATGAGATTTGGTACACAGATAAACTAATATGGATGAACATTAAAGGTTATTTTTTGTCCCCAAGGAGAGTAGGTACCCTCGGGAATGATTTCCTGCGCACAACTGCGGGGCAATGTATTTTTAGCGATTGGACTCTTACAAACTGTATTAGAAACCTCGAAAACTGTCCTTTAATATTATAGCTCTATAAGTTACTAGCTCGTCCGGCAGACGTTGTTCTGCCCTATGTGCTGCAGCAGCCTGTATAAGCGAGGTTGAACAAAATTGAAAACAAAAGTAACTTCCTTCATGAAACACTTTGATTTGCCAAGTTTCATAGTGATCAGTCAATCGGTGCTACATAAAATCACATTTACCAGAGGCACAGTATTAATATATAGTATAGTATAGTAATATATAGTATAATAGAATTAATATCTACCTACCAGTATTCCGACTCCTTCGCTGTCAAACTCATGCCGCCATCGGCACTGCACAGAAAAATCAATTAAGACAAAGTGTGCAAGTAATTAAAAGAAGTTCTTTAGTATTTTATATTCATTTTACACTTACAAAATGCAATGTGTTAACTATAACTGATAGTTGATAGACTGCCTTTGTAGCTCAGTTGAGGGTAATTCTGCATTATCTGCTAAATTAAGGAGGTTGGTTCGATCCCCGTAGTGAAATACGAATTTTATGCAACATTATAAATTTTTGATCATCAATTATGTGATAAACATTTGTGTTTGTCTCAAAGTCTGTGTGTTTTCTAAGTATGACATTTATGTATGTATTATAAACATAGTATATAGGTATTTGTATCCGCTTTATGATAGTGTTTTATGTCGAAAAAAGTAAAGTTCCGTTATTTAATTTCATTATGTAGTAGATTCTCATCCTAATAAATAACTTGAGTAGGAACTCTAATGGAAAACAAGTGGAGGGTCGGGATTTGAACTCTAATTTTTTTTGAGAATCGTACAGTTTTCCAGGTTTAATATTTCCAAGAAATGATCTTAAATTTTGCATAAAATTGGTTTCCAGTTCTTCACAATAATTATCAAAATCAGCAGGCGGTTCTGGCATTCCACCAAATATATTAGAGCTAATATTGTACACACATTTGCGCAAATATAAATTACGTAACATCCCTTCCGATCAGAGAGCACAAACTAAATGAGATTGCGGATTGCTCTCACCGACCCTGCCGCGACAAGCTCCCCATCGTTGGCGTTGCGCAAGTACATAAGTCGGAATACTGGTACTTTCAATGTCATTCTCCCATTTCCCGTTCTACTTTCTTTCCTTGCACTATGACGTTGCATTCGACAAGAGGTTCACTCCTTCTCTTTTTTGTAATTCATACATAATTGTTACCATTTGTATATATAGATTATATAGATAGGTATATAGATTAGTTAATTTTTTTTTTTTTTTTTTTATATTTTCCTGCAATTTAATTAAATAACATACCATACCATTATTTGTCAAGAAAAATCAGTATAGCGAAAAACATCTAGATTTAAATCTGTTTCAGTGTCTTGGTCATACATGGTACCTCGATGTGGATATGCAACTTCATATTCTGTCACCTATTGTACTTTTCTGGGTACTTCGTGGTCGAAGGTCTGCATGGTCATCAATTCTTGCAGCATTAATTGCAATTTTAACGGCATCGACAATATACTGTTTCATTATGGAGTTTCCAGGAGGAACTATAGTACCTTCGTAAGTAATCATAAATGTAATCATGTGAATAAACTAACAAAAAGCAACTAAAAGATTGTATAATGGGTACCAAAAAAGTAATGCCTATTGGTTCTTTTATGTAAATACTCATTTTTACATAGAGTAATATAACTGTTTGTCTTGTACGGCGATCGAACCCACTACCTACCCTTGCTCTAACAAAACCTATTGTTTTGTGCAAATATATTTCAATCATGGTATAAACTGCAGCGTTATTTTCAATATTTAGGCCGGGGTGAATAATATTATGATTTCTTTTAATTCCAGACGTTTGAGTGAATACACGTACTATATGGTTAACTACTATCTTAACACATTAACTAGAGGTTCTCCCTTCTTCGTGGGAATGGTCTTCGGATACTTGCTAAATACTTACCGTGAAAAAACTGTTAAAATGTCTAAGGTAAATGTTATAGCACATGATAATAACATTTTAGGAATAAAATTATATTTGCTGTATGATTTTTTCTAAAGTTAAATTTTGTCAATGAAAAAGAATATTTTCTTTGGTTTAGTCTTAACACTCATTTTATGATAGTGAAAATTAATTAATTCAATAATTAATAATGCTTTAATAATAACCAAAATTATGTTCAAGTCATTTGCACTTTTTTTTCATTTTAAAGTAGATAAAAACGTACCATAATTTTGTAAAATCTTACTTATTTAAAAATATGATCTGTCCTTGCCGATCGAATAATTGTAACTCTAATTTATTGTATCTTTTATTACTATAAAAATACACGCACATTGTCATGTCATATTTTATTTATATTTCCAGATACTGGTAGCGTGTATTTGGGCATTCATTACAGTACTTTCATCGTGGGTTATAATATACAATTACTTTTTAATACAAATGGACTGGGATAACCAAATTATAGACAGCTTAATGAATTCTTTTATGAGACCCGCTTGGGCCCTGTCAGTAGGCTGGGTGATCTTTGCGTGTGTTCATGGTTATGGAGGTAAAGCATTTTTTTATATAAAATAATGTTAGTGACATTTCTTTTAATATATTATGCTTAACGTATGAATTCATATACGCCTGTGTGCTTAGTGTGAGTTTTTGCGTGTTTGTAACTCTAATATCGCGTTCGCGTATTCATTTAAAGTCCTATTAGAAAAAACTAACAATAACCTTAGCGCGTAGTACAAATATCGTCGTACGAGTAGAGGTATAGAGCCGCACGTAGGGCACTGTCTCAGGCCTAAGACTCCATACAAAACTTTAAGCTCTCAAAGAACGTTATATACCTTATTTTATAATTTATACCATTATATTAGTACAGAAGGCAGCGCGTCAAGCTACCTACAAATTCAACGTTAAGCTACAGATAAATCGTAGGAAAGAGATGTCGTAACATTGCTCGGCTGTCATTCATTCGTAATGTACGGTTGCAGACAGATAATGTGAAACGAAATAATAAAATATATCGATCCCTCTTTCACGTATTTTTCGCGGCGTTACGCTCAGGTGTTAAAGTCCACTAAGGGTAAAGCACGGACGCGAAGCAAGAAGAATTTCGTACATTGACCTTTAGCCAGTGTTCAGTGGTCATAATAGTAGTAATTTCTGATGACAGCGGTCATCGCATCTGTGCGGGCGCGACGGCAAATAATTATGCGCGCGCACCAGAGACAAATAGTGACGGGTCATTGCACGATATTCTTTGCATCCGTGCTATAGCTTGATATGCTGCCCACTGTACATGTTCCATCAATTTATGTTATTTTCAGGTCCGATTAACTGGATATTGTCGCTACGTGTGTGGAAGCTACCTGCTCGTATCTCTTATGCTATGTATTTGTTGCACTACTCGCTAACGCACATAGCACACTCTTCTGCATTACAGCCGTATTATTTCTCTGTCCCAAATAATGTAAGTAAAATCAAACATACCTACTTTTTTTTGAATCCTGACGTAACATCGCATACGAAACAAAAATATTTCAATTTGAGTTCTAGGTTAGGAACTTTTATTTGTTTAAAAATTTTCGATACATATACTTAAAGAAAGATAAAATCAAGACATACTTAAAAAGAGACTTTCTGAAATCAAGACATCGCTACCACCACTGCCAAAGACCAATGGTGACTTGGCCCATTAGTGCTATAGAGAAAGCCGATGAACTGGGCAGTCTTCTTTCCTCAAACTCGAATATGAACGATGAAGGTGCTGTACCACCAACTAAGCCTATGCCGGAATTAGTGGTATTAGACATACAATACAAATACAAATATCCTTTATTGCACAAAACAAAAACACAAAGTTATTGAAAAAATAATATTTAAAAACACGTACAACAGGCGATTTTATCGCCAGATGGCGATTTCTACCAGATAACCTATGTTGGTATTGATATACAAATTAAAAAGATTGGAATGGTAGGATGTGCAAAATGTTTATATAAAAATAAAAGCAATATAATATAAATAAATAAATAAAATATTAAAATTAAGTTTTAAAACTTGCTAAATTAATTAATTACCGATTACCTGCCATTATTGTGTAACAAAATAAAAATAAGATAAAAACACATCAAAAAGATAGTTTACACAACGAGAGATTAAATTGTTGAGAAAACAAAAATAAAATATTTTTTTATATTTGTATATGATCAACAACGATGTCGACGATAGACTGTAGAGAATAATGAAATATAAACATATTTTAATAATATACACAGCGAGAGGTTAAAATGTAGAAATAAATTAAATTTTCAGCAAACTATGTCGACAATGGATAATATAGTACAGTTCCAGAAATACGTTCTGGTGAACGATATTCTTTTATATAATTCAGTCGGTATGATCCATTTTCAATACCGCCTTTCCATCTCAAAAACAAATTACTTAGATTCTAACTAATTTATAATTTAAATTAAAATGTAAAAGTACCTGGCTTTATGCTGTTAAATAATTAATTATGGCTAAAAGATGACTATCCAGTCCAAAGAGAAAAAAAAAAACATACATAACTTGTTATCATCTGTGACTGTTTGTGACGTTTACGAATACAGACAAAGTAGTTACAAAATAAAAACTAGGGTAAAAAACAAAATAAAAGACATACCTACTTGAGAAGGGACTTTCTAAATTACGACATATTCGAAAAGAGACTTCTAAAATTACGACAAACTTGAGAAAAGGCTTACTAAAAATTAAGATATAAAATTTGTTTGTTTGTAGGGGTAGAATATTTAGAATCGCTGCAACTATTGAACTGATTCTAAAAAATATTTCGCTGATACACACATGTAACCATTAGGAAATATTTCTAACAGTGTTTCTCAGTGATATGATTTTTGGCACTGGGGCTTTTTAGGAGAGAATAAAAATTTTTACAAATACTTGGTTATTCAAGCAGTTCTCGTTGGGGATTTTATGTCGATTACCGAAAAATAGTTTCGTATAGAATTGATAAAATACCATTTTGACACCAAACACCAAAAAATTGTTAGAGAGATGCAAAACAAGGATATAAATAAACCATTTGCAGAATAAGAGAAACTGATAGAATGTTTTTGGACTGCTAGAAAAATACAGATAAGACACAAATAGAGGTCAACCAATCTCAAATTGTCTTTCACAATATGTCAAAGTCGCTATGAATAATCTCTTTTATTCCAGTTTTTCCGTTTCTTCAGTGAATACTCGATAGCATTCATGGTGGCTTTCTTCGCCACCTTGTTAATTGACGCCCCGTTTTCGACCCTCTTCAAAATCTTACTCGGCGGAGGTTGGTATTATAAAATATGATATATATTTTTTCTCTGAAATCAACACTGTTAATATAATTACTTTATTGTTTTTACAGGAATAAAAAAGCCACGCCCACCAACAAAGGATGGCGATGCGGTGCTAGACAATAAAAATCCTGGAAGTGAAGTAGTGAAACCGAATATTCCAGTCCAAAGATTAAACACCAACCCTACTTTCTCTAATAATAAATCTTACAAGACTGAACTATAGATAAGAATTAAATAAATTCAAACAAAAAGTTGTAATTATGCGTTTCAGGTTTTTTGAATAACTACATATGTATAATATTGCTTGCGATAGATTTTTAAGATATTTAGCAAATACATGTGTTAGAGTTGATTGAATTTCTACTGAAACGCATGATTACATGAATTTCTAGTCAAGAGTCAGACAATACTTAGCAGATTAGAACACGAATAGGAATATTCTGGAATAAACAGGTTTTGTCACTAACGCCTAATCTATACTAAGCCTTGTGTTTTTGTTCATTTATATGCCACTACATACTTTACCTACGGAGGATAAGACTTATGAGCCACAAAAATTTTGCGTATAGAATGCTAGCACGCATGCTTTTGCCCGTGGTTCTACCCGCCCAAAATTCAGTTATCGGTGTAGGATTTCAAATGCAACTCCTCAATTATCGAAAGAAATTCGACTAAAGCTTGCCATTTTTAAGTAGCCTATGTCCTTCCCCAGAACTCAAACTATCTCCGTGCCAATAATTCCCGAAGGTATCACCCGCCCTAAATTCGGTTATCGTTGTAGAATTTCAACGGCAACTCCTTAATTTATTAAAAAAATACTACTCACACTTGACTTTTTCAAGTAGCGTTTGTCCTTTCGGTAGCGGTTTAAGCGCAAAGAAGTAACAGACAGACTGGGTTACTTCGCATTTATAATATTAATATGGAATAAATATAAACGCATAGAATCTACGATGAAACTAAAGTTAAATAACTTTACGAGAACGTCATTTACCACCGAAACCTAATGAAGTAAAGTTTTACCTCGGGTTGTCGCTGTCTTTATGTAGCGACTAGCGACCCGTCCCGTCTTCGGACGGCTGAACATATATTTTTTAAACATTTTGGGTTAAACGTAGAGTATATGTATCTTTCTGCGGGAGATAAGTTGTTTTTTTTTCAAATAACTATTTATATTTTTACTATAACATGTCATACTTTAATCATAATTTTATACAGGGTTCTTACCGTGTTCAGCAGAGGGTATGAGCTCCCGATATTTCAGTGCTGTTTCAAGCACCTTGATCGCGGAATGACTGGCGTGATTGCGAGTTTAAAAAAAGTCTATTGGCAAACATATCTATCTGACCCTCTTTCTTTTTCCTTTTGCTACGAAACTACTACAAGTCACTTACTTTTACTTATTGTGTCACTGCGTTTTCGGAACGGTATTCGTTAATTTATGACCTGGTTTTTATTTTATATTATATTATTACACTATATATTAAATCCTAAAACTGGATTAGCAGTTTTATAGTAACGTGAATATAATTATTGAAGATGTTTTACGACGACATAATGAAACACCTGATATCTTATTTTGGTTGAAATTTGAATATCTTTATATATAGTTTATTTCAATTTGCAAATATACTCTTCCCAGTACTTTGTAGTAACTCAATATCATTACGCAGAATAAAACAGATAAGTTGATATGCAGTTCAAAACATTCAGCTGCTCTATAATAGTCGTCATCGAGAAGATGGAGATAACGGTAGAGAAGACAATACAAAATGTATAACACCAATACGTTAAGCCTGTCTGTTCCACTTTCTAACCTAAACAAACGGCTAAACAGATTATAAATAATTGTAGGTAAGGACGGCAATAACAAATAAATGCCATTCTCGAAGGTTTACTAGTAATTAAGAGGTTTCACTATATTCCTTTTGGCTCCATCATCAGAGCTTCGCCACCATGCGTAATGAGAGGCTCGTTAAAACTCTAACGAGCCCAAGCACGCAGTGTTTGCTAGTAGCCATTGAAGAGTTCCAGTATCCACCTTTTGGCCAAGCTCCTTATCAAATCAGCTAAAAGTTGCCAATTTATATTATTGACATGTAAACTACATATAACTGCTAGGTTTCAAACTAACAGGACGATCCAACTTGGCAAAAACGAGCAAAAACTTACCTTTACGAAGGAATAATGTTAACTGCAGCGCCCCCTACTAATTAACCACCGTAACACCTATCTAAGAACCATAACTAATCAACCACGAACCCATTACTGAAACCGCATCAAAATCGGACTATTAGTTTTGCACATAAATGCAATGGCAACATTGGTTTACACAAACAAATGTTTACTGCAGCGCCCCCTAGTGAGTTACTATCGTAACAGTCATCCAAGAACCAGCAACAATTAACCACAAACCCATTACTGAAAATGGCATCAAAATTGGACTATTAGTTTTGGAGATAAATGGCAACATTGGCAAGCACAAACAAATGTTTACTGCAGCGCCCCCTAGTGAGTTACCACCGTCCCATCTAAGAACCAGCACCAATCAACCACGAACCCGTTACTGAGAACCGCATCAAAATCAGACTAATAGTTTTGGAGATAAATGATAACATTGGTTTGCACAAAAAAACAAACAAACATCTATCACACTAAACGCATTCTCGCTTCTCCGTGCCGTCGGAGGTAAAAATAAACTAGATCCATCCGAAAATTTGATGTTTTCAGCTTCCATACACTTAGTATGGTGACATGGCACTCATCGTATGATACCTCAATAATTTGTAAATACAACAGAATACGCCATCATTAGTAAATTAAAAACACAAAACTTTTTTGTACAAATAAAGTAGAAGGTATTTTTTTTAGTGCCATTCCTCTTTAATTTTTTAACCTTAAAAAAAGGAGGAGGTTTTCGATGTGTTGTATGTTTTTTTATGTTTGTTACCGTAGAACTCCTTCATTTATAAACCAATTCCAAAAATTTTTTCGTATTGGGAGACACAGATTAGTACCATTTTAATTGAGTAAGGATTGGTCCAAGAAAATCAGACTTAGGTGAAAAAATGTTTTCAAGTTGTATCATTTTGATTATTTAGACGAGCTTCTACCGATGTCTACGACTAGATTGGCCACGTAAGTTTATGCGTGGTGGAGGCACCACTGTTAATGAGATAAACAATACAATATACAATAGAAATATCACTCTGCATTTTGATACGTTCAAACGCACGATTTTGATACCACGAATTTACTCAGCAATTCGCTAAAAACGTGATGCAGCATCGATCCAGTAGCAGAATCACGCGCGTTTGCCGATGCAAAAAGTATTGTGCCAGCTGAGGCCCATAACCACTATTATATTTATTGTATATAAATGACAAAGACAGTAACAGGAGAAAATAAAATTAGAACAAACTTTTTTAAAACAGACGGCCAGCAGTTTTACTACATATAGGGGGACCTACGTTCATTGGACTTCTTGCGGTTGAGACGATAAAAATTAACACCTAGGAAACTGTAATGTTTATGACAATAATGACAGAAGTATTACCTACCTCTAAGAGCTCTATTGGGTTAGTTGATGGTACATGTGTGAGTGGTACATTAAACGTATGTCCAACCACAACCAATGCTAGAGCTAGAGCGCTTTTCCATCCAAACACTCCAAAGAGCCGGGACTGAAGGTAAAAGTTATCAAGCGTCAACAGCTTTTTAGGGGTCTGAAAATTTATGAGAACATAATTAACTTCTTTTCCCTCCTATAAAATTCAGACCTACTTCCTAGAGTTTGTCAAGAACCCACAAATATAATTTTGTCCCTTCCTTCGTTAACCACTTTCTTTTCTAAATATGGTCGTTTACGACGAGGGACATATATAATGCTGCCTTTTTAATACCACTAAGGTGGCAAATGAGCCTATAGTCCGCCTGATAGTAAGCAGTCACCGTCTGCAACACCAGAGGCATCAATCGCGCGTTGCCTAGCCTTCAACAATATAATTACTTTCAAATTCAAATGGCTTATGTCTCAAAAATAGGATATCATATACCTTTTTGGAAGTCAATAAGTTACCTGTTACTACTGCTTCGAATTCAAAATGGCGTTCTGGCAAGAAATTTTAATTAATCAATACAAAATATTAAGTAAATCATGTTATCAAAATTGTTTTAATTCCATCCATTTTTTTCACCAGGTAAGTCTTTAATTGTATAATAAGATTATTTGACAAATTTTTGTTTAACATTTTTTTTTTTACTTTTTTAAATTTTATTTAAATAAATTTTACTGCGAAAACAAATACATTTTCTAAATGATTTATCTATTTTCTTAAGCCAGTGTGGATCAGAGCCAGTTTGTGTCTATTTCGAGTGTTACAATTATGAATATCGCTTTTCTTTTTTTACGTATGTAAAAACGAAGATGAAGAACGAAGAAGAAGAAGAACGTTAATTAAATTATCTCATATATTCTGAGCCGGTGAACCCTCCTAAAGAACCTCATACTGCAGTCCTTAGAAAAAACTTTGTGGCAGTTACACCAGATACACTGCTTCAGTAGCAATGGTGCTTGAACAGTGTCCTCCTGAGTTGTGTCCTGTACTCACCCGCTTATCTCGCTTTGCTACCACACTTGGCAATTCACATCTTCATAGAAGACTGCTTTTGCACATCCGGTGCCGAAAAGGGGCGGTAGATCAGATCCATTGAATTATAGGCCTATCGCTATTGCCTCTCTCCTCTCTAAGGTGACGGCGAATGAGATCAACAAACAATTGCTAAGATACCTACAAAAACACTACCTGGTAGACTGTCAATATGATTATTGCCACGGTCACTCGACTGGTGACCTTCTAATGTATGTCAAACACCGATGGGCACTAGCCATTGAGAGTCAAGTGGAGGCATTGGCATGTAGCCTGAACATAGCTAAGGGGTTCGGTCGCTTCTGGCATGGAGGTCTATTGAATTTGCCATGTTATGGAATGCCCGAGGGTTTATGGGGGTGGCTACTTTTATGTCCAGCAGACGCGTCGAGGTAGTTGATTTACTAGCATGGACATTAATGCTGGCGTCCCGGATGGCTCTGTGCTGTCTGCTCCGCTGTTTCTACTGCATATCAATGTCCATCAACAACGTACATTGCCATACAGATGACAACACTGGAGACGCTTATTCCACAGGCCCTGCCTCGTTTTTGTCTGTGTTCTACCGCTTGTACAAGGGATGTGTTCTGAGAAATTTTTCGAAACGATGCCTACTTTCTTCTATCGCATCGCTCGCAATCGGCAAGGAATTCATGCTCACACCTTAGAACTTAAATGGTCACAGAGAGAGAAAGCGGTTTCAGAGAAACTTCCTTGTGCGAACGCTTAGGTTGTGGAATGAGCTCCCTACCAAGGATTTTTCTAAGGACTACAGTATAGGGTTCTTCAAGAAAGAAGTTATTAGAGTTTTGAAGGTTTAGCGACGCGCGAGTGATGCTCGAGGTGTTGCAGGCATCAAAAGGCCGTGGTAACCGTTTACCATCAGGCGGACTGCAAGCTTGTATGCCACTTTAGCGGAATAAAAAAAAACAAACATTAAATCTTGCTTAGTAAAAAAAAAAATCACATTGATTGACTGGGAGAGTGCGTTCACTGGCATTCTTATATGTATGTTAAATTGAATGCACAGGAGGATGGGTCTCTGGATCATACTGTATACCGAAAACCCACACACATGTACAGATACCTGAATGCCATAATCATATGCGACACTTACACCTGTAACGTCTTTAATAAACCGATAAAAAACGAGTCGAAGAAGTTCAATATTTAAGGAGTGCCCTATAATAAAAAGACAAAATTTATTCATTTCTAAGTAAATTCCCCTGTCTATTTTCGGGTGTTCAAAATTGAACAGCATGTGCGCACACCAAAAGATAAAATCCGTACTAAAGATAGGGTGTCTAGAAGGTTGATTGCAGCTGCCGCAGTTCTTACATTGCATTGGCTAAATGCGCAATCACGGATATAAAATAAATATAAAGACTTATCAGATGACAAAATCAGCGATACCGAAACACCTGCTTAGCTAAATTCCATCCGTTTGAGCTTCACTTGCCTACGGTTTTGTTTACCGAATACCAATATTGCTTATTATTAAAATCAAAAAACATGAAATTTTAGTTATGATATGATGATGCAAGAGAAAAATAAACATATAATATATATGTATTAGTATCCGTTGTCTGGTATCCATAACACAAGCTTTGCTTACTTTGCGGCTAGACGACGCTGGGGGAAAGTGACCAAAAATATATATTTATTATTTATTTTCCATATGTTAAACTTTAAACTCCGCTTACTGTATTGTAATTACATTTTAGATTCACAAGGAAAAAGCAACTTTTTCTTTTTTCCAGCTGCCATTATCTCCTTTACTTTCCAGTTTGTTCTACTGGAGGCCCAGATAGAATTTCACTTCAGAATTCGGAAGATCTGAGAGGACCTCTAAAAGGACTTCTTTAGCTTCATGCAGGTTAACAACTCCACTGTAGCCGACGATGACTCGTCTTTAGGTATAACCTAGCGTAAGTTAATAAGCGTAATAGGTATTCCTAAAGTGACTTAACAAATAAGGCTCCTGGATATAGAAATAGCGAGAAAGACTCCTTACAATGAAATTTTACGAAAAAAATAGAAAAGGCACTTAAAGCAGAACGATCCGTCGAGAGAGGGAACATAGATAACAATAATGGTGGCGTTAGCACTAATGTAAGTAAGAATGAAAATGGCGGGATGCGAGTTCAAAATAATACCTACCTAGATTACAACGGCTTGCGACTTGCGAAAAAGAAGCTCCCGTTGCAAAAAATATGCTAGTGATACAACGCGAAAGAAACGAGACGTCAGGCTAAGACCACCTCACTTGCATATTCTCACCCCTTAAAACACTGCGTCATCATTTAAGGACGAGATATGAGCATATGATGAGGACGGAACCTTCAGAACAGGTAAAGGGCACGATATACTTACCAGTGCCCACATCCTGCATGCTACCTTAAGCCACTGTGACACAAATCTGTGGCAAGTGCCACAAACTTACCGACCTGAAGCAGCTTGGCTAGTCGTAAGTTGCATTAACCCAGAAAATCGGCAACGAAGAGTAGATCCACCGAACTGGGAAGATGATAATCGTAATCAGCCATCGCCAGACCAGTTGTTAACCTAGTAATTTCCAGCGTAAGCGAAACGATAGGATGATCACCTAAGATGTCATCCATCACCATGGCTGAAATAGTCCAACAAATAAGGGAATGTTGGAGGGAAGAATTAACAGTAGCCTCTGGCCTGGGTAACCCGCGATGAACAATCTTGTATAATAATATACTTGATAAAGTAATGTCAATATTTACTGTTTTCAACAATTGTATTGAGTCTTGAGTCCTATAGTTCGAGAATACGACCCTACAACTACCACCTACTGACAAGAAGACATTAAAATAAAAAGTAGATAACATTATGATGAAAGACATGTAAATATTTTTAATATCTTAATAATTTTATTATGTAACGATATGTTTTATCAACATTTTTGGTATTGATTTTTAACACAGATACAACTGATAAACACCTGCAATATGCTGATTGATATATGTTTCATTTTAATTTCATTTAATTCATTTCAATGTTAGTGTTATTATGGCCGCGGTTTTCTGTAAGGTGGCTTATTCGAGCGAGTATTCGCTGATCCCTATCTCTTTAAAAACGTATCTCTGTAAGGTCTTATTGTGTTAAAACGGTTGGTCGAGTAGTGTACGTTAACATAGAATAACAATGCCAAAGATTAATTGACAAGTCAAGACAACCACTTTTCACAGTTTTCACAGAAGATATTATCTGCTGTCATTGATACTATGTATCGATCTTAAGCTGTTTCTGTTGCTTTGGTTTCATGCCGTAACTGATATTTTTCTTGTTGATACATCTTCCATTAATAACCCCGACAAGGTAATGAGAGAAAAAGGGCTCAGGAATGTGCTACAACTACACGCAACAGTCGTTTATTCCAATTCACATTGAATTAAAACACTAGTATGTAATGAAACAGCTAATAAAGTTAACTTAATCCAACCTCATGATAAGTTTTTTGATAAATTGAACGGTGCAACTAATTTTTGGGCTAATTTAATTTTTTGTTTATCGTTTATACGTACATGTATACATACCTGTTCCATGTATCTCACTATCGTTGTAAATTTAGATTAAGATATAATTAATTGATCATCAGCTAATATAAGATATTATATAAAATAAATCAAGGCGCTTAGTAGCTCATTTGATATTCAACTTGTCACTACACATTTTAAAAAGAAAATTAAAAAAAAAGGATTGATTTTAAATCTTAATAAGCTAATAGAAGCAAGTTATGCATTGTTTGCCATTTTTAATTATTTTGTTGTTTAATAATGCATTCGCCATTTCATCGTCTAAAAAGGAGAATCGGATGTTTAACACTGATCTTTACGAAGAAGCTCTGGATCCAGTGGCTTGTGAACAACAACTGTCATATTTGTCTACTGAAAATACATTTTTAAGAAACACATGTAAGTTTTTTATAAGCTCTTCTTAATATTAGTTAGTCACCACTAACATGTTTCTAGGACTAAATAACATCGATGAAGCAAAAAGGTTGCAAGTATTACGAACTATTCGCCACAACAGAGAACGTTCGTTATTATCTATCTAACCAAATATGGAATAAATATAGGGTTATTATTAACACGGCACTGGTTCTCATGTGTTAAGTGTGTGTATTACTTTCCTGCTTAGTTAGTATCAGTATTTCTGTCTTAGGAATGTGATTAAGTATTACATTGTTAAGTTCATCGTTTAAAATACAACGACCAGTAATTATGGAATGTTCCCAATAAATTCGAGCACCATTATTTTCCAAAACAGGTGTTGGAACACTTATAATGCTTGCGATAAACTTGGACCTTGGTGAAGAGCAGTCTGTTCATGAACAATTTTGGTGAATAAATTTCTTTTTATTCAAGTAAATTATTCGGGTATCGGCCTCGTTATGTTTATTTACAGCTATCCCTGTCGAAACGTTTGCATTTTCCTGGACAGTCTAATTTCTTTCCCGTCCTTTCAACAATTTTTTTCCAAAAATTTGCTCAATTTGTTATTCCGTTGCATTTTAACAATCAACAAAAAAATAAACAGACTTTTACAAATATGGATTAGGAAATCGTCAGTGAGAGTTCGAGAAAATTTTGTAAAAATTGTTTCTAGATTACTAACTGAGATTTTATGGGATAAACTTTTCTGTAAGTAAAAAAAAATACTTATAATATTGTTACAGTAATGAAAAAAGAAAATTTTAAAAGAGCATTTAATTTACTTTTTACATGTCATTATCACTAAGAAAAATTCGACGCATTTCAGCTTAAGGTACTATTTCTTATTTAACATCCATAGCAACATAGTACGAATTGTACTTAATTTACTTAACATCCGCTAGATTAGATAAGGAAATGGTTGATAAGGAGTGCTTTACATATATTCTTGAAGCAGCTTAGGTAGCATATGCAATGTTACATAAATTTTTTTTTTATTTCTAATCATAATACTTTATGTAGGTGTATGTCGCTAAGCTGGATTCAAACATTAATTCATCTCACATGGCTTATAGTTACATCGACATGTTTTTCACACCATTTTTTTCTAAACGAGTCAGGATATTGGAGTAATGATAGAATCAAATAGAATAGAATAGAACAGTTTTTTTTTATACCACTAAGGTGGCAAACAAGCACACGATCCGCCTGATGGTAAGCGGTCACCGTGGCCTATAGACGCTTGCAACACCAGGGGTATCACTCGCGCGTTGCCGACCCTTCAAAATTCCAATAACTTCTTTCTTGAAGAACCCCATACTGTAGTCCTTAGAGAAAACCTTGGCAGGGAGCTCATTCCACAACCCAAGCGTTCCCGGGAGAAAGTTTCTCTGAACGCAACCATATACACTTATTGTACACCTAATAATTTAAAACTAAACAATCATACAATCTTATATATTCAGAGTGCAACTGGGCAGCCTTATTGCTATAAAGCGATCTCTTACAGGCAATCTTAGGGTTAAAGTAAAAGAAAAATAAATAAGATAAGTAGGTTTCACAAGAAGAAAGAAGTTACAAAGCAAAAATACATACTAAATACTTATATAATTGTATATAAAAATACATAAACAAACATATAGTTACATAAACATACTTATAAACCTATAAATATATATATTGCAAAAGAGAGCAGTTTGGTCAATCTATAAAATAAGGGCCTCGAATTCCTCTTTTTTTTTTTTTTTTTATACCACTAAGGTGGCAAACAAGCTTACGGTCCGCCTGATGGTAGGAGGTCACCGTAGCCTATGGAACTATTAAGGGAAAATGATATTTTAACTTTTCCTTGCCAAAATATCTTCGCTTGTATAACGTAAGTACGCAAAAATTAACACTTATTTGCTAAAAATAGTTACCTACACAGTGTTAATACTAAGTAATAAGGATAAATTGGTAGTTCCAGAATGTCGTCTACAGAAGGTACATAGCTCTTTCGCAATACAATGTATATTTTTCTACAATAAAATTCCAGACCATGTGGTTCATTTACCCTCAAACAAATTTAAAATATATGTCAAACATAGTGTAATGAAAAAAACTATTACAAAGTTGATGAATACATAAATGATAAAAATGTTTGGCAAAATCTAGACAAGCCAAGCCAAGTTCAAGTAACAGAACTGGCGAGCAGCACCGTGTGTAATATTACTCGAACCATTTGGAGCCACTTTTGACCCCCTCACAACTCATAAACTATTTCTCATAAACGTGTCAAATTTGGCTTATATATTGAGACTTGCGAGATACATATGTGCTCCAAATTTCTTAAGCACATCTCAAACGGTTATTTAGATATTAACTTTCAAAAATCGTCATTTTTATTTTTAGTTCCAGATGACCTAGAAAGTTCAAATTTCGCATGCAGATAGGTAATTAAGTGAATACAAAGAAATAAATCAGAAACTGGTAAATTTTTATCATTTTATATTATAATTTTTCACTTAACCTTTAAGCGGGCACGCGGTCATTTGTAACAGTCAAGGTTTTTAAGAATTAAAAAGATAAATTATTAATTTATTTAAATAACAATGTACTTAAACACATTCCCTTTAGATAGAATAAAAAAAATATTTGGCAGAAAACCTACAAAAATTTATATGTAAGCACTTTTACGAAATGCGTCGCGCGAATTTCAACGACGTCAGGCGTGCGTTTACTTTGCAAAACCTATGCAGCATGCACAACGAAAGATATAATTTATATTTAGCAATGCGCACATAAAGGAAAAATCTATTGTTTTGAGTTCGTAATGAACTTATGAGAGGCTACTAATATTGGCAAACATGAGTGATGATAATATACGAATTTATAACCGAAAAACTTTTTAATAAAAAAACAAACGGCTTCAAAAAGATGCAGTAAAAAGGTAAAAATAATTACTTATTTTTAAAAAATCTGATCTGAATTACAGCTTGAAGTTCTAAGTTGCTTGCATGAAACAAAATTCAAACTGTAATTCAGATCTGATTCTTTAGAAATAAGTAATTATTTTATCTTTTTAGCACATCATTTTGAAGCCGGTTGTTTTTTTTTATTAAAAAGCTTTTATTATTTAATTTTGAGTGACGAAATGCTTTTTTCAAGGTAAATTTATTTGGATGACATAGGTAATTTTTTTTAAATATTGTCTAAAAACTAAACTACTGAAAATATTTGGATAAAATTTCTATAGGACCAACTCGCAAGTATATCCTGTCGAAAAAACATCGGTTTATAAACAAAAAAGTTATGGCTGAACATCCATAATATATATATATATATATATTTATATATACAGTCTAATTGAGAACCGTCTCCTTTTTTGAAGTCGGTTAAAAATAGGGTTACCTATTACGTATACCTACTACCTATTAAGTATACGCCGCTTGAAGGTTTGATTCTATGAAGAACACAAACTTGTACTTGTAAAAACTGTAATGTAGGAATCAGCAATCAAAACTTATGACAGCCGGTCTTTATGTGGATTTTAAGGTTTTCACGTAAATATATAACGAGTTGAATACCACCCTTAATTTATTTTTAATCCAAATATTTCCGTTTTAGTACTTATAACTAAGAGTATAGTCGACTGTCGTTTACGTTATTAACTGGGATTAAGTATTAATTATTGTTTCAATATTTAGCGCACATCAATAGTGTAAGATCATTACTTATAAATAATTAAATAATAGGCATTTCAGTACACGGCGCGCGGTGCGACGTCGTGCTGTTCGGTTGTCTCTCGAGTCTCGATATCTTACCTATAAGGTTGCGATTTATGCTACGAAATTCATAGGTTTTCTCAAAGAATACTTATATATTGTGGTTATATTATTATTACAATTCTTTTAGTAAGAACGTATGGTATAGGCAAAAGTTTATATCAAAATTAATAATAATTTTAGTATAGTTATAAAAGTTATAAGTACGAATGTATACTTAACTCTGAATGAGTTTGAGAATGAGAACTTATTGGTAACAAATTGTTTTTCTTGAGAATTCAATAGATAACAGGTAATTTGTTCCGTAATCGTTTTAAATAATTATCTTTTTATAACGTATTTTGTACAATGAGTCGTACATAAAAAATTACAGGTGGGTAACACACTTACCTTACACCGAATTATTACAATGCCTCCCGATGGAAGCTACCTATTCCATTCGATTGCATATTCTTTGTTTGAGAACCTATAGTAATATACAACAAACAAATAGGTTGCGTGAGACTATAGTAGAGTATGTATGTCGTAAATACAGTAGTTTAACAAGAACCATTTGGTTTAAATTTTGTTATAAATAAGTACATACCTACTTATAATTTATGTACAAAAAGTAATGAAATCCCATCAAAAACATAAATTTGAAATGAGAGCTAAGTTCAATATTATGAAATATGCCTTGAATGTTTACTTCAACGACAAAAGAAGTGTGATCTAAATGGTAGCCAAGTTCAATGGTCAGTCCTGAAATTTATTTATAACAACATAAAATATCACTTCTTCTTATAACTTAGGATAATATATAGTGTTACTATTATAATGTTATTTCACCATTTCGTCAGTCGGTCAGTACAGTTTCTTATAAATATACACCGAAGTGTCTCGATAATAGTACATATTTTACCTTGTTGGTATTGGTACGTTACGGTACATTTGTACTACCTATATCACTTTAGATTTTCTTAGAACTTTACTATGCGGCAAAATTATCAACATAGACACAAAAAAATAGATAATTTTGTTGATAAAAAGGAAATCTAATAACTTAAAATCTTCAGATAACCAGCTTTATTGAAATTTATTGACAGTGATTTGTTATATTTGATATATTAATGCAATCTACGAATAATCATAAAACACCTTTATTAAATACTTACGGTGCCCCGCTCAAGGTTTCACAAACGGCAAATTTTATTACCGCGGATATACTAGATCGATATATAAATTACTTTTTGTCATTTGCCAGCCCATAAACTATCTATAAGTGAAAACCATGTTATACCGTTAGGTATTACTGCGTAAAAAAGATCAAACCAACTAGGACACTATGGTATTTAAAATATAAGTATGAGTAAAATGTAATTGTATAAGTAATAAATATTCAGAATACAAGCATTATTCTGAGATATATGTAAATTATAATTTCTTGAGAAGTGATTAGTATAAGGGGCAGAATTAGAGATAACTACATTATCGGGCTTATTTTTGATAAAAATTTGCCAAAAATAGACAAAACTTACACTGACATATGTTGTATGCTCAAAGCAATTTCAAATCTCAGATTTACTTTACGAAAATGCATAGTTGAGGCATAAAATTATTTAACACAGAAAATATATTAGTGACACTAATTTTGGACAACTTACACAGCGCCGTCTAGTCCCAAACTAAGCAAAGTTTTTTTTTTTAAATATATACATAATAATTAATCTAAATGATAAAAATCAATATCTACAAATGGGCTTATACCTTATAATATATTATTATTATATTACCCTACGTATTATATTAAGATTCATGGGTAAAAACTAAAATGCAGAAGGCATTCCAGCTCGAACAGCAAGGATTGCGAGACGATTCCTCTCTCTGGAGGCTTGACTCTGTCATTGGACCGAATGGTATTTATCCTGCTCATGAAGAGATGTAAATCTACCATATAGTATTAATTTTATATTAACATAATATTAATTTAATTGTTGTATAAAATTAATATTGTAATTATAAGAAAATGTAATTAATAAAGGAAATAATAATAATATACGTATATTTTATTGTGCTTACTTAAAGTTACAAATACAATAAAAAAAAAAAGAATTAACAAGTTGGCGATCCTATCTCTAATTGGCAACCTTATTCAGACGACCTTTTGGTAGAAGAGCCGTTGTATTTTTTTTGAGTAGTATATGCTAACTGAATAATAGTTACGAATTAAAACTAAGTTATGAAATAATAATTTATTTAAAGAAATAGCTTAATTTATACACACATGATTAATAAATAATACTAATACACAAAGTACGAATATCTAAACAAAATAAATATTTATCACAATTATAACATAAAAAAACTGATACTAATAAACAAACTACATACATCTTAAATAATATAGATAAAAAAACAGAGTTGATGAGACAGTTTAATGAGGTAATGTGTAATTACCAGATTTTTAAATATTCCTAAAGTTTGTGCTTTTTATTAAAGAGAGAGAGCATTTAACCCTTGAATTGAATTGGGAGCCACTTGAGGCTTAATTGGAATTCGGATATGTGATCATATTTACGTAAACCAAATATGTACATATGTACGTACAATACATACAAACACCCTGTTTGTCCTGACTGCGAACCCATGCCTCCAGTTCAACAGGCAGGTTATTAACTACTGAGCCACAGATACTGCCTTCAAAGCTTATATAGGCTACTATATTTAAATTTTTTTAAGGTTTATAACCTAGCCCTAAATAAAATATGTTGTATTATTTTCAGTCTTAGATGCAGGAATAAGGTTTCCAAAAGGTTTTTTTGCTGGAAATACTGTAGATTTTGGAAATTACTATCAGTGTCTCGGTATCAATGAGGAATTTGAAGATACCGAAATTCAAGGAAAGTATTGTTTTATAAATGTATTCCTTGAACAAGGTGGACTCACAAGTTCGAGTAATGCTTTTCCAGAAAGCATCTATTCAAAGATTTTGGAAATGGATGACACATCATGGGAAGAGATTCATAAATATAAAAAGATGCAAGCAGATTTAAAGTCACTATCTGGACAGAGAGATGAAGACGGGTGAGTTAATAAAATACAGATTAATTGATGCAACTAATCAGATCAGCAAGAAGATACTTTATGATAATATAACATTCCATTAGGATACTTATAATGTCCAATGTTATAAACGATTATTTAAAGTCCAAAGTATCCTGTTTATGATTATTATAAACAAATACCAAGGAATTTGTTAAATGGGAACGAAGAGAGGTAGGGCACTGCAAGTACTCGCTCGAATAAGCCACCCGAACAACTAAGCAGGGCATAGCGAGTACTTGCTCGAATGAGCGGCCCGAACTGGGGAAGTACCTCCACCTTACAGAAAACCGCGGCCATAATAACACTAACATTGAGTAGTGTTGTGTTCCTGGCGGTGAGTAAGGTTGCCAGAGCTCTTTGAGGATTCGCTGCACGGACAGCGGAGGACCGGCGGTGCTTGTTGCTGTCATACTCGGCATAGACGCGGCGTGCTGGTTCGGCGGTCAGGGAGACCTGATGAAACGGCTGACCGCTGGCCGCCCGCAGGTTGAACGGGATCCCGAACCCAGGGATCACTTAATCTCCGCCCTGGGAGGCTGATTCGCCAGCCTGTGTAAAGTATCTGAAGTGGTAGTCGTGCCGGAGAAGGAGACCGGAGTGGACCCGGCTACTACAACAGAGGGGGATCAGGGGCCCTTCCGCCCGCCGTGCCAGCAACCGTATCATCTGTGGCGAGCTTCGGCAGTCTTAGAACCGCACCCTTTGCCCTCTATGCTGTCTGTGCAGTGAATCCTCATCCTTAGTCTTAGTAACTTTTTTTTATATATATTATGGCCAGAAGACAGAAAAAGAAAAGAGTTTGCACAGCGGCTACTCCATCCACATATAATGTGGATTTTTGCAACATCAGGGGTATTCACGCAAATCTTAACGCAGTCCACCACCATCTCGAAACTGCGCAGCCGACCATTCTTTTTCTAACGGAGACGCAGATATCCTGCCCGGCCGACACATCATACCTTCATTATCCCGGCTACAAACTCGAACACAATTTTATGAGTCGTGCCGGTGTATGTATGTTCGTCCGGGAGGATATCTGCTGTCGCCGCCTTCATAGCCTTGAAGACAGGGACCTGTCGATATTGTGGGTGCGCGTAGATTACGGCGGCCACACTCGTATCTATGCGTGCCTATACAGGTCTCATAGCGGTGACACGGACGTAACTCGACTCTTCACGCACCTGAGTTTGACGACTGACAAAGTTCTAGAGCAATATCCCACAGCAGAACTAGTTATTTTGGGAGACTTTAACGCCCACCATCGCGAGTGGCTCAGTTCTCGAACCAATAACTATGCTGGGATATCTGCTCATGAATTTGCTCTGACCTATGGTTTCTCTCAGCTGGTACTTTCTCCAACGAGAATACCAGATATAGAGGAACATACGAGCTCCTTACTGGACCTTCTGCTGACTACTCGTCCGGACGGGTACTCCGTCTCAGTGGATGCGCCTCTTGGCTCCTTGGACCACTGTCTCGTTCGGACTCAAGTGTCATGCACACAACCTGATCCTTCTGGGCCAACTAACTGGCGTCGTGTGTGGCACTATAAGTCGGCAGACTGGGATGGATTGCGTGAATTTTACGCATCGTACCCGTGGAGGCAGATCTGCTTTAACTCAGAAGATCCTGACGTCTGCGCAGCCGCAGTCACTGAGACAATCCTTGCTGGTATGGAATGCTATATTCCTAACCCGCGAGTAGCTGCCGGCGTCAAAAAACGACCGTGGTTTAATAGGTCTTGCAGAAAAGATAAATTTCTTAAGCAAAATGCATATGAGGCTTGGACCACGGCTCGTTATAATAAGGATCCGAATATTTCTGAGTTAAAACGCAAATTAAATGCTGCCTCGAGGTTCAGTAAGAAAGCAACTGCCAGAGCAAAATTCCAATTCATCGGCAAAATAGGTGGGCGACTTGCGAGCTATCCTTCTGGGAGTCGTGCTTTCTGGTCGCTTGCCAAAGCTGCCGAAGGGAACTTCTGCCAGTCGTCGTTACCACCACTGCAAAAGACCGATGGTGACTTGGCCCATAGTGCTAAAGAGAAAGCCGATCTACTGGGCAGTCTCTTTGCCTCGAACTCGAATATGAACGATGAAGGCGCTGTACCACCTACTATACCGTGGTGCGGTAAGTCCATGCCGGAAATCTCCATAACGCAGCGGGAGGTCAGGCGGGCGTTGCTTTCTCTAGACGTTCATAAGTCGAGTGGGCCAGACGGTATACCAGCAGTGGTGCTTAAGCAGTGTGCTCCTGAGTTATGTCCTGTACTCACGCGCCTCTTCGCGCTTTCCTACCACACTAGGCAATTTCCGTCTACATGGAAGACTGCGAATGTGCACCCGGTGCCCAAAAAGGGCGATAGATCAGATCCATCGAATTACAGGCCTATCGCTATTACCTCTCTCCTCTCTAAGGTGATGGAGCGTGTGATCAACACACAGCTTCTAAGATACCTAGAAGTACACGATCTGGTCAGTGACCGTCAATATGGCTTTCGCCACGGTCGCTCGACTGGTGACCTTCTAGTGTATCTCACACACCGATGGGCACTAGCCATTGAGAGTCAGGGGGAGGCATTGGCATGTAGCCTGGACATAGCGAAGGCGTTCGATCGGGTCTGGCACCGCGGTCTTCTATCGAAGTTGCCATCTTACGGAGTGCCCGAGGGTTTGTGCAAATGGGTGGCTAGCTTTTTGTCCGGCAGACGCATACGAACTGTAGTTGACGGTAGTTGCTCTGATAGCATGGGCATTAATGCTGGTGTCCCGCAAGGCTCTGTGCTGTCTCCTACGCTGTTTCTACTGCATATCAATGACATGTTGGACATCAACAACAAACATTGCTATGCAGATGACAGTACTGGAGACACTTTTTACACGGGTCGTGCAAACATCCCTCGTTCCGTTGTGGAGGAAAACCGCGGAGAACTTGTGTCTCAAATCGAGACCACACTGTCCCAGGTCTCTGACTGGGGACGGGTAAACTTGGTCCGATTCAACCCTACAAAGACACAAGTGTGCACGTTCACCGCTAAGAAAACTCCATTCACTGTGGTCCCACAATTCCAGAACACTCCCCTCTCCATCTCCAAGAGCATTGGGATCCTTGGTGTCGACATCTCCAGCGATGTTCAGTTCCGAGATCATTTACAAGATAAGGTAAAGCTGGCGTCCAAAAAACTTGGTGTACTCAACAGAGCGAAGCAGTACTTCACGTCGGGGCAAAGGTTGTTACTTTACAAGTCGCAAGTTCGGCCCCATATGGAGTACTGCTGCCATCTCTGGGCAGGTGCACCCGGATACCAGCTTGACCCTTTTGACTCGGTTCAACGACGGGCTGTGAGAATTGTCGACGATCCCAAACTCACTTGCGGTATCGAGCCCTTAAGTCTGAGGAGAGACTTTGCCTCACTGTGTGTGTTCTACCGCTTGTACAATGGGTTGTGTTCTGAGGAATTGTTCGAAATGATGCCCACGGCTACTTTCTACCATCGCACCGCTCGCCATCGGCAGGGAATTCATTCTCACACTTTAGAACCTAAATGGTCGCGTACAGTGCGGTTTCAGAGAAACTTCCTCCCGCGAACGCTTAAGTTGTGGAATGAGCTCCCTGCCAAGGTTTTCTGCAAGGACTACAGTATGGAGTTCTTCAAGAAAGAAGTTATTAGATTTCTGAAGGGTCGGCAACGCGCAAGTGATACCCCTGGTGTTGCAAGCGTCCATAGGCTACGGTGACCGCTTACCATCAGGCGGGCCGTAAGCTTGTTTGCCACCTTAGTGGTATAAAAAAAAAAAAAAAAAAAAAAAAAAAAAAAGAAGTAACGCTGAAGATCAGTGTTGTGTGTCCAGTGAGACGCAGCTTGTGCTGAGCCTTGGCCTTTTTGGCACACCTTCATGACTCACAGGTTTCAATTTATGTTATGTTAGACATCAGTTTAAAAAATTGTGTGTCATTTTGTTTCTGGTAAATAAATTTATTTATTTAACTATGTATCTTATAGTAATAACATCACACACAATCAGAAAAGAATAAATTTGCTCAAGTACGAATCGTACTCGCACGCCAAAATACAAGACACACAAGACAGAACAAAATTTTACGAAAACAATACACTAAACAACAATTAACCGCAGGCTATGTTCAGGTACTGTTTCCCCAGTCGTTGTTTGTCCCAAACTCAGCGGCACAGACCTTTCCACTCCTACCAGAGGCTTCTCCAGCTGTTTTCATACTTCTTTTTTGTTTCACTTTAGATCATTATCTATTATCGTTCCTAGTTTTATAAAACCTATAGGATTAAATTAGTTAGTTTAGTTTAGTTAAACAGAATACTAACTAGAAGTATTGGTTTTTCCCATTTAAAAAGTGTCACTTGGCGTTGGTCAGCTTCCTAACCCGAACTTTGCCGGTTTTTACTATTTATTGCTTATTGTAAATTTTTACTTTTTTATTATTTTTTAAAAATTCGTTAAAATAACAAATTTTGTGAAAGTTTTACACTTACGTCTACTATTAGTCATCAATTTATCATTTGTTAGTACCCCTTTGCATCTGTTGGCACTATATAAGATATTACTAGTTTTTCGGCTAGGAAATTTTGAGACATTGCACCGTTTTTAGAAGATTGAATGTTTTCGATGGGGAATAACATTCAGCGTTAAATTTATCATAAATAAAATAGCAGATAATATTAAAAACTAGATGCAGCAATTAAATAAAACTGAAAAAAAATAAACCTTGAATAATAACCACGGCAAACTTTTATTAATAGATAAAAGATACTTGTAACTGCATTAGCCATTATTTTTAAACACGAGAGTACAAGTACAATGAGGTTGTATGTGCATGTTCCAAAATGTCTTAAAGGTTTAGACATTGTGAAATACTTTTTAAAAATGAATCTTTTATAGTGTTAGACTTTTTAAAATACTTATTTGATCACAGCGAACTTGACGACACGGACACAAGAGTTCAACTGTTGAGATTAGCCGTCTGCATTCCTAAAACGTGTACCACGCACCAAGCTTTTAACGAGTTTCTTCCATTGAATTTGTCGATATTCGGATTATCCCACGAAGTTGAATTTTGTCGTCTGCCTAATGACAAGAGATGGGCAACGACTGACTATATAGCTACGTAAGTATTATATAAGTACAATATAGATTTTATTATATGGATTTTAAAATTGAAATAATTAAATAGGCTACCCTTAAATTACAATAATACGATGTTTTATTTATGTATTAGTTACATTTACTGTTTATATATATCGCTGTCCATCCAAATGCAAGTATTGTCGCCACGTCTTTTTTACAAACGAATTTATTATTGACCACAAAAAAGGAGGCTTGCCATAGATACGCTTAGGTTGTAGAATGAGCTTCCTGTGAAGTTTTTCTCTAGGTACTGTAGTATGGGGTTCTTCAAGAATAAAGTGATTGGATTTTTAAAGAGTCAGCAAGGCTACAGTTATTGCCCGTAGTGTTGCAAGCGCCTAGGCTGCAGTGACCACTTGCCATCAGACGGGCCGTTAGCTTGTTTACTACCTTAGCGGTATTAAAAAATGATAAGAAGCTTTTAGAGTTTAAAAAATATTTAAGGGGTTGGAAGCAAAGAACCATTGAAAGTATAAAAATAAAAATAGAAAAATACAAGTAATACCGTATTTTGATGTATTTTTCAAACACCACCTTTAAATAAAATTCACAACAGTCAAGTGTGTCCTAGGATAGTATTTCGAAAACAAACAAAATAATATTTAAAAGACGAATGAATATATAAAATAATGAATTACGAATAATTATTGATAAGGAAACGATAAAATACTTCACAACAATTATCTGTTGATCACAAAAAAGACACTAGTAGAAAAAAATGTATAAATGATAGTTTTTATTTTATTGTTTTTCTTAATACCCTTTATTTTATTATGTTTGTTTTAGAGTAATTTTTTCTTTTATTGGATTGTTAACATTAATTAGCACAAGCTATGACATTTACAACGTCAAAATTAAAGAGAAAGGTAAGTTCACTAACATATTTATTATCTTTTAACATTTTTAAGTCCAATATTAGATCACCAATTTCCTTTTTATTTTCAGATCCCAAAGAAGTCAGCAAAATTTATCGTTCATTTTCTGTGTATACAAATTTGAATCGCTTGCTTAGTTTTAAATCTAGTAGTGGGTCACTACATTGCTTAGATGGGATAAGATCATTAGCAATGATGTGGATCCTCGTAGGACATACTTTTGTTGTACCAATGTTTACGCTTCCAATAGCAAATTTTGGTTACATTATGGAGGTAAATAGTACAAAATTTACAATTTTATTTAATATTAATTATACGTATAGATATAAATAAGAGGTAAAATTTCTTTGTTTGTATGTAAAGGTAAGTTCCGCAACTATTGTAGAGATTCAAAAATCTTAGACTTTAAATATTAACTTACCGAAAACTAGAATTAGTTAAAGCAAGAAACTTGCGATACAAGGATCAGAATTTCAATTCGAAACGTCTCGCCATCCTAAGAATTTTATCCATAATTGCAGTCACCCTTGGTCGGTAACATCTTTTTACATATAATATGACTTCAATGTAATAGTAAATCAAGGGTAGTAGGGAGAAAATTAATAACGAGAGGCTTAGGCCTTAGGGATCGTCAAAAAAAGTGAATAAACAAATAAAATCACAATTGAAATGTAAGGAATAGAAGTAGAAAAAACCATGCCACCGCTAGAGAATTAATGAATAAAACAGTTTTGGGTAAAATTAAAACTTGTAATGCTCGCTTGGCGCGTAGTTTAAATTTTGAACAGGACAATGCATACTTTATACTTTATAGACAATACGAACGGTGCATCATTACCGCTCGTGAGGAAAGTAAAATCTACAAAGAAAAATCCCCAGGAAAATATTAAAGTCTTAGCACCCCTTCTGTCTGCACAATGTCTAATGATAAATAATTTAGTTGCCATAGTATTTTTTCTTTAAATCAAAATATTGTAGCTTTTACCAGCGGCTCTGTCCGCGTTAAATTTTGGTATCGGCTTGAGATTTTTACAACAAGGGCTAAAGAATTGTAACGAAGTATTGTTACGGCAAACTATAGCTTCTACGTGGAATTAGGTTATAGTTATTCCTTTAGGAACTTTTGAATTTCCCATGATAAAAAGTAGCCTAGGCCTTTCTCCGTCTCTTAAACTATCACTTGTGCCAAATTTCGACACAATCAAATTGTCCGTTGGGGCGTGAAGGTAGAACTAACCAACAAACTCACTTTCGCATATATAATATTAGTATGGATAGAACTTACCAAGTTCTTAATTACTATATCAACTAACACACCTGACATAAAATTTATAGTATTTTCTATTTTTTTTTTTTCAATGAAACAAAATACAATAATAATCAATGGCAGGAAAAACCAATCAAGCTGCGAACTTAGTTTTTTTTTAAATGTGGGAAATATTTACGTATTACGAACCGATAAACACTTTCGCTTCGTAAGTCTATCCTCGAAAAAACATTTTGGAGTACTAGACGTACGGCATCGCAACCAAGAGAATGGGTTTTGGATGTGTTTTTCTTTTACGTGTAGCGGTCTGAGCGATCACGGCATTAATTAATCCCTATTATTGATATCAAATTTAAAGAACCAAAATAGAAACCTATAAATTAACAGTAATGTAGGTCCTGAACAAAAAATAAGTATTTTTAAAATTTTCTATTTTCCACTTTATTTTCTTCAATCACCCTACACATAAGCAAGCTTGTCTACGGTGACGTGTTTACATCCGCCAAAAACACCAGGTCGTAAGATTCACCGTAGGGTACTAGTTTCTATGTAGCTTTTTCCACACGACGTATCCACGTAAGATTTACTTTTCTTCAATCGTAGTTATGTTCGTCAAAGATTTTATCGTGGCCAAGCCGTAAGATTAATTTCGGATGCGGATCCGGCAAAATTCTTACCGTGGACTCTACAACATACAACATAGCGACTTTCGCAGTGCATCTGGAGTGGACTAAGGTGGCTTTATATATTTCCCATGAGTCCTAAACTACCAACTTTAAACTAATAAGCGGTAAAATAAAAGACCTGGGACCTGGGAGTATAAGAAGTAAGTCAGAATTGGGCACGTCCTACTTAATATTATGAATGTGAAAGTTTGTTTGGATGTTTGTTACTCAATCACGCTTCAACTACTGGACGGATCGGGATGAAACTTGGCATACATAATGTAGGTTAGGTCCTGGAATAGCATATAGGCTACTTTTTATCCCCAAAAATTCAAAAGTTCCTACAGGAATAACTATAACAGAGTTAAACGAACTATTGCTGCACCCATAGCATGCTAAAGCAAATCATTGGTATAACTAATTAATTAATTCATTGGAGTCAATTCAGGAGTTCCACGCCCAAAAACCGAATTTAGGGCGGGTGGAGCCGCTGGCAAAGTCTAGTTATCTGTAATTTTCGAATCACAAACTGATTTGGAAATTGAACTTTATTTTCACGATGTTATAATGTGACTAGTCATTATGATTCAGTGAATTAATACACTTATGATTCAATAGTTTAAACAATCTACATCCGTGAAACTTGATTTTTATCAAAGTTACAATCTTATCTCATCCATAATATACTGAAATGTATGTGGAAAGTAACCTTTGTGCATTGATAATAATGAAAACGAGATATAAAAAACGAGACTGTTAGTTAGTTAGGTACACATTATTTCAATTTTATATAGTTATTGTTAACCTTATGATTTTGTAGTATTTTAACATTTGTTAACGTCCCTTTGTTTTTTAACTATCGGATATCATGTGGTTCCGCGTATCAGATAATTTGAATGGTTGTATTGAGGACTTACTTAGTAAAAAGGCGCAATAGTCAGTAATTAAAACTTGCATATTTGCGTATTTTGCTTGTAGTTTTATTAATTATCTATTTTTTTTATGTGAAAAACACAAAACTAACAATTTTAATACAACTTTGCAGTGGTCAGCAAAATATCGTGCCCTTCACTCACTGCAGCACCGATATCTGTGGACACATTTTTCATGCTTGGGGGCTTACTCGCCGTTTACACAACCGCGGGAAAGCTTGACAGTCGTTAGTACTACTACTATTTACATAACGTGTATGTAATTTTTAAACTGAAACCAGTTCAACTTTGCGGTCTGAATTAGAATATTTTATTGTTAGCATGGTTCTTCGCCATGCCCTTGCGGACCCAGAAAATATTTTATCAAAGATTTTGAATGACATTCTCATTCTAAACTACATCGAATCTTGAAAGGACAAACATAGACATAGTCCATTACTCTTATCTATCTTAGATTATAGGATCTATGCACAGATTATAGGATTCTATGGCAAACTTCCATGCACACCACAGTACCCTATCACTAAGCCTATACACTTTCTATTTATATGCCCGTCTGTCTGTCTAACTGTCCAACCTTTAGATAGCTCTTGGATAGCTCTATGTTTTGAACCGTTATAGGTAGATTTATCAATTTTTGAACTATTTCTTTTGAAATAATGTTTAAAAATTGTCATATTGGCAACACAAAATAAAACAAAAAAATTTAAGTAAATTTTGAAAGAAAACGGATAAATTGTACCCAAAGCTGAGCACTCCAGTAAATCTCGAGGGAAATAGCAATACCATGCAAATTGCCGCTATATGACAGCTGTAATTGGAAAGTCGGAGAAAAGATATGTAGGGACGTGATGATTGTATGGCTGCGTTTTACTTCGAAGGTTCTGTCACTGGCACGCATAACTATGAGTTCTGTGTTAGGCACTCATGCATAATAGATCAGATGTTAAAGACCGGTGGTGCCTTTAATTAAAATAAAACGGGGGATCCGGCAAACTCGGAAAACTACAGGCCTATATCACTAAAAAAATCATACCAGAAAAAAATAATTTGTTGGATGCCTTGATTCGAGCGTAGCCATACGCTCACCCCCTGTCACAGTGCGGAATATCATTGGTCTTTTGACGTTTGTTTTATATCTGACTGACCCTGTCAAGGGTCATGATGGTATATAATTTTAAAACCCCAAGCTTATTTGCAGCATCAAATACATTTTCACCCGATTTTACCTTTTTTCTTTTTATTGCAGGAGGCCTAATCAAAAATATTCATCTCTTCTATTTGAATCGGATTTTACGTATGTTTCCTATATTAGCTTCTGCTGTTCTGTTCGATGCTTCACTTTTCAATCATGTTACCGATGGACCTTACTTAACAAGCTTAGCTGCCAGAATAGATAATTGCCGAAATAATTGGTGGACAACTTTTCTTTATGTTCAAAACTATGTCAATCCATTAAACCAGGCAAGTACTAAGCTAGTTACTAAATTATTAAAAAAAAATGGTTCAGTAGTAACTACTGTACGAGAAACTTCTCAATGTTATCGAAGAATTTTGGTAGAAATCCGCCCTCTTGAAATTAAGTGCCCTTAAATATTTATAAGATTTTTTATTTAATCAAAATCGAATTATGTTTGAAAATAATGAACGCCATATTTGATCCGCCATCTTGGAGTTTTAAAAATAAAAGATTCGCAAGAAGCACCCCCAAAAACCAAACAGAAATGACGAGTACACGCTCACCTTCGATTTGTCGACGACATAGTGGTCTTGGCAGATTCGCTGAAATACACGCTGCTCAGAGACGTATATACCTAGTTTAAGTAGTCCATTCCAACTTTGAGACAGAGGTTAACCAAAAATTCCAGCTTGGTTGGGCAGCGTTCGATAAACTATGCAACATCATTTCGTCCAAAATACCTTAAGACGAAAATGTATAAAGCCAGTGATGACTTATAGTACAGAAACGTGGCTTATAACTGTTGGCCTCTTGAATAAGCTTAGATCCGATCTATAGGAATAGCTATGCTTCGTCTTTCTTTGCGCAATAAAGTCTGTAATGAAGAAATTCGTTAAAGTTCCAATGTTACCGACATAGCTCAAACAGTTAGTAAGCTGAAGTGGCAATGGACAGGCCACATTACCTGTCGAACCGATAACCGATGGGGAAGAAAGGTTCTCGAGTGGCGAATACGGATCAAAAGGCGCTGCGCGGGAAACGCAGGAAGCCGATGGGCGTGGGCGGCTCAGGACCAACCGTTGTGGAGACTAATGAGGAGGCCTACGTTCAGCAGTGGACGTCTTCCGGCTGTAACGATGGCCAAAAAAAATATTTTTACTGATAAAACAAACACACACACACAGATATTGTTAAAAATAGTTGCTGATAATTCTCCAGGTCTCAAAACAATGTCAGCAATTTCGATTTTCGAACCCAAAACTAACTTCTCATCTCAAAATATTTCCCATAAAAACAAAAAAATCGTTAACTTTAAGACTGGCTTATTTAATTTATTTACTAACTACGTACTTATTTCACTTAAAATGTATCTTTAATTTTAGTGTTTAGGTCACACTTGGTATCTTGACATTGACATCCAACTACACATACTGCTTCCATTAGTACTATTCTGGATACTTAGGGGGAAGAAAGATGCATGGATAGCCATGACTGCAGCATTGCTCATGAGTCTAACAGGAGCTACAATTTATAATTTCAACAAAAACTTCCCAGCTGGAACCTGGGTGCCTTCGTATGTATGATATTGTACTCTAACTTACAGTAGCAAGTTAATTCTTTGGTTATTTTTAGTACATAATACATGGTACGAATGAATGAATTACTTCACTAACTCACAGATGAATGAATGACTTATCCCTAATATTACATTGTAATATTGGCCATTAAGGCTACAGATAAAGCAGTTTTGAAATCGGTTGATCAGTTGAACAATTTTAAAAGATATACGTGTTTAAAAACAAAATGTTCATAAGTATTAAAACAATGGTCGCTCCCAGAGTTTTTTGCATTGAATACAATTAATGAAAATTACTCAGTAAATAATGAACTAGACAAAAGTCTTACAACATATATATATTTTTTAATGATTTAGATGCACGACGTATTTAAGGTTAAGAAGTACCTAAGTAGTTTTAGGTTCAGTATGTAGTTCAACTTTCTTTATTTTTTTAGACGATTTGGCGAAGACACACAATACATGCCAAAATATTACTTTAATACTTTAACTAGAGCTTCGCCCTTTTTTGTCGGTCTATTTTTTGGATATTTATTGCATATACATCGAGGAAAGAAAGTCATAATCCCAAAAGTAAGTTAATGTCAATATCATTTAGAAATTCCTTATTTTTGAAAATAAAAATGTAAGTATGACTTCACAAATTTTTTTTTAATTTCGTCAAGAATCTTTTTTGCACATAACTATTAGTAATAAAATATAATTATTTTGTTATCAGTTTTAATTACAGATAATATTTTTTAGTGTATGCTTATAGCAACATCTATCGATTCACTTTGATAAGTGAGATTTCAGTCAGTAAATACTATAATTAATTTAAAAATAAAACTTCTTTATAGTGGGTTTGTTAAGCTATAAATTTAAGTCAGTAATAATTTAAAAATGATATTAAATTTAATCTATTCCGAATTGATATATTTAAATTAAATGTGTTTATGTGTTGTAAGAAAACGGCAAAAAAAACTCTCCAGCGGTCGCTCTTTGCAATTTTTTTACCTATTACAGGCACTAGTAGCACTATTTTGGGTTCTTGCTGCGGGACTGTCATGTTGGGTAGTTTCTTTTACTTACCTCATTATACAATTGGATTGGGATAACCAGCTCGTTGACAATCTCATGAACTCTTTCATGAGACCAATTTGGGCAGCATCTCTCGGCTGGATGATCTTCGCATGCGTTCATGGATATGGTGGTGAGCATGCAAATCCCACTAATATTATAAATGCGAAAGTTTAGATGTTTGTTACTCAATCGGATCGTGATGAAACTTGGCACACACATAGGTTAGGTCCTGGATTAGGACAGGCCTTATTTCATACCGCAAAATTCAAAATTTCCCGCGGGAATAACTATAATGTTTGTTAGTCAATCCTGCTGCAACGGAGCATCGAATTGAGCTGAAATTTTGCACAAAGGTAGATCAAGATACGGAAAAGTCATAGGCTTTTTAATCCCGAAAAAATCAAAAGTTCCTGTAACAGTAACTATAACTGTATTCCACTTGAACGGATTATTATATCGGCAAGTGATACCCCTGGTGTTGCAAGCGTCCATAGGCTACGGTGACCGCTTACCATCAGGCGGACCGTAAGCTTGTTTGCCAACTTAGTGGTATTAAAAATTAAAAAACTTGAACGAACTATAACTGTGGCTATAACTTGCTATAACAAACTTTTTAAGTATAATCAAGGAAGTGCCGTAAGAATCCCACGCCGATAATCAAATTTAGGGCGGGTGGAGCCGCTGGCAAACACAAGTTAAAACATAAATGCAAGATTGAAATGTTGGATGTAAATAATTATTGAACAAAACCGTACATTTCGTATAACTCTATTTTATTTTACTAAGTAGTCATGTTTGTATAGAGTTTTTTTCCTTAAAACATTCAAAAATAAAGGCACTAAAAATATTTACATTCAGTTTTTTTTATGTATTATTTATATGGCACATTGTTATGTGTCGAAACCCTTTATATAAATTGATAATGCATTTGTTTTATAGGACCGATCAATTGGTTTTTATCACTAAAAATTTGGAAACTGCCAGCTCGTATCTCCTTCGCAATGTACATTTTTCATTACTCACTGATGTACCTCACTTGCACTATGGAACTTCAGCCGTTTTATTTTACGGTTGCAGCATTTGTAAGTATTCAATAAACTAAAAATACTACATCTTAGTTTTTATTATGTAACTATGGAATGTTATACTTGTCACTGTTGAATGTGCAGCTATCTTTCACCTCAAAGGTTTAGATAAAAGTCTTTAGGTGATATAATTTTTACAAAATTGTAATATATTTAAAAAATATTATGGTTTATATTTGACTATTGTAAATTTCTGGTTTATTTGAAATTATAACTCGAAGTTTACAGTCATACATAAAGTACCTACCTATAACAATCTTTATCGTTTTTAATCTAATGAAATGTTGGATAGCTTGGAGGTGCTATAATATCGTTTTAACTGGAAGAAATTAAAAAAAAACTTATTTTAAGACTATTTTTAATAGTCATTGTTATCTAACTTTGATTACCCTTAAGCTCAAAAATTTGCCCTGTAATATAATTTCCATGTACTGCAATTTTGTACTTAATTTCTTTCGAAAATTGTGATTGTTTTTTTAAAAGCTGCGAACTTGAGTAAAATTGCACTATATTAGGATTGAGATATTTTCCTTTTATTATAATTTTAATTTCCTATTAATTAATTTGATATTTTTATTGATTCTTAATTATTCTAAACTTAATATGTATTATGCATTTTTAAAATAAAAATATTTTTACCCTTAACTATTTTTTTTTTTTTTCGTTTCAGATGTTTAGATTTTTTGGTGACTATGCACTGACTCTAATTGTGTCCTTTATAGTAACGTTATTCATTGACTATCCTTTCTCAACGATTTTCAATGTTGTTTTAGGTGCAGGTATGTATCATAAAATCATAACTATTTTGAGTTCTAGTGTTTTTTAACTAACCAGACTTTTTATTTTTAAAGGGATCAAAAAGACAACACCACCAAAAACCGAACCAGAAATATTAGGAAAAAAATTCAATAATAAACAAATTGAGAACGAAACTCCAGTTGACAAACTAGAAGAATCCAATAACACACCAAAAGAAGACGCCAATCAAATGTCAAATGGGGAATCAAGTGAAATTAACAATGGAGAGTCAATAGATCTGGCTAATGGTGATAACGAACAAAAAAAAGATTTAAGTAGTTTAGAAAATTGATAAAAGCTGTGATGCTAATTGAACGTGCTATAAACTGTAGTAATATTAATTGTACATACTCCTCTAATAACTTATACTTTATAATCGTAAATAGGTATAATTATAAATAGTTAGTTGATCTCAAATTTACAATAAACATGAAAAATATTAAATCTTTAAAATTTATTAGTCCAATTGTACAGTGCACATAATATTCACAAGCAGCTGCCCCCTCTATTTGGGCGTGGATAAGCAAATTCTCGAAGTGATCTTTATCCAAAAACTTTTTCGCCACTACACCTTCATCCTTCCACATGTAGAAGGGCCGTTCGAAGGCGTTTTGATGCATGTAGGCGCACCATCACTCCAGTAACGGTGAATTCTGCGGCCGCCACTACACGACCTTATAACAACAGCCCAACTTTTTGTCCAACGTGAGTGTTAGATGAAGTTAAGACATGTTACATAGGTTTTGTTGACGCGCGATCACTTTATTCATTATTTACTTATTTCATTATCAGCCCACTACAGTCTACTGCTGGGTATAGGCCTCTCCCAAGGTGCGTCGTGCGTTACGTTGCATGATCCTGCACATTACGCATCCAATAGCTCACAGCAATTTTGCGTACCTATGTCCTCTCACCATCCAGTATTTGGTATGCATTGTCATCACGTTGCCTATACAGATGAGTCTAAAGACGAAATTTTTTTACCCTTGGATGCTACCTGTCAAGACTTACGCTGCAGGAATGTGGACACTTACAGCGGGACTGATCCACATGTTCAAAGTCACATATCGCGATTGAGCCAGCTATACTGTGAGAATCTCTGAGGGACAGTCATCCGAAAAAGAATAAAAATCACCTAAAGAATTCTCACTCACTCTGATTTGTAGAAGGCTTATGCGCGTATGAGGCAGTGGACCAAAATAAGATGATATGATGTAATTATATTACTGTTGTTTTTAAAAATTAAACAAAGTTTAATATTTATAACGCCATTATGATTTTAATATACATACATATGTAGGTACTGCACTACGTTTTTACGTTTTACCAGTGCTTAGGACTAAATTAAAATATTAATATTGTTTTCTGCATCTAAAATTATGAATAATTAACATTACTGAATATATTATACAATAAAAAAGAAAAGGAGCATAGTTGGTAGAATGGTCTGAGTAAACTGTACAAGAGCTAGCGCTCAAGAAGCCATTCTATCTTCGATTAAGTCTGTCAGTCTTCGATTAAAATATTAGTGCATTTTTCCTTTTTAACAACATAGCGGTAATTTCCTTTCAGCGATGGAAAAAGTTTTTATCAATGACATAGTTAACTCAAAAGAAAGTGATTTTTGTTGAGAATTTCCTAACCAGCTATCATACGTCCCTACTATTGGGGCATGGCCGGTCTCATCTTGGGCGAGGGCGATTTCGGCCATATTCCATTATGCGGGCCATCGCAGCGTCACTGTTGGCTGGCAAGTCAGCAGTTTTTGAACTGTAACAACGAATTTATGGTTTTTTAGATTATTTTCCTGTATGTACGAGTATGCTTAGTAACGTTGCTGCTTGCCAATTGCATGATTCTAGGACAACGGGAAGTACCCAATTGTCAGTACACAAAAGAGTAGTATTGTCAGGCAGACCGACATTTTTTATATTAAAACTACAAATTCACAAATTCCGATTTTTTTCCTATATTTGTGCTGTTCGACCTTGCTTCGTGTGAAATTTCATGATACTAAGACAGCGGGAATTACCCTATAGGTTTTGATTTATATGTGAATGCCAAAATATGCAACAAAAATTTTCGGTCGTATTTTTGTAGTGCTTTGACTTGTAAGCTTGATTTTTTTACAGCTTCAAGGGTCCGTAGACCTTAGTATTTGATACACATTTTAACTTGATACCTTCACTCTTTCGTGAGAAAAAGGGTCTTGAGAGACAGACCGACAGACGGACGACAAAGTGATCCTTTGAGGTTTCCTTTTTTCCTTTTGAGGTACGGAACTCAAAAAACATTGTCACCATCCAAGAATACGACAAGTTCTTTTAGTTAAACAAGAAATATGCGTTAAAACATAATAAAAAACTAGATTTTAAATAGTTAAAAAATAACTAAGTATTAAATTTATTTCAATAGGACCAAGCTTTTTTCTTCATTTAACGATTGACCGACATTTAAGGCCACCTTCCAACTTCAGAGATATTTTGCTGATGCTAATACCTGTTCCTGAAGCAGCAACTATCTGAAAACTAAATTACTGAAAACTATGTGTCTTTTAAGCCATAAAAAATTACAACAAACTTTCGCATGAACAACAAGCATTCGAGTTCAAATTGTGTCAATTAAACAAGTTTATAATGATATCAACATTTTGCATAGAGCAACACGGCATCCTGACGCTGCCGAGAGGAGGCGCCATGAAGTCTTTTACTCGTTACCAAATTTTGCGAGGGACGGGAAAACAGGTACAAAGTTACTAAACAGTTACAAAAAGTTGAACTTATAATGACACTATTTTGAATGTGCGTCACTTTGTTACAGTGCATAAGACAGTTGCGCGTAACATCCATGTTCCTGAATTTATTCGTAAACAGAAAGGGCTTGACCTGTCGATCAAACTATCGATAAATTGAAAAATTTTATAGCAGTAAAAGTAGTAGTATTAAATGCTAGTGAATACAGTGTTTTTATAATTGTAATTCATACTAAACAATATGTATTATTTTATAAATTCAACGAAAACTTATTACGATGATATTTCTTTACATAGAAAAGCACGGAATAACTTTACTTCAACATCAGATTAAGCACTAATTATATAACATATACAACAATCTTATAAAATCTACAAAAGATACTTAAAAATACTCTAAATGTAACAAGATATTTGTTGCTATTATCCTTGCTGCAAAACTTATCCTGTTATCAACAAAATATAACCATTACTACAATCAATACAAAAAAAAAAGTTTGCGGGAGAAAATTTCTCTGAAACCGTACTGTACGCGACCATTTTGGTTCTAAAGTGGGAGAATAAATTCCCTGCTGATAACGAGCGGCGAGATAGTAGAAAGTAGCCGTTGGCATCATTTCAAACAATTCCTCAGAACACATCACATTATACAAACTGTAGAACACACACAGGGAGGCAAAGTCTCTCCTCAGACTTAAGGGCTCGATACGGCAAGTGAGTTTGGGATCGTCGTCAATTCTCACAGCCCGTCGTTGAATGGTGTCTGATTAATAAATAAATGACATATTGCTATCAATAAAGTCCAAACAATGTAACAATAAGCTATGAATTAATTAAAAAATGTGATTTTCATATATCTTGTATTTGCTGTTTTATTTCTGTGTCTTAGTTTTTACAAATGTTTAGTAACAACGCCACTGTGTCTATTCTTATTCTGTGTCTGGAAGTAATTAGACAGCAAATTGATAAAAATCCCTAACTAGTTATTTAACTTCGCCAGTTGTAATGCTTAAATTGGTTCATTTAACCTAATAATTGATTGAATAAATGAATGTCTGGACTACATGAAGCGGAAATAAAAAGAAACGATTAAATGCGATTCAGACTTATACACCGGGAGTTTCATACTACTATATAATTTACACACACAACCTTAAGGCGGTTATCCATCCAATGACTAACCACAACCAACGTTGCTGAACTTCGCATATCGTTTCCAATGATCAAATGGCTATTATTACTAGCTTATGTGATAATTTAAATTTGTTAACGCTAACCCGTCTCAACCGTTTTTTATTTTTTATTATACTTTACAGCTCACACTTTAATTAGTGCAGGTTTGAAGCTTAGATATAAGTATTACTATCTTTATTATAGATCAAAAACAACAAAACGTGTTTTTTTATTATTTTCTAAACTATTAATTTTTGTTTATTAGGTTTTAGGTAATCCGCGGTAACAACATGTTCTGTAAAATTACCTGTTACTATTCAAAGCTCTTTAAAGTTCGGACAGACATACAGACAGACAGCGTAGGTTTCGTAATTTGGGTACGCAACCCTTAAAAGAAATAATAAAGTTGCACAGACTTCAAAAAAAGTAACAAATACACCTCTGAGGAGACAATTAATAATTGGCATCTAACTTCAATAAGAAGAGGGCAGAATTTAATATTTAATTTTTTAGTGTGCTTTTGAAGTCAGTGTATTTTTTTATATGTATCATTTTTTTATTTTAGTATGGGCATAATCAGAATTAATTACCATTGGCAAAGACTTCACGTAAGCTTCGCTAAATTTATCAGGCCAGCGGTATAAAACCTTCATTATCTAAAGAACTCGGGGAAATATTCTGAATTACATTTTTTTTAAATGTTGGTCAACATTCTTTAATCTTTGTTGCTGTCCATAGCAGACATTTTAAAATATCAAGATAAAAAAGCCTTAATGAAAAAAACACTTGCCTCTATTTTGTAATACGAAGCAGGCACGGTCATTGCGTTACCAAAATAAAAGTTTTCCTTGAAAACTGACCGTGTATCAAATTTATCAGCCATTTTAAATAAAACCGTCAGAAAAACGTTAATTCGATATTGCATCAAGTACATTTCGAATAATAATATTTTTTTCTTACCATTAATCTAGGTATCTACTACTACCATAAAAAGGAATTCGAGTTAAACGTCAGTAAGGTAATTGCTAAAGGTTTTTGAAATAAGCGAAATATAAAAGTGATTTTGCTTGAATACCAGTATCACAAATAATATTGCATTTATGACTGATTTACTTACACATATTTATAAACTGTGGAGCGGCGGCAAAGAGGAACTCTCCTGTCGGTCGAGGTGTTATACCTGGGGACCGCCGTGGTCCATTTACTTGCGCTTCGGTTTCTATATATGCTGAACTACCAAAGAAACTTTGATAGCGCGATGAAGGACGCGTGACGTCAGCCTTGCTTGTAGCGGCAGGATATGATCCGCTACAAAATAAACAGCTTATATAGTAGACGCTGAATTAATTAACATAGGTTGTTAGAAAAAGGCGCTTGCTTTAAAGAACATACCTTATCAATTAGGTAAGTTTTGGCTTTTTAGAAGCAGCATGACAGCAAAAGTGAAGTCATTAAAAGTGACTAAAAGGCCATTTTTTTCTCTTAACGTAATCAAACCCATCTCTTTAGACGCAGAAGAAAATGACGATTACAACTATGTATATAACTTAATATCGCCAAAATGGCGTTGCAGTCAATTAGCTTTTTTAGCGTATATAATGTATGGTATATATATATATGACTACATACTTTCTAAATTACAATCTAATATTAAAAATAGCCATAAACTTTATAATAGGATTAGCTTTAAGTCTTATAGAGAGAATGTTGCTAATATTTTTAAATGATAAAACACATTTGCATTCGTTTTCATTATCACTGCTACGTTTCACATACCAGGATTTTTGGATAAAGATAATGTTTAAGGCATTTATTAAAAAAAAAAATATTAGGTAAAATTGATAAATGTTACTGCATGATGCTAAAAGTACATTATATAAGCAGCATATATTTTACTTCTATTTATAGCTGTAGTATTTGACTTATATTTATTTTTGTAGTATTTTCTATAAGTTGAGTATTGTTTGTTAAACATAAGCCAAGTGGTCATCAGTATGTCCGTCTGTATTTATAGGCAAAGATTATTTACAGGAACTGTTTTTGCTACCGACTTCAAATTTGGTTCAGTTGTGAAGTATATTTATCTGCATCTGTTCGGAAAAAAAAAATATAAAATTTAACTTTAATATTGAAAATACAAATTAAGTTATAAGGCCTTAAATTGTGTATCTCAAAATTAGTTTAAAATAATGTTATATTGTATCATTTAAAAGAAATTTAAAACACTATTTTGTCTATTAATTAAAATGTATAGCAACTATCGCCCTTTCTCCCTTTCTCTCTCTCTTTCAGTATTATTTTCTCTTTCAGAACTTTTTGAAGTGAAAACTTCTTAAGCGGCATTGTACACTTTTCTTGTGATGGGTAAAAATTCATGTTAAACTCGTGTCAGGACACGTGACCTGATCGAAAATTTGTAAGACGAGGGGATTGTAGACCGCCCCGGCGCGGCCTAGGAGAGGAAGTCTCTTTCTATCGTGCGGAGAAAGTTCTGAAGTGTTAAATTCTTAATGTAATTGTCATGTTTGTGTATGATAGCAATAAAAGAATATTGTATTTTACCTCATAAATGATTGTACTTTTATACTGAATTAAAGCAATTCGTGCAAAATTATTCCGTAACCATTCCAAAATATCAAAAATGCACAACGTTAATATTCAAGTTTTCACTTCTATCGGCACTTCCGGAGTGCAACCCGTTTTTTTCCCTATTCTTTGACATCCAAGGAACATAAAAACCCAAATGCAAGAAGTTTTCAATTCGTAGGAAATTTCAGAAAATTCAGAAGTTTAAAAAAATACGGCTTATTTTGGTATATCTACAGCCTACAATATCTACAGACGTCCTACAAAATATCATAATATATAAAAGTGTGTACAAGTACAAGTAAGTACCTACAAAGCAAAACTGTCATTAATTATGGGCACAGACTATATAATACCATAGATATGGGTTTGTAAACAACAAACCATACAAAAATTACACATACGTACAAAACAGTAAGTTTACTTAGACTACACAGTCTCATAGAAAACAAAAGAGGGGCGCGTGGGCGTACCAAGATATTGTAGACAGTCTATGCCATCACAGGTGTCTCGGAATTAGAAATACTTTGAAAAAATGTTTTTGTTTTTTGGCCATAACTATAAAAAAAATCCCCGACCTCAGAAACTTTAAATAATTTTACGAGTTTTCTTGACTACAGTAAAAACATACAATAACACAATCAGTAACTTTGGTAATTTCGTTTTTTTTCTGCAATGCTTAGGCACCTACATGTATGAAAAATTTGTTTATTTCACAGAATACAATATTTAGTGAATCATACGTGACTATAGATTAGATCAGGATTTTGATTTTAAGTAGGATCGTGCAATTCTTTTTAAATCTTATCATAAATGATATTTCATTTATCACTAATTTGTATATCGAAATCAGATTGAATATATTTTTATAACATATTAGCATTTCTCACCTTACTTAATAATGATACATTCCATCTAAAACAGTATGTATGCTAAAATGAATTTTAAAATATTTTTAATTTTGTTCACTTTCCAAAGTATAAGTGTAATAAGTGGTAATTTAGAAGTAAAACGTTCAAATCGTTTATTGGACACAAACTTATTTGAAGATGCCGTCGACTCCGAAACTTGTGAACAACAAATTGACTACATTTCATCAGAAAATACATTCCTCAGAAATCAATGTAAGTATCTATCTATATTTTATTTGATCCCACCAAAAACCAAATTGTCTCAAAAAATTCACAAGTTATTTGCTTTGGATAACAGTTAGGATAATTATCTAGTCAAAGAGAACTAACAATAGAACATTGTGGATTAAGGGCAGTAAGGAGAAAATTACTAACGAGAAGCTATTTAGAAGCCGCTTTAATGACTCTAGTTTGTAATATCCGTACTGCCCGTGTTACACATAATGTTTTTCATCACATTTGCGAGTAGATAAATAAAAATATGAGGCGAAAAAATTTACATACCTACTTAAAGTTTACTTTACAATTTTTATAAACACAATAAAAGTTTTTCAAGTTACCTTAGTGTGTAAATATTTATCGTCAGGAACTTTATTGAGATTTTTTGCTTCATTTTATCCCGTAAATATCTTCTATTTTTACTCACATAGGTACCAATCTGCTCTTCAACATAGAGTTGAGGTTACTATTCGCGGTGCCTCGCAGCGTGTTTGTATTTCCTACTTGTTTTGGACATTTACTGAGCAAATACGTTAGACTTCGGTGGTAGGGAATTTAAATTTATTTCTTGAACCCTATTAACAATATCAGGCGGTGTCGCATTTATATTAAACTCATCTGACGACGATTCACTTTATTTGTAAGTTGTAAATAAAAAATCTCACCAAAATGAATTAGTGGGGACAGTAGTGTAGCCGTCTAGCGATATCTAGAGAATTTTTAAATGAAAATTATTGCCTACAGTTAAAAATTTTTGGTCGCCATTATCGTTATAAGTTTATATCATTTCATTATGGCAATTATAGTTTTGATTTTGACCACCGGGTTAGGAAAAATTGTTGTACTATAATTTCTCGCTTGGCGCATAGTTCATATCTTAAACTCTAGGTGGCGCTTTTGTACAATTTATTTTTATTTTATCGTACAAGTAGAGCGCGCGCAATGCGTTCAATGACATCATATCGCCCGTGGGTTTTATACAAAAACTCCTGCATTTTATATTTATAAAGAAAGAGGTTTTCTTTTTATCTATCTTACACCTTTAAACGAGCAATTCTTGTATTTATACTAGCTAACCGGGCAGACGTTGTCCTGCATGACACCGACTGCAGCGCCATCTGCCGGGCTAATTTGTGTAACTAAACCATCCAGGGCGCCACCCAAACACATACAAAAAACATCATTCCAATCGGTCCAGCCATTTAGGAGGAGTACAGTGACATACACACTTACAGTAGAATTATATAAATACAGATTAATAATCTGAATCTCGGAAACGGCTACAATGATTTTTATAAAACTTAGTATGCAGGGGGTTTAGGGGCGATAAATCGATCTAGCTAGGTTTCATTTTTAGATAACGTCGTTTTATCCGTGTTTTAGGCAATAATAAACTAAATAAAAAATAAAAATATGACTCTTTCTGACATCTATTGACGAGTAGTAATACTTTTACCGACAACAACACTAAAGCTAGGTACTTGACAATAGATGGCGTTTTTAAAAAAAACAACCAAAGCTCAGATCTCCCAGGTACTGCGATATTTAGTAGAGGTAAATCGAGTGTTTTTAGGGATCCGTAAACAATAGGCAAAAACGGAACCCTTATAGTCTCGTCATGTCCATTCTTCCATCCAGCCGTCCCTCCGTATTTCACGGGCTTATAATTCATATTTCACAAAATTGTGTATTTTGTAAACCGCCACACAGATTAGTTATAAAAATGAAAAAAAAAATTTTGGGCGGTCCATACTTGAGTTGGAGGTTGAAAACTTATTAATCGCGCCCCCATTGTGTAAGGTATCATCGGATAGTGCTTTAAAAATGCAATGGAGGATCTTAAAAACTTATCTATTTTTCTATTAATGTCTATTTTTCGAGTTATTGGCTTTGAATGTTAAAAAATGTGTTTACTTCTGAAACTTTTGAACCACGTATTATAAAAATCTAAAAAAAATACGATACGGCTTTATGAAAAAAACTGGTTTGAACAAAATCAGTTCATTAGTTTTTTAGATGATCGCAATAATTCTCAGTCTCCGGAACCCTAATTTATTGCATGTCTGTCTTAAGCAACACACACTTGGTCAGATTTTTTTGTTTTCAGTCAACATATCAAAACAACATTGACTATTTTGGACAGATTTCTTAATTGGTTTTTGGTTAAAAATCTTGTTGTATTTTATTGCATCAATAAAGTGACAGATTAATGAGGTACCTACATACTTATTGTTTTTTATGACTTTTACGAGTACTTACTACTATTTGCACTGCAATAATACTGTCTTTCTACTGTTATGTTTTAAATGTTGATTTTTGACTCCCTCGCAGCCTAAATGGTAGTGTAGCCAGCTGGTGTGCAGAGGGTGTAGATTCGCTTCCCGCACTGAACAAACATTTGTGTTTGTCTGTAGTATATATTTACAAAAAAAAGTAATAGTTGTGTACTAGTATTTGTATCCGTTGTCTGGTAACCATAACACGAGCTTTGGCTACTTTTGGGCCAGACGACGTTGTGTATAATGTCTAAAAATATTTATTATTTATTAATTTCTATAAATTTATATGCATATATACAATAAAACCAAATTTCTTATAAATAAAAAAAAATTAAAATATATCATAGCAGAGAATAAAATAGTTTGAATTGCTTTATTATTAAATTATTACAGTCCTAGATGCAGGGATAAGATTCCCAAGGGGGTTCTTTGCTGGAAACACAATTGACTTTGGAAATTACTACCAATGCCTTGGATTACGTCAAGAATTAGAAAATACAATTATAGAAGGTAAATACTGCATGATAGCAGTACTTTTAAGGCAATCATCAGAAGAATCTCGACTTTTGGAGGCACCATGGTTAGATTTCGATTCGACAGCAATACAAGACGTGGAAAAAATTGAGAATGTTCAAAATTATAAGAAATACAAACATTGTGTTCAAGCTTTTGTTGGTAAAGAAACAGATGACGAAAGGTATGCTTCCTTAATTATTTTCATATAAATTAACTTTAAATAGCAGATGCTATATAATGACTTGATTTTTCTCACCGCTGTAAATTAGGTAAGTATGCACGGTCAGCGTGGATTTTACACGACATAGGAAACATGTTGTCATCTCCATCCCTTCAACAAAAATAAGCTCTGAACCGACGAAGAGGCAAATAAACACTTTCACAAATATATTAGTTATGACGAATTATTTTTATCCATGCAAATGAAATACGTATTTATTTCGTACAAAAATAGGGTTTAAATTATTATTTTAACTGATTTTACAGATCTTATAACTGGGCTATTGATGCACTATCCTATAGAATTGATAGCGAAAGTGTACTTCTCATATAAAAAAAACGTTCAATGTAGTTCAAATATTTGTTTGGCAAAAAATCGGTGATCCACGGCGCTTTGGAAAGTCTGTCTATAAAGAGAAGACACAAGCTTTGTGTCTTGGACGTTGCCGAGCGACTTGTTGAATTTAAAATGCATAAGTCTCTTAAAGAATCCATGTACACAGAAAAACTTATAAACTTTTACCACGATGCCCTCTTTAGGTAATTGGGGCCCTGTAAATGTTCATTGCACTTACACAGATGAAACTATGTTTTCGTTTGGTCTGCGGCAACGATATAATAAAAGTAAGAAGTACTAAAACAGAACTAATTTAAAATGTTGTGTCAAGATATATTTAATTGCTTCCAATATTTAAACAGCTGCTGCGATGGTTCCATGTGATCCATAGTAGACCAGCCAAAAGTTGCATTAAGCTACGAGCTATAGTCACCTCCCCCACCCTCCTCGTAGGGCCCCTTGAGATTTATTATGCAGTATAGCCTTAAATTGCACTCTTTCATTACAGTCACCCACTTATTAACAACTACAATAAATATTGAAAGCAACAAAAAGTTCGGTCAAGTTACGGTCAGCAGCATGTTAAAACACTGGACGGTCGTTGGACTGTCTCACATGGAACTCCAAAACTCTTCACTATCACTGAATATCGGTAGAGAATCTCAATTTTTATCAATTAAAACAATGATTTTGCATTGGATATCTAAAAAAATATTTGTTTATTTACTACTTATATTTTCTCTTAATAATTCATCATCAGTGGAAAGAAGATTTTCATAAATTTCAACTACTTTTTAAACTAGCGGGAGCACTGATTTATCTTTTTCCCTTTTTCTGTAAAAACCCCGTTGTCTGTAATCAAATCTTGCAAGTTCAATTTGGTCCACTTTCCGGTGTTCGATTGAATTGAAGTTGCATACACACGTAAATTGGATGACAGTGCAATATAATGATGTTATAGAGCTGGTCTGATGATAGAGCCGGAAGGTGGCCAAAGGACCTCTGTAACTAAATGACGCTCCCCCATCGAGTTTGGACTTATTTGATTTATCTTGACAAGTATTTTAGTTTAAAACGATAATCAGGTTCTGAAGAAAGATTGTTTTTAAAAATTTTTTTTTACATATATATTCTTGTTTGTTAACTCAGCACCTAAAACCAAACGCTAAATTTTTTATGTCAGCTAAAAGTTACTTAGTAACTATATAATTTGGTAGTCATAATTTCATGATACTTAGTACTTTGAATACTTGCGTTAATAGAAATTTCAGACTTTTACTCTGACATGCTACATAAATGCTAAAACTTGGATTTACCCTGAGTAGTTAACAAAAAATACTGCCATGTTTGCTCAACTGGGTTCAATCTATACTATAGGTAACATTATTAATGCGAAAGTAACTATGTCTGTCTGTTTGTATCCTCTTCACGGTTAAACCGCTAAACCAATATTGATGAAATTTTGTATGGAGATAGTTTAAGCTCTAGGGAAGGACAAAGAATAGTTTTTATCCCGAACAATTCAAAAGTTCTCGTGGGAATAACTATAACCGAGCTTAAACGAACTATAGCTACAGCTATAGTTTGCTATAGCAAACTCCATAAGTATAATTAAGGAGTTACACGGTGTGTATAATTGAATTAATATAATATTATAGAAATGTAACAGGTTCATCAATTTAAATAGGGCATCAAAACCATGTGGAGAAGATTTCTTAATCGTATTTATTTGAATGGCTTTGTATTTATTAAGGTTTTTAATATATTTTTTTTTGTTGCAGTCTATTCAACGAACTTACGGAATATGTAGAATTACTTACCGCGCCGGTTTGTATTCCTAGGTCTTGTACTACTCAAAAAGCTTTTGAAGAAGCATTACCTTTTAATTTGAGTTTTTTCGGTGTTTCACATAGAGAGTTGTTTTGTCGTCTCCCAAATGACAAGGCATGGTTACCCGCCGATTACGTTGCTGGGTAAGAAAGAATTCTGCTAAAAATAATATTCCTTTTTAAAAATGTTGGTTCTCAAGACCTAAAAAAACAATTTGAGTAACTATTTAGTAATACAATTTAATAAATTGATAATTTAACAATTTACTACAAGCATAATTTTTATAAGATTTTTTAATTAAAAGATTATTATAATTGTATTTTTTCAATGTTATTATAGCTTGTTTAGGTCTATATTTTTTGGGTCTTACACGAGAACTATATTTAGTAATTATATTTATTATACCTTTTTGTATTTTTGACCGTCTACAAAGGCAATTTTTTTATCCGAAGAATGACCCGAAAAAAATAAGAATAATGGAGACTGCTTTATGTTCATGGGAACTAAATATATTATTGGGTCATTTTTCAAATTAGAGATTTTTGTCACAAAATTTACAGTTAAAAAGTTTTTTCTAGGACTTTATTCACTATCATCGGTATATTGACTGCGCTCAGCACTTCGTATGATATTTACAAAAAAAAGTTTCAAAGAAAAGGTAAGTAAATCACATTATATTATATTTTAAAAATATAATCACTTGGTACAGATACTTTTATACATACGTAACTATAATGATATGAAATTTCATAATTTCAAAGGAAGCTCACTATTTATTTGTAGTTTTTCAAACACCGTATTGTAACGTAGGTGTCTATATGTCTATGTTTTTTTTTTTTAAATCCGTATTCATGTTCTAAATAACGTATAATGTAAATTTTTGAAATAGTTTTTCATTAATTTATTGAAATTTTTTCAAAGTTTCAAAATTAATTTCCTGAAATTTATCAGCATTTGTTGTTTTTTAAAATTTTAACACAATTATCTTATTAAACACACTTATAAATAAAAAGCAAAGTTCAATATGTTTGTTTGTTACTTTACAACTCAAGATTAAATTATATATGCAAATAAGTTGTGAAATCGATTAAAACAGTTTATCTAGCACCTGTTTTCGTTAATCTATATCACTATTATTTTTGTAGATTGACGTCAGCCAATTGATTGATATCAGTTCAAGTCTTATATATGTACTTTAAGTTTTTAGCTCTAGTACCTATAGTAAATTGTCTTTAAAAAATGCTATTATTATTTTTCAAACTTAAATTTATAAAAACGGTATGGCTTATTAAATAGTAGTTAATATCCGTGTAGTGACCAAAATATTCATTAAATGTAGGAAGCAAAATTAGTTATTATTTGGTTTTTTAAATCTGACTAGTGCAGTTAGTTTGTCATTCCGCCAAAAACATTTTCACGTAAAATGTTGCCAAGACCATATGGCTCGCGCTGTCAAAAAGTTATAGTTAGTTAGTTATAAGCTTCTAACTCTACACGCCCTAACTGTACAAGCTCAAACTTCACAAACTCTACTACACCTTAGTCAAAATATGTGGCTTGGCCTTTACTAAAAATCCTGAAAAATGAATTTTATTATTTATAACAATATCCCTTTATCAATAAGCTTATTCTAGCATCAAAATTTGCGTCAGATTAAAGTCTCATACAAACTTCCATCCCCTAGTTTAAGGGGTTGGGCGTAAAAGTTAAAAGTTCAAGATTTTTTGTTGTTTTTGTCCTAATACTAGCTTAAATACCAAAGCTGAACTACAGCTTCAGATTTCTAAGACTTCAAGAAGAACCCTAAGAATTTTGATGATCATCAGTGAGTCAGTGACAAAATCGGAGTTATTTAGATATCAATAAAATCTTAAGTATAAGAGCTATGCAGTTAAAACTTTAAATGTTTAATAAGTCCACTATTGACATTATACCCTGAGAATTTTGTTTATTTGGTATGATAATAAATAAGTCCACAATCCGCATACGAACTATGGCCCAAATCACCCTAGTTGAGGGTTGGCCGTGCCCCAGCGGTGGGTACGTATGAGGCTGATGATACATCTTGGCGCGCGCTAGGTGGCCACGCCTAGAGAGAACTATGATTATAGTATATATTGTGACGCACACGATGCGGACTGCGTACTATGACGTCATTCTGCGGTATTCTCATACCTGAGGCCTGACCAATTGTTTTTCAGGTGTATATCAGCATTTTGTTGTTTTTTTATCTGCAAAAACTAGGTAACTACAGGATTAATTGAGGCATCAGCTGTGGAAAATGGAATCATAATAACCCAAACACAGTAATACTCATATATAGGATATCAATATTTTTCAAATATTGTTCACTAACGTTAACTATGCAATTATTTTTTCGATCACTGAGTGACAACTAATTTTATTTTGTTTTAGGTCCAGTTGACTCCAATGAGTTATTTGAATCATTTTCAGTTTATACCAATACTCGACGCCTCACAACGTTCAAGTCAAGTCCAGATTCATTAGAATGTGTTGATGGTGTCCGAGCATTAGCTATGATGTGGATCATAATTGGGCACAGTTTTGTTGTGCCTACTGCAGCACTACCTATGGCTAATTTTTTGGAAACTTTTGTGGTAGGTATACATTTAAAATACAGTTGTTACTAGCAATTGTTATATATTTACCCGGCTAGAAGTATTATATTAAACTTTCACCATTATCTATCAATTTTAAATACATGCCTGCATACATACATTTTGTAACTGGTTGACAATCTTTAGTGGAGACTGCCTCGAATCGTATGTAGTGTGGGACTTCCCCCAGTCAGATAACGTGACAATATATGTTAAATTGCTAGGAGCGAAAAGGTGCATAAAGCAATGGACCGTGCAAAGTAGCGCACCTTCGAAGATACCTTTTTCAGCAGTGGCGTGCAGTATAATATGTGGGCGGCAGTTCCATAAAAGCACGAAACTTTTTTCCGAAGCCCCGGGACTTTGGCTTGAACACCCTTAGGCTGTATGAATTCGACCCCGCAGGTAGACTGATGATGAAATAGATAATGACAAGTGGAGTGATTGCGCACTAAGACGACCCAAAATCATCAAACGACCACGAAATCCCCCTCTACTTGGAGGAATAATTTGACTTTTGGACGATCGTATATAGTGGCGGTTGCACAATTTGCCATTACTGAAGTGCAGATATCGCGCTTACACGACTATACATCCAGTCACTCAAAATCTGCCTTTCTACACGTGGTAAGTTAAACGAACAGTTTCTTGTACTGCGGGCGAAGCGTATATTTAAATCACTCCGCCAGTCGGCCTTATTATAAAGTAAATTCAAAATTTCCCTAGTCATTATCTACAAGATCTAAAAGATTTAATTATGTATCGATTTCAACAACTAAAATAGTGTAACCGAAAGTGTACCGTGCCATTGTAAACTATTTGCTATATTGAATATTGCTATCTGTCAATAGAGGATAAAAAAGGACAACTAATTCTAGTATAGTTACAAATACAAATTCTTCATTCAAATAGGTTTTACAACTAGCTTTACAAACTTATACTTAAATAGGTACTGTTTGTAAATTTTGTTACAAACTATGCATACACGTATAGGTAAATAATGTCGGTGTTAGCCTAGGGGATTCGATTTTACGTTGCGTCCTGAGTGGCGGAGGTTCTACCTCGGCGTGTACCAATTAGTCTTATTCTTAATTTCTCAAGTACATTAATTTATTTACACCACTAGCTTTTCGGTGAAGTAAACTTTGTGAGGAAACCTGTATACGTCAAAAAAACATGTATTTGAAGTCCAGAATCCGCATTGGACTCGCGTCTGGACTATGGACCATAATATCGCCCTCGGTGAGGGTAGATCGTGCCCAACAGTCGGTACGTATGAGGCTAATAAAAAAGGAAGGAATCAATATGATATGTATTTTGTACCATTTTTTTTATTTGTAGTGGGTGACATCATTTAAATCACTTTGGATCACTTCTGCCCCTATATGTGTCGATACATTTTTTCTTCTCAGTGGCCTTCTAGTAGTTTATACAACTGCCAACAAACTAAGCAGCAGTGAGTATTTTTTATCTTTATCTGCCATTTAAAAATAACGAGTTTTATTTTTATTTCACGGTCTTTTGTTTTTGTAAGTTACTGAATGTCTAATATTTTTAATCTAATTTGTATATATTTTTATTTAAAAAGTTAAAGTACTAAAAAATTTACGAGTTTTGTTACTATATTTAAAAGAAAATAATTATGAAACTAGCTTAGAAAGACTTCCGGCTGTACTTTTCCTTTTGCTGCAAATATCACTTTATTGTTGACGTCTAAGTGCATGAAAAGCACTTGTTGTGTCAACTGTAGGGGATAAAATTTTACAATTTTGTGGAGCTTTAATGATATTATAAATTTATTTACAAAGATAATTATTTCAATGAATTCATAAGCAGTTGAAAAAGATCTTAAATATTTAAAAAAAACTGTATTATTGAATTATTTTTTGCTATTTTTGAGTTTTATTCCTATTTTATAACACATTATTTAGATAATTTAAAAAGCTTTTCTTTATTTGCAGTTAAACTGGTAAAAAATCTTCACCTTTTCTACTTGAATCGCATTCTACGTATGTTTCCCCTGTTAGCTACAAGTATTTTACTCGAAGCATCTCTCTACAAACATGTGGTTGACGGTCCATATTTTACAAATATTAGTTGGAGATCGGAAAACTGCAGGAATAATTGGTGGTCTGCACTTTTATACTTACAAAATTATATTAATCCATCAGGAATGGTGAGCTTGTTTGCTTATTTATAAAAAAAACTTAAAAACCACCTAAGTGCGAGTCTGCCTCGCTGACTAAGGGTTCTGTAACTTGCCATAACACAATGCGTTTCTAAGTTTATGGAATTATACAATGCCTATTAAAACATAGTCAGACATTTTTTCTTATAAATTAATTCTTAAATTATAGGCACGCGGAATAAAATTTATACATTATTTTTTTTACAAATCTAGTACAGTGAACCTTTCTCATCATTTATTGTTATATTTTAGGAATTACATTATAAATAACTCTTATTTTAAAGTTTATATGTACGAGTGATACCGTTTTTACAATTGTATGTTATTTGGACTATTTACGCTTCAAAAGATAGGGTCCTCTAAAGGTCGAACAGACGGACAGTGTAGGTTTAGTTATAAAGTTCCGTTGACACTCTTTAGGTACAGAACCCTAAAAAGTCTGAAACTACATAAGTATAGGTACTACCATTATTTTTTTCATATGAGTAAGTACTTTATTTGGAAAAGTACCGTACTGTAAGTAGTATCTAAGAAGAAGGTAAATTATTGAAGCAAGCTTTTGCCCGTAGTTCCACCCACCCCAAATTCGGTTATTGATGTAGGATTTCAAAGATAACTCGTCAATTTTATAAAAAAAAGCCGACTCACACTTGACATTTTCAAGTAACCTATGTTCTTACTCGGGACTCAAACTATGTCCGTGCTAAATTTCATTTTAATTGGTACAGCAGTTTAAGCGTAAAGAGGCAGCAGACAGACAAAGCTACTTTCGCATTTAAACATTTTAGATCACAGTCACTACTTAAGTTTGTAAAATGAAAACTTCTACTACCTATACATTGTAAAACAAGTACAAGGATGTTTAAATCTTACAAACACAATAGTGATTCTACCTGTTATCCTAAAATTACAAATGTCACTGTTACTTTATTTTATCTTTTAGTGTCTCGGACACTCATGGTACCTTGATGTGGATATGCAGTTACACATTATTGTACCATTAGTACTGGTTTTTGTGTTTTACGGAAATCAAACGGCTTGGATATCTTTGGCTACAGCTCTGGTTGTGTCTCTGACAGCTGCTACAGCTTACAACTTCAGCATGAATTTTCCCGGAGGATCATTTGTGCCTTCGTAAGTAAAATTTCTGTTTATAAATAAATTCTTATTTATATCTTAGGCAGTTAGTTTATTCTTGTCGCAATGGAGATGCCTTAAGTAAGTAAGAAAGTTAGAAAACGTATTTTTTATATTATTTTGTTAAGTCAAAGGCCTTGTGAGTGACTTGAAAACGCCAACATTTTGGTGGCCATTACCTTGACAACTTCCTGGTCGTGGTTATGCCTCATTCACCAAAGAGTAGCCTGTACACACAAAGTGGGGCGAGGCTAAGTCATCAATATTGGATATGAATTTTCTAGATCTTACAGCTTGCTTTTGTTAAGCCATTTTACTTTTACATAAAGTAATTTTACTATTTATTCCTTAACAGACGTTTTGAAGACTCAGCATTGTATGCTCGAAAATATTACTACAATACCTTAACAAGAGCTCCTCCATTCTTCGTTGGACTACTCTTTGGTTACTTACTGCACACTTGCCGCGGAAAGATCTTCAAGATGCCAAAGGTAAGACAGTGAAGAAAAGTAATTTGGCTACCTGCTCAGGTAGCAAACCTTTAACGCAGCGACTTGATGGTGTAATTTATACGCGTGATTAATTTTTGCACCAAATATTCGACTTTTTGTTAACGGTAAATTAAGTGGAATAAATCATCTAACAAACGCCGCAATTAGATAAATCTAATTTTCTTCGTTGATAGCGGAGTTCGAAAATCTAAATAATAATTTAATATTTATAAGGTATATAAGAGTAAACTGACTCACTAACTAATATATTAACGCTCAGCCCAAGCTACTTGGTCTACAACACAGAGATTCATGTTATAACGTAAACGAGCAGTTAAAAAAGGATTTGGCAAAATTTAGAGAGAAAAAAGGCAAGGTTAAAAGTTTGTATGTGAATCGGTAGTTTTTGAAGCTAAATGGTATATGGGCTTAAGGTTAATAATAATGATTGACGTCTTTTACTGTTTTTGGGAAATTCCTTCCTAAGATGTTAAGTGGGAATGAATTTTAGGATTCCGATATTTTTGAAGTTAAAACTACAAACAGTTTTTCAAAAGGGTCCTTATTTCAATGGTCCACGCGGACGAAGTCGCGGAAATAAGCTTGTTATAACATACAACTCGTAATGAGCTTTTGTGTAAAAAAATATATAGAGTTACGCTAAAAACGGCCACTTCTCTAAAAACGAAATTAAAAACGTTCCAAATATAGCTTGCTTTTTTTTATTTGTATGGTTTAAAGAGAAAATTAAAAAATTTCGCAGCGCAATTTAGCTGATTAGCTGCTACGAGTATAATAATATGCCTCTTAAATTATTGACATACTAAGATAACAACAAAGCAATCTCTCTCTTCCCTTAAACTATTGACATACTAAGATAACAACAAAGCAATCTCTCTCTTCCCTTAAACTATTGACACACAAAGATAACAAAGCAACAGTTAACCTTCTAAATATTTTATCCTTCTAAATAACTCCGTGTTTCAATAGCTAGAAATAATCTAGCAGATGTTACATAACTATCTGGGTACAAATCTGTACCCTCGGTGAAAACTGATATAGGTCTGAAATGCCAGTTTTTGAAAAAATGGTTTTTAATATTTTGTACCTTTACATGCGTATTACTTTTTTGTTAATGATTTTATTCCTTTTGTAAAAAATAATAAAGAAAGTTATTTTTAGCCTCTATACTATGATATATGAAGAATAGCAATTTATTTAATTTATTTAGAGCAATAAGGGAAATAAACAACTCGTATTATTCGTCACATTAGAATGAATATGTGTAAAATAATGTAACTAAAATTATATTATTTTAAACTAAAACTAGTGGTACGATTGATATTGGTGAAATATGTTACACCTGCGAATTGAAATAGCATTTAAATACATTAAAAGTAATACATAAAAAAAATCCAAAACAAAACTATCACAAATCAGAAGCTTCTTTAGTTTGCGGTTGTTCAAACACAATAAATTGTTATATTTACATTTATTTTACACAAAAAAATAGGAAAAAAAGTCATGTGTTTAATAATATATCTCAACTTGTTTTTTTCATTTTCAAGTTCTAGATTTGTTAAGGCAGTATAATAATATTATTATTGTATTATGTTTTTCGTCCGCCAACCCGCACTAGGCCAGCGTGGTGGACTATGGCCTAAGCCTCCTTATCTAAGGAGAGGCCTGTGCAGTGGGGCGTATAACGGCTGAGGCGAATTATGTTTTTAGAGTTATATATCAAAATTATTAGTTTATGGTTCTAACTATGCAAATAAACAAATATTTAAATTTGTAGTCTTTATTTTATACAAGATATCAAAAAGTAGTTAGTAAATGTTAAGATTATATTAGAAAAAAACACTTAGAAAACGTATCAACTTAGGATTGAGAAAATGTAAATCATCAGTCTTATTTTCATCTTAAGTGGGCAATAATGATATCTTTACTAAAACTTAACATCCCCTTGTGTCATACACGAGTTATCAGGTTCTTAATTTTATAGTTAAGTACTATTAATTTTAAAACACTTACGTTCCTACAATAGTTTCTTTGGGCTTCTATAATAACTAAACTACCAAAAAAACTATTAATATGACACTAAGACATTAAATTATAACGCTTTTTATCTTACGAATTGTACAAACTCTACTCCTTTGTTAGAGCTAGATAATAGCTAGATGACATGCTAGGAAACATTATAAGTAAGGACTAAGCTTCTGCTTTCAATAAACTTTGTAGAGTTTTTAACTAAAAGATAAAGAAATTATAATTAACCAAAGCGCTTAATAGCATTTGAAAGCAAGCACAGTAAAACAGTAAAGAAATAAAAATATACTATAAACATTTAATTTAAAACACGTGCAGGAGATACTAAAAAGGAATGGGTATAAAGTGTGCAAACGACAGCCGCGACATCCACAAAGAAATAGAAAACCTGAAGTGTATAGACAGGCAGCCTTTATGCCATACCTAAAGGGAGTAACGGACAAAATAGGAATTTTACTAAGTAGATACTCTTTCAAGACAGTGTACGCACCGCGCTCCAAAATCGCCAAACACTTGCGGACAGCGAAGGATTGTATTCCCTATCTAAGACCAGGCGTTTGCGGGATAGACTGCAGCTGTGGAAGCTCGTACATTGGCCAAACGAACACATAACTGATGTCAAAAGGTGACAAACAAATAAATCAGCTATAGCCGATCATCTACTCAATGGCATGCAAAATCACTGGATTCAACTTCACGAAACGAAAGTCCTCTCCACTTTTTACTACAATTTTATTTTAAGGCGTGGAATCCTGTGATTCATAAGTTTAAACCGCGCGACAGTAATATCGGTGATAAACGCAATATGGATGTCGGCGGCCGATTTTAAAATCCGCCAGATCACGAAATTCCTAGGCAAATCGTAAAGTATTGAATAGAAATTATCATATAACTGAACAGATTATAATATGAAGCTTGGCTGGAACGCTCCGCTCGCTTCGCTCGCCCCGCATCGACATTTACAAAAGAGAAACTATACATGATGATGATACAATGATACATGACTAATACATTGCGATTTCTGTTCCTTTCGTTTCCATACTTAACGATCTGCCTAGGAATTTCGTGATCTGCTGGATTTTACGATCGGCCGCCGACATGGACATCATCAGTGTAGTGTGTAGAGAACATTTAAACAATGTGAGGGTAGTGGAATAAACTGCACCAGCGGCCCGAAGTCGACGCCGCGCTCTTCAGCCTGGACAGCCGTGACCACGATAAAGTGCAATCCTTGTCGAAACGTCGGCACCCAATACAGGTACGTTTCTGTATACGTACTTACGTGCATCGCGTTAAGACCCAAGTTCTGTAATAATAATGAGTGAAAAACGCGAAAGTTTAAAACTAACTAACATTTAAATAGTAATTGAAATGGCAATAAAAGTTTTCTAAAATCGAATAGTATAAAATTTTTGTTCCTCTGTTAAATCTGGATGTCATCTGGATGTAATAAGTCATCGGTCGAGGTCAAATTAATATAGAACTTGTGATATTTGTAAGATAAATATATGAAACGCAAGTGTGTAGTTAGAAATTTAGAAAACAATTTACAAATGGAGGTAGCTGACTACCTACATTACAGAACTCATGAGCACTTGGTTCAATATAATTCAAAAGAGAATTATTCATATCTTTTTTTTCTTTTCGCTTATGATATCTCCGTAGCTCTCTTTGTAACTAAATATAGGAAACTGATTTTGTGGTATACTTCAAAATTTAAATATTCAGCCACACAAACTTTTCGCCTATGGAATTTACTTTCTTTATTTGAAGTTGGTTTTTGGAATAATCAGCAAAATCATAAAAATCTTTATTACACATTTCTATTACAGAAAGTTGATTAGTACGATTAAAAGAACTTCGTACCAACTGACACCAATCTCTTGGTCTCTCATAGAAGTGCGGTTTGTAGTCCGTTCTATCAAAGCATGATTAGAATCTACTTTCAAATGTGTGTGACCAGGTACTAGAAATTTGTGTTCTATAGTAGATAATTGTTCTGAGTTCTGCACAAGTATGAGTGATATTGCTGCTACCACGGAATTCTTTCTTTGCCCGGCGCATGAATCTGAGTACATAATCAATTTTGACGCGTTAGGATGCAATAGTGGTAAACGATTAATAACAAAGTCATACAAGCAGGAATAAATTTGATTTGCTCCTCTGCCTCCACTTGATTCTGGCCACATGTAGCAATAAGCATAATTAGTTTTAGCGAATGAACGTACTCTATCTCTTTCGCTCCAATAAGAAGCTTACGCATAAGAAGATAGAATTACCCTATTGTATCAATTGACGGACGTTTTGAAATGCTTGCAAGGAGTTGATAAGATTTTTGATGTAACTAAATTGTATTAATAGACACGAATGTAATAGTTCATAAGCAGTCTCGTGAAAAATAATGTAGATCGAAATATATTAGAAGAAACCAAATTTTGACATTGTTTATTAAGTTTTAAATGTATTATATCGAATAAAATCATTATTCACGTTACTGATATTTAAAGATGCAATCTTGAACAACAATACATTTTTAATTGTATCATAACACACAATCTTATATCAATATATTGTCTGTGGGTAAGATGATTAAACTAAATTTGTATTTTTTTACACATATAATATAAACAAGATCTATTCAATTTATGAGTGGATGTCAAGCTATATTATCACACACAAGGCATTAAAGACTCTTCGCTGATATAAATTACATTATATTATTGTGCACGAAAAATATCTCCGTATCCAGAAGATTAGCTCTTCTACGCTTCTGGCTACGTGGATAAGATAGATAAAAAGAGCATTTGACACTGATTAGATTTGTCTAATAATCTTAAAAGTTCTATAAGTCGACTTATATCAGTTTTCACCAAGGGTACAGAAATATTTATTAGAAATAGTAGATTACAAGAGAGCAAATTGTTATTTTTATGACGAGGGCGCAATTTTGAATCCAGAACATAGCTAAGGCTTCTAGTCCAGAGTAGAATTATTTTGTGACCGAATGCACTCTTCTTTTGATTTCCTTGTATGAAAAATGAAATATAAGGCGCTTTTAAACACAACTCATAAAAGTAAATTATATTATTAATAAAAAAAAGTAGAATTAATATTGAAAGCAAAAGATTTTATTTAAATTTATATTGACATTTGATCCATAGTAAGAGTTTTGAAATGTTATATTTAATAAATAATTGTTGGAAAGAGTAGAGAACGAGGACGCAGTTCACATTTTTTTAATAGAAATTGATTAAAATTTTGTACTACCCGCTTCGGGAGCAGGAGCAATCACGCACTTTGCTCTCGCCTAATGGCAAAGCAATCAACGTTTTTCGAGTAGATGGGATGAAAAGAATGTTACCCACTTGGGAAAATGTCCTACAGCGTTATTTTTGGAATTGAAAGTTGTTTACTTTTATAAATAAATAATCATAAATATTGTCCCAGCAATGGCTAGATCATCCCAAAACCTGAAAATATCGTAGAACCTGATAACAGTGTCGTCTACCGGGTCAAATTGTGACCCTAAACCATCGAGGGACCCACTCAAACATAGATAAAAAAATCATCAAAATCGATTCAACCGCCTAAAAGTTCAGTGACATACATACGTAGGGAAGTATTATACATATAAAGATTTAAAAAAATACTTGAGGTCATGGGTTCGATTACTAGTAGGGCAAACAAATCGTGACAATTTCCATAGGCTGGGTTGTACCAGCTCACTTTGACTTTAACCAGGCGTCAAATATGCATTAACCGGCTCGTCAAAGTTCAGCAAACCACTAGCAGGTAACTTTAAAAATAGCTGACGATAATAAATTTCCATACAATCTCTTATTTTTGGCGACTGGTTAACGTCTAAGTTAGTTGGTGCAACCTAGCCTAAGTGAAGGTAAAAGTTGTCTCGACTATGGTTTTTGTCCAGTTAACAGCAGATGTTCTACCTATGTTGTAACATTTGTGGCATGAAAAACAACAACCAACAAACAGGTTGGATATCACGAAGGTGAAGGTAATCAACTGTTTGCCGTACCTAATATCCGTGCCGAATCCCCACAGAAATAGGTTTTATAAAAATATTTATTTATTTATTTGTTTCTTGACTATTTTTTTTAGTTTTTTTCTTAATAAAAAGACGTGTTTAACTGATATCATATCAGATTTTAATGATATCTTCAAAACAATCAGTTTAGGTGTATTATGTCCAAGCAATTTATTTTATCAGATTTCATTCATAGAAAAAATGATTTTTTGTTTTAATTACATAGGTATCTTCTTTTTACTAATCGCATAAAGCAATTTCCGATAAGATACAATACCGGAACTCGCATTGTATTATCTGTGCCTACATAAATGGAAAAATACAAATAATGAGGAAATATGATAATGAAAATGCACGAAAAGGTCTCATATGCACGTAGTTAAAATCCTTTCGTAGTAAAATTTGGAATTACATTTATCTATCACACTCTTAAAACTCGACGTCTCTCTGTCCATTTATATTCTTTTGACAGCTAAAAACTGAACCGATCTCGTTGAAATTTGGCAGTGTGTGGGTGTAAGTCGGATTAGCGCAGAGACAATAGCCAAATCTACAGCATATTCCCTTACTATATAATTTCACACCGAATTTATTGCGAGCCAAGCCGCGGGTAAAAGCTTGGATTACTAAACCTTTAATATAATATTGCAATATGATAACCGCAAGAAAAACTATTTTTTTATTATAGTTCTTCTTTCTTTGATTTGGAGACCAGATTTCGCATATCATTTCTCCAGAGTCATGTGTAGATATCGCGCGTCCTCGTTTACATGTCCGAAGATAGGGCGGGACTTTTGGAGTGGATCCTTCAGAAATTGCGAGTCATGTCCTGCTTATTTCTTCATAATTCACTATTCATGAGTTTTCGGTGCACAATTCTTAACACGCTTTCGTAAAACAATGCTAAAATATACACATCGAAACACACTAAATGAATTTTGAAAAATAAAACACGAAAAAACACCACTCCTTCTTAAGATTTGCGCCAAAACTCCTACAGTAGTATTAATAGCTGTGTTCGGTATAGCAATGCTATTGCTATGTTCTGAACACTTTCTTTACTCCGAATACAGCCAAAGATAACATAATATGCAAAAGTTTTGTGATACCTTGTTGTTGAAACGAGTCAATGACTTCTGCTTATCATTTAAAATCAAGTTAAGGGCAAAATGACTGCCCAATTAATCTGACGGGACATAAGCTTAGCATTATGAATCGAATTACTATCAGTCTTTTTTCCTCAGTGGTGGTAAATACCAGGCCACGCAGGAAGCTTTGCGAAAAAAAGTTTTTATTTATAAGGCACTGGCGACTTGTAATTATTTTAAAAAATTTGGTTATTTGAAAATAAAAATACCATTGTTCGAATTTCGAAGTTCAGACGCATGAAACTTTGTGTACAGGCTAGTGGAGAGTTTCTGTAAAAGATTTAATTGAAATATTTTATCCATAGAAGTTATTCTTTTAGTTACTCAAAACTTTCTGAGTGTCCCGTATGACTGACAAATGTATTCCTTGGCAGCTATAGTAAGCGGCTATAAAACATAACTTTTATGCTAGCGCTTCACCTGCGTTCCCCATTAATTAGCGCGTTCTCTGACATAGTACGCAGGTATAGCCGGGTGCAAGCGTACTAATTTGCTAATGACATTTAGAGGTATATAGCAGGAAACTAGCGCGCCATTAGATATTCTAAAGGGTCTCTTCGTAGGAAAAGAATTTCTAAGATCCAAATGTTGTAAATATGAAACTAGTCTCAAGCTATTTTTAGAAGGATTATATAGTTTCTAAATAATATCTGTGAGTTGCCAATAGGGGGCGCTAGTTATCGGTAAGAAGTCTTTAACGTCGACATTTGCGGAAGCTCGGGTGGTGGTAACTTTCGAGGCATCAGAGAGATTAAGCGCAAGTTCTTGGTAACTTTGCGCACAGAACCATGCTTGTGGTATCTAAGGGAATTAACACAAAAATAAAAATACTTCCATAGGCAGACACTTCCATCATCTCCATCTCTATTTCAACGCGCTAAAAATAGCTAAACTCTAGCTCAAATGTTCAAGTGATTTTTAGTACCCCATTAGTGTATCATTTATTGCACATTAATTATTTCAATACTTAGACGTTAACCGTCGCGCAGGTGAAGTCCTAGCCTAATTTCTAATTTTAAATTCGTAGTTAGCTTAGGTAGTTACTTCCTTACCTCCCTTACCTCGAGGCCGTGTTAATCTGCGTTTCAAGTCAGACCTTCTTAAACCATTATTATATGTCAAGCTTTACTAATGTAAGTTATTTGAAAAGTCTAGCTTCTCTGCATAAAGCTGCTGTTAGTTTTTGGTACCGGCAAAACGAGGATTATTGCTACAGCGAAGTGGCTAGGCAGTTATAATACATGCACATTTACAAAATCCGTTTCTGATGACATATAATTATTCACAGAACGTTATCTTATTAGCAGTTATTAGCCCCGTTGGGTACCCACTGAGTCCGGAAATGATAGCGGTAAAAAAGCAATTGACACATTCAATGAAACGGAATATCTGTACACAAGTGAGACAAACAAAAAGTCGAGTAAAAAGCCTATAATGGTTATCTATGTTGACATTCTAGTTGGAGAATGTAAAGTTAAAAATGTTAACTTTTATCTGTGTGATCTAAAAATTTGAGAATGATCCCGATATTAAGCTCTTGTGAATAATTTACAGCAAAATTATTTATACATACATACAGATATCTGTAATAATAATACAGATATCTGTAATTAATTTTGTACTAAGGAACCCTAAGTTAACGTTTGTATGACATGCACATGGTTTTCTTTTCTAATACATTTCTATTTTGTTTTTACAATGATAAACTTGTATACTTATGTGTACTTATATCTGTGGCTGAATCTGTAACTTTTTTGAGAACAGATTTTTAATTTTGAATCGTATTATAATTTTGGTTGATTATATACACAGCCACGGTTTTTTAGGCAGTACAACATTGATAAAATTAAATCTTGACCTTTTGTTATATCCGTTTATTACAAAATGAGTATAGTTTCGTAACACGGACGTTTTAAACTTAACAAGAGGTACTTTAGTAGTGGGACTTGACACTGTCGGTATGTTAATAAAATAAACTCCTCTGGTAAATTAGCCAGAATTATATTAAGTGATTACATATTTATTAATTTTTCAAGTTATTCATTAAATAACTTTGAATGATATTTTTATCGTGTCACAAAATATGTACCTATATTATTGAACTTTATAATTTAAACTGCATTCTACTGATATGTATCTACACATTGCTAAAATATGTTTATTGGTGATTATTAATATATCGTTTCAGATTTTGGTGCTAATATTTTGGACAAGCGCTGCTATTTTGGCCGGATCGGTAATATCCTATAACTATTTTATCATGCAAGACGACTGGGATAATCAATTAGTTGACAACTTAATGAATTCCTTCATGAGACCGGTTTGGGCAATGTGTATAGGTTGGATAATATTTGCTTGTACTAAAGGCTATGGAGGTAATATTATAAATATACTAATTGGGATTTATATGTACACATTATTCTAGCGATTTTAATATTTGTTTAGTGTTTTAATCTACTTTTCAATAACTGAACCCTAAAACTATATCTTTTATTAATATTGTATGAAAAGTGTTATCTACGTACATTACCGACATTGTCCCTAATCGATATATTATTTATGACTCTTTTGGCTGTCGATGTGATGTGACGATGGAAATATTGAAAATTTTGAACGTTCCAAAGTAAACAAAATACATAAGTAGGTAGTTATATTTAATGAATGCTTTACGATTTGAGGGGAATAGTAATACTTAGAACTGGAATATTGTTAGTAGTTGATGGTGTTGTAATTAGATAGTTAGATTCATATTGATGAATGTGGTGCTCCAGATCTGACGCTGGACGAGAAAAAAACCGGCCAAGTGCGTGTCGTACACGCATAAGGTTAGGATTCCGTAGAATTGGATTATTGCGAATATCTGAAAAACTTATGAAATTATAAAATTAATTTGGTTCAAGACGAAATTAATTTATAAAGACCTATTATTGATTTTACAGCTTCAAGAGACCGTAGACCTTAGTATTTGTTAATAATTTCAATGTGATACTTTCATGCGTTCCTGAGAAACAGGGTCTTGAGAGACAGACAGACAGACGAACGAACAACAAAATGACCCTATAAGGGGTTCTTTTCTTTTAACCCTTAACTTTTTAACAAATCAGTACTAGTTAATTCAGTTATTATACAAAATTATGCTTACAAAATCGAAATGATAAATAATTGTTTAACTGTTGATAGGTCCAGTAAATTGGTTTTTATCGCTGAGTGTATGGAAACTGCCGGCTAGAATATCGTATGGAATGTATTTGTTCCACTACTCGTTAATATACATAATAAGCGCTTCGTCTCTGCAACTGTACTACTTTACGGTTCCATTTCTTGTAAGTCTTTTTACTTTATTATTAATTAATTACTTTACTTAATTACTAATTTTGATTTTTAAGATTATCTTTAAATCCAATGAGTGAAAACCACTTCTATAAGTCTAATGGGAATAGTCTAAATTACCCCTTTATTTGAGATAAAAATGTATAGGTATATAGATATTATTTAATTCTTCTTCCTACATAACTTGTATCAAAAATGTAGGTACTACATATAAGTTATAACACTAGTCATTCGCTACATTTAGGACGTTTTAAATTGTTCCTTAAAAAATATGTCTTTGGGCACTTTTAACAGAAATGCCAAATAAAACTCACTGATGTAATTTAGGATCAATATTAAACGATTTTAAAATAGCTTATGAATAGTGTTATAATTTCTATGTAGTACATTTTTGAAATATGTTTTGTACAAATTATATCGGCAAAATATGTGGGCGACTTGCGAGCTATCCCTCTGGGAGTCTTGCTTTCGGTTCGCTTGCTAAAGCTGCCGAAGGGAACTTTAGCCAGTCGTCTTTACCACCATTGCGAAAGACCGATGGTGACTTGGCCCATAGTACAAAAGATAAAGCCGATCTCTTTGCCTTGAAGTCGAATATAAACAACGAAAGCGCTGTACCACCTACTATATCTTGGTGCGGTAAGACCATGCCGGAAATCTTCATTACACAGCGGGCGTTACTTCCTCTAGACGTTCATAAGTCGAGTGGGCCAGACGGTATACCAGCAGTGGTTCTTAAACAGTATGCTCCTGAGTTATGACCTGTACTCACTCGCCTCTTTGCGCTTTCCTACCTTAATACGCAATTTCCGTCTTCAATGAAGACTGCGAATGTGCGCCCGGTGCCCACAAAGGGCGATAGATCAGATCCATCGAATTATAGGCCTATCGCTATAACCTCCCTTCTCTTCAAGGTGATGGAGCGTGTGATCAACACACAGCTTTTAAGCTACCTAGAAGGACACTACCTGTCAAAACTTTGTAATACGTTTATAATTTTATATTTTATTATTTCCTTTTCTAGATATTCCAGTTCCTTGCTGATTATACCATTGCCTTTATGGTCTCTTTCATGGCTACAGTACTAATAGATGCACCGTTTTCGAAGATATTCAAACTCGTACTCCAAGGAGGTAATTTTTACTTTTAATTATTAATTGCTAGCTTACGTATAGTAAACACTTTATACAAACACGCATTCATCTATATGTCGCAGGAAAATCGTATAATTCGCCGTTTTATAATATGCCTAGGCAGATCGTAAAGTATGGAATAGAAATTATCATATAACTGAACAGATTGTTATATTTAGTTTGGCTGGTACGCTTCGCTTGCTCCGCATCTACGTTTACAAAAGAGAAACTGAACCTAACCTAACGTACTTGACTGATGATTTATACAGTGCGATTTCTGTTCCTTTCGTTTCCATTCTTTACGATCTGCCTAGGCATATTATAAAACGACGAATTATACGATTTTCCTGCGACATATATAATGATTTAAATAATTAAATCTATGACAAGAAACCACGATGGTCTGAGATCTATCTGGAATATCTGCATGCACCTATGCTATTTCATTGCAAATTCAAGTGTTGAGGTGGCAACAAAGATATACATACCAACACATAATTTTAATTTTTTTTTACAGTTTCTATAAGCACTTTATCCAAACTTATATATATTTGTTTGTTATTGCTTAGCGAACCAATTGAGCTTTTGGCAGATTAAAGAGCAGAGAAGGACATAATAGGCCATCTCGTAAGTTCCCACAGAAATGAATAAATATAAACGAATTCTACGTGGATGATCTATAGCTATAGTTTGCTATAGCACACTGTGTATAATAATCTAGGATAAAAGTTTGTTCTCCCTAAAATAGTCGGATTATTTTATTAAAAAAGTTGCGTTATAAGAACTATAACATATTGTGCATTATACTAAAAAATATTATCTCATGCCAAAAATCCTTAGCATTTGGCATTAATACCGGCTCTTCTCGGTTGTGAAATCATACAATCAAAACGATTATAAAGTTTACAAAATTACTATTTATATAATGAAAGAATTGCCGATTTGAATGCCGTTAAAAAGTCTACTTGAATTGAAGTACTTTGAGTTAAGTTTAATTTTCAACCAGTAAGTATATAGTGCCTAGTGTGAGTTTTAAAAACTACTAGGTAATGGAAATGAAGGTCGGTTTTTGATACGTTTTTTTTTCTCATACATCTGTAATGGAAAACGCGAACGCTATGGTAGCGTTGCGTTGAAAACTTATACTAGGTACACGGATTAATTTATACACTCAAAGACACTTTTTTTTAGGAATCAAGAAACCAGAAACACCGAAAACTGACAAAAGTTCATCGTAAAAAACGAAAATATTGTCATATATGTTTTATAAAGTTAAAGATAAAGAGACGTCGTATGCAGCTGCAAATATGTTTTATAAAGTTATAGTTAATAAAGAGACGTATAATGCAGCTGAAAATATTATACTACATATTTTTATTAGTTATTGTTGAAGAGACGGCATCTATGCAGCTGAAAATATTGTCCTACATGTTTTAAAATGTTATAGTTAAAGTGACGTAATATGCAGTTGACAAAAGTATACTACATATTTTAAAAAGTTATAGTTGAAGAGACGCCAAATAGGGAGCTGAAAATATTGTCCTACATGTTTCAAAAAGTTACAGTTGAAGACACGCCATACGCAGCTGAGATTATTTTCCTACATGTTTTCAAAAGTTATAGTTGAAAAGACATCGTATGCAAGTTAAAATTTGATATATAACTGTATTTAATACATTATTTATTGTATGTATGTAAAATGTTTGTCATCTGATTGTAAAGCTTAAAAGAGACTGATTTACTAGTTTTGTAGGTAAGTTGTATATTTTGTAAGTAAGTGAATACACTTTGATTATGTTTATATGGTAAAACCTGTAACTTAATTATTATCGCCTAGAGAAACACTGATTCCTGTGTCACAGATTATTCTAGTATACCTAGGAATCAGAAGTTTCTTAAGTAACATACCTAATACCATGAATCTTACTTCAAAGAACATTTTGATAAAATAAAAAAAAAAAAATTAAGAATTTATTTATCTAAATAAATTTGGTATTAATAATAGAAGATTTATGTTTTGATATAAAAAATTGTCACACCTTTATCCCACAAACTTCAGGATTACAATTTTTTAAAAAGCAAATAATTCTTAACGAAATCTATCAAAATGAACATAACACAAACGAGTAAAACTTAAAATAGTTGTTATAAGTTTATATAATTAAAAAAACTTAAAAATAATTACATATATTTAAGAAATTATAACATATTCTGTTTCGTCAAAAGTATTAGTTTTAGATATTGTGTCTAATATAGGTACTGGCGGAATTACCTCGCTGAATGGTGATGCTTTTGAACAAGCTAATGACAAGTTTGGAAATCTCCTGATGCCCAGGACTTTGTTTTTAAGACAAACTCCACAAACTCGTAATTATGAATAATTAGCTGACTCGCTTATGGTTGTTTGTTTATCAGAAATGTTAACTACGCATTCTAAGGATACTTATCTGTATTTCAATTCATACGGAAAAAATCAGGAAAGTGCGAATCGGACTTAAGGATGGAACACACGCCGATGACTTTGAGGATTTGAACTCTAGTTACCGTTAGCATAGTATAATGTCACCTAGTGACTAGCAGCGAACCTAAATATAATAAAATAGTCAAAGATTAAAAGTTCATACAGAATCGCTATTCTTATCTTACTTATCTCTGTCTTTTAGTAAGCATCAGTCTTAGATTTTTTTTTCATGTATATAAAAACATTTATTTATAAAAGGGTAATACTTAATTTCAAGAGAATATTTGCAAATTTATTACAAATGAAATTATAGACCAAAAAGTAAAAGCTTGGCAGAAAATTAAATATTTTAGTTAAATATTATAAAAGAATATTGAACAGATTTTGCTGTGCCCTGTGTCTTGTTCGTTCATAAGTCGTAAATACCAGCTTATTCAAACTAATACTTGTTAAAATCTGTTTTTTTATGTGTTTGTTTGTTGAGCCGATTGAGCTGATGTTTGGAAAAGAACATGTTGAAAGGACGGAAAATTACAAAGGACGGACGGAAAGTTTCTACACGAATAACTATCAACGAATACTACAGCCAAATAACACGTTTGTAATACATATAATAAAGGACTTGTAATAAAAATCCCTAACCAAAAACTAAATTAACCGCGGGTGGCGTTGCGGGTAATAACTAATTTTAATAAATTAAAGTCAAAACACAAGCAAGGGTTGGGAACAGGAATGACAAGGATTAATTTTGAAAAATATGAATTAATATATTTTTAAATAAACGTACACTCGGGGGAAAAATCTACGACAAAGTCAATTTATTTTGCCAATTTTATTGAATATTAAAACTTTTGTTATTTCGTTTATACACTTATACCACCACAACCTCTAAACGCTTAACCGAACTAGATATTTGGAGTAGTGTTCGAATTCTTACTCTAGTCGAAGTGACATAGGCTAGGCTGTGTAGAAAAATAATGGTACCTACATGTTTAAAAAAAATCAAACAATTATAAATATCACTAATGATCTATCCATTACCTTATATATAATACCCTATTTGAAAAATTCTTTTTTTTCTACTGTCTGTCCAACCTTTGAAGGGCTCTACATTTTGTACCGTAATAGTTAGAATGCTAGAATTTTTACAGCAAAATTAAGGCGAATATCCGAAAAAATAAAAAAAACAACAATCATTTGGGTATAAATAAAAGAAAAAAATACAAGGGATTCCCATCTCATCCCAAGGTGGAATCAGCAACACAAACGTAAAAGATCAAATTATGTTAAATGTGGTCCCCGTTTCCATACTTTCAGATTTAGAAGGGCTACGTTTGTTATTTTTTTTCTCGAGCTCTTTAATATTTTCTGTTTGAAATAATTAAACGAGAGTGAAGAAACAATACATTTTATAAAAAGCTAGTAGCTAGTATTTCCATAAAACTATAATGTACTAGCTTTACGCCCGTGGCTTCGCTCGCATAGACCATAAGATTTGCACAGTACTTTAATCAACATACTGTCAAGTTTTCCACCCTTCACATCATTAGTTTGAATTTCAATGTTTCCACAATCCCCTTCTCGGAATTTTATTATTATTATTACTCAGAAATTATACTGAGCAATATGAGCATAAGACAATCAATACAAAGTTTACCATGCTCTTAGGGGTGAATTCAAAAATCCCTCTTGAATGGATAAATTACTCTATATGAAATCTTCCATATCAAGTTACTTTAAAAACCTACTCTTTTCCGCAATGTGTGGAAAAGTTCCTAAACGCTTGAGCGTCCAGTTATTATTACTATGACATAAAAATATTATTTCAAACAGAAAAACTCTCCTACCATTTTTCATCTTACGGGCTGAATTTTCATTAAACTCGTAACACATAGTTTATAAAGTGTGTTAAGAATCATATAGGAACGTGATGTTTTAAATTAGTTGACTACATAAAATTGACTATACACCTTACAAATTTTGCCATCCCGTTTCTCCCCTTTGGGGTTGAAATTTTAGTCGGCAATACTTACTTCATTGTGTTAATGTATTGTTTTCTAAATTTAAACATAAAAAAACTATTTATATAACAAACTTTTCATCTCCCTTTCTCCCCTAGGCGTTGAATTTTAAACCCATGGTTTGTTAAGTATGTTGAGAATCATTTAAATATATCCAGTTTCAAGTTTTACTCAGAAATATTCCCATATCAACTTTCTCATAGAAAGTTTTATGCTGAACTTTTAATTAATTCAACCATAAGCATAATATTTTTCAAATCTTAACAACAAAAAACAATTAAAATAAATAAATAACTTAACTATAACACTTATTAAAAAAGGCCCTGGATGTTGCTGCCAGATGATAAAGTGGCCAGAAGTGGCAGTGGCACGTTGTATGGCAACGCTTATCTGTTGCCCAAAATATAAACCAGTCTTCTGATATTTGGAAGTGGAGATCAATAGCTAGGCTATTTTTTTCCTTATTTAAAATAATTACTGATTATTTTTACTTAATATATGTATTACTTATTATTGCCAAAAATCTGATCTGAATTGCAGTTTGAGGTTGGTGTCATTCAAGTGAAGTGTGTTATAAACTGTTAGGTATATAGACACCAACTTCAATCAGATTTTTGGCAATAAGTAATTATTTTTACCTTTTTAGTACATCTTTTTCAAGCCGGTTGTTTTTTTTTTGTTAAAAAGTTTTTTAAGAGTCAAATTCACTTGCAACTGATCTTCAAATACAATAAGAAAGTATTTCGTGGTTTTTAAAAATGGAAACTCTACGAGGAGAAATGGTGTAGCAAAATGTTGACAGGAAATAATATTTTTATGCTTAAATAAGGAAAAAAATAGCCTAGCTATTGATCTCCACTTCCAAATATCAGAAGGCTGGTTTATATTTTGGGCAACAGATAAGCGTTGCCATACAACGTGCCACTGCCACTTCTGGCCACTTTATCATCTGGCAGCAACATCCAGGGCCTTTTTAAATAAGTGTTATAGTTAAGTTATTTATTTATTTTAATTGTTTTTTGTTGTTAAGATTTGAAAAATATTATGCTTATGGTTGAATTAATTAAAAGTTCAGCATAAAACTTTCTATGAGAAAGTTGATATGGGAATATTTCTGAGTAAAACTTGAAACTGGATATATTTAAATGATTCTCAACATACTTAACAAACCATGGGTTTCAAATTCAACGCCTAGGGGAGAAAGGGAGATGAAAAGTTTGTTTTGTAAATAGTTTTGTTATATTTAAATTTAGAAAACAATACATTAACACAATGAAGTAAGTATTGCCGACTAAAATTCAACCCCAAAGGGGAGAAACGGGATGGCAAAATTTGTAAGGTGTATAGTCAATTTTATGGAGTCAACTAATTTAAAACATCACGTTCCTATATGATTCTTAACACACTTTATAAACTATGTGTTACGAGTTTAATGAAAATTCAGCCCGTAAGATGAAAAATGGTAGGAGGGTTTTTCTGTTTGAAATAATATTTTTATGTCATAGTAATAATAACTGGACGCTCAAGCGTTTAGGAACTTTTCCACACATTGCGGAAAAGAGTAGGTTTTTAAAGTAACTTTGTAGAAACCCCCCCCCCTTTTAAAATAAATAAAACTTGTTTTATATCTGAAGTGGAGTATACTGACATACTCGCCAATTTGAATACGTGATGGCGTACGCAATCCTAACATATTATTGTTGCCTTTATTATTATTAAAATGTTAATGATATTTTGTAACCGTTATTAATGTTATTATTAAAGAAAATATTATTAATGAAATTAATATTATTATTTGGCTGTGATCGACTAGTGGAGTGAACGACAGGTTGGACCCCTCGTTGTGACCGGTAATAACCCAAGATCCTAAGAGGTATGGATTCAATCAGTCCCAGGTGTGAAAGAATAAAATCAAAACCCTAATCTTACATTCTACCTACATTAAAGCCAGTGGCCTATAACTAATCCTTAACCGCAGAGCCACTAAGTCCTAATTAGCATTAGACCAGAATTTAAACTACTAATTCGAGTTTCTGATTAAAATAAATGCGGTTTATTATCCTAACGTAGTTGGAGTACCTAAGCCTAAGTCACCCTATCACCAGCCTAGCTACCTTCTTATCACTCTGAACATGTCTCGTAATAACACGCTTACCCCTTGAACGCGATAGGCCATAAAGTTATAACTTTATGATAGTATATGAAATCTCACTATAAGGATGAAACCCTAAGACCGCATGTCCCTTAAGTGAAGTCGTAATCTTATAGTAATGTATGAGAATCGTCTTAAGGAAGAACTCTTAAACGGTAAGTAGTCCATCAATAAACTCGTTAACTTCCCCTTAAGTAATATTGTAACCTCATAGTAATGTATGAAGCTCACCTTAAGAAGAACTCTCAAAATGTAAATAATCTACCAACCATCTCACTAGCTTCCCCTTAATTAACGTGGTAACCTTAAAGTAATGTAGGAAAATCACCTTAAAGGGAGAACCCTTAGACATATAAAAGTACTAACCGCTAATAAACTCACTGGCTTCCCCTTAACTAAAGTTATGCACTTATAACAATATATCTAAATCATTAAAGAGACAGACGGACCTATTTAGTACCTATTTATATAATTTATTTAAATTATTAGCAGATTCGCTATTGATCCCTTAAATAACCTATAACCTACATGGCTAACCTATCACTAGTTCTCTAGCTTGCCCTTAAGCGAAAGTATGAACTTATAACAATATGTATAACACATTAGGGAGACAAGCGGACCTATTAAATACATAGATCAATTATTAGCAGACTCGCTATCGATCCCTTAAGTGAAGTTATAAAATTGTAATGTAATATGAAAGGTCACCGTACGTATGAACTAACAGATTGAATATATATAGATAATACACGAATATACTCGCTGGCTGCCCCTTAAGTAAATTACAAAACCCTCATAATAACACTTCAAGATACACCCACAGACGGACCGACAGGTTTAGTAGTTGCATAAATAATCTGTTGACAACCCGTTAACAACCCCCTAAGTGAAATTATAAAATCGTAATGGTATTTGAGAAGCCACCCCAAAGGCGAATAGACAGTCTAAGGATATAAAGAGCCTACCACTATCCTTACTAGCTTCTCTTAGCTAACTTTATAATCTTATAATAGTATATGGAGAATCACCGTAAAGACAAACTAAACAATTAGAAATAAATGTAAACCTGAAATACACCTACAGCCTACCCTTTGAGTAAAGTTATAACATGGTCCTAACCGTATCTGGAAATCCTCATACATTCATGATTATTATTTTACCACTGTGGCTCACGCCATCTGTGTAATAATCGTGGAATTACTCGGTCGATCGATATCTTAGCTAACTGTCTAATAATCTTGGAGATATTGAGGAGGTATTATAGAGGGCGCTAGGGGCGGACGATTTAGTATGGAAGTCTATCTAAATCTACCAATCCTAGTTTCCAGGTCGTTTACGGGTAACACTAACTGGGAATCGTCCAGGAGAATTCATATATATATACATTCCTTAAGGGTTCGTGAATTGTTCTATTCAGAATTGTTGGGCCCGCCACCGAATTATCCCTTCGGCCGATTAAAGACTAAACGGTCAGACTTTTCATACATTTGCCTGTGCGTCGAAGTGCTCAGCTGGCGTCTCGTGGTCACGTGGGTGCGCAGAGTTCACATTTTAGTCTTCTGCGCAGATACAGAGTCTAATCGTGTTACTCGACCTTCCTTCGACTAATTTACGTTGGTTCGGTTTTGTTTTAGTATCTCGCGACCCGGTCAATACGAATTACGCTATTAGATCTAAAATTGGGTTTATGTTTACAAACTATGGCGATTACCTACATTCGAATATAAAGTTTATGAAAATCAAAACTATAAAATTGATACGAAACCTCGCCTAACTTATACCCTAGACTGTTCCTACCTGATCGCTAAAATGAACATTGAAAATTAATTATGTATAACTTGAATTTGAATAGCCTTAAGGGCCTAGGGTACCATCCGGCCTTAAGCGGTTGTCAAATGTATCGTACCTATTATCTGACTAACGACTTGGAACCTTTAACATGGATGGTATATAACGACCAACTCCTGACAGACTCGTAAATAGGTTTAATTCGACTAGCTTACCTTGTGGCTTCGCCTTTCTGTCATTTAGTAATTGAGTAGATGTATAAACATTTGTCTTTCGTACACTATGCCTTAATCTGTTCTTTAGGATAGATAAATAGTGCTCCCCACCAACTCCTACATTTATAACGCTGCGGCGGTGGCAAACAACCAGGCGACCATGTATTTATTCTTACTACTATGACTAACTACGGAACTAAGGGGACCATTTGTTATTATTTGAATACAACCTACGATCGGTCGGTTCGAACCCGAGGCTCCTTAAGTTTAAATAGCCGCTAGTCCGGAGAGGCTATACTCGCCCGAAACATGTGTCGTGCAAGCTAAGTTCATATGAAATAATAAAATAGGTGTGCGATTACGCACATGGTTAAGTGGTAAATTGTTCATCAGAGTAATTAAGGCGACAGAACACCTAATTTGACACACAATAAGTATGTTTAAGGTGGGTTGTAAGGAAGACATATCTACACTCAGGACCTGGCGCATTAGCCAGATCAAGTAAAGGTTAGCCCTTTTCTGAGTGATTAGAACTTAACGTTTCGGCTTTCCATACAACAATTCAGAGCCTCGTCAGTTAGTAGAGAATTGTGTATGGCTATACTAATACGTTTTCAACGGGGTGATCCATGGTGAAGAACAGAACAAATCCTGACCCACTAACGTCACCTCATAGCCTGTTAATAAAGTTTGGTCAAGGTTGCGTTTCTGTCATTGCTATCTTAAATGGTTCAGTTGATGACTCAACTTATACAGTACAGAGCACTAAATAAAGCTTAAATAGTCTAACTAAAATTAGACTCTTTAGATTAATGTCGTGGCCATGAAAGACATGGGAGGTTTACGTTTATTCTTTACACAGGAAACAAATATTTAAATATGAACACAATAATAATTAGGCTTCTAAATATATCCGTCGCAGCAATGGGTGGAGTGGAGGTTTTATTTATTTACGGATTCCTTAGGAGATTGGGTTAAAGATCCCACGTTAATTTTAATCACCCATTACCTAAACGGAATCTAACCCGGATCTCGCACAAACAATTTTTCTATTTAAATAACACTTAAATAACTTCCCTATCTTGTTAGATCAATGAAATGACACATAAACCATACGAAACACATATATATATATGTCTCCTTTAGATCCGGGTCAGATTTCCCTACAAGTTCACCTTCCTCACTCGACGCCGGTGAAGGGTGGAGCTGGAGCCAACCTAGATCTAGGTTTAGTCGCCTCCCCCTCACACCCTTAGATTCCCGAAGCCTGCAGTTAATTCAGCATATCCCTAACATTAAGCCCCGATCTTCACTAATCTTACAACAAGTCAAACCCCGCCTGAAGAACCCCTACTGTGTCTGCCCCGTCCTCACCTACCTCTACCTACCAAGAGTCTGCTTGCTTTTGGGGGTCACTATACTGCCAAGCAGCAAGACATCGGAATTAAAATCATTGAGATAGTAAATAGTGAATATAGAGATATCATTAACATAATCGTCAATTACATGCAACATAACTGTACCATTGTAATGAGCATCTACCGAAGCGTGTAGGATTTTCATCAATAAAAATATATACACTCAGGACAGACTTTACACAAGGGCTTGCCTGCCAAGTCATGTAAGCAGATCCCGTCACCTCGAATCCGATCAAAGCGCGGAATCTCTGCTCAGGACTTGCGTAGGGCTTTCATCAATAAAATATACATATACACAGGACAGGATTTACACAAGGGCTTGCCTGCCAAGTCATGTAAGCAGATCCCGTCACCTCGAATCCGATCAAAGCGCGGAATCTCTGCTCAGGACTTGCGTAGGGCTTTCATCAATAAAATATACATATACACTGGACAGGATTTACACAAGGGCTTGCCTGCCAAGTCATGTAAGCAGATCCCGTCACCTCGAATCCGATCAAAGCGCGGAATCTCTGCTCAGGACTTGCGTAGGGCTTTCATCAATAAAATATACATATACACACAAGACAGGTTTTACACAAAGACTTCTAATCTAAAATATCTCAAAAATCGTAATCAACCAGACCCGTATCATCGGCTCTTTAAAGGAGGACCTACTCCACTGGACTTCAAACTCTAACTCCGTTGGCCTGACAACAATTCATCGCAACTCCACAACTTAAACCCTAGCCTTAACCCTAAGCTTAACCGATTTCCTATCTAATCAGATCAGGGCTTAATTACGGGGTTTTCCTCCCACAAGGTATCACATGTACAAATTTACAACATCATGTTAAAAGACGCCGATCCCGGCAGGAACCTTTTACTCCACTAAAATGTCTACAGAAATCGGCAATCTCTTTTCCTTAGAGAGTACATAGTCAACAATGTCAACAAATTACCTCTGCATTTTTAATAAGTAAGGGTTTTTTCCTTCTCTACCCCAAATTTACAACTAAAATCCCGGACTAAATTCCAACCAAAAGTCAACCACTTTAAAACTTCCTCTACCAACTCTTCACTTTAACCAAAGTGGCATCTTACACAGACCCCTACACGGTCCTTACACAATCGTATTAAGAAAGTCTCTCACAAAGCCCCATAGTACAAACCCATCAATAATAAGTTGACATTGCTAGCCTCAGTTCTCACAAAAGACACTTACTGATATTTGCTGTAAGCGAAGCGTGCACGGCGCCGGTATTAAATTTCTTCAAATCTTTGTGCGTCCTGACCTTCCCACTTCCTCAGGAACACGACAGTGAAAAAGGGTGCCGCAACTGACGCCTATCGCTTATAACCGCTTTCCCCTCCCCCACGATAGACGCGGCCTGAACACGTAGCGTGTCTAGAAACCGTGGCGCCAGTCAATTTCTTCTTTATTTTACTTCCACGTGTACGCACGTGGTTCGCATTTAGTGGCCAGTTACTTTATAGTAATAATCGTATAATTATTTAAAAAGTGCAAACCGATTCTACTAAATTCTTTATCGGTTGATCTATCTTCTCCGTTTTTTTTTCCATGGCTCGATTATGCAGCTTCGATTAATTTACGCAATGAATGCTCGTCTTAAGCGGCGCGGAGCCTACTCTACCATCCCCCTCGCACCCTACAACGTTTATATCAATTAACTGAGAATAATCAATCGATATTCTCCATATATTTTAACCTCCTGGTTATCTGCTACTCGTTCGTATTTAACGAGCAATTATTTTTGTATTGATGATTTTAGGATCCTACCGCGATTTACGCCTTATGACGTAGGTATAAACATATTAATCGAAGACTGGTGAGGACATCCCGGACCACTCACTTAATTCATACTTCATTGATCTCGTTTCTATCCATTTATTAGGAGTATTCGATTGGTATGAATTACGAAGGTGATTAATCTAATTTATATTTATTATTGATGAATTCCATATTTAATTTACCTGCTCTCTTAAAACTTAAATTAGCATGTCAACACCGTGTCGTGGGTCCAGATTATTACAATTCTCTATAAAAGGCTTGGGACCACTACAATCCTCCCCAACAAGTCATAAATGTACACTTATCAGTTGTGACTTGTTTCTTAATTAACCACTGGATCTCTACACCTAAGTTTTAAGACCTCGACTTACAACTCGAACCTAGTTCAATAATGACATATAAATTTCTCGAGACTTAATCTAACCTTAATTCAACATAACGCTAACCTTAACCTAAAAATCCCTACATAAACCTAAATCCAACAAACCTCATGTTGACCTAGACTTCCCAAACATATCCGTAACCTAAACCTAATAATCCTCATGTTCACCTAAAACTAATAAACCTTATGTTAACCTAAACACTATAAACCTCATGTTAAACTAGACCTCCTAAACATATCTGTAACCTAAGCCTAATAATCCTCATGTTTACCTAAACCTAATAAACCTTATATTAACCTAAGCCTAATACCCCTAATGTTAACCTAAACCTAATAAACCTTATATTAACCTAAGCCTAATAACCCTAATGTTAACCTAAACCTAATAAACCTTATATTAGCCTAAATCCAATCCTAGCCCCACCGTCAGTAAAATAGAAATCGCATCGAAATTTCCCGTAATCTCCTTCGGGAGCGGTATCGCGACTAATACACAAGGGCCCTTATACAACAATGAATACTTCTCCACCCACTTCACCCTCGCATTTGAGTTATAATTTCTACGCGCTTCCATCAAATTCCCTGACTGAAATAGTTCCTTTCAATGTGTCTTCTCATAAGGATCATCCTTCGTTTTACTGCACTTTACCCATTCAGTCCTAGGCTTATCCTTCATTTCCTCCAACTCCCTCTCGCTTATGATCGATGGTTTTCCTTCCATTCCCCCGCCGTAACATCAACTTAGTTCACCCTAAAACATAACCATACATTCACCCTATTAAAACTGGTCTCAGCACCTAAGTTTATATCGGTCTCTCGACACCACTGATTTCTAACAAATCATACTTAAAGGACAACTTCCATCCTATGATCACCCTCAACCCCAAGGTTATCTCATCGTTCAAAGTCTCCTTTCATTGAGATATTAGTGAATATCCCAATATAGCACCGTACCCAGACGATCACTAATCCAACTTGTTTTATTCATTAATCTAACTTAATTTATGGTTTAAACCGTTGTACCCAAAAAGCTACGATCATCACCTAAGAGCCTCCTAATAATAATGAATGACACGTCATAATAATTACCCGAAATAGAACGTAAGAGATTAAAAAGAAATTATAGTGCTTAAGATCGTGCTTTACTCAAATGCAGCAAATAACTATGACGAACACAGCTTCAGTCAAGGACCACTGGTCTCACTCAACCTCAGCCAGCGACTACTCAGGGACCCACCCTGTCGAAACAAAGTCAGTCCCCTGCAACGCTACGATAGGAAACACCAGATATAATGGATAGTTATGAAGAACATAGTAGATCGAAGAAGGGAAATATGATTGGAAGCAAACAGTTGAGTTTGTCCATTTTTAGTCGTAGATAATCAGGACGGGAACGACGAAAATGCTTCGGTTAAGGACCAAGGGCCTCACTTAATCTAGGCTTGTTATGATGAATATGCTTCGATTAAGGACCAAAGGCCTCTCTCAACCTCGGCTTGTCGGGATAGTTATAGTAGTTTAAATATGGCGATGATGTTTGGAAACAACCAGTTGAGTTTGTTCATTATTAGATGTAGGTAATTATGATAGATATAGAAGTTTGAATATGGCGACGACGTTTGAAAACAAACAGTTGAGTTTGTCCATTATTAGATGTAGGTAATCATGATAGATATAGTAGTTGGAATAGGGCGACGACGTTTGGAAACAAACAGTTGAGTTTGTCCATTATTAGATGTAGGTAATTGTGATGGATATTGTAGTCTGAATATGGCGATGATATTTGGACGCCAAAAATTGGGTTTGTTCATTTGATGACGTTCGGAAGCAAACAGTTGAGTTTGTCCATTTTTTAGCCGTAGGTAATTTTATTGTGATAGATATAGTAGTTTGAATATGGCGATGATGTTTGGACGCCAAAAATTGGGTTTGTTCATTTGATGACGTTCGGAAGCAAACAGTTGAGTTTGTCCATTTTTTTTTTTTTAGCCGTAGGTAATTGTGATAGATATAGTAGTTGGAATATGGCGACGACGTTTGGAAACAAACAGTTGAGTTTGTCCATTATTAGATGTAGGTAATCATGATAGATATAGTAGTTGGAATATGGCGACGACGTTTGGAAACAAACAGTTGAGTTTGTCCATTATTAGATGTAGGTAATTATGATAGATATAGTAGTTGGAATATGGCGATGACGTTTGGAAACAAACAGTTGAGTTTGTCCATTATTAGATGTAGGTAATTGTGATGGATATTGTAGTCTGAATATGGCGATGATGTTTGGACGCCAAAAATTGGGTTTGTTCATTTGATGACGTTCGGAAGCAAACAGTTGAGTTTGTCCATTTTTTTTTTTTTTAGCCGTAGGTAATTGTGATAGATATAGTAGTTTGAATATGGCGACGACGTTTGGAAACAAACAGTTGAGTTTGTCCATTATTAGCCGTAGGTAATAATGATAGATATAGTAGTTGGATTATGGCGACGACGTTTGGAAACAAACAGTTGAGTTTGTCCATTATTAGATGTAGGTAAACATGGTAGATATAGTAGTTGGAATATGGCGACGACGTTTGGAAACAAACAGTTGAGTTTGTTCATTATTAGATGTAGGTAATTATGATAGATATAGTAGTTTGAATATGGCGACGACGTTTGAAAACAAACAGTTGAGTTTGTCCATTATTAGATGTAGGTAATCATGATAGATTTAGTAGTTTGAATATGGCGACGACGTTTGGAAACAAACAGTTGAGTTTGTCCATTATTAGATGTAGGTAATTATGATAGATATAGTTCAAGCAAAATCATTAAATTGTTATCAACAAATGTAAGAAACGTTCATGGAATGTCGAAACTTTGTAAAATAACGCTGATGTTAGAGTGGCCTAAACGCATACCCCTCCTCCCCTTAAAAAAGAAACCCGGACTTCCCCACCGTTAGGCAGGGCCCGACCTCAACTCCGACACATATACATATATGCATACCCATATACATACCCTTCAGCTAAGAACCTGGCTCACCCACCAATAGGCAGGGCCCGACCTTAACCCCTAACCATATACACACGTATGCATACCCATACATGTACCCTTCTGCTAAGAACCTGACTCACCCACCATTAGGTAAGGCCTAACCCTAACTCCGAAACATGTACACACGTACGCACCCCTCTATATATACCCTTCAACTAAGAGCCTGACTCACCCACCAACAGGCAGGGCCCGACCTCAACTCCGAAACATATACACATATGCATACCCATATACATACCCTTCAGCTAAGAACCTGGCTCACCCACCAATAGGCAGGGCCCGACCTTAACCCCTAACCATATACACACGTATGCATACCCATACATGTATCCTTCTGCTAAGAACCTGACTCACCCACCATTAGGCAAGGCCTAACCCTAACTCCGAAACATGTACACACGTACGCATCCCTATATATATATGCTTCAACTAAGAGCCTGACTTATCCACCATTAGGCAAGGCCTAACCTTAAACCCGAAACATGTATACACGTACGCACCCCTCTATATATATCCTTCAACCAAGAGCCTGACTCACCCACCAACAGGCAGGGCCCGACCTCAACTCCGAAACATATACATACTTACACACACCCATATATATCTCTCAGCTAAGAACCTGACTCACCCACCAATAGGCAGGGCCCGACTCCAACTCCAAAACATATACACACGTATGCATACCCATATATATCTATACATATATACAGACGTGCGCCACCCACGGTCGTTCAGGAACCAGCCCCGCCTAAACAGTATGACCCCCTGCAACTACACACGGCAAAAATCGCAGGGCTACACTAACCATGTATAAAAATCTAATTCCATTTCATTTGTTCCTCGTACCAAATTAAATAATAACCTTGTCCTACTCGGCTGGGTTTAATAATTTTGCCCTAGTTTCACATCTACATAGCAAGCAGGTAGGTATTTATCCACGGTCTAGCTCACTTCCCATCTTACGCTGAACCTAATTTATATAAATCTCGTGTCACAATGTTTGTCCTCAATGGACTCCTAAACTACTGAACCGATTTTGATCAAACTTCGTAAATATCTGTTATTTGATCCAACTTAAAAGATAGGATAGTTTTTATCTCGATATGTCAAGTGCGAGCCGGAGTCGGGCACTATAGGTAAAAACCAACTTTCGCCGGGTACAGAGGGACGGCAGCGGAACAACGTTCGCCGGGACAGCTAGTATATATATATTTCATGCGAATCCTAATTCTGAATAAACGTTAATGTAGTTTAATAAACAGTTATTATCTTGACTCCTCCCCTAACAACTTAGCAATTTATCCTGTGGTACCCTCCCCCCTCGTAATGTACATTTTATTTCTAACTGCCCTTAACATGACTACACTAACAAAACCGGTCTCTGACCTACGCCAATGCTTCTAATCTTAAGACATCAACCTCATTTCTCAATTGCTACATATCGCCCAGTCGACAGAACCCCTTTCAACAGATATAACCTCTTAACCATAACCTATTAAGCTCAAAAAGAACATGTTAACCCTTTGACATTTTAACCCTTTGACATTACCGGTCCGCCTAGTAATAAAATATTTATCGACAATCAAAATGTAATATAATTTGGCAAGCAAAAACATGAGCCAAAAGTATCCTAAAATCTGAATCTAATAGCCCGTGAACGGTAGCAACGAATCTATTAAAGATGATCTAACAAAAGATCTCTACCTAACGTCTACATTCGATCGCACAGAATCACCCCAGACAGCTCCGTTGGCCAAACACCCCACGCTCGCGCCAAGACCCAGAGAAACCCCGAGCTCAAATCCCCGCTCGAGCGGACACCCTTTTTTCTTTAGTTTATATTATGTGTTATAAATTTTCCTTTTACAAAATTATATTACTAAACTAACAACTCACAAGGTACATATGATCGGTTTAACATCTACTGTTTACTTTGTTAAGATTACCTTCTACCAGTCATGAATCTTCCCGTTGGAGGAAGTTCACCTGGTCAAAGGGCTTAACCGACGTCACCGTCAAGTGAAACAGTTGTTAGATGTTTGTACTTTAGAACAACCTTTTAACTAAAACCTATTAACCGATAATAATACATATAGACAGATATGTCTTAATGGCTCATGGGGATGATCCCAACTTACTAAGTCAGCGCTACTTAAGTAGTATAACATTAAAGAACTGATATGGATGAGAGCCTACTACAGCTAATATCTTAGTGACTTTATGACCTTACTTCTGCATTAACATTCCAAATGCTCGCTATCCCGCCTTTCAATGCATTCCTTAATCATAAATGAACTCACTCTAGCTCTTCTATAGTAAAGTGATACATTAAGGCTGCACCCTACTTCAATGTACAGGTTTCTGCTCGGTTTTAAAATCGATTTCGCTGTCCCATGATAAGTTCCAAACCGGAAAATAACATGGCCCTCTACATTCTTTGACTAGCAGATTACTGTATTTGGTTTACGGTTTCTGTCCAAACCACGGTTTTAAAGAAAATTACGACCGAATTTCTCGGTTTTCTATTTTTAAATCATAACTCACTATCAACAAGTAGCGAGAACATAATTTATTTCATGACATGTTAAGTAACTACAAAGCTAGAAAATTACTGTAATTAAATTTTTATATCGCAAGTGATGTAACTGTAACTAAATATTTCCCCCCCCCCCTTTTACGCTAAGATGTATGTCTACCTATAATATATTTACGCCACTGGAAACTGAGCTCTATTTGAAACTAACATTGTCGACTCCCGCTCCACACCCGTAAAGCAAAGGTATATGCGCGTTGGGGCCCTCTTAAATGCTCGTTATTTTGTTATGTCCTTTCCCTCCCCGAGCATATTAGATTTTTATTCCACAGTATCGCCCTTCTGTCAAACGATTCTACGCATATAGAAAATTCATTAAGGCCACGCCAAATATACCGATATCTAACCTATGTCTATACAGTAATACCCCTCGCGCTCGACCACTACAGTCAATACAATACGGCTATTTCCGCCTCTCTTTCAATTAGCCATCACAAAGTTCCGAAATCCGTCCATAATACTACTGCAGAGTTGTACACCCGTCCACATCTACTTACGCACACATATACGTACAAACCAGCACTCACAATCTCATTCAAAACCGTACTCACAACATTAAACTACGGTCCATAATAACTGAATAATGCTATCCATTAGTAAATTTTTCCCGAATCTATTTTTTAAACAATTTCCTAGACCTATGTTATGACAATATGCATATAGGTACTACCCCATAGAAGTCCAGATTGAACAAGACTAGTAAGATTTATCTTACGGATACCGACTCCTAGGTTTCGGATGATTGAGATATACGAGTATGTATTTGTAAATAATGTTATTAAATCATACACCTAACCCTGACTATCATTCTATAAATGTAATTGTTATTTAGCGTATTAGCCGTAATTTTTATGTCTTCATATTACTAGTAATGCCTTCCTATATCTAAGCCTAAGTCACAGAATATCTTACTATATTAGTACCTAGACAGATGAACTGTACAACCTAACTAAATAAAAACATCCTTTTACACTAATTTAACATGGTTTTATCCTAAACTTGGCCTACAATTCCCTTATATGCTATATTAAAGTACGTGTCTATAACTAAGCTTAAGTAACAAACAACTACAAAATGCCTTCTAAACAAGATTTATATCTTGCTTATTGGTTCTATTCTGTCACACCAGTCACCAACCCAAATCCATTTTAATGACCTCCCATCCGTTGTACGACAACAAAATGTAGGCTTTTGCAAGCCCATTTTAGTTCTATATCCTATCCTGGTAACGGCAACACATAATGTAGAAACCCCCCCCTCTTATAAAAATAAAATTATTTAAATTTGAACTCACGTGGAGTATACTGACATACTCGCCAATTTGAATACGTGATGGCGTACGCAATCCTAACATATTATTGTTGCCTTTATTATTATTAAAATGTTAATGATATTTTGTAACCGTTATTAATGTTATTATTAAAGAAAATATTATTAATGAAATTAATATTATTATTTGGCTGTGATCGACTAGTGGAGTGAACGACAGGTTGGACCCCTCGTTGTGACCGGTAATAACCCAAGATCCTAAGAGGTATGGATTCAATCAGTCCCAGGTGTGAAAGAATAAAATCAAAACCCTAATCTTACATTCTACCTACATTAAAGCCAGTGGCCTATAACTAATCCTTAACCGCAGAGCCACTAAGTCCTAATTAGCATTAGACCAGAATTTAAACTACTAATTCGAGTTTCTGATTAAAATAAATGCGGTTTATTATCCTAACGTAGTTGGAGTACCTAAGCCTAAGTCACCCTATCACCAGCCTAGCTACCTTCTTATCACTCTGAACATGTCTCGTAATAACACGCTTACCCCTTGAACGCGATAGGCCATAAAGTTATAACTTTATGATAGTATATGAAATCTCACTATAAGGATGAAACCCTAAGACCGCATGTCCCTTAAGTGAAGTCGTAATCTTATAGTAATGTATGAGAATCGTCTTAAGGAAGAACTCTTAAACGGTAAGTAGTCCATCAATAAACTCGTTAACTTCCCCTTAAGTAATATTGTAACCTCATAGTAATGTATGAAGCTCACCTTAAGAAGAACTCTCAAAATGTAAATAATCTACCAACCATCTCACTAGCTTCCCCTTAATTAACGTGGTAACCTTAAAGTAATGTAGGAAAATCACCTTAAAGGGAGAACCCTTAGACATATAAAAGTACTAACCGCTAATAAACTCACTGGCTTCCCCTTAACTAAAGTTATGCACTTATAACAATATATCTAAATCATTAAAGAGACAGACGGACCTATTTAGTACCTATTTATATAATTTATTTAAATTATTAGCAGATTCGCTATTGATCCCTTAAATAACCTATAACCTACATGGCTAACCTATCACTAGTTCTCTAGCTTGCCCTTAAGCGAAAGTATGAACTTATAACAATATGTATAACACATTAGGGAGACAAGCGGACCTATTAAATACATAGATCAATTATTAGCAGACTCGCTATCGATCCCTTAAGTGAAGTTATAAAATTGTAATGTAATATGAAAGGTCACCGTACGTATGAACTAACAGATTGAATATATATAGATAATACACGAATATACTCGCTGGCTGCCCCTTAAGTAAATTACAAAACCCTCATAATAACACTTCAAGATACACCCACAGACGGACCGACAGGTTTAGTAGTTGCATAAATAATCTGTTGACAACCCGTTAACAACCCCCTAAGTGAAATTATAAAATCGTAATGGTATTTGAGAAGCCACCCCAAAGGCGAATAGACAGTCTAAGGATATAAAGAGCCTACCACTATCCTTACTAGCTTCTCTTAGCTAACTTTATAATCTTATAATAGTATATGGAGAATCACCGTAAAGACAAACTAAACAATTAGAAATAAATGTAAACCTGAAATACACCTACAGCCTACCCTTTGAGTAAAGTTATAACATGGTCCTAACCGTATCTGGAAATCCTCATACATTCATGATTATTATTTTACCACTGTGGCTCACGCCATCTGTGTAATAATCGTGGAATTACTCGGTCGATCGATATCTTAGCTAACTGTCTAATAATCTTGGAGATATTGAGGAGGTATTATAGAGGGCGCTAGGGGCGGACGATTTAGTATGGAAGTCTATCTAAATCTACCAATCCTAGTTTCCAGGTCGTTTACGGGTAACACTAACTGGGAATCGTCCAGGAGAATTCATATATATATACATTCCTTAAGGGTTCGTGAATTGTTCTATTCAGAATTGTTGGGCCCGCCACCGAATTATCCCTTCGGCCGATTAAAGACTAAACGGTCAGACTTTTCATACATTTGCCTGTGCGTCGAAGTGCTCAGCTGGCGTCTCGTGGTCACGTGGGTGCGCAGAGTTCACATTTTAGTCTTCTGCGCAGATACAGAGTCTAATCGTGTTACTCGACCTTCCTTCGACTAATTTACGTTGGTTCGGTTTTGTTTTAGTATCTCGCGACCCGGTCAATATGAATTACGCTATTAGATCTAAAATTGGGTTTATGTTTACAAACTATGGCGATTACCTACATTCGAATATAAAGTTTATGAAAATCAAAACTATAAAATTGATACGAAACCTCGCCTAACTTATACCCTAGACTGTTCCTACCTGATCGCTAAAATGAACATTGAAAATTAATTATGTATAACTTGAATTTGAATAGCCTTAAGGGCCTAGGGTACCATCCGGCCTTAAGCGGTTGTCAAATGTATCGTACCTATTATCTGACTAACGACTTGGAACCTTTAACATGGATGGTATATAACGACCAACTCCTGACAGACTCGTAAATAGGTTTAATTCGACTAGCTTACCTTGTGGCTTCGCCTTTCTGTCATTTAGTAATTGAGTAGATGTATAAACATTTGTCTTTCGTACACTATGCCTTAATCTGTTCTTTAGGATAGATAAATAGTGCTCCCCACCAACTCCTACATTTATAACGCTGCGGCGGTGGCAAACAACCAGGCGACCATGTATTTATTCTTACTACTATGACTAACTACGGAACTAAGGGGACCATTTGTTATTATTTGAATACAACCTACGATCGGTCGGTTCGAACCCGAGGCTCCTTAAGTTTAAATAGCCGCTAGTCCGGAGAGGCTATACTCGCCCGAAACATGTGTCGTGCAAGCTAAGTTCATATGAAATAATAAAATAGCTGTGCGATTACGCACATGGTTAAGTGGTAAATTGTTCATCAGAGTAATTAAGGCGACAGAACACCTAATTTGACACACAATAAGTATGTTTAAGGTGGGTTGTAAGGAAGACATATCTACACTCAGGACCTGGCGCATTAGCCAGATCAAGTAAAGGTTAGCCCTTTTCTGAGTGTTTAGAACTTAACGTTTCGGCTTTCCATACAACAATTCAGAGCCTCGTCAGTTAGTAGAGAATTGTGTATGGCTATACTAATACGTTTTCAACGGGGTGATCCATGGTGAAGAACAGAACAAATCCTGACCCACTAACGTCACCTCATAGCCTGTTAATAAAGTTTGGTCAAGGTTGCGTTTCTGTCATTGCTATCTTAAATGGTTCAGTTGATGACTCAACTTATACAGTACAGAGCACTAAATAAAGCTTAAATAGTCTAACTAAAATTAGACTCTTTAGATTAATGTCGTGGCCATGAAAGACATGGGAGGTTTACGTTTATTCTTTACACAGGAAACAAATATTTAAATATGAACACAATAATAATTAGGCTTCTAAATATATCCGTCGCAGCAATGGGTGGAGTGGAGGTTTTATTTATTTACGGATTCCTTAGGAGATTGGGTTAAAGATCCCACGTTAATTTTAATCACCCATTACCTAAACGGAATCTAACCCGGATCTCGCACAAACAATTTTTCTATTTAAATAACACTTAAATAACTTCCCTATCTTGTTAGATCAATGAAATGACACATAAACCATACGAAACACATATATATATATGTCTCCTTTAGATCCGGGTCAGATTTCCCTACAAGTTCACCTTCCTCACTCGACGCCGGTGAAGGGTGGAGCTGGAGCCAACCTAGATCTAGGTTTAGTCGCCTCCCCCTCACACCCTTAGATTCCCGAAGCCTGCAGTTAATTCAGCATATCCCTAACATTAAGCCCCGATCTTCACTAATCTTACAACAAGTCAAACCCCGCCTGAAGAACCCCTACTGTGTCTGCCCCGTCCTCACCTACCTCTACCTACCAAGAGTCTGCTTGCTTTTGGGGGTCACTATACTGCCAAGCAGCAAGACATCGGAATTAAAATCATTGAGATAGTAAATAGTGAATATAGAGATATCATTAACATAATCGTCAATTACATGCAACATAACTGTACCATTGTAATGAGCATCTACCGAAGCGTGTAGGATTTTCATCAATAAAAATATATACACTCAGGACAGACTTTACACAAGGGCTTGCCTGCCAAGTCATGTAAGCAGATCCCGTCACCTCGAATCCGATCAAAGCGCGGAATCTCTGCTCAGGACTTGCGTAGGGCTTTCATCAATAAAATATACATATACACAGGACAGGATTTACACAAGGGCTTGCCTGCCAAGTCATGTAAGCAGATCCCGTCACCTCGAATCCGATCAAAGCGCGGAATCTCTGCTCAGGACTTGCGTAGGGCTTTCATCAATAAAATATACATATACACTGGACAGGATTTACACAAGGGCTTGCCTGCCAAGTCATGTAAGCAGATCCCGTCACCTCGAATCCGATCAAAGCGCGGAATCTCTGCTCAGGACTTGCGTAGGGCTTTCATCAATAAAATATACATATACACACAAGACAGGTTTTACACAAAGACTTCTAATCTAAAATATCTCAAAAATCGTAATCAACCAGACCCGTATCATCGGCTCTTTAAAGGAGGACCTACTCCACTGGACTTCAAACTCTAACTCCGTTGGCCTGACAACAATTCATCGCAACTCCACAACTTAAACCCTAGCCTTAACCCTAAGCTTAACCGATTTCCTATCTAATCAGATCAGGGCTTAATTACGGGGTTTTCCTCCCACAAGGTATCACATGTACAAATTTACAACATCATGTTAAAAGACGCCGATCCCGGCAGGAACCTTTTACTCCACTAAAATGTCTACAGAAATCGGCAATCTCTTTTCCTTAGAGAGTACATAGTCAACAATGTCAACAAATTACCTCTGCATTTTTAATAAGTAAGGGTTTTTTCCTTCTCTACCCCAAATTTACAACTAAAATCCCGGACTAAATTCCAACCAAAAGTCAACCACTTTAAAACTTCCTCTACCAACTCTTCACTTTAACCAAAGTGGCATCTTACACAGACCCCTACACGGTCCTTACACAATCGTATTAAGAAAGTCTCTCACAAAGCCCCATAGTACAAACCCATCAATAATAAGTTGACATTGCTAGCCTCAGTTCTCACAAAAGACACTTACTGATATTTGCTGTAAGCGAAGCGTGCACGGCGCCGGTATTAAATTTCTTCAAATCTTTGTGCGTCCTGACCTTCCCACTTCCTCAGGAACCCGAACGCAGCCAGCCTCTCGGCACGACGACAGTGAAAAAGGGTGCCGCAACTGACGCCTATCGCTTATAACCGCTTTCCCCTCCCCCACGATAGACGCGGCCTGAACACGTAGCGTGTCTAGAAACCGTGGCGCCAGTCAATTTCTTCTTTATTTTACTTCCACGTGTACGCACGTGGTTCGCATTTAGTGGCCAGTTACTTTATAGTAATAATCGTATAATTATTTAAAAAGTGCAAACCGATTTTACTAAATTCTTTATCGGTTGATCTATCTTCTCCGTTTTTTTTCCATGGCTCGATTATGCAGCTTCGATTAATTTACGCAATGAATGCTCGTCTTAAGCGGCGCGGAGCCTACTCTACCATCCCCCTTGCACCCTAAAACGTTTATATCAATTAACTGAGAATAATCAATCGATATTCTCCATATATTTTAACCTCCTGGTTATCTGCTACTTTACGAATCGGTCGTATTTAACGAGCAATTATTTTTGTATTGATGATTTTAGGATCCTACCGCGATTTACGCCTTATGAAGTAGGTATAAACATATTAATCGAAGACCGGTGAGGACATCCCGGACCACTCACTTAATTCATACTTCATTGATCTCGTTTCTATCCATTTATTAGGAGTATTCGATTGGTATGAATTACGAAGGTGATTAATCTAATTTATATTTATTATTGATGAATTCCATCTTTAATTTACCTGCTCTCTTAAAACTTAAATTAGCATGTCAACACCGTGTCGTGGGTCCAGATTATTACAATTCTCTATAAAAGGCTTGGGACCACTACTACTTGATATGGAAGATTTCATATAGAGTAATTTATCCATTCAAGAGGGATTTTTGAATTCACCCCTAAGAGCATGGTAAACTTTGTATTGATTGTCTTATGCTCATATTGTTCAGTATAATTTCTGAGTAATAATAATAATAAAATTCCGAGAAGGGGTTTGTGGAAACATTGAAATTCAAACTAATGATGTGAAGGGTGGAAAACTTGACAGTATGTTGATTAAAGTACTGTGCAAATCTTATGGTCTATGCGAGCGAAGCCACGGGCGTAAAGCTAGTACATTATAGTTTTATAGAAATACTAGCTACTAGCTTTTTATAATATGTATTGTTTCTTCACTTTCGTTTAATTACGTTATAGTCACTTGAATAGCCTCACCAGTAAATTAAATATAAATCCTGTTCTTTATTTATTACTGCCTGTTAGATTTTATCAATAAACTTTATTAGATTAGTACTATAATATAAATAAAAGAATTGAAATAATAGTAATAAAAAAATATTAATTACTAACTTACGTGAACAAAAGGGTTAGTCACTTGAATAGCCTCAATAAATAAAACACAGATAAATATGATTATAATTCAATTTTAATATTTTGTATATTTTCCATTACTCTTAATTACTTCAAAAATACGTTCAGGAATTGAATCATATAATGAGTGAATGTAATTTAGGTCCAAATTATTCCAAGTTTTATTAATTTCTTGTACTAGATCTGCGCTACTATTGAACTGGCGTCCACTGGCATATACCTGGCGAGATAAATAACCCCAAATATTCTCCATAATATTAAGGTCTGGGGAGTTAGACGGCCAATCTAAAACTTCAATTTTATTTTGTTGTAACCAAGCTTTTGTCTCATGTGAGGCATGTATAGGGGCATTGTCATGCTGAAAAATCCAATTTTGTTTTTTAAAAATTTCACGAATCTCTTTTTTTTTATTTTCTAGTAAATTGATATACAATTTAGAAGTTTGTTTTCCTTTAAGAACAGTAATTTTAATAGGGCCATGATAAGAAACCGCACCCCACACCATTAATGAACCACCTCCTGAATGCCGACGTGACAACACTTGTTCTTCTTTTCTTAAATCGTGAAAATAGTATAAATAACCATCTGGACCATCTAAATTAAATTTTTTTTCGTCACTGAAGACAACATTATGCTACTCATTTGTCCAGGACATATGTGTTTTAGCAAACGATAATCGGGCTTTTTGATGCTGATCACGCAGAAGAGGTTTCCTCTTGATTTTTTTTCTTCTAAGGTGTTATGATGACTTTATAATACGTCGTACAGTAGACAGTGATGCGCGGGTGTTTACTTCATTTGCTATTTGTCGCGCTGTCTTGGAAGAATTTGATGCTGCACGTAAAATAAGTCGACGTTCACGTGATGAATTTGCCAGTTTTGTCCGACCTTTATAGTTATTTCCATAATTTTCTTTATTTTTCATATAATTATTGATCACTTTAGGGCTAGGACCAATTTTTTTTGCAATTTGGCGGTTAGACAATTCTTGATCCAAATAAAATTTCACTTTTTCAATTTCAATGTCAGTTAATTTTCGACCACGACCCATGATAAGATATGAATAAAATAACACTTTAGAAATGATATATAAGTAATATACGCCGCTTATAAGAAGGATTGATAATGATACACTGAAATATCCGTACGCGAATAATGTTCAAATGACACTGAGGCTAATCATGTGGAGCGGACAAACTGACGCATCGACACTGCGCGCGGTGTTTATGTACAGGTTCGTGCAAGTTGTCTCTTGTTTCGTAAGGCACTGCACGTAAGGTAAAAATTAGACTAAGTATAATATAATAATCATGTATGATAATATAAAAAAATACTAAATTTAGGGGTGAGGCTATTCAAGTGACTCGGACGTATTTCAAAAAGAAAATATTAAAGAGCTCGAGAAAAAAATAACAAACGTAGCCCTTCTAAATCTGAAAGTATGGAAACGGGGTCCACATTTATCATAATTTGATCTTTTACGTTTGTGTTGCTGATTCCACCCTGGGATGAGATGGGAATCCCTTGTATTTTTTTCTTTTATTTATACCCAAATGATTGTTGTTTTTTTTATTTTTTCGGATATCCGCCTTAATTTTGCTGTATAAAATCCTAGCATTCTAACTATTACGGTACAAAATGTAGAGCCCTTCAAAGGTTGGACAGACAGTAGATAGACAGTGTAGAATTAGTACCTTATAGGTTCCCGTTGATACTCTTAGGGTACTAACCCTAAATAGTAATAACTCAATATTTAAATATTTTAAATAGATGTCCCTACAAAGTAAAAATACACCCAAAATAACAAGTAAAATTTTGTACTGATAAAAAAACCTATGGCACTTTTTTCAAAGTATTAGTAGGGGAACGCAGGGTAATGAGAGCCGTCGGGCAATGGGAGCTATGTTGATTGAACGAAGCGCATGCACATTCGCGCGATCGTAAGCACTCGGTTGCTTCCGTCAACTGTCGGCAAACTTCACCTGACGCACTCGAACCCTTAGTGCCATTCGTTTAGTCCCGAGGGACGATTGTGTGTTTTTCGCTTCACACTTACAAAAAATTGTGAACTGCCAGCATCAAGGTAAGCATGAAATTATATTCTTATTTAATTGGATTTATGCTCATTATATCCCTAGATTCATATACTAATGAGTCCCATTGATTGAATTGTGATTTAAAATAGAAATAAATATTTATATTATTACTTTTCAAAATGGCGGTCAGCGGCTAATGGTAGCCTAGCTTTAGCTTAGCTTTGTTAAGTCATTTTACAGCCGTAACCTACCTTATTTTTTGTTTAAATGCCATGTAAAAGAAATCGGACAACCACGAAAGCTTCTTGGACGGTGGATTTATTAGAAAATGCGGTATCTGTTCTCAAAAGAGGAGGCATTTCGGTCTGGATCTTTAGTTTTCCATTAATAATTTCAAAAAGATAATTACAATCACTAAGATCTCATTTAAAGTACGTTTTGTTACTTTTTTGGTTTAAGAGTAATTATAACGGCTCCCATTTCCCTTATGAGCCTTAAATGAGCTCTCATTAGCCGCATTTGTCGGGTAATAGGAGTGACTGACTTTTTTTGTAAAACTGTAATTGTGCCTTTATACGTGTCTGTGGTTGATTATTACTGTGATTAAAGTATACTTTAATAATGTAGGTAAGAGTTGAATATTAAAAATAACAATAATTTTGACAAACGTGGTTTTTATCAAAACTTTCCCTTAGTAGGCTAGCATTTGTTCTCCCCTAGCATTTAATTACCTGTTCTATGGTAGTATTAGCAGAAGAGCTTTTTGTGATGTTTAAAGATATTATGGCATATATTTTTTTAAATTTAAATTATATTTAGTAACAACAACAACTAGATAAACGTAGGTAAGTACCACATAAAAAAAATAACTTCGTAATATAGTAAGATTCTTACTGCCCGACAGACGACGCATTGAGTTGCGTACCTACATCAGTATTTCAGATTTGCATCGAGCTTACAATAAAAACAGCGCCATCTATACATTATGTCAAGTATCAGATACAGTTGAGTGTGACCTAAGGCACACAAGAGTGCCGTAATATTTTTGAGTCTGGTAAAGATGGCTCTACCTGCAGCATTCTAACATCACATCATTTATCTAATAATTTCTCAAATTCGGTGAAGGACATAACGTCCAGCTACAATGCCAAGGTCTTAAAATGCCTTTAGAAACTGAATTTAATACGTACCTCCATTATTTTAAAACACTGCTACGGTGGTGGAGAAAATATATCATCAGCAGTGATATATGCTGCTCAGTTCGCTAGCTGCTAAATCCCCACTGCAAGGACAGTCTCTATTTGTGGAAGAAAGCATACGCTGGCCCAGTGTCAATGTCATTGCCAGCAGTATAGTAGTCGTTATCGAGATAGTTTTTTTTTGGCTTAATGACGATGTTATACCACAACAGCCCCATACAGGATTAATGTTTCGTTTTTCTTTTTTTTTAAATCAAAATATAATTTTTTTCTTAAAAATCCGTATTCTTACTATATACAGGGGCTCAAAACCTTGAATCAATTACGGTATTTTAGAGCACTGTAATTATATATTTTTTCTGGATCTGGACGTGGTTCTGTAATGTTACCTCCGAACCACAAACTATTACAGGCTTCGTTTCTACTCAATATCTATTTTCATAAAATTCTGTAATGTATAAAAAGTAATAAAAAATATACTTAAAACATAAATTATTTCTTTGATCTTAGAAAAGGTACGGTCTGACATGGCAGCTTCTTATAATAACTTTTAACGTAAAAAATAGCCTTTCATGTTACGTCTTATATTCATGAAAACTTGGAAAATAATATCCGAGAATAATTGTCAGTTATCTAAGAGACTATTTCTATGTGACGAACAGTTCTCAAAGGTTTCGATCTACGTTAAAAATGGTAAGCAAAAAAGAGAAACTTGCTTGAAGGACATTATTTTAATTATATAATAAAATTATACATATATTTTATTACAGAACTGAAATTCATTTTGGAACAAACTTTTTGTTTATACAGTTTTTTTACACGGCTACCCAAAAAAGCTTACGTATATTTTCACGATTACAATAAAGAAAACCAGCCCCCTTTTTCAACTCGTTAACGTATACTATATGAATTTTTCACATGCAACCATTCTAGACAAGTATTTTATACATAGTTATAGGATCCGACAGTGAAATGACAATAATCAGATAGCGAGTATAATTTCCCCCTTTTTCTTTTTACTTATCGTATTGTTCTAAGTCGTAAAAGGTTTCAGTGAATGGTAAGTACCATAACTAAGAGATAGATAACTGAATTTTTACCACATACGTGGGACCTACAAGAAAACTTTCTGTATAAAGAGCACCACTGACGATAAAAATCTCGTATGTACACTAGGTTTTTTGGTGAATAGTTGTCACATATAGTACAAAAAAAATGTAAAATCAATTATATTTAGGTGATGGTCATGATATGTATTGTAAAATTTAAAAAATTCTTGTAACTACCCATCGATTTTTAGGTAATTAGATAACAATTTGGTTACCCCTCCTATGCTACATTAAAACAAAATCAAAAAAAATGGACATGTTTGACTTTGTTTTTAGAAGCTTACTAACTTTTTTATTACCTAATAAGTGTTTCGGTACATATTGTATACTCTTTAGCTAATTGTACAAGTATTGTATTATTACTTTAAATGGAACTACTTGCCAGGTCTCATTAGCAGAAATTAACATTGTTTACTTGTATTGACCATTCAAAAGTGTTCTTAGAAACACAGTTTGAATAAAGTTTGATTTGATTATTGTTTTTGTTGTCTTTGCAGTTTTTTTTTTGCTAACTTTTCTATTTTTAATTGTGCTCTATATAACAACTATTTTTAATTGTGCTATATGTAACAACTATTTTTAATTGTGCTATATGTAACAACTATTCACAAGAATTTTCCGTATGGCAGGTGGGTTCTTTTTTTAATATTTCGGTTAACTCATATTTATTTTGATATTATGATCTTTTTGTGAATTGATTATGTATATTTTTCTAAGACATAATGTAATTTTTAATAAGAAATAAACGACATACCTTACCATATTGTAAACATACCTTTATTTTCAAAAGACTATATATGCAGGCGGGTAAAAAATAATCTATAAAAGTTTTTTTTGTTTAACTATAGTGTATTTTATAAAATTTAAATACCTACTTAATAAATCATTTTTATTGACATCATAAAACTGAAACTTTTGCGCATAACAGCTCCGTCATGAAATACCTTTTTTTCATCAAAGTAAAATTTTTGTCAGTATAAATAACAATATTTACAAAAATTATATCATAAACGGAAAAGCTGTTTTCTAGCGTAGAATTTCTACGGCAACTTCAAAATCATAATGAAAAAGTGTGTTATAGCAAGCTATAGCTATAACTATAGTTCATTCAAGTGGAATGCTGTTATAGATATTCCCACGAGAACTTTAGAATTTTCCGGGATAAAATGTAGCCCATGTGCTATTCTAGATTTTAATCTAGCCAAATTTCTTCCAGATCCTTTCAGTCGTTCCGGCGCAATTAAGTAACAAACACGTATCCATTTATTATATTTGTATAGAAGTACAGATTCAATTACCTACAACGATAGACTAAGTAGGCTTTAAAAAAAATAGCCAAGTGCGAGGCGGACGAAGGGCTCCGTATCATTATCTATAAAAACGATAAAAAAAATCACGTTTGTTGTATGGGAGCCCCCTTAAATATTTATTTTATTTTGTTTTTTGGTCTTGACACTGCCTACGTAAATTAAGATTAAAATGCTCTATAATTTATAGATCAAAAAACCTAAAGCGTTTTTAGGGTACGATTATAGTAGTTAGACAACAAATAATAAAGTCGGCCAAGTGCGAGTCGTACTCGTACTGGTTCAGAAACAAAAAAATCGGCAAAAATTCGAGAGAATATCTTTGTACTCTAGATTAAATAATTATTACACATCAATCAATCAAATAAAACTTTATTCAAATAGGTTTCTAAGAACACTTTTGAATCGTCAATATAATGTCAGTACAATATTTATATATGCATATTAATATTTATATATTTACATATTAATATTTATATATTATAAATTAATATTTATATATACAATATATCGTCAGTACAATACAATGCCAAAAAGAGCTGGCAAGAAGTTCTATTTAAAGTAATAATACAATACTTTGATAATTAGCTAAAGAGTATACAATATGTACCGAAAAACTTATTAGGTAATAAAAATAAGGTAGTAAATAAATAAGCTACTAAAAACAAAGTCAAACATGTCAATTATAATTTTTTGTTTATATGTAGCATAGGGGGCGCACCATTTGAAGCGTCAAATATCGTCAATCGAGTGAAGAAATACACATACAAGAGTACTTGTGGCATTAGCGCCATCATAATTATATTTTTGCACAATCATATGTACATACATACTTGCATATACTTAAAACAATCCATACTATCCATGAATATAATATAATAATAAATATTATAAATGCGAAAGTAAATCCGTCTGTTACCTCTTCATGCTGAAACCACTGTACCGATCAAGATGAAATTTGGCATGCAGATAGTTTGAGTCCCGGAAAAGGACATAAGCTACTTGAAAACGTCAAGTATTATCCGTTCGTTTTTTTTTCCATAATTGAGGTGTTGCCGTTGAAATCCTACACCGATGACCGAATACTAATAATACTAAGAAGTTTGCATGAGCAGACCAGTCTCCACAGCGGCACCCGTTCACAAGTATGACACATGAATCAGCCATCGCTTCGCTCAACCATGTTTTAGGGAACGTAACGACCCGACGCACATGCCACCACCGCAGAAACACTTTGAGAGAGCATGACACACTCAAGCAACTCCAATAAAACTCCTATTGTACTAGTTACAATGTGCGTAGTAAAGGAAGAAAATATAAATCCGACACACGTTAAACTTAAAACTGATTTATAGTTGCTTTTAAAAATATTTAGATAAGAGAAGATTGGAAGGTCTCACTCACACACTGAAGGACACACATAAATATACATAAAACACAAACAGTGTATCAAAAATTGATACTACTAGGAAAAAAAAACTATACATATATGTATAAACTTACATAGGTACAAGTTAAATAATATAATAAATAAAGTATAAATAACCCGCTGCAATGCAATCCACCATCGGCCGCCCAGCGCCAGAGAGGCTCCAAATGCGTGAGGGCGCATCACACAAACGTGCACACATTCCTATATGCATACACATACTCACAGACGTTGTATATCATGAAGTAGCCCAGCTCCATACGACAATCCAGCAACAAATGCACACCATGCAACGTACTGTCACTTCGGAAACAAGCCTAAGGGAAGAAGAAGTGACAAGAAACTTCCCGGGTGTACACCTGTTACCATCAATCACGCAGGAACCACGCAGCCAAACACACAAAATCTATGCCAATATGTGTAAACACACATACATGTACACGTCTATGCGCCACACCAACCCCCATCTAGAACCCCCCAAACACCAAGTAGCCAACGGTGGAAGACTATTCATGGTGCATCTGATCATCGTAATGTGTCATTAATTATCAACTACATAAGTCATAGATAGATGTCCAATATTGAGCCCATACCTTTAATTTCAGACATTATTATCTATATTGGATTCTTCCACAGTATAGTATCCCTTGTTAAAAAGAACTTTTTTAATATAAGTTTCAAAAGTATGTACAGGTAGGTTAACAATATTCTCAGGAATTGTATTAAAAAGCAAATGCTCTGAATTATGAAAGAGCCACGCACCTTCTGAAGGCGACATTTTGGAATCGCAAGTTTATTTTTATTTCTAGTATTAACATTGTGTACGTCACTATTTTTAACAAATAAACTTAGGTTTTTACGTACATACAGTAAGCACGCGTAAATATACTGAGAAGCTACAGTAAGTATATTAATTTTTTTAAAGAGGTCACGAAGAGAATCTCGACGTGATAAGTTATACATTGATCTTATTGCTCTTTTTTGAAGTATAAAAATAGTTTCTATATCGGCCGCCCTTCCCCACAATAAAATACCATATGACAAAAGTTAATAAAAATAACTAAAGTATACTAACCGAGTATACTAAAAGAGTTTCTTGTTCCCTATTAAGTATTTCTTTCGGTTTGACTTGCTTAAGTGCTGTCCAATAATTTTCTTGGGAGACAGTATTAAAAAAATTATAAGACAAAGACAGCTCTACAGTCTAAAGATTTATAGACACTACAGTAGCATTATTTAAAGAAAAACTTTAAGAAATACTTTTTTGATGAGTTGCTAAGCATGGTAATTGTTATAAGATTTTTCCTATAGGGATAATCTCCTAGAGAGAAAATTAAAATACTTTTTTGTTAAGGTGCTAAGCATGATAATTGTTTTAAGATTTTACCTATAGAGATAATCTCTTAGAGAGAAAATTGAGAACTCCGGGCAACCATCCGGGTGCAATTTGCCCCCCTTCTATTTTGCCGCTCTGGGTATTTGCCCGGTTTGCACTACCCCTCTTTTAAATAGGGCCCTGATCCTGACTTACTTATTATGGGACTTACCCAACCGTGGGGGATCCGTGAGTATGATATAGATAGGTAGGTATCTAGCCACTGGTGACGCCCTTCTGGGGATAAAAACTGTGAAGTTATACATACAGAACGAGTTGTTCCATTTTTATCCTAATTAAAATAAAGAAAAAGGCTGTTTATCTGTCTGTTTACATGTTAAAGTCTGTTTTACAGGTTGTTTTAACACACGATCAAATCGGCTTTCGAATCAAGTTTGTAGAAAGTTTCAAGTATCTACCTATTTCAAAACACCAACTTTATCTGTCAACTCCACTTGTGTTTTTTGTATTACATCTGATACTGATTTTATTGGCAACATTATTTATTTACATTACTAAAAATTAAAACAACATTAATAGAAATTAAAAAACTAAATATAAAAAAATTATCATAGAAAGTGGTAATTGAAAAGTTTAGTTAGACTATATTTGGTCTGCGAGATGTGACGATTTTGTTCAACATTTCTTTTGGTTTTACTATACATGCAAATCACGACCAACACGATGAGCCCAAATACGATAAATTTTCTGTAGGAGTTAGGTAACCTGTAAACTAAGTTTGCAGCATCAGATAAAAGTTCAGTTTCAGGTCATATTAGTTCAGTGTCATCGCATCAATTTTTTTATTGATCGGACAAGTAAAATGGTATGGAAATAACCATTGTAAAAATTATATCTATTATACGACTAAGAAAAGGGCAGATTACTTAAAAAACACTTAAGGTTATGGCATACCCTAGCAAAAGCGAGCCGTTTCGACCAGTGTACAAAGACATATTACACTATTGAAGTATACAAAGAAACACAGTTCCACGTACGATAGGCACTAACACGTGACCGCACGTTGAAAATCTTGTTTGTCTCAGTTTTTGTCGGTATGAAATTCAAATATTTATTTAGAACTATGAAATTAAAAAATTCTTTTGGTCATTTTAATATTTATTTTACGAATAAAGAATGCAGAGAATATTTTCCCATAGCAATTTCAATTAAAGCCCAAAAGCAGAGTATCAGAATTAGATAAATATGTACTTTGATGTACATTGTACTATGATAAAATACTTATCTCTCGTTTATGAATGAATTGTGATGACGTGTGACGTCTTATTCAGAGTCAGCTGATTACCTACCTTGCTTGCTTATAAGTATTCCTTTTTCTGTCGTTTAATCTAACGCGACAGATGGTACATATACAACTTTATTAAACGATATAGTTTCTGCCAGCGGCTTCGCTCGCCCTAAATTTCATTATCAGGTTCTTAAGGGAACTCCTCAATTAAAGAAAAAAAAAACGGCCAAGTGCGAGTCGGACTCGCGCACGAAGGGTTCCGTACCATTATCTACAAAAACGAGCAAAAAAATCACGTATGTTGTATGGGAGCCCCCTTAAATATTTATTTTTTTCTGTTTTTTAGTATTTGTTGTTATAGCGGCAACAGGAATATATCTTCTGTGAAAATTTCAACTGTCTAACTATAACGGTTCATGAGATACAGCCTGGTGACAGACGGACGGAAGGACGGACAGCGAAGCCGTAGTAATAGGGTTCCTAATTACCTTTCAGGTACGGAACCCTAAAGAAACAAACAATCAAATCTTTCCTCTTTAATGGCATAATACATTCGTGTCTGTGCAACCATCGAAATTCCTATATAAAATTTCAACCCAATCGGCTCAGCCGTTTAGAAGTTATGGGAACAAGATAAATACGGAAGGATAATTCTGACTACCCCCTGTCTTATTACCCGTTTTCCCGTAGGAATGAAGCAATTTCCCGCGGTAAAAAGTAGCCTATGTTCATCAGGGATAATGTCGGCTTCTAATGGTAAAAGAATTATTCAAATCAGTCCAGTAGTTTTGGAGTCTATTCAATACAAACAAACAATCAAATCTTTCCTTTTCATAATATTAGTATCGATAACTCATTATTCAAATTGTTGGACATACTTCCTGTGGTCTACCTGCATCTACTGCAGGCGACAGATCTAAGCAACTAAGTTTTTCATACTGTACTTGGCGTGCAAAATAAACTTAGGTACATACATTTCCTGCTGCCAGCCTTACCTGCTGGCTTTACTATCACGATAAAACTATTACTAAGTATTGGCTTCCGTCATTAGGTTTGGGCATTGTTTTCGCGCACTTTGTAATTGTTTCCACAATTTATTTTTTACAAATCAAGTGACATTGGCAACGTCACAATGCATGTTTTCTTTTATGGTTCTGACAGTAAGCAATGACATAGATTTTATCCGTAATCTTTTGACAGCATAGCGCGTAGGGGTGGCATCTTTTGACATTTACGTGGTGAGCTAATTGATATTTATACCTACTACTAAAGTACTACAAGCCTTAACGGGGTAACTTAACACGACTTGTTGGCTTAACGGGATCATTTTATTAAAGTTTTTATTCTTTATTATTTTTTGTATGAAAATAAATATCACGTTAAAGACAAAAAATACATTCTTTATCTTAATCTGTATTCTTATAACTCTTTCTCATTTTAATTTAGGCACTATATTTCCTTCCACATTATATATACCAATACTATACCTCTCATACTTATACGTAAGCTGAAGTACGCGTACACAGACAATAATTAACCTTCCTAAATACGTTAGTAACAAAACATCGGTGTTCGTTCGTACACCACTGTCGACCGCCCACCACTTTCCCTGCAGCTTTGTGCTCATTTACCTCATGACAAAAATTTGCTTTTAGATTCACAAAATTATTCACAGAGCTCGATAAAGAACTCTCATAAAATATTCAGAAAAATAAAAAGGTTGTATTCGGGTACTGAGTATGATTAGGTTCCAGAAAGTTCGTAAAATGTTTTCACAGTTCCGTACGCTATTTGAATACTAATGTAAATCATCTTAGAGGTAAAACTTGCTTTCGACATTTATATCGTCAAGTTTTCGCAATAATTTTACACATTTACAATAATATTTGCGACGAGAACTTATAGTACTTTCAAAACCATATTGTTATGTGACAAAAACCGTTTTCTAAATTTATACCAACGGATTTTGTTACAGATTCGGTATAAAAAAGTACCAAACAAAATACGTGCCAATATAATATACCTAACATAACGTACAGGGCAACAAATTTTTCCGACCTGGTTTTTAGTCGCTAGGTTCGATGTTGTTCACACCATTTCAATATGGCGACTGTAGTTTTGATTGTCAAACATTGTTTAAAATTTGTTGCACTGTATATTAGTTTCGAATTAAGAATAATATAATATACAAGAAATCCAAATGGTATACTTTAGCGAGTGGGCGACTGCGCGTCCCAAAAAATATAACCAACTGAAGATTCGCGTCTAGAACTCCTGTTTAATCATTACCTATCTACCCCAAACAAGAAAAACCTAATAAAAATTAATTCATTTAACTACCCTGTTGTCATATTTTTTATAACAGTAGTCGGATAGCCAAGTCACAGGCCTTTTGGGCACGGTGTGATTGAAAACTTGAGAGCTACTCAAACTAGATCGACAAACGTTCGCAAATACACACTATAGTCGAAGCGGTAGAATATGGCCTAATCCTCCGTTTTTAAAAACAGGCCGTAGCCTAAGCTTTGGGACGTACAATGGCTAAGGCAAGCATCCCTATGTAACCATATGATTTTGGAATAAAACTTGTCTAGAACGTATACAACTAAAATGTAGTGTGTATTTTAGTAAGTAGTGTAGTATGTGTTTTAATTAAGTACTAGATATATACATATATTCCTTTTGGTCTATTAAAATGATGTTCCTAAATAAATAAACAACAATATTCCCCTAATAATTTCGTAATTGTTCTCAGTTTAAGGATGGTAAATATCTCCTCCCAAAAAAGGAGTTCAAAAGCCTCATTAACATTCAAGAGTGCTATACATTACCTACCCTTCATGCTACTTAAAAGCATCAAACGACCCTTTGGTTGTCACCACATAAAGTTACTGCGGGAAAACTTTGTTCCTACTCGAATTTCAATGTCTGAAAATGTCAAATATTTTATTTATACCCCCGAGTCCCATGTAGATCTACCTTTATAAAAGATTTTATATATATATATAAAAGATTTAAATATAAAACATACTTCTGCTTTCTAAATTTTATTTTTAATTGGTAGCAGTAAACAAGCTATTTATTTGTACATCTATTATTATTATTATTATTATCTATTATAGTTAAGACTTAATTAAAAAGACTTGAGAGAGAATTACTATGATGATTTAAAAAAAGCAAAAAATCGATATTTTTTTATTTTAATTTTAAATTCTACGTTCTTCAAAAGATTGCATAAACTTTTAACTAGTAACTTTAGGCAAGAAATGATAAAGAAAAATTAATAGTAGTCATTCTATATAATTAATAGATATCGCAAATATAATCAATATATATTACCATTCTATTTATTTATTTATTAATATGTTACATAATGATTCCTTCCACTCTATTTGTGATTCTGATGATTCATTTGTTTCCTGTCTCGACTCCTCACACGAGGACCGCTCTACTCTCGGTACTCTTGTTGAGAACAACTATAAGCAATTTCCTAAATGTTTAAATGTCTGCCATATGCACAGAGCCTGCCTAAACATTACTCTGAATTCTTAGAAGTTTTTTCCACTACTACTGTACATGCCGTGTTGGTATCGGAAACGTGGATTAAGCCGTGTCTACCTAACGCTGTGTACTCTCTTCCCGGATTCGTAGCAATTCGCAATGACCGCATAGGTAAAGGTGGAGGAGGTGTAGCAATTTATTTAAGTAGTGAGATATCTTTTCGACTGATTACATCTTCGAATTCAGCATACTCGGCTTCGGCTGAGTATATATTTCTTGAAATCACTGTCAAAGGCATTAAAGCCCTCCTTGGAGTAGTTTACTGTCCGCCTTTAATTGACTATTTCTCTGATTTCGAGCAGGTCTTAGAATCCATTACTTCTGAATACAGCCATCACATAATTATGGGTAATTTTAACACTGATATGTGCAAGAGTAATTCGCTGCGTTCTAGCCATCTTTTATCAATAATAGACTCTGTCAATTTTGCAAATCTTCCGCTAGCACCTACTCATCATAACATTGACAGTGATGACACATGGATTGACTTAATCCTTATATCTTCGTGCTTTTTTTCGAATGGACGTAGAAAAAATAATGATTGACGCGGCCGAAATAGACTGGACTCCGGTGTTAGTTGCTGATGATATTGACGAGAAAGTTGCGATATTAAATAATTCTGTAACCGCACTTTATGACGACATACATGCTCCATTGCACAAAGTTAAACTGAAACACTCTTCAGCACCTTGGATGACTAACGACATTCGCATAGCTATGTCCCAAAGAGATCGTGCCTTTCGTAAGTTCAAAAAAGATCGCACTGAAATAAGATGGAGTAATTACAAAGTGGCAAGAAATCGATGTAACTTGATGATACGTACAGCTAAACGTCTATACATACATAGTTATATATCTGATTCCACGCCCAATTCTTTATGGAAGTTTCTACGTTCTATTGGAGCTGGAATACCAAATGTAAGCTTAGAAAATTCAACTCCTTTTTCGCTTGATGAGCTAAATAATCATTTTAGGTCGGTTCCAAACATGGATACTGACACAAAAACCAAAACTATAGCAGAGATTTTAGCATTGATGTCTCCCACTGTTGAATCATTTAAATTCAATCCTGTTAATCAAGAAGATGTAGTCAAAATAATACATTCCATAAAATCTAAAGCTGTAGGATGCGATGAAATAACTCGTTTTATGATTGTTACAATACTGGAGTCTCTTGCGCCTATTATTACCCACATTATTAATTTTCCACTATTTACTGGTAAATTTCCTTCCATTTGGCAAAAAGCTTATGCAATTTCCCTGCCTAAAATCTCCAATCCTACCTCTCCTTGCCACTTTCGGCCAATTTCTATCTTGCCATTTTTATTTTTATCAAAAGTGTTGGAGGCGTGCGTGAATCGACAGTTTTCCAGTTTTATCTACAACAACAACATTCTGAATCAATTTCAATCTGGTTTTCGCTCTGGCCATAGCACTAGCTCAGCTCTTCTTAAGGTCACAGAAGATATTAGACTGGCAATGTAAGACACTAAGATTACTGTATTAGTACTAGTTGACTTCACAAACGCGTTCAACACGTTGATTATGATATACTTCTATCTATTCTAACTAACCTTAATATTTGTCCTAATGCTTTAAACTGGTTTTCATCCTATCTTCATGGCCGCCAACAGCGTGTTCGCATAGATCAACATTCCTCAGAATGGCGCGATCTTTCTGCCGAAGTTCCTCAAGGAGCAATAATTTCCCCGCTTTTGTTTTCTATTTTTATCAATTTTATAACTAACCTTCTTAGCTGTACTTACCACCTTTATGCCGATGACTTGCAACTTTACACAAGCACTTATATCGGAAACATTACAGAAGCCACTGATAAAGTTAATTTAAACCTTGGTTACATTTCCGATTGGTCAGGCAGATTTGGGGTGTCTGTGGATCCGTCCAAATGCCAAGCTATTATCGTAGGTAGCTCAAGGTTACTAAGTAGGATTGACTTAAGTACTTTGTCACAGATATACTATGAAAACACTATAGTACCCTTTACCTCTAGTGTAAAAGATCTGGGTTTAACGCTTTGCGATCGCTTTATCGATTTAAACATTTTTTACCAATAAAAACCAAAATCTTGCTAGTACAAACTCTAATCATTCCCATAATTGATTATGCTGATGTTTGTTATTTGGATCTGACCCAAAATCATCTTAATAAACTTGATCGTCTCCTCAATTCTTGTATAAGATTTATTTTCAACTTAAGAAAATTTGACCACATTTCCCAATACCGTACACAGCTTGGCTGGTTACCTATCCGGAAACGCAGATATGCTAGAATTCTATGTTTTCATTATACCATTTTAAATAATTCTCCATCTCCTCCCTATTTAAAGAAAATGTTTCAATATCTTCACTGTTCTCACGACAGAGAGCTTCGTTTTTCCTCTAACATGCTGCTACGTTTACCTTCACATCGTACTGGTTTTATTTCCAATTCTTTTACTATTCAGGAAGCACTACTCTGGAACGCGCTTCCTAAAAATATAAAGGAAACGCCTTCCCGAAATAAGTTAAAGCATTCGCTATACAAATACTATTTAGGCTCACCTTTATAAATACTTTTCAATGAATCATATGCAGTACCTATAATTATCTATGTACATATTTAAATACGTACTTATGTATGTGTATGTATGTATATTTAAATATATATTTACGTATATATGTATCTGTGTATTTATTTATTTTTTGTATTCAAATCCTATACTGTATGTTACGTTTATGTTAGTAGATAATAACCGTTCCTACTTAAACAACTACCTTAAGCTTTCTGCATGACTCTAAGGTCGACTGGTAGATAATGCCTACGGCATTAAGTCCACCTATTGTATTTTATTGCAATAAAGTGTTTAAATAAATAAAATAAAAATAAAAAATATATTTCAATTTAAAAAGCTATAGTGACCAATGTTTTTGGCAACTTTGAAATAAAACAAAAATGCAAGCCATGCACAATGGACTTCAACTTTGTTCTGCACAAGGTAACTCAATTTCTGCCCTGGAAGGTGTTGATTACGTTAGTAACTTTGCTACTGCACTGGCACACAGCACCTTGTTACAACTTTGACTAACATGCGGAACGAATTGGAAATTACCTCGCTGCAGGCATTGCAAGCCCACCTTATGCTTAAAATACGTGTATTTTATGCTCAACTTGGTAGTAGTTAAGTTCAAATTTTTTTGTAAAAAATGTTTTTCAATAAGAGGCGTGTAAAACTTTTCCTGTCTGTTTGTTTGTGACGACGGTGACGTTACTCTATAATATTAAAAAGTCTATATGCACAAATAAAAATCACATGAAGGAGAAATCAATGAAAAACAACAACCAATCTGCGTTACACTAAAATATATCCATAACTGTAAACATTTTAACACTCAATATGCATTATTTTATTAATAATTAAGGGTCTGGAGAAGACCAGGAAAGATTCGAACTCGTGTTTTTGTGGAGACTTTTCAGTACCCATTTTTGATTCGAGGGCTTGAATTCGACTTGAGCAAAGGAAAAATTAAGGATAGTAAATATATTTATTTTTGGAATGACACAAAAAGGTGGGACATATAAGTATAATGGCTTTTTTTTTGTCTGTGCGTCGTCTGTATCATAGCTTTTAACTCACTACATGACTTTTTCTTAGCTGTGAACTATATAATAAACAGGAGATACTTTAACTTTGAAGAAGCTCAGAAAATATGTCGGCGGTAGCCCATCTAGGTACTGACTACGCCTGACGTCGCTTAACTTTCTTTAATGTTTCCGATAGACGGATGCAACTGATCCACGAGCTCTTTGAGTTTTTGAGTTTCTATTAAGAAACAACTTCTACGAATCCTATTCAGTACAAGAACCGGTCCAGTGTGAGTCTAACTACCCCTACACGGATTTTTTAGGGCACCAAATTTAAACCTTTTTACGAAGAGATTTCGCTCATGCGTGCGTTCACGCTCGCTATTTTAATAGTCTATTACAGCTGACATACAGTTACAGTTAAGAACTCAAGTAGCTGGAATAATAGTGTATTATGTATTAAGGGTGGTAAGAAGGAAATGACTAACAAGAGGCTATTTAGAAGCCTAGGGCCGAAGGCCGAAAGCTTTAATGACGCAAGTTTATAATTTCGGTATCGCCCGTGCTACACACAATGTTTTGCATCACATTTGCGAGTAAATAAATAAAAAATCCTCACATTTCTTTTTGTAAGTTGTTGCCGCCATCTAAAAAATGTGTAACACGTGTGGGACCAATGACCGCGCATAGGTAGATTTGTACAGAAGGGGCATAGCGTAATAAATTACGCAATGAGAAAGACCGGACCATGTTTTAAATAGTAGACATCATCAACGTCATATTATACGTCTTTTTTAATTAAACCGTAAGTACTAAGTTGACCTCTGTGGCTGTGATACACAAATACTATAACCTGAATAAATACCTACTTAGGTAACTGTTAAAAGTATATTTACTTTGCATGGTCATTACCTGATTCGTGCCATCCAAATAGCGAAAACCCATAAACCCAAGCTTATAACACCCCTTATTTGTGTTAGAAGTTAAAATTAGAACTATCTTGTTATATACAAAACACACAAAAAATTACTTCGGTTCTTAAGTATCTTTCACCTTACTGTTATTTCAGTCTTTATTGAAAAATTACGACAAATGCTAAGAAAAAAAACCGGCATAATCCAATTTAAGACAAAACAAAACCATATAGGTACATATAAAGTTTGTAACAAGTCCAGTACGGTTTGTCCTGCACAAGGTGAACTAACTTAGTTTGTGTTCTAAAAGGACTAAATCCATGTGTTGATAATGTTAGTAACTTTCCCACTGTACTGGCACGCCGCAGCTTGTTATAACTTTGACTAACGCGTGGAACGAATTGAAAATTACTCTTGACTTCAGGAGCTGTCAGTGTTGAAGAGTTACGAAGCTGATAATACAGCCACAGTGCATATAGATATTATTGATAAATAACACTTCATGCCACAGCTATGATAAAACCGGCCAAGTACGAGTCGGACTAGCGCACCAAGGGTTCCGTACCATCACAGAATGCATGACCCCGATTTGTACTTGACCGGTGTTAATTGTTTGTTGTTTCACTATAATCGATTTAAGGCTATGGCATACCCCAGAAAAAACGTGCCGTTTCGACCAGTGTACAAAGACATATTACATTACTTAGGCATGCAAAGACACAGTTCCACGTTCGAAAGGTTGCTAGCACGTGACCGCACGTTTGAAAATCTCGATTTTCTCGGTTTGTTGTCGGTATAAAATTCGAATACTTATTTAGAACTATGAAATTAGCAAATTCACTTGGTCATATTAATATATATTTTATGAAATAAAAATCATAAGAATGTCACTCTCAGTTTTCCAAACAATTTGAATTAAGCCCAAAAATAGAGTATCAGAATTATTATTTTTTCTACTTCACTTAATTAGGGTTTGAACTATAACATATTTTTCAACACACTTGCTCATAAAGTGGCTCTTATTTCACTGCAATCAGGCACATAATGACACCTGTAATCAAACTGTGACTTTTTCACTGGTATTATTTACAAGTGAGTTATAGAGTTTTTATAATTGTTAAAGTTCCAAAAAAATTTCATACAACTATCGTATTTAAATAGATAATTTCAACTTTTACGTGTTTGATAAATAAAACTTTTACTCAAATATAACTTTTATTTTCTCTGTTATAGAGAAAACTTTAAATTCCCCATTTTGTACGTGACTAAAACGCTATCCGCGAAAAGCCAAAAAAAGGAAACCGCATTCTTTAGTCTATGGCCGATCGCCATGCGCGCGCATAGGAACACTGATTAATTCTTCCCGCCATTGCGAAAAAATTTTCACAACTCGTTTTCACTGTTGGAATTGTAGTTATTTATGAATTAAGATGTCTATAAGTATTAGTTATGAAGAAAATGATTTATGTTGTACACCGCCCGATATAATATGTGAAGCCTTTAACGTTATGGAAAACTGCAACTTTACTAATTTTCTCTAAATAAACTTTTTATCTACCATATAAAATTATTTTTTAGTTTTATTTTCTTCACAAGTGTGTTGAAAAACGTCGTATGATACACGTGTGTATTGATAATTAGCGTTCCCGGCTCTCGTAAGACCCTCACCTAACAGCTCTGGTCTCAATAGCGCCTCAGCGGTAATCACCAACATTACACACTTGTACCATACTGTACAATTATTCACGTCTAAAAGTAAACTCATGATTGAAACAAAATCTATTAAACTCTTGCAAACTTAACTCGTCTGGGTATGCCATCACCTTAACCTTGAACGTTAGACCAAAAAAGACAAACACATTTTCTTGTATAGAGACCACTCAATTTTTAATTTTTTGTTCTTTTATAATGTTTAGAAAATTTGCTTAAATATTTTTTTGCCATATTGTGCTAAAATTCTAGGCTTCTACCTACTTCGTCATAAAAGATGAAACTTGTTAAAGGGCAGACAGATGGTTATATAGGCAACTTAATGGGGTCTGTACGACCGAAGTACCCAAAGAAAAGAGTAGCAGTTGTTAAAGTTCTATATATCGTAAAGCAAGACTTCAATTGACATTATCTACACAGCCAAAATATTTTGGTTATCTATTCACGTTTTATTCATATTCTTATTTGTCAGTCTAAGAAATGGGCAACATTAAAAAGGCGGTGCGCACATGTAGTCAGCACATGATTTAGGTTGCTAAGGGACGAAGTTACTCGGTGAAATGTTACCCAACTTGAGGACACTCTTGGAATACTAACGACCAATGTAAATTTTGTTTTGGATATTTATATCGCTAAGTTTTTGCGTAAAATTGTTCTTGAGGCAATTTACGCAGTCGTTCGTGTGAGTAAATGGTTTAAGTTTTTACTTACTGAAACTTTTTCACCTAAGTAATATTATGATTATAAGTACTTGAGAAAGAACTTAGAATATGTTACTACATGGTTATCTTTTGTTTTTAGAGGGGAAGTCATAACTAAATAACATAATTGTATTGTTTGTTGGGCTTCGATGGGTATTATTGCCACAATTGGTTTTGTAACTCCCGACTTTTGCAATTAGGACTATTGTTTTCCTTAGTTGTGTGCATCATTTGACATGTACCTATATAGTAAGCAAGTATACACTTAGATAATTTCCTGAGCTTCAAAACCCTAACAGGTACGTAGGTTGAAAAACAACGATTTTCTGAAGAACATAGACTTTTACGAATTTCAGAAGTGTTAACCCACGAGGCACCTCTGCCAAGGTTTTTTAAGGGTCGGCAACACGCGAGTGATGCCTTTGGTGTTGCAAGCGTTCATATGCCGCGGTGACCGCTTACCATCTGACGGACCATTGGCTTGTTTTCCACCTTAGTGGTTAAAAAAACAGCATATATAATTGTCACACAAGTAACAAGGCAAAAAGAATAAAAATGTAATTTGGCATTAACATGAAAACAAAGTGTGAAATCCGAAAAATAGACACAGTTAAACTAAGTTTTTACAATTTACAGTTAAACTAAGTTTTTAGCCAAATGTCAATTTGCTTATCCATTAATTATTAACAAAAAAAATCATACGACAGTATTGGTGACATTTCTAGAAAAACATTATGGACTAGTTTCAATTAAGAAACACAGTTAAATACGATTATGCTAATCTAGAAAATAATAAAAGCAAAAGTATTCAGATATGTATTTACAACATAAAATAAAAAGCCAAATTTCAGATAAAACACTCCAGAGACTAGTTTAGGCTAATGGAATGGACTAATGCCTAGCAAAAGGACATTACTTTTGAGTGCGTTTCTTTGTCCCATGTCGAAGATTTTGTGTCTAATTCCCAGTTAGCATAAAAAGTCAAAATTTGCTAAAAGCTGTCTTGGGAGCTATTTGTGCCTATAAAACCGCGATAAGCTCTTCACATTTTAAACGTGAAACCGTCAATTTTTACGAAAAATATAAATGAATTAAAGTATACTGATTTTAAGTGACCATGCGTGATTTGATTCCACAGTAGCTTTATTTGGCAGCATAATCTCCGTCCATGAATCACGTACTGACCACTGAAAAATAAAAATATCGAATTAGTCAGAAATACGATTTAAGGTTCAGGTATGAATAAATAATTGTATATTAAATAAATAAATTATAAATAGCTAACTCTCTCCTATAATAAAGGAATTACTGTTTTTTTTTGTTTTCTGACTGACTATGCAGTTGGCTGTTGCAGCCATTACTGTTCCACCGGGCTTTTGAGTCGAGACTCTGAAGGAGTATCAGCCCGTATATCGCCCAACGCTCAAGTTCCCTCGGCTTGGGTTGTCGCTTTTGGGGTCGTCACTTCGACCAGCGTGAGCCTCGAACCCGAAGGTGAGTCAGTGCCAGGAAGTTACTGTATTCCCACAAGGATATAGGGGAGCCACGAGCAAAGATATTATAAGATAAATCTACAAATAACTTGAGTGTAAGTAAAGTGATTGACATATTTAAATAAAAACAGGATTTTATTAGGTAAAAAGTATTCTAGATTAGAGTCTAAATTCAGCAGCTATATGTTAGTTGGTTTATTAAAGGATTTTGTTTAGTTCATAAACCTAAGTATTTCAACTTACCTTCAAATAATTTCCTTTTAATTCTAATAACTCAACAGTATTGTTTTCGTTTAAACGTACGTCTTTGATGGTTAAAATATTATTCTGTGGCGTTATTAACGAATATGGCATACATTGTCTCCACCACATCTGAGCTTTGTGGAATTGCTGTTGGGTATTGAGCATTGTAAGTTGTTTTCTTGCAAGTGTACCACACATTGCCGTTATACGAATCATTTTGATGTGTCCATGGTGAAGTTTCATATATAGCTTCCCCATTAATTCCAAGCCACTTACCAAGAAACAATAATCTTTCTTGAAATATAGGTAAAATTGTACCCTCTTTTTTTGGTCCAATGTTTATTAAAACATTACCTAAAAAATAAATGCGACGATGAAAACTGTGTTAGATGTAACATAGTTTTTTAACTCAGTTGAAAAAGGAAGATAAACATTAAAGACAATTTAGACAATATACCAAGATAACTTTAATTTATTTAATGTTTATTTAATAGTTTGAAAGATGATGTCCAATTACCTCCACAACTCACGGTAGTTACCAGTTGCCTTAACAGCGCAGAATCGGTTATGACATCAGTAATCATCATAGTTCTTCTATATCCCCAAGAATTCGTGTCCAAAGGGAAAGCATTTTCCCATTTATGACTTTGTAGTACACCTGAGAAATAAGGTATTAAAGGTAAGTTAGATTAAGAGAGGTTTTCTCCAGCTAGTAGCTACTAGTTTGGGCCGCAGATGGCAAGTACCTGCCGACAGACTTTCATGGCGAACTCAGATGGGAATACTTGCATTGTAGAGTTTAGAGACAAAAATACAAAACCTATCGAGACGAGTATGTAGTTGTCCAGATAAACGTTTTCAATACGACTGTCACGAATGATATCTACGTTGATTTTAAACCATTGGCTGCCGGTAATATCACAATCGAAGCAGATAGAAAACATGTAAAATAACTGGGTCACTCAATCACATGAGGTAGAACCAGCAGGACCATATCTAAGGAAGCAGATAGAACAGTTCAGTTGGGCGTGGCAGCATTTGAAAAGTTTAGTAATGTCTGCGTCGCCAATACCTCAAGTCCTCAAACCTAAGGTTCAGTCATTGATATAAAAAGTAAATATATGGCCAAGTTAATGTTTTTTTCTTTTTCATACAAGGAAAAATCTGTTTTTACTTTTGAAAACTACGTAAAACATAGTGAGCTCGTGTCTTTGGCGCTAATTACCGATAATTTCACGATGGTGATTATGATAAGATGGTGGACGTATCTTTTTGACTTCATGGTGTAAATTTTTAACACCACGATATCAAAAGGATACGTCCACTGGTAGACACTGTTGGCCCGGGCCTTATAAAATTATATATATAAATTTAAAAAAATTAACGCACCTGGATTGTAGGCATCAGCGCAGTTATAAAAATCTCCATGTTTGCAATAACTGCCCATACCCCATCTGTCGTTAACCACGATTTCATTCTTCACAGTACTGTCATTGTATAACCAAGCAAGAAGATCTGTAGATCTCCAATATGTGTCATTGGCATCCCAGTCACCATCAGCCCAAAGAACCGAGGGTTTATAATCATTAATAAGCTGGAATATATCTGGCCAAAGTTTCGTGTCAGGAAATTTATGAGTTGTAAAGGACGCGTTTTTGTCCTCATCGTATACAGGATGATACCATTCATACAATGAATGATAAACTCCAAACTTTAGGGTTTTGTTTCTGATAGCATTGGCTAATTCACCCACAATGTCGCGTTTTGGACCAATGTCAACAGAATTCCATCTATAAGACCGTTTTGATGGAAATAAGGAGTAGCCATCGTGATGTTTAGTAGTAAGAACCACGTACCTTAAAATAATCATTACAAAATTCATGTAAAAAACGGCTTTTGGAATTCTGGAAATTTTTATGTTACTAATAACAAAAACCTTAACTGTAAAAATTTTTCGTTTAATTGGAGTGTGCGAATAAAAATACCGCAGTTATGTAAATTGCATATTTATGTTTTAAATGGGATAGTATCGGTAAATTTTCAAACCTAGAGCAATGCCGCTTAAAATTTAATATTTTTCAACTTTAAGTTGATAGAGTTGAGAGTCTAAAAATATATATTTTAAAAAAGAACTGGCGTTATGAAACAAAATTTACAAAATATGACACTAAGTTCTTCAAAATCGCACCAACTTCCAATGGAGAGATTTTTTTTATGATATACAACAATTTATCTAGACATGAAACTGGATCGATTTATGAATTCAAAAAAAAATATTGCAAATACAAAATTGCTTGGAAATGTATATGTCTATGTATGTTTATCTTCACAGTTTTTATTATCATAATGGGGTAACCAGTGGCTTGATACGCACAGGAACAGTCTCTTTTCACCAACCACTTCTAGTCTATCACCGAAACACTGCTTCTGATAGTGTTTCTGGTCCTAAGGTGGCTTTATAAGGTGTCCCATACGTCCCAGCTAAATTCATTGCCAGCTTTACAAACTCCTATTGCCAATTCCTGACGAAGTATATAAGTAAGTCAGGATTGGGCGGGGTTTTTTTTGTATTTCAAATGTGTTTGAGAATATTTTTTTTTCTCTCGTTCTCTTAACTTATACTCGCTCTTTTAATATATAAAGACAATATTCGGATAAAAAAATACCCATACAATTGTCATTCAACAAGCGATGTTTCTATTTTTAAATTAAATTGATTCTTATAGTACTTAAAGTAAATAATAATCTTTTGTGTGGCGGAATATAAGTGTAGGTAACTGTGTTGGTTACAATGCGGATAGACAGCTACTATTATATAAGTCTTTGATTTTACAAACCTTGCACCAGACATAGCAAATAGGCTCGCCCAAAGATCAGGATCAAAAAATTCTGCCGTAAACATGGGAGCAAACTCTTGATACGAAAACCCTGGTGGGAAATTTTTAATCATAAATTCTGCAATTTTCGTATTGTTCCCTTCTGAAAAAAAAAAACAGAATGAGCAGAATCTAGCCGTAAAGGTTTTTTATTTTTAATCAATTACGTTTTTAAATTTAATACTATTGCCTAGTTGCCTTCTTCCGTAAGTTTAAAACAAATAATTTAATCCAATTTTAAAATATATGTATGTAGTAGCACTAGTAGCGAGAGGTATAATAGTGAAATCTCTATCCTTACTCTACTTAATGGTCGGGTAAGAAACACGGTAAGTTCTAAATTAAATGACGGTGATTATAATGTACATAAAAAGATGCCTATAACACCTTGACCTGGGTAGCAACTCCCAGCCGTTGCACCGAGTTCCCCGCCCTGCAACAAGATGGATTTGTCTCCCTACGAACTAAAAATTCTTATTTAAAACAAAATAAATAATAATATTTAATGGTAATTTAATATTCACTTACCTTTCCAGTGATTCCAAAACCACTCTGATCCAAAACTAGGCACAGAAAACACTCCCCAGTGAATAAAAATACCTATCTTAGCTTTATCGTACCACTCAGGCAAAGGCCTAGAATCGAGATCATCCCAACTGGGTTTATATTTTTTTATAGATTCAGATAAATTATTTGATTTCATTTCAGTTACGTCAACAGTAACTATGATGCATAATAGCCGTAATAAAACTATCTTCATAATTTTGTTTATAGTAATAAAACAGGATCAAAATGAACGTAGCGAACTGTTTCGGTGCGTTAAGCCAAATGATGGACAAGTGTGGTACTATGTGTTCCGTTCATGTCGTAAATGAGATGCTTATTTAGTGACGGTTTTTAGGGTTCCATACCCAAAGGGTAAAAAACGGGACCATATTACTAAGACTGCGCTGTCCGGCTGTCCGTCCGTCCATCAGTCCGTCTGTCACCAGGCTGTATCTCATGAACCGTGATAGTTAAACAGTTGAAGTTTTCACAGATGATGTATTTCTGTTGCCGCTGTAACAACTAAAACTAAAAACAGAATAAAATAAATATTTAAGGGTGTTCCATACATAACGTGATTTTTTTGTTCGATTTAGCTCGATATTGATAACGGCACTAGGTAGACGCTTGAAATATTTACAGAACATTAAGTTATATATTCACTTTAAAAATAAATCAATAAATTAAAAAACAACAAATACTTAAGGGGGGCTCCCATACAACAAACGTGATTTTTTTGCCGTTTTTATAGATAATGGTACGGAACCCCTTCGTGCGCGAGTCCGATTTTTTTAATCTAGGTCTTGTAATCTCAATTGTTACCGTTATTACTATTATTCTTTATGCATAAAATATTAAATACATTAGTTGGACACCTTAAGAAACACGCGTAATTCAGAGTTTCGTAGTTACATGCATTGGTTACGTGTGTCAGACAAGGCACGGTGGTTTTATGGTCATTTATATTTCTCTATTTGTGCTTTATTTTATCCGACGAAGTTTTTATTGAGAGTTTCCCACTATAGACCATTTACCTACATATTATGGTTTGGATTACAAGTTTCTAAGTCAAGCAGTTTAAAACAGATGGATGTATAAGTGGTATTAAAAGGGTTGCCCATAGGCCATAGATATAACGAAAGCCGATTAATCAACGCGCTATTATTAAAACGTTGTGCCTAGATATATAAAATACGAAAAACATCCGCATGAAATCGAGATTCTTCTTTTTTCAGCTGTTAATATATTTTGCACTGTTTATTTGTACGCTAAAATTCTACCCAGATGTGTTTCAGCGTAATGTATAAGGTGATCAATACTTAATCTGACGTGACTAGAGTGCCTGATACGAGCTTTTAAGGGGTATATAGCAGCTAACTAGGGCCACCATTAGATATTCTAAATTCTCAATATAAAAATAGCCTATGACTAGTTTTATATTTCCAACATTTGGATTTTAGAATTTTGCTTTCTACGAAAAGAAAATTGAGAATGTCTTATGGCGGCATTGATTAGCTGTCAGTTTTAAGGGCGCCATTAACTCTTTTATCGCGTTCGCGTGTTCGATAACAGTTCTATGAGGAAAAATTTTCAGAAAACGAGTTCGCTAGGGCCGCTGCTATATGTATATATGTTCATTTTATGAGCGAGCGCGATGGTATAGAGTTAGAAACTTTAAACACACTAACTAGGTTTACCAGTGACTTCCCCTGCTCATATGTTTTGATAACAGACTTAAATAGTTTCGTTTTGAATATTATTATATTCGTTGAATTAGTATTATCTACTAAAAAACTATTGTGTTCTCACTTTGTTAATTATTGACTGAAAGTAGGCAAGCCATATTTTATTTATAGGCCGACATGCGTAATAGCTGGATTACCAAATACAGAGAATGGTGATGCTGATATCAATAAAAATAAAAGGTAGTTATTGTTTATCACTAAAATTAATAAAATTGAAAAGATAACACACTTATCTTGTTAATAATTAGCTCATTAGGGGGAGGGGGGGCACATTGATGCACAAAAATTCAACCGCTTTTTTAATGGACAAAAAGCATCATATTTGAATATTTATTTTGACGTGTGCATTGGCCAATATGTCAGTTTACATTTTGGTTACGAAATAGCCGCTAAAAGTAATTAGGTATAGAGATATACTGATTTTAATAAAAAAACGTTTTTGCATCAATGTACCCCACCAGAGGGGTACTTTGATACATAAGGGTAGGGCAATTTGATGCTTATTTAAAATCCATTAAAACTGCAATATATACCGTAACCTAAATTGTTTAATTACTTAAAATTAACAAATAAACCATATTATTAATTGAGATCATAAAATACTTTATTAAGCGTGTAAACATTACTTACAATCAGTCTCTTACGTTTCTTAAAGAAAATAAACAAGAAAACAATATTGTCATCATCTAACTAGACTTTATTACTATCTTAAATATCAAATTAGTTATATACCTAACTACTCAGTAATCAGACATTAAACTTGAACATGGTTAATGCAAATATATTATAACGTAATAAAACCTCCTATCAATAATACGTATCATTGTACCCCGCAACTTACTGAATCAAAGTGCCCCAATGGACTTTTTCCACAAACAAATAATTTTTAAAATTATTTATTAATATTGTACTCTAAAAAATATTTAAAAACACTTTTAAATATATTTACTTGCCTTTGGCAACATAAAACAAAAAAAAAACTAATAAGACGGTGCTGAGACACGATCACAAATCGGCTGAAATTTTAGTTGGCAGCAGCATAAACACGTTTGTGACCGCTGAAGGCCAATGACGAACTAGTGGCGACCGGCGTCACAACTGTCATTCTTGCGCATGTACTTGAGCGTTCTAGTGACGTGCCAGACTGCGTAGTGTTTTTCAGTTTTTAAATATAGGTACTGTATAAATGTGCCCCGTGCATCAATGTGCCCCCCCTCCCCCTAATAAACGTAAAAACGATAATTTTCTACATATCTATACATATAATAAAATGGTAGGAAAGTCAAAACTGTACATTGAATATTTTTTGAAAAGAATACTTGGGGTGTGATCAACAATCGATACCGAAGCCAAAAATATAGTTTTTAGAATTTTGTCTGTTTGTCTGTATGTATGTTCGAGATAAACTCAAAAAGGACTGCATGGATTTACTTCAAATTTGGCACGAATATTATTTAGAAGTCGGGTCAACATATAGGCTACATATTATCACGCTATCACCTACGGAAAACGAGCAGTGAACCTTTATTTCTTCAACGCATTCTGTAACAACGTGTAATCTAACGACGCATATTTGACTTGCTTCTTAATAATTAATTATTCTACACACAAAGCCATTTATTTTATGTTAAAAAATCGTGTTAAGTCATAACTTAGATGTGTTATTTTTCACCATATAAAAATGTTTCCTATTTGCTAACTAGATAACGTTGGCGTCGAATTAGATCGCGCTATGGTTTCGTTCATAAAAAGTGATGTTATAGTATAGCGTTCACGCAAACGAGGTTGCGGGCAGCGGCTAGTAAACATCGCCACGCTAACAATTCTGTTTACCTGCGGCTATAGACGTTTCACATCAACAGACAGAAGACATCTCGGATGGTTTTAATTACAGGCCTACGTAATTATATCCATAACGACAACAATGGTGAGAATGTTTGACAGTTTCCTTGATAACACCTAGATCTACTATTCGATCTACCTGTATCATGTACAGTTAGGGTTTTAACCCCGATAATCCATGACTGGCATACTTAACAATAAGCACACTGCTTGTATACAACTTGAAAAACGCCTGTATTTGCATGTTTTTAGGGTTCCGTACCTCAAAAGGGAAAAACGGAACCCTTATAGGATCACTTTGTTGTCCGTCCGTCCATCTGTCGAGACCCTTTTTCTCAGGAACGCGTGGAGGTATCAAACTAAAATTTATATCAATCAATCAATCAAATAAAACTTTATTCAAGTAGGTTTCTAAGAACACTTTTGAATCGTCATTACAATGTAAACAATGTTAATTTCTGCCAAAAAGAGCTGGCAAGAAGTTCCATTTAAAGTAATAATACAAAACTTTGATAATTAGCTAAAGAGTATACAATATGTACCGTAACACCTATAGGTAATAAAAAATAAGTTAGTAAGCCACTCAAATCAAATCCAAACATGTCAGGGTTTTTTTTGTTTTTATGTAGCATAGGGGCCACCATGTGAAGCGTCAAATATCGTTAATCGAGTGAAGAAATTGAGATATTTAAGAGAATTCTTAGATATCAAATTCTCAGGTCTACTGTCCTTTAGAGGTGTAAAAAAGTAAAACTTCTAAGCCAACGCAATCAAAAGACTTACTGCTCTCCCGTATACTATTGGAATAATAAAAAAAATATACCGGCATTAGGTTTTTACGTATTTATTTTATTCTTGTGATACTATTTTTAAAGTCCATGCATAATTCGATTTGACAGTAGCTTTGTCAGGAAGTTTAATGTATGTTTTATGATCGTCGACTGCCCACTGAAAATAGTACACAAATACATATTAGTTAAATATTTAAAGCTATGCTTAGTATAGGGTAAGCAAGTTACTTACCTAGATAAAAAGGTAAAAACCTTACAATCATTTCAATTCCCTATTTAACTAGAAACCATAGATGAATATATATAGTCGCGGTCAGAAAATGTTTACCACCTTAAGGATCACAATTGCATGCACACATTTAAGTCACAAGTTCTAAATGTCTATTTCATAATAATTTGATTGACCATAGATTATCTTTTTTCTAATATGACAATCAATCGCTCTAGGACAGGGATGGCGAATCTTTATTAATGAATGTGCCATTTTCTATGAAAAAAACAATACTGTACCTAAGACGTGCCGTCAAAAAATCTGGGTTACTTAATAATAATGGAGAAAAATTAAACGAATTGCTGTTAACTTAAAGCTATTTCGATACTTGCAGCTCGAAATGTTTACAGCAATCGAAATGTTTAATATTTATAATCAAATTAAAAAAAAAGTTAGTGTGATTTCTGCTGCTGCAAATTAGGTGCTAAAAATCTCACATTAGGGCAGGCTCGTACTTTGTTACTAAGCAGTATGGAAGCTAAACTAGAGGTAGGTGAAAATAGAAATTACATAAATGATTGGCGTGCCCGAATTGCCATGGGTTTGCCATCTCTGCTCTAGGACATGGACTGACTACTATCAAGTTTTAATATATAGAAAACCTTCTTTGAAAAAACTAATATTTTAGTTTTTTAAATAAGAATATGAAGAAATAATAAAATAGACACTTCGAAATTCTTTATTTAATATCTAGTATAACCTCCCTCTGCAGTAATGACGGCACGTAGGTAGTCTATCTCGCATAGATGCAACAAGACGCGTGCATAGATCAGTACCTCTGATATCATCCCATACTTGAGCACAGTGTGATCTAAGAGCTTGAGGGTTTCTTTCATTTTGACAGTCCCAGTGTTGAACCATAAGCCCCATAAATTTTCAATAGGGTTTAAATCAGCCGACCGAGCGGGCCATTGAATGGGACAAATGTCACGGTGCAGGTTGAACCACGCCATAGTAGCATGGGCTGTGTGTATCCGTGCATTATCTTGAACGTAAGTACCTAATGTGTGGGAATTCCGTTGCAGGATACACTACGCGCACAGTAGGCAGCATCACTACTTCCAAAAGCGACACATAATTAATGGCCGTAGCCCTATTCTCTAACGACGCCAGTTCTCCGACGCCGTCAAGGCTCATCCACCCCTATAAGTTTACTGTAATGCGACCTGACTCGTTTTGAGGCACAATATGACTTTCATCATACCGAGTTCGATTGTAGCGCCATAAAGTTAATCTTCCGATTTGGCTTGATTTAAAAGTTTTTTCATCGGTAAATATAGTATTCGACCAATCAAAATCGAGATGTCGTCGCGCAAAGTTAAGCCGGGCTGTTTTGTGGTGAGGTTTCAGCTCCACTTTAATAGCATGGTGTTTGTAGTGTAGTCCAACATTGTGCAAAGCTCGTCGGATCGTCCGAGCACTCACACCATATAAAGCAGCAAAATAACTAGTTGGTGTGAAACTATTCTTTTCGTAACGACGAATGATTTCTGTAATTTGCGCGGCGGTTAGTATCGGTCGTCGTCCTGAATTATTTCTATGATCTGTTATTTGCCCTTCTTCGCCGTGACGCCTAATCCAAAACCTCACAGTGAATCGCGATATATTGAGTTCTCGTGATATAGCACTAATACTATGTCCATCTTCGAAGAGAATATTATTTCAGCCCTTTGCTCCAGGGTTAAACTTGCCATTTTATTTCATTTATGAAAAAATCTTTTGTAAAATTTTACTCTTGTCAAAACGACGTTCAAACAATATTTTTTGATAAATGTCATTTCAACAAATAAAGATATTAGTTCCATTATTAAAGAGTGATCAATAATTCTTGTTGTTTTTCTCGATGCGTCATTTTGCATAATAGCTTTTGAAAGGTAATAAGTAACTTGATATGGCATTGAGACTTAGTGAAAAAAGTGTGATATACCGTACAAACAAATTGAATCAACTTTATATATCTACCTACAAACCGGGAAGGTGGCCTAATTTTTTTTTTGTTGCTGCGCTCCAAGTGAAATGTAAGTAGAATAAATAAGAACCAATGACACAAACGGACACTGGATATTGTCCTACGGCAAATCTGCGCGTATGGAAAAATATGTTGAATGTGTAAAAAGAAGAAGAATAGAGATACATTTGGTCTCCCTGTTTCATAATACGGCAATGAGGCAGAGTTGAATTGAAAAAGAAAGAAAAATATATGCTTGCTTCACCATGAGAAAAAGAGAAAGACATGCCTGCTTTACCATGATAGATACCGACACATCTAAAGTTATAAACAATATCTGTTTATACATATTAAGTGTAAAAAAAGGGCCTACTTTCTGCAGCGGCTTTATAGCTGAGTTGCTAAGGGGACAACCGAATGCAGCAGGTCCAGCGATTTAGTTCGCAGGTCTGGTCTAAACCAGAAGTATAGTAAGGTGACAAGGAGCGGATAGACTAGCTATCTGGATCTATTAATGATTTTTTTTGGGGAAAATCTTTTTAATTGAAGATCACTACTGTATATCACTCCGAAAAGGCTTTATAGTTCCCATAGAGGGAGTCGGTATACTCCACAGTGCCGTACCGTATATATCTGCACAAAAACACCTTCTTCTAACTTACCTTCAGTTCAGTTTCCTCATATCCTAATAATGTCACCATATCGTAATTTTGCAGAACTAAATCATTGAATTGTAAAATATTATTTTCTGGCCATTTTAAAAATATAGCATAAATAGCATTAATTTTTTCAGTCTCTTTAGGAATAGCTGTAGGCTGTAAGGCGTTGTATTCTGCCTTTCTGCAGGTGTACCAAACGTCTGAATTATAAGAATCATTTTGATATTTCCATGGTGAGCTCTCGTAAATAGCTTCACCGTTTATGTCGAGCCAGGCCCCTAGTGACAATAGCCGTTCTTGGAATATTAGTGCTATTGTTCCTTCTTTGGTTGGTCCCACGTTTATTAGAGCATTGCCTGAAATAGTTGTTATATTACAATGTTATAAGAGCAAAATAGTATTTTCAATTTTAGTTTACAAATATTATGAGTTAATTTCCAATATTAATAAAAAAAACATGAGCATATGAACTTATTTTGTTTGTATGGAAATAAGTTCACAAAATTGTAGGTTTAACAAAGAATAAAAAGTTAAGTACATTAAAAAATTAAAAAAATTAAAAACCACGCTTATGAAAAATGAACTAAAATTAGAAATTAAGTCAATTTGCAACTGCATGTTTTTGATGTATGATAGTAGAAAAGTACCGGCGCTTTTTTGCTTCATAATGTATGGTATTATTTTCTACTTTTTAGTTCATTTTTTAGGGTTGTTCCCCTGTGTCCAACTATTCTGTCCAACTAGTTGTACAAACAAGGAATTTTTTTCCCTGTAGTCCAACTAAATAGTTGAACATTGGAAAACCGAAATTTACAGTTCCCGTTGTACAACTGCAAGGCCAGTTGGACCACTGCCCCAAAATGATAAAATTAAAGCTTTTAACCGACTTTAAAAACGGAGGTTCTCAAATGAGGTTGTCGTGAAGGTTTTATAATGAATTAAACATTATTCCTTTTTAACCGACTTTTAAAAGAATGGAAGTTGTTCTAGTTAAACAACGTCAAATGTGAGTCTGATTTGCGCACTGAGGGTTTAATACGGAATATAAATACTTACCAAAACTTTTTAACCAAGTTCAATTGAAAACAAGGTTTTGCACTCAAAATCTTAAAGCTTTATTCCAAGTGATAGTTTTAAAATGGCTACCTATATCTCCAAAACTATTTATCATAGACTAGAAGTTTCTTTACAGAAGTGATAGATCTCATCAAGATCTTCGTTTCGGGTGACAGCTGTCTAACTAGAAAGTGGTATATCTCCGTAACTATCGATCATAGACTAGTAGTTCCATTGCAGAAGTGATAGAGCTCATCAAGATCTTCGTTTTGGATGACAGCTGTCAAACTAGAAAGTGGTATATCTCCGTAACTATCGATCATAGACTAGTAGTTTCATTGCAGAAGTGATAAGAGTTCATCAAGATCTTCGTTTTGGATGACAGCTGTCAAACTAGAAAGTGGTATATCTCTGTAACTATCGATCATAGACTAGTAGTTTCATTGCAGAAGTGATAGAGCTCATCAAGATCTTCGTTTTGGATGACAGCTGTCAAACTAGAAAGTGGTATATCTCCGTTACTATCGATCATAGACTAGTATATTATTTACAGAAGTGATAGAGCTCATCAAGATCTTCGTTTCGGATGACAGCTGTCAAACTAGTAAGTGCTTTATCTCCAAAACTGTCGATCATAGACTAGTAGTTTGTTTACAGAAGTGATAGATCTCATTAAAAACTTCGTTTCAGATACAGTTGTCAAACTAGAAAGTGCTATATCTCCAAAACTATTGATCGTAGACTAGTAGTTTCTATGCAGAAGTGATAGATCTCATCAAGATCTTCGTTTCGAATGACAGCTGTCAAATACTTTCAACAGAAAATTAATTTTGAACAATATCGGTTTACAAGTTTTTTTAGATTCCATTTATTTTATGGAATCCTAACTAAATGCGTGTACTTGTCAGTTTTTAGGGTTTCATACCCATAGGGTGCCTAAGGAGCCCTATTACTTAAGCCTATGCTGTCTGTCAGGCCATAAAAGGGCCCTATCTTTCAGACCGAAATAGATGTAAACCTTAATTTTTTATAGAATATGTATTTAAATTTTAATTTTATTTGCGGATTAGGTATCTAACATATAATAGGAATTTAAAAAGTACAAATTTAAGGTGTGTCCCCATAAAAGGAACTCGTGCGTCATTTTCGTTGTTTTGCTCTATCGTCAATACAGTAACACATACAAATTTTGCAGTAATGATAGTGTAAGCTCTACAGTATAACAACAAATAATAAACATTAGCAAAGTGCGAGACGGGCCGAGCCATTACCATTCTTAACAACCGTATCAGCGCCTTCTGGCGATTATGCAGAGATGAAAAGTAACACGTTGGCTTGTTTACTTGTTTTTGATTTTGTTATTTTAATACCCTTTCTTTAAAGATGTATTTCTGTTGCCGCTATAACAACAAATACTAAAAATCAGAATATTATTTTATTCTGGATATTATATATTATAATATTCTGGATTTATATTTAAGGAGGCTCCCATACAACAAACGTGATTTTTTTTTTCGATTTTGCTCGATATTGATAACGGCAAAAGAAAGACGCATAAAATATTCATAGAATATTTAGTTATATTGTCACTTTAAAAATAAATAATTAAATTAAAATAAAACAACATTTAAGGGGGGCTCCCATACAAAAGACGTTATTTTTTGCCGTTTTTATAGATAATGGTACGAAACCCTTCGTGCGCGAGTCCGACTCGCACTTGGCCGATTTTTTTACCTTAATTGCCGGCCAAACTAAAATGATAATCTTTTATATGGAAGAAGAGAGAGCTTTTCATTAATGATATTAAGGAAATATTTGGTGACGTAACATTTAAGCGTACTTCGACTCCCTTTGCCGATTTTTTTAGTATTCACGGTGAATTTGGGAGTACGAATAGGTATTACAGCAAATGTTATAATATGCTTTGCTGAGTGACAAAACCAGCAAAATATATGAGACGATGTTTATATTGTTAATTGCCCAATTTCCAGATTGAAAACCATTAAAGTACCACTGCAATTTCGAGCTTACGGCGCTGAAAGAAATTTTGGAGGGTTTTCCTGATATAAACGTTGTTGGTTGCTGTTACCACTGGACCCAAGCTATGTGACGTAATGCGAAAAATGTTTGGTAAAATGAAAACCAAATTTAAATAAAGATTATTTGGGTTGCGTTTGATCTGACCTCTTCTGCCCAATGCAAGTCTTCAAAGTGGCTTGGAAAACATATAATATCAATATAACACTAAAGAAACCAATAAAATCAAAAAGTTTTTGCGTTATGTGAGAAAACAATGGCTGATCAAAAGATATCTTTAAAATTCCTAGTGTTTTTGAAAGCACCGTACGAATAATGTCTGAGAATCATGGCACAGTAAAAATAATAAAAATCTCAATCAAAATAATAAGATGCTAAGGTTGTTAAATAAGTTAAGAAAATTAACAAAACTTAAAAATAATACACGTATTCGGTCGAGAGCAAGTGTCACAATTGAAGATAATGATTTCAGTGGCGCATGGCGGTGGGTCCACGGTTTGAAAGATTAACTACTTACAGAGTTTCTTGTCGGCCTTCTTGGTAGTAATATCATCCCGAACCAATGGTAAAGTCTTTAAATTAAATAATTAAATTGACGATATAAATAATTTTGTGCTGTTTAAAAGTCTTCTTAAATAAAAAATACATTGGTTTAAGTTTGAATTTATATATATGTCGCATACGTCACAAATTATAAGCTTTCAATAAAGCAGCGGTAAAATAAAAAACCTGGGATAGAATAATATTCCCCTATTGCCAATTCCTAAAGAAATTTCAGAAGTAAGTCAGGATTGGGCGAGAAATTGGTTTATTTAATGCCAAAATACCAGTGAAATTGAGTTACAACGCAGAGGGATTTCAGTTGCAAGCTTTAGTTTCATGAAGCTTAAAAAGTAAACCATTTTTTTTCATGGATGACCCTCATAAAAAATTATCTCAGCTTATCGAGAGCATGACCCACCATTATGTCGTCATTGACTAGCTCCATTTGCACATGCCTTATGAAGTCATCATTTAAATATTTTTTTTGCCGTGGTTTACTTTTCTTTGCTTGGCTACCAGACAAATCTTTTAGTACGTTTAGCAAACGAAATATGCAAGTGTTGCTTTTATTTATTTTTTTGTTGAGTAGACGGTGAAATGATTCGGCCGCATTATTAGTACGGTGCCGTTCACCAAATACACAAAGAATATTACTTATATCTTTTGACAGCCAAAAGCGTTTCACATATCATCTTTGTAATTTTGGGACTTGGTATCATCATGCTTTCCGACTTTATGAATTCCCAGCCATAAGAATTTTTTTCTTTTAGCAGTAATGGCAAAGCAGAGCAAAGTGACACTAGTCTTTTTTCTACCTTAGTTTTAATTTTGCCAAACACCTTATTACCTTTTTTCCAAATACATTCCGTCCAGTGAAAGTAACCAACCACTACAATATTTGGAAAAACTTCATTGATTGCATGAAGTGCTGAAACTTCGTAATCACAATGATATTTTGCAGGCGCCCACTGCGGAAACTGTGACTTTATTAAGTTAAGCAGTGTGATATATTTACTAGTTCTTTTGTCACTAAGCAAAGCAAATATTATTGGCACTACATTTGTAGAATAGGACGTACTCCCTACATCACCATGAATAGTAAAAAGTTGGGCAAATGGGGCAGGGCAACTTCTGAAAGTAGCATCGGCAAAAATCTCTTTTACGTCAGATAAAAAGGTTCTGATGTGTTGAGAACAGAAAATTAATATTTTTGTACTTTCAGAACTATAACTAGCCAAAATAAATTGGACAAGTTCCACAGGAATTTGGACTTCAGAAAATGTATTATATTTTGTTTTAGAAACGTCGAGCAATTTATTTCTAACATTATAAAGACCGTGTTTAATATTGTCAAACCTCGGCAAAGGTGCTACAAGATCGTAGCCATTATTATTCCATTCTTGCTCCATATCTTTGTACATTTGACCTAGTGGTTGGTCGGTCATTTTTAATTTATTCTTTAAGTCATGAAGCTTAATGTCCTTTTCATTTTGCAATATGTTCATTTTACATAAATGAGACGGCTGATGCAGTATGGTTAAATCCTGCAAAATTATTAGCAGTATCAATATCCTAAATCTTCACTATGTACCTTTCCCTAAACATTAAAAAGAAAGTATGGGGTTCTTCAAGAATATAGTGATTAGGTTTTTAAGGGTCAACAACAAACGAGTAATGTTCTGGAGTAACAAGGCTCTGCTGACTGCTTAATATTAGGTGGACCTTATGCTTGTTTGCAGCAAATTTTACTAATAAAGATATTTTTACCGTTGAAAAATTATTTTTTAGTTTAAAGATACGAAACAATTTTAGAACACAGTTCATACTAATATTATAAATGCGAAAGTAACTCTGTCTGTTGGTATCTGTCTGTCTATCTCTGGGTCTTTCTGTTACCTCTTTACGCTTTTATCATTGTACGGATTAAAATGAAATATGTCATGGATATAGTCAGAGTCTCAGGAAAGGACATATGCTACTTGAAAACGTCAAGTGTGAGTCGGTTTTTTTCTACTTACAATTCTTCTTTACGTGTGTTTGTCACCTAACTCCTAAACTAAACGGCTGGGACGATTCGAGTGAAATTTTGTCTAATTATTTCAATATAAGTTCCTGGATAATTTGAAAATACAATTGGACCTGATAGGTGGCGCTGCAGTCGGTGTGTCACTAATCTTCTCCTAAACGGCAAAGATGAATGTACGACAATAATTTCGGCTGGCTGCATAGAATGCGACTCCATTATTATTATATCCCACAACTTCAATCATTGTGAACTTTGTGGCTTGGAAACAACAAATTATATAGAACTGCCAGGACAACGCATTATAAATGCAATAGTAACTCTGTTTGTAACCTCTTGACGCTTAAACCGCTGTACCGATTAAGATAAAATTTGGCATGGAGATATTTGGCTTCCCGGGGAAGAATAAAGTTTGCTTGAAAACGGCAAGTGTGAGTTTTTTTTTTATAATTTAGGAGTTGCCATTGAAATCCTACACCGATAACCGAATTTAGCAAGGATGAAACCGCGGGGAAAAACTAGTATCAGATATAGGTCCACGTATCTGTTGTGTAGCTGGATGTATATTAAAATATATAGAGTCATATAAAAAGGCACTAAAAAGGGGCAACGTTCCAGAAAAATACATGAAAAAAATATTACCTTGATAGTTAAAGAGCCGGGACATTTATAATTTCTAAATTTAGAGCACCGCCAATACGTCGATCCAATTTATAAGCCCGTACTGTGTAGTACTGTCGCCCGTCAAATAGAAGGACGGGGCCCCATTTTTTTGAATATATTGAATATTTTCCGACATTTCTCGATGCAAAAAAAGATAAATGCGAAAATAATAATGTGTCAAATTATTGACAGTTTATAAAACAAAGTATCTATAAAATTCGAAAATTTTTTTCTTTAAATAAGAACACTTTTGAATCTAGAAGCATAAACAAGAATTTGCTTTACAAACTAAATAGTGATTTATTATCAGCATCCATATTTACTCTTTGTAAAACTACAAACGAAACATAACATTATAGTGAATCAAATAATAAATACATCTTTCTGCAAGCTTTACAATGTAAGTAGTTAAATTAAAAAATACTTAAGTAATTTTTTACTTGCCTATAGTTTTTCAGATCGCATAAAGGGCACACCGTGTGAACCTATAAGAAGTCCTCAATTCTGTGACGAGATTTAATTAAAGCTAGTTAGTAACTCCTGAGATAAATATATATACTTACGGAGATATAGCACTTTCTAGTTTGACAGCAGTCATTCGAAACGAAGGTCTTGACGAGATCTATCACTTCCGTATAGAAACTACTAGTCTACGATCAATAGTTTTGGAGATATAGTACTTTCTAGATTGACAGCTGTCATCCGAAACGAAGATCTTGATGAGCTCTATCACTTCTGTAAATAATATACTAGTCTATGATCGATAGTAACGGAGATATACCACTTTCTAGTTTGACAGCTGTCATCCAAAACGAAGATCTTGGTGAGCTCTATCACTTCTGTAATGAAACTACTAGTCTATGATTAAAAGTTACGGAGATATACCACTTTCTAGTTTGACAGCTGTCACCCGAAACGAAGATCTTGATGAGATCTATCACTTCTGTAAAGAAACTTCTAGTCTATGATTAATAGTTACGGAGATATAGCACTTTCTAGTTTGACAGTTGTCATTCGAAACGAAGTTCTTAATGAGGTCTATTTCTTCTGTAAAGAAACTTCTAGTCTAAGATCAATAGTTTTGGAGATATAGGTAGCCATTATAAAACTACACTTGGAATAAAGCTTTGAGATTTTGAGTGCAAAACCTTGTTTTCAATAGAACTTGGTTAAAAAGTTTTGGTTAGTATTTATATTCCGTATTAAACCCTCAGTGCGCAGATCAGACTCACACTTGACGTTTTTTAACTAGAACAACTTCCATTCTTTTAAAAGTCGGTTAAAAAGGAATAATGTTTAATTCATTATAAAACCTTCACGAAAACTTTATTTGAGAACCTCCGTTTTTAAAGTCGGTTAAAAGCTTTAATTTTATCATGTTGGGGCAGTGGTCCAACTGGCCATGCAGTTGTACAACGGGCACTGTAAATTTCGGTTTTCCAATGTTCAACTATTTAGTTGGACTACGGGGAAAAAAATTCCTTGTTTGTACAACTAGTTGGACAGAATAGTTGGACACAGGGGAACAATCCATTTTTTAAGCGTGGTTTATGAATGTTTTTTTTATAATTCTGTAAGTGATTGCGATAATGAATTAGAGTCGGTCTTTCGGGTAGTAAAGAAAATACGAAAACACGACGTAAACCAAAAGATATAATTTAAACAATAGTACGTTTTCTTAACCCGATACGACGGCGCCAAGCTCTCCACAAGCCTTCTAGCTGTTAGTCACAGTCGTTTGGATCTATCTATTTTGTATAGCATGGCCATATAAGGCACCACTGGTTTTAAATTATTTACTGGTTAAAAATTAACAGGTTTTTTTTTGCATTACCTCCGCAACTGACTGTGGATATTACTTCTTTAAGCAACTCTTCTATTGTTAATATATCAGAAATATTTAGGTTTCTTCTGTATCCCCATGACTTTGAATCAACAGTGAATGCATTTTCCCATTTATGTTGTTGTATTTGTCCTGAAATAAGATTTATTATAGGTATATTTAGCATCTAGCCTTTTTTGTTTAAAATTTATGACGTTTGGCTCGGATTTTGAATATTTTTTATTTAGGTTTCAACTGCAAACCAATTAGACTAAGAAATCTTGAAAAAGAATATGAGAAAAACAAATTGGTCAATGAAATGTATGTGCTAAGGTACAATTACAAAAAACCGGCCGAGTGCTAGTCGGACTCGCGCACCAAGGGTTCCGTAAAAGATAAACTGAATTAACCCACTAAGCATAAAACTTACAGCAAGTTTTGGTAAGTTTATATATCGCACATTTGAAAGTTTCAGACTTGAAATAGCTGGAACATGACAGTAACTTGCATTTTATCGTTACTTTGTAGGTACCTCAACGAAACTTAATAATTGATGTAACTGCAATGATACTTGTGAAATTTTATAAATGAACTTTGCAGCAATAGAACTCAGAAACATATTGATATGTTACTATTTATCATTGTTTTAATGTAGTAAATGTAAAGTTGGTAGCGCAATGTACAAGCAACGTTTATTTTAAAACATCATTGTACGAAATTACTGTCACTATAATAAATAATCATTATAACTTCTCTTCAAGGTTACTCATTTTCTCATTTTGTTTACTTATTGCAATGATAGTGTATATTTGACTTATTGGGTAACAGCAACCTTATCTTCTTTCTATAAAGGTTATGCACATTACTTTCGTGATATTACGATTTTAAAGTATTCGAAATGTTAGGAAACTGTATTACAGCATACGCCAAGGATTTTAAGAGCAAGGCTCCGTAGCTATGTTGGCTCCCGCACAGAAGCCTTTTTTTCTGCCTTTACTTTCTTTTTTATTTATTCTCGGTTTTTTTATCTTTCCCTTCCGAAATGGCTATTGAATATAACACTACGGTGAACGTTGTTGCTCTTTTTTTAAACAACTGGCGCGTCATCTATTGTCAAAGCAGTGTACTAATTCAGAAACCTGCTCCGATGTGTGCACAAAAACTTACCAAAATTATATTACAATCGGCGTACTCTTAGTGCGCGAGTCTAACTCGCACTTGATCCATTTTTTCTTAAATTAAAACCTTGTCGTAACAATAACGAACACAACAAAAAAAATATCGAATTTGATGCACTCTTTCTTAAGTTACGTCGTGACAAAGGGAAACAGGGATTCATTTCTACACATTTCGATAAAGAACGAACTACTTCGACCAAAATCGGTTTTGTTCGGCTTTTTGTTTTAGTAACAAGTATTAAATTTATTTAATAATATTAAAATAGATTATTTGCTCCACAAATTTTATTATTAATAACTTGATTTTGAGTGCAAAATTTATTTTGTACCAATTAAAACTTGTAATGGTGGCACTAATGTGCGAAATTTCGCCTTTATTAGTGTTTGGTTTGTTAAGGCTAAAAATAGCACACAATTAATTCACACCCAACATATCTGTGGTGGCCTAGGGGTCTCGATTTCGCCTCCCATCCTAAGGGGCGGAATTTTGAGCCCGGCGTGTATACCAATGAATCTTTTTTTTAAATTCCTCAACTACATTGATTATTCACGCTACTGGCTTTTTGGTGAAGGAAAACATCGAGAGATAACCTGCATTCGTCAAATAAAGACGTGGCCCAAATCGCCCACGCTGCTCAGGGTATGCTGTGCCCAACAGTAAGGACGTATGAGGCTGTTAATGATACGAAAGTCACACCTAATTTGGAATTTCATGGGTGGTAAATCAATTCTCAATTTCAATAGATTAATTTACAAAAAACTCTATTTTCTTGTAGTTTTGTCCCTAATTTCATATATTAAACTACTTGGCATGGCATTTACAAGTAATTTATTGACAAGATACCCATATATTGCACGAAATCCATACTAATATTATGAATACGACAGTGAGTTTATTTGTTTGTCTTTCTTTTACGTTGCAGAGGAGCATTTAATAGAGACGATTTCAGCATAGTGATTGCTGAAGTGACGGAGAAGGATATAGACTTTTTATCCTGGAGAGTTAAAAAGTTTTTGCAGGAATGATTACAACCTAATTCTGCGTGGACGAACTATAGCACAGTAGAATCACACATTAAAATATTAATATATCCGATATATATTAATATTCATAAATATTTAATACTCTCAATTTGCCTTCGCCGGAATACTCATTTTCTGTTTCTTCTCTACAACGTACTGTTCAATCCGTCTACTCCCTTATACTTGAAAGAACGTTTCAATTTTATAGGGTCTTCAGCTTATCGCAACACTACAAACATTATGCTGGAAACCCCAACACATTATTCGCAAGAATATAATGACTCGTTCACTGTCACAGCCATAAGGCTATGGAATAATTTACCCTTCAATGTCAAAAAAGCACAAACTTTAAGAACATTTAAAAAACTCGTAATCAAACATTAATTAAAAATTTAAGCTGTTAATTAACCAACCTTCGCGGTTAATTAACCATCTGCAAATAAGTTTATATTCGGAAAAAATATTTATTGTGATGTATCAATATATTCACGGTTTTCAGATTTATTCCTTTATGTGAACTACATGCTATTGCTGCTTGCCAAATGTCATGATTCTAAGTCAACGGAAAGTACCCCATAGGTTTTTAACTTACTTGTGTCACAATATGCGACAAAAATTACCGTATTTCGGGAATATTTTTTATTGCGTTGACTTTGAAGCTTGATTTTTTACAGCTTTAACGGGCCGTAGACCGTAGGTATTTAAAATTAATTTCTACTTGATGCCTTCACGCGTTCTTGATAAAAAGGGACAGACAGACAGACGGACAAAAAAGTGATCCTATAAGGGTTCCTTTTTTCCTTTTGAGGTACGGAACCCTAAAAACAAATTTTTATTTAAATACCTTAAAAAACGGCCATAGGTTCATTACAATATAATTTTTGTCATTTTTTTCATAAAACATCAACACCAACAAGTAGATTTAACAACGAAAAAGTTGAAATGTAGGTAGTTACCTAAACTATGACAGAAATAATTAGTGTTAACGTAAATACTAATTTATAATGTAGGGTAAACTCAATAGTTTTAAAAATAGTAACGTTTACGGACTATCACGTCGTTAAATTTTATTAAAAAAAAATATCTACCAGGGTTATATCTGTCTGCGCAGTTATAAAAATCACCGTGCTTGCAAGGAATACCTATTCCCCATCTGTCGTTTACGACAATTTCATCTTTAACGGGACTTTCATTGTACAGCCAGGCGAGGAGTTCAGTTGACCTCCAATATGGATCATAAGCTTCCCAATCACCATCGGCCCATAATACTGAGGGCTTGTAGTCGTGTATCAACTGTTTTATATCGGGCCATAACTTTGTATCTGGGAATGTATGAGTTTTAAACGAAGCGTTTCTGTCTTCTATATAAATTGGGTTAAACCACTCATATAGAGAATGATATACGCCAAATTTGAGGTCATGTTTTCTCACAGCCTCCGATAAGTCGCCAACTAAATCGCGTTTGGGTCCAACTTCGATAGAATTCCAACTAAAAGACCGTTTTGATGGAAACAGAGTGAATCCTTCGTGATGCTTGCTCGTTAGGACAACATATCTGTAATAAGATGAATAAATAAATAAACTCACCGAAACACAATCGAAATGGCGGTTATAGTAATAATATATCTAGACTTAAACTTATTTAAAACCGCTCTTATACATATTTGATATGCGAGTCATTACCGCGCATGGGTTTTCTGAACGCGCTTTGTTTAGAGAAAAGTAAAGTTTACAAAGAAAAATACCGTAGGAGTAATAAAATTAAGGTCTTAGCACCATTCTTAACACCCGCTTTACCTGCACATAGTAGCAAAGTTCATGAGTAAGTGTGATAAAACAATTTTTATTTTGAGACTTGGCTATCCCCGTGATATAACTAAATATAACTAACAAAAATAGATATATATATAATATTGTTTGTTTGTTTTGTGCATGTAGGGATTAAGTTATCTCTACAAAAACCGAAACGATTCTAAAAAATCTCTAACTAATACGTTAATAAGTCTTTTTTACTAAAGTAAGAAATATCAATATTTTAAAAATCAAGTCGGGAATAAAAGGCCTTCTTTCACACAAATTAGCCTGTTGGTAGTTCTGTTGCTTATCGATCCGAGGCGTATGGGTTCGATGGAATTCGCAAAGGAATATGTTTTTTTCAGGGTATTATTTCTCACGTCATATTACAGAATTGACTTGATTTATGGTAGAGATAGCTCTAGGGATCCGCAGGACAAAAAATACTTTCATCATTTTTTTTTGTTTTACATCGCCATTTAGACGAAAAAATAGATCACTCACTTAGCACCAGCCTTGGCGAAGAGAGTCGCCCATTCGTTTGGATCAAAAAATTCAGCCGTGAACATTGGTGCAAACTCTTGATAAGTAAAACCTGGTGCAAAGTTTTTATTCATAAAGTCAACAAACTTTTTCTTCCCATCTGAAATTGAAAAATAATATTCAGTTTTTTACCGTACAGTCCGTACAAAAACTAAAATGCTCGAGAAGACGAATTTAAATTACATATAACATACCAACAAAGAATCGTAGACCGTATTCGTCTAAGAAAATAGATTTATTTACATCTAATAGGCATCCACAAAAAAAAATTTGTACCTACTTATATTAAAATACATTTAGTAAGTTAAATTCATTTTGCAATGCTGTAACGCTTATGTTAAAACTTCGTAGTAAATAAAATATTTAATAAGAATAAAACTTAATTAAATTTAATTATAAACCCTTAATAATATTAAAACTTAAGCTAATTAGTTCTTAACTTTTATATCTAGTATATATTTTCTATATCTAAACAATTTACCAATTATGCTTAAATACAAAAAATAAATTTAATATTACTCGCTAACAAATAAATATTACACATTATACATAGAATAAATCTTTCAAAACTTATAAAGGACAAGTAAATTATTTCTATTAGTAGATATCTAATCACCTAACATCATCGCCCGTCTACCTCTAAGCCGGTTTGGCGAGTTTCGTACGCGCGCCACTTGGTCTAGCTGCCTCGAGCACACTCACACCTTACCAGCTATCGGCAAGATATGCGACTTACATTTTGTATTAAGATATTCTACTTTATACTAAATTGCTTCTAAAAGTACTTTTAAATACTAACTAGTGAAAACCCCCAAAACTAAAGGGTTTTTTCAATTCTACCAACAAATCCGGTGAATACAACCACTGGTACTTCCTGTTGACGCCTGCAGTCTACCGGCAGGCGACTTCTAAGCTTACCCTGCTGCCGCCGCCTTGGTGATCTTCGATCCGCAGGGAAGCCTATGGTTCTGCACCTAAGTAGACAATTCGCGATGCAACTCGAAGACCATTGCTGGTCAGAGTAAAAGAACCCCGAGCCTTCTAATTCTATATAGTCATTATAACTTAACTTTATTAATATAATTATTTATTTCTAAACTCAAGGATCAGGAACCTTATTGGGAACAGTATCAAGCTATTCGAACTTTGGAATTCGAGACAAAAATGTATGGAAGTCTGACTTACCTTTCGAAACCCGTAAATGTACTTGCATACATTTTTCTCTGGAATTCCAAAGTCCGAATAGCTCGAGACTGTTCCCAATAAGGTTCCTGATCCTAATATAAAATTATTTTTTTTATACAGCGATTTTTGTAAACCTTTGCTAAAAAATTTAGGTAGTATAGCCTCTTAAGTGGTTGTCTTCAGTTCATTCCAACTTTACCTTACAACTTTTTAACTTGAAGTCACCATGTTGTAAATAAGCGGCAAATCCGTCTATAGACACAAACTAAGTTTAAATTTTGAAACGCAACAGCATCTGCGAGGTAAGTTTGTTTCACAGAACTCTACTCGCTTACTAATGATGTGCTGGGTGCCAAATTATAGCCTCGGTACAGTTATTATTTACTTAGAAATACATAGCATTTTTTTAACACAGGATCATAACTAGATTTGGCCTATATTTATATTTACAAACTTTGTGAAATAAAAATCACGAGTTGTTTAATAATTTGCGCTTTGTAGATACTATTTCTTCATTAAAAAAATATTATATGAGGATCAGGAACCTTATTGGGCACAGTATCAAGCTATTCGAACTTTGGAATTCGAGACAAAAATGTATGGAAGTCTGACTTACCTCTCGAAACCCGTGAATGTACTTGCAAACATTTTTCTCTGGAATTCCAGAGTCAGAGTAGCTCGAGACTGTTCCCAATAAGCTACCAGATTTGTAGGCGATTCACAAAGTAGGTACTCCTTCTAGTACATAAGAAGATGCATATGCAAGATCAACATAAAAATAAACGACTAATAACACAAAAATAAAAACATAAGGTAGTTAAGTATTTGTTACGTTTTGTTTTTTTTTTTTTTATACCACTAAGGTGGCAAACAAGCCTACGGTCCGCCTGATGGTAAGCGGTCACCGTAGCCTATGGACGCTTGCAACACCAGGGGCATCACTCGCGCGTTGCCGACCCTTCAGAAATCTAATAACTTCTTTTTTGAAGAACCCCATACTGTAGTCCTTAGAGAAAACCTTGGCAGGGAGCTCATTCCACAACCCAAGGGTTCGCGAGAGGAAGTTTCTCTGAAACCGCACTGTAAGCGACCATTTTGGTTCCAAAGTGTGAGAATGAATTCCCTGTCGAATTTACATGAATTAAACAGCCAGTGTATACCTAATATATTTCAGAGAATTTCCTGGTGAATACCAGTAATTTTAATCATCAGTATGAAACGATATTACTTACGTACCTAAATTAAAATAAATATTTCGTTTACTAACTATATAAACAAAGTGGTGCAATAATAATACCGGGCACACCGTAATCTATTACTAAAATTTTAATCTGCCGAAATTTATGATCGGTATAAACTAATTAAATAAATATTAATTGTTCACATTTAATAAAAAAACAATAATAAACAGGTTTGGAAAAAATGTAACACCAACCTTTCCAATAAATCCAAAACCATTTTGATCCAAAACTAGGCACCGAGTATACGCCCCAATGGAGAAAAATGCCAATCTTCGCTTTGTCGTACCACTGAGGCAACGGTCTCTTATCTAATTCACTCCAATCTGGCTTGTATTTTACACTTAAATCATCATCAGGCCTATTTATTATAAATGATGTACCAGTAGATTCTACTTCAATCAAATACAGGCATAAAAAGGACAGCGCTAATTTCATTTTGAAAACAAAATCCTTTTTAATATTAAATTATTATTATTCAGTGACCGCGAACCCGGGCACGGCCTCGACTAGTAGTCAGTAACTGGCATCAGACGACAACATATGGTATGGTAAGTTTATCAGAGCTTGACCATAGTGTAGTGATAATCATGTTATTGTTTGCAGTCATTGGCATAAAATATAAATGCCTACTTTAAGGAGGCAAGTATAGACAATTTAAATTTTATGTTGATCCATACAATGAGCACGTACAGGATTTAAAATCTATAGGTACCAACGTAATGCTATACTTTACAATAAAATAAGGTTAAAGAGGTTTAGGTACAATGACACCATAGGCGTGCGAAGGGGCGTCTAAATAGTCTAAATCATGTATTAAAAAACATTGTTTCGGTTTCCCCCCTAAAAAATAATTGGGAATTTGCCCTTTGTAACCCAAAACTGACTACCTACCATGTATGAGATGAGTGGTCCCCCTATTTATAAGTATTGTAGGTATACCAAAATTTCATCTCGAGACTTTCTGATAAAAACTGAACTACCAATATATTTTCCACTTAAGAAGAAACATCCCAACCTAGCCAATGCAGATATAAGTATTTGAAAAACACTTGCTGTCGCACTAGGATCCGGTCCAAAATACGGATGTGCGATAGGGACAACTGCGCCTCAAGCTGTTTTGCGTAGTCGTAATCATCAAAATCGGGGTATCGTATTCCCCACTTTCCTTTTCCAAATCTTAACCAAAAATAAAAATTACTTCACCTTGAAGGTAATGAACTATTTCGTGTCTGTATGCTTTGTTTTTTTTTATATTAGTTTTCATATTTGTATAGCACACTTCTAAAGATGCCATAAAAAAGAGGATTTTTTTTGGATTTTTGCAGTGCTCCAATTTTTTATAGGAATGGCATCTAAAAAAAAACCAAAACTTAGACAAAGTGATTGTGTATATCTATCATACATAAAAAAATAACAGCTCAAATGCCACAATTCAGGGAGGAAACAGGGGAATACGTTTGTATGGGAAAAACAGCGGGATATTTCCTCTTAACGCTTAACAATTTTAGCAGTAGCTTGAAGCAGCAGTTATTAGGTAAATACACAGGTATCTTATAATCTTTAAAATTATTTATCGCATTATTATCACCTTTTAGCTGATTCACCACTAAGGTGGCAAACAAGTTTGCGTTCCGCCTGATGGTGCGGTCAGCGCAGCCCTTGGACGCTTGCAACACCTAGGGCATCACTCGCGCGTTGCCGACACTTCAAAAATCTAATAACTTTATCTTGTAGAACCCCATTCTGTAGTCCTTAGAGAAAATTTTGGCAGGGTGCTCATTCCACAACCTAAGCATTCGCAGGAGGAAGTTTATGATATCTGCTCGCCTTCACCTCCGCCTGTGGTGTAGTTAGGTGCTCGACGCTCGTCTCCGCTATTCACGTCCATTTTGACAGTACCTTCGCTCACCGCACACATTTGCACATTATAGTTACGTCATTCTCGGGGCCAGGAGAAGTAGGCCAGACTTGTGCGCTACGACACGTGGGTTGACGCATGGATTGAGGTCCAAAGGATTTGTCAGTGGACATGGATCAAATACGAAGGGAACTTTTGCCCGTCATCGTTACCACCACTACGGAAGACCGATGGTGACTTGGCCCATAGTGCTAAAGAGAAAGCCCATCTATTGACAGTCTCTTTGCCTTGAACTCGAATATGAACGACGAAGGCGCTGTACCACCTACTATACCGTGGTGCGGTAAGACCATGCCGGAAATCTCCATAACACAGCGGGAGGTCCGGCGGGTGTTGCTTTCTCTAGACGTTCATAAGTCGAGTGGGCCAGACGGTATAACAGCAGTGGTGCTTAAGCAGTGTGCTCCTGAGTTATGTCCTGTACTCACGCGCCTCTTCGCGCTTTCCTACCACACTAGGCAATTTCCGTCTTCATGGAAGACTGCGAATGTGCACCCAGTGCCCAAAAAGGGCCCATAGATCAGATCCATCGAATTACAGGCCTATCGCTATTACCTCTCTCCTCTCCAAGGTGATGGAGCGTGTGATCAACACACAGCTTCTAAGATACCTAGAAGAACACGACCTGGTCAGTGATCGTCAATATGGCTTTCGCCACGGTCGCTCGACTGGCGACCTTCTAGTGTATCTAACTCACCGATGGTCACTAGCCATTGAGAGTCAGGGGGAGGCATTGGCATGTAGCCTGGACATAGCGAAGACGTTTGATCGGGTCTGGCACCGGGGTCTTCTATCGAAGTTATCATCTTACGGAGTGCCCGAGGTTTTGTGCAAATGGGTGGCTAGCTTTTTGTCCGGCAGACGCATACGAACCGTAGTTGACGGTAGTTCCGCTGATAGCATGGACATTAATGCTCGTGTCCCGCAAGGCTCCGTGCTGTCTCCTACGTTGTTTCTACTGCATATCAATGACATGTTGGACATCAAAAACACACATTGCTATGCAGATAACAGTACTGGAGACGCCTATTACACGGGTCGCGCACACATCCCTCGTTCCGTTGTGGAGAAAAACCGCGGAGAACTTGTGTCTCAAATCGAGAACACACTGTGCAAGGTCTCTGACTGGGGACGGGTAAACTTGGTCCGATTCAACCCTACAAAGACACAAGTCTGCGCGTTCACCGCTAAGAAAACCACATGCACTGTAGTCCCACAATTCCAGAACACTCCCCTCTCCATCTCCAAGAGCATTGGGATCCTTGGTGTTGACATCTCCAGCGATGTTCAGTTCCGAGATCATTTACAAGCTAAGGTGAAGCTGGCGTCCAAAAAACTAGATGTACTCAACAGAGCGAGGCAGTACTTCACGTCGGGGCAGAGGTTGCTGCTTTACAAGTCGCAAGTTCGGCCCCATATGGAGTACTGCTGCCATCTCTGGGCAGGTGCACCCGGATACCAGTTTGGACCTTTTGACTCGATTCAACGACCGGCTGTGAATTGTCGACGATCCCAAACTCACTTGCCGTATCGAACCCTTAAGCTTAGGAGAGACTTTGCCTCCCTGTGTGTGTTCTACCGCTTCTGTTTTTGTTCTGAGGAATTGTTTGAAATGGTGCCCACGGCTGCTTTCTACCATCGCACCGCTTGCCATCGGCAGGGAATTCATTCTCACACTTTAGAACCGAAATGGTCGCGTACAGTGCGGTTTCAGAGAAACTTCCTCCTGCGAACGCTTGGCCTGTGGAATGAGCTCCCTGCCAAGGTTTTCCCTGAGGACTACAGTATGGGGTTCTTAAAGAAAGAAGTTATTAGGTTTTTGAAGGGTCGGCAACGGAGACCGCTTACCATCAGGCGGACCGTGTGCTTGTTTGCCACCTTACTGGTATTAAAAAAAAAAAAAAAAAAACAAACGTACTGCAAATTATATTAGAAAATTTACTTGCCCTTCTAGATTCGCTTAAGTCAGGCGAGGGTATACAACAAGTCGATGTTGTATTAGATCACCTCACGACTACATCTCCCCTGCCTAGTTGAAGGGACAAAGCTGAACTTACCGTAAAATGGACCTTCACTTCCTTCTCTTAATGCAGCTGCAGAAATAATCGTAGAACTGAAAAGGTAGCCATTGGCAGACTTCTTAAAAACATTAATAAAAAGCAACGCGTGGCCTGCTTCACTTATTCATGAAGTCGAAGATTTTGCGCAGTATAAATCGGTTACAATTAATAATTATAGGAGTACAAAGTAATATTAAAAATGTTATCTGGGCCAATTCATGATTCGTCCAGATTAAAAACAAAATGACATGTAGATTTCCTCATGGCAAACTTGATCCAAGATTTTGAAATCGCAGACGGTAATTATAAACTTAGAGAGCAGATAGACTTTTGTAAGCTACGACCAGATAAAAAACTGGTTTATTGTAGCCTCGGCTGTTATACGCCTCACTTCTGGGGAACAGGCCTCTCCTTGGAGGAGACTTAAGCCTTGAATCCAATGCTGCGTGGAGCCATTTGTATTGAAAACTTCATCAAGCCATGTATCCGTGTGTAGCGTGGCAGTGGGTCGCAGTGGATGATACCGCCTACATTTTTATACATGGCGAGGTGTTTGTTGTGTAATCTTTAGGGCAATTTTCAGTCCTTGTGCTAGAATTTTCAACTTTTTTAGTATTAACCAAACCTAAGTTAATTTGACCGATCGAACTGAACCAAAAATGTTCTCTTTAGAGTCAAAATTTTTAAAACGGGGTATAATTTTGAACAGTACAGTTGTACAGAAAACCTTACAACGATTTGAAATTCCCTATCGATAGGGCATTTTTATTCACATTTTACATGTAGTACCCTACTACGATTATTTTTTCTAAAACATTCATACATATTTTTAAGTTTAATTATCTATAGATGTATGTACCAAATTTTTTGGCTGTAGTCTTAGTAGTTTCTTAAAAAATTACTATGACATACGGACAGACAGACGTGGCGAAACTATAAGGACACCTTTTTTGACAACGAAACCCTAAAAAGGTAAATTAATAACTGAATAAAAATAATAATAGCAAAATATATTGAGTATTTACATAATAATATTAATTTTATTTTTATGAGATTATTTTTAAAGTCCATGCATAATTAGATTTGACGGTAGGTTTGTCTGGAAGTGTGATGTCCGTTGTATCATCGCCAACTACCCACTGAAAATAGAAAACAAATAATCGTTAAAAATAATGGAAAGAATAAGCTTTTGATTATTCGACTGTGTAGCAGCTCAAACTGAATTAGGAAAGTTTTATTTTTCAACTCAAACATTTGATCCGATAAAAATTTCGATTGATTTTTCCGATAAAATAAGCACAAGTAGCCACACCAATTGTTCTTAACTTTATCAGTAATATCCATAGACTTCAAGTTCTGTAATCTGTTCTATTGACTGCGCAATACCTGTAGTCTCTTTTTATATTTTATGTGTTTATTAAAACAAGTTAGAAAGAGACAAAAGACCACAGGTTCGCTTCGTCTCTGTTTCATTTTGCGACAATTTTTTTTGTCACAGCCGGCTAGGAAATGCGCTGTCCATGCCTCCTGCAATAATTGAATTCCTGCGACCTTGACCAGCTATCGCTATCGCTTCAATCATTACTATCTATTTTTCTCCTTCTCCTTCTAAACTGCATGGCCTACTTAATTATTTTAATATAACTAAGGTGGCAAATAAGCTTACGGTCTGCCTGATGGTAAGCGGTCTACGCAGCCTATGGACGCTTACAGCACATGGGGCATCACACGCGCAATGCCGACCCTTCAAAGATTTAATAACTTCTTTCTTGAAGAACCCCATACTGCAGTCCTTAGAGAAAACCTTGGCAGGGAGCTCTTTCCATATCTCAAGTGTTCATCCTGTCCACTTAATCCGGTCTTTCTGACGCCTGATTTTCACCATTTTATTGTAATTTTGACACGAACTTAGAATATACTACATAAGCATTAAATATTGATCAGTAAAACTGTAAAAACACGTACACAACTTACCTTAAGTTTAATTTCTTCATTCCCTAGTAATGTCACCACATCGTAATCTTGCAGAACTAAATCTCTTATTTGTAAAATATTAGTCTTTGGCCATTTTAAAAATATAGCATAAATAGCATTAATTTTTTCAGTCTCTTTAGGAATAGCTGTGGGCTGTAAGGCGTTGTATTCTGCCTTTCTGCAGGTGTACCAAACGTCTGAATTATAAGAATCATTTTGAAATTTCCATGGTGAGCTCTCGTAAATAGCTTCACCGTTTATGTCGAGCCAGGCCCCTAGTGACAACAGCCGTTCTTGGAATATTGGTGCTATAGTTCCTTCTTTGGTTGGTCCCACGTTAATTAAAGCATTACCTGAAATCATTGTTTTATTACAATGTTATAAAAGCAAAACATCTACATTTAATCAACAAATTTTAATTTTAAATTAATTTTAAACGAGTACTAAGGTATTTGTAAGACTCAAAATATTGTGCAAGTTATTTTCTAACTATGCCGTGCCATACAAAAATCGAATGGCTATTTCCGTACATATTCTATATATTTTTTAACTTACTGATTAAATAGGTATTCGTGATTTCAAATAGTCATTATATGCCTAACCGTTTTATGTTCATTTGTCATCACTCAACATGTTTGCCATATATTTGAGCCGCATGAAATGTAGCAGTATGTTTGTATGGAGCAAAGGCATTTTTAATTTTATTCAACATGCGCACTACATGTATTGGTGTAGCTTAGTTCATGTATAGGTCTTTACCATTTAAATTCTAACTTTTAAATACACCTATAAATGAAAGTCTATTTTTTATTTATGTTATTCTTTAACGTCAGAATCAAGCATCCAATCGACCTGATTAGTAAGAGGGTCAGAAAACGTACACAGAAAACTTTTTATCCAGAGTTTTAGAGTTTCCTGAAAGATTTTTTTCGGGAATGAAACTGGGTGGCACTATAATATTTCTTTTAAAGGTTTAAGGTTAAAAGGACAAAGGATACTTTTTATCTTGACAGAGTTCCTACGGGAAATAGTTTTTCCACGGGGCCTACAGCGAAGCATTATTCATTTACCTTGCAACGGCTTAAGAGATAGAGGACCAGTTACCTTTTTATACTATTACGTAACAACACTGTGACAAAATGTTTAGGACAGGCAGCTTGAGGAAAAAATCCGGGAGTCCAACACTCTCTTTCTCATCGCAGCGATGTACCTAATTGTTGGTGCAGGGGTAGATGGGTAGACAGAATAAAAGAAAAAACTTTTTATCTCCAAGTTGCGGGCAAAAGCATGTAGATATTATTGAAAATAACGTAGGTATAATATATCATATTTTCTGGAGGGCGCATTACTAGGGCGCTAGGAGCAGGGAACGTAAACAGCGTAATGCGTAAGAAAATTGATAATGCTTACCTCCACAACTCACTGCTGAGATCACTTCTTTAAGCAACTCTTCTGTAGTTAATACATCAGCAATATTTAAACTTCGCCTATATCCCCATGATTTTGAATCAATAGTAAATGCATTCTCCCATTTATGTTGTTGTATATGTCCTGAAATAAGAGCTTAGATTAATTCGTAGAACACATTTAATTGTTTACCAACCATTTTTGTTCGTTTTAACTAATGTCGATAATATTTCGACTTCGTAATTATCAAAAATCATATGAGAGGCAAGATATCTGTCACTATTAGTATGCAAAGTTTTAAGTATATCTAACATCTTTCTTATTCACAAATACACTTCTTTTTACATACTATAATCATAAAACCGACAAGAGGTTGAGTTACATCAAAATTGTAACCAATAAGTTATTCAAAACTTATGAATCTCGGTGTTGTATTAGAGCTATGATATATATATTTGTGACATTCACATATATTGAAGTGATGTTAATGATAACTGTAATGGTAACAAAGATGGGCTTCTACTTTACTTTCGTTAAAAGATAAAATCGTCTAAATTAATTAATCATAGGAAAAATATTCAAATTAAATCATAAACGAACTTTACCAGGATTATATCTGTCTGCGCAGTTATAAAAATCACCGTGCTTGCAATAACATCCAATGCCCCATCTATCGTTAACAACAATTTCATCTTTAACGGGACTTTCATTGTACAGCCAGGCGAGGAGTTCAGTTGACCGCCAATATGGATCATAAGCTTCCCAATCACCATCGGCCCATAATACTGAGGGCTTGTAGTCGTGTATCAACTGTTTTATATCGGGCCATAACTTTGTATCTGGGAATGTATGAGTTTTAAACGAAGCATTTCTGTCTTCTATATAAATTGGGTTAAACCACTCATAAAGAGAATGATATACGCCAAATTTGAGGTCATGTTTTCTCACAGCCTCCGATAAGTCGCCAACTAAATCACGTTTAGGTCCAACTTCCATAGAATTCCAACCAAAAGACCGTTTTGATGGAAACAGTGTAAATCCTTCGTGATGCTTGCTCGTTAGGACAACATATCTGCAAGACAAATAAACTGTTGTTAAAAATGCTGTTAACTAATATTTCAAAATTTTATTCTCGAAGTGTTAATTGATGTTTAATATTTAGCTTATATTTATAAAACTAAACATTGTAGACGGCTACTTATGCCATAATTTCATTCTGGTCCTGAGATATCGTACGGAATACGTTCAATCTGCTTTGCTGCATGCAATACCTTGGTCGATATATTTCTCAGCGCTGCAGCATAGCGCCACTTCAGCAGCATAAAGTCTTGGTTGATTAATTTCGGTTATGTCACTCAGATTCCAAACCAGTGGTGCCGGCAGTATTATCATATCAATATGCAAAAGCTAAATTGGGTTTCAAAACTCAATTCTAGGGACATTAAAATCATTAATTACTACGATATGTTTTCATAGTCATTTCGTTTCTAACCATCTGCCATCTTATAATTGAAAATAAAGTTGTACCAATTCAATAATAATATGGCAGATGGTCAAAACCAACTGTCTATGAAGAGAAATAGAATATTACCGGAATGAGCACAAAGGCTAGTATTTTTGCATCATTCATGATGTTTGCGTTTGTTAAATTACTTATTGTGATGTTATTTTTAACGAATAGTAAACAAGTACTCGGCGCATCTAAACAATATATAGATTAAGCTCTACGAACTGCAATAAAGCACATGGGCGTTTGTTTGCTAAAATTCATCACGAATTTTATAACTTCTTTTATATCTATAAAAAAATTATATCTATGCCTGTTACAAAAATGTTTGTTTAATTCCAAAGGGTTTCAATTAAAACTAGTGTATTTAAGGCTGTGGCCCTATGTATTAATAAGTCTTGTTTGGGTTTCCGTACCGAAAAGGTGCCAACGGGACACTATTACTAAGCCTATGATGTTTGTCTGTCTGTCTGTCAGACCCTTTAGGAGCTTTTGGACGTCACAGATAGGTACATCTATGGCTGAAATTTTCACAGAATATGTGTTATTGTGGCGAATTACCTAAGAAATAATAAAAAAATGAAAAAGTAAAAATTTAAGGATCCCCATACAAGAAACACTTTTTCAGTTATTTTCGGTCTATCGTAAAAAACATTAATAGTTATACACAAGCTCTTGCAGTGATTATAGTTTTAGGTCTAAAGCATAACTACAAATAATAAAAACTGGCCAAGTGTGAGACGGGCTCTCGCCAATACAATTGTAAATTACCATATAAGTGCCATCTAGCGAAAATATTTCGATTATTGAAAGAATCATTACTTCCGCAAACTATGTCTTTGCTTTTTCTGTTTATATACGGAACTCACGCTGCACGTGTGACCGACTCGCATTTGACTGATATTTTTAATTCTCAATTAGGTACATTGTGCGTTTGTACCACTGCTTCATGGTAAGCCAAAACATCTACGGGAACTTGCATACGTCGAAAGGACATTTGTAAAGTCCACAATTTGCACTGAATATTAGCCAATTCGGCATTGCCAAAACATCTACGGGAACTTGCATACGTCGAAAGGACATTTGTAAAGTCCACAATTTGCACTGAATATTAGCCAATTCGGCATTGCAAAGCAGGACTCATACTCACTTAGCACCAGCCTTGGCGAAGAGAGTCGCCCATTCGTCTGGATCGAAAAACTCAGCCGTGAACATTGGTGCAAACTCTTGATAAGTGAAGCCCGGTGGATAGTTTTTATTCATAAATTCTACATACCTTTCCTTCTTCTCTGAAATTAAAAATCTATGGTTAGTTTTCTTTTTTAACAATGTAAGAAACAAAATTCTATATAGTTGTGAAATCATAAATTTTGCAAGTTACTTTTATTTTGCAAAACCTATGCAATTGCAAGACGACTAATACGCACATGTGCTGAAAACCTTGCTTGTAACACAAGCTTATTTCTTAGATATTTAGAATTTATCTTTAGTCTTGGAAAATTTACCTACTCGAAAGATTCAACAAACAGGCATATTTGCTGAAAACCCGCGATCTGTAAAGTTTTTCAGATAATAGACGGAAGCTTAATACTGTTAAGCAGTTCTAAGTAATAATAAAAGTGTTTAATAACACAGTACATTATCATTCAAGTGAGTTAAGTTGCTCATCACATACGAAGCTGGATATATATGAATAAGACCCAGTGTGTAATGAACTAAGAATGACTATCGATCATTTTTAGGTAAAAATAAAACAACACAACACATTTTGTTTTTACTTACATTTAGGTACACAAATATATCGTGATAAATGGCAAGCGAGTTCCTTTGTTTCGTGCGTCGAGTTTATGGAAGTAAACCTACAGTAGCGTTAAGGTAAAATCACTGGCCAACGAAGACTATATTTTCTAAGATCAAAATATGTGCCATCATCACGCACTAGTGCAGTTGTGATAAATGAAAAGCATGCGTGTTTTATAAGCTTCATTATGAAGCCATAAAGCGATGCAATAAGATTCACTTTATAAGTGTCTAAACAGTGTTTACCTATCATTTGTTCTTGAGGCCATAAACCCACAATTAGGTCGCATGTTGATTACTAAAAAGGGGAATTTGAGGTCAATATACCAAAAAACTACTTATAATACTTTTATAGCAGATAATTTGCAGAAATAATGACATATTCAAATGCAAAGGGGTTCTCTCATGTTTATTCAAACTTTATCTAACAACTTTTTAAATTATCGTAACGATGTTAATTAGCAACAAATCCGTCTATAGAGACAAACTAAGTTTAAACTTTGAAAAGCAACAGCAGATGCGAGGTAAGTTTGTATCGCTTCTCAACAAACACCACTCGCTTACTAATGATGTTCTGTATACCAAGTTGTAACCGCAGTATAATTATTTGTTACAGTTACTTACAACAGTACTATAGCTACAGATTAGGCTTCTGCATACGGAAGCGATATAGTTATTGTATTACATTTTGACCTGCAATTTTATTTTTAGATAGCGGCTATATCATCTACCTACGACAAGGCCAATGTAGCGCAACATAAAATCAAACCATACTTATGAATTTAACACTTTTTTAAAGTAACTAAGTACAGAAATGTGGCATAATTGCTACATATTTTTTTTAAGAACCCTTCTAACTATATTTCGCCCACAATTTTGAAAAAAGGAAGTAGAATCTACAATCAGTCGACAAGCCAAGTATAAGTATAGCTCAGGACTCTATCTCCATGGCAAATTTTATCCTAATTGGTACATTGGTTTAAGCGTAAAGAGGTAACAGACAGACAGAGTTTCTTTCACATTTATTATTTTAGTGTATGAATAAAAATAAATAGGTACCCATTACTTACTTGTTCACATTGCATGCATATTTAAAAAAATAGTCCACCTGATTAACAATAATGTAACGTTGTAACATGTTGTATTACAGTTCTGGTGCTAACTAAGATTTAAAATGGCCAAGATCAATCTATTTTCGGAAAGATTTTGTTTTAAACACTTAAGTTCAAGCAGTTTTGTTTTCCTTCTCTAATAGTTTATGTGAATCCCTCCGATAAAAATACCACGTCAAATTCTGAATATTTTAAATTTAACTTATTGCGAAAGAAAATAATTATTTCAGATTCTGTTGTTACAATAATATCATTTTTAACATAAAGCAATATTAAAAGGGGACATTAAACATGCAGAGTAAAAAGGTATTTATAAGTAAAATCACACTAACCATTCCAATTATTCCAAAACCATTCAGATCCAAAACTAGGCACCGAGTATACGCCCCAATGCAGAAAAATACCAATCTTCGCTTTGTCGTACCACTGAGGCAATGGTCTCTTATCTAAATCACTCCAATCTGGCTTGTAACTCATTTTAGAGTCATTAGGCCTATTTATTACAAATGTGGTAGGTTCTACTCCTATAAGATATAGACTCAAAAATGACAGTAATAATTTCATTCTGAAAATAAATAAACACAATTTTTAATCGACTTATATGAGATTCTCAATTCGTCAGATTTGTGTAAAATTTATTTCTTTATCGCGGTCTCGACATACAGTTATGTACTGGTATCAGACAACAAGAAATGATTATTATCCGAGCTTGACCAGCATGTTAAGGCCGACCGCACATTACAAGAAATTTCCGATAAAAAAATTCTCGCGCGCGCCAGACGCGCACTCCATGCATATGTCGCAGGCACATCGTATAATTCGCCTTTTTACAATATGCCGAGGCAGATCGTAAAGTAAGGAATAGAAATCATCATATAACTGAACAGATTATTATATGAATCCGCATCTACGTTTACAAAAGAGAAACTGAACCTAAACCAACATACATGACTTATACAGTGCGATTTGTGTTCGTTTCGTTTCCATACTTTACGATTTGCCTAGGCATATTGTAAAACGGCGAATAATACGATTTGCCTGCGATACGTACATTTTGTACTAGACCCCACACAAATTTTTCTATCGAAAATTTCTCGTAGTATGCGGCCGGCCTAAATGTAGCAACAATAATGTTACTATTTTCTGATGTCATTGACATTAAAGATATATAATTTAAGGGGACGAGTACGTACAAAAACCTAAATTTCATAATTTATACACATTACGGGAGATTATTTGTACTTTAAAGGTATCTTTAGTAAAATAACGTCTTCAAACTTTCCCTTTTTTATAGGAATTTATTTTTAGGCGTCTTCATTGTACTTTTTTAGATAATGTACCAACAAAAAGAATTTATATGATTTCTACGGGCGCCATACCCTTTTTAAATTAATTTATCTTAAGGCGTCTTCATTGTTATTTTAAGGTAATGTACCAACAAAAAGAATTTAATGATTTATACGGGCGCCATACTAATATACCCCCTGTCCAACTCTGACCTACTTTTTATAGTTCGTCAATAACTGGAAGAGTGGGTATATTATTCTGGCCCTTTTTGACGTGACAACGTCTTATAAATTGGTTTGCCGGGTGACACTTCAAGAAACTGCGTTACGCTCCGCTCACGTTATGCGCTCACAATGAGAGCGAGTGAGAGGCACGCGGCATGGTTAGCCCGCCTAAGAGCGAGAGAGACAGACATAAAAAGTGAAAGGCACAAGTTGTCACGTTACAATGTTAATAATATTACGATTAATAGCAATGGTTTTTTTTTGTTTTACCGCTTTTTACTGTGAAACATTCAAAACCGCTTTAGTCCAGCCATATTCTGTGCCAGAAGCAGTGTTGCGGGCGATAGGTTCACCACCTTTCACGCCAGACCAGCGCCTGACTGAAGTTGTTAGTGAAAAGAGACTGTCTCCCATATATAATGCCCCCATAGCTTCCCTTGGGGGATTATAACCGTAAAGATACAGTTATATACATGTTACTCGCACTTAGCCAGTAACATGTAGTGAATAGGAGCATTTGGTCAAAGTTAATGTTTAGATTATTACCGGTTTTACTACCTATCTTTGAATATTAAAGTAAATATAAGAAAAAAGAATATTATTAACATTTTCTTATTTCTTATTTTTCGGTTAAAGTTTAGATTATCGTTTCCCACTTATGAATACAAATCCTTGAATATCAAATTCAACATAAGTAAAAAAAATATTGAAAACATTTTCTTATTTTTAATACAGACCAAACCGATCAAATTACTACAAATATAACACTTAGATTCAAAATATTGTTACCTTATTTGAGACATGGCGTATATAATCTAGTACGTAAATCACAACATACAATTACAACGTTACAATTGGAAATGGCAGAAACACGATTATGCCTGAGGTCTTATCCGACATAATACAATGTTATCAACTAGAACAAGTGCTTGACACCATTTAGGTATATTAATTACGGAACGTTGCATTATCGACATAGATAATTATGTAGGATAATCCTTTTTACGTAGGTATCAACCTAAGAAACTATAATATGAATAGTATTGAAAACAAAAGTTCAATGCCCTGTCCAAGATTTTTATCAATTGACATGTTGTTTCTATGTTACAAGTAACAATTATTGGTACTCTATGACTTTATCCACGATTCTAGTTAAAGTGATGGCATACCCCGAGTTAAGTTTGTAAGAATTTGATAAATTTTGTTACAGTCCTGAGTACACTTTTGACAAGAAAAATATATATATATAGTTCAAACCTTAATTAAGTGAATTTGATAATATCATAATTAAAACAGTTAGAAAAAAAAAATCTGACACTCTATTTTGATAATCTTTTCTTTCTTATTTCATAAAATTTATATTAATTATGACCAAGTAAATATGCTAATTTCATAGTTTTAAATGAAATTTTGAATTTTATACCGACAAAAACGAGATTTTCAGCGTGCGGTCACGTGCTAGCGCCTATCGCACGTGGAAGTGTGTCTCTTTGCATGCTTTAATAGTGTAATATGTCTATGTACACTGGTCAAAACGGCACGCTTTTGCTAGGGTATACCATAGCCTTAAATAACTGCTTTTTCGATATACTTCAATGAAAATTTCACAAATTTAATTTAATAGTAGTATATGAAGATAAATTAGGATAGGACAAAAAAAACAACAACATACAAAATTATTGATTATTTTTTAATGTTATGAAATGTTTAAGTATAAATTTATCAATATAAATAAATACTTTCATAGCAAAGATACAGTCAAGCGATTACCCTCGATACTTGAAACTGCAACCCTTACATTCCGTGTAAGTGCTCTACCATTGAGCTATCGAGGTACAAGTCTGGCTGATGCAAATCCCAACGACATCTTTTTTCTGGAAATATGCTCGTTACGAACGTCACATACAACTCCTAGTAACTTATAAGTTCTTAGACTCTAACGATTAGGGAGTCATAAACGAAGAAAGAGTATTTATTATATATTAGATATAGCTTCTGCCAGCGGCTTCGTCCGCCCTAAATTTCGTTATCGGCGTAGGTTTTTACAGCAGCTCCTCAATTAGAGAAAAAAAACAAACAATCAAATATTTCCTCTTTAATGGCATAATACATTCCGAGTCTGTGAAACCATGGAAATACACATACAAAATTTCAACGCAATCGGTCAAGCCGTTTAGTAGTTGACATACCGACAGACATTTGATTTTTAATATCATTCAGGAAACCATCGAAATACCCATATAAAATTTAAACCCAATCGGTTCAGCCGTTAAGAAGTTATGTGAAAAAAATAAGTACGGAAGCATAATTCTTACTACCTGTTGTCCTATTACCCGTTTTCCCGTAGGAATGAAGCATTTTCCCGCGGTAAAAAGTAGCCTATGTTCATCAGGGCTAATGTCGGCTTCTAATGGTAAAAGAATTTTTCAAAACAGTCCAGTAGTTTCGTAGCCTATTCAATACAAACAAACAATCAAATATTTCCTCTTTATAATATTTGTATAGATTAGTATGTATATTAATATTGTATTTCTTAATTCTATGAAGATTTTGTCTGTTTGTAAGATTAATATACAAGGACTTTATACGTCACTAGGAGTTGTATGTAAAGTATAATTTTGCTATACAAACACGTGTTTGTTATTATGTTTGTCATTTCTCCACATCACAATGACGAATGGGAGGAACATATTTAGTTGGAACGACGAAGGGTTAACATAGGCTATTTTGTTCATGGTCCAGAGCGACAGCATAATTTTTTTTTTTTACTTTACCAACCTATTTTTTAACATGTTTATGCGAACCAAGTCATGAGCGTCAGCTAGTACGGCACGCTTCTCTACATTACAATCTTATTATGAGCATAGATAACACTTAATGGGTGAAGGAAAATAATGAGTGTTTTAATTACCAGTACATCCTTACACAAAAATTTAATAAGTCCGCGCACTAAGAGTACCGTAGTTTCGATCAGTTATTAAGAAGACGCACAGTAACAAGCAAAAACGCAAAAAAAAAACCGGTCAAGTGCGATTCCGTAAAAGGTTAACGATATTGAGGGACAAACTTAACTTTGCTGTTAGACAACTGTTGTCCCAATACATCGATATAGGTCGCGTTTAGTTTACTAACTGCAATAACTTTTTAATCGCGAAAAAATATTTTTTTGTGATGTAACCAATTTACGGTTTTCAGATTTTTTCCTTTATGTGTGCTACATGGCATTCATGATACTATGTCAACGGGAAGTACCCCATAGGTTTTGATTTATTTGTGTCACAATATACGAAAAAAAATAACCGTTTTTTGGGCATATTTTTTTATTGCATTGACTTAAAAGCTTGATTCTTTACAGTATAAGTGACCATATACTTTAGTATATGATATTAAGGCGCATATAGCAGCTAACTAGCGCCGCCATTAGATATCCTCAATTTTCCTTAAATTTCTATCCTAAAAACGGCCACTTTTAGCAAAAATGCCAACTACAACTCACAGATATTATTTAGAAACTATATAAAACCTTCTAATAATAGCTTATGACCAGCTTTATATTTGCGACATTTGGATTTTAGAAATTCGTTTTCTACGAAGAGCAAATTGAGGATATCTAATGGCGGTGCTAGTGGAGTGTAAGAAGGCCCTTAATTACAACTTGATACCTACACGCGTTCTTAAGGAAAAGAGTCTTGTCAGACAGACAGACAACCTTTTTTTTTATGTGTTGTTAACTACAAATTAACAAATTTCGGATATTTGTGTTGTAAGGCCTTGTTTCGTGTAAATTAGGTTTTGATTTATCTGTGAAACCCAAAATATGCAACAAAAATGGCCGTATTTCTGTATTGCGTTGACTTCGAAGCTTGGTTTTTTACAGCTTCAAGGGACCGTAGACCCTAGTATTTGATATTAATGTCAACTTGATACCTTCACGCTTTTCTAAGAAAAAAAGTTTTGACTGACAGACGTACAACAAAGAGAAAATGCTCGTCAGCTCGCAACTAAATTAAAACAAACCGTTTCAATTTAGTGATTATATGTCTTGATCTCGGACATTGTTTGCCGCTTATCGTGTATCTTCTTAATTATTAAGAGGCAGTAAATACGTGACAAAACTTAAGTGAAAACAAGGACTGAACGTTATGTAACTAAGCGATGCTATATGTTATGCTATGCTTAGCTTGGGACCAGATGGCACTGTGTGTAATGTCGAAAAATATTTATTTGTTTATTATTTATTTATTGACCGATGGTACCACGAAACAAAAACAGTAGGTATGTCTTAAGAGCATGTAGTAGGTTCGAAAGTTAAATTCTGTTAATTTACAGAAACACCTACAACTTAATACTAATAATATTCATGACAATATTTTTATTTACTGAAAAATGTAACACACTATCATACACATTACACTACATGTCTAAGTTACATATTTTCAAAGTAACCACTATACTATACTAAATACTACTTTAATAAAGGGGCATGTAGCAGCTAACTACCATTAAATATTACTTATTAATTTCTCTGTCTTTTTAAGTTATATTGTTTCTGAAACATATAATACAAGCCAAGTGTAACACCGGTTCAAGCCATTACAATTATGCAATACGATATCATCGCCATCTAATAAAAATAGTCCTGGTTATTGAGAACTGTTATTTCCGCACAATCCTTCCTTACGTCAAACAACGGTTTTATTAATTTTAGGTTTAGGTTTACAAGTCAACTAGATGGCGCTAGTAAATAAACATAGGTATATATAGTTTATGGCGTGGCCGAGCAACATTTGTTTATTGGAAACGATATAAAAAATTAAGACCACGTTCACCCATACATTGTTTTTGTTTATTGTAGATGTTAATTACATGGTGGTATGGAACCGACAGGGTGCACAACTCTGACTCGGACTTGGCCAATTTTTTTAACTAATAACAATTATTGACATTTAAGTAGTATCTATTTTGTAATTATTATTTTCAACTTTTAAATTAATAGTAGATATTTGTTTTTTGTCATCTAATTCTCTCGGAAAAGGACCTGTTGGTATGAGAACTTTTTGTTTTGTTTGCAAGAATTAAAACACATGCAATCAAATAAAATATGGTTTTTATAAAAATTTTATAAATCATAAATAATGTTTTTGATAAATGTCTCTTTTTTCTATATATATATTTCCTATGGTTAAAGCTTAAGTATTCGTTTTCGTAATAAAACGAAAATTAAAACTTAACCATAAGAATAAAAAAAAATACAAGTCACCATTCATTCGGTAACGCTGCTATATTTAGAAAAACAACAATTAAAAAAAAAATGTTATGTCTTAAATATATTGAAATGTAAAATAATCTGTAAGAAAAATAGTACTTTATTTTTAGGGTACCGTACCCAAAGGGTAATTAGCGGAACCCTATTACTAAGACTCCGGCTGTATCTCATGAACCGTGATAGACAGTTGAAATTTTCACAGAAGATATATTTCTGTTGCCGCTATAACATTAAATACTAAAAAACAGAATAAAATAAATATTTAAGGGGGCTCCAATACAACAAACGTGATTTTTTTGCTCGATTTTGCTCGATATTGATAACGGCAACAAGTAGACGCCTAAAATATTTACAGAATATTTAGTTATATAGTTACTTTAAAAATAAATAATTAAATTAAAATAAAACAAAAATTTAAGGGGGGCTCTGATACAACAAAAGTGATTTTTTTGCCGTTTTTATAGATATTGGTACGGAACCCTTCGTGCGCGAGTCCGACTCGCCTATTTAACATTACCTCCATTATTTTTAATTACAGCAAGCAAGCGCCGCCGCATAGATCCGACTATATTAGTACAGATCTGTTCCTCTAATATTGTCCCAAATTTCTACACAGTGAGCCTCTAATGACTCCGTAGTTCTTTCATTTCGCATGTCCTATCTTTGCACCATAAAACCCCATAGGTTTTCTATGGACCAGCCGCAGTCATCCACCCCAACATATTAAGTGATATCCATCCAGATTCCATATTTGGGACAACATTTTGTTCTGCATAGCGGGTTCCATTTCTGCGCCACAAATAAACCCGTTTTCAGATGATTCAAACGACTTCAAATCTGTGAATAAGGTGTGCTCCCAGTCAAAATCTAAATACTCCCTTGCAAACAACAATCTATTATGTTTATGGGTATTAGTTAAAAACGGTTTTTTAGCTGGCTTTCTATGATGCAATCCTTCAATATGCAGAGCTCGACGAACAGTGTGTGTTGAACATGTTCCCAAACACAGCAGTTGGTATGAAACCATTGTTCCACCATAAATCTTCTTTGAGTCAAGTTGATAAATTCCCCTCCTCTTGGTTGCGTGAGACCCAACGCTTTACGGTAATCCACTAAAAACTAAATAACCAGATTAAAATTTAACGTTTTTTCAAACTACTGAATTATATTTTCAACTTTTTTTAGATATTTACTTACAAAAAAGTGTGGTATTAAAAAAATATGATATAACATTAACATCAAACAAAATACATACGGTAAAACCAGTCTAATTGCAAATTTGAGATATATTGTAACCCATATTATATAGTTCTATAATACGCATCCTCTCTTGAATATTAATATTGGCCTGCATATTATTTTCAGCAAAGAAATTTAATAAAAAAACACTAAACAACCTTGTCAACACAAGCAGTAACACATCCACAAAGACAAATGGCTACCTATGTAGTGACCTCATCTAATTTAATAGCTTAATAAAAACACCAAACCACCGTGTCAACACAAGCAGTAACACATCCACAACGACAAATGGCTACCTATGTAGTGACCGCATCTAATTTAATAGCTAAATAAAAACACCAAACCACCTTGTCAGCACAAGCACCTCCAGAAACAAATCGGCAACAACAAAAATAAAATGTTTACCCATGTAGTGTTTGATCTAACTTAATAGCTATTAGAAAATTGGTCTACGCTGTTTAACTGAACAAAATATTCATAATTCGTAAAATGTTACAAATACAAAAAGAAAGGCTTAAGGTGAGATTCCAATCCACAACCTGCATAGCACTGAGTACACATTTTAAGATCTGATATGTCTATCCACTAGGCTACGGATACGATAATTTTCTTAGTGAAATTATTATATACAATATTAAATGAAACTTTACTTTATTTCTTTAAGTGTGTGAGTGACTACACCTTGCAATTCTATTTCGTTTTGAAATTCTATATGCAGTTTTGCAATTGACCATACATGTTTAAAATGCATAGACATTTCACGTTAAACCAATCCGGTCATGTACCCCAATACAGCCCCATCCGGTTTTTGAACTACTTTAAAATTTCACTGAACATTCAATAATATTTTAACAATTATTACTCATATTATGAAGTTACTATCACAGCATGTGATCCTGCCCTAATTTTTATATACTTTCAAATATGAATTAGGAGACTGAACATTGACAGAAGCACAATTGCTACACATGCTTATACACCCTCGCTATGCACAAACACAACACACAGCTATACTAGATAACAATATTAAATTTGTAAATAAGTTTTTCTTAAAAACCTACCACTAATCATTATTTGTGTTTGCTAATTATGAATATCTTATCTAATTATCTATGGCCACCCCAAAATCTTAGGAAAAAAATTAAAATTGGTATCTAATAAAAGTTTAAAAACTGATATTGCTTTATTAAGTAAAAAAATAAATAACAAAGTTATGCCAAACATAATATTCACAACATATCAGTACTAACCCTACTTTGTATTCACTTATTCATGTCTAAATTATTGGAAAAAGTATTATCATTATTATAGTCTGTTTTAATAATTTTTAAATAATTTACTTGACACAGTAGATTATTTTTAATATGACAGGCAAACAAGAATTAAGTCTATTATTTTTAATACTTACTGAATGTCATTTTTTAAACACTCTTATCTTTGTCACCCTATGACATGAACTTTGATACAAGCTAATACACTACCTCAAAATTCGTATTTCAATTTGAAAAATTGGACATACAATTGTAATCAGACAAGACCTTCTTATTACTGTTCTTACTATTAAAAGACACAAAGTGACAGAAAAATTCAACTGAACACAAGCAAACACCTAATTTCTTTCCAAATCATAGTGCTTCTTATGATTTACACAAAATTTCAGCACCATACAATTTTAGTTAACCCATTTGGTGCCATTAAAAGCAGCTCTAGTAGTTAAATGAAACGCCTCATCCTAGTTTAGTTTCTGACAGGTATCTGATATATGTAGAATATATGTATAGATGGACATACTTATCAACTCATATATTTTACAGTTTAAAGTATTGCTTATTGCGTATTGCTTAAAATATTTAATCGCATATTTAAGTACATGTCTAGTAAACAAATTTACAAAATATGATCTGCTACACAAAATAAACATGACTACTTATAATATTAAAATCACCAACATACCTTATACTGTACTTGATAATATGCAAGTCACTTCACCATGGTGCAGCTTAACTGACCTGAGAATATCCAAACAATAACTGGTCAAATTGACATAAGTTACATAAATCAGTACGAACCATGATTGAAGCTGTTGTTGACTGTAGTAATGTCGTTTTGCAACACTTGTATTTCCATGTATGCCTCAGTTTTGTTATCCGAGGTTCATTCCAAACAAGTTGGTATTCAAACCCTTACACCGGAGTTAAAATTCAAATGGCCCTAGTAGGGCTCCTACCATTTGACATCACATTTAAGTGAGACATTTACTTGTATGGTATGACAGGTTCAATACCTAAGCTTCTCAGTAGAAATCAACAACACTGTAAACCGGATTTCAAGAAATAGTATTTCGTAACTTTGACAATTCAAAAGTGTTAAAAAACTAATTTGAATAATAATTTCACTTTTTGAGCTTTGCCTTGAGAAGCTACCTACCAACTGCAAAAATCAGTCTGTAGTGCAGGCTATATACGGCAAAATGTTACGAGTTACTCAATGAAGAATTTGACAGCTCAATATTACTATTCCTGAATAGCCCGGCTTTATTATCTCCTGGTAGTCTCTTCTAAGCACACCCCGATTATAGTTCCGATAGGTATTTTCGGATAAGTGTACCTGCAGCATGGTACTGGAACACGAAGTCATCGATCGCAGTCGAGCTTTACGAAGTTCTTAACGACAAAAGCTTTCGTAACGCGATCGTAACAAAATCGCCATTTGCTATCTGTTAATTAAGCTTGTAGCCGGTAGAAATTAAAAGTTCATAAATATCTTTGACAAGCAAAATAAAATTAGTATAAATACTTACATAGGAAGTAGTGCTTACTACTATAAGCGGTGAATCGTTTAAGTGACTAACAGTGAAAATGTAAATGCTATTATTCCATACAAAACACAATTAAAAAGAAAGTGCGTACCATTAAATGTTATCCGCCCATGGTTACAATACTCATTTTACTTGACAATATTTCATGAATTTTACCAACTTTTTTCTGACAAACCCAAACAAAACAAAACAAACGAAACTTTTTTGTTTACTCTATGCACAACGTTTTGGCAAGGAACTGTCAGCCTAACTACAAATACGAAAGTCAGTAGTAGAATAAACATACCAAGTTTGAATTTAAAACGGGAAATTGCATTTCAGACCATGTTTTATATAAGGTTCTGTAGTCGTAACTAGTAATTTGTAAATTGATTGGGTTCGAAAACAAACAACGTTCTTCAGACACCACATACTTAATTATTCAGTAATTACTAAAGAGTAGAAAGTTACAGTCGGGTACCTCAGAGGAACAGAGACGCCTGCAACTACGTGTCTCTGTTCTCTTAAATAAAAACAAAACGTTAAAAAGAGACCACTGCTCACCGCAGATTGGCAATTCGCATCGTCTCTTTAAATAGAATACAAGTCGGAACGCCTCTCAGTGTGCTTCATACAAACGAATTTTTCACTTATTCTTGACACACGCAGCTAAAACACCACGAAATTTTGAAGACATGTTTTAGTAATAAATATCTAGGTCTGCAGTGTGTCAGTTTTCTGTTAAATTATATAGTTAAATTGTATAGGATTCTAGTTTTTCATACAAATGGTTAAAAAAAGATTTCTAGTTAATAAAAACATTTTACAAGATTTTGGAAACCACAGACATAGATAAGTACAAAAATTTTTTTTTTTGAACTGACTATGCCGTTGGCTTTTGCAGCCATGACTGCTTTACATAGGTTTTGGGGGCAAGACTCTGAAGGAGTCTCAGCCCATACAGCGCCCAACGCTCAAGGGCTCCCCGCAGGGGGAGCCTCGGCTTGGGTTGTCGCTCTCGGGGGCGTCCCTTCGACTGATGTGAGCCTCGAACCTAAAGGTGAGTCAGCGCCAGGAGGGAAGTTCCCTGTTACGCGGTTGAGGTTACGATTACGATTGAGTGTGTGCGAGAAGCGCCCCGGCACTATTTGATACCTCGTGTATCCTTGTGGTCGCCGACGAACCCGGGGACGTCGGCGTCGTGTTAGGGGGGAGGTCCTATTAGGGAAGGTCGTTGAGGCTAAACTCGCTATCCGGATAGCGAGATCGTCATCTGGGGCCGTTAATACATGCTGAGGCCGACTAACAATAGTTTTTCGATCGTGCCGAGGTCGATCAGCGGGATGATAAGTTGTGGATTGCACAATTAATCGACTCGGGTAATTTTGTGTACGCTCGAAAAAGCGGACAGCCAGGTCTTTGAGATATTGGGAAATCGTGGGGAGCTCGGAGTCCCTGTGTAGGTCCAGATTTCGGACGAAATTAGGACTCTTCGAAAAAACGGAATCGTGCCAAGGCCAAATGTCGCTTACAACCGAATTAAATAAATGTGGAAAAATATAAATTTCTTCGTAATCGCTACAATACGAAGTGTAGAGATGAACAATGACGTGACATCCGTAGCTCCCTGGAAAACGGAGATCAAATCAAAATCTGGAAGTTTCTCAAGTCTGTAGGAGTTGATAAAACTCAGTAAACAATTCCTTTGCAAAATATTGATTTTAATCAACTCATTAAACATTATTCTTCTGTTGCAGACTTCTCTTCTCTCCATTTTATTTTAGTCAATTTACTAATATGACGTGCTGTTGGTAGTGCTTGTGTCAGGGGTACTATCATTACACCCATCCTTCACCTCATTACACCACACACCACATCCTCAATTTTTCAAATTTTAGTGGTACTTTTCAACTGTTTGGAAAAACTCTCACAATATTCCTTTGCCTAGGAAGATTATTGCAAATTCCCTTACTGATTATAGACCAATATCCATAATACCTTTCCTTAGCAAATTTCTGGAACGACTTGTTTATCAACAATTAAATCAATTTCTTACCAGGAATAATTTATAAATCCACTTTAATCCGATTTTCGTCCGGGCCATAGTACGGTTACTGCACTTGCTAAGGTTACGGCTGTGATATTCGCTGCAGCATGGACAGTAAACAGATCACTGTGCTATCAGTTCTTGACTTTAGTAACGCTTTTAATACTGATTTGACATTCTGTTAGGCATCTTAAGCTCTCCTAACATATTTCCAACTGTAATTGATTGGTTTCGTATTACTTGTGTAGCCGTCGTCTTACGGTAAGATGATTTCGTATCTGATTGGCGCAATATCACTGCTGGTGTTCCACAAGGTGGCGTCTGGCGTCAAGGGGATCTCCACTCCTGATTGCTCTTTTCTTAAATTTGAGTAATACTTTTAAATTAACTTATCTCTACCAACTGTATGCAGACGATTTACAAATTTATACTCATGCAATAATTGACACTATTAACAAAGTCATTAAAAATATGAATTCTGATCTAAACACAATAGTTGAGTGGAATAAAAACGATGGTCTTATGATTAATCCTAAAAAGTCACAAGCACAATCATTAAGATTAGTAGTCCTAAGATATTACTACGAATTAACTGACTAAATGGATTGGACGGTTATCCTATACTATACTATTCCTACTAGTATTCCTTATAGTAATTCTGTAAAAAACCTGGGAATAGTCTTTAATAGTTCACTTTTTTGGATACTACAGATAACAGAAATCATCGGAAAACTTACTACAATTGTGTTAGCGCAAAACAAGCCGAGCTAGCTCTACAAATCTTACCGAGGAGCAACTAAATAAGCTTGAGGGTCTGCTAGATATCTATATTTGGTTCATATTTTTGGAATTTCGCAAATATGACCACATCTCCGAATATAGAATTTGGCTTAAGTGGCTCCCAATTCGCCTTCGTCGGAATAGTCATTATTCTATCACTTCAGTACAATGTGCTGTTTAAACCGTACCGTCCTTGCTACCAATAAAAACATTTTAACTTTATTAGTTCGCACCTACAATATTCTCTTAGTTTGAACACCTGGAAACAGTATCAACTTCTACAATCATTCATTTACCGTCCAAGCGGTTCAATTGTGGAATATGCTACCTATTTCTAAAAAAATTAGGTAATAAAAAACTTTTATCTTATATTAAATTCTAAATTTTTTTTCTAGTTTTTCCAAGCAGCCCCTGCATAGAGACCTGTAGGTAACGCCGATATTGAAAAAGTGTTTAGCGGGCAGTGACCTGTTATTATGCCAACTATGTAGCGTTGGTTTTACCTACTAAGTTGTAACAGCTTGTGTGACAGATTTGCGTTCAAGGATATAAGAACATTCTTGGTTTGTCTGCAGTCCGTTTGCTCTGCCCACTGTTTGTTGTGTAGTTGTAAGGTTCTGTCACGTAACCACTGCCTAGAGACCCACTATGACCACAAAGAGTAACCCGGTTCTTCAATGCAATTTTTTGCAATTCAAAGTGACACTCCAAGATTAGTCCACTGTTGATGCGGTTGTTATTGAGAGCTTGTAGCATGGCTGCACTGTCGGAGATAATTCGTATCGATGCATCGCTTATGTCTCTAGACTGGACCGCTGTTACAGCTCGGGTAATCCCGACACATTCTGTCTGGAAGATGGTGTTGAGTACACCCAAGGTCGTTGATATGTTGATGTTCAGGTCATGGGAGGACACTACCGCGCCTGTTCCAGACTGTTTTAGAGCTATCAGTGTAGATCCTAATTTCATGCATGCCAGAACTATTCTTTTCTTTCTCATGAAGCTGGATGTGGTATCTTTTGTCGAAGACAAAGGTTTTTGGGATGATGTCACATGTCGCCTCTAACATTGGAAGCTCATTGCCTTCAGTCTCGTTGAGACGTTCATGAGTGATTCTGTTGTCCCGTTTCCAGAGCCCTACTTTCTCAAGTCGTATGGCTGGAGCAGCAGCTTCTTGTTGTATAACAAGATGAAGGGGTCTGAGATTACAAATGACCTCTAGTGTTGTCGTAGGGGTCGTTTCCTAGATTCATTTTCAACGTGGGACACTCGGAAAGATTTGAGAAACCTAAAAAACTAACTTCTATGGATAAAATATTTAAATTAAATCTTTTCAAAAAACTCTCCACCAGCCTGTAGATATACAAAGTTTCATGCGTCTGAACCAATTTTCGAAACATTTTCTCCAGTCCGTCGGAGACACCTGTTCGGCCTTCTCGAACGCTGCTAGCGCGTCTTCCGGCGATGAAAATTATATCCTGATTTTTTATTTTAGGAAATAAAGTCAAGTCACACGTTGCCAGATCCGGACTGTAAGGAGGGTGACCCGTCTTGGGTCCCGTCTCGTCTGACCAGTGTGGTGTTCAGGAAGTTTCTCGTTTTGAGCGCTGAATCATGGTGAAACAGTACCCCGCGGAGCCCGGAGTTCGGTCGTTTGTTGCTCATTGCAGATTAAACTTCTGGCTGACATTTTGTGGTATACAATTCGGCGTCTGCTGCTTTGGTCTCGTTATGGAATTAAAACCAGATACCACGTCAAAGTGGAGAAACTAGTGATCAAAATTTTCCCTGCGCTTCTCGATCGCTTCACTTTCGTAGGTTCTTTTTAAACCGTCAATTTGTCGACTGACACTTTGTTTCTGGATCGTATTGATAAATCCGGGATTCGTCACCTGTCACAAATCGTAAACGCGCCGAGACGAGCCTACTTCAAATTTTTTCAATTATATCACGGCACCTCTCCACATGGGCCTGCTTTTGAGCTTCGGAGAGATTGTGCGGCACCCAGCGCGAAACTAACCCCCTCACGCAAAGGTGCTCGTGTAGAATCTTGTGAACGCTTCCTGAATCAATCTGTAGTGTATGCTGAATCTCTTCGTATGTAATTCGCTTGTTTCCTAGAATCAAATTTTTACTGCCAGCACACTTTCTTCGTAGGACGCTCACTACTTTGATCATCGCCCAAAGTAAAGCGATCGCGCTCGATGGTGCTGTGATGCGGAGATGGTTGCTTTTGAAGGTTCTTCATAAATAAAAGTCATTTGAAGTTGATCAAATGACTCATCAGGTTTAAGGCCACATTTAAAATCGTAGAAAATCATCGCACGAAAATGTTCTCGATGCAGATCCATTTTTAAATGAGACATGATAATTTAATTTAATTTATTTGATAGCCATATCAAAAAAATGTGGAGGGAAATTCGAAATTCGAACAGTGGTATTTTTACTTTATACATAAAAACTTTTTTTAGTAAAAGTTTTTTGCGTGGCCTGGTATATATACAAGAATTGTTCGTTTAAAGGTATTAGATAATTTAAAGACTATTTAGTTACTGTTTAAGGCGACGCATTGCTAAGTATTGCAAAGTTAAGAGCAATAATCGTCTTAACTGCTCTAGACGCAAGGTTGCAAATTCGTTGCGCCGGAAGATGCCAAGAAATGTAAATCGGAAGAGGAAAATGGGTCTAAGTAATTTATTAAATATTAACTGTTACGAATATCAAAATTCCCAGCTGTTGAAATTTAGGTATTGCTGTTAACTACGGTGATTTCTAATAAAAAATCTATCGAGCAAAAATTATCCAATCATGTTTCTGAGCAGACAAAGTCAAGAAGAAGGTCTCAAAATACATGACGCTTTGTTTCAGATCCGTATCTTTTATTGGTGATTTGTATTTTTAAACTAAAAAGTACATTTTTTCAATGCCTTGTCTTAAAAAATGTTACTAGATTTTCTTAGAATAGTATCTTTGTAGTTTTTTTTTACTTACTAGTCGAATTCCGCAGTTTCAAACGAGTACAGATTGACAAGTTTTACTCCGATTGGTGCAATGTTGATTCTGGCGCACCTCAAGGTATATGTTATACGTACGTATATGTTATCTTCTTTATATATATAAATCTACTGTGCGTGTACTGAGGAGTACAGTGACATATAAAATCAGTCGGTATCATGCAGGACAACGTCTACCCGGTCAGCTAGTTTCTTATATTATTCTCTCTTATTAACTCTTCTGTCTTAGTTGTCAATTTTAACCTTTACCATCATTATGCTGATGATTGTCAGATATTTTAGAGTACACGAAGCTAAAGAGTGTACCCATAATAAATAAATAAATATTTTTGGACATTACACACAGCACCGTCTGGCCCTAAAGTAAGCAGAGCTTGTGTTATGGGTATCAGACAACGGATATAAACACATATATATTCTTTTTTGATTGTTAATATATACATATCAAACATTAATACACCTAGACTCAAGACAAATACAAAAGTTTATCACAGAAATGTTTGTACAGTGCGGGAATCGAACCCACAGCCTCTCAATAATCACATTTCATGCAAAATCATGTTTTTAGAATAAGGCAGAAAAATAAAGTACAATGTCAATAAATCACGATCGCTATATGCGTTGATGTAAAATGTATTTTAAAACAATAAGTATTTCAAATACCAGTAACAAAATACCTACATTATATTTGAAATACTAATTAAAAATTACATTTTTAGATAGTAATTGAAATACAAATAAAAAATACGTAATAAAAAATATTTGTATTTCAAACACGTATTTCAAAAACCGCCCAGCCCTGCTTATAATAGCAAATAATCGTTTTTGATTACATTCACATAATACTTTATAATTTGTGATTCACATGATTGATTTCAAATATTTCAACGATGCATCCCCAAAGAATGAAACACTTTTTTTTTCACAATCAGCTTAGGTTACGCTAGTTAACTCCTTTTTGCGCCCCATAATTAACTATGCAGATGTATGCTATCCCGACATAACTGAAGAACTACTTAAGAAACTCGACCGCCTCTCAACTTATGCATCCTTTATGTTTTTGGCTTGCGTAAATATGATCATGTTTCGTAATATCACATAAAGTTAATTGATCCGTTTATATCCGTATATATCCGTTTTCTCCGTAATACACGTTTTCTGGCATGTATTTATGGTATTTTTAATTACATTTAAATACATTTTATTCAGATTCATTCGTGGTTACAACAGTTTGATTGTGAAATACATATAATATATATGTAATATGCATGTTTATGTATAAAGCTAAATATTATTTATGCACACTCTTACTTACATATTACACTTTATCATATTATTTTCATTTACTTAGTATCTTCTATCTTTAAATCTATTATCATTATTAAAACTTGTTCGCTAAAATTCGCTCCTTTATTAAAAGATATATTTCCTATATAAATGAATAAATTCCCTACAACCGACTACCGAATAACTGAAATAGTACGTGACGTGACCTACAGAAGACGCTTTCAAGGAAAAGGCTTTCCAAAGCTACTCATCACCGACACGCTGCCGACCACTGCTGCATACACCGACCAGTAGTCATTCCACGCGCAGTGAGTGTTTATATATTTGTATCAGTTTCATCCTTATCAGGCTCATTCGCCCAGTACGGATTATGGACTTTACATACGTCTTTTTCACGTATGCAGGGTCCCTCACGATGTTTTCCTTCAACAAAAAGCCAGTGGTGTGAATAATCAACGTACTTGAGAAATTAAGAATAAGACTCATTGTTACACACCGGGCTCGAACCTCCGCCATTCAGTACACTAGGCAAAATTTATGCCCCTCGACCACCACTCATCATTTACGTAGCCGTAAAAAGTACAGTACGTACCTAATTTCCACTGAAAGGGTACCTAAGGCCTAAGCAACCTTATAAATGAATATTTACTGGAAATCAGCTGTAAGACAATTATCTCCGATGTAGGTACATCATACAAATTCATGTTACCTTAGACGTCTCAAGTAATCTTTCAAGGAAACACGGTTTCTAGTTTCTTTGATGCAACATTTCAAAGACGCTTTTAAGAGAAATGGAGCTTCTCATTGTTTCATACGCTTTCTTTTACTTTTTACGGTATGGCAGCGGTAGAAATAGCTTTTCTCTTATAACGGAGGGAGGCTGATTTGAAAATTTCTTAAATAGTAGAAAGCCCTACTCTAGACCTGTCCGTAATAAAATATGTTTAAGAAGGTATAACCTTTCGCGAATCGCCTAACAAAATTATAAAGGTATATATTCATACTTTAATTATCTTTGAGACCGAAATAGGTAGATGCCTGAATTTTTCACAGAATATGCTTTAAAATAGGGGATTATCTAACAAATAATAAGAATTAAAATTCCAGGAGGATACAAGAAACACATTTTCGTTGTTTTTGCTCTATCGTAAAAACAGTCATACATACAAACTTCTAACTTGCAGTGTGAAATATATAACAACAAATAATAAAATTCAGCCAAGTGTGCGACGGGTCGAAGCCATTGCCATTTTTAATTACCGGTACAACGCCCTCTGGCAATAGTATTAATTATTTATTATTTATTAATTAAGTATGTAATAATTATTAATTAATTAATAATAGTAAGAGAAACAGAAACACATTATTTTGTTTGGGGAGTCCTCAAACAAGAAACACATTTTCGTATACATATATACATAGCTTCAAACTCGCAGTGCAAAATAGTGTGAACTCTAAAGTATAAAAACAAATAATAATAAATAAAAATAATAAACCAGCTTATTTTAAATTACCGGTACAACGCCATCTAGCTTATTATTAAGAAAAACAGTAACACATTTGTTTTTTGGAAACGATATTCAACGCTAAGCAACGTCGGGCTTGGTCAGTATTTGGATGGGCTTAGTCCAGTGCATGTCGGATTAGCATTTTGTGGGTTCCGTACCACGATTAACGTAATTTACAAACACAAGCAAAAAAAGTGTGCCGCTAAGTGGTCACCTATCCCATTCATGATACAGGAAATAAGAATCAGTTCGCTGTTTAACAGGATCATAAGTTGTTTGATTCGCAAACAATCTCAATAGATTAGATTTTGATACCCTTCTAAAAATAAAGGCTTTTCAATCTATCTATCTTAAAGTACCCGGCTATTATTCTTTTTTTCAAGTAGGTATCTTTGTGAGGTCATGAGGTCAATGGAAATGTTGGAGGTAATAGGTACTTGTTTGCGTAGGCAGTAAACAGGTTAAGGATCTTTGATCACTAGATAGATGCAAGCCTTGTGAAAAATAAAGAAAACAAAGATTTGGAGAAGTAATCTTATTAAAAGATAATCGAGGGAAAACCTAAGTGTAATTATTTTTGAAATTTTATTAGCTGTGTTGCAGCTTGGGCGAAAAACTTATGTCGCGATCAATGCGACAAATTGTAGTATTAAAATGTCTGCAGTTTTTGGAAAATATTAAAATAATGGTTATACCTTTGTGACTAAAATGGTAAAGTCAAATGAAAAGGAAAAGTGCTTACAATCATATTTAACGTTGTACTTGGCTTTTGAATTGTCTTGACTAGATATTAAGGGGATAGGTAATATGTCCATGTTTAGAGGTAGTGGGTACAAGTTCGTCGTCGGACGTTGAACAGATCATAAGCTATTTGATTCTCAAGCTCAAGTGATAGGTATCTCCAATGAGGTAGATTAAATCTTTCTTTACCTACTGTGTTCAAGTTAATGTGTTTTTGCTTTGCAATCAGGCTAAAAGTGCCTAGCTAATATTCTCCTTTGGAGTAGGGCCGGGGAGCCGATTCTCACGCGGTCGAATTGTCACGAATTCGAAATAAAGTACGCAATTCTGGTAATGTCGAATCCGACATTTCTCGAACGCAAACCGCTCGAACTGCTTCAAGTGGTCGCGACCGTTCGAGACTACATCTCGCATTCGAATCATGACAAATTTAGTTTAAAATGATTGGGCTAAACATTAATTCTACTCCTAGCGTAAACTATATGTTCGAAAATCTAAAGTAAATGTCTATAATGTAGATCAGAGTAATTAAAAGGGCGAGAAAAAGACTTCTATAAGCAAATATGATATTTTTTTACCTTTATTCATTTCATAATACATTATTAGTCTTTTCTCAATTGATTGATTGGCGGATTTTCGTAATTATCAAAGTCGCCCATGACAATAATATTCCATCATAACAAACACTAGGATACATCACATACACTGATTGAGGTTCGGCACCGCCATCTTTAGTACTGCGTAGTATTTTGATAATACTAGGTGGTAATTTCATGTGAAAATATTTAATAAACATAATTACACCGTTGAAAAATAAGAAAACCTAAAATTCTCAACCAAATAAACAAATAAAACACACAACAAAAACAAACAGAGTTTTTTTTTTATTTGTGTCCAAATACGTTCCGTTTAAAGATGAAAGCAATTTCTCGAAATAGGGATTTAGTTCACAAACTTAGTTATACTTATTATTTCCTTATTAATAATGATGAAACAAAAGTAAAATGTTGCTTCAAACATTTTGTAGTCACCGAACCCTTTTTTAATATATCAAAAGAAGCATATTAGAATAGGCGATTTTAAAAACGCTCTACAACTGTGCAACGGAACGTACCTTATAGCGTAACCGGTTTACAATGGCAACATTCCACCGCTTCACCGCGTTTCAATTGATAGTGAGAATACAGTAAACGCTAAAACGATGTCGACGATCGAAATTTTACAATCGAGATAGTGCCTTCCAGATAATCTCTAATACGAGATTATCTTGGATGAAGTGAGAATTAGATCCGAAAGTTATAATGTCGAGGGGAATTTTAGAGGTAATGGGAGCTGGTTTACTTAGGTAAACAGGTTAAGGAACTTTGATTACTGGATTGATTTGCGAACCTCTTGAGGAATTAAGTAGAGTAGGTAGGTTAAGTCTTTTGTAGTCTGGTCAACATGTACCTTTTTGGGTGAAATTTTTGTATAGTCTCCGAAAATTACGATCAAGGTGTCATTCGATTCGGAATATTATGTAGAAAGTTTAAGAAAAAGTTCCAAAAGGGGCCGATGAAAATTGCAAAAGTTATAAACAATTAAAAAAAAAAAAAAGTAGGGGTTTGTTTTTTTTTGAATATCACAAAAACTATCAAAGATATTCGAAATTTAAAAAAAGATCTGAAAAGAGGAGGAAATTTCTTAAAAAAAGTCCTGCCTCCCGGAACTGTATCTTTAATATTTATAATTTTTACGGGGCCCTGAATATAGCGCTAAAAGCGGGTAGTCTGGCTTCCGCTCGCGATTTGTCATTCGGACACGGTAACAATAAAAATCATTTTAATATATTAAATATGAATATTAAGGAATAAAAAAAATTTAGTACTATTGGGATATATAAATGAACAATAATCCGTAGGCGAAAAATTTTTATCCCCATTTTTCCATTAGTTATGCATTAGTTAATTAACTACTTTTTCTGAATAGAATGTTAACAGAAAAAACCTGATTATTTTTAAACTACAACCCTAGGATTTTTTTCACTTCGTGGAGTTATTCTTAAAAGGCATTAAAATAGATCCCCTTTGGAAAAATTTAAAAATGTTAATTTTCCACTTTTTTATTAACAATCGAAAACATTAAAAAATTAAAAACTGCATAAAAGTTATTAAAAAAATTTTGTTTTTCAAATATTTCAAATTTTATGATTTCTAACGGTTAAAAGTAACATGAAAATATTTTTTTTAATTTTTTACCGCGATTGTTTAAATAATTGTTATAAACAAATGCATTGTTTATAAGATAATCAACAATTTTTTTTTCCTAATCTACTTGTTGATATAAATTATGATTTTTAAGAAAAAAATTATTCCTTAAAAAAATTTATTTATTGCTATAAAATGCATTTCTTAATTAACAATCGTTTTTTACCACTAAATATAAATATTAAGGAACCATTTTTTCTCTAAAAATCATAAATTCTATTGTTCTTAAATATTCTGGAAAAAAAAATTTTTTTTTTTCATTTTTTATTTGTTTATTTAATAAACAATTTGTTATAAACAAATGGATTTTCTTACTTTATTTTTTTTTTAATACGTAATTTAATTATAAAAGCAGCTATGTATTATTTTTTATGAAAATTTTTTTTTATCTATTTTTTATATAACTTTTAATATTTTTATGTCCTAAAATTTGCCTTTTTATCTCGCTCTTTTTCTTTTATAATTAGTATAACTTTTAAACTATTATATATACGACAATTATACTTCAAGTCGTTTTTATTCACTATAAATTAATGAACAATTTAAGCTTTTAACTTCAGCTCTAGCTCTTTGATTTATGTTAATTATTGACAATTGTTTATAAAAAATAAACCGAAAATTTTTTTTTCATGTTTTTCTATTCCAAAACGTGGTTAAATGTTCATAAATTTATAATTATGAGCCTTTGATGACTTGCATTTTACTAATTTGCTGTTATTAAAAATTGATTACAATCGTATTTGCATAGACTTTTCCCGAAAAATTTTAAAACTTTTCCATTATGTTAATTACATTTTAACGAGTGTTCTTTTATCAATCTTTCCAAACTAAGATTCTTAAAATTACTTTAGAATTTTTTAGGCTCATAATTATAAATTTATGAACATTTAACCACGTTTTGGAATAGAAAAACAAGAAAAAAAAATTTTCGGTTTATTTTTTATAAACAATTGTCAATAATTAACATAAATAATAGAGCTCGAGCTGAAGTTAAAAGCTTAAATTGTTCATTGATTTATAGTTAATAAAAACGACTTGAAGTATAATTGTCGTATATATAATAGTTTAAAAGTTATACCAATTATAAAAGAAAAAGAGCGAGATAAAAAGGCAAATTTTAGGACATAAAAATATTAAAAGTTATATAAAAAATAGATAAAAAAAAAATTTCATAAAAAATAATACATAGCTGTTTTTATAATTAAATTACGAATTAAAAAAAAAAAAAAGTAAGAAAATCCATTTGTTTATAACAAATTGTTTATTAAATAAACAAATAAAAAATGAAAAAAAAAAAATTTTTTTTCCAGAATATTTAAGAACAATAGAATTTATGATTTTTAGAGAAAAAATGGTTCCTTAATATTTATATTTAGTGGTAAAAAACGATTGTTAATTAAGAAATGCTTTTTATAGCAATAAATAAATTTTTTTAAGGAATAATTTTTTTTTTTAAAAATCATAATTTATATCAACAAGTAGATTAGGAAAAAAAAATTGTTTATTATCTTATAAACAATGCATTTGTTTATAACAATTATTTAAACAATCGCGGTAAAAAATTAAAAAAAAATATTTTCATGTTACTTTTAACCGTTAGAAATCATAAAATTTGAAATATTTGAAAAACAAAATTTTTTTAATAACTTTTATGCAGTTTTTAATTTTTTAATGTTTTCGATTGTTAATAAAAAAGTGGAAAATTAACATTTTTAAATTTTTCCAAAGGGGATCTATTTTAATGCCTTTTAAGAATAACTCCACGAAGTGAAAAAAATCCTAGGGTTGTAGTTTCATAATAATCAGGTTTTTTCTGTTAACATTCTATTCAGAAAAAGTAGTTAATTAACTAATGCATAACTAATGGAAAAATGGGGATAAAAATTTTTCGCCTACGGATTATTGTTCATTTATATATCCCAATAGTACTAAATTTTTTTTATTCCTTAATATTCATATTTAATATATTAAAATGATTTTTATTGTTACCGTGTCCGAATGACAAATCGCGAGCGAAAGCCAGACTACCCGCTTTTAGCGCTATGTTCAGGGCCCCGTAAAAATTATAAATATTAAAGATACAGTTCCGGGAGGCAGGACTTTTTTTAAGAAATTTCCTCCTCTTTTCAGATCTTTTTTCAAATTTCGAATATCTTTGATAGTTTTTGTGATATTCAAAAAAAAACAAACCCCTACTTTTTTTTTTTTTAAATTGGTTATAACTTTTGCAATTTTCATCGGCCCCTTTTGGAACTTTTTCTTAAACTTTCTACATAATATTCCGAATCGAATGACACCTTGATCGTAATTTTCGGAGACTATACAAAAATTTCACCCAAAAAGGTACATGTTGACCAGACTATTGGGGAAGTTTCGTGTTTAAAGAACCTAATTGTAAAAGGCAATAAACTAGAAATGTTGCAATGTTGCTGAGATGCAGTCATTGCGGAAAAATGAAAAAGTTTGAAATTGTAATGTTCTTTGAAATGTTAATAAAAGTAATGTGACAAAGTGGTATGACTTATGGAAAAGGCTTTTAAAAATTGAATTTTTTTTTTTTAAGTTTTTGTTATCATAAAATAAGTTTAAGATGTCAACTGTCATTTATGAAAATGACCGTGTTCGTAAAATTGTAACATTTGTGAAGTGAAAATTTAAAACAAAATTGTATAGGTATATGTTTGTACTTGTGTAATACCTACACTTATAAAATAGTGTAAGTAAAAGATAAAGTCGGGTAAAAACCGGTAGCTACTTTCGGCTTAGGAATACAATATTGAATACAAGAGAGGTTGTCTTAGTGACTTCGTTAAACTTCAGGATCTTCTGAGCTAAAGCAGATCTGCCTCCATGGGTACGATGCATAAAATTCATATAATCAATCTCAATCTTCCGACTAACGAAGCTTATTTGTTGGCCTAGATGAATGGGATTGTATTCATGGCATTTGAGTTTGAAGGATACAGTGATTTAGGACGGTCCAAGATTAATATTTCGTATATTAGCTGTCCCGGCAGACGTAGTCCTACCTGGTCTTATTATGAATCTAAACTTCCTAGAGACCCACTTAAACTATACTTTTCATCTATTCGTATACATATTTATTTATTATAAATAATAATGTTTGTTTATTTACTTTTTTGACGTAGTATATTTGATATCTCAATCTGTCATAGAATTAAAATCCCATATCCAACCTCCCTGTATTACTCATAATCGCCATATACTAAAAATAAAAACTAACCTAATGTAAATAAAGTTCTCATATCCTTATGCGAGTTCCGTCTTACGAATTTTCGATCAGGTCACGTGTCCTGACGCGATTTTAAAATTGTTTAACCATCACAAAAAAGTGTATAACGCCGCTAAAGAAGAAGTAGACTTCTGTAAAGTTAAATTTACAAAGATAAAGCCCGTGGGAGAAATTACACTGTTTACGAGCAAGTATGAAAAAAACTAACTAAACAGAAAAAAAAGTGCACATCGCCGCTAAAGACGTTTTCACTTCAAAAATCATTAAAATTGGTCGAGCCATTCTCGAAGTTTTGCGAGACTAACGCACGATAATTAATTTTTATACAAAATATGTTAAATATAAATAAATGTACCTTTTTCAGTACCTAATAAAGTGACATTAAAAATCTAATAAGCTAAGAGGGATAATCTTAATTACATTTATTCTAACTTAGGAGCAATTTGCGGAAATTTAATTATCACCCCAAATAAATAAACGCAAAAATGTTTTCCTTTACATTTTGTTTTTTATGGGCTTTTAATTACATACTTTTAAACGTTAAATAAAAGCCTTTTACGTTTTAAATTAACTTTGTTATTATAAATATTACATAAGTATGTCACTTAAATTCAAAATTTCTTAAGTAAGCCATAAAAAAAAATTCAAATAAAAAATACGCTACAAGCAAGGTTTTATAAGGTACTTTGGGCTCACAAAATAGGCAGGCAGTCACGCAAAGAAAAAAGATCAAAGACGAACTTGACGGTTTATACTAACACAATTTGTTATTTGTAAAAATAAATTGGCTTAGAGGGTCCATGATGGGCACCTGTTAACGTTAAAAAATCGGTGAAAATAGGTCTCGTTTTTATTTAATTAGTTTAGAAACCAGAATTAATTAAATAACTGGTCAAGTGAGGGTCGAATTCACGCATCGAGGGTTCCGTTTTTATAGGATTCTTAAATCATATTTTGCCGGTTTTGAGGATACTTCTGGAGTACTAAGTATACTTAGAAGGTTTTTGAAGTATCCATAACTACTTATATATATTTTGTTGCTTGAAATGCGTTAGTATGAGATAGGCATTGTTCTTTGTTATCGTCGCAAAACACATTAGTTATGAAATTCCAGTCAATTATGAAATAACTAAAGTTTTTGTTAAAATCATATATTTAATTATTTTATAAATTTCTTTTTTTATTCAAGTAGACTTTAAAACAGCACTTATGAATCGTCAGTTTAATTATTAATTTCATAAACTTTACCACCGGTTCGGAATGATTTACTACTGAGAAGAACAGGCAAGAAACTCGGGAGTAAGTCATTCCTATTATTTATAGACATAGACATAGATAGTTTTTCTTTGGCATCACAACACAGACAATAACCAAGCATCTGCAAAACATTGGCAGCACACACTAAATGGAAAACAAAACAGGCAAATAGGCAAATACAATATAGGAGTAGCGGTACATATTGTCGTGCGATGCGATATCAGAAAAGGACCCCGTCTCAGCATCAACTGGGGCAGCTACCACAGCGCTAATTTTCAGCGAGGCCCCAAGACAGACACGAATCCAGTGAGGTGACAGGCAAGGTATATTCTTAATTGAAACATAATATAATTAGAGGTTATAATAATGTAATTTTACAATTAATCTAAAGTTATACATTGTTTTTCACATATTATCAAAATCGTCAATATAATGGATATTATGTGTATGGTCATATATGTAAGATTAAAAAAAACATTTGGCCATAATTAATTATAAATTAATTATTATTTTTAGTAATAATTATTGAAGAGAAAAATAATATTAAAAACATCATAACGTTATTAAATATACATTAAAATTAGTTAATAATAAAATAAAGAGAAAAGATTTAAGGCACATTAGGCAAAAAAGCTTAAGAATTCATTTGTGTAGATCCGATCGGGTCAGATAATTGTTTTTGAATCCGTAGTAAATAATTTAAAATCAGCAACTGAATTTAGGATACGGATAAGTGGAGAAATATCGTTCCAATATTTTATTGCCGCGAATCGAAAACTATCTCTAAATCCTGTGGTTCTATGACGTGGCACTTTCATACGATAACTGGCTGCTCTAGTGTTATATGGATTGTCATCGCGACACCACTTAACTTTTCAAAAAGGGTACGCTGTATTTTGGTATTTAACGACTCCAAATAATAATGTGGCCAAACGTAAGTGTTTTATTGATTATTCACTGGCATTTTATGGACGAATATGCGTTTTGCGACATATTAAATAGTGCTTTATGATAGTAACACGGTTTGATTTGTAAAATGTCTATGTTGTATAAGTATTTTTGTTTAGTAACACTATATTTTATAAAAAAATTTGAAAGTGTGGAATCAAAAAATCGATGTTACGATGTGTTTAGACCTCATTTCCAATCTAAAATTATAATAACATTTTTATATTTTTTTTAGATAAGAAAGAAGAAGCAGTCACACAATTTTTGTACAACCGTCGCAAATTCAAATCAAAGTCGATAACACTTGTAGTTACAGATACGGACAGACTCCGAAGTTTCGACATTAGCATTCCTTTTCACCATTTTGGTTTGGAACCCTAAATAGAATTATCGTATGGAATACTGTTTGATGTTTGTTTGTTAGTTTGATGATTACGAGTAGGACGCACGATGTGTCCTGCGTGTCCCCCATAAGGCGGGGGGTTTTAGTCGGCAAGAATTCGCCAAAACCCTCGACACCCGCTGTTATCCATGAGGATTTCCCGGCGTTAAAAAAAGGTAAAACAGCCTAAGGATTCTCTTAACTTTTTCCTAATTAAGCTGTATAACTCCCATACAAACCTTTCTTCCCCTATTTCACCCCTCAGGGGACGATTTTTCATAAATGTTGAAACAAGTCATTCCTTATCAGCAAATATTTTGATTTTATTTATTTCTTAGTGTATGGGTAAAATATAAGACCAATAGACTGTGCAACTTTAATCATTCTATTTTGGCTTGAAATTAACCACTTATTAAATTGAGTATTGGTTATTGGTGTAGTAGGTTAAGCTTAGAGGCCTCCTTCCTAACCTCTTTAGGTGAAATAAAATAATCACCTCTGAGTGGTGTGGCTGGGGCCGCGAGAAACTGCTCTACGCGTTCTGTAACTCCTAACGTGTGGTCGGGGTCGATAATGGGGTTCGGCCTAAATTGGTCCTCAAAGTGGTCCGCAAAAAGTGCCGCGCGTTCCGCTGCGTGGTAGTGTCGAATGCCAGCGGGATCAATAAGAGGGCAAATTGGGGCGTAGGTTTTTGTTATTTGTCGGGCCAAGCGATACAGAGCCGTGTCATCCTCACAAGCTTTAAATATCACTTGGTCCCACGAATGTTGCCTGTAATTGGCGATTTCTGCCCGCAGTTCGGCGCTAAGCTTGTTTAGGTCCCTCTTAGCAGTTGGGCAACGTGTTTGGCACCAGTGTTTGCGAAGGGCCCTTTTTTCACTGAGTTTTGCGCGGAGGTGCGCCGGTAAGAGTTGCTTACCAGACGCTGTGGCTGAGACACTGGAGGACTCCCTTAGAGCCTGTGCAATGGCAGTTGTGAAGGTACTAACTGCCTCTTCGACTTCTAAGGGAGTGGACATGCCACCAGCCGGGAGTTTGTAGTCCAGCATGGCGCGATGGAAAGTGGCCCAGTCGGTTTTTCTGCGGGGGTTGGGAAGCGGTTTACCAGCTGCGGACACTCCTAGGACCAATAAGATTGGCAGATGCTGAGTGTCAGTGTCGTGGAGGACCTCTAACGACATTGACCAGCTAATCTTGTGGGCTAAGGCGATGTCTAGAACGTCCGGTGCGTGACTGTCCGTAGAGGGATAGTGTGTTGGTGATCCTGGACCGATGACTAAATAGTTTTTGCTCTCAGCATCTGCTTTTAGTTCACGACCCGATTTGGATGAAATTCGTGAACCCCATTGTTGGTGTTTGGTATTAAGGTCACCTAAAATAAGTGTGGGGGTGGCATCGCAAAAGATATTGTCGATGTCACTTGGATCGAAGGGGGTTGCTGGTGGCTTATATGCGGCGAAGACTTTAAGCTCCGCATTGCCGACCTTTAGTTTTACACCTATAGACCGAATGTATGTAAAAATGGGAAGGGGTAGTAATTCGTGAATAAGGTCACGTCTAATTAACACAGCCGTGCCCCTGAAGGCCATATTAGCGGGAGAAATTTCGTCTCGCCTATAGGTGAAGAAATTTGGAATGCGGAGCTCATTCTCACCTCGGAGTTTCGTTTCGCCCAGTAGCACAATGTGATCATCGTGTTCCTGGACTAACGTTCTGAGGGCGGCTGTCTTGCCGATTATGCCCCCAGGGTTCCAATACACAATTCTTAATTTAAGGCCCCGATGAGGCCCCATTAAATTCCCACGTAAGAATTGTGGTGAGTTGTGCCAAGCCGTTAAAAAGGGCTGGCAGGGGATTTTGGCCGGCAGCTATGGCCTCTATGGCCGCGTTTAGTGCCGCTATTGCGGCTCTGGCAACATTTAGAGCACCAGCTTGCATGCGGGGGGGGCCCTGTGTTTGTAACATGCCACTAGGGCGGTTTGAAGTGGTAGGTTGCGACTGTTGTGTGGCGGCCGCTTGAGGCTGCATTTTCGGGACTTTAGTCTGCGCTGACAGTGGCTTAGGGGGTTGCGGGGGGTCCGCAAATTGGGGGGGGGGGGGGGGCATAAAAATGTAGGGGGCGAAATGTGTGTCCGGCGCTACCGCAGTAATAGCCGGTACCGTTGTTGCGGTTTGGGGGGCGGATTTTTTCCGACGTGGCCTCTTTTTTCTCCCGAGAGCTTGGGATCTGTCGGTGGGGGGGTTGGCGGGGGGCATTAAATTTGCGCCCGAGGACAGGTCGTACTCCTGCGGCTGCAATTGTTGCAGGGGAGTGGGTGATGGCGGGGGCAAATTTGTAGCCCGTTGGGCTTTATTGCGGGGCAACGGAGGGTTAATAGTCACCCCCCTGCGTCTCGCCTCGCGCCGGAAAACGGGACACGAGCGGCTGTTGGCCGTGTGCGCTTGCCTGCAGTTGACGCATTTGACTGCAACCGATTGCCGATCGCAGTCAGACGCCGGGTGCTCGCCGCCGCAGCGCACACATTTGATTGGCCGGTGACAATTGGAAGAGGCGTGGCCAAATGCCTGGCATCTATGGCATTGGGCCGGACCGGGGCGAGTACGCCATGCCTCGATCGTTATGCCAGGCATGCTGAGCAGCTCGTTAACTGCGTACAGCTGTTGCAGCTCGGCAAGGCTATGCCTGTGCTGAAGCTGGGCATAGTAGATGCAGTTAGGTCGACCCCTAACTGCAGGAATCTGTCGAACGTGCGATACTGGGAAGCCGGCGAGGGCGAGGTCCTCAGCAAGTTCGTCAAGCGAGGTATCCTGCGGTAGCCCCTTGATGGCAATCTTGTGTGGTCGGTCGCTGTCTAAGCTGTAGCAGTACCAGTGTACCGCGCTATCGAGCTTAGACAGCTCGTCAATGTAGGCCACTACCGTTCGATACTCGATTGGCGACTTAGGTAAAAAGCGTACGCCTTTACCGAAGGGACGGGCATTTGGGGCATGGCCTAAAATTGTGTGTAATTTTTTTAAGTGGGTCGACCACTGAGGCAGGGACTCAACAATAATGGGGGGGTGACTATTTTTGTCTTTTTTTTGGGGGTCAGTGGCACTAGCATTAACGCTAGCCGACTGAGCATCAATTTGTGACGACGAAGCTTTTGCGGTTTGGCTACTTATTGCCTGGGCATAAGAGCGACCGTTAGGCGGCGCTAGCGTTGAGGGTGCGACAGGTTGGGAGGGGGTAACTTCAGAGATTTCCATCCCTTCAACAGGGGTGGGGTCATGAGACACCTCTACAGCGGCTTTGGAAGTACTCGGTTGGTTGGCGAGAGCCTTTTGCCGATCGGAAATTACCTCTCTTGCCTCAAGTCGGGCACGCTCGGTGGGGTCCTTGGAAGGGCTGAGAGCAAAAGGTCTCAGCCGTGTGTCTCTGCCGCGTACCCGTGGGTCTCTTTGCGGTAGAGGAATTGAGGGCGGGTTCAAGTTCCGCGGTGCTGACATGGGGGGCGTTATTTTTGACGTACTGTCCTTATTTGTGGTGGATGAATTTGGGTCTGGCCGGGGCGGGGTGTCCTCTATGGGAGAGAGCATCGACGGGAGGGTAGGGAGGTCCTCGTCCCTAAATATCTCGTCGCCGGACTCAGAGGCCGAGTACACCGACGTCTGTGATATGGCCGAGGCCATAGAGGTCCTAGACGGGGGCCGAGAAGGTGGGAACGCGACCGAAAAGGGCCGGTCCGCGGCTGATATTTCGCCGGTGAATAAGTTTCGCGCCACAACGGCGGCTGAGGGCTGGGAGCGTAGCCATACGCCGCGTTTGCGTACGCCACCTCTGCGTACCGGTGAGGGAGCTGCTACGGGGGGCGGCATTATTAGAAGTTATAAAAACTACACGAAAAACACATACCTCTACGTCGACAGGCAGCAGTGGGGGGGGGGCCCCGGAGGGGCCGCCCTTGAGGAACTGACGACCTAACGATCCGCGGCAAGTGAATTGCCGAGCAAAAATGAGAATAAAAGCGCTTACCAAAATCGTCCGAAAAGCCGCTGAAAAAGCAGCAACCGTCTAACTTCAAGCGCTTTACACGTAGGCGCAAACACGCAGAACACGAACAACAACAAGTCTCGTCTGTGCACGCACGTCCGCCGTCTGCAGAAAATATTATCTTGAAGCACATACACAATTTTTTGCACTTGGAGATGATATTCACTTTGGAGAATGATTTTTTGATGGCCTGTTGTCGAGAGTCACCCACTGGGTTTAGTACGTAGTTTCGGCAGTACTATAATGAGTACGCAAACAGTCAGTAAAGCAGGACATCGTTTCATATAAGCAGTCATCTAAAATCATAGTGATTATAGAATAGATTAGAATAAGTCTTTATTTGCATAGAATATGGGTAACATTAATGATATTACATGATTTTTGGTCCATACATATTTAACCATTTTAGATGGTGTGCAAAAATATCTTAGAAACAATTTCTAAAAATTACAAATTACCGTTACGAAACGTAAAGAAAATACAATTTACAATTATTTGGCAAAATTTAAAAAATTGACATTATTAAATAAAATAATCATTTGAAACATACTATTAAATTACTTTGCTTACAAAAAAAAAAAAATTATGCTACTTGAAACTTCAATATTGTAAAGTATTATAAAAACTATATTATTAATACCTAATTTTGCTAATAAATTTAATTAAAATATTAGCAGACGCAAACAACATAAGATTAATTGATAAGGTACCTGAGTGTAATAAGGCCTGTCGGCTAATAAGGCCTACCCCCTAAATTTTAACATAAGAAAAGTGCAAAAAAAATATCACAATATGGGAAACAATGATAAAATGTTATTTAGTCTAAGAAACGAGAAAGAAAAATCAAAATATTATCATAGATCTTCGACAAAAAAATTATTTTGCACAGTGCGAGTAATAAAGCCTACGTGCAGCATCCAAATTTTTACATCACTCGAAAGATTATTGATTTCTCTGGTAAAACACATTTGTAATTCAACTTTTTTAGCGCCAGTCTCTTTCACTTTAAATAAATTGAGCGTAATTCCAAGTGTCATCACAGGATCAAATAAAATTTAACTAAGTTATTCTGTTATTTATTGAAACATAGGCTTTATTACACACCTAGGGCCATATTACCCGCACTTGTCTCAATTTCTTTGAATTCATTTAGAAATTTAAAATAACAAGGTAAAAATATATTTTTCTACCGAGAAACTGCAGTTCCATTATAACAATACAAAAAATGTTACGGAGTTAGGAAAGACTAAATAATTGATTAAATAAATAAATTTGAAATTAGATAGGCCTTATTACCCGCAGGTGCCTTATTAAAAATGTCAAACAAAATAAAGTAATATAAAAAAAAATCGTAATAATTATGTCAAAAATCTGAAGTTTTTTTTAAAAAATTATGTCAAAATTCGAAAGTTGTACAAGAAAATATTTTTAAATTAAAATAAGCATGACATTAATATCCAAAATATTAAAACATATTTTAACAATTCAACATTTATCGTCTAAATACTCTTGAATTGTGTTATACAGTTTACCTATAAAAAAGGGGGTAATTCCTTTTTAAAACATCTGATGGGATTTTTTCAACATATCTGGCAAATGGTTGACCGGTGTGAAGTTAGCGGCCTAAGTTAGCGGCCTTTTATAATCCGACCAAATTAAAAAGTAAAGGATTTTAATGAAATAATTTACTAAATTAAACGGATATAACAATAAATAGACCAAAATAATGAGAAACCGGTCAAAAATTAAAGAAATATATATATAATTTAAATAATAAAAAATTAAAGTAAAAGAAAATTTCACAATGTGATACTTATCGGCCTAAAAGGTCATTATAAAAATGCGGTAACACTTAGTGACGCATATCAAATTGAGCCTCTTTAAACCAGAAAGCATATCAAGTTTTCAAATCACACCTGTCTCAGGGTTAACTGCTAGAAAAATGGTTAGCGGCGTAAAAAATATTTTCTTTCAAAATTTCAAACACACCGTAAATCTGTTAGTTGAGGAAAAAGTTACAATCAAATGCTGTTGAAACAAGCATTTTGTATTGTTCTTATTAATAAATATTGCTACATTTGTAATACCTCTCCTATTTAAATAATAAAAAAATAAAAGTTTAAGGAAATTTCAAAATGTGATACTTATTTGCATAAAAAGTCATGATGAAAATGCGGTAACACTTAGTTACGCATATCAAATTGAGCCTCTTTAAACCAGAAACCATATCAAGTTTTCAAATCACACCTATCTCGGGGTTAACTGTGAGAAAAATGGTTAGCGGCCTAAAAATTATTTTCTTTCAAAATTTCAAACACACCATAAATCTGTTAGTTGAGGAAAAAGTTACAATCAAATGCTGTTGAAACAAGCATTTTGTATTGTTCTTATTAATAAATATTGCTACATGTGTAATACCTCTCCTAATTAAATAATAAAAAAATAAAAGTTTAAGGAAATTTCAAAATGCGATACTTATCGGCCTAAAGGGTTATCATAAAAATGCGGTAACACTTAGTGACGCATATCAAATTGAGCCTCTTTAAACCAGAAACCATATCAAGTTTTCAAATCACACCTATCTCGGGGTTAACTGTGAGAAAAATGGTTAGCGGCCTAAAAATTATTTTCTTTCAAAATTTCAAACACACCATAAATCTGTTGGTTAAGGAAAAAGTTACAATCAAATGCTGTTGAAAGAAGCATTTTGTATTGGTCTTATAAATAAATATTGCTACATGTGTAATAACTCTCCTATTTAAATAATAAAAAATAAAAGTTTAAGGAAATTTCAAAATGTGATACTTATCGGCCTAAAGGGTTATCATAAAAATGCGGTAACCCTTAGTGACGCATATCAAATTGAGCCGCTTTAAACCAGAAACCATATCAAGTTTTCAAATCACACCTATCTTGGGGTTAACTGTGAGAAAAATGGTTAGCGGCCTAAAAATTATTTTCTTTCAAAATTTCAAACACACCATAAATCTGTTGGTTAAGGAAAAAGTTACAATCAAATGCTGTTGAATCAAGCATTTTGTATTGTTCTTATTAATAAATATTGCTACATGTGTAATACCTCTTCTATTTAAATAATAAAAAAATAAAAGTTGAAGAAAATTTCACAATGTGATACTTATTTGCATAAAAAGTCATCATGAAAATGCGGTAACACTTAGTGACGCATATCAAATTGAGCCTCTTTAAACCAGAAAGCATATAAAGTTTTCAAATCTCACCTATCTCGGGGTTAACTGTGAGAAAATGGTTAGCGCCGAAAAAAAATATTTTCTTTCAAAATTTCAAACACACCGTAAATCTGTTAGTTGAGGAAAAAGTTACAATCAAATGCTGTTGAAACAAGCATTTTGTATTGTTCTTATTAATAAATATTGCTACATGTGTAATACCTCTCCTAATTAAATAATAAAAAAATAAAAGTTTAAGGAAATTTCAAAATGCGATACTTATCGGCCTAAAGGGTTATCATAAAAATGCGGTAACACTTAGTGACGCATATCAAATTGAGCCTCTTTAAACCAGAAACCATATCAAGTTTTCAAATCACACCTATCTCGGGGTTAACTGTGAGAAAAATGGTTAGCGGCCTAAAAAATATTTTCTTTCAAAATTTCAAACACAACGTAAATCTGTTGGTTAAGGAAAAAGTAACAATCAAATGCTGTTGAAAGGAGCATTTTGTATTGTTCTTATTAATAAATATTGCTACATGTGTAATACCTCTTCTATTTAAATAATAAAAAAATAAAAGTTGAAGAAAATTTCACAATGGGATACTTATTTGCATAAAAAGACATCATGAAAATGCGGTAACACTTAGTGACGCATATCAAATTGAGCCGCTTTAAACCAGAAACCATATCAAGTTTTCAAATCACACCTATCTCGGGGTTAACTGTGAGAAAAATGGTTAGCGGCCTAAAAATTATTTTCTTTCAAAATTTCAAACACACCGTAAATCTATTAGTTGAGGAAAAAGTTACAATCAAAGGCTGTTGAAACAAGCATTTTGTATTGTTTTTATTAATAAATATTGCTACATGTGTAACACATCTTCAATTTAAATAATAAAAAATTAAAAGTTGAAGAAAATTTCACAATTATTGGCATAAAAAGACATCATGAAAATGCGGTTACACTTAGTGACGCATATCAAATTGAGCCTATTTAAACCAGAAACCATATCAAGTTTTTAAATCACACCTATCTCGGGGTTAACTGTGAGAAAAATGGTTAGCGGCCTAAAAATTATTTTCTTCCTAAATTTCAAACACACCGTAAATCTGTTGGTTAAGGAAAAAGTAATAATCAAAGGCTGTTGAAACAAGCATTTTGTATTGTTCTTATTAATAAATATTACTACATGTGTAACACCTCTTCAATTTAAATAATAAAAAATTAAAAGTTATATAAGGAAGTAAATATAAGGATAAGTTTCGATATTTAACACTAATGTAAAATACTTGTTTATATTTAACAAAAATACAAATTAACAATAGAAAATCAATATTAATTTTTAAATCGATCACTTGAAAGCCGTATTTTTATTAATTTGTTGTAAAAAACACTAAAACAAGAAAATAATTTGTTATGATTTCACAACATTACCCTACTCTAACTTAATTACTTTAACACTTGCTAATCAAAAAGATGTATTTACTAGAATAAAGACGTCATTAAATTTTATAACAAAAAAAGCATAAATCGCTTAAAACCAAGAATGTGTTATAATATTTAGGTGTTTTAATTATAATTAACAATAATACTAATTTAAAATAGAAAAAGAAAATTAAATCACAGCCGTATTTTTTGTATGAAAGAAGAATTTCACTAACATCAAAAAATAATTAAAAACAATTTTTTATTACCTACAAATTCAGTTGTGACATAAACCTATTAAGACTAATGTAATTACAATAACGAAATACACGAAACTAACAAAACAATTATATACTCAAACGCACCTGTTACCTGTACACAAAATATAGCTTAATTTTTATTTATATATATATTTTATATATTAAAATGTAATAGGTCTGGTCATCAATGCGAGCGAAGATTTTCTTTGAAATAAAGGCCGGTGCAGATCAGATGCGTGGCGTGACGTGACGTGCGCACGCACCATTCGTAGTGTCTGAAGGTGCCAGATCAATTATTATGGTGTTAATCCGTACTATTTGATTAACCTAATAGTAGACAATGGACCAGCCATTTCATCGCTTCGCTGGCATTGATGACCAGACCTATTACATTTTAGTATATAAAATATATACAAATAAAAATATATTAATATTTATTAATAAGAACAATAAAAAAGGCTTGTTTTAACAGCCTTTGATTGTTACTTTTTCCTTAACCAACAGATTTACGGTGTGTTTGAAATTTTAAAGGAAAATATTTTTTAGGCCGCTAACCATTTTTCTCACAGTTAACCCCGAGATAGGTGTGATTTGAAAACTTGATATGGTTTCTGGTTTAAAGAGGCTCAATTTGATATGCGTCACTAAGTGTTACCGCATTTTTATGATAACCCTTTAGGCCGATAAGTATCACATTTTGAAATTTCCTTAAACTTTTATTTTTTTATTATTTAAATAGGAGAGAAGAAATGCTTGTTTCAACAGCATTTGATTGTAACTTTTTCCTTAACCAACAGATTTATGGTGTGTTTGAAATTTTGAAAGAAAATAATTTTTAGGCCGCTAACCATTTTTCTCACAGTTAACCCCGAGATAGGTGTGATTTGAAAACTTGATATGGTTTCTGGTTTAAAGAGGCTCAATTTGATATGCGTAACTAAGTGTTACCGCATTTTGATGATGACTTTTTATGCAAATAAGTATCGCATTGTGAAATTTTCTTCAACTTTTATTTTTTTATTATTTAAATAGAAGAGGTATTACACATGTAGCAATATTTATTAATAAGAACAATACAAAATGCTTTTTTCAACAGCATTTGATTGTAACTTTTTCCTCAACTAACAGATTTACGGTGTGTTTGAAATTTTGAAAGAAAATATTTTTTACGCCGCTAACCATTTTTCTCACAGTTAACCCCGAGATAGGTGTGATTTGAAAACTTTATATGCTTTCTGGTTTAAAGAGGCTCAATTTGATATGCTTCTCTAAGTGTTACCGCATTTTCTTAATGACTTTGTATGCCAATAAGTATCACATTGTGAAATTTTCTTCAATTTTTATTTTTTTATTATTTAAATAGAAGAGGTATTACACATGTAGCAATATTTATTAATAAGAACAATACAAAATGCTTGTTTCAACAGAATTTAATTGTAACTTTTTCTTTAACCAACAGATTTACGGTGTGTTTGAAATTTTGAAAGAAAATAATTTTTAGGCCGCTAACCATTTTTCTCACAGTTAACCCCAAGATAGGTGTTATTTGAAAACTTTATATGCTTTCTGGTTTAAAGAGGCTCAATTTGATAAGCGTCACTAAGTGTTACCGCATTTTTATGATAACCCTTTAGGCCGATAAGTATCTTATTTTGAAATTTCCTTAAACTTTTATTTTTTTATTATTTGAATAGGAGAGGTATTACACATGTAGCAATATTTATTAATAAGAATAATACAAAATGCTTGTTTCAACAGCATTTGATTGTAACTTTTTCCTTAACCAACAGATTTATGGTGTGTTTGAAATTTTGAAAGAAAATAATTTTTAGGCCGCTAACCATTTTTCTCACAGTTAACCCCGAGATAGGTGTGATTTGAAAACTTGATATGGTTTCTGGTTTAAAGAGGCTCAATTTGTTATGCGTAACTAAGTGTTACCGCATTTTCATGATGACTTTTTATGGCAATAAGTATCACATTGTGAAATTTTCTTCAACTTTTATTTTTTTATTATTTATATAGAAGAGGTATTACACATGTCGCAATATTTATACATAAGAACAATACAAAATGCTTGTTTCAACAGCATTTGATTGTAACTTTTTCCTTAACCAACAGATTTATGGTGTGTTTGAAATTTTGAAAGAAAATAATTTTTAGGCCGCTAACCATTTTTCTCACATTTAACCCCGAGATAGGTGAGATTTGAAAACTTTATATGCTTTCTGGTTTAAAGAGGCTTAATTTGATATGCGTCACTAAGTGTTACCGCATTTTCATGATGACTTTTTATGCCAATAAGTATCACATTGTGAAATTTTCTTCAACTTTTATTTTTTTATTATTTAAATAGGAGAGGTATTACAAATGTAGCAATATTTATTAATAAGAACAATACAAAATGCTTGTTTCAACAGCATTTGATTGTAACTTTTTCCTCAACTAACAGATTTACGGTGTGTTTAAAATTTTGAAAGAAAATAATTTTTAGGCCGCTAACCTTTTCTCACACTTAACCCCGAGATAGATGTTATTTGAAAACTTTATATGCTTTCTGGTTTAAAGAGGCTCAATTTGATATGCTTCACTAAGTGTTACCGCATTTTCATGATGACTTTTTATGCAAATAAGTATCACATTTTGAAATTTCCTTAAACTTTTATTTTTTTATTATTTAAATAGGAGAGGTGTTACTCATGTAGTAATATTTATTAATAAGAACAATACAAAATGCTTGTTTCAACAGCATTTGGTTGTAACTTTTTCCTTAACCAACAGATTTATGGTGTGTTTGAAATTTTGAAAGAAAATAATTTTTAGGCCGCTAACCATTTTTCTCACAGTTAACCCCGAGATAGGTGTGATTTGAAAACTTGATATGGTTTCTGGTTTAAAGAGGCTCAATTTGTTATGCGTAACTAAGTGTTACCGCATTTTCATGATGACTTTTTATGGCAATAAGTATCACATTGTGAAATTTTCTTCAACTTTTATTTTTTTATTATTTATATAGAAGAGGTATTACACATGTCGCAATATTTATACATAAGAACAATACAAAATGCTTGTTTCAACAGCATTTGATTGTAACTTTTTCCTTAACCAACAGATTTATGGTGTGTTTGAAATTTTGAAAGAAAATAATTTTTAGGCCGCTAACCATTTTTCTCACATTTAACCCCGAGATAGGTGAGATTTGAAAACTTTATATGCTTTCTGGTTTAAAGAGGCTTAATTTGATATGCGTCACTAAGTGTTACCGCATTTTCATGATGACTTTTTATGCCAATAAGTATCACATTGTGAAATTTTCTTCAACTTTTATTTTTTTATTATTTAAATAGGAGAGGTATTACAAATGTAGCAATATTTATTAATAAGAACAATACAAAATGCTTGTTTCAACAGCATTTGATTGTAACTTTTTCCTCAACTAACAGATTTACGGTGTGTTTAAAATTTTGAAAGAAAATAATTTTTAGGCCGCTAACCTTTTCTCACACTTAACCCCGAGATAGATGTTATTTGAAAACTTTATATGCTTTCTGGTTTAAAGAGGCTCAATTTGATATGCTTCACTAAGTGTTACCGCATTTTCATGATGACTTTTTAGGCCGATAAATATCACATTGTGAAATTTTCTTTTACTTTAATTTTTTTATTAATTAAATTATATATATATTTGTTTGATTTTTGACCGGTTACTCATTTTTTTGGTCTATTTATTGTTATTCTATAAATTATTTCATTAAAATCCTTTACTTTTTAATTTGGTCGGATTATAAAAGGCCGCTAACTTAGGCCGCTAACTTCACACCGGTAAATGGTTGTACTATGTAATAACATAATAGCCGTGCAATAAGCGTTTCTTTTATAAACTGTTAATTTCTGTGGCGGTACATACAACCTGTCAGCATATATACCACTTCTGCCTGTCATTTCCATATTTGTTTTAAAAACACTTGGGTTCTTAAAAACAAAATACAAATTTCAAAAATGTATAAACATGGTAAAGGTGTTATATTCATCAATTTAAATAAGGGATTCTGTCTAAGGGTTCAGCTCCACATAGTGACCTTATGCACTTTTTTTGGACCTTAAAAACTTTATCTATTTGTACAGAATTACCCCACAGTATAATGCCATATCTCAGAACTGCCGAGACATAGCCATGGTAGGCCAAGAGTGTAGCTTATATTGTTGCAATTTGTCGAGTTCTTCTTTGAACATATACATACATACCTATCTAACTTACTGCAGACTTTTTCTATATGGCTTTTCCAAACGCAATACTTGTCAATTGTTATGCCTAGGAAGTTAGTGTTGTCTACATTTTCTATTAAAATGTCTTTGTATTTAATTTTAAGTTGAGGAAAATTTCTGTTAATTGTTTGAAATTGAATAATTTTAGTTTTATTTAAATTAATTACTAGATTATTCGATTTCAACCAATTACACTACTTATTTATAGAAATTTTCGTCTCTACTTGTAGATCTTTTTGATTATAAGATTTAATTATAAGTGTAGTGTCGTCGGCAAATAATAAACAATTGTGTTTAGTGATATTTGGTAGATCATTTATGTAAATGAAATGTAATTAACACACTATATAGTGTAACACAATATTTTCTAAATTCTTTTTTACATTTCAGAGTGGCAAGCGTATGCTGAAGTAGCGAAGGGTAGGTGAGCTTTTAACGCGGCCGGTACTAGGACAAGGACGCTTCACGTGTCCTGAAGGGTCGTACAAATAATTGCAAAGCTTCTGTCCTGAACAACCGCAATGACACTTTACCCTGTTACGTGTAAAGTGATTTGGAGGAGTCATAAAAATGATTTTTTACACATTTTAAATAGGTTTCTTTTTACCTATTTACAAATAAAATTTAATATTTGATGTGTGAATTATTTGATTTGTACCTACTAATATAAGGACTAGTACATAAACAAGTGACCTGAGTAGGTCATGGCATCCCGAGTCGTAGGTTGTGTGTGCAAAATGGAGCAGTGATTAATGAACGACGTTTGATAAGAAGAAAATATTAAAAATAAAATAAAAAAAAGTCGGACTCGCGCACGAAGGGTTCCGTACCATTATCTATAAAAACAGCAAAAAATCACGCTTTCTGTATGGGACCACCCCTTAAAAATTTGTTTTATTATATTTAATTATTTATTTTTAAAGTGACTATTTAACTAAATATTCTGTGAATATTTCAAGCGTCTACCTGTTGCCGTTATCATTATCGAGCAAAAACAAGCAAAAAGTTTGTTGTATGGGAGCCCCCTTAAATATTTATTTAATTTAGTGTTTGTTGTTATAGCAGCAACAGAATTACATCTTCTGTGAAAATTTTAACAGTATAACTATCACGGTTCATGAGATACAGCCTGGTGACAGACGGACGGACGGACAGACAGCGGCGTCTTAGTAATAGGATCCCGTTTTTTTACCCTTTGGGTACGGAACCCTAAAAATAATTGAGGTTTGAGGAGGCGTATCATGAAGTCGACTCGCAGACAGTGCGGTGCCACCATCACACCGTAGGCAATTGCGGACGCAAATTCAAAATCACAATAGACGAAGAATTTTATCCGTATGAAGATACCACACCATCCTAATGTAGCCGGAAATACGACTTGGAAGGAGACTGCAGCAGCAGACCTCATTAGGTTAGGAAACCAGCACATATGAAAAATATCGCGATGATGTACATAAGAAGATCGGAGGGGTATTTTACAAGATCTGGAATGACTAGGGCAGTAATTTGGGACCCTTGTTCTTTTTGGTCATCATCAACGATCTTCCTGAGGTAACTTTGTTCTCATTTTTGCGAATTACGTGAAGCTCGAATTCCAGGCAAACAATAATTACATAAACGATTGGAACAGGGAGAATATGCCTTAGCTTTAAGCGTAGATAAAAACAAGTATATATATATACATATATTTATATATGTATTTGTTTCCGTTGTCTGGTATCCATAATACAAGCATTGCCTACTTTGGGACCAGATGGCGCTGAATATAATGGACAAAAATATTTATTTAGAATTTACAGCAATCTTTTATGAGAGTTCTTATTTTCTCATGGTTAAAAGAGTTTAGATAATGTTTTTTTTAAAATAAGCCTAAGTCGTCATATATAGCTAGTCGGTTGTACAGTCAATCATACATTTTGTTGTGTGGAGCCATGAATACTTGACGTTGTCAGATTTATCGAATGCGATGATTTAAATGATTAGACTGTGCTTTTATCTGCCGGAAAAATACGGTAAGGCTCGAAGCTACCGCACCGCTCCTTTGCGTACGCGCGCATGCGTTCGAACGCACCGCATAAAGCCAAATAATATATATCTATGAAGTTCCAGTTTCAAGAGCTCTGCTGTCTATTACCAATATTTTTCAGTTCAGCTCATCGGAGCCGATGTTTGTAACATGTACCTAGAAAGAAGTTTTTGGAACAATCATTGGAGCTCAACTAAAAAAGCTAAGGAAGCTAAAAAGTTCTGTAATAATTATTTAAACGAGCATTTCTTGTAAACATATATGAAGGCGTATTACGGAAACGGCTCTAACTATTTGAATGAAATTTATGTTGTATTTTTTATAAAAACGCGATTTTTGAAAAATACGTTTTTTAAAAAAAATATCAAGCGAAGCTCGTTCGACCAGGTAGTTTTACTAATTGGCTTATCTGCAATGTACATTGTAATAAAACAAATAAATAAATTATTTGATTCGCGTTAGTTAAAAATATAATAGTTTTATCTGCTCATGACTTTGCTTTGACCTATGGATTCTCTTAGCTGGTACTTCCTCCAACTAGAATACCAGATAAAGAGGACCATACGAGCTTTTTACTGGTCCTTCTACTCACTAGACGTCCGGATGGATATTCCATCTCAGTGGATGCGTGTCTTGGCTCTTTGTACTCATTGCTGTTTGAACTCATGACGCACACAACTCGATAAGAATAAGGATTCTAATTTTTCCGAGTTAAAAAGCAAATTAAATGCTGCCTCAAGGTTAAGTCACAAGCTAAACTTGTCAATTTATCGTCAAAATAGGTGGGCGACTTGCTAACTATCCCTCTGGGAGTCATGTTTTCTGGTTGCTTGATAAAGCTGCCGGTCGTCGTTACCACCACTGCGAAAGACCGATGGTGACTTGGCTCATAGTGCAAAAGTGAAAACCGTGGTGCGGTAAGACCATGCCGGAAATCTTCATAACAGCTGGAGGTCCAGCTGGCGTTGCTTTCTCTAGACGTTCATAAGTCAAGTAGGCCAGACGGTATACCAGCAGTGGTGCTTAATAAGTGTGCTCCTGAGTTATATCCTGTACTTGCCCACCTCTTTGCACTTTCCTACCATAATAGGCAATTTTCATCTTCATGGAGGACTGCGAATGTGCACCCGGTACCCAAAAAGGGCGATAGATCAGATTCATCAGTTTATAGGCCTATCGCTATTACCTCCCTTCACTCCAAAGTGATGGAGCGTGTGATCAACACATAGCTTCTAAGATACCTAGAAAATACGACCTGGTCAGTGACCGTCAATATGGCTATCGCCACGGTCGCTCGACTGAAGACCTTCTAGTGTATCTCAAACACCGATGGGCACTAGCCATTGAGAGTCAGGGGGAGGCACTGGCATGTAGCCTGGATAAGCGAAGGCGTTCGATCGGGTCTGGCACCGGGGTCTTCTATCTAAGTTGCCACCCTACGGAGTGCTCGAGGGTTTGTGCAAATGGGTGGCTAGATTTTTGTCCGGCAGACGCATATGAGCCGTAGTTTGCGGTAGTTGCTTTGATAGCATGGACATTAATGCTGGTGTCGCACAGGGCTCTGTGCTGTCTCCTACGCTGTTTCTACTGCATATCAATGACATAATGGACATCAACAACATACATTGCTATGCAGATCACAGTACTGGAGACGCTTATCACACGCGTGGTGCAAACATCTCTTGTTCCGTTGTGGAGTAAAAGCGTGGAGAACTTGTGTTTTAAATCGAGACCACTCTTTCCAAGGTCTATGACTGGGGACTTGGTCCGATCAATCCTACAAAAACGCAAGTCTGTGCGTTCACCGCTAAGAAAACCCTATTTATTGTGGTCCTTCAATTCCAGAACACTCCCCTCTCCATCTCCAAGAGCATTGGGAACCTTGGTTTTGACATCTCCAGTGATTTTCAATACTGAGAGCATTTGCAAGACAAGGTAAAGCTGGCGTCGAAAAAACTTACACAACAGAGCGAAGCAGTACTTCATGTCGGGGCAAAGGTTACTGCTTTACAAGTCGCAAGTTTGGCCCCATATGGAGTACTGCTGCCATCTCTAGGCGGGTGCACCCAGATACCAGCCTAGCCTCATGGAATCGGTTCAACGACGGTCTGTGAGAATTGTCAACGATTCCAAACTCACTTGCCACATCGAGACTTTTTATTGAACAATGAATGAAATAGAATACAGTAATAGGTACCTACTTTTTTCACTTTGAAGATCCCTGAAACCTGTTTTACGAAATATAGATTCTAGTTTGAAAATCTGTTTTTAATAAAATATACTTAATTTTTAAAAATTTCATATTTGAATGTAGTCTAATCACACAAAGTTTGTAATATTCTACGCCGAAAAAAATATCTATGTAAAATGGGGACTGTAGTGATTCCGTAGGTAACTATTTGTCATTTCTATTAGGTATATAAAAGCCATAAGATTAGGCTTTTAAGTAAATTTCAACTTCTTATAAAATTTATTTTGTGATGCCATTGTCCTTACACTGTTTTCAGCAATCCTTTATAATTTTTTCTTTGTGAGTTCTAATAAACTTCAGGTTTTGTGCACAAAAGGCTGAGAATTAAAATAAGAAAACCGTACGCTAAAGATGGACCTGTTCTATTGTATCATACTAATTTTTGCCCGCAGCTTTGCTCGCGCATATTTCGGTAACATCGCGGTCTTACGAGGACCTGGGATTAAAGTATTTTATTTTAAGTATTTTGTCTCGTTGCTTGTAGTGACACGGACGCCGCGTATTTTTTTGATTTGCATTGCCATGGACAACTGGACTGCGCATTTCCTGCTGCTGCATTTTCATGCTGCGAAAAAAATGGTCGCAAAGGTGTGACAAAGACAAAACAAAGCGAAGGTGTCATGCAACTTTCTAATTTATTTTAATAATTATCAACAAACAAAATGGGGGACGTGATTAAAAGAGAAAAGATACCAAAGGTACGAACCTTTTTAATGGGCATCCAAACCAATAAAACCAATAATTTAGGCGCAGAATAGTTCATGTTTAAAAAATCAAAGCTTATTGTGGAATTAAATTGCTACTATTAAATTGCTTTTATTTCTGTTTTAATGTGTGTTTCACTTGGTCTTATTATCTGATCAATTGTTTTTAGCTTCACTTCTAGTGACATTTAACGAATTATTGCACTCAACTAAACTCATAGATGTGCACGCTTGTTTCACTACTAAGATTCTATTTTGATGATTATGCATGCACACATTTGTGTATATTGAGTGGATTATAGAGCACGGACGCTATGTTTAATCACTCGATTGTCCGTTTAACTAAAGGAACATACAATTATGGACTTTCGATTGTCGTCTTTGTTATTCTAGGCATAGAAATAGTATATATATAATTGATACGGATCTAGGTTTGAATGTTTTGAACAATCGTAGGTATTCAATTTACGTATTTAATTATGATTTTAGACGAAAATTTTAAGGTAACTGCAAATTGTAAATTAAACTCTCCGGAGCCAGAAAAGCCCGGGTATTAATTGCACTAATGACCTAACCGAAGAAATTAATAGTATTAGAAATCCCTGTTTCGACCCTTACCATTTATTGTCAAGGTGCCTTTACAATTTAATTATGTTCTGGAACAATTCAATTTGTGTGCGATCCTTTAGAAAATATTGCATGGACCATCACTTTTTAGAAATGAAAAGGATAATTAAATTTTACTGGTTGATTAGAAGTTCAAACGGTCTAAATATCCGTTAAAAGCCTTTAAAATTTTATAATAAGTAGAAATATATATTTATGTAAATGATTGATGAATTAATGTGTGTGGAAATTGAATTTTACGAAACCAACTAAGGCATTTCGGAAAATCCCCTGATTGTGAGCTTTTACCGTAATGTGAAAAGGAATTAGATGTCCCCACTAATTAGAATAAAAGGTAATTTATGACATTATATCTTACATCTGATTTTTTTTCTAATATTAAGATATTGCGTGAAAAGTTGCTTACATTTTTGTAACAAAGAAATAAAATATTTTAACTTGAGAGAAGTTACTATAATACGCTAAGGGTCAGCTCAGACCTAGACGCGACGCGACGCGGCATTTTTGAGATAGCAACACATTACGAACCATGTAAACAAACCAGGCTGTATCTCATAAACCGTGATAGTTAGACAGCCGAAATTTTTATTGAAGATGTATTTCTGTTGCCGCTATAACAGCCAATACTAAAAAACAGAATAAAATAAATATTTAAGTAGGCTCCCATACAACAAACGTGATTTCTTTGCTCGGTATTGATAACGACAACAGGTAGATGCTTGAAATATTCACAGAATATTTAGTTATATATTTAATTTAAAAATAAATAATTAAATTAAATAAAACAAATATTTATACCATCCCATACAACAAACGTGATTTTTTTTGCCGTTTTTATAGATATGGTACGGAACCCTTCGTGCGCGAGTCCAACTCGCACTTGGCCGATTTTTTAGGGTCTCTTAGTTAACAATCTTATAGTTTTGCCATGTCCTTGGCTTAGCTTAGAGACCATTAGTACTAGAAAGCTGTAATTTGGCATATTAATTAGGCCGACAAAGTGGTAAAATAAAATTTTAAATAAATTTAGCGTACCTTAAAGTGGGGATGAATATTTTTTTTTCTCGTCTCACCCATAGTTTGGGGTGTCGTTCGATAGCTCGTTTGAAAATATTGCGGGTGTGTAAAAACCATATTTAGATTCAGCGATGTGTTTGCGAAATATTAAGCTTTAAAGTGCAAATTGTTGCTACTGCCCAGTGTCCCCTGCCACTGCCAGCTTAATGGCTGTTCTTGGGTTTGTGAAAAAAAAACATGGACTCCCATGTATATATAACATAATTATAAGGAAAACTAGGGTTGGCAATGCGCGACTGATACCCCTGGTGTTGCAAGCGTCCATAGGCAACGGCGACTGCTTACCATCAGGTGGACCGTAGGCTTGTTTGCCACCTTCGTGGTATACAAAAATAAGCAAAACGTAGTCGGAAAAATTGAAATTTCGAACATATTCGATTAAAAGGTACTTTCTTATCTATTAAACATAAGTTTATGAACCATGTAACATATTATAAAATAAAATTATAACATTTGAATATTAAATACTTACTAAATTAATAAAATATTAACGTTTGAATAAAACATTGGACTAGGCGGCGCCGGCGGCGGGTCGCGGCGCTTGGCAATATAGGGTACAGACTTAATAATCTAGTTGCTCTATAGTAAAAACAGTTACACATACAAGCTTTAATCTTGTAGAAATTATAGTGTGTGTGAGCTCTAAAGTATCACAACAAATAATAAAAACCGGCCAAGTGTGAGACAGGCCTAATCCATTTACCATCTTAAATCACCGTTACAGTGCTATCTAGCTATTATTAAGCGAAACAGTCACACATTTGTTTGTTGGAAACGATTTTTAAGTTAAGCAACGTCATCCTTTAATCCTAATAAACTTATTTAAGTACAGTGTCCTAGTGCCTCAAAATTATACCATTTCCTTAGCTAGCTTGCCAGCTGGCTGGCATATGGACTATTATGGTTTATCCCATGTCATTAATGTTGATTTCTTTTATAGAGTTAATTTTTTTGTAAAAAAATTACTTTTAAATTAGATGACTGATTAACGGATAAAATTGGAAACAATTAAAACTTTTTGGGGAAGGGGGGTTTATAACATGACGGGGTAGCGAGGTAAGATGGGGTACCGCACACATAGAAGAAACTAGACGTTTTTGAATAAAAAACAATAAACCAATAGGAAGTCTCATTCAACCAACGGTTAGTGCGAGAGAAACTGTGAACACGCGTCTTTTGTTTACAAACGAAAAACTAGTTTAGCGTTTGTCAATCTAATTTTTTGTAAGGTAAAACGTCATTCTTTTAAGGTAATTATGATTTATTTTTATTTTATTTTTATTTATTTAGGAAAGCAAACAGTGTTACAATTAAACTCAATAACTAATATTTAAGTAACAAAATCATAATCATTGTAAAACCCATACAGCTATCCACAGGTTAGTGAATACCCCATTCACGTCTTTTTGATTTTTGGTTACTAGTGTTGTTTATTATGATATGGTATGTTGTTTGAAGGAATCCGTTTAACATTTTATTTGTTAATTTTTTTTTGTTCAAAGTGGCCTTATGAGTCAAGATGGGGTATTGGGTGTGGGGTATGATGGGGCATTGAGGCAAAATGGGGTTATGGGTTTGGGTTCATTTAAGTTTCTTAATAAATAACATTAATTAATTCTTTTTTAGGTAAAATCATGGTACGTACTTACAAGAAAAAACCAAAAGAGGGGGGAGTGGTCGGTAGATTCCATGATAATAGCTGTAGATAAAGTTTTAAGCAAAGAGATGGGATACAAAAAAGCTGCTTCTGCATACGCAGTGCCTCAGACTACTTTAGAGCGATATGTTAAAAAAATGAAGGCCCTTCCTTCATGAAGTTACTATTGTTTTACCTTTAGGCCCGAAAAAATCTATATTTACACCTAAAGAAGAAGGTAAAATAGAAGCATATCTGAAATATATGGAAGAGCGTCTTTTTCGACTAATGACTATCGAACTGAGACGTCTAGCATATCAATTGGCAGTTAAAAATGGAAAGGTATGATAGGTAGATAAGAAATGGCAGGCGTTGGTAGGCTGAAAAATCATACTCAAAATTTCTTGAAACGTCACCAAACTTTATCAATTCGCAAACCGGAAGCCACATCAGCAGCTAGAGCAATGGGGTTCAATAAAGTGGCCGTAAGTAAATTCTATCAGTTGCTCGGAGATATTTATGATAAGTATGAATTGACTCCTGACAAAATATATAACTGTGATAAAGCTGGAATTTCCGTAGTGTCTAAAACCAAGAGCAAAATATTAGCTATGAAAAGACGAAAACAAGTGGGTTCGTTATTATCTGCTGAACGAGGACAGACTATCACAGTAGAAATATGTTTTAACGCTGCTGGAACCTACATGCCCCCACTGATGATTTTTCCGAGATACGAATGAAGCCGGAACTTTGAGATCATGCTCCACCAGGTACTACAGCAGTTTGCAATCCTCGAGGCTGGATAACGTCAGAAATATTTGTGACTTGGTTTAAAAATTTCATCAAATTTTCCGGAGCTACTCTTACTAACCACGTATTGCTGCTTATAGATGGTCATGTGAGTCATACTCAAAATTTGGAAGTGATTGATCTAGCTCGTGAAAATGGAGTAATAATACTTTCCTTTCTTCCTCACTGCACACAAAAAATGCAGCCTGCAGACGTAGCATTTATGAAGACACTCAGCACTTATTACGATCATGCTGTTACAGGTTGGTTGAGATCACATCCTGGACGTGTGGTAACTGTATTCCAGATAAATGAAATATTTGATAATGCATACGTTCAGGCGGCTACAATATCCACCGCTATTAATGCATTCAGAAAATGTGGTATATTGCCCTATAACCAAAAATAATTTTACTGATGCTGATTTTATTTCTGCTGAAACAACGAACATACAAAATATTGCAGACTCATCGAATGTAGAACATCAAAGGGTATCAGAAGCCGAAGGTCTTCAATCTGAAGCAGTGCCGTGTCTGTTTTCAACAACAACAGTCACAACTGTATCTTCAACAGTCATGACAAATTCTCATACTGAAACTCTTGCAACAGAACCTGAAGCTACAACGACATCTTCCACTCCACCTAGAACAAAGTTAATCACCGAATGTTACGAACATGTGACACCAAGAGTGGATAAATCAACCGTCCCAGAACCTGAACCTGGATATTCTAATTATCCTGAACCTCCCATTCGTGCAGCATGCTGTGATCTGACGTCTAGCTTCGACAATGCATCCCCAAGTGATATTTTGCGGATTTCTTTTGTTCAACGCACTGAAAAAAGGAAACAATACCGCCGAGGAAAGACAGCCATTATAATCTCAACTCCTTATAAAAAATTGAAAAAGTCGGGGAAAACATCCAATCCTAATGATCCTCGCCTGTTTTGTGAGAACGAAAAGCCTTCCCCATCATGCCCCAATTTCATTACCCCGTCATACCCCATAGTATGGGGCAAGATGGTTTTTCATAATGTTCCTATTAATTATTTATTATAAAAATATGTGATATGTTGATTCTCCAAAGACTGTACCAAGTCATAGTTAGATTAATGACATAACGAGCCATCAATTAATAAGAGTAATATACATAGTGATTATGCTGTATTTTTGTTATTTCCCTTAGCTACCCCATCATGCCCCCCCGTCCTCTACTACAAGTATATAAAGTTATATACTTACTATGTTATTAAGTACAACAATGTGTATTTTTTGATAGCCTAAAACGTAAAATCGGATTGTGGAATTGATTTCAAAAATGAGAGTAAAATATCATATTAGCCTTAACGTTTAAAATACACAAAAATGAGGTTTCGATATAACAAAAAAAATTTGATTTAGTCTCTATTGAAATACACCTTGAATCTTTTATAATAGTATTCTTTAAAACGTTGCTACGATAAAGCAAAATCTTGCGATAATTTTATCTCTTTATCTTTTAAAAAGTTCTGGGAACGCAACGATCGACCTTTCTCGAAAGGGTATAGGCAAGTAACTTTGTAGGTCCGTACCCAAAGGGTGCCAAAATACACAAGTTTGCGGTAATTATAACGTATGTTATTTGTTAATCTAATTCAAAGTGGTGCCTCCGCTAAGCAAAATCTTACCTATTTAGACCAAGGTATTTAGAGGATCATCTAAATAATTAAATCTAAAATTATACAACTGAAGATATTTTCTCAACTTCTCTAGTTTTATTAGACCGATCGTAACCAATAGTAATCCCCTCCTCCTGTTTTGAAGTCGGTTAAAAATAATCAGAAGTTTCGGGTTGAAATAGGCAGAAGGGTTTCTTACCTAATTACAAATTCAATTTGATATTACTACTAATTCATCTCATAACAACATTTATAGATATTTAACTTTTGAACTGAATACTAAATTTCGACCATTTTCAGGTTATGCCATTTTTGAGCTATGTTGACCATAGATGTGACATACAATCATTTAACTTAGATAAACATGGGTACACTAGATTTTACCTACGGCAAGTCTTTGATTATAAATAAGAAGTTAGTTATAGCAAGCTATGTATAGCTGTAGGCTGTAGCAAAAGGTAGTTCCGTTATAGTTAATCTGTGGAAACAGTATATGGAATCTATGGGCACAGTATAAAGCTTAATCTTCAATATTGTTTAACATCCCTGTAACTTAAAATGGCATTGAAATTCTTCGAACGATTTTTTTTTGTCTATGGCAAATTGAAGATATGTAATATAGGTATTTGCTATTGCTTTTGAGGCCATATCCGATTGCTGAGAATGTAGTTTTGGACTGCTAACATATCGGTTTCTTGCTTTGGTCTTGTAATCGGATAGCTAATTACCTACTATACAATTTAACTGGCTTTTCTATTAAAATAATCACATTATATTATTTTACCTCGATTAATTTTTTTTTATGTTTACGTATTTTAATTAAAAGAATATGAAACAAAAATACAATTAATTAGATTTACAATTAGACCCGGTAAAAGGCGCTGCAAAGTCGATTTTTTTTAAATTATCTATCGACAGTGCCTATCGAAAGAACGTTCCCTGAACCCGTTAATATTAAGCAAGCTATCGTTTAGGCAGGACAACGTCTGTTGGGTCCGCTATAGTATTATGCTTTGCTTGAAATTTCAGTACATATCTGCATAAAGTTACAAAGCATTTTCATAAAAATAAGAATTGTACTTGATAAATAACGTTATTTAGCTGAATAATGCTCAAGGCTTTCATGAAAAGGACTTTTCCATCCACTGTCGGAATATTATAACGTAAGTCTCCGCATAATATTGATGTAGTAATATAGCTACTGAAACGGGAGAATACTTACTGCTTCCAGCAGATTCTATCTTTTTGTAAATATATTCTTACCTATTTACATTTACTTGACTATACCCTAAGTAAAGAAGTTATTATACTTCAGGGTGTATTTACTTTTATATGTACGTAGTTTCTTTATTACAAAATAACTTCCAAACGCTTCTGAATTAGATTTATTGTCTAAGCACGCTTACACAAAACAATTATATCCCTAAGGCTGCCTTTGGAATACCTTGACCTTGAGTGGGGCGTATGCAGGCGGTGGAAAGCTTTTACTATGTAGTGAGCCTTCTGCATCTATATATTTTGTGGCCCTTACCTCAAGCTACAAGTCCAAATTTAAAAAAAAAAAAACTATTGCGTTAGATAGTCCGTTTATTAAAGAATCCTACCAAAATGTCCGTCTTCCGTCAGGAACTGTCAACGGAGGTATATATTTTTGTTCTTGGTCTTTAATTATACCTACTTTACCTAACTTATTACTTTAAAGCAGGTCATTAATGACGTAAAGGACATAAATAAAGCCACCTAAGCCTAGATATACTCTAACGGAAGCAGTGTTGCGAGCGACGATAGACTTACTCCCACATATGCCGTGCCCCCCACCGTGGGTAAAACAAGGCTGCCCCCATATTATGGTGTGGGTGTGGACCTGTCACTGGTTACCCCCTTCTTGGGATAAAAACCGTGAAGATATAAATACATACATTAGCAGTTTAAGTAATACTAGCGGTTGCCGGCGGCGGTTTCATCCGCTTTAAGATAGGGTTATTTCTAGGAAATCGGAAGCTTAGTACTATATAATCGATATAAATAAATATTTTCATAGCAAAAATGCTGTCAAAAGATTGACCTTGAGCAAGGACTTGAACCTACAACCGTTAAGGCTCATACATGTAAGTGCTCTGCAAATTAAGATATCAAGACACAACTTTGGCCCTTTGTGTCTAGTACTAGATTATTTATAGGAACACTAGTTTTTCCAACGAAATCTTCATTCATAAAAGAAAGATTTTAATTTTTTAAAAATTAACATTAGAACTAACGTCAGACGTGATTAAGAGATAAAAACGCTTAATTGCGTTAAATAATGTAAGTCCAAAGATTGTTATTTTATCGTATCATTCGCGAAGCAGCTCGCAATAGGCTGTCCATAGCTGTCTTGTCTCTAACACACAAGTTTTCATTTGCTTGCGAAGATTATTTGCATTTTTATGCATCTTTAAATTTGAAAACATGTCCCATGCGTGCAATAAAGTGTGTCCATTCTCCTTTATCAATCGATTAATATTTGTGTTTATCTTAAGTCTGAGATAAAATAAAATTTGCGTATTATTTAATTTAAAAAACTTATTTACTTTTTTGTAAATACATATGTTCTTATTATACCAACAAAGAAAACACCCAGACTCAAAACAAACACAAAAGTTCAATTTAACTTTCCATTTTCTTTCCTAATATTTTATTTTGTGACATTTTCTGTAGTAACATAAGAACTGAATTTATATTAAATTTCGTTTTTAACAGTCTGCTCATTTAATTTAAAATTTAAAACAACATTTATAAAAAAACTCTACTTTCCTGTTACCCTTTCAAAGTCACTTTTTAGACTTATTATGTAAATTTTCATCAAAGTATCATTTTCTATTCTATTTTCCGACCAGAATTTTAATATAAATAATGTTTTAAAAACAAACTTAATAATTATCTGTAGAAGCTGAACTTCCTAAAAGGTCAATTTGTCCACGACAACTAAGTTTTATGGTTTAGTGATGGATTGGTATGTAACAATGGAAGTTTCCTGACTACTTTGTCACGGGGAGAAAAAACGTGAAGAATGGTAGATTGAACCAGTAAGAAAAGTTAAGTGGATTAACTTTGCGTAGATATTATGTAATAATATAGTAATCAAAGACGACTTATATTTTTCTATCAAAAATCTTTATTTTCTACTAATAAAGAAAACATGGAATTATGGTTAAGTTATATAGTTTTCAATACCAATTAGACTATTAAAATGAACAATTAAAACTTATGAGTAGACCTAAAAAAAATTAAAAATGCATTTGAGACCAGATGATGAGGATAATGATTGGATGGATGAATTCAATAAAGAACATTTCATTCTTGAATTAGTTTTCTTTTATTTATGTACCTGCTTGTAAAAAATAAAACATTTACTGATTTATTTTGCCAAAATATAAAGCTAGAAAGAAAGCATTGGAATTCAAAGTCTTTGTCGGGATTTATATTGCGTGTAACAAACTCTTACTTTGTCAAGAATTTCCAGGAAAAGCTCTTCAAACCGACAGCAAATAAAACAAAACTATCCTTGGGACACAACATCCGGTAGCGGACGATTCGTTAGAGGTGTTAGAGACTTACTTTTGACAAATAAGATACCAACGAGATATTCGTGTACTTAATTTTGAAGGAGAAAATTTTAGCGGTCTATATTTTTTATTCTTTAAGAACTTCAACTTTTATCATTAGATGTAGTGAACCTGTATATCTTTATAACTTTTATGATTAGTTCGATATTTATTATTGTAATATATATTTACCCTAAAAATTTTATACAGGTGGGGTTCTTGACAGTATCCTTTATTATACCATTCTAAGGGTTATGTGGTGTGGTTCTTCCGTTTTGTATGTATGCCTTTAAAATAAATTTTACAGAAATATGTATAATCTTCAGCTATAAAGTTTTATAATGAATTGGTAAAATAAGATTTTATATATATAGAAATACTGATTATAGACCCTGAAAGTGCTTTACGAGCTCTATTCATTGGTACCAATAATGGCTTATAAAATAAACTGGGTTCAGCTTCCATACGTATGGGGACATGAAGTGAGATATTTTGTCATGTAGTACGTATTTGAAAAGAAATTATGCAATTATTAATATCCGTTTTAATAATTTAGATAGATAGAAGATACACGTGTCTCCATTCTACGTGTTTACACTCTACTTCGCTAATATTAAAAGTGTCTAAATAAATCATAGTGGCTATATGAATTTAAATCTTTTACGTTGATTTAATCTCTTAGTTCACAGTAACTTACAGTACACTTATAACTATTCAGTTTAAGAAAATCCGTGATAAAAAAAAACAAAGGGTTAAACTAACAGAAATATTATAGTGCAATAAGACTCTTTTTCAGGAAGAACTAGGGAAGCAAATTATACAGGATAAAAGAGAATATTCCAAGAAGACAAATTCTAGAAAAGAAAATGATTCCGAAAAATACTGAAGAAAGAAATGACTGCCTATGAAGTAGAAGGAAATAAAGGGAAATATTTAACGGTTATTAATGACTACCTGATGTCACTTAAACCAACAAATGTTGAGTCTGAGAGAGCCTTCTCGGCTGCAGGTTACATTTACAGTAAACTTCGAAGCAGGTTAAGTGATAAAACCAAAAATACAATTTGTTTTCTGAGATCATACTTTCAGACTTTAGTTTTGTAGTTTACAGTAGTTACAAGACTTTGTTGATTTGCTCAACGACACCAATGACCAATAGTAATACTAGTCTTGAACAGCTAAGGTCTTTGAACATATTGCTTTAAGCAAACTATTTTTTGTCACAATTCTAATTCTAATCAAAGCTGCCAAAGTTTATTTACATATTTAAGTTAATAAGACGAGTTTAGGCCACATTATTTGTTTCTATCGCTATTTGTTCAAAGAGATACTGAACTGACTGAACTTATAAAATGCATAAGCAAGTATTACCGACATTAATGTCCAAAAAAATAAGGGTGAACCTAAACTTGTGATTGTGAGACTGATTATTTTATTAATACTGTAACTTAACTTAACACTAAAGTGGTACACAAGCTTGCGGTCCACCTTATGGTAAGCGGTTACCGTAGCCTATGGACGCTTGCAACAGCAGGAACTTCACTCGCGCGTTGCCGACCCTTCAGAAATCTAATAACATCTTTCTTGAAGAACCCCATACTGTAGTGCTTAGAGAAAACCTTGGAAGGGAGCTCATTCCACAACCCAAGCGTTCGTGGGAGGAAGTTTCTCCGAAACCACACTGTACACGACCACTGCTGTTCTAAGGTGGGAGAATGAATTCCCTGCTGATGGCGAGCGGTGCGATGGTAGAAAGTAGCCGTGGGCATCATTTCGAATAATTCCTCAAAACACAATCGGTAGAACACACCAGGGACACACAAAGTCTCGCCTCAGACTTATGGGCTCGATACCGCAAGTGAGTTTGGAATCATTGACAATTCTCACAGCTCGGCGTTGAACCCAGTCAAAAGGGCCAAGCTGGTATTCGGGTGCACCTGCCCTATCGAACGCCTTAGCCTGGACAAGGCTACATGCCAATGCCTCCCCCTGTCTCTTAATGGTTAGTGCCCATCGGTGTGTGAGATACACAAGAAGGTCACCAGTCGAGCGACCGCGGCGGAAGCCATCTTGACGGTCGCTGACCAGGTCGTGTTCTTCTCATTCGAGCAAGTACTCTTTATGCCCCGCTTTAATTGTTCGGGTAGCTTGTTCCAGCAAGTACTTGCAGTGTTCTACCTCTGTTAAAACTGTACTGATTATGAATGTCATCGATAAATAGTTCTGTTAATTTTGCCTTCAAAATAAATATTTTAATTTTCCAATTTGAATCATTGTTTTTTTTCCTTTCATATAGTTGATTTTCATATAAAATTTTATAGGCGTCATACTCAATATAGCAATCTGGCCGGATCCGCCGGATTGAATATCATACCGGATTGCAATCTCTAAGTATTATGGCTACCAGACAACGGATACAAATACATATAAATTTCATTTTTTGTTAATACATACATATTAATACAAATATATCACATTAATGTTTGTCCAGTGCGGGAACCGAACCCAAACGCTCTGCATAGCAGCTGGCCATACTAACAACTAGGCTGCAAGGGAAATTTGTGAAAAGTCATATAAAAAGTAGAAATACTCAAATGAAAACTATTTAATTGTACCGAAATCTTATTTATATAAGTGAAGAATGTAGTAATGAAATAAATACATCAGTTGTATAAAAGTATATATTTTTTTTATCCAAACTAAGAAAATTTAATGAAATAGAACACATAAAGTTTTAATAATATAGTTTTAATAATAGAAAAGTTTGAAATTTGTATGGAAAATTTGATAAGTCACAGAATTTAATTTTGCCAGTCCTTTTTGTTCCACAAAACGCATAAAGGTTTAAATTCATGACATTTTAGACATACACGCTCCTTAGCGCACACGAATAAATTTTCTTAAAAAAAATCATGAAAACACTAAACTTCTGTTTCGGGATCAAATTTATAACAAAATTGGGTAGATATTTCCCACAACGCCAGCGGGTTATGAAATTTTAGCTAGAAATCTTGACAAGAAGTCAAGGCTGGCTGTCAGTCGTAAACTATCAACCAGGAACGTTCTTTTCTGATAAAAAATATTTTTCAAAGTGTAGTATTTAGTGTTAAAGTGTTTCAAATAATATAAAAAGGTAAACAATTCATAACAAATACATTGAGTGTTCGCTGAGAATTTATAAAATCTATGGGATAATATTATCCGTATTTATTCTTCAGACTCATAACTCTTGGATTATTTATCACTGAAATTTATTAAGTAATAATTTGAAATTACTTCGTATATAAATTCAAACTTCCTTCAAAGCATATCAAACTAATTAAATTTGATAATAAGTCATCATGATTTATTTCTTAAAGCTAAATTAAACTAAAAGAATCGATATATAAGTGAGTGTTTTCGATATTTAGGTATTTTAAATACCTAAACTCTATTTCATAAAGTAATTTTTCGATAACATATACACTTAGGAAATTTAAAGCACTTTTGAATTTTCTGGAATAAAATGGAGCCTTTATCCTTCTCCGTATCTTTACCTATCTTTATGCAATATTTCAACTCACCTGAATGCTCCGTTGCGGCAGGATTGAGTAACAAAAACAAGTTAATTCCGCAGAAACTTTTGAATTTTCTGGAACATACCTATACATAATTTCATCTAAATCGGTCGGTTGGTTGAACAATGTCACCCTAAATTTAGTTATCGACGTGGAACTCCTTAATTAACTCCTTTATTATACTAATGAAGTTTGCTATAGCCAGCTGTGGTTCGTTTAAGCTCAGTTATAGTAGTTCCCGGAGAAACTTTTAAATTTTTCGAGATAAAAAGTAACTTTTGAGTTAATTTAGGGTGTCAGGTACCTTCATACCAATTTTCATCAAAATTGGTCCAGCCGTTGTAGCGTGAGGAAGTAACAATAATACTGACACTGACAAACTTTAGTCTTTATAATATTATGTTTAGTGTGATTTTTCTACAAAAATATAAATATAGGTACTTACGACCTAAAATACTCTTAGTTTGTAAATGGAAATAACAAATCATTAAAATAGAAAGACAATGTTCCGCAAATTGTTAAGAAGGCTATAAATTTCTCAAAGCCCGACGTTGGTCTAGCTTTAACCTTATTTGTGCTGGCATATTTTTAAATCATCCTTTATTTCAAAAGGACAAATGTCTGAAGCAATTTATTGTATTGATCTTATTTCATGATGTTTCCTGAGAAATTGTAATTTTTGTAACAAAATTAAAAAAAAAAATTTTTTTTTATTATTTTAGGTGACTTTTTAAACTGTGTATTACAACTATCCTTTTTGTAAAGTCGTGGTGTGTGGGATGTCATTTGTTTTTTTTTTATTGTTTAAACGGTCTTAGGTTCAAATCCTAGTAATCTAATCTAATTTAGGAAAACATGAAAAGTTAGTGTAGTCAACAAACCGAAGCAGTACTTAACATTGGGGAAAAGGTTGCTGCTTTACAAGTCATGAGACATGGGGTACCGCTGCCATCTCTGGGCACCCGGATACCAGCTTGGCCCTTTTGACTCGTTTCAACGACGAACTGTAAGAATCGTCGACGATCCCAAGCTCACAAGTCGTATCGAACCCTTAACTCTTAGGAGGGACTCTACTCCCCTATGTGTATTTTAAAATAAGATGTGTGTACAGTATAATGGGATGTGTTCTGAGGAATTGTTCAAAATGATGCCCTCAGCTACTTTCTACCATCGCACCACTCGCCATCGGCAGGGAATTCATCTCCACACCTTAGAACCTAGATAGTTTTTTTGCCTGACTGATGACTGACTTTGGTGGGTTCTCATTCCTTTGTTTTCCAATAATTTTTAAAACCAAAAATACAGTAGTTATATCCTGAAAGATTTCTAAATAACGATCAATCAGTCAATCAATCAATCAATCATCATTTATTTGCTAAAAATATGGTTTACAAAGATGTTACAAATTATAAAATAGATCACATATTTTGCTAATACTAGCATGCAAATTTTATTTAATTGAATAAGAAAATCTTTTTTAAAATATCACTATATATAGCACTTTTAATTACAATTACACAAAAAAGACTATTTTATAATATTAATTAAATTAATTAATTACAATTACACAAAAAAGACTATTTTATAATATTAATTAAATTAAATGTTGAGCAGTAACGACACTTATTATTAGCTGTTTTGCTATGCCAATTTTTACAAAAATACAGAATAATGATATAAGATTATTCTAGGTATACAATATTATTACAATGTCAAGTTACAAATAAATGTCCGATACAAAACTATTCCATTATTTAAATTAATTATTAATTTAATAGACTTTTATTACAGTTCACTTTACATAAAATTTAATTTACAATAGAAATAATTTATTTCAGAAACTCGTTTAGTGTGTAACAGCACTTATCGACAAGTAATTACTGAAGACTCTTTTGGAATCTATTCAAGGGCAATTCTCTCTAGGAATGCTATTTAATAATTTTACACACATGACTGTACAAATTCTAACTTTTACAAACTGGAAATTTTAATTTAGTACGGTCCCTTGTTAGACAGCGTTGATCATTGTTGTCTTTCAGTTTTTTAAATATTTCAGGATATTTTTTTACAAAAATGCCAATTTCAAATATGTAAATGGCAACTAGATGCATAATTTTTTAAAGCATGGTTTACATGATTCCAGCAGATTAATGCCTGATATTGCCCTAAAGCATTTTTTTTTTGTCAAAAAGGCTTTTTTAATGTTTGTGGAGTTTCCCCGAAGTAGAACACCGTATCTAAGTATAGAGCCTAGGTTGCCATGATATGTTGTTAAAGTAGCGCTTTCACTTACTGTATTGCGAAGTGTTCTAAGCGCATAAACAAATCTATTAATTTTTTTACATGTTTCGTCTACGTGAGCTTTCCAGTTACAGTTATTATCTAATGTTAATCCTAAAAATTTAGTCTTTTTGATATTTTTTATATTAGTTCCATTGGCGACTTTTTCAGATTAGGAAATTTTCTTTTACAGTGTTTGAATATATTTTGTTTTTGATAGGTTAACATGCAGGTCATTATATTTCAGCCAATGTAGAATTTCATCAATCGTTTGATTTATAGATTTTTCATAAAGTATTGTTTTGGTATTGTTTGGTATGATGACAGCTATGTCATCCGCAAATAATACATATTTATTTTAGGAACTGCTGGTAAATCGTTTATATATAAAAGAAACATTAATGGACCCAATAAACTGCCCTGTGGCATACCTAAATTTTGGTGTTTGTAAAATGATTTGTGGTTTATCGTTTCAAGTTTGATATTAGTTCTTAATATTTCAAGGCTTTGTTTTATATCTTTTAGATAGGTTTTTAACCACATCCCTGTAGGTCCTCGTATTCTATAATACTCACATTTATGTAAAAGTAGCTCATGATTAACCATATCAAACGCCTTGCTCATGTCAAAAAATACAACTGTTGTTTCATTATTTTTGTCTTTATTTTCAGTGGTACTTTTGAGTAACATGAAATTAGCTAAAGTTGTGGATTTTCCCTTTTGAAATCCGTGTTGTTCAGGAATAATAACAATTTTATTGACAGAAATGTATTTATTCGGTCATACATATTTTTTTCTAAAATTTTCGTAAATATGGAAATTAATGTTATTGGTCTGTAGTTGTTTATTTCCTCTCTGTTTCCTTTCCTAAAAAGAGGTTTGACAATTGACTTTTTCAGTTTTTATGGAAATTGACCTTAGTCAAAGGATAGGTTAATGAGGTACGATAAAACAAATACTATTTGCTTTGCGCGTATTTTTAAGATATGTATAGATATGCTATCAAAACCTACGGACTTAGTGTTGTTTAGTGATGTTATTGTTTTCAGTACTTAATTTTCCGTGCAAGGTCCCAAAAACAGACTATTGCAAGTATTTTGTATTGTTATTTTTTGTTTTGTTTTATTGCTTCCAGCAGGTGTGCTAGATTGTTTGTAAGAGTTTGCTATATCTATATAGTGTTTATTAAATTTATTTGCTATTTTTTAATTTTTCACAGATATTTTATTATTTTAATACATTTAATGTTTCTCTATATATCCCACGTAGCCTTGCATTTGTTTTTAGGTTTAAGAATAAACTTATTGTTAACATTTTTTTCGAGTGATTTACGCATGTTTTGACTGCGGTTCCAACCGTTTGGGTGTAAAGCCTGTGTGACAGACGATGGACAGACGGACCCGTGAGTGAAGGTAATAGGGCTCCGTTCTGATCCTTCTGGTATGGAAATCTAAAGAGATTGTTTAGTGTGTCTGATTTTCTTTCTACCATATATTACCTATATTTAATTCTATGCTTATTTGTACCAGCCTTTACAAATTTAACGTAAGGATAGTCTCAAATCTTTACTTTAAATTTACGTTTTATAGTTCAAAGAAAATTTCAACATTTTGGGTAGGTATATGTTGACATAAAAGGTTACTGTTCACAATATAACACACATATTATTAATTTTATCATCCCTTGTTTAATCTGTAAGTCGAAATAAAGGAGTTTGTCTAAAGTCTCTTTTTATGTTAGCTGTTCCAGGCGAAATGTTTATGGAGTGAACTTTCTCTTACGTCTATAAAAGAGCCTTTACGAGAGACGGTTCAAAATAATTGCTTTCAATGGAACGTTATTATAATCTTGGGAAGAAACTTTGAAACTCGTTAACAAGAAACTTGTGACACAAACGAAAGTACGAAACACAATTTTAAGCCGCGATACTCGAGCCCTTGTATCAAACCCTTAACCTACCTTGTTTGAATGTTTATTGTTTTCAATGTAATTTATACGCTTTCTTTAACTCTTTAATAGTAATAGTAATAATCTTTAAGTTAGAGAAAGCGCCTTGATTTGGAAGAGATGTAATTTTTTAAGGACTCATAAGAATTAAAAATTCATGAAGAAAAACACCTTTCCTAATAAGTTTATTAAAATTATTTTCGTTTGCAATTGATTTCTTAATTCTGCGAATTGGTCTTTATATATCTTAATATATATAAATCTCATGTCACAATGTTGGTCCTCAATGGACTCCTAAACTACTGAACCGATTTTGATCAAACTTCGTAAATATCTGTTATTTGATCCAACTTAAAAGATAGGATAGTTTTTATCTCGATATGTCAAGTGCGAGCCGGACTCGGGCACTTTAGGTAAAAACCAACTTTCGCCGGGTACAGAGGGACGGCAGCGGAACAACGTTCGCCGGGACAGCTAGTATTCTATATATCTAAACTCTAGTAGATCATAAATTAAAAATAATCTAAAAACCGCAAATGAACTTTTTATTTTTTCATACCACTAAGGTGGCAAACAAGCCTACGGTCCGCCTGATGGTAAGCGGTCACCGTAGTCTATGGACGCTTGCAACACCAGGGGCATCATTTGCGCGTTGCCGACCCTTCAGAAATATAATAACTTCTTTTTGAAGAACCCCATATTGTAGTCCTTAGAGAAAACCTTGGGAGCTCATTCCACAACCCAAGCGTTCGCGGGAGGAAGGTTCTCCGAAACCGCACTGTACTTGACCATTTCGGTTCCAAAGTGTGAGAATGAATTCCCTGTCGATGGCGAGCGGTGCGATGGTAGAAAGTAGCCGTGGGCATCATTTTGAACAATTCCTCAGAACACAATCCATTGTACAAGCGGTAGAACACACACAGGGAGGCAAAGTCTCTCCTCAGACTTAAGGCCTCGATACCGCAAGTGAGTTTGGGATCGTCGACAATTCTCACAGCCCGTCGTTGAACCGAGTCAAATGGGCCAAGCTGGTATCCGGGTGCACCCGCCCAGAGATGGCAGCAGTATTCCATATGGGGCCGGACTTGCGACTTGTAAAGTAGCAACCTTTGCCCCGACGTGAAGTACTGCTTCGCTCTGTTGAGTACACCAAGTTTTTTGGACGCCAGCTTTACCTTGTCTTGCAAATGATCTCGAAACTGAACATCGCTGGAGATGTCAACGCCAAGGATCCCAATGCTCTTGGAGATGGAGAGGGGAGTGTTCTGGAATTGTGGGACTACAGTGAATGGGGTTTTCTTAGCGGTGAACGCGCAGACTTGTGTCTTTGAAGGGTTGAATCGGACCAAGTTTTCCCGCCCACAGTCAGAGACATCGGACAGAACCGATCTCGATTTGAGACAGAAGTTCTTCACGCTTTTCCTCCACAACGGAACGTGGGATGCATGCTCGGCCCGTTTAATAAGCGTCTCCAGTACTGTCATCTGCATAGCAATGTATGTTGTTGATGTCCAATATATCATTCGTAGGAGACAGCACAGAGCCTTGCGGGACACCAGCATTAATGTCCATGCTATCAGAGCAACAACCGTCAACTACGGCTCGTATGCGTCTGCCGGACCAAAAGCTAGCCACCCATTTGCACAAACCCTCGAGCACTCCGTAAGATGGCAACTTCGATAGAAGACCCCAGTGCCAGACCCGATCGAACGCCTTCGCTATGTCTAGGCTACATGCCAATGCGTCTCCCTGACTCTCAATGGCTAGTGACCATCGGTGTGTGAGATACACTAGAAGGTCACCAGTTGAGCGACCGTAGCGAAAGCCATATTGACGGTCACTGATCAGGTCGTGTTTTTCTAGGTATCTCAAAAGCTGTGTGTTGATCACACGCTCCATCACCTTGGAGAGGAGAGAGGTTATAGCGATAGGCCTGTAATTCGATGGATCTGATCTATCGCCCTTTTTGGGCACCGGGTGCACATTCGCAGTCTTCCATGAAGACGGAAATTCCCTAGTGTGGTAGGAAAGCGTGAAGAGGCGCGTGAGTACAGGACATAACTCAGGAGCACACTGCTTAAGCACCACTGCTGGTATGCCGTGTGGCCCACTCGACTTATGAACGTCTAGGGAAAGCAACGCCCGCCGGACCTCGCACTGTGTTATAGAGATTTCCGGCATCGTCTTACCGCACCACGGTAAAGTAGGTGGTACAGCGCCTTCGTCGTTCACATTCGAGTTAGAGGCAAAGAGACTGCCCAATAGATCGGCTTTCTCTTTTGCACTATGGGCCAAGTCACCATCGGTCTTTTGCAGTGGTGGTAACGACGACTGGCAGAAGTTCCCCTCGGCAGCTTTAGCAAGCGACCAGAAAGCACGACTCCCAGAAGGATAGCTCGCAAGTCTCCCACCTATTTTGCCGATGAATTGGAATTTTGCTCTGGCAGTTGTTTTCTTACTGAATCTCGAGGCAGCATTTAAATTGCGTTTTAACTCAGAAATATTCGGATCCTTATTATAACGAGCCGTGGTCCAAGCCTCATACGCATTTTGCCTAAGAATTTTAGCTTCTCTGCAAGACCTATTAAACCACTGTCGTTTTTTGACGCCGACAGCTACTCGCAGGTTAGGAATGAAACCTTCCATACCAGCGAGGATTGTCTCAGTGACTGCGGCTGCGCAAACGTCAGGATCCTCTGAGCTATAGCAGATCTGCCTCCACGGGTACGATGCATAAAATTCTCGCAATCCATCCCAGTCTGCCGACTTATAATGCCACACACGACGCCAATTAGTTGGCCCAGAAGGATCAGGTTGTGTGCATGACATTTGAGTCCGGACGAGACAGTGGTCCGAGGAGCCAAGAGGCGCAACCACTGAGACGGAGTATCCATCCGGATGTGTAGTCAGCAGAAGGTCCAGTAAGGAGCTCGTATGGTCCTCTATATCTGGTATTCTCGTTGGAGAAAGTAACAGCTGAGAGAATCCATAGGTCAGATCAAATTCATGAGCAGATATCCCTGCATAGATATTGGTTCGAGAACTGAGCCACTCACGATGGTGGGCGTTAAAGTCTCCCAAAATAACTAATTCTGCTGTGGGATATTGCTCTAGAACTTTGTCAGTCGTCAAACTCAGGTGCGTGAAGAGTCGAGTTACGTCCGTGTCACCGCTATGAGACCTGTATAGGCACGCATAGATACGAGTGTGGCCGCCATGATCTACGCGCACCCACAATATCGACAGGTCCCTGTCTTCAAGGCTATGAAGTCGGCGACAGCAGATATCCTCCCGGACGAACATACATACACCGGCACGACTCAAAAAATTGTGCTCGAGTTTGTAGCCGGGATAACGAAGGTATGATGTGTCGGCCGGGCAGGATATCTGCTTCTCCGTTAAAAAAAGAATAGTTGGCTTCGCAGTCTCGAGATGGTGATGGACTGCGTTAAGATTTGCGTGAATACCCCTTATGTTTCAAAAATCCACATTATATGTGGATGGAGTAGCTGCTGTAAAAACTCTTTTCTTTTTCCTATTTCTGGCCATTTTGTATGAAGTTACTTAGACTAAGGATGAGGATTCACTGCACAGACAGCTTAGAAGACAAAAAGTTGCGGTACTAAGACTGCCGACATATTAGGTTTATATGAGAATGAAATATATTTTTACTTATTTTGCGGAATTATTTTTATTTCTCAATCCTTAAAATTCAAAGCATGAACAATAAAATGAGCATCATAATTGTTTAGATTGTGAAATAGAATAGGAATGAAAAATGGAACACGATACTTTGTGCTACTAAATAATTCGTGACTAACACCTCTAAAATTACTAGTATTCCAGTCATAGTCTACTGTGATTTCATCACCTAATATAACATAATCGCGATTTTCTTATAGATTCCTTCTCTTCATTATTTAATGAAAGTGGACATTTTTGAAAACAATTTATCCTATGTATATTGCTAATATCTTTGTTAATGCTTTCCGTAAACATTTTTGTACAATTAGGCTCTGAGTATGTTCTGTATACAGACAGTTTATCATCATATGAACATTTTATGTAGTATCCATAAGAACAAACTACATGTTCATGTATTGTTTACGTATATGACTTCGATGGATCAGGGACACAATAGGTGACGGGTTTTAAATGAGCTACAAAGTCTGCATATATTATAAAATGTAATTTTAATATTCTTTGAAATTTATCAAAATAGATTTCATAATTATTTGTTTCAACCAATATTTTTCTTTTTTATGAATTCATATTTATTCAGTAACAATTTGAGCACAGTCATGTTTCTGGTAATTAATTAAATTAACTTTAGATTAAAAATAGATACGGCAACCGGCCCAGATATGAATAGCGTCATTTCGATTTGTTATTTGTTTATTTTCCAAACGTGATAAATACAATAATGACCATTTCAACCATTGTTTAAAAATAATAAGTTAATTTGTAATTAATTAGAACATTTTGTAAAGTTTTTTTTTCTTTGTTAAACTCTAATTCAAACATATTAATGCTAATGTCATTTTGTTTTTCTACCTTGGGTATATCAGATAATTTGATTGGGAACTGAATATTATTAAACGTTAGTTTATTTTGATGGCTCAAGTATGATGATACCCTATCGGAATGTGTATTTGCAGGATATAGTCCACTTAAAACATTGTTGATCGTTCTTTTTTACGAATATACGAAGATCCCGTAAGGGATTGAACTTATTAACATGCATTTCTAAGAACTGTTTTTTTTTTAAGGTTTTTTTGTTTTCTTTCTAAATCACTGTGTCATTTCACGTCATTTCAATCATTACACATTTTATTCTTAATGTCATCACTTAAAGGTTCTGAATAATTTTCTAATTCACCAATTTTTAGCCAATTCCTAATAGTCAAATTTAAAAATTCAAAAGAATTTTTTAAATCTTTTGTTTCCTGATCAAAATCTGCATGAATAATAAAATAGTATTGATTCTTCAATTGATGCTATAAATACTTCACGAGTGATATAACAGACACATAAAGTAAATTATGATTAAGAATAAGACATTTCTATTTGTGTTTCTTAGATCGTAAGTGCTGAGCAAAGAATCTTTGTTTAACCTGTAAATCACATATTTGACACATCATGTCCTGTGTACGAGTTGTATTGGAAGATGTTGACGTCGATGCTAGTTGTAAATCTTTAATACTATTATCAGCTTTTCTCTTTAAACTTCGACCGACTTGAATTGAAGATTTTCTGTAACATGTCAAGTCATATCAAGCGTGAACCGACACGTCTCCAGGTTAAGTTTTTGTAAAGCGTGAGTGGACACAGCCTAAAATCTTGAGATACACCCTCGGGGAGACTAGTTTTTGGAATGTCACCACCAACATCATTGTAATTAAATAGGAATAACTTAATTATGAACGGGGCAAAACATGATAGACCAATTACGATAATGATGTAATTACATAACAAAACTAGAGACAAGTTATACACAGGAGCCACTGTGATGTCACGCGGTAGTTTTGGTCAAGCGTGAGTCGACATACCCCAGACACAGGGGGTGGTTTTAAAAGTGGTCAAGCGCGAGTCGCCACACCCCCAGACACAGGGGGTGGTTTTGAGAGTGGTCAAGCGCGAGTCGCCACACCTCAGACACAGGGGGTGGTTTTGAGAGTGGTCAAGCGCGAGTCGCCACACCCCCAGACACAGGGGGTGGTTTTGAGAGTGGTCAAGCGCGAGTCGCCACACCCCAGACACAGGGGGTGGTTTTGGGTTTTTAGAGTGGTCAAGCGCGAGTCGTAGGGGGCTTTGATCTTGTGTTAACTTCATATTATCTTCATATAATATCTTGGATGAAGCAAATATTCGTTGGTGCATATATGAAACGATATTCTCTTGGCTCAACTAATTCTTTTTTACCGTGTAAGAATGATTTTTTGGCACATTATAAAAGTATTTTTCGTATAAATACCTGAACTTCACAGGAAGCAGATTATTACTTGCTATATTTGCTTTCTCCGTAATATTTGGATGTAAATATTCTATTACATGTCACTATCTGACGTAGACATTTTTAATAAAACTCTTTGCTTATGTATTTTCTAGCCGACTTTCGCCGCACACTGACACTTGAGTGAAATAAATTTATTTTTCAGAAAGCGCGGATAGATTACGTAATTAACCATATTTTGGTATCAATTACTGTACAGTATATTGGTTCTTTCCGCGCTTTTTTTTTATGAATGTAAATATTTTGGGTGTATGGGTAAAGGCCTAGTTTTTAGACTAAGACTCCGCTGTCCAACCGTCTGTCACCAGGATGTATCTCCGTGATAGACAGTTGAAATTTTCACAGATGTTGTATTTCTGTTGCCACTATAACAACAAATACTAAAAACAGAATAAAATAAGTATTTAAGGGTGCTCCCATACAACAAACGTGATATTTTTGCTCGTTTTTGCTTGATATTGATAACAAGTAGACGCTTAAAATATTCACAGAACAGATAATGTTACGGATCCCTTTGTGCGCGAGTCCGACTCGCGCTTGGCCGATCTTTTATTTATAATTATGCCGTGCATCGAAATGAACATCGGTTGGATGCAATTTTAGTTTTATTTTTGGAGTAGGTTAACCATAAAATCCAATAAACAGACACTGACATTACCTTTTATTTTTATGAGACACCACTACTTTACAATCTGATTATAAATCCTAGTATATTGTGTATTAAGGGCGGTAACGAGAAAATTATCAATGAGAAACTATTTAGAAGCCTAAGGCCGAAGGCCAAAGGCTTGAAAAACTCGAGTTTGTAATTTCCTTACCGCCCGTGTTACGCACAATGTTTTTCATCACATTTGGGAGTAAAAAAATGAAAAGAAGAGGCGAATAAACTAACATACTTAAAAATTTACTTTTTGTTTAATAATCCATTTAAATTTTTGAAAACACAGTAGTTTTCAGTTACCTTAGTGTGTAAATATTTATCATCAGAAGCTCCATTTATATTTTTCGAATTATTTTTCCCCCTAAGTGCCTACTTTCAATTTTTTACTCACATACGTACCCATCTGACTTTCTTTTCAAAAATGCTGTTAATTTTATATACCGTTCAATAGTGTATCGTTTAATATTTGGCCTTGAAATGCTCTTAATATAGAGTAAATTGCCCAGAGGGAAGATGGTTTGTATTTTACGGCAATTTCCCCAAAAGAAAGCTAATAGGACTTTCTCTAAAAACGAATTCGTTTTCTATTTCTTTTTCTCGGTAATAAATCTTGCGTATGTTGTTAAGTAGCTACCTGTCTATTGGCTTCGGTGGTAACAGGTCAAGGGCGTAGCCACCTTTTGTGCTGGGGGGGGGGGGCAGTCTTGGTACAAAATGTTCTCATACGGCAAAACTGGCATTGTAGGCACTTTACTCTGTTATTATTCATAGGCGTGGAGCTACTTCTGGCGAAAAGGCACTTTTTCCTAAAAAACCTATTCTCAATAGCGCAAAAGCTATGTTTTATGCTTATAAGCTTTTACATATATTTTCAGTGTATGTACGTACAGAAATAACACTGATTTAGACACTGTATAAACTGTTACATATGTACATATTCACCAACTTCAAACTGTAATTCAGATCAGATTTTTGGAAATTAGTAATTATTTTTACCTTTTTAGTGCATCTTTTTGAAGCCGGTTGTTTTTTTTTTGTTAAAAGTCTTTAGATCATTGGATAGAATGTGTCAATTATGTTTGTCCAGTTGTCCGAATTCCAAAAAAGGAAGTTGGTTGGTTATTTTTTCCCGGGACGGAAATAGTTTTGTCGGTATATCTTCTAAAAAGTTTTACACTGTGTAAATTCTCATTTAATTTAAAAATTTAGTAAGACCAGAAAAATAAATTTTACCCAAACTGAACAACTAAAATATTAGAAAAGAATCTTAGACAATTACATCTTTTACATTTGTTATTTATATGTTAAAACCTATTTTTTTCTGGTTCTATATTATTCGATACAGGTTTTTCAAAGGTGTTCTCCCAAGGATTCAAACTGGAAGTTAAATTTTACGCGACGTTTTTCAGCCTTCCAAAATAGTAAATTTTCAAAAAAGCTTATCTTAATTGAAAAATAGAAACGATTACTTACTAAACAGAAAAAAATACTATAAAATTAAATAACACGATCTACATATACATTTTTTGAGTGCCTTTTTTAATGTCGCTGAATACGAATGTACCAATAAAACTTAAAAATTAGCTCAATTTGAAAAATATCACATAATATAGAACAGGTTCTATGACTTACAGTCAAATTTCAATGAACATAAACTATTTATTTTATTAAATTTAACATATTTAATTTTTGTTATTTGTGTTTGGGCATTATTGGTAAGACTTTCAGTAACCTTTCAATGAATCCAAACTATTTCTTTTTTTAACTTTAATTTATTTAGTTTTGTAATTTAGTTTGGGCATGATTGACTTATTAGATTTACGATACCATAACTGTGTAGCAAAATAGATCGGCACTATTCACCATTATATTATAATTACAGTTTATAGTAAAAATCATCCGAAAGTCATATATCATACTTAGAAAGAAACCTTCACGTTTTACTGGTTTACACAACGCAGACGCATTGGAAAAGTAAAATGAAAAATAGTAAACAAATTTTACCTAAGTAAATCACTTAATATTTATTTAGCAATCTTGTTACGAAGATTTGGTTTTTCGAGCTTCTAGTAATCTTGAATTCTCGAAGCTGTTGATGAATATGTAAACCTAGGACAAATTGTTCGGATAGGTAGGTCCAATTTCATCCACAATATTATTGGACTTAATTATAAAATAACTAGGGTGAAGGACTAAAGGGCAACAGACAGACCACATAGCCTATGAAGCCTATGGAGAAAGAAGGTTATAGAGGGGAACTGTGATTAGAATAGCAGTGTGAGTTCCTCACTTACTAGATAAAATAGATAATGTGGTTTAGACACCAGTAGAATTATTTATTTTTGAAGTGTTAAGACGGCTGGTATGATCCCGTAGGGAGCCGTATAAATCAGCTAGAAAATTATAAAAGTCGATTAAAATAAAATGGTTGAAAGAATCAAGTAGTAGAATGGTTGAAAGCTTGAAGTAAATAAAACGTGTTTAACACGGGAAACTTTTGTCATTCCGTAAATCTATTTATGTAGGTAGAGAAACTTTTAAAATAGTTTCCAAGTTTGTCGGGAGTCAGGAGAGTAAATACTTACAAGGAATGTACGAGTGTAGTTCAGAGATTTTTATGACTTGCTACGTTTTCTTGGTTTTAAGATTTTTGTTTTTTTACTGTTTTCGAAAACTGAAAATCAGTGTGTAATAAATTATGTATTTTTGGGAGTCCTCTAAATTTAGCCCTCGTTGGAAGATGAGTCACAAGCGCAATTCTAATTTCTGAGTTGCGGCTAAAAAAATACCGTTATCGGCGAAGAACTCCTTAATTATAATTAAGTTTTCTTCTACATGAGTTAGCTGTAGCTATGGTTCGTTGAAGCTCGCTCGCAGTTATTCTCGTGGGAACTTTTTAATTTTTCGGGATAAAAAGTAGCCTATGTCCTATTCCATTCCAGGTCCTAACCTATAATGTGAGCCAAGTTTCATCCCGATGCGTCTAGCGGTTCAAGCGTGATTGAGTAATAAACATCCAAACTTTCACATTTATAATATTAGTAAGATTGAAACATTTCTTAATGGGACATAATTTTTTTATAGTATTCGGTGAGCTTGTGTCGGTTGAGGGGTATTGGCTGACTTGTGCGGGCTTAGATCTCGTACATCAATTCTGTTTCTAACAGTAAAAACACTCAGCTACTCCATGAAATTTTTCGTAATCTGCTTGTAAAGATAAAGCGACTTAGGGGCTAACTATGGACGTGGTATAAGTGGTTTTATTGATGCTAAAATTACAGCGGAAATGAGTCCACTTGCCTTCCGTCGTCATTCGGAATTGTGGTCTTCCTGGTCTTTTTTTTTGTTATTTCTAGTTTAAAAAATTTAAACATTTTAACGTAATAGGTATTAAACTTGCCAAGAAGGCTCATAAAGAACTTTTTTTAACTCGGTTTTTTAAATAGTATATTAAATCTAAGCATGTGTCCTCAGTGGCACTTTCTTTACTGTCTCTAGTTAAGCGGAAGACACTTTGTTTTTGTGATTAATAATACTACACTATTAATAACACTTTTTGCTCTTCTCACTGTATTTGTGTTGTCGAAAAGCTAGATTGCCCTCAAGTAAATATTTTTTTTAAATTTTATTGACGAACTACATTGAAGTCCCAGTGGAGATTATCTTTTTTAAAATCTGTGGATGATTAGAATACTTATAATGTTTTGGTACAGCCCTACAGCCGTTTACTATAGATAGGTTCATACTGGCATTAGGACATTTCCTTTTTTTGTTTCTGAAGATCTTCCTAAATGATAAACACAACAAAACTGCCAGTCTTTATTGACGGTCCTCTATTTGAAGAGCAGAGCCACACTTGCGTGTCCGTACCTGGTCTAAAAACCGAAAAGGGGACAGAACAGTCAGTTTAGCTGGATATTTCGGTAAAAAGACCAAACATCTTTAATTTTTAGTCTTAGTCCTACACGACATTTTTTTAAAAGTAAAACAAAGTGTTTTTATCAATTACGATAAACTCTTCTTAAAGTCTAATGAAAAAACAATAAAATTAAACGAATCTGTGTTCTTTATTATTAATAATTTAATATTACTTACAATATTCCTGGCGTGGGGAGGACAGTGCTAGTCTGTTCGCTTGCGGTAGCGATACAAGGTGAGGCGGGCGGAGTGGGAACAAATACATGACGCAAAAAACATATCAAAATCCGGATAGGCCAGACACTGTCTAATTTGGCCGCATACGCAACCAAAAAGCCTGACTGCTTTATTCGGACGCCTATCTTGCAACCCTGTGCGCGAGGCTTAAGACATCATTAAGTCAAGCATAGTTTAATTAAATTCAAAAAATTTCAAATAGTCTTCTACTGCAAAGTAAAACCAATATAAAATAATCAGTAGTTATTTTATAATTGATTGCGGTTTTTTCCAAAGAAAAAAACTTAACATAATTTTTTTAAATTTTGGAGTCAAATTTAAAAAAAACTATATTGAATACTAGACTTTGCCAGCGGCTCTGCCCGCCCTTAATTCGGTTATCGGCGTGGGACTCCTTTATTTAATCTCAGTATTAATACTCCTTATTGATTGACTCCTTATTGATAGTGATTTACTCCTTAATTAGCCCGCCCTAAATTCGGTTATCAGCGACTGTGATTTACTCCTTAATTACACTAATGAAGTTTGCTATATCAAGCTGTAGCTATAGCTATAGTTCGTTTAAGCTCGGTTATAGTTATTTCCGCAGGAATTTCGGGATAAAAATAATAGCCTAAATGCTAATCCAGGACCTAACTTATATGTATGCCAAGTTTCATCGCGATCCGTCCAGTGGTTGAAACGTGAAAGAGTAACAAACATCCATCCAAACAAACTTTCACATTTATAATATTAGTAGGATACTAACTACAATACAACAATAATTTTTTACCACATTTAGAATTTTAAAGTTTACAATGTTACTATCAGTATTTGTTTAAATATTACCGAATTAAATAAAATCACACTCTTTGTTTGTTTACCCAGTAAAATAAAATGAATAAAAATACATTATAATAACTACAATTCACATTTAATTTTAAATAAGCAAAACTTAAAGACGTCATCAATTTAGCAAAGTGAAAGCCGCAACCGACAATTTTCAAAGAAGAATTAGTTTATTCAGCTCAAATTATGTCTTCAAAAAGTGTAAATTTGGTAAAAACCCCGCATTTTCACCAACACTTCATCAGAGTTAAAGCGAAAAACAGCTAATTTAAAGAATGAATTCCGTGAATGAATAGCGCAAATTATAGCCTATTACGACGTTACAGGAATTTACGAGCCCTCAGCAACGTAGCAGGCAATAAAGGAATTCACGAAACTGAAATAAAATACGTGTTGTAAGGGGTTTCATTTTGTAATTATGTAGAACCTCCCTTTTAAAAGTTGAAATTTAATGCCTTGCTACGTTACTGCTTATTGTGTCTGCGAATGCAGATGAAAAGTCTCAAATAGTAGTTTTAGTTAAAGTTTACACAAGTCAAGTCAAGTAAATTGTATCTAACTGTTTTTTTTTTTCAATATAGCTTATAAACTAAAGGTATCCTAAGGAATAAGCTAACTGTTCCGCTATGTGTTTTGTAGGTTCGAGTGTAGAAATCTGCATCTACTGCCAGACTACAAAAGCATAAGTCCCTAATAGCATAAGCATTAGAACCGGACCAATAAATAGGAAATTGGATGACGGATTTGCCAAACTTATATAACTAATGTCATAAATAATGAGGTCAAACGAATGAGAAAGCCTTTAGTGAAAAAAAAAAATTACTAAAAGAGGTACTTTGAAAACATTTCTGAATAAAAAGCCTATGATTACATGTTTTGCAGATAGTCTATTTGCTGCTCAAATGCCCTCAGATTGCTGAAGCGACTAACTTATATTGACATTTCTATTTCCTTTAAGAAATTAAGGGATACGTTTAGGAAAATTGGGTGATGTCATTGATATCGAATATGTATTGTTCATGAAGTATTTTTTTATCGTTATTACCTTACCTTTTTTATGACTGCTTTCATTAAATAAAATCAGTTACATCGTATTTAAAATTTCACACAATCAAAAAACATCTGGATTTTTTACGAAAATAAAATTATTAATATATAAAAGATGAAATTTAATGAAAATTAACTGAAATCATTGAATTGCTAATTTATTATCAAATTATGGTCAATTCCGTCAGTCCGTTGGAGGGGCCAACTAATAAAATAAAATGTGATGGCCATAATATGACGGTAAACTATATCTATGTTACCTTACGCAGTGTTTGACAACTATAAGACCACGTGTCCCAATTGAAAACCTAACAAATAAAAAATAAAGTAAAAATGTAAGGGTGTAATACATTGATCTAATATAAACCCCAAAGTAAAAACCGGCCAATCGTAAGTCGTGGTTGCGTCATCACAACGAACTACTTCAAAAGCTTAATACCAACTTCCACGTTTCTAACTTGAACTCGTTTTTCATATTTATTATTAGGCGGCCTCGGCACGTACTAACGGCCCCAGATGACGATCTTGCTATCCGGATATCGAGATTAGTCTCAACGACCTCCCCTAAAAGGGCCTCCACGACGCCGATGTCCCGGGGTTCGTCGGCGACCGCAAGGATACACGAGGTTTCAAAGAGTGCCGGGGCGCTTCTCGCCCCCACTCAATCGCAACCACAACCACGTAACGGGGAACTCTCCTCCTGGCGTTGACTCACTTTCGGGTTTGAGGTTCACGCTGGTGGAAGGGACGCCCCCGAGAGCCTTAGAGCGGTGGGCGCTATATGGGCTGAGGCTCCTTCAGAGTCTCGCCCCAAAAGCACGGTAAAGCAGTAATGGCTGCAACAGCCAACTGCATTGTCAGTTCAGAAAAAAAAAACCTATACCTAATTTATCTTCTTAGTGGACAAATTAACTTTTTTTGTTCTTACGTTATATAAACTGCAAAATTTCAAAGTTCTTGACCCACTGATTTACGCTGTGCATTGTTTGTTAGTCAGTGCTTTTTTTGAATTATAATCTGATTAAAAGCATTAAGGATCTTTTGAGTATGGGACATCGAATCTTAATTATTGAGGCCTAAGTCCGAGTAATCAAGGCAACTGGGTGACCTATATCCATCGATATATCGATATGTCGAAATATATGCGAATATATCTTTTGTTTATTTTCTATCTTATGAATTATACTAACTTTTTATTGCTGGAGTGATAATACGCATTCTATTATATACATCAGTTGAGTATTTTGACCCCTTAACATGTTTCTTTGTCACTTTAGTGATGTAAAAACACTTACCTGCGTCCAACGTTTTTTGTTTTCTTTAAAAATGTCCGTGACCGCATCTCACCACAATGTCAATATGAAATTAGTATATTGGCCTACAATCTGTAAGCAACAACTCTACTGCTAAGGTGGATCCTAGCGAACGTGTATTTGCTAAATTATACAACATATAATATTTGACTGCAATATCTATTTTATTGCAAGTAAGCATTTACAGATCAAGGACCTTATTGGGAACAATCTCTATTTATTCGGACTCTGGAATTCGAGAGAAAAATGTATACAAGTACATTCAAGAGTTTCGGGAGGTAAATCAGAATTTTATATATATTTGTGCCGAATTCCATAGTCAGAATGGCTCGAGACTGTTCCCAATAAGGTCCCAGGCCTTAGCTTTCACTGATTCGATATGCTTGTCTGATTTATGGACCTACTCTTCACAGATTTATCTTAATTATCTCTTATCTTGTTTTTTATTACAATGCCATTCCAGGGAATTTAAATATTTGGTAGAAGATAGTTAGACTCATTCTATAACTTCAATTTTATATTTTGGCGGTAACAATAAAAAAAAACAGTTCACTTTTAATATATATTTATTTACATTTCTTTGTTTTATTAAAATATATTTACAATAATAAATAATTTGTACCAAAAATACATCACAATTCGTTTTTTTTAATAAAAGAAAAAAAGGCTAATAAAGGTTTGAAATATTTCTATTTTATATCTTACATAAAGTTTTAAAATTGTGCTTATCATAAGTAATGATGAAATAGATCTCACAAAGTATTTATATTTACAAACCGATGTTATTCATCGATGAGGTGGATTCAAGGTAATATGAAATAAATAAAAATTAAACTAACAATTCCATTAACTACAATTATAATGATTTTTCTTATAAATGACCAAGTTGCAAAAAAAAACTATTAAAATTTTTCACGAAATAGAGTTATCGAATATTAATCAATAAAATAAACTCAGTGGCGTAGTGTCATTAACTATATTGCAAATCTTAAGAAGCTTAATTTCTCTATTATCTAATATTTCTGGTACCACTGACGTAACTAAACATTGTTTTTTTATTTCATGTGCCAAATTCTACAAAATGATTTATTTCAGGCATTTTAAATGTATACAATATCAAAATAAAACATACTATTGAAGCAGATTTGTCCAATGAAGATTTTGCACAGCCTTGTTGCATAGCAGCTGGATGTTCACCTAAAATTTTTCAAGCTTGAGTATACATTTTTTTTTTAATATTATATAATACTGAAGAAGGACTATAAAAATTAACTACAAAGCAAGGTTCTCATTGTTAATTTACAACAAGCACCATTGTTGTGTTACGATGATGGATGTTTTGCATTTAAACGATCACAACCCAAACATGTTTATCCACTTTCATTCTTCAAAATGTCGGTTAAACACGTCGCACCCTTAGTAGAAATAAAAGAAAAAAAAGAAATTCAATCTTCTGATTTTAAAATGCTAAGCTTCAAAGTTGGAAATTAATTAAAAATCACCTCAACAATATATAGTCATATCGTCACAACGTTTCTTTAAACTTTATCACAGATGATGGTTATACACAACACAGGATTTTGTGGAACTTGTGTCGAGTCCTACGAAATTCCGTGTTCTGTATAACTATCATCTGTGATAAAGTTTAAAGAAACGTAATGGCGATGTGAGTATATATTGTTAAGGTAACTATTAATGAAATTCCAACTTTGAAGCTTTGCATTTCAAAATCAGAAGATTGAAATTATAAATGTCATGTCAATTTCATTATAAATGTCACCCAAAAGATTTCCTAAAAAAGGTTAGCTAAAAAAACATTACACGCTACCACATTTAGGACGAAACCTAAAACAAACATAAAATAGTTATCTACGACCACAAAATTACTTAAGAAAGCACTGTTTATTTATTGTTATTTGGGCCCGAGTCAATTAGGAAACTTTGTTGGCGATATCACAGAAAGTTCCAATTTTGCGTTGAGTCGTTTTCGTCCTAAAGGTGTGATATAAGTCAATGTTGTTCGTCGCATGAAATCACAATTTCATACCTGCCTCACTACAAAGTTAATTTAAACATATACTTTATAGATATATATTTCATAGAAAACTATAGTAACAAAATTACAATATTTTTTCAACAAATGAAATTAGTAGTAGCAGTATGATGATTTGACTTACTAGGATATACCAATAGTAAGCCAGGCAGACAAACATGAAGAATGTTTGTGGTTTCCAGTTCTTTATTTGGTTCCAGAACTCTAAGATTTAATTACAGCCTCTAATCTTACCATTAAGAACATGGACTCTCGTCTTTGCAGAAGGTGCATTATTAGGTTCACAAGTATAGAGCCCTGCATCTGAACCTGTGGCTTTCTGGATAAGAAGCCTACTGGTACTCTTCAAGCCCTTCTCAGTGACAAGTGAAATCCCACCTCGTGCTGAATCAAAGTTTATCACCTGTAGAATATTATAATTAAGTATCGTCTTCAGTCATGTAAATCTACAAAAGAAAGTTATAAGTGTTCTATTTGCGCATACCTGATCTGCATACAACCATGTGATACTAGAGGGCGGCTCTGGAGTATGTCGGACAGTACATGTTAGATTTATAGTTGACCCTGCTTGGATGAATAGCTCTGAACCACTGGAGAGAGTCGTTTCTGGTTCTGCGATGAAAACAATCATATTTAAGTACGGCGGAAAGGAAATGGTTTATGTGTTTAACATTAATGATGGTGTATTTTTCCACAAATATTCTTAAAAATTTTATCCTGAGTCAGTGGATAATACATTTTTGAAATATTGTCAAAGTTTACAATTCTTAACTTAATCTATTATAATACAATTGGTTTAGCAAATTATAACTCACCAACAATATTGAGGTAGACGGCATGGCCAATTGGAGGAGTGGTCGAAATTTGGCACTCATATTGCCCCGAGTCACGTCTTTGAGGGCTTCGTATCCTTAGTGCCCATTCTTCAGAGCGAGGTTTGTGCTGCGCTTCGAACCTCTGATCAGAGGTGTAGGTATAGCGTCCTACAGTCAGTAAGTGAATGTCGCGATGACGCACCCAAGATACCTGTTATTAAACCACAAAGTTAATGGTACCTGCTCTTTTACCTTAAGTGTTTTCCTAAAGATAAAAAATCATGTAAATTTCTTTTTGACCGATGGACCGGTAGTTTTGACCATTTTTTTAAAAGTTTTTGGTAAAAGCTAAAACTCATTTATTTTTTGTTATAGTATATGTTTATTAAGTAAATATTTGTTTCAATGAAGTGAATTTTATTCAACTACCTTCAAAAATAATTTAGAAATCCAATTTTAAAGAACAATAACGTACTTCATATATTTACAGTCAGAATTTCATTTTAATTGATCTGAAATAGAATCAAATGAAATTATAACCTCCAAAAACTCCTCTTATTCAACCGACAAATACAAGTCAATGACATATGAAATGGCAATAAAATCTAAATAGATCAATATCTTAAAGTAATGGTCGAATAGATTTTTCTTAAAGACAAAAAATAATCATAAGTTTTGACACGCACTTGCACCCGATCTAAAACGTAGCTAAATATAATAGCAGATTGTTAACTAAGGGTTCAAATGACCTCTTTACCCGAAGCAAACATTCTACCTTTCATACCGAATATATAAGGAAAGTAAAAAGAAGTTTATTTTCTTGTCAGCTCGTCACTTCATAAAATTTTGTACGTAATTTAAGTATCTTTCCTTCTCTGTAGTCGCCTCGACTTTTACCGAATCTGGGGCCAGCGTTTCAGAATCGTTTGAATTATTTTTTTTGTTAGTAAAATATTTTAGTTTACAAAGCTGTTTGAAATTTAGGATTACACATATAGTTCAGCACCGCTTATAGCCAAATTTTATAGTTTATTTTATTTTGAATATGGAATACGCCACGCCACCGCCGGCCACCCAACCCAATATTTTTGATTCGCACTGGCTGTTTATACACAGACAAGTATTACAAGGCCGCACAATTCACCCTAGGTTGGGAAACAGTATTTTCTACTAGTAGCTTGAATAAAATAATCATTACTTTCCGAGTATGAGTGATGAAAACATTTTTACATCGATTATGTTGAAAACTACTAGTCTACGACCAATAGTTATGGAGATATAGCACTTTCTAGTTTGACAGCTGTCATCCGAAAGGAAGATTTTGATGAGATCTATCACTTCTGTAAAGAAATTACTAGTCTACGATTTATAGTTTCGGAGATATAGCACTCTCTAGTTCGTTAGCTGTCATTAGAAACGAAGATCTTGATGAGATCTATCACTTCTGTAAAGAAACTACTAGTCTACGATTAATAGTTAAGGACTTAAATGAGACTCACACTCTACATTTTTTAATTACAACAACTTCCATCCTTTTAAAAGACGGTTAAAAAGGAATAATGTTTAGTTCAGTATAAAACCTCCCTGAACACCTCTTTGAGAACACACTTTTTTTGAAGTCGGTTAAAAGCTTTAATATTATCATATCGTGGTAGTGGTCGAACTGGTCATGCAGTTGTACGACGGTCCCTGTAAATTTCGATTTTCTAATGTTAAACTATTTTTTATTTGGACTACGGAGAAAAAAAATCCTTGTTCGAACAACCAGTTGGACATAATAGTTGGACGAACGGGAGAAATCCCGATTATCCGACATACATTTGGTTTTGGATTATAATTTTGATGTCTAGTAACAACTACAACTAAAAACCCTCAAATCTGCAATTCTCTTGGTTCTCAGTTAAGATCAAATGAAAGGTGGGAAACCATTAAAAGGGTTCATGTTAAAATGTAGAAGGTTTAGTGCACATTTTCGTGTTGAAACGATGGATATTAATGAAACTTATTATAAACATAAAAGAATCAATTCTCGTAACTCTGAAACATTTTGTGAAAAAGTATTGACACATAAATAAACTGGTCGTGATTTTTTATTAATTTTCTTCTAAACCGTTTATCAATTTAATGGGTCCTTTGTTTAAATAAACATACAATGGCGGCGGCCCCTGCCCCTTTGTAATCTTACCATATTACTAATAATTTTTTCATTGTATCTATAACCTAGCATGTAATATTTTAAGTAAAAGAATTGTAGATAGTATGTATATTTCTATGCTGCGTAGTTAATACAACAATATTTCTAGAATATTAAAACAGTTCGTTTATGTAAATCTATTGGGAAACTTTCAACAATCTATGATTTATGTATTTTGCTTAAAAATATTCATAGAGTACGAAACTCTTGTCGAATGTTTTACCAGTTGAATATTTTTGATATTTTTAAAGAGCTTTGAAGAAGTGCAGTTAGCCTAGTAGATGTAAATATGTATATGTATGTGATTTTTGATACTCACTGTCCTGTTCTGTAGATTTTTGACTCGACACAATAGACGTACTGGGTGACCAACGAGACCAGTAATATTTTTGGGAGTTGTGGGATCAAAATATGGTTCATCCACAGAGTCGTGCAGTTCGTGAAGAAACTCTGCCCGAAAATGACGGGAAGATACGTTAACTGGTGTACTGCTGATTTGAGCTTCGTTGTCCGTGTTAGCTAGACAAATATAAACGTGTTTAGTGTGGAATTGTAAAAAAACTAAATCATTGTTCACATTACGTAAATTTTTTTATACCACTAAGGTGGCAAACAAACTTACGGTCCGCCTGATGGTAAGCGGTCACCGTAGCCTATGGACGCTTGCAACTCCAGGGATATTACTCGCGCGTTGCCGGCCCTTCAGAAATCTATAACTTCTTACGTTATGTAACGTAATGATAACATTATATTTACTAAAAAAAAAAAAACAGAAACAAATGAATTATTTTTATTTTATTTAATTTTTGCTTCTGGTAAAACGATACTCTACACAAGTTCAAAACTTACAGTGACCATAGTGTAAACTTTAAGTTAAAACAAATAATAATAAAAACCTATGGTGAGTTAGGATTACGTCGCTAATTGTGTAGTGGTACGAAAGCCTCAGTGCGCTAATTCGACTCGCACTTATGGCTGGTTTACATGCATTTAGTTATTAAGTAAATAAGTAAATTTTAACTTAATCTGAACTAAATAATCAGGACTTGAGCGTTTACACGTGAATTTAGTTAGGATCAAGTAAACCGCACATAATGGACGCCCAAATACGCATCGTATTAAATTCCGTCACAAGTTACATTTTTAATGAGGTAAATGATTAAAAAAAAAAGAAAAAATAGGACTACTGTGGGACCACTTTTAAAGTTCCATAGACAGTCATGTTCCACAAATTTAACTGTCGTATTTTCAGTCCATAGCGACATTTTATAATATTTAATCTACAAATATTTACTGAACTAAAAGATATTATGAATTTCCTTGGTTTAATTCGCCGGCGAAAAAAGTGCGGGGTGGGGCACGCAGTAACTTAACCGAAAAATAAGAACAAATCCTAAACAACTTTCCACTAAATCATTAATCGTTAACTTATAATTTTAAATTAATTTAGTGTTTACATGCGACAATTGACTGAAAATTAAGTTAAGTGCTTGGCTACTTAAAACGTGTAAACAAGCCATTATAATTCATTTTTTTTTTTTTTTTTTTAAAATAATGCCTGTTTCACTAAAAGTCATTTCAGTTTTACTAGAAAACTAACATTATTTTGTGAAATTAGGTCTGATATAAAAATACAGTGTTACATAAAAAATTTAAATCACCTTTGTTAAAACTACATTTTATACCGTAGTCAGCAAACAGTTGTCAGAAACTGAATACTTTATCAGCCTTAGCCGACAATTGAAGGGGAACCTAAGATAGCAAACGATTTTTCAACGTTGCAAAGACTGAAAGCAGGTCTTAACATTATTAGAATAAAAATGAAATTTAGCTTCCGAAAAAGATCCTGGTTTTGTAGACATGTTGTCTAAGGCGAAAAACGACTGCTGTCCAAAATCTAAACATCTTGAAATCTAACCTTTATTTTGTTGGTTTATTAGCCCAAAGTCTGAAAGTAGCCAGACAGTAAAAAAATAAGTAAGTAAAATAAAATTACTGTACCACAAGAGCAAATTCGACCTCATCAAATATTTATTTCGCAGAAAGATCAAACCTATAATATCTACTGGATTTTAAACTAAAAATGAAGCTAAATTGCAGAATAAATCACAATTTTTGAAATATAATTTTACCTTGTCATAAAACTTCCTTTTCTTCAGGTTTATAGTCAATCTTTAAAAATATTTTTCTTATGGAATACAACATTTTGTTTTCCCACTGTTATATTAAAAAAGGTAATATGCTAAACAAGAAATTCAGTGACATTATCGTTATGGAGCCATATGCTTAAAACTCAGAAAGTATAGCCGCAGATAAGTTAAAAGGTTACTACTCTGAGTTTAAGAAGACACCACATTTGTTGTAGTTTACATACTGGCAATGCAAAATAGGATATTTTAATTCACCTATATTGAATAGTGACTCAAATGCATGCACACATATTCAAAAACGCGTTTACTAATCTATATCTGGAAATCTGTATGCCAGGTAAAAAATCATGGTTAAAGAAGTCAACATATGGAACCAGCGTCATTAACTTCAGCTGATACATCTTGAAGCACAAGGAAGCAATACTCTTTTAATTTGTTAATTACTTGGGCATCATTTGTTTTTTACGCCTTAAAAGTTTATTGGGTTATCGTACGTAAAATAGCAATTCACCAAATATTGGTTACCTACTGTTGAAGCAGTATGAAAACGTATATGAGCTGGTCTCTTCTCGGCCGCCCTGCAACCTCTACAAAGAAAACAGTCAGTGTTGTCGATGATGAAAAAAGTGGGGAAATTATATGTAGTTATTACGTGTTGCATTCTCTTTGTTCTGTCCACTGTTTTTAATATTTTTGTGTTATATTGCAGCATAATTACGTTCTATAGGGTGAATAGCCCACATCATTAATTGTGTTATTTTGTTTAAAAACAAACAATTTAGATGTAAAATTTATTTGACTCATGATATTTCTAAACTTATAAGAAATAATGAAAATCTAATTATACATACCAGAACTAACAAAGACACTGAGTAAAAGTGAAATCTTCCAAGCGTTAAATGATAAAAAATCAATATCATTTACTGCAATCTGCATTGTATTCCCTTACATTCTTGATCTCTTCTCTGAAACACAAGGACAACAACAAATTATATTTTATTAAAATACAACATAATGTTAGACTAAAATTAAACATGCGGTAGGTTCTACCAGATGCTGATTTCTACCAGACAACATTTCATTAGGTGTAAAGACTAATAATAAGGAAACCGGGGCACTTTGACTTCACGTCATGACGATGACATTAGATGGCTTGATTTTTGATACAAGGGATGCTGGGGGGCAGAAAATTATAAAAGCCACTTTTTACTAACTTATCTTTAAGGCCCCATATACTGCACACTAGCGCCGCCACTAAATATTGCTTATTTCTTCTTCATACAAAGTGTATTTTAAAAAATTGAAGGTCTTTTTGAGGTCGTTGAATCCAAAATCAATTATTATTTTAAAATCAAAGATCTCGGATCCCAATATAACTCCATTTCTTTTAAAAAATATTCAGTTTCAATTTAACAACATTTCTATTGGACATTTTACTTAAGTAAGTAAAGTAAGTCTTTACTACACTTTTTATTTTGAAAATCAAAATGGTGGATTTATAATGGTGTGCTTTGTTTAGCCGAAATTCTTCGATAAGAAAGATAAGTTACTAGTATGGTTGTTGTTGCCGAACCTTTACGAATCCTACAGCGCACTATTCTACGAAGCATATCATAAAAATTAGTAGTTATTAAATAACTACATATTTATTTATAACATATAAAGTAAATAAAAAGTACGATTATTTGCAAATACTCAGACCATTGATGTTATCTGATACTCAATAGTAATTTATGAAACTGTTGCATAATAAGAGGTTTTAAACATGAGTGTGTGTTTATAGAGTAATAGATTGTAGTAGAAGTAATATTTAGATTATGAGAAATTACCGTCGCCACATATAAAATATCGGGCGGAGTCAAATTTTCCACACATGCATTACTATCGGACATTTTTAAGCAAAAAAAAAAAACCCTCGAAATTCAGAACAATAAAACATATAAATGGCGCCAAAACCTTGTTCATCACCGAGCATGCGCTTTAGCGTATAAAAAAAAGTATAGAATCTGATTAGTTGGATTTTTGTCTTGTAATACAATCGATATCTATTGTATTATAACATTATTTTGTTAGAGAAAAAGTGTTATAATATGATTCCATTTTTGAATTTTGCTTTTGTGTTTGTAGAGTCTGCCAATATAAACTTGTTTTGTAGTTTATAATTCGGATTTTACTATAAGAAAGTAGATAAACAGTTTTTTCAGCATGTTATCTAAAAGATGTAGAAGCAAAAGTTGCTGAGCTCGTGAGATTTAATTGTATGGATAAGAAATAAGACGTGAATCTCCTTAGGAACCTAATCCTGACCAACATAATAGGTAGATTTACGTGTTTCAGTGCGTTCAACGTAAGCCAATATCCATAAAACCAAACATTTATTGTAATCCCTTGGCCGTAGTTTTATTTCGGTTCCATTAAGAGGGAGGAAACATCAGTTTATTTCTTAGTAAGTACATATTTAGTAAAGCCAATGTGATGTTATGAAATCATATTAAACCGTTAAGGTTTACAGAAATTTATTTTGATTTTGAGATAATACACATACCATTCATTTTTAATTTCTTACATTTATGTTATGTAATGGAATAAATACATGGATGGAGATCTCTATGAAATAGATTTAATAAAAACAACAAATTCGATTTTGCAAATACTTTATTTCAAATTTAAAACTTCCTAAGATTTTTTAATAAAATTAAATAAATATGTAAAACGACAAATTCGAGGAAAACGTTACTAGATAGAATATTTTTTTTATATACTTTTTTTTTACTGGATTTTTTAAATCAGCCTACGGTTATCCTCGGACTATTGATGTCACACCACTGAGTTTTTTGTTCAGGTGTTTCAGGTCACCTGTCAAGAGTTTAACAATAAATATCAGTTCACCGAGCTGTACACACTGTACAGCTGTACACCCTATACACTCTGTACAGTCTATCTAGTGCCGTTTAGTATTCTAATTTTATGAACTTATGCTGCAAACAGTTAGATTTTCTTTAAATGTTCCGATAAAAAATTTTAAACCACAGAGAAACTATATAATTATGTACAATACTCACTATATATGATAGAAATGGAAATAGGCGTATAGAAATTGTACGATATTTGCATGATATTGTTTGTGTTTGTGTTACCAGGGCTAGTGACAACTTGCATTATTGTCATTAACACTCGATTACCTTGATTTTTTCTTATGATTTATTTAAAAAAAAATCAGGATAAACATTAATTAAGTACTCTAAGTAATGTAAGCTTAGACCCTGCTATTAAATCTGTGAATTTTTTGGTCAGTTTAATGTTTATTTTGTTGGATGAAACCATTTCTAATAATACATTGTGTTATCTAGTTGAGATAGGCAAGATACTTGGCATAGGTTTCTAATTCTCAGATTGCAGATATTTTTTTAAATCGTGAATTGAAATGTATCACATAAAGTTGGCCAGTTTTTTTACATTTATGTGTTTGATGGGTATAGCCGACGAACTTAACGTTTAATATTTGCAGTTATGGCTACGCCCTTAACGTGCCTTCACTAAGATTTGACCGACTTTTTGACCGCTTTTTTATATCAAGTTTCATTGTAATGTTTTTAAATGAGAGGTGCTGTTCATGCATTTTAACAACGAAACCGTGAACACAAAACGAATTCCTATAAAGATTTCACGAGACGACACTTAATGTTTATTGTTAGACGTTTTCGTTTCCGACGAATTTTCCCTTAGGTTCTTCCTTGTGATACGTGACGAATGCTTTCAACAATGCTCATGGGTGATGTGATGTGATATACATTATGTACCAGCAAAAAAGGTCCGACTTCTTTTAAACATGTAAGAGTTCACGCTTGTTTAATAATATGGTTTATTGTGATCTGTTTCTTGTCAAGAATAATAAACCTATGTAAACAAGGAGTGTTTATATTTCATATATTTACTTAAGTATGTTTTATCATTTGCTGGATAAAAAATGCAATTGCATTAGAAGCTAAAATCGTTTTAATTTCAAGTTTTAATTGAAAAACTAAGGCATACAAAGTAATATATCCGTCGAAAGTGTTACTAAAGTATATCACAAGATTGTCCAAATAAGAGTTCAGTGCCGCAAGCTACAATGTAGCCTGCTAACGCGTTAACATTTACCGCTCATAAGTTTTCAATTGTAACCATTATAATTTAAATTACGAAACCACTGTCTTCATCTGACAAGATAGAACACACGCGGTTCTATAGAAAGATCTCTAAAGTCTCACAGCGCGACTAGAGACATTAGGATATAGGCTGTCTGAAGTCTTCTCCGATGACCTGAACATCAATATATCAACAACCTTAGGTAGCCACAACACTATCTTCTAGGCAGAATGTGTTGGGTTACCCGAGCGGCAAAAGCTGTCAGCAATTAGGAACATAAGCGATCTCTCGATACGCATTGTCTCCGACACCGCCGGTGTGCTACAAGCTCTTAATAACAACTACAACAATAGCGGACTAATCCTGGAGTGTTACAGTGAACTCCAAATGCACTTAAGAATCATCAGGTCACTATTCAGTGGATACGGTGGCCACGGTGACTTACTGAGCAATGATGCAGCAGATTAACTGGCAAAGAGGGGATAAGACATTAAATAATGGGACCCGAACCGATTGTACCCTGTACCCAAATTAAAACGTGGTTATGCGACAAAACCACACTACAACACAAAAAACAGTGGGCAGAACAACGGGACTGCAGGCTCTCGCATCCCTGGACAAGCACCTGTCGTACAAACTACTGCAACTCAGTAGGAAAAACCTTCGCCACTGCCAACTGCATTACTGACAGTCCGGTGTGTAGAGGTTGTCTAGATAGATATACATGATCTTTCAGCGCAGAAGTGTGAACAATCAACGGGCAAAGCTTCTAGATAGTCCAGAAACCTTGAGTGAGGCACTGAGGAGCATCAGACACCTCCTAGATTTCTGGAAAGAGCTAAAATGGTATGAGTAACCAACGACGGACATATTGGTTACTTATGTACAATAGCCCATGAGGCTAACCAACTATCTGACACGTCTACAAAACGTGGGCACACCAGCGCAGCCCTCCACTGTTCTTCATGAGACTGTGTGGTCTACATAAACAAACTGTTTGCTAAGTACTTAGAGTACCACCGCGCGCGCTCTACGTACTTTGCTATTCGTATGTTTGTGTAATATTCGCACAGTTTGTTGTCTATGAACAAATACTTAATGACAGTCTTGCTCTGTACTTATTTACAAAAACACTTGAATGCATTTTGGTATTTTATTCGTGCCGAGATATTGTAGACACACTATTCTGAAATATCAGAATATCTTTGAGTGCAACATGCGCCACTTAACATTTCGTAATGAAAGTGATAAAGCGATGCCTTTAGCTCAGAAGTGTTTGTAAGATATCTGTATATTCGGCTACGGCAGTTGAATATGAAAACTAAAACTGGCGCATTCGTTTAATGCAACCGTAAAATATAATATTTTTATTAACTTTTCTCTCAGATGAGAAGTTACAGAAAGAGATTCTCTTATGCGACATTGTTTAACGATCTGTTTGTGTTTAAATATGTATATACCTAATCTTTTTTGTGAACTGACATGTTGAGAAGTAATAGCCCGAATAGCTTCGTCGAACTCTCAATAAATGGTGCGCCTTTACCAGTAATCGAAATAAAAAGCTTCAGCGAGAAGTATTGAAACAGCTGTTAGGTTTTTGATCTATAAAAAACTATTTTTCTTTGTAAAAATTCTTTGAAGTTCGTTTTATTAGATTTTCTTAGGAGCTGAATTTAAATCTTTTACACAAAGAGAAGTTGGTCGTGATGTATTTAGGTAGTTACTGTTGGACAAAAGCGGGTACTTGGTGGATACTGACTATATATTTTCATTTAGGTGAAAGCTGATATGCGTGTACGGTCAAACGCCACACATTCTTACATTTTTACCAACTAGATTTTGCCCGTGGTTTAACCCGCCCTAAATTCGATTATAGGTGTAGGATTTCAACGGCAACTCCTCAATTATAGAAAAAAAACCGACTGCTACTTGACCTTTTCAAGTAGCCTATGTCCTTTCTCGGAACTCGAACTATCTCCATGCTAAATTTCACCTTAATCAGTACAGCGGTTAAATCGTAAAGTGCTAACTGACAGACAGAGTTATTTTCGCATTTATAATTATAGTATGAATTTATTGGATTACTTACTTATTTATTTTTTGATTATTAAGTTCTCACCGCTCAAACATGTGAGTTTTATTTCTAATGATTCGTGCCGTCTTGTGTTTTTTAGCGTTCCGTACCCATATGGCAAGAACGGAACCCTTCTGTCCGTCTTTACAGATGAAATTTTACACATAGATGTCTTATTTAAATCACCGTACGGTTTTGAAATAAAATTAAGAAAGTGCAGTTCTTCATACAGATTTTTTTTTACGCATATAGATTTGAGTTTCGTTGGACAGGTCTTTAGAAATGAATTTAAGATTATTTTTAAGTTTTTTTTTCTCTGGAATGTTACCAATACCTTTGTTTTTCACTTTTAATATATAAAAAATACGTTAATAGAGCATTATAAAAACTTTTAAGAAAACTAGTTTTAGACAGAATTGGTTTTTCAAGTATTTTAGATATCCGGGATAATACTCATTCTACGGTACCCTAACTTAATGCGGAATTTTTGATTTCTTCGATTTCGATGAAACTAAGTTAAATTGGATTTTCCCTAATAGGTGTTGCATCTTTGACACGAAAAAAAATTGCTCGCTTTTGCCGGTTTCTACTGAATCCTTTTTTTTATTCCGTAGCATGGCTACTTGGTTTAGCATTATAATTTACTTTTACATTAAGGCTAAGATACATGGTAGATAGACATAAATACGTTGTATTATGCAAATTTGAAATGCAGTAGAATTGAAAAAAAATATTTTACAAAACTTGCTTTTGTCTAGTGCATTTCCTTACTGAGTAATTTTCATTTATTATATTTAATCATAGAGTAGTTCCTGAAATATATCATTAAGCACTCTTTAATCTAGCTATTTCAGCCATTCGATTACTTACACTTTGCTGCATCGAAAAAAAAAGCAAACATAGCACTAAATCATTATTCAAATAATATTTTATTAAAGTTATAAGAGGTTTTGAAGAGTAAAAAATATACCTAACACATAAATTGTCGTCAGAAAAGTGAGGCATAGCGGCCGTCAAAAAAAGTAGTTTTGAAAATCCCTTACTTTAATTTCCAAAATAATGTGTTTATGAGAGTAACCTCAGCGCTCGACGCTCTTCAGTCCCGAGCGAAACGCGTTGGAGGTCGGACCTGTAACACTTTACACCTGACCTGGGTATAAAATAAAAGTTGATATTCAAAAAATGTAGTTTTTGTTTGATTCAAAAAGTAGAGTTTTAGATGAATAAAATGTGCCTTATCTGAATATTCAACGAAATTTGTCGATTTCCCCGAAACAACTGAATATTTTAGTTTTAATTTATTTCGGCTGTTCTGTGTATTTTGAAGATTACTTTCCTCTAGTTTTATGAAAAAAACATTAGGGTAGCTGGGTATTTTACGAGTTTTTATTCCAAATATACCTTTTAACCTTTTAAAATCATAAAACTTCAGGTTTTAATTTTTTTCCTAAACAGGATACCTATTGGACTAAAAATGAAACAAAGGAACTAAATTCCTAAGACATTGTCAGGTAGTTAGATGACATTAAAAAATTAAGGCGTAATTATGGTTTAAATTACTTAAAACGTAGGTATGTTACAAATTCATCTCATAGTAATGTATATGATACTGTAAAATGATACATTATATAATGGTACATTTACATCGACATCGTTGGTATTACAAAAAATGAACTTTCTGGCCTATATCGCCCTCTTAATGCTGCTGTGCGTGCATGGCCTAACGCTACGCAATTTTGGTCGTATGAAATAGGTATATAAATGAAATAGAACTTGAACCAAGCACGCACGTAAACCATAACTTAAAATTTACTTATCAAGTAAATATGTTTAATTATGATTAATTCATAGTCGCGTTGAGTTGTGAAGCAATGAAAAAATAAATAACCTTTTTTTTTTTTAATACCACTAAGGTGACAAACAAGCACACGGTCCGCCTGATGGTAAGCGGTCACCGTGGCCTATGGACGCATGCAACAGCAATTGCAGGGGTATCACTTGCGCGTTGCCGACTCTTCAAAAATCCAATAACTTCTTTCTTGAAGAACCCCATACTGTAGTCATTAGAGAAAACCTTGGCAGGGAGCTCATTCCACAAGCTTTTTGCAGCATTAAAATAGTCATGTAGTGCCATATAAAAGTCACTTATCAACATCTTAATAATATGACAATAAAAAGAAGCTAACTAAGTCAGCAAAAGAGATAAGAAATACCTACACCTTAATATGTATAAAGAGGAATACTATGCCGGCCCTGACAAGCAATTTAAATAAATATTTTGGAAACGCTGCAATACACCTTTTTGAAGTCAAAGGAAACTTTGAAGTGTATCTAATAAGGCATAAAAGAACAACACATGTTAAAGAAAAGATGAGTAAAAGCAGCGAAAGAAAAACAAAATAGGGCTGTGTTGCCAAATTTAAAAACAAACGTCTTAAAAGGGATTTAGGTGGTTGATTCTTTTCATTTAATCTGTATATTTTTAGTATATTATATAATTGAAGTGTATTAATTTAATTGTATTGGTGGTGGGTAACTAAAAAATAAATAGTCTCGATCTAACTATAGTGTAGTTTACTTCAAGGTGACAGCGGTGCGCGATAATAATTAAAAATTACAGTAAAAGTTATATATGTAGTATCAAAATGTTATTAACTTTAAAGTTTTCTTTACAGTTAACATTTGTCAATATGGAACAATCACGTCCTCCAGCAGAATTGATGTTAGAAGGTGGACCAGCTAGTCACGCTGAGGCGAGCCGAAAATGGCTGCGACACTTTGAAGTATTTTTAAAGGGTGTATACAAAGAGAAAAGCGAGTTTGTCATGTGTGTTTAAGTTCACCGAAGACAAAGATTATATAAAGAAAGTGATCGTAAAGTTCAATTATTATTTTGGCACAAAGGTAAACACAATAATGGTTCGTTTTGAATTTTTTGCTATTAAAAGGGGCACCGAGCTTCTTCAATTGAATAACTTCAGTCATAACGATACAGTTAGAGATCAAACGAACACAATTATTATAAGAAAAAAACTCAGTACACGCTCAAAGAAGCCATATAATATTTGTAAAAACTTCCTCGTAACATATCTTTATGATTCAAGGGTAAGCTTTATAGAGTAAAGTTTGTCTTATATCTATAAAAAAGCCTATTGTAACGACGACTGAAAACAAAATCTAGAAGAGAAGTACGTTATTATAATCCAGGAAAGAAATTTCAAAACTCGTTTGATAAGAACTTTGGGAAACAAACGAAAACAGAAAACGAAAAGCGAATTTATTTGAACCTTTATGCCTGTAAGTATTATTTAATGCTATTGGAATGTTCGCATGATTTTACATTCCGTAATTTTATGTAGTAGATTAACTATGTTTTTGTTTATTACACATTATTAGTACCAATATGGCTATACAAAGGCAATAGCTAAGGTGTGCGTAAGGATTGAGGAGCCAACTCTGGAATTTAGGTAACCAGCTAACAAATATTTTCGTAGTCCTAATAAAAGAGCTGTAGGCCAGATCACGGAATTTTTTGTTCAAAAAATAGAAAGTTATTAAGGATCTAAAGTGGCTCCTCAATCCTAACAGTCGGTGTTCCTAGACCTCTAAACCAGATGACTTGAGATAGCTTTTATGAAGTAAGATAACTTTTAATGTGGCTCCTTATTCCAATGTTGGTTAGAATTGAGAAAACCACTTTGGAGTTTTGAAGAACCAGTTTACAAGTTTTTTTTTTTTTTTTTATTTTATACCACTAAGGTGGCAAACAAGCATACGGTCCGCCTGATGGTAAGCGGTCACCGTAGCCTATGGACGCTTGCAACACCAGGGGCATCACTCGCGCGTTGCCGACCCTTCAGAAATCTAATAACTTCTTGGGAACGTGGGATGCTTGCACAGCCCGTGTAATAAGCGTCTCCAGTACTGTCATCTGCATAGCAATGTATGTTGTTGATGTCCAACATATCATTGATGTGCAGTAGAAACAGCGTAGGAGACAGCACAGAGCCTTGCGGGACACCAGCATTAATGTCCATGCTATCAGAGCAACTACCGTCAACTACGGCTCGTATGCTTCTGCCGGACAAAAAGCTAGCCACCCATTTGCACAAACCCTCGGGCACTCCGTAAGATGGCAACTTCGATAGAAGACCCCGTTGCCAGACCCGATCGAACGCCTTCGCTATGTCTAGGCTACATGCCAATGCCTCCCCCTGACTCTCAATGGCTAGTGCCCATCGGTGTGTGAGATACACTAGAAGGTCACCAGTTGAGCGACCGTGGCGAAAGCCATATTGACGGTCACTGATCAGGTCGTGTTTTTCTAGGTATCTCAAAAGCTGTGTGTTGATCACACGCTCCATCACCTTGGAGAGGAGAGAGGTTATAGCGTTAGGCCTGTAATCCGATGGATCTGATCTATCGCCCTGTTTGGGCACCGGGTGCACATTCGCAGTTTTCCATGAAGACGGAAATTGCCTAGTGTGGTAGAAAAGCGTGAAGAGGCGCGTGAGTACAGGACATAACTCAGGAGCACACTGCTTAAGCACCACTGCTGGTATGCCGTCTGGCCCACTCGACTTATGAACGTCTAGGGAAAGCAATGCCCGCCGGACCTCGCGCTGTGTTATAGAGATTTCCGGTATGGTCTTACCGCACCACGGTAAAGTAGGTGGTACAGCGCCTTCGTCGTTCACATTCGAGTTAGAGGCAAAGAGACTGCCCAATAGATCGGCTTTCTCTTTTGCACTGTGGGCCAAGTCACCATCGGTCTTACGCAGTGGTGGTAATTACGACTGGCAGAAGTTCCCCTCGGCAGCTTTAGCAAGCGACCAGAAAGCACGACTCCCAGAAGGATAGCTCGCAAGTCGCCCACCTATTTTGCCGATGAATTGGAATTTTGCTCTGGCAGTTGCTTTCTTACTGAACCTCGAGGCAGCATTTAATTTGGGTTTTAACTCAGAAATATTCGGATCCTTATTATTACGAGCCGTGGTCCAAGCCTCATACGCAGTTTGCTTAAGAATTTTAGCTTCTCTGCAAGACTTATTAAACCACAGTCGTTTTTTGACGCCGGCAGCTACTTGCAGGTTAGGAATGAAACATTCCATACCAGCGAGGAATGTCTCAGTGACTGCGGCTGCGCAGACGTCAGGATCTTCTGAGCTATAGCAGATCTGCCTCCACGGGTAGGATGCATAAAATTCTCGCAATCCATCCCAGTCTGCCGACTTATAATGCCACACACGACGCCAATTAGTTGGCCCAGAAGGATCAGGTTGTGTGCATGACATTTGAGACCGGACGAGACAGTGGTCCGAGGAGCCAAGAGGCGCATCCACTGAGACGGAGTATCCATCCGGACGTGTAGTCAGCAGAAGGTCCAGTAAGGAGCTCGTATGGTCCTCTATATCTGGTATTCTCGTTGGAGAAAGTACCAGCTGAGAGAATCCATAGGTCAGAGCAAATTCATGAGCAGATATCCCTGCATAGTTATTGGTTCGAGAACTGAGCCACTCACGATGGTGGGCGTTAAAGTCTCCCAAAATAACTAATTCTGCTGTAGGATATTGCTCTAGAACTTTGTCAGTCGTCAAACTCAGGTGCGTGAAGAGTCGAGTTACGTCCGTGTCACCGCTATGAGACCTGTATAGGCACGCATAGATACGAGTGTGGCCGCCATGATCTACGCGCACCCACAATATCGACAGGTAGGCTCTCCCTCGCAGCCCAGTTGATAGTGTGCCTTGCTGCTATGGGTTCGATTCCCGCGCTGGACAAACATTTATGTAATTAACATTTGTGTTTATCTTTAGTCTGGGTGCATTTATATATAATATGAATAAATATATTTATAAAAAATACAGCTACGAGTACTTAGGTAGGCAAATAAAATAAAGTAGTAAATTAAAGTTAAATATTTTTGGTATAAACCTAGATAGATGACTTCCTCACAGCCTAGATGTTAGTGTGGCCAGCTGCTGTGCAGAGGGTGTGGGTTGGATTCTTGCACTGGACAAACTATTATGTGATAAATATTTGTGTTTTTCTTCAGTCTGGGTGTATCGATATATGATTATTATGTATTTAAAAAAAAAAAGTCATATACATATATGTTATGGATACTGGTATCCATGACACAAGCTTTGCTTACTTTGGGACAGACGGTGCTGTGTGTTATGTCCAAATCATTATTGTACATAAACAAAATGTGGAAATTAATAATAAATTAGTTGAATTAGTAGTAAAAATTAAAAAAAATAATAGTTATTAAAATTTAATGAACTTCCCTCCTTGGCAAGTTTTATGGTTTAGCTTATATTATTATCATTTGGTTTATTAAGTCAATTTACTTATCCGTACTAGTGCTGTGTTTACTCCCTTTGGGAGTAACACTTTTTAAAGAACAGAATTAAAAGATTTCTTTAAAGCCATCATAAAAACCATAAAGCTTTTAATTCATTCAGAGGATACCTCCCTATAATACGCATAAAAGTATTTTACTTGAGGTGTTTTTATTTATTTATTTAATCTTTCTACACAGGCATAATATGTACAATGGCGAGCTTATGCCATAAGGCATTCTTTTTTAGCCGGCGGCGCAGCGACAAACAAAAAAAAATATTAACAAGATTTATACATATATGTAATAAGAATATACAAAAATAGTAAAATACGCACAACAAAATTTTACTTTGCTATTTACACATAAATATATATATAGTTATATTACATTACAAAATACATACACAGAATACTATAATATACAGAATACTGTAATATCTACAAGAAATATTATACATATACATACAAAATATGTTGTATATAATATGTGTACACTAACATGATCAAAATAGTACTCTTAACGTTATTGTAATATTAGCCTGAAGTAACGATAATACAACATATATACTAAAAAACTATTTAAAAAAAATAGTTTCAAGCAACCCAAGTAATTGAAATTGTAGGAATGTCTATTGTCTGTATCAATTTACTTCACAGCAATATAATGGCACAATGAGCGAGCCCTCGTTAGTTTTATGGCATCCATTTGTCCAGCTTTTGTGAAAAAAGGATCTGGCCATTGGACATTGGGCACAGTAAAATGTTACATTACCTTTTTGACATATATGTGACCCTTTTTGAAATTTACTATGCTTTAAATTAAAGAAGTTTCTAGTGTTTTTTTTTCATTTACAGGGTATAGCATTTTTGCGGGAATGGCCATATTACCTGTACCGCAGGACTAAAGAAATGTATAGGTACAAAAATGGTCAAGGTAGAGCTGTAGTCGCATGCCTGTGTAGTAAGTGTGTGCTAGGAACAGATTTACGTGTAAAGTCCACCATATTAAATTTAGGGAAAATTTATATAGCCTATGTTACCCGAACCATTATTACAAATCTATTGACACCTCATTCATCAGAATCGGTTAAAAAGAGTTTTGAGGTATTAGCTAGAGACAATATTTCGGTGTATTTGTTAGTTGTTTTTATAGTACACTAGCTTTCCAGCGGCTCCGCCCGCCCTTAATTCGGTTATGTACGTGGAATTCGTTAATTATTCTAATGAAGTTTGCTATAGCAAGCTATAGCTGTAGCTGCAGTTCGATAAAGCTGGGTAATAGTTATTCCCGCGATAACTTTTTAATTTTTCGAGATAAAAAATTAGTCTATACGTTAATCTGAGGAGTAACAAATATGTGTGCCAATTTTCATAACGATCCGTGCAGTCGTTGGGGAGTTATAGAGTAACAAACATTCATCCATCCATTCGGACATACTTTTACATTAATGATATTAGTAGGAAGGATACTCGTCACGATCGATACTGCCTAGTCGTTTTTAAATTTAAAATACCTACTAGTCTTTACCCGTGGTCTAGGCTACGTGGAATTCGCTCATCATCATAGAATTCTTACAGGAACTATAGATATATCCAAGAAATAAAGATATTCTATATTATTCCTTGTCCTTTCGTATCAAAACTCAATCACCTCGTTGTTGCGCTGTACAACGTAAAGTAACAATGCTGTTTTTTTTTTTTTTTATACCACTAAGGTGGCAAACAAGCCTACGGTCCGTATGGTCAGCGGTCACCGTAGCCAATGGACGCTTGCAACACCAGGGGCATCACTCGCGCGTTGCGCGGGGCATCACTCCATATCGTGGAGTACTGCTTCGCTCTGTTGAGTACACCAAGTTTTTTGGACGCCAGCTTTACCTTGTCTAGCAAATGATCTCGGAACTGAACATCGCTGGAGATGTCAACGCCAAGGATCCCAATGCTCTTGGAGATGGAGAGGGGAGTGTTCTGGAATTGTGGGACTACAGTGAGTGGGGTTTTCTTAGTGGTTTGAAGGGTTGAATCGGACCAAGTTTTCCCGCCCCCAGTCAGAGACCTTGGACAGACCGATCTCGATTTGAGACACAAGTTCTTCACGCTTTTCCTCCACAACGGAACGTGGATTGTTTGCACGGCCCGTGTAATAAGCGTCTCCAGTACTGTCATCTACATAGCAATGTATGTTGTTGATGTCCAACATATCATTGATGTGCAGTAGAAACAGCGTAGGAGACAGCACAGAGCCTTGCGGGAAACCAGCATTAATGTCATACTATCAGATCAACTACCGTCAAATACGGCTCGTATGCCTCTGCCGGACAAAAAGCTAGCCACCCATTTGCACAAACCCTCGGGCACTCCGTAAGATGGCAACTTCGATAGAAGACCCCGGTGCCAGACCCGATCGAACGCCTTCGCTATGTCTAGGCTACATGCCAATGCCTCCCCCAGACTCTCAGTGGCTAGTGCCCATCGGTGTGTGAGATACACTAGAAGGTCACCAGTTGAGCGACCGTGGCGAAAGCCATATTGACGGTCACTGATCAGGTCGTGTTTTTCTAGGTATCTCAAAAGCTGTGTGTTGATCACACGCTCCATCACCTTGGAGAGGAGAGAGGTTATAGCGTTAGGCCTGTAATCCGATGGATCTGATCTATCGCCCTGTTTGGGCACCGGGTGCACATTCGCAGTTTTCCATGAAGACGAAAATTGCCTAGTGTGGTAGGAAAGCGTGAAGAGGCGCGTGAGTACAGGACATAACTCAGGAGCACACTGCTTAAGCACCACTGCTGGTATGCCGTCTGGCCCACTCGACTTATGAACGTCTAGGGAAAGCAACGCCCGCCGGACCTCGCGCTGTGTTATAGAGATTTCCGGCATCGTCTTACCGCACCACGGTAAAGTAGGTGGTATAGCGCCTTCGTCGTTCACATTCGAGTTAGAGGCAAAGAGACTGCCCATTAGATCAGCTTTCTCTTTTGCACTGTGGGCCAAGTCACCATCGGTCTTTCGCAGTGGTGGTAACGACGACTGGCAGAAGTTCCCCTCGGCAGCTTTAGCAAGCGACCAGAAAGCACGACTCCCAGAAGGATAGCTCGCAAGTCGCCCACCTATTTTGCCGATGAATTGGAATTGCTCTGGCAGTTGCTTTCTTACTGAACCTCGAGGCAGCATTTAATTTGCGTTTTAACTCAGAAATATTCGGATCCTTATTATTACGAGCCGCAGTCCAAGCCTCACGCAGTTTGCTTAAGAATTTTAGCTTCTCTGCAAGACCTATTAAGCCACGGTCGTTTTTTGACGCCGGCAGCTACTCGCAGGTTAGGAATGAAACATTCCATACCAGCGAGGATTGTCTCAGTGACTGCGGCTGCGCAGACGTCAGGATTTCCTGAGCTATAGCAGATCTGCCTCCACGGGTACGATGCATAAAATTCTCGCAATCTATCCCAGTCTGCCGACTTATAATGCCACACTCGACGCCAATTAGTTGGCCCAGAAGGATCGGGTTGTGTGCATGACATTTGAGTCCGGATGAGACAGTGGTCCGAGGAGCCAAGAGGCGCATCCATCCGGACGTGTAGTCAGCAGAAGGTACAGTAAGGAGCTCGTATGGTCCTCTATACCTGGTATTCTCGTTGGAGAAAGTACCAGCTGAGAGAATCCATAGGTCAGAGCAAATTCATGAGCAGATATCCCTGCATAGTTATTGGTTCGAGAACTGAGCCACTCACTATGGTGGGCGTAAAGTCTCCCAAAATAACTAATTCTGCTGTGGGATAATGCTCTAGAACTTTTTTGATTTTTTGATTATCTCCCACTTAATTTACAAATATTAATATTAATCACATTTTTATCTTTATCAAAACAAAATATGTCCTTGTTACTTAGGAATAGTATTATATAATTCTTTGCCAGCGGCTCCGCCCGCCCTTAATTCGGTTGTCGGCGAGGAACTCCTTAATTAGGTATACTAATGAAGTTTGCTATAGCAAGCTATAGGTGCAGCTATTGTTTGTTTAATTCTGTTAAAGGTATTCCCGCGGAAACTTTTGAATTTTGATCCAACCTATATGTATGCCAAGTTTCATCCCGATCCGTCCAGGGGTTGAAGCGTGAAAGTGTAATAAACAACCATCCATTGATCCATACAGACAAACTTTCACATTTATAATATAAGTAGCATTTCCTGCGTACAAATAAATTATTTCCAATTTCATTTCATAAATATTATCGATAAGCTCTTGTGTGAGTGATTGAGTGGAATGAAGTGAGTTGACTGGTAAAGTCCTTTTTTTAAATATTTTATTTATGTTACTAGGTTAGGTATTTCCAAAGCAATTTTGTCTAGAATTGCAGTTTTATAAAAAACATAGTTACATTTCGCAAAATATAAGTTTCTTCAAATTGGATTGATTATTTCATGTGTCATCGGACACAGCATTTCATCAATCAATCAAGTTTGTTGTATGGGAACCCCTTAAATATTCCCCCTAATTCCCTGTAACGGCAACAGAAATACAACATCTGTGAAAATTTCAACTGTCTAACTATCACGGTTCATGAGATACAGCCTGGTGACAGACGGACGGACGGACGGACGGATGGATGGACGGGCGGACGGACAGCAGAGTCTTAGTTATAGGGTCCCGTTTTTAACTCTTTGACCACGGAACCCTAAAAATATAAAATCCTGACATTGCCAAGCTATGAAGTATATTTATGAAATAGCTTGTTTTGTTAAGGAAAATCAACATAATATCTTACAAAACTTGGTGATAACGATATATTTTCCGAAGGTATCCCAATAGAATGCAACATCCACATACAAATATAATGCTTTTTTTAGCAAAAACTGTTATGTCTATTAGAGTATTTAATAAAGTACCTGATACCTTTAAAGAAATGTCATTTAACTTATTTAGAAAAAAAAATACTCATGGCTTGTTGAAATTTTTTATTATTATGTTAATTATTTGTAAAGTGACATTAATTACTTTATTACATGACAAATAACAATTTGATACAATATGTACTATAATAGTGAATTTTTTTTGACATTAGCTTATTCAATTCAAATTTAATTCATTATGACTACCTTAAGTTTGACATTGTTATTTTAAGTAAATAAGTTTTAGTTATAAGTTTATATTACTCTGAAATTATAATATGTTTAACATAGTTAACATAGACATTGATTATTCAAAAATTTGCATGCTGTATTAAGCAGATTATGAGATAACTAATATAAATATTATTTAACATCTACTTTAATGTACCACCATAATCTTAAGCGAATAAAGATAATATACAGCAAAAAGCAAATAATATAAAAAAAAGAGCGGTTAATTTTCACAAAAGTAAAAAAAATAAAGACTTAGAGGTTTGAGCTAGCTTAAGCGTGTGTTTTCCTATTTTTGCTAAGTCAACAATTTTACTAGGACTATAAAACATTTAGCTCAATGTTTTCTCGGCTTTAAGGGCTTATTCAGTTGATATTTGCAGTAACTAAATAAAGTAACTAACTAACTAAATTTTAATTCATCGGCAAAATAGGGTGGCGATTTGCGAGCTATCCCTCTCGGAGTTATGCTGTCACGCGGACCGTAAGCTTCTTTGCCACCTTATCTTGTGATATAAAAAAAAGTGGCGGCCCATTTCAAGCCTGTCGTGTACCAATAAGTTTTTTTATTAATTACTTATGGGCATTGATATTTACACCACTGCACTGGCTTTCGGTGAAGAAAAGCATCGTGAGGAAACAAAAGGAAAAAAAGACGTATGTCAAAATCACAATCCGCACAGGGCCCGCGGGTGGACAATGGCTCAAATCGCCCTCGGTGAGGGTAGGCCGTGCCCCAACTGTGGGGACAGTCTGATTAGATTATTCACCTCTTTCATTCTATATTTACGTTTATTTTGTCATTTGTAATAATATTTTTACTTTTTTTGTTTATTTACCTATTATTTAAATCGAGACCTATGTGTAACATGTTCGCGCTTTATACCTTGTATCTTTTAAATGTAAATAGATTAATCGTTTGTTTTCGAACAAGATTTTTCAATGAATATTTGTGCTAAATCAAATATTAATATGAAATAAATAAGAAAAAAAAAACAAATATTCACATAAAGAATTTGTAGTAAATCGCTGTCATGTATCTTCCATCGATCAATAATGTATTTTTATAAGAATGACATGATAAATATTTTATCACATACCTACTTCAAAAGATGGATAAGCCGTGACGGATACAGTTATAAGATTGCTTTCTGCTCTAAAAAGGCTCTATTTTGTTTTTGATATCGTACGTTATAAGTGACACTGGTCATCATTTTTTCTCCGTTTTATTAACGCCTTATATTAGCTGGTATACGAAGGTCTATAAATATGAGCTCAACAATTTTAGAATATTGATCGAGTGTCAAAGCGTCGATTGACAGTAATGTGATTGGGGTTGACCTTTAAGACGATTTCATTATCTATATCACGAGCTAGTAAAATAAATAGAGTTTGGCTCGCGCACCCAGGGTTTCGTACAAACTTATTATACGTAGATAGCTCTTCCATCATGAGGTCAAGTCTCCTAGGTCAAAAGGAAGTACATACCCCATATGTTTTGATTTATTTGTGTCACAATATGAGATAAAAATGACCGTATTTTTGGAATATTTCTTTTCACATTGATTTAGAAGCTTAATTTGTTTACAAAATAAAGTGCCTGTAGATTTCTATTTGATATTAATTATAGATTTCTATTTGATTTCGACTTGATGCCTCTACGCGTTCTTCAGTAAAAGGCTCTTGACAGACAAACTCTTTTTTTATATAAACTTATTTGAGAATTATTTGAGAATTAATTTTTTTTACAGCCTTAAGGAACTATAGAACTTAGTATTGATATTCATTTTAATTGGATACCTTCATGTGTTCTTAAGTAAAAGGGTCTTGACACACAGGCAGACAAACTTTATTTGAACGTGTTATAACTACAAATTGACAAATTTCGGATTTTTCCTGTATTTGTGATTAATCCTTGTTCTTGCTTTGTGTCAAATTTCATGATTCTAGGACAACGGGAAGTACCCTATAGATTTTGATTTATGTGTGAATAGCAGAATACCTAAATATGCGTCAAAAATGGCCGTATTGTTTTGCTGAGTTGACTTAGAAGCTTTTTTTTTCAAGGAACTTCAAGGGTCCGTAGAATCATTTGATATTTATTAAAACGTGATATCTTTACTCCTGAGAAAAAGGGTCTTGACAGGCAGCCAGACAGACAGACAACAAGGTGATCCTATAAGGGTTCCTTTTTTCCTTTTGAGGTACGGAACCCTAGAAAAGGTGATGTTTACATCTTATTTGTTGGAGGGATGATTTCTTGTGAAATACTTACCCCCTTTGTAACCACATCGTTTTTTGGGGAACATCTTCACGATTATTAAACCTTTGAAGTATATCAGAAGCAGTGTTAAAGGGGTTCAAGGTGTAGTAAAGGGCACCCATCATGCAGGTATGAAGTCATTGGTAAAAAGAGGCAATCACATTATGATGTGGCTGTGTATCCGGTGGTACTCTCTTTAGAGGATTAAAACCAAGACGTTATACATACCTGCATTATGCATAAACGTAGAGTAAAGTATGATATTGATAATGACTCAATAAAAAATTTAAAATCTGGTAATTAATCTATCTATCTATTTTTTAAAAGGTTTAAGACAAAATTAAATCAAATTATAACCCTTCTTTGTTGGTTAACATACCTACTAAAAACTGTAATGTTTGAATTGAGATTTTTATCAGATACTTAAATCTTGGCTTAAAAAAGGGACCCACATTTTTTAACTTCAGAAGGCAGTAAGTAACTCGTACATAAAAGAAAAAGTTAAAGGCATTTTTAAAGATTTATCCAACGATTCCAATAGGTGCACGGTAAAAAATGTTTTTTCCTCTGTTATCAGTATATTGATACAAAAAGCTCCCTTTTAAGTGTTTAAAAAAGTTTTTCTCAATAAAAATTCAAATCATAAGAAGGTGAAATTATAAGACTGACATACCTATAGGTATGTTTCAGAAAAAAAAAAGGAGGAACGCTTAGGTTGTGAAATAAGCTATACCCTGCAAAGGTTTTCTCTAAGGACTATAGTATGGGGTTCTTCAAGAAAGAAGTTATTAGATTTTTGAAGGATCAGCAACGCGCAGGTGATTTCTTAGGTGTTGCAGGCGTCCATAGGCTGCGATAACCGCTTTCTATCAGGCGGGCCGCAAACTTGTTTGCCATCTTAGAGGTTTAAAAAAAAACGGACATTACGGACTTATAAGTGTTGCGTTTTTGCCATTTGGTTACGAAACCCTAAAAAAGGCACTTTTATTTCACACTATAGCTGTAGTAACAAATGTTTTTTTTTTATGGAAGATGGAGCGGGTTGTGCTTGAATTTTCTTCGCTAAATGATCTGCTCATTCCAGAAATCCGTAAAAAAAGAAAAATAACTGGAATAGCTCGTAAAATCTGCCACATCACACTGACTCCGGTTTTTTCGACTTAATTTTATTCCTTATGACGTCGCGTCAGGGTAACATACATATAATTAACTCCAATAGGTATTATATTCTTGACTTGTATTCTTGTTTTTAAAGGAAATTAACATATGTGTCATACCTAAATATTTATGGTAAAATAAAGAGAAACCATATTTTTACGTGTTATTTTGCATATTTTAAGCAGCTTCAAAATTGTTTTACCATTATAATTAAGATGTATACTCTGTAAGTTGGTAAATTCCAAAGTATAAAAAAATTATATTTTAAACGAAAATGTTTAAAAATTAGAAAAAATAAAAGAATCCTCATTTAATACGAAACGAACTTGAATGTTTTAAGTTACAACAACTGTGACTCATTTACATTATTTTTTGTTAAATAATTAAATAGTCAAAAAATGTATCTAATTAAAAACCTTTTTCCGGCCCAAACTAGCTGGGACCCCGGCATTAGTCATTTTTAATGATCCTCGTAAAAATGTTTAAGTGGAACCATAATAGCTTTTGCTCCGCTGCTGTCAGAGAAGCTATCTACCCTTGCGACCCAACGGTCAAACTTATTACTCATAATATTCTTTTAGATTATCTTACCCCTTGATTTATTATTGGCTACTGAAAAATTATGAATATGTTCAAAACACAGAAAACTTAGGTTTCCGAGTAAAAAGTAGATTTTTATATACGAACTGACCGACACAGTTTAGCGATTTTTTTAATGATTTAAAATATTATCTAAGCAAATAACGAATTCAAATGCAACTTGTAAAAGTATTATTAACATTTCAAGAAAATCTGCAAATAACGCAGTGTGTTTTATCAAAAAAGATGTTGAGAGGTGAAGTTCTTACTTTTATTTTACGGATGAACAAGATTTGTCTGAGAGGGCAAGTCTAACAAGTTACACAAAAAAGGTAGCCGGAAGTGGCTGGATGAGAAAGACAGAGAATCAAGTGTAGTGGCGTTTATAAGGAAAGGAAAGTTTATGTCTAAAAGTGGACTATCACAGAATGATTGAAAATTGACAAGATTTTTAATATGACCTGCAGCCGCCAATTGCCAATACTTGAGCTAATATAAAAAACTAGCACGTTAGGCTCCTTTGAGGACGTGCAGAGCAGATGCAGCAAAAACTTGAAATTGTTAGCAGCTTACTATATTTTCTATTTGGAATGGATTATTTTGGATTTTGTTCTATATATCTTATTGACCACATCAAAACATCGATTTGGTTCTCCCTAAACTACACCAAAAATTTACGTTGCTTTATAGTCTCAGCATTATTATGTGTCCTATGTAAGAACATATGCCATCTATGTTTTTACCAATGATTTAGTTAAGAAACTCCAAATTACTTATAATGTCACGTCTGTGCTTTTGTCATAGTCCGTTTTCAACAATATCTTTACTTATTATATTAAACAGGTCATGAACTTTGCACCTACAAGAATACGTATAAAAATTGTCTACTACAAGAAGTTACAACAATAGTGGCGTTTTGTTGACCGACGTCATGCACATTATGCGTTGAATATCAAAAATCCAACCAAAGAGAATGAGCCAAGATTTGTACAGTGTGTCACACAACATTTGTGTCTTTTTAACTTGGCTGGATTATGACATTAAATGGATTGAAGCAGTGAACAGAACGCACCTATAGTAGATGATTTAGATAAATATTATATTAAAGGTTATTTGTAATCAGAGTTTCCTGTGGCTAAAGTTTTAAAATACTTATTATCCTGCTTGTTCGTTATCCTTACTTAGGTACATACTCGTCTTTTCAAACGTTCGGATTCTTTAGTAATTTTTAAAGTAGTAAGGTAGTTATTCAACTCTTTTTATGGTTGCGTACCCAAATGAAAAAAACGAAACTCTTATAATTACGTCATGGCCGTTCCGACCGTCTGTCTGTCAGTATGTCACAGCCTAATAATTCTGCCGCCTTTTTAATAAATTTGATGAAATTTTACAGAAAGGTGTCTTTTGTTAACTATAGATGTTTCATAAAAATTGCGAAAATAATTTTCTAGGGGTAGCTGCTATACATGAGGGATGATGAACTGAGGGATGAAAATTTCTAGACCACACCACCGTGTGGTTTATCGTTAGATAAGGCTTTAAAAATGCAATTGAGGTTTTTATTTAAGTTTTATATATTGCGAGTTATTCAATTTGAAAGTTTGAAAGTATATAAACACTTCCAACAAAAATTGGTTGGTTTTATAGATATTCGCAATAATTTCCACGGGACCTTAACTTTGCGTGTACAACACGCACTCAACCGGTTTCTTAGATATCTACTACAAGCTTTTCAGTAACTAGTAATAACCTACTATACTAGTTAGTAGTTAGTTAGTAACTTGTGGTTTACTGTCTTCAAAAAAGTTATTTAGTACCCTATTTTTAAGAAAAATAATAACACATTCAATGAAATATGAAATGCAATGACATTTCTGTATACTATTTTATGTATATATAAAAATATGTTATATGATTAAAATATTAATAAAACTGTTTCTTGTGTAAATTTTCTGAATGTGACATAGAACACAATGCTTTCGGTGTACAGAAATTATCTTGATTAAAATGAAAAATATCATGGAAATATTTGAAAAAAAAAAAAAACATGGAAGTAGTAAGACTATCACGGTTTTACAATTTTTTACAATTTTAACGAGTTATAATCGACCAACTTATAACATGAACTTTAAGAAGTAAATAAAAAAAAATACATTGAAAATTACGTGGATGAAGAAGTTTAATCGTGTAAAATTTTGAAAAAATAAAATCATGAGACGATATGATAAAAAATCCGCAATCCTACTAATATTATAAATGTAAAAGTTTGTATGTCTGGATGAATGTTTGTTACTCAATAATGCTTCAGCCACTGGACAGATCTGAACGAAACTTGGCACACCTATAGATTAGGTCCTGGAATAGCACATAGGTTACTTTTTAACCCGAAAATTCAAAAGTTCCCGCGGCAATAACTATAACCGAGCTTAAACGAACTATAGCTATAGCTACAGCTTGCTATAGCAAACTTCATTAGTATAATTAAGGAGTTCGACGCCGATAACCGAGTTTAGGGCGGGCGGAGCCGCTGGAAAAATCTAGTTTATAATAATGGTAACGTTAACGTTCGAATAACACGTTGCTGGAGGGGGTGGCGCTTGGCGGTAAAGGATTTGAACACAATTGGTTTAAAAGTTTTTCAAATAACCGCAAAAATTCTTATTCTACGGAACCCTAACTTAATGCGTGTACGATACGCACTTGGTCGGTTTTTTATACCTAACTTAACTCTCTCTATGAACATTATCGAATTTAAAAATAAGTCCTAAGCTAACTAAAAGAGGCAAATAATAACAATTATAAAATCATTTTAGATAAATATAAAAGTAGATTTTTGGACATTACACACAGCGCCATCTGAACCCAAAGTAAACAAAGCTGGTACTATGGATACCAGATAACAGATAAAAATACATAAATATATAAGTATATAAATACATTACATAAATGTTTATCCTGTGAGGGATTCGAACCCAGGGCCCTCATTCATGAAGCAGGTCACCATCCACTAAGCCACGGAGCCACAATTTTAGTAGAAAACACATAGATACACATATCATGCATAGCAGTATGATATTCAGAAGAAATTTAAATGCTAGAGTAAATAAAATAGTTTTTTTATACCTGTCTGCCTTAACTCCCTCGAGAAATCAAAGAAATTGCCCGAAGACGCAGTGGGAAGTTTCTTTATGTAAAATAAAAGAATTCTATTTTCCTACAACACTAACCCAATTTGTGTACGTGGGAGTATGGGGAATATGAAATTTGAATAAATATTATTTAGAAGAAAATTTATATAATTTATTTATATCTCTTACCTTAGTTAATCAAATCCAACCTTGTACATATTATTTTATGAAAAAAGATGTTATTTTGTATAAAAAATATCCATTTATATTAATTAATAGTATATATATAAGACTTTTATTCTATATATAGTATAAACTTAATATTATTGGGCTAGGTTAATATAGAACCCGTGAGCTATTAGAATAATACGTAGGACTAAAACATATTTACATTATATAAGTACGAAACTAGCACTTTAAATTACACACATAAATTCTAAACATACCTTTTTTGCAACCACACCCACAACTGTAGAATGACATCAGCAAAATCATTTAACTATAATTAAGTTACTCCCAAAACTACTGTTTAATTTATAAGCAAGTGAAACTTAATTAACTTAATGAATAGAGGCGGTGGCAACACTCCAGCGCCTACCCAATATTAATTATCACAACACCAGAAATTCGCAGGCAGTATTCCGATCTTTACTTCTTTGGATATTTTATTTTATTCGTGCAAGAAGAGAATCCATTAGCTGAACTTTGTCATGCTGATTCAGCACACAACACCGAAGTATAACAAAGGTCTTCTAATATATACAATCATTCATTCCTTGTCACTTTAATATGACAGATTACTGTACCCATTTTTTCTAAGTTGAAAGGTTTGAATAATTTTATTTACATGAAACATCAGAAAGCATATTAGAAAAAAAAATACGCTCTACTGATCAGAACGTCTACAAATTTTGTCTTAAATATGAGCGAAATCTCGATTTTGGTATGTGACAAGTTAGCTGTGCATTTGGCACACGGCTTGTGTTTTGGGTTATAAATCAATTAGATGTTTTGACAGGTCGGGTGGCGGGTTACGCGGGGGGTTAACGTGGTGGAACGACGCGGGCAAGTCGTCTCACGATATCGCGTTTGACTGCGGAGAACGCTTATTCCGCCCTCTTCGCCGCCCATCACGCAAGCGCCGTTTGTCCTTACCATGAGAGTTGCTGTGCGTTCTACATCGTACATTTTTCTCATTAACAGTTAGAAGTAAATTGCAAAACCACTAACTGAGCGTTGAAGGTATACAAGGATGTGCCAAGGGAATATTCTTACGAAATGTAATCACCTAAAACAACATGTTGGAACAAGAAATCCTCTCGTCTCGTTTGTAATATAAATAGCTGTGTTATCCAAATCAACTTAACAGCTTAGAAGGAATTTTTGTTGGTGCAACATTTTTACAGTATAATATTTTATGACAAATGCAAAAAAACACTTACTCTCAGTCGGATGATATGCACTGTTTCATATAGGTCTCTTATATTCATAACTAGTAGCACTAGTTTGGATCTACAAATGTTACACCCTAGTTTTATAATATATTAGTGATGTTTTAATGCAATGCATGTGTTGTATCTATTTACACAACTTTGAAAGAGCTACGTCGAGTAATATTTTTTTATATTAAAATACTGGGAACGAAAGGTTGCAGATGCAGCGCAATTTAAATTGATATTGATTGAAAAAGAATAGCATACTGCAAATTGAATTATCATAACTCTATAAAATAAAGCACACCTAGGATATACTGAAAGCTTATTGGGAACAGTGTCGAGTACGCCAGACTCTGGAATTAGGGGGGTTAATGTTGCATACAGTAGGTCTTACATATCGAGACCGGTAAAAGTAATTGCATGCGTTTTCTCTCGAATTCCAGGGTCTGGCGTACTCGAGAATGCTCCCAGTAAGCTGCAGGCACGAAACACGACTTTTAGTGTATAATATGTTGTAACCTTTTTTTAATAATATGAAAAACTATTTTTCAATAGATGTAAATAAAATAGATTGTAATTTATTAATTTTTAAGTTGTTTTGTTTTCAGTGGGCAATAATCCTAAAAAAGGAGTATGTTCTAAAAATATGTAATCCGTAGTTTTTAAGAAATAAGAGTATGTAGGCTTAGTTGGAAAAATATGTTATATTTTTGATATTCAAACCATTGTCTATTACAGGCATATAATGTCCATTTGCCTCTAACTGTCATTGTTATTGAAAAATAATCATTCTTTGTTATGATATTTTGGAAGTAAGCGATATTAATTCTTGGCATTATTCTTCGTCACGTAATTCGAAAATGCATTTACGAAGCTTGTATACATTGTTCGAATGTTCAAAATTTCGCACCGTACAACGGAACGTGTGGAACGGAAATAGATACTCTAACATAACTACCTGTTTTACCGCACACTCTGTTGTATGGTACCGCCGTCCGTATCCTTTACGGTTTTTAGAGTTCCGGTTACAAACGGGACCCTATTACTAAGACTTCGCTGACAAACCGTCTGTCACCAAGCTATATGTAAGACAGTGCTGAACTGAATGAACTGAGTTAACTGTGATAGTAAGACAGTTGAAATTTTCGCAGATGATGTATTTTAGTTGCCGCTATAGCAACAAATAGGTACTAAAAAACAGAGTTAAATAAATATTTAAGGGGGCTCCCATACAACAAACGTATTTTTTTTGCCGTTTTGTATAGATAATGGTACAGAACCCTTCGTGCGTGAGTCCAACGTTGTATGACATTCGTGCATAATAGATATTTACAAACTCGTGAGTTTACTCTACTACTCTACTAGTTTGTAATAACCAACTTACCGCACTTATATCATAAACAACTATTTCGAACTGAATAACTTTGTGTAACAAAAACCATAATTTTCGTGCTAGAGAGTTAAAACATTTTTTTATCGATATGTAAGTATGATTTGCTAATATTAACTGAGTTTAAAAATATATTTGCATCGGTCTACTCCGGGTAACTTTTTAATAAAATGTACCTATGCAGTTTGGATGTCGGCCAGTCGGAATTTTAGTAACCAACGGGCTGTAATGGAACTGTCACATCTTAGTTCTTTCAAGGCATATACAGTTGGAAAAGTAAGAAAAGCAGCTTATAAAAGTTGACACATTTGACTTTCTACTTTAGCTATTTTTATCTGTCATGTCGTATGGTAATTTGATATAGGGTAAAACAGCTGATATTAGTATATTTGATTTAATTTTAACAAAAACGATCGATTATATTTAGAATCACAATAATATGGATTGGGACCGCAAATACGCTTATAGAGGAAAATTAGAAAAATTATTAAGAACTATTTATTTACACTTTTAAACCAATAATTTAACCATTTTAGTCATAGTCAAGAAAAAAGTAAAACTACATAAAGCAACCCTATGTATATAACTGATCAATCGTGCAGGCAGTAGTTACTTACATACTAAATAAAACTTACATACCCTTAAAAGGATTTTTTTTTAATTTTCTTAAAAGCTTGAAACTTGATAATTGATTAATGAAGTAGAAGAGAATATTTACAGACTAAACCGAAAGATAAGTAGACCTCGGTGGTCTTCAGGTATATCACCTCGCCTGGCGAGGGATCTACACTTGTTTATTTTTCAATAGGGTCTCACTTCTACTTAATTTAACTTCAAAAAGTCATAATAATATTACACAACATTAACAATTCAAAAAATCCTCGTATTAAGGTACATAAATCAAAAATAATATGAATGGGAACAGCTGGAATAGATTTATCTTGAAACTTGAAATAAAATCAGAACACTTCGTCGTAAATTACTGTTGCACATTTTTTTTTTATTTCTTCGTTGCATTTGAATAAATTCTGAACTGAACTCCAAGTGCAAAAATAAAATGTAATAATAGAAGTTCGCATTGCTCGCATTTTAAAACTCCTCCGGCGACGAATAGTACAAATATTTTAGGAGTGAAAGCTCGTCACGTAGACGAGGTCGTCCTCCCTCGAGGTTCGGGAAATGCCAAGGCGTGCACAGCGCCGATATGAAATGCTTTAACCAAAGATATAACTCGAGAAGGAAGTAAAAAGTGCATGTTTAATCTATCTACAGGGTTAACCGAAATTTGTTTCTTTTAAATATGTGCAACTTACCTACTTTCATTACCTTTATTTAGGTATATTTTTCTTTCTTACCAGTAACTACTGCTTCTGTTTCCCGATACAGCAGTAGATACATTTGTGAAATACCTAATTACAAAGTAAAATTTAAAGCGTACGGATGTAACAAGGATGTATGTAACAGGTAAGTAACGTATGATTTTTTTCATAGTTTATGGTATGAAATTTTTATAATTATGTAACGAACTACTTTTTACATATCAAATATATTTTTAAACAATATTAGTGGTACGTAGAAAAATTTAGGTAATGTAACATCTTAAGGTCATATCAAATACCAAGTTAGAAAAGTCCTGTGTTTTGGTGTTCGACGTGTCCCTTCGGATTTTACAATTTATTTTATTCCATTTACTTGGTCCACACAAGAGGAAAATAATATAAAGTTTATGTTTTTTATATTTTATTTTTACTTATAGACATACTATTTCTGCTATCGATGTGTTAACTAAGTATTAAGTTCTATTTAGGTATTGCGTTAAATTTTTTTTAAACAAACGAAAAACAAGATTTCAACTAAAAAAAAACATAGTTTAGAAATGTAACAACAATTTATTTGGAGATCCATATATAGGCCATGGCAATCTGGATCTGGATTTTAAATTTTGTTAATAAGACGATAACCTTCGGAACCACTGTACCTATTTGAATAATTCATTTACTATTTCAAAGGGATATCATTCCAGATGGCCAAAGGCCAATAAATTATGTATATAAGGAAGAGGCAGTATAAAGAAACTACATTTGCCAAGTAAGCTAGTAATAAAGAGAGAGAGATGGAGAAAGTGGAATTTGTAAGTTCGTTCATATGTGCGTGCAGGTTAATGTCCAGAACCTCTGCAACTTTTTGATCCTTTTACTTTTTTATAAGGACAGTATTCTAGATGGATATCCAATTTATTATGTATATAAGAAGATGGGACTATAGTTGGACCAGTTAATGACTAATATGTTTGCAATAAATGGTTAAACTAACACGTTTTAGTCACTGAAATGGTGCTTTTTAGGGTTCTGCAGACAAATTTTTGTTCCTACTAAGTCTGTGTCGTCGCGTATCGGTTTGAATGTTAGTTACTGGGCTCTATATTTTAATCATAATTAGGTAGCATAGTAAAATTTTCACAAAATAGGTGTTGTCAATTCCATATCAAATAAAATTTAACATGTATGGAACCTCGAAAAAATTCAATTCAAGTCAATGCAAACACGGCAAAATTATACGGACCCCAAGCGACCCCATTTACGAAGAGAAAGATATTTATGACTCTAATATAGCACTCCTACTATTTCTTATGTTGTGCTCTTAAACAAAATAGAAACTGACGTGATGCTAGCTTTAATGTGAATAAAAATGTAGCTAGGTAGATCTAACGATTTTTCATTTTAAAGTTAACCTATTTCTATATACCATGTTTGGACACTTTATCTACAGATTTTAAAAAATTGGAGTTAACAACACTGACTGTGGTTTATTTTATGTGATCCCAAGAGTTATTTCAATACTAAAACAACAATAATTAAATTGAGGTAAAGTTCATGAGAGACAGAAGTGTAGGACTATGCGAATGTCTTGGTTAAAACACCGACCCCTACATCAATTGTTTGGTATGTAGAAGAATCCAATCAATATTTTAAGTAGCAATGTTAAAGGTTTTAATTGCTTTGATGATCTCCAATTTATCTTAGACTATGACCGCTCAGAAGAAAAAGAAGAAGTCCAGTGGGTGTGTTAATTTGAATAGTGCTACATCTAGATATCTTATATCAAAGAAAAGATATTACTCCGTGCTGTGACAAAATACATTGAGGCCCACGATATCAGCATCACCGTTTCACTTATCCTGTCATTGTAACTTAAATATCTGAGGTAACATTGGCATTTTAATACTTGTTTTCTTTTACATTTCGACTTAAATCGGTAATGTTGTTTAAAAGATCCTGAAATAAATCTTTATCAATATATAAAGTAGTGTATCTAAAATTTTGTAGCAAACGTAAATTTGAAGTCTTTGTAGATATTTTTTTGAGGACCCTATTTCATATTGAAGCTAAAGATGCACAACTTGATGAGGAAAATTTAAAATTTTCTTTAATTAATGTACATAAAGATTCAGGATAGTCTAAAAATTAAATCATGTTCACTGTAATAGACACAGCCGTTTTCGTATAATCTCTCGCATACTCGGTGTCCTAACTTTATCGTCCAGCAACTTCTGGCCACATTTTTAGTCCACTTAGCTAGGTGGATCCATTTCATGCTTACCGATCCATGATCTCTACTCTTAAATACTCTACCTTGAATAACACAGCGCTATCTAGTCTTTAGCACAGCAAAGTTTGTACTGTGGATACCAGATAGCCGATACAAATACTTATATACTTATAAAAAAAAAAAAGTTGAAACAACTAGATTCAAGGCAAAAACAAAAGCGCGGGCTTTTTAGATAGAGAATCAAGGCTTTGATCTTGGAAGCAAGGCTTTGATCTTTGTTTAAGCCTCGTTAGATGAATTATGCCATATATCCTACAACGTTTGATCTATTTAATACAATTTATTTTTGTTTAGTTTGAAAAGTTCAATTGCCAGAATATGTAATAGCAATACAGTACCTTACTCACGTTGTTTTTTTTTTGTTTTATACATAAAATATAGAGATTGAAAAAATAAAAGTGTTTCACAATTTCATGTCTTCCAAATTGAATAATGTAGCAGCAACACAAAATTAATTTGGTCGATTAGTTGGTGGTGGCCTAGGGGTTCCGATTTCATCTTGTGTCCTGAGTGGTGGAGGTTCGAGCCTGGCGTGTACCAATGAGTCTTTTTAATTTCTTAAGTATAATCACACTTTCTTACCACACTTAGGCAATTTCCGTCTTCATGAAAGTCTGCAAATGTGCACCCGGTGTCCAAAAACGGTGACAAATCAGATCCATCGAATTACAGGCCTATCACTATTACCTCTTTCCTCTCTAAAGTGATGGAGCGTGTGATCAACACACAGCTTCTAGGACACCTAGAAAAACAAGACCTGGTCAGCGACCTTCAATATGCCTTTCGCTCCGCTCTCACACACAGATAGGCACTAGACATCAAGAGTCAGGGGGAGGCATTGGAATTCACCAAGATCTTCTATCGAAGTTAGCATCTTACGGATTGCCCGAGGCTTTGTTCAAATGGGTGGCTAGCTTTTTGAGCAACTACCGTCAACTACGCTTACGAACCGTAGTTGACGGTAGTTGCTCTGATAGCATGGACATTAATGCTGGTTTTCTGCAAGGCTCTCTGCTGACTCCTACGCTGTTTCTGCTGTATATCAATGACATGTTGGCCATCAACAACATACATTGCTATGTGGATGACAGTACTGGAGACGCTTAATAACGGATCGTGCAATCATCCCTAGTTCCGTTGTGGAGGAAATGCGTGGAGAACTTGTGTCTTAGATCGAGACCACTCTTTCCAAGGTCTCTAACTGGGGACTGGGGGGTCCGATTCAACCCTTCTTCAACACTAGTCTGCGCGTTCACCGCTGAGAAATCCCTATTTACTGTGGTCCCAAAATTTCAGAACACTCCCCTCTCCATCTCCAAGAGCAACACCAAGGTTGGCATCTTCAGCGATATTCAGTTCCGAGATCATTTGCATGACACAGTGAAGCAGGCGTCCAAAAAACTTGGTGTACTCAACAGAGAGAAGCAGAAATTAACGTCGGGGCAAAGATTGCTGCTTTACAAGTCGCAAGTCCGGCCCCATATGGAGTACTGCTGCCATCTTTGGGCGGGTGCATCCGGATACCAGCTTGGCCCTTTTGACTCGGTTCAACGACGGGCTGTGAGAATTGTCGACGAGCCCAAACTCACTTTGTCTCCCTATGTGTTGGGCCGCCGCACTTGTACAATGGGATGTGTTCTAAGGATTTGCTCCAAATGATGCCCACGGCTACTTTCTATTATTGCATGGCTCGCCATCGGCAAGGAAATCATTTTCACACTATAGAACCGAAACGGTCGCGTACAGTGCCCAATACATCCCATCCCATTATCTGATATAAATTTATTTATTGTTTATTTTAAAAAATCCTAATGAATGTATAATATCAATAATGTAGGTGCATACATGGTGTAATATAATACATAAACAAATTATTTTATATCAGAGTAAGTCAGAAACTCATAAAAGAAACGTGCTTCAGAATTTCATATCGTCCTACTTTGAATCCAAATTTGAATAATACGCCAGCAACCAGTAACACAAAATTCACATATTGCAATCTTTCACCTGTATTGCGTATTTTATTCAAAGCATACTTGACAGCTCCATCAGTAGCAGCAATCGAATTCGCTAGTTTGAAATGTAGCTTTTGAAATCGAAATAGCTTTCAAGACAAATAGTTTTATTCGAGATCACAAATCAAATTTGTGAAAATTTAGGCAAATAAAACATTCTGCATATGTCTTTGATATAGCTACAATGTCGGGTTTAATTCATCACTATCATAATTCTTAACCTAGTAAGATTTGCTGGTTATCATAATCCCTAAACTAGTAAGATTTGCTGTATAAATTGTAGTCCTTAATGAGTTGAAGAAGTAAGATTGGCAGATAATAAGTTTTATATGGAGTGATGGCAGATGAACATTCTCTCAAGAACGTCGTAATGTGAGTAAGGGAAATATACCAGATAATGTCCAGTAGCATCATAATTATAATGCTTTCCAGCAACTTGCGATTGCCATTCCACATGCGAACCCCACAATATAACAACATAAAAATACGATCACTAGTCTACAAAAGCACTGCTACTTCTGGCTATGGTAGCGGTCAAGGTAACGGTAAGGAAGGGGGTGCTAAGAATTCCTTACAGAGATTTGGGTAAATCAAGACCTTTTAGAGCCGACAAACAGATTGTGGAGCTAAAAGAATTGGTGTATAAATCACATTTCGTTATAATGTTTTATGTTCCATACAGACGTCGTGTTAGACGCCTGCTGATTTAAACACTACACGCAAACGCAACTATACGGGGTTCTGCCGCACTGGCAACACTCCGACATGTTGTGTTATCTGTACGGTGAATCATAATCTTTTTTCAAATAGCAAATTTTCTTAAATAAATTGCTTAGTGTTCTTCTTAGCTCTATTCATAATCCTAATATTCTGAGCGTTCAACGCGTTGGAGATCTACTCTGATGTGTTGACGTAGGAATTTTGTTTAAACTCATTTTCAGGTTAAGTACTGTTACCGTGGTGATCTACAAACTCAAGAGTTAACCGAAAGGGCAGTGCTTCTCGTCACAGCAACCCAAAACCACCATTAATAAGCCGTTATGCCTAAATTAATTCATTAAGCTCTTAGCATTAAAACCTTTGCAGCTTAGCTAGAATTGGATGTGTTGGAGTCAGAAGAAAAGGACAACTTCTGATATTGCATGAACCGGAAACTAGTTCTATTACCAAGAGTGTGAAAAAATGTTATAGTAGGTATTTTTGGGTTTATGGTCCACAACTAAGTCATAAACAGCATTACGACCATCAAAAGTGTCGACAAATGTAGCGCACGTTGTACTCGGAATCAACAAACGGTCGTTTGCAGGGTTATACTATGACTTCGTTACACTCAAATGACAGGATTGAGGTAATTTATGAAGATAATACCAAAGCCATGCATACCTCCTTATAACATTACCAGCTTGAGCTTCAATCTCGATTTTAGTGCCTAGAAGATTGTTAAAATGGGTCTTTCCCCTGAGTCCAACTATTATGTCCAACTGGTTATTTCGGTTTTCTAATGTTGAGCTATTAAGTTGGACCACGGGGAAAAAATCCTTGTTTGTACAACGAGTTGGACATAATAGTTGGACACAGGGGAAAGACCCGTAAAAATGCATTCGATTTAAGCAGACCAAGCGCTTGAAGCCATCATTCTAAATGCTTAAAACAAAAGTAAAAAAGCAAATACTGTTATCATATACTCATTCTCGTGCCCAAATTAGTGGGTCATTCAGAATCACAGAACAAATTTGGTCTGCAGCCGGAAAATACGTGACTTAATATAGTTCAATCCCAAATGTCATACATCACCATACACGCCACTTCAACAGGCAACGTGCTGAAAAGAGTGCAACGAATCGAAGGTGTTCTAGACATTTGTATTCAGAAATTAAAGGCTGGAAAAATTGGTTGTTCCATCAAAAGCCATTGAGAATTTCAGTCGGCAGTTATACACCTGAATTTGTGATATTGTTAATATCAATAATAAAGATCCCAGAGCAAACTTGACGCTTTATAACTTATCCCAGACATCAACTTGTACCATAATATGATATCTTTTTAATACCTTTAATGTAAATAACAAATATTTAAAATAAACCTGTTATTGACAGTTCTGATAGCAATGTACTCTTAGAATAGTTAATATGTTTGATTGTTTCTTTAATTTCACTTATAAATAAATAAATAAAATAGAAAGCAAAATCAGTAGAAACATTATAGTTTCGTATTTTCAGCCACTCTAAATGAAAAAGCTTTTGTGGCTGAGAAGAGCCAAGCAATATTTTTTACTTTCGTTCGTAGGGATACATAAAAGCTCGGAGTACTACGGTTAGCACCTGACGCGTGTCGCGTGACGGTGAGGATTATTGGTGCACTAAATCAACCAGATTGGACACATTCACTACACAATACATCACCAGGATAAAGGCGTACTTGGTAATATTTCAGCTATCAATGTTTATGGACTTATTAACCCTAAAGGCAAAAAAGGTAAACTTTGAATATGAAAATTATTACTGTTAAATTAAACTTACCCTTGATTGATGTAAACTTGTATTTTCTCCTCAACGACGATTAACTAATTAGTTATTTTAACCTTAGATTGTTTATATACGTATATAATGTATTTTTTTAAAAGAGTTACTCGACTTACAAAGATATTTCTTTAACACCAGAAGAGCTACGATAACAAGCGTCTAATGCTAAACTAAGCATTTTACCAGAGAAGTCACGTAAAATATATCGTAAGGCATAGCTTTTGAAAAGTGCTAATGTTGGTTAGTACCTACCTATTGATTATTTATTTGATAAGAGCAGAGTATAGTGTGTAGTATTTGTAAATTAGAATCAACTGCTCAATATGACCTTCCGTGTGTTCCTTGCCTAAGACCTATTGTTTCGCACTGGTAGAGCTGAAAAGTTGTATGCTTTATACGAGAGCAAATTATTTTAGGTCTCGTGCCTTCAAATCTCTCGGGATTTAAAGTTGGCACTCTTCACAAAAAAACAACCTTGCCCACTTGTTGAACAAATAACTATTAACATAATACAAGTAGGTGTGGATCAGTTGGTAAAAGACGTTCGATCCTATTTATGTGATGAACATTGACATTTGTTCTGAGTTTCAGTGTTTTCTATGTATAAAATGTAAGTATACAGTTGTGTTGTACCCATAGTTTGATTTCAGATTTCTGCGTTTTCACTTTATCTGTCCCATACGTCCCCAGTCACTTACCGAGGATGATTTAGGCCATAGTCTAGACGCGGACTCAATGCGGATTGTGGACTCCTCACGACTTTTTCCTAGTTATACACCCCCTTTTCCATACACTCGCGGGTCTGATTTTAGAATTTTCTTTGCTAATTGACAGTTGCAACTTCTTCTTCTTTCTTAAATTATCTTTGTTCCAATAATTAATGAAAATTATAAATTATTTATTACTTTGTTATACACCATTACTGGTAGGGATAACTCTTTTCTATCGTCTGAAATTGTTTGAAGCAGATTATCCATACTTCTAGAGTTATAAGACGGTATAGCGAAGATGAAATCTCGTCAAACCGATTTCAGGAAAGCAAGGTCTCTTTCGAAGATCTCAAAGGAGGACCCTTTGGGTATCTTGTTTTGGAAAGTCGGAAGAACTAAGTTTAAGAGAATATGCTTAACCTTGCTGTATCTCTTTTGCTTTCCGAGATCTAACGCGCTAAAAGTACATGAGTTGCATGTCGCACACTTTTATAGAACAGTTCTGCAGTTTAAAACGCTTCATCAAATTCACGTCAAAAAACGTTACAGAATAGAACATAAATTTAATCAAATCTTATTCAAAACATTCCCAAGATCATTCCGTGCAAAATAGCATTATTATTTCAAGTAGAAAATCTTCCCTCGCTTCTGAATTAGGTTAATCCATTTGCGGTAAAAGCTTCAACGATCTTTGAAACTTGTTTGTGCTCGTTTCTGTAACAGGCACGGAAATGAAAACATGTAAATTCAGGATAACTAAATGTAGAAGAGGAGTCCTTGTGCAAGTTCTGAATTTAAAAAGCAAGGGGTTAACAATAGAAAATAAACCTAAATACAATCGTATGACAACCTTAAATTATCTCGTACACAAGCAAAAATTTTAGGTAAATACACGTCCATTAAAATAAGGCAAATTTTTTTATCAGCCTCATACTTCTCCACCATTAGGGCTCGGCCTACCCTTATCGAGAGCTATTTGAGCCACAGTCCACACGCAGACCTAGTGCAAATTGAGAACTCCACATACGACTTTTTTTTTGACGCAAGCAGGACGATGTTTTCCTTTACCGAAAAGCCAGTGGCTGAATAGTCAATGTATTAAAGAAATAGAGAAAAAGACTCATTAGTACACGCCGGGCTCGTATCTTCGCCACTCAGGACGTGTAGGGTTCCATAGTCGTTACTTCGTTGTAGGCTAATTATTTGCTCCTTAATAGGTATTAATGTAAATTCTTAAAGTTAAAGAGACAATTATTTACACAATGCATTTATTTCACTTGGGTTGTAATTTCAGCTCAAGATTTTACTTGGCTAGTTTTTACGTTCGTTTTATAATGTTGCATGTTCTTGTAACTAAAATTTCAGGATTCTCTGCACAGAATTCGGCACCTATATAGATGTCGGCGACGTCGAAAACGACGCATATTCGTAATATTGAACTTGGCTCTCGTTTCACATGTATGTTTTGCTGGGATACTATTTACTCTAGTTCAGTAGTTCCCAAAGTAGTCCAGATGGGGTCCACGAAATAAATTTCCTCACTAATAATCATTAAAGCAGAAACTAAAAATTTAAGGGGGTTCCAAACTAGAAACATGTTATTGTTGTTTTAATTTTATCATAAAACTCTAATATCTACATACTTAAACTTAAAAACTTTAAATTTCTATTGGACGCTGGCAACAAATCTTCTGGTATATAATTGGTTTGTAAAGCAAATTGTTGTGTGTTGTGTTTGTAAAACAAAAAATGATTTTTAATTTTGAACGATAACATTGAATTACTTATAGTAGATAGTAGTAAAACAACAAATAATAAAACCAGTCAAGTGAGAGTCGTGCTCATTATTTCTGTGGTAGCACAGAACAACCCATTTGCTCGAGTCTGACTAGCACTTGGCCGGTTTTTCCAGAATAGGTGCCGTTGTTCCACGGCACGACAACATAACTAATCAATGGTTAACTGTTGCCATCAGTTGAATTCGGGTACTTTATGACGTAATTTTGACTACAAAAATACGTCAAAAAATTTATCAACATCACAAAGTTTCGGCAGGATCGGCTCTGGCAGACCTGATTTTTTTTACGTGATTAGGTGTCGGTTAGCGATTTAAACATAGCCTATTAGGCCCATACTCGATGAGGTAGTTATTTTTGCAGCCGGCTCTCCCACTATTAGAGTAACATCGTGACCGACATTATTCAGTTTGGAGAGGTTTTTTAAAAACAGGGCATTTTTTTATCAATATTGTATTTATAATTATGTCACATTAAAAAATGTATATTTAAACTTATTCGACAATAGTGATATAGATGGTTCTCTTAATTTTTCAAAATATTCATTTATTATGCCACATAATTTTCTATGTGTGTGTATACCAAATATTAACATATATAGTCAAAGCAATTATTAATTGTTTCTAAATAAAATAACCTGGAAAAGACATGAGGGTTCCGTAGAATTGGAATATTGCGAATATCTTAAATAAATTATAAACCGATTTTAGCCGGACGCTCGAGTCAGCCGAACTAAGTTTGAACCGTAAGCTTCTTAATATTTGGGTACAGAAATATGGACAAATGGAAGGACGTTCATTGCGAAACTATAATCTAAGGATTACTTGATTGGTCGTACAGAGTAACGGATAAACGGAAGGACAGATGTTTACAAATACCAGCATACAAAAATACCTGCAAAATATATTCAAAAAATTAAAGTTAGGGTGTTCGTCCTTTTTTTATAACTTAGCAACGGAGCAACGAATCAATGAGATTTTTGTAAAGATAGGACCTGAGACAGTGACATAGGTTTTTATCCCGATAGTGAGTTCCCACGGGAACTTTTTTTGCATATTATTTCCACTCATATAGGTATATCAAATATTTTATTTCGTGGCGACGTATCAGAGCACTCAAAAGTCAAGTTTTTTAGCACAGATATAGCTTAAAGAATATAAATATTGAATATTGAATTTTCTTACGGAAACATTTTTCGCATATTTCGCACAGAAAGAATAAAAATAGATATAGAATACTTTTTATCCCGATTAATAGCTCTTACAAGAAAAGTTTTTAGGAAAAGGCACTGTTCCTTCCCGTTCCAACAGAGAAATGGTTTGACCTGTTTTTATGCACAGAAATAGCTGGAAGGCAATTTTATCTATTAATTCAATGTCGTCAGAGATATATTTTTCTAATATATACACATACCTACAAAAAATTGCTAAACGCCGTAACTATAAATGAAAAACAATATAAAGAGGTTGAATCGAAATATCCTGAAAAATTAAGTCTCCTAAGGTTTCTACAACTAGTTTCAATGAAAACTACCTAAATCTTGCAGTATAGTGATAAGTCACCAAATAATGCTTTATCTGATTTATCTCCAGTCCGTGAGGGAACGGTTAAACGTGTAATAAATACCATCCCTAATTAGGCACGTCTGTATAAGATAGTTATTAGATTATTAGTATATAAGCTAACATATTTTGTATGGCAGGGATTCAGTATTCATTCTATATTCTGTGAACGTCACTCTGAGTAAATACAAGTAAGAAGTAGACTAACTAACTAACCTTATTTTAATCTAAGCTATTCCTGCAAAGAATTTAATAAACTGACTGAAATTTATACTTATTGACTGAAAAGCAAAATTCCATCTTATTCATTCCATATAATTTACCTATTATGTACTCGCCAGCCTTCATAAGTCCCCACTGTTGGGGCACGGCCTACCCTCATATGCGACGGTGATTGGGCCATAGTCCACACGCGGGCCCAGTGCGGATTGTGGACTTCACATACGTCTTTTATTTTTCTTGACGTATGCAGGTTTCCTCATGATTCAGTGGTGTGAATAAATAACTCAGTGTACTTGAGAAATTTAGAAAACACTCATTGGTACACGCCGACCCGGGGTTCGAACCTCCGCCACTTGGAACATGAAGTGAAATTTAAACCCCTCGACCACCACCGACTTCGACCACCACCGACTTTTATGTTCATTCTTTAGATATTATTTAATATACGTTTTAAGCTTGGAGCTACATATAGTCGATATACATAGTAATCTTTCAAATAAGCTTTTTCAATACCTATTTCAATCGCCGTATCGTTAAGCGAATTTACTTTTATATCGTGTTTGTGTGTAAAAATCTAGACAATTTTACTCGCAAACTCTCTTTTATGTCACATAAATTTAATATCTGATTCGGTCTCATAATTCATATTTTATTTTTATACTTTATTCTGAATTGTTAGAAATACAATTTCAGTCTTTATTTGTACTGATATTAGAGTAATTTAATCTCTTGCGAACAAAATTAAATAAGAAAAACTTAAATACTGCACAGAGAAAAAACTATAGTAGCTACAAGTGAATTATACTTATAATTACTTAAATATTAGTAATTCCGAGCACAAGTAAATTACACTGAAAACCAATGAGTTTTACTTATTGTATTTATAAACAGAAATAAAACTTGTCTTGTTGGAATAACAGTGTTGTTTACTAAAAACAAAAAAAAAATAGGTCCTGATGAAGCTCTGTTGATGTGAAGAGTACGGTCGATAATAACTGGTCAGTGTACTTGGCAGATGAAGGAAGCTGCGGTGCATCAAATTGGTCCGCTCAGGGTTACACGCCAAGTGTGGAGCGGCGGTAAGTAAAGAAGAATCCCCCGGCCACACGCCAGATGAGGAGTTATGTTTAGAAAAAGGCTTGTTCCACTTTACTTGCATTTCGGTATGTCGGTATATATGCGAAAAAAACTTCGGTAGCGCAACGTAAGACGCGTAACGTCAGCCTTTATTCGTAGCGGTACGATATGATGTTTGTTATGGTCTTTGTTGTTTAGTAAACTTCACTCATTCTTAGAAAGGTGTATGTAAACGTTAATTGGCCTTGGTTGTAATGACAAGTAGTGTTTTATCTTCCCACTTGAATAAAACTTTTTGCAATCTTTAGTAAGCTTTGTATGTTGATGCTATTTACCCTACTTATGAATTCGAGATAATTTTTATAGGATTTATAAAATTCTGTAAACCGAAGTACAAATTATTATTTACGGAAATGAAAAAAACTATTTTGTAGTTATTATTTTATGAAATTAATAATTATTAATAAAATGTACTTCAATTTATATTTTTTTCTAATTTCCGGAAAAAAATGTTGAAATTAATAAAATTTAGTATTAACACATTTTAATAAACAGGTTATTAATTCAAACAATATTTTTTTTTGTCCGTGTACTTACCATTTTAATTTGTAGTTTTAGTTATTAGTTTACAAGGACGTACCTATAGTAAATTAATTATACCTAAAAAAGATATAAGTTTAATGAGAAAACTACGAAATTAAAAGCATATTATTTTTAGGACTCCTCACTAAACAAAATCAGTAGCTTTTGCATATTCAGCTGCATTTTCTTCCTACTTGTGAGTACATACACGTCTACACCCAGGGAGGGTTGTTAATTTGCTTCGTTAATGTATGCTGCGTCGTGTCACAGAATAGTATGGCGCTGCGCTGTAAAGACAGAAACACTTACATTTTCTAATGAAAATGAAATAAAATAATGTTTCATATTGTGCCTCTATCAATTTCCAACTCGCATAGTTGTTCATACAAACTAATTTCTTAATTTTTTTTACATTTACTGATAAAACACTTTGAAATTTTGTAGACAAATTGAGGTAGCATTGCTATTGAAATTAATTTATTTACATTTACTACTTATAATTCCGGTATAGCGCAGTCTAAAATAGTTGTTTAAACCTCGACAAAAATCATTTTTTGATAGCCCTGAAGTACATAAAGTATAATCAACCACATTTTTTTCTTGTTTTTCAATGAAAAAATTAACTGAGTTACTATATAGCTGCACTACTCATGCAAGCTTAGTTAAATATCGCTTCATCCTTGTCTATATTTAAGGTTACTGTCAAGCTACACTAGCTCATAAACAACACATTTGAAGGACAGTTTTGTTCTGGCCATGCTCTGGCGGCTTCGCACAATTTTTTTTATTGCTTGTGAAAGACATGGATTCACGTCCTTTAGTCTAGTAAAACACGCAACTATAGCATTTACAACTTTTATCAGTAGAAGTGAGAATAACTACACTCATCACTGTAACATGACGTTGTTTATTTTTGTAAAAAGTAGTTTGCAATGAAAATGTTATCACTTTTGTGTATGAATCAAGCGAATTACGCGGGAAATACGAAGTGCCCTTTTTTATTAACTAAGCGCCATCTAGGGAAAGCTTGACACAACTCTTTTCAGTACAGTTTACTCGTATCTCGTGTTTTTAATGTTACAAGTGCACATTTAAGGCAAAGAATTTGTTTTTGAATATTTGAAAACGGTTTTATCAAACAGTTTACATGTCACTTAGGTTGAGATATCTTAATTTTCTAAAGTTAATTTGGATTTCAAGTAAGATCTAACTTCGAAATAAAATTAAATAATATCAGCATTATAAAGCTGGACACTATCGACACCAACCCGTAATTTTTATCGCTGCACTAGTCGATGATACAAATAAAACAAATAATAAACTTTTGGAGTATTTAATTTATTTTCAACAGACTTCAAAAAAGGAGGAGGTTCTCAAATAGACTGTATTTTTTTATGTTTGTTACCTCATAACTTTTGACTGGGTAATACATTTCCATGAAATTTATTACACTATTATACATTCACAAGCCGTACAGTCACGTTTGCACCTGTGACTTGAGAGCGCTATTAATGCGCTTGATAAATTCATGCTAGACACGTCACGCTTGTGGTCGCAAGATAAAGCGCTGCTGCAGCAACTATATTCTACAATACTGATACAATTTAGCTTTCATAAGGAAACATTCTGGTTACAGTGATAAAATATATGTATTGCCAGAAAAAAAATATCAAGCAATAAATAGCTCCCCCAATTCTGACTGACTTTTTATAGTTCGTGAGGAACTAGCAACGTGGGTATATTATTCTGTCCCAGGGCCTCTATTTTACCTTAAAGCTGCGATGCATAATAATTATAACATTTCAATATTATTTTGGGCAAATCACACAACGCTTTCTGATCTCAAACTATACTATACCACATATAGTGTGGGCAGTGTTGCCAGATGGTCTCGGCGACGTACCCAGAGACTAATTTGATTCCCCCCAGAAATTTCCTCTTTTGCATTCAGAATCATATTTAAAAAATGATATATTTTATAAAATAATGATAAATTTTATCACCAGACCATGAAGTTTCCATGAAGTTGTCTCTCTAGTAAACTTACTATTCTCACCGTCATTCTCTCGTGGCGGCAGCATCGGTCGACCGGTCGACTGACTGTTGACTTGTACTCTCGAGTAATAAAAGATGGTGAAAAAAGATCAATACGAAACATCGGGTCAGGAACGTGATATACAATAGCAAAAAAACTGTATTTGGCGTGTTTTTGAATTTTCCTCTAAAAACCCCCCAAATATTCTTTCCCCCCATTCTGCCCCCAACTCGGTTGAGAAACCCTAAATCTAGGGGGAAATCCTCTGATCGGGCAACACTGAGTGTGGGGTGTCATTAAATAGCTCGTTTAAAAATATTGAGAGTGTGTTAAACCCATTTTTCGATTCAGCTATGCGTTTGAAAAATATAAAGCATAATTAAAAGGAAAACTTTCATGACTAAGTAGGCGTAAGAACTTAATGGGCAATAGTCGTCCAACTTAAAAAATGTAGACGGTAAAGTAAAAATTTCAAACAAATTCGATAAAAGGTTAAGTACCTTTTATCGATGAAGTTGGTACTTGTGTAAAACAGATAAATATAAGTTTATGAACCATGTAACATTGAAATTGAACTATATACCATTATACAATAAAATTATAAGATTCTGAATACTAACACTTACTACATTAATAACAATATTTACGTTCGAATTCAAGCGCGACGCTTGGCGGTACAGGGTACAAACTTAATAATCTAGTTTCTTTATCGTGAAACAGTAACACATATAGTCTCATAGTGATCATAGTGTGTGTGAGCAAGTAAAACAACAAATAATAAAAACCGGCCAAGTGTGAGACGGGCTAAAGCCATTTACCATCTTAAATCACCGTTCCAGCGCCATCTAGCTATAATGAAGTGAAACAGTTACACATTATTTCGTTTGTTTGAAACGATACACACAGTTAAGCAATGTCAGGTTTGTCAGTAATTGGATAGGTTACCGCTTAGCGGCAAACTCATAGTTTTTGTAAATTATGTAAATAATGGTAGGTACGTAACCCTCGGTGCGCGAATCCGACTCGCACTTGGCCGGGTTAATTTTATATTTTTACTTTTAGTAGTAGTTATAATAGTTTTCTTAACGACAGTACACTAAGCTTTTTTTTTATTTTTATACCCATTTTACATTTTTTTTTTTAATAATAATTTCTTTACTTCTCCTTACAATATTTATTTAATTTTTTAAAAAAGATTAAGTTGTATAACGATGTGTAAGAGGCTGGTGTCTGAATTAGGTATACCTGTATTACAGATTCACCAGGTCCTCACCCCTCGGAACTATTTAACGACATACCTTACCTATAAGTACACATATATCAATTTTTTTTGTAATTTACCGTACGTAAGTACTATTGTTTATTTTTGAAACTAAATAACACAGACGCTTGCCTAGTATGGTATTCATAATGCAACTAATCTTTTTAGATTACTTATATGACAAGATACAGTCTTGTGTAGGTATTACATTCAAATGTTAACAACTACCCTACAACAAAATAACTATTACGACAACAACAGTGCGTGCGCAATGCAGCTGAGCAATTTTGTGACATATGTGTTCGACTGGTCACTATGTCGAATAGCCATGCGTCTCAAGCTAGAAGCGGAAGCGGGTCATTTTTACATTATTTGAGTTGCTGTTTTATTGTTGCTATTTTGATACAGTAACAATTTATCATAATACATTTTTTACAATTAAACAGTTATTTTATAATACTATACAAATAATAAAAAATAAAAAAAGTGTGTGTGTGTGTATGTGTATTTATGCGCAATGAATTTAGGTATAAATACTCATAATTAGACCTTCTTAAGCCCTTTTCGTAATTTTTCTGCGGTGATGTAATCGGCCTTTAACAGACACTCTTTGATTACTGTTTTGCAAGCATCTTTTGGAAGTGGGTAAATTGAGAGTACTTTGCTTATTTTATTATATAAATTACTGCCTTGGTAACAGAAATAGCGGTGTAAAAAACTTTTATAACATTTTTTTACTTTACAAATTCTAATTTCTTTTATATGTGACTTCGCCAATTTTGTGGGATCATAGATAAGCATGGTGTGTTGTTTCAGAACTGTATACAGCACGAATAATTGACGGACTGTCAGCACTTCACATTTTTTGTATACATCAGTAGTTGGGTGGAGGTAGGGTAAACGAAAAGCAACTTTAAAGAGGGATCTTTGGGCTCTCTCAAGTTTTAAAAACTGCGACTTTGGGGCTCCACCCCAAGAGGTAATGCAATATGTCAACAGTGACTGGCATAGAGCGAAATAGACGGTTTTTATTACTTCTTTATCAGCAACATTTCTTAAGTTCTTAAAAATTACAATTAGTTTACGTATTCTTGCTGCCAGTAAATCAATGTGTTTGTAGAAGTTAAGTCTGTTGTCTATAACTACCCCTAGGTATTTAATCTCGGTGTCATGCTGAATCGTAGGACAGTTGAAGGCCACAGAACTATCGTCACCGTATCTATGCGATTTTGTGTCATACGCATTTGCCTCTGAGAATATGTTCCGCAGAGAAAAAGTCAGAAATATATTTTTTATAATATTAAGAGTAAGGACATTTTCATATAACCACCTACTTACTATGTTAAAACCTCTTTGTGCTTGTGTAAACACATTTTCCCATGAATCTCCGCTAAACAGCAGAGCTGTATCATCCGCAAATTTATAATTTTACTATTTGGAAGTTTTAATTCGCACAGCTCGTTTATGTAAACGAGAAATAGCGTCGGAGCGAGAATGCTACCCTGCAGAACACCAAATTTGATAGGTATATCATCACTAATGAGATTTTCAATTTTCATACATTGCGTCCGATCCGTTAAGTAATCTTTGAATAGGTTCAACTGGAGATCCCTTTGCCAAAAAGTTCAAGTTTCTTGATCAAAAGTGGAATAGAGACTGTGTCAAATGCCTTTGCAAGGTCAAGAAATAATGCTATAGTTTTTTTTTGTTATCTTGATTTGTTACTATATAATTTGTTAATTCTTGTACATCGTCAGCAGTGGATTTTCCTGATCTGAAACCGTATTGAGCAGGGGCTAATAGTTCATTAGTTTCTAAATAATTAACTAGTCTCTTGTTCATTAGCCGTTCAAGGATCTTGGACAGAATCGGTAAAATGAATATAGGCTTGTAATTATTAACCCAATCTCTATCTCCGGTCTTGAAAACAGATTGTATTCTAGATTTTTTTAGGGCTATGGGGAACATTTCAGTAGAAAACGCTAGGTTACATATATACACAATGGGTGAGGTTATTAAAAGTTTTCAAAATATTTGCTGAAATCATATCTAAGCCTGCTGCGCAATCACTTCTAAGGTTTTTTATAATAGTTCCTACTTCTTTACAGTCAGTTGGTAAAGGAACAAACGAAAATGGACATGATTTCGGACTGTGTTCAGTCTGTGCCTGCTCAGTATTAGTTGTTAATTTTTAGCTAAATTTACTCCAACATCGGCATCGAAATTGGTTAATCTATTTACAGAACTAGCCGGATATTCTAAATTAATTAATTTAGACGGTTGATTTCTTACTTTAGTTTTATACGTTATATCATTAATAATTTTCCAAAGTTTTTTATTACTATTTGCATTTTTTAACTGTTGCTTTTCGAAATCTTTTTTTAATTTTTTTAGCAGAGAGGTACAGAAATTTTTGTATCGTTTATACGTTGTTTTTATTATTTCATTATCTGGTTCTTTTTTACATTTTTTATAAAGATGATCTCTATTTTTAATGAATTTTAATACCCCTGGCGTAATCCAAGGTTTTATATTTTGTTTCCGCCCTGAAATGATAATCATGCGAAGTGTGTCAATTAGAAAATCTGTAGCTTCGTTAGCATCTTGCTTGGTATATACGGGACTAAAATCAAAGTCATTTAATTGATATTCAATCCCTTTAAAATCGATACAGTTAACAACTTTTGATGGCCTTAGTTTACAGTTTGAAGTAAGGTAAAGAACTATTGCGGTCTGTAAGCGTCGTATTAAGTATTAGGCAACGAGCTGGTAACTTTGTCTTAAGTAAAACATGATCTAAGCATGTTTTTCCGTGAGTTGCCAATGAATAGGCTGGTAAGATACCATGAAACGCTAGCATATTAAGATATGGGGATAAGCTAGTGTCAGTACTATTGGCACTATGTTAATATCGCCCAATACTATAATATTTTGAATTGACGAATATTGCAAAAGTAAATTATTTAGGGACTGAATGAAGTTATTTGTGTTTTTGTAGCCTGGGGGACGATAAATGGCCAGTGCAATTGTGTTCGTGTTTATTTTAATGGATAAACAATTTGCCTCTAGTATTTGTACCTCATTTACAGAAATATTGAGATCCTTTCTGTAGTAGACTACAACACCTTCATTTTGCGTGTTATTATTATTGGTAATATAATAATTGTAGTCGTCAAGCTGTGGTATTACGTGATTGGATGGTAACCAACATTTAGTCAATACTATACAGTCCCAATTTATATTAGTATGTTGCATCTAATACTTCTAATATTTTGTTGCATAATTTTTAGGCACCAGAATCAAGAAGTCGTCCTTGACACTCTTCGACATCTCATACGTATGATTCAGCTACGTCAAAAAATCTATATCGTTTTCTATATTATTTATTCGATTGAATTTTATAACTTTGATTGTCAGTATCATAAAATAAAAACTTTATTACATATATTAATGTATTATACATGTTATTAATAAACGTATTATATTTGCTAGTTATGTAACTGTAGCTTTGATTAGAGTAACCTTTCGCACCTTATAGAGTAGTTATTAGGTTAGTAGGCATATTTATTACTGAGCAGACCTTCTTTGTAAGTTCAACTAATCAATGTTTTCTAAAGTATTGAATTCTGCATCGGATCCGTCATGTGATGGTGGTTTTGAAGATAAGCTATTAGGTAGCGTACGTGGAAGCGACATTTCCGCTACTCGCTGTCGCTTATGACTTGGATCTACTGGTACGACGGCAATGCTTGTTATGACGTCAATCAGGGAGGCGCGGTGCAACTTTGTTGCGACGCACAAGTTGCTTGTGTCTTCACTGTTGCTGTCTTTATCTGTCAATAACTACGCCTTTAACAACTTATGAGCGCCTAATAACTTCGATGATTTTAATTTTACTTTTCTTTTATTGTAATCAGAAGTAGTACGGTGGTCGCTCACGTCCTAACGCTTACGCGGTCCGAGAGATAAATGAATGAATGAATGAATGGTTAATTTTTTTCCCTCTAATTACACTGATATTTTTATAGCGGGAGTGTACATAACTAATTATCTATATGGGCGCGTTCGTTCTGGGATTAAGAGTTCCCACGAATGATACTTTTCACACTTTTGATAACGACAGTTTTGCCACCGACACCTACCGTTCGTTTAGCTTTGAAACGTTACTAACATAATTTTTGGTTACAAAACCTGCAAAACGAACGCTTGACGTACACACACTACGATAAAACACACACACACACTACCATAAACAATGAATATGTATAGGCAGTTTGACAGATTAACACAAAAACCGCACCTCCAGACATGAGTCTAAAGATTCATTTTTCGGTGGCAAAAGTGACAAAAATAACAAAAATATCCTAAACGAACGCATGACAGTTTGTCACAGATGATACTTAAATTTTGATACTTTTGATACCAATGCTAAACGAACGGATGACAGGTGGCAAAAGTAATGAAAATAATGATTCTGCATCCCAGAACGAACGCGCTCTATGTATTACTTAATTTCATCGCTGTGATATTAATTTCGTTTCTATTGCCTTTTCCTGCCCATAGCTCCCCGATTGTTTGATCGGCCGAGTCAAAAAATCAGAAGTGCGCGCTTACGTTTACTGTCCCTAGTCTTTAAATTTACGACAAATCTAGTAATTTACGACGTATGGGCATTATGAAATTACATTACCCACCTTATTCCAGGTACACTGCACTGCATCAGAGACGGTATTGCAACGATGGGCTCATGCGGAAAAGGTGGTTGGTGAAAAGAGGCTGTTCCCCATATTAAGCCAAGGTTTTCTCTAAGGACTACAGTACGAGTATGGAGTTCTTCAAGAAAAAAGTTATTAGATTTTTGAAGGGTCGGCAACGCGCAAATGATACCCCTATTGTTGCGAGCGTATATAGGCTACAGTGACTGCTTACCATCAGCCGGAACGTAAGCTTGTTTACCACTGCGGTATAAAAAAAATATTACCAAGCTAATCCGAATCGGTAATTTTATTGTCAGTACAAAATGTTCCACGTGCACGTTTTGAGGTTACAATTAATAGATAAGTAACTGTGTTATCCTTTAATAGTGTTGCAGTTAACAGTAAAAAATTGTTTGTCCACATTAATTTGCACTAAGGTGTATTAAATATGTAAGTATCCAGCCACCAGTTACCCCTTCTGGTAATAAAAGGAGATACAAAACCGTAAAAATTAACACATACTTACAATTACTGTGCCAACAAACCGACTGACACGGCGAAATTATTAGGATTTCTTATTTGAATACGGTACCCTAAAAAAAGGTTATAATATGTGGTTAAGGTGGGTCTGACTATAAATCATATTTTGGGTTTTTATCGGTCTGTTTGTTCGGAATTCACGCAAAATCTACTTAATCGAATTTAAAGGTTATTCGTAGGTACATATAATATATTTATTCCACCACGATTTCAGGAACTGGTACCTATATATATCTTGCAAAAAACCAACAATAAAATATATAAATACCTTCTATTCCGATAACACAGGGAGTGTTATATCGAATTGTACCTAGCTAGCCTAGTGGAAGCTACTACTACAGAGCCGATGGGAAATGCTAGTCTATAAAATTATTACGGGCAATTAAGTAAACCAGTCAGAAAGTTCAAATTTGGCAAGTAGGTTATATACAACGTTACTGATATATTAAGGAGGGTGAAATCTCTAAATGTAAGATATAAGTATTTATACAAGTAACCGAGATCAATTGTGCGGGTGGAGCCGTGGGCGTCCCTTGGCATACCTACTTACATAAACTTATATCTGTAAATAAGCGCTAGTTAAGGAGCACGTAACCCAGTTACGTCGTCAATCGAAAACGACATGTGTTCTTGGTTGGCTCCTCCGAAAAGCAAGTTTTAGGCCGTTGTCATATGACGGCAGTCCCTAAACCAACTCATAGGCCAAATAGGATGCTTAAAAACTTTGTCAGTGTTAGGAAGTCAAATCAGTCTCTAGCTCAACAACAATCTACACTAGTCTAAAGTGGTGGAATATGGCCTAATCCTCCTTCCTTAAGGAACTGGCTTCGTCTAAAGCAACAAAACGCCAGTTAACACAATTACTTAACAACATTTACAACAGCATAAATTAACCAAACAAATTAACAACTGTCGCTGCACAAATGTGAACATTCATGCAAACTGCACTTAAATTTGCCGTCAGTTCATTAGTTTTAATCAAGTATATTAAGTTAGATTGAATTTAAGTATAACCTTGACTATTAATTATGTAGAGATTAAAAAATTAAAATAATACAACAGTCGGTTGAAATATGCTAGGTATAATAAATATATGGTCACTATTAAGCTGGAATATTAATAGACATCACATGATTACACATTTTGTTCGTTCCTTCAACAACTTGCTTACAACTTTCACGTAGAACACGTGGGTACGGGGGTGGCGGCGGGTGCGTTGATCTTGGCGCGTTCCTGTTCACATTGGCCGCCAGGCATTAGCACAATAGTCAAAGGTTGTAAATATGGACGACGACCATTTATTTTAAACAAAAAAATCTTACCTAAAGTGGGAGATGACAAAAAGTAGAAAGTACGGTGTTTGCTTTCCCCAAATTGGAGTTATATACCTTGAACAGCACTAATAAACTCTGTTTTGAACGAAATGATGAAAAGATGTTATCGTTTGAAGCGCCAAGTTAAAACTGGTTGAACTTATCTGAAGCCACGCGTCAATCGCGCGCTACGCCGCGGCTAGTTCGACGTGAATACACACAAAGAACTTCAAATGTTTGATATTGCCGCGAACGCGCCACACGCGCCGGTCGCCAGCTTACCCGCTAGTTCCACTGCACCAGCGTTTTTTTCGTGAACACTTACCTATAAAGCTATATGTTTGATATTTCGTAACCGCGCCTGCCACCGTTTCCGCGGGGTAACGTATACAAGCACATAGTGGGGACTGTTGGGACACGGCCTATCCTCATTAAGGGCGATTTAGGCGATAGCCCACACATACGCCCAGTGCGGATTGTGAACTTCACATTTGGCCTTTTTTCCCTTGACGTATGCCGGTTTCCTCATGATTTTTTATTTCACTGTAAAGCTAGAGGTGTAAATAAATCAATGTACTCAAGATTTAAGAAAAAGATTTATTGATACACACCGGGCTCGAACCTCCACCACTCAGGACGCAAGGTGAAACCGAAAACTCTGGGCAGCACCGATCTTTCACATTTTAGTCAGACGTTATTATCACTGGCTGAAATAACAATTAATATAGTTTTTAATATAGGTTAAAGCTGATGTTGAATTATGATTCACAGTAAAAATAGTGAATATCTAGAAAACTTGCAACTATTCAAGTTTCAAAAGTTTTTAAAGTTTGTATTTGTTAATAAATTAATATGATTTACGGATTTAATGCACGTAGTGTCTTTTTAATTGCATTAGGTTGATACACTATAAAAAGTGAGTACTCGTAGCCTAGTATTGTAATATACATCTCATGTAGGTGTAATGGAGCGACGTAGGTACATACGTAATGGAGTCGACGTCATGTAAGCTAATTAATGACGTCTGAATATGAGGCCGTCTGACAAAGATTATGTGAGGTTGAGTCACTGTTACAAATAATATGTGCTCTACAAATATGTTGTACCTACATGACAATCCATACTATCCATATTAATATTATCAATGAGGGATGAGTTTGTTTATTTTTTTGTTTGTCCTTCCCTCAAGTCCGCAGGAACAACTATAACCAATTCCACATGGACAAACGATAGCTTGCTATAGCAAACTTCCTTGCTACCATCAAGGAGTTGCCCTATTAATCCTACGCCAACTACCGAATTAAGTTTCACTAAAAAATGATTTTAACGTAAATATAAGCTAAATTATCATGTAAGTGACGTGTAACACTCGATTTGTTACAATTTGTTAAGGTAACAGTAAAAATAGTAAAGCCGTCAAAAATGGAAGATTGTATGAAATTTTACATAGGCACCTTTTTTTAAACTTACCGGCCCGTCAGAGTTAGTTGGTGCAACACAGCCTAAGGATTTCTATCATAGCACTGTAGTTTGTTTGTTGGAATATTGATGGGAATTAGGTTATAAAGTATACATCATGTGAGCTAATAAATGACGTCTTACTATGATGCCATATGACAAAGGTAATGTGAGTCACAAATGTGAGGTTGGGTTACTGTAACAAATAATCTGTACTTGATATTTGATCCGTGACAATTTTGAAATGAAATGAATGCTACGTAAAAAATAAAAATTTTAGCCCTTTCGAAAAATACAGTTGCAGTAGGTAGGAATATCTGGTAACACTCTATAGGTATATTTAAAGCTATTAGTCTAGCCAGAATAGAAAATTACTGAATAAGTTCCACCTGGGTACACACTTTTTTGTCAACACACTTGCTTATAATGCAGCCTTTACTGAACCGTTTTCAGCATCTTAATAGCATATTACTGCACTTTTACTTTACAAATTTTCAGTAAGAAGAAATTATACCTTTGTATAAGTTCTTATTTAAAAAAAAAAAAACGAGTTGCACTCCGGGAGTGCCGGCAGAAGTGAAAACCTTTACACACGATTCGCGCTTAACACTCAAATATGTCACAAGACATGTCTTTGACATTGTCAAGAAATAATAATGTTTGTTTATTTACTTTTTTGACGTAGTATATTTGACATCGCAATCTGTAATAGAATTAAAATTCCATATCCAACCTCCCTGTACTACTCATAATCGCGAATACTAAAAATAAAAATTATAATAGGCGTGGCATTACGGTTTCCGTCTTACGAATTTCCACGATTAGGACACGTGACCTGACGCGAGTTAATCATTTTTTACCCATACCAAAAAAAGTGCACAACGCCGCTAAAGAAGTTTTCACTTCAAAAAATTTAACGTGTTTGATAAAAACATATCATAACTATTAGATTCCATGAAATATCATCTGTTTTTCAACACTTTAACACTGATATAAGTATTTACTGTTCTTTAAGTGTGTTGAAATATGGCATCAGTCCTATGGCACTCGTAAGCTCTGCTCAATACAGAGTCCGCTAAATTACGCTCTCGCTTACGGCTCAGGCTGCAACCCACAACCTTGTCTGTAATAAGTAGCCTAGCTCACTTGTATCATAATTTACTATTTTCGTAATGTCATGATGAGTATTACTATTTTAAAAACACCCCATCCTGTTATGGGTCCCGTATTGACTGTGTGGTCTTTTTCCATAAGTAGATTTTTAGCTATATATTTTTTTTGAAAAATTCTAACAAAAATATGCTACACAAACATTCTATTCAAAATGCGTATTCGATATAAAACCTCATTAAAATATAAACTCCAAGGGTCGTTTTGCACAAAATAATATCTTACCTCGTTTTAGAATCAGGCTAAATCCATTTGTGTTTTAAGCTTCCCCGGGTCTCTTTAACTTGTTTTTGCCTGCTCCAGTTTCAAAGACATAAGTGGAAACATTTATGTAAATTTCAGGTAATAGAGTACCTGTACATTACTGTACAAGTACAGCTATACGACAATTTTCTAACATATATGTATATATTAAATTTCGTTACATTTTCACCTTAAATATTTTATAACTAATTTAAAAACTCCAGCCCTAAGTAAGTACTTTACAAATGTGAATGATAACGCGAATAAAAACTGAAAATAAAGTTTGTGCGTTGATAAGAGTCAATCAAAACTGAAATATATTTCCAAAAATACCGCTGCAGTAGGAGTAAGAAAGTCAAATAAAGTCCTTTTTGACCCCTGAAATAAATATATTTCATCAAAATCTGTTCAGCCGTTTCAAAGTTATCAGCTCTTTTGTTGGCTGCGGTAGGGATCTCAAAAGCATAATGGGTATTTACTTTACTTTTAAACATATTTATGACCTACAATTTTAAATACCCATGTACGCTACCCAACTATGCAAGATTATGGAATTTTTGTATTGATGCTGCAGCCAGCATAACCACCACACTCATACACTCTTGAAAAGTTAATAGCAGATATGTCGTGTTTGGATTCGTTTTGATCAGTATTTTGGATTCAACATACAATGACAAACACGATGAGCTACTTCTGTAGCCAGGATATCCAGCACTCTAGTACACCTTTGAAAAAAAAAAATAACAGATATGTAGTGTTTGCATTAGTTTTTTATCAGTGTTGAATTCTATTAACAGTACGATGGTAGCTGTACAATAATAGAAGTCCGGAGTCATAACATAGATATAAATATAAATACACACAGCGCCGTCTGGACCTAAAGTTAGCAAAGCTTGTCTTATGTGTACCAGACAACGGATACAAATACACACATATATATATATATATATATATATATATATATATATATCTATTTTTGTAAATACATACATATCATACATAAATACACCCAGACTCAAGACAAACACAAATGTTTAAATTATGACATAAATGTTTTGTCCTGTGCGGGAATCGAACCCACAGCCTCTGCACTGCAGTTGGACACACTAACAACTAGGAGTACCGCTAAGTTTAAAGCAATAACTAAATAGCTAATATAGGGAGATTTTAAACTCATAGCGCTCCCAGACTTAACAATTTTACAATTGAACTATATTTGCAACAAAAATTTGATCATATCGAAGCAAGTTGGTCGGAAATACTAGTAAATTAATAAATAGGCAATCAAATGGAGGGTCTGACTTCCTTAAGCGGTACCCCGCTGCGACATTATAGCGCCATTTCAACAAAGAAACCTTATCATGCCATTCATCAATATCTATGATTAAAATATATATAGGTATTACTCAATCGAATTTAATGGCTTAACGATACGTATTATTTTTAACTTCTTAAATGAGGTTTTTTAAATTTCAATTACTTATAATGTTTTTGTTGCGGACGTCCAGCTGACAGCTGAACTCTGCGCTATACATACCTAGATGTATATATAGATAGCTGCTTATCGCTAAAGAGATGTAAATGAGATAATAAAGTTTACCCTTTGTTCCTGTGCAGATAGTTAGGTAGATATAGATAAGATCTCTATATCGAATAGTTTTGTAAGTGAATGTTTGTTTGTTTTTATTAAATAAAGATAATACTCTGACTTTCCTTAGGATAGTTAGATCGTAGGTAGGTAAACAAATGTGAAAATAGTTAGGTTCGCTTTTACGACCTATTGTTTACCTTTATATAAGTAAAACTTATACTGTGGGTTTTCCTGTAATAAGAAATATGTAAATGTTTATGCCGCGGGTTCGCCCGCATAAATTAGCGCAAGTTAAATTTTGATTGTATACATTGTGAGGTTTTGTAGTAATTACGTAATTAAGTAATTAATTTATGTAAAAGGTAGATACAAACACTGCACCGTAGGTTTGTCTGAGTAATTGTTCATATTCATGTACCTATGTGATAGCAAGTAGGTCTGTCTCAAGCATGCACAAACGTGTCAGTAAGTAAATAGGGAACACATGAACACTGGCAAGCGCATAAAATTTTAAGACAGAGATAGGTATAGGAATATGACAGGGATGCATATACGATCGCGGCCAAAATAAAACGAGATGTGATTGGTCGCCGAAAATAAACTCGATTGTGATTGGTCAGCGGGTCCGCCGGGTTGGGTATATAAGCGAGCGCAAAACCCGCAGAAAGCATTATCCCGACCACGTGCGCGAGGTAGACGGCGAAGTGGAGCGCAGAAAATCTCTGCCTCAGATACCGATGTCAGATGCCGAAGTGATACTTAAACTTCCACGCTCACACAGAAATAGTCAGAGACCGAGCCGCTTTTGTCCTCGGTCGTCTTTATCCCATGATAGGCAAGTACAGTAAGATGTCGCTTAGAAATAAGTTGAATCTTTACACAACTTGCATCCGCCCCATACTAGCTTATGCTAGCGTAGTCTTTGCGTTATCCAAGCGCAATCTCCACAAACTTCAGACCCTCCAGAGCCTTTCTCAGAGCGGCCACTGGAGCCTCTGGGTACGTCCGCAATGCGGACCTACACAGAGACTTCGAGCTCCCCACAATTCCCCAATATTTCAAAGACTTGGCAGTCCGCTTTTTAGAGTAGGCAAACCCGGTCAACCTCGGCACGGTCGCAAAACTATAGTTAGGCGGCCTCGGCACGTACTAATGGCCCCAGATGACGATCTCGCTGTCCGGATAGCGAGATTAGTCTCTACGACCTCCCCGAATAGGGCCTCCCTCCAAACACGACGCCGACGTCCCCGGGTTCGTCGGCGCCCACAAGGATACACGAGGTATCAAAGAGTACCGGGGCGCTTCTCGCCCCCACTCAATTGCAACCGTACCCGCGTAACGGGGAACTCCCCTCCTGGCGGTGACTCACCTTCGGGTTCGAGACTTACGCCGGTCGAAGGGACGCCCCCGAGAGCGACAACCCAAGCCGAGGCTTCCCCCGCGGGGAGCCCTTGAGCTTTGGGCGCTATATGGGCTGAGGCTCCTTCAGAGTCTCGCCCCAAAAAGCCCGGTGAAGCAGTAATGGCTGCAACAGCCAACTGCATAGTCAGTTCAGAAAAAAAAGCTGAAAGCATTCCTGTCGCCTCGGGGATCAAGAAAGCCTCCTGAACAGGAGCAGAAGAAGAAGAAAACTGGAAGAAAGAAGTTTTATTTTTAAGTGGAGTGTAAATAGTAGTTGTTAAGAAGATAGTGTTTGTGAATATTAGGGGCCACAATAAAGGTGGTTGCATTATGTTACATGACCGGGCGTTTTATTGTTTCTTTCTTATCACGTCACACTGGCCCTTCTCGGGGCCCTTTCAATCGTAACGTCGGCCCTTTTTGGGGCTAGTGTGCAAGCGCCTATACAGTCCGCTAATCGGTCGGTAACAGTTTTGTTTAAGATAAAATTTTTTGCAAAACTATCAAAATAATTAAAATATAAAACTGAAAATTTGTTTCCACATTGAAAAATGAATGATATAGAACCTTTCTCCTCGTCCTATTGCTGCCGTACACTAGGGGTCTCCGCTGCTTTGCCAGGCTTAGGCGACGGTCTACCGCTGAGCCCACTGCCCTGTATTCCAAAAATATTAAATTAAAAAGCCTATTTAAAATTTTCTTTTTTATATTTACAATAAATAAGTTGCAACCAAATATGCGCATGAAAATTTATTTTAACACTTATTTTTTTAATTAGATTAGCTAAATTCACTGGCACGGTGATCTTTTTGATATTAATTATTTTTATTAAGATTGAAGGCTATAAAAACTAAAAAATAAATGAATATTTCGAAATAGCGTAAATTTAAACAATAGAGTTTCACGTGTGAAAATAAAAGATTTATCTCTTTGGTGAACAAGGGCTCGAGTAAACATAAATAATTCATCGATTCATTGAAAGTTTCGTGGTCCCCAAACTGGCTTTGAGTGTTTTAAATGGAAAGCTCTTTAATATTCTTTCACTGCGAGTGCCTTTTACAATTCCGTCAGATGCTTTCACGCACCAAACTTTTCAAAATCAAATGAAGTTTTTAAATTGTCATCCACATCCAAAAAATTTTTTTTTTACTACTAGGCTCGGACATCAAGTTCACTTTTGAATTGATGCCAAGTGATTATCACCCAGTAAATTGGAGTTTATTTTCTACCCGTTCCTGAAAGGGAACTCGACAGATTTTTGAAGTGAAAACTTCTTTAGCGGAGTTGTGCACTTTTTTTGGTCACGTGTCCTAATCGTGGAAATTCGTAAGACGGAAACCGTAATGCCACGCCTATTATAATTTTTATTTTTAGTATTCGCGATTATGAGTAGTACAGGGAGGTTGGATATGGAATTTAAATTCTATGACAGATTGCGATGTCAAATATACTACGTCAAAAAAGTAAATAAACAAACTTTATTATTTCTTGACAATGTCAAAGACATGTCTTGCGACATATTTGAGTGTTAAGCGCGAATCGTGTGTAAAGGTTTTCACTTCTGCCGGCACTCCCGGAGTGCAACTCGTTTTTTTTTACGCAGACAGAAGTAATATATCTATGGGAGGGTAAATAATTCAACTAAATATTTCGAAAATTACCCCAAACCGGGCGTTCAAACACACTTTTTCAACTTCCACATTGCGTTTTGTAACTAGTGGCAAACAAGATTACGGTTTATGTGATGTGTTGCCGACCCTTTAAAAATCTAATCACTCGTTTCTTGAAGAACACCATAATGTAGAGAAAACTTGCCCTGCCAAGCTCATTACGTCTCTTACTAAAATTACATTATTGTAGAGGAAAGTCAGTTTCGTTAAATCGCAATAACTCAAGGTTTGTGTTCCTACTGTCAGTTTTATTTACCATCTTTAACATTTATTGCAAATCTAATATATATGTATATTATACGGCATCTTCGAAAAAAATCCACTAGATTAGATGTATCTGTTTCCTGAAAATGTATTGGGGGTGAAGTAGCTATTAATCATAACAACAAAGGAAATGCTTCCAAGATCTACTGATAAATATTATATCTCATTATTCACTAACATCGCATGCGGACATATATGTGAAATTCTTTCTTAAAGATCTTTGAGAGGCATTGATTTATACCAAGTTTCTTGCTTTTGCCAGGAAAAAATCTGGCACACCCATTATATTTTAATGATTGATATGTCATTTTCAAGTTTAATGCCTTAATTAGTAATACATTATTTTTTTCTATTAAATTTAAAATTAATCAAAACAATAATGTAATTAATAAAATAGGATATCGATATTACATGTTAACGTTATTTATTTCGTTTTGCAAAATTCGTACGTTAATGAAAATGGCAATGATACCTACGTAGTTTATTGTTTAAAAAAATTAAATTCTACGTTTCGTTAAAACAAACCAAATGTGCCCAAGCTCGAGGGATTTACTAGTAACCTTTAAATGGTTTTACTATTCAACTTCTGGTACCATCACCGGATCAGCTCTATGGAACCAATGGAACCAACCTAATATTGTTGATTGCCATGGCATTACATGCATTTAAAACATTTCAAGTCGACACGACAATAAGAATTTGGTTAAATTTGACTTCCAAGATTTGTTTAGAACCTAGTTGACAGTTAGTTCGACTTCCAATATTTGTTTAGATCAACGCTCATAGTTAGTTTGACTTCCAAGATTTGTTAACAACCTAGTCCAGAGTTAGTTCGACTTCCAAGATTTGTTTGGATCCGAGTTCATATTTAGTTAGTACAAGTGAAGCTAGTAAAAACATGTTCAAAACTGGTACAGTAAAGTGGGTAATTTTGCTGAATCAAGGGTCGTGGGTACGATTTCCGCACAAAACAATAATATATGTGATTAACATTTGTGTTTGTCTTACTGACAAAAAGTCTATAAATGTATTTCTATCCGTTGTCTGGTATCCATAGTACAAGTTTTACTTAGTTTGGAATTAGATGGCGCTGTGTATAATGTCTTAAAACATTTTTTATTTATCTTTATTATTTATGTGTATTTTTACGATTTTATCCCCAGAAGTAGCCAGTCGCTGGACATACACCCACATTATAACCTTAAACCAGGAGTTAAACCTGCAACATTCTTTATTTGAAAAAAGATTATTTCTATGTATGTATGTATATTTACATTGTTTTCTTAATTATATGAAGATTTTGTGTATTTATAAGACCGACGTATAGTGCAACAAACTTTTCAGATCCGGTGGTCGAAAATCAAAATTGCAGTTGCCATACTGAAATGGTGTGAACTTACAACGATACTAGCGGCCCAACACTCAGGGTTAGAAGGTCAGAAAAGTTTGTAACGCTGTACTAGGACTTTATAAGTCACTAGAAATAGTTTCTAAAACTATGATTGTTTTTTAAATTAATAATTGTTCCACTTGAAAAAAGGTTATTTTAAGTTTAAAATGAGGTGATCCACATCCCATGCAAACCACTGATGAAAAAGGCTACTAACTTTTATAATAATTAGCTTTGATTTATTTCACATATAAATGTGACAGATATAGCTTTAAATTTGTCACTACCAGTGTGTAACTTCATTAATTTGTCTTTACATTGTTAGTATGGATATCACGTTTGTCAAAACAAAGGTAAAGGCTCGGTGCTTCAATAAAAATATAACGAGATCTTGTGTGAGAAATAAAAGATTTATCTACTTGGTGAACAAGGGTCAGTGGTAAACATAAATAATTCATACCGTCCACTGAAGTCACGCACGGGTACCGCTTTAAGTTATTTAAAGGCAAAGTTCTTCTATGTTTTTTATACATGAGTTATGAACAAAGAAAATTAAATAGAAGGGAAAACTACATTTTCACTTGTGCTTTTCGGAAAGCTTTTCTACGCAAATCATAATGGTACGTAAGTAATAGAATAAAGTTTCAGAAACAAGCATACATATACTAAACTTTTCACAGTTAGTTGTCTACCGAAAACGATAAGCAAAGTTCAGTATACGTCGAGTTTGGTCAGTATCTGGATGGTTGACCGTCTAGTGGAAGATTTTGAAGGGAGCCAACGGAGCCCTATTACTTAGCCTACACTGTCTGTCTGTCCGACCTTTAAAGAGCTCTATCTTTAAATCTTAACATGTAGATAGCAGAAATATGAATGGAATATGTGTTATTATAGCGGATTACTTAACAAATAAAAACAAAATAAAAAAGATAAAATTTAAAGGAAGGCCCCTACAAGGAACATGTTTTTGTTGTTTTGGCTCTATCGTAAAAACAGTCATTACACACAAGCTCCAAGTCTGCAGAAACAAGAGCATACAGATTGCACCTAAGCTTATCCGGGGCCATTTAATTTAGGTCCGGATGCATGTTGTCCCACCCTTAGGGACTTGTGGCCCAGCCACATTTGCTTATTAATATTAGCTTATTGGATATTAGCTTAATGATCATACTAATATTATTAATGTGAAAATCTGTAAGTAAGTTTGTTTGTTTGGTTATGATGGAGAAGGACTGACATGATTTCAGATATCAATGTGCATTTCGGCTTAAGTTTCACCTTTTATCACAAATAACTTCTGGCGCTTGTGCTTTCAAGTACGAAGATGAATCGAAAACATTCACTGGACCATATTTACTTTTTCAATTACTTTAATCAGAGTACAAATAAAGCCAGCCTCAACCATTGGTTATACGTGAGGAGAATAGAAACTATTCTGTGTTTGATTAATCCATTCTTTCATACTAATATTATAAATGCGAAAGTAACTCTGTCTGTCTGTCTATCTGCCTGTCTCTCTGTTTGTCTGTCTATCTGTGTGTGTGTTCCTTCTTCACGCTTAAATCGTTACACTGATTTGGATTAAATTTGGTACGGTAATAGTTTGAGTCCCGGGAAAGGACAAAGAATATTTTTTATCCCGAAAAATTTAAAAGTTTCCGCGTCAATAACTATATCTAATATTATTGTGCGGAAAAATTAATCTGTGGCACAAGGTTTGCCCTTGACGAGCAGTTTCTTCTTAGGCGTTTGATGTAGAGCGAGAAATGAAGAAAACGTGAATTGCACACAACAGACCGATTTTATTTTCCTTATGCTTCTAACATTATAAATTTTAAAGTTTAGCTATCATAGCTGGTATCGGAAGGCACTGGTTGAAGTCTCTTGAATTACTGATCATAAAACAAATTTTGTTTTATTTTTATACAAAATTAAAAAAAAACTCCAATAGAGGGAGAGGTTCTTCTATGGAACATTCTAGATTTAGTACTTAAGTTATTGTACTTACAGTGGTGATCCAAAAATCAAGCCTGTGCAAAAAAAGTACAAGTAAAAATAGTGCGTAGTCATACATATAAATTTACACCAAGAGTGTAGGTATAACTGCGTAGCTATAAACAGCCGCTTTCACTTGGGGTCTCTATCGGATATTGCTATCACACTCGCACCATTCGTGGCTTAACTATAAAATAATATCTTTTTATGTACTTGCGTTTTCTTGCCAAACGATACAAGCTACAGTGATGCTTTATATGTCCCAGAATAGAACTTTTAAAGACGCATCTTATGGTGTATAGTGGTATACGCGAATTTTCATGGTTAAGCCACTATTTAGAAAAAGCTGAAAATCTGGCTCTCAGCGTTTTCTACTTTTGTAGGAGAGCTATAGGCATTGTACTAATTTCCAATACGTAGAACCTAAACTACTACATGCTCTACTGAAGTTTTGTGTCTGTCCGATTGTTCGGTCATACTTAAAACGGAGCGTGAAGTTTTAAGTGTTTTTCTACGCTCTCGTAGCTCAAGGTTTCATGTTATGTCTACGAAACCTAATTACCTGATAGGCTCCTGTGAGACCTATCTTATGGCACCTTTATTGTTGCTCTAGGCACTGGGTTTGCTTAGATATAAGCGTGTTAAGTCAAAACTTTAACCTCCGTTTTGCGCCTTAACTACAATACCTATCGCAACGGTACTTACACGTTCGTGAGGTGGGAAAATGTGTGTTCTGGATATAGCTACTGCACCAAGTGCATTACAAGAGCCTAGTGACTGCAAGAGTGTAAATTTGCAGTCAGCCTATCCTTGTTTCACCCATAGCGTTATCCCTATCTTATTCCTTTTCCATTTTTTTCCCATACGAGAGAGAGAGAAAGTATGCGTATCCTAAGCTGACAACCTTTTTTGCCTAATAATCTTCTACTTACTGGTGTCATCCTATTAATACTTTACTTGAGTATTATGACTAGCTCTACCTAACTTTCGAAACTATTTTCATTTAAATACATTAAGCTAAAAAAAACACTTTTTCGTGGGATATCTTTCAGAGCGACTCGCCACCTAACTTGTACCTACGCGATTACATTGCCTCATAATGAAAAATCATGACTCTATTTCTGATTGAAAACAAGATACTGTACTTGATTATTACATTTGACATCACATTTACAATTATTAATGCAAAATTAACTCTCTCCGTCACCTTACCTGTCTGTCTGTTACTTCTTCACGCTCAAACCACTAAACCGATTTAGATTAAATTTGGTATGGAGAAATATTATAAATACGAAAGTAGCTTTGCCTGTTTATCTGTCCGTCTGTCTGGTCTATTACTTCTACACGCTTAAACCGCTGAAACAATTGAGATGAAATTTGAATCCAGATTAGTTTAAATTTTGAAAAATTCAAAAGTTCCCGCAGGAGTAACCATAACCGAGCTTAAACGAATTATATTTTGCTATAGCAAACAACTTCATTAGTATTATTAATTACCAACTATCCCAATCATATTATGAAAGCGAAAGTTTGGATACTAAGTTGTTTGCTACTCAATAACGCTTCAACAACTAGATGGATTGGGGCCGCCGAACCGATTTAGATGAAATTTGGTATGGAAATAGTTTAGGTCCCAGGGAAGGACAAAGGCTATTTTTCATCCCGAAAAATGTAAAAGTTCCTGCAGGAATAACTATAATGTTTGTTACTCATTCCTACCGCAACGGAGTACCCAATTGAGCTGAAATTTTGCACGGAGATAGTTGGAGATACGGAGAAGGACAAAGACTGCTTGAAACCGACTTAAAGGAAGAGGAGGTTCTGAATTCAGATGTTTGTATTTTCTTATCTCGGAAAATACCATTTTCCACGAACGAGCCATAGCTGAAGCTATAGCTTACTATAACTTAATTAAAACAAACTTAAAAAACTAAAACAAAATTAGTACAATCAACGAGTTGCCGTAAGAATTCCGCGCCGATAACCAAATTTAGGGCAGGCGGACCCGTTGCCAAAAAATAGTTTTTATATAAGATCTAAAAAAAAAATTAAAAAGAAAAAAAATAGCAACATAATACTTATTTGCTAAGTGATCAAAAAAAATCTTTTATACCCAATGACACGTTCCGTAGATTAAAGTGCTGGATCTGAGAGTGCTATCCAAGTGACAAATGAACCTGCGACGGGACGAACGTGACTCGGAGCTCAAGATAACGTACCACAGAAAGTACGGATTCCCTGCGGAACACACTCTGTTATGTCGGCATTCATGTCAAGTCTCGTTGAAAACGGAAAAATAACAGGAAATGTGAAAGTTCTGCTCTTTTAAAATATAAGTTAGGCAAAGAAAATGGTAAAAGTTTCTCCAGTTATTCATCCCGCAGCATATCGCTGTTAGATTAATAATTGTATTTCACTACTTATTATTTAAGTTGTATAAAAAAACCCAGATTATTTCCACATATTATGAATTTTGAAGTATTGATTTACAGTTTAATAAAAAAAACTTAATTTAGCCTAGTTTAATGTAAATAAAAATAGTTTCTTACATTTAATTATTCTTTAAATCTGGAAACAATGTTTGCTGAAATTGTTGTTAAATTTATGTCAATAAAAATAATTCTATTAAATTGAATAAATGCTTATTATTTACTTCTTCATCATCTAAGCTATATAATTCAATGAATGGCAAATGAAAAGACGAAGCAGCTTGCCATTAGGTATAGAGGAAATGAAAAAAAAGGTTTCCCGTAAGAAAGGTAAGATAACGGGCATCAATCAATCAACCTGCTTAGTCCTCAGACGTGGCAGTCGACCTAAAATTCTTTCAAAATATAAACGTAAAAAGGGGCTAAATTCAGCTTTGATTATGAATACTGGCCGGGTATGGCCACTTAGCGGAGCAATTCCTCTATTTACTGTTCCCTAGGAAACGTATAAGTAGGTATAAAACCTTACTATATATGTATAGTTAATTTTTAAATAAATACATCAAGGCTGAAAAAAGAAGGGAATCACAGGGTGTTTTACATTCCGTGTAATTATATTTACTCACCTTATAGTGCGGCTAATCGAAGGCGTCGCGGCGGTCATAGGAACCTAGGTGTCAGTCTGTGCTTATGTTATCTACGAGGAGCCTACTTTAAGTTTAATTTACCTAAAAACATTAGGAAACTAGACTTTGCCAGCGGCTCCACCCGCCCTTAATTCGGCTATCGGCGACTGTGATTTACTGCTTCATTACACTAATGAAGTTTGCTAATTAATTTAAGCTCGGTTACAGTTATTCCCGCGGGAATTTCGGGATAAAAAGCCCATATGCTATTGCAGAACCTAACCTATATGTATGTCAAGTTTCATGCCGATCCGTCCAGTGGTTGAAGCGTGAAAGAGTAACAAACATCCATCCAAACAAACTTTTACATTTATAAAATTGGTAGGATTAATACAAAATAGACAAGAACGTTCTATTATTAAAAAAAACCTGAGTACGTCACCGTGGCGGTTCCTGTTACTGTGCGCAGAGGAAAAAGGTGTAGTATCACCCGGGCTGTAGCATCTCAGGTTCTAACACGACGAAATCAGCCGTCGGAATCTCACTGGTACCGTTTAAATTACTCTTCTAACGCACTGTTTCTCACAATTTCGCCTCGACTTTTCCGAAGTCGTCCACAAAATTCAAAACGAGCAAAAACCACTAACAACGCAATACGCAGGATGTGTGCGAAGTCGTCCGCGACTATTCCAGAACTAATTTTGCACACTGGGCAGCGAGCACCGTCAGTAGTACGAAGTGAAAGGGTATGACGACATCGCTTATCTTTACCGAATACAAGGCTTACCGGCAGTAGACGTGGTGACGATATCGGTGGTGTACCTCAGAATTAACACTTGACTTCTCTCACAGTACTTGCAGCAGAATATAGCTTCTTAGTAAAACGTTCATACACAGCCAATTACGACGAATTTCCACTAAATTTTACTTATTCGTAAGGGCACACGCACTCCAAACGAACACGGCGGCCATAACATCTTTATTTCTCTTTTTTATCACTAGCGCCACGAACGTCGTTGCGTGGTAACTTTAAGTAGGTAATTTAGGATACACATACCTATACAGGATTAATGAACAGGGATAGTCATGATGTACCATAACCCCCCACTTGAAATACACGTGGATTTCACTAAATTATAATTTGATTTGTGCTTGAAATAAATATTGATTAATAATAAACAGAGAATATTATCTTATATAAGTAATATATTGGTAAATAAGTAGCAAGTAGGTAGATTCTTAGTTAATAACTAGCTGTCCCGGCAAACGTTGTTCCGCTGCCGTCCCTCTGTACCCGGCGAAAGTTGGTTTTTACCTATAGTGCCCGAGTCCGGCTCGCACTTGACATATCGAGATAAAAACTATCCTATCTTTTAAGTTGGATCAAATAACAGATATTTACGAAGTTTGATCAAAATCGGTTCAGTAGTTTAGGAGTCCATTGAGGACAAACATTGTGACACGAGATTTAAATATATTAAGATATGTTAGAGAAATCTTAGAATTAGGTTTACAATTAGTAAAATGGTAATGGAAAAATTTTAACAGTAGGTCGACGAAAGCTTCTGCCATTTGCTAATTTTACGGTAACAACACGAAGGATATTATCGTGACCTGGGTGTACAGAAACAATCTTTGCTAGTTTGCATTGCAAAGGTGGAATATTGGGCTCTATTATAATAACAACATCGTTTATGTTTTGATTGAAACCACTTCAGTTTTTGTTGTAACGTGTGAACATAATCTGGAAGGTAAATTCGCCGAAAAGATTGCGTAATTTTTTGCACCATTTGCCATTGATATGGTCAGTGTCACCTTTTGTTTTCCAAACATAGCTAATACAATGCCGAGTGTAAAGATTCACGCAGTAAGGTAATTGAAACTTCAATTTAATGGAAAACTTTAAAAAAACAAATACCTGCCCATAACCTAACTTTGCCAAAAATTTATAGACCTTGTTCGAATATTGCAGCTATATCTGACAATGATAATGTTTTGGGTAACAAATGGCACCGCTGCTGTTACAAACGGCTCGGTGATTAGGATATATTATTGCTGTACTATGGGACATTATCGCTAAAGCTAACACCACTGATGACAAACACATGCACGTGTTCAAGTGGCGTTATGGCTTGAATATTCATGAACAATTTGTACTTTGACCTGAATCATTTTCTATTGTGAGATATGCCTGTCAAGCAAATCAAGCACCAGCTCGGTCTGCAACAATATAACAATAAACATTGTAACACCTATATATATATATATATTTATATAAGCATAACCGTGTGTTTTAATTTTGTTGGCCCTTAACTTCTCCAGCACAGAAAGGGAAGCTACGGAAATATTCAACGATATCAACTAAATATATAACATCTAGAAGCGTCAATTGCTATTAATAAAAACGCTATGATATTTAATACTATTAATTAATTGACTTCCTCAAAAAAATACTTTATCTTTTTATTAAATATTATTCCGTTTTTATTACTCACTAAAAGTTGGGTTATAGCTAGCGAGTACGAGCACAGAAAAAAATGTCATAGAGTATATAGCCGCTGCTCATTGACATAGGTAGCGTTCCTAAATTACCATTGCGTTCATAAGAGAAATTTATGTTTAGTTTCAATAATAATAAATACCATTATCTCATGAAATCTTTACATATAAAAGGCAATGTCCGGGCTGACTCAGCACCGCCCAGCCCACACCGCTAAGAATAGAAATTTGAAATTGAAATTTGGAGGATAAGTTTTTAATATATTGAAGCCGTCGTTTAAGAACGGATTTTGTGAAATACGACTCCTAAATGGGCGAAATAGGGATTGGAAGTTTGTATGTAAAACCCTCATTTTTTAAGTAACATCTATGAAACTCGGTTCTTAATCGAATTCAAAAAAGGAAAATGTTTATATTTTTTTATGTATTTTCAGACATAACTACGTCATATATAGACGGATTTAAAATTCTTTTTTTATTTTAAAGAGTATACTTCCGATGTGGTCCCATATTGATTTAGTGGATTTAAACCTTAAACTTTTGGCCAAAAAAAATAATTGATGTTAATTTGAAACTTGTCAAACGCCTTCTATGTTGATAATTGTGTAATATTTTGTGCTAGTATGGATGTTTTTAGTGTACGAGATGCTGGTAAGGATATTAAAGTTGAAAAATCTAAATTGAAATTTCAGGTTTATAATATCTTGGCCTGAGTTTAATCTTGTGACTTTGTCTTTGCTATAGAATAAAAATATTTGTTTATAGCATTGAAGTTAAGTAGTTCTTGATTTATCTTTAACTATTAAATTTAAATTATTGTTGAGTAGTTTTTTTATTACATTTATTCAAGTCATATTATTTAATTTATTTTTATTTAGAAAATTTAACACAGAATTTAAGTATATCGACAGTAACCTAGTAGTGGTATCATGAGAGACAAAATCTAAAAATAGTGACATTTCTACTGAATTAAGATTTAGAATTCTCTATTGAAACAAATTAACTGAATATGCATAGTCGTCTGCATTTGTACCGATTTATTAGCTAGTGTGTACACGTTTATACGTAGAGAGGGTTGTTAATTTGCTTTGTTAATTTATGCTGTATCGTGACACAGAATACGATGGCGTCACGTGGAGAGAAACACAAACAATATGGTATAACATAGCTAAAGGAGTCTCAATTTAAGACACAGCAAATTAATTTGTTAAATGTTAAAATGTTAATAGATACTTTTAGATAAGATTGATATCGATAATTCTTGTGATGGTATTGAGATTGAGATTGTATGGATATAAATTATCAATATCTAGCTTGTTTTTTTTTTCCAACTAAGGGGGCAAACAAGCTTACGGTCTGCCTGATGGAAAGCGGTTACCGTAGCCTTTGGATGCTAGCAATACCAGGGGTATCACTCGCGCGTTGCCGATCCTTCAGAAATCTAATAACTTCTTTCTTAAAGAACTCCATACTGTAGTCCTTGGAGAAAACCTTGGCAGGGAGCTCATTCCACAACTTAAGCGTTCGCGGGAGGAAGTTTCTCTGAAACCGCACTGGACGCGACCATTTCGTGTCTAAGCTGTGAGAATGAATTCCCTGCCGATAGCGAGCGTTGCGATGGTAGAAAGAAGCCATGGGCATCATTTCGAATAATTCCTCCGAAGACAACCCATTGTACAAGCGGTGGAACACACACAAGGAGGCAAAGTCTCTCTTCAGACTTAAGGGCTCGATACCGAAAGTGAGTTTGGAATCGTCGATAATTCTCACAGCCCGTCGTTGAACCGAGTCAAAAGGGCCAAGCTGGTATCCGGATGCACCCGCCCATAGATGTCGTATTTTCGACTATATGCACACATTTCCGCACCACCTCTGAGGTAGTGTACACGGCGCTTTTTTTTTAACGAATAGGAATACTCAGTAGGAATACTCCACAATATATTTTAATCGAGAGAATGTAATGGGACACTATTTTATTGATGAAATTTTTTTTTATTTAAATTTAACGAAAATTTTAACAGCAAGAAAATTACATCATCATTCATCATCAAATTCTTCATAGTCACTCGTTTCTTCCTCTTCACTGTCTTCTTCCTCTTCTTGCTCGATTTGTATAGACTGCTCCAAGAAGAGAGATATATCAGTTATATTCTCATCAATTTCGAAACGATCTTCATCTGTTGCATTTGATTCAATGTTGGTGCAATTACAAAAAAATGTATTGAGTAATTTTTCTGGAGCAGGTGGCAGTAAAGTCTCTAGTACGAGGAGGACAAATCCCAGATGTGGTAGCTACCTCCGCCTCACGCTGTCTTTTAGCTGCAGCGATGCTGCTCTTCCGGGTGTATGCTTTACGACACTGCTTATGTATCGTTACAGATGTTTTGTCCTTCAAATATACATTGAACCCATCACCCCTTTCAGTACTTGAATCCATTAAAGTCTTTAGCCCACGATCAAATAAAATTTCTGACATTTTTACAAAATTTTGTAACGGCACTGTTTAAATAGAGAATATAATTTACAAAAACGTCTATTCACTACGAAGAACCGTTCAAAACTGGTTCGAAAATGGAGTGTCGCAGGCAGATGTTTCTCAAGGCCAACCGCCCATGAGAATTAGGGACGGACGATGACTCACTTAAAATTTCTATATTTTTCACGTACATTGTGTGCATGGGGCAAATAAAACTATGTATAATATTTTTTGTTCAAATGGTTAACCCGATGATGCATACTGGCCACGTATGAGTGCATATTCGTATTTTCTATGTTTAAAATAGCCATAATTCGAGAACAGTGCACCGTAGAAGAAAAAGTGTTAAAATCTTTTTTGTAGACAATTTTACGATCTACAAACTTTGTTTGAACTATTTTTCGGTAGCTCTCATTGTTTCAGAGATATACGCAAAAAACGCAAATTTGTGACCTTTGACCTCGAATAAAAAACAACGCACAAGCGGGATCGATGGGGACTTTTGACATATCATTTGTAATGACGTATTCAAGGCCTGTACAAAAATCCAGCTTGTTGGGAATAAATGCAAACTGGAATCATAATTTAATCTATTTTGACTGGACGTAATTTGTACGATACAATTCTTACACATACTTTAGTAAGTGTGATGAAAATATTGTTTTATATTGATAAAATATGGAAAGCTGGTTTAATATTTCTAAAAAAACATCAGTTTGATTTCAGGTTTAGAGGAATCAATTTAGATATCATTCTAAAAGAAGTCGCAAATGGTTCCACAGGTTACAAAACGTAAAGAAAATACGATTAAGGAAATTACAGTGTTGTATCTTTCATTAGTAACAACTCATCTCAAAGAGAGATTAGTAAAAATAATAAAGAATCGTATGTAATTTCAAGGTAAAAAAATCAGGCTGTAAATAAAATTAAAATTATAATGTAAGCCTTTTGCTTCTATATAAAACTTACAAATGGTTTACAATTACGGGTACCATTTGAATGGTCGCAAAAAGTTTGAACATAAAATGTTTTCTGATGTGACTACAAAAGTTTGATTAAATATTGACTATATTCCATACATTTCACATTACATGGTGCGTAGCATAGCGTAATTTTGTTTCTGAAAATGAAATCTAATTGTGCAATATTATTATATCAATAATTAAAATATAATAAATTATCTTTAGAACTATGTAAGCACATGTTCATTATTTCATTGTGGTCACCAGGGGCTTCAAATTAGCAATCACACTCGCATCACACGCACCATGTTATGTGAAATGGAGTATATCCCACTATAAATGTGAAAGTTTGTTTGAAAGAATGTTTGTTACTCTTTCACGCTTCAACCACTGGCCGGATCGGGATGAAACTTGGCATACATATAGGTTAGGTCCTGGAATAGCATATAGGCTACTTTTCATCCCTAAATTCTCACGGGAATAACTATACCCGGGCTTAAACGCAGTACAGCTAGAGCTACAGCTTGATATAGCAAATTCATTAGTGTAATTAAGGAGTAACACAGTCGCCGATAACCGAATTTAGGGCAGGCGGAGCCGCTGGCAATTAGTATACCTTATTAAGGAGTTCCTCGCTGATAACCGAATTTAGGGCGGACGGAGCCGCTAGCAAAGTCTAGTTCATTATTATTCTAGTATTTTCTTTTGTTATCAAAGTGGCATTTCTTATTCTACATGATAAAATAAAATGGATTTTTCTTTCTTTTAGGTACATTAAACAGATTTTGTTCACCCAGTGAAGCGTGAATAAACCGCCACCATTTCACTTTCATAAAAGTAATAGTCGTAAAAAATATGAAGAGCCAGGCATTTCATAGTTTTAGGCTGGGTTAAATTACTATAGTAAGGAATTTTATTAGGGTTTCATTTGGTATGTACCTCTCTTTTAAATATCATTTAATACCTATTTTACTTGCCGAAAATTATGTATATATTGTCTAGTAGGTCATAAAGTTTGGTAACAATATAAAAGTTATTTCTTTTTTTTTATTTGGAATATGCCATAATAGATTTTTGTAACCAATGGGAACGCTTTCTATTCTAGATTTGAAAACATAGCTTTGTCAAATTTCAACAAATTTAGAGATTTAAATGTTATATTATTATGTAGAAACTTACTAACTAATGAACTTACATACGGAGGAAATAAACAATCTAACTCACTTATAAATTTTTTTTTTTAAAAAAAACAGAATACTATGTGTTTTGTTCGTTTTAAGGGTTCCGTACCCAAAGGATGCTAACGGAGCCCGATAACAAAGCCTACGCCTACGATTTTATTTTTATTTACAGACTGATTTTTTTACCTTGAAATTACATACGATTCTTTATTATTTTTACTTATCTCTCTTTGAGATGAGTTGTTACCAATGAAAGATACAACATTGTTATTTTCTTAATCGTATTTTTTTTACGTTTTGTAACCTGTGGAATCATTTGCGACTTCTTTTAGAATGATATCTAAATTGATTCCTCTTTTTAGAAATTTAAACCAGCTTTCCATATTTTATCAATATAAAACAATATTTTCATCACACTTACTAAAGTATGTGTAAGAATTGTATCGTACAAATTACAATCAAGTGATTTTATTAACGCAGGGTCACCTTAAATAAATATCATGACCAATTGCGTACCTTCTCATAGGATCCATTGCACTGCCCTAGCAAGTGCATCTTGTCAGAAGATAATTAGATACTAGATAGATCATACTAACTTAATTTCAGATCCTATTCAGTAATATGTAACTAATTGGCCATGTTTACTTAATTTCAATTTGACAGAACCAGTAATATCACATTATTTAGGTTCGCGGTAAACTTTTCCTTTTCAAGGATAAATTTCGGTACACTAGACTTTGCCAGCGGTCTAGTCTAGCGGTACGTGGTCAAATGCTTTTATCATATCCATGCATAGAGCTGTAACAGGTACGTTATGGTCCACACTCATAATGAATTTATATATAAAGTCGTAGGTGGCCATATAAATGTTTTTGATTTTCCTGAAACCTTTCTGTTCTTCACTCAATAACTTGTTATTTTCAAGATAGGTGTAAAGAGATATTTATGTATATAAATATATATTTCGAATATTTTGGCTATCACAGGTACCTACCTTCTTACGTCAAACGCAATAAAAGTGAAGATTCGCTCACGGATGGCCCGCGACTGAATTTGCTGCCTCGCCTCGCCTCCCCCGTCTCAAGCCCCCCGTGTTTTTTTTTGCAAATTTGACTAATGATTTTTGAGTTTAGAATTATTGTGTTTATTCAATTAATTTAGTAAGAATGACAGTAAAGTTTTTTTTTATTTATAAAATTTATTATATTATTTAGGTCTGTGGTGCTTTAAAATTTTCGGAAACGTTTTTGTTATAGTGTTTAATAAGCACGCAGTTGCAGCTGTTTTGACCATAAATTACAAGTTTTAGGACTCTAATAATTTTAGAACTACACAATTTAACGTAAAACTGAAACACCACAGACCTAGATATTAGTTGTCTTATCTTGTTAAAAAAAACATTGAGTTAGAGGGATTGATCATAGGAGAAAAATCCTGTTGTATGGAGCGCGCTGCGAATCCGACACTCTTAATAACGTCTGAATATGAGGCTGTCTGACGAAAATAATGTCAGTAACAAATGTGAGGTTACTGTAATTCTGCTACAATTAACTAAATTGGATATATGACCTGGTTGGTTGGTTACCATAATATAAGGTATGTTATGTTTGTCGTGATATCGAAGTCACGCAACCTATCGCGGCGACGTCAATGCATTGATCTATTTGTGGCAATTGTTTTTGATTAATTTCTTTAAAATTCTATACTAACGCAATTTATAAATAGACAAGGGTAGAAGGATTTTTTAGTAACACACTTTATACATGAATATTGCTGTATGTGCATAGGACCAACTTTCTCTTAAGGCGTTATAAACTACAAAATAATGAAAGTTGTTAACTATAGGTACACCGATCTCGTTGGCTGTTTTTCCACGGGCCAGCCTTTTTATTGAATAGTTCTAAATTAGGTCATTTACATCATATATTTACGTAGTATAAAAAAATATTTACATCATATATACGTAGAATAAAACTATAGACATTTATGTGTCTGATACACATCGCAACGTAAAATATTTTATTAATTCAGATGACTATGAATAAGTTATTCCTGGTTAATATTTAGGACACTGATTTACTAAACCATTTTATAATCAAAGATCTATGAGAACGGAGTGTCATAATACCGATTAATAAAGCAAAACAAAATTCAGACGAAAACAACCGAAACAAATTAAGTGCAAAGTTCGTACAAATCGGCACTTAGATTAATTTTGTGTTACATTTCACCGAAGATCATTCTCAACAAACATTATTCATATCTAAACAGAGTTCTGTCTTAGTATGAATCTTTAGTTTTATATCTATTCAGTAAATTACGTTATCAAGTTAAGAATAATTATATAATACACTTAATGTAATGATAATGATTTTACGGTAAGTATGCATATGTTGAACGTACGACTTGACATAAACCATGATCAGAAAAAGAAGGTGATGAAATATAAGACCAGGGACAGAATAATGCTTAGCGAACTATTAGAAGTTTATTAAAAATAACAAGGGGATAGGTCAGGTTTAAGGTCGCACCCCTTTTGTGTGATAATTGAAAAACAAAAAAAAAATATTAATTGACAAATGTTACTACACAATTTACGAATATTTAAATGACAAATTTTAAATTTTAATGCAAATCTGAATCAGACCTATTTTATTTAATTTAATTCAATTATAATTTAAATACGCTTGAATAAAAAATTAAAAGCCTTTCTCTCATTGCAGCGCCTATATCAGGGCTCTTAATGTATGATCTGACTTTTATATTATTACCATCTTTTGTATGTACTCATTAAGAAAAGCAATAAAGTATTGAAATTAAAAATTGAAATATATTCATGTATATTTATGAATACTCAAGAATAGTATTCGTTTCGCAGCGCTGTAAAACCTTAAATCCCATTAATATTATAAAGGCGAAAGTATGTGAGTGTGTAAGCGTGTAAGTGTGTATGTTTGTTACTTCTTCACGCTTCAACCACTGGACGGATCGGGACGAAACTTGGCATACATATAGGTTGGGTCCTAGAATAGCATATAGGCTTTTTATCCCGAAATTCCCGCGGGAATAACTATAACCGAGCTTAAACGAACTGTAGCTATAGCTACAGCTTCATATAGCAAACTTCATTAGTGTAATAAAGGAGTAAATCACAGTCGCCGATAACCGAATTTAGCTCGGGGTAATTAAGGAGTAAATCACAGTATCAATACTAACACACAATATAAGGAGTCCCACGCCTACAACCAAATTTAAGGCAGGGCGGCCGCTAGCAAAATTCATTAATTACCAGCTGTCCCATTAATATTATAAATGCGGAAGTTTGGATGTTTGGTTGTTTGTCACGCTTCAACCACTGGTTGGATCGGGAACTGCTTAACTGATTTAAATGAAATTTGTCTGAGTCCCGGGGAAGGACATAGGCTATTTTTCATCCCGTAAAATTCAAAAGTTCCCGTGGAAATAACTATAACGTTTGGTTACTTAATCCTGCTGCAATAGGAGCATTTAAATGAGCTGAAATTTTGTACACAGAGGTAGTTAAAGATACGGAAAAGGACAAAAGCTACTTTTTATCCCCGGAAATTCAAAAGTTGCCGCGAGAGTAACTATATAACCGAATTCCACGAACGAAACATAGCTGAAGCTATAGCTTGCTGTAATAAACTTCTTTAGTATAATCAAGGAGTTGCCGTAAAAATCCTACGCCGTTAACCAAATTTAGGGTGGGCGGAGCCGCGGGCAAAGTCAAGTAATAAATAAATTTAAAAAGTTTCATCATCATCATAAAAATTGCCCCTTAAAACACCGTCTATAAAAATGGTCTAATATAATTCTTTTGTAAAATGGTTAGAAAAAAAGTTTTATTGACAAACAGGCTTTTTTTTTTAAAAAAAATTTATGGATTTTCGCTTATAACTTTTTATTTATGACTCTACGACTAAAAGTAACTGAACAAAAGTTGTAGATAATTTTATTTGCAACAAAAAATGTTAATATTTGTTTGTGAGACCTATAGTTTAGCAGATAAACCATAAAAACCATTTGAACCTCTTTTTCCAAGATAGCAGCCGTGGGACAAGGGTTGCAACCCCACAAACTTCGATTTAAATTTACACTAACCTTTCATATCCTCTGACAAACGCAACCCCAAATGTAACTTTTCAATGGACTAGATGCAAAGACGGTGGAATTAACAAACTCTGCTAGAAGAATTAGAAAAATCCAACCCGAAAACCAAAACCAAGTATTTTTGATATAATATTTTTAAATGAAATTTAAAAATGAAATTGCGTTGAAATTCACTGGTGCTTCAAAATCCTTCGCCGTTCTCATCGCAAAGAAGGCGGCGACGACGGTGTACATCCGGATGGACTGTCATGACGAAGCTATAAGAGTTCCGTATTTGCCAATAGGGTAACATAGGCCCTAAAAATAAGCATTATTAGTGTAACCACAACAATTAATATTATTATATTTTATTGTTATGGCGTTACATTAAATAAAAAATTAGACCTTGTAAGGCATTGACTCTGCACCTTACCGCTTTTCAATGTCCAATATATGATTTTCACATGAAAATGATGATAAAGGATCAAGCTCAGATTCTACTAAGATAGCTAGTAATTAAATAAAAAGAATTAATCAAGTGATTGTATTTAAGTGCGCACGCCTTGCTTTTCTTGCAGTCGTACGTGGATATAATTTTTTTTACTTTTTAGTACAATTTTCTGTTAGATTGAATTTTTATATGATTCTTATGTTTTAAGAAAAGCGAGTTTTAAAAAAAAATTTTTTACTCTTTTTATTTTAAATACTTTTTAGTGATAGTTTTTTTAATTGAATTTTTATAGTTAATTGCCCAAGATTCAAAAGTTTGGTGATGAGAACTTGGAGAACGATACTATGATCAATATAAATTAGTTATTTATTATTTTCTCTAATTTTTTCACGTTCCAGCCTACTGTACACCTTCAGGTGCACTTTCTGCATCTGCCAAGAGGTGATAACATCAAAATGAACATCAAATTCGTGCTCAGCGACCCTCAAAACTCCGCATACCCATTTTCCAATTTTTCACCTCCACCTCTAGGTTGTACCTTCTGGTCTGGAGGGGGTTGTTGGACAAAGTAACTGTGGAATATTGTATTGTCATCCGAGCTTTACTGAGCTTACTAGTATGCAAAATTTAGGCTCATTCCTTTAAGAGACATCTTTTAGACCGAAGTCGGTAGAAGTGTTGATACAGTGCCTGTGTTCCTAAATTTGAACCAGCATACTGGCCACTACGGTGTGACGTTATATTTCGAAAACAGTACAGCGGTTTGACGTTACATGATGACGTCACACCGTACTGGCCAGTATGCTGGTTCAAATTTAGGAACACAGGCAGTATGTCTATTGTAATGGCGGATTACCTAAAAAATTTATACAAGAATCACGTGTTTGTTGTTTCTGTTCTATAGTATAGCAGCTCTAAAACACTAATACACATATGCTCCAAACTTACAGTGATTATAAAGTGTACTTTTTATAAACCTATAATGAAAAATTGTAAAGTGTGAGACGGGCTGGTGCCACTTAAATTAAAAAATACCCTTTAAGCGCCATGTATCGAAAATAATCTTGATGAATAAAGGGAACAGTTACACATTTGTTTTTTGAACGGTTTCCAAAGTTTTCTTTTTTCTTTATTTGTCTTTCCCGGGCCCAAACTATCTCCATGCCAAATTTCATCTTATTCGGTACAGTGGTTTAGCGTGAAGAGGTAACAGACAGACAGAGAGACAAAATAACTTGATGACAAAGGGATCATCTAGGAAGTATACTCTTTCAAACACAAAAAGATTTTTTCTCATCGGTCAAGGCGTCTTTAAGGCTGGGTTGCACCAACTGACTTTGACTGGCCGGTTAAGTTTAAAATTAGGTGCCTATGCAAATTTTCATACAATCTTCCATTTTTGACGACTGGTTAACGTCAAAGTTAGTTGGTGGAACCCAGCCTAAGTAATCGGGGAACATACATAAAAAAAGATTCCAACGAATTGAGAACCTTTTCCTTTTTTCGAAGTCAATTAAAAAGCACGCCCGTTTCGTACTAAATTTAAATTATTATAAATTAACTTTTTCGAAAACTGATTCATATAAACACTAATCTTTTCGCATATCAAATTTAATATAATGACTTGACTAAAGGCAGTGATTCAGAATTTTAGTGGCTCTTTTAATATAAATGTTAAAAGAGCACAGTTATAAATTCTAACAAGAAACATCCTAAATAAATATTTCTAAATGAACATCAGATAACTAAGTGAATTTAAATAATGACTTTAGGGGTTATTTTGCATAATAAATTATGATTATTATTCCTCGCTTTGGTATCAGGCTAAATCCATTTGTATTTAATTTGAAGCCTTAGCAGGTCACCTTCACTCAATTTTGTGAGCTTGTTAATATTGCAACAAGAAATTTTGCGATAAATATTTATATTTTTAACTATTTTTACTTGATTTAATTTAACTAACAACGTTTCCTTTTTTTTTTCTATCCATCTTGTGGTGGAATCTTGCAAGCTTAATTAAACATACTTCCTGTTAGCACCCTTCGATGAAATTTTGCATACTAGTAAGCTCAGTAAAGCTCAGATGACATTACAATATTCCACAGTTACTTTGTCCAACAACCCCCTCCAGACCAGAAGGTACAACCTAGAGGTGGAGGTGAAAAATTGGAAAATGGGTATGCGGAGTTTTGAGGGTCACTGAGCACGAATTTGATGTTCATTTTGATGTTATCACCTCTTGGCAGATGCAGAAAGTGCACCTGAAGGTGTACAGTAGGCTGGAACGTGAAAAAATTAGAGAAAATAATAAATAACTAATTTATATTGATCATAATATCGTTCTCCAAGTTCTCATCACCAAACTTTTGAATCTTGGGCAATTAACTATAAAAATTCAATTAAAAAAACTATCACTAAAAAGTCTTTAAAATAAAAAGAGTAAAAAATTTATTTTTTAAAACTCGCTTTTCTTAAAACATAAGAATCATATAAAAATTCAATCTAACAGAAAATTGTACTAAAAAGTAAAAAAATTTATATCCACGTACGACTGCAAGAAAAGCAAGGCGTGCGCACTTAAATACAATCACTTGATTAATTCTTTTTATTTAATTACTAGCTATCTTAGTAGAATCTGAGCTTGAACCTTTATCATCATTTTCATGTGAAAATCATATATTGGACATTGAAAAGCGGTAAGGTGCACAGTCAATGCCTTACAAGGTCTAATTTTTTATTTAATGTAACGCCATAACAATAAAATATAATAATATTAATTGTTGTGGTTACACTAATAATGCTTATTTTTAGGGCCTATGTTACCCTATTGGCAAATACGGAACTCTTATAGCTTCGTCATGACAGTCCATCCGGATGTACACCGTCGTCGCCGCCTTCTTTGCGATGAGAACGGCGAAGGATTTTGAAGCACCAGTGAATTTCAACGCAATTTCATTTTTAAATTTCATTTAAAAATATTATATCAAAAATACTTGGTTTTGGTTTTCGGGTTGGATTTTTCTAATTCTTCTAGCAGAGTTTGTTAATTCCACCGTCTTTGCATCTAGTCCATTGAAAAGTTACATTTGGGGTTGCGTTTGTCAGAGGATATGAAAGGTTAGTGTAAATTTAAATCGAAGTTTGTGGGGTTGCAACCCTTGTCCCACGGCTGCTATCTTGGAAAAAGAGGTTCAAATGGTTTTTATGGTTTATCTGCTAAACTATAGGTCTCACAAACAAATATTAACATTTTTTGTTGCAAATAAAATTATCTACAACTTTTGTTCAGTTACTTTTAGTCGTAGAGTCATAAATAAAAAGTTATAAGCGAAAATCCATAAATTTTTTTTTAAAAAAAAAGCCTGTTTGTCAATAAAACTTTTTTTCTAACCATTTTACAAAAGAATTATATTAGACCATTTTTATAGACGGTGTTTTAAGGGGCAATTTTTATGTTGATGATGAAACTTTTTAAATTTATTTATTACTTGACTTTGCCCGCGGCTCCGCCCACCCTAAATTTGGTTAACGGCGTAGGATTTTTACGGCAACTCCTTGATTATACTAAAGAAGTTTATTACAGCAAGCTATAGCTTCAGCTATGTTTCGTTCGTGGAATTCGGTTATATAGTTACTCCCGCGGCAACTTTTGAATTTCCGGGGATAAAAAGTAGCTTTTGTCCTTTTCCGTATCTTTAACTACCTCTGTGTACAAAATTTCAGCTCATTTAAATGCTCCTACTGCAGCAGGATTAAGTAACCAAACGTTATAGTTATTTCCACGGGAACTTTTGAATTTTACGGGATGAAAAATAGCCTATGTCCTTCCCCGGGACTCAGACAAATTTCATTTAAATCAGTTAAGCAGTTCCCGATCCAACCAGTGGTTGAAGCGTGACAAACAACCAAACATCCAAACTTCCGCATTTATAATATTAATGGGACAGCTGGTAATTAATGAATTTTGCTAGCGGCCGCCCTGCCTTAAATTTGGTTGTAGGCGTGGGACTCCTTATATTGTGTGTTAGTATTGATACTGTGATTTACTCCTTAATTACCCCGAGCTAAATTCGGTTATCGGCGACTGTGATTTACTCCTTTATTACACTAATGAAGTTTGCTATATGAAGCTGTAGCTATAGCTACAGTTCGTTTAAGCTCGGTTATAGTTATTCCCGCGGGAATTTCGGGATAAAAAGCCTATATGCTATTCTAGGACCCAACCTATATGTATGCCAAGTTTCGTCCCGATCCGTCCAGTGGTTGAAGCGTGAAGAAGTAACAAACATACACACTTACACGCTTACACACTCACATACTTTCGCCTTTATAATATTAATGGGATTTAAGGTTTTACAGCGCTGCGAAACGAATACTATTCTTGAGTATTCATAAATATACATGAATATATTTCAATTTTTAATTTCAATACTTTATTGCTTTTCTTAATGAGTACATACAAAAGATGGTAATAATATAAAAGTCAGATCATACATTAAGAGCCCTGATATAGGCGCTGCAATGAGAGAAAGGCTTTTAATTTTTTATTCAAGCGTATTTAAATTATAATTGAATTAAATTAAATAAAATAGGTCTGATTCAGATTTGCATTAAAATTTAAAATTTGTCATTTAAATATTCGTAAATTGTGTAGTAACATTTGTCAATTAATATTTTTTTTTTGTTTTTCAATTATCACACAAAAGGGGTGCGACCTTAAACCTGACCTATCACCTTGTTATTTTTAATAAACTTCTAATAGTTCGCTAAGCATTATTCTGTCCCTGGTCTTATATTTCATCACCTTCTTTTTCTGATCATGGTTTATGTCAAGTCGTACGTTCAACATATGCATACTTACCGTAAAATCATTATCATTACATTAAGTGTATTATATAATTATTCTTAACTTGATAACGTAATTTACTGAATAGATATAAAACTAAAGATTCATACTAAGACAGAACTCTGTTTAGATATGAATAATGTTTGTTGAGAACGATCTTCGATGAAATGTAACACAAAATTAATCTAAGTGCCGATTTGTACGAACTTTGCACTTAATTTGTTTCGGTTGTTTTCGTCTGAATTTTGTTTTGATTTATTAATCGGTATTATGACACTCCGTTCTCATAGATCTTTGATTATAAAATGGTTTAGTAAATCAGTGTCCTAAATATTAACCAGGAATAACTTATTCATAGTCATCTGAATTAATAAAATATTTTACGTTGCGATGTGTATCAGACACATAAATGTCTATAGTTTTATTCTACGTATGTATGATGTAAATATTTTTTTATACTACGTAAATATATGATGTAAATGACCTACTTTAGAACTATTTAATAAAAAGGCTGGCCCGTGGAAAAACAGCCAACGAGATCGGTGTACCTATAGTTAACAATTTTCATTATTTTGTAGTTTTTAACGCCTTAAGAGAAAGTTGGTCCTATGCACATACAGCAATATTCATGTATAAAGTGTGTTACTAAAAAAAACCTACTACCCTTGTCTATTCATAAATTGCGTAAGTATAGAATTTTAAAGAAATTAATCAAAAAAAATTGCCACAAATAGATCAATGCATTGACGTCGCCGCGATAGGTTGCGTGACTTCGATATCACGACAAACATAACATACCTTATATAATGGTAACCAACCAACCAGGTCATATATCCAATTTAGTTAATTGTAGCAGAATTACAGTAACCTCACATTTGTTACTGACATTATTTTCGTCAGACAGCCTCATATTCAGACGTTATTAAGAGTATCGGATTCGCAGCGCGCTCCATACAACAGGATTTTTCTCCTATGATGCATATCAATCCCTCTAACTCAATGTTTTTTTTTTTAACAAGATAAGACAACTAATATCTAGGTCTGTGGTGTTTCAGTTTTACGTTAAATTGTGTAGTTCTAAAATTATTAGAGTCCAAAAACTTGTAATTTATGGTCAAAACAGCTGCAACTGCGTGCTTATTAAACACTATAACAAAAACGTTTCCGAAAATTTTAAAGCACCACAGACCTAAATAATATAATAAATTTTATAAATAAAAAAAAACTTTACTGTCATTCTTACTAAATTAATTGAATAAACACAATACTTCAAAACACAAAAATCATTAGTCAAATTTGCAAAAAAAAAACACGGGGGGCTTGAGACGGGGGAGGCGAGGCGAGGCAGCAAATTCAGTCGCAGGCCATCCGTGAGCGAATCTTCACTTTTATTGCTTTTGACGTAAGTAGGTAGGTACCTAAGGAAACAAAACTCGAAAATGGCTGGACCAATTCGGCTATTTTTTTTTTGTTGTGATTGTTAGGGAAGGTTTCTGAGAAAGAAAAAAAGGGTCAAGTGCGAGTCAGACAGGGTCAAGTGCGAGTCTGACGGGGTCAAGTGCGACTTAAACCGATTTTAATGGAATTTTGGTAAGTTGTTTTGCACACGCCGGGGATGGATTCTGAGAAAGAAAAAAGCGTCAAGTGCGAGTCGGACTCGCGCACTAAGGAAATCTCGAAGACGGCTGGACAAATTCGGGTCATTTTTTTTGTTGTGTTTGATAGTGTTAGGGCAAGGTTTTTATGAAAGAAAAACGGTTTACCCTTAAAGTGCGAGTCGTACTCGCACTTTAAGTGTAAACCGATTTTAATAAAATTGTTATGCACATGTCGGGGAAGGTTTCTGAATTAGTACAACCCTTTATCAATAGGTTGGTGCGACAGTTGTTTGCCGGGTCAGCTATAATACCTATAAAGAGCACTGCTTAGAACGTGCAAAATAATAGTAGGTACCTAGCTGTAATTTAAAGTGTTACCACCATTTGATTTGCAATTTATTGAACCTCGATCGGACAGGATCATGAGTAAGTTACACTTACATAATACTAGCTTTTGCCTGCGTTATCGGTGTAGAATTCCAAATTAAAACCGACTAACACTTGACGTTTTCAAGTAGCTTATGTCCTTCTTCGAATAGCCTCCATATCCTATGGACGCTTGTAACATTTCCATAATACAACCTTCTTTTACTCTAATATCGGCCAGTAAAAAATGTTCTAAATCATAAACAAAAAAAGGCATTATTAGACATTGTTATTTAAAATTGAAAGTATTTTCTTATGATTTTCATGTAAAAACTGAATTTGACGAATGATAAATAAAATATAATAAAATTATTAAATTTGCTATATTATTATTAAAAAATAAATTATTAATGAGGCAAACTGCATTGTGTATTTTAGCAAATAATTATGAACACACTGTCCCACACAGTTACATAAATAGACTTATTTATTATTTTGAACATACTTTATTTCATCGAAACAGGCCGTGATTTTTATAGTATAACTAACATTAAAAGGCTGCGGAACTTTGGTCATTCAATTAACGGGTATGGAACGCCTTATAGACTTTAAGAGCCCTAACTTAGGATACTAATAAATTTTAAAATTGCTGTCTTCCCCCTTGTCTCGGCCGCAGGCCAACATAAGGGGTTTTGTAATAAAATAAGAATCCTATCATGGGCCCGTTATTTCTCAGAAACAAATTAAAGTAAGCAACTGAAATAAAAAAAAATTTTACATTACGATTACTACTGTTCGGAAGCAGTAAGAAAACTATTGCAAGCTATTAATTTTACCATTATTAAATTTATACTTATATATTGTAAATATCTACCTACTTAATGAGTATTTTTCAAAATAATTGTACTTTACGGAATAACGTTCCGAAATTGTTAATGAAGTTATACTACGTTATAACTTTTAAAAAACGTATTCACTGCCTACTGATAAAATGATAATAAAGGTGAAAAAGATGCAATTCTATCACTAATTTGGCAAAAAACGTCAACGGATACCAATCTGGAAATATGTTTTTTCTTACCACCAACAGCTTACAATAGTTTTCTTTTCCGGACAGTTAAATAGCAATGTAAAAGATATTTTTCTTCTTAATTTAATTCGGTAAATAGAAATAACGGGGCCGATGTTAGGATTCTTATTTTATTACAAAACCCTAATGTCGGCCTGCGGCCAAGACAAGGGAGATGACAGCAATTTTATAATTTTAATGGATTTATTAGTATCCTAAGTTAGGGCTTTTAAATACCCGTTAATTGAATAACCAAAGTTCGGCCGTCTCAAAATGTTAGTTATACTATTTTAATAGACTATTAAAATCACGGCCGAAATTAAGGCTGCTCTAACAAACTAAGCTTGGCCAGTTTCAACCAGTTAATTAAAGGATGGCCGATATTAGGAAAATTTGCCGTATAAAACTTTAAACGCTAATTATTCTTTGACACTTAATTTAAGATGTTTATAATCATTATATACTCAATAACATAAAGTGTAAATGTCAAATAGCCCGACAATGCAAATTCAACGGTGGATTACTTCAAGGTATAGGTATGGTTAGGACTGAAAGTTGCATTTCACGTTAAGGTGCCGACATTTGGGTGTTTTACGCTACTCCATTTCAAAAAATACTTACTACGAATATTGTTTATGAGTGAAAACCTTTATAGATTATTTTGGTATTATTAAAAATCTATTGACCGCCAATGTTACATTCATGTTACCTTTCATTTCTTTAGTCAATCAGTAGGCAGAGTACACGTTTTTTAAAAGTTACAACTTACTACTTAACATCATCAACAATTTCGTAACGTTATTTCGTAACGTACAATTATTTCGAAAAATACTTATTTAGTAGCTATAAGTACCTATAATATATAAGTATAATTTAAAAATGGTGAAAGATAAGTAAATATTTGTACTAATTTTTACCATTATTATAATTATTATGATTTTAAAGTAAATTTAAAAAAAGGTAGATACCGTATGTGTGGATAAGAATGTTACGAGGTGCCTATTTTATTATCGTCCTGGCTGGTCTCCGTGAAAAGATAAATGAATGTTAGCTCAGAAACCTCCTTCTATTTTAATATTCAGTCCTGGCTATAAATAAAGAATTTTGAAAAAAAAAAAACTCGCATAACCTTTATAAGTTTGTATCGGTAGGCACCTAGCTATTTTCTCAGAGAGAGCGCCGAACAGAACGTCTAATACCTACTAAGAAATTGAGCAAATTGCATCAATGATTGATTAGTTTGATTACAGATGGCAAACACTCGTTGACAAAAGTATAGGATTGTTTTGTATTACCGTCACTTAGGTCCGATACTGGTCAATGCTTTGAGTATTTTACCTATTCCATTACAACCTATGACATTCTTTCATGCCTATAACTTTTGCGCAAGTGGAGGCAAGAAATTAACATAGTTTTATCGTAATCAGCAATCGGATAAAAAATATGGCAGCACATTAAATACTTATTAAATTGAAAAATTAATGATGATAATTCATTTAAACTTCGATAATGCTCAGAGTATAGTATTTTTGGGTGAAAGTCATATCGCTTATCAGAATACTGACGTTGCAGTTATCCGACAAAATCATACCAGAATAAAGCGCGCGGCGTGGGGAAAGGGGGTCTCGCGCCCGCGTCGTGTACGATAGGGACAGCAACATTTTAGCAAAAATGTAAAACGCGCGCGGGTGCCGCGAAGTGTATTCTCTTAATTAGTTTACATGACTTCGACTCCATTATGGAGGTTCTTCCCTCCATAACTCTTACACACAAACAAACTACAGTGCTTTGTACGAACACCTACTACATTTTTGCTGTTACTTCAACAAACTTTTCGTTCATAAATATAATATGAGGGTTTCTATAACACTAGTTTGTTTATAGATCCGCAGAGAATTTGTTAGCAACAATAATATTATATGTATTTACCTTGACTAAAGAAACATATTTTTAGTATATTTATGCAATTTCACGATATCTTTTGTTATTTTAAAATGTTTTTTATTATTTTTTGTTATAGCGGCAACAGAAATACATCTTCTGTGAAAATTTCAACTGTCTAACTATCACGGTCATGAGACACAGCCTGGTTACAGACGGACGGACGGACGGACGGACAGCGGAGCCTTAGTAATAGGGTTCCGCTAATTACCCTTCGGGTACGGAACCCTAAAAATGCACAGAATATGGAATCTATATCACATAAGGAATAGTACTTTAGTTGTCCATGCTGTAATATAATAAATGCGAAAGTGTCTAAGTCTGTCTTTTTGTTACCTTTTCACAGCTAAACCACCAATCCATGTATCAAATGTAGCAAGGTAATAAAATTCGATTTTTTAACGCATTTAATTTACTGCACTCTTCTGTCCAATTTATGGTTTTCAAAGTAGATATGATGTAGGATTAAGCTCGAATTCTACTAAGATAGCTAATACTTAAAGAAAAAAAAAACTTAAGTTACAAATTTCGTGCTGAAATATCAACAATCACTGTTTAAAACTGAAGCAGACTAAATTAAGTTTAAGTGACCCGTAAAGGCTTTAAATTTAACACAAATGAATGTAGCCTGATACCAAAGCATTTATTATGCAAAATAACCCTTAAAGTCATTATTTAAATTTACTTAGATATCTGATGTTCGTTAAGAATTATTTAGGATGTTTCTTGATAAAACTTTTGACTTTAAACTTTGCTTCTTTGACATCTAAATTTGCTTGCAAGCCACTAAAATTTTTAATCCTTTGGAGTCATAATATTTACTTTGATGTGCGAAAAGTACAAGTGAATCAGTATTCAAAACACTTGATTTCTAAAATTTTGTACGAAACAAGAATATTTTTCAGTCATCAGGATGTCTTTTGCCAAATAGCATAGGTTTCAATAAATTTAAAATTGTTAGCAGAATTTTAAGTTTTGTTAAAATTTTAATTAAAACTTATGAAAGTAGTTTATTCAAATAAAAATATTAAGAATTGCAAAATACTTTTCAACACACTTAACTCGTAAATTGTGTTATTACTCCCACGGGCTTTTTCTTCGTAAATTTCACTTTTCTCAAAACAAAACAGGCGTTTATAGAACCCACGGGCGGTAAGGACGCACCATATGTTCTGTCTATTCTACAAAGTATGTATACAAGTGCCATCTGTAGTACAAGTTATGAACAACGCGCAAGGTACAAGTTTTAACTTCAGCCAAAACGTTTAAATTCATAGATTCCCTAGATATTGGTGGTGGCAATATCTTAGTTCTATTCCCTCCATTTCAATTGTGTTTTGTTAAGTTCATAAATTTTTTCATTTCTTTTTCTTATATTTATATTTATTTACTGGTAAGTGTGCCTTAAGCTTCTAAATAGCCTGTTGTTGGTAATTTTCTCCTTACTACCCTTAATATACCATGTTCTATTCTTAATCTTTCCATTATCTTACAACTTTATTTTGTGTTGTTACAAATCAATATCATCATACATCTTTTGTTTTAGTATTTAAATAAAATGTACAATTTCTAGAAGCATTTACTTATAATACAGAAATATTTCGCCTTACTAAAAAAAAAATATACATCAGTCGATGTTTGCCAAACACTGGATGTTTGACAACATACTTATATGTAGATGTAATAACAATTAATGAGTGTGTATGTATGTGTGTATATTTATTTGTGCGTATGTAAATGTGTTTGTATATGTCATCAGTGTGTGAAAGTATAAGAGAACAAAAAAAGTGCCATCTGTTAAGGCCGGGTGTATAATGAGCACCTAGTGCCCAAATATAGGATTGCTCCCAGGATTTTAATTCAATATCTGGTATAGAAGGCCTGAAACATTTGTGTATGAGAACAGTGTAACTATTATACATTTGTTTATCTTGATGGTGGGTATGTGTTGGAATAGGTAAAATGTTGTTTGTAATGGAATCGGTGGTATGACGGTGGTTGTTCATTCTAATTTAAAGGGTGTTCGTTGTCTCTCATATATCAAAAGCAGTACAAAATCAATAATTTGATAATATATATAATGAATGAACATATTTAAGATAATTCGATACATCAATTATTGATAGTAAAATATTGTAATAAATTAATTATTGATTTGACACTCCACCTACGACGTAGAGTCTGTAGGCGAATTTTTTTACGTGGTGTCCGCAGTAGGTATAATCCACGGTGATTTTCCGAATCACTCAAGACTAAAGAGACAGAAGACCACTCTGTCCTCGGTCGTTGATGGACCAGGCTGTAGCCGGCTGGTTGGCTTTCTATATTAAATACTTGAGGGAGAACCGGAGAAGGAAGTGGCGTCAATGTCGGCGGTTCATATTCCAAATAATTTTTTTCATTTAATTTCGAGAGCTCCATTATGTTGCTGCAAGTTACCCCAGAACAATAGAAGTACACGGCAGAGCATTTCAGGCTTGCTTTTCGACATCCACACATCTCTCCACAGTTTCCTTTGCATCTGCAGAAAATTAATTTTGGAAGCTCAGAGTATGCTGGAGGTTTAGAGCTCTGCACTGGCATCAATATTTTTTCTACCTTTTTTCCAGCCCCAGTCTTCAGGATCTTTATATTACCAAGCCATGACTGATGGTAGACTCGGAAGCTGTGAAAGCGAATTGCTTTTGCTATGCATTGATTTTGTGACAAATTGTCTTGATATAGTCTTGTCTCAATTGTCAGTCCATACAAACTAATCAAACCTCGTGACTTCAAATCTACTCTGCCACTACATTAGTAAAAAACTCAAGAACGAAGAGCTTAATGTTCAATATTGTCCTACATACGAGCAACTGGTAGATATTTTAACAAAGCCATTGGACGCTACAAATTTTGAATATTTATAGGGTTTCTTGTTATGTGAGAGCAGTGAACTTAGTTTTCTTTATCTTTATGATTCTGCAATAAAAATAAAAACAAAAAAAATATACAAGACTCACCAACGACAAACCACTCTTTTCACACGACCACATTCTATCACTTACCGTCAAAACAGCAACCTTAAATCAATACTTTCCAAAACCAAACCAAACATAAGACCAACATCATTATATACTGGTACTGTCCCATGTCGTCAACCGCAATGAAAAACATGTCCCATCATTAACCAGAACATGTACAAATCAACTCACCATTCGTCTGTTCAATTTCTCATCACCAAACACAGTTAGTGTGTAAAACTTCATGTTGTGTTTATATCTTAGAATGTCGATTTGGTACTGCTTTTTATATATGAGAGACAAAGAACAGACTTCAAATAACATTTAACAACCACTGTCATACCACTAATTCCATTACAAACAACATTTTACCTATTTCAACACCTATGTACCATAAACCGATAAAAAAATTAATGATTGTTACACTGTTCGCATACTAAAATGTTTCAGACAAAAAACCTACTCACACTTGATGTTCTCTCTCTCTCTCGCTCTCTCTTTCTCTTTCTCAAAAATATTAAATAATTAACTACTAAAAAATTATTAACTAATGGATTAACCTCGCGATGTTGGTGCTCCGTACAAACTTTAAACCCCCATTTAGGGGGTGAGTTTTGGACAATCCTTTCTTAGCGCACGTCTATATCATAATAGCTATATGTGTGCTAAATTTCAGCTCGATCAGTACAGTGGATGGAGCTGTGCGTTGATAGATCAGTCAGTCAGCCAGTAATAGTTATTTTGGGCTAACGCTAACTTTAACCCTCTACTTTATTTACGAAGACGATGAAAATATTTTTAAAAAATTCGTACCGCCCTTCCCCCGCCGGCCTTACATATCATAAATGCGCGCGCAGTACTTGATCATTATTTTGTAGCAATGTTATTTTAAAACTGCGATATCTCCTAAGATATTCATTGAAATCGAATTACGTAAAGCGCAATTTTGTTTTAAATTAAATACTGATGTGATGAATAACGTATTTATTTGGATACGGATTAATATAATTTTAATAAAAACACGTTCGCAAAGAATGCATTATTTTAGAACAAATTTAGTTAGCATAAAAAAGGTTATAGTGAGCCAACATTAAAAGATAGACATATGCTGTCGCGGACTTTTTTTTTTAACTTTTAAAGGGGAACAATTCTGTAATACATGATTTTTGCGAAACTTAAACCGTTTACGCAGCGCACCGGAAGCTCTTAAAAGGAAAAAAAACCCGATTTTGAAACATACTTCATTGGTGCTCCGCTGCTATTGGTCTCAGCGTGATAATATATATCCTATAGCCTTCTTCGATAAATCAGCTATCTAACACTGAAAGAATTTTTCAAATCGTACCAGTAGTTCCTGAGATTAGCGCGTTCAAACAAACAAACTCTTCAGCTTTATATATTAGTATAGAGTATAGATATTGAATTAAATCCTGGGAGCAATTCTATATTTAGGCAATAGGTGCTCATTATACACCCGGCCTCAACAGATGTCACTATTTTATCTTCTTATAAAGATTAAGAACAGAACATTGTATATTAAGGGTAGTAAGGAGAAAATTATCAACGAGAGGCTATTTAGAAGCCTAAGGAACATTTACCAGTAAAAAAATAAGGGGAAAAAATAAATTAACTCAACAAAACACAATTGAAATGGCAGGAATAGAAGTATAGATATTACCACCGCTAAATATCTAGAGAAACTATGAATTCAAAAGTTTTGGCTAAAGTTAAAACTTGTACCTAATTGCTCGCTTGATGCGTAGTTCATAACTTGGACTACAGATGGCACTTGTATACATACTTGATAGTATAGACAGTACGTATGGTGTGTCCTTATCTCCCGTGGGTTCTTTTAACGCCTGCTTTGTTTTGAGAAAAGTAAAATTTACGAAGAAAATGCGCGTGGGAGTAATTTAGTTCTTAGCACTCGTTTTACCTGCACGTAATTTCACAATTAACGAGTAGTTAAGTGTTATGAAAAGAATTTTGCAATTCTTAATATTTTTATTTGAAAAAACTTCTTTAATAAGTTTTAATTAAAATTTATACGAAATTTGAAACACTGCTAACAATTTTAAATTTACCGTGCCTATATGCTATTTGGCAAATGTCTTTTGATATCAATGGATGTATGATAACTGAAAAATATTCCTGTTTCGTACTAAATTTAAATATAAGAAATCAACTGTTTTGAAAACTGATTCACTTGAACTTTTCGCACATTAAAGTAAATATTATGCCTCCCGAGGTTTAGAAACTATAGTGGTTTGCAAGCAAATTTAGACGTCAAAAAAGCAAAGTTAAAAGTCAAAAGTTTTAACAAGAAATATCTTACATAAATAATTCAAAATGGACATGTGATATCTTAGTGAATTTAAATAACGACTTTACGGGTTATTTCGCATAGTAAATTATGATTATTATTTCTCGCTATATCAGGCTAAATTCATTTGTGTTAAATTTAAATTCTTTCACTTTATTTCAAGGTCACTTAAACTTAATTTTGTCTGGTCCAGTATTAAAAATGTGATTTTTGATATTGCAACACGAAATTTGTAACTGTTTTTTAAGTATTCGTAATCTTTATAGAATTTCAGCTTAATCCTACATCATATCTTCTTTGAAAACTTTAAATTGGACAGAAGAGTGCAGTAAATTGAATGCGTTAAAAAATGGAATTTTATTACCTTGCCACATTTTATAGCCGGTTTGGTGGTTTAGCTGTGAAAAGGTAACAAATAGACAGACATAGACACATTCGCATTTATAATATGACAGCATGGACAACTATAGTACTGTTCTTTCTATGATATAGATTTCATGTTCTGTGCATTTTTTGTTTTATTAGTAGATATTAAGGCACGGCAGTATAATCTAAAGATAATGTGGCGCAGCTGTGAAGAATAGAATTATTACATTTTCTATGCGGGTATTGGTGGCTATTAGGAAAAGCGATCTTTATTACCTAATTATTTTTTTCTTTTTACTGTATCTTACAAAACATTGGCAATAACGTGTAATTACTGTTGGTTATGTAAATAACAAACTTAATAGTTACTAAATACAAAAAAGTCAAATTCGGTTTAGTTTATTCTATAGCCAAACTTTGTTACGTAATTTACTGAACTGAAACGTGTTTGAAGATGCAGAAAAGCACATTAATCATACGGAGCCTGAACTCGGTTCCGATGTGAATAATGTTTGTTGATAACGACCTTCGATACAATTTAATTCAAAATTGATGTAGGAGTCGATTTGAATCAAACTACCATCGATTTATAATCAAGCAAACTACATACCAGTATTGTCTTTGCTTTTTATTGTGTTTTGCTTTACATGTGTTGGCGAGGGTTTTAAAATTATAAACACTATTGAATTTAGATGCTCATTTATTCACCATTTGTATTTAAATTTTAGCACTTTTGTGTAGTTTTAGATTTTAGATTTGATTATTCAGTTTTAATAGCAAACTAATAAAGTTTCTGCTAGGCAACTACAACTACTGCGTTATACTGAATGCCCCTCCAGCTCACTGCGGCAAGCTTATAACAGTTATTTGATCACCCTACTGTAATGGGGCGTTTAGCAGTGTTGCCATAGCATATTGCCATGGTATTGTTGCTGTATCGGACTAAATTACACAGGCCAATATACAATACATATTAAAAATCATCATACGAATATATATCTTTTGGATGCATTCGAAGGTTTTATTGTAAACAGTTCTTGTTCTATAGGATTGCGTTTCTCAAGAGTTAGATTTGAGAAAGATATTGTTTTTTTTTGTTGCTAATTTTTCTGTACGTCAGGACTCTTTTAATCTAAAGGACTAAAAGTATTTGGGTACTATTATATATTTTATGGAAGGAAAATGTACCTTTTTTGAGTGTCGACGTTGCGAGGAGGATTGCACCTCCTCGTGGTCACGGCAATATATTTACTAATATTATGTATTTTATATAGTATTAATATGGAGGAAAAAGGTCGTCTTATGTATGAGTACCCCCTAATTGAAGCAACATTGTATTCGAATTTCACAAAAAACCTACTTAATATCTAAATATTATAAGTTATTCTTATGCGATAACAATAACCTATGGGTTCATAGTTTAAAAGAACAGATTTTATAAATTTAAAGTTACAATTTAAAGTTTTTTATTTTATAAGTAAAAACTATAGTGATTTTAAATGGAGGTCAGCATAATGTATAATTATGCCTAATTTTAAGTTTCTACATAAAACGGTTTTAAACATTAATGCCTTCACCAAAGTATGACAGAGACGAAGTGAAACTGTAGGCTCTTGTCTCTTTCTAACTTGTTTTATTAAACATGAACAAACAAAATGGCAAACGTTGATGGAAAGAAAAAAGAGACCACAGGTTTACTTTATCTCTTCCTAAAGTGTAGTCAATTTTGTCAGGCTATTGAGAAGTCCATACACAGGCATGTCCATATTGCAGAAAAGAACTCGAAGTCTATGCACCAGTTAGAAAGACAAACAGATAACTAAGTGATTTAATAGGGTTTCCGTTTTTTAGGAGGGAAAACAAAAAAGTTTACATTTAACAGCAACAAAAAGATATCGTGAAATTGCATAAAAATGTTTCTTTAGTCAAGGTAACTACATATAATATTATTGTTGCTAACAAATTCCCTGCGGATCTATAAACAAACTAGTATGATAGAAACCCTTATATTATATTTATGAACGAAAAGTTTGTTAAAGTAACATCAAAAAAAGTTAGTGTTCGTAGCAAAACACTGTTGTTTGTTTGTATGTAAGAGTTATGGAGGGAAGAACCTACATAATGGAGTCGAAGTCATGTAAACTAATTAATAACGTCTGAATATGAGGCCGTTTGACAAAAATAATGTCAGTTACAAATGTGAGGTTACTGTAAGTTTGCGAGAAATAACTAAATTGAATACATGACCTGGTTGGTAGGTTACCTTAAAATAAGGTATGTTATGTTTCTCGTGTTAACGTCAATGCAAATTGTCTTGATGTATTTCCTTAAAATTCAATACTTACGCAATATATAAATATACAAGGATATAAGGTTTGTTTGGTGACACACATTATACATGAATATATCTGCATGTGTTTGGGACCATTTTTACTTTAGGCGTTAAAAATAATAAAAATTGTTAACTATAAGGCCACCGATCTCGTTGGCTGTTCTTCCACGGGCCAGCCTTTTTATTGAATAGCTCTATAGTAGGTAGCTAACAGTGGGAACGTATGAAGGCTAGCAAGCAAAGCAGGTAATAGGCAGTTTTATTTTCATCTTATATAAACGTAGTATAAAACTGTTCACACATCGTGCAGCAAAATACTTTATTGATTCAGATGACTATGTATATATGTTTAAGTTATCCCTAGTTGATATTTAGGATACCGATTTATTAACCATGTCTTAATCAAATATCTATGAGAACTGAGTGTCATAATAACGATGAATAAATCAAAACAAGATTCAGACGAAAACAACTGAAATAAAGTTCGTACAAATCGGCACTTAAATTAATTTTGAATTTCATTTTATCGATGATTGTTCTCAACAAACATTATTCATATCGAAACAGACTTCTGTCGTAGTATGAATCTTTAGTTTTATATCTATTCGGTAAATTACGTTATCAAGCTTAGAGTTATGATATAATACACTTAACATAATCATACAATGATTTTATGGTAAGTATGCATATGTTGAACAGGACACCTTATGCCTGACCTATCCCCTAGTTATTTTTAACTTACTTCTAATAGTACGTTAAAGATTATTCTGTCTTTAATCTTATATTTCATCACCTTCTCCTGATGATGGCTTACGTCAAGGGACAACATAAAGCCACCTTCCAGTCCAGATACACTGCATCAGAAGCAGTGTTGCGGTGATAGGCTGCTACGCAGAACTAAAGTGGTTGGTGATAAGAAGCTGTTCCCCACATTATGACGTGGTTGTTTGTTCAGGCGCTGGATACCCACTTCGGGGGATTTTTTTTTTTTTTTTTTTTTTTTTTTTTTCTGAGCTGACTATGCAGTTGGCTGTTGCAGCCATTACTGCTTCACCGGACTTTTGGGGCGAGACTCTGAAGGAGCCTCAGCCCATATAGCGCCCAACGCTCAAGGGCTTCCCGCGGGGGAAGCCTCGGCTTGGGTTGTCGCTCTCGGGGGCGTCCCTTCGACCGGCGTGAGTCTCGAACCCGAAGGTGAGTCACCGCCAGGAGGGGAGTTCCCCGTTACGCGGGTGCGGTTGCGATTGAGTGGGGGCGAGAAGCGCCCCGGCACTCTTTGATACCTAGTGTATCCTTGTGGGCGCCGACGAACCCGGGGACGTCGGCGTCGTGTTTGGAGGGAGGCCCTATTCGGGGTCGACGTAGTAGAGACTAATCTCGCTATCCGGACAGCGAGATCATCATCTGGGGACGTTAGTACGTGCCGAGGCCGCCTGAGTATAGTTTTACGACCGCGACGGGGACGATCGGGGGGAATGTACGTCGTGGATTGCACAACTAATCTATTCGGGTGATTTTGCGTACGCTCGAAAAAGCGGACTGCCAAGTCTTTAAAGTACTGGGGAATCGTGGGAAGTTCGAAGTCTCTGTGTAGGTCCGCATTGCGAACGTACCAAGAGGCTCCAGAGGCCGCTCTGAGAAAGCGGTTTTGGAGGGTCTGGAGTTTGTGGAGATTGCGCTTGGACAGAGCAAAGACTACGCTAGCATAAGCTAGTATGGGGCGGATGCAAGTTGTGTAAAGATTTAGCTTATTTCTAAGCGACATCTTACTATACTTGCCTATCATGGGATAGAGACGACCGAGGACAAAAGCGGCTCGGTCTCTGACTATTTTGGTGTGAGCGTGGAAGTTCAAACGTCTATCCATGGTCACACCGAGATATTTGGTCTTATTTTGCCAGGGAATGGCACGACCGAAGAGAGAGAGGGAAGTTGGCCGCGGAGGGCTGCCTGTGGTGAAAAGGACGGCAGAGCTTTTGTCGGGATTCACCTCGATTCTCCATTTCCGAAACCACTCGCCTAGGGCGGTGATAGCGGATTGGAGTCTCTCAGTGATTCGACTCACTTGCCTATCGGTAGTATAGAGAGCGGTATCGTCCGCATAGAGGGCTAATTGGGTACCTATCGTTTTTGGGATATCGTTAGTGTACAGAAGGTACAAGACGGGGGCGAGCACGGACCCTTGCGGGACTCCTGCTTCTATGGGGCGGGGGGAGGAGAGAGTGCCTTCAACTCTGTAGCGAAAGCTACGATTCGACAAATAGTCTCGTATGATGAGCACGAGACGATCTGGCAACTGAAAGTTGTACAGTTTAAAAATTAAACCGTTGTGCCAGACTTTGTCGAAAGCTTTCGCTACATCGAAGAAGACAGCGCCCGTGTGACGGGTCTTACCTAATGCTGGCTGGAAGCCAGTAAGAATATGTTCCGTTATGCGGAGGACTTGATGGACGCATGAGTGTTTGGCACGAAAGCCAAACTGCTCGTCTATTAAAATGCCTCTGGAGACTATAGAGTTCCGTAGGCGGGCGAGAAGGAGGCGTTCATAGAGTTTACCAAGGGCCTTTAGTAAACTTATAGGGCGATAGGAGGACGGCTCGGTACGAGCTTTGCCGGGCTTATGGATGCCTATAACGATTGCGTCTTTCCATTGAGATGGAAAGATGCAATGTTCCATAGCAGCGTTAAAGATCGCTACTAGGAGGCAGATAAGGGGAAGAGCGAGGCGCTTTAGGATATCGTTAGAGATACCGTCTGCGCCGGGGGACTTACGGGGGCGTAGGTCTTTGATGACCTGTATGACTTCGTCGACAGTGACAGGGGGCAGGGGGTCTTGTGGAGGCAGAGAAGTTCTGCGCTCCACTTCGCCGTCTACCTCGCGCACATGATCGGGATCGAAAGGCTGTGTGCTTAAGGCACATTGGGCTTGGAGGCTGGATGCTAGGCAATCCGCTTTTTCGTCGTCATTGAACGCGGGAACGCTATTGTTGGGACGAGTTAACGGAGGGAGAGAGTTCGCGGTTTCGGATTTTAGAGCTCTGGCTAAGTGCCAATAAGCTTGGTGAGAAGGAGAAATGTTCTCCATAAGATCACCGAAACGTTGGGCGCGGAGCTCAGCTACAGCGGTTCTTACACGGCGGTGTAAGTCGTTGAAGCGAGCTTTATTTTCGATAGTGGGAGCGCGGTCGCGAGCGCGGCGGGCCGCGTTACGCTCAGTCATTAGCGACCTGATGTGCTGAGGCAGGATTAGGTGGTGATAATCACCAACCGGCACCTGTCGTGAGCACTCGCCAACGGTGGCGGTCAGGTGGCTAGTGAGCGAGTCGATAGCTACGTTAAGATCGGTCGCGGATGAGATAACGTTGGGAACGCGATCTAGATGTGGCGAGCTGGGATTTTCGAGCAATTGCCCAAATTTATCCCAGTCCGTCACGGTTCTAGTGTCGGGAGGAGAGTCCGAAGGGAAACCTAAGCGGAGGACGACAGGGCGGTGGTCCGAGTCAAGTTCGTCAAGCACCTCTATAGAGCGAAAGCTTAGCCTTACATTCTTTAGAAGTGCTATGTCGAGTACGTCGGGGTTAAACCGAGTATTGTGGGGAAAGTAAGTGGGCGTCATGGGAGCGATGATGTCAAAGTTTAGTCTGTCAACTAAATCGTCGAGGAGTCTGCCTCTTTGTGAAGTTACAGAAGAGTTCCAGCGGCGATGCTTGCAATTTAGGTCGCCGGCAAGAATGACGGCGTCGCCTAAACTTAAGAGCGACTGAAGGTCGCTCTCGAGCAAGTCTTTTAGGGGAGAGAGATAAACCGATGCAATGATGATCGGCTGATGGCCGGTCATCGCTAAGCGGCAGACGGATGCTTCTAAATTCGTAAGCGGTGGAGGATCGATAGGGGAGCAATGCAGGGAGCGCCTGTAATAGATGAGAGTGCCTCCGAGATTGGAGGCAGTTCTATCATTACGGACGGTACGATAGTTCGCGATTGAAGGGGTACGGACAGCGGGCTTTAGGAACGTTTCCTGGATGAGGAAGACGTCCGGTTTTTGGGACGAGAGGAATTGCGATAATTCCTCTCTTTGGTTGCGGAGACCGTTGGCGTTAAAATAGCCTATGGAGACGGACCGGGGTTTTTCGCGCGCGGTTGTGCAATCCATTTTGATTCTACGGTTTTGGAGCTACCCTGCGGAGGGCGGCGAAGAAATCGCGATGCTTAGCCATGAAGCCGAGCATTTGAGAGATATCGGTGATCTGTTCGTATTCGGCGAACACGATCTCGAAATTGGCCGCGTCGAAGGCCCAAGAAATCTCGGCGAGAATGCCGAGGTGCTGCTGCTGCTCGGCCGTATGAACGGCATTGCAGGGCAGCGCGAAAGAGGGGCGCGGGGGGGCAAGGCGCGTATGCGCGAGAGGTGCGGGTGCACTTCTCATGGGCGCTGGACGCGGGATGTCCCGGGACATCAGAGGGGCGGGGTAGGGAATGCCCGTAACTGAGACGGGCCCGGGGAGAGCAGACAAAAGTTTGTCTGTCTCCTTCGATTTGGACGCTACTAGCGCTGGAGGACGGCTCCAGGCGTTGACAGCCGGGAGGGGGGCAGGCACGAGCGGAGCCTGTTGGCGGGGGGCGGATGGGCGCGATTTACCCTGATGGGGTTTACGCGAGCTCTGTTTGGGAGCTTTGGGGCACCCGCGGTAATTCGCTGGGTGGCCTTCACTCCCACAGAGTACGCAAGCGACCGGGTCGGATGCGTTTGAGCGATCGCGATCACAGTCCGGAGTGGCGTGATCGCGTAAACATTTGACGCAGCGCGGTCTGCGTCTGCAGTTGCGCTGCGCGTGGCCATATAGCTGGCATCGGTGGCATTGACTCGGGTTCGACCGCTTGTGCGGAGTCTCGACCCTGATGCCTTTGAGGCTGCAAACATCTTTAATGTTAAAGATGGCTTTGCCTTCTTTTGTTAGGTCTAGTACAACGAGCACCATGTCGTAGCACTCGGACTTATTTCGGCCATTGTACATACGATGTACTTCCCGTACGGGGAGGCCTTGGACGATTAAGTCGTCCTGGACAGTCTTGGTGGAGAATTCCCTAGGGACTCCCCTTACGACTGCCCTTAAAACGCGTTCCTCGGCCAATGAGTACGTGTGGTACTCATATTTTTGAGCCGTGAGGAAGGCCGTCAGATTTCGGAAATCTGACGGTGTCGGGACCTGCACTTTGATGCCGCGCTCGGCATCATTGCGGGCGTGCGTATAATTGATACGCTTGGCCTTCATAGCGTTAGCAATGTTCGGCCAGGCCCCTTTGTCTTTGATGACGATGGGCGGCGGAGATTTTTCCTTCCGTCCCGAAGTGGGACAGTCGGACTGCGAAGAGGTGGCGGCGGGGGGGGTTGTGTCCATGGCGGCTAGCTCAGGGCTGGCCGCCGAGGTGGACGGGGACGGGGACGCGGAAGCGCTAGGCGCTTTGAGGCGCTTAGCCTCGGAATCGGAGGGGGGAGGAGTAGAAGACTCCAGGGCGGATGCCGCCGAAGCCTTTTTGGACTTGGCGGACTTCTTCCGCTTTTTACCCTTTTTGGTTCCCAGGCCAACCACTTTAAAGCCTTCGTCGTCCTCAGACAACGCCGACTCAGCGGACATTACGGCTGCTGGAGACCGGGGTGCGGTTTCGGAGGTTGCGGGGGGCGGGGTAGCGAGAGACCGAGTAAGGGTCTCATCGGCTACCGGAGTGGGAGGGCGAATGGGCTCAGGGGCCCGAAGAGCGCGGCGAGCGACACGCGGGTCGCGATGGCGGGGTTCGCGGGAGAGAGAGCGCGAGCAAGTGCGTGAGCGAGAACGCGAACGGGACGGGGCACGCGGCGGCGAACATGGCGGCGGCGAACATTGGGAGGGTACCGAATTGTCGGACGTTTCGTGGGCAGCCACAGCCTGGAAAGCGTAGGCTCGGACCAGATCTCAGTGATCACGAAGGCATAACCTTATGATCTCCCCTATCTGGTCCCGGGACATGCCAGTGAGTAGTTCTTCGGCCATCGCGGGAGTGGCCGAGGTGTAGCTTGTGAGTACCTAGTGACTCCCCACCATTGCTGGCGAGGAGCAAGAATACCTAAATGTGGCCAGGCGCCCCGCAGTGCTACGGATTGCCTGGTGTGTACCTAACTCCTACTCCTACGGCCGGGGTTACGTTGTCACCGTTAGGTTTACCCCCAGCAACGAGACGTTTATGAACGAGAAACTTTTAGGTAGACCGCAACTCTGAAAAGAGCTATACGATCTCACCCACCAGCCCTTGAGCACTCGGAACTGGATTTCTACAAACTAAAACGCAATCGACACTTAAAACGCGAGAATGCACGGAGCGGCGAACCGCTGAAGCGGAAATACTACGCTAGCGATTTAACACAAAGCCGGACTCAGACCGGGCGAACCGGTAACAGTCAAAGAGGCAAGCGAGGGTCACCGCTATGCGTAGTAGTTCCGCGACTACGAGAACACACACTCACGCAAAAAACGCACAGTATCGCTTCGATAAACACTCGGTTATGGGCGCGTTGAAGAACGCACAAACACACTCAGCGCGGGCCGAGAAGCAATTTCCCAGCCAATACACACTGCCGAGCAGCGCTTCAACACTCAGGCCGATTTTCCAGGAATTGCGGGCAATAAACCAAACAACAATTCGAGGTCGTCAGCGCTGAGGCAAAACACCACACAGGAATGCGCACCAGCTGAGTCACCACTGCACGGAGCACACTAAGAGCACTTGACGCTCGAAAACACGACCGCACAACACAAGAGTCGAATCGGGAATGAAAGTTCGGGGGATTAAGACCGTAACGATATATATACATACTTTATTTAAAAACATACGAGTATACAATACGGTAAATTACATAACATAAATGTAGGTAAAAATGTTTTATTTATATTGTAAAAATTATAACAGATGCATAAACTAGCATAATATATTTAGGCTCCGCGTGTTTACAATAGACACAGGCCGTCTTTAATCCCGGTGCAGATCGTGCCATTTACAACATCGACCCCACATTTATTACTGAAGACGTTATCATTGTCGTCCACTGGGCCTAACTCGGACGCCATTTGTCAGCTTTACGAACTGGCTATCGCACGGTAAAATACACGTTCAACATTGTCAACCTAGTTTCATTCCGCGATTTTATTTTCAGGTCAGTGATCAAGTAACTTTTGTAACAGTTATTTATCACAATAGTTTTGAGTAACTGATTGTTTCAAATAACAGCTCGAAGATCATGTAAACTCAAAAAACAAGCACACATAAAGTCCATGACTTTTTTGGCAAAGGTTGTTAGTGTAAAGTTAATTTTCTATTTTCGCTCATACTTGAAATCCAAATTACAAACTTAAAATATTTCCTTTAATTTCTTACATTATACACATAATTCTTTAATTTAAAAATTGTACGACAGCGCACATTGTTGTACGGTATACTGTAGCATTATTATTTTTATGACACTTAATGTGTCAACATTTTAAAGACTGGCCACACTGGAACTAAACTATTCTTTTTAAATTCGAACAACCCGAGGCTATAAATAGGAGAGGGCTTTTCTGTGACTTTCTTTTGGTTTTGTTATTAAAAAATTGCTTAATATTTTTCCTTTTCTATTCTTTATAAAGATACATATATTGTTAAAGTAAAATGCTGTATTATTAAATTGAAAGGAAAATGAGACATTCCAGATTACGTAAACTTTTATTTAATATTTAATTTTTTTCATATTACGATTAGTACAATCACGGCCTGAGGACTCTACGGGGAATTTGCAAACCTCACCAGTCACCTTTGGCACGCCACAGTGCCGCTGCGTCGAGTCGTTTTGTATTGTGCGACGTTGACCCATCTTTCTACGTCGGTTGTTGCGCGTAAGAGTGCACGCGCTTCTACACCACCTGTTGCGACTTCTCAGACCCGCAAAAATCAAGAATACGGAAATATATATCCATTTGTTTCATTTAAGTATTTAACTGTTGGAATTGGCAGAGTTGTAAAATGTGAAGTTACTTTTTATTTCCATTTCCCCTAGGATCCATAACCTGGGATACCCATCTCTTAAGCATTAGGTAGCTAGCCGGGACAATCACATACGGGATTTTTTTGCAATACTGGTATTTATATGTACTTATTGTGGCGGCAGCATTACCGTACCGATCATTGATTGTTTGATGCTCGCGAAGTAGGAACTTTTCGGAACAATTTTGTGTTAGAGGCAATTTTTATGTACATGAAATCCTGATAAAAAAAATAATTTTACTTAAAAACGCTGTGAAAAGTTTGAATTACATTCGAATAAAGAATACGGGAGGGCCATAGATGCTGACAAGAAATTAAAAAAAAAAACACTTTTAGGACAGATAAGGCGACAGTTGAAATACGATTTTCTTTGCAAGGCCCCGTTATCAGAAAAACGTACTCACGCACAAATAGTACCTCTACAAGATTTTTTTCTGTTTTTGAAATATCGAAGTGGCCAGTGTTGATCCATCCCGCTGCCACAGACGCTACGGTACTTATCCCGCAAAGGATTACTTTCGCGTCCTTTAATCCATTAAAATGTTACAATTTAAGGACCGAGTATTGCATTTGTTAGAGGACGCACTTTTATTTTTGGCACATGTGTGGGAAGTCAATAGAAGCTTAACCTCAAGTTTGAGAGGTCGCCACCCTTGTCATTCGGCTGCCATCTTGGAGAAAGGGGTGAAAACACTTTTTTCGCGATATCTCGGAAACTATGCGTCTTACAAAAAATTTGGTAGAAATATAATTTGTAGCAAATTGTTTTACCTACAAATATGTTTATCTAACTTTTTGCCCTAAATTAAAAAATTAAGTTGTTATAAGCAAAAAAGTGAGATTTTTTTTATAAAAATTTTCTTCTTTGCTCTCTAAAAAAAAACACTTAGACCAATCTTGTAGATGATCTTTTGAGGAAAATTTTTCTCTTAAATTTTTTTAATTTTATTCATTTTAAACGCTGTTACAGCGCATCAAAGTTGACCGGGTTCGTCAATGCTCATAAGAATCCGGTCAAAACGAAATTTTAACTTATTTTTTATTATTTTTTTATTGTAAATATATTAATAAATTCGTACAACCATACTTATTCATTCCTAACTCTTTTCCCCGCCACCTATGAGGTAGAGTCTGTAGGCGCGTTTTTTTTACGTGCTATTCCCAGTAGGCCTACTCCATGGACATCTTACTTATAAGGTAATCCTCGACATCATAATATTTTCAATCACTTATTAGCATACTACTCTAATCTTCTTTTCTTCGATGGTCCAGGCTGTGGCTTAGAATCTCTAAATAAACGTCAAATGTGAAAGTTCGAGGAATGACAGGAGTTAAAATTGGAGTCATAGTTGGAAGTTCATTTTCGAATTCATTTTCTTCCATTAACTTTGACATTTCCATAATGTTGCTGCATGTTTCGCCAGAACAATGGAGGCATACTGTAGAGCATTTTAGGCCGGCTTTACTGCAGCCACACATGCTTCCACAGTTTCCTTTGCATCTAATAGAAAGAAAATAAATTTCATAAGATCGGGGGGTGCTGGAGGCTTGGAAGCTTGTATTGGCATCCAAATGTTTGCATGCTTTTTCCAGCCCCAATCTTCAGGATACTCAGAGACTGTGAAAACAAGCTGCATCTTGTGTTGGAGGCAGCGATGATAAATTAAATGAATTTTTAGTCACTGTCTTGGCAATTCGTTTGTATCGCAAGCCGTCTAGTGAGTCGTCTTTATGACTGCCGTATAAAGCTATGAAAAAACGTTCGCCAACAAGAGTGAGCAAAGATGGATCGACTTTCTCACTCAGGATAGCGCGGTACCACCAGCTAATTCAGGATGTCACGTAAAAAAAACGCACCTACAGACTCTACTTCATAAGTGGCGGGTAAAAGAGTTAGGAATGAATAAGTAAGGTTGTACGAATTTAACAAAAAAACTTTAAGAATATATTTACAATAAAAAAAAAATAAGTTAAACATTTCGTTTTGACCGGATTCTCGTGAGAATTGACGAACCCGGTCAACTTTGGAACGCTGTAACAGCGTTTAAAATGAATGAAATTAAAAAAATTACATAGAAAAATTTTCCTCAAAAGATAATCTACAAGATTGGTCTGAGGTATTTTTTTTGTAAAATGTATAAAAAAAAAGTTATAGAGCAAAAAAATTCTCACTTTTTTGCTTATAACTTCTTTAATTTTTAATTTAGGCCGAAAAGTTATTTAAATATATTTGTAGGCAAAACAATTGCTACAAATGATGTCTTTACGAATTTTTTGTAAGACAAATAGTTTCTGAGATATCGCGAAAAAAGTGTTTTCACCCCTTTTTCCAAGATGGCGGCCGGATAACATGTCCCAAAAATAAAATTGCGTCCTCTAACAACAAGCAAAGCTCATGTAACATTTCAATGGACTACTTGACAATAATGTACTATTACCCACGATAGATTAAAATTAGTTACAAATAAGTATATCTTTTAGGCATATTTTATAAAGTTGTGAATCATTTTTAAGAGAATACGATTCGCAGCACCTCGCAGCGTGCTTCATACAAATGAATTTCCCACTTGTTTTTGACATTCACTGATCAAATGCTGTGAAATTTTGTAGACATTATATCAAGCCGAATGTATATGTCTGTGGTTTTCCAAAATCCCAAAATAATGTTTTCATTAAGTTATAATCTTATTTAAGACCATTTGTATGAAAACCTAGACTCCTGTATAACTTTTAAACTATACAATTAAATAAAAAACTGTCACGCTGCAGACCTAGATATTTATTCTTAGAACACTTGTGTAAAATTTTATGGTATTTAAATGGTGTCAAAAATAAGTGGGAAAATCGTTTGTATGAAACACGCTGCGCTTATATTATTGTATACCTAAAAGATATAAAATAATATATAAATGTCGACCCTGAAAGTTAATTCTAAATATTGGTGAAAATTTTTTTAAATCGAGTAGTACCGGAGTACATCTACATTCAAACTTACAAACTTTACCTCTTTATAATATTATATTATAAAAATCTAAACAACTTAAAAACAATGTTATGTTAAAGGCTGTTGTTATCTTACAACAATCGGACAATTATTTGACAATTAGCAAATTTATATTAATAAGAATTTAACCTTACCAACTTAAATTACCCCCAAAAGATTAAAATTATTTTTAAATATATCTTTTTGTCAGATATTATAAAATCATTTTTTAATAAGGTTCATTTGTATAACCCTTTAACCTGCCTTTCGTACAAGCCTCTAATCCATAAAGTAGGTATAACTGACATTTTCTAAGTAAATGTTTTCTTAACATTTAGCGGTTTGTCTTAACTGTTGCAGATATAAGTCTCCATTTAAACGATTTAAGCTTAATTATTTTACATGTGTTGAACAGACAGACAAATGCAGGATCCGTCACATAGGTAACTAAAAAAAACTAATCTCATACAAATCGACAAATGGCAAAGGATAACTAAAATTTATTTGAGTCGAAAAGATATACAATATGATGTATCTGTTTACTATGTATTGAGAGTATAGTAGCTATTTCATCAATCATAACAACAAAGAAGAGGTTTCCACGATCCATTGATAAATGGTCAGATATCTCAATATTCGTCTATCGAACATGCGAATATTTGAATTACTTTCTTAAAGATTCTTAAGAGAGGCGATTGAGTTATGCTGTTCTTATGCTATTGAGAATCTCCCAAACACATATTAAAAAAAAACACGTTGTAATATTCTCAATAATTTAATTTAAAATAAAGTCTTCCATTGTAATCGACTAATTTAATTTTTTTAGATGTTAATATTTATAATATGTAATTGTTTTGTATAAAAATTCACATCACATGTTATAATATGAAAAATCCAAACATTAATATGAGGCCATAAATTATTTAAATAAAATACTAAACGACTTTATGTAAAACTGTATATAGAGTGCAACAAACTTTTTTTAACTAAGTGGTCAAATATCAAAGCTACATTTGCCATATTGAAATTTATTACGACCTAGTGTCCAAAACCAAACACCCAAGGTCAGAAGGTCAGAAAAGTTGTTTGCCCTCTACTCGTATAAAAAGCTACATAACCCTACTATATACATATACAATATCGAAGGTATTAGTGTTCCTTAAATACAGTACCAATAGGAGATCACATGTTGCTTCTCTTATTGAAATTAGATTGAAGTTACTGCCGCAGTTGCTGAATCGTTTCGCTATTTTCCCAGGCAGGAAGTGATCTGCAATGCATTTGGCTTGTCGCCAGGCTAATGTATTAGAAACTAGTGTAAGTATTGATTTTCCTCTATGACTTGTTACATATTCCGATAGACCTATGTTGTTTTACAAGGACATCATTAAATTCCTTATTTAAATACTTCTCAATTACTGGAGGTTAGCTGTCAGTTATGATCAAGCAGTAGCAGCAGTAATAAACGGGGACGCTAGAAGTGCTGGGGACCCCATTACTTGGAGACTAGTTGTGCCTTTATAAATTTAAAGAGCCATTATATGGACTGTCAGTTGCAGGTTCAAGTCCAGGCTCAAGGTCAATCTTTTAACTGCATTTTTGCTATGAAAATATTTAATTATATTGATGATATAGCCATAGATATGATATTTATGATGTTTTCTTTGAAGACTTTTATATGTTCAGGGAGATTGAAATTGTTCTCAGTTCAATGAAAAAATTGTAATTTGTAAAATTTATGTACCAGGAAAGCAAAGTCAACAGTAAAGTCTAAATAAGCAACTCCCTTGCAGTTGTATATTTATTTGTATAAAATCTCTAACTATTGGTCTCAAAGAGCTCAGAGTCGCTCAGCAATCTATGCGTGAGCTATATTTAGTGTTAAATCATCATAGCTCGAACAGTTACCAAGCTGTAGAGGCAATCGACAAGCCACATCCCTCGTCGAACCGATAGCCGATGGGGAAGAGAGGTACCACAGATTAGAAGACGCAGTTTTAGATGGTCTCCTACATGGTGGACAGACGACCTGGTTAGAGCCGCAGGAATCCAATGGGCGCGGGACGGCTCAAAACCGGCCGTTGTGGAGACATTTGGTTGAGGCCTACATTCAGCAGTGGATGTCATCGGGTTGAAACGAACGACCAAACGATGGACAACACGTTTACTAAAATAAAGTTAGAGTTTAGATACTTCAGTAAAAATATAACGAGATCTTGTGTGAAAAGTAAAAGATTTATCTATTTAGTGAACAATGGTCCATTTTTGATACTAAATAATTCATACCGTCCATTGAAGTCACGCACAGCTCATCTAAGTAATTTAAAGAGAAGTATAACATTTATATTTTTAATATAGCGAAATTAAATTAACTAATATAATTTCTTGTTTAATAACCATGTACATAAGTGCTTAATAAATAAATAAGCTATAAAAGAGTTCAAATTATTCTGAAAATGGTTACAAAACTAACAGAAACACATACAAACAAGTATTGCGGGTAGTAGAAGCAAAAACTTTTATAAAAAGCTGCTAAATACATGACATAATATTTTCACAGCTTCTCCCGCCAAGATCACCGGAGCGGCTAGATGGTACATCATTATAATATGGGTCCCAATGACCAATCAGATTCGTTTCACGATTCATTTTCCCCATCGCTACAACACTGCGGCACCGGGTAGTCTTAGATAAATTTATAGATTGTACAGTGCGACTAGAAGGGACTGTGTAACTAGACTATAATCTTTATGTCTGTGACCATAATAAACTTATTGTGGGTGTAACAATTTTGGATGTTTTACGAAAAAATCTGATTGCAGTAGGAATTCTTAAATATTTACCATTTTGATCGTTTTTTACATAAATTAGTTTTCATCAGCCATTCTTAAACAAGTTATTCTATTCTAACAAAATTGTTTTTTTTTTTAGTGAATTCAGCTAGTACACAAATTTCAAGCTCAGGTACCTACATTAAAAGCAAGTTTACCTTTCAATCCGAGACGGATGTAAATGTATATGTATGCGTGAGCAAGCAAGTAATTTGATTTTCCCTACAATTGACCTGGACACAATTAACTATTTACTTGTCTCATATTGATTTCAGTTATATTCAGGGAGAAAGATTTGATAAAATGAATATTATTTAAGCGCACCACTTGGACAAAAAAACTTGGGAGCCAATTACACGCAAAATATAAATCTTAGAGAAAAAGTTTCCTTAGAACCTCAAATGCATTGTTATAGGCCTATACAATGATAATCCACTTAAAAGGTTGCGCGAAAAAAAATCTTTGGTTGCCCTTGGTTCTATGTATATTTATCTTTAAAATTTATATCATATCTGTATGGCGGTTCACAAAAGGCAAATCATTTTTTTTTACTGATTTTTTTCCAGATCAACGGCATTTATGGTTTGGTTTTAATTTATTCTGGTAGTGTCAAAATAAATGCAAATGGCTGCAGGTTTCATTGCGTTCACTTAGAAGTTTGATATATATATCGGCGGCCGATCGTAAAATCCGACAGATCACAAAGTTCCTAGACAGATCGTAAATATCGTAAATAGGAACGAAAGGAACATAAATCGCACTGTATAAGTCATTTATGATAGGTTAGGTTCAGTTTCTCTTCTGTAAACGTAGATGCGGAGCGAGCGAAGCGAGCGGAGCGTTCCAACCAAGCTTCATATAATAATCTGTTCAGTTATATGATAATTTCTATTCCATACTTTACGATCTGCCTAGGAATTTCGTGATCTGCCGGATTTTACGATCGGCCGCATACATTAATTACTATTTATTTTTGCGTTTACACATCGCTCGCCCGCACTGTTACTTTGTTTTCGTTTATGGTTCTTTTTGGATTTTTTTCTTTTTGCTTGGCTTAATTTTTTTTTGTTAAGTGAAGAATTTTTGAAATCCGACAGGCAGGTTAGCTCGTTCATACCTTTATCAAAGAGCTGGTTGGAGTATGCATCACTCGCTTGCAAAGTTATTTTACCTCGTAGGTACGCCGTCCTTTGAATCCCTCGCTGTGCTTGGGATTCTACTCTAGAATACTTACTCCATATTTTTTAGATTTAAAATAGTGCCCTCGCCTTAAAAATATTATTTTGATCCCTTGTAATACAATCTACTATTATCCATCAATTGTTTAAGCCACACTTAACATTTATTCCATCTTAAATTCATTTTAGAACTGTATGTCAATTTAAAAAATTGCCTGTAAAATTTTATCAGAATCACATTAAAGATAGCAGAATTATAATATACTCACAGACGGACAAACGGACTGAAATGACAAAACTGCAGGCGTAACGTCTTTTGCATTTAACATACCAAAATTCTGCTGCTCATATTGTTTCATATTATTTTAGGTTCTACCTTAAAACGCAAAATAAAAGGAGGGTAAAGACTGTACTCATTTATCACACAGTATCAGGGAAAAACAGCGCACATTATGAGAAAAAGAATATAAACTGATTACATAAATTGGGCTAAGTAGGTACTTATATAAAATTTATTTGCTAAGTGATATTTTGATAAGAAAATCTTTTATACCCAATGACACGTTCCGAAGATTAAGGTGCTGTATCTGAGAGTGCTATCCAAGTGACAAATGAACCTGCGACGGGACGAACGTGACTCGGAGCTCAAGATAACGTACCGCAGTAAGTACGGATTCCCCGCGGAACACACTCTGTTATGTCGGCATTCATGTCGAGTCGTGTTGAAAACGGAAAAATTACAGGAAATGTAGATTTTCCGCTCTTTTTATTATTATTATATTCTTTATTGAACACCAAAAGTGTAGAAAAGGTGGACTTAATGTTAACAGCACTTTCTACCAGTCAACCTTCAAATGTTCAAGAAAAAGTGTAGGTAGGTGCAAAGATAAAAGATATTTACATACATACCTGCGTATTATTTACATTATATCCTTAACTACATAAATTCATACATACATATAAACATACATACACATATATCTATACGAATACATACATAAATTTTAGTGTAATAGGATAATAATAAAAATTGTACGAAATGTCAGGCGAATCAGGGAAATGATTTGGAAAGAACAAGTGTTACAGATTGTTCTAAATAATTAGGAAATAAAAGTTATGATGAGGATGAAAAGAAGTGATTTCGAACAAACCTTTTGAAAGAATCGCGTCAAAATATAAGTTAGGCAGAAAATGTTCATGGCGAACTCTTATATAATGTTCAGTGTTTTTATTTTTACGAAAAATAGATCAAATTCAATCTCTGGATTAGCACTGACTCATGACAGAGTCGTATCAGATACTTATGATGGATGGTTTTAGAATGTTAGGCTAACTTTTGGCTTTGGCTACAATTACATTTTAAGCAAAATTGAGATCATTGAGGTATGCTTTATCAACTCTTTATTGTTTTAGGATTCCGTCTGTCTGTCTGCCATGGCCCTTTTTACGGCTGAAATACTTTGGCATTCACACATAAATCAAAACCTATGGGGTAATTCCTGGTGTCCTAAAATCATGAAATTTCACACGAAGCAAGGTCTTACATAAAAAATATAGGAAGAAATCCGAAATTTGTTAATTTGTAGTTATAACATACAAAAAAAAAGTCTGTCTGTCTGACAATACCATTTTACTCAAGAATGCGTGGAGGTATCAAGTTGGAATTAATATCAGATGCTAAAGTCTACGGTTACTTATATTTGAAAAAAAATCAAGTTACTTAGTCAATAATATAAAAAATATGCCCAAAATACGGTTACTTTTGTCGCATACTGTGCCAATTTTTTTTTGCCATTATAAACTTTTTTGCAGTTGACTGACTGACTGCGACCTATGTCGATGTATTGGGACAACAGTTGTCCAAGGGCAAAGTTAACCGGTTTTTTAGCATTGAGATTGGTTTTAGGTTTTTTACTAGGGACTATAGAATAGGGTTTTTCAAGATTGGAGAGGTAAATTACGGACCAGGAATGCCTCTTGTGTTGCCTGCGTCCGTAGCCTATATGATGACCACATAGCATTAGGCGGACTGTAAACTTGTTTACATTCCTTTATCTGTTTGATAATAGATCAACTTTCACTGGATTGACAGACAGTAGTCTAGACAAAAAATTATCGGATATCTATTTATAAGAATTCCAGAAATTTTTAGCCTTGACTACGTTAATGCTAGCTAGATTGACATATTATATAAGTTCTATCAATATTTTTACTATTGTAAGGGGTTTCCTAGGGACTACAAAAGAGGGTTATTCAATAATTAGAACTAGATCTGGCGGTGTCGCATTTATATTAAGCTCATCTGACGGCGAAGACATTTTTCATTTTTTTTATAAGTTGTAAATAATCCTAAAATTTAATTGACGGCATAACAACATAACTCCTTAATCCTAATTACGAAGTACACTTTGCAACTTGCCCTTAAAGCGTAATTTTTTTTTCATCACACTTACTCGTAAACAGTGTCATTACGTGCTGGTATAGTTGATGCTAAGACCCTAATTACTCCCACGGGCTTTTTATTTGTAACTTTTTCTTTCCTCAAGGCAAAGCGGGAGCTTAGAAAACCCACGGTCGATATGATTAATTATGTTATTGAACGCATCTCGTGCGCTCTACTTGTACGACAAAACTACGTAGACTACTGTTTTATATATTCTATCAAGTATATAGAAAAGTACCATCTGTAGTTTAAGATATGAACTACGCGCAAAGTGAGCAATTATAGTGAAACATTTTTTCTGAGCCGGTGGTCAAAAATAAAAACTACAGTTGCCATATTCAAATTTTGTGAACTTATAACGACACTAGCGACTAAAAAGGTAAACTTAGCTAAAGCTTCTTAATTCATAAATTCTCTAGATCATGCTCGATGGCTACACTTATGTTCGCACCATTTTTAATTTAATGTATTTCTTTATTTACAACTTACAAAGAAAATAAAAAATGTCTTCGTCGTCAGATATAAATGCGACCCTGCTACATATTGTTAATGGGGCTCAAGAAATAAGAATGAACCTGTTACCACCGGATCCTAAACAGAAGTAGGTACTAACCCGCATATGCCAGTTTTATTACCTGAAGAAACAAGAACAAAATTAGTTTGTTTTCAGAGAATGTCCTATTAGCTTACTTTGGGGAAATTGCAGAAATATACAAACCGGACTCTCTATGGGAAATTTACTCTATGATAAGGAAGATTCTCAAGTCCAAAAATTCCATTAATATTGAACAGTATAAAATAGACAGCATTTTTGAAATATTAATGAAGCTCCTGATGATAAATATTTACACACTAAGGTAACTTAAAAATCTTTTATTGTGTTTTTAAAAATCGTGAAGTAAATTTTTAAGTTCTCATATAAGTTTTTTATATTTCTATTTATTTATTCGCAATGTGATAAAAAAACATGGTGTGTAACACGGGCGGAAATTACAAGCGAAATTACGACCTCGAGGAAAGCCTTGGGCTTCTTAATAGCCTCTCGATAGTAATTTTCTCCTTACCGCCCTTAATTGCGGCTCAAGTATAAAACCAGAAAATACTAAATATTAAGTTTCTTAAATTCATAATCAATGACTTAAAGCCTTACAAAAACAATAAAGCAAATTATTCTAACATGAAAAATTTTTTTCCCAAGATCTACATAAAACATAAATATTGATTCCTCGTAAGTCATGAATAAGTCTAACAAGTAAAAAAACAAGAAGTCTGTCCTAATCTTCAAAGCCGGACACTCAGGAAAGTAGATTGGAAAAGTTTTTCTCTTAAACATCTAATAGAACTTGCAAAAAGCAATTTCTCGTGGTGAAGTGTGTGCTAAGAACAACTCAAGTGATTTTAATTACAAAAGGAAAATAAAAAATCGTAATTAATTATTAGTTTTTTTAATATAACTAATATGTACGAGTACCTAGTTAATTTTTTTTTATAATCAAGGCAATAAAAAGAAAATGGTAAATTGAGTAACAGTGACCTAAACTAACACAAAAACTAACTGTAAACTAAGATTAGGATACCAAGAAGTTTTTTGTATCCTGGTTACAAAATGATAATTTTTATCCCAACCACAACATGCTGTAAATGCCAAGTCTCGATTTGTCTACTGAAAAACCGGCCAAGTGCTAGTCGGACTCGCGCACGAAGAGTTCCGTACCATTATCTATAAAAACGGCAAATAAATCACGTTTTGTTGTATTGGAGCCCTTAAATATTTGTTTTATTTTATTTTATTATTTATTTTTAAAGCGAATATATTACTAAATATTCTGTGAATATTTCAAGCCTCTACCTATTGCCGTTATCAATATACGAAATCCTAAAAAGTAGTGAAATCTTATAAATATAAGTACATATAGGTAAAAGAAAATGAAGGAATTTTGACGAACAAGGAACTCGTTAAATTCCCTAATGTGCCTTTAAACATTTTAATTGATGGAATATAATTGATGTCTGGCAGTTCGATTAATATATTTTTATTATGTTTATGTTATAGAATTTTATATGACTTGTGCCATTGAAAATGACGTAAAAGCCATATTTACTATAACATTCTTCTGTTTTCATATAAAATTAAAAGATTAACCTAATAACTTGTTCATCAATTAATTTTTTTAGGTTCATATAGTTAGGCACAGTACAAAATAATAGACAACGCCGTACAACAGTCGTTTCCTTATATCCAACTCCTAGACTTAACTGTTTTAGAGATTTCACTACTTTTTAGACTAATCATATCAATAGAGACTAAGTACAGTTTTTACAACATGTTTTTGTTGAAGTTTCACTTCTTTTAGTATGTTATTTTATTTCTTGTACGATGGTTTTGGGTGGGCAGTATCTTTCTTTCTTTTTTTTTCTTTTTGTGTATAACATGGGGTACACTATGTCATGTAAAGTAATATATTTACTGCTTTTCAAAGTATTCTCCATTACATTTTAAACACTTTTTCATTAGGAAAACCTTTTCTGAAAACATGAGGGTCAATAAGAGAAAAAAAAACGCATAGTGCCAGGTCTGGATGGGTCACTACCTCTTCCTTTTCAGAAGCCAAAAATGACTTTGTCTTGTTCGCAGTGTGCGCCAAAGCATTGTCATGGTGTAATAGGATATGACTTCTTGGTCGTTTTCACTAAACTTCTTCAAAGGCTCTGAGCAAAAAAATGGTTGAGCACTTCTCAGCATTAACTGTCTTTTGTTCTTCAAGTGGGATCGTGCAGACAGGACCCGTCCGGGAGAATACTCCCTTTCATCAATTTCGTTGGTTTGCTGTCACCTTCGAACACCCATAGAGGAAACTGTTGCTTTCTTCCCGGCATGTAACAATATATCCATGTTTCATCTCTCGTCACAATGTCATACACAGCATTTGCACTAGTGGTGGTGATTATACGTTTAAACTTCTAATTTAACACACTTAAAAAAATAACAGTTATCTTAATTATTTAATACGGCTTTAAACGTTAAATGTTATACATAACAGGAGAGCCAGCACAGTTCCATCTAGCAAATAAATCGCTTTATGCTCAATGTTGCTGAAGCGCTTTGGTTAATTTTAAAGATATTTGTGCAGTGTTGTTCAAGCGGCTTTTTAAACTATGTTTCGCGCTCGCGCATCAAACAAACCGAGGGCTGAGTGCGCTTCCATTTGTTGTTAAATAAAATAGTCTTATTTGTTCTAAGATATAACACATTTTAACTTAGCTAGTAGTTAGCGTTTAAATTATTGGATAATAACAGTTAAAAAGCATTTTACATAAAATAATAGACTTTATTTAAGGGTAGGGTGCTTAATTGAGGTCAGGGAAAAAATAACTTTGAATATTTGTACGTTAAATTGTTTATTTTGTTCAATATTAAATTTAACCCATTACTAATGACCTTCATAGTGACTAGTTGCTTTTGACCCTCGTAAATTATTTTTTAGTATTTGATTTTTATTATTTTACGAGAAGTAGGTATCAACCTATATTTTAAATGTGTTGGTTAGGTGTAAGTGTAAATATATTTTTGACAAACAAATTAGAAAAATTACAACTAGGCGTAGTTCTTAGTTCTGTGATCTGGAACTATTTTGAAAAAAAACACATACACAAAACCTTGGCCTAAACCTATAAGTTCTATACAAACAACTTTCCTGCAAGGAACAAAAAGGTTACTTGCGAATAAATAACTAACTAAAAAAACTTAACAAAATAAAACTTATAAATTAAATAGTATCACAAAATATAAATAACGATCACCACTCAAATAACCTTATTTAATATAACGTATAAAACTGAATATTGTCTTTAGTTAAATCGTTATAACAATAACGTTTAATGTAACATGTTTTTTTTTAACAATTACGGTTAGCAGTTATTTTTTTTAACTTGTAACCGCATCTGTAATTTGAACGTCCGTGATCGTATTAACAAAATTTTTTAACACCAATCAACACCAGTTTTTGTATTGGGTTGAGTTCATGAGGAATCCAGCGACAACAAAGTTTTCTAACTTTTAAATGTTGATTTAAGATTTTTTGAATTTGGCTCATACCAATCCCCAAATGTCCTCGAATCCCCTCCTAGGTAAAACGCCGGTTTTCTTCAATTAATTGCCTAATAGTAGCCACATTTTTGTCAGTGATCGCAATTGAGGGCCAACATTCACGAATTTATCATAAAAGAAAATCGGCCACAGACAAATTCTGCGTACCAACGCCTTACGGTGCTCAAATGAGGTGTTTCCATCTCTCAAACATTTATGATCGACCAAGGAGGTTATTGGACACAGTCTCAAGTTATTCGGACTCTGGAATTGGAGATAAAAATGTATGGAAGTCTGACTTACCTCTCGAAACTTTGAATGTACTTGCATACATTTTTCCCTCGACTTTCAGAGTTCGAAAACTCGAGAATGTACCCAATAAGGCCCCAGGAGCGCAGAACTGTCGGAGCAGTAAGAACATCTTACATATAGAAGTTATATCCATTCGAAGGATCAGCACCCCTGAGCTTTGTTGTTACTATAGTGAAGGTTTATAAGATGTATCCGACAGAGGTTGGTCACTCTTGAATGTGCTACGTAGACTTGCTGCACTCTTTGGGTTAATCGGGTACTCTACATCTTTAAATTTTATGGGTTATTAGAAAACGCTTATCATATCAAATAACTCTTACTTAGACGCGATTTTGATAGCACGATTTCCTAGGGTTTCACATTAGGTACTTCAAAGCTTCGATTTTCATGTGCCAGCAGTTTACTAGAGCGGCATTTTGATATCTAATATGGTTTTGGTGTTATCAGGTACTCTAGTTATTAGAAAATCCAGGATTTGATCCTTTATCTAAGTACTAAAGCATACTTCTGTGCCAAAGTAATTTTGTGATAATAAATAAATCAGTCAGTGTCGAATTTTCGTATATTTGCATCCCTATTACTTATATACCTACGAATGAAGCTATTAAATTGAAAATGTACGGTTCCTATGTGAGCTCTTAGCTTTAATAATTGAGCCGAATTTCTGGCTTCTACCCTAACACAGTGCTACTAAATAGAGGCGTTAAAATACACCGAAATGCTTCCAGGTAAGAATGACACGGCAGTTTGCCGTATTATTTAAATACGTAGTGCTTTGTTACAATTATTTATAAAACATATATTCATTTATTATAGTATTTATTTGTAAGGTATTAAATCTTACATATACTAAACGCAACACAAATTTTAGAAACATTTCGATCACTTTGTAATCGCCTTCAGACTAAAGAGGATAATGCGATAATTATATGTTGATCACAAGAGATTTGCATTGAGTTTCTGTTTCAATATCCTAAGCATTAGGTAAACTTAGCACAGAATAATGGATAGTTTGTTTTTTGGTTATTTGTACCTATATACTTTGTTAGTACCAATTTATTTTATAATGTCAACAGAATTTATAGTTCACTTAAAACAGAAAACTAGACTAAAAGAAGGAAGGCGGACTTATTCCTAAAAGGGATCTCTACGAGTCAACCTTGAAAATTTAAAACCAATAGTGACTGTTCGGGCTAAGGCGCATTCAAATTAAACAATATGTAGGTGAGAGATAATCGACTAAGATACATTGTTGGACAAAACTCTTTAGACAAGACAACTTAAAATGACAAATAAATATAGGTATGTACACATAAAAACATAAATATTACATATATAGACGAATTATAATATATATATATACATATATATGTATATATCCATTTTCTTAAAAATAATTGAGAATCATCGTAAATATACGGTTGTACTAGGTTATGCGAACCATATATAATACAACGGTTGTGTCACTAAATTTCGCTATTAAGAAAAATAAAAAAATATTAAGAAAAAAACCGAAGGGGTTAACCAGTAGCTGGAAACACACCCACAACATAATTTTTTTTTTCTTAAAATTTTTATTTTTTACCAACCACTTTAGTCCTGCCTGCCAGTGACAGTTGGTGAGCCCAGCATTGTGCCGCAACACTGCTTCTGATAGCAGTGTTTCTGTACTAAGGTGGCTTCATATATATCCCATAAGTCATAAAAAGGTACTAGCTTTATAGCAATAAACGGTAAAATGAATAACCAAGGACAGAATAATATATACACTTTCACTACAATTCCTATGGGATAAGATTATCTTTCTAGTTACAACTAAAACTTTTTGTACATAAGATTACATATCTAACGAATAACGAAAAATTGTTATAGAATTTAACACAAATTATGAAACTGGATTGGAATAATAAATAAATCTCTAAAAATTAAAACCGAATTGGTGCAATGATAGTTCATTAATTCGAAGGACCAGCGTTCGATTTTTGGTCGGGGCAACGACAAGTTTTAATTTGTATATAATGTAAAAATTGTCTATGATTTGTGCCTGCCACTGCCTCCTTAGGATGGATAACGTACCTTAGGCGAAATGTTGATGTGTCAAATTACTGACCACCCCTCGGAAATAAATGTTGTACTTATTATAATTATTTATCTACCAAAAAGCAACGCTGGGTAAAGGAAAACCAAAATTTCATTGAACGGAAAACATCACAAATTGTTAATAAAAAAATTGAAAATCTTACATGATTTGAATTAATGTGTGTTTTTTAATATTTAAAAGAGATTGTGTCAGTTTATCTGTAAATACATAGGCGATAGTGTATGGAATTGGTGCCACTATAATAATGTTTTAAAAGCATCATATTATTACAGCTTACATTAATTACTAAGCAACTTACAAATTCAGGAAAAATTTTATTCTAAAAAGTTTAAGACTCCGTAAAACGTGGTTAAAGTCGCGACGGAGCGCTACTTAACTTTAAGTTGAAAACTCATTACTACTACTGTACGTCAGTAGTAAAGCTCTCTACTACTTGTCATATTTATTATCTCACCTAACGTAAAGGCTTTTAAAGAAAAAACATTTTTAGCATTTTTATGCAATAATGTTTTTAAAAGGATTTAACTAAGCCTTATACAATTTTTATTAGATTAGTAACTGCTACAGGCAATTAATTATGAAGGACGTAGCAATCACGATTCTTTCCACTTTTTATTAATAAACGTATTCACGTTAAAATAATAACTCACGATAAATAATTCACGATAAAAATGAAAAATATTGTGTAACGTTTTAGGAATAAGGAGTCAAAAATATTAGTTATATTAAAATGTATAATTTTTGTTGATATTTCAATTGTTTTTGTGTTTATTTTTAAGTTTTTTACTTAAAACTCGTAGTTCTTACTAGTAGTATGCCAGTTTGAATGTAACATTTGATTAACTTCATCATTATTGAATCAATATAATAAATTTAAAGTACTATACTCGTTTGTATTAGTCTATTAAAAATAGTTTTTCTACTAACTTGTTTAAAAAGTTCCATTACATACTCGTGCGCACTGTTAGAATTATACTGGCCAGACCGAGTACAAAATAAATATTCTAGCAATATTTCGCACGTGCTCCTAAATTCGAAGCAGCATACTGGCTAGTACGGTAGTAGTAAATTTAACTAAACATTTTTGATGTACCTGCTGGTATTAAAAATTGTGAGAACTTTTTAATTTTCTGTTGTCTTGGAGCATTTTTATTGCGACTACTTTGTCATCATAAATAACGTATACTGACAAGTCAGTTTACGTCAACCTCAGTTTGCTACGAACTAACAAACCCTGCCGGAATATGACGGCACTATCTGACAATGATAATGTCCCTTGTAACAAATGGCAAGCCGCTGTTACAAACAGCCCGATCTCTGCCAGGATTGGGATATATTATTGCTGTACCATGCGACTTTATAGCAGCAGATAACACGACTGATGACAAACACATGCACGTGTTAGAGAGTAATTACTACTGTGATATATTAATCTTATGTGTTATTATAATGTTACTATAATTTTACAACTATAGACATAATCTATCATAAACATTTATGTTTAAAGACAAATGGTTCCTGGCACATTAAGACAAACTGCAAGAACTAGAAATAGTACATTACTGTCGCGGCCCGCAAACGCAGCATAACCGGGCAAAATCGTGAGTATGCGGCACGAAGCATCGCCGAGGCACGCATCCGACAAAAATAAATAAATAATTGTATTCACAAAAATAAAAATAGTTTAGGTAATTTTGCTGCCGATTTCTTTTTTTACTTTTTGAAATGAATTTTATGGCGCATTTTTTTTTTGTTATGCCAGTCCGAAATTTAAATAAAACTTGATAATTTATCTCTTTTTAGTTATCAACGTTCGGGTTTAAGAAAGTTCGTTCTATTTTCAAATATCGTATTTCTCTGATACTGTACTGCAAGTACGATTTATCCCAAAGAAGTTTGTGCAAAATATGGTCGCATATCGTAGCATGTTTCAGAAAAATGCATAACATGATGCTCGAATTATCATTTTATTGAAATTTAAAAAAAAATGTCATAGTGTCTATTACTTATTTAATAAAATGCAAGTTAGTTTTCAATTTGCACGTGTATGCTAGCAGTTGCTAAAATTCTCATAAATTATGTATTTTTCAGTCGTACGTACTTAGTGCACCGCACGCACTGTAGCAGGCTACAGTCCACGGTTCAGGTAAAATCACTTAGGTAAGAGCGTAGGGTTTCCTGCCATTGATTTGTTTGCAAATAGTATAGCATAATTGTTTAGTGGATATTGGTTGGTTATATGGCTTATAAATGGTAAGATCTCGATACCTTAAAGTGCAGCAAGTGAAGTCATGACTCCCGGCGTGTTACAGTACTAAGCAAACCGCACGCATCGCTATACATTGTATTTCATCTGAAATATTAGCATAAACAATAGGTAAATTGAAATTGTATACACAAAACTAAAAATACAAACAAATGTAACTGTGAGAAACAAATTGATTGCGTTTTTTTTAAATAAAATGTTACGAAACTGTTCTGTGTAGAATAAAACATTTTGTTGAGTACGAACTAGTTCCTGCTGAAGTTTAAAATTCTCTGCAGTGCACATAGAACTCTCTTTTAATCATTTGAGTAATGCTTTTTCGACTAGTTACTGATTTCATGATGATTTTCTGTATTGTAAAAATGGTGTTACAACTAACGACCAACAACAAATAATTACAAATAGGTTAAACTTAACAACTGTTTTGTAAACAATCAGTGTAATAATATATATATCATACGCCTACAGTTTCAATGGCTGTCCGTCTGAGAAAAAAATGTTATTTGTTGTTTCATTTCTCTAATAAACAGATTGTATAACTTTTTAATTCGCTTTAATATATATAAGTACATAATAAACTAACGTGTGGACTCAATTAAAATTATGAGACCATAAATAAATGCCCAAAAAAACATTTGCAAAGCAATTATACACTAATGACAAATCTAATAACATTATTACCTACCTCTATCTCGAATTATTCCACGCTAATCGGCGTAAAAACTAAATGGCTCATATTGCTCGACTTTGCCATCTGTGTCGGGATTAAATAAACAATCTTAAGGGCTTGTGCATAATGGGACCGAGGGTATAATTTTATATTTTTTATGCCTATGTCATTCAAACACTTGTGACTATATCAAAGGTATTATAAACTACGTTTAGTGGATATAATGTAACTACTAAAACAATTTAAAACTCTATAAGCATGTTCGTCTTCTCAATAAATCGAAAGTCGCTCAGCGATCCATCCACGAACTCATCGATCCTTCTAATATTATAAATTCGAAAGTGTCTCAGTTTGTCATCTTTTACAGCTAAGCCACTGAATCTATTTCAATGAAAATTGCAGCTTGGAAAAGGACAGGCTACTTAAAAATGTTCGTTAATAACCGAATTTAGCAAGTGAGAGCCACGGGCAAAAGTTAGTAGGAAATATATTTTTTATCTGTCGAGTCGCTAATGGAGTACACGCATGAAATTGCGGAGCAAATTTCTTCACGTCGCAACGATGTAATGGAGTGACTTTTAATTTAATTTTTTATCTTTAACCATGGATAGCTGGAAGGATAAAAAAATTTCATGAAACACTATAAAAATATCAATGAAATAAGTTAATTATCCTAATTTTGCGCGGGCAGTCAGGGGAAAAATAGCTATAAATTTGTATGAAATCTGCAACAAATGTTCCTTACACGCACATGAAAGACTTTCTCAACTAGTTGATTATAAGTAGGTATGCAACTAGTGATAATTGAATTGATAAACTGTTAATAAACTGTATAAATATCATTGTATACGTAGCCTTAGGGACGAAATTTTTTGCATGGAAATTCGGTAACAAGAACTCAGCTGATATTCTTACGTAATTTTTCCTAAATTAGACTTGTTAGTGTCAGTGGTAAGAAAAAATGACTTTTACATTACAGACACACATATATACAGACACAGACACAAATAATACAGACATGTAAACATTGAAGAACATAATATTATTCACAAGTAAAAGAATTAATTCGACAGGAAGTTTTTTTTAAGTTACTTAACTGCCTCTGTGGATAAGAACATGCTGATACTCATAAGTTTCAATGCCAATAAAAAGCTGTCAGTAATTTAAAATATTTTGTTCAAAATATAGTTCATTAAAAGAATGTCTCATAATTATTAAGAGAATGTATCATTACTTTCTCCTTACGTACTTTTTTAAAACCAAATAATATATACATTCCTGAACAACTTTAAAAAACAATATCTTAATAATCCCACAGATTAAGAACTATACCAACCTTGTTTAGAAGAGTAAATCCAATACTAATTTAAAACAGTCTCAGGATCATTCAGTACAAAGTAGCATTATTATTTTAAGTACAAAGCCCTCTCGCTTCTGGAATTGGTTTAATCCTTTTGCGTTAAAAGCCTCACCGATCTTAGAAACTTGTCTGTGCTCTGTAATGTCGCAGAAACGGAAATGAAAACATTTACTTAAATGTAGGTCGACAAGGTGTCTGCTGTATGTTAAGTGTTAAAAGCTTCTTATACAATTCGTATCTTATACATGTAGAATATACTGGGTTAAACGCGAAATAAATCACAAAATGGCGCCATTTAAACTAGCAATTATTTTTGTTGCATAAGATTTAGTATGTACACTGGGCTGCAAAACAAGCGGGTCAGTTTTTTTGTTTTTTTTACCACTAAGGTGGCAAACAAGGACACGGTCCGCCTGATGGTAAGCGGTCACCGTGGCCTATGGACACTTGCAACACCAGAAGTATCACTCGCGCGTTGCCGACCCTTCAAAAATCCAATAACTTCTTTCTTGAAGAACCCCATACGGTAGTCCTTAGAGATAACTTTGGCAGGGAGCTCATTCCACAACCCAAGCGTTCGCGGGAGGAAGTTTCTCTGAAAACGCACTGTACGCGACCATTTCGGTTCTAAAGTGTGAGAATCATCATTCATCATCATCATTTCGAACAATTCCTCAGAGCACAACCCATTGTACAAGCGGTAGAACACACACAGTGAGGCAAAGTTTCTCTTCAGACTTAAGGGCTCGATACCGCAAGTGAGTTTGGGATCGTCGACAATTCTCACAGCCCGTCGTTGAATCGAGTCAAAAGGTCCAAGCTGGTATCCGGTTGCACCTGTCCAGAGATGGCAGCAGTACTCCATATGGGGCCGAACTTGCGACTTGTAAAGCAGCAACCTCTGCCCCGACTTGAAGTACTGCCTCGCTCTGTAGAGTACACCTAGTTTTTTGGACACCAGCTTCACCTTATCTTTAACTAGTAAATTATCTCGGAACTGAACATCGCTGGAGATGTCAACACCAAGGATCCCAATGCTCTTGGAGATGGAGAGGGGAGTGTTCTGGAATTGTGGGACTACGGTGAATGGAGTTTTCTTAGCGGTGAACGCGCAGACTTGTGTCTTTGTAGGGTTGAATCGGACCAAGTTTACCCGTCCCCAGTTAGAGACCTTGGACAGTGTGGTCTCGATTTGAGACACAAGTTCTCCGCGGTTTTCCTCCATACGGAACGAGGGATGTTTGCGCGACCCGTGTAATAGGCGTCTCCAGTACTGTCATCTGCATAGCAATGTATGTTGTTGATGTCCAACATGTCATTGATATGCAGTAGAAACAACGTAGGAGACAATACGGAGCCTTGCCGGACACCAGCAATAATTTCCATGCTATCAGAGCAACTACCGTCAACTACGGTTCGTATGCGTCTGCCGGACAAAAAGCTAGCCACCCATTTGCACAAACGAGATCCTCCGTAAGATGGCAACTTCGATAGAAGACCCTGGTGCCAGACCCGATCAAACGCTTTCACTATGTCCAGGCTACATGCCAATGCCTCCCCCTGACTCTCAATGGCTAGTGCCCATCGGTAAGTTAGATTCACTAGAAGGTCGCCAGTCGAGCGACCGTGGCGAAAGCCATATTGACGATCACTGACCAGGTCGTGTTCTTTTAGGTATCTTAGAAGCTGTGTGTTGATAACACGCTCCATCACCTTGGAGAGGAGAGAGGTAATAGCGATAGGCCTGATGGATCTGATCTATCGCCCGTTTTGGGCACCGGGTGCACATTCGCGGTCTTCCATGAAGACGGAAATTGCCTAGTGTGGTAGGAAAGCACGAAGAGGCGCGTGAGTACAGGACATAACTTAGGAGCACACTGCTTAAGCACCACTGCTGGTATACCGTCTGCCCACTCGACTTATGAACGTCTAGAGAAAGCAACGCCCGCCAGACCTCCGGCCGCTGTGATATGGAGATTTCCGGTCTGGTCTTACCGCACCACGGTATAGTAGGTGGTACAGCGCCTTCGTCGTTCATATTCGAGTTTGAGGCAAAAAGACTGCCAAATAGATCGGCTTTCTCTTTAGCACTATGGACTAAGTCACCATCGGTCTTCCGCAGTGGTGGTTACGACGACTGGCAAAAGTTCCCTTCGGCGGCTTTTGCAAGCGACCAGAAAGCACGACTCCCAGAAGGAAAGCTCGCAAGTCGGCCACCTTTTTTGCCGATGAATTGGAATTTTGCTCTGGCAGTTGCTTTCTTACTGAACCTCGAGGCAGCATTTAATTTGCGTTTTACCTCAGAAATATTCGGATCCTTATTATTACGAGCCGTGGTCCAAGCCTCATATGCAGTTTGCTTAAGAATTTTAGCTTCTCTGCAAGACCTATTAAACCACGGTCGTTTTTTGACGCCGGCAGCTATACAAAACAAATACGCAAACTTATTGAAAAAAAATATATATCAAAAACACAACAGGCGATCTTATCGCCAGATGGCGATTTCTGCCAGATAACCTATGTTGGTATTGATATACAAATTTAAAAGATTGGAATGGTAGGATGTGCAAAATTGTACAAAAGCTGAAATAAAGATAATAGTAACATAGAATACGACTAAATACTACATATAACTAAACTACGTATAAATTACCAAATAAATAAATAACTACAAAATACATAAATATCCTTATACATAAAATATAAAATACATAAATTCCTTACATAAACATACATAAACTACACATAAATAAAACAATCATAACTTAAGTATTTAAGTGTCTACATCAGAAGAACAGAGGGAGCAAAACAACAAGGTTATGCGAGATTTAAAAAATGATTTTTCACTTGTGCTTTGAAGATTGTAAGTGATTGTGCTTTTCGGATATCTACTAGGAGAGAGTTCCACAATCGCACTGTTTGTACGGTGAAGGAATCATCGTAAAATTTTGAATTGTGACTCGGTGTATTTAGTAATAAATTAGAGGAGAAACGCAAAGAGGCATAGTAAACAAAACGCTCTTTGAGATAAGAAAGGTAGCTAGGATTGAACAGCACACAGTAAAGAAGTGAAAGAATATGAGCATTCCAACGAAAGCAAAGTGGGAGCCGCTTGAGCTTTACGCGGAAATTGGAAATATGGTCATATTTGCGTAATCCAAATATAAACAGAATATAGAGATTTTGAAGTCGCTCAAGTTTGTTTAATTGGTATTAAGTCAAATCAGGATAGCTAGCATTGGCGTAATCGAGTATGGGAAGCGAAAGAGAGTGTGCAAGAACAATTTTAGTGTCCGTGGGTAGGAAATTTTGCAGCCTTCTTAGGGAACCTACAGCGGAAACATTTTCCTACTGACCTCGACTATCTGTGAAGTCCAAGACATATTACTATCTATAATAATACCTAGATTCTTAACCTGGTCATTATAAGGTATAAGTACATGGTCTACACAAACTTTTGGGAGACTAACCCAGTTTATTCTAGACATAAACTTTGGACGGCCTAGTATTATGGCCTGGGTTTTTGCTGAGTTTATTTTTATGCCAAAGGCTTTGCTCCATTCTGAAATTCTGAGGAGATCAGAGAATATCAAACCTATCGTTTGAAATAAATCATCAAAAGTTGTTTGATTATAGACCTGGAGATCGTCTGCATACATGTGGTGGAGAGAAGAAAGTTGGTGAGTAATTGAATTAATAAAAATCGCAAATAAAAGAGGAGATAAAACGCCACCTTGCGGAACACTGGCAACTATGTGGCACCAATCATGGCAAAAAAATGTTATCGAATTTGATACTTTGCCTACGTCCATGCAAGTGGCTCTGAAACCATGCAACCACCGTTGGAGATATGTTAAGAGAACGCAATAACTCCAACAACACATCAAAATCGGCAGTATTAAATGCATTACTAAAATCAAGTAACGTTAATACTGTGAGCTGTTTATTGTCCATTCCCATGCAAATGTCATCCGTGATTTTAACTAGAGCCGTAACAGGACTATGTCCTGCACGAAATCCTGATTTAATAGGTTATTTCGCGTCAAGAACAGGTTTAGTTGTTTTTGGACAAGACTCTCAAGGACTTTGGATAAAAAAGGAAGAATAGAAATAGGACGAAAATCAGAAAGACTAGAAAGATTCGATTTTTTTGGCAAAGGAATTATGTGAGCGTCCTTCCATGCCATAGGAAATGTACAAGAGGAAATAGAATGATTAAGGATTTTTGTAATTGTAGGACAGATAATATCAATTATATAAATTATCATGTTACGGCTTATATCGTCGTTACCAAGTGCATTGGAAGTAATGGCGAGAACGTTCTTCTTAACATCACAATCGGTGAATTGTGTAAAAGTAAAAGAAGATAAATCAGGAGTTGGTAGTGAGGAAAGATTATTTAAAGTATTGGTTTTAGCAATACCATCAAAGATAGAAGAGGAAGTGAAGTGTTGATTTAGGAGATTAACATTGATGTTTGGTGGAAGTGAATTCTACTGATTTGAACTCCTCCTATTGATTTTAGAAATTTCCATACTTTAGGCGTATTTTCATTTTCAACTGATTTGTGAATAAGGCGTCGCTGCGCGTCTCTACACATTCTATTGCAGCGATACATAACATTCCATACCAGCGAGGATTGTCTCAGTGACTGCGGCTGCGCAGACGTCAGGAACTTCTGAGTTAAAACAAATCTGCATCCACGGGTACGATGCATAAAATTCTCACAATCCATCCCAGTCTGCCGACTGATAGTGCCACACACGACGCCAATTAGTTGGCCCAGATGGATCGGGTTGTATGCATGACACTTGAGCCCGAACGAGACAGTGGTCCGAGGAGCCTAAAGGCGCATCCACTGAGACGGAATATCCGTCCGGACGTGTAGTCAGCAGAAGGTCCAGTAAGGAGCTTGTATAGTCCTCTATATATGGTATCCTCATAGAAGAAAGCCAGCTGAGAGAATCCATAGCAAATTCAAGGAGCAGATCCCTGATCCCTGCATAGTTACTGGTTCGAGAACTGAGCCACTCACGATGGTGGGCGTTTAAGTCTCCTAAAATAACTAGTTCAAAAATGTGATAACTTTTAAAGTATTTAAGCAATCTTGTAAAATGAAAACTAAATTAAAGTAGGATAAAGTACAAAGACCATAAATAAAGAAAATATACGGTTTTTTAAAAAAATAATTACAAATCTGATACCATTTGTTTGCTTCTTTTTCTGTTCTATCTTAAAAATATGGCATTTCGTGTGCAGAAATTCATTATTGTAACCAAATTGAAAAATGGTTATTTTTACTTATTTTCATTTTAAAATAAACTCCATAATCTTGAACTTTATTGCTTTAATTTTAGCACTATAAAATTGTCTTTAATGGAGTGTTTCTTTCATAAAGCTAGCTTCATTATTTTGGAAGTTATTGAGGGTTATTGTTACCTAGCCGCTTTTTTTGCGACCCAGTGTATTACACCTACTAAATCTTCTTGTATGACGGTACAAAACCCTTGGTATGCAAGTCTAAAAGTTTAGTTTAGTACTAGGGAATTACTCATAAAGCTATGAAACAGGTAATACTAAAAGTTTTTTGCATTGATGTGACCAAGAATAATGAAACCCATATGATACAGCAAAGCCCGCCCTAGCCCATAAAATACAAAAGATAAATATTAAAGTGTTTTTAATGTCATAACAAAGCTAAGATAGTTTGAAACCTGAAGAGGTTAAGGAGAAGCCCCGATGCCTTGCCATAACCGATGGGGAAGAAAGTTTCTAGATTGGCGACCACAGATCGGTATAATCGGTTGTGTTCTGAGGAATTGTTCGAAATGATGCCCACGGCTACTTTCTACCATCGCACCGCTCGCCATCGGCAGGGAATCCATTCTCACACTTTAGAACCTAAATGGTCGCGTACAGTGCGGTTTCAGAGAAACTTTCTCCCGCGAACGCTTAAGTTGTGGAATGAGCTCCCTGCCAAGGTATTCTGCAAGGACTACAGTATGGAGTTCTTCAAGAAAGATGTTATAAGATTTCTGAAGGGTCGGCAACGCGCAAGTGATACCCCTGGTGTTGCAAGCGTCCATAGGCTACGTGACCGCTTACCATCAGGCGGGCCGTAAGCTTGTTTGCCACCTTAGTGGTATTAAAAAAAAAAAAAAAAATACTAACTGAAGAACTAGTGTAGATCGTAGAAAGTCGCTAAGTGCAAGTATGGGTTTGCGTATTATTCTGTTATTTCGCTAATTCAGTTTCCTTTTTATAAGCAGTACAGCATTGGGTTCTCCGAGTAATGGAAAAAAACTGATTTCCATTATGCAGAAGTGGTCACGTAGCGCTTGGGTTGTTGTCATTTGTCAAGCTTACATAGTTACATCAGTCTTTATAAAGATGGCATCTCGTCAGTTTCTTTGTACTAAAACGAAATATCAAGAAGGTTCTATAATAAAAGTACAAGACAAATCGAAACTAACGTCAATTGAGACTTTTCTGGAAAATGCGTTCCGTGTGTTCGTTCACTCGCTATGTAAATAAAAATTACTGTTATACTTTTTGCAAGATTTTTGATGAAATTCTTGGACAATTAGTTTCATACTTTAAAATTTGAATTTGAAATTATTTAAAATTGATGTGATTGATGATTGAAACAACGAAACAACATATTATATTATTATGCTGTGTCTCTCTGTTTGTCAGTTCGTATGTTACAGCCATTTTATTGTAAGGTGTATTATACTAAATGACTAAAAATAAGGCACACTTATTTCATATTATACTCCCTATAAAATGTGCTTTAACATTTTAGAAAAAAAAATTAGTGTACCCAGACACTACACAAAAGGATACAAAGTAAGGATTTTTTTTATTACATCATCGAACAGAATATCGTTGAATAGGGAATTAATATCATTGCTATGTTTTTTGAAATCTAAATTTAAAACTATGACCCGATTTTGGGTTCCTTACCCAAAGGTCTGTCTGGCTGTATGTGATGTATGACCATTATTGGGCTCTATTTGTTTCATAATGGGGGATTTTCTAAAAAAAGCTAAAAAAGTAAAAATTTAAGGAGGTTTTACACAAGAAACACTTCTTCGTGGTTTTTTCTCTAACAGTCATAGCTTAAAACTTCAAACTTACAGTGAAAACTAGTGTGAGCTCTAAAGTATAACAACAAATAATAAAAACCGGAAAAATGTGAGACGGGATCGAGCCATTACCATCTTCAATTACCGTATCAGCACCATCTAGCGATTATTAAGAGAAAAAATAACACATTTGTTTGTTGGAAGCGATATTCAAAGTTAAGTAGAGTCGGGCATGGTCCGTCCTTGAATAGGTGACCGCTTAGCGGCACACTTTTTGTTGTTGTTTGTTTGCGTAAATTACGTAAATGGTGGTACGGAACCCTCGGCGCGTCCAAATCGCACTTGGCTTTTAAACATCTTGCTCCAAAATGCCTATTTACGGTTAGGTTTGTTTCAGTCAAGATATTTTTGTAAAAAATCGGAAAAATATTAGATACTATCACAAACTTAAAATAGAATACTCTCCGAAATTTCTAAACAGTCAAACATTCACTTACTCTCTCTAATAATCACTTAAATTTCTAAAAAGCTTTAATTAACTAAATTTATACAAAAAAAACATTTCATAGCTAAACTCATAGTGTAATCATTTATTTCCATCACTTAAAATGTAGCATTGTATGTTATGTACTTTTTAACACGAGATCAAAATACTATCGTCAACAAGCGACATCTAACGAGATCGTTAACTTCTTACTTTCAGCACGGTTTGCTCGTGCTTTAAAGTTACAAGCACACACTTTTCGAAACTGCTGTTGAAATGAATACTAATATGGTAAAAGCTTTCATTTCTTAATTTGAAATATAAATACGAAAGTACAAAAATATTTATTCAACATAAATTTTGAGCCGTCATCACTTATATTTAATTATACTGTTTTTGTTGACAGAAACGAAATCTGTTGATTTGTCGCACTTTCCATTCCTTTAAGAGGCTACAAAGAAATTCAGGAAGCCATTCTATTTGTTGTTCTTTGCGCTAAGCTCCACTGCAATCAAACTTTGTTTCCCAGAAGCGTCTTTGCTTCACGCTTAACGGTTACTTTAAGAAATATAAAAGTGAAAAAAAGAAAATTTAACGCTAGGAACTTATTGCAACTATGTTCTCTACAAGAAAATATTAAAAACTAGTTTTACCCGCGGCTCCACGCGCGCTAAATTCGGTTATCAGCGTTTAATCCTACAGAAATTTGTTATATCAAGTCACAGCTGTAGTTCTTGTTCGTACACGTGGAATCCAGCTATACAATATTACTGTGGATTTTTTCGTAGCCTATGGCCTTCTCCGTCTCCTTAACTAACTCTGTAACAAATTTTAGCCCAACTGAGTGCGCTGTTGTGTCGTGAATGAAACAAACTTACTGTCGCTTTAATAAAATATTAGTATTGATAATCTTTATAAGAATTGAGCCGTAGAATAGTGCTATTTGTTTTATAATAAATAAATATATAATATTTTTGTTGTTCATTGACTAATCCCCATCGCATGTCAACTTTACAAGTTGAAAAGCTCACACAAAATATAGTTTGTTTCAACATTGTCATTTAATTAACTTTCGGACAGTTTTTAGGTTTTGTAATATTTTTCAAATTGACTACTCAAGACAGGTACTCATGAAATTTCACAGAAAGGTGTTTTACGTTCACCGCCAAACGGTTTTGTAATGAAACTGCAGAAAAAAAAAACAACCATAATAGAACTTGATGTTTATACGACGCGCACTTGGCCTAGAAATACTTTTCTACTACCTGCAATAAAAAGTTCCAAAGTTCCGTACACACTCAGTTGCGAAACTCGTACTTTTTGTAACCCTAGTGCCAAATAACTCCCAGGTCAGTTCGTAAAATCATATGAAATTTCATTTCGTACTCGATGTGGCAAGTTATATTTTCAGCGCAGCGGCCGTAGAAGAAAAATATGACGTCGCCGACGGTTGGCCGATAGACCGGTGAGAATGATGCTAGCCGCTTCGCATGGCCATTTATTCTAATAAAAGACATAAATGTTGGCGATAAAACATGTAGATTGTTTCTATCTACATATTTTTTAATGCTACATTGGACTTTTAGGTACTAGACTAACGTTCTTACTGAGTACAAAATGTCTTTTCTAACCTTTGGAATAAAAGCTTCTTCCCTCGGGTAAAAAAAGAGTCATTTTGTACTCGGTACGAAATATATTTTATCACACTTACTCGTTAACAGTATCATTTCAATTAATCCCCCTGTGGGATTTTTCTCAGTCAATTTTACCTTTTTTAAAGCAAAGCACGCGTTCATAGAAGTCACGGGCGCCTATTCTATCAAGTAGGTATATATAATAGGGTCTGTTCAAAACATGATCTACGCGCACACTACAAGCGTGCAATAACAAGCCACAACCATCTAGCGGTGGCGTTGTTTAATTATTATATATATTTTTATTTACATTTATTTATATTTCTTTACTCGCAAATGTGATGGAAAACACTGTGTAACACGGTTGGTGCAGAAATTACAAACTTGAGTCATTAAAGCATTTGGCCTTTGGCCTTGTAACAACAACACTTACAGTCAAAAATCTTGGCTGAATTGGTATAACAACAAAATATATAGACAAAAATGTAGGCAGAACTGGTTACTAAAACACATACAGGCAAATATTTAAGCTGCATTGGTAAAACACATGCAGATAAAAAATTAATATGATTGTTTTGGCCTCTACATGTAATAGTTTGTTAATATTTTTTTATTTATAGAGACCAGGTAGGTTACAATTTTATTTTAGGTTTAATTGACTGTATTTTAGAAAAGTTTAAATGTTATTAAAATAACATATTCCACTAATATTATGTATATAATATATTATAAATGTGAAAGTTTTTATGTCTGGATGGATGTTTGTTACTCAATTACGCTTCAACGACTGGACGGATCGGGATAAAACTTGGCATACATATAGGTTAGGTCCTGGAATAACATATAGGCTCCTTTTTATCCCTAAAATTCAAAAGTTTCTGCGGGTATAACTATAACAGAGTTCAATGAATTATTGCTGTACCTTTATCATGCTATAGCAATTCATAAGTATTACTAATATTAATTAGTTACTAATTGAAGTTAATTCAGGAGTTCCACGCCGATTACCGAATTTAGGGCGGGCGGAGCCGCTGGCAAAGTCTAGTTAAATTTGTATTTTCATCTAGTATGGGAACAGCTACTCTGGTCTGAATGAGACCCAAGGGATTACCCTGACAATACAAAGGTACGCTGTACCACTCCATCATTGTCAACAAGGGAACGTATGTGCTAGATGGGATTTTCTGAATTTTTGTAAGAAAAATATTTTTCTGGAAAAAAACTGTTTTAAAGCTTATCTCATACTGGTAGTTGCATTAATGCCAACAGGCAGCTAAAACGCTATAAATAAAATTCTAGGATTGCTATAGTTAAATATATATCTATTCATTTTAATGTATCATACATGTTGATAAAATGATATTTCGGCACACGAGGGCTTTTAATGCCGTTAATTATCGCGCTAATAGTAATTAAACACAACTAACAGAATTCACAATGTCGTTAGGCGTTAGCGACATCATAAATTGCTATGCAATTTATTAATCAAAGGCACTAAACTTTATCTGTGGCCCCACAATTTTAATTTGATTGACACATTATAAATGACGGAAATTTGACAAAAACTTCCGATACATTTTTATATGAATTATTTGGATACGTAGCTGGCGACGCTTTGGAAACGTCGCTAATTTGGAAGCGTAGCCACGATTTACGGCCCCCTACGTGGCAACTAGATACTCTGGCAACCTGGCTACGTGGCCACTAAAATGTATGCGCATAAGCTGCACCTCGCTCACTCAGTCGCCAACCGAACCCCATTTTGGACTCTCGCTTATATTTTAGTACATTGTGTAACGTTGAAAAAATTAATTTCGATACCGAAAGATATATCGTGGAAATTCAAAAGTCCGTGCTCATGGAATAGTGCATCGAATGATTATTCCGACATTATCAGGATATTTTATTAAATCTCTATATAGTTTTAAAAAAACACCACTTCGGCTGCGATCCGATATAAAAGGATGAACCCATTGTTTGCTTTTTTTCTTCTTTTCTCTGTGTATTTTTCTTCGACGAACATAATAAAGAAGTGGGATCACCTTTACGCCCATTCCTACGACGTCGTCAAACTGACTAAAGAGTAGTAATGGCTACTCTGTTTGGCGACCTTTGAACTCCAGAGGTAGCCATGCTTGCGTCGCTGGCGACGTTGCCATGGCATCCCGGTGAGGCAGAGCTCTAACTGTGCAGAGAAAAGTTGAACTTCGACAGTTCACACCATAGGTACCTAACTACTACTCCAGGCGCGTGCGGGTGCGTTTAATGAGCTGGTGCGTTCGCGCTATGCAGATTTGTCACGACATTTTGACATGAACAATCGTCCCCAGAAAACCTGAGTTTAGTGAGAAAATATCTGCAGTTTTATAATTTTAGTCTTTTATTATTTAGAAGACCTTCTTAATATTTAAATCTGCTTACACTGCGTATCACGTAAATGTCTTTGAGGCAGAGGTACCACTGTAAATGAGAATAACAAAATACTATACAATAGAATTATCGCTTTCCATTTTCATACGTGCAAACTTATAAGACGCGAACTCTAGTTGACAACTCAACATTTTAAGGCTGGATGATTGTGGTGCGGTGAATCACGTATGCGTATTCAAAATTGTAACGCATTAGATTTGTTGGAATTTGGAATTGAACAGGATTTGATACGAATTATTGGACGTGAAATGAACTAAAAATATAAGAGTTGGAGGCTAAAGTAAAAGTAAAACGCGTAGTTGTGACACATATCTGCATCACGTGCGCATTGCTTGGGGTTTTATACCCCTAAGTCCATAGAGTGAAAAAATTCCATCGGAAAACGCACAGCAACAAACCTGTACCAAACCACCAAAAGCCGCACTCGATTCGTTCTTGCAGTGCACGCACTTTCGTTGTGTAGTTCGCACCTTACAAATATTGAAAAAATACAATGCATTTGACATAGGAGTTTTAACAGAGCTGATGAAAGAATTTTAGGGTTTTGTAGCCAAAACTGAGCCTTATACAGTGAATCTATAGCTTTGGCATATCCTTTTGTAAAATAATAGGGTTCCTTAGTCAGGCGACAAAAACGAATAACGTCATGTTTTTTATACCACTGAGGTGGCAAACAAGCTTACGATCCGCCTGGTGGTAAGCAGTTACCAAGTTACCACAGGCTATGGTTGCTTCTAGCACCTGGGGCGTCACTCGTGCGAGACTATTTATAAGCACCTATAGCAGACTTATTGATAGAACATTCAGCAATACATGTTTTGTTCGCCTTGAAGTCGATTGCTAATGCCACTAGAGCAGACAAACTGACATAAACACACAAAACATAAAATTGGCAATTGACTCGAAGTCGAATCAAACATGTTAGCTCTATGTTCTGACAATAAGTCTGCTTTAGGGCGTTATTGTTAAAGTTTTTATTTAATATAAAGTATAATTTGTTTTTGTTGCAAAAAATTGTTTACGTTTGAATTTATTTGCTATCGGTCGTTTCAGCTAGAAGACGTCCACTGCTAAAAGTTGGCCTCCGCCATATGTCTCCACAACGCCCGGTCCTGAGCCGCCCGCGACCTTTGGCTTGCTGCAGCTCTAAACAGGTCGTCTGTCCACCTGGAAGAGGCCTGCCACGTTGCGTCTTCCGATCTCGATTCTTCCTCATCGGTTATCTGTTCGACGAGCGATGTGGCCTTCCCACTACCACTGCAGCTTAATAAATGTTTGAGTTATGTCGGTAACTTTAGTTCTTTGGCAAATTTCTTCATTTCGGATTTTATTTCGATGAGCAACTATAAGCTTATTTAGGAGGCCAATAGTTAGAGACCACGATTCTGTACTATTTTTACTGTTTCTGTATTTGCTATGTTTTTCACATATTTTAAAGAAAATTAAAGTATTTTATTTTGTAAAAATGTGTCCGATATGTGATAAAATTTATATAATATTATCTAAAATCACAACAAAGTTACTACTAAAATTAAATAACGAATACAGCAAGACTGTAGCCTTTAGTATATATGTATATTTCATTGGAAACTACAAATATTATCTCAGCTGCTCGTTGGTGAAAGGTTTTATAATTTAGTTTTCTTTTTGTTTCTACAAAATGTACATATATTCTGAGTTAATATAATTTTTTGGTTTTGCATTTATATTCATCCGTTTCCTGTGTACTCAAGTGTGTGTTTCATAACGTATGCGCTGTAGTTTGATGCAGCGATCGATTTTCAGTTCGTCTTGCAGCTTCAATACTTCAACATGAAATCTTCACTGTGCTTCTTCTTATTGCTGGTGAGTTGCTTTTTTTTTCTTTTTACACATTACTTTACGTTTTTATTTCAAAATTCATTTAATATTATAGGATTCGGAAGAATCCAACATTAAAATGTTAGGTAACAAACTTACTTAATGATGACTGATAAAATTGCAGATTTTTATTAAATCCCTCAAGTTTAATTGGTAACAGCTGAGATATACAACAACAACAACGTTTCAACGTATATATAATTTACTTAATATGAATATTTCAACAAAGTAACTTAAAGTAACTTAGGACTTAAATCTTACACTGAAACCGCAGAAGGTCTTTAATAGCCCTAACAATAAACGGACGTATCCAAAATAAATGAACATTGTGATCAAAAAGGCATTAAAATGCGTTTTTGAAATAATCTAAGTGACGTCTTGCTTTAGGTTGGCTTTGTGCTGGTCTCCTCCGTGACCACCGCTGAAGACACCCCCGCCGACGGCACCACCGCCGCTAAAGACACCACCATCGCCGTCGACACCGTCACCGACGACAGCACCGTGGACGACAGTGGTAAATTTCATTTATTAATGTAATTTTTGTTTATTATTGTTTCCCAATTCCATTTTTTGTTAGTTTGTAGCATTATACAATTGAGAATTATTCAATTTCAATTCAATTTACTGGTAGAAGACAGTTACAACAATATTCAATTATGTTTATTCCAAGGAAATGTCTTTGGTAAAATCAATTATTTGAAGGGAATTGTTCACTTTGTATAGGGGTTTTGGCCTGACGTGGGCAAATTCTGAGGCATAAAATTTATTATATTTCAAGTGGTACATACCTTTACGAATATATGTTTTACAAATTATCTTTTTTTTTGCATGAAGTGTTTGAAAATCTTTATATATATGGATGGTTTAGATTCACAAATCAGCCCGGCAGATGGCGCTGCAGTCGGTATCATTCAGGACAACGTCTGCCCGGTCAGCTAGTATTTTATAAGACATGACAACTGCTAAAGCTAAAGCCAACTAACTTTCAAAAATATATCATTTTATACATAATTAATGCAAACTTGATTTATACAATATGTAGATTACTTTATTCAATGAAAAAAACAAACATTTCATGCGATGCATTTTCGTGAACAAAATGTTGAATGGCAGACCTATGACTATTAACTAAAATACACTCAATAAATTCTAAAAGTACTGATACCACGAAACACTTTAAAAGTTTGTCTTTTGAATAAAATAAAATTATTTGTATATCTATTTGTTTCTTAAAAAAAATGTTTATGCCAGGCCAGATCTGAACAATGCTCTTTGTATTGACGATTTAACGATCGATAATAACGATTAGTTTAAGTAATCAAAGTTCGTTAACAACTATTTATATCATTGTTTAATTTTCAATAATGGAATAAAAAAAAAATTCTATTTTAATTTAATATTTTTCTTTATCATGTAGAAGTCAGCACCAGCGACGGCGTAATAAATAGGAACTGGGGCCACTAGGAATGACTGCTCACTCTACTTGATCGAAATAAACTTATAACTTGAAATTAACAATTTTTATTTTCAAATCTACTATGTATCATTTTAATCCCATTTCGTTTATTGTGTTGAACAAAATTAATACCGAGTTTCAAGTTAATTTGACTTAAAAGATTTGACAAAGTTTGCTTGTAAACACCAGAAACACCATATACAATATATTATGTATATGTTAAAATGCTATAAAACTATATTTATGGCTGTATTGTATAACAATTAAATAAAGTTAGTCACGTTTTACATGTTTGCATAAAATTTGTTCCTTTTATAAAAAATATTAAGAGTAATTGATATGTGTTTAAACATCCCAAACTATTATTACTATGAAACTTATATTCCGTATCGAACCCTTAAGTCTGAGTAAAGACTTTGCCTCCTTGAGTGTGTTCTACCGCTTGTATAAAAGGATGTGTTTTAAAGAATTGTTCGAAATGATGCCCACGGCTACTTTCTTCCATACATATCCTCACAACTTAGTACCTAAATGGTCACGTACAGTGTGGTTTCAGAGATACTTCCTCTCGCAAACGCTTAGGTTGTGAAATGAGCTCCCTGGCAAGGTTTTCTTTAAGAACTACATCATGGTGTACTACAAGAAAGAAGTTATTAGATTATGAAAAAGTCCATAGGCTGCTGTGACCGCTTATCATCAGGCGGACCTGAAGCTTGTTTGCTACCTTAGTGGTATAAAAAAAAACATTTGAATGTAACATTTGACGTATATCCTCATCAATACAGATGGAGCAAATCAAACACAAATTAAGCATTAGGTACTCATTTTTTTTGGTTCTAAACATCGCAAAATGTGTACTATGTGTACAAGAAAACGGTTATAAAACCTAACATCTCGTTCTCTTTCTCTCTTTGAAAATGCATATCTTATTATAAATCGAAAATACCCAGATTCAAGACCAATACAAATGTTTGTACTGTGCAAGGATCAAACTTGCGCACTTTGTGTTAGGCAGGCAACTTCTCCACCACCTGAGCCACGAGACCTTAATATGCCTTTAATAGACAATTTGAGTAGTTAGCTACATCTAGGACCTACTTTATATTCCCTTAGATATCCCATAACGACAAATTGGCCTAGTAATAACTACTAATTTGAGTGCTCATACACTTTTGAGTAAGCAAATGATACCGCTTGTTAATTTTTTTCGGAGTTTTATTATTCAATAACACGAATACCGATAGTGGTGACTCTGAAAGAGCTTTAGGTAACAAACAAACAACCACGATTAATCCACAAGCATGTTCGAGTACCAACTCTTTCTATGCGTGTTGCACCATTTTGGCGCGATAAACCACGTCTTTGGTTCATTACTTTTAAAGCGGCTGTATGTGATTTGAACAGAAGTGAAACGCAACTTTCGCAAATGGTAATCGCCTAGCTAGACGACTCAGATATAGAGCAAATAGCTGACATACTGTCCAACCCGTCTACTAAGCAGTATGACTTATTTCTGTCTGTCTATGAGGAAGGAAAGACGACCACTCCAAAATTATACTCTATAATGGAAATAGGCAATCAAAAGCCAACGCAGTTGCTACGCCGTATGCGTAACTATATACGCGAAATAGTGCCAGATTCTGCTCTCAGAATTTTGTGGCTTAATCTACTGCCTGCAAACATTAGATCAGTTCTAGTTGTAAGTGACACTATGTCGAAAACTGCCGCATTGAATGAGATTGCTCTCCTAGCTGATAAAATGATTGAACAGATGCAGAAAGTTGCCTCAGTTATGACTAGCACTACTCAATTAGTTTCCGAACTACCTGTGAACAATATACGTGAGCTGATAGAAGAAATAAAAAAAATTTAAAGATGAAATTGCCGAGCTATAGCAAAAATACATGTCATACATCACACAGAGCAACATGGTAGCCAAATTATATTTTACACCTTCCCGACGTTTGCCTTATCCCTATTACTTCCGTTCACGTAGCCTACGTTTTCACTCTCGTTCCTGTTCTTCCTTCTCATCTTTTTAAACATTTTGTTATTATCATAAGATATTTGGTAAGAAAGTAAGAAATTGTCAGCAACCGTGTTCTTTTAAACAGGCAGAAAAAAACAAATCATTTGGACAACTAAACAACACCTCTGATACGACAGGATCTGACGTTATAAAGTCACACCGTCTGTTTATCGAAGACAGTAATTCAAAGTTTACCTTCTTGATAGATGCCGGAGAAAATATATCTGTAATACCAAATACGAAAGGATCAGTGTCAACAACACTTGATTATAAACTGTACGCTGCGATTAAAATAGTTATACCTACATATGGTGAGAATACTTTGGTACTTAATTTTAAGCTAAGAAAATCATTTCGCTGGAAATTTGTGATTGCTCCTGTTTCCAAACCCATCATCGGTGCAGATTTTTTAGAGAACCAAAAACTAATAGTTGACATCCATGGTCACTGTCTCATTGATAAAATTACTAATTTATCAGTAAAAGCTCCTATTTGCATGACATCAATACCTACTATTGGTATCTACAAAAATACCATCATATCCTAGCCGAATTTCCAGATGTCACACGACCATTTTCGATGAAAACTACTTCAAACCTTTACGTTGAACATTCCTATATAAAAACATCAGTTCCGATATTGTACGCGAAAGCTGGACCTATTCCACCGCATAGATACAGTGCTGTCAAAAAAGCATCATCATGATGGAGCAAGGGAGCAGTAGATCTACTAAAAGTCCACGGGCAAGTCCATTCGTTGTTTTGCCTAAGAAAAATGGCAACATACGTGTCTGTGGCGACTACCGATGAGGAGTTCCTCGTCTCAAATTTTAGTACTCTAGATTTAGACAGAGCCTACCAACAATTACCAGTCCTTGAAGCTCACGTTGAGAAGATAGCCATTATTACACCATTCGGTCTTTCCGAATTCCCTAGAATGTGTCCAGGTTTACAAAATGCAGGCCAAACCTTCCAACGGTTCATTTACAGAGTGCTAGAAGGGATTAATAATGTATTTCCATTCATTAAAGCCGTAATTTTGGCTTCTGACAATGAAATTAGACATCAAAAACTTTTACGTGAAACGTAAACGTTACGTCGATTAAACAATTACGGAGTCACTATAAACTCAGTGTGTAAAAAAAGTGTGGGTTTGGTCAACCAACCGTAAAATCTTTAGGCCATACTGTTGAAGGTGACAGAATAAAGCCACCATAAGAAAAATTAAGAGAGCTATCACAGAGATTCCCAAACTAGGAACTATTGAAAGTTTACGTCATTTTCTCAGTATGCTTTATTTTAATAGAAAGCATATTCCAAACGCTGCAAAAATTAAAATACCTTAAATGCATATTTACATACTCAAAGAAACAGGACAAAACGGAAATTCAGTGGACTGACAAAGCTGTCCTAGCATTTAAAATGTGCAAAGATAGCATCAAAAACACAGCTATAATTGCACAACCACATTATTATTTTCCTCTTGGTCTCATGTGTGATCCATCTGATATGTGCGCTGGTTCTGTTTTACAACTATACAATAAAAGATCATGGCAGCCTTTAGGAAATTTTCCTAAGAAATTTTCAAGCACCCAAAAAAAACTATAGTATATTTAACAGATTTTTGATTGAAGAGAGCTTTTATTCATATATTAATTATTCAAGCATTTTACGAAACTGTTTGAAGGCAGACATTTAACTATATTTACCGACCAATACGCTACATTAAACTCACCAACAAACCGCTTCACACATATTCATATCGATATTAAGGGACCATTTAAGACATCACCTCAAGAACATAGAAAACTACTAACAATGATTGATGCACGAAGTACTGTCACTCTTTAATATACATACAGAAAGAGTTTCAAAGGCTTTGGTCGACGGGTTGATTTCTAGGTTTGGTGTACCCACCTAGAAAGTAAATTTTTTAGAAATTTGACTAGATATCCTAGAATAAAAAAAATAAAAAACACAGCATACGATAGCATCTTTATTTGAAATAAGCACTCATATCACGTCTTAGTGAAAAACCACATGGATTGAATAACTACGGACTTTTTTCGATCAGCACTTCGGACCAACAATGACGTCAGTACTGCGGTCCTGCCTACCTACCTACGGTCCTGTCCTAAGATTACCAGGTGATATTTGACGCTTTGACGCAACAACAATAAAGTTACAATGGATTCAAGCTATGTTGATCAATTGCAACGTACTATCAACATTTTACAACCAATACCAGAGAAATCTCAGGGGCATAACAATCATTAATTTATCCATCCAGAAATGCACTCTTGTGTCATGTTTTTGTTCGTGTGGATGCTGCAAATAAGTCGTTGTTATTTCTTTATGTTGGATCTTATCATGTTCTGAAGAGAAAGACAAATGATATGAATGACAAGAAAATTACTCGGTCCTGCAGTTGCTACCGGTACGCTTCGCTTGAGGGGGAGCTCTGTAGTGACCTGCATAGATATAATAATGTAAATAGTTTTGTAAAGCAACACTTTCATAAATGTATGTCCTTCAATGTGTCAGATAGAGAGTGTCAAGTTACTTGTAAAATATAATCTCTTTGTTCATCTTAATTAGGAGTTTTATTATTCAAGAACACGGATACCGTTAAGTTAATTGTGATTAATAAATAATAATAAATACTTTTTTGTTTGTGACTAAATTTATCACGGCATCAAAAGACATGTATCCAAGAAGGCACCTATCTATTGTTGATAATGGTCAAGAACTCAGTATTCTCTTTAAAGTTCTTTTTTCCAATAGTTTCTTCTAGTCCTAAATTTCTCCGCACATATAGAGTAATAAATGAAAAAATATCCTGTAATAAATGAAAAAAAATATATTTAGTCCAGCCATTTATTTCAGACAAAAATCAGATCGGTAACTATTGATTTTTTTTATCTTCTGAAGACATAGGTAGGTAGGTAGATATAACTATGGTTATAACTAAGGTTACACAATCTGTTTGTCTTTTTGACTGTCTGTATGTCCAACTTTTCTTTTTTTGGGTCCTCTCGCCTTTTGCATATCTTGGTAACTTGTATTGCTCATATGTACTATATCTTTACATCTTGTATCCTTTTGTTATATTTACGCTTCTTAATTTTTTCTATTCACCTTTTTTTTTTGTTTTATACCGCTAAAGTGCAAACAAGCAAACAAGCCTACGGTCCGCCTGATGGTAAGCGGTCACCGTAGTCTATGGACGCTTGCAACACCAAGGGCATCGGTCGCGCGTTGCCGACCCTTCAGAAATCTAATTACTTCTTTTTTGAAGAACCCCATACTGTAGTCCTTAGAGAAAACCTTGGCAGGGAGCTCATTCCACAACCCAAGCGTTCGCGGGAGGAAGTTTCTCTGAAACCGCACTGTACGCGACCATTTCGGTTCTAAAGTGTGAGAATGAATTCCCTGCCGATGGCGAGCGGTGCGATGGTAGAATGAGCTCCCTCATTCCACAACCTAAGCGTTCGCGGGAGGAAGTTTCTATGAAACCGCACTGTACGTGACCATTTCGGTTCTAAAGTGTGAGAATGAATTCCCTGCCGATGGCGACCGGTGCGATGGTAGAAAGTAGCCGTGGGTATCATTTCGAACAATTCCTCAGAACACAACCCATTGTACAAGCGGTAGAACACACACAGGGAGGCAAAGTCTCTCCTCAGACTTAGGGGCTCGATACCGTAATTGAGTTTGGGATCGTCGACAATTCTCACAGCCCGTCGTTGAATCGAGTCAAAAGGGCTAAGCTGGTATCCGGGTGCACCCGCCCAGAGATGGCAGCAGTACTCCATATGGGGCCGGATTGCGACTTGTGGAGCAGCAAACTTTGCCCCGACGTGAAGTACTGCTTCGCTCTGTTGAGTACACCAAGTTTTTTTGAATGCCAGCTTTACCTTGTCTAGCAAGTGATCTCGGGACTGAAGATCGCTGGAGATGTAAACACCAAGGATCCCAATGCTCTTGGAGATGGAGAGGGGAGTGTTTTGGAATTGTGGGACCACAGTGTATGGGGTTTTCTTAGCGGTGAACGCGCAGACTTGTGTCTTTGAAGGGTTGAATCGATCTCAATTTTAGACACAAGTTCTTCACGTTTTTCCTCCACAACAGAACGAGGGATGCTTGCACGGCCCGTGTAATAAGCATCTCCAGTACTGTAATCTGCATAGCAATGTATGTTGTTGATCTCCAACATATCATTGATGTGCAGTAGAAACAGCGTAGGAGACAGCACAGAGCCTTGTGGGACACCAGCATTAATGTCCATGCTATCTGAGCAACTGCAGTCAACTACGGCTCGTATGTGTCTGCCGGACAAAAAGCTAGCCACCCATTTGCACAAACCCTCGGGCACTCCGTAAGATGGCAACTTCGATAGAAGATCCCGGTGCCAGACCCGATCAAACGCCTTCGCTATGTCCAGGCTACATGCCAATGCCTCCCCCTGACTCTCAATGGCTAGTGCCCATCGGTGATTAAGATTCACTAGAAGGTCGCCAGTCGAGCGACCGTGGCGAAAGCCATATTGGCGATCACTGACTAGGTCGTATTCTTTTAGGTATCTTAGAAGCTGTGTGTTGATCACACGCTCCATCACCTTGGAGAGGAGAGAGGTAATAGCGATAGGCCTGTAATTCGATGGATCTGATCTATCAGATTCGCAGTCTTCCATGAAGACGGAAATTGGCTAGTATGGTAGGAAAGCGCGAAGAGGCGCGTGAGTACAGGACATAACTCAGGAGCACACTGCTTAAGCACCACTGCTAGTATACCGTCTGGCCCACTCGACTTATTAACGTCTAGAGAAAGCAACGCCCGCCGGATCTCCCGCTGTGTTATGGAGATTTCCGGTTGGTCTTACCGCACCACGGTATAGTAGGTGGTACAGCGCCTTCGTTTTCATATTCGAGTTTGAGGCAAAGAGACTGCCAAATAGATCGGCTTTCTCTTTAGCACTATGGACTAAGTCACCATCGGTCTTCCGCAGTGGTGGTTACGACGACTGGCAAAAGTTCCCTTCGGCGGCTTTGGCAAGCGACCAGAAAGCACGACTCCCAGAAGGATAGCTCGCAAGTCGCCCACCTATTTTGCCGATGAATTGGAATTTTTACTCTGGCAGTTGCTTTCTTACTGAACCTCGAGGCAGCATTTAATTTGCGTTTTACCTCAGCAATATTCGGATCCTTATTATTACGAGCCGTGGTCCAAGCCTCATATGCAGTTTGCTTAAGAATTTTAGCTTCTCTGCAAGACCTATTAAACCACGGTCGTTTTTTGACGCCGGCAGCTACTCGCAGTATAGGAATATAGCATTCCATACCAGCAATGATTGTCTCAGTGACTGTGGCTGCGCAGACGTCAGGATCATCTGAGCTAAAGCAGAGATGCCTCCACGGGTACAATGCATAAAATTCTCGCAATCCGGCCCAGTCTGCCGACTTATAGTGCCACACACGACGCCAATTAGTTGGCCCAGAAGGATCGGGTTGTGTGCATGACACTTGAGTCCGAACGAGACAGTGGTCCGAGGAGCCAAGAGGCGCATCCACTGAGACGAAGTATCCGTCCGGACGAGTAGTCAGCAGAAGGTCCAGTAAGGAGCTCGTATGTTCCTGTATATCTGGTATTGTCGTTGGAGAAAGTACCAGCTGAGAGAATCCATAGGTCAGAGCATATTCATGAGCAGATATCCCAGCATAGTTATTGGTTCGAAAACTGAGCCACTCGCGATGGTGGGCGTTAAAGTCTCCCAAAATAACTAGTTCTGCTGTGGGATATTGCTCTAGAACTTTGTCAGTCGTCAAACTCAGGTGCGTGAAGAGTCGAGTTACGTCCGTGTCACCGCTATGAGACCTGTATAGGTACGCATAGATAAGAGTGTGGCCACCGTGATCTACGCACACCCACAATATCGACAGGTCCTTGTCTTCAAGGCTATGAAGTCTGCGACAGCAGATATTCTCCCGGACGAACATACATACACCGGCACGACTCAAAAAATTGTGCTTGAGTTTGTAGCCGGGATAATGAAGGTATGATGTGTCGGCCGGGCAGGATATCTGCGTCTCCGTTAGAAAGAGGATGGTCGGCTGCGCAGTCTCAAGGTGATGGTAGACTGCATTAAGATTTGCGTGAATACCCCTGATATTGCAAAAATCCACATTGTATGTGGATGGAGAAGCCGCTGTAAAAACTCTTTTCCTTTTTCTATTTCTGGCCATTTTATATAAAGTTACTTAGACTAGGGATGAGGATTCACTGCACAGACAGCTTAGAAGACAAAAAAGTGTGGTACTAATACCGCCGAAGTTCAACACAGATGATACGGTTGCTGGCACGGCGGGTGGAAGGGCCCCTGATCCCCTTCTGTTGTAATAGCCGGGTCCACTCCGGTCTCCTTCTCCGGCACGACTACCACTTCAGAGACTTTACACAGGCTGGCGGATCAGCCTCCCAGGGCGGAGATTAAGTGATCCCTGGGTTCGGGAACTTTAATTTTGAATATTTATTTGCACTTGTTTGTTGTGTAGCTTCAGTAATTTTGTTTTTTATGATAGTATTCCAGTTCCCATTTTCTTGGTTAACTTTTATTGTCTATTTAGTCAGGAGTTCAGTTTAGTGCATTAGTGACGTATTTATGGTGTGTGTCAAGGTTGGTATAAATGGTTTGGTATAATTTTAAATATTGAATGTGATGTTTTCGTACTACCGTAGCGGTACTCTAATACTTGGTTTTTATTTTTAGGGTTTCATACCCAGAGGAGGATGCCAACGGAGCCCTGTTACTAAGACTATGCTATTTGTCTGTCTGTCCGTCTGTCCGACCATTAAAAGGCAAAAAAGACCATTAAAAATCTTTAAGACTGATATAGGTAGAAGCCTGCAGCTCTTTTTCACACAATATGTGTTATAATGAGGTTTTATCTAACAAATAATAAAAAGTTAAAACTTATTTTTGTCGTCACTACATCAAACTTGCAGTGAAAAACACTGTGAACTCTAAAGTATAACCCGACCAAGTGTGAGAAGGGCCCAAGGCCATCTAGCTTATCATTAAGAGAAACATTTACACATTTGTTTGATGTAAACGATATTTAAAGTCAAGTAACGTCGGGCTTGGTCAATACTTGGATAGGTGACCGTTTAGCAGCACACTTTTTTTTTTGATTGTGTCTGTTAATTACGTAGGTACGGGATCCTCGGTGCGCGCGTCCAACTCGCACTCGGCCGGTTTTTTACTATAGGCAATGTTCAGTATCCAGTTTCCATAGCTTCAGTTTCTTCTTTAAGGTGTACCTGTGTAGTTTGTCAGCATAACAATCAACCAAAAAAATCTTTCTTTTGCAGGATTCCTTAATTTGCGTTGCTTTTTATTATTATTTTTTTGGCAGTTTCCTTGTTATATTCTGATAGTTTCAGTACAATCCTGGAAATATATTCGGTCTTTAGTTATTTTTTTCAACTTATAGTTGTGTCAGAATTCCAATAAGTGCATTTTTATTATCTATTGGCAGTTTTCAGTTTATTTTTCTTGTTTTCGTAGCTCTAGTTTATACTATTTTCTGGCGTACCTTAGTAAATCATAAATGAAAATAAATGGGTCAAGTAATGTTATTTAGTGGGATTACTCCAACACTTGCGATTTTGTTTGTTAATTTGTTGGCAATTTATACTTTTATTATTTATTCATGTTACTTTAATAACTGTTTTCAGGCATATCTAAGTAAATAGTTATTCAAAATTGTAACGCATCACATTTGTTGGAATTCGGAATGGCACATAATTTGATGCAATAATTGGACTTAAAATTAACTAAAAGCATAGAAGTTGGAGGCTAAAATGAAAGTAAAACGCGTAATGTCAACATATCAACATATCTACACTCCGTGTCGAGCACAATTGCGGCGATCTGCGAGTTGTTAAATTTATTAATTAATTATTAAACTGACGATTCAAAAGTGCTGTTTAAGGGTATAATTAATTAAAAAAAGTTTGATTTTGACCTGTAGCCATTCATTATATCTGTCCGTCTGTCTTGTATATACTTATGAAACCAAACGGTAAAAAGTGATTTGAATAGTAATAGTTTCGTCATGTGTTTCCGATAATGTTTTGTTTTAACCCTTTGGCTACGGAACCCTAAAAACGAACCCTTGCCGTTTTCTATCCTTACTTTCTAATCCATTCGCCGGCTTGACCTATTTATGGTTTCGAAGAAAAATGTTAGAAAGTTTCTAAAATAATTGATTTTGACGACTAACTGAAAATTTTTTATAGAAAGCAGCTACACATTAAAGAAATAAACTATTTATTAGCACCTAAAGCGGACTTATTAACAGAACATTACAAAACATGTTTTGTTCTCCTTGAAATCGATTGCCAATGCCCCTAAAGTAGAAAAACTAATAAACAAAACATAAAATTAGACTTCAAGGCGAATAAAATATGTGATAAAAACCTGCTTTAGGGGCTTATTTCTAACCGACATCAAAAAAGGAGGAGGTTCTCAATTCAGTTGTTTTTTGTTTTTTTTTTATGTATGTTTGGGCATAACTTCTTCATATATAGACGGATTTGCAAGGTTGCAAGGTTCCAAAATTTTTCAAAAATTTAAATTTAAAGTTTTGAAGACAGACAAAGAAACTCTTCAAAAAATAACAGCAAACCAACCGCGATTGCTGCTATCGCATAAATATGCATTGTTTAATCACAAAACATAACATACGGCAGTACACTCGAAAGCAATTCGTCACTCAAAAGTAAAAAATAAAAACATGTTAACAAAAAAAAAAACAGGCTTCAAAAAGATTCACTATAAAGGTAAAAATAATAATTTATTTCCAAAAATCTGATGTCAATTACTGTTTTATAGTTGGTTTTATACAAGTGAAGTGTGATATGTATAAACTGTTAAGTTCATAGACACAAACTTCAAAATGTAATTCAGATCAGATTTCCGAAAACAAGTAATTACCTTTTAAGTGCGTCTTGTGGTTTTTTTTTTGAGCGTTTTTTTTAAACATTTTAGTGGACACGAAGTCAAATTAATGTTTTGAACAAAAATTGTTCATGTTTGAATTTCTTTGCTACTTCACTAAGCTTCTTTGTAATATTTTTCATATTTTTTTTTTTATTTTTGTCGAAATGGTTCAGATATGAGATTAGATTTTCGACACATGGGGCAATCGTATTTTTAAAATATTTACTACAGAGAAATGGTAACTTTATTCAAATACTGGTTCAGATCACATTTGCCCTTATTCATTTAAATAAAATATCAGTGTTTTTCGTAAAAAAGCTTTATTTTTTAATTAAAATGTTTTATTTAATCCAATTTTCCCTTTTTTTTTTACTTTATTGTAACTGAAAGTGAACTTTATTTGAATACGGCAAACCAGAACTGTTTGTGCTGACATAAAGTCTTTTTTAATTAACTTTTAAAATCTATTTGAAACCATCACTAATTACGGCTAAAATTAAATGGTGAATACAGTGGGACCGTATCTTCATGTATATTTGTCATTGAAAACTTCAAGGTTTTTCTTTTCCAGGTGCATTTTATATCAAAAAAAATATTGTCTCAGCTGTTCTTTGGTGAAAGGTTTTATAATTTAGTTTTCTTTTTGTTTCTACAAAATGTACATGTATGCTGAGTAAATATAAATTTTTGTTTTGTATTTATATTCGTCCGTTTCCTGTGAACTCAAGTGCGTATTTGTACGTGTCAATTACGTTTGCGCTGTAGTTTATAACGGGGATGCAGCGATCGATCTTCAGTTCATCTTGCAGCTTCAATACTTCAACATGAAATCTTCAGTGTACTTCATCTTCCTGCTGGTGAGTAAATTTTTTTTTACTTTGACGTTATTATCTTAAAATTTATTTACACTTTTAACATGTTTGAATAATAACAATCTTAAGTAATAATGATAAATACATCTATTTTTCTATACTTAATATATAAAGCTGAAGAGTTTGTTTGTTTGAACGCGTTAATCTCAGGAACTACTGGTCGGATTTTAAAAATTCGTGTTAGATAGCCCATTTATCGAGGAAGGTTATAGGCTATATATCATCACGCTAACACAAATAGGAGCGGAGAACTAATGGAAAATGTTTCAAAATCGGGGTTTTTTTATCCTTTTGAGAGCTTTCGCTGCGTGTGCTGCGTAAACGGTTAGAGTTTTGCAAAAATCATGTATGACAGAATTGTTCCCCTATAAAAGTTCTAAAAAAAACCTGCGCCAGCATATGTCTATATTTTAAGGTTGGCTCACTATAACCTCTTTTATGCTAACCATATTTGTTCTAAAATAATGCATTATTTGTGAAGGTGTTTTTATAAACATGATTTTAATCTTTATCCAAATAAATACGTTATTCATCACAAGCATTTAATTTAAAACGAAATTGCATTGTCCATCATTCGATTTCAATGAATATCTTAAGAGATATCGCAGTTTTAAAATAACGTGACAGCAAAATAATTATCAAGTATTGCGCGCACATTTATGATGTGCGAGGCCGGCGGGCAGTCATGAGGGGGAAGGGCGGTACGTATTATTTAAAAATATTTTACCTTCTGTGTTTTTTTTTATAATTGAGGAGTTGCCGTAAGAATCCTATGCCGATAACCAAATTTAGGGCGGGCGAATCCTCTGGCAAAGGCTAGTAATCTTATAAAGTTTGGTTTAAATTCGGAAGAATCCGACACTGAAATAGATAGATAGATAACTTTTTATTGATCAACAGTATTAAAAGTAAATATTTAAACTAGGTAACAATGTCGGCGGTCTTATCGTTGTTTAGCGATTTCTTCCAGACAATCCTGTTCTTATAGAGAATAAATAAATTTCGTGCTTGGTAGGTGTTGAATTGCATGCACAGCAAAGTATTATACATGACTATTATTTATGTATATAAATGAATGAATTATATATTTATATGTATATATATACATTCATATGATATATATTTATATATAATATAACGTCCTTACATTCTGAGCACTTTTAACGGAAGTACACCATTCCAGAGTTGTATAGATCTTACAGTAAAAGAAGAGTTTTAGAAATTTATAGAATGTGATGAAGTTTTTAAGACTGTGTTGATGAACGAAGATTTTAATTTAAAGTTCCAACAAATTGGAATCTTTCTTTTAGATGAGCGTCAAGTAAAATTGGTGGAAGTAATGAGAAATCAATTTTATTGATAAATTTAGGACTTCCCAATATGATAACCTGTGTCTTACTAGGATTTAGTTGTAAACCATTATATTCACACCAATTAACAATATTACCAAGATCACAATTAATTTTATCAGTGGCTACATTAATATTATCAATAGAAGCTTGAGGATAAATCAGAAGGCCATCTGCATAGAGTTTATAGAAAGAGTATAAGTAATAGTATCAATGAAAAGAGCAAATAGAAGTTGCGACAACACTCGACCTTGCGGTACATCGGAGTCAATGTTGCACCAGGCCGATAGATTTTCGCCGGCCCGAATGCGCTGTCGGCGACCATGCAAGTAACTATGAAACCAACCAATCGCTGTTGGAGATATGATAAGAGAGCGTAATAAACAAAGCAAAATGTCAAAATCGACAGTATTAAAAGCATTACTGAAGGCTAGTAAAGAAATTATTGTCAATTGCTTATTTTCCATACCAAGCCAGATAATTTTAGTTAATGCAGTGACCGTACTAAGGCCAGATCTAAATCCATACTGGAAAGGATTCAAAAGGTTGTTTTTTGTTAGGAATGTTAAGTTATAGTATAGTTTAGTTATAAAAAATGTTAAAATTTATACAGGACACATAATCATAGGTTTTAATAAAATCTTTCAATTTGAAGATACAGTAGGTAGTACTGTTGTTAAGATATGCAAAAATTCTTACCTACTTAATAAAACAAAGTTTAAGCGGCGTGTGCTTACTAAACTTAATAGAGTGTGTGAGTGTGAGTGTATTGTCCAATTCTAAAGGGTACTACGTATGACTGTCTCTCGGACTAAATATGAATATTTCAATAAAGCAACTCATCCTATGCAGTATGCTGGTGGGACCAAAGGGACTAAAATCTAACGCCGGGACTACAGAAGACTAAAGACTGCGGTATAGTCTAGACCGCGTATATACGCCGTTTTTGTGCAAATTTAGTAGCTGAACTATAAGCACATAAAGGATTGAAAATAAATATATGTTATAAAACTTGCTTTTGTCTAGTGCATGAACTAAATGAGTGACCTATTTAAATTTATTGTATTGAATGCAATAAAAAATCTGGAAGTGACCATTGTTTCAACACAAATTTTTAAAGCATTTATTGCCTTTTATTGTAATGAAAATTGGTTAAATAATTAGAATAGCTTGTTACTAGATAACAAAACTTTGACTATAAGTTGCAGCAAAAACTTAAAAAATGTGACTACAAAACGGTAAAAACGTTAAATCCCGTACAAAAAAAATTAAGTTTCAAGGCGTTATTATCGAATAATTTACTAAGGAAGTATATAACAAATATATCTAATAGTAATGTATATGACATTGTGTAATGACTTTTAGTACATTTACGTACACAACGTTAGTATTGCAGAAAAAATAGCTTTCTGGCCTATATCGCCCTCTTTAATAACTTTTAGAATACTTACTTACTAGATTTGATAGGGTTGTCTGTACGCACATAACCCTACGTACAAAAGCAAGAATAATATGCTACTGAAGAAGGCCATGCAATGTTTATTTACAAATTTTTATTAAATTCAGTGATGAAATACTCTATACAGTTTAGTTATCGGTCTCTGAACAAGACTTAAAGTCTAGAATTGAAATAGACATATAGATAACTAGAGTCTGCGACTCCAGGAAACAAAGCTACAGCGTTTCAAAATTAATACTACTACATATGTAGAAGTAATACATATGGGCATTAAAATTAAGATATTCGATTACCTAACACGATTCAGAGGGTAATTTTGAAGAAGCCATTTTCAGTTGCAGCTTAAGGTGTGGTGGACAGTTTTTTATATTGGGCACCATAGAAAATAGTAGTTTTATCATCAACGAAGGCAAAGATAATATCTTGAAAAGAGTTTAGCTTAAGTAAATCGCTTTTATAAATTAGTTAGTCATTCCTACTGGTTTTCACAGAACATTATAACATTATATTCAAAAAGGTATAAAAATGACTTCCTCCCGCGAACGCTTGGGTTGTGGAATGAGCTCCCTGCCAAGGTTATCTCTAAGGACTACAGTATGGGGTTCTTCAAGAAAGAAGTTATTGGATTTTTTAAGGGTCGGCAACGCGCGAGTGATACTTCTGGTGTTGCAAGCGTCCATAGGCCACAGTGACCGCTTACCATCAGGCGGACCGTGTGCTTGTTTGCCACCTTAGTGGTATAAAAAAAAAATTACGTAATTGAGATTATGAAAATAACCCAAATGACGTGTCACTACAGGTCGCTTTTTTGCTCGTCTCCTCCGTGACCTCCGCTGACTCAAGCACCTCGACCATCAGTAAGTTTTATTTATTTATCAAATTTTTGTACATTATGTTTTTCAATTTCATTTTCGTTAGTTTATAGCATTTTACAATTGAGAATTATGAAATTGTCATTCATTTTACTATTAAAGGTCAGTTACCATGATTATCTATTTTGTTAATAAGAAGATATATGACTTTGGAAACATTTGTTGTATTAATTTGTACTGCTGCGTAACGATTAGTTTGAGTAATCAAATTACCTAAACACCAATAAATAAAATTGCTTAAATTTAATAATAGAATTAAAAATGTTTTCTATTCTTATTTTTTATCTTTTTCTTCATCTTGTAGGTACCACGGATCTCGATACCAGCTCGAGCGGCAACGTCGCAGAAAGCGATTATATATACACTCAATAAACTTTGGACTTGAAAAAACAAATTTTACTGAAACTTTATCTGCTAGTTTATTTTTTTATCCCATTTATTTTATTATGTGGAACTAAATTCAAAACGAGTTTTAAAATTAGTCACGTTCAATATATTTGTATAAATTATGTTCCATGTTCAACACAAAAAAAGCAATATGTGTTTTATTATTGTGAAAGATATTTTCACCGATAAACAAGGAGCAAATTATACGTAATTAAAATAAAATATAGTTTACTTACATAAGCTAAATCTAGGAGAATTAACAACTCTATTTTGTAGTTAAAACTTTGTTTTTGTTGATGGAAACAATGTTTTTGTTTTCTACGCTCAATAGAAACCATCTGGACAATTACCCGCGCTACCCGGTGGGCGGGGTACAATCATTAATTTCGTTCGTAGGTATATATGATCTGTGGTTGTGAAATGTCTTCTCCTTGTTTATACCGAATCTACTAAATCTGCTATTTCTAAAACTGAAAATACGTCTTCTACGTTTAAACACAGGTTTCAAGTCACTTTGACAGTAACTGTTAAAAACATCAAACAACGATAACAAAACAGGAAACAACACGTGCATTGAAAAAAACATGTTTTGTTCAATGTTTTAACGTAACACAAGCAGGACCCACGGCTTTAATCGACGGTGCTTTAGCGCTAAATTCTACTAATTGTAAAAATATTGTTACAAGGCTGTGACGACGTAATTTTTGCCAATAAGGGCAAAACACACCCCGCATTTTGCTTGCATAGACACAAGGCTTAAACGAGTCAACAGTTCGACATTATTCTAAATATTCCAAAAGCGAGCATCACATAACCTCTGTATTGGTTGTGTTATTATATCGCATTGTTATTATAAGGAATTTAGCAAGTGTCTTTTTTATCTCTGTCCTTCAACCAAACCACCCTGCCCCAAAAAGAACAGCTTTACAATGATAGATAAACCATCCCATGGTTTAATGACGTTTGGCTTGTTTTTTATTTAATTTCATTTCAGAAGGTCCATCTGAACTTTTTTTATTTGATCTGAGGTTATAAATTACACAAAGGCTTTAAAACAAACATCCAAATATTTACTGCATGCGTCACATGTACTGGGTCCGTACCTTTATTGTTTGTGAACTAGGTTATAGCGAAAACTTAGTTAAAATAATTAGCATAAGTATATAACGAGTCGATATGGCTGGAAAACTTACTAAATTTTTATATTTTAGTTAAACACAGGCGGTATAAAAACTCGTCTTTTTTTATACCACTAAGGAGGCAAACAAGCACACGGTCCGTCTGATGGCAAGCGGTCACCGTGGAATATGTACGCTTGTAACACCAGGGGTATCACTCACGCGTTGCCGATCCTTCAAAAATCCAATAACTTCTTTCTTGAAAAACCCCATACTTTAGTCCTTAGAGCTCATTCCACCCAGGTTACACACAAGTTTCGGCACAGAGGAAGCTAAAATGTTAGCGTAGGATAAAAAGATGATAGGGTACGTACCAGGTAACCTCCCCGTGAGCCGGATTCTTGCCTGTCGCTTCGGGATACGTCCTTGGAGAATGGCGAGACTGGCGCGTGTACCCTGGGCACTGGTCGAGTAATTTGCCTCCAATTGATGAGGACTGCTTTAATAAGCCCAAGACGTGAAGATGCTTAACTATAGTACGCATAGGTAAACCGAATTAAAATGGAAATAATATAAAATTTTGTGGCTCAAAATTTTTATTCAAAACATTGATTGTATTTGTATTTTTTAATATGAGTACCTGGAGGACCGAGCAAATGCTCGGTTTTTTTTAAACAGCGCCATCTATTGTCAAGCAGCTTAAGCGTTGCTTAATAACGCCACCTGTTGTCAAATAGCTTAAGTGTTGCTTAATAACGCTACCTATTGTCAAATAGCTTAAGTATTGCTTATTACTACTCGCCAATAGATGTCAGGAAGAGTCATACTTTTCAGTTTATGACTGCCTTATAAACACGGATAAAACGACGTTTTCTAAAAATAAAACCTGGCTAGATCAATTTATCGACCCCGAAAACCCCTACATACTAAATTTCATGAAAATCGATGGAGCCGTTTCTGAGATGTATATATATATATACAAGAATTGCTCGTTTAAAGGTATTAGATAATATGTACTGATTATGTTGTTAAGGAAATGATTTTTTAAGTTATTTAAAGTTGTTTAAAAGTATTACTATCAAGTTTCTTGTCGGATTCTTCTGGGTAGAAATCAAGATAGTGAACCGGACGGTGGGTAAAAGGTTTCAAAAAATATTATTTCATAACTTTGTCCTTTTTTCAAAAAAATTTACTGACTCTGGGCCCGTGTGGATGCGGAGGCTACTTGCGGCTAGGTGGTGGTCTGTGGTAGAAAGGATGTGTCGAGGCTATTTTCCTTGCCGCTCAGCCTGTCTACTGCGTACTGCGGCTACAGCGGTACTACACCGCAAATTCAGTCGGTAGGAGGTTGCTGCTGCTGTAGCTGAGGCTCCGGGTGGGAGGCTCGGGGAAGCCTCTCGGCCGCCCACGACAGGGGCACGGTCAGAGGGGTTAGATGCCGAGCCATTTGTACCCCGGCGCGTCATCTCTGAAAGGGGAGGGGAGGTGGCACTGTTTCAGATGTGGTAAGCTACCGCTCGTGCTGCCACTGGAGTAAAGGTTACGTTGCTGGCTGAGTCGTGGATGCATTTAAGAGTTCCCACAGCCCCGCCGTGAAGGCGCGAGAAGGAACACATAAGGAGTCCGACATAACCCGTGCGCTGTCCTTGCATCCATGGGTATCCATGAGGATTTCCAACACGAAAATAAAAACTGGCCAATTGCTCGCGCACCAAGGGCTCCGTGCAAACTTATTATATGCTGTCTTTTTTTTTTTATTTCGTTGGCTTAGAAGTTTGATTTTTTCACTGCTCCATGGAACAGTAGACCTGAGTATTTGATATAAATATTAGCCTGATACGGACATACGGACGGACAACAAAGTGATCCTATAAGGGTTCCGTTTTTTCCTTTCGAGGTACGGAATTCTAAAAAGATGTTACTTTATATCAAGAGTCCGTTTAGATATCACACAATGATAAACTGGCCTACTACTTACTTGGATACTACTCCTTTTGACTGATCATACACTTTTAAGTGAACAAACGATACCATTTGTTGACCTCATTTAAAAAAATGGTTATGGAAATGTATAGTAATAATTATAATCGAGTAGTCCTACTTCCTACTACTAAACTACCACTCCTACAACTACTACCTATATTATAAATGTGAAAGTATGTCTGGATGTATGGATGTTTGTTTGTGACATATCACGCTTCAACCACTTAACGTATCGGGATGAAACACACATACAGGTAAGGTCCCGGAATAAGACATAGGTTACTTTTTATCAAAAAAAAAAAAAATCCCGTGAGAATAACTATATCCATAAAAGCAAGCAAACTTCATTAGTATAATTAAGCAGTAAGTTAAGCAGTTCCACGCCGATAACCGATTTAGGGCGGGCAGAGCCGCTGGTAAAATCTAGTGTAACTATATTTTCTGTTTTGAAATAATAACAAATATTCCTCTGCAATGTTCAGGATCAACTTTTTTATGTTTTTGCTTGTGAATATATTCGACGAGTTACATGTAATTAATAAATAATGTTGAACACTTTTTCCTTTTGTGACTTCATTAATCACAGCAACGAAAGAAATGTATCTAAGTAGGTAACTATCTAATGTTAATAATGGTCAGGGACTCATTATTCACTATAACGATCTTTTTTCCCATAGTTTCTTTATCGTCAAAATTCCCCCGTATTTTAGAATGTTATTCATCCGTTACAAACGAAAAAAAGGTTAGGTTAGTCTATAGACTCGTTCTTTTTTATTATTTAACTTCTAAATACATAGTCAGATATAGTAGTATTACTTATTATTAGATATGGTAGGTATTGATGCATACTTTGTAACGTGATAATCTTTATAGGTTTTCTGTTTCCAAAGGGACCGAACGGAACTGTACGACTTTTAAAGGGCTCTGTCTTTCAAACTGTCAAGTAGAATGCAAGAATTTGTATAGAATAGTGTTATTGTGACATTTCATCCTCACACCTTAGAACTGAAATGGTCATGTACAGTGCGGTTTCAGAGGAACTTAGGCAAGGTTTTCTATAAAGCAGTATGGGGTTCTTGAAGAAAATAGGTATTAGATTTTTAGAGAGTCGGCAACTTGCGAGTGACTTCTTTATTTCAAATCGATATAACAAAAAAAATGTGTCCTACGTAATCGGTAAACTTTTGGGCATACAAGCTGATTTAATCCTCTTCCTTCATCATGTTAGTAAAACATATTTTATTTGAGAAATAGTAGTGAAGACCAGAGATCGAATCTTAGTCCTCTAAACGAGAACACGGAGTTCGAGCCACTTGGTTGTCAAGAAAAAGTACTCAAATAATGAGATTAAAACAAAAAAATAAGTTTGAGTTTAAAATCCCCTCTCTGACTGTATTATCTTTGTTTCTATTGGCCTTTATCGATCTGAATGTAAGGGGCTTCGCTGAATCCGGTTCGTTAAGTACTACAGTCGACGAAGCCGTGCGTGTAGGGTGTAGCTACTACACTTGTAACACTTACATTTGCCCTCTCAGAGCGAGTCAAAGGCAATATTTGATCTAATAATATTTGATTAAGAAACAGGTGGTGGAACAATAAAGTGCTTTAATAAGTTGAAGGGACAAAAAGGTATGCTAAGTTAATTTTAAGCTTGTCTTATTAAATTTTAAGTATTGAATTTTCATAAGTAGCGTGATCGAACAATAAATTACTATGGATACATTGAAATGCTAAAAAGTTTTAATTTACTGTATTTTCTTAACGTGTTCTAATATTTGCAATAAAAATTACATAAAATTTTTAATAGAAGCTACAGTATAATTGTTTTAAGTTTGTTTGTATTACCGTTTTACGATGGAGTAAAAACAACAAAAAATATTTTGTACGGAGCCTACTTAAATTATTACTTTTTGTTTTTATCCACTATTTGATGGGAAATCAGCCACAATACCTAACTGTAAATAGTTTTCAGTTGTACGCTATCTACTTATTACAGACACCTAAGTATAGGCATTTTTAGGGTTCCGTACCTCACAAGGAAAAAAGGAACCCTTATAGGATAAAAAATATTCCCAAAATACGGTAACTTTTGCTGTCGCATTATGTGACACAAATAAATCAAAACCTATGTACTTTGGGTACTTTTCGTTAACCTAGCATTATGAAATTTGGCAAGAAGCGTATTAATATTTTTTCTTACGCAAGTATCATAGGTGATATCGGGTGTCTCAAGAGGATATAATAAGATTGTACGGAACGCACTTGGCCGTTATTCTTATTTCAATCATTATCAGTATATTTTTTTATGTATGATAATATATACAAAAGTTTTAATTATTATTTTTAGGTTATAAAATTTTGAAAGGGTTCTGTAAAACAATTAATTAAAAAGCAATTTACTCTATATTATAGAACTTTAAATATATTATGAAGAGAAATAAACAGCTAATGTCTAATAAGAAAAATAAATCAAAGACAGATTCCGAAAAGCAGACTGAAAAAATCGAAGAAGTTGCGGAAGACGAAGAAAATCAAGGATTTGGCACTTGGTTAAGGTAAATTTTTAAAAAAAAATGCTTACTGAATTTGAATTTCTGCTATGAGACTTTTTTCAAGCTTTTATTAAGTTTCAAATCTTATGAGTAAAATTTGACCCACTTCCCGGTGTTCGATTGAGTTGAAATTTTGTATACACACGTAAATCAGATGACAATGCAATATAACAATGTTACAAAGCTGGTCTGATAATGGAGTGGAAGGTGGCCATAGGACCTATGTAACAAAACGATGCCACACCATAGAGTTTGGGCTTGTTTGAATTATCTTGACAAGTATTCTGATTATTAACGAAATCTAGGGTCTGATGATAAAGCTGAAAGGTGGGAATTAGAACTCTGCAATGAAACAACACGCAACCCCAATCGAATTTGGGCTCGTTTGATTTTTCGCTATAAGTGCTCTGATCTCAGATAATAGCCAGAGTCTATTGATAAATCCTTTAATGTCGGTCATTTTTTTTATTATTTTGATAATAATATAAAAGCTTATTTGTAAAAAAAATTACGTATATTTCTTGTTATTTACTTATATATATATATATATATATTAAATTTAGTAAACTTAATCAATCGGATCATATCGTCAAGGCATAATCAAGGGTGACGTCACGCGTCCTTCAACGGCAACAGCTTGAAATATTTACAGAATATTTAGTTACATATTCACTTTAAAAGTAAATAATTAAATTAAAATAAAACAACTATTTAAGGGGGCTCCCATACAATAATCGTAGTGTAGTTAGTTTTAGCCCCCAGGCGCCAGAGTTTAACTTCTCAAGTAGCCAATTTCTAATTTTGACTACTTCTCTAGGTGACTACTTCGCTATCGGCCCACTAAGCAAACAGTCTACTTCGCATTCTGTCTAATTCTTGAACTACCTACTTCGCAAACCGCTTACTTGTCAAACAACAACTAGAGTACAGTTGTTAATAGAAGCATGTAGAAATAAAAAAAGAAACTATTGTAAGAGGTAATTTTTCTTTTAATTCCCTTGACCTTATTATCACAAGTCCTTAGCAGGAACCGTACCGCGTATCATATCTACTATTTCTTCTCATGATTATATAACACTCCAGATAATATAGATAATAAATGCAGTTGTGAAGGTTATTTATGCAAAATAGTTAAAGATTAATTAACTATAACAAATAATTTTGAACTAAATTAAAAACCTAATAGTCGATTTTGTGGACGATACATTTTTTTTCTGTTTCAGATCAGCTGATGGTCTGGAAACTATGAAACTATTTGTGATTGCCAACACCATTCTCATGGTCACAACAATGGCATACCCTCAACTTAAACTCTTGTTTGACGTTATTTCCGATATGCTTAATAGGAACGATTAGATTCATATTTAAGTTTTAACTGTAGCTAAAGCTTAACATCTGGAAAGTATATCATTTATGTAATTTTTTTAAATATATAAAGCTCTTTGCTCTTTTCAACATAAGTTATTAACTTGCGTCTAAATTTTTCAGTTTTTTTTAAATGTTTATAATGTTAACATTGTGAATTCTCAATAAATATAGGTATACCTTTATCAATCATTATGGTTGGTTTGATATTTCGCTTAATATTTTCGTTAAGTGTGATTCTATGGTACTCGGTAAATGTTTGGAATATGGTGTTTGATTATTTCAACAACGAATTTTATAAGTTAGTAAATAATATATCGTATGATACGGAAACAGATGAAATGTGAGATTGTATAAATAAATTTTTATTCATTGTAATTATAAGCACATACATTTCTACTTTAGACGCTGTGACTCATGGATTGAGCAATTTTAAACCTGGGTTGCAGCTTCTAACTTTGACGTTAATCAGTCGCCAAAAATGGGATATTGTATAGAAATTTCTATTGTCAGCTATTTTTAAAGATAACCAGCTAGTGGTTTGCTATACTTTGACGGGCCGGTTAAGTTTAAAAATAGCTCCAATTTTTAACGGCTGGTTGGACTAGGTACTTTGGTAGATACTTAAGCTACAAAAAAATATATAGATATGTAATAAATAAGCACTGATTATTTTTCTCTATGAACGTCAAAATTTCATTAAATGGGAACAGTAATTGGAAAATTTATAGTCGTTGTTGTATCAGTTATAGGTATGTAACCAACAAGAGGCTTTAGTTTATATTTATTGTATGTATCATATAAATAAATGTATCCTACTGATATTATAATCGCTTATAAATATTACTATTACTTAACTAATATAAGTATAATAGTTAATATGGATGGATGCATGTTTGTAACTTAATCACTCTTCAACTACTGGACGGATCAGGTTGAGACTTGGCACATATATGGGTTAGGTCCTGGGATAGGACATAGGCTACCCTATCCTCCCTCCCTAAAAATTCATAAGTTCCTGCGAGAATAACTGCTACCGAGCTTAAACGAACAAAAGCTACAGCTATAGCAAACATTATTAGTATAATTTAAGAATTAAGTGGCAAAATCTAGTTTATCATAAAAATAAATGTATCTTATTCATGAAAATTGTTTTGTTTACATACACATGAATAAATTATATATTTGTTTTTCATTTTCTTCCTTTTAATTATAGGAAATAAATATACATTGTACTACAACAACCTTTTAGTGAAATGAGCAAAATAATAATTAGCTATTGTTTCCGCCACAGTAAATCGTCTTGTAGCTTTGCCAGGCACGAAGCAGCTGGCAATGTATTTGGCTTGACGCCAATGTTACTCTGTTAGAAAAATCTTAGCGCTCTGATTTTTTCCAATGAGCTTATATTTACTTACAAAATTGTGTTGCTTGGAATAATCTCCGAATTATGTTTCGAATGTATGTATTAAATAATATTTTTGAAGTTCGATACGGATTGTTTCTGAACACCTGTAAAATGTTCTATTGTTTTGCGACTCCTTGGTATTAAAGTATATGTTACTAGCTGTTGTCCGCGGTTTCACTCGCGCTTAATTTTGTTATCGGTGTAAGATTTCAATTTCAAAAGAGAATATATTAATTATATATTATAGAAAGTAAACTGACTCACACTTTACGTTTTCAAGTAACCTATGTCCTTTCCGGGGCCTCAAACTATCTCCATGTCAAATTTGCCCGCGGTTCCACCCGCCCTAAATTCGATAATCGGTGTAAGATTCCAACGGCAACTCCTCAATCAATTAAAAGAACTGACTTACACTTGAAGTTATCAATTATGTTAAATATGATATTTTAAATTTAACATTTTCATTATTAAAATTTTGCGAAAAATTGCGATAGTTACACGGAGAAAAAACTTTAGTAGCTACAAGTAAATAATACTAATAACCACTAAAATATTAGTAACTAGCTGCTGCCCGTGACGTCGTCTGCGTGAACACTATACTATAACATCACTTTTTGTGAACGAAACCATAGCGCGATCTAATTCGACGCCAACGCCATCTAGTTAGCAAATAGGAAAAATTTTTATATGGTGAAAAATTATAATAACACATCTAAGTTATGACTTTACACAATATTTTAACATAAAATAAATGGCTTTGTGTGAGTAGAATAATTAACAAATAAGAAGCAAGTCAAATTTGCGTCGTTAGATTACACGTTGTTACAGAATGCGTTGAAGAAATAAAGGTTCACTGCTCGTTCCCCATAGGTGATAGCGTGATAATATATAGCCTATATATTGACCCAACTTCTTAATAATATTCGTGCCAAATTTGAAGTAAATCCATGCAGTACTTTTTGAGTTTATCCCGAACATACATACAGAAAAAAATTCTAAAAACTATATTTTTGGCTTCGGTATCGATTGTGGATCACACCCCAAGTATTCTTTTAAAAAAATATTCAATGTACAGTTTTGACTTTGCTACCATTTTATTATATGTATAGATTCCGAGGACAAGTAAATTACACTGACGGTTACCAATGAATTTACTTATTGTATTTACTAACAGGAATAAAACTAGTCTTGTTGGAATGACAGTGTTGTTTACTAAAAACAAGTAAAATTTAATGTAATGCAAATAAAGCATAAACACGCTTACAATCAGCATTTATTTACACCGATACGAGTTGGTCCTGATGATATAATAGCTGGTCAGTCTAGGTACACTGAATGCAGGAAGGGTTCCGCGAATAGTGCGTCAAATCTGTTCAACTCAGGCTTACTATACTGAGGTAGTCCTCAGCCAGGTGAGAAGTTATACCTAAAGAACGCCTTGGCTTAAATTTTTTTTTTTTTTTTTTTTCTGAGCTGACTATGCAGTTGGCTGTTGCAGCCATTACTGCTTCACCGGACTTTTGGGGCGAGACTCTGAAGGAGCCTCAGCCCATATAGCGCCCAACGCTCAAGGGCTCCCCGCGGGGGAAGCCTCGGCTTGGGTTGTCGCTCTCGGGGGCGTCCCTTCGACCGGCGTGAGTCTCGAACCCGAAGGTGAGTCACCGCCAGGAGGGGAGTTCCCCGTTACGCGGGTACGATTGCGATTGAGTGGGGGCGAGAAGCGCCCCGGCACTCTTTGATACCTAGTGTATCCTTGTGGGCGCCGACGAACCCGGGGACGTCGGCGTCGTGTTTGGAGGGAGGCCCTATTCGGGGAGGTCGTAGAGACTAATCTCGCTATCCGGATAGCGAGATCGTCATCTGGGGACGTTAGTACGTGCCGAGGCCGCCTAACAATAGTTTTACGACCGTGACTGGGTCGATCGGGGGGACGATACGTTGTGGATTGCACAATTAAACGATTCGGGTGATTTTACGTACGCTCGAAATTGGCTTACATGTTGGTATGTCGGTATATATGGAAACTGTCGAAAAAACTTCAATAGCGCGATGTAAGACGCGTGACGTCAACTTTAATTCGTAGCAGTACCATATGATGTTTGTTATTAGTAAACTTCACTAATTCTTAGAAAGATGTTTGTAAACGTTAATTAGCCTTCATTGTAATGACAAGCAGTGTTTTATCTGCCCACTTTAATAAAACTTTTTTTAATCTTTAGTAAGCTTTATATGTTGATATTAATTACATTACTCAGAAATTCGAGAAAAGTTATATAGGATTTGTAAAATTCTGTAATCTGAAGTATAAATTATTATTTTCGGAAAGTAATAAAACTATGTTGCAGTAATTAGTTTACGAAATTAATAAAATGTACTTAAAATAATATTGTGTTGTAATTTCCAGAAAAAAAATATCTGAAATTAATAAAATTTAGTATTAACGCATTTTAATAAACAGTTATTTAATTCGAAAATTTTTTTTTTCTCGGTGTACTTCTAACATGTCTACGGTTAAATTGAGTCTCATTTTTGGGTATCTAACTTTTTACTATGACATCTATGTCTAAATTATTTAATTCTTAATTTTCTTTCAAATCTTCTATGGTGGATGCATAAGCGAGAGCCTTTCTTTAAATCCTTTTGGTTTTAAGCTAGCACCTTCGATGCGGTTTTAAAGTTATTATAACGTTTCCAAGCTACGAATTTCAAAATGATTGAAGTCGTGGTATATCATACTAATGTATTCACATTAAATGCAACGAATGTTAAAATGACTGTCGAATATTCAATCTTTGCCGTTTAGGAAATCAGTGACACACTTACTGCAACACCACCTACCGGGTCCAATTTTGTTATCAAACCATGGCATTCGAACTTACACAAAAATATCATTAACATCTTCACTGCCACTTAGGAGATCAATGTCATACCGACTGCAGCGCCATCTACCGGGTCTATGTGTGAATTCAAACATTGCCGGGATCCACTCGAAAGTGCGCAAAAAATATCGTTAAAATCTTCCCTGCTATTTAGGATAAGATCAGTAACACACCGACTGCAGCGCCACCTACCGGGTTCAATTGTGTTTTCAAACCATTCAACCACCCATTGAAATATTCAGACAAAATTTCACCCAAATCGTTTAAGCCGTTTAGGAGGAGTTAGATGACAAACACACGTCCAGAAGAGTTATACGTAGGAAAAAGATCAACTGACAATTGACGTTTTCAAGTAGCCTATGTCCTTTCCCGGGGCTCAGACAATCTCCATGACAAATTTCATCTTAATCCGTGCAGTGGCTTAAGCGTGAAGAGGTAACAGACAGACAGACAGAGTAACTTTCTCATTTATAATATTAGTATGGAGTATGCATATGGACTAGTATGGATAAAAAAATGAATATATTAGTTGTTTTTGGACAATAAATCAATACAATTGTTGTTTTTAGTATATTACTGTACTTACTCATTTATCATATTTGATATAGTTATTAAGGCGCATGTCGCTAAGTCGCTATTATATTTTCTATATTTTATTTTTGTAATACATTTTGTAAGAAAAGGAAGATTAAAATAATTAATGGCGGCACTAGGTAATATTGTATGGTAAATTAAATTTTAATAAATAAGTTCTTCAGCAAGTACCGCACAAGCAACTTTTCTTGAGAATATTTTTTTTATATTTGAGAATTTATATATAAAGATATACTGCTAACTAGCGTCGCCATTAGATGTCCTCAATTTTCTCTTCGTAGAAAACTAATTTCTTAAATCCAAATGTCGCAAGTAGTGGGGTGTAAGAGGGCCCTTAAGGCTAGGTTATTCAGGCGTATTAGGTATTTACCGCTGCCTGCCTCCGCGTATTCAGTCGCGACGCGCAAGAGCCACGCACTCGAAGCCGTGGCGTGAGTAAATCTTTTGGTGTGACTTAAAAATCATTGAGTGATCAAATTCCTCAGCATTTAATGTATTAAAAATAAATATCGTGTCATATTTGAAAAAAAATATCTAACAAATCAAATAATGTTTCTGTCTTGGAATTTTCTTTATTAAGTGTTCAATTTTAATTTGACAAAAATTTTTGTACTTTAAGTATTATATTTTGATAGATACACATGTTCAAAAATGGCTAAAAGTGCTACAAATTGAATTCATTTCAAACATTTCAATTCATTGATATATTTAGAATCATAATGATAAGCTTAATATATTTTTGTAGTGTAGACATTACGATTAACTAACTATTTAAACACATAGAGTATATACAGCAAAAAATACCCAAATTTTTACTGTGCTTTCAGACACCAAGAATTTAAGACGGTATAAGAGCGAAACGTCTTACAGTTTTCTTTTAAGAAATGGAACATTTATGACTTTGAACATAAAACATGAACTTTACACTCAAAGCGATAGCGGGTCCATACATAGTGGTAAACTAGAAACTATATAGTAAATTGGAACTTCGCCAACATATTTCAAATGTATGTTCATAAGAACGTCGTTTCTGTTTACTGGTAACAATAGAAAGCTGTCAGTGTCTGTTGTTTTAAAGTCGCAGTATATCTTTATATATAAATTCTCAAATATAAAAAAAATATTCTCAAGAAAAGTTGCTTGTGCGGTACTTGCTAACGAACTTATTTATTAAAATTTAATTTACCATACAATATTACCTAAAGCCGCCATTAATTATTTTAATCTTCCTTTTCTTACAAAATGTATTACAAAAATAAAATATAGAAAATATCATAGCGACTTTTTTCTGATTGTTTCTAGAATACGTCTTTGAGATTTACATTTTTGATGAAAGTGACAACTTTTAGCTAAAATTCCAGTCAACAAAGAGCCCGTCTACTTTAAGAATAGAATATTTGATCACCCTAGATGAACTTGGAAAGTAAAACATTATCTAAATACAAAATGACATCCAATTTATTAGAGCCGTTTCCGAGAAACTCGCTCGGTGGTAGCCATCTGTCTTTTTCTCGGGGATAACACCTATCAATAGACTTGGAAAAAATATTACCTACCTGAATACAATTTTTTATTTACAAAGTCGTTTCCAAGAAACAGATTATAAATCTATGTATATAGATACCAGAGTTTATATAATCTATTCTAATATGATAAAGCTAAAGAGTTTGTTTGTTTTTTTGTATGAACGCACTAATCTCTGGTACTACCAGACAGATTTGAAATATTTTTGCATTTGATAGCCCAATTCTTAAGCTTATAAGCTTCTTAATATCACGCTCCCATTAGGAGCCAATCAGAAAGAAATAAAGTCAGAAAGAACCTTAAGCAAAACAACAACATTTTCTTACACGTAACATATTAATTATCGCTACAGAACGGAAATGAAAGATTTATATATTGTGTTATAGGTATAAACCAACATATTAGCCCTTAGACTTAATTTAGTGACAAGTAAAGTAACTGAAGTAACTACCGCTCATATTCATTTGTTTCCGATATAAATCGATCTATTTAGGTATTAAGACTTTTTGTGAAGGGTAAGTAACACAGTTTATTTTGTCTGTTGTATACTTTAATAAGTAGTAAATAAGCACACAATTAGCCAATGAATTAGTCTATGTAGCACTGATGTAATACAGCACCTACCTAAGCTTCCCTGCTAGTTACCTTATATACTTACTAGACTTTGCCATCGGCTCTGCCCGTTCTAAATTCGATTATCGGCGTGAGACTCCTTTATTAAATTACAGTATAACGAGATTTACTCCTTAATTAGACTAATGAAGTTTGCTATATCAAGCTGTACCTATAGCTATAGTTCGTTTAAGCTCGGTTATAGTTATTCCCTCGGGAAATTTTGAATTTTTCGGGATCAAAATAGCCTATGTGTTATTCCAAGACCTAATCTATAGTTGTGCCAGTTTTAATCCCGATCCGTTCAGTGGCTGAAGCGTTTTTGAGCAACAAACATCCACACTTACAAACTTTCGCGTTTATAATATTAGTAGGATTTTGCTTCACCAAGTTCCAACATGGATCTACACACCAAGTTGTCAATAAAAATAGAGGTAATGATTACATTCTTTAGGGAAAAAATAATGATTACAATAAACAACCTTTTGAAGAATTCTCTGGATTAAGGCCTGCACAACAATCAGACATCACTTCCCTCTCTTATCAATTCTCCGAGTTCAAGAACCTAATGTCGAAATCACTGTCAATGGGATTGGATCGACATGAGACATTCTCCAGGAGAAAGATTATATTATTTCATGGATTTAATGAAAACAAAGAAGAGGTATGCCATAATTCAGTGTTGGAAATTTAATTAGATAAAATGAACTTAACAACTGTATCAGTAAATGATATTGAAACTTGCTACATGCTTAGTTAAAGTCACAAGCAAGCCAGACCCATTTTGGTGCGTTTCAACAGTCTACATCTCAGATCGCAAGTGTGGAGTAACAAAATGTCTGTAAAAACACAGCACCTGAATCTGAAGTTTCCTACGCCGTATTTCCACAGAATCAAAGTCCGCAAAATTAGAGCAAATTCATGCAGAAACAGGCAAGTAAAGCTGCCGTGAAAGATTCAGCGAAGACCGTGAGTTCTGCAACAGATAACAAACGCCCAAATCGTTACACAAAACCAGAACATGTGGTTAATTTACCTCCAAATAAAATTAAAATATATGTCAAAGACAGTGTTATTAAGAAAGCTATTACAAAGTTGATGAATTCATAAATGATAAAAATGCTTGAAAAATTAAAACTTTATTGAATTGTATTGGTAAATCTGCCGTTTTTATAGATAATGGTACGGAACCGTTCGTGAGCGAGTCCAACTCGCACTTGGCCGATTTTTTCTTTCTAAGTAACCTTTCCCGGCGTGTGCATAACAATTTACCAAAATTTCATTACAATAGGTTTACCCTTATTGCGCAAGTCCGACTCGCACTAACCCTGTCTCACTCGCACTTGACCCTTTAATCTTTTTTAGAAACATTCTTCGGCGTGTGTATAATAACTTACCAAAATTTCATTACAATCGGTTTACCCTTATTGCGCGAGTCCGACCGTATCGGAAAATGCTTTCTTATCGGATTAGGGTAAAAACGGGACCCTATTACTAGGACTCCGCTGTCCGTCCGTCTGTCACACGGCTGTATCTCATGAAGTGTATTAGTTAAATGGTTGAAATTTTCACAGAAAATGTATTTCTGTTGCTGCTACAACAACAAATACTAAAATACAGAATAAAATAAATATTTAAGTGAGCCCTCACATACAACAAAAGTGATGTTTTTGCTCGATATTGATTACAGCTACAGTTAGACGCTTGATATATTCACAGAATATTTAGTTATATATTCACTTTAAAAATAAATAATTAAATTAAAATAAAACAAATAATCAAGGGGGCTCCCATTCAACAAACATGATTTTTGTGCTGTTTTTGTAGATAATGGTACGAAACCCTTCGTGCGCGAGTATGACTCGCACTTAGCCGATTTTTACTTTTTTAAATGTAGATTCTAGTAGGTATTTGTGTTTGTGTTTTTTTTTCTTGCTGTTTACTGAGTCGTTAAAACATTTAAGTAGTTATATGTATAATATTTATAATTAATATAAAAATGTTAGGTAAGGGATGGCACATTGCAAATTTTATCTTTATTTTATCAATAAGTAGTAATATAAAATATTTATTTTATTATTGTGTATTGTTTTGATATATATAGTTTTTAGTTTTTTATTATGGTCGATTATAATGATTTATTAAGCAATAGCTTTCACTCATGCTCTTCATCCTCTGAGAACTCCTTCGATGCGGACAGCGATGAAACCTGCATACTACATGATAAACTTACTTCTACATTTTCTTCAAAATTTAATTCTTTCAACGTGGTACATATCAATTCACAGAGTATTCCGGTGCATCATCAAGACCTTGTAACGTCCTTCAGTTACACCAAAATCAACGCAATACTTGTGTCAGAATCCTTTCTGAAACCTTCGCTGTCTTTTAGTTATGTCGCACTGTCTGGTTATAACTTGATTCGCAATGTCAGGATTGTGAAGGTGGCAGAGGAGTTGCAATATATTTAAAAGCTGGTATACCTTTTACCCTCCTGAAAAATATGATCAATTTCAGATTTAAACTCAAGTGGCTCCCAATCCATTTCCAACAGAATACCCACACTCCATCTGTTTAATACAATATTCTTTACATGCCTTGTTTTCTTCCATATCTTCGGGTACGATTTAATTTCATGACATCGCAAAATAAACCTTTTAGGCCAGTAACTCTACAATTACTACAAATACCACGCAATTTCACTAATTTTTATAATAGATCTTTATTTGTTTGTTTAGCAATTGTATGGCATTTAAAATGCGTTTAAAGCAGTATTATTTAGGGGCCTAGCTTGTAACAGGGAATTTACTTTAGGGTATATCAAATACAAAAGAAAGGAGAGAAATTAATCACAATGTTATCTGTGGTCACTGCTGCGCAGAGGGTGTGGGTTCGATTCCCACATTGGACAAACATTTGTGTTTGTCTTGAGTCTGGGTGTATTGATGTATAATATGTATGTATTTACAAAAAAAAAGTAATATATGTGTATCTTTATCCGTTGTCTGGTATCCATAACACAAGCTTTGCTTACTTTGGGGCCAGACGGCGTTGTGTGTAATGTCCATAAACATTTATTATTATTATTTATTATTATTATAATTCATCGCAAATGTTGAATATAACTTTGGGCTATAACGAGCCGAAAATCAACAGTCCGTAGCTAGATGTCGTATTTTCTGTATAAGAAAACACCATTATACACAATACATGGGTGCGTTCGTAGCCGTCCGCGACTTTTCCAGAATTAAATGCACGCCGGGCATGAGTCGGCGCAGTCAATGTCGAACCAAGAGAAAGGACATGACGTCATCGCTTATCTTTACCGAACAATCCCCGGCCTAACCAGGTCGAATCGGGCTGAAACTCCTCAAACGGGAGAATCCTAATAACAGGGAGATGGGACAAGGTCGCTCTCGTCTCAGAACGGAGTTACCAACAAACAAACTCTTTACCTTAGCAACTTGAGGAACTCCATCCTGCTCTGGAAACAATTGCAATATACGACCCCTCTCCAATAGAGGGACGGCATGTTAGACAAGGCCTCCGATCTTAAGATGTTCCGTTTTATATAAATTTTATATATGGTCAGTATACTTTCTTGTAGGTCTTCTACACTACTTTTAAGTCTGTATTGTTACTTTCATTTTATCAATTATAAAATGATCTTGTCGAATCTAATGACTAATCATGCTACCTCTTATTTTCTGTATCTGATGTAAGATCGAGTAATACTACTTCATTTGTTACTTTTTCTGACCATGATATTTTATTCAGCCGACACCAACACCACATTTCAAACGCTTTTATCCTTTCGCTATGGTACGAGATACCTACTCATTACAAAAAAAAACTGGTTGCCTGTAAAGTCGGTATACGGGCGAAAGTTTTACGTGACAATGATTTTATGTCTGTCTCTCTCGCTCTTAGGCGGGCGCGTGCCTCTCACTCGCTCTCATTGTGAGCGCATAACGTGAGCGGAGCGTAACGCAGTTTCTTGAAGTGTCACCCGGCAACGTTGTCACGTCAAAAAGCCTATAGATTATACTTCTTGTCTGTTTATATTAAAAAATAATTATAACTGTGTTGTCTAAGTTATACCTACTATATTATATTTGCTAAAATAATGTAAATATTACATATGTTAGAAATTAATGACTTATATAGTTAGTTTACAAGGGTCTAGGGATAAACATAAATAATTCATGGCTTCTTCCAAAGTTACGATGCTCTAAAACTCTCTAATGGCCTTTCGGAGAAGGTTTGCTTTATGTTTTTTTCTTAAAATAAAATATAACTTAAATCGAGTACGGAACCTGTGTATGTTTACAAATTAGATAAATGGAGCAATATTTAAAAGAGAACATTGTAATAATATAAAAAAAATCACATTATATTATCATTAGTGCCTATAAATATATTCATATACCTAGTCATTATGTGTCTACTTATTAAATTTTGTTTTTAAACAATTTTAATCCTTATAAGTTTTTAAATTTTCGCGTTCTATTACTATTATACCGCTGTATTATTTTTAAATTAGTTTAAATCCTTTGTTTTATATTTTAAAATATTATTGTTCATTAAAACAATTTTGTTAAAAGCTTAACTAAATAATAATTATATAAATAAAGGAAAACAAAAGTATTTTGCTACATATAATTATTTTAAAATAAACAATTATAATTTTTTTTTCTCGTTTAATTGTTAACTATAAAAAAAACGTATTTTTTATGAAACTGTGATTACACACAAGTTGTTTATGCAGAATAGTATAGGTGCCTACGAGAAATAACAAGATACTGATGAAGTAAAAATATTTCTGGTTTTTTTTTATCTTTTGTAAAGAGTTATAAATACTTGACGGCATTAATATATTTGAAAAAAAAACCGGCAAAGTGCGAGTTGGACTCGCGCACCGAGGGTTCTGTACCGGTAACCACTTATGTAATCTACAAACACAATCAAAAAAATTATTTATTTTAGTTGATTGAATGAAAGGTAAATTGCGGTTTACGATTTATGACGTATTAAAAAAAACTACTTACTAGATCTCGTTCAAACCAATTTTCAGTGGAAGTTTGCATGGTAATGAACATCATATGTTTTTTTTAGTTTTATCATTCTCCTATTTTAGAATTTACATGGGGGGACACACATTTTACCACTTTGGAAGTGTCTCTCCGCAAACTATTCAGTTTAGAAAAAAATTATATTAGAAACCTTAATATATATCATTTCTAAAGACCTTTTTTGATGAAAAAAAATTTTTGAGTTCCAGTTTTTGGGGAACCCCAAAAATTTATTGTTCTCTTTCTATTTTTGTATGAAAATCTTAATGAGGTTCACAGAATACATCTACTTGCCAAGTTTCAACAGTATAGTTCTTAAATAAATGAAAAAAATGGCTGTGACATATGGACGTACATACAGACAGACATGACGAATCTTATAGATTAAACTTCCCGTTTTTTGCCATTTGGCTACGGAACCCTAAAAATGGGGGATTGATTGGGTCAGAGCCACGGCTGATTGCTAAACTTTAGAGATTCGTGAGTTTGGTGCTGCGAATAAACGTATGTAAAAAGAAACTAGTTAAGTGCGATTCGCGCACCGAGTGTTACTTACCATCAGATAATGCACAAGCCTGACTGCTGATAAAAACCAGAATAACACAATTCGTATTCTGTTAAAAAAAATCGCTTTAAAAGATGCAGTCCTTTAAAGGTCGGCTTGCTAGACAGACAGGCAGAGAAGCAAACAGCCAAATAGCATTAGCTTATTTATATGACCTGTGTAGATTTCGCAGCCTTTTTCTTCGAAATCAGTCATGGTGATAGTTATTATCTTTCATTCCTGTAAATTTATTAATAATTTAGTATTTACTTTTACACCATTATAGGTAAGGATAAGCCTTTTCTATCCTTTTGACCTTGTTCAGATTGATTTGACGAAATACGTAATCTCTACGGACCTATTTTATACACTTCTTACAAGGTCTTAGAGTACGATTCTTGGCTTTCTTGTTTTCTCACCTTCTGCATATCTTTAGGTTTTGCCAAAAGTCAAAATCTGCATGTCGCAACCTTTTGTAAAACACAGAGGTTTTGCAGTTTAAAGACGACATACTAGCTTTGAATTTGGTCTTGACGATTGTTAAATCAAATGGAAGCTGTTCACAATTCCTAAGCTGGAGCTTTCTAAGTTATTAATTACGGCAACGTTTTTGCAATAACGCTTTCTTTTAAATCCGATAACACTTATACTGCGGAGATTAGAGTGCTCGATCGGGGACTTATTCAAGAGACAAATAAACCTGCAGCGAGATAAACGTGACCTGCAGCTAAGAACGTCCGGAATCTCTGAGGAAGATAGTCACTAACGCTGCAACCGTCGTGTCCAACAATAATTTAAAATGTAGTTCAGCTAAATAGCTTTTATGTTAAAAATAACATTGTACAGAAAAAACTCAGCTTTATGCGTCGTTTATATTATGACACTAAGAATCTATTGTTATTATAAGTACTCACATTAGCATTTAAAATTGATTTTAACTGTGTTAAATTAAATGGAAGCTGTCTGCAATACCTAAGCTGAGGTTCTCTACAGTATTCATTCTGATAACGATTTTGCATTAACGCTTGCTTTTAACCCCGATGACACTTACTCAGCAGATTAGTTAGAGTGCTCGATTGGGGACTTATTCAAGACAAATAAACCTGCAACGGGATAAACGTGACTTGCAACTAGGAACGTACAAAATCTCGGCGGGAGACACTTACTCGTACTAAAGCCATTGACGCGTCCAATCAAGATCTTAAAATGTTGTTTAGCAATATATCTATTGTTTGTTTGCTTGAACGCGCTAAACTCAGGAACTACTGGTCCGATTTTAATAATCAGTGTCAGATAGCCCATTTATCGAGGAAGGCGATACGCTAAGACCAATAGGAGCGGAGCACCAATGAAGAATGTTTCAAAATCGGGTTTTTTTTCCTTTTGAGAGCTTCCACTGCGTGCTTTGCGTATGCGGTTAAAGTTTCGCAAAATTATGTATGACAGAATTGTTTCCCTTTTAAAAGATTTAAAAAAAAAGTCCACGATAACATATGTCTATCTTATAAGGTTGGCTTACTATAAACCTTTTTTTTGCTAACCAAATTTGTTCTAAAATAATGCATTATTTGCAAAGGTGTTTTTATAGAGATGATAATAATCCGTATCCAAATAAATACGTTATTCATCACAAGTATTTAATTTAAAACAAAATTACCCGGTACAACATTCGATTTCAATGAATATCTAAGAAGATATCGCAGTTTTAAAATAACATCGCAGCAAAATAATGATCAAATACTGCGCGCGCATTTATGATGTGAAAGGCCGGCGGGCAGTCATAAGGGGGAAGGGCGTGACGTATTATTGTTTTCTTGAGGCAGGTTGGAGGAAATCAAACACGGAGTATTTACAACTATTTATTAAAGTATTAGCATGCACGCCATACTTGACAGCGGAGAAACGGAAAAAGGAAGTACAAAAAAAGGCAGTGTTGCCAGTACTGTCGGTTTCATTACATCTATTAACACTCCCCCTTAATAAAACGACAAGTAACAAAAGACCCCTAAATAAAAATAGTACACATCTCCTCCTTAACAAAATTTTCAATACTCTCATTTGACCAAAATTATTACAATTAATTCCTCCCCCTTAAATTTTAATATAATAGTTTCAATGTTCATATAAAAAATTATAATAATTGGGCTATTGTCAGGTAAACTACATATAATACAAGTATTTATAGATATCAATGTTTACAGCAAAACAAAACTAAACAATATATATCTTTATACCTACTTTTCCAATCAAGATTTTTAAAACAATCCTATACTACTATTCAAATATTCAAATCTAACTCTTTTAATGGTTTTGTCAGAAAATCTGCCAACTGATTTTTACTGCATATATATTCTAATTTTACATTGCCATTACAAATTTGTTCCTGAATAAAATGATATCTGATGTCAATATGTTTTAAACGTTTAGGTTGTTCTCTACTATTTGCTGCACATATAGCTGACTGATTATCCTCAAAAACATGAACAATAATTTTGACGTGACAACGTCTTATAAATTGGTTTGCCGGGTGACACTTCAAGAAACTGCGTTACGCTCCGCTCACGTTATGCGCTCACAATGAGAGCGAGTGAGAGGCACGCGGCATGGTTAGCCCGCCTAAGAGCGAGAGAGACAGACATAAAAAGTGAAAGGCACAAGTTGTCACGATTCCGGACGGTTGTCCGACACTAATTTTTTTTATCACTTACAATTTTCATTTCTAACAAGACATTTTTTAACCAACAAGTTTCAGCAATACATTGACTTAAGGCAATATACTCTGCTTCTGTGGATGAGAGTGCAACACAACTTTGTTCCTTACTACACCACATAACTGGATAATAGAACAGCATAACAAAGTAGCCCAAAGTAGACTTTCTGCTTATAGTGTCCCCTGCCCAATCTGCATCCACATAAGCCTGTAGTATATTACATGAGCTTGATTTTACATACTTGATTTTTAAATTTAAAGTTCCTTTAATGTATCTCATTACATGTTTAAAACATTTCCACAATTGTTCACTAGCACAACTTTGAAACCTACTAAAAATACTAATTGCAACACACAAATCAGGCCTTGTGCCTAACATAGCATACATTATACAACCTATTACTCTACGGCATTTATTTTCAATATCAGCTGATTCTGACTTATCTTTTGACAAAACACTTGTATCAAAATTACTCTCTTTTGGTGTAATAATTACTTGTATGTTACAATATAAGTAACGAAACATAACGTCTATTTTAATCTTCAAAGCTGGGCACTTATAGCAGCAGATTGGAAAAGTTTTTTCTTTTAAAAGTCCAATTAAACTTGTTAAAAGCAATCTCTTGTGGTAAAGTATGTGCTTGAAAGAACACAACAAAACAGATTTTAATTGCTTTATGTACTTATATTATTAGACATATTTTTGCTGTACAAAGATCTTTCTCTGAGTACGAAAATGTATTAGAGCTATTTATGTTAAATATCTAGTTGGGAAAAAGAGTCAAATCAAAGGAAAGAAAACTTTAAAAATTAGTTAACTGTATACCTATGCCGAGGAATCGCAAAATCAATTAATATAAACACACCGTAAACAGTAACATTTTTTAACAGTATAACTCTTTTTAAGGCTTAATAAACACATTCCAAACATGTAAATACTTATTTGAAATAACCAACTGAACTTCGCACCGCTCGCCATCGACAGGGAATTCATTCTCACACTTTGGAACCGAAATGGTCGCGTACAGTGCGGTTTCAGAGAAACTTTCTCCCGCGAACGCTTGGGTTGTGGAATGAGCTCCCTGCCAAGGTTATCTCTAAGGACTACAGTATGGGGTTCTTTAAAAAAGAAGTTAATAGATTTCTGAAGGGTCGGCAACGTGCGAGTGATGCCCCTGGTGTTGCAAGCGTCCATAGGCTACGGTGACCGCTTACCATCAGGCGGACCGTAGGCTTGTTTGCCACCTTAGTGGTATAAAAAAAAAAAAAAAAACTTTGTTACTATAAGATTATAGATATCTACACTGACGAGAAAAAACAACTAGGCACTTACATATCGATAATATTTACTTAACTATATGATAGCTCTATGAAGTGAAAAGTGGACATTGCAGCGTATTTAATCACTTATTTGATTATAAAATTATTTTTAATACACACTTAGGTTATGAAATGGGCTCCCTGCCCATTTCGGGAATAAAAACCATAGATAAAAGATATACATATACAATACATACATTATTTCTATTTAATGTTATTAAATTGGTGCTAAAATTCAACCAGTGACTGGGTTGGTGACAGTACAACCGGTCAAAACACACAAAAGTTGGTATAGTTGCTATCATAGTATAGATCAATTTTATTCAGAATATTGTGTTATTTAGGGAGATAGGAAGACATCTAAATAACTAAAAAAAACCGGCCACGAAGGGTTCCGTACCGTTAGGTATGTATAAAAATTTGTTTTATTTTAATCTAATAATTTATTTTTAAGGAGAATATATAACTAAATATTTTGTGAATATTTCAAGCATCTACCTGTTGCCGTTACTAATATCGAGCACAAACGAGCAGAAAAATCACGTTTGCTGTCCCTTTAAATTTTTTTTTTTTTTTTGTATTTGTTGTTATAGCGGCAACAGAAATATCATATGTGAAAATTTCAACTGTCTTACTATCACAGTTCATGAGATAGAACCTGGTGACAGACGAGCGGATAGCGAAGTCTTAGTAATAGGGTTCCGTTTTGCCTTTTGGGCATGTTAAAAATGGGTCAATAATGGCTGACATAAAATTTATTATATTCTTACCTATTCAATCTTTTAACTGTCAGAAACAGGTACAACTTAAAGGAGTGAAAACTGGGGACTTTTTTAAAGGATGGAAAAGTTCTCAGCTGAGAACTTTATAATGGTTTCAAAAAACCCTTTAGTACCTACTTCCTTATTATGAATAGGTAATAATTGTCCATTTGTGCAAACGTAATGCTTTAGGACTAAATCAATAAACTAATTTTGTAAAGTTTGTTAAGAAAGGTAGCCCGTGAGTAGAAGGACATAGAATACATTTATTCTTAACAATATCTTAAGATCAAACAATTTATTCATTACTAAATTCAAGAAATTAAATATTTAATCAAAATATTGTTTTGTTATAATTGGTAACATCGGTCACATTTACAAATACATGTTAATTTATACACTCTTTGATATGCACAAAGTTACATATGTCAACATTTGTTTAAGGCAACTGATACACCACTGAAACGATAATGTAAAACATGATTTGAACATTTACAGCCAATTTTATATTCAGTGTTTAATTTTCGTTATACTTGATATGAGATTTTTGTAGTTAAAAAAAGAATGCAACGCAAAACTGTAAGTTTACAGCAAACACTCGTTTGATTATTAAATTTACTCTCTTTAGTTGTATAACGATACGAAATGTCCCATATAAATTCAAAAATGTCCAAATCAATAATAAAATTTTGTTCATAAGTTATAGGAAAGTGTTGATATTATAGCTTTTTGTTTATTGGTTTATTTAACCAAATCTAGGCACTCCTCTCCTTTACTTCATAAGACTACATGTAGTAATTACGATTTATCTTAATTCCAAATATGTTTCAAAATAGAATTAAAGAAATTCCTTATATGGGTATTGTGTAGTCTAAGAAATTAGAATACGAAAATATATTTTTGATTTCCACAGGGAGGTGTCCCTGCTGTCCATTTGCATGCAACCCTGTGTTATTTGGTATCGCTCTAGAAATAATATTAATGCTAATACACGTGGAACGTGTTTCTGTACCTAACAAACAAAAATTTTTGGACTTGTACACCGAAGGTTTATAATATATATATATATATATACTTGAAATTATACACCATTAGGTATATCGGTTACAGGGACATTCGTGATTGTTTGTAGCCTATTTCTTATTGTATTGGAATAGTCTAATGTTTTGGTCTCGGTTTATTTCATATGATAAAGAAAAATACATGATAGAATTTATTAGAGACGACAGCAATAAAGTATTTAAGTACGTACTCCATAGTATTAAAGATACCAAATAAAAGTATTTTTGCTAAATAGAATAATTTATGATGTAAAGATGTCTACGCAAAGCCTTATTGAAATCAGAAAAATGTTCAATATAGTGTGTCTAGCAAATTCTACAACAGATAAAAATATATCGAAGAAATATGAATACTTGTCTAGTCTCTGTTATTAGATAACTTTAAATTCGAATAATAAATAATATCATCTTATGTTAATTTGATATTGCATATGTCTATTAGAAGTAATAAAGTGTTTTAAAATAACTACAAAATGACTATATCCACACAAAGTTAGCAAAAGATAATTGAATTACTAGAGTTACACAAACGATAAAGTTTAGTTTCAATAACATTCACAGTGTTATTTTTACCCCAAATTATGCTGTGTTAAGCCACGTAAAAACTTAAATGGCTTCATTTTGCCTGCCTTCGCCATCTGCGTCAGGATTGAGTAAACGGTGATAAGGGCTCTTTCACAACGGATGTTAATATTTATTTTTGTGAAATTAGATTTCAGTTATACATTCCAACAATGTATTCTTTTTTGTTAAATAATAGTGGATACTAACGTAATGATATCGATTACAAATCAATATCATTATCTCTAGATTTTATTTTAAAGATTGAAACAGAAACATAACTTAATTAAAAAAGCTATAATACTTTTGTTTCCTATTTGTCGTTACACCTTTTTTATTGCCTTCGAAATGTACTCAGTTTCTTGGCAGTAACCATTGGATCAAATTTCACAATTCACAAATACTGTCGACAGAACGCCACTGAGTACCAATACAAGTTAACGAGGCAATTGAAATTAATAAATATAGAAATTGCAATGGGGAAGATGGGTTTAAATTGTCGAATACGTGTTAGGATAAATAAAAACAATCATAAATTACTATGTTCCGAAAAACGCAGTGATACAGTGAGTATTTACTAACGTGGTGACTTTCGAGTGAGTTCTAGCAGTTCCGTAACAAAATGATAAAGACAGTGGGTAGATAGATATGTTTGCCCAAAGACTGTACAAACTCGCAAGTACGCCATTCATCCCTCTATCAAAAGCCTGGTGGATCAGAAATGGCTGCATCAGCGAACTGCATGGTCAGTTAGAAAAAAGCGATCATGGTGCTTGCAACAACGCCGCAATATCGGCAGCTCATTTCCTCGGCTAATCACGGTAAGAACCCCGTAATACATACTAGCTGCTGCCCGCGACGTCGTCTGCGTGAACGCTATACTTTAAGATCACTTTATGAGAACGAAACCATAGCGCGATCTAATTCAACGCCAACGCCATCTAGTTAGCAAATAGGAAACTATTGAAAAATTATAACACATCTAAGTTATGACTTTACACGATTTTAACATAAAATAAATGGCTATGTGTGAGTAGAATAATTAATAATTAAGAAGCAAGTCAAATATGCGTCGCTAGATTACACGTTGTTACAGAATGCGTTGAAGAATTAAAGGTTCACTGCTCGTTCCCCGTAGGTGATAGCGTGATAATATGTAGCCTTTATGTTGACCCGACTTCTGATTAATATTCGTGCCAAATTTGAAGTAAATCCATCCAGTACTTTTTGAGTTTATCCCGAACATACATACAGACAAACAGACAAAAATTCTAAAAACTATATTTTTGGCTTCGGTATTGATTGTAGATCATACCCCAAGTATTCTTTCAAAAAAAATTTCAATTTACAGTTTTGACTTTCCTACAATTTTATTATATGTATAGATTAGTATCCGACATGATATTGTTTTAACATTTTCTGTAAAGTATTTAGCAAATTTTGCCCTACTAACTAACAGAAATGTAAATTAAAATATGTTAACACCTCTTTTGAGTTCGTAGTCTCCTTTTCATTTACATATTACCTGAAATTTCAAACATGTGTTGATTAAATTTTCATGTAGATTAAGTGATGGAAGAGTTTTGTTGTGTAGTTTTTTTTTATTTTATATGTTTTTAATACAAAACAAATAAATATCTTCTTACTCTTTTTTGCGTGATTTTCTCAATTTTTAATAACTTTGTTTTAAACAAAAAAGGCAAAAACAGGAAATTTTATTACTTAATGAAACTGATGTATTTGATAAACATTTATTTGAAATTTACAGTAATTTATAAGAAAACTTTCAAACAAATTATGAAAACGATAGTGGACGACTCTTTAGTAGTGTAAGTATAAATTTTAATAGAAAGTCACACAATATATTTATTGTTAGTCTTTTAAAACAAGTACATAATTTGTCAAATAATAAATTCGGTAAAGCATTATTTTACACACAGCCTTGTTATCATTTCTATAGGTTTTTACGTTATTTTCATCTGAATTCGTAAATTATATTGTATCAAGTATCTTATATATAAAGTACATAGAATAATAATTGAGACCACTAAATGCAATGACTTCGTGTGGGTAAGAAAAACAAATCTGCGTGTGCTTCGCTATGAAATCCCACCACACATCCCTTACTATCTCCAAGAGCATTGAGTAAGGATCCTTGGTGGCGAAATCTCTAGAGAAGTTTAGCTTCGAGATCATTTATAAAATATGATCAAGCTAGCGTCCAAGAAACTTGGTTTACTTAACCGAGCGAAGCAGTACGTACTTCCCTTGCGACAAGTAGTGAATCTGCGTGAACTGCGATCTCAGGTTGGTTGAACCTCAGCCATTCTGATTCGATTCAAATATACGAGCTGTAAGAATAAAATCTTTAAAAATTCGCAAGCACTTTTTCAATCTAACAAGAGATTTGGCCTCTCTATATGTGTTCAACTGCGGTAGCATGGGTCGTGTTTTGAGGAATTATTTGAAGTTATTCTTATATGATAATTTCTACCAACGCACTGCTAAATGCAGTTTCATGATGGCTGTGTTGTGGAATGAGCTGTCTATGAAAGTTTTCCTTAGAGACTATAGCATAGGCAGAGATTATAGCATAGGCAGAGATTATATAATACTATACCAGAGCATAGGAATCTCTTCATATAGTGACTCAGATCTTAAGGGTGGCAGCATTGGTTTAACATGATTTAACAAGTCAATATGAAACTAAATTGATGGGTTGTTTATGTCTTTGAAGTTCATTGCTGTAAACTTTATTAGTTTTAACAATATTTTTTTTTAATACTCCATCCAGCCGTCAATGATGTGTAATTTTAAAAGTTCTACCTGCAATAATAAGTTCCATAAATACTGAGTTCCGAAAATCGAGCTTTTTGAGACCCCAGTGCGAAATGACTCCTAGGTCAGTTCGAAAACCCGTATAAAATTGCATTTCGTACTCGATGTGGCCAGTTATATTTTTAGCATCGCTGTAGAAGAAAAATATGATGTCGCCAGGGGGCGGCCAAAAGCTTACGAAACTAGCCTGGGGTAAGAAAAAACATTATTTTGTACTCGGTACGAAATATAGTAATTAAATTAAAACACTTTACATTTCACCTATTCATTTTCTAGTAGTAAAAATAAAGTTAAAGAATTGCTAAAAATACTTTCAAGTCCCTTTTTGCAAAACTTGAAAAATAATAAAACGTAAACATAGAGAGAGCATATCACCAAAATAATAACTATTATTTAATCCAGAGCTTAGATTACATCACAATTTTCCATTTCCTGATCAATAATACAAGTATTCTAGCTGGTAACCATTAGAACTACGTTTTGTAGATTACTAATCAATATGCAAATTAATGTAAATATCACAGTAGCAAATTACATTACCTAATGTTGAGAGATCTATAACTCGTGTTGTCGGGAGGATATCATTGATTAATGGTAGTAAATTATAAATTATAGAGTAAATGGTACTACCATTACATGTATGTATATAAATAAAATAAATTTTATTATCATTATATTAAATTAATAAACACACACACACACACACACACACACACACACACACACACACACACACACACACACACACACACGCGCGCACACACACACACACACACACACACACACACACACACACACACACACACACACATACACAGACACACTTGGGCACATATTTCATTTACTACTAGGAAAGTATATCACAATACTTTATACACTAACCAAATCACTAATCTACGATTAACTGAATCGTGTTACCTGGCTCAGAGTATACATGAATAGAAACCAGTATTAACACACCAGTATCAATAATAGATAAGCACGTAAGCAAACAGTTTCGAACTACCTACAACACAACATTCACTGCCAACTGCCTTTACAATATTCATATAATTATTCTCAGATGTTAAATGTAAATCTACTGCCCAGCCGTCGCTCATAAATTTTTTTACATAAAAAAAATTGTACTTTCTCATGTAAGTGATTTCCATGTAATCTTATGAGAAATAAAGATCTTAAACCTTAATTGTAATTAATAATTACATTGTAATTAATTAATTGGACGCACGCAATAAAACAGTATTGTAATTATTTTGTAAAGCTATTTGTAATTAATTTACTTGATGATTCGAAAGTGTTCTTAGTAACCCATTTGAATAAAAAGATTTAGATTTTGATTTTGATTTTTTGTAACACTTCGTTTTTCCTAAAAACACAAAAAAAGTATACTGTGATATTCATTATTTACCTAAAAATTAATAACCTAATAGATTACTTAGTTACCTACTAATTCATATTCAAAAATCTATTATTATAACATATACATAAAATATATATTACAAACAAAAAATTACTAACGACAAGCGCATTTATTTTATTAGTAGATCCCTTAACTTGCTCGCGCTGTTCCCTCTGAGCCGCTTTCACGATGCTCAAAACGAAGTCTCGGCAACTCGACACACACCCATTGGCGCTGCTGCCCAGTGCATTCAAAGAATTTAATTTTCTACGATAGTTAAGAACTTCATTTATGCTGCTCATTTTATATACATAATACATTTTTACTAATCAGTATTGATGCCCCGATAATTGGGGTTCGTTCAACACTTCAACCTACTATCTACGGCAACCAATTTAGAATACCTTCTCGAACCGCTAAGCACCATTGCTGTCTGCTTGACCTGAAGTCTCACTGTAACGTCTATGGCTACACAGCAACATCTACCGAGGAGAGTGGCACCTACTTGATTCTTGTCGAAGCCAGCCAGAACTGTGTTATACCCACGACCCTATCTATATATTACCTACCTACAAATCTGCCTCTTGTTTTAGTATCTATATTTAAATTAAGAACTTGTTATTATTAATCTTTTTAAATTAAAATAATTTTTTTATTAACTAGCTATCTACTTAAAACTATTCTCTTAGGACGCTAACACGTCATAATATCTTAACTTTAAAATCTCAGTAGAGTCGACTAAAGATATTCTGAGAATCGAACCTGAAATATTTGACTCAGCAGATAGCTAATTACGTCTTAAAGTCTTTTTAAGTGTGTATAGGTTCATAACATATAATGTATTTATTTTGTAGCAGGAATATAAATTATTTGCCATTTATTCAATTTATTTACCAAACAAGTTATTCTATTTTAAACTAAGTTTTCCCTACGACATACGCTGTGTAAAAAAAAACTAAAAGAAGTTTTAGGCTTAGAAGGCGTTTAGACAATTCTTTGCTAAGTCCTCTATAGAACTCTAGAGTGTGTGCAGTGACTTTAAAAGACTTATAAATACCGGTTAACCTGTTAAAAATATGTATATATATAGAATTCTATTACATACAGACATATCAGTTTTATTCTTATAATCCATACTAATATTATTAATGCGAAAGTAACTCTGTCTGTCTGTCTGTTACACCTCCGCGCTAAAACCGCAGAACCAATTTAGATAAAATTTGGTATTGAGATAGATTAAGTCCCGGGAAAGGACATAGGCTACTTTTATCCCAAAAAAATCAAAAGTTCCCGCAGGAATAAACATAACCCAGCTTAAACGAACTACAGTTACAGCTAGAGCAAACTTTATTAGTATACTAATTAAGTTGTTGACGTATAAATTCAACGCCGATAACCAAATTTAGGACAAGTGGAGCCGCTGGCAAAAGCTAGTAGGTATATCATAAATTTATCGATATCTAGCTATTTCATTTTGTAAAGAAAATGCTTCAGTAACCGAATTGTGATGCCGTCAAGAACACGCCTTGTAACAGGAAACTGCTTGAACAAATTTAATTGGATTTCAAGTAAATACTTTTAGAACATACTTGTTCATGGCCGTGGCTTCGTTTGTATAGAATTCAAAATACAGCAAGACTTTTTGCCGAAAATAGTAAATCATGATTTGCAATAGTCGCATATAGTAGTAAAAAAAGCCCAAAAGTGACTTAGTCCATAGTGCTAAAGAGAAAACCGATCTACTGGGCAGTCTCTTTGCCTCAAACTCGAATATGAACGACGAAGGCGTTGTATCACCTACTTTACCGTGGTGCGGTAAGACCATGCCGGAAATCTTCAAAACACAGCGGGAGGTCCGGGGGGCGTTGCTCTTTCTTTTTCTTTTGAGAGTTAGGGTGAGGCATTGGCATGTAGTCTGGACATAGCGAAGGCGTTCAATCGGGTTTGGCACCCAGTCTCCTATAGCAGTTGCCATCTTACGGAATGCCCGAGGGTTTGTGCAAATGGGTGCCAAGCTTTTTTTCTGGCAGACGCATACGAGCGGTAGTTAAAGGAAGTTGCTCTGATAGCATAAACATTAATACTGGTTTCCCGCTCTGCGATGTCTTCTACGCTGTTACACATGCATTACGCGGGCCGTGCAAACATCCCTTTGTGGAGGAAAAGCGCGGAGAAATTGTGCCTCATCTCCATCCAAGGTCTCTGACTGGGTACCGAAAAACCCTAAAACTAACACTAACATGTTCCACAGTTTAAGAACACAACCCCAAACATCTCCAAGAGCATTCGGATCCTTGGTTTCTAGCTTTGGTTTATATCTCCATCGACGTTCTGTTTTAAGATCATTTGGAAGCTAAGGTCATTTTGGTTTCAGTCGCAAGTCTAGCGCCACATGGAGTACTGCTGCTATTAGTTGCTGAATGCACCAGCATATCCCTTTTAACTCGGTTCAAGGACGAGCTGTGAGAAATGTCGGCAATCCCAAGCTCACAAGCGGTATCGAACTATTATGTCTGATAATAGACTTTAGTGTGTTTTACCATTCATAGAATGGGTTGAGTTCTGCAATTTGTTAGAAATTATGCCCAATGCTACTTTCTACAATCATACCATCCGCCATCGGCAAGTAATTCATTCTCGCGCCTTTAAACCTAAATGGTCACGCACTTTGTGGTTTTTCTTTAGCTTTCTTCCACGAACTGGCATGTGCTTTTTGTCGATGTTTTTTTAGGGACCTCAGTGTGCGGTCCATAAGGAATTATAAGATTTTTTTTTGGGTGTGCCCATGCGCGAGTGATGACACTGCTGTTACCGGCGTCCATAAGCCTCGGTGACTGCTCAATATTACATGGATCGTTAGTTTGTTTGCCACCTTGATTTTATTATAAGCGTATGCATTTTTGGCCTATGTGATATATGCAAAAAATACCAATGAACACAGGAGGTATATTATTATTATTTCATACATTGCAAAAGTTGATTTTAGGGCTTTACCTGTATTGCCCCCTTAAAAAAAATGAAGACTGCAGCTCCAACTGTGTGATAGACGACGGACAGACACACGGACACATGAGTGACAGCAATTTGGAGCCCCGTTTTTACCCTTCGGGTACGGTGCCCTAAAAAACAGAACTTACATCTTAGAATTATATTATATATGACATTTTTTGTCAAGCATAAATATTTTTAACATAAATACAGCATTTAAAAAATGGGAACTAGTTTTCTTACAATAAAATCGAGGAATTTTCTACGCGAACGGTAATCCCGCACCGATAACCGAATTTAGCGTAGACGGAGCCGAGGGTAAAAGCTGTACTAGCATGATAAGCATCCTATTCACTAAATAACACGTCTTCACAAATATATTTTAGCGAAAGCCATCAACAACTTTGGGCGTTCGAGTTCGTGCTTTTGATTAAGTAGAGCGTTGGCACGTCAAACACTGAGCACGCGAATTCTCGATTCGTAATTTGAGTGATTACTGGAATGACTCCGTGATCCGAGGAATTAATCAAATTAAATATGCTGATTGAATTTATTTTGATAAATTTCGGATCTTAGTTAATTAATTTTTTTACTTATCCTTTGATCAGTCAAACCTTTTTTTTATCTAGTAACAAATGAGAAAAAGAAAAGAAGAAAAATTGGCCAGTTGCATGTGGTACACGTATTAAGGGTTCCCTAGAAGGAATATTATTGCAGGTTTCTAACCGTGAACCTTTTTTTGTTAAAGTATTTATAAGGTTCTTTTATCGCGATTTTTTAAGTTAGAGTTAATTAGCAGTTTTTTAAGTTAGAGTTAATTAGCAGTTTTTTAAGTTAGAGTTAATTAGCAGTTTTTTAAGTTAGAGAAGGCCCCTACCTCAAGTATAAAACAGATAAGATAAGTAAAAAACAGACAAATTTTTAAGCCAACTTATATCGCAAAATATACATCAAACAATTTTTAAAGGATACTTACAACAATAAAAGTAGGTATTGTAATATTTGGAAAAAAAGAAAAAAATCAAGTGTATTTAACTGTATGAAACTGAAATAATACCAATCTATAGTACGGTCAGATGCAGGCTTGCTGCAGATCTCTATAAATAAAAAACACTGCAAAGCTACCTGTGCGGCAATAATGCGTGCCGCATACGTTTTACACTTCACAGGATCTACATCACACAATACGTGTTAAAAAAGTATTGCAGATAAATGCAACACATGTACACAGATTGTTATTAAAAAAATATTTGTCAGATTTTTAGCAAGCATGGATAAAAATAAAACAAAAGGATAACATAAGCCTTTTTAGACAAATTAGAATGCCGACAATTCGCAACATATATGCTGAGGAGAAAAAGTCACTTTTAAAGACCACCCTAAAGAAACCATACACAACGATGTGCTTGTAAAACTCTTTTTTCATCTCTCAGTTTTATGTATGAATGGGATTTTTTAATGATAATTAGACTAATATAATTATAAATATAGCTGTTCACATATGTTACATGTCTGTAAAGTTTTGTATCAATAGAGAGTTGCAGAAGTATTATAAGGTTGTGAATGTGATATAGATATAGACGGATATTTTCTATTTTGATTTGGATACCTTATTATATATATATATATATATATATATATATATATATATATATATATTTCTATTAAAACACAGTCATAAATGAAGAGTCCCGGAATTCCGAAGAAAATTTATTCCTGTTACATTAGTGTTGATATAAAATACTAGGCGATTCGGCTCACACATTAAAAGAAGAGGAAGAAGATATCGAACAAAGGAATTTCACTTATTTACATTTCTTGCTCATGGCAATGGACAATGTAATTGCTTACATTGTAGATACCTAATTATTTATTTTATTATTAGTTTATATTTCTTTCTACTTTGTCATATAAGAGATACCTATTTTACGATAAAAACTTTATCGGTATATTTTTACTCGCGCACACTAGATGCGTATTACACTCTCATCAAAGAAGTTAAACTTGTAGGTTAGATGGGGTTTGATAGAAAATTCACAAAAATTTGTGTTTACTATAGTAGGGAAGTAGCAACATGGAAGTACTTGGACAAATTTTTAGGACATATTCAATTATATATAATGTTTACATAACACTTGCTGCGTTTCACAATTTCTGAGGAATTTTCTTGAAGTGCCTCGTTACTATGCAGAGCTTAGGTGAGCCGTTAGGACTGTAAGTCTTCGTTCGTCTTTATATTAGCCACGCAAAACAGCGAGAAAATCGATCAAGTGCGAGTCAGACTCGCTCACCGTGGGTTCCATTAACGTAATTAACGCACACAAACAAAAACAAAAAGTTTACCGCTAAGCGGTCACTAATCTTATTGATGACCAACTCACGCGATCGAATTGATCAGGAATTCCAAATAAAGTACGTAGTTAAGCAATTCTAGTAACTCAAGCCGCTCGATCTGCTTCGAGTGGTCGGGACTGTTCGAGACTACCAACATCTCGCATTCAAATCATGACAAATTTCGTTTAAAATGATTGGGTTCTAAACATTAATTCTACTCTTATCGTAAACTATATGTTATAAAATCTAAAGTAAATGTCTAAAATGTAGGTCAGAGTTATTTAAAGGGCGGAAAAAAAGACTTATTTAAGCAAATATGATATTTTTTAACCTTAATTCCTTTCACAATACATTATTAATCTTTTCTCAATTGATTGATTAGCCGATTTTTGCATTTACTAAAGTCGCCCATGACAATAATATTCTTCTATTCCTATTGATTTCCATCATTTTGTTTTTGTTATTGTTACACTAGGTTACATCACATACACTAAAAAAAATATTTAAGGTCCGGCGCCGCCATCTTTAGTGCTGCGTAGTATTTTGATAATACTGGGTGGTCATTGAATGTGAGAGAAATTATATAAACACAATTACACCTTTGAAAAATATGAATAACTTATAATTCTCAACAAAATAAACAAATAAAAAAATTGTTTACAACCAAAGTTATATTTGTTATTTCCTAATTAATAATGGTGAAACACAATTAAAATGTTACTTCAAACATTTTGTAGTCACAGAAACAATTTTTAATATATCAAAAGAGGCATATTAGAGTAGGCATTTTTAGAAACACTGTGGAACGGAACGTACCTCGCAGCGTACATCAACATACAATAACATTTCGCCGCTTCGAACGACATTTTGTTCGAAGGTTGTTTCAATTGATAGTGAGAATATAGCAACCGCTAAAATGATGTCGACTTTCGAAATTTTACAGTCGAGATGGTGCCTTCTAGATAATCTCTAATTCGAAATTTTCTCGGATAAGGTGAGAATTAGGTCCCAAGTCTTACATTGTTTAAATTCAAATATCGTTTAAATAATACAAATGTGTTACTGTTTCTCTTAATAATTACTTGATAGCACTGTAATGATAATTGGTTTGGGTACGTCTCACACTTTGCCGGTTTAATTATTTTAGTCTTTAGACCTGACACTATAATCACTGTAAGTTTCAAGCTTGTGCGTAATACGGTTTTTTTATACAGCGATAACTTCGAAAATATATAATTTGTATGGAAATATATCTTTTGTATTCTGTAAAATTTCAGGATTCTACCTTATTCGGTCTAAAAGATAGAGCCTTTTAATGATCGGACAAACATACAGACATCGTATGTTACATATTTAGTATAGTATTACATATTTAGTAATAGGGCTCCCTCGGCACTCTTCTGGTATGGGACCCTAAAAAGTAACTTAACGCACTTTGTACATGATATTATAACTTTTACCTCATGCAGAACTGAAACCGGTTTCAAATCGGTTCAAACACATTATTGGTCAATAGCCGCTATAGTAATCTATGACTTTAAGTCCAAAATATTCAGTAAAAAATTTACCCTTTATGCAACCATTTCATGGTTAATCCAAAAGAAATATGTATTTCATATCCAAATGTAAGGCTTACGAAAATATAAGGCAATGTCCAAGGATATATAATCTTCTTTGAACTACAACCCCCTGAGGTGCTGTAGACCGACACGCTACGATAAGCATTGGTTCTTTATTATCTGAAGGAAAAAGATTGTGATGTAACGAGACGGAACAAACGGACCGTGAAGGCTCGTTCCCGATTCATTTCTTGTTTCCCATTTCCTCATTCAAAGAAAGTCCGTTTAAAAGTAAAAAAAAAAACGATAATAGCTTTGTAGCTAATAAAAAATCGCTTCCTTTTTAAGTGTCTATTGAGCGAGATAAAATTGCTGGGGAATATGAAAAATATTGAAAGTCATTGGTTATTGTTTTCTTTAAAAATGTTCTTTTTGAATCGGATATTAGAAACGAACATCTCTACCCTTGTTTTTTATAATAATATCTTCAATCTACATTTTGATTCCAGAAAAACTTTTTATCGCTAGAGGCGGGGGAGCAGTTTTGTAGTAGGTGTGTGTATGTTTGATGTCTTTTAAAATATTAAATTGCCTCCATGATTTTAATTATTGATTAGCTAAATAACCTTAGTAAATTGCATCAAGTAACATTTTTCCTAAATGCGGCAAAGAAGACATCAAATTATAACTTGACGCTGTTTTCCAGTTATAGTGAAAAAATTGCTATTGTCACACTTAACATGACCCAAACGCGTGACGAATTTAATGGATGGCACCTAAATAGCAGCAGTCTCTGTCAAGCCGTGACACACCTGCCACGATTCCACACGCGCCTTGTCTAGACACAACATCTCAACCTTGCGCGTTCACGCCACGCGATTTCACACGCGCGTGTGGAATCGAATCGCGCCAAATGCCCATAACTACACGGCTGGACAGAGACTTAGAGAAATTAGATGGAATATTAATTAGTTACGATTAGTACGCCTATAGAGCAAACATCCTACTATGAACCTAATGAGCAGAACGCAAATCGTCTGGATGTCATAACACTTTCTATTGAAACATCTATATTGCAAAAATTTCAGTGAGCATTCTAACTAATTTTCATAATGTCTATCCGAAATTGAAATTCAGTCAATAATCAATAGTGAGGTTGTTGCTGTGTAAGTCGCAGGTTGCCATCTCTGGGCAGGTGTACCCGGATACTAGCTTGGGCCTTTTGACTTGGTTCAACAAAGGGCTGAGAGAATTTTTGATGATCCCAAACTCACCAGCCGAATCGAAACCTTAAGTCTAAGGAGTGGTTGCCTCGTGTGTGTGTTCTACATTAGTTCTAAAGCTTGTATAATGGAATGTGTTCTGAGAAATTGTTAGAAATGATGCCCATGGCTCCTTTCTACCACCGCACCGCTCGCCATTGGCAGGAAAGTCCTTACACTTGGGAATCTAAAGAAACCCGAAAGTGTAAGTTGTGGAATGAACTTTCTAGGAGACTACAATATGGGGTTATTATCAAGCTTATTTCCCTTTAATCGTTAGGTAGGTATATAACTATTTTCTGTTTTTTGTTTTAATTTTAGGCTAAGTACTAAGTAGTTTCAGAGATGCGGGGTGACTGGTCAAATATTACCTATATTATATTATATTTAATTATTTCATATAAAATTATTCATTTTAAAATTATAATTATATACATATTTGAGATCCTCACAACAAAGCCTTTCATTTGATATGGTACACGGTACAGTTTGCAGCAAATTGGCTGCGACAGGTGGAGAGTCAGACACAAAAGTGATCTTATAAGGGTACCGCTGTTTTTCATTCGAACGTACGGAATTCTAAAGCGGAGGAGGTCCTTAATTCGTTTGTATATTTTTGTTTGTATGTGTGTTACGCGATATCTTTGCGAATTGAAAACATAGTTTCACAATTTTTACTTACTGGGAGTTAACCTGCGGATTTTTCCTATTTAAATTTGGTAAGGATTAGTCCAAGGAAACCAGACTAAGGAAACAAAATGTCTTCAGTTCTATCATTTTAGACGACCTTATTCCAGATGTATGTTATCTACATTGCGCACCACGTAAGTTTCTGTGAGGTGGAATCACCACAGTGAATGAAATACAAAACAATATACGATAGAATTATCGCACCCCATATTAATTTATACAAACAATGACCTTCTATGCAAACTTATATGATGCGTACTCTAGTGGGCGATTTAAGGGTGCACTGCGGTGCAACGACTAGCAGTGCGATTCCAAAATTATCACGCTTTGCATTTGTTTTGCTAAGAATTTTATAGGAATTATTAGTCCTGAAAACTAGAACTCGCTTACTGTCGACATTAAAAAGGCTCCCTACAAAAACGTATTTCAAGTTTGCTTTTATTGGTATTGTTTTGCAACATATGTGTTTCAATTATATGAGTAAGTATGTAGCAATTGCAGAATTGAAATCCGTATGCGATTGTTTTTTCGTTATGTAGTCCACACCTTAAAAATTATGCAAAAAAAACACATACAAACTGTACTGAATTACACGGTAGGCCTAACAAATACGATGTCTGTTATCACATTTTATGCCTTTGACCTTGGACTTTCTGTCAAAATGATGTATACCTTAAACGGAAGAAAAAACTATTTCTGACGTTTTAATTTTTAGGGTTCCGTAGCTAAAACCGAACATTTTATAATTGCGCTATTGTTATACACCCATCTGTTCGTCAAATGTTAGGATTCCGTAGTCATACGGCAAACATGGATTTCGTTATGTCCGTTCGTTTGTCTATTGGTAAATTTTAGGGCAATAAACAGTTGCCTGTGCCCGTGGTAAAATCCAAACCCTTATTGTTTCATAATATCTGTCCACTCGTCTGCTTGTCTAATTTAGGGTTCTAATGAAAATGTTAGAAAGTTTAAATTTAATTTATACGGACTTTGACGAACTATTGAAATTTATTTAAAGTTAGGCAACAAAAAATTAAAAAAAACACAAACATTAATTCGACTTCAAAAACTCTTAAAAGTAAAAAATAAGCCACTGAAACTGAAATTCTGACAGATCATATTTTATTAACTTTGAATTCGATTGCCAATAAGCTTCTTAAGCAGACATACTGATAGATCATTAAACCACATTTTTCTTTGCCTTCGTCTGTCTAATATCTATTTGTTTATGCGTAACACATCGGTCGGTATGGGTAGTGACAGAACTATACCGTGCAGCCAAAATATTTTATTGTTCTAAAGTGTAGAAAGTAAAAAAATATCCTTAGCTATTAAGCTATGATGAAATACGTCATAGAGAAATACTACATTAGCCGCTGTTACCGCTATTCTAAATGCAGTGCGTTGGGTTGGCTTAATTCAATTAGTTACTGGCTGATAAAGGCCTTCCTGCGCATGGCACGACACGTATTAACATTATCATTTTATCTGTGATGTGACGTTTGTTTATAGCGTCTTTTCTAGTGTAAACAAAATATCTCTATGTATTTACCTACATACTAAAAAACTGTAACTTAATGTTATGTGCTTATTTACGTAAGAACTTATTTAAAAAGCGCTCAGGTAGGTTATAAATATATTCTGACAACTCTCTATCGTATTAATTATAAATAAAATAATTAGGTACGTATGCTGTAAAATAAGTATTGACTGTCCTTCAAGTATGTTGAAAACAGTCGTATGTCACGTTATCTCTGTTCAATACACAATCGGGCGCGGGCAAACCACAAGATCCTCTGTAATGAGCAGTCTAGCTCACTAAAATGATAATGTACTATTTTGACTTTTATTGTCTAAACATTAATTGTAGTTCACAGTACTTAGAGAAACAGATAGTTTTCATATTCCTCCTTTCCCTTTATAGTTTCTATATATAACTCCCACGCTTCAATCCTCCAAGCATGGGTAAGCAATTGGCAGTGAGAAATAGCCTGTCTTCATCAAACACTTTAATTCTTTAAATTAAAATCAAACACTAGAAAATCTCATTTCAACAACTTAGAGATTATTTGAAACATGCTTCAGACAAAACGTCTTAACTTCCAGACAATAGTGTTTAACGGTTCAATGCTGTGAAGGAAGCAGCATCCGTATGTGTAATTGAGAGTAGGGTTAGGATTAATTGAGGGACAAATGTACGAGGACCAGAATGCAGGACTGCCGTGGCGCAAAGTAACGCAAGCGCGTTACGCGCCACGAATCGCAGTGGCGATTCTGATCAAGCCGGGTACACCCGTAGTATTTGATTAAAATTTTCACGGGTGCTTTAAACCACGCTTTACTTTATTTAATTTTTTTTTAAATAATAAGTGTGTTGGAATTTTGTCTAACAAATTTTCAAACTCTATAGTGATTTTTTAAGACATGTAAATGTTATGTTTTTTAAAGTTTACTTGAGTTTAAATTTTAAGTTTTTGTACAGTTTACATAAAGTTTGTGATTCGAATGTGCAGTTTTAAATTTAAATAAAAAATTAAGTTTTATAATTTTCTTTTGCTTGTGTTTCATCAGGCTTAGGTAAGTGAGATTTGGTTTTTCTACTTTTTCTAGTGTTAAACCCAAATTCCTGTCGAGATTTACATGTTTTTGAAGTTTTTAATTTTACATTTTATTTATATTTTTTTACGTACCACAATTTAATGCTTTGCTAGATAGAAAGGTAAGGTAATAAGTAAAATAGACTTAATGCTTTTGCGCAAAATTAGCCACTTCATTTAAATATCAAAGTTTACTATGTAAGTACGTTTAAATAGCGAAGAAAACGATACTTGAGTGAATCTCGCACAATAAATACTATCTTAAAACATGTTTAACATGTATATACAGATATATGCCCTATAGTATGTTGATGTAGCTCGTAGCTCCAAACAAATAAGTTTATTTAACAAATATATCGTTATCAAAGCTTTATAGTGTATATTTTCTGGGTTTAATTTTTTTTATTTGTAAAGTAGCTTACTGCTGAAAAATGCGACTATCTTATATTATTCTTGTATTCATAATTTATAATTGAGGCAAATGTTTAAATTTTTACATGTTGGTACTTATGTAGGTATTCTATATTACTCATCAAGTCTTATTGGTATCCTTTGTTAATTTATAACTAAACGTTATTTGGTTAATTAATTCTCTGAAATAACTTGATAATAAATCCAGTGATAATTTTGACTGTAAATGTTATTTAACAAATTATTTCAACAATACCGTAATTTTAAATTGAATTGAATAAGTTAAATCAAATAACATTGTGTTTTAATAAGCATTCGTCGTTCGCTGTCCGTTTTAAAGTCCAGTGCCTAGAGAGTTGGACTATTATGGAACTATTGTCTGTAAGAATTTGACTATTACTGAACCTAAAAAGATAATTAAAAGAATTTAATTTATTTATTTATTCATTCTTTTTGTACACTATGTAATATAGTGATGTACAAATGAAGAACTTAATGCCTATAAGGCATTCTTTGCCAGTCAACCACTGGTTAAACAAAAGTTTAGTCGGTGGTGCCAAATAAAGGCTAGGTCAAGTTAAAATAGACAAAAATTATGTAATACAACATATACTAATATACTAGTTCATATAAAATACACTAATACAATCTGGTTTAGTTTTATATCTACCAAGTACTTTTGACTACTATTGACTATTAAAGCGAATAAAATTATTCCCTTCAGGAAATCTGAATTACTTTAAATGAGGAAGCTATAATTAGTTTAGCGTATTTTACTTGGATAGTTAGCGTAATAACAGATAATCTTTTCTCTGGTTTAGCTGACCAGGCGAACATTGTTGTGCTGTAGCTCTCTCTTCTATACAAAAGCTAATATGAAATACAAACTATAAGTATGAAATAAAAATAATTCAGAAACTGTCCTCGGCGTGCCTAATAACACAATCGCTGTTATTAAATTTTTTTATTTTTTTTTTAAACTGACAAATAAATAAACAAATAAACATTTGTAATTATATATTTAAATTAGAAATATGAATTTAACCAAGAAGTATCTTATAACAATATACATATATTTTATTACTACTCCTATATATGTAAATTTAATATGTAAAGTAAAATATATGTAAAGTAGTAGCAAGTACGTAATACGTATTTAGACACATAAATCATTCCAGATAATGAATACAAACCTTTTTTTTCAAATATTCCTATCTTTTGTTATTTAAAAAGGTAAAGAAAACGTTTTTTCCTTAGCCTCAAGATTTTTAACAACCTTATGAATGATAAGGATCTGATATGAAGATCTCATTACTCTTTTCAACCCTATTTCTTCAACCTTTATCGGCTTTAGTAGTCAACAATTACGATACTTGAAATATAAAAAAAACTTATGTTTGTTAAGAAAAATATGACCCTTTTTAGAAAAAAAGTGATCATTATAATGTAAAATACAAGGCATGAATTGGGAATGAATATAAATTTGGTATTAATGGTCTATTATACAATATCGGAACACATATTTCGTCGTTTTTCAAAATTCAACCTCTAATAGGGAAAGAAGGATGGCAAAGTTAATATGAAAAATAATCTTTTTGATGTCAAATTCCTTATAACTTGGTTTACATGTTTCTCTATCAAAAATATTAATAAAACAGGTATTTTAGTGGTTTCCAAAACTCGAGCCCTATGGGATTTTTTTGTCTAAATTATTTGTAACTTAGTAAACAGTCAATAAAACACGTGTTACGGTGTTCTGCATAGGTGTCTGAGGAAAGACTTTTCCTTCCTGTGTGTGTTCTACCGCTTGTACAATGGGATATGTTCAGAGGCATTGTTCGAAATGATGCCCACGGCTACCTTCTGCCATCGCACCGCTTGCCATCGGCAGGGAATTCATTCTCACAATTTTAGAACCGAAATGGTCGCGTACAGTGCGGTTTCAGAGAAACTTCCACCCGCGAACGCTTGGGTTGTGGAATGAGCTCCCTGCCAAGGTTTCCTCTGAGGACTACAGTATGGGGTTCTTCAAGAAAGAAGTTATTGGATTTTTGAAGGGTCAGCAACGCGCGAGTGATACTTCTCGCGTCCATAGGCCACGGTGACCGCTTACTATCAGGCGGACCGTGTGCTTGCTTGCCACCTTAGTGGTATAAAAAAAAAGATCTATATACAAAAGGCAATGTACCAAGTGAGTTATTAGCGCGCAACCTAAACCAATTACAAAAAACTTAAATTCGGAGAAGGGGTTGACTTTCTTTTGAAAACGTCATTTAAGAAAGTATTATTTCCGTATCTTTCAAAATTCAATCCCTAAAGGAGTTAAAACAGACGGCAAAGGTGGATGGAAAATAACATTTTTATGTTAAAATTTACTTGAGTTTTGGTATTAATCTTCAGAAACACAAGTAATTGAATTTGTGTTATGATTTTGCAAAATTCAGCTTGTATGGAGCAGCAAAGTTTGTATCGAACAAAATAATTTTATAGTCGATATATTTGATATACGAGTATTTATGGCTTGCAACACAGTTCACGAGGTGTTTCGGTTTTTGATTATTATATTTTTAAGGGTTTAAGGGCTTAAGTAGAAAGGGCAGTGACAAAATTTGTTTGTGATTGGGAAATATTATTTTTAAAATCAAACTGTGGTATTAATACACTTTCTAACTCAAATATTAAACCAAGTCGGTATTTTGGTGTGTTACAAAATTGAAAAAAAAAAGAAGTGAAAAGGGTTGGCAATGTTTACATGGGATTCAATTTACTTGTAAAATTAGAATTATTGGTCTTATGAAAATTACAGTACATACTTACAATTTATGACACACGTTTTTTTTGGATGGGATGAAATATTCTACGGTCAATTTTATTTAAAACTTGGGATATACGCTTTTAAAAACATATAACAATTAATGCGTTCTTTTTAATATTTAATCTAATATATTCTAACCAATTCTCTCAGCAGGAATTGTAAGACAAGAGTAGTTTTATGTTATTCATATTATTATAATAGTATATTATTTTAATAGTAAAATTTTATAAAGGCTTTAGTGTTATAACTTAACTTAACTTAACTTGTATAATAAATAAAATTTTCTTGATCATACTCGCTTGTAAATTAGTATTGATGGTCTTCAACACAATTTTGAAAAACACATATTTTAGCTTCTTTTAAATTAAACCCTTAAAAAGGGGGAAAAAAGGTTACAAATTTTGTATAGAAAACAAAAACTTCTATGTAAATTTACTTAAAACTTGTGTTTGGGATAAAGGGGGTTTTTATTGAAAATAATATTTTTTTTTTTTTCAATTTCATTTTAATTTTTTTTATGGTCAAATTCTCTTGCATAATGATCTCATATCATCATTGAGCCAAACTTGCTAAGGATGAAAATGAGGATTATAAGTATAAAAAGCGCAACGTTTCATCCATCTTCATGATTGTTTTTTATGTATATTTTTATACCAAATATTGCTTTTTCCTTTAGCGATTTATTTTTTATCGGTATTTAAACATGTTGACGATGGATTAAAAATATAAAAATAAAACATGTTTATTCGTAGGTGGTATGTACATGTACATTGCTTATCTATCTACATTTTTAGAACAAAATAATAAATTTATCATTTGTCTGTTCCGATCCTAAAACAATAGCCTAGAAAACTATTATGTAAAAACCATTCTTTCATCTAGGGTATACATTTAGATACTAGTAAAAATAAAAGATGCCACATGAAAGTTTCACATATTTACTATTTACGTATTTCATTTCGTAAATCGTTTCATATTTATTCCGCATTCTGTGTGCGAAAGCAATCCTATGAATATTTTTAGGTAGCCTCAGACTTATTACATCAGTATCTTTTTATAACTTTTTCTGCATTAATTTTATTTGGGATATTTGGTACATAAGTTTCTGATAAGTGAGGCTGTAAACACAATTTTATGGATTTTATTAGCTTTTTTTTGTTTTTACGTGACTTTTTTGTTTTCAGCACAAAGAGACACAAAGTTATCGCAACGTGTGTTTCAGTAATAAGTACCAAATTTAATAAAGTGAACTGCATAGCTGTTTCTTTATAGATACAAACCCTATATTTAAGATATATATGTTACAGTAAAACTCTGAACCAGTCAAAAGTAATTTTAACTAAAAAACAAGTCAAAAGAACTTTTAACTGCAGACGATAGTCAAGACTGAAATGCCGGTCAAAACTACTTTTGACTAAAACCTTCAGACAAAAGTACTTATAACCAATTATCCGTAAATAATTTCGCTCAAAACTTTTAAAATTTAAGTAGGTAGCTACTCGAGTACCCATACAACAATTCATTGTAAATTATTATTCAAATTGAATTATTTTAAAAAACAATGCTAAATTGGTAGGTTTACTAAAATTACATGTTCTTTTTCGCCTAAATTTAAGATTTTTTCATGTTTTTTTTCCAACTACAACCCTAAGAGGGAAGGGTATTAAAAATTACCAGGATAAGCATATGTAAAGTTTCTTTACGTTTGAGTGCGATTTTCTTAGACACATCATAGAAATATTTTAATGATGCTGAAAGTATCAACTGCAGAAATTCGTGCTGAATAACTTTTTCTACAATGGGGGATATGGTCTTATACAAAAACAATATTGTATAACTATTTGTATTCTGGGTGGGGTGGTGAGAATCTGAAGTGTTTGTATCTTTGTATGTTTGTTCGACCATAATTTGAGAACCGTTGCTTCGATCTTCATGATTTATACGAGCACTTGAGGCCAACAAAATCCAAATATGAGCAGGATTCGTGGGGTGGTTACAAAAATTTACAAAATAAGTTAATATAGTTTTAAAACTATAAGGTAAGCAAATACGATCCGGTGGGGTATAAAATGAAAGGGCATTACTTCAGTGACAATAATTGGGTTTCATGGAACCCATCTTATGCTTTTTAAGCCAGTTAGATGTCTTTTGTAGGTACTGTAAGTTTGTAATTATGGGTGAAATGGAAAATCACGAGGTGTCATTGGACTGCAACTATCGACTCGACTAGTTTAATAGGATAATGTAATAGTTTATAAATCGATGAAAAGACTACGCCAAAAATTACCATGCATTTGTACGCTTTTGTTTGTAAAATATAGGCCTTTTACAATGTCGAATGATTTTTGTATAAACGTGCTCAAACGTTCCACTTTTACCAAACCAATCAAATTTTAGGACAATGACTGAATTACGAAAAAAGAAACCGACCAAGCGCGTGTCGTATTTTGGAATACCTACGCAGAATGATAATAATAGTTGTCAAAATTAACCGACTCTGGTACAAATAATTTTCGTTGGAAGTATTTAGGTATATAGTTTATTTTTGGCTGACTTGTAGAATAATAATAATAATAAAAATAGTACAAAAGTAAACTTATTTTGATTATTTGAGACTGTTTTATTTAAAACTTATATTTATAGATAAGTGCATATTTTTTAATAATATAAGAACCCATCGTTTCCGAAGGTGAAGGTCTCCTCCAGAGATTTCTAAGTTTCTTTGTTCTTTGCTGTCTCTATCCTTTGTTTGCCAGCCGCTAGTATAAATAGTTTAGTTTCGGCTTAAATTTTGAATTTCTTTCTTTGTTACTTATCAGCTTTTGTTGTGAAAAAACAATATTTATATAATTATAATATTTGCTTTAAAAAGCTGGCTAAAATCATTTTTGATACGGGTATTTGTTTTTCGGAAAATAAGCAAAGCCATAAATTTCCGACCCAAGTCAAAATTTTTGCTGAAATATGTTTAAATATTTTATCATAAAACATGCGCAAACCTTACATATTTGCCTAACGTATCCAAAAGAATATTCACTGATTGGACAAGACCTTTATTTTTGTTACCCAATCATAAAGTTACACATCAAATATTAGGCATTCGAATGTGGCTTCCATATAAAAACTTTGTACTTTGAATGTTCATTGATACACGAAAAATATTTTCTGATTTTAACAATGTTTAATATTTACTCATACTTTGTATTTGGTTATTAATAAATGCCTGTAGTAAGAATTTTATTGCTTTGATAATTTCTTGAATTTGATATAAATTCCACTCTCTCTCTCCCACTCTCTCAATCCACTATTCATAACATTTTATAATAAGGAAATATATATATATATATATATATATATATATATATATATATATATATATATATATATATAATGTATCTTATGTGAAACATTTATAAATATTAGTTCTTTATTCATATGCAACATATATATTACAGAGACAAATGTGGATAATGTTGAAGGTCTTGTGCTATAAAATTTAAAGCCATTGTACATTTTGACAGCTTCGAGCACACATATTAACTAACAATTTTATTGTTTCGATGATTAATTTTAGTTATATCATTAAATATCCCAATCATTTAATATAAGGAAAACATAATTCTGTACCCTCGGTGAAAACTGATATAGGCCTGAAATGACAGTTTTTGAAAAAATGGTTTTTAATATTTTGTACCTTTACATGCGTATTACTTTTTTGTTAATGATTTTATTCCTTTTGTAAAAAATAATAAAGATAGGTATTTTTAGCCTCTATACTATGATATATGAAGAATAGCAATATATTTAATTTATTTAGAGCAATAAGGGAAATAAACAACTTGTATTATTCGTCACATTAGAATAAATATGTGTAAAATAATTTAACTAAAATTATATTATTTTACACTAAAACTAGTGGTACGATTGATATTGGTGAAATATGATACATCTGCGAATTGAAATAGCATTTAAATACATTAAAGCTAATACATAAAATTCCAAAACAAAACTATCACAAAACAGAAGCATCTTTAGTTTGCGGTAACAACTAACTAAAAATAAATTATTATATTTACACTAATAAATTCTCTAACACAAAAAAAATAGGGAAAAAAGTCATTTGTTTAATAATATATCTTAACTTGTTTTTTTCATTTTCAAGTTCTAGATTGTGTCAAATGATACGATTTGTTAAGGCAGTATAATAATATTATTATTGTATTATGGTTTTCGTCCGCCAACCCGCACTGGGCTAGCGTGGTGGACTATGGCCTAAGCCTCCTTATCTAAGGAGAGGCCTGTGCAGTGGGGCGTATAACGGCTGAGGCGAATTATGTTTTTAAAGTTATATATCAAAATTATTAGTTAATGTTTCTAACTATGCAAATAAACAAATATTTAAATTTGTAGTCTTTATTTTATACAAGATATCAAAAAGTAGTTAATAAATGTTAAGATAATGTTAAAAAAACTTTTAGAAAACTTTTAGAAAACTATTAATATATTATATATTATATATATATACTATAATAACTATTAATTTGGCACTAAGACATTAAATTATACCGTACGTAGGCCTAACGAAACGCACTATAGCCGAAAGGGTTAATGAACACATAACTGCTGTCAAAAACCGACAAACAAATAAATCAGCCATAGCCGACCATCAACTCAATGGCATGCAAAGTCACTGGATTGAACTTCACGAACCGAAAGTCCTCTCCATTGAGCGCCACTATTATCCACGATTTGTACGCGAAGCTACTGAAATAAAGAAATGCGACAAAAAATTTAATAGAGAAGATGGATATAATCTTTCTAAGGCGTGGAATGCTGTGATTCATAGGTTTAAACCGCGCGACAGTAATATCGGTGATAGACGCAATATGGACATCGTCAGTGTAGTGTGTAGAGAACATTTAAACAATGTGAGGGTAGTGGAAGAAACTGCACAAGCGACCAGAAGTCGACACCGCGCTCTTTAGCCAGGACAGCCGTGACCACGATAAGGTGCAATCCTTGTCGAAACGTCGGCACCCAATACAGGTACGTTTCTGTATACGTACTTACGTACATCGCGTTAAGACCCAAGTTCTATAATAATAATGAGTGAAAAACGCGAAAGTTTAAAACTAACTAATATTTAAATAGTAAGTGATATGGCAATAAAAGTTTTCTAAAATCGAATAGCATAAAATTTTTGTTTATCTGTTAAATCTGGTTGTCATCTGAATGTAATAAGTCATCTGTCGAGGTCAAATTAATATAGAACTATTGAGCACTTGGTTCAATATAATCCAAAAAAGAAATCAGATCTGCTTTTTTCGCTGCTGCTATAGGTACTGGTCCAACGCAACACTTCTTGCTACTCTCTTAATTAATACGTTGTTCATATCTTTTGTTTCTTTTCGCTTATGACATAGAATTGTAATCGATGGCTCCGTAGCTTTCTTTGTAACTAAATATAGGGAACTGATTTTGTGGTATACGTCATAATTTATATAGTATACATAGTCATAATAATTTGAATATTCAGCCACACAAACTTTTCGCCTATGGAATTTACTTTCTTTATTTGAAGTTGGTTTTTGGAATAATCAGCAAAATCATAAAAATCTTTTTAACACATTTCAATTACAGAAAGTTGATTAGTACGATTAGAAGAACTTCGTACCAACTGACACCAATCTCTTGGTCTGTCATAGAAGTGCACTTTGTAGTGCGTTCTGTCAAAGCATGATTAGAATGTACTTCCAAATGTGTGTGACCAGGTACTAAAAATTTGTATTCTATAGTAGTTAATTGTTCTGAGTTCTGCACAAGTGTGAGTGACATTGTTGCTACCACGGAATTCTTTCTTTGCCCGGCGCATGAATGTGAGTACAGAAGATAGAATTGCCGAATTGTATCAATTGATACCAACGGACGTTTTGAAATGCTTGCAAAGAGTTGATTAGATTTTTGATGTAACTGAATTGTATTTATAGACACGAATGAAATAGTTCTTAAAAAGCAGTCTCTTGAAAAATAATGTAGATCGAAATATATTAGAAGAAACCAAATTTTGACATTGTTTATTAAGTTTTAAATGTATTACATCGAATAACATCATTATTCACGTTATTGATATTTAAAGATGCAATCTTGAACATCAATAAATTTAATTGTATCATAACACACAATCTTATATCAATATATTGTCTGTGGGTAAGATGTTTAAACTAAATTTGTATTATTTTACACTTATAATTTAAACAAGGCCTATTCAATTTTATGAGTGGATGTCAAGTTATATTATCACACACAAGGCATTAAAGACTTTTCGCTGATATTAATTAACTTATATTATTGTGCACGTAAAATATCTCCGTATCCAGTAGAGCTAAGGCTAAAAAGCGCTTTTGACACTGATTAGATATGTCTAATAATCTAAAAAGTGCTATAAGTCGATTTATATCAGTTTTTATCGAGGGTACAGAATTTGTTCAGACATATTAATAATGTAATAGTAACATTATTATTACAAAAGTGTCTCCGTCTGTTTGTTTGTCTGTAACCAAGCCAATGAAACACCCAATTGAGCTGAAATTTGGCACGGAGGTAGCTGAAGTAACGAAGAAAGGCTACTTTTATCCTGTAAGCTTTCTCGGGAATAACTTTTACGTTTGCTTCTCAATCACGCCGCAACGGAGCATCCAATTGAGTTAAAGTTTTGCACAATCCATATAAATGCGAATGTCTCTCTGTCTGTCTGTATGTTTGTTTATTTATTTGTTATTCAATCACTTCTTAATGAAGCATCCAATTGAGCTAGAATTTGACATCTGCTGGGAACCTGAATTTTTAAGCAAGTTATTTTAATTAATTAATTTTTGTTAACTGTTTTTGCATATGCTTAAGACATACCTAATGTTAATTGCTTTGCATTTTTTACCGCGTTTTACAGAAACAACAAGTAATAATCTTTTATTGACCTTGTATCTAGAAAGCTCTTTTTTTAAAAAAAATTAACTTTTCGCAGACTTGTTTTAAAGTGAAATGAAAATACTGATTAAACAGATAACCATTTCTGTCTTATTGGTGTCTTACAGCTTAAATTGTCAGAGTTTGTTTAGGGTTCCGTACCCAGAGGGTGCCAGTGGTGTCCTATTACTAAGCCTACGCTGTCTGTCTTTCTGTCTGTCCGCCTATTTGTCCTACCATTAAAAGATCTTTTAAACCGAAATAGGCAAAAGCCTGATTATTTTACAGAGTATATGTTATAATGGGGGAATATCTAATAAATAATAAAAAGTTAAAATTTAACTGGGGTCCTCATTCAAGAAACACATTTTGGTTGTTTTTGCTCTATCGTTAAAACAGTAATACATACAAACTTCAATCTTGCTGTAAAAAATAGTATGAAAACTAAAATATAACAACAAGTTATAAAAATCGGCCTAGTGTGAGAAGGGCCGAAGCCATTGCTATTTTAAATTACGAGTACAACGCCATCTAGCGATGATATTAAGAGATACAGTTACACATTTGTTTGGGGTCCTCATACAAGAAACACATTTGCGTTGTTTTTGTTCTATCGGTAAAAAAGTAATACATACAAACTTGCAGAGGAAAATAGCGTGAACTCTAAGTATAGTAATATATTATAAAACCAGTCTATTTTGAATTATCGGTACAGCGGCATCTAGCTTATTATTGAGAGAAACAATAACACCTTTATTGAAAAAGATAATGAAAATTAAGCAACTTCGGGCTTGGTCAGTCCTTGGATGGTTGACCGCTTAGCGGCACACTTTTTTTTGGTAGTGTTTGTAAATTACGGAATGATGATGGGTACGGAACCCTCGGTGCGCGAGCCTTACCCGCACTTGACCGGTTTTTTTTTGTTAAATTTCCTACTACAAATAGAGAGAGCATTAAGATTTCCATCCCGTCAAAGGTATATAAGCCGCAAGAATTGACAGTAAATTATTCTGTTAATAATCTGGACACTTATTTTTAATAAAATTGGTCATATTTAAGGGTAAAAAAACATTATGTTTGCCTCAGAGCCATGAAACTGGAACTGTATTTTTAATAAGAAGGATTAGTGTATGAAAAAAAGTTAATAATAAGCCACAAAATTTTGGTTTATCGTCAGAAATTTTAATAAGCTTGAACTCATTATCTTTCTAAGTAATGAAGAGCTGGACACAGGGGGCGTATAATCAGAGGAAATTGGTGAGGATAAAATTAGGCATTAATTAATCCTACATTAATTAATATCTCAGAATTAGTAACACCGATATGGATGGCTTTGTTCAATTATTTGAAAGGTAATCTTGTCACGTATTGTGATATAATAATGAAATGCTACTAAAATTTTTCCTCATCGCATTCTGAACATACGTCAGTCTATCTTTTTTTTATACCACTAACGTGGCAAACAAGCTTGCGGTCCGCATCATAAGTGGAAATATGATTCCTTGCCGATGTCGACTGAAGATAGAAAGTAGCCGTGGGCATCATTTCGAACAATTCTTTAGAACACATTCCAGTATACAAGCAGTAGAACACACACAGGGAGGCAAAGTCTTTCCTCAGAGTCAAGGGTACGATACAGTCTTGTGAGTTTAGGTTTGTCGACGAATCTCACAGCCCGTCGTTGAACTGAGTCAAAAGAGCAAGGCTGGTATCCGGGTGCATCCACCCAGAGATGGCAGCAGTACTCCGTTTGGGGCCGGACTTGCAACTTGTAAAGCAGCAAGTTGTTTAGTTTTTTTTTTCTTTGACAAGTCCCTATATTTTAAAGTAATTTAAAAACGTAACATAAGAATTATTTTATAATGTACAGCATTATGCAATATTTAACATTTTAAGTAAATAGTTACTAAATAATCTTATCCCTTGAGGTGCTAGAGTGTATGACGGAGACAGAGCACTTCAAATTATAGTTTTTTAGGCTCTGTTCGGCTTTGTTAACGTTATAACCTATAATAATTAGTAGTTTTTGAGGATATGCCATATCTAAAGAAGTGGAATAGTTCTTAATTAATAATCTTCTTCTGAAAAAGCAATAAACCAAATGTCAGACAGGTTGACACAAATATAGTAATCAAAATCGAATAATTGAATCCTGTGGTTGCAACTGTTTTTTTTGGAATCTCTTTGGATGCCAAACTTCAATGGGGTCCTCACATTACTAATCTAGCAAAAAGATATAGTTTTGCAGCATATGCGGTAGAAAAATTAGGCAATTAAAAAAAATTACAGATGAATGCATCGCAAGGTCAGTCTACTTTATGTTATTTTATTTTGGGGTCGTGCCGTTAATGTTAACACAATTTTTGTACTACAAAAAAATTATAAAAAAAACCCGACTGCAATAACTAAAAAGAAGTAAACAAGTGAACCAAAAACAAACCAAATATTTAACTATAAGCAGTTAAATATTAAGTATGTTTTAGGTGCACTTGTTTACTTCTTTTTAGTTCTTGCAGTCGGGTTTTTTTATTTATTTATTTTTATTCACAGCTTTAGAGTGTTATTTTTTTTTCCTAATTTTTTTTACTTGACTATTTTACTGTGTCATATATTTTCGTACTCTACTTCAAAGCCTTTTATTTTGATACCAACTCGAGGATATAAAGTTTTTTTTTTATTTTAAACCCGAATAAACCGCCATTTTTTAGAAATTTTAATGCGTTAAACGTCATAGAAGAAATGTGAAAAATTTATTATTATTTTTTTGCTGCTTGGTGATGCAGTCAGTCGAGATTCGCGTTGTAGTCAATTTCAGAGATATTCCTGAAAAACTTCATGAGGTCACTGGTGTCCATAGCGGCGCTGTAAAGTAAATAAGTAAGATTTCGATATTCGATGATTCGACCTTTATGGCGTTTAAAATTTGCAGCCCAATATCATAAATATTTCTTGATATATCAAGAAACATAGAATCATTTAAGAAGAACAGGGACGCTCATAATGTTAATACTAAAAACAAGGCTGAACTTGTTAGTCAAGTAAGACAAATACATAAAGTCATAGTTCATTCAAAGGTCTGTTTTCGTTTTTACAATAAGGTCCCAGAACACTTGCAAAATTTACTTTATATTAATCAGTGCTAAAGGATAAGTTATACTTGAAAGAAAACTACAAAATATCTGAGCATCTATAGGAGAAAAACTCTTAAGACTGACATAGTCAGGCAGCGCTATTTTAACTAATTTATTTATTAAATTATGACATATTTTAAGTGTAATTTGATTACCTACAAAATAAATCATTTTTTGATTTGATTTGGAAAAAAGTAATTTAATAAAATTAAAGTAAATAATTCTAATATTAATTACACTTTTAATACAGAATAGTTATCCGATTACTTTAAGTGATCCATTCAAATACGCAAACAAGACTATGAGACCCGTAACTCCACTGAAAGAGAAGCTATCAATAGGTAATTCTGTCTACGATCGATAGGGTTACGGGAAGTCCCTGTTTGCTCATTAATAGGGCACATGAGTTCAGAATTGTTATTTAGAGTAATTTCTGTGGCCATGAAATTAATTGAGGATTTTTATTATTTGATATAATTTTACTTTATATCAAATTAATTTTTGGCTGCTCCGTGGCACTGTTAGTAGTAAGTATTAGTGATTTCCTCTTGACTCAGTTCAAGGGGTGTGGGTTTAAACATGCACAGCACAGGTCAGGCATTTATGTGATGAACATTTGTGTTTTTAGTATAGATACACAGCTATCAAAAGCAGTGATGGGCTCACCATCTGTCACTCTGGCTGGAGTGAGTTGGTCGGTGAAATAGGGCTGTCCCCACATTACTATGTGGGTGTGTTTTCTCTTTATAGACTGGTTCACTTTTTTCTGAAGTGGCCATTATAACAAGTCTGCAAGCAAAAGATATTGTTCTTTGTGGTTGCAAAAAAAGATTGCACATCAAAACTTTTGTACAGAATTACTTAAGTAGGCACACTATATATATATACCTCAATGTGTTTTTGTTCTACGATTAGTACAAATTCAAAAAAAGATGATATAGATGAGGATGATGATTAAATGATTGTGTAATTTTTAAAATTCCTGTCAATTTTATTGGACATTACCTTTACTTATTATCATGATCTATTATTGCATTTAACAATAAAGAAATAAATAGCTTCAACATAACATGACTCTTGCCAAAAACAAAGAGAATCAACTCAAAATAATTTTATTCTTTCGCAGATTTTTCGTTCTAATACATTTAAAAAGTTGATTAAACACTCTGTAACAAATTATATTCGTATTATTCGACAGAATATGACACAATAAACAATCTTAAAGAAAAAAGTCGGCTCCGAGCCCCAAAATTGAGAAAATGTTCACGATCATGGACGCCATCTTGAATTCTGAGCTTCTGGTCAAAAATCGGGAGTATTAACATTGAAATTCGTGTTCAGGAGGTACGAATTAGTAAAAAAAACTCATTTGGCCAAATGTTACCCAAAATGCCGCTAGAATCATATTTTGAGGAAAAGTGAACCAGACTATTAGGGTATAAAAACCGTGACGTTACGAATAAATACATAAATTTGTGTTTTTCTTTAGTCTAGGTGTTTCTATGTATAATATGTATGTATTTTAAAAAAGTAGTTAAGTACTCACATTTCATTCTTCGTACAAGGCTTGCCTAGGTTGCGACCACATTATGCTGTGAGTTATGTCCAGGAATATCTATATTAACTATATTATAGGTATGTATAAAAATTTTAAAACCAATTATATTACTTTTTACCAATAATATTGCTAGTTTGATATATTATTAATATTCGCAGACAGTAAACAAGGTTAGAATATAGTTATTAACCATTCTATTAAATATAATTGTTTTTGTTTTGGTTATGATAATACACTAGGCAGAATTACTTAAGTAGGCACACTATATATATATATTAATTTGAAATATGCAGATCTCAAAACGTGCACAGAAAACACATCTAATATTTTTTACATTTTCTTAACAAAAAACATTGCATAACCATGCAAAGCCACCCTTAGCTCTTTAATAAATAGTTGAAGCAGACAAAAACTCGTTTGATTGAATTTTATGACGTAGAATGTCGTTAGACTTTTGGTTTTACGACACCGTAGTTTAGCTAGATGCCGTTTTTAGCTTCAGAAATAAAAATGGTAAAGAAAAATCTTTTAAAAATTTATATGTGTTTTGTCAGCGGTAATGACATAAATGTATTCTGGAGGTTTCTTATTTCATAGAGTCACATTTAAATAAAATGATTTATGGTATAAAGAACGGTATAGCGTGTAAAGGTAATTGTGTCTGAATATCCATACAAAAGAAACATGTTTTTATTACGCAACCAAAATTAAACAGTTTTGCAGACCTTTGAGTTTGAATATTACCTCATATCTTTTAGACTTATGTTTGTAGTTATTCTGAATAACAGTAATTACTTCTTTATCATTTTTGTCTTACAATGTAATTGTCATGTTTTAGTCAACGTCTTTTTTCTGTTAAATTACTACAAATAAAGAAAGCAATAAGATGTTAGAGTTAAATTGGCTACAAGAATTCATAGCAAACTATTCTGTTAATCATTTTCCCTATATTGTCTGTCCTTGAGCCATATTTTTTTTTTTAAAAGTTTTTTTTTACTTAATTTTTTTTTTTTATTAGAGCCATGAGACATACAACAACAGTATTTTTAATAAGAACGATAACGCATGAAAAAATGTAAATAATGAGCCGTTTACTGTCAGATTTTTTAATAAGCTGGACTCATTATCTCCTATATAAAAGCTGTATACACAGGGCGTGCAAACAGAGGAAATCATTAAAACATTTGGGCATAAAGATGAAACTCAATCAGATTTTTCCCATACAAACTCTGGTGTTTTAAATATTCATACTTAAAAAAAAATGTTGCTGAAAATGCGATAAAGGTATTGCTATTTAACATTGTCGCAAAAAGCATATTTAAATAAAAATGCCTGTTAATTATTAAATAACAAAAGATTTTGTTTGTTTTTAAAGATCAAAATAAATTTGAAAAAGAATTTGTTTCGCATTTTATGGATGATCACGCATTTTATGACAATGATCAATAGCGCTTTACAATAAAGCCACGTTTTGAGTAACGAAATGTTGATGGTTAACGATATTATGTGTAGGACATTTTGTATGTAAAAATTATGTTCGGACACACCTTAATTAAAAAAAAAACCTACATTTGTTAATGTTGTAGAATTAGTAAAAACCGATGAAATACTGCTATGATTTTTCTTGTCGTATTCTGAATATACGTCTCTCTGTCAGACTTTGTCTGTTTCTGTCGGTCACATCCCTTACTGTTTCGGAACTTTGTGATACTCCTATATGTAAATAATTTCACTCTCTTCAACAATGCCATTACGTGCAGGCAAAGCGGGTGGTAAGACCTTCAATAATCCCACGGGATTTTTCTTTGTAAATTTTACTTCTGTAAAAGCAAAGCGCGCGTTCATAAAACTCACGGGAGGTAATGACGCGCCTATTTTATCAAGTATATATAGTAGCTGTCTGATCAACATGTGAACTACGTGCATACTACAAACGAGCAATTACAAGTTTAAATTAGCCATATTGCGGTAGGATGGTAAGAAATGAACGATCCCGGTGTTCCGATTGTTTTTATTCAAAAACTATCTGACACCGTCTCTTATAGCTCCGTAATAACACTATGAAGTATATACTGCGATAAGACATTCGCTAGAGTTTCTACTTCCTTTTCAACTAACGAGAGTTCATAACCTCTACAGTACCTACGTATAGACAGATTTTAGTTCTCTATATCTAAGCTACGTAACAATCTAACTGTTAGTAAAATTCTAATACAATTTTAATAAACAACCTTATATAATTCAAACCTGGGGCCACATTTACCTTATATTAACTACAACATAGTTTACTAGAAAATTACATTTAACTTTTAACTAACCACAATTCTGCAAAAATTCGTTATCCAACTTCCTACTACGTGAAAAATCCAAAAGTTTGCTAGTGTGGTTGTAGTAACTTTTGCCCGCAGTTTTACATGCGCTAAATTTAGGTATCGGTTTAGGATTCCTACTGCAACTCTTTGATACATATATGTATAGTTAGAAAGTTTGCAGCAGCATCTGTAGGTCTATGTACTTCGTCAACTTGGAATTCAGTTATATATAGTTATATCTCGGGAATATTTCCAGATATTTATATACTTTATGCGGGAAAAAAGCACTTTATGTCCTTTTTCGTCTTTTCACCTTTTTCTGTACAAAATTTTGGCTCGATTGCATGCTTCGTTGTGACTTTCAGCCATAACAAACAAAAACAAACAACTTTTCATAAATATATATATAAAATATATATTTTTAAAGGAATTTGGCTGAAATTTGGATAAAATATACCCTAGTATACCCTGAATTAACACATGGTCTACTTTAATAATGTTTTGTGAAGTTCCCCCAAGAACAACTGTAATCGAATTCTTTTAGCTACGATATATATGTATTCAATTTATATATGTATTTATCAAGGAATTGCTGTAGGTTCCCTGACCGATAATTAAAATTGACATCGGAGGAGCTGCGGGCAAAAGATTTGTTATTATAATGAAGCCAAGAAATGACTCGCATACACTATGTAACTGAAACCTTTCTTTGTTCAGTTCTTGGCAGCCTTGTTAAAGAGTAGCTAGAAGGCTTTTGGAGAATCGTTCCAGAAATATTAAATGAATATTAGCCTTTTGTTAGACTCTGAAATATGAAAAGGCATTTGATATTGTGTAACACACTAATAATAGCTATATGTATAGTAATAATTTTATATCTGACTAGCATTATCCCTCGACTTTTACTGTGTTAAAAAGCTTTTAACTGTTTATTGTTTAACCTACAAAAATATCGGAATTCTTATTTAAATTTCCGTCCCGTCTTTTGGCCTCTTGGAGGTAATTTTTCAGAAACGGCGAAACATTTCAATCTTACTCTTTAACCCATAGGCGAAATACCAATTCTAATGAGTTTAGCTGAAACAATTACGGATTTGCGTACAAAAAATTGCAGGTTACCGTTTTAGGAGAAGAATTTTGCAAAATCATTCCTTAGTGAAGCCTTACATCAAGTAAGTTGAGTTTTAGGAGAAGAATTTTGCAAAATCATTCCTTAGTGAAGCCTTACGTCAAGTAAGTTGAGTTTTAGGAGAAGAATTTTGCTAAATCATTCCTAAGTGAAGCCTTACGTCAAGTAAGTTGAGTTTTAGGAGAAGAATTTTGCAAAATCATTCCTTAGTGAAGCCTTACGTCAAGTAAGTTGAGTTTTAGTAGAAGAATTTTGCAAAATCATTACTTAGTTTAGCCTTACGTCAAGTAAGTTGAGTTGCCACATGTTAAATTTCAAATTTTTTGACCCAGCGGCTTAGGTTGTGCGTTAATGTCACTGGATCAGTCAGTCAGCCACTTTTTTCTTTTATATTTACAGATATTGTTTTTGTTTATATTATTCGTTTTACTTAAAAATAGTTACAAAATCGGCTTCGTAAAAAAACAGTTTTAATTCTAAATATGTAGGTATTAATAGATTAGGTCTCAAAAAATGATTATGTAAAGTATCCTTGGATAGATTATTAAAAATTAAATATCGTAAAACTTACTGATCTATCTACTATTTATTTGTGTGCAATTATTTAATTTTGGAATAAATGTATTTTTGTTGATTTTACTGTTTGTTTGACATTAAAATCAATGAAGACAAAATCGGTTAAATGCGTTAAAATTTTATAGTGGAGTTATTATAGGATTATAAAAAATCATTCTACTGTAACTATGTTTTTAATAAATTTTAATGTTAAGCTAGTTTACCTAATTCTTCGATATTCTTTTATAAAAATACATAAATTCAAAATAAAAATCAGCCAAGTGCGAGTCGAACTCGTGAATCGTGGGTTCCGTAGTATGTACATAATTTACGAACACAAACAAAACAAAAAGGTCACCAATCGAATTACTGTGCAAACTCGATGTTTTCTTAACTTTGGAAATCGTTTCCAACAAAAAAAATTCTAACTGTTTTTCTGAATAATCGCTAGATGGCACGATACGGTAATTTAAGATCATACTTGGCTGGTTTTTATGAATTGTTTTATACCGAATTTAGAGCTTACTTAAGTTAGATAATTAAATACTTACGACGGTTTAAAGCTTAAATGTATTACTGCTTTTACGATAGAGCAAAACATACAAATACGTATTTACGGTAACCCCCTAAAATTTTTACTTTTAGAACATTTTATTATTTGTAAGATTAAACAATCTGCCATATGTGCTATACATATTCTGTGAAAATTATAGGCTTCTAAAAGGCTACGGTCTATAAGATAAAGTACTTTCATGGTGAGACAGACAAATAGTCAGCGTAGGTTTAATAATAGGATGCCAAACCCTTTAAGTAATACTGTAACCTTAAAAGGTTTTTAATCCGTTTTCAAATGATAAATCTCTAATCCTATTTACTTTTGCTTATGCTAATATTGAATTCATTTAGTACAAATAATACTGACAAAACTATTTCTATTATTTGACTTACAGTGGTATAACAGAAACTAGCTGGCAACTGCGAGGAAAAGAAAATCATAAATTTCTACGGAAACTTGCACGATTAACTAAGGCTGTCCTTTGGGAATAATACGTTATTCTTGTACCTACCAAAATTCTAAGCAATTTATTTAGGTCTACTATAAAAATAAGAAGGGCGTTATTAGATTTTATGAGATTCGGCAACGCGCAAGTAATGCCTCTAGTTTTGCCAGCGTTCATAGGATACGGAGAACATTTAGCATTAGAAGTGCCGTAGGCTTGTTTGCCGCCTAGGTGGTATGAAAAGAATATATATTGATTACAAAGAAGTTTTAAATCACAAAACCTAAGAATTACATCTGTATAAAAAAGTATATTATATTACAATGACTTAAGATTATAAACATAAAACTTTAAACTTATTATTCTTTCAATGATAATTACTCGATATTTATTATTTTAAATGCTGAATTCGCATTTCGTATAAAAGCTTTTAAAAAAAAAACCGCGCGCGATCGAATTTACGCGAATAAAAATCAATTGGCGGCCTGTTTTAGCTAAACATCAGCTTTGCCTTTACTTCTAAAGTCTACTATAAATTGTGGCGGATTTAAATTGGTAGTGAAAACATTCTTCCTTAGAAATAATAAAGCGAATCTGAAAAACATACATTTAGTAGCTAACTTTTGCTCGCGACTTCACCATCGCGCAAAATTCGGTTATCGCTGTAAGATCTTACGCAAAGTCTATAATAAGTTATTGTAAGTATTTTTGTGAAAGCGCAATGAGAAGATCTAATTACATCCGATAAAAGGACATATGAAGAACAACGATTCTGTTGTGCAAATATATATATAAAAAAAAAACTAGACTAAAAAGAAAAAAAAAGTAAATTCACATACTATTTTTTGCTCGGCCTGTTTTAAAAGGGTATAATGAAAATAGTGAGAGAATAAATCTTTATTTGTTTTAATATCGAACTGGAAAGTGACGACCGACCACGCTGCCACCGCGCTATTCTATTAAAGTCTGTTTTCTTCTCTCAGCGTTTTTGAGTCAAGCTCAGCCATAAGGTAAATTGCTGGATTTGTAGGTATTATTGACGGCCTTACTTTCGATGCGGCGTTGAAATTCTAATCATTCAGCAAAGGCTTAAAAAAATATATACGATAAAAATTATATATTCACGGCATCGACAGTAATGACAATTTGTATAGGTTAAGGTCAATAAGAAAACTGTAGATCCAACCGTTTGGCTTTAAAACCTGTGTGACAGACGACGGACAGACACGTAAGTGCAACAATAAGACTCCATTTGGACCCGTCGAGTATGGAACCCTAGAAAGTTTCTTGGACTATTTTGACGTGACAACGTCTTATAAATTGGTTTGCCGGGTGACACTTCAAGAAACTGCGTTACGCTCCGCTCACGTTATGCGCTCACAATGAGAGCGAGTGAGAGGCACGCGGCATGGTTAGCCCGCCTAAGAGCGAGAGAGACAGACATAAAAAGTGAAAGGCACAAGTTGTCACGATTCCGGACGGTTGTCCGACACTAATTTTTAGTATTCTAAAGAAATAACCTCCAGAAGTCACTTATTTTGCCGGAAAAAACAATTGCTTTAACAATGATTCTATTAAATTACACTTATAATATTTAAAGGCTCTTTAGTAACATAATAAATTGCAAAGTTTCATTAATAACTTCTTAGGTTGTCGGAAAAACTGTGTGTACCATAAATCATTTTCGCAATGCGAGGCCCAGTAACACAACTTAGTTTATTTGAGGTAAATAGTAAATCTTTGTATAAAAATGTAATCCAATATATATAGATAAAGTATAATGCGTATTTTTATGGCATATTTGTAGCCAATCAAACTGTTACAAAACTGAACAAATCTTAATGTCAGCCTTATAACTCCACCATCTTTATTTTAACCATCTGATTAAATATTTTACGCATAAGACACTCTCTTGTGTCTTTTGTTAACAGATTTCATGTCATATACATTTTTGTAATAAAATTTACAAATAATATTTAACGAGCAGCTCTACAATTAACTGAGATACCTACCTATATATATACGTTTAAAACATAATTTTTTCACGAACCGCTTTGCGTTGGATAGTCATAAAAATATATGTAAAGTCTGGGTATTTTTTTTTTTGCTTAAGTGCATACTTTGCGAGTTATTAGCTTCAAAGTTGTAAATTTCGTGTCCTTACCCAACCAATATTTTATCTTTCGTGATTTTACAATAATAAAGCTTACCAAATACTTCAAACTAAAATTGTTTTTAACAAACTCGCTGTACAAGTTATTTACATATCTGCAATACTAAATTCTCATTTTACGAAACCCTACTAATGGGGGTACGACACGCAATTTGTCTGTAACATCGATATTTTTACAAAATTAATAAACAAATAGAACTGAAAACTTATTTCTCAAATGCAAGCGATAGAATCCTCAAGACTACTGTTCCCTTATTTCGTAGACAAAGTTATCAATCTTGTTTTTGTCTTGTTATACGCTGCTCTTGCCGACAAATTGTTTCATTCTAGAAGCGCCCAAATGCAAATGGTACTTAATGTTTCACTTAATTATTAAGTTTTATTTATAACGAGGTTGAACTATGGAATTAATTAAGTAACCATAATTATAGATAATAGGCATTTTTAATGTACGGTTAAAAAGGGTAATCAGGATCCTGATTGGTTTCGAAAGTAATCGAAAGAAACCGACATAAAAACGTAAGTATAACCAACCGTATATCAAAAATATCTATTGTACATTATAATTGAAGTTATTATACAAAAACACCTGTGTATATAGTTTACAAAAAACAGACACTCGTATGTTAAAGCTGAGTTCCGTTAGTTATTTCGTCTTAGTGGATGCGCCTCTTGGCTCCTCGGACCACTGTCTCGTTAGGACACAAGTGTCATGCACACAACCCGATCCATCTGGACTAACTAATTGGCATCTTATGTGGCATTATAAGTCGGCAGACTGGGATGGATTGCGAGAATTTTATGCATCGTCCCGTGGAGGCAGCTTTGCTTTAGCTCAGAAGATCCTGACCTCTACGCAGCCGCAGTCACTGAGACAATCCTCGCTGGTATGGATTGTTTTATTCCTAACCCGCGAGTAGCTGCCAGTGTCAAAAACGAGTTCAATTAGTCTTGCAGAGAAGCTAAAATTCTCAAGCAATCTGCATATGAGGCTTGGACCACGGCTCAAAATAATAAGGATTCGAATATTTCTAATTTAAAACACAGATTAAATGCTGCCTCAAGGTTCAGTAAAAAAACAACTACCAGAGTTAAATTCCAACTCATCGGCCAATAATCGCAACTAACCCTATGCGAGCTATGCCTCTGGGAGTCGTGCTTTCTGGTCGCAAGCAAATGCTGCCGAAGGAATCTTTTGCTAGTCGTCGCTACCACCACTGCAAAAGACCGGTGGTGTCTTAGTCCTTAGTGCTTAAGAGAAAGCCGATCTACTTGGTAGTCTCTTTGCCTCTAACTTGAATATGAACGAGGAAGGAGCTGTACCACCTATTATACCGTAGTGCGGTATAATTATGCCGGATCCATAATGACGCTTTCTTGAATTGCTTTCTCTAGTGAGCCAGACGGTATACCAGCAGAGGTGCTTAAACGGTGTGCTCCTGAGTTGCGTCCTGTACTCACGCTTCTCTTCACGCTCTCCTAGCAAACTAGGCAATTTCCATCCTCATGGAAGACTGCAAATATGCAACCGGTTCTCGAAAAGGCGATAGATCAGATTCATTGAATTACATGCCTATCGCTATTACCTCTGTCCTAGTATTAAGTCTAGCTTTTTGTCCTGGAGCTGCATACGAGCCGTAGTTGACGGTAGTTGCTTTGATAGGCACAATTCCAGAACACTCCTCTGCATCTCGAAGAGCATTGGGATCCTTGGTGTTGAGATCTTCAGCGATGTTCAGTTCCGAGATCATTTGCAAGGTAAAGCTGGCGTCCAAAAAACTTGATGAACTCAACAGGGCGAAGCAGTACTTCACGTTGAGGCAAAAGTTGCTGCTTTCCAAGTCGCATGTTCGTCCCATATGGAGTACTGCTGCGATTTCTTGGCGGGTGTACCCGGTTAACAGCCTGGCCCTTTTGACTCACAAACTCACTTGCCCTTAAGCCTAAGGAGTCTCTCTTATCGTATTTTTCCGCTTATACAATGGGATATGTTCTGTGAAATTATTTGAAATGATGCCGACGAAATTTATTATCACACTGCAGAACCAAAATGGTCGCGTACCGCTTGCAGTGCGGTTTCAGAAGAACTTCCTCCCGCGAACGCTTGGATTGTGGAATGAGCTCCCTGCCAAGGTTTTCTCTAAGGACTACAGTATGGGTTTCTTCAAGACAGAAGTCATTAGATTTTTGAAAAGTCAGCAACGCGCAAGTGATACCCCTGGTGTTGCAAGCGTCCATCAGGCACACCGTAAGCATGTTTGCCACCTTAGTTGTACGAAAAAAAGTTATTTAATTTATTTTGATTTATATATATTTGTCCTCATAATGCTTTCAGAATGACCCAGACCACAAAGCGTGTAAGGTTATTGTTCAATTTTATGTTTTTACTGAAACACCTTACAATCTACCACTTTTCTTAAGTTATGAAAAACAACTAAATTAAAAAAAAAATGTTTTTTTTAATTACAATATGAAATAAAAAAAAAACTGAATGTTCCAACTGTACTTATTCTTTTAGGCTAAACAAGCTTACCCTGTTCAACTACTCTATTTAAAAAGTAATTTCAAACTAAACAATATGCTTGAATACTAGTTTTTTTTGCAAAATTGCTTTTAAGGTGATAGTTTGGAGCAGATTTACAAAAAAAATGGGATATGAAAAAAAAATGTGAGACACCTCAAAATCGAGTTAATTATTTTTGACCAATTTCAAAAAAGGAGCAGGTCTAAATTTTTTTCCATTTTTTCAAGTAAGGTAGACCGATAACAGGAGCGAATGATAAATCAATTGGATGATGATGTCAAAAAAAACCAGCTTCACTCAATGAACTGACTGGTAAAAGACCAAAAAAAAATCTGATTCCCTGCTAATCTTGAGGATATTTGTCATCAATAAAAATAGAAAACAGAAACTCATACTCATACTTTAACATTTTATAATCAAACATAAACTATAAACCATTTGAATTACGAAATAAGACATGACATAAAATTACTTATCAGTACATATGTCACAAGTGTGGTCACATGTATGGTACTTTGTCACCCCTTCTATAAGCACAGTTTTCGTGGCACTATTCTTCACATGCACTACGCTGATTCCTGTTTACATTAAGGCTTCATTTAAAATTCAGACTTAAAAAATACTTTTTAAATTATTCCATTATTAAATTCTAATTCCTGTTCTGTCTCTTTATATGTACACATAGTCTACAAGATATAACGTGATCATTGGAGATGTTATAACAAAAGGAATATATTTTATTTAAATGAGTGCATATTACTAAAATAAATTTAGTTTTGTCAGACGCGAACTAAAATTAAATATAGAGTTACTTGCAGTTTAAGAAAATACTATTCTTATGATAAAGTGCTTCGTTCTCAAACTATATTCGAAAGCTTTCCGCCAATTCAGTTTCAACTTTCATCTCAAAGAGAAAACTATTTAAAGCAATGGAGCAGGGATACTTTAAGTTTGTCGTCTTAAACTAAGACTAAGAAGGTAGGAAACAGTTCCAGTTTAAACAGGATTCTCAATATAAGAAGTTTTCACGAGGTTCATACCGTGATTAGTTAAAAATACTATTTAGCGGTAATTTGATTAAAAAATCTAATTAATGTTAGTATTGTACATTTCACGACATACATTTCTCATACGAGAGATTTAACTAAATTGCACTTCCTAGTGTTTGTATCTATGTTGTTTTGAAGATATAAATTATATCTTTACTACATGATTTTTATACAATAATATTATAAGATTATATTATTTGATTGCCTGTATACAATTTGTATAAAAAAAAATTCACTCCGTACCATGCTTATTTGAAACGGAATAAACCAGCAAAATAATGATCTCGATACAAACAATTTTTTTCGTGTACAAAATGAGTTCATTACAACATTGTTCTTCAATCATCAATGGCAAAAAACTTTAATAATGAAAACGATACCTATATTTTAGAAATATAAGAGGAAACGTGCCAGAACGCCGTCGTCTTTAGTCATAAGATAAGAGAATTTAGATTTTTTTTGTGCCATTAAGGTGGCAAGCAAGTTAACTTTTTGCCTGATGTTAAGCGGTCAGAGTTTAGTAGTAGTTTTCTCATAAAACATAAGTTTTAATTTTGTTCTGCGCGTACGGATTCGCGGGGACATCTAGTTAAAAATAAACAAGTCAACATTTCTATCAAATATTTTAATATCAACGTAAAATTTTATCTTCTTTCTTTCCGGATTTTATGTTTTAAAATGGCTTTTACCAGCTTTTTTAAACAGTTTTTGCAGGAAGTTATTAACGTTGCTTTTGTTTTCAGGTGCAATGAACCCGTCGCCTAAGGGCTCGTGAGCGCTGCTGAAAGATGGCGCGCAGAACCGTCTCTGCTTGTTTTTTCACAGTGCATTTTCTCTCATGCATTATTGGTGAGTTCCATACAGTAGTTTCTAAGGAAAGAACGGGTATTCACTTTTATGTTTCATGTTCAACTTCCTAGCTTTCGACAGAATATTATTTGTAATAACAAAGCGGTGTTTTTGATTTAATTTTTTTAATATTAAGTTAGTTTTCATTAGTAGCTTAAATAGTGCGAGATTCCGCATTATCACATTGGGATTTGTAAGGAAACTCTTTAGCTGCATAAAAAATGAGGCCATTGCCAACATCCAGGTCACCCCTTTACTCCATTTTCACGTTAACACAAATATCGTCCATAGAAGAAACTATTCCCGTAGGAACTCTTGAATTGGGATTATAAGTATTCTATGTCCTTCTTATCCCTTTAGCTACACCTGTGTCAAAACAATCTTAAAATCAATAAAAGGGATAACAAAAAACATACTTTTGCATTTATATTTTAGTAATAATTAGGATGTATTTAGCAAATTAATACTAATTTTAAATCTTATTAATTACTTTGAACAATTGTCGAAGTAAATAAATTCAAATCAATTTCTTCCAAAACTATTGCGATGGCGGTCAGGATCTTTGCAAGCAGATACAAATAATAAGTTATCAGTGGCTAAATGCCTGTACAAAAAAGTTGTTTATTTTAATTGCTTCCATTACTTTTTTTCTAACCTAAAAGCTTGAACTGTTCCAATCAACCTTTTTTGTAATCCCTACAGAGAGGAGTTAATCGCAAATATTAAATTTTAATTAATGTAAATTGATAAATTCGATTAATGTTTTGTAAATCAGTCGACTATATTCAAAGCCTGCGAAAATATATTTTAACTTTTTCAATGTGTTAAATTATACGAAACGGCTTATCCCTTTTGTATGTCAGCTACTTTTAGTACACATACAACTTATAAGAATGAGCTTTTCCAAGCGACTTCGTCCGCGTAGTCTTTAGCAAAAATGTCTACAACACATTTATGTTTACATCTACGAAAATATCGAAATCTTCAAAAAAAAATATGCCCTATTTCATCCCCAACAGAATTATTTTATAAACATGTTAAACTTACAGCACCAATTTTACCCCCTTGGGTAGCTTCACGCTTTGCGTCACATAAGGAATCCACATGACCAATTCCAGTGGGGTCTAGACCCAGCGGTTTAGGCTGTGCGTCAGTAAGTTACTAACTTAGCTTCTTATTTTAAAAATACAGATTGTCATACTTTTTTTCAGTTTGCCGTCAAGATAACGGTAACAACCGCCCTCGAGACCAAGGTCCAGTTTCAGAATCTTCTAGAAGATTTAGAACAGAATTTCTAGAAGACTGGCCTCAAAGTCCAGGGGCACCTTATTTTGACCCTAGTACTCCAGACAACGTAACTGGCCTCGTTGGTCATCCCGTAACGTTGTTATGTAAAGTCAAGAATCTACAAAATAGAACTGTAAGTCTTTATTAAAATTGCGACAACTTTGCAGGTATTTTGTTAATTAAAGCTTTTTTGTTCCTATTTCTTCAATTATTTTACATAACTAACTGCCTTTTGGTTTCACTTGCATGATACGAAGTCTACACAACCTTATAAGTATGAGCTTAGTGTAAAAAAAAAATAAAAAAAAAATAATTATAAAAAGAAAAATATTGTTTTTTTTAACCCAAATCAAAATAAAACCTATATTAATGGTACTGGATTAGCCTTTAGTAATGACGGTGAAATTCAACATTAATCCCCAGGGCTTTCAAATTACCTGGACGCTCTCATATAGTATAGGTGGACTAACAGCGATTCTCTTCCGATACTATCGAGGGACCTTATTGGGAACAGTCTCGAGCTATTCATACTTTGGAATTCGAGAGAAAAAAAATGCAAGTACATTCAAGGGTTTCAAGAGGTAAGTCCGACTTCCATACATTTTAGTCTCGAATTCCAGAGTCCGAATAACTCGAGACTGCTCCCAGTTAGGTCCCTGGACTGAAGATACGTACAGTACAAATCATTATGTAATTACCAACTAGTGAAAGGGTTTGTAAATTCACGGATCTTGTTTAAACCGCTTACCATCAGGCCGACCGTAAGCTTGATTGCCACCTCAGTGGTATAAAAAATAAAATAAAAAACAAATCTTCAAATAAAATCCCAGATTTCATTGCAAAAATATAACGTTAAGAATGCAAAAATATATAAAAATCAATACGTATCACAGTCACCAGTCACCACCGGTAAAAAATACGACTCCATTTTAACTGCAAAAATTACGAATCATTTTCAGCGAACGCAAAAGCTACAAATTTCCATCACACATGACAGGATATTAAAAAAATGCTGATCAGTGCAAAGTAAAACGAGCACCAAGCTCATATTTTAAAATTAATTCACATTTTGTTCTCATTTCACGTAACGCTAAAAGAAGATGAAAATATTTTTTCTAATATCCTTTCACATTTTTGGCGAAGTGAATTCTTCTCCCATTTAAGTAAGATGATTTGATACGAGAGAATGGATGCCATGACACTCGCTGCGTTGGTTGATATGATTGGTATCATTGTGGCGTCATACAATAAATTTAATTAAGGACAAACAGGGTCAAAATTATAATATTATGGTTTTTAATTTATCTAAGAGGCTATTTTCCATTTATTTTTAGTGTATACATTACAGTACAATTTCCTCATTAAGGTTGCCTTCGTTTTTTAGCAGTGGTAACACTCCCGGTGTTACCTACATTAGATGTTTTATTTTATCCATAGCACTGCTATATCTGGTATTACCACGGAATATTTATTATTACTTCGTTTCATTTGCTTAGGTATCATGGGTACGTCATCGGGATATCCACCTTCTGACAGTGGGTCGTTATACCTACACGTCTGACCAGAGGTTTGAAGCTCAGCATAAACCGAGGTCTGAAGAGTGGGCTTTGAGGATACGAAGTCCACAACGACGGGATTCTGGACAATATGAGTGTCAGATATCTACAACTCCACCAATAGGTCACCCGGTATATCTTAACATAGTTGGTAAGTAATAAGCACATAAACCACCAATGGATCGGAAGATGCAGCGTGGGATAGTCTCCTACTAGGTAAACAGACGACCTAGTTAGAGCCGCAGAAAGCCGACGGGCGCGGGCGGTTTAGTACCGGCCGTTGTGGAGACATAAGGGGGAGGCCTACGTTCAGCTGTGGACGTCTTTCGGCTGAAACGAAGAAACACATAAATATTATAATAGGTATTAGTATAGTATTATATATTCTGCAAAGGAGCCTTTGAAATTGTCTCAGGCATTATAAGATCCACTACTGAGGCACAGGCCTTTCATTGGAGAAGGAAGCTTAGATTAGACAGTCCATCATGCTGGCCCAGTGTGAATTGGTGGCTAGTGCCCACTTGACTGTCGAAAGTTCTCAAGCCGCCCATAAGGAATCTGAAGTCATAATATGAGAACATTCAAGCTTTAACTACTTAGTAAAAAAACATTGAAAAAGGAAATTCAATTATTTATAACCTCGCAAAATGTCAAAGATGTTTGAGTAAAGAAAATGAAAACATCAATGATTTATTCTAAAAAAGAAGGAACAAAAACCAATTGCTTTTTATACGTTTACAGCGATACCCTTTAACTTGACGAGTGTGTAGGCAAATATTTTTCCACGTAACTGTATCGGGACGCTTGTTTGCTCTGGATTCCAACGTCAAAGACCTAATCTTACAAGAAATGTTTGATTTTATTTATTTGAAAGGGTAAATTCCTTTATCATTGACAGGAGAAAGATATTGAAAACATCTTTGAGATCTTTGTGATCACATGATTTTAGCTAACAAATTTTAATAGAAATAAAATGAATTATAAAAAAAATGTATTTCTAGCTTTTGCTCGCGGTTCTACTCGCCGTAAATCTTCAATTATTTAAAAAAAGCGACTCACACTTGTTGTTTTTAAATAGCCTTTGTCCTTCCCTGGGACTCAAGCTATCTTCATGTCAAATTTCATCTAAATCGGTACAGAGCTCCTTAATTAAGTCCTTAATTATGCTAATGAAATTTGCTATAGCATGCCATAGCTGTAGCTAATAGTTTGTGTAAGTTTGGCTATAGTTATTCCCGATGAAATCTATGAATTTTTAAGTATTAAAACTCATTCTACGTCCTTTCCTGGTACTTAAAATATCTATATACCAAATTTCATCTAAATCGGTTCAGCGGTTTAAGCGTTAATAGGTAACAGACAGACAGACAGAGTTACTTCAGCATTTAAAATATTAGTATGGATATTATACGGATATGTGATATAATATAATATTTGTTATCATACATGTTATATTGTCCATATTACTTAATACGTTCTGAGATAGCCATATAAATAGATAAAATCTAAAATGACATTGTAAATAAAATCAAATGGTAACAAAATTTTCAAAAATATTCATCAAGGAAAAAGTTATTATTATTATTTTAACTTATGATTCATTTTTTTCAGAGCCAGAAACAGAAATATTGGGTGGATCAGATTTATTTATTTACGCTGGTTCCACAATAAACCTCACGTGTATAGTAAGACATACACCAGAACCACCAAATACCATAAACTGGTCACACAGAGGCAAGGTTAGCAAGCAAAGCAACAACATGTTCATGTCCATAACAAATTAGAGATAAATAGCTTTCACACAAAGATAAAAAGCATTCAGACTTAAAAAGTCTAAAATTAAGTAGTCAAATTGTGTAAAATTATATGTAAACAATTTCTTTACATCTTTTGGCAATATTATTGGTGTTTAAAATACTCATCTGGATACAATTATCTTTTGATTCTTGATACATAAGTATGTATTCATTTATAAACGATTTATATATATTTTTAGGGTCCGTACCTCAAAAGAAAAATAAAATAAACCTAATTAATTTGTTGTCCGTCCGTAAAAACCTTTTTTCTCGGGAACGCGTGGAGGTATCAAGCAGAAAAAATCAAACTTCCAAGTCAACGTAATCAAAAGATACGGCCTTTCATGCCGCCTATGACGCTCACAAGGAAATTAAATTAAAACCTATAGGGTACTTCCCGTTGACCTAGAATCATAAAATCTGGCAAAAAGCAATGCCATATCACAAGTAAAGGAAAAAATCTGAAAACCGTAAATTTGTAGTTTTTTTTTGCGATTATAAACTTATTTGCAACTGGCAATCTAACCGCGACCTATGTCGTTGTATAGGGTCAACAGGGTCAACGAAATAGTAGAGTTTGTCCCTCAATACGGTTTTTCTTTAACGAAACCCTCGGAGCGCGAGTACGAATCGCTCTTGATCGGTTTTTATTTAAAATTTACGCAACACACGTTAGTATTGTCATGTTTTTTAGCATTTTCCTGATCGGATTGTCTAAATTCGAAAAAACAACAAACTGGTGAACTTCGACTTTAGTCAGAAGAACGTGCCCTAACAATTATTAAATTAATTTCTATTTTATTTTACTGAGCAGTAATTTACTGAATATTGTCACGCTTATTTGATAAATACATATATTTCATATTGACGAATACACAGTACACTTACAGTGTTGCCTTATTAGCATTTAGAATAGGATTTATAAAGGCCTAACGAGAATAAATTAGTTGTCAATGACATCCATTATACCAGTAACTTGCTAAAATATTCTGACTAGAGTCAGCGTGTCAAATATAAATGTTAGTCTATATCTAACTACATTTGACTTAGTTTGTAACTACATTTTAGTAGTATATTTACTTTAACAGATTGTATATTTTGCTATAAAAAAATAGTACTTGAATAAAAAATACTTTGAGTTTGAGTTTGTAAACTTTGAATTACTGTCTTTCTCTTAGTCTATAATACAGTGTTTTTTGGAGATTTATAGACCCTTAATATTCGTCATAACACACTTTTGATCTGCATACATGTAAACTAACACTTTTTGTCTGGTAGGTCTTAATCTTTAGTTTTTAGATTTTGCACTTGACGAAAATAAAACTCTACCTGGGTACAACACAAAAATATATTATTTAAGGGTCACCTATTTGGTCTACATAAAATTTAAAAGGGAAAGCTGAATTCCCGTAACAGTAAAACCCATCTATTGTTTAATCTACATTCTAGAGTGAGCGAATGAATTTTGATACTAACCTTAAAGCCGTGTTCTTTTTGCAAAATCCATTCTTAGCGAAGCCCTATCTCGTTTAAAGAACCTACATTGCCAATTTCAACTTGGGCCAGCCAGCAGTTTGGGCTACACGTTAATGAATTTTTCTTATTGTATAATTCAAATTTCAAATTCAATATAATTTATTCAGTTTAGGCTACAATAATTGAGCACTTATGAATGTCACTACGCCATCGGTTCGTAAGTCTACAGGGCGGGAGACCTTGTACTGAGAAGAACCGGCAAGAAACTCAGCAAAGGCAATTCTTTTCTCCCTTTCTCTTACAGCGTCCAATTAAAATATTGGAAAATGCCCTCCCTATCGTAAAAGGACACTTTCCATTACAAACATAAAAAAACAGGAAATATAAAGCACAAGCACAACATAAAAAAGTATCTAATATAAACAAAAGACAGTTTATGTATTCATATACATACACCTACCTACTTCTTATTTTATATATCAATACAGAGTTTTCTATTATTATTTGTAACAGAAAATAAATTTTGATTCATCACGAGGTGGCATATCATTAGTAACAGAAAAGGGAACACACAGTAGCAGTAGACTTCTAGTACAAGCCGCTCGCACGGCAGATGCTGGGGCGTATGAGTGTACGCCCGATAACGCGCTCTCAGCTACGGCGCGTGTACATGTCTTAACAGGTAAGTTATATCAGTTTTTTATTGCACTTTAAAACCTTAGTACCAAAGATAAAGACTGTATAAAAAGGTCAATTTACTAGTGAATGACCTGCTAGCAAGCAAGTACCTATATTCCTAGTATCTCCACAAGTATTGCTGCTTTGACGTTTGAAGCAAAGTCAATGATTTTTGTTTATAAATATACGTGCCCTGGGCCACACAGAAAGCATGTCAGTTAGAGTTAGGCGGATCAGTTATAAAAATGCGATAACTTTTAAAATATTTAAGCAATCCTTTTTATCCTTTATATGGAAGGAAAGGATAAAAAGGATATGTAAGTATAATATTTTATTAATATTGTACTCAGTGTGTTCGCATATTGGATGTATAGGAAGAATATGTAATGCTGATATTACTGGTACACAAAGCATACACAATATTTGAGGTATTTTTTTTAATGATTATCATTTTATTGTTAAATTATGTTTTTGAAATCGAAATAGCAATATCCAGAATCACAGAAACCAGAAACAACGATGACATAATAATATACAGCAAAGTATTCATGCAATCATCGATCTATTAGGATCTATTACGTTTATAGCTCAATGTGTTCAATCCAATATTTGAAGCTGGAGGTTTTTATATATAAACTGCGATAGCTTTTTTTCATTTAAGCTTAATAATCATTGAACTATTTCGTTAATTGCTCAAAGTAATCTTATATTTAAAGCTATAGGTTTATATACATAATGAGATAAAGTTTCTTTATTTAAGCTCAATAGTCATTGCGCTATTATGTTAATAGCTCAATGTGCTCAATCCAAGATTGAAAGCTGGAGGCTTTTTATTCAAACTGCTATAACGTTTTTCCATTTAACAACTAAAGGGGCATATAGCAGCTAAATAGCGCCACCATCAGATATCTTATGGCGGCGCTAGTAGGCTGTAAGAAGGCCCTTAATACAGCGCAATAGCTAGTTATACAATTGGCATATTTGCCATAGCCGACCAGAAAAAATACTTCTGATTTCACCTAAGCCTCCGGTCTCCGATCTAGTAACAATGAATCCATAACCCAAAAGACCCACATACTTTATTGTTTTAGGTGAAACACCGGCAGCAATGCAGGGAAGAGCTCAGTGGATTAGAACTTTTGAATTGTTAAGATTATTGTGTTTTTCAAGAATTTTAATATTTATGTCAGAACTTGACTTGTTATAAAAAATATGAGTATTGTGTTTAAATGTACATTGTAAGAAGTGTAAAAGACTTTAATGATGACGTAATCAAAATTCGTTAAACGTTTGTATATAATATGCAATAATTAAAATAGTAAATTAATGAGCCTTGTAGAGAAGAGATGTGCCAATGCCGACTAGTATATGTGAAAGGGTTTAAAAGTAAAACAATATTTATATGCTGTTGTAGAAATGCGAAATCCGTATTTATGCTAAGGTCCAAGTAGCTAGCAAAAATTTGGAAATAACACATAGAAATAATTCTATAAAGTAATCTTACTGAACAACGTCGTTTTTTTTGCAAAATAACTGACTAGAAGTCTAGTGTGTTCAAGAAATTATTTATCAATTTTAGTATTATCGTTTGGTAGTTCAAGCGTTTGCACGTAAACAGACTGAGAGGCGACAGAGGAAAGAGGGAGGGCGGTGAAAGCGTTTATGAACCAGACGGATAATATCTTGTACAATCATTTAAGAAAACGACTTTTCCCAAGATTTCGCAAAATTATAAAATATGGTCTGTAAGATCTTCAGTTTCGTGGAAATATGGATCTTACGTGTCTACAACGACATATACTTATATTGTACAATATACATATAAATGCATATTGTATATGTACCTACGTAAACATTTGAATTGGTTTCTTTTTTTAAAGTGAATTCAGTTTCGATACCTAATTTGTTAGTGTTAATATATATACAAATACAATAGTGTAATATATAATCGTATTGGTTTTCCATATCTCGGACAAATTTTATTTAATAAAGAAATTGCCGTTCAAGTATTTAATGTTGATGGATATGTAGGTATACAATTATTTATCTTTACTTAATGTAGTATTTAATTAAAATACATATTTTTGATTTTTACTTAGTAATATATTAAAAACTAAACCTTTTTTGCAATGCCATGCTTATTTTATCTTTGTGTGTGTGTAAGTCGTATCAAGTGGAACCAGCTTTCCTTTAATTATTTTTGTCATCTTCCTATTGAACCTTATTTATTTGTTAAAAAACCAGTCAAGTAAGAGTCAGACCTTGGCATATTAGTGTTTTGTAACATAAGTTGTCTTTAAGTGACTACCAAGTATGTTTATCAAAGGAAAGGGTTTTATAAACTTTTTTATGTTGAAAATATGATATAGGTGATGTGTGTTCCAGTATAAACTGGTACTAACTAAATATTTAGTCCAATAAAATTTTAAAATCTGTTTATACTGGTAGTATTTTGTTTTAAAAATGGAACTAAAACCATCAAAAAGAGTGCTAACAGATAATTCTCATTAAATCTTAACCCAACTATCCAATTTTCATGGTTTTTTTTTTCGGATTTGACTCGTTTTTTTTTTTAAATGGCAACGTGTCTTAATAAAATAAACTCAATAAAACAATTCTCCGCTTTGTTGTACAAACAATGAATTGTATCGGGTATTTTGCATGATTAAAGGTCCAAGAACGTGTTTCTAATAGTGTGTGTACCTAGCAAAAAAATGTTGCAACGAAAAATAGGGTTCTTATAGCAACTTCATTTAGTATGTGTAAATAAAATTAAAAATTCCAAAGGGTTTTCAAAAGGAAATCAAACGCCATCTGTCATATCAGGGTAAAATTAAGATAAACTTATTATACTGTGTAGAAAAATTAAAAAGCTATTTTATTTGTTTCTCGAATAACTGTTCTTATGTTTTTTTTTCTTGAATAATTGTTAGATAAAAAGTCATAGATCTAGTCACATTGTTCAATAATGACCTTTATTAAAAAATAAAACTCATTTTTGTAACCACTTGTTTCAATTTCTATAACCTAACCTTATAGAAAACTGTACATATAAAGGATGTTCCAAGCTCTTTTTACTGTTAACTTTAATACATGCTTAACAGAGTTCCTGATGTTCACTAGTGCCGACAGTTGATATTTACATTTTCCTCTTTGTGAAAAGCGAATTTCAAAAATGTGTTTCTAGAGAAACATGTAACGAGTTATAAGTTATTTTATGAACGTTTGGTACTGATTATAGGATAAAATTGTGAGTTGTAGATAGGAAGTCTGCTAAAAATGGCTGTTTTTAGTAGATATGCTATCTACAACTCGCAGTTTTATCCTAGAAACATAACAATACATGTTAAAAATACCTCATAACAACTAGTAACATATGCATATGCAGACGCACATTTTTAAAGTTCGCTTTGCACAAAGAGGAAAATAAAAATATCAACTGGCGGCGCTAGTTAGCGGGGATAACCCTCTTTAGTATCGTTTTGCGAGCATTAGGGATAGGGATTCTGTGGAATCAGAATATCCTATTGCGGGCAATCTGCAAAACTAGTGAAGCTAATTTGTTTAAAACATCCGTCCGTCCGTCTGTCAAGACCTTTTTTATCAGGAAAGCGCGGAGGTATCAAGCTAAAATTTATATCAAATACTTAAGTCTATTGTCAAAATCAAACTTCTAAGCCAATGCAATCAAAAGTTACAGCCGTTTATGCCGCAAATTTTCGAAACTCGCAAGGAAATCAAAACCTACAGGGTACTTTCCGTGAACTCTGAATCTTCAAATTTGGTACGAAGTAACGTTTTGTAGCACCGATTATGGAAAAATTGCGGAAACCGCAAATTTTTAGTTACATCATATAAAAATATTTTTAATAATTTTACAGTTACTACCCCTTTCCTCGTGAACTCGTAGAGGTATTAAATTGAAATTTATATCAAATACTCAGGTCTATAATACCTTTAAGCTGTAACAAAATGAAACTTCTATTTCAAAGCAATCAAAAGAAACAGCAATTTAAGCCGCATATTTTCAAACTCGCAACTACTCGCAAGGGAATCAAAACCTAAAGGAAGCATGAAGCAATGTTTTATAGCACATATAAAAGAAAAATTCCGGATATCTTAAATTTTTAGTTACATGACATATTTTTTGTACGGAACCTGCGGTGCGCGAGTCCGACTCGCACTTGGCCGGTTTGTTAATGTATGGAAAGCAATACAAATCTGTATGGTAATTCATATAATATACCTTTCTGTAACATAACATAAGAATTGATGCAAAGGTATTATAAAACTGCATGTTCCATTCTCGCCATTAGATATCCTCAATTTTCTGTTCGTAAAAAACGAATTTCTAAAATCCAAATGTTGGAATTATAAAACTAATCATAAGATTTTTTCAGAAGTGGTTATATAGTTTCTAAAAGATATCTGTGAGTTGTAGTTGGCATATATGGTGAAAGTGGCCATTTTTAGCAAAAATGCCACCCACAACTCACAGATATTATTTAGAAACTATATAAAACCTTGTTAAAAGCCACTCAGGGATCAAGGTAACATCGAAACCCCTAGGCCACCACTTACCCGAGATGTTTATTAGTTTGAATGGAATGCTTAGGCTTGTATGTTGGAAATTATGAAGAAAATATAAAATTCCTCTTAAAATAATAAAATGCAAGTCATGAATTAATATAGAGATACTTTGAGCTATTGAAATTGCGCTTGATACAGCAAAAGACTGTTTGCTCATTGATTTATCCCCGATTAAAGCTAAGTGGTTCTAATTTATAAGTAAGCCTTTTAATTTTGATCAACAATTCAGATCGACAGCTGTTGTTACTCAGAGCACTGAACAAATTGGAAACGAACATCTTTAGGAATAAATTAAATCCGCAATTTTAATCTTAATTCAAAGATTCATTTAACTGCAGTGTTATATTTTTACACGGTTAACGACTATGGATTATTTAGCGTATTACATTTTTAATGTTTCGTAAGTTGCAAAATCCTTTTCCTAACCCTATGTTTTTACTGTCATGTCCGTATGTATGTCTACCTTCTGAAAGATTATATCCGTTATTATATAACGGACTATGAATGTATAATAAAAGTATGTCCCTGACAAAATTCACAATGTCACTTTTGTAACAAATCAAAATCGCACACTTTGTCAACGTCAGATTAGAAAAGTCATAATTGACTGTCCAGTCTTTGACTTTCTTTAAACTCTTGAGACTTTAATGAATACTTATTATTATAGCTACACAGGAATCACATACTGAACATGCCTTGCTAATGGTTTTATATAAGAGCCCTTCTTTTTATTAAGGTCTAAAATGGTTTGCAACAAATCGACCTGCTTGTGTGTTTGTTTTATTTTTATTTACTTTTATGGCTGTGAATAAGTAAAAATTAAATTAATGAATATTCTTTATTACATAATTGATAATATATAACAATATTATAGCTATAATGTCTGGGTTATAGCTAAAAAGTCATCTCTAGAAGAAAATCTTTGAGATTCTTCTCTTAGATTAATTGTTAAAGGAGGAGATTAGTTAGGTAATGTAATTGTGTAAAATAATAGTGCATTTTGTATTAAGAGTGGTTAAAAAATTACTAACGAGACGCTATTTAGAAGCATAAGGTCGAAGGCTTGAAGGCTTGAAGGCTTGGATGGCACGAGTTGGTAATATATTTAATGCCCGTGTTACACGCAACGATTTTCATGACATTTGCGAGTAAATAAATAAAAATATAAGGTGAATAAATAAAAAAAACTTACCAAAACACAATTAAATAATTTTATCTTGATTCCTAATTCCCTAAGAAAAAGGTTTAATCGCGTGTATAAAAGCGGTCACCATTAATTTTATTTAATATTAATACATACTTTGTACACAAAATGTCCACAAACATAATGAACGTCATCAAAAAAAAGCACTTTACTTATTAGATACGGCCCCATGTGACTTCTTCGTTCCCTAATATTACTTATTTCTTCACGGAAGTTGTCTTGAAACAAAATTCACCAGCATAAAGGGCATCCTAAAGAGTATTTATTTTTATTAATAATTTATTTAACAGGTTTTGTTAGTAACCCGTATGTTATTGATTGATTATTAATTTATTTGGTGAATTCATTTCATTTATTTGAGCCTTTTTAATTTAGTGACAATAAAGTGCACTCTGTAAAATGTAGGACAATTTACGTAAAATAAGAGATCCAATCAAACAGTTAAAATGCTTTTTGAGTTTAATGCTGGTAGTTTATGGGTTAAACTCATCATAAATTTTAATGTTGTGAACAGTTAGTAAATTAAAACAATGAAAAATAATAGATAAGACCCAACGAGAGGATATCTGTTGTCACTGCCTTAACGTCCTATTAGTATAAGAATATGTAATAAGGCATTGTTCGCACGAGTGCTTTCTCAACGCTTTAACGCTCAAAGCTTTTTTGTAATTTTGATTGCAAACTGATAAAAAGTAAGTAAAAAGCGCCCATCTGAGAACACAAGCAGGAGAAGTCATAAGGTTAAAAATAACGAGCGTAAAAAGCATTGAGAAAGCACTAGTGTGTTCGATCATAGTGTGCGTTTAACATAAGATACACTATTGTTAAAAGATAAGAAAAGAATGCATTGACCTACGGATTAACTCAATTGAACCTTTTCTTATAAAATAGCCAAATATTCTAACTGAATATTCTATGAAGGATTGAAAAAAAAAACATTTATACTCAGTTCGTAATATATAAAAATCACATTCGTGTGTTAGCATACAATTTATTAAAACATTTTATTGCCTGCCAAAACCAAACTGACTTTTATAGCTAATCCGATAAGCTTTCGGTTATGGCGAAAACACGAAACGAAAAAATAAGCTTAACTAACACGTTTGAAACGGCATCAAAACAAATTCGCTCGTCAACTGAGCGAAACTTAAATATCCTAACAAAATATTCAACGCTTAATCAAGCTTTGGCTGACAATCAAGATTTACATCTTTGCAGAGAACATTTTCATTTTCCAGATCATTTAATTTTCGAGCTTTTAAGATGATAAAACGATTAATTTTTTTTAATCTGATCTGAAGCAGACCGTTAATTTCTGACGCGCTTTCTCCATGGCGCCGTTCCTCGTCGCTAAATTAATTTAGTTATCTTTTGTTTATGGAACGAACGCTTGAATACTCTCGTTACGTTCTCGTGATTTACGGTAACGTTCCGACACCTAATAAGTACAACGAGTTTGCATTCTAAGTAATTTGATTAAAAGTTCTTGCGTTGCGGTTTCATTTTTGAGTTTCTGAAGTAAAGCAAATTACTTGTTACCAATATAGGTAAAAACTTACGTTTTTCATTAATTTTCTAAGTTTAATTTCTATTCAGGCATATCGGGGCAAGATTGAGATACTCTAATATTATATTATCTCTTATATTATATTATTTTATGTTCTCTTGCATCACGAGAGATCCATACTTATATTATAAGTGCGAATGTAATTCTGTTACTGACACGTATTGTACGCATAACCGATGTAGATGAAATGTGGTATGGAGATAGTTTGAGTTCTGGGAAAGTACATAGGATAGTTTTCATCCCGCAAAATTCAAAAGTTTTTATACGAATAGTTTTACTGAGCTTAAACGAATTATAGCTACAGCTGTAGCTTGCTATAGCAAACCTTATTAGTATAATTAAAGAGTTGACATTAGTATTCCACGCCGATAAGCAAATTTAGGGCGGGCAAAGCCGCTGGCATATACATAATATTCCATCCACTAATATAAGGTATAAATGCTAAAATTTGGATGTTTCTTACTCAATTACGTTTCAACCACTGGACGGATCGATATGAAACTTAGTCCACATATAGGTTATGTTGTTACTACTCAATCCTATCGCATCAAAAGGCCAATTGAGCTGAATTTTTGCCCAGATATAGTTGAAGATACGGAGAAGGGCATAGGCTACTTTTATCCCGGAATATTCGATAGTTCCCGTGCGAGTAAGATAGGGTTCTTATAGAAACTTCGTTTAGTATATGTAAATAGAATTGAAAAATTCCAAGCGCCCTGTCATATCAGGGTAAAATTAAAATAAACGTATTATTTCGGTAGTAAAATTAAAAAGCTTTTTATTTTATTTTCTCGAATAACTGCTCTTATTTTATTTTTTCTGAATATTTTTTAGATAAATAGTCATAGATCTAATCACCTTGTTCCATAATGACCTTTTTTAAAAAATAAAACTCATTTTTGTAACTACTTGTTTCAATTTATATAACCTTACATTAAAGAAAACTGTATTTATAAAGGATGTTCTAAAATCTTTTCACTGTTAAATTCAATACCTCCATAAGAGGGTTCCTGACGTCCACTAGCGCCGCCAGTTGATATTTTCATTTTCCTCTTTGTGCAAAGCGAATTTCAAAAATGTGCGTCTACAGAAATATGTAACCAGTTATATATATTTTATGAACGTTTGCTACTGACTATAGGATAAAACTGTGAGTTGTAGATAGCACTTGTGCTAAAAGTGGCTGTTTTTATTAGATATGCTATTTACAACTCGCAGTTTTATCCTAGAAACATAACAATACATTCTAATAATAGCTTATAACTAGTAACATATTTCTGTAGACGCACATTCTTGAAATTTGCTTTGCACAAAGAGGAAAATAAAAATATCAACTGGCGGCGCTAGTTAGCAGGGATAACCCTCTAACTAGCGCCGAAAACGAAATCGATTTGCAAGCATTATGGGTAAGGATTCCGTAGAATCAGAATAACCTATTGCGGGCATCTGAAAAACTAGGAAAGCGAATTTGTTTAAGAATTTTTTTTCTTTTTTTTTTATTAATTTATAGATCACGCAGTTTGGAAGCCATTATCTTACAAAATTCACATTTTAGAGAAAAAGTTACTTAAAGACCTTTAATATATATTAAGACATATCCGACGATACCCTAAACATACACTATTGGGATGTGCAAAATGAAATTTTAGCCCTCGTTTTTAATTTATGAAGAGCTACTTCTACAATACAAATCTGTATGGTGGTTCATATAATACACCTTCCTGTAAAATGCCATCGGAATTTTTATTTTATTTTATTTTATTCAGGACAATAAACAAATGTACAATTTATATTACATGTGAAATTAAATTAAAATATCACCATATGTACATTCTATCGCGCTATCCACATTTTACTAAGTATTGCTTCTATTACATACAAAAATTAGATTTATAAAAATAAAAAAAAGGAAAGAAAAACTGAACATTCATTAAACTGACATTAGATATAGTAAGTCTTACTCAAATTTACTGCAATGCCTTTTCTATTCCTTTTTTAATTGTTATTTTGATTTTGTGAATATATCGATTTCTTCAAATTGTGTGTTACATATGTTCATAAGACGACGCATAGGTATACGCTCGCCAACATTCGTACGGCACTAACCAGGAGCAAATAGGCAGCGAGTTAGTAGCGCGCCTGTACTTACAGTTCTTGGAAGTGAATAATAAATTTCATTTGTCAGTTCGGTGCAATCGAGATAGCTATGACATATAGTATTGTATAGGATCATTGTTTGGAGAAATAACCTTTTGAGTTTAGAGTAAAAAATTTATACTTATTGAGAAATTAGTGTGGTGACATCGGTAATGCATAGACCGTAGGAACTTTCGTTTCAATAGATTCGACATACGAGTACTCGTACTTGTTATAATATGGGTCCCAAATGGTGGACAATTAAGGCGTTATAGAAATATATGTAAGTGATAGTTTTTTTAGATTCAGAGGTTGATCTCATAACGAAACCATACATCTGAAACGCTTTTTTTATTATTTTATCAACGTGTTGGTCCAGATGTAGGTTATTGTCTAGGAGTATACCCAGATCGGAATGCATAGAGTGTAATTATACTCTATATTATTAATATTTTTAGTAAAACTTATTTGGTTACATTTGGATAGGGCTAAAGTTAGTTTTTATTCAAGCAATAGCTTGTTGTAATAAATAGCAATCATTTATGTTTTTTATGGGCCTGTAGATCTTTAGGTCATCCGTATAAATAAGAAATTTAGAGTTTTTAAAGCGTTGGTCAATATCGTTTATGAAGATGTTAAATAAAAAAGGTCCGAGTATTGAGCCCTGTGGGACTCCAGATGTTACTGGTACTATCGTAGAGTGCAAGCTGGGAATCACAAGGTTTTGGTTTCTCTTGGAGCATGAAGAGAACTATCGCAACAAATCGCCACGTATTCCATCAAAATCCATGTTCTGCAAGATTAATTCGTAAACAACTCTGTCAAAAGCTTTCCGAAAATCCGTGTATATAGCATCTACCTGTATGCGTTTATCCATGCATTGTAACCGGTCTCCAGTTATAATCAATAAATTACTGATTAAAGATCTATGTAAAATGAAGCCATGCTTTTCTTTAATAAGAGTACTATGTAGAATTGGGTACAATTTACGATGTACTAGTTTCTCGAAAAGCTTCGATAAAAATGCGAAGAAAAGATATTGGACGGTAGTTTTCAACGTCCTATTTCGGGCCGCTTTTATAAACTGGTATAATATTGGCCTGTTTCAAAATACTTGGAAACACGCCACTGCTCCTGCATTTATTTAACAAAATATACAAAGGTTTGCTAATATTGTCAACAGTTTGTTTAAAAAAGTACGCTGGTAAACCATCAGGACCAGCTCCTTTGAACGAATCTAAAGATTTCAGCTCATTAGTTATATCGGATATACTAAAGGTTTTTTTTAAATTAATGATGGTGCTTTTTTCTTGATAGCCCTCAGGTGGTATCCAGATATCTGCTGAGAAATTAGAGTGCTCCTGTGGATCATTTGTTGTGAGATTTCTGAAATTCATATTGCTAGATATGCCCGGATTTCCCTTCCTATTTGTGACACAGGACCAGAAATATATAACATTTTTGGATATTCTGTCTTAAATGCTATTTTTATATTTGGTATAGGCTTTATCACATTCGCGCTTAAACCTAGTTCGGAGTAGTAAAGAGAAAATTTCGTAGTCTGAAATATTACAATAAGTTTTTCACTTTTCCACGCTCTAGTTTTATTCTTAAATACGTGTATTAAAGACGGGGGAAACCAACTGGGAAAGCGTGATGTTTTTGACACTGATAATGGTGTATGTTTTTTTATAATGCCGTATAAAGTCTTACAAAACAATTCAACTGCAGCTTTAGCTAAAGGAGCAAGTTATTGGTCCCAATAAATTTCACTCAAATCTTGTTTTGAATAATTCGTAGTTGGCCTTAAAGTAATTGTATATCGTTATCGGGGAATGAATGAGGGCCGCAGAACTATTCAATTGAAGCGGTAACACATATAGGTGGGTGGTGATTATCCATAGGTAGTAATAAGCTATCTGACTGATGTACAGAACAGACTGAATTAGAAATTATTAGATCTAGTATTCTATCAAGATGAGTTATGATGTGATCGTAGTGTGTGGCGTTTGCGGTCGACATAAAGTTACTGAGAATTTTAATATAGAAGATGAGTTATTCTTTATCATATCACTAAGTCTGAAATAATATAGTCTGATATATTACAGTTTCCGAGTAAATAAAAATTTTCAACTTTTAAAGCGAAAAGAAATCTTAGTATATAAACTGTAAACAAATTTGATAATATATATAAACTAAAAGCATTGTAGGAAGTTTTAAGCAGTTTTAAGAAGTCTAGAAAAATAATGAGAATTGATGCAAAAGTATTATAAAACTGTGACATACGGACGAACGGACATGAAGAAAGTATAAGCGTTCCTTTCTCGACATTCGGTTACGGAACCCAAAATAAAAAAATACCATCATAAGGTAGCCACGTTTCAAAGTTTTATGTTAAAAAGCTAGTTTTGGTTACGCTGTACATAGTTTTTATACATGTAATTACATATATAAATAAAATTCTTGCTTTTGCCCGCGACTATGATGGATGCTTTGGCAACTGCTTGATAATATGAATAAAGTTTGCTATTGCAAGTTAAAACTGTAGTTACAGTTTGTGCACGTGTAATTCCGGAATAAAAGCCTATGTTCTTCTCCGTTTTATCAACTAAGTAAAGCAATAATAAACAGACTTTTCCACATCATCCCCACTTTGGGGCACGGCCTACCCTTACAGGGGGTAATTTGGGCCATAGTTCCCACGCGGGCTCAGTGCGGATTGTGGACTCCATACATCTTTTTTCGTCATATGTAAGTTTTTTCACGATTTTTTCCTTCACCGGAAAGTCAGTGGTGTGTATAATCAACGTACTTGAGATATTGAGAAAAAACTCACTGATACACGCCGGGCTCGAACCTTCGCCACTCAGGACTTAAGTTGAAATCTAAACCCCTAGGCCACCACTGATCCGAGATGTTTATTAGTTTTAATGAAATGTTTGTATGTTTGTATATATAATATATGCAAATACAAGCATAAAATATGCAAGTCATAAATTAATATAGAGATACTTTGAGTTATTAAATTGCGCTTGATAGCGCTATAGACAGCTATAGACTGTTTGCTCATTGATTTATCCCCGATTAAAGCTAAGTGGTTCTAATTTATAAGTAACCCTTTTAATTTTGAGCCTCCCCTGACGTTCAGATCGACAGCTGTTGATACTGAGAGCACTGAACAAATTGGAAAGGAACATCTTTAAGAATAAATTAAATCAGCAATTTCAATCTTAAATCAAAGTTTCTGTTAACTGTCGTGTTATTTTCTTACACGGTAAAGGACTATGGACTATTTAGCGTATTATATTTTTAGTGTTTCGTAGCAAGTGGCAAAATTCTTTACCTACCGTTAATTTTTGAAGTGAAAACTTCTTTAGCGGCGTTGTGCACTTTTTTTGGTATGGGTAAAAAATTATAAACTCGCGTCAGGTCTCGTGTCCTGATTGTGAAAATTCGTAAAACGGATGGAGAGTAGACAGCTGGCGCGGCGTAGGAGAGGGAGTATCACCCTCTCTTTCTACGGCGCGGCGAAAATGTATGCCTGCGCCTGCTGTTTCGTTTAGGCGGCGCAGGGCGCTTGCGCGAATGGTCGTGTTTGTTTATGTTATAGCGTGCTACGCGCATCCATGGATGGTGACAGCTGATGGCTCGACCGTCTGTGTAGTGGCCATACTGCTGTGTATTCGTAAAATTCGTGAATATAAAGTGTTTAAAATATGGAAATTGAACAAAGTGCATCTTTGTCTTTGTAAAATACGGAAACCGTAATGCCACGCCTATTATAATTTTTATTTTTAGTATTCTCGATTTGAGTAGTACAGGGAGGTTGGATATGGAATTTTAATTCTATGACAGATTGCGATGTCAAATATACTACGTCAAAAAAGTAAATAAACAAACATTATTATTTCTTGACAATGTCAAAGACATGTCTTGTGACATATTTGAGTGTTAAGCGCGAATCGTGTGTAAAGGTTTTCACTTCTGCCGGCACTCCCGGAGTGCAACTCGTTTTTTTTTTACTGTCATATCCGTACGGATGTCTTCTTTTTGAATACTTAATGTGTATAACGGACTACAAAATTATAATTTTGCAAGTATGTGCCTGACAAAATTCACAATGTCACTTTTGTAACAACTCAAAATCTTCGTCAACTTCGGATTGCAAAAGTCATAATTAACTTTCTTTGACTTTCTCTAAATTCTTTAGACTTACATGAGCACTTATTAGCTACACAGGAATCACATAATGAATATGCCTTGCTAATGATTTTATACAAGAGCCCTTCTTTTCATTATAGTCTAAAATGGTTTGCAACAAAGCGACCGGCTTGTGTATTTGTTTTATTTTTTATTTACTTTTACGGTTATTAATAAATGAAAGAATAAAAGATTAATGAATATTCTTTATTGCATAATTTATAAGATATAATAATATAAAATAATATAATTAATATAATAATAATACTTATTATAGCTACAATGTCCTGGTTATAGCTATAAAGTCAACTCTACAAGACAACCTTTGAGATTCTTCAATTAAAGTAATGGTTAAAGAGGAAAGAGATTAGGTAAAATAATAGTGTAAGATAATAGTACATTGTGTATTAAGAGCGGTAAGAAGAAAATTACTAATGTTTGTAATGTCTGTACCGCCCGTGTTACGAGCAATGTTTTTATGATATTTGCGAGTAAATTAATAAAAATATAAAGTGAATAAATAAATAAACTTACCAAAACACAATGAAGTAAATAGATTTATCTTGATTCCAAATTATGGTTTAAGATCTTTATTCACTTCTCAGAAAGAATTTACAAATTCACTTATTGAGAAATAACTTGTTAACAATATTTATTAAACATCGTCCGAGCACTCACACCATATAAAGCAGCAAAATAACTAGTTGGTGTGAAACAATTCTCTTCGTAGCGACGAATGATTTCTGTTATTTGCACGGCGGTTAGTATCGGTCGTCGTCCTGAATTATTTCTATGATCTGTTATTTGCCCTTCTTCGCCGTGACGCCTAATCCAAAACCTCACAGTGAATCACGATATATTGAGTTCTCGTGATATAGCACTAATACTATGTCCATCTTGGAAGAGAAATATTATTTCAGACCTTTGCTCCACGGTAAAACTTGCCATTTTATTTCGTTATAAAAAAATCTTTTGTAAAATTTTACTCTTGTCAAAACGACGTTCAAACAATATTTTTTGATAAATGTCATTTCAACAAATAAAGATATTAGTTCCATTATCAAAGAGTGATCAATAATTCTTGTTGTTTATCTCGATGCGTCATTTTGCATAATAGCTTTTGAAAGGTAATAAGTAACTTGACATGGCATGAATGAATGAATGAAACTGATAAAATGCTTTTTTGAGTTTAATGCTGGTAGTTTATGGGCAAAAATCATCATAAATTTTAATGTTGTGAACAATTAGTAAAGTAAAACAATGAAAAATAATAGATAAGACCCAACGAGAGGATATATGAATTTGTAACAAGACATTGTTCGCACGAGCGCTTTCTTGACGCTTTAACGCTCGACGCTGTTTTGTAATTTTAAAAAGTAAGTAAAAAGCGCCCACCTGCGAACACAAGCAGGAAAAGTCATAAGGTTTAAAATAACGAGCGTTAAAAGCATTGAGAAACACTAGTGTGTACGATTACAGTGTGCGTTGATCATAAGATACACTTTTGTTAAAAGAAAAGACAAGAATGCGGGAAGATCATCTCTGACCTATGAATTAACTCAAATGATACTTTTCCTATAAAATAGCTAAATATTCTAAGAAGGATTGAAAAAAATATATATCAGTCATATATAAAAATCACATTCGTGTGTTAACATACAATTCATTCAAACATTTTATTGCCTGCCAAAACCAAACTGACTTTTATAGCTATGATAGTGTGCGTTTAACATAAGATACACTATTGTTAAAAGATAAGAAAAGAATGCATTGACCTATGGATTAACGCAATTGAACCTCTTCTTATAAAATAGCCAAATATTCTAACTGAATATTCTATGAAGTGTGAGGTCCCCAACCCCCTAAAATCCCTAGCCTATAGCTTAGTAAAAGACTTGTGATATGTACGTGAACATTTATTAATATAGGTACAGGAAAACATTACCGAATTTAGCCGTGGAAATTTTACAAGTCTGTGGGTTCCTAGGGCGCTCGCCAATATCACCTTTGCTCTGCCACTGTGCCGCGTGTTGTCTACCTTCGTCCCTCCGTTAGGTTGTCCTTGCGTAAAAGACCTGAAATTGATGAGATAAAGTGTATATATTTTGGACATAAAAGACGTTGTCTGCTGCAAAAGAAAAATCTCTCTTTTGGGAAAGTAGATAGTCCTTTCCTTGTCTCCAAAGTCGCAATTTCTGTTCCACGAAGTTTAGCCTTCAGAGATCAGAAAGTAAGACTTGCCCAATGGATGACCGAAGTTGGTAAAGGTCATTCACCCTCAATCCAGAAAGGCCTTTCCGAAAAAGCGCTTTCCTTTTTTACACAAGGACTATCCAGACCAAACTACGTTACAGTCTGAAAATACGACACTTAGAAACAAACAAAAGTTCTCACAAAATTAGAATAAGTGTCGAGTAGTTATTTACGTTAATTAAATTACGGGTTATGGTGGGCTCTCCGAGCCTGGAGTAAAAAATGTGTTGCTGAAATAAACCGGGTTAATACACACAATATTTCCAAAGAGTGATCTTCTGAGTATTATACTTTTATAACACAAATAAGTTCAAGATTTAATGAATTTAAATATATCTTTACGCAAGACACGAACTCTACGTTATTATCGGAAACTCGATTAGAAACAATTAAGGATTGAGTACATTTCAAACTAGTTTGCTAGAATATTTACAGTTTTACTGAAAATTGATTATGCAGTTATACTTAGCTTTGAACAAAGGTCTCCGTACGTTAACACGTAACACTCTCACAGTCGCTAAATTCACCTTTCGCGTCTTATTCCCCTTTGCCTCTAATCTCGACCCCCACGTGTTAGCCTTCCTTTAGTATCTTCTTCACTCCTACGTGTTAGCCTTACTTAAGTTAAAAAATGACTGCCACGATTCCCGCCTTCCTTCTGCAATGCGCTGGCGCACCCTTGTGTCGGAGCAAAGCTGTAACTCTCAATTATACGTTAGTGTTATTCGGCCTTATCGCCTTTGCGATAAGCCCGTAAATCTCTTATTCTTATAACTATGCGAAAACCATCCCTTACGCGAATCATCTGTCTCGTACGCACTTGTACGTCTTTCTCGCTCTTGAATTTTGGCGCGTTGATGCATCATGCCGCAAGCGACAACATCTCAGAACCGACCATCTGTTAATTAAACATTTCTAAGAAAGTCCGCTCGTCCCAAAAGGTTCAAACGCAACAAAAAAATTTTGTAAGTACCTGACCTACGCATTCCAGGCAAAATGTACAAGTTTTAAATATTTTGAAATCTCGAAGTTATAACTAAATTGTTACATAATTGAAATTTATTTAGGTACACCCGTATGGACCTGACAGAAGGATCGACAACAAAAAAACATTTATACTCAGTTCGTAATATATAAAAATCACATTCGTGTGTTAGCATACAATTTATTAAAACATTTTATTGCCTGCCAAAACCAAACTGACTTTTATAGCTAATCCGATAAGCTTTCGGTTATGGCGAAAACACGAAACGAAAAAATAAGCTTAACTAACACGTTTGAAACGGCATCAAAACAAATTCCCTCATCAACTGAGCGAAACTTGAGTATCCTAATAGAATATTCAACGCTTAATCAAGCTTTGGCTGACAATCAAGATTTACATCTTTGCAGAGAACATTTTCATTTTCCAGATCATTTACTTTTCGAGCTTTTAAGATGATAAAACGATTAATTTTTTTTAATCTGATCTGAAGCAGACCGTTAATTTCTGACGCGCTTTCTCCATGACTCCGTTCCTCGTCGCTAAATTAATGTAGTTATCTTTTGTTTATGGAACGAACGCTTGAATACTCTCGTTACGTTCTCGTGATTTACGGTAACGTTCCGACACCTAACAAGTACAACGAGTTTGCATTCTAAGTTATTTGATTAAAAGTTATTGCGTTGCGGTTTCATTTCTGAGTTTCTGAAGTAAAGCAAATTACTTGTAACCAATATAGGTAAAAACTTATGTTTTCAGGCATATCGGGGCAAGATTGAGATACTCTTATATTATATTATCTCTTATATTATATTATTTTATGTTATCCTGCATCACGAGATATCCATACTTATATTATAAATGCGAAAGTAACTCTGTTACTGAGACGTACTGTACGCGTGTAACCGATTAAGATGAAATTTGGTATGGAGATATGTAGTTTAAGTTCCGGGACATAGGATAGTTTATAGCCCGAAAAATTCAAAAGCTTCCGCGGGAATCGGGAATAGTTTATCCGAGCTTGAACGAACTAGAGTGTTATGTATGAAGTGAGGGGTGGACTTATAAACTACGAATAAACACGCATTCCTTATTGTACCACGGTGTTTGATTGCCGCCTCCGCCCGTACATAAAATATAGCTACAGCTGTAGCTTGCTAGCAAGCAAGAATCCCACGCTGATAACCAAATTTAGGGTAGGTGGAGCCGCTGGCATATATAATATTAGGTACAAATTAGAAAATTTGGATGTTTGTTACTCAATTACGTTTCAACCACTGGACGGATCGAGATGAAACTTGGCCCAAATATAGGTTAGGTTGTTACTTCTTAATCCTATTGCATCAAAAGTTCCAATTGAGCTGAAATTTTGCACAGAGATAGTTGAAGATATGGAAAAGGACTTAGGCTACCTTTATCCCGGAACATTTAACAGTTCCCGTGGGAGTAACGATATCCGAATTTCACGATAAGAAACGAACTAAAGCTGCAGCTATTGCTTGCTTTACTTACTTAACTTTAGTATAATCAAGGAGTTGTCGTAGAATCTCATGCCAATAACTAAATTTAGGGCGGACGGAACCGACGGCAAAAATAGTATCTTTTATATTTAAACGATGATTATTATATATGTGTATAATATACATAATATAATATACGGAGGCCGCTTACAATCAGGCGGATCGTAAGCTTTTTTGCCACCTTAGTAGTAATTAAAAAAATGCCTATCTTGGGAAGGGCTCTGATGATTTAGGTGTTTTTTTTTATTCAGATATTTGAAAAAGTCGCTACTTTATGAATTGCCCGTGGTTCCTTAATAATCTCCTCCTCCGATAATATTCGGTTATCGGTATAGGATTTCAGCGGCGGTGTAGAAAAAAAAACTGACTCACACTTGACGTTTTCAAGACTCTGTGTCCTTGTCCTGTGTGTGTGTGTGTGTGTGTGTGTGTGTGTGTGTGTGTGTGTGTACACCTTCCTAGAGACTTAAACTATCTCCGTGCCAAATTTCATCTTGATCGGTACAGCGGTTTAACCGTGAAGAGGTAAAGGACAGACAGACAGACAGGCAGGCACAGTTACTTTCGCATTTATAGTATTATTACGGATCTAAATATTTTTATTTTTGTATGATAACTTTTACTTTTGATTTTTTCATTGCAACTAGTTTAGTCATCATTTCAGACGAAAGACGTTCACTCGACTGTTTAATTTATGTGTACCCTATATGTCGTCACAACGGCCGGTCCTGAGCCACTCGCATCCATCACTTTCCTGTGGCTCCTGGTAGAAGACCGTCCCACGCTACGTCTTCCAATCCTACTAATTTAAATATATATAAAAGAATATCCCTAACATTGTCCGCATTTTTAAATATCGCAAATTAATAACGTTTACATATGAAACGTACACAACCTTTATCTCTTGCAAATAATGGGTTACTCTCATATCCGTACTTTTTGTAACAATTACTTATTTGTAAGGGCGCAGTCAGACTGAGAGCTAAAAGCTAGTAGATATTTATTAGCTCATGAGTAGATTCTCGCTTGCAGAGCTTTATAGCTGAGCTATTAAATAGGTAGTAAACTAGTTAAAATAATTCCATATTGAATGGCATTTTGTAAGCACACACGATCCCGCGTATATTCCGCTGCAACGCTTACGGCTATTCGCGCCAATTTAAACACTTCCGCGTCCCGCGCATGATTCCCCTCAGTTTGAATTTCCGTACCATTGTCTATAAAAAAATCACGTTTGTTGTATCGGAGCCCCCCTTAAATTTTTGTTTTATTTTAATTTAATTATTTATTTTTAAAGTAACTATATAACTAAATATTCTATTAATATTTTAAGCGTCTACCTGTTGCCGTTATCAATATCGAGCAAAAAAAATCACGTTTGTTTTATGGGAGTCTCCTTAAATATTTATTTTATTCTGTTTTTTAGTATTTGTTGTTATAGCGGCAACAGAAATATATCGTCTGTGAAAATTTCAACTGTCTATCCATCACGGTTCATGAGATACAGCCGGAGTCTTACGGAACCCTAAAAATAAAGTACTATTTTTCTTACAGACTATTTTACATTTCGATATATTTAAGACATAACATATTTTTTTTACTTTGTTGTTTTTCAAAATATAGCAGCGTTACCGAATGAATGGTGACTTGTATTTTTTTTTATTCTTATGGTTAAGTTTCAATTTTCATTACGAAAATGAATACTTAAGCTATAACCATAGGAAATATATATATATATATATATATATATATATATATAGAAAAAAGAGACATTTATACGCAACCCTAAAAATAAAGTACTATTTATCTTTCAGATATTTTTTTACATTTCAATATATCCGACATAACATATTTTTTTTTACTTTGTTGTTTTTCAAATTATAGCAGCGTTACCGAATGAATGGTGACTTGTATTTTTTTTTATTCTTATTGTTAAGTTTCAATTTTCTTTTCATTACGAAAACAAATACTTAAGCTATAACGATAGGAAATATATATGTAGAAAAAAGAGACATTTATCAAAAACATTATTTATGATTTATAAAATTTTAATAAAAACCATATTGCATGTGTTTTAATTTATTGCTAATAAAAAAAAAGTTCTCATACCAACTGGTACTTTTCAGAGAGAACTAGATGTCAAAAAAAAACTAAACCTAATTTTGTCGATTTAAGGTTAATATTATTGACAGTTCTGATAATGTAATGTGTGAGTGCAAGATTCACAGAATGGCTTCACGCAATTTTAACTTTTACACAATATATGGACTATTGCAAATGACCGTACATTTATAAATATTCGACGTGAATTTTTTGTCCCCTATAATCGGTTTTGTTTTTTCTTCTACCCTAAGGTTCTCTGAACGAAATCACTTTATAGCTATAAACACCTGATTGCATGGACACTCAGTAGACATATTAGTTTTTATATTTATTTATCGTCTATGTTAATATATGCAATGCTATGCAATAATTGTTGTTAATGTTACTACTACATTAAACTGATTAATATTAAGATAAAGTCACGTGGCGCAGTAAGTAAGTGAACCACTTAAGACCACTATCCTCTCGTGAACCCTTGTTATTACACATTCTAATCTCAATGAATTAACTAAATTAATACCCAACAAATTTTGTGTACCTATAGAGTATATGAGAAATAAATTAGAGACCGTATTTTAAAAAAATCGGCCAAGTGCGAGTCGGACTCGCGCACGAAGAGTTGCATACCATTATCTATACAATGTTTGTTGTTTGGGAGCCCCCCTTAAATATTTGTTTTATTTTAATTTAATTGTTTATTTTTTAAGTGATTATATAACTAGAATACTTCAAGCGTCTACCTGTTGCAGTTATCCTTATCGAGAAAAAACGCAAAAAAATCACGTTTGTTGCTGTATGGCAATAGAAATACATCTTCTGTGAAAATTTCAACTGACTTACTATCACGGTTCCTGAGATACACCCTGGTGACAGACGGACGGACGGACAGCGGAGTCTTAGTAATAAGGTCCCGTTCTTTACCCTTTGGGTACAGAACCCTAAAAAGTGTATTCTACGCCGTCTGCTAGATTAATTTTAAAAGTATACTGAAAAGTTGGTGATTGAACATTGTTAAGGTATAGTGTTAAGCATGATAGGAGTTCTTTTTATTTATTCTTAAGGTAAAAGACTTGAAAAGCCTATGCTAACTGGCAGTCTGTAACCGCCAGTTAAAATTAGAATTGATCAACATTAAACAAACAACAAAGTTTTAAGTCGTAAATTTGGGACACATCTTTTTTATTAAAATTATGTCTTAAGCCGCTCGGTTTACAGACTGTTTGCTTACGGATGATCCCAGATTAAGGCTAAGTGGTGTTAATTTACGACAGACCCTTTTCAACCTAAAGTTCGGCTGAAGTTGACATTGACATCTGTTATTATAAATGAAGTTTAGTTTCAAAACAAAATTTCATTAATTAAAAATAAATTTAAGTACAAAATAAGCAATCATTTCTCCTACAGAAACGTAATTTTTAATGTCAGAACTCCTTAAAACATATGTAAGATAAATATTCAGTCAGAACAGGTCAACCATAACAGTTAACTGGTTGTTAATTTGTTTAATTAGTTGTATCACCCTTAAGTACTTGGTATAGTAGAGTTGTTGATATTAAAATTAAGGGTCGTGGAATATTTATTGAAATAAAATATAAATAGGTTGAGTAAACGCACACTTTATGCCGTCCACTAACCGTCAACCTAGGATCAACCATCTACTCATCTGCCTTGTCGTGCACCAGCGGTTTACCTGCAATCGAAGCGCAGTCTGTGCACTATTTACTAATTATTATGCTTTGCAGCAAAACTTGTGGCCTAGTCATTGCCAAGTCTGCTTCAGAATTCTTACAGTCGAGTGATCACTAGGTAGGCAACGTCCGCCAAAAAGCACTTGACTGGTGTCAAGGAGAGTGCCTGCCCATGCAGTGGGGCATATAACGGCTGAGGCGAGGTTATATTGCTATACAAAGATATCCATATACTAAACTGTTAGCAGATACTTAGTAATTTTTCTCTCTCTAACTTTCCTTTGACACTGATAATTTACTTAAATAGGTCCAAATCTCGTAATTTCTGAATTTGTATTTGCTACTATTACTACTTACTAATTTTAGAGTTATGTATGTGTGTGTATAAGTGAGGTTTGTTTTTGCGATCAGATATGTAGAGAAAGAATAGATTAATCCCCTTCACTCAAAGTTTTACAGCAATATGCGCAGTTCGTTTTTTATCAATAAATTGTCGATTTCGATAAATTTAGTTCTGTTGGGTTTTCGAGGGTGCTAAATTCGTCTTTTATCAGTATTTAAAAATGCAAGATACCGGATCCAATATGGCGTTAATGTTTTCGAAAATTTCTTTGATTTCTATGAATCAGTTTTTAGAAATCCACGATGGTGGATCCAACAAAATGTCAATTTTTTGCTAAAAACTTTGATAACAAGAAAACAAAGAAAAGTTACTGTGCGGTAATTAATTTCTTTGATTTCTATAAAGCGAAATTCTGTTGCGTTTTCAGGGGTTTAGATTCAAATCTGTTATCAGTTTTTAGAAATCCACGATGGTAAACAAAGATAAGTTACTTGTGCGGTAATTGCTGCCGGACTATTTTTTTTAGGTTAGTTATGAACATGTGGGTAGACAAAACAATCTGGAGGAGGTCTTTGCCAATGTGACCAAAAACATAGTCAAAGCTGCTCTACATAGTTTACCAAATTACTCCTCGGTGCTATTTCATATCTTTAATCTTTAAGTAGAATATCTTTATCAATAAGTAAATCTCTGGACGAGATTATGGCTTTAGGAATTTATAAAATAATACTTTTCTACATATCTCACTTTGCAGGCTGTGATTTTTCTGTGACCTCTTTCTCACTCTATGTTTTTGTTAATTTTGTAAATTTACCAAAAAATTGTCTGCAATCTTTAGAGAACAAAGTTTTCTAAATTTTCGTATATTATAATTTAGTCTAAAAATACTCCGCAATAAACCGTATTCTAAATACAATTTATGCGAATGAACAGCTTTTGTACGAAACAGTATTACATAAATTGCGTCCAAATTACTTTATAATAGAAAGTAAACGGAGTGAAAACAAAACCCAGAGTAATAATTGGTTGTTATTGTGAGCTAAGTTAATAAGAGACTACGATTCGCAGCGCCTTGTAGCGTGCTTCATACAAAATAATTTTCCTCTTATTTTTGACACTTACTTATCAAACATTACAAAATTTTGAAGACATGTTCTAGGAATAAATTCTAGGTCTACAGTGTGCCAGTTTTCTATTAAATTGTATACGTTAATAGTTAAAGATAATTCAAGAGGATTCTAGTTTTTAAAACAAATGGTCTCAATTAAGATTTTTAGTTAGTAAAAACATTTTTCAGAATTTTGGAAAACCACAGACATAGATATTTGGCTTGAGATTATCTCTACAAAATTTCACAGTGTTTGATTAGTAAATGTCAAAAATAAATGGAGAATTCGTTTGTATGAAGCACGTTGCGAGACGCTATGAATCGTTTTCTCTTAAATCTCTTATTTAAAAGTTATTAACAAACGATTAGAGAATACGTTATTTAGAAACAGTGTCAGATAAAACTATTGAGTATAATGTCAAATGCACAGTAAAGTGTTCGTTTATTTTTATTTAGCTTAGGATTTAAATTGGATAGTATATAATCTACCTTTTATATTAAACTAAGGATTTTTGCGTCAGTGTTTACTTCTGGTACTTTTTTATAATTTGAATAAAATGAGTGATTGCCTAAAGTATTTTCAAACGAAATAGTCATCGAACTTTTCCTTTTTTTCTAGTTTAGCAAGTCAGCAACCTTTTTTATCTATCTGTTTGTTTTCAATAAAGGAATTTTCAGCGACGAATATGATGTTATTTTGATGGACTTTTCTTAAAATATTTTGAATAGATATTCAAAGAATAAGTCATATGTAAACAAAGTTTAGATCTCAATAGAGGCAGACAGACAATACAATTTTGTAGTATTTATAGGTAAGTATCTTAGACGTGAAACGTATTTTCTAAAGTGAGGTATGTTTTAACCGCATTCGGGAATTTAAAAGGAAGATTTGTAGCTCATAAATCACAAACCACAAGATCATTAGAACCCTAAAGAGCTAAACATAGAATTCTTACATTTCTTTCTCACGCAAACTTCAAATTAATAATACTCGAAGAACTTGACATATTATTAGTTTACAACATCTGTATTATAATAATATTTATTAGTCTTTTCATATTTATTTACTTAAATTTTATTAACTACAAAAATCTATTTCTAAGGACCTATAATATTTTTTTACGTTTTCTTCAAAAACATAACTAAGGCTGGAATATTTAGCATAGTATGTGGCTGTCAAAAAATCAGTGAAATGCTAGCTTAAGTACCAAGATTTACAACCACAAACAAAAACAAAAAGCGTATTTTTAAGCGGTCACCCATTCAATGACTGACCAAGTCCGACATGCTTAACTTTGAATATTGTTTTCGATAAAAAATGTGTAACTATTTTTCTAATAATATCGACTATTTTCGCTATAGATGGCGCTGATACTGTGGTTTATGATGATAATGGCCTAAACCTGACTGTCACTTGGGGGTTATTATTGTTGTTATACTTAATTTAGAGCTTACACCTTCATCACTGCATGTTTAATGCTAGTATTTCTGTTTTTATGATAGAGCAAAAACATCAAAAACGTATTTCTTCTGTATTTTTTGTAAGGTAATCTGCCGCTATTTTAACACATATTCTGTGAAAATTTTAGACTTCTACCTACATAGGACTAAAATGTAGAGCCCGTTAATGGTCTAACTGACAGAAGTACAGTGTAGGCTTAATAATAGGTCTCCGTCGACACTCTTTGGCTAAAGAGCATACCCTTTATGCTAATGAAAGCACAAACCACAGAAGCATACCTACTTATTCTAAGTATAAGGTAATTGCATCTAATAAGGGCCGGGTTCTTGGAAATCCTTATAAATCAATTTTGGGAAGTGTGTTAGTTTGTAAGACAACATGATCAAATAAACTGTTTTTATTTGAAGAGAAAATATTGTAAAAAATTAGGAACCAATCGCCAGTTACTTACAAAAAAAGTTTTTTAAAAGCTTGTCTTTGGTCCTTATTGAGAACTAGGGCTCTGAATAAGGTCCATAATTGAACTGCAAGATTTAAGGCTTTGTATACCAGAAAAAACACATCTTAAGAAAGCAACAGCTTTTGACTACTATTAAGTTTGTAGCTATTGAATAATGAAACGGAAATTCATATAAATTGGTGTCGTGGCCCTTATAAAGTCTGAGGAAATGTATATTAGCTATAACTTTTCTAATTTCTAGTCATGAATGAAACAAATTGTAGTTTTATGCTTATTTTTATTAATTATAGTAAAGAAAATAACAAAATGTAGCTAATCAGTAATTTTTTCAGTCTTAGTCCTTGGACCTTATTAGGTATTATACTTCTTTAATCACAGTCGGGACCTTATTAGTGTTTGAAAATAACAAACATGGCAACTACTAGCAACTAAGTATTAAAAGATAAATATGCACGTACCCTTAATCACAGTGTGTATTTACTTATCCTTATTATACATTTTTAACTTTAAAAAACTCGAAATGCGACTGGATTTTTTTAACATTCGTTGAAGTCCACGGAAGGAAAGACGTCTAGTCAAGTTTTGTGCGATAGCAATGACCCAGTGTAGCGAAATGTCGTTATCGTCAAACAAAAGTGCCACTTGCTAGGCCAGCTGCTTATTTACACTTTTGTAAGTCATTTACCATGTCTATTTCAAAACTTCATAACCCTAATAAGGTCCGTACCTTATTTGGGGACAACAACCTGGACCTTGTTAGGCACTTAGATATGTCCTGATAAAACCAAACAAAATCGAAATAAAAAAGCAACAATTTTAGTTACTTACATCGTCAATACACGTGCTAAAAGTATTTTTCACATCCCTATTGCAGAGAAGAAGAAAAGACCGGCTTTTATTACTAATACCACGCAAATTTCAAACCGAATATTTTATAAATTAAGTCGCGTCGACCGCTTCTGAGTTAATACACACAGCCACTGACAAAATGGCCGGCGCGAAAGCAATGAATGTCGATGCGCTTTTATGATTGGTTACTGGGGAGGGGCCGCGCGCTATTCGTTTTGGTTTCAGAATTAAATGCGGGAAGTTTAAAATGATGGACCTTATTTCGAACCGGCCCTTTTTAGGCGCAACTACCTTACTACTTTCTAGCAGCCTAAGATATATATACTCATAAGTTGTCGTTCAAAATTAATAAGTAGGTAAGTCATTTGCTGTATTAATTAAATTCTGTAACGTTATATCTGATGATCTAATTAAAAAAACATATGTATTTAAATTTATTAATGATTCCAATAGTTAAGTAAGTATTTAACCTGGAAAATTTCATGGTCATGGTTGGGGTACTGATTAATGAAGTTTGGAGAGTTTTTCTCAACCCATTGAGCCTTGGCGTCTTTTGAAACCTTATAAATGAATAAATATTTTTAGACATTACACACACACAGCGCCGTCTGATCCCAAACAAAATAAAACTTGTGCTGTAGACACTAGACAACGAATACAAATACATATATACCTATTTTTTTTAATACATACATATTACACATAGAAAACAGCCAGTCTCAAGATAAACACAAATAACAAATATTTGTCTTGTGCGGGAATTGAACCCAAGCCCCTCGATTCAGCAGTCAGGTTTAACCATGGACTGAGCCACGGAGCAGACTAAATAAAATTTATTTTATCGTAATTACACTGGGTCAGAAAAGGTTTTTGCACTCATTGAGATATATTACTCTACAGTTGCCATATTGAAATGGTGTGAACTTACAACAACACTAGCGACACATCCAAAGTCTGGAGGTCAAATATGTTTAGCATGCTCGCAAATAATACGTTCAGACTGCCTTTTTAAGATATTCCCCTATACCCGCGCCACACAATGTGTGCTAAGACTACCCTATATTTTTACCCTATTATATTTCATTAAGTATACCCTAGATTCTATGGCCTAAAAACAGCGTGCCGTTTCGACCAGTTTACAAAGACTACTACTATTGAAGCATACAAATAGACACAGTTCCGCGTAAGCACGTGACCGCACGTTGAAAATATACTATACAATTAGTACATTATATATTTTATGAAATATGAATCAATTAAATCAAACAGAATATCACTCTTAATTTTCCAAACACTTTGAATTAAAGCCCTAAATAGAGTTATTTTTTCTCACTGATTTAATAGCCAAATTATTATATTATTAGCAAATCAACTTATGTAAGGTTTAAACTATAACAAATATTTTTTTCATCAAAAGTGTCATCAGGACTGTAATAAAATTAATCGATTTTTTGCAAAAACATAATTAGTTTGGGTATACCATCACCATAACTAATAACTTTATATTAGACTAAAAAGCACGAAAAATAGACCAACTTGCGATCAAGTAGCGTGATTCTTCACAAACATACTTTTTCGTACAAACCTGCTAAATGTATGCTACTAAGTATCATCTGCTCGATATAAGCGTGCTTTTGTGCTACTAAATACCTTGTGTATTCCAGCTTTTATTTTCTTCGTCCCATGTACTATCGCTATTTTAAAATTTATTGAAGCGCGTTGTTTATAATATGTAAATACATGTAAAAATGGCTCTATCTATTGTCTTGGTATTTTATTACGGAGCAACTCTTCATCTTGTTTCTTACTTGCTTCATATTCCCTAAACATTTAAGATTCTTGCTAAAAAAAATTATGAACATGGGTAAAAAAATGGTAACACGACATTAAAATTTCTTTATAATGTATGTAGACACAAAGTTTATTAATGTGATGCATTTAGAATTTACGTGGACTGTAATTTATGTAAGCTTGAAGCATTCAGTAATAATATGGTTCAGGCGAGAAATAATATTATTATTATATTATTGGTTTAGGATTATTAATAATAATTTTATTATTGGACTGTTGTCGTAGGGCGATTTACAACAATTACAACGAGAGCAGCAAAGTGTAATGAATGACTTGCTACATCACTATACTTTGGTGAGCCCAAGTAGGTAAGTGGTGTTGGCAAGCTGTGCCAAACACTAAGGTTTGTGCTCTTTATTACTTTTCTAATAAATTATTTATCACCAATACAAGGTGTAAAGTTCTTTTCACCAAGTTGAACCTTACAGCCTTTACCAAAATATAAGTATAAACATGTATATGTTTAGGCCCTAAAATTTTAAATTCTAGGCCCACCTATTTTGATACAATGAAATTATTAAAAATAAAATATTCACAATACAGATTACAGATGTTGTCAACGGTTTTTATAATTATTACAATTATATTTAAGATGCTTTAACATCAATCGAAATGAATATAAATCAACCGCGACAAACAAGAATCGAAGCTCTTAGCAAATAAAATTAAAAAGTTGGTGGGAGACCAATCTTCTGACAAAAAAAAAGATTCATCTTCTAAGAATGATCATTACACAAGCATAAGCTTGCAGAATGAATTGATAACAATAAACGTTAAAAAAAATTCAAGTATAACAGTAAATTCACGAAGTAATCCAAATGCTTTTAATTTAATCTAAATGGCCATCAGAGACTATGTAGTTTCAGGACGATGAAGATTTTTATTCGTTCCTAACACATTAAAAAAAGTAATTGAGTTATGGCAAGAAAAAATTACGTTCCCCCCTTTATTTCTGAAGTCAGTAGGTACATTATAAGAAATAAAAATTAACTGGATTAATGAATATTTTCAAAAAAAACTATAGGGGAATTGTGCTTAAGAAGACAAACTCAGGTGAGATGACATACTGCTTATATCCGTTTAAAAATACGCGCCATAATAGCCTAAATGTTGTTTACACATTAGCTCACACATGGTGGCTCGTGTTTTTGCGGCAGACCGTGCGCATTTTTATGATTTTGTTACTCAAAAATATTATTTTGTTAAAAGTATTTGTGCAGAAAAATAAGTATCAGGTAAGTTTTTTGTTGTGTTTGAATACTTTGATTTGAGCTGTGGTTAATATACTTTAGAAATACAAAAGAATAATAATAGGAACGTAAAAGTTTTAACGCACAAAAGCGGGCAAATATTTTTTACCTCTCAGGGTAAGATGACCGTCGGTTAAGGAAAAAATAGTATGTCACCTTACCCTGTAGTTATTATATAGTAAATCGAAGTCAGGAGAGCGTAGGGAATGTTGCCAATTATACAAGCGATGTTGCCACACTCTATGTGCTGGCGTTGCACCAAGAACTACAACGTTCAACTATGAATTGTGCACCGATAATTTCATATGTCAACTTAGACTGATGAGTGTCATTTTATCCACATGGACATGTTGGTAATAAAATATATTTTATAGTACTATTGAATTTTTAAATATTAGCCTTAATACAAAAAGTATGACATCTTAAGTACAATTTTCCTACCGCTTATTCTTTTTCCTATAGTTTTAAAAAGGAAAAATAAGAAAAAATTATTTAAAATTAGTTTAAGTTACGAAAGACTTACTGTTAGGTGTGGGAACCTAACGTGACCGAAGGTCCTTAAATTCCATTTTTCAAGGGCCCCCTTATATGGCCCTGAAATATTTTTTAACGGTCATACATGCTGGCTGATTTCTGAGACTAATGTTTGTAAAGCAGAAACTAACATACAATAACAAACTATTACTATTTAGTCAAGTATAAGTCAGGCTCGCACTAAGATTGAAAACAATATAAGAACTCAAAGCGTTGGTACGCAATGAGCTCTATGTATCGAAAATAATGCAGATTATACAGAAAACCAGTTTCTCTGATCTGAAAAAGTAATTAAATTTTTCCGAACGTAGGCACGAAAGATCTTAAATGATGTGGCTAAGCGGAACCTCCGATGCCAATTTTGTTGACTGCTAAAATTTGTCAAAAACATATTTAGTCAATTTATCGTATTCTGTCTTAGACTTATTAAGCAAATCCGGAAACTTCTTAAAATCAGTCTAATACACTCCAAACTCGTGAATTTGTGACTTCAATGTATGCAAGTACATTAACAGGTCTCGAGACATAATCATAAATGCATTAATATTTTTTCTCTCGAATTTACAAGTCTGGTGTTAAGACTGTTTCCAATAAACTCCTAGAATTATTAGGTATGTTTAGAAATAAAATGTGGTAAAAATACTTTTTTTAAATAAGTCTCCCTTCTGTCTGAAAAATAAACCTGTATATTAGGTATGTCATTTGTTCCATAGTAGACACTCCCTAAATTTACTTCACCTAAACGTGAAATCTCCAGAAAAATCTCGTGCAATTACACTCTCAGAACATTTTGGTCGTAAGCCAAAAAAGCTTAAAATCAAAGCAAACTTTTCGTATAAAGTAATTTCCTCGCAAGTATGAGTAAACATAAGTGAGTAGAAACAAAGTATCTAAAGGTGTATAAAGTAGATCAACTCGCGCCAAATGGTTAGCATCGTTGCGGTGAGGCGGTGCGGTGGGGAAGCGGGTATCTTTCACCATATAGCCATGCACAGCTCGCAACTGGGTGGATTCAGGGATGTTAGATATACAATAATTATTGTATCCGTACAATAATTTGGCCTCTGACACAATATACAATTATGTTTTGACAATTGTATGCGACAGTACAATAATTTAGGACTCACACTACATACAGTATTTTTGTTTAATTATAGGACTCTTTGATACCTCGTATATGAGGTGAGCGTAAAGTTCCGTGCGTATATTGCGTATATTCAGACCGATCAGTATTCTTTTTCCATCGTTGGTAGAATTCCGTATCGTTGCCGTCGCTTCAGCCGGAAGACGACCACTGCTGAACGTAGATCTCCCCCATATGTCTCCACAACGGCCGGTCCTGAGCCGCCCACGTCCATCGGCTTCCTGCGGCTCTAACCACATCGTCTGTCCACCGGGTAGGAGGTCGTCCTTCACTGCGCCTTCTGATCCGTGGTCGCCACTCGAGAACCTTTCTTTCCCATCGGTTATCAGTTCGACGAGTGATGTAGCCTGTCCACTGCCGCCTCAGCTTCCTAACTTTTTAAGTTTTGCCGGTAACTTTGGTTTCAAAATGGGCAATACAATAATTTGGCTGCAAATACAATAATTCCACAGACGACGTCTGACATCCCTGGGTGGATTCCCAATCGTGGATGGCAGTTGGCGGGCGATGCAAACGTCTCGACGATAGGATTACCATCCATGCGGGTTTGTCCGGATATTTGGCCTTTTATCCGAATTTGTCTTTTGTCCGGACTTTTGACTTATGCAGTTTTTTTTACAAATGAATAAAATTCGACTAGTTAATCAGTCTCACTCATGACTCATCTCAACTTAAAACAATCAACTTAAAGTTTAAACTTTTATAATAAAATAGGATTTAATAATTTATCTGAGTATGTGACTATGTCCGGACTTTTTTTGAAGTGTCAGTCTTTTTGTCAGGACTTTTAAAATATTGAAATGGTAAACCAATGCGCACATGTTGTGCGTATTTTATTTGTAAAATTTCAAAGGCACTACGTGCAGTGACTAAGTGTTCAAACATTACATAGTTACTATATAATTATTATTTATGACGTACTACATATTTTCTGGGAATTATATACCTGATTTACCTGATTTTCAATTTTCCTATTGCTATATAAGTATAAAATAATACCTAACCTACATTTTTTAAAGTAGATATACGTAACCTACCTTACCTTCGGTTTGCCGACGATATTGTGGTCATGACAGAATCGATGGAGGACCTTAGCACAATGCTCGAAAGTCTCAGTAGAGTTTCCCAACGAGAGGGCCTCAAGATGAACATGGACAAGGCCAAAAAATGGCCATGTAGCATCCACTCCAATAAGTGTTGGGAACTATACACTCGAAGTTGTTGACGAATAAGTATACCTGGGACAAACTGTTCGATTAGGTAGGTTCAATTTCGAGAAAGAGGTTAATCGCCGAATCCAACTCGGCTGGGCAGCGTTCGGAAAATTGCGTACTATTTCCTCGTCCTTAATACCCCAGTGCTTGAAGACAAAAGTCTTCAACCAGTGTGTGTTGCCAGTGATGACTTACGGAACTGAGACGTGGCCGCTAACTATGGGCTTTATACGAAAGCTCAAGGTCACTCAGCGGGCGATGGAAAGAGCTATGCTCGGAGTTTCCCTACGTGATCGAATCAGGAATGAGGAAATCCGTAGGAGAACTGAAGTGGCAATGAGCAGGGCACATAGCTCGAAGAACCGATGGCCAATAGGGTAAGAAGGTTCTCGAGTGGCGACCACGAACCAGAAAGCGCAGAGTGGGACGGCCCCCTCACAGATGACGTTGGTTAAAGGCGGCACAAAGTCGCACGCTATGGAGAAAGTTAGGTGAGGCCCATGTCTAGCAGTGGACGTCAATGGGCTGATATGATGATACGTACCCAGGTATATTTTTAAAATACCTATTTTGCAGAGTGTGCCTGCAGGCCTCCTTGTGACTACCTACTTATAATATTAATATCCTTAAAATCTTGCTTATAAATAACATATTAACATCGACAACCCTAACCATTTTTTGCGTTCAAATTCTGTGATCTGAGGTTTGTATGGAAGTTGACCTACTGACTGGCGCGGACTTACTTTTGTATACGTACTTTTGTATAATTAACTAGTATAAGTATGTATCGTCTAGTTAAAAAAACAAAAATACTTACATCAATTAAAAAAATACTATCATCAATTAAAAAAATACTATTACGACTGTTGTAATTGCCAATAAGCAGTATTTCAAAAACTTAATAATTGAAGTAAAATAATAATGTTTGCGATTTTTGCTGGCATGGATCACATGAGTATTACGTGTAGTATGTAAAGTCTAGAAACACACAAATACTAGGGACTTATAAAGTCAATGAAGTCAGTGAAGTACATCATTCTTACAAAAACATAAATCCTACAAAAAATTAAGAAACACATAGGTACTCGTACGTAGAACACTAAGACGGCATCTTACTGTTGCAATTTGGTATGAAATTATTTATTTACATTGACAAAGTCTAGAAACATAAAATAAAGCGAGAATTAAAATGTGTCAGTCCACAGTATCAATATCAATACATAAATAAAAACTTCTGACCGATTTGTTAACGCTCAGCCTACACCGCTGCGCTAGTTTTAGACCCCCAATATAGATTTTTTTGGTCTTGCAAAAATAAGTTTCTACTTTTCAGTCCATTATATTTTTTTTTCCCTTTTTATTTTATACTTTTAACTAGGATAACTCCAGTTCAAATTTAAAAATATTTTACTAAAGTTAGTAACATTTCTAAATTTGGAAAAGGTAAATGTTTTTTCTGTGGGTGGAAAACGATGAATACAGAAATAATTTCTACAAATCTCGATAGTTTTGAATAATTACTATTGAGTCATTAACCATTAACCTAAAACTCTTCTACTAAACTAAATACCGTTTTATTGTATAGTAATATATACAAAGATGACTTATACGTATAAGTAATATTTTGTGCTTACAAGTGTTTTAGTTGGTATAGTGTATGTTTGGTAAGGTTTTTATAGCCAGTTATTTGCGGCAAAAACTAAGTGAGTGGTGTCTTAATACGAGTATTCACTATTTCCTTCAGCTTCGGGGATTCATAAAAGCCCCCTATCTCGCTACTTCACCAACACTTGCAGGAAGATTGTTTACCGCAGTACAGAAATAGCAAGGGCTGCGCTGACCGCTTACCATCAGGTAGGGCATGAACATCGGAATCTCGGAATATCGAAATCCCGGAATCTCGGAACGTTAAGTCCCATAGTAGCCGCCACCCCCCACCCCCCTCACACGACGCTGACATCCCCGGGTTCGTCGGCGAACGCAAGGACCTTCAGTCCGCACGCTTACCTCATATACGATTTAGCAAAGATTGCCGGGGCGCTTCTCGCCCCCACTCACTTGGGCTTCCTTCCTGGCACTGACTCACCTTCGGGTTCGAGGCTCACGCCGGTCGAAGGCACGACCCCAAAAGCGACAAACCAAGCCAAGGCTTCCCCCCGCGGGGAGCTCTCAGCGTTAGGCACTTTATGGGCTGAGTATCCTTCAGAGTCTCGCCCCAAAAGCCCGGTGGAGCGGTAATGGCTGCATCAGCCAAACTGTATAGTCATTCAGAGAAAAAAAACTGACAGCTACAAAACAATTATTATGGAAACCCATTCTACAAATTAGGAATTTAAAAGTAATCGTTTACGATAGAATCCATCGTTCGTAATGAACATTGTATTTTTTTGGTTAAAGGATCTCATATTTTTTTAACATTCAAAAATATCATTTTGGTTAAAATACTGAAATCCGAACCTTCTTGGTCAGATTTCCTCGTCAGAGATTGATTTCGTAATTTATTTCAAAGAACCCCCACTTACTCATATTACAGGCACCGATACGATTTCCTTGACACAAGAAGTGTAATGTTTTATTTTCAATTTCAATCCATATATTATATATTGTAATATGAATATTATAAATGCGAAAGTAACTCTGTCTGTCTGTCTGTCTAAAATCTATCTGGCTGTACGTTAACTCTTTACGCTTAAACCCGTTTGAGTCCCGGGGAAGGACATAGGCTACTTATAAACGTCAAGTGTGCGTTTTTTTTATTTTCTATAATTTAGGTTGGATGGAACCGCGGGCAAAAGATAGTAATAAATAAATTTAAGATGTAATACGTTACAAACAGGAATGTAACTATCACCTAAACAATTAATTATGTACATTTGAATACCAGCATCCTTCGATAATTTCATGGCTACATTGACCTTTTCAATAAGAAAAAGTAAAAGTGCTTTTTTCTCTTTGAAATCGAATGCCTACTACAAATAAGATTTGTAACAAAGAAATTTTAATAGTGTTATTATTAATATTTTTAATTTTTAGTTTTTAAAATTGATGTTGACTGAGTTCTTTATAGAAAATTAGTTTATTATGAATCCGTTCTAAAGGAAAATCGAGATAAGTTAAATTCAAGATTTAAAAGAGTTGTTTAGTACTCGGAATAGTTTAAAGTTACTAAAAGTTAGCTTGAACATACCCGTAGCTATTGTTGTCAATGCTGAAAATTCAGTCATGCGAAACTAACCAACACTGAATTTTCTAAAACACTTTCTGTGAAACAGGTTCCACTCTAGTGCTTTTTGTTTCACTGCTCACAGTGTTTGCCCGCAAGCGATGTAACGTTGCCATTTAGAGGGCTACAAACTTCAGTATCTACAGTATAAAATCTACTGTGCTCTCATCTTCTCTTTCTTTTTCTTTCTCCTCGGAATATACAGTAAAAAACATGTGTGAGCATTGTTAAAAGTTAAAATACTTTGGAAATGGTTATAAATGTTATACATTGCATACTTAAATTGGAATTTTACAGTGCTTTCAGATTGTTTGTAATTACAAAATACAGTGTATTAATGTAATTTTACTTATATTTATATTATATTGCGTTCTGTAACAAAAAACAAATACATTGTATGAAACTGCAAACTGTGAGCACTGCCCTTGACTTAAAATGACTAAAGAATAATTAACTCAAATTTACCATTAAAAATGTACACATAGTTTCTTGTGATATATTTTTTTTTTAATTTTACTCTTATTTCATAAACCATAATGTGTAGCAAAATGGGCTAAAGCAAAAAGGAAAAAGGTACAAATGTTACGAGCAGAGTTCGCTCAAAGACTATTCGCAATCCTAGGACAGTGCCAACTCTGTGGGATTAGGTTAACCATAGGTTGGTATGACGAAAATTACCAAAATCTGGTGGTTTCTAGTGGCATTAAAGGCGGCTACTCACACGTCTGCTGCAGGGGCAATCCAGCGCGCAAGGTGGCTGAAGCAATCTGGGAGGCTTCTCTGCAAACATTTCTGCCGTTCAGCATGTGAGTGAACGTGTTAAGGAACACATGTTTTGTTTAAGGATAACGAACTTGCTATCAAAACACCAAAGAATTTGTAAAGTCTTCGCCGTTTTTGTGATGCTATTACAAAAAAAAAGAAAAAGGTAATACGAGTTAAAGAAATGGTAACAGAAATGAATAAAAATGTGCCACTTAAACGTTATGAGAAAATTGGAAGGAGATAATCTTAAACATTTAAAAATAAATTCATGATCTTTATTTTTCATTTTATTATTTGTATCTACCATAAAAAATTAAAGAAAACACCTGATCCACACGACAGTCGCAAACGAACTAAGTCCGAGAAATTGGCCCAATCGCTACACACGCGAGTAGTTGCAGGGCGGCAGAGGCAATCTATAGAGATCAACCTTACTACTACCACTACCTTCTGCTGCTCTGCCTAGCAGGCAATTCAAGAAATTGCCCCTGCTTCCCTGCACATCTGTAATATCTGTATAATTACTGGCTCACCATTGACGTATTCAAGTAGCCTATGTCCTCCCTCAGGATTCAAACCTAATGCCAAAATACATATAAATCAGTTCAGCGGTTTAAGCGTGAAGAGGTAACAGACAGACAGACAGATAGATAGAGTTACTTTCGAATTTATATTATCAGTATGGATGAATCTTATTTTATTGTTTAGATACATATTGCAACATTACTTATCTGAGATGTTTATTGCCCGGATATTCCCCGTATTGCCGATTAGGTACTGATATTCTAAACTCTTAGTGCTCTTGTAGACGAAACCGGACGCCGGACGAATTAATACAAATTTTCGGCCGTCTGTCATCCGGCATATGTCTCTCTCACTGTAACCACGTTCAACATTGCGCGCAGTCCGTGTATTATTCGTACCTAGGATATAGGTATAATGCGCGCCAGCTAAGATAAAACTTCACATACCACTTTTTTAAGTCCCTTACGCAGAGAGGCGAAAGGGCAGGGCAAGGTATGGCGACAACCATCAGCGCATGCGCCAAAGATGCTTCACATTAATAAACGTAAAAATAATTTTTATGATTGACTGTACATCTGCGCAAGCCCCCCACTTCTACCACTCGCCAAGTCTCATCTTACGTGGCGCGCATACATGTATTCGTACTTCTAGAGCAATATTGCTTACACGACTAACTATTTGAGCACCAACTATTGATAAAATCTACTTACATGATAGATATAGGTGTCAAAAACATTAAACGAAAAGCATCTTAAAATGTTACCACTAACAATTTCGGATTAAAAGTAAATTATTATGTTCATTTCAGTGTTACCAACTCTCAAAAATATTTATCCCTAAAGTTTGTGTCAAAAACCCCTAAAATCGCCTTTATTATTGAGTTGTCCTTTATAATTGAGATATATAAATTCACAATGATTTAGAAATAATATGCTGTAATATGTTTCAAAAGTCTTCTTATTATAAGTTATTTATAAAATTATATTGGATCTGTTTTTCAAATCTTCGTGTACTTCTAACTGTACGTTTTTTTATATTTATTTTCCTTAGGCATCATTAATACATTTCTTGTCTACACACAATTCGAACCAAAATCGAAATAACAATCGTCTTAACTTCGATTTTAAAAAAAATTTAGCCTATTTTTTGGCGGTATCCTTTCTGACATAAGCTTATGTCAAACAAACGTTCAAGTTTAAAGAAATATAGACTTATACACAACAATAACCGCCATATGCATAGACAATAAAATGACCGCCAGTGGCGCCAGTATTGCCGCCAGTCACCACTGAGTGGTTGTAGAATTACGTACTAGATGTCGTTATAAGTTGCTAGGTCAAGAAATAAATATTAATATTATCCATTTAAATATATTAAAGAGTCAAAAAATCCCGGAAAATACCCCTAAAAATTTCAGACCCCTATAAAATCCCATCTCACTTATTCACCCCCTAAATCTGGGGGGAAAACCCCTAAGTTGGGAACCGTGGTTCATTTTGAGTAATGAATAGCATTGTTGTGCAGTGAAGGATATAAGTAAAATAAAAGAAACGTTTCAAGGGGCTGAGTTTTGTATTTAAAAATAACAATAGTAGGAAACAATGGATGGAATAATCATTGTTCAACGAATGAATACTATGTGGACCCTGCGGCAATGACAGAATATACAAAAGGGAAATGATTGTTCCGCTATGACGCGGGAAAATATTACACTTCACACCAGGCCTCTATTTTATATTTTAACTAGCTGACCCGGCGAACGTTATTTCTCCGCACCAACCTACTGTGAAAGGGTTGTACTAATTCAGAAACCTTTTCCGGCATGTGCATAACAACTTACCAAAATTTCATTACAATCGGTTTACCCTTAGTGCGCGAGTCCAACTCGCACTTTACCCTTTTTTTTCTTTCATAAAAACTTGCCCTAATACTAACAAACTCAACAAAAAAAAATTACCCGAATTAGTGCAGCCGTCTTCGAGTTTTCCTTAGTGAGCGAGTCCGACTCGCATTTGACCTTTTTTCTTTCATAAAAACCTTGCCCTAACATTAACAAACACAACAAAAACAAGTTACCCGAATTGGTCCAGCCGTCTTCGAGTTTTCCTTAGTGCGCGAGTCCGACTCGGGCTTGACCATTTTTTTCTTTCATAACAACCTTGCCCTAACAAAAACAAGTTACCGGAATTAGTCCAGCCGTCTTCGAGTTTTCCTTGGTGCGCGAGTCCGAATCGCACTTGACAGTTTTTTTTTTCATAAGAACCTTCTCCTGACAATAACAAACACAACAGAAAAAGAATTAGCGAAATCGGTTTAGCCGTTCACGCGTGATGGCGTGACCAAGGGAAAAAGGGATTCATTTTTATATATATATATAAAGATATCAGATATATATAATTCTACTGTACGTGTGTATGTCACTGTTCTTCTCCTTAACGGCTGGACCGATTTGAATGATTTTTTTTGTATACGTTTAGGTTGCGCCCTTGATGGTTTAGATTCACAAATCAGCCCGGCAGATGGCGCTGCAGTCGGTAGACAACGTCTGCCCGGTCAGCTAGTTTTACTTTATATTTGAAACTATCTTTCGCTTGTGTTTGGGATATGACAACTTCATAATTATAGTTAGAAAGCTATCGTTTTAGCTATAGTTTTTTCACATGGAATTCGGATATGGTCGTTCTACTATTTTCAACTATTTTAGCTCAATTGAATGCTCCTTTGCGACGCAACGTGAAGAAAGGACAAACAAACACACTTTCGTTTATTTAGTCCGAAATGTCCACTATATACAATATATACAATAGGCCTCTCCCATATGTCCCCACAGCGGGCGGTCCTGAGCTAACCTAGTCGTCTGTCCACTTGGTAGGAGGTCTTCCCACGCTGCGTCTTCCGATCCATGGTCACCACTCGAGAACATTTCCTCCCCATTGGTTATCGGTTCGACGAGCAATATGGCCTGCCCATTGCCACTAACTTTTTGAGCTATATCGGTAACTTTGGTTTTTCAACGAATTTCCTCATTTCGTATTTTATCGCGCAAAAAACACCAAGCACAGCTTTTTCCATAGCTCCGACTCTAAGCTTATTTAAGAGGCCAACAGTAACAGACAATGTCTCTGTACCATAAGTCATCACTGGCAACACACATTGATTATAGACTTTTGCCTGTAGGGACTGAGGTATTTTGGGACGAAAAGATGTTGCGTAGTTTCCCGAATGCTGCCCAACCGAGCTGGATTCTTCGGTTAGTGTTTGGAGTCAAAGTAATTTTGTCGACTAAAATCATTTAGTGTTGAAAATCTGCAGTCAGAGTATTATTGAATTAGTCGCAGATTTTTAAGTGCAAAGGACTTATAGCATTCAACACATTATTTACAAAATGGACATCATCTAAGTAAAAAGGAAAGACTTAATCGTAGTAGAAACTAAATATGGCGCATATAATTTATAAGACAAAGAAAACCGCAAATATAACTAATATTATAAAAAAGTTTCAAGGACGTAATAAGAATTTTCTTAAAATTAACAATGATAATTAAATGATAATTATTTAATGGTATAGTATCTACCAATGATAAAATATTTCATAGCTTGATAATTTTACTCGTCTTATGTATTGCTTAAGAAAAATTTGTACCTAAAAACCCTGGACGGAGGAAAATAATTTATTCACTAAACTTACTAGAGGTGGTGAGTGAGCAGAGCACTAGACATTGTGCTAGCTATAGTTGCAACTTTCACAAATATTTGAAAAACCTAATTTAATATTTTGAAGTCAAAAAAGGTTTTTATGTATGTAAGTTAAATAATCATTAAGTTGCAACTTTTGAAAATCCTACAGTATATATCCTTCAGTTTATTAATAACAACATTGCAAACAATTCACATGTAAAAGATAAAGGATTCTTAGTTTGTTTTAAGTAAACAGATGCAATTATTTTAAAAGTTTTATCGTTGAAAAATTTGAAATTTTTGCTGAAACACAATTTTTATTTGGATTTTTTTTATGAAAGCCATTTAATCGCAAGCCAAATAAAATGGAGTGAGAATTTTTTTAACTTAGAAATGCTTTCAATAAATAATAATTATAATTTTACTACATAGCTGATCTGGCAGACGTTGTTACTGCCCTTTCCGTTGATGACATCTCCCGTCGTTGCATCGCTCGAGCGCACTATTATTTTGTTTTCACTGAAAGTTCTTTTTTGCTTGACTCCTAAGGGTCGTAGCGTGATGTTAAATAATCTATACCTTTCCTCAATAACTGGGCTGACAAAAGAAAACTACGTCACCAATGTTTCGGGATAATATTGCAATTAGTGATTCATAATCGAGACTAATTTAATACTAGTGGAGACATTAAGAATTTATTTAAAGATTAATAATAGAATGTAACTAATAGGTTAATAATAAGTAATCTTTTTGTTTTCTAATTAATAGTTTAATCATTAGTAATCTTTTTGTTTTCACATCTCTCGGCGCGGAGCATGTACGGTCTAACCGTACATCGCGGGCGTCAGCATTTTCTACACGATGCATTTCCTATAATTCGGAAACATTTTTGTTTCGAAGCCAGTACATGTTCGAGCATTGTAGCGTGCACTTACAGCAATAATCAATTATCAACAATTTAGCAAAATCAGCATATTTACAATTTATTTTCACATTTTCTATCGTTTTAGCAAGTTTTTAGTTTTTTCTCATTTTATTAATCTTAATTGCTTTTGTGTGTCATTTTATCCTTTTAAATTAAATTATTTAACTTGTCAATTTGTGTCATTAAAGCAAAGCAGCAGGTGTTAGGCAACAAACCCAACATCTTTATGGTATAGAGATGCAAAAAGAACTTTTCAAATACGACTGGTAGTTTCAGAGATTGGCACTTTCAGCAAAAAAACAAGACAACTTTTCAGGTTTATTATATTACACTGACGAGCATAAATAACTAGTCACTTACATAGAGAACAATGTTTCCTAAACAACTTTTGATAGCTCTATTCAAAGAAACGTTGAAGTTTATTTAATCATATATTTAATTATTTATGTGTAGGTAAAATAAAACTCTGTTTAATATAGGTATACTCTTTTTAATAAACTTTTTGTACCATGAACTATCTTCACTAGTTTATAAAATATCGTTATTTATGAAAGTAACTAGTTATTTTTGTTCGTCAGTGTAGTATAGATAACTTTAATAATTTTCATTAAATGTTTTATTATAAAATCTGCCAATCAATAATATGTAACAGAGTCCTTTAGATAAATACAATCGTTTTACTCATTTAAATGACAAAATTAAAAGCTGTTTTAAATAAATTGCGTACCCATACCCGCTGAAATGGATTTAATTAAGCTTTATCATTGAAAGTTAATGGAAAGCCCAGACCAAATGAAATGTTTTGTTATGATAAGATAAAACAAATTAATGCTATAATGAAACGTCTAAAATTTTAACGAATACTAATTTTTGGAAATCGTTGCGAATAAGATTAATAGTTATATTAATTGCTATCAATAACAAATCGTGTCTTTTTAGGTATCTTATATGTTTGATTTTAAACTTGTGATTTTAAACTCATTTTGAAAATATTGAAGAATTTGAATAGTGAAGATATAGGTATATGATTTTCATAAGACTTTAAATCCAGTGATCCATAGATTCAAACCACGTAGTGGTTAGTAAAAAGTAAAAACTGTATTTTTTAGTGAACTAAAAATCAATATTTAGCCCTTAGATTTTTAAAACGATGCCTATTGAATAAAAAAAAATCCGAATTTCCGTCATGAAACGATTTCCTTTATGATTATGCATAGTACTGCTACAACATCATCGTTAAGAACCTTCACTAACAAAACTACAATATATTCAGGGTCACATCCGACCAGCAATATCAATTCCCGATTAATTACATGATTCAGTCACGCAGCGTAGAAGCTCACTGCTAAAGAATGTCCAGAATCCCTTCCGGAACCCTTGTCATGCATTATATATTCTAATCCAATCACTCAACCAAAGTGTTCAACTTAACATTTCCGCTACATACTCGATTACAAAAGTGTCACGCATGATTAATACGATAGGTAGGCACAGTAGAGTTCATAAGTGCAGTATAATTTTGTAACTCAACGGACTGTTTGCCTGTTGTGGTAGGTGAGCCTTTCCTTCGTTAATGTGCTGTAATTAATATGTGTGTGGTCTGTCAAAAACATTTAGTTTGTCGTAGTGCACGTGGGAATAAAATGTAGTGGTAGGTATAGGTAGTTGATGATTCATGTTTTCTTTGTAGTTTGGAAGATTAACCACACATGTGGTTCTGAATTTTTAAACGCGACTGTATATAGTAACAACATAAAAAACTGGCCAAGTGCGAGTCTGGCTCGCACACCAAGCTTCCGTATAAACTTATTATATGTAGATAGATCTTCCATCATAAGATCAAATTTCACACGTCTTAGTTATCAGTTTTTGGATTTTTACCTATATGTGTCATGTAACATGTGATGCTTCTCGCCAAATTTCATGATTCTAGGGCAACTTTATTTGTTGTTTAACTTGATTTATTTGTGTCACAATATGCGATAAAAATGACCTTATTTTTTTATTGTATCGACTTAGAAGCTTAATTTTTTACAGCTTAAGGTTCTTACCACCTTAATATTAATTTCAACTTGATACTTACACGTATTATTGAGTAAAAGGGTCTTGACAGACAGACAGACAATATTTTTTAATGTGCTATAACTACAAATTAACGAATTTCGGTTTTTTACCTATATTTGTGATCACAATCCATACCCGCCCGCGTGTGGACTATGATCCAAGAGTGAGGACGAATGTGGCTAATAAGGATATTTTTAAGATTACCCCTTAATCGGATTATTGGACAAACTTAAAATATTCTCCCATATATCGCCATGATCAATTCTCCAACAGCAAATGTAAGTTAATAATCGATAAAATATTTTCTATGTGATATAAGTACAGATTAAAACATTAAATGTTTCTTTTTTATTATACTAGGTCAACGAATAGGTTTTGTTTATTTAGGAGTGTTAAAATATGTAAATAGCTTTATTTTTTTTTTATTGCTTTGACTTGAAAGCTCGCCTGTTTTACAGCTCTGATTTGATATTTAATTCAATTGGATAAATAGCCCTATTTTTTTATTGCGTTGATTTAGAAACTTTTTTTTTTTTTACAATTTTAAGGAACTGTAGACTATTGTTGTTTATTATTTGATATTATTTTGACTTGATAACTGCAGGCGTTTCTGAGAAAATATGGTCTCAATAGACCGAAATCCAGACTGACAAACACACAGCCTGACAAACACACAGCCTGACAAACAGATAGATACGCAGAAGGACAACAAAGTAATCATTATTTTAATTATGTGATTACTCAAAGGTTACGGAGCTCAAACTACCGAGTAATAACGGTAAGTAACTCGTAAATATGTTTAATGTAATGTAAAAATGATATGCTTAAAAATTTTAAAATAAAAATAATTAAAATAATAACAATTTCTACAATTTTGTTGTAATGTTAAGAGGCTTTTCCTGCCTCCGCATTTATAAGTATTTAAAATACAGAGTAAGGAGGTAAAAGTTGCAAAGTGTTTTATTTGTAAATATTTACAAAACCTCGGAGCGCAGACCAGATAACGCTTTTTTCCTTTTTTTGCATATTTAACTTTTTCGAACAATAAATGTTACATCTCTTTCTCGTCACGTTTCGATTTTTACGTTTTTTAACTATGCTTAACTTCTTTTAATCAAATTCAGTGTTTCTGGGAAATGATATCATTATCAAACTAGATAACTTTTTACGACACTGTTTTGGAACTCGTTAAAGGTTATATCGTAAATCACAATGAAATGTTTCCGTTATTAGACACGCTTCTGCTAAATAAAGGGCTGAATGTTGAGTTGTTATTTTAATTTCTCACGCAACTTCTGAATTATTGCATACAACTGTTCAATTGGATTTATGAAAAAAAATTGTAGCTAATTCAATAGCTAAGAAAATTGTTGTTTGAACAATTAATGTTGTGATTGACATTTTTCTGAAGATGTCAGTGAAAGAAGAGAATCCTGAAAAAGAAATAGCAGGTCTTATTTTGCATGAGGAAATCACTGACGAATTAAATGACTTTGACGATGAAATTCACGAAGAATTACAAATATTTAACAAAGAAAATTCGGAACCTTTAACCTTTTTTATGATTTTATAACAAAACCTTGGCTAAATTTTTGACTTTCATTGTTATAATATATATATTTTCGAATAATTAAAAAACAAGATTAAATTATAAATGTAACACTAAAATCGATCAAAAATTAATAAAACATCGATAAATAAATAAAAAAATAAAGTGAACCGATTTCGTGGGAAAAAATGCAAAAGGAAACGTATAGGTACTTTACTTGACTCTTAGTTTATTTTTATACGATTCTTAAAATTGCAAAGTTGGAATGTTTACGGTGATATTGTGTTAATAATAAATACTATATTTTTTTTTGTCTTTTCCTACAAAATACATTTTATATATATAAGGGGTAATCTCTGTTTCTGTAACTACTGAACCCATTCCAAAAATTCTCTTAATAAAAGAAAGGTAAGCAATCCCTGAGGAACATGAACTATGAATTTAAATTTGTCTTTTAATCCAATCAGGAAGGCAAAAAAATACTCGGAAAAAGATACAAAGACTTAATTCTCATGTGCCTTTTGGCTACGGAACCCTAAAATAGATATTAGAAGTGAAGCAAAAGAAGAAGAAAACCACCACTGCACTACATGCAACGCTGTGACGTATCAAAAAGTGTCGTTTCGGACAATTTTATCAGCTTAGCTCTCATTCGCCAAGTGAAAGAATTTTGTTCCAATAATTTTATACAACCAGGCAAATTTTATTTGGAGTTTGTTAAAAAGATTTTCAAACCTCTTAAAAATATTACGCTATTAATTCAGTTCAAGACTAATAAAGAAAGATATAACATTACTTATACATATCCTTCCCAATCTTAGCTAATATATATTTGTGAAAGTCTGTTTGTTTCTTTATTATTGCTTAGTGTCGCAATAGAGCAACCAACTGAGCTGATTTGTGGTATATGGATTATTGAAGGGACGGAGAAGAACAGCTACCTTAAATGCAGCAAGAATAACTATAATCCAGTTTTACTTGAACTAACTATAACTTATTTAGATAAGTATATAACTAACTTAGAAATTGCCGTAAAAATAATATGCGATGATCGAATTTAGTGCGAGTGGAGCCGCAGGCAAGAGCTAGTACATGATTATTCGTAAGAAAAAATATATGTGTTTGTACTAACGCAGAATATCTGGCCTAAAAGTATACGGAGGCAAAATGTACGCAAGCTGTCTGCAAGACAGTTATCTCTTAGGATTAACTCGACGCCAGCTTGGGGGAAGAGCTTGGGCGTAATTTATGTCTCTAACCTCTATAGCTGAGTAAACAGAGCAAGTGTAATAACGTAGAAATTACGTATTGTATTTCTAACAATACAATATTTTAAAACAATTTTGTTTTAACGAAGCTCAGAATTTTGTGAGATATTTTATTGCAAAAAATCTATAATGGTAAGCACAAATCTACATTCATACTAATATTATAAATGCGAAAGAAACTCTGTCTGTCTGTCTGTTACTTCTTCACGTATTAAAATGAAATTTGGCTTGGAGATAGTTTGAGTCCCGGGAAAGGACATAGGCTGCTTGTCCTTTCCTGGTCATCACGTTTAAGTCGATTTGTTTTCTATATTTTTTTTCTATTCCAAAAAATCTAAAATCGTAAGCATAAATTTATGAGTATATCCATACTTATCCATGACTAATATAAGCCTAAGAATCTATATAATAAATGTGACAGTAACTCTGTCTGCTTGTCTTTTACCTCTTCACGGATTAAGATGAAATTTGGTATGGAAATAGTCTGGGTCCCGAGAAAGGACATAAGCTACTTGAAAACGTCAAGCGTGAATCGTTTTTTTTCTATAATTGAGGAGTAATCCTACACCGATAACCGAATTTAGGGCGGGTGAAACTGCGGGCAAAAGCTAGTTTAAGATAATTCTTTACTATCGTACTACTAATCTACTAATCGTCAATATTTTTTTGGTACTTAGCTCTTTTAAACAAAAGAACAACATCACCGATACCCAAATTTAGGGCGGGTCTTTAGCACAAACATTTATACAACAGTGAGCTATAATTAATACATAGTACATTACCTACATGCAACATATATTGTCGATAGCAGAAGCTGGTAGGCAGCAAACATATATTTTGAAGTAGGTTAATAGTACAAATGGATAAAATATAATAAAATTTTATTACCTTGCAATTCCGCTAAAAACAATTTAGTAACACTCACGTGCAGAAGTACAACATCCACATGTGTAGAATAGTGCACCTCCCTCCCTCCCTCCTTATGTGGACGAAGCCAACTTCACTATAACACTATACCACTAAATTGCTAACAAAACTCGACACGAGTTTCGCCTCAACACGAGGCATCGTCAGGAGACACAAGTTATTCGTGCCTTTACCTTCACCAATCAGTTCAGTCAGCATTTAATAATTTATTTTAGCTGAAAACAACCTAGATTTCCAATCATCCTGTCTTTTCATATCTATATCAACAGTACTTTTCACCAAATGTATCTATATTGGTAAATATTTTATAGTAGAGTTTCTATATTGTTAGGTTATAGTAGGAACGTGCTTTTCGTTTCCTTTACTTCCTCCTTTATCTTAAAGTATACTTTCTTCTTGAAATTTTTGATTCTGTTTTTTTTTTATTCACAAAAGGAACCAGCTGTTTCAAAATCTCCAAACGTAGGTTTTTCAATCAAATTGACTTTGTTCTGAGAAAAAGCGAAGTCTAGAGTACTCAAAACCGTCGAATATACATGAAAGCATATATTTACGAGTAGGTAAAGCAAGGTAAGTGTGTTAGGATCATAGCAATTGGAAGTGCTTGGTCTTTGCCAACCCTTTTTGGGAAACAGTCGTGATGGTACTCGTGTGTTTATTGGTTGATTTGGCTCTGCTTTAATGATTCAGTCTGTCTTATATAAAATATCATAAAATACAACAATAAAAATGTAAATTTATTACAAAATAAAAAGAAAGAACAAAAAAATACAATTAAGGTTCCTTGACTCATTATGATTGTTACAGAGAGCAATAGGTAGATTATGTTATGAAGTTTACTTTGAAACATTTTGCATTTCACTTTCACAGCGCTGAGGAAACATTTCATAGAACCGAGAATTTCATAAATAAAACCAAAGTGGTGAAGACAATTTCTTGATGTTTATGTTACACAGATGCTCTTTTTATGTTATGTTTATTAGAAATGTTGATATAATATCTATATTTTTGTAAAATAAAGATAAGTGTTTATGGTGGCATTATTAGTATAGCATGGACGCTAACCACAGATGCGATGACCTCTGTCATAGAGGAGCGCAACGGCAAATAATTATGCGCGTGCAACAGAGACAAATAGTGACCGGTCATTGGACAAAATTCTTCCTGCTTAGCGTCCGTGCTATAGGCTATAGCAGAACTGATGACCGCTCGTCTGAACGAGTTCTTTAGTTGAAACCGCGTCTTGGCAAACGAAGTGTGGGACGTCCCCCAGCTGGATTGCGCAAAATGTCTGGAAGCGATTGGATGCGAAAGACACAGGAACGTCTTCCTTAATAAATCAATACAACTTTAAAATGTTAAGAGTGTTATCTGTAAACGGGACGCCTGTCATACAAACTCCCTATTTGCACGAGTAAGCGTGCACGGCTCACACACTTTGAAAATTGATTATAATAGAAAAAAATTTGAAACATTTAGTAAATTTTTTTTATTTAAATTAAGTTTTTACAAACACTTTTGAATCGGTAAAGTTATGAAATAATATTTTTTTAAATCCTGGTCACAATGTTGACCGAGAAGAATCTGGCTAGAAACTCTATAGTTAATTTTATAAAAAAATCATAAAAAATAAAAATACAATCAATGATTTGAATAAAAAAATTAAGCCATACAATTTTATATTATTTGCATTTTATTTTGGTTTACCTATGATGTAATTAAGCATCTTCAGTCCCATGGATTCTAATCATTTACATAGTCTGAAATATTATAGTATGCTTTTTTACAAAGCTGTTGTTTAATAAATAATTTATTTACTTATATCAATAAGCTTATTGGTTTTTTATATATTTTTTAAGTTGTAATAGTTTTAGTATTATGACTGGATGGTCCTAAAATATTTTTAGTTTCTTTTCTATAAAAATACTTTAAAAGAAACTCTTCCGTTTTACCTTTTATTTTTAGATTTCCAAAATTCGCTTTTAATCTAATTTTAGTTGAAAATTTACTCTGACCGTAAAATCTCAAAAACATGTGTCCAAAATAAAAAAAAATTCTGATACATATGGTAATGATATTTTTAATTTTTTTTTGCTATACGCATAGTAGATTAAAGGCAAAATTTAGTTGTTCTTTGTTATTTTTTACTTCCACATAGACTTTAATTCTAGTTATATTTTTGTTTTCAGGTGCTACCAAAGGCCGCTGTTGATTTTTGAGTTTGTGAAGTAAATTGTTTATTAAGCTATTCCGTGCCTTGCAACGAAGCAACGGGCCATCTTGATTTTTGACACAGAAGTAGCTGGAGAGATACAAAATAACGTAGGATACTTTTAACCCGTTATTAAGACTAGATTTATGAATCTGAAGCAATTGGTAGGGTCGGTAGAGGTAGACCTCGGCAAACGTATGTAGATCAAATTGAGTACGTACTCAAAAAAGGCCAGGTCAGGAGTAATCGGAACCGTAGGAAATGCATAGATGCGTATAGATGAGGCAAGAGAGGTATGCCAGGATCGTAGCAAGTGGCAGACTCTACCTACCCCTCTGTGAAACAGGCGTGAGGTTATGTATGTATGTATGTATGTATTAAGACAAGACACTTAGGGAAACACGACAGCTCTATTGCTTCATTTCTCCGTAGTAATATAATGCTAATGAAACCGTTGGTAAATGCTAGTTAATATATATACTTACACCACCGGCTCTAGAGAAAAAAACATTATTGAAAAATTCAAAAGCCGATATTAATTAATGAAATTTTTCCTCTACAATTTTGGCACTCTTGTATTTTTTCTTATAAAATGCGAAAAAAAATTAGTTTTGTGTATATTATTATGCTAAAAATTAATTCTACCTGTGACCTTAAAAACGACAAACCAACAGATAAACAAGCATTTCCAATTTATAAGAATGACATAAAAATTACTTCCATACAACAGTGGAAAAAGGAAGGAAGACAATAGAGTGTTATTAATATAAAAATAATCATAAAGAAAAATCTTTTGACATTTTTAAGAAAATTATGATATTTAAAAACGGGTTTTTTTTTTATCCACTAATATAAGAAAAAGTACCAGTTAAAAGTTAACGTGTGATGATACTGATCAAAATGTCTTCTTTCGTAGTTTGTAAGTTGTATGATATCCTTCAATATTTGCTTGAATGAGACTTGATCATTGTACTTCATATACCTACATATCTACCGACACATTTTCATACTCTTCACCTATTAAACTTGCTGTATAATTTGTTAGTCAAGATCGTTAACACAACGTGTTATGAAAATTTACGTAAAGGTAATTTATCAAAACGTTAATTTTCTTAATTAGCTCTTTCACATGTTGACAGCTTAATTACAAAACCAAGGAATGCATAGCACTTTCTTTGAATACAAGCAGTTACCTTAGTATATACTTAGTTTTTTGTGTTGTAAAATATGTATTAATTTTAATTACATTTACATGTATGTATTTATATCTTCACGATCTTCACCCCAGACGGGTTTTGGCCCCAGGATTGAGCAGGAAACATACCACACTACTGCTTCGGGTAATGTATATCTAAACTAAATAAGTCTTTTATTACGTAGCTTTAAACATGTCTCATACGTCTAAAAAGGTTATTAGAATAGGTGGTAATTTTAATAAATAGGGCATTACAATAAAATAACAGTATCTATCTATACCAAGAGTTTAAAACTCATTAAAATTTTATAAGTTATTAGCTGGAGGATTCAGCTAGGCCCGCATTTGCTAAGCTACGTCATATCTTCACGTTGTCGCTTATACCGCAGAATCTGAATACCAAAGTCTTTGACCAGTGTGTCCTACCTGTCATGACTTGCGCTGCCGAAACTTAAGCAGCAGGGCTAGTCCAAAGTCCCACAGCGTGCGATAAAGCGAGCTATCCTAGGAGAGAGTTTTTAAGGGATTAAATCCGATAGGGCTTCCGAAAGATAACTAAAGTTACCGACACAGCAAGCAGAATTGGCAAGCTGAAGTAGCAGTGGACTGACCATGTCCGTTGGAGGACCAATGGAGCATACGTGTCCTAGAGTGAAGAACGAGTACCGACAACTTTAAAAGGCTGGCGTGGTGGCTGGATGCGGAAGGTAGAGAACCGTGAGAAATGGCGGGCCATAGTCGAGGCTTTTGTGATTATGAATATGATGATTTTGACTGCACAATCGCTCTTTATTTATAAATTTACCCACTTACCATAGTTTTTGTGACCCTAAATTATACTTTTCAGCAAAAAAAAATACAGTTTTAAGATTTGAGGCTATAAATATTGTTGATAAATTTAAGCAGCATCTTTCATAATTTCGCACAACTCTATTTTTCCCTATTAGAATAATTTGAATAAAATATTATAACAAATTGGTTACGAAATCTGGTTGCAGGCTGGTAAGTACAAGTGCAGAACGTGACCGAGAGGGGTACGTGATCAGTTTTTCTGAGTCAAGTCACGATTTTATCATCAGTTTTAACCGAGCCAAGCATGCGCTTCTATTTTAAATAAATTCAAAATTTGTTTTAGCACTTAATAAATAAAAACCACAGTATAAGAATAGAATATTAGGTATTGTTGTATTAGAAAAGGATTGCTATCATAACTCTCTCTCTCTAATAAATCTCTTTTATCTAACTTCAGTGTTTTATTATTTATTTAGGGTATTTATTATAGTTTATCTATCAAAAATATTATAAAGGGGTAAAATTTGTTTGTTTAGTTGTATGTATGGGGTAAACTCTATAGCTACTTTAAAAAAATCCACACATGGAAAGCTACTCTATCTCTGAGTAAATTCAGGTATATTTTTTTTTGATTAGAATACTTTTTTGGTTCTTAACATCAATTTTTGTAAATCAAGTCGTAAGAAATAAGTCAGTCATAAGTTATTCCTTCACGAGCTCAGACGTAACCTAATTATCACTGTGTGACAAATTTTTTTTTTTGTGCACTAACATTTAATGAAACGGCTATTTTTTATCAAAATAAACCTGCTGAACAGAAAAACTTAAATAGATTTTTTGTAACACGTATCATTTTAAAGTTATGATAAATTGATGTACTATAAATAAATAAAGACAGTATCAAAATTGTATATCATATTTTTTATTTAAATTATTAAATTTACACAAAAAAAATGTTATATATATTGACAAGTGACAACGAATCAAAATAGCTGAGGTTTAAGTGATCAATATAAAAAATGAGCCAAATATTCCAAAAGAAAATGATGAAATATTAACTTTGCCTCTTGTGAAGAGTAGAATCCTCTTTCATTACAAACAAATGATTTAAACACTTGGGGTGGTTACTTTTCTTCATGACTTTCGAAAAAAATGTTATGATTACCCAAATAAACTGTTAGAATTATCTTAAGACCACTAAAACTTTTAATTTATAGTCGTACAGACTTCAGTATTAAAAGAAATCTGCAATTAACAACGTTTGATCTTTTGTTTTTTACGAGGGTACACGTAAATAGTATTGACACTATAACTTAGAAACGTGACGTGTTAGACAACCATATCAATTGACAATGTTTTCAACAATGGAATAAGGAATTCAAATCACGTAATCTTATTTATGTTAGAAAAATCATGTCACACAGTATTTGGCGTAGGTATGGAGGGATTCAAAAGAAAATTAAATACTTTAAAACTCAATTGAGATATTCATTCCATGGATTTTTTTTTGATGGGTACTTTTTTGCACGTCGTAACAATGCGTACAATTTTAATGCCTTATTTTTTGTCATCGAGATAGCTGTCGTTTTATAGAAGGATAAAGAATACTTTCGTCTCGATTACAAGTTCCCACGAAAATATTTTTTTCTGCAAGTGAAACTGTTGGGTTCTTTTTCGTTTAAAACGATATATCTTAATATCCTAAAATAGTCTATCTTTCTCATTCTAGGTTAAAGAAGTGGTAAATACCACAAATCTTCAAAAAACACAGAAGTTAGAAAAGAGCAGGTTTGTTGAGCAAGATGGTTTGAGCTTTTTTTATACTTTTCTATACTCAACTGGCGTCTATCGTCTCCTTAATATAAGTAGATTCATTTATTCAAATTTATTTCTTTTGGGTTACGTTTAAATTTAAATTTATTTAATTTAGCTATAAAACGCTTAGTAGGTTTATATATGTAACAATAATTATTAAAATCACAGTTTTTTTATTTGGTCCTTTCGAATATAAATAAAAAACAATTGGAAACTACGCTTATAAAAATGAAGGAAAAAGTAGAAAATAAGCCCCGCATACATTACGGAGCAAAAAAACGTGGGTACTTCTTTTGTATTGCTGTATGATAGTTAAATGTTCCCTTTTTATCTCCTGTTGTCAAATGCAAACACTTTAATTCCGGTAATAGAATGAGTTTGACAAAAAAGAAAGATCTTGAAAATTGGTTAAAGATTATAAAGATTAAAACGTTTCTAATACGAATAAGTTTCATACATTTTAAACTGTTTGTTTTTTTTTTAAATATAAACGTTTTTTTTAAAAAAAATCAGTGTTATTTAGTTTGAATGAAAAAATTTAAGTCGAATTCACCTCAAACTTTGTACAAAAGTTTTTATACATTAGTTGTTATAGTATAAAAAACTATCTGGGTTCGCTATATAGAGAATAAGTCAGGTAAAAGATCGTGAAAATTAACGCCAACTGAAATCGTTCGATATAACTTCATTGCCCTAAAGATACCATGGAGCGAGCGTCGCCATTATATAAAAGTTAAAATGATTGTTATGCAGTGCCATTTCAGTAGATTGTAGTTATTGTCAAATTACAAAGTTTTATTGTGTAACCTAACGACGCGAGACGCAGCAATTTTTCTGTCATAACCTTAAATAGTATCAATTTTATTGCGTCCATTATTTCGTTCCGGCGTTAGTGCTTAATATATCTCGACATACATCTACCAAGCATAAAAAATATCTAAAATAAATTTAAGTTGGATTGTGAAAAAAAACTGCTTATAAAATTTAATAAATAACTTATAACTTGTACTTATTAACTTTTTTATAGTCACTATTAGCAATAAGCGATATGGATCAAAGAAGTATTAGTACATTTCTGAAGATACCGTGAAAGTAAACCTCTGCTGGATGAGTATAGTTTCGAGGCTGAACCGAAAGTGAGGCCGTCAACAATACGTATCCAGCAATGGCCTAATTCATAAACGCAGAGATAAGAAATCTTTTGAAATGTACAAGGATTATTTATGTTAAGAGGTATGTTACTCATATTTTGGCAATTATTAAAAGAAAATGTTATTATTTTTCCATTTTCGGGTAGTTACTCATACAGTGCCAATTTTGCTTTCGCAATTAAATCCGGAGAAGTACAATTTTGATATCCATATGGTCTTCTTCACTTAACTTGTTTTTACTTGCAAATCAGGCAGATTTAGTTAGTTACAATTAGAGTTCTGTAAAATGAGAATTACTTTGTAATAAATTCAGGTTATTGATTTAACTAATACAGTTTCAGAATTAAGATTGAAGTTATCCTATCATAATCCACACACTGATAAGTCAGTTCAATTCAACTTGAATTAAATAACAAAATCTAAATTTACTTCCGTGTATATTGTACAGAAAAATCTTGTTTAATTAAAAGCTGTGAACAAATTGGTGGCCAGCCAAAAATGTGCCGCTTTGACATCGACGATGGGTTTAAAACTAAAGCAATTTCGTTTTTAGTTTCATCTCCAATGTTATTTTGAAACAAAACTCTACGTTGAACAATTTTCTTTAAATATTAGTGAAGAAAAATGCCTAATGTTTCGCTGTTATGATTAAGCCAAACGTCAGAAAGATCTTAGAGGTTAGTAAATGTGAAAAACCTTAGGAGTCGGATCTACTATCGTACATTTTCCCTATTCCGCAGATTTTACAAAACCTTACGTTGTCTTTGCGGTTAATGTTATAGCTCTTTTCTTTATGGCTAATTGGAATATACACATTAAGCGCTGCGCAGTAGCATCACACATTTAAATTTATTTTTGCGGTATTGTCGTTTCTTCCTATGAATCTCTTTAATTTTAATTCAAGGTGTTTTATTTTTTGTTATAATGGAAATTTTTTGTAAAAACATAAATGACTTCCTATTGCGGATATAAAGATACAGCCCTTAAGCAGACGGACAGCGTAGCCCGTTAGTGATTGGCACAGCTCTTTAGGTAGGTAAGCACGATATTGAATTCATAGCTAAAAATATTAGGCTGTTTGTTAAACTCGTGTTGATGTATTATTTTCATTACTATTTGACTCAGCGAACGTTGTTTCACTTTAACCTATCTCCGTTATATACATAATATATATATATATATATAGCCTCTGTCTCTCTTTATGTGAAATAATGTTCCTTTCAAATAGTAAAAGATTTTTGTAAATGCGTGCCGTAGTTTCGGAAATCCATTCCTCCACGTATAAACAGACTATTAAAATCCGCTTTCTTTATTTAATCTAGGTATACTAATCCGTACTAATATTATAAATGCGAAAGTTACTCTGTCTGTCTGTCTGTCTGTTACCTCTTTACGCTTAAACCACCGATGAAGGTAAAATTTGGCATGGAAATAGTTTGAGTCCCGAGAAAAAACATAGGCTACTTAAAAACATTAAGTGTGAGTCGGTTTTTTTTATAATTGAAAAGTTGCTGTTATAATCCTAAACCGATACCGAATTTAGGGCGGGTGAAACCGTGGGCAAAAGGTAGTAATATAATAAAGCTGAAGAGTATGTTTGTTTTTTTGTTTGAACGCGCTACTATCCGAACCTATCAGTCGGATTTCGATTTTGATTTTGCATTTAACAACCTAATTATTGAGAAAGGTTATAGGCTATATTTAACATAACGCTTCGACCCTTAGGAGCCGAGCAAAAAGAAACAATGATATTATAGGAGTTAACGATTTTTGTGAATATGCAACGTATAAAATTATAATCTTGCGTCTATAAGCAAAACTGACGGTTTAAATGGTGACTTAAGGCGCAGATACTACCTTAACTAGCGCTGCCTAAAAATATTTTGAATTTCCTATTTGTACCAACCAATTTTAATTTTTTTATAATGTTTTATAATATATTTGTAAGTTATAAGTAGATAGCATACCTGCTAAAAATGACCCTTTTTAGCAAATACGCTATTTACAACACACATATCCTAGAATTACATTCTAAAAATAGCTTATGACTAATTATATATAATTGGTTATTAACATTATTCAAATGTTTTTTGTACGAATAGGAAATTTAAAATATCTCTAGGTAGTATCTACGCCTTATCTAGCCTACAGGCAAACTGTGTGCGTCAAAGCTTTAATTCACCTTCTCTACAGGAAACGTTGTACCTACATAAGTACAGTAGCGCACATTTCAATTGACTGCTTTTGCTATCTACTACACCGACAGTTCATATAGGTTTATTTTCTATTTGATTAAGCTATAGTTTTGTCAACTCTTTATAAATCTATAAAGACTACCTAGAAATAAATCTTGTCACATTGCTTATCAGAAATGCAGTAAAAAGAGTAACCTCGAGCCAGGACTTGAACCTACAACCGAAGTTATTAACCGTAGTTAGTGATTCTGTCTTAGTGTTCTACCACTGAGCTGTCGAGGTACAATTCTAGATAGATATGGCCTTTGTGATATGTTTTCTTCGAAGAATTCAACCTTCAGGGATTTTAAAACGAAAAAGGATTACTTTCATGTATTTTTTAATTCGATGAAGATTTGTGTATTTGTAAGACTAGTTGTTGTTCTAGGACTAGTTATTTTGTCTACTAGTTCTCAGTTTTGTGTTTATTGTTGCCCGCGGTTTCACCCGCCCTAAATTAGGTTATTAATGTAGGATTAGAGTTAGAGCTAGAGACAATTAGGTTAGACAAACAAACAGAAAGACGGACGGACGGACAGACAGACAGACAGAGTTACTCTCGCACTTATAATATTAGTATGGATAGCGGATCCGGCAGACGTTGGCCTGCCTGGAAACGCTGTGCCTCATTAAATATGATATTTTAAATTTGTCATTTTTTTAAATTTTGTTACTTATGCCGAATCTGCGGTTGAGTCATCATTTTTGGATATCTCACTGTTTACTATGACCTCTCTGTCCTTATAATTATAAAACGTTTTGATGTATAGGGTAGATATGCATTTTGTATAAACAAAAATTGTTTATATAGTTCCAGTAAATGTGCATAATCTATACAAGTCAGTAATTATAAATATTGCAATCACGTAGCCACTAAGTTTTGGGAATGATTCATTAAATTTACTACGGGCTATTCCTTCATGTTGCAGCAAAGTGATGGTATGACCTCATTTTTGGCACTGAGATAGCTGTAGGGATGAAAAATAACATGGTATATTTTAAATTAGGGTCATAGTTGCATGTTAAAAATAAAGTTTTTAGTACATTGTTTTCTCATATATACTATGCATTATTTTAAAATTTTACTGTTTTTAATTTTTTTTTACACCATCCGTTTAAAAATATGTTAGAAAATAGACCCATTTAATAAAAATCACAAAGAAATTAAACGATTTAAAAAAAAAACCCTCTTAAACACCTAAGTTTTTTTTCATACTAAATTAATTAGCCATATTCTTTATATGTTTCGTTAATTTCACATAGAACAAAAAAATAAGTGCTCGGATTTTCAGTTTCATGAGATTGTAATATAAACCATTCTATTTGTGTATATTCTGAAGTTTCTCAATACAATAAATTCCGGCAAATATGCATAAATATTAAAAAAATCATGGCTTATCAGAATCTTACGTTATCAAAAACACCGAGCTCTTAATTTTTTGTCCTCTTTTTTAATGAATGAAATAAAAATATAAAGTAAAATTAAGTGAACTTCTTAGATTAAATCTAAATTTAATTTTAGTTTGAATCAGCATAAAAGATTACTCATTTGACACTTTTGATAACGCCACTCCCGCTACTGGTTTTTCTCATTTAGCTTTCTTTGAAACATTTTAAACGAAATAATTGGTTTTGCAAAAATAAACGTTTTACGTAAAACTTAAAATGTTTTTTTTTTAATTTATTTAAGTGACGAAAATCAAAACAGAGTATATTAAAAAGTGCAACAAACTCTCACAAACTGCATTAAATGACGCACACAAATACACACTTCAATAAATTATCTTGGCAGATACACCAAAACCCTACTTCCCAAAGTTTCGTTTTTTGGTGGCAGAAGTGACAAAAATTATAAATATCGTAAACGAATGCATGATGGCTTGTTACGGATAATACAAAAAAATTGGTGTTTTGACACCACTTAAGCTATGGATGACGGGTGAGAAAATACTTATCTATTTATTTCAAATTAAACTGAATGCGCTCTAAGAAAACTTTTTTATATGTTATGTGAAAATGTGTTCCTGTGTAAATATGTTCCTATTATTATCATCACCTATCCTTTTCTTATGTATAGTGAGTGAAGGCGAAGGAGAAAATGGTAAATTTTAAAGCAGAATACAACAAATTTAATTGATTTTTACGATTTTAAGGCATAATTCTAATTTTTGAAGTGAAAAATTCTTTAGCGGCGCTGTGCACTTTTTTTGTGATGGGTAAAAACTGTTAAACTCGCGTCAGGTCACGTGTCCTGATCGAAAATTCGTAAGATGACACTCGCGTTAGGACATGTGACCTTTATTTACATTAGGTTAGTTTTTATTTTTAGTATATGGCAATTATGAGTAGTACAGGGAAGTTGGATATGGGATTTTAATTCTATGACAGATTGAGCTGTCAAATATACAACGTCAAAAAAGTAAATAAACAAAAGTTATTATTTTTAATAAATAAATATGGATAAGAAGTGATGGGAAGTAAATTGCGAGTATGTTTTCACTTCTGCCGGCACTCCCGGAGTGCAACCCGTTGTTTTTTTTTAATCTGTAATTTGTTATAAATGAGAACATTCATCGATGATTGGTCACACAATATTTCTTTAACGATGGTAATGTATTTTTTAGACAACTATTTAATGCACATTATGGCATCCGTGCGGTGATTTGTCAACATGCGACTGCGAGAAAAGTATGCTTACGATCGGAGTTAGGCAGAGTTTTGTGGTTCCATTTTTAGCGCGTAGGCGCGCGGTCATTATTTCCAAGCCACAAATTTCACAATGATTGAAGTTGTGGAATATGCGAATGTTAAAATCATTGTCGTACATTCAATCCCTGTCGTTTAGGAGATCAGTGACACACGGACTGCAGCGCCGCCTATCGGGTCCAATTTTGTAATCAAACCATACTGGGAACCACTCGAACTTACACAAATATATCATTAACATCTTCCCTGCCATTTAGGAGATTAGTGGCACAAAGACTGTAGCGCCACCTACCGGGTCCATTTGCAAAGAAGAATTATACATAGAAAAAAAAAAAAAAATCTCCATGCCAAATTTCATCCTAATCCCTACAGTGGTTTAAGTGTCAAGAGGTAACAGACAGACAGGGTTACTTTCGCATTTATAATATTAGTATGGATTAAAGGATATTTAAAGTTGTATTCTAAACTTTGCACTTACTAACTAAAATTAATTTTCATTCATTCATTCATTGTATTCTATTTTTTTAGAAAACATTAAGTTGAAAAAAAATAATATAAATTACTTTCTTAGGTATTTTCAAGTGTTAACTCACGGCAGCTTAATTACAAACCACAGCACACTGCACAATACCTCCAGTGAACACATGTGGTTAGCTTACTAGTACCATACCTATTTCTATGCTAATATCAGCATTCAAATGAAAATCTAATTTTAGATACTCCTGCTTTAAATGTTACTTGAATGTATTTTTAGGATATTAAGAATGAAATTGCTAAGTAGATATTATATTTTAAGGCATTTTAGTATATGTTTTTGGTATTTTATTAACAAAATTTGTAAGTTAATTTTCTTAGGCAATAGCAAAAGATGCCAGGCGGTCACAGTAGACTATGAACGCTTGCAACACCAAGCTTATACGAAATAAACTGCCTTTTGTTTACCTTGCCGTCGAAGAGTTTTTGCAAATAAATTGACGACATATTGGATCGACTATCTTTAATTTAAAAAAAACGATTTAAAGATTTTATATCAGCATTCTCGAAAACATAACAGAATTAAGTTTCATCGAAATCGAGTCGGTTATTACAATAAAAAAAGAACAGCTGGCTCTGTGTTTTTACAAAGCTTATTAGTTCGATTTCGATATCCCACACACAGAGAGGAAGACAGACATCACTCTACAAATAACCACAATCATTTCCCAAGTAGGTATCACCACGTAAATAAAACACAAATTTTGAAATTTCAATTTTCGGGCCCATTTAAGTAACTTCTAATCTGAAAGAGAAATTAATACCCACAGTGCTATTTAACCCTACACAAAACTTGTACTATAGGTAACTACCAGACAACAGATACAATTAATTATATACTTTTTTGTATTCTATTCGTACATACTCTTAGACCCAGAATCGTTTATCATAAAAATTTTTGTTCTGTGCGGGTATCAAACTATCCCTTCGGCTAAAAGTAGGTTTATCGTACGCTTATATGATTGCATTAAAAAATATCAAGGCATGGCCCCAAAGCCGACCAGTTCGGCAATCATAAAAAATTGTGATCGATAGCTGCCTAATTATGCAATGACGGTTTTATCAATTAATTCTGATTGATTAAGTATCTCCGAAACACTAATAAAGACCACTGATTTAGGTTAAATCTGCCTCAGTTTCTATGGTATCAAATAAATATTTGGTATTCGATTTAATTGAACCGCACTACTTGATAGTGTCTGTCGCACGACTCAAAGAACGAATTACCTTTAACCCAGGCCAAACGTGCACTGGCTATTTTGTTTCTTTTTATTGATACTAGTCGGAACTCAATTCGGTTTCATGCTGTTAAAGGAGCATCTAATGGAGATGAAACTGGCACAGAAATACGGAGAAGTACACGTACTACTTTGCATGATAGAAAATTCAGCAGTTTCCGCAGGGGCAACTTTAACTGAATTTGTGGAGGAACTATAGCTACAATTAATATTTCTAACTATAGCAAACTTTCTTAGGAATATAAGTAATATGAAAATAAATAACTTTCTATAATCAAGGAGTTGCCGAAGGAACCCAACGCCGATAACCCCATTAAAAGTTACTGTTTAAAAAAAACTTAATGTTGACATTTAAAATCTAGTTTACGAAATGTAAACAAAAAAAATGTACGACAGTCTATTATTTACGAAGTTGAGCTTTATCTAAGGATTAATTTACCACTGCAAATGACATATTTCTAGGAAAATGCAGAGCTAGAGCAAACGTGCATCGTAAAAAATGGAATGAAATTATTCTAGTATTTTGACTTCAAAATTGCTTTGATAATTCCGCAAACGCTCCGTAGTCGCTATTTCGGGAAACTTAAGACATTATTCTGTTATCTCCCCATTGCAGACTTATAATTTTGAAATCGTAACGGTACTAGCGGATTTTACCTTCAAACATAGATTAAAGATATAGTAAATGTAGTGTTTAGTATCTTTATGCAAGGTTTACATTGTCCATTAGTGCTTTGTAAAGTAAAATTAGGATAAAAAGTATCCTTTCTCTGTTTTTTCTCTCCAACTATTGTTCATTAAATCAGGTTATATGCATTTATGTTTCAGCTAAGATTAGAATTAAAACGTTAAAGAACAAACACCATACAGAGCGTAGAAACCAATTTACATTGGTTTCCTATTTTATACGTTACGTCATTATAGGTATACGTATTGTTATGTTAAAGCTGCTCGTAACCTTGGCACTATAACAGGAACAACTTATTTAAATTGTGGACTATTAAATACAAGTTCATGCATTATATATTTCAACTGTGCGAAAAATTTCTATGTAAAAAACCGGTCAAGTGCGTGTCCTACTTGCATTAAGTTAGGATTCCGTAGAATGAAAATGATTGAGAATATTTCAAAAGATTTGTTCTTAACAAGAAGTTATAACTAACTCATTAGAAGTATTTTTGAACTTTATCTTGATCTATAATTGTGATATTTTTCGGGATTTAAAATAATATAATTTTAAATTTTTCAAAATTCGAAGCTACATTTTACAAAAAAACTCACTCATAAATCTCAAATGCTTTTATAAAGGCCTATTCCACAACAACCCTCAAGATAAGTTGCACAAATAACGGCTCTCACTGGACAATGCATGGAGAGCTATACCCATAAAATATGTATAGCAAATCATATAACACCATACCTTCGTGTGAAATTTCATCAGAATAAGTGCCAAAATTATAAAGTTGGCGGGAACAAACGGAAGTACAAACATGACAAATTATAAGGGTTCGAATTTGCCATGTGATTACAGAACCCAAAAAAATAAACGTTTACGGTCATACCTACATCGAATTTTCTGCAATTTGTTGGCCATGCTTTATTCTCATACTAATTACAATTTTCGTATATAAATTCTTGTTTTCTGTAAAAAAATATCACAAGTTAGCCGTGAATTGAAATAGTTACAGTCATGAAAAGTTTTTGGGTGTTATTTGTCAGCTTGGTCATGGTTTCGGTAAGTAGTTATAAAATATTTATTTTATTTTATTTTAAAATTCATTCACTGTTGGAATTGTATAAATAAAAAAAATTTTAATTTCAGGCCAAGCTTGAAGGAAATGACAGAAAATGTATGAAATTGATGCATCCTGTAAGTATTACTTTTCTTATAATAAAAAATATTAATATACACTGCAACAAACTTTCCTGACCTTCTGACCTTGTGTGTTCGGTCGCTAGTGTTGTTGTTCGGGTCAGAAAAGTTTGTTACACTATTATACATTGATGATGTAGCTATATATGTATATGATGTATTTTCTTCAAGACTCTAACCTTCAGGGAATCATAAACAGAGAAAGATTGTTTTTATGTATGCATTTCTCAATTCTAAAAACATATTTTGCATTTGTAAGATTGATGTACTAGGACTTTATAAGTTACTAGGAATTGTTTAAAAATTGTATACAAATATAATATTATTTATTTGTTATTTTTACATAACATTTCAAAAACAATTTAACCATCACTATTCTGTGGTTGTAGCCTACTATGATGTGCTGTAAGAGTTATACAATGAAGCCAATGCCAGAACACGAAGAATGTTTTAAGAAACCAGGGCCACCTTCAGTAAGTATTGGATAAGTAAAAATTAAAATTATGCCTGCTATCAATGCTCCGTATTTAAAATATACATAAAAGTATACACAAAACTACAAACGACATTGAAAATAAAAAAGAAGAGTTATTAAAACTTTTTACAGTTTAGGTAACCTGGCTCATATATCTTAAATATTCAAGAGTCATATTTCAACTGTCTAAGTGTGTTTCGTACATAAACTAACTTACGATTCCGTAGTTAATAAATAAATAGAAAATAAATTAAATAGCTATGTATTGTAAGGGTAGACGTATGCTCAAAATTAGCGAGCGAAGCTTAATACTGTGTAAAAATATACACTTTGGTGAAAAAATAAAAAATGTAAAATGTTACCAAGACGGGACCATATGGCTCGCACCTTCAAAAAGTTATCAGATCTCATGTAGAACCAAGTTCCTCACTCTACACGCCCTAACTCTACAAGCTCTACCTGAACTTAACTCTACACCTTAGTCAATATATGTGGCTTCGCCATTTTGTTACTACCAGAACTATTGAAAAACAAAAAAGTAATTACGGTACGGACAGATAATGGTCACATCATTAGGTAGCGAAACAGCCAAGCCTCATGTGTAGTGTTTGTAGAGTCAGGGCGTTTAGAGTGAGGAGCTTGGCTCTACATGAGATCTGATAACTTTTTGAAAGTGCGAGCCATATGGTCCCGTCTTGGTAACATTTTACATAAAAATGTTTTTGGTGGGATTTTACTTCTTTTTGTAAGTTGCTTATGACCATATTTTTTTATTTTGTTCATTTTTTCTTTTTTTGGGTGTATTTCTTGCACATCATAGGTGCCATTTCTTATAGCTCTTTCTCTATCTTATTGTGTTTTTAAGTTGTTAATAAAGGGTTACACTATGAAAAACTATATTCGCATAAGTCGATTGGTTTACTATGACATCATAGTATAGTATATAGTAATATTATTCGTATAATATAAGTTTGATAATGTAGAAATATTCTGAAACCTGAAAAAAGCCCCATATAACCTTTTATTCCCTAATTTAAGGGATTCAAATTTATTTATTTTTAAATCTGAAACACATATTTTTACATTTGTAAAAAGAAGCCTGAATACTTACATCTTATAGCATGAAGTTTTTATGGGAAGAGCCATACAAACTTCCATCCCCTAAGTTAAAGGGAAGGGGGTGATATACTAAAAATCTTGAAATATCTATTTTATCATCTATAACAAGGAGTCCCTATATAAATTATCAGACCTCTAGCATTAAAATTTGCGGAAGTCTCATACAAGCTTCCATCCCCTAGTTTAAGGGTTTGGAGAGTAAAAGTTCAGCTTTCTAGGACTTCGGGATGTACACTTACAATTTTGATGATCATCAGTGAATGAGGGACGAAATCGGGAATTTTTAGAAATTAATAAAAAAAGTATAAACCTTCGAATTTATTGTTTTCAGTGTGATCGTGAAATTTATTTTTTTCAGTGTAATCGTGAAATTTATTTTTTTCAGTGTGATCGTGAAATTTGCATTGCTAATAAAAAAGGATTCGCATCACCAGATGGCACCATCGAGAAAGAATCACTAATAAAATATATAGAAAAGGAGTTAAGTGACAACCCTAAGCTTGTGCAACAAGTCAAAGACAAATGCATTAATGGTAACATTGACAAATACGGTCCACCTGATTTTTGTGACCTTACAAAACTACACAATTGTGTAACATTACAAACGGTCATGGTAAGTTAAAAAGGTTTTTTTTAAACACCGAAATTTAGTATCCCATACTAATAATATTAAATGCGAAAGTATGTATTGGTTTGTCCTTCCATAACTCACTAACGGAGCAACAAATTGACGAAAGTTTTTGCAGAGAAATACGTCGTTTACCGGCCCGAGAGAAACATACCGTTAACCTGTTTTCGAAAATAGTAAATGCTATAATTTGTTAGTGAGTGAGGTAGTATGTTTGCTACTTCAACTGAACCGATTTGGCTAGAATCTTGAATGGAAAAAGGGAAAATGTTACATTTTATTCAGTAAAATTCAGAAAACGGGTAATACTACGGTGCACTTTTGCTGGAGTCGCAACAGTGCTACAGGTGACTTAATTTTGGGCACACTGAAAGAACAGGAAATAACATAAAATGACTATAACCCAGTTATTCAATGGGTAGGATTCCCTCGGCAATGAACAAATTCTGCGCAACAAAAACTTCGAAATCTATTTGTTTTAAACAGTTATAATTGTTATGTTATAAATTTATTAATGTTTACTACAAATATAATCAATCATTTACATTTATTTTCAGGAATGTTCTGAATTGGATGATAACGGTCCGTGTAAAGATATTAAACAGTTGATAAAAGACTGTGGAAAAGTTTTTGAAAACCTTTAATCTAATCTAACTGTATTTATCGACAAACGGTTGAAAAATGAAGAGAAACTCCAATATGACATCAAGTACCTACAAGATATTTTGACTTACCTATGAATGTATGTTTTATTAACCGTTTGTACCTATAATAAAATTAATTCTGTACTAAAGTGTTGAAATATATAATTTATCTGGGTCTAATATTGGCAATATTAAACACACACAATAATGAATACAAGGCTGATCGTAATTTTTAATGGTTGAATAATATTCAATAAATGACATAAAATGATACGGTATGAAATAGTCAATGTGTATTTTCTACTATTTTATGTAGAAAACGGCATACCATACTCAAAATCAATAAAAAATATTACTTAAGTAGAGTTCAGGGACGTAACTGCGAACAATCTCGAGCGCTCCAGAGTCGGGAATTTGAGAGAAATATGTATGTAAGTAGGTCTTGCATACATTTTACATAGGAATTCACATGTCTAGCGTACTTGAGACAGTTCTCAACGGCAAGTTAATCATACAAAGAGACACAGTTCCACGTACGATAGGTGCTAGCTCGGTTTTTTGTCGGTATAAAATTCCTTTGGTCATACTAATATAAGAAGAGAGAAAAGAGACTTAAATAAAAATGAAGAGAATATCACTCTTAGATTCCCAAACATTTTCCCAAATAAACCCCCTCTCCATCAAATATCTTCCCCGCTTGGTTTTTTTTTAAATTTTCAAAAAACTATTAGAGCTGAACTAAAAATACTGAGACATACATAAACTTTAATTATCTAAATTTTACCTTTTAATAGGATAAATAGTTTTGTAAATTTTTTGGCCGAGCAAGCAAAGGACTCAAAGATTGAACCTACGAGCGAAGCGAGTGGTTCAGAAATTTAATCATGAGCAAAGTGAGGAATTCTAAAGCATGAAACCCAGAAAAAAAAATACAGCCATGCGAAGCACATCTTTTCATCTCACTAAAGCGAGGATAATATATAGGTACAAGATACAAGAAAAACAATAATTAGTGTTTAATTACTTACATTTGAATGGAACAAGTATACGTATTTTAAAATGCTTAATTCGCTGGTAAAATTAGTTATTTACGTCACCTGTGGAGTGATTTGTGTTTTTGAATTATTAACTTTAAGTTTGTTTTGTAAAAGTAATACGTTTATAGTAAAAACAAACAAAATGATGTACCTACTACGTAATTCCAAATAAATGTTTATTGTTTTTGTTCTTTAAGGTGCGATCCGAATTTGCACCATGCCAATTTTAAAATTCTTAAAACATACATTGTACTTACAACTTATTTATTCTTGTTGTATTTAATAATTTAAAAAACTTGAAAAAATTATCAATTAGATAACATTAAACAAAACATTATGCATCAATCCTGTGGTCAAAAACTTAGTCCCTAGTCGACGTAGCCCAAAAAATTAGAAAACCGATCAATTTTACTTTCCTCTTATAACTTTTGAGGTAATGTAAAAATTTCATGTTTGGAAAGATCATTTTTTTTATACCACTAAGGTGGCAGACAAGCATACGTCCCACCTGATATTAAGCGGTCACCGTTGTAACATCAAGGGCGCCCGCCGCATCATATTCACCATTTTTTTCATCCCATAAACTTATTTTCATATCATATTACCTAATAAACACAAACGCAAATTGTAGTTTCCAGTCCCGATCTATAAATATTGTTGGCAAATTCAAGCAGCACCAATCATCATCTGATCATTCTATCATCACTTTGTCATCAGTTTTAACCTAGCCAAGAATGCGTTTTGTTTAAAACAAATTCAAAATTTGTTTTAGCACTATATAAACAAAAACCAGGCAATATTTTTTTTAAGTCCTTTGTTATGTAAAATACATTATATTTTCGTCTATGCTCAGTGAGAATGAGGTCTTTTATAGAATGTGCAGACTTCGCAGGTCCAGCTTTACCAAATGAAATTGAATTACGCTAGTCTTGTGAGTCAAATTACTTTGAGGTTGGAGTAACAATTTCTGAAATCATTATCTTGTTATCTCCATGAGCCAGCAGAGTCAAAAATTTTGCATTTACACATATACACAAATAGAGCGATTTTAGTTAAAAAAAAATTCTATGACCGTCAAATTTGTAATAATTTTTTGCCTCACCTGTCAATAACAATTGAAGAGCGTGGAATCGTAGAAATAATTTTTGGAATACGATGTATTTATAGTATGTATTTACCTATTTTATGTATTTTTTAATAAAATAACAATGTTTTAAGGCTAAGAGATACGAATCAAACCAAAATAAAAATAGCTGTTTAGTGATATTATACATATTACGACCAACTGGACCAATTCTTAGCATCTTACGTATGCTAGTAAAATAAGTATTTTTTTTATTATTATTTCTTTTTATCCACACTACTATGATAAAATTAAAGTTTGAAAATTTGGATGGAGGAGGTAATCTCTGAAACAACTCCTCCGATTTTTAAACTTCTGTTACCAATATTATAATGGACTTTCAAAATGCACGTGCTAGACATCCCACGGCAATAACCAAATTTGTTGCGGGCGAAGCAGCGTGAAAAAGCTAGTAGTATATAAGTAATAAGTACTTTTTATTTTTGCTCCTTTCCAGCATGTTATTGGCTCGTATTATATTCAAATGTTAGTTTGATGATGACCAGGAAAAATAAAACAGAAACAGAAATTTAGAAACGAAATTTCAGACTACAACTGATCCGGTTTTGTAGGTAAAAATTTTTGCATTCGAAACCTTATTTTTCTTACGCACGTTCTGGAAATGACCAGGAAACTTAGAGAAATAAACCAATATTTCGAAAATATATTTTTATATCAGAGCCTTCATTACAACGCAACAGTGCGCGAGCGTTTTTTTTCCTGTGAAAACTAAACACAGACAATCAAATCGTCCGTATGCAATCTAGACACAGTGTTATTGTCTCTCTGGCTATGATCTCTCCCCAAATTGCATTTTAAAGTTTTGAATCAAAATTTTCATTATATGAAAAACAGATCGGATTTGCTATATGTAGGTATAGAAGATAATTAATAGGTATCTATCGTGGAATTTAATTTCATATCAAATCATTACCCTAACTCTAAGGCTAAAATATACCATTAAGCAAGTACTATTATACGAAAGAAATACTACGTAAAATGATTGGTGTAAGATGCTGTCCCCCACATTATGAGTGTGGGTGTGTATCTTTGTATTTAGCCACGGGTTTCCACCTTAAGGAGATTAATATTGTGATTATATATATACTTACACATAAATAAATACATTAACTTACAAAGCTTAAATTGATTTCGGTGTATATTGTACACAAAAATCTTGTTTACTTAAAAGCTGTGACCAAATTGGTGGCAAACCAAAAATATGCCGCTTTGTCACCAACGATGGGTTAAAAGCTAAAAAAATTTAGTTTTAAGTTTCACCTCGAGTGTTATTTTAAAATATAACTCTACATTGTGAAATTTAGCCTTTGAAAAAATAATAAAAGGGATATATTCCTATCCTTTCACTTTTATGGACAAATAGCATAATAATAATAATAATAATAATAATAATAATAAATAATACAGCACTCGGGTCTACTACCGCAAGTAGTGCTATAGCATATATCTTCCATGATACATGTATCTTTCAAAGAACCTCAAGTTTTCACATCGTTGATGTTACAGCTTGCGCTAAACTTAATGGCTTAGAGGAGGCTGTAGACAGCGTACTATATATATGTAATATATATAGTCCATAGGCTACGGTGACCGCTTACCATCAGGCGGACCGTAGGCTTGTTTGCCACCTTAGTGGTATAAAAAAAAAAAAAAAAAATGTAAATACTGGCACTAAAATGGTAGTGCCTGATTATGAATTGATGAATAATATAATTCAAAAATGCCTTTATTCTTTTCAAATACAAAATCTAGCCTGTAGCTAAACTGTGTGAAAAGCTTACATTGAACCTTCTCTGCAGGAAACGTTGTACTTACGTAGGTAAATTACAACATTGGTGGACATTTCACTTGACTGCTCTTTGTTTCCTACTACAGCAATAGTTTTTATACAAGTAGAATAATTTATAATTATAATAATTAATAATTTCTATTTGCTTGAGCCAGCATTGAGTTTCGACCATTATTTGTTACTATACGCTGGTCGAAGGGACGACCCCAAGAGCGACAACCTAAGCCGAGGCTCACCCTACGGGGAGCCCTTGAGCGTTGGGCGCTATATGGGCTGAGACTCCTTTAGGGACTCGCCTCAAAAGCCCGGTGGAGCAGTAATGGCTGCAACAGTCAGAAAATAAATAAAATAATATCTGTTTTTGAAGTTCTTTTCGCGATTATTGAAGGTTTGAGATCGTGATAGTTTGATGCTGTTACCAATGCCATGTTCGCGGTATGACAGGGGCGAGTGAGTCAAGGTGGTGTCATATCAACAGGAAAAGGAAGAGGGAAAATAGGTAAGAATTCCCATAGTCACAGTATAAAGAAGGGACTTTACTCTGTGCCAAAGTCATCATAAAACTTGCAACCTCAAATCATTCAGAACCTAATCACATAGTATTAGCTTATATAGCTTGGTAAAATGTTTCTAAGTGATTTTTTTTTTATTAGATTTTTTTTTTTGATAAACGAAACACTTCTATGTGTAAGGACGTCTAGTCTTAATAATGCCGATACCTAACTGAAATCTTCAACAAAATACAACAGAACAAAGCATACCAAAACTAGCGAATCAGTTTGTTTTTAATTCATAAAAAAAACTTTTTTTTTTATGTCCAGGCTAAACACGTTTTTCGAAAATTCCCTGATTTTGAAGACACTATGTAACGTGCTACGAGATTTTCGAGATTATTTAAATTCAAGATGACGAATCCAGTATGGCGCCCAATATTACGAAAAATTTCTTTGATTTCGATAAAGCTATGTTCTATTGGATTTTTGAGGCTGATAAATTTAAATCTTAAACATGTTTTAAAAATTTGAGGTGATGGATCCAAAATGACATTCAAGTTTTTAAAATACTAATTTGTATGTAACAAGTTTTATTGGGTATTTGAGGATGCTGCACTGAAATTTTTATCAATGTTTTAAAGATGGCGGATCTAATATGGCGCACCAATTGTGCTACAATTCGTTGATATTAAGACAAACAAAGAGAAGTTACTCGTGCAGTAGTTGCTGTTTTTTATTAGAATCTATGAATAAAAATAATTCAAATCTTTGAAAGCAATTTCTAATTCAATTCCAGTCCTTTCACTACAAAAAATCACGTAATCGTGTAGTCTAATTTTTGAAAAGAATTTTAGTTAAAATGAATAACAGAATTAATCTTCTTAAATGAGTATTTTCACTCATCGGCAGCTTAATTACAAACCAACATAGCATGCACACTGCACAATACCTCCAGTGAACACACTTGGTTAGCTTACCAGTACCATACCTATTTCTATGCTAATGTCAGCATTCAACTGAAAATCTAATTTTAAGTGCTCCTAATACTGCGCTCCTTTAAATATAACTTGCATGTTTTTATAATTTAGAAGAGAAAATGCTAACTAAATATTATATTTTAAAAGTAGCTTTTATGTTTTTGGTAATTCACTTAAAAATCTTTCTATATTACTAGATCAAGACACAGTGTTTATTAAAGTATTCTTTTAACGATTCCTATTTCTCTTTATAGGTGTACGATGGCGAGCTTAGTGCCATAGGGCATTCTTTACCAGCTAACCATAGACAAATTCATTGGCGGTGCAATAAAACTAGTTTTGTAAGGTTGTAAAAAAGGACATTTATATAAGTATACATATATATATAAAAAAATTACATAATTACAGAATAATAAATACACTTATAAACTCATACCTTTATACATATAATTCTTCTGTACGTGTATACGTAACTAAACTCCAGCACCTAAACGGCTGCACTGATTTTGATGATTTATTTGTGTGTTAGAGTAGATGGCTTAGATTTACAATTGGACCCTAACTAATATAGTATACTATATAATACTAATAATAACTTATAGTCACAATACGTGTTTGGGTTAGTGCTAAAATAGTAATTTGTACGATTTGGATCCAATAGGTGGTGCTGTGACCGAGTTATTAAAAAGATAGTGTAAAAATGTATGCGTTCGCCTTATTACGACGAAAACAGACGTGCGCGTCGGCGATTGTCTCAGTAATAATAATGTTACAATGTTTGGAACGCGAATCTTATGTCTAAAAGATTAAGAGTTTTATTAACGTTTTTAATGTCAGATACTTAGGACTAGTTTCGAACCCAATCGAGGTCCTTTTCAAGGGTGTGTCGGCAGCAAAATCACGGGGCACACGTACACTGGGGGTTCGGCGGACTCCAACGTCGGTGGCGGTGGCGGCAGGGTGGCGGCGACGGCGGCGATAGCGGTTGCGATGAGTTGACATAGCCAACGACCGTGAGACGCGTTTTTGGTTCTTGATCAAACAGGTTGTTTTACCGAATTAACCGTCGCTGGGATGGCCGTCGAATGTATCTTCGATGCCGGTTTCCGTGCAGGTGGAAATGTCAATCTGTTGTCCCGACTGTAATTCGGATTGCGATAAATTTTGATTGCCTCACGCACGTGCCTTTCGCGGCAGATAATAAATACTTCTTTCTCGCTAACACGCTGGCTTTATCAAAACACATGAATAAAGAACATGCGTGTTCTGCAACTACCGACCAGTTCATATATAACTATAAAATTAACACCAAAGTAAGTTTGAGGAGTGCGTTCCAGAGTCTCATGAACAATAAAAGAGTTGGAGACCAACTCAGGGCAATGACGAGGCGTAGAAAGAAAAAATGAAATACTTAATAATTAAATCAGTTTTGATTATTCCGTAATTACTCGCGTGAAAAAGTTACACAATTATACTTGCGTGGGGCATATTTAACCACAATATCACAGGAAAAATAAAAAACATTTTTAACCATATTGTGTCATAGTTATTACAAAAATAGATAAAATCAACTTTGTACTAAAGGATAACAGTATTCAAAATCATTATTTTTGTTATACTAATAAAGATATCAATAGATATATCTAGAAACCTTTAATTCAGTACATTCATTACATATTGTGATGGAGTGGTCTTGACCGATTGTCAGACCCGCTGATGGCATTTAGTACACACAAACTTAATTCTTTTGTCGTTCTACCTAGGGTACATATAGCATCTGTTACAAGTTGAAGATGGAACACCTCTGGACGTGCAGCCAGTATCTTGAACTTCAGCACTTCTCTCGTTCACGTTTTTGTATGGCTTGGGCGGGGCAGACAAGGTATGGTATGGCTTATGGTACTTATAGTGGCTCATCTTCATCATTGTCGCATTACAAGTCCGTTTCGTTAACTTGAACGCCGTGACAGATACTTTAAAAATAGTGGAGTTACAACGCGTCAAAAACTGCTTGGAGTAAAATATACCCACGCGAGTTAATGCGTTTCTGCGTCGACGCATTGGGAGCTATTTTAGTTGATAACAAAAAGAAGCCAAATTGTCATACTTCTGTTTCTTTTCTGTTCTGTTCTGTTAATAATGAAAACCAATTTTTGGAGTAAGTAGTAACATTATTTGTTATGCATTGTCAAAAATGTTCACGCAAGAGGTATTTTATATAACAAGCGGGCAACAAACGTTTTCCACCAGTTTCGACCCCACTGAGTCCAAATCTGTTTGTGGATTCCGAAATGACCTATAGAACAAGGAACGTCTTGTACGCCACTGTCAAGCAGGTCGAACTCTTGCCTCCTACCTTCTTTAATGAGAGCAGAATGTTAAACCTTTGTTTGGCTCTGCGTTTGGGAAGATTTATACCAGCCAAAGGCAAACCACCCGGGTCCAACTGAGTGTGGCTGAAAACTAGAAAAATGACGCTCTGTGCCAGACCTGAAGACACTTCCTGCGGTGCAACTCGAAGGACCAAGGGCGCGGGAAGAAAGACATGCCCCGGGTAAAGAAATGCAAATACACATTCAAAAACTTTGCCAAGTTTCACAACAAAAAAGTTATATTAAATGTAAACAAAATTATTGGTTAATATAATATTTTTAATTATAGTTCCCGTCAACTAGTATAACAAAAGCTGAAATGTTGTGTACACTTTCAGCTGATGTAAATAAGCTTTGTTTTAATACCACTATGTTGGCAAACAAGCATACGGTCACCCTGGTGTTCAGCGGTCACCGTATCCTATGGACGCATGCTAAACCAGGGTCATTACTTGCACGTTGCTCACCTTTTTAAAAACTACTCTTTTCTTAAAAAAAACTCCATACTGTAGTTCCATACTGTGTAGAACACACACAGGAAGATTTGAACGGGATAATGGGAACCCTTACCATAAAAAAATCCGGATCATGAAAGAAACCGCGGAAGCCGGCAATGGCCGGTGAGCGCCAGACCAACTTTTATATATTATTTCATGTAGCCAGGACGAATGACTTTGGAACATAGCAGTAAGTTGCCGGTAAGTGTCAGAACCAACCTTGTACTTATTACATGTAAGTGGACAGAGCAAAGGACTAGGGGACATGAGAGTAAGCGCGTGAAACCAAGTAAAGCGTGCCACGGTAGGTATAGATACGACGACGGAACCGAATTCACATATACAAAAAGAAACAATTTAATGCTGTAGGGAAGATCTAGTTTTATTGTAATATGGTTTATAGAAGGACGTGGTCAACATTATTGCATGCATTGAAAAAGACAAGAACAACCAAAACTGTGACTACAGCTTCCTCCATGCCATGCTGTAACTTTGAGCAGTGCAGGGCTAGAACTGTGTCCTACGCGAAAACCAGACTGATAATGACTTAGAAGAATTGTAGATACACCACATAACTCCTCATATTTTTGATAGAAAAGATATTATTGAAATGGATCTGAAATCATTTAGAATTTTGGGTAAGGGAACGATAGAGGGTTCACATGCCATATGTTAGGAAAACACTTGAGGACAATGAGGAATTGATGATATAAGTAATAATGTTTGTCGGTTCGTATTTTATGCAAATAATGTAATGTTGAATAAAGATATTGCGCTGCTCCTGAATTAGTTTTACCATTTTGCAATCGGTGACGCACATGTCATTTCAACAAATAACTATTTTGTATTCGATTTAAATGAACATTATGTCTAGTGGAATGGAGATTGTCTGTCCAAACAATTCAGAAAACAACTTTCCTGCGACTCGGGCCAAACAAACACTGACTTCTTATTTATTTTCTTTTTAAAAGCTATTTATACATAGAAACTAACTTAGCTTTAACAACTATATAAGAAAAAAAATATACCTGCCTGTTTTAGGGTAAAAGCCAGATAATTGCTTCGGAGGGATACATGCCCTTTACAACAATAAGTAGTCACCGCCCTGCAGGCCTCAGTGCCGCGTAAGCCATCGGAATAGGCGCATGTGCTTTTTCCGTCTGAGCAAAAATCTTCGGCGGCGAAACTTTGACGGGCATTATAATTGTATTGGTAAGTAGTTTCTATTGAATATTTTTATGACTGATCATGGTTTCAGTCATTTTTTTGTTTCTTTGCATGCATTAGAGTTTTAATTACATTGTTTATTATGTTTTATTGCTAAATATTTTTTTGCTAAATAATAAATATCTACTTCACTGTTTTATATATATATTCTAGATAATAATAAAAATGCCTCACAAATATAAGCGAAAACCAGGCGTGGTGCCACGCAACATCAACTGGGCAGAAGATATCTTAGCACTTGCCTTCGAAGAATTGTGACAAAAAAAGGTACTTATCAATGAAATTTCTCAAACATACAGAGTATACTCTCAAACCTTACGAAGACGCTATGAAAAGAGTAACTAGCAACTAATAATAATAATAATAAAGATTACTTTAATTAATATCAATTTATTTCTATCCAAAATAAAAATCGTACCGAGGTTACTTTCCCCGCACAAGGCAAGTATCCCCCGAAGCATTTTCCACGCTAGGCTACTATCCGCCATAGTAGTCAACTATCCCTCTTCTAAAAGATGAAATAAACCAGTATTTACTCAAAACCATTGTTAATTTCGTATTCAAAAATTGGCTTTTATAGAAGATAAAAGACCTATGTTGTGAGAGAAAAACTGAATATTTTCAGCAAGTTCATATTTTAAAAAGAATAAAGCTGCTTCGAAAAGTGCAGCAAGTATCCGGCTTTTACCCTTATCACTGTCGGTTAAATAATATCGGTTTGTGCCTCGTTCTGAGGGGCGTAGGTTCGAATCCGGAGTGTACTAATAAGTATTTTCCCTTTCTTCGTTCATGGCACGGGGTTTTTGGTGAAAATACATATCGTGACCCGACCTGCATACGTCAAATAGAGTTATGTGAAGTCCACAATTTGCACTCGGCCTACGTGTTGAACCTAATTCGTCCTTGCCCAAGGTGAGGATAGGCCGTACTCCAACAGTGCGTGGACTTTTATGTTTAAATAAACTTTACGTTAATTTATACTTAAATTATAGATTATGTAATAGGACTAAGAAAATTGAAGATTGAATACATAGTTTATTAAAGCTTAGTTTTACTAAAGCATTTGCAGTGTAAATGACATATTTTTAGAAAAATGCAGAGCCAGCACAAACGTGCATCGTATAAAATGGAATGAAATTATTCTAATGTTTTGACTTCTAAATTGCTTTGATAATTCCGGAAACAACAGCTTCGTGGTAGCTTTTTGGTGAAGATATTTTTGTGTTATCTCCTCATTGCACTCCTCAAACAATATTTATCTTCATACCAAATATGACGGAAACATAACCTCTTTTGATAACCTTGAGCTAGGATTTGAACCTACAACCCTCTCAATCCGTTTAAGTGCTATTCCAATTTAGTCGTCATGCGTGGTACATTTCAGGCTGGAGAAAATCTTGGTTCCGAAAATACACTCGTTACTAAAGTCATTAGCACAAAGTGGCTTTTGTCCTTCTAGTGCATCAATCTAACGAACAACCTGATTCTTCATGTCCAAAAATATTTATTTATTTACTAGCTGACCCGGCGAACGATGTTCCTTTTTTTAAAACAACTGCCGCACCAACCTATTGTGAAAGGGTTGTATTTCAGAAACCTTCCCCGGAGTGTGCATAACAACTTAAAATCGGTTTACCCTTAGTGCGCGAGTCCGACTCGCTCTTGACCGTTTTTTTATTTTATAAAAACTTTTTGCCCTAACACTAACAAACACAACAAAAAAAAATCACCCGAATTGGTCCAGCCGTCTTCTAGTTTTGCGCTTAGCAACAAATTTTGCGATTCATTTTTATTGATTATTTATTAATTAAAAAAAAAACAGAAACACTATAATAAATAAATGTACAGTGAGCTGCAGAGAAAAGTAGCCCCCCCCGTTATTGACATGAAGGTGTATAAAACTTTCGAAGTCTCGAGTCAGTAGCAAGTATGTTTATCGGTTAACTGACAAAACTTAGTACCTATTCTATTAGTCGCAAGTTCAAATCCGCGGCAGAGTTATATTTAGTTTTGCTTTTTTTTGTAGTTCTTGTTTTTATATTTTTAAACATTGGTTATATACAAACAAGGATTGTATATCGCCAAACCGTGCTGAGCGATATCCCAATAGTTTTAGCATTGAACAAGTGTTTGTAAATAGAGCCTCAATGTAAATTGCACAATATAATGGTGACTTTCAAATTCATCCGTATAAACTTGAGGACATGGTCCTTGACGATCACACTGCTTATCACCCGTCTCCTAATAACTCCTTATCCATTTACAAACCGTTTTTCTCTGTAGGTTTAAAAATGAACACGTTTATTAGAAATATCCACACCACAAAAACGAACTGAAAACTTAAATCAGTATATATAATACTTAAATATAATATAAAATAAATTTAAAACGTGTTGCCTGTTTCATTATATCACTTACCTTGTATCAATCTCGCGTGTAATTTTTTTAATGCTCTGGTATAAGCTATATGTTTATCTACACCATTAATATAAACAAACATTTTTTTTTATAACAAAGGTTAAAAGATTTACCTTGAGCCAGAACTTGAACCCGGAACATTTACAGTCTATGTAGGTGCTCTGACAACTGAGTCATTTTTTCTTTTTGTCCTTCCAACTATCATTATTATTAATTGGATGCTAAGTGCAATTACATTTTATGCATTTATTAAAGAACTGAAACAAAACTAAATTAAGAAATCAAAACTAAGCTAAGAAATAAACTGAAATGGGTTTCCTGTTTTCTACATTACGTTATAATAAACGTTTTTATTGTTACAGAGCAATTTTCTCATGACCTTGTCACTATAACAGGAACTATTAAATACATATTTGTACATTTTATACTTCAATTGTGTGAAAAATAAACGTTTTAACGTCATACCTATATCAAATTTTCTGCAATTTAGCCATGCTGTATACTCATTATAATTACTATATGTATTCGTGTATAAATCCGTGTTTCCAGCAACATTTTGATCATACATAAGTTACTCGTGAATTGTGACAGTTACTATCATGAAAAGTGTTAAGGTGTTACTTGTCAGCCTTGTTATAGTTTTAGTAAGTAGGCCTAAAAAAAAAAAGTTAAACGAAATCCAAACATCATAAAAATATTATTATCATTTGTTTGTTGTTTAGATTATTGATCTTGTTTCCGATGCTTGTATTTAAATAGAATTTGTCTGTGAAAAAACCGGCCAAGTGCGAGTTGGACTCGCGCACTGAGGGTTTCGTACCTACCATCATTTAATGTAATTTATAAACACAAATAAAAATATTTTTATATTTTAGTTGATTCAATAAATTTTAACTAGCGGTTTACGATTTATGACGTATTAAAAAAAACTACTTACTAGATCTCGTTCAAACCAATTTTCGGTGGAAGTTTGCATGGTACATCATTTATTTTTTTAGTTTTATCATTCTCTTATTTTAGAAGTTACAGGGGGGGATACATATTTTAGCACTTTGGAAGTGTCTCTCGCACAAACTATTCAGTTAAGAAAAAATTATATTAGAAACCTCAATATCATTTTGGAAGACCTATCTATAGATAACCCACACGTATGGGTTTTATTCGTGTGGAATGAAATTTTTGAGTTTCAGTTCTAAGTATGGGGAACCCCCAAAATTAACGTTTTTTTTTTTATTTTTGTATGAAAATCTTAATGCGGTGCACAGAATACTTTTACTTACCAAGTTTCAACAGTATAGTTCTTATAGTTTCGGAAAAAAGGCGCTGTGACATACGGACGGACAGACAGACAGCCATGACGAATCCATAAGGGTTCCGTTTTTTGCCATTTGGCTACGGAACCCTAAAAATAGCTGTAAAATTTGATTCCTATCCATATATTGATTATAGTTGAACTTCGTTTGCGTAGAAAAGTTAGTGTTAAGATTTTATTAAATAAAAAATATTCTCTATCTGCTGCACTTTTTGGTAGTCGATTCAACTTCTTTAACTAAAGTTATTTTTTTTTTCTATGACTTGTTAGTAAAATTTCTGGGGTGAGGCAATAAGGGATTCTTATTTGTTTTATAATTACAATTTTCTTTTTGCTTTTAACCTTTTCATGACATCATTTAAATAGATTTAAACAGCTTCACATTAGAAACCACAGTTTCTACTGTATCTCTGGTTTTTACGATGATCACGTTATTAATATGAAAACCTTTTTTATATTTAAAAATTACCGTTAGCTTAACCGATTTTAAAAACGGAGATTTTATATTCATTAAATTTTTCTTTGAGTGTAAATCTTTACTAATACTAGCGGTCCCGGCGTACGTTGTTCCGCTGCCGTCCCCCTGTTACTCGGCGAACGTTGGTTTTTACCTGAAGTGCCCGAGTCCGGCTCGCACTTAACAGATCGAGATAAAAACTACGAAGTTTGATCAAAATCGGTTCATTAGTTTAGGACCTCATCACGGACAAACAACGTGACACGATATTTTTATATATATAATAGGGATTATAAAAGCGAAAGTTTGGATCGATGGGTACTTGTAACTCGATTACGCAAGCTGAACGAATCTGGAATATCACATATGTAGACTACTTTAACCCCCGAAAATGCATTCTCGCGGGTATAACTATAACTTTTTTTACTCAATCACACCGCAACAGAGCTTCCAATTTAGCTGGAGTTTTGCACAGAGTTAGTTGAAAACATGAAGAAGGACATAGATTTTTATCACAGAAAATTCGAAAGTTCCCGCGAGAGCGAAGATAACCAAATTTCACGCGAACGAACCATAGTTTCAGCTGTAGCTTAATAAAGCTTAATAAAACGGCCAAGTGAGAGTCGGACTCGCGCACGTAGGGTTCCGTGCCATTAAATATAAAAACGGTAAAAAAATCACGTTTGTTGTATGGAAGCCCCCTTAAATATTCGTTTTATTTGAATTAAATAATTTATTTTTAAAGTGATTATTTAAGTAAATATTCTGTGAATATTTCAAGCATCTACCTGTTGCCGTTTTTAATATCGAGCAATAAAAACACGTTTGTTGTATGGAAGCCCTATTTGTCTAACTATCAGGGTTCATGAGATACAGCCTGGTGACAGACAAACTGACAGCGGAGTCTTAGTAATAGGGTCCCATTTTTTACCCTTTCAGTACGGAAGCTCATTAAAATAAATTAACACAAACAATAATAAAAATCCTCTGAAAAGTAAAAAATAGTCACTGAAGTCAAGATAATGACAGAACTTTGAGCTAAGTATGTTCATGTTATAGTTGAAAGTCAAGAATTAGCAGCAAAGGCAGGAACAAAATTATCTATTAAATATCACTGTTTCATTGAACTTCTTGGTCTTACTAAGTCCTTTAGCTCCTCTTAATACCAAACTTAAATAATGTAACCTACAAATTTCAGGCCAAGCCGGAAGGAGATGATAAAAAATGTTTAAGATTAATGCATCCTGTAAGTATAATTTCAACATATTTTACACATGTGAAACGTTTTTTTTTTCTAATGAAATATATGTACTGATCAAATAATTTTGAACTTATGTGGTACTTACTTAAAATATTTTCCATGTGTTGTGCTTGTATTGTAGCCTACTTTGATTTGCTGTAAGAGTTATCCAAGGAAACCAATACCAAGAAATGGAGTATGTTTCAAGAAAGCAGGTCCACCTTCAGTAAGTATTTAATAACAACAATATTATGCCTGTAGTATAACATTTATATTTTCCATTTCCATTACATTCTATTCAAATCAATGAGCAAAAGCAAAGGTAATTATTGAGTTACTCTAAAGTAAAAATATAAGATTTATAGGTTTACATTAAATTCAAAAAGCAAATTTTAGTAAAATTATAACATTTTACAAGGGTAATTATGGACCATCGATGAAAATATCGAAGGTCATTTTTTAGTTATTCTAAAGTAAAAACATAAGATTTATAGGTAATATTACATTAAATTAAAAAAAGCAAATGTCAGTGTAATTATAAAATTTTACAATGGTAATCATGGACCATCGATGAGCAAAATCAAAGGTCATTTTTTAGTTATTCTAAAGTAAAAAAATAAGATTTATAGGTAATATTAAATTAAAATAAAAAAGCAAATTTCAGTTATATTACAACATTGTACTATGGTATGGACCATAAATTTAAGGAGTTCAAAATACCAGGATTATTAAGCAATTATATTAGTGCTGCAAGCCCGGTCAGGGCAGATATTGCCATCCCCCGTCATATCGCTCGCCCCAGCTTAATCATATAATAAAATATAATCATATAAATGAAGACTAAATTATTGTAAAACCGAAAAAGTGTGTGTTATTCTCGTGAAAAGGGTTACTATGAGAATTATCACCTTGTAAAGAGATTAAGAGCTTAAAAGAATTAACTTTAAAATTATCTGTGGAGCTCTATTCTCATAACTTCTTACATAAAAAAAAAATAATGTGTTATAAATAGAAACTGAAGAATAAGACAAAATAAGATAATAAGTAATAATTCAAATAGATTCGATATTATTTTTGCGGTCACCATTTTTTTATACTCCATTTTATATGACTACGAGTTACAGAGCCTGCCAAAGAAATAGACATTCATACATACATGCTTGAAAATGCTTGAAAAACATTACCCTCTTTCAGCAGTCGGGGTAAAATAGAGGAACAATAGAACAAAATAGAAAACAGAGGTTACAAAACATCAGAATAAAATTAACGAATTTTGAAGTTTTTAAACCATAAAGTACGCTTATTTTTTAAGTGCTGAGGGTTCTGTACATAAAATTAAAATTTAAATAAGTTAATATATAAGAAAATTAAAATCTTACCAAAGTTCTAGTAATAACAACACACTTTCTTATATTACCTACATGACCTATCTGCCATTGCATTAATCAAAAATAGTTTAAATTTTTTAAATTTTGTGGGCATACTGAAAGTTTCTTAAATTGGCCACGTATTATTATTGCCTAATAGGAGTAATAACAATATTTCAGTGTGATCGTGAAATTTGTATAGCAAATGAAAAAGGAATTGCATCACCAGATGGCACCATAGAGAAAGAATCTCTAATAAAGTATATAGAAGAGAAGTACGCTGGCAACTCCAAGCTTGTGAAACAATTAAAAGACAATTGCGTGAACGGTAACATTGACAAATACGGGCCACCCGATTTTTGTGACCTTGTAAAGCTTAACAACTGTATGACATTTGAAGCAGTCTTGGTAAGTCAACAGAGTTTTTTTATTCAATTTAAGATTTATATTCAGGCCTCATAAGCAAGCTCAAGATCCGTGTTTCGAAGTACATGTAAAACCGTCGGTTCTGGTTGTTTTTCATGTGACAGCAGTTGTTAAGGCTGCTCTAGCTGCCCTCAACACTATTTATTAACATTTAGTGAATCACTGCAGAACTACAATAAAAAAGTTAATAGATCAATAGTTCATACAGAAAGGTATCGCACCTATCATTGCCTATTTGTTAGCATCAGCCTCGGAGAGGCTTCATACATTTTTTCATTTTAATAAAGGCTTATAACAGGGTAACTGTAGGTAAGATAAACTAGGTGTGTGACATGAAGTTCAACAAAACGTGCCTCCGCCGAAAAATGACCTACCTAGTATGCTAATTTGGGTACTAAATAGCAAGTAACAAAATATTTCTTTATTGTTAAAAAAAACATTACGAAAAATTTCAAACTACTCTATCTATTTTTTTAAAGAGTTATTAATACATATTCTGTCAAAATTAACTTTGTGCGTATATTTGCAAAAAAATGTCATAATTTTATCTCGCAACAATAAATACACCCTCCTTGCAGTCATGGTGATGTTAAATTTCATCGGTATACCATAAATATGATTGGTATATCATTAAATATATACTGAATGAAATCGAAAGTAGTCAACAAATTAGTTTAATTTTAAAGCAATTTTTTTTTATATATATATTTAATTTCAAGAGGTTGCTTGCTATTCACCATTCTGAATAAAAATATCAGTACCAAATAAGAAATGAAAATAATAAACATTATTATTCATGCGTTTTCTTGCATAGGTAGTAGGTTGCATAGGTATGTTATTATGTTGCGCTTCTAATTTATAGGTAGGCAGAATTCGCGAAATCGGAGCTTCTTACGAAAAGCCTGTGGCTTCGCGATCTTCCATTATTATATTTATATTATATTATATTAATGTCCATCATAACATAGTGTAACGCATTTATATTTATTTTCAGGAATGTTCTGAATGGGATGATAAAGGTCCGTGTAAAGATATTCCACAGTTGTTAAAAGACTGCGAAAAAATTATCGAAAAACTCTAATCTCACTTAATTTATCTACAACCGTTTTAGAAAATAAATAGATAATAATACCTTTATCTTATCTTTAACTCATAATTTGTTAATCGTTTGTAAGATAAAATTAAAATTGTACTTAAATTTGAAAATATATATATTTTAATCTGGGCCTTATCGACTTGTTTAATTTGTATAATAATATTTTATGAATACACGGTTGATATCACTATGATATAAAACATAATGTTTTACTAATTACAGCACATTAATATCGGGAATTCATATCATCAGCTAATCAAGGTAAGAACCCTGTAAAACATTATGATTACTAGACTTTGTCAGCGGCTCCGCCCGCCCTAAATTCGGCGTAGGACTCCTTTATTTAATCTCAGTATTAATACTATGATTTACTCCTTAATTATCCCGCCCTGAATTCCGTTATCGGCGACTGTGATTTGGTTTTTTGGTGAGTTGGTTGATGGGGTTCTTCTAGAAAAAAGTTATTAGATTTTTGTAGGGTCAGCAACCCCTGGTGTTGCAAGCGTCCATAGTCTACAGTTACCGCTTACCATCAGGCGGACCGTAAGCTTGTTTGCGATCTTAGTGGTATAAAAAGAAGTTGTCATATAAACTATTACATAGAAAATAAATATGAAGCATTAAATAAAATAATGAAAATATTTAAGTTTTAAACATAAAATGAATAGTTTTAATAAAGCCCATAGAGACCTAGCACCTAAAACTCTGTATATTAATTACGACGCGGTCGAGACACCAAACTGTTGTAATATGAAAATTATCCTAGAATTTTATTTGTGGCCATAGAACGACTATAAGTTGGCATCTATCTCCTTAATTTTGATGAATGTGCAAAAAACCGAATGTATTGATGAAATTTAAGAAAATAACTACTTATTCTATGATATGTAATAGTGAAATGTGGTTCCCTTCAAATTAATAATTAATAATGAAAGTTTAGCTCTTTTCTATGAATATTAAAAGCAGAAATAGCCTAACGCATGATTCGGGATTATTAAAAATAAAGAATAAAACTGCGAGGAAATATTTGTATCGGTCGCAGCGGAAAGGAGGACTTGATTATGGAATGGAAATGTTATACTTTTTCAGCAATAACAAAATTCACTACGGGAAAAACGATTTCTAAAATGATGATTATTACAATAGTCAACCCTAGTTTATGATTTCCTTAAACAACGAGCATTTTTATATTAAATAGTCTTTTTTATCATTTATTGTATTTTTTGTACATTGTATTTTTATAAATAATCGGCCTATTAGGTTATTAAAAGTCTAAGTATATTATAAGTTATTTTCAGATAATTGCACTTATCTTTTTTTGAATATACCTAGTCGATATGGAGACTTAACTTAAAATCTACGAGCAACAATATGTAAGAAAAGTTTCTTTTTACATTTAAATATAAAAAATATATAAAAATTTATATACCTAGTGATTAAGCGTCCTCTGACTCATAATAGAAGATTTTATAATTCATTTGCATATTTAGAATCATTTAGGTCAGTGACAAAGTCAAAGAATACTGCATTTATAATAGTTAATGACTGTCCATGTTTGAGAGGATTTTATTAACATATAAGGTTAGTAAATTCACTGGGTGCACAGCGAAATGCACATTTTATTTGCATAACTACCAAGCTATTTCCATTTCACAGTGACTCGCGTATCTGTTTTATTTACTCGCACATTATGTAAATATGTGTAAATATCATCATGGGTTTGTTTTCACGGGCAATTTGCATTTTTTTTTTACTTCAGAGAGTTGTTGTTTATCTTATCTTATGTTTAAAGTGATCTTGTGCAATAAAAGAAGCAAGTTACCATTCTGTTAAAACGAATACTTATTAAGTTTGTAATTATTAATTTGTTTCAGTTGTCTATTATGATTTATCAAAATAAATATAAAAAAAAGTAAAGAAAAAAATAAAAACGGGCTGAAATTTTCCAAACCCTTTCCAATGCGGTTTTTAAAGGTCGGTGGTGGCCTAGAAGTTTCGATTTCACCATGTGTCGGAGCCTAAGTGGCGGAGATACCAATCAGTCTTTTCCTAATTTCTTAAGTACATTGATTATTCACGCTACTGGCTTTCGGTGTTGGTGAAACTATACTTAACTATATCTATAACTATATCGTGAGAAAACCCGCCAGGAATAAAAATTAAATTAAAAAATTAAAAAACCCCCGACAAAGGAAACTTCTAACAGTAAACAAATAATATGTATTTCTTGGCCCTCTAACTGTATAATAAATTCATAAGTAACCAGTCGGGGGAATTTTTATTTCAGACTTTTCAAAGTATTTTTTAGTAGACACTTTACCAACAACGCTCCGTCTCCACGGTCACGTATACATTTACTTTATTACTAATACTACTAATGATTTTCGGGACGATACACAAAACTGCAATAAAAGATTTTGCTTGTCAAAATCCTGGCATCCTACTAGATTAGTTAAACTACAATTTCTTAAATAAATATTAACTAAACATTTTCTTGAAAGGTATGCTACGTCCAAGGATGTTAAGGACCGTAAGTCAAACATATTGGAATCCTTCCTAACCTATTAAAAGAAAAACAAAGTACCAGACTCCATAAAAACAATTTTGAGACAATTTTAAGACTTAAATTGTTACGCATGATATGATATTGGACGTACGTTTTCGAAGTTAGTATATACAGTGCTACAGTAGAATTTGATATCTGCTGTAAGTTACTGAGGAGTTAGGTATCCCGCAGACTACTGGATGTTTCATCATCAGCTCAAGGTTCCTATTTCTTGAAAATATGTACCACTGAAGTAATGACAGTAGGGTAAAAGCCGGATACTTGTAGCACTTTTCGAAACAGCTTTATTCTTCTTAAATATGAACTTGCTGAAAATATTCAGTATGTATCTCACAACCATAGGTCTTTTATCTTCTATAAAAGCCAATTTTAATTTTTGTATACGAAATTAGCAATGGTTTTGAGTAAATACTGGTTTATTTCATCTCTCAGAAGAGGGATAGTTGCCTACTATGACGGATAGTAGCCTAGCGTCGAAAATGCTTCGGGGGATACTTGCCTTGTGGGGGGAGAGTAAGTAACCTCAGTACGATTTTTATTTTGGATAGAAATAAATTTATATTAATTCAAGTAATCTTTATTATTTATTTAACAGTCTTTATAATTTATTGAAATATTTTATTAAGTACAATTTTAAATATTAATTAACATTACAATAGTTAAGATAGTTTTAATAGTTAATAGTTTAATAGTTTAGTTTAGTCACAGTAAATTCGAAAAAAAACAACAAAAAAATAAAATCCGTCTTTGCTTGTTAAGAAATTTTAGTCACTCTAGGGGCAACTATCCGCGAAAGTAAGTAAGGCGACTATCCTTTTTGATGCGGATACTTGCCCTATTTATTTGCACAATAAATAAAAAATATTTAGCAATAAAACATAATAAACAATTTAATTAAAACTCTAATGCATGCAAAGAAACAAAAAAATGACTGAAACCACGATCAGTAATAAAAATATTCAATAGAAACTACTTACCAATATAATTATAACGCCCGTCAAAGTATCGCCGCGGAAGACTTTTGCTGACACGAAAAAAACCAGTGCCCCTATTCCGATGGCTTACGCGGCACTGAGGCCTTGGGTCACTACTTATTGTTGTAAAGCGCTAACACAACTTATAATCGTAACATAGTTTATTAACAACCGAAGCAACTATCCGGCTTTTACCCTACGCCAAAATGTTTTTCAATAATTAGACTAATAAAAGTTCGTAAGAATCTTTTGTTTAGTAGGAAATGAGCAAATGGGCTCCAAATTCCTGGGCATCTTCATAAATCATAGTTGGAACCCTGTCAATCACATCAAAAAAACAAACCAACAAGATTGATCCATTAGTTCAGAAGCTACGAGGCCACAGACAGACGAACACGTCGAACTTAAAACACTCTTCTTTGCATCAGGGGTTAAAAAAAACTACATCCAAATCGGTTTACCTGTTTAGGAGCCACGGTGCCACAAACAGACAAACACACACATAGCGATCAGACTTATAACATCCATCTCTTTCGAAATGAATCTGAACATGACATACTCGTATATGCTATTATTTTTTCAAAAGTGTGCTAGTGTACTGGATATCCTGGCTGCAGCATCAGACCAAAAATACCATAAACTTGCATAGCATGTTGCATACATGGGTGTTTCAAATTTAAGGTCACACATGTTTAAATAAAGTAAATACCCAATGCGTCTAAGATCCCTACCGCAGCTAACAAAAGAGCTGATGACCTTGAACAGACTGAACCGGTTTAAATAAAATATATCTAAGAGCCACCGCTAGAAAACCTGCTTTCAAATAAAAAAAAACCGCATCCAAATCGCTTCACCCTTTTAAGAGTTACGGTGCCACAGATAGACACACACACTCACACACATAGCTTAGGCTACTTGAAAACATCAAGTGTGAGTCGGTTTTATTTCTAGAAATTGAGTAGTTGCCGTTAAAATTCTACACAAATAACCGAATTTAGTGCGGGTGGAACCGCGGGAAAAAGCTAGTTTTATATATATATAGAGCTACCTTTTCTGCTGCTCAGAAATTAACTTTCTTGCTACTTACATTGATACTAATCGGTTTATCGAGGTAACATTATACATGATTTTTATTTTGCTAATTTAGTTAAAAATATACTTTATCCATGACCTACATTTTTACTGATTTGTAAAACTAATGACTAACCATAAAGGTAAATTTGTAAAACACTTAAAATTATAATTAATAAGTTATTTTATTTTATTGTAATCTTTAAATAAAAGTATAAAATAAGAACTTGAAGGACAGTTTTTAGTTTGTTTGTAAGTGTAAATGCGACAGCTAATTATAATTTAAGCGCGTACAGTATGCTGCAATTGGCATGGGAGTAGCAAGGAAAGGAGGCAGAGACATATTGTGTCCACGTTACCCGTCATGCCACACGTCATGCTCCTAGTCATGCCCACCGCTCTCTGTTTTTATGGCGCGAGTCAAAGGACCTAATACGGAGCTTCACGATTAACTACGTGGGTAAAGCAGTGTGTGGGCAGAGAGGGCAACATCGCGGTAGAGCGATGAGCAACGCGAGGATCATGGTCTGGCAGAGGGAATACATTTTCCAAGCTATATGTAACATAGGTGTTTCAAGGACGGATTATAACCTTATTGAGGGATCAGTTGTAGGGTTCGTACCCAAAGAGGCCAACAGGAGTATTACTAAACCTACGCTGCCTAAGTACTTCTTCACAATAGTAAAATAATAGCTAATTTCTATGTATCAATTTTATTGCATAAAATTTAGTATTGTACTGGGCCTTAAGTGCGGGAGCCCGTCTAGGACCTGGCCAGTTTTTTTATGCTTGAGGAGCCTGCTTCAATAGCCTCTCTTTAATGTATATTTCGGTGTTAAAACATTATTATTGACCTCGGGGAAATCGTTAAAAAAAAAGCGGTAGCCAAAAATCAAAACTATACTGTCGTCATATTAAAATGGTGTAAATTTACACGACACTAGCGTCAATATATCGGGTCAGGAAAGTTTGTTGCATTATTGTTTTGGTTGTAATATTTAAAAATACTTTTTCTATATATAGACTTTTTCCTTAAACGGTGGATTGAACCCTGAAAAAAACCTTGACACACCGATGATACTTAACATATTATACATATGCTACATATATTCAGTCTTAAAAAAAATACCTTTATCTTCCTTCATCGTAAGCATGAATATGTATTTTTTTGCAGACATTACATTTAAAAGTACGAGTGTCACACAAATATTTTTCAAGCGTTGATGACGTCACGTCAGAATGATTCCGATGAAAATGAGATAAATAGAGGGCAAAGACGACGCTAATGTGATCATCCATCATAGTTACCGGTCTCTACCTTGCTTTGACAACGATCTAACGGTGTGGTATTATTGATTGGCTTCGAGCGATTCAAAATAACGATAGCAAAATATATTAAACGAACGGCAGGGTGGTAAAATGTTAAACTTCTTCAACTAAAAACTAAGCATAAAACTAAAAACTTAAGGAGGCGGCGGTAGATGTGTGAGTGAGAAAGCCAAGTAACTTAGCTGGCTCGTTTCAATACTTTTATAGGGGCACACTATCATGTGAATTAATTGAATTTTTATTTATTTAAATACAATACAGTAAAGGGTTCTTCAAGAAAGAAGTTATTGGATTTTTTAAAGATCGGCAACGCGCGGGTGATTCTTCTGGTGTTGCAAGCTTCCATAGGCCACGGTGACCGCTTACCATCAGGCGGACCTTGTGCTTTTTTGCCACTTTAGTGGTATAAACACAACAGCTTTAATTTGCCTCGATAAAAAAACATCGAAAAGAACACTATAGGCGGGTAAATCCTATAATTTTAAGTAAGTCTACCGTGCATTAATGTTTATTCTGACGCACACAAAATTTCACTAGAGATTTAACTCTCTCATAAAATCGCGTTCGCTCATAACATACGCCAACATTATCAATGAATATCAGATAATCTCAAAATGCTTAGGAAATCCCAAGGATACCATTCTTCATACGAGTATGTACGTAAGTGCGATATATCAAACGGCACAAAAAGTATTAGCTGCGTAGAAATGAGTTACAAATTTACAATATGAAATTAGGTGATGTATATAATAATAATATTTGGACAAATAACACAGCCCCATGTTATCGAAAACTAGGGATAAGCTTGTACTATAGGTACCAGACATACGTACGTTTTATACATAAACCCCCAAGCTCTAGAGGCAAACACAAATATATATTAGTTTGGATTCTACTGATAACGTTAGTTGGTTACACATTAACTATATTTATCCACAGAGATGGAACTTATACATTTACTATATACACTTATGTTTAACATAGATTTTTTTTTAAATTACTTAACACCATATAAACATGAATATTAGGATTTAATTACAAACGTAAGGCATACATAGGCAAGTGCACATTAGGAACACCTAATTTGGTCAGCTGCCTATTAGTAACTTTCCTAAACTGTACGTATTTCGGTTGCCAGCAATGTCAACGTAGGCTAGCCCCATTTGTTTGTGGTCAGGACAGGTGTTGGGTGGACTACGTTCGTCTGACTGCCTAATTATACTAACGGGATTAACTTCTGTAGTCCCTCTACTTAGTCGGGCACTAATGAACTTCACTTGTTCTAAATTTGCTATCATTGACTGTTGGAAAAAAAAAATTATTCACTAAAGTCGAGTAATCATCAATAATATTATAAAAAAGTAGTGGTATAAGTGAATTGGCCCTAGTAGAACTTTGAATACTTCCAAGGTTCCGGATGTTCAAATAAAAAAAAAGGTTATATGATCCCTGATATATCTGTCTGTCCGTATGCTACAGCTAATTCACTCCGAATCTATACTGGACAGCGATTACATGGTACACATGGGTTTTTGTATACCTAACATGGCCGTACAACGTAAATAAATGAAGATTTTAAAGTTTTTTAAGAACATTTATGAAAATAACTGTTTTGTTACCCTCCTTTATCTCTTAAATCACTAAGCCTAGAATTTATAGTTTTTCACTCATAGATTATAGGACAACCTATAAGAAGTTATGGTCTTAAAATATCATAGTAAATCTCTTAATATAAATGAGCGTAGGTACAAACTAACAAAATCGATTGTTTCTGGGTAATCTAAAGCGTGCGAGTCCAACTCGCAGTCGACGAGTTTTTTTCTTCAAACTGTAAAAAGGAAAATAGGTTTGTAATATTGGTTTGATTCCTTATATGATCTACTAAAAATGAATTATTTTGTACCTACAACTTACTTATGATCCTTAAAAGGCAGAACATGAAGTCATATACTATTATCTTAATTATTTTTGGTTCAACTAATGGCTTTATACATGACTAATTAGTTGTATTATAAAATGAATATTTTGCGTCAGATTATTTTGTTCCTGGCTAACAATAAATATCAACAAACAAATGTGTTACTGTTTCTCTTAATAAGAGCTAGGTGGCATGTAACGGTAATTTAGGGTGGTAGTGGGTCGGGCGCGTCTCACCCTTGGCCCGTTTTTATTATTTGTTGTTATACTTTAGAGTTCAAACACAGAAAAGTTGATACTTACTGAGCATTCTTGGGTCAAAAATTTAAACCAATATTTTTCTCCTGATTTTTTTTTGCCATTTTGAGGTCGAAATCGACAGAATACGGCTGGCAACAATTATTAGTTGTAATCGGAATGATATAATTACCCTAAAAAAACATGATTCCGTTATGGCCCTAATATTGCCGTTATAAATTATAAATTAGCTCTCTTCCTTATTTTTTCACCTGTCTATTACACATTATACGGTTTTAGTATCAAAAGATACGCACATCTATTTTTTTTCTGTAGACATAGAAAAGATAACCGCAGATGTCTGCGGTTGTGTCAAAATACCCATGAGTGGATAGTATTTACTACCCTAAGCACAATAAAAGGAACTTGGACATATCTTTTATCTAAGCAAACTACTCAATTTAGATACTTTATCAGAGAAAGATGTGCAGGGGCTTTGTGAAACGTTGTAGATGGCAGTTACCAATTATTTCTTAGGTTTGTGAGATTATAACCTCATTGTACTTGTTTTTTAATAATTATTTATGATACAAGTGCTGTAAATATAGGTTATTATTCGCATTCGGAATAATTCTTTACGCTTACGTATCATATTAAGTTTTTCAATGCATTTTGTGAGTATGAAAAAGTTAGACATTAATATGAAGTCATCAGAACTAATTATTAATATATTATATAAATAAAAGTAATATTTTCTAACGACAAATCAGTTTTGCAATGAAATGGCGTGCTTTTTTGGAGAGGCGCGTTTAAGCTTCTACGATATATAATTGGTCAATTAAATGGGGGGCCTGGGCAATATTGTTATGTATGGAGAAGAAATTATCATATAACTAAACAAATTATTATATGAAACTTGGCTGGAATGCTCTGCTCGCTTCGCTCGCTACGCATCTACGTTTACAAATGAGGAACTTAACCAAACACACTACTCATGACTTATACTGTGCGATTTCTGTTCCTTTCTTTTCCATACTTGACGATCTGCCTACGCGTTCATTTAACTGGCTAATTTCTTAGTTCATTTATTTTATTATAAATAATTATAAAAAGCACAAATAATCTATCACGCGCATACAGGTTTTTTTTTCACGAGGCAAAGGTCTGCCCTACGTACAGCCAAATAATGTTGAATATATGTATTTTTTTAGCGCAAAAAAAAATTTCGTGTGGTGCTCATTATATACTAATTACTTATAGAGCGCACATACTCATGAATATTTGTTCTTTTCAATCATCAAAATCTCCTTGTATCCTACTCTATGGTGAAACGTGCAAACCTTAAAAATCCCTTACTGCACACGAAAAATAATGGATTTCAGTCAAGGGCGGATCCAGAACAAAAGTTTAAGGGGGCGATCATAAGATCTTAAGGTATTTTTTGAACTTTGAATCTGCAAACGTAAGTCGACCCAGCTCGTGACGTTTTTGAATAATTAAATATACAAACCCAAGTATTTTTTATATGTAATATAAGTTATATATTTAAAAAAATGATACAATTCATTTCTTCCTCGGCCGTCCTTAGGGGGGGCGATCGCCCCCCGCTGGATCCGCCCCTGATTTTAGTAGTGTTTTATTTAACACGTACTCTTGTGGCTTGTTGCTCGTATCTTTACGCATTATTACAAGTAACAGAGTCCTATTACTTGGCCTACGCTGCGCTGTCTATCTGTCTGCCCGGCCATAAAAGGGCTATATCTTTTAGACCGAAATAGAAAGAAACCTAAAATTTTCATAGAATATATGTTATAATGAGATATTAAGGGGACAAGAAACACATTTTCGTTGTTTTTGCTCTATCGTAAAAACAGCAATACATAAAAACTTTAAGCTTGCAGCGAAAAATTTCAAAGAGAGACATCACAAAGACGTTACTATATTAGAAGTACCTACTTGTGAAGAACATGGTAGACGAAATATGAATAATTAATTAATTAATTATTTATTTCTACCCTTTTGTAGGGGAAAGTTCCTTATTTGTCCCCGCAGACTAGACTAATGTGCTCACTAATACAGAATAAGGAATAGTAGATACTAGTGCACTAACGAATTTTATGTGATGAACATTTTGTGTTGGTCTTGAGACTGAGTGTTTTCTAAGTATACTATGTATGTATTTACAAAATATATGTCTGGTATCTATAGTATAATGTTTGCTTTGTTCGAGACCAGATGACCAGTGTCTTATGTCCAAAAAAAAATAATAATAATATAATATCTCACAATAACTTCCTGATAACTTCAGAAAATCTTCAAACTGCTTCATATTTAAAAAGAAACTTTGTCAATATTATTTAAGCAAAACTTAATGTAGATAAAATTGTTATCAACTATGGTATTAATTTCATGAGCTTGAATACATCGTATTTATGTATTTTTATTTTTATTTTTTCTTATTTGTTACTGTATGTATGTTTGTATGTACGTATTTCTGTGTATGTATATATATTCATATTTGCATGTGTATATTTTGTTTTATAAGTTTATATGATTTTCTTTAGGTAATCATTATGATGCCTACTTTGCTTCTCTGTATTACCTAAAGGTTGGCTGGGAGATAATGCCTGAGGTATTTAGCTCATCTTTTGTGCAAAACTGTACAATTAAGCATCAATAAATAAAACAAATAAATCGCCAATTGTTAAAGTTTGCTATTTCGTGTCCTATGGTATTAATTTCATGAGCTTGAATACATCGTATTTATGTATTTTTATTTTTATTTTTTCTTATTTGTTACTGTATGTATGTTTGTATGTACGTATTTCTGTGTATGTATATATATTCATATTTGCATATGTATATTTTGTTATATAAGTTTATATGATTTTCTTTAGGTAATCATTGTGATGCCTACTTTGCTTCTCTGTATTACCTAATATAATGCCTGAGGTATTTAGCTCATCTTTTGTGCAAAACTGTACAATTAAGCATCAATAAATAAAACAAATAAATCGCCCCAGTGTTAAAGTTTGCTATTTCGTGTCCTATTTAAAAGAATCGAAAATAAAAAAATTTACTCACTCAAACATTGCAGATCAATGCAATTTAAACAAGCGCTTGACTGAGTTATCGTATATTTTTGGTAGAATTTTCTCATAAAACATAATATTAAAGAGATACATTGTAAAAAAAAAAATGTTAATGTATACATTAAATATTCATCATTCATTATAAAAGTCAGTAGAGAAACATGTTTTCGTATTTAAAATTAACTCAAATCACCAAGATGTTAATCTAAACTTGTCTTGTTGACACAAGAACATTAAAACAGTCATTATTTTGATATTCTAACACCTAATAACACTAGAGCTCGAATACTTTGTGAGCAGAGTCACATTATCTTTGGCAGAGATATCGTTACAGTGGCTAAATAAGCTACAATTCTGTTGCCTTAGATAAAAGTAAGTATTAAGTTCTCTTTGAGTACAATTGCTATTCTCTATGCATATATGAAATATAATAATTAATTTAACGAAAAAAATATCAAAATTATTAAAAAGGTTAACATAAAATGGTATTTAAAATAAACTATAGTTGTATGAGTGTTTACCGTCTTGGATCGTATTCCAAAAAGTAGGTAACCAGCAGCCCACATTAACAGCGTCTTCTCACCAACCACTTCAGTTTTACGTGACAGGTAGTAAGCCCATCGCCACAACACTGCTTCTGGTGCAGCGCATCTGAACTAAGACAACTTTACACAGGATGGAAACGCGAAGCGATGACACTCGATTATATCTAAACCATACACGGCATCGAAATACTGATTATATTGATCTAAAAAAAAAGTGCTTCTATACTAGTGTAAACATAAAATTTTCAGAGAGATCCAGTTTATTTTAATAACCATCATGGATACCACTGGATAGAGCTCGTGAAGCAATTTTAAGATCAATAATCAGTATTTCGATATCGTGTATAGTTTAGTCTCAGAATCCTGGTTAAAACCATCTGTACCATTAACTTTTTACTCTCTTCCTGGTTTCTAAACTTTTCGCAATGATTGTATTCGTAGGTGTGATGGTGGAACTGCTATTTACCTTCGATCACATATCCCATTTACTATAGTGAGCCCTTAACCACCTCCTGTTAATATGGCAGAGCGTCTTTTGATTGAAATTACTATATTCTACATTAAAATTCTTCTTGGTGTTTTTTATAGTCCATCTGTACTTAACAACTATTGTAATTCTTTTGAAAATATTCTTGAAATGTACGCGGCTTCGTATAATAACACAATCATTATGGGCGACTTTAATACATGCTTGATAAAAGGTGATAATCGTACAACCAGACTCCGATCAATTGTTGATGCCTGTAACATGTAAATCCTACCTTTGAACGCTAGACACTTTTTTCCAAACTGCGTTCTGTCGCTACTAGACCTTATTATAGTTTTCTCTCCTGACTCCTTCTTTAACCATGGACAATAATTTACTGTCATGATCTTATCTGTCTGTATGGGGAATACTCCTTCAGCGCAATTTGGCTGGCATAGATAGTGCATGTATTCATGAGGATGCTTCTGACACAGACTGGTCTGCAGTTTTCGCGACAATAATATTAATCAAAAAGTTCATATTTTTAAATCACTATTAATAAACCTTAACGATAACCATGGCCCTATCGCTCCTGTTAAAATTAATCAGCTTCCTGCACCATGGCTTTTTGACAAGATTAAATCACTGTCGGCAAAAAAGTGTAGGGCTAAAGCCAAACTTAAATCTAATTATTCGAAAGATAATCTTAAAAATTAGAGAAGCATACGAGATCGCTGTAATAGAGTGTGTAAATATGTACAACGACGCCATATCTATAATTTAGTTGAAAACGAAAAACCGGCCAAAGTCTGGGAATTTCTTAAGTCATTACGAGTTGGAAAGTCACATCAAGACTCCATTCCTTGTAATTTCAATATTGCTTTACTTAATCAACACTTCACTACCGCCTTTGCTTTTGATAGTAGAAAAAAAAGGATAACTTTGGCTAATCCTTCAAATAAAGCAACTCCTGAATTTACTCCTTTTGAATTTAATCAATTCACTGATTGTGGTATTAACCAGAGCATAAATTATATTGCTTCGACTGCCATTGGATAGGACTGTAGTAGCCGTAACATGATCATTCCAATCCTTGACATAGTAGCTCCAACTATGACTCATATTTTCAATGCCTCAATTTTCTCTTATCCATTTCCTAGCACGAGGAAAGACGCTCAAGTAATACCTTTACCGAAGAAAAAAAACATTTTTTTTTTCTCCGATTATCGATCCATATCAATACGGACTTTCCTTTCAAAAGTCCTCTAGCTCCTGGTGCACCAGCAGCTGAGCCTATTCCTTATAAAAAATAACCTTTTCAATCCTCTCCAGTCTGGATTTAGATCTGGTCATGGAACGGTCACTGCTTTAACTGAAAAATACTGATAACATTCGGCTTGGTATGGAAAATAAGCAATTGACAATTCTTTCTTTACTAGACTTCAGTAAGTAATGCTTTTAATATTGTCGATTTCGACATTTTGTTTTGTTTATTACGCTCTCTTAACATATCTCCAACAGCGATTAGTTTGTTTAATAGTTACTTGCTTGGTCGCCAACATCGCATTCGGCTCGGCGAAAATCTGTCCGCCTGGTGCAACATTGACTCCGGTATAACGCAAGGTGGCGTCTTTACTCAACTCCTATTTGCTATTTTCATTAATACTATTAGTCGTGCTTTATCTTCTCTCTATCACCCTATGGAGATTACCTTCAGATTTATGCTCAAGTTTCTACTGATAATATTAATGTAGCTATTGATAAAACTAATTGTGATCATGGTCATATATTTAATATAATTAGTGTGAACGTGTAATTTTAAACTAAATTTAAGTAAGAATCAGGTCATTATATTGGGAAGTCCTAGATTTATCAATAAAATTGATTTCACATTACTTCCACAAATTTTACTGGACGATAGCCGCATACCTTATATTAAAACAGTTAAAATTTTAGGTATTATTCTTGACTGTACTCTTCTTTGGAGACAACAAATCCAAGCAGTTAGTAAAAAGTTATTTGCAGCTGTGAGCTTTATAAGACGCTTACGTAATTTCCTTCCCATTGACACTAAAATTGCACTTGCTCATTTTATTATTTTTCCTTTTCTCGATTTTGCGGACGCTAGCTATACAAATCTCTCTAAAGACCAACTAAATAAACTTGAGCGTCTTCAATACTCACGTATAAGATTCATATTTAGGTTACGCAAATATGATTATATCTCTGAATTTCGCAAAAAGCTCAAGTGGCCTCAAATTCGACTTCGCCGGAATATTCACTAACTTTTCTTAATAATATATTATACAATCCATCGACTCCAGTTTATGTAAAAGTAAGATTCCAATTGGTTTAAGGTTTAAATCCAAGTCTTCGTTCATCAACACAAACACTTAAAAACTTCATCACATTCTACAAATTTCTATAACTCTTCTTTTACTGTATCAACTATACAACTCTGAAATGTGCTGCATACACCCATTTTTCCAAAGTTCTCATACCATAACGACGTTCAAAAAGATATACTATCAAAATATTTAGTCTTTTTTCCCTATATGTCACATTCCAATTTCAAATTAAATTTTTAATATATTTATAGTATTTTTTATCTTATTTATAAATTGTATGTGTGTGTATTTCTATGTTTTTTATCATATATGTTTATTTAATTTATTTTTTACTATACATAAATAATATACATGTATAATACTTTGCTGTGCTCCACCTACCAAGCACGAAATTCATTTATTATTCTCTATGAGATATATCGGTAAGAGAGATAAGACCGCCCAAATTGTTAACTAGTTTGGATATTTACTTTCGTTAAATACTTTTAAATACTGGTGATCAATAAAGAGTTATCTATCTATCAATTTTTCATAAATCATTACACCTCGATGCTTCGTTCCAACGGAAGAGTTTAGGAAATATCTTTCCGACATGACTTGCAAATATTAAAATTTCAAACTAAAACTTTATTTTCATCATAATAATAAGCTCATGCTACTCGGGAATATCATAGCTTTCTATTTCTAAAATTGGTTCAGTAGGTTTACATAAACAAACCTACAAGTTTATCTCTTTATAATATAAGCACGGATTAAGAACTCAAAGACTTAGAAAATAAGTTGAATTATTAAAATTTGCTCCGAAATGTCATGTAAATAACGAAACATTGTTACAGCGTTAAAAATTCGAAAAACATTTTTACTCAAATAATAATTCTGACTGTCTAAATATGACCTCTTATGTTCAAAAACAGATGCAAATTTCTTTTTTTTTCTTTTTAACATCATTCAACAGCTCATACGTTCCAGTTTAGTAGTTTTGAAACCTTTTAATTCCACGTGTAATAAACAAAACCTCACATTTATAGTCAAGTTAAAATCTAATATTTCCCAACTTTTCATATAAAAATGAAACAACAAAAATACTTTTCTAGCAAATAATAATTTATTAATTATTTTATTCAGATATGTTAATTCTTTATAAACTAATGTTTAGGCATGATTCGTGACCTAGTTATCGATTTTTATACCAGCTTTGTACTTTCTCTCCGAATCAATGCATAATATACTCACATTTATTTCGTAATATTTGTTTCGAAATGTTAATGAGTTTACTTTGCGTGTTGATGAGCGGATAAAAGTATAAAAAAGTCACGCAAAAGGAAATAAGATTGGAAAACTTTCAATGAGATACTTATCGTGATGATTTTCTTGAAAATATTGACACCAAAATAAATTAAAGATTAAAACGAGGAAAGTCAAAAATTATAAATGTTTTTGACAATTTATTAAAAAGAAAACCTTTCGGCCCTTTTAAGGTTTACGCTATTTAGTATTGAGAGGTGATTTTTTAATTCCGTAAAATAAAATTATCTAGAAAAGTTTAAATGATCCCAATCCAACCAAAAACATGTTCCTGTAAATGTTGCTACGACGAAGCTCGCATTGTCAAATTGTTTCAGATCCCATGTAGAGCCAAGCTTTTAACTCTACACGTCCTAATTGTTTCAGATCCCATGTAGAGCCAAGCTTTTAACTCTACACGTCCTAATTGTTTCAGATCCCATGTAGAGCCAAGCTTTTAACTCTACACGTCCTAACTTTTTGACAGTGCGAGCCTCGTCTTGGCAACATTTTACATGAAAATATTTTTGGTTGGATTTTTCATCTTTTTTGTAAGTTGCTTATGACAATTGTGTTTATCAAAGGTTAGATTATAAAAAACTATATTTGCATAAGTCGAATCGATTGGTTTACTGTGTCATTAAATTTTGAATTTCGACGATTCTCATACAGCTTATTACCGGAGCCTTCAACATTGTGATTTCCCAACCCCATAGAAGTTTTCTTTGGTAAATACTTGTCACCACATTTTAATCTTTAACGAAGCACGTAAGTATAGAAATGTTATTCGTATAATATTAATATAAGTATGTATATGTTTATGTAGTAATATTCTGAAACCCCAAAAGCCCCATATACACTTTTATCACCTAATTGAAGGGGTTAAGGGATATTTGGGTTTTAAATACCTGATTTACGTATTTTTTTATTTGTAACAACAAGTCTGTGTACTTGTATAATTTTCAGATCTTTATCATGAAACTAAGTTTGTATGAGAAAATCCATACAAACTTCCATCCCCTAATTAAAAGAGTGAAGAGTGATTAACTCAAAATTCTTATATTCTTATAACACAAGGAGTCCCTATATGAGCGGAAGTATCATGCAAACTTTCATCCCCTAGTAGGGGTTGGGGGGTAAAAGTTCTAAGTTTTGGATTTTTTTGTCGTTTGTGTACTAACACTAGCTTACATGCCAAATTTCAGCTTTCTAGGACTTCAAGAAGTACCCTAAGAATTTTGAGGATCATCAGTGAGTCAGTGACGAAATCAGGGTTTTATAGATATCAATAAAATCTAAAGTATAAGAGCTATGCAATTGAAACTTTATATGTTTAATAAGTCCACTATTGACATCATATATTGAGAATTTCGTTTATCTGGTATGATACAAACCCAAGTTATGAGAGTTTAGAAAAACGACGAAGCGCTTCGTGATCGAGAAAAGGTAGGTAGATTTTTTATTTGACGGAATCTAACGAGGTTAAATTAATTAAGTGATAAAATAATGTTTATTACAAATTTTTGAAAGTGAATGCGCTTGAGAAGGCTCGACGCATTTAAAATAAGTGGGGTTGCAAGGAGCCAAATAACAAAAGATCTGTCAAGTTGGACTCGCGCACCATGGGTTCCGCATCAAAATTTATCTAATTTGTAAACACAAATAACAACAATATGTGTGCCGCTAGCGCTCATCCATCCACTGAACAACCTAGCCCTATATTCCTGAACTTTGGGTATCGTATCCAAAATTATTTCTCTTAACAATCGCTAGATGGCGCTGATACAGTAATGGCTCGAGCCCGTCTCACACTTAGCCGGTTTTTATTATTTGTTCTAACACAGTAGTGCTCACACTATTTGTCACTGCGAGTTTGTAGTTTTTTTTATTCTTACGATAGAACAAAACCAACAAAATCGTGTTTTTTGTTTTTTTTTTTCAACTTTTTAATAATTGTTAAATAATTTCCCATTATAACACATATTCTCTGAGAATTTCAGGTTTCTATCTATTTTGGTCTAGACAGACAGACTACGCTTAGTAATAGGGCTCAATTGGTACCCTTTGGGTACGGATCCCTAAAAAGAGAATCCTCACACCGACCATTTTTCGCCTTACCTTAGATACGGACACTGATTTGTATGGTTTCAACCTTATATAATTTATATTTTACATTCATATTTCATATATAGATTGCATGTTATAATTAAAAAAAAATGGTTTGTCTTCAAACGGTAATGGTATCGATTTTCGTCGTAAACACCATAGTATTAAAAAAAATCTGTTAAACTCATGTGTTTAAGGTTATAGTGCAACCAACTTTTCTAACCCGGTGATCAAAATTTAAAACTACAGTCGCTATATTGCAACGGTGTGACCTTACAACGACAGTAGCGACTAAACTTCCACGGTCACATTTTCAGAAAAGCTTTTTGCGCTATAATTAACCTTATTATTTGCAAAATATATGTATACAAAGCTGGTGCACCTAAGCACCTATTTAAGAAATTAAGCGAAAGACTCACTGGTACGCGACGGGCTCGAACCACCTTCACTACGGACGCAAGGCGTAATCAAAACCCCTAGGCCACCACCACCGACTAGCAGGTGAGTTTGTATGATTAAACATGTTAGTCTCAGGAACCCCAAGTCCGATTTGATTCAAGAGAAATTCAAGAAAAATTCTTGTTGTGTTGACTATTCTGTTTATTATGCTGATACTTGGTTTTGACCGCGGGTTCTTCCGTGTTAAGTCCGCTTAGTCACCGTTTCTTAGGATCATAGCGTAAAGTTATAGCCTTACCCAATAAGCGGGCTATTTAATGTATATTTTTTTTCAAAGACGGCTTGGTAGTTCCTAAGGTTACTGCGTTCAAACATACAAAGTCTGTAAGTTGGCATTGCGAAGCAGGTGAAACAGCTAGAAACAACTAGTGTTCTAACATATTCACTTAATTAAGTTTAACAATAGCCCCATACAGCTTCCTCCATCCATTATCATAGCGATATTATCTCTTAGCTGCGACAGCTGTCTGCAAGGAGTTAGGGACACGACTTCATTATTTTTCCGCTACATTATTCATAGTGTCCAGAGGGATAATGCACTTCAGGATAAGCAAGATACCGTAATTTTTATTTATTTATATTGTTTTTTTACTAGTAATATTTTTTGGTTTTAATATAAAACAGAAACATAGATCAACATAGCTAATAGCTTTTGCTCGAAGCTCCACCCGCGCTAACTTCAATTATCTGCGTGGGATAGTTAACGTGACGTAGAATTCGGTTAAAGTTATTCCTGCGTGATATTTTCGGTATGATGACTTGGATAGCCTATGTCCTTCTCCATCAGTTCATGAGTAGGTAATAGGTAAATATTATGCTAAATATTGATAGAATTGAAGATATTGGTATTTATTAATATGTGTGTAGGTCGTTTACATACATCTACGTATAATCAAATACACAATGATATAAAAATTGTCTTGCAAAATACAAGAAACAAAAAAAAATATCTTAGTATCATAGTGAAAGCTAATCCACTAGTTCTTTGTTGTTAAATTAAAGCGGGTCCAATGTTGGCCGACGTTATTGTATGACGTGCATAGTCTATCTACTTAGATGGTCATTGATTGCAGTAAAAAGTTATATAACAAGGACTTTAGGACACCGCCCTCTAACAACGTTTTTATCCTAAATATTTTTCACAGGTACTTCTTCACTGTGTTTTTTTTTATTTATTATTCAATTGTATGCGTAATATGCAAAAACTACGTACCAATTTCGGTGTGACAATGCTTACGTAGTATTTTTATTTTCTATGACCACGTACCTATGTCCAATATGACCGACTGCCGATGTATCAGGCATCTAAGAGGAGACAGTACTGAAAGGCAAAAAGTGGGACGCTCTCCAGCTCGATGGACCGATGACTTTAAAGCGGTGTCCTGTAGTGGCTGGATGTCAATGGCAGCGGAAGAAGCGCCAGAAGTGGCTCGCCATAGAGGAGACTTTTGTTCAGCAGCGAACCAAAATAGGGTGATATTATGAATATGATGTTTAAATTATAGGTAAATACGGTTTTTTTCTAATTTAAAATTTGCATTATCATGTTTTTTTACGTTACTTTCATAAACCTGTCCATATTATTTTATCAAAAATAAAACGAGCTATTAACCTTAAAATATGGGTACGTTACATTTTAACTTATTATTACGTAGCGTATTGAAAAACTAACCAAAAATTACTTACATTAGTGGAACAAGTATAAAAAGAGCCACTTAAGTTAAAACATATTCCTAATTTTTTCAAATTCACATAAACTTACCAGCCTTATACGTTTACTTTAACATTGGGACGAGGTCCTGACCTGGGGCGAGGGTAATTGGGGCCATATATAGTTCATCATGCAGGCTCAGTGCGAATTGTGTCTTCAAATACGTTTCTTTAACGTAAGCAGGTATCCTCGCCATGTTTTCCATCACCAAAAAGTCAGACATAAACAACCGATATACTTGAGAAATTTAGAAAAAGACTCATTGAAACACACCAGGCTCGAACTTCCGCCACTCAGAACGCGAGGCAGACGCCAAAACCATTTACCCACCACCAATCTCACCTTAAAATACATCAATATTTCTTTTATTATATTATAATTTTAATATGACATACTTAATTTCAACATACGTCAGTAACAATTACCTTAATCTCAAGTGTAACCTAAGCTTGCCATAACACACTAAACAATATGCGGAAGAGGTACTGTTGGTGACAAAATACCATCTCAAGATTACCTTGGTTTAATTATGTAAATTTGTCACAGTTAGTAACACAGACTGGTTTATTTTAGAATTTTTATTAGTCGTATTCAAGTAGACATATAACTTAAATTTAAGTAACATATTAACTCATGCTATGACACAAAAACAGCCATAAACTACCTTATACAGTTACATTCAATGACAACAGAACAAGTTTTAATAATAATCTGATGAAAATGAGATTTTAATTGTCTTCGATTACGGTCAATATTCGTAAATACAAATTTACATTTTAACTTATCAGAAAAATATTAATATCTTATTTTAATGCAATATCTAAATCTTAGATTAAGATAAAAAATATCTATGTTTGCATAATACTAAGTAGTTTAACATAGGGTAAAAAGTAAAATTATCCTTACTAGAATTGAATTTTATGTGAGTAAATCAAGTTTAAATAAATAATAAAAAAACACATAGATACTTAATTATAATTTCAAGTCTGATATAAGTAAGAACATAATGCAGTTAAATTATTTTGATGGAAAAAAATCACAAACCCACCTCTAGTTTTTGCCAATTACTAATATATTTTTATTACAGTTCATATAATTTAGCTGAAATTTCATTATAATATTGCTTTATATAAGATCTAGGGTGTTAACTATTTTTCAATACAAAAAACTAATATTCGAGTTATTAATATTTAATGCTTTTCGCCCATACTACGTTGATACGTTTTATGGAGAATTTGTCTGACTGTATGCCACCTCTTTAAGGCACCTATTTATTTTGCACATCAGTAACTTTATTCCAAAGTAATTAAAATAATTTGAGATAGAAGAAACAAAGCATAAAAGTTTGTTTTTTTACGATAAAGGTGTCCATTATTCATTTCAGCTTAAAAAGTATTAATTGCTAAAATACAAGGAAGCCTTTTCAAACATATTGTACAATTTTTCCATACAAAAGTATTATTTATGTATTGTAAAGAGTGAAATAAACGAGTCACTGACTTTAGTGCAGTTGTGTTTAAAAGGTGTGACCTTTTGGAGCCGAGGTTTGCGTGGACTACCCGCTCGCTACGACATTTATTAATTCTTATGTTACACAACCCCTAAGAATAATTGTACAAATAAATTATTATTATTACTTAGTTGCTATTTCATTAAATAATTTCATTAATTTTATATATTTCAGCGGCTCCTATTCATGACTTGTTATTAGCATAAAGCGCTATTTATCATAGTTAGTGATAAATGCATAGGTATTTATCACTAAAATGATGGTAATTTATTGATAAACAAAGTCTTTACCGAATTAATTAAATTTATGAAATAAACAAAAAAAAATAGTTTTCTCATAACTCCCACTCAGTTTGTGATTAATTATGCTTGTTGCGACAGTGCTTAATAACAATATATGATGTTAACGCATTTTAAGTAACAAAATGTTTACAGTTACAGACATTTAGTGCACCGAAAGTTGTATCGGAAGATTTTGATGTGAAACATCTATAGGCGCGGGTAATCAGGATTGTAAGCGTGGCAATACATGCCGTGGCGACGCGTCGCCACGCTATATATACAGTCTATATGTAGTAAACAATCGTTTTTACGTTTATTAATTATTAACTAGATAAGTATATTATCTTTTAATTTTATTAATTTTAGTGACAAACAATAACTACCTTTTATTACGTATTCAATATTTATATATAAATATATGATATGTTTTATTATTTTGATGTGAAATAATTTCAATGCTTCACATTTGCTAGGCATCCCGTGATGGTTTTTTTTTTAGATTACAGATTAAAAAAGTTTATTTTACAAGTAAAAATGCAAATATTGTCAATAACTAGGATCAATATTTAACTTAAAAATTAGATATGATATCACAGACATATTACCCAACTTTATATTAATATCCAACTTTATATTATATACAAATAATTAAATTATATGTCAACTAATTATCTTATAGAGAGATATTATAAAATACTTAAATAAGATCGTGATCAGATCAAAAATTATGATAGTCGCCTATATAAAATTAATAAAAGAAATATATACCTATTTTTATAAAAAAAAATATTAATTGTGTTTGTAAATATTGAAGTTTAAATGTATTAAAAATTAATTTTAACAATGTAAATCAAAAAAATTTTTACTGCACAAAAAATTAACCTTAAGCCATAACTTAAACCTGCAACAATTTGCGTGTAAGTGATCTACAAATTGAGCTATCAAAGCAAAACTCCGATTAATAAAAATCCCAACTACATTATTGCTCTGGAAAAACGATTTTTCGAACGTCACCCACAACTACTAGGGACTTTTTTAAGTTCTTACCACTTACACTTATAAAAAATAAAAGTATTTAATATACTTACGTGTATCATTTCTCTTGAAACTTTGTTGTTTCCGTTGAAAACCCGTTGTTCTTAACCTTTGACACCAATTAATATTTTATGGAAATGGACTTATGGAAATTTAAACAAAATACAACAGTACAACAAACGCGACACGGAGGAATGTTTTTTTGTACTATACAAGGCGAGGCGCGTTCTTAATACTTTGCTATAAGTAGTTATGTGATGATGTAAATTAAAAGTGTATTAAGTTGTATGTACGTGACGCGCGAACAACCCAACGGACTTAAATGCAGTTTGGCAATCTGTTTTGGAATAATATGTACTAGTATGTACTCTTAAAGGTGAAGTATCCTACACTTTTAATGCCAATCAAAAGTTTTAACTAACAGTGCATTCGTCCTGGGATACAGAATCATTATTTTCATTACTTTTGCCACCTGTTATCCGTTCGTTTAGCGTAGGTATCATAAATATCAAAATTTTCGTATCATCTGTGATGTAACTGTCATGCGTTTGTTTACGATATTTTTGTTATTTTTGTCACTTTTGCCACCGAAAAATGAAACTTTAGACCCATGTCTGGGTGGGGTGTCCGTGTTAATCTGTCAAACTGCCTATACATATTCATTGTTTATGGTAGTGTGTGTACGTCAACCGTTCGTTTTGCAAGTTTTGTAACCAAAAATTTTGTTAGTAACGTTTCAAAGCTAAAAGAACGGTAGGTACCGGTGGCAAAACTGGCGTTATCAAAAGTGTGAAAAGTATCATTCGTGGGAACTCTGAATCCCAGAACGAACGCACCCTAAAATAAATTTTCACGTTCGTAATAAAGAACCAAACGTACCTATCTACTTTATCAAAAATATCCTATTGACACAAACTTACATAAATTGCCGTCGTACAACATATATCTTCGATGTTCCAAAACGATGACAAAATACAAGTATATGTGCATAATGGATAGTATCTTTAAGGTACCCACCTAATAGACCTGTGTATCTTCTCTTATCTCTGCGTCGTTTTGGAACTTCGCACATATTATCATAATAACGGTAACTTAAGTCATTTTCGATAAATTTGTAGATACGTCCATCTGGTTCTTAACGGAAAAAACCGTTTTTAATAATTCCTACATTAGCTTCTATTTTTAAATCGTTTAAATTTATATTCATATCAAATATATCTATATCTCATCTGTAATCTTATCATATGGCATAAAAACTTTAAACGAAATAGGTATAAATAATTATTTCTATTTTATATTATCAGTTTGAACAAAATATTATCAATCTTTTACTACGTTTTTTTAACAAAATCGAACTATCAAACAAATAAAAATTTCATCCATGTTTTAAGAATTTACTTACATATGTCATAAATCTACTTGAAAATTCTGCTGTAACTTGATATCTTAAAGTGAAATAAGCTAAAAGTCTATGTACAAAAGTAAAGGCTACAAGACTTATGACTTGTACGTAGTAATAATCGTTAGTCATTCCTACATCTCTTAATATTAGATCAGGATTCGAATACAGACAGAATGCGTCTTTACAATCCATTAATTCACGATCCCTATACAAGGCTAAAGATAAACCTGAAACACTGGAACGCATAAAGGACATAGACATTAAGATTTTCATTCTTCCTTCAATAGTAGGGCCGAAGCCCATTCCGTAGCAGCTGAGAGCAAGAAGAGGCGCTACAGTTGCCGGCCCAACTATTGACCCATTCTGAAAAATAAAAAAAAAAAAAATATACGAAATATTAATCGCAAAAAAATGGCTAGGGTCGAGTTGGACTCGCGCACCGAGCACGACTCCGGCTCGATCTTGATCAGATTTTATTATTTCTTATTTTATAATATAGATTATATTTTTTTTTTTATTTGAAGGTTGTATGTATAATCGTTTCTACTATAAAACAAAAATGTGAAGACCGCCCTTAAATTTTCATTTTTTGATAGTAAACTCGCCATATTAACACATCATATTGTGTGAAAATTTTAGCTTTTAATTACGTACTTCAATTTAAAAGACAGCGTCTATTAAGAGAATAACGATTCAGAGCGCCAATCAGCGTGCTTCATACAAATTAATTTCGCTCTTATTTTTAACACTTGCTGATCAAACACCACGAAATTTTGAAGACATGTTCTTTTAATAAATATCTAGGTCTGCAGTGTGCCAGTTTTCTATTAAATTTTATAGTTCAAAAGTTATATAGGATTCTAGTTTTGCATACAAATGGTTTCAAAAAAGATTTTTAATTAAATAAAGCATTTTACCAGATTTTGGAAAACCACAGACATAGATATTCGGCTTGAGATTATGACTAAGAAATTTTGCAGTGATTGATCAGTAAATGTCGAAAACAAATGATAAATTCTTTTGTACGAAGCCCGCTGCGAGGCGCCGCAAATGAGAGGAAACGATTTGCGGCGCCTTATACAACGAATTACTCTAAAGATAGGACAGAGAGACAAAGAGACAGTAGGTATAGGCTTAGTAACAGACCTTCGTTGGCACACTTTCGGTAGGGATCCCTAAGAAGGAGTATAAGCCTTTAGGGTCTGAGGGTGTCTGATATACCTGAATATTATTCAATTATACATTATTGTGCAATGCAATACATATTAGCACATAAACAAAAAAAAAACTTATTAATACAAAGGCGAGCTTATACCTTTAAAGAGATTTTTACAGCAAATCTAAGTGTGTAAGAAATAATACACAGAGAAAAGTAGAAGGCCAACATGTGTAAGTACAATTTATTATTAAACTTTTTTAAATTAAAAACAATTAATAATGTAAAAAAAGAAATGAACTACGACTAAATATATAAATAATAACACTATTTCTTAATTACATATACATACATTTCAATAACATAAATTACACAATAATATTACATAAATATAAATAGACACAGACAGACATTTATTTGGCATTCACATCACATTGCAATTTACAATGGATAAAAAAAAAATATGAAACACAGATGACATTATACAAAAAGCAGCATCCCAACAACCAGTAAAAGAAAAGAAAATATATATATAAAAAACAAACAGATTTTTTTTAGTTTTTTTAGCATTGTATTGTAGTTTCCCTATTGTGATGCCAAAATGGACATCGGCTCATTTTCAACGACGCCGATGACGGGGAAAGTGCCAACGAAGCACCCGATTATGTGTCTGTGTAGTGATATAGTACATACATGCAAAACATTATAAAATATAAACATAAATAAAATTAAATATGACAACAATGACATTGAAGGAAATATATACAATTTTTCTATATGTTTTGTTCAATGAGAATTAAAATAAATAAGTTTATATGCATAATTTATTATATTTATATTTTAGCCCTGTATGAACAACCTGGTCACCTCCGATTCGCGGCTCATATGCTTTCTGTATTAACAAGAAATAGTTCTTTTAGTTTTAATTAAAAATTTCGAACACCATTGAGTTGCAGAGGTGCGATGAGTTGCAGATGTGCGATGTTGTGGAATTTAAGACACTGTTTACATTTCCCGAGTGTTATCTTCTCTTCGCCACTTTAATTTGCCCAAAAGATAAGCTGGGTTGTGATAACTTTAAACAATAACATGGCCAATTTCAGTTTTATGCGGTAAGACATCTTAAGTAGATTTGACTTATTTAGAAAGGGGGGATATGATTGCGCGGCGGAATGGTAAAAATGTACCTGGCACTGGCATTCTGTACCCCCTGAATGATTTTTTCGGTTTTCGCCAACAACCTGGGACCATACACAAGTCATACATAATACATAATAAATCTTATATACATATATAATATATCCAATTAATAGAGATAAATAATGCTTTTTAAAAATATTAAGTGATGCACTGTCACGTATCAAATCGGGAATCGAGTTCCAAAGCTTTGCTCCGCACACAACAAAAACTCTTTATACCATAAAACTAAATTTTATGTGCTGGTATTTTAATAAGTGAGGTAGTATGAAATCTGAGTGGTCTATCCCTGAGAAAAAAAAAATCGATCTCTAAGATACAGAGGGAAGAAGGAAGTGTTAAGGATATTATAAATACAACAAATTATATGCATATATCGCCGAAGTTGGAAAGGAAGTAAGTAATTTTAGTTTGGATCTTAATCAGGAAACGTGATCAAATTTAAGAAGGCCAAAGATAATTCGAATACATAAGTTTTGTAGACGTTCTGATTTGTCTAAATGTTCTTTATTTAGACAAATTCTTATTTAGATGATGAATAAGGAAATAGTTTTGATCATTATTTATTTCATTATTTTGTGTACTACTAAGATGGCAAACAAGCTGACAGCCTAACTGGTCACCGCAGCCTCTGGACGTTTGCAAAACTAGGGGCATGATTCTCGGGCTGATAGAGATAATCTCGAATCCCCACACGGAAAAAAAAGAGTTTCCAAGTTCTATTCCACCAAAATAATTTGCATACAGTCAAGAAATCCAACTATTTTGGACATATTTTATTCACAGAAGGCAATATTATTTCCCTGAAAAAATTTCATTTTATCAATCGAAATTGATAAACTTCTTTTCGTATGAACAAATTTTTTTTTAACCAAATAAATATTCGTTTTAGATCAACCAAACTTAAATTAATTACCCTAAGACAGTTAATGTACTTGTATGACATAAATACATTTTTATATGCAACATTTTATTTTTCTTCGTTTGGAACAAAAAATAATTTTGCTTTGATATAATTTATTTTGCGCTAAAATAATGGTTTTCTTTAATCTGCCACGTTACTTATTAAAAACTATATATTTCGATTAAAATAATTGTATCTTGAATCAAAGCCAGTGAAATGTTCAGTTAAGATAATATTGTTTTGAATTAGAGAAAATAATAATTTTAACAGAATTTGTTAGATTCTTGACTCAAAATCTGATATTTTAAGCTGAAACTCTTGTTTTAGTCAAAACAAATAATATTTCTGCTTTAAAATATTAAACATTTTCGTTGACATTAATCAGCTAGTATCGCTTTGAACGAATTTTCTTTTCTTTTAAGTAAATACCTGCATTTTTAAAACTGAACGAACCTCATCACTGTCCTTCATAGACTTTCGTGTTGGATTTTAATTTTAATTAATTGTTTATTGTAGGGTTTTGTGCGTCAAATTAGTATCAGTTCATGCAAGAAACCTACAGTTAATTATTATCTAAGAATTGAAAAGTTCGTGGCCCAGTCGCATTCGTCTATCTGAAACGATAAGCGAAGTTAAGCAACGTCGACCGTGGTCAGTACTTGGATGGGTGACCGCTTAGCCAGGCACACTTTTCTTTCTTCCATGTTTAAGAAGGATCGTTAGTCATAACAATTATGATTAAACATAACACTGTATAATCAGCTAAAGGCGAGAATAGCTACTAAGCTCGACAAACATTCCGCCAAGTCATAGAAAGGCAGTGCGGTAGCTGACTCTATATGGCCCAAGCCTCCAGAAAAGAGGCCGGTGCCTCTGCAGTAGGGCTAGCTCGACAAACGTTCGCCAAGACACACTAAGTCAGTGCAGTAGACTGACTTTATATGGCCCTAGCCTCCAGAAAAGAGGCGTACGGCTCTTTAAAAAATAACTATGTAATTTTGGACCGAAGCATTTTTTGTTTTAAACTAAAATTTAATGTTATTAATTTAAGAGCTGCCGTAGTCAAGTTAAGAGCACTATTCTCTTGTGTGAACTAGAAATTTCTTCCGTGCAATAACACACGAAGTTCTACGCCTAAGAAAACTAAGTGTTTAAAATAAAGAAGCATTATTTTCTTCAATGAATTAAATAATGTTTCAAACTGATAGAGTTTTATTTACTGGTTCAAAGAAATTTGATCTTGTGTTAACTTCATATCATTTTAAATATTTAAGAGAAATAATATCTTGGATGATGCAAATATTCGTTGGTGCATATATGAAAGGATATTCTCTTGGCTCAACTAATTCTTTTTTACCGTGATCCCCCAATTTAAAACCACTTGCTGTCCAAAATATCACTAATTCTGACTCCTTTTCATACCACCTTCCGTGCAACATCCCATCTCTACTGCTACCGACTACTCGATGCATGTCGACCGCTAGCGTACGACATATGCGTAAAGAGAGGTTATGAGTAAACGAAAAACTGTTTGCAACGATATCCACCATGTTTTTTCAACATATCTAGTTCAAAATAGTCGATCTATCGACTAAAAAATTACCGCAATTAACAAGCCATGAATAAATCAACTAAACATATCTCGAATTCGAGATTATTTCTATCAGCACGAGAATTAGGCCCCAGGTTACTCGCGCGTAATTTCTCTACTGGTCAAAATTATTAACTTAAATATGTCTCGTTTGTCTAAGAACTCTGCAATTTTTTCTAGATTTTTTGAATCATTAGGTAGGCATAATAATTGAGTGTCATGGATAGACAAACAGACAAATTACGTGATACCACGACGTTACATTTTTACTACTTTGATACGCAACACTACACCTATTTGACTAAGACTAAAGATATGACTTTTTACCGAGGATTCTCTTTGAATGGATAATTTATAAGGAAAAAGCGCAAAAATCGTTGGACAATTTAAAACAAGTTCTCTTCATTCTTATGTCATAAAATATATATGACTCATGAATGTGCTTTTTTCATAGTTGTTAATAAATTTTTGAATTTTGTACCGACAAAAAACCGAGAAATTCTCAACGTGCGGTCATGTGCTAGCGCCTATAAATGAAGCAGCGGCCCTAGCGGAATCCGTTTGACAAGAGAATACTGTTCTTATAGGACTGTTGAATTAAACACTTGAACGCGATAGGGCGCTTCACGCAACGTATGGACCCGGAGCGCAACAAAAATGTACAGATTTTGCTGCTGTCGGGTCCGTTACCGTCGCTGTGTTGTCCAGCAAAAAAGCGCTCATATTAGAGTAAAAACCTACCATAAGTACACAGGTAAACGGGCAAGGTAGGTATTAACACCAAGATCCGATAACGAAAAAACGATGCAAAAAGACAGACAACGAAGCTTAAAGTAACATGGGTTTTTAGCTTTCTAATAATATTGGTAGAAGAACGGAGCACGCCAGTCACCGTGCTGCCGCCGTGCCCTACCGCACTCAGTGTCTGTCTGGTATTCGGAGTTCCTAAATCCTTGTCCAGATATGTATCATTTACCCGATCCGATCACTATATCTGTGTTACCTTATCATTGTCACATATCAAGCACCTTACCCCAGTTTTGGACGCCCAGATTTTATCCGTCCATTCTCATGATTCCGTATCAAATTTCCCATAGTTTTGTGTCAGTTCTCGATCGTTCTATCTATCCGTATCTTTTTTCTTCCTCCTTATAAATTATCCATTCAAAGAGAATCCTCGGTAAAAAGTCATATCTTAATTCTTAGTCAAATAAGTGTAGTGTTGCGTATCAAAGTAGTAAACACGTAACGTCGTGGTATCACGTAATTTGTCTGTCTGTCTATCCATGACACTCAATTATTATGCCTAACATTCAAAATATCTAGAAAAAATTGCAGAGTTCTAAGACAAACGAGACAAATTTAAGTTAATAATTTTGACCAGTAGAGAAATTACGCGCGAGTAACCTGGGGCCTAATTCTCGTGCTAATAGAAATAATATCGAATTCGAGATGATCCCGTATCAAATTTGCCATAGTTTTGTGTCAGTTCTCGATCGATCTATCTATCCGTATCTCGTTCGATATTCGAGCAAAACCAACTCGAGATAGAACTGTTCATATCACAGGTCGTGTCAAAGCGGAGAATCAAGACCGCGTATATGAAGTTTGCGTATTACCCGTCCACCTACGAGTAGGTGATGATGCGTATAATGATACGCGTCTGTGATACAAATACGGTTAGATCGGATAAATGATACATAACCCAACAATGCTTCCAAGTTATTAATAACGCGCTGCGCATACTTACAGTAACGTTAAAAATGGATCCAACAACCAAGCCAAGTCCTTCAGAACACACTGCTGTGAGCATACCAACAATAGAAAACAGTATAAACCTCTTGAACTCCAATACTTGTCCGGACATTACGTAACAGATTACCGTAAATAAAATACCCAGAACAAACTGCAACAAAAATTTTGGCTTAAGCAAAAAACTATAATATCTTTAATAGTAAGTGGTATCCCCTAAAAACACACATTTCAATAATAAATATAAAGGAAACCAAAAGTTAAGTAACAAGGAGGATAAAATACCAACTAGATAAAGTCAACTGCAGCCCACTGAGACAGTGGCGGTAAGTACAGGTGCCTCCTCTAGTACCAGTACACACGGTCTTGCCAAAAGTATACCATGTCAAATCGGCATATTTCAGCCACACTTTTATAATTTAAAAGCTACTATATATTAATTTCCATTCTCAAATTTATTTAATATCAAGGCAATAAAATAACCTAAACTGGTTATTTTACCAATGAATGTTTTATCGTGATTACAATACTTTGATAATTAGCTAAAGAGTATACAATATGTCCCAATACAATAGGTAATAAAAAAAAGTAAGTAAGCTACCAAAAATCCAGAAGATTTCACTCCGTTGTTTTCAACTTTCTGAGTTCTATCACTTAAATATGAAAAAATAAGTTAAACACCATAATGAATTAGCTTCGAATAAGAGCTTTGTGTTCAACACAATCAAAGAAAATACCAATGGCATTATGCGACCTGTCCCATGCGCCAAAAATATGTTTTACTAGGTCAACACCCGCGTCGGTAGTGGACCTACCTTTCGTAAATGTAAATGTCGTAAATGTCTCCCTATGCACATATAAATGTATGTATAACATTAGAATTTTATCCCCCACAGAGAGGTTACCAAATAAACACCCACTTTAAAAATTGGCGAGCCAACCTTTTTTCACCAACCACTTTTCTTTCGTGACAGGTGGTGAACCCATCGTTCACTGCTTCTGATACAGTTTATCTGGACTTAGGTGGTTTCACATATGTTTCCTAGATCACAATTTCCCCATTTTATTGAAAAAATGGTATAATAAAAGAACAGTTATGGTACTCCTTTTCTCAATTCTTGACAAACCTATTTGAAATGAGTCAGAATAGAATAATCAATTTAGTCTTTATACCACTGAGCTGGCAAACAAGTTTGCGATCCGCCTGATGGTAAGCGGTTAATGCAGCCTATGTACGCTTGAAACACGTTGCCGACCCTTCATAAATCTAATAACTTCTGTTTTGAAGAACCCCATACTGTATACCTTAGAGAAAAGCTTGGCAGGGACCTCATTCAATAACCTAAGCGTATGCGGTAGGAGGTTTCTATAAGTTTAACAGAATTTCAAAAAATAGCAAAAGTTAGAAATTTCCATACAATCTGTCATTTTTGGCGACTGGTTAACGTCAAAGCTAGTTGGTGCAACTAGGCTTAAATATTAGATAAAATAATAGCTTACCATAAGAGGAAATGTTGAGAATGTAAGCGCAGCATAATATGCTTTGAGACTGTACCATCGGTTAAAATATTCTCGACGCATCATTCTCACTTCGGTTGGAACTGGAACGGATAACAAAATAGATATCTTATTTACTAGTTTCTATATAAAAAAAAAAAAAAAAACAATTTGAACTTTGTCTACTTTTTTAACTGCAAATAAGTTTTTAATTGTAAAAATATAAATTTTGTGATGTAATAATAAATTTACGGTTTTTAGATTTTTTCCTTTATGTGTGCTATATTAACTTAGAAGCTTGATTTTTTTACAAGTTTAAGTGACCGTAGACTGTAATATTTAATATTAATTTTAGCTTGATTCCACACGTTCTTAAGTATAAGGGTCTTGTTAGACAGAGAGACAAACATTTTTTCTAATTACTAAAAAAACTGCAGTCGCCATATTTCAATTTTGTGAACTTAGGCGACACTAGCGACAGACATTGGGTCAGAAAAGTTTGTTGCACAATATCTATCTATGTCTTTGGTTATTGTCTATTGTCTCGCACTGAAAATAACTATTATTATATTTTTTCAAAATACCGCACATGGAAGACTTTTTACTATGTTGTATTTCTTAATAAATAAATAAATAAATATTTTTGGACATTACACACAGCGCCGTTTAGCCCCAAAGTAAGCAAAGCTTGTGTTATGGGTACCAGATATCGGATATAAATACATAGGTATATATAACTTTTTTTTTTGTAAATACATACATATTATACATAAGTACACCCAGACTCAAGACAAACACAAATGTGTGTCCAGTGCGGGAATCAAACCCACACCCTCTGCACGGCAGTCCGTCACACTACCAACTAGGCTGCGAGGGAGTCAAATTAATTAATTAATAAATTAATTATTGCACGTAAATATTTTGGCTGTACTGTAGTATGTCTTTGCCTTTAGTTTTTTATCTATCTTTATTTCGATACAGTTGTCAATTTTAAATTTGTCATACATATTTTGTCATTTATAATTAATTACTCTTTAAGTAAAGTTTTCGTTAATACTTACATTTTAAAACCGGTATCATAACATAAGTGTATGTATAGAAAACTAAGCAGCATAAGCAGAATTTGAAATTAACAATGGGCGTATTTCCATCATTTCCCACCATAAAAAAAATCCCACCAATACAAATCGCCAATATAACATGGTGCGCCAACTGAATCCAAATCGCGGTCTGTGTACAAATAAAATAAAAAATATTTAATTACTTCATATATTATTCACGAGCTAAAACAAATATATCTGTCTTTTCTATATTGGCCGTAAAGCTAGCGCTTGAAATAGCGTCTCAAATTTGTACACATATTTGAACACATACCTAGTGTGTTAAAAGTATTTGAGACTTGGTTCATTTGCACAGATGCTCAAATACCCGTGCCACACTATAGGTCTTCAAATTAGTGTATTTAAACAAAAATGCGCCTGACTGTATGGCGATAGTCAAACTCCAACGGTAATCGTTTTTAATTATATTAAATTTGATTATATACCTACCGTTGCCGCATGCGTAGGGATTAATTTCGTATGCATATAACGGTTAAGCTGTTGGAGTTGAAAACCTTTATCTTTGTGGTTAGTATATATATCACCATAGCATAGTAGTTATTACGGCTTGAACGGCTATCACAGCCTAAACATTTATTTATTTTATACAGTCGGCCAAGAAAATTTCGAATAGACATTTATAAAGGTACACAAGGCAGCACATCAAACTACCCACCCCTACATATCTACCTACAATTACAACTTTTAGTTATAAATTAGTAGGAAAGAGACGTAACATTGCTCGGCTATTATTCATTCCTATAATGTACGGTTGCAGACAGCTAATGTAAGACAAAATTAAGCTTGTATTTAAAAAAAGAAATTCTTTATTTTTAACTTTATAGTATTTATGATTCGGGATTTTTAATCATTTTGTTCCTGCGAGTATGTATAGGACATAAACGGTCCAACCCCCCAGAGGTCCAATGTAGGGGGATAAGGGCTTCAGTTCAATAGGGTTTTCTCTGGTGCCCTGTTAGTGCGACATGACATGTTTATACATACATTCAGCCCTCGGCACGTGCTCACCTTGGCATTGTGTCTTACATCTAATTAAATAGAATTCACATTCATAACACATAGAATTTCCCAAATCCGACGGGGTTGCATATTAATCTTATTTAAGACCAAAGTACTCATCAAGACGATTCAAACGAGTTCGATGCAGTTACGTCGTTTTATTACGGAGATTCTGGCCACCTTCCAGCTTCATTATCAAAGACTAGTTACCATTTAGAACCAAAGTACTCGTCAAGACGGGATTGTGTTTCATTACAGAATTCCTTTGGCCACCTTCCAGTTCCATCATCAGATCAACTCCATGACATCGTAATATTGCATTGTCACAAAATTTCTCAGCTCAATCGGAAACTGGGAAATGTGTCAAATTTAACTGGCAAGATTTCATTGTAAAGTAAAAGTAAATAAAAGCTTGTAAAAATATGTAACAACCCTCTCACGTGATTTCGCTGCGTTTCGTCTTAGGATCAAAGTCCAATTAGGGTAGTTTTATATGATGCCGTGAGTGTGAGTTCCGAAATGGCCTTAGGTAAAGCGATAGGCTAGTTGGGAGTTTAAACTCAGCCGCTAGCATCCAGTGACCATCAGTGGGTGGTTGCCCCGTGCTACATTTTTAGAAAAGCATGATCCACTCAAGAACCTTTCTTAAAATCCTTCGTTCCACGGTTCTATGAGTTCTTATTAAATACACCAAAGGATAATGGGTAAAAATCTATGGAAAGTGGTACCTACACGCTTCAATAGCGATAATTGCATAGTTATAATAGGATCTTTGAATATACCTCACTAAGAGTAAGAATATTTAGTATGGCGACTTTTCCCAAATCTCTGCCCGTACTAAATTATTCATTAATTTAATTTATCTTTTATTAATTTATGTATATATTTACCTATATCCTTACGGTTTTCATAGGTACCCAAAAGGGAATAACCAGCCTCTTTATACTAACCACTTGCGGACTGCGTGACAAGTGGTGCACCCATCACTGCAATACTACTGATACTGTTTATCCAGACTAAAGTGGCCTAATTAGTCGTAAACACCCAGCTTCAAAAATAAGTTACATTAAGAGGGTCCCCTATCTAACATATATAATGTAATAAAAAAATAAAGCCATATAGCCAGACACATTTTCCATACAACGCGGAATATAACGTAGTATAAGCGAAAAACATAAATATTAATAACTCGTATATTATCACTTGTATTTAAAATTTGCTAATAACAGTCCTAGGTTTTGTGTTAAGTGATATTTAATTAAAATTTTAAGTAAATTATATATACCTACCTTTATAAAATAAATCAAAAATTGGAAAAAACTAGAGGTGACTTTGTGATTTTTTTTTATCGAAGTAATTCTCTTGCATTTAACAGTCCTATGTTTTGTGTTAAGTAATATTTGATTAAAATTTTACCTAAATTTTATGTACCGTTGTAATAATAAATCAAAAATTGAAAAAAACTAGAGATGACTTTGTGATTTTTTTTCTATCGAGATAATTTTCTTGCATTACGTTTTTGCTTATATCAGACTTTGGAATTAAAATGTAGTATCTACATGTTTTATTTATTATTTATTTGAATTTGATTTACTTAGGTACTTAAAATTTCATTCTACTAAGGGCTATTTTGCTTCGTGCGTCCTCTTAAGAGTAGGGAGAACAGCATAATACCCCCTTTGCCAGTTTACGAACTTTTTCACTATATAACGTAATCGCAGGAATTAAAAACTGTCTAATGATAAGCTATTTTTTGTGTGTTACGGATTTATAAGACGCGGTGTACGGGCCACCGCACAATTATATATTTTTACGTATATTTGACGCACATATAATCGATGTATAAAAATCACTTCGTTAGTTATGTCAGTTTAGTGTATTAAACACCAATATGTAAAGCGGTCGTTGACTTATCATTTATAATACATTCTAATACATTTTGTGTTTGTTATGTAATGATTTTTGTCTGATTTTGACATTAAAAAAAAAAAACCCATTTAAAAAAAAGAGAAAAAAAGGGGTTTATACGATAAAACACGATTTTTGCCAAATGCTTAGAGGTTACCATTATTAATAAGCAAACTTTATGAGATAAAAATATTATATATTTTATAAATTATATCTATAATACATATAAGAAATCAAAATCGGGTACACAGAACTCAGGCACCAAATTAGTGGTGACTTGTGTATGAATCTATTTAATTAACGACTCACACTTACCGCATTTCGTTTTGATTGCATGAACATTCTTCTGAACAATATTAGAAATTGTGTCAGGAAGGTAGTAGGGAATTCTACTCTTTGCAGCTGCTCTTTGGCCACGTGTTCAACAAATATTCTTTGAATAGAATTATCCGAATGAAGCACAGGTTTTCTGAAAACAAGCAAAAATATAAATTTATATCATAGTACTTTACAAACGTCAAGTGTCAAACATAATTCTTTTTTTGAAAAGTAGGTATTTTATGAATTTACAAAGCTTCTGCCACCACGTTACAACCGTTGTCATCTGCCATTTCATGTTTAAGTAGCTCCAATAGTATGTTTTGACATATCAAAACGGCAGTTTTCCTTAAATACTTTTTTACTTCATCAAATTAGGTATCACACAGGTCACACTTGACTGACGCTGGTAGGTTCATCCGCGCTAAGCTAGTCCCCATGTCATGGTCGGCAGGTACAACAGACTAACTGAGGAAATTTTAGACTTTCCTAAATTATGTGTTGTCTAAAAACTAAATAAATAAGGAACTATAATAATTATGGTAATTCCCTCCCTACGTTCTCTCGAGAGAGCGTGGTTGTGATTTTGATGTATTTCCGCCTTAATTCTGTCCATTTCGTGGCGCCACTGTCGCGTACACGTGGTTAAGTCAAACAAATGCTGCCGTTTTTCGTCTACTTACTAGTGTGCACCATTTCTTTTCGTCGTTGGATTTTGTCGACATCGGTTCTGCCTCGCAAATTAAAATCGGTTACGAAATAAAAATATTGGTATTAGTTTAGAATAAAGTGTTTTTTAAGTAATCGTGATTCTGTGACAATAGTTAAGCCTTTTAGCGTCGCTTTCGCAATAGACTATTCTCTGGAGATCCGCGGAGTCTCTAGAGACACATGCCTTTTTGCTATGACTACAAATTTAGATAAGAGCATATTTCTTAACGGCTGAAAATCTAAGGTTAGTCGGGGTTTGGTATGAGATAACAGTAACCATTGACATCTTACAAGTTTATGTTGCAAATATGTCACTATTATAGCGAATCCTAGAAATTAAATCTTAATTATAATAACTGGATTTCGCAATGAAATTGGTTTAAATTCTGATTAAATTCGGGTTTTCTGTAAATGTTTTTTTCTGTACTCTTTTCCACTGACTATGATTGAGCTTAAGTTGCAATGCCATAATCGATAAATACTTGTAAATTGGTTTCAATTATGCTAGGAAATCAAACTACCCTCAACCGAGTATCCACTTTTATTAACACATTACTTACGTCTTACACTGCGAAATGATAATGAATTAACCTATAAGGTGCTAGGAACTCGTGTTTATCATTACAATCCCCGTATCTTCTTTTTTAGGGTTCCGTACCGAAAGGGTAATTATCGGAACCCTATTACTAAGACTTCTCTGTCGGTCCGTCTGTCACCAGGCTGATCTCATGCACCGTATTAGTTAGACAGATGAAATTTTCACAGAAGATGTATTTCTGTTGTTGCTATAACAACAAATACTAAAAAAATAAAATAAAATAAATATTTAAGGAGGCTCCCATACAACAAACGTGATTTTTTTCGCTGTTTTTATAAATAGTACGGAACCCTTCGTGCTCGACTCCGACTCGCAATTGGCTGATTTTTTTTCTTTCCCTGCAAAGGGCAAACGTAGACACTTTTAAAATCATGTTCCGTTGAAACATTCCAAAATTTTTTTTTGAAAAGAAAGGTTGGTATTCCGGGCAAGATGTACTAAAGATATTTATATTTTTTGGTACTTTAACCAATTTGGTAGCAGATTATAGTCTATTTATATTTTTTGGTACATTTACCAAGTTGGTTGCAGATTAGAATAATATAGTCTACGAGGATTATTGTTTGACAGTGAATCTGTTCATATTTATTAATATCTACTGAATCCGGTTACGAGAAGTAGTTAATTTTATGGAATCCTAATATTAAACATGTAAAACAAGTTCAAGGTAAATGGTTTTTTTTGAATTTTCTGGAACGCAAGAAGTTGCAAATTTTAAATGAATATAATTTTATAAAAAAGATATATATGACTAGTTTGCTTGACCAGGGCGTGCATTTTGCTAGTAGGGTAAAGAAAAAGTATAAGTAAAAGGTATTAACCGTAGAAATTTCGTGATCTGGCCCTACGTTCATCCAGGATGGTCAAGTCTCTCCTAGGGAGACTAAATTTTACGATTTTGTGCCCTAGCCGCCCGTTCGTCCAGGAGGGTAGAGTCCCTCCTGGGGAGACTGAATTTAACAGGTGTTGTATTCTGGCCGTGCATTTCCATAGGAGCTTGCACTCTTCCAGGATGGTAAAGGCTCTCCTAGGGAGACTGTAATTTACAGTATTTGTATTGTAGCCGTGCAATAGTACGTTACTTAACGTCCTTATTTTCCCTATTTTAGAATTTTCAAAAATATATTAAAAGGGTTAAAATGGGTAATTTAAGATAAATAAAATAAAATAATTCAAAGTGATCAAGAGATTAAAGGTAGTTACTTAGTTTCGTCTACGATATTTAACCAATTTGACTAAGGTGTATTATTTAATAAGTTTTTGACTAAGTTATCTAATCCTTATTATTTTTGTTTGCATTAATAAATCACTTATTTATAAGCAGGCATCAAATCACTCACCTGGTGATAACAGACACGTCTCAAACCCGGAGAGAACGTAGAGGCCACAATAGAAATTATTTTTTATCTACTATTAAAATCCTTATTGTGGTCCTGGAGTCCTTCACGGGCCTATTGAGGCCTACCTGGTAAGACGCAATGACGAAAAGAAATGGCGCACGCTGGTAAGTAGACGGCAAGCAGGTGCATTCGTTTGACTTATCCCCGTGTACGCGACAGTGTCGCCACGAAATGAACAGAATTGTGGCGGAAATGTATCTAACAACCACAACCACGCTCTCTTACAACCCGGAGAGGACTCCAGGACCACAATAAAGATTTTAATATGAGGTAAAGTCTTTCTATTCCGAAGTTAAAGTTGATTTATGAAGGATATTATTATTGATATCGACAGATAGTAATGTATTATATGAGTGAGTTATTCATAGAATCGGTTGCTTGGTGTTTTGACCCCTAAGCTATGCATGAATTATTGCCCGTGACTGTACCTAAAAATAAAATTGAGTTTTTATAAGCATTTAAAAGTTTTGAGTAGGTAAATAACTAAACTTAAAACTTCTATCAAAAATGACAAGATAAATAGTACAAGTTTTGAATTTTGTTTTAACAATACATCTTTATAATCTGCCTAAGCTTTGACAGGGCACAATGTTAAATTCTTGAGCTTTAAGAAAAATCATCACATGTTCACGTTGCACCTTTTTAGTCAGCAGTGCACAATGGCCCATTGCAATGGCTTATAGTTGTGAGCAATTGCGATTCTGGCACGGGGCTGGCCGCCAATCGATCGCCATGCAGAAACCGCACCATAAATGCCTATCGTGGCGCATGGTGGAGTATGGGCCAGCATGGGTCATGGGCCTTTATGTACTGCCGACTTTAAAGCGACGTTCTAGAATAAAGTTGAAATTTTTTTTTTGTACCGGTATCAAAGAATTAGAGAGATCGATTGCTTCTGCTCGTACAAATAGCCCTCTATATATGGTTAAAGAATAATGGAATCTTTTACACACTTACGGTTTACGGTAAATTAGCAACTTAATGTACCTTATAATATCTTAAAGGTTAAAAAACATACGTATAAAGTTAAGTTACAACCAATTATGACCATATATTTTAACGTAGGTGTAATAAAAAAACTTTATTTTTGAGGAATTCAATCACATGTTTTCTTTGTTATTTCTCTTCTAGCACTTGTAGTATTAAATTATAAAAAGGATGAGGGTAAAAAAGTTTGATATTTAACTCACCGTCCTGTTCTAGGAGGTAACTTGTCCATCTTCCGGCACAGTTTACCATTCTGACACAATTCTGACAGTTGTGCTGGGCAATCTAATTCGCCAATAATAGTTTCCAAAATAAAATCGGCTGGATTGTAAGTGGTTGGACAAATGTATCCAGCTTCGGCTAGATATGGAACAACCATTGGAGCAGCACCCTAGAAAATAAAGCATTTTTATTTGTAGTGGTTAACCCTGGCAGCTACAAACCTAAATAAATAGCCCCCTATGTCCATTTATGAATTTCGAATACCTACCACTCTACTTATTCTAGCCTAAATCGGTTTAGCTAATATGCAGTAAGAAACCGAGAAAACATACAGAAAGACACACCTTCTGGACAAAATATTACGGTAAAATCAATATCATTACCAATAATATTTACAAATAAAAATATACTTAGGTAAAATTGGTTTATTCGTGTAAAACATAAGTCGAGTGGCGCTATTATCGACCTGGGAATCATTTTTGTATAAAACAAAGACCATGTTCAATGACCTTATGCACCTTTATCGGTTGTTACTAAGAACACTAAGTACTGTCCAAATGTCCAAAAACCTGTACTGTAATTATTGGCCAAAAAAACATAGCCAGGGTAATCTAAGCAAGCTATGAAACAATAAACATAAGCTATGATAGAACGTTTTTATGCAAGAAATTATATAGGTACTAGTTTGTTAATTAATGAAATTTATAATTACTGATAAAAGTGAGCTAAAGTTTTGCTTATCTGTAATTCAAGTTCCTAATTAAGCACTTCTTATAAATCGTTTTATGCTGAATGCAAATTAAAATCATCTATAATCGTGGCGCTAGTTATCATATAATTACCCCTTAAGGGGTTAGTTGCATAATTATTCATAACTGCACCGTCAACTGCTACTTTTGATATAAAAATAACAATATGTTTTTACCTGATAGCAACACATTCCACGAGCCAGAACGTAAACTCGATCAAACAATGCAAATAGGGAAGCTGATGGTTGGTGTATGGTGCAAACAATTGTCCTGCCTTGACGCGACAGCAGCCTTAACAACACTACTAATTGCCGAATTGATACAACATCTAAACCGCTGTAAAAAAAGTTATTATTAAAAAAAAAAATTGTTGATAAAGTTAAGCACGAAACGAATGTAAGAATGTATAATCAATTAATCACAGTATACGTAATAACACTTGTTGCAGTACTTTTTTCCACTGTCAACCGCTCACTATTCTACCTTACCTACCATCTTTCACAATCCTGTTGGTAACAGGATCGTAATAGAGGGGAGGGAGAGGGAAGGAGGGGGATATGTAAGCGTATTCTATAAGAATGTACATATTTATATGTTATGCACTTATAAATTCATAAGTAATTTGTGAATGTGTAGGTTTTAACGTGAAAAATCATTAAAATTACACCAAAACATACGGATACCTTTATATATTTAGTATATGAACTGTAACGAAAATTTCTATATTATCATCTTGTCCAAACTGTTAGTCTCAAACGTAAAAGAATGTCAAAATGTCGTAAAATTTAGTAGCAAAAAGTTGTTCTAGAATTTTAATGGGTGCCGGTCTGACTAATGGGCTGATAGCCGCTGTGTTTCCTAATAGCATTTATTATTGATTTCATTCAAAAAACTTACTATCGACTTTTCCCTGTGCTTCAATAAAATAAACAATTTTTCTTCTTAACTTTTTGAGTTATAACGCACGCCACGTAAGGTGAGACTTTGTACACCACGGGGTTACAGGTCCCTTACGTAGAAGGGAACTCACCTTAATAAACGTATAACTATTCTTGTGAGTAATGTATATGGTGCTCAAACAATCCACTTCTACCGCTCGCCAAGCCTAAACTTGCGAGGCGCGTACTATATCTAATTTGCCTTTAGATTTTCTTCTTTCTTCTTTTTATATATCTACCTGTAACACGTTGCTTGATAGAGTTCACTTTTTTGTCATAAGGACACCTAATTTCATTCTCTTTGTTTAAGATTTCTGTTGCTTTGTTTTTGTTCTTTTTTGTCCATTAAATTAATTTGTTTTTATTCAACTCTGCCCCATTATCAAACGGCATTTTTAAATCGATCTTGAATGTTTTTGCGCATTTTTTTTTTTAATTTGCACATATTAACAAACATATGAAAACAATCAATGTTGTTAAATGAATGTTACAGTTTTCAGTTTTAGTTACAATACTTTAATTATAAAATAGTCGTGTACCAATGAGCCTTTCACTTAATCTCTCAAGTATACCTTGTTTAAGTAGAGAAGAAACCTACGTACTTTTAAAAGACGTATGTGAACTTCTTAATCCGGACTAGTCCCACGTGATGTACCTACTAATTATGGCCATAGTCACATACATATATTACTAATTAATTCGTTATACCTAGATTTCTGGTTTAAACATAAACACCATAAGACATGACTAACGTGATTTAATTCAGTATGAAAGCTATCTTGCAATGTTTAACGTAGTCCTTAAAAGTAATAACAGATGACGCAATTTTTCCTATTATGAAAAATTTTACTTGTTAACATTCTATTGGTCATATCTCTACTTTTTATATCAAAAACTATGACCAGAAATGCCCTCACCCAACCCTAAATAGTGATAGACCGTCCCCCAACAGTAGGTACGTATGAAGGCTGATGAGGAAGAAAATAGACCATTACGTAAATCATTTGCGTAAAAAATTTACATACCAACTTCTAGTTTATGTCTATAAAAAAACACCCATAGATGATAGTCAGTGTTTATAAGATAATAAAAAAAAGTTTCCTCTTAATCAAATGTTATCTGAACTTGACTGACCTCAAGTTATTCAACTTTAAGTATTATCAGAACGACGCAGGTCAGCTGAAGAGCTGACAGTTTCATGTTAGATGTAAGCGTATGTTATAAAAAACAAAAAGGCTACCGATCATTTTTATAAACCATTATTTATGAATATAGATTTAAAAAAAAAAATGGAAATCCAACGTCACAAAGCTTATAATAGCCAAAATTAATCGGTAACGGGATATGTTAGCATAATATGAGCTAGTATTTTTTTTTATGTAATAAAAACTGTCAAGTTTCAAGAAGTAGTAGATATTTCCTTTTCTTTTTTAAATTATTACTGATTTTGTTGGATAACATAAAAAAAACATACATATCTTAAGGAAATACAGCAAAAACTTTTATAACTTATTTTTTGGCCTCTAAAATCACGTAGAAGCTCTTTGCCTGTGAGAGTTAGGTTGGCGTCGTGTGATTTTTAAAGTAATGGCATACCCAAACGAGTTAAGTTTGTAAGAATTTGATTAAGTTTGTTACAGTCCTGAATACACTATTTGACGTGAAAATATATGTTATAGTTCAAACCTTAATTAAGTGGATTTGCTAATATGATAATAATTTAACTTTGAAACAGATAGAGATATATTTGCTACTCTATTTTTAAGCCTTAATCAAAATTTTTTGAAAAACTAAGAGAGAGAATCTCTTGATTCTTATTTCATAGTTTTTAGTTCTTAAATATTTGAATTTATACCGACAAAAAACCGAAAAAAATCGAGATTTTAAACGAGCTGCTTGTGCCTATCGTACGCGGAACCCTGTCTCTTTGTATGCTTCGATACTTTAATATGTCTTTGTACACTGGTCGAAACACCCCTGGTCGTACACTCAAGAAAACCGGATTAACCGGAGTAAAAAACATTTTGTATTATTTACAATCCCTCCAACTTTTCCTGTGGCAATTAAACCGTTTGCTTTATTGCGAAATGAAATAATATTGCCCCGCGGCTTTACCTGCTAAAGAATCTTTTTGCGTGGGAAGCCTCATTGAAAATTATACTTTTTCGTCCCTCCATCTATACCTGTGCAAAAATGTATATTATCTTAGTCCTTCATTGCTACGTGAATGGTTTTACCGACAGCAAAATCAACTCATATAGAAATATTTTTTTTTACAGTAAAAAATATTCTTTTATCCCATCTATTCGAAAAACGTTGACTCGTTCGCCAATAGGCACGAAAAAATGCGTGTTTGCTCCCGCTACCGAAGCAGGTAGTAATAAATGTCGATCGATTTCTGATCAAAGAAATCGAACTGCGTATTTGTTCTCTACTCTTTTTAACAATAGTTATAACAGTTATAACATTCAAAATTCTCAAAATGTTTCAAATGTAAATATATTGTTTTTTAAAATTCTTTTACTTTTAACATTAAATATACTTTTAACTTATTTTTTCTTATGATTTGTGACTAAAAGCGACTTTTATTTCTTTTTTCATAGAGGGAAATGAAATAGACGAGATAATTAAAAGAGTGTATTACTCGGTCACAAAACATTTTAGCTAGGGCGACGTATTTTAAATCCAAAAAAAATCTATTTTAGAATCCTTCGCTACGTTCTGGTTAAAATTGCGCCCTTGTTACAAAAATACTAATTTACTTCCTTGTAATAAATACAATATACTATTGTCTTGCCTCGTTAGACGTAGAAGAATATTATAGTGTTAGGATGAGCATTAAATTGTAGAGGTTAGTAAAGTTCCAATATTAGTTATTTATGTTATATTTTAAGCTCTCATACGATCATTTTTTAAATATTTTGGCAAAAACAACTTCAATTGGTTTATAAATCAAATTTTAAAACTTTTAACACCAAAAATTTACTTCATTACTATTCTAATCAATTCAATTACCAGTTTATAGAATGACGGAAGATAAAAATATGTTCTGATTCAAAATAATCTTACGCGACTAGAATTTAATTATAATTATAAAAACTTATATACAACACGAACGAATTGGATATTTTTACAGTTGCAACACTTTTGAATATTCTGAATTAATAATTAATTCCGTATTTTGTGAATCTCTTTGTCTTTTCAACAGTAGTAACAATAAGTAGTAATAACGTGTTTTGTAGGTAGGTTATTAAGCGTGTTATCGATAAACGGCCACATGCCACACAAACTACCGATTTGTACGAGTTAATGTGTGTGACTTCCACACATTGAAACAAAGGTGACTTACACGTCATCTTTGCTTTGAAAATTGATCATAACGAAAAACAATTTAAAACATTTTTCTTGATTTTCTATTTCAACCGGATAATTTAGCAGAACCTCTTCCATCCTTGTTTCTTTTAAATGTCCAAATTTCGTTGTTAATCTATAACTTCAGTTAAAAATTTACTCTGACCTTAAATTCGTAAAATTATCAGTCCAAAACAAGCTTTTTCTCCGATACATATTTAATTTTTATTGTATTTTAAAACTAAATAAAGATACACTTAATACGTTAAAAAAAAACAAGTTTACATAAAATTATTCACATTTACGTGTAACTTAACCTGAAAAAACCTCAAACTTCTGTTCTTACCGACCTTTAAGCGAAACGAAACATTCATTTAAAATTATCCAGTTTATGTAGTTTGGGTACTACAATGCACAATTCGTTATTTTATCATCCAACATTCGACATTTTGCCATTCTGTCTTCTATGCTTCGTACGTAAAATATATACTTTTTTTTCCTATATATATATATATATATTTACTATATTAGTTGAACATTGTATTGTTATATGTATTTATAAGTAATATTATTTGTATTATATGTATTATTGAAAGTAGGTATATAAGTAATTATTATGTATAAGGATGAGTCTATATGTAAGTATATATAATTTATATATTTATTTTGTAATCTCAGTGCATATGTGTTACCCGCTCACTTTCTACAGCTCTCACTTTCTTGGGTCAGCTGTAAGAGATCTCAACTAGAGATAAGATCGACCTATGTACATTGCTATTTGTATTTTATATGTTTTAAGTGTCCTATAATTGTGTACATGAAATAAATAAATTAAATAAAAATAAAAAAGGGTTCCTAATAAATAAAGCGATAATGTGCTGACACGATGTACTAAGCGTAGCCTATTTATTCGCTTCTTTGTTTAGGTCCGGGCTTGATTCTCGTGCTGATAGAGATTATCTCGAATCATATATATATTTAATCCTAGATATGTTTAATTGATTTACTCATGGCTTGTTAATCGCGGTAACCGTTTTAGTCGATAGAGCGGTCATATCATATCATCCACTCTGTTTTCAAAAAGAGGCGTCGCAAGGATTATTTGTGACTTCTCTTTTTTAGGGAAGTCATAAGTTATTAAAATTGGGAATCATACGGACAGCTTTTTGAAACAGAGGCGTCATAAAAAACCCTCCTGTGACCACTCTGTTTCGAAAAAGAGGTCCTACATAAGGGGAATCATATAGTCCCCTTTTTTTTCAAAAAGGGGTTCATATGTTTCCTCATTTTAATGACTTTTGAGACTCCTCTAAAATTAGAGCGGTCAAAAAAACCCCTCTTACTTTTCAAAAAGGTGTTTTCCTATAAATTCCTATTTTGATATGTATAACTTAAAAGAGAGACGGGAGATGGTACTGAACTGAGGCTTATGTTGGTTGGAAAAAAGAACAGCAGTATGCTGACTAAGTTCTATTGGGTGGCGTAGGAGTAGGGTCAGCATGTAATGTAAGGTTGGTAGGCTAGGGTATAACAGTACGACATATGCCTTAATAGAGGTTCTAAGAATACGAAAAACTGTTTGCAAACGATATCCGCCATGTGTTTTCAACGTATCTTATTCAAACTAATAGTTGCCGCGATTGAGAAGCCATAAATAAATCAATTAAACATATCAAATAGTTACAGATTATCTTAATCAGCATGAGAATGAGGCCCCTGATTTACAAGGATGAATGCACAATCTAAATCATTTATATTGTTTCTGACACATAGGTGGAAATGTTGTGTCTAATTACGGACAGAAAATTCAGTGTACAGTGCACAAGCGACCTTTCAGCATTTGCTTTACGCCATTGTAAACATCCTTCGACATACACTCATTTTAGTTCCTATAATTCTTTAAATGCTACGTATAGTTTTGCACAGAAAATTTATTATTAATTCAAACTTTTTTTTTAAAAAAAGATTAATTGACGTGGACTCATGTCATCGCTATTAATGACTTTGTTTTATAAACATTTGAAAATAAACTCCTGTTGTATGAGTTTTTTTTACTCGTTTATTTAATTATCAGCTATTTTAGCAGCTTATAAATAATAATCAGTTTAAGTAGAAAATAAAAATAGTTAATTAATGTTTTAAGAAGTTTCAATTAGCTTCGCTCCGTATATTTGATTAATTCCAATCTTGTAATAGAATTTCCGACTCACTGACTGTATAATTAATATTATGGTACTTTTGAACTGGTCTTATAATGAAGACGGAAGGTAGCCAAGAATTTTTGGCTCGAAGAAGAAGATGCTTGGTAGATTTTTTGCTATATGTACCGGTTGTGGATGACATTCAGTAGCTGATGATGTGTTGCGTCAGAAGACAAATTTAGAAACAACACAAATTTGCGATGATCCGAATTATTTTTCCTATGTGGATATAGAGATTTTAAATTGTTTAGGAAGCTACCTACCAAAAACAAGAAAAAATTACGAAAAGAAACCTTTTGTTAAACGGTTTTATTTTACTTAAGATAATGTAACAAAACCTAGATAGTAGGGCGAAAAAAAAAGGAAGTATGCAAAAAATAAGTCTACATAATTATTTTTTTCCAATTTAAAAAACGAACGAATAAAACCCAAGGCAAGAGTTTAACGTTCTTAATTTAACTGTTCAATATGTAAAAGTAGTTCTGTTCATACAATACAATTACTCCTCATTGCACAACCATATACAAATTTTGGACAATTTACATAGGTAGTAAAGAGATAAATATAGTACAATATGGTAGTCTTATCGCCAGTTGAGCGATCTCTTCCAGACAAAACATGAGGACAAGAGTTTAAAAGCACTTTACTAGAATAATAAACACATGAAAAAACTACAGTTAATTAAATATTAACGATATTCGACGTACTTATATACATATAGATACGTAAAATACAAAAAATAACATTAAATACATATATAAAGTAAGAAAATGACACCTGATAAGTTTTTTGAAAAATTCATAAAAAAAGTGCTTGTAAGGGTTCCGTACCCAAAGGGTTATTAGCGGAAACTTATAACTTAGACTCCGCTGTCCGTCCCTCCGTCTGTCACCAGGCTGTAGCTCATGAATGGTGATAGTAAGACAGTTGAAATTTTTACAAAAGATGTATTTCCGTTGCCACTATAACAACAAATACTAAAAAACAGAATAAAAATAACGGGTTGCACACCGGGAGTGCCGGCAGAAGTAAAAAAAAAACCTTGCTATTTACTTCCCATCACTTCTTATCCATATTTATTTATTAAAAATAATAACTTTTGTTTATTTACTTTTTTGACGTTGTATATTTGACAGCTCAATCTGTCATAAAATTAAAATCCCATATCCAACCTCCCTGTACTACTCATAATCGCCATATACTAAAAATAAAAACTAACCTAATGTAAATAAAGGTCACGTGTCCTAACGCGAGTGACATCTTACGAATTTTCGATCAGGACACGTGACCTGACGCGAGTTTAACAGTTTTTACCCATCACAAAAAAAGTGCACAGCGCCGCTAAAGAAGTTTTCACTTCAATAAATATTTAAGGGGGCTCCCATACAACAAACGTGATGTTTTTGTTCAGTGTTGGTCGATATTGATAACGGCAACAGGTAGACGCTTAAAATATTCACAGAATATTTATTTATATTATCTCTTCAAAAATAAATAATTAAATTAAAATAGAACAAATATTTAAGGGGGGCTCCCATACAACAAACGTGTTTTTTGCCGCTTTTATAGATAATGGTACGGAACCCTTTGAGGGCGTATCCGACTCGCACTTGGCCGATTTTTTTATTTCTAGGGGTAACCCATTCCAAAGCTGAAATGCTTTAAATGTTAATGAATTACTGTATGTATGGGACAGGTATACCGGTGTTTTAAAGAAATTTTTTTTTTCAAAATAATTATAAAAAAAGTGCCACTGCTGCATCTTCTGTCATCGCTAATGTCATTCATTTGCAATTTACCAAATTATAATTGTAAAATAATCAAAGAATTCAAAGCAATCAGTAAATATATTTACCAAAGCTTTAGCTAACTTACGTTGTTGGCTCGTCCAAAAAAATAATCGGGGGATTGTTGACCAGCTCTAAGGCAATCGAAAGTCTTTTAGACTGTCCTCCAGATAGAAGCTCCGACCTCGTATTTCTGTGATCCCACAACCCCAGTGTCTGTAGAATCTCTTCTACCTACAAAAAATATACAAAAACAGTTATTTATGCATCATACGCAAAAATATCGCAGTTGGGTAGATTTTGCAGTTTTCTACCCTGAGTATATATACTGTAATATTTTTTAAGCTATTGCATAGCTTTTATCGCGGGCTGAGCGCGGCGACCGAATCAAGAAATTCCGTAACGAAAATAACCTAACAACGGCACGGCGTTTGTGTGCGTGCGACTAGACGTACGTGGTTACGCACCACGTTTTGACTGTACGGAAAATCAATTTTAAGGCAAAAAAATTGAATTTTATATTTTTTTGATGACAATCATAAGTTTAGAAATTTTATAAGTAGGTTTTGAGAGTCGAAACACGATTGAATAAATTTGACTCGATACAATAAAATCGCAAAGTTTCCTCTAAATCTTCACTTTTAGAGAAATACTTCTTCGGGGAAAACAGTTTTATTTGCTAGTTATTTAACTTTTTTCAATGAAATTTCGTCTTCGTGTTCCATAATAAATACTTCAGACGATTATGGTTTTATTTTATTGCGAAAGAGTGTTATTTTGTAGCAAAAAATACATTTCATAAATAACGTCGCACGGACCGGCCATTACGCGGCTCTCGCCTTCCATCAGTCGGCCGCAGCGCCTCGTCGAGAGCGCCTGCGTACAACTTTTTGCGCTCACCCCGCTGCCGCCAACGAATTTTTTTTAAACGATATTAACTTCTCATTTATTCAATACGTAAAACGTAAGCAGCTGTTTTTATAATTGCATAAATGCAATAGCTTTACCGCGGCGGGCCCCGAGTGCCAGTGTTCTTTTTTTTTTTAACATTACACACAGCGCCGCAAAGCAAGCAAAGCTTGTGTTGTAGGTACCACACAACGGATACAAATACGTAAATATTACTTTTTTTGCAAAAACATACATAAATACGCACCCAGACAAAAGACAAACGACAAGACAAACAAATGTTTATAGTATGACATAAATGATTTTCCAGAGCGAATCGAACCCACACCCTCTGCACAGTAGCTGGCCATACTACCAACAAGGCTGCGAGGCAATATCTTTTTGCGTTGCTAAAATAGGTTCAGTTTTGAAAGAATGCCCACTTTTACTTTTTACCAAAGCATTGCACTAGCTCGCCATAGGCAATTTCATCCCCCACACCTTAGAATATTACTGGTCACGGACAGCAATATTCCCGGAGGTGTTACTTCTCACGCATACTTACATTATTAAGAGTCTGTAGCACGTGAATTTGGCAAATATATATTTCTTAAAATCCCGAAATGCTGTGAAATTCCATAATTTTGTCAGCTAAGTTTATTTTGGTCCTGCTTTTGTTTGCTTTATAGACACAATTTCTTCTCTGACGGAACCTATGCATTGTAAAAGTGTACCAAATCTTTAAAAAACATGCCAAGTGCGAGTCTGGCTCGCGTACCGAGGGTTCCATGCAAACTTTTAAGCTTGGTTTTTTACAGCTTTAAGGGACTGTAAACCTTCGAATTTGATATTAATTTCGCGTTCCTGAACAAAAGGATCTTGACAGACAGACAGACCGACAAAAAGTGATCTTATAAGGTACCTTTTTCCTTTTGAGGTACAAAACCCTAAAAACGATATAAAACTAAGGCAAACTAAAAATAAAAAAATAACTAAGTAACTAAGTATTTTTTTTCCTAAAGGCCAATCAGGTACAAATTTTTATGCATTATGCTTCAAAAATGACAGATTTCTATACAAACTTACTAACTCCTATCTTATTATAAAAAGGTTTTCTCAAAAATGCTACGATATGCGACCATATCTTGCACAAGCTTGTTCGGGATAAATCGTACTTCCAGTATAGTATCAGAGAGCGACCCGCAATGTTTTATATTTGACCGCTTGAAAATGGAACGAACTTTTTTAAACCCGAACATTGATAACTAAAGAGATAACTTATCAAGGTTTATTTCGGACTGGCACAACAATAAAGAATGCGCCATTAAATTAATTTAAGAAAGTAAAAAATGAAATCGACATTTAAACGCGGCGAATTGGCGGCAAAATTACCTAAACTGTTTTTATTATTGTCAATATAATTAGTTTATTTACACGCATGCTTAAAAAATACTGTCATAATGAAGAAATCTTTTAATGTTAAAAGGTTTATAAAATGTATAGCATTTTCTAATTATAAGCATTCAAATGGAAAAATTTAAATCGAAGCCTTTGTAATGGCGACATTGACCTACATGATTTTGTTTTCGTTTTGTAATACCAAAGAATATCGGAGAATCTACCTGACAGCAGCTCTGTCTCGTATATTGTTAATACACCTATAATTTCTCTCTCGGATCGGAATCTATTTTCACCATATTTTTTTCAATTTAAAATTTATATGTGGCTATTATTTTGATAAACATCACTAAATGAAAATTAGGACAAATTAAAATTTGCGAAAAAATTGAGCCAAAAAGTACCTCTTTCAGAGAAAATAAAACAATTTTTAATTTTTCTTACATTCAAACACCGAAAATATAATAAATTTTGAAATACAAACCGTGTTTTATTATTTAGCCATCAAGCTTATTATCCAACCTGATAATAATGATCCAAATTCCAGATAAACAAACTTGATTTAACAATGTTTCTAACTGTAATCAAAGATTTACCGTAGAAATCCCACAACAATAACCAAAAACAACGCAGGTGCAGCCAAAGCAGTAAAAGTCAGTATTGGGGTCAACCAACTATTTTTTGTCCTGTTTGCAAATATTCTTATTTTTATTTTTGATAACCTTAAACATTTAGTTATCTATCTATCTTTTAAATGTCTTATTTTGTGAGGTGATCTTTCGATCAAAATTCAGAAGGACACCAGAAAAATCTGTCCTTCAAGCAACGAAACAATTTTTTTTAAAGAAATCCATGGCTTTATGTATACTAATGATTTCATGCTGGCAAAGACGGAATTAACCCTTAAATACAATGTATAAATTATTGATGGTAAATAAGAAAGAAAGAAGTTATCACATTTTTGAAGGGTCGGCAACGCGCGAGTGATACTCCTGGTGGTGATGGATGTCTTTCCTCTAGCATTTTTACAATTTCCAGAAATACTTTCTTCTCTGTTATTGACACATAACATCTTGAAAAAATACACTCAGTTCGAAATATTCAATCACTCTTATATTTTTAAGGGCTATTTTCTTAGTTGGTGCATTCGTATGTATCTTGAATGGCTAATGGTCATATTTCCCTTCAAATGACTAACTGTGAGCTTGACTATATAGGAGAGTCAACTTTGTAGCAAGTAAAAATAAAACCACAAGTAGCATGATCAAAAATAAATGCTTTAAATAAATTACTTATGGAGTCGTCTAACAATAATTTCTGTAACTTTTCTTTACTAGCAATATTCTCTTGAGACATCGTCTCGTAAAAAAGTCTTTTTTTTTTCTCCTTTAATTTAATCTACGTATTTCTATTTATTTTGATCTCTTCTAACAAACCTAAATCTAAATTTTCTGATATTATTTCTCCCTAGTTTCTTCAAATCCAAAAAATATTCGTATCAAAACTTAACATTTTCAAAAATGATTTTTTTGCTATCGTCTGTTGCCTCAGGAGTATGACTATTCCTTTACATTTTCTTTTAGTAGCTAGCTATTATTTAGATTTATACTTCTCCAATTTTTTGGGAGACGTCATATTCTTGATACGATTCAGCAATACGCTAGATGTTTTCAAAACAATACACTGGACTGGGCGTTGCATAAGCGAAAACGGCGAATACATCGCACAGTGTAGGTCTTTTGTTAGTATAGTGCAGTCATTGGAGCATAAAATAGGGTCTTACCTCCGATTTTTTTTACTGTGAACCGATTTGCATAAAATTTTGGAATTAGGTTCATCTTACCCTTAACTTCAAAAGTGAAAATGATCTGAACTCCGCACCTACCCTGGGAATGGTTGCCACCCCTTCTCGGTGGTGTAAAGTTTTTCTTCAAAATAAGTTCCTCTTATTTGCATTACAGCTCACTCATTTTACGTGCAAAGGACTTTTAACAGTGCTCATTTTAAAGCTTATTTCAAGCACTACAAAACCCTACTTCATTAGAATGCATAAAATGTATCTGCTCGCCGCTAGATGGCATTGAATACATCGATTAAATTTTAGACAAAATAAAAAACGGCTTTGATCTTTAATATCTAGCTTAATATTGCACTGAGAACACTTTATAAAAAACCGATTTGTTCAGTTTTTTACCTGCTACAATTTTGTTTTACATAAAATGTTCCTTAAAATGCATATTTTTGGAGATATTTGCAAAAAAACGATGAAAAACGTAAAAAATTCCGAATTTTCAATTGCCAATAACTTGAAAAGTATTGGTTTTTTTGAAAAACTTTATAAATCATTTTTTTCTTAAAATTAGGTCTTCTATCGATATCCAGGATCTTTTGAAGAAAAAAATTTACACCACCGAGAAGGGGTGGCAACCACCCCCAGGGTGAGTGCGGAGTTCAGATCATTTTCACTTTTGAAGTTAAGGGTAAGATGAGCCTAATTACAAAATTTCATGCAAATCGGTTCACAGTAAAAAAAATCGGACCAATAACGCTTCTACTGCACTATTATGGTCACTGGAAGAACTGAGCGGATTATTGCACACGCTAGATGAATTTTCACAATCCCTTAATATGAATTTGGACAAGATAAAAGTTATGTTCAAGCAACACGTCATGCCAAAGGCACCATACGTTGCTGGTACATTACTCGAGGTAATCCAAGATAATGTTTAAATCCAACTTGGCCGCGACAAATTTGAGAAGGAAGCCGATAGGAGGATCCAACTAGGGTGAACGGCATTTGATAAGTTATACTGTAGAGTTTGAAGACAAAAGTCTTCGATCAGTGCATCGTACCTTTCATGACTTACGCTAGCGACACGTTGACACTCGTAGCAGGGCCAAAGTCACACCAGGACGCGGTAAAGCAAGCGAGCGAACTAGTTCAAAATAAATAAAAATACAATGACTAAATTGATATAATTATGATATTCGAGTTACATCCTCAAATCGCTGCAATGGGGCTCAAAACGCGGTCTAGGAATGTTGTCACTACGCGTTTTACAGATAAAGTTTTTATTATTTTTACTGAAAGTCTCCAACTCCTTTGCTTTGTAATCATGCATTGTTTTGTTAATCACTTTCACAGTGATACCACCGCCACACGGAAACTTGGGGCGCGCATTGTATACAGTCAGACATATTAAATAGGTAATCTAAATGCGGTCAATTCTTATTCGGAACTTACAGTATCTAACACGATATCTTCGCTAATTTTGAGCAGATTTTTATACCAGTAAGGTGGCAAAAGCCCGTCTTCGAGAAGAGGCGGTTGTATAACGGCTGACGTGAAGGTGGCAAACAAGCAGATGGCTTGGGACGCCATCCTGTGGTAATACTCGCGATTTGGCGCCCCTTGAAGGCTCTAATCACTCCGGCTACTTCCAAGTCTCTAATCACGTACCATATTTTTTAATAAATAAGGATAATTCCCTACTGACATATTATATATGTCCAAGTACCAACTAAAAAAAAGTTTGTGAGGTTTATTTTACCCATTTTAGTATGCTTTTGAAGGCGGCGTAATTTTTTTTTATGAAATAATTTTTTATTTTTGTTTTCGATATTTAAGCTCAGTGGCATGATCACGGATTATAAATACTTATATAGTATTTAATTCTTAAGTTTTCATATAAATCTGAAAGCGATTATTTCCATAAATAAAAACTATAAAACTCTGTCTCAGATATAAACGGGCCAGTATATAATTTATCTTGAAATAAAAAATGTTACGTGTATAGCTGTCAAATAAATTAAATTAATATTCAAACAAAATACCCCGAATTTTATGTACACGCAATAGGGCATTGACATTAAATTGTGAAACAACAATTTATTCCCCAAAAGAAAAACCATGTTTTGTTTAGGGAATTCGAAATAATGCCCTATGCTATCATCGCCATGCCTCGTCATCACCAGGGAATTCACCTTCCCGCCTGGAACCTAAATGGTCACGTTTTCAGAGCTGTGAACGCTTACCTTGTGGAATGAGCTTCCTGCTAAGGTTTTGTTTTAGGACAACATTATGGGACTCTTCAAGACTAAAATGATTTGAGTGACTTTTAAAGAGGTAACAATGCACGAGTGTCGCATGCGGGCATAAGCTACTGTGACCGCTGGTCGATTTCAAAAAAACTTACAACTAGCTCCTTTTCAGCTCTTCCAAGTTCTTCTCCAAGTTTCAAATCTGCTGCGATCCTCATCGATTCCAGTACACTTAACCTGGGCTGTATAAGATCATCTTGCATGATGTAGCAACTCAGTTTTTTGAAAACTCTCATGTCTCTGGAATGTCCATTTACCATAACCCTCCCATTCACACCGTTCGACCTTGGAAAACAATCAACAATAAAATATAATAAAAATTATACCATATAGGTATTTGTAGTAAATACTAGGTGTCTACAAACCATAGTTATTGTAAAGTTTTTTAACATAAAAAAAAAATTAACGTTATCTTTATGTAAAATCAAACAAAAAAGTTGTTAAATAATATTCCAAAGTATTTATAAAGGTCATTGTATAATTAAACGAGAACTCTAAAGTGACCAATAGACAGATGGGCCTGGTAAAGAGTATTTTCAGAAAAAAATATATATTTGAGAATGAATTAACCATGGCCAACAAAAAGGCGTCTTTTAGATTATTTCTCTAAAGTTTGGACAGAGGAAACCGCATATTTAAAACTAATATGTCACTAGTAACTACATGATAAATAGATATTTCTTTTTTTTTAAAAGAAAAAAGATAGGCATAGATTAAAGTCAAGAAATTGCAACTTTATTGGTGTTCGTGATAGTCTCATTTCAGCCTAATCAAATCGACCTTCACAATAAGTGTCGACTTACGTTTGGTATCAAATTACTTATCAGCTCTGATTCATTTAACAAACTGAATATAATATTTTATAGAACAAGAAACTTTTATGACCCGTTAGTCAAAAATCGAATCTACAGTCGCCATGTTGAAATGGTGTGTCTAACAAAGACACTAGCAACCAAAGACACAAGGTCAGAAGGTTAGAAATGTTTGTAGCACTATACTTACGCGGCGATCTTGACGCGAACGCGAAGCCAAGCGGCGCGACGCGAAAACAAGAAACAGTCGATACCTATTGAAGTGTCCTACGTGACCAAACGCGCGCGGGTTGCGTTGCGGCGCGGCGCGAAGCGAAGCGAGCACGATCAGTTGGTTTGATACTTTCGCGCGAATGCGACGCGGTGGCGATTATCATACTGTCGTTTTGTTTTTAAATAATGTCGGATATATAACTTCTAATAAATTCGCGTGCACTTAAGACAAGGCTGCCGCATCGCACCGCAACGCATTGCATTCGCGTAGCACCGCATCGTATCGCTTCGCAATTGTGTTCGCTTTGAATCGTCTACGTAGGACATAGCCTTTAGTGTAACGAATCAATCAAATTACTACATACGTCATACATGTTACATAGTACATAGAAGACGTTGATCCAATCGTAAATATTTGTTAGATGGCTGTCAACTGGCTAAACCTGTTATTGTAGCAAATTTGTTCATAGACTAATAGAGTAATTTATTGTCCCTAAAAACTCACACGGAAAAAAAATGATAAATGGTAAATATAGTTGTCACTAATTTTATTATTGGTACCTACAATGAACATAAAGTTATTGACTTTATAATCTGGTTTTAGTCGTCATGTATTAGAAAAAAATCTGGTAACTCTACTACTATAATTTAGTTAAAATTACATTTATTTGTTGACTACAACAAACTGTACCGACATAATTTAAATACAAACTGTATTCAAATTATGTTACATATTTAAATGATTGTAATCTATTTTTATAAAATATAAGTTTAAATGATACAACGTTAGTTTTTTTCAACACTGAGTTGATTATATTTTTATTGTATTAAAAATTAAAAAAAAAATATAATACTACTGAGACGAAATCTCGGAGTCGCAAGTTCAAGTCCTGGCTCGGGGTTTATATTTTGACTGCATTTTGATACAAAATATTTGAAGTCTTCACTGAAATGTTTTCTAAAACTATACTATTTTAGACATGACAATCAGTAGTTGTTTCGGTGAACGGGGTTTTTCTCTACATTACGATGTGAGTATGTTTGCAGGAAATAAAATCGTGACCGGTAAACATATTTGTACACACATTTTTTAAGTCTATATGTAAAGTGTTCTATATCATATAAATTACTAGCTTTTGCCCGCGGTTTCACCCGCCCCAAAGTCGGTTTTCGGTGTAGGTGATCAACAGCAACTTCTCAATTATAGAAAATAAAACCGACTCACACTTGATGTTTTCAAGTAGCAGAACTCCTTACCCGGATCTCAAACTATCTTCATGCCAAATTTCATCTAACTTGGTTCAGTGGTTTGGGCGTGAAGAGGTAACAGACAGACAGACAGAGTTACTTTTATAATATTAGTATGGACTAGTAGGGATTAGTGTGGGTGTTTTAGGTCTTATAAAGGTTTCTTATAATTATTATAACAAAAATGTTATCCATATCGGTACGTCTATAGTTACCGAAAATCTCATTCAAAAGCAGAATTGAATTGAATAGATAGTGATTTTAAGTGGACTTTTAAAAAAATCAATCACTTTTTGGTTTTTGTTGGTTGTTCATCGTTGATTTTATTATTCAATTATTGCAATGACTTATATAAATTATACGCATATTTGAATATTGGTCATTATTCTAGACTATTATGCTGGTCGCGCTACATATACGCCTGTATGGAATGTTCATCCTTATCTGGCCTTTGAGCTTTTTGCATGCATAAAAAACCTAAAGGTATTATGTAAGCGCTCTTAAAAAGGTTTTTTACGTCAGATATATATATTTTTTATACTTTTATTTTAACTCGCTGTAAAATTGTACTTTTGTTTCTATAATTTTTAAATAAAATATGTATGTAAATTAGTTACTATAGCAAAAAGCATTTCCTATAACGAAAAGGAGAGTCAGAGGAGTCTGATTGTAATCTTTAAAACTTGGAACTGGTAAATTGATGCTAGTGTATAGTTTACAAGGTAATATCTATTTTTAGCTATAAATACAGGCCTACAATATTTCATTAGATCAGGAATGAATGTAGAGTAGGATAATTTTAAACAAACCAAAAAGTCTTACGTGTATCCAGCTAAAACGTTAAGAAGCGTTGATTTTCCAGCTCCTGAAGGTCCCAGGATACATGTCAGCTCTCCAGATCTAAACTCACCCGATACATTGTTGAGTAGTTTACGTTCCCCTGAAAACAAAATGTTTTATTTATATCGTAGAGTCTACAAAAAGATAATAGACTCGTGAATTTTAAAGTATCCCTGCCAAGTCTGCTAGTCTAGTCAAGATGTTCAGACATGCGGGAACCGCAAAATGTTTGGTGCTATTCAGACACCAGACGTTAGTTGTCAATTCGCGTGCGTCAGTTTGAAGGTGAAAGTAGATGAAGTACGTTTAACTGTAGTTACTCATAAAACTTGCAAGACAAGGTGAAGCTGGCGTCCAGAAAAATAGGTGTACTCAACAGAGCAAGGCAGTACTTCACGTCGGGCCAGAGGTTGCTGCTTCCGATCGTCGACAATTCTCACAGACCGTCGTTGAATCGATTCAAAAGGGCCAAGCTGGTATCCGAGTGCACCCGCCCAGAGTTAAATGCAGTACTCCATATGGTGCCGAACTGTCCCTATGGTAGCTCGCAAGTTTGAGTCGGTTCAACGACGGGCTGTGAGAATTGTCGACGATCCCAAACTCACTTGCCATATCGAACCCTAAAGTCTGAGGAGAGACTTTCCTCCCTGTGTGTGTTCCACCGCTTGTACAGTGGGATGTGTTCTAAGGAATTGTTCGAAATTATGCCCACGTCTACTTTCTACCATCGTACCGCTCGCCATCGTCATCCCGCGAACGCTTGGGTTGTGGAATGATGCCCAGGTTTTCTCTAAGATCTACAGTATGAGGAGAACTTGAAGAATCAAGAAAGAAATCGTTAGATTTTTGAAGGGTCGGCAAAAAACAAAATAGTCTACGGTGGACTAGTATCAGATGGACCGGAAGCTTGTTTGCCACCTTAGTGGTATAAAAAAACTATCTGGATAAAAAAACAGAACTGGTTACATCAAATATTAAGTATAGACTAACACATGGTCATTTGATACTTAAGATAACCCGGTCAAATTAGGAATTTCCGGTAAAATTTAAATATTAAAAAATATGAATAAAATTATTTGAAAACCAAATTTATTTAAACAAAGATTGAGAATGAACATAATATGAAACCACGCGAAAAGTAAAATATACGAGTATGTATGTATATAATATATATTCATGGTTTTTATCCCTAGAAGGGGTAACCAGTGCCTGAATACACACTCACGTCATAATATGGGGAAGCCTCTCTCCACCAACCACTTGAGTTCTGCGTGACGGGGGCCGTAACACTGCTCTTAATGCAGAGTATCTGGACTTACATGTCCCATACGTTAAATTACAAATAACTATTACTTTAAAGTATTATGTGGTAAAGAAAAAGACCAAGGATAGAATACACCCCCCTTGGCAGTTTCTGAACAAACTATTAGAAGTAAGCCTGGGTTGGACAGAGGCGCTATTTTATTTTCCTACGGTGGTTGTGTGGCGGTAGCCATGCGGCTACGTCTGAACCATTATAAAGATGTTCAAGGCAAATAAGATCCAGGCGATTACCACTGTGACTTGACGCAGCCCATATTAAGAGGCAGTAGGTAAGTACTAAGTGACAGAAAACTTGAGTGAAAACAAGGATGACGCGATATGTAACTGGGCGTGCGTGAGTAGTGCAGCTACATCTCAATTAACTGAGATTTTCTTTAAAATACATAAAATAAATTAATAGTTTATACATAATTTTAAAAAAATGCTTTATCTCAGGGTTAAAAGCATTATCACGTCTATGCTTTAGCGAAGTTGTCAACTAATAGTAATTAGAACTTTGAAGATTTGTTTGCCAAAAATTTAATCAAAAACAGTAAAGTAAGGTCAGTTTAGGATTTTTTTTTATCGAACAAAAGTTCATGCATCGCGTTTTCACGTTCTTCGGAGCTTAAACCACCCTTAAACACCAAGCATGGCCCGACATCCATTTGATCGTTTTTTTTAAATTTATGATTCTGTCGGATATATTGCCCAATTAAACTTTTAATTAAAAAAAAAACAACTTCGAAGGGTAATTTGGTCCTTAGAATTTTTGAAAATCCATTTTAACACGGTAATTACGATTTTAATTTATTGGCAGGTTTCATAAAAGTTTAAATGATGATTTGAAAGGATCGGTTTAAGCACCATAAAAAACATGCAATTTTTTATCGTAGAATGTGAACATAAGTATTATTTTAAAAGCCAATAGGTAATTTTGAAACATACGAGAATCTTACCTGGGAATTAATCTTGAAATCACCTGTTAGTGATAAATATGCATAATTATGATATCTCCTTTTATTTGTCTTACTTGCCTCATTTAACACTCAAATAAAACTCTAACATAATTCTTTTTTAAAAAAACGGCTAAGTGTCAATAAAAAACAAGAGCTTGACTCGCACTTGACCGGTTTTTATTTTTTGTTGTTATACCATAGACATGTTGAATGGTCGTCAACGCGCGAGTGATACCCCTGGTGTTACAAGCGTTCATAGGCCACGGTGACCGCTTAACATCAGACGGACCGTGTGCTTGTTTGCCACCTTAGTGGAATAAAAAAAAAAAAAAAAAAAAAAAACTTTATTTATACACTACGCTCGTTTGAAGTTTGAATCTTATATGTACCGTTTTTACCACAGAGCAAAACCTAAGTGAGATCATAGACTTCTAATAGGTTTTCCTAGGGGTAGGTCTTTTCGACGGTCAATGAACTAATGTCTTGAATAACTTTATATTTGTGGGGATAAATTATGCTGAATGAAAAAATCGAAAAAGGGCTAGTTTTTTATAATCAAATATTTTTTTTATAGATGAATTTGACCATTAACATGACCCTTATCTCCAAAAGAAAGAATTTAAAATTGTCCATTCGCGGTGTTAGTGTACATCGGAAACGCTCTTTTCTCGCATTTAAGATGGGCGATTACTGTACATAGATATGATTCAAGATTGCGTGTAAGCTAACTACCGTGACAGTAGTCCTAGTAAGTAATTTTCTACGATAACTGATTCACGTGCCCTCAATTAACTTCATAAATGGTGAAGTGCAACACGCTGTGGCAATGACTAGCTACACGGATCACTTAGGTATAATCTGTTGGCCTTTGTACATCTATATTTATAGGTTATCATTACCGTCATGAACATCTGTTTAACGTCATTGTAAAATTACTGTAAAATGTGGACATTAATGTTTTCTAATGAACTCTATATTTAGGTATCTACGACGGCACAAAAGATACCCTCAAACACAAATTTTGTGTCGGTGGAAATCATGACAGGCCATGCTTATAATGTGCGGTTCCGTAACCGTAGTATAGAATCGTATTTGAGATATAAAAATTAACCCTAACTGATTCGACTGTATTTCACAGTTATTTAATTAATCGTGATAATTTTAACAGTAATGTCAGGTTATGTGAAAGTATTTTGGATTTTACCAAATTTTAAAAGCAAAGGGTCACTCTAGTGCAAATATTACAAAAAGGGACATAATCTTGATAAACTTTTATAGAAAGGTCCCAATGATTTGCAATTTCTATCATGCATCCTGACTTTACATATAAATAGGATAAGTACCCACATTATTTTTGTTGCTCATGTATTTTTAAAGTAATTTCAGTCTATCCACGGACGCGAAGCAGGAAGAATTTCGTTCAATGACCGGTCACTATTTATCTGTTGCACGCGCATAAGTATTTGCCGTCGCGCTGTCACTAATGCGATGACCGACCGCTGCCATCAGAAATTACAACAATCTTAACAACTGACACAGGCTAAAACTAAAAGGTCAATGTACGAAATTCTTTGTGCTTCGCGTCCGTGCATGAGCTAGTATTCTGTCAATAGAATGCAATCACCTATAATGACGCTGACATATGGATTAACATGGCAAGAGGGTTGTTTTTTGACTTTACCTCAAAAAAAAATATAAGAAAAACAATTTTGATAAACAGACAATGTAGAACCCTAAAAATCAACACGAGTTTGTTTAATGGTACTATTTTTATATTGTGGTCCTTTTAAAATACCTTAATATCATAATTCATAAACTAATCAAGATTTTAATGAACTTTGTATTTATTACAATATATTCAAATACCAACTTTTCAAGTTCTCGAAATAGACAAAAATATCATTTTATGATAGGTATTAAAACCTCTACAATTATTATTTTGTAAGCGATCATAGTTCTACCAGTATAGTTTGAGATAGGTACTTTAAAACCTATGTAGCCCCTTTTTTTGGGGCGAGTGAGTTTTTTTGTACCACTGAGGTGGTAATTAAGGACCGTACCGCCTGATGATAAGGGGTCACCGCAGGTTATGGACGCTTGCATCACCTGGGGCATCAGTCGCGCGTTGCTGACCTTTCCAAAATCTAATAACTTCTTTCTCCAAGAACCCCATATACTGTAGTCCTTAGAAAAAACCTTGGCAGGGAGCTCATTCCACAACCTAAGTGTTTGCGGGTGTAAGTCTCTGAAACCGCCTATACGCGACCATTTAGGTTTTAAGGTGTGAGGAGGAATTCGAGAGGAATGGCGAGCGGTGCGCTGGTAGAAAATAGCCGTGGGCATCATTTTGAACAATCCCTCAGATCACATCCCATTGTACGTTGTAAGTTTCCTTCGCCATTGTTATATTTCTAGACTAGCCTTTGAAACTCAGCCTAAATAATAATAAAAAATAGTCCATGACAAACAAAGCGCAGGTGGTACTATGAGTACCTACCAGACAACTGATAAAAATACTCATATGTATTCAAAATACTCTATGTGAGTATTTATGTTCGAAAATATATATAATATAATATCAGACTAAAGACAAACGCAAACGTTCATCACACAAATTGTCCGGTGCGGGGATCTAACACACGACCGTCGGTTCTGCAGGCAGTATCACTCGCAAATGCTCCACTGAGGCAGCCTATGCAAATCTGACAGTCATTTATAACGTTAAAAGATTAACGTTCAGACATTAATTTTTATTAAATTTTATAATTTATTAATGTTTAATTTATTTTAAGGTACTGACGATATGCTTCAAGATTAATGTTGACATTAATGTAGGTAATTGCTTTAAATTAATACGTATAGGTAAATAAACTTTTTCATACAAATTTTCATCTCCTTTTTGCGTTCAATGTCATAATCCTGCCAAGTTAAAAAGTCATAAATTCTGTATAACACAGTACAAATCTTGGTTCATTCTCTTTGGTAGGATTACCGCATTATGTGCATTATGTCGGTCAACAAAACGCCACTAAAATATAGTGACCAAAAAGAATGAACCAAGATTTTTACAGAATTTACGTTTTTTTAACTTGGCAGGATTATGACATTAAACGCATTGAAGTTGTCAACAAAACGCACCTTAAATAAACTGTGAAAACAAATATAAAGTACGTGAAAGCAATGCCCAAACCTAATGACGGAAGCCAATACTTAGTAATAGTGTTATCGTGATAGTAAAGCCAGCAGGTAAGGCTGGCAGCAGGAAATGTATTTATGTTTATTTTGCATGCCAAGTACAGTATAAAAAAAAACTTAGTTGCTTAAATCTGTCGCCTGCAGTAGATGCAGGTACAGTAAGTATGACCAACAATTTGATAAATTAGTTATAGTTTAATAAAGTTATATGTGTACCATCTGTCGCGTTAGATTATACGACAGAGAAAAGAATAGTTATAAAAAAGCAAGGTAGGTAATCAGCTGACTCTGAGTATGACGTCACATGTCATCTTAATTCATTCATAAACGAGTGAAAAGTATTTCATCATAATACAATGACTACAGTAATATCAAGTCACGGTAAAAAGAAATAGCAGTAGATTTTTTAATTAGTTAATTAATTTTTTTATTGATGTCAATCAGAACCATGAAATTTTAATGAATATTCTTCATACTTCCTCCCATTTCAATTTAGGCACTATATTTACTTCCATATTATATATTATAATTCATGGACTTACTTAAAAACACACAAAAAATGTCAATAGTGACGTTAACACGCACAAAAGTAGGATATGTATTTTTTTCAAACATCGAACGTGCCAGGCGGTGGCGCGAAAAAAAGGTAAAAGCGCGGGAAGGCAGAGGTGTGCAATGTACGGTCAGTTGCAAAACTGCATATAGAATTTCGAAACAAAATAGAATGGCAGCGAGGCGTAGTCACTCACACACTTAAATAAATAAAGTAATATGTCTTGTAGAACCTGAGTAATATTAGTTTCATTTAATATTGTATATAATAATTTCACACAGAAAATTATCGTATTCGTAGCCTAGTGGATAGACGTATCAGATCATAATACGGGTACTCAGTGGTTGTGCGAATCTCACCTTATGCCTTTCTTTTTGTTTTTGTTAAATTTTACGAATTATGAATATTTTGTTTCGTTAAACAGCTTAGACCAATTTTCTAATGGCTATTAAGTTAGATGTGGATACTACGTAGGTAGACTTTTAATGTTTTTCGTTCGTTGCCGATTTGTTTCCTGTGGTATGTGCTGACAAGGTCGTTTGGTGTTTTCATTTAGCTATTAAGTTGATGCGGTAATGACTTAGGTAGCCATTTTTTTGTCGTTGTGAATGAGTTACTATGGGTGCTTGTGTTGATAAGGTTATTTTGTGTTTTTATTAAATTTCTTTGCTAAAAATAATATGCAGGACATTATTAATATTCAAGAGAGGATGCGTATTATAGAACTACATAATATGGGTTACAATTTATCTCAAATTTGCAATGAGACTGGTTTTACCGTAAGTATTTCATTTGATGTTTATGTTATATCATATTTTTTTAATAATACACTTTTTTGTAAGTAAATTTCTAAAAAAAAATATAATTTCAGTAGTTTGAAAAATGTTTATTTTCATCTGGCTATTTAGTTTTTAGTGGATTACCGTAAAGCGTTGGGTCTCGCGCAACCAAGAGGAGGGGAGTTTATCAACTCGACCTCGAAGTGGACGCCCGCGGCACATTGATGCGACTCAAAGAAGATTCATGGTGGAACAATACGAGAACAATGGTTTCATACCGACTGCTGTATTTGGACACATGTTTCATACATCTACACATACAGTTCGTCGAGCTCTAGGATTGCATCATAGAAAGCCAGCTAAAAAAAACCATATTTAACTAATACCCATAAACAAAATAGATTGTTGTTTGCAAGGGAGTATTTAGGTTTTGACTGGGAGCACACATTATTCACCGATGAGAAGTCGTTCGTATCATCTGAAAACGGGAGGCTTCATTTGTGGCGCAGAAATGGAACCCGTTATGCATAACAAAATGTTGTCCCAAATATGGAATCTGGACGGATATCACTAAATATGTGAGGGTTCATGACTGCGGCTGGTTCTGGTGAATTAATCTCGATAGCAGGGCGCGCTAGAGCTTCACATTATGTGGAAGTGTTAGACGAGATGTTGCCAACAGTGCGGTGTGTTTATCCATTAGCTGATATGCCACAAATACAGTTTATGCATGATAACTGTCCTATGCATCGAGCGCATATAGTGCAGGATTGGTTTACTCAACACCCGGACATTAATGTTATTCCTTGGCCAGCAAAATTACCAGATTTAAATCCCATAGAAAACCTATGGGGTTTGATGGTGCAAAGATGGGACATGCGAAATGAAAGAACTACAGAGTCATTAGAGGCTCACTGTTTAGAAATTTGGAATAATATTAGAGGAACAGATATCTGTTCTAATATAGTCGGATCTATGCGGCGGCGCTTGCTTGCTGCGATTGAAAATAATGGAGGTTATATTAAATACTACAAAATCGGCCAAGTGCACGAAGGGTTCCGTACCATTATCTATAAAAACGGCAAATAAATCACGTTTGTTGTATCGGAGCCCCCCTTAAATTTTTGTATAATTATAATTTAATTATTTATTTTTAAAGTACCTATATAACAATATATTTTTAAATATTTTAGGCGTCTATCTGTTGCCGTTATCTATATCGAGCAAAATCGAGCAAAAAAATCACGTTTGTTGTATGGGAGCCCCCTTAAATATTTATTTTAATCTTGATTTTAGTATTTTTTGTTATAGCGGCAACAGAAATATATCTTCTGTGAAAATTTCAACTGTCTAACTATCACATTTCATGAGATACAGCCGGAGCCTTAGTAATAGAGTTCCAGTAATTACCCTTTGGGTACGGAACCCTAAAAATAAAGTATTATTTTTCCTACACATATAATTTTACATTTCAATATATTTAAGACATAACATTTTTTTTATTTATTCTAATGGTTAAGTTTCAATTTTCTTTTCATTACGAAAACGAATACTTAAGCTATAACTATAGAGAATATATATATATATATAGAAAAAAGAGACATTTATACGGAACCCTAAAAATAAAGTACTATTTCTCTTACAGATATTTCTTTACAATTTCAATATATCTAAATCATAACATATTTTTTTTTACTTTGTTGTTTTTCAAAATATAGCAGCGTTACCGAATGAATGGTGACTTGTATTTTTTTTTTATTCTTATGGTTAAGTTTCAATTTTCTTTTCATTACGAAAACGAATACTTAAGCTATAACCATAGGAAATATATATATAGAAAAAAGAGACATTTATCAAAAAAAATATTTATAAAATTTTAATAAAAACCATTTTTACTAGATTGCATGTGTTTTAATTTTTGCAAATAAAACAAAAAGTTCTCATACCAATTGGTCCTTTTCAGAGAGAACTAGATGTCAAAACATAAAAAAGTAGTTCCTAACAAAAATACTCAATACGGCAGTAGCGAGATTTGAACCATAGGCTTGCCAAATTAAGTCGCAGCGTGTATGGATCACACCACGGGGCCACGGGGCAGACAATATTTAATGCGAAACAAACAATACTTATGTAGAACAACACTGCTGTGTACACCTAATTAATTTGTTAGGTTAACAAACTAATAGATATAAGAACGGTTTAAATAAACTGGTTAGTATAAAGAAAACTAAATCTTATTTCGTCGATTTAAGGTTAATATTATTGACAGTTCTGATAATGTTAATGTGTGAGTGCGAGATTCACAGAATTGCTGCACGCAATTTTAACCTTTACACTATGCATGGACTTTAGCAAATTACTGTACATCACCGTTTTGATATCGATATTTCTGTTTCACTTAATAAAGGGCTATTAGCGAATAACTAGCCCCTACACTTGATATTTTTTAATTATACTTCTTATCTGTTCCGAAGACGATTAATCATGACCTAATCACACCTTGAAAGCTATAAAAATGCTGATTAAAATTAAAATTTACATACTAGGTAGTTTTCACTACCTACAGCAGATATAGGTACACTTTCCATATTGCCTGCTTCTGACTGCCATTACGTTTTTTTTGTGCTGTCCAACGCACTCGTCAATTTGTTCGTATTTAAACAAAATTTTATAATAAGTCTTTATTAGTCATGAAAGGAAAGGTGTAAAAATCGTGATAAAACAAGGAGCAATTTTGTCATCTATACGCGCACGTTGTTCTACTGCGCATAATCATAATTCAAACAGATCATAATTTAGACAGTTAAAGCGAATTGTTAGTAATAAATAGTAATGGACCAAATAACTGCATCAAAACAAATGATCACTTAATTAGTTTACATCTACCGTCTTAAATAATTCTTTTATTAGACATGGGATATTGTTTGAGCGAATGTTACTCAGACATTATTATAATGTAGGAAGAAAACGAAGTATTATTTCGTAATCAATGTGCGACATATGTGTGCTTTTAAATTAAATAATCCCGGCGTATATCGTGTGTGGATACCTACCTACTTACATTTTGTCATAAAATAATTCTCTGAAATGTCTCGACGTACCGAGATATTTAAATTTTTGGTAAATAACCTAATTGGCCTTTTATAGCTGAAAACATTTTTCTGTTAGAACAAAAGTAAGAAATACTAAAATAGATAACAAGATCAATTATTAAGTTTCAACATTTCCGTCTTCTTGTGGTAAACCCAGTCAGCCACAGCGTATTTAGCTGGTTGATCACGACCGACGTCGTCAATTCCATTGTACTTTGAACAACAGGGAACCGTGGTTTGTTCCCGCAGGATTGAATAGAAAATCTTACATAAATTTTGTGTGTCACCAGGCATACAATTTTGATATATAAAATTGAGATATAAAATTAAACTGTTTGTCACCTAAGTTTAGAATTTCTACAGATAACTTATTATGAAATTTTACACCGCATAAATATGGTTCCAATATCAGCAGCAAAATCCCAAAGCAAAAAAGTCTTGCTGTGGTTGTGTCAGTCAATTGCCTGATTTTTCTTACCGCAATAGCAGCAGAACTAAGTTTACCAGCTAGAACTGTAATTTGTGGACCCCTATGCAATGTTGAGTCAATATTTTTACCTAAAAAATACCGTTTTATCAACTAATTCTAACTTTTCATTATTTAATACCAGATTTATATTAATTTGGATTACATTAGGGAGTGAAAACTTAATGCATTTTGTTTTATTTGCATAAAGTGCAAGATTATTTACAGTAATATATATGTCGTTCGAATTGTCGTATTTCCTATTCACTTTCAATAATAATGTAGTGCCATCCACAAATAATACTATCTCTGTAAACGTGTGGACTATAAAGGATAATTCATTTATATATACTCAAAACAAGAAATGTCCTAATATTGACCCTTGTGGTACACTGAATTGCAATAGAGATCCCTGAGATTAAGCACCATTTATAACCACTTTTTGAATTCTTCAAAATCTTACGATCCTTTTATATAATGCCTAAGCAGACTAAGTTTAGCAATTCCAGAGAATTTAAAAAATCGGTTCAAATCTAAAAAGCAAAATGAACGTTGTCAGTTATTGATCAACTATAAAAAGAGAAAAAAATTTTCGATTAATGTTTTTTTATAATATGATAAAACACTTTAAAAACAAATTTATTTGAACATCTAAGTGAAACCTTGATACCTTGACCTTAACATAATTGCATATTAATTCCATTACTATTGAGTAGGTACTACCGCCCTAAGAAACAAGCAGGTTTCCGAGAAGGCTACACCATGGGCCATTTACATATTCTATGCCAGATCACACAAAAGGCATATATGTAAGTATAACCAGCCTCATATCGTAGTGTTCTTGAACTATGTAACAATTCTTTTGACATTTGCCTATGCCTCCAATTTAAAAGAAACCTGGGCGGTGTTGCCGTCTGTTAAGGTGGTGCCACATTACTTTCAGTCAGTGTTTGTAGAACAGAGCCACCTAGTCATGGTAGGCAGTTGTTATTTCCCACATAACTAAGTTTAGCGCGGGCTGTGCTGCGTGCAAAAGCTTGTAATTAATTCATTTAATTCAGTCCAGAAAACGTTTACACTATCAAATTACATAATCACTTATAGCTGTCGCAATGGTGATCTTTATGCAACCCTTTGTCGTTTAAACGTAATATATATGATAATCGTGTTCATGGTCATCGTTACGACCACGTTAAGACTTTTTGGCAGTTAAACGACTCTTACAAGATGATCGTATATATAGATTTCGACATGATAATCATATAACGCTAATAAATTTTCCTCCTACATAACGTATTGTAATATACACGTTTTGTATAAGAACTTTTTCCGATGCTTACACGACTTTTATACAATATTTAAAAGATGCATATTCAGATAATTATTAATTAAATAACTTATATTTTTAAAATGGTCTTATAAGTTGCTGTTATTTAATGGTTTGACCAATATTTTTTGTGCTACGCGTTTTCGCTCCTTTTTTTTTCTACATGACATCTATTTAATCATGATACGATTATATATTACATTTCTTATGTTTATAAACGACTTGCCAAAGGTTATCACTGCGGCTAAATGCTCTATGTTTGCCGACGATCTGAAGCTTTTTCTGAGTATTCCCAATTCGACTGACTGCTCACTATTGCAGGGCGATTATGACAGTGTGGCTGACAGGAGCCATCCGAATCACTTAAAGCTTAATACCTCTAAGTGTAAAGTGATGACTTTTTCTCGCTTTCGCTCTCCGAATGACCCCATTGACACGCGTCACTCAGATGAGAGATCTTGGTCTAATGGACTCAGGCCTTAAATTTAGAGACCATAATATTGCAATTTGCGATAAAGCCTCTAACGCGTTATGGTTCGTTACGAGGTGCTTTAGAGACAGGGCACCAATACTGGTACTGTACAATGCATACGTCTGCAGCATATTAGAATATAATGCAATCATCTGGGACCCACATGAGGCTAAGTATAACCTCATAGTGGAACGAGTCCAGAAAAAATTTGCTCGGTTTCTATATAAAAAAATGTATGGGTATTATCCGTACTTGTTCCCTTCTCTATTCGTGGGGGGAATAGTTGGAGTGGATACCCTAGAGCTAAGGCGTAAGGTGGCACTCCTTGAGCACATCTACCTTGTTTTTCATAACAAGATAGTCAGCTCAAGTGTGCTAGAGTATTGTGGCGTGGTGGTACCATGGATTGGTCAGCTGGGCCTTATGCGTCGCGCGCGGCCCCTGCTCACGGCGCCCTTGGCCCGCACCGAACACGTCCGATACGCTCCCATCCTTCAGGCCTGCCGTTTGCTCAACGCTTTGATCTCTCAGTACCCCGATACTAATTTTTTTTTTACGAATTATGCAACTATGTTCTTATGGCAACTCCTCAATTATAGAAAAAAAAACAAACAATCAAATATTTCCTCTTTAATGGCATAATTACATTCGTGTCTGTAAAACCATGGAAATACACATACAAAATTTCAACCCAATCGGTCAAGCCGTTTAGAAGTTATGTGAAAAAGATAAGTATGGAAGGATAAGTCTAACTACCCATTATCCTATTACCCATTTTCCCGTAGGAATGAAGTATTTTCCTCAGGTATAATGTCGGCTTCTAATAGTAAAATAATTTTTCAAATCGCTCCAGTAGTTTCGGAGCTTATTCAATACAAACAAACAAACACTCAAATCTTTGCTCTTTATAATATGAGTAGATTTATGTCATTAGTATATAAGTTTTTAAATGTAATTAGAATAGATTAGGTAAGTATAGCTCTGTAAGTTTCTACTGTTTATATCCCTGTTTTACGTGTTGGGAAACTGAGTGATCCAGGTGTCTGTTGAAATAAATGAAAGTTTTATAATTTTTGCGTATTTCGCGACATATACACGTTAACATGATTCTCATATAACCAAAACGGTCTAACCTTAGGTTGCAATTGAAACGTTGTCTTAATCATTACACGACCAAATTTTGTTACTAGGAATGTGGTGCCAGTGACAACTTAGGTATACCTCTACACATAGTCTATAAGTGGTGGCTTTTTGAATAAGTTTTATTTAAATAGTAGGTACACATCTGTTCTTAATGCATCAAGTACCTTCACCTTATGTACCGTTAATGTACCGACACGTTCTTGTAGCCATTATATAATAAAACCAGCTAAACCCGCGCGGTGTATCGTGCGTGGCTTAACTTTTTACATTATAGAAGCGGAAGGTCACCCAAACAAACTTTTTTCCAAAATCTATCCCTTTCCAGCATGCTTTTATAAAACTACTAAAATGCCTACATCTGTCTTAATAAGCAATTGAAAGATTACCAATTTCTATCGTTTTATTTACAAAAATACCTGGGTCCCTATTTAAAGTTTAATTACCTATTCTGCCTCACCTTATTACAAACATTTTTTTAGACATTTTCTCGTAAGCAAATTAAACAAAAACTGGCTATATTTTAAGATTTTTCAACTAAACATGAAAAAGATTATGTTAGTATGTATTAAGATTTAGAGGATAACGTGTTAGGAAATTTCCTACTCTATACTTCTCGAAGAACAAGATTAAAAAGGTACTAGGTATACTTACGCAACACAGGTGTCTAAGATTTCCAAGAAATAATTTAGCAAAACACACATGCTATACCAAAGGACACAGAATAAAAAAAATGCCAAAGACCATGTTTATCATCATAATGCAAAACTTCCTTAAGCCAATGTCGTTTTTATTTCTATAACTATATTATTACCCGTCATATTATATTGACAGTCATGGTTATTTTCAAATTAATATAAATATATATAATTAATATAAATTGTATAAATATATGATATAATTTACTCAAACATATATCTCAGTACGTTTTTGTCTCTCGACATTTATCATACGGATTTAACAAAAAAATTGGCCAAGTGCGTGTCGTACACGCATTGGGTTAGGGTTCCGTAGAATGAGAATTATTGCGGCTATTTCAATAACATTTGAACCGATTTTGTACAAACCATTTTTGTTGGTAATATTTATAAATCTCCATTACCATGATATTTTTTAGAATTTTAGATCATGGTTTTTGATACGAGTACTTCACATTTTGGTGTGCGAGAAGATTTGTTTTTCATCCCTCGGTTCAATGTATGTAATTTTTTTTATATTCATAACATCTGTATGGCTATATCCACAAAAGTCACATCCTTGTGAAATATTAGAATCTATCCAAAGACGGTGGAATTATAAAGCTGTGAAATACGGACGGACGAACAAACATAACGAATTTATAAGGGTTCCGTTTTTGCCATTTGGCAATGGAACCCTAACAAAAGTAACTAATAATATATTTTGTAATACCATCTAAATTTATTACGGTCACCTAAGGTTAATGAACTTATCTTCTATATTTAGCTCTTGAAGTCATACAGACGTCATTCTAAGAAAAATAAAAATCGCAAGTTTTTTTTACTGGCTCTTTGCTCACGGCTGCGTTGTCTAATGCCTTTATAGAAAAACGAAATTTTCGGCATCTCAACCGTTTTCGCGTAATGCGTGAACAAACCAAATGAACATACAAATATACCAACAAACATAAAAATAAAATAAAATAATTTGTTTGTTTATGTTTTTGCCCTTTTATATTAGCCTTAGTTTTTTTAAAATTTTAGTTGAGCAAAGCGAAAGGACGATCACCGCCAATTTACGATTCGTAATACTCTTGTACAAAATTGTAACGAACAGCAATCGATCAATTTGATCGATGCGTAAAGCCTAAGGTTTTATTTATCGGTTCTTTGATTTCTATAAAAATAATTAGAGTAAATTAACTTTTCATGGTAAATGGCGTTTACCATAGACTGTTTTTCATGCAAAATTGATTTTCCATAATTTTCGAAGTTCAGTGAATTACAATTAAAAAAAATAATTAAAAAAATCTTTTTTAATTTAAGAACAAAGAAAAAAAAGTGCTCGCGGTCCTTAGTTTCATGAGATTCTGATAAGCCATTATTTTTTTTAAATTGCTCCATACAAGAAATTCCGGCAGCTTTGCAAGAATATAATAAATAATAGTTTATCAGAATCTCTGGGAACCAAAAACAGCTAATTCATATTTTTTTTAAGTAAAAATGTAAAGTAAAATTTAGAGAACTTCGGAAAATATAGCAAAATTCATTTTGTATAAAAACAATCTGCAACGTTTACCCTTAAGAGGCAGTACTACATGACAGTAAAAACAACGATATGTAACAAAGTGTGCATGAGTAGTGCAGCTACAGCGCAATTCGCTTTTTTCATTGAAATACATGAAATAAATTAATAGTTTATCACTCATTATTGTCATCCAAAAATGCGTTTTTTCAGGGTCTTGAACACAATCACGGCTTTGCTTACGCAAAGTTGTAAACTAATATAATACTAATATTCGTCAAATAATCCCATATCGTAAGTACCTATTGCATACCTATAAGACATTTTTATTGAGCCCTAAAACTTAACACATTTTATTAAATCTTTGCGTTTTTATCGCAAACCCAATTTTTTATAAATAAAAGCGTGTTACATTGTGATTGCAAAAGAAAAATAATGAAGGTAAATTATGGTAACTTAACTGTAGTTTTTCTCAATAACTTAATATATTTACGGTGCATTTTATAATATTAGGTACTTTTCCTTATAAATAAGTCGTCTGATTTATTAAGACGTCATACTTATTATCTAAAAACTAATCAAGAACTTATGTTAATATAATAGACTGTCCCATTACCGTGTAATACCGTTTATAACCTAGTTAAAAGAATATTTTAGGCCTTAGTCACATTACACTAAATTACAGGTTCCAAGAAAACTCTATTTGATTTGCTTCAAATGTATGTTAATACAGTTTTAATTGTATGTATTTACGTAGTAGTTTAATTTAACGAAGGGTTAAGGCATGGCGCCATGTTAGCTAATGGGTATCTTAGTTGTTTTTATTAAAATTATAAATTAAATAGTCTTTGTAGTTTTCTGGGTGCAAGGGGTGCACCCGCCGCTGCAGCCAAAACATGTAAACAACACGGGGAAATTGTTAATTAAACTATGTTTAAAAGTGGTCTAAAAATAAAAAAAATATCCGCTAGCCCCATTCAAATTTAAGGCCCATTAAAATTCTGTACCCTATACAAATGCATGTATGTTCACTTAAGGTGATGGCATACCCAAACGAGTCAAGTTTGCAAAATTTGATTAATTTTGTTGAAGTCCTGAGTACAGTTTTGGGCGTAAAAAAATATATATTACAGTTCAAACCTTAATTAGGTAAACTTGCTAATATCAAAATAATTTGACTATTAAAACAGAAAGAAAAAAAAATCTAAACCCTCTATTTTTGGGCTTTATTTGAAATTGTTATAGGAAAACTAAGAGCAATATTATCTTCATTCTCATTTCATGAAATATATATTAATATAATTAAGTGAATTTTCTTATTTCATAGTTCTAAATAAATATTTGAATTTTTCTACAAACAAAAAACCGAGAAAATCGAGATTTTCAACATGCGGTCTCGTTCTAGCGCCTATCGTACGTGGAACTGTGTCTCTTTGTATGCTTCAATAGTGTAATATGTCTTTGTACACTGGTCGAAAAGGCACACTTTTGCTAGGGTCTGCCATAGCCTAAAGTCACTAACAATTTAATTGCACTGCAAATTGTATGGACAGTTGTGTGAGACATCTAACTAACAGCTACTGCTTACATTCCTCATCTACTAATAAATTTATTACATGCGTCTCTCATTTTACGTTTTAAATCATACAAGCATTTTCATAGCTATTAAAAATTCATATTCACAAATTTTCTGGGCAATCTGTATGGTGTTAGGAATATGTGTGAGAATAGGAGAAATTATTTCATACTAATTTAAAGAGTTTAAAGTCTTAAATTAAAAAAAATGGATTTATTGAAAAGCTTTTTCATATATATGTTGTGTACTAAGTGTATATAGGATCATAGGAAAATATTCATACTGCCCGGTCTATATAAAAAATGCCCAATTTAAGGTTCAGTATGACAAAAAACTACTAAAAAAATTACATTGACCGGGCTTTATGAATAATGCCTTTGACCTATTGGGCAGAATAATTAATATATAAATAAATATGTATTTTATTTGGAAGTTTATAAATAGTTTTTTTTTTTTTTTTTTTTTTTTTTTTTTATACCACTAAGGTGGCAAACAAGCTTACGGCCCACCTGATGGTAAGCGGTCACCGTAGCCTATGGACGCTTGCAACACCAGGGGTATCACTTGCGCGTTGCCGACCCTTCAGAAATCTAATAACTTCTTTCTTGAAGAACTCCATACTGTAGTCCTTGCAGAAAACCTTGGCAGGGAGCTCATTCCACAACTTAAGCGTTCGCGGGAGGAAGTTTCTCTGAAACCGCACTGTACGCGACCATTTAGGTTCTAAAGTGTGAGAATGAATTCCCTGCCGATGGCGAGCGGTGCGATGGTAGAAAGTAGCCGTGGGCATCATTTCGAACAATTCCTCAGAACACAACCCATTGTACAAGCGGTAGAACACACACAGTGAGGCAAAGTCTCTCCTCAGACTTAAGGACTCGATACCGCAAGTGAGTTTGGAATCGTCGACAATTCTCACAGCCCGTCGTTGAACCGAGTCAAAAGGGCCAAGCTGGTATCCGGGTGCACCTGCCCAGAGATGGCAGCAGTACTCCATATGGGGCCTAACTTGCGACTTGTAAAGTAACAACCTTTGCCCCGACGTGAAGTACTGCTTCGCTCTGTTGAGTACACCAAGTTTTTTGGACGCCAGCTTTACCTTATCTTGTAAATGATCTCGGAACTGAACATCGCTGGAGATGTCGACACCAAGGATCCCAATGCTCTTGGAGATGGAGAGGGGAGTGTTCTGGAATTGTGGGACCACAGTGAATGGAGTTTTCTTAGCGGTGAACGCGCACACTTGTGTCTTTGTAGGGTTGAATCGGACCAAGTTTACCCGTCCCCAGTCAGAGACCTGGGACAGTGTGGTCTCGATTTGAGACACAAGTTGTCCGCGGTTTTCCTCCACAACGGAACGAGGGATGTTTGCACGACCCGTGTAAAAAGCGTCTCCAGTACTGTCATCTGCATAGCAATGTATGTTGTTGATGTCCAACATGTCATTGATATGCAGTAGAAACAGCGTAGGAGACAGCACAGAGCCTTGCGGGACACCAGCATTAATGTCCATGCTATCAGAGCAACTACCGTCAACTACGGTTCGTATGCGTCTGCCGGACAAAAAGCTAGCCACCCATTTGCATAGTTTTAATAAGCAAGTTTAAAGAAACTTGAAATGAGCGTGCTCAGGCCGTTCTGAAAGTATAAGGCTAGACATGATATTGTAGACTTTTTAATTTTTATGGATCGTTTGAGTGTACGTACATATTAATACCTACGGATATAATTCCGGGGTCCCGAAAAGGGCTCGGCATTTTTTCACCCAACTGGCAAAAAAGCGATAAAAGAAAATCTTTTAACACAGAAGAGTGATATCAAAGTCATATAGAAGTAACGCTTTTGACTGGTCAAATATATGTATTTCTTAAAGCGTTTTAGATGTATAAGGCTTTCAAGCAAAATTGTGACATTAACCTATCATATAAACGTTTTCTCTGCCACTTTGTTTAACACCTATTGCACTGTTGTAAATAGGCACTCACAACAGTCGTTATCGAGCTACTATGTTGTATATAAGGCTTTCATGGTACCGTTATGAAGAGAAATCATACTATTATGGCTCCTCAAAAACTAATATCACACTGATGTTTAAATAGTTACTATCACTGCTAAACCGTAATACAGCAGCTCCCGTCATAATAAATTTACAACAAATTTGCGTTAAAGCCGCTCCCGTTAACAACTGCTCTAAAATCGTCCTAATTGGACCTTAATTAACACTCAAATGTTGTAAAAACGTATTTACTAGGCTTAGATATCACTAGCTACATAACAACTTTATTATTATCTATTTATCACTAAAAAGTCACATATAGCTTCACTGTGATAACTTCACAGGATCTAAAATTCAAATCGGTTGTATATGAGGAACCGCAACTCTATTCAGTTACATATCAAAGTCTTAAAAATATTTGCTTATTAATTTATATTTATTTGTCTAAATATTAATGAATTAACGAGGGGCATGCAAAATACATTAAAATACTACTAGAACATCAATAAAAATGCAAGCGTCAGTGATATTGAACTATTTATTACTATCGCTCGTTACAGAATACAGAAGCACTAACATTAAACAAATAATATCGTCACAATTATTTTTGTCTCCAAACTTCCAAATTTATAAATGGTCGACACAAGAGTAATTGAATTTGTAATAGAAAGGAATAGCAATCACTACATTAATACGCAATGGTTGTATATCAGTGTTCGCGTGGCCGTTTCATCACTTCATAGTTATACCAGTGTTTAAAATTCCCTAATATTTTACCGAAAAGTCTCAAAGAAGAATGTACATATAGTTTGCCCCAGCGGAGCTGCAATACAATAGCTATATCACTTTAACGTTCTAAATCAGGGGTCCTTTCCGCGTTGTAGAGACGTTTCTAATGTTCTTAAATGAAAAATCATGAACACCATTGTTTCTATAACCGATATACAGCTAACATTTGCTAGTTGGGCAGTACAGTCCGTGAAAAATTAAAAAAAACTCCTTATATTTTTTGTAGGTGAAGAAATAGTCACAGGTTAGTCTTAAATAAAACGTGTGACGTAAAGTAGAAAAGTATGTAACAACATTGTTGCTTGGTAAGTAGGTATGTATCCTACCACTGACCGAGTAAACGGACAAGGCTAGTTTCAAGGTGATGGAAAATACAGATAAACATTATTTCCAATCAACATGCAGGCTTAATGTAATCGTTATGGGTCTTCACTAATAAGTTAGACTCTTATTTGTTTATATTGATGAGTAACTAACATAATTCACCTGGAAGTGGTAAAAATAAAAAGTAATGGGGCAAACAACCTCGATTTTCTGCTGTTTTTTTTGTAATACCTTACTTTGACCCGGTGTATCACGGTTAATATTGGGGACGTTCGATAAATGAAACTGAAGGTAAATTTAATGTTATACAAATTTCTACAATGAAATTGGTACATAAAAACCGCTTAGTTCAGGAGAGCAAAAAACTAAAAAATGCCCAAAAATTAGTTTTCCCCCCCAGTTTGTACTGTGGATACCAGACAACGGATCCTACTAATTCACAGACATGTATATATATATATATACACTTTATTTTGTAAACACACACATATTAAACCTACATAAAAGACACGCAGTCTCTAGACAAACAGAAATGTTCCTCACATAAATGTTTGCCATGTCCGGGAATCGAACTCACGCCGCTTTATTCAGCAGTCGGGTCATTACCCCCGGAGTTTTTTAAGTTTCGTATAATTAATTTAGTATAATATCAAATAATATACTCTACGATACAGCTTATCGGTACGTTAAGTACCTATAATCGCGACAGTTAAAAACGGTCTTTGTTGTAAGCATTTTTTTTGCGGTATTGTTTTTTATACATTCGCTGATAAAAATAACAAAGAACATTCCAGTTCTGCAAGCACCTTGAATAATATGTAGCAAATAATGCTTAGGCACAGTCAAACCGGAATGATGTTGAGCACTTTCTGACTTTGTGTTTTTACTTTATCTTTGCATTTAATTCCGTTTCGCGCTCTGCGGACGGTTGGTAATATGGTACGGTCGGTGGGAGCCTACCTACATGTATAGTGGTTTCGATTTTACCTTGCGTCTTGAGTGGCGGATATCTAGAGAATTTATGAATTCAAAGTTTTGATTACAGTTAAAACTTGTAATTGCTCGCTTAGTAAGTCGTTCATATCTTGAACAACAGATGGCGCTTTTATATATACTTGATAGAACAGACAGTACGTAGAGCGGCCGCGCGGTGCCTTCATATGTCATTATCGCCCGTGGGTTTTATGAACTCACGCTTTACCTTGAGGAAAGAAAAAGCCCGTTGGAATAATAAAGGTCTTAGGACCTCTTTTACTTGCACGTAATGACACTGTTGACTAGTTAGTGTGAAGACACAATTAGTACCAGGGAGCCAATTCTCATGCAATCGAATTGATCACGAATTCGAAATAAAGTACGAATTTAAACTTTTCTCGAACGAAAATGTAGTTAAGCAATTCTGGTAATGTCGAATCCGACATTTCTCGAACGTAAGGCGCTCGAACTGCTTCGAGTGGTGGGGACCGTTTGAGACTACATCTCGCATTCGAATCATGACAAATTTAGTTTAAAATGATTGGGTTCTAAACATTAATTCTAGTCTTAGGGTGAACTATATGTTCTAAAATCTAAAGTAAATGTCTAAAATGTAGGTCAGAGTAATTAAAAGGGCGGAAAAAATGACTTATATTACCAAATATGATATTTTTTTACCTTTATTACTTTCATAATATATTACTAGTCTTTTCTCAATTGATTGATTGGCCGATTTTTGCAGTTATCAAAGTCGCCCATGACAATAATATTCTTCTATTTCTATTGATTTCCATCATAACAAACACTAGATTACATCACATACACAAAATGTTTGAGGTCCGGCACCGACATCTTTAGTGCTGCATAGTATTTTGATAATACTAGGTGGTAATTTTAAATTTAAATTAAATTAATGTGAAAAACATTTAATAAACATAATTACACCGTTGAAAAATAAGAATAACCTAAAATTCTCAACCAAATAAACAAATAAAATTCACAACAAAAACAAACAGAGTTTTTTTTATTTATGTCCAAATACGTTCCGTTTAAAGATGAAGCAATGTCTCGAAATAGGGATTTAGTTTACAAACTTAGTTATACTTATTATTTCCTCATTCATAATGATGAAACACAAGTAAAATGTTGCTTCAAACATTTTGTAGTCACCGAAACCTTTTTAATTTATCAAAAGAAGCATATTAGAATAGGCGTTTTTAAAAACGCTCTACAACTGTGCAACGGAACGTACCTCATAGCCTAACCGGTTTACAATGGCAACATTCCACCACTTCGAACGACATTTTGTTCGAAGGTTGTTTCGATTGATAGTGAGAATATAGCAAACGCGAAAATGATGTCGACGATCGAAATTTTACAGTCGAGATAGTGCCTTCCAGATAATCTCTAATACGAGATTATCTCGGATGAAGTGAGAATTAGGTCCCTGGTCCAATTTCTTTTTGACATTTGTGTTGCCTGATAAAAATTTGGTGGCATGGAATGTTATTAATTCAGGGAACGTGACGTTATCCTCTTTGTTGTACTTATCACTGTAACTTGACGTAGTGAAATTTTGTACATAATTAATTAAGTAATGTTTAGGTATGTAATAAATTTGGTGAATATGAATCTTAAACTTATGCAAATTTCGCGGGAAACACGAAGTGTGATCTATTTATTAATTTTATTAAGCAAAAGCGTTTCGAATCTATTTTCAGTGAGGTTTACTCTTTGCTCGTGCTTTAAGGTTGCAACTACAAGTTGCTAAAAAAAATACTACTTAATATGTTGCTACTTCAATTTCTTATTTTGAAAATTAATGGATGGAATGGAGTACAAAAATGGATTTTATTTAATTAATTATAATTAATTTATTTATTTTATTTATTCTTTTTGCACCAACAAATTACGTACGGTGGCGAGCTTAATGCCATACGGAATTCTCTACCAGATATTAGGTATCCTTTAAAGAGGCAAAACATATTAATTTTGAATCATGTTTTACTTTTATGTTTAGTCAATTTTGTTATACACTTCACTTTGTGCTACCATTGTTAATTTATAATACACATGAAAGGTACCAGTGACCATAGGTAAGACGCGTTTCATACTATACTTTTTAACTTAATTGCGCATACGGGTTCGGGTGATAAGGAATCCCAATTCCAGGAATAAGTCCTGAGATAAGTCAAAGCTTGTATATGGCCACACGATCCTAGCGTTTTTAAATTGTGACTTTGTTGTCTCTTTGACCACTGAGTTTCTTTAAATGAAAATCTTTTTTCCATTACATGTCAAGACTCTGAAGGGCACCGACAACTATAGTCCCTTCATCGGTTGTTATACTACTATCAAAATCTGCAGATGCTAAGACAGTCCCTTATGCGACAGCAGCAGTGACAACTCCGGCTATTTCTACAGCTTCTGCTGCTTCTTCAACTGTGACAACGCCAGTGACTGGAATGGCTACAGATCTATTTCAAAACTTTTAACTATGATGCTCAAATTAGCCTCAATCAGTCGAAATCAAAACAGCTTTACTATTGTAAGTCCAAAGCAATTAATTCCTCTTTTAGTGAACAGGAAAATGGTAAGTGTGTCAAAAAGTTGTGGTAAAACTGCTAGTATTACCTCTTCACCCTTTAAACGGGAATTAGAAGAGACACGCAATAAGAAAATTGACACGGAAGAATTATAAAGCAAAATTAGGCAATAAGACAGCAAAAAAGATGAAGAAGTACTCAAGCATAAAACAACAAAAACTTTCATAACGAAAACACTTCGTGTCTCTATTGCACTGTAGCTACTACTTATATTTGGAGTCTAATAAAGGTTGGATAATTGCTTGTTTTTCCTCACAAATGGACTGATTAATCAGCTCAATGAAGCAGCTTAAACATTGTAATTATTAAAATGCTATTTGTTAATACAATCATTGTAGATTTAGTTATTCTTTTATTTCTTATTCCTTAAGGTGCAGTGACCACCTAACTAGCGCCAAAAGATATTCCTGATTTCCTCTCTGTACAAAAAATATTTCAAAAAAGTTAGAAAATAATCATTTACAACCAGTTATAAGATATTTTTGGAACGTTACTTATTGTATCTGGACGTTACGTATTGTAAAAACGGCCACTCTTAGCAGAATAGATGTGCAAAAAGTCACAGGTATATTCTATAAAAGATGTATAATATTCGAAAAATAGCTTGCTTGTCACTAGTTCTAAATAATTGGTTTGTAACATTACTGAAATGTATTTTCTGCAACTGAGGAAACAAATAATATCTTTTAGCGGCGCTAGTTAGGTAGTCGTTGCACCTTAAGGAATAAAAAATAAAATAATAACTAAAACTATAACAATTGTATTGACAAACAGCATTTTAATACTAACAATAACTAAGCTAAGCTCTATTTCTACGTTGCGTCGAGTAAGCGTCTGAATTCTCGTGGTGCCCGCTTTTATTATTTATTATTTCCGTATAACAACAAACCTGACGCAACAGCCGGCTATCGAGTCCGGATCAATCTAGATATTCGCTGCGCTATTATAAATAAGTAAAAAAAAAAGTCAGATTATATCCTTATTGGATTTGTTAAAAATTCTAATGGAATTGAATTAATTATTAATTTGACAGTACAAATAAGGACGGCAAAAAACAAGCTGTTTTAATATAAAAAAAAAAATTGAATCTAAAATACAGATTAGTAATTATTCGCTACAAGTGTGACCATGGCAGATTTTAAAAAACTGTCAAGACATTACTTATATCACGATAATACCTTCATTTACCCTATATGCACAGTAGTATAATATCTTAATTTCTGCAAGATAGACTTTTACGGTTCAATGTCCAAAAAATGATGTAATGCAACTATTATTCCAAATGCAAACCCTGAAGGCAGACTTTGTTCTTTTATACTGGTTTACCCATTCTCCTTAACAAAACTCAAAATACGGTTAGGATATACTGTTTGATATTATAAAAACAAAACAACAAACACCTGACCTCGTGGTCTAAAATCAGAACTATAATAGCCATATTGATATTTTTTGAACTTACAATAACATAATATATTCATTTTACATAGAATGGTGCGTAGCATTTTGTGATTTTGTTTCTGAAAATACAATTATATTACTGTATAATGTAATAAAATAAATTATTTATAATGAAGATATACTGTATATCTACAAAGTTACACACTCATTAACTTCATTGCGGTCACCCGGAACTGTAATTTAGTATAAAAAGGTAACAATAATTACTTATTATTATTTTTATATAAACACCATTTTTTTTCTCCAAATGTTTAAGTTATTAATCCACTACATTAATATGGGACTACCTCAGTAGCATACTCTTAGAAAAGGATTTTTGAACATACATACATCTGTGGACATACATAAAAAAATATACCCGTTGAACATAGAACTTCCTTCTTTTTTAAGGCGGTTAAATAAAGCATTTTTGTTGTATTTAAATAAATGACTCCCATTAGTTTGGTAAAGTCACGAAATACGACAGTTTGAGTTAACTTCTGAATTTTAGATGTGACGTCAAATAATTAACATGAGGCTGTGCGGGTTAAACCACTAATAAAGCGAGAACTTTATCCATTAATTATATGTCACACTAATGGTAGGGCCACATTAGGGCCTATTGCCATTAATTATTACGTTATAAGGAACTAAACAGAGATTTAGCCACAACTTATCACGCTAATTTTATGATGAAATTCGTAGCTATAATTTAAAAAGTATCTTACAATAAAAAACTTTTAAAATATTTTTAATCACACTTACTCGTAAACACTGTTATTATGTGCAGGTAAAACGAGTGCTAAGACCTCAATTACTCCCACGTGCTTAATCTTTGTAATTTATTCTTTTCTCAAAGCAAAGTGCGCGTTCATAGAACCCACGGATGGTAATTACGCGCCTATTCTATCAAGTATGTTTAAAAGCTGACTGTTCAAAATATAAACTACGCGCACACTACAAGCGAGCAATCGCAAGTTTTAACTTCAGCCAGAACTTGTTAATTCATAATTTTTTTAGATATCTAGCGGTGGCTTTGTTTTCTCTATTCCGCCATTTTGATTGTGTTTTGATGATTTAATTTTTTTATTCAGCTTATATTTTTATTTATTTACTTCAAAATGTGAATAAAACATTGTGTGGAACACGGGCGGTACCTACGGGAGTAACAAAATTGATACAAAAAGTATTATTAATGACGTTAATAAAAAAAGGCCTACATTTATTTACAATAGAGTAATATCAAGGCACTTCACTTGTTTAGTGCTATCTAAACCATAAACAATAATAAATTCTTAAACACACAAAAAGGTTATCTATGGCTGATTATACATGTTAAATTTGTTTGTTACTAATTAAACATGTTAGATAAAAATGTTCTTGCTAAAATAAAAATAAAATGGTTTTACTGGAGCGAAAAAAATAGATAAGCCGGTTTTAGTTTTGATTAACGCGGAAATTAACGGCATTGAGCTTTAAGACGACGATATACCCTAATATCAAAAACAGTCAATCTGAATTGTTTTCTTAACATATCAATAAAATTGTAACCAATAAGTAAGCAGATTGTCTAACTCCAATGGTTATCGGTTACAAGACCTAATAGTATACAAATCCCACGCGCGTTGCACCAGTTCATACAGAACAATTCCGTAAAATTAACACTTATGGTAAAAAATTGTTCAGAGAATTAAGGCCCCATATACTGCACATTAGCGACGCCAATAGCTTCTATAAAAGGATATTTTAAAAAAGTGAAAAAATAAAAAAATACTTGCTAGTCATTTCAACTATTTTTACAAAGTTGTTTATTGTTTGTAGGACTGCCTGTGAGTTTTGCTTCGGGTGTTGGCTAAAGACAGCGACTTTTGGCAGATACATTAATTCAAATCCAACAGACATAATCTGCACAAGATAAAAAACGGTGTAATAATAGTTTACTAATAAGTATGTTTCTTTCCCATGGCAGCGATAGTGTGCGTTATATGGGGTCTTAATCGATGTTGTTAAGATAGGGATTAATTAATTATTATCTCATCCAAACGAGTATTTTTATTAGTAATTGGTTCCTGAGCCATTTCACTATTCTGATTGCCCTTTACAATCATATTCCAGTTTTTGTTTATCGTAGAAGGGCATACGTTCAAAAACTGGGGTTCAAATGAAAAGTCAATTATTTTACTAAGCAAATTGCTCTACGGGCCACGTGCAATGTAATAGCTTTATCTTTTTCAGCCAGAGAAAGACCTTGTGTGTATTTTTTTTATTTTAGCTAAACTACATACCTTTTCTGTTAGCCACATAAATAAAAAAACGGCCAAGTGCAAATCGGGCTCCTGCACTAAGGGCTTCACCATACAATATTAAATCCTAAAACAAAATTAACACAATACCCAGCAGTCACCAACTATTTTGCTGAATTGTAACATTGAAGCAGTGCGCATTAATTTTAATTTACAAAAAAAGAACAGTTGACTATTTGTTGTTTACATTTAAGGCTTAAATTAAAACTTTTTAATGGTAATTTTTTTTATTATTTTGGACTAATCCACCGTCACAACACATAATATTTAAACATCTCAGGTTGGACAAACAGAAAGCATGGTTTTAGTAACAGGGTCCTGTTAGCCCTTTTGCGAACGGATCATGCAGATGCGGATATGCATTAAATACTTACCTGATAGAACGCGGAAGCCGACTTGTTTATCGCAAAAATAAAAAAAAAAGATTCAAAATTAACATAAGATCTATTTCATGTTAATATTAAAAATGCGAAAGTGTAATTGTTTGTTGGCTACCTTCGCATCGCAACGGAGCATCTTATTGCTACGCAAAGGACTAGTTCAACCGACGAAAAAACACATAGGCTACTTTTTATCCCGGAATATAAAAAAAATACCCGTAGGAATTTCTATAATTGAATTAGACGTGGATAAACTATGTAGGTATAGCATAGTTTCTTACTATTGTATAACTAACTATATAATAATATAAATGATACAATAACTAAGATAATCATGGAGTTTCCGTAGGAATCCCACGCCGATAACCGAATTTATAATTTCAGCTCAGACCGAGCCGCGAGCAAAAGCTACAATAGTGATAAAAATAAAAATGTCTTCCAATTACTATATAACAAGTTAATTTAATTTTTTATTACATTAAATTAACTTAAGCGCTACATTTAGAAATATAGAGCAGTATTGATACTATTGGATCATTAATTATTTTTTTATTACGTCCAAAAAATATCTGAAATACCTATACTAGATACTAGTATAGTATTATGCAGTCTGCAGATAATATATAGTTTTATAAAGACACAAAACAAAGAATATTGTTAATTTAGTTTTAAATTTGTGTTTCATTAAAGATGCTTTGTCTATTAGTGAGTCTGTTTAACGCGCAGTGACTACCTAAGTAGCGTTGCTAAAAGACATTTAAAATGTGTTTTGTTTTGTACAAAAAGGAAATAAAGAATATCTTTTTGTGGCGCTAGTTATGTAGTCAGTTTCGATTTCTTATCGATTCTTCGATTTCTTAATCGGTTTTCGATTTCTTAATCTTTTTTGGCAAGTCTAGCTTATTAACACGATATATTTTCGTCAATAAGAGATTATTTTAATTTCACGATGCAATACTAACGATTTTTTTCTATTTTTTTTAATATTTACTATTAACTTCTCTAGAGAATATAAGTTTTTAAATTTACGCGTTCCATTACTTCTTAATTTATTCTCAAGAGAAGTTATTATAATAGGTACGAAAATCGAAATCGCTAAATTTTAATCTAAAGTTTTGACACCTGGAAAATCGTTTGCCATCATTTTTAGAGTGATGTATGGGTGTGTATGTATGTATGTATGTCAGCTTTTTTTTGCCCCTCGATATCTCAAGAACCAATGGACCAAATTTCTCGTGACCATATCAATCGATACAACACGCCATGACTTAGATTTAAAAAGCGTGTGAGCAAAATCGCTCCAGCACTTGATTTTTACGCAATAATAATTTTTATGTATAAATTCACAAATACAAAAAAAAAATTCAAAAGAAGTCGATCGTGCGGTACTTGCTACCGAAATAATTTTATTATTCATTTATTTGTGTAGATATATCGTACCTGCACCTAAAGTGGGGTACACATGCGATGCAGCGGAAGCCATCACTTACTAATTTGCTACACAGAGTGTCACAAATTACAGCACGTTATTACAATAAAAATAATTATATGTTACTAGACTTTGACAGCGACTCCGCCTGCCCTAAATTTGGTTATCGGCGTTACTCCTAAATTATACTAACGAAGTATGTTATAGTAGGTATAGGCCCACCTATTGTTCGATTAATTCTGTTGTAGTTATTTCCGCGGAAACTTTTAATTTTTTCGGGACAAAAAGTAGCCTTTATGCTATTTCAGGACCTAAGCTACATGTATGCCAAGTTTCATCCCGATACGTCAAGTGATTAAAGCGTGATTGAGCAACAAACATCCATCCGTCCAGTAGGATAGGGAGGATGAATAAAATGCCGTCGTAAAAAAAGTTGACTAAATTTTCATTACTCTTATTTAATTTAATTTTACTTGTCTCAAAGCAAAGCGCGCGTTCATAAAACTCACAGGCTGTAATGACGCGCCTACTCTATCAAGAATTAAAAAAACTTTTTAATTCATAAATTCTTTAGGTTTCAACAAAATAGGTACTTATTATCATAGAATGTTACTCAATTTATTTCCGCCCGTGAACTAAAAGGACAAACTGTTTGGTCATTTAAATGTTAATCACGACCTTAAAGGTGAACCTGTGACGTTGCTAATAAAATAAGTTACCCACAGCACTTCTAAAACGAGTTAAACAAGAACATTTCTGAAATTAAAGGTTGTCGCTGGTAAGTATTTGTTTTTGTTTATCTTTTTGTTAATATGTTACTGCAGTCGTGATAGTAAAACTGCAAGGGTTTTTTAAGGTGTAAACGTTTTAAATTTGCCCCTAAAAATCCTTAATGCACTTAATATCTATAAAATACGTCATTATCATATATTGCTATCTCTTTTACTAAATACCGCAGTCGGAAATATACTTTGATGTCATGCCAATTAATGATTCAATAACCTAAGTTTGAACTAAATATATGTAAATTAACTCAACAATAACTTTGGTTATTGAATAAATCACTGTCATTTCATTAATGTATGTTCTTTTTGTTATAATAGAACCCAAATAGCTATGTGAAATGATAACGGTGTAATGTTTATAGTTAAAAGCTTGTTGGAAAAAAAAATATGTCGAATTTGCCTTAAGTGTCAATGACCTGTTGTCACTATTATAGGAAAGATAGGTAATTGACACTTAAGGCAAAGTGTGTATAGCGGGCGCCAGTTCTAAGCACGTTGCTTAAGGTGAATATAAAACTTTTGTTCAATGTTATAAAACAAATTTATAGCCGGCCACGGGCAAGCTGGACTTGCGTCTGAGGGTTCCGTAATACAACACAATTCACGACCACAACATGCTTGAAGCTTGTATGTATTACTTTTTTTTACGATAGAGCAAAAACAACGAAAACTTTTTTGTTAAATGGTGACCCTTTAAATTTTATTTATAACACATGCATTGGTCTATAAGAAAGAGGTCTTTAATGTCCGACCATTTCGACACAAATAGGAAATGAAGGCTAAGTAATAGGGTTTAGTTTTTGGGTATGGAATCCTAGAAAGGGGACTATAGCACTTTAAGTTCGAACGAATAGACTGACAGATAGCATAATAATAATTTCCTCCTGGGCACTCTTTGGGTACGAAACCCTTAAAATAATCACATTTAATGTAATGTATTTGTACATAATCATGTTCGTATTTCTCACAGACTAGACATAGAAAATTATCCACGTTGCTGCTGGGCTTTATCCTGTCGAATGCGCTGATGGGCTTATTATTTTTACCTATTGCGCTGCTGGTTTTATTTTTATTGATTTTGCTACTGGGCTTATATTTATCGATTGCGCTACTGGGCTTTTCTTATTGATTGCCCTGTTGAGATTTTCTTATCGATTGTACTGCTGCGTACCTTTACGAGTTTTGCATTACGGCAGTTTATTTTTATAATAAAGACTGTAGTCGTTGAAAACGCATGTACACGGCAATTTATTTATTATTCGCACAAAAATGCCCTCGAGCAGAAAACTAGAACATTGTTACTGGGACATTGATAAACAGTGACACACTTTCTGAGAAGACTGAGTGATAAATATGAAAAGGCTACATAATAATATTTAATAAGTGTCTAGGGCAAACTATCAATAAGTCTATACTCTATGTGTGTCTGTCTGTACCACCTTTAAACTGTTCTTTCTACCTTTGAAGCAAAACTCGAGCACAATGCTGAAGTCGCCACAGAATATGTTCTTTGACGGTGGATTTTTTTGTAAACTTTAAAAAGAAATCGCGGTTTAATATCTGCATTTCAGTGTAAAACCGTATGGCAGGAGACTAAACAATTTCATCTCCTTATCAGCCTCATACATCTCCATTGTTGGGGCACGGCCTACCGTCACCGATTACGATTTAAGCCATAGTCATCTCGTGGGCCCAGGGCCTTTTTTTTTTGACGTATGCGGGTTTTCTAACTATGTTTTCCTTTACCGAAAAGTCAGTAGATTGAATAATCAATCTGTTTGAGAAATTAATACGCTGACCTCAAATATTTTAATTTAATTTTAAATGCCTATAAATATATTTTTATAACCAAATATATCCCTTCAATACTAATAACGTCTTCTGTAAATAACATTTAATTCGTTAATAGTTGACAGGTATAAAAATGTATCTATTTATTTACCAAAAAGTTTGTGTTTTTATCCGTTGACTGCTTTCCATATAGTACCTACGAATGCTGTGTATTGTTTAATGTTAAAAATACTGTTTTTTTAGCTACCTCCTTTAATAATTTATTCTTACCTTTTCGGGATGCGACTGTAAAAGTAACGTCTTCAAAAAGAATGTTGACGGGTGGTCTTTTGGCCATACGGTTTAGAGCTTTCAACGTGGATCCCGCTCTTTCCAACGCCGCTGGAGTCCAATTACTCTCTTGTGCAGAGTCTATAGATAAGAGGCCACCATCACTAATTGTGGGTTCCGTAGTAGCTGTATTAGCCAAAGCAGCCCCTACAATAGCACGACGCACCAAAGGATTTTTAGACATTTTCACTAATATAAATTAAAAAAAAATCAAAATATTCATTAACATTAATATCATATGTTTCACTTTACAAAGTATATTTCGTTAAATTTAAAACTGGACAAAGATTGTTAAGATTGCATATGCTCTGAAAATAATAATATATTTAAATAAATTATGGTTAGGCGAGCGCGTGTGGCTATCAAAACAAGTGCGAACTCACTAAGCGTTCGATCAAGTTTTAATTAAGTAAGTATGAAGAATGTCAAAAGTTGCATGACAAGTTAATTGTTTATTATCTAATCGTGTTATTAAGAGAATACCTACAATTCGCTGCGACTAGCACCGTGCTTCATACAAACAATTTCTTCACTTATTTAAAAAAAAAAACACAACGTAATTCATACTAATATTATAAATGCGAAAGTAACTCTGTATGCCTGTTTGTCTGTTACCTCTTGACTCTTAAACCGCTGAACTGATCTCAATGGAATTTCATATGGTGCAAGTGTGAGTCCCGAGGAATGGCACACGATAGGTTTTTATAAAAAAAAAATCAACAGTTCCCGCAGGAATAACTATAATCGAGCTTAAAGAAACTATAGCTTGCTTCATTTCCATGCTGATAGCCGTATATAGGGCGGGTGGAGCACCTGGCAAAACAGAATTTCAAGTATTTGTCTTATAAATAAATATCTAGTCCTGGAGTGGGCCAGTTTGAAGTTGGTGTCTATCTCCCTATTTATAACATACTCCACTTGCATGACACCAACTTCAAACTGTAATTTTGATCAGATTTTTTGAAATACTTGATCTTGGTTTAGTTAAATTAGTTTTTATTTTTTACTTGTAAGTGACCTATTGGCTTATTTTTCGTACACTAAAAAAACGTTGACGATCCCAAATTCACAAGCCGTATCGAACCCTTAAGTCTGAGAAGAGACTTTGCCCCTCTGTGTGTGTTCTACCGCTTGTGTAATAGGATGTGTTCTGAGAAATTCGAAATGATGCCCATGGCTACTTTCTGCCATCGCCATCGGCAGGGAATTTATCCTAACACCTTGAAACCTAAATGGTCAGGTACACGAACATAGAACCTCCTCATTCTTTGCAAAAACCCAGGTGGACGAAGTCGCGGAAAAATGCTTGATATTCTGACATAGCTTTGGAGACCATGAATCTTGGCCTGTGCAGTTTAAGTATGCAAAATATTTTACAATTAAATATTAATCAAATACAAAAAGAAACCCCAATCAGTTAAGATATATAAGAAAAATAGAAAAATAAAACAACACATGCAAAAAACAATTCACTTCAAAAACCTCTTCTATTTTAAACTCAATTAAAAGTCATAAATTGATATGTTAAAACGTGTCAGACTGGATAATAAAAAAGTGCTTATTATGTTATGATGACGTCAAATCAAATAAGATGAATTTATAATGATGTTTTTCATATTAACGACTTCATGTGAGACATTTCAATCTACGGAAACAAACTTATGTATGATAATTCGATTCCTTTAGAAAAAAAAAATAACTTGCGAACTTAACTTTAGATATTAACCGTCGGTAACGTTAAGCAACAAAAAAATATGTTTGCTAGTTTGTGTCAATAAAAAAAAATTTACTAACATAGCGTGATCTTGTTAACCAATCATATCTTCAAGTAAAAACTTTTTAAAAAACAACAACCGACTTCAAAACGCACTAAAAATAAGTTAAAGTTGGTGTCTATCTCTTTAACAATTTATAACACACTTCACTAGCAACACCAACTTTAAACTGTAATTTAGATCAGATTTTTTGAAATGATTATTTTTACCATTTTAGTGCGTTTTTAACTCGGTTGTTGTTTTTTTAAAAAGTTTGAAAGTGGCCTATTGGTAAATTTTTTTGTACACTAAATAAATACCTTAATCGCTTTAAGTGTGCATACAAAAAATTTGAAGCGTTCCCTTGATTTCTCGAGAATCTTATATTATATCCTGACCTGATGACCATGGGACAATTGGTATCCATTTTTTGTATAACAGAACCTTCTCCAGAATTTAAAAAATACTTTTCTGAAAACCGCATCAAAATTGGTTCAGCCATACATAAAAAAACATACGGATCAAACTGAGAACCTCCTTTTTGAAGCCGGTTTAAAATTAGTACTTTACCTATTTTGATTGTTTTAATGACATCATAGTTGATTAATACTATATACTAAATAAAAAAACTGTTTCTGATAGTGATTAAAAAAACATTTTTATACCGGTTTAAAACTGGTTTTATAAAAAGAGGAATTATGAATTAGGCCATAGTTTTTTTTATCAACCTTTCATTTTATAACTACGCCATGGGAATATGGAAAAGGATCTTATAAAGTAATTTGCCTTTTTTTAAATGCCACCTGATTATTCCAAAGAAACCATCAAATAAAGAACAACAATTATTTTTACTTGTCCTACTGATTTAAACATTACCAACTAATTTACTAACTCAACCATTTACTAGCTATAGTCAGTCAGTCAGGCAGTCGTCAGTCAGTCGTCAGTCAGTCGTCAGTCAGTCGTCAGTCAGTCAGTCGTCAGTCAGTCGTCAGTCAGTCGTCAGTCAGTCAGTCACTTAGTTTACTCTTTTATATATATATATATACTGACTGACTGATATATCAACGAACAGCCCAAAGTCTAAAGACTTGAAATTTTACACGAAAGTTTTTGTTAATACTAAGAAAGGAAGGATTTTAAGATTTGCGTGTTTTTGGAAAGGGCAAAATAGGAGATGAAAATTTATATGAGAATTTCGATATTGATGTGTTTAGAAACTTCAAATTTAGTACAAAGGTTTCTGTTATGACAAAGGTGAGCACTAAGAACAGATTTTGCGACGCCATCATTAGAGGCAAAGGCTCAACCAATCGGATTGAAAAGAAAACGTGAAGGTCAATGTGCATGAATAATCCAATAATATTTAATCTTTCTTTTAATTACTATAAATAAAAGTAAGTATACTTTAATACAAAGTATTTTTCGTAAAATAAAGTGTTTTATTTTGTCTCCCCTAAATAGTTCCTAACATTAAGTTGCCATAATTTACTATTCGATGATAATTTTAGGTACATTTTGATGTTTGAACAACACATGACGAGTTATGAACTATTTATTATTCAATAAAGATGTCGATGGAATCAATTCCGAAGAGCAAGACGCAATAAACCCCACTTAACCATTTGTGTAGGTACTAATTATTATGTACCAATGGAACAGCCATTAAATTTACCAAGAGGGCACGGCACACCCCATGCTTAACACACTCCGAATAGCAAGACGCAATAAGCCCCACTGCATCCATGTAACTTCAGTCGTAGAACATAAATAATGTATTTCGGTTTTCAAGCCGGCATCCACACCATACGTGATCAAGGATTCATAAGTAGGTTCAATGTACAGGTATATTATCAGTTCAAGTACGAAGAATAATAGTTATAGTTTATTTGATCGATTAACGATAGAATAAGTGTAAGTTAGATTATTTATGTTATATTCAGTATCGCAGCTTTACAGGAATTTAGTCGCGAGCCAAATATGATTCCATGAGTTGTAACCTGTCGCGTAGGTGAGGTATCATTGTCGCCTTCGCGTAATCAGCATCCGACTCCCCACAACTTGGCAACGGTTTACGTGTAAAATTAAATTAAATTAAAACATAATTGTCTTCTTCGCAGTTTTTCGACTCTGACAGACAGCTCCGGGCAAGGACCTTTACCCTTCTACACTGTGTAATCTGTTGTCGTCGTTCAAGTCTCTCTGCACTGAATTCACATTCGTATTTGACCCAAACAAACGGATCGCAACGTTAGGCAAGAGATGTTTAAACCCTCTGTGAGCTCAGCCGATGTTATCTGAAGCAACTAACGAATGTTAACGATAAACATTCTGAGAGATCAGTAGGTTTTAAGCATCTGATCCCCGGGCATGCCTCCATCATCTCCTTGTCTCCCCTTTACTATACTCAGGCGAGGTCTTTTTAACTGTATTGTATAGCAGCAGTATAAGCAATCAGACATAAGAAGCAACATCCATCGCTAATTGAAGAAAGAGAGTCACATTCCAATTTTCAGGTCACTCGACACTACCACCTTTTATTAGCTATCAGAAAGGTACATCATTCCTCTCATGTTAGAATGTATTCCCTCAATAATACATTGTATTTTATATCAATTTATCGCATTTTGCGTAGGAATACTCTTGCTTTATATACCTTATACGCTTGCTTTATATATAGTGGTACCGTGACGATCGCTGCTGCCCTATGTATGTCGACGTAAACTTATACTATCCCGGGTGTTCTAGTAATGAATTTTATTTTATTTTTGAATTTAGGTGTTTAATCATTAGCTTTTAAACATACAGAATATTGTCTATGACGTGGTCGCCTCTTGTTTTTTTTTGTTTAATAGTTTATTGCAGGTTGATTAGGCGTAAAGAAAGGCGAATTTCATGCGAGGACCTAAGTTGAACCCCGAGAGAAGCGAAGAACTGTATAGTCAAATCACGAGCGCAGCGAATGGTTCAAGTCTAATTACAAGGTAATTGGGTTCAAAAGTAGAATCCTGAGTGCGGCGAGTGATTTGAAGGTGCGAAATGTTTTTCTTTCGGGTTGTGCAATCTAAGTTATACTATTGACTATGAGAAAATAAAAAGTTTCTTACATACTATAAAAGTATAAAATCTATAATTAAAAGAATCAACAAAATTACTAGCAGTTGGCAACGTGGCTAAGGCTGACAGCAACCGAAGAGAATAATCCATAAACTAGCATAACACCAATATAAAACCGGACTACGCAAATATTCCGCTCTAAAAAGTATGAAACTAGAATATATTCTTATCTGAAATTGTAATGTACAAACTATTCAGTAATTAACGTGCAATAAATAGACAACTTGACAGATTTTGATGTATTTAATAAATTTTCATAGTGACGTGGTCGTATGCCACTTTGCCTTATTTAGGTTAGTCCGCATGTTATACGTAATCATATTTTAGACTTTGTCATGATACTTAGTATATGTTCTATTTTATTTTGTGTGTTTACGTTGGATAGTTAAAGAATAATTATTGCTGAAAAAGCAAATTTTTTTGCGTATGCGACCTCAAACATTATAACATGCAGTTTTCCTACGCCATTGTGCATGTGTAGCCTGTTTCTTGTCGGTAATTTTTGTCGTTCTTACTGTGACCTGTTTCATTATTGGGTAACAGTGCACTATGTACAGTAACCGAGTCCAAACGTTGGCCTTCTTTCAACATAAATTAGGCATATACCTACGGCTTTATTAATATGATCTGCCCTAGGCTGATTTAGAGCTGGTGGCTTGTTGTTTTTGTCCCTCCGCGGGAAACAAAAAATAAAATTTGAAAATAGTTGTAAGAATAAATACCCCTCCCCCTGAAACATAATTATGACTGCGCCTATGTAACCTGTCTATGGCATTAAGTATTTTAACGAATCTTCTTCTTTGACTTTCCTCTTCCATTTTAAGATTATGTATTTTTAATGCATTAAACATAAAATATATTTACATAGGTACATTCACATTTATCGGAAGAAGTCAGTGGTGGCCTAGCGGTTTTAATTTCACCTCGAGTACTGAGTCTATGTCTTAATATCTCAAGTACTAGATTATTCACTTTGAGGCTGCGCCCCAACAGTGGAGACGTATAAGGCTGGTAAGGGATTCTATTACTCTCAACTTTATAAATAGATATGTATTTAGCCTTTATATAGCTAAGAATCATTTCATTTGATCATAATACCTTGTAATTATGATTAAAGTAGTTACGTATACAATGCCCTACAACAATAATTTTTTTATTAATTTATTACAGTGCAGTAACCATAAATTTAAGCTAACAAATCAAGAGCTAAAGACGAACACTTGTAAAATTAACATAATTTATGATTGCTATCAATTATTTTATTTCGTAATAAAAGAAGTCAAGATGAATATTACTTACTACAGCGTTTAAGCTGAATTAATTTTAAGTAGGTACTTAAGAAATATAACATTAAGTTTATTTTTTTTCGGCAAATGTTTCTCCGGGTCCGCTAAGCAGATCCGACTCAAATTTAATTAATGTGTTCTTCGGGATATGGTTCAGACCCTGAAAAACGTGAAGTGGATGCTAAGACCTTAATTTTTTTTCGTAAATTGTACTTCTCTTAAGGTAAAGCGCGCGTTAACAGAACCCATGGGCGGTAATGACGTGCCTTTCTATCAACTATGTATAAAAGTTTCAAAGTTCAAAATATAAAGTACGCACATACTACAAGTTTGAACTTCGGACAAAAATATTTAGTGCATCGATTCTCTAGATATGATCTGGTGGTGACTTTGTTTTCTCTACTTCTATTCTGGCCATTTCAATTGTGTTTTGGTGTTGTTTCTTTATATGCTACATTTTTATTTATTTACTTGCCAATGTGATAAAAAACATTGTGTTAAAACGGGCGGTGTGAAAATTACAAACTCGAGCCATGAAATCCTTCGCGGCCTTAGGATTCTTAATATCCTCTCAATAGTATTTCTCCTTTTTTTCTCCTTACCACCCTTAATACACAATGTACTATATACCTACTAATACCTACCTTCTCATGTATATTGTATAACCTGAAAATGTCATGCTTGACAACTCGTAACGTATTTTATTGAGTAATAACATCAAAATTATTGAAATTTTGATCGAAACTTAAACATAAGTATCTAAAACTCTTCAATAGAAAAAGACAGCCACAAAAAGACAGCCACAAAAAAAACAGCCACAAAAAGACAGCCACAAAAAGAAGAATCTACTAACATTTTTAACGTCAGTGTAAAAGAAATTCATGGGATGACGATCTTGGAATTTTAAAAACTATGTTGTAAATATATCTCTTCATATGCGTCATTAATTTTACATCTGCATATTTTATTATTTTTAACTAACTTGTTTAGATATTTAATTATCTCTCAGAAAGTTAAAAAACGGGCCAAGTGCGAGTCGGACTCGCGCACGAAGAGTTCCGGACCATTATCTATAAATACGGCAAAAAATCACGTTTGTTAATTTGTAGCCCCCCTTAAATAATTGTTTTATTTTAATTTAATTATTTATTTCAAAGTAAATATAGAATTAAATATTATGTAAATATTTCAAACGTCAACCTGTTGCCGTTAACAATATCAAGCAAAAAAATCACGTTTGTTGTATGAGAGCCCCCTGAAATATTTATTTTATTCTGTTTTTTAGCATCTGTTGTTCTAACGGCTACAGAAATATATTATCTGTGAAAATTTCAACTGTCTAACTATGATGGTTCATAAGATACAGCCTAGTGACAGACGGACAGAGGGACGGCGAAGTCTTAGTGATAGGGTCCCGTTTGTACCCTAACAAACTAGTGACAACCTTGTCTGAGCAACACTTGTGTTGGGTTCCGTATAGCTGCTATTTTATTGTATAAGAAAGAATATAAGCTTAACTTGATCGGGCATATCTTGCAATTTTGGTTTTGACTTAAGTTGCTGTTATTTTTCGTTTTTAACATGTTGTGAAGATACCAATATTTATGCCTTAACATTTTTGTAATACAATGTTTTTATTCAAGTTTTAGCGCGAAGATTTTCATTAGTTAACAATTCTCAATGGACGTACTACCTATAGCAAAATGCATCTTTAAATTAGAATAGCGCGTTCAAATATTCAAGCTCAGTAATTTTATACATTAGATGAGAAGTTATGATTAATTTTATGAAAGGTTTAAAGCTAACAAAATATAAGTACAAATGACTTACGAATTATAAACATCACCACGGAATTAATTGTTAAATGTAGGTGGTAATCTAACTTCCGATTTATATACTAATAAAAATATTTTTTTTCTAGCAATCCCAAAATCTAGACAGGCGGCAGCGTGTCAAGCCAAGTTCAAGTAACAGAACTGGCGAGCAGCACCGTGTGTAATATTACACGAACCATTTAGAGCCACTTTTGACCCCCTCATAACTCAAAAACTATTACACATAAACGTGTACAATTCGGACTCATATATATATATACTACTTGAGACTTGCGAGATACATATGTGCTCCAAATTTCATAAGCATATCTCAAACGGTTATTTAGATATTAACGTTCAAAAATCGTCATTTTTATCACTGACTGACCTATAGATCAAAACTTTAACCCAATTCCAGAGGACCTTGAAAGTTCAAATTTGGCATGCAGATAGGTAATTAGATGAATAAAAAGGAATAAATCAGAAACTGGATTTTTTTTATCATTTTATTATAATTTTTCACTTAACTTTTAAGCGGGCGCGCGGTCATTTGTAAAGGCGTAACATTTATGACAGACATGGTTTTTAAGAATTAAAAGAACCAAATTATTAAATTATTTGAATAACAATGTACAAAATCACATTCCCTTCAGATAGAATAAAAAAAATATACTTTTACGAAGTGCGTCGCGCGAATTTTCAAAGATGTCAGGCGCGCGTTTACTTTGCAAAACCTACGCAGCATGCACAATGAAAGATATAATTTAGATTAAGCAATGCGCACAGAAAGGAAGATTCTATTGTTTTGAGTTCACAATGAACCTAAGAGAGACTACTAATATCGGCAAACATGAGTGATGATAATATACGAATTTATAACCGAAAATAGGGTTACTGCGGTCGATTCGACCGCTTGAAGGTTATATGCACACTTAACTTAACTTATACGTAAAAGAACTGTAATGTAAGAATCAGCAATCAAAACTTATGACAGCCGGTCTTAATGTGGATTTTAAGGTTTTCACGTAAATAAATATCGATTTGAATACCACCCTTAATTTGTTTGCAATCCAAATATTTCCGTTTTAGTACTTATAAATAAGAGTATAGTCTAATTTCGTATTTATAACGTTATTAACTGGTATTTAGTATTAATTACTGTTTCAATATTTAGCGGACATCAATAGTGTAAGATCATTACTTATAAATAATTAAATAATAGGCATTTTGGTAAACGGCGCGCGGTGCGCCGTCGGAGTAGCGGGGTGGGAGCGCGAACTTGACGTGAACGTGTCCGAGCGAGTGGCAGCCGCGCTCATAAGCGCAAGCGCCGTCTTGCTGTCCGGTTGTCTCTCGATATCTGACCTAGGTATAAGGTTGCGATTTATGCTACGAAATTCAAAGGTTTTCTTAAAAATATTTAAACTATTGTATTATTAATTATTTTTGTTTTATAATAAGTTTTAATGACTTGTATTTTAAACTGTTTTAAAATTAAACAATAGTCTTTTAAAGTATTTCTCTGCACTATTAGGTTTTATTTTTTCTTTGGATTCTTTATTATAAATCACCCTAAATTCCTAAAAATTCAGAACGTAAAGTTTAGCTGTTTAGAAACAAAATTATTTAATTTTTCAGTCATCAAACCAGAAAATAGAATTAAGAGTGTTTAAAAATAGAGCACTCAATGTTACTACCACGAAAATGAAAAAAAATATATAAATAATGAATAAAATCAATAAATAAATAACAAAATAATAATGATATGTTTTATCAAAACAGCAACTTAGTTTGTTTGTGAAAACTTAATTGAAAGAATCGAGATGGTATTTTATATCCTGTTCATGCCTAAATATGTCAAGAAAAAACTAAAACTTAAATATAAGTAAAGTGTTTTCTTGGCCCTACATTGGTTCTTCAAATTTAATTATAGCAAAATTACAAAAAGTGGAAACATTGATTCAACTTGACAGTAGTAATACGGTTAGCCGTTCAAGAACTTCAGGGTACCCTGTGACGTCATTTTTAACTCAAATTACTCGTTTTTGAACGCAACCCTGAGTGAGACTGCTCGCTTCGTTCCATCGCTCAACAGACAACAAAATTTTAAAGTTGTCGACTGAAATACCTCGACGATCTTCCAAGAGGTCTATTTCAAACAATAATTGAACAATAATTAGAAACCCGTGATGTGCCTCTACTGCAACGTAGAATATAAAAATGCGTTAGCTACAAGATAAGGACTACATATAGATAAGTTTCCAAAGTGTCCAGAAGATGTGAGGATGTGTAACATCAAAAATTCAGAAAGTAAAATACCGCAGCTGAGACCGTCCCCTATCATCTTTCTTGGTTTTCTCTTAGTTGATATTTTAATGAAACAAAACAATCGTTTTTTATACTAATAATACCGTTGGAAATAGTATCTTTAGCCTCATACGTCCCGACTGTTGGGGCACGGCCTACCCTCAACGCAGGTACAGATTTATTAATCCTATCCTACTAATATAATAATTATGAAAGTATGTCTGGATGGGTTTGTTTGTAACACAATCACGCTTCACCAACGTGACGGATAGGGATGAAACTTGGCATACATAGGTTAGTTAGGTCCTGGAATAGGACATAGGCTACTTTTATCCCGAAGAAATCAAAAGTTTCTGTGGGAATAACTAAAACCGAGCTTAAACGAACTACAGCTATAGCTTGCTATAGCAAACTTCATTAGTATAATTAAGGAGTTGACGTAGAAATTCCAGGCCGATAACCGAATTGAGGGCGGGCGGAGCCGCTGGCAAAATACAGTCTTTAATAAATATTAATCTATAAAGTATTCTTTATAGGGATAAAATTCTGACGAATTACTGTAATTATGTTTTAAATTCATTACATATAAAAACAAATCATCTTTATCAAAATGAAATCATATTTTGATGATTGCCATACAAATTAAAAGATATTACGAGTATTTTGACACCGAAGTTTTTGTCGTAAAGTCGCTTTTTGTCGAGTAACGCAATTTAAACGTGTTTTATTTCAACAATTTTAACACATCAAATATGTAAACCTAATCATTTAATTAAATACCGATGTATCGGACAAAAATAAATAATGATCAGACATTCAACGAATTCTAAAATTATTGCTTTTTTTACGAGATTTTACATTTAAATTGCTAAGCGACTAAAAAAGGGATTGTTTTTGATTGTCAGTCCCCTGGTCCGAGGCAGAATGGCGGCGCGGCTGGACGATGAATCGCTTGTCGGTTGTCAGTCAACGCTATTTTAGGTATTACGCGCCCAGACGGATCCTACAATACTGACGTTTTGTTGACCAACATATAGTTCATTATGCGGTTAATGACAATAATCCAACCAAAGAGAATGCCCCAAGACTTGTACCGCATACCGTCATACAGAATTGGCTAGATTATGACAACACGTCCGGCTTAACACGGACCTGCAGAAAACGTCTAATACAAATATTCAGCGGTCCGTCATTCAACACGTATACACCCTTTCGTTGTTACATATTTATAGCACAGCGTGCGGTCAGTTTTTATTTGTCCGATGAAAAAACGGATGTCTACAAGCATGGGCGCCGGCAGCAATAATTTCCAGGTGGTGCAGATTTTAATTTTCTTACAATATTCGCCGTATTATGATTGTTAACAAAAAATTGAAATTTTAGTCGGAAACATCTGAAGCCCGGTTTATTTTATGTTCGAGACATTTACAAATTTCTGACTATTATTAGACTATAATATTTTCAATTCATAAATTTATTTTATAGGTACCCAGTCCTCACGGCTCACACCTATTTGTTCGCAACGATCGAAATTTAAAAATTCTAAGTTGGTGGGCCAGGAGTACCGGGATCGATATTAATCGATTTCCATTACTTCTCTGAACGCACCCTTTAAAGTACCGCTACTCCATACGAGATAGCACCAGCATGAATAGGATAAAGTTAACAGAGAAAGCGCAATACAGTTTCTAAGCAGTGCGAAAGAGACCGACTCTTGTCAAAGTCAATCCCGAATGAACTAGAAAGTTCATAAATGTGAAAGAGACATCGATGACAGGGACAGAGCTACGTTCGAGAACGTTTGGGAATCTAAACATTCCTTACATTTTGATATAATAAGAGAGCTAGGTCACGTTCCGAGTCAGTCAGTTTTCGATTGAAGTTCGAACAGTTCGTTCCGAGTGAACAAATCGCGAGTAGTGACTAATAGTTATCTTCAGTGCACAGTGCATTCGTTTGAATAATTAATAGTTCCCGCCATATTCGTTTCCATAGATTAGTGTTTTTAGTGTTGTTATAGTGTTGCCATATTTTAATTTCGAAATTATATAGATAGTTAGTTCATACAGTCCAATAGGTCAAGAATGATTGCTTGACTTGATTACATGTGCAAGAGCGAGCTAATTAGTCAGTGTCAGTGCGCGCCGTAATTAATTAATCAGTGCAAGCAAGCAGTGACAAGTGAGCTAACGTGTGTTTCTTTTCTTTATTTTCAAAGTAAAAATAATTATAATTTTGTTATAAAATATGAGTGACATAAGGCGATTTTTCTGCAAGAGAAAAAAGATTAAAAATTAATGCTAAAGATTGTCCAAGTACTTCGGCACAGCAAAGTACTAGTAAAACTGAATTAACAACACAACAAACTTTAGTTAATATATATGATGTGGGTTTATACCTAGATTCTAACGTACCTATCAGTGATGAAATATGGTTTAAAGTGCTCGAAACAGCGTGAAACCTCCGCAAGATTATGATTTCAAGCAGGACATCGATCATAAAAACGTAACACAACAACGTGCATTTCGCCACGAGTGGCTTACAGCATACCCTTGGTTAGCCTATTCTGCTCAAGCTAAAGGACCACTTTGCCGAACATGTGTATTATTACCCGCACAAATTCATCGAGGCAGAACACAGGGGCCATTAATCGTTTGGCCATGCAAAAAATAACAAAAATTTCATGAGTGTCTCATGCAAATAGCCAGTGGTATCGTGAATCGGTTATACGTTTTAAAAATTTTCTGGAAATCATGCAAAGAAAAAAAAAATGACGTTTATTTGATTGCTACTGAATATCACAGGGAAATTTCAGAAAACAGAAAAAAACTTTAACTCATTATATCTTCGTTCTTCGTTATTTTGTGCTACAACCCCTTCGAGAAAAAACAGAAGATGGGTCAGTTTTCAAAGACTTACTACATTTCCGAGTTGAGGCAGGAGAAACGGTTTTAAAAAACCACTTTGCGACTGGTTCGAAAAATACCCTCTATGTATCCCATCAAGTACAAAACGAAATTATTGAAACCTGTGCTGATGTTCTTCGTGAAACCATTACTGATGAAGCAAAAGAAGTGGCATACTTTTCAATCTTGGCTGACGAGACAGCGGATATAAGCGGGACTGAACAGCTTTCAAAGGGCATACGATACGTCAAGTTTGACCAAACAAAACACAGTTACGTAATACTTGAAGAATTTTTGGGGTACAGACCACTTCAAAAATTAGATGTTGCATCGATTTCTGAAGTTATAATATCTTTTTTGACATCATGTGGTTTAGATCTCAGCAAAATGGTTGGGCAAGGGTATGATGGTCGTCCACGATGGCTGGACATGTTGGTGGAGTTCAGAAAATAATTAATGATAAATATCCCAAAGCGAAGTATTTCCACTGTGCTAGTCACATATTAATCTTGTTGTCAATGATTTAAATAATTTGAATGAAATAAGAAATACTGCTGGAATGATTAAGGAAACTATAACTTTTTTTAGAGAGAGCATTTTACGGCGAAAAAAATTCTGAATATTCCCTTGTTTTGCGAAACCAGATGGTCTGCAAAGTACAAAAGTATTCGAATTATCGCTCAAAATTTCACCAAAATTGTAGAAGCATTACAAGACCTCTCAGAAGATCAAGCCACTAATTCTAAGACAAAGGTTAGAGCTTACTAACTGCGCACTGCTTTGACCACCACAAATTTTATTGTGGCATTGCATATTATTGCTACTTACTCGGCAAAGATTGAGCCTGTCTGCAACCAGCTTCAACAAGTGGATTTTGACATTAATTCAGTGAATGACCACATTTGCAAACTCACTAAAATAATAGAGGGTCACAGACAAAACGCATCGCAGAAATTTACTGTTATATTTGGAGAAGCTAAACAAAGTTGAAAAGACCTTAATATTGAGATTAAATGCCAACGAGTTACGAAACGACAGGCTCATTGATCCAACCACCCATCCGAAAACGTTGAAGAATTTTACAGTAGAGCTTTATACATCCCTTACCTTGATTCGATCATTTCTTCTTTAAAAGACAGATTTTCTGAAACACATAAAAAATCATTTTCTCTGTTACAACTACACCCAAAAATAATTAAAGGCCTCAGTAAAGAAGAATTCCTTAGGGCTGCAAAAGACATTGAAAATTTGTATGGCAATCTTTTACCTAATTTTATTTCAGAAATCACGACTTGGTTTGAAATGAGGAAATATCCACAGCCAGCGGCAAATGATATCAGTGGAGTTGATCGATATGAAAAACATCTTATAAACTACATCGACGAGGCAAAAGATTTCTTTCCTTCGGTAGCAGAAGCGATCAAGATTGGCCTTAGTCTACCCGTCACAATGTGCACAATAGAAAGATCTTTTAGCACACTGACAAGAGTTAAAACTTGGAATAGGTCCACAACAGGTGAAGAGCGACTGTCTGGATTACGCTTGTTAAGTGTCCACCGAGGCAAGATAACCAAGGACAATAAAGATAACTTGATAGAAAACGTCATTTATAAGTTCGGTCAAAAACCCCGCCGCCTGCAGTTGCTTTTTAAATGAGAATTGTGTAATTACTGCCTACTAATTATTGTGAATAAAAAAATAATTTCCAACAGAATCAGATCAGAAATGATCCCGAGATTCCCAAGGGGTGCAAGTGCACCACCTGGCACCCTCCTGCCGGCGCCCATGTCTACAAGGGCTCTGATGCACTCTGTAGGAAATTTCTTTTGATGGCCGTTCGGTTCCGTACCGCGCCAACTAAAGCATCCGAGATTTGTGTTCTCGAGAAGCCCGCTCTGCAAAATATCCTGCGCCTGAAAATCGCATAAATTTGGAAGATGCCGCCGACGTTCGCTGTGCACATGTTGCGCGTAAAACGAGCAAAATACACAATAAATATCCGAAGTGGAAATATATATGAAATGTATTATTGTAAATGATAATTGTCACAATAAAGTTCTAAAAGACTTAGCTTAATGAGGGGTTTTCTTCCACATTACACTAAACAGTAGTTCCAATGGCAATAATCCTCCGTAATATTATATAATATCGTATATATTATATAATTTCACTAACCACTTTAGACCTGGGTGACGGGTGGTGACTGGTAGGCACATATATCTGGACTAAAGAGGCTTTTTATATGTCTCATAAGTCGTGAATAACCAATACTACTTTAAGTAATAAAAAAGTGGTAAAATAAAAAAAAAACTGGATAATATACCCCCTTTACAGCAGACTAAACAAAATTAGTTACCTACGTATTCCTTAAGAGGGCGCATAAAGCAAAAAGCCCTCAGTAGTACTGAATTTAATGTAAGTAAAGCAAGTTCAAATAAATTATAAAAAAAACGTATTTATAAAAAATTATAATTCCAAGTACTGACTTTAGCAAAAATTTCGTCCACATGAAATTTGGTTATACTTATTCCTGTGGGAACTTTTGAATTTTCCGGGATAAGCAGTAACCTTGTCTCTGTCTCTGTCTCTTACTGTCCTTGTGCTGAATTTTAGCACAATTGAATGTTCCGTTGCGACCGGTAGGAAAGACAAACAAACAAAAAAACTGACTTGCCAATTAATAATATTGTTTTAAATACTTTTAAAGGAATGGTGTTTTCAGAGATATGCGTGATTCGTCACGCATGCGGATGCGTAGTGCCTTTTTATACATTTTGCACGAAGGGTTCGCAGACGTGGAGTGGCTCGCTCTGATTAATATGAAATAAACGCAATGAACCCGCGTGCGTGACGAAACTCGCATATCTCTGCAAACACCTTAAGAGTACTTTTTAAATATATTCATAAATTCACACAAATAGCTCCGTGGACACTTACCACTACTACGCAGCCAGAATAGCTATAGGACACTCCGTGGAAGATCCCTATTCTTTAGACACGGAACCCAAAATACAAATCTCAATATTAAATAAGCTATTTCTGCATTTATTATGAAAGTAAGTTTGTATATTTTAGGCCTCGTTTTAGCTAATTACTCGGGTAAAGTTTTTTTATAATAACTCCAAGCTACCACAATTTGTGAACACCAGTATCTTAGTAGGTATATAAGCACCGTCTATTTGTTAACTTTGAAAAAACGTTTTAAACAGGTGAGCATTTTAAATTTTCAAGCAAATTAGGTGGATAAAAAAAATATTCAAAACGTAGCGACATCAATCTAACTTCAGCATTTGAATACTAGCACCAATCTACGCCATCAAGGGAGATTGTGTTACATTTCACTTTTCAGTACAGTTTGCTCGTGTTTTAATGTTGCAAACTTTTGTACACCTACATGTTGCTAAAATGGCTTATAATTTGGTACTATTTTTGATTTCTAAATTTGAAAATGGAAGTAAAGACTGATGTAGAAAATAGTATTTAAAATTTGACAGACAAACAGATGACAAGGACTCCCGTATATTTCTATTTTGTGTTTATTTATTATCCTATACGAAAAAGGCAAATCTCTTTACCGAAATAATTTCGTGTATTTTAATAAGTAAGTCAAGTATTTTTAATACGCACACATTTTTAATTCGTATTCCTCGAATTCTAATATAACGTAAGCTTTTATTGCTTTAAGTATAAATAACTCATCCGTAAAATATTCCCAACAACCAAGTATGAGAATGTCAATGATGAATATTATTCATGAATTGCTTTTATAAATAACATTAACAAAATTCTTTTCATCGGAAGGGTTTCTAATTTTATTTTAAGTGTGCCAAACCAACAATCCTATATTTTATTTTTATATATATTATGATTTTCCATAAAAAGACGATTAAGTAATCACTACATATTAATCACAGTAAATATTTAAATGTTATAAATAATATGTGAATTTGTGTATACAAACAGCTAAACGGACAAGAAACATATGTATATATGTATGTACCTATAATCCTTGAGACTTCTAGACCGATCTTATATTTTTTTTTTTATTATTTGCAAGACCACTTTTAGATAAATGTAGAGCAGGTAAATAAAAAAGGTTCAGTAAGAATAATCTAAATAATTTTTATAAGGATTGTGCACAATTACCTACGCGTGCGGCTAAGGAACTGGTAATATACTTGAAAACGATTACCTCCTTTTTTTAATACCACTAAGGTGGCAAACAAGCTTGAGGTGCACCTGATGGTAAACCGTCACCGCAGCCTATGGACGCTTGCAACACCTGGGCCATCACTCTCGCGTTAGCAACACTTCAAAATTCTAATTACTTCTTTCTTGAAGAAGTCCATACTGTAGTCCTTAGAGAAAACCTTGGCAGGGAGCTCATTCCACAATCTAAGCGTTCGCGGGAGGAAGCTTCTCTGAAACCGCACTGTACGTGTCCATTTAGGTTCTAAGGTGTGATGATGAATTCCCTGCCGATGGCGAGCGGTGCGATGGTAATATGTAGCCGTGGGCATCATTTCGAATAATTCCTCAAAACACATCCCATTATATAAACGTTAGAACACACACAGAGTGGCAAAGTCTCTTCTCAGACTTCAGGGTTCAATAAGGCTTGTGTGTTTTAGATACTAGCTGGTATCCGGGTGCACCCACCTCGAGATGGCAGCTGTACTCCATAAGGGCCGGAATTGCAACTTATAAAGCAGCAACCTTTGCCCCGAGGTGAAGTACTGCTTTGTTACCTACCATCAGAGTTTAAAAATAGACCCCGTAGTGCTACTATTTTAATAAGAAATGTAATACCTTAATACAAAATGACGCAATAAAGGAATCTTTTTTTCATTTGCATGTTAGTTGTGCCTTGATTCTATAATATCTAATACCTTTTCGAGTAAGAGCTGATCGTATGAAATTGTGCCTATACTCGTAAGGTAACAAGATGGGATGTTTTAATAATTTTGTTACTCATCGTGACAATTCAAAGAAATATTTGTGACTATGCGGAACTCGTTCAGCAATTTTGTTAACTCCACTGGATTATTGCTTGCTTCCTTAACGATTTTGAGCATAAAATAATAGTCTGACCTTGTATAGCAGCAATTGTACACTTAGATCATTATCGTCTCCGAACTGGTTTTAATAATTTTAATATGGTCGATATTTCAAGTAGGTAAAAAAATTCCAAAATTATTATAATCTACTTTGTTGCTTTACATCAGTCTATACTTTTGTGCATAAAAATTTTCGCCACTAAGCGAGCAATATAGGTAGGTAGCCAACCTGAATCACTCCCACTGGCATTTTCGTTGCAAATTTTACTTTTCTCAAAGCAAAGCGCGCGTTCGTAGAACTCATGGGCAGTTAACGCGCCTATTCTATTCAGTATGTATAAAAATATAAACAACGCGCACACTACGAGCAAGCAATTACAGGTTTTGACTTCAGCCCAATTTTTTAAAATTAATAAATTCCCTAGACATCCAACGCCATCTGGCGGTGGCGTTGTTTTCTTTATTTCTATTCTCGCCATTTAAATTGTGTTTTCGTGAGTTTATTTATTTATTTACCTTATATTTTTATTTATTTACTCGCAAAACTAGATGAAAAACATTGTGTGTAACACCGGCGGTGCGGAAATTACAAACTCTTTTGCATTGTCTTTATAGGTATTATCATGTAAACATCCCATCCTGTTGCCTTATAGGCATATTTTATTACAATATGATGTTTTTATATAGTTGTGTATAGTTTTATTATTATTTATATTTAACGCGTCGAAAATGTATGTGCATGAATTTTTTAGAGTATGGCTTGTTAATTTCATTATCAAAGTTATCATTAGCTAAAGAGAATTTTTATTCTGTCCTTAGGTAAAATTCATTTATGAAATATACATTTCATGTAAAACACAAACTATATTTATATAAATCATTACTCACCTTGTGAAATCCAAGAGCACTACACATAAGAAAGAAACATTGCTACATATTAATACCAATAGTATATATGTAGGTTATCTGTAAATATCCTAAACTCTTTCTAAACGGCTACACCGATTTTGATGAAATATTTTGTGTCTATTTGAGTGGGTCCTTGGATGGTTTAGATTCACAATAATTGGACCTGGCAGGTGGCGCGGGGGTCCAGTTATTCTTTTTTTTATTTATGGAGCAAAATAACTCAAATTTAAAATATGTTTAGGTAGGTTTATTGACGAAAAATTAAATCGCAAAATTTAAATAAGAAGAAGAAGAAATTAGAAAAGTGGTACTGCAGTCGATATATTGCGAAAGATAATAAATAAAGATTTCTTTATATTCTTCTGTACGTGTGTAAGTCATTGAATTCCTCTTAAACGGCTGGACCGATGTTGATGAAATATTTTGTGTGTGTTTGTGTGGGTCCTTGATTGGTTTAAATTCGCTATTAGTGGGGTAAGTAGCGTGCAAACGGGTTCCAGGAATACATTATTTTTTGATGAATTTTGATGATTTTTATGTCCATTTAAGTGGATGGTTTAATTTACAATTGAATACACTAGGTGGGTCTGTGCATTTTTATATGCATATCGAATGATTATTCATTTATAATGCATACCAAAATAACGTTCGCTGATGCCGCTTATAGCAAGCAAGCCATCTTTCATGCAGGACAACAACTGTCTGGTTCGCTAATTCACTATAAATAAACTATATTCTTCAATTACTTAAATCTAAATTGCACGTTTTGTAATCATAAATAACGATGTAAAGTAGCAAATATAAGTCTGATGTATTTAAGTTACTTGAATAAGGGGGTTAATATTTTCACGTCATAAAAGTATAGTTTGTTCATAAACAAAATCATAGTATCTACGCTAAATACGAAAAAGAAACCCAACCCCTGTTTCAAATATAAAAATGACATTCGGATCAAATCACAATCGATTACAACGAAACTTACAGCCAAAATATTTCTAAATCGAAAATAGACGCGAAAGAGTCATTTTCATTGCATGTCAAAAAGCGGCAAACAAAAACTTAGACTTTTACGCAAAGGTTTTTTTGTTTAACTATTAAAAATATCTACGTCAAATAGTGACAGAATGAAATGTAAACCTTCGAATATTAATCAGATATCTATTACAGCAAATAATAATCAACTTTCGGTAAAGTTTATATTTATATGAAAAATGCTGCGATGATTTTCATAACGTGTTAAAAACATCATTTGCGAAAAATCTTTTATCGGTTTATTTCCCAGTCGTAAACAAAACTTGTATACAACTGCATGAAACCATTGTAACGAAATGAAAGTAATATTTATATGACTAATATTATTAACGTAAAAGACGTTACTGGCTATGCTGAACGGGCCTCATATTAATATTACCTTCATTTCGTAACAGTTGCATAAAAAGCTGTTAAAAAACAAATCGCAATTCAGAATCTGGTATCTCAGTAAAGGAAATTATTCTAACTGGTCTATATATAGAAGGCTATACGCTATATTCGCTAGCAGTAAGATGTTATCATTAAAAAAGTTATAAAAAGGGGACACTAATTTTTTGTAATGTATGAAAGACTACATACTGGATATTTTTTTAAAATAAAATTTCGTAAATGTTTATTAGATTTCATTACAGGCATAATTTTAACTTTGACATTGAAACATGATAACGTTTCATTAATTATTTGAAAAGATATTAATATGACGCGATTACCATAGCATGGTCCATACGATTAACATCAATTTCTTTTATAGGAAATACGCCTTTTACAATTTTGCAGATGCCTTTTTTGTGAGGAATTCCACAAGCGTTCCATAAAAATTTCCAAATATAATTTGTACACCCAATATTCGTCATTTTGAACAGCCAAACCACTTCATCGTCAATTTCTTTTCTGATTGCAAAATTCGTAATAATCTAGGTGTTTCTTTCGCTACGCTGACATTTCCTCTCATAACCTTCTTTTCTTTGTCTGCTGTGAATTGTTCAAGGTAAATACGAAACGGTCTTTCTTTTCCATAACGTGGATCTGGATTTGAACAGTCAACTAAGCTCGTCAGTATCGTTTGGTACAATCCCCTTGCTCCGATATGAAAACACCAAACCAGATAATAAATAACGTTGTCTTAATTAAGTGTGCCATAAGAAATAGCCTTTGTTATTAAATAAATTGTCATATTTGACTTTCTTTGTTTTATTTAGACATCATAGTACATCAAATACCTTTAAACGAGCAATTCTTGTATATATGTAGGTATATATCTATAATCTGAATCTAGGGAACGGCTCCAACGATTTTCATGAAATTTAGTATCTGGGCGGTTTCGGGGGCGATAAATCGATCTAGCTAGGTTTCATTTTCAGAAAACGTCGATTTATCCGTGTTTTTAGGCAATGATAAACTAAAAAATATGACTTTCTTTGGCGAGTAGTAATACTATTATTTTTACCGAAACAGCAACGTTAAGGCTACTTGACAATAAAAAACGAGCGTTGCTAAAAAAACAAGCTAAGCTCGGTCCTCCAAGTACTTAAAATATATATTAGATGACACAGCAGAACATATTTCAAACTCATGATTAATGATCACTAGCTAAACTAAATTAGGGCAGGTAACTACTAATCTACGCACACTGGATTTTATAGAATAATATAAGTACTAATGATCGATGCTCTAATACATTTTTAATGTGTCTGAAATAATCAAACAACCTGTGACCTTTTTCTGACACGTTTTAATGTAACTTTACGATATCGTGAATATATATGTCATTAAAACACATTGCTTGATCTATATTTTCCTATACTTGTTTTACTTACGTCATATTATCGTTTTTTACGAACGTAATTAAGTTTTTGTTTTTTTTTTTTACTAAATTTATACACATAATCTAAATTTAAATATAAATTGTGATTATTTAAGGATCCGATTCGACATATACGGAATGTCAAATTGGTCATGTTTTTCGATCTAGATCTCAGTTTGTGTGATATTTATGAGTTTAATATTTCGACACAGGAAACTTGAATTCTTTATCTTTAATCTTTCAAGCGTCAAAACACGATTATTGATATTTTACACAATAAAGTTATATATTTATTATTGTTCGAAAAATCCTTGTTTCGCAAACACTTTTTATGCAAATATACTTGACATATTATTTTCAAGGAGAGTTTCCGTATCAATTTCAAGAGCTTTTCATTTATAGTTTATGTAATTTGGGTTTATATTAAGTTGCAAATTTTTAAAATTTTTTTTTCAAAAACTACACTACACTACAAACGAAGCCTAAAAATGTCACGCATCTATCACATCTGATTAAGATTGAGTGTTGATTGTCAGTCAATTAGTGATACAATGGTTTTATAAATTCACATTATTATCTTTCCTGTTTTGTGCTGACGAAATTATAAGCAAACTTTGTTTACTCTTCTTAAAACAGCTATTGACTTATTTTTATAATTTGAGCCAGAGCTTGCAAGAGCCAAAGCAGCAATAATCTAAATTCTTTTAATTACAGCGAATTAAAATATGAATATCCAATAAAATAATTATTCCTACTTAGTCAACTTAAAATATGTTTTTTTTTTTTCTTTTAAAAACAGCCAGTTACCTAATCCTACCTATTTGTAGTGACTTTTATCTCAATTAAGAGTTAAGGCCTTTTCTTAATTAAACGAGATCCTTTAATTACGGAAATAAAATAAGGTTATAACACTTTATGGCTATGCTATTACTTCTCTCTTTTGTTAAATTATTTTACTAAAAGAGAAACTTCAAGTCAAAGAGAAATGGGCTCGTATTAAATAAATTTTATTTGGATATTTTAATGAATAATTTCAAACATGCTCTGCTACTTCTCCGTAATGAATTGAATTATATCTTTAATTTCCTGCTACATCTTTTTATACAGCAATAACCATTTTTAATTTTAGATTATTTCTTCCACGGTATAGCGCAACAAACTTTTCTGACTCAGTTCTCAAAAATAAAATATACAGTCACTATATTAGGATAGCTTGTTTTCCATTGGACGACGACACATTTCCACGACAACTATACCGGCGGCAGCAAAAGTGTATGAAAATAGATGCCTTTCGATCGAACGAAAACGACATGACACTTTTGCTCGTCGTCTAATCGAAAAGCCATAAGCTGGTTGTTAACAACGACAAGGACACCGTCACGACGATGACTAATTTTCATTTTTCTGCTTATTCTGCTTCTGCCCGTGTCGTCGTCGTGTCGTCAAATGGAAAACTACCTAATGGTGTGAACTAATACCACACTAGCGGCCATGCAGTCAGAAAAGTTTGATATACTGTAAATGTATTGAAAAAAATCGGCCAAGTGCGAGTCGGACTCGTGCACGAAGGGTTCCGTACCATTATCTACAAAAACGAGCAAAAAAGTGACGTATGTTGTATGGGAGTCCCCTTAAATATTTTTTTTTCTGTTTTTTAGTATTTGTTGTTAAAGCGGCAACAGAAATACATCTTCTATGAACATTGAAACTGTCTAACTATAACGGTTCATGAGATGCAGCCTGGTGACAGACGGACGGACGGAGGGACGGAAGGACGGACGGACAGCGAAGCCTTAGTAATAGGATTCCTAATTACCTTTCAGGTACGGAACCCTTAAAAGAAACAAACTTCCAAACCACTTTTGACACTATTATTTGAGAACTCAGCACAAATTATACATACCCAATTTTACACTGCTATTTTTAAAAGAAATTTTAGTCTTAATGCTAACATCCTATTTTTTTCTGATTACTTGCATAATGCGTTTAGGGTTAAATCTTAACCGACATAAACCAATTGAAAACAGTGGCATTGGAGCCGAACATGTTTCAAAAACGGGACTTTTGAAAAAACTTTCCAAAAAGCTTTGAAATATTTCAAGTATAAAATGGGAGGAATAAAACAATTTCTGCATTGGCATTGCCATTTTCTCCGTATTTTGGAGCATTTTTTATTTTTTAATAACATTTCATTATGATGTTTCTTTAACCACGCATTTATTTAACCATTACTAACTCTTGATTTTAAAAGAGAAGAAGAAAACTATAAGCAATAAATAAGAAAACATGGAATTGACTATTTAAACTCTGCAGAGTTTTACGATAGGTGCGTTTCGTTCACTGCTTCAATGTGTTTAATGTCATAATCCAGCCAAGTTAAGGTGATGGCATATCCAAACAAGTTAAGTTGGCAAGAATTTGATTAATTTTGTTATAGTCCTAAGTAGCCTTTTTGACGTGAAAAAAATATATATTTATAGTTTAAACCTTAATTAAGGGACTTTGCTAATATTATAATAGTTTGGCTATTTAAAAATGTAGAAGTAAATCTGTATCTCTGTACGCGGAACTCTTTGTATGCTTCAATAATGTAATATGTCTTTTTAAACTGGTCGAAACGGCACGCTTTGCTAGGGTATGCCATAGCTTTAAAAAGATAAATTCTGAATGGCATACTGTACAAATCTTTGTTCATTATTGGTGAATAAAACGCCACTAATATTACAGTTGCTGTCAATGAATTGTTGATGATGATAAATCTAACAATCATCAAAAAAGTCCCAAGACTTGAGACATCTTTTAACAGGACACAAATTGTAACAATTTGTTGCCCATACCGGAAATGAAACCCAGCACTTTCGACTTGGCGGCTATTATGTCCGCGCTAATTAAATTCTCTTCTGCTGGTCAAAACGAAAACGTGAAACATTTATTTATACCGCTAAGGTGGCAAACAAGCTTGCGGTTTGCCCGATGGTGCGGTTACCACAGCCTTGGACGCTTGCAACACTTGGGGCGGCAGAGATCGCGCGGTGCCGACCCTTCAAAAATCTAATAAATTCTTTCTTGAAGAACACCATACTGTCTGTTTTTTAATTAATTTTTTTAATATTAACAACAAAGACCACATAATTTAAGAGAAAATATGTCAACTAAAATATGTATTGAGGTAAATTCGGCTTAAATTATTCGTACAGCGTTATTGTCAAATGCCTTTTCGCTTATGTGTTTCATATATCATCGCAGTTCGAACATATTGAATTTTCTTCTTGCAATTTCGATATCATTATGCAACAGGTGTATTATATACCAGTAGCTCCAGCTGGTGTATCTATGATTTGTTTTTAAAGAACGAAGCGTAGGACGACCTTCATCAACATGAACACACTAGCCTGAGTGAATATGTATCTATCTTTATTTATTCGAAAAGTAACGTTTTGTGACGGAAAGCAAAAAAATCGGCCAAGTGCGAGTCGGACTTGCGCACGAAGAGTTCCGTATATATCTATAAAAACGGTAAAGAAATTACGTTTGTTGTATTGGAGCCCCACTTAAATATTTGTTTGATTTTTATTTAATTATTTATTTTTAAAGTGAAGATATAAATCAATTTTCTGTGTATATTTTAAGCTACCTCTTGCCGTTATCGAGCAAAAAAAATTCCTCTTAAATATTTATATTTTATTCTGTTTTTTAGTATTTGTTATTATAGCGGCAAAAGAAATACATCTTCTGTAAAAAATATCCACTGTCTAACTATCACGGTTCATGATATGGTGACAGACGGACGGACGGACAGACGGACAGCGGAGTCATAGTAATAGGGTTCCGCTATTACCCTTTGGGTACGGAACCCTAAAAATATATTAAAAACAATAAACATTGCCATCTGTGAGCATAAGTCAATAGTTACAATAAAAAAAGTTTCTAATAAGAACGCATGCTAAGCCCTCTGAGAGTCTGGCAAGAGCCAAGGAAAGTCACTGATTGTACGCTCTAACCCTTTCATTTCTAAAGTTCTTAAAATATAGGATGAGTTTTGCAACAGCTGTTATGGGAATCACGTCTGTACCCCATACCGTAGTCCTTAAAGAAAACCTTGGCGGGGAGCTCATTTCATTTCAGTCAACGTCTATCAAGTTTCGTATTTATTATTTATGGTTATAGGGCGCGTCAATAACCCGTGTGGCTCTATGATAAGAGTATGTGGAACAATGCTATACTTTTTTGTTGCGTGCACAAAAAAAGGGCCGTTCCTCGGATTGTCTTTACCATAAACTATTAATTATCGATTTTGAAAATGAAATTAATACAAATAATAGTTACCTTAAAATAAAATAGGTATATAAACATACATGTTGCCTTGTTTGTATGTATTCATCTAATTGTGTTGAATCTTTAATGAGTTTAAGTGCCCATGGCCGCCAGGGCGATTTCTAAATAAGTGAAGTGGAAAGGAGAAACAGGGAAAAGAGGGATGTGGGGAAGAAAAGATTATTTTTGGTTCACTGAAAAATATTTTTTTTAAATTTATAATAATAGCAACAAAATTCGGTAATAATGATCAATTATCAACATGGTCCCATCACTAGATGTGTTACTGTGGGAGCTGTCCCACGACTCAAGCTATTTTTTACAATCTTTTATAGGACATATTTTAATTTGTCGTGACGGTTTTTTTCTAATAAGACTATTAAAATATACAGAATCTAGTAATCGAATGCCCTATGTTTTGCAGCTGATTTGGTCAAATGAGTAGTGTATTAAGGATGGTTTTTTCAGCATTCGCCTTGAGATTGCCTTAACGAGCTATTATATATTTTTGAGTTAATTTATAAGACCACTCAAATACATAAATAAAACGAAGACTTGCGGCCATATATATGTCGCTAAATAAAACAGACTATACCTAAGTAATATAGTATCATACGGTTTTTTACATTTGGAGAAAATTTAAATAATGCGATTAAATTAACAAACAAATTACTTTTACCACGATCAATGATAGTGTTTGTTTTAAAGGAGGTAGATATGGTACTAGCACGCTTAAACTGAGGCAGCGAAATTACGACAATTGCCACAACACAAATTGGTTTATGCTAAGGTTAGTACGTATAGGTAATAGCGGATCTAATTTAGATTTTGAATAATGAAGGTACCGTAGCTTTTTTTAAACATCATTGACCACGACTAAAACGCCATAGGTATCTCAATTAAAAAAACCATGACAATGTAAAAAGCGCATATAAAAGCAATGTCTGGTAGTGCAATTTAGTCAGCACAATAACCCAATCTGACGATCAACCCACAATAAGGTGTATCTGCAAGAAAACTGAGGAAATGTGTTTGTTATCTGTAGAACGTGTTTATTTTTAGATTTTTAAGATTATAGGCAAACATTTGTTTGTTCAAATACCATTTTTGTAAAACTATAAATATATTTGCCTGAAAAAATACACAATAAGTTAAAGTATACACTATAGTTCGTGACATATTATTTATGAAAAGAAAAATAAAATAAAATTTGATTTGCGAAGTTAGTTTAGCAGGGATTGCACAAAACTGATTGAAGTATGGAAGCTTCAAATTATTAGAAAAATAACTTAGTCTAAGGCGAGTGTAAAAATATCAAGTTTGCTATTAATTTTTTTTTTTTTTTAATATCCTGGAAATTGTAACTATATTATACTTTTTGTACACTCATTACTGTATTTGTTTTTACTTATCTCGTTTACGCGATAAGCTTTAAATATAAAGATCTTACATGACGAAATTAACTGAATTACCCTAAAAATAATTACACTGCCTTCAAAACCCAACTAAAAAGCAAAAAATACCTGACCCTTACGCAAATTGATCTCTAAGCTAATTAAAGATAAATCAAATGTATGTCAGTTATTGCGATTCTCATGAAACTGAATGTTTTCTTCTGCTAGTAACTATTACTATTCGAATATTCTACCATTTTATACGACCACATACAAAAAAATACGGCAATAGGTGTGAGCAATACATCCGTGCAAATCACCACAGAAACTGACAAATTTCACTCACGTTTTTGGGCTTTATTGCACGCTAGCGATTCTGCGCTGAAGTCACGAAAATATAAAACCCAAGAAGTAGCATCACGTTAAAGGAAAATTTGTCTAATATTTGTAACCATACCTTTATTAAACAATTCTGTATGTATATATAAAAAATCGCATTTTTTTAGTAGTAGTATATCTTACATCTTTGTATAAATGTTTTTATACAAGTATTAAAAACATTTATACAAAGATGTAAGATATCAGTCCAATTAGAAAATCAGATTGACTAGGACTCTATTGCAAATTAAGCACTTAGGAATCAGGCATTTAATATGTTTTTTTTTTCCTAAATCTAATATGTCAAATTATCAGCTCACTTTTGAAATTATTCTTATTAAATGTGCTTAGAGTCTTACAAAGTCGGCAATGCGCGAATTACTTCCCCCCTGGCTTCCATAGCCGATTGCTTAGCATCAGGCGTGCTTGTTTGCCACCTTAAAGTTATAAAGAAATTCTACTTACAATACATACAGTGCACGTTATAGCATCAATATAAATGGCGAGTAAATCACTTACCTTAAATTCGATTTGCCAACGACATAAAGTCATGACAGAATCGCTGAAAGACATAGGCACAAATGCTCGATGCTTGGAAAACTCAGCAGAGTTGGTACCTATATATTGTTGTCAGGATCGCTAATCTCGACATAGTTGAAAAATACACAAAGCTAGGGTCAGTAGTCCAGTTATTTATTTATAATGTTCCAATGTAACCAGTAATGAGCTACGGTGCAGAAACGTGGTATCTAACTATTATGACCTATTTAATAAGCTCAAATTAGCTAAACGAGCTGATGCTTGGTATTTATTTGTGCGATAAAATCCGGAAGGAGAAAATTCGCCGAAATTACCGACATAGCTCAAATAGTTAACACGCTGAAGTGGCAATGGGAAAGCCACAACTCTTGTCAAACTGATAACTGACAGAGATGAAAAGTTCTGTTAACGCAGGGATCGGAAGATACAGCAGGGAGGCCTTCCTACCAGGTAGACAGACGACCCGGTTAGCGCAGCAGGAAGCCGATGGGCGCGAGCGGCTCAGGACTGGCCGTTGCTTGGAGACATTGGGAGAGGCCTACGTTTAGCAGTGGAGGCCTTTCAGCTGACACGACGACGAGATAATATATATATTTGGTTAATATAAATACTATATTGACCATCTCCCGCGACCTAATTTGCGATTATTTATAGCCGTTTGTTAGCTAAGAGAGATTGTGTAAAAGTATGATAAATATGGTATTGTATAATATGGTAATTTACGAGTTATTGGGCATACAATTAGCTATTTTAGACCATATACACAGCATCAGACGCAGGATTGCGGCTCTGGGATGATCAATTGTCACGCAGCACTGAATGGATGGTTAGAAGAGGCTGTTTCCCATATTATAATTTGCGCCCTTTGCCAGTTCTTGATAAACTATAAAAAATAACTCAGAATCTAAAAGAAATCGTTTATAGGGTTCCGTAACTAAAAGAAATAAGGAACCCTTATAGGATCACTTTGTTGTCTGTCTGTCTGTCTGTCAAGATTCTTTTTCTCAGGAACGTGTGAAGATATTAAGTTGAAATTATTATCAAATATTAAGGTCTACGTTCCCTTAAAGCTTTAAAAAAATTAAGCTTCTAACTCAACTAAATAAAAAAATACTGCCGAAATACGGCGATTTTCGTCGTATATTTTGGCATTCTCAAATAAATAAAAACCTATGGGGTACTTCCCGTTGTTCTAGAATCATAAAATTTGGCAAGAAGCAAGATGTTACATCACAAATATACAAAAAAATTCAAAAACTGATACTAAAGCCATATGTTTGTGGGACTTAATCGCATGACTAATTGATCTACAATATATAATAAGTTGGTACGGAACCCTCTGTGCGCGCGCCAGACTCACACTTGGCCGGTTTTTTTTACCTGGAAACCATATGCATGTAATTTCTTACTCGCACTTTTTACGAAAACCAACCATTATGTTTCAATGACTCTCACGAACCGCTCAACCAATCCCAACATATAAAGTGTCACGGCCCACTTCCACTTCTATAACCTTTTTTGAGAATTTTGACAATTGGTTTCTGTCAACTCCAGGTTTTGTCTGCATTAGGGTGTTTTTTGTAGCGAGTGAAGTATTTTATTTTGTATATGTAGTGTGTAATTAGCTTTAAATTACCCTTTTGCGTGTTATTATTTCAAAATCATTGTAAGATTATATATCCATACAGGCATGGAATGCCATACTCATTTACGTCAACAGTCTTTTAAATCTGATTTTTAAAAAGATGACAGATGGAAAAATATTGAAAGTCAGTCTTTTGGAGATTTTCTCGAAGATAGATGTTAAAAACAAAATTTGCAATTTTTACCTAAAATAAATAGGAATTAATCTTTTTGGAGTGCATCAAGTTCTTCGAGAAACAGGAACTAAGGAGATGTTTTTTTTTTTTTTTTTTTTTTTTTTTTTTTTTATACCACTAAGGTGGCAAACAAGCTTACGGCCCACCTGATGGTAAGCGGTCACCGTAGCCTATGGACGCTTGCAACACCAGGGGTATCACTTGCGCGTTGCCGACCCTTCAGAAATCTAATAACTTCTTTCTTGAAGAACTCCATACTGTAGTCCTTGCAGAAAACCTTGGCAGGGAGCTCATTCCACAACTTAAGCGTTCGCGGGAGGAAGTTTCTCTGAAACCGCACTGTACGCGACCATTTAGGTTCTAAAGTGTGAGAATGAATTCCCTGCCGATGGCGAGCGGTGCGATGGTAGAAAGTAGCCGTGGGCATCATTTCGAACAATTCCTCAGAACACAACCCATTGTACAAGCGGTAGAACACACACAGTGAGGCAAAGTCTCTCCTCAGACTTAAGGGCTCGATACCGCAAGTGAGTTTGGAATCGTCGACAATTCTCACAGCCCGTCGTTGAACCGAGTCAAAAGGGCCAAGCTGGTATCCGGGTGCACCTGCCCAGAGATGGCAGCAGTACTCCATATGGGGCCTAACGTCTAGATAGGAAAAAGACGGCAAAACAGATAAATTCGGAAACTGAATTTAGTGCAATTTATTATGGAATTATAGACTTTCAAATTGTTTATTTGTGAATTAGTGATTGTATATAAAACTAAAAATAAATTGTATTAACGAACCTATCTTTTCATTTATCTTCCCCTGGGGAATTGAGTCTTAACAAGCGGCGCCCAACGGGATAAAAAATACAATTTTTTATAGTTCTGTATACGATCACCTCACGCAAAAGGTTTTTTTTTAAAAAAAAAAAATAGACATAATTTATATTTTTTTTTCAAAATTAAAAAAAAAATGCAACTATCTGCGTTACATTCATGTTTTACATGAGATTTTCGGACTCGTTTGGCTAATAACTATTTTTTTTCTTTCGTCTCTTGTTTAAACAGTTAAAAGGTTGTATTGTAAGAAAATCTTATTTATTTACTAATCGTGAGATTAGTGACGAATTGCTAATATTAATAGTGTTTAATATTCATATAGGTCCACCAGGAAAAAATACTTCGGAGAAAAACGTTTACATCGTTTTTTTCTTCTTTTTTTGGACAAATGGAGACAGTGAAAAGCTGTGTCGTTTAATTATTTATATTTGTCTCAAGTGAAGGGTTCTTTTACTACGTTATAAAACTACGTTATTTAACTAATAAATAAAAAGTCCCTACTAATAATAATTTTATTTTTGTTGTTTCCAAGATTATCTTCGTCAATTATGTCTAAAGCAGTACTTGACATAAGTGGGATTACACGTATAACATCTTGGAATCAATTATATTAATATTGTTTTTACAAAAAGACTGTAAAGTAGTAAAAGCTTCGTTACGAATATGTGAAGAAATTTTAAAAAAAATATATATATAAAATAAAATTAGTAAAACTGGAAAAAACTATTAAATATCACTTGCTCAACAAGAGTGAGCTGATCTATGAAACTTTAGTGAGATTTGAGAAACCAGCAGAATCTTTAATAGGTCTGAAGCGTCAAATATTAAAGTTGGTTGAAAAATTACCAGCTAATGAGGTATTTGAGTCAACTTTAGATCCCAAAGAGGATATTGAAGGTGTAAAAGCTACTTTAACTTTTATAAAACAAAAGTTAGAAGACACAGGTATTAATAAGGAAAAAATTAAACGGTTGGAAGCTTTTTTAAATCATATACATTTTATATTACTACGTATTGACATCACGGATGAGTTAAACTTGGGTCCAGAACTGGCCACAGTTAAAAATGAGTTCCAAAAATTGGATAAATTATGGAACAACAAGATTTTAGAGATTACTGAACTAGAATTCAATTCATTACAAGAAATTGTTGATTTAACTGATGACAATAGGTCAGAAGTCGGTAGTTTACCGGGAATTAACCAAGTATCTCAAAAATTTAATGAGGTCGTCAATAATTTAGAAATATCCAGGGAATATTTAGAAGATGTAGACGTTAAACAAAATAAATTTATCACAGTTTCTTGTGATAGAAGCTCTGCACTTGAGCTGAAACGATTTATTTATAATGGGAAATCCTGCCCTAGGTCGTTTTTACAAAAACTAGAGGAATTTAGGCTTTCTAGGAATACAAAGAAAGAATTACTGTTAACTAGAGCGTTTGAACTCTTTTCTGACGACGCTTTACATTGGTTTAGATTTATTAAAAAAAAGGTAAGCAATTGGGACGAACTTTGTATTAAATTAGTTGAAGATTTCGGTATTTTCGACTACGATTATAAATTATTGAACTATATATACAAACGTACTCAAGGGGAGAATGAAAATATCGTTATTTATGTTGCAATAATGGTTGAAATGTTCAATAGGCTAAAGAAATCGCTTTGTGAAAGTGACCAGTTAGAAATATTACTTCGGAACATTAGACCATGTTATTCTTTTTTTGTAATACCTGCAAATATTATGACGATTGACAATTTAATTTACATTTGCAAGAAATACGACCAATTTCTTGAAAAAAATAGGAATTTCAAAGAGCCAGAAAACGGGGAAGTGATTTTTTCTGATTTTGATTATAAGAAACCTAGTAGTTCTTCAGAAACGCCCTTTGCTAATAACAAAGATATTAATTATGAAAATTGGAGACAGAAAGAGTTTAGAGCGAAACCCCTTGATAATTTTAAATCTTTTAAAAATTACAAACAAAAACCTTTGGTTAAGTTGGAATCTAGTTCTCCTAATTATAAACCAACGGTTTATAGGAATAAAAGTTTTAATCCGATACATAACGAAGCGCCAAAGGAAATTGCGGCAGTTCATGAAAATCGTCCGCCATTCTGTGTTCGATGCCGTGTACATGGACACGAACTTAGTAAATGCACATCTAATAACATTGTCTGTTATAGATGTGGTGTTAAAAATTTAAGAACGATAGATTGCCCTAATTGTTATCAATCTTCTTATAAGAATTACTTTTAAAATACTATAAATTATAATCGTTGTAGACAGTATTTACACGACTGGTCGTCATGGCTTAGCAAAGTCAATATTTTTTTCAATTCCTTTCGTACTTCGGTCCTGTTTAACAATGAAAATGATAATTTACGTCCTTTTTTAAAAATAAATATAAAAGAGACAGAATGTATGGGTCTTTTAGACACAGGTTCTTGCATCAGCGTTTTAGGGAATAATTCACATCTAGCCATACAAAAGCTAGGTTTTACACTTTTAAGGGATGAGAATATAGAAGTTTCGACTGCTGGTAAAGCAGTACACCAAGCTATTGGCTATTTTTTATTGCCAATGGTATTTAATAAACAATGTAATATAATTAAAACATTTGTTTTCCCAGATTTGTTCCCTTCAATAATTTTAGGAATAGATTTTTGGAAATCTTTTAATTTGGCACCTAATCTTTTTCAAGTTAAGAACGAAATTAAAAAATCTAATATTTCTGAACTTTCTAAAGTGGAAAACAAGATTCAGTTTTATAATAAACTTTCCCCTCTTCAAAAGGAGACGGCGGACAGAGTTATTAGTAATTTTAAAGCTATTTCGTTTGAGGAAACTGGCATTATTGTTGAAACCAATCTAGTTACACATAGAATAGATACTGGTGATCACGCACCGATTAAACAACGAAATTATAGGCTATCTCCGGAAAGACAACGGGTACTTAGTGAAGAAGTAGATAAAATGATAAAGTGGGACATTATTGAACCATGCGAGAGCCCATGGTTATCTCCAGTCTTAGTTACGCCTAAGAAGAATGGCGAATGGAGATTTTGTTTGGATAGTAGGAAATTAAATTCAATTACTAGGAAAGACGCGTATAATTTACCTTTTATTAATGAAATCTTAGATAATTTGTCTAATGCGAAATATTTAAGCAGTATTGATATTGCAAAAGCATTTTGGCAGATTCCTTTACACGTAGATGACAGAAACAAAACTGCGTTTTACGTTCCGACACGCGGCAGCTTCCAATTTAAACGATTACCCTTCAGGTTATCAAATAGTCCTGCTACACAACAGAGATTGATGGATTCCTTGTTTTCTCCCAATTTTAACAACAAAGTGTTCTGTTATTTAGATGATATTATCATTATTAGCGAGAGTTTCGAAGAACACATATCCCTTTTAAATCGAGTACTTGAAAAACTCACAAAAGCTCGTTTAACTATTAATTTTGAGAAGTGTAAGTTTTTTAAAAATGAGCTAAAATATCTAGGTTACATTGTGGACGAACGTGGTCTACGCACAGACCCAGATAAGGTGAAAGCCATTCTTGAAATCCCTACTCCTAAATCGCGTAAGGAGGTTCGTCATTTTTTAGGAACAGCTAGTTACTATAGACGTTTTATACCCAATTTTAGTACTGTAGCTGGTCCTCTTAATTTATTAACGTCTGCGGGTAAAAATACGCCAAGATTTAAATGGACGAAAGAAGCAGATAACGCATTTAATACTTTAAAAAATCATTTTGTAAATACACCTATTTTAGCTTGTCCCAATTATGATCTACCATTTAGTGTACATTGTGATGCATCTGGTTTTGGCATAGGTGCAATGCTTACTCAGGAGGTAGACGGCAATGAGGTTGTTGTGGCATACATGAGTAAGTCTTTATCTAAACAACAACGGAATTACTCGGCCACGGAGCGAGAAACGCTAGCGGTTATTCTAGCATTAGAGCATTGGCGTTGTTTTCTTGACAACGGGAAACAATTTATTATTTTTACTGACCATGCTGCATTGAAATGGTTTTTAAAATTATCTAATCCAACGGGTAGGTTAGCCAGATGGACCATTCGGTTTTCTTGCTTTAATTTTATTTTAAAACATAAAAGAGGAAAGGATAATGTTGTTCCTGATATTTTATCTCGGTCTACCCCTATAATAGAGAACACATCAACTGACGTACAGACTGACGTAGATGATGTTTCCCATAAATACGTAGAACCAATTGATACTGATCGGAGTATGATTTGGTACGAACAAAAGCGTACCAATTGCTTAAATAATCCATCAGATTGTTTAGATTTCTGTATTAAGGACGGGAAATTACTTAAAAAAGTTAAAACGTAACCTGATAGTGATTACATGTGGAAGGAGGTTCCGAATCCTAACGATAGGCTTAATATTATTGCGGCTAAACATACGGAGCCGTCAAACTCACATTTTGGTGCTTTTAAGACCTTTAAAAAGATATCAAAAGATTTTTATTGGCCAGGAATGTTCCGCCAGATATCCAACTACATAGCTGATTGTTCTACATGCTTGGCTTACAAGCATCAAAACCATTCCCCATTTGGTGTCATGGGAAAACCTAAAATTTGTTCACGTCCTTTTCAATGTATCTCCATTGACTTAGTTGGTCCTCTACCAATGACAAGGGATAGGAATCAAAACATCTTGGTTGTCACATGCTGTTTCAGTAAATACTGTTAAATTATTCCTTTAAAAAAAGCCACAGCGGCTAATGTATTAAAAACCTTGGAAAACGATGTTTTCTTGGTTTACGGAGTACCCCAAACAATAATTATGGACAATGGTTCACAATTTACCAGTCACGATTGTAAAAATCTTTGGGAAAAATATAACATTCCAAAAGTATTTTACACTCCACGTTACTGTCCACAAGTAAATACTGTGGAACGTTATAATAAAACTATTATTACGGCTATTGCAGCCTTAGTAGGCGAAGACCACCGAACTTGGGACAAATTTATTCCACAAGTACAAATGGCTATTAATTCGTCTTGTAATCATACGACTGGCTATTCACCAGCGTTTTTAGTTTTCGGCCGTGAATTAGTGACCGATGGTAATATTTTCGCGAAGTACGAGGACTTCGACAATTTCGTATTTATGCCCAGGGATATTTATGCTGAGCATACAGGGTTTCTTGCTAATATATTTAACAAGGTTGAATTAGCTTTATATAAGGCACATCAGAAGAACGCAGAACATTATAATCTGCGTCGTACTTTTAAAGAGTTTAATGTTAATGATTATGTATGGAGACGCAATCACGTTTTAAGTGATGCCGGCGGTTATTTCAGCACTAAGCTAGCTCCGAAATTCGTAAAATGTCGCGTTATACGTAAAGTTTCGCCGTTAGTATACGAACTGGTGGACTTAAATGATAAAAATGTGGGTATTTACCATATTAAAGATTTTAAATGTTGAAGATATCTCTTAAATTGAGGGCACATTTTGTGCAATTTAATTATAATTAACTACTTATGTAATGGACCAAAGAAATTGGTTTTTAAAGCATTTGCTTTATATATTATTGTTTATGAAGCTAATATATGCTCTCCTAATTGTTTTGCAACTAACTTAAGAGTTAGTGATGTGTTTTTTTAAATTACTAATCACGATATGTTGTTTTTTTTTACGATCTTCAAAATTCAAAAGTCATTTAAACGACACCGTCGTTATTATAAAAATAACATTTAGACCTAATTTAATTTATATTCCTCTTTAACCTAGCTCAAAATTTAAAAAGTCATTTGAACGACACCGTCGTTATTATAAAAATAACATTTAGACCTAATTTAATTTATATTCCTCTTTAACCTTCTTCAAAATTCAAAAAGTCATTTTAACGACACCGTAGTTTTTATAAAAATAACGCTTAGGCCTTTATTAATATTTTGTTGTGTTTTTTTTTATCTTTTATTTCCTTTAGAGGAAAAATATTTTTTTTTTTTTCGATTGGCATGCAAGAGATGCTTTGATTTGTATTTATATTTAACTACGAATAATAATTTTCATTAAAGTCGATTGGATGCATTCTTTATTTAAATATTTTAACTGATTCTCAAAAAAGCTATTTGTTCTCTCACGTCAAGAGACGTAATTTCTATGTTGTATATTTTTTTGTCTATTTGACACGTAATTGAAACGTAATTTAACGTTATTTTATATTTTTTCTCAATATTACTATAACAACGACAAATTTCGTTGTTGATGTCTGCGACATTATTTATTGTAATTTTCTTTACATAATTTCTTTAGTAGTACTCCTTCCTTGTGTCGGTTATACGACTTTTGCGTTATTAAATGGAGACCAAAGAACACGACATCTTTGGCTCATTGTTAAGTCTAAAAGCTATTGTAGCTTATTATATAAAAATACTTAATTTATTTTAACTAATTTGCTTTATTAACTATCTAATGTCTTACTCGTTTTACTTTCTAGCTACTTTCAAACTTGCAATTTTAGACAGTCTCTTTAATATTTATCTCATAATTAAAGGTTTTTAATACAGCGGGGTTTTATCTTGAGCAGTATGACAACTCATTAAATAAGCTTATGTCCAAAATATGGAGCGGATTGACAACTCCTTAAAAAAGCCATTGTCGAGGAATTTGAGCGGTGGGATAACTCATTAAATAAGCCTTATATCGTATTCCTAGTTGTAATAAGGCATTTGGCCAAGATACAACAATTAACATCAAGTCCCTTACAGATCGGTCATGGGGTTCCTTAGCGGTTATGCCCTTTGTGTGTGGATGAATGTATAGAAATTATATGAGGTAAGCGTGTTAGGTTTGGTTAGTATGAGTGATGAGGTTAGAGTATTAGATGCGTACGTGATGTAAGTTTTTAGGGATCGGTTCTGTTTTTTAAATTATTAAACTAACAGCCGGAAAATTCGTCTAACCGAATTTTCACGAGGAAGGGGGGACTTGTTAAGACTCAATTCCCCAGGGGAAGATAAATGAAAAGATAGGTTCGTTAATACAATTTAGTTTTAGTTTTATATACAATCACTAATTCACAAATAAACAATTTGAAAGTCTATAATTCCATAATAAATTGCACTAAATTCAGTTTCCGAATTTATCTGTTTTGCCGTCTTTTTCCTATCTAGACGATGGTATCATAATTTTCCCTTCGGGTCGACTGTATTGTCGAAAATATCAATTAATCGTAATATGATGTAATATTCACCAATTTTCAGCAATCTATGCTATTACCATTCTTTTCAGATTGAGAAATTAAAAATCAATATGGCGAAAAAAGCCAATCCGCAGAATCAATATAGCAATAATCACCTATCCAAATAAATGCACTTAGGTACCTGTTGGGAGGGTTTATGGTAGAACCCACAACCTTGAGATATTTTATCGAGAAATGTAAACATTCTCTTATTAAATCTCGTGCGGTAAGTTCCTCTTGTAATTTACATCTCCTTAGTTCCTGTTTCTCGAAGAACTTGATGCACTCCAAAAAGATTAATTCCTATTTATTTTAGGTAAAAATTGCAAATTTTGTTTTTAACATCTATCTTCGAGAAAATCTCCAAAAGACTGACTTTCAATATTTTTCCATCTGTCATCTTTTTAAAAATCAGATTTAAAAGACTGTTGACGTAAATGAGTATGGCATTCCATGCCTGTATGGATATAGAATTTTACAATGATTTTGAAATAATAACACGCAAAAGGGTAATTTAAAGCTAATTACACACTACATATACAAAATAAAATACTTCACTCGCTACATTTTAAACCTTACATTTCTAAATAACTCCACTCAAACCTAAATATCTCGAGAACTACAAGTTCGATTGCGACAACACAAAGTGCGCGTTGTGCTCCTCAGAACTAAATATCTTCAATAACATCAATTTGGAGTACTAGAAGCTCTCACAGAAAATAATAACAACAAATAAACTCAAAAATGTTAAATACCTCAACCTAAAAAATTACCATTGCATTTTTCGACCAAAAAAAAAGTCCTACACCCGTACAATAGGGTCTATTTTTCGAGAGTGTGTGTTTAAGAAGTAAAAATTGTCATTTCTATAAAAACTTATTCCATGATGTCTGCTTTCAAAACTGGAAATTTGATTTTCCTTATGCGTAGTGCACGTTCGAAGCTGCCAAATTGCATATTGCTCCAAAGAGCAATTGCAAAGAAGAAAACACGTACCGTTTTATATTAAAATCCTGAAACAAAGCACTGTGAATTGACTGAAGTGCCTTCATAGAAGGTTTCAGCAATTAGAGTGTTGGTACTTACTAATTTCTATTTGTGTGTCAAGTCATCATTTGGAACATTGGACTCACACACTGAAAGCAATGTTCGTGTTTCTGAATGGACCTCATTCTGAATTTTTCTCTAATGTGTTATGCACATACTGCCAATTTAAATGTAAAAATATCTGTCACCGTAAATATTCAATTATCAACCCTAACATTGAATAGCTCGTATTCACTTCATGCCAAGCTTTTTATGATATGTTTGATTCAACCATGTTCGGCTATCGATGTATTGTGGATTCCATGAATTATACAAAACCTATGCGAATAACGCGCTACGCTGAATTTTCATCGTATAATGTATTTGTAATTTCTATTCCATTATATTTCAACGAAAAATATGTAGGTTATTATAAGTTGATCAATTTAGAATACTTAATTTTAAGTTTATGAAGTTTATGGCTAACAATATAACTGTTTCTATATATTATCAACTTTTCGCTCTTGCTTGTCTTTATTCCAGTCAAGTTAGGCAAAAAGTGCAGATTTTCTCTAAAGCTGCGATTTATCCTCGCAAAAGTATAGGTTTTAATATAATAAAATATATGGCACAACGGCAACAGTTCACAAGTTGGTGTTTATTAAGTAACATTCATATATATAGATAAGTTCTCGTAATTTTGAGTTTTTTGGTTAAAAAAAATGCCTAAAAAGGATGCATTTTCAGTAAAAGCTTTATGCAAGATATTCTTCAAATTACATTTAATAATTTTAATCCGAAATACAGGTTTATTATATTTTTAACCGATTTCAAAAAAAGGAGGTTCTCAATTTGACCCGTATGTTCGTTTGTATGTATGTATGTTTTTCCGATATGATCTCGTGATTGGCTGAACCGATTTTGATGCGGTTTTCAGATAATTTTTCAGCAAGTTTTCAGATTAATGTAATTGTTACATTCTGGAGAAGGTTCTGGTATACAAAAAATGTCTTCCGCATAGATCCGTTATTATTTAAGCGATCTAATACTTCAAGTCGACCGATTTTTGTTGATTCGCTTTATTTTGTCGACAATATTAGTTAATACTGTCGTCTACATATTTTAGTGACTAGGTAGTAACTAACCGGCTTTAAAAAAATAAATGAAGTTTGTATGTATGTTTCCTGACTACTCGACAAAGCCGTGTCCGATTCGTAAAATTCTTTTGTTTGAAAGGGTATACTTCTCAGGTGGTCCCGTGGTCGTCAGGTCAGGATATAATTATGGAATCCTGGAGAAATCGAGGGACTCTCAAAGCGATTTAGGTATTCTTTTAATGTACGAGAAAAAAAGGCAAATAAGACACTTAGTAAACTAAAAAATATTTTTTTAACAAAATAAGAACCAAGTTCAATAAGATGCACTAAAAAGGTAAAAATAATAAATTAAATAAATCTGATGTATCAACATTAAAAATTTAATCAATAGACGGAACAGAATTTTATATCTGTAATTAATATGAAATTATTAAAATATAATCCAATTTTCTTAAATAAATTGTATAACTGTATAACGCTTTACTTCCCACGGCGCTTTAAGGAATTGATATTGATATGAAAATGATGGAATTGATAAAAAAAATAATAAAATTAGAAAAAATAATAATAAATAATTTAATAATATAAGAATTAAAATAATAATATTTATAATAAATAAAATTCAAACTTTTTGATCGGTTATGCCAAAATGTTTGGCGCTTATGGTTTTAAAAGCTTTTAATAAGCCATTAGTTTTTAATATATTTACAGTGTTGCCGGTATTGCTTGTATGGAGCAACTTCAAACAATATTCAAAATTTATGACTAAGCAGATCTCATAAAACTAAAAAGGCCGAGCGCTAAATTTTTTTTTAACCAAAATACAAAGTAAAATTATGGGAACTTCATAGATTATGGTAAATCAATTTTATATTAAGGTTATAACTTTTATAACTTTTTTATTATTTGGTTTTAGAGCGTCCTAATAATAAAAATAGTAAAATATGTATTGAAAAATATTCATAGTCCGCCACGCTGGCCCAGAGCGGATTCTGGAATTGTCATACGTCTTTTTGACGTGCGCGGGCTGGTTTCATGACGATGTTTTCCTTGACCGAAAAGCCAGTCCAGTTTGTAATGTACTTAAGAAATTTACGCCCTGATTTATAGTCGTAGCTTAGACAAAGTAAAATTCTAAGAAAGAGGCAATTAAATGCAACAATGAAAAAAATAGAGGCCCGTTTTAATAATCGTTGTTTAGACAAAGTATTACTTATTGCTAAGACATAGGCTTAGCTTGAATAATGTAATAATAAACACTGCTTAGACATATACACGTTGCTTAGCATGTCCTTATTCTTAGCTGCGCCTGAGTAACGAATTTCCTCTACTCAAGATAGTCTAAGAACGTAATGTGTTAACAATATTAAAACATGGATTCAAATGCTCAAATATCCATGAATTATTTTCCTAGCTGCTTACTTCGACTTCTGTAAGGGTACCATAGACAAATGGGAGAGGTGTGAGAGGATGGGGAAATAATTCCATTACATAAGTACCTATGGTACCGTCGTCGGTGCGCAAGTTAAAACTCGAAATCGACCGATTTTTTGCTATGTATGGCATTGGATGCACGCAGGTACAGGTTACAAGCCATACAGCCCTGTCGATAGACGAAATGACTGTTTAACTATTAATTTTTTTGTATGGCTATCATAAATTTTTTTCTGTTTTTGAAAATCCGGTAAATATGACTAATAGGATTATTGAGTATTGTATAGAATTCTCCAAGTAAGACTTTCAGAAGTATTACTTAGGACATTACTTAGCAACGACTATTAATCCGGACCTAAGAAACACTCATTTGTGTTCGCTCGGCTTGAACCTCCGCCCCTCAGAGCACGATCCTAACACCGAAACTGCTACTATAATTATTCAACGGTATTTCAATATAAAAGTGGTGTTTTCTCTTCTACCATTAATTGATTTTCTTTTAGAACAGAGTTTTAATGGAAAATATGTTTATAATAATAATTCGATACAATTTTTTTTATTAAAGATATTTTGCAGCAAAAGCATAGCAATCTGAATAGTAAATCTTCGAAGAAGTATCTAAGATTTGTGATTTTGTCTGTAATGTACAGAGAGTTAACAAATGAATAAAGTTTTCCTTCAGAGGAATAACCTTACAACTCTGTTCACATTGTTTGACTTCCTGTCTCTTGAGGAATGCTCCAAGTCTATTTGTAAAACGAAACTTAGTCAAGAATTTGCTTTGAGCTTCGTGTTTGAGCAAAAGATTTCTCGAAAACCAGGTCAGTTGCATATCGGACACACACATCATAGGGTTCTGGGATCTTATTGAAAAACAGTCTCGAGCTATTCAGACTCTGGAATTCGTGACTTAAATGTATGGCAGTCTGAATAACCTCTCGAAACCCGTAAATGTACTTGCATACATTTTTTCCTCGAATTCCAAAGTCCGAATAGGTCCAGACTGTTCCCAATAACCTACCTGTAGTCTTCAAGTGTCGCCACAAATAGTTCCTGCACTAATCCATACTAATATTATAAATGCGAAAGTAATTATGTCTGTCTGTCTGTTACCTCGTAACGCTTATACCGCTGTATCAATTAAAATGAAATTTGACAGGGTTATAGTATGAGTCCCGGGGATTATTTATATTAATATATATTAAAGCTTCATGTGTAATGAACTTAAGAGATCAATTTTAGTGTGTCAAAATAGTACCTTCGGTACTTGTAACAAAGCTACGAAGCTGCCGGACTGAAAGCCGATCCAAGTCTATAATGCCTCTATTTCTTGGCAGAGATTATTAGATACGAGTGACAGATTTAAATGAACTCAATATTGTATAATAGTCGGATACAACAGCGAAAGCTGGCAAGCTTTGACTATTCATAAATAAAATATAGTAAATAGATATCTTATTTGTCTTGTTTCATTGTATATTTTGTATAACTTAATTGTTTAAGGTATTTGTGAAAATTTGTTATAACCGCGATTATTTCAGTGGAAAAAAAAATATGTCGTCGAAAAGTAGACAGAGATTTATTTACAAATTCTTTATCACAAAATCTATCTACTATGTAAGATACATTTAGTATTGAATAAACAAACAACTCCTAGTGACTTATTAAGTATTAGTACTTTAATATTAGAAATACACGAATTTTCATTAAATTAAGAAATACGTCATAAATTTGTATCTTCGTTTAAGGGAGCCTTTTCTTTACGTAATATGTGAAGAATATAACTTAATAACGTAGAATACTATATTACTCAATAATTAATATTAGAAAATTTACTAAACAATTATTTATAGTGTTATATTTTCTACGCCAATATCAAAAGACTGAAGCAAATTTTAATTAATTTTAGTTAACTAGAACTAACATTGCATATTTTTTGGTTTGCTAAATGAAATTAAATTTGCTCAATAAAAAAGTCTAAAAAACTAATAATTTAGCTACTTTTAAAACGTTACGTGTGCAAGAAATTATACTGTGGTAAGCTAAAATTCTAACCAAAATTTATGTGAAATATTGCATAATAAACCTTAACCTTAACCGTGATTTTTAAAATCTTAGTAATTTATATATACCTAAAAAAAATTAATTAAAAACTTTTTTATTACTTATATGGTAGCTTCGTTTACAAAAAAATTGAATATGAATTAACTGAAGTTTCAAATAGCTTATTTTATGTGTGTGTGTGTGTGTATTTTATAGTCTTACACGCATTTCGTTTTTAAGTTTATTCAGTTTACTTCACAACTAAACAAAATATTATATTTTCAAAAAGCAATCATAAAACGTTGAAGCTATACAGCGCACCTGCGCTCTAAAATGGAAGCTCTCGATATTGTTTTATTCCTACTTACTCTTATTATAAAAGTCGTCTTCATAAAACTGAAAAACGATATTTGTATATTATATAGAATATGTCTTTAAGATTTTTTGGAATCTCTTAATAATTAAAAAAATCGGCCAAGTGCGAGTCGGACTCGCGCACGAAGGGTTTCATACCATTATCTACAAAAACAAGCAAAACTTAAATATATTTTTTTTTTGTTTTTTAGTATTTGTTTTTATAGCGGCAACAGAATAACATCCTCTGTGAAAATTTAACCGTCTAACTATAACGGTTCATGAGATAGCCGGTGACAGATGGACGGACGGACGGACAGCGAAGCTTTATTAATAGGGTTCCTAATTACCTTTAAGGTACGGAACCCTAAAATAGTATAACCTAATCTTTTTTTCAATACACATATTATGATACCGTATCAGCACCCAGTTAGCCGAACCCTTTGCTCGAATATAAGATGACACATGTCTTTATTATTTTGCCGGTTGTATATTTTAGTTTATTTCTATCAAAATTTTGATGAACGACAACTCAAGTATTCTGCTAAATATTCCATTCATCTTCCACCCCATTGTTAGTAAGTTTAACATGCTCCCTAATATTCAGTGACTTGCAGTTCTCAGCTTCAGCTCCAACAGTTTATCATTATAGTTTTACTCTTATTTGTGTCATGACGTCGACTTTTCGATGCCCAGTAGTTGTTTATCATTAGCTTATAATAAGGTGTTAAATATGAGAGATGAGAACCGAACTGAAATTAATTATGGTGTTTTTTTCCGCAAGGAATGTCAATAACAAGCTTCTCTGCCGAAAAAAAGTAGCCATAAACCCCTAAAGATGCATATACCAGGTAAGCCTTAAATTTTTGTAGAACGCCTACAATTGTCTTTTTAGGATTCCGTACCTCAAAAGGAAATAATAAACCCTTATGGGTTCACGTTGTTGTCTGTCTGTCTGTCTGTCAAGAACCTTTTTTTCAGGAACGCGTGAAGGTATCAAGTAGAAATTAATATCAAATACTAACGTCTACGGTGTCTTAAAGTCGTTAAAAAACCAAGCATCTAAGTCTATGCAATAAAAAAATATGCCCAAAATTCGATTTGACGCATATCGCGAAAATAGGAAAAATCCAAAAACTGATAATTTGTAGTTATAGGTATCATATAAATTGAAGGGAATCCTCGATGTGCAAGATTTGATTAATGAAAAGAAATATGAAGTTAACGATATATATTGTATAGATTAGGTGACCTGACAGACATTGTTCTGCAGATATGGTTCCTGCCGTTCCCCGTTACATCGCTCGCCAGCGTTTTACTTCGTTTTTGCTTAGGGTTCTTTCTTTTTCTTCGGCTCCTGAGCCTATATATAACCTTACTAATGAATATGGCTATCAAATGCAAAAAATGTTTCAAATTTAAGATTAGCGTGTTAAAAAAAAGAAACAAAATCTTTTATTATATAAGTACAGATAAGTGAAACTAATTTTATCAAAACAGAAGAGTAAAAGTTGGGATCTAAACAGGATTTACGCCAAAGCAGAAGTTCTAGTTTCAGATTTCAACGACTTTCTAACAATTCAGAAAACGTTTCTCTCTTGAACAAGAGCGCTTTCAACGATTTCAAGATTCTTGCTCTATAAATTTTGCGTGCGTCTTGAATTCAGTGTAGCGAAAACAGTTAAATTATAATATAAAGACAGTTCTTATATTATATTCAGTGTTGTATAAAAATATTATATGCTTATTGAACTTGTAGTTTAAACGCCTGTTTGTATGTCCCATATTTTTTTTTTAGAAACGATTTAGTCTACAGCGCTGAAATTTTGTAGACGAATAGTAAATTATACCACCTATTATAATATGTATCTTGAAAAAAAATAAGAGTGCCTCCCCTACGCCTACATGTATAATTTATAGATATTGTTTTTATAAACTCATCGAATGTGATATTTTTATATACAGGGAGATTAACCTCAGTTTTCCAAAATTATACTCCGTTCTTTTAAATATTGCTAGAAAAATCTACAAGAATCCAAAATAACAAATAGCCTAATGTTACTCTTTAAAAAAAGTAACTAATTATATTTAATTAATTAATTACTTAAATGTAGAAATAAAAGTATTATATTTTTAAAATATATAGTTAATATGCCAACTTTTTTTGAGCTCGATGCCAGCCTCATATTTGGAATAAATGTCCTACCTTTCCGACCTTAAAAAAATCGTGGTTTGCTAGTATCGTATTAGTGTTCTCAAATTCGTGTATTTGTTTTTTAAAATAATTTACATGTTAATAATAAGTTTATTTTACATTAATTTCTATATAGTTTGTTCATTAATTATTTTAAGTTTTGAATACTTAATAATACTCATTCTAGATTTATTTTAGTTTCATACCTACTTCGTTAACTTACAGTATTTACTTATGTAAATATTTCCTATAATCTGAGGTTGGCACCGACCTCAAAAAAATAGTTGGCATATTTACTGTATACAAGTCCTAGTGACTTATAAGAAGTCCTAGTACATCAATCTTATAAACACACAAAATCTTCATTGAAGTAAGAAATACAATATAAATATACATACATAGAAATAATCTCTCTTCGTTTATGACTCCCTGAAGGTTAGAGTCTTAGAAGAAAATATATTATACATGCCATATCCTTGGCTATAATATCATCAATTTAAATAAATACTTTCATATCAAAGATGCAGTCAAACAAGACAAGACTTGTAAGTGACGCTCGTTACGAGCGTATTTCCAAATCAAAGATGTAGTTCGGATTTTCATCGGTCAGACTTGTGCCTCGGTAGCTCAGTGGTTCAAGTTTCAAGGGCCGCAGGTTCAAGTCCTGGCTCGAGGTTAATCTTTTGACTGCATCTTTGATATGAAAGTATTTATTTATATTGATCACATTTACTGTAGATTTTTTAAAAGATAAAACTTTTATTTCTTACTTTTTAGTTATTAATAAATACATTACAGTTTCGATGTCAGTATAATTTTTTTTAAATTACTCAATTTGGTTTTATGTTTTTTAGTGTATTTTTTAAGACGGCTCAATCTCCTGATCAAAATATTATTTTTCCTTAATTTTAATCTTTTTAATATTCTATTTTACTATTATTATTAGTTTATACAAATAAATTATAATTAACAAAAATGATCTACAAAAAAGCCATGTAGTTTCATACAAATATAATAACTAAACACGTAAAAGATGTACGTGTTGTCAGTATAGTGTCCGTAGAACTCAGCAACCTCACGCGTGTCATTTTCACTCCACGTCCAATCCACGTCCAATCCACGTCCAATCCATTTCCAATACCCTTCTATTGATTTATTTTGGCCTTACTTTGAACAAGAAATGCTACTTAGGAGACGCACATTCCTTTTATCAATCTTTATTGGTACCTAGCTTTGGAATTGAGTCACTGTTTATTTTGCGCATTTCAGTTCTGTATTTTATCACATCAAACAAAGCCTAAATGAAATGACATTCTAAACTCAATAACACTTATCAAATTATATCATAGTTGCCAAAATACGATATGAAGTGGATTCTAAAGGAGAACATATAAAAGTTATGGTTGTAGAATATCACCTTAATACAAGTACTTACATCTTAAAATGTTTCAAATTATTAATTAAAAAGATACTTGAAAATTCGTTTAACTAACTCTTTAAAATATGGTAGGTTAGGTAGCTGTTTTAAATTATAGCGGTCTATTCTATCTATAAAATACTAGTAGTAAAACTTTACTTATTGTCTAATAAGAATCAAATTATATATTTTTCAACACAAATAATTAATTAATAATTCAATTATGGCTGGATGGATAAAATATGGCATGGCTTTAAGCAAAACATAGGCAAAATGTATTTTATATATTATTAATTAATTGCCAACATTACTAAAAAACGATAAAACCTAATCAATACAGAAAACAGCATACTTGGTATAAAAATTAAGATTCAAAATATCAAACTGGTTTAAGCGGTTGAAACGCTCGCTTAACCATTGTCTGACGTAAAAGTCTACGTTTTTTTTTTTATTTATTTATTATACTACACTTTTCTACATTTTGCTTAATAATATCTTAAAATCTAACTTAGATTTAACTAGATATTATGGTAATCGATATTTCCATTAGGTACTTATTAAGTACGGAGATAAGAACTACACACAGATATTTGCAATATTATATCACACCTGGTTGTAGTAACCTGTTTGCGTTAAATGTTTTATTTTTAGAGATAAAATTAGTTTTAATATCTTATACTGTAAGTAATAAATTTGGTATCGACGTGTTTCGCCCAGTTAAACCTGTTGACAATTACCAGATTTAAGTTTGTTTGATTGGTCACCTGTTCAATTTTGCTACAATTGTAAGTACATGATGCTTTGAAATTACGCAGATAGTAGTGATTGTAAGCTATTTCATAATTCCTCCCCTTAATGGATTAAGATTTTGGCTAGAGTGCACGTGAAAAAGTTTTTTCTGTTGGCATTAAGTACTCGGCCATCATCGTGAGACCATTTGCAAATAGCTGTGAAATCGGCTTGTATCTGGCTTTGTGCGACCGATATGTCTCTGTTTGCAGGTATCAGGGAAGTGTCGTCAACGAATTGAAATACTTTCAATATATGATCACACTAGACTTATCCAGCGGCTCCGCCCGCGCTAAATTCAGTCATCGGCGTAGAAGTCCTTAATTAACTCCAATTAATTAATTATACTTATAAATTACTATAGCATGCTATAGGTGCAGCAATAGTCCGTTTAACTCTGTTTTAGTTATTCCCGCAGGCACTTTTGAATTTTTAGGGATAAAAAGTAGCCTATATGCTATTCCAGGACCTAACCTATATGTTTGCAAAGTAATATTAGTAGGATTGTTCAGGTCACTGACGTAGTTTAAGTAGTTCAACGGACCAAGCACTGATCCTTGAGCTGTTCCATCTGTAATATTAATGCTGTCACTTGATGATGTGCCTTTTCTAACCAGGTAACTTCGGTTGTTAAGATAATCTTTACACCAATTCAGTATATTGCCACGCATACCACTGCTGTCTAGTCTTTTTATTAGTATTTCATGCCTGGGAGTGTCAAACGCCTTACTGTAATCGATAAATACTAATATAACGTGCTTTTTTACATTTAAGTTGCCATTTATTTCATCGGTAAAACGAGACAAAAGTAGTGTAGCGCTCTTTTAAGGTTGGAAGCCATATTGCTGATAAAATAGCACCTTGTTAGATCTACAGAAATTCTGAATTATCTTACAAACATGTTTTTCGATTATTTTATCTAATACGGATAGTATTGTAATTGGCCGGTATTTTGTGTTATCTTAAATGGCTCCAACTTTATGCCAGGTATGTCAAACTCAAAGTAATTGTTGGGCTAAATGCACCTATCGTAGTACTGAATTCTTAGCGCAATTTGTATATTATTACTCTCGTTTAATAATGTATGCGAAATAAATGTATCTAAAACTAATCAGCGGCCCTCGTAGACGTAATTTAAGAGGGCCTCCAACGCGCATATTCATTTGCATGGGCGTTAAGCAAAAATCGAGAATGTCAATCCATAATAGAGCTCATTTTTCTGTGGCCGAAATATATTATAGATATGCGAACAGCTTAGCGTAAAAAGTGAATATATTTAATTACAATTATATCACATACGATATTAAAATTCTATTATAGTATGTTTTTAAGCTTTATAGTTACTTAATATTTCAGGACATAAATTATGATCCCGCTACTAGTTGATAAGGCGCTATAAATTAAAAATAGAAAAAAGAGAGGTTAGGCCGTTTCTTTTTTTTTAAAGCAATGTTTTTACAGATATCTTAACACAAATACAGTAACTAACTAGCTAAAGAATGTAGAAAACCATGTAATTTTAGTCAGTCTGAAATTTGCAATAGGACAGTGGAATCAATTTTAAAAACGAGCAGAAAACTGCACATTCGAATAGGGCGTAGCCTTAAGCTTTTTAGTTTCAACGAATACTACATAATATTATTATGAGCAATTCTAAAAAATTGGAGCGGGCTGCAGCCAGATGCGCAGAGGGCTATGAGTATAATATGCCTGAGTAAACAATACAAACTGATCAAAAAAATTATATTTGAAATTTTGTAATCGTTACTAAATAAACCTAAGTGTGAGAATACTATAAAAAGTGCTCCTGATAACGTATTGCTGTCGCATACTTTGACGCCACAATAAAACTGAGCATTTTGCCATTTTTAATTTGACTTATATCTCGTGCTTTTTAATAATTCGATTTCATAAGCATAAACGGAATAAATAGAAAATTTTTTAATAGCATTAAAAATTGTCTACAATAATCTGGTTTATATACGAACTACACTTTGCCAGCGGCTCCGCCCGCCCTAAATTCGGTTATCGGCGTGGAAATTCTTAATTAACTCCAATTAATTAATTAATTAGTTATACTTATAAATTACTATAGCATGCTATAGGTGCAGTAATAGGTCGTTTAACTCTGTTATAGTTATTCCCGCAGAAACTTTTGAATTTTTAGAGATGAAAAGTAGCTTATATGCTATTTCAGGAGCTAACCTATATGTATACCAAGTTTTATACCGATCCGTCCAGTGGTTGAAGCGTGATTGAGTAACAAACATCCATCCAGACATACAACTTCGACATTTATACTTGTAGTTGGATACATACATAATAAACCGTATTGAGATATGAAACTTTGCCTGTTTACAACAAAAAGTTAACAATGCATATTAAGAATGAAGGGGTAAAATTCTATGAACTTATGGCAGTCAGGAGCTTTGTCATGGCACCTATTCACTGAATTCATTAGGAGTAAAGCTGACATCGTGGCATAAATAAAGGAAAACTATGAGGATAAAATGAAGGGCAGATATTTTTGCAAGTCACGAACCATTACGAAGCACGTTTCACTTTCATACAAAAGGTGAAAGAATAGAGCCTTTTGCTAAAATTTTGTAGGAACATTGTTTGCAAATATGATTGGGTGACGATGCCCTGAATATTGACAGAAGTAAATTTGTCACTTAACTTATTATGTTGTGGTCTAAATAAAGAGGTCAAATACCTGTAGGTAAATACATATTAATATAGTGTAACTTGGTTATTTAAACCTATATTTACTACTTTACATACAAAAATAAGGGCAAGGAGTTTATTGTTACATTTGAGAACCTAAATAATAGGTAATGTTTTGAGAAAAATTCTGGTTCTGTTTTACTTAAGATTGTAACTTGTGTCCATTTGCATATTCGATCTATAATGTTTATTTAGCAGGTTCTACACAAAAGCTATTAAGTTATTACTTAAAAACATAGTTTGAACATCAGTTGAGATCGTTACGTAGAGATATTTATGAAAACTTTTGGTATCAAATTATTTTACGAAATTTTCGCATTGTATTGGAAATAGGAACTATACTTGTCCCTTTCTTCCTCATTGGCACACTCTTAACACCTATTACAAGGCACTAGCTGTTACTAGCCTTTATACCCGCATCAAATTATCAACTAGCTCCTTAAGTTTAATGCGTGAAGTTATACCATTTAAAACGATATTGAACCAAAAAAGATTTTTTCAAATTGGACTTAAAGGTATCAAGTTTCGGAGATTAGGTACTGCAATCAGTCTTACAAACTCACCTGCGTCATTTTTTGAGTACAGATGTAATAGCATAATGATGAGTAACAAGAAACAATAGAGACACGTTATTATCATTATTATATTATTATTAATAATCTTTGTGATTGTTTACTGAACTGTAAATAAACTAAAGATCCAAACAAATAGATTTAAAATTATTCACAATTATTAACCCATTTTCAGACGAAAATGTAATGGATTCCAAATTACGAATTCATTGTAGGATGTTTCACAACCAGTAGCCACGTTATTTGCTTATGTATAATTCATAGATCTCAAAATACCTACATTGCGAATCGACGGACGATAAATTGATTATAGTAAAATAAACGCAAAATCATAATAATCATTTCTGTTACACATAGTTCTAACAACGATGTTGTGTGTTAAAAAAACATGATAATGGGAACTTTTACATTTTTTTAAGTTTTTTGTTACTCCTACACTCCTTTTTATGGTTCCGTGGTCAAACGCTGAAGCGTTGTAGTTTCGCTATGTCCGTCAAACGTCTATTCGTCTGTACGTCTATCCGCCCACTCATCCGTATGCCACAGCCATTTTATTCAGACTATAAAGTCAACAAAGCTGAAACTTACGATAAATTGTGTTAAATAAGATATAATATATAATAAACGCGTTATTTATACATACATACATACACAACATAAAGACTGCCACTTGCTACGATCCTGGCCTCATCTATACGCATCAATGTTATAAGTTATTTATATTACTACTATATTGACTGAGATAACTGAGAAAGGACATATATTCATTGCGACATATAGCCGAACAATTATTTTTTGCGGTCTTAAAAAAACGATAAAAGTACAGCTACTGAACCCTACACTGAGCATGGCCTGACGTGCTCTTAACTATTTTTTTTTTTCAAAAAAAAAATGGTACAAAAATCTCAAACTTATTGAAATTTGAATAATTACTACGCATTAAATGTTTCTCTCTTTTTTTTTTCTAGTGTCTACTTTTTATGAACCTTGGCTGCAGTTTTTTATATGTGAGTAATATGATGATCTTTGCTAGTTTATCTCGGTGATCCAGTAGTAGTAGTAGCTTGCTTGTAGCGGATTATATCGTACCGCTACAAGCAAGGCTGACGTCACGCGTCCTACATCGCGCTATCGAAGTTTTAGCAGTTTAGCATATATAGAAACCAAAGCTTAAGTTAAGTGGTCTACGGCATTCCCCAGGCATACCATCTCGCCTGGCCTAATGACCCCGAGCTGAGCAATTGACGCACCTTCCGCAGCAGCAGCCTACTCCTTCCGACCAGGTACACGGACCAGTTTTCAACCGCACGCTTCACATCTCAGAGCTTTTATCAGGACCTATTACAGCACTCTAGCGTTTCCTAATTCCTGCAGCTCCTCTGCGGCGACGCAACTGTACACATTTCACCACATCCTGTTGAGGACTCAGACTCCAGCGTGGCAGACTCTGCTCGTCGCTTCTGCCGCTAACTCAGGCCAGTGTCTCGACTTAAAGGGACACACAGCCAACCATGCTATGGCCCGACTCACTGTGGCCATACGCAACCTCCATGCCAGCACTAGCCAGTGTCTCGACCTACCGCAGACTGCTGTGGACGGCGCACAAACTCGGCATTCTCAAGATCGTACGCAAGCATCACTGCAAGAAATATCGACCTTCGGTCTGGGAAGGGAGTGATGCAGCGGATTACATCGTACTATCGAAGTTTCTTTGGCAGTTTAGCATATATAGAAACCGACTACGGCGGTCCCCAGGCATCTCGCCTAGCAGGAGATCTCCTCTTTACCGCCGCTCCACTAATTATTAGAAAATGCCCTTCAGACTAAATAGCTTTACTAAGGTGATATTTTGATAGCTCTTACAGTTTGGCGATACTCATTATAGTTATTATTACGAGTTATGAATTATTGGTAATAAAAATATTCCTTTGTCCGTCTCTGTCTTTTTAACTATACCTTTTCCAAATTTCAGCACAATTAAATGGTCCATTGCCACGTAAAGAAAGGACAAACAAACAAATAAACACTAACTTTGTCATTTATAATATTAGAATGGAATACTTTGCTATTAACATAAGAATACTTCTCTATCTCTCTCAGTCTAATACTAACCTAATTCTTATAGTTCGTCAAAACCTTGACACAAGGGAAATATTTCCTATTACGTCCCTGGTCATTAATTTTACCAATATAACTAATTACTCTGAAGCAGGTGATTTTCAACCTTATCAAAAGCAAAGTTGCAGCGATGGACTCACTACCTGTAAGTAGGACTAAAGTGAGTTTGTTAACAGAGGCTGACCCATCCTAACCCTAATTTTACCCATATACATTGGTAAATTAGCATTATTTATTCCCATTGTTAACAAAAGGAATAAACACATCTTTCCTTTTAATAGTAAAAATTTTGTTATGATATTTAGTAAGTATATAGGCATAATAAAATATATGTTATTATTTTTACTTTTGTTGCTGCATTGCTATAATAACAAAGGTTTATATTTGTTTTAACTCGCAAGCTGCGTGTATAATTAACATCCAAGGAATAATAACGAGGAGAGTTAATTAGAGTGTTAGCTTTGTTACGCATGTTTTCAATAGAAACAAGGTCTATTTTGTGTAACAATACTATCTTGTTATGAATTTAGTATTTACCTTGAAGGAATATTTAATAATGCATTGTCATAAAACATCCACAGTACTTTTACATATCAAATATAGTATATCTTAATTTATTTCGCTTCTGTATGCTTACTCTTGACACTTATTTTAATCTTAAAATCCTACAACGATCGAGAAATATTTACTTTACTAATGCACATGCATTTTTTGATTGCTGTACAATTTGGTGATTAAATTTGTTTTTTAAATAATTCTTAATTTTATTTACAAACAGTAAAACGATATAAATGATTTCTGTATTGATTTAGAAGTAATTTTTAGGGTTCCGTACCCAAAGAATAATTAGCGGAACCCTACGATTACTAAGACTACGCTGTCCGTCCGTCCATCCGTCCGTCTGCCACCAGGCTGTATCTCTTTAACCGTGAGTTAAAATTTTCACACAAGATGTATTTCTGTTGCCGCTATAACAACAAATACTAAAAAACAGAATAAAATAAATATTTAAGTGGGATCCCATACAACAAACGTGATTTTTTTGCTCGATTTTGCTTGATATTGATAATGGCAACAGGTAGACGCTTAAATATTCCCAGAATATTAAGTTATATAGTCACTTTAAAAATAACTAATTAAATTAAAATAAACAAACATTTAAGGGGGGCTCCCATACAACAAACGTGGTTTTTTGCCGTTTTTATAGATAATGGTACGGAAACCTTCGTGCATGAATCCGACGATTTCAAAAATGACAAAAATGCGTCAGGTGTTCCAGAACATAATATCAATACTTAGAAGCACCTACAAGTGCGAGCAATTATTTTCCCCTACGAAGGGAGATATATCTTCTGCGTAATAGTCACTAACTGACAAAGACATGGATACCTTTCCCTTAAAAATGACAACCTAAAAAAATCAAAAGAGCTCAGATTTCTGTAGTAATTGTAATTTGTTTTCTAGATATTGTGGTATTGGTTATATTGAGTGCCCAATGTGTTATTTTACAAGCTTTGCCGCCTACTGATACTATGATCTTTATGCATTTGACCAACCAATGACTGAGTTTGATAAGCATGAATTAGTATTAGATTTGGCTTCATCTGCTCCTAAACCTGTCTATAACGTTTTATAATTTTTAATTTTTTAATAACAATGCGGAAAAATATTACTTACCTACCTTACACAAAGTACTAAGCAAATTTCGGTTATAAACGTCATATATTTAAAAATAAGTAATTTTTAAGCAATTATTACGTCACTTTATAATATTTAGAAATGTATAACATACATATAATAGTACAAATAATCTTTGTTTGTAAATGGGATAAGCTGCAATCCACATTAAACATAAATAAGATTAATTACAATTAATAACCCATTTTCAGACGAAAATATAGCGGATTTCAAATTATAAATTCAATGAACAATGTTCCACAATCAGTTCGCACGTTGTTTGATGTATCAAATTATCTCCATGTATCAATTTTATTATATCGAGGATCAGAAATACAATAACATTTTGATAGTAAAATATTGAAGATAATCATGAACTCTCTGCTAAGTTTACAGTTTCAGTTTTTACAGTTCTTCAAGACAGAAGTGCTTAGATTTTCGAAGAATCGGTAAAGCTTGAGTAATGCCTCTGCTGTTGCAAGCGTCCATAGGCTGCAGTAACTTTAACATCAGGCGGATTGTGAGCTTGTTTGCCTCCTTTGTAGTATAACAAAATATGTAATAGATTTTGCAAAAGGCAGTGCCCTGCCTAAATTCGAATATCGGAATCTCTACGTCAACTCCTTAATTATACTAATGAAGTGTGCTATAGCAAGCTATAGCTGTAGCTTCAGTGCGTTCAAGCTCGTTTATACTTATTTCCGCGGAACTTTTGATTTTTTTGGGATAAAACTATACTTTATCCTTCCCCGAGACTCAAACCATCTCCATACCAAATTTCATCTTCACCGGTTCTGCGGCTGAAGCGTAAATAGGTAACAGCCAGACAGTTTCTTATAATATAAGTATGGCTGATGGGCTTTGAAATTGTTTTTTCTAATGATTACTCTGCGGTTCTCATAATAAAAGTTATAATTTAATTGTTCGTAATAAGTATCTTTTAAATGTCACGTTACTAAGTTTTAATTTTATCTTTCATAATAAAAAAAAAATAAATGTCACGTTACTTAATCGCTATTCTTCTAACATTTCCATCTGAGTCGTATTCCACTTACCCCGCTATTTGCGGTAATTAAATTTTCACACTTAGTGAGCGTTGACTCTGCCCTAACTGTCCAAAGCTTTAGTCAATTAGCCCCTTAAAATCCTTAATCCTTAGCGACCTTCCAATTATGCAAAGTTTGTACTTCTGCAAAACTTATTCTTCTCACAACAAAACTTAACTTGGAACTTGGAAAATTTATTTAAATAACTTTTTTTTACAAAGCTTTTTTTGTAAACATAGAAATCTTTAATTAAAACTTACTGTTTTAAAATAGCTCAGTTAACAATGGTTTCTTTGCACTTCATGTAGCCAACCGGAGTAGTGAAAAGTATTAATAAAACCGCAGTCGCAAGGTAATACAAAAGAGAGGATTTCTAATAATCAAACAGTAATAAGGTAGTGGCACCAGTCTTGTACTATGTTAAAAAATATTTCATTCTTGAACTGATTTAAAAAAAAGTGCTGGTATAAATCAGTATTGTGATCAGCACTAAATATAAAAAAAACTCAAAATAGATTAATTACAAACAAATAATAAATAATAGGGACATAACATATAGATAAATTATGGATGAAGTAAGGCTCTTTATGCGCCCTAGTTATGGACAACTATGAATCCATTTGTGGACACCCAGTAATGGACATTCCCTAGTTATAGACATTCAGTAAAATCTCAAGTGACGGCGAGACATCGATAAGCATTTGAATAATTTTAGGATTCAGTCAGTAGCAGTAAATAAACAATAATATTAAAATGATTAAGAACCTTTTTTATTGAAAATCTATGGTTATAAATATTCCTAACAATAAGTATTTAAAAGGAACTTTTAAGTAAGCAAAAAATATAAACTATATTTTTTATGCGCAGCTTCATTGCTCAGTCTCAAATTCTTTGAAATAACACAGGCTTAAAAAAGTGATATTAAAATTAAATAAACAAACTTATTCAATCTACTATAAAATCGATTGGTGCAGTAATAGTTTCAGCTTACTGCTCTTTGGCGTCAATTCAATCCGTGAATATAAAACAATCGTCTTTTCAATAGGTTGAGGAAGATAAGTAATTACATCTATTTTATCAATCTGTGAAATATCATTTTCTACAAGTTTAAACACTTTTTTGCACTTTTTAGACTTAAGTCCTTGCACTACCATTTTTTTATTGCTAAATGTCTCTTCTATTCTACATGCCAATTGAGCCAATGCAAATTGTTTACTACTATCAGTGGCATCTAAGATGTCATTATTACAGTGAGCAGCAGAAGAAGACTCAGACATGTTTGGCTTCAATATAAAATTTCCAGTTTTTTCATTTAATATCGTGTTAAAATATACATCATTAAAAACTTTTATTCCGAGATGTTAATTTTTTTGTGTTTGCTCTTTTGGTTCCTCTACTTAATTTTTATTGTTCTGAGTTTCCTTATTCTACTTTTCTTCTTGGTCATAATATTGTTTGACTATTCTAGTTTCCAATACAGCATACTTGCCGTGATCAAGCTCTGTTTTTTTACTTTCTTTCGCATGTTTTTCCTCTCCCATTTCTACTCCCATATTCAGAATATTCCCTTTATCTTTGTTTTAATTTTGTATTACAGTAGCTGTTTGTGACTCTAGTTCTCGAAAAATATCTTCACATTGTTCTACCATTTTCTCTGTGTCATCCTTCCCTACTATAATATTCATTACTTGCATATTCTCTACTAACATATCATCTGCCATCTCATCCACTATTATTTCTTCTATCGTTTCCTTGCTCTGATTATTTATTGCATTTTCTATATAGTTTTGTCTTATTATTTTTATATTTGCCCAAAAAGTTATTTTCGTCACTGTGAATACTTTTTTCGCTTTCCGAATTGCTTTCGTCTGTTTCAACGTACGTTATATCGCTATCGGCGTCATCTGATGAAACTGAAATTTTTCTTCGCTTAGGATTACTTTTTTTGAAGACTCTTTGTCCTTTTTTATTTTGATATTTTTCTTCGGTAGTAAAAACTACGGAATCTCTTCTTTCTGTTTTTTCTTTTGCAATCTTTCTAGTTTTCTCTTTTCCTTTTCTTCCTTCTTGATTTTTTCTTTAATTCTTTTTTGCGTTATATTCTTTCCAGGCTTCGCTGGTTATCGCTGACGGTACTTTTTCTTTGTTATATTTCCCTTTCACTTTAGGAGGTTCCGGCCTCACAGCGCTTTTTTAAATGGTGATGATATTATAATATTTTATTTATCGGAGTATACCCAGTGCCAGACGATGTAGAAGGCAAACATTTTCTGGGAGTATTTTCAGAATAGTTATTTAAACATTGATTACCTAAAGAAGGTAAAATGACTGTATTTTTTTGTGGCGATAGCTCATTGAGTCTCGATTCAGAATTCCCAACATTATCTTGGACTTGCTGTGCTGTCGTAATTTCACCCTGATGGTGTGTGTTTGTTGTTGAAGAAACAGCAATGCATAGATGCTTGTATTTTGCCCAGATTACATACAGAGAAAGATCTTCATTGGGCAATTCTTTTTCTACATCAGATCTTTGCATAAAAAAGCACTTTCTGAAGAGATTTAACTTTTTGAGTAAATATTTTGGATATTTCACTCTCCAAGTTCTTTAAAAATGTATAATTTTGCTCATGTGATGTGCAATGATGCTTGCTCCTTTTCTTCTGTCACGATTCGGTTTTTCATGCTTATTTTGAAAAAATCTATATGCTCGGTTCCAAAAGGGTATAACCCGCCGGCTTTAAAACCATTTTTGATACAATCTTTACTAATGTTTTCCAAGGCTTGCTTAAGTATATGCGCAAAATTTTCCTTTTTAACCTGGTGTTCTAAATTTTGAGATTTCCATTTTCTGACTTCTGCCTTCCAAAATATCTTTAAGGGTCGGAAAACTGCGATGTCCATTGGCTACAGAATATGTGTACAATTAGGAGTAGGTGTTTATTGGGCATTCTGGCTCACTTTCCGCAGCGCAGATGCTGGCGCATCTTCACTGCTCCAATTGAGCTAGAATGCCCAATAAACATTTTGGAATTGATTACGTGCATCTGCGCTGCGGAAAGTGAGCCAGAATGCCCAATAAACATTTTGGAATTGATTACGTGCATCTGCGCTGCGGAAAGTGAGCCAGAATGCCCAATAAACATTTTGAAATTGATTACGTAAAGTTCTCAATTTGGGTGAATGTAAATAAATTAACGTATTTGATACCGACCAACCTTCTTCTAGCTCTATGCACAAGGTATTTTGGAGAGCATCATTCCGTTTTACGAGAGAAGAAGGCATAAACTTACAAATATATACAAACCGTTCTGTTCTGTTCTAGTAGAAAAATGTTTTACCCTATAACAACTGTCGGGCAATAAATATTTCATTAATAAATTATAAAAATGTTACCTTTCTTTTATCTTTCGGTAGTCTTGTGTGTCAATGTCTCTCAAATTAATATAAATATGGAGTCATATCGATTAGAGATTTCATTGCATAATTAACTTCTTTCACCAAGACATCATGAAATTTGTAAAGCAGCCACTAAAGCTACATTTAGAAAAAATATGTTTAGAATCTGATCTAGGCATATCACGTCATGGTAAACTATTACCTAATTCGATTCGATGTTTGATTTGCGGACCATCTAACTGTGGAAAAACAAACCTAATAGTTGGACTTCTTTTGCATGAAAATGGTTTATGCTATAAAAATATATATTTATATTCCAAAACGCTTTACCAACCAAAATATATATTTTTAGAAAAAGTGTTAAATGAGGTTCCAGAAGTACAATTAATGAAATATAACGATAATAGTGACGTTATAAGCCCTCATCGTGCAAAACCTGATTCAGTAATTATTTTCGACGATGTTGCTTGTGAAAATCAAAATAACATTCGTGATTATTTCTCAATGGGGCGACATAAGCGTATAGACTGCTTTTATTTGAATCAAACATATAGTAAAGTACCTAAACAATTAATTAGAGATAATGCAAATCTTATAATTTTGTTTAAACAAGATGACATTAATTTACGACATGTTTATGATGAACATGTCAGTACAGATATGAATTGGAATCAATTTCGTGATATGTGTTCGGAAATCTGGACAACTTCGTATGATTTCATAGTAATCAATAAAGACTGTGAAAAAAATAAAGGTTGCTATAGAAAAAAGTTTGATACTTTTGTCTTTGTTCATTCATAAGCTTTACCAATGTTATTGTGAAAAATGGATTCGCAAGTAAATATCAAAAAAGAGATAATTAAATCAGCAAGCGTTGTTAAGAAAAAAGTTAGGCAGTTGCGTAATATTCAAACTGAAAATGATAAAGTCCTTAAATCTGTGTTCAAACCTTTAACGGATCCACTACATAAAATGGTATCAAGAAATGCAACACAAAATATCAAACCTAATTACAATGAAGACGTAATCCCAGGGAAAAAAGCAAAATATATGAAAACTGAATTTGATTTTGATCTTCAGGGTGGAAGTGAATATGAAATAGATTCCGATGAACAGTGTGAAAAAATTGATAAAACTCTTAAGAACTTTGATGATTATGAAGACGATATCTATGAAGATGATTCGGAAAGTATGAGCGATACAAATAATAAAGAAACCAACATTTCAAGTGACGCTTCATTCAAAACAATTGAGTCTATTTCAAGTCCACAACATAATTGTTCACCACCTTCAGAAGGAACTGTAAAAGTATTGGAAGATATTCCATTTGGTGTTAGAAATGAACGTGGTAAACTGATGATAGGTAATTCTCGAATTGTCCAAACAGAAAATACAATTTTAGTTTCTGGAAAGCCTTACAAAAAAACTGAAGGTCTAATGGAATTATTATTTAAAAGAATACCAGATTTAAAAACAATCACTAATAGTGACTTAAACAGTTACAAACAGATTTTAACTATTACAAATGCACATAGGCGTGACTTCAACCCTAAAAAACCAATTAAAAGTAATAAAGGAAGCAAGTACTTAAATATTATCAAACCACTTTTCAAGTTATCTAAGCAATGTACAAGCACCGAAAGTCTTACTCAAGGGTCTGGGTTACCAATTTTAAAAAAATATAATAAAAATGTTGATTATATGTATTGGGATGACCCTAATGAGTTAGTTGAAAGACTAAAACTTTTAATATCTTCTCGTGATGCAGGAAACAGTGGATTAGACAATGAAATAATATCTATCGTAGAGGAGTTGCAAGAAGCTGGTATTATTAACAAATAAAATATGAAAAATAACGTATTACATGCATTCTTAACGATTTATTCAAATATAATACAGAGAACTTCATATTAACATTCAGTTGTAATCAAACCATTTAGGGATACATTTATTAAACAATGAACGTTGACAAGTTTGGTCATCACGTGCATAAAAGATTGCGTTTGTCAGAAGTTTTCGATATTACTGACAAAGTATTTCTTAAGTCTATTAATGGAGATTTAGACTTAATATCAGCAAGTATAAAAGGACTCAAAACACCTCAGCTACCTGACGAAGCCGTCAATAAGCAGTATGTAGATAATGTACTAAAAGAATATTGTGGAAAACAATCTTTCCTGGTCGAAATAAATGCTATAAAAAGCCTGATTCAAACTTTTAAAAATTAGTTGCTAGATATTAAATCAGAATTAAAAAAGGTTGTATCACAGAAAACCGCACCTAAACAATTATGAACAGAGAAGACATAGTTGGTGAACTTCACAAACCAGCTAGAAAACACTTCATTCGTAGGGCGGTAATATTAAAAGGGATTGATGATTTATGGCAAGCTGATTTAATTGACATGCAGAAAATGGAAAAAGTGAACAAAGGTTTTAAATATATTTTAGTTGTTATAGACTGCTTTTCAAAATTCGCGTGGGGAGTTCCTCTGAAAACGAAAACAAAACGTGACGTAGGAAACGCTTTTCAAAAAATTTTGGATTGTGGTCGAATTCCTATTAACCTTCAGACAGATATGGGAAAAGAATTTTACAATGAAGTGTTTAAGAAAATAATAACAACTTTTAATATAAATCACTATTCTACATATTCTTTGAAAAAGGCGTCAATTGTTGAAAGATTTATAAAAACACTGAAATCAAAATTATATAAATATTTTACTTTAGTTGGAAATAAAAAATGGATCGGATCACCTTTGAACGATGCTTTGTCATCATATAATGATACTGTCCATCGAACCATAAAATTTAAACCAATAAATGTAACATGTGATAACCAAACCGTTGTTATGAATAACATAAAGAGGAATGAAACACCTCAGTACTTAAGAAAATCAAAATTAAAAGTAGGTGACTGTGTTCGGATTAGCAAATATAAAGAAAATTTCAAAAAGGGGTATACACCTAACTGGTCTTCTGAACTATTTACCATAACAAAAGTTAATAATACTTACCCAGTAACTTATCACATACATGATCAAAAAAATCAAATAATACTCGGATCCTTTTACGAACAAGAGTTGCAAAAAACTAAACATCCAAACATTTATTTAATTGAAAAAGTGATAAGAAAGAAAGGAAATAAATTATTTGTAAAATGGTTAGGACTCAATGAAAAGGAAAATAGTTGGATTAACAAAATGTCTATTGTATAGTGATTACTTTTAACTTATAAATACTTTATAATTGTAAGATATTCAACCATGTATTCATTTTAAATTCAGTGATGAACGGTGGAGGACTTGTTAATAATATAGTAAACAATTTACCATTTGAACTTCATTTACCAGGATATAATTATTGTGGTCCTGGTACAAGACTACAAGAAAGATTGGCTCGAGGTGACAAAGGGATAAACGAATTAGACGAGGCTTGTAAGCGTCACGATATAGCATATTCCGAACATCGTAATTTAGAAGATCGTCATAAAGCTGACTTTGCGCTTCTGAATATGGCAAAACAAAGAATGAAGTCAAAAAATACTAGAACCGGAGAAAAATTAGCGTCTTGGCTCGTAAGCAAAGTTATGAAAACTAAATTAAAAAATGGTGCTGGAGTTAAATCTTTTAAGTCAGTCGTGTCTAAAATCCGTAATTATATGAAAAATCGCAAGCCAAAAGATAACAATACTGCTATAAAGATAGCCTACTTGACTGCAAAAAAATTATTTAAAAATAAAAATGTTTGCTTACCCCGTCTTATACCAATACCAAAAACTGGAGGGATTCTACCACTTATACCAATTTTTGCTGGCTTATCTGCATTAGGCTCTTTAGCTGGAGGAGCTGCAGGTATTGCTAAAGCAGTGAATAGCTATAAATCAGCAAAGCAAAACCTTGAAGAGTCACAGCGTCATAACAAAATGATGGAATCTATTGCGTTAGGAAAAGGTCTCTACATCAAACCTTATAAAGGTAACGGATTATGTTTAAAATCAGCAAAAAACTAACTAGAAGGCTACCTAGACGTGCTTTAACGAATGTAGATATTTTAAAGCACACTAATGATATACCGTATTTTCGAGGAGTATTCATGAAAGATGCTTTACCAAAAAAACCTAAAGATATTGAGTGTGCGATTGTCAATTTGGATAACTCTAAGAATCCTGGAACGCACTGGGTAGCCTATATAAAAATTAACAACTACTGTGAGTACTTCAATAGTTTTGGAAATCTAAGACCACCCCAAGAGTTACTGTCCTATTTAAATTTGTCTAATGTTTATTACAATTACAATGTATATCAGAACTTTAATACTGTTAATTGTGGTCACTTGTGTATAAAATATTTGAACAATTTTTGGCATTCAAAAGAATAAATTAAGATAATTCAATAAAATAAACCATTTTAATCATGTCTTTCACGCTGTCAATATCTGGATTCACATCAAGCTTAAATACTTGTTATTCTCCTGCTCTACAGTTAGACGGAGATTACGAATGTGGTCTTTTATACTTTTAACTCTATTCCAAACGTTGAAAGTAAAAATAATAAATTTCATTATGGTGATAATGAAGTGACTGAAATTCCTGAAGGATCTTATGAACTACAGGACATTTGTGACTATATAAAGAAAAACATTAGAAGCAGCACCTTTAGTTTAACTTGTAACAATAATACTTTACGTACTGTAATTTGTTGCTCTAAAGACATTCATTTTGAAAAAGAAAATTCTATTGGGAGTATTCTCGGATACAATAAAAAAACATTACAAAAGAATAAATTTCATGAATCACAGATACCAGTCAGTATTCTTTCTACCACTGTTGTCCGAGTTGAATGTGATATTGTCTGTGGATCCTTCATTAATGGAATTCCAAGCCACATAATCCATGAATTTGCACCTAATGTTCCGCCTGGATATAGAATTATTGAGGTACAAAAGAATATAATATATTTTCCGATTAATCAAAAGACTATCAGTAGTGTAAATATAAAAATTTTAGATTCACAGAACAAGTTAGTTAATTTTCGGGGAGAAGAGGTACTACTGTACCTACATCTGAAGTAAAAATGATAGACTTTCACCAAATTAATATAAATTCTTTTTCACGACCAAAGAAGCTCAGAAAGATACAGGTAATTCGCAAAAGAGCACCTGTGTCACTAACATCTACTAACTTAAAAAAAAAGTTAAGTGTTGAAAATAAAGACTTTTTAAAATTAATTGGATTACTAAAATGAGTGTATTAAACGTAGCGCAACCTATTGTATTTGATAATACTATAGAAAGCATGGAAATTCATTCGTATAAGCCATATATCACTACTTTTAATAAAAATGATGAAATAAGAATACCTATCAACCAACAAGACTTGTACGTATTGCCATCAGCGAGTACAATATACCTAGAAGGAATGGTCATCGTTAAAAAAGGAGATCTAAAAGATGTTGCAACTAGCGTTAATTTTACTAACAACTCGCTACAACATATTCGCTATGAACTTAACGGAGTTGAAATAGATAGAATTAAAAATGCTGGTATAACAACAACAATAAAATCATTTTTGTCTATGAATGAAAATGAATCAAAAATTTCGAAAGCATGGGGTTGGGATATAGATGGAACAAAAAATACACGATCAGGGAATTTTGCAGTATCTATACCACTGAACAAAATGCTTGGATTTGCTGAGGATTATAATAAAATAATAATGAATTGTAGACATGAGCTAATACTTTTACGCAGCAATACTAATCTAAACGCAATAAAACTAAACACTGGAGAAGTAATAGATGATATCATACTTAAAAAAATTGTTTGGCGTGTTCCACACGTAAAAGTTTCCGATCGAGAAAAACTAAATCTATTAAAATATCTAGAAAAAGATCGTTCAATCAACTTGTTATTCCGAAACTGGGACTTGTATGAATATCCCTTATTACCAAAAACAACAAAACATACATGGGTAATTAAAACATCTTCACAAATAGAAAAACCGAGATATGCTGTTATTGCATTTCAGACAGACCGAAAAAATAAATCAGAAAAAGACATGTCACACTTCGATCACTGCAATATAAGAGAAGTTAAAGTATTTTTGAATTCAGTGTATTTTCCCTATGAGGGTCTTAATGTTCGATTTGATGAGGATAAATTTGCTTTATTATATGAACAATACACTAGATTCCAACAGTCTTACTACGGACGACGTCCTGAACCCTTGCTAAGTTATAAAGAATTTAGAGATAAAGTACCGTTATACGTTATAGATTGCTCAAGACAGAACGATACACTTAAAACGGGCCCAGTTGATGTTCGTATCGAAATAGAGAGTGATAAAGATATACCAAATCTAACTTCTGCGTATTGTTTGTTATTAAACGATTGCATATTTGAATACAAACCCTTAAGCGGTATAGTGAAAAAAATATCATGAATATTACCGGACCTATTTTCGTAGACTTACAAGGCTTTAAGGATTCTCATAATAAATTTATTGTAAAAGAATTTGCCTTGGCTACCTCAGAATACACTCAAGTATTTCTAATAAAACCACCATATCCCTTTTCTTATTTGACTAAGGAAGAAAAAAGAAATGTATCTTGGTTAGAAAGTAATCGCGGTATTTATTGGAGTGACGGTTACATAGATTATCAAGAATTTAGAAAACTTATCAAACTAATTTTAAAACACCAATATTTGCTTTTGAAGGGTAGAGAAAAAATCCTATGGATTAATGAACTTTGTACAGAATGAAATGTTGAAGATATTGCAGAAAAGGGATGCCCTAATTTTCCTAATTTGTACAGCACCTATTCTAAAGGGCAAAAAAACAAATGTTTTTATCATAGAAAATATTGTGCTCTGGAAAATGTTATTTGTATTAAGAAATGGTGCAATGAAAATGTGGACGTTAAAAATAAAATACTTGAATTAGTTTAAAATATAATAGTTTAGTTTTTTCATTTGTGTACAAATTTATAATATAAGTATTAAGTATTAAAATATATTAACTAAGTATAAGTATTTTGCTTAACTAAGTATAAGTATTTTTATTAAGAAAATTCAATAAATGTTATAACAATAAAACATTTTTTATTTAATTTCTATTCCTAAAGAGACATTACATATCTTAATGTTTGTACATGACAAAATCGTTTATTTACAATACAAAAAAAAAGAGAAATAAGTTTTGAATGAAATCTCCACGGAGGAAACCTCTTCCTCTGCTACTGCTACTGATATTCTTTGCCTCAGGTATATCTGAAAGACAAGGAAAATAATTAGATTTTCTGTAAATTTTGAAAGTAAAAGTAAAAATAGGAAAGTTTATACATACCTCTGCTCATTAAATTTTCTCAGTTTGTTTTCCCAACTCTGTCGAAATAAGGAAAAGGGAATGCAGTACAGAATTCATCACTGGGTTATTTTCACTTTCTGCATGATAACTTGTTTTTACAATTGTTCTGCTTTCCACAACGTTTGGTAGTTCTGTTAATTGACTAATTTCGATTTTGACCACATACTTTAAAACTTTGCTTACTGAAAATGCGATATAATTTGCCTTTTGGTAATTAGACATATTTTAAAATTATAATAAAGAAGTGTTAACGAATCGACACCTTTTAATTATGTGATTTATTTTTCATATAATGCAACAATCTGTTTGCGTCATACAGGTTTCAAATAAAAACTTGTTGGTTCATGTATGTTAGATATCGTATGACCGGCTGCCTACACCGAAGACATCTTGAATATCGAAATGTATCTGAATCAGCATAAATTTTCTTTTCTAACGTTCGTAATAAAATAGTTAAAGTTTTTTTGTTTGTCTGTCTGTCACAAATGCTTATTATATCTACCAACATTCTTTATCTAAAGGCTTACACTAAAGTTGGACTTAGATTAATAAAACAACATTTTCAAATAGGTACATTTTATTGTTATTATAAAAAAATCACAGAATTATAAAACACACAAAATCCAGAAAAAAATTAACAACAAGTCAAATAGTTATAAAAATATGAACTACCAAAAAGTAAAAGTTCTTGCACAGCTAAAACGTTAGATTTACTTTTATAAAAATGAAGTACCATTTCAATTTGACTGACAGTTAGGGTATTATAACAAGCTAAATTATTTTTTATATTATGTACAAAATGACTAACTATTACATAGTCATGCTTAAGTAAATAGTTTAATCTTAATTCTACACAATGACAAAATGTACTAAGAGCACCACAAATTAAAGAAATCACATTTTCAGGACACCGTTTTTCACAAAAAAGAAGTTGGTATAGAATAGTCATGTTGTCAATACATTTCGAGTTGATTTCAATGTAAATTCTGTGCCATTCCTTAGTAGTAATAAATAAATCATAATTCTCGCTATTGATAAGGATATGAATTTGTGGTAAAAAATTATTGACTGCCCATAATCCTGTAGTTATATAAATATTATTTGAATATACATAATTATGTTTTGAAATAATAATATCGGTTAAATAACTTTCTGCCATCTTCGCAACAGTGATATTCAGAAAAATGAGCAATGTCCCCAAGCAAACGTTTTTATGTTGTCTTCCATTATTCGACGTTTTTCGTCATTGGAAGACAAAGCTACTTTGTTAACAGATCTTGTAAATATTTCATGTTTAAGAGACTTAAAAAAAACATTTTTTCTTCGTAGGATTTTGTCTTTTTTCTTCAAAGACTTATAATAGTCATTGAAATGAACACCATTTAAAACATATTTTTGAACACCTTTAGCCTTTTTTATTTCGCACGATTCCGTTCTAATACAATATAACTTAGATCGCAACCCAACAAACTCTACAATATTTTGACCTCCTAATTCATCTTTAAACAAACCTGGCACTTTTTTGTTGACGCGTTCAATTTGATATTTATTTAGCTCCGAGTAATTACTTGTATCAAAATAGTGCTTTAAATTTAGGTTTAAATGCTTATAGAAGTCTTTTGTTTCTATTGAATATAAAAAACTATCAGTATCGGTATAACACATTTTTAAATTAGAGCCGTAAAAAGGTTTCATAATAGTATAGTGAAAATTATACATATGGCTTTTGGATAGTTCTAAGACTGTGAAACCTATGTATATAGGTTTATCAAGTACTACTTTTTCTGGTTTCAATTGAACAGCTACACAATTTTCGGTAAATGTAGTTGAACTATGAAAGTTAGCTCTAGATATTAACTGCTCTGCACAGTAATTTTTTTTTGTCTTGTTTTTATCATCACTCCATTGATTTACTATTTTAACGTCTAATCTATTCTCTGTGTTTTCCAAAGTTTTTCCAAATATGCTGTTATTCATTAGTTTGAAAAAGTCTTGTTCAAATACAGATTTAGCTTGTTGCCATAGTTTAGTGTTTAGGTCAATATAGTCTTTTAGATAAGGGCTTTGTTTGAATTTTATTACTCGATGCACGGTAGTCAACTTAAGTCCCGCTTTTAAACACAGTTTCAAATGGACGTAATGAATAACGTAAAAAAATTTGTCGTATAAATTAGGAATCAATTTTGATGTTTTTGAACCGGGTGGAACACATTTTTGAGGACAGAACGGTAAATCATTGTGTGAATCATGAAGTTCTTCTGGATATTCGATATCTACTTCTAAAATGTACCCATATTCGTTTTCGTCTGGTATTTTGCAAACGTTTAATTCATCGATTTCTCTTCTATCTAATAGTCTAAAATCAGAATATGGTAAGTATGCGCACATAGCGTAACCATATAAATTGTTACAATCAATATAAATAAGGTACTTCTCAGGTTCAGCAGGGTTATAATTATTCAAATACTTATTGTTGGCTTTTGCGAACCGCGTAGAACATAAGCATACTCCTCCCCGTATTCCTTTTTGAAGCATTCGAATGATTTCTAGATCATTAATAAGTTCTAATTTAATATTAGTTTTTAATAACATGCTGTCCCAGCTCAAAGCAGGAGCTGTCAAATAATAAGCAGCATCGACTTCGAAATTCAACCTACAAGTAGCTCGAAATTTTTGAAAAACATCGGCTAATAATAAAATATCCGTCAGTAGGTACAGATCTGTGTATTTCCCTAAATTTTGAATCTTAAACGTATTCCAAACCTTAAGGGCGTGATTATAGTCCTCTTTAGAGATATTTTGATTTGTTAGTGTACTAAAAAAATCTTCATAGGACGGTAAGTTAGTTTCGTCATATGATTTCCAGCTTTTCATATATTCATACGGATATACTCCTTTGCGTCTCAACAATTTAAACTTTGTTTTATTCGTAAAAAACTTAGACAAGTTGACCAAGTCTTTGGTAATTAAATTTTCCGCTAACTTTTGTAAACTAGCTCCTAAAAATTTAAATGAATCTACAAAACGGACTGGAAAAAAGCTTCCTTCTTCGGTTGAAAAAAACTTTGTAAATGAAATGTAATTTTCTTTAGTTTTAGCTATAACTTTTATTTTGCCACGAATATCTCCCAGCTCACGTATAAATAAATGTGCATCGTAGCCTGAAAGGTTGTGAAAAAACACTGGAATGAATTTTGGTAATTGGAAATGTATATTGCAGTAAGAATGTGCGGCACCCCTATATTTGCCTGTTAGATGGTCATGATCTCTTACTTTATCATCAAATAACAATTGGGAGCAAATAGAACAGTCTCTGGCATTAGTGAAATCTTTTGAATTATTTTCGGTAAATATCAATGGCTCAGGATTTTTCAAAATTTTATATATCTTTAGAACGTCGCGTTGAAGATATTCTATAAATTTCTCAACACAGTTTGGACCCCGATATGACACATATTTATTTAAAGAAGTATCGTACGAGCATACAATGTAATAACCAAACGCGGCAGGAACATGTTTTTGCAAGTCTGACGTAAAACCACCTTTGTTAAAAGTTTGATTTGTTTGGCATGGTTCTAAAAAACATTCGAAATCTGCATAAATGACAAAGGGTACGTCTTGCATACGCTCAAAATGCGTAAACTGTAAAATTGAGCCTTTATTAGGCAATTTGGTCGATACCCCTCCACATACATGCTCATCAAAATTAGTTTTACAATAAAAAAAAAGCAAGCAGTCATCGCAAAAAAAGATTTTCCCATGATGTTTAGTAGTTTGGGATCTAACCAATCGTTCCAAGTTTTTAATTAGACAGTAATGACTACGGGACTTATTTTGCAAGAATAGAAGATTGACATGACGCTTTTTTCTATGTGTTGTTCTATACAATGGTCCAATTATTTTATTATTGGAATTCAAGCCGTAAACGTTGACACTAATTCTGTGATTATTTTTTTCAAATATTTTAATGTCCGAGAATGTCGCCGGAAATGCCATATTTTTGGTGTTAAGTACATCTTCGAAGTGAGGATAAGACGTAGTTCTGTCTGCGTTTGATTTAGCTGGGAACAATGCTGCAATTATACTCCACAAAAAACAAAAATTATCGTTATTTTTTACATTAATACAAGCTTTTTTATTTTTTACATATTTTGGCAATTCAATAAAACTCGAAGCTCTTAAAGGTGAATACCGATTTAAATTAATTTCTAAATACAGGCTTTTTAAAAATGACCACCCACTGTCCTTCTCTTGGAATTCGCTAATTTTTTTGTTTATTTTTGACACAAGATCAGAATACAAGTGGTTAAAATTGTAATTTTGATGAATAATTACATTTTCTGTTGCAAAAGATTTAATTTCAATACAGTCATTTTTCGGTAAAATGAACTCTCCAAAAAATTCAAAATTTACTTTTAAATTAACATGTTGTGCTAATTTAACATCAATAAGCTGTCGTACAGCACGACGCAAAGGTATTCGAGATAAGAACGTGTGAGGTGTAAGCAGATACGAATTTGCTGAGCTGTTACTTGATGGCGACCTCGAGGCATTGCTAGTGGGGCAATGCACCCTGTAACTAGAAATACGGTTTCTGAATGCTGAACTAATTTTTTCTACACATTCATTGATCTCAATAGCGCTATTATTCTTATGAATATTACTACGAAGATGGGCAGAAAATATCCTACTCGAAACATCTTGTTCGCAAACAGTACAAAAAACTTTTTTACTCATATTTACATAGATCAGTAGTATGGCTCTTAAGAGTTGTCAGTGTGGTCATATATTTACTGTCGGAAAATCTAAATTTCTATAAACAAAAAAACCAAATTTAAAAAAAGTATTCGTATTTTAAGCACATTAAGGAAGTTGTTAATAAAATGACTTATTTAGGTTATCTACTTTTTATCCCAGGAAAAAATTAGTAATTTATCTGGTATTATATGTAATCAAAATTATACTTCATATGTTACTAAAATTATTTGTATGATAAAAAAAACTAAGTACAGTATCTACCTATTTAGTTACTTTATTATTACTAATAAAAAAAATTTAGGAGCTAGTTTACAAAAGTTTCATTCTTTTTTATTAGAGTAAAACTTGCCTTCTTGGACAAACTTTAGCTTTGCTTTTCTGAGAAAAATTCTTAGTTCCTCCAAATCGGATGACGACGCTTGAAAGCGTAACGCAACTTGGGCTTTCTCCAAACGCTCTTTCCACCCAGTAGCAGCAATAACGTCTTTGGTGTTGTAAACTCTCAGCTCGATGAAAGTATCGCCGTCGAGTTCCGCGGTCCGACGCAGCACACCATCCGCCACTCGTCGGGTCAGAGACGACGTAAGCCCCTGCTGAGCGGCAGCACGAGCAGTCTCGGTCTGTTCAAGCTTCAAGTTCGTCTTCACTGTCCGAAGACAGGAGTCTGTAGCTCGAGGACCGTTTTCGTGATGATTGCGGACAATGAGCGCTCAGCGATGCAGTCACAGTTCCTCGCGCCTTCCCTTCCACTTTCTTGCGCGGTTTTTTTACTTTTGGCTCTGCCTTAACAGAACTTGCTTCGATCCTGTGTATCAAAAATATAAGAAGTCAATATTTATTTCCATAAAGAAATTATGTACTGCACGTACAGTATTCTTAATACTACCAGTAATAAATAGGCCTCAGTATTCTTATTTAAAGTACTAATTTATGTTTAAAAATAAATATTAATGTTATAAAAACAATGGCTTTACTATCCTCTTTAATCATTAGGGTTTAGTATTTAATTTGAATACAGTGAACTTAATAAGTAATGAAACTATTAAAAGCGTAAGACAAAATTAATCTCTTACAACACACCTTCAACAATCCGAATCTAGATACTTTGGACACTTGATATAAACACTTTTACTAATTACGTCTTTAAAAAAAAAGTGTGCAGTCAACAAGGCAAGTAAGATAAGTTCGGATTAAATAGGTAGGAATAGTTGGTAGGAGTGTTTGTATCAAGTGTCCCACGGATTATGGAGGGTGTGTTGTATGGGAGATTTGACAAAACTAGAAATTCTGAGGTCAGCTTTTGGAGTTATAAAAAGATTTATGTAAATTACATTTTTCAACAAAAATAATTGAGTTTTCCATATTAAACTAACCTAGTCTCGCCGTCGTCTGAATCGGAAAAGGAAAAGCAGGTGGTTCCCTCTTTTCCAACCTGCCTCTTCTGTTTGAATTCAAACTCCGACCTGTAACAATATAGTAGTTAGAAAGATCTTGACTTCTCATTATATTTATAGACGTATTTACCTAAAATTGATTCGCATTATTTAGAAAAGTAACAAGAACAGGGCCTTTATTCAATTACGAACAAATCATATAATTTCGAGATGATTTTGACCTACGCTGCCGCTTTACATCTTTAGTCTTTTCTTTCATGTTTCAGAACGTTAAGCCATAGAGTAATGTAGATCATAATCATCTCGAAACAAGATGGATTACACAGAGTTAAATAAAAGCCTGTTATAAAATTAACATTACAGATTTATGTACAGATAATACTAAGTTTAAAACTTTAATTTAAAATAAATAATTAAACAAACACACAGATTACTTCAAAGTTAAAACTTACGAACATAATTTTTGATGCTTTGATCCTCAGCTTGAAAATTAGAAGTTCACCAATAGCAGCTTCACAGCTTGGTTGTTTAGCAGCACTTATTCACACCCAAGAGTGTTGGAAATTGTGTATATTTTTAACCGGAAAATAAGGGTTAAAAAGGGAAAAGTCAGAGATCTGCAACCTTTTATTACAGTTAACTATAATCAGAAGAAATTAAATCGTACACACTGGTACCATACATAATCAGCTGACACCGAGCGATAGCAAATTAGACTCCAAAAGAAAAGACCTTGGTTTTCTTAGTTCAAGAGTCAAGTAACATAAATTGTAGTTTAACCTACAATAAAGTACTATGAAGTGTAGGTTAACCAAACTTATATTATTATAAACAGGTATTTACGTTCATACTAAATAAAGATTATTCAAGTTTTATACGCTTACTGTTATACGTGTTTAGTACAAATATATTGTTAAGTCATCTAAATTTATAATATATCAATTAGGTTTTGTACCCCTTAAATTGTTTCAAGTCAGCAAAACGGCATTCCCATAGAAAAGATTGAAGAATAAATATATTTAATTACTATTTTATTTTACATTAATAACAGAAATATGAAGTACAAAGAATATGCCGCTATTTGGTTTGGGGTTCAGTGTTGAATATAAGAATGGTTCTACTCAGTGTCCGCGAATATAAATTACTTATATGTTATAATTAATTGTTTTGGCATACCTTATTTATGTTTGTAAGGAAAAATAAGATAAAGGTAAAACTAGTAAAATAAAAAGTCTTGTGCTTTAATGTTAAAACAAGTTACCTACTCGAATATATATTTTTCAATTACCTTAATTACTTATAGTTTTTAATTTTTAAACCTCAAAAGGCTCGCTTAAAAGTTTATGTTTGTTTTCTTAATCATATTATTTTGCTCTAAGTATATAGTACCCAATAGAAATAACAAAACTAAACCATAAATAATTAACAGGTACGTAAGGAACCCAGAGCAGATTATGCCGCTTAGATATCGTAACACAAAGAAAAGCCGCATTGATGTTTCTTTCCATAAGATTTGTAGAATAGGTAGCTACTTGGTTTACGCTGCACAGCAGTCACGTTTTGTTGGATATGCAATAAAACTGGGGACTTACCACGAAAACTTTTATGAAATCGAGTGTTGATCAAAATTATTAGTGAAATTTTACATATATTCAGGCTTAAGGTTTCATTAGATTAAAAAAATTAAAACATTATGTACAAAAGCATAACTTTCATTTTAAAAAATCTTTCTGCATTCTTCATTTATATTTTTACAATTAAAGTTAATTATGGTTAAAGATATTTTAAGACTTGTCCTATTTGCTATAACCTTTTGTAAAAAACTCAACGTAAGTTTGATTTTAAAAACACTGTGTAACGAAAGTATCTTTCGTTATCGCTGACCGATTAAGATGTTTGATCGACAGTGTTAATGGTGAAGCGCCTGATTTATGGGAACAGTTTTCATTTCAAACAATTGTTCTAATATGTGCGTACGTCATTTTATTATATATAAAATTAAATGTTTAGTAAAAAACATCTAAATCTGATTTAAGATATGTAGATAAAATTTTGGAGTTTAATTTGTTCTGTTTTAGAAGAAGCCTGTGTAATAATAGATCATATCGTTTACTGCAATAACGAAAGTTTTAACTTTAAAAATCATGTGCTTTGAGTTAGATAAGATTAGTGTGTTAAGTTATCCCACCCTGTATCCTAAAACGGAACGATACAGCCTAAACACCTTGTGCATAGAGCTAGAAGAAGGTTGGCGATGTCAAGTACGTTATCCTTTCCTGATGCCTTGTTTTGAAAAATATGACGTAAACGCCTTGTGCATAGAGCTAGTAGAAGGTTCGTCTGTATCTGTGTCAAAACATATTTTCTTTCCTATATCCTAATACGGAACGATACGGCCTAAACACCTTGTGCATAGAGCTAGAAGAAGGTTGGTCATGTCAAGTACGTTATCCTTTCCTGTTGCCTTGTTTTGAAAAATATGGTCTAAACGCCTTGTGCATAGAGCTAGTAGAAGGTTTGTCTGTATCTGTGTCAAAACATATTTTCTCTCCTATATCCTAATACGGAACGATACGGCCTAAACGCCTTGTGCATAGAGCTAGAAGAAGGTTGGTCATGTCAAGTACGTTATCCTTTCCTGTTGCCTTGTTTTGAAAAATACGGCCTAAACACCTTGTGCATAGAGCTAGAAGAAGGTTGGTCTGTATCTAATCTATGTTAAAACGTTAAATGAGTCCGATCTGCTCGGAGCACATGTTTTCCTTTGTCATTGCAGTAAACGATAGGATCTTACCTAGAACAAAATGGTTCAATTCCATTTAGTTGTTCTTCTATTTATCTTGTTTATCTTCAGACATATATTTTCAAGAATTAAACTAATTACAAATGTTTATCTAAATGTCATAAATATGGGTTTAGGATTTAAACAAATCTAATTTAAACAAGTGGAAGTGATGAAAAATATTTATTGGTAAGTTTTTATTAGTAAATTAATCATTCGCTGTGGTTATTTCAAAAACTATTTCGTGTCGTTTACATCACCCAAATTGAAAACTTTACGTAACCAATTTCAAAATGTTTATTGGGCATTCTGGCTCACTTTCCGCAGCGCAGATGCACGTAATCAATTCCAATATGTTTATTGGGCATTCTGGCTCACTTTCCGCAGCGCAGATGCACGTAATCAATTCCAAAATGTTTATTGGGCATTCTGGCTCACTTTCCGCAGCGCAGATGCACGTAATCAATTCCAAAATGTTTATTGGGCATTCTAGCTCAATTGGAGCAGTGAAGATGCGCCAGCATCTGCGCTGCGGAAAGTGAGCCAGAATGCCCAATAAACACCTACTATTAGGATATAGTGCTACCACTTCAATCACATTCTTTGAACAAAATTCTGATAAATATGTGGTTAAATGCGAACGGTATCCATCTAAAAAAAATATTATAGGTAAAGTAATATTACTTTGAATCATCCATGAAAGGAACAAGTTAGTTATATATTTGTAAAAAGTTGCTCCACACATCCATCCTGTGTCTGATTGTCCTATTCCGAATGTATCGGGTACACTGTTTGCTATATTGCTTGGCACACGCTCGTACGAGAACACAATCATAGGTGGGGCCATATCACCTACCGCATTTGCTGTTATTAATACGGTCAAGTTCTCTTTTTCGTTGCCGCTTGTAGCGTAGATATTTTAATCGCCTCTCCTCGCCAACACACGCCCAGGCTTTGGATTTAAAAAAACGCATAAAACCATTTTTTTCTGGTCTGTTTTCACTAAATGGATTGCGTCTTTTATCATTGATGATAATTTGTTGGACACTATCCAACAGCTGTTCTTTAGATATGGGAAAATGTCTGTCGGCTAAAGCTAAAATCCTTTTAGAATATTTTCTTCTTCACCTGACAGAACTGTGGGAGGGCCCATGGCACAATTTGCTGGACTTTACCAGTTATCTTATTCCTTAAGGTAATACGTGGAACGCGATATTTTTTTGCTGCAGTCCCCACACTGAGTCCTTTTCTAACCGCCTCTATCGCCTGGCCCATCTGTTGTGGTGTATAATTTTTGGTTGGAGTCATTTCTATTAAAAAATAAAAAAAATAGTAAAAATTAACACATAGGCACAGCCTCTGAAAGTATTTAATTAAAATAATAAGATCAACTAATGAAAATAAAACATTGACTAATAACCTTCCATTTGAAAGAACCAGTAATGGACACCCATTATTGGACATATGTTCATAACTGGATCTTGTGAGTTTTTAGATAGCACCCTCGCAATTAACAATCGCAATAATTTTATAAAACGGAATAAAATTGAGTAAAAAAATGTTTAAACAAAAAATTACCACTTATGGACAATTTGTTCATCACTGGTACCCATTACAATATCGGTTTCCAATTATGAACAACAGTAAAAATAAACGAATTCTCGTCATGAACTTATTTGAAATAGTGGTATAGTATAGAGAATATATTTACAATACTGACAATGTACTAAAAATACTATATGATATCTACGTATTGTGACACATAAAAAAAAATATCCACTTACCTAGTAAATGTTTTTATTTCGCTTTCAAACATCAAACGCACAATCTTTTAAAAATCCTACTCATATGCATTATGCACGTAAATTACAGGATTTTTTTTATTATATACAAGTTTTGGCCCGCATTCCGCCTGCACTAAATTCTGTTAAAGGCGAAAGAGGTATTTTTACAGCAACTCCTTGATTACAGTAAAAATGTTTGCCGTTTTGTTTTTTTTATACCGCTGATGTGTCCTTTCAGTGCTAATTTGTCTTACCCTTGATGTTTTTTGAGTAGCTAGTTTTTTACCTTATTTTATAAATTTTCAATAAAATCGGCTATTCCAGTTACTTTTGACCCTCTGTAAGCAAATCCGACTTTTTCTTAGTCAACAAGGAACCCTTATAGGTTCGCCATGTGCGTCCGTCCGTCCGTCCGTCTGTCTGTCTGCGGCTTAGTTCAAAAACTACTAATACGAGAAAGCTGCAATGTGGCAGGGATATACACATTGTTGAAACCGACAAAGTGGTAGAATAAAATCTTTGAAAAAAAATGGTTGAATCAAGTGTCGTCGTCGTCCCCCCCCCCCCCATCTACCAGCGAAAGTATCGTATTTTGATGTTTAAAAAAATTACGGTGTTAGTGAATATAATAAATTTAAAAGGAAAACTATCACAGGTAAGTCCACTTTACAGGCTAACGAGTAATAGTCGACCAAGTGAAGAAAGGTACTTGGAAAAGTGAAATTTTCATACAAATTCCATTAAAAGTTACTTATATGAAGTAGGTACATCTGTAAAACAGGAAAAAGAAATTTAAGTAAATGAACGATATATAACTATAAAAAATAAAATAAAAATATTCTACAGACTATTCTTCTTAAATTGATAACAATAGTTACGTTCAAATGACGCATTGGACTAGCCAGCGCGCTTGGCGCAACATCGAATCGAGTGTGTGACAGGCAGCTGCGCTTAAAAGCGCGCAAGTTGTTTGGATGTCTCGAAGATGAAGAACGCCTAGATAAGTTTGCAATTTTCGATTTGAAAGTTCAGTTTTTAATGATTTGATTTGATTATCAATAAAAAAAACTTTAATTTCAATACTTCTGCAACTTGGCCCTTTTTATAGATAATGGTACGGAACCCTTCGTGCGCGAGTTCGACTCGCAGTTGTCCGATTTTTTAGGTATCTTTTGTCCTTTCTCAAGGTTCAAGCTATCACACCACCAAATTAATCAAGATCGGTTTAGCGGTTTAGCTGCAAAACGAACATAAAAACTTTGAGTTATATATACATACAAATGATTAACCACTTCATTAAAAAACCCTTAATTTTAAAAGTTTTTATTCAATTTTCATTATTAATATTAAAATTCATTTAAAATTTACTTAATATTTATTTAATATAACATGCACACCTAATTGGCTTATGGTATGCGACCGAACACCCAAGGTCAGAAGGTCAGAAAAGTTTTTTGCATTGTACACGTTTTTGACGGTTATTTTGTTTCTTTTTTTTTCAGTAACCATATTTTGAGTTTAAATTTCGTTAACAGTTGCCAGTGTGTAAAATAATATACTTACCAGGCAGTACTTTGCTATAATAGGGTAGAAATGGAGGTAAAAAGTTTGTGTGATTTTTTTTTTAATTAAATCCATAAAAAACGGATTTCTGCCGTTTTATTTTAAAACGTGTTTTACCATGTTCAAAAATACCTCCCAATAAAGAGATATAATGGGTTTGGAAGTTTGTATGAGAATCTTTTCTCACCCATTCATCTGATTAAGATGAAACCTTGGTGAGTTGGGGCACATAGCTAGGAAGGTTTCTAAATGAGTACAACTATTTTGCAATAGGTGGCACGCGAGTGGTTTTACCAATGATCGTAATTAATTTAGTTTAGCAGCAGTTCGTGTTTTCAGTGTTAATTAAGTGGCAGTAGCATAAAAGAAAACAGTATGGGAACGTTTTATTATAAACCAGTTGTCGAATGCAAAAATAACTTTCTAATTTGTTTAGTAGTTCCTGAGTTTAGCACGTTGTAACAAACTCACTGACTTTATACAGGTATAAGTATAGATTTCAATTGTAATACATTCTTTACTATTCTTTTCTAACTCTTTTCAATTATGAATTTGTACCCAACTTTATTATAGGTTTTAATTTTTCTCAGAACGATCAAGTCGTTCAATTTTAATATTTTCATAAAAAAAATTAAAAGTCTTTGACTTTTTTACAAATTTTACTAAATGCATAATTTTTTGTACACAGTGAAATTTATTTTAGCTGGACCTCTCTTTCCTTCAACCTCATTAATTGCAGTAATTAAGTCCTCACACCTTGTAAACGTTTTTGTTCCAAGTATCTTTCAATTAGCCCTTTTTAAATTATGATAACTTACATAATTAATATGCTGGACCCTTTCAACAATGCCAAGTTTGCTTTTTAGAAGTTTTTTTAAGAATCATTTATGATTTAATTTAAATACGTTTTAGACAAGTAGTAGAAGTTTGACAAATAAAAAACCCGACTAAACAACCTGTTTGTGTACTAAACAAATATGACGTGTTTAGTTTTATTTTTAGTTGTATTTATTTTGAAGTGCAAAATCAACTTTTTTATAAGCCCTTTCATATGATATCCTACACGGAACATTCAAAACAAATAATACAGGATTCGTGTCCTCTAAAGGGCGCGATATTAACTTAGTGTGATGCCTCATAGTTTTTAACCATTGGACTATCAAGTCACTTCTAACGATACCCCATTTGTCAAATGATGATAGGTAGTTAAGAAGATGCGGGAACAGATAAAATGGTCACCCACAAAGCAAATGATCAGAGCAGAGGATCTAAAACTTCCTCTCGCTGACGCTTAGGTTGTGGAATGACCTCATTGCCAAGGTTTACTCTGAGGACTATAGTATGGGGTTGTTTTAGAAAGAAGTGATTAAATTTTTAAAGGGTTGGTAATGCACGAATAATGCCCTGGTGTTGTAGGCGTCCATAGACTGCGGTCACCGCTTACCGTCAGGCGGACCGTTAGCTTGTTTGCTGCACTTTAGTGGTATTGAGAAAAAAAACATACATACCAGCCAAAAACATATACCCTTTTGGTTTAGCCTTAGTTGAGAAAATAAAAAACGAGTTGCACTCCGGGAGTGCCGGCAGAAGTGAAAACCTTTACACACGATTCGCGCTTAACACTCAAATATGTCACAAGACATGTCTTTGACATTGTCAAGAAATAATAATGTTTGTTTATTTACTTTTTTGACGTAGTATATTTGACATCGCAATCTGTCATAGAATTAAAATTCCATATCCAACCTCCCTGTGCTATTCATAATCGCGAATACTAAAAATAAAAATTATAATAGGCGTGGCATTACGGTTTCCGTATTACGAATTTCCACGATTAGGACACGTGACCTGACGCGAGTTTATCATTTTTTACCCATACCAAAAAAAGTGCACAACGCCGCTAAAGAAGTTTTTACTTCAAAAATGTTTTAACACTTGCTTCGTCTACAAACAATTGATGTTAGATTTTAGATTGAGATGTTAGGTGTTGCCAAGTGCGTGTTGTCAAATATTCTCGTGCTAGCGAGTTGCTTGCTACTCGCTTGTCTAAGCTTACAAGCCGCCCTTCAGGCGTCTGACTTGGCTGAGCGACTGCTATCGTATGATAAATCCACAGAAAAAAAAATTGAGTTTAAACATTTTTCTTTAAATAATTAACCGATCCAGAAGATATTTTCAATTATTTTCTGTTTTTCCACCTATCTTTGTGCCCTAAACAAAGTCACCCCATTACATCGTAGCGGTGTAAACGTAAGTGCCTTATAGTTTTCTCCTCTTCTCTTTTAAAGCTCTTAATATCATTTTTCCGTAATACGTAAATTAAATCGTATTTTATGTCTTTTTCATCCCTCCAGCTATCTTTATGCCGAAAATCATTTGTTCAGAAATGGCAAACAAACAGACTATAACTTTTACATGATATTAAATAGAATTAATATAAATTTATAGAACAAAAATTCCTATAAAAAGAAAAATAATTAAGACATAATTATGTTATTGCAAAAAAATATTAGTTGTAAGTATTTGTTTATTTTAAACTAACCTCGTTCAACTTGTATGACATGTACTAAAGTTGGAACGTGTCTTAAATGTTAAAGTAGAATGGCTCAAAGAACTTAGGTACGTGTTTATAACACAAGTTGGCTCTTTTATGACAAATCTGCGACACTCGTTGCTGCAAACTACTTTCTCATGTTGTAAGTATCACAAATACAATGTAAGGGCATGCCATTGTATTATTTTCTTCATTTAAAATTTACCTTAATAATAAACACTACAAAGATGTTAAATCTGTTATATTTGTCACTTGCTTGGTTTTGGACGATATTGGAAAAAAGTCAAAATGTTTTAGGACGCTTATGATCATTTTTGAACAAGATGTTTAAAACCTACTTTAAAAAAAAAAATTTAGTAATGGAACTTGTAATGTAATGTAAAAATTGGGAACGTGTAATGTAATGTAAAAATTGATTGGTAAGTAGAATTTAAGCGGTCTTATTGCTGTTAAGCGATTTCTTCTAGACAATCTTTGGGTAGAGGAAATCTAGTAAAATAAGATTATAAAGTAGGTGTTACTGGAAACAACAAAGTAACATAAACATGTATTAATTAAAACAAACGTGTTGGTCTTTTTACAATCTATGATATTTTAGTCAGTTTGGAACTGGATTTTTTAGGATAGCGTGAAGTAGACGTTAAACGCCGCTAGTTATCTCCATCAAAGTTGAACGTAGAGCGTTGACCGTGGAGATAATACCAAATCAAAGTTAAGGGCTCTTCAAGTACAAGCGTTCACTCAACTGCTAATGCCCTTGTTTTTAGTTATTAGCAAGTTTTCTCTTTATTTTTGATTGCAGTCAAAAACCGAAGGATGTTCTCAATGTGATGTGATGTGTGGAATGTCCAAAATAACGACCTTTTGCTAATTCTGGACGGACAGAATAGTTATTGTGTGCTAAATATTAATTGAATGTTGAACAATATTTAGTTTTGAATGTATATACTTACTTTTACTACAACTCTCGGAATTCACCCTAGGTCCTCGCATAAGAAATTGCCTTTTTTCCACTTGTTGTGCAATCCAATATGTTTAATAGAAATAAAATAAAATTATTATTCAAACCTAAGCTTTTTTTAGATAAAGTGTCTGTATTTCCTAAGAGTACACCGACACTATGAGTAATACGATAACTAAACTAATTATACGATGCTAATAGATCGGTGTGGTGATATAAACAAATTGAACTAAAATCATTATAGTTCGGTAATTGGTATATTTAGTGACAGTTGAACACATTTTATTACCAAGTATAAAGCTCTGTTTTTGTCAAATTTATAAGACTTATGCTTAAAATTTTTATAGAGAACGGTAAAAGTAACGTCTTTGAAATTCAAAAACTATACTTTTGTTATCAAGTTGATACTAGCATGGACAGCTTCATAAATGTATCAAAAAAAGCACTACCGGTATTTGCATATACCACTATAGTTTATAAGCCTACAGAAGTACCTACAGAACACAAATTGCTAAGTCTTGACTCGTATTTATATCGCATTGAACTGAGCTGTCTCCTATGTTGTTTCTACGACATCAATTATATTTTGTCTACTGATTTCACACTTTGCTATGCTGATGACAGGACCAGAGACGCTATTATCCGGATCGCAAGCATTCCTCGGCCTCGGAGAACTTGTGTTAAAATCGAGAGAGATTTTCCGAGCTCTCTGACTGGGGACGGGAATACTTATTGCGATTCTATCCATTCCAAAAATGTATTACGGTTCTAAAATTCCAGAACGCGCCTCTTACCAACTCCAAGAGCTTTGACATTCGTGGTGTTGACACCTTTAGCGACGCTTATAAGGTCAAGTCGGTGTCCAAGAAGTTTTGACTTGGTTCAGAAAAGAGCTGTGAAAATAGTTGACGACCCCGCTTAAGCGATATTGAAAACCCTTAAGTGTTAGGAGATTATTTGCCCTCCTGTGATATCTACCGCTTGTCTCGATTTTTTTTCTTTCACTTTTCTGTTACTGTAACCTTTGGACGCTTGGTACACCAAGGCATTAAACGTGTTTTTTGAGAAATTGTTATTAATGATGACAACAGATACTTACTACTGCTTCAAGTTGGCAAATTATTAGTTTGTAACCAGTAGTTGTAAAAAATATTTTAATTTCGCGATTTGCAAATCAGAAATCAAAGATTTTTGATTTTTGTCCAGCATTTCACTATGGGAGTTCCAATTTTCCCAAAAGGAAAACAACGTATTTTGGTCATATGTATAGACAGGAAAAGTATAGTTTGTTGAGACTGATAGTTGAAAAAAAATTAAAAGGCACCGAGAAAAAGGCAGAAGAAGAATATCATGGACTAGGAACGTAAGACAGTGGCTTGGCAAAGAAAGAACGGAGATTCTAATTTATAAATCAAGTCAAAGTCAATTTTTCTTATTCAAATTATAATTAGAATATTATAAATACTTTTGAATCGTCAAAGTTATTAAATATTATTTTTTGATTATTTAACATCTTCAGTCTCATGGATTTTTATCATTTACATAGTCTGAAATATTAAAGTATGCTTTTTTACAAAGTAGTTGTTTGATGAAGGATTTAAATTATTTTTGCAGTGTCGACATCGGTCAATTGTCTTATTTAATTGATCGCATACATAGCAGAGCTAAGTTTTTTGGCTAGGTTATGAATATGAGGACCCCATTGAAGTTGAAGACTGTTGAATTAACAAGTTCGCATTGCTCGCCATTAATATAACTACATGTCTGGATCTGACTAACATTTGGTAATGTAAATTTAACACATTTGATTTTTTTCTCATTAAGTAACAAATTATTAGCGTGAAACCAATTTACAATTTTAGAAATGGCAAATTATGATATCCGTAAGACTAATGATTTAAATACAAAGGAAACTTTACATTCAGGAACATTCGTTTTTATTAATTTTTTTGCTAAAATTGGACTTGAGTTAATATTTTCAGTTGTTTTGAATGGAATATTGCTAAAGAAAATTCAAAGGCAACTGCTACCTTAAATTTGTTTTTAAACTAGTATCATCCACAATAAACTCAAAGTCCTGACAAGAATTCCTAGCTTTACTAGTTTCATTATTTATTATTTTCCATTCCAAATCAAATTCCAATTAAATTCCAAAACAAGAAAATTTAAGGATTTCTTGATACCACCAAGGTGGCAAACAAGCATTTAGTTATTTCAGTTATAGATGTCATGTAAAGACTTTGTTTTATAAATATCGCTGCGCTTCTGTAGCAGTTTATATTACGTGTTTGATTCAACAGAAATTAATGAATACCTATAGAAAATCTTTGCAAGAAAACAAGCAGAAATAAATAGTTTTGAGTTCATGGACAGAGAGGTATTGGAATAATCCAGAACGGATTTGTGGGCAGGGTGAGAATGACGGGCTATTTTCCGGAAAGCCTACAAGACAAATATTTTGTTACGCGACTCGTTTGAATTTTAAATGCATTCTACCGTTCTCAGAATCAACTTTTCCTGAGAAAATAATAGAATTGAACATTTCAGCGATGTTGAAGTTTGACTGAATCTAGATAAGCAAGTGGGTAGGCGGAAGTTATTTATTTTTAATTGATACCCATCCACATATTTGATTGTGTGTGTAAGACAATTATATAGATTGTTATCAATAAAATTATTTCCGAGAGCTATATATATGTATTTCCATGAAGTATTATTTCTGATTGCTACTTTTGATCCACTTTAATACCCAGATTTTACTATTGCTGTTACACTTCATTCTATTAAAACTTTCACTGGAAAAAAAACGTTGTCTTCAGTTAAGACAATGAAGAAGAATATATTTACTTGAATGAATGCAAATAATTATTTTCATTGAATTATTCTGAATATCTTGATGCTGCGTTAGACAACTTAACCGTACATTTGAGAAGTTGTTGTCTTGATACAAGAATGCAGATTCTTATGTGAAAACACATAGACTTTTGACTAAGGCATTGTAATTTTTGAATTAAGATATTCAAAACATTTGGTACAAGAATTTCGATTCTCGTGTCAAAACAATGAGCTACTTGAAATAACACTTTGGCTGTTTTAATCTGTGAATTTATATTCTTGTATCAAAACAAAAAGTTTCTTGGAATAAAATTATTATTTTATTGGCTCAAGAGTATCAATTCTCGTTTCAAAATAGTCAATTACTTGAAATGCCTCCAAATATTTTTCACTTAAACTGTATTTTGTTTAAATGTAAGAATTCCTATACATAACCGATAGTTGTACAAAAAAAAAATTTGAATTCATATAAACCACGTTTTAATCCATGTATAGGATTTCTTACATTTAAACAAAGTTTTCAGTGAACAATAAATTTAACAAAAAGGGGCATTTCAAGTAATTGACTGTTCTGAAACGAGAATTGATACACTTGACCCAAAAAAATTAAAAAAATTATTGCAAATTGATAAAAAGAATAAGAATTATCAAATGCAATTAGCTAAAGAAATTAAAATAGCTGCTTCTTAGATGAAAGATATTATAATTTTTCCAACTTAGAATAAAAAAATGCTAAATTAATAAATAATAATTACAACCCTTATATAACATAATAACGTTACGATTAAATATGTATCAGCTAGATGCCAAATTGCAAAAAGTGAAACATATTTTTAAAAATTTATACAGAATTATAAAAAACAGATTTATATAATTTACAAGCAGAGATGCAGTTGGAGCCTCTTACCTTTTTGCCATGTAAAGCAATTCACAAACTGGATAGTAACACTTCTAGTCACCGGCTTGCACTATACTTTCTTACAGTTATCTGCAGTTGAGTCTTGTAAACCAAAAAAAATCAAAAACTACAGAATTATCTGGTTTAAAAGCTAATGTAGAAATTGAGGACTTTGCTAATGCTTTTACAACATAATGTTAATTATTTAACAAATCGTACAGAAAAGCTTGAACTAAGTGCTTACTTAACCGAATCTTTTTACCTAAAATAAATGAAAACCCTAAAGAATTATCTGGTTTAAGACTGCGATATATGGTCTAGCATAAATACGCCGTTTTTGTGCAAATTTTGTGGCTGAACTATAGCACACAAAGGATTGAAAAAAAAATATATATTATAAATAAAACTTGCTTTTGTCAAGTGCATTACCTAAATAAGTGATTTTCATTTATTGTATTGAATGCAATTAAAAATCTTGAAGCAACCATTGTTTCAACACTTAAGCAAATTTTTAAAGCGTGTATTGCATTTTATTGTAATGAAAGTTAATTAAGTAATTAGAATAGGATGTTATCTAGTGCATTAACTCTAATTTGTAGCGAAAATTAAAAAAAAAACCCGACTTCAAAAAGGTAAAAACGTTTAATCCCATACTAAAAAAATTAAGTTTCAAGAAGTCTTTATGGAATAATTTACTAAGAAAGTATATAAAGAATATATCTAATAGTAATTTATATGACATTATGTAATGATTTTTAGTACATTTACATACACAACGTAAGTATCACAGAAATTAGCTTTCCGGCCTATGTCGCCCTCTTAAAAGCTAATATAGAAATTAAAGACTTTGCTAATGTTTTTACAATACAATGGACAAATGAAATATTTGAAAAATCATACAGAAAAGCTTAACATCAAAATATACATGAATTACCATTTTTCAAAGAACACTTCATTACTATTACGGTAAACTATAGGTCCTTACATATGAAATCGATATTTTATAGAACTGGCCACTTTGATCTCAAAAAGTCGGCGTTTGGTTAAGAATTCCAATTTAGAATTTCTTTCAATTTTAAGCTTGTCAATAATTGGAAACCATGATAGAAAAGCTAGCCGTTATACAGCCGAGATTGGTCAACCGTTTTAGCCCACTGCTGCTTCAGGACAATGCTAGACCACAAACTGCACAACAGACGGTGGCGAAACTAGAGGAGCTAGGATTGGAATGTCTCCGTCACCCACTATACTTCCCGGACCTTGCTCCAACCGATTACGACTTTTTTCCGAATTTGGATAATTTCCAAACAGGAAAAAAAATCAATTCAAATGAGGCAGTCCAAAACACCTTCAAAGATTTTGTTCATTGTAGCCCGCGCAATTTTTTCAGCAGTAAATTGTTACGAACACGCACAGCGGCGACGGGCGTAGGCTAGCTTCCTCGGTTGCTAAAACGAAGCTACGACAACGAAGCGCCGTAGAAATTAGACAACCGTACGGTAGCTAGCTACTAGACTAGGCCACTAACGTGTTTATAGTGGACTGTATGTTGTGGCGACCGTATTGCGGGCCGGACGGGTGAAGCCGGGTGACGCACTTGTGAACCGCTGACCACGAAGATTTCTTTAGAGCGAAATAATAGCCGAAGTGAAGCGGAGTATTCTTATGAAGAATTTATTTACACTTTTACACTAGAGCACTTATTTACGCTTAATTTCTTGCAGAGTTTCTTCCTTTTTTCTAGCAGCGTTTCTTTCTTGAACCTTCACTCTACAATTGAGAACTTATTTTCTTGCAGAGTTTCTTTCTTGATTATTGGTTCTTCCTTTCTTGATTTCTTGCTGCGAACTGCGAAACTGCAGTAAAAGTAACACCTAAACAAAGCAAATATTTTAAAGGACACAGGTACTAAAAAAGTTTTACACAGAGGAAACCCTAATTTAGGCTACTTCCACACTTGAAAGTAAACTCCATACAAATGCTAAATTCATTCGTTTTTGTAGCGTTTCACAACGAACATACAATATAATAATATCTTATATAAAAGTATTTACTAACCAGTAATGGTGGCACAATCTAGCTGTAGTTTAAACCCACGTGGTTCCTAGCTTCTGGTGACCCACAAGCGTAGACTATGACTTCCTCCTTCTCGGGCAGCGTTTCCACAATTTAAACGACGGCTATTGAATGTTCTGTATGTATAAGACCACGCACTTTTATCACCACTAACCCCTCTCTAGCAACCTTCTCACTCCACGTTTAAAACGTCCCATCCTGTTTTTTATTACGGACGGACGTCCGGCCTTAATTAATTTTAACAAAGAAAAAAGAATGTCTTTAAAGTATAATACTAGTTATGTTGGTTGGATTACTGTTATAGAGTCCTAGATTATTATGAACGGTCTAGATAAAACGGCCTAATTATCCTAAACGAATAGAATATTAATATTATGTTCTAAATGTTCATTAAATTTTAACAAACCCCGGATAATTTCAAATAAACTTACACGTCATACCATTATACAGTATACGTGAAAACCAAGACAACTACCCTTTATTATTGTTAGAATATTTATTGTACCCTAATGGTTTTTAAACGACTCACTTAGGTAAGTTTCGCGGGCGTTTTCAATACTATAAAAGTTCTAAGTAACTTAAACTTACGCGGTTACACTCAACATTATAGAATTCCTAATAACAGTATCATAATTATTTAACTGAGGCAATTAAATTAATAAGAAAAGAAAACCGCGGATAACAAAACAACTCCTACCTAGAGGGTCTCCGATTAATCCTATGTTTAATTTCCTGAATAAAATTTTATTCGAGTAAAAGTTATGAAATTACCTTAAAGAGCATATGAAACGTGCTTCCATTTCTATATCACTTAACCACCAATCAGCTATGAAATATCCTCCAATGAACTTGCATCCAATCGCAGTACGTTTTAAAGCATCCATACTCGCGCCACTGGTTCAAAACTTATGCAGCCTCATTTTGTCCAAGGTCTGAATCCATAAATCGGGAGTTAGATTACTACCTACTTTTAACAATTAATTTTGTGTTGGTGTTTTTGATTCGATTCATTTGAGTCATCGGTAATCAACTTTTTGTTAGCTTCAAACCTTTCATAAAATAAACCATAATTTCTCCGCTAATGTATAAAATTACTAAACTTGTATGTTTAAACGCGCCATTCTAATTCAAAGATGCATTTTGCTTTAGGCAGTAAGTTTATTGAGCATTGTTTACTAATGTAAATCTTCGCGCTAAAACTTGAATAAAAACATTGCATTACAAAATGTTAAGGCATAAATTTTGGTATCGTCACAAAAGGAATCAATAAACTCCCTATTAAATGGCAAAAGTGCATAGATAACAACGATACCTACTTTGATATATTAAATAAAAAAAATTTTTTTGCTTTTTTTTTTATAAAACATCAATTTCATACGTGAAATTCTTTAACTTCTGTTATCAAGAGAAGTTGTAGTGCCATGGTTTTCGCGCGGTGCAACAGTAGCTTTGCGCATGACTATATTTCAAGTTACCTCTTTATACGGAATTACATCATCATATCAGCTCATAGTGGTCTACTGCTGGACATAAGCGTCCTCTATAGCGCGCCATTTCTCCCGGTCCTCTGCCTTCCGCATCCAGCTACCACCAGCCACCATTTTAAGGTCGTCAGTCCACCGAGCTGGAGGGTGTCTCACGCTTCGCCTTCCCATACGTGGTCCCCACTCTCGGACACGTCTGCTCCATCGGCCATCGGTCCTCCGACAGACGTGGACAGCCCACTTCTACTTCAGCTTGCTAATTCTGCGAGCTATGTCGGTAACTTTGGTTCTCTTCAGATGTTCTCATTTCGGATTCGATCTCTTAGAGACACTGCGAGAATACCTAGTTCCATTGCACGCTGTGCGTCCTTTAACTTGTGGACCAGCCCTGCTGTAAGTGTCCACGTTTCAGCGGCGTAAGTCATAACTGGTAGGACGCACTGGTGAAAGACTTTCGTCTTCAGACTTTGCGGTATAGGCGACGTGAAGACTTGACGAAGTTTACCAAATGCTGCCCACCCTAGCTGGATCCTCTTATCAGCTTCCTTCTCAAAATTATTCCGGCAAATAAAATATTTAATAAATGGTACAGAAAAGCTTAACTTCAAAATATACATGAATTACGGAACACAATTTTTCAAAGAATACTTAATTACTATTATCAGAATTCACGTTGAACTAATATATTTTGTATATACAAAACTTCTGATATCAAGAGAAGTGTTAGTGACACGATTCTTGCTCGGTGCCACAGTAGCTTTGCGCATGACTATATTTCATTATACAGAATTACAAGTCTATTATTAATGTTACTGAAACAATTGTGTGTGACTAAAACCCCAACCAATTAAGTTTCCCACTTACCGTCCCTGGTAACTTAGAGAGAATTTAAAATTCTGCCTTGGATTTAATTTTGTCAAAATGAACTTTCTTACATTTGTTCGTAAATTCTTTTATCAAGATATTAACTATGCATATCACCCTATAATTAAATATAAGACTTTATATGCATAAATATGCTAAGAGTTTTTATATACAAAGAATATTAATATTATTTGTATATAAACAACTCATATGTAAATAATATTTTGAAACTAATGTAGGTTATGGAAAAGTCCGGCATCCTGGCACAAGTAATATTAACTTAAAAGGATATCCCAATCACTAGATGTAGATTCGTGTAATTTACAAAATAAATAATTTTCATTTCATTTTCATTTTGCATATGAGTTTCGAACTCAAAACAAACCACGCCAGTGATCCCAAATTAAACAAAACTTGTACGATGGAAACTAGACAACTGATACAAATACTTATATACCTTTATTCCGTAAATACATACATATAAGTGCAGCTTAATAAACTTGAGCGACTTCAAAACTTCTGCACTAGATTCTTATTTGGTTTACAAATTCCAAATTCAGATCAAAGCTCAACTGGCTCCCAATTCGGCTGTGCCGGAATGCTCATATTCTCTTTCTTTTGTATAATGTCCTGTTCAATCCAAACACACCAGTATACTTAAAGAAACGTTTTAATTTTATTAGAAATACTTCTCTTCGAGAAACTACACGCTGGATGCTAAAAAATACCTTTGCGTTGCTCACAATTGTATAATGATTCTTCACTTTCACAGTAAAGGCTGTTAGATCATGGAACGCTTTACCTTGAGAAATAAAAAGAGCAAAATCGAAAGCAATATTTAAAAATCTTATTGTTGCTCATTACTTGAAGTACTAAAATAACATCACTACCTTTATTTGTTTATATATATTTACTTATACGTAATATATATTATAATTGTATTTATTTTGCATGTGTTTTTATATATGTGTACATCTATTTACTTTTATTTTTTATTTATGTGTATATATTTATTTAATATGCTTTATTGTATGACATATATACTTCTTAATAACTGTATTGACACACCTACTATACTATTTTTAACTTTATTATTTCCTCTGCCCAAAGGTTGTCTGGAAAAGATCGCTTTGAAGCGATAAGACAGTTTGATTTATCTATGTTTAAATATGTTTTTTTGTAAAATTATTATGTTGATGCAATAAAGTATATTATTATTATTATACACAGAGAACACCCAGACTCAAGACTGACATATTGTTTGTCCTGTGCTGGAATCGAACCCACATCCTCTGCACCCTGTACCGACTGAGCTTACGAGGGAAATTTTATTCTTTATTTAAATATTTTTAAACAAAATAATAATTTTAAAATCAATTTGTCATATTTATGTCTCGAGTAAAGAGGGCGTGTTGTGCTGTAATGGCCGATTAGTGATACTTGAAACTTGCGTCTATTTAATAAAAAAAAAAAATACCAATAACACTTTTCGAAATAACATGTACAACATTTCTCACAAAGTTATTAAAACTAACAAACGATCGTTCATAGTCGTTTTATCTGCTAAGAAAAATTATCTAAACAAAAGCTTAAGAAATGCAGAAACTCAAACAGTAACAAATATTCTTAAGTAGAAGCTTAATGACAAAATTTAGAATTGCCTTATAAGTTTCTTAAAAATCGACCTAAGTATTCAACGTGAAACCCAAATGTCTTATGACCCACCAGAAACAAACGCTATTTTCGATCTATCCCTCTTGGAATGAGGATAAACATTCGTCAAAAATTGTTATACTTTATTACCAAATTTAACATTAATCTTTGTATTGTAGCATTACAAAATATTTTAGCACAAATAATAAAAATGAAATGGGAGTATCTAATTTCAAAGGATAAACCCTATACGAGATGAAGAAGCCAGCTGTAAATCAGTAAACGGAATAACCATTGTTTAGGATTATAGGCATCGTGTAGTGTTTAAAAAGTGTTTAAAAAACTTGAAATATTGTCACGCGCAAAGCTTCTGTGGCACCAAGCAAGTATCATATCACTACAACTTCTCTTGATGTCAGAAGTTTTGTATATTAGCTTAACGTAAATTTTGATAACCGTTATTCTTTGTAAAATTGTGTTTCGTAATTCATGTTTATTTTGATGTTAAGCCTTTCTGTATGATTTGTTAAATTATTTGACCATTATATTGTAAAAGCATTAGCGAAGTCCTTAATTTCTAATTCTGATAATTCTGTAGTTTTTTATTTTTTTTGGGTTAAAAGTTTCAACTGCAAGAATGTAGGCATGTTTATTGCAATTCGAAGACTATGAGTGTTACTGTCCAGTAGTGTCAATTTATTTACGTGGTAAATAAGGTAAACTATATAGGTACTATTTTAATCAATTGCTTAAAAGCACTTAGTTAAAGCTTTTCTGTAGATTTGTTAAATATTTACTTTAGAATTATATTGTAAAAGCATTAGCAAATCCTCAGTTTCTATATCAGCTTTTAAACCTGATAATTATTTAGTTTTTAATTTTTTTTGGGTTAAAAGTCTCAACTGCAAAGATGTAAGAAAGTATAATGCAAGGCGGAGACCTACAAATGTTAGTGTCCAGTTTGTGATTGTATTTACATGGTAAAAAGATAAGTAGAACTTGGGGGCTCCATCTACATCTCTGCTTGTAAATTAAATAAATCTGTTTTTTTTTTATGTTTCTTTATCATTTTTGAACAATATATTTCAAACCATGGCTTTCATAGATTTTCAATGGACCCTTTTTAATAATTTTATTTTAATTTTAAAAATAAATAGGTAAGAAAAAATTATTATATTAAACTTTCCATTTCCTGTGATTGTCTCAGTACTTTTTGCTAGTCTGCATCTAACTGATACATATTTAGTCATAACATTATTAAATCATATTTAGGTATGTGATTATTAGTTATTAATTATTAATTTAGTACTGTGTTATTCTAAGTTGGAAAAATTATAATAATTAAAATTTTGTAATCTTCTTTAAAAGTTTAATAAATACGTGTACAGGTTGCCTGGAAGAGATCACTTTTTAGTTACAAGTCCGCTCTTTGTATTTGGTTTTTATTATATGTCAATAATTTAAGTTTTCTTTTGTTTTGTTGTGCAATCAAGTATATCGTTATTATTTTTATGAAAAACATATTACTGCTTAAACCAAGCGCGTTTTTCTTGTTGTGTTTCGATATAGTTTTTCCCATGTTCGTAGTTTCGAGGGAAGTGGGTTAATAAAACTGCCAAACTATTTGCTGTCTGCTAAACTTTTGTTCAAGTTAACCGCATGAGTGCTTTTCATAGAACAAACTCTAACTGCTCTATTTAGACACAATTTCGCACGAAAAGTTTTATATAGTTTTTCGTCCCATCATAACAGTCAAAATAATCTGTCTGGCAACTACTTCCACATAAGCAACTTTTATTCGCTTATCTTGATATCGAAGATATTTTGCAAAAAAAAAAATGGATGCCATATGGGCGATTCATAACTTACAAAAATAATTAATAACTAGTTCTAAAAATTTGGGTTTAAATCGTTGTTTTGTAAAAAGAGCAAATTTAAAATATTTTTTTTGGCGGCTCTAGTTAGGTAGTCTGCGCTCTAAAAATTGTTTTTTTTAAACAACTACTTGATTTTAATTTTTTTTTAAAAGATACGTTATTTTACATTTATTTCATGTTATATATTTTTTTAAATTTCATTTGATGCTATAGTGAAAATCATCCTTGGCCGGTCAATGGCACCGCAAAATCATTAAGTGAGAAGTCTGAATGTTTGGTGTTTAATATGTTTGTATTTACAAATACATTATATCCGTTGTCTGGTATCCATTACTTAGTAAATTAATACTGGCTTTGCTCAGTTTAGGACCAGATGGCGCTGTTTGTAATGTCCAAAAAAATTTAATAATCCAAGTAAAAAGCAATATAAAAACATTATGATATATTACTGAAACCACGAAAGACAGCTTCTTGATGTAAAATAAAACATTTATGTGTATTTAATAATGCATAAAAAAACAAACAAACAAAATAATTAAATGTGTTATAATGTGAGAAGTTGATATTTAATGAAACCAAATAGTTTTGATATGTTTTTAAAAAACACGTTGGATAAATACAAGACTTAGTTAATAAATATGTAAAGTAAAAGGCCTTGTGTGGTAATTGTCAGTACCGCATAAGTAAGTAAAGGACGCTATTAATATAAGCTAATTGTCATTACCGCAGAAGTTCGTAATGGACACCATAAAGATGCTAAAAACGGTGCAGTAAAGACTGCTTAAAAGAGTATTTAAATGTATATACATTCCATATAGGTTAATGCCACGTGATCTCGCCGCTCGGAGGAATCCGACATTATAAAAACATAAGTTTAGCCGTTTAATAATTTAAATAAGGCAACCCAAAATTGTAAAATGGAACGATTTATTTCTTCACTTCTTTCCATCCATGACTCCAAACAGGCCAGCATATATTGAGGTGTTTAGCCGTTTAAAAATCAGATTTCAAATTTTTGTCTTCATATAGCTTTTTGTATGGTTGAGGAGTTTTTTTTAAAAAAAACTTACAAAATAAAAATAATAATTTGACAACTCATAGGTACTCCGGGAGCTAATATGTGAAAAATGGTACCTATAATAGAAGAAGATATGCAGTCTTTTAAAGAAAAATCCAAAACGTCATTTTAAATTTCCTTTCCCTAAATCTAAAACCCTGCCAAGTGCGTGACACCTTCATATAAAATTAGGGTTTCGTAGAATGAAAATAATTGCGGTCATCTAAAAAATTTATGAACGGATTATCGTGTTTTTTTTTTGGATTTGTAAATCCGAGTGATTTAAAAGTTAAAGGGGGACAAAAAATGCTCAATTTTGGAATTCAATAATTCGCAAAACATAAACTTAAGAGAAAAAATTTTGTTACAATTAAAAAATAAGCTACATCTACGTATGTGCATAATTTTATGAAAAGTGAAAATTCGCATATTGAATCACGGTTAAGAAAGTACTTTTTAAATTAATTTAAAGTATCTTTGAATCTATAGCTAATTTAAAGAACTAAGTTTAACTAAATTTTGCTTGAATCCATACTAATATAATAAACGCAAAAGTGCCTCAGTGTGTTGGTTTGTTTATTACTAAATCACGCCACATACAAGCATTTAACGTAGGTAATAGTTGACACAGATATAAGTGTAAGTATAAAATGGAAGAAACGAGACGAAGAAGGACATAAAGCTCCTTTTTATCCCAAAAAATTCAAAAGTACCTGCGAAATTATTTAATTACACAACAACGACGCAGCGTCCAATTGAACTTAATTTTTGCACAGAGATCGTTGAAGGAACAGAGACTACTTTTATCCCGAAAAAAACTAAATTTACCGCAGAAATAACTATAGCCAAACTCCACTTAAACGAACTATAGCTACAGCTGTAGCTTGCCATAGCAAACATCTTAACTTATAAATAATCAATCAAATCAAGGAGTCGCCGTAGGAATCCCAAGCTGATAAATTAATTAAATTTTAATATTTCATTCCAATCATCTTTAATTTCATATGTGCTTTTTACAAATTTAATTAGGTTTTAAAAAAGACTGTCATGAAAAGCAGGGTTTTATTATTTTATTAAAGATTGGAGACTGCACTTAAATAAACGTAACGAATTTAAAGCAACTTGAACAAATGCCTTTAGTTTCAATTTTTTTTTCAATTTACGTAGAGAAGTATAAATAAGCATCCTGGGAATATTATGGTATTTATACAACATTTTTATTATTGAAATTATATCTACTTTTACAATATTTGTGGTTACAGTAAATTTTTTTAAAACTAAATTATCCTTTCTGGTTACATAATTAGTATCTATTATTATAAGAGATTTAGAAATTTAATATTATTTCAATATATTGTTAAAATCGTTGTTTTATCAAATTATAAATATGCTACTGTCCCCTGAAAATCAAAACCTACATAGCTACTTCGCAGTGTATTTTGTCAAATTATCAATATAGAATTTGTCTTTTTATGTTTTAAAATTTTTATGTATCGTTTAACGTGCATGTTAGAAATTCTGGCACAAATAAGTCTTAATATTTTTGTATTTCTATTAAAAAAAATACGTAAAGACAAAAACCGTGGAGCGATGTTAGCTGCTACCGAAATTATATTAGACATTTATCTACTCAGGTAACCAAGATTATGAAGGTACGGAAGGTAATCGACACCATGTGGTTTGTGTTCATCATCTACCTGACTCACTAATATTCATGTGGTGTTGGGGATACATTGCTCGGCATATTAACTCTGATAGTATATTTGATTACGAAATCTGTAATGAAATGTATGTAAAATGAAAAAAAAAGTATGTACGTCAATGTAGTCAAAATTTTCATATTTTTTGAAGTGAAAACTTCTTTAGCGACGTTGCGCACTTTTTTTGGTATGGGTAAAAAATGATAAACTCGCGTCAGGTAACGTGTCCTAATCGTGAAAATGCGTAAGACGGATGGAGAGTAGGCAGCTGGCGCGGCGAAGGAGTCGGAGTATCCCCCTCTCTTTCTATGGCGCGGCGAAAATTTATGCCTGCGCCTGCTGTTTCGTTTAGGCGGCGCAGGGCGCTTGCGCGAATGGTCGTGTGTTACATAAACATGTTACAGCGTGCTACGCGCATCCATGGATGGTGACAGCTGATGGCTCGACCGTCTGTGTAGTGGCCATACTGCTGAGTATTCGTAAAATTCGTGTATATAAAGTGTTTAAAATATGGAAATTTAACAAAGTGCATCTTTGTCTTTGTAAAATACGTAAACGGTAATGCCACGCCTATTGCCTAAACACACACTTGCCGTAGGTAAGGTGCGGTTAGATATTTATTTTTCAATAAATATATACTCGTATCTATCATTAAAAAATGAAAATACCTTAACATCATAAAGCGTAGAATAGACATGAAGAAAAAAATCGGCCAAGTGCGAGTCGGACTCGCGCACGAAGGGTTCCGTACCATTATCTATGGCATTAAAATGGCAAAAAAATCACGTTTGTTTTATGGGAGCCCCCCTTAAATATTTGTTTTATTTAAATTTAATTATTTATTTTTTAAGCGATATAATATTCTGTGCATATTTTGAGCGTCTACCTGTTGCCGTTATCAATATCGAGCAAAATCGAGCAAAAAATCACGTTTGTTGTATGGGAGCCCCTTAAATATTTATTTTATTCCGTTTTTTATTATTTGTTGTTATAGCGGCAACAGAAATATATCTTCTGTGAACATTTCAACTGTCTAACTATCACATTTCATTAGATACAGCCTGGTGACAGACGGTCAGACGGACGGACGGAGAGCGGAGCCTTAGTAATAGGGTTCCGCTAATTACCCTTCGGGTAAGGAGCCCTTTAAAGTGTGTTTTAAAAAATCACGTTTCATTTTACAAGGTTCACCGTTATTAAGAAACAATTAGAGCTCCCGATACTCAATGCTGTAGAAAGCAACATAGTCATGTGTCACCGAGCTTGTGAGTTTCAATTCAATTTCAAGATTTAAGACAAATATTTCTGTGTATCTTCTTTCGTTTTCGTTTTTTTATGTTACTATTGCTACCGAATCGATCAATTAAGGTAATTAAATACTTACAGTCACTGTGCTTTTCGGTACGTATTACTCTACGATGGCTGTTATTTATAAGTTCTAACACATTTATTTTGTTTAATGTTTCTGTCCAGTTTCTTTCGGCTTCCTTACCCTTAACCTGATAAGATATCTGACCCTCCAAACTCTTTAGTTATTGGGCTTTGTCAGAGTCAGGTTAACAGCAGTAACAAGTAGCCAACAGTGTACAAGTCAACCACATTGTTTTTCACCATTGAAAAAAGTTAGTTAAATATCCACGGCATATCGAGCCCTTAAAGTCCATAAAGGCATAGATGAGATCAAGAAAATATATACAAGAACAGTGCAACAAACTTCTCTTACCTTCTGACTTTGGGTGTTTGGTCGCTAGTGTCGTTGTAAGTTCTCACCATTCAATATGGAGACTGTAGTTTTGATTTTTGACCACCGGGACAGAAAAGTTTGTTGCACTATACCTACTATATTAATTTGTAACAAAGTCCGATCAAGTGTCTTAACACATTGCGTGTCCTATCAGTAGGCGGCCAAAGTTTTTGATGTCCTTTTTAGGTCCCCAGAAATATAAAATTTACTTATTACATTTCTGCTCAATCTCAATCTCAATCATACTATCAAACTAATAGTAAACACATAAAAATAGTCAATACAAGAATAATCCAAACTGTTTTGAAAATGCTTCATCAAATAGTCGTTAAAAACACAAAGTTTCAAGTGTTTATCTTTAGAGGTTTGAATGATCCAACTCGTTCAAGAAACGTTAGAGTAAGAATCGTTTCAAGTTTGAGAATGACGTCTGCGATCTAACGAAATCTAAGTTGTTTTCAAGTTTATATATGTATCAGATAGATGTCTATTACGATGATGTGAACTTTGGATGTTCGCTTACTAGTTCTCTGAATAGAACTCTGCAAAATTTTTTTTTAATGAAAAACACGTATTTATTTTTATAAAAATGAATCAACATGCAGAAACCACCGAGTACGTGTGGTTAACGTTTTCCTTGAACATAGAATATGTTTTTCCTGTGAGCGCCTTTGGATCTGCACGCAGTCAAGTACAACCAAATTCGATGAACGTCTTCCTCGTTGTACCAGTGGGCATTCAGAAAATATTGCTATTAAAAACATAGTACTTTTGCAGCATTATACAACAAAAGTTACAGAAATGAAAAGTTTATTAATATCAAAATCGATTTATCTACAACACAAAAATAAATGTCAACACCTCCGTCATTGACCGCGGCAGTAGGCACTGAAAATAAGGTGCAAAGCGTTAGACCCTCTGTACAGAATAAAGACTGAAACTCATTTTGACGTCAGAAATTATAGACTTATAATTTCTGACGTAAATTGCCAATTTTTACCTACGTCAGTTTTTTTTTTATGTCATACATAACGGTCATTTTAAACAGCAGTTACCAAAATGCGAAATCCATATTAATATTATAAATGCGAAAGTAACTGTCTGTCTGTTGCCGTTGAAGACCTACACCGATAACTGAATTTAAGACGGGTAGAACCGCGGGCAAATTTGGCATGAAGATAGTTTAAATCCCGGGCAAAGAGCATAAGCTACTTGAAAACTTCAGGTATAAGTCGGTTTTTTCTTTAAGTAATTGAGCAGTTGCCGTTGAAATCCTACACCGATAAACCGAATTTAGGGTGGATGGAACCGAGGGCAAAAGCTAGTAAATTATAATACAATGCAAAAATAAATAAATATGCTGCTTCAAGAGCTGAATCATAAATATTTCCGTGTCATCGAAAGTTTTTGTTGATTTATCATCTTGTATATAAGTCATTAAGGATATGCTGAGTGATAACTTTGCCCGTTATTTGTGACACAGATGTCACTAGATGGATCACTTATCGAACAGTAAATCAAGAGTATTAGTGAAGTTTCAGATTATATTTGGTACGAAAATCCTCGAAGAAATTACAAAAAAATCACTTGTATCAAAATTATGATCTTCAGTTTCGTTTCGCTTCGCTATTATTGTAATTTTTTTTTTCAATATTTGTAATAAGAGTAATATCTTTGGCAAAGAAATTATTGTGTCTGGCTACATATTACTAAATAGTATTTTGCCTTTATGAGCAACTCGCCAGATTCTCAACTCGCCAGATTCGCAACTCGCCAGATTCTCAACTCGCCAGATTCTCAACTCGCCAGATTCGCAACTGGCCAGATTATCAACTCGCCAGAAATGGTAGAATCACTAACAGATAGCTTTACTCAAGTGCACTCATGGATTTTACCGACTCTAAAGTGTTATTTCAATATACTGTTAAAACCGCTATATTTAAAAAAGTATTTTATTTAATTTAAAACCAATTGAGCAATGTTAGCTACTGTCGAGATTAAGGTAGACATTGAAGTATCGGTGACTTTATCCACGCAGGTAACCAAGATTATGAAGGTACGGAAGGTAAACGACATTATGTGGCTCGTGTTCATCGTCTACCTGTCTTACTAATTATTCATGAAGTGTCGGGGATACGTTTCTTTACATATTATCTCTGATCGCATATTTGATTAAGAAATCCGTCATAAAATAGGTATGAAAGTCAATGTAGTCAAAATTATGACATTTTTTTGACTGTATGTACTATCTTTGTACGTTTATAAGTAGAGAGTAAAGTATGTACATCAAAATGTAATGAAGCAACAATACACTTTGATAATTATTTAATTACATACAGTATTCCTTTTACTCTATACGGGTTCAGTTTGGTAAATGAAAACTTATATATGATACAGTTAAAGACACAAAACATTCATTCAAATAGTGTTTTTTTTTTTTTAATTATTGAATCTTATTTTAAACTATGATACTAAGGGCATAATTATTACTGTCCGTCGCAACAGTAGACGTCTGTAACAATTCTGCCTACTCCTTCGGGGATTAATGTAACGTGTAGTATTTTCATCTTATATTATATGTCACGAATTTTCGATAAAGGTGGCACGAAATAAGTTCTTTTTTTTAAATTTTTTTGAAAGACATCTTATAACATTACCGACTCACGTTTTTGAATTTGAAAATCAGAAGGCAGCGACCTAAGCTGAACGCAGCTTCTTTGAAATCATTTATTACTTTGTTTACACCAGCCATTTTCAGGACTTAGCCTTAAATATCATTTTTGTTTAACCAACTCCCTTAATGTTTGTTTTATAACAGTTAACATAAGGTGCATTTTGTTAACAAGCCTTATACCTACGCATTATATTAAATCTTTTTTAAAACCACTTGTATAAAAAACTAGAATCTGTATAACTTCCGAATTATAAAATTTAATAGAAAACTGGCAAACTGCAGACCTAAATATTTATTACTAGAACATGTCATTAAAATTTCGTGGTGAACTAAAAAAAAAAAATAACTAAACTAGTTTAGCTATTCGAATTTACTTAGTAATAACCAAACTTTTATTAAAATTAAACAACTGATTCGCTGCACATAACTTATATTTAATTTACTATTAGCAATTTAGGTTAGCAGTCCCCAAATTATGTTACTAGTAAAAAAAATTGTGTTATTGTTAGCTGACCTTTTTTTTTCTGTGCGTTTGATCAGCAACTGCCAAAAATAATTGAGGAATTCGTTTGTATGAAGCACGTTGAGTGGCGCTCCGAATCGTATTCTCTTAAGTAGAATTTGGAATTCATTTACACGATGAATCCGAATCAGATGTTTCCTATATAACCTCCGATGCACTCAATATCCATAATCACAAATGTTTCCTGCTTAAAATGCATTATTATCATATATAGCTATTAATTATAGTAGCAAAATGTATATTAAATCATGAAATGCCAGTGAATTATGAAATAAATAAAGTTTTTGTTAATTTTATACATTTACTAGATTTTGCCAGCGTCTCCGCCCGCTCTAGATACGGTTACCGGCGTGGAACTCCGTAATTATACTAATGAAGTTTCATTCATTTATCAGATAGATGTCTAGTTCTCTGAATAGAACTCTGCGCAATTTTTTAAAGCATACGTATTTTTTTTTTTTTGACGTGACAACGTCTTATAAATTGGTTTGCCGGGTGACACTTCAAGAAACTGCGTTACGCTCCGCTCACGTTATGCGCTCACAATGAGAGCGAGTGAGAGGCACGCGGCATGGTTAGCCCGCCTAAGAGCGAGAGAGACAGACATAAAAAGTGAAAGGCACAAGTTGTCACGATTCCGGACGGTTGTCCGACACTAATTTTTTTAAATATTGGCCAAGTGCGAGTCAGACTCGCGCACGAAGGGTTCCGTACCATTATCTAAAAAATGGGAAAAAATCACGTTTGTTTTTTGGGAGTCCCCTTAAATATTTGTTTTATTTTAATTTAAATATTTATTTTTAAAGTGACTATAGAACTAAATATTCTGTGCATATTTTAAGCGTCTACCTGTTGCCGTTATCAATATCGAGCAAAATCGAGTACAAAAATTACGTTTGTTGTAGGGAAGCCCCCTTAAATCTTTACTTTATTCTGTTTTTTATTATTTTTTGTTATAGCGGCAACAGAAATACATCTTCTGTGAAAATTTCAACTGCCTTACTATCACGGTTCATGAGATACAGCCTGGTGATAGACGGACGGACGGACAGGCGGACAGCGGAGCCTAAGTAATAGGGTTCCGCTAATTGCCCTTCGGGTACGGAACCCTAAAAATGCATCAACATGCAGAATCCAGCCGAGTACGTGTGGTAAACGTTTTCCTTGAACATAGAATATGTTTCTTCTGTGAGCACCTTGGATCTGCACGCAGTCAGTACAACCAAATTCGATGAACGTCTTCCTCGTTGTACCAGTGGGCATTCAGAAAAAATTGCGACTAAGAAACATAGTACTTTTGCAGCATTATACTGTGAAAGTTCAAAAGTTACAGAAATGAAAGGTTTATTAATATCAAAGTCGATTTATCGTGCCAAGCTGGAGACCCTCTGTACAGAATAAAGGCTGAACCTCATTTTGACGTCACAAATCATAGACTAATATGTCTGTCTGTCTGTCTGTCTGTTACCTCTTTACGTTTAAATAGCTGTACCGATTAACATGAAATTTCGCACTGAGATAGTTTAAGTGTCGGGAAAGGGCATAGGCTTCTTAAAAACGTCAAGCGTCAGTCGGTTTATTCTAAAATTGAGGAGTTGCCGTTGAAATCCTACACTGATAACTGAATTTAGGGCGGGTGAAACCGAGGGTGAAATCTAGTAAATTATAATACAATGCGGAAATAAATAAATATGCTGCTTCAAGAGAGTATTGCGGAGTCGTCGAAAGTTTTTGTTGATTTATCATCTTGTATATAAGTCATCAGAGATAAGCTGAGTGGTCGATGTCACTAGATGGATCACTGATCGAACAGTAAGTCAAGGGTATTAGTAAAGTTTCAGATTATATTTGGTACGCCAATCCTCGAAGAAAAATCACAAGTATGAAAATTATGATCTTCAGTTTCGTGTCGCATTTGTTTATTGATATTTCGCTTTGCTGCATTAGTTGGGCTTTCAGAAAAAATATTATACTCTTACAAAACTTCAGGGGCGCCACGTGCTACATCTACATATTTACATTAAGTGAATTAGTAGCAGTCCCCGACATAGCTCACAGAATAAGAATGAATCAAATCAAATCAAATAATACTTATTCAGGTAGGTTTCTGAGATATTTAAAGTAATTAAACAAATAATACTTTGTTAACTTCATATTTGCATTTTACAAACTAAATTATATTTTGACAGGCTTCTTAATTCAATAACTTTTGACGTCATGTAAAGCAGGGTTTTATTAATTTAATAAAGATTTGAGTCTGCACTTAAATAAACTTACCAAAAGCAACTTGAACAGAACCCTTTCAGATAGGTTTCTGAGCTATTTAAAGTAATGAAACAAATAATACTTTGTTAGCAATAAATTTTAAAATCTCATTTATTTCATATGTGCATTTTACAAATTAAATTAAATTTTACCAGGCTTCTTAATTCAATATTTTTTAACGTTATGTAAAGCAGGGTTTTATTATTTTAATAGAGATTTGAGTCTGCACTTAAATAAACTTATTAAAAGCAACTTGAACAAAACCCTTTCGGTTTAGAATTTGATAAATTTACATATAGAAGTATGAGTACGCATGTTGGGAACATTATAGAATTTATACACCATTTTGTTTATTGAAATTACGATTATATCTACTTTAATAATATTTGTAATTACAGTAATATTTGTTATTATATTAATATATTTGGCAACGAAATTATCATTGCTGGCTACATAATAAATGTCTTTAAGGGATTTAGAAATTTTCTTTTATTTCAATATACTATTTCAAAATGTATTTAAAAACAAGTTTATTTACCTATATCTTTGTTTTATCAAAGTATAAAAATGCTACTGTCCCCTGAAAAATAAAACCTACATAGCTGCTTCACAGTGCATTTCGTCAAATTATAAATACGCGATTTTGTCTTTTCATATTTTAAATTTTTTTACGTATCGTTTAACATATATGGCAGAAATTCTGACACCAATTAGACTTAAGGTTTTTGTGTTCCTTTAAAAAAAATAAAGTAAAGACAAAAACCGTGGAGCGATGTTAGCTACTGCCGAGATAACGGTAGACATTCAAGTATCGGTACCTACACAGGTAACCAAGATTATGAAGCTACGGATGGTAAACGACACCATGTGGCTGGTGTTCATCAGCTACCTGACTAACTAATATTCATGAGGTGTAGGGTATACGTTGCTTGACATATTATTTTTAATAGTATATTTAATTACGAAATCTGTCCTAAAATAGACAATGTAGTCAAAATAATGTTTTTTTTTTGTCTGTGTCTTTGCACGTTTATGAGTAGAGAGTAAAGTTTATCAAAATGTAATAAACAACAATACACTTTGATAATTATTTAATAACATAAATTATTTGTTTTAATAATACGGGTTCAGTTTGGTAAATGAAAACTAATATATGAAAGACACAACACATTCATTCAAATATTTTTTTTTACGTCTGTGAAGTTGGCAGGGGTTCAGGGTAATGGAACCAATTCCAGAATTTGCAGTTTTTTTGCAGTTCAATTCTAAAATTTGCAGTTGCTATATTTATAAAAATATGGCAGCAGCCTGCTAACTTCACATGAAGTAAGTACGCCACATACACCTCCGATGGAAACGGGTCAGTGGTATATATAATACAGGAATTGGCAGTTTTTAGATAGTCCTGTTCCAAAATATGCATATTTTTAAAAATATAGCTTCATGTGAATTTAGCTGGCCACATACACACCCGAATCGTACGGGAAATCTGTGTGGTTATACATGTTTCAAGTTCGAGAAAGTTTTTAAGTTTTATATATTATGTATAAGATGGATGTCTATTGAGATGATGTGAACTTTGGATGTTCGCTCATTAGTTCTCTGAATAGAACTCTGCGCTAATTTGTAATATTATGAAGAACACTTATTTATGTTTATAAAAATGCACCAACATGCAGAAACCAGCCAAATCCGTGTCGTTAACGTTTTCCTGGAACATAGAATATGTTTGTCCTGTGTGCCCCTCGGATCTGCAGAGAGCCAAAATTTTACTTTTGACGTGAATGCGATTAACGGCTTCCTCGTTGTACCAGTGGGCATTCCGAAAAATTACGACTAAAAAACGTAGTACTTTTGAAGCATCGTACTGCAAAAGTTCAAAAGTTACAAAAATGAAAGGTGTATTGATGTCAAAATTGATATGACGACAACACAAAAATATACTTGTATGTTTAAACGACAAGCGACAGACACTCAGTACTACTCGTGCTAGCATCAAAAATCTTTACTTGACGTCAAAAATTATAGACTTATATTTTCACGCTGCAATGCCGAAACCGAAACTAAAAATCTAATAGGCGAAAAAAATTGGCAGCATTTACCTTTATTGTTTCTACTGTGTTTTTTTTAAACTGATACATAACGGTCATTTTAAGCAACATTTACCAGAAGGCAGAAATCCATGCTAATATTATTAATGTGAAAGTAAATGTCTGTCTGTCTGTTACCTCTTCACGCTTAAACCGCTGTATGGATATGGATCACAAATGTCATCGAAAGTTTTTGTTGATTTATCATCTTGTATATAAGTCATCAAGGATAAGATGAGTGATAACTTTGCACGTTATTTGTGACACAGGAGATGTCACTATATGGATCGCTTATCGAACAGTAAGTCAAGTTTCATATAATATTTGGTACGCGAAACCTCGAAGGAAGAAATTAAGAAATCACTGGTATAAAAATATTAGATCACAAGTTTTGTGTCGCATATTTTGTTCATATGAGATAAATATCATTGATATTTCACTTTGCTGCAATAGTAGGGCTTTCTGAAAACATATTTTACTCAAACAAAACTTTAGGGGCGCCACCTGCTACATATTTACATTCAGTGAATTCGTAGTAGTCTCCGACATAGCTCACAGAATAAGAATGAATCAAATCAAATAAAGTAATACTTATTCAGGTAGGTTTATGAGAACATTTTACTATCGTCAATACAATCTATTTAAAAATATTAATTTCTGCCAAAAAGAGCCAGCAAGAAACTGAACTATTTAAAGTAATTAATAATACAATGCTTTGTTAATCAACTAAGAAGTAAACAATCTGTATTGAAACACTTAGTAATAAAAATAAGTTAGTTAAGCTATTAAAAACAAAGTTGCGTAGACAAATGTCTATTATTATTTTTTGTTTTTATGAAGCATAGGGGCGCACCATGTGAAGCATTATATCCTTAATCGTTTTAAGAGATTTAGATATTTAAGAGTACTACGATGTTTCGTAGTACTAATAAGATTATTGCCATAATAAATTATATTCTTGCACAATCATATGTATACGCAGTATTAGGCGCCTTCCCGCCAGTTGAACGAATGATATAAAATAGGTATCTGGAAGTGGCTAGATGAGAAAGGCGGAGGACCAGGAGTTGTAGTGTTTATTAGGGCAGGGCTATGTTCAGCAGCGGACTGCTGTAGGGTGCTTCATTATGACGAATCTTCTATATGGCTTGTTATATAAAAGAGGCTTTAAGCTATGCTATATATTCATTATATCCTTTGAGCTGTAATGTGAGGCACACCACGTCACTACGCGTACCTGGTACTGCAAAGACGAAGCAAAACAAACTTTTTAGGATACGGTATCCCTAGATGATACCCCTTCGGACCCTATTACCCACTAAGCCTACTGTCTGTCTGACCTTTAAAGCGCTCTGTCTTTTTAACTGTTAAAAATGTTTAATGCTTGCTTTTGCACAGAATTTGCATCATTATGGTGGTTTTTCTAAAAATAATAAAAAAACTAAAAAAAAAAACGTTTTTCTTAATGTCTTCATCATAAAAACGTTTTAAACTTACAGCGATTGTATAGCAGACTCCAATGTAAAACAAAAATAGTGAATCAGGCTTTGGTAAAATCCATACTTATACATGCGAAAGTGGCTCTGTTTGTCTACTACCTTTTTATGGCTAAACCGCTGAACCGATTTTAATCAAATTTAGCAAGGTAATCGCTTGCACCTTGGGAAAGGACATATGCTATTTAGAAACTTCAAGTGTGCGTCAGGCTTTTTTTCAAATATTGAGTTGCCGTAGAAGACCTACACCGATTACTGAATTTAGGGCAGGTGAAGCCGCTGGCAAAATCTAGTTTAAAATAAAATTCGAACTTAAATACAGTCAGCGCCATCTTGTTGTAAATATACTGAAAGTATTTAATAATACTTACCAAAATCAATATATATCTAAATCACAATCACTTATTGTATTTGTAAGATAAAAACAATCTATTACTTGTTTCACGATCAATACTAATATTATAATATACTAAATTAATGCGAAAAATTGAATAAATGTCTTTAACTCAATCACGCCAGAATGGCTTAACGGATCTAAATGAAATTTGAAAAATCAGCCAAGTGCGAGTCGGACTCGCGCACGAAGGGTTCCGTTTCTATAAAAACGGCATAAAAATCACGTTTCTTGTATGGGAGCCCCCTTTAATTTGTGTTATTTTAATTTAATTATTTATTTTTAAAGTGAATATATAAATAAATATTCGGTGTATATTTCAAGCGTCTACCTGATGCCGTTATCAATATCGAGCAAAAACAAGCAAAAAAATCACGTTTGTTGTATGGGAGCTCCCTTAAATATTTATTTTATTCTGTTTTTTAGTATTTGTTAATATAGCGGCAACAGAAATACATGTTCTGTGAACATTTCAACTGTTTAAATAAAACGGTTTATGAGATACAGCCTGGTGACAGACGTACAAACAGACAGCGCAGTCTTAGTAATAGGGTCCCGTTTTAACCCTTTGGGTACGGAACCCTAAAAAGACAGTTTACAGTCTACTTTTAATCCCAGAAAATGCAAATATTCCTGAGGGAATAACTATAACGTTTATTACTCAATCCCGCTGCAGCGGAGCATCGAATTGAACTGAAATTTTGCACAGAGATAGTTGAAGACACGGAAGGAGGAGTAACTTGAACCGAATTCCACAATTTTTTTAACATTTTTTTTTATTTAATTAATTTTTTTTATTACCATGCATATAATTTATAGTTAAATGAATCTTACGCTATGCTCGTATTTAACACATTAAAACAGCAGGAAAATGATATTGTTTATAATATTGACACCAACTTCTTGTTTATACGTAACAGCATATCCTTAGATCACTTGTTTTCCTCGCCAAGAACGTTTGAAATTTCGCTCGTAAAAACTTGTTTTATGTTATGGACAATAAGGTACTTTAGGTACTATATGTAAATTTTGTGCGGGTAGTCCCTCTCGGGAAATAAAATATGCTTCACATAGGCACGATATTACAGTATGTATAAACAAAATATTCATAGCTATATTTTCAATGGTTCATAGGCGTAATGACAGACAACGCATTTCCTATTCAGCTGTGAAATAAAAACATTTTAACAAAAAATAAAACCGGCTTTTAAAAAGATGCACTAAAAAGGTAAAAAATCCGTACTTCTAAAAATCTGATTTGAATTACAGTTTGAAGTTGGTATCTATGTACCTAAAGTTTATAACACACTTCACTTTTATGACACCCACCCAAGATTTATTAAGTAATTATAACTATAACTAAGTAATTATTTTTAACTTTTTAGTGCATGTTTTTGAACCCGATTATTTTTTTTACCATTGTTTTTACTTTTGAGTGACGAACTGCTTTTTTTTCCCGTACACTAAAAACATAACTCGTAACAAAATTTTATAGAATTATCAACATAAAAGGCGTTTCACCAGTTCCAATTAAACACCAATTTTTTTTATCAAAATTTTAAGTTTAAAATTCACAACAATAATATAGGACCAACTCGGAAGTAAACCCTTTTAAATAAAAAAGAATTTTAAAATTCCGTCTATGTATGACGAAGTTACGCCCGAACAAACATAAAAAAAATACCAACATTCAAATTGAGAACCTGCTCCTTTTTTGAAGTCGGTTAAAAATGTTTGCAAAAGTATGACAGATACGAAGCGAAGTAAAAGTCTCATGTCTCTTTCTAATAAACATATAACTAACTAAATAACAAAACAATAAACATTAACAAACAAAATGGCGGACGTTTATAGAAAAAGAAAAGAGACCATGGGTTCTCTTTGTCGCTTTCTAGAGTGTGGCTAATTTTGTAAGTCTATTGCGCAGTTCACTTACAGACAGTTCGCCGTAAGAAATAAAAATATCTTCCTATCGATAAACTACTTCATATTTATGTATTAACGTAAATTAAAGAAGAAACAATTTTATAATTGTTATTAAATGTTGGACATACATTATATAGATACACGTGTATAATGTATATTCAAACGAACTTAAGAAGTGAAATTCGATTATGATGTTGTATAAAGCCGGTCACAACCACGTGTGTATTATATATATTATCTCATTAGCTTCATACCTCCCCATACTTTTAGGGCACGGCCTATTCTCATCGAGGTTTATTTGGGTCATACTCCACTCGCGGCCCAGTGCGAACGTCATTTTTTCTGACTCCAGTGGTGTAAATATCAATGTACTTAAGTAATTAAGAAAAAAACTCATTGGTACACGCCGGGTTCAAACCTTCGCCTCTCAGGACAAAGGAGAACCCCTGGGCATACACCGACCTTATATTATATACTTAGCTTATGTTATATATATTAATATGTCAAAATATATCCATACAAAACTGAAATAAATTTATATCTGTGTGTATGGACATTCAAAGATTACTATAGAAAATGTATCTTAATATGCCTTGCACAAATTAATTAATATATATTACAGCTCCGTGTGCGATGGACTTCAAAGTACAAGTGTAATTTACGTGCGTATATATAGGTATCTTAATACAATAACGGTATAAGCAGTAAACTAAATAATTGGAGAAAAAAATATTTTAATGTTATATTTTTTAACTAGAGTCTCACTTGTCTCTACCCGCCTTAAATTTGGTTAACGCCGTGGTATTTTAACGGAAACTCCTTGATTATACTTAAGAAGTTTGTTATAGCCAGCTGGTCCTATTCCAGGACCTAACCTATACATGTGCCAAGTTTCATCGCGATTCAGTGATTGCTGGTAATAAATAAATTTTGCCCGCAGCTCCACCCGCCCTAAATTTGGTTATCGGCGTGGGATTCTTACGTCAACTCCTTAATTATACTAATGATTTCTGGATTATACCAATTAAGGTTGCTATAGCAAGGTATAGTTCGTTTAAGCTCGGTTATAGATATTGCCGAGGGAAAATCTGAATTTTTTGGTATAAAAACTATCCTATACCCTTCCGAATACCAAATTTCATCTAAATTAGTCCATGTATGAGTGACTTATTAAGTAAAAAACAAACATTTACTCGTATTGCAGGTATACCTACGTTTTATTCTTATGGTAGCGGCAGACACAAAATGTTGGAAACTAATAACTGATAAAATATACATTTGTAAGAAATAAACTTCAAAACTTTAAGTGCTATTGAAGACCTTTCCAATGACGTACCCTTAAAAATCCTTAATTTTGTTGCAAATCTGTAAAGCAATTTACATAAGGCACCTGGCTGTAAAATAACATTAGACGACTAAACAAAACGACGGAACTATCGAACATGACGTAACTGTAAGGGTTTTGCCATTTAGCCACGGAACCCTTGAAAAACAGTGAGTGTTGTCTACAATGTAGTAAAATACAAATTACCTATATAAAGGAGAATACGTGTATCTCTTTTACTCCATTTTTGTGTGCACCTACCCTGAAGTACATATTTATCACATAAACAATAATAAAGTTGAACATAAAACACTTTCCCGGGGAATAAAATTTTATTTTATGACCACACTCATTAAATCACAAAAATTACAGAAGCTGGGAAAAGAAATGACATAAAATCATAATAAAATAACAATAATCTGAAACTGCACTTTTTTTTTAATGCATTTAATTGGTATTTTGGGAAACCGTAAACTCTCTGGCGATGGAGTAGATCAAGCGCTAGATTTGCAGCCCAGGCGCGTTGAATGCAAGCATTTTTTGTGATGGACGCAAAAATCTGCTTACTTACTCACTTAACAATTTAGGTACTTTAAAAAAATTCACTATTAAAAAAAGTACCGTACCTTTACACATAACACAATGACTTACCTACTTGTAATTTTCCACATATTTTATTTTGGGCTGGTAACATTCGCAAAGAAAGGGGATTCCCTGAAAATTAGGGTACCGCTTTCGCTTTTTTTGACCTTATTTGAAAATACCAGCTTTTGTTTATGCAGCCCTAGTACGTAAATTTTAGTCTTTGATGATTTTGGTGATATTTCGCACTCAGATGAAGTAGGTAGGTAAGGCAGGAAGTATGTATGTTGTTTCTTTATTCTGAGGTTTTGTATTGTTTGTTGTAATTAGTGTTTACTTGCAATGAAATGGACGATTTCATAGTCATTTCGGACGTAAAAACTAGTTTTCGACTTTATTTGAATAAAACCAATCTAGGAGTAAAAAATTGCAAATTGCAAGTAGGTATCAATATAATATTTTTTCAAATGTTTAATAACATGTTTTTGATCGTATCTATGTCCGCCGACACTTAGTCTGTATGGTGACTAAAGCCTTAGATTCCGTGAGCAAAGAACATAAAAAGATACATAGAAACTGAGGCGAAATCACATACATTACTTGAGTAGTACCAGTACTCTGGTAGTACTCGAAAATACGTAAATTTATTTTCGAGAACCCTTCATAATTTATGAAAGAGAAAAAATCTGGCTATCTGAGGTGCTCAGGGTAATTAGGGTGCCGTTGTTAACTTATTTGACCTTATTCGAAAATACTAGTTTATGCAGTCTTAGTACGAAATACTCCTAAATTTAGTTTTTTTACTGATTTTGATAATATTTCGCACTGAGATAAAAGTAAAAGCAGCATTGTATTGTTTAAAATTTAAATTTGTTATTTATTGTAAAATATCTTTTTAATATAAAAATAAATACGATAAAATAAAATAGAAATTTGCAGTATTGATTTCTCGGTTCGCCAGAATGATAATAGGTAGAAATATACTGATTAGAACTATCTATCTGTATTTTTATTCTTTCGCCTGGTATTTTGGGGTCAACGGTCATAGTAATGAACAGCTGATTTCATTCATAATTGAAATTGAAATCAGCTGTTTCAGGGCTATCGCTCTACCGTTTCAGGTACAAAAGAAAAGTTGCTGATTATTGGGAAACCTGAACATTTTCCGACTTCAGGATATTTTTCCGAACATCTACAAAGTAACCCCGATCTACCACTTTCGGCTGTAATAACCATTTGCCTTACATGTTGTTTGTATGTATATATTTCTTAATTCTTTGAAGATTTGTGTTATGTTTATAAGATTGATGTACTAGGACTTTATAAGTAACTAGTGGTCGTGTTGATTAAAAACTAAGGTACTGTTGTTAATGTCATAATATTGAACATTTGATAATAAAATGATAGAAATGTAAATAAAATAAAATAAAAAGTAAATATAAATAAAATGATAAATCTTAAACCGCTTTTATAAATGAACAGCGCTTGGGACTTTATCTTTCTCTTAAAAATGGCATGTTCTGAGCTGCAGTTATCACTATTTTATACACGTGGGAAACCGCTCATATTTTTTTATTATCATCACAAAAAGGCTACAAATAATTTGAAAGACTTTAACAAACATAAAAAATCTACAAACCAGGCTTACTTATTATCAAGAAACTTTTTGTCATGTCTGAAAAGTTGCACAAATATTTTTAACAGTATATTTAAGCTAAAAACAGGTGAAGAAAATCGTTGTTTCAAAAGCTATTTTGAAGCGTTTGTATAATTAATGAACTTTACGTTTTGTTTCTTGCTGTTCACTACTCGGCATTTGACTGTCACTAAATAATTATTAAGAATTGTTTGTTTTTTGTATACACGTTATTGTATAAAATTAAAAATACAGAAGAAGAATAGAATAAACTAAACTTCAACTTTTATATAAAGGCGGACTTATTCCTTAAAAGACTTCGTACAGTCAACCTTAAATATTTGAAGCAATAATGACTCATCGGGCTAAGGCGCATACAAATGAGACAAAATTTAATAATAAACTGGATACAGTATGGGACGAAAACACATACAAATACATATACATACTTACATACATAATACATATAAATCTATACATATAAAATGCTTTGTCCTGAATGACTGACTGGCGGATCAAAGCAGAGCCTAAACCACTGATCGTAGAGCCCTGAAACTTGGAGGGTGTGTCTTTGTACGACATCCGATTGTAGGCATCCGATAAGAAAGGATTTTCCGAAAGGGTCAAGTGCGAGTCGCGCAATAAGGGTAAACCGATTGTAATGAATTTTTGGTAACATGCACACGCCGGGGGAGGTTTCTAAATTAGTACAAACCTTGAACAATAGGTTGGTGCAGCAGTTGTTTTAAAAAAAGAAACAACGTTCGCCGGGTCAGCATATACACATGAATATCCATATAAAGATATAAAGTTGTATTGTTTATGTCTATAGGTTAACGAATGTAGAATTCGAAATATTGTGTTAGACGCTTGTCGGTTTTTCCTTGCTAAAACATCAAACCCATAAATAGAAGCTTTGATTATAGACTTCAATTTAAAAAAAATATTTATGTTATTAATTTTTTTTAAAATTTAAACTAGTATGTATATTATCTTTTGCAGTATCAAACCTGTTGCTTAGCGATACACAAACAGTCGGTAAAAGCTCGATCGCGTAAATAACTTTAATATTTTAAGATTGAAAAAAAAAACAATTTGTATAGCGTCTAAACGTTTTTCTTGAAATATCAGTTGACTGGATGATGTTTTTTTTACGGAAATGTTACAAACAATAAATTTATTGTAATTAATGACAGTTCTTGAAATCATTAGAATTTGGTTTTGTAGCTAAAACAAATGTTGCAAACGTTAAATTGCAACAAATATAATCGATATTAATTATATTTCTACGACAGTAGTGATAACGTATCTACAAAAATCCAATTAGGTGTACCTACAAAGATAAGTCTTTGTAGTAAAAGACTTTCCTATCTAGTTTCTAGATAGTTTCTAGTCTATCTAATTAATTGGAAATTCGTTGCTATACAAATTAATAGTAAATGTAACTGTTGGAATATTAATGTTACCTTATTACTTCTGAAGAGTTGTCAAGAGTATGTCGGGCAATGTCGATGCTTCACTGGGGAAGCTAGATGAATAAATACAGAATCGAGTGCATAACAAAGGGAAAAGATTTTATTCCTATTTCCAAGATAATTAAGATAATTCTGAAAAATAATTGTTTATAAATTTATACGTTAAGTTATCATAAACATTTAACAGTCATGGCCTCGGCTGACTTCTAAGCTATGTTTTTCGATTATTTAAAGTTTATAAGCTTTGTAGATAACTATTCAAAACTAAATACTTTTTGAAAAAGCATGTTTGTATATTTTTCAGGCAAAAATGTTTAATAGTTTAGGTTGCTGCTTTGCAAGTAGCAAGTCCGGCCTCATATGGACTACTGCTGTTATCTCTGGGCGGTTGCACCCGGAAACCAGCTTGGGCTGTAAGAATCATCGGCGATCCCAAACTCACAAGCCGTATCGAACCCTTAAGTCTGAGGAGAGACCTTGTATAACAGGATGTGTTCTGAGGAATTGTTCGTAATGATGCCTACTACTACTTTCTACCATCGCACCGCCAATGCCGATAGGGATCGGCAGCGAATTACAGTGCGGTCTCAGAGAAACTATTAAACTATCGCGCTTTGAACACATTATTTTTATATATAGGGAGTAGGTACAGAAGGTATTGTAGGTAAAGAACTGCCAGACAAATAAGTCCGCTATTGCAGATGCTGGATTTATTAGATATAGGTATTAGAGCTTCATGCCCCACTGGTTTCCATTAGAATTGTGCGTGAAGCTATTGCAATTAAGATACACAAAAATTTCAATCGGGAAGACGGTTTTAAGTTATCCTCGGCATGGACAATTGTATACGTTAAGATACCGTTCGTGACATGTGCTGTGACATCAACTTTTTAGATACTGTGACTTTCGGACAACATCGGATATGTGGAAAGTTTTAATACTGATCGCCCCCATCGCCTCACAAAACCTCGCTGAAAATAGTTTACTTGTGACCATGGCCAGTGCAACCTGGCCGAAACGTCAAGAACCAAAAAGTTTATGTTTGTTCGCGTGAAAAAAAAAATATTCAAAGAAACTTCTTCCCGCGAACGCTTAGGTTACGGAATGAGCTCCCTGTCACGGTTTTTTCTAAGGACTATGTTTGAAGGAGTGTGGGGTTCTTTAAGAAAAAAGTTATTAAATTTTTGAAGGGTCGGCAACACTTGCATAAAATTTCAGAGCCGAACTAACGTATAATTGTTATATGAGTCCGAAACTTTGTAGGCTATAGTAGTAGAAGTAGGCTATAATAGTGAACTGTAGGTATTTTATTTTAGTTTGTGGTGTTTTATTTGGAGACTTAGATACAAACCTAAAAGAAAATGGCAACTTTGGAGTCAAATACCTGTTAAAAATAACTTTAATATTTTTAGAATCTTAAACCTCATAACGATTTAAAGTTATCTATTAAATTAATGGAGTATAAATAATACCTACAAAGCTATGTATTTATAATATAAATATAATGTATACTTAATTTCATCGCTACTGTCTACCATCGCACCGAACGCAGGGAATTCATTCTCACACCTTAGGACCAAATTCGTCGCGTACAGTACGGTTTCATAGAAACTTCCTCCCGCGAACGCTTGGGTTGTGGAATGAGCTCCCTGCCAAGGTTTTCTCCAAGGTCAACAGTATGGGGTTCTTCAAAAAAAAATCGCTGTAGTCTCAACATTTGAACAAAATGACTGTATAAGACGGACGGATAGACATTTTTGAACAAGGCGGAACAACTAGTCTCTTGTTTGACAACTGAAACCTAAAACAATCACATCTATATAATATATATAGTAGTAAGGATTGTAACACATACCCAATACAACGCACATAGTTTCCGGGCTCGTGGATGAAGACAATACATGGTTGAGATACTTCTCCAATTGCTCGGTGTTCTGACGACAGATGTTAGCAATGGACGGATGTTGAACATCTTTGCAGGCGGATTTCACCTGGATCCCTAGGTATTCCTAATAAAGAGTTCGATAAATATTTATCTTTTAAAATAGTTCTAAATAAAAATTTCCGACATATATAACAAATATGTATTTATTATTATAGAAATACGTATATTCTACATATCTATTTGTTTGTTTGTAAGTATGTACGGAGTAATCTAAAAAAAATCACATCTATGTGTACGAGTATCTGCAGTTATTTCCTAAAATGATATATTTTGTTACAATAATAGACACAAAACTGACACAAATATCACGCGTTATTAAAATTAATTCTTGCAACGAAGTCAAGGAGTTTTACCCCAGACTGAGAAAGGGAGGTTATCGGTGAGTAGTTTATTCATTATATTTAATCATTCAATAATATTTTAAAAACCTTTCATATATTTTAGTTTATATGAACTAGGCTATTAGTAGAAAGCACATGATTTCACTAATCCTACTAAATATATAATAAAGAAACTGTCCTTCTTAGTGTGACTTTAGCCATAGAGGTATAGCCTACTAGTTTTGCCTAGTCCTAGTGGAAATAAACAAGTTTGATATAGCAAGCTATAGTTAGTCTCGTGGGAATAAACAAGTTTGCTATATCAAGCTATAGTCAGTCCACGTTGGAATAAACAAGTTTTCTAATAGTTAGTCCACGTGGAAATAAACAAGTTTGCTACAGCAAACTATAGTTAGTCCACGTGGAAATAAACAAGTTTGCTATGACAAGCATAGTCAGTCTGCGTGAAAATTAACAAGTTTGCTATAGCAAGCTATAGTTAGTCTACGTGAAAATAAACAAGTTTGCTTTAGGAAACTATAGTTAGTCCACGTGGAAATTGGTTTCTGCCGCAACTTTTGAATTTTCCAGGTTAAAAAGTAGCATCTGTTCTCCCCTGCGACAATTTTCAGCTCGAATTGGATGCACCGTTGCGAAGTAAAGAGCAAACTAACTCACTTTAACATTAAAAATATTTGTATCAATATCATATTGTAATCCCAAAGGAATTAGCCATGCTTAGGTAAAGGTTTAGAACCAATCCTTACTTGAACTGAAAACCGACAAACAAAAAAACTTTTTCTATTTGAAATATTTATAATATTTATAGCTCGTGTCTATAATATGGTTTTCGTTACGCTCCTTAGTGCACATTTAATTTTCCTTTCTGTCCGCCCTGTCATTAAAAATTAAAAATTATACAAAAACATACCGAACTACGAGTTACCGACAAAGTCTTGACTAGTCTGTAGCAATCTGAATCACTTTGCAACCACTTTCGGTTCCAGCTTCCTCTGAGAGGTTCATCTTCACTCTCTTAAACAGCTTATTCAAGGCTGAGTTAGTAAACCTTTAGGAGGATTCTATTGAGGTGTTATTTGCAGAACTCGTTTAGCTTATCCGCAACATTAGTTATCGAATTTGCTGTTGTATATACAGTTTTTTTTTTTATATATATTAGGATAAAAGCTAAAAGGCTATTTTTAATTAAATCCAAAGACTATCATTTTAAATAATTTATTTTATTTTAATTTATTTTAAATGATAGGCTGCGGTGACCGCATTCCATCAGGCGGCCCACGAGCTTGTTTGCTACCTCAAAGGCATCGTAGGTAATAAAACTGACTGAGATATTTGAGAATTTAAAAGCTGTTGCTGACGTGCAGCCGAAAATTTTAATCTAACGGCCAACAGATTGTTCGTAAAACCTATGTTCAAACAAGTTTTGTGAACTAACGTGATCCAGTTGTCTGTTGAAAAAGGCGTTTGTCGAAATATGTGATGTGCAGTATTTTTAACTTCGATAAGGTTTTTCTGCGGTAAGTATCACAATTTAAAAAGCGAAATTCGTTTGACGTCTCAGTATTTGAATACAGATCTACACAACATATTTAAAATTTAAACTGTGTAAGGAAATAAAATAAGGTGTTTAAGTATCGGCAGATCTAAGAACTAAAATTTATATCTTGAACTCGCTGCACGTTAGATAGCGCAAAATAGCCGCCGCGTCCGATAGCGCAGTGCGGAACTTAGTACAAGACAAGTATAGTCGAAACTTCGCTCTTAAAAAAATATAAAATATAGTTACGTTTACGGCGCAACAAATTTTATAAAAATTTACCTTATGAATAAATAATAAGTGTCAACAGTACTATAAAAGAAAATAATTTACTTTACGCACAGGCGTTGTGCCTATAGCTTTTTGTCTTCCACCTGCATTGTTGACTATTTCTGCATTCAGAACATCGACCGAATCCTTTATTCACATCGACACCATATCGATGATCAACACAGGGTATGATTTTGTTCTATTGTTACCCTATTTCAAAACTCCCTACCATCCAAAATAATAAATACGTTTCACGTGTTTACCATAATCTGATTATAAATTACTGAGCAGGAAATTTTTTTTGTGTTATTTTAAAACACTAACATAAAAATGTTAAGAAACGAGAACAAGACAATTTTATATTTACCCGTTACATAGAATGTTAGTATTAAACTACTCGGAAAAAAGAATATAAAATCCAATCTTTTATTTTAATTTTTTTTATATTTATTTATTTTATAGTATCTTTAATTACTTCATAATAATTAAAAAAAGTTTTTTTTAATTCTTTTCATGTATTTATGATTGGGTAGTATAGCCATGCCTTATTTTTAGGGTTCCGTAAACAAAGGGTGCCAACAAAGCACTATTACTAAGCCTACACTTTCTGTATGTCTGTCCGAACATTAAAGGACTCTATTCTTCAGAGTTTAGAACGAAATGGGGAAAAGCCTGAAATTTTCACAGAATATGCATTATAATGGCGTATTATCTAAGAAATCAAAAAAAAAATAACCTTAAACCTAAATTCGGTTATCGGCGTGGGATTCCTACGGCAACTCCTGAAAATCTGTAGCTGTAGTTCGTCCACGTGGAATTCAACTATAAATATTTCTGCGGAAACTTTTGAATTTCCGTCTGTACTTCTTCGTCTCTGCAATTTGTGCCAAATTTCAGCTTAATTAGAAGCTCCGTTGCGACGTGAAGTAAGGACAAACAAACAAACTTCTTGTGTTATACCTAGTAAGTAATAACACTTGCTATAAATATATAAAATAGCTATAAGTATCAAAGTTTACAAAAGAAAATATAAACAGTAGGTACCTCCTTTATTTGTGTAGTAAATTTACCTAATAGAGTGTAGAACTTATGCAGTGGCATTAAGTAAGCATCGTTACAGTATAAAGAGTTTATAAACTCTATAGTATCGTCACAGCCCAAACAACCATTGCATTTAGTCAGCCATCGAAGTCGTCTAGACAAAGCAATCGTGAGGTGCGGTGCGCGGCGAGACGGGGGACGAGCACATATGGCTAGGCGGGTACTATCCAGCAAATCATACATATGTCGCGGCACCATTAATGCATGTTATTTTCGGATTTAGCAAAGACGTTGACTGACACTGTCTGTATAAATGCAATTAATGATTCGGCTGTGGTATCGTTGCTAATTTGTGCTCTGTTTCTAAATATTTAAATCAAAAATAGCCATTTTTTAAATCAAAATAATGTAAGTAAAACATTTTAATCAAAAGTAGCCAATGTCAAAATTTATGTCGGTCAAGATATCAACCTGCTCGTATTGACGTAAAATTAAAAAGAATAAACAGGGTTCAAAGTAGAAAAGATTATAGTTTCAAAGTATAGTCTTTATTAGTCTTCCGAATAGTAAAGTTTATAAGAAAAAGTCAAAAAGATTATAATCAATCAATAAATCATTCTAGCTAATTACCTTTTTATTAAATTTAAAATATATAATAAAATATCAAGCAATCAAATATTCATATTATTTTTTTTGTTTTTATGTCGCATGTCGCACCATATGTGAAGCGTCAAATATTGTCAATCGTGTAATTGAATATCATTCTCAATAAAATGCATGTGAGAGGCAACTTTTTGCGTTTCAACTGTCCAACACACTTAGGTTAAGACTTTACTATTACTATTGTCGTGAGTTGCAATAACGCTATTGATATATCGGTTTAATAAATATATATGTTCGGTAAAGAGAAGCGTGTTACGTCTCTCTCTCGCACACCCACGGTTTTGTGGCTCGCTATACGGAACGCAGTATACCTATTTATGGACTGCTGTGATCTGAGTTTTATATTAGTTTGAACATCTCGTCCACGGGGACAACGGTTTTGTGAAGTAATAGGACAGTGCATCAGGTGCATACTTTTCTGACAGCTTCTACTTGTCAGCTTCTGCACCACGCCGGGATTTGCAGGTTTGATTCGGATTTTGGCTACGGCGGCTGGCGGCGACGTCACGGTGACTAAGACATAACTTTTGGTTAATTTATCTTATTTTTCTTCTGTTTTATACCCTTAAAGTAAATTTCCTCTATGCAAGCTAGGCCCCTACTGACGATAGGACATACGGCAGTCACCCTTCACCGTCGAGAAAGGCTGCCACAAGATTAGTCAAACTAACTTAAATTAAGGTAGCAGTTTTTGATTCACGGACCTCGGAATAAACAAAATATATTGAGATCTCAAAAAAACCATTCTGCCCACGTTATTAATATAATAAAATTTCGCCTTTCATCTTTACAACTTAAGAAAATAAGTTTTTGATCAGTTTTTTAAAATATGATTCTCTCTTATTTTGGAACACGGCCAATGCTTTTAAAACAAAGGAATTTGTGTTAGGTAAGACTCTAGTTTAAATAATGTACGACGACGAAAAAGTTTTAAATTATCATCAGTAAGTACCTACCAACACGTTTCATTTGTTCTATTTAGAGTTGTACTATCTAAGTAGTAGCATAAGAGTTATGGGTGTATTTGTCAGTGTTTCTGCTTACATTCATTGAGATTCTTATTTAAAAACTCTTGTAATATCATAAGTTAGATTTAAGTGCACACTATGTATCTTTACGGTTTTTATCCTTAGAAGAGGGCGAATAGCGGTTGGATACACACACACACGTAATGTAGTTAACTTATCACCAACCACTTGAGCCCTATGTGGCAGGGAGTAAGTCTATCGCCGCAACATATACAGTGGATTTGGACTAACGTGGCTTTTTGTATGCTCCATACGTCGTAAAAATCAGATTTAAGGTGATGACTTACACGAACGAGTTAAGTTTGCAAAAATGTAATCAATTTTGTTACAGTCCTGAGTACAGTTTTTGGCGTAAAAAAAAATTTGTTATATTTCAAAACTTAATTAAGTAGTTTTTCTAATATTATAATAAATTGGCTATTAAAACAGTCAGAAAAAAAATCACTCAGACAATCTATTTTTGGACTTTTATTCAAATTGTTAGGAAAACTAATAGTGATAGTGATATTATATAAAGCTGAAGAGTTTGTTTGTTTGAACGCGCTAATCTCAGGAACTACTGGTCGGATTTGAAAACTTCTTTCAGTGTTAGATAGCCCATTTATCGAGAAAGGCTATAGGCTATATATATCATGACGCTTAGAACAATAGGAGCGGAGCACCAATGAAGAATGTTTTAAGATCGGGGTTTTTTTTCCTTTTCAGAGCTTCCTCTGTGTGCTCTGCGTAAACGGTTAAAATTTCGCAAAAATAATATATGGTAGAATTGTTCCCCTTCAAAAGTTCTAAATAAAAGTCCGCTACATCGTATGTCTATCTTTTAAGGTTGGCTCACTATAGCCTTTTTTATGCTAACCAAATTTGTTCTAAAATAATGCATTATTTGCGAAGGTGTTTTTATAAACATGATATTAATAAATACGTATTATTATAAATAAATAAATATTAATCCTAATAAATACGTTACTCATTACAAGTATTTAATTTAAGACAAAATTGCCCGTAACATCATTCGATTTCAATCAATATCTTAGGAGATATCGCAGTTTTAAAATAACATCGTAGCAAAATAATGATCAAGTCCTGCGCGCGTATTTATGATGTGCAAGGCCGGCGGGCAGTCATGAGGGGGAAGGGCGGTACATATTATTTAAAAAAATTTTCACCTTCTACGTTTTTTTCCTATAATTGAGGAGTTAGCGTGAGAATCCTACGCCGATAACCAAATTCAGGGCGGACGAATATAAGTTTATTAATATGACCAAGTGATTTTGCTAATTTTATGGTTCTGAGTTGATATTTGAATTCTATACCAATAAAAAACCGAGATAATCAAGGTACCTATCGTACGTGGAACAGACGTGTGTCTTTGTATGCTTTAATAGTGTTAAATGTCTTTATACACTAGTCAAAACGACACGCTTTTGTTGTTTTGAGGGGCACATGTTCAAACTCGGCGTGTTATTTGTTTACAGTGGTGTGGCTTTTTGATTCAGAAAATTTGTCTAACCAGGGAGCTTATTGGAAACGCCAGACACTTGGGTTTGAGAGAAAAATATATGCAAGTACTTTCACGGGTCTCGAGAGGTAAGATCTACTTGCATACTTGCGTACTCTAGACTGTTTCCAATAGGCTCCTTGGCCATGTAACTTAAGATTAAGGACCGATTGTATAAATCTTCTTGACTTTAAAATTAATAAATGTTTGCATTCATTACATCATGAAATATACTAAAAAGAAATCGATGCCTATTATAAAAATTATAAGTTACGAGTTTTGCGCCTTCGCCGTGGAGACTCTGGGAGTATGAAGCTCGGACGCTAAATCGATTTGCTTAAATCGGCAAGATGTTGATTAAATCGGCAAGATGTTGATTAAATCGGCAAGATGTTGATTAGTATGCCCGGACATACGTGCTTCTAGTTACTTTAAGCAAAAGATCAGCCTGGCCATTCAGCGGGATAACGCTGCTTCTATAGTGATGGAAGACTATTTTTATTTGTAATTTTTAGTCTTTTATTTTTTTGCAATTAATGGACCATAGTATTTAGTTAAATTTAAAAAAAAAAACATTTTTAGTAATAAAAAAAAATGTCATGTAACTATAGGTCATCCAAATATATTTTTCTATTGTGTTCAATTTCACGAGTTATACGCAGATATCAAAATATTTTTTCTCGAAATCAACTTTTTCGTATTTGTAGATAGGTTTGTAGCACGGCCGCGTTCCTGCGTCGTAAAATCCGTTCTTAGTGGATGCCTACATCCCATAGGGAGTCGACCTCCCCAATTTCAGTTTTACCAAGTATTTTGTGCCACCAAGTTACCAGTTTTACGTAGAAAACATTTATATCATATTAATAATTCTAATTCTTTTATTTTGTTAATCTGCCTAGCTGTCGGTATTAATATTTCGAAATAATATTTACTTATATATTATTATATTATATTTATTTATTATATATATATATATATATTTGTTCTTTGACAAGTTGCTCGCGCTAGTTTAGAAACCAGGACGCCAATTATTGTCCTGTGTATGATTTTTTGATCCAATAAAGAATTATTTATTTATTTATGTTAACAATATATTTTTCACCTCACCAGCACGAAAAGGATAGTTTAGCGAAATCGAAGTTTGCTCACTAGTGAGGCAAAGTAATTCACTGTTCGAACATTGACTTTTGGAATTCACCCGATGATGAAAAAAAAAACAATACAATGACTGAACAGAAACAAATTTCGTGACAAATACTTAACCTTGTTCATTTTAATTAAGAATTTTTAAGTAAGTCTTTATAAATTATTAGTATTATTAAAAGTTTATAAGAACAGGCTAGACCTAGATTAGGTGCTTATGTAACAAATTTTGCTTTTTAAGTTATTATATTTTAATTAATTTAACATATTGTAACTAAAAGCATTGTAAAAATTCTTTTGTCCAATAAAAAGTATTATTATTATTATTATTATACAGCTAACTTAAAAAATATCATACGTTGTTTTGATAGCCATGGCAGAGGTTGTACAAGGTACAATTCTGAACGCAACCTCAATTTAAATGATAAATAAAATAAAAAACAAAGTATATATTTTTCTCGCTGGTAGAGTAACTATTTTACCATTTCCACTCAAAAAAAAAACTTTATTCATCGATAACAGTGAATAAAACGCTCTTTTAATTCACTGAGTGATAAAATTATTTTAAATTTGGAACAAGCAAGAATTATGTGAAAAGGTGAATAAAACGCGCCGAAAGTACCTAACTATACTGGCTGGCTAAATTAAAAAAATAACTCCTGCCAATTTTAGTTATTTTCTATCTGTTACCGTGGTATTTTATGTGAATTACATACTACATTAATTAAAACAAAATGAGTTCTTCCAGTGATGAGATGCGATACTAACTCCGGAATCATAAATAGATAATTTGCCGCCAAAATCTCGAGATATAGACGTGAAAGGCGCCAAATTATTTTCAGAGGATGTTCTTCTAAACTATTTGAACGAATTAGCTAAAAATAAGAAGCCATCTTCACTGTGGAGTATATACTTTATGCTAAAAGCTACAGTAATGTTATAATGTATCTAATCCTTTGTTCTCTTATTACTAATTATTATATAAAATGATAGCTATTAATACTATACTACTATTAATGTTTTCGCATTCAATGGTAAAAAGTAGAGTGAAAAAAAAAATATTTTTCGAGCCTTGTATCCCTCGATTTAAATTCCCTCTTTTTTCACTTGTTGTATAATCTACTATTATGCGACGGTTGCAGAGCCGAAGCACGAATTAAAGGTTCCTGATACCCAGATCTAAAGACCTTTAAATAAGTCATCAGCTCATTAAATCTGGTATGCAATCATGACGCGTCACTTTAGTACCGAAATTTACCGAAAAGTCTGTAAGTAATAATAGAGCTGTCTGCAAAAGCAATAAAATTTACTGAGACATTTGGGAAGCCAAGTCGTAGATCTCTCCGTGTCCGGAAGTTTTATACCCGACGGCGACGGCCAACAGATTGCTGAAAGAATCAACGCTGAAAAGTTATGTAAAAGTTTTCCTAAGGAATAATATACTACAATCAAAGCTTATTGATAAAATTATTTATGCAAAATACAAAAAAAATTGTGTGTAGCTGCTTATTATTTATTTGTGACGAGAACGATTGGCACCACTGTCTATTGGACCGCTTACCATCAGGCGGACCGTAAGCTTGTTTGCCACCTTAGTGGGTATAAAAAAAAATAGTCTTAGCCAAACCTGATGTAAAATCGACGGAATCTGAATTTAGATTTATTAGAAAACGAACTACGGAAAAAAAAACAAAATATAACGTACTTCCGTGTACTCCTACTGACGTATATTTTAGAATAAGAAGTATTAGTTTTAGAATTACACAATAGTGTAAACAATGAATTGAACTTTTTACTTATTTTTTTTTTCAAAACACTAAGGTGGCAAACAAGCTTGTGGTCCGCTTGATGGTAAGCGGTCAAAAAGATAGTGGTGCCAATCGTTTTCGGCACAAATAATAACTCATTTACTAATGGTTAACTAGATCAACAAAACTGATTATATATTCTGAAGAAAGAATCAACGACCTTTAAAAACTATCTTGTTTCTATTTTTCTCTTCGCAATCATCAAATCTTAGTGTACTGAATTCCCTCCATCTAGACAGCCACCCTGAATACATATTAAATTTTACAAAGAATACCACTTAGTGAATAAACGCTACTTTTGCTACCAGCACTTCTTTGTTCTCATAACTACTTAGTCATTATTGTAAAAGTTTAAAATTCAGTTTCTGAGCTGAAACTTTCATAAACTTTATTGTACTGTTTTTGGTTTATTTAATGTCTGCAATATTTAACTTACCAAATCAAATTGCCGAAATAAATAAAGGCCGTGTATATTTTGCACACACTAATTTGTAGGTATATACCACAGACATAGTGAATCAGACAACACATTTCCTAGTCAGCTGTAAAAAAAAAAAGGTCGCAAAAGTGTGACAGAGTCGAGTCTCTTGTCTCTTTCTAACTTGTTGAGAATCCAAACTAGGAGATGATAATATAAAAGCAGCTGCACATTTATTGTTCTCTATCGATACAATCGCACATCCATCCATCTTCAATAAACAATCTTTCTTCTCTTAACCCTCCTTGTACCGATGATCCCTACTTGCAAGTTTCTACCGATGATATACTTAAAGGTGTTATGTCCTTTCGCAGTGGTTCTGCTGGCGGAATAGATGCCCTATCACCGCAACACTTATAAGATCTGCTCTGTGGAGGTTGCGGTGAAGCTGGTGACAATTTATTGTCAAACCTCACAGCTATAGTCAATTTGATGTTAAAAAGTGGGTTCATCAGACCATTACAGACATTTTATACGGTGCAAATTTGTGTGCACTAATGAAAAAAGATGGCGGAATTAGACCAATTGCCGTAGTTCTTACTGCCAAAATTTGTTGCTAGGAAGTTTCTGAGAATTTAGGTGGGTATTTTCAACCTACGTAGTTGGGTTTTGGATCTAGAGGTGGCTGTGAAGCTGCAATCAATTCTTTAAGAACTTTTTGAAAGAATAATTTAGGTGAAGTGCTGCTGAAGGTAGATGTTCAAAAGCGTTTGATTCTGTTGATAGGGTAATATCTGCTGACTGAAATAAAAAATAAAATACTCAATATTTAACATTTTATGTGGCAATGTTATGGCAAAGCTTCAAAATTATTCTATAAACATAACTTATTATCTTCTGAAGTAGGTTGTCAACAGGGTGACCCACTCGGGCCTGCAATATTTAGTCTGGTTATTCTTCAGTTGAATTCTAAATTTAATGTATGGTATTAATACGACGGAACCTTTGGTGGCGATGCAAATACGGTTTTCAATGATTTTATATTGTTATCTCAAGAATTCGAAAAAGTTAGCTTACAACTAAATTATTCGAAACGTGAAATTTTTGTAACGTTTGTAAAGTATGTCTGTTAGAAAACCAGATATCATAGATAAATTTAGGTCAGTAGCGAGCAATATAAAAGTCATAAGTGATAGCGACCTTCACCTCCTAGAGCATAGGATATTTTGCAAGAATCTTTTCCTAGTTTCATAAAACAGAGAATGCAAAATTTTAGTTTAACTGCTGGCCGTCTTTATAAATTAAATGTACATGTCGCAATACGTACAATATTATAGCAATATTCGATATTGTCTTTTGTTCCAAATTTTACATACTACTTGCGTTCTAGTAACTTTTGGCAATTTCCAGACCTTTAAAAAAAATAGATGATACAATACATAATATTTTGGCAAACATCTTTAAGGCTAGGGTATAGGCTAGAACGCGAAAATACGCCGTTTTTGTGCAAATTTTGTGGCTAAACTATAGCATCTAAAGCATTGAAAAAAATATATGTTATAAAACTTGCTTTTGTCTAGTGCATTCATTACCTTACTGAATGATTTTCATATATTGTATTTAATGCAATAAAAAATCTGGAAGTGAATGTTGTTTCAACACTTGTGCAAATTTTTAAAGCGTGTTTTGCATTTGCTTGTAATGAAAGTTGGTCAAAAAATTAGAATAGCTTGTTATCTAGTGCATAAACTCTAAGTTGTAGCGAAAAGTCAAAAAATGTGACTACAAAACGGTAATTACGTTAAATTCCATACAAAAAATTTAAGGTTTCAAGGCGTCATTACGGTATAAATTACTTAAAAAGTATATAACATAAAGTAATGTATATGACATTATCTAATGATTTATTGACATACACAACGTTAGAATTACAGAAATTAGCTTTCTTATTTATATGATTTACATTGACATACACAACGTTAGAATTACAGAAATTAGCTTTCTGGCCTATATCGCCCTCTTAATATAAGTTTTGACGAAGGAACATGGCCTCAAGTCTCATTACCACTTAGACTAGGTGATTTGGGTATCCGGAAAATTTCTAGTATTTCTATCTCGTAATTTCTTTCTTCCGTTCATAGCACACGAAACCTCGTTAATAACATCTTATCTCGTTGTGAGGATAATTTCGATGTTTCTCACATAAGCTACAAATGCTCACCAACCCGAATACAAAACTACCAACCAGTTTGATTTCACAGAAACAGTGGGATGGGCCGCTCTGTCAGCTGGTATGGAATGACCTTCTTCAAACTTCGTCCAATCTGACAGAGTGGGCTCGTCTTCTTGCTGTTTCTCAGTGGGAATCAGGTCAATGGTTACAAGCAATACCCTCTAAAAATATCGCAACAATGTTGAATAACACAACATTTCGATTACCAACTTGTCTCCGTATTGGTGCAGCAGTTTGTGATCCGCATCGCTGTCATTGTGGTAAGATGGTCAACGTTCCGGTCACCGCCCATGGTAGTGGTTCTTCTGTATTAAAAGTGCAGGTCGTTGGTCGCGTCACGCCAGCCTTAACGACATCATTCGTCGGGCTCTCGTAAGTAATATACCAGCAACGCTTGAGCATCTTGGAGGATGTGACGTCCTTTAGTTAGAGACGCCACTTTTTGGGACACCCTTGCACCGTCTCATCTTTCAACATTCTGCTGCAATCGTGGCCGAAAATTGCAAGAGACGCAAATACACAGCTCTGGGAGAGGGCTATGTATTTGTTCCTTTTTGCTGTTAAAACCATGGGCCCAAGGGGTCGGATGCACATAAATTATTTTAAGAAATGTCTAAGCTTTTGGTTGACGCATCTCAGAATGAAATTTAGTCCTTTAAATACTACGAAGAGAGCTATTATATAGGGAATAATAATCTGCTTTTCGTATGAAAAAAATGAAACAAAGTTTTTTTTGGCTAAATTATTGAAAATGTCCACGTCAGGGATCGGAAGGGAATATATATACCTAATTCTGTAACAAAGGCATCAGTGTCAAAATATCCGTTAAATTTTATCACCATCAACGGAGTTCAGTCAACTCAAAACTTCTTTCTTTATTTTTGAATATTTTATATTTCCATAAATTCTTAATTATTAAGAATTCAACAATAGAATGAAGTTCGGCAAAGTTATGAAGATTTGAAGAATCAAATTCCAAGGATTGAAAATTTAATCAAAGTCTAAGGAATATTTTCAAACAGAAACTTGTACATGTAACAATTTTATAAGGAAAACTTTCGAATGAGTTTTCCTTTATTAAAATTAAGCACATTGTGCAAATATATTTCATTTTCAGACATTTGTGGATACACGTGCTTCATTTTGGTTCGGTAACTTAAAATTATACAAAAAAAAAAAAAAAAATTTGGTTGTGTGTATTCTAATTTTACCACCTTAAAACTAATTAAACTAATTAAGTTGTGAAAGATTAATTAATTGCCTCGGGCTTTTAAAACCGCTAACATAATGAGTATGTGGGTGTATGGTTATATAAGTGTGTGGGTATGTATGTATCTAGGTAAGTGGTAAGTAGGTAAGTATAGAACTCTAACTGTTATGTTGTGTGATGTCGCATGATGTAAGAATTAAATTGAGCCAAAGATATAGGTTTCTGAATTCAGATCCAAAGTCAAAAAATAGCATGTTAATCCAATTCTCATTTAGTTACACCATGCCCCTTTGTAGTTTTTATTTCCATTTTAATCATGTTAAATTCAACTATAAAAATAACAGAAGTCGACTTTTTACCCGAGTGCCAAAAGGCGTGTAGTGTTTTTACACATACAGAAAACAATATTATTAGTTTAATTATTTTAAATATACGTACAATAAGGTTAATACAATAAACTTATGAACCCAATTTTTACCCGACTGTCAAAAGGAGAATTTTTTCGGGTTTACACACACCCGTATAAAAATAGGTATGAATGTGAGTACGTCTAAATCTTTGGCGCGTCGTGTAACTGTAACGGCGTGGTGGATTTAAACAAGTCAGGTTTGTCTTCTCTCTTAATGCGAAAGTCCTACAAGTATAGCCTACATTACGTCACCATAAAATAAACATGATGGCCATAAACTGACAATTTAAAAACAAGTTAAAAAACAAGTCCTAAAATCTATAATTTAACCAACATAAATATAATATTAAACGCTAATACGAAATATAACGACTATCAGTGAGGCAGGATCCCTTATCGGCTCAATTCGGCTCTATCCAAACACCTACCCTCTACTCTTGTTTCCCTAATACGGAATCCGACTGATAATCGCTATGTTCCGTTTTACTTTGTTTATTGTTTTCCCATATGGTGTCTATAATATTCCAAAACAAAATTTAAGGTAAATTGCTTTCTAGTTCTTTGTTTATTTTTTATTATTTTTGAAGTTTCGATAGAAATGAGTCTTACGCTCATTAGTTTACAAGTAGAATAGATATAGTATCTGAAAAACGTTGAAAACACATCAATTAGAAACAGTCTTCGAGTTACAATACAGTATACTAGTATCCATATAAATATTATAAACGCGGAAGTAACTCTATCTTTCTGTAACCTCTTCACGCTTAAGCCGCTCCATCGATTGAGATGCATTAGGCATGGAGATAGTTTGAGTCCCGGGCAAGAACATTGACTCCTTGGAAACGTCAAGTGTAAGTCAGTTTTTTTCTATAATCCGATAACGAAATTTAGGACATGTGAAACCGCAGGCAAAAGCTAGTTTACTATAAAAGCTTATCATGACACAACATTTTCAATAAAATGTTTACTGTGTGAAAGTTCGAAGGCTAGGGTTCGCAATAAAAAGTCAAAATAACCTCAGAACACTTCATTCAACCCTAATAAACTCCGTTCTATTACATTAGTCCCAACGGAGTAATCATCAAAAGTTACTTAACTAATGAACTAATGATATACCTTAGTGAATAAGAAGTTTTATTTCCTATTATAGAACAAGACTCTAAAATGGGTTAATATTTTAAGACCTTTTAATAACTAGACCAGATGTCTATACAATGTCAAAGCTCTGCATATAGTAATAAAAATGTCTGTCTGCGGCTGGAATAACAAGGTATTTTTGTTATGCATTGATTTAAGTGTACAACTAACTGGGTATAAGGGTATTAAAAGATATATTTAACTCAAAGGGATTTTGACTACTTCAAATTTTCTTATAAAATTTCTTTATAAATCAGATTACTGAATTTAAAAAAAATCCTACTTTGTAAAGCTTACTTATTTTTTAAATCGAACAAAAAATTTATTGGTATGCAAGCACGCAGTGACGTCATAAATTTGTAGGTATTCGCACTAAAATTGTATATGATGTGTAAAAAATCAAAATTTAAATTAAGTGAAGTTAAAAAACTTAAGTGTTTCTTAAAGTATAGTATAGTACAGATTCGTCATTTTTAAGGATTTTTTTGATAAAACTAAATGAATAACTAAGCAATTTCTGTATATCCTGCGTTTTAATCTAGCGTAAAGTTAAATTTGAAAAAATTACTAAATTAGCAATTTCTGACAGCGAAATATTAAAGAAATATCAGTAAATCTGTGTATGTATTTCTAGCCAAGTTAAAAAAACTGTTTTCAAAATAACCGAATAATAAAATTCGTAGAATAGACACAATTATATGTGATAACTTTACTAAAGTATACTTCTAAAACGCTATCGTCTAGGAATTGAATATATTTATTCGTACACAATTAATAAAATGCCTACGCAAAAAAGCTTTGGATCCTCACAATGGCAGTTTGCTATGTAATTTTAGCTTATTCTACAGCCCAAGTGTTCGCGGGAGGAAGTTTCTCTGGAACTGTACGCGACCATTTCGGTTCTAAAGTGCGAGAATGAATTTCCTGCGGATGGCGAGCGGTGCGATGGTAAAAAGTAGCCGTCGGTATCATTTCGAACAATTCCTCAGAACATATCCCATAATACAAGCGGTATAAAACACACAGTGAGGCAATCGTCGACAATTATCACAGCCCGTCGTTGAACCGAGTCAAACGGGCCAAGCTGGTATCCGGGTGCACCCGGCCAGAGATGGCAGCAGTACTCCATATGGGGCCGAACTTGCGACTTGTAAAGCAGCAACCTCTGCCCCGACGTGAAGCACTGCCCCGCTCTGTTGAGTACACCTTGTCATGCAAATAATCTCGGAACTGAACATCGCTGGAGATGTCAACACCAAGGATCCCAATGCTCTTGGAGATGGAGAAGGGAGTGTTCTGGAATTGTACGACCACAATAAATGGGGTTTACTTAGCGGTACAGACTTGTGTCTTAGTAGGGTTGAATCAGGCCAAGTTTTCCCGAGCCCAGTCAGAGAACTTGGACAGCGTGATCTCGAGTTGGAGACACAAGTTCACCGCGCTTTACCTCCAAAACGGAACTTAGTGGCGTTCTATAATAATTTAACTTAAGTCGTTAAAGAGATATTTTTGTTAAGCTTGCATTGATTTATTTGTACAACTAACTGGGTTTATATTAGAGTATAAAAAGATATATTATTATAAAGTTTCTTTATCAATTAGATTACTGAATTTTTAAATTTTTCACGTAAACATACCTATTTTGTGAAGCTTACTTCTCTTAAATCGAACAAATGTTCAAAATGTTGGTTATTGATTATATTTGTTTCACTTAGGATTACTGGTTTTAACGGAATTTGCTTCACAGATAAATATGTTACACATACGCTAAGCTGGTGTAAGCTTTTGTGTAAAAAAGGTCATTATGATGACTTTGATGGCAGACATGGAATTTACAAAGTTATGTATTTAGTCCCAACTTACGTATCGCAGATTTAATAGGTCGAAAAAGAAACTATTGAAACTTACAGGAAATTTATTTTCATATATCTAGGCTGCTGCAGTTTTATGCTCAGTGAAGTCCTTTTTGGCTTGTCGCAAATAATGTGTAGTCATCTAGACAAGTAGGTATGTAGCTACTTGTGTTGCGCTTTAAATATTTCCTTTTCTTTTCTTTTTATTTAATTTGGGTTTAACACATTCCGTGCGTATGTTCAAACGAAAGAATAGATTGCATACGGACAAATAAAAAATTGACACGTGGGTTTTTTGAGCTGCCATTTTTTTTAATTTCTTGGTGCAGGTCGATACAGAATGATGACTTTGTTATGATGAGGAAAGAAAAAAACCGACCAAGTGCGACTCGGACTCGCGCACCAGGCGTTCCGTACCTGCTACCATTTTAGTAATTTACAAACACTAACAAAGACAAAAAGTGTGCCGCTAAGCGGTCTCCCATCCAATACAGTAAGTATTTGTATTTTTAGAATGTTATAATTCTATTTTTCTGCAATCTTACATAGTTCATAAACTTATACTTATCACCTGTTTTACACAAGTACCTCATCTAAGTACGTTTTTATGTAATTTGTTCGAAATTTTTACTTTTCCGACAACATAAATAAGTTAGTCGACTATTACTCATTAAATAAGTTGTAAATCCTACTTAGCTATGATACTTTTCCTTTTAATTTCGTTTTATATGCTACTCCTATGATTTTTTTCACACACCCAAGAACAGCCATTTAGCTGGCAGTAGGGGGGGACAATGGGCTCTAAACAAAAATTTGCACTTCCGAGCTTAATAATTCGTAAACGCATCGCTGCATCGAAAAATGGTTTTCACACACCCTCAATATTTTAAAAGACCTATCCAACGACACCCAGTGGTAAACGAGAAAAAAATATTTATCCCTGCTTTACGTGGGAGATTAATTTTATTTTTTTAATTCTGTTTTACCACTTTGTCGGCTAATTATTTTTTTTACCCATGCCAAATTACAGCTTTCTAGTACAAATAGTTTTTGATCTAAGCTGCGGACAGATATGACGAAACTATAAGAGTTCCTTTTTCACCACGGAACGCTAAAAAACTGCGAGTCTTAATACCTTCATCTGTATTTTTGGAAGATTAATAGTACATTAGTAAGTATTTTTGCTGAATGAGTAGACCTTGAAAGCCGGTCCGAAGGCCGGCAAGTCTGTCAATAATATGAATCCAGCAATGGTCTCACGGCCGAGACTTATATATATTATCCGTTCCGTTCCAGCGTCTTACCAGCCAGCGTTCCACTGCAAGGACTCAAGGAACGAGTCACATGGGAAAAACGTTCAGTGGCGGGATCCTGTAAAGGGGTTAAAACAGCGGGCTGGAACAGCGCAAGCGTTCAAAAAGGTGGCAATTGCAAAATTGTAAATTGCAAAAACGGAGGGTACTCAACCACTGAAAGGTATGCGGCGATTCCAGTCAGCAGCAGTGAGTGATTCTAGAAGTGTCCCATCTATCTCATGGCGATCTCATGTGTGCCTTTTACGTCTGCCCGAGACACCAATAAGACGACGTAGATACGGCAGGTAGTTTAGGACTTGATGGTATTTGTTTGCACCAGCTTATTCGATGGATATCCATGGCTTCAGTAGTTTTGTTTTTCTGTATCAGCATTGCAATTCTTATTCCTTTTGTTACTTCACTGGCATATCATCCTTCGCATTTAATTGTCTTGTAAAGGTATTCAGTTCAAAGTCGTTAATGGGCTTTTTTCGTATAGTTTCCATTATCGGTAGGTTAAGCAAAAATATAAATTTTTAATGTTATGATTTCGTTATTTTGTAGCACTGTTGCAGTACCTGCGTTTTATTTTCCCCTAGTGGCAATATATATTTTCAGTGTCTTGTTCCCATAGCTTCGGTTATCTACGGTCAGGTATACATACCCGAGTGGTCGTAGTTCGTAAACGGTCATATTCCAACGTTTGTGTTTTTTAGTTTTTGCAGTTTTCAGGTTTCTTGTCCTATTTTCATAGTTGTAGTTTTTTAATGCATACCTAAGTAAATCATTACCTATTACAAAATACTCAGTGAAGTGATGTCGAAACGGATACAACCAGTGCAATGAAATGGTTTGCCTCACGGCCGAGACGTGTATGTATAGAGTTTTAGTCAAAAACGCAGGGGAAAAAAGACTTTTGATAGAAAACTTACAAATGGCGAAACAGAAATTTAATCACAAAATTAAATCGAATTAACAAAAATATAAAAAACATGATATTCCGCCTTAAATGTTTTTGCAAACCTAGCACTGCCGTGGTGCCAGTAACGTGCCGTGCAAAAGAATAGTAAACGATTTTTTACCTCACCAGCACGAAAAGGATAGTTTTGCTGTCCAAATTCAGTCAACAAAATCGAATTTTACTGCCTAGTCAGGCAAAGTAATTCACTGTTTGAACATTGACTTTTTGGATTTAACCCGATGATGGAAAAAAACAATGTACCAGAAACAAATTTCGAAACAAATACTTAACCTTGTTCATTTTAATTAAGAATATAAATACATAGCATTTTTTCGTTTTTAAGTGAGTTTTTATGAATTATTAGTATAATAAAAGTTTATACAGCTAACTTAAAAATTACATACGTTGTTTTGATAGCAATGGCAGAGGTTGTAGTAGGTACAATTCCGGACGCAACCTCAATTAAAAAAAACAAGTAAAATGGCGGCAAGCTAGTTTTTTGCACATAAGATTGTTTATTTATTTAATCATTCTGTTTTTTACAAAAATGAGCGATACAAGCTACGACGATATTTCTCTGACTACAGAAGAATTAAGACAACAAGTCTCCAATGCCGAACTTAACTTTTTACCAGAAAAGTCACATGAAAATATTCTTCTCGCTGGTAGAGGTGAAAAGTTGTATGTTGGACGCGTGAGCAAATTTTTTCGGTTTCGTGCCTTTAAATCCCTCGCTATGCTCAGTAGTCTATATTTAAATCACGAGCGTAGCAAGTTAATTCTAGCGCACTTCGCTAGCTTAGGATTTAAAGTCAGCACTTCTACCAAAAAACGTTTTTGCTCACTTGTATAACAAATAACTATTACTAGAACCTTTTCTGTCCATATTTTTTCAATTTATTAGTAATCCAGAATAGGTGTAATTCCTGTGTTTTCATTCTTCGAATGTAGTTTAAACATTTAGTAGTGTTTTTGAGTAAAATCTCGGTCATTTGAGACGCAGCGAAAACAAAAAATAATAATTTGTACCTAGAGATACCTTATTTTTATTTATTAATTTAAGCACACATTACAAATAATTGTGCATGATGGACTAAATAAGTAAGTAAGTACGTAAGTAAGTACGTAAGTAAGTAAATGTAAAAACACACTTTCATGGTTTAGTACCTTAAAATGAACGTGTTGCCTTAGACGCTCTACGTCACCACTGCACAGCAGGGCCACAGGCCTTTTTTGAGAGGAAGGTTTGTCCTTTGACTGCCAGAGTATTTAAGCCATTAAAAGCCTTCTGTCATGTGACACACATGTGCTCTTCAAAACACGAAAAAACTTATAAAAGTGCGCCAATACCTCGTCACCCATCCAGTGACAGACCAAATTCAATATTGCCTCACTTATATTTTATGGTTTGCGATAAATTTATATGACTAAACTCCGAGGTTCTTCGGATGGATTTATGTAGTCAGACAAGGTTCTACGTAAAATTGTTCAAAATATGATGAGCTATTATTCAGAACGACCTCACTTCACAAGTTGTCTCTATATCTTGGTAAATATCAATTTTAACTTCAAAGGAATTGCAATAGGAAAAACACATTGCACGTATCCTTAATAAAGTGCAAAGCTTGCAACTGACATCTAAAAGTTTATACGAAGTGACTCGCTTTCTTTGTTAAAAGCTGAAACTTCCAATTTCGTTCTTTTCAAAGTCCAAGTATAACTCTTTTGGCATAAATTCAAGATGTAGCCGCGAAAAAGCTTTGAGTGTGTGATACTTCTTGGGGAGTACTTACGTAGCTAGGATTAAAAAAAAAAAAAATTCCTGCGCTAGTTCATGCCTGTTTAAAAAAAACTACACTAGTGCGAGTCTGATTCACGTCTCGAGGGTTCCGTACAAACTTCTGAGTATATAAAGTTTTTCCATAACAGTCATGAATTTCCATGTGCTGTGAGACCTTGCTTCTTATTCATTTTAACTCGAAATCCCCTCCGCACTCATTCCTTAGAAAAAGGGTTTTGATTAAGTGATAGTAGAAGTTTTTTTTCTAATTTTTTTTTATTTAATAAATAATTTTTGAAAAAGTAATATATATATATATATATATATATATATATATATAATATATACGTTATTATAAATAATAATATTAATTGATAAATAAAGTAATAATAAATAATAGTAAAAAATAATAAATAGTATATACATATTAAATTCTATCATATGTAAGTTTTTCAACAGTTCGCCTATACCTACTTCTTTTATAGGTCTTTAACGATCTAGAAAATATGTGTTATAATACTCACAGGATCGCCGTATTAAGGTGCACATAGCATAGTTACTGTAACATGGGGTTATATAAAATGTATTTTTTAATGACGATACATCCCGCACGTGTGATTTTAAAATTAACTTTTTTAAAAGAGAATTGGAGTATATATAATTGTGTATGATTTTAAAAAGAAAAAGAGCATCGAGATAAATACGTCCAGATTGCAGGAACTGCACTATATGTTTAATTTCAGTGCTTTTAAAGTCCGTAAATAAGTTTCCTGTTCGGTAGTCTAATGATTTTTAAAATTTATTTTGTATTTTTTCTATACGATCTATATGTACTTGATATTGGGGGCTCCAGACTACACTTGCAAACTCTAGTACACTTCTTACATATGTGTTAAGCAACATTTTGCTCAGACGACGAATCAAATCTAATTGTTTATATGCTTTGGTTGTTATATGATCTAAATGGGTGTTGAAATGCAGTTTAGAGTCGAGAGTAACTCCCAGATCCCGTATAAATTTTACTCTATTTATTTTTTGTTTTGAATTCTTGTAATCAAAGAATTGTTCTTTCGAGTAAAAGAAATTACATGACACTTATTGTTGTTTAAGAACAATTGATTTATTGAACAACATTTTTCAAATTTGCACAGTGTAATGGTCACATAGTGATGCTTGAAACTTGCGTCTACTTTAATTTAAAAAAAAATACCAATAACACTTTTCGAAAATGTCTCACAAAGTTATAAAAAACTAACAAACGGGCGTTCCTAGCTGTTTCATCTGCTAAGACACTGTATCTAAAGAAAAATTTTAGAAATGCAGAAACTCAAACAATAACAAATATTCTTAGGTAGAAGCTTAGCAACAAAATTTAGAATAAGTTATAGAATAGCTCATAAGTTTCGCAGAAAACAGTGAAAAAAAATGAATGCTAACCAAATGTCTAGCTTCTCCCAAGGTTCAAGCCGAGCAAAACTCGTACCGAGCCATCCTCTTACCGCCCTATAAGTTAACTAAACCCTTGGTAAACTTTACGAACGCCTCCTCCTCGCTCGCCTACGGAACGCTGTAGTCACTAGAGGCATCTTAATCGACGAGCAGTTCGGCTTCCGCGCCAAACACTCGTGCTTCCACCAAGTTCTCCGCATCACGGAACATATTCTCACTGGCTTCCAACCAGTATAAGGTAAGCACCGGCGCTGTCTTCTTCGATGTAGCGAAAGCCTTCGACAAAGTCTGGCACAACGGTTTAATTTATAAACTGTAAAACTTTCAGTTGCCAGACCGTCTCGTGCTCATCATACAAGACTACTTGTCGAACCGTAGCTTTCGCTATAGAGTTGAAGGCACTCTCACTTCCCCCCGACCCATAGAAGCAAGAGTCCCGCAAGGGTCCGTGCTCGCCCCCTCTTGTACCTTCTGTACCCAAAAGACATCCCTAAAACGATAGTTGCCCAATCAGCCCTCTTCGCGGACGAGACCACCATTTATACCACCGATAGGGAAGCGAGTCGAACCACTAAGATTTTCCAATCCGCTATCACCGCCCTAGGCGTATGGTTTCAGAAATGGAGAATCGAAGTGAATCCCAACAAAAGTTCTGCATTCCTTGTTAAAACAAGGTCAAATATCTTAATGTGAACCTGAATAGGCGTTTGAACTTCCGCGAACACACCAAAATAGTTAGAGACCGGGCCGCTTTTGTCCTCGGTCGTCTATATCCCATGATAGGCAAGTACAGTAAGATATCGCTTAAAAATAAGATGACTCTTTACGCCACTTGCATTCGCCCCTACCAGCTTATGCTATTGTCGTATATGCGTTATCTAAACGCAATCTTTACAAACTTCAGACCCTCCAAAACCGGTTCCTCAAAGCGGCCTCCGGAGGTTCCTGGTACGTCCGCAATGCGGACCTACACAGGGACTTCGAGCTCCCCACGATTCCCTAATATCTTAAAGACCTGGCAGTCCGCTTTTTCGAGCATATACAAAATCACCCAAATCGATAAATTGTGCAATCCACAACGTATCATCACCCCGACCGGCCTCGAAACGGTCGTAAAACCATCGTAAGGCGGCCTCAGCACGTACTAACGGCCCCAGATGACAATCTAGCTGTCCGGATAGCGAGATTAGTCCGTACGATCTCCCCTTATAGGGCATCCCCCCGAGAGCGACAACCCAAGCCGAGGCTCCCCCCACGGGGAGCTCTTGAGCGTTGGGTGCTATATGGGCTGAGGTTCCTTCAGAGTCTTGCCCCAAAAAGCCCCGTGAAGCAGTAATGGCTGCAACAGCCAACTGCACTGTCAGTTCTGAAAAAAAAACCCCAAGGTGCCGCCTTGATAAAAAAACAAAATAAAACAAGCGCGCTATTTTCGATCTATTATTTTATATTTATTACTGATTCGTAAACAATGGTGAAACAGGAGATTTAATCCCAAGAGTTGATAAGACACAGCCGTGCTCTTGAATAAATTTAAATAAATGTATTTTGTTTAAATTACTGGATGTAAATCTCCTATTGTACGATTATATCTTTATACCGTGTTAGAAATATAATAAAATCAGTGTAGTTATCTGCGAAAGCCGTGAACGAGCCAAGTATTTTATACCTTACTTTACCAGTATTGTTGTTTCAGCGACCATACCAATTATTTGTAACTGTAATAAAATAACTTGTCAATTTTCACTGGTGAATAATTAAATGTGTTGCCTAAATTGCAGCCCTTATAATTTTAATTAAATAGTTATTATTTACAAATATCTTAATCACAATAAGAAATATGAACTAAAGATAAAATATTACCCCCATAGTGCCCTCATTAGGCATGGTGCCCAAAATAGAGGCAGCGTTGTCACGCCGTATAGCCAGGCTTATGTTTCGAGCCAAATAGCTACCAGCCCCGTGATCTTTAGTCTCCTGAATGAGACGTTTACTAAATTCGTGGTAGAAATCTTTAGTTCCAGAACCCCACGGACCCAGAGTTTCAACCGCAAAAGGCACAAACAAGAAAGCATCACTGAGGCCCACGAATTTGCGCCGTTTGCGGTCTTCGGCCAAACCTAATTGGTATAGAGGCTTGGGACCATGCATATTCTTCTACATTTGTATTTTAAAGTTTTATTAAAGTATTTTTTATAATAACATCAAAACTACTTAAAGGATTAGGAAATTTCCAAAAATGACACGAACGCAAAAAATAATTAAATTTTGGGACAAAAAGACAATGACGAATAATAAAAAAACTACACGAGTGTCAATTTTAAATAACCGGTATAACACGTTACTAAAATTATGATTTTTTTAGTCAACAAAGAAGGGGATGGAATCGTCTAAATTAGGAGATCCTAAGAGTCTAAGTGACCTTAGAAATCACTTTAGAATCAGATTTCATACTTTCTGGTAAAAAAAATTACATTTCGAAGAATTTAAATCTAAACCAATAACATGAAATGACTTCTGAAGAAATATAAGATCATTAAAAACTGTATCTGCATCGTCTGCCAGAGTTCCATCAACCAAATACCAGACGTAAAGATTTTAAATTTTTGAGTAGGTACTCTGTGAATCACAAGACTAAAAATTGCAGGCCAAAGAGGGTCGCCCTATTCACAGCCTACCTCAGATGATAAAAGGTTATTATTGGAAACTAATTTTGAGGGTGTACTATAAGAAATTTATAAACTGTGAGAAATTTTCCCTTGATTTGTGTCAACAGGACACCCCTATCGACAGAGTTGAATGGATTTTTAACATCCACCTTTACTACTATATTATCTACATGCATGTGAATGTAGGAACTTAATGAATGAACTGCTGCCTCGCAGCCACCATTAGAGCCAAAGCCTAGCTGAATGAGTTGGAAATATTCACGTTGTGTATCCTTTATGTTGTGACAGCAGACTTTGGCTGTAAGGCGACGATATGTAGTTCCTACAGCTATTGGCCCTAGTCCACTATCCATCATTTTAAATGTGCGCAAAGATTAGCTCCATATAAAATACTAGTGATACCATGAGGGACGCTTCCTTCTAACATTATGTTACTGAGTGCCGTGAGGTCATTTAAAAGGATCTGCCCTATTTCACCACATCCGCCACATAAAAGATCTTTCAAATGTTGGGCTGATAAAGCATCTAGCCCCCCACATGAACCACTGTGAAAAGACATTACAGCATTAAAATCATCTTCCAAAGAAGTCTGGGTATGTATGTTAACTGTTTGTGGTGGTTCAGGAAGGCATACAGTAGTTGAAGAAGGTGGAAGCTTGATTCTCAAAGAGTTTAAAGTGTCTATGGAATTTGAATGAATGAAATTTGAATTTGATGAAATGGCAGCTCCGGTGATATCTCCATCTCCAAGTCTATTTTCAACTTGTCTAAAATGATTATAGTTAGACCTACTTTCCCTATTTGGTTGATCGAAATCAAAATTTTTTGTTGTACTTCATTTTTTTTTTTATTCTATTATTTAACGATGATTTATTGCTAGTTTCCCTTGGAACATGAAGAACTCTATAAGCGAACGTCAACAAATGTTCCCAAGTTAACTGTATTTTTAGCTATAACTGCTTTAAAAACTGAAGAAAGCGACTGAGCAATAGTTATTCTGGCACCACGAGGGATTTTTTTCAAAACTGGTTTAGTTTTTTTTAATTTTGACAAAATTTGCCAAAAGGGTTCACTACTATGGCCAGTAATAGAATAAGAGTTAAAGTTGTGTCTGTAGGACATGTGGTTTCAAACTAAGCATTTTTATGGTCTTTACCTAAGTGTATTTTCAGTCCTCTTTGTGTTTTGAAGAAACGTACTTGAGAACATTTTGGACATTGTATTTGTTCTAGCCACTAGAACGATATTTGAAGAAACAACATCATTCAACAGCACATTCTGCATGTCCGCATTTAGTGAGGCATTATCCATTTACAATAATAGAAAAAGTACTCCACTAAATTACTTATCAAATAAATAATAAAAAAATTATTAGATAAACATTAAAATAATAAATAAAAAGGGACAGTCAAAGCCTAGTTGTAAAAATACATATTTAAAGTAAATATAAACATGGATTTTAACAATTAAAAACTTATTTGGGTTATCACAATTTCCTACACATAGCACTGATGGCAAAAAGCTCGTTCAAAGGTTCCACCAAACACATCAGCACGAATGTAAACAGGAAATAATTATTTTTGAAATTTTCTTGAAAACTGGATATCGTCAAAAGCTCATTCAAATTTTGTATGGAATATAAGTTAGAAAGAAAATTGCGTTTGCCTTGTAGAAAACAGAATCACACAGATTTTGCTAGTGTTTATTTACAAAATTTTGCTATCATGGGTTGACGTTGTATACAAAAATGACAAGTATCTCCGACAAAAATTTCTTGTTGTACAATTAGTTGCACAAAGACTGGGCAACAGACTGAAACGTGGACATTTATTTCAGGAATATTTTAAAATATAGGAATGGGCTAAAAAGCTAGTGAAAAAATAAAAAATAATAATAAACACAAATTATAAGTATGACAAATAACGTCAAAGTTTTTTTTTTTATTTTAGGTTTACTTAATTTAGGAAACGAGATTTCAGCTGATTGCTGAAACCTTAATTTGTGTGATTTGTTTTCTTTAGCTTGGAATTTGAGATTGCTCTATTTGTTTGTATTATGTATTGATTTAATTACCTGTTATTAGTTTTAAACGGCCAAAAGGAGGTGGTTTCTCCTCCTTTTTAGGGTTTTGGGCCAGAAAAATCTGACCTTAACTGACTGCCCAAAGCAGTTAACTAAGAAAATAGTCAAAGTTTCGTTAACAGATTTCTTGGGTAATCGTTTTGGGTAATGTTAAAGTAAAGTAGTTTTCGCTTAATACCTGGTTTTCTTTAGTTCCCTTGTCCACGTATATGAGTTGGTACAGGGTGCATCTACCTATGAACTCAACTATTCAGTCAGTTGTTGTTACAATTTCTTTAAAAACTTTGACAAAAGCACAAAGCTTAAAATTTGGTCCATATTAAGTAATATCATTCTTGACACCAATATCAATATATTTTAGCATTTGTGACACTTAATTTTGATTGACTTGAGATATGGATAGTTGATAAATCGATGGGTTAAGTTGTATTACTTGATTAATCAGTGTTTAGGTTGGCGCCATTATTATCATTATTATAGATGACAAAGACTGAATTAAAATAGTCTTAAACATGTTGCTGATTGTCAGAAGAGGTCTTAATGTTGTATTGTTTTGGTATATTATTAACTGAGAATTTGATTTTATGAACGACCAAAAATATTGTGGTGCTAATTTTCTCTTCGGTAAATCAAATATAATTTTGGCAAAATTAAGCTTGTAACCTTTATTCTCGGGTAGATGAAGTATAAGGGTTCCGTTTTTTTTTCTTTTAAGTTATGAGACACTAAAAAAGGGAAAAATGTTTATTTTTTCGTGCCAGTTTTTGTGATATGAGCAGGTATGTAATCAGTGCGTCAGTTTCTTTGAGACTTTTTAAGAGGTAAGACCTACTTACATACATTTTTCCATCGAATTCTCTAGTCTGCAGTGTTTTTTGCAATAAGCTCCCTTATGAACAACACATGAGGCAAGTTTATTGCGACCACCTTGCGTGCGACTTTAGACGCTAAGGTACGTGACTGGTCACTATGACGTAGCCTGAAGATTCCTCTTTCACCCTTTGGTAAGGCACCGCTTTTTAATATTCAGCAAAAACCATATATAAAAATATGCGTACATATTAAACTTAGTTACTGGAGGAAAACTAGAACAACAACAGCCAGTAAACTCTATTTATAGAACTACAAATAACGTAGCAAACTGTAAGCAAATACGCTGTTCATAACATATCCCAGACAAATAACAGCTGGTGTAATTGTTATTAACGTGTGTGTGTTTCCGGACCCTTCTAATGTGTCGTCGCATGTGGCCGTTATATATAAATAGGTCTGTGTAGGCGATACTATGTAGTTGGTAAATTAGTTAACAAGTTTTGTTTATGCCTGACTTTGTGCTTAGAACCGCAATGCTTCATTGATAGTACAACTTATAAAATTATATTTTTAATATGGGTATATTGGCTGCTCCGTGGCTTTGTTTATAGTATAAAGTGACTGTCTACCGATTGTAGGGGCGCGGGTTCCAGCCCCGCACAAGTCGAATATTTATATATATATATATATATATATATGTATATATTTTAGCCCTATTTGATAATACCTTCTAGTAAAAAAAACTCATTAATAATATAACGTTAGTAAGTACGACCCCGTTATGCCATTACTTAAATTTGCGATATCATATCATCAAATTATGCTATATATTATACATCTTATGGCATTTCTTATATGTCTGTATATATATTATGGTACTAGCTTTTACCTACGTCTTCGTCTGCGTGGAGTTAATATAGTTCACAAATAACTATATCCTTTTTTAAATAGGATGGGTACGGTGACTTTTGAAGAATTCCATTTCACGCAAGGTATATTTTCCAAAACGGAATACAGAAAATTAACCAAAATTTATGAATTAACGATAAATCAGTTTTGATTTACATGTGTAATAATAAAATATTTTTAATACACCGTAATTATTCAGATTTAAAATATAAACGTGTACTTACGCTGTACATGATGCGTAAAATGAAACGATTGTGTAAAAAAATTGTATAGAGACTGATACCATAAAATCTAAATTAAAAATATTTATTTATTATTTTTTTAATTATTTCTTTCAATATAACTTATCGTTTGGCGAACGCTCTAACAATTAAAACTATTATTTATATCAAATTATATTATGTTTGCGAGGCTGTTGTACTATTGGTAAGGAAACCCCCAATTTAAGCCGTAATTTTATATAAAATATTATATTATATAACTGTCGAAGAATCGGGCTTAAGGACGATCCCACCTGATCTCGATGGGACCTCCAAAAATTTACTGCTCCAACGGGCTCCCCGCAGGGGGAGCCTCGGTTTGGGTTGTCTCTTGGGGACGTCCCTTCGACCGGCGTGAGCCTGGAATCCCAAGGTGAGTCAGCGCCAGGAGGGGAGTTCTCCGTTACATTTCATGGGGTGTGTTGAGAAGTGTATGTCGGCGCGTGAGTAACGTGAGTAAATGACAGGATAAGATGCAGACATATGAATAGCGACAAGGATTAATATATTTATGTTTAGGTGTAAGGCTTGTAGAAAAGAAGAATTAAAAAGATGCACGAAACAAATTTCTGAGACAAAATTAAATGGAAAAATAATGACCTCCTCGAAGATACCTTTATATGTTGGAGTGTTACTAGAAAAAGTAAGGTTATCACCAGTGACGTTGGTGCTATTGTAACGTCCCCCCTTCTTATTTTAAAAAAATATAAATATATTAATAAGATATCACTCACTTAACGAATGAAAGGGAAAGTAGATAAATCGTATGTTCAAAAATGATGTAGATAATTAGTATATTTGGCCAAGCGTGATCGTCAAAAGTGGTAGGACCCGAAAACCGTTGTGTTAAATAAGTAGTAACTCAGTTGTTTTAGAGGTACGTGAGAGTAATATAGCAAACAATAGTATACAAATAAGCTTAAAAGAAAATAGTCTAGAAAAAAAATATATCTAAACCTAAGATCATAAATAATGTCCACTTTGAAATTTTACCATTTCTAAAGTCTGTCCAAGACCACCTAAACAAAGCGAATACTCGAATATCAGAACTAAAAAACACAGGTACTAAAGAGTTAAATGATTTTTCTGCCATCCCTTCACAAAGGAACGACTAATTTAGGCTACTTCTACATTTGCGAGTAAAATACATACGAATGCTAACTCCAGTCGTTTTGTAGAGTGGGAACTAGGTAGCTAAGCGTTCAGGACTTGCGACCTGAAAGTAGGTTTAAGGGTCGCCCCCTAACGATGATCATCAGCGCTCACCTACACTAGCTAACCAGCCAAAATAGTAAAACCCTACTAACGCCGCTAAGGATGGACATGGATTACACATAGTAATTACTGTATCTCTTGGCAGATCTAGTTCTTTAGTGGGCTATATAATTATTATGGCTGGTATAATCTTTGTTCCCACTTCTACTTTTATAGAAGATTTATAACATCTATAACAATAATATCCTACTGAGGTGATTAAGATTTCTTCTTACCATAATTTCTAACCGGCAAAGGCAGGCCCGTCATTTGGATGTTTTGACATTAATTTAGATATTTTTAAAACACAACCTAAAGAATTTCACAACGAACACACAATATTTTCACTGTAACTTCTAATATAAAGTATTTACTAACCAGTAATGGTGGCACGATCTAGCTGTAGTTTAACCCCACGTGGTTCGTAGCTTCTAGTGACCCACAAGCGTAGACTATGACTTCCTCCTTCTCGGGCTGCGTTTCGACAATTTAAACGACGGCAATTTAATGTTTTTTTTTTTTTCTGAACTGTTTATGCAGTTGGCTGTTGCAGCCATTACTGCTTCACCGGGCTTTTGGGGCGAGACTCTGAAGAAGCCTCAGCCCATATAGCGCCCAACGTTGAAGGGCTCTCCGCGGGGGAAGCCTCGGCTTGGGTTGTCGCTCTCGGCTGCGTCCGTTCGACCGGCGTGAGTCTCGAACCCCAAGGACGGGAGTTCCCCGTTACGCGGGTACGGTTGTGATTGAGTGGGGGCGAGAAGCGCCCCGGCACTCTTTGATACCTCGTGGATCCTTGTGGGCGCCGACGAACCCGGGGACGTCGGCGTCGTGTTTGGAGGGAGGCCGTATTCGGGGAGGTCGTAGGGACGAATCTCGCTATCCGGTCAGCGAGATCGTCATCTGGGGCCGTTAGTACGTGCCGAGGCCGCCTAACTATAGTTTTACGACCGTGCCCGGGTCGATCGGGGGGATGATACGTTGTGGATTGCACAATTAATCGATTCGGGTGATTTTGCGTACGCTCGAAAAAGCGGACTGCCAAGTCTTTGAAATATTGGGGAATCGTGGGGAGTTAGAAGTCTCTGTGTAGGTCCGCATTGCGAACGTACCAAGAGGCCCCAGAGGTCGCTCTGAGAAAGCGGTTTTGGAGGGTCTGTAGTTTGTGGAGATTGCGCTTGGATAACGCAAAGACTACGCTAGCATAAGCTAGTATGGGGCGGATGCAAGTTATGTAAAGATTTAGCTTATTTCTAAGCGACATCTTACTGTACTTGCCTATCATGGGATAAAGACGACCGAGGACAAAAGCGGCTCGGTCTCTGACTATTTTGGTGTGAGAGTGGAAGTTCAAACGACTATCCATGGTCACACCGAGATATTTGGTCTTATTTTGCCAGGGAATGGCACGACCGAAGAGAGAGAGGGGAGGTGGCCGCGGAGGGCAGCCTACGGTAAAGAGGACGGCAGAGCTTTTGTCGGGATTCACCTCGATTCTCCATTTCCGAAACCATTCGCCAAGGGCGGTGATAGCGGGTTGGAGTCTCTTAGTGATTCGACTCATTTGTCTATCGGTGGTATAGAGAGCGGTATCGTCCGCAAAGAGTGCTAGATGGGGACCTATCGTTTTAGAGATGTCGTTAGTGTACAGAAGGTACAAGATGGGGGCGAGCACGGACCCTTGCGGGACTCCTGCTTCAATGGGACGGGGGGAAGAGAGAGTGCCTTCTACTTTGTAGCGAAAGCTACGATTCAACAAATAGTATCGTATGATGAGCACGAGACGATCTGGCAACTGAAAGTTGTACAGTTTAAAAATCAAACCGTTGTGCCAGACTTTGTCAAAAGCTTTCGCCACATCGAAGAAGACAGCGCCCGTGTGGCGGGTCTTACCTAACGCTGGTTGGAAGCCAGTGAGAATATGTTCCGTTATGGACGCATGAGTGTTTGGCACGGAAGCCGAACTGCTCGTCTATTAAAATGCCTCTAGAGACTATAGCGTTCCGTAGGCGAGCGAGGAGGAGGCGTTCATAGAGTTTACCAAGGGCCTTTAGTAAACTTATAGGGCGATAGGAGGACGCCGTCCGTCCGCATCGGGGGCTTTACGGGGGCGTAGGTCTTTGATGACCTGTATGAGTTCGTCGACAGTGACAGGGGGCAGGGGGTCTTGTGGAGGCAGAGAAGTTCTGCGCTCCACTTCCCCATCTACCTCGCGTACGTGGTCGGGATCGAACGGCTGTGTGCTTAAGGCACATTGGGCTTGGAGGCTAGACGCTAGGCAATCCGCTTTTTCGTCGTCATTGAACGCGGGAACGTTGTTGGGACGAGTTAACAGAGGGAGAGAGTTGGCGGTTTCGGATTTTAGAGCTCTGGCTAAGTGCCAATAAGCTTGGTGAGAAGGAGAAATGTTCTCCATAAGATCACCGAAACGTTGGGCGCGAAGCTCAGCTACAGCGGTTCTTACACGGACACGGCGGTGTGATTCGTTGAAGCGAGCTTTATTTTCGATGGTGGAAGCGCGATCGCGTGCGCGGCGGGCCGCGTTACGCTCAGTCATTAGCGACCTGATGTGCTGAGGCAGGATTAGGTGGTGATAATCACCAACCGGCACCTGTCTTGAGCACTCCCCAACGGTGGCGGTCAGGTGGCTAGTAAGTGAGTCGATAGCTACGTTTAGGTCGGTCACGGATGAGATTACGTTGGGAACGCTGTCTAGATGGCGAGCTGGGATTTTCGAGCAATTGCCCAAATTTATCCCAGTCCGTCACGGTTCTAGTGTCGGGAGGAGAGTCCGAAGGGGAACCTAATCGGAGGACGACAGGGCGGTGGTCCGAGTCAAGTTCGTCAAGCACCTCTTTAGAGTGAAAGCTTAGCCTTACATTCTTTAGAATCGAAATTTCAATTCTTATAGATCGTAGGCAGTTCGAGACTTATATCCAATATTGACTGGAACGAACTCCCATTAGTAACTGTGAACGGAGTTTCTATCCCTTACAAAGATACAGTTTAAAACCTGGGTATATTTATCGATCGAACACTATCTTAGGGTTCGCAAATAAAGGAAGTTAGCAAGAAAATATTTGCTTCAGCTAAATCTTTAGGCAGATTGCGCAATTTTTTACCAATTCCCACTAAAATTGCTCTTGCGAAATCTCTTCTTCTGCCTATTCTCGATTATGCTGATGCTAGTTATATTGACTTTACCGAGGAGCAGCTCAATAAACTTGAGCGACTTCAAAACTTCTGCATTAGACTCATATTTGGTCTACGTAAGTACGACCATATTTCCGAATTCAGATCAAAGCTCAAGTGGCTCCCACTTCGACTTCGCCGGGATGCTCATGTTCTCTTTCTTCTGTATAACGTCCTGTTCAATCCAAACACACCAGTATACTTAAAGAAACGTTTTAATTTTATCGGAAATACTTCTCTTCGAGAAACTACACGCTGGATGCTAAAAATTCCTTTGCATTCCTCACAATTTTATAATTATTCTTTTACTGTAAAGGCTGTTAGATTATGGAACGCTTTACCTTAAGAAATAAAAAGAGCAAAATCGAAGGCAATATTTAAAAATCTTATTATTGCTCATTACTTGAAGAACTAAAATAACATCACTACCTATATTTGTTTATATATATTTACTTATACGTAGTACTATTATAATTATATTTATTATACATGTGTATTTATATATGTACTTCTATTTATGTATATTTATACATACATTATTCATATATGTTATTTATGTGTAATTATTTATTTTATATGCATTATTGTATTTTATATATACTTCTTAATAACTGTATCGAAACACACCTACTATACTTTGTTTAACTTTATTATTTCCTCTACCCAAAGGTTGTCTGGAAGAGATCGCTTTAAAGCGATAAGACCTCCTTTTGTTTTTCTCTTTTTGTAAATATGTTTTGTTTGTAAATTTTTTATGTTGGTGCAATAAAGTATAATAATAATAATAATAATATTATGTTCTAAATTTTCGTAAAGTTCTAACAAACCCCGGGTAATTTCAAATAAACCAACAAGTCATACCATTATACGGAATACGTGAAAACCAAGACAACTACCATTTATCATTTTTATTTTAAGACGCTAACCTAATGGTTGTTAAACGACTGACTCAGGTAAGTCTCGCGGGCGTTTTTAATATTATAAAAGTTCTAAGTAGCTTAAAATTTCGCGGTTATATTCAACATTATAAGACTCCCAATCAGCGCTCTTAAAACTACCACCAATCACAGTACGTTCAAACAAACCAATCAACGCTTGATTTAAAACATTCTTCAATCAGTTTAGTTCCAAACAAACACCCAATCATAGTTAGCTTTAAACCATTCATTCTCGCGCCACATTCAAAATTTTACGCAACTTTATTTTGTCTAGAGTCCGAATTCTTAAATCGGAAGTTAGATTACTACCTACATTTAACAATTAATTCCGTGTTGATGTCTATGATTCGTAAGTTCATAACTTGATATTTTACATTTTAGTCATTTGTACTTATATTTTGTTAGCTTTAAACCTTTCATAAAATAAATCATAACTTCTCATCTAATGTATAAAATTACTGAACTTGAATATTTGAACGCACCATTCTAATCTAAAGATGCATTTTGCTATAGGTAGTAAGTTCATTGAGATTTGTTTACTAATGAAAATCTTCGCGCTAAAACTTGAATATAATAAAACAAACATTGTATTACAAAAATGTTAAGGCATATTTATGATATCGTCACACTATCCGATTTTAAATTACATCGCTCTTTCTAAAACAAATTTCATAATTATATAACAAAAATATTTCTTTCAGTTCTAAATATTAGCTAGAGAAAGCAAAATAGCATAGCATTAAATGGCATAATTTTTACATAATCCTGCTGAGGCTAACATTAACTTTTCCACATGTTTATATTCCAAATTACCAAGTAACATTTTTTTTATTTGGCAAGCTTTTTTGGCAGGCTTCGTCCGCGCTAATGTCGTTTCTTGGCAACGTGGGATTAGTGGGATATCGTTTGTCATCCGTACTTTCAACAATCTCTGTGACAAAAACTACTAGAGTTAGTTGCTTCGCAGCGACGTTAAACAATTACAAACAAACAGACTTTTACAAATATATATATTAATTTTATTTAATAATACATTATTTAGATTACGTTTTCATTTATATCGTACTCAATCATCTTGTCCTTTTGTCAGAAGTTTGTTTAAAAAAAATGGAATAAGAGGGACGTTCATTTAAAAAAATACTATGTATATATATATATATATATATATATGTATGTATATATATATATGTGTGTGGACTAGAATAAAGTATTAAAATTAAAAGGAAAAAGAAAATATAGCACCTTGATAAGACCTCTAGACTTAAAGTAAAGCTTTACACGAGACTTTAGTACGGAATAATACAAGGGTTGACTATATATTTTAATACAATAATTTTAATAAAACATGTTACGTTGAATAATGATCGTAGTCTGGAACGTAATGGGATTTTTTTTAAATATAAAATCATACATATGTTTTATTGCGCTTTTAAAATAAATTATGAGCATTACAATGTAATTTAGATTATATTTTTTAAATCAAGCTATTAAGTTAACATAAAATTACTTAAATATCAAGTTAAGTAAAATATTATGTAGTGTGTTATTTAGGAGTAATAAAAAAACTTTTAGTAAAAGATAAAGTATTTACTATTATATTGTTCATCACACTTACTGGTAAACAATGTTATTACGTGCAGGCAAAGCGAATGCTAAGAACTTTATTACTTTTTTATAAAATAATCCGCAAATAAATCCCTATAAGATGCTGATGATCGGCTGCCTCTATTTTTGGGACCCGTGGTTATTTCCAGTTCTGGTGGAACGCACATTGTGTCTTTAAGTCTATACCCGTCTCTTTCGCGCACGTAGTTATGTAAGACACAGCATGCTTGTACTATGGCAATTGCAAGTTTTTGTCGGACATCTAGTGGACGTTCATCTCCATTTGTTGGCTAGAATCACAAACGTGCATTCTATGTATCACCTTGCTCGAGACAGTCTATAGTTGAAGATTCTTTTTTTTCGCTGTTTAACTCCTACCACCATAAGGTCTCATTTAATTTCCAGATAAGCCAAATGCCTCATCTTCCATTATGACGTATGGCATCGGTACTCCATTATTTGATATGGGCCGCTTCTCCGGGATCTGTATATCTTTGTTGATAAGTTTTTGATACAAAATGATTTTTTTATATATAGATGAGTCACTACATTTTCCATAAGCATCAACATATTTGAGCTTGTAATCTGCATCGCATACCACAAGTAAAACGATGGAAAAATAGTGTTTATAATTATAGTAAAGTGATCCTGAATCGCTGGGTTTTATTACTCTTATATGCTTTCCATCGATGGCACGAACGCAATTGGGATAGTTTTCCATTTTCATTAAAACCTTTCGCTATTTCAAGCCACCTCTCTTCATTCATAGACTGTCTCATATTCTCCCAAATCGCCTTTCATTGAAGAAATTTTTCATTTTTTACTCGCAAATGTGTTGACAAACATTGTGTATATCAGGAGCGGTACGAATATTACTAACTCGAGTAATTAAAGTATTCGGCCTTGGGCCTTAGGCTTCCAAATAACCGGTCGTTAATAATTTTCTCCTTACCACCCTTAATACACAATTTATGTACTATAGTTAAACAGCAACTTTTGCTGCAAGCTGCGGGGCAGTAATTTGTTGGTTTGTTTTAAATGAATTGATTGATAAAATGAAATGACGTGTAATGAAATTAAATAAAATCATTAATATCTCTAGTTATTTTGTCAGTTATAATTCTTTTTATCTGACATCATGCATTAACTAATTCAACCTCCATTATTAACTATTTGTTTTAATCTATTTGAAATTGCCATTAACACCTGTATTTGTAATTATTTTTCAACGTCAAAAATAGAAACAATTATAGATTTATATACCTTGAATTTAATTACATCTTATTATAATATTAGGTATGTGTATTTTAAGCATTGATAACGACAATATGTATCAGTCGAAATGTATGCATTTAATATAATTGGAGTTTATATTTTATTTATAATATACGCTTGACTTGACCAATATAATAACGAGTTTATCTGCTCCCCAACTTTTTTTTTATTTAAATGTTTATTTAGAATCAGCTCGTAAAAATGTGTTTTATGTCATCGGGAATGGGGCGGATTAGCTTCTTTTTGTAGATAGTATGCGGAATGTCCTCTCTCAGATTATATTCACGCAATAAGCAAACTACGAATACATAAAAAAATATTAAAAATTAGATACATTACATTAGCATACCTACATAAACTTACATTGTACTTCCTGAAATAGTACTCGCTCGATCAGCCAATCGCTAAAGTACACCATTTGTATTTTAATTTAACTTCTATTGGTGCCCTGTTTAAGTAATTTTATGGGATCGGTAATATGTTCATAAAAATATATAGGTAGTAGTTTTTTAATATACATAAATAGCTCAAATTCTCTAAGTTGACATGGCATACTTTTAGGTCAAAGTCACTCAGCGAGCTATGCTCATACACAATAAAACCGAAACGAGGTAATTCGTCGAACAACCAAAGTAACCGACATAGCTCAAATAGATAGCAAGCTAAAGTAGGCGGGCCACATCGCTCGTTGAACCGCTAACCGATGGGGAAAAACGATTCTTGACCGCGGATAAGAAGACGCAGCGTGGGATTACATCCTACCAGATAGACAGATGACTAAATTAGTGCCACAGGAAGCCGGAGCGCGGGAGGCTCAGGTTCGGCTGTTTTGGAGACATATTTAGGAGGCCTACGCCTAGCAGTGGGCATCTTCCGGCTGTAAAGAACGAAAAAAACTTTTATTTGTGTCTGTTTGTTCACGGCAAAATAAGAAAGAAATTATGACTAAAATATCTAAAAAAACAAGACAAGAAGATTTTGACAAAATGTGGATACTCTGAAAACTCGAGTGTGTGTGTTTTTTGGATAACTGTATAAAACTTAAAAGTGGACCAATTTCATTTGTTTCCAGCTGACCCCCCTAACGTTGTTTCTCTCTTTTAAAACAAGGTTTTATCTAAGGACTACAGTATGGGGTTATTCAACAAAGAAGATTTTAGATTTCTAAAGGGTCGGCAACGCGCGAGTGATACCCCTGGTGTTGCAAGCATCCATAGGCTACCATCAGGCGGACCGTAAGCTTGTTTGCCACCTTGTGTGTGTGTGGTATAAAAAATATATAAAAAAAAGCGCGAAACCTTTCCCGGCGTGTGCACAACAATTTACCAAAATTTCATTGCAATGGGTCAACACTTAGCGCGCGAGTCCGACTCGTACTTGACGTTTTTTTTTCATAAAAACCTTTTCCTAACAATAACGAACACAAAATAATTATCCAATTTGATGTATTCGTTCGGAAGTTATGGCGTGACCAAGGGAAACAGGGACTCATTTTTATTAAGGTTCCGTACCCAGAGGGTGCTAACGGAGCTCTATTACTAAGCCTACGCTGTCTATCTGTCTGTCTGTCTGTTTCTACGACCACTCAAAGGATATGGACCAACCGAGGACCATTATACCGAAATAGGTAGACACCTGATTTTAAGGGGTATCCCCATACAAGAAACACATTTTCGTTGTTTTCGCTCTATCGTCGAGAAGATAAAACATACAAACTTAAAACTTGCAGTGAAAAATAGTGTGAACTCTAAAGTATGCCGCTAAGCAGTATCATCCAAGTACTGGTCAAGATCGACGTTGCTTAACTTTGAATATCTTTCCAACAAACAAATGTCTTGCCTCGGTGCGTGAATCCTACTCGCACTTGGCTGGTTTTTTTATGTATAGATAGTTTGACAGCCTTTGTAACACTATTTTTCTCAAAAAGACTTTTTTTTAAATTTAAATTATAAGTTATATCTTACAGGTTTTTACCCAAAAAAGTAAAATAAGAAAAAGGCAAATGTTAAGTATAGCAAATATTTTAAGGCTTTACATATATTAACTTTATATCACGCGTCATCAACGAAAAATTTTCCTTCCGAAATTATTGAGCCGTTACAACGTCTACGTGAAACATGAAGTGGAGTACATTGACGGAGTCCTCAGCTGGGAAACTCACAAAAGATCAAATTTCCTATTTCGTACAGGTGCTTTCGATGCTGAGGAAAGCCTGTACAATATATGTTGAGGTCTGATGATGGAATAACGCATATAAACACTATGGTTTGCGGCTGTGTTCAGTGTTAAATTTACATTATGGAACTTAATTAATTGAAAATAATATGAAGATTGATTGAAGACTTGATTTTAAAATTTGCTTGTGTCGACCCACGTTAATTATTTACGGCTAGTATTTAACTGAAAATAAAAAAAATTATACAAAAAAAAAAACCAATTCTAATCAAAAATACTGATTGTACCTCTAAATATTATTATTTTAGCAGCAATTTGAGTTCGTGACGCATCGCTTTTCTTTGAAAAGCGGAGTATTTTTTATGAACGCATATCTAATAATAACTAATAACACAATAAACTTTGCAATTCAATTTTGTTAAAACATAGCTTCTATTTTTTTAACGCATATGGCAGTTTATTTCAGTTAAACACCATTTTATCTTGTCATAATAATCTATTTATTCACTATAACAATAAGATCTAAGGAACCAAAACTGGGCCATTTGCGGTGTCGTCTTAATACAGCTTGCAATGAAACGTACATCGATTAATCTTTGAGACAAGTATATTTTAACTACTGGCAGGATCAAACTCAAACTTTTTTATTCAAATAGACTTTTAAACAGCAGTTTTTAATCGTTTGTTAAATTAAAAAATAATAAAATTACCAAAAATTTACCACCGGTTTGGAAATATTAACTACCGAAAAAAACCGGCAAAAAACGCAGTAGCTAATCTTTTATATTTTTTTAAGTTGATATTAAAATACAATATAGCCTTACACTAGGCAATAACATAACATACAATGCTTTAATTTGAAAATATATTACAAATGCCCCACTACAAATACAAATCAATTAAGTTCTGATTCTTCCAAGCTTTTTATCAATTATGTATTCATAAACTTTGTAATAGCTTTTTTTCATGAAACTCTATTTGACATATATTTTAAACGTATTTGAGGGCAAATTAACCACATGATCTGGAATTTTATTGTAGAAAAATATACTTTGTATTGCGAAAGAGCTATAGTGTGAAGACGACATATTAATCCTTATTCCTTGTATTAACACTGTGTAGGTCACTAAAGTGTCAATTTTTACGTACATACTTATTGCGCACATACAAGCGAAGATATATTGGTTGAAATATCAATTTCCTCAAATAATTCCCCAAGAGAAATCCGAGGTCCTAATTTGTAGATTGACCGTACTGCTCTGTTTTGCAAAATAAAGACTGTCATCCAGGGAGCTGAGCTGTCATAAGTTCATATAAAATAGATCCTACGAGCATCGGATCGCATCGATAATTTTTATAATTGGCGCAATGGTGTCGGTTTAATGATGTTCTTTTATACAGCTGTCTTATCTTCCTTCCATATCTTTTTACACCGTATAGAAGAAAGTGTTTTTCAACATATTAAATGTTGCCAGCACCATAATCAAAATTTCTAAGCCAGACTTGTGAATGAAAAATGTTCCTTTACTGAAAAACCCACCGATTTCCGAGGTATCGCTAGAGGTAGGCACCTACTTAACGCGGCAAAGTGATAGAAAGCGCGCAATATTAGTTTTCAGTATATTAAATTATTGCTAGAAAATCGATCAAAAATAATTCTATATAAATAGCAATATTTTGCTATAATGATTATTCAATTTTCTAAGCGTGATTAAGCGAGTTTTGAAATGCTTAATAAAAAACATATTGCAAAAATAGTTATTTTGTTATATATGAGAGTGTAAAGTTTGTTCGCTCTAGGTAATTTGATGTGTAATCAGTATATTTGATATGAAAATAATATTTTTGTACACTGGGTTACTTTTATGTCACGCATTAGACAAAAAAACATAATATAGTATTGATAAATATTTTCGAATTATTTTTAGTACATACTAGTTTTGTTAAAGATTCGGTTTGATTGTATTATAAAAAATATTTTGAGGTAAATAATAATTAATTGGTGTGAATAAATTGACAAGTGATAAGTTTTTTATGTGCATTTAAAAATAAGTCATTATTTACTAACCTGTCAATGTAATGTCTCTTTGTATCTGTATCTTTATATGTAGGGAAATGGGTATATCTACAAAAATTAAACAACGAAACAAAATTTGTTTGTATGTAGAAGACATAAAGAATTCTTTGCATAATGAACATAACTCTTTCATACAAAAAAGACTATTTAATAGTGAATCGCTTTCAGCATTTTATATTGACATTGAAAATTATAATTGGAACTTTATTTTTGACATTACAATAACTATAAATGACAAATGTACTAAATTATTTAATATTTTGACTTATTATATTGACATACACTTTCCTTTCAAAAATGTTTTAAAAAAAAAACGCAATCATGTACCATGGATAACAGATACTCTTTCTAGACTTATTTCAAAGTATAACGACTTAACCGAAATCAAACGCCAATACCCAGAGAATACAACATTGATGACATCTATTACCAATTACTGCAATATGATTAAAAATGAAAGTTTAATTGCTCACAAAAGTTACACAGAGAATCGTCTTCAAAATAGTAAAAACCCATCAAAAGAAATGTGGCGCATAGTCGACGAGGAAGTTTCCAACAAACCACGTAAACACACAATTTTACTAAAAGACCACGATAGGAAGAAGATTGAACCGAACTACGTACCCGAACACCTTAATCGACACTTCCTCACAGTAGCCTCGAAGTATGTAGTGCAAACAGACAAACACTTATCTGTGTCATATGTTCAAAATGGTATAGGCGATGCAGATGTCCCAGACTTAGTGCTACCCAGAATCACACTCGCAGACCTCAACTGCACGCTGCGCTCACTGATAAAGTCGCGATCCACTCGCGATATTTACGACATCTCTGTAGACCTACTTATGTGCATCTGGCCGCTTCTATCCGGAATACTGGTTGAACTAATCAACTCAATTTTTTCATCCGGTATATACCCAGACGTACTTAAGAGCACACGAGTGTGTCCAGTCTACAAAGGAAAAGGGGAGAGGGATTCTGTAGACTTTTATAGACCTATAACAATAGTACCAAACATATCAAAAATTATTGAATCGATTTTATCAAATTGCTTAATGCAACATCTTGAAACTAACGACCTACTGACTGACAGACAATTTGCCTACAGACAAAATAGGTCTACCACAGAAGCGGCGCATAAAATCTACGACTGCATTGCAACGGCTCTGGACGACAAGTACAAGGTGGCAGGGATATTCTGTGATCTCTCAAAAGCGTTTGACGTTATAAACTTTGAGTTGTTATTAGAAAAAATTAAACATTATGGCCTGAAAAACAAAACGCACGAACTGTTCAGGTCATTTTTAACTAATAGACATCAAACGGTTCAAATCGAAATAGACGGCAAAACCATAAAGTCAAATGCGGGAAAAGTGGAGATTGGTATACCACAGGGATCGGCCCTCGGAAACTCTCTATTTTCGCTTTTTATGAATGACCTCCCATCTTCAGTTACCGAAGGCCTGACGGTGCTGTTCGCCGATGACACAACAGTGGTGGTGAGTGCACCCACATACGAACAGCTCGAAAACAAGATAGCAAACGCGTGCGCTCAGCTCAACGCGTGGTTCTCGGCAAACGGCCTCGTCCTCAATGTCACAAAGTCCAATATTATAATATTCTCGACAGGAAACCCCACTTTAACTCCACAAGTACAGAGTCCGATGCCACAATGCGAGTCCTGTAGATTTCTCGGGTTTACCATAGACCATAGACTAAACTGGAAACACCATGTGTCAACGTTGTGTGAAAAGCTGAGTAGTGCAGTATTTGCACTACGAAAGCTGAAACCACTCGTGTCTGACGTTGCACTACTACAAATATATTTTGCCTTCTTTCATTCCCTTCTGTCATATGGCATTATTCTATGGGGCAACTCGACAGACTCCAATCGAGTGTTCATTATACAAAAGAGAGCTCTTCGCACACTGGCGGGTGTAAAACCTCGCCATTCATGCAGATAACTATTTAAAAAATATGGTATAATGACACATTATTCTCAATATGTGTTTGATATTATAATGTACACTCGACGCAACATAAACACCTGTAAACGCATCAGTGTTCCAGGCAGAGTGACTCGTCAAACAGGGCGACTACAACGTGTGCCACGACGACTAGCGCTGCTGGATAAAAATCCGCGAGTCATAGGCCCAGCTTATTATGAGCACCTCCCCGTCGACCTAAAAAACGAACTCTCGGATCAGAAATTTGGTCGCCGGCTAAAAGAGCTTTTACTGACTCAATCACTGTATTCTGTCAAAGAATACAGTGACCACGTTTGACATTTTTAATATTTGTTTGTTTTTGTTTTGACATTTTTATTTATTTTTGTTCTTGTTTTGACATTTTTATTGACTTTTAATTTTTATTTATGTTTGTTTTAAATTTTGACATTTTTAAATCTTTGACTGAATATTAATTCTATTTATATGTTTATTTTTAATTGTTGACGTTTTATCTTAGAATATTTCTAAGCCTTTATTTTTCATTGTGATTTAAATTTTTACACTTGACGATCTTTTTGTGAATTGGTTATGTATTATTATTTTAATGACATAATGTAATTTTCGATGAGAAATAAATGACCTACCTACCTACCTACCTAATCCCATTTTTAAAAAAGTCGAAAAGAAGTTAATAAAGTTTGGGTGGTGCAAATACGTTCTCGAGATATTACTTAACTTTTTGCAGTTTGAGATATCTTAGGTAGATTTGAAACTGTGCCTTGTGCTCACAGAACTACAAAATGCAATACAATTTGTTGAAAGCAGTGCATTAAACACTCTAGGCACAGAATAAGAATAGTTTTAGGTAATTACTTTGTTAGCTTACTTCGTGGAAACTGTTGCCAATGATAAAAAAATAACAGAAGCTAAGTATCTATATATATGAAAGGGAAAGGTAGTCTAAACACAACCAAGTTAAATAAATAAGTTTTCCACAGTTTTGTACAAATAACTTGAAATCAAATAAGTTCATTGTTTAGAGACATTCTAACATACTGTTAAGTCACCTTTTGGTTTAAACATCAAAGTTAATTGTACGTATTTGGAATAATTAGGAAAAAAAATTAACAACTTAATAAAACATCTAGATTTTAAAAGGCATGTGTATGTGGTGCTAGTCTGTATCATAGCCAACGGCGGGCCCTTCTTTACGGTTCCGCAGAGAAAAATCTTTTTAATAGAACGGCGGTGTCAAAAAATTGCGAAATACAGTGACGCAGACAGACCTTAGTTCCAAATTATTTGTTCTTAAATTAAAATTACACTCAAATTAAAATTAGACAAGATTTTATACAGTCGTATTTTTAGGAAGAGAAGTTACTTGTAGGTTGTTGAAGCGCTATTACTTCGGCTTGAACTTAAGTACCTATATGGTAATCTTAAAAAGTAGGTACTGTAACAGTTCTGAGACACCTGGTAGGTCTTTAAGGGAAGGGGAAGAGATAAAGTATTTTTATTAGTAAAACTTCCACGTGTCTATTATATATTTTTGATATAAAGAAAAAGGAGTTCGCCTTTCAAAATATAAAACAATTGGAAGGAAAAAAGATAATGTAAAACATAGAAATATGTAACAAAATGTTATAGAAGAAAAATTAGTATGATAAATAAAATCCTTTAGCTTTATTTATATTATTATTTTATATTTAATAAGTAGAAGATATGATGTGCAGGAGTATCTTTATATAATGTCAAAGGCCAGAAGAAATTCGAGCCCAAAGTTATGTATTTAATTTAATAAGTTGATAAAAAGTGTGTAATATGTAGTTAGTAGCGGGGTGAATAAAACAATAAGTTACACCCTGAATTCTGTTTGATTCGCTTCCTAACAAAGGTCATATAAGAATATTTCATTCTTTCATTTCATTCATTTCATTCTCACACTTTAGAACCTAAATGGTCGCGTACAGTGCGGAAACTTCCTCCCGCGAACGCTTAAGTTGTGGAATGAGCTCCCTGTACCTCTTAGCAGCGAAATAAATACGGTGAAAGCGAGTGAGCTTTACAGAACGGATTCAAAAAATCATTACTTGGTAATTCGAACGAAAAAAATCATCGCTATATAACAAAACGACACGTTAATTCGAACTCATCGGCGTCCAACACTCGACAATACAAAGTTGCAGAGAGAAAGAGGCGGAAAGATTGTATGTAAGTACATTTTGCGACAGGTTCAAACTTGTATTAAAGAACACGAGCCTTTGTTTTTGTTATGATTAGTTTAACTATTTGACACACACTTTTCACGAATTGGTTTGTTTCGTTATCATTCACTTACTTTTACTCTTTCGTTACTCCGTTACAGATTAAAAGTTTGTGTTAGTCATGATTTGATGATTGCTGAAAAGAAGAAGTTAATCGAAAAAGTAGAGGAAGGTGAGAAGAAAAGTGATGTTGCAAAAGAATTTAAGATTCCTCTAAGTACTCTCTCAACCAAAATAAAGTACAAGGAGAAAATTAATGCTGCTCAAACTGCTGGAGTAGGGAAAAGAATTACTAAAGGTGAATTTCCTCGTCTGGGGAAAGCCTGGTCATTTGGCTAAGACAGTGTATAGAGGACAAAAAGTGTTTATTAGTGGAAAATTGATGAAGGAAAAAACAACAGAGTTCGCGTCTACTCTAAGCATCAAAAACTTTGCGGCAAGTGATGGGTGGGTTACAAATTTCAAAAATAGAAATGGAGTTGTGTTAAAAAAGTTTGTGGGAAAAGGCAGGCACTTTTTCTCTTAAAAAGTTATTGAGCTGTCTGATCAGCAGCAATTTGCTTTGAAGCAAACCAGTATAACCGAGTTCTTCCGAAAGATTAATTAATTCACATTATGTGCTGTGCTGTCTGCTACGCTGTATCTCCTGCATATCAATAACATGTTGTCCATGAATAACATACATTGCTATGCAGATGAGAGCACTAGAGACGCTTATTACACGGGTAGTGCAAACATCCCTCGTTCCGTTGTGGAGGAAAAGCGCGGAGAACTTGTGTCACAAATCGTGACCACTCGAAAACTTGGTCCGATTCAACCTTACAAAGACACAAGTCTGCGCGTTCACCACTAAGAAAACCCCATTCACACCGCGAACGCTTGGGTTGAGGAATGAGCTCCCTGCCAGGGTTTTCTCTAAGGACTACAGTATAGGGTTCTTCAAGAAATAAGTTATTAGATTTTTGAAGGGTTGGCAACGCGCGAGTGATGCCCTAGGCGTTACAAGCGTCTATAGGCTACGGTGACCGCTTACCATCAGACAGACCTCAAGTTTGTTTGCAACCTTATTAGTTTTAAAAAAGTTATAAAACGCGCGAAAACCATTCCGCCTTCGTAATTGTTTACTCAAATTAGGATATATGCTGATATCTTTATTAAAAATGAGTGCGTCTTCCTAGTATTACATACATTGACATTGATAAAAATTATCTGATGTGTAACTGTTGTTACCTACGATGCACTTTCATAATTGTTTAGATATAAACAATCATAAACCTCTAATTGTTTCTATGTTATGTCTTCTTGTTCCTGATTTTATTCAAATAAATAAACGTTCTATTCCTATTCAAGTTGCTCTTACTTATTTTCTCATAGAGGGTGATAAAAAGTAGTGTGTATCACGCGGCCGCAAAATTATTTTACCTCGGGCAGCGTCCTTTAAATAGGGTCCTCGTCGTTGAAATATTATTTTGCTCCCTTTGCTAAACAATCTGTTGTTTACTATGAACACCAAAAAAATACGATTGAACTAGTTTAAAAATATCGCATATCCCTATATTTTAGTTACAAACTGTTAATTTAAACGGTTCAATCAATGATTCAACGTTAAGCATATTAGCTACTTTAACCAATAAAGTAGCCATATTGTGACTTGAACGTAAATGGTTCAATGCGCCTGTAATTTGGTTAAGGTTTTTTTTGAAAATATAACACTACGTTTTACAACTTAGGACATTAAAGGGGGGGGGGTTATGTATGTCCCCCTCAAAAATGTGTGCTTTTTTCCACACTGCACTCCTTTAGCAAAATTTCATAGTGTTGACAGTATTTTTAAAATCTGTTAAAGTAGAGAAAGAAATTCTCTACAACACTTTCGGCGAACGACAGTCAACTATTCTTTAAGATTGTGGCAAATATCAGCACCGGATTCTCTTCATTCTCGTCCCGAGATTTTATCGAGTTCCGAGGTCTTACTACTTCATTCCCAATCTGTACAACAATCGTTATTCCACGTACCATAACATAAATAATGATTTACTCAGCATTTAATGTTATTTTCTCACAATAAGAGCTACTTCACAAATGCAAAGTTGGTTGTAGATTTTTTGTTTGTGATGTTATTTAAGATAGGTGCCTGGTTATACCAGATATGTGGTTTAATACTACCGGACAACCGCGTTTAAATTAATTCAGGTAGATCATGACAAATTAATCATAATTTATAATAGTAAGTTATTTTTGATAATTGCCTTTTTTTACTTTCCTCACATTTGAAATGAAAAGTAGAGTGTTTCATATGCAAAGCTTGTTCTATGGATACGAGACAACGGATACAAATATATATATCCTTTTTTTGTAAATATATACATATTATATAAAGAAAACACCCAGTCCCAGAACAAACACATATGTTGATCACATAAATGCGGGAATCGAACCCACGCCCAATGATTCAGCTCAGCAGTCGGGTTAGTACCCACTGAGCCACGGAGCGGACAATTGTTTTAAACAGAAATATCTGAACAATTGATCTAGGCTTATCTTTGTACGTGGATCGGCCTCGTGCCAGGTGGACCGATGAGCTGTTGAGCTGTGTAACCGGGAGTGGAATTGTGAAAAAATCGGGTAGGACCGGGTGTAGTGCCGTTCATTAGGAAAGCCCCGTGACAAACAATGGACTGTTATTTAGCATAACAGCTGACTGATTGATTGATATCATCATGCTAGCGACCCTAATCATACCAACTATTCTAAGATGTTTAAAACATTTAGTAGGTTACTTATCATTTTACCATCACACTGGACTCTTTATTTTACTACGTGATGTACGTGACGTAATGTAACTTCGCAGATATTGTTGGAAAATTAAAACAAATGACAAACTAGCAGATCATCATATTATATTTGGGGTTTTAAGTTGCCTATGCATCAATTGTGTAAAATAACATTGAATACGCCATTGCATCAACCTTACAAACATGAAAAAAATATTTTAATTGCAATATTCACAATAATTATATTAATAGTTACTTATGGGTATTATTCTGAACAAACAAATATAAATCAAGGCTTGAAATGAAGTGAACCGCTTATTTAGGTTAAAAGGATATTGTAGCAACGGGGCGGGTAGAGCGACGCTTACGACGTATCGTCACTTCAATCCATCCCCAATAGTCTTCTATACATTTCCCTCGACCTTCATCGACGCGACGCGACGCTCTGAAGTACTGAAATGCCATTTAATGACTAGACATTTCTTTTACGAACCCTTCTTCATGTTGGTCCTTCTATCGTTAAATGTCTCATACGCCTTATTCCATCCATGTACATGTGTTAAATACATATTTTATTTTTTCTTTTAGTTAGGAAAAAATTAACTATTAAACTATACTGGTGTATGTAGTTCTAGAGTATATATAACAGCTCATCATAAATAGTGAAACCCATAAGACAATGTGATAGTGTGTTTTTAAAATCTCAATATGACTATTGGCACTGCAGTAAAAAAAAATTGCCTAGGCGGAACATATTTAGTAATATCGTTACTTTACTTAAATTATCAACTGTGATCTTCATTGCTTGTTTTCTTAACGCTTTTAGGCGTGAAAGTAAGAGTATACATTTAAGTGTGTTAAACAACAAATGGTGTCATAATCATCTCAGACCTAAATTATTATTTTTTCTATCTGCAACAGTTTGAAAGTTCCATACATACTCAGTTTCGAAAATCGAACTTTTTGATTTATGAAACTTTTTAATGCGAAATAACTCCCGTTTCGTACTCGATGTGGCCAGTTATATTTTTTAACGCAGCCGTAGAAGAAAAATATGACGTCGCCAGCGAGAATGATACTGGTCGCGTGGTCATTCATTATAATAAACTGTAGTTTTTATTTTTTATCTAATAAATATCTACTTATTTTTAAAACCTTGGAAAATATTGGAATTTCAGGTAGTAGAAAAAGTAACATCCATACCAAGTACAAAATGGCTTTTCTTACCCTTGGAAGAAAAGCTATCGACGTTCGCCTTTAGCTTACAATGATTTCAGATAGTTTTTAACAATAACTAATAAAATATTTTAAATCTATTATTTTATTACATCACAGAACACTTCTTGTTTACCGTGTTTAAATATAGTTCACTGTTAATTGCAATTTAGTGAAAAAACAAACAAGTTTTCTTCTGATAAAAATAACGAAACATTGGAACAATAAAAGCATCTTAAGTAAGAAAACAAAACCTTTTTTACGAATGGATGTCGGATCACAGTTAAATTAAACCTTTTAATGTAAATGTGATCTGAAACAATATCTGAATATAGTTACCATTTATCTGTAGTAGATGTACAAGAGTAGTTACGGTTACCCCATGTGACAAAAATCTTATCACATATCCGGACTCATTTTGGCATAATTTGAGAAATATAAAAACGATTAAGCATAAGTAAATTGAGCTGTTGACTTTAAATTTACTCGAATATTCTTCATAAAACCTTCGCAAAAATGGGCAGGTAAAAAAATCTGATTCCGAAATTATTATCACCTACTTGCTGCTTTAAATCAGACGATAAATTGTAGATCTTTGTTCAAGATTCTTTCGACGAGGTCCACCTCTCTTTGCTGACCCTTTGATTTACTTTTTACTCAAAATTGTTTCGTGTAATCTGTTATATTAATTGTTTTTTTATGACTGACTATGCAGTTGGCTGATGCAGCCATACTGTTCCACGGGGCTTTTGGCGCGAGACTCAATGTTTTTAAATTTTTTTTGCTTAAATTTTAATTTATATGTATTTAAAAAGATGCTTAATTCCTTTTTGCGATACTATGAGTACCTACGTGTACCGTGAATTGGAAAGGAACCTAAGGCAGGGGAGTGATGGTTCATGAATAATATTATTTGCTTCGGTAGATTGCGTTAAAAATTTGAATACAAATGTATCTGGTTGATGGTAAGATATAACTTTTCCTAGCATTGTAAGCATCGGGGCAGTAAACACAAGAAAATATAAAGTTATATCTTATTAAAAATATCGTTCCGAATAGAACAAAGTTTTTTTACTAAGATTTAACTCTATTGAAATAATTATTTTTTTCAGGGCTACCTTACCCATAGGTTTGACTTGACAAAAGTCCTCATTTCTATACAAAACGTCCGCTGTCAAAACTTCGTCTGTCTTAGAGACTTTTGAAACCGCTCTAGCTATTAAGTGTTTTGTCAGATTATTGGGCGACCCGTTGGTAACAGTCTTTGACAGGTCGCGCTACGCCTGTCGAGGCCTGTGAAGTAGAGTTAGTTATGCTTTGCGCCAGCTGTATGTAAACCAATGACCTTCTAAGCTCAATGATGTGGACCTACGGTCACGTCAGATTGTATCTTTCGATACCTACGAGGACGATCCCACTCTTTGTTTAGTTAGTTGACGAGAGGCCAAGCAGGTCACTGCGGACCAGATCGTTCCCACGGCGTGTAGGCATGTTGTGGCCCGGGCTGGCCTTTCAAAAATCAGGCTGCGGGATCCTATATTAGCAAGTATTTCCGTCAGCTATCTATTCAATGACAATAGCCAGGAGAGACGATTTTTTGAGTTTTATGATCCACAGATGAGCTTAAGAAAGTCATTGGATGCTAGTGACACCACTAGAGGTCACCTATCTAATGTTTGAACAAGCCAAGAGGTTGCTTAACTTAACACATTTATTTGAATCAAACTTATCTGTATAGTTTTGTAAAAAGTGATTAGGTGTAAAAAAGAGAATTTAATGTTAACAAAGCTTTGTGTAAGCCAAGGGAGTTTTAACAAACTAGCTTCTTCCCCATTCCTATAACCCCCCCCCCCCCCTTAATCTCTCATCTTCATTCTCCGCGCTGAATTCATACAAAAAACAAAAAAATTTAATTTATTAAAACGATCCTTATCATACATACATTGATGATATGTGTTAATTTACTCTATAAATACAAATTTATTAATAACTCGACCACAGCGCCACCTTTTTTAATTTGACTTGCGAATCTAAACCATCCAAGGACCCACTGAAACACACAAAAAAAAATTAAGCCCCTAGTAGTTATACCTAAACAAACCCGCTTAGATTAACCGATTATTCTAAGCGTTTCTATTAAGTCAGCCACCATTAAATACTTACAACGACACATAAGTTTCGCAAAACTAACTTCGGCTTTTGTTTTGTAAATTGCATTAATTTAATATTCAATCTCTTGTTATATTAAATATATACTATTATATTGAATATAAAGTATTGGAATTTAATAAGTGCATAGTTACCATCAGGCGGACCGTAAGCTTGTTTGTCACATAAGTGATATATAAAAAAAGGTTATTTAAATTAAAAATGTTTTATTAGAGGTTTTACATATAAAATTTAGGTCACATGATTCTTGGTATATATCAATTTCTACAACATTATCAAGTTAAAAATTTCACAAGTGAGCTAAAATGCTCTGTACAGACGAAGTTACGTGTTGCAGCCTGAGCCGAAGGCGAGATCATAATTCAGCCGAGTGTGTATTGAATAGAGCTAACGAGTGTCATTCAACTGTTTTCAACACACTTGAAGGACAGTAAATACTTATATCAGTGTTAAAATGATGTTAAAAGTTGATATTTGATGGAATCTAATGTGATTGATATGTTTTTAACGAATACATTGGATTTAATTTTCCAACATTGAGAACTATGTTTATAGCCTCTCTTCTTGCTTAAAAAAGTAAAAGTCTGTAAAAATCTGTAAAGTAAAAGGGACTTCTGCGGTAATTATCATTACAACACAAGTGCGTGATGATGTTGAAAACGGTGTAGTAAAGGCTGCTTTATGAGCAAGTGTGTTTAAAAATATGATATCCTATTTTCTATACATTTATAGTTAAATTGTAGAAACATACTCAATTTTAACGTTTTCTTAGCGCAGTTATTAAAAACTCGTTAATTTTCATGATTCAGATTTACCCTCAACGAAATACAGTTTTATAAATGAGTGAAATATTCGTACACTTGTAAAGAAGCATTTTGCTGTTATTTTCTACACTTTTTTTAGAATTTCATAAACCTCCTTTCGCTGTTCGCTGAATAAATGACGTTCACCTAATACATTTCTGACTAAATTTACTATTTTTTTTTATTTGTTTCTTTAACTGTTTACTTTAAGCTAACCTACTAACCTGATAATTAATCAATAGATAACTTAGGATAATATAACAAAAACCGTTACGAAATCCTTGAAATTCCCTTAATACGAGTTTGTCAACTTAGTACAGAAAATTCGTCCATCTTAGCCTAATTAAAACCGGACTTTATAGTGCTAAGCTCAGCTTTGATAAGTGTAATTCATAGGTAACATATTCTATTCCGTTTATTGAAAAGTAAAGGAGACTAGCATGATCTAATTTTAACAAGGTTGATTGAAGTCAAAGTAATCCCTGTCAGTTAGTTGACTGAGAGTAAGGACAAAGGGGTTTTCGTATTGTCTTGCTTGAACACAAAGAGAATTTGACGACAGATAGTTTATCCATATATTTGATATAAATGCGCTTAGCTTAGTCTTGCGTTATTAAATTTTGTAGTACCCTTTACAATGCAGACGTATATTTTGATGAATTGAATACATCTCACAGACGAAAGTGCTTAGTGCACGGAATATACGAGCAACAACTTGTCAACTGCCTGTAGCACTTGAACGACGATGGTTTCTGACATACAAGTAATAATTTGTTTATTTAATCCTTGTCATATAACAAACTATATCTTCTGAATTTCAAATAATATATTAAAAATAATATAATTTTATTTTGATTTCTATATTACTGATAGATATGTTTTTTATAACGGACTATGCAGTTGGCTGATGCAGCCATTACTGCTCCACCGGGCTTTTGGGACGAGACTCTAAAGGAGTCTCAGCCCATATAGCACCCAACGCTCAAAGTCTCACGGTGGGGGGAGCCTCGGCTTTGGTTGTCGCTCTTGGGGTCGTCCCTTCGACCAGCGTGAGCCTCGAACCCGAAGGTGAGTCAGCGCCAGGATGGGAGTTCCCCGTTACATGGTTCAGAAATGTGTCAGTCACTTATGTGCATGTATCAATTTATTATTCTTATTGAACTTAACCACGTACCTATGTTAAAAATCACAATGCCCCTTATACGAGTTTATTACTTTTTGCAGCACGACTGCGGTGCGGGATGACTTTGTTGACGTGGTTTAGTGTGCTTTTAAAGGTTTTTTAAAAAAGGGGTGAAAGTAACTCTTGTGGTGTATTTTAGGTCTCCTTTACTCTGTATTTTAACTATAGTTGATTAACTCGATAACCACTAAAATCGACACAAATTTGCTATAAATTAATCACCCGCACACACAGTACAATATACTTTAAGTAAATTTTTTTTAACTTACGTCCAAAATGAGCCTAAAAATTTAACTCTTAGTATAGGCAGGCAAGGCATGATGTGCAAAGGCTGCTTTTTCACATTCCAAAATATTTTTTTTATATAATGGGCTTCATAACTTATGACTTTGATTTGAATATTGCAAAAATATACCAAAAGCTGTTTGCAGCAAATTAATTTTATATTCTATGACATTTCTAAACTACGACATAGTCTACAATAAACTGGCCAACATTAACATTAATCGGGCCGTCTGCTTGAGATAAAAAAAAAAATATATATAATTGACCATGAATACGAAACTCTTACAAAAACAAAAGAAATAACGATCACTGTGAATAATAGTTGATAGCAAAAAAAGCGTACTAATTGGCTTTCTTTATTGCGTTAAATGTGTTGCGGAGAGATAAAAGAATATGTTATTATTTATATTGGATGATTGCCAGACAACATAATGCAAATACAACAAAGTTTTCTATCTCAGAAATAGTTCAATCAATTTAAAGACTACATTTTACCTGAATTTGATATAGGTAGGTATATTTATTCCAATTCGTTTCTTCCAAGTGAATTAAAAACATGAAAAATCTGACCATAAACGTCTTGCGCGAAACATAAGTAAAATAAATGTTATGTTCAAAGGTCAGCGTCATACATGCACACTTACAATAGTTTTAACTTGCTTTACACTACAGGGAAGTCATAAGCGTACATATATCGCACACTTAAATCCTACTTTACTATTATTTTTTTGATATCATTTTGCACAAATCACTTAAAAAAAGTTAATAAGTAAGTTGCAATGCCCATGATTGTATTTTTCATTCATTTATGAAGAAACATCTTTATGATGTTATAGTTTTTTTTATACCACTAAGGTAGCAAACAAGCTTACGGTCCGCCTGATGGAAAGCGGTCACTGTAAACTATGGACGCTTGCAACACCAACCGACCCTTCAAAAATCTAATAATATGGTAAGTAATAATCGCATAAACCTAAACTTGCAGTGGTTTTCAAGTCCAGAGTATAACAGCGAAATTCTGTTATTTGTTTGATACTTGAACGTGACGATACATCACAACAACAACGTTAACCTTAATCTTGGAAGAGATTGGAGAGAGAGTAGTGACGGAGAAGAGGATACTTTATATGAAACGGCAAAATTGATTTTAGCCAAAGGAAAATTACACACTGATCCCGAGCAAAGCCGCGTGCAAACGCGTATAAACCTCATTGTCAATCAAAGATCAAATGCTAAACACTCAATATGTACTGAACATTTTTCAACAAAACGTCAACAAGGTTTCGTTCATATTAATTCAGGACAAACCAACCTCACAAAGTTTTTATGCAGCGTTGATTCTTTCAGCAATCTGTTGGCCGTCGGGTATAAAATTTCCGGCCTCGGCGTCAGCTAGTAGGTACTTGGCTTCACAAATGCCTCAGTAAATTTTATTGCTTTCGCAGAGAGCTCTTCTATTACTTGCAAACTTTTTGATAAGTCTGCGTAGAAAATATTGCACGTTGCTAATCAATGAGCTGAGAATTTATTTGGATCCATTTAGCTTTTCTTCCTTTCGTCACCTTTTGTAATATTCTATAGAGCTATCAAAATACATGCTTTTATTGATGACGTTAGTATATTTTTTTTATACAACTGAGGTGGCAAACAAGCTTACGGTTCGTCCAAAGCTAAGCGGTCAACAGCCTGTGGATGCTTGAAACACTTTGGGCATAACTCGCGCGTTGCTGACCCTTCGACGAACTTTGAATATTAGGCCATGAAAGAGTAGTTTCTATGCCACGGTAGTCCATGGTGTTCGATAGAAAGTAAGTTGGACATCTTGCATTTAGACGCTATGTGCAAAAAACAGTAAATACAATAAAGTCACAGACTATATAGTACTATACTATTATAGTACACTTATTCCATTTTGGAAACAAGGAATTGAAAACAAAATTATAATTTGAATCAGTTTTCACTTTAGTGTAGGTAAAATGAATAAGCAAAACATTCCGATTTGCGCAGTTTGCTTACTTAGTTGCTTACTTGGTGTAAGTTAAGCTTTTATAAACGGACTACATTTTGCTTGCTGCTTTAGTTCAACTTGTTAGATTTACTCTCGAGACAAACAATTAAGTTAGCAGTTACAGTTTTTGGTTCTACTGAATAAATAATCTTCTATAATATAATATATTATATAAAATGTGTAAGTTTGTTTCTTATATAGGATAATCTTTATCATACTAGACTGGTTAAAACATTTTAAGTTAACGTATAAACCCCGGTCGTACGGGGAAAAAAGTCGTAGCGGAGTGCAAGTTGTTTGTTTAATTGTGAATTTTATTAAAACCTTTATTAGTTCCCGACACTTTATAAAAGACGTAGACGAAGTGTTCATTAAAGAATACCTGATTTAATTAAAAATAACATAACTGAGAAACCCTTTTTTGTTTGCTGGAGAATCATTTAAGTATAATATTGTAATATTAGATTCTTACCGAGTAATTCTTACAACAACCCAGTGGTGTCCACTAACTACCACAAGCGAGGTCATAGATACGCTTTTCGCATTTGTTCTCAGCCACATATCCGCGACAAAGTTTTTTTAACCATTTTACCACTTTTAACATTTTTTTTTTCATTTACATAACTTTGACAAATTACAAACAGACTGCTAGATCAAGTTAGATCACAAAACTTGTACAAAAGTTCTTAGCATCGATTCGTTGAACAATCTGTTGGCCGTCAGATTTAAATTTCCGGCTTCGCGTCAGCAACAGCTTTTGGCTTCCCAAATATTTCAGTCAGTTTTATTGCCTACGCAGACCGTTCTTGTGGTACTTGCAAACTTTTAAATATTTATACATTGAAATCGCTGCTGAAATCTTGTGTTACATTTGAGGTTTATTGATTTATAAACTTAATGTTTTAACGACTCAAATTATCTTTAAGTGCGATAATTCTTAAATATGTATAACTAGCTTTTACCAGCGGCTCCGCCCGCCCTTAATTAATTTATCGGTGTAAGATTAATACTTCTTGATTGCACTAAATAAGTTTTGCTATATACAGCATAGCTGTGGTTTATAGTTCGTTTCAGTGGATTTCGGTTTGAGTGTTTCTTGCTGAAACTTTTGAATTTTCCTAAATGAAAAGCAGACTATGTGCTATTTCAGACTATAATTTATCTCTGATACATTATAACTACAACCAGATCCATTCTGTCGTTCTAGCGTGATTGAGTAACACCATCCATACTTTCGCATTTAAAATAGTAGTATAAATAATATTAGTATTTACCTAAAACTTTGTTTAAAGAAATGAATTTGACACGTTTGACTCAATATTTATTTAAATAAATTATCTTTATCATTTCCAAAGTTTGACTACTACTTTTTTAAGAGTATAATTTAGTTTATTTTATTATTTTGAAAATTTATCAACGACACTAAACATTTACCACTCCATTTACAACAACATCGACGTAACGTTGTTGTTGGTACCACCTTGCTCAATTTAGACAAATATATATTTAATTACGTACCTATAGTAATAAAAAATTCTAGCCCACGGCACAGTACACCGATAACATATTTGCTCTGCAACTAATACCTAAATTCAAGTGGAATCTTTACTAGCCCTGCCTTCAATAAGCTGAATAAGAGAATGTAAATGAACTTCTTTGAGATAACTAGAGCCGAAAGTGGGTGCAAAGTGATTCAGTTTGCTTCGAACCGACGCGACGACGAAATTGATAATCAAGTTGGGAGTTCCAGCAGTTTTAGAGAATTTTGGATTAAATAGTAGTTTAATTTACACGTTTTCAACAACACTTGTATTAGTTTCACCTGTTTGTGTCAAATTTTCAAATAATTATTTCAATAACTTCCCTACTTGTTAGAATGCTTAAATTTCCAGTAAAGCTCAAAACTTGGTGACATTAAAATAATAAAGAATAAAATTAAAAAAAAAGAATAAAATAAGAACATATTATAAAAAACATTAAAAAAAACCACGCTTATAAAAATGAACTAAAAAGTAGAAAATTATATGGGGAAATATCACGGAACAAAAAACTTGGGCTATTTTCAAGTATCATACAGCAATACAATAGCATCAGTCAAGTTTTTGAAGCTAGCATACCATTTTTAAACGCCAAACAAAGTTTACCCAAATTTGACGTTTTTTATCCTGTATATTCTAAAAATTGCCGTTGAGCAATTTTTTTAAAAAAGAAGTGTTATGCAAGGGTGATACGGACCTGCAAAGTGGCTGTTTTTATTCCGTTGGTCATTCGTGATGTTGAAAATTTGCCACCAAGTTAGTTTTAAAAAAAAGGCTATGTTCAGCTAACTTCGAGGGAAGTAAGCCGGCCACCTATGCAAAATGTAACATGCAAGGGTGATAGGGGCGTTTAAAGTGGCTGAGAATTTGCCGTTTTTTATCCGTTGGTCGTCCGTTATGTTAAAGAGTTTGCCGTTGAGCTAGTTTTTAAAAAAGAGCCATGGTTTCTCTGAGCCACTTTTCAAGTCCCTATCACCTTTGTTTGTTGCATATAACATTTTGCATAGGTGGGCTGCTAATTCCAAGGGATGTTAGCCGACAATAGCTTTTTTCGAAAACCTAGCTCAACGGCAATTTTTTTACAATTATGAATAAACAACGGATAAAAAATTGCAAATTCTCAGCCACTTTGCAGGTTCCTATCACCCTTGCATAAAATATTTTGCACAGGTGGCCGGCTAATCAAAGACCTAAAAAATTTGCTCTGATACTGTTTTGCTGTATAATAAAATTAAAAAAAAATATAAAAAAATAAAATTAAAATGCTTTGCCCATGCTTTTGTTCATTTTTTACGCGTGGTTTTAAATGTGTTTAATTATATAATTTTTTTTATATATAAATGATGCGAAATAATTAAATTTGTATTTATTTTTCATTAAAGTTACACACAAGTTAAAACATTTGATCGATTCTCAATCATTTTTAGGGTTCCGAATCTGAAAAGAATAAAATGAAACCTTATATGATCACTTTGTCTGTCTGTCAAGACCCTTTTTCTTAGGAAAGCGCGAAGGTATGAATTTGAAATTAATACTACTAAGGTCTACGGTCCCTTGAAGCTTTAAAAAAAATCAAGTTCTTCTAATCTTCAAATCAACGCAATAAAAAAATATGGACAAAATACGGCCATTTTTTCGCATATTTTGACATTAATAAATAAATCAAAACCTATGGGGTAGGTACTCCCGTTGTCCTAGAAATACGAAATTTCACATGAAGCAAGGCAATCACCAATATAGGGAAAAATCATAATTCCTAGTTGTCTGTCTGTCTGTCTGTCAATGTCCTTTTACTAAAGAACGCATAGTGGTATCAGGCATAAATTTATATCCAATAAAAGACTACTTAAAGTTGTAAAAAAATCAAGCTTATAAGTCAATGCAATAAAAAATATGCGCAAAATACGGTTATTTTTGTTGCATGTTGTGACACAAATTAAAACCAATTTTTATTTAACCTATTTGTTAATTATGAATGCAATACAGATAGAGTGACCAATTAATGGTTTTTATCAAATCAAACAATAACGAAGTTATTTATAAAAATACTAACTGACCCGGCGAATGTTGTTTCACTATGGTCTATCTTCCTTATATGCGTAATACCCATATAGCCTATATCCATCAGGAATAATAAACCTTTTAAGTATGCAGTGGTTCTGAAAATAAGTAAGATGTACCCTTAGTCTTAATGCGACGATAAGTGTACCGTGTACTTATCGTATTGTTAAGACCCAATCATTATCTCAAAGGAGTGAATAAGGGAAAGTTCAAAATTAACCATTGCAAACTTGCAGAAGCCGTTGTCTCCCTCTCTTTTCAAATATTAAGAGGCCCTACAACGCGCATATACATTTGTTTTATGGGCGTTAAGCTGAAATCGACAATGTAAATCTCAAATAAAGCTCATTGTTCAGTGGCAACAATATAATATAGATAGGCGAATAGCTTAGTGTAAAAGTAGAAAATAATTCATTACAGTTATATCACAAAAATATAAAAATTCTATTACAGTATTTTTTTTAGCCTTATAGTTACTTAACATTTCATGAAATAAATTATGTTCCCGCTACCAGTTGATAATGAGTTATGAATCAAAAATAGTAAAAACAGAAGTACAGCTGTAATTTTTTTAAAGAGAGCTTTTAACAGATATCTTAAAACAAATACAGTAATTTGCTAGTTAAAGAATGAAGAAAGCCATGTTATTTTCTTTAGTCTGTAACTTGCAGGAGGACAGTAGAATCGATTTAAAAAACGAGTAGAAAACTGCATATTCAAGTGGGGCGCAACCTTAAGTATTATGAAGGAGAAATGAGTTAGGTTTTCAATAGTTATTTATGATATGAGTGCAATAAGTTGGTTATTATAAGCGAGTAGACGAATGTAAGCCGTAGACAAAGTTGAGGGCTAACCATAGTCACGAGTTTGTAAATACAAATTCAGCACGAATGTCATACAACGTTTTTCAACACATTTGCGAGAAAACAGTATAATTTATAGGTAATATTTATTTACTTTAAACTTAAAAATATTTTTTACCTAACTCGTCATTCGGGAATTTTTCTATGTTAGCTACAGTGAACACTTTAGATTTTTTGCTTGTAGTATAGCCATCTGACCGTCGTTTCAAAAATACGTGTAACTTTATGTAGCTACTTTGATAAATCTATGTCATTGTTGGTTTTAAGTGTGCTTTTCAACATCGAATATAATATCATATCATACCATAATAAGGACGGCTTATTCTTCACACGTAATTCATTGAAATAAGCCACTAAACATTTTCAGAGAATGATTGAGTATTATTTTTGCAATTTGCGCCTCATTTTAGATTTCAGGTGGAGTAGATTTCATATTAATATCGGAATTCTCGCTCGAACTCATTATTTTGTAAATAAATATCAGTCGGAACGTCGCAACAATCTTTTTCTAATATGAAAATGGCGCGCATTTGCAAATGGTGGCGCAATTCGGCGTACGGGTGGTGCAAATTTGAACTACATCTTTCGCCTCTTTTTTTTTCTTTTAGTATTAAAGTGAGTCAAACGTATAAATCAAAAGCACTTCCAAGGAGGTTCAGTCAAAATTAAAAAAACTGTAAAGGATACACACGGCGCCATACAACAGAACGTGCGGTAAAACAGGTACTTGTGTGAGAGTAACTATTCTACCGCCTGTTCCATTGTTTTTTTTTTTTTCAATTGCATGGTGCGCGATTGTATTGTTTGAACTTTTGAACAATAACATTTTTCTTTTATTTATATATTTATATATTTACTTGTTTTAATAGCAAGAAATTATACAGATAGGTTTTTGGAAATTAATAGTAAAATTTGCATTATTATTGAAATTCAGTGAAACTTGTAAAGCATAACTGACTGACTAACATTTTTAATTTTACATGTATTATGTTGAACGAGGATGAGGCGTAAAGAACTACCTACCTTTCGTCTCTTTTTCTTTTAGTATTACAGTGAGTCAAACGTATAAATCAAAAGCGCTTCCATGAAGGTTCGATCGAAATTTTAAAAAAAAACCGTAAAGGATATGCACTGCACCATACAACGCAGCGTTCAAGAAACTGATACGAGGTTCACTCATCACTTTGTTTTGTTATTCTACAAGGATCGCATAGGATATACGCTTGTATCCTTGGGCCCTGTTACGCCACCACAAGATTTGTTGAAGGGGCAGAAAGGGTATATTTTAATGAACAAGGTTTTTTGCGATATCGTTTCTCAGCAGATGAAAGTGCTGAAATATTGCTAAACAATGTATAAACAACGCTTAGTTTGTAACAGCAACTAATGAACAATTAATTAAGAAACGTGATAACTTTGAGTACTTTTACACCACTGAGGTGGCAAACAAGCTTGCGGTCCGCCAATGGTGAGCGATTACCGCAGCCTATAGACGCTTGCAACACCTGGGGTACTTGTATCCGTTGTCTGGTATCCATAACACAAGCTGTGCTTACTTTGGGGCCAGACGGCGCTGTGTGTAATGTTCACATATACTTATATTTATATTTTTATTTTTGCTTGATTATAATTTTTAAAAGGGAACAGACAATGGTAGATGCTGAATTTGTTTGTTTGTACGTCTGGATATTTGTGCTTGTTTGTATACATATATTTGTAGTTTGTATGCAGGGGCGAGATAGAAGATGTGGGCAATTGCAAACACAAATTCACCACATGTAATTTAAAATGTTTTGATTGAATTTTTGATGAGAAGCAAATACCGTGGCATCAGCGGAAAGCAAGAAATTCACGGCAAGTTTATAAATTATGCAAAGCGGCTTCAGAATAAGGCCAGCAAAAGCTGTTTGTTTTAAACAACAATCTGTTCCACCTGTTTTAGCTTCAATTGAATTATAGGCTCTGCTATAAATGTATATGCCTATCTTTTTGAAACAATATTTTTGACTTTTACTGGCGAGTAAGAGAGTTAAAAAAAAACATAACAAATAAATAGGTGTGATCAACAAGAAAATTCGACTTTACGCTCCGAAACGGAACCTTTATAGTTTCATCATGTTCGTCCTTCCGTTTGTCACAGCTATACAATTGCGCTATCTTTCTTTTGATGTTACTAAAACCATTACAGAAGGGTGCAAACAAGCATGCGGCCCGCTAATGCTTAGCGGTTACAGTAGCTCTAACCATTTTCTTACTTATTTGTCCACATTTATATTAGAAGGATTGTTGTACGCAAATTGCACTCTTTATAAATATTTCATAATTTACGTAAGTATACCTCTAAAAGTATCTAGTTGAAGGCAAGGAAACTTATACCATTGGAATTGTAATTTAAAAAAAAAGTTTTAAAACTAAATTAAAATAGAAAAGCAAACCTTAAATAAATTCTCTATTCAGAGAATAAGAAAATTCATGACGTAATAACTTTGCAAAAAGTTTGTAATAGAAGAACAGTTTGCAAAAGCAAATGAAATTCACAGAGAAATATGAAAAGTCCAATGGCAGAGTAAAGCAGTTGTGAAAAGAGGCAAAGTGTGTGTATGCAGCCACTGGTTACCCCCTTCCCTACCACTACCCCCCGGTACTGAAACCGTGTCGGCACGCATAATAGCCAGGTAAATTTATTTTACCGTACTTTCTTTATTGCTACCCCATCTCAATTTAATTCAAAAATATATTATATTATAGAATTCTTTTATTATTTTTTCCAAATGATTTTTAAATTGTGTAATTTTAATCTTAACGTAAACTTCTTTGAGTAAACTAGAACGGAAAGTGGTTACAAAGCTATTTAGTTTGCTTCAGGCCGACACTCTACGAAATTGGTAATTACAAACCGTTAGAAGTTTGGTGGTGTAGGTCTGTGAAAACATTAATATACTTTTTTATAGTCTTAGACTTAAAGAGAAGAAACAATGCTTTACTGATTTTTTTAAAACAAACTCGCATAAGAGATTATACTTCTTCCTATCATTATCTGAAATTCTTAGAAATGTGTAAATCTTGTAAAAGATATTTTTCAGGGTTCCGTACCCGAAGGGTCATTAGCGGACCGTCTGTCACCAGGCTGTATCTCATGAACCGTGATTGTTAGACAGTTGAAATTTTCACAGAATTTGTATGTATATATTTCTGTTGCCGTTATAACAACAAATACTAAAAAACAGAATGAGATAATTATTTAATGGTGCTCCCATACAACAAACGTGATTTTTTTGCTCAATTTTGCTCGATATAGATAACGGCAACACAAAATTCACAGAATATTTAGTTAAAATAAATAATTAATTTTAAATAAAACAAATATTTAAGGGGGCTTTCATACAACAAACGTGATTTTTTTGCCATTTTGCTACATAATGTGTACGGAACCCTTCGTGCGCGAGTCCGACTCGCACATGGCCGATTTTTTTTATACCAAACGCAACTTTTTAGGCACTGCGCTACTGATACGCCCACATCTTATGTGAAGGACAGCCACTTTTCACCAAGAACTAAAATGGCTTTATATACGTATGATTCATATATTCATAGGATATCGCTAGCTATAATGTAATAAGAGCAGAACCAAAATATCTTAAAAGCTTTAAACGAACTATAGAACATAAGTCAGGAGTAAATAGGCAAAAGTAGACTCGTTTAGGTTTCTTAAGTTTAATAGTAAAATACAGTTTAAATAAAACAGTCAATGGTGCATTCGGTATTTAATATTTTTTGTCCAGTCCGCGGAGGGTTGAAATTATTGTACGAAAAGTAAATACAAACCGCGTACAAAAACGCCAATAAATTAGTTAATTGCGAGGCTCTGGCAACAAATGCTCCTTAATTAATAGTGTTTAAACTACTAAAAAATTTTATTAAAAACTTAATCAATTTACTGTATAATATATCTTAATATAAGAGATATTTAATGTAAATTATTTCAGATTTTTCATAGCAAACTTTGAAGATAAAATACAAAAAAAATGTGCGGATGAAGCAAGCCTCATATAGGTAATTAATAAGCCCGAAAGATTTGAAAAAGGAGTTTTATATGCTAAAATTGATCTAGCGACTAAACACAGGCATACAAATCTAAATGTTACCACTGTGACGTTGGTTATATATTTATATTATTTATTTTCTACCGTAACATAAGTATTTTTTGTACTTTTTAAAATCGAAATATAAATTTTCTATTCAGGATGCGATAGTTAAAAAGTGTGTCATTTGTTTATAACTTGTCGATTTATTTATTTTTCCAACATACTTCTTATAATGTTATAAGTCAAGTTACCCCAAACGTACTGCATAAATCGCGTACAGTCACATGAATGATAATCAATTTGATCTGAATAAACGCAATTGCAATGACATTGGAGTCAAACATTCTACAATTGAAATTTGTGATCGAATCCAAACAACGGATTCAGCATTTATTGAAATAGGAACGATATTGACATGACATACAAATATTATATAGAGTTTGTTGGTTTAACAATATAATAAATTGATGTATAATAACAATTTTAACCGCTAACCTTATATACTGCTGCCTATACCTTCATAAGGTTAGTTTTCCGTACAATCTAATACCTTTAAACGAGCAATTCTTGTATATATGTATATATATATAACATGAATCTCGGAAACGGCTGCAACGATTTGCATTAAATATAGTATGCAGGGGGTTTAGTAAATCGATCTAGCTGCGTTTTATTTTTAGAACACGTCGTTTTATCCGTGTTTTTAAGCAATGATAAACTGAAAAATATGACTCTTTCTGACATCTGTTGGCTAGTAGTAATACTCTTGTTTTTACAGACACAGCAACACTAAAGTTACTCGACAATAGATGGCGTTGTTAAATTGTAAAACAACACTAAAGCTATTTGACAAAAGATGGCGTTGTAAAAAAAACGAGCAAAACTTGTAAACCGACCTAGCATTGATATTGTTACGATTAACTAAAAAGGAGGAGGTTCAAGAGTTTTTTCTATGTATTTTTACCGATTTCGACAGCCTTTTCAACTGTATTTGATTGAGATTGACCCTAAAATAATCTCATATAAATTTAAAAAGCATTGGATTTTTAAGAGGTGGAGGTTAGAATTTTTTTTGGCATTCTACTTCAAAGAGAAGAAAACACTTTAGCTCATTTTCTTATTTACGCAAGGTTATTTTACTTTTTAGTGGGGTTCTGAATTCGGTGTAATTTTTTTCACATTTTTAAAATGCGCGGTTAAAACGTGAGAAAAGGACATAATATTTCTGTTTCGAAGCTTTAACACGTATAATTTAATAATAACATACAACAATGAACATAACTGAAGCCCGTTATGATAGTCGTTGCTTAGACAAAGTATTGCTTATTGCTAAGACAGTGGCTAAGGTTGTGGAATGAGCTCCCTGCCAAGGTTTTCTCTAAGGACTACAGTATGGGGTTCTTCAACAAACAAGTTATTAGATATTTGAAGGGTCGGCAACGTGCGAGTGATGCTGCATATGTCCATAGGCTGCGGTTTATGTACTCAAAACACTGATTGGACATACTCACGTTGCTAAGCATGCTCGTATTCTTAGCTAAGCCTGAGTAACGAATTTCCTTTACTCAGTAGGTACTGTCGCTTAGACGTGATCGTGATGTGTTAATAATAATAAAACATGGATTCAAATGCTCCAATATCGATGTCGTATTTTTCTAGCTGCTTACGTCATTTTATTTAAGAGTACCATAGCCAAATGAGAGAGGTGCGAGTACATAAGTACCTACTTTGATGCACGCAAGTTACAAGCCATACAGCCTTGTCGATAAACGACACCACTGTTTAAAATTAATTGTCATAAAAAAAAAAGAAAAGTAGTTACAAAAAAAAGGAAGGCCATTTCCGATCACCATCGAAATTAAGTTTCTACTATGACTATCATAAGTGTGGTAAGTACCTTCATATTGTTTTAAATATAAATTTGAACCGTTGTTATCTACACGTACTAACCTTACACGAAGGCAATAGATAATTCGGAAGGTGTCAAACAGAAGCAGATGGCAATGTTTAGAAAGTGACATGTGATTAAATCAAATTACGACAATTGTCGTTAATTTCGCTGGCTAGTAAGTTTTTGCTTGCTAGTACGATATCTACCTCTTTTAATATTCTACACTATCATTGCTTAGCAACGACTATTAATACGGACATAAGAGTTACATTTGGCTAAAGAACCATATTGTGCAACAAGAATCTTATACCCACTACGCGATTCTTTCAGGTATCCTTAGGAGACAGGAACTCATGACTCGCATTACCAAATGATACATCTACATGCAAACTGCTTAAATCTGCGTCACTTACCTATAATTAACTTCTTAGTGGAAAATTAATAAGAATGTTGAAGTATAGGGATATGAGGAGGGCCTCAGTCTTTAGACAAATGATAGCAATATGGGTTCCATCAACATATCCTAGCACCCCCGGAAAACCCAATTGGTCATTGAACCTACTAGAACTAGGTGAGAATTTTTATGAGCAAGTAGGTAAGTATACCATAGTTTGAAATCGTTCCTTACATTGTTTGCCAGTATCATCAAATATCTAGATATTTATCTAGCTAAGACTAGTTTTCATTAATACCTAGATATGACGTTTTGTGTATTTATTACATTGATGATTCCAAAACTAAAACGCAGAAAATATAATGTTTTATCATATTAAATGAAATCGTCCAACTCTAGACGCGGTCGGTAATTTCAAAAGGCCACTTTAGTGGTTAGAAACTGCCCGCTAGCGGTCCCTTTTCAATCAGTTTCATTTAACTGATTGGATCTATCAAATATAATATTTTATTGGAAATCAGAGGGCTAGATAGAAAACTTCAAAATCACTTATGATAAAGATAACATTCTGGAAATATTACGTATATATTATCTAACAGAATCCTCATTTCTTTCCGGAAATTGTACATAAACTTCATTTTCTGATAACAAGCTATACTTTTTGTATTTCTGGTAAAATATCGCATTACACGTTTTTGATATTATTTTTTACATATACAGGTAACCTGTCTTACCTAGTGACTAGTTAACTGAATAGTTTTAGCAATATCTTTAATTTAGTTAGTTGGAAGAGATAATAACGATATAATTTTAGATGCACATGTATTCTAGGTAAATATGAAGTCTTGTGACATTATATGGTATGAAAATTTTCTCTGAGATCGGACTAAAACTTTATGCTACTATGCCATTTAACATAAGCAGGAAAAAAAGCAAACACACTTAGCTGTGTGGGCCCATTTGTATTTATTTAGATTTACATATATTTAATATAATTTAGCTATGATTAAGTTAAATATTCTTTAAGGCTAGGCCGTGAAAATACGACGTTTTTGTGCAAATTTTGTGGCTAAACTATAGCATCTAAAGCATTGAAAAAATATATGTTATAAAACTTGCTTTTGTCTAGTGCATTACCTTACTGAATGATTTTCATTTATTGTATTTAATGCAATAAAAAATCTGGAAGTGACCGTTGTTTCAACACTTGTGCAAATTTTTAAAGCGTGTTTTGCATTTGCTTATAATAAAAGTTGGTTAAATAATTAGAATAGCTTGTTATCTAGTGCATAGACACTAAGTTGTAGTGAAAAGTCAAAAAAATGTGACTACAAAACGGTAATAACGTTAAATTCCATACAAAAATTTAAAGTTTCAAGGCGTCATTACGGTATAAATTACTTAAGAAGTATATAACATATATATCACATAGTAATGTATATGACATTATCTAATGATTTAAAGTACATTTACATACACAACGTTAGAATTATAGAAATAAGCTTTCTGGCCTGTATCGCCCTCTTGAGAATATTAAACGGTGAAATGTTTTTGTGTTTTACAACCACGGTAAGGCTAGGTCGCACCAGCTAACTTTGACGTTAACCAATCGCCTAAAATGGAAGATTGTATGGAAATTTAGTTGGTGCAAGTGGTGCAACCCAGCCTATGTAATAAATTATTTATAATTTCCGAATTTTAAAATTTTGTGTCATCTTATAGAAAAACTTTTTAAATAGGTACTTCTAACGAAAATGATTGGAAAAACAATCGGGTTACAAGTTTAGGATAGTTCGTTGCTTGCAATAATTCTCATTCCACGGAACCTTTGATTCAATTCTTAGACAGTTTAAGTTTAGTCTTTCTATAACACCATTTACCTACCAGCGAGAGGAAACAAGTACCTTATGGGTATAATCATTCTGTCCGAGGTCTATCATTATTAGATAAGATAAATATCACTTTACCCCTTATTATTATAAAGCTGGTATTTATAACTTAAGTTATCTATATTAATCTATCTTAGTCCACCTACACTTATTGTGTAGTGCCAGTGCATAGATACATTGCTTATGTTGGCTCATATAATAAGAAATCTTGCAAAATTTGATCAGAACAATGCAAAGACAGCGAAATTGGCTGTGACATACGGACGGAAAGGTAGGACGAAGAAATCCGTTGCGTTTTTTAGCATTTAACTACGGAACCACAATAAAATAAAGTAAGTACATTAAATAAATAAAGAAAATATTTAAATTTCCTTTAGATTACAAATGGGTTTTTGAGTTAGACCTACAAAACGCTCATTGAGGTAAAACATAAAACAAATTTTCAACTGTAAATGTAATATACTTTTTGAGCTTCCAAGTCGACCTTTTCTTGTAACTCATTATTCATGGTAATTAAGTGTTCACACTTCGTGAGCGTCAGCTTTGACCAGAAACTCATTCAACGAGGCCTTTTCAATTTTTAACCAACCATATTTTATTAGCTCTTTTCGTTTTATTAAGATTACCTGACCTATTCAATGTATTTCACCGTTTTTACCAAAGTGTAATTAGCGGAAGCCTATTTCTAAGACTCCGCTGTCCGTCCATCCGTCTGTCACCAGGCTGTATCTTATGTACCGTGTTAGTTAGACAGTTGAAATTCTCACAAAAGATGATGTATTCTGTTGCCGCTATAACAACAAATACTAAAAAACAGAATACAATAAATATTAAAGGGGGCTCCCATACGACAAACGTGATTTTTTTGCTCTATTTTGCTCGATATTGACAACGGCAACAGGTAGACGCTTAAAATATTCACAGAATATTAAATTATATAGTCACTTTAAAAATAAATAATTAAATTAAAATCAAACAAATTTTTTTTTTTTATACCACTAAGGTGGCAAACAAGCTTACGGCCCGCCTGATGGTAAGCGGTCACCGTAGCCTATGGACAATTGCAACACCAGGGGTATCACTTGCGCGTTGCCGACCCTTCAGAAATCTAATAACTTCTTTCTTGAAGAACTCCATACTGTAGTCCTTGCAGAATACCTTGGCAGGGAGCTCATTCCACAACTTAGGCGTTCGCGGGAGGAAGTTTCTCTGAAACCGCACTGTACGCGACCATTTAGGTTCTAAAGTGTGAGAATGGATTCCCTGCCGATGGCGAGCGGTGCGATGGAAGAAAGTAGCCGTGGGCATCATTTCGAACAATTCCTCAGAACACAACCCATTGCACAAGTGGTAGAACACACACAGTGAGGCAAAGTCTCTCCTCAGACTTAAGGGCTCGATACCGCAAGTGAGTTTGGAATCGTCGACAATTCACACAGCCCGTCGTTGAACCGAGTCAAAAGGGCAAAGCTGGTATCCGGGTGCACCTGCCCAGAGATGGCAGCAGTACTCCATATGGGGCCGAACTTGCGACTTGTAAAGTAACAACCTTTGCCCCGACGTGAAGTACTGCTTCGCTCTGTTGAGTACACCAAGTTTTTTGGACGCCAGCTTCACCTTATCTGAGAAATGATCTCGGAACTGAACATCGCGGGAGATGTCGACACCAAGGATCCCAATGCTCTTGGAGATGGAGAGGGGAGTGTTCTGGAATTGTGGGACCACAGTGAATGGAGTTTTCTTAGCGGTGAACGCGCACACTTGTGTCTTTGTAGGGTTGAATCGGACCAAGTTTACCCGTCCCCAGTCAGAGACCTGGGACAGTGTGGTCTCGATTTGAGACACAAGTTCTCCGCGGTTTTCCTCCACAACGGAACGAGGGATGTTTGCACGACCCGTGTAAAAAGCGTCTCCAGTACTGTCATCTGCATAGCAATGTATGTTGTTCATGTCCAACTGGTCATTGATATGCAGTAGAAACAGCGTAGGAGACAGCACAGAGCCTTGCGGGACACCAGCATTAATGTCCATGCTATCAGAGCAACTACCGTCAACTACGGCTCGTATGCGTCTGCCGGACAAAAAGCTAGCCACCCATTTGCACAAACCCTCGGGCACTCCGTAAGATGGTAACTTCGATAGAAGACCCCAGTGTCCGACCCGATCGAATGCCTTCGCTATGTCCAGGCTACATGCCAATGCCTCCCCCTGACTCTCAATGGCTAGTGCCCATCGGTGTCGAGCGACCGTGGCGAAAGCCATATTGACGGTCACTGACCAGATCGTGTACTTCTAGGTATCTTAGAAGCTGTGTGTTGATCACACGCTCCATCACCTTAGAGAGGAGAGAGGTAATAGCGATAGGCCTGTAATTCGATGGATCTGATCTATCGCCCTTTTTGGGTACCGGGTGCACATTAGCAGTCTTCCATGAAGACGGAATTTGCCTAGTGTGGTAGGAAAGCGCAAGGAGGCGCGTGAGTACAGGACATAACTCAGGAGCACACTGCTTAAGCACCACTGCTGGTATACCGTCTGGCCCACTCGACTTATGAACGTCTAGAGAAAGTAACGCCCGCCTGACCTCCCGCTGCGTTATGGAGATTTCCGGCATGGTCTTACCGCACCACGGTATAGTAGGTGGTACAGCGCCTTCATCGTTCATATTCGAGTTCGAGGCAAAGAGACTGCCCAGTAGATCGGCTTTCTCTTTAGCACTATGGGCCAAGTCACCATCGGTCTTTCGCAGTGGTGGTAACGACGACTGGCAGAAGTTCCCTTCGGCAGCTTTGGCAAGCGACCAGAAAGCACGACTCCCAGAAGGATAGCTCGCAAGTCGCCCACCTATTTTGCCGATGAATTGGAATTTTGCTCTGGCAGTTGCTTTCTTACTGAACCTCGAGGCAGCATTTAATTTGCGTTTTAACTCAGAAATATTCGGATCCTTAATAAAACGAGCCGTGGTCCAAGCCTCATATGCATTTTGCTTAAGAATTTTAGCTTTTCTGCAAGACCTATTAAACCACGGTCGTTTTTTGACGCCGGCAGCTACTCGCGGGTTAGGAATATAGCATTCCATACCAGCAAGGATTGTCTCAGTGACTGCGGCTGCGCAGACGTCAGGATCTTCTGAGTTAAAGCAGATCTGCCTCCACGGGTACGATGCGTAAAATTCTCGCAATCCATCCCAGTCTGCCGACTTATAGTGCCACACACGACGCCAATTAGTTGGCCCAGAAGGATCAGGTTGTGTGCATGACACTTGAGTCCGAACGAGACAGTGGTCCGAGGAGCCAAGAGGCGCATCCACTGAGACGGAGTATCCGTCCGGACGAGTAGTCAGCAGAAGGTCCAGTAAGGAGCTCGTATGTTCCTCTATATCTGGTATTCTCGTTGGAGAAAGTACCAGCTGAGAGAATCCATAGGTCAGAGAAAATTCATGAGCAGATATCCCAGCATAGTTATTGGTTCGAGAACTGAGCCACTCGCAATGGTGGGCGTTAAAGTCTCCCAAAATAACTAGTTCTGCTGTGGGATATTGCTCTAGAACTTTGTCAGTCGTCAAACTCAGGTGCGTGAAGAGTCGAGTTACGTCCGTGTCACCGCTATGAGACCTGTATAGGCACGCATAGATACGAGTGTGGCCGCCGTAATCTACGCGCACCCACAATATCGACAGGTCCCTGTCTTCAAGGCTATGAAGGCGGCGACAGCAGATATCCTCCCGGACTAACATACATACACCGGCACGACTCACAAAATTGTGCTCAAGTTTGTAACCGGGATAATGAAGCTATGGTGTATCGGTCGGGCAGGATATCTGCGTCTCCGTTAGAAAAAGAATGGTCGGCTGCGGAGTCTCCAGATGGAGGTGGACTGCGTTAAGATTTGCGTGAATACCCCTAATGTTGCAAAAGTCCACATTAAATGTGGATGGAGCGGCCGCTGAATAAACTCTTTTTCTTTTATTTCTTGCCATATCATTTTTTTGTAAGGGTTATTTAGATTAAAGATGAGGATTCACTGCACTGACAGCTTAGAGGACAAAAGGTGCGGTACTAGAACTGCCCAAGCTCGCCACAGATGATACGGTTGCTGGCACGGCGGGCGGAAGGGCGCCTGATCCCCCTCTGTTGTAGTAGCCGGGTCCACTCCGGTCTCCTTCTCCGGCACGACTACCACTTCAGATACTTTACACAGGCTTGCGAATCAGCCTCCCAGGGCGGAGATTAAGTGATCCCTGGGTTCGGGATCCCGTTTAACCTACGGGCGGCCAGCGGTCAGCCGTTTCATCAGGTCTCCCTGACCGCCGAACCAGCACGCCGCGTGACAGCAACAAGAACCGCCGGTCCTCCGCTGTCCACGCAGCGAATCCTCAAAGAGCTCTGGCAACCTTACTCACCGCCAGGAACACAACACTACTCAATGTTAGTGTTATTATGGCCGCGGTTTTCTGTAAGGTGGAGGTACTTCCCCAGTTCGGGCCGCTCATTCGAGCAAGTACTCGCTATGCCCTGCTTTAGTTGTTCGGGTGGCTTATTCGAGCGAGTACTTGCAGTGCCCTACCTCTCTTAAATATTAAGGGAGAACGTGATTTTTTTGCCGTTTTTATAGATAATGGTACGGAACCCTTCGTGCGCGAGTCCGACTCGCACTTGGCCGAATTATTTAGGGTTCTGTTAAACTATAGTAGGTAGAAGCCAAATTTTTTTACAGAATAAATAAACCACTAACGTACACACGTAAAGAAAGACCCACGTCATCAACAAATGGACCCTCGCAGCTTACGTGTGTAGCCTTTGAGCACACGTACATCCTACACAGCAGTAGTAGTCGTATACGTTTTCACTTGGCCTACTTATAAAGGTTCGGTATAAACGTGTAGGGCTCAGATGTAAAATTGTCCGTGGCAGTTCGAAAACATCACAGCACGATGCAACCAGTACTTATTTTTTTTCTTCTTGAGTATTTTCAGAATCATTCTATGATTTTATTTAAGTTACCTTTGTGTACCCAAGAAGCTTATATCTATATATAAGCTTTTTGGAGTACCTATATAAAATTTGAGTATGATTGCGAAACTCAACATGTATTACCAGACATATAGTATTTTTATGTAGTTCTTTATGCACGTATAGCTACGCTGTGTCTAGCGTACCAATATTGGCAAATTTTACGTGGTAGGAGGAGTTGCCTTAGCGCCGAAGGCATCTACCACTGGGCAATTGTAGGTACTATTTAAATAATTTGATGCTTAATCGATTTAATGTCCGAGTACTAAAAAACAAAGGTTGTTACAATGCACACATGCTATGTGCTAAGAGTCAGTTACGTACATTAAACAGGTGGAAGGGATCAAAATCTAAAGTGATTTCACGTGATGACGTTTCCAATACAAATTGAGCCACACAGCTAACGTATGTAGACTCTGAGTGCACATATAACTAATAACACACAACAACAACTTAACAAAAACAAAAATTAGATATTTTGAAAACTAAATGAAATGAAATTAATAAGGGCAATAAAAGACAGATAGATAGCGTTTAATAACATCCAGGAATAAACAAAAAATAATGGATAGGTATAAATACTTTTTAAATACTTGTAAAAGTAGAAGGTGCAAAATGTTGTGCTCCGTTCTTCAAGAAATAAGTTATTAGATTTCTGAAGGATCGGCAACACGCGAGTCTAGCCTGGTGTCCATAGGCTACGGTGACCGTTAACCAACAGGCAGACCGTAAGCATGTTTGCCACCATAGTTGACGTTTAGGTAGAAACCAACATCTTCTCAGGAAGAAACGGCTGAAATCAAATTTTTAGCCGACTTCAAAAAGAGGAGGAGATTCTCAATTCGTCGGAATCATTTCTTTATATGTATGTTACCCGATTTCTCGAAGACGCCTGGACCTATTTTAGGGAATATTTTTTTTTTTTATTTAAAAATCAAAATAAAAATAGTATATTATTATAGTGAATTTAAAACTAAAATTTTTGGAGAAAAAATAATAATTAATGTTAATTTGGAACTGGTGAAACACCTTTTATGTTGATTATTGTAAAAAACTTTGTTACGAGTATTGATGTTTTTAGTGTACAAGAAAAATAAAGATATTCGTCACTGAAAAGCAAAAATATAAAAACCTTTTAACAAAAAAAAACAACCAGCTTCAAAAAGATGCACTAAAAAGGTAAAAATAATTACTAATTTCCAAAAATCTGATCTTTGCTTACATGACACGAACTTCAAACTGTAATTCAGATCAGATTTTTGGAAATTAGTAATTATTTTTACCTTTTTAGTGCATCTTTTTGAAGCTGGTTGTTTTTTTTGTTAATTTTTTTTTTATTTTTTTTTCTTTTACCTCTAAAAAATGTTCTTATCTCCCAGCTATTATGATTGATAATAACAAAAAAGTTATTAAAAATAATACATAATATGTATATAGCTCGCTGAGTTGCAGAGATTTTTCTTTTTCCTGATTCTTTTTGGAAACTGTTTATATAATAAACAGGTATAGATCACTTTAGTAAACGTAATTGCAACCAAATGCAAATCAGCAAGTAATTTTTAACCAAAAATCATTAATACAGTCACTATAGCTAGCATACAACTTGTTGGTTTTTACATTTGTGGGTTCAGGACTTTAACTGCCTATTCTTCAAAACGTGAGTTGGAACAAAAATACAGACATGAGTTTTTTTCTCAATTCTATATTAAGCGAATTCGCGGTCACTAACTTGTTTCGTAATCTATGCACGTGCATAAGCCATACTAGTTCATACTAATATTATAAATGCGAAAGTAACTCTGTCTGTCTGTCTGTTACCTCTTCACGCTTAAGCTACCGTAACGATTAAGATGAAATTTAGCATGGAGATAGTTTAAGTCCTGGGAAAGGACCTAGGCTACTTGAAAATGTCTAGTGTGAGTCGGAGTTTCCGTTGAAATCATACATCGATAACCGAATTTAGGGCGACTGAAACCGCGGGCAAAAGGTAGTTAGTAATAATTACGTATTATTCAGTTGGAACATTGTGTCCTTTGTGTTCGCACACATTAAATTAGAGTGTTGTTTCCTAATTGTTTCATGCAGACACAGAGTACAATGTGCTTAATTAACTGTCTAACAAACAGATTTCAGAATTGAAACAGTCTCAAACAGTTCCGTTTGCTGATTCAGAACTTCACAAATGCATTTTTACTAAGGACTACAATTTATATTATTTATAGTGGTATAAAAAAAAACATAGTAAAGTTTTGTTTTGTTTCACAAATTTTTTAACTAAAAGGGCCCCGTTCTTGATTTCTGTCTGAGTTATTTTCTTATTTCGTATTTTTGAGATCCCTTTTATATTTCCGTAGTGGGTTTATAGTTTTTAAACTAAATTTTTTAAAGATGTAACTTGCTGTGTTTTATAGTTACGTATTTTCATAATCTATCCTTTTTGGGCTCCAGCTATTTATTAAAACTGCTATTTAACGTACAACTTCCATCCAGTACTTACAGACAGGCATAAGTCAGGTCACTTATCACGAAGCACAAATAAGTACCTGGTCTTACTTTATTGTGCATATTCTATTCTATTGCTTTGCTACAAATAAGGCATATCCATCCCCAATTTTCACTACCCAATCCTGACTTTCTTCTTATAGTTTGTCAGTAACAAGCAATGGGGGTATATTCTGGCCCAGATCCTTTATTTTACTGCTTATTACTTTAAAGCTGGTAATTAAAGACGCATGTGACCTTACGCCACCTTAGTCCAGATACTCTGCATCAGAAGCAGTGGCGGCAATATATAGGCTCACCCCTGTCACTTAGAAATAAAGTGGTTGGTGAAAAGAGGAGATTCCCTACAGCATGATGTAGGTGCGTATCCAGCCACTGGTTATCCCCTTCTGTGGACAAAAACTGTGAAGTTATACATACATCTGAAAGCCGTTAAAATATGCAATCTAAATTAGACGTATATAAAACTTACATGATCAATCTTAATACATATCTGATCTGAACCTGAAAACAACTTAGATTTATGTGAATTCACAAACACCATTCCCGAACAAGTTAAAACATTCAAAGCTGTGAAGATAAACACTTAAAACTGAGTGTTCTTTACGAGTATTCGATGATGCTTGTTCAAAACTATCTGGGTTATTTAACTTAACTACTGAATACTAACTTAACTTTAATCGTTTGTGTATTAATTTTTTATAAAAAGTATGGCAACATATTAAATCGAGTTAATATTTTTTACTAATATTTAGTAGACACAGATGAGAAAAGACTTGAACCTCCTATCTTTAAGTAGAGGCTGATAGTAGGGGTAAACAACGACTAAAGCAACAACATATGGATGTCTAAGAGGACATAAAATAAAAACCGTCCAACTTCGTGTCATAGGCGCATTAAGTAAGGGTTCCGTAAAATGAGAATTACTGAGGATATTTGAAAAACGTGTAAACTGATTTTCTTTAAAACCTACCTGGAAACATTTCGGAATTATTATAATTAAGCGTGTTATGATTTTATTTTTTCACAATTTAACATGGATCATAAACTCATGTAAAATTTTTAACACAGCTAACAACTTACTCTAAGTAATTTTCGATGGAATTTCGTACAAATCCCGCAGACTTTTCCAAGTACATTTTATAAGTTGGTCGACTATTACTCGTTAGTTTGTAAATCCTACATAGCTAAAGCTCCTTAAAGCTTTTATATTTCGCAAACACATCTCTGTTTTTTGACACAGCTGCAACATTTCTGAACGAGCTATTCAGGGACACGTTATTTATTTGATGGACTTTATTTTACCATTTCGTTTGCGTGATAAATTAATAACAGCTTTCTAGTACTAAGAGTTCCTGAACTAAGGCGTGACAGACAGACTTATAGACGGACTGACATGGTAAGAGTATAGGGTATTAGGGTTCCTTGTTGATTACGGAACCCTAAAAACTCTAATTAAGCTGATTGTAAATTGGAAGACAGGTAAAACAATGCATGGCGCGGTAGTTGACATATACATATCGCAAACTTATCCAAGCGAACAATAAGTTGGCATTTTCAGCATTTATCATATGACTTCAATCCTTAACCCATGTCACATGCCTTAAGGCGCTTCGAACACTGACAGTCGTCCTTGTCTCTAATCTTATATCTCTACTACCCTGTCTAGATTCCCTGCAGGGTTTTGAAGGGCAGATAGCAGTTTTTTCATATAAAAAAAAAGAATCTTCGTAGAATTGTGACCTTTATAAAATCAATAAAGACTAGTTAAGCTAGTGAGATAAAATTCTGGCCTTGCTAATCCGACAGATAGTAAACATTTGTACATTAGCCCACGGCAACTCTAAAGTAATTTTCAGAGTTAGGTAGGGTAATCTATAAAAGTCCTGTGTTATGAGGAGGTAGGAATGGCTATTATATTTTTTATTTTAATTTAATTGTAAATAAAATTATAAAATCTTATTAAAATACTGGTCGATGCCTACACCTTTGTTTGCGTAAACCAATAAAGTGCGAACATTGTTGTAGAGGCGGAAAAGTGAAAGATTCTTGGACGAGGGACTTTAATTAAAATACGAATCCAAGAATCGGCCAACGAGGCTCAACAGGGCTGCAGCGGGAAAACACATTTTCCGGGAGTGAATTTGAATTCTATTTTCTTTTGATGTTTGTGTCTCTCACTCAGGAAAAAAATAACAGTAACGTTTAGCCAACTTTAGTAGTTTTTTATTAGAACATTATTAAATATATGTATACCTGGTACCTAACACAAATATTTTTGCACATCCAACATAAATAAGAATAAATATAACAGAATAAGTAAGATATTTAATAAAATAATTGAATGAACTCTGTTCCGACCGTTTCACCGGTCATCATGAAAGTCGGCACAGTTTTTACTTTACTCGAACTTTATTTGCTGATGACGTATCCGTCTTGAATAACTGTCAAGATAAAACAAAATACGAAAAAGAAATAAATCTTGTAACTGAGCTATTTAACCAATGGTTCAAAGCAAATAAATTTCATATAATGTTAAAAAAACTAACTATTATGCAATTTCTAAATAAAAATGCAAAACGTTTTAAGGTGTAAATTATGTAAGAATATTATTAATATATATGTTAAAATAATAAAATATTATATTAGAATGTTCAAAATTTCTGTATCACTCAGATAACAAAAAGTAGCATAAATTGCATTTTAATTATAAATATTCTTCTTCTACAAATACATTATTGCACAATGACGGGCTTAATATCATACAGCATTTTAACAGAATTAGTGTAGGCAGTACAATAAATGTTTAGTATATATAAAAATATAAAATATACAATTTACAAATACTAAATAATGCCATTTACTATTTAATATTTGCAACATTGTGTAAATCCTGCTACACATGCGTCATCCATGACAAAATCTCATGTAACGTATCCCCGACACCTCATAAAATCCCGTAGTTGTATGATGAACATGAGCCACACGGCCGTTTAACTTCCTTACCTTCATAATCTTGGTTACCTGCGGAGATAAACTGAACGATACTTGAATGTCTACCTTAATCTCGACTACAGCCAACAGCACTCTACACTTTGTGTCATTTACTTAAATTTGTAAATTTCGTCTTGAACTTTACGTATGCCAGAAATCCTAATACGTTACATGATGCATATTAATTTACAAAGTATATTAAAATAAACATTATTGATGTAATTTGTCTTGAATAAATTAAACTTCTACATCCCATATAACATATAATTTTCTTACTTATCTTAGTTGGACAAAAACCAATATAACATTTTTGTAACCTAAAATTAAAATGGTGCAAATTAACGCTGGTTCAATCGATTTAGATCTGGACGGCGATTCTTGAAGAATAAAACGTTCGGGATGACACTAGACCATTGATAATGAGGAATTACGACTCCGCTGCGTCAAAGCGGATCCGGAAACAAGTACATACGAGCTAGCAAGATTACAATATGTTATATTGTCAACAAATTGAATAAGAAACACAAAAAAAATATATTTACAAACAAGCTTTTTGTTTCAGATCGTTTAAGATCAGAGTACTTGTCAAGACAAATTAAACGAGCCCAATGGCCCATGGGATGCGTCGTTTCGTTACAGAGGTCCTATGGCCAACTTCCGGCTCCATCATCAGACCAGCTTTGTGACATCATTATATTGCATTTTCTTCATATTGACGTGTGGGAAGTGGGTTAAATTACCTCTACCATACGCCCTACATTCAACATACTCTCCAGACAGCGCCATTTGTTCAAACATTTCAAGTTGTTCTTGAAGAATAAATTTTCGAACACGTCCGACGATGTCACAAAGGATTTGTCCATACTTATCGATATCAAACAGAATAGAATCGTTGTATAAACTAGGATATAACAAATTTGTATAGGTTTCAAAACAAAAAAGTTTTATTGGAAGTACTTATCAAGTTCAACTTTAAATAAGACTGCCCGCAGCTCTACCCGCGCTAAATCTGATCATTAACATGGGGTTCCTACAGCAACTCCTTAATTATAAGAAAATATGCTATAGCAAGCTATAGCTGTAGTTAAATTTTGGACAAATTGATTAAATGTATGGACTTGTCGAATAACGTTGTACCCTACGGTTTTCTCCGTTTCTGCAGCTAGGAATATCTCTGTTTCTTTCAGTCGAATTGGTTGCTCCGTTGCGACGAAGACGCGAAGAAAGGCCAAATAAACACACTGAAGCATTTATAATATTAGCGTGTAGGGTTGCCAGGCATCAGAATAAAGCCGGACACAGTCAGGCTTTTTGGTTGCGTGTGCGGCCAAATTAGACGGTGTACGGCCTGTCCGGCTTTTGTTAGGTTTTTTTAAATTTGATCATTTTATTCAAATAAATATTTAAATATAATATAAGTATTAAAACCAATAAAATTTAATAAGATTTTATGGTAAATAAACGTTTTATTTTATTTTTGTTTTCCATTGCAAATTGTAATAGTAGTAAGAAATAAAAATTCAATTTCAGATTCGATTTCATTTTTTTGCTGCAGTGTAGGTACAAAATGGTCTTAATGTATCGTAATTCCTTACAACGCGCTACCTTATTAAGGTATGCAAATGTTACTTATAATGAACAAGCAAGAAATTGTAATAAAAACTAAATTAATTTATATTCACAGATTTATGTACTATTAACCAGAAATCTGAGTATCCACCTTAAAGACGACTTTGGCTTGCAGTGACCAATGTCCTTTTCAGCTGAGTGCCGATTTTTTTATTGTTATGGTCAATCAATTAGTTAATTATATATTTTGTTTATATTATTAATATTAATTTAATTACGGGACTTAAGAAAACGAAAATAGTCTCCAATTCGCGAAAATGTTAATAGGCAACGTCGTCGCATTGCTTACAAACGAAAAATGTCTAAAAGTTGATACCCAAGTTTCTGGATGATAGTAGATATATAATTACTAAAATCAACTAAAGCAGTTGCAAAATCTTTATCAATTCTGTGACTTATAAGTAGCAAATATTATTAAAATAAATATGTAATGTTCGCAAGTTTTCGGCGGCTAGCTACAAAACTTCGGCTTCGACCGGAGTTGAGCCAAAGCCGAATGTACAAAAAGAGCTTATATTGGCCGAAGGTGGCCAAAGTCGAAGCTTCGGTCGAACACTACTTATTTACTTGGTTTATTTTTCTTGATTTCGTAAATACAAAAAATATAAATGGAAATGTGATATGAATTTCAATAATATTTCAAGAAAAATTTAACGTGTGAATTACCTATAACCTACAAAACATATTTTGGTTAAATACATATTATTATATCGTTAAATATTTTGAAAAAGAATTTCACTGCTGTTTTTAAAATTAAATAGCCTTTTTCATTATTTAATTTGTGTTAAATTTTATCTTTTAACATTACATTTTACATTTTATCATACCACGATCGAGCATAGAAAATAAATAATTCAAGTTTGCTTAAATATGACATTTTAAAATTTCGAATTTAACTAATGTTTTTTACTACGCTACGCCTTCTTCATTATTTAATTTCTGTTAATTTTATCGATCCCAAACTCACTTGCCGTATCGAGCCCTTAAGTCTGAGGAGAGACTTTGCCTCCCTGTGTGTGTTCTACCGCTTGTATAATAAAATGAGTTCTGAGGAATTGTTCGAAATGATGCCTACGGCTATTGTCTGCCATAGCACTGCTCGGCATCGGCAGGGAATTCATACACACACTTTAGAACCGAAATGGTCGAACGCTTGGGTTGTGGAATGAGCTCCCGCCAAGGTTTTCTCTAAGGACTACAGTATGGGGTTCTTCAACAAAGAAGTACTTAGATTTTTGAAAGTTCGGCAACACGCGAGTTATACCCCTGGTGTTGTAAGCGTCCATAGGCTACGGTGACCGCTTACCAACAGGCGGACCCTAAGCTTGTTTGCCACCTTAGTAGTATAAAAAAAGAAAACAAATCTTTTAACATTACATTTTACTATCCCCACAAACAAGCATAGAAAATAAATAATTCATGTTTGCTGAAATATGATCTTATGGTCCTAGAATATAATGGTATTGTATCAAAACAAACTAATACTTAAATTACTTCAAAAATAAAGCTTTACAAATATATTATAGAATTACATTTTGGAGGTAGAATACACAGAGGAATACTTAATTTTATGAAATGAATATTTGATTAATTAATTCATTGCTTGTTTTTCAGTAATCCTTTAATGAAATCGTTATATCACTATAAGGATTTTCTCATTTGACATGGAATTAACAATTATTTCATTTTAGCATTACGTCGCTGATTGAATTTTGTAATTTTACGAAACTGCAGTGTTTTTGTGCTTTCGACCTAAGAAAGCTCGCTTGGCGGAATGAAGCCAAAAGCAGCTTACTACGAGTATTATAGCGTCTAAAATTTTTGTTAGGATTTTTATATAATGATATGTATACATCAGTCAATTTACAAAATTTTACCATATTAAGCAGTTGTTAAAAATTATTTGACGTTATTGCAGAAACCCTAAATATAATAGGTATGAATATATTGTAAATCTTAGTGATTGGCGGAATCACAAGAGTTTGTTGTTTTATCAACTCAATGTGTCGCATATCTATTACATATGAATCGTAAGATCTCCAATTTCGTTCCACAAGGAAGGCCCACCTGCACCAGTTAGACCACGCCACTTGAGATTTTTTTTTCACAACAGTTGTCAACATTTCTGACTTTTCGAGCTCAGTGTGTCGGTTACTGGTTCTTTGGATAATTTCCTCACAACAGATTATGGCGCATAGAAACACATAAGTAAAGAATACGTTTCTGTATCGTAACTCATAACGCACTGGCAACCATCATGTGTTTGTCATTGACACTGAGGCATTTTGAGCGAAAATATATTCCTTATGGTCGGCTCAGACCGAGACGCCGCGCTGCGCATCCCAACGTGGCATCTTCAAGCAACTTCACGTCGCGTCTCGGTATGAGCTGACCCTTTATGCTCTAATCGCTACCTAGCCTAGTTGGATTTTTTAACTGATCTCTTTCACAATAGGACATACTTGGCTTATGGCACGACTTACCCAGATATACGAGGGGCATTAAATAAATATGCAATAAATAGTAAGAATGAGGTGGAAACTCTTTGGAACTCAAAAAAAAGTAGATGCTGGCTGATAAAGCTGGAATATTGATTAAATTTTTTAAAAAAAGAATAACTCTAGTTTTTTAGAAATGGAAGTCTTTTGTTTGCAGTTAATTGGAGCGTGTTGTCGAAAATGGATAAAATTGAATTGCGTGCGGTTATTAAGAGGATACACGTCGCGGCGCCTCGCAGCGGGCTTCATACAAACGAATTTCTCATTTGTTTTTGACATTTACTGATCAATCACTGTGAAATTTCTTATTCATAATTCCAAGCCGAATACCTAGGTCTGTGGTTTTTCCAAAATCTTGTAAAACGTTCTATTAATTAGAAATCTTTTTTAAAACCATTTGTATGAAAAACTAGAATCCTGTATTACTTTTGAACTATAAAATTTTATAGAAAACTGGCACACTGCATAGCTAGATATTTATTACTAAAACATGTCTTGAAAATTTTATTGGTGATTAACAAGTGTCAAAAAAAAGTGAAAAATTCGTTTGTATGAAGCCCGCTGCGAGGCGCCGCGAAGTGTATCCTCTTAAGTGTCTGTGCTTGAAAAACTTCAGTACAGAACAAGTTAATCAAGATTTACAGGATACTTTAGGTGCAAATACTCCTCCGTGTTCTACAGTTGCACGTAGGTGCACCAAAACAAAACGTGGAAGAACATCCACCAAAGATGATCCTCTCTCGGGTCGCCCAACAATGGTAGCGACCGGATAAATGGTTAAAAAGGTGAAAAATTGTTTAAGCCGATTGTTGTGTCACAATACGTTTTATACCCAAAGAAACAAACATTTCGACTAGTAATGTACATAGCATTTTACAAAACGCTTAGGTATGAAAAGTTACCACGCCCCGGGTTCCCAGAATACTTACCGATGATGCACAAAAACAAATAAGGCTTAACATTTCTCGAGCTTCTTTGGAATGGTACCAACAAGATCCTGAAAATTTCCTAGCTCGATTTATAACCATGGATAAAGCGTGGCTTAACCATTATGATCCAGAAACAAAATCAAATCATCTACAACCCCTTTTAAGGCGAGTCATTCGGCCGGAAAGATCGTGGGCTCTCTTTTCTGGGATAGTTGTAGTGGATCCAAGCCGTTAATAGAGAATTGTAGTAATCTGGACCCCACGACACGGTGTTGACATGCTAATTTAAGTTTTAAGAGAGCAGGTAAATTAAAGATGGAATTCATCAATAATAAATATAAATTAGATTAATCACCTTCGTAATTCATACCAATCGAATAAGTATGAAGTAAGTGAGTGGCCCGGATGTCCTCACCGGTCTTCGATTAATATGTTTATACCTACGTCGTAAGGCGTAAATCGCGGTAGGATCCTAAAATCATCAACACAAAAAATAATTACTCGTTAAATACGACCGATTCGTAAAGTAGCAGATAACCAGGAGGTTAAAATATATGGAGAATATCGATCGATTATTCTCATTTAATTGATATAAACGTTGTAGGGTGCGAGAGGAATGGTAGAGTAAGCTCCGCACCGCTTACGACGAGCATTCATTGCGTAAACTAATCGAAACCGTATAATCGAGGCACGAAAAAGCGGAGAAGCTAGTTTAACAGATAAAGAATTTAGTAGAATCGGTTTGCGATTTCGATATAGTTATTCGATAATTTACTATAAAGTAACTGGCCACTAAATGCGGAGCACTTGTGTACACGTGGTAGTAAAATAAAGAAGACATTAACTGGCGCCACAATTTCTAGACACGCTATGTGTTCAGGCCGCGTCTATCGTGGGGGAGGGGAAAACGGTTATAAGCGATAGGCGTCAGTCGGGGCACCCTTTTTCACTGTCGTCGTGCCGAGAGGCTGGCTGTGTTCGGGTTCCTGAGGAAGTGGGAAGGACAGGACGCACAAAGATTTGAAGAAATTTAATACCGGCGCCGTGCACGTTTCGCCTACATCAAATATCAGTAAGTGTCTTTTATGAGAACTGAGGCTAGCAATGTCAGCTTATTATTGATGGGTTTGTGCTGTGGGGCTTTGTGAGGAACTTTCTTTATACGATTGCGTAAGGACTGTGTTAGGGACCGTGTAAGATGCCATCTTGGTTAAAGTGAAGGGTTGGTAGGGGAAGATTTAAAGTGATTGACTTTTTGGGTGGGGATTATTCCGGGTTTTTAGTTGTAAATCTGGGGTGATAAAAAACCCTTACTTATTAAAAAAAATGCAGAGGTAATTTGCTGACATCGCTGGCTAGGTACTCTCTGATGAGAGGGGACTGCCGATTTCAATAGAAAATTTAGTGGAGTAAAAGGTTCCTGCAGGGATCGGTGTCTTTTAACATGATGTTGTTAACCTTGTTGTACCTTGTGGGAGAAAAACCCCGTAATTAAGCCCTGATCTGATTAGATAGGAAATCGTTTAAGCTAAGGGTTAAGGCTAGGGTAATTCTTGTGTAGTCCTAGTAGCGCGTGTATGTGTATGAGTTTGGATATCCTCACTGGATAAAACCCTACGCGAGTCCATGGGCCGCGCTTACTCGCACTGATCTGAGTCGGAGGTGAAGGGACCCCCCATACAGCTTGCTGGGGTAATCCTTGTGTGGCCCTTGCTGTGCATATATATGTATTAGTATGTAATCCCTGTGTATTCCTTGTAGCGCGTGTATGTGTATGAGTTTGGATATCCTCACTGGATAAAACTCTACGCGAGTCCTTGGGCCGCGGTTACTCGCACTGATCTGAGTCGGAGGTGAAGGGACCCCCCATACGGCTTGCTGGGGTAATCCTTGTGTGGCCCTTGCTGTGCATATATATGTATAAGTATGTAATCCTTGTATAGTCCTTGTAGCGCGTGTATGTGTATGAGTTTGGATATCCTCACTGGATAAAACCCTACGCGAGTCCTTAGGCCGCGGTTACTCGCACTGATCTGAGTCGGAGGTGAAGAGACCCCCCATACGGCTTTCTGGGGTAATCCTTGTGTGGCCCTTGCTGTGCATGTATATGTATAAGTATGTAATCCTTGTGTAGTCCTTGTAGCGCGTGTATGTGTATGAGTTTGGATATCCTCACTGGATAAAACCCTACGCGAGTCCTTGGGCCGCGGTTACTCGCACTGATCTGAGTCGGAGGTGAAGGGACCCCCCATACGGCTTGCTGGGGTAATCCTTGTGTGGCCCTTGCTGTGCATATATATGTATAAGTATGTAATCCTTGTGTAGTCCTTGTAGCGCGTGTATGTGTATGAGTTTGGATATCCTCACTGGATAAAACCCTACGCGAGTCCTTGGGCCGCGGTTACTCGCACTGATCTGAGTCGGACGTGAAGGGACCCCCCATACGGCTTGCTGGGGTAATCCTTGTGTGGCCCTTGCTGTGCATATATATGTTGAGTAGGTAATCCTTGTGTGAACCTTGTCCTGAATTCCTATTAAAGAAAACCCTACACGATTTAGTAGGTGCTCATTAAAGTTATACGAGTTTGTTTCATGTAATTGACTATTATGTTAATGATATCTCTATATTCACTATTTATTATTATAACAATTTTAAATTCCGATATCATGCTGCTTTACGGTATGGTGACCCCCAAAGCAAGCAGACCCTTGGTGGATAGAGGTAGGTGAGGACGGGGCGGTCACAGTAGGGGTTTCTTCAAGCGGGGTCTGGCTTGTTATAAGATTAAGGAAGATCGGGGCTTAATGTTAGAGATATGCTAGATTAACTGCAGGCTTCGGGAGTCTAAGGGTGTGAGGGGGCTGACTAAGCCTAGATCTAGGTTGGCTCCAGTTCCACCCTTCGCCGGCGTCGAGTGAGGAAGTTGAACTGATAGGAAAATCTGACCCGGATCTATAAATATATTTTGTTGAGTTATGTGTCATCTCTTTGATCTAACAAGATAGGGAAGTTATTTAAGTGTTATTTAAAAAGAAAAATAGTTTGGGTGAGATCCGGGTTAGATTCCGTTTAGGTAATGGGTGACTAAAATTTAATGAGGGATTTTTGACCCAATCTCCTAAAGGAATTTATGGATAAATATAAAAAAACCCTCCACTCCACCCATTACTGCGACGGATAGATTTAGAAAGCTAATTATTATTGTGTTCATATTTAAATATTTGTTTCCTGTGTAAAAAATAAACGTAAACCTCCTATGTCTTTTATGGCCGCGACATTAATCTAACGAGTCTAATTTTTAATTAGACTATCTAGGCTTTATTTTATTGCTTTATACTGTTTAATTTATGTCTTTGACTGAGTCATTTAAGATAGAGATGACAGAACCACAACCTTGACTAAACTGTATTAACGAGCTATGAGGTGACGTTAGTGGGTCAGGATTTGTTCTGCTCTTTACCATGAATCACCCCGTTGGAAACGTCTTCGTATAACCATACACATTTCTCTACTAACTGATGAGGCTCTGAATTGTTGTATGGATAGCCGAAACGTTAAGTTCTAAACACTCAGAAAAGGGCTAACCCTTACTTCATCTGGCTAATACGCCAGGTCCTGAGTGTGGATATGTCTCCCTTACAAACCACCTTAAACATACTTATTGTGTGTTAAATTAGGCGTTCTGTCGCCTTAATTACCTTGATGAACAATTTACCACCTAACCATTTGCGTAATTGCACACCTATTTTAGTATTTCTTGTGAACTTAGCGCGCACGACATATGTTTCGGGCGAGTATAGCCTCTCCGGACTAGCGGTGATATAAACCAAAGAAGCCTCGGGTTCGAACCGCCCGATCTTAAGTTGTATTCAAATAATAAAGAAATGTTCCCCTTAGTTCCGTAGTTAGTCACCGTAGTAAGGATAAATATATGGTCGTCTGTTTGTTTGCCACCTCCTCAGTGTTATAAATGTAGGAGTTGGTGGTGAGCACTACTTATCTATCCTAAAGAATAGTTTAGGGTACGGTGTACAAAAGACCAACGATTATACAGCCACTCAATTACTAAACGACAGGAAGGCGAAGCCACAAGGTAAGCTAGTCTGATTGAACCTATCTACAAGTCTGTCCGGAGTTCGTTGTTATATACCTTCCTGGTTAAAGGTTCCGAGACGTTAGTCCGATAATAGGTACGATACATTTGATAACCGCTTAAGGCTAGACGGTACCCAAGGTCTTTAGGGCGGTTCAAAATCAAATTATAAATAATTAATTTTCAATATTCATTTTGGCGATAAGGTAGGAACGGTCCAGTACATGAGTTAGGCGAACTTTAGGTTACGTCTCGATTTTATAGTATTGATTTCCATAAACTCTTATATCCGAGTGTAGATATTCCCCATAATTGGTCAACATAAATCCAATTTTAGAATTAATATCGAAATTCGTTGCGAGATACTAAAACAAAACCGAACCAACGTAAATTAGTCGAAGGATGGTCGAGTAACACGATTAGACTCTGTATCGGCGCAGAAGGCTAATATGTGAACTCTGCGCACCCACGTGACCACGAGGCGCCAGCTGGACACTTCGATGCACAGGCAAATGTATGAAAAGTCTGACCGTTTAGTCATTAATCGGCCGAGGGGTTAATTCGGTGGCGGGCCCACCAATTCTGGATAGGACAACTTACGAACCCTTAAGGAATGGTTGTATATGTGAATTTTCCTGGACGATTCCCAGTTAGGGTTACACGTAAACGCCTTAGAAACTAGGATTAGTAGATTTAGATAGTATTCCATACTAAATTGTCTGCCAATAGCGCCCTTTATAAGGCTTTCTCAATATCCCCAAGATTATTAGGCAGCTAGCTAAGATATCGATCGACCGAGTAATTCTACGATTATTACACAGATGGCGTGAGCCACAGTGGTAAAATAATAATCATGAATGTATGAGGATCTCCGGATACGGTTAGGACTATGTTATAACTTTACTTAAAGGGTGAGCTGTAGTTGTACTTCAGATTTACATTTATTTCTAATTTGTTACTTCGTCTTTATGGCGATTCTCCATATACCATCATAAGATTATAAATTCAGCTAAGAAAAGCTAGTAAGGATAGCGGTAAGCTCTTTATAGACTTAGATTGTCTATTCGCTTTCGGGGTAACTTCTCGAATACTAATACGATTTTATAAATTTACGTAGGGGGTCGTTAACGGGTTGTCAACAGACTCTTTATGCAATTACTAAACCTGTCGGTCCGTCCGTGGGTGCACTTTTAAGGGTTATTATGATGGTTTTTTAATTTACTTAAGGGGTAGCCAACGAGTATATTTGTGTATTATCTATATATATTCTATCTTTTAGTTCATACGTACGGTGACCTTTCATATTACATTACAATTTTATAACTTCACTTAAGGGATCGATAGCGAGGCTGCTAATAATTTATCGATGTACTTAATAGGTCCACTTGTCTTCTTAATGCCTTATATATATATTGTTATTAGTGCATAACTTTAGTTAAGGGGAAGCCAGTGAGTTTATTAGTGGTTAGTACTTTTATATGTCTAAGGGTTCTCCCTTTAAGGTGATTTTCCTACATTACTATAAGGTTACCACTTTAATTAAGGGGAAGCTAGTGAGGTTGTTGGTAGATTATTTACATTTTAAGGGTTCTTCCTAAGGTGAGCTTCATACATTACTATGAGGTTACAATTTTACATAAGGGGAAGCTAACGAGCTTATTGATGGTCTACTTACTGTTTAAGGGTTCTCCTTTAAGGCGATTTCATACATTACTATAAGATTACGACCTCACATAAGGGCTATGCGGTCTTAGGGTTTCATCCTGATAGTGAGATTTCATATATTATCATAAAGTTAATAGAAAGTTAATATTATAAACCGCATATATTTTAATCAGAAACTCGAATTTAGTAATTTAAATTCTGGTTTAATACTAATTAGGACATAGTGGCTCTGCGGTTAAGGATTAGTCATAGGCCATTGTCTTTAATGTTCCCATCCTTGATATTATAACTCCTGTCATTACCAATATCCTGAATCATTCCATTTCCACAGGTGTTTTTCCTGAATCCTGGAAGGATGCTAATGTAATTCCCTTACCAAAGAAATATAATCCATCCTCTTTTTCTGATTTTCGTCCTATATCCATTCTTCCTTTCTTATCAAAAGTTTTGGAACGGCTTGTATATCAACAGTTGTCCCATTTTCTTACAAGAAACAACCTTTTAAATCCCTTACAATCTGGTTTCCGTCCCGGTCATAGTACGACTACTGCACTTGTCAAAATAACTGACGATAAACGTTTTGGCATGGAAAATAAAGAGGTCACGGTTCTGACACTCTTAGATTTTAGCAACGCTTTTAACACCGTGGATCTGGACATTCTGCTACTCATTCTTAGTTCTCTTAACATTTCTCCAATCGTTATCGATTGGTTTCATAGTTACTTGCGTGGACGCCGGCAGCGCATAAAAGTCGATGATACTCTATCTGACTGGTGCAACACAGCCGCTGGTGTTCCGTAAGGTGGCGTTTTGTCTCCTCTCCTGTTTGCTATTTTCATTAATTCTATAACATCTCAATTATCTTCTCTCTACCATCTCTATGCAGACGATCTTCAGATTTACACACAAACTCCTATTAGTGAATTGACAAACGCTATCTCAATAATTAACTGAGACCTTGATCAAATTGTTAAATGGAGTGAGAATCCTATGGCCTCATTGTTAATCCTACGAAAACACAAGCAATCATCGTAGGCAGTTCGAGACTTATATCCAATATTAACTGGAACGAACTCCCATTAGTAACTGTGAACGGAGTTTCTATCCCTTACAAAGATACAGTTAAAAACCTGGGTATATTTATTGATCGAACACTATCTTGGGGTTCGCAAATAAAGGAGCAAGCAAGCAAGATTTAGCAAGAAAATATTTGCTTCAGCTAAATCTTTAGGCAGATTGCGCAATTTTTTACCAATTCCCACTAAAATTGCTCTTGCGAAATCTCTTCTTCTGCCTATTCTCGATTATGCTGATGCTAGTTATATTGACCTTACCGAGGAGCTGCTTAATAAACTTGAGCGACTTCAAAACTTCTGCATTAGACTCATATTTGGTCTACGTAAGTACGACCATATTTCCGAATTCAGATCAAAGCTCAAGTGGCTCCCAATTCGACTTCGCCGGGATGCTCATGTTCTCTTTCTTCTATATAACGTCCTGTTCAATCCAAACACACCAGTATACTTAAAGAAACGTTTTAATTTTATCGGAAATACTTCTCTTCGAGAGACTACACGCTGGATGCTAAAAATTCCTTTACATTCCTCACAATTTTATAATGATTCTTTTACTGTAAAGGCTGTTAGATTATGGAACGCTTTACCTTTAGAAATAAAAAGAGCAAAATCGAAGGCAATATTTAAAAATCTTATAATTGCTCATTACTTGAAGAACTAAAATAACATCACTACCTATATTTGTTTATATATATTTACTTATACGTAGTACTATTATAATTATATTTATTATACATGTGTATTTATATATGTACTTCTATTTATGTATATTTTTATATACTTTATTCATATATGTTATTTATGTGTAATTATTTATTTTATATGCATTATTGTATTATATATATATACTTCTTAATAACTGTATCGAAACACACCTACTATACTTTGTTTAACTTTATTATTTCCTCTACCCAAAGGTTGTCTGGAAGAGATCGCTTTAAAGCGATAAGACCGCCTTTTGTTTTTCTCTATTTGTAAATATGTTTTGTTTGTAATTTTTGACGTGACAACGTCTTATAAATTGGTTTGCCGGGTGACACTTCAAGAAACTGCGTTACGCTCCGCTCACGTTATGCGCTCACAATGAGAGCGAGTGAGAGGCACGCGCCCGCCTAAGAGCGAGAGAGACAGACATAAAATCATTGTCACGTAAAACTTTCGCCCGTATACCGACTTTACAGGCAACCAGTTTTTTTTTTTATGTTGATGCAATAAAGTATAATAATAATAATAATAATAATAATAATATAATGTAAGATTAGGGTTTTGATTTTATTCTTTCATACCTGGGACTGATTGAATTCATACCTCTTAGGATCTTGGGTTATTATCGGGCACAACGAGGGGTCCAAATTGTCGATCACGCCACTAGACGATCACAGCCAAATAATAATATTAACCTTCTTTAATAATATTTTCATTAATAATTAATAACGTCTTACAAATATCATTAATATCTTTAATAATAATAAAGGCAACTACAATAATATGTTAGGATTACGTACGTCCATTATGCATCGTGGCAAATCGGCGGTCACGTCACTATACTCCACTTGAGTTCAGAATTAAATAAAATAGAAGTTTATTTTTAATAGGGGGGGTTTCTACATAGTTAAGGGGTAGTCATTATTGAATATCTCCCCCTTAAAGCTAGGAGCTCGTATGGTCCTCTATATCTGGTATTCTCGTTGGAGAAAGTACCAGCTGAGAGAATCCATGGGCCAGAGCAAATTCATGAGCAGATATCCCTGCGTAGTTATTGGTTCGAGAACTGAGCTACTCGCAATGGTGGGCGTTAAAGTCTCCCAAAATAACTAGTTCTGCTGTGGGATATCGCTCTAGAACTTTGTCAGTCGTCAAACTTAGGTGCGTAAAGAGTCGAGCTACGTCCGTGCGAGTACATACGAGTGTGGCCGCTGTGATCCACGCGCACCCACAATATCGACAGGTCCCTGTCTTCAAGGCTATGAAGGCGACACTAGCAGATATCGTCCCAGACGAACATACACACACCGACACGATTCCCAAAATTGTGTTCGAGTTTGTAGCCGGGATAATGTAGGTATAATGTATCGGCCGGGCAGGATATTTTCGTCACCGTAAGAAAACAAATGGTCTGGTGCGCAGTCTCTAGGTAGTGGTGGACTGCGTTAGGTTTTGCGTGAATGCCCCCGATGTTGTATATGTCCACATTAAATGTGGATAGCGCGGCCGCTGAAAAAAGTTTTTTTCTTTTTACATCTTTTTTTAAAGTGACTAAGTCTAAATATGAGGATACACTAAGTAGACAGCTTTGAGGACAAAAATTGCAGTATTAGAACTGCCGAAGCTTGGCACGGATAATACGGTTGCTGGCACGTCGGGTGGAAGAGCCCGTGATCCCCCTCTGTTGTAGTAGCCGGGTCCACTCCGGTCTCCTTCTCCGGCACGACTACTACTTCAGAGACTTTACACAGGTTAGCGGTTCAGCCACCCAGAGCGAAAATTAAGTAATCCCTGGGTTTGGGAACCCATTCAACCTGCGGCCAGCGGTCAGCCGTTTTATCAAGTTTCTCTGACCGCCGTACCAGCACGCAGCTATGCCGAGCAATGACTGCGACTATCACTGCCGTTCCTCCGCTGTCTGCGCAGCGAATCCTCAAGAGCTCTGGCAACCTTACTCTACTCACTGTTAGCGTTATTGTGGCCGCGGTTTTTTCTGTAAGGTGGCGAGGTACTTACCCAGTTCAGGCTGCTCATGCGAGCGAGTACTCGCTATGCCCTGCTTTTGTTGTTCGGGCGACTTATTCGAGCAAGTACTCTATATCGATAAATAAATTGCACTTAATAAAAGTTACTGGCAACATACGCATTCTCACTTTTTATTAAACGCCCTACGTAAGTGTATTATTTAAGAACTCGAGAGATGCATTTCCAACAAATATTGGTACGGGCGGGACTTTGTTATATATACAACTTTTGACAAAACACAAGGTCAGCATCATTTACTAAACTAATTATTATAGAAGAATATATTATGAAAGACTATAAATTTTTACGTAACAATTCGCATTGAAATGCTCATCCATTTCACGTGACAGATCTATCCTTTTTCACTTTCTCCTCAACATCCTTTTCACTCCAGAATGTCACCTAAAATAGGGTTTTTCCCAAACTGCTTTATATAGTTTTCAGCTGATTTATTACGTAAATTTATTTCAACTTATGTTGCTCAAGGAGTGTAACTGTTAAATTGTATGTCTTCTTATTTTTCTTTTTTGTTAATGCAATATAGTGGATTTTTGTTCTATTCACTTCTTTTACTTTTCATACAATATACTAATTATGAAAACTAGTAAGTCAACTCAGTTTACTCAGTTCGCACACTTAGTTTATGGACTGAGTGCCGAGCGAAACGCGACACGGGGAATGCAGTAACGTTGTGTGAAAGACATACAATTGATACAAGGTGGCCCTAGTGCTGGTTGTGCGTCGCTAAAGCAAACTTCCCTTATTTCGCTGAAACTTCTGCCGCACAATAAGTTAATACAATATTATACATTGTTTTATAATTTGCAAACCTTTTTGTAGACAAGTCTGATGAAATTTTACAAGCTATTGTCTGATTTGTATGATACTATTTCTACTAATCACAAATTTGAACATAAAACGTAGTCCTAATGGCTTTTGTATAATATAGGTGCAATATAGGAACAGGTGGCAATTAGGTATAGACCGTAATGACAGTTTTGTAAACTACAGTCCCTCGTTCAACCGTGGAACACTAAACACGGTGACTAAGGACATAATCGGTTAAGTTCACGTAAATATTCTTCTAGAGTCTGACAGTATACAATGTAAATGCAGTAAGAGACAACTGAAAACGTGTCATTTGGGTTTAAACAGATTTGTTTAAGGTGCTTTTATATCAGTAACTTCGATAGTCAATTATCACGACTAGATCTTAATGGTGGCCAACATTAAAAATTACGAGTTTGAGGTCAAAGAAGTCATTTATTAACATTTCCCTTTCCAAATATAATGCGTTTCCCAATGAAGGCGAGAATCGCCTTAAACCGTAATACTGTAGTAATGCAGTAAATTGTCCTGTAGGTCTCAGGAAATTTCACTTCTTTAAGTAGTAAGGCGACAAAGTCCCCGACTGTACCTATTCAATAAGTAAACAATTTTTTTTATACCCTAAAGTGGCAAACAAGCTTGCTGACATCGCAGCCTATAAATAAGTTAAATAAAGTGAAAAATCAAGCTTAAGCAACACCACCACTCCACAGGGTGTTCCATCTGCCTTATTCCGCAACATGTCGAAAAGAAGATAAACTTTTACCATATAGTCGTATTCACAAGTCGGAGCCTTGAACAAATAGTTGTTCACATTTGAAGACTTAGTGTGCCAAGGATATTTTAACACATGTGCATTTGCGGGTATTTGCTACAATGTCTACAAATATTTGAATAAATGTTTGTAGTCAAAGTCAAAGTCAAAGTCAAAATGGTTTATTCAAATAAGGATTTTACAATCACTTTTGAATCGTCAAAGTTATAAAATATTATTTTTTGAACCCTCCCACCTTCCCGCCGGTTCACAATGTTGTTGATTTCTACCGAGAAGAATCCGGCAAGAAACTCGATAGTTACTCTTTTAAAAACACTATCAATAATACAAATAAACTAAAATACAATTAATGTTTAAATAAAAAATTTTTAGTCGTACAATTTTATGTTATTTCCATTTTAATTTGGTTTACCTATGCATCCTGTAATTTAGCATCATCAGTCCCAAGGATTTTTATCATTTACATAGTCTGAAATATTGTAGTATGCCTTTTTACAAAGTACCTGCTTGATGAAAAGATTTAAATTTACTTATTGATAGATTTTGAATTTTATTGGGAACTTTGTTGCAAAAGTGTATACATTGCCCCATAAAAGAGTTACTTATTTTGTGTGGACGTGTATCATGCACAAACAGCTTATTTTTACTTCTAGTATTTACTTTGTGAACGTTACTTTTCTTGCTGAAACTATTGATATTTTTATGTACATATAAAAGATTTTCATATATGTACTGCGACACTAAAGTTAAATTTTTTTTTTTTGCTGCAGTTATAAATTAAAAACCACTCCTAAACTCCAACAACCTTTCTTTGATCCTTTGAATTAAGATCGTGGAATATCTGGGTGCAAAATTCAATTCAAATTCGTCTATGCGTCATTTAGTTACTAAAAACATCCAAAATTATCCACCAATGTAAACTCTGTTTTTTCTTACTTGTCTTATTATAGAATATAGTTCAAACTCTTTGTTTAAATAAGACAAGTAAGGAATAAAAGGGGATTTACTATTTTTAATCATAGATTTGTTATTTAACTCCAAGATTTTTAAATAGTTAAAACGAAATTTATCTGTAATAGAAACTTGTGGCCGTGCCATTATTTTTATAGAATGGATTACAAAATAAAACTGTTTGTGCGAAATTGTTTTGAAATAGCACAGTCAAAATTTCATGCCATTAAAATCACTCACTTGGATAATGTTCACAAAACTTTTGCTTTATTTGTGGTGCAAAACTATTCACTAACTGCCAAACAGAAAAATATCTATATCAATGTACACCAAAAGTTAATATATTTTATTGTAGGTACCGTACCAACCAATAAACCAAAATAAAGTCAATTAGCATGAAAAAAGAACGGCCCATCTATTCGTTCAAAGTTAAACCTAAATCAAAATTTGAAATAAGAAATGTTCACAAAGCATACAAACAAAAAATTTTGAGAGGGAATTCTGGTAAAGTAAAAAAAGCTGAGAAAAGCTAACCAATGTCGAGCAAAATATACCAAGTCTGAAAAATAACAGATCAACAGAAATCAATTTATAACAAATGCAACAAATTTCTACAGAACTCTGTAGGTACTCCCACAATTCACAACTTGAAACAACAATAAATGACAATCTAACAACTGGTCATAATATACCCATAAAACTATTTGAACTAGATAAGGTGAGGAAGGAAACATTAAGATTAAAAAGATAAAAGAACCCAGGACTTGACAAACTGAAAAACGAAACATTACTATGTACTTCAACAAAAACCTACAAAAAAAAACTATACCCAAACAGTGGACAGAAGTATACATATCATTAATTTATAGACCCATAAGCCTGATGTTGAATACATATAAACTATTCTCATTGACTACTAAATCATAGCAGTGCAGACATAGACGGCGTTTGTATAAAAATTATGATAATTATAATAATAATCATAATAAGATACTATCACGAAACTTTTCTACGAAAGGATTATGTGAGATACGTCAAGACTGTTGCGATGAACACTGGTAGCGGCCACATCACACAAAACCTTGTGAGCCTATCTTTGCCGTACCAGACTTATTTACTTTACAATATTGACTGTCCCTTCCATAAATCGAACCCAGGATATTTAAAAAACAAAGGCCATGAAGAAATTAATTCCCAGTGATAATAAATAAATAAATATTTTTGGACATTACACACAGCGCCCTGGCCCCAAAGTAAGCAAAGCTTGTGTTATGGATACCAGACAGACAACAGATAAAAATACATATATATTACTGTTTTTTGTAAATACATACATATCATACATAAATACACCCAGACTCAAGACAAACACAAATGTTTGTCCAGTGCGGGAATCGAACCCATACCTTTTTGCACAACAGTCGGCCACACTACTAACTAGGCTGCGAGGGAGTCTAATATAATACAACCTATCACTTTATTTAGTACTCTGCAAACGTCATTTCGCTGTAGACCCTCTACCTTATATACATAATACACATCATATGTCATATGTCAATCTGGAATAATGTTGCTTTTAAATAATGAAATAATTTTACAAATAGGCGCCATGGTTTCTGAGAAACATGGTTTTGAGTGACAGACACATATTCAGAGTTAACATAGGCGTGTAGTTAATAATTAAGTTTTGAGAATTCAGGAGACAGTCAATTATCTTGATCACATTGTATTCAAGGCAACCAAAAAGAAATTTAGCATAGATAATAAATACCTAGGTATTGCCTAGGTAATGAGGTGGAAAGGAGCCGAATTATCTTAATTTTTTGACTGGATTAGTATTGCAAAGGGCTCTGGTTTTAATATTTTTTAAAGGTGTGTATTTTTCTCAATAAATAGCTTTGAATTACATGATCAGGGCGAGAAAGAAAGGAAAGAAAGTTATTGACACACCAAGATAAAAAACCAGCTGCATTAATTTTGTATTTAAATATAATGTAAGAGCCGAGTACTACTTACAACTCCTAGTGACTTAGTAAGTCCTGGTACATCAATCTTATAAACACACAAAATCTTCATAGAAGTAAGAAATTCAATATTAGAAATAATCGTTCTGCCCTTCCCTGAAGTCTTAGAAGAAAATTCTAAAATAGAGTACTACTTAAGTACTTATAATTACTTTCTTTGGTTTATTATAGCTAACCCATTGAACTTAAATCGTATGTTAAACAACGTTAAGGATTAGGCGTTTAAAAATATTTAGTAGGAAGTGATTTAGGAATCAGAACTTACTGTGCAGTTTCAGAGATGCTTCTTCCTAACACTTAGGCTGTGGATTGAACTCCCTTTCGACGTTTTCCCTAGGGTCTATAGTATGGGGTTTTACAAAAAGGTAATGATTAGGTTTTTGAAGGGTCGGCAACGCTCGAATGATCTATCTTACAGCTCTCCGATATGTACCTATTAACCTCTGCCCAAGGCACCGGTAAAACGACGTAAATAGGACAGGTAATGTAGGACTTTGCAGTCTAGGATATGGAGGGAGGGAGGAGGATAGAGCCAAATGGTGTCAGCTTCCTCAAACTAGCATAAGGAAAATATTATACTTGGTGTATTATAAATATAAGAAAGGAATAAAAGACTCCTTGTTTTCATTTGGCTTCTTACTTCTGAGAAACGCTAAAGTACTTCCTAATAACCTCTTCGCTTTCTTTGTTTAAAATATTGTCTTTGCATTTTGTGTTACAGAGTACCCCAACTATCTTCATATAAGATCAAAACTTATATCTCATCAGGATTTTGGGGGAATTATATCACTATCTTTTATAATTTGAATTTCTTATATACTTAAGGTACTAAACCTATATCTTCAGATCCCATGTTCTTTTGTTATCTATACGCTTCTACAGTCTGCAGTTCATCTTATCCTATACTTTATTTTTTTTCGTTTCCTATATTCTGTGTTATTTCTTTTGTTATCTATTATTATAATTGTAGTTTCTCTATGTTGATCGTAGCAGCATTTCAATTCTATATATCTTGATTTTTCATTGACAGTGTTTGGTTCAGTTTCGTTTGTATGTACAGCATTGATATTTGATAGAATAATATTGTTTTTTTGTAGTAGTATTCAATCTATTTCAATTTTGTTTTGTTCTTGTTCATTCATAATTCTTTTTTCTCTGTGCTAAATGAATTTCAAAAATGTTCTTCTACAAAAATATTTTACTAGTTATAAGCTATTTTAAATGTTTTGTCATGTTTATAGGATAAAAGTGCGAATTGTAGATAGCATTTTTGCTAAAAACAGCCACTTTTAGCATAACTGTTATAACTACAACTCAGAGTTGTATCCTAGAAACTTTACAAAAAGTTCTCAAATAGCTTATAACTAGTTTAATATTTCCGTAGAAGCACATTTTTAAAATTCGCTTCGTAGAAAATATCAATTTGCGGCGATAATAGACGTCAGGAACACTCTTAAGGTGGTAGTACTTCTGCCAAAAGTAGCCGCTTTTAGCAGAAGTGTGTACAACAAACAAAATTCTCTAGAAACAATACAAAACGTTCTAAAAATAGCTTATAACTAGCTCCATATTTTGTTGGCGCTGGTTAACATAATTGCATCCTTAAATGAGTCAAGTAAACAAGTATTTCTTTTGCAAGCACTTTAAAGATTTTCGATAAAATTTCTTGTCACTCTCACCTTGCCGTATCCATAACTAGCACCGTGATACATCTCTGTCAAATTCATTTACAATTTTCTTCACCGTATTCCCTTTCGTGGATTTATGGTACATTACATATATATGTTGCTGAAATTTTCTTGTTCTTGTATTATTTTAGAAACAATGACAAAATATATAGATCTCATGACTATGACGTACTTTGTTTGTCTATACTCAACATTTACATAACTATAATCAAAAACCTATGCACTACTGATCTATATCCAATATAAATACCATCATACCCGGTGCTCTACATATCTATATCATTTCTCGTGGTCTGGAGGTGAGCTAAATGATAAAAACGTAACTCTTATAGTTTCGTCTAACCCTTTTCTATTCTTGGTTAGATTTTCAAAAAAGCATGCTGGTAGCATGTAAATTATCCCGGACCTATATCCGATAGTACAATATCAGCCAAGAGTGGCGATTTAACCTGCTCTCTGAGGCCTTATACAATAGCGTTCGTTAAAGCGAGACATAGGCCTTACGGCGGCTAAAAGAATGATAGCTACAGTCGAATGGGCACTAGTTTGTCAAATGACCGTTAATTCTCAAGGGTCCTGCGCAGTGGACTATGGCCTAAGCTTTTGTTCTCCAAGGAGAGGTGTACTCCTGCAGAGGCGTTACAACGAGTGAGACATAGGTTAAACTTGTGAAATGAAAAGAATGTATTGGAATAATACCCATAATCTACTTCAAGTGACAGATAAGTACACCGATAACTTAAAATTTAAAAACAAGTTGGCAATCCCCACATTAAAATAAAGTACATACACTTGTGCAATTAATAGTTACATACAAAATCTATGGAACGCTACTAAATTATCAAATGACACAGCAAATTTTAGTTTACAAAATTTTTATTTTCCTACGTAATCTCAGAACGTTAAATGTAAGCTTAAGAACAACGAAGATTTACTTGAAAATAAGTACACCAGTCTCAGGTTTCAACGACTTAGAACAATACTTAGTAAAACGTTCTTTGAACGCAACACTCAAAGCCTCGCTTGGAGATAAACACTTGGAACTTTGTACGCCTTGCGACAATAAAATTCAAAATGGCGTAGAAGCATTCGGAGGCACTTCTTATGATAAGCCTCACTTATATTCAATGTCAGAGTTTCAATTGTTTTTTGAACGGAATTGACAACTTAAGCCGAGTGACTGCCGTCTGTTATATTATAAAGAGGTATAATTTGTTTGTCTGTATGTAGGGGGTAATTTCTGCAACTATTGAACCGATTGTTAAAATTCTTTCATTAATACATAGGGCACACTGAAAGTTCTGCGCTCCTAGCCGCTCATAAATGTTTCAAACATAAGAAATTCAATCATTGATTAAAAAACATTGGCAGGAATCGCGTGTCAATTGTTTTTTATCACAAGTTAAGGTTCGTCGTGCGCAGCAAAAATGGAATTAACGTAAAAAGATTTTAGGGCGGTGATCAGGACTGCACTGCTCGTCTTTAAAACTTTTTGGTGGGAAGTACCTCGTTTGAGTTTGAGCACCGTAAGGCGTTGGTACGCAGAATTTGATCGTGGTTGTGTTTCTCTCCATGATGATATTCGTGAAGGTCAGCCCTCAACTGCGATCACTAAGGAAAATGTGGCTACTGTCAGGCAACTAATTGAAGAAATCCGGCGTATCACCTATGATTCGAGGACAAAATCTTATCAACATGCAAAAGTTAGAAAGCTGGATTCCTCATGAACTCACCCCAGAACAAAAACGGACTCGTGTTTAGTACAATTACGGGCGTTTAAATGCTGTTTGGTTCAAATGGTTTGAGCGAATTGCGACAAGAGATGAAACATGGATATATTGCTACATGCCGAAAAAAACGCACCGGCTTCTGTATGGGTGTTCGGAGGTGACAGCAAACCAACCAAATTGAGGCAGGCGAGAAACGTAGGCAAAAAAATGATTGCGTTTTTTTTATTCAGGACGGCTCCTGTCTGCACGACCCCACTTGAAGAACAAAACCCAGTTAATGCTGGGTGGTACACCACTTTATGTTAGCCCAATGTATTTAAAGATGTAAGGGAAAACGACCAAAAAGTCGCACCCTATTGCACCATGACAATGCTTCGGCGCACACCGCGAACAAGACAAAATCTTTTTGGCTTCTGAAAAGGTAGAGCTAGTGACTTATTATTTATTTATATTACTCACGTAATTTATTTTTCCAAAAATTAAAGATTTCATGAGAGGTATGACATTTACGGGGCCAGAAGAGGCCGTAATAGCTTTCAACCGGCACGTAAAAAACATGCCCCTAGACCAATGGTCCTCATTTTTTTAAAAGTGGTTTGACCGATTGAGAAATGTATCGGAGAATACTTCGAAAAGCAGTAAATATATAATTTTACATGTAATTTATTTTAGTAATGAGTTACGCAAAACTTTCAGTGTACCCCACGCAGAAAGTTACACTAACCCAGATAGGCACAAAATAAGTTTTGAGTAGGAAATATTAAAGTCTGTAAATCAAGTAATAAGAAAAACGGTACTACTTATTCCTTTACGTCGCAACGAAGCAATGAGGTGAACTGATTTTTGGTAAGTGATTTTTGATCAAGGATATAAAATACTTTTTATCCAGACCGAGAGTTCCCACGAGATTTTTTTGTGTAACTTTTTCTCACGTCATAACAGTACATTTTATCATATCATTAACAGGCTTTAATTGTTTTACCGCGGGTGAAAAGCGTGTCGTATAAGTTCAGAATAATTTGAATTTTAGGCTTAAATTTTTATAAGTTTCTTTCAGCGATCAGATGTTTTTTGGGCAATTAACAATCAAAATAAATATTGGACGAAAAGTTTTATACATTACTATAGTTTTAATTAACTTCACTAACTTGTAAGCTATTGACTATTTTCTCGTTCAGGAAACGTTACACTAGATGTGACCCCATGTGAGTAAAAATAATATATATATAAATAGTTGATCGCTGACTGTCCACTAGTTTGTTGCTGCGACAAGAGCTATTTAAGTATAAATTCGCTCAGCGTTCCCAGCTTTGCGGGCCGAACACTAACTGAGAGACTCTCGCTTGATAATAATACGCATACCTATCGGAAATATACACTCGCTTCTCGCTGCTCGCCAACTCTCTTATAGTTTCTAGCTCTACTCGCTTCCCGCTCTTCGTCACGCCTAACTTTATTGCATGTCAGCGCGGTAACCCTTACAAACATTGAATTAAGATACAGTATTGTTAAAACCCATAAGTTTTTTTTAAGTTGAATACATTTTAGGGTTCCTTATAGGATCACTTTATTGTCCGTCTGTCTGTCTGTCAAGACCCTTTTTTTCAGGAACGCGAGAGAGAGATACGGTTATTTATATCGCATATTTTGGCATTTCCATCAAAACACGAAGCAAGGTCTTACATTACAAATATAGGAAAAAATTCGAAATTAGTTATTTTGTAGTAAAAAAAATTAAAAAAATACCCTTTTACTCAAGAAAAAAGTTAAAATTAATATCAAATACTAAAGTATACGGTCACTTATACCAGTTAATTAAATTCAAGCTTTGAAGTCAATGCAATAAAAAAATGTCGCATATTGTGACACAAATAAATCAAAACCTATAGGGTACTTCCCGTTGAACTAGAATTATTAAAATTAGCAAGAAGCAAGCCATATAGCACACATAAAGGAAAAAATCTGAAAACTGTAAAATTGTTGTTCAATCATTTTTTTGCGATTATTAACTTATTTGCAGTTGGTAAGCTAACCGCAACCTATGTTGACGCTTTGGGACAACAGTTGTCCAACGGCAAAGTTAAGATCGTCCCTCAATACAGTTTATCCTTTACGGAACCCTCCTCGGTGTGCGAGCCCGTCTCGTACTTGACCGGTTTTTTTATATGCGTGTTGGCAGTTAACAGAAAATAAAACAAACACCGTATGTGTGTTTTTACTCAGTTTTATATGAAGAAAGTACAGTAAACTGTGTACGTTCTTACATTTCTTACATTGTGTATGTGACGGTTTATAACATGAGACTGTAGTCTGCCACAAGTAACGAGTTTCGCAGATTTGCTATAAAAGAGCCAAGTTGTGCCATAAACACGTAAGTTTTGTAAGCCTTTTTGCGTTAAAATTTTAGACACGTGTTTATATGTCACATAAGTTGAGATAAGTTTCTTGTAAATTAGGATCACAATTGCATATATACGGTATACTTTCTCAAGGTAAATAGTAATAAAAAAAACTACACATTTGTAAAGAAATAAATTAATACATTACATTACATAAAACGTCTCAAAAGGCTAAGCTAAATAATTCTTAACCGACTAAATTGAGAATAATTTCGATGTTTTTTTTATGCATGTTCGGTCATATTAAAATATCAGTTATTGATTTTCCGTTTGGTAGTTTTTTACTTTACACGGTTGTAATAAAAATCAAAGTTATTACAGAGTTAGAATTTCACGCAAAAAAGTAGTTAAAAGTTTTTTATTAAGCCATAAGGGAAACATGAATCATTTAATCGCTTGATTGACATTTAAATCAACAAATGCTTGAAATTTGCAGTAATAGGCACAGAATAAGGAATTTCTAAGTAATTGAGAAGTTGAAAGTTTGGTGTCTATGTAGGTACCTAACACTTTATAACACACTTTACTTGCATGACACCAACTTCAAAATGTAATTCAGGTTTTTGAAAATAAGTAATTATTTTTACATTTTAATGCATTTATTTGAGGCCGCTTGTTTTTTTCTTAAAAAGTTTTTATAGGTGAGGAATCTGTGCAATCGGTGTTTTTCCAGGTATATCTAATAAATCTGCAATAATTGCAGTTATAGTATTTACCTAGCCAGTTTTTTTCTAACACAGTTTCCGAACTAAGCTGCAATGGCTTTACAATGCACTAATAATTGAAAAGTAAAAAATTCATACTCAAAGTAAATGCTCATTCGTAAGCAAAACTGATAAAATATGCTAATGTACAAGTTAAAAGAAGTTTTGCCAAATACGTTTACTGCCAGCAGAATTTTAAATTCAATTACGTGAGGCGGCAGATAATGTAGCTTTTACGATGTTTTCCGAAAAGAAGAGCTTCTAAACAGCTTTAATACTAATAAAAACTTTAGGGTACTTTAAATATCAAAATTACTTATGTTGGTATTATCATATTGAAAAAAAATCGAATTAGAGTATGTACCTAATTGGACAATGCCGTAGATTTTGTTACTAAGAAGTGACCTTGTTTTTGTCACTTTAAATGCCCATTTTGAATGTTTGTAAATAGGGACATGTTCCGTGCGCGCGGCTCATTAGCGCCGCGGGTAGTGAACCGACTCACCGTTGTATCCTGCCTATTTAGAATGCATAATCTCGGCTGTCAGTTTCTATGACTCCATGACTTAATCAAGTCAACAATAATCTATGATTCTACCGAAATTCACAAATTAGTAACTTCATTACGCGACCAAGTTGCACTGTAAATTTTATAAACCGTGAGCTGTTTATTCTGCGTTTGAGCTGCAGCTCAATTTCTTATTGGTTGGATATTTGAATCGGTTCACAAATGAGTTACTCATCTCTACTCACTTTTGTTTTTATAATATTAGTATGGATAATTGTAATAAAAATTACTTTCACAATTTGTTATTAGAACGCAAAAGCTGTTTTGCTATAAGCTCATACTTGAATAACTCTGAAAAGCTTTTGGCAGCACAGTGATGCGATAAGTTGAACATCCTTTTTAACACTTTTTGCAGGTCAGCATGGGGCCTGGGGCCGTCCTTCCTGGGGTCACTAGGATATTTGTAAACATATATGCAAGTTAGTTAAGAAAAATTGATAAAGTTTCAACTTGTATGGAGCATAATCAATTCCTCTAGCTAAGAGTAGAGGCGAAAGCAATGATGCAGTGCGGAAACTCGGCCGCCATGATTGACAGAGCGGTGAAAGGTTTTAATAGGTTGCAGGCAGGGGCGCTGGGGTACCACCACAAGCTTTTTCTTGAAAAGACTCAAATAAAATCCAATACGTATTATTGGCGAATTTGTACATAGACAAGACCCCTTTTTTATATTCACTAATAGACCTATCTTTTACTTTTGATTTGATTTATATAGCTACTCCCAAATTGTGGTATTGTGTTTTTAAATATCCGGACCTCATGTTTTTCATCAATCTGAATGCCGCTTTTGGTCACTATTTCGTAGCAGACTGAATTCCACATACCTTACTCTCTGCGCGGAGAAACTGTAATCCTGTTTTCAAATTTCACGTCGCGTGCCCACGGCCCACGTTCACTTTGTATTGCTCCTGTGCGTGCGTGACTACTTCCAAATTTCGTGCAGAAGATGATGTTTATATAACATTATATATGAATCTTCATATATACTTTATATATGAATGTAGGTATGTGTATTTCCGTCTCTTGTCTCATAACTAGTAGGTAAGTTGTTTGTTGTAATGTTATTTTGGTTTATTTGATATGTCTTAAATTACTTTTTTAGTTTCATGACGTTATATCAAATCAAATTATATATGGTTTGTATAAAAGTTTATTTGCATTTGTCTTCACAACGTAACGAATTATAAGATTGAGCTGAAATTTGGCACAGGAGTTGAAGAAATCGACTAAGGACTTAGGCTTTCGAAAAAAATCGAAAGTTCCCACAAGAATAACTCTATGACCTAAAATTATGGTAGGCAAACTTTCTTACTAAAGTCAAGGAGTTTCCATAGGAATCCCACGCCGATAACCGAAATTAGCACGGGCGGTGGAATTAGTGCTGTCAAAAGCTAGGTAGAAATAATACCCATACTATTTATTCTAATGATAATACTAAAGTAAGTACTCCGAGGTTTGAGCTCGTATGCATTACCGTTTTCACCTTTGATCAACAAGGTTTTTACAATAGAGTAAAAATAAAAAAAACTCCTAAAACAAATGTATTGCTACTGGCAAACAAATGTAAGCAGGCGGTAGGTTACCTTTAGCTATAGAGTCCGGATTTCAGGCTTTATTTTTATCACTGATATGCTGCAGTCAAAGAGTCCTCAGCAAATCTCATTACTTGATTAAAAAATAAAAGAAACACCTGCCTTTTCATTAATTTTAATTTGACGTGAAGTTAAGTATGTTCTACTACAACTCATTAACTTAATTAAACTGAATAGAAACACATGAAAATGTTAAAAACATGTTTGGTTACAAAATATGAGGTCCTGACATAAATTAACAAACTCAGACAAACAAATTTTCTATTTGGCTTTAGGTCACTAAAATACTTACAATGCCATCATTAAGAAAAAAATCACATTTCAGAGCTAAAGCTTTCATTAAGTCTCATTTTCATTATTATTATTATTATTATTATTATTATCATCTCGTTACGGGGTATTTTATTAGGCAAGAAATAAATAATATTTTCCCGATCACCAATGAAATATCCTCCGCAAATTACACAGGCCATAAAAATAAAATGTTTTATTAGTTGCTGGGTGCTTAAGCGTGGATTTTTGTACAATTTGACATGTTAAATAAGAATAAAAGCCTTGAAATTATTCATTAGCTACAGTTTTTAATAAAAATTAGGTAAAATAGTGCAAAAAGCGCGTAAGTTAAGTAATTTGTTTTCTTTTCTTTATAGGTATATCTGTCACAATGAAGTTTAAATTTAGTGCTTTAAAATTACTTCAACGATTTTTCATCGCTGTAAGCATTTCATATTTTCCCCTCACATCGCTCCTAGTACTATGGTGCTTAAAGTAATTTGTATGTAAAAGAAATCATTTCGGTAAGAAATTGATAACTTCGGTAAAACTAAAAGAAACTGTACCAATTTGACACATTTAGAAATATAAGTTCTACTTTATTATTATCAGAAATGGACATATTTTTTTTGACAATAACAAAATATTTAAAAAAGCCAAAATCGACGATTTGACAATTAGATCCCATTTATCTTAAAAATGACAAAGTCTTTTTTGGTGGATATCGTAAAATATAGACTAAAATACATGCAAATTAAGGCATATTTTACGAGCAATAAAATCATTGTTGGCCAGTGATCATTTATTGATATATAAAAACCCTTCCTTCCACAAACGCTTAGATTAGACAGATTTTTATATAACACCTTAGATAGTGTATAAGGGATTACATTAAGGTCTTCAATAAAGGAGTTATTGTATAATAAAGGGTCGGCAACGTGCGTGTAATTCTCCTAATGTTACACGCACCCTCACAGGGTACAATAATCGCATAGCATCAAGCGGACCGTAAGCTTGTTTGCAACCTAAACTAAAAATAAAAGGTAGGTTGTTATAATAAAACTAGCCACTTTTAGCAGAATTGTTGAGTAAAGATCACACTCACTCTGATTTTTTACATTGAAAATAACCAAAAACTACATTTATATAAAAAAAGTTTGCTTTTGTATTTCATACGATGATGAATAAAATACACGATTTTTGCCAAATGCTTAGAGGTTACCATTCTTAATAAGCAAACTTTATGAGATAAAAATAGTATTTCTTCTATAAATTAGGTATACGAAATCAAAATAGGGTACACATAACTCAGGCACCAAATCCGTGTTGACTTGTGTTATATTTTAAAAAATGTTTTGTATAAATAATATATAAAGCCCGTTACACACTGAGCAGTAATACATATTAAAATGCCAATATAATATCTTTACAAAAAAAAAAAAACGGGTTGCACTCCGGGAATGCCGGCAGAAGTGTAAAAATACAACCTGGATATAACATTTTAACATGTGTAATTCGCACTTTCATCTTTTCATCAACCCAATTTCCTGTAACTTTTTATTCGTTCTATAGAGTTTAACATTTTTTACCCATCACAAAAATAGTGCGCAACGCCTCTAAAAAAGTTTTCACTTCAAAATCAATCTTTTTGTTTTTTTTTTTTTCTGAGCTGACTATGCAGTTGGCTGTTGCAGCCATTAATGCTTGCACTTTTAGCAGAATTGCCAAATATTACCGAAACTTACCGATGCTTTCCAGAAACAAGTTACAACAAGTCGTAAACGTAAAGTCATTCTTGATCACTCTAACCTCTCTTGTGTAAAAACAGAGTTGTACCCCGTTGTACCGTTGCGATGTGTAAAGGCCGCTCCACACTCACGGCGTGGCGAGAAGCCCCGAGAAGCATGAATGTTAGTGGCTTCTCGCCTTCTTGTTCTCTCGCGCTCGCCTGTTCTTCGATCGATGTCGGTATTTTGACCCGGATCAAAGGTTTTACAAGAGATCACCGGCACATTCTTGTTCATTCTCAGTACGGCGTGTGAAAAGTGGCGTTGAGTGGACGTATAACTACTTCATATCGTCATCCACCATCGTCTAGCCCTTCTTTTGTTTTCTGAATGTCATTTCTAATGTTATTATTTACAAGGTTATAGTATGCTAATTCACTCAATAACAAAGCTGCTGCCAAAGTCGTGAAGGCAGGAAGATTAATGAGAATATTCGTGTATGTGGACAGTACCGTGTATTCGTGAGAAGTCTCGGCTAGCTTTCCCTCAGAAACCGTAAGTCTGGAAAGGGTCAAAGAATAGTTCTTTGCAGTTTTACCTAGTAAAAATTATATTCCCATGGGAACTCTCGATCGTGTTTAAATGTACACGTATCTTATTCATCCCTCCAGCTATTTATGTGCCAAAAGTCTAGTGATCCCTTTGCTTCATTACAATACAAGTGACTAGACCGCCCTCTATTTATTTTACACTACTAAGGCGGCAAACAAGCTAACAGTCCTTCTGTTTTCCGCTGTTCCTTTCCATATCAAAAAACACATATAAAATCAATCTAGATCATTTTCCACGTAATAATTTTTTGTTAAATGTAGACCGCTTTTCCATATAGTGAATATAATGCAACAATAGAATAACTAGAAACTGTTCGACTCTTACAAAAGAGCTGATTGACAATAGCATCAATCATCTAACGCTGGAAATATAGGCACAGCGCAGCGGCAAACGTAACGAAACAGTCGAAAATGGGTGAATAAAAGCTGGGTATTTACTTGTTTACCTAATTGTTGTAACAATGCCCTCGGGTGATTAAATTGCACTTTTTAGTAGACTTAATTCACGTGAGTGCGTTTTTAGGGTTCCATAGCCAAAGGGTACCAACGGAGCCCTATTACTAAGCCTGCGCTGTCTGTCTAACCCTTAAAAGACTTTAAAAAATGTCTGGTTGCCTAAACTATCAGTCACACCGAAAAATTGCAAAACGGTGTTTTAGATTTTATGCAAATTACGGTTGAGGTTCTAACCTGACTATAAAAGGCCCAGTAACAAAATAAACTTTAACACCATTTTCTCATGATAGTCTGAGAGCTTGTAATACAGTGACCCAGTGGTCAAAAATCAAAACTATTGTCGCCATATTAAAATGGTGTTTACTTACGTTACACTAGCGACCGTTGACACCGGGTCAGAAAAGTTTATTGCATTGTACCTACAAACTACTTGCGGTAGATTGAAACTATCTGGTCTAAACCTAAAACAAAAGCCTTAAAAATAATGAATCACCAAATAGTTATTTTTGGAGCTTCTTTTACTACATCTGCAAACTAAGGTCGGGTTTTAGAAAAGTATTTTAGCTCGACTTCAGTTTTAAACTTAGTAGCCATATTTTATTAGAATAAGTTTCTTTTAATATAATAGAGATTTGAAAGCTTTTTTACGTGTCACGTAACATAAATAGGGGTAGATTCAATCAACTCAAATACGGTAGCTTTGTCACGTTATGTACTCACTTAGTTTATTAGAAGTTAAGCTGACCGACATAAATAAGGGACAACTATGAGGATATGATGAAGGTTGAGTATTTACGCTAGTCACAAAACATTACGCAGCATGTTTTTTGGCATACAATAGAGAAAAGAATGGAGGCTTTTGTGGTAAAGAGACATTATGCAAATATTGTCACGAGCGGTTATGTCACGAAACTAAACATATTTCAATAAAATTTAAATAAGGAGGAAAACACAAATTGTATTGTGTTCAAAAATGTTTACTGTGCCTATTTTTATTAGTTTTTAGGGTTCCGTACCCAAAGAGTGCCAACAGAGCCCTGTTACTAAGCCTACGATATCTATGTGTCCAACCATTAAAGGGCTCTGTCTTTTAGACCGAAATAGCATTTTAAATATACTCATACTACTGTCCCTCTGTACTAAGTTATAAGTTGTCTGTGCTTTGGTAATGTACTTGACAACAGAACAGTATATTATATAGGTTGGAATTGGACCGTAAGTAAACCCGATTTCTCTATTTTTGTATATTTTCATGGTGCATATTCCCAGAAGGTGAGCCATGAGCCCATCGCTGCAATATTGCTTTTGATGCATTGTATCTGAACTAAGATAGCTTAAAATATATCCCATATTTCATTAATTACCAGCTTGAAAGTAATAAGCAGTAAATAAAATACCAGGAACAGTAAGTCAGAATTATGAAGGGAGGATAATTCTATTAAATAACATATTGATATATTTTATTAAATAACCTATTGATATATTTTATTAAATAACCTATTGATATAGTTTATATATAAGATCTCTTTTATCGGCAAAGCGGTCAATTTTAGGCTGAACTTTCAAATATATATTTGTGACTTGGGGCCTGCTTAGATCTCTTTTATCGGCAAAACGGCCAATTCTATGCTGAACTTTAAAACATATATTTGTGACTTGGGACCTGCTTAGATCTCTTTTATCGGCAAAGCGGCCAATTCTATGCTGAAATTTAAAATATATATTTGTGACTTAGGGCCCGCTTAGATCTCTTTTATCGGCAAGGCGGTCAATTATATGCTGAACTTTCATATATATATTTGTGGTTTGGGGCCGATAGGTTGGTAATTCATCCTCACAACTTAAAACCTAAATGGTGACGTCTAGTGCGGTTTCGAGAGGAATCTCGCGAACGCTTAGGGACTGGAAAGAGCTCCCTGCCAAGGTTTCAAAGGACTAGAATATGGGAATCTTTATTAGGTTTTTAAAGGGTCAGGAACGTGTGAGTGACGCCCCTGGTATTGCAAGCCTCCATAGGCTGAAGCCATTTAAGATTTTTAAAAACTCGCGTGATTGTTGAAAAGTTTAAAGGAAAGGAAGTCACTAAAAAAACTTCAACCTTAATATTCTATTCAATGACACCGTATAAGGTGAGTCGTGCGCAAAAAAAACGTATGGAATTCACCCTAAAACAAATATTCAATAATAATCACATTATTATGCATTAAATAGCGAAATATTTGTTCGTACCGTATTTTAATACTATTTTTTGTTTAAGACAGCTGTTCACACTACATCTTGCGCACCGTGCTTTTTCCTGGAACACCACTTTATAAGCGCGCCTTCCAAAATGAAACTGTGTATTTATTTCCCACTTTATTATTCCTATAATAAGCACTATTTAGTGCATTTTTATTGAAAACTTCATTATAAGTCATCTGCCTGTAAAATTTATGACATACGGACGAACAGACGGACGTGACTAAACTTTAAGATATACTTAAAAAAGACAAAAACTCTATAGATGTATCTAAAGATCATAGAAATATCCCTACGCTGTGACGTAAGTCAATATATCACGAAAGTTAACTAATGAATAAAGTTTCCCCTGTATATAACTTTAACCTCGAAGACTCTGTTAACATTATTTGACTTCCTGTCCCTTGAGGAATGCTCGAGTATATGTATACAACTAGACTTTGTTTAAGGATTTCCTTAGTATTTTACGTCTGAGTAAAAATATTAGTAGAAAAGAAAACTACTGACATATTGTATAGTTTAATGTGGACTGCCTGGTGACTTTTTTATGAGTGATCTTTCCTGTCACACACAAAGATTTATGTCTGTCTTACTTGTTGTTTAATGTTTATATACGCCTTTAATCTCTGCAACTACTGAACTGATTCTAAAAATTAATTATTGGAAAGTTACACTACCCCTGGGTAACAAATGTCTTTTTATGATAATATGAAATGTGCATACAATTTTGTGAGAATTCCCACGGGAATCAAGTTTTCTGCTAGTGGAAGGTATGTCTAGCTCAAAATAATTTTTCGTGTCGCTATAATTTTTTTTTAGATTTTTAGTATACACAGTTAAAAAGTAAGAGGTGATTACAAAATTTTCATTTGCGAAAGCTCGTATATGAAAATGTGTATGTATTTAAAACACATTTAATACATATTTGAAGAAATTTCCAATGACTTTCTACACAATAGGAGAGTTCCGTATTTGTCACTCAGCCAAGAAACAACTTAAAAAAACAAATACTTTATACGAAAGAATATTTTCCATATTACTTGATTATTTAAAATATAAAAGATTTTCAAAAAAAAAATATTACTAAATTATAATAGTTAACAGTTAGGTTATTAGGTTGCCTTCCAACAATGCAAAATAAAAGAGAGCGCTTAGGATCGCCGACGACGTTTAACTTCCAACTGTGGTGACCTTCTCTCTGTGTCTGAATAGTTAGCTGCAGTGTCTGGTGGTTCACTTATATTACTATCATCATGATTTAGAGGTTCTAACTTAGGTGATGGTGACGATGTATGCATGTCTGCATCCAAAGATGAAGAACATGAATGAGGGGAATCTATTGCAACAGGTCTTAGTGGTTGGATTGGCAACTGGTATGCAATGGTGGTTGATGGCGATGCAGATGAAGTACTAGGTTGGCTTGTCAAACTTTCTTCTTTGGCATCCATAACATTATTAAAAATTTGCCGTTGTACTCTGAGTTGTAATCTTTCTGGTAGTTGGCTTGTGGACAATAACATACTTGTAAAAAACTTTTCCAAGGCAGTATCTTGAGAAACAGTACTCTTACTAACCATCTGCCTTCTCAGTTCATCTCTTCGGGTTGCTCTAAGTTCTCTTCTTTTTTGTTCTTTCTTTAATGAAGATAGTGCAGTAGCTTTTTTAGATGGAACAGAAAAATTGTCACTATTCTGCAGTTCTATAGATTCAAAAGGATCTTCGATTTGTTGTGTTTCATCGTTATTTACTTGATTATCCTCTTGTGTTTCAAAATATGTTGTTCTTGGTCTATTCTTCATGGCGGGCAAGAGGAATTCCATTTGTTTTTCATACTTCCATAGAGATTTTACATTTACGGCTTGTCCGGACTTTTTCCTTGCTATTGCTTGACGATGTCCATCTCTGAGCTTTCTCCATAAATTCTTAGCTTCTTTAACTGAAACAATAAAAGTATACCAAAGCGTGCTCTCTTATTGTTTATTATTGTCGAAATTTTTTAATACAACAAATTAAAATTAAGGTACTACGTCAACCAAACTTTTGTCTAAAAACTAATGTTAGTTACGTAAATGGCATATGTGTATTATTAAGTGTGTCTCGGTGTTTCGATGGCAACGAGAAAGCTAACACTGAAAATCAGTACTGTGACTTTTAGCAGCTTTTTGGCATAAAGAGGGGGTATAAAGTTAATAAAATAATAAAATAAGTCCGAATAAATAATAAAAAACATATAGATACTACATTATAATTCCAAGGTCTAGTATAAGCAGAAACATAATGCAACAAAACTTCCTTGATAGAAAAAAATCACAGTTACCTCAATTATTTGCCAATTTTTGATTTATTATTACAACGTTACTAATAATTTAGCTAAAAGTTTAATAGAATACCACTTAATATAAAACTAAGGGGTTGTTATTAGCAAATTATCAGCACAAGTAATAATATTCGAGTTATTAATATTTAATGGTTTTCGCCTATACTGCGTTAATATTACACGTTGTAAAATGTGTCTAAGTTTATGCTCCCTCTTAAGCAGCAGTATAACATTACATGTATAGTTTATAAGAATTTTTTGTTGTTTTTTTTTTAACTTAGCTATTTTTACTTGTAAAATATCTATTAATAATAAATAGTCTTTGCTGTTTGTTGTGTAGCTTTTTACTAAATAAATGTTTTTTTTCTTCTTCTAACCGTGTGAGTAAATCCTTAGAGGCGATAGAAGGATAAATTAGCGTTTGCAATGTATGTGTCATGTCGTGTACCTATGCGTTGAGTTTTAATTCGCCCTTTACAAGACAAGAAGATAATAATAATAATAATAATTTCAGGGTTTGAATAATACTGTCCTGTTTTTTATAACACAACTAGAAAAAAAAATTTTTTTCTTAAAATAAGTTTGTAGTTTGTATAAGGTGTATTAAAAAATAAAAAATATTAAATATGGTATATAATAGGTGCTAAGTTTTTTTTTGTAATTTTTGACAGTTTAATAAAACGTTTATTACTACAAAGTTCAATGTTCAAAAATATGTGCAATAATCCATACCCATAGTATCTCCATACAAAGAACTAATAAATTACCATCTTATAAAAACTTTATGTGATTTTTTTTCAGAATCAATGTAGACACAGCGAAATAAAAAGGCGTTGGATATTTTATGTCAAACGAGGGGGGTGGGGGGGTGTCGGTGATACGAAGGGTCGATTGCATACAGATATAACCCTTAAAATATCCACTAATTGTGTGCAATTTCTACCGCCTAAATAGTCTATAGTCCCCCCTCTCTCCCCTCTGCCAACTCACCCCTATACCTCCGCCCCATCCCTTTTTCTCTGTGCCCCAGTCTGGCTGGACACAATGTATTTAATTTACACCTAAGCCTTCCCGAAAGTGCGCCGCGGGGAAACGCTTAGACGTAAAACTATAATAATTGGTTACAGACTTTACTTACTGCACGCAATATATTATAGTCTTCGCTTGTTTCGACATGTTTAAAAAACATACAACCGAATTGAAAACCTTCTCCTTTTTTAAAGTCGTTTAATAAAAAACACAGTCAAAATTGTAGTAAAAACATGGTCGTGGTGAGTCCCCACTTAGATTTTCGTAAAATACGGGACATGGCCTGTCTCGACGGGGAACAAAAAATATGGGACGCCCGTGAAATACTGGACATTTGGCAAGTCTAGCACTCAACCAACATATATTTTAAACTAGACTTTGCCAGCGGCTCCGCCCGCCCTGAATTCGGTTATCGACGTGAAACTCCTTGATTATACTAATGAAGTTTGCTACAGTAAGTTATAGTTACATTTATTGATCTTTAAACCCTGTTAAAGTTATTCCCGCGGGAACTTTTGAATTTTTCGAGAAAAAAGTAGCCTATATGCTATTCCAGGACCTATATGTATGCCAAATTTCATCCTGATGCGTCCAGTGGTTAAAGCGTGATTGAGTATCAAACATCCATCCAGACATACAAACTTTCACATTTTTAATATTAGTAAGATATGAGTCATATGGGTCTACGTTACCTATGGAATTAAAAAATATCTATGAATTGCATTGATACAGACTCTGTAAATATGACCGCAATCGGCGACTTTTGACTGAATTTTGACTGTGTTTTTTATGACGGCAATTTTATAAGCGATAAACATAATAAAAAAATCACAGACCACTAAAGATAGTCTGCGTCATAATAACATATAACATCTGCGCCTATAACGCGCCTGTGTAAAAAACGAACGCGCCAAAGATAATATATGTACTTGCAAAGATGAAGTCATAAATAAATGTCAAATAATAAAGACTTACCATCCGGCAAGTCGCATTTCCTTACTACCTCCGCCCATGCTGCATCTTTAAGGTCGTACATTTTATATTCCTCTATATTTATGTTCCACAAACAAGGAAATTTTCGTACATTTTCAATAAGACGGTCCATTGTGAATGACGTAGCGTGCAGCGTGTGGCACAAACTGCGACGGAATACAAACGAGCGAAAGAGAAGAGAGAGAGAGAGCGCAGTCTTTCACCCCCGTCCCCCTAACCCCAGCCCGCCATCATGGCCTGCCCGCGCGGCCCGCTACTATGTATCGACCTTATCTGCAGCTATTATCTTCACGTATATTTTTATCTGATAGTTTCTGCAAGTACCTAGCGATAAAATATTACGTTGTCAACAAAATCATTAATGTGAAAAGGGGGCCAAGTTTAGCATAAACAAAGTACGGGTTCTTGACCTTTGTTGAGATCTGGTCGGGTGCCAAGATCCTTTTGAACTTACTAATAATATGAACCCACTACTTATGAAAATGCATGAATTTTGTTTAAGGTGTATCCGAACATAATTTTTTCATACAAACTGCGTTACATAACACCTAATATCTTTAAGTATATAAACATTTCGCTACTCAAAACTTATTAAATAAAGCGTCATTTACCATAGTAACAAAACGGATATGCATCCATAATGCAAAGAGCAATAATAAGAATCCCGTGAAAACAAAGTTTTTATCAAATGAATTAAATGTATGAAATCAACAAGTTATTTCCTAATTCACTGGTGTTTCATTATTAGATATGCTTTTTGCGACCATGATTTAGCAATATATGATAATAACGCATTTTAAACAACAAATTTTTTATAGTATGGTACAAATTATTTAGTGCGCCGACGGTTGTGTGGGAAAAATCTGGTTCGGATACACCTTTACTGATTTTAAAGATTTGTAACTTTTAACAATAATTAAATTACGTATAACGTGATTAATTTTAATTATTTAACGTTATGATGATTGAAAATAAATGCAATATATATCTAGCTAAATAACATTATAAAGCACTTATAGTATATATAGGGTCTTTCAATAGGTACATAACAATTCCGCATCTTCGTGTGAACGCACCTTAAAACATTTTTGTCAATCTGTCAAAGTCAAAACGCTAGTGAAAGTCAACATTTTAATCATGGTAAAATTCACGAACGAGCAACGATTACAAACTATTAAAAATTACTACCGAAATTCTGAGTCGGTGGTTGCAACTTTAAGAGCACTCACTCCAATTTTTGGTCGTCAAAATCGTCCTACCTGACAGGCTGTGCGTGCTTTAGTGACTAAATTCGAGTCCAAATATTCACTCTTGGATGTTCCAGTGCCAATTACACTCCGGAACGCCCGCAATAACGAGAATTTCGCAGCCGTAAATGAGTCCATTCAGAATGATCCAAATCAGTCGATTTCACGCCGTTCTCAGGAATTGGGCCTCTCTCAGACCACATTGTAGCGTATTTTGCGCAAAGATCTTGGACTACATCCGTACAAGATCAAATTGACTCAAGAACTGAAGCAGCTCATTTGAAACGCCGAAACTTCTCTGATTGGGCTTTGGGAAAGCTTCATGAAAATCCGGAATTTCATCGGAAAATCATCTTCAGCGATGAAGCTCATTTCTGGCTGAATGGCTTCGTCAACAAGCAAAATATGCGTTACTGGACAGCAACAAACCCTCATGTGCTCTGCGAGACACCATTGTATCCACAAAATATCACTGTCTGGTGTGGTTTTCATGCCGCAGGAGTCATTGGGCCGTATTTTTTCGTTGATGATCACGATCGCCATGTTACCGTCAATAGAGAGCGCTATCGTGGCATGTTGGAAAATTGTTTCTGGCCCGAATTGGACAATTTGGACTTGGATGACATGTGGTTTCAACAGGACGGTGCAACGTGTCACACAGCTGGCTCAAATATCGACCTATTGAAACTGAAGTTTAGAACTCGCATTATGTTGAGAAATGGACCCATCGAATGGCCGCCTCGTTCGTGCGATTTAACGCCGTTGGACTTCTTCCTTTGGGGCTAAGTCAAGAGTCTAGTCTACGCCGACAAGCCAGCCACATTGAACGAGCTCAGAAACAATATTCAAAGCGAAATTGCCAACATTCCGGTCGAAATGTGTGAGAGAGTGGTGGAAAATTGGGTCCAGAGAATCGACCATTGGAAACGGGTTCGTGGTCGTCATATGAGAGAGATCGAATTCCACACTTAAATGTCATATGTCTACTACACCTGGAATAAATTTGAGCTGAATTTCTCAACTATTAAGTCTTTTATTAAGATATGAAATTGTTATGTCCTTAATAGATGACCCTTTATTTACAGTATACCTATAGTATATATATTGTATAAAAACACATTGAACAGGACACTTCAAAAAACAAACTAGATCTGACATCGTAGGTTCATTTACATGATTTTTTTAATTAAAACCATGTGGATATTTTACCATGTTCATAAAATTTAACATATTCTTACTAAGCATTATTAAAATATTATTGATTCGTTGTAAGAAAAAAGAAATAACAGGTGACAAAAAGAAAAGAAGCACTTCAATTTAATTCAAATCAGCTATGTTATATAATATTATTAATCTAAGTGTTTCTTCTTTTCCTTAAAGTACTTTTAAAAGGCCAAAACAACTTGTGACGTATAACATATACTAAAATACAACATCCCGGCGCAGCATCCAGGCTCTCGGCGTGCTCGCTCGCTCTTTGACGTAGGTAGTTTGTTGCACGACTTGCAAGTAATTTTAATTGAAACTACATAAATAAGAATTATAATATCTTTACTAATATTTAAAATGTAAAAACATAAATAAATTACCAAGTACTTGAAACTAACCGAACTAATAATAATTTTCACGAAAATCGATTAATTGTAGTTATCAGATTTTATACCTTTGTGATATACTCACATAAAATTACCTAGATACTTAAGTTTTTAAGTCACCTAAAACGTGTCCAGATTTTTGATAAATAAGTCAGTTATTGATAAAAATTGCTTTTTTCAGAACTATCATAGGTTTATTCGTGAAATCGACTATTTAAGAGGCTTTATTACAAATGTCAAATTGCAAGAAGTGTGTAGATTTAATAGTTTTGAAAACGGTTGGTGTAATGTACTCATAGCCGGTTTTCTTCTTTTCTTTTTTAAAACTTGGCTCACACACTGCCGTGAGGCTAGATCCGGACCGTACATATGTTTGTGGACTTACATCTATTGATTTCTACGATGAACAATATCGAGACATGAGATATGCAGTCAGACACATATAGTTATATTATCTGCGTTATGCGAGATAAGCCCATCTGATATTCTGTTTTCAATTTTATTGATGTTATCGTAGGTATGGTAATGGTATACATATCTTTGGTGTGTTATCGACAGATACCATAAGTTTATACGCGCAGTTACACCCAGATAAAGCATTTCACCTTCCTTGTGTGTGATTTTTACGTTTTGTTACTTTTTTGATTTACAATATGACGGTAAGACATCATTATTAGTTCGTTTGTAAGTCTTCGTGTAACTTCTAAACGATCGCTTAAGGTCACAAAAACCCTTTACGATATTTTAATCTTTTGTCGAAGCAATGATTTAAATTTATGATTTATAGACGTGCTACGTTAAATAGTTTTAGTTAGTTTTATTCTACCTAACTACATTAATACGAAAATGGTATCAACAACATCATCATCCTAATACAGTCTACTGCTAGGTGGAGCGTTCTCCCACGGTACGCCACTTTGCACGATCCTGCGCCTTACGCACTCAGTAATTAGGCTTGGCCTATTCAATGAATAGGCCAGAAAAATAATTATTCAGTTGAATAGTTTATCCAATAATTATACATCAAAAGAGTTAATGATCAATGGTTTTTCTAAGGAGTTAGTATCAATCAAATGTCTGTTGGTTCTGTGACTCCTGTGATACGTACTTTTTTCCAGCGAAATCGGGATCAGTAGGTGGCATTATGGTCTTGTTATTAATAATGTTATTCTTAGTGACTTATAAAGTCCTAGCACATTAATTTTACAAACACACAATCCTTCATAGAATCAAGAAATAAAATATAAATTTATGTACAAACATAAAAAAAATATTTCTTCGTATATGACTCTCCTAACGTTAGAGTCTTAGAAGAAAATTATACTTGATTACATGCCATATCTAGGGCAGTGTTATCAATGTAAATAAATATTTCCATAGCAAAAATGCAGTCAAAAGATTAACTCGAGCTAGGGCTTGAACCTACAACTCCCTACATTTCGTGTAAGTGTTTTACCAATTAAGCTATCCAGACACAAGTTGGGCTGATAAAAAACGCGACTAGATCTTTGCTCTAGAAATACGCTCGTTACGAACGTCACATGCAACTTCTTGTGACTTATAAAGTCCTAGTACATTAATCTTACAAACATACAAAATCTTTAGAAATAAGAAATACAATCAATATAAATAAATATCATGCAAATATTTTCATACCAAAGATCCAGTTAAAAGATTAAGGAGTTGCAGGTTAAAGCTCGAGGTTTATCTTTTGACTGCATCTTTGCTCTGAAAATATTTATTTACATTGATATTAATGTTAATATTAAAAAACATGTTATAAAACGATTTATATTTACAATATATGTCTATTGTTGTTTTAGTTTTAATAATAATCACAAAAATTATCTTTGTGTTAATGTTACTCTCATAAATAATTATATTGATGTCTATGTACGTACCAGTTTATTACACACTTCACTTGCGTAAAACCAACTTGAAACTGTAATTTAAATCAGAGTTTTGTGCAATAAGTAATTATTTTTACCTGTTTAGTGCATCTTTTTGAAGTCGATTGTGTTTTTTTGTTAGTTTTTTTTTACTTTTTGCTTTTGAGTTACGAATTGCTTTTTTTTCTCGTACACTAAAAACATCCATACTTGTAACAAAATTTTATACAATCATCAACATAAAAGGCGTGTTTCAGCAGTTTCAAATTAACATCAATTACTTTTTTCTTCGAAATTTTAGGTTTTAAATCTTTCATTAATATGGGACCACCTCAGGAGTATACTCTTTTTATTAAAAAAAGATTTTTTTAAATCGGTTCACAGTTGACGGAGAAATCGGTGAACAAACATAAAAAAAAAATATACCCGCCAAACATAGAACCTCCTCTTTTTTTTAATTAGGTTAAAAATAGGTTCTAGTCAATGATAACATACACTATCATACATACTCTAGTAAATTCCCTTTTACTAAAACGATATTTCAAGTAGGTACATATCAAGGATTTTTATAATTGCAACGATAGAACTTGGTCTTTGAAACTTATAAAGCTCTTTGCAAATATTTGAAGAATCAAGGTCCTATAGGATTAAATCTGAAAATTTATTCGTAGAGCGGAAAGTCTGAGGAATATTTCTAAACAAAACTTGTCGCAAAGTTTTACTTAATTAAAACAAAATACCCACCTGTTAATATAAGCTTTCTTCAAAAGTATTCCTTGTTGGGTCATTATCTTCAATAGGTATTCAAAAACTTGTTGTATAAATTCGCAAAAGTTCATATGATATACGACTGAATTGTCGAAGAATTAAAAATTAATTCCCCCTTTGAAGGACAGACTGGCTGTCATTTCAGGTTATAATTCTCTGCCATTTTGAGTAACAGACAGGTAGAGAGTTAAAATTTATTGACGTCTTAATAAACGGACCACCTACACATAAACCTGTTAGTTACACCAATTTTTTGCAACAAGGGTTTTCAAACAATGGTCGGATTGGTTATTTGTGATATTCTGCCTGCCATCTTACACTTATGAAATTCAGATTTGTAATTTGTTTGTCAGAGTAAACAATATTCTGTCAACTTGTACTTATGAACTTCGTATTTGTAATTTGTTTGTCAGAGTAAACAATATTCTGTCAACTTGTACTTATGAACTTCGGATTTGTTAGTCAGTTTATACCTACAATATTCTGTTTACTTAAACTTATGAAGTTCGGATTTTTAAGTCAGTGTATACAATATTCTGTCAACTTAAACTTATGAACTTCTGATTTGTAAATTAGTGTATGCAATATTCTGTCAACTTAAACTGATGAACTTCGGATTTGTAATTTGTATGTCAGTGTATACCTACAATATTCTGTTTACTTAAACTTATGAACTTCGGATTTGTAAGTCAGTGTATACAATATTCTGTCAACTTAAACTTATGGACTTTGGATTTGTAATTTGCATGTCAGTGTATACAATATTCTGTCAACTTAAACTGATGAACTTCGGATTTGTAATTTGTATGTCAGTGTATATCTACAGTATTCTGTTTACTTAATCTTATGAACTTCGGATTTGTAAGTCAGTATATACAATATTCTGTCATCTTAAACTTATGAACTTCGGATTTGTAATTTGTAAGTCAGTGTATACCTTCAATATTCTGTTTACTAACTTATGAACTTCAGATTTGTAAATTAGTGTTTGCAATATTCTGTCAACTTAAACTGATGAACTTCGGATTTGTAATTTGTATGTCAGTGTATACCTACAATATTCTGTTTACTTAAACTTATGAACTTCGGATTTGTAAGTCAGTGTATACAATATTCTGTCAACTTAAACTTATGGACTTTGGATTTGTAATTTGCATGTCAGTGTATACAATATTCTGTCAACTTTTACTTATGAACTTGGGATTTGTAAGTGAGTGTACACAATATTCTGTCAACTTAAACTTATCAATCTTATATCTTTGAAAGAGAAATTAGCGTGTTTGACTATCAGTTAATCTCTTAATTTGATTTTGATACCTAATATTCTAATTGACTTACTCCATCAAGTTAAATTAAAAGAATTAAAAACCAATACAAAAATACGATATTACAAAAAGTAAAAACTACGGTTTTTCGTTGAGCACCTTCGGAGTCCATTATGTGATGCTTAATATTGCCATTCTTACATAAACCAACACAATGAGCCCAAAAACAATGTATCATCAGCTGTAAGCTGTGCCGGTTAGGTACAGCATCAGATAAAGGTTGCCATATTAGTTAAGTAGCATCGTATTTACATTCTGTAACAATTTTTCAGTCGATCGGACAAGAGAAAGTAATATTAATGGTGTACATTATATGGTTAAGGTCTGCTGACCTATGTACTTTATGTGGACATGACTAAGACACCTTTTGATTAAAACTTTGGGGCTGAATATACTCCTCTAACATATATAAACCGCCGCAGAGTATGTATGTATGTCTCTTCGGAAACCGGCTTGTTCAATAGGCTGGAAGTCGTTGAACTTGCGAGCGAGATGATTTGTAATACTATCGAAAACACCGACACGATTCTAAGCCGTGGTGCATCTGTATTTCTTACTTAAGAAGCGTGTTGTCGCCTTTTTTGAAAATGAGTAGTAGAATTACTTGATAAGTTTATTCTGGTGCTGCTGGGGGTACCACTACCTCTATGGCATGCTTGTGTGTGGTAAAGTACCTCCGGGTATGACGGTGCTAGTGAGCTTCTGAAGAAATTGCAATGCCATTTTTCAACCCGCTTTTGACTTATTTTCATTAGCCTTTCACAAATTTGTGTAATAATTAAGATCTTTAAAACCTTCTTACGATCCTGCGTTTCAAATAAAATATTTACTGTGTTTGTAAAAGTACTAAACCTGGAGTTAGCAATGAAAATGAAAATAACCTCAGAACAATTCATTCAACCCTCATAAACCCCATTCTGTTTCATTAATCTCAACGGAGGGATCATCAAAAGTTACTTAACTAATGGTAGGTTAATAAGGAGTTTTACTTCCTATTAGGTATAGAACAAAAACTTCTAACCCGGTCTTAGTGAATAATGTTTTTTTGTATGCTGTAAGTTTATTTCATTCTTCTATCGAAATCGAAAGTTTTAAGTTAAGTTTTTTTTTTCAAATGGAGCGTATTTAGATCGTCACTGAGTAGAACTCAGCCGCTGTACTTCCTCACTGCAGGCCACAGGCAAAAAATAGACTAAAGGCAATAAATAGGCTACCGCACTGGCCCAGTTCGGACATTGTCAAATTATTAGAGAAATGTCCTAATCAACCTTAAGTCAACAGGGGACGGGTAAACTTGGTCCGATTCAACCCCACAAAGACACAAGTTCACCAGTACGGCCGGCGTTCGTACGGCCTCCACGAACATGTGCGTAGATAAAAATGGCTACAAAATGAAACAACGAAGGTGCAATAAAGTAAAATTAATAGGAAAATGTAATAAAATTAGTTATTAACTAAGCAACATATGTAATACATATATAGGAAATATAATAATACACGTTGCGGAAAAAGCAAACATAACAGCAGTTAAAATAAGAAACATACACGCACGTGCACGTTTCCACATGTGTGGGAAGCTGGCAATGGGCACCGGGAAGTTTATACAAAGAGAGTTGTGTTCATTGTGAACCTACTTAAAAGCTGAGACACCCAATGTCGTTCTCTTTGAACTAGATACAAGTATAACCATTTTGGCGTAGATCCAAATGGACTTAGTTTTTGAAACACGGCGGAAATACACACAAACGACTTCTTTCAATTTTTTATGTCCTTACCAAATACAATTTTAAGAAATACATTTTTTATCTCACTGGTTTGAAAAGGTTCACTTTGTCATTTGAAATCTGATTAAATCTGCGTGGAAAAGCCTAGTTTATCCGCTTGCACGCATAAGGATTTTTGTGAAATTCTACAAATGTGAGCACATCTAAGTCGGTACACGTAACTTTTGCTTTCCGACAAGGAAACTGTCCTCCAGTAACATAAGGAAATAACCAACTGTCACAAAATGACTCTGCCAGATATTTTGGAATTCATCTGGATCGTAAACTGTCATGGAAGAAACACATACAAATCAAAAGACACGAGATCAGTCTTAAATACAAATCCATGCACTGGCTTTTTGGCAGAGGATCCAAATTGTCCCTCAACAATAAACTCCTGGTTTACAAAACAGTGCTGAAGCCTATCTGGACTTGCGGCATCCAACTCTGGGGATCTGCATTCTCAGAGATCTAGCAAACACTCCATGGTTCACGAAAACCACAGACTTGCACAAGGCTCTTGATATACTCACCAGGAAGAGACCAAGCCTTACAGCACTAAATACCAGAAAAGACTGGAGCACCATCCCAACCAACTGGCTGTGCAGCTCACTGAACGACCCAAAGTAAAATGCCTTAAGAGTCACCAAATTCTTGATTTCTGTGCCTAAAGTAATAAAAGACCATCAGAACACAAATGGATTGCTAATTTGCAATTCACTCTAAGGGTCACAAAATGCACAAAACTCATCTGCTCATGGTTCATGACCGATTGCACGATAATGCTATAAAAAAAATTTTCAAAAACAAACATAATGAAACCGTCCGAGATGCGGTTTGTCCTTACTACTTTATACATTAGTGATCCGTTCATAACAGTTTAGTTTAATTTATATAATTTATCAAAGATAATGTTTATTTAATAGATAATTTATTGTTATTTGTTAAATTATTAAATACAATAAGAATAAATAAACTTTAAAATACTTAAAGTTTATTTATTCTTATTGTATTTAATAATTTATAATTTTTGTCCTAAAAATTTTTAAATTGGCATGGTGCAAATTCGGAACGCACTTCAAAAAAAAGAAAAAGAAAAGGAACGTTTATTTAGAATTATGTACTACGTTCATATTTTTTGTTTTGTTTTTACTTTAAACATATTACTTTTACTGAATAAACTTAAAATTAATAATTAAAAAACATGGGTAACTCCACCAGTGACGTAAAATACCTAAGTTAATTCGCGAAAAATAGGTAAGTGCCTCCAAGCATGCGATTTGTTGACTACATGCAGACATACAAAAAGCGCTCTTCCTATTTCAGAGACTCATAATGTTGTTTTTTTAATTGACTTACAAAATTGGCCGGTTTTTTTTTTATGGGAGTGTTACGTCCTAATTTGTTTTTCTGAGTACTTTTGGTAGGACAACTTATTAACAATTTCTACAAATCTGTTTGTCGATAATAATCAATAAAATTCTATTTATAGAACAATCTAAACCAAACTGCAAGTAAATACACTACCCGTAAGCTACACCCACAGATAACGATACCATCAAATTCAGAAAGGTTGAGTTACATTAAATAAACTTTGAAAAAATTTTAAGAAAGTTTTAAAAATAAGTCTTAAAGAAAATATCATTTTGTCAAAATAAATTATTTTCTAAGGTTTTATTAGGCTCTTAAAATGAATTATGAGCATATAATATTAGATATTATATTAGATTATTGCTAAAAAAATGAGGTGAACGTAATACGAATAGGTACTTAAGTTTAATTTGCTATTACTCTTTATTTAAGAAATATAAAAACATTTTAACATAATATTTTACGATTCGATAAATCTTAAGGACTTAGCAAAGTAAAGAATTAAGTAAACAAGTGTCGACACAAGCGAAATAAAAAATTGTCTTTATAATTTTGTTAAGTTTGACCATTTGTATATTATTATTGCTAGAAAGTACGAAATTAACTACGGAAGCACAGAAAGTAAAGAAATCAAACATATGACATCTATTACTAAAGTAACTGCATGCTTGTTTGCCACCTTAGTGGTAGAGACCGAAGAGAGTTGTTATAATTTTAACATGCTATTTGATACACAAAATACTATAGTATTTATAAATACAAACGCATAAGATAAGTACCAATGGATCGTTTTTTCCTCTTACAGATGACAAACACAAAGAAAATGTAAGTGTCAATTCTGTGGGTAAAAATCGACTTGAACGTCACAAGAATCATAAGCCATTTTGTTTTAACTCCCCTCATATCGAGGTAAGTTAAAACAGGGGTCGAGGTAAGTTGAAACTGACAATTCTTGGATATAGTTGTAAGTGTTGTTAAACGTAGGATTTTTAATAATATTTTGTACTGATCTGAGCAATTAAAAGTTACCTAATAAGATATACTATACATCTTAAACAAATAATAATCTCTTCTTATTACATTCTAACCATGGACTGAAGTATTATAACATAAGATTATTATCAATAAAACGATGCTAAAACAAATAAAAATAAAAATTATACCATATCATATAAATAAAACAGGCATACAAAACTCAAACGACCTTCTCGTTAGTCTGTTTCCAATCATCTATGTACAAAAAAGTCATATAATAATGCATATGTATATGAATTATAGTATCTTAAACCAAGACAGAGATCTGTTTAATTATTTTTTTTACATGCTTATTTATGTTGTAAATTTCGACGAGTTCCTTTTAAATAGGAAACGTTGCTTATGATATGCACCAACAACGTCGAGTTTTCCTGTCGTAAAGTAACTAGCTGTTACAATAATTACAACGTAGGTATACGTTAAATTTGGAGTGATATAAAAGTCTATTAATCTGGAAAGCTCAATTTTCGTTATCTTTAATGTCGAAGAAAATTTGTGGAATAGAGGTATATAAGAATATAAATACATTATGTCTTATTCTTAAAAAACATCTAAACGACAATTAACTAACTAGTTTATTGTACACGAAAAAAATATTAAAAAAAGGAAGTATTAGCAAAAGAAATGTCTTGTCATTAAAATATAGAATTTCAGTATTGCAGAGCACCGCATCAATAAAGGTCAAGGAAACTAAAAGGTCAATGTATATATGGGCATTACCACCGCGCCGCCTATCTGCCGTTGATTCCACGGTAAAATAGTTTTTACCCGCGGCTCCACCCGCGCTATACCTATTCGGTTTTCTGCATGGGATACCAACAACGCAATTCCTTGAATAAATTGATTAGGAAAAATAAAAAAGCAAGGAAGTTTCTGATAGTAAGTTAGCCTACTAATTATAGCTGTGCAGCTATTGGTATTCGGTTTTTTTATTTCACTGACGCAAGGAAGATGGGAAGACAAACGTATTAAGGATTACTTTAAAACCATTGAAATCTATGTGCCATATGCATCCAGTAGGCTGCCCCGATCAGATTTGTGCACACTAACTTTTTTGGTACTAAGTTTAAAGCGTATGTTTAAATATATCTGTTAGGATTTTTTGTACCACCAACGTGGCAAACAAGCGTTTAGTAACTTCAGTGACCAAATTTAGTACCGTGCGTCATTTCCGTTTTTTTTGCCTTGTAATTTCCTTTGTTTCTTAGGAAAAAATAACAAATAAATTGAAAAAGAAAAATAAAATAAAAAGAAAAAAAAAACGAAGCTCAAAAAGAAAAAAAGTTAACACATGCCTTCAAGGAACGAATAACTTAGAACGAAGACGAAGTAGATAGATTGGTAAATCTACGGGAAAAGTAATCCACTCATTGGATTAAAAAAAAAAACACACAATTAACTACGCGAGTTGTCCACGGGCAAGAGACAGTCGTAGCCAACGTCTCTAAAATGAATTGAAAAATTACTCACAAGAGCGTCTTTTGAGACAAATAACTAATTAAAATTACTGTAGCACAATTATTTAATTTTAACAAAAATAGATTGATTATAGTCGCCAATAGCAAGTTGAAGATATGCAGTTGAATTTTAATTCTATTAACTTTTCTGTAAATATATTGTACGTCAGAGAATAATTTGAAAAGGGGAATAAACAACTAGTTCTTCTCTTTAATTCTTGGACGTGGATAAGCGGCTATGTTCCTTTAATTTAAATTTGTCCGAAATTGCAAAAAACAAATCTAAGAAAAATGATTGCTGAATGATTTATTACTATAGATTTTTTTTTAGTTTTATGAATCAAAGTAAATAAACTTTCGTGAAATCTATTCATCACCAGTAGGTATATAATTATACCTGTAGAAACATATAATAAAATACGTGAAGTCTCCAAGTAACGTAATTTCTCGCCACGCGTCATCAACGTATAATTTTCTTGCCTGAAAATAATGATCTGTTATATTGTATAACATGAAGTGAAATATTAGTTTGATGTCATCGGTGGAACTCACGCGAGACAGAATTAATTTTCTGATCTTTGGTAGAAACTTTCATTCCATTGAGAAAAGATTAAGGGCCTATATCTGATTAACAGAAAATTCAGCAAAGGCGAGAGTCACATCTGGGGTGACAAATTCCTTAGAAAATATACTAGGGTTCGTAGAATGGATATTAGATAGGTCTGGGATAAAATTTGGTTTTATTATGGCCTCTTTTACTCTCTAGTATGTGACTGACAGATGGACAGCAAAAAACATTATGTTGTATGTTGTTTGTATTATACTGTGTAACAGTATGTCACAATAAATTATAAAAAGAATAAACAAACAAAGCCTGTCCATATGACACCTCACTTGCCGAAGTAACTTCACTTTCAAATCACATTTCTGTAAAAATTAATTGCCAATACTGGAATTCACAGCTGAATTTGTTAAAAAACTTCTACATCTTTTATTTTCAAATAAACATATTTCCGTTGTTTTATTAAAAAAGCGCTCAGTGCACCATAAATTTGCACAAGTGTTGTAAAAATTATGATGTCATTGTCCTTTGTATTTTCGCACTAAATACAATAAATAGAAATCACTCAATAAGCACACGACTAAGGTAGGTTTTATAACAATTTTTTATCAATCCTTCAAATAGCCCTTCATAAGCTTTGGTGCAAAAATTTGCACAAAAACTACTAATTTACGCAATAGCTGTTTATCGCTCCTTTAAATCTTTTAATCACTATAAGCTCAAATAAAAAAGCTATTTATTTGCGTCATATTGTTTACTCTTTTGTTTATTCCTATCAAAATTTTGATGAACGACATCTCAAGTATTCTGCTAAATATTCCAATCATCTTCCACCCCATTCTTAGTAAGTTTAACATGCTCCCTAATGTTCAATGACTTGCAGTTCTCAGCTTCAGCTTCAACAGTTTATCATTATAGTTTTACTCCTATTTGTGTCATGACGTCGACTTTTCGATGCCCAGTAGTTGTTTATCATTAGCTTATAATAAGGTGTTAAATATGTGACATGAGAAAAAAGAAACAAAAAAGATTATAGATTTTTAACACAATGTTCTTTTTTCAGTAAGCTTATAAATAGAGTGTTTTTTCTAGATTTTGTCAATGCACTGATTGTTCCAAATAAACAAGTTAGACGTCACATAAAAGTTGGCATAAGTATAAGCCAGGTTCATAACAGAAATTTGCTTTAAACGACTTTCAAATTATTTCGAAAAATTTTATCACTTGAATAACAACACTTTGAACATTTTCAAAATTCGTACTAAAAACCGTATGCATCTCTTGTTCGGTCACAATTAAATTAAATAGCACTTTATGCAGAATGGCCACTATCAATTTTTTCAACTTTTTTTTTATACCACTAAGGTAGCAAACAAGCTTACGGTCCGCCTGATGGTAAGCGGTCACCGTAGCCTATGGACGCCAGGGGTATCACTCGCGCGTTGCCGACCCTTCAGAAATCTAATTACTTCTTTCTTGAAGAACCCCATGCTGTAGTCCTTGGAGAAAACCTTGGCAGGGAGCTCATTCCATAACCCAAGCGTTCGTTGGAGAAAGTTTCTCTGAAACTGCACTGTACGCGACGATTTCGGTTCTAAAGTGTGGGAATAAATTCCCTGCCGATTGCGAGCGGTGCGATGATAGAAAGTAGCAATGGGCATCATTTCGAACAATTCCTTAGAACACAACCCATTGTACAAGCTGTAGAACACACACAGGGAGGCAAAGTCTCTCCTCAGACTTAAAGGGCTCGATACCGCAACTGAGTTTGGAATCGTCCAAAATTCTCACAGCCCGTCGTTGAACCGAGTCAAAAGGGTCAATCTGGTATCCGGGTGCACCTGCCCAACGATGGCAGCAGTACTCTATATGGGGCCGAACTTGCGACTTGTAAAGTAACAACCTTTGCCCCGACGTGAAGTACTGCTTCGCTCTGTTGAGTACACCGAGTTTTTTGAACGCCAGTTTCACCTTGTCCTGCAGATGATCTCAGAACTTAACATCGCTTGAGATGTCAACACCAAGGTACCCAATGCTCTTGGAGATGGAGAGGGGAGTATTCTGGAATTGTAGGACCACAGTAAATGGGGTTTTTTAAGCAGTGAACGCGCAGACTTCTGTCTTTGTAGGGTTGAATCGGACCAAGTTTTCCCGTCCCCAGTCAAAGACCTTGGACAGAGTAATCTCGATTTGAGACACAAGTTCTCCACGTTTTTCCTCCACAACGGAACGAGGGATGCTTGCTCGACCCGTGTAATAAGCGTCTCCAGTACTGTCACTTGCATAGCATTGTATATTGTTGATGTCTAACATATTATTTTATTGATATGGAGTAGAAACAGTGTAGGAGACAGCATCAGCATCCTTGCGAGACACCAGCATTAATGTCAACGTGGAAGTGGCAACTTACAAAATATATAAAATACTAATTAAAAAAAAAAAATACTTAGGAACCTCAAATATATTTTTAAATGCCTATTTAACGATACCCCACACGATGGGTGGATGGATATATATTATATTTAGTTTGATTGAGCTCAACAAATGCATTTGAGATTTGTAAGTTTTTTTCTCTACAATTTATATTTTGCAAATTATTATTGGCTTCCGAAGTTGAAAAATTTGTGTACGTTTTTTTAAAAACTTTTAAACAGGGTGATCAAAAACTATTTTCTTTCAATTTCATTGATTCATATTTTTTTCAAATATCCGCAATAATTGTCACTCTACAAAACACTAACGACACGCACTTGGCCTATTTTTATTTATGTGTTAAGTGTTTTTTTGAGTAACGCTTTTTAAAAAATAAAGCAAAAATTCTTCAACCAATTTTTTTTTGTTATATATTTTAATAATTTTAAAGCATGAAAGCTGAAAATCATTTCTGGAATTTAAACAAATGTACAAATTCAGCACACAAATGACATAACAATTAAAACCTTTTCAGTTAATTCTACAGATTTCGTCCGACACGTCATGGACGTCGCGTCGCCCATGATTGATAGTATTAAAATTACTGGAGTTGAAAAATATGTGCTAAAACAAAAGCTCTCAATATAAATTTTCCATTTCGTTTAGGTACCTATTTTTTCCATGGTAGGTAGGTAGGTAGGTCATTTATTTCTCATCGAAAATTACATTATGTCATTAAAATATTAATACATAACCAATTCACAAAAAGATCGTCAAGTATAAAAATTAAAATCACAATGAAAAATAAAGGCTTAGAAATATTCTAAGATAAAACGTCAACGATTAAAAATAAACAATAAATAGAATCAATAGTCAAAGATTTAAAAATGTCAAAATTTAAAACAAACATAAATAAAAATTAAAAATCAATAAAAATGTCAAAACAAGAACAAACATAAATAAAAATCAATAAAAATGCCAAAACAAAAACAAACAAATATTAAAAATGTCAAACGTGATCACTGTATTCTTTGACAGAATACAGTGATTGAGTCAGTAAAAGCTCTTTTAGCCGGCGACCAAATTTCTGATCCGAGAGTTCGTTTTTTAGGTCGACGGGGAGGTGCTCATAATAAGCTGGGCCTATGACTCGCGGATTTTTATCCAGCAGTGCTAGTCGTCGTGGCACACGTTGTAGACGCCCTGTTTGACGAGTCACTCTGCCTGGAACACTGATGCGTTTACAGGTGTTTATGTTACGTCGAGTGTACATTATAATATCAAACACATATTGAGAATAATGTGTCATTATACCATATTTTTTAAATAGTTCTCTGCATGAATGGCGAGGTTTTACACCCGCCAGTATGAAGAGCTCTCTTTTGTATAATGAACACTCGATTGGAGTCTGTCGAGTTGCCCCATAGAATAATGCCATATGACAGAAGGGAATGAAAGTAGGCAAAATATATTTGTAGTAGTGCAACGTCAGACACGAGTGGTTTCAGCTTTCGTAGTGCAAATACTGCACTACTCAGCTTTTCACACAACGTTGACAATGGTGTTTCCAGTTAAGTCTATGGTCTATGGTAAACCCGAGAAATCTACAGGACTCGCATTGCGGCATCGGACTCTGTACTTGTGGAGTTAAAGTGGGGTTTCCTGTCGAGAATATCATAACATTGGACTTTGTGACATTGAGGACGAGGCCGTTTGTCGAGAACCACGCGTTGAGCTGAGCGCACGCGTTTGCTATCTTGTTTTCGAGCTGTTCGTACGTGCGTGCACTCACCACCACTGTTGTGTCATCGGCGAACAGCACCGTCAGGCCTTCGATAACTGCAGATGGGAGGTCATTCATAAACAGCGAAAATAGAGAGTTTCCGAGGGCCGATCCCTGTGGTATACCAATCTCCACTTTGCCCGCATTTGACTTCATGGTTTTGCCGTCTATTTCGATTTGAACCGTTTGATGTCTATTAGTTAAAAATGACCTGAACAGTTCGTGCGTTTTGTTTTTCAGGCCATAATGTTTAATTTTTTCTAATAACAACTCAAAGTTTATAACGTCAAACGCTTTTGAGAGATCACAGAATATCCCTGCCACCTTGTACTTGTCGTCCAGAGCCGTTGCAATGCAGTCATAGATTTTATGCGCCGCTTCTGTGGTAGACCTATTTTGTCTGTAGGCAAATTGTCTGTCAGTCAGTAGGTCGTTAGTTTCAAGATGTTGCATTAAGCAATTTGATAAAATCGATTCAATAATTTTTGATATGTTTGGTACTATTGTTATAGGTCTATAAAAGTCTACAGAATCCCTCTCCCCTTTTCCTTTGTAGACTGGACACACTCGTGTGCTCTTAAGTACGTCTGGGTATATACCGGATGAAAAAATTGTGTTGATTAGTTCAACCAGCATTCCGGATAGAAGCGGCCAGATGCACATAAGTAGGTCTACAGAGATGTCGTAAATATCGCGAGTGGATCGCGACTTTATCATTGAGCGCAGCGTGCAGTTGAGGTCTGCGAGTGTGATTCTGGGTAGCACTAAATCTGGGACATCTGCATCGCCTATACCATTTTGAACATATGACACAGATATGTGTTTGTCTGTTTGCACTACATACTTCGAGGCTACTGTGAGGAAGTGTCGATTAAGGTGTTCGGGTACGTAGTTCGTTTCAATCTTCTTCTTATCGTGGTCTTTTAGTAAAATTGTGTGTTTACGTGGTTTGTTGGAAACTTGCTCGTCGACTATGCGCCACATTTCTTTTGATGGGTTTTTACTATTTTGAAGACGATTCTCTGTGTAACTTTTGTGAGCAATTAAACATGTTTTGTTAGACTGAAATATATAGTTTTAATTTCCGTTATTAACATTAAATAACAGTCTTATACATTATGACGATAAGAAAGTGTATTGAGCAGAGCTCACGAGTGTCATACGATTATTTTCAACACACTTGAAGACACACCCCTAGGTGTGTGGCAAGTAAAAAAAATATTGTTGCAGTAACTCGTATACTAGTCACTTACCGACTCGCACATGCTAATTACTCGCATAACGAGCTCACACAGTGCGAGTTTTAGAGCTGCAGAAGCTGGCACCGCCAACTCGTACGCTAACTCGCACTGTGTAACCTGGGACCTAATTATCACTTCATCCGACATAATTTCAAATTAGAGATTGTCTAGAAGACACTACCTCGACATCATTTTCTCGTTTGCTACATTCTCACTATCAATCAAAACAAACTTCGAAAAATATGTCGTTCGAATCAGCGAAATGTTGCCATTGTGAACGGATTACACTGCGAGGTACTTTCCGTTGCACAGCTTTACTCTTTTCTTTACCTCTTTCAATATATTAAAGAAGAATTTGGTGACTATAAAATTTAAAGCATTTTACGTGTGTTGCATCATTATTTTTGTTTTGTATTGTCATTGAATTTGTAAAATAAATCCCTATTCTGAGTAATTGCTATATTCTTAAAACGGAACTTTTTGTTGAGTATTTTAATCATTTTTTTAGTTGAAAATTATAAGTTAGTTTTTAAAGGTCTTATTGTTTTTATGAAAAAAAATCTCACATGAAATTACCACTTAGTAATATCAAAAAACTACGCAGCACTAAAGATGCCGGCGGCGCCGGACTTATGACATTTTTTGCTAGCTTACAAGTGGTGTAACCTAGTGTTTCTATGATGAGAATAAATAGAAATAGAAGAATATTATTAGCATGGGCGACTTTAATCAATGTGAAAATTGGAAAGTCAAAACCAGAGGAATGATTATAAATAAGGTAAAAATATGATGATATTTGTTAACAAAAGTCTCTCCGCCTTTTAGATTACTCTGACCCACATTAGAATATATAGTTTACGCTAAGAGTAGAATTAATGTTTAGAACCCAATCATTTTTAACGAAAATTGTCATGATTCGAATTCGAGATGTAGTCTCAAACGGTCCGAACCACTCGAAGCAATTCGAGCGGTTTGCGTTCAAGAAATGTCGGATTCGACATTAACGGAAGTGATTTACTTCATTTTTGAATTCGTGATCAATTCGAATGCGTGAGAATTGTTCTCAGGCCAAAACAAAATCTCCCAAAAATCGTAAACAACGTAGTAGTTCAACTAACTTTTTTGGCACAAACCGATTCAATATCACGATTCTAGAAGACAAAAGAAAATTGTTTCACTTCTAATTAAATTTTTCGTTCCTACTCCAACTCTTGTTTTGTTTTTGTTTTGCCTTCCAATACTACGAACGATTTACAAAGGATTTTTAAATTAATGAAAGTTTTCGTCGTAAGAGCCCAGTAGATTGCTAGCTGTCACGCAGACAGGGCAGCTTCAATTCAAGTATGTCATTTAAACTTTATTATTTCTAAGTAGTATGTATGTTTATTGTCGCTCAATTAATATTAACTTGGTTTCATATTTTCCTTAACACGAAACCTGCATTTCTATTGCCTAACAAAAATTGCGTATGAATTCTACCAGTCACAAGTCTTATTCCCGGAATGATAAACGTTGCTTCTTCGTGCCAAATATTTTAAAAATATGATTAAAATTATATACATACATACTTATATTTCCAAAAATTTTTAGAAACTTGTAACACCATAATCAACAAAAAAAACATTCAACCGAATTAAGAAAATTATTATTCTTATAAATTATTTCTTTAACAAAAATATTAAATTTAGAAATGACAGACATCTTTTTGGCATCAAAAAACACTTATGAAGACTGACAAAAAAAAAACTTTTTAACAAAAAAAAAACTACCGGCTTCAAAAAGATGCACTAAAAAGGTAAAAATGATTAATTATTTCCAAAAATCAGATCTGAATTCAGTTCGAAGTTGGTTTCATGCAAGTGAAGTGCAACTGTTAGGTACATAGAAATCAACTTCAAACTTAATTCATTTTTAGTGCATCGTTTTGAAGCCGTTTGCTTTTTTGGTGTTAAAAAGTTTTTATTATTTTTACATTTTTAATGACCTATTGCTTTTTCGTACACTAAAAACATTCATACTAGTAACAAAATATTATACAATCATCAACATAATAGGCGTTTCACCAGTTTTAAAAAGTTTGAGTTTTAAATACACGAAATTAATATGCAGTACACATCCCTTTTAAATAAAAATTTTGCAAATCGGTATACATGTCGCAGGCAAATCGTATAATCCGCCGTTTCATAATATGCCTAGGCAGATCGTAAAGTATGGAACAGAAATAATCATATAACTGAACAGATTTTATTAAATGAAGCTTGGCTGGAACGCTCCGCTCGCTCCGCATTTACGTATACAAAAGAGAAACTGAACCTAACCGAACATACATGACTTATACAGTGCGATTTCTGTTTCTTTCGTTTCCATACATTACGATCTGCCTAGGCATATATTGTGAAACAGCGGGTTATACTATTTGCCTACGACATACATATGACGGAGTTATGTATGAACATACATAAAAAAATATATAAACATCCGAATTGAGAACCTCCTACTTTTTTGAAGACGGTTAAAAATTAAAGGTTTTTTCTTAAAGAAAAAAAGTCTAAAAGTAGGCTGGTAATAAAAAAAATGCAACTCATAACCACACGTAAAAATAAGGAATAAACTTGATAGAGTTAGTTAGTTAGTTGGGCGTATGTCTTCCGCACTTCGCCTCACAACTGGGTCATTGTACGAAAGTAAACAATCTGTCCCTCGTCGGTTACTCATACCATTTTAGCTCTGTCCAGAAATCTAGTAGGTGTCTGATGCTCCTCAGAGCCTCACTCAAGGTTTCCGGACTATCAAGAAGCTTTGCCCGTTGATTGTTTACACTTCTGCAGTGCAAGATCATGTGAGATGGTGTCTCCTCAGCATCCAGACAGCCTCTTCATAGGAGACTTATTGGAGTAAGAAGAAGAAGGAGATTTATTGATAAGCTTGATGGAACATTGAGTTAAGTGTTTTCTTCTCCTTGAAGTAAAACACCAAGGGTCATATGTGCATCAAGTAAGAGACAAATTGTTCATTGGATTCATAATAAAATTACATCTGCACAAAATTAACACACTTTGGAAAAATATCTGCATAAATTTTAATATTTCATAGTTAAGATAACTTCAACTTCCTCATCCACAAGCCATGGACATACACTAAATGAATTTTCCATGTTTTTCAAACCAACACGAAAAGTTGACGCGACATTTGCATATCTGAGTTTTAAACTTTTACCTTTTCAATTATCATTACATCTGCTTCGATTATTTTCTCATTTGAAACGAACTTTTTAAATGATCAAATATTAGAATTTCTTAATTGTGCGCATTTTGTATAAAAAATAGCTAAGTTTTTCTGTCCTAATCACAAAACCGCCTATTCACTTTAAGAGAGTCTGACTGAGAAGCAGTAAGAAAGGTAACTTAAACCGTGACTAAGATGACTGCATTTCAAGTCTCCACCGGGCACTTTCATTACAACACTAACAAGAACTATGCTTATTAAATTCCTAGTTAATTTGTACGAAACTGTGGAGAACTTGTCTACATAACTCGGTTACGTCTGAAGTTAAGTGTCTTTAACTTTAAGACGTCTCTACAAAATTTAATTAAGTTATATGAGGAACATACTCGTATTATACTTTTCTCAGTTAATACGTCGTTTATTTCAGTTCGTACAAGCTAATCAAATAAAGTACCTATACCAAAAATATATAATACAATACAATATTCTTTATTGCACAATTTAAAAGACACAAAAAAAATAACAATAGAGGAAATAGCAAAATAAGGCGGCCTTATCGCTTAAAAGCGATCTCTACCAGGCAACCTTTGGGTAGAGTAACATATACTTTATATGGATACACAATGAAATATTGTATAGTCATGTTTTATATTTGTATGTATAACATACCAGCCAACGGTAAAACGATAAAAGTTTGAAATAAAATGTGACTTCAGTTCATACCGACAAAAAAACTAGTTTTAGTTGTAACATATAGTAATATACTTATATCCATAGGCTGCAGTAACCGCTTACCATCAGGCGGGCCGCAAGCTTGTTTGCCACATAGTAGTGGAAAAGAAAGAAAGAGAAATCGCACTGTATAAGTAATGTTGAGTTAGGTATAGTAAGGTATATTCTTGAGACAACGTAGATGCGGAGCGAGCGAAGCGAGTGGAGCGATCGAATTAAGTTTCGTATAAAAACCTGTTTACTTTTATAATAATTTCTTTTCCATACTAAAAGACCTGCCTAGGCGTTTAGTAAAACAAGCAGATTCAACAATCGGGCAACGATATATCTATACTAATATTTATAAATGGGAAAGTAACTCTGTCTGTCTGCCTGTTACCTCTTCAGACTTAAACCGCTATGTACGAATCAAGATTAAATTTGCCATGGAGATAGTTGGAGTCCCGAGAAAGGACATAGACTAATTGAAAACGTTAAGCTTGAGTCGGTTTTTTTTGTAGTTGAAATCCTACACTTATAATCGAAATAAAGGCAGGTAAAACCGCGAGCAAGAGCTGGGAGAGGACATATGCTACTAGAAAACGTCAAGTGTGATTTGATTTTTTTTCTATAATATTTTATCTATACCAGAAGATAGTTTGACTTTTATATAGTGTTTACATTTTTTATATAGTATATCTATATGGTTTTAGTTTATTTGATTTATTTTCCGTGTGCTTGAAACAAGTAGCCATTTTGTAATAAGACACTGCAGCTTCTCTGCATTCGCCGGAATAATTTGTTGTCCTTAAGCCAGGTCTCCTTCTCATTTTCGCCTCTTTCTTCTTTTGATGGAAACAATGTTTTTGTTTTTCACGTTCGACGGAAAACATCTTAACATTTACACCCGCGAGGGTAGGGGGGGCACAATCATTAATCATAATTCATAACTTCACTCGCTGAATGATATCGATTTGTTTGCCATTTGGTAAGAGGGGAATTTTACTAAATATCTTAGATTTCTGGTTAGAATTGACAAACTTTTAATTTGAGAATTAATGTAAAAGGCTTAAACTATTAATATAATATACTCATACGTTTTGGATTGATTTGAAACTGACTTCCATGCCCTAAAGCTTTGTATTGTTCTATGAGTAACAAAGCCATCCACCATTTACTACTCATATATTTCTTTGTATATGTAACCAATATCGATCCGTTCACCCATCCTTTAGTAAGTATTAAGCGATAAACAAAATTTTTACTTATAAGGATACGAAAAATGCACGAAAAGTTCATAGTTGTCATTTAAAAAGCCACCCTAAATATGATTTTATACGATTATTGTATCTGAGGGTCTGAATAATTTCATTTCATTCTAAAACATAAACATTCCGAATTTACGCTGCATAAAGTTAAACATGTTTTTATGCTAAACAAGACATACATAACATAAATTTTGCAAAGACTTTCCTATACATGGATACAGATAAGAGTTCCTAAAGACAAAGCGATGCTGCTCTCGTTGCGTCGTTTAATGGTCTAAACACAAAAGCTCAGACCGGCAGATAATCTGTTCTCTAATAAAGGAACCTCTGCTTTCTAAACCTTTGTTGTTGAACCCCACCCACCAGCTTCAGCCGTAATAAAATTGTATTCTTTTACTTTTTCAGGACAATTAACGATGTACAGACCATTGTATAGGACCACACGCATTTTTTATTCGTTTGTAAGAGGGCTGGGAATCTGTACAATTTTTTCTACAGAATGCGATATAAATTTTCACGATTTTTGTACAATAGCTGTTATTTGTTACGCATAATGCAAGTCTGCCAATTTGTTATTTGGCGCGAGTGCCTTAATTGAATACCAAGCAAGCAAAGGATCTCAAGATTGAACTCACAAGCAAGCGAGTGGTACAAGAATATGATCCTAAGTGAAGAGAGGGATTTTAAGACACGAGATGCAAATAAGTTTGCAGCCGTGCGAAACACACATTTTTATTTTCACTGTACAGGAAAGTGCTACATACAAGAACAACAAGGCAATTATAATATAATAAGATAATAAGTGTTTATTTTTTTAAAGCCTTGCCTACCTACGAAATAAAACGTAAAATACTTCTTTAGATATTTCAATAAACTACACATACTAAAAGTTATACGGTGTAAGGTACTTTTCGCGCGAAAATTCAGTGTGACACTATTTTAAACCGTTTCCAGTAACTTTAAAGGTGTGTAATGTATACCTTCGTTGCTGGAATCACTCACTTTTTTTTTTTAATTTTCTTTGATTATTACAAAACAATCTAAAATGATGTACCTAAATAAAAAGCTAGCTAGCGCTATTAATTCTTAGGAGTTATTATTAATAATTAATCATAAGTAAGAACGGCAAAATTAAAGAAGTGTATTTTAGGTATGATATTAATTTAATTAACGAAATAATTTTCTGACTATAGCACGGACGCGAAGCAGGAAGAATTTCGTTCAATGACCGGTTACTATTTGTCTCTGTAGCACGTGCATAATTATTTGCCGTCGCGCTTGAGACCACTCTGTCCAAGGTCTCTGACTAGAAAATTGCCAGAACGAAAGCGTTGGAACCAAAAAGGGAAGTACTGTGTTTTCTTTTACTGTGGCTTCTCCTCTTCGAGCTGTTTCTGCAGCGCTAGTGCCACGATGGAATTCGTATTCGAAAATAATACGATATTTTATGTTTTCCATATTGAGCACAGAATGATGTCAAAGCAAAATCGAATGACGCTGAAACGAATGAATTATTACATTCGGAACACATATAGACAAGTTTGAAATTGAAATAAATTTGAATTTGGAATTCTTAACCAAACGCCGGCTTTTCGAGATTAAAGTGGCCAGTTCTATAAAACATCAATTTCATATTTAAGGCCCTAATATTTGGTTGGTTCATAGCTATCTAGACACGCGGTAGCGTGTCAAGCCAAGTTCAAGTAACAGAACTGGCGAGCAGCACCGTGTGTAATATTACACGAACCATTTGGAGCCACTTTTGACCCCCTCAGAACTCATAAACTATTTCTCATAAACGTATCAAATTTGTCTCATATATTGAGACTTGCGAGATACATATGAGCTCCAAATTTTATAAGCACACCTCAAACGGTTATTTAGATATTAACGTTCAAAAATCGTCATTTTTATCACTGACTGACCTATAGATCAAAACTCTAACCCAGTTCCGGATGACCTAGAAAGTTCAAATTTGGCATGCAGATAGGTAATTAGGTGAATAAATCAGAAACTGGTACATTTTTATCATTTTATTATAATTTTTCGCTTAATGACCGTCAAAGTTTTTAAAAATTAAAAAGACAAATTATTAAATTATTTGATTAACAATGTACTTAAACACATTTCCTTTAGATCGATTAAAAAGAAAATTCGGCAGAAAACCTACAAAAATTTATATTAAAGCACTTTTACGAAGTGCGTCGCGCGAATCTTCAACGACGTCAGGCGCGCGTTTACTTTGCAAAACCTACGCAGCATGCACAACGAAAGATATAATTTAGATTAAGCAATGCGATTAAGATCTGATTTTTTAGAAATAAGTAATTATTTTAACCTTTTTGGTCCATCTTCTTGAAGCCGGTTGTTGTTTTTTAATTAAAAAGTTTTTATTTTTTACTTTTGAGTGACGAAGTCTTTTTTTTTAATAATGTCTAAAAACTAAACTACTGAATCGATTTGGATAAAATTTCTATGGGATCAACTACCAAAGTATATCCTGTCGAATAAAAAATCACGTAAATCGGTTCATAAACAAAAAAGTTATGGCTGACAATCCATAAAATATATATATATAGATAAGAGAATATATATATATATATACAGTCGAATTGAGAACCTCCTCCTTTTTTGAAGTCGGTTAAAAGCGCGACCGCTTGAAGGTTTGATTCTATTAAGAACACTTATGTATACTTGTCTTATAGAAACTGTATGTAAGAATCAGCAATCAAAACTTATTACAGCTGGTCTTTATGTGGATTTTAAGGTTTTAACGTAAATATATTACGAGTTGAATACCATCCTTAATTTCTTTTTAATCCAAATATTTCTGTTTTAGTACTTATAACTACGAGTATAGTCGACTTTCGTATTTATTACGTTACTAGCTGCTGCTCGCGACGTCGTCTGCGGGAACGCTATATTATAAAATCACTTTTTGTGAACGATACCATAGCGCGATCTTATTCGACGCCAACGCCATCTAGTTAGCAAATAGAAAATATTTTTATATGGTGAAAAATTATAACACATCTAAGTTATGACTGTACACGATTTTTTAACATAAAGTAAATGGCTATGTGTGAGTAGAATAATCAATAATTAAGAAGTAAGCTAAATATGCGTCGTTAGATTACACTTTAGATAGAGAAATAAAGGTTCACTGCACGTTCCCCGTAGGTGATAACGTGATAATATGTAGCCTTTGTGTTGACCCGACTTCTTAATTATATTCGTGCCAAATTTGAAGTAAAACCATGTGGTACTTTTTGAGTTTATCCCGGACATACATACAGACAAACAGACAAAAATTCTAAAAACTTTATTTTTGGCTTCAGCATCGATCGAACACCACAAGTATTCCTTAAAAAAATATTCAATGTACAGTTTTGACTTTCCTACCATTTTATTATATGTATTGATTAACTGGGATTTAGTATTAATTATTGTTTCAATATTTAGCGCACATCAATAGTGTAAGATCATTACTTTAAATAACGCACATTAATAATTAAATAATGGCATTTCGGTACACGGCGCGCGGAGCGACAAAAAATACTTATATATTGTGGTTATTCTATTATTACAATTCTTTTAGTAAGTATGTATGGTATAGGCAATAGTTTAAATCAAAAATTAATAATAATTTTAGAATAGTCATAAGAGTTATAAGTAGGTATTATACTTAACTCTGAATGAGTTTGTGAATGAGAACTTATTGGTAACAAATTGTTTTTCTTGAGAATTCAATAGATAACAAGTAATTTGTTCCGTAATCGTCTTATATAATTAACTTTTTATTACGTATTTTGTACAATGAGTCGTACAACAGAATTACGGGTGGGTAACCTTACACCGAACTATTCCAATGCCTCCCGTCGGAAGCTGCCTATTCCATTCGATTGCATATTTTTTGTTTAGAGTATAGTAATATACAACAAACAAATAGGTTGCGTGAGACTAGAGTATGTATGTCGTAAACGTAGGAAAATACAGAAGTTTAACAAAAACCATTTGGTATAAATTTTGTTATAAATACGTACCAACTAATACTTTATGTACAAAAAGTAATTATATTCTGTTTTTAAGTATTTGTTGTTATAGCGGCACCAGAAAATACATCTTCTGTTAAAATTTCAACTGTCTATCTCTCACAGTTCATGAGATACAGCCTGGTGACAGGCGCACGGACGGACGGACAGTGGAGTCTTAGTAATAGGGTTCCGCTAATTATCCATTGGGCACGGAACCCTAAAACGCTAGGTGTTCTTATTTCGTTTAGACGGGTAAACCGCAACCCAATTATGATTATTAAGTATTCGTTCGTTCGTTCGTTTCAGCCGAAAGACGTCCACTACTGATCATAGACCTCCTTCATATGTCTCCACAACGACTGGTCCTAAGCCGCCCTCGCCCATCCGCTTCCTGCGGCTCTGACCAGATCGTCTATCCACCTGGTTGGAGACCGACCCACGCTGCATCTTCCGATCCGTGATCGCCTCTCGAGAACCTTTATTCCCCATCGGTTATCGTTTCGATGAGCGATGTGGCCTGTCGATTGCCACTTTAGCTTGCTAACTGTTTCAGCTATTTCGGTAACCTTAGTTCTTTCGACGAGTGATGTCTGCCCATTGCGACTTCAGCTTGCCAACTATTTGAGCTATGTCGGTAACCTTAGTACTTCGGCGAATTTCCTCGTTTCGGATTCTATCGCGCAAAGAAACACCAAGCATAGATGTTTCCATCGCTCGCTGAGCGACTCTGAGCTTATTTAAGAGGCCATGTAACAGTAAGAGACCACTTTTCTGTACCATAAGTCATCACTGGCAACACATATTGATTAGGCACAGTTTCCCAAACGCTGCCCAGCCGAGCTGGATTCTTCGGTTAACTTCTTTCTCAAAGTTGGACCTACCTAATTGGACAACTTGCTCTAGGTATGTGTAGCCGTTACTACATAAGTTAATCTTTTAACGAGGTCAAAGTAAATTGCACACACTTCGATTTTTTCCTTTTTTGATACGATAAAAACTCGATAGGTAAATAACAAAAAATAATTTGGTAGCAGTTTTTTTTTCAATTCTTGAATTGAATTGATTTGAATAAAATAGAATGCATCCCTATTTGTAAAGTACGTACATATCTGAACTTCCCGGGTTCTGACAACCCTTCTGATAAACTTGACAGAGAATCCCTTATTCAAACCTATTAGAACCTTCACTAGGGTATTCTTATAACAAACGCCCTAACAACAACACAATAGATCGACTTTATTAAATAAATAAAAGAAATCTGTAAAATTATTATAAAAATACGGGATAACCCTTACAATCTAAATCTAAAATATGGCGTATTAGGTTTATCGTTGTGCAAATAGTATATTACGTCAACATACTCAAATTTATATTAATCTTATGTCATAAATGTGAGACAGAGTTTTCTTTAAAAATACACATCACAAGGCAAGTACTCCAATTAAGTAGCTCTTGTATTCCAGGTATCGAATTCATCGATGTTCTAATTTAATAAAAGTGAATGTTATTGGAACCACTATTCGGAGAAATATTCGACATACGAATATCTGTAGTATTTTTGTAATACCTTCGGAATATACCAATGCAAAAGAAGATACTTATATATATATATAGCTTTCGGTTAGGCTAATTCTAAAAACCGGCCAAGTCTTGCACGCATTTAGTTAGGGATTCGTAGAATGAGAATTATTGCGGTATTTAAAAAAAACACTCACCAATTTTATCCTAAACAATTTTCGTTGGTAATATTTATAAAGTCCTATTATCGTGTTTTTGTTCAGATTTTTAGAGCACAGGGTGAAAGTAAGAGGGGAGACATAAATTCGTCAACTTTGGAAGTCGATAACTCGCAAAATAGAAATCTGAACTGTGTGATAGACGTTCGAGTAAGGACGCGTACTTACTTACGGCTTGAAGACCTTTTTTAACAGTGTATCAGAATTAGAGAGTGCAAATCTCGCAAGATTGGGGCTCAAGCGAGATCCCGCGAGTTTATGTATAATGATCTCGCCAATAATCACAATATTTGAATGAATTCGGAAAAACATAATAAAAATTATATGTATTATAAGATAAACATTTATTTTACGAATTTTTTCAATAGACTTTTATGCATCAAAAATTATGTATTACTTATGTATTTAATAGAATACAAATATACTCATGCCAAAATACATTTATAATATATACACAAACTGTTTCACCAAAAACCACTGTGAGCAGCTGAACATTTAGGTTTAATTAAACAAAAGTTTTTGTTTTGAGAAATGGCTCGTTTTGTCCGCTCTTTGCTATAAATTTTCCAAGCTTAAGCCTGGGATCTTGGGAGGTACCCTCAAATGTTTTCTCAGACCTTCATAACTTTTTTAGATCACCCTTGCATTGCTGTTATGTATGTAGGTATATCTGTTTTTATATCAACAATCTACAGTGTTTGTGATAGTTATATTTTCATCGCACTTGTAAATAATGTCATTACGTGAAGGCAAAGCGGGTGCTAAGACCTTAATTACTCCCATTGGCTTTTTCTTTGTAAATTTTATTTTCATAAAGCAAAGCGCGTGTTCATAGTACTCACAGGTGGTAATGATTGGCCTATTCTATTAACTATGTATAAAAGCTGTCTGTCCAAGACACACTACAAGCGAGAATTACATGTTTTAACTTCGGCCAAAACTTTTTAATTCATAAATTCTCGAGAGGCTCTAAAACACTAGCTCTTGCGCCATCTGGCGGTGGCGTCTACTTCTATTCGCACCATTTCAATTGTGTTTTGATAAGTTTATTCATTTAATCATCTCATATTTTATTTATTTACTCGCAAATGTGATGAAAAACTCGGTACGGAAATTACAAACTCGAAGCTTCACAAACATGTCTTTCGGTAAACCAACGCGCACCGGGTCATATTTTAGGCGATAAAAGTGTACCTTTTACGCGCAGATATTTATCAAGAAAAAAGGTAGTGCGAGGACAGCAAATAACAAAATCCTTTGAATTTCAAGTTTTTGAAACGATTTTAAACCACAGTTGAAAACCCAATTAAAACAGCTAGCACTACAAAACAGCAACCTACCTACTTAAAGACCTAAAATAACTACCTATTATGCAAGTATAACTTCAAAAATGTTTGTTTTTTTTCTTCTAACACGCTAATCTATGGTGTTACCAGTTGGATCTTAATAGTAGATTGTATCACACGGGATCAAAATAATATTTTTACGGCTAGGGCGCTATTTTGAATCCAGAGTAGAGAGAAGGATTTTAAGGTAGATTCCGGAGCGCAGCGAGGGATTCAAAGGACGGCACACGAGGTAAAATAACTTTGTGACCGAGTGATACACTCTACTTTTTATCACTCTCTATGAGAAAAGAGGTAAGTGTAACTTATAAATAAGAATAGTATATTTATATATTTCATTATGACTACTTGAGGAAAACCCACTATTCTAAGTATCATCATAAATACGAATTTGAGTAAACAATTACAAAGACGGAATACTTTTTACGCGGTTTTTACTTTTTCACAATTTTTTTTATTTGGTCCAGTTTTATTATACATATGAACAACATAAAATGTTCTTGATCGATCTCTATAATTCACATTCCAAATTGAAACCACTTTGCGTCCCTAGGGATTTAAACTGCTTATGAGGAACCAGCTCTTTTGGAATAGATGTGATAAAAAATATTTTTGCATTTGATAATCCAATTCTTAAGGAAGATTAATAGGTTATTCAACATACCGCTGCGACCCTTATATTTCTGTAAATTATTATTATCATACCAATATACCTACATAGAACATTAATAAAGAAGTAAAGTACAGTTCTTTAATTTTCACAAAATATATATTACACAGTCTACTATAGCATCTATAGTCACAAATACAGTACTTTAAGAAATGTGTACCTAATATAGCTTAGTATTTTGTACCTAACGTTTCTAAAATTAAATGTTTTTCTGAAATTTACTGGAATGTTGCCAGTGCTTTTAAAACGTAGGACTTATTTATACTTTACATTACGACGACACTTTGAACTGCTATTAGGACTTGTTTCATAAATATTTAAATACAGAATTTTCTTATCATTATATTTTATCAAATCTGGCTTTTTATAATTTAAGAAGAATTGCAATAAAGAGCAATATCTACTTGTTTACAACTTAAAATAACTAAAAATTGTGCTACAATTTACGCAAATATACTATCTTAAATTTATATCTAACTAGCTGACCTCGCGAACGGTGTTTCTCTTTTTAAAAAAGGTAGCGCGCCACCTATTGTGAAAAGATTGTACTAATTCAGAAACCTTTGCCGGCGCGTGCACAACAATATACTAAAATTTCATGACAATCGGTTTACCTCTGTACGCGAGTCCAACTCACACTTGACCAGTTTTTTCTTTGCCCTAATAATAACAAACACAAAAAAAAGAATTATCCAATTTAGTGCAGTCATTTAGAAGTTACAGTGTGACCAACAGAAACAGTAATTCATTTTTATATATAAAGAATAAAATAATAGAAAATAATTATTTTAAATTAGGCCCGGCCGCAGTGTGCCCAACATACTGGCGGCATTTTCCCCTCTGAATTTAGTTAAGTACTTAGTTGGTTATAAAAAACGACGACTACCAACTGCAAGGAAACAAACAACTCGATTTTTTTTTCTGTTCTGTTTTTTTTTGCCAATTTTCGATTTATTTTTATACCGGTTCCTACATATAATTTACCTAAACTTTTATTATAATATTGCTTAATACAAAACCTTACGCTGTTATAAGCAAATCAATACAAATGTTATTATTCGAGTTATTAATATTTAATGTTTTTCGCCCATACTACGTTCATATTCCACGTTGTATGCAGAATTCGTCTGGCTTTATGCCCCTTTTAAAATGGTAAAAATAGCTGCCGGAGGCATACTTCCTTATTTGCTAATCCAAACAGATAAGACATGTAATTGCATACGCACTACGCAGCCGTTGTTTAATAAGAATCTACGTTAAATTACCACAATAAATCTTTATAATGGTAACGTTGTTTCCTTTTCCAGCCCATTAAGTAAACATCTTCTCGTCTGGGATTTGTCTTAATTTGTGATAGGCCATGAAAGCAATACATGACGGATGTCTTTTATCCGACAGCGGAAGAAGGAGGGTTATGTTGTGTTGTTGTTATGTTATGAGTGTATGTATATATTTATATAAATATATTTCTAAGGCACGCTTGTAGCCTTAAATAATAAAATCCATCAAGCCGGGATTTTAGCTTAAGAGGCATCGTATTCGCCTCAATTGTGAGAGGGACACTGGGTACACAGAAATGAAATTATCAAATATTCAACTATAAGCAGGCGGGACTTCTTTTAGTTAAGAGGGTCTGCTTAAAATTAAATATTAGTATGTTTTAATTTTTGTCTAGTTCTTAATGTTTCTTCCTTTTTATAGTACTAAGGTGGCAATCAAGTTTACGTTCCGTATGATGGTAAGCGATCACCGTAGGTTTGTGCAGTCGGCTTTTTAAGCTATTGCATAGCTTTTATCGCGGGCTCTGAGCGCGGCGACCGAATCAAGAAATTCCGTAACGAAAATAAAACCTAACAATCGTCTAACGTCGTTTCAGTTCGGCAGATTTCGGCAGTCCGGCGTCACTCGTTTTACCAATAAGAAAGAAAGTATTATCCTACTAAATATAGAATCTATTTTTAAAAACATCCGGTTTGACTAAGCAGGTATTTATTATTTGGACCCAATATATATTTGTCGTGTTGCCACCACTACCATTGTTTACGAACTGTCAGTGTTGTTTGTTTACAAACACTTTCAAATACCTTTTTATTCGTGAAATATTAGTTTTTTATTAGGTTTTAATCTCTTTGGTTTTAATAAATATGAATCGCAAGTCAAGACACAAGTGCAAGGTGTGTTATCTGTCGAAGAAAAACATTGACATATTTTTAGTCAGATTTCCTTTAGACGTAGATCGGTATGTAATTACATTGTTTAGTTACTGTCTCACGAATTTAATCTATATAATTTCAATTCATATCTTTGAAGACAATTAGTATTTCGTTTAGAAAGTAAAATTTGAAATTTAACAAAGAGGATATAAAAAATTAGTTAGTACATGCAATAGCTTTACCGCGGCAGGCCCCGAGTGCCACTGTTCTTTTTTTTATTTATTCTTATTCACAGCATTTTAGTATTCTTAATTTTTTTTTATTCGTGATTGACTATTTTACTTTAAGTGTTTTATATTTTCGTACCCGCCTTTTAAAGCCTTTTATTTTGATACCCAACTCGAGGATCTTGAAAAAAAATTTTTTTAGCCTGACCATTAAAGCGCAAAAAATCCGCCATTTTAACTTTTTAAGAATTTTATGTACTTTCCCAGTGTCACTCTCACAGTTAAGACGAATCTAACGACACCTCACAAGTCAAAACCCATCAAGCTGCGTAAGCTACAGAGTGTTCCAAAGAAATATACATATACATACATACATACACTCGAAATATACATATACATACAAACATACACTCGAAAAACATAACCCGCCTTACATTCATACTAATATTATAAATACGAAAGTACTGTTACCTCTTCACGCTTAAACCGCTAAACCGATTTAGATGAAATTTGGTATGGAGATAGTTTGAGTCCCGGGGAAGGACATAAAATATTTTTTATTCTGAAAAACTTTAAAGTTTCCGCAGGAATAACAATAACCTAGCAATAAACAAACTAAAGTTTGCTATAGCAAACTTCATTAGTATAATTAAGGAGTCAATTAAGAAGTTTCTAGCCGATTACCAAATTTAGAGCGAATGGAGCCGCTGGCAAAATTCATTAATGATAGCTATCCCATTAATACTATAAATGCGAAAGTTTCGATGTTTGGTTGTTTGTTACTCAATCAAGCTTCAGCACCTCTTGGATAAATCGGTAACCGCTGAACCGATTTAGCTGAAAAATTGTATGGAGATAGTTTAAGTTCCGGGGAAGGACATACGCTATTTATTATTCTGGAAATATAAAAAGTATCCGCAAGAATAACTAACGTTTGTTACTGAATCCTGTCGCAACGAAGCATCTAATTAAGCTAAAATTTTGAACAAAGACAGTTGGAGATACGGAGAAGGACAGAAGCTTTTTATCCCGGAAAATTTAAAAGTTCCCACGGGAGTAAATATAACAAAACTCTACGAAGGAACCATAGGTGCAGCTATATAACTTGCTATATCACACTTCTAGTCTATTATAATCAAGGAGTTGCCGTAAGGATTCGACGCCGATATCCTAATTTAGGGCGGGCGGAGCCGCTGGCAAAAGCTAGAATATTTTACGTTGAAATGAGCGAAAAAAATATATTGTTGCTGCATATTAATGACATACGATTAGATAAATGCCGACTTGTATCAAGTTTGTGATATGTTTGACCTAAAACAGCAAACAAAAAATATCCATTTAAAAGTATAGTACATATTTGTATATTATGAATAATTAAAAAACTATCCATAGTTACTTCAGCTGGAGACCAATATACATTTTAACGAGATTACCTTTGTATGATTCCTACAAAAAGAAAAATAATGATTCTCTTAATTTTTAATTTTGTATAATTTAACTAACTTATATTTTTAAAAGTACTTCCTTTATATTTTTGTTACCTATCTGTGGATATACCTGTCTAATGACATACATTAATGAACTATACGTCAATTAACTTATAACTTAATCAACTTAAGTAATAATTATATATATTTATACTTATTTTTAGAGTTTCGTATCGGAAAAAAAGGAAACCTTATAGACTTTGTTAACCGTCTGTATACTAAAGTCTACGGTCACTTAAAGTTCTCTTAAAATCAAGCTTCTAAGTCAATGCAATAAAAAAACATGCCCAAAACACGGTCACGGTTTTTGTCGCATATTGTGACAAAAATAATTAAAACTTATCGGGTGCTTCTCGTTGACCTTAAATCGTGAAATTTGGCAGGAAGCAAGATGTTACAACACAAACAAGTATAATAAAAAACCAAAAACTCATAATTAAGGAACAAACCTGTGAGACTTGAACTAATGATGGAAGAACTATTTACCTACATATAAATTTATTACATTCTAACTTTGTTTTCTGTACTAGAACACAGTTTAAGTAATAGCATAGAACTTCATGCAGTGGTTCTACTCTACGCCACTTGTGACGATCCTTTCTACGATCGCTTCCACAGAGCACGCACACACGTGCGCGTATATTTTTATATGTACGTCAGTTTTTGTAGTGTTAATAACCAAGAACGAATTCTACAACTAAATTAAAAACAAGTACCTTTCCTCGTTTTTTTTAACAACGCCATCTATTGTCAAGTAGCTTTAGTGTTGCTGTGTCGGTAAAAATAATAGTACTACCCACTACTCGCCAATTGATGTCAGGAGGGGTCATATTTTTCAGTTTATCATTGCCTGAAAACACGGATAAAACGACGTTTTCTTAAAATGAGACCTAGCTAGATCGATTTATCGCTCCCGAAACTCCCTGCATACTATATTTCATGAAATTCGTTGGAGCCGTTTCCGAGATTCATATTATATATATACATATATACAAGATTGCTCGTTTAAAGGTATCAGATAGATTTATTTTAAATACAGCTATCAAATTTAGCCATTAAGCATTTTTTAAATTGGACGAACATTACCTAAAGCGTATAGGCAGGTACCTATATAGACACAAGTTATACACATTGAAACAAGTTTTCTGAATTCCTATACTTTCAAACAAATAAGAAAAGTGATATGTAGGATAAATGTCACATTTATAAAAACTTTAAGGCAAATTGTCTACAAAAGTGAAATGAAATTCTGAAAGAAAAAGTTATTGTCGAAGTCGTCTTTCGTTATCATTGAAACGAACGTCTAATCATAAGTTTAAGTTAGTAGGAGGCGAATATTGTAGCTTTATTTCTTTTTAGTTTGTTTCATATTTCAAATGTCATCTTGCTCTCGACGATTAATTTGATTCCAAATTATTACTATCAATCAATCGGCACAGTAGGTATAAATTATAGCATAGGTACTTTATTTATTTATTTATATTCTGTATTGAACACCAAAAGTGTACAAAAGGTGGACTTAATGCTAACAGCACTTTCTACCAGTCAACCTACAAATGTTCAAGAAAAAGTGTCAGTAGGTGCAAACGATAAAAGATATTTACGTATATACCTACGTATTATTTACATTATAAACTTAAGTACATAAATACATACATACAAACATACATAAACATACACATATACCTATACATATTATACATATATCTAAACGAATACATACATAAATTTTAGTGTAACAGGATGATAATAAATATTGTACGAAATGTCAGGCGAATCGGGGAAATGATTTGTAAAGAACAAGTGTTGTACTAAATAATTAAAAAAAAGTTATGACGAGGATGAAAAAAAAGTTATGACGAGGGTGATTTCAAACAAGCCGTTTGAAAGAATCGTGTGATGTAGCCTTTATGATAGACTCAGGAAGATTATGCCAAAGTCAAACAGTACATTATACGTATAGGTATTTCGTTTTAAAAAAAATATTTTAAAGAATAAAGTTTTTTTTTAAATCAAGGAGTGACATTAACATCAGCCGAATTCGAAAAATTTAAAACACTAGCTTTTGTCCGCTGTTGCACCCACTCTAAATTAGGTTATCGGTGAAGGATTACCTACAACGGGACCTCCTCTATTAAATATGAAAAAAAAAACCGAATCACACTTGACATTTTCAGGTATCCTATGTCCTTCCCCGGGACTCAAACAATCTCCATGCCAAATTTGCCCGCAATTCCACCCGCCCTTAATGCGGTTATCGGTGTAGAATTTTAATGGCAAATCTTCAATTATAAAAAAGAAGAAAGAAAAATTTTCAAGTAGCATATGTTCTTCCCCGGGACTCAATTTATCTCCATTATTTCACCTTAATCGGTACAGCGGTTTAGGCGTGAAGAGGTAACAGAGACAGACAGACGGAGTTACTCTCGCATTTATAATATTATTATAGGTTATTTGACTACTAAATAAAATAGTAACTTTAAAAATTGGTTTATTTGTTTGGTTTTTTTTAGGAAAAAAATATTTGGGTCGTTCTTCAGATGGATGATTGTGCGTGTTCATAACTTGAAATAACGATTATTGTTTACTGAGGAAATTGGGTTAAATTATTTTGCCCTGTACCGCCCGGGTTACACATAAATTCTATCATGGTGATATATCATATCATGGCCGCAGATATGCACTACTCGACTTATTTCTCTTATATAGATTCCCAAAATGCATAGGTCCGAGCCTACACGGCGTATTCTAGGTCATGCATGTTTTTTACTCGAAAACCTACCTTTCCTCGTTGATCGGTTCTACAAGCTATGTCGCCAGCCACTGCCAACCATTAGCACTTCGGTGTACTAATCTTTAACTACCTACCTGCTTCTTTCTTTTTACTCATTCGGGATTCTGCCGCGTAAAGAAAGTCTGAGCGTAGCATAATTAGCTAAAAAACTTTTGTGAAACTACGCGCATATCTTCACAAGATATTGTAATGTGAAAGGTAATGAAAGATATATTTGACATTAATGCTATTTGCATTCCCAGCATGCAGTACAGCAGTATTCAGCACAGGGATGTACTTTTCAACCCATAAGCTTGAAAATATTATATAAGTAACTCGAGGAGTTTAGACAAGAAAGGTAGGATAGATATTGGTCTATAGTCCGAGAAAGATAAAGTCTTGAGTTTTTAGGAAGCGGTATAATATTTGCATATTTCAATGCCGTGAGAAAAACATCAGATTCAATTGAGGAACTAAGCAGAGAGGTAATAACAGGAATTATGATATCAAGGAGAGAAATAATCATTTAACTCTTAACATCGCAATCGGAGAATGTCGAAGAAAAATGAAGAAAAGTCAGGAGTTAAGCGTAAAATAATATAATTTATTGTTTCTTATCACCGTCAATGGTAACAAAAGAAGAAAATTGTTGATTAAATGTCATTGTGTGGAAATTCATCGTAGGACTTACCAACTCCTAGTGACTTCAGGTATTTCTGGACCCTTTTGATTACGGTTCGTGACAGATTTGTGAATATGGCATCGATTCGCATCTCTCCTTATTGCAACGCTTTCGTAAAAGTTTATACTTAGCACAGTTGTCTCGTGTTGAATTAAATCTTAATTTCGCTTTAGCCTGGTTCTTTTTGTTTTGTAATTTCTTAATTTCATCAGTTAGCAATGGTGCAGGTTGACGTTTAAATTTAACCGGCTTGATTGGAGCATGGATGTCATATAATTTATTAATAAGTAAATCAAAACTTTCAACTTTTTCATCCATAGTGACAGCACTATCGATAATAATCAGTATTCTGAGCATCCTCCGGAAGATGATCTACAAGAATACCGCAGAAATTTCGCTGCATGGTGATACTTGATTTTGATTTAGGTGGGCGAATCTCATACGATAAATATATATATCATATCTTAATACGAGAATGTTTCTGCAGGACATTGTCCATGTTTCATGTTATTTTTGGAAGATTAGACTAAAGTAAGGTCAACAAGAGAAGAGCAGTTTGGAAAATAATGAGTGGCGATTAATATGTCACACTGTATAGTTTGCAAAACGTTATTTTTATTTGTCCTAGAGGTGACGAATATCCCTGTAAGGGTTCCATTGTTTCATATAGACGTACGAAATCCTAAAAAAACAGTATTTTTAATCATATTACGTTGTTTTCGTGATTTCGTTGCAAACTTAGTGTCATAATTGATTATTTCGTAAACTATCAGTTCAAAAAAGTATTTAAAGCAAAAGGTATTAAATAAATACGACTTTTTATACGTTTATCGCAATCCACCTTAAAGCAAAAAAATAAAATGGCCTGGATTGGAGATCGACCCATTTATGTTATTTTATATTTTTTAGTGTCCTATGAAATTTACCTATGGCAGAAATATTTATAAGAACATTTCTGTCAATTAGTTTTGTACCTACCGCCTCTATATCCAGTTTCCACACTGAAATTATTGGGTTATACATAATGACTATAGTAACTGAATTCATACCGTTTTAATTAAACTAAAAGTAAGGAGAACAATGTAAGCGCAGCACTACTTATAAAAAGTTCGAACTTTCTCCTTTAAAAGGGCATTCAATATGCAACAACCGCTGCTTTAGAAATTATTAAATTCCTAATCAAATTCAGAACTTTGCATTTATTTTTGAAACTTTTGGTTCACAAAAGGTGCAATTTGTAACAATTTGGCAACACATGTTATAAAGAGCTTTTAATTATCCAAGGGCCATATTAAAAACTAATCGCAAGAAAATCTTTAGTAATAATTCAGGCGCTAATTTTCATTTATTCATTCAAGTGGGTCTAACTCGAGATTTATTTAAAAAAATTATAAGAAACAGAGAATCGGAAAGTGCGTGCATGTAAAAAAAGCCTTTAAATGTCTAACTGTGGATAGTCCGTGTATTATATTATATTATATTATATTATATTATATTATATTATATTATATTATATTATATTATATTATATTATATTATATTATATTATATTATATTATATTATATTATATTATATTATATTATATTATATTATATTATATTATATTATATTATATTATATTATATTATATTATATTATATTATATTATATTATATTATATTATATTATATTATATTATATTATATTATATTATATTATATTATATTATATTATATTATATTATATTATATTATATTATATTATATTATATTATATTATATTATATTATATTATATTATATTATATTATATTATATTATATTATATTATATTATATTATATTATATTATATTATATTATATTATATTATATTATATTATATTATATTATATTATATTATATTATATTATATTATATTATATTATATTATATATAAAGTTTTGCTGTTGTGTTTTTTCTTAAATAACTAAATTGGACGGGGCAACACAATTTTTTTAAATTTGGAAGCCAATGCCTTGTAAAATATACATGAGAAAGGTATCATATATATTAAGTTATATTTATTTATAAATATATATTAAATATAAAAAATATAATCATAATTATAATTTAGTCATATATATAATTTAGAATTTAGGACTTGTTTAAAAAAATCATTGCTTTTTTAAACATAAAGGTGATGGAATTACAAGGCTGCTGGGACGTTCTTCGGATATAAGGGTTCCGTTTTTGCTATTTGACTACGGAGCCCTAACCCATTTGTGAAACGTACTTACTATATATTCTTTCATACATATATAAGACACTAGTTGCAATTCAATTTGCAAGAGGCAAAAATAAAACTTCTATTTGTTTCTCTGTAAATAAAGAATGCAATTTTATTTATCCAGTAGGTTACACACTCATATAATTCTTACAAGACTAACACAATCTTACCTGTAAATAAAGAAACGACAATAAAAGTTTATTGTTATCACCTCTCGATGCATATAGCTTAACTAAGTACGAAATTAATTAACAAACAAGATTAAAATATAATTCAATGATCTCGGCATATTTGTCCTTGACATTTTACAATGACAGCTTGCTTGACGCCACACGACGCGGCTCCCTCACAAACTAGCAGTGCGCGCGCATACTCAAATTAAAGAGATCATTCTCTTTACATCTCCCTCCTCCGGGGTGAGAATTGCTCCAGTGATTCTCATCGTAGCAGCACATATTATTCAGCGTTGTCCATCATTTATTCCACCTTCCATTCGAATAAGTTTTGTTATATGGTATAAGCTTGTATTCTTTTTTGTTCTGCCTGTGTTTATTTTGTATATTGTATTCGATATTTTGTCTGTTATTTCAAATGGGCCGATTCTTAAATTGTCCATTTTTTTCCTATTTAATTTGTTTCCGTTTTCAACATATACCAGTTCTCCTATGTTGAATTCACATTGTCTTCTGCCTTTATCAAATAATTTCTTATTATATGCATGTGATCTAATTGATCTTTCTAGTGCTTGTTGTCTATTTTTTATCCATGTTTCTGTATTTAATGGTTGTCGTAGTTCTTGTGGCAAGATGCTGGTGACTTTTCCTTCTAATAGATATACTGGTGCAAAGCCTGTCACTGTGTGCTCGGTTTCATTATACTTATCTATACATTCTCTTGCAATTGAGGTCCAGGATTTCTTTTCATTTTTTTGATTTATTTTGCACCTCATTTTGTTAACCAGTGTTTGGTTCAATCTTTCGTTGAGTCCGTTTGAAAATGGAGTATCAACTGCAGTAAATATTATTTTTACATTATTGTCTGTCAAAAATTCTTTGAATTCTTTTGAATTTAATCCTGGATACTGATCTGCTAGTAATATCTCAATGTTTTCCGTCTCTAGAACTTTTTTTACCAATTTGATGAAATCTGCAGCATTTTGCGTTTTTGAAGTCAAAATGAACGCAAATCTTGTAAAATGATCAACTAACAAGTGTAGGTATCTCTTTGTTGATCTTTGTCCTCCAAAGCCACCGATGGTATCTATCGACATTATCTGAAATGGTTTTGTGGCTGGTCCCAGATGTGACATTAATCCGTATTTATCCTGGCCTCTCGATTTATTTTTTATACAGGTTTCACAATTGTTGCATATTTTTTTAATGTTTCTTGTTAAATTCTTTGCTGTATAATAAGGACTGATTTTATTTATCATTTGGTTGATCCCTAAATGGCACCATTCGGTGTGTATTTCCTTTATTAATTCCACACTTGCTTCTTCAGATAATATAACTTTTTCTCTATTTCGATGTTTTTTGTATAGTATTCCATTTCTTTCGATTAATTTGGTTTTCATTTCTTTTATTTTCTCGTTTTTCTGCTGATCTGCTTTAATATCATCTATTGTTATCAGATTCACCGTTTTTAAAATTTCTTCATCATTATCATTATCTTCCAATACTGGGTTTCTACTGAGACTGTCTGCTTCCGTATTATTTTTCCCCGGAATATATTTGATGTTGAAGTCATATTGTGACAAATAAAAAGTTAATTCACCAAGTTCATCATCTGTTCTAGCTTTTATGTTGAGGTTTTCTAGTGGTTTGTGATCCGAAAAAACGGTGAATTTTCTTCCTATCAGCCAATATTGCCAGTATTTGATAGCTTCTTTTATTGCTAAGCATTCAAGGTATATTGCCTTCTTTCTTTTTTGTATATCATTGAGTTTTTTTGAAAAATAGCCAACTGGTTTTTCTTTACCATTTTTTTGAATCTGTTTCAATATTGCACCTATACCATTCAACGAGGCATCCGTGTAAATTGTAATAGGCAGGTCTTTATCGAATATTTCCAGTACGGGTTGTGAGCATAATAATTTTTTTATATTAGAGAAAGATTTTTCACATTCTTCTGACCATATAAACTGGGCATTTTTTCTCAATAATCTATGTAGTGGATCCAATAATATCGAACTATTTGGTATATATTCGTGGTAAAAGTTAATCTTTCCCAGAAACTGTCTAATATTCTTTTGGGTTTTGGGTGTTGGAAAATTCTTTATTGAAATAATGTTATCTCTAAGTGGTTTTACCGTATTATTTCCTATTATATGTCCTAGGTATTTCACTGACGTTGCTGCAAATGTGCATTTTTTAAATTTTAATCTGAATCCTTCTTTTATTATTGCTTTGAGTACTTTTTCTATGTGATCTATATGTTCTTCAAACGATTGTGAAAATATTAAGATATCATCAATGTAATTTTCTGTGAAGTCTTTCAAGTTATTATTTCTTAATATATTTGATAAAATTCTCTGGAAAATAGCAGGTGATGTTTTTAATCCAAATGGTAGGCAAGTCCATTGATAATGTCCATCCTGTGTGACAAATCCTGTCTTTTGTCTGTCCTCAACACGTAGTGGTATGGACCAAAACGCTGAATTCATGTCCAGTGTGGTAAAATATTTACAGTTTCTTGCTTTAACAATCAAGTCGCTTATCAATGGAAATGGTTGTGCTTGTGGTATGACTATCTTGTTTAGTTCACGAAAATCAATACAGAGTCTTGATTTTGTATTTTCGTCTCTTTTAAATGCCAAGGTAACTGGTGCTGCAAATGGGCTGTATGATTCCTCAATCAAGTTATTTTTTAGTAAATTACCCACCTGTTTTTCTATTTCTATTTTATCTTCTAATGTGCAACGATATGGTCTTTTGCTACAGTACTTATCCACCAGTAAGTCTATCCGGGCTTCATAATCTGTTACTGTACCCACATCATATTTGTCTTTGGCAAATACAGTATTATAATTTTCTATTAAATTGTGTATTCGAGTCTTTTTGATATTGTCCAAGTGATGTAGGTTTGTTATGAAGTCATTTTTACCCACATGCTCATTAAAATTGACTTTAATTTCCTCTATCTCTTCAAATGCATTCATAGTATTTATCTCCCTCTTTGTCTTCTGTAGAATTTTTAAATCTTCATTTTGAGCTAATTTAAATTTTTTTATCATATCTAGTCCTATAATGAAATCTTCAAAATCCAGTTTTTCTACAATAAAAACATCAACATATTCTTCTATATCAAAAATCTTTACTTTTATTTTTATTAAACCTTTTGTGTATGTCACACCATTGACCGTTCTTAATAATATTCTATTTGTATCCTCAGAATCATTCTGTATTCTAACTAATCTTTTGTTTATCAGTGATACTTGTGAGCCTGAATCATATGTTCCATTTATTTGTGTTTTGTCTTCTAATAATATATTTATTTTTATCAATGGTGTGATTACTCGTTTTTTGTCTCTTCGCTTAGATTTACTTCTATAACCGAATTACTTCCAATTCTTTTGTTATCTGTCCCTTCTTTTTTAAACCAACAAGACTGTTCTGGGTGGTATCGAGTACCCTTATTTAAATTCTGACAGGTTTTGCATGGCTTTTTCCCTAAACTGTATTTCTTGTTGTCATCTTTTTCTTCCCTTTTTTTTATGAAGTTTTTATTATTTACCAAACTTTCACATTTACTTATTTCATGAAGCATTCTTGTTGAGGTTTCACACTTTTCAGGATCAATTCTGTTTCCAATAAATTCAGGTAAGCCGGCTGCTATAAGTGTGACTAGACTTTTCCCGCCAATATTTTCATCCATATCTAATAATAACTTTTCTTTTCTTATGGCGTATTCCATCTGTGATCCTTCTTTATATTTGTAAAATATGGCATACATTCCCGAACTCCATCCTTTATCAGCAAATGTGTCCAAAAATTTATTTTTCCACTCGGACCATCCAGCCTCGATTTTCAAAGTCTTCAATGTTGCCGAGTGCCAATCTGCACATGTTTTGTCCAAAAATAATCTTAATATTTCTATCTTTGTTGTATCTTCCTCAATTTCAAATCGCTTACATTCATTCTCGAATATTTCTATCCATTGTTTCGCATTTGAGAATTTACATACAAATTTCTCAATCATGAATCTTTCTGATATATTTTTCAAATTTAGTTGACCCTTGTTTTTCTGTGTGGATTCTACTATAGCTGTTTTTTTTAATTCTTCTTTTAAATATAAGTCGTTAAACATTAAATTATTATCTTCATCAAAATAGGCTTGAATCATTTCTTCTGTACATGTAATCCATATTGTTCTTTCTTGACCTCTTTGATTTAAACTTTTTCTCACTCTTTTGTAGGTTTCTGTTTTAGTTAGTGCTATGTGACGACTCGCATATCTATCAGTTTCAGACAGTGTATACTTTTTGTCATCTTCTGTTGTAATTGAGGTTATGGCAATCACACTCGTCTTAATGTCAGTTTGTGATGCCTCCAGTTTAAATGCAAACTGTAATTTTTGTGCCATTATAAACAAGTATTGTCGTTTTATAAGACACTAGTTGCAATTCAATTTGCAAGAGGCAAAAATAAAACTTCTATTTGTTTCTCTGTAAATAAAGAATGCAATTTTATTTATCCAGTAGGTTACACACTCATATAATTCTTACAAGACTAACACAATCTTACCTGTAAATAAAGAAACGACAATAAAAGTTTATTGTTATCACCTCTCGATGCATATAGCTTAACTAAGTACGAAATTAATTAACAAACAAGATTAAAATATAATTCAATGATCTCGGCATATTTGTCCTTGACATTTTACAATGACAGCTTGCTTGACGCCACACGACGCGGCTCCCTCACAAACTAGCAGTGCGCGCGCATACTCAAATTAAAGAGATCATTCTCTTTACACATATATATATATATTATTAAAGCAGAAGGATTTTTGATTTGCCATATACCTATTTATGTTAATTTGTATTTATAGATACGACAGCATCGAATAAAAAATAAGGACCTCGAAAAAAAATAAACAAATCGATAAATTTACAGCTACTGAAATTATAAAGTCACTTTTCAGCAGTGAAATAAAGTTTCACTGTATTTCCGTTTAGTTTATTAGATGCAGAGTTTGTTTTATGCATAAAAAGTTTTCATGAAAAATCTCTTTAATATTTTTAGCCGGTGTTTTTAATTATTTCTTGCCATTTTTTACAGAAAATCTATTTGACTATTACAAAGTATGTATAAAATTTGTAATATAAATGCGTATGTATAACTAGTAGTTGAATTTGAATAACTTGCTGAACAATAGACATTGTTCAATACAATAGTACAGCATAATAAATGTTTAAGCCCTTTGTTAGATTTAGCTGTCTACATACGTTAAAAGTTCGTTGGCATTTCTGTTTCTACTGATATTGAAGAAATAAATGAATTTTTCATTTTCTTTTTACAGTCCCAGACAGGGTAGTACTTACTGATTAAGCTGATAGGGAAATAGGTAAGGGGGGAGTTCTGGGGGCTCAAACCCTCTAAAATATCAAAGAAGATAATAATTTTTTTATTTCTACAAAACAAAATTGCTTAGTGCAGATTTTCAGAGTTCTTAGTAATTTACTGACTACGGCCATGCAAGCTAAGACCAAGCTGTCTCTCCGTCTGCAACGCATTTAGCTTCCTTAGGATTTTTTGAGTATCTTTTTTTTATATTTGCTGAACATAATGTTATCAATCTAGATTATACAATCACTTTTTCTTTTTAACTGACTTCAAAAAAGGAGAGAGTTATATGTTTCACTGTTTATTTTTGTTATACAGTGACAAACAATTCTAGCAAACGTTGAATAGTTGATACTATAGTACAATAAAATTGTGAAGTCCACATTCTGGTTAGAGTTACGATGTGTGTTTGTTAACTTAGAAAAAACATAGTAACTATACCAATCATGTAGTTAACTTTACAATTTTTATTGTAAGTACCTACTATATGTGACAACTATACACACTGTAGCGACTTTTTTTCTATGTACTTAACTTATAAAAGCTATCTGATAAGACTACTCTTTTAAATAGTCAGATCAGTGAGTGCTATGGGCTTAATTTATTTTTTTGTTATTGTAGTTACTTTACGCGAGCAATTTAAATTAATTGGTTAATCGAAAATAAAATTTTGCATTTGTTGCACATTTTATTTTTAATTTATGGTGTCGCCAAAGTTCGTATAAAATTGCAAATTCGGTTATTGGAAGTCCAAAAATATATTTCCTACAATTTTTCATCATACTGATCATTATTTATAATTATTTTGGTTTATAACGATTGTAACTCCGAATCACTCATATTCATAATGTTTTTCCAAATAAATATATCTATTATTAATATTTGCGTTTATATTATAATATCGTTTAGAATAATAATACATATTTTTAAGCATATTGATATTTGTACCTAAATTTTTTATTGGTAAATATTTACTTCGCTGTACCAAGTTATTTTTAGGTAAATTTAAATCGATAGAGTAGCAATTCATTTTACACAAATGAAACAAAAAAGTCTAATATTTAGAAATAGTTTTTGACGAAAATATTCTAAATAAAAAAGTCTTTATTAAAATACTATTACTAGGTCATATTTAGGTTTTTTAAGCGAAGCGCAGCGAAGAGTGGCCAGCCACCGAAAACAGACCTAGCAAAATTTAAAAAAAAATATTCAAAAATTCAATACATAAAAAATTGCATTTTATTTAAGTATGGTAAGGGGATGCATCTTCATTCATTTTACACAATAACGACATGGTGCAGTTGAGTAAAAAATTATATTATTTATATTTTAAATAATAAATACGATTATGCGACATTATTAACGCGAATTTATAAATTGTAATGTTATTCGTACCAATCGTAATGACAAAACACATATAGGAATTAAAAAATATTATGAGTAAACATAAAATTTCAGTAATTCCATTATGAGTGAAAATTTTTAGAATAATTATTATGAGTAACGATAATAGAGTTATTAACATATGACAGAAAAAATTATGAAGAGTGATGATAATGATTACAAATCAGTATGACAAGAAAAATTCGAACGAAAAATTGTATGTGAGCCAAATGGAACCTTAATTCATATTTTCTGCAGAACGAAGAAGACACTGCAATAATATAAGCCTGACGAGAAAACAACAACATATTCAAAACTTAAACAAAGACAAAGAAAAACGTAAAAGGGTTGAGATTCATCAATCCCTTTTCAGTTCCGTTTTTGCCATTTGGTTACAGAATCCTACAATGCAAGCTTTTTCAAACATTTTTTTTCAAAAATCCACTAAAACGAGATAAATTTAAATTTCACCTAAGTTTTACCACTCCGTAGTCCGGACCAGTAGTTCTTGCCGTGTGGTAATTAAAGATTGATAAATTCCAATTTCCAAAAAAAAGGTAGGACCTAAAGTTCTATTCCATTTCCCGTACCAATCACGCAAAGATATTAAAATAATTTCTAACTTCTAACACGCAAATATTTTTCTCATAACGATATTTTTACCAGAATCTTTCCTGTTTCTGAAAACCAATTACCTACCTACTTATAGTTTGCCTTCACGTATCTCACAGGAGCAAGAATGATAGATATTTTAACGTCTCTAAAATATGGTGGTTATCCCACCCAAGCTTATTGGAACTTTGACAATGCTTTAAAACAAAGGACTTTTACTTTGTGTCGTAACACTTAAAATTGCCATTATAAACCAGGGAGCATATTACAAAATGTCTGCAGTACTCGCGAGTCTCATATTTTATATGATATACTAGCGTTTGTCCGCGACTTGTAACTTTTACCTGGAAAAATAACGGAATTCTCATAGAAATTTTCATCTCCTGTTTTTTCCCCCTAGGGAAATACGGTGAAACACGTTAACCTTAATTTTCAACCTAAAGACCAAATACTATTGTATGCGTATAGCTTGATAATTGACGGATTTTCATACAACCCCCAAGATTTTACCCCTTCAGAGAATGAATTTTGCAAAATTCTTTAGTGGAGCCCTACGGCAAGTAAGAAACCCACGTACCAAATTCCAAGTTTCTAGACCTAGCGGTTTGGGTTGTGGGTTAGATATGTCATAAAATCAGTCAGTCAGTTTTTTCTTTTATGTATACAGTTTACACTAATACATAATATATTTTAAATCACGGAGCTCAAAAGTTAGAGTAAGGTAAGAAAAATTTCGAATTAGGGAGCTAATGCAAAATATACACCTTAGGAAAAAAGCTAATTTAAAAACCTTTAACAAAACATATTAAACGACACTCCACACATTAGATTACATGAAAATAAATTATCTCTTAAATCACTGTCGCAGAATAATCCTTAATAATCTTTTTCTCAATCCTTTTAATCCTTGAATTATAAATGCAAAAGTAACTCAGTCTGTCGGTATGTTACCTCTTCACGCTTAAACCGCTGATTAAGATGAAATTTGGCATGGCATTACTTGAAAACGTCAAGTGTAAGTCAGTTTTTTTCTACAAATCAGGAGTTGCCGTTAAAATCCTACACCGATAGCTGAATTTAGGGCGGTTGGAACCACAGACATAAGCTGGTATAATTATAAAACTGCATGGCGGTTCACATAATAGACCTTTCTCTGAAATTTCATCAGAAGAAGAAAAAGAAAAAGATGACAAAATAATACGGACGGACAGACTTGACGACATTATAACGATTTTGTTTTTGCCATTTGTTGTGTTTTTGCAATAGCCACCAAACTTGCCACCCAAAAAAAAGCTTAGCGATATACGAGATACTCAACGTGTAGCAGTAGTTTCATAAGCATGCAGACGTAACAATGGCCTGCCCCATGACGCTCTGTTCCGCTTTTTCATCCCAGTTACCCGACTGGCAACTTCGTGGCAACCAAAATATATGAGAACAAGAAAAAACAGTCTGAAATTCAGGCAACCTTTGCAATACCCCTGTGGCCGTACTGTATCCGAATGGGGGTAAACTGTGCCGCAGTGTAAACGACATTTTCGCTTTCTTTTGAGGAATGCGTGGCCCTTTATCCTCATGGGGTATTTCGCCCATTTTGGTCCAAATTTCGACTTTCAATCTGCATAAGAAGTTTTTGCTAGGATTAGTTCATCAGGATTAGATCAAGAACTCACAATGCAGAATGTTGTAATTGACTACTAAGTTTTTACTTGGCACAACTTGTATTACTTTCTTACGTATCAAAATGATTGGTCACTTACTTTTTACATTTCGAATTCAACAGCAAACGAATTCTTAACATCATCAGCAAGAAAGGGTTTAATAAAGCTAAGCGAAGAGATCGGTTAAAGATTTTTTTATACCACCAAGGTAGCAAATTATTGGGATAAAAATTGCTGCTTTACAAGTCGCCAGTCCGGCCCACATGGAGTACTGCTGCCATCTCAGGATGGATGCACTCTCATACCAGCTTGGCCGTATAGGCTGAGTTTCAACGATCTCAAACTCACAATTAGAACGAACTCTTGCGTCTGAGGAAAGAGTTTGCTTTCCTGTATGAGTTCACCGCTTGTATATAATGGAATGTGTTTTGAGGAATTGTTCGCAATAATGCCCACTACACACGCAAGTTTTTACCATCGCACCACTCACCATCGCTAGAGAATTCATGCTCACACCTTAGATCCTAATTGGTCACGTATAGTCCGGTTTTTAAGGCATTTCCTCTCCCGAATGCTTAGGTTGTGAAATGAGCTGCCAACTAAGGTTTTCTCTAAGGACTAGGATATGAGGTTCTTCAAGAAAGAAGTTATTAGATTTTTAAAGGGTCGGCAACGCAATCGTTGCAAGGTGTGGAAAGCGTCCATAGGCTGCGGAGCCGCTTACCATCAGGCGGACCGTCAGCTCATTTGCCACCTCAATGTAATAAAAAACAGATGTCATGTGTATATTTTTTTTGAAGTGAAAACTTCTTTACCGGCCTTGTGCACTTTTTTGTGATGGGAAAAAATGTTAAACTTGCGTCAGGGAACGTGTCCTGCTTGACAATTCATAGAAAATTCGTAAGACGGAACTCGCGTCAGGTTTATATACAATATCAAATATACTACGTCAAAAAAGTAAACAAACAAACATTATTATTTGTGATGGGTAAAAAATGATAAACTCGCGTCAGGCTGATCGAAAATTCGTCAGACGGAAACCATAATGCCACGCCTATATTAATTTTGAAGTGAAAACGTCTTAAGCGGCGTTGTGCATTTTTGTTTGTGATGGGTAAAAAAAGGACGAATAAAAAGTAAGAGGAAATTGGGTTGATGAAAAGATGAAAAAGCGAATTACACATGTTAAAATGTTATATTCAGGTTGTATGTTTTTACTTCTGCTGGCACTCCCGGAATGCAACCCGTTTTTTTTCTTAAACATCGGTGCGCTTCGACTTTTATACCTCCCAGTACGACCTTTGCGTTTTTTTTTTTAATAATCTTTGATAACTTTGTACTCGTACTGACTTTTTGTGCTCGACCAACATTCTGTAAAAGAAAATATCTTGACTTTAGCAACACACAAAGTATTTTTTTCGTTATTAAGTCGAATGTCGGCTCAACGTAAATTGGCAACTCGTCCCTTTTGACGATCGTCCAATCTAAACGGAATACCCTTCTTCTATACATCTGGCCCAAACCCATTTTGAACAAGAAATGCCACTTAGTGAATAGACATTTCTTTTGCCGCCAACCCTTCGTCGATGGCTCGTTTGTACCTTTCGTTTATTTTGTGTAAGTTTGTTGATTCAATTTTCGAGTCATGCTTCCGTACATATAATGGGTGTCCTAATTGCATTTTGATGTTACAATTATGTATATAATAATATTTTTGGACACTACACACAGCGCCATCTGGTTCAGCAAAGCTTGTACTATAAACACCAGTCAAGGAATACAATTATACAAATACTTTTTATTGTAAATATATACGATAAGTTAAGTTTTATTAATTATTAAAACTAATTATAATTAATTAGTATTTATTTTGTATGGACCATTTTTCTTTTTTAATTTACGAAACTATTTTTTTGACGTTACCAATGATACCAATGATATGAACTGCAGCCGAGGTTTTCGTTTGAGGCAGTCAGTGAAATCCAGGTGGTATAAATTTTCGAGAAATAGTGACAAAAATAAACACAAACTGGCAATGACAAAGTTTGGGCTCACTGAAGCCTAAAAAGCATTAATAGGAAGTAGGTAGGTAGTGAACATTTTTATATATGTAGGTAAACAGCGTTTAATTTTTTAAAAACTATTTAACATCAATGATACTCACTAACGAAATATTACAATCTGTACCTACCTTGTATGAACAACCAGCGTAATTTTATGCACGATACGGTATGTCTTGGCAAACCGAACTGGAAACGTAAATCCTAGACCTATCAGGCGTACTAAATCTGAATCACTCTATCACTTTTCTGCCAACCTTGAACGACAGAGATATAAAGTATCCTTTTAAAATAAAAGAAACCAGTCAAGTGCGAGTTGGGCGACTATTACTCGTTAACTTGTAAAGCCTACATAGCTTTGACTTTTCCTTTTAACTCCGTTATATAAACAACTGGTTTTGTTTGTTGAATCCAACAATAATTTGCACTTCGAAGCTTAATATTTCGCAAACATCGAAAAACTGGTATTTTTAGATTTCATTTTTCCAATTTGGCAGCATGATTATTTTGTATACTCATACCAAATTACAGCTTTCTCGTTCCAAAAGTCTCTGAGCTAAGCTACAGACAGAAGGACGGACATGGTGAAACTAAGGGTTCCTTGTTGACTACGGAACCCTAAAATAGGTAGTTTCCATTGCTTGTTGTAACTGCAGACCATATTTTTGTTTCAAGGTCAGCTTGTTGCGTCTTGGTGTCAATTTCCTTATTAGTTTATTATGAAACATCATAATCCAGTATCAGTTTGGTGGCAGATATGCGTTTTTCTTAATCGTTGTAGTCAGGATTAAAATTTAGGAGAAAGGAGTTTTAACTGAAAGCAAGCAGCGCAGTGCTTTATAAACTCTTTAGCATTGCCGTGTTGACACCGGTGGTGTGGATAAAATGAAATAAAAGAAGAAAATAAACTATCTAATTATTAATAAATTCAAAAATTCTAATACCAGGTTTGTATAATAGCTATATTTATATTTTTGTGTTATACTAACCTTCAATTTCATCACCCCACCTAACCCGGTTCTTAGCTACGGGCCTGCCACTTCCACAAAACAAAGCCAAAGTACTACGGATACCTACCAGATAACGGATACAAATACTTAAAATTTTTTATGAATAAACCCAGACCTATGACAAACACAAATGTTTATGATATAAATGTTTAGCCTGTGAAGGAATTGAACTAATCTATCTTAGCTAATAAATCGGCAGCCAATCAGTACAACCATTACATAACAGAATAGAATAGAATACCGCTGCAGCCTGTGCCAATGCATTTTTATTGTTTCCCTTGTGACACTCCTAAACGCGCTAAAGAAAATTATTAGAAAAGATCTATATCATAGACATCAAATTCATTCTATTCTTTCCCTCGACCTCCGTCGATGCGATGCTGTGAAATAGGTACCTATTATGTATATTTACATATATTATACTAATAACAGAGGTAGGAATGGGTATTAATTGGTTTAAGAAATAAGGAAATAAGAATAAACCAGTATTTTTAATTGAGGGAAAGATAGGCACGTTTTATATTTATTTAGGAATTGCAAACGGCTCGTGGAAAGTCGAAGAGCAGAGGAGCCCAGAAATTAAAAACGCTCTTTAAAGTATATTTGGTGCAAATGGATCAAACAGCACTTTAAAAATGTGATAATATTAAGTAATTTATATTTCTATCCCTACTACCCTTTCTGTTTCTTGTTCCGACGTTGTTACGGCTAAATCACTGAACCAATTTTGAGGAAACTTAGCAGGAAGATAGATAGATAGAATAGATTAGCATCCGATGATTGAACAAGGCTATATTAATATAGTCCACATGAACGAAGTTACGGACAAAAGATAGTACTTTCGTACGTACTTTTTGTAAGGCCTGCAAAAAAATAACAGCAGCTAATTTAGCCTGTTATGCTGGCATGGTAACGGGTAAGAGACCTTTTTTTCTAACATAGTACTCTTATTATAAGCTAGATTTCATTTCTGGTAAAACGAAAAAAAAATTGCACCAGGTGCCCATTCATTCCGATCAATGGCTTTTGGTTTCCTTGGTCATTTATTTTACTGCTTATTACCTACCATAAAACTGGTATTTATGACTTTTGGGACATTATAAAGCCACTATGGCCCAGATACACTGCTAACAGAAGCAATGTTGAGGCGATGGGTGCTCCTGTCACGTAGTAATTTGGCGAAAAGAGGCTATTTAGGGAATAGGATATAGAATTACGATGTGGATGTGTTACCAGCCACTGCACTGGTTAAATTCTTGTTTGTCTTCGGGGAATTAAATTTGTTACTTTATTCATACGTATATGTAAAAGGTATTAGTATAAGTAACAGAATGCAAAACGTTAAAGTAAAAAAAAAACTATTTTAAAATTAAATACCTACCCACGGAACCCTGATCATTAAAAATTGTTTAAGAAGCTTTTTCTTTACTTTGTGCCATAAGACATACTTATCTATTTAGCAGGTATTATGTATAGCAGGTAATATGTCGGACACTACCTCTTTTTCACCTACCACTTTAGACCTACATGACAGGTGGTGAGCCAATTGTCACAACACTTTCTGATTCGACCATTATGTATACACTACATGACCCAGCATACATGGTTCTGCCCTTTTAGTTGCTTTTGTGCTGTAGTGCCATCCCACACCCCAACTCACCACGTCAAATCTCTCTCCGCGCTATCACTTCGTCTTCGCTTAGCGTTATTTCTGACTTTCCTTTTATCTCGGTCCGTAAGAGTCGTAACGTCATGTAAAATAGCATATAACCTTCCTCAAGATTCTTTTTTAATCTGACTTGCAGTTCCGGGGATAAACCATTTAAACAAAAATACAAACTTAAGCTTTATTATATTAGTATCTATAGTTTTTATATACCTACCTAGAGGTGTCGCGTTAGTTATACGTTATTTTAAATGATACTATTATTCTGATGGCTTCATATCGTAACTAGTTTTAGGTAATTTATATCTATGTAGGTACCGAATATCATTATAGTATGGGAGTAGAACAAATGGATAACGGGTCTGAATCAGACGATTATTACTTACAAACTATCGAACTACTTACCTAAATATAAAGGCTACAATTATTCATGTTTGAGGTAGGTAGGTAATCGGTTACCATTCGAGATCTTATGGCAGAAGTTTGTTCGCTCTACAAGGTTAATGATAGTTTGATTTTTATTATTTTATGGATCCTACGGATTTTTCTACCATGTCGCAAAGTTCTTTTGATTTTCTTTCAACTCGGAACTTTTGCACTTTTACGACGTGACGTCAGGAACAGTGCAAATATATTTATTCCTGCAGGAACAGGATTCCAGCTATCCCTGCGATAAAAATTAGGGTACATAGGTAGTTACTAATAACGCCACTCCCATAAATAATTGCAAGATATTTACAGAAAAAAGTAAGAGATCACATTTAGGGATAAGTTTTAATATCAAAATCTTGATTTGATATTTCATGAATTCCTTAAAATCCTTAAAATTGGTACCATTCGGTATTCTAGACATATAGATACGCACAAAATACGAGTTTAGTTTAAATAATAGAGATTCTTTTAGTTCAACACAACTTTGTTAGCAAAGAATTGAAACTACTAAATCAGGTAACAAACAAGATAACTACGGCAAATAAGAAGAAAACATAAAATTGAACTACAATTCTGAATTTTCATTGCAAAATCCGTGCGAATTTATTGCTGTGAACGCAAACCAAATATCGTAGTATCGACAGAGTATCCAATGGTGGCACAAAAGCAAATATTAAATATTCATTCTACGTCCACGTTGCAACGTTAACTATACGAAATATGAACACTGAAAAGCACGGATTCCACGATCATGATTGAAATTTGGATATCGCAAAAAATACTTAAAAAACAATCAACCTGAGCCCTAGGTACCCGTTTCGTTTCTGCATGACTAAAATGCCGTCCTGATAGATTTATATCGATGTAATAATAATGATAGGTGTTGTGTAGGATTTATATTGTTATATGTAACTTCACGGCAAAATCTCCCAAATGGGTTAACAGTGGCTGGATACACACCTACATCATAATGTGGTGACAGTCTCGTTCACCAAATCAAGCCTTGTGTGACTGACTCAGTGCATTGTTGGTGTTTGGACTAAGTTGGCTTTATATACGAGTAATATATCTCAAAAGTCATAATATCACCAGATTTAGAGTAATAAAAAGAAATTAAGAAAGAAAAATATTTATTTTGAAGCATTACAATAGGTAGGTAGAAATAATTGACTATTACTTTACAGCAAAATAAAAATACTTCAAAAGAGGTTTGCCACTCAGCATTATGCTGCGGTAATTTACTGCCTCAGCGCTGATTTGTAGTGGAAACCCTGTTTGAGCTGTGTTTTTTTATTAGTGGTAAGATGACAGATTTCGCACTGTGAGCAATAACAATGTATACTGGGACCTTATTGCGAACAGTCTCGAATACGCCATACTCGAGATTTCGAGAGAAAAATTAATGCAAGTATGTAAATTAACGGGTCTCAAGCTAGTCTGGAGTACTCGAGACTGTTACATTTAGACTATCTGTACCTTTTCACGGCTAAACTGCACACTGAAAAAAAAACGTCATGCACAATGTAACAGGCCGAGATTCCTGATGCATTATTAATTTCTACAGGTTGTAGAAATTCATGTCGGTTACACATAGAATTATGTGTGGGTGTTACACAGTGTTAATAAGCTTGTGCTACTTTGAATATCATAGAAACACACTTAGGTGGCAAAAAACTTACAGTTCGCTGGATGTTAAGCGGTCAGCGTAGCTTATAGACGCTTTCAACACCAGGGGCATAACTAGCGCGTTGCAGACCCTTCAAATATCTAATAACTTATCAAACTGTAGCCCCTCGAGAAAACCTTGGCATAGTTCATTCCGCAACCACAGCGTTCGCGGGAACATTTCTTCTGAAACCGCACCGTGAATGACCATATAGGTTTAAAGGTGTGAGAATAAATTCCTTGTCGAGAAGGTAGCCGTGGGTATAATTTCGAACAACTCCTATGTATACATACTATTATACAAGCAGTTGAATACACACAGGGAGACAAAGTCTCTCCTTAGACTGTATATATCATTCATCAGACAGATTACTATATGTTGTATACAGTATATATAATTCCTACGTAAAATAATAAACATACTTAGCCAACAAAAGTTATTATTACACCACTAGCTATTAAAAACAGGCAGGCGGATGGCTTAGGTTTAGTAATAAGATCCCGTTGGTACCCTTTGGGTACATAACCTTAAAAATGGCCAAGATAATCAATGTTTGCACAGCTATGCGTTTTATAGTTTTAATACTGAATCTTAAAACTAACCGATTACGTAGGTTTCCTATTTATAGGTGAGCAAAGCCGCTATAGAACATTAGTAAATTTACTGTCCTCCATGGAAATGTCATTTACGAGGTACATTACGTAACACCGGGACGCAGGAAAATATTTTACGAGTGTCGTGCCAAAGGAAACAATAAAATCTAATAGCCTGCTTTCCGCTGTTGCAGACACTATGTAGGTACGATTGAATTCAGATGATTTTGTCCTCCGGTATTATTTTGTGGCTGCGTACGGTTCTTATTGTTTATCGATGTAATTTTTTCTTCGGCTTCAGGGTTCCGTAGCCAAACAAGGCAATACGAGTGCCTTGTTATTATATCGTAAGGTTTAACATAAGGACTTATATCTCACTCACGCACAAAGGGTTCCTTACCATTATCTATAAAAACGGCAAAAACATCACGTTTGTTGTATGGGAGCCCCCCTTAAATATTTGTTCTATTTTAATTTAATTATTTAATTTAAAAGTAAATACATAAATAAATATTCTGTGAATAGTTCAATCTGTTGCCGTTATCAATATCGAACAGAAACGAGCGCAAAATCACGTTTATTGTATGGGGAGCACCCTTAAATGTTTATATTATTCAGTTTTTTAGTATTTGTCGTTATGGCGGCATACAATACATCATCTGTGAAAATTTCAATGGTCTAACTATCACGGTTCATGAGATACAGCCTGGACAGACGGGTGGACAGCGGAGTCTTAGAAATTGGGTCCCGTTTTTACTCTTTGCGTACGGAACCCTGAAAAAATTTATATCTGCGCCTTTGCAACGAAATTTACTTGTGTTAATTTAATATTTAGTCGAATGTTTTCTCTCACATTCTCAAAGCCGAATGTATTTCTGCTAACCAAACTGTGATTTTAAAATGATTTGATTGATTCAGCACATTGAACTAAATTATCATGTATCTGAAATATGTTTTTTGTGCTCATACTATTTATTGAATGATTTAAGTATATGCATACCTATATTGTAAAAATCTATTCCAGTAGGTACTCTTGATAAAAAGTATTCTAACTCACTCTCCGGCCCATCAAAATCACCCAGATATAGTTGTCAAATAAAGGACAAACCATTAAAAATATTTTCCCACTTATAATATTAGCAGGAATTTTTAATATTATTTGCGAGTATGAAGGAAGACCTGCTTAACTTCGGAACTGCGGAAAACTGCCAGTAGTCAAAGTAGACACATCTTTTTTAAGTAGGTATGAACCTATTCTTAGTCCTACTTGAAATATATATTTGTATACTACGTTATATATCGTCAAAATTATGATTTCAAGCAATATTCTTTTAAGTTTTTACCTTTTAAGGCTCAGAACCCTAAAAGTCTTTTTTGAAATTTGTAATCTAAGCCTTTTCATGATACCCTTTGACCTAATAACACTAAGTCCTGGATTTCGACTCCCATTTCGGACTGCATTCTCTAATATGTATGTATGTTAGTTTAATTTCATGGATTTTATTCCCATAAGGGGTTAACCAATGGCTGGACACACACCTACACCGCAGTATGGGAGACAGCCTTGTTTCACCAACCACCCCAGTCCTGTGACAGATGCTGATCCAATCGCTGCAACACTGCTTCAGACCCAACAGTGTATATATGGACTAAGGTGGTTCTATATGTACCATATTTCGTAAATACCAGCTTTTTAGTAAAAAGCGGTAAAATACAAGATCAAGGACCGAATAATATACCCCCTTTGCCAATTCTAGACAAACTAAAAAGTAACTCAGCATTGGAAAACCCGAAAAGCATTCTACTATGCCAAATTTTTTCAATTATTTACCGAAATAAAGCACTATGTCAGACAGACAGACATCGAAGAGATACCTTTAGATTTTCTCTTTTAATTCTATATCCATACTAATATTATAAATGCGAAAGTAACTCCGTCTGTCAGTCTGTCTGTTACTTCTTCACGCTTAAACCGCTAAACCGTTTTAGATAAAATTGGGTATAGAGATAGTTTGGGTCCCGGGAAAGGATAAACAATTGTTTTTATCCCTAAAAATTTAATTGTTCCTGCGGGAATAACTAGAAGCGAACTTAAACGAACTGTAGCTGCAGGTATAGCTTGCTATAGCAAACTTTATTAAGGAGTTAACGTAAGAATCTCACGCTGATAACCAAATTTATGGCGGGCGGAGCTACTGGAAAAAGCTAGTACTTTATAAAAAAAGACGAAAGCTAATAGCAAGAATAGTTGGGTAATTGCAGTTATAATAAGCAATAGAAACTACCCTTTTTAGGGGTACGTAGTCAACAAGGAACGCTTAGTTTCACCATGTCCGTCCGTCTGTCTGTGGCTTAGCTCAGAGACTATGCGTCTGCCGGACAAGAAGCTAGCCCCCCATTTGCACAAACCCTCGGGCACTCCGTAAGATGGCAACTTCGATAGAAGACCCTGGTGCCAGACCCGATCGAACGCCTTTGCTATGTCCAGGCTACATGCCAATGCCTCCCCCTGACTCTCAATGGCTAGTGCCCATCGGTGTCGAGCGACCGTGGCGAAAGCCATATTGACGATCACTGACCAGATCGTGTACTTCTAGGTATCTTAGAAGCTGTGTGTTGATCACACGCTCCATCACCTTAGAGAGGAGAGAGGTAATAGCGATAGGCCTGTAATTCGATGGATCTGATCTATCGCCCTTTTTGGGCACCGGGTGCACATTTGCAGTCTTCCATGAAGACGGAAATTGCCTAGTGTGGTAGGAAAGCGCGAAGAGGCGCGTGAGTACAGGACATAACTCAGGAGCACACTGCTTAAGCACCACTGCTGGTATACCGTCTGGCCCACTCGACTTATGAACGTCTAGAGTCTAGTCTAGAGAGTTGTTCATACAAGGTAGGTACAGATTGTAATATTTCGTTTGTGAGTATCATTTACCTGCATATATTATGTATATATGTGTGTATGTATTTATAATATATGGATATTTGTAAATTGTATGTAGTTTATCTATACATTTTAAGATCTATGTATTTCGTATGTTTATTTATATTTAAATTCTCATACTAAACATTTATTGTACCGCCTAAACGCTTTCTGTTTTACCCTATGGTTGGTTGGTAGAAAATGCTGTAGGTATGGCAATAAGCCCACTATTGTGCAAAAATAAATTTGTACTAAAAGAATATGTAAATACATATAAGAATTTCTCTTTTCATCCCTTATTAGGGTGAACCTCTAGGTGTTGATTTTCCAAAATAGGCCTTTTTACCTAGTTGTAAAAAAATATAATATGTTTTTACAAGTCGGTGTTGAAATATGAAGTAGGTACACTCCAAAAAAATTGTAATAAAAAAACAAAAAGTTTGTAATAATTCCTTACCTTTATTTTTTAGCTATTAGGGTTTCCTTCTATATTTTAAGTTTATTAGTAAATGCAATTGCAGATGAGAATTTCTACAGATAACTCAAAAATTTTCACTATTACCTACCTTATTCCTATTGATGCTTTATAGGCTTCAGTAAGCCCAAACTTTGTCATTGCCAGTTCGTGTTTATTTTTGTCACTAAGTATTTCTCGAAAATTTATATATTTATGTTTATGTACGTCTAACGCTGACTGGCCTTTGTTTGTCCCGGTATAATCTATACACACACTGGTAAACGTGTATCTTGCGGCTTCGTGGCTCAGCGGGTGACTTGCCTGCGTGGGTTCGATTCTGGCACAGGGCAAACATTTATTAATAAACATTGTGTTTGTTTTGAGTCTATTTTCTATGTATTTATTTACAATAAAAAGTATTTGTATAATTGTATTCCTTGACTGGTGTTTATAGTACAAGCTTTGCTGAACCAGATAGCGCTGTGTGTAATGTCCAAAAATATTATTAACATAATTGTAACATCAAAATGCAATTAGGACCCCATTATATGTACGGAAGCATGACTCGAAAATTGAATCAACAAACTTACACAAAATAAACGAAAGGTACAAACGAGCCATCGACGAAGGGTTGGCGGCAAAAGAAATGTCTATTCACTAAGTGGCATTTCTTGTTCAAAATGGGTTTGGGCCAGATGTATAGAAGAAGGGCATTCCGTTCAGATTGGACGATCGTCAAAAGGGACGAGTTGCCAATTTACGTTGAGCCGACATTCGACTTAATAACGAAAAAAATACTTTGTGTGTTGCTAAAGTCAAGATATTTTCGTTTACAGAATATGGGAAGAGCACAAATCAGTATGAATACAAAGTTATCAAAGATTATTAAAAATAAACGCAAAGGTCATACTAGGAGTCGAAGCGCAGCGATGTTTGAGAAAAAAAAATATGTACATGACATCTGTTTTTTATTCCATTAAGCTGGCAAATGAGCTAACGGTCCGCCTGATGGCAAGCAGCTACCGCAGCCTACGGACGCTTATAAATATCTAATAACTTCTTTCTTGAAGAACCACCTATTCTAGTCCTTAGAGCAAACCTCGGCAGGGAGCTCATTCCACAACCTAAGCGTTCGGGGGAGGAAATTTCTTTAAAACCGCACTGTTCGTGACAATTTAGGTTCTAAGGTATGAGGATAAATTGTCTACCAATGGTGAGTGGTGCGATGGTAAAAAGAAGCGTGTGTAGTGGGCATCATTTCGAACAATTCCTTAGAACACTTTTCTTTATATACAAGCTGTTGAACTCATACAGGGCAACAAACTTTCTCCTCAGACGCAAGGGTTCGTTCTACTTGTGAGTTTGAGATCGTCGACGATTGTCTCAGCTTATCGTTGAATCGAGTACAGACGGGTAAGCTAGTATGGTGCATCCATCCTAAAATGGTAGCAGTACTCCATGTGGGCCGGACTTGCGACTTCTCTTCGCTTAGCGTTAATTTATCCCTCTCTTACTGATGATGTTAAGAATTAGTTTGCTGTTGAATTCAAAATGGAAAAGTAAGTCACCAATCCGTTTTATTTTTAGAAAAAAAACTGACTTACACAAGTACATTTTCAAGTAATGCCATGTCAAATTTCATCTTAATCAGCGGTTTAAGCATGAGAGGTAGCAGACAGACAGACATAGATTTGCATTTATAATACGAAAATTAGTATGGACTGAGAAAAAGATTATTTAGGTTTACGCTGCAGACAGTGATTTGAGAGATAATTTATTTTCATGTAATCCAATGTGTGGAGTGTCGTTGAATACGTTGCGTTTAAGGTTTTTAAATTACCTTTTATCCTAAGGTCTATATTTTGCATTAGCTCCCTTATTCGAAATTTTTCTTACCTTTCTCTAACTTTTTAGCTCCGTGATCTAAAATATATTATATATTAATGTAATCTGTATATATAAAAGAAGAAACTGACTAACTGATTTAATGACATATCTAACCCACAACCCAAACCGCTAGGTCTAGAAACTTGATATTTGGTACGTGGGTTCCTTACTTGACGTAGGGATCCACTAAAAGAAGGGGTAAAATTTTGGGGGTTGTATGAAAATCCGTCAATTTTCAAGCTAAATGCCTAACATGGTATTCGGTCTTTAGGTTGAAAATTAAGATTGACGTGTTTCACTGTTTTTCCCTAGGGGGCAAAACAGGGGATGAAAAGTTCTATGAGAATTCCGATATTTGCAGGTAAAACAAAAAAATATTTAAATATACCTTTTCTTCCTAAGACCACGCGTTCCAAGTCGCGGACAAACGCTAGTATATTATATAGAATATGAGACCCGCGAGTACTGCAGACTTTTCGTAATAAACTCCCTGGTTTATAATGGCAATTTCAAGTGTTACGACACAAAGTAAAAGTCCTTTGTTTTAAAGCATTGGCAAAGTTCCAACAAGCTTGGGTGGGATAACCACAATATTTTAGAAACGTTAAAATATCTCTCATTCTTGCTTCAGTGCGATACGTGAAGGTAAACTATAAGTAGGTTGGTAATTGGTTTTCCGAAACAGGAAAGCTTCTGGTAAAAATACTTTATTGTTATGAGAAAAATATTTGCGTGTTAGAAGTTAGAAATTATTTTAATATCTTTGCGTGATTAGTACGGCCAATGGAATGGAACTTTAGGCCCTACCTTTTTTTGAAATTGGTATTTATCAATCTTTTATCTACAACACGGCAAGGACTACTGGTCCCCACTCCGTAGTGGTAAACTTTAGGTGAACTTTTAATTATATCGTTTTAGTGGGTTTTTGAAAAAAAAATTTGAAAAAGCTTGCATTTTGGGATTCTGTAACCAAATGGCAAAAACGGAACTAATAAGGGACTGATCAACCCTTTTACGTTTTTGTTTGTCTTTGTTTTAGTTTTGTATATGTTGTTGTTTTCTCGTCAGGCTTATATTATTGCAGTGTCATCTTTCGTTCTGCAGCAAATATAAATTAAGGTTCCATATTGGCTCACATACAATTTTTTGTTCGAATTTTTCGAATCTCTCTTCATAATTGTTTTTTTCATACATTAATAATTCAATTATCGTTACTCATAATAAACAATATTCCAAAAATTTTCACTCATAATGGAATTACTGAAATCGTATGTTTACCTACTCATAATATTTATTTTTTTCGACAAAATTATAATTCCTTTAATTGTTTTGACATTACGATTGGTACCTACGAATATCATTAAAATCTATAAATTCGCGTTAATAATGTCGTATAATCGTATTTATTCATTAAAAGTTAATTTTTTACTTTTCTGCACCATGTCGTTTTTGTGTAAAAACGATTTAATCGGCGGCCAAATTTTTTGTATGAATTCTTAAAAAAAATTGCTTGGTATATTTTAAACCCACCCCTTTGTTGTTTGACAAAGCATAACCAAACCTAACCTAACCTAGTAATAGTATTTTAATAAAGACTTTCCAAAAAGTATTTTTAACTATTGGAATTTTTTTATTTAATTTGTGTAAAAGGGAGTGCTACTCTAGTGATTAAAATTTACTCAAAAAAAACTTGGTGAAGACAAGTAAATATTTACCCATTAAAAAATTTAGGAACAATTATCAATATGCTTAAAAATATGTATAATTCTAAACGATATTGCTTGAAATCGTAATGTTAAAAAACAATATAAACACAAATATTAATATTAGATATATTTGTGTTGGATAACATCACAATATGAATATGAGTAATTCGGAATTATTTTCGTTATAAAAACAAAATAATTATAAATAATAATGATTTTAATGAAAAATTGTAGAAAATACATTTTCGGACTTTCAATAACCGAATTTGCAAGTTTATATGAACTTTGGCGAAACCATAAATTAATGATTCTTAATTAATATTTATAAAATCACTATAACTATATTTATGTCTATAATATCAATTTACCACCTCTTTCACCATCTGAGTTATCTAAAAAAATATTTTATTTATTTGTAACATAACTTTTATACTCAGGGACGACACGTATAAAGATAAACAAAGAAAATACAACAAATGCAAATTTTTGTTTTCGATAAACCAATTAATTTAAATTGCTCGCGTAAAGTAACTACAATTATAAAAAAAAAAATTTAACACACTCAGTGCTTTGACTGTTAAATAGTCTCATCAGATAGCTTTTATAAGTAAAGTAGAGAGTAAAAACATCGCTACAGTGTGTATAGTTGTCACATATAGAAGGTATAGGACATTAAAAATTGTAAAGTTAACTACATGATTGGTATAGTTACTATGTTTTTTCTAAGTTAACAATACACATCGTAACTCTAACAGGAATGTGGACCTTACAATTTTATTGTACTATATGTGACAACTATTCAACGTTTGCTAGAATTTGTTTGTCACTGAAAAACAAAAATATACATATAACCTCCTCCTTTTTTGAAGTCAGTCAAAAAAGAAAAAGTGTGACTGTATAATCTAGATTGATAACATTATGTTCAGCAAGTATAATAAAAAGATATACAAAAAATCTTAAGGTTTCTTTTTCAGTCAAAGTTAAATGCGTTACAGACGGAGAATCAGCTAGGACTAGCTTGCATGGCCGTAGCCAGTAATTAAAATTTTTGGGACTCTGGTAATCTGCATCAAACAATGTTTTGTAAAAATGAAAAAAATTTGTTATCTTCTTTGATATTTGATGAGCCCCCAAAACTCCCCCCTACCTATGTCCCGTCCTTATCAGCTTAATTATGTTAGTACCATTCCCTGTGTAGGACTGTTAAAAGCTTATTTATGCCTTCAATATCAGTAGAAACAGAAATGCCAACGAACTTTTGACGTATGTAGATACTTAAACATTTATCATGCTGTACTATTGTATTAAATAATGTCTATTGTTCAGCAATTTATACAAATTCAACTAATAGCCATAAATACGCATTTATATTACAAATTTCATACAAAATTTGTAATAGTCAAATCTATTTTCTATAAAAACTGGCAAAAAATAATTAAAAACACCGGCTAAAAATATGAAAGGGATTTTGGCTGAAAACGTCTAATGCACAAAAGAAACTTTGCATAAACGAAACAGTAAAACTTTATTTCACAGCTGCTACAAAAAAAGTGACGATCATTTCAGCAGCTGTAAATTCATCGATTTGTTTGTTTTTTTCCTAGGTCCTTTTTTATTCGATGATGTCGTATCTACTTAATTAATGACTACATTAATTTTTATACAAATCAACATAAATAAGTATATGGCAAATCAAAAATCTTACTGCTTTAACCGAAAACAGAGTAGTAAAGCATATATAGTAAGGACGTTTCACACATGGGTTAGGGCTCCCTGTCAAATAGCAAAAACAGAACCTTATGTCCGTAGATCTTTACAGCAGATTTGTAATTCCGTCACCTTTATCTTTTAAAAATGGCCAAGTGCGAATCGGACTCGCGCAAAAAAATCACGTTTGTTGTATGGGAGCACCCTTTAATATTTATTTTATTCGTTTTTTAGTATTAGTTGTTAAAGCGGCAACAGAAATACATCATCTGTGAAATCTTTCAACTGTCTAACTATCACAGTTCATGAGATACAGCCTGGTAACAGCGGAATCCTAGCAATAGGGTCCCGTTTTTTACCCTATGGGTACGAAACCCTAAACTAGCAATGCTTTTTTTTAAACAAGTCTTAAATTATAAATTGAATGACTAAATAATAATTACATAATATATATTAATATATGTATATAATATATATTTATTATATGATACCATTTTTGCAAGTCATTGGCTTCCAAATTTGAAAAATTTGTGTCGCACGAAAGCAAACTTTATAAATATTTCTAACGAAAATTGTGTCTTAAGCAAAAAGATTAAAAGCTCTTTATAACATGTGTTGCCAAATTATTACAAACTGCACCTTTTATGAACCAAAAGTTTCAAAATAAATGCAAAGTTCTGAATTTGATTAGGAATTTAATAATTTCTAAAGCAGCGGTTGTTGCATATTGAATGCCCTTTTAAAGGAGAAAGTTCTAACTTTCTAGAAGTAGTTCTGCGCTTACATTGTTCTCCTTAATTTTAGTTTAATTAAAACGGTATGAATTCAGTTACTATCGTCATTATTTATAGTCCAATAACTACAGAATGCTAGGTCAGATGACCTTGACTGCAAATATGGAAATTATAGAGGCGGTAGGTACGAAACTACTAGACAGAAATGTTGCTATAAATATTTCTGCATAGGAAAATAAAACATAAATGGGTCGATCTCCAATCCAGGCTATTTATTTTTTTTGCTTTTTGGCGGATTCCGATGAACGTATAAAAAAGTTGTATTCATTTGAAACCTTTTGCTGGAGGACAAGCCCTTTTAGTAATATGATTAAAATTACTGTTTTTTAGGATTTCGTACGTCCACATGAAACAATGAAACCCTTATAAAGCCTATAATCACTCATATGACAAATAAAAATAGCGTTTTGCAAACTATACAGTGTGACATATCAATCGGCACTTATTATTTTTTAAACTGCTCCCCTTCCCTTATTGACCTTAATTTAGTCTCACCTTCCAAACATATTACGAAACATGGACAATGTCCTGCAGAAACATTCTCGCATTACGATTTGATATATATTTATCGTATGAGAATCGCCTTCCTAAATCAAAATCAAGAATCATCATGCAGCGATATTTCTGTGATTTTATTGTAAATCTTCTTTTGGAAGACGCTCAGAATACTGATTGTTAGATTTTTGATGAAAAAGTAGAAAGTTTTAATTCACTTATTACTAAATTTGATGACATCCATGTTCCAATCAACCCGGTTAAATTGAAACATCAACCTGCACCATAACTAACTGATGAAATTAAAAAAATACAAACAAAAACAACCAGGCTAAAGCGAAATTCAAATTGAACAGAAGACAACTGTACTAAGAAAAAAAAATTTCGAAAGCGTTGCAATAAGGTTTGTAGGGATGCGAATCGATGCCAAATTCACAAATCTGTCACGAACGGTCTGTAAATATCTAAAGTCACTAGTAGTTGGCAAGTCTCACGATAAATTTTCACGCAATGACATCAATATTGAGAACTCGACGGGAGTGGTAACTGTCAGTCTGTTCTCTTGTCGGTAAGGGGGGCCTAGCTCTTGAGAGGAACAAGTTTGTAGGTATCAACAAGGGAGTAGAGGTATCACTTAAAGAAAAAAAAGTGTAGTGTAACCTGCTAATCGCGACGCTATCTCACGTTCTCCAACACGACCAAAATCTAGTCGGATATCCCTTTTCACTAAGTTTCACTTCAGTCTTCAAATGTTCAATAACTTCACTAAGATTTCACAAATCCCAAGTCGCGGACGACTTCACAAGCGTTGGAAGCGACACTCGCGTATTGCGTTGTTAGTGGTTTTTTGTTCAAATTATAATTAGCCATATTTGACAAAATATAATGTAAAGAAAATTCCGTATTCAAATATTTATGAAACAAGTCCTAATAGCAGTTTAAAGTGTCGTCATAATGTAAGATATAAATAAGTCCTACGTTTTAAAAGCACTGGCAACGTTCCAGTAAGTTTCGGAAAAACATTCTATTTTAGAAACGTGAGGTACAAAATACTAAGCTATATTAGATAGGTACACATTTCTTAAAGTACTGTATTTGTGACTAGAGACGCTATAGTAGACTGTGTTACATTCTGTGAAAATTAAAGAACTGTACTTTGCTTCTTTATTAATGTTATATGTAGGTATAATATATAATAATTTACAGAAATATAAGAGTCGCAGCGGTATGTTGAATAACGTATTAATCTTCCTTAAGAAATCAAATGCAAACATATTTTTTTCACCTCACCAGCACGAAAAGGACAGTTTTGCTATCTAAATTCAGTGAGCAAAATAGAATTTTGCTCACTAGTGAGGCAAAGTAATTCACTGTTCCAACATTGAATTTTGGAATTAACCCGATGATGAAAAAAAACAATACAAGGACCGGTCAAAAACAAATTTCGGGACAAATACTTAACCTTGTTCATTTTAATTAAGAATATAACTACATAGCATTTTTTCGTTTTTAAGTGAGTTTTTATAATTTATTTATAATTTAGTATGATTAAAACTTTATACACTTAAAAAATATCATACGTTGTTTTGATTGCAATGGCAGAGGTTGTAGTACAATTTCGAACGCAAACTCAATTTTAAAAAAAAAAACAAAGTAATATGGCGGCAAGCTAGTTTTCTGAACATAAGATTGTTTATTTAATTAATAATTCTGTTTTGTTTGAAAAATTAGCAATACAAGCTACGAAGATATTTCTCAGACAACAGAAGAATTAAGACAACAAGTCTCCAATGCCGAACTTAACTTTTTACCAGAAAAGTCACGTGAAAATATTTTTCTCGCTGGTAGAGGTGAAAAGGTGTATGTTGGACGCCTGAGCAAATTTTTTCGGTCTCGTGCACTTCTACCAAAAACCACTTTTACTCACTCGTATAACAAATAACTATTTAATCACATCTATTAAAAAAGAGCTAGTTGGTTCCTCATAAACTGTTTGAATCCCTATGGACGCAAAGTGGTATCAATTTGGAATGTGGATTATAAAAATCAAGAACATTGTATGAACAAGTTACTAGCTGTATAATTAAACGGGCCGCGCTCGGACCAAACAAAATATTGTGAAAAAGTTAAAACCGCTTAAAAAGTATTCCGTCTTTGTAGTTGTTTACTTTAATTTTTATTTATGATGATCCTTTATAAAAAAAATGGGTTTTCCTCAAGTAGTGATAATGAAATATATAAATGTACTATTCTTATTTATAAGTTACACTTACCTCTTTTCTCATAGAGAAAAAGTAAAATGTATCACTCGGTCAAAAAGTAATTTTACCTCGTGTGCCCTCCTTTGAAACTTTTGATTCTACCTTAGAATCCTTCGCTTTACTGTGGACTCAAAAAAGCGCCCTCGCCATAAAAATATTATTTTGATCCCTTGTGATACAATCTACTATTAAGGTCCAACTGGTAGTTCCAGAGATTAGAGTGTTAGAAGAAAAAAAACAAACATTTTTGAAGTTATACTTGCATAATAGGAAGTTATTTTAGGTGTTTAAGTAGGTAGGTAGGTTCCTGTTTTATAGTGCTGGCTGTTTTAATTGGGTTTGAGCTGTGGTTTCACCGGGAATTCTAAATAAAATCGTTTCAAAAACTTGAAATTCAAAAGATTTTGTTATTTGTTGTCCTCACACTAGATCGGAAAGGCATTTTTTTATAGATCTTTTTTATCTGCACGTAAAAGTGAAATTTATCGCCTAAAATATGACCGGATGCGCGATGGTGTGGCGATAGACATGGACAATGTGCCTCGAGTTTGTAATTTTCGTACCGTGTTTTTCTTTACATTTGCGAGTAAATAAATAAATTATGAGATGAATAAAGAAATAAACTTACCTAAACGCAATTGAAATAGTGGGAATAGAAGTAGCAAAAACAACGCCAACGCCAGATGGCGCAAGAGCTAGCGCTTCGGAGCCTCTAAATATCTAAAGAATTTAGGAATTAAAAAGTTTTGGCTGAAGTTAAAACTTGTAATTCTCGCTTGTAGTGTGTCTTGAACAGACAGCTTTTATACATAGTTAATAAAATAGGCCCGTCATTGCCACCTGTGAGTACTATGAACACGCGCTTTGCTTTATGAAAATAAAATTTACAAAGAAAAAGCCAATGGGAGTATTTATGGTCTTAGTTAAACACTGTTTACGAGTAAGAGTGATGAAAAAATTACTATCATTAACACTGTAGATTGTTGATATAAAAACAGATATACCTACATACATAACAGCAATGCAAGGGTGATCTAAAAAAGTTATGAAGGTCTGAGAAAACATTTGAGGGTACCTCTCAAGATCCCAGGCTTAAGCTTGGAAAATTTATAGCAAAGAGCGGACAAAACGAGCCATTTCTCAAAACAAAAACTTTCTATTAATTAAAATTAAACGTTCAGCTGCTCACTGTGGGTTTTGATGAAACAGTTTGTGTATATATTATAAATATATTTAAAAAGAAACATTAAAAAGAATAAAGTTGCGTTTTGCAAATTCATTTTTTTTCATAAAATAATAGGCAATTGTTAATCATTTTTTATATTTTGAAATTCTGCTTATAAAAATAGCTTCTTGGAGCCCTTCTTGTATAATTATACTAATTTAAACCAAAATATCAAATTTTCAAAAAACTCTTTATTTTATTATATTTTTTAAAATTATCAAAAAAATAAGATTTTTGAATTGTTTGTTGATTTGAATAAATTATAAAAAACAAGTTTTGGATTACTTTTATAACGTTTTCTTGTAAAGTAAATATAGTAAAAGAGCTTTAAGAAGCGAAATATTTTTAGACCTATTATCTTAATAGTTATGTCGTTTTTAATGCAAGCCAAAGTTCAAAAAATGACTATTCAAAATAAATTTATTTAAAACGTGACTATATTGTTTTCAATTTGTAGAATATACCATAATTTATTCAAATTTTAAATTGATTTTTAATACTATAAAAAAATATTTTGTGTTTCGTACTCTAAGACGCTGCGCGCCTATGACATAATATAAATTTCCTTCAAACTTTCATTTTTCAGAAATTAATGGGAAATTCAATATTCTACAACTATCTGAAAGACATAGTACACATAAAACACTTAGTTTAGGAGCTACAAACGAAAAACTAAAGAAGCCCAACTGCAAGATAGCACAGGAGCCTCGAGATCAAAAAAACTTAGACCGTTTATCCTAGAGCCCCCCCCCATTTTTCGAAAAATCTATGCTCATAGCGTTGTTCGGAGGTCATATTTTGACCTTAGGTTCAGTATTGAGGATGTTTGATTTGTTGGACTTGCGCACCGAGGGTTTGTTTTTATATTTAAGAGCTCACACACACACACTATAATCCCTGCAAAATTTAAGCTTGTTTATGTGTTACTGTTTTAGCAACTATATTCTTAAGAGTTTATAAACAGGATCACATTTTTATATTGGAAATGATACTTAAATTTTAAGCAACGTCGGGCTTGGTCGGCTACGGAACTAAGGTTGCGCAAGTTCAACTCCAAGTTGACCGATTTTAATAACACGCATGTCATATTACGTAATTTGCGACCACAAACGAAACGTGTTCCGCTAAGCGTTCACCCATCCAGTAACCGAGCAAGCCCGACGTTGCTTAACTTTGAGTACCGTTTCCAACAAAAAAATGTGTTGTTGCCTTGTATGTGTTATACTGTTTTTAAGATAGGGCAACTAGATTAAAATGAGAAACAGTTACACATTTTGTTTATTAGAAACAATATTCAATGCTAAGCAACGTCGGGCTTAGTCAGTGATTGGATGTGTGACCGCTTAGCGACACACTTTTTATTTTTGTTTGTGTTCGTAAATTACGGAACCGACTTGCACTTGACAGATTTTAATAACACGCATGTAAGACAAACACGAAAAGTGTGCCGCTAAGCAGTCACCCCAATTTCTGACCACCGAGCTTCTTGCGCTAATTGATTTTAGGTATCCTATGTGCTACTGGGGCGGCGAGCATGGTGGTTCTAGCCAGGATGGGCGAAACTAGCGTGAATTTAGGTATTTCCTTCTTATAATTTAAATTAATACACATGTTGCAAATGTAAAATGTATACGTTATAGAAAACATGTATTTTTGTTGTAATTCAAAAACTGATGACCTTCCGTGAAGTATTTACGCCGCAGTGAGGGTTTATTTTGTTTTAAAACAATAACTTTGAATTTTTTTTCTATCGAGCCTTCTAGAGATTAATGGTCGGCCAGATAGACATACTTCCTTACTGGACCTTCTGCTGACTACGCGTCCGGACGGATATTCCGTCTCAGTAGATGCGCCTTTAGGCTCCTCGGACCACTGTCTCGTTCGGACTCAAGTGTCATGCACACAACCCGATCCATCTGGGCCAACTAATTGGCGTCGTGTGTGGCATTATAAATACACATGTTGCAAATGTAAAATGTATACGTTATAGAAAACATGTATTTTTGTTGTTATTCAAAAACTGATGACCTTCCGTGAAGTATTTACGCCGCAGTAAGGGTTTATTTTGTTTTAAAACAATAACTTTGAATTTTTTTTCTATCGAGGAAAGTAAAGGTTATCATGTTTCTAAAGTGTATGATTCACAGAGTGAATCCTTCAATATCTTAAATACTCGTATTAATTGCATAACTTAAGCTTTAGTAATGACGGTACAGTTAGGGATCAAACGAACACAAATTTAAAAAATGAACCCGGTACACGCTTTACTTTAAATATCGTTTCCAACACACAAAAACACTGGTTCTCTTAATAATATTGCTAGATGGCATTTAAAATGGTAATGGCTTGGGTCCGTCTCACACTTGGCCGGTTTTAATCATTTGTTGGTATACCTTAGACTTCACACTATTTTTCGAAGTTTGTATGGATTACTTTTAGCAGGATAGAGCAAAAACAAAAAAATGAATTTCTTGCATATCTTGTATATTTCCCCAAAATTTTTACTTTTTATTATTTGTAAGATAATCCCCCATTATAACACATATTCTGTCTAGAAGATAGAGCCCTTTAATGGTCGGCCAGATAGACATACTTCCTTACTGGACCTTCTGCTGACTACACGTCCGGACGGATATTCCGTCTCAGTAGATGCGCCTTTAGGCTCCTCGGACCACTGTCTCGTTTGGACTCAAGTGTCATGCACACAACCCGATCCATCTGGGCCAACTAATTGGCGTCGTGTGTGGCATTATAAGTCGGCAGACTGGGATGGATTGCGAGAATTTTACCCGTGAAGGCAGATCTGCTTTAGCTCAGATGATCCTGACGTCTACGCAGCTGCAGTCACTGGGCCAATCCTCGCTGGTATGGAATGTTATATTCCTAACCCGCGAGTAGCTGCCGGCGTCAAAAAACGACCGTTGTTTAATAGGTCTTGCGGAGAAGCTAAAATTCTTAAGCAAACTGCATATGAGGCTAGGACCACGGCTCGTTATTATAAGGATCCGAATATTTCTGAGTTGAAACGCAAATTATGTGCTGCCTTGAGATTCAGTAAGCAAGCAACTGCGAGAGCAAAATTCCAATTCATCAGCAAAATAGGTGGGCGACTTGCGAGCTATCCTTCGGGGAGTCGGGCATTCTGGTCGCTTGCCAAAGCTGCCGAAGGGAACTTTTGCCAGTCGTCGTTACCACCACTGCGAAAGACCGATGTTGACTTGGCCTATAGTGCTAAAGAGAAAGCCGATTTACTGGGTAGTCTCTTTGCCTCAAACTCGAATATGAACGATGAAGGCGCTGTACCACCTTTTATACCGTGGTGCGGTAAGACCATGCCGGAAATGCCCAAAACTGGTGTTAGATCAGATCCATCGAATTACAGGCCTATCGCTATTACCTCTCTTCTCTCCAAGGTGATGGAGCGTGTGATCAACACACAGCTTCTAAGATACCTAGAAGAACACGAATTGGTCAGTGACCGTCAATATGGCTTTCGCCACGGTCGCTCGATAGGTGACCTTCTAGAGTATCTCAAACACCGATGGGAACTAGCCATTGAGAGTCAGGGGGAGGCATTGGCATGTAGCCTGGACATAGCGAAGGCGTTCGATCGGGTCTGACATCAGGGTCTTCTATCGAAGTTGCCATCTTACGGAGTGCCCGAGGGTTTGTGCAAATGGGTGGCTAGCTTTTTGTCCGGCAGACGCATACGAACCGCAGTTGACGGTAGTTGCTCTGATAGCATGGACATTAATGCTGGTGTCCCGCAAGGCTCTGTGCTATCTCCTACGCTGTTTCTACTGCATATCAATGTCATGTTGGACATCAACAACATACATTGCTATGCAGATGACAGTACTGGAGACGCTTATTACACGGGTCGTGCAAACATCCCTCGGAAAACCGCAGAGAACTTGTGTCTCAAATCGAGACCACACTGTCCAAGGTCTCTGACTGGGGACGGGTAAACTTGGTCCGATTCAACCCTACAAAGACACAAGTCTGCACGTTCACCGCTAAAACGCTAAAAAACCCCATTCACTGTAGTTCCCTCTCCATCTCCAAGAGCATTGGGATACTTGGTGTCGACTTCGCCAGCGGTGTTCAGTTCCGAGATCATTTACAAGATAAGGTGAAGCTGGCGTCGAAAAAACTTGGTGTACTCAACAGAGCGAAGCAGTACTTCACGTCGGGGCAAAGGTTGTTACTTAACAAGTCGCAAGTTCGGCCCCATATGGAGTACTGCTGTATCTCTGGGCAGGTGCACCCGGATACCAGGTGGACCTTTTGACTCGGTTCAACGACGGGCTGAGAGAATTGTCGATGATCGCAAATTCACTTGCCGTATCGAACCCTTAAGGCTGAGGAGAGACTTTGCCTCCCTGTGTGTGTTCTACCGCTTGTACAATAGGATGTATTCTGAGGAATTGTTCGAAATGATGCCCACGGCTACTTTCTATACCATCGCACCGCTCGCCATAGGCAGGCAATTCATTCTCACACTTTAGAACCGAAATGGTCGCGTACAGTGCGGTTTCAGAGAAACTTCCTCCCGCGAACGCTCCCTGCCAAGGTATTCTCTAACGACGGGCTGAGAGAATTGACGATGATCGCAAATTCACTTGCCGTATCGAACCCTTAAGGCTGAGGAGAGACTTTGCCTCCCTGTGTGTGTTCTACCGCTTGTACAATAGGATGTATTCTGAGGAATTGTTCGAAATGATGCCCACGGCTACTTTCTATACCATCGCACCGCTCGCCATAGGCAGGCAATTCATTCTCACACTTTAGAACCGAAATGGTCGCGTACAGTGCGGTTTCAGAGAAACTTCCTCCCGCGAACGCTCCCTGCCAAGGTATTCTCTAAGGACAACAGTATGGGGTTCTTCAAGAAAGAAGTTATTGGATTTTTGAAGGGTCGACAACACGAGTGATACTTCTGGTGTTGCAAGCGTCCATAGGCCACGGTAACCGCTTGCCACCTTAGTGGTATAAAAAAAAAGTAGATTGTATTATGATACTTTTTAAGGTTATTGATCCTGCCTCTATATATTTAAGATTCTCTCATATTTACTAGCTGTAATTAATGGCTCCCTAAGGACAGACACACGTAGTCCATATAGGTAAAACAACCTATTAATTTGAAGTAAGCAATACTTAAGGTCTTTAATCATAATAAGGTTGCGCTTTACCCGTTTTCTTGAACGAAATAAAAACACCTATCGTTTTTTTTTTATCTACTTTTTCTGTAAGATCCGGTAGAGAAATATTTTTCTTAATTGCTTAACTTATTTTTCTTTTTGGAGTGTGTTTAGTAAAACAGTTAATGAAAAATAAGAAGAAACATGGGAAAACCGACGCAGAATTCTAACGCTAAGGATTGGTTATATCGTAAAAATACAGATTTCCATACAAACTTTAACTTTAACTTTATTTCGCTCCTTTGGTCCCCCAATTTTATCGCAAAATTCTTTTTTAGTCGAATTTTTTTTTAAGTAGGTAGACTTAAAAAGGTTTGAATACACTTTTAAATCATTAATTGATACAACTAAGTCAGTCGGACCATGTTTTTATATCTAAATATATATAAAAGAGAAGAAATTGACTGATCGATTTAATGACAAGTACCTAAGTATGTATAAATCAGTCAGTCAGTCAGTTTCAACGCACAGTGCAAAGCACACTATGCAGCTATGACTGAAAACCTAAAATAGAGACGTTAAGCTCTACCAAAAAAGGATTTTGCAAAGTTCATATCCTAAGGGATAAAATGGGAGTTAGGAGTTTATTTGGTAATCCATCCTTTTGAACTTAATGCATGTAAAAAAATTTTTGGCCTTTTAATAAATTAATTTAAAAAATTAAGATTGACCTGTTTTACCGTCTCTAGAAAATAGACATCTTCTAGTATAGTGGGCAAAAGAGGATATGAGAATTTGCATGAGAACTCCAATTTTTTCTGCAGGTAAAACCATGAACAGTTAAAAGCTTTCTTTTTCCCATAACTCAGGGGTCCCAAGTCGCGGAAATGCTAGTATATAATAGACAAACATAACAATCAGTAAACTTGTCTTGTACGTCACGATAATGTTCTGTTCGTGACTGTCGACGATGCAGTCAGTTAGTGCAATCAGACGGCGCAAACAGTTGGATGTTACTTTACGTCCGTAACATCTTCTTTGATTAATACTCAAAGGACGCAAGGAATCAACTCAATAAAGAACCAAAGGAACTCACGGAAAACGATTAATAGTTTCTGCGGGTAAAGTTAAATTTCGCTAGGAACACTGTAGGGTCTTAGTAGTAGTAGCATTAGATAGTTGTTGATAGATGTTTCATAACGGTATCGATTTGTAAAGCATTGCAAAGTTAGGTTTTGAGTATTATACTATAATTTAAAGAAGGATAGTATGTACCTAAGTTATCTTCATACAAGCCGTCAGAAAAAAACGCGCCATTTGAAATTTTTGAAGTAACTTTTTCACCGATGTGCTATAGCTTACCGTGGTAGTATTTAAAAGATGTAAATTATCGGTCATCTCTTACTTTTAAGCAGTAATTTCTAAAAATTTACAAAAAATATATAACTTTTATCAAAAATTGGTAATAACGATTGTCAGATGTTCGCAATAATTCGGAAACCCAAACTAATACGTACGACACGCGCTTGGCCGGTTTATTTAAATTTTTACATTCCAGGTAGAACTTAAAAACAATGGGTAAATACGGACTTAAGAGGATACACTTCTAATTTCTCATTTGTTTTTGACATTTACTGATCAATCACTGTGAAATTTCTTAATCATAATCCCAAGCCGAATACCTAGGTCTGTGGTTTTTCCAAAATCTTGTAAAAATTTCTATTAACTAGAAATCTTTTTTAAAACCATTTGTATGAAAAACTAGAACCCTGCATAACTTTTGAATTTTAAAATTTGATAGAAAACTGACACACTGCAGACCTAGATATTTATTACTAGAACGTGTGTTCAAAATTTCGTGGTGTTTGATCAGCAAGTGTTAAAAATAAGTGAGTAATTCGCTTGTATGAAGCCCGCTGCGTATCCTCTTAAGGTTGTTTCACATTATTCTGATTTCAACGAATAAGAAGACAAAATACGGTAGGTAATGTCGCTTAAATGAAAAAGCCGGATCACTTAAAACCTTGAATAGTAAACAGATTTATATCTTAACACAAGATTCTGTTTTCATCTACTAAGAAAAAGAAAAATACCTACTAAAATGTCTCTAAAATGAAAAAGCCGGAACATCTAAAGCCTTGAATGGTAAGTAGATCTATATCTAAACACAAGCTTCTGTTTTTAACTAATAAGAAACAGAAAAATAACTACTAAAATGTCTCTTAAATGAAAAAGCCGGATCACTTTAAACCTTGAATAGCAGGTAGATTCATATCTTAACACAAGCTTCTGTTACTGCGAAAAATATCAATATTTTTTATGAAAAATCTGAAAAACTTGCTTAATATGAAATGTGAAATATTTTCAGGATCCAACTTGCTCGGCGTGACCTATAACTTACTATTTGTGATTTAATTATGTGCATAACTTGGTGGTGGCAACTTGGTGGGGATGGTCACTGGTACGATAAGATAATAAAAAAAATATATGATAAAATTAGATACTGTTATTAACATAGCATTAAATATTGTATCACTACTAACAATCTATTGACATTGTCTGAAATAAGTTTAAATTTATTTATTTAGAACGTTCCTATATACCAAATAACAAAATATAAGTATTGATTTTTGAAATCTTTTTTTTTTCGTATCTAATCATTATTTGAATTAAAAATATCTAGAATCCATTCTTAAATACTTTATACTTAAATTGCTCATAAAGTCAACGCATTATAAATAACAGAGTGTATTTACTTATTTTGCAAAAAAAATGGTCTTTATCACTATAAAGAAATAATGAAAAAATATGCTATACTGCTTAGCCGGTTTTTACAACAGACGTTTGTTACCAAGCTATTTAATTATGGCTTGTATTTTTTTTAGGTTTTCAGGGGTGTAACCAAAGACCTAGAATTTTTCAAGGTGTTTACTTTTTAAATCACTATCTATTATTGCAATTAAATAGCGCAGATTCCGAAATTTAAGAACTTTTTTCCTAGATCTTTATAAGTATAAAAAGTATAAAAAGATCGTTTTTTGCTCATTGCCAAAAGTATAAGATTCTGAGTAACACCCTTTGTAGCTTCGATATATTCGTTCTCTGTCCCATGTAGTGCTATTTATTACCTATACTGTGTAACACACTACTAAAAAAACGAGTTGCACTCCGGGAGTGCCGGCAGAAGTGAAAACCTTTACACACGATTCGCGCTTAACACTCAAATATGTCACAAGACATGTCTTTGACATTGTCAAGAAATAATAATGTTTGTTTATTTACTTTTTTGACGTAGTATATTTGACATCGCAATCTGTCATAGAATTAAAATTCCATATCCAACCTCCCTGTACTACTCATAATCGCGAATACTAAAAATAAAAATTATAATAGGCGTGGCATAACGGTTTCCGTCTTACGAATTTCCACGATTAGGACACGTGACCTGACGCGAGTTTATCATTTTTTACCCATTCCAAAAAAAGTACACAACGCCGCTAAAGAAGTTATCACTTCAAAAACACAATTCGATTGTTTGTTTTTCACAAGGGTTCCACAGCAGTCGCAACATTTGTCGTACCGTTCGGTACTAAGCAGTGTCATTTGCACCATCAATGATACTGTTCAATACCTAATTTCTTCTGCAAATCACACCTGTCGAGTTTTTACTCTCAGATGGTGGTTGTTACCTAATTTGTGCCACTGTTGCTCACAGTAGTACGTCTCCGTCGTCCTGGTTTTAGTACAGAATACATAGAACATAAATATTCCGGCCAATACGAATTAGAGGCAACTTTAGCTCTCAACGAGTATTATAGTCTAGAAATAATACCTATACACAAATATTTTTTCTATAGTTTTACTATTTTTCATCATATACAAAATATCAATTTTTTGTTGAAAATTTAAAAAAAAATATATGAGTTTTCGAATTTTGTTATATTTTATTATTTAAAAAGACATTACAATATATCACTTTTTTACCCCAATCATTTCAAATATGGCTCAATAATTTCAAACAGGTCCGTTTATAAGGATGTAGGTATATATTATAGGAATAAGGAATACATTTTAATATGAACCAATTCTGCCTTCGTTGTAATTATGATAATAATAGATATCCAACTTGGATCGGATATTGAGTCCATTAAGATCAAATACCTTAACAAATAATTTCTGTCAACGATCAGGGACCTGTCTTTCAGGCTAATTAGAACTGGCGACGTGGGCGAGATTGTATTTCACTTCATAAAGAACAAAGATATGATTATAGAAAATGATAATAGATATCCAACTTGGATCAGATATCGAGTCTATTCAGATCAAATATCTTAACAAATAATTGCTGTTATCGATCTGGGACCGTCTTTTTGTTGTAACCGACTTCATAAGGAATAAAGGATAGATAAGAAAAGTAATATTAAGTATGGAGAGATAAATTAAATAATATTATTTTCGTATATAAAACAATACGAAAGTAATATCAATATATTTTATCTTTCTGTGATACAGCTTTTTACTAGTACCCTCCGGTAGTATATTTCGTGTCCAGTAGATAAGTGACCAACATAAGTAACTAATTATTGTGTATATATTATACTATCAACCAACCAAATACTTATTGTTAAGTCATAATAATTTAAACTGAAATTAGGTTAATTTGTTGTTATACGAATAAAGAAAAAAAAAAAAAAATTTTACTTTAGGAAGAGAACAGATTTTGTGTTGGATTCATTAATACCATCAGGTATTGTTTAGTTATTTATGTGATGAAATATTTGTATCAAATTTAAGATAGATTGGCTTAGAACATAGTTTTGGGAAAAGTAAAATGTTTATTCCACATCATAAATAAGAATCAACTGAGAATTTAACAATTCAAAAATATTCTGGTGCTGCTCTATCAAAATTTGTTTTCTAAACACCCCTTCATTTACTGATGGATATAAATTATATTTTAGATTAATACTTTGCCTGTCTGTATGTGTTCTACTGCTTGTATAATGGGATGTGTTTTATTTTTTTGAAATGATGCTCACGGCTACCATCACACCGCTCGCCATCGACAGGGAATTCATCCTCACATCTTAGAACCTAAATGGCCACGTACAGTGTGTTTTCAGAGAAACTTCCTCCCGCGAACGCTTAGATTTTTTTAAACCAACCAGGTGGCAAACAAGCTGCCCGCCTGCCGCCTGATAGTACTATGGACGCTTGCAACACCAGGAGTATCACTCGCGCGTTGCCGACCCTTCAAAAACTAATAACTTATTTCTGGAAGAACCTCATACTGTAGTCTTTAGAGAACACCTTGGCAGGGAGCTCATTCCATAAATCCGAGGAAGTTTCTCTAAAACCGCACTGTACGCGAGCATTTCAGTTCTTATATAAAGTATGAGAATTCATTCCCTGCCGATGGCGAGCGGTGCGATGGTAGAAAGTAGCCGTGGGCATCATTTCGAACAATTTATCAGTACACATCCCATTGTACTAGCCAGCTTCACCTTATCTTGCAAATAATCTCGGAACTAAACATCGTTGGAGATGTCAACACCAAGGATCCCAATGCTCTTGGAAATGCAGAGGGGAGTGTTCTGAAATCGTGGGACCACAGTAAATATACGGGTTTCTTAGCGGTAAACGCGCAGACTTGTGTCTTTGTAGGGTTGAATAGAACCAAGTTTTCCCGTTCCCAGTCAGAGACCTTGGACAGAGTGGTCTCGATTTGAGACACAAGTTCTACACGCTAGCAAAAGTACAAGGTTCTGAAGGTGGTCAACATTTTCATGGGCTGACTGTACATGATTGTGGAAATTCTTTCAGAGAAATTCAAGTGTCAAAATTAAAAGATAAAAAAATAATACTCGCCTTTTTCTCCTAAGTAAAGCTTATGATAACATAAAAGTCGTAAGAAAAGACATCTTCAACAATAACTTTTCATTTCCCGAATTTTCCCTTATTGATGTTACGTTTCTTATTAGTAATTCAGATTCTCAGTTAATAGTTATTTTCACCTATTTATCGCGAAAAGGGTGGATTTCGGTGTTCAAAAACTTTTTTGCTGCGAGTGTGAGACAAAGTAATTAAACGTTCAAAGATTAACTAAGAATTCATAGCTCTAGCTAAAAAAAAATCATACTACTATTTTATAGTTTATTGATTTAAAGTAATAATTTTTGTTGATTTATAAATTTTAAATTGGCATGGTGCAAATTCAGGACGCATCCAATTTTTGTTTTTTTTTTATGTCTTTTGGATGGTTCTGTAATAATCGAAGAAAATTAAAAAAAGTGAGTGATTCCAGCAACGAAGGTATGCATTAAACATCGGTAAAGTTACTGGAAACAGTTTAAAATAATGTCGTACTGAATTTTCGCGCGAAAAGTACCTCAGAGCGTAGCTACGTAGACATTCAGAAGGTCTTAGAAACTTTTAGTATGTGTACTTTATTGAACTATCTAAACAAGTATTTTAAGTTTTATTTCGTAAGTAGGCTAAGAAAATAAAACACGAATTACCTAATTATATTTTAATTGTTTTGTTGTTCTTGTATTTATCACTTTCCTATGTAGTAAGATTAAAAATATGTGTTTCGCACGGCTGCAAACTTATTTGCATCTCGTGCCTTAAAATCCCTCTCTTCTCTTTGGATCATATTCTTGTACCAATCGCTTGCTTGTGAGTTCAATCTTGAGATCCTTTGCTTGCTTGGTATTCAATTAAGGCACTCGCGCCAAATAACAAATTCGCAGACTTGCATAATGCGTAACAAATAACAGCTATTGTACAAAAATCGTGAAAATTTATATCGCATTCTGTAGAAAAAATTGTACAGATTCCCAGCCCTCCTACAAACGAATAAAAAATGCGTGTGGTCCTATACAATGGTCTGTACATCGTTAATTATCCTGAAAAAGTAAAAGAATACAATTTTATTACGGCTGAAGCTGGTGGGTGGGGTTCAACAACAAAGGTTTAGAAAGCAGAGGTTCCTTTATAAGAGAACAGATTATCTGCCGGTCTGAGCTTTTGTGTTTGGACCATTAAACGACGCAACGAGAGCAGCATCTCTTTGTCTTTAGTAACTCTTATCTGTATCCATGTATAGGCAAGTCTTTGCTAAATTTATGTTATGTATGTCTTGTTTAGCATAAAATATATTAAACTTTATGCAGCGTAAATTCGGAATGTTTATGATTTAAAATTAAATAAAATTATTCAGACCCTCAGATTATACAATAATCGTATGAAATCAGATTTAGGGTGGCGTTTTTTTTATGACAACTATGTAGGTATTACTCACTGGGGGTTTATTAAAAAATCTTGATAACTCCGTCGCTTGACATTTGATTTATATTATTTGGTTTGGGACCGGAATTCGATACTGTTCCTGCGATATTTTCTCAGTAATTTTCAATAAATGGATAAAAGAAACTCTTAGTACGCGACTCAACCCTTTTTCTACTCCTAACCTATGAACAACTAACTTTCCGGCCGCCATAACATTACTAAATTTGCAAGCAATTATGTGCTAAAAAATATGCACTTACAATGCCTTACATTTGTTACATTACAAAAAAACATCTACATTCTATGAAATGATTAGTTGAAACGATGGGTTTAGGTACTATTAATCACGCAAGACTAAAGTGGTTGGTTCAAAAGGGGTGTTCCCCACAGTGTATGCAGCCACTCCCTCCTTTCCTCTTCTAAGGATTAAAACCGTAAAGATATGAAATATTTTCTTAAGCTTATTGCCGTTCTTCGAATTAACAAGTTAGACGTCACACAAAAGTTGGCATAAGTATAAATTATAAACCTAAAAGTAAGCTGTGAAATATTTTTGAAATTAAACTATTAATGAAACTAAAGAAACTATTTTGAAAATATTTTATCACTTGAACAACAATACTAACATTTTCATAAATACACCGTGTGCTTCTTTAGTTCGATCACAGTAGAAAAAATAGCACTTTATGCAGTATGGTCACTCTCAATTTTTTTGTACTTGAGAGTGGCAACTCACAAAATATACAAAATACTAATTAAATAAAAAAATACCTAGGAACCTCAAATATATTTTAAAATGCCTGTCCAACGATATCCCACACGATGGGGTGCGCAAAAAAAAATTTATTTATACAGGTAAGTATCATTGGATTGGGCTCTACAAAAGCATTAGAGATTTGTAAGATTTTTTCTCTACAAATTATTTTGCGAATTATTATAAGCTTCTAAAGTTAGAAAAAATGGTGTCTGTTTTATTAAAAACTTAAAAACCACGTGATCAAAAAAACTAAAAAAAAATTGCTACACTTCATAAATACTACCAACAATCTTCATTATTTTCTTTCATTTTTATCGGTTTATAAGTTTTTAAAATATCCGCAATAATTGTCATTCTACAGAACCCTAACGACACGCACTTGGCCGCTTTTTATTTATATGTGTTAAGTGTTTTTGTAATTGTGACTGGTGACGCTTTTTTAAAAAAATAAAGCAAAGTACTTCAACAGGCGTAATTCGGCCGAGTGTGTATTGAGCAGAGCTCACGAGTGTCATACGATTGTTTTCAACACACTGGAAGGACAGTGGATACTGATATTAGAGTTAAAATGATGTAAAAAGGAATCTATCAAATAATTTATAAATATTTTCTTCCAAAGTTAAGAACTTCACGTAGGCATAATTTCTTCTTGCTAAAAATAAAGGCGCAGATAATAACAAATGAATATTTATGGAATGGTACGGAATCCCATGGCGATAACCAAATTTGGCGTTAGCAAACCGCGGGCAAAAACTAGCGTTAAGTATATGCAAAGCAGCTAAATATAAAATGTTTATTATCCCATTACCTATACTTGTTTATATTTTAGTTAAATAAATTTGTACATAATAAAAACAATATGAAATTAATTTTATTTTAAATACACGAACATGAGAGTAAAGGGCTGGTTACACTGTTCGAGTAGTTGACATAACAGTAGACAGCCATGGTGTACTTGACTCGCCTCCACCGGTCACACAATGATAGTAGCTGCCATGCTATCAGGTGAATACATATGTAGATACTGCATTGAAATGTGAAAATGTCTTTTTTAATGATATTGTAAAATATACGCCAGATCATAGTTTTTACCACAATAAAAGCTATTACAAAAATATTTGACAAATCGTGTGGGTTGACGGCAGAGTCACGTGCCGGTGGCGTGGCACTTGCCCCTAGGTGTGTGGCAAGTGAAAAAAAAAATAAGCAGTAATAGTATTGCTATTAGTTACTTACCGACTCGCATATGACAATTACTCGCATAACGAGCCCACACAGTGCAGTTGTAGAGCTGCAGAAGCGCGCACCTTATACGCTAACTCGCACTGTGTAACCATAGACCTAATTATCACTTCATCCGAGATGATTTTAAATTATAGATTATCTAGAAGACACTATCTCGACTATAAAATTTCGAACGTCGACACCATTATCTCGTTTGCTACATTCTCACTATCAATTAAAACAAACTTCGAACAATATGTCGTTCGATGCAGCGAAATGTTTCCATTGTGAACAGATTACACTGCTAGGTACGTGTCGTTGCACAGTTTTACTTTTTTCTTTACCACTTTCAATATATTAAAATAGAATTTGGTGACTACATAATGTTTGAAGCAGCATTTATTGTGTTTTTTATCATTATTTTTGTTTAGTTTTGTCATTAAATTTGTAAATTAAATCCCTATTTCGAGTTATTGCTATATTCTTAAAACGGAACGTATTTGGAAATAAAAAAACTTTGTTTTAATATTTTTTATTTAATTATTTATTTGGTTGAAAATTATAAGTTAGGCATATTCTTTAAAGGTGTTATTGTTTGGGACTTAAGACATATTTTGTAAGTGTACATGTGGTGTAACCTAGTGTTTTAATGATAAGAATAAATTGAAATAGAAGGATATTATTGTCATGGGCGACTTTAATTAATTAATTGGCTAGTCAAAACCAGAGGAAAGAATAATAATGTATCAATAAGGTAAAAATACGATGATATTTGTTAAGAAATGTCTATTTTTCCGCCCATTTGATTACTCTGACTCACATTTTAGACATTTACTTTAGATTTTAAAACATATAGCTTATGCTAATGTAACAGATTTTTTCTGTTACAGTGTTTATTTTCCGCAAAACGAATGTATGGTTGTACTATATACTTAAAATATTTACTTCAAATTTAACCAAAGTACAAAACTTTGTACTTATTAAAATAAACCCTTCTCAGTAATTTGAACAGAGAGTACTCTCATTGTACCCTTTGTTTTAAAAAATTAAGTCGGGATTGTTTATTTCTCATTGTTCCCAGAGGTACGAAGTGTACACGAACTTACGTTTATATTAAGATTGGTGCCTCTATGTGGGATTCGTTCTGTTCTATTACACACTTGCATAACGCTTATATGACAAAATGGTGTGAACCATACACTACGCTAGCACACATAGTGATGAATTTACCATGTTATAGCTATGTCATTTCTACAAATTCAAACCTTATATAAATAGAGTTGTTTTTCTGTGCGGTGGTGTTGACCATGTCAGTGGTAAATATTGTTTATATTCGGAGGAACGGAGGAAAGAAGGGTACAGGGGTGTATTAAGCTAGGCGGCAACTTATAACAAGGCCTTATTGTTCTCAAAATATTTCCTTTGTTTGTAGACGAGTTAGGGGAGAGAAGGGGGTGAGGCGTATAACAGCGGATAGACCAATTTATACTGGTTGTAAAATTGGGAACGTTGGAATTACCACACGTATATGTCTTCTGTTTCAAATGTGTTTTTTTTTGTAATGTTGTGATTGTAAGGTCTACATTTGCTTATGGTTACATGGTGAGATGATTTTCTGGTCGGCTTTAATATAAACAAAGATCGCAGCCAGAATTTAATATTGAACTCAGAAACAAAGAATTTACTTGTATGATAATCAGTATTTTTCCATGGCATTACAATGGGGATTGACTCCAAAGGCTTTGTGGAAGATCAAGAAGAGAACTTCGGGACAGAAACTGTCAGACTATCGTTAAGTTTAGACGTCTAGTATAATACGGGAAATTGTCGAGCTATCGTAGAGCTTGCACGTTGAGCGATTCGAGAAATCAGCCTGTCCGTCAAGGCTTGAAAAGTGTTTTAAATTTTTTAATTTTTAAAACAGTGAAAAACGTAATTAATTGTGTAAGTTACACAGATCCTATTATTTAACTTTATTTTTAATTAATTTATTGATTTTCCAGAGGTAGGAAATATTTTTTTAATTTAGATTTAGATTTACAAGAGCTCTAAAATCCCCGTTTTCCCGGGTAATTTCCTGAAACACAACGATTTCGTCTTTCTTTGTCTAATGTCTAAATTCAGACAAGAAAGAATTTAGCTGTTTTTCTTTAATTTTGTTGTCTAATAGATTGTTAGGAGAACTAGGTAACCTAGACTTTCTAAGTCTGGCCATTATTTGTTTTTCAGCTGGTTCTATTTTTATGGGAAAATTTTGTAGAACAAGGGTGATAGGGCAATATTTCTCGATTTTCTTTTATGTTAAGGAAAGTGTGTGAATTTTGTGAAATGTTTGAATTTTTTTGTGTTTTTAAAAAATATTTATTGTTACACTTTATTTTCAAAATTAACTTAAGTGAAAGCCTACAAAAAATTTTAATAATCTAAGTAACACTTTTAGCAATTTTAACTGAGTTGTTACACAAACAATTAAATTTACAGCTCAGCATATTTTTTTTTAATTATACCTTGTCTTCATCAACTATCTCTATGAGAGTTGAATTTTGATCAGAGTTAAATTTATAATTGTTATTGAAAATTACATTAAACTTATTTTTACTTTTTTAATTTTATTACATAAAATTTCTTAAAACTACACTTCAAAACATCAATTTCACACGCCAAAATCTGTGTGTTCAATGGAGTTTGAGTCGGAAGGGAGATCTAGACCAGATCTTCGCTAACGGTCCTTCGCTACAGATTTACGGCATACTATTTCTGAACTAAGTCTAGATAAACACATATCAAACATTGAGGATACACTCTGGAAATGGTTTTTGGTATTTTTGGACCTGTAGTTTATTTATCGTCGACTACTTAAACGTGGAGGTCTAATTATATCGAGGCAACTTTATTTCTAGAACACACTTAATCTACAACCAAAAATTATAGAGTACCTAAAATAAATCTTAAAACTAAGATTCATGCAGGTTTGATTGGTTGTAAGAAAGTTGATTTGAGACTAGTAAGTGTTTAAGGAAAATTAAATGAGAGATTTGGACGCTTAGACTTGTTTCCAGTATGGAAGGATGGTTTCATTGTCTAGATTTCTTTTTAGTGCTGCTAGCTGGTTCTAATGGGGAAGTCTTTTCTTCTGACTTCCGAATGGATTTGGTAATATGGAGTTCTGGTGTGACCAAACAAGTTCGGTTAGAGTAAAAACTTCTATATCTAGCTATAACTAGATATATCTTGGTATATGAATCGCTCAGATCTTATTTCATGTCCACAATAAGAAGAACACAATGGTTTTGATGCTCACCGGTTCCTGTTTTGACGTGTTGACATCGTATTATATTAAATATCAAATTACAACAATTCTTTCCCTAAACTATACAGGTACCTTTAATTTTTTTAAACGCGCCGCAAGTGTTATAATTCATTTTGTGGACTTTGAAAGTGACAGTGACAAAAGACATTGTAGTGGATCCAAGCCGTTAATAGAGAATTGTAGTAATCTGGACCTCACGACACGGTGTTGACATGCTAATTTAAGTTTTAAGAGAGCAGGTAAATTAAAGATGGAATTCATCAATAATAAATATAAATTAGATTAATCACCTTCGTAATTCATACCAATCGAATACTCCTAATAAATTGATAGAAACGAGATCAATGAAGTATGAAGTAAGTGAGTGGCCCGGGATGTCCTCACCGGTCTTCGATTAATATGTTTATACCTACGTCATAAGGCGTAAATCGCGGTAGGATCCTGAAATCATCAACACAAAAATAATTGCTCGTTAAATACGACCGATTCGTAAAGTAGCAGATAACCAGGAGGTTAAAATATATGGAGAATATCGATTGATTATTCTCAGTTAATTGATATAAACGTTGTAGGGTGCGAGAGGGATGGTAGAGTAGGCTCCGCGCCGCTTACGACGAACCTCCAATGTGTAGACTAATCGAAGCTGTATAATCGAGCCACGGAAATGCGGAGAAGCTAGCTCAGCAGGTAAATGATTTAGTAGAATCGTTTTGCGATTCGATATGATTGTTCGATTATTACTATAAAGTAACTGGCCACTAAACTGCGGAGCACGTGGGTACACGTGGAAGTAAAATAAAGAAGAATTTAACTGGCGCCACCATTTCTAGACACGCCACGCGTTCAGGCCGCGTCTATCGTGGGGGAGGGGAAAACGGTTATAAGCGATAGGCGTCAGTTGCGGCACCCTTTTTCACTGTCGTCGTGCCGAGAGGCTGGCCGTGCTCGAGGTTCCTGAGGATGTGTGAAGGACAGGACGCACAAAGATTTAAAGAAATTTAATACCGGCGCCGTGCACGTTTCGCCTACATCAAATATCAGTAAGTGTCTTTTGTTAGAACTGAGGCTAGCAATGTCAACTTATTATTGATGGGTTTGTACTATGGGGCTTTGTGAGGGACTTCCTTTATACGATGGCGTAAGGACTGTGTAAGGGACCGTGTAAGATGCCACCTTGGTTAAAGTGAAGGGTTGGTTGGGGAAAATTAAAAGTGTTTGACTTTTTGGTTGGGATTTAGTCCGGGATTTTAGTTGTAAATTTGGGGTAGAGAAGAAAAAAAAACCCTTACTTATTAAAAATGCAGAGGTAATTTGTTGACATTGTTGACTATGTACTCTCTAAGGAAAAGAGATTGCCGATTTCTGTAGAAAATTTAGTGGAGTAAAAGGTTCCTGCCGGGATCGATGTCTTTTAACATGATGTTGTAAATTTTGTGATACCTTGTGGGAGGAAAACCCCGTAATTAAGCCCTGATCTGATTAGATAGGAAGTCGGTTAAGCTTAGGGTTAAGGCTAGGGTAAATCTTGTGTATTCCCTGTAGTGCGTGTATGTGTATGAGTTTGGATATCCTCACTGGATAAAACCCTACGCGAGTCCCTGGGCCGCGGTTACTCGCACTGATCTGAGTCGGAGGTGAAGGGACCCCCCAAAGGACTCGCTGGGGTAGTCCTTGTGTGGCCCTTGCTGTGCACATATGTGTATGAGTATGTAATCCTTGTGCGAACCTTGTCATGAATTCCTATTAAAGAAACCCTACACGATTTAGTAGGTGCTCATTAAAGTTAGACGAGGTTGTTGCATGTAATTGACTATTACGTTAATGATATCTCTATATTCACTATTTATTATCATAACAATTTTAATTCCGACATCGTGCTGCTTTGCAGTATGGTGATCCCCAAAGCAAGCAGACCCTTGGTAGATAGAGGTAGGCGAGGACGGGGCAGTCACAGTAGGGGTTCTTCAAGCGGGGTCTGGCTTGTTATAAGATGAGGGGAGATCGGGGCTTAATGTTAGAGACATGCTTGATAAACTGCAGGCTTCGGGAATCTAAGGGTGTGAGGGGCTGACTAAACCTAGATCTAGGTTGGCTCCAGTTCCACCCTTCACCGGCGTCGAGTAAGGAAGCTGAACTGTTAGATTCCGTTTAGGTAATGGGCGGCTAAAATTTAATGTGGGATTTTTAACCCAATCTCCTTAAGGAATTCGTATATAAATAAAACCTCCACTCCACCCATTACTGCGACGGATAGATTTGGAAAGCTAAGTATTATTGTGTTCATATTTAAATATTTGTTTCCTGTGTAAAAATAAACGTAAACCTCATATGTTTTTCAGGGCCGCGACATTAATCTAGCGAGTCTAATTTTTATTTAGACTATCTAGGCTTTATTTTATTGCTTTATACTGTTTAATTTATGTTTTGACTGAGCCATTTAAGATAAAGATGACAGAACTTCGACCTTGACCAAACTTTATTAACAGGCTATGAGGTGACGTTAGTGGGTCAGGATTTGTTCTATTCTTCACCATGAATCACCCCGTTGAAGACGTATTAGTATAATCATACACAATTCTCTACTAACTGATGAGGCTCTGAATTGTTGTATGGAAAGCCGAAACGTTAAGTTCTAAACACTCAGAAAAGGGCTAACCCTTACTTGATCTGGCTAATGCGCCAGGTCCTGAGTGTAGATATGTCTCCCTTACAACCCACCTTAAACATACTTATTGTGTGCCAAATTAGGTGTTCTGTCGCCTTAATTACTCTGATGAACAATTTACCACTTAACCATGTGCGTAATCGCACACCTAATTTATTATTTCATATGAACTTAGCCTGCACGACACATGTTTCGGGCGAGTATAGCCTCTCCGGGATAGCGGCTATTTAACTTAAGGAGCCTCGGGTTCGAACAGACCGATCGTAGGTTGTATTCAAATAATAACGAAATGGTCCCCTTAGTTCCATAGTTAGTCACAGTAGTAAGGATAAATACATGGTCGCCTGGTTGTGTGCCACCTCCGTAGCGTTATAAACGTAGGAGTTGGTGGGGAGCACTACTTACCTATCCTAAAGAACCGTTTAAGGCACAGTGTACGAAAGACTAATGTTTATACACTTACTCAATTACTAAATGACAGGAAGGCGAAGCCACACGGTAAGCTAGTCTGATTAAAACTATGTACGAGTCTGTCAGGAGTTGGTCGTTATATACCTTCCTTGCTAAAGGTTCCAAGGCGTTAGTCAGATAATAGACACGATATAATTGACAACCGCTTAAGGCCAGACGGTACCCTAGGCCTTTAAGGCTATTCAAATTCAAGTTATACATAATTATTTTTCAATATTCATTTTAGCGACCAGGTAGGAACAACCTAGAGTATAAGTTAGGCGAGCGTTAGGTTTTGTCTCAATTTTATAGTTTTGTTTTCATAAACTTTATATTCTAGTGTAGATAATCGCCATAGGTTGTAAACATAAACTCAATTTTAGATCTAATAACGAAATTCGTATTGACCGGGTCGCGAGATACTAAACCAAAACCGAACCAACGTAAATTAGTCGAAGGAAGGTCGAGTAACACGATTAGACTCTGTATCTGCGCAGAAGACTAAAATGTGAACTCTGCGCACCCACGTGACCACGAGACGCCAGCTGGGCACTTCGATGCACAGGCAAATGTACGAAAAGTCTGACCGTTTAGTCATTAATTGGCCGAGGGGATAATTCGGTGGCGGGCCCATCAATTCTGGATAGGACAACTTACGAACCCTTAAGGAATGGTTGTATATGTGAATTTTCCTGGACGATTCCCAGTTAGGGTTACCCGTAAACGACCTGGAAACTAGGATTGGTAGATTTAGATAGACTTCCATACTAAATCGTCCGCCCTTAGCGCCCTCTATAAGGCCTCCTCAATATCTCCAAGATTATTAGACAGTTAGCTAAGATATCGATCGACCGAGTAATTCCACGATTATTACACAGATGGCGTGAGCCACAGTGGTAAAATAATCATCATGAATGTATGGGGATTTCTAGATACCTACGGTTAGGACTAGGTTATAACTCTATTTAAAGGGTAGGCTGTAGATGTAGTTCAGGGTTACATTAACTTCTAATCTGTTAGTTCGTCTTTACAGTGATTCTCCATATATTATTATAATCTTAAAGTCTGCTAAGGGAAGCTAGTAAGGATAGTGGTAGGGTCTTTTTTATATACTTAGATTGTCTATTCGTCTTTGGGCGGCTTCTCGAATACCATTGCGATTTTATAATTTATGCAACTACTAAACCTGTCGGTCCGTCCGTGGGTGCACTTTTAAGTGTTATCATGACGGTTTTGTAATTTACTTAAGGGGTAGCTAGCGAGTATATTCGTGTGTTATATATATATATATATATATATATATATATATTCAATCTGTTAGTTTATCCGTACGGTGACCTTTCATATTATATTACAGTTTTACAGGTTATTTAAGGGATCAAAAGCGTATCTGCTAATGATTTGTTTAGTTACTAAATAGGTCCGTCTGTCACTTTAATGATTTCGACATATTGTTGCAAGTGCCTAAACTTAGTTAAGGGGAAGCCAGTGAGTTTATTAGTGGTTAGTACCTTAATATGCCTAAGGGTTCTCCCTTCAAGGTGACTTTCCTACATTATGATAAGGTTACCACTTTAGTTAAGGGGAAGCTAGTGGGGTTGGTGGTAGATTATTTACAATTTAAGGGTTCTTCCTAAGGTGAGGTTCATACATTACCATGAGGTTACAATTTTACTTAAGGGGAAGCTAACGAGGTTATTGATGGACTACTTACCGTTTAAGAGTTCTTCCTTAAGGCGACTCTCATACATTACTATAAGATTACGACTTCACTTAAGGGGTAGGCGGTCTTAGGGTTTCATCCTTATAGTGAGGATTCATATACTATCATAACGTTATAACTTTGAGGCCTATCGTGGCCAAGGGGTAACCTTGTTATTACGGGATTTGTCTGGAGTTGTAGGGAGGTAGCTAAGCTGGTGAATAGAGTGATTTAGGCCTAGGTACTCCGACTACGTTAGAATAATAAACCACATATATTTTGAGCAGAAACTCGGATTTAGTAATTTAAATTCTGGTCTAATGCTAGTTAGGACTTAGTGGCTTTGCGGTTAAGGATTGGTTATAGATCATTGTCTTTAATGTAGGCATAATGTAAGATTAGGGTTTTGAGTTTATTCTTTCACACCTGGGACTGATTGAATCCATACCTCTTAGGATCTTGGGTTATTACCGGTCACAACGAGGGGTCCAAATAGACGATTACGCCATTAGATGATCACAGCCAAATAAAATATTAGCTTTCTTTAATAATAACACTAATAACGGTTACAAAATATCATTAATGTTTAATAATAATAAAGGCAACAATAATATGTTAGGATTACGTACGTCATCACATGCCTTCACGTATTCAAATTGGCGGCAACCTGTCGTTCACTCCACGTGAGTTCAAATTTAAATAATTTTAATAATTAGTTAGGGGGGGGGGGGTACTACAACATAAAATAGTGTGAGAGCTCCAGTGTCATTCACGCGGGAACCCTCGAGGATCTCGAGAGTTGTATATTCCTGACAGTATCCGAGGTCCCTGCTGAAGTAGGACTGCAGTTCTTTAGAGGGAGGTAACAACCACATCGAATCTCAGTAAATGGATACTACTTAGTCTTGCAAGAATAAATTTAAGTTTATTAATTAGGTTTAATTTTGATGTTTTTAATTTAAATTTAAGAATTTTGAGCGAGTTCAACTAACTTTTTGTGCACAAACCGATTCAATATTACGATTCTAGAAGATAAAAGAAAATTGTTTCACTTCTAATTAAATTTTTTAAAGAGATTTAAAAATGCTTTTTCACTTGTGCTTTGAAGGTTGTAAGTGATTGTGCTTTTCGGATATCTACTGGGAGAGAGTTCCACAATCGTACTGCTTGTACGGTGAAGGAATCAACGTAAAATTTTGAGTTGTGACTCGGTGTATTAAGTTATAAATTAGAGGAGGAACGCAAAGAGGCATAGTAACCAAAACGCTCTTTGAGATAAGAAGGGTAGCTAGGATTGAACAGCACACAGTAAAGAAGTGAAAGAATATGAGCATTCCGGCGAAAGCGAATTGGGAGCCACTTGAGCTTCACGCGGAAATTGGAAATATGGTCATATTTGCGTAATCCAAATATAAACCGAATACAGAGATTTTGTAGTCGCTCAAGTTTGTTTAATTGGTCTTCAGTTAAATCAGGATAGCTAGCATCGGCGTAATCGAGTATGGGAAGCAAAAGAGAGTGTGCAAGAACAATTTTAGTGTCCGTGGGTAGGAAATTTTGCAGCCTTCTTAGGGAACCTACAGCGGAAAACATTTTCTTACCGACCTCGGCTATCTGTGAAGTCCAAGACATACTACTATCTATAATAATACCTAGATTCTTAACCTGGTCATTATAAGGTATAAATACATTGTCTACACAAACTTTTGGGAGACTAACCCAGTTTATTCTAGACATAAACTTTGGACTGCCTAGTATTATGGCCTGGGTTTTTGCTGGGTTTATTTTTATGTTAAAGGCTTTGCTCCATTCTGAAATTTTGAGGAGATCAGAGTTTATCAAACCTATCGTTTGAAATAAATCATCAAAAGTTGTTTGATTATAGACCTGGAGATCGTCGTCTGCATACATGTGGTGGAGAGAAGAATGTATGTATATTGTTGCCAAATCAATATTAACTTGTTTTCTTATTTTCCTTAACACGAAACCTGCATTTCTAACGAAAATGGCGTATGAATCCTACAAGTCTAACGCTGGCACTGCGCTGTAACCTGCAGTCTTTACCGTTTTGTGCCACTTTGCTTCTTTGTGCCAAATTTTTTTGAAAATATGATTAAAATTATATAAATACTTATTTTTCAAAAAATTATGCAAATTTTTAAGCCAAAAGTGTTTTTAGAAACAATACTATGACCATAATCGACAAAAAAATACATTCAATTATTATTTCTTATAAATTATTTCTATAACAAAAAAAATAAATTTTGACATGACATCCTGATTACTTTTTGGCATAAAAAAAAACAACAGGTTTCTAAAGAGGTAAAAATAATTACTTATTTCCAAAATTCTGATCTGAATTACAGTTTGAAGTTGGTTTTTACCTTTTTAGTGCATCTTGTTGAAACCGGTTGTTTTTTTTATTTTTGTAAAAAGTTTTTATTTGTTACTTTTTAGTGACGAATTACTTTTTCGTACCCTAAAAATATTCATACTAGTAACAAAATGTTATACAATCATCAACGTAAAAGACGTTGCACTAATTCCAAAGTAACGCCAGTAATTTTTTGTTTACCAAAACTTTAAGGTTTAAATACACTACATTAATATAGAAGCACCTCGGAAGTATACCCTTTTAAATAAAAAAGAATTTTGCAAATCCGTATATATATATATTTTTTGATGTATTTAAAACATTTACTGCCAAAATGACTTCAAACGTTTGAGACATATTTTGAGTTTTAGAAATAGTAGATTGAGCAATATAAATGTCACCGTTAAATTGTAAATGGCGTTAGATTATAATCTACATTTTTTCAAATTTAACGGTGATTTATATTTTTTGTTTCATAGCATACAATCTCACTAGATAGATTATAATCTAACGGTATTTACGATTTTACGGTAATATAAACATATAGCAAAATATACAAAATAAGCAATATAAAAAGCCACAGAGTACATTTGATTACCACAGATCATATATAAGAACGATAGTAACGATCGTGAAAAGCAAAAACATTGTTTCAATCAAAATAAGAAAGTAGCGAAAATGTTTAGCGAAACAATGTTTGGTGTAGATGTTTCGCCGGTGTTAGCAGGAGACCCCGCTTGAGTACAACGAATCTCTATGTTTGATTGTAGGTTTTATGTGTCTATGGATAAATGTTTATGGCGAATGCAGAGAAGCTGCAGTATCTTTATACAAAATGGCTACTTTTTTCAAGCACACGGAAAATAAATCAAATAAACTAGAACCATATTGTTATTCTTTTTAAAAAATGTAAACACTATATAAAAGTCAAACTATCTTCTGATTTTAGCTACATACTACTTTATGTTTTATTATTATACTAGCTTTGCCCTGAGTTTCACCTGCCATAAATTCAGTTATCGGAGTAGGATTCCAATTTGATAAAAATATATATTAAATATTCTAGAAACGCGAAAGAATAACGCTTGACGTTTTATAGTAGCATATGTCCTCTCCCAGCACTCAAGCTATATCCATGTAAACTTTGCCCGCGGTTCTACCTAATTTCGATTATCAGTGTAGGATTTCAACCGCAACTCCTCAATAATAGAAAATAAACCGACTCACGCTTGACGTTTTCAATTAGTATGTCCTTTCTCGGGTCTCAAATTATCTCCATGTCAAATTTCATCTTGATGGGTACAGCGGTTTGAGTGTGAAGAGGTAACGGACAGACAGACAGAGTTACTTACCCATTTATAAATATTAGTATAGATATATCGTTGCCCGATTGTTGAATCCGCTTGTTTTACTAAACGCCTAGGCAGGTCTTTTAGTATGGAAAAGAAAGTATTATAAAAGTAAACAGGTTTTTATACGAAACTTAATTCGATCGCTCCACTCGCTTCGCTCGCTTCGCATCTACGTTGTCTCAAGAATATACCTTACTACACCTAACCCAACATTACTTATACAGTGCGATTTCTGTTTCTTTCTTTTCCACTACTATGGTGGCAAATATGCTTGCAGCCTGCCTGATGGTAAACGGTTACTGCAGCCTATGGATGCTTGCAACTTCAGGGGCATAAATATCGAGCGACGTCATACTACTTACTATATGTGACAACTACAACTTGTTTTTTTTTTGGCGGTATGAGCTGAAATAGTTTTAATTCAAACTTTTATCGAATATTGACTGTTGGCTGGTATGTTATACATACAAATATAAAACATGTCTATACAATATTTCATTGTGTAGTTTTGGCCATCCATATAATGTATATTTTTGGTAAAGGTACTTTATTTGATTAGCTTGTACGAACTGAAATAAACGACGTATTAACTGAGAAAAGTATAATACGAGTATGTTCCTCATATAACTTAATTAAATCCACGAGCTAAGATACATTTTCTGAAAGTTTTGTAGAGACGTCTTAAAGTTAAAGACACTTAACTTCAGACGTAACCGAGTTATGTAGACAAGTTCTCCACAGTTTCGTACAAATTAACTTGGAATTTAATAAGCATAGTTCTTGTTAGTGTTGTAATGAAAGTGCCCGATGGAGACTTCAAATGCAGTAATCTAAGTCACGGTTTAAGTTACCTTTCTTACTGATTCTCAGTCAGACTATCTAAAAGTGAATAGGCGGTTTTGTGATTAGGACAGAAAAACTTAGCTATTTTTTATAAAAAATGCGCACAAATATGTAATTCTAATATTTGATCATTCAAATGAGAGAATAATCGAAGCAGATGTAATGATAATTGAAAAGGTAAAAGTTCAAAAGTCAGATATGTAAATGTCGCGTCAACTTTTCGTGTTGGTTTGAAAAACATGGAAAATTCATTTATTGTATCTTCATGGCTTGCGGATTAGGAATTCGAAGTTTTCTTAGCTATGAAATATTAAAATTTATGCAGATATTTTTACTAAAGTGTGGTAATTTTGTGCAGATGTTATTTTATTATGAATACAATGAACAAAATTGTCTCTTACTTGACACATACGACCCTTGGTGTTTTACTTCAAGGAGAAAAAATTAGTGTCGGACAACCGTCCGGAATCGTGACAACTTGTGCCTTTCACTTTTTATGTCTGTCTCTCTCGCTCTTAGGCGGGCTAACCATGCCGCGTGCCTCTCACTCGCTCTCATTGTGAGCGCATAACGTGAGCGGAGCGTAACGCAGTTTCTTGAAGTGTCACCCGGCAAACCAATTTATAAGACGTTGTCACGTCAAAAAAAAATTAACTCAATGATTATCAATTTTTAAAAAAACATCTCTTTAACATCAGCAACAGTGACAGTCCCCTATGCAGAGGCTGTATGAATTCTGAGGAGACACCATTTCACGTGATCTTGCACTGCAGAAGTGTGAAAAATCAACGGGCAAGGCTTCTGGATAATCCGAACACCTTGAGTGAGGCACTGAGGAGCATCAGACACCTCCTAGATTTCTGGACAGAGCAAAAATGGTATGAGTAACCAACGACAGACAGATTGGTCACTTTCGTACAATGGCCCAATTGTGAGACTAAGTGCGAAAGACATACACCCAACTAACTAACCAACTCTGTCAAGTTCATTCCTTAATTTTATGTGTGGTTATAAGTTGGCATTTTTTTTTATTACCAGCGTGCTTTTAGACTAATTTCCTTCAAGCAGAAACCTTATTTTACTATTTTTTGTTATTATTTTTAACCGACTTTAGAAAAGGAGGTAGAAGTTTCTTAATTCGGATTTTTATATATTTTTTATGTATGTTGTGGCATAACTCCGTCATATATATACGGATTTGCAAAATTCTTTTTGTATTTAAAAGGGTATGCTTCCGAGGTGCTTCCATATTAATGAAGTGTATTTAAACCTTAAAGTTTTGGGAAAAAATAATGATTGGCGTTACTTTGGAATTGATGCAACGTCTTTTACATTGATGATTGTATAACATTTTGTTACTAGTATGAATATTTTTAGTGTACGAAAAAAGCAAGTCGAAGATGCACTAAAAAGGTAAAAACCAACTTTAAACTGTAAATCAGATCAGAATTTTGGAAATAAGTAATTTTTTTACCTCTTTAGTACATCTTTTAGAAACCTGTTGTTTTTTTGTTGCAAAAAGTTTTTTTGGCAGTTTGTATGAGTTTTTTTTTTGATGCCAAAAAGATGTCTGTCATGTCAAAATTTTACTTTTTTGTTATAGAAATAATTTATAAGAAATAATAATTGAATGTATTTTTTGTCGATTATGGTCATAGTATAGTTTCTTAAAACTCTTTTAGCTAAAAGATTCGCATAATTTTTGGAAAAATAAGTATTTATATAATTTTAATCATATTTTCAAAAATATTTGGCACAAAGAAGCAAAGTGTTTTTTTTATTTCCAAATACGTTTTTACGGGATTTATTTTACAAATTTAATGACAAAACTAAACAAAAATAATGATAAAACACACAATAAATGCTGCTTCAAACATTATGTAGTCACCAAATTCTTTTTTAATATATTGAAAGTGGTAAAGAAAAAAGTAAAACTGTGCAACGAAACGTACCTAGCAGTGTAATTTGTTCACAATGGAAACATTTCGCTGCATCGAACGACATATTGTTCGAAGTTTGTTTTAATTGATAGTGAGAATGTAGCAAACGAGATAATGGTGTCGAAGTTCGAAATTTTATAGTCGAGATAGTGTCTTCTAGATAATCTATAATTTAAAATCAACTCGGATGAAGTGTTAATTAGGTCCATGGTTACACAGTGCGAGTTAGCGTATAAGTTGGCGGTGCGCGCTTCTGCAGCTCTACAACTGCACTGTGTGGGCTCGTTATGCGAGTAATTGTCATATGCGAGTCGGTAAGTAACTAATAGCAATACTATTACTGCTTATTTTTTTTGCACTTGGCACACACGTAGGGGCAAGTGCCACGCCACCGGCACGTGACTCTGCCGTCAACCCACACGATTTGTCAAATATTTTTGTAATAGCTTTTATTGTGGTAAAAACTATGATCTGGCGTATATTTTACAATATTATTAAAAAAGACATTTTCACATTTCAATGCAGTATCTACATATGTATTCGCCTGATAGTATGGCAGCTACTATCATTGTGTGACCGGTGGACGCGATTCGAGTACACCATGGCTGTCTACTGTTATGTCAGCTACTCGAACAGTGTAACCAGCCCTTTACTCTCATGTTCGTGTATTTAAAATAAAATTAGTTTCATATTGTTTTTATAATGTACAAATATATTTAACTAAAATATAAACAAGTATAGGAAATGGGATAATAAACATTTTATATTTAGCTGCTTTGCATATACTTAACGCCAGTTTTTGCCCGCGGTTTGCTAACGCCGAATTTGGTTATCGCCATGGGATTCCGTACCATTCCATAAATATTTTTTTGTTATTATCTGCGCCTTTATTTTAGCAAGAAGAAATTATGCCTACGTGAAGTTCTTAACTTTGAAAAAAATATATAAATTATTTGATAGATTCCTTTTTACAACATTTTAACTCTAATATTAGTATCCACTGTCCTTCAAGTGTGTTGAAAACAATCGTATGACACTCGTGAGCTCTGCTCATTACACACTCGGCCGAATTACGCCCTCGAGCTCACTTGTATCGTCATTATGTACTATAGGCTCTTATTTTATATTTATAATGGAAATTAAAACTATAAATTTAACAACAAAAAATGGAAAACATAGGTATGTACCTTAACGAAATGAAAAATTTATATTGGGAGTTTTTGTTTTTGCACATATTTTTCAACTTCAGTAATTTTAATACTATCAATCATGAGCGACGCGACGTCCATGACGTGTCGGACGAAATCTGTAGAATTAACTGAAAAGGTTTTAATTATTATGTCATTTGTGTGGTAAATTTGTACGTTTGTTTAAATTCCACAAATGATTTTAAGCTTTCGTGCTTTATAGTTGTTAAAATATATGACAAAAAAAAACAATTGGTTGAAGTACTTTGCTTTTTTTTTTTAAAAGCGTCACCAGTCACAATAACAAAAACTTTTAATACATATAAATAAAAAGCGGCCAAGTGCATGTCGTTAGGGTTCTGTAGAATGACAATTATTGCGGATATTTTAAAAACTTATAAACCGATGAAAATTGAAATAATGAAGATTGTTGGTAGTATTTATAAAGTGTAATCGTGATTTTTTGCAGTTTTTTGATTGGTTTAAAGTTTTTAGAAAAAAGGACACTAATTTTTGCAACTTTAGGAGTCAATAATTCGCAAAATATTAATCTTACAAACCTCAAATGAATTTTTTGAGCCCTATCAAATGATACTTACCTATATTACTATATTTTATAAATTTTTTTTGCGCACCTTGTGGGGTATCGTTGGATAGGCATTTAAAAATAGATTTGAGGTTCCTAAGTATTTTTTTATTTAATTAGTATTTTGTATATTATGAGAGTTACCACTCTCAAGTTGAAAAAATAGACAATAGCCATACTGCATACAGTGCTATTTACTTTAACTGTGACGGAACTAAAGATGCACACGGTTTATAGAAGCATCTTGAAAATGTTTAAAGTGTTGTTATTAAAGTGATAAAACATTTTGAAATAGTTTGAAAGTCGTTAAAAACAGATTTTTGTTATGAACCAGGTTTATTTCACGGTTTTAGTCCTTAGCAGAGGAAAAGAGGGAGTGGCTGGATACACTGTTGGTAACACCCCTTTTGAAACAACCACTTTAGTTTTGCGTGATAAATAGTACCTAAACCTATCGTTGCAACATTACATTTGATAGAAAGTTGATGTTATTTTGTAATGTAATATATGTAAGGCATTGTAAGGGCATGTTTTTAGTACATAATTGCTTGCAAATTTAGTGATCTTTTTAACGACTTTGCCAGTGATCTTCATGTTTCATTCATGTTACAGTGATATTTCTACTCAACAGTGAAACATGAAAAAAGTTAGTTGCTGTTGGTGCTATAAATGCATTGACAAAATCTAGAAAAAACACTCTATTTATGAGCTTACTAAAAAAAGGGAATGGTGTTAAAAATCTATTTTATTTTTTGTTTCTTTTTTCTCATGTCTCATATTTAACACCTTATTATAAGCTAATGATAAACAACTACTGGGCATCGAAAAGTCGACGTCATGACACAAATAAGAGTAAAACTATAATGATAAACTGTTGGAGCTGAAGCTGAGACCTGCAAGTCACTGAATATTAGGGAGCATGTTAAACTTACTAACAATGGGGTGGAAGATGAATGGAATATTTGGCAGAAGACTTGAGTTGTCGTTCATCAAAATTTTGATAGGAATACACAAAAGAGTAAACAATATGACGCAAATAAATAGTTTTTTTTTTATTCGAGCTTATTGTGATTGAAAGATTTGAAGGAGCGATATAGATCTATTGCGTACATAAGCAGTTTTTGTGTAAATTTTTGCAGCAAACAGCAAAAATTGTTATAAAACCTGCCTTTGTCTTGTGCATTAGCTTATTGGGTGATTTTTATTTAGTGTATTTAGTGCTAAAATACAAAGGACAATGATCACTATTGTCGCAACACTTGTGCAAAATAATGGTGCACTCGGCATTTATTTAAAAAAAAAAAAACAACGGAAATATGTTTATTTGGAAATAGAAGATGTAGAAGCTTTTTAACAAATTCAGCTGTGAATTCCAGTATTGGCAGTTAATTTTTTTGCCGCAGAAATGGGATTTGGAAGTGAAGTTACTTCAGCAAGTGAGGTGCCATATGGACAGGCTTTGTTTGTTTATTCTTTTTTTTATTTATTGTGACATATTATTGGACTTATAGCCCAAAAATTAACATTCTTTTGAAATCTCCAAGCCAATAAATCTAATAGACAATTATTTTAAACATTTTAATTTTTTTTTTACGATTTTTACGCATAACATTTTAAACAGTTTTTAAGTATTATAATTTTTAATAAGTACGGATTACTTAGTACCCGAGTACGACTAGGAGTTGATCAGCATTTTATGAAATTCCATTTTTACCATTTAATAGTCATTCTGTCTCTGACACACAAAACACGGAACCTTTATTTCCACCCTAAGCGTAGAGCCATACCTACGGCTGATCTTCGGCAGCGTATCTTTGGTTGCGTCGCTCGTCTCACACTTAAATATACGTTGATCTATCAGTAGGTAGAGGGACACGACGGACGAGATGCCGCTGCCGAAGATCGGTCAAGTGTGGCCTGACCGTAACTTAATACGTAGGCTTAGACGACTGGCACTTGGTCGGTTTTTTTTTTATTTTACGCTATCTTAGGTAATGCACTGGGTAACAACAGATTTGATTGCCTTTTTTTTTAATATAATTTAAAATAATTTAAATTTTAATATAAAAGCCTTGGAACTATAGCTGAGTTTTTTCTATAGATATGAAAAGAAATCGGCTAGCTAGTGTGTGAGACAAAAGTCAGTAATTGTAACTTATAATTTAGCATTCATTAAAATCCATGTAAATAACTCAAAAGTGTTTTTTTTTTTTCTAACTACTGACTACTGTTGTTGGCCGCAGATAGCAATTTTGCTGTGAAAAGTTGGGGCGGTTTGCACAAGGGTGTCCTGGACACGAACCACGGCTTGGGCAACCGCTCTTGAAAACTAAATCTGACTAAATTTACCGCCGGTTCTGAAATGGGTTGTGTTCTGAGGAATTGTTCGAAATGATGCCCACGGCTACTTTCTACCATCGCACGCCATCGGCAGGGAATTCATTCTCACACTTTAGAACCTAAATGGTCGCGTACAGTGCGGTTTCAGAAACACTTCCTCCCGCGAACGCTTAAGTTGTGGAATGAGCTCCCTGCCAAGGTTTTCTGCAAGGACTACAGTATGGAGTTCTTCAAGAAAGAAGTTATTAGATTTCTGAAGGGTCGGCAACGCGCAAGTGATACCCCTGGTGTTGCAAGTGTCCATAGGCTACGGTGACCGCTTACCATCAGGCGGGCCGTAAGCTTGTTTGCCACCTTAGTGGTATAAAAAAATAAAAAAATAAACTGGTTGCCTGTAAAGTCGGTATACGGGCGAAAGTTTTACGTGACAATGATTTTATGTCTGTCTCTCTCGCTCTTAGGCGGGCGCGTGCCTCTCACTCGCTCTCATTGTGAGCGCATAACGTGAGCGGAGCGTAACGCAGTTTCTTGAAGTGTCACCCGGCAAACCAATTTATAAGACGTTGTCACGTCAAAAAAAAAAAGGCAAAGGCGTTCTGATAAGAAGACACGACAAGAAACTTTTCAGCCCTCGCCTATTATAATTATTAAATTTAACTAGTCAAAGCGCCCAGGTTTATTAGTGAACCTAGTATACCTGATATATTGCGCTTGAGTGATCTGCCTAATGAAACTCAAAAAAAACAAAATACACGAGTGAATGAAAAACATAACAGTATGGAAAAGGGTTGGCAAAAGAAATGTCTAGTCATTAAATGGTATTTCAGCATTTCCGAGCGTCGCGTCGCGTCGATGGAGGTCGAGGGAAATGTATAGAAGGCCATTGAGAATGGATTGAAGAGATCCCGGCCGCACCGCCAACCCATTGCTTATTTGGTTAAAAATTCTTTCAACCTACATAAATAAGCTGTTATTTATTTATTTCATTTACAAATCTTTGATCATTTCAATAAAAAAGGTTTCCTATAATACCTTATTAGCTTTAAAATAAACATGAGGTACGTATATGAGTATATATTTATTATAAACAAATATCTATGTCCATTAGAGTAGTTAAAACGGTAGTCCGATTTTGATGAAACTAATAACGTTTTGTTGTATATCTATATTATTAGTATATCTACATAATTTGTCTCCAGTCGATCTATATCATAACATAATCCTTAATACTACAAATTTTTCAAGGTGGTTTGACGGATCGTTACTAAACCGGAAAGTGACTTATCAATGAATAATCATGATAGTCAAAATTTTCGTTTCGCGGCGTTTGGGTGAAAAAAAGAAAGAACTTTTGACGTGAATTCGGTGAACGTCTTTCTCGTCGTTCTGGTGGCCATTTCAGCGACTTAAAAAACATGGCTGTATTTTTGAAAGTTTCATAGTACGAAAAATAAACGAAGGAATCACAATATATAAGTATTATTTAATTTAAGTGCGGTGAATAGAACATTCTATGTCGACCAGTTTGTGGTTTATCGACACGATAAGTACGAAAATCTCCTTGAAAATCAACGAATTCTCAAAAAATTTGCTGCTAGCCAATTACAGCCCGACTTTTACTGACTTTTTTTGACTCTAATTCCTAATAAAACATAGCGTGATTGCAGGTAGGTAAATCTACCAATTCTCAATTTTACAGTCCTACTTTTTATCTACTAAATCCTTAAAATTAGATTTGGCAAGATATGCTTTGAAATAATTATGCATAGCGAAAAATTAGATTACTATGTAATGTTGTCGATATTTTATACGCATAATAAAATATACATTGTTTCGGTTTTTTATATTCTTGGTTAAACTAAATATATAATTATAATTGCCGCACATAAAAATTGCGCTATTCCACAATACACCATACAATTTGCTACGAAAATCATCTTTGGTCTAGCCAATTGCGTTATTAACCTGTACCATTTTGCGGTAAAGATTAGCAAAAACCTTTTTCTAAACTTATGGAGTAACATAATTTGTAGGCACATTAATTAACATTTGTAAAAAAATGTGTTTAGAATGAGTTGCTTGAAAGTTCTGTAATTGAATTTCTTTTTTAAAATATTTTCTGTCGTTAAGTATGTAGAGTATGGTTTGTATTGTAAATATTAGCACGTATGTAGATCAGGAAATAAAATAATAAACAGAATTACAAGGCCTGACTACAACTTTCACTATTGCATCACAAACAAATATATGCACGCACTAATATCCATGTATTTAAGATATACATGTAGTTAAATTATTATTTAGTTACTCCTAAACTCCTTGATAAGACAAGTGGTTACTATGTAAGTTACTCTTTGAATACTAATTGTAACTCTACTAAAAATATACAATAATATTAACTTGTTCAGTGATTATTATTAACTTCAACTTGCTGCTGAAACAATAGTCGTTAAAAGTATTGATCCAATGTAGAAAATTAAAAGTTGCCTATTTAGCTTGTAGTTAATTTGTAAAGAATGCCGTATGGCATTATGCTCGCCATTGCACACTTATGTTGAAGCAAAGAGAAAAAAGAAAAAAAATATAAATTGTAATAGTTACTGCCAGTCTGCATTGCGTTGGACTTTAGAGTCTTATCTTATCTTAAACAGTAATACAAAAAAACCGATGTGAAATCTGAATTAAAACACGATAGTAAATATTAAAGATCTTTATAAATAATTCTAACAGAGATTGTTGAACATCAGTTAGAGTACGACTCGCACTTGGCGCTCTTACATAAACATAATGTTTTTTGCCGTCCATCTGTCGGTCACATACTAGAGACTAAAAGAGGCCATAATAAAACCCATTTTTTTCCCAGATCTATCAAATGTAGTCATATCCATTCTACGAACCCTAGTATATTTTCTAAGGAATTTGTCACCCCAGATGTGACTCTCGCCTTTGCTGAATTTTCTGTTAATCAGATATAAGCCCTTAATCTTTTCTCAATGGAATTAAACTTTCTACCAAAGGTTAGAGAATTAATTCTGTCTTGCGTGAGTTCCACCGATGGCATCATACTAATATTTCACTCCATATTATACACTGTAACAGATCATCAATTTCAGGCAAGAACATTATACGTTGATGATGCGTGGCACGAAATTACGTTACTTGGGGACTTAACTTATTTTGTTGTATGTTTCTGCAGGGATAATTATATACCTGCTGGTGATATAGAAAAAAAATCTTCAGAGGTACATTTGTAAATTAGGAATAGATTTCACCAAAGTTTATTTGCTTTGAGTCATGAAAGTAAAAAAAATAAGTTATAGTAATAAATCGAGTTGAACCATTTTCACAAACTTTGACAAAGAGTATGTATGGTACCCTTTGTGTGTGTGTGAATTCCAAAATGAAACTGCCTCATTACACTCACGGCACTTCACACGCAAAATATAGTTCTGTACATCGTTTGGTCACAGAAAATGAATTAATATACGGTAAAATAAAGATCAGATACACAAACTATACCCCTTTAGCTAATTCTTGACAAACAATAAGGAAGTCAGTATTGGACACAAGCTGGTGTTCACTGTATCATAGACGATGGATATACCACCTGTCACGAAGAACTATAGTACTTGTTACTTGTGATTAATTATTCAATTCATTTTACAGACGCTGGCTACGACTGTCTCTTGCCCGTGGACAACTTGCGTAGTTCACTTATGTGTTTTTTTCTTAGTCCACCGAGTGAATTACTTTTCCCGTAGATTCACCAGTCTATCTACTTCCTCTTCGTTCTAAGTTCTTTGTTCCTAGGAGGTAGCTGTTAGATTAATTGATTCAAAGAATTGGTGTATGGTATCCCACGCAGATAACTGAATAGGTATAGCGCGAGTGGAGCCGCGGGTAAAATCTTTTTACGGCAGATAGGCGGCGCGGTGGTAATGGTGATACATCCATTGGCCTTCTATTTTCCTTGACCTTCATTGATGCGGTGCTCTGCAATAATGAAATACAATATTTTAATGACAAGACATTTCTTTTGCCAATACTCCCTACTTTTATTCATTCTTTCGTGGTACAATATGTGAGTTAGTTAACTCGCATTTGGGTTTTCCTCTGTTTTTTAAGGATCAGAAGTGATGTATGTTTTTTAATGTGACATTAAACTGTTTCACCAAACACTATGATTATTCAAATAGTTTTATCATATTATACCTACTTAGTGCATTAATAAATAATGTAAAATAAAATTCCATTCTAAAATTAGATTATTAAATGATACATACCAAAAAATTATAAAGAAAGTTTGTTTCTAAAGTTTACATTTATCCAAATTACTACCGATGAGCAATCGGTTTAGATAAATGTACAAAAAATCTATCGAAAACAGTGAAAGAAAAATCGAAATCCCTCCCAGTAATTACACAAATCTCTGGTTCCTGGTGTCTTCCTTAATCAAAACACGTGTAGTTTAGGAATATATTTTAATAGTCAGATTTTCTCAATATCCTACTACTAAGTAGTAGTTTGTTTCAATTATTGATAGTATCAGAATTCATTAGTATAATCAAGGAGTTGTCATAGAAATACCACGCGAATGACCATATTACCTCTATTCCACAATTTTTCTTCAACATTAAGGATTAATGGACTTTTATATTACTCCACATTTCACGTATTACCTACGTTGCAAGTGTTGTAACAGCTCAGTACTTTCCGACAGGAAAACTCGACGTTGGTGGTGCATATCATAAGTAACGTTACCTATGTGAAAGGTAGTCATCGAAATTTACTACATAAATAAATATGTATAAAAAAATTAAAACAGATCTTTCTCTTGGTTTAAGATACTACAATTTGTACCTATTTTATTACTATTTCTATGACTTTTTTGTACTCAGGAGTTTGGAAACAGACTGTTTCAACCCTCCTCGTTTGAGTTTTGTATGCCTGTTTTATTTATATGTTTGTTGTTTATTTTGATATAACATCTTATTTCTTAATTATGATCTTATACCATACTACTCCATAGTCCATGGTTAGAATCTAATAAGAAGAGATTATTATTTGTTAAAGAATTATAGTATATCTTAATAGTTAACTTTTAATTTTACAGATTAGTACAAAATATTATTAAAATTCCTATGTTTAACAACACTTAACTCTACCGAACAATTGTCAGTTTCAACTTAGCTCGATATGAGGGGAGGTAAAACAAAATGACTTTTGATTCTTGTGACGTTCATGTCGATTTTTACCCACAGAATTTACACCTTCTTTGTGTTTGTCATCTGTAAGTGGAAAAAAAAGATTCATTGGTACTAATCTTATGCGTTTGTATTTATAAATACTACAGTATTTAGTATATGAAATAACATTTCAAAATTGTTACAACTCTCTTCGGTCTCTACCACTAAGGTGGCCAACAAGCATTCAATTACTTCAGTAATAGATGTCATATATTTAATTTCTTTTATATTAATTTACAAATCGCACGCTCAGAGGTTCTAACCTATTTTCCGCGGATAACTTAGGTAATTTACATCACTGGTGGAGTTACTTATGTTTTTAATTTATTAACTTTAATTAAATTTTAGTAAAAACAACAAAAATGATGTACGTATAACGTAATTCCAAATAAATGTTTCCTAATCCGAAAATGTATCCGAATGTGCACCATGCCAATTTTAAAATTCTTAGAACAAAAATGATACTTAAAATGTATTTATTCTTGTTATATATAATAATTTAAAAAACTACATTTAATTATGTGTTGAATAACATTAAAGAAAACATTATCTTTGATGCAATATTATCATAAATTAAACTAAAGTCTTATTAACGAATCACTAATGTATAAAGAAGTAAGGACGAACCGCATCTCGGACTGTTTCGTTATGTTTGTTTTTGTAGAATTAAAAAAACCAGGCTTTTTCACGCCGATTTAATCAAATTTTAAATAAAAAAGTGAACCTTTCCAAACCAGTGAGATGAAAAATATATTTCAGGAAATTGTATTTGATAAGGACATAAAAAATAGAAAGAAGTCATTTGTGTGTATTTCCGACGTTTTTCAAAAACTTAGTCCATTTGGATCTACGCCAAAATGGTTACACTTGTATCTAGTTCAAAGAGAACGACATTGGATATCTCAGCTTTTAAGTAGGTTCACAAAGACCACAACTCTCTTTGTATAAACTTCCCGGTGCCCATTACCAGCTTCCGACACATAGTGGAAACGAGCACGTGCGTGTATGTTTCTTATTTTAACTCCTGATATGTTTGCTTTTTCCGCAACGTGTATTATATTTTCTACATACGTAGTACATACGTTGCTCAGTTAATAACTAATTTTATTACATTTTCCTATTAATTTTCCTTTACTGCACCTTTTTCGTTTTATTTTGTAGTCTCTCTTATCTACGCACATATTCGTGGAGGCCGTAGAAGAGCATTCTTCTATTGGATTTATTTAGAAAATTGTGACACAAGTGACTTATGGTCGATTAGGAAATTTTTCTATTCAATTTAACAATGTCCGAACTGGGCCAGTGCGGTAGCCTATTTATAGCCTTTAGCCTACTTTTCCTTGTGGCCTGCAGTGAGGAAGTCATCGGCTGAGTTCTACTCAGTGACGATTTAAAAACGCTCCATTTGAAAAAAAAACATAACTCAAAACTTTCGATTTCGATAGAAGAATGAAATAAACTTACAGCATACAAAAAAACATTATTTACTAGAACGGGTTAGAAGTTTTTGTTCTATGCCTAATAGGTAGTAAAACTCCTTATTAACCTACCATTAGTTAAGTAACTTTTGATGATCCCTCCGTTGAGATTAATGAAACAGAATGGGGTTTATGAGGGTTGAATGAAGTGTTCTGAGGTTATTTTCATTTTCATTGCTAACTCCAGGTTTAGTCCTTTTACAAACACAGTAAATATTTTATTTAAAACGTATTCATAACAAGGTTTTAACGTTCCTAATTATTACACAAATTATGGGAAAGGCTAATGAAAATGCGTCTAAAAGCGGGTTGAAAAATGCCATTGCAAGTTCTTCAGAAGCTTACTAGCACCATCATACCCGAAGGAGGAGGAGTAATTATATGATAATATGTATAAAGGCGACAACACGCTTCTTAAGAAAAAAAATACAGATGCACCACGGCTTAGAATAATGTTGGTGTTTTCGATAGTATTATAAATCATCTCGCTCGCAAGTTCAACGACTTCTAGCCTATTGAACAAGCCGGTTTCCGAAGAGGTTATATAAACATATATACTCTGCGGTGGTTAATAAATTTTAGAGGAGTATATTCAGCCCCTAAGCTTTAATCAAAAGGTCTCTTAGTCATGTCATCTTAAAATACATAGGTCAGTAGACTTTAACCATATAGTGTATATTTTAACATCACTTTCACTTGTCCGATCGACAAAAATTGTTACAAAACGTAAATACGATGCTACTTAACTAATATGACAACCTTTATCTGATGCTGTATCTAACCAGCACAGCTTACAGCTGATTGTTTGGCTTCATTGTGTTGGAACCGCTGTTTATGTAAGAATAGCAAAAACAAAGAAATTTTGGTCAAAAGCATCATATCATGGACTCCGAAGGTGCTTAACGAAAAACCTTAATTTTAACTTTTTGTGATATCGTATTTTTGTATTGGGTTTTTAATTTAACTTATCGGGTAAGTCAATTAATATTAGGTATCAAAATCATATTAAGAAATTTACATTTACTGATCGTCAATATAAGGTTGATAAGTTTAAGTTGACAGAATATTGTGTACACTGACTTAAAAATTACAAATCCGAAGTTCATAAGTTTAAGTAAACAGAATATTGCAGGTATACACTGACTTACAAATTTCAAATCCGAAGTTCATAAGTAGAAGTTGACAGAATATTATATACACTGACTAACAAATCCGAAGTTCATAAGTAGAAGTTGACAGAATATTGTATACACTGACTTACAAATTTCAAATTCGAAGTTCATAAGTTTAAGTTGACAGAATAATGCATACACTGAGTTACAAATTTCAAATCCGAAGTTTATACTCGAAGTATAAATTGACAGAATATTATATACTCTGATATACAAATTACAAACCCGAAGTTTAACAAGACAGAATATTATAAATAACAAATCAGAATCATTGTTTAAAGATCCTTGTTGCTGTTACTCAGAAATAGCAACGAATCATAAACTAAAATGATAATTCTTAAGTCATTAGGAGTTGGTAAAACTCAGGCTACACCAATTTCAAAAGATCTTAACTTAAATTTACTCAATCAACATTTCACTTCTGTACCTGCTATGAATAGCAATAAAAAAGCGATTACGCTGCAAAATCTTTCAATGACCTCAACTTCTGACTTCCTCCCTTTTACTTTTCGTCAATTTACTGATTGTGATGTTAAGAAGAGTATTATGTTTATATCTTCAAGTGCTGTTGGTAGTGATTGCATAAGCCGTGCTATGATTATTCCAATTATTGACCTAATTATTCCTATAATTACTCACATTTTTAATGCATCCATTGCTTCTGGAGTATTTCCTGAAGCTTGGAAAGATGCTTACATAATACCGTTGCCTAAAAAATCCAATCCAACTTCTTTTTCCGATTATCGACCAATTTCATTATTACCATTCCTATCTAAAATCCTTGAACGGCTAGTTAAACAACAGTTAAACCTTTTTCTAACTCAAAATAGTTTATTTAATACCTTGCAATCCGGATTTCGAACCGGTCATAGTACTGTTACTGCTCTCACTAAGATCATTGATGATATCCGTTATGGTATGGACAGTAAGCAAGTCACTGTCTTGTCTGCTCTTGATTTTAGCAATGCTTTTAACACAGTGGATTCAGACATTTTGTTGGCAATCCTAAGCTCTCTTAACATATCTCCAACAGTAATTGACTGGTTTCGTAGTTACTTGGGTGTCCGCCGACATTGCATTCGGGTAGAGGAATCTTTCTCTAACTGGTGCCCATTAACTGCCGGCGTACCTCAAGGTGGCGTGTTGTCCCCACTCCTGTTTGCAGTTTTCATTAACACTATCACTCTCAAACTATCTTCTCTCTACCATCTATATGCAGACAATCTCCAGATTTATGCACATGGTCCAATAGAAAATATCGTAACAACAATTCAATCTATTAACTCTGACCATGATAAAATAGTTGAATGGTGTTGATATTATGGACTTCGACTTAATCCTCTTAAGTCGAAGACCATAATTATAGGTAGCCCAAAATTAATATCGAAGATTAATTGGACTGATTTACCCCCAATAAAACTCGATGGTATCATTATCCCTTTTAGTGACACAATAAAAAGTCTTGGTATTTATATTGACCGCACGTTATCTTGGACTCCACAAATCAAGGAAATTAGCCGAAAAATGTTTGCTTCGGCCGGAACCCTGAGAAGATTACGGAATCTTTTACCTGTGTCAACTAAAATTGTGCTTGCTCAGTCTTTACTTCTACCTTTACTTGATTATGCTGACATTTGTTGTACTAACCTGACAGAGGAACAACTTAATAAACTGGAGCGTCTACAAAATCTTTGCATTCGCTTCATTTTTGGACTTCGAAAATATGACCATGTCTCAGAATTTCGTTCACAACTCAATTGGCTTCCAATCCGACTTCGCCGGAATGTACATATTCTTTCACTCCTCTATAACGTGCTATTCAATCCATCTACACCATGTTATCTAAAAGAGCGGTTTTATTTTATCAGCTCGCCTTGTCTAACTCTTCGCTCGTCTACTAGTCTTCTTCTTAAAACACCTGGACACAGTACTAATTTTTACAATCATTCTTTTACTGTAAAAGCCATTAGTCTTTGGAACTCTCTGCCGATAAATATAAGGCAAATCCAGTCGCTGCCTGTTTTCAAGAATTCGTTAAAATCTTATTACTTACGTACTACTTCCTAATTTCTTTTAATTTTGACCAACCTCTGGTTATTCAAACATATCTATCTTTATTACTTTATTTATTGTATGTATGTTTATGTATTCATATTATATAATCATTTATTTTATGTATTTGTTTAAGTAATTATATTAAGTATGTATATGTATTTTATCTATATAGTAAGTACAAAGGTATTTATGAGTGTTGTTATATTCTTTATTCTTCCTTATAATTTTACTTATGATGTTTTATGTATCACCTACCTCTTCCTGTCAATGTTTCTCTACCCAAAGGTTGCCTGGTAGAGATCGCTTTTAAGCGATAAGGCCGCCTTATTGTGCTATTTCCTCTATTGTTTTTTTTTTGTGTATTTTAAATTGTGCAATAAAGAATATTGTATTGTATTGTATTGTATAGTCCGTCTGTACTTCATTAATTTTTAATTTTTCGATATATCAGCCGTGTATCATACGAACTTCTGCTAATTTATACTACAAGCTTTTGAATATTGAAGATAATGACCCAACGAGGGATACTTTTGAAGAAAATCGCTTAAATTAACAGCTGGGTATTTTGTTTTAATGAAGGAAAACTTTGCGACAACTTTTGTTTAGAAATATTCCTCAGACTGTCCGCTCTACGAATAAATTTTCAGATTTAATCCTATAGGACCTTGATTCTTCAAATATTTGCAAAGTCCTTAATACGTTTCTCAGACCAAGTTCTATTGTTAAAATTATAAAAATCTTTGAAACTTACCTTCTTGAAATATGGTTTAAATAAAGGTGTAAAAAGGAATTGACTAGAGCTAATGATAGTTTATGTATTTATCATTGACTAGAGCTATTTTTAACCGACTACAAAAAAGGAGGACGTTCTATGTTCGGCGGGTATATTTTTTTTTTATGTATGTCCACCGATTTCTCCGTCAGTTGTGAACCGATTTTAAAAATTCGTTTTTATTAAAAAGAGTATGCTCCTGAAATAGTCCCATATTTTGGAGAAAAAAAAAATTGATGTTAATTTGGAACTGGTGCAATACGTCTTTTATGTTGTGATTGTATAAAATTAATTATAATAAAGATTTCTATGTATGTATATTTATATTTTATTTCTTAATTTTATGAAGGTTTTGTGTGTTTGTCTCCTTAAAAAAAGATTTGAACATAAACTTAAAAAAAGCCTTTTCATGTATAATTATTGGATAAACTATTAAATTGAATAATTTATTTTCTGGCCTATTCTGATTGAATGCTTAAGGCGCAGGATCGTGCAAATTGACGTACCGTGGGAGAGCACTCTACCCAGCAGTAGATTGATACCATTTTAGTATTAATGTAGTTAGGTAGAATAAAACTCACTAAAACAGTTTTTCGTAGCACGTAGCTATAAATCATCGACTCCACAAAAGATTAAAATATTGTAAAGGGTTATTGTTACCTCGAGCGATCGTTTAGAGGTTTTACGAAGACATACAAACGAACCAATAATGATGTCTGCACGTCATATTCTAAATTAAAAAGTAACAAAACGTATAAAACACACTTTATCTGGGTTTAACTTATGGTATCTGTCGATAACACACGAAAGATATGTATACCATTACCATACCTACGATAACATTAATGAAATTTATAACCGAACTATAAGAAAGACTCATATCTCACATTACGCAGATAATATACCTATATGTGTTTGACCGCATATCTCACGTTTCGATATTGTTCGTCGCAGAAATCAATTGATGTAAGTACACAAACATACGTACGGTCCAGATCTAGCCACACGGCAGTATGTGAGCCAAGTTTCAATAAAGAAAAGAGCAAAACCGGCTATGAGTACATTACATAAACCGTTTTCAAAACTATTAAATCTACACACTTCTTGCAATTTTACATGTATAATAAAGCCTTTTGAATCGACTAAACCCAATTTCACGAATAAACCTGTGATAGTTCTGAAAAAAGCAATTTTTAACATTAACTGACTCATTTATCAAAAATCTGGACAAGTTTTAGGTGACTCAAAAACTAAAGCATCAAGGTAATTTTATATAAGTACGAGTATATCACAAAGGTATAAAATCTGATAACTAATTATTAGTTCGGTCAGTTTCAAGTACTTAGTAATTTGATTTTTTTAATTTTTTATATTTTAAATATTAATAAAGGTTTTATAATTCTTGTCTATGTAGTTTCAATTAAAATTACTTGCAAGTCGTGCTACCTATGTCAAAGAGCGAGCGAGCGCGCCTAAAGCGTAGATAGTGCGTCTGGGATGTTGTATTTTTGTATATGTTAGTTGTTACAACCACAATTTGCTACGCGATATCGTCGCTGATTGTTAGACAATTTTAATCACCGTGATCCGCTGATGAAATGTATTTGTCTAAGTACCAACTAATTTAAAAAGAAAATAAAAAATAATAAACTCAAATTAAATATCAAGCCGTTTTCAAAACCCCACAAAAATTAAAAAAAAACCCTATGCCCGCGCCGATGGAATTGAAGCAAAGAACCTTGATGTAGAATCCCTGTAGAATAAATAATTGTCTCTCCTGCAATTTTTTGGCCTTTTACGAGTACTTGAAGGAAAAGGAGAAACACTTAGCTTAATAAAATTATATGAATTATATAGAAGTACTTCTTTTCTTTTTCGTCACCTGGTATTTCTTTATTCTTATAACGAATCAATAATTTTTTAATAATGCTTAGTAAAAATATGTTAAATGTTATGAACATGGTTAAATATCCACACGGATTTAATTAAAAAAAATAATCATGAAAATGAAACTACGATGTCAGATTTAGTTTATTTATTGAAGTGTCCTGTTCGATGTGTTTTATACTATAGGTATATGGTAAGTGCATTACATACATAGTTAAAGAAATAAAGGTGTAATGTAACGCAGTTTGTATGAAAAATTATGTTTGGATACATTCATGCATTCTAATTAGTAGTGGGTTCATATTGTTAGTTAGTTTATAAGGATCTTGGCACCCGATACCGAAACCCGTACTTTGTTTATGCCGAACTTGGCCCACATTTCACATTTATGGTTTTGCTGACAACGTAATATTTTATCGCTAGGTACCTGCAGAAACTGTCAGATAAAAATATACGTGAAGATAATAGCTGCAGATAAGGTCGATACATAGTCGCTGGCCGCGAGCATTCCATGATGGCGGGCTGGGGTTAGGGGAGCGGGGGTGAAAGACCGCCGCGCTCTTTCTCTCTTCTCTTTCGCTCCTTTGTATTCCGTCGCAGTTTGTGCCACACGCTGCACGCTACGTCATTCACAATGGACCGTCTTATTGAAAATGTACGGAAATTTCCTTGTTTGTGGAACATAAATATAGAAGAATATAAAATGTACGATCTTAAAGATGCAGCATGGGCGGAGGTGGTAAGGAAATGCGACTTGCCGGATGGTAAGTCTTTTTTATTTGTCATTTATTTATGACTTTATCTCTACAGGTACCTATATTATCTTTGGCGCGTTCGTTTGTTACACAGGCGCATTATAGGCACAGATGTTATATGTTATTATAACGCTTAGTAATCTGTGGTTTGTTATTATGTAACTTTTAAATTATTTGGCCGATTGAGGTCATATTTACAGAGTCTGTATCAATGCAATTCATAGATATTTTTAACTTCTCTTGAGAAGTTATTGGAATAGGTAGACATATTTTTGCTTTCGATTCCTCAATAACTACTGGACCGAATCGCTCTGATGACATATCAATCGATACGCCACGTCATGACTTAGATCTGAAAGGAGTTTGAAATAAATCTGTCCAGCGGTTCGTTTTTTATCCGTAAAAAACTGACTTTTTTATGCACGCAACATAAATTTCATGTATAATTTAATGGATCGAGGGGTAGTAAAGTGTTTTCGAGGGTGCTGATTTCGAATTTTTTATCAGTTTTTTAAAATTCGAAATGTCGGATCCAATATGACGTAATTTTTTTTTTTTTTTAAAAGATTTTTTACTCAAGAGACGTTGCATGTACGTACTTGCTGCGTAGACCAATTTGACTCATATTTAAAATATATGTTGGTTGAGGGCTAGTTTCACCTGTCCAGTATTTCACGGGCGTCCCATATTTCTTATTCCCCGTCTTGACAGGCCATGTCCCGTATTTAACGAAAATCTTGTGGGGACTAGCGTCGCCAATCGTCCCGTTTTTCGCGGGACGTCCCATATTTCTTGCATAAATTTCAATGTTTCGCCGGGACAGGACACGTCCGGTATTTTACGAAAATCTTAGGAGTGACCGACTGCGACCATGTATAACTACGATTTCGTTTTTGTTTCTTTGTATAAACACGGCACAATATAAAAAGATATACCTATTGCGTACAGTGAAGTCTGTAAGTAAAATATTAAAAGTATGTATTAACGTAAGTAAATGGTAAAAGTCTAAATAAAACGAAATATAGGTAAGTAAAAATGCAATAGGCTATGTCCCGGGGGAAAAATACTTATCCCGTGTTTTTTGAGGTTCATGATCGTTTGTCCCTTTGGGCTGAAAAAAAATGTGGGCAACCCTAGTGGGTTACCCACGACCATGTTAAATTACAATTTCGACTGTGTTTTTTTACTAACCAACTTAAAAAAGGAGAAGGTTCTCAATTTGGTTGTATGTTTTTTTAAACATGTCAAAACAAGCAAAGACTAATGTTGCGTGCAGTAAGTAAAGTCTGTAACAAATTATTATAGTTTTACGTCTAAACGTTTACCCGCGGCGCACTTTCAGGAAGGCTTAGATGTAAATTAAATACATTGTGTCCAGCCAGACTGGGGTACAGAGAAAAAAGGGTTGGGGCGGAGGTATAGGGGTGAGTTGGTAGAGAGAGAGAGGGAGGATTATAGACTATTTAATCGGTAGAGATTGCACAAAATTAATGGTCATTTTAGGGTTTTATCTGAACGCAATTGACAAAAATTGATTCTGATAAAAATAACATAAAGTTTTTATAAGATGGTAGTTTTATAAAGAGGTACTATGGCTATGTGTTATTACACATACCTATAGGGTTGCCATTGTTTAATTGATATTTCTAGTAATTAACGTTTTGTTAAAAAATTACAAAAAAAAACTAAGCACATATTATATATTATATATATATGATATACCATATTTAATATTTTTTATTTTTTAATACACCTTATTCAGTACAACAAACTTATTTAAAGAAAAAAATTAAATTGAAAAGTGTTGTTTTAATAAAGTGGTGTGTGCTTTCTATTTTTTTTTTCCCAGTTTTGTTATAAAAACAGGACACCAATATTCAAACCCATGACAGTCCTGTAAAGGGCGTATTAAAACTCAACTCATGGGTACACGACATGACACATATACATTGCAAACCGCTAATTTATACTCCTATCGCCTCTAAGGCCGCGTCCGCGCCGGCCGGTGGCTTACTTAGCGCCTAGAGGTTAGATACACCCCTGGTAAGTCACTAGGATGGGTACTTGGTGGCTTGCTTATCGCCTTGTCGGGCGCCTCGCTTAGCGCCTAGCGACACCCAAACACACTGCGCCTGCGTGGCTAGACATTTGTTTACTTAGATACACAGCAGGCAGTAAACTAGGAGTCCAGCCAAGCTCATAGCGAAGCGCTAAGCTTACCGCCTATCTAGTTATAGTCACCAGGCTGTATCTCATGAACCGTTATAGTTAGACAGTTGAAATTTTCACAGAAGATGTATTTCGGTTGCCGCTATAGCAACAAAAACAACAAATATAGAATAAAATAAATATTTAGTGGGGCTCCTATACAACAAACGTGATTTTTTTGCTCGTTTTTGCTCGATATTGATAACGGCAACAGGTATATAGACGCTTGAAATATTCTCAGAATATTTAGTTATATATTCACTTGAAAAGAAATAAAATAAAACAAATATTTTATAGATAATGGTACGGAACCCTTGGTGCGCGAGTCTGACTCGCACTTGGCCGATTTTTTATTATTTATTTGGAATTAATTTATTGTTTTTATGCCAAAATGTGTCCCACTCAGCAAAAAGCTGCTAAAAGTCACAGTACTGATTTTCAGTGTTAGCTTGCTGTTTGCTATCGAAACAGCGAGACGAACACACTTAATAATACACATATTATGCCACTTACGTTACTAACAGAAATTATTAGTTTTGTAGACAAAAGTTTGGTTGACGTATTACCTTAATTTTATTTTGTTATTTAAAAAAAAAATACGACAATAATAAACAATTAGAGAGCACGCTTTGGTATACTTTTATTGTTTCAGTTAAAGAAGCTAAGAATTTATGGAGAAAGCTCAGAGACGGACATCGTCAAGCAATAGCAAGAAAAAAGTCCGGACAAGCCGTAAATATAAAATCTCTATGGAAGTATGAAAAACAAATGGAATTCCTCTTGCCCGCCATGAAGAATAGACCAAGAACAACATATTTTGAAACGCAAGAGGATAATCAAGTAAATAACGACGAAACGCAACAAAACGAAGATCCTTTTGAATCAATAGAACTGCAGAATAGTGACGATTTTTCTGTTCCATCTATAAAAGCCACAACACTATCTTCATTAAAGAAAGAACAAAAAAGAAGAGAAGTAAGAGCAACCCGAAGAGATGAACTGAGAAGGCAGATAGTTAGTAAGAGTACTATTTCTCAAGATACTGCCTTGGAAAAGTTTTTTACAAGTATGTTATTGTCTACAAGCCAACTACCTGAAAGATTACAACTCAGAGTACAACGGCAAATTTTTAATAATGTTATGGATGCCAAAGAAGAAAGTTTGACAAGCCAACCTAGTACTTCATCTGCATCGCCATCAACCACCCGTGCGTACCAGTTGCCAATCCAATCACTAAGACCTGTTGCAATAGATTCCCCTCATTCATATTCTTCATCTTTGGATGCAGACATGCATACATCGTCACCATCACCTAAGTTAGAACCTCTAAATCATGATGATAGTAATATAAGTGACCCACCAGACACTGCAGCTAACTATTCAGACACAGAGAGAAGGTCACCACAGTTGGAAATTAAACGTCTTCGGCGATCCTAAGCGCCTGCTTTTACTTTGCATTGTTGGAAGGCAACCTAATAACCTAACTGTAAAATATTATAATTTAGTAAAAACAGCCTTTTCATATAAGATATTTTTTGAAAACCTTTTATTCGTTAAATAATCAAGTAATATGGAAAATAATCTTTTGTGTAATGTTCTATAATGACGTAGTACCTGGGGATTGAGCTCTACTCGTTTTTTTAACAATGCCATCTATTGTCAAGTAGCTTTAGCGTTGCTTAACAACGCCATCGGTAAAAATAATAGTATTACTGCTCGCCACTAGATGTTAAGAAGAGTCATATTTTTTAGTTATCATTGCCTGCAAACACGGATAAAACGACGTTTTCTAAAACTGAAACCTCACAGCGTAGGGATTTTTATATGATCTTAAGATACATTTATAGAAATTTTGTCTTTTTTAAGTATATCCTAAAGTTTCGTGATGTCCGTCTGTCCGTCCGTATGTCATGAATTTTACAGACAGGTGACTTATAATGTGGTGTTCAATCGAAATGCACTTAATAGTGTTTATTATAGGAATAACAAAATGGGAAATAAATTCACAGTTTCATTTTGGAAGGTGCGCTTATATAGTGGTGTCCCACGAAAGAGCAACATGCGCAAGATGTAGTGTGGATAGCAGTCTAAAACAAAAAATACTATCAAAATACCGTACAAACAAATATTTCGCTTCTGAATGCATAATAATTTGATTATTATTATATATTTGTTTCAGGGTGACTTCCATACGTTTTTTTGCTGACGACACACCTTATAGGGTATCGTTGAATAGAACTCTAAAAATGCATTTGAAGTTTTTTAAGTGACTTTGGGTCCCATTCTTTTCTTTTAACTTTTCAACGATCATGCGTTGAGAAAATCTTAAATGACTTTAGCCTATGGACGCTTGCAACACCTGGCGTCACTCGCGCGTTTCCGACCCTTTAAAAATTTATTAACTTCTTTCTTGAAAACCTTGGCAAGGAGCTCTTTCCACTCCCTAAGCGTTCGCGAGAGGAATTTTCTCTGAAACCGCACTGGACGAGACCATTAAAACCTTTTAAGGTTGTAAGGATGAATTACCTAACTGACAATGGCGAGGAGTTAAAACAAAAAGAAGGAACGAGGTGCAAAAATATAATTTTACAAAAAGTAGGCGATAATATCCGATAAAATATCTATCTGAGAGTTCAGCATAGAATTGACCGCTCTGCTGATCAAAGAGATCTACTTAAGAGAGAGAGATCGTAATAAGTTTTACTCGTAAACGTAATTCTCTTCTATATAACTATAATTTATCTGGCACGGTTATAAAACGAGAGACTCATGTAAGAGACCTAGGCATTAATCTTGACTCTAAATTAAATTATAATCTACATATTGATAATATTATTACAAATAGTTTTAAGCAGCTTGGTGTTATACTACATCTCTCGAAGCCCTTTTAAACAGCCCTCTACTCTCAAAATCCTTTATTACAGTTACGTAAGAAGTATTATAGAATTTGGTAGCCTTGTATGGAACCCTCAATACAAAATACATATACGAAGTTTCGAAAGGATATACAAAATAAGTTTCTAAAATCACTAGCATATCGCACCGAAGGAAATTTTATAAGTTACGCTTATACTGCTGCTAAACATAACATACCTAATTTAGAAAGCAGGCGCGTATATTTAGACGCTATCTTCCTATATAAAATTATACATAACCATGTCGATTCTTCTTGGCTCTTGAAAAAATTTCTTTTGAAGTCCCTCGTGCATCCTCTCGTTCTAAAAATATTTTTACCTCATTACAGGATTATATATATATATATATATAAGATTTACAAATGATAAGTTATTTGCAACCGATGTATTTGAGCTTTCTTTATATAAATTTAAGAAAAATATACGAACTACTCCACTAAATAACTAAACTACACTTTCACTTACTTACTATTAGAACAGTATAGGTTTTTGCTAAGCTTTTAAAATTATGCTTTTAGATACTAAAACTAGATAGCTTAATTAATGAAGTATTGTAAATTATTTTAAACTTGGTATTTATTTTTATTTTTTTTAACTTAGTGATTAAATATTTTAACTTACCTTCACACACATTTCCTTACTAACAATCTAATATTCTTATGTGTTAATTTATGGATCTCTAGGTCTTTCCGTGTGTCTTTTTTGTGTAAACTATTTGTAAACGACTGTTTGTATTTTTAGTTGTTAACCGCTTTGCCGATGAATGAGATCTAAGCGGGCCACAATTCACAAATAAGACACCTACTAGCTACTACGGGGGCCAATTTGCATAGAAAAAATCCCTAAAATATATTAAAAGGTTATTATATAAAATATAACAATAGGTTATTCAATAAAATATACCAATAGGTTATTAAATAAAATTATCCATCCTGCCTAATTCTGACTTACTGTACCTGGTCTTTTATTTACTGCTTATTACTTTCAAGCTGGTAATAAATGGAGTATGGGTTAAATTTTAAGCTATCTAAGTTGAGATACACTGCATCAAAAGCAATATTGCAGCGATGGGCTCATGGCTCACCCCCGGTTACCCCCTTCTGGGAATATGCACCGTAAAGATATACAAACATACAAAAATCGTGTTTGCTTACGGTCCAATGCCGATCTATATAATATACTGTTGTCAAGAACATAGCTCAAAGCACAAAGAACTTATAACTTAGATCAGAGGGACAGAAGTATGAGTATGTTTGAATAGCCCAAATGTATACATTTGTAAAACACATATTCTGAGAAAATTTCAGTCTTCTACTTATTTCGGTCTAAAAGATAGAGCCCTTTAATGGTCGGACCGACAGTAACGTAGGCTTAATAATAGGGTTCTGTTGACACTCTCTGGATACGGAACTCTAAAAACTAATAAAAGTAAGCACAGTAAACATTTTTGAACACAATACAATTTGTGTTTTCCTCCTTATTTAAATTTTATTGAAATATGTTTAGTTTCGTGACATAACCGCTCGTGACAATATTTGCATAATGTCTCTTTACACAAAAGCCTTCATTCTTTTCTCTATTGTATGCCAAAAAACATGCTGCGTAATGTTATGTGACTAGCGTAAATACTCAACCTTCATCATATCCTCATAGTTGTCCCTTATTTATGTCGGTCAGCTTAACTTCTAATAAACTAAGTGAATATGTAACGTGACAAAGCTACCGTATTTAAGTTGATTGCTTCTGTCCCTATTTTATGTAAGGTGACACCTAAAAAGTTTTCAAATATCTATTTTATTAAAAGAAACTTATCCTAATAAAATATGGCTAGTAAGTTAAAAATTAAAGTCGTAGCTGATACTTTAATTTTAATAAAAAAACTACCAAAATACTTTCCCAAAACCTTAGTTTGTAGATAAAGTAAAAAAAAGCTCCAAAAATAATTCTTTTATTTCTGTGGTGCTTTACTTTGTTTAAGGCTTTTGTTTAAGTTTTAGACACGATAGTTTTAATTTACCGCAAGTAGTTTGTAGGTACAATGCAATAAACTTTTCTGACCCGATGATGTATGGTCGCTAGTGTCATATAAGTTGACACCATTTTAATATGGCGACAATAGTTTTGATTTTTAACCACCGGGTCACTGTTTAAGAAGCTTTCAGGCTATCATGAGAAAATGGTGTTAAAGTTTGTTTTGTTACTAGGCCTTTGTTAGTCAGGTTAGAACCTCAACCGTAATTATTTTATATAAATATGTGTAAAAAAACTAAAACACCGTTTTTCAATGTTTAAATGTGCCTGACGCGTCAGTTTAGGCAACCAGACAATTATTAAAATCTTTTAAGGGTTAGACAGATAGCGCAGGCTTAGTTATAGGGCTCCGTTAGTACCGTTTGGCTATGGAACCCTAAATACGCACTCACGTGAATTAGGTCCACTAAATAGTGCTTTTAAATCACCCAAGTGCATTATGGGCACTAATTCATGCATTTAAATCACCCAGTTCGTATGACACTCGTGAGCTCTGCTTATTACACACTGGGCTAAAATACGCCCTCGCCTTCGGCTCGGGCTGCAACCCGCAACTTGTTTGTAATTTTATCATAATGTGCTTTCTAATAAAGTACAATGTGGTCATTACACTGATTTGGGAGGTAATAAGGTTACAGATCAAAGTTCTATTCTCATTAAAATTTCCAATTAGTTGCAGGTAAATAAATAAATACCCAGCTTTTATTCACCTATTTTCGACTGTTTCGTTACGTTTGCCGCTGCGCTGTGCCTATATTTCCAGCGTTAGATGATTGATGCTATTGTCAATCAAGCTCTTTTGTAAGAGTCGAACAGTTTCTAGTTATTCTATTGTTGTTTTATATTCGCTATATGGAAAAACGGTCTACATTTAACAAACATTTATTACGTGGAAAATGATCTAGATTGATTTTAAATCTGTTTTTTTATATGTAAAGCTTGTTTGCCACCTTAGTGGTGTAAAAAAAGAGCGCGGTCAAATATTCCTTTGTGTGTAATGAACAAAGGGTTCACTAGTCTTTTGACACATAAAAGGCTAGAGGGATGGATAAAATACGCGTACATATAAAAACGATCGAGAGTTATAATTTTTACTAGGCATAACTGCAAAGAATTATTCTTTTACCTTCTCCAGACTTAAGGGTTCGAGACTCACGCCGGTCGAAGGGACGCACCCGAGAGCGACAACCCAAACCGAGGCTACCTCCGCGGGGAGCCCTTGAGCGTTGGGCGCTATACGGGCTGAGGCTCCTTCAGAGACTCGCCCAAAAAAGCCCGGTGAAGCAGTAATGGCTGCAGCTGCATAGTTAGTAAGGAAAAAAAAAAGACTTGCGGCGAGAAATCTCTGCGGGAAAGCTCGCCAAGACTTCTCGCCAATACACGGTACTGTCCACATTTACGAATGTTCTAAATACTCTTCCTGTCTTCATCCGGTATGGACGACTTTGACAGTGCGGAAGTTTTGTTATTGAGTGAATTAGCATACTATAACCTTGTAAATAATAAAATTAGAAATGAAATTCAGAAAAAAGATGGGCCAGACGATGGTAGATTACGATAAGAAGTAGTTACACGTCTACTCAACGCCACACTCAAACGTTGCACTGAGAATGAACAAGAATATGCCGGTGTTATTTTTTCCCACCCGAGAAAACCTTTGATCCGGATCAAAATACTGACATCGATCGGAGAACAGGAGAGCGCGAGAACAAGGAGGCGAGAAACCACAAACATTCCTGCTTCTCGGGGCTTCTCGCCATGCCGTGAGTGTGGAGCGGCCTTTACACATCACAACGGTAGAACGGGGTGCAACTCAGTTTTTGCACAAGAGTGGTTAGAGTGATAGAGAATCACCTAACTTTTATGACTTGTTGTAGCTTGTTTCTGGAAAGCATCGGTAAGTTTCGGTAATATTTGGTTTTTTTCCTAAAGGGGCCAGTTTTACAAGAAATCTTGAGTTAAGATCATACTAATGACTACTGTCTGAGTTTTTAAATTGAAAAATAACCAAAAACTACATTGATAAAAAAAAAGTTTGCTTTCGAACTTTATACGATGATGAATAAAATACACAATTTTTGCCAAATGCTTAGAGGTTACCGTTCTTAATAAGCAAACTTTATGAGATAAAAATATTGTTTCTTTTATAAATTAGGTATGAGAAATCAAAATCGGGTACACAGAACTCAGGCACCAAATTCGTGTTGACACACTGAGCTGTAATACATATTAAAATGCCAATATAATATCTTTACAAAACTAAAATTTATAGCTGTATGTGTGGTCATTCAAAGATTACTATGGAAAATTTAGCGCCATATGCTATTTATAATATTAATATGTATACATAAACATATTATTATAGTATATATATATATATATATATATATATATACATATATATATATACTATAATAATATTTATATATATATATATATATATATATATTATAGCTTCGTGTGTGGGCGGCGCTAGTTAGTTGCTATACACGCCCTAAGAATAGTTCATTAATGCCTTTGCAAAACTGAACAGTGCAATGCAATAATTACCTACCTTTTATTTTTACCTTAGATTGCAAACAAGCTTACGGTCCGCCTGATGCTATGTGATAATTGTACCCTGTGAGGGCGCTTGTATATATATATATATTATAGCTTCGTGTGTGGGCGGCGCTAGTTAGTTGCTATACACGCCCTAAGAATAGTTCATTAATGCCTTTGCAAAACTGAACAGTGCAATGCAATAATTACCTACCTTTTATTTTTACCTTAGATTGCAAACAAGCTTACGGTCCGCCTGATGCTATGTGATAATTGTACCCTGCGAGGGCGCTTGTAGCAAAAGGAGAATTACACGCACGTTGCCCGACCTTTAATATACAATAACTCTTTTATTGAAGACCCTCTTACTTTTATTCCTTATACACTATTTAAGCTGTTATATAATGATCCTCATGTCTAAGTGTTCGTGGAAGGAAGGGTGTTTTATCGATAACTGATAACTGGCCAACAAACTTTGTTGCTCGCAAAATATGCCTTAATTTGCATGTATTTTAGTCAATATTTTACGATAGTCAGTAAGAAAAGTTATTCTCAGCTCATATTTTTAAGATAAATGGGATCTAATTGTAAAAAATTTACGATTTTACGCATTTTTAATATTTTGTTAGTGTCTAAAAACAATATGTCCATTTCTGATAATATGATACTAAAGTAGAACACTTATATTTCTTAAATAAGTGAAATTGGTTTAGTTTCTTTTATTTTTAACGAAGTTATCAATTTCTTACCGAAAGGATTTCTTTTCGATACAAATTACTTTAGGCCCCATAGTACTAGGAGCGATGGGAAAATATGAAATGCTTGTAACGAAAAAATCGTTGAAGTCCGTTTTCAAAATCATTTTAAAGCACTAAGTTTAAACTTATTATTATTATTATTATATTACATGAAGTTAACATAATATCTTAATTCTATCTTAAAATATAACTTCAATTTATCTAGATAGTATGGTTTTATAATTATTATGTAATTATGTATTACAGACGTATCCACAACAATATATTAATATACCAAAATATATTTCTCTTTATAAATTTAATATACATTATAGCTGCGTAAGTGGTATATAATCTATTGTAAAACCTTGTTGATCAAAAGTAGCGGAAATGCATACGAGCTTAAATCTCGGACTACTTACATTAGTTTAGTATTATCATTAGAATAAATAGTGAAGTTTTATTTCTTACTAGCTTTTGCCAGCAGCTCTGCCCGTGCTAATTTCGGTTATCGGCGTGGGATTCCTATGGAAACTTCTAAGGGAGTTTGCCAACAATATAGAGTTATTCCTGTGGGAACCTTAGAATGTTTTCGAAAGCCTTAGTCTTTAGTCGATCTCTTCAACTCCTGTGCTAAATTTCAGCTCAGTTGGATGATTTGTTGCGATTTGAAGAAGGACAAATGCAAATAAACTTTGATACAAACCATACAATATTTGATTTGATTTGACGTCTTGACACTAAAAAAATAATTTAAGTCATATCAAATAAACCAAAATAACAATACAACAAACTTACCTACTAGTTGAGACAAGAGACGGAAATACACATATCTACATTCATATATACTTTGAATGTTATATCAACATCATCTTCTGTACGAAATTTGGAAGTAGTCACGCACGCACAGGAGCAATACAATGTGAACGTGGGCCGTGGGCACGCGACGTGAAATTTGAAAACAGGATTACGGTTGTTGAAATAGTGAACAAAAGCGGCACTCAGATTGATGAAAAACATGAGGTCCGTTTATTTATAAACAAGACACCACAATTTGGTTTGGTAGTAGCTACATAAATCAAATCAAAAGATAGATCTATCAATGCATATTAAAAAAAGAAGTCTTGCATATGTACAAATTCTCCGTTTATACGGATTGTATTTTATTTGAGTCTTTTCAAGAAAAAGTTTGTGGAGGTAAACACTAGCGCCCCTGTCTGCAACCTACTAACACCTTTTACCGCTTTGTCAATCATGGCGGCCGAGTTACCGCACTGCATCATTGCTATCGCCTCTATCTTGATCTAGCTATTAGCCATTGATTATACTTCATATAAATTAAAACAATATAAATTTTTCTTAACTAACTTGCATATATATACAAATATAAACAAATATCCTAGTAACCCCAGGAAGGAAGGCCCCAGGCCCCATTCTGACCTGCAAAAAGTGTTAAAAAGAATGTTCACTATATCGCATCACTGTGATACCAAAAGCTTTTCAGTATTTAGTGTGAGCTTGTAGCGAAGCAGATTTCACGTACTAATCACTAATTGTGACAGTAATTTTTATTTTATTTAAAGTGAGTTGAGATGAGTAACTCATTTGTAAACCGATCAAATATCCAACCAATTAGAAATTGAGCTGCAGCTCAAACGCAGAATAAACAGCTCACGGTTTATAAAAATTTACAGTGCAACTTGGTCGGCTAATTAAGATACCAGTTTGGGAATTTCGGTAGAATCATAGATTATTGTTGACTTGATTAAGTCATGGAGTCATAGAAACTGTCAGCCGAGATTATGCATTCTAAATTGGCAGGATACAACGGTGAGTCGGTTCACTACCCGCGGAGATTTACGACTCAGCGGCGCTAATGAGCCGCGCGCACGGAACATGCCCCTTTTACAAGCATTCAAAATGGGCATTTAAAGTGACAAAAACAAGGTCACTTCTTAGTAACAAAATCTACGGCATTGTCCAATTAGGTACATACTCTAATTCGATTTTTTTTAATATGATAATACCAACATTAGTAATTTTATATTTAAAGTACCTTAAAGTTTTTATTAGTATTAAAGCTGTTTAGAAGCGCTTTTTTTTCGGAAAACATCGTAAAAGCTACATTATCTGCCGCCTCACGTAATTGAATTTAAAATTCTGCTGGCAGTAAACGTATTTGGCAAAACTTCTTTTAACTTGTACATTAGCATATTTTATCAGATTAACTAACGAATAAGTATTAACTTTGAGTATGTATTTTTACTTTTCAATTATTAGTACACAAGTTTCTGCCAGCGGCTTCGCCCGCCCTAAATTTCGTTATCGGCGTAGGTTCTTACGGCAACTCCTCAATTATAGAAAAAAAACAAACAATCAAATCTTTCCTCTTTAATGGCGTAATACATTCGTGTCTGTGAAACCATGGATACCATACACATACAAAATTTCAACCCAATCGGTCAAGCCGTTTAGTTGTTGACATACCGACAGCAGCGCCACATACCACGTCCAATTGTATTTTTAAATCATCCAGGAAACCATCGAAATACCCATATAAAATTTCAACCCAATCGGTTTAGCCGTTTAGAAGTTATGTGAAAAAGATAAGTACGGCAAGATAATTTTGATTATTCGTTGTCCTATTACCCGTTTTCCCGTAGGAATTAAGCATTTTCCCGCGGTTAAAAGTAGCCTATGTTCATCAGGGATAATGTCGGCTTCTAATGGTAAAAGAATTTTTCAAATCGGTCTAGTAGTTTAGGAGCCTATTCATTACATACAAACAATAAACACTTTCCTCTTTATAATATTTGTAGATCACTGAAAAAAATCAATATAATAAAGCACTTTATTAACCAGACAAAATAAATATTTAAAGTTAAAGTTAAACGATTATTACAGCAATACAATTAAAATGATTGATTGGTTCACTAAGATTCTTTATTAATTTTGGCACAAAAATAGTTGCAATAACCATTTCAATATTGTCAAAAGCAATAGAGTTAACTGCAGCCAATAAACAGCTTATTTGACCCATTTTATAACTGTTGACAAGATACTTTATTGGCTCGTATTTAAATAAGAATGTTGATTGCTGCTAATAAGATGTTGTTTCTATCAATAAAGTATTTTTTTCAGTGATTGTAAAATTCAGTACATTAATATGGGACCACTAAGGAACTCTTTAAAAACAAGAATTTTTCGAATCGGTTCAGGCGTCTTCGAGTAATCGGGGAACATACATAAAAAATAAAAGATTCCGACCAATAGCGAACCTCTTCCTTTTTCCTTTAAAGGTTTCCTGATTCAAAACAGCTGCAATTAGCATTGCATTTCTAACTGTCTCTATGATTTTTTTTTTTTGCTTACATTGCGAACAATCGCTCGTTAAAAGTAATCTGATTTCTGTTTATTTATAACTTGTTGGTTTCAGTCAATTTTTCTAAATGTAGGTTTAATATAAAAAACAGGAATTTGGCTCTATTAAGAATCCAAAAACAACAATTTATTTACAAATATGACGAGTGAATTTCAATATTCCCTTTTTTTTTTAACTTCTCAATTACTTAGACATTCCTTATTATGTGCCTATTACTGGAAATTTCAAGCATTTGTTGATTTAAATTTCAATCAAGCAATGTAATGATTCATGTTTCCCTTATGGCTTAGTAAAAACTTTGAACTACTTTTTTGTGTGGAATTCTAACTTTGATTTTTATTATAACCGTTTAAAGTAAAAAAACTACCAAACGGAAAATCAATAACTGACATTTTAATATGACATAAAAAAAAACATCTGAATTGATAACCTCCTCCTTTTTTGAAGTCGGTAAAAAATTATTTAGCTTATCGTTTTGAGACGATTATATATGTTTTTTTACAATTGTGTAGTTTTCTTTGTTACTATTTACCTTGAGAAATTATACCTTATATGCAATTGTGACCGTAATTTACAAGAAACTTAACTCAACTTATGTGACATATAAACACGTGTCTAAAATTTTAACGCAAAAAGGCTTACAAAACTTACGTGTTTATGGCACAACTTGGCTCTTTTATGGCAAATCTGCGAAACTCGTTAATTGTGGCAGTCTACAGTCTCATGTTATAAACCGTCACATACACGATGTAAGCAATGTAAGAACGTACACAGTTTACTAAACTTTCTTCATATAAAACTGAGTAAAAACACACCATATGGCTTTTATTTTCTGTTAACTGTCAACACGCTTATAAAAAAACCGGTCAAGTGCGAGTCAGACTCGCACACCGAAGATTACGTAAAAGGTAAACTGTATTGAGGGACAAACTTAACTTTGCCGTTGGACAACTGTTGTCCCAATAGATCAACATAGGTCGTATTTGATACTTGATTTTACTTTAGTATTTGGTATTAATTTCAACTTTTTTCTTGAGTAAAAGAATCTTTACAAACGGACAGCCAATATTTTTTTTAATGTGTTGTGACTACAACTAATTACCGAATTTCGATTTTTTCTCTATATTTGTAATGTAAGACCTTGCTTCGTGTGAAATCAACGGGAAGTCCCAATAGGTTTTTAATTATATATAAATACCAAAATATGAGATATAAATAACCGTATTTCGGTTGTATTTTTTTATTGCGTTGACTTAGAAGCTTGATTTGTTTACAGCTTTAAAGGACCGTAGAATTGAGAATTTGAAACTAATTTCAACTTGATACCTTTTCGCGTTCCTGAAAAAAATGGTCTTGATAGACAGACAGACGGACAACAAAGTGATCCTATAAGGAACCCTAAAAAGTATCCAACATTAAAAAACTTATGTATCTAAATTGAATGTTTGTCATGGTAACCCTGAAATGCAACAAAGTTAGTAATGCTGAGCGAGTTTCTACTTTCATAGCTCTTGTCGCTTGGACAAACTAGAGGAGAGAGAGTTCTCACCGTCAGTATCGACAACAAACTGATCCTATAAAGGTTCCGTTTTTTCCTTTCGAGGTACGGATCCCTAAAAACAAATGATGGAATTTCTTATGCTTAAAATATTTATGAGCAGCCAGGAGCGCAGAACTTTCAGTGTGCCCTATGTATTAATAAAATAATTTTAACAATCGGTTCAATAGTTGCAGAGATTACCCCCTACATACGGTCAAACAAATTTTACCTCTTTATAATATAAGCATAGTCTATGCTGCATAGATTGTGCCACATTAAAGTTAGTTCCCACATTACTATGACATATCATTACGAAACTAAAGTTCATAAATACATAAAAAGAAACATTAAAAGGAAAAACACCAGACGGCAGTCACTCGGCTTAAATTGTCAATCGTTCAAAAAACAATTGAAACTCTGACATTGAATGTAAGTGAGGCTTTTCATAAGAAGTGCCTCCAAATGCTTCTACGCCATTTTGAATTTTATTGTCGCAAGGCGTACAAAGTTCCAAGTGTTTATCTCCAAGCGAGGCTTTGACTATTGCGTTCAAAGAACGTTTTACTAAGGATTGTTCTAAGTCGTTGAAACCTGAGACTGGTGTACTTATTTTCAAGTAAATCTTCGTTGTTCTTAAGCTTACATTTAACGTTCTGAGATTACGTAGTAAATTTTGGATTAAGGATCTTGTAACAGTTCCAAATAAGCTCGAGAAATGTTCAGCCTTATTTGTTTTTGTGCATCTTCAGTAAATATTTTGGGAACCCAGCGCGCGGTAACTTTTTTCATAAATAGAAAAACGTACTTAGAGTTTAGGAGTGGCTTTTAATTCATAAACACCGCAAACTTTTTGAGTTTATTATACAATGACATGTGCTTATATTATTAAGGTATGCTGATGATTGATACAGTTGCAAATATTTATTCAAGTATATGGAGAAATTGTGTTTTAAATACCCGCAAATGCACATGTGTTAAAATATCCTTGACACACTACGTCTTCAAATGCGAACAACTATTTGTTCAAGGCTCCGACTTGTGAATACGACTATATGTTGAAAGTTTATCTTCTTTTCGACATGTTGTGGAAAAGGGCAGATGAGGTCCTTGTGGAGTGGAAGTGTTGCCTAAGCTAGATTTTTCACTTTATTTAACTTCTTTATGTTTCAAGCATTTCTGGCCCTTAGTGGAAATCGCATTTTATTTGGAAAGGGAAATATTTACAAATGACTTTTTTGACTTCAAACTCGTAATTTTTAATGTTGGCCATCTTTAAGATCTGGTCGTAATAATTGACAATCGAATTTATTGATACAAAAGCAGCTTTAAAGAAATTTGTTTCAACCCAAATGATTCTTTTTTAGTTGTCACTTACTCCATTTACATTGGATACTGTCAGACTCTAGAAGAATATTAACATGAACTAAACCGATTAAGTCCTCAGTTGCCGTGTTTAGTGTTCCATGGTTGAACGAGGGTCTTTAGTTTACAAAACTGTCATTACGGCCTATACTTAATTGCCACCTGTTCTTATGTCGCACCTATATTATTCAAAAGCCATTAGGAGTAAGTTTTATGTTCAAATTTGTGATTAGTAGAAATAGTATGATATAAATCAGACACCTGCCTGTGAAATTTCATCAACTTGTCTACAAAAGGGTTTGCAAATTATAAAACCATAGTAGTTATATTATAATATTAACTTATTGTGCGGCAGAGGGTGTAGCGAAATAAGGGAAAATTACCTTAGCAAAGCACAACCGGCACTCGGGCCACCCTGTACCAAATGTATGTCTTGCGCACAACGTTATATTGCCTTAACAAAAAAGAAAAAAAAAACAGACAATTTAACAGTTACACTCCTTGATCAACAAAAGTTGAAATAAATTAACGTAATAAATCAGCTGAAAACTATATAAAGCAGTTTAGAAAAACCCTATTTTAGGTGACATTCTGGAGTGAAAAGGACCTGTCACGTGAAATAGATGAACATTTGAATGAGAATTGTTGTGTAATAATTTACAGTCTTTCAAAATATATTCTTCTAGAATAATTAGTTTTAACCTAAATAAGCTTGGTGAATGGTGCTTACCTTGTGTTTTGTCAAAAGTTGTATATGTTTGATAAATGTAGGTATATATAACAAAGTCGCGCCCTTACCAATATTTGTTGGAAATGCTTCTCTCGAGTTTTTAAATACTTACGTAGGGCGTTTAATAAAAAGTTTGAATTCGTTTGTTGACGGTAACTTTTACTAAGTGTAATTTATTTATCGATATAATTATAGTTTTAGCTTAATATACTTTAATTTTTTTATTCTAAACTTAAAATTCCTTTCTTAAAATACTTTGTATCCTGTACACCTCAAATTCCTGTACTGAAGCGATTACGGCTTCATTATTGTCGAATCTCTGTCCTTTCAGAACATTCTAATTCTTGGAAATAGATAAAAATCACTGGGGGCAAGGTCGGGTAAATATAGAGGATGCTCAAGTATTTCAAAGCCAGAGTCTTAATCTGCAGCCATAGCAAACTTGATGGAACAAAACAATTTTTGCTGGTTTGCCTCGCTGTTTCTCACGAATTTCGTTAAGCAGTTTTTTTATTAGCTAGGAACAGTAGCTCATGTTCGAGATATTCAATAATGATTACCGCTATACTATCCCAGAAAAGAGAGCCCATCATCTTTCCGGCCGAACGACTCGCCGTAAAATTTCTTAGTGGTTGGAGATGGTGGTCTCTTCCAGGTTATAAACTGTAGTTTTGTTTCTGGATCATAATGGCAAAGCCACGTTTTATCCATAGTTATAAATCGAGCTAAGAATGTGCACCATCGGTAAGTATTCTGGGATCCCAGGGCGCGGTTATTTTTTTCATACCTCCGCGTTCATGTAAAATGCTATGCACATTACCAGTCGAACTCTTTGTTTCTTCGGCTATAAAACGTTCTGTGACGCGAAAATCGGCTAAAACATTTTTTTCACCTTTAACCATTTATTCGGTCGCTACCCTGTTGGGCGACCCGAGCGAGGGTCATCTTTGGTGGATGTTCTTACACGTTTTAATTGGGCGCACCTTTTTGTAACTTTAGAATATGGTGGAGTATTTTCATATATATCTATATCGAGGTGCTGAAATGCTTGTACGATAACGCCAGCATGTCAGTCCGTCTCCAGGATCAGAACTCGAAACCGATCCAACTGCAGAGAGGTGTGAGACAGGGAGATGTCATATCTCTGAAACTGTTCACAAATGGGTGAAAATGTCTTTAAGCTTCTGGACTGGGACGGGCTTAGCATCAGTACATTACCCACCATCGGTTTGCCGACGATATTGTGGTCATGGCAGAATCGATGGAGGACCTTAGCACAATGCTCGAAAGCCTCAGTAGAGCTTCCCAACTAGTGGGCCTCAAGATAAACATGGTCAAGACGAAAATCATGTCAAATGGCCATGTAGCACCCACTCCAACAACTGTTGGGAACTCTACACTCGAAGTTATTGACGAATACGTATACCTGGGACAAACTGTTCGATCCAACTCGGTTGAGCAGCATTCGGAAAACTGCGTACTATTTCCTCGTCCTTAATACCCCAGTGCCTAAAGACAAAAGTCTTCAACCAGTGTATGTTGCCAGTGATCTAGTGAACTATGGTCTTTATACGAAAGCTCAAGGTCGCTCAGCGGGCGATGGAAAGAACTATCCTCGGAGTTTCCCTACGTGATCGAATCAGGAATGAGGAAATCCGTAGGAGAACTAAAGTCGCCGACATAACTCACCGAATCACAAAGCTGAAGTGGCAATGGGCAGGGTACATAGCTCGAACAACCGATGGCCGATGGCCGATGGCCGAAATCAATTTTATCCATTTTCAACAACACGCTCCGACATATTTTTTTTTTTTGAATTACTATGCATTTGGCTGATGTAGCCATTACTACTCCTCCGGTCTTTTAGGGCGAGACTCTGAAGTAGTCTCAGCCCATATAGCGCCTAACGCTCAAGGGCTCCCCGCGGGGGAAGCTTGGCTTGGGTTATCGCTTTTGGGGTCGTCCCTTCGACCAGCGTGAGCCTCGAACCCGAAGGTGAGTCAACGCCAGGAGGGGAGCTCCCCATTACGCAGTTGTGATTGCGAGTCTCAGTTCCGCGATCATTTGTATGACAAGGTGAAGCTGGCGTCCAAAACTAGGTGTTGAGTACGGCACAAACGGCAGCTATCTTAACCGGCCAATAGAGACTATTACCTAAGGAGCTTGTATTTCGCGGCCAGGTAATTGAGTGACAGCGTATACCTCGGCTACGTTATCGACCGCAAGCTGCGCATGCCCAAAATGGTTGAGCATGTCGCGGCTAGAGCAGTCGGCGCCAGGGCGGCCTTATGGCCATTATTTTAATTCGTGCAAAATAAATCGCTGAGGACGAAAACGGGTGCTCCGCGTTACGTGCGCAACGACACAATTGCTATGGACACAAAGGCAAAGCCGATAGGTAAGTTTATCGCCAGATTGGCCGCCCGGCTGTTTGACATGGCGGACAACAGTGCGCATCCTCACTTGAGGGGCATTGCACCGCTCCATGCCCGGCCACCTGAAGGCTGACCCTTCCTTGAGAGCACATCCCTCCCAAAAACTAATCCCAATTTAATGTTATTGCTTTTTGTGTAAAAAAAAAAAAACTAAGCTTATAGCTTAGTTTTCAATTTTCTTTTTTTTTGGTTTTTATTTTCATTTCTTTTTTGTCTTATTGTTTTTAACCCCCTTTTCCGCCACTCTATAAAAGTGGCCATTATGTTGGTAGTGGGGCTGAAAAGGGTGCGTTCACCCTCGAGACTCGCCCGGATCATGGGGTAAAACGTCAGACTTTACCACGACACCCGTACCTCTTTTGCCCGACAGGGGTAAAGAAGATGTCCACAAACGCTCATACAAATTTACACTGTTTGAATTTAATTTGAATTTAACTAAATATTATCGATATTCTCTATGTTATGTAATTACTAAGACCTTACTTGCAATTACAATTACACTAACCATTTTTTATCTCAACTCTGCTTGAGTACATAAAACATTTTTACATATGAGAACATTACAGGTTATTTATCTTACAAATTATTTGCCTAAGATATTATTAAATTGACAACCCTACATATTAGATCCTAACTGAAATTGCCTATAGTTGCTTAAGTATACAAGAAATAATATATACGATCCTAGAACACTAAATACATGCACTTCCTAACATTAAGTTATAGTTTAGTGTACCATTTATTTCTGCGCAATTCCTTATTTATTTTACTAGTATTTTTACTGTTTACTTAACGTTTTACTTTAAAAATGTACAAAGTTGACACTTACAACATCTTTTTGTCACTTATAACACTATTTATAGCGTATTTATTTATCAGACTACTTACAAAAATCTTAAAAACTTACCAACAAATTACTTTACATATTGTTTTAACGTTACCTTTTTTATGTCTAAATACGACTTTATTAACTAAAAATCCTTATTGTTAATTATTTACACTTCAGCCTTATATGTTAAACCTATTCATGAATTTTGTGTGGTCCGTGGCTAACATACATTTAACACTAATATTATAAATGCGCAAGTGTATTTGTTTGGCCTTTCTTCACGTCTTCGTCGCAACAGAGCAACCAATTGGACTCAAAGATACAGATAGACTCGTATCTGCAGAGACGGAGAAACCCATTGGCCCTAATGGAATACGTCGATGATCGGATGTAGCGCGGGTGGAGCTGCGGGCAAAATATTATTTAATGTTTAACTACTACTTCGAATACAACTTTTTTGTTTTATAACCTATACAAATTTGTTATATCCTAGTTTATACAACGATTCTATTCTGTCTGATATCGACAAGTATTGACAAATCCTTTGTCACATCGTCGGACGTGTTCGAAGTTTTATTTTTCAAATACAACTTGAAATGTTTGCACAAATGGCGCTGTCTGGAGAGTATGAATGTATGCGTATGGTAGAGGTAATTTGACCCACTTTCCGGTGTTCGGTTGAATTCAAATTTTGCGTACACACGTAAATAGGATGACAATGCAATATAATGATGTCATAAAGCTGGTCTGATGATGGAGCCGGAAGGAGGCCATAAGATCTCTGTAACGAAACGACGCACCCCATGGATCATTGGGCTTGTTTAAATTGTCTTGATACGTACTCTGATCTTCAAGGTCTGATGATAGCTTGTTTGTAAATTTTTTTTTATATATTTCTTGTTTAATTTGTAGACAATATAAAATATTGTAATCTTGCTAGCTCGTGTGTACTTGCTTCCGGATCCGCGTTGACGCAGCAGAGTCCCAATTCCTCATCAATGGTCAAGTGTCATCCAGAACGTTCTTATTCTTCAAGAATTGCGCGTCCAGATCCCAATCGAATTAACCAGCATCGATTTGCACCATTTTAATTTTAGGTTACAAAAGTCTAATATTAGTTTATGTCCAACTAAGATACGTAAGAATGTAATACGGGATGTAGAAGTTTAATTTATTCAAGACAAATTACATCAATAATGTTTATTTTAATATACTTAGTAATTAATATGCATAATGTAACGTATGGTAGGATTTCTGGCATACGTAAAGTTCAAGACGAAATTTACAAATTTAAGTAAATGACACAAAGTGTAGAGTGATGTTGGCTGTAGCCGAGATTAAGGTAGACATTCAAGTATCGTTGAGTTTATCTCCGCAGGTAACCAAGATTATGAAGGTACGGAAGGTCGTGTGGCTCGTGTTCATCATACAACTACGGGATTTTATGAGGTGTCGGGTATACGTTACACGAGATTCTGTCATGGATGACGCATGTTGTAGCAGGATTTACACAATGTTGCAAATATTAAATAGTAAATGGCATTATTTAGTATTTGTATATATTATTATTATATATTAAACATTTATTGTACTGCCTACACTAATTCTGTTTAAAATCTTGTATGATATTAAGCCAGCCATTGTGCAACAATGTATTTGTACAAGAAGAATATATAATGAAATATTGAAATTAAATATGCAATTTTTGCTACTTTTTGTTGTCTGCTTGATACAAAAATTTTGAATATTCTAACATAATTTCCACTCCAAAACGTTTTGCATTTTTATTTAGAAATTGCATAATAGTTGGTTTTTTTTTAACATTAATGGAAAGATACATTAATGGATAAAATTCTACCCTTGCTAATCCGACAAATAGTAAACATTTGTAAATTAGCCCACTGCAATGCTGGAGTTATTTTTGGGGTTAGGTAGGGTAATATTTTTTATTTAATTTAAAATTTAATTTAATTGTAAATAAAATTATAAAATCATCTCAAAATATTGGTCGATGCATATACCTTTGTTTGCGTGAACCAATAAAGTGGGGAACATTGTTGTAGAGGCGGAAACGTGAAAGATTCTCGGACGAGGTACTTAAAATTAATTAAAATACGAATCCAAGAATTGGCCAACGAGGCTAAACAGGGCTGCTGCGGGAAAACACATTTTCCAAGAGTGATTTAGCAATTTATTTTCCTTTTGATGTTCGTGTCTCTTACTCAGGACATAAAAAAAAAACAGTGACGTTTTGCCATCTTTATTACTTTTTTATTAGAAGATTATTAAATATATTTATATACCAGGTACCTAACACAAAATGTTTTGCACATCCAACATAAATATCTTAAACCTGAAACCTTTAAACGAGCAATTCTTACTATATGTATATAATCTAAATCACGGAAACGGCTCCAACAATTTTCATTAAAATTTAGTATGCAGGGGGTTTCGGGACGTCGTTTTATCTGTGTTTTCATGCAAAGATAAACTGAAAAAATATGACTCTTCTTGACTTTAGCTACTTGACCATAGATGGCGTTGTTAAAAAAACGAGCAAAGATCGCTCCTCCAGGTCCTAAGCATAATTATAATATGATAAGATATTTAATATAATAATTTAATGAACTCCGTTCGGACCGTTTCACCGGTCATCATGAAAGTTGGCACATCTAAGTGTTTTTACTCTACTCGAACTTTATTTGCTGATGACGTATTCTTTAATCGTCTTGATTAAATGTCAAAATACGAAAAAGAAATAAATCTGGTAACAGGGCTATTCAACCAATGGTTCGAAGCGATCAAGGTCACAATTCTACGAAGATTCTAGTTGATATATGAAAAAACTACTATCTGACCTTCAAAATCCTGCAGGGAATTCAGACAGGGTAGTAGTGATATCTCGCTAATCTAGAGCTAAGGACGACTGTCAGTGTCCGGAGCGCCTTAAGGCATGTGACATGGGTTAAGGATTGAAGTCATACGATAAATGCTGCATATGCCAACTTATTGTTCACTTGATAAGTTTGCGATAGGTGCCTATATGTCAACTATCGCGCCATGCGTTGTTTTACCTGTCTGATCATTTCCAATTAGCACAGTTAGAGTTTTGGGGTTCCTTATTCAACAAGGAACCCTTAGACTTTTACCAAGTCAGTCCATCTGTCCGTCTGTCTGTCCGTCAACGGCTCAGTTCAGAAACTCTTAATCGTAGAAAGCTGTAATTAATTTATGACGCAAACGAAATGGTAAAATAAAGTCTATCAAATATATAAAGTGTCGCTGAATAGCTCGTTCAAAAATGTTGCGGATGTGTAAAAAAAAATTTTTAGATTCAGGGATGTGTTTGCTAAATATTTAAGCTATGTAGGCCCTACAAGCTACCGAATAATAGACCAACTTATAAAATGTACTTAGAAAAGTCTACGGGGTTTGGACGAAATCTTTCAAATTCCATCGAAAATTAATTAGACAAAGTTGTTAGCTGTGTTAAACAGTTTACATGAGTTTATAAACCATGTTAAATTGTCAAAAAATAAAATCATAACACGCTTAATTATATTATTTCTAAATGTTTACGTTTAAATAACGTGTTGGAATAGATGGCGGTGCTTGGCGGTTCTGGGTTTGAACAAAATCGGTTTACACGTTTTTCAAATATCCGCAGTAATTCTCATTCTACGGAACCCTTACTTAATGCGCGTATGACACGGAGTTGGACGGTTTTTATTTTATATCCTCTTAGACATCCATCCGTTGTTGCTTTAGTTGTTGTTTACCCCTACCATAGGGGTATCGGCGTCCCCTTAGAGAAAGGAGACTTAAGTCTTTTCTCACCTGTATCTTAATTTTTAATAAAAAATAATGACTCGATTTAAAATGTTAACATATTTCTCATAAAAATTGAATACACAAATGATTAAAGTTAAGTTAGTATTCAGTAGTATTGTTAAATAACCCAGATAGTTTTGAACAAGCATCGTCGAATACTCGTAAAGAACACCAAGTTTTAAGTGTTTATCTTCACAGCTTTGAATGTTTTAACTTGTTCGGGAATGGTGTTTGTGAATTCACATAAATCTAAGTTGTTTTCAGGTTTAGATCAGCTATGTATTTACATTGATCATGTAAATTTTATTTACGTCTCATTCAGATTGCATATTTTAACGGCATTGCATTTTTTAGTTTTTATCCACAGAAGGGGATAACCAGTGGCTGGATACCTGCATCATGCTGTAGGGAACAGCCTCTTTTTACCAACCACTTTAACTCTACGTGACAGGGGGTGAGCGAGTCTATTGCCGCCGCTGCTTTTGATGTAGAGTATCTGGACTAAGGTAGCGTAAGGCGTAAAATAACAGATCTGGGCCAGAATATACCCCCATTGTCTGTTAAAGACAAACAATAAGAAGAAAGTCAGGATTGGGTTGGGAAAATGGGGGATAGATTTGCCTTATTTGTAGCAAAGCAAGAGGATAGGATATGCACAATAAAGAAAGACCAGGTACTTACTTATTGTGCTTTGTGATAAGTGACTTGACTTATGTCTGTCTGTAAGAATTGTGCGGCGCGGACTTACTGTGCGAGTGTGTAAGCACCCCGCTACGTCACTCGTCGAACAAATGTGGCTGAGATTGACGGTAAACGGCATAAAATTCAATGTGGGTACCGCTTATCGACCGCCGTGGCTCGATGTCGATACCTTTTTTGACACTTTGACCGACACGATCGTATCTTTTCCTGATAATGATTACTTAATATTGTTAGGTGATTTCAATATAAATTTGTTAATTTCCGATTTGAACTTCACTAAATTCAATAATTTTATTCAATATTTAAATTTGACACAATATATAAACAAACCTACTCATTTTACCGGACATAGTGAAACCCAAATAGATTTAATTTGTAGTGACTTTCCAATGCTTAATTCACTTGTAGATTATATACCTAGTTTAAGTAATCATGCCTTTTTGACTTGCGAAATGCATATAAAAAAACTAAAACGTACTTCACGTCGTTTTACATTCCGTTCCATTAAAGATATAGATTTTAATATTTTTAATAGAGAAATTAATGCGATCGACTGGGATTCAATTACGCACTTGTCAGACGTAAACCACATGATATCTAGATTTAATTTTATAATACTTACACTTTTCGATTTCTTTGCTCCGGTAAAAAGCGTAATAGCCAAGGAAAAATCTCTCCCTTGGATTACTTACACGGTGAGACAGATGATGCTTTTAAGAAATGAGAGTCATAAGCGTTATCGAGCTACCGGTCTGGCAAAACATAAGGACTATTACAAAGAGCTAAAAAAATGTGTCAACTCTGCTATAAATAATGAAAAACGTGCCTATTTTAATCAATACATAAATCAAAACATAAACAACTCTCGAGCTCTCTGGAAAAATCTCAAAAACACCGTTAATGTCACTGGCAAATCGCGTGATGCTGACCTTCCTAACCATATAAATAATCCAAATGAAATAAATCGTCATTTTTGCACAGTGCCTGGAACTAGTACTACATCTTTATCTGATATGACCTACTTCGAATTTAACAGGCATACTGACTCGTCATTTATATTGAAGCCTATTGGACAAAGGCATAGTAGCAAAAATAATAAAGTCGCTAAAATCAAATGCTTTAGGTAGTGATAGCATCTCTTTAGATATGTTGATACTTACTCTTCCATACACGCTAGAAGTCATTACATCAATTGTCAATATGTCTATACTAACATCCACCTTTCCCGATGCCTGGAAGGTAGCTCTAGTGACACCTTTGCCCAAAGGCAAAGAAGTCTCATATTTTAAGGATCTACGACCTATCAGTATTCCTTGTTGCCTTTCAAAGATTTTAGAAAGAGCTGTGTGCATGCAAATTACCCCTTACTTAGAGAACAAAAATATGCTACCTGTTTTTCAGTCAGGTTTTAGAAAGTCGCAGCACTGCTACGGCTCTTATCGATGTGGTGGATAACATCTTGGCTTCACAGGATATAGGAAGGGGAACAATTATGGTACTTCTCGACTTTTCACGTGCTTTCGACTGCATAAGTGTTCCTTTTCTGCTGTCCAAACTAAGTTATTACGGATTTGAACACAACACAGTGAAATGGTTTTCAAGTTATTTAATTAATCGTACTCAAATTGTTGGCATAAATCGAACTGATGGCATCCGGCAGCTTTCGACCCCATACCCTCTCACCAGGGGAGTACCCCAAGGTTCTATTTTGGGGCCTATCCTTTTCATTTTATATACAGCCGATATTTGTAGCAAAATCTTGCACTGTAGGTATCATTTGTACGCGGACGACATACAATTGTATTTGTCTTTTGACCCAAATGAAACCGACGTTGCGGTAGCTAAAATAAACGAAGACTTGCACAGAATATCGTTGTGGTCGGAGAAAAACTCTTTGGTACTAAACCCGATCAAGTCTAAGTACATGGTATTGGGATCGAAGCTCCAGATAGACCGTGTGCTCGCAAACAGTCCCGCTATACGTATTCACGGTGAACAGATTGAACGCGTCACAGAAACTCGAAACCTCGGCGTGCTGATGGACGATGGATCGCTCGAAATTGCTTCTATAGGTTAAAGGTATTATACCGAGTACGTGGCTTTCTCAGTGAGGACCTACGCATAAGACTCTGTGACTCGTTAATCCTAAATAAGATAAGTTATGCCGATGTTGTTTATGGCCCCAGGTTGCTGGCAAAAACTTCACGGGTAGTCCAACGAGTACAAAATGCGTGTGCTAGGTTCGCTTTTTATATCCCTTCACGTAGTCACGTGAGCCCATATTTAAATAACGCAGATATGCTCAACATGAATTCTCGTAGGGAATTGCACCTGGCGACACTTATGTTTGGCGTAGTAAAATTCGGTAAACCAGAATACCTAAATATAAAATTTATTTGGCGTAGAGAAGACAAAGTGCGGAGTATGAGAACCATTGACAGCGTATTAAAAATACCTCAGCACCGCACGACCGCTTTTCGAGGCAGTTTTAGATACTCGGCCACCAAGTGTTGGAACAATATACCTCCACCTATTCGCAATCTGAATAATTTAAAAACTTTTAAGTCAAAATTAAAAAGATATTTTTTGGAATTTCAAAAACAGAGTTTAATTTGCAGTGGCCAAAATCAACTCTCAAATATAATTCTTGCCAAGTTATAGTAAGGTAATGATTTATATGTGTATATATATATATATATATATATATATATATATATATATCTATATGTATATGTATGTGTAAATGTATTTATATGCACGCATGAATGGATATGTTTATCTTATATGTATGCTCATATTTTTTAATTTATCTTTTATATTTATATGCAATTAGTTATCATTATAAGTAAGTATAATTATATATTTAACAATACACAACTTTGGCATCATAGCACTCACAATATTCTGTATAGTCCTGCTTTTAAAATTATTATTTTTTTTGTTCGTATGTTTTAAATTTTTTGTATTTTTGTGTTTTGTTTTATATTGTGTGTGTTTTCTGGTGCCAAATAAATGTCTGTCTATGTCTATGTCTAATTGGATGGAAATTGTACATTAAATAGTAGGTTTAATAAATAGCTGGAGCGCAAAAAGGATAGATCATGAAAATGAATAAAAATTATAACACAGCAAGTCACATACTAAGCATTTAATAAAAAAAAAGTTTAAAAAACTGTAACCCCACTACGGAAATATAAAAGGGATTTCAAAATTACGAAATAAGAAAATAATTCAGACAGAAATCAAGAAATGTATAGGTACAAAAATGGTCAAGGTAGAGCCGTAGTCGCATGCATGTGTATTTAGTGGGTGCCAGGAACACATACAAGTGGACAGTCCTCCGGTAATAAGTGGCACAGTGACTCACGACTTTTTTTAGTTAGGTTTTTTTAATTTAATTTTCTTACATACGAGTAGAGAGTACGTGGCACAATGGATCGGGTACTTGTGAAATCGCATCCAGGAATTGAACATTATAATTTCGTAGGTGCAGAGTACATAAATATTAAGGTGAGGTTTAGCAAGGATTACAATACGTTCTTTATAATAAGAACGTGTACCCAAAACGGAACTAGTTAGATCTTTTTGAATTTGAAACATTTGAATTGGCAGGGACAGAAGAAAAGACAGTATTGAAGAAATTTGCAAGGTGATGAAAGGCTTTATGTTTCAAACTTTGAAAAACGGTAGACCCAATACCAAAATAGTGAATGCTGAGTTGTTCGTCTCTGTGTTACTCTCGACGCTCCAATCAATTCAATCTCGTTGTATATTTGGCACCAAATAAATCATTAAAATAATATTTTTAAGCCACAAAATCAAATAGTATCTTGGTATTGTTATTATTGTAATTGTTATTGTATCACACATAACCAAATGTTTGGCTTTTATATAAGGTAATTAAAGATTGCCATTAAAATTGAGCTAGTTTTTAATTTTTAGAGTTCCGTAGTCTACAAGAAACCCTTATAGTTTCGCCATGTTTGTCCGTCTTTATTCTTGCAGTGATCATAGTGTGTGTGAGCAAGTATGACAGCATAATAATAAACCCGGCCAAGTGTAAGACGGGCTCGAGCTATTTACCATCTTAAATCACCGTTACAGCGCCATCTAGCTATTATTAAGCGAAACAGTAACACAGAAAAAGTTAAGCAACGTCGGACTTGGTCAGTAATTGGATGGGTGATCGCTTAAAGGCACACTTTTTTTTGTTTGAGTTTTTAAATTACGTAAATGGTGGTAGGTACGAAACCCTTCTAAGTGGTCTTCTTACCCATAAAAGCGAAGGCGCGCGCGGGTCCGTAAGTAACACAAAAATTACATAAAGAAATAACGAAGTATTTTTACCATTAGAATTACTGCATGTGTGAAGTTCTGAATTAGTAAACGGAACTGTTTTAGACAATTTCGATTTCGAAATCTGTTTGTTAGACAGTTAATTAAGCACATTGTACTTTGTCTGCATGAAACAATTAGGCTTGTCCGCAGTGGAGTAGTAACACTCTAATTAAATGTGTGCGAACATAAAGGACACAATGTTCCAACTGAATCATACGTAATTATCACTAGCTGGCTTTTTCCCGCGGTTTCACTCGCCCTTAATTCGGTTATAGGCGTAGGATTTCAACGCAAACTCCTCAATTATAGAAAAAAAACGACTTAAACTAGACTTTTTCAAGTAGCCTTTCCTTTCTTTTCCTTTTTCTTTCCCAGGACACAAACTATCTCCATGCCAAATTTAATCTTAATCGGTACGGTGGCTTAGGCGTGAAGAGGTTACAGACAGACAGACAGACCGACAGAGTTACTTTCGCATTTATAATATTAGTATAGATTATACACGTGCATAGATTACGAAACAAGTTAGTGACCGCGAATTCGCCTGCAAAGAATTTAGAATACAAAGTCACGTCTGTATTTTTGTTGCAACTCACGTTTTGAAGAATAGACCGTGAAAGTCGTGACCTCACAAATGTAAAAACAAACAAGTTCTATGTAGTATAGATGTTTTTGGTTAAAAATTACTTGCTGATTTGCAATAGGTTGCAATTATGTCTACTTTATTATATAAAGAGTTTCCAAAAAGAATTAGAAAATAGAAAACTCTCTGCAGATCAGAGTCATATATATATATTATGTATTTAAAATTCTATTTTGTTATTATTAATCAGAATAGCTGGAATATAAGATCATGTTTAATTTCAGCCATTTTTTCCGTATCTATTTCACCCTAAGAAAATTTTTGTTTTTACTCAAACGTCAAATATTTTATGAAGTCATACTATTGTATCGGTAGATAAAAACAAACTTTTGCGCATTTTACTTTTACAAGTATATAAAAAGTATTTCATCCATTATTTTTCGTATATTCCAGGATATTATTAAACGCTATATATCTGTCTGTTATTACCCTTATAACTTGAGAACCACAAATCAGGTTTGTTTGATTTAGTTTTCAAAAAAAAATATTTTTGTTTTTGTTAATTTTCTGTTGTTACGTTAGCTGTGTGGGTCCATTTGTATTGGAAACGTCATCACGTGAAATAATTTTAGCTTTCGACCACTCCCATCTTTTTTTATGCACGAAACTTACGCTCAACACATAGCATGTGTACATTGTAACAACCTTTATCCTTTAGTACTGTGACATTCAATCGATTAAGCATCAAATAATTGAGGTAATATCTACATTTGCCCAGTAGTAGGTGCTAGGGCAACTCCTCCTACTACGTAAAATTAGCCAATATACGCAAGCGTCAAGACATGCGAATAAAGAACTACAGATAAATACTAAAACATACTACTAAAATATTATATATAATATATTATGTTCTCTTTTAACGTTAATACCTAGGTATAAATTTAGTTATGCATCACCTACCTTTTCTGTATATTTTTCGTTTTCTACCCAAAGGTTGTCTGGTAGAGATCGCTTATGAGCGATAAGACCGTCTGATTGTATACTACTTATAAGTTGATTTCTAAATTTTAATTTGTTTATAATTCATTTTTGAAGTGCAATAAAGTATATATCTATCAATATGTCCTGCATTACATTTCGTGTTTCGAAATCATACTCAAGATTTTTATAGTTACTACCAAGAAGCTTATATATGGATATAAGCTTCTTGGGTACACATAGGTAACTTAAATGTAAAACATAGAATGATTCTGAAAATACTCAAGAACAAAGAAATAAGTAACTGGTTGCATCGTTATGTGATGTTTTTGAACCGTCATGTTTGTACGTTAGTCGTGTACCTATTCTGTAAAAAAAAATCTGGCTTCTACCTACTACTGTTAAATAGTACCCTAAAAACGGTGAAATACATTGAACAGGTCAGGTAATCTTAATTAAACGATAATTAAATATGCTTGGTTAATAATTGAAAAGGGCTCGTTGAATGACTCTCGGGTCAAAGCTGACGCTCACTAAGTGTGAACATTTAATTACCATGAATAATGAGTTACAAGAAAAGGTCGACTTGCAAGCTCAAAAAGTATATTACATTTACAATTGAAAATTCGTTTTATGTTTTACCTTAATGAGCGTTTTGTACAACTCAAAAACGCATTTGTTATTTGCCGGAAATTAAAATATTTTCTTTATTTATTTCATGTACTTACTATGTTCTGTTATTGGGGTTCTGTAGTTAAATGTTAAAAACGCAACCCTTAGGATTTCTTCATGTCTTTCCGTCAGTATGTCACAGCCAATTTCGCTGTTTTTGCATTGTTCTAATAAAATTTTGCAAGATTTCTTATTATATAAACCCACATAAGCAATGTATCTGGACGTACACAAGCATTGTATGTGGACTAAGATGGATTTATATAGATCACATAAGTTATAAATACCAGCTTTATAATAATTAGAGGTAAACTTATATTTATCTTATCTTATCTAATACTAATAGACCTCGGGAAGAATAAGCTGTCAAAGAATTCAATCAGAGGTTCGGTAGAATTAGAATTATTAACAAGGACGAACTATCTGAAAACTTGTAAACCGAGTAAGTACCTATTTAAAAAGTTTCACTATAGGAAAATTTTAGAATTCGGAAATTATATATATATGTATTACATAGGCTGGGTTGCACCACTTGCACCAACTAACTTTGACGTTAACCAGTCGTCAAAAACGGGAGATTGTATGAACATTTGCAAAGTCAGCTATTTTTAAACTTAACCGGCCCGTCAAAGTTCAGCAAACCACTAGCTGGTTAACTTTAAAAATACCTGACGATAGAAAATTTCCATACAATCTTCCATTTTTAGCGATTGGTTAACGTCGAAGTTAGGTGGCAGAATCCAGCTTTACCGTGGTTGTAAAACACAAAAACATTTCACAGTTCATTATCCTTAAAAAATATTTAACTTAATCATACCTAAATTATATTAAATAAATGTAAATCTAAATACAAAATGGCCCACACAGCTAAGTGTGTTTGCCTATTCGCTGCTAATGCTAAATGGCATAGTAGCATAAAGTTGAAGTCCGACCTCAGTAGAAATTTTTATTCCATATAATTTTACAAGACTTCACATTTACATGTGCATGATCTTTACATGTGTATGATCTATCTCTTCCATCTAACTAAATCAAAGATATTGCTAAAACTATTTAGTTAACTAGTCACTAGGTGAGACAGTTTATCTGTATGTGTAAAAAGTAACTAAAAACATGTAATGCGATATTTTTCCAGAAATACAAAAAGTATAGCTTGTTATCAGAAAATTAAATTTCTGTACAATTTCCGGAAAGAAATGGGGATTCAATTAGACAATATATACGTAACATTTCCAGAATGTTATCTTTATAAAATCATATGTGATTTTGAAGCTTTCTATGAAGCACTCTGATTTCCAATAAAATACTATATTTGATAGATCCAATCAGTTGAATGAAACTGATTGAAAAGGGACCGCTAGCGGGCAGTTTCTAACCACTAAAGTGGCCTTTGGAAATTACCGACCGCTTCGAGAGTTTGACGATCTTGATTTAATATAATATAACATTACTTTTTCTGCGTTTTAGTTTTGGAATCTTCAATTTAATAAGAACCCGAAATGTCATATCTAGGAATTAAAGAAAACAAGTCTTATCTTACTAGATATTTAAAAAATACTGGCAAATATGTGAAATGCCATTCAAACTCTCAAATCGGTTTGCCGGCCGACAAGGTTTTAAACGTCCTTGTAAATGGACCCGTAACCATTTTTGAGATTTTTTATTTGCCTAATTATATTATTTTTGTCTATTACATTCTCAGAATATGTTATTTTGTTCCGATTTAAAAAAAAGGCGGAAGTTCTCAATTCGTTTGTATATGTTTTTATTTTAATGTGTGTTACCTCAGAAAGAAATCCACTAAAAAGCCCCTAAAGCAGACTATATGTTTTAAACGCCTTTCAATCTGCTGAAATAAGTTAAATATTAAAGAGAAGCTTTAATCTTTGAACCAAATTATAAAAGGATCGTGTATAAATTAATTTTCTGGTTTGGAGTATTTCTCGGTAAAGGTTAAATGAAAGTCTATCTCCATGTGTAACAATTAAGCCAGTATAATTCAGCAAACGAACACCAGTTAATTGAGCAATTTAAATCTTTACTCTGAATTCCTGAGTGTTTTAACTTACATGCAATTGTAAATGTTTTGAATTTTGTACATACATAAATTGATATGAAAGAAATATAATGTACATACCGGGAGAAGCCTGCAGTATATCCGCAGTGTCTTTCTTTTTAAACTGTATTTGACACTTTTTTTAAATTTTACAATCCTCTAAATGCTTCTAATCCGATATATTCCACATAACAATTTCATTTCTTTAAGTACTCCAATCAGCTGCTTTACATGTGGCCTATAATCATAGTTAAAGTAAATCATAAAAAATGGAGCCTATTTGTAATATGATATGGTGACAGGGCTAAAAGACAAAATTGTACCTGGGCGCGGAACTTGTTCAGTTATTTTGTATAGGTACACAGTATCTAGGTACACCTACGACCTTAAAATAATTATTATTTACATTTTTCGTTTGCTTTAAAGTTTTTAAGCATAAAGTATACACTGACAATGTGTAGGCCATAATTATTTCGGAACCAGTTATTCCCTACCTACTTGAATATTTTCTTCATTTCCGATTCTGTCCCGCAAAGAAACTCCGAGCACATCTCTCCATAGCCCGCTGAGCGACTTTTAGCTTATTTATGAAGTTACCGACTGGGGACAACAGGGTGTCTACCGCCTAACTCCATTGCTATCAATAATGCTAACGTTTATGACGTCATTTGCAATTTCGTACCGCCTATGAAAGCTATATAGCCTAAGACACTACCTTGTCCACGACAATAATGTACGCAAAGAATGAATGATAATCTGTGGATTTGACAGTTAATCCGTACCACCTAAATATTTCAAGATGGCGGCATTGCTTTCAGCGACTGCTATGAAAGAAATACCATCTGTCATAACTGTTGTTATTGAGTGAAACCTAACGTATTTTTATGTTTTTTGGTTTTTGCTTTGTACTTAATAGAAAAAGAGTTTTCAAACGATTGCCAATTAGATTTATCGTTCAAAATAGTAATATTTGTGAAATAGCCCGTGTGTGGTTGCTAATTGAAGCGGAAAAAGAAAGGCTGAAGAAAAAAAACTTGGGGAGAACCATTTTATGACAATGCCTCTTTTGCATCGTTCGCAGACAGCTATTTGTCAGAGATCAAGGTTTTATCATTGCAGAACAAGCTTTGAAGCAAGTGATTCATAAATTTTATTACGAGTACTTATGCCATTGATCTATTGTTACAGATCTTAAATCTTATCTGCATTAAAATTTTATGCGACTGGTTTCTGCCAAAAGACTGTTACCTGCCAGTGATTGAGGACCCTCCGTTTCTTCAATTAACACAAAAAAGGTGACTGGTGAAAAAAGATGAAAAAGGAAGCTGGAACAGCTTCCATCCCGCAATTTTAGAACTCTACAGAACCCCGCCATTGACTGTTTTTTCCTATGTGACTCGTTTTTGAGTCCTTGCAGTGAAACGCTGGCTGGTAAGATGCTTGAACGGAACGGAACGGACTGGTTCCTACCAAAAGACTGTAAACAATGATTTTAGCCTCAGCCTGTCGAAAACATCTGTCTGACTGTCTCGCAGAAGTGACTGGTGTGCTCAACCAACCACATACGGATACAATTACATAAATATTACTTTTTTTTTGTAAATACATACATATCATACATAAATACACCCAGACTCAAGACAAACACAAACGTTAATATTATGACATAAATGTTTGTCCAGTGCGGGAATCGAACAGCAGCTTGCCACACTACCAACTAGGCTGCGAGGGAGTCTACATGCTCATAAAAATTCTCACCTAGTATATATTCTAGTAGGTTCAATGACCAATTTGATTGCTAGGATATACTGATTGCACCCATATTGCTATCATTTGTTCTAAAGACTGAGGAAGGATACTATATGTCATAATTCTCATTTGAGGAAACCCTAATCTAATGTGGGTACCGGCAGTAAGTATATGAGGTTAGCGGCTATAATTATTCTCAATTTATTATTATATTTTTATACCAACAAACTCTCTATAATATTTGTATGTCATGTCAATATTGTCCCTGTTGCAATAAATGCTGAATCCGTTGTTTGTATTCGATCACAAATTTCAATTGTAGAATGTGTCTCCAATGTCATTGAAATTGCGATTATTCAGATCAAATTAATTATCATTCATACACGATTAATATAGAAAGTTTGGGGTTTGGCTAGACTTATAACATTAAGAAGTATGTTGGAAAACAAAAACAAAACGACAAGAATTTTTTATTTATCGCAACCTAAATTGAATATTTGAATATTTAATAAGTAAAAGAAAAATACTTATGTTACGGTAGAAAATAAATAAAATAAATATAACCAACGTCAAAGTAGTAAAATATAGATTTGTATGTCTGTATTTAGTCGCTAGATTAATTTTAATATACAAGATTCCTATTTCTAATCTATCGGGCTTATTATTTACCTATATGAGGCATACTTCATCCGCACAGAATTTAAATTTTGTCGAGATTTGTTTTGTATTTTATCTTCAAAATTTGCTATCGAAAAATATGAAATAATCTCTTATATTTAGATATCTTAGACAGTAAATTGATTAAGGTTTTAATAATATTTTTTGAGTAGTTTCAATTTTTTTTAAATTATTTTAAACAAGGAGCATTCGTTGCCAGTGCCTAACTAACAATCAACTCATCAATCAATCAATGTATTGGCGTTTTTGTACGCGGTTTGTATTTACTTTTCGTACAATAATTCAGCCCTCCACGGACAAAAGTCCGCTGTCTGTGCAGGCCCTTAGAGTCCGATTTTTCGTATTTCAATTAATTTATACGATAAAAATAATATCTAAAATTAATTACATAAATAATCAGGACATAAAATATCAAATACAGCATGCACCATTGACTGTTTTATTTTATTTAAACTTAAGAAACCTAAGCGTGTCAACTTTCCCCTATTCACTCCTGACTTATGTAATATAGTTCGTTCAAAACTTTTAATATATTATGTCTCTGCTCTTTCATTATATCACTTAATACTTAATAGCTAGCGCTATCCTATGAATATATGAATCATACATATATAAAGCCATTTTAGTTCTTCGTGAAAAGTGGCTGTCCTTCACATAAGATGTGGGAGTGTCAGTAGCGTTGTGCCTAAAAAGTTGCATTTGGTATAAAAAAATCGGCCATGTGCGAGTCGGGTTCCGTACCATTATGTATCAAAATGGCAAAAAAATCACGTTTGTTGTGTGGGAGCCCCCCTTAAATATTTGTTTTATTTAAATTTAATTATTTATTTTTAAAGAGACTATATAACTAAATAGTCTGTGAATACTGCTTACCTTTTGCCGTTATCAATATCGAGCAAAATCCAGCCATAAAATCACGTTTGTTGTATGGGAGCCCCCTTAAATATTTATTTTATTCTGTTTTTAGGGTTCCGTACCTGAAAGGTAAATTAGGAACCCTATTACTAAGGCTTCGCTGTCCGTCCGTCCGTCCGTAGCGGCAACAGAAATACATCTTCTGTGAAAATTTTAACTGTCTAACTATCACTGTTTATGAGATACAGTCTGGTGACAGAAGAACGGACGGACAGCGGAGTCTTAGTAATAGGGTTCCGCTAATTACCCTTTAGGTACGCAACCCTAAAAATGATCCGTTACAAGATTTACACATTTCTAAGAAATTCAGATAAAGATACAAGTCTAATCTCTTATGCCTGTTTTATTTTAAAAATTTAGTAAAGCAGTGTTTCTACTCTTTAAGTCTAAGAATATGAAAAAGTATAGTGATGTTTTCACCGAGCTACACCGCCAAACTACTAACGGTATGTAATTACCAATTTCGTAGAGTGTTGGCTTGAAGCAAACAAAATAGCTTTATAACCACTTTCCGTTCTAGTTGTCTCAAAGAAGTTTACATTTAGATTTAAAGGTACATAATTTAAGAATGATTTGAAAAAATAAAATAAACGGATTTTATTAAATATATTTTTGAATTAAATTGAGATGGGGTAGTAATAAAGATAAGCAAAAAAAGCGAAACGTACGTGTACATACGTACATACATATAACGACACGTTTTTATTCCCCTGGGGGGTAACTAGTGGCTGGATACACACACACCCACATCATAACGCAGCCACTTATCACAACCGCTTTACTCTGCCATTGGACTTTTCATATATCTCTGTGAATTTCATTTGCTTTTACAGACTGTTCTTCCAATATAAACTTTTTGCAAAGTTATTAAGTCATGGATTTTCTTATTCTCTGAATAGAGAATTTATTTAAGGTTTGCTTTTCTATTTTCATTTAGATTTAAAAGTTTTATTTTAAAATTACAAATCCAATGGTATAAGTTTCCTTGCCTTCGACTTGATACTTTTTGAGGTATACTGATGTAAAATATGAAATATTTTATAGTTTGCAATTTGCGTCCATAAATCATTTTAATACAAATGTGAACAGATAAGATGGTTAGAGCTACGGTAACCGCTAAGCATGAGCAGGTCGCATGTTTGTTTGCAACCTTCTGTAATGTTTTATTAACATCAATATATAAGAATTATAAAGCTGTGACATACGGACGGATGAACATGACCAAACTATAAAGGTTCCGTTTTTGCCATTTGGCAAAAACCCTAAAAAACCAATCAAGCGCAAAGTCGGTTTTTCTTGTAGTTCAGACCTATTTATGAGTTTTTTTTTATTTTTTCTCTTTATAGAGGTAAACCACTCAGTCACCAATAAAAGTCAAAAATATTGATACAAAAAGATAAATATATACATTTATAGCAGAGCCTATAATTCAATTGAAGCTAAAAACAGGTGAAACGGATTGCTTTTTAAAACAAACAGCTTATGCTGGCCTTATTCTCAAGCCGCTTTGCATAATTTATAAACTTACTGTGAATTTGTTGCTTTCCCCTGATGTCACGGTACTTGCTTTTCATAAAGAATTCAATCAAAACATTTTAAATTACACGTGGTGAATTTGTGTATGTCTGCTTTTGTCCACATCTTCTATCTCGCCCCTGCATACAAACTACAAATATATACAAACAAGCACACAAATATCCAGACGTAAAAACAAACAAAATCTGCATCTACCATTGTCTGTTCCCTTTAAAAAGTTATAATCAAGCGAAAATGTAATATACATTACAGCCCAGTTCGACGAGCTTGTCTACTGATATTCGGTGATAGTTAGTAACTTTATGTCCCCAGTAGTCCCCCATAGGGTAGTAACTCACTAAAAGTAGTCCAGGATTATGTTATCCTTGGACACAAAATCCAAACGAGCTAAATCATTTTTGAACAGGAAGCCGGTAGGAGGATCCCGCTAGGGTGGGCAGCATTTGGCAAGCTTTGTCAAGTTTTTGCGTCGTCTATATCTTGACGAAAGTCTTTGACAAGTGCGCCCTACCTGTCATAACTTACGCTGCCGAAACATCGACATTTAAACCCGAGCTGGTTCACGATTTCAAAGTCGCACAGCGCGCATTGGAGCAAGCTATGCTCGGAGTGTCTCTAAGGGATAGAATCTGAAATAAGGACATTCTAAACAGATCAGACATAGCTCTCAAAATCAGCAAGCTGAAGTGACAGTTACGTCTGCTTCAGTCCAGTGGTCGATGGAGCAGACGTGTTCTAAAGTGGAGACTGACTACGGGAAAGTTAAGTGTGGGACGCCCTCCAGCCCGGTGGTGGACCGTCGACTTTAAAAAGGTGGCTGGTTACGGAAGGTAGCGGAACAGAAGAAATAGCGCGCCATAGACGAGGCTTATATTATAATATAATGATGATGATAGTGGAAATTAATAGAACACTTTACCAATGAGTAGTTATTATACCAATGTTAATAATTAAAATGTCTCACTTTTTAAATCTTTTTTCTTCCGATATTTAAATAGCCACGGAGATGTATAGTTATAAAGTATGGCTCCTCTCCAGTGTCGACCCCCCCTCCCCTCTATTACAATCCTGTTTATGCACGAATAGACCTCACACACATTAATACAAACGTCATTTCATTATGTAGTGTTAATGTCCAAAGTGCCGTCGGGCCCTTTGTTATCCTTGCTGTAATAATCTGTCACACAATATCTCCCAGTTACGTCCAAGAAACGTTACTAGTTACTTTTATTTAAAGACAGACGTTCCAATGGGACCGGGGATGATAAAGACTCTGTTGCGCATTTCATTACACTTGTAGGTTTACAACACTAACTTCTTGACTACCAAAATACATATTGAGAGCAAGAATAAAGTTTATTTAAGCTACGATCAGTAATATCTGAGAACTGCATGGTCATTGCATATGATTCACTAAAACATTCGTCTAGAACAAAATGATCGGTTCTAGGCCACCCTTGCAGTGGATAACTGCCCCCAGTGGAATCCTCTGGGGGTCTATTGCACTATGGCGCTCCTCAATTCTTCAGTATCACCGAATATACGTAAAACAGCTCCCGAAATCTGCTGCAATACAAATTTCGTATCCGCTTACATTTGACGACGGCGTGAGCCTGCACCTGAAGACCCAAGGGGTGCACACTGTCTGTTGCACCTGATCTAAAAATGGACTAAGGGATCTAAAGAATACGTCTTACCAGTTTCATTGAAGGTAATTTTGATGTTGAGCATCCCAACTACTATTAGATCCAACTTGGCCTTTTGACTCAGTTTAATGAAGGGCTGTGAGAATCGTCGACGATCCCAAAGTCACAAGCCTTATCGAACCTTTAAGTTTGAGCAGAGATTTTACCTCCCTGTGTGTGTTCTTCCGCTTGTATAATGGGATGTATTCTAAGGAATCATTCGAAATTATGCCCAAGGCTTATTTCTACCTTCGCACCGCTCGCCGTCGGCAGGGAATTCATCCTCATACTTTAAAACAAAAATGGTCACGTACAGTGCGATTTCAGAGAAACTTCCTCCCGCGAACGCTTAGGTTGTGGAATGACCTCCCTGTTAAGGTTTTCTCTAAGGACTACAGTATGGAGTTCTTTAAGAAGTTTTTAGATTTTTGCAGGGTTAGCAACGCGCGATCGGTGCCCCAGATGTTGCAAGCGTCCATAGGCTGCGGTGACCGCTTACCATCAAGCGGACCGCAAACTTGTTTGCCATCTTAGTGGTATAAAAATAATAGTAAGCCCCAGATAAAGTGTGTTCAATCAATACTAGTAATAATAATACTAGTGGAATAGTGTGGCTTTTTGCATTTATGCCGATATTCAATTATACTCAGTTTCATATTTGAAGTGGAAAATGTCTTTGTTTACACCAATTTTGCTTACGGCACTGTACCGTCAAAGTACTTAAAGTTATCACGTTTCTCAATTAATTGTTCATTAGTTGTTGTTACAAACTAAGCGTTGTTTATACATTGTTAAGCAATATTTCAGCACTTTCATCTGCTGAGAAACGATATCGAAAAAACCTTGTTCTTTAAAATACACCCTTTCTGCCCCTTCAACAATTCTTGTGGTGGCGTATAGGGCCCAAAAACACAAGCATCCTATGCGTTCCTTGTAAAATGACAAAACGAAATGATGAGCGAACCTTGCATCAGTTTCTTGAACAATTTGTAGCAACTGTTGTGATTGGCCAAAATTTTGATTGTGAGGTTTTCAACACATTTGCTCAAAAAATACATTTACGAAGCTTGCATACATTGTTCTAAATATCAAAATTACACACCATACAACGGAACGTGCTGTAAAATAGGTATTCTCACGTAAGTACCTGTTTTACCGCACGCTCCGTTGTACGGCGCCGTGCGTATCCTTTACGGTTTTTTTTTAATTTCGATCGAAACTTCTTAGAAGCGCTTTTGATCTATACGTTTGACTCACTTTATAGAAGAAAAAAAAACCAAAGTTGTAGTTCTTTACGCCTCATTCTCCCGTGCAGCATAATACATGTGAAATTAAAAACGTCAGTCACTTCAATTATGCTTCCAAAGCAGCAAGCAAATTTTACTATTAATTTCCAAAAGTAAAAACCGGCCAAGTGCGAGTTGGACTCACGCACCGAGGGTTCCGTACCTACCACCATTTATGTAATCTACAAACACAAACAAAAATATTTTAATATTTGAGTTGATTGAATGAAAGGTAAATTGCGGTTTACGATTTATGACGTATTAAAAAAAACTACTTACTAGATCTCGTTCAATCCAATTTTCAGTGGAAGTTTGCATGGTAATGTACATCATATATTTGTATTTTAGTTTTATCATTCTCTTATTTTAGAAGTTACAGGGGGGGGGGACACTTTTTACCACTTTTAAAGTGTCTCTCGCGCAAACTATTCAGTTTAGAAAAAAATGATATTAGAAACCCTATCCATAGATACCCCACACGTATGGGTTTGATGAAAAAAAATTGAGGGACTGACAGACAGATATGACGAATCTATAAGGGTTCCGTTTTTTGCCATTTGGCTACGGAACCCTAAAAATGACCTGTCTGTCTGTTAAAAACAGTCGAATGAAAATTTTATTTAATAACCTATAAAATAAACTGTTTTCGCGCAAATGTATTGAAAAACGTTGTATGACATTGATGCGGAATTGGTATTTACAAACTCGTGAATATGGTACATTCGTCTACTCGTTTGCAATAACCAACTTACCGCACTAAAATCATAATTAACTATTACAACACAGTTGCTCAAAAAATGTATTTACGACGCTTGTATCCTTTGTTCGAAAGTTCAAAATTACGCACCATACAACGGAACGTGCTATAAACTAGGTATTCTCACATAAGTACCTGTTTTACCGCACGCTGGCGCCGTGCGTATCCTTTACGTTTTTTTTTTCAATTTCGATCGAACCTCCTTGTAAGCGATTTTGATCTACGTTTGTCTCACTTTAATACTAAAAAAAGGCTTATGTTTAACTTAATAAAGTAAAAAATAACGTAAAAAAAAATTTTTTGATCAAAAATAGTAAATGATAACCAAAAATTAAACTCCATTTTAAAGTGAAATTATATACAACATTTTTACATCTAGCTTTTCTTTAAAGGAAATATTACCAAACTAATCATTGTTGACCTAAAAATAGTAAATTACCACAAAAAAAATTGACTATATTATAATTTAAAATGTCGTCCAAATATTTAACATCTCGATATCCTATAAAAGTTAATTACTCTAGATAAATGATTGGTTCCCTAATCATAGTAAATTAACTCCTAAAGTTTGACCCTGCTATTGTATAATGCTCACTAAAATCTAAATTAATAAAACGTTTACATTATTATTCAATCAATTGTTCTCTGTGGCGATTTTCTTTCGAAAACCCAATTTCTCTCTCTCTCTCTCTCTGGGATTTCATCACTGTCTAATTCCAATGAAGCACTCAACAATGGAACACATGAACTTGGTCCTGCTAAGTTTTCATTCACTATTGTAAAAATCGCCATCGTTGGTAACAAGCAGGTAACTAAACGTCACACGTGACAAACCGAGGTGCTCCGGCGTGACTGAATTGGAGATCTGGGACCTTATTGGGAGCAGTCTCGAGCTTTCAGACTCTGGAATTCCATTCCATTTGCAAATGCGCGCCATTTTCATATTAGACAAAGATTGTTGCGACTTTCCGACTATATATATACCTATTTAAAAAATAATAAGTTCAAGCGAGGAATATGATATTAATATGGAATCTACTCCATCTAAAATCTAAAATCTAGCGCAAATTGCAAAAAATGGACTCTTAACGCCAAAATCGCGAGAACGATATTTAATTGCTAACAATAATATTATATCATGAGACACTCGAACAAATACTCAATTATTCTCTAAAAATGTTTTAATGGCTTATTTCAATGAATTACGTGTGAAGTATAAGCCGTTCTTGTAGCTGTATGATATCATATTCGATGTTAAAAAGCACTCTTAAAACCAACAATAACATAGATTTATCAAAGTACCTAAGAGAGGAGGGCACTGCAAGTATTCGCTCGAATAAGCTGCCCGAACAAATAAAGCGGGGCATAGCGAGTACTTGCTCGAATGAGCGGCCTGAACTGGGGAAGTACCTCCACCTTACAGAAAACCGCGGCCACAATAACACTAACATTGAGTAGTGTTGTGTTCCTGGCGGTGAGTAAGGTTGCCAGAGCTCTCTCTTTGAGGATTCGCTGCGCGGACAGCGGAGGACCGACGGTGCTTGTTGCTGTCATTGCTCGGCGTAGACGCGGCGTGCTGGTTCGGCGGTCAGGGAGACCTGATGAAACGGCTGACTGCTGGCCGCCCGCAGGTTGAACGGGTTCCCGAACCCAGGGATCACTTAATCTCCGCCTTGGGAGGCTGATCCGCCAACCTGTGTAAAGTCTCTGAAGTAGGAGTCGTGCCGGAGAAGGAGACCGGAGTGGACCCGGCTACTACAACAGAGGGGGATCAGGGGCCCTTCCGCCCGCCGTGCCAGCAACCGTATCATCTGTGTTGAGCTTCGGCAGTCTTAGTACCGCAACTTTTTGTCTTCTAAGCTGTCTGTGCAGTGAATCCTCATCCGTAGTCTAAGTAACTTCAAACAAAATGGCCAGGAACAGAAAAAAGAAAAGAGTTTTGACAGCGGCTACTCCATCCACATATAATGTGGATTTTTGCAACATTGGTATTCACGCAAATCTTAACGCAGTCCATCACCATCTCGAGACTGCGCAGCCAACCATTCTTTTTCTAACGGAGACGCAGATATCCTGCCCGGCCGACACATCATACCTTCGTTATCCCGGCTACAAACTCGAGCACAATTTTTTGAGTCGTGCCGGTGTATGTATGTTCGTCCGGGAGGATATCTGCTGTCGCCGACTTCATAGCCGTGAAGACAGGGACCTGTCGATATTGTGGGTGCGCGTAGATCATGGGGGCCACACTCGTATCTATGCGTGCCTATACAGGTCTCATAGCGGTGACACGGACGTAACTCGACTCTTCACGCACCTGAGTTTGACGACTGACAAAGTTCTAGAGCAATATCCTACAGCAGAATTAGTTATTTTGGGAGACTTATTTTCGAACCAATAACTATGCAGGGATATCTGCTCATGAATTTGCTCTGACCTATGGATTCTCTCAGCTGGTACTTTCTCCAACGAGAATACCAGATATTGAGGACCATACAAGCTCCTTACTGGACCTTCTGCTGACTACACGTCCGGATGGATACTCCGTCTCAGTGGATGCGCCTCTTGGCTCCTCGGACCACTGTCTCATCCGGACTCAAATGTCATGCACACAACCTGATCCTTCTGGGCCAACTAATTGGCGTCGTGTGTGGCTTTATAAGTCGGCAGACTGGGATGGATTGCGAGAATTTTATGCATCGTACCCGTGGAGGCAGATCTGCTATAGCTCAGAAGATCCTGACGTCTGCGCAGCCGCAGTCACTGAGACAATCCTCGCTGGTATGGAATGTTTCATTCCTAACCTGCGAGTAGCTGCCGGCGTCAAAAAACGACCGTGGACTAATAGGCCTTGCAGAGAAGCTAAAATTCTTAAGCAAACTGCGTAGGCGAGGCTTGGACCACGGCTCGTAATAATAAGGATCCGAATATTTCTGAGTTAAAACGCAAATTAAATGCTGCCTCGAGGTTTAGTAAGAAAGCAACTGCCAGAGCAAACTTCCAATTCATCGGCAAAATAGGTGGGCGACTTGCGAGCTATCCTTCTGGGAGTCGTGCTTTCTGGTCGCTTGCTAAAGCTGCCGAGGGGAACTTCTGCCAGTCGTCGTTACCACCACTGCGAAAGACCGATGGTGACTTGGCCCACAGCGCAAAAGAGAAAGCCGATCTATTGGGCAGTCTCTTTGCCTCTAACTCGAATGTGAACGACGAAGGCGCTGTACCACCTACTTTACCGTGGTGCGGTAAGACCATGCCGGAAATCTCTATAACACAGCGCGAGGTCCGGCGGGCGTTGCTTTCCCTAGACGTTCATAAGTCGAGTGGGCCAGACGGCATACCAGCAGTGGTGCTTAAGCAGTGTGCTCCTGAGTTATGTCCTGTACTCACGCGCCTCTTTACGCTTTCCTACCACACTAGGCAATTTCCGTCTTCATGGAAGACTGCAAATGTGCACCCGGTGCCCAAAAAGGGCGATAGATCAGATCCATCGAATTACAGGCCTATCGCTATAACCTCTCTCCTCTCCAAGGTGATGGAGCGTGTGATCAACACACAGCTTTTGAGATACCTAGAAAAACACGACCTGATCAGTGACCGTCAATATGCCACGCCACGGTCGCTCAACTGGTGACCTTCTAGTGTATCTCACACACCGATGGGCACTAGCCATTGAGAGTCAGGGGGAGGCATTGGCATGTAGCCTAGACATAGCGAAGGCGTTCGATCGGGTCTGGCACCGGGGTCTTCTATCGAAGTTGCCTTCTTACGGAGTGCCCGAGGGTTTGTGCAAATGGGTGGCTAGCTTTTTGTCCGGCAGAAGCATACAAGCCGTAGTTGACGGTAGTTGCTCTGATAGCATGGACATTAATGCTGGTGTCCCGCAAGGCTCTGTGCTGTCTCCTACGCTGTTTCTACTGCACATCAATGATATGTTGGACATCAACAACATACATTGCTATGCAGATGACAGTACTGGAGACGCTTATTACACGGGCCGTGCAAGCATCCCACGTTCCGTTGTGGAGGAAAAGCGTGAAGAACTTGTGTCTCAAATCGAGACCACACTGTCCAAGGTCTCTGACTGGGGGCGGGAAAACTTGGTCCGATTCAACCCTTCAAAGACACAAGTCTGCGCGTTCACCGCTAAGAAAACCCCATTCACTGTAGTCCCACAATTCCAGAACACTCCCCTCTCCATCTCCAAGAGCATTGGGATCCTTGGCGTTGACATCTCCAGCGATGTTCAGTTCCGAGATCATTTGCTAGACAAGGTAAAGCTGGCGTCCAAAAAACTTGGTGTACTTAACAGAGCGAAGCAGTACTTCACGTCGGGGCAAAGGTTGCTACTTTACAAGTCGCAAGTCCGGCCCCATATGGAGTACTGCTGCCATCTCTGGGCGGGTGCACCCGGATACCAGCTTGGCCCTTTTGACTCGGTTCAACGACGGGCTGTGAGAATTGTCGACGATCCCAAACTCACTTGCGGTATCGAGCCCTTAAGTCTGAGGTGAGACTTTGCCTCCCTGTGTGTGTTCTACCGCTTGTACAATGGATTGTGTTCTGAGGAATTGTTCGAAATGATGCCCACGGCTACTTTCTACCATCGCACCGCTCGCCATCGACAGGGAATTCATTCTCACACTTTGGAACCAAAATGGTCGCGTACAGTGCGGTTTCAGAGAAACTTCCTCCCGCGAACCCTTGGGTTGTGTAATGAGCTCCCTGCCAAGGTTTTCTCTAAGGACTACAGTATGGGGTTCTTCAAAAAAGAAGTTATTAGATTTCTGAAGAGTCGGCAACGCGCGAGTGATGCCCCTAGTGTTGCAAGCGTCCATAGGCTACGGTGACCGCTTACCATCAGGCGGACCGTAGGCTTGTTTGCCACCTTAGTGGTATAAAAAAAAAAAGTTACACGTATTTTTGAAACGACAGTCAGATAAAAATACAAGCAAAAGATCTAAAGTATTCACTGCAGCTAATTTAGAAAAATTTCCCAAATGACGCGCCAGATGAAATATATTTTTAAATTTAAAGTAAACAAAGATTACCTACAAATTATACTGTTTTCTCGCAAATGTGTTGAAAAATGTTGTATGACATTCGTGCGAAATTGGTATTAACAAACTCGTGACTATGCTGGCTCGTGACTCGTTTACTAACTTATTTATATTACTAAGTGTTTCAACACAGATTGTATACTTGTTAGTTGATTAATAAAGTATAGTATTATTATCGACTTAAAATATAACTTCTTGTCGGCCTTTTTTGGTAGAAATTAACATTGTTTAGATTTATTAACGATTCAAAAGTGTTTTTAGAAACCTACTTGAATAAAATAAAAATTGTTTGATTTGATTTGATCAGCTAAAAACCATTAATTGGTCATTTAGAAATACAATAGTATCAGTCAGGTCTTTAAAGTTAGCATAACATTTTCTATTTTAAATTTTTATATTTAACGCCACCTATGCAAAATGCACGGTTGATAGGGTCTTGCAAAGTGGCTGAGAATTTGCCGTTTTTATCCGTTGGTCATCCGTTGGTTATCCGTTATGTTAAAAAGTTTGCCGATGAGCTATAGTTTTTAAAAAAGGACCTGGCGGTGACTCACCTTCGGGTTCGAGGCTCACGCCGGTCGAAGGGACGCCCCCGACAGCGACTTGAGCGTTGAACGCTATATGAGCTGCGGCTCCTTCAGAGTCACGCCCCATAAAGCCCGGTTAAACAGTAATGGCTGCATCATCCAACTACATAGTCAGTTCAGAATAAAAAAAAAACGTTGATCTAGTTTTTAAAAAAACAAGGGTGATAGGGACCTGGCGCTGAGAATTTGCCGTGTTTTATCCGTCGTCATCGTTGATACTTTAAAATGGCCAAAGCTTTTTGTTTCATGATATATCCCCATATAATTTTCTACTTTTTAGTTCATTTTATAAGCGTGGTTTTTAAATGCTTTTTATAATATGTTTCTTATTTTATACTTTTCTTTACTTTAATTCTTTATTATTGTGTTGTCGCCAAGTTTTCAGCTTTCCTGGAAATTTAAGCGTTCCAGCAAGTGGGGAAGTGACTGAAATTAATATTGCAAGTGGGGAAGTGACTGAAATTAATATTGCAACATGTAAATTATACTACTATTTGATCCAAAAAACTCTCAAACACTGCCGCTCCCAACTTGATTATCAATTTCGTCATCGGTTCGAAGCAAACTGAATCACTTCGCAACCACTTTCGGCTCTTGTTGTCTCAAAGAAGTTCATTTACATTCTCTTATAAGGTTACTGAAGGCTGAGCTAGTAAAGCTGCCACGAAAATTTTAGTGTTATATGCAGAGCAACTATGTAGCCGTCGTACTGTTCTGTGGGCTAGAAATGTATATAACTGTAGGAACGTAACTAAAAATATATTCGACTAAATTGAACAAGGTTGTACGAACAACAACGTTACGTCGATTTCGTTGTGAATGGAGTAGTAAATGTTTAGTGCTGTTGTTAAATTCTGAAAATAATAAAATAAACTAAATCATGTTCATAAAAAAAATAGTGAAACTTTGGAAATGATTTGACATAGAGAGTTACAAATAATTTTACATGTGTAAAGTTAAAAGTAAAAATCCAGCAGTATTAAGTAAAAATCTATAGTTCTACTTATAACTGAGAACCACATTGCAATGTCCCTGTCGATAGTAAATTAAATAAAAATATCTTTATAATAATATAAATTAAATCATGCAGCAATTGTAGGTATTTTAAATAGTATTTGAATCGCTGTCATTTTTTTAAAACAATTATTAATTTGAATAAATATTGAGGCACTCAATATTTTTTCATTTAACAAAGTTTTTTTTTAAATATACCTGAGTAAATACTAATATTATTTATACGAATCTATACTCATATTATGAATGCGAAAGTATGGATGGATGTGTGTTACTCAATCACGCCAGAACGACAGAATGGATCTGGTTATAGTTATAATGTATCAGAGATAGATTATAGTGTAACATAGCACATGGGAAAATTCATAAGTTCTCGCAAGAACAACTAAAACCGAATTCCACTTACGCGAACTATAGCTACAGCTATGCTTTATATAGCAAACTTTTTTAGTACAATCAAGGTGTTGCCGTATAAATCCTACGCCGATAAATAAATTTATGGTAGTAGTAAAAGCTAGTTATACATATTTAAGAATTATAGCACTTATAGAAAATGAATCGCTAAAACCATAAGTTTGTAAATTAATAAATACAACTCAAATGTTACACAAGATTTCGGCAGCGATTTCAATGTAGAAATATTTAAAAGTTTGCAAGTACCACAAGAATGGTCTGCGTAGGCAATAAAACTGACTGAAATATTTGGGAAGCCAAAAGCTGTTGCTGACGCGAAGCCGGAAATTTAAATCTGACGGCCAACAGATTGTTCAAGAAATCGATGCTAAGAACTTTTGTACAAGTTTTGTGATCTAACTTGATCTAGCAGTTTGTTTGTAATTTATCAAAGTTATATAAATGAAAAAAATATATGTTAAAAGTGGTAAAATCGTTTAAAAAACTTTTGTTGCGGGTATGTGGTTGAGAACACGCGAAAAGCGTATCTATGACCCCCGCTCGTGGTAGTTAGTAGACACCACTGGGTTGTTAGTCGGTAATAATCTTAAATTACAATATTATATTTTAAGGATTCTTCAGCAAACAGAAAAGGTTTCTCAGTTATGTTATTTTTTACTAAAACAGGGAACTTTTATCAACACGTTGTCTTTTATAAAATGTCAGGAACTAATAAAGGTTTTAGTAAAATACACAATTAAACAAACAACTAGCACTCCGCTGCCTTTGTACCCGTACGTACGACTTTACACGTTAACCTAAAGAGAAAATAAAAATAGCTTCTTTCCATCTGGAATAATGTAGCTCTCAAACAGTGATTTCTTTTTTAAGCAGTCTAGTAGGACCAAAGATTATTCAATAGGTATTTGATTAGTAACAAGAAACAAACACATTTTATATATTATATTATAGGAGAAGATTATTTATTTAGTAGAACCAAAAACTGTTACTGCTAACTTAATTGTTTGTCTCGAGAGTAAATCTAACATGTTGAACTAAAGCAGCAAGCTAAATGTAGTTCTGTTTATAAAAGCTTAACTTACACCAATTAAGCAACTAAGTAAGCAAACTGCGCAGATTGGAATGCTTTGGTTTATAATTTTACCTACACGAATAATTTCAGTCGAAAGTAAAGCAAAAACTGTTTCAGATTATTATTTTGTGTTCAACTCTTTGTTTCTGAAATAGCTTACTATAATAGTAAAGTATTATATAGTCTGTGACTATATTGTATTTACTATTTTTTGATGCAAGATGTCCAACTTACATTCTAACTAATGCCATGGACTATCGTGGCAAAGAATATACTCTCCCATGGCTTAATATTCAAAGTTCGTCGAAGGGTCAGCAACGCGCGAGTTATGCCAAAGGTGTTTCGAGCATCCACAGGCTGTGGTGACCGCTTAACATTAGGCAGACCGTAAGCTTGTTTGCCACCTTAGTGGTATAAAATAATTAACTAACGTCATTAATAAAAGCGTGCATTTTGAAATCTATAAAATATTACAAAAGGTGACGAAAGGAAGAAAAGCTAAATGGATCCAAATAAATTCTCAGCTCATTGATTACCAACGTGCAATATTTTCTACGCAGACTTATCAAAAAGTTTGCGAGTAATAGAAGAGCTCTCTGCGAAAGCAATAAAATTTACTGAGGCATTTGTGAAGCCAAGTACCTACTAGCTGACGCCGACGCCGGAAATTTTATACCCGACGGCCAACAGGTTGCTGAAAGAATCAACGCTGCATAAAAACTTTGTGAGGTTGGTTTGTCCTGAATTAATATGAACGAAACCTTGTTGACGTTTTGTTAAAAAATGTTAGGTACATAATGTAAGTTTAGCATCTGATCTTTGATTGACATTGAGGTTTATACGCGTTTGGACACTTCGCGCGGGATAAGGGTGCCCAGTCTTCCTTTGGCATAAATCAATTCTGCCGTTGCATATAAAGTATCTTCTTCTCCGTCACTCCAGCTACTCTGTTCCAAGATTAAGGTTAACGTTGTTGTTGTGATGGTTCGTTACGTTCAAATATCAAACAAATAAACAGAATTTCGCTGTTATATTCACTCTGGACTTAAAACCACTGCAGGTTTAGGTTTATGCGATTATTACTTACCATATGGGTAAACGAATAATTTTCATAACATCATAAAGATGTTGAATCATAAATAAATGAAAAACACAATCATGTTGTTTGCAACTTAATTATTATCTTCTTTTAAGTGTTTTGTGCAAACTGATATCAATTGATAATAGTAAACCGAAAAATACAGTGCCAGACGATTTAAGGGTGCGATATATTATGTACATCGATTACTTCACTGTTCACTATTGTAAGCATGTATAACGCTGAACTTTGTACATCACATCTTATTTTAAATTCAAATTTTTCATTATTTTAATTAACTAAAAATTAGGGTTAATATGGAAATTCTAGCCGATTTATCTTTTAATATGAAATACTTATGTTTTAAATAAAACCCATTTGATTCACTACGATTTTTGTAGTTAAAAATAATGGTTTTATAATTTCAAACTAAGAAAATCGAAGCGAATTAATTCGTTCATTGCTCCTTAAACTTTGGTAAGCTTTGTCCTTCAAAAGGACATTCATGCCGACACTGCAGCCAACTATTCTCGACAGTAATTAGATTCTTGTAGATAAGAAACATTTTATTTTTAACACTTTTGTCGATAAAATTTAATGGAAATTAACTAAACTCAGAAATTGATTACTTACTGAAGCAGAATTAAGATTGACATTGCCTAAAATTGTTTTTAATTTCGACTCTGCAACGAGAAACAAGCCTTACAATAATATACAACACCATGCTCTTTGGGACTATAAAATTAATTCAATTTTAATTAACTCAAGACTACACCGGACACATAAAACAATAAAAATTAAACGCTCAGAGACTAAACAAAGCACGAAATAATAGAAAACTATTTATCTTACAGTAATTTTAATTCTGATCTTGATTTATTCAATAAAACAAATATTCACCTTTTCATAAAAAATATAAACAAATTCTCAATCAAATTGCTCTTTGTAATTTTTATCTTAAATTTACTATATAAACTAAAAAGCGTCTATATAACCTATATATATATTTAATATATGTGTAACCTATGGTTAATAAAGGTTATATAAGCTTTTTATTTTACTTACTACCTATTTGTTTTTTGTTATATTTCGTTGAGATGCGTATATCTTTTAAATAATTTTATCAATGTCAAAAAGCAAGGCATAGAAGTCTTAGCTTAACATTAAAAAAATATATTTAGTTTATTAATGCCACCAACAGTGTCTGATTTTAATTTATTTCTTTCTTTGATCCACTAACCAAAAATCAAATATAATACTTTTCAAGTGCGCACTAGGCTCAATGTCTGTACGTTGATTGATTGGCTGGACTGAACTGAAATGCAGAAATAAAAACGGGCAATTTATAAATTATTGGCAGTTTTGAAAAAATTGTAATATCGGTAAGTAAATTTAATTCGCAATTGTCAAAAACCCTGGACAACTTTAATAAGCCCACGCTAATGTCGTCAGACGCCCTGTTAATGGTAAGGGAAAAGAGGAGGAGGAGGATATTAGTAAAGTTTTGGGGGCTAGCTAAAAATTTTCAAGAGTAAAAACACTGGGTCCTTCATGTTATTTGGATGTCTCTGAGACAAAAAAATTATGCAAAACGTTTTCTCTTACAATTTGGAAAAAAGGCCACTTTATTCTTGGCAACCTATAGATTTTACAAAATTGCAAAAAGTTCTTAATCATCAAATTAACCCTGTTTGATTTCGACTTTTATCTTTGCAGCTCTTAACTTAAAATTAATCGAACTCGTGTTCTAATGATTTGCGGGAAATTTAATATCAAATTTTTTATGATGTAAGACATTGTGGAGGATAAAACTAGTGAGAAGGTAAATGCCTTAACAGCAACTTTAGAAGTCAATGTTTCTCTCTCTCTGAAGTCTTTATTCTCCCTCTGTCCAACCCTGTTACTTCCTTCTCATAGTTGGTCAAGAACAGGCATAAGGGTATAATTCTCTGCCTCTGGTCTTTCATTTTACCACTTATTCCTCCAAATGGTGATACACATAATATAAAATCACTTTAGTACAGGTATACTTACATCATAAGCAGTGTTTCGGTGATGGGATCACAATCCTCCCAAGACTTAAGTGGTTAGTAAAAAGAGGCTGTTGCCTACCTTATAATGTAGGTGTAAGTCCAGTCTTAGATTACCCCTACTTACATGGAGATTTCACCGTGATTCCATTTCAAAACACTTAAGACTCAAATTGAATTGGAAGAAATATACCTACCGATATCAAATTCAGGTAATATGTAGTCTTCTGAGATATTTCTGAGATAGAAAACTTTGTTGTTTCTACATTATGTTGTCTAGCAATCATCAAATCTAAATAATAACATATTCTTTTGTCTGTCCGTAACACATTTAATGCAATAAAGAAAGCCAATTAGTACGCTTCTTTTGCTATCAACTATTATTCACAGTGATCGTTATTTCTTTTGCTTTTGTAAGAGTTTCGTATTCATTGTCAATTATGTTTTTTTTTTACTTGTAAGGTGGCTATCAAGCAAACGGCCCGATTAATGTTAATGTTGGCCAAGTCATTGTAGCCTGTGTCGTAGTGTCATAGGATATAAAATTAATTTGCTGTATAAACTCTTTCGGTATATTTTTGCAATATTCAAATCAAAAACTTTAAAAAAAGATTTGTTCGTTTCTTATGGTTACAAAGTCATAAATGGTATTTTATGAATATATATAAGTCCGCAATAAATGTCATATTTTATAAGTTTAGCTTTTTTTTGTTTGTTATTTTATTTAAAAGGTATTTAGTGATTTTTACCTTTTTGTTTTTGTTTAATATTTTCAGGTCAAAATAACTTCGGAGATAAAATGGACAATGTTGATTTACTTATTTATCAGGCATTTTTGATTACAAGTCATAAGTTATGAAGCCCATTATATAAAATAAAAAATTTTGGAATGTTAAAAAGAAGCCGTTTCACATCTTGCCTGCCTATACTAAGAGTACAATTTTGAGGCTCATTTTGGACGGAATTAAAAAAAATATTTACTTACAGTATATTGTGCCATGTGTGCGGGTGATTAATACATATCAAATTTGATGTCGATTTTAGTGGTTATCGAGTTAATCAACTATAGTTAACATACAGAGTAAAAGAGACCTAAAATACACAACAAGAGTTACTTTCACCCCTTTTTTTAAAAGCACACTAAACCACGTCAACAAAGTCATCCCGCGCCGCAGTCGTGCGGCAAAAGGTAATAAACTCGTATAAGGGACATTGTAATTTTTAATATAGGTACGTGGTTAAGTTCAATAAGAATAATAAATTGATATATGCACATAAGTATAGACTGACACATATCTGAACCGCGTAACGGGGAACTCCCCTCCTGGCACTGCCACACCTTCGGGTTCGATGCTCACGCTGATCGAAGGGACGACCCCAAGTGCGACAACCCAAGCCGAGGCGCCCCCCACCGTGAGTCCTTGAGCGTAGGGCGCTATATGGGCTGAGACTCCTTTAGAGTCTCGCCCCAAAAGCCCGGTGGAGCAGTAATGGCTGCATCAGCCAACTGCATAGTCCGTTATAAAAAAACATATCTATCAGTAATATAGAAATCAAAATACAACTGAACTCAGTTATCATTATTTAAGTTTTAAATTATTAAGTATAAGGTATATTATATTATTTGAAATTCAGAAGATATAGTTTGTTATATGACAAATTATTACTTGTATGTCAGAAACCTTCGTCGTTCTAGTTCTACAGGCAGTTGACAAGTTGTTGCTCGTATATTTACGTGCACTAAGCACTTTCGTCTGTCAGATGTATTCAATTCATCAAAATTTACGTCTGCATTGTAAAGGGTAATACAAAATTTAATTACGCAAGACTAAGCTAAGCGCATTATTATCAAATATATGGATAAACTATCTGCCGTCAAATTCTCTTTGTGTTCAAGCAAGACAATACGAAAACCCCTTTGTGCTTACTCTCAGTCAACTAACTGACAGGGATTACTTTGACTTCAATCAACCTTGTTAAAATTAGATCATGCTAGTCTTCTTTACTATTCAATAAACGGTTTAGAATACGGTACTTATGAATTACACTTATCAGAGCTGAGCTTAGCACTCTTAAGTCCGATTTTAATTAGGCTAAGATGGACGGAACTTTTCTGTACTAAGTTGGCAAACTCGTTTTAAGGGAATTCCAAGGATTTCGTAACTGTTTTTGTTATAATATCCTAAGTAATCTATTGATCAAGTATCAGGTTAGTAGGTTAGCTTTAAAAGTAAACAGTTAAAGAAACTAATAAAAAGATCATAGTCAATTTAGTCAGAAATGTATTAGGTGAACGTCATTTATTCATCGTAAGCAGGAAGGCTGAGCGAAAGGAAGTTTGCGAAATTCTAAAAAAAGTGTCGAAAATAACAGCAAAATTCTATACAAGAGTACGAATATTTCGCTTATCTATTAAACTGTATTTCGTTAAGGGCATATCTGAATTACGAACATTAACGAGTTTCTAATAACTGCGCTAAGAAAACGTTAAAATTGAGTGTGTTTATAAAATTAAACTATATTTGTACAGAAAAAAGGAAATCTTATTTTTAAACACACTTGCTGTTAAAGCAGCCTACTGCACCGTTCTCAACATCATCACGCACTTGTGCTGTAATGATAATTACCGCAGAAGTCCCTTTTACTTAACAGATTTTTTTAAGCAAGAAGATAGCCTATAAACATAGTTCCTAATTTTGGAAAAATAAATCCAACGTGTTCGTTAAAAACATATTAGATTCCATCAAATATCAACTTTTTACATCATTATAACACTGATATAAGTACTTTACTGTCCTTCAAGTGTGTTGAAAATAGTCGAATGTCTCGAGCTCTATTCAATACACACTCGGCTGCATTATGATCTCGCCTTCGGCTCAGGCTGCAACACACAACTTCGTCTGTAGTGAACACTCTAGCTCACTCGTGTCATAATGTACTATAATTAGGCAAAATAAATTTTTAATTTGATATATGTTGTAGAAATTAGTTTAATTAGATTATGTTGTAGAAAGAATCTTGTGACCTAAATTTTATATGTGAAACCTCTAATAAAACATTTACAATTTAAATAAGCTATTTTTTTATACCGCTTAGGTGGCAAACAAGCGCCTTATGGTAACTATGAACTTACTCAATTCACATACTTTATAACAAATCAAATCAAAACAATATTTATTCAAATGATATATATATATATATATATATATATATATATATATATATATATATATATATATAGATATATTAGTATTCAATATAGCAGGATTACCATCTTAAATATTGAAATTTTAGAGTTAGTTGAATATTAAATGAATGCAATTTCTAGATTAGTTTCGCAACTGTGTTGTTTTTTAACAAGTTTGGAACATTGCCAGTAAAGTGCTTACAAAACAAAAGCCGAAGTTAGTTTTGCGAAACTTATGTGTCGTTGTAAGTATTTAATGGTGGCTGACTAAATAGAAACGCTTAGATTAATCGGTTAATCTAAGCGGGTTTGTTTTTGTATAACTACTAGGGGTTTAATTTTTTTTTGTGTGTTTCAGTGGATCCTTGGATGGTTCAGTTTCTTAAGTCGAATTCAAAAAGGTGGCGTTATGGTCGAGTTTTTAATAAATTTGTATTTATGGAGTAAATTAACACATATCATCAATGTATGTTGGTTTTATGCCGAGGAAATAAATTTTGGATCCGATATTTGGTTGGGTTATTCATCTCGAAATTACTAAAACTGTTTTACAATGGTTTGAGTGTAAATCGTTTTAACAAATTAGATTTTTTTGTTTTGAGTGTTTTAAGTGTGATCTAAGCGCGGAGAATCAAGATGGGAAAATAAGGGGGGGGGGGGGGGTATAGGGATGGGGGAGAGCCGCTAGTTTGTTGTAAACAATGTTAAAGCTCCCTTGCTTAACACAACGTCTTTGTTAACACTAAATTCTCTTTTTTTGCAAACAAAATACCTATTGTGTAATAACTTCTACCTACTCGCTAAAAATGTTCGAAAATGAAAATACGTTCGGTTTGGTAAATAGCATGTTTAAATGTTTCGATACTTCTGGGATTATCTTTGTAGGTTTCGTTATTATACTACTTCAAATTACTAATTTCAAAGTGTGCAACTTGAAGCTACGAGATTATAGAAGATTTAAAGAGGCTTTAGGAATAGTTGGAGTTCAGATAAGCATTTTAGCTGATTGGCATTTATTTGCTGGATTCGAACTTCTATCAAGATACTCAATCAACCACAGTACCTTTGTCTTTGCTTCTAGTCACTTTTTACAAAACTGTACAGATAAGTTAAATTCAAATTAAAGTGTTAAGCAACATCTTGGCTTGTTCAAACATTGGATAGGTGACCACCAGTGGTGTCACTAGCATCCAATGATATTCTTAAGCTCCTCTGTGGTTCATAAGACTCAAAAAATCGTCTGTCCTGGCTGTTGTCATTGAATAGATAGCTGACGGAAATACTTGCTAATATGGGATCTCGCAGCCTGATTTTTGACAGGCCAGCCCGGGCCACAACATGCCTACACGCCGTGGGAACGATCTGGTCCGCAGTGACCTTTGGCCTTTCGTCAACTAACTAAACAAAGAGTGGGATCGTTCTCACTACCTCGTCACTAACTCTACTTCACAGGCATCATCAGGCGTGGCATGATCTGTCAAAGTCAGCTTTTAAACTGTTACAATCGGGTAGCCCATTAATCTGACACAAAACTTAAACCGATAATAGCTAGCGGTTTTTCCGAAAAGTTTCAAAGACAAACGAAGTTTTGACAGCGGTCGCTTCGTATAGAAATTAGGACTTTTGTTAAGTCAAACCTATGGGTGAGGTAGCCTTGAATAAAAAAAAACATAATGCAATAGAGTTAAATCTTATTGAAAAAACTTTGTTCTATTCGGAACGATACTTTTAATTAGATATAACTTTATATTTTCTTGTGTTTACTACGCCGATACTGACAATGCTAGGAAAAGTTATATCTTACCATCAACCAGATACATTTGTATTCAAATTTTGAACGCAATCTACCAAAGCAATAATATTATTCATGAACCATCACTCCCCTGCCTTAGGTTCCTTTCCAATTCACGGTACACGTAGGTACTCATAGTTTCGCATAAAGGAATTAAGCATCTTTTTAAATACATATAAATTAAAATGTTTGCAAAAAAAAATTTAAAAATTACTTTTTCAGAGGCTCGCCCCAAAAGCCCGTTGAAACAGTAATGGCTGCATCAGCCAACTGCATAGACAGTCAGAAAAAAAAACTTAATATAACAGAATACACGAAACAAATTTGAGTAAAAAGTAAATCGAAGGGTCAGCAGTGAGGGGTGGACCTCGTCGAAAAAATCTTGATGAAAGATCTCAATTTCTCGTCTGATTTAAAGCAGCAATGTAGGTCATAATAATTTCAGAACCCGATTTTTCTTACCTGCCATTTTTGCGATAGTTTTATGAAGAACGTTAGAATAAATTTAAATTCAGCAGTTCAATTCACTTATGCTTAATCGTTTTCATATTTCTTAAAGAGATTGAACATTTTAATTTATGTCAAAATGAGTTTTTTTTTATACAACTAAGATGGCAAACAAGCTTGGTCGGCCTGATGGTAAGCGGTCACCGTAGCCTATGGACGCTTGCAACACCAGGGGTATCTTTTGCGCGTTGCCGACCCTTCAGAAATCTTATAACTTCTTTCTTGAAGAACTCCATACTGCAGTCCTTGCAGAAAACCTTGGCAGAGACCTCATTCCACAACTTAAGCGTTCGCGGGACGAAGTTTGTCTGAAACCGCACTGTACGCGACCATTCAGGTTCTAAATTGTGAGAATGAATTCACTGCCGATGGCGAGCGGTGCGATGGAAGAAAAAAGCCGTGGGCATCATTTCGAACAATTCCTCAGAACACAACCCATTGTACAAGCGGTAGAACACACACAGGGAGGCAAAGTCTCTCCTCAGACTTAAGGGCTCGATACCGCAAGTGATTTTGGAATCGTCGACAATTCTCACAGCCCGTCGTTGAACTGAGTCAAAAGGGCCAAGCTAGTATTCGAGTGCACCCGCCCAGAGATGGCAGCAGTATTCCATATGGGGCCAAACTTGCGACTTGTAAAGTAACACTCTCAGAAGTACTGCCTCGCTCTGTTGAGTACACCTAGTTTTTTGGACGCCAGCTTCGCCTTATCTTGTAAATAATCTCGGAACTGAACATCGCTGGAGATGTCAGCACCAAGGATCCTGATGCTCTTGGAGATGGAGAGGGGAGGGTTCTGGAATTGTGGGACCACAGTGAATGGGGTTTTCTTAGCGGTGAACGCGCAGACTTGTGTCTTTGTAGGGTTGAATCGGACCAAGTTTACCCGTCCCCAGTCAGAGACCTTGGACAGTGTGGTCTCGATTTGAGACACAAGTTCTCCGCGGTTTTTCTCCACAACGGAACGAAGAATGTTTTCGCGACCCGTGTAATAGGCGTCTCCAGTACTGTTATCTGCATAGCAATGTATGTTGTTGATGTCCAACATGTCATTGCTATGCAGCAGAAACAACGTAGGAGACAGCGCGGAGCCTTGCGGGACACCAGCATTAATGTCCATGCTATCAGAGCAACTACCGTCAACTACGGTTCGTATGCGTCTGCCAGACAAAAAGCTAGCCACCCATTTGCACAAACCCTCGGGCACTCCGTAAGATGGCAACTTCGATAGAAGACCCCGGTGCCAGACCCGATCGAACACCTTTGCTATGTCCATGCCAATGCCTCCCCCTGACTCTCAATGGCTAGTGCCCATCGGTGTGTGAGATACACTAGAAGGTCACCAGTCTTGCGACCGTGGCGAAAGCCATATTGACGGTCACTGACCAGGTCGTGCACTTCTAGGTATCTTAGAAGCTGGGTGTATGCCCTGCTTTAGTTGTTTGGGTGGCTTATTCGAGCGAGTACTTGCAGTGCCCTACCTCTCTTCAATATGTGATAAGATTTTTGTCACATGGGGTAACCGTACCTACTCTAACAACATTTACTACATACAGATAAATGGTAACTTTATTCAGATATTGGTTTAGATCACATTTACCTTAAAAGGTTTAATTTAATTGTGATGACAGTGTTTTTCGTTTTCTTACTTAAGACGCTTTTATTATTCCTATTTTTCGTTATTTTTATCAGAACAAAACTTTTTTTTTTTCACTACATTGCAATTAAAAAAACAGTAAAATATATTTAAACTCGGTAAACTAGAAGTGTTCTGTGATATAATGAAAGGAAAAAAGAGTTAAAATCTTATATTAGTAATTGTTAAAAACTATGTGAAATCATTGTAAGCTTAAGGCGAACGTCGATAGCTTTATTTTCAAGGGTAAGAAAAGCCATTTTGTACTCGGTATGGATGTTACTTTTTCTTCTACCTGAAAGTCCAATAAAGTAGGTATTAATATAAGGAGATATTCATTAGATAAAAAATAAAAACTACAGTTTATTAGAATGAATGAACACGCGACGCGGCGCGGCACAAAGTGGCCAGCATCATTTTCGCCGGTCTGGCGGCCACTCGCTGGTGATATTTTTCTTTTACGGCCGCGCTAAAAATATAAATGGCCACATCGAGTACCAAACATGAGTTATTTTGCACATAAAGTTTCATAAACCAAAAAGTTCGATTTTCGAAACTGAGTATGTATGGAACTTTGGAATTTTCTATGGCAGAAAGTAGAAAAAATTAATGATTGGGTTCTGAGATATTTATGGCGCCATTTGCTGCTTTACAAACTGAAATGTAAAACTCTTACTTTCATGCCTAAAAACGTAAGGAAAACAAGCAATTAAGATCACAGTGATTTACGTAATGGTAACGACATTACTAAATATGTTTCACCTAGACAATTTTTTTTCTGCATTATCACAATGATTATTGAGATTTTAAAAACACACCATCATATTGTCTCATGGGTTTCACCATTTTGTCCTAGCTAAACACTGACCTGAGTAGAGGTCAGTTTAGCTAAAAGAATATATGTATTTAACACATGTGCATGGATAGAATAAGACGTATGAGAGAGTTAGCGATAGAAGGTCCAACATGAATAAGGGTTCGTAAAAGAAATGTCTAGTCATTAAATGGCATTTCAGAGCGTAGCGTCGCGTCGATGGAGGTCGAAGGAAATGTATAGAAGACTATTGGGGATGGATTGAAGTGACGATACGTCGTAAGCGCCGCTCTACCCGCCCCGTCGCCGATTTGCTACGTATCCTTTTAACCTAAATAAACGGTTCACTTCATATCATCTGAATATATTTTCTAAGTCTTGAATATATTTCTATTTGTTTGTTTAAAATATTAATATAATTATTGTGAATATTGTAATTGAAATATTTCTTTCACGTTTGTATGGTTGATGCAATTGCGAACTCAATGTTATTTGACACAAATGATGCATGGGCATATATATTATACACAACTTAAAACCTCAAACATAATACGACGATCTGCAAGTTTGTCATTTATTTTATTGTTTCCATCAATATTTGCAAAGTTACATTACGTCACGTAGTAAAATAAAGAATCCAGTGTGACGGTAAAATGATAAGTAACCTACTAAATGTTTTAAACATCGTAGAATGTTTAGGGTCTCTAGCATGATGATATCAATCAATCAGTCAGCTATTATGCTAAATAACAGTCCATTGTTTGTCACGGGGCTTTCCTAATGCGAACGCCATCACACCCGGTCATCCGCATTTGTCACTAATCCACTCCCGGTTATACGGCTCATCAGATCATCGGTCCACCTGGCTGGAGGCCGACCCACGTATGAAGATAAGCCTAGATTAATTCTTCAGATATTTCTGTTTGAAAACAATTGTCGGCTCTGTGGCTTAGTGGGTAATGACCCGATTGCTGAGCTGAATCATTGGCCGTGGGTTCGATTCCCGCATTTATGTGATCAACATATGTGTTTGTTTTGGGACTGGGTGTTTATTTTATATAATATGTATATATTTACAAAAAAAGGATATATATATTTGTATCCGTTGTCTGGTATCCATAGAATAAGTTTTGCTTATTAAACACTCTACATTTCAAATATGAGGAAAGTAAACAAAAGGCATTATCAAAAATAACTTATAATTATAAATTATGTTTAATTTGTCGTGATCTACCTTAATTAATTTAAACGCGGTTGTCCGGTAGTATTAAACCACATATCTGGTATAACCAGGCACCTATCTTAAATAACATCACAAACAAAAAATCTACAACCAGCTTTGCATTTGTGAAGTAGCTCTTATTGTGAGAAAATAACATTAAATGCTGAGGAAATCATTATTTATTGTATGGTACGTGGAATAACGATCGTTGTACAGATTAGGAATGTAGTAGTAAGACCTCGGAACTCGATAAAATCTCGGGACCAGAATGAAGAGAATCCGGTGCTGATATTTGCCACAATCTTAACGACTAGTTGACTGTCGTTCACCGAAAATGTTGTAGAGAATTTCCTTCTCTTCTTTAACAGATTTTAAAATTTACTGTCAACACTCTGAAATTTTGCTAAAGGAGTGCAGTGTGGAAGAAAGCACACATTTTTGAGGGGGACATACATAATATTCCCCCTTTTAATTTTCAAAAAAAAACCTTTAATCAAAAATACTTATAGGCACATTTCGAAACCATTTAGGTCCAAGTCACAGTATGGCTGTACTACTTTTCTGGTTAAATTAGTTAATATGATTAACGTTGAACCACAGATTGAACCGTTTCAATTAATAGTTTGTAAATAAAAAATAGGGATACGTGATATTTTAAACAAGTTCAATCGTATTTTTTTGGTGTTCATACAAGAATATAGCACGTGGTTTACGGTGGATCAATTAGGTAAACAGTAGATTGTTTACACAAGGGAGCAAAATAATATTTTTACGACGAGGACACTATTTAAAAGACGGCGCCCGAGGTGAAATAATTTTGCAACCGCGTGATACACTCTACTTTTTATCACCCTCTATGAGAAAACAAGTAAGGTCACCGTAGCCTATAGACGCTTGTAACACCTAGGACATCACTCGCGCGTTGCCGACCCTTCAACAATCTAATCTCTTTGTTGATTGAAACATTTTCTGACAATATTCACATTAAATATATGTGCAGCATCAGATAATCTGCAGTTTTTTTGACTTGTATTTATTAAAACATTATTTTAAAATAAGTCTATATAAACACTAGTCTAATTTAATTTAAGTGTTATTTTAATTTAAGAGGGCCCCCAACGCGCATATACATTTTGCTTTATGAGCGTTAACCTGAAATCTACAATGTTAATCTAAAATAGAGCTCATTTTTCAGTGGCAAAAATATATTATAGCTAGGCGAACAGCTTAGCGTAAAAAGTGAAAAATAATTAATTACAGTTATATCACATAAGATATAAAAATTCTATTACAGCAATTTTCTAGCTTTATAGTTTTTACATTTCATGAAATAAATTATGTTCCCGCTACTAGTTGATAATGAGTTATGAATTAAAAATAGAAAAACGAGAGGTTCGGTCGTTATTTTTTTAAAGCGATGTGTTAACAGATATCTGAAAACAAAAACAGTAATTTGCTAGTTAAATAATGTAGAAAGCCATATTATTTTTTGCCAGTGTGAAACTTGCAATGGGCAGTGGAATCGATTTTAAAAACGAGCAAAAAACTGCACATTCAAGTAAGGTGCAGTTCTAAGAACCAATAATTTGGGGAACTAAGCTCTGTCTACGTGTCAGTGTTTCGCAATTTTTGACACCGCCTCTCAATTAAAAAGATTTTTTTCTGCGTAACCAGTAAAAAAGTGCAGTAGCCAAATTTATACAATTAACTTTGGAGTTTGAACCAACCTTTTGGTTTGAATGTCTCCAAACAATGAATTTATTTCATTTTAAGTTATTTGTACAGAACTGTGGAAAACTAATTTATTTAACTTAGTTGTGTTTAGACTACCTAACTGAATAAAACTTTCACAAAACTAAGTTAATACTAAGTTTCAATTAGCATAAAGAATGCAAACTTTTCTACAAAATACCTACCGTACACATAAAGTTTAAAGAAAAGTAATGATCCAACTGCCTAATATAAAATAAAAATGTAAAGCTAGATGCTCAGGTGTAGGGCTGCCATCCGTCCGGGTTTCCCCGGATTTGTCCAAGTTTGGAGGGCGTCCGGGGAGCGTCCGGGCGGGGTTTTAACTGCGGTCCGGGTAAAACCCGGACTGTAATTAAAGTCCGGATTTCTGATGAAACTCCACAAGAGAGCCACAAAAAAATATTTGTGAAGTTGGTTTATAATCAGTTTTGAAATGGTCTCAGATGTTTAATTTGGTGTGGTCGCTACTTTAAGAATTTTCGTCGTGATTCCGTTCTTTACATCAAAATATTGAATTGCCAAAGGAAATAATTTTGTATTTCCATGTTGCTGGCATCAGTAGCCGCGCTCATAAATGGTATGTTTTGTAAATCGTATTGAAATGTCAGAAACTTCTTTGTTTGCGATTAAAATGTTTCACGAACATATGGCACAGAAAGCCTGTCTTCATATTTTCCTTTTTAACATGAAAAACTTATTTTGCAACTATTTCAAAACTATTCAAAGACCACCCTTCGTATTTTTTGTTCTAAAGCCCACTGTCAGAGGCTCATTTGCTTCTCATCCACTCCATTATGCGCATATCTTGCACAGCAAAATCGAAAAATTAGGGAAAGCGTCAATTATGTGCTGAAAACCCGAAACATTCTCGGATCTATTAAAAAAATCCTAGACGACAGAATCAAAGAAAGCTTTAGTGTTAGAAACATTTTAAACAGAAACGACTAGAACATAAAAGATGAGTTCAAGAACTGTTCTTTTAAAATAAAAACGTACATTGAAGGTTGGATGTAGCCTTTAAAACTTTTCAAAAGATCCTGACGTCTGCGCAGCCGCAGTCACTGAGACAATCCTCGCTGGTATGGAATGTTATATTCCTAACCCGCGAGTAGCTGCCGGCGTCAAAAAACGACCGTGGTTTAAAGGGTCTTGTAGAGAAGCTAAAACTCTTAAGCAAACTGCATATGAGGCTTGGACCAAGGCTCGTAATAATAAGGATCCGAATATTTCTGAGGTAAAACGCAAATGAAATGCTGCCTCGAGGTCCAGTAAGAAAGCAACTGCCAGAGCAAAATTTCAATTCATCGACAAAATAGGTGGGCGACTTCGAGCTATCCTTCTGGGAGTCGTGGTCATATGGTCGCTTGCCAAAGCTGCCGAACGGAACTTTTGCCAGTCGTCGTTACCACCACTACGGAAGACCGATGGTGACTTGGCCCATAGTGCTAAAGAGAAAGCCGATCTATTGGGCAGTCTCTGTGCCTCAAACTCGAATATGAACAACGAAGGCGCTGTACCACCTTCTATATCGTGGTGCAGTAAGACCATGCCGGAAATCTCCAAAACACAGCGGGAGGTCCAGCGGGCGTTGCTTTCTCTAGACGTTCATAAGTCGAGTGGGCTAGACGGTATACCAGCAGTGGTGCTTAAGCAGTGTGCTCCTGAGTTATGTCTTGTACTCACGCGCTTCTTCGCGCTTTCCTACCACACAAGGCAATTTCCGTCTTCATGGAAGACCGCGAATGTGCACCCGGTGCCCAAAAAGGGCGATAGATCAGATCCATCGAATTACACGACTATTGCTATTACCTCTCCCCTCTCCAAGGTGATGGAGCGTGTGATCAACACACAGCTTCTAAGATACCTAGAAGAACACGACCTGGTCAGTGATCGTCAATATGGCTTTCGCAACGGTCGACTGGCGACCTTCTAGTGTATCTAACTCACCGATGGGCACTAGCCATTGAGAGTCAGGGAGAGGCATTGGCATGTAGCCTGGACATAGCGAAGGCGTTTGATCGGGTCTGGCACCGGGGACTTCTATCGAAGTTGACATCTTACGGAGTGCCCGCGGGTTTGTGCAAATGGGTGGCTAGCTTTTTCTCCGACAGACGCATACAAACCGTACTTGACGGTAGTTGCTCTGATAGCATGGACATTAATGCTGGTGTCCCGCAAGGCTCCGTGCTGTCTCCTACGTTGTTTCTGCTGTATAGCAATGACATGTTGGACACTAACAACATACATTGCTATGCAGATGACAGTACTGGAGACGCCTATAACACGGGTCGCGAAAACATCCCTCGTTCCGATGTGGAGGAAAACCGCGGAGAACCTGTGTCTCAAATCGAGATCGGTCTGTCCAAGGTCTCTGACTGGGAACGGGTAAACTTGGTCCGATTCAACCCTACAAAGACACAAGTCTGCGCGTTCACCGCTAAGAAAACCCCATTCACTATGGTCCCACAATTCCAGAACACTCCCCTCTCCATCTCCAAGAGCATTGGGATCCTTGGTGTTGACATCTCCAACGATGTTCAGTTCCGAGATCATTTACAAGATAAGGCGAAACTGGCGTCCAAAACACTAGGTGTACTCAACAGAGCGAGGCAGTACTTCACGTCGGGGCAGAGGTTGCTGCTTTACAAGTCGCAAGTTCGGCCCCATATAGAGTACTGCTGCCATCTCTGGGCGGGTGCACCCGGATACCAGCTTGGACCTTTTGAGTCGGTTCAACGACGGGCTGTGAGAATTGTCGACGATCCTAAACTCACTTGCCGTATCGACCCTTTAAGTCTGAGGAGAGACTTTTCCTCCCTGTGTGTGTTCTACCGCTTGTACAATGGGATGTGTTCTGAGTGATTGTTTGAAATGATGCTCACGGCTACTTTCTACCATCGCACCGCTCGCCATCGGCAGGGAATTCTTTCTCACACTTTAGAACCGAAATGGTCGCGTACAGTGCGGTTTCAGAGAAACTTCCTCCCGCAAACGCTTGGGCTGTGGAATGAGCTCCCTGCCAAGGTTTTCTCTAAGGACTACAGTATGGGGTTCTTCAAGAAAGAAGTTATTGGATTTTTGAAGGGTCGGCAACGCGCGAGTGATACTTCTGGTGTTGCAAGCGTCATAGGCCACGGTGACCGCTTACCATCAGGTGGACCGTGTGCTTGTTTGCCACCTTAGTGGTATAAAAAAAAAAAAAAAAAAAAAACAATTTGATAAATTTAACTGAATTTATTTGCCGAGTTTATATGAAAATACTCTATAGGCTGTCATCGAAGTCACTATCGTTTTTTTTAAAGAGAAGCACATAATTTTGACGACACAAAATTGATAGATGAGTGGGTTTAAAACCTGAGCGAAGAAGATAAAGTTCTAAATGCAAATCAACCAAGGTTGCGATTCTTAAGAGCACCAAATGCGCTATTATATTCAGAATTACTGAAAATAGCTCATTTTTATGCATCTTTGCCAATAATGCGCATTGACTCAGAAGTGGATAAAAGAAAGGAATTCATTCAATTTTGAAACAGTCTCGTCATTACTCAAAATTAAATTCAATTTCAGAGACTATAAAGATTGCACCGAGTTTTATAACTTTTTATTTAATCTAATAGAAGTTCTGAAAGCTATTAAACTAGACCGATAAATATAACTACATTGTTATTAGAATTATTAAGAAAAATGTTTCTTACCATTGCCACTCGAAAAAGGGCATTCATCGAATAAAACTCACTTTTACTCACTGAGTGAATAAAAACATTTTGAATTTGGAATAAGCACGAATTGTACGAACCTACTGGCTGGCTAAATGGAGCTATTTCATAGAGCTATAACTACAATTAAAAAAAACATACCCCGCCAATTCTAGTTGGTTTTTTTCTATTGAACCTAAATAATTGTTAAATTGTTTTAATTGTTATTGTAGTTGGTTTATGTCATTGTTTTCTTATCATCCGGTAATAATTACCGAATATATACCAAAATGTGATAAATATTAATATAGTAACTGAAAAGTAAGTAAAATTTAGAAATTTTTATTCTCTCGCAGTCAATGGTAAAAATTAGAGTATACAAACAGGTATCGCTCCGTTCAGGATTGTACTTTAGAATACCTCGCTGCTCTCAGAATTTAACTTAGTCCCTCGAATTAAATCTTTTATGTTGTATAATCTACTATTATTTTATTTACTTAAAGGAAGACAAAAAGTGATATCGTTATTGACTAAAAAGTGAGATATCTATTAGTAGTTTTAAAATACTGTTTTTGTTAAAATACTACTTAACATTTTTAAAAGACTGTAATACAGCTACAAGTTTCTTTAGTTAGGACGTTGTTTTTTTGAATTTGATTTAATATAGTTAACCTTGTGACATAATTTTTAAAGATGTTTTGTTTGTATTACTAAAACATTTTAAAGTATTAATTATATAAAAACGAAAGGCTAGTAGAATAGATAAATATCATAGATGAATAGTATATAAATAGATCAGAGAAAAGAACTGTTTCACCAGCAAATTGTATTTTGTTTGGTTGCAATATAAAAAAAAACATGTACGAATGCTAATAAATAATTAAAGAAATAAAAAAAACAGTTCCTTAGTTATTCAGTTATGTTAACTTTCTTTAACTTTCTGATTTAAAAATAAAACAACAATGAAAACTTTTATTTTATACTACAAACTGGGTAATTGAAATTAGGTTTATATATTTTTTTTTTGTTAAGTGAAGGTTAAAGAATGAGCCGAAACTTTGTAATTAACATTAATTATTTAAAAAAAAGGTACTCTATTTTCACAAACACCTCGCTATATCGTTTAAAACAGTAGGGTGTTTTATCCGAAAAAAGCCTTAAAATTCCATGTTTTTTCAATCAAGTAGGGAGTGTAATGTAGTTGTTTAACAGAGCTAAAAGTGAATAAAAAAATATTCAAATGTCCGGAATCAAGGCTCCAAAATCCGGGGTTTTCACCCTTTCGGTCGTGGGGGGCAGGTTTTAGAGATGGCAGCCCTATAGTCAGGTAGGCTCTACATACGTGGAGATAATTAATTGATGTTCTGTAGTTAAAATGTTTTAACCTCAGAAATCGGTGGATTTTTCAGATAGCATTAGAACATTTTGCATTGACAAGTCTCGCTTAGAAATTTCGTTTATGGTGCTGGCAACATTTATTATGTTGAAAAACACTATCTTGTATACGGTGTAAAAAGATACGGATGGAAAATAAGAAGGCTATATAAAAGAACTTCATTAAAACGAAACCACTCCAACTCCATCCATGCACTCCACTTCAAGTTTCACGTAGACATGTGTCACAGCTCATTAATTTCGGAAGGAAAATTTTTCGTTGCTGACACGTGATATAAAGTTACTATATGTAAAGCCTTAAAGTATTTGCGATACTTAACATTTGCCTTTTTTCTTATTTTTCTTTTTTTGGCTAAAAACCTCTCATGATTTAAATAAAAAAAAAAAGTCTTTCTGAGAAGAATAGTGTTGAAATGTTGCCAAACTATGCTTACTTATAAAATTCGACCAAGTGCGAGTAGGACTCGCGCACCGAGGCGAGACATTTATTTGTTGGAAACGATATTCAAAGTAAAGCAACTTCGATCTTGGTCAGTATTTGGATGGATGACCGCTTAGCGGCAAATTTTAGAGTTCACACTATTTTTCATTGCAGCTTTGAAGTTTGTATGTTTTACCTTTTTGACGATAGAGCAAAAACAACGAAAATGTGTGTGTTGTTTGGGAAACCCCTTAAATTTTTACTTTCTTAACTTTTTATTATATGTTAGATAATCCTCCATTATATCACATATTCTGTGAAAAATTCAGGTTTCTACCTATTTCGGTATAATGGTCCTCTGTCGGACCATATCCTTTGAATAGTCGGACAGACAGACAGACACACGTCGTCATTGTAAGGGAAAGGTTTTTATGAAAGAAAAAAAGGTCAAGCCGATTGTAATGAAATTTAGGTAACTTTTATGCATACGACGGGGAAGATTTCTGGAAAGAATAAACTGGTCAAACGCGAGTCGTAGTTGCATATTAGGGGGGGTAAACCGATTATAATGGAATTTCGGGTAAACAACCCTTTCACAATAGGTGGTGCGCCATTTTTTTATTTAAACCACTAAGGTGGCAAATAAGCTTACGGCTCGCCTCATGATAAGGGGTCGCCGTAGCCTATGGATGTTGCATTATCACTCGCGCGTTGCCGACCCTTTGGAAATCTTATAACTTCTTTCTTAAAGAACCCTATACTGAAGTCCTTGGAGCAAACCTTGTTTTTAAAAAGAGAAACAACGTTAGCGGCGTCAGCTAGTATCAAATAAAATCGGTCCACTTTTAAGTTCTATTCAGACTATCCATATTTTTCAAAATCTTGTCGCCAATCAAGAATCTTTCTTTCTCATCGGTTATTGGTTCAACGAGCGATGTGGCCCGCCCATTGCCACTTCAGCTTGCTAACTATTTGAGCTATGTCAGTAACTTTAGTTCTTTGACTTATTTCTTCGTTTCGGTTTTATTGTGTGAAAAAACACCTAGCATAGCTTTCCATAGCTCGCTGAGTGACTTTGAGCTAAAAGTATGCCACGTCAACATAGGGAATTTGAGGTACAAATGTATATTAAAAAATTACTACCTATTTTCATTAACATATTACCGATCCAATAAAATTACCTAAACAGGGCACCAATAGAAGTTAAATCAAAATACAAATGGTGTACTTTAGTGAGTGGCTGATCTTACTATTTCAGGAAGTACAATTTATGTTTATGTAGGTATGCTAATGTTATGTATCTATTTTTTAATATTTTTGTTTTATGTATTCGTAGTTTGCTTATTGCGTGAATATAATCTGAGAGAGGACATTCCGCATACTATCTACATAAAGAAGCTAATCCAACCCATTCTCGATAACATAAAACACATTTTTACGAGCTGGTTCTAAATAATCATTTTAATAAAAAAAGTAAGGAAGCATATAAACTCGTTATTTTATTTTTGGAAAGTTAAGCGTATATTTTAAATAAAATATAAACTCCAATCATATTAAATGCATATATTTTGACTGATACACATTGTTGTTAGCTATGCCTAAAATACACATAATATCTTAATAAGATGTAATAAAATTCAAGGTATGTAAAGCTATAATTGTTTTTATTTTTGACGTTAAAAAATTGCACATTTTTAAATAACAGATTAAAACAAACAATTAATAATGGAGGTTGAATAAGTTATAATGCATGCTGATGTCAGGATAAAAAGAATTATAAATGACTAAATAACTAGAGATTCTAATGATTTTATTTTAATCCATTCATTTTATGTCATTTTATTTAATTTCATTTCATTTTGCGTCATTTCAATTCATCAATCAGTTCATTTTAAACAAACCAACCAATTACAATACCTAGACTACAATAGCTGCCCCGCAGCTTGCAGCAAAAGTTAATGTTTAACTATAAGTACATACATTGTGTATTAAGGGTGGTAAGGAGAAAATTATTAACGAGAGGCTATTTGGAAGCCTAAGACCGAAGGCCGAATACTTTAATTACTCGAGGTAGTAATTTCCGTACCGCTCCTGATATACACAATGTTTGTCATCAAATTTGCAAGTACTCAAATGAAAAATTATGGTTAATAATAAAACAAACTCACCAAAACACAACTGAAATGGCGGGAATAAATATATAGAGAATTTATGAATAAAAAAGTTTTGGCTGAACTTACGCTTGTAGTGTGCTCATAGTTCATATGTTGAACAGACAGCTTTCACACATAATTGTTAGAATAGTCGCGTCATTACTTTCAGTGAGTTTTATGAACCAGCGCTTTGAGCATAGTTTACAAAAAAAGCTCATGGGAGTAATAAAGGTCTTAGCATTCGTTCTGGCTGCACAATAACATTGTTTACGAGTAAGTGTGATGAGCAATATAATAGTAAATACTTTATCTTTTTCAAAATAATATTTTTACTACTCCTAAATAACCCACTACTTAATATTTTACTTAAGATTAATGCTAAGAAATAGTAATTTTATGTTAACTTATTAGCTTGTTGAAAAAAATATAATCTAAATTACATTGTAATGCTAATAATTTATTTTAAAAGCACAATAAAAAAATCCCATTACGTTGCAGACTACGATCATTATTCAACTTAATATGCTTAATTAAAATTATTACTCAAGTAGGTATATTAAAATATGTAATCAACCCTTGTTTTATTCCGTACCAAAGTCTCGTGTAAAGCTACTTTAAGTCTAGAGATGCAATATTTTCTGTTTTCCTTTTAATTTTAATTCTTTATTGCATTTTAGCATTCTTTATTATAATAATGAATAAAATGACTTAGTGAAAGTCTGTTTGTTTGTTATTGTTTAACTTCGCTGCGAAGCAACTTACTCAAGTAGTTTTGGGCACAGAGATTGTTGAAAGAACGGATGACCTATGATATCTCACTAATCCCACGACGCTAATAACCGAATTAAGCTCTAATGTTAGTATTAAATTGGAAATTAGACTAATTCTAATAAGCACCTAAGCTCAAGTATCATTCCATGGGCAAACTTCAGTAGTAAAACATACATGACATCACACTTGTTTTCCGGAAGGGTAGTCAGTTACGGCAGACTTCCACTTGCTACGATCTTTGCACACTTCATCTACTACATTCAATTCCGCAAGTGTTTTTAAAACGTTTGTTGATTATAAGAAACACGCCAAAATCTGTGTGTTCAATGGAGTTTCAGTCGGAAGAGAAATCTAAAAAAGATTTTCGCTAACGGTCCTTCGCTACAGATTCACGGCATACTATATCTGGACTAAGTCTAGATAAACACATATCAAACATTGAGGATACATTCTGGAAATGGTTTTTGATATTTTTGGACCTGTAGTTTATTTAGCATCGACTACTTAGACGAAGAGGTCTAAATATATCAAGGCAACCTAATTTCTAGAACACACTTAATCTGCAACCAAAAAATTATAGACTACATAAAATAAATCTTAAAACTAAAATTCCTGCAGGATTGATTGGTTGTAAGAAAGTTGATTTGAGACTAGTATGTGCTTAAGGTAAAGTAAATGAGAGATTTGGATGCTTAGACTTTTTTCCAGTATGGAGGGATGGTTTGATTATCTAGAATTTTTAAGTGCTGCTAGCTGGTTCTGATGGGGAAGTCTTGTCTTCTGACTTCTGAAAGGGTTTGGTAATATGGAGTGCTGATGTGACCAAACAAGTTTCGGTTAGGGTAAAAACTTCTATATCTAGATATAACTAGATATTTCTTAATATATAAATCGCTTACATCATATTTCATGTCCACAATAAGAAGAACACAAGATGTTTTTGGCGCTCGCCGGTTCCTCTTTTGATGTGTTGACTTCGTATTATGTTAAATATCCTTAATTTAAAAATATTTATTTATGTCAAACTACAACAATTATTTCCTTAAACTATACAGGTACCTTTAATTTTTTTTAACGCGTCGCGAGTGTTATATTTCACTTTTATGGACTTTGATGCGGGAACCCTGATGTTTACCACTTCCTGATGACGGCAGAGGATATCAAGACTTATCCATTCCTGACAGTATCCGAGGTTCCATCAGCTGAAGGAGGACAACAACTCTTTAGAGGGAGGTAACAACCACGTCGAGTCTCAGTAAGTGGATACTAGTAATCATGGAAAAAAAATTTTTTGTGTGTTTTAATTTTTTTTGAGTATATGTGTTTCCTATTTTTTTTACTTTCTAGCTCAATTTCTTTTGATGGGGATTTTGATGCAAAACATTAATTCACGTAAACATCGAAACTACTTCATATAAAAATAACTATTACACTATTAAAATTTATCATTTATAAATAAATGGAAGGGGGGCGTTACAAAGTGTCTCCAGTACTGGCATCTGCATAGAAATGTATGTTGTTGATAGACATCGTGTTGTTGATATGCAGTAGAAACAACGTAGGAGACAACACAGACCCTTGAGGAAAACTTAAGATTTATTACAGACTAACTATAGAATTTTATGTGATTATTTTTACCTTCAGGATCCCAAAGTGAAATGCCTGAAGTAGAACCCTCACAATGTCGGTGACCACGTTATGTTTAATTTTTGAGCTGTACGCCAAGGAAATTTATTATTTATTAGTATTTATTAGATTTCTGAAAGGTCGGCAACGGTGTTGCAGACGTCAATAGACTACGGCGACCGCTTACCATCAGACGGACCGTAAGCTTGTTAGCCATCTTAATGGTATAAAAAAAAAATTATATTTACTTTTAAACCTATTATTCAAATCATTAGGTACCTATCATTATTCTACAAAGAAGTTAAGTAATATACCTATTAAGGACTCAACTTCTTTATTTAGTAAAATTTTAATAAATATTCCTGGACATAACACATAGTGCCATCTGGTGCTAAACGAAGCAAAGCCTGTACAATGGATACCTCACAACGAATGAACTGAGGTACACTTTCCTTATAAATACACACATATTATACTTAGAAAACACCATATATACAAATGTTCATGACATGAATGGGGATCGAACCCGCGCTATTACGATCGGCAGACAGTCACTATATACTACAAACAAAGCCATAGAGCAGCCAAAATACCCATATTAAAAATATACTTTTGTTAGCATGGGCGCCGGCAGAAATAATTTCCAGGTGGTACAGATTTTAGTTTTCTTACAATCTTTGCCGTTTTATTGTTAATAAAAAATTGAAATTCGGAAACATCTGAAGCCCGGTTTATTTTATGTTCGAGACATTTACAAATTTCTGACTATTACTAGACTATAATATTTCTAAATATTTTCAATTCATAAATTTATTTTATAGGTACCCAGTCCTCACGGCTCACACCTATTTGTTCGCGATGATCGAAATTAAAAAATTCTTAGTTGGTGGGCCAGGAGTACCGGGATCGATATTAATCGATTTCCATTACTTCTCTGAACGCACCCTTTAAAGTACCGCTACTCCACACGAGATAGCACCAGCATAAATGGGATGAACTTAACAGAGAAAGCGCAATACAGTTTCTAAGCAGTGCGAAAGAGACCGACTCTTGTCAAAGTTAATCGCGAATGAACTAGAAAGTTCACAAATGTGAAAGAGACATAGATTATAGATGACAGGGACAGAGCTATGTTCGAGAACGTTTGGGAATCTGTAACCTTCCTTATATTTTGATATATAAGGGGGCTAGGACACGTATCGAGTCAGTCAGTTTTCGATTAAAGTTCGAACAGTTCGTTCCGACTGAACAAATCGCGAGTAGTTACTAATAGTTATCTTCAGTGCACAGTGCATTCGTTTGAAAAATTAATAGTTCCCGCCATATTCGTTTCCATAGATTAGTGTTGTTATAGTGTTGCTGTATTTTAATTTCGAAAATATATAGATAGTTAGTTCATACAGTCCAATAGGTCAAGAATGATTGCTCGACTTGATTACATGTGCAAGAGCGCGCTAATTTGACTAAGTAGTGTCAGTGCGCGCCGTAATTAATCAATCAGTGCAAGCAAGCAGTGACAAGTGAGCTAACGTGTGATTCTTTTCTTTATTTTCAAAGTAAAAATAATTATAATTTTGTTATAAAATATGAGTGACATAAGGCGATTTTTCTACAAGAAAAAAAATATTGAAAATGTACAGTTTAATGCTAAAGATTGTCCAAGTACTTCGGCACAGCAAAGTACTAGTAAAACTGAATTAACAACACAACAAACTTGAGTTAATATTTATGATGTGGGTTTATATCTGGATTCTAACGTACCTATCAGTGATGAAATACGGTTTAAAGTGCTCGAAACAGCGTGGAAACCTTCGCAAGATTATGATTTCAAGCAGGACATCGATCATAAAAACGAAACACAACAACGTGCATTCTGCTCAGGCTAAAGGACCACTTTGCCGTACATGTGTATTATTTCCCGCACAAATTCATCGAGGCAGTACTCAGGGGCCATTTATCGTTCGGCCACGCAAAAAATATCAAAAATTTCATGAGTGTGCGAAATCTCATGCAAATAGGCAACGTGAATCGGGTATACGTTCAAAAAAATTTCAGGAAATCGTGCAAAGAAAAAAAATTACGTTTATGAACAGATTGATACTGAATATCACAGGGAAATTTCAGAAAACGGAAAAAAACTTCAACCCATTATATCTTCGGTCTTATTTTGTGCTACGCATGATTTACCCCTTCGAGGAAAAACAGAAGATGGGTCAGTTTTCAAAGACTTACTACATTTCCGGGTTGAGGCAGGAGATACGGTCTTAAAATACCACTTTGCGACTGTTTTGATAAATGCCCTCTATGTATCCCATCAAGTACAAAACGAAATTGTTGAAACCTGTGCTGATGTTCTTCGTGAAACCATTACTGATGAAGCAAAAGAAGCGGCATACTTTTCAATCTTAGCTGACAAGACAGCGGATATAAGCGGGACTGAACAGCTTTCAATGGGCATAAGATACGTCAAGTTTGACCAAACAAAACACAGTTACGTAATCCTTGAAGAATTTTTGGGGTACAGACCACTTCAAAAATTAGATGCTGCATCGATTTCTGAAGTTATAATATCTTTTTTGACGTCATGTGGTTTAGATATCAACAAAATGGTTGGGCAAGGGTATGATGGTTGCTCTACGATGGCTGGAAAGGTTGGTGGAGTTCAGAAAACATTAATGATAAATATCCCAAAGCACATATTAAATCTTGTTGTCAATGATTTAAATAATTTGAGTGAAATAAGAAATACTGCTAGAATGATTAAGGAAACTAAAACTTTTTTTAGAGAGAGCATTTTACGGCGAAACAAAAATCCAAATATTCCCTTGTTTTGCGAAACCAGATGGTCTGCAAAGTACAAAAGTATTCGAATTTTCGCTCTAAATTTCACCAAAATTGTAGAAGCATTACAAGACCACTCAGAAGATCAAGCCACTAATTCTAAGACAAAATACTTTATTTGACCACCACAAATTTTATTGTGGCATTGCATATTATTGCTACTTACTCGGCAAAGCTTGAGCCTGTCTGCAACCAGCTTCAACAAGTGGATTTTGACATTAATTCAGTGAATGACCACATTTGCAAACTCACTAAAATAATAGAGGGTCACAGACAAAGCGCATCGCAGGAATTTACTGCTTTATTTGGAGAAGCTAAACAAAGTTGCGAAGACCTTAATATTGAGATTTAATGCCAACGAGTTACGAAACGACAGGCTCATCGATCCAACCACTCATCCGAAAACGTTGAAGAATTTTACAGAAGAGCTTTATACATCCCTTACCTTGTTTCGATCATTTCTTCTTTAAATGATAGATTTTCTGAAACACATAAAAAATCATTTTCTCTGTTACAAATACACCCAAAAAAAATAAAAGGCCTCAGTAAAGAAGAATTTCTTAGAGCTGCAAAAGACATTGAAAATTTGTATGGCGATCTTTTACCTATTTTTATTTCAGAAATCACGACTTGGTTTGAAATGTGGAAATATCTACAGCCAGCGGCAAATAATATCAGTGGAGTTGATTGATATGAAAAACATTTTATTGACTACATCGACGAGGCAAAAGATTTCTTTCCTTCGGTAGCAGAAGCGATCAAGATTGGCCTTAGTCTACCCGTCACAACGTGCACAATAGAAAGATCTTTTAGCACACTGAGAAGAGATAAAACTTGGAATAGGTCCACAACAGGTGACGAGCGACTGTCTGGATTATGCTTGTTAAGTGTCCACCGAGGCAAGATAACCAAGGGCAATAAAGATAACTTTATAGAAAACGTCATTAATAAGTTCGGTCAAAAACCCCGCCGGCTGCAGATGCTTTTAAAATGAGAATCGTGTTATTACTGCCTACTTATTATTTTGAATAAAAAAATGATTTCCAACAGACAGCTTTTTATTTCAATAATTCCTGTTGATCCCGAGATTCCCAAGGGGTGCAAGTGCACACCTGGCACCCCCCTGCCGGCGCCCATGTTTGTAAGTTGTACATAAAGCATTGCGGTTCTAAGCAAAAAGTCAGGAATAAACAAAACACGTTAACTAGTTTACCAACTACATAGTATAGCCTGCACAGACCTATTTATACATGACGGCCACATACGACAACACATTAGAAGGGTTCGGAAACACATACACGTTAATAACAATTACACCAGCTGTTATTCGTCTGGGATATGTTATGAACGACGTATTTGCTTACAGTTTGCTACGTTATTTGTAGTTCTATAAATAGAGTTTCCTGGCTATTGTCGTTCTAGTTTTCCTCCGGTAACTTTGTATGTACGTATATTCTTAAATTTTATTTATATTATATTCTTCTATATTATGTTATAAAGATTATTGTAGGATAGACTGTAGGGTAGGTAGGTACTATATACTATATGTTATTAATATATAATTATTGCTATAGATATATGGAATCTGCTACAAATTGAAAAGTGCAGCCTTACCAAAGGGTGAAAGAGGATCCTTCAGGCTACATCTTCAGTGACGGTTCGCATGCCTTTGCGTCTAGAGTCACACGCACGGCGGTCGCACTAAACTTGCCTCATGTGTTGTTGAGTCATAAGGGAGCAAATAGCAAAAAACCACTGCAGACTCGAGAATTCGATAAAAAATGTATGTAAGTAGGTCTAACCTCTCAAAAGACTGAATGCAATTGACTTAAATGTATTATTAAAAATAGCCGGGAGACGAATCTTTATCTTAATTCCAAGAGGTATTTATCGAAAATAGCGCGCTTGTTTGTGGTGGGTCATAAAACACGCGTTTATTTGTTTTATTTTGTTTTTTAAACTGGCGGCACCCTGGATGAAGTAGTTAAAGTTTCTTGACAACTATGTGTTATAATACTCACAGGATCGCCGTAGGAAGGTGCGCTTAGCATAGTTAATGTAACATGGGGCTATATGAAATGTATTTTTCGAATGATAGGATGTACGTGGGTATTTAAAGTTAACTTTTTCTAAAAGAGAATTAGAGTCTATATAATTGTGTTTGATTATATAAAGAAAAAGAGCATCGAGATAATATTATATATATTACTTTTCTTAACTTTTAAATATTGATTTTATATTATGGATCTTAACGTCTATTAAGTCTAATTTATAAATTATTTTGTTTAAGACTGTTTGTATCCTAAATTAAATAAAAAATGAATAAAAAAAACACTTCAATGTCAGATCGGTCTGTTTATTGGTCTCTCCAAACTTTTTTTCTGTGCGGAGGGGATTTCGAGTTTAAAATTAATGAAATTCGATAAGAAGCATGGTTTCACAGCGCATGGAAATTCATGACTATTTCTGTTACGGACAAACTTTATCTGCTCAAAAGTGTGTACGGAACCCTCGGTACGCGAATCAGACTCGCACTAGTGTAGTTTTTTTTAGTTTAGGCATGAACTAGCTCAAGAAATAAATTTTATTGGAATTCCAGCTACGTAAGTACTCCCCAAGAAGTATCACACACTCAAAGCTTTTTCGTAGCTACAACTTGAATTTATGCCAAAAAGAGTTAGTTATACTTGGACTTTGAAAAGAACAAAATTGTAAGTTTCAGCTTTTAAGTATACAAAGAAAGCGAGTCACTTCGTATAAACTTTTAGACGTCAGTTGCAAGCTTTGCACTTCAGAAAGGATACGTGCAATGTGTTTTTCCCATTGCAATTCCTTTGAAGATAAAATTGATCTTTACCAAGATATACGGTGACAACATGTGTAGTGGGTAGTTCTGAATAATAGCTCATCATATTTGACGTAGAACCTTGTCTGACTTCATAGTTCAGTGTTTAGTTACATAAATTTATCGCAAACCATAAAATATAAGTTAAGCAATATTGAATGTGGTCAGTCAGTGGATGGGCGACGACGTATTAGCGCATTTTTATAAGTTTTTACGAGTTTTGAGCACAGGTTCAGCCGTCGGTACTGACTTTTGTCACATGACAGAAGCCGATTAGCCAATTCAGATGCCTAAATGGCTTTAATACTCTGGCAGTCAAAGGGCTAAGCTTCCTTCCTCTCAAAAAAGGCCTATGGCCCTGCTCTGCAATGGTGACGTAGGACGTCTAAGGCAACACGTTCATTTTAAGACTGAAGCATGAAATGTTAACATTTAAAAATACATACTCGTAGTACTGTAATTTAGTCCATCATGCACAATAATGTGTAATGTGTGCTAAAGATTAAATTAATAAATAAAATTAAAGTATCTTTAGGTACAAATTATAATTTTTTTTTATCGCTGCGTCTCAAAAGACCGAGATTTTACTCAAGAACACTACTAAATGTTTAAACTACATTCGAAATATAAAAACACAGGAATGACACCTATTCTGGATTACTAATAAATAAAAAAAAATATGGACAGATAAGGTTCTAGTAAAATCGTTTACTATTTTATTTGCACGGCCTGTTATTTTTTCTAAATCTGTCTAAAAAAAAACAAAAGGCACAATTCTCATTAACGAATATCGAACTGGCCAGTGACGACTTAACGCACGTTACTGGCACCGCGGCAGTGCTAGATTTGCAAAAACATTTAAGGCGGAATATCATGTTTTTTATATTTTTGTTTATTCGATTTAATTTTGTGATTAAATTTCTGTTTCGCCATTTGTAAGTTTTCTATCAAAAGTCTTTTTCCCCTGCGTTTTTGACTAAAACTCTATAACATAGTCTCGGCCGTAAGGCAAACCATTTCATTGCACTGATTGTATCCGTTTCGACAACATCACTTTACTGAGTATTTTGTTATAGGTAATGATTTACTTAGGTATGCATGAAAAAACTAACTACAGCTATGAGAATAAGACAAGAAAACTAAAAACTGCAGAAAATAAAAAAAAAAATAAACGCAAAAGTTGTGATTCTGCTTTTTAGCAGAAAGAAAGCAAAAAATGTAATCATTTTATTGCACTGGTTATGACCGAGATTAGTAATCGAAAAAATATTTCGCCCCTGGGTAAACAAAACGCAAGTGCTAACACACTGCTACAGAAGACACAAGTCTGCGCGTTCATCGCTAAGAAAACCCCATTCACTGTAGTCCCACGATTCCAGAACACTCCCCTCTCCATCTCCAAGAACATTGGGATCGTTGGTGTTGACATCTCCAGCGATGTTCAGTTCCGAGATCATCATTTACAAGATAAGGTGAAGCTGGCGTCCAAAAAACTAGGTATACTCAACAGAGCGAGGCAGTACTTCACGTCGGGGCAGACGTTGCTGTTTTACAAGTTGCAAGTTCGGCCCTATATGGAGTACTGCTGCCATCTCTGGGCGGGTGCACCCGGATACCAGCTTGGACCTTTTGACTCGGTTCAACGACGGGCTGTGAGAACTGTCGACGATCCTAAACTCACTTGCCGTATCGAACGAACCCTTAGGTCTGAGGAGAGATTGACTTTGTGTTCTACCGCTTGTACAATGGGATGTGTTCTGAGGAACTGTTCGAAATGATGCCCACGGCAACGCTCGCCATCGGCAGAGAATTCATTCTCACACTTTAGAACGGAAATGGTCGGGTACAGTGCGGTTTCAGAGAAACTTCCTCCCACAAACGATTGTGGAATGAGCTACCCGCCAAGGTTTTCTCTAAGGACTACAGTATGGGGTTTTTCAAGAAATAAGTTATTGGATTTTTGAAGGGTCGGCAACGCGCGAGTAATACTTCTGATGTTGCAAGCGTCCATAGGCCACGGTGACCGCTTACCATCAGGCGGACCTTAGTGGTATATAAAATAAAAGAACGAAATCACTCCATTGAAAATTTAGATTTATGCTTAACTTACCGATGACGGTAGCTAACCAAAAATACCTCATTCAAAGCTTAAGCTAAATTATTATAGAACGCTATAGTACTTCAACTTTGATTTACTTAAGTATAAATGCCTAAAAATATTAAGTGAAGCTCTAGTAAAAGGATACTACAACTGAACAAATATGCCATACTGGAAATACGCCTTCGAATGACCAAATATATTTCATTGACCATGTCTATTAGCAAGCCTTCCAAAACTACACCTACGAAAATACATCACTTAACTGATAGTTTTCAAAAGGTAACGAGTTACTTAGGCGCGTATGAACAAGGAAACTAAAAACTGCTAATAAATAATTAAGAAATGAAATTTAATTGAAGTGATAAAAAAGCAAGAAATCGTATTATTGCACTGGTTATGTCCGATTCGTCGGCATCACTACTAAACATGATTTACTTGGGTACATATGAAAAAATTAACTTAAATTATGAGAATACGACAAAGAAACTAAAAACTGTAAATAAATAATAAAAAAAAAACGCAAATGTTGGTATTTGAAATAATTTTATGGCACCGGTTGTGTTTCAACGACATCACTTCACAAAATGTTAGGATTCTTTTACAGTAAAGAAAACAAAAGACTGTAACCATTTTATTTGCATTGGTTATGTCCGTTTACGAACTACGAGTGCTATGGGAACAAGACACTGAAAATAAATATCGTCACAAGGCGAAAATAAAACGCAAGCACTGAAACACTGCTACAGAAGGACGAAATCATTACATCGAAAATTTATATTTTTGCTTAACCTACCGATAATGGAACCTAAACGAAAATACCCCATTAACGACTTTGAATTAAATACCTTTACAAAACAATAAAATGCAAAAGTTGATGCGTTTTATTTTTTATTTCTTCTGATCTGACTATGCAGTTGGCTGTTACAGCCATAACTGCTTAACTGCGCTTAGCTAAGAGACCATTTGTACCAGAAAGCTGTAATTTGGCATGGGTATACAAATTAATTAGTCCGACTAGGTTATTAAAATTAAAAAAATATTTAGGGTTAGTATCTACGTAATGCAAGGATGAATAGTTTTTTCTCATTTATCCCACTGTGTGGGGTCTTGTTAGATAGCTAGTCTTATTAAATATTAAACTTGAGAATGCAATTTTTTGTTTAGAGCCCAGTGGGAAGGACACTGCCAGCTAAATGGCTGTTCTTCGGTGTGTGAAAAAAATCATAGGAGTAGTATATATAACGAAATTAAAAGAAAAGTATCAAAGTTAAGTAGGATTTACAACTTATTTAACGAGTAATAGTCGACCAACGTAATGAATGTTGTCGGAAAAATAAAACTTTCGAACAAATTACATTAAAACATAAGTATGACGAAGTTGGTACTTGTGTTCAATAGGTAGTAAATATAAGTTTATAAACCGTGTAATATTACAGAAAAATAAAATTATATCATTCTAAAAATACAAATACTTACTGTATTGGATGGATGACCGCTTATCGGCACACTTTTTGTAGTTGTTTGTGTTTGTAAATTACTAAAATGTTGGCAGGTACGGATCCCTTGGTGCGCGAGTCCGACTCGCACTTGGCCGGTTTTTTTTTTTCCTACCACAGCAAAGTCATCATTTTGCATCGACCGGCACCAAGAAATTAAAAAAATTGCAGCTCGCTTGGTGTAACCTTTTGTGTAAAAAGGGCATTATGATGACTTTGATGACAGACATGGAATTCACAAAATTATGTATTTGTCCCAACTTACGTATCGCAGATTTAATAGGTCGGAAAGTAACTATTCAAACGTAAAGGAAATTTATTTTCATATCTCTAATAGGCTGCTGCAGCTTTATGCTCAGTGAGATCCTTTTTGACTTGGCGCAAATAATGTGTAGTCATTTAGACAAGTTGGTATGTAGCTACTTGTGTTGCGCTTATGCAAAATAAATATTTTCTTTTCTTTTCTCTTTCTTTAATTGAGGTTTAACACATTCCGTGCGTATGTTCATACGGACAATCGAAAAAAAATTATATGTAAGTTTGAAGTAGTCAAAATCCCCTTGAATTACTTATATATTTTATATCCTTATACCCAGTTAGTTGTACAAATAAATCAATGCATAACTAAAATACTTGTATAGTTATTCCAGCCGCAGACAGACATTTTTATTACTATATGCAGAGCTTTGACATTGTATAGACATCTGGTCTAGTTATTAAAGGGTCTTAAAATATTAACCTATTTTAGAGTCTTGTTCTACAATAGGAAATAAAACTTCTTATTCACTCATATCATTACTTCATTTTAGTTAAGTAACTTTTGATGATTACTCCGTTGGGGTTTATGGGGGTTGAATAAAGTGTTCTGAGGTTATTTTATCTTTTTATTGCGAACCCTAAAGCCTTCAAACTTTTCTACAGTAAACATTTTATTGAAAATGTAGTGTCAATAAAAGCTTATCATCTTTTATAGTTAACTAGCTTTTGCTTGCGGTTCCACCCGCCCTGAATTTGGTTATCGGATTATAGAAAAAAAACTGACTTAAACTTGACGTTTTCAAGTAGTCAATGTCCGATCCCGGGACTCAAACTATCTCCATGCCTTATTCCATCTTAATTGATAAAGCAGTTCAAGCGTGAATAGGTAACAGACAGACAAGTACTTTAGCATTTATACTATACTTTTATTAGATACTTTTATTGTAAAAATGTAACAACGCAGAATAATCAATCAATTATAGAATGTGTTTAACATCGCGAAGACTGTTTCTGATTGATGTGTTTTCAACTTTTTTACATACTTTATCTATACGACTCGCAAATTAATGAGGGTAAGACTTATTTCTATCGAAATTTAAATAAAAATAAATAAGAAACTCGATGCTATAAACTAAAAGCAAGTTACCTTAAATTTTGTTCTGCAATATTGTAGACACCATACGGGAAAACGAACTAAAACGTAACAAAGCGATTATCAGTCGAATTTCATATTAGGGTAACAAGAGTATATGTTTGGATAGAGCCGAATTGAGCCGATAAGGGATCCCGCCTCACTGGTCGTCGTTACATTTTGAATTAGCGTTTATTATTATATTTATGTGGGTATAAACTTAAAATTATAGATTTCAGGACTTGTTTATTGATTTTTAAGTTTTTAGCGGACGGGTCTTTTAAATTTTTTAATAACTCATTAATTTTATATGAAACTTACAAAGCCCACGTACGTAACATTTGCAATTTCGGGTTACTACCTGTAGGTATATATACACCTTGTGATGTGTCACAAGTTAGCTGGACACATATATTTTTCTAGTTTAAATTTAATATCCAGCAGGTAATTTATTTATGTAGTGAATACTGTGGACGTATTGTATTTGTATAGGTTTTGTATTTTATTAATTTTTATTACATGTTTTGTATTAGTACTATTTTTCTTATTCTATTATTATTAGGGTATTAAGTGTATCAATTAAGGGTAGACACCGTTATTGTTTTTCATACAAATTTAATTTGCTATAATCTTCGAGTTCCGTGAATTACACGTTGTATTTTGATTAAAAAAAAAAACGTTAAATTAAGTTAAAGTTTAAGGTTTTTGGTCATGAGATTCTGACAAGCTATTTTTTTTTTTTTGAAGTTGCTCCATAATCTTTTAAAACTAGAAACGGGGAGCTCTTAAATTTTTGTTCTTTTTTTTGAAATCAAAATATAAAGTAAAATTTAGGGAACTTTGGAGAGTATGGCAAAAATCTTTTAATACCATACTCAAAGGTTTCTGTAAAATTTTTCGCTATTTTTATCAGTTTATGGCCACCATTTTTATTTTATGGTGACTTAATGAACTAAGAGAAGACGAACCTCACTTGTTCAAATCCTCCACGTCGTTAAAATTAACACGACGCGTCAAAGATTTGGATGAACTCACATTCATACTTATATCTATACGGGTGTATGTTAACCCGAAAAAAAATCTCCTTTTGGCAGTCGGGTGAAATTTGGGTTCATAAGTTTATTGTATTAACCTTATTGTACGTATATTTAAAATAATTAAACTGATAATATTGTTTTGTGTATGTTAAAAAAAACACTAAATTCATTTTGGCACTCAGGTAAAAAGTAGACTTCTGTTTATATTATTAAATTTAACTTTCAACAAAATTGAATTTAACAAACCAAATTTTTTTTTTAATATTTTAGGTAACCTAGCCAAAATTAAGCACGTGTATCCACTAATGTCTGAAAATGAAATATATTTGCACAATGTATTTAATTTTAATAAAGGAAAACTCAAAAAAAGAAAGTTTTCCTATTATTAAATTGTTACATGTACAAGTTTCTGTTTAAAAATATTCCTTAGACTTTCCACTTGAATAAATTTTCAGTCCTTGGAATTTGATTTTTCAAATCTTCATAAAATTTTGCCGAACTTCATTCCATTGTTGAATTCATAGGCTGCATTGCACCAAAACGATTGTTAAAGTAATTGTCAAAAATAAAATTAACAATTACTTTTACTTTAACCGTTACAATTCACCTATTATGGTTGCACCGTTCTACAAGTTGTCAAAGCTATTGTTACGTGTTTTGCTAGGATAAAGGACTTGAATCCATGCCTTTCACAATGAATAAAAAATATTGTGCGAAGCTGACAAAGCATAGCCAGAACAATACAGTCCTTAAATCTGTCAATTATGAGTCAATGTAGATTGGCATTAACCGTGAGACAAGACAAGGAAGGTGCGATATGTAACTAAGCGTGCATGAGTAATGCAGCTATATTGTAACTATGTTGATGTTTTCATTGGAAAAAAACAAATAAATCTATACTGAAGTGCTAGTGCTACGTTAGGGCATTTTTTTTCCTCGAGCGAAGCGAGGGCAGCCCTCAAAAGGGTTTGTTTAGTACATACTAACCAATTTTTTCAAAAAATCGATACAAAAAAAAAAAGAAAAAACAAAAAACATTATTTATAGAAAATCCATACAATAAAAAAAAATTTTTTCCAAAAAATCCATTCAAAAATTAAATTTCGGCCGCTGATTTCTACAATCCATTTGGGTATAAGGAGATGCATCTTCATCCATTAAAATCATTTTTTCGCAAAAATGACGTGGTGTAGAGAAGTAAAAATTACCGCAAATTTTATGATCATTTAGCGGCTTGCCAATTGTAACTTTAACTATAACAAGCCATTTTCGGCTGGTTATTGTTAACGTTAAAGTCATGACGTAATTTGACAATTGTCAGATGGTGCACTCCTTTTTTTGCTTAACCGGGCATTTGACAAGCCATCAACCTTTTGTTATCGTTATAGTAAGTTGGTGCAATCCAGCCTTAATAATTAAGAATTTATGAAAATATTAAGAAATTATTCAAAAACAAATAAAGAAGTTTTGAGTTTCAAGTTGTTAATGTTTCCGAACTCCGTTAAAATATAACGGATATTTTGACATTGATGCCTTTATTACAGAAGTAGGTAGGTAGGTCCGATCCCTTGACGTGGAAATTTTCAATAATTTAGCCAAAATGACTTCATACCATTTTCATACGAAAAGCAGATTTTTACTCGCTATTTAATAGCTCTCTACGTAGTATTTAGAATTGTACATTTCATTCTATGCCACTATTTGACGTCAACATTTTAATACTTTAACAAAAAAAAAATTTGTATGTATTTTTTTGTCGGCTTTTGCTGCTTTTTTGCATGGCAGTTGGTATATTGGTAACTATTTAAGGTGTACGGTATTATGTCTTAGCCAAGATTTTTATTCATTTAATGCTGTTGTCAGTTTTATATTTGGAACATTTGAAACCAAAGTAGGTAAAAAAATATAATATAATAAGATTCCTAACGACAACTTTGAGTCTTTAATTTCGTAAACACTGGGGTTGTTCCAAAAGGTATCTGATGACAACATATCTAGACTATTTTCGATTGTTTTCATTAATTTGTAACTTACAAAAAATTAAAGAACGAAAAGTTATTAATCAAGAGGGTAGTTGCTTAAAATATTTAGTTGTTTTAAACGGTGACTAATATTTGATAAAAAAATTATAAGCAAAACGAAAGTAATGATCAAATCAAAAGAAGGTAGTAGAAAGATAAGAACTCTAGGCGCACGAGTCCCACGATGACTTTAAAATTGTAACTTTACTGTATATCTTTTTTTATATATTTGTGTATATACAATAGACTTCGAGTTCTGTTATTTGTTCTATGGACTGTGCAATAGCCTCACAAAATTGACTCCACTTCCGCCATTTTGTTTGTTTATGTTTATTAAACCAAGTTAGAAAGAGACAAGAGACTTCAGGCTCGCTTCGACTCTTGCACACTTTTGCGACCATTTTTTTTACAGCTGACTAGGAAATGTGATGTCTAGTTCACTTTGTCTATGGTATATACCTACAAAATAATGTGTGTAAAATATAAACGGCCTTTGTTCATTTTGGTAATTTCATGTGGTAAGTTAAATATATTGCAGACATTAAATAAATCAAAAACAGTACCATAAGGTATATGAAAGTTTTAGCTCAGAAACTGAATTTTAAACTTTTACAATAATGTCTAAGTAGATATGAGAACAAAGAATTGCTACCAGGCAAAAGTAGCGTTTATTCACTAAGTGGTATTCCTTGTAAAATTTAATATGTATTCAGGGTGGCTGTCTAGATGGAGGAAATTCAGTACACTAAGATTTGATGATTGCGAAGAGGAAAATAGAAACAAGATAGTTTTTAAAGGTCGTTGATTCTTTTTTCAGAATATATAATCAGTTTCGTTGATCTAGTTAATCAGTAAATGAGTTATTATTTGTGACGAAAATGATTGGCACCACTGTCTTTTCGACCGCTTACTATCAGGCGGACCGTAAGCTTGTTTGCCACCTTAGTGTTATGAAAAAAAAAAAAAAAAAAAATCTAAAAGTACAATAAATTGTTAACACTATTGTGTTATTCTGAAACTAATACTTCTTATACAAAAATATACGTCAGTAGGAGTACACGGAAGTACGTTATATTTTGTATTTTTGATCGCCTATAGTTCCCCAGTTCGATTTCTAATAAATCTAAATTCAGATTCCATGGACTGTTCACCAGGTTTGGCTAAGTCTATTTTTTTATAATCACTAAGGTGGCAAACAAGCTAACTTAGCGGTCAAAAGCGGACAGTGGTGGCAATCGTTTTCGTCACAAATAATAAGCAGCTACCCAACATACAATATTTTTTTGTATTTTGCTTTAAATTATTATCAAAAAGCTTTGATTGTAGTATATTATTCTTCAGGAAAACTTCTACATAACTTTCCAGCGTTGATTCTTTCAGCAATCTGTCGGCCGTCGCCGTCGGGTATAAAACTTCCGGACACGGAGAGATCTACGACTTGGCTTCCCAAATGTTTCAGTAAATTTTATTGCTTTCGCAGACAGCTCTATTATTAATTATAAACTTTTCAGTAAATTTCGGTACTTAAGTGACGCGTCATGAATGCATACTAGATTTAATACGCTGATGACTTATTAAAAGGCCTTTACATCTGCTGGGTTTCAGGAACCTTAAATTCGTGCTTCGTCTCTGCAACCATCGCATAAAATAGGTATATTGTTAACATGTCCAAGAACAAAAAATATTAGTTCGAAATATTAATACCGACAGACAGGCAGATAAATCAAATAAAAGAATAAGAATTATTCATAATATATAATAATAAAGAATTATTTTGGCTTCTATTACTGTTACAAGGACCGATCATATTAATATTTGTTTAATGTTTTCTATGTACAGAAATCGTTCAGTTACAATTATTAAACTCGTATTATAAAAGCGTACTACTTCTGACTTATCACGAAATTTCACAAAATACTTGGTGAAACTAAAATATGGGAGGTAGACTCCCTATAGGATGTAGGCATCCTCTAAGAACATACTTTACGAAGCAGGAACGCGGCCGTGCTACAAACCTACCGAAACCTACTATTTCGAAAAGTGGATTTCGAGAAAACATATTTGATATCTTCCTATAACTGTGAAATTTAACACAAAAGAAAAATATATTTGGAACTCATCCATACAATTACATGCGAATTATTATAATAAGCATTGAATTCTTTTCAGTATATTTAATTATGTAATGAATGAAAACATTTATTTATTTTAAAGTCAAGAAAATTTATACAATCGGTCCTTAATCTTAAGTAACATAACCAGGAAGCCTATTGGGAACCTCGAGTACGCAAGTATGCAAGTTGATCTTACCTCTCGAGATCCCTGAAAGTACTTATATATTTTTTTCTCTCAAACCCAAGTGTCCAGCGTTTCCAATATCAATATCAGGCAAATTTCCTTAATCGAAAAGCTAGTGGTGTAAACAAACAATGTAGTTACTTAAGAATTAAGAAAAAGACTTATGGGTACACGCCGAGTTTTAACCTGTACCCCTCAAAACACGGGGAAGACATCGAAACCACTAGGGCACAACCGACGCCGAGAACCATATATTTGTTGTTATTTATTTACCTACGATAAAGGCCATTGTAAGTTGTTTCATACAATAACCAAATCCTACGACCAAACAATAGAAAACGATGTCGACGAACTTTTGGCGTATCGATACTGAAATCGCTCTACTAAAACGAAACAAAACAATACGAAACATTTGTTATACTGAAGCTTATTGTGTGATCAAACTTTGTCTATTGTTGGTGGGGTCAATATTTTAGTAATAGCGACGTAGGTACCTTGTAACGGTGTATTCAAATGTAAGGTTTGATTGTTGCGTGTTCTTATTTTATTTCTGTATAAATGTAATAAAATACCTAAGTGCTTGTCATATAGATGCAATTTCTATATAATTTCTATTAAAAGGACGTAAAATTTTACTGAATGTAGTAAAATGTCAAAAGATCTATTATTGTTTCTCTTTCAAGCCATTCCAGCAGATCAAAGCGTACGAGTAAACAGGTGTAAGGACGTTATAGCACAGATTTTTAAATTTTTACCGCATATTACTTTAAGACTATGGCAAAGACATATTACACTATTAAAGCATACAAAGAGACACGGTTCCATGTACGATAGGCGCTGGCATGTGATCGCACGTTGAAAATCTCGATTATCTTCAAATATTTATTCAAAACCATGAAATTAGCAAATTCACATGGTCATATTAATATACATTTAATGAAATAAAAATCAAGAGAACATCACTATTAGTTCTCCTAACAATTTGAATTAAAGCCCAAAAATAGAGTGTCAGAATTATATTTTTCTGACTGTTTTAATAGCTAAATTATTATCATATTAGAAAATCCACTTAATTAAGTTTTGAAATATAACATTTATGTTTTTCACGTCAAAAAGTGTACTCAGGACTTTAACAAAATTGATCAATTTCTTGCAAACTTAACTCATTTGGGTATATCATCACCTTAAAGTTGTTTTTTACGACGTATGAAGTATATATAAAACCACCTTGGTCCAAATACACTGCATAAGAATGTTGCAGTGATAGGCTCACAACCTGTCACTTAGGGCTGATGTGGCTAGTGAAAAGGCTGTCCACCTTGTTAAAAAAATTTGTTTGCATATTTGAGTATCATGGAAAATTTACATGATATTCCTATTAAAATTAGTATTCCGACAAATGATCTAACGACAGAAATATTACAGGAAATATTAAGTAAAGCCCTGAAAACGAAATAACATCTAAGGACAATGACACAATTTGGCAAGCCACAACACAAGTATTGTGGTCACATTTACAAACTGGTCTGAAAAAGATTGACGATCATTTGTTGTGTGCTACTTAGTTCTACACAGTGCTTAATCTTGTACATGATCAGGAATATTACTTGCATAAAATACTATGTATGATAAATGAAAAATTAAGATATAAAGAACAAAGTACGGAATGTTCCTATACACTCAAAGTTGTACCGATCATGTATGGAATATTCCAATCGGGATTTCTGAGTAACAATGCTAATGATAATGATCATATTACTAATATCTTAGATTTGACATTTAAATTGTTAATAATGATGGTATATGAGTATACACGGTATACTTTCTTAGTTTTTATAATAATGAATTCGTTCAAGAGAGTGTGTGGAACCGAATTGCAGGAAAATAAATTCAGCAATGAAAATCTAGTAAAATTGCTAAATTTAGTCAATCATAATTGGGAAAACCCTATAACATGCGTTAGAGAATTAAATAAGAATAGAGATATAAGAATATTTTTGGCACACTGGTATTAGTTATGGACAAACAAAGAAAATAATTAATCGGAGCTCAAATTTATGGATTTGTGTGGAACAAAGCTTAGTACCTAATGATTTCAGAAATTATAGAAAAGAGCCAGAAACAAATTACCAGCATACTCAGTAACAATGATTGGGTTGATGGGCTAATTTACAATTTACAAAAACGAGGTTTAGTTTCTGCTGGAGCAGATATGTATTTCGCTATATTAAAGAAACTAAAATCGAAAGACGATTGGTGTAAAATATTTTTGCCTAGTATCATTAAAATTTTGATAGGTTCATGTAAAAAGCCAGTTGAGAATTTAAGCAATTATTGGTACTTGACGACACTAAAAAAGTACCCTTCAATAATGGCTACAATGAATGAACTAGTGAATCAAAGTGATTTCGAAAAGCACAATTATTATTTATGTATTTCGAAGCAAGGGAATAAACTTGCTCTTGTAGATAAAAAATGGGACGCAGGAATTAGTGATCCTCAGATGAAAATCATTTTCGAAGGATTAGAACATTGTGATACTCGAACAAGAATGCTGGCATTTGGAATAGTTTGTGTATCGCAAGGCAAACCTATGTCAAGTAAACTTGAATATGAATTGGTGTACAATTTCATTTTTCACAACATTAATTCCGACTGCACTGTGTTACGAATAAACATGTTAAGTAGCTTAAAGTCGTTTTTGATATCTTCATTTCGAATCTTTCCAAAAAACTATTCTGACTCTGAAAAATATTTGATATTTTTTTGTATAAAAATCCAGCAGTTCATAATTTTTTCTTTGGAATGTAATGGTAACGCAAAAATAACATAAATTAATAAATGGATTCAAGAAACCAAATCATTTGCATTTTATTTAAAGTAGTAGGTATAATAAATGATTCACTCGTTTTCTAACAGTGGTAGCAGAGCGTGGTTCCGATCCACGGATCTCTTAAATTTTTTTGTTACCTATCATCAAGGCGGAGTGTTAAAAAAAAATATGTTTGTTGCTAGGTAACGCAAAAATAACACTTTTTTTAAATTAATAAATGGGTTCAAGAAACCAAATCATTTCATTTAAAGTAGTAGTAGGTATTATATAAATGATTCACTCGTTTTCTAACACACCGAATTACGATGCGGTATCCAGCCGCTATTCACCCTATTCTAGGGATAAAAACCGTACAGATATACATACATACATACATATAAGTTACTATGATAGTTATAGTGATGACTCAGTCATATTTTTACATTGGCTACTTTTGATTAAAATATTCTACTTACATACATTTGATTTAAAAAAATGGAAACTTTTGATTTCAAAATTTCAGAAACAGAGCACTTTGCAACGATACCACAGCCGATACATTTATTTAATTTATACGGACAGTGTCAGTCAACGCCTCTGATAAATCCGAAAATATCACGCATTCATGGTGCCGCGATATAATGTGTGATTGGCTGGATTGCACCCGCCTAGCCAAATGTCGTCTCGCCGCGCACCGCACCTCACAACCCAACTAGCAAAAATGTGATGCAAGAAAATCTTATAACACAAAAGAGTGATATCAAAGTCATATAGAAGTAACGCTTGTGACTGTATATCATAAATATGTATTTCTTAAAGCGTTTTAACTGTATAAGGCTTTACAGCAAAATTGTGACATTAAAGTATCATATAAACGTTTACTCTGCCACTTTTTATAACGCCTATAGCACCGTTGTAAATAGGCACTCACAACAGTTGTTATTGAGCTACTATGTTGTATATAAGGCTTTCGTGGTACCGTTATGAAGCGAATCCATAAAATTATGGCTTCTAAATAACTAATATAACACTGGTGTTTAAATAGCACTATCACTGCTAAACCGTGATACAGCTGCTCCCCTTATAATTAATTTACAACAAATTTGCGTTAAAGCCGATCTATAATCGTCCTAATTGGACCTTAATTAACACTCAAAAGTTGTTTAAAACGTATTTACAAGGCTCAGATATCACAAGTTACATAACAACTTTGTTATTTCCTATTTATCACTAAAAAGTCACATATCCCTTCCCTTTTTAAGAACGAAGTTTTGACTATACTTGTCTTAATTGTAGTCTCTTGTACTAATTTCCGCACTGCAGTTTTATTTCCTTACACAGTTTAAATTTTGATGCTTCAGATTCCCCAGAAAACTGATAGAAGTTATATATTGTGTAAATATATTTAAATACTTAATTTTACACTGAGAAGTCAAATGAATTTCGCTTTTTTATTTGTTATACTTTTTGCAGAAAAACCTAATCGAAGTAAAAAAAAACTGCACAGCACATTTTTGGACAAATGCCTTTTTGAATAGACTGGATCACGTTTGTTCACAAAACTTGTTTGAACATAGGTTTTATAAACAATCTGTTGGCCGTCAGATTAAAATTTCCGGCTGAACGTCAGCAACAGCTTATAGATTCTCAACATATCATTCAGTTTAATACCTTTAAGGTGTCAAACAAGCTTGCGGTCCGCCTGATGGTATGTGGTCACCGCAGCCTATCATTGAAAATTAATAAAAATGAAATTAATCATTTTAAATTAAAGTCTTTATATTTAATCAATAATAGATTCTTAGCTGTTATCCTAATATAGAAAAAAATAATGTATATACAAAAGCAAATTCGATAAACAATGTTCCGAATAAGCTTAGCGAGTTCAGCAAATAACACCTCAATAGAATCCTCCTAAAGGTTTACTAACTCAGCCTTGAATAAGCTGTTTAGGAGAGTGAAGATGAACCTCTCAGAGGAAACTGGAACCGAAAGTGGTTGCAAAGTGATTCAGTTTGCTCAGTGCTGACGACGACATTGGTAATCATGTTTCCAGCTGAAGATTGCTACAGACTAGTCAAGACTTTGTCGTTAACTCGTAGTTCGGTATGTTTTAGAGACATAGAGGACATAAGAACATAACGAAAACCATCTGATAGACACTAGCTATAAATATTATTACTATTTAAAAAAGGAAAAGTTTTTTTGTTTGTCGGTTTTCAGTTCAAGTAAGGATTGGTTCTAAACCTGTACCTAAGCATGGCTAATTCCTTTCGGATTACAATATGATATTGATACAAATATTTTTAATATAAAAGTGAGCTGAGAGAGAGATTGTTTGTTTTCTCTTCACTTCGCAACGGAGCATCCAGTTTGAGCTGAAAATTGTCGCAGGAGAGAAGAGATGCTACCTTTTAAACTTGAAAAATTTGAAACTTGAAAAAGTTACGACAGGAACCAATTTCCATGTGGACTAACTATAGCTTGCTATAGCAAACTTGTTTTTTTCCACGTGGACTGACTATAGCTTCCTATAGCAAACTTTTTATTTCCACGTGGACTTACTATAGCTTGCTATAGCAAACTTGTTTATTTCCACGTGGACTAACTATAGCTTGCTATAGCAAACTTGTTTTTTACCTCGTGGATTAACTATAGCTTGCTGTAGCAAACTTGTTTCTTTCCACGTGGACTGACTATAGTTTGCTATATCAAACTTGTTTATTTCCACGTGAACTAACTATAGCTTGCTATAGCAAACTTGTTTATTTCCAGGTTGACTGACTAGCTTGCTATAGCAAAGTTGTTTCTTTTCACGTTCAATAACTATAGTTTGCTAAAGCAAACTTATTTATTTCTACGTGGACTAACTATAGCTTGCTAAAGCAAACTTGTTTATCATTTAATAAAGAAATTGCCGAAAGAATCCTACTGCGATAGCCAAATTTAGCGCAGGTGGAGCCACAGGCAAAACTAGTAGGCTATACCTAGCACACGTAACACTAAGAAGGACAGTTTGTTTATTATATATTTAGTAGGATTAGTGAAGTCATGTGCCCTCTCCTAAAGTCTAGTTCGTAAAAACTAGAATATGAAAGGTATTTAAAATAATGGGGTTTCTCATATGATGAATAAAATACTCACCACTAATCTACCTTTCTCAGTCTGGGGTAAATCTCCTTGACTTCGTTGCAAGAATTAATTTTAATTAAGCGCGCTATTTGTGTCAGTTTTTGCGACTTTTATTGTAAAAAAATTGTGTCATATATCATTTTATGGAATAGTAGTTCAGTAGTCAAACAAGAAACTCTTGTTGTTTCGCCTTGTTCAATAATGTCCCATCTATCGGTCCGTACGTTACAGACATTTTTTTCAAAAACTATTAAGACTACAGCGATGAAATTAAGTACACATTATATTTATATATTATATAAGTAAATTAAGGTTTTATTATAGCTTTGTATGTACCCCATAAACTAAATAGATAATTTTAAATCATTATGAGGTTATAGTTTCTAAAAATTTTAAAGATATTTCTAACAGGTATTTGACTCCAAAATTGACATTTTTTTCTTAAAAAACCCCATTCTGTAGTCCTTAGAGAAAACCTTGACAGGGAGCTCATTCCACAACCTATGCGTTCGCGGAAGGAGGTTTCTCTGAATTATTTTTATATATTTGGGGTCTTACACAAATATTAACCATTTTTTGGTTCTCGACATTTTTGCCAGGTGGCACTGGCCATGGTCTCGAGTAGGTAGACTGGGTACGAATGAAACGCGTCATGGTTGAAACATCGGTGTGATGCGACGTTTGTTCCTACGTCGGCCATGTTCGATCATGTGGTCAGTGCCGCTACGTAGACGCGCACAGGATGCTTCGAAGGATTTTAAGCCCAAAAAAGTATTTACGATCATGTGATTTCTGCTTTTTCATATTTGTATCTTGTGTTTAGTGTTTTTTTTTCACCTTAGGTTAATTATCTAATAGTCTGATTTAAGACAAGATATTGACCATGAAATGAAAAATGTGACATGAGCACGTTTGGAACAGTTTGCCCATGGACGATTGAAACGTTGCAATCGTCCCGGTGTTTTAACTAATACCCAAGGTTTTTTTATCGAAATAGAAAATAAGAATATGGCGGAGTCACGTAACCGAGTTTGTATGGGAAGTCAAAAAAAAATTGTATCGCTGGTGTCACAGTAAAAGTTGTTAATATTGATAGGTGTAATAAGGTTTAAGAGTTTTTAATTTTGTATGTAAATTAAATCTATTTGTATCCGTTGTCTGGTATCTATAATAAAAGATTTGCTTGGTTTGATATCAGACGGTGCTGTGTATAGTGTTCAAATAATATATAAATATTTCAATGCATATATTTAGACGGATATTGTATTACATTGATAGCTAGCTAGCTCTAGTACATACAAACTTATGTATCTTTCTTTTTCAGAGGCCTAGAAAACGAAAGCACGTCACCGAACGAAGTTCAAAAAACTTGTTTTCATATCAGCAAGCAATTGAAGAAGTGTTGTCAGTGAGATCGCTAAGAAAGGCTGCAGAAATGTTTAACTTAGACCACGTGTCATTGGCAAGATATAAGAAAAAGAGAGAAAGTGCTCCTAAAAATATGCCTTTTGATTCCATAACTATGGGCTATAATTTGGCTAAAATAGTATTTACATGTGCTCAAGAAAACGAGATTGTACAGTATGCAATCAAGTCAGCTGATAGATACTTTGGGCTAACTACTAAAGATTTGAGAAAACTGGCCTATGATTTGACTGTACGGTACAACCTACCAAAACCAGCATCATGAGACGAAAATGAGATTCCTAGAGTAGAATGGTTCAGATGTTTTTTAGACCGCCATCCTGAACTATCCGTCAGGTGCGCTCAAGCTACAAGCTTAGCTAGAGCAATAAGTTTTAATAAAAGTAATGTTAATGTGTTTATTGATGATTTGGAGAAAATACTTGATCGTGACCACTTTGAAGCCAAAGATATCTACAACGTAGATGAAACTGGAATAACGACGGTACAGAAACCAAATAGAATTATTGGCAGAAAAGGAAGTCGACAACTTGGTGCATTAACATCGGCTGAACTTGGAACTCTGGTTACAATCACTGTAGCAGGTAACGCGATTGGCAATGTACTTCCACGGATGTTTACGTGTCCACGAATCTGATATCAAAGTCATTTTAAAGGATGGTCCTATCGGCAGCATCGCTACCGCAAATAAGTCTGGCTGGATGCAAGAAGATGATTTTCTCATCTTTCTACGACACTTTCAGAACCATACAAATTGCTCTCTATTTGCAAATAAATAATCATTCGTTACATGTGTCCATTAAGTGCGTTGCCTATTGCCGTGCCAATGGCATTATCATGCTTTCTTATCCTCCACTGCAGTCACAAGTTACAGCCGTAATACCGTTCTGTATACGGACCATTTAAAAAGGCAGTAAATACAGCATGCGATGATTGGATGAGGACAAATCCAGGTAAAGCGATGACAATTTATGGCATTCCAAGCATAGTTAAAACTTCACTACCCCGGGCTATGACTTTAACTAATATTCCAGCTGGATTTAGGAATTCTCGAATTTATCCATATAATAGACAAATATTCAGTGACTTGGATTTTTCACCCTCATATGTCACAGATAGACCAAATCCCAGTATCCTTTAGTGTGGCGATAATAATTTTTAGGTATTTCAAGATTCAGAGACTTTACAGGCCAGTTCCCCAGTCGAAACAAAGCTTCAAATGCTGTCTTTACAGGCAAATTCCTCTGCCGTGACTGTGTCAGAAATCCACCAAAATCTCACAAGCTCAATAACTCCGCAGCCCAACACCGCTGACGAACTTGAAGCCAGTGCTCCAACTTCTCTGAGGCGTTCACTGACCTCACAGCTAAGTATCTACAGTGCAGCTGTGTCAGAAATTCAGTTCGATCTCTCAAGACCAATGACACCACAACCGGAATCCGCATCAGGACTTAAAGCTGTTGATCCATTTACTCTGAGGCGCTCAACACTGTAATTGTGTCGGAAATTCAGACAGATCTTACAAGGCCCATGACTCTACAGTCTACACCCACTATAGAGTTTGAAGTTGTTACTCCACCTTCTCTGAGGCGCTCAGTGACACCACAGCGAAGTTATTCTGCCGAACCAGAGCTGGAAACACGGTCTGCTAAAAAATCCCTGTCGCATTTCAATTAAATTCAGCTGCATCTGCTTCTTCTTCATAAAAAAATTTTTTCCTCCGTTTCTATACAGACAAGTTTTACCTTTAGAACCTTCAACAAGTATTTTTTTACCAAAAAACGTAAGGCTATTCCCTAAAGCGCCACCGAGGAAATCTGCGAAAAACACAACAAAAAGAAAATCTACTATTTACACCGACACTCCAGAAACGAAAATATCAGACTGCAAACAGATGCAAGGGAAAGATAAAAATAAAGACTAACCTGAAGAAAATAGAGGAAAATAAAAAGAAGGCTAGCAAAAGAAACACAAATATTAAAAAGAAACCATCTCAAAGGACTCCAAAGAGTTTTTCCAGCTCAGAAGGTGAGCAGACATTTTGTTATGATGAAGGCGATGACGACTCGGTGTATGACGTATACGAAGATATGGATCAATTTTATTCATCAAGTTGTCAATCTGATGATGGATCATCATTACCACAGAGAGAGGATTGGGTAATAAATTTAGTTTCCATAAAAAAATTTGTACACCGTCATGTAGGTCAAATCAAGTCTATAACAGAACACGGCTATGTGGTACGTTTTCTCAAAAAACTAGATAACCATAGATTTAAATGGCCGGTTAAAGATGACATTTCGGAAATTTCTCAGTACCAAATAGTGAAAATTATCGACCCACCTATTACAAAATGTATTAGTAAACGGGTAATTGAATTTGAATTCGCAAGGAATTTGGAAAAAAGTTCTTGCGTAAGTTCAAAATAGAATAGTTTTTCTTAAATTGAAGATTTTCTTGAATTCAAATGCACATGCACGTTTGCTGTTACATTTTGTGATAAATAGGTGGGTCAATTACCTTTACTATTCGATAGATATTTTAAATATATTTCAATGCTTTTTAGGTTCTAAACTTTAATTCGCTTTAATGTTTAGGTTACGTTACTTAGGCTTTGTTAAAAACAGAAGCCACAGTTAACGAAGTCCCTCCTATGAATCTTTAAGACTAAATATAGGCAGATAGTTACTGTAGTACAAAGTATTTTATTTTTATTTTTTAAAAGGTTTTTTGTTTTGTTATTTTAAGACTACAGTAGAGATAAATCCCTACATTAGGCTAAGTTAAAAAAAGAAACTAAAGTTAACGAAGTCCCTCCTATGCATCTTTAAGACTGAATATAGGCAGATGGTTACTGTAGTATAAAGTATATTTTTTTTAATTTTTTTTGGTTTTTTGTTTTGTTATTCTAAGACTCTACAGTAGGGATAAATCCCTACATATTATTTTTGACTTGTTGTAGAAAAAATATAAAAAAACCAATAAGTCCCTTAACTTTTCTTCAGTGTTTACCATATTAGCTTAGTGATACATTAATTATATTTAAATTTTATGATACGTTAATTATTTGTAGAATTTTGATATCTTAATGACTCCTTAAATAAATTATTTTGGGTTTTCTATGTCTAAGATTTTGTTTTGCTGATAATTTTTTAAATATTTATCATTATGTAACCAACTTTTTACAGATTCATAAAATATTTTTGTATTGTAAAAAAATGGTTTAAACCTTATAAAAATATTATTTTTGTCAAAGATATTAAAAGTGTTTCAATTAACCCTACGTATTGTTTCAACTGTCCCTAGCATGAGGTCAATTGAACCACATTTCCCGGTCCTCTTCATAAGGTTGTAGTATCCTAACTGTTGGTGATGCCGCTATACAACAAATTTAATTAAGAAGCCACATTAGGATACTTAGTACTATGAAAACATTAAGCCTGTAAGAATTAAAGATGCTTTACTACAAAATGTTAAAGTAAAATAGTTTCGATTGTCCCCGGTCTACCTAAACTATTTTAAGCGAGGTTTAGTGATTCGATGGGCGAGCAGTATTAAAACTACCCGCATATCCGATGTTGTTAAGAAAAAAAGTCACAGTATCTAAAAAGTTGATGTCACAGCACACGTCACTAACGGTATCTTAACGTATATATTTGTCCTGTGATAAATGACTTGGCTTTATAGTATTAATCACTGGGTTCCATGCCGAGGATAACTTAAAACCGTCTTCCCGATTGAAATTTTTGTGTATCTTAATTGCAATAGCTTCACGCACAGTTCTAATGGAAACCAGTGGGGCATGAAGCTCTAATATGTATATCTAATAAATCCAGTGATTAATACCAGCGTTAATCACATGATCTGCAATAGCGGACTTATTTGTCTGGCAGTTCTTTACCTACAATACCTTCTGTACCTACAGCCTATATTTAAAAATAACTTGTTCAAAGTGCGATAGTTTAAAAGTTTCTCCGAAACCGCACTGTACATAATGATTTAGGTTCTAAGATGTGAGGAAGAATTCCCTGCCGATCCCAATCGGCATTGGCGGTGCGATGGTAGAAAGTAGCAGTAGGCATCATTACAAACAATTTCTTAGAACACATCCTATTATACAAGCGGTAGAATACACACAGGGAGTCAAAGTCTCTCTTCAGACTTAAGGGTTCTATACGACTTGTGAGTTTGGGATCGTCGATGATTCTCACAGCTCGTCGTTGAACCGAGTCAAAAGGCCCAAGCTGGTTTCCGGGTGCAACCGCCCAGAGATAGCAGCAGTAGTCCATATGAGGCCGGACTTGCTACTTGCAAAGCAGCAACCTTTCTCTTAAGCTATTGAACATTTTTGTCTAAAAATACACAAAAAGTAGAGTATACACCTGGTAAACGTCGTTACGGAGCCTAAAACATGGTTGCACATGCTTTTTTCAACAGAAATTAGTTTTGAATAGTTATCTACAAAGCTTATAAACCTTAAATAATTGAAAAACATAGCTTAGAAGTTAGCCGAGGTCATGACTGTCAAATATTTATGATAATTTTACCTATTAATTTATAAACAACTATTTTTCAAAATTTTCTTAATTATCTTGGAAATAGGAAATATTCTTTTCCCTTTCTTGTGCACTCGATTCTGTATTTATTCATCTAGCTTCCCCAGTGAAGCATCGACACACTCTTAAGCATTGCCCGACATACTCCTGACTACTCTTCAGAAGTAATAAGTTAACAGTAATATTCCAACGGTTACATTTACTATTAATTTTTATTGCAACAAATTTCCAATTAATTAAATAGACTAGAAACTAAATATAAATTCATTTACTTCAAAGAATTACCTTGAGAGGTACACCTGATTGGATTTTTGTAGTTACATTATCACTACTGTCGTAGAAATATAATTGATATCGATTATATTTGTTGCAATTTAACGTTTGGCATATTTGATTAAGCTAAAAAAAACAAACTCTAATGACTTCAAGAACTGTCATTAATAACAATTTATTGTTTGTAAAATTTCCGTAAATAAAACATCATCCAGTCATCTATTATTAGAAGAAAAACGTTTAGATGTCATAGACAAACATGTTTTTTTTTTCAATCTCAAAATTTTAATGTAATTTACGCGATCTAGCTTTTACCGACCGTTTGTGTATCGCTAAGCAATAGGTTTGGTACTGCAAAATATAATATACATACTAGTTTAAATTAAAAAAAAAAAACAAAAATATTTTTAAAAATTGAAGTCTCTAATCAAAGCTTCTATTTATGGGATGACGTTTCAGCAAGGAAAAACCGACAACGGTCTTACACAATATTTCGAATTCTACATTCGTTACGCCGCGGGTATATATTTATATGTATTATTTATGTATATATATTTGTATGTGTTTTCGTCCCATACTGTATCCAGTTTATTATTAAATTTTGTCTCATTTGTATGCGCCTTAGCCCGATGAGTCACTATTGCTTCAAATATTTAAGGTTGACTGTACGAAGTCTTTTAAGGAATAAGTCCGCCTTTATATAAAAGTTGAAGTTTAGTTTATTTAAGTGAACTTATGTATTTTCAATTTTATTCAATAAAGTGTATACAAACAAACAAACAATTCTTAATAATTATTTAGTGACAGTCAAATGCCGAGTAGTGAACGGCAAGAAACAAAACGTAAAGTTCATTAATTATACAAAGGCTTCAAAATGACTTTTGCAAAAGCTGTTTGTTTGAAACAACGATTTTCTTCACCTGTTTTTAGCTTAAATATACTGTTAAAAATATTTGTGCAACTTTTCAGACATGACAAAAATTTTTTTGATAATAAGTAAACGAAAGTGGTTTGTAGATTTTTTATTCAAATTATTTGTAGCCTTTTATTGATGATTACAAACAAATATGAGCGCTTTTCCGAGTAGTGTAATTTCAGCTCATTAGGATTTAATTCTTATCATATAGAAGATTCCATTTTTAAGACAAAGATAAGTTTCCAAGCGCTGTTCAATAATCAAATCGTTTTTATATTTATCATTTTGTTTATATGTATTATTTTGTTTATATTTACTTTTTATTTTATTTTATTTACCTTTTTATCATTTTTTATTATCAAATGTTCATAACAGTTACTTAGTTTTTAATCAATATGACCACTAGAAACTTATGAAGTCCTATTACACAAATCTTATAAATACACAAATCTTAATAGAATTAAGAAACACCTGATAAATATACATACTTACATAGAAATAATCTGTCTTCGTTTGAGACTCCCTGAAGAGGGCCAGAGTCTTCAAAGAAAATATTCGTCCCCCCGATCGACCCGGTCACGGTCGTAAAACTATTGTTAGGCGGCCTCGGCATGTACTAACGTCCCCAGATGACGATCTCGCTGTCCGGATAGCGAGATTAGTCTCTACGACCTCCCCGAATAGGGCCTCCCTCTAAACACGACGCCGACGTCCCCGGGTTCGTCGGCGCCCACAAGGATACACTAGGTATCAAAGAGTGCCGGGGCGCTTCTCGCCCCCACTCAATCGCAATCGTACCCGCGTAACGGGGAACTCCCCTCCTGGCGGTGACTCACCTTCGGGTTCGAGACTCACGCCGGTCGAAGGGACGCCCCCGAGAGCGACAACCCAAGCCGAGGCTTCCCCCGCGGGGAGCAAAATCGAATTTTGCTCACTAGTGGGGCAAAGTAATTCACTGTTCGAACATTGAATTTTGGGATTAACCCGATGATGAAAAAAAAAACAATACAATGACTGGTCAGAAACAAATTTCGGGACAAATACTTAACCTTGTTCATTTTCATTAAGAATGTAACTACATAGCATTTTTTCGTTTTTAAGTGAGTTATTATAAATTATTAGTATTATTAAAAGCGAGTTTTTTGAACATGAGATTGTTTGGTTTCTTTAGTGTGTTTTACTTAAAATCCATACTTATTATTATAAATGCGAAAGTGTCTGAGCCAATTGGGTTAACCGATCTTAATATAATTTGGCAACATGATAGTTTTCTTTTTGGAAACGGACACAGAGTACCTTATTAAAAACGTTTAAGCGTGAGTCGGTAGTTTTACTATAATCAAGGAATCGCAGTCGCAATCCCAGGCGCGCGATGACTGAATTGAGGGCGGGTGGAGCCACTGACAAAAGCTACTAAGAAATATTCTTCTCTTTGGTAGAGGTGAAAAGTTGTATGTTGGACGCGTGAGCAAATTTTTTCGGTCTCGTGCCTTTAAATCACTCGCTACGCTCAGCAAATTTATTAATTACCGGTTATCACTGAATCGGGATGAAACTTGGCACACGTATACGTTAGGTCCTGGAATAGGACAAAAGCTATTTAACATCCCAAAAAGTTTCCACAGTTACAAAGTTAGAGGATAATTTAGAATACTAGACTATTTATATTTTGAGTGATCAGTACCCAATAATAAATTCAATGGACTAAGCGGCAAAAAACTCGAACTTTCGAATTTATGAAGAGCTACCTTAGATACTTCTACAATTTTACTACAAAACTGCCTGGCGGTACAATTTCATCATAATCAACAAAAACTAAAAAAAAAACACTCAATTAAAGCTTCATAAAGTATAATTAATGAAATTTGTCACTTGCACAGGTAAGGTTTTCACCCTATGTCATCAGTTCATTAATTTTCAGTACATTTATACAAACTTTTAAGACACATCAGACAACATTTTAAATGTTTAACTTTGGAAACCAATAACTGACAAAATATACATTTCTAAAAAATTTACTTGAAAACTTTAAGTGCATTTTGAAGACCTTTCCAACTACGTAGCCTTAAAAATCCTTAATTTTCTTGCAAATCTGTACAGCAATTTACATAAGACACCTCGCTGTAAAATAACATTAGACGGCTAATCGAAACTACGGAACTATCGAACATGATGTAAGGGTACCGTTTTGCCATTTAGCTACAGAACCCTTTAAAAACAGTGAGTTTGTCTACAAAGTAGTAAAATACAAATTACCTATATAAAGGAGAATACGTGTATCTCTTTTACACCATTATTGTGTGCACCTACCCTAAAGTACGTATTTATCACATAAATAATAATAAAGTTGAACATGAAACACTTTCCCGGGGGATAAAATGTTATTTTATGACCACGCTCATTAACTTGAACCTTTTATATACCTACGGCACCTCCGTATATTTTTATAAGCAAAATAAACTTAACATAATAAACTTTGCAGAAGTATTTTAGTTACCTTAAAATAGAAGTATAACTTTTCTAAACACAATTCAAATTCAAATCAAATTAAACTTTAAATGATATTTAATGGTGCATTAAATAATATTTGATATTGATATTAAATGATATTTAATGGTGTTAATATTACTCATTATACAGTTTTAAAATAAACACGAAAAAAATCTATTTCATATAAACGAAGATCTGTTTGTTTGATATTCCTTCATGTCGTAACGGAGCTTCCAATCGGCCTTATTTTTGGCACAGGAATAGCTAGACTAACGGAAAATAACAAATAATCAGACAAAAGATTTTTCCACAGGTCAAATTGTGACTTTATTCCTTTACGTCACAACGGAAAAGCAATCAAAGGGCCTGACTAGTAGGGACAAAGAAGAACATTAAATTCCTGTAGGAATCCCATAGCGATAGCCAAATTTAGGCAAGCGTTAGTTCAGAATACTATAATTTTCTTCTTTATAATTGTAAATGACATTTTCATATATCTGGATAAAAAGCAAGAGTAAATCCTAAAAGATAATCGATAATAGTTATTTGTTATACAAGTGAGTAAAAGCGTTTTTTGGTAGAAGTGCCGACTTTAAATCCTGAGCTAGCGAAGTAGGCTAGAATTAAATCACGAGTGTAGCGAGTGATTTAAATAAAGACTACTGAGCGTAGCGAGTGATTTAAAGGCACGAGACCGAAAAAATTTGCTCACGCGTCCAACATACAACTTTTCACCTCTACCAAAGAGAAGAATATTTCTTAGTAGCTTTTGTCAGTGGCTCCACCCGCCCTCAATTCAGTCATCGCGCGCCTGGGATTGCGACTGCGATTCCTTGATTATAGTAAAACTACCGACTCACGCTTAAACGTTTTTAATTAGGTACTCTGTGTCCGTTTCCAAAAAGGAAACTATCATGTTGCCAAATTATATTAGGATCGGTTAACCCAATTGGCTGAGACACTTTCGCATTTATAATAATAAGTATGGATTTTAAGTAAAACACACTAAAGAAACCAAACAATCTCATGTTCAAAAAACTAGCTTGCCGCCATTTTACTTTATTCTTTTTTAAATTGAGGTTGCGTTCGGAATTGTACCTACTACAACCTCTGCCATTGCTATAAAAACAACGTATGATATTTTTTAAGTTACCTGTATAAACGTATGATAATTTTTAATTTCGCTGTATAAACTTTTAATAATACTAATAATTTATAAAAACTCACTTAAAAACGAAAAAATGCTATGTAGTTACATTCTTAATGAAAATGAACAAGGTTAAGTATTTGTTCCGAAATTTGTTTCTGACCAGTCATTGTATTGTTTTTTTTTTTCATCATCGGGTTAATCCCAAAAGTCAATGTTCGAACAGTGAATTACTTTGCCCCACTAGTGAGCAAAATTCGATTTTGCTCTCTCAATTTCGACAGCAAAACTATCCTTTTCGTGCTGGTGAGGTGAAAAAACTTTTTAGCTATGAAAATAATTACTTGTATTGAATAAAGATTTTCATGGCAAACATACAGTCAAGAAATTTACCTCGAGCCGTATGGCCTTTGTAATGATTATTATATTTTCTTTGAAGACTCTGGCCCTCTTCAGGGAGTCTCAAACGAAGACAGATTATTTCTATGTAAGTATGTATATTTATCAGGTGTTTCTTAATTCTATTAAGTTTTGTGTATTTATAAGATTTGTGTAATAGGACTTCATAAGTTTCTAGTTGTCATGTTGATTAAAAACTAAGTAACTGTTATGAACATTTGATAATAAAAAATGATAAAAAGGTAAATAAAATAAAATAAAAAGTAAATATAAACAAAATAATACATATAAACAAAATGATAAATATAAAAACGATTTGATTATTGAACAGCGCTTGGAAACTTATCTTTGTCTTAAAAATGGAATCTTCTATATGATAAGAATTAATTCCTAATGAGCTGAAATTACACTACTCGGACAAGCGCTCATATTTTTTTGTAATCATCAATAAAAGGCCACAAATAATTTGAATAAAAAATCTACAAACCAGGTTTACTTATTATCAAAAAACTTTTAGTCATGTCTGAATAGTTGCACAAATATATTTAACAGTATATTTAAGCTAAAAACAGGTGAAGAAAATCGTTGTTTCAAACAAACAGCTTTTGCAAAAGTCATTTTGAAGCCTTTGTATAATTAATGAACTTTACGTTTTGTTTCTTGCCGTTCACTACTCGGCATTTGACTGTCCTCAAATAATTATTAAGAATTGTTTGTTTTTTTGTATACACGTTATTGTATAAAATTAAAAATACAGAAGTTCACTTAAATAAACTAAATTTCAACTTTTATACAAAGGCGGACTTATTCCTAAAACGGACTTCGTTCAGTCAAACTTAAATATTCATAACAACAGTGACTCATTGGGCTAGGGCGCATTCAAATAAGACAAAGTTTAGTAATCAACTAGATACAATATGGGACGTAAACACAAACAAATATATATACATACATAATACATATAAATATAGAAATATATACAATTGTATTGTTTATGTCCGCGGCTTAACGAATGTAGAATTCGAAATATTGTGTTAGACCGTTGTCGGTTTTTCCTTGCTGGCCACTTTCGCATGTATGATATTAGTATGAATTTTAACAAAGCCTGATTCACTGTTTTTGTTTTACATTGGAGTTTGCTATATCGCTGTAAGTTTAAAACGTTTTTATGATGAAGATATTAAAAAAATAAGTTTTTTATATGGCCTTATGGGACCTGTCGTTATTTTTTACTATGTTTAGGATATTCACTATAATGATACTGTGCAAAATTCAGCATTAAAAATTTTTAACGGTTTAAAAGACAAAGCACTTTAAAGGTCATATAGACAGAAAGTAGGTTTAGTAGGTTATAGGATCCTAATATACTACTTATGACTGTCCCCTAGGGATACAGTATCCTTAAGACTTTGTTTTGCTTACGCCTTTGCAGTACGCCAATACTAGGTACGCATAGTGACGTTGTGTGCCTCACATTACAGCTCAAAGGATACAATGAATATATAGTATAGCTTAAAGCCTCTGTTATATAACAAGCCATATAGAAGATTCTTCATAATAAAGCACCCTACAGCAGTCCACTTCTGAACATATGCCTACCCTAATAAACACTACAACTCCTGGTCCTCCGCCTTTCTCATCTAGCCACTTCCAGCTACCTATTTTATATCATTCGTTCATCTGATGGGAGGGCGCCTCATTCTGCGTATATATATGATTGTGCAAGAATATAATTTATTATGGCAATAATCTTACTAGTACTACGAAATATCGTAGTTCTCTTAAATATCTGAATCCCTTAACACGATTAAGGATATTAAATGCTTCACATGGTGCGCCCCCATGCTCTATAAATACAAAAAAATATCCAAGTTCAAGTAACAGAACTGGCGAGCAGCACCGTGTGTAATATTACACGAACCATTTGGAGCATCATTTGGCCCCATTTCATAACTCAAAAACTATTTCACATAAACGTGTCAAATTTGGCTCATATATTAGAACTTGTGAGATACATATGTGCTTTAAATTTCATAAGCACATCTCAGACGGTTATTTAGATATTAACGTTTAAAAATCGTCATTTTTATTACTGACTGACCTATAGATCAAAACTCTAACCCAGTTCCAGATGACCTAGAAAGATCAAATTTGACATGCAAATAGGTAATTAGGGAATATAAAGGAATAAATCAGAAACTGGTTTTATCATTTTATTATAAATTTTAACCTTTAAGCGGACGCGCGGTCATTTGTAATGGCAGCGGTCGCGCGTAACCTTAATGACCGTCAAGTTTTTTAAGAATCAAAAAGATAAATCATTAAATTATTTGAATAACAACATTCCCTTTAGATATTATAAAAAAAAAATTGGCAGAAAACCTACAAAAATTTATATTAAAGCACTTTTACCAAGCGAATCTTCAACGACGTCAGGCGCGCGATTACTTTGCATAACCTACGCAGCATGCACAACGAAAGATATAATTTAGATTAAGCAATGCGCAAGGAAGAATCTATTGTTTTGAGTTCACAATGAACTTATGAGAGGCTACTAATATTGGCAAACATGAGTGATGATAATATACGAATTTATACAAGAAAATAGGGTTACCGCGGTCGATTCGACGCCGCGCGACCGCTTGAAAGTTAATTGATTCTATTAGAAACACTTAACTTATACTTATTAAAACTGTAATGTAAAATTACCAATCAGCAATCCAATCTTATGACAGCCGGTCTTTATGTGGATTTTAAGGTTTTCATGTGAATATATAACGAGTTGAATACCACCCTTAATTTTTTTTTAATCCAAATATTTCCGTTTTAGTAATTATAACTAAGAGTATAGTCGACTTTCGTATTTATTACGTTATTAAATAGGATTTAGTATTAATTATTGTTTCAATATTTAGCGCATATCAATAGTGTAAGATCATTACTTATAAATAATTAAATAATAGGCATTTCGGTACACGGCGCGCGCCTTGACGCAAACGTGTCCGAGCGAGTGGCAGCCGCGCTCATAAGCGAGCGCCGCGCGCCGTCTTGCTGTCCGGTTGTCTCGATATCTGACCTAAGGTTGCGATTTATGCTACGAAATTCATAGGTTTTCTTAAAAAATACTGATATATTTGTAGTTATATTATTATAATTCTTTTAGTAAGTACGTATGGTAAAGGCAATTGTTTAAATCAAAAATTAATAATAATTTTAGTATAGTTATAAGAGTTATAAGTAGGTATGTATACTTAACTCTGAATGAGTTTGAGAATGAGAACTTATTGGTAACAAATTGTTTTTCTTGAGAATTCCATAGATAACAGGTAATTTGTTCCGTAATCGTCTTAAATAATTATCTTTTTATTACGTATTTTGTACAATGAGTCGTACAACAGACTTACGGGTGGGTAACACACTTACCTTACACCGAATTATTCCAATGCCTCCCGATGGAAGCTGCCTGTTCCATTCGATTGCATATTCTTTGTTTGAGTATAGTAATATACAACAAACAAATAGGTTGCGTGAGACTAGAGTATGTATGTCGTAAACGTAGGAAAATACACTAGTTTAACAAAAAACCATTTGGTATTAATTTTGTTATAAATAAGTACCTACTAATAATTTATGTACAAAAAGTAATGAAATCCCATCAAAAACATAAATGTGAAATGAGAGCCAAGTTCAATATTATGATATATGCCTTGGATGTTGACTTCAACGATAAAACGAGTGAGATCTAAATGACTGCCAAGTTCAATGGTCAGTCCTGAAATTTATTTATAACAACACCTATATCTGTGACAACTTTTATCTATATAGAATGCTTGGATGTGGCGTGATTAAGTAACAAACAAATAAAGAAACCGACAGACTGAGGCACTTTTGCATTTATAATATTAGTATGGATTCAAGCAAAAGTTACTTAAACTTAGTTCTTTAAATGGATATAGATTCAAAGATACTTTAAATTAATTAAAAAGAACTTTCTTGGCAGTGATTCAATATGCGAACGTTCTATTCGCTTTTTTCGGAGATGGCTTCACCGATTTCCATAAAATTATGCACATAGGTAGATGTAGCTTATTTTTTTATTGTAACAAAACTTTTTCCCATAAATTTATGTTTTGCAAGTTGTTGAGAGAAATTGAGAGAAACCTGTCCCCTTTAACTTCTAAATCAAGTCACTTAACTACTTTACTACATCCGAAAACAAAACACGATAATCCGTTCATAAGTTTTTTTAGAGGTCCGAAATAATTTTCATTCTGCGGAACCTTAATTTTATGCGAGTCTGACGTGAAACCTTTGCGATAACCCCGTAAGACCAACTAAGGTTTCCTAAAGGTTTCATGTGTATGTTGCACTCACATTGGGAACGTGATGTCTACTATCACCGAATAGAAATGGAGAAGCTACTTAAAGTGACCTTTTTTTTTTATTCGGCAAACAAGCATTTGGTCCGCCTGATGGTAAGCGGTCACCGTAGCCTATGGACGCTTGTAACACCAGGGGTATAACTCGCGCGTTGTCTCTCCTGAAGAACCCATACTGTAGTCCTTAGAGAAAAAATCTCTCCTCAGACTTAAGGGTTCGATACGGCACGTGAGTTTGGGATCGTCGACAATTCTCACAGCCCGTCGTTGAACCTAGTCAAAATGGCCAAGCTGGTACTGCACCCGCCCAGAGATGGCAGCACTCCATATTCCATGTGAGGCCGAACTTGCGACTTGTAAAGCAGCAACCTCTGTCCCGACGTGAAATACTGCCCCGCTCTGTTGATTACACCTAGTTTTTTGGACGCCAGCTTCACCTTGCCTTGCAAATGATCTCGGAACTGAACATCGCTGGAGATGTCAACTAAAATAAAAAATAGCCGATAGTTCAGAGTTTTTGTTAGAGGCCATTGTAAATTTCTACCTAGACGTGAACGCCATGGAACTAATCGGATAAACCGAATTTGGGGTGCATAACACGAAACTTGAATTGATCTATCTGCCTTAAAAATGATTAGTTTTCTCCAGGTATAGTAACGAGCCATTTGTATGCGTCCAGAAAATAATCTATGTTCCATGCAACAATGCCAAAATTTACACTATGTACGGAACCCTTTGCGTATGGTGCAGATTCGCGCTAAGCTACAATTCTATTCAGTATCGAGTGCAGAATCTAAAGGTTAAGAGTCATAAAACCTAAATAATGTAACGTCACGTGGCACGAACGTCTGATCTCTTTTGTTCCCAAGAGTAATGAGCTGTGACAATGTAAACCGTAAGGCGTGGAGTGTAAGTGCAGAGCCCTCGGCTGGGAAATTCACACATGAGAGATTCCCTTATCTTGAAGCAGAAAAGAGGACGAGGAGAGCCTTTGGAATATAAATTCAGGGTTCCAAGAATATTCTTGAAGCACGTCTCAAGGAAATAACTGACTGTTGTTAGGCAGTCATGGACAAATCATTTATTCATTTTTGTTTCATTTTTACATTCATTTTCATTCATTTCTATTTTATTAAACATGTTTTACATAGGTAAGTATGTAGTAACAAGTCACAACTTAAATAGTTGTTCTAATGTAATCTGAGTTCGATGATGGTCTAGTAGTTTCGGTGTCTGCCAGGTGTTCTGAGGTGCGGAGGTTCAAGTTCGGCGGCGGTTTTTTGGGGTAGGAAAACATTGTGAGAGAAACGGCATGTCAAAAAGGCGTATGTGAATCCTCAATCCTCACTGGGCCCGTGTAATAAAATCGCTCTCGCCCATGAGAGTAGGCCGTGCCCCAACAGTGGGATCGAAACGATGTATTAAAAGAGCAAAGAGACAGTGGTAGGTATATAATTATAGCCTTGTGCGGCGGCGACAACGAGTCGATCTTACTGAAAATGCCTGAAAATAAGAAAAAGATTGTTTATAAAAAACTACTATAGTTATTGAAAAACTGTTTTCACTAAATTGACATATTGTTTATCAATTAATTTAAAAATATTTTGAAAAATAACCAGACTTGCTACGTAGAGAATATTAGGCCACACGAATAGTTTATTGTACTATTTGTGACTTAAAGAGCCAAAGAAAATTAAAGCAGCATACGTGGCCTTTTAAATCGGGGAACAAACAATGGCAAATAAGTACATCTTAAGTTGAATTGCTGCTTTGAATTTTAATTGCACAAGCTATGCAAAGTGAATTTATTGCTATGAAAACCATAGTACCTAAAAGTAATGAAGCCGGAATTCATTCGAATTCCAAACAGAAAGCGTAAACACAGAAAAAAACAGCTTCAGTTTTGAGTTATCTATTTATTATCCGAGTTATTATTAGGTATTATATATATATATATATATATATATATATATATATATATGTGTGTATTCTTTATTGCACAGTTAAATAGCATACAACAGTGATTATACAAATATAGTGTCTTACAATATAGGCATTCTTAACGCTAAAAAACGATTTCTCCCAAAAAACCGTTGGGTAGGGGAAATAACAAAACGACTGCAAAGGATAGGAAGTGCATGTAAATTAATATTATTAACAATACGCGTAGATATATGAATATATAGGTATTGAAATGTCATTTAATGACAAGACATTTCTTTACCCAATTATTCTTGCTTTCGTCTTTTTTTAAAAAGTACTAGCTTTTTCTAGCGGCCCTGCCCGCCCTAAGTTTGGTTATAAGCATGAAATTCTTACGTCAACTCCTTAATTATACTAATGAAGTTCGCTATATCAAGTTATAGCTGTAAATACTATCCTTCGTCCTTTTCTCGACCCAAACTATGTCCATACCAAATTTTATCTAAATCGGTTTAGTGATTTAAGCGTGAAGAGGTAACGGACAGACAGACAGATGGAGTTACTTTCGCATTTATAATATTAGTATGGATATGGATTTAAAAGAAAAAGTCTCTTTGATATCTGACTGTCTGTCATAGTGCTTTATTTCGGTAAATAATTTAAAATTTGGCACAGCAGAATGCTTTTCAGTTGGGTCCTGAGCAGAGGCGGCTGATGACAAATTTAAATGGGCGTTCACCAAAAAAAAAAAACCAAAAGAGGAATTGCTTAAATGCTAACCTTTTATTATTCTATTTATAACTAAAATTCAATCGCATATTAAGATTTACAAACGCGCGTCGCGCGTGTATGCTTTTGTGTCACATTTTTTGACCCTTTGTCTTTATTTCAAACTGAGTTACTAAAATCTTTTAGCACTGTTTAATCACATCACAATTATCACATTTTATTTTGCTATAGTTACTTATTAGACAATAAACAAACTGTTTTTTGCTTGTTAATAGAAACTCGCGCGTGCGGTGAAACATTTGTTGTTATAAGAACGGTAACAGCGTCCAGCGCGGCGCCGTCAGACCGAAGGCGGGAGTCAAGCAGGCAATATAGTCCAGGAGCGGTGCTCCACATTTTACTAATTTTAATACAAAATCTTCTGTTTCACGTGTGAGACTGTGTCGAACTTTCTCTTTCACACTCGTTGATTTTTGCTTTAGTATTTGTATTGAAATTCGTTTTAAAGGAGCGCTATTGCTAGTACTCCACGAAGTGACACAGTCTCCTCAGTGCAATTCCATATAAATCTTGAGTAAGCTGTGTGTGTACAGCATGTTTTCTGTGAAATTCTATTATAACATAAGGAGTAATCGAAGCATAATAATTATTTATTTTAAGTAAAATCTACAACATATTGTTTCTTAAGTAGATAATTATTTATGGGAGTGCGCTGCACCAGCGCTCTTTAGGACGGGCCGCTTCTGGTCCTGAGGCTCAAAAGTTAAATACTCAAAATAGTATTGATTGAAATCATAATTTTGATGATTGATAACATAGTATATAAATATATATTTCAAGTAGGAATGAGAATAGGAACCTACATACTAAAATAGATGTTTCGACTTAATCTGCTGCCAATTCTCCGCACGTCGCGTTGAAGTTAAGCAGGTCTTCCTTTATAACTAGCAAATAATAATAAAAATCTCCGCTAATAGAATAGAATAGAATATACTTTTATTGTACACCAAAAAATTTAAAACTAAACATTCATACAATCTTATATATTATAGTACAACTAGGCGGCCTTGTCGCTATAAAGCGATCTCTTACAGGCAACCTTAAGTTACAAGTAATGAAAAAGGAGCAAGATAAATAGGTGTCACAGGAGGAGAAAGTTAAAAAGAGAAAATAATACTAAATACTTATATAATTGTATAAAATAAATAAATACATGAACATACATATAGTTACATAAACATACTTCTGTATACGTGAATATAAATAAATTTACACATATATACATACATAGATACCTATATTAAATTATTGTAAGGATATTCAAATTATACTCAAGTATTAATAGCAATACAGAATTTATAAATTGAAGCTTAACTTCAAGTAGTGGATTTTAACCAGTTTTTTAAAAGAGTCAGCGGATTGTGAGTGCCTGATAGATAAAGGTAGCGAGTTACATAATTTTATTGCACAAACAGTAAACGATAAACTATAAAAATTGGTACTATGACTGGGTATTTTTAATATGAGGCTAGTAGAGGAGCGGAGAGTTAGCTACTCTAAATAAACTGAAATCGCTCCTTTAGGTAGATTGGGGTTGATGGATTTAATAGCACGTTGTATAAAAGACTTAAAACATGAGCATTCCGGCGAAAGCGGATTGGGAGCCACTTGAGTTCAGTGCGAAATTTAGAAATGTGGTCATATTTGCGGAGTCCAAATATAAACCGAATACAAAGATTTTGAAACCTCTCAAGTTTGTCAAGTTGCTCCTCTGTAAGATTTGTACAGCAAGCGTCAGCATAATCGATGACAGGAAGGAGCAAAGATTGTGCAAGCAAAATTTTAGTGGGAACCGATAGAAGATTACGTAGACGTCGTAGGAATCCAACTGAGGCAAAAAAATTTCGGCTAATTTCTTTTACTTGTGAAATCCAAGTCAAATTATTGTCTAATAAGACTCCAAGATTTTTAACTGTGTCGCTGTATGAAATTGGAATAACATTAATTTCAATTTGTGGCAAGTAATTCCAGTTAACCCTGACATAAGTTTTGGACTACCAATAATTATGGCTTGTGATTTTAAGGGATTAATTCTAAGACCATAATACTCGCACCATTCCACAATATTTTCAAGGTCAGTATTTAATGACTTGATAACATTGCTAAGATGGTCAACAGGTCCACTTGCATAAATTTGAAGATCGCCTGCATAAAGGTGGTAGGGAGAAGAAATCTTTAGAGTGATTGTATTAATGAAAAGTGCAAATAGGAGCGGGGACAACACACCACCTTGTGGTACGCCGGCAGTAATGTTGCACCAGTCAGAAAAGGAATTATCAAATTGGATGCGCTGCCGGAGGCCGCACAAGTAACTACGAAACCAGTCAATTACTGTTGGAGATATGTTAAGAGACTGTAGAATGCCCAACAAGATATCAAAGTCTACTGGATTGAAAGCATTATAATTATTAGTGGGAAAATAATTTTTAATGGTTTGTCCTTTATTTCACGACCATTTGCGCAATTTTGATGGGCCGGAGAGTGAGTAAGAATACTTTTTATCAAGATTCAAGAGTACCCACGGGAATAGATTTTTAACAATATAGGTATGCATATACTTATATCATTCAATAAACAGTATGAGCACAAAAAACTTATTTCAAACACATGATTATTCAGTTCAATGAGCTCAGTGCAATCAATCAAATCATTTTAAAATCACAGTTCGGTTAGCAGGAATACGATTCGGCTTTGAGATTGTGAGAGAAAACTTTTGACTAAATATAAAATTAACGCAAGTAAGTTTCGTTGCAAAGGCGCAGATATATATTTTTGTAACTTACATATAAGTCCTAATGTTATAGCCATGGGCTATGTAACTCCGGACAAAGATTGCATATGTCACATATCATTCCGATCAAAGATATATATCCGCTTCGCATATTCATATCCGCTTAATATATCCGCGGAAATATGCAATTTTCTAGCACACCGCGGTCTAGCACAAGCAGGCGTGCTGAGATCAATTATTTATAAGCAAGACACGACAACGTTACTATTCCGCTTTCAACTCTAGCTCTGTCTCTCTCTCTCACTTTCAGTGATATGCGTGCATCGCTATTCGATCAATTTCGGTCGCTCCGCGCTACCGACACGGGCAACACGCTCCGCTGTTTATTTGGATTAGTTCGTTCACTAACTGGATGGAACCCTGGATATAAGATATGTTTATTTCACGCAAAGTGAAGGAATTGTAACATATCCGACCTCGGATATATATCCAAAGATATAGTTATGTCCGGAGTTACCCAAGGCTATAATGTTAAACCTTACAATATAATTACAAGGCACTCGTATTGCCTTGTTTGGCTACGGAACCCTGAAACCAGAGAATAAATGACATCGATAAACAACAAGTACCATACGCAGTCACAAAATAATATCTGAGTACAAAATCATTGCCAATTCAGCCGTACCTACATAGTGTCTGCAACAGCGGAAAGCAAGCTATTAGATTTTATTGTTTCCTTTGGCACGACACTCGTAAAATATTTTCCTGCGTCCCGGAGTTACGTAATGTACCTCGTAAATGACATTTACACTACACATGATCTGAAAGAACCTTCATGCATACTCAAAAATAGGGTTGAAGATACGTGTTTGCAGAGATGATTACTTTCTTGCCCGTTTAGAGGCAAGAAAGTAATAATTGAAAAGCACTTTCTATTTGAAAGCTGACGAAAAAATATAATAGCTTCTTTTTATTTTGTACAGTGCCATCTGTGATTATAAAAACGAACCAGTTTCAATTTGCAAATTTTTTTTCTGAACTGACTATGCAGTTGGCTGTTGCAGCCATTACTGCTTCACCGGGCTTTTTGGGGCGAGACTCTGAAGGAGCCTCAGCCCATATAGCGCCCAACGCTCAAGGGCTCCCCGCGGTGGAAGCCTCGGCTTGGGTTGTCGCTCTCGGGGGCGTCCCTTCGACCGGCCTGAGTCTCGAACCCGAAGGTGAGTTACCGCCAGGAGGGGAGTTCCCCGTTACGCGGGTACCGTTGCGATTGAGTGGGGGCGAGAAGCGCCCCGGCACTCTTTGATACCTCGTGTATCCGTTCGGGCGCCGACGATCCCGGTGACGTCGGCGTCGTGTTTGGAGGGAGGCCCTATTGGAGGAGGTCGTTGAGACTAATCTCGCTATCCGGATAGCGAGATCGTCATCTGGGGCCGTTAGTACGTGCCGAGGCCGCCTAACTATAGTTTTACGACCGTGCCGAGGTCGATCGGGGGATGAAGGTCGATCGGGGGGATAAAAATTTGCAAAAAGAATTACTCACTATTTACAAACAACAGAAAACATAATCATAGTTTGTAAATATTCGATACAGCGCCATCTATGTTTATAAAAGTGAATTATTATATATTAAGTAAATTAAAACTTTTATAAATTATATTTATTATCGTCGCATTTGTAGTGTAAAGAACTATGTTATCACTCGAGTGAAAATTAAATTCCCGCTTCAAACTACACCCTCATCGGTAATTGCGCTCACTTTCACCTCTCGGTGAACAATGTACTATTGTTGGCTAAGTATGTTTATTTTACGTAGGAATTATACTGTATAGAAAGTATAGTAATCTGTCTGATGAAAAATATATAGTCTGTATTCTACTGTGTGTATTCTACTGCTTGTATAATAGTATGTGTACCTAGGAATTGTTCAAAATTATTCCCACTAGGAATTCTCGACAAGGAATTTATTCTCACATCTTAAAACCTATATGGTCATGCACGGTGCGGTTTCAGAAGAAATCCTCCCGCGAACGCTGTGGTTGCGGAATTAACTATGCCAAGGTTTTCTCTAGTGACTACAGTATGATAAGTTATTAGATATTTAAAGGTCCGGCAACGCGCTAGTCATGCCCCTGGTGTTGGTCAACTTAGCCTTTAGACGTTTGCAACACCAGGGGCTCTACTAGCAGGTTGCTCACCATCGAGCGGACTGTAAGCTTTTTGCCACCTTATTTTGTTTCTATGATACTCATAGTAGCACAAGCTGTTTAACACTGTTTTACCCTCACAAAATTCTATGTTTAACCGACATAGACTCCTGTAGGAATTCCTAATGCATCAGGAATCTCAGCTTTTTACATTTTGTGTTCAGTTTAGCCGTGAAAAGGTACAGATAGTCTATAAGTAACAGTCTTGAGTACTCCAGACTAGGTCGGGAATTCGAAAGAAACCTGTAGTCCTTACCTCTTAAGACCCGTTAATTTACATACTTTAATTCATTTTTTTCTCAAAATCAAGACTTTTAGCAATAAGGTCTAGTATACATTGTTAGTACTCATAGAGCGAAATCCGTCATCTTACCACTAATAAACAAACACAGCTCAAACAGGGTTCCCACTGAAAATCAGCGCTGAAACAGGTAACTACCGCAGCATAATGCTAAGTGGGAAACCCCTTTTGAAGCATTTTCATTTTGCTGTATAATTATATAGTCAATTATTTCTACCTACCTATTGTAATGCTTCAAAATACATATTTGTCTTTCTTAATTTCTTTTTATTACTCAAAAGCTGGTGATATACGACTTCTGAGGTATATTAATCGTATATAAAACCACCTCAGTCCAGATACCTATAATGCATTGAGAAGCAGCGTTTCAATGATGGGCTAACGAACTGTCAAACAAGGCTTGAGTTGGTAAACGAGACTGTCACCACATTATGATGTGGGTGTGTATCCAGCCACTGTTAACCCATTTGGGAGATTTTGCCGTGAAGTTACATATATTAATACAAATCCTACACAACACCTATCATTGTTATTACATCGATATAAATCTATCAGGACGGCATTTTACTCATGCAGAAACGAAACGGGTACCTAGGGCTCGGGTTGATTGTTTTTAAAGTATTTTTTGCGATATCCAAATTTCAATCATGTTCGTGGAATCCGTGCTTTTCAGTGTTCATATTTCGTATAGTTAACGTTGCAACGTGGACGTAGAATGAATATTTAATATTTGCTTTTTTGCCACCATCAGATACTCTGTCGATACTACGATTTGGTTTGCGTTCGCAGCAATAAATTTGCACGGATTTTGCAATGAAAATTCAAAATTGTACTTGAATTTTATGTTTTCTTCTTATTTGCCGTAGTTATCTTGTTTGTTACCTGATTTAGTAGTTTCAATTCTTTGCTAACAAGTTGTGTTGAACTAAAAGAATCTTTATTGTTTAAACTAAACTCGTATTTTCGTATCATAAGTTTTTAGGATATGTCTTGAAAATACGGAATGGTAACAATTCTAAGGATTTTAAGAAATACATAAAACATCAAATCAAGATTTTGATATCAAAACTTATCCCTAAATGAGATTACTTACCGAATCCCTAACTTTATTCCGTAAATAGTTTGCTATTATCTATGGGAGTGGCGTTATTGTACTTATGTACCCAAATTTTTATCGCAGGGATAACTGGATTCCTGTTCCCGCAGAAATAAATTTATTTGCACTGTGTCGTTAATACCGTCACGTCGCAAAGGTGCAAGAGTTCGACTTGAAAGAAAACCAAAAAAAGAACTTTGTGATATGATTAAAAAATCCGTAGGAGTAAAACAATAAAAATCAGAGTATGTAATGTCCAAAGATATTTATTTTTTTATTTATTTTAATCTTGTAAATAGAACGAATAAACTTCTTCCTTAAGATCTTGAATGGCAACCATCAAACATGAATATTTGTACGTAAAAATCATCTGATTCAGACACGTATAATAAAATTCGGTACATAGATATAAATTACCTAAAAATTGTTATGTTATCAAACCATCAAAATAATAGTATCAGTTAAGATAACGTATAACTAACGCGATAGGTATATTAAAACTATACATACTCATATAATAAAGCTTAAGTTTGTATTTTTGTTCCCCGAAAATGCAAGTCAGATTTAAAAAAATATTGAGGAAGATTATATGCTATTAAACATCACGCTACGACTCTTACTAGCCGAGAAAAAAGAAAAGTCAGAAAAAACGCTAAGCGAAAACGAAGTAATAGCGCGGTGAGAGATTCGACGCGGTGAGTTGGGGTGTGGGATGGCACTACACAGCACAAAAGCAACTGACAGGGCAGAACCATGTATGCTGGGTCATATAGTGTATACATAATGGTCAAATCAGAAAGTGCTGCGCCGAAGGGCTCTTCACCTGTCATGTAGGTCTAAATTGGTAGGTGTAAAAGAGGTAGTGTCCTACATCTATGTTTAGTCTTAGACATAAAGTTATACATAATACCTGCTAAATATCATAGAATGTCTTATGACACAAAGTAAAGGAAAAAAAAATAATGATCAGGGTTTCGTGGGTAGTTATTTTATTTTTAAAATATATTTTTTCCACTTCAACCTGATCTTGTGTTACTTATACCTATACTTTTTTACATAAAGGTACGTACGTTGGGTTTAACCAGTGCAGTGCAGCAGAGGTCTCTAACCCGTAATCAGCCAGCCAGCATAACGGGCTAAATGAGTTGCTATTGTTTTTTTACAGGCATTATTTTAATTTTACTTCGTTCGCGTGCACTATATTAATATAGCCTTGGTCAATCGGCGGATGCTAATTTATCTTCTTTCTAAATTTCATCAAAATCGGTTCAGTGATTTAGTCGTAACTACGTAGGAACGACAAATAGAAAGTGGAATAGGAATAGAAATATAAATTACTTAGTATTATCACATTTTTAAACTGCTGGTTGGTCTATCTGCAACAATATACTTGAAACAGCGTTTTAAAATTCTGGACTCCTCTGCTCTCCATATTTCTACGAGCCTTATAAATTAAAATTTATTCTTATTTCCTTATTTCTTAAACCAATTATTAACTATACCTACCTCTATTATTATAAACTTGTATAATATATGTAAATATTAATAATACATATTCATATATCTACATGTATTATTATTAATAAACTTATTAATATTAATTCACATTAAGGTAGGAAGGAAATGTCCTATCCTTTACAGTCGTTTTTAGGGTTCCGTACCCAGAGGGTGCCAACGGAGCCCTATTACTAGCACTACGCTGTCTGTATGTGCGAGCATTAAAGGTTCTATCTTTTAGAGCGAAATTAGTAGAAGCCTTTTTTTTTTGCAGAATGTGTGCTATAATGTGGGATTATCTACCATTTAAAAAAAAGTAAACAATTAAAATTTAACGCGTTTTTGTTGTTTTTGCACTATTGTAAAAACAGTAATACATAAGTAGAAACGAACTTATAACTTGCTCTAAAAAATAGTGTGAACTCTACAGTATAACAATAAATAATAAAAATCGGCCAAGTGTGAAAGTGGCCGAAGCCATTATCATTTAAAATTACCGGTACAACGCTATATCTTTCGAGTATTAACAGGATACTACGTTCATACAAACGAATTTCCCGTTTGTTAGGGTTCCGTACCTGAAAGGTAATTAGGAACCCTATTACTAAGGCTTCGCTGTCCGTCCGTCCGTCCGTCCGTCCGTCTGTCACCAGGCTGTATCTCATGAACCGTTATAATTAGACAGTGAAATTTTCACAGAAGACGTATTTCTGCTGCCGCTACAAATACTAAAAAACAGAAAAAAAATTATTTAAGGGGGCTCCCATACAACATACGTGATTTTCGTAGATTTTTTTTTTTTTTTTATACCACTCAGGTGGCAAACAAGCTTACGGCCCGCTTGATGGTACGCGGTCACCGTAGCCTATGGACGCTTGCAACACCAGGGGTATCACTTGCGCGTTGCCGACCCTTCAGAAATCTAATAACTTCTTTCTTGAAGAACTCCATACTGTAGTCCTTGCAGAAAACCTTGGCAGGGAGCTCATTCCACAACTTAAGCGTTCGCGGGAGGAAGTTTCTCTGAAACCGCACTGTACGCGACCATTTAGGTCCTAAAGTGTGAGAATGAATTCCCTGCCGATGGCGAGCGGTGCGATGGTAGAAAGTAGCCGTGGGCATCATTTCGAACAATTCCTCAGAACACAACCCATTGTACAAGCGGTAGAACACACACAGTGAGGCAAAGTCTCTCCTCAGACTTAAGGGCTCGATACCGCAAGTGAGTTTGGAATCGTCGACAATTCTCACAGCCCGTCGTTGAACCGAGTCAAAAGGGCCAAGCTGGTATCCGGGTGCACCTGCCCAGAGATGGCAGCAGTACTCCATATGGGGCCGAACCTGCAACTTGTAAAGTAACAACCTTTGCCCCGACGTGAAGTACTGCTTCGCTCTGTTGAGTACACCAAGTTTTTTGGACGCCAGCTTCACCTTATCTTGTAAATGATCTCGGAACTGAACATCGCTGGAGATGTCGACAACAAGGATCCCAATGCTCTTGGAGATGGAGAGGGGAGTGTTCTGGAATTGTGGGACCACAGTGAATGGAGTTTTCTTAGCGGTGAACGCGCACACTTATGTCTTTGTAGGGTTGAATCGGACCAAGTTTACCCGTCCCCAGTCAGACACCTGGGACAGTGTGGTCTCGATTTGAGACACAAGTTCTCCGCGGTTTTCCTCCACAACGGAACGAGGGATGTTTGCACGACCCGTGTAAAAAGCGTCTCCAGTACTGTCATCTGCATAGCAATGTATGTTGTTGATGTCCAACTTGTCATTGATATGCAGTAGAAACAGCGTAGGAGACAGCACAGAGCCTTGCGGGACACCATCATTAATGTCCATGCTATCAGAGCAACTACCGTCAACTACTGTTTGTATGCGTCTGCCGGACAAAAAGCTAGCCACCCATTTGCACAAACCCTCGGGCACTCCGTAAGATGGCAACTTCGATAGAAGACCGCGGTGCCAGACCCGATCGAACGCCTTCGCTATATCCAGGCTACACGCCAATGGCTCCCCCTGTCTCTCAATGGCTAGTGCCCATCGGTGTGTGAGATACACTAGAAGGTCACCAGTCGAGCGACCGTGGCGAAAGCCATATTGACGGTCACTGACCAGATCGTGTACTTCTAGGTATCTTAGAAGCTGTGTGTTGATCACACGCTCCATCACCTTAGAGAGGAGAGAGGTAATAGCGATATGCCTGTAATTCGATGGATCTGATCTATCGCCCTTTTTGGGCACCGGGTGCACATTCGCAGTCCTCCATGAAGACGGAAATTGCCTAGTGTGGTAGGAAAGCGCGAAGAGGCGCGTGAGTACAGGACATAACTCAGGAGCACACTGCTTAAGCACCACTGCTGGTATACCGTCTGGCCCACTCGACTTATGAACGTCTAGAGAGAGCAACGCCCGCCTGACCTCCCGCTGCGTTATTGAGATTTCCGGCATGGTCTTACCGCACCACGGTATAGTAGGTGGAACAGCGCCTTCATCGTTCATATTCGAGTTCGAGGCAAAGACACTGCCCAGTAGATCGGCTTTCTCTTTAGCACTATGGGCCAAGTCAACATCGGTCTTTCGCAGTGGTGGTAACGACGACTGGCAGAAGTTCCCTTCGGCAGCTTTGGCAAGCGACCAGAAAGCACGACTCCCAGAAGGATAGCTCGCAAGTCGCCCACCTATTTTGCCGATAAATTGGAATTTTGCTCTGGCGTTTTAACTCAGAAATATTCGGATCCTTATTAAAACGAGCCGTGGTCTAAGCCTCATATGCATTTTGCTTAAGAATTTTAGCTTTTCTGCAAGACCTATTAAACCATGTTTTTAGTAACTGGAAATCTTTTTTAAGCCATTTGTATGAAAAACTTGAATCCTGTATAACTTTTGAATTTTACAGAAGACTGACACTGCAGACCTAGATATTTATTACTAGAACATATCTTCAAAATTTCGTGGTGTTTTATCGATGGTTTTATCTGGATGTGTCAAAAATGAGTGAAAAATTCGTTTGTATGCAGCACGCTGAGAGCCTAAGAGGCGCTCCGAATCGTAGGTATTCTTTTAAGAGAAACAGTTACACATTTGTTTGGGGAGTCCTCATACAAGAAACACATTTTCGTTGTTTTTGTTTTATCGTGAAAACAGTACTTCAAAATTACAGAAAAAAAATAGTGTGAACTCTTAAAGTATAACAACAAATAATAAAAACCGGCTCAGTGTGGTCATCTACCATTTTAAATTCTACAGTGCCATTTAGCTTATTTTTAAGAGAAACAGTAACACATTTTTTTGTTGGATATGATATTCAAAGTTAAGCTACCTCGGGCTTGGTCAGTACTTGGATGAGTGACCGCTTAGCGGCACATTTTTGATTATTGGTGTTTGTAAATTACGTAAACGGTGGTGCCAAACCCTCGGTGCGCGAATCCAACTCGCACTTGGCCGGTTTTGTTATTTCCCCTACCCAAAGGTTTTCTGGGAGAAAGCGCATTTTAGCGATAAGACCGCCTATTTTGTAAGACACTATATTTGTATAATCACTGTTTAACTACTTAACTGTGCAATAAAGAATACATATAATAATAAATAATAATAATAATAAATATTTTTGGACATTACACACAGCGCCGTCTAGCCCCAAAATAAGCAAAGCTTGTGTTATGGGTACCAGACAACGGATATAAATACATATATATTACTTTTTTTTTGTAAATACATACACATCATACATAAGTTCATCCAGACTCAAGACAAACACAAATGTTTAACACATAAATGTTTGTCCAGTGCGGGAATCGAACCCACACCCTCTGCACGGTAGTCTATCACACTACCAACTAGGCTACGAGATAGTCAAATACAAAATATACAATACCTAATAATAACTCTGACAATAAATTGATATCTCAGAACTGAAGCTGTTTTCTGTTTACGCTTTCCGTCTGGCATTCGAATGGATGTTTGCTTTCTACCTTTGCATATCTTGTGCAATGAAATTCAAAGCAGCAATTCAACTTTAGATGTACTTATTTGCCATTGTTTGTTCCCCGATTTAAGAGGCCACCTATGCTGCTTTAAGTTTCTTTGGCTCTTTAAGTCACAAATAGTACAAAAGACTTTTCGTGTAGCCGAATATTCTCTACGTCGTAAGTCTGGTTATTTTTCTAAATATTTTTAAAATGAATTGATGAACAATATCTCAATTTACTGAACACAAGTTTTGTAATAACTATTGTAGTTTTTTATAAACATTTTTTTCTGATTTTCAGGCATTTTCAGCAAGATCTACGCGTTGGCTGTCGCCGTCACACTAGGCCATAATTATATAGCACCCTCTCTTTGCGTACGTCATCACTGCAGGGGTGGTCTTTTTATACATCGTTTCGATCCCACTATTAGGGCACGGCCTACTCTCATGGGCGAGAGCAATTTCGTCACGCGGACCCAGTGAGGATTGAGGATTCACATACGTCATTTTGACATGCCGTTTCCCTTACAATGTTTTCCTTCACCAGAAAAACCAGTAGTGTGAACAAAAAATGAAGGCACCTACTTGTGCAATAAGAAAAAGACTCATTGGTACACGCCGGACTTGAACCTCCGCTCCTTAGAACACCTGGCAGACACCGAAACTACTAGGCCATCATCGACCTCAGATTATATTACAGCTTCCTATGTACTAACTATTTAAGATGTAACTTGATACTAAACACGTATCTATGAAAACATGTTTAATAAAATGGAAATGAATGAATGGAACAAAAATGAATAAATGATTTGTCCATGACTGCCTAACAACATGTCAGTTATTTCCTTGAGACGTGCTTCAAGAATATTCTTGGGACCCTGAATTTATATTCTAAAGGCTCTCCTCGTCGTCTTTACTGCTTCAAGATAAGGGAATCTGTCATGTGTGAATTTCTCAGCCGAGGGCTCTGCACCTACACTCCACGCTTTACGTTTTACATTGTCGCAGCTCATTACTCTTGGGAACAAAAGAGATCAGACGTTCGTGCCACGTGACGTTACATTATTTAAGAGCGCCCGACGGTTTTATGACTCTTAACCTTTAGATTCTGCACTCGATACTGAATAGAATTGCAGCTTAGCCCGAATCTGCTCCACACGCCAAGGGTTCCGTTCATACTAAGTGTAATTTTTGGCAGTATTACATGCAACATAAAATATTTTCTGGACGCATACAAATAGCTCGTTACTTTACTTGGAGAAAACTTATCATTTTTAAGGCATATAGATAAATGCAAGTTTTGTATTACTCACCCCAAATTCGGTTTATGCGATTAGTTCTATGGCGTTCACGTGGAGGTAGAAATTTACGATGGCCTCTAGCAACAACTGAAATACCAGCTTATTTTATGAGCCTGACTCACTCTTGACCAGTTTTTATGTTTCCATAGTCAACAAGGTCCAACTCTTATAGTTTCGCCATGTCCGTCTGTCTGTCTGTCTGTCCGCGGCTTTGCTCAGAGACCATTAGTACTTGAAAGCTGTAATTTTTCATGTCTATACAAATTAATAAGGTCGACAACTTAAAGTGATTTTTTTTTCTCGTCTACGCAACAGAAAAATATTGAGGTTGTGCGAAAACTACTTTCGATATAGCGATGCTTTTGCGAATTATTAAACTATCAAGTTTAAAAAAAAATTCTTAGAGCCCTGTGTCGTCGTACAGCGCCAGCTAGTTATTAATATGCGAAACAGTAACATACTTGTTTATTGAAAACGATATTCAAAGTTAAGTAACGTCGGGCTTCATCAGTAATTGGATGGGTGACCGCTTAGTGGCATACTTTTTGTTTTAGTTTGTAAATTACGTAAATGGTGGTAGTTACGGAACTCCGACTCAATCTTGGCCGGTTTTTTTTTCTTCTAGGTTTTCACCATGCATGTGATTAATAATATGGGACAACCTGGAACGTATACCCTTTTAAATAAAAAAAAGAATTTCTGGAATCGGTCGTCTTCGAGTTATTGATTCCGACGAATTGGGAACCTCCTTTTTTCAATCGGTTAAAAATAAAAAAAAAACAATAGAGACTACTGCGCTTCAGGCTCATCCTATTCCCAATCATCGAAATCGGGGTTCCGTTTTCCCTACTTTTGTCCTTTAAATCTCAATCGAATTATTTGGTGTCTCTTTCTTATTTAAAAAAGGCTCTCAATATATTCTTATGTCTGAAGATAACATAAAACGAGGCAATTTTATAGGCTTTTGTAGATGAGATAGATATCCCATTAAAAAGGCAAAACATTACACATAGTGCTTGTAAGGAAATACGCAATTATTATGTTTCAATGAGAAAAAAAAACAGATATTTTCTACTAAGTCTATTCAACTTATTATTATTCTATAACAACTGCTTGACCTACATTACCTTCCTAGCAAATCTATCCCAGTATATCTATGTGGTAATACTGTAGTACCATCATGGCGTGATCTGAATAAATTACATACATATACTTTAATCATAGTTTTTTTGACCAATTTTAACACAGAATATTCCATCAGTGGGATGCAGACCGTAAATAATATATTATGTAGTTTATGGACTATGGCCGAGAACAAAACCAGCTAATCGAGATAAAGAAATATGTATCACAAGTAAATTATGATAAGTTGTGTACTATTAAGCGTTGTCGGTTCAACCTTATCCAACACTAACGTAATATATATTTAATTATATTGATAAAAGTAATCGTTAATGCATAGGTACTTATCAGTTGTCTAATACATAATAAGTATGTATAACATTTAGGTAGACCGTGATTACAAATTATAGGATAAAGATGATTTTTTTTTTTTTTCTGAACTGACTATGCAGTTGGCTGTTGCAGCCATTACTGCTTCACCGGGCTTTTTGGGGCGAGACTCTGAAGGAGCCTCAGCCCATATAGCGCCCAACGCTCAAGGGCTCCCCGCGGGGTAAGCCTCGGCTTGGGTTGTCGCTCTCGGGGGCGTCCCTTCGACCGGCGTGAGTCTCGAACCCGAAGGTGAGTCACCGCCAGGAGAGGAGTTCCCCGTTACGCGGGTACGGTTGCGATTGAGTGGGGGCGAGAAGCGCCCCGGCACTCTTTGATACCTCGTGTATCCTTGTGGGCGCCGACGAACCCGGGGACGTCGGCGTCCTGTTTGGAGGGAGGCCCTATTCGGGGAGGTCGTAGAGACTAATCTCGCTATCCGGACAGCGAGATCGTCATCTGGGGCCGTTAGTACGTGCCGAGGCCGCCTAACTATAGTTTTACGACCGTGCCCAGGTCGATCGGGGGGATGATACGTTGTGGATTGCACAATTAATCGATTCGGGTGATTTTGCGTACGCTCGAAAAAGCGGACTGCCAAGTCTTTGAAATATTGGGGAATCGTGGGGAGTTTCTCTGTGTAGGTCCGCATTGCGAACGTACCAAGAGGCCCCAGAGGCCGCTCTGAGAAAGCGGTTTTGGAGGGTCTGAAGTTTGTGGAGATTGCGCTTGGATAACGCAAAGACTACGCTAGCATAAGCTAGTATGGGGCAGATGCAAGTTGTGTAAAGATTTAGCTTATTTCTAAGCGACATCTTACTGTACTTGCCTATCATGGGATAAAGACGACCGAGGACAAAAGCGGCTCGGTCTCTGACTATTTTGGTGTGAGCGTGGAAGTTTAAACGACTATCCATGGTCACACCGAGATATTTGGTCTTATTTTGCCAGGGAATGGCACGACCGAAGAGAGAGAGGGGAGGTGGCCGCGCAGGGCAGCCTACGGTAAAGAGGACGGCAGAGCTTTTGTCGGGATTCACTTCGATCCTCTATTTCCGAAACCATTCGCCTAGGGCGGTGATAGCGGGTTGGAGTCTCTTAGTGATTCGACTCACTTGCCTATCGGTGGTATAGAGAGCGGTATCGTCCGCAAAGAGGGCTAGTTGGGTACCTATCGTTTTAGGAGCGAGGAGGAGGCGTTCGTAGAGTTTACCAAGGGCCTTTAGTAAGCTTATAGGGCGATAGGAGGACGGCTCGGTACGAGCTTTGCATGGCTTATGGATGCCTATAACAATTGCATCCTTCCATTGAGAAGGAAAGATGCAATGTTCGATAGCAGCGTTAAAGATCGCTACTAGGAGGCAGAGAAGGGGCAGAGTGAGGCGCTTTAGGATATCGTTAGAGATACCGTACGAACCGGGGGCTTTACGGGGGCGTAGGTCTTTGATGACCTGTATGACTTCGTCGACAGTGACAGGGGGACTTGTGGAGGCAGAGAAGTTCTGCGCTCCACTTCGCCGTCTACCTCGCGCTAAAGATGATATGAACGTAGCATGTAGCCAAAGTCTCAGGATATGAAGGCAGTAGAAATACTATCTAAATAATCGATATAATAAACACATAAGAATTAAGATAAAGAGAAAATATGGAGTTACCATCTGGCACTGTAACTCTAAATACGACGTAGGTACATTGTTACTTACAAACTTTGTGACACTAATATCTATTATTCTAAAACGCGTTTGTATCATATATAGCCATTTACCATAGACGCTCAAGAGCATATATACATTGCCTGTGTTCCTATTAATTTTTTATTTAAATTTTTTACTTATGTTCTTTTGCCGATAACACGCCGAAAACGGGTAATTGTCATGTAATCGCTATTTACAATAGTAGCAATTAATCATTTATAAAATGCCAGTGAATTATTAAATAACCAGTTTTTATTTAACAAAGACTGGTGTTACATAATGTCTGTGTTCCTAAATTTGGACCAGCATACTGGCGAGTACGGTGTGACGTCATTATCTAACGTCATACCCTGTACTGTTTCGAAATATGACGTCACTCGACGTCGTGTTTGTTAAATAAAAACTGGTTATTTAATAATTCACAGGCATTTTATAAATGATTAATTGCTACTATTGTAAATAGCGATAACATGACAATTACCAGTTTTCGGCGTGTTATCGGCAAAAGAACATAAGTAAAAAAATTTTTACAAACATGCTTTCATCAGACTTTGGTAATCGTTTAAGACTAGAGTACTTGTCACTCGATGGAGTAGCGTCGTTTCGTTACTGAGGTCCTCTTCCACCTTCCGGCTCTATAATCAGACCAGCTCTATGATTATATTTCATTGTCATTTGATTTACGTGTGTATGCAAAATTTCAACTCAATCGAACACCGGGAAGTGGGCCAATTTAAACTTACAAGATCAAAATACAGACACTGGACAGGTGAAACTATATGAAAGCTTGTTTAAAAAACAAATTTGAGCGCTTTCAGGGTTAATTACCCGTAAATGGTTATCTTTTTTGTAAACCTATCTTATTACCGTATTCGGAGTTTCTTTATTTTGTATTTTGGATAGAATAATAATTATGTATTAGAAACAAAACTTTATTTTGGTCTCATGTTTGTAGATTTTGCGCCAAGTGTGATTTTTTAACTGAAATCATGAATTCAGCACATAACAGCAAATTCAGTTTGTTCATTCAAAAAATTAATAGTTTCACACATGCAAATCAGGAGTTTGTTAGGGGGGTGGCCCGTTTACCGACAGCAAAAAGTAGACTCTTAAAAAACTAGAATTTCGCTGAAGTAGCATTTTAGTTGCGATGATTTCAGATAGTTTTTACACTAACCTACTTTTAAAAAATATAGAAATTATTTTCTTTTTATTACATAGCAGGCTATTGCCAGTTTGTAGGTAGTGGCCACCAGACCATTATTTCTATGTATTTCTTAATTCTATGAAGATTTTGTGTGTAAGATTTATGTACTAGGACTTTATAAGTCACTAGGAGTTCTTTACATACCTAGATAGGTATTTATTTATATAACTTGAAGCTTTGACTAAAATGTTGTGAAAAATAAGGGCAAAGTAAGCATTACCAAATTATAACATCAATACACAACAAAAAAACTAGGTAAATATAAATAACAAAATGTAACATTGTAAAACATATATCTATTAAATAAAAAAATATATACATTTACACATAAAGCTATTAACAATGCAATTTGTAACTGGAAAATGTACGCAAAAAAAATCATACAAACTAAATGCAAAGCATATAATGTTATGTAAGGTTTGACCTTTTAACTGACTCAACTGATTATTTTTTAAGCTATCCATGGAAAAAGTTATGTAACAATTATATTGCTGCCCATGAAACATACAAACACTTCTATAAAACATCTTAGAGGTCAAAGATAAAAATAATATAACAAATGCAATACATACTCTATACAATTTTATATTGTTCATATTACTACATCCTAAACAGCAGGTGATTTCAACATTTTGTTCTTAAATTTTACTCAGTCAATCCTTGCAAACATCCAAGGCATCCTGCTTCTCTTCTGCTAGCTCTTTGCCTGTAGCATCTAACATTTGACGTGCAAAGTCATTAATTGTCAAACCTTCAACAATCTTCCACTTTCCATTGCTGGTGGTAACTGGGAATGAAAATACAACATCACGAGGTGTGCCATATGATCCATCAGACACAACACCCATGCTTACCCAACGATCTCCTGTACCCAAGAACCAATCCCTCATATGATCAGAAGCGGCTTTAGCTGCTGAAAGGGCTGATGACATCTTTCTAGCTGCAATCACAGCTGCTCCTCGTTTCTGGACTGTTGAAACAAAGGTAGTTGTTAAATATTCATTATCATTGATAGCAGCTGGAACAGATTTTTCGACGCCTCCAATTTTAGCTACAGCATTAGCAGCATCAGGGAACTGAGTAGAAGAGTGGTTTCCCCAAATGATTACATTTTTTACATCTTGAACTGGCACACCCAATTTTGCAGCTATTTGAGATTGAGCACGGTTTTGATCAAGGCGAGTCATAGCAGTAAAGTTTTCTCTAGGAATTGAAGGAGCATACTTAGAGCAAATGAAGGCATTAGTGTTAGCGGGATTACCAACAACCAGCACTTTAACATCTTTTCGTGCTACTTTATCAAGGGCTTGTCCTTGTTCTTTGAAGATACGTACATTAGCAGAAAGCAGGTCTTTCCTTTCCATGCCTTCCTTTCTGGGCATGGCACCAACAAGGAATGCAGCAGAAACATCCTTAAATGCTTCTTCAGGATTAGCAGTTGGTAGTACACCAGCAAGAAGTGGCAGTGCACAATCTGCAAGCTCCATCACTACACCTTCTAACACCCCCATCATTGGAGCAATATCCAGAAGATGAAGGTAAACGGGTTGGTCAGGACCAAATACTGATCCTGATGCGATCTGGTACAGTAGGGAGTAGGCAATTTGCCCAGCTGCTCCTGTTACAACTACTTTGATTGGTGCTGCCTGTAATTAACCAAAAAACCTGATATATTTCTGTTTATAAAAAGGGTTACATTAGTACTTTAGAAAAGGATTGTGCAAAAAAAGTGTAGTTTCACTGTCCCTCCCTTCAACCATTTACTAAATTTTTGCTATGCTATGATGTAAATAAAGGTCAAACCATCACACATGGGTAGAAATTTGATAACAGTAAGCAAGGGTAGTGTACCTTATTCATTATAGAAGAATATGGTAAAAACATATTAAATGTTTTAAAATATTTTTCTTGGAAATCACAGAATTTGAAAAATTGATAGTCGGCAAAATGAGAGAAAATTTCCACAAAAATAATTTTTCACTACATTCAATCCTGTTTCTCAATATCCTAAAGTATTGTGGCCAGTATTAATGTAGCAAGCTATGATGGTTAAGGTCTTGCAGACACATCTCAAATTCCACTTCCATCCCACCCTACTGTACCTATTTAATATAGTTGATATTTTTATATTTAAAGGATCCCGTATTTGTTAAGAATGTGTTCATATTCATTCTCACTATCTATCAAGTCAAATTGCCTGGTAACATTAACTTTCTAACGGTTTTGACAATTCTACTACTTTGATAGTTAATTTTTAAAATGACAGTAGTTAAAATTTGCCATATCATTAAATAATTCAACCTGGCAGTTCAATAATTGTTTAGAAGTTTAATAACTTAGTTATTATGATGCATTATGATTGAAACTTATAAATTTTTTCTTTAAATGTAGTGAGCAACTAAAAATAATTAAGATACAGATAAAGTAAGAAATTAGCTTTAAACCCCTGCCAAAAAATAAAAATTTTATATTCTGTGAACTGAACCCCTCCAAAACTTCTAATAAATCCTAGCAATAATTCTGGATATGCCTATGGAAGGTAGGCATATAAGAGTAAAGATGGTACCTACCATAGTATTAGAACTTTTAGGTTTCTGTATAGTTATTACTGATTCAGCAGTATCCACATTTTGAGTCTTGCCACAACACCACGCCATTGCCGGATATTCTTAACAACTTATCAGTTAACGAGAACGATTTAAAGTAAACTCTAGAATGATAAATTACCTACAGAATATACATTATCTTAACTCATTTATGATAAAAATATAACCTATTTCCTATCATTACTCGGGCAGGTATGCTCAATCTTATTAAAGATCATTATCAAACGAATACATATTATAAATACTATTGAATGACTTACATACCATTTTCAAGTATTTATTATCTTCAAAGAAAAACGAATACTTTTTATAGCCAAAGGTCAAATGAAAGTCAGTACAAAAAACAAACTTACTTACCATTTCTGCTGTGTTCGTTCCGCTCCTAATCTCAATACACTAAAAACTTAAATAACGTCTGATTAGTTAATTTCGTATTTTTTTTGTAAAAACTTGAAGACAAGACAAGCCAAGTAAATTACAATTAGGGATGTTCTATAATTATCGATGTTGTAATATGTCAAACATAGAAACATCGATGGATAATTCAAAACGACAATAGAGCTTGTAAATATTTTCACATAATTGTTTTACGCGCGTTTTAACTACGAGCTACTCGTACTACACCAGTTGCCCATATTATTATATATATTATATGCCGTCCACATGCACGTGCACGTCAATACTAGAGAGGCCGTATTTCATAATAATAATGTCCTAGGTGTACCAAAACTAGAATAGTAGGTACATAAGTATACCATGAAACTTAAACGGACTCTAACAAAACGATAGAAACTTGCTGAACTCATCTAGTTTCTATTGTTCTCACATGCACGTGCACATCAATACTAGAGAGGCCGTATTTCATAGTAATAATGTCCTAGGTGTAACAACACTAGAATATTAGGTACATAGGTATACCATAAAACTTAAACGGACTCTAACAAAACTATAGAAACTTGCTGAACTCATATAGTTTGAAGACAGGTATCCTAAATTTATAACCAAAAATGTAGACAGAGCATTTTTTTTACTTAAAATATGCTATTTTGTTGTTTGTTGTACTGAGCTAAGACGAGCAATCAAAGATAACATCGATGTCATTATCGATATTTCTGACTGTGACTTCGAACATCCCTATTAAAATGCGCAGCGCCAGTGTTGTCAGATTGTTATAATAAAGTTCCCTTCCCTAATAAAAATCACAAAATTTACAACACCCACACTTTGCACTTCAGAAATATCCTTTAAGGCCTGAGTCTCTTTTTTATCGCTATATTGCTAGAGTTTATATTGAACAATGTCTATAAAATACTGCCATAACACCCTAAGCTTACGGCAGTCAACGTCTGGTATATCCTCAGTAAAGTGAAGTGACATTTTGGCTCTTAGATCATCGGTTCCATGGGATGCAGACCTTACCCTTACCACGTGTAATTAAAAACTGGTTTGAAGGTGACTAATCTGGCATCTGCAGTTTTAAAGTCTCGTCAAATGGCTCTTAGCGAACTGACGCGCAGATTCCTTAGACCCTTTGTTTTGCTCGATGCTACGCGACACTACGCGTGCTGGAGCGTTGAAGGCCGTAGAAAACCTTACGTATCAGCTTTTTGAGATATTAAGCATCCGAGAATATCCTTTGATTAGATACCGCCTCCCATTTCATTCTTATGAATTCCAGAGTTTCAAGCAAAATTTCGGACTTTATTTTACCGTACTGTGGAGGGTAGGATTTGCGTCCCACTTCCTTCTCATCTCTTTAACAAATTTGCTAATCATCATAAGCACGAGTTACAAATAAAACTGGTCAAATCATGCAAGACACAGTATAGTTAGTGAGTATGTAATCTTTATAAGACAATTTCTTTTGGCCTCGTAATTGGTTTTTAGATTACCTCTAACAAATCACATTGATCACTGAGACATCTTTAAATCTGTCAGAAGAAAATTTATTTTGTTCCTTGACACAGGGTTGGGACTTTATCAGGTCTACCTTCTATGGGGCCCTTCTTGTAGAACTAGTTCACCAGAAAGAGTACCTTCTTAAAAAAATACCAAATCTTTCAAATAGACTTATTGCAATTATCGATAGACTGGTTCTTTAAAAAAAGTTAATTTTATTTGCATCCATGAAGAAAGATGATAGAGAACATGCCGAAGTTTTAATTACCTACTTTTTTAAGTCCTTTTATTTTTTGATACAACCTACATATTGATTTCTTAGATTTAGATTTTTAGATTTTATAAGAACAACGTTTTCGTGTTGGTAGTTTGTTGTACTATATTTAGTAGTAACTATATAATTCAGACTCTTAAGATAGATTATTACTTTGCTTTTGTTGACAATTCTTTTTTGTTATAGCTGACGGGTAAAGTGCAACCAAATTAGATTGAGAAGTCGTCCGAAAGTTTCACTTGGCACTCTCAAAACAAGCTTAAACAACAATAATGTAACGCAGTACCTACATAAGATATAAGCGTTTTATAAATAAATTTATCTTAAATATACAAAAGACAACATTTATTTCTTTAGGTTAATTTTTTAATCATCATAACAACTGCATAACAACCTCAGAGCGCGTTCCAGTTAACAAAGCCGGGCCGAAACAATCCCCACCGCAGGCAGATTGGGTCAGACTGAGACACTGCATACCCTAAGAAATCCGCAATCCCGGCAGAGTAGCAACAGCCCTCGCAAGAATCGAGTAGCCTACTAAAGGTTCATCAACGCGAGGAACGCCATCCTAGCCTTGGAAGAGTGGAAAGCTGCGACCACGCCTCCAAAAACAGAGATCCTTTCATTAGTTTGACCAAGACAAGATCACCCACTTTGGGAGGTTCAGTCTCAACGCACTCGCTGCTGCAAGAGATAAAGATACTCGAGAGAAAACACTTTTCTAATAGCTCTGAGACATCGGCTGCAGCAGATTAAACCGTGCCAAACGGTTGAGTGGAGTATCTAATATGGGATATTCGAGCAAGGTCGTCAAGGGCTCACCCACCAAAAAATTACCAGGAGTCAACACCTCCAGATCATTCGGGTCCAGGGAAATCGGACAAAGGGGCCTCTAGTTGAGCACCGCCTCAATTTACAGACAACTGTAAAAAACTCCTTGATGGTGAGAACAATCTTGATGACAACGCGGCGAAGATGAGCTTTGCTACCTTCACCAAGGCTTCGAAAATTCGGCCTCAAGAAGGATATGTGGTCAATTGGCTATCCTTTGGCAAAAGTAGAGGATGCCTAGGCCCATAAGGCAAGTTTGCATGACGTAATCGGCTACCTACACGAATGAGTCCGCGATCATCGAGGAATGGGTTAAGTCTAGACAAAGCTTCTTTGATCTTGGAGCGACCAGCTTGATGGTCCCCCCTATCAAAGTCTCATAGTGCTCTCGTTGTACATTTCGCACTAAAATATGGAGCACTTGTTCATGTTCTGACTAAGGTGATGGACCGTATGATTAACACGTCTAAAAAACATTGAAATCACTCTAAAAGCCTTTTTAGCTAATCCCGGTACCAGACCAGGGAACACGGATTAGTCTTCCTTAATTTGTCCGGAGGTTTTTGTGTAACTGTGTGAATTTCCGTATTCGTGATAGTGCTATCCAGTCCGTGTCTAGAAGGGTCACGACAGCATCCCCGGTAGTATCATTAGCATAGCAATGTATATCGTTATTATTACTATGCAGAAGAGATAGCGTCGTAAACAGCACAGAGCCTTGCCGGAAACCAGCATTTAGTCTAAGCTCACTAAACAACTGTCTCCAACACGGCATCTTTGCTTCTACAGGACCAAAAGTTAGTCTCCCTAGCTAGATAACTTCTCGGTCGAACGCCTTCGCCATGGCTAGTCTGCATCTCAATGCCTCCCCCGATAGGTGTATGATATACAGTTAAAGTTAGTTAAAAATACAGTTTTTGCCTTATTTTTTTGTGAGATTTGTTTACACATACTACAAATTTCTCATGCTATTTCTGCAATAGAGAATGAGGGGTGGTTTGAACGATGAATACATAATGCATGATACTGGAATAAAAAACTGTGTTGTTTACTCATTAATTTATTGAAAACTAATAAAAACAGCTAACACAATAGTTATTTCTAATAAATACAATACGCAATTTCGTGACTATGCTATCTACATTTAATATTATATACACAAAGGGTACACTGGGTAGAATTGTGGGTATTTTAATTCATTCTCAAAAAAAGATTTCCCCAAAAATTATTTTTCCAGTATCACCCGAATTTTATATTTTAATCTTTAAAACTGATGGGACAACATATTAATTCGTGGTCTTTTAACTAGTTAAATACTAATGCAAGGATTTTTTAACTAACATGTAAGTGAAACTAAACCGAATACTCGAATTTCTGTCCCGTAGCTTCTACTGCAGATTTAAGTCTCTTTAAACAATTTTCATTAAAATGCTCGGAAGTGACTCCCGACTACAATGCGTTTTGAAAGACAGCCTTTGCGTCTTCAATACGAATTTTATATTTAAATCTTTAAAACTGATGGGACAACATAATAATTCGTGGTCTTTTAACTAATTAAATACTAAATGCAAGGATTTTTTAACTAACATGTAAGTGAAACTAAACCGAATACTCGAATTTCTGTCCCGTAGCTTCTACTGCAGATTTAAGTCTCTTTAAACAATTTTCATTAAAATGCTCGGAAGTGACTCCCGACTCCAATGCGTTTTGAAAGACAGCCTTTGCATCTTCAATATTATTATTGAACACATGAAGATTTATCAATCGAGAATACGCATTTCCGATTGCACCTAAAGAAATATTTTCATTCGATTTCAATTTAGATATTAGAGTTTCTATTAAATGAGGCTGGTTCCTCGAGTGACTTTCCTGTAGTAACCTTCTATATACTACCGCATTTTTGTTCTTTAACCATTGGTTCCATAAAGAGTCAGCCTCTTGATTTTTTCCTGCTAGAAGATATTCCATCCACAGCAAATTTGCTGGCAGTAGCTTATCTTTTGATGCTGCAATTTCTGCAACTTTACGGCCTGGAAAAAATTAAATCATTAATTATTTGAAGAAGATAATATGGATAATATTGGTGGCCCAAGGGTTTCTATTTCACTTTGTGTCCTGAGTGGCTGAGGCGGGTACCACTGAGTATTTTTTTCCTAATTTCTCAAGTACATTGATTATTCACACCACTGGCTTTTCAGCGAAGGAAAACATCGTGACGAAACCTGCATACGTCAAATATAGACATATGTGAAGTTCACAATACGTACTATAGCCCGCGTGTGGACTATGGCCCTTATAATTATAAAATTATCTGTATATATAAAAGAATAATCTATTACAAAATAAACCGTGTTCTCAGCACAAGACGTCAACAGCAGCCTGTAAAAACGAAAAAGCAACATAATTGTTTCACTTACATTTACTTGCGAGTTCTTCATCTTTTACTGCCGTCGCCAAAGCATTACTTCGAGGGTATCGCTTCAGTGCCTCTTCCAATTCTTCATCAGTCTCAACTTTTTCAATAGATGCAAGCAGATTATCAATATGCTGATTTCCTGCACCTCTTGTAAATATTGCCAATGTCAATTTATCGTCATAAGTCACGTTACGTTTCATTGAATCATTTAATCTTTTACCCAATAGCTGTATCTTTTCTACTTCCCCAGCTTCTGCCAAATTTCTCAAAAGGTATTTCAAAACTTTCGATTTAGGCATTTGACCTTGTTCCATCATTCTTAAGGAATAATCCATTGCTCTAACTGCATTTCCTTCTTTGACAAGTTTCTCAATATTTTCTGTGACCTCCAGTTTATTAACCTGTTTTAAATCTGGTGTTGCTTTTGTTGCTACGTTTTCTTTCTTTGTTGTGATTTTTTCTTTATTAATTAGCTCAGTATCAACAGGAACAACAAAAGGAATTTCCCTGTTCTTCAGTTTGAGATGTTTTCCAAGGTATATCAAGAATTGGTCACTGGGGATTTCACCTTCCTCTTGTAAGATTGTCCACAATCCTAGAGCTTTATCAGTCTCATCAGCTTTACAATAGGTAACTAGTAAATGATAAAATATGTTTGAACGATCTATATGTGATAGATCTTTGGTTGCTTCAAGTAATGCTTCCAAGTGTTCCGATTGCCCTTCCTGTAATTATGAACCCATATAAGTAAATCAGTGACCGTATAGGCTATATAATTTTTATATGCATATCAACCTTAGAAAAACGAAAATTGTAAACAATGAAGTTCCTTTTATATACAATGTACGGGGACCCTGCTTGCTACATATCTGAATGCTTTTTTATTACGTTGTCAGGGTAAAAATTGCTCAATAGGAGGAATACGTATGGAAAGCAAATAATTTCATACACATTTTGTACTGCCATTATTCCAAAAAACAACGTAAGACCGTATTTTTAGGAGATTTAAAAAAATCCTTAAACTCAAAGTACTTTTAAACAGCACTTTCAAATCGTCAATTTACCTATTAATTTTATAGGCTGTACCTCGGAATGATTTTACTACTCAGAGCCGGCAAGAAACTTGGTAGTCAATCTTTTATAATCCATTATCAATTTTATATGTATTGCAGAGTTTTGCATGTTTTGTCAATTTTTATTTAATTTAATTACAAACCCGAGGGGCGCGGGTTCGATTCCTGCACAAGTCACACGTCTATGTTTTTCTTGAATGTGAGTTTTTTCTATGTATAATATGTATTTATTGGATCCACTGTTTGCTATGCTTTGCTTAGATTAGGACCAGATGGCGCTTGTTGACCAGAAATATTTATTTATTATCATTACTTCTAATAACACATAAAATAGCCATACAGATCGTGTTTGAAATCTATCTAAAGGTTTCAAAAACTACTTGGTTTTCGTAAGCCCCAGTTAGATATGAAGGGTACACTGCAAAAACGATGAATGTTCATTAAAAGTGATTTTGGGCAATTCCTGTTTAAAGTTGAAAGATTATTGCAGTGTTCGCGAGTAAAGTCAAGCATTTTAGTTGTGTAGCCTCTTTTGTAAAAGTGTTTAAAACGTGGTATATTTCAACTACAAGTACTTTTGTCAAAATGGATTTATAAGAGACTGGTAGCGAAGTAACCAGGTGTAATAACAGAAAAAGTTACTACTTGAATGTAGTTAACTAATGACGTTCGCAGTTCAAATTTGTTATAAATTGGACATTTTCGTTCTGGAAGTGTGCCCTTCATATATATTTTGAGCAACTCCCAATAGCCATTAGGATTTCCTACACGAGGCAACGCGTTTTTTAAATATTTACCTCAACATATCTTTCACAGGCCTCGTTTAGTCGTCGATGTCTCGTTTGCAGGCCGGGAGTCTCCAGTATGCGTCGCGCCTGCTTCAGACGTCTGCACTCAACAAATGCTAGCACTAAATCATGGAGGATATTTACTTCACCATGTATCTAGAAAAGATAAATTACTTTGATTTTTCTATCTAGTGCTTATTCAGTAGCTGTCGAGAGACTACTACGAGAGTTACTATATATAGCAAAGGCTGAAAAATTTATTATTCATTCCATTTCCTCTATCTTACACCACCTACTCTTTAACTATCTATTATTTCCACTACCCAAAGGTAGCCTGATAGAAATTTTTGATTGATGAAGATCAATAAGGCCACCTATTTTACTTAGTTTATTTTTGTTCTTCTTACATGTCGCAACGGAGCAATGCGGTGTCTTGATTATGAGCACAACTATAGCAATTCAATCCCACCAAAAACAACATTTTTTTGTAAAATGTTGCCAAGACCAGACCATATGGCTCGCACTGTCAAAAAGTTATCAGATCTCATGTAGGGCCAAACTTCGTTACTACAAGAACTATTGTAAAACAGAAAAGTAATGAATGTTGAATAAATTTTCCACCTAACACCCATGTGACGGTAGCGGAAGAGCCAAGCCACATTTTTGACTTAGGTGTAGTTTGCGAAGTTAGGGCTTGTAAAGTCAGGGCGTGTAGAGTGAGAAGCTTGGCTCTACATGAGATCTGATAACTTTTTGATACGGTGTCGCCTTGGCAACATCCTACTAATATTATAAATGTGAAAGTTTGTATGTCTGGATGAATGTTTGTTACTCAATCACGCTTCAACCACTGGACGGATCAGGATAAAACTTGGCATACATATAGGTTAGGATCTGGAATAGCATATAGGCTACTTTTTATCCCTAACAATTCAAAAGTTTCTGCGGGAATAACTATAACAGAGTTAAACGAACTATTGCTGCACCTATAGCATGCTACAACAATTTATTGGACTAACAATTGGAGTTAATTAAGGAGTTCCACGCCGATAACCGAATTTAGGGCGGGCGGAGCCGATAGCAAAGTCTAGTTTTACATAAAAATGTTTTTGGTAGGATTTCACTTCTTTTTGAAAGTTGCTTATGACTATATTTTTTTTTATTTTGTTCATTTTTTTTTGGGGTGTATTTCTTGCACATCAGAGGTGCCATTTCTCATTGCCCACTCTCTAAATTCTTATAAAGGATAACATTATAAAAAACTATATTTGCGTAAGTCAATTGGTTTACTACGACATCAGATTTTTAAGTCCGTCGATTTTTCTCTTACAATAACCGGCGCCTACATCATTGTAATTTCCTATCACCATAGAAAAAATATTTTGTAAATACTTGTCGCCACATTTTATTTTTATAGAGGTACATATGATAATATCATTCGTATAATATAAATGTAATAATGTAGTAATATTCTGAAACCTGACAAAAGCCCCATATACACTTTTATCCCCTAATTTCAGTGGTTGAGAAATTTTTTTTAACCTACGGTACGGCCGTCAATTTCTTCTTATCCAGCAAAGGCTTACCTTCGTGGCCTCGTCAGTAGAGTACTTTTGTACCGCTACTATCACTATCAAGAAACTTTCCTTTTCAGTTTTGAGGGGATTATACAGAACTAAATGATTATAGTTCTAAAATATATAGAAGTCAGTCACAGTCAGTCAGTCGCAAAAATATTTAATAAGGGTCATGCGGGATATTTATGTATGACATTTCAATGGGTGATATTAAATTTAATGTGTTCTTTCTGAAATACGAATAGCCACATACCTGAGTTCCGAGATCTGCCAACCATTGCAATTTTGTAGCATCTTCTTTTGTAATTAATGTTTTCATCAATTCTCCCTTCCAAGGTGTGCTTCTGTAGTTTTTGCAACAGTATTCGAATTCAGCTAAAGCTGCGTCGATGTCATTTTTCAACAAATGTACTTTGATAGACGGGCCCAAAAGAATGTTAGACGGTTCTATATAATTGTTTTCTATAAGCACTTTAGTCATTTCTTTTACCTGTAAAATATGAGAACAACATGTACCAAGATGCCTAAGATGTTTTATCTATGTTTGGCTAAATATCACGTTTTCGTGCTGTTTTACTACTAAAATAATTATTAATTAACAGTGTATCTAATATTGTTTTGATAATTTGTTTATACAATCCAAAATTAACCGTGGCGATGTTAGGGAACCGAATCTGCGTTCGTTTACTAGATTCGTCTAATTTCACTTTTAAAACTTAACTTCAAAAGAACATGTTCGTCATTTGACTTAAAGTTACGGATTTTTTAAATAATCACTACTATTTCCGCTACATTATAATTTAGTGATGTTTTTTACACTTTCGGAATCTTTAGTAACAGCTCGACTCACACTTGACCAGTTTCTATTATTTGTTATCATACTAGAATGTGTGAAGCTTATATGTATTAATAAAGCAAACACAAAAAATATTGGGAAAACCCTTACTTGTTAGTTTGACTTAGTCATTAAAAACTAACGAAATTTTAGGGAATTAAATTCCTACTGTATGATCGCAATTAACTATAAAGACTTCATTAAGAAACATCTTAATATTAATCGGTTTATAAATGGAGTTCTCTCCTCCTTTTTTTAATATCAGTTAACAAGTACCTGGAATACCGAGCTGCGCTCGTTTTTTTTTAAACAACGCCATCTATTGTCAAGTATCTTTTAATGTTGCTTATTACTACTCGCCAATAGATGTCAGGAAGAGTCATACTTTTCAGTTTATCACTGCCTAAAAACACGGATAAAACGACGTTTTCTAAAAATGAAACCTAGCTAGAACGATTTATCGTCCCCGAAACCACTTGGATACATAATTTCATGAAAATCGTTGGAGCCGTTTCCGAGATTCAGATTATATATCTATACATATATACAAGAATTGCTCGTTTAAAGGTATTAGATAAAATATGCTTACTTTAGTATCATCCCTTTGTTCGGCTAGAAAATTTAACATCTGCCAGCATTTCGAGTTCAACATGAAGTTAGAAACCTTTGCGTCTTCAGTTTGTGGTTTATTTTCTTTTAAAAACTGAACACTTTCTTCAAATTTATTTGCTCTGACTAAAGCATAAGCCATTTCTACAAGTTTGAATTTATTAAGTAAAAATTCAGGATCTTTCTCAGCCATTTTAGTCTTAACTTGATTAGCAGCTTCGATTTCATCATTTCGGCAATAGAATTCGAACAACAGTGCAAGTGTTACAATATTAATATCGAAGTTTAGTGAATCTAATTCCTTCATATGGCTCTTTAATTTTTCAACGTTATTCTCTTTTAAATATGCTAATAATAGTTGTTTTTGAAGACGATTTATATTATTTCCACCCTTGCTTTTAATTTGGAATATAAGCTGTTCCAATTGAGCTGATGTTCTTGGCACATAGTCACGACGAGCTGCTTCTATTGGTACCATTTCTAAATCAGAGGATGTAAGTTGTGATAATAATTCTGATAATTTTGTAGTCATATTATCTCCTAGATACTGTTGAATAGCTTCAGCTGACTGAGTGTCTATTCTAAGGCCCTTAGAGTGAATAGCTACAAGCAATTCCTCGCACAATTCCGGCTTACCAAGACCTTTAACAGCTGATTTGACTATGCGACCAATTTCATTGGTGTTAACTTTATCGTCAATTTGAGAATCTTCGTTCGTTTGGTCTTCTGTATGGAATGTAGAGGGACTGCCAGTCACATGTAAAATACTAACAAATGCATCTATATTTTTTGTTTTATATAAAGAGTTTATTAACGGGCGAGCTACTAAGGCAAACTGCCCTCTAGGACAGTACTTAAGCGCAATACTGGCAGCTTCATCAATTTTTCCAGAATCCAATAATTCGACCATTAAATTTCTTGCACTATGTGTCACAGGTATATTTGCTATTTGAAGTTTCACTATAACGTTTTGTGGAGAACTTTTTCCCATCAAATAAGGTAAAACATAATCTCTAAGGGCCTCTCCACTTGGAGGAATTCCCTCACTAGACATGTCACGAAGAATTTGTAATAGACCTTCTTCATCCTTTTCTTTGCCTTTTTGAGCCAATAATGGCCAATAATAGTGTTGCCTTATTTCAAAGCCATCTTGTTTTAATTCCTTAAACAGTCTTTGGGCTAATTCAGTGCAGCCTTGTTGCAATGCCCCTTCCGTAGCAATGTACAAAGCATAAGGGACTAAACCTTCCTCCTGTAACTCTCTGCATGTTTTTATTATATTTTCTACAGGCTTCTTAGTCCTCAACAACTGTTTGACAAAAAATGCTCCTTTGAACATGGTGTCAATATTAGCAGTTTTAGGCATTGTTGTCATAATCCTTTTTCCTGTTTCTTCATGACCCTTATTGATCAACTTTAAAATAAGATTACACACATCCTGGTTATATCCTGCACCTTTATGTAAATAGTCAAATAATTGCTCTACTTTATCTTCATGGCCTTCAACCGCAAGATGTTCAATTATATCTAAAATATCCTGAAAAAAAAGTTAACTAAATTTTTGTTTTTTTGATATATACCTACCTCATTACACTTAGTGCCTAAAAATTTTAAGCCTACGATTTTAAGATTTTAAGATATTAATAATTTAAAGAAAGTTGTTTACTAACTTTTGCAATAGATTGAAAACATTCTATATATAATTCTTGTACAAAAAACTTAATTTGCTAGTCTAGCAAAACATAAATATTAATTATATTATTATTTTGATTATGTCTCTAAATTTAATGAAATTAAGACTTATAGTAAACAAATAAACAGGCAATAATTTAATAAAATAGATTGCCTATTAATAATTTATCAATGAAAACCATATTTTTATTATGCAAAATACATAGACATTTAGTATGTATTTTACTGTACACCATGTGAATTAATTACTAATACAAGTAAGATTAAGTAATTAATTTTAATTAATCTTATATAAAAAATTTCTTTAATAAAAAAATTTATATAATTTACCTTGTCGGTCATATGTGTATTTTTATCGTTGGCAGTTTTAATAACATTTTTAACACCTTCTATATCTCCTTTCTTAGCATATCCACATGCTAGGAGACTGTAGGTGCGATTTGTCGCTTCAAGTCCTGCATTTGCCATCGTTTCCAAAACTATTTTTGCACCTTCTGTATCACCGCGGAAAGCATGGCCCATAACTAAGGCATTTAGAACTGGTTCTGAGATAGGCATATTTAATTCTCTCATTTTTTCCAATACTGTAGTTGCACCGTCAACATCACCATCTTGACAATATCGCCACATTAGCCTTTGATATGTGACTCTGTGGAGATATTAGAGAAAAACAAATAGAATGAAGATCATCTAAGAACTTGTATATAATATGCAAGAGTACAAAGTGTTCTAATTTACTGAGAACTTTAATAGGAGAGAAAAACTAACATAACATAAAAAAATATCTAAAATGTAACAAAATCCTTTCCCAGAATTACAAATTGTGCCTATCGACCTATTCATAGAATTTAAGACATGATCCTGGAACTGATTCGATTTTTTTTTATATATTTTTAACTAGACAGACATTTTCTAATGAATTTAAATATTTTTGTTCCATTATCATAACGTGTAATGTAAGTTAAGAAGTTAGGCTTTGGACAAATAAAATATTGTACCTGTTTGGTTGCAAGCCCTTTTTTTCTAGTTCCTCAAGAAATTGAGCTGGAGAAAACTCATGTTCATTCTCGAGGTAGACACGGAGTAAGGCATTGTAGTGGGATATGTCCATTGGAATTCCACGTTCGATTAGAACATTCCATATTTTCTGAACCAACAAGGTTCTTTGTTCCGGTAATTCTTCTGGTACTAACTCTCCTAAAACAGATAAAGTTACATAGTAACAAAAACCGGGTAAAATTGGATATTTTATAGCAGTTACAGTAGTTGTCTAACAGTTTCTCATTCTAGAAATGGATACTTTTCTTCAGAATTACTATTAAAAAAACACTATTACAGTCATTTAAAAAAAAACTAAATTACATACAGTTTTGTTGTTATGGACACTAAATGGTTTTTAAAACATTTTGTAAGGTAGCATAATAAAATCATAGCTTTCTAATTATATATATTTATTAATACAATGGAAATGTAATTATAACCCAATAATAAAATCATATCATTCATTTTTACGTACCACAACATCTTATAACCAATAGTGACTGCGAACTGGTAATGTCATGTTTAGCTCGAATTTCATCAAAAACTTCATCAATATCACGCTTTGTAATACGTCCAAATTTTCTCACTTCTGAATCAAGCTTCTGCAGCAATGGTTCCAAGCTTTCTGTTTTCTTTGTGGTTGCATAATCTCTTGTAAGAACACTGTAGTTATGATAATAATAAACACATTACATCAAAGCAAAGTATTTTTCTAGAGTATCTATAACACAATTTTTACTTATATACAAACTTCGAAGCTTAATTACTATGTAGTTAACGTAAAAAGGCGGTTTTGAAAAAATAGAGGTTTCAAGAAAAATTATAGAATATCACCATTTCGATTGTGCAGAATAACTCGCAGGCGGAAAAAGATTTAGAAAGATTTTTATTTTCTGATAGCTTAAAGTGACGCCTTATACTTATAGGCGAGGAGCCAGCAATCCTGAAAGACCCGTCATCGCGGATTCTAAAATTTTTAATGAAAATTTATAGTTTATACTCACACGTATAAAATGCGCTTGGTCGGCTTGGATTTTATTAGCCGGTAATGATTTAAATAAATTATATATGGTTAAATTCATTAAAAGTTTTACCATCATCGTGGATTTTAATTTTCCTATGGGTGATTTTGTGCAAAATGTTGTACTTAATTAGAAAAAAATCGGCCGACCAACATTTTTTAGCCGGAAAGGGTTCGCGATAAACGGTTTAAATAGGGTATTTAAATGATATTAGAGGAGGTAAAATTTCTCCGTTATCACGGATTTCTTTTTTTTTTTTTATTTTACGCGTTTTAATATCAGTTTTAAAAATATCTTGGTATGCCTGCTTAGAAATAGCCGGAAGAATCGCACATACCAGTTTTTATTATTTCGCTAAGCATCATGCATTGTACTACTTTGAAGACTCTTTCTTTTGGAGTAATTTATTTTTTCTACCTCTGATTTCTCTCTTAAATTTTGAATTTTATATAGATCAATATAGGAAAAAGGAAATGTAGGAAAATTTATTTAAAAAAAATTATTTACGAATTTATTAAAAAAAATTTTTATAGAAAATGTAGGTAAATTTTACTTTTAGTTGATCGTATAATAAATTAAGGTTGATACAAAGATTACGTTTAATTTAATTTTATTTATTAATAATCATTTACATCGTTATCACCCATATTAAAACTTCTTTCTTCTTCTGATGATTCTTCACCTTCTTCTTCTTCATCTTGTTGGCAAATTACAACTTCTTCAACTTTTAACGGCGCCGATGGGCCAATGTACCACAATGGTTAAAGTTTACTGGATTCATTTAATTGCCATCCATATTCCGTTGGTTCGTATAAAATACAAATAGCTTCAGTAGCATTTTGCCACATAGAGTTTACAAACATAGTGCGTTAAATTTTTTGCATTAATGTTTTCCAACATGGAGGAATATTACTTGAATTGAAATTTATTATACCTTTATAAAATTCTTCTTTGTCACATGAACTTGCAAAAAATTTTAAAAATAATTCAAATCTTGCAGCATTCACGTCATTATTGGTTATTTTATACATCTCATTTGTAAACCTTTGTACTGAATCTGTAATTTGTTTATTATTTATGTCTTCTGGATTCGTCAAATGCTCAAACATATTTTGGTATTCTTCATTTTGTAAGCAGGCATACCAAGATATTTTTAAAACTGATATTAAAACGCGTAAAATAAAAAAAAAAAAGAAATCCGTGATAACTGAGAAATTTTATCTCCTCTAATATCATTTAAATAGGGTTGCGAACCCTTTCCGGCAAAAAAATGTTGGTCGGCCGATTTTTTTCTAATTAAGTACAACATTTTGCACAAAATCACCCATAGGAAAATTAAAATCCACAATGATGGTAAAACATTTAATGAATTTAACCATATATAATTTATTTGAATCATTACCGGCTAATAAAATCCAAGCCGACCAAGTGCATTTTATATGTGTGTGTATAAACTATAAATTTTCATTAAAAATTTTAGAATCCGCGATGACGGGTCTTTCAGGTTTGCTGGCTCCCGGACTATTAGTAATATAAGTGAAATTTGGGGCAGTAACACAGTAGACAAAATGTTTTCAAGACAATCTATTCAAGATTTTTTTATAAATGTAAATTTGTTATTTTATTTATTTATTTGGTTTGTAACTTAAATTGAGGTATAATTTCTTTTGTATTTATCAATGTTATTAAGCAAAGTCGGTGATCAAGGAACAAGTTTTTTTATAAACTAATTTTTTTTTACAGCATTACCGAAAAATGTGAAATAAATTTTTAATACATGAAAGTTAAGAGAGTTAAGATATTATATATTATAACATATCTGGAAAATTCTTTCTACAAATCTACTCTTAAAGATTCCTTCACATTCCTCTCAGTTTTACAATGCTTAATTTACGGTAAAATCTATAAAACTACCTATGTAATGCTTAAACCCCTTACAATCAAACAAGCCCAAAGCTTACACAGCTTTAAAACACTGTTTCTAAATTATTATCGGCCACAATAATATTCATATTACGATTAAGATATGTTATTTTGTGTATGTCTAAGTAAGTATGTGTATTTATTTTTGCTATCCAGGGTCGGACAGGACTAGAAGGGCCTAAGTGGCTCCCTACAAGCCCAGGGCCCAAAACTGGATAATGGTGGATGGGATACTATCACAAATTATAAAAATTATTATTAATAAACGATATATATTATTAGGTACCTAAATAGAGTTCCAATTATATTTTAATTATATAATAAGCTAGCCAATCAACATTTTTTTTTAAAAAGGAAAAATTTCAGCTAAGCTGTAAAGGTTAAAGGCTGCAGTCATCGACACGTCAACTCATCAATAGATGGCGTTACAGTGCTGAATAATGAAAAATAGCGAATTTCCAGTTTCGACTACTGAATTTAGTCACTAAAACCCAAAATGGCTTATGTTAAATAATGGCAAAAATGTAAGCAAATCCCACAAACTGAACTGATATTGTTAACATCAACAAGTAAAAATAGACTTTGAATCATGGTTTTACAGTTTAAAATAGGTTAGGCAAGGCTGCTCAAACATGTCACAACAGACAACCAAAGACCTTGCCTAAATATGGCTCCTTTTTTTTCGGTCGCGAGTAGGAATGCAACTATTTTATTTTTATTGTACATATGTTAGTGTACAGAAGTTGCTATGGCACATCAGCTCCAAAGTGATATAGATAAAGAGATAATTTTTGTGGGTCACTTTTTGTCACATTTTATATTCGATAAAATAATAAAGTGTACTATAACAATTAAACGTATTTGTTGCATATTTCAAATCAAATCAAGTTAAACTTTATTCAAATAGGTTTCTAAGAACACTTTTGAATCGTCAATACAATGAAAACAATGTTAATTTCTGCCAAATAGAGCTGGCAAGAAGTTCTTTTTAAAGTAATAATACAATTGTTGATAATTAGCTGAAGAGTATAAAATATGTGGCGAAACAGTTATTAGGTAATAAAAAAATTAGTAAGTAAGCTACTGAAAACAAAGTCAAACATGTTAATTAGTATTATTTTATGTTTTTATGTAGCATAGGGGGTGCACCATGTGAAGCGTCAAATATCATCAATCGAGTGCAGGAATTCAGATATTTAAGAATATGCCAATATTTAATAGTACTAGTGGCATTAGCGCCATCATAATTATATTTTTGCACAATAATATGTACATACATAATATACTTAAACTATCCATGAATATTATATAATAATAAATATTATAAATGCGAAAGTAAATCTGTCTGTTACCTCTTCCTGCTGAAAACTGCTGTACCGATCAAGATGTAATTTGGCATGCAGATAGTTTTGAGTCTCAGAAAAGGACATAAGCTACTAAATACATACAATACATAATATATACATATACACTAATCAAACACAAAAATCTAAAGCTTAAGAAGTTACACCATTTGTTTATGGTGTAACTTCTTAAGCTTTAGATTTTTGTGTTTGATTACTATTAAATACTAGACTATTAAATATTGGTCACCTCAGAATATATTTATTATTGTATGTATGGATACAATATTATCACCTGTCATATGAATTTGTGTAATAAAATAGCGTGGCACTTACGTTAGTTGTTTTAACAATGTTAAGTCAATAATATTTTTAAAATAAAACAGAAATTAAAACAATGATAATGTGACTCACCAACAATATTTTATAATGTAAGTAACATATCAAAAAATGTAAAATATATAGTAACGTATGTCAAACATTTTTTTAAATTTGGACTTACATTAGCCATAGGTCTATCAAAGGACTACCATACTTATTCTTCAATGCTAAATTTCAAATAAAAAAAAAATTGCTACCTATCTCATTGGTTTTATATAGATCATTGTAATTATAATATTAAATAGGAAAGACTGTTAAATACAAGTACATCAGTGTGTAGCAGTTTGCTTAGAATACCATAGATTTGCTATGCTATGCTAGAGTACAAGTAAAAATATTTAAATACATGGGATTACTCTTGCTATCATTAAACTCTTAATTAAAATCAAAATTATCAGTAATAGTCTTACAGACTGTGAGACAGATAAAATGGCTGTGTGTAAAATACAGACGGATAAAAAAATATTTAGAACAGAAGGTTTTATTCGTAGTAAGAATTGAAACTGAGTTAAAGCTATCAGTGACGGTCGGCAACATTAGAGTAACCCCAATAGTATCTAAAGGGTTTTGTGTGTCACTTTTTTTATTGTAATAATATGACGCAATTTGGTAAATTTATTTTATTAATTATGCTTGGTGGAACTGTACTGGCTTTTTCTGCCAAATCGTTAGTCCCACAGAGCTAATAGTAAACCTGCAGACGTATGGCTCAGGTACATTCCCTTCTTTCACCCAGAGTTCAAAAATTCAACTTTTTATAAACCCGTCTTACATCAACATTAACGAGAAATTTTATTTGATAAAAATTGAAATCATATTCACTTCACACATCAAGAGCACATCAAGGCTAAGAAAGAGGAAATTTCCCTAAAATATAAAAATCACTCTTTGGACAATAAATTGTTGATTTACAAAGTAGTGTTGAATCCGGTTTGGATGTACGGTTTACAATTCTGGGGAAGCGCAAGCAACTCCAATATAGCGATCGTCCAGCACCAACAAAATAAAATTCTACATGCAATACCTAATGTTCCATGGTTTGTCACAAACTCCGAAATCCATCAGCACAGTCAAAGAGGAAATCCAGAATCTAGCAGGAAAATATAAAGAGCGACTACCCAATCACCCCAATGAGCTAGCCCGACAGCTCACACTACGGTACTATGTGTTACGCTTAAAGCGGCACAACATTATGGCGTTGAACGATAGGCAATGAAATTGCGTAATTTCCGAGTAGATGTCCTCACTGGAGGCACACTCTCCATTATAACCAACGAAGAACTCATCTGCTCATAGTTCTGGGACTGATTGCAGATAATACCCACAGAAAAAAAAATTCACTTGTCACTATTCATACACTAGCCACTTTGAATAAAAATTTAATCTACACAGTGTTAAATTTTAGAGTGAAACTTTTGTTATATCATTAAGGTGGCAAACAAGCTAACGGTCCACATAATAGTAAGCGATCACCACTGCCTATGGATTCTTGCAACACCACGGGTGTCACTCGTAAATTGCCAAACCTAAATAAATCTAATAGCTACTTTTTTGTAATACCCCATATAATAATCTTGCTACCTACCTTTATATAAATACAAAATATAAATTAAACATAAATTATGTTTTTCTATCATTGTTAAGCGGTGTTCTACTGTAATAATTGAATATTTTGATATTTATAGATTGTTTTTTAAATATTTTGATGTGGCTTTGGCAGCTAAAATTGCATGGAGGGCTTAAGTTAAGCCCCTTTCAGGGGGTCAAGGGCACACTGACAGAAACCTGTCAAAATTCAGGTGACTTGTTATAATATACAACCCAAAATAATAACCAAGCAAAAAAAGGAGGATCCTAAACGAACAATTTAGTCCTATAATGTAATTTGCCACAATTAAAGAAATAATTTAAAAAATAAAAGAGAGTGTTCGTCTACACCCCACCCCTTCATTAGAATTGCCACAAAGTACAAGTTAGCTTATTTCTGTATTCAATTTCACTTATTTGGAGACCTAACCTTTTATCATATAAAATTTACTCTAAGCAAAATACGCATCATAGTCAAAACGCAATTCTGCCAAAAGTAACGTTACATAAAGTTAAAAGGTAAATATCAGAAATAATGTTATAAACTTACTTATTGGCTAAACATAACGATTTGGTATTCGCTAACAAGTTAGCCTCTGCAGTTTTTGCAGAATTTAGTATGAGAGTTCTCGCGGCACCAGTGAAATATCTTACAAATTTTGTAGACCTTAACAGTGACGACATTATAGTCGCTTAAAATGCGTTAGTAAATCAAATCACAATTTATTAGTTACCAAAAAACCTAACATCACAAAGTCATAAATTTAAGGTTATGTCGGGCCAGTGCTGCCAGTGCTCCTTTAGGGCGTGATTTTATTAGCTGTTACTATTGCAATTGCTTTCGTGCTGTCTCTTACTGTTTTGTTGAAAAATCTATTTGCTATCTTTCCTGCTGTCATTGCAAAATTGCAAGCTACAAAAACAGGCCCTTTAAGTTACATAAGGTGAGCACAAACATTTTTATAGAAAAAAGAAACGTAAAGAGTTGTTTCGGTTTGGTACTGAAATAAATTTAAAAATTAATTTATGAGTAGATTTTGTCTAAAGAGCACTTTAAATTTAGACATTCCGAATTAAAATCAATTTTTTTTATCCCTGCAATTTACAGAAAATGGTTAGAGGTTTTAACGTATGATGGAACGTAGAATTACGAAATATCTTTTGGATGATGGACTAATTTTGTAATATCGGAAGGTTTTACCGATATTGATTTCCGATATTGGATTTTAATAGCGGAATTCCGGAACTAATATCGGAATTGCAAATATTTGATATAAAGTTGGGAAGATAGGGAAAAAAAGATATCTCAAACAAATTTATTTTAATATTCAACATTAAAAACCTAATATCACCACTTTGGTGATTAAACTATGACAAAAAATATAAAATTGAAAGCAATTTAATGAAAGATATTCAAAAATATTAGTCATATTATGTGATTACTCGTATGTTACTGTGTTATTCTTTGGAAGTTTTATCCATAAGGGCTACGTCGGGCAGGCAAAGGACCGGGTATGTAAGCGTTTATTAGGAAAGGCCTATGTCCAATAGTGGACTACTATAAGATGGTTGATGGTTGGTAATGTGACTTACCCGTCTCTCCACGCACCTTGCAATGTGTCAGGTGCGCTCACCCCATGAACAAAATCTTATTTCTGAATTAGACTAATCGAAAATATTGCAAAAAAATAGTTTGTTTTACTTACAATTATATTCAATATCATAGACATATTTCTTATTATTATCTACTACTTAATAATTTAATTTTAATAAACTAAGAATTAACTTCAATAAAATAATCAATAATTAATTACAAATAAACAAGATAATCTAGCTCTTAGAAAACGTACGTGTTGTAGAAACTCCTGCACTCCTTCTTTTATTCTACTAATAAAATAAAGAAACTGAAATGAAACTACTTATTTACTAAAATTATTAATAAGTTTCTTCAAGAGAAACTTGATTGAGTATTCTTAAAAATGGTAAAGTGTTTATTACATTTATGTGAAGCTACACTTCAAACGAAACTACAAAAATATTCAGTGGACGCAAAACACGCTTACTGAAAGTAAACACTGCTTGGTAATCGCGTACCACACGCGATATTTACGACATCTCTGTAGACCTACTTATGTACATTTGGCCGCTTCTATCCGGAATAACTAATCAACACAATTGTTCCATCCGGTATATACCCAGACGTACTTAAGAGCACCCAAGTGTGTCCAGTCTACAAAGGAAAAGGGGAGAGGTATTCTGTAGAATTTAATAGACCTATAACAATAGTACCCAACATATCAAAAATTATTGAATCGATTTTATCAAATTGCTTGATGCAACATCTTGAAACTAACGACCTACTGACCGACAGACAATTTTCCTACAGACAAACAAAGTCACAGAAGACAAAAAAACCACAGAAGCGGCGCATAAAATCTACGACTGTATTGCAACGGCTCTGGACGACAAGTACAAGGTGGTAGGGATATTCTGTTATCTCTTTAAAGCATTTGACGTTATTAACTTTGAGTTGTTATTAGAGAAAATTAAACATTATGGCCTGAAAAACAAAATGCACGAACTGTTCAGGTAATTTTTAACTAAAAGACGTCAAACGGTTCAAATCGAAATAGATGGCAAAACCATAAAGTCAAATGCGGGCAAATTGGAGGTTGGTATACCTCAGGGATCAGCCCTCTGGAACTCTCTAATTTCGCTCTTCATAAATGACCTCCGATCGTCAGTTACCGAAGGCGTAACGGTGCTGTTCACCGATGACACAACAGTGGCGGTGAGCGCACGCACGTACGTACAGCTCGAAAACAAGATAGGCCAACGGCCTCGTCCTCAATGTCACAAAGTTCAATGTAATGATATTCTCGACAGGAAACACCACTTTAACTTTACAAGTACAGAGTCTGATACCACAATGCGAGTCCTGTAGATTTCTCGGCTTTACCATAGACACTAAACTAAACTGGGAAGACCATGTGTCTACGTTGTTTTAAAAGCTGAGTAGTGCAGTATTTGCAGTACGAAAGCTAAAACCACTCGTGTCTAACGTTGCACTACTGCAAATATATTTTGCCTATTTTCGCTCCCTCCTGTCATATGGAATTATTCTATGGGGCAACTCGACAGACTCCAATTGAGTATTCATTTTTCAAAAGAGAGCTGTTCGCACCCTGGCGAGTGTAAAACCTCGCCATTCTTGCAGATCACTATTTAAAAAATATGATATAATGACACGTTACTCTCAATATGTGTTTGATATTATAATGTACACTCGACGCAGCATAAACACCTGTAAACGCATCAGTGTTCCAGGCAGAGTGACTCGTCAAACAGGGCGTCTACAACGTGCGCCACGATGGCTGGCGCTGCTGACTAAAATCCGCGGGTCATAAGGCCCAGCTGATTATGAGCACCTGCCCGTCGACCTAAAAAACGAACTCTCAATCACTGTATTCTGTCAAAGAATATAGTGGACACGTTTGACATTTTTAATATTTGTTTGACATTTTATTGTATTTGTTTTGACATTTTTATTGATTTTTATTTATGTTTGTTTTTGTTTTGACATTCTTATTGACTATTAATTTTTATTTATGTTTGTTTTTAATTTTGTCATTTTTATAACTTTGACTTAATATTGATTCTATTTATATGTTTATTTTTAATCGCTGACGTTTTATCTTAGAATAATTCTAAGCCTTTTTATTATTCATTTTGATTTCAATTTTTATACTTGACGATTGGTTATGTATTATTTAAATGACATAATGCAATTTTCAATAAGAAATAAATGACCTACATATTTGTCTCAAAGGATTCACTTTTACATTTGACAGCTGTCATAAATAGTGCAAAATACCCACCTCCCAACATGGGTTCTTGTTAGCAACATTTCGTAGCAAAATCGCTTCGACTAAACCCTAAAAGTCAACATTACATTTTGCTACAATTTCTGCTAAAAAGTAGAAATCGTGAAAAATTACGCGTTGTAGCAAGAGGCGTGCGTCATGTGGAACACTATCACCCTTGTTTCCGAGCCCGATGGATTTCATGCGACATTGTCATTCGTCTATACGGTTTTGTCGTTTATGGCCAAGCTATATGTTTCCCATCAGCCTTTCTACTGTAACATATCGTTTTATGTTACTTTGAAAATAGACATGAAAGTAAATATGGTGAACTGAATTTAAGTTAATAGGTGTTTACATCTGTGTTGTGCTTACACAGTTAATTTCGTCTACGATGACAGGAATCTTTTAACAAGTTTAAAAACTGTGAGAAAAATATTTAATCTTTAAATGGATCAACTAAAATTTGCTTGTCACATAATTTGTATAAACAATGGATACAGATTGGGATGTTGAATAACCAGTTTTATTAGATCCATGAACCGCGTGAATGCATAGAAAAAAGCTCCAGAGCCGATAGCTCGTATAGAGGATTTCCAGGAAGCGTTTGCGGGAACGAAGTTGCGGCAGTCTGCGAGAGAGTTCTCTAGAATACAGTCGTGGAGTTTCATTTTTTATACAATACAGTCACCTAGCAGGAGTGTTGGCGATTGATTGTGATAATTGAATTTATATAAAGGAGTCAGCCAATTAGTGCATTAGAGTGTAGTCGTGGTGAAGTCAACGAGAAACAGTGTTTTTAGTTACAAGTAATACATCAATTTACTTTTAATTTAGCATTTAATTCAATTTAATTTAATTAATTTAAAATTTAACTTTATAATTGTGCACTTTTTAACAAGTAAAATCTTGATGGTTGAAGCTCTTCATACAATTGGTAAACAGTATCAATTTTTTTTAATGTTATCATATATTTCTTCTTTTAACTTTTAGATTTTTATTTAATTTACTAATTTCTTCGGATAACTTAGTTTAATAGGATGTATGTATTAAAGACGAATGCATGTTTTATTGATGACAAAAGTGTGAAATATGTATCTCTAAAGGAATTTTCATTAGCGTATGTCCGGGAACGACGGGTCTAATTAATAAACACTACATACATACATATATATATATATATATATATATATATATATATATATATATATATATATATATATATATGTATATACATATATATATATACATACATATATATAGTTAATATATTCATTCAGATGCTGATATAACATGAGACGAGAGGTAGTCCTCTTTCGACTTCTTGCATGTTGTCTGTATTTTTCTCAACTGGTTTTATAAATTAGGAGCTTTAGGCCTGAAACGAATCTTAAAGTTTCAGGTAGGGTTTTCTTTCCTTTTTATACAGTTGGAGAAGTGAATTTCAACAGTGACAGCAAACATCAGACAACGACTGCAATATTTTTGATTTATCAATTAGTTGGAGCAGGGGGCGAGCTTATGAAATCGAATTTAATTACAAAAGTGTTTTGTGATTGATTGAATATGTGTAAAATTGTTATGTTATTTTGTTTGTTGTGTATTGTTTCAACTGGGTGATTACAACTACTTAAGCATTTAATTTGAAGCTTCATTAAGTGACTTTCAAACGAAATGTTTGAAAAGCTTAATACTACATGAAAATATTTAAAAACTAAATTATCCGGTGAAGAGCTCAACAACTATATAAAAATGTGTTTATTAGTAAATACGCCGAGAGACCATAAAATCTATAGATATTTATATACCGTATAAGTCGTGACTTCTAAATCTAGTCAAATCACCGAATTTCATGAAGTAACGGATAGAGATCAATCCGTATAATTAATACCACCTTAGAAACACATCAAATTAAATAATTTTAACAATGAGTGAATACAATTCTCTTGAATACAAGTTTATTTTCACAACTAATTACTTCTAGAGTTGAGAGGAAATTTTAATATTTCAGTTTAACTTTTAAAAATATTTTTTTTTCGATTACATACATTTAGGGACTCAAACCACCCCAAGTATCTGTCGGCGTCCCTAGGGAACTAGATAGAGCAGGGGCGGTACTTATTTCTAATGTCGGAGCATATTAGAAATTACTTCACAACATAGCTTCATCACCTAACTATGCTCAACGTAATTTTCGAGTTTATAGATTCGGGAAATGACGGTTCTGGGGGACTCTTGGAGGAAGCCTTTGACCTCGTCAGCGTGTTGGAATTCAGTTTTTGCTAGGCGTCATATAATTGTTTCCTACGTGGCTATAGAATTGGAAATGTTCGTCACTAACAGACGTTAAACTAGGTAAGTACAAAAAATGTTTGAAATTAGCTTTTCAACATTGATATTAAGATATTCTATGTCTTAGGAGTCTAGCATGACTTAGAGGTCTAGGATGTCTGCAGACTTTAGGAGAGAATTATGATTGTGTAATAGGTATTATTTTACGGGGAGATTGAACAATCTATGTCTGAGTCTCAGTGTGATACCTGTGAGATGATCTGAAAATCTGGCTAGATGGTTCGAAACTTATATTAAAGATTTCAGGAATCAGGTTATATCAGGTTGCTTAGATATTCTTAATTTTCAGGAGGAAGATTATATCTCTGGTTTTCTCTTATCTTATATTTGCTTAAAGTTCCAGATTTAAGTAAATATATTATATTTAATATATTTTATAAACATAATTCTACACATACACTTATAATTACACAAGATTTTATACACATACGTTGTCAATCACACATAATCACAAAATTAAGGCGATGTATGATGTATATAAGGAGAGATGTATCGTGTATCGGAATTTCTAATGAGATTTTGAATAATAGAGAATATGTTCTGATAAGTAGATTTTCTTTTCAGCCATGAATATTATAATAAAATAATGTCTTCATTTATTAATTATGTTGTAAAATCTGTTGTTTGAGTTGCTGTCTGTAAATGTTCAACGGGAATCGACAAAGGGGTGCAGACGTCATGTGCTGAAATTCATAAAAACTGAGTATAATTAATTACTATTTGAACTTTTCACTTGTATGGCATTACTTTAATTCTATTCTATCACATAAATATATTGTAAGGGATTATTTATTTTAATTACATTGATTAAATAATTAGGTCTTTTATTGTACTTAAGTAATGCCCAATTTCAGTGAAGTTCTAAAATACGAGAACTAAAAACAAACTCACTGAAAAAATTGATTTAGGCTATTTTGTTTTCTTATATTATTAAAAGTTCAATTAATTTAGCTTACTGTTTCAATCACTTAGGTACTTAAATGTTAATTTATTTCAATGTGTATTAATCTAATTTTCTTTCAGAGTCCTTTTTTTTTTATTATGGCCTTCAATTGGCCCATATCACAACTCGCTAATAGTTAAAAATTAGTTTACCCCAAACACTCTATTTTTTTTTTTTTTTTCTTATTTTTATGAGTGTTTTATTTTTCTGTTACGTAGTAAATAGAGTCACTGGACAGCCTTTTTGTGTAGAGATCTTAAATAGATTGCGGTTTTTCTATTTAAAAATCTCGAAGAGAGGGCAACAGATATGATTGGTCAAATTATCATAATTAATTTGGTGATTACAAAAAAGCAGAATTAATTATATCTGTTTGGAAATAAGGATAAAGGGTCCAATTAATTAAAAATGCTTCTTAACTTCTAACTTGATATTAGTAATATTATTTGTTGATTTATAATTTTATACTTTTTTTTAGTTTTTATTTTTTTAAAAAAAACTAAGATTCAAAAATCTATATTATTAATTATTATAAATCCAATATATACACACTTTTATTTTCGAATTCCAGGAGCGGATTAGCGAACTCAGCGTGGTGTGAGCATGAACGACAAGCGGGAACCTACGAGCATATTCCAGTTTCGCATTGGTGAGCCTGGACGGATTAAAATCGTAGATAAGTAACATCTATTTCATAACAAATTTTATAACTTCAAAGGTTTAATAAAAATTATATTTCTATAAAGTTACTTCTTCTTTTTACGGGGGGGGGGGGAAATTTTACACTACATGGTGGGAGGTAAATTCCCCTCCCCCGACACCCGAACACCTATAGGGTGAAAGAGAAGATACCCCAACGGCAGCCTTTCAAATTTTGAAATCAAAGAAGGCGAAGAAAGTATTAAAAAAAATTGTAAGGTTTTCAAATTTTGTTTTGGTGGTTCATTTTTGGACCAAACAGTTCATTAGTGTACAAGGCCACGAAGAAAGTTTTGCGAAAAAAAGTTTTTATGCATAAGGCACTGGCCACTTGTAAAAAATGTGTTTTGAAAAATTTGGTTATTTAAAAGTAAAGAAACCATTGTTCAAATTTCGAATTTCTCTCCTAATTTTTTTGAGAGCCTCGTTAAAATATCGTGTCTCATTCAAAAATGGATCTGCATCGAGAACATTTTCATGCGATGATTTTCTACGGTTTTAAATGCGGCCTAAATCCTGATGAGTCATTTTTTTGACTTCAAATGGCTTTTATGGATGAAGGACCTTCAAAAGCAACCATCTACCGTTGGCATAGCGAGTTTGAGCGTGGTCGCCTTACTTTGGGCGATGAACAAAGGAGTGGTTGTCCTATGACAGCTTTCGCGGAAGAAATTGTGCTGGCAGTAAAAACAGGCGTTTAATTCAAGAAAACAAATTACATATGAAGAGATTCAGCATGCACTGCAAATTGGTTCGGGAAGCGTTCGCTAGATTCTACACGAGCAGCTTCGCGTAAGGATAGATTCGCTGGATGCTGTACAACCTCACCGAAGCTCAGAAGCAGGCCCGTGTGGAGTGGTGCCGTGATATGATTCAAAAATTTGAAGCAGTCAGTCAACAGTTTGGCTGTTTCAAAACGAGCCAACGCCTACGAAAGTGAAGCGATCGAGAAGCGCAGGAAAAATTTTGATCGCTAATTTCTTCACTTGGTTTGGTTTCAATTCCATTAGGAGACCAGAGCAGCATGAACGCGAAATGGTATACCCAAAATGCCTGCCAGAAGTTTTGTCTGCAATGAGCAACAAGCGACCGAACACCGGGCTCCGCGGGGTACTGCGTCACCATGACAACGCGCTAGCGCACTTAGCGCTCAAAAAAAGGGGCTTCCTGGACACCACACCGGTCAGAGTCTTGGGTCACCCTCCATACAGTCCTGATGACTTATTTTTATTCCCTATAATAAAAAATCAGCTGAAAGGAATACAGTTTTCATCGCCGGAAGACACGCTAACAGCGTTCGAGAAGGCCGTGGAAGGGGAGTCTGCGGTGGACTGAAAAAAATGTTTTGAAAATTAGTTTAGACGCATGAAACTTTGTATACAGGCTGGTGGAGAGTTCTTTGAAAATCTTTTATCCATAGAAGTTGGTTTTTTAGTTTATCAAAACTTTCTAAGTGTCCCACTTATTATATTAAATTTTATATATTTTTTTATTTATTTATTAAAAAAATTCGTTTCTTTAATGAATATTGAAATTAAAAAAACCTGCTTAAGTGCGAGTTGGCTTCGCGCACTGATGGTTCCATAGCTTCTTAATAGATTTTCTTAAAGTTAATTTAATTATTCAATAACTGTTAAAGAAAACTGTTTTTCCTATAAAATATATAATCTAGTAGCTCATCATCATTGAATTTTGTTTTTTTTAGTATTGAAAATAAGAAAATAAATCTATAAAATATAATTTAGTCTCGAAAGGAGCTTACAAATGGATATGATTTTTAAATGATTATTAAAAAAAAATATATTTTTTGTAGTTTTTGAAAACTGCTAATTGATTGATCTCTAGATCGACAAATTCATACACTGACATAAATTATTAATTGAAATTACGGAGTGTCCGAGGATTTGTGCAATTGGGTGGCTAGCTTTTTATCCAGCAGACACATACGAGCCGTAGTTGACTGTAGATGCTATGATAGCTTGGACATTAATGCTGGTGTCCCGCAAGGCTCTGTGCCATCATCTGTGTGAATCAACAGCATACACTGCTATTCAGATGACACTACCTTTCCGTTGTGGAGGAAAAGCGTGGAGAACTTGTGTCTCAAATCGAGACCACTCTCTCCAAGGTCTCTGGCTGGGGACTGGAAAACTTGGTCAGATTCAACCCTACAAAGACACAAGTCTGCGCGTTCACTGCTAAGAAAACCTCATTCACTGGTCCCTCAATTCCAGAATACTCCCCTCTCCATCGCCAAGAGCATTGGGATCCTTGATATTGACATCTCCAGCGATGTTCAGTTCCCAGATCATTAGCTGGCAATTACAGTATGGGGTTCTTCTAGAAAGAAGTTATTAGATTTTTGAATGGCCGGCAACGCGCGAATGATACCCCTGATGTTGCAAGCGTTCAGCGTTCATCAGCTTGACCGTAAGCTTGTTCTACCTTAAAAAAATGTGTTTTAACTGCCTACTAGAACACAAAATAAAAAAAATTATCAGCAAGTAATCAGTAAATGATTGCACTAACTGTGAAAATGTCTTGCACTCAGCAGTGTTGGATGAGCTATTACGTTTACGCCCCGAAGTTGGGAAAGTCATGATGGGTTTAGTTTTGATAATAAGTAGGTAAAAACGATGTAAGTATATTCAGACTAATTAAAATTTACCACATTTTGTTTATTTGCCAAAATTCGGAAAGGCTATTTAACGCAACTGTGCAGAATTTGATATTTCAGACGAAAATTTGTGACGTAACCAACAAATTATTGCCGGCAAGGTATGGATAAAAAGAAGTATGTCATTTTTTTTAAACGTCGGATTTAGTAACAGTTTCATCAAATGGATTTGAAAAACTGAAAAATATAGCGTTTTTTTCCTGGACGTTTAATTCTTAATTTTCGTCGCAGAGGGACGTAACCTAGACAGATCGACGCAGTTTTTTTTCTGAGTACGGTGGCATCTAAAAGTAAAAATACATAAACTTGTTGGTTACGTCAATTAGCCTTTCTGCCATCGTAGTATTGCGTTAGATTATAATGATGACTGAAAAAAAATACACGTTAAAAACTCTGGATTTCGTTTGCCCTAATCTAGGTTCGCATCGATGTCGCGATTTTCGATTATGAATTTGTGACATCGTCGGTGTTTGACACTTATCATTGGCCATCCCTAGTATGCGGGCGCGGAGCTTACTTTATTATCTGTGCCGGCGATATAGAAAGGCGGGAAATAGCAAACTTTTCGTAATTGGGTTTTATATTTAGTGAATTTAATAATGTTTTACAAAGAGGAATGGTTAAAAAAAGGAGGCAGATTTTATATCTGTTGGCTTGCTGATTCTTGGCCATCAAGGTTTATGTCTATTCCTCAAAGACAGTTGTGGTCTGAAGACATTGTAAAACTTAGGTAAGTAAATGTATATTTGAGAACTATCGTTCTGTTATAAATTACTCCTATTTAGGGTGCGTTCCAAATCGCAACGAGGAAGCTAAAAACTGGTTTTGGGACGCTCGGGGTAGAGAAGAGAAGAGAGATTTTCCAACTGTCAAGATGAATTCTTTACACTACCATAGAAAAGGTTGAAAATCACTCCTGTCAGTGTGAAAATTAACTGTTAAACGCTCGTTCCAGAACGGGTTGATTTTTCAACTTTACTCGGCGTGATTTGGAACATAGCCTTAGTCATACAAATAAACCATATTTACGAAAAATGAATATTAACGATATAAAAAAATAATTTCAGTCATGACTTGCAAGAAGTTGTCAATAGCGAGTCAGGTCGCCCATTTAACCGATTTTCCCTTCGATTGAGTTCACAACTACTGCGGGGTCTAGTCAGATTGTATCAAAGAAAAGCCAACGCGGTATTAGGTAAATATCGAATAGTCCTTTATTTCTTTTTTTCATTTAGTATGTTACTTTAAAGTATTAGGTGTTACTGCTTTGTTTTAAGGTTCCTTGTGTAAACACTGTTGGGATTTGAAGTTTGGTTTTCAAGTATTCCGTAGGTATCCAATGATCTACGTGGAGCCATATTGTTTGTCTGTTTAAGTTTATCATGGAACAGGTCTCTATTATTAATATCTAGTATTATTAAGCTCATCACACATAGAGCTATAATATATATTGATATAAACTATAGAAAGGCATTTTACGATATATTTTCAATAGTTTCAATTAGTTAAGCCCATCACATGCGGAGCTATAATATATGATATTATATAAACTAGAGAAAAGCAAATTAGGATAATAGATTTTCAATAGTTATCTTTCAATGAGCACACACACATAATTTTATAAATATATTTTATTTGTTATATTTGTTTGTTTTGTATGAATGTATTTTGACATATTAAGAGGGTTCCTGACTTCAAAAACAAAATGAATTTCAAAAATGTGCTTTCTTCATGAACATATATCAAGTTATATGTTATTTTTTGAAAAAAAAATATGGTTTCTAGGATCAATCTGCAAGTTGTATATATAGCATATCTAATAAACATGCTAAAAATTAGCATACATGTTATTTACAATTTACAGATTTATCTTTATTTAATAACAATAAAAAAAGTCCTAAAATTTACACAAAACCAGTTACATATTTCTGTAAAAGAATTTTTTTAAATTTGCTTTCTTCTTTCAGAGGAAAGGAAAACAATATCAATTGGTAGCACTAGTTAGCAGGGGTAATGTTCTTAATATATATTGTTAATTAAATAAATATTCATGTTTGCAAGTTTGAACTCAGATAATAGAAAAATTAAATACAAATAAAAATAAAAAACATTTTATTTTGGTTTTTCTGCACAAACATAAGTATACAATGCCAAGCTAAATGCCATATGCCATTCTCTACCAGCTAACTATAGGCTAAATAGATTAAATCATTGGTGATGCATTAAATCTTTGCCAAGGAGGCAATTGTGGGAAAAAACCTTTTTTTTTAAATGAACCTAGACTAAGCTATAAAAGTTCTGAAAGATTCGGGTTACATTTTCTATACATGCATATATAAAATATTACATAAATACATTGTTATGTATACAAACACATATTATGTTGCATAAATATAAAAAAAATTAGAAACCCAAGAAAATTATAAACTTAGTGTCACTATATAGAAGGAAGGAAGGAAATAGATAAACTTTTCGTGGTATAACAGTATTATTTCAGGTTAATACAAACACATACATAAATGTTTATAATCACATATTATGTAGCGTAAATATAAAAAATTTTGAATCAAGAGAAAAATCTAAAATTAGTTTCACTAGATAAAAGGAAGGAAGGAAGTAGAGAAACTTTTCCTTGTATGACAGTTTTGCTTGTATTACTGTCAAAATTGTGGAACCATATTTGTTGTCTACTTGTATTTATATGGTTTGATAAATTTAAAAACTCACCCTAAAGAATACAATAAAAAAAAAAAACAAATTTTAACTTTTTGCAATATTGGTGTGTATGAAGTCAAAACCTTATTTAACCAACAGTTATTTTTCAGATATTTCATGCAATTTGGACTCTAAAACTATGAGAAGTGTAAACAAAAAGTGAGTTCATTTTAAAGTAAAGTAGGTACTTATACATGAAAGCAATTCAAACTTGCTTAATTATAGGAATTTAAAGAGCAGGGCCTTTGTTAAGGACTGTTATTACTAATATAAGGAATCTTATTGAATGATCCTTGGTCTCTTTGAATTAGATTAATTAGCCTACAGCAGTCTACTGTTGAACATACATACTTCGCCAGAAATTTTAACCACACCCAGTCCTCTGTCTTTCCACCCAGCCACTCAGACATCCCCAGCTACCTTTTTTGGTCCACCTAGCTGGAGGGTGACTTTGATTTTTTGTCAGATCTTCTCATCCCTGATGCTTCAAAGAAACTCCAAGAATCCATAGCTCACTGAGCAACTTTTAAATTATCAACCAAAGATAATAACAGGTGGGATTGCTCTGTGGCTCAGTGGGTGGCCTGCCAAACCGAGAGGTGTAGTTTCCATTGCCACACAGCACAAACTGGGTGTTTTCTATGTGAGTATTTACAAAAAAAATATATAAGTAGGAATCAGTTACTTTATTTGGTTATAATACCAAATTTTTTCAGCTTTGCTTTTATAGTATGTGATGTACAGTGCTCATAGTATCAGTGAGACATTATGCCTCTCATACTTAATCCAATGTTATAATAATGTGTTGTGTGTGTTGGCTACCATGCCTCTTGGAGCTTAATAATGATACTAAACACTGTTACTAAAGAGAAAGATATAGGTAGTATTTGTCCAATTAAGTCTGACAAAAGTCACTGACTCCATGTTTCACTCAATCATTTGAATTTTAAAGAGGATTGGAAAGGCTGAGAACAGGGATTCATCAGTTATTAATATAAATAACTCTTCAAAAATATAAAACATATGCTTTATCGATAGAGATACTTGAATAAAATGTCATTTATCAGGTTTGCTAAAAAACAGAGAGTAGAGACAAAAAGCTCTGATGAAGACTTGCATATAAAGGATTTATTTATTGAGAAAGATAAAGAAAATGATGAAGAAATGCACAGAATTCTTGTGGTAAGGACTTATAAAACCTTTTTGACTTAGATAAACTCAGGTTACCTATAAAATAATGGTTTGGCAATTATGGACACATTGGCACATTACCAACATCTGCTATATAGAATCTGCTTTATAGAATAGAGGTTCAAAAATGAAGTTTTACAGTATTAGGTGATTTTTCTTAACATATTGGCGGTTGCCAATAACGCTTTCTTGTGACATAGTCTAGATGCATTGAGTAAAAATTTCACAGGTTGAGATGAAAAGCCGCACCGAAGCCGAGATGTGCGTCCGTTGGGCTTTAACCACACAATTCGTGTATTTTTTAAACAAGTGAATTATTTAGGTACCTATATTGTGGTGACGATTACGTGTTTCTGTATTTAATTTTTATGCCGAGGAAGTATAGTGCAATAATAATAAAACTTACACAAGCGGTAAAATATGCTGCTTTACAAGTCGCAAGTCCGGCGCCATATTACTACTGCCATCTCCGGGTGGGTGTACCCGGACACCTGTTTAGTTCTTTTGACTTGTATAATAGGATGCGTTTTGAGGAATTGTTCAGAATTATGCCCACGGCTATTTTCTGCCATCGCTCCGTTCGCCATCGGCAGGAAATTCTTCCTCACACCTTAAATGGTCTTGTACAGTGCGGTTTTAGAGAAACTTTCTCTCGCAAACGCTTAGCTTGCTGAATGAGCTCTCTGCCAAGGTTTTCTCCAAGGACTACAGTATGGGGTTCTTGAAGGGTCGGCAACGCGCGAGTGATGCAAGCGTCCATAGGCTGCGATGTCCGCTTACCATCAGACGGACCGCTAACTTGTTTGCCACCTACTTGGTATAAGAAAAATCATTTATGTATATACCCTAACATTGTAAACAAAAGTTAATTATTGGTTTAATGTCTATTGTCATACACACTTTGTGGATGCCCAGTAAGTTTAATGGCGATTTTTAACCATGGCTGTAGGCTCGAGGTTAGAGCTTTACATAGTGGGCTGCGGCATATTATGATTTATTTATTTGAACATAATGTAAAATGCTAAGTGCCAGTAAATATATTTTGCGATGCATATTGTGCAAGTTATTGGCTTTGAAATTATAAAAATTGTGCCGGCCCTGCTCTAACTATCAAGCCGCGTGTTATAAAAATCACGTTAATTAGGGTGGGCCTTACAAACACTTCCAGCGTTATATACAGGTAATCGGTTCATAGGTATTTGAGATATCTGACAAAAAAATAATTCTACGGAACCCTTATGTGTTTCATACTAAGAGGCAATAAAGAATATCTTTTGGCTGTGCGGCGCTAGTTAGGTAGTCACTGCGCCTTAACATACAAGAACGGAATTAATTAAAATTTAGTATGTGCTTGCGCTAGCCAAGATTTTACGGATAGTACGCCTCCTCTCCTTCGAACTGATTACCTTCTTTACTCTTATCTGATCTTAATAGATAATTATAATTTTTTTTTACTCTATTGTTTCAATGAATGTCATCCCTGCACTAAAATTTTGGATATGTGCCCGATGTATGAATATGTAAAAAAAATAGAATAAAAACTAATATGCAAAGAATATACTTAAAATACACTGTCACAATCAAATTTAATCATTTAGATTGCCAAAATATAAATACCTTTAGTACTAGGTATTGTATTATCGAAGTAACTACAACATACATAGAGCGCGACATTTGTATTGTTATCTCTTGATACAAATAAAATTTTAAAACAGTTAATCTAAAAATGTGATCTATTCATAAGAATTTATGTTTACAGCACAGGGGAGCTATTGTACCTAATATTGAATCAATAACATTAAAGGAACCGATAATTCCAGAAGTTCTCCTGCCGAGGGATGTAAGTATGATTTACCTTATTGTTTTTTTACTTTTTAGAAGTAGGTATTGTGTGCACACATACTTACAATATTTTTTTTATGTAAAATTATAATTTATATAATAAATATAAAATAAATATAATACCAGATCATATCCTGTATATAATGTAAATACAACACTTCCCTTAAGTTTCCCGTATGTCATTCATTACTTCCCAGAATTCGTTCTTTATTAGCCACACTACCGAATAGTGTAATAATATAGTGTATAATTTTTTTTTTTTCAAAACCAACTGGTTCGATTTCTGGCTAGGAATATTAATTTTTGAAAAATCCAATAATGCTGTTTTAGGCATCAAAATTATCATCAAAATAGAGTCCGAGACTTATTTGAGTACTTTTCGCTATTCGTCAACTAACTCCACAACGTCCGCCTATTCGCAATGGGCCTGCATATAGGTAGGCAAAAACTCCTTTCTCGAAAAAGAGGCTGAGGCAGGCAAGACTATTTTAATATTTAGGGCTTTTTACGTTTTGTAAATAGGATGGATTTGGCGAGGAGCATCCAAATCAGCTGCTGCAACAGCTGTTAGGTGACAGGACGGTAGAAGAAATGTTATTACGGGGTGAACAATCTCTGATACAAATCAGCGGGTTAGATGTTACAAGACTGGATTTTCCAGATAAGTTACTGGATATAACTAATATGCCGCCTCGAAGGTCTTTGCATATGGAGAAGATACCAGATCAAAACATTACACCGTTTAATAAATGTAGGTATACCTATTTATTTTCATTGATATTGAATCAGATTCAGTTGCATGGGACATACAACTAAAATACAACCTTACACACTATATATCCATAACTATAATTTTTTAATGCTCAAAAAATTGCTATTTATCGTTGTCGCAAAAACATATTAAGTAATAATAACTAATGTTTTTGTTTATTCATACATTCAATTAATTAATGTTATTAACTTTGTTTCTAACAATTCACGGGCATTTTCTGGATGAATATGCGTTTTGCGACTATGGTAATTAGCGCTTAATGGTAATAACACGTTTTGAGTAGCAAAATGTCTATATTTAAAGATGTTAGGTGTAACACAGTTAATTCATGTTTTCTATCTCGTGAATTGTTAGCTGTGTTTCATATTTTTTAGTTAAACCTAAAGTTTGGTATAGTTGCAGAGCAGGTAATGTTGCTTTTTAGATACTACCATTACTGTCATTCCGAAAACACGTATTGGACGGAATGAATAGAAAAAATTGCATTCTACTCCAATAAAAAGGGGTTAACGTTCTTTATAAGTGGTTGTAAATTTTTTTAAGTTTGAGCCCGGTGTTTCATAAAAGCGAGTCTTTATGATTCTTTTTCCTGCATACGTAAACGTGCAAAAACAAGTAGTTATGTGATTTCTACAATCCGCACTGGGCCCGCGTAATGGACTAAGCCCAAAATTGCCCTCGCGCAAGCGTAGGTCGTGACCTAATAGAGAGGACGTATAATGCGGGTAAAGTTAAGGATGGAACTAATTTATTGCACTGTTTGGAACTGAAATACTTAATTGTGTGAAATTTTTTTTAAACAGCTGGAGTAGAGGAGCTTTTGCCCATTGCGGACAATGAAAAAGGTAAGAACCTGCCTATTTAACATTTGTTGGTAAATTTTACTAGTCCAAATATGTTGTCCACAATAAATTAAATGTACTAATAAAAAATAGCTTAGTCACATTAATAAAATCTGCCAAGTGCGAGTCGGACTGTACCATTACCATTATCTATAAAAACAGCAAAAAACCACGATGGTTGTATGGGAGCCCCCCTTAAATATTTGTTTTATTTCAATTATTTATTTTTAAAGTGAACATATAACTAAATATTCTGTGCATATTTCAAGCGTCTACCTGTTGGCGTTATCAATATCAAGTAAAAAAATCTCATTTGTTGTATGGCACCCCCCTAAAGTATTTATTTTATTCTGTTTTTTAGTATTTTTTGTTTAAGCGGCAACAGAAATACATCTTCTGTGAAAATTTCAACGGTCTTACTATCACGGTTCATGAGATACAGCCTGGTGACAGACAGACGGACGGAGGACGAAAAGCGGAGTCTTAGTAATAGGGTCTAGTTTTTACCCTTTGCGTACGGAACCCAAAAAACGACATATGTTACATCTGTATAAGCATGAAAGATGTCTAAAAGTGATATTTCTGAAAAGCACTCGGAAGATGCTCTTGTAAAATCAATTTATAGACTATTTTGAAAAATATATAAAGCACAGATTTTAGAACGCAAATAAATGTTAGTTATATAAAAATTTAATAAGTATTCAGTGTACCAATCTAATCATGTATTCTAAATATTAAAACAATGTTTACGCAGACATTCCTCCAATTCCTGAATTCCCTCTGCCTCCCCAAATTGAATTGCCTGTTCCTGAAGTGCCTATTCCAGAAGCGCCTGTTCCTGAAGAGCCTATTCCTGAAGTGCCTGTTCCTCAAGAAAAGTTAGTAATACCCTTGTCTCACTGATATATGACAAAATACTATCATAGTATTTATATACTTTTAGTTACGGATTGAATCTACGAAATTAGTATGGGCAGGCTAGTATAATGTCAAGAATGGTTTTTTTTAAGGGTTTTTAGAATAAAATAAAATTTGCATTAGCTTACATATGGTATGGTTTTTTTTCGTTAGAAAGAAACTTTTGTTAAATGTTTGTCTTAGTTTACAAAACTATATTATTTTTTTTATTTCCATATTTCAGTTTTCAAATTAAGACAACACAACTAGAAAAAGTTTAGAAACATTTATCCAAAAGGATGAACTTTAGGGCTTACACTACAAACTACTGAAAGTTTGAATAGGGAAAAATGTGTTTTAGCGTTTTTACAATACTTAGAGCAAAAACAAAAAAAAAAATGTATATATTTTATATTTTTCTATATCTTATATATATTTTTATTAATTGCCAAAAAAATCGCCGTAACCCATTATCTGTTAAAATTACAAATATTTTCAAATATTCGTAAAATTTCGTTCAAATGTTGGACAGACATATACAGAGCAAAGACACATTGGGGTACGCAACCCCAAAAAACATACACACCATATACACAGAGGTAGTAGTATTTTATACCAAAATGATTTTATTAGGTACCGACCAAACTCTTATACACCTACCCACATTATTTCAATAAGTCACTAATGTTGCTATTACAGGTTGTATAGCAGTGGAGTAGTAATCTTGTCATTTTTTATTACATTTGTAACATGTCTTGTAGCCGATGTATTATTATTTATGTATTTATGCTATTCCAAAATCAGTAAAATTACAAACAAGGAAAAATTAAAATGGATAGCATATAGCTTCTGTAGTAAATTCTATAGCTTTTATAATGCCAAAAATACAGTTTAACTTTGGTGTATTAATTTTATATTTTAATTTACAGCCAAATTGCCGCTGATAAAGAAGTGACAAAAGGACAAGAAGCAGAAATTGAACAAATGCCTGTGAAGGAACCGGCCAAAAGAGTAAGCAAGCGAAATGACACAGTAGTGCCCGACTTAGAGTTGCAGGTACAGCCTTTATAAAATAACTGTCTTAAATTCCTTTAGGATATATAGGTATATATACATAATCTTCACGGTTTTTACCCCTAGAAGGGGTTAACGAGTGGCTGGATACATACATCATAATTTAGTGTACAACCCTTTTTACGAACTACTTTAGTTCTATGTGACAGAGTGTGAGCCTATCGCCCCAACACAGCGTCTTATAAAGTGTATCTGGATTAAGTTGGTTTATATTTATCCCATACTTTGTAAATTACTAGCTTTCAAGTAATAAGTGGCAAAATAAAAAAACAAGAACAGAAAAATATTGCCAATTCCTGACAAACTATTTAAAGTAAGTCAGATTGGGCGAAAACAAACGCGAAACATCAGTACTCTGACATATTTGTTCAAAATGCCGTGTTTATAAGTTTTTATTCTTAAGCTGCGGCTTTTAAGCGTTTTTAGCTGTTTACTTTAGGTTAAAGTAAGTTACACCAATACCACAGTTCAAAGATTCGTATAGTCGTAAGTCGTAAAGCGTTTGATGTTGAAGAAACGTTGTCGACCACGTCTAGCCGCGATTACTATGTCTAGACGCCTTCGATGAATGTTTAAAATGTGGCTATACGCTGGTCAAATATTAAAATGACAAAGACCTACGCCTTAGTATAAGTACAATACATGCCTACGCTAGAAAGACGCCGACTGCATGCAGTGAAAGTGTGAAATAAAGTATTATCTTTTTTTTGTTTTAGGAGTTGGAAGACACGGTACCACCAAAACGTCGCCGACGTGCTAGAAAAGGACCTATTATCGACAATGCTATCCATATCGATACGGAGACGTTTCGCGCTCGCCTCGAAGATAACTATGTGGAGTGTAAATGCATAGTGCGTATATTTTTTATCTATAAAGTCCACTAGGGCCACCACTAGATATTTTTAACTGACTGCCTGCCAAAAGGAGGGTCATGTTTTTGACGTATGTATGAAGATTCAAATTTATGGCGCTTCGTGTAGCCTACACGGCTTGATGGGTTTTACTAAATAAGGTGTCTTCAGATTCGTCTTGATTTCGGTAGGGCTACGTGATTTCATCGTAAAATAAACTTGATAAAAATACCAGAAATAAAAAAATGCAATCTAGTGCTAAGGTACCAAATGAAATGTTTCATTGTGCAAAATACAAATTCAAAATTTAGGTAAAGATAGCATAAAATAAATATGGCGGTCATAGCCTCTTAAAATCTTGATAAAATTAGTAAGAAATCAAAACATTAAAAAAAAGTAACTACTGAAGGGTTATGTACCAATATAATTTTTTCGACTGATGGCCATTATGTTCCGTATTAGCGTTTATTATTTGTTTAGGGTGGTAACAATCAAGTATTTTACACACACATTGTGTCTTCAATATGGCTAAACAAAATTCGAGATTTCTGGAATTGTTTTATGCTATTCAGTTTTTTAGCAGTCGGGTCACGTACGTACCTACAGCGGAAGCCTTATAGGACCTCATCTGAAATTTGGTAAATATATAGGTTTCTGTGACCTAAATACGGGACGTGTAACGTAAATAAATGAATTTTGAATATGGGAAGCACTTTTGGCGGTCACTTATAAAATTTAGCAAACTGTACCGTGTGACATATCAAATGAAAGGGCTTGTTTTGAGGATCTCAAATATTTTTTTTTTATTATTTTAGAAAATTTAACTACTGAGCCTCAAATTTAGAAAATAATACAGAATATAGTTCTTTACCTATAGCTTACAGGAAAACCTATGCGAAGTCTATGGTCTTAAAATAATTTAGCCAAAAGACTTTGCGCTGCAATCAAGAAAATTAGATAATTAGTGTGATAATTTGTTGCAGACCAGTATAGATGATCTTGCAAACCTCAATATACCTGTCCGGATGTACTTTCGAAGGCCCTGCCACGGCGGGCACAAGGTGTTTCCTAACATAGCGAACACCGTTTCTAGGATGTTCATGAGAAACCTGGCTGTTGTCCAAAAGAGGCATGAAGAGAAAACGCAAGATAAAGAGGTAAATCATAACAGCTTACTAGCCTTTGGATTTATTGGTAACTTGTGTGCAGTATCCATTAGTGCATATGTGTCATTAAATTTGACTTTTCTACTTTGAAGGCTTGTATTTTTATGTGGTGGTGGGCCATGGCACACTAGCAACTTTCAGTCGCGCCATTTAGCCACTGTAAATCTGAAGTGAATGCCAACAGTAACAATAGTAGCAGAAACTTAGTAGTCGCGAATCAGTTGCGATGCAGTCGCAAAAACGCGCGAACACTCCTTAAATCGCTCAAACACGAATTCGAATTGCGCAATTTGGCAACTAACCCGATAGTTTGCAGTGACCATTAAAGTTTATGTTCTTACTGAATTTATTTATTTATTTATTTCAGGACAACCAACAAAGTATACATAAATTACATAGCAATTACATTGGTTCAGGACTAAATTACTTAATGCTACTTTAATTACAGGCTGCCACGACATTCATAGTAAAAAATGCAAAACGAAGACTTAATATACTTAGACACAATAAATACAAAAAATCAAAAAACGCAAAGAAAAACACAAAACGCAAAAAATACAAAACATGCAAAAACACAAAAAAGAAGACAATAAGTTAATAGCATTATTATTTTATTTTATTTTTTCCTATAGGAATACAGATAGTTAGGTATATAAGGGAAAAAGCAGAAAAATTATAGTTGTTTAGGTGAAAAGAGATCGAGCACTGCGGCTCTGAATTGGCGCAGTGTGCAGAACATATCAATTCTATTTGTAGATGAGCGTGATAATTGACTATATTGTAGTTGTATCCTGTTGATGGTGGAAAAATGCCCTAAATTGGTTCTAGACCTTTTAGCATGAAAAGGCAGGTATCTGGAGGGCCGACACAATTTCAGAGGAACGTTTAACTTTATTTGGCTCAATAGCTTTATTTAAACAGCTCTCGGCTCTTTGGTATGCAAGTTAGAACTCTTTCTTAAAATGGTACATGGGAAAAACTAATTGGGAATCAGTAATCACTGCTGCATTGTTTTATATAGGTTCCAGTGCCCAGTCCCCCACGAGGAATGCTAAGAAGGTCTGCAGTAGAGACAACAGTTATAATAAATGACACAGAACCTTCTATCATATTGCCAACAACAGAACCCACAGTTCTACAAGAAATAGACATATCGCTGATGCCTACGCAAAAATTGGATTCTCCACCTAAAAAACAACGGCGATCCATAGAAGAACCCACTGCTTCGGTAAGCGTTTAAAAATTGTTATAAAACATATTCTTACCACAGCGTAAACATTTATACAGTCTGACATCGACAGCGTCCAAACAGAGCAATTGTGAGATGTGCGCGGTGGAACAGGGAGCGGAACGATGCCCAACGGCATATGTTTTCTCATATTGCTATTTGGGAACCGTCTAGCAAGGCATAGGGCACAATAAATGTCTAGTATGAATGAAAGTTAGACTGTGGTTCGACTCTTTTATTCAGTCATATCCAATAGCTTGGGCTTTCTAAGGCAATGTTAGGTATCAAGGCGACAATTTATTATGTTATACATATGTGCTTTATTTCTTACTATAAAGGCTGGACGGCACGGCACAGCTTAAATCGACAAAATGCCAGCCACGGCACGGGATGAAAATTTAAGGTCATAGCTCAGCGAGCTATGGAGAGAGCTATGCTTGGTGTTTTTTTGCCCGATTAAATCCGAAACGAGATTTCTTGAAGAATCAAAGTTACCGGCATAGCTCAAATAGTTAGCTAGCTGAAGTGGCGAATGGGCAGGCCAGATCGCTCGCCGAACCGATAACCAATGGTGAAGAAACGTTCTCGAGTGGTCACGACGGAACGGAAGACGCAGGGTTGGACGGTCCCCTACCAGGTAGACAGATGACCTGATTGTAGCCGCAGGAAGCTAAAGGGCGCGGGCGGCTCAGATCAGCTGACATTTGGAGGTAGCCTACGTTCAGCAGTGGACGTATTCCGGCTGAACTGATAAAATCACATTCGTTTACTTTTTCCGTTACGTGTTGTGTGGAGAGAGTCGTGGCAATGTTTTTCTTTCTATTCTCGCACCATCTGTGTCAATGTGTCCTGTTACAACATGAAGCACACCGCAGGATGCTCCGGCGTGCCGCGTCATACATATAAATCTTCTCGAAGAATGCCTAAACATCTTTGTAGCTATATCGGCGAAATATGTGTCTTAGGCCTTCATTGGGTAGTGACCTGTCTGCTGAACCGAGGGGCGTAGGTTCGATCCCCGCACAGGACGAACATTTATGTGTCAACAGTCTGGGTGTTTTCTGTGTATAATAATACGTATGTATTTAAAAAAAATGCAAAGCATATATTTTTTGTACAGCCTAAAAAGCGACGAGTTGGCCTGACTACCATCCGAAAGACTAGACTCCTAGATATATCGGTGCCGATTTTGGGTAAGATTCACTTGTTTTATTTAGTGCACAACTAGTAACTGTAGGATTTATATTTGGCGCTTTAATTTTATGACAATATTGATTTATTATATGCTGCAAAATAATTGCCTCCGAAAAAACAGGAGTTGCCACTAAGCTGCTGTGATACGTAAAGAATGTAAAAATCAAGTATGTATGTATGTATGTTTTCTTAGTATTTTTTTATTTGGTAAAGTAAAAAGAACTAGTGCGTAATCTTCATTTTTCGCACGCAATACATCCTAGTTAAATATATTTTTTTTGAGCGACTGTATTAAAAATAGATTTTCAACTGCTTAGCTTTCAGCAGTTACATTTGTTCTTCTTTTGCTCTAACAGATCAAGAAAAAGAAAACATACCACCACACAGGAACCAAAACGTACCTCCTCAAATACAACAAGAACTACCTTCCGAGCAGATGCAACTAGAAGAAACCCTACCTCCCCCAGAACCCCAACAGCCATCTGCCACTGAAAAAAGACTGATGTCTTTGCTAGAAGAAGCAGGAATCGCAGAAATAGAAACACGCCCTGATGATCCTAAACGTTCAGGGTTGGAAGAGGAACCTAAATCTAGAAGAACTGAAAGATTTGGAAGTGAGAGCTCCGAGACTCCTTTGGGAAGTTTAGACAGGACTAAGGTATCTCTAGGAGATTCAGCGAAAACTAACGACTCCATACGACGATTGCGGTTAGTTTGTATCAATATTTTTGTAGTTATGTATAGATATTACTGCCCTATGGCTCAGTGGGGAGTGCTCCTGTCTGCTAAACCGAGGGGTGTGGGTTCCATTTGTCCTGTGCAGGGGACAAACATTTACGTTCAATAAACATTATTGCTTGTCTTCAGTCTGAGTTGTTTCTATTTATAATGTGTATGTATTTATAAAAAAATGAATAAGTATTTTCATCAGTAAGTAAGTACTCTTAGACTTATTCGCATCGAAACTAAGTTTGGTTATAAGCGTGGGATTCCTTAGGCAAAATTGCCCCATAAGCGTCTTTTAATCGACTTGAGTCACCATTATCGTTTCTGCTTATTTCGTATTTTCCTGTATGAAAAAATCCTATAACCTGGCTACATAATAAAATTTCTAAATTTTATTATTATTACAGTTAAAGTTTTCTCCAATCGATAAAATTTATTATTCTATATTTAGCAATTTTACGTCTTAAGGCTTGTCTTATACGATTAAAACTCTGGTGATGCCTAATTATTGATGGAATTAAAATGAAGACTAAAGTGCCACAGTGGTTGATTGTTGGAGTCAAGGGCCTGGGTAATTCCCAGTAGAGGCCTACTCGTTGTTTTAACCCATGAAAGGTTAAACTCCCTTAACGTTTAATAAGATGTGTACGGTGGATATAATGAGCAATATTGTGCGCTGCAATGGCGTTTATATTATATCTGACCACTGTGGTGTTTAATTTATACTTATTAAGATGTAGCTTCCACTGCTAAAAGCAATAGATAGATAACTCTTTATGGTCACCAGTATTTACAATAGTGAATATTTAAACTATGTAACAATTTAGGCAGTTCTATCGCTGTTTAGCTGTAATGCTGTAAGTTAAAGAAAACGGCCAAATGCATATCGGACACATTAGAGCCCGTTCGTTGACCCAACTCTGAGGTTCAATAGGTGGTTTAAAGAAATTAAGACATTCGAATGGCCACTGGTTTAAAAATTAAGACAGGCAAATTGCCACTTGCCACTGGCTTAAAAATTAAGACAGTTGAATGGCCTCTGGTTTAAAAATTACAAACGAAGGCACATATAAAAAAACATAAAGATATTTTTTTGGTATTATGATATTATTTTTGTTACTTTACAGTGAAGAATGGGGAACATATCGCACCATGTTGAAGATCGCGGACGCCGCAAAAAGAATGTCTCCGTCGCCGATAACGGTGCACACCCTTGTAGCCAACATCCCGGACGGTACAGGGAGGAAAAGAATCGCCGCCGCACGATGTTTTGCCTCTGTTCTCAGTAAGTACCTATATTAAAAATTTCGTTTTTAGGATTCCGTATCCAAAAGGTAAAAAACGGGACCCTATTACTAATACTCCGTTGTCGGTCCGTCCGTCTGTCACCAGGTTCTATTTCATGAACCGTGATAGTTAGACAGTTGAAATTTACAGATGATGTATTTCTGTTGCCGCTATAACAACAAATACTAAAAACAGAATAAAATAAATATTTAAAGGGTCATACAACAAACGTGATTTTTTTACTCGTTTTTGCTCAATATTGATAACGGCAACAGATAGACGCTTGAAATATTCACAGAATAGAATAGAATAGATTTCGCAAAAATATATCGTTCTAAGTACCTACTTTACCTATACTACCTTATATAATAAACACTACATATCTTCTAATATTATAAAGAATAGTGTGAATTAGTTTGTATTTACGTGTATAATAATCTTCGAAACCACTTGATTGATATTATCGAATTTAGATAGTTATAATTACGCCAACAAGTGGCGCTGTACATTGGTACGGTCTTATTCATTATTTCTCTATACTCTGGACTAAATTGAAATCCAAACTAAACAGAAATTTATTTTTTGCAGAACTCAAACAGTACAATTTTATAAAAGTCATTAAAGAACCGGGCACTCAAAATATTCAAAACATCATTTTGGGTCCTAGTTATATAGAAATTATGTCTTAGTTGAGCTGCAGGAGATGAAAAACAAATATGATTCATAGTTCTGGAATGCAATGTCAATAAAGTATCGCAAAAATAATCGATAGCTAATCGAATATAATCTCATTTAGCTGTGTGATGATTAATTGTTATACTTACATTTATTTAAGCAATTAAATTTTTAAACTTATCGGGTCTTACCCGCGAATAAACATTTACCTTTTTGTTTTGTTAATTAAGACCCGAAAAGTGTTAAAGTACTTTTCATTATAATTGCGGGAGATCTATTTTGACGGCGGGTTCCTATTAATGTTAGTCTGAGCCGAAGACGAGGGTTAACTGTCCGAACCAGTTTGAATGAGAGTCCCGCACGTGTATCGAACGACTTATTGCATAAAGTTGCGAAGAATGGAACATTTTGTCTGCATTTTTTATTGGTAGAGTAAAAAGCACTAGTGCCAAATTCAATTTTCCGCACGCAAATCATTTACGTAATATATCACTTTCTGAGCAACTGTATTAAAAAAGTATTGTGTACAAAGCGCGAGTTCAAAAAGTATTATTTAAGCTATTTTGTCATCAATTTACATTTTATGCAACTTTAGTTGCAATAACAGATTTATTTCAAGTAATGTAAATGAATCTTATTGTATTCAGTATTTAATTAAGTAATAATTAATATTAGTAAATAAGTCACTTTTTTAAATTATTTAGTGCTTTTCGTTTTGTACATTACAGTTTAAGGGTTAGCTCATATCTTATAGAAGATGCGCTGGCGTATTTTCAGTCGGCTTAACTTGGTTCGATAAACTTATTTATACTTCTCACCTCTTACTATATATATATATATATATATATAGTGTAGCAGTTTGATTTATTGATTTTTCTGTTTCGGCGTTACACGATCGACGATGAGCGACTTCTTTCAGATCTTCTGTCAGATGTGAGCTGTGTGTTTATGTTAAATTACGGAACATGTATGTTTGGCAATGCAAAATCAATGTTTCGTTTGCACCCCTATGCGTAAGAGAAGGTAATTCGAAGTAATGGTTCCTTTTAAGGTATGCGTACTCAAAGGGAGCATGCCAGTGGAGCTGGGGTCTCATTGTTTTTGGTTTTATAAAGAGAGCCGTTTTTATTTATTACTACTAAAAACTTTTATCAAAAAATATAAAACTTGAATCGTTGAAATAGTTTTAATACGTGTTATAAATATAATAGTAAAGTCACAGAGTGAGTATTAGATACAGGAGATCCGACAAAGGCGTCTAGACAGGGTAAATGTTCAATAAGTACAGGACAGGGAGCGATCCCAAGTATCCTCAGTATTATGGAGACGTCGGTAATTTTCTGAGGCTAGTTGATGTCGCTCCCTGCCCCGCACTTACCGCACGATTTCCCCTTGTCGGACCTTTGTATTTAATCACTTTGTGGTGATATTGAGTTAAGGTATAAGGGAGTTGACTTACTATTTGATTCTTATATTCATAAATAGTAATATATGCCAAATATAATCGATTAGAAGATATATTGTGTACTAAAAAAGAATACAATTTCTTACTAAAAAATTTAGATATATTTACTATTACTTTTATATATTTTTTATATTTTCCAATTTATGATTAATTTAACAGATGTTATTTGTTTTCTAATGATTGTTAGGTATCTACTTAGTATTAAATTTGTTATCGTTAAATTTTTGACATATTTTATTAATGATTAAGTTTCGCGTCGCTACAACGCCAAAGCAGCAAGCTGGTCTTGATTATATAATAAAATGACTAAGGCAAAGAAACGAACCGTAGTTTAAGGTGAATACAGCAATACATTTTTTTTTCTGTAGGACAGATTGTTGTCGTCCCATACAAAAAAAAATGTTACGAAATAACTCTTCCAAATGCACTATGAGCCATCTCTGGCGTTGGCTTTTTGGACCAATTGCCCATTCCCCTTTGTGACAGTTGTGTTTAATAATTGATTAAAGGTGAATTTTTATAATGCACACTGCTGAACCAAAAGCTTACTTAGTAACTTAGTAGCTCTAGTCAGACAAAATGAGGACACTACTTTTGTTATGTTTGACATGAAAATTGTGTGAACCAGAGCTGTAGTACTCACAACACAAGCGTGTAGTCTAGCCAGCAAAGCTTATAAATGGATGACACAGGCTTGACATAGCTTTAAACATTTAACACATGTTTGCTAAATGTGAGCCGGTAATAACTAAAATTGAATTTAATTTTACGGTTATAATCTATGGTTTCTATTAGTTTAATTATTTTTATATGTTTGTTAAAAAAAAAAACCTTTGGATAATTTTGAAGAAAAAGAAATTTTGAAAATTTTCGATTTGTTATTGTCATATTCGATTGGTAACACTTTTTCGATATTGTTGTTTGATACTATATTTTTTAATTTGTTTTATTACATATACACGTCAAAAAATTTTTTGGGGAACAATGCTATTTAGCAAAAAAAAAATATTACTAAAGACACTTAGAAGGTTATTTTTTACGTTTGATATCGCACATTATATGTTATAAAACTTTCAGTTAATTTCGTTGATTTGTTCTTTGTTAATTATTTTTCGGTTTTATAAAAAAAACATTTTATAATTTGTTATAGTTGTTACCTTGTTATGTTACTCTTTCCATATAATTTTGATTGATTGTTGAATAGAAAATAAATACGTTTGATATGAACATTTATTTTATTTGAATATTTTGTATAATAATAATGATATGATTTCTGTACAAGTTTACATATTTCAACTAGATTGAAGTCAACTAGATATTTTAATAAGTTTCTTAACAATAACTAGGTAGACTTAACAATGAATTTACAATATATAACAGTGAATGAAAGCTATACAATGAACAGTTGACTTAATTCATTTCCTAGTCCATTTTACATAAATTACAAAATACTCTAGAATTGGAATACAACTATTACACTAATAAATTAGCACTAGGAGGCGACCTTTTTACATAATTTCAACTTAAATTATAAAGCATTAGGAAATAATTATGTATAAACGGTGTTTTTAGCCTAAGTTGGTGTAATAACACTTAGAATGTCTTTAAATTCATATAAAATCAGTCTCCTAAAATGTTACCGAGCTTGTGGATAAACTGTTACACTTAAATTATACAATAGTTTAAACTGAAAGGCAGTTATGTGGTTACAAACAGGACGTATCGACACTGGACGTTTGGCCGAAACTTATCAATCAAATAACCTTTGACATAATTTGACATACGATCAACTTTTTTTTGAGTGATCCGTTTCCTAAGATTCCCTAAATATTTACGCCCAACTAAGATTACACAAGATAGTAAATACTTCCAACCACACCAACATTTCACAGCCTTACTGCAGTCGTCCAAGCTCTACTTAAATCACTAACTTTGTCTTATAAGTTTAGGAATGATTGGCAACCACTGTATACCTGTATAAATTAAACATAATTTCAGTTTTTTTTTTAGGATTGGCTCATACCTGACTTATCTTGCGTCGCCTACCTTGAGTCGCGTATCGCCAGTGTAGAAGGATATATATATATATATATATATCAAACCGTCCACACTTGACCGGTGATCCGTTAGTGGGTCGAGTGCCGCGACCGAAAATACGCCGCCGAAGGTAGGTCAGGTGTGGCCCAGCCCTTAGTGATACAAAAAAACGTATGTAGTATGCATGATATTAAGACTTACAACCCCAATTTGAAAATTTCATCTATCTTGAAAATTTTTATTTCATATTAGTATGGTGTACACAAGTGTAATATAATATAACACAAGTCAACAAAAAAAAACTTTTTTTGTGTTTGTTATTTAATGACTTGTCTGATTTTTACATTGAAAAATAACCAAAAACTCAATTTATAAAAAAAAAAGTTTGTTTTTGTACTTTATACCATGATGAATAAAATACACAATTTTTGCCAAATGCTTAGAGGTAACCATACTTAATAAGCAAACTTAATGAGATAAAAATATTATTTCTGTTATAAATTAGGTATAAGAAATCAAAATCCTCAACAGCACAAACAGAACTCAGGCACAAATTCGTGTTGACTTGTGTTATATAGCCACTGAATTACATACTAATCATTTGTTTATTATTAAAAAAAACTACCGATTAGTTAACACAATTTTCATTTTACATTTAAATCCTTTTTCATGCGATACAATCAGACTTATCGACAACAAAGGACATATTGACAAAAAAAAAAAACAATACATGGATGCCCTGATTGGCATGCACTTGGAATGATGCACATTTCATTTGGCTAATAGTGCTTATTAGCCTAAAAAGTGAGCTGATTTGCAAGTGTTAATTTTAAAATAACCTTGGAAATAAAAAAAAAGGAATTAGTACTTTTACCGTATGATAGTGCAGAACAATATTTGAATTATAAATTATTTTAGCTAGTTTAGAATTAAATTGTTTAATTTAAATGACGAGGCTACGTTCATTCGTATTTATACATCTCACGGAGCTAGAGAATCAGTGTCATAGTCTTCAATTGGTACATTTTCAATATCCATTTGTGAGTAATTCATACTTTCGAAGTACTGTTGTGGCTTACCATTCCAAAGAGAATCTTCTCCGTGAGATTTTATAGATTTCAGATTTGAAATGTCGATTGAATCTGCATTGTCATATAGTATAGAATTAGTTAGTTCTAACGCGAGGTTTTGGGGGCTCTCGTATGCTAAACGGTAGTCCTTGCCGAGTTCTGGCGAAGGGCGCACCAAATGAAGACGTGAAAAAAGCGGTGCCAAACGTTCTGTACGGGCTACATACTCCGCTACGAGATCTCGACTTTCCACCGATTTGAGAGAGTCTTGATAGTTCTCTGATTCGGAGCTCCGGATTTCCGCGTGTGCTTGGCGAATTTTCTGTCAACATTATCAATAAAAATTAAATGAATGTTATTTCGGGTTTGACTAATATCGATATAAGTCGAATCTGTAAAAAAACAAATATAACATTGGCGTAGCTATTAATTAGGTAACAAAACAAAAGTTTACATTTAACAAATATTATAAGTTTAATAGCTTTCTAAGTCTTTCTCTTTTTTGAAGAAAAGTTGTGTGATCAAACTATGTACTTTCGAGAAATTAAGAAAAATACTCATTGGTGACGCTGGGCTCGAAACTTCATTCCTCAGAACGCGAGGCAGACAATAAGCACTAGACCACCACCGACGAAATGGGTTATCGCTGTTGAAATATTTGTCTTGATAATTAAATACGAGGTCTCGAGAGGATTTTTTTCGTAATTGATTAGGGGTTTCATTCCCAACTCTGCATCTACCTAGCTACGCCAATGAATACCCGGTATACAAATCTGATAAAACATAGAACAGAATTATCCCTGCTACACAAATGCTGCCCCCAATTGAAATTAGTAAAAGTCTCTGAGATGAGATCATTTGTCTCATTTATAGGTAAAAACTAAAGATTACTGCTAAGTTTCCATTAAAACGTTTCGGGGCAAGACAATCAAGGCAGTTCGTTTTTGACGTCGAGGCATGTTGGCGTGCTGTGATTGGCTGATGCCTGCTGCACCGCTTGCCGCCCGAACCTCTTATGAAAATATATCTAAATGTAAACTATAATCATCTAGCGACCAGGGGCCTGATACCGTTATTTCTTTAATACTTTAGACTCGATAACTCTTGTATGCAAATATGTTTGACTGAACCTTGAATGTAATTCGTGAATTTAGCGTGGAATTGGCTAGTCTAAAGTACTCGACAGATTACGTAATAAGTCCCCAGATGATTTTACCAACTTCAATTAGGAGCAGATAGTTTGTAATGAATAAGCACTTATTTGCATGTTTATAGAAACAGCTTTAATTAACAATTGTTTGCCATTTGAAACAAACAACTAACTAAAGATTGTTTACGCATATTTAACAATACGAAAAGAATTACAGTATAGAACATGAAGAAACATTAGATTAAATTAAAAAGGGTTAAGATACGGCATACGCAAACTAATTGTCGAAAGAAATGGGCCAGGCGATACGTATGGCTACGCGAGGTTCTACCACGGTTGGCAACACTCCGATAAACACCCAAAGAACAGTAAAAACTCGCGGTCGTGATAGAAACTGTAGGAGACGAGCGGCGGCGACGTTGCCTCTTGCGTGGTATACATTCGTTGCACGGGTTTTACTATTTGGATTAGACAAAGCTGCCAAACCGCTAGTTGTATTTATTGCACGTACTAAAATTGCAACGTTATTTTTACACAAAAAGGGCTAAAAAAAAAGGGGGTGATTAGATTTCCTTATTCCAGATTATTATTTAAGAATGAAACGTGATTGCGTGTGGTATGTTTTCGACTTCTCAACGATTATTATACTTGTTTGACAAACAAGCATTTATGCATCAATATAATTATCAAAATAAAATTAATTAGAATCAGTTTCTTTAATGATACCTCAACAAATGAGACTGACTGAGAAAACAGAATCTTTGTAGTGTGATTTTTTTCCAAAGTTAGCTCAGAGAGCGCGATGCCGTATCTACACCTTTTTAAGTTTGTTTTAAGGGACAGACAATACAGATTGTTTCATGGATAAAAGAGAGCTAACAGATTGTAGAAAAATGTAGTAGGGCTATGAAAATGTTCCATATCATTTTTGCAGTCATTAAATCGTTTTTACCTGTCATTTGACAACATTGGAATGTCTTCGATAACAGAATATAAGTATGTTCTTTTAAAAAAATATTTAGTCGGTTTGCTAGATTATGGCAAAAAATGTGAAAAGCGTGCGTTTTAATCTGTACAACCTTATATTCTTGAAAAAAAAAAAATTTTAGCGCCACCTATAAAAAACAAATTTATTGACTTTGTTTTGGTTATTTGGCGAGTATCTAGAATTCAAATCATATGGAATACCAGTTTTGAAAATTGTTGAAGATATAATACGCCTTTTTCTTGCTTAAATGCACATATCCATTTCCATTTTACTAATTGGTTGGTAAAATTATTTTAACTTCCATGTATGGACGAGAGTTCTTTCTCTTTTCTTTGATTTGAAAACATGTGTCTGTGATTTCAAAGTGCTTCAAAACTACTGAATAAATTGTAATAGGCAGTGAAGAACTGTGTTATGCATAAAACCTTTTAAATAATTTATTATTAGATCAATATGCCACTATGTCAACAAAACTATAAATTAAAATAATGGGAAATGAACATAAAACGCTGTTAATATATCATGTGAGGTGTGCTTTTTATTTAGAATAGCCAAAAAAGGTTCTCAAAGATGAAGATGTTCTCAAAGAAAAGCATGACATTAATGAAAAAAATTACTGATGGAAACTAATGAGATGAAGTTTAGAAATATGTCTTTGCAGTGTACAATCTACAAAGCAATAATTTCTTTTGCACTACACATTATAATGTGCGTATTTTAGATTCAAATATCTTTATAGTTAAATAGCTTATATTCCTTCTATGTTTTAAAATGTATTGTCGATTGCAAGAAAAAGGTACAATATTCATTTTAGTGCTGGTCATTAAAATGGAATTCTCATAAATGTTTGACATATATTTAAAGTATTTTTAAATCCTAAAAGAGAGATGCCCTTCTAGAATTAAAAAATACAGAGGAACTGACCTCAATTCTGAAGCTATAATAATTGTTACATACATACCTATGTATTTACTCTTACTTTTTGAAATTGTGTCATGGTAACACCCAAACAGAAAAACAAAATTATAGCAAATATGAAAAGATTTGTTTTCTCTGTAAAATTAACAAACAATATTTTTATAGTAGAATTCTTAATAGAATTAGTAATTGATATACCTTAACCACACATTAGATTTAGTTCACAAGCATTCCTGTTTAACAGGTAACATAATGACTTAGTAGAATTGCATTCGTATTATCTTATATAATGTAATTTTTAGTACCATTAAAGGGGTAACTGAATAAACAGTACCATAGCAGTATTAATACCATAGCAATATGTAAGTATGAAATGTTACTTAAAAATTATTTTATACCAGCATTTTGGTTAGTTTACCCACACATTTGATCAATATCCAAACCTTTTTTCAATCCAAACCAAATTTATGAAAACCATAGACCAAGAATTATGTTCGAAAAAGAATATAGTTCTTAATCTTTATAAATTAGTAGATAACCAACCACATTTCAAAAATGCATTTGTTAGAAAATCATGCTTTCCTAAACTACGAGGCTCGGACCAACACAATCTACAAAAATAAAAATCAAACTACTACGAAAACAATAAAAAGAAAAAAACAACTTAAATTAAAAAAAAATAAAAAACAAATAATGAAACTAAAGCGAAACGAATATGAAAAAAATAAAACTTACGGTCGACATAATGGCATGTTCTAGGACGCGATCGTCGGGCACGCACTCGCCTCGCGGTCCGCTCGCGGCTTGAGAACCAAAACCGAAACATGAGAACGATCACAGCGGTTCGTTAGTATCACTGAGTGCACTGTCACACGGTGGGTTTAGCACGACACGGTTAAGGTCAATATAATCAAAAATATAAATATGCTTAAATCAAAATATAGTTAAGATCCGGTATCTTTGAAAGTGAACCAGTTATTCCAGAAGGAGCGTGCTCGCACCTTGTTGTCGTGATGCGGGGTCGAGGCGCGTCGGAGCGGCGGCGTCGGTTTCTGCTCTTTCCTTACGGGTGGCGGGACGGACGCGTCGCGGGACACGCGGCTGCGCACAGAGGTCGACGACCGCACGGAGTGAGCCGACGGGGGGCGCGGGGGATGGGAATGTGGCGCTGGGGACCTAGGGGGCCTTGGTGCCAGCCCCTTGTTCGCAGTGTGAAGCGGTATTTTGCTCGGCCTGCGCCGTGGCGTCTCCGATATCCTTGCCTCTGCATCCTCGTCCGGTATAGGCACCGGCTCCATGTCTCGCATACTGCTGTGTGAGCGACTCTCTCTATTTCGCTCCAAGCTATCATTGCCGGGGGTCTTCTGTTTTACTTCAAGTTGACTAACTGTTGCCTTCGTGCTTTCCAGTTCTACTGTTTTCTCGTCCAGCTGTAATACGAAATTTAGCATTAAGTCGCCATCTGGGGTCAAACTAAGCAATGCCTGTATTATGGGTAGCAGACAAAAAAGTAATTAAAAAAACGGGTTGCACTCCGGGAGTCCGGCAGAAGTGAAAACATACAACCTAGATATAATATTTTAACATGTGTAATCCGCACTTTCATCTTTTCATTACAACAATTTCCTCTTACTTTGTATTCGTTCTGTAGAGTTTAACATTTTTTACCCAAAAAAAAGTGCACAACGCCGCTAAAGAAGTTTTCCTTCAAAAATCTTTTTATTTTGTCAATCATCCTATTACAGCGGGGCATTATGGTTTCCGTCTTACGAATTTTCGATCAGCCTGACGCGAGCGTATCATGTTTTACCCATCACAAAAAAAGTGCACAACGCCGCTAAAGAAGTTTTCACTAGTAAATATTAATAAATTAAATACTGAATATACCAACATTTGTCCTGGTAATCGAACCCACGCACTTCGATATATTTATTATGATACTCGGAGTTAAGTAAACATTTATATGCCCATGTTTTACCGGATAATATTGTTTCTTTTCAGCGATATTTTGATCGTTAATAAATAAGGCATATCCATATCCGTATTAATTTTAACACTTTGAATTTTACCATATTGAATCCATATGAGGATGAAATCATAATGCTTTTTGTTACGGAATGCTGACTTACCTGAAACTTCAAGTCGTCATTGACTTCCCGCGCTCGCTCCAAGCTCTGCAAAAGTGATGTACGTTGCAACGCCGCACGTTGCAATCGCTCCAGTAACACCTGAAATATAAATAAAAGAATTTAATTAAAACTTCGTATAGCACGAACGCTAAGCAGGAAGAATTTCGTTCAATGACCGGTCACTATTTGTCTCTGTTGCACGCGCATAATTATTTGCCGTCGCAATCGCACAGATGTAATGACCTCAGTTTTAGAGGAGCGCAATGATCATCATTTTTATTTTCGTCATTACGTAGTTAGACCCCTGAAGAACTGCCATACTGGTACAAATCACCCAGTATTTTCTGTCTCCTGGTCTGTAAAGACAATTACAAGCCTCCGCTCGCGCTGATTTCGATTATCGGCGGGGAAAAACTTCCGCCTCCTTGATTGTAGTAAGAAAGTTTGCTATAGTCATTCCTGCAGGAACTTGAATTTACCGGGATAAAGTACTATATGTCCTCCGTCTCTTCAACTATCCCTAAGCATAATTTCAGCTCAATTGGATGCCCCGTTGTAACGATATATAGACAAACAAACAAACTTTTATATTTATAACATTAGAGTAGATTTAATGGATTTTTTATCAAGGTAAGAAGTTGGAAGATCTAAATACATATAAATACTTTTAATTGTGTAGTTACTAATTATAAGCCGACACATCTAGTGTCTAAATATGGCGTGGCTTATATGACTCATATGCAAGTGACACTTAATAGACAAAATATTAACTACTTATTGACCATGTTGGGAGGGAAACATTTGGTTATCTACTGATCAGTAGATAGCATATTGTGTATATTAAAGGCAACATTCTAATAATGGATCCCTCAACATGGTTAAAAAAAATAAAGTTGCACAAGGTCAGCGGATTTCTAAAATACGAACTTATGCAGTTTTTTTATGCGATATATAGAATATTATGGAGTGACCATAAAAGTAATCATAAAAAAATAGTAAGATTTCGGTGTAACATCTGTTCTCAATGCATATCTACACTGTTATTAAATATTTAAGTATTATATTTATTATTGCCTTATCTTACACAGTGAAGTGCAATAATCATCTTTGCTGCTTTAAGCACAAGGTTGAAAATTAATTGCGCACGAGGCTACTAAAAATGTAAATCGGTTACGAAATATTGATCTAATTAATTTATTAAAAATTAACGGTTAAGGATATTAAAATTTCCAGCTGTTGAATTTTAGGTATTGTCCCATACATTTATTATCATGATAATATTAAATTTAATGATTTAAAAGTGATTTCGGATGAAAAAAATTATCGAGCCAAAATGAGCCGGCATTGTTTCAGATCGGTAGCTCTTATTCTTGACTATATTTGCCAGGGACTCCGGCCGCCTTAAATCTGGTTATCGGCGTAGGATTCTTCGGCAACTCCTTGATTATACTAAAACAGTTTGATATAGCAATCTATAGATGCATCTACAGTTTGTTCGGTTAGTAAATTTAATTAGTTATTCCCGGAAACTTTTTGGAATTTCCGGGATAAAGAGTAGCCGTTGTCATATTTCAGGACCTAACCTATATGCGTGCTAAGTTTCATCCCGATCCATCCAGTGGTTGAAGCTTCATTGAGAAACCAACATCCAAACTTTCGCATTTATAATATAAGTAAGATAAGATTTTTATTCTTTAAAACTATCAATTTTTCAATGCCTCGTCTGAAATCTATGCTTAAATTTCGGCTTATTCACACGTCAACAATAAACCTTACCTACGCGTAGATTGAGCCACATTAATAAAAAAACACTTGATTTGTTTATGAAATAAGTAACCTATTTTCAAAATTATATTGTTGTAATGAAATAATGACTTTGAGGTTACAATGAGATCATACTTAATGCACCAGCTCAATGCGATCGAATCGATCTATTAGAAAGGCCAAGGTTAATCACGTACGCTACACTTGTGAGCGGAACGGATCGGAGTTTAGGCAAGAACGATTCGCGATGCCACGAATTACATGTAATCAGCGGCTGACGCAAAAAAGTAATAAGATGAAATTATTGTCTACATCAAGGACGCCAACAGATATGACGAAATTGAGTCATTTAGTCTTGTGCGGCACAACGGTAGCTTGTATTTTGGAGGCAAATTCGCTCACGCTCCATTAGCTACGTTGTTCCGCGTTAATTTTACCGAAATCTAATGTTACGTCACAAGTGTCACGTTAGCCATCTGTGAAGTGGCAACACGCTGCGGCCCGCAAGAGGAGTCCAGTCCGTGGCTCGCACGGAATGTTACCTCACTAGTTGAGAAATTGACGAGCGATTTACGAATGCGGCACAAAAAGTTAACCGGAAGTTCTTAGTTTGTTGTGTTGCCAATAAAACAAGTTTATGTTGAAACTTTGGTAAAAAAGAATTTGGAGTTATGTACTCTTTAGTTATCAGATTTCTAACAAAATGGATAAACTGAAGGTCGTAGTTTGGTCATAACTGGCATCAAATAATCTAGGGTTCCGCAGAAAACTGTCGCCTTTTACTTTTGTCATGATCTTCTATATGTGTTTAGATCTGTTTCAATTTATCAGATAGATTTTTTAGACATAGATTTCTGTCTCTTGTGTGTATATTTACAATGTTTACATTGGTTTTACCTGTTTGGGTCAAATCTTGCAATCGTAATCTCTATTACTTATGCTTGAACAAAGTTATGCCCTATCAAGACTAAAATTTATTAAGTAAAAAAATATTTAAAAAAACAAGCTTACTTATATAAAAATTAACTTAAAAGTAGAAAACAAGCACCTTTACATCACGGAGCAACAAATCGTGGGCACTTCTTTAGTAGTGTTGTATGATAGTTGAAAAGTGCCCACGATTTTTTTGCTAAGTGATGTATGGGAGCCTATTTTCTACATTTTTAGTTAATTTTTTAAAGGCGTGCTTTTTAAATATTTTTTAATAATATCATTTTTGAAAAGCAAATAATAATCCATAGTTCCTATTTCAAAGATATTGCGAAAATATCGAAAAATTGTTTAAAAGCAAGACTCGGGACCCTAACTTAAAATTACGATTAACCTGCCTTCTATGACAGTTAGAAACACAGCTATCTATAATCACGTGCACGTGGCCGAGACAAGAGACCACAGCGTTTTCAGAATAAGTCAACATGGGCGTCATATCGATTTTTAAGTATTTATTTACTTAAAAAATAATTCGATTGTTTAGAATTCAGTAGTGACATCCTTGGACTATGAAATTATTCAGTCGTTAATATAAATTTTATACGTTAACATATTGTTTATGTTTAAAACAAAAGGTTCCGAGTCAAACCTGCTAAATAAACTTTAAGAGCATTAAAAAAAAACTAACTAGTTTACGTAATCATGTTTTGGGCTCCGTCACAAACTCCTGTTACAACTCTAAGTCTAAGCCCGTTCACGTGCGCAGTAAACAAGTTTGAATTGCGCAGCCAATGGACAATAAATAGGAGGACAAAATAGTTTTATAGTTTGATAAAATAGTTAGATTATTTTGGGGATAGGGAAACCTTAAACGTGGGGTAGCCAAGAAAACACGAGGTAGGTCGGTAGTCTACTGACCAATTTGACTATCGAGGATTTTGGCTGTATTGTACCTTGTTCTTTTTTACCGTAGTCTATTCTAGACAGATAGCTAGCTACGCTTACGAAGTAACCCAAAAATCAAACTTTTCAATGTAGATGTTAGAAGTAGAACTGACCTGATTGTGCACAGTGTATGTGAGCAATTGCCTCTGCAGTTCAAGAGGGTTGGTCTCTTGTAGGATGGCAGTGAACTTGGCAGATTGCGGCGTGGTGACGCGCGGCACGATCGGCGAGCAAAGTGCGCGGTCCAACCGGCCGAGCGGCGTGCGGCACGCAACACTGATCGGACTGCTCGCTGCTGCAATACAAAGACATTAATAAATATAAATACTAATATTATAAACACAAATATCTAGATGATTGTTACTCAGTAAAGCCATAACGACTAACCGGATGGAAATGGAATATGTCATTTGAATAGTTGTTAGAAGTTTTCATAGTTCCGTTTATCACAAAGTAAGAAGTTCCATAGGGAACTAAGAGGGCCATGATGGGCTTTGGCATGAACGTCGCAAGACTAATAGATTAGGTATCCCTGCCCAATCTTGACTTTCTTTTTATAGTTCATCCAAAACTGGCAAAAGAGAGAATACTTTGAAGTTAGTATTTTAAGACTTCTGGGACATATAAGACACTAACACTGCATCACAAGCAGTGGTGCGACGTTGGGCTCACCACTTGTCACGCGAGACTAAAGTGATCCCCCACATTATAATGTGAATGTATATACAGCCACTAGTTAAGGGCTTTTGGGTAATAAAACTGCAACGATTTACCTTGTCCTTATATACCATCACATCAATACCGCAATGGTATGGTATGGTATGATGATATGAATAATGTTATTGTTCTATAAATTTGTTAAATAAGATGAAAGAGACGTTATTAAAGGTTTCTTCGATTTCGATTTTACATAACACTTAAGATTTAGTTGAGTAGCCTAATAGCAATATGTCGACACCACACTTATCGCCTAAGGGATGATCACAGATATCACGAACTTCAAATCTGGCGGCGGCGGACAAACCCTCCACCAACTCATAGCCCCTTCGACATCTTGTCATACTGGCCGAAATCATCGGAGTTACACCGAGTACTTGCGTAGGGTCTTTTCCTCATGGTGTAACATCCTTCGCTCCCTACAAACTCTAGTCTCTTCTATTAGGGTATTCACAATACAGTACACCTGCCACGCCAGGTAGCTTTATTCATTTATCTCCTGAATTAAGTCTATTTGTCGTCTTTGTTATTACAATTTGTGCGCAAAGTCATGCAATTTGCCGAAGTTGTTCTCTGTCGAATTTGTGGCGGGCAGTTGAAATTCTTGGTAAAATCCACGTTTTCATGATATTCCATTTCATAATCGACCTTACGGCAACAAATTGTGTCAATGTTAGTTCCTTACCTAGAAACCAAACGCGGAACACTCAACGTGGTATTTGCAACGTACTTCACACCACTTGCCCAAAACTCGGTCACTCGCCAAAGAACTTATCTGGCCGAATGTACGGGTGCTCCTTTTGAATAGCAATATTAATTCAAATTGAAATTAAAAGACATCATTTTTGAATAGATATAGAATTACATTTGATATTAAAATTATTTCGCGGCACACAAAATTATAATCTCTGACGTAATAGTATAAAATAGATGCGATAAAAGCGAAATTTGCATTATTTATGCGATAAATGCGAAATTAAAAACTAAAATGCGATGATTGCTTTAACAAATCAAGATTTAAAAGGCAGCAGCTATGTAGGTCCCAATGAAGAGTCCATTTTATTTGCGACATCCCGTCGCGCCGCGCCGATAATGCATAAGATAGTTGTATGTTGAAGACAGCAGTTTAGAAGAACTTGGATAAATTGTCTGTACACATGATATCTAACCCAACAAATTAATGTTACCAGCACAATAGCAGATTATGTTGTCCATCTGAAGCAGCAGCCTTGCCTACGTCATCTTTGGATACAAGTTTGATATTAAAAAGTTTAGACAAAATTCCATTTTGTAAAGATATACCGCAGGAAGAACTGACTGATGGGTATAGTCATTTCAATAGACAACTGTTCTACTTACTATTAGTATACTAGTTATAATTTTTAATCTATGGCCGCCAGAGGAGCGCCGATGAGGTGCTTACCTAGGGCGCTCTTAACATTTAATCCACCTCTGGGTGGCTTTATATATGTTCAATACGTTGCGCTTTAGATAAACGGTAAAATAAAAGACCTGGGACAGAATAATATACCCAGATGTATATTCCTGAAGAACTATTAGAAGCCAGGATATATATTGAATAATAATATATTAATACTTACCTATAAACCACCACGACATAATCTACCCTTTACAAAATTTTAAAAATAAAATTCTTCGGCGCCACCTTAATATAGTTCAGGAACAAACTTTAGAATTTCAATATCATGATCTAAGTCATGACTGACCAGACATCCCGCAGAAGACCCCAGAAAAGTAAAAATATGGGAAGTTGTTGTGCAGATAATGGCTTCCTTCCATGAACTCTTGTACGAACTCCGTATAGACGTTTTTTCTAGATTAGAGGGAGTAATTAGTTTTTAAAGGGTCTGCAACACGCCAGCACAGTAAGTATACAAGTAAACCTTATTTTTTCTAGGTTTACAGTTAAAAGCACTACAATACTATTCAATACTCTTATTAGTGTAACAAACGACTAACGATTACGTTGACCTTAGTGGTATAAATAAAGAAAGGGAAAAGTGGGCCGAAACAGGAAGGGAAAAACGTATAATAATTAGCAGTTATGAGGACTATGGTTTCTGTTTCTACACATTGCATACCTCTAGCGTGATGCGCTTCTGCGTCGACGCTAGCGAGTCTTGCGAGCAGTGCATCCCTCTCTGCGCGTAGATCTCCGCAGTTCGTGCACGCCGGAGCCCCGAGAGCTCGCGCGAACGACGCTTCAGCCCCCTCACGTTCCTCCTCCCCGTCGCCTCCCAACCCCACCCTCTCCAGTTCCCCTCGCACCAGCTCTGCTTCGTCGCGCAAACGTTGACCCTGGAATTTATCAACAATAAACAATATAACAAATTATTATCCCAAAACGCCAAGTTTTGAAAATACTAAATCTGCCAGTATCCGCTCGATTTATTTCAAACGGTCGAGTTCTTGTTGTCGAACTACGTCGACACAGTCATGGAGGCGCGACAAAATGTATGACTGGCTGGACAGCCCTGACTAGCCATATGTGACGTGTAGGGTAGCTGGGTCGCCTCCCGTCTCCCCGCGCACAACACCTTACGTTTGCTCTATCTAGACGACTTCAATGGCCGATGTATAAAATACTATAATAATAAGCTGTCGCACTATGCTGCGCTTAGTGTTGCACCTAGAAACTGTTATTTATCGTGTCTTATAAACTTTCTTGAACATCAAAGACTTGAACGCGGGCAAGTCCTTCTGACAATAGGTTGCTACTGAAGGCCAAGGTCTGCAAAGAAGCCTAAGAATGCAAAGTTTATCGTATAAAATAGCACATACCTTTCTCTGGATGACATCCAAAAGCGCCCACAGTTCATCTTCGATCGGTCGTGTTCTTGAAGTCGAAGCAGAGGCGGAGGAGGAATGAGCGTCCTTTCCACAGGAGGTCTCGGTGCTGAATCCCGAGTCCTGCACAGACGGCTGCGGTTTGCGTTCTCCGCCGGCCAGCTTCCGGCGCACGCGCACTCCCGGCTCCCATTCCCTTCGACTCTCTCCGCTGCTGCCCGTCGACGGCGCCATTTTCGAGCGGAGGTTGGGGAATGTCTCGATGACGAGGTCCCGAAACTCAAGCAGAGCTCCGACCTCATTCTGGAGTTCCTGTTTTAAAATAAAACAGTCTACTATAATAGCCAATGCCTTCTGCTTTCCTCAGATTTCGGAATTTTTAAAAATAAATTACCTAACGTTTTAGTAAATTTCTAAAAAGTTTTTTACAAATACTTGGATTCAACTGATGCCAGAACCATTTTCAAGAAATTTATTTTAGGAACTATGAACCCCCACTCCGGTGTGGCGTACAATTTTTGATACCTGCGATCGTGTTTTACATCTGTAGATGTCTTATGTCAACTTTATTATTTTTAAATGGGTATTAAATAAACAACAAAACAAGCTAACTAATTTTGTCTTTATCCAATCGAATATTAAAACTAGACTTGTCCTTAATGCTTATTCAGTATCTAACCTTATTGCTAAATAAACAAAATGCAGCCATTTACATATTTTTTTGGATTGAATATAAAATAGGAATTGGCGATAGTAACTGACCTGTAGAGCGACAAGGGACTTAGCCTGCTCCGAGATGAGGTAGTGGAAGGGCCCTGGTGGCGAGCGCAGTTGGAGACAATCCATGCCCGAACCACCCGACCCCCCGCTGGCGCTGTCTGCACCGCCCGTCTGAAATAATAAAGCAAACGTTTTATGTAGCCATATTTTAAGGGTTCCGTAGCCAGACCAACAAAGTAACAAACGTACATTAGGTCATTCGTTAGTTCTCGCCAGCCTTCATGTTGGGGCACGGCCTAGCTTCATAAGCGAGGGTGATTTCGACCATAGTCCACACGCGCGCCCAGTGCGAATTGTGGACTTCACATACGTCTTTCTTATATACGTTTTTTCTTACGTACGCAGGTTTCCTTATGATGTTTCCTTTACCTACAAGCCAGTGATGTTAATCCATAAATCAGCGTAATAGAGAAATTAAGAAAAGACACGACGACTCCTGGTTTCGAACCTCCGCTACTTAGAACTATTCGTCAGTTAGTCGCACGCAACATCGTAATTCTACTGTTCTTACTTATTTATGAAATTCAGTTAAAATACAGTCAAAACCAAAGCCAATTTTTTTTTACTGGGTAACTTTGCCTTTTACCTATACCATGACTTTACACAGTATTTTATTTTTCTGGTGGCTATTCCGTTTTCTATTCTCATTTGCACCGCGAAATGTATACCAATGTTATAAATTTTAGAATATACTTGTTATTAATAAGAACTTACTATCCTATAAGCCACTTGCGATATTTTTGTTACATATAATAGAATACAATTACTTAAATATATTAAATTATTCTAAAAAGGACAGAATAATTGATTACTTGGTTAAACTTGGGTTATTTTTGAATAGCCGGTGTGTGTGAGCATATAGCAGTACCGGGCACAAAGCAGAGACAAGAAAACTTGAAACAATTTTGGTTGCCCCTACCGGAAATCAAACCTGGTAGCCATGGTAGCCCAACGATTTGCGTCTGTGCAACTCGGTCCTTAATTTTGAAGGTAAAAAAATATAAAAAAACCTGCCAAGTGCGAGTCCAACTCGCACACTGATGATTCCTTACCTAATTAATAGGATTCTTAAAAGTTTAGTAATAGCCTAACCACTGTTTATTTTGTAAGTTTGTAGTCGGCTCAATATTAAGACATTTAACATGTTATTTTAAGACTGTACTTACTTATAGGTTTCCTTGTAGTTTATGAGTAATGAACTAATTTCTGTATCTTTTTCAAAATATTAATTAAGCTAAGTAGTTCTAAAAATAAGGTAAATGGTCAATTTTCATGTATTTTAATTAATTACTTTAAAAATATCAATTTTCTAATGATACAATAATATCACAGAAATTCATGTCTTCTTTCAATTTTGATAAGTTAAAGTTTGCTATCCAGTAGATTCGGAGTAAATTGGCTGTGACAGACAGACACACAAGTGATCCTATAAGGATTCCGCAGTTTTTTCATTCGAACGAACCGAACCCTACAAAAAACTTTCTGATTTAGCATCTATGACAATTTAAAGAATACCTATAGTGCAACCTAAGAAGTGATCTAAATCTGTCATTTTCACAATATAAGCATTGTCTATTTGACAGACGTTATCCACATCTGATACACAATATACCAGATAAAAACTTCTAGAACTGTGTGGCAATTTTAGTTAGTACTTCAGTACGTGACAATACAATAAGTACGAAGTGGACACAAAACACCGTCGCCGCGTGATGCAGCGTAAAATTGAGTCACGGTCCGTTGAATGCGCCTAGTGCCCGGACGGGAGGCCCGCCCATTGTAATGCAGGTGTTGTTCGATAGAGTTGTTGGTAACGAGTTTAGATTTCAATATTCTTCTACAAATAAATATTGTAATTACTACTGAAATTGATAACAGTGAAAAATCTTCACTTTCTACGGTAATGTAAATGTAGGTTAACGTTAATAGTTTATATGATAAAAATAGGTATTAATTATGTGTTGAGAAAAAGTGCACGACGACAAATATTTACAGCCAGATCTAGGGGCTTACTCCTGACAACAATCCAAATTACAATCGAATGTTAATCTTAAATTATCTCGTATAACAGCAAACAATTTTAAATAATAACATGGCAATTGCATTTGATAAGATACCGTTTGATTTTGTGTCACAAAAATGTATGCTATTGGCCACACCAGCTGATGGCAGTTTTACACCGGAATTGAAATCGAGTGTCGAGAGTTACCCAGCTGGAACATATAAATGTACGTGGTGCACATTTCATATCAGGAATCAAACACGTCATATTTAGCTAAGCAGACTTCCTGCTATTAGAAACTGAGTTAAAAATCCAAAATCTCTCAAAAAATTAACTCAAATAACCTAACTTCTGGGGAAATATACGTTGGCGAAATATAATAATTTATATCGTTAAACAGAAAATTAGAAATCGCCATAAAATTGCCGCATAATTGAGCTATGAGATTCAATAGGCTGCTTCGCTTTCATTTTCCCAAGTAATTCAAGCAGAATATGGAGGTAGTGATTGACATTGCTGACTGATTGGCGATTTCAATCATAGGTGCAGGAATAGAAAATAACCCGCTGTCGCTACTAATCGTTTAGTACGTACTTACTAACGTACTTTAAATATTGACAAGAAATGTGATAACTATAACTAGTGTAACACCACCCCTTGGTGTTCAATGTATTGAGAGACCAGGTTTGACAAACTTAAAATCAATTTTCTATTTTTAAGTAGTCTTTATTTGGTACTTAGAGTTTTACAACTTTAGTTAAGTCTTTATTTAGTACTAAGAGTTTTACAACTTTAAGTCAAAGTCCACGCTTTAGTTCTTGATATTAATATCAACGTGGATACCTTCACGCGTTATTGAGTAAAAGGGACTTCTTTTTTTAATATGTTATCACTACAAATTAACGAATTTCCTATATTTGTGATCTTGTGTCAAATTTCATGATTCTAGGACAACGGGAAGTACCCCATATTTTTTGATTTATTTGTGATGCCAAAATATGCGACAAAAATGGCCGTATTTCGGATGTATTTTTTATTACGTCGACTATAAGTTTCATTTTTTTGCAGCTTCAAGTAACCGTAGACTTTAGTATTTGATAATAATTTCAACTTTATTCCTTCACGCGTCTCTGACAAAAAGGGTCTTGACACATAGAAGGACAATTAAGTGATCCTTTAAGGGTTCCTTTTTTCCTTTGGAGGTACGGAACCCCTAAAATGGGAACCAAATGACGCCGCCGGTGCGTTAGCCGCCATTTTGGATGTAATGTAGAGTTGTTTTTGATAAATAACTCGGGTTATTTTGAATTTTTCAGCAGAAAACATTTAAGAGGCGTTTTAATTTTTAGATGTATCTATCAATTAGAAAGTTTACGATAAACACTGAAAAAAACATAAACTAAATGTTAAAATAAGCAGATGAAAAAAAATTGTTATCGACGCCGATAACACCCGATGAAGCAGAACCGATAAACTAAAATGTCGGTGTCATTTCCTAAGTGCTGATAAAATTCCTATCTACATCTATTTGGTACTATAAGCTGCAAGTATCTATCGTATTTTTCACTTGGCCGATTATGTGTTTGGTTTAAAAAAGTTTCTGGACTAAAATAACAAGTCTTGGTCAAGCTACACTCATTGGGCGCAAATCCCTTGTATTTCAATAAACGTCACTTTAACAAAAACTAAACTAAAGACGAGATATTTACAGGCCATGGCCTGTGCCCCTGGCTAATTTAACTTTGTGACTTTGTGAATTTGTAATTGCTATTGTAATTGTTGTTTTTTCTCATTTCGTGTTATCAGTACAAGTAAAATTACAAAATGGGTCACGCAAAGTGATATCAAAGCTCTCTCTGATGAACAGTAAAAGGTTCTTCAAGATAGAAGTTATTGGATTTTTGAAGGGTCGGCAACGCGCGAGTGATGCCCCTGGTGTTACAAGCGTCCATAGGCTACGGTGCCTGCTTAACATCGGGCGGGCCGTATGCTTGTTTGCCACTTTAGTGGTATTAAAAAAAAAAAATCAACCGTTGCAAATGCTAATTTTAAAGGTAAAATTAAAATTACAAAATGGGTCCCGTTAAGTGATATCAACTGTTGCAAATGCTAATTTTAAAGGTAAAATAACAAAATGGTCACGCAAAGTGACATCAACTGTTGCAAAGGCTTATTTTAAAGGTAAAATTACAAAATGGGTCACGCAAAATGATAGCAACTGTTGAAATGCTAATTCTGCCTTTAGTTACAAGAAATAAAATCTATATAAATATGCTACTTGGTTTGTAAATCTTACTGTTATTTTTAGTTAACTTACAAATCTGCTAACATAATAGTTAAGGGGCTGACTAGACTCAACAGGCCAGCGCCGCCTTTTGATATTTTGAATTTTCTATTCGTACACTTTTTCTTTTGAAAATGTTTAATGTTATCAAGCTAGTGGTAAGTTACTTTAGAACGTTATATACTGTTACGTGCAATAACAATACGAGTTAATATTTATTATACTTAGTAATACGAGTTAATATTTATTATATATTTTTGGCTTCGGTATCGATTGTAGATCACACCCCAATTATTCTTTTAAAAAAATATTCAATGCACAGTTTTGACTTTCCTACCATTTTATTATATGCATAGATATAGATAGTATTCATATATATATTTTTAGAATAAGTTGAGTAGTGTGTATCGATCGAAATCAATCTACAAACGGTGACTATCAGCAAGTTAGCAAATTAAAAAAAAAGTATATCTTATAGATATACTGTCCGATAAATGATTGATTTACGTTATGTATAATAGAATAAAGATAAAAGAACATAATTAAGGGGCTAACATATGTGAAAGTGGCGCCCCAATTAGATTTTTCAATTTGTATTCATCACATAAGGAATTTTGAAAAAGTACTCACATTAAAAGTTTAAAGTACAAGTAAGCTATTTTTAGAAAGTTTAAGTCGCTATATATTATGCATGTATAGGCTAGAAAGTAAACTTTCCAGCCTGCACGACAATAATATCTAGCAAATAAAACTTTCTAAAAATTGCTTACTTGTACATAAAACTTTTAATTTAAGCACTTTTTTAAAAATGAGTTTGTATTTAATGGAAATTAAAAAAATTTAGTGAGGGCGCCACTTTCACTTATGTTAGCCCCTTAATAGAATTGTTAGTATTTTTTATAAAAGTAGGTACGTAGATACGTACGATGTAAACCAGCCTTACTAAGTATTTAACGGAATATAGACGTTAATATTTGTTTCACGTTACAGTTTTTATATAATTCTTGACAAGTTGAACATACGTATTAGTATAAAAGTATTTAGATTTTAAATAACCGCGTGATTTATCTACCTACAAGTAGGTATAGTTATGTCCTTGTATAACATTTGACAAGTTTATAATACTGACTTATGGATATGCCTAAATCAACTAGTTCCGCATAAAATATTTATAATTTTAATTACTTAACGAAAGATACAATTGAGACATGTATATAAATCATTGAATCTAGAGTTGAGTTTTCTCTAAATACCTATCAACAAAAACGTCACTTAATATAGTTTTGTTTTGATACCCATTTATATGTATAACATAACTTAATATCCGTATATGTAAAATTGGTCATGTTTGTCAATCTAGATCTCAGTTTGTATTTTAGTTACAAGTTTAATATTGTTATACAGGATACTTAAATTCTTAAACTTTAATCACTTAAGTGCCAAAAAAGTGTAAGTTAAAGCACTTTTTTTTTAATTTTACTCGATACTATTTTTTATTATGAAAAACCTTGTTTTGCACAAATTTGTCATTGGATCATAAAAACAACAGGCTATTAAGCGATTATTTTAAAAATGACGATATTGGTTTTTTAATAACTATCGTAGTTTTTGATAAACAACGTTTTTTTGGTATTTTGCCAAATTTGCGCGTTGGCTGCTTCTGTCATACCTACTAGTCAGCAATTATATAGGCATAGGCGCACTCTTAACATCATTATACATATATGATATTTCTATTTGTGAGCTCGCAATAAATTATGCAACTTACATGCTTACTTAAGTTTATTTTTAGGTGTATTAGATATATCTCATCTTACGTCTAGACATGCTGTTTCAACAAGATACCTATAATTTATAAGAAACATAACTTAAATTTAAAGTGTAAAATACAGTGATATATTGGTGACAAAGTTAAACATTTGCCAAAAGTAATTGCCAGGATCAATAAAATAAAGCTATTTTAGCGTTTCCTTGATATATTTTTTACTCATACGGAAAAAATAAAACATTAACTTAGAGTTGCTTAGTAGATATAATTTAGGTGTTTTCCATTTGTAGTGAAGCAAAACAAACGAGAGGCAAATTTCGTATGAAACAAACACCTAAATATATACTTTAAAAAAATTAAGGTTTTAGTACAGTAGTAGTAGGTATTATTAAACAGAAATCAGTGTCGGGCCACAATACAGTGTCGTATCGTCACAATGAGCCGTGTAGAAAGCGAGCCGCGTAATTACAGCGCCCGCCGCGCCCGGTGACAAACCTCCACAAAACAATCGACGGAATTATTCCCGTGGACTGCGTTTTCGGTAGCGATTTCATACAGTTTCACTTTCTTTACCGTGCCGCTAGTTACGTCACAGCAAGGCCGTGTCCGTCCAATTTCTCTAAACACTCCAGTTATAATAACATCTAACGCAGAGTGACATTAGCTGTGGCCTGCTTTCGTGGTTAGACGGAACTGCGGCTGTTGACAATTGTTCTTGTTCCTAAGTACCGACGTAACCAACTTTAATGTCCACCTACGCCGGCTGTCAGGTGTCTACAATGTTAGCAAACTATTTCGTTTATAAGACAGGCGCGATAATAACAGAATTATATCATTAGTTCAACCTAACGCGGGATTATTAAAATAAAAAAAAAAATATTCCAAGCAAATTAAAAAAAAAAATTAACAATTATGTTTGCTAGAGGAGACGCTGTAAGCAGACGTCATGTCACAGATTTTTCAGATACCCATTTTATACTATACAAATAAGTATTCAAAGTCAGCTTATAACTAACTGACGTGCAATGCCTTGCACTTTAATAGCATTTTTGTAATTGAATCACAAAGGGCGCGTTCGTCTTGGGATTAGGAGTTCCCACTATTAATACTTTTCACACTTTTGATAACGCCAATTTTGTCACCGACACCTACCGTTCGTGTAGCTTTGAAACGTTACTAACAAAATTTTTGGTTGCAAAACTTGCAAAACGAACGGTTGACGTACACACACTACGATAAAACACACATACACTACCATGAACAATGAATATGTATAGGCAGTTTGACAGATTAACACAAAAATCCCCACCTCTAGACATGGGTCTAAAGATTCATTTTTCGGTGGAAAAAGTGACCAAAATAACAAAAATTTCGTAAACGAACGCATGACAGTTTGTCACAGATGACACTAAAATTTTAATAATTTTGACACCAATGCAAAAAGAACAGATGACGGAGTAAACGAAACTAATGATTCTGCATCCCAAAACAAACGCGCCCAAATTAATAAACAGAACCACAAAGTGAAGTTAATGAAGAATATAACAATTTTCAGCCAAAACAAAAATTGACAGGATCGGTCCCATGCACGATCGTATCGTTCAAAGTCACACATACTCGAACGTCACACATAAATTTGTGCGTAATATAATCCGCCATGGCTAAAAAATATCCTTTCAGTCAACGACTGATAAGTCGTGTCTAGTAGGCATATCTATATCACGAACAGATACATCATAAACACACGACAGTATTTCATAATATATTTATAACACACAACTGTCGGTCTGTCTGTATTGTTAGCTTACAACAACCACCAACATAAATAAATGTCCAACAGATACTTACCACGTAAATATTTACATGATAGATAAAGACTAACCAACAAACACAAAAGGCTTTTTTCTTTATTAATATTAGTAGGTACCGATATAAATAGTATATATAATGAAAACCATTTTTAAAAACGCCAGCAGGGCCATGTAGTGTATGTTATAGTCAAAGGGCAAACTCCGACCTGAGGATTAACTAAATACTCAAAGCCGGGTTTATGCAAACTTTAACTTCTCACAACAAAAAATGTTCACACACGGTATTGTTTCAAGTTAGCTTTTATGAACCGGCCTTTAACTGGTCAATCCCCAAGGTTTGACGGATTTCGGCTTTTGACTGTAACATATTTACAAGAATATTGTGTCTTAAAACAACTTAAATTAACTAGCTTTTGCCCGCGGTTCCACCCGACCTAGATTCAGTTATTGGTGTAGGATTTCAACGGAAACTTCTCAATTATAGAAAATAAAAACCGACTCACGCTTATCGTTTTTAAGTAGGCTATGTCCTTCCCACGGACTAAATTTGTCACCAGCCCTAAATTCGGTTATCGGTGTAGAATTTCAACGGCAACTTCTTAATTATAGAAAAACACCGACTCGCTTGACGTTTTCAAGTAGCCTTTGTCCTTTCTCGGGACTCAAAGTATCTCCATGCCAAAGGAGTTGTTCCGTTTTGGTATTAAAATAAATTAAAAAATTAACCAGCTTAGAAGTATATTTTTTCTTAAGAGCACTTAAAATCTAGAAATTCTGAAATAATAACTCTTTTTTTTAGACCTGCAATTCGCAGAAAATCCTTAATAATTTAACGTAAACCGGAACGTAAGATTACGAAACGGAGCGTATATCTTTAGGCTGATGAACCAATCAGTGCTCAATACCATAAAAAAAATTGACGGCTCAAATATTATTATTTTTTACTTAGAATTTTATGGCCTGTGTTGATAATTGACTATGAATAATCATACATTTTTGAAAATCAATTTTAATTTTTAATGCAGGACTCAATATTCATTTTTAGTATTTCGCTAAGTTTTTTACCCTAGGCTTTACTTAAATACAAAAGTTGACGCTGGTTAAATTTACTTGAAAATAAAATACCAAGCTCCATACTAATTCGGTACAAGTCTTTTCATCTTAATCGGTACAGTGGTTTAAGCGTAAAGAGGTAACAGACAGACAGATATTCGCATTTATAATATTAGTATGGATTAGAATATATGTTATCTGTTATTTTTGAAACTACGTAGGTATATAAATGTTTACAAAAATAATTGTAATTGTTTTACGTCCCTTGATCAAGGAATTAAGATGACATCTGATATTTAAAAAAACAGTAAAAGTTGCGAATTAAAGTTACGAGTTATAAAAAAATACGAATTATAACTCGAGTGGTTACCGCAGATTAAAAATAGTTTTGACTGTCTCTTTCAGCATTTTAAATAACGATCAAATTATATAAGAGCGTACAGAGGTTTAAAAACGAAAGAGAGATCTGGGTAAGTGTATAGATGAGCATAATAGATGTGAAATTCTTAATGACACATTGAAAATCACATGATGGATGAAAGATTTAAAGTGTAGGCGTCTAAGCAGCTGCTTGCATAACCATTAACTCTTTTATGCAAATATTTGAACAAGACATGCAAATGTTTGTATTGTTCATTCATGGACTACAGTATGGGGTTCTTCAAGAAAAAAGTTATTGGATTTTTGAAGGGTCGGCAACGCGCTACTGATACCCCTGGTGTTACAAGCGTACATAGTCTACGGTGACCGCTTACCATCAGGCGGACCGTATGCTTGTTTGCCACCTTAGTGATATTTATATATATATATATATTAAAAAAAAGGTGTAATAAAAAAAAAATGTTACGAAAATAAACTAAATAATATTGAATTATACATTACTTATTGGTCAGAAGAAACCGGCTTAAATATTATGTATAAATCTAATATATTTTGTACCTGCTTTTAAAACAGAAATAGTAATATCAATTCGTACACCTAGGTCTTAACAGTATCAACTCAAAAAATCACTTTCTATACAAATAAAATATGATGAAAATATAATAAATTCTATACAAATTGCCACATGTTTGACAAAGCATAACTTGAGAACGGCACGACCGATTTGGATGATTTCTTTTTTGTTGTGTTCGTAATTGTCTGGACAAGGTTTGTATGGAAGAAAAAAGCGGGCCAAGTGTGAGTCGGAATCACGCACTAAGGGAAAACCATTCATTCGACGGGACAAGCTTCTGAATTAGTACAACCCCTTTGACAATAGGTGGCGCGCTAGTCGATTCAACGTGCGCCGAGTCGGGGCGGGCCACGTAGCATTATTGTAAACACAGTCACAAACAATAGTGAAATTATTATTATTACGCCTATTTTATTGCCACACGCAGTTTAGTTTGAACAATCCCAATATGCGAAGAACTTAAAAAATAAATTAAATAACTATTTTTGAGTAAATAATGTTGAGATCTAGGTATGCGACTGGTTTAGGTAGGTAACGTTGCTTGTGTGAGCGTTTTAGATATAATTTTAACGACTTATCGACTGTTTATTTTTATCCATTTTTTGGTTTTTTCTTATTTGGATTTTAAATTGGTTGAATGATTCTTTTTACTTTATATATATCAATTAAAAAGTTCTGTTTTCCAAGTTGGTCATGATCTGGTAGGTACCTAATGAAATCCAGAGTTAGGATAGAAAATACGATGTTTTTTTTTTTGTTTGAGTTAGGTATGTCATAAAGGTATATTTACAGTTGCAACAATAAAATGGAACAAATATATTAAAAAACTAAGTATGGCATTATAAAATGCACAAAACCTTACCTAGACATCGAATTACCAATACAGGTATATTTATATCATATAAGTTATAGACAACAAATGTGGTTGTTAGCTTCTAAATGTGAAAAAAACACTTAGCCTAATGTCTTCATTGCCTATTAAGCCAATCTATTACCTCATCTTTGCTATAAGTGTCCCAATAAGGGTTTATTCTTTTCCTTTTTCATAACAACAGTTATTAAATAACCAAAACTTATAAGAATATTTTGAAAGCACAATAATATTTTAAAGTTGCAATAGTAACATAAGTTGAAAGTAATTAATAAAAAAAACTTGACTCATGCATGCTCTAAATGTTCCGCTATGAATCACTTAACTTGCGTCTTGTATTATTTCACAGTTATTCACCGTTGTACTTTGGTACGCGATAGCTAGTTACTAGTGAGTATAAAATAGTCTGTGGCGATAGTTCATAATTAGGTATTATTACAGTGTCCGGTAAAAACCACACTTACACCAAACATCGTCACAAATCAAGTCGTTAGGCCAAGTCAGACACCATTGAAAACTCTAATAGTTAGGTGGACACTAGTTTGATAACGTCTACCGATTCGCACAGAGTAGTTCAGCGTGGTGGACTATGCCCTAAACCTCCTTTCTTCATGGAGTGGCTTGTGACCCTGCATTGTGGACAACTGTTGAAGCAACAACAATAACCTAACAAAATTGTGACACTTTACGTTTGCATAAAGAGGATGACGCACTACTACGTTAAGCTGTGACACAAAAAAATCCAAAGTACCTACAAAAAATAATTGAGAATAAATAAAAACATAAATGCATAACGTGATATCCATGTGTAGATAATACACTATCATATAAAGGATATAAAAGGGATTCGCAGACTTGTCCAAACCAATGAGAAGTAGTAATGCAAAAAGTACAAAGTGCGGTGCATAATTTAAGCAAGAAAACGCATTAAGAGATTGGCAACAACGCTGCGTTGCCCAGTTGCTCAATTAACTTACTCTGTGTTAAGAACTACTTAACTTTGTGCTATTAAGAGTTACCAGCCGGCTTACGTGTTCACCGCAGTCGATTAAGATAAGCGTCAGCTAACAATCACGCAGGCCTGTAATATAATTGCATCTAATACATACTTAACAATACTTATAACTGCGAATCAGGACAAGGATATCAGAATAAGTTACAACTAACTTATACTTAGTAAACCGGATAATATTACAGAATATCCGCTCGTATCCAACCATTAGACATCGCGATATTTCCTTTACGTTTGTGATATATGAATGGATACTGACCACTTAGTAATTAAATTAGTACCAAATTGAGGTATTTTGCTTCGCTAGGCTGATATCACATGAATAAATATTGAACTAAATGAATGTGACCAGTCTATGTTTGCATTACATCGAAGACTATTTATAGATAGTGCATCTATGTACCTACTCATCATTTACTAAGGCTGGGTTGCACCAACTAACTTTGACCTTAATCAGCCGTCAAAAATGGGAGATTGTATAAAAAATTGTATAGTCAGCTATTTTGAAACTTAACCGGCCCGTCAAAGTTCAGCAAACCATAGTAAAAGTTAACTGTAAAAAGAGCTAATAATTGAAATTTCCATACAATCTCCCATTTTTGAGAAAATAATAATTCTAAAAATTGCAGGAAATAAATGCAATATATCAAAGAAATAACTGGGTGTGCTATTTGGTCTTCTCAAATGTAATTTTCTATACGTTCTGTCTTCTTCTGGGCAAGCTCGGCTTATTTTTTTTCTGACATTATAATTAAGGCCAAGAACGAAGATTTTAATAGATTGCCCAGCAAATTGCTCCATTCAATGCGCAACTTGTTTACTACGTCCTAAGAATATATTTACGACGTTTGACCCGCACGGGTCAATGTAGTTTTGATTTTAACGTGCGTGATTTTAAACAGTTCAAAACAAAACGTATGATTAAGCACCAACAGCAATCCGCCCCGGTCTGCCAGAAGACTAACGGTGATTCGTATACTTGTTCTAAGAACAAAACTGTTGGTAAAAAGAATCACTAATATCGAGTGAGAGGAATGCCAGACAGGGTGACTGACTTGTTAACATAGAATTGAACACGTATACATACATACAAAATAGGAATTTCTTTGTAATGTTACAGGCAAGCACTCGAAATTCTCATTAGATGTATTCATTCTGCGAATATGTAGAAAGGAAAGTATAAGCAAGTATCAAAACTACTTTCATCGCTTAAAAATGTTGGACATTTTCAAGATTTTGCGATTTAACATCTAACAGCAGGATATATCTGATATAATTTACGTATACGCCGCTTATAATATATGTATACGCCGCTTATAATCTTAAAGAATGTATGCAAACAAAGAAAAATAAGCTGCCTAGTTTTTATAGTATTTAGTAGTTTTAGCATGATTAGCTGACAGAGGGGTTTTTTGTTTGTATATACGTAAGTAATTTACTAAGAACAAAACACCTTCAATGTTTTTTACCATTGCATTTTTATTACTTTAACGTTTTTAAACAAAACATGATCTTGAATCTTTTGAAAAACATGACAATATTGTACCTATCAGTTATATTGTTATGTAAATGACTCTAACGTACAGTGCGATTTCAGAGAATCTTCCTCCCGCGAACGCCTAGGTTGTGGAATACGCTTCCTGTCAAGGTTTTTCTCAAAAGACTACAGTATGGGGTCCTTCAAGAAAAAAGTTTTTAGATTTTTATAGGGTCGGCAACGTGCGAGTGATGCTCCAATTGTTGCAATCGTCCATAGGCTGCGGTGACTTCTTACCATCAGGCGGACCGCAAGCTTGTTTGCCACCTTGTTACTTGAGTTTGTGAATACATGTACCTCCTATATAGTGCTACTATAGTAGTTCGACATGGCAACAATCCATTAATCCCATGGTCATTTATATGCCAAAACATATAAAACAAAAGTATATTAATTTAATAAAAATTAAATAAAAAAAATAGTTTTACAACACGTAAAAACAGCAGGAAAAAATAAACTTAGCTACAAAAACTTTGGCAATTTACCGTATTTTGGGCTATCACAGTAACATATGTACATACATATAAAGTGTTATTCAACGTAAACTGTTATTAAAATAAATGCTATCAAAACCAATCAATACGACACATCAGACTTAAGTACTTAAGTGAAAATATTTGTAAACAATTACCTAAAATAATGTAGGTACAGTAACTATTCCTAAAACGAGTCACACACACTATATAAGTTATATCAGATATCGTGCCAATTAGAATAATCATCAGAGCATGCAAAGGAGCCCATAAAAAACATAATAGGACCAAAGCAAAAAGCGATCTTATGAAGTCACACGCAAGACCAGAGGCAAAAAGTATAAATTGATGAAATTAGTAAGTAATTTAAAGATATTAAATAAGAGGAGTTAAAGTTATTCTTGATTAGAGGTTACTGAAAGACAAAAACAAAATAAGTGTTGTTTAAAAAGCCATTATTTGTTTGGTAGAGAATATTTTCAACATTATAAATCTTATGATGATGAAGTCCTATTTGTTACTTAAGACTCCGATATAAGACAATGACCTTGTTATACTATAAAGCGAGCAAGAGCAGAAATCGGAACAAGAGTGCTCCTATAAGTTTAATTTTGCTTATGACGTTTAAAAAAAAAAAACTAGATCTAGATATCAAAATGATGGTCGATTTTCTTTTACATAATGTGAAAAGTATATTTTAATGTATTTTAATGATCACCCTCGGTGAGTGTAGGTCGTGCCCTAACAACTTAGTGTTCTGACTAAGTTATAGCAGGAACGTCTGTACAAAATTTCAAGTCTCTAGGCCTAGTAGTTTAGGTTGTACGTTGACATATTTCAGTCAGTCAGACATCCAAATACAATAAATTTTTAAATATATTAGATTATACAAGCTAGAAATGTTACATATTAAGTATATTAACTGTGTCACAAACATGCCCGATGTAAACTTTATGGCTGCTGGCCATTTATGAACTTTCGAACCTAGTTGGATTAGATCATCATTAAAAGGAAAGCCTTAAAAAGATGTTTAAACTTTATAACAAGGCAATAAGTTTGCCGACATTAATAAAATGACACTTTTCCAATGCTTATTAAATCGGCTTTGAAAGTAAATGGCTATCCGACATAAATTTTGATTGGAGACAAGTATGGGTGTGGTAGTAAATTTCTGCCATCCTAGCCCCGACGATTGGAATAATTACTCAAGAACAATACAGGTTTTAGAGATTTAGAAGTTGCAGTTCTAGATTTGGCATTTTCCATACGTTCTAGTATAATTTTTTTGAAGTTTATATAAAATAATTATATCAAGTTCCAACTTTATGAAAAGGTCTTGTCACAAGTCACTTTCTACAGGTAAGGTAAAAGGCGACATGTTACGATGATATTTGTAGAAAAATCTTTTAATAACATGTCATTATAATAAAACACTCAGTTAAAAATCAGCTTAGAACCTTACCTTACTCGCGTAGCAAAAATCATACAGCAATCACAAAAGAGTTGTTATTCGTATAACAAGCACGATTTTATAGAGAGTGACAAATGTTCTTTAACAAAAAAAACTCTATTGTATAATAACACCTGAAGTTTTTACAAAAAAAAGTTTTGTTCCAAAACTAGGCAATAACAAGGTTTTAAAAAAAGAAGGCTAAACTCACAGAACAGTCGGTCGCAACGACACTGTTGACAAGCGAGAAGAATTAACAAGCGCAACCGATGTGAAATTAGCTATTGGTAAACACTGGTTACTTTTGAAAATAAATAATGGTAAACAGAAATGTAATTCGATCAACCGTTAAGTTTAAAATGCTTTCACCTTCAAACCAATCTTTGAATAAAGAACCATAATTTGTGAAGAGTAATTTAATTCATAATATTTTTAGGTTATAATTATTATATTTCAATTTCAAAGACGTTTTCATAAGGGTTTCAAAGGTATTTTAATTAAACGTCTGTTAAAGTTTATTTTAATGGTAAATGTTTTGATTCTAAATCGAGTTGAATTAATTTTAACACTGCAGGTATTTTATTAAAAGATAGCAAAGAAAATGATTAATAGTATTTCCAAGATAGGAACTTTAATTGGGTTGAGAGAATTTTATATAGATTGCGAAAATTTCATATTACAATAAAAAACGGCCAAATGAGAGTCGGACTCGCGCACCAAGGGTTCCGTACCATTACTATAAAAACGGCAAAAATATCACGTTTGCTGTATGAGGAATATTTGTTTTATTTTAATTCAATTACTTATTTTTAAAGTGAATATATACCTAACTAAATATTCTGTGAATATTTCAGGCGTCTATCTGTTGCCGTTATCAATATCGAGCAAACATGAGCAAAAAAATCACGTTTTTTTGTGTGGGAGCCCCCTTAAAAACTTTATTTTCTTTTTTTAGGATTTATTGTTATTGCGGCAACAGAAATACATAATCTGTGAAAATTTCAACTGTCTTACTATCACGGTTCATGAGATACAGCCTGATGACAAACGGACGGACGAACAGCGGAGTCTTAGTAATAGGGTCCCGTTTTTTTACATACCAAAAAAAAAACAAATTATATTTTTTAAAACTGTAGTAAACCAAGGAACCTAATTAAGGAAGTCTAGGCGTTAAGAAAACAGCGGATGTTTTAAACGATGCTTTTAATTTTGCACATGCAAACAAAGCCGAAAAGAATATTCAAATCATATAATCAAACTCACAATAAGCCGTGTAGGTAGTAATTCCAAGCAAATGAGGTGAAGTGCATGCATACATTTTAGCTAGTAAAACTGACTGCGTGCGTAGGAAGCGAGCAGCCAGGAAACCAACCAAATCAATTCCTACTCAAACACGTGAACAAAAAAATATCTTTGAGGCTTCATCTGATTAACGGGTTTTAGTGACGTCATTAAACGGATTATTTTCATCACTCCGTGTTGATTTTGAACTTTATGTGTTTTTAATATTTTCTTTGTAGTAAGAACTTGACCTTTTGCTAGGTATTAAAATTAGCTAAGGCAGATGCAATCGAATAATATCGCCATTCCCCTTTAGAATTATTTCCTTTTTTTGTATTCTTATAATTATTATGTAAGGCAGTTAATGATATGTCGTTGGTGGCCGATATCGATACATATAATAAAATTGAATCTGGCCGATGTCTGTACATAGGAGATATTAAATATATAATATAAGATCTATAGAAGCCAAAAAAATCATACTAACTCTGAATATTTTTGTGGAATATGGAACCGATATTATATAGTAGATATGAGATCATGTCTACAAAATTTCACAGTATTCGATCAGTAAATGTCCAAAACAAGTAGGAAATTCGTTTGTATGAAACACGCTGCGAGGCACACCTAATCTTAGTTTCTTAAATATTTACAAACAAAGGCCGCGTCAATCAAATGGCAAAGTCAAAAAAAAAAAAAAAAAAGGTTGTTAATTACCCTATACTCATTTTTTAGTTTACTTAATAAAAAGTTAATTGAAAATTAAATCTACATCAACTTTCGTTCGACCTTGTTTATGTCTGTTGACGGCCAAAGTAAACACTAACATAAACAATGAAACAGATTTTCGTAACGATTCACGAAAAGAAAATGGCGAAACTAAATCCCAGCCATGTAAAACAAAGCTTAACTTACACAACTTAAAGTCATGTAAATTACTTGTAAATATAAATATGTTATCTTTTAGAAATATAATATGTCGAGAAAAATACTTTAAGTACGACTTACCTATAGTAAGATTTTTGTAACAATAAAATAAATGATAACGAAGAACTCACAAAAACAGGGGACGTCATTAAAAATACAAAAACTAAATAAATATTATAAAGACGTAGCAGTAAATTACATTTCTTTGTTCTAACAAAGTTGCTGAACAGTGCCACCGGGCAAATTCACTTTCAAGAATACTGTACTTTGTGTAACCTTACTAACGGGTAGGGTTGCCAACTATACTCCTTAATAGAATATTGTACTCTATTTCATGTAAATGTAATTTATAATCTACTAGCTGACGGGGCAGACATTGTCCTGCATGATACCAACTGCAGCGCCATCTGCCGGGCTTGTTTGTGAATCTAAGCCATCCAGGGCGCCACCCAAACGCATACATAAAAAATCATTTAAATCGATCCAGCCGTTTAGGAGGAGTACAGTGACATACGAAACACGTACAGTAGAATTATATATATATAAAGATAACGCTAACGTACACTATAATACTCTATTTACGATAAAAATTAATTTTCAATATTACTAGGCTGTATTGGTTGGTACATAGTACCTTCGCCTGTCCAGATTGGGCAACCTAAATACATCATCATAAGAAAACTCTTTTATTTTTTCGAAACAAAGTTCACATCTGACCTCTGTCACACATTTGACGTAACAGATAACATAATCACTTCTGACGCAAAAAGAGGAAATAAATGTATTTCAATATTTAAAAATTTAAATATATACATAACACTCTTTTTATAAATGAGAACTTTGTATTGATCCAGTCAAATCTAAGATTTAAAATTTATTTCAAAAAAAAAAATTGTTGGAAACCCTACTGTCAGGTGACGACAATACTTACTAGCTATTCCAGTGAATTTATATGGTGTAGAGGTTGAAATATGACGTCACAATGGTAGATATACTGTTCTTTATAAATACAGTTTAACAGGGTAAATTCACTTACAAGATATACTGTATTTTGTGTCACCTTATACATTGGTATACAGTATTCCTCTAGTTATTTCCAGTAAAGTCATATATGAAAGGTAGTGGTTAAAATTTAAGGCCTACAGATATCAGTACAGTACCTAAACGTGAATCTTTAAAACAATAAATGTGTTACTGTTTCTTTTAATGATAAGCTAGATGGTGCTGTACCGGTAACTAAAAATAGTAATGGCTTAGGCCCGTCTCAAATTTGACCAGTTTTTATTATTTGTTGTTGTACTTAGGAGTTCACACTATTTTTCACTGCAAGTTTGGAGTTTGTATGTATTACTGTTTTTACGATAGAACAAAAACAACGAATATGTGTTTCTTGAATGGGGACCCCTCTTAAATTTTAACTATTTTAACTTTTTTTAATTTGTTAGACAATCCTCCATTATAACACATACTCTGTGAAAAAATCAGGCTTCTACCTATTTCGGTCTAAAAGATAGAGCCACAAAATAACACAGAGAATATGTACCTGAAAAGAATATTCTAGAGAAATGAATATTCACCAAAACCGTATAGAACTGTTTCAATTAGTACAGCTATAGTCTTTAGTAATTCGTTTCGAATATATATACATAATATAGCTATTTCAATAGATATTCATATTCACCATATCATTGCAGAGAATTGATTACTTAGGTGCGTTTCTCCAAGTTCTTGTACTGCACTCGGCAAATGAAATTGAAAGGATTCCATGCGTCATTCATGTAACACCTGTCCACCTTAATACCTTAATATTAATAACAGTTACAATCAATCGCAAACAATAATTATATTATGTTCATTGTGATCATTATATAATTACATATTATAGTATTTATTTATAATAACGCCTAATTTGTAAATTTATTCGACCCATTCAATTAATTATTGCAACAACTTTTTAATGAAAATAAGAATAAAAAATTGGAAAAAAAATATTAGAACCACTAGACAAATTGTAGAAGACAAAACAATGCATTATCAATAACATTACACAGAGTAATTAATACAAGCCGAAACAAACGCCATACTGCTAAAAATAATAAAACTACTAGACAGTTACAGAAGACAAAACAATGCATTGTCGAGAACATAACACAGCTTAATGCAAGCCGAAACACACGCCTTTCTGCTGCTTAAAATAAAAGAACTACAATATGGACTGTGAATGTGATAGAAGACAAAACAATGCAATGTTAAGAATAAAACATAAAGTAATACAAGCCAAAACACACGCCATACCGCTGAAAACTGTTAGAGAGTTTGTGACGTGCAGGCTATCCTGATTCCTGACTGCAAAATCAGGTCAAGGACACATTACTGTATTTTGATCTAGTTACAAGTATGAAGGCCGTGTTGAAGGTTGCATTGTAATCTATGACATAATTGAACTAGTGCGTAGTGGTTTCATTGTCTGTCTCGTGTTCCAAGGGGTTGGATGATCGAGCCTAGCGTGTACCAATGCGTCTTTTCCTTATTTTCTCAAGTACACTGTTTATTCACATCACTGACTTTTAGGTGAATAAAACATCGTCAGGAAACCTTTATATACGTCAAAAATAAGATTTATATAGTCCCAATCCGCTCCAGGCCCGCGTAACATAATGGCCCTTATCTATCTTACTGAAGGTAAAAGTAGGCGCTTCCCCAAAATCGGGAATTTATGGAGGCTGGTAAGAAAAGAAAAAACATAAGTGATCGATTTAGCCAGGGTCTTCGAATATTCAGCGTAATGAATACTATTAATTATTTATATATATTTATTAATTATATTATAATAATAAAATTATAATCTTAATCTGTATAGAATACCTACTTTTTATATAAAGTTAACAATTACTGTTATTTCTCAACCTACCTATCTACTCACCTATATTTTTAGCCATGTATAATTTTATTATTTCCATTATCTTTTATTACATGTGTGACCAAGTCGAGGCTGAATAATGTGAATAAAAGTGATTGCGCAAGTTAGGTCAATTAAATAGATGATATAATAATTAACTTAGGTAACTGTCATGAAAGTAGCATAATATTCAATTCAAATACTCTTAACATAGGATGTAATTCATAAACGAATCGCTTAGCCTACGCATATTATACGCATATATTTGAATACACAAGCATTTTTGCTAATTATTATAATTGCATCGATTTAGAAAATTGCGAATTGACGCTGTTTTGCATCTGATCTTAATAGAAAATAATACCATCATACGGTTTAAACTACAAACATGAAAATTCTTTAAAAAAAATGTTTTTGTCCCATGAACTGTGGTCATTATTGATGTTGGTTTATTTATCCCAGTAATCAACATGTACTGTGTTACATATCTACCATAAAGACGTAAGTACGAGGGAGCGTTTTTATGTTCGCGTAATGGGGGGGATAAGGGGGGGGGGGAATAAAAAAAATCCTTTTTAATATATTCACCTGCAAGACGAATACATTATTCAAATCTTTCAATTAATTTATTGATACCCTCATAAAAAAAATGGTTTCTTTTTATCTTCAAAGTACGCCGAAACTGCCTCCTTGACTTCATCATCGGTTTTTTACCCCGTAGCTCTTTTTTCTTTTTTTGAAACAGGTAATAATCACTCGGGGCCTGGTCTGGGCTGTAGGGTGGGTGATTCAAAATATCGAAGCCCACCTTATGCAGGGCAGCCAACGCAACGCAGCTCTTGTGGACGGGCGGGTTTGTCGTGCAAAAGCAGCACTCCTTTCGTCATTTTTTTCCCCCTTCTTTTTTATTTAATGGCTTCTTTTAACCGCTTTAATATTTAAGCGTAGTTTTCTCCGGTTATAGAAACACCTTTATCTTTATAATCGATCAATAATATTCCTTCTGGGTCCCAAAAGACCGTTGCCATGAGTTTTCCAGCTGACTGTCGTCTTCAAGGGATTCCCTTCCTTGTTTTAATAAACTGTGCCACTTGTACACCATGGTTTTTCCTGGTTGCCTGGAAGTTGCCGTAAACCAATGAAATCTCATTCATTATGGTCGTAACTGATTTTCCTTGCTTGGTGAGGAACTTTACAACGACACGATATTCGATTTTTTTTCATATTTCATTTTTCACTCCCGATTATGTTGCTTGATTGACGATAGCTCAAAGACTAATTGTCTTACTGACTTTGACTTTGTGGTCTTCTCACATTTCTCCCTTACGGGGAACTGTCTTTGGGCTTCGCCCATCTGCAGTGGTATTCTTCGCTACTTTGCACCGAAAGTAGGTGTCTGGGGTTTGACTTATGTCAAATTGGTCCTCTTTGCTTGGTGTTTATTTGTCTATTTCTTTGTCTTTCTCCATCTCTTTGACTACTAGGTCTCGAGGATACCTCAAGCCCTCGGGCGGCCGAGCGTGAAGCGGCGCCAGTCCTCTTATATGCGGCCAGACCGAGTTATCCACCTGCGCAAACATTCTCGTGGCCAACCTGCCGACAGACTCTTCAATGGTCTCAACGCGGAGGTCACTGGCTAACGTGGAGTTCCTCACGTATCTTGGTGCACCGGCTGTGGTGCGTAGGCCGCGGTTTTGGGTCCTTTGTAACAGCTGGCGTTGGGACGTGCTGGCGAGCGCATACCAAGCCGGTGCGGCGTACGTGAGGCGGGGTCTTAAGTACAATTTGAAGATCCCGACTTTCACACGAAGTGGGAGGCGGGCTGTGAGTACCGGTTGAAGGAGGGCCTGAGCCGCTCTCGTCTTTCCGATCACGGCTGTGATGTGCTTCCTCATGGATAGAAGGCGGTCAATTTTTACCCCTAGGTAGGTGGCCTCGGTAGTCCATTCGATGACCTGTCCATGTAACTGTAGCGGCGGTATTTTGGTATAACCCCGGAGGAGGATGGCTTGCGTCTTCCCGACGTTATCCGACAACTTCCACTTGGCTAGCCATTCTGGCAGGAGGTCTAGGCATCTCTGCATTTTGATGGGAGCGTGGGCTGCGGTGATAGAGCTGGTGATGAACGCCGCATCGTCAGCGTACAGGGCCAGTTCTGCTTCATAGGTTTTAGGTAAGTCGTCGGTATATCTGCCGTAACAAGCCGGTGAGAGACAGCTCCCCTGGGGTACACCTGCACTAATTGGGCGCTCTTCTGATAGCGCATCCTCTACTCTCACTCTGAATCGTCGCTGTTCTAAGAAGGAAGCGACGACTTTTGAGATCCTTCTCGGTAGCGAGGATGTGGTCAGCTTGAACAGAAGTCCCTGGTGCCACACCCTGTCGAAAGCCTTTTCGATGTCACGGAATACTGCAACAGCGTGCTCTTTCTTGTTTAGGGCTACTGCTATGTGGTGCAGTACCCTTGACAGCTGGAGAGTTGTGGAGTTTTCAGCGCGAAATCCGAATTGCTCCTGTCTGGGTACGATGTGCGGACTCATGTGCCTTAACAGGAGTTTTTCGAACACCTTCGAGATATTCGAGAGGAGCGTGACGGGCCGATAGCTTCCTGGCTTCAGTATATTTTTCCCAGGCTTTGGGAGCATGATCACATGCCCTGTCTTCCACAAGGTGGGAAAGTGCCCCGTGCGCATGATCCCATTGAACAGGCGTGTCAACGCCGCTATTGTTCTGGGAGGAAGGTGAACATTAATTGTCTTATAATAATGAAATCTCGTATTTATACTAATTATGAGTCACTGAACATGTTAGGATCCTAATGAGCCTAATCACCCCCCTCCAACCCTCTCATTCCGCGAACTTAAAAACGCTCCCTCGTATGTCAGCCAGTTCGTGTCCAAAACTTCGAAAAAAGAACTTTAAGATCAACATACATAATTCAAAACTACACGGATTATTATAAAATATGAGATACATAAGTGAAGATCTTTCACATGAAATTGAATTAAATTTCATAACTGTTTGCCTGTTACATGACAGATCAGAAATAAAGAACTAGAGTGACCGACGTAGTTCGAAGGATTAGTAAAACTGTCAATGGACCAAATAGGGTGTAGATTTGATGAAGAATGGGGAAGGAAGGTTATTTTGGATCTTGATTCAAGAGGTTAACACCGGTACATTTTGGAATTCTCAGGGACCTCTCTAGCAGGGGACTTCTAGCTATTGATATGATATTGATTCTTCAATTTACTTCACTATTTCAGCTTTAAATCTAGATTCCCTAATTTTCAAAAGAAATAAAAAAAAGAGACTAACAAGTTCTATAACTGTGATTTTTTTCAAGGTAAAGAGCTTTAGTCGTTACCAAGACGTGACAGACACCGATATAACACCAAAAGGTGTCTTAGTACGGAATCCAAATAAGAGTTCGAACTCCATTTAAAGTAATACTACGCAAAGTTGGCCATAAACATAATCTATATGTTAATTAAATTATACAATATAATCTAATAAATTGCATATGGTCATATATATGTATAACTTGAATACGCCAAGTATTATATAATAGACAAGTCAAAATAGAAGTTTATAGGCAGCTATTAGACTCGTTGAATGTTCCTAGTTCAAACGAAGGTCGAGGCAAACTACTAACGATATTCGAAATATTTTCCTCCATTTATTGATACCGTGTATAGAAAATAAGTATCTAAGTGATAATAGAGGAAGACATTAATAAGAAAGAACTAGATATATAAAAACCTTTACTAGCATAAATACCAAAAAAAAAACCAACGACCAAAACGCACAAGGACCAATACACATGACGGTTTAAACGCACGTCGACCAACGCGCCTCGCGACCAAAATGCAGAAATCGAACTATTTTGGGTGTGTTAGATTTGGGATAAGTAATTATTATTTTCGATAATTTTTGCACCTGTCATCAGTTCGTTTAGCAATGGTATCAAAAATATCAAAATATTAGTATCATATCATCTGTAACAGCCTGTCAGGCTTCCGTTTACGATATTTTTCTGATATGTATTTGCTACCGTAAAATGAAATTTTGGACCCATGTCTGCAGGTGAGGTTCAGGTGTCAAACTGCCTAAACATATTATTTATGGTAGTGTATGTGTGTTATTATACCTATAGTAGTGTGTGTATGTCACCCGTTCGTTTTGCACCCAATAATTTTGTAAGTAACGTTTCAAAGATTACACGAACGATAGGTGTCGGTGGCAAAATGGCGTTATCAAAAGGGTGAAAAGTATCAAAGGTGGGAACTTTTTATCCCAAAACGACTACACCCTTAACTTAAGCCCATTTAAAGCTGTTTTCATGTGAGCCCATCGATTTGATTGATTGACTTTTTTCTTTGAAGTAAGTACGTTACTATCGTTTGTAAACAATTAGTAAATAAATTGTTGTTTTCATCAAGCATTATCACTCATTATTAGTCGTTAATAATATTAAAAGTAAATATAACATGATAATGAACATATCAATGAGTTGTTACTATATAGCAGGAATTAATGAAAATGACTAACTGTATACATAAGTTAGTGTCTCTGCAGAAGTACGTCCTAGGCTACTTTGTTTGTAACAGGAATTGATTTAACGATGTGTTAACATGTCTCGAAAAATAATATAAGTAAGTAAAGTTCGCGACACGTAAGTTGGACCAAAATGGCGGTCGCCTGCACAGTACGAACAAATGTACTAACGAACCGAAAATGTGTTACAGCGCAGGCTCAGCCTACGTACCGCGATTTAAACCTACCTAGTTCTTTTACAATGTTACACACATTGTTTGTAAATAATAATTATATATTTTATATTAACTCAAAAAGCGATGTGCAACGATGTTCGACAAACATGAACTTGGGTAATGTCTAGTAATAAATAAATAAAAATAGTATTGCTTGAGCATGTATGGATCACAAATTAAGTACAAATAAACGAATTGACAAGATTTTATTTAAAACTAGCACCATTGACAAATACATGTAATTGAAATGGGTAAGTACCTGGAGGATCGAGCAAATGCTCGGTTTTTTTTAAACAGCGCCATCTATTGTCAAGTAGCTTAAGCGTTGCTTAATAACGCCACCTATTGTCAAATAGCTTTAGTGTTGCTTATTACTACTCGCCAATAGATACTTTTCAGTTTATCACTGCCTTATAAACACGGATAAAACGACGTTTTCTAAAAATGAAACCTAGCTCGATCAATTTATCGACCCCCCGAAAACCCCTACATACTAAATTTCATGAAAATCGATGGCGCTGTCACGCACATCGTAAGTACCTACAACGGTGGTCAAAAATCAAAACTACAGTCGCCATATTGAAATGGTGAAAACTTACAACGACACTAGGGACCAAACACCCAAGGTTAGATTATCAGAAAAGTTCGTTGCCCCGTACATTTCATAACAGTTACTTAATTACATATTTAAAGCCGTGAGTGCAGAGAACAAATCTTAGTCTAAATAGAATACCTAATATGATAAATTCAGCGAAATTCAATAAATCTGAAATTAATATTGTAGGCACCCAGTCTAACGAGTCAACGTTACAAGGTAAACATGATCGTATTTAGGATGCTGACCTCAGTAAACCTCACATAAATTACCACTAGCAAATGGAAATCATAAACCAAGACTTTGTAAAACATTGTTAGACCAAGCGCGGCAGCGGTGCCAGATTTTAACTTGCAAGGCGGGATATAAGAGACATTAAAGCTACGGCCTTGTTTAAATTTAAATAGACAATAATATAATTATATTTGGCATACATTTTTTATTAGAATGCCTAATTTTTCTATAACATTAATTACCTACACCTAAATTTTGTTAGAATAAAAATTGTGTATATCGATTTTTAAAAAGCTTTATGTTGTCTGTCTCATGGATGACCCCAAAATACAGGCATACAGTAACCAACACGCGGAATTTATACAGGCTAAAAAAGGGGGACGTCTGGCATTTCTGGTGAGTGTACCAACCTACACTCCTACCTACTTCATACAATGCCTGTGTGTATTTTTAAATAACGGCAATTTAGAAAATAGACCTAGAGAATAACCTAATTATTCATTAACATTTAGTAAACTTTACACACAAGGTATTAGCCAAAGTCAGGGATCACATCGGTCAAAAAACGTAAATATTAACAGTACGTAGAATTTCAGATCTCGCCTTTTTTATCTTTGAATTCATGTGCAGTTTTTTAAGCCCCATCTTTAGTGTGCAAACAATGCTTCTTGTTTTTTATAACCGTTAGTTACAGTACATTTTTTGCCAGTCTTCTTCTGACTGAGCGAGCAGATTGAAATGCGCTTAGACTCCTTTCTGCCAGTCTTCTTGTGATTGAGCGAGCTGATCGAAAAGCGCTTCGACTCCTTTCTAGCAGTATTCTGTAACCGGGGACCTGACCTAATTGCGCCTAGATTCCTTTCTGCTAGTCTGAATTAAAACGTGCTAGAATACTTTCTGCCCGTTTTCTTTAAATTGGTCGGGATAATTACAATGCACTTAGACTCTTTTTTGCCAGTCTTCTTTTAATTGTATGTTTACCAAAACAACATTTCCTACTATAAGAAAAACGAGCACGAGCCATAGCCATTTCTCAGCACATTACTGACAACGAAGCGGTTGTCTCGAATAGAGAGGAAATATGACGAATTCGGCCTTCACCTGGCCTCAGCGTGCATAAACCAGTCTCACGATATCGTCTGAGGGCATCCCGCACAGAAGCGGTTGGAGATACACAGCGTGTTTTAGTGATGTGACGATGTTGACTAGGTCATCCTAACCCTTGTTCCCTTATGCCATTTTTGGTTCGAATTAAAACCCGCCAAAGATCCTAAGGATCTTATTGAACAACTTTAAATGACCAGTAATTAACAGAACAGGAAATGTTAATATCACACTAACGTTATCACAACATAAAATCAAATTACCACATTAAGAAAAGAAATGAAGATATAAGTATTTCATTTATAGCTATCTAGACAAAAAAACTATCATCATAAATTTAAATCGTATACATAACTAGTTATTCTTATGATATGACTTTACCATAATGACAAAACATGTGTATGGGATAGGAGGGTAGTATATAAAACAAACGTCACAACAATGGTGTTATGAAGTTGCTCAGACTAGGAAATTCTTTGTACAACCAAAGTACTTAGTACCTACTAAGAACGCATTCCGCCACAAATAAAGAAGGATTTCACGTAATGGTTAATGAGAAAATCTGTAATAATAAATAATCCGCAAACGAAATCGGCAATATTATGTTGGTACAAATGTAGGCACTGCGACTAGTATAATAAGTTGTTAATATAAATGTTGAATGTGAGTGCATGACCGCAAATGGCGATGGGCGCACGGCAGCCGAGCTTCTAACAAACAGCAGTATGGGGCAGAATACTAATTCACCGGAATTCATCAAACTGACATGGTTGAATAACGAACTATGCAATTAGTCGGTGTAACATTGGACTATATATTTTCACATTTTGGTTTAATTAAGAGATTGTATAACTTCTGTCAAAAGAGATTGTTGTGTAACTGTTGTTGCGGTTATTGTTTATTATTTATGATTCAAGAAAAAAATATAACTTTACCATAAAATCTGTATGAAATCTAGCATATTTCTTCACGTATTTAATTTATATCGTCACGTTTTCAGTCCCTAGAAGGGTTTTACGAAACACTTTAGTCTTGCATGACAGGTTAGCCCATCCCAACGCTGCTTGAAAACAAACTGTATCTAAACTAAGATGACTTTATAAACGATGGGGAGGAGCAAAATTCCACTAGTCACTGATCAAAACTAAATCACGGACATGAATAATTTACAAGGGTTCCGTTTGTGCCATTTGGCTACAGAACACTAAAAAGAAAGCACAGATTAAGGAAACAAAGTAATAGCACCCACGTACCATTACTTAACCGACAAACTGCGTTCGATATACCACTTTAAGTGAAACATGCGTTTACTGCTATCTGCCACGGTCCACGAAACTCGAATTGCACTACACTCAACATAGTAAACACCAAAATCCCAAGAACCCATTAAAAGAAGCACCACATATTAGACACGTGTCTTAATTAACTGGTTGTCCAACAGTTAGAGGCAATTGAAATACTTAATTGAAGATTGATGTTGGTGAACGCCTCTAAGTGTCGTCAATAAAATGGCGGTTGGCTTTGTACGTGTGAATCATTGCTTCTGTCCACTTAAGGATGCTTAATGGCGAAAGGCGAGTGCAATGTGACCGAAGGTTGAATATTCAAGCAGCAGATTGGTATTCAATTTGTATGAAACGTTAATTTACTTCACACTGCTTACTTTTGGTTAATTGACAGTTTTGTTAAACATGTACTTTTATAGTAGGTTTACCCATGTGCAAATCCGGAAATACAAGTTATTCATCACGAATTTATTATTTAGTCTTTTTACGCCTCCAAAATTTTGTTTTGGGGTTTGCACAGTCAAACTTTTGCCTTCTTTTAAAATCATTTCTTATTTATCTAGTTAAGAAAGGTTTTATTTAAAATTACCTTTTCCTGTTCAGTTATTTGTATTAAATTTTCATTTTGTCATCATGCAAACTACTTTCAACACGTTTCCCGACGTGAAAGCTGCACAGCACAAACACGTATCATCAACGATGCGTGCAAAACAAACCACAACCTTTACGAAGAAACGTTTGGTAGTTCAAATTCTTCCGTTCCTGACACTTTACGCAGGAGAACATCAGGCAGTGAGAATAAATGAATATTAGAAGTATTCAAATATTGAATGTATGTATTTGTAATTTATTCATTACATTATTATAATAAAATAAAGCAAGGAGCATCAAGTAAAGTATAGTCGTTACAATACATTTAAAACACAAAGTGAAACACATTATGAATGTTAGAGCTAAAACAACAGCCTGAAATAGCAGATTATTAGAAGCCATTGTTTAGAAAAAACATCTATTTAGGTATCTATTGTTTATTTCTTATACAATACCTAACCGCTTAAGTACCTACTTCAATGTGGTAATAACATAAACAACTTCAAATCAGCAACTTGAGTCTTCTTTTCGTTTCACTAAGTGTGAAAAAAAATAGTTTAGATCTAAAGTCAATTGACAACTGTACAATTTGCAGGCAAATATCGATAACTGCCTAAATTTATTAAACTACTGCTGACTTGTAATAAATATAGTTATATTCTATATGTAAATAATTCACATAAGTAGGAAAAAAATAAAACTATGTCTCCTACAGAAAACGTATCTCTGCTGAAATATTCATAACGTTTTATTCTCTGAGAAATTCTGTCTTGCTTATCTTGAATCTCTTTTTCTGTCAACAGTCAGATCGATTTAGGCAAAAGCTACTCCGACAAGACCTAGTTTATTTCTTACAAATTGCTAATGTGATATATATAATGTGACTAATTTTATTCGGTAACTATATTTATGTCATGTAGTCAATAGGTATGTATATTTAAGACATACAACCTAAAAGAGAATGAAATTGGAATTATGCGCGTTTTTGCAAAGTATAAAGAAATTTCAGGAATAGTCATTATTTGCAGTCATCTTTAACCTATAACTAATCTTATGCGACGCGTCCGTTTTAAAGTCACAAGACTTTTGTAATAGCTTTTGTAACCCTAATAGGTATCCAGTTAAAATGTTCACAAAATAAATTTTGCTAAAAAGAACTCTTTAACTAAATATCAACAAATTCAAACCCAAAATTACATTTGTTTGTCTATGAAGCTTTCATTTTTACAAGACTGGGTAAGTGTATATTGAAAATGATTGATTGCAGTTTTAAATGAACACACATGAGTTCCAGAATCCTAGTTCTATATTGACACGCTCGAAGTCCCTTTACCGGAACTAATGAGTGCGGTGGTTTATAGGGGACAAACAAGAACCACGGCATGTTCCCCTGTCCTTTCCCAACTGCGTGTGTCAGTGAACATGGAAACATTACAGTAAAGAGTCAATTACTCGTATAAAATAACAAAGGTAGGATTATGTATGTGTGTATATTTTCACGGTTTCATTCCCTGTAGAAGGTAACCAGTGATTGGATGATACACCATATCGTAATGTGGGTGACAGCCTCTTTAGACATTTTAGTCCTCCGTGTCAGGTGGCGAGCTCATCGCCGCATCAAAGCTTCTGGTGCAGTGTATCTGGCTTTATATATATATAACTAAACTTTGCCAGCGGCTCCGTCAGCCCTAAATCCGGTTACCGGCGTGGAACTCCTTAATTATACTAGTGAAGTTTGCTATAGCAAGCTATAGCTGCAGCTATAGTTCGATTAACTCTTATAGTTATTTCCGTGCCTATATGCTATTCTAGGACCTAACCTATATATATGCCAAGTTTTATCCCTATCCGTCTAGAGGCTGAAGCGTGATTGAGTAACAAACATCCATCCAAACAGACTTTCACATTTATAATATTAGTAGGATTATTATGCATTATAAGTGAATTAAAATTATGACCTAGTGTTACCATTTTTTAAGCGGTTTCATTACATTACGGTCAGAATTGTCCAATTGTCAATAAGTACTTGCGAGAAACGATCGAAAATTTGTCAAACAATGCGGCACCTCGGTTTCACCTCAAATAAAAAAGATATACTAAAGCGATATCGCTTTCGGCATCTTGAAGTAGGTCGGTCTTAATCTAACTTGTTGAGCTGCAACCTACGGGCCAAAGCAGACTAAAAAGTGTGGGCGCGAACAATACAATGAATCATCACAGCTGTGAATGAAGCATTGTGGGTCGCTGCTCCCGGTACTAAAATAGACTCTCCTATTTAGTACTACGTTAAACTAATTATACATGCATGTAATGTACACAAAGTGTAAGCAAAACCGTAAGACACTCATATACATACATAATGCATGTAATGTACTCAAGGTATAGCCAAAATCACTAAACATACATTGTATTTTCATGCGTGTAATAAATTCGTATTATCGAATCTTTCCCAAGATTAACATTAACTACATTCCTCAGAAGTGCGGAAACGATATACCTACGCTATGGTCCAGTAATCTGGGCCGACTTTAAACATTTTACTAGTAACAGTGCAATGCCGTTAAAACATATTTCGCTTCCTGTTTTACAGACAGTACAGAGTTACAGCCGAACTTTACTGCCTTCAACAAAAATAAAATCGTAACCAAGTAAGGCAAACACGTGGCAGTATATTTATAAATAGTTTTAATGCACACACGCTAAGAGTTAACTTTAAAAGTGTTCGCCGAACTACTATTATGACGTCTGACTGAGCATAATAAACTAACCATTATAATTCTAGGAACTTTGATCTGTCTGATATTATCAATAATACAACGGTGACACTTCAAAGACTGCAATCGATTGTTCAAAGAGTGGGACACTTTCACTAAAGGCTCACGCCTCTTTAATTCAAAAGCGTGCACATACAAGGATCCAGTTCCGTTAACGTTTGGCGCGGATTAAAATCAGTCCACATAAAATTTAAATTCATCTGTATGCGCGTGTTCATAAATTATTCTGAGGCGTTTAAACAACAGTGTTCAACACTTTCTAGTCAAAGGAATCGAGCCTTGTGATAAATCTTTGTAGAATGCCATTAGACAGGAAGATAATAGGGTCCATTGGCTAATTTTAATGACAGTGATAATAAGACGGATATAATAGCTGTGAAACGATTGAATGTTGACTATGTTGTTGACTTAGCACCAGTAATACTTACGTTATCTTCAAATAATATTCTTAAAACAACTTCACATTCATTTATATGTCTACACTTTTGTTACAATTTTTTAAAATTTTGTAGTCAAATCCCTGATTATTAGTTTTTTTTTAAATGTCACAAGCTTATTAAATTTTATTCACCTACTTATAAATTTCATCGTGATAACACAAAATGGTATCTCTGGAAATATCCAGAGATTAAAGAAATATAGAAATATCAGCTCTATGGTTTTTGGGAAAATCGTTAACGATTCTCCAATACCTATAAGTACAAACCCTCATGTCATTCCAAGTCGATAAAAATGGTACTAGAAGAAAAGTGGTAAATTGAGCCTGGGGAATGGGCAAGGATTTTACTGCGCGCTAATTAGAGTGTACGACGAAACCTGATAATATTCGTACGTATCGTGTAGCAATATGTCACACGGAACGACTTCGAGCGAGCAAAGTGGCAATGAATCCGCTTTGCCTCGCTCTCAATTCTTGTCGGTTCAGTGGAGGTCTTGCTTTAGGTATCTTAAATCCTTTTTGCTTTAACTAAAGTGCTTATCTTTAATATCAATCAGATTTTTAATTAGATGTTTAATAATTTATGTAATAGTTATTCACGTCAATAACGTTATATTAAAAGTAAAACAGCAGATATCTAAAAATACGATATTCTTGAACTAAAACAAAAATACGATGTAACAACCTTCAAGCTTTAACCGTTCATAACATCGGTAACTAATCATTATATTACTCATCACACAGTTATGTAAAGGAAACAGGAAATATAAAATTATTATAGACACTCAATTGATTAATTGAAAACGTCTTCTTGGCATTTTAAAGACATCACCAACAACGAATTTGTAATGAATATCAACATAATAGTCAGTTGTAAAAAAACACTTCTTAAATGTGATTAGCAGATGAGAGCTGAAGATTACGAAATGGAAACAAAAAAAAATTTGATTTAACAGTTGACATAATTAGTGGTAGTAAGTAGGCGGAAACATTGCGGCGGAAGCGGCGTTATGGTCCACGGAGCACGCGCAGACCATGGAGTTGTGACGTCATCGTGTACTAATGCACTATAATTTCAGAGGGCCAGACATCACAAATATCACGATGCATACTGAATACGAAATACAGACTTTAATGGAAACGTGTCTAGTGTCTAAAAACATAAAACTTTGCATAGAAGTAGTGATGTGGGAACTACTAAGAAAGCAGGGGCCCTTAGAAAACTACAAATATGCAAATAAGTGCAAAGTGAAGAGTTGGCTTATAACTCTTAACATTTGAGTCTTCAAAAGATTGTTGAAACAAAAGAGTGATTGAAGACTGGGAATAGCGATGCGAAGAATTTGCAGTTTTCGTGGAATAGGCCCCAGTTCTTTATTACAAAAAACTGTTTTTCAGCGTTAAGCGTTTTTCAGTTTTATATTGACTTCCTATATTTATGGTTGAATAGTCGTTAGGAACCAAATGGTAAGTCTCATATTATAATAGGTAACTAATATTTAAACATTAGACTCAGTTTGTTTACATATTATCTATGTGGCAGAGACGTGTTAATCCATTTTAAAATACTGATGCAAGGGTTCTGGGTAAGAATCCTGAGTAAAAGATCTTCTTTAAGTACCGCTATTGTTTCTGGTCACAATACTACAGAATTTTCAAGTTTGAGACAAGACCAATGTAGTTATATAAAAACTCATTTAAAAAATTTTGCACTGTTTATCTTTTTAGTGCGCCTACAAAATTTGGCATACCTATATAAAAACACCACGATGGATACAAGTAAGTGTAAGTACAGAACAAAAATGTTATGTGTATAATATTGTGTATAATTATATGCGTTGTAAACAACGAATTATGCGAATACTACACAAACATACAAAACAGTTCATTTATTTTAGACTGACTCATGCACGAAGTACAGTAGCACCCGCCAACGTTTTGTAGACAGTCTATACAGAGAGTTTGGCCGTTTTGAAACCTTTTTAATGAAATATATGGTTATTTTTAGAGTATGTTTTATAAAATATTATCTTTCCACAACTACATTCAGTTTGTCATGTGATTTGATGACATCCCAAGGGTATTGTGATAAACAAGCTTATTTCAAGGTAAGGAAAATACGTTTTTATACAATTATTTTGTTGATGTTACTTACATTTGCAAATAAACATTCAAACATGATTGTAGTAATAATGAGGAAATATTTAAGAGGCACGAGCTTAAAAGTCAGTTTAGTTGGTAAAACTAAATAATAGGTGGCAATGGACCACGGTAATGGAAACCTGGGCAACAAAAGTACACACACACCACAATGGAGGAACAATTTGATCAGGGTAATTTAGTTATCTTTTTAGAAGGCCTACGTTCAGCAAGTAGACTATTATTTATAGGCTTAGAGAAAAAAAGATTTTTACGAACAGTAGTAGGCAATGGTTATATTAGTCAATGGTATTATATGAACTAGTTAATCGGCCAACGCTCATTCTACACCTCATTCATAATGCTAATAGTTATTAAGAATTTGAATTATTCTGTTTTTTTGTGTTCCTTAACAGCCTCATACATCCCCACTGTTAGGGTACGGCCTATCTTCACCGAGGGCGACTTGAGCCCTAGTCCACACGCAAGCCCAGTGCGGATTGTGGACTTCACATATATATGTCATTTTTTACGTATGCCGATTTCCTCACGATGTTTTCCTTCACAGAATAGCCAGTATTGTAAATAATCAATGTACTTGAGAAATGAAGAAAAAGACTAATTAGTACACACCGGGCTCGAACCTCCGCTCCTCAGGACGCCAATGTGTATTCGGAACCCCTACTAGGTCACCTCCAACCGTTTTTTTGCGTACTTTGTATGAAAATAAATTATACTCTGTTTGCCTGCAAGTGTTGGTTCACAAAATAGAACACTTATGTATGAGGTAGCAAAAATTTTAACAAAAGTGTCAATTTAAAAAAATCATAAGCTTCTCACAATTTTTTTAAGCAAACAGTCATTACTGTACTTTGTTTTTGCGCACAATAGACGTACGAAACATGCAAAAATGTCATTGTCATTTAATAATTTTCATTTCATGATTTGTACCCTGATAAAGCCAAATCCTATTATCTTTGCAACAATATAATAATGCAATATTATATATACATGCTATTGTGTATAGTTCGCAATGTCCTCAGCCTTGAGCAAGCTGTTTTTAGTGCCTTCACGCTTCGTTGACCAAAATATGAATCCATATAGCATCATATAATACTACAAAACAAATAAAGCCAAAAAACAGTCTGTAATGTTTTTAGTTCATACAGTAATAATCCGATAATGTACGAACATATCAGATTTTTTTTAAATATTTTAGATAGGTCATGTCAACCGTACTAATATTATCAGTGTGATAGTTTATAACGTAGGATAATTGTGACTCAAAGACAGAGTAATGGCTTTACACTACGTTGAACAAAATGCGTAAGCGCCAAGTTGTACATGGCGCTTTTGACCTTTTGGTCGCGAATTAAAGAATTGCAGATAGCTTCTCGGTAGCAAAGTAATTGGAGCGCACCTCGATTTGTAGTTGGTGCATTTCTGAAAGTAAGGCTGATGTGAATCGTCTTGTATGGATACGCCACCACAGCAACAAAGGTAGATCATGATGTCCTGGACTAACTTGATAATTAATATTGAAAATTAAAATTTAAAAGTAAAGAGCGAGAGTTTCTTTCACCGTTTCTGCTCACCAGAACGCCATTTTGACTTCGAAATGGCAGCAACCAGTAACTTATAGTTTATTGACTTCAAGTTATGCCCCACAAGCCTTTTCTCTAAGTATGTACATAATATCAGTTATATAACTTCTAGTAAGAACATTTTTGACTACAATTTTTGCAAAATGTATATTACGTTCTTATTATATACCTTAAAATTAATCGTCAAAGTCAGTAGGTACTTTCTAATGTACCAACCAATAAAGTTACACTGTATCTACCTACACAATACCTCATTTTCATAACAGTGCAAAATGCAAGTGTAGCAACTGGCATTCATTATAAGTAATTCTAATAGAGAGTTTTATATTACGTTTAAATGTTTAAATGTCATTTGATGAAACCGATATCGCATTCAAATCACGAATGCATTCAATACAACAAATGGAATGAGTTTTAGCACGAGAATTAATTCATCTCTTGCGGCATGACAATTAGATTTTCTTATTTCGTAAAGAATTTGAACACAACTTTTCTTCGATTCGTTGACCTGGCAAACGTTTGTTCTGCCCTTTCTGTTGCTGCCATTATCCGTCGCATCGTTCGCCCGTGCTATTACATCGTTTTCGGTTAGGGTTCTTTCTGTTTTTTTTTCTTTTTGCACAGGTCCTCGAGGTCATGACGTGATGATAATAGCCTATAACCTTCCTTAAGAATTGAATTTCTTATGAAATGCAAAAAGAGTTTTTTAAATCCGACTGGTAGATTCAGCGATTAGCACGTTGAAACAAAAATAAAATATTCTAGCTTCATTATATTAGAATAGGTTTATTTTTTTAACGTTGCAATTAAAAAGAGAGGAAAAATGTGTATGAAAAATTTCCAATCTTATGTCGAAGATAGTGCAACATAAAATTAGATGAACGTATTTTTTTTCAATTTTACGCGAAAGCTTGAAAACTGTGAATGTTTCACCTTTTTATAAACCTTAGCAGCCTTATAAATAACAGATACGAATATGTCTTGGAACAAGGTGAATGACATGCAGAACCACATTCAGAACAGTTTTATAAATGAAAAAAGGTTTTCTAGTTTTGTGTATACGTAGAATTATAGAAACCTTTATATTGTGGTTATAACGCGATAGGCTGTCGTCAGGTGTGTTAAATGACTAAGGTATATAATAAAGGATATGAAAGATTTTTATTCAAAGTTTAATTCTGCAATGTTTATTAAAAGTTTTAAGTTGCAAATTACGTTTCGATTTTCATTCCATTCCATTTATTTCCACGCCCATTATTGTCATAAAGCAATCGGTTGACAATAACGCAAGCAGTCGTAATGGAATGATTGATGTTCTTTGAATTGGATGACATTTTAACTTCCGCCCCGAGTTTTACAAAGCCCTCTTTATACATTGTTGCCTACCTACTATCTTGAATGTCACAAAAATATAAGAGATAAAGGCTTCTTTGCTTAATTCCACTTTAAGATGGGCAAATATTTACTGATTGAAATAATTCTTAATTCAAAATTGAATTTTTATGACGGTTACAAGAAGTTAGAACATTTTAAACCACTATTTAGGATGAGTCTATGTAGTTAATGACTTTATTTTTTATATAAGTACCTCTAAAATTATATGTTCATAAACATGACATAAATATTGTATAAATTTTCGAATGTTTTAAACTAAATACCTGCAAAACATTATACACTAAAATGGCCATTTTCACTTTTACGAAACTTGTCCATTGAAAAAACCCATTTTTCAAACAAAAAGTACTCATAAAGATCAATCTAAAACACATGTAGAAATCTTTTTACCCTCTTACATACATCTGAATGTAATTTAATTACTGTAATGACAGAATAATGACCAGGATCTTTTAAAAACGCAGCGGGGAAGCAACTATTATAGTATTTTTAAACCCTCAAAGAATATTTATTAACAGTGCATTTGCTCTTACGTCCCATATTCCTAAAGCTGTCGTTTCGTCCCGATAACCCCTCGCGATCCCATACTTTGAACTGACATGTGTAGATATTGGTCTAAACGAGTGACATGAGATAACCGGATTTACATCACTAATGTGAAGAGATACAAGTATGAATAACATCGTTCTTTAGGTTAAGTGTGTCTGTCCATCCGCTGTAAAGCTCAACGATTATTTGAATAATTGCATTCCAACTTATATAGCCATCCACAGCTGCAGAACACTTATTATACGTAACAATAAAATATACATAAGTGATGGAATCTTGGTTATGGCAAGACACAAAATAATTAAATTATGGTAAGGGACAAACATTTTGATTACAGTTCAGGTTTCATTTAATTTCAGTTTTGACCCTCTTTAATAAATTACGGATATTATCCGTCATGTTGTCAAATTATCTATTCTTTCTGGTTTGTAATTTTTCTACTAAAAATGAATAATATTAGGTATCAATTAAATATTAAATATACTTAATTTTTTCCTTGTATTAAAAATGTATATCATTTTTATTTATCAAAAATATAGAGATTTCGAAACCTATTCATGACTATTCGCATTAATAAGTAAAAAATAAAATTAGTTGGAAAATAAATATAAATAACTCAAACAGACATTTTAAAAACAACTAGATCTCTTAAGAAAATAACATTGTACTAATGTGATAATAGCGTAATACAGATAAATGTTCCCGCGAGTACACGAGAAGCCGGGCCACTAACCCATTTATGAGCAGGGCAAGCTGAGGGCTGTAATTGGATTATATCGCTCTCAGCCATGAACGAGCGGTGCTTATTGTTAACTGGATAGAGGAGATCAGCGTACACAGCTGATGCATACACTGACATACTCTACTCTATGACTCATTTAGAGCGTGACATTTTAATTATAAGCATATTATAATTGCGAATTATATTATGCCTAAATCTATCTACAACATTTTGTACCTTCGGGTAAACCGTAACTTTATCGTACTTTTTGCAATTCATTGAACTTGTAGAGAAAGCTTTATTTTATTTAGAATAAGTTAAAGCAAAACACCTTCAGTCAAAATCAAAATAAATAAATGGAACATGCATTAGAAAGCAAAGTTGAAAAGTACCTTGCTTCCCTTTAATCTTTATTTTATTTTTGCCGCTTTTTATTGGGGTTTTCATAGTGTTTAACTGTACTTATTTAGCAGTTTCCTGAAGAATATTGAAATTTGAAATACTAGAACTCTTTTTTTTACACAATCATAGGGTAGGTAATTGCCACCGTTATCAGATTTGTTATTAACTCTTAATAAATGACATCTTGTTTGAAACTTCAAAAAGACAAACTTACGTTTACGTAGTACTGCGAATTTTGTTTGAAATAATGTACAGTTATATGATAATACTGACATATGAAAATAAAGTATTTTTAATCTTGTAATTTAAAAAAAATATGTCAAGGGTTTCCTTAAAGTAGGGTTCCGTAGCCGTTACAATATGTACGCTTACAATCAACAAAACCAAAGAAGGTAGATACAATCGTTGTTTGAATCCTTATACATCTCGCAAAGTAACTTTGGTTTGTAGTTTTAATTTTTTTTTATGCCACTAGCGTGGCAAACAAGCCTGATGGTGAGCGGTCACCGTGGCCTATGGACGTTTGTAACACCAGGAGTATCACTCGCGCGTTGCCGACCCTTCAAAAATCCAATAACTTCTTTCTTGAAGAACCCCATACTGTATTTTATGTGAGCACCTAAGTTAAATGCCGAGAGTAGAGAAGAATTCTGGTAGTAAAACTTTAAGCGTAGCGAGTGTTCAAGAGTAGAATCCTGAGAGGAGAGATTCAAAGGTGCGTGAAGCTTTTTTTTTGCGTTTATAATATGCACTCTCATTTTTACCAATGACTATAAGAAAATAACTTACCTTATTTGACACGTAAAACGTATTAGTTATAATTTTAAACACTACATATGTTCACTACACAAAGTTTCGATACTATCATGCAATATTAAAACCATGACAAAACATTCAATTATACTTGAACAGAAATTAAATTAACTTATAGTTAGGGGCCGTCCATTAATCACGTGATGTTTTTTTAGCATAAAAAATTTCGAATTTTGTCGAAAAATTAAATACACGTGATATCTTACTCGACCCCCATTGTGATATTTCGTGATTTTTGCCGGACCACCCCCCCTTTCGGGCCTCACGTGATTAATGGACGGCCCCTTACAGAAAATAGTTTAATAACAAAGTTTTTTATATTGTAAAAGCGATCTCATTAATTCAAACTAGTGCAGTGGTTCAACTCTTGACTGTTTGCTTTGCGTTAATGAAATGGGATAGGTCGATTTTACCTTTCTTCAAAATGGACTTAGAAAGGCAACCTTGGTATGATTTTTCTTTCAACAATTGTGAAAAAGTAGTGTATGCACGCTGGATATGATTAGAGATACGAGAAGAAGAGATCCAACGCAGAACAAAAGTAACCGACATAGCCCACATATTTAGCAAGCTGAAGTGACAATGGGCAAGTCATATTTGTCGCAGAAACGATGGCCGTTGGGGCAGATAAGGATTGGTAAAGGCAGCGTGGATTACTCTCCAGTCAGGTGGACTGATGACTGAAAATGGATGAAAAAGGTAGCCGGAAGTAGATGGGTGAGAAAGGCAGAGGACCTAGCGTGGTGGCGTTCCTGAGGAAAGGCCTATGTCCTATAGTAGACTGTTTGTTATAGGCTGATTGATGAGTTGGTCAGGAAAATGTACTTATTCGAGTGGCTGTGGTAAGGTAATATGCTGATAAGGATAATATCTTGACTCCTACGTACCGAATTAAAAATGGCCTAATTAGGAGTCAAATATTTCCAATACTGGGAGTAATTATGCAAAACTATTAAAGAAACCTTACAATTATTTGAATTTTTCTATTTGACGATATCCCACACGATATGAGTGCCCTGATAAGATTATTTTCTTAAACGTGTTTTTATAACGGGTTAAGGTAAAACTATGAACACATGTGCCAATTTCATTCTCAATTTTAAATAAAAAAATCTGTGACATACAGACGGATAACCGGACTTGGTGTTATTATTGTTCATTTTATTTGACTATTGCTACGAAACTTTCATAAAAATCAGAAAAGAAAAAAATAATTTTTAGCTTAACGTTTTCTATTGTTTATATACAACTTCAACTTATTTATTCTGTAGGTACTTACATATGATCAAAAAATATTTTTCTGTTAGATACTTGTTTTTAAAAAGTCTTATCTTGGTAATTATTTTGAAAACCGCACCTTAGTCGTCAGTTTCGTACCTTTTTAACAAGCATCTCGTCCTTTTTAGGCAATTAAGACTGCTGTGAGAATTGTTGACGATCCCAAACTCACTAGACGTATCGAGCCCTTAAGTCTGAGGAGGGACTTTGCCTCCCTGTGTGTATTCTACCGCTTGTGCAATGGGATATGTTCTGAGGAATTGTTCGAAATGATGCCCACGGCTACTTTCTACCATCTTACCGCTCGTTATCGGCAGGGAATACAGTACGGTTTCAGAGAAACTTCCTCCCGCGAGCGCTTGGGTTGAGAAATGAGCTCCCTGCCAAGATTTTCTCTAAGGACTACAGTATGGGGTTCTTCAAGAAAGAAGTTATTAGATTTTTGAAGGGTCGGCAACGCGCGAGTGATGCCCCAGGTTTTGCAAACGTCCATAGGCCGCTTACCATCAGGTTGGCCGTAAGCTTGTTTGCCAACTTGGTGGTTTAAAAAAAAATCAATTCATAGGCGAAATGTTAAGACTCAAAAGTAGTTATTTCGGATTTCGGAGCTTAGTAAGACTAAGTTAATTTTATTTTTCACTTTTTAGTTTTTTGTCTCTGATTTTTGTTAAAATATTTATCAATCTAGAAGTATCAAAATAGACCGTTTTCAGGTATTAGTGTCTATTGCCTTAATATATTTTTTTAAATGAGGGCCATACTTAAAATTTAAGATTAAAATTAATTATAGGAAATGGAAGATAGAACTTACTAATTTGACCTACTGTTTGGGCATGGGCATTTATTCACGATCGATGCTTACCTGAAAAGAAAAACATAGTAAATTAGAAATATTAAAACAAATACTATTTTAAATATAATAGAATCCAATCCTGACTCACTTCTTATAGTTTGACTAGAATTGGCTAAAGGCGTATATATTCTTTAGACCCAGGTCTTTACTTTTATCACTTTTCACTATAAAGCTGTTATTTATGACTTATGAGATATATAAAACCACTTTAGTCCAGATACACTGCATCAGAAGCAGTATCGCGACGATAGGCTCACCCCCTGTCGCGCAGGTCTAAAGTGGATGGTAAAGGGAAGCTGTCCCCCACACTGTGGTGTAAGTGTGTGCCCAGCCACTAGTTAACCCCTTTGAGGAATAAAACCGTGACATAATACATACACATATGTAACTAGCTTTGGAGGATTTCAACGGCAGCTCCTTAGTTATCGAACAAAAACCGACTCATACTTAACGTTTTCAAGTAACCTATGTTCTTTCCCGGGACTCAAACTATCTCCATGCCAATTTTTAAATTTCATATTAATTGGCTGTACCAACGGTTTAAGCGTGAAGAGGTAACCGACAAACAGACAGAGTTACTTTCGCATTTAAAATATTATAGTATGGAAGTATGGATTAAGATATAAGGGGTTTATCAATATTCAAGCATCTTTCTAGGTCCGAAGAATAAAAACAATTTATTCAACAAACCATAATGCCTTAATGTCTTTTTTAAAAAAATCTGCACAAGTGTCGTTATTGCGCTGTAAATGTAACGAATATGTGACTCTGTAATCTAGTTTATATAATTTCGAGTCGCACACGTTTACGTTCACATAACGTGTTCTACGTTATGATAATACACACTTTTTTTTTGCGAAGAAGTAAGACTGTTTCGAGAAACTAGGCCAACCTGCTTGCCGGAGGATTTCAAAGAGAAGATGTAGTCATAAAAGATTTCAATAAATGTTATCATTTCAAAAATATTCTTTTATGCCACGGTTGTTTTGACAAAAGTAATTGAAGTTATGAAATTGGGAAAACATTAAAATTATGCAATCATAAGTCCGTCAATCTTCCATCTCTGGAACTTTAGAATTCGAATGAAGTAGAGATTGGGAGTCACACAAAGGTACGACTGTGGTGGGTGGCCCCATCACAGACTTGTGAAAATTTTAAGTAGAATTTCTTAGAGCGTTAGTTTTGAATTTGCTTATACTCTTGAAATGCATAGGTTTTTACTATTAAATTATGAGATGGTACTAAACGTGATATAAACTCATACATATACATACCTAATATTATTCACTAGTTTTATAATAAAATGTTAATATTTTTTATAAATTAACTTAGCCAGTGTCAGAAAAACAATAAACACTGAATCAATTTATCCATTTTTAAGTAGGTACTGTAGAGGTTACGAACTCTTGTTAAGTGTAAAGGAAGGAAATATGCTAGCGACGTTTTTCACGCAGCAAATACTTCGTAGTGGTTTTATGAAAGTATAATAGATGGTGTCAGTGCGTTTTTAAATAAAAACAATTGGAATTTAGAGTTTGTCAGTATTTTTACATTGATTGACATTCCAGTGATAATTATAGATCGGACAAGTCTATATAAATTTGGAGGGTCGATTCCTGTCTCTATCAGGGAGCCCTAGAATTTGTAGAATGGCCTAATATTGCCATTAGGGTAAGATACTCCAGTATCCAAAATGCACCATTGCGATTAAATGTAGATATTACCCAATGTACCGACACGACGACCCGAGGCCTATGGAAGGATGGCCTAATGAAAGAAGACGTACTGCAGATAATTTTAAAATTGTATAATAAATCTCCTAGGTAGTAGATGAGTCTAAAGGATGTATACTCTTGTGGCGATTGAAAAGAACATCTGAATACATAAAAGAACTCCCGATGTCGTCTTTTTATTAGCAGATATCCCGATACCTAATAAGAAATAGGTAGAAGCAGCTTCTTTACGCCCCCGCACGCTGCAGTACCTATAAGTATTTTTAGTTACCTATCAATATGTAGTTGTTTTGACATTATTTATAAAATGTTTTTAATTTGTCAACTAACGTTGTAATTTTATTTATACGGTGTTTTTAATTTATCATCTAACTATGTAATATTATTAAACAATGATTACGAAACAATATTATAATAGATAAGTAAACATACAAGAACTATGACGGAAATATTATTTTAATTTTGTTCTCGATTTTTGTTATTTTCATGTCGTTCAAAGTTACCCAATGTTAAAATTACTTTATGACACAATCCTATTATTAGTTTCAACTAGTTATTACTTTACATAACAGATAATACATTTTCGGTTATTATTGTAATAGGCAATCAAAATGTGTACTTAGTAGACACTCTTAAATTCAAGTGTTAAATGAATTTTTTTTCCGAAACAATTACCAGACCTCCAAATATTATGTGAGACTGTGATTCAGGGTACTTTAAAATATTTAAAACATTCTAGTACCATTCATACTTTAGTGGACTAAATTTCTAAATCTATAAACATTTCGGAACTTAAAATGCGTGACTGTGGTATGAAATAATATCATTATTTAGCATAGTCACAAAAGGCATATACATTTATAGTACGCCAGTAAGTTATTGGATAACCAAAGTTTTTTTTGTAATTATTAAATATATGAATTTTACCCAGTCGAGAACCGGGTGGCGCAGTAGTAGAGAGTGCGGCTGCCATGTTAAAGGTCTCGGGTTAGATTCCCGGTAAGGAGCGAACAAATTGTTATCTACTTTTTGTTAGTTTATAACAGGACAGGTTAAAGCAGTAGTGCCCTGTTACCGAATGCACCGGCTAGGTGCTCAGAAGGAGGAGAAAAGATAGAGGGAGTTCGAAGGCGAGTAAAGAAACACTTTTCAAGGGTAAGGCAGGTTATATTAGTATACTCTTTCATTATATAGTAACAGATTTTAATGCACAATATCCTAATCACATAGGGTGATTCTTAGCACTTAAATATCTATATCACAGCTACCTAATTCACAATCAAATAGGACTACCTAAATCAATAGAAAGATAGCCAAACGCAAGCCTGCCTACACAGATTTTAAGTGTAGTTTTTAAAACTTTTATTAGGGAACTAGTACACTCAGGTCTCTTCGGCCTAGAGCCCGATTCGATGTCTTGCTCGCTGTAGGCACCCCTCAGGTCAGCACCGCCGTAGAAAGAATACGCGGACGGGACTGATTTTACGTGGCCTAACAGCGTGTGGTGAGTAGTGAATATGCCGCCCGAGGCAGGCACAAGGTAAGGCCGCACGTGAACGTAGCTCGCCAGTAGCTTCGGCGTAGAGCAGGTCGCCCCGTAACCTTCGTGTGTAGCGGTGTTCAAGATAGCACCCCTACTGCACAGGCCGAAGCTTTGGAGTCAAGGAGACTCCGGGCAGGCCGAGGATTTGGAGTTTAGTAGACTCCGGCCTTCCCCAGTAAAAGAACAGCAAAGCAGCTGCCGTGCGCCGTCGTTAGACAACAAATGTGCACCCGCATACAAAGACGTCTTCTCACGGACCTCAGTTTAGGCGTAGAGCCGTAGTAAAGCAATATATATACGTAGTATATATATACTAAGAACCGTACGAGGACGGTTTTCTTTTATAGCATAGAAGTAGATATGCAGCAATTTGTAATTTAATAATAGAAACCGTGAAAATAATTATTAAAAGAATTTTTTCACGACTACGTCAAGTATCTACGTAAAGTGAACTGTTTTGACTTAGCGATGTCAAACATCTAGAGATTATTTGATCTCTAAATTTAAATTACCACAGTGGTAATGGACCTAAGAGCGAATGCCCAGAAACTTCTATCGTTTCCTACATCATGCGGTTCTTTACCGGAGACGGACCACCAGAAACGGTCGTTCCGTTATAAGTTGTAAAGTTATCTCGACTCTGGCTTGTGCCCAGCATGGCAATAGACTCACCCACCGCCTATCACGTTTGGGGTACGGAATACCACCCACCGGTGAAATGTGGTTGATACGGGCAAACCTTGAGGGATAAATTCGTGATTAGACATGGGACTAGTATCCGGTTTAGATCCGGGTACTGGGAAATGATGCCGATACCCGGTAGTGCCAAAAAATATTTTAAATAATAACAATTGAAGAAAGCATTTACTAAGTCAAAATGGCATATGAACAATATAGCTTTATTATTTCAATATTTAAAATGGGAAAATTATGGTATGATCTGATATCAATCATGTCGACTACATTTTCCATCTCCATCCTTCATCATGGAAACAGGCGTTCGCTGTAAGTAAACAGAAGTAACGAGAGTCGATAAATACATCGCCGCAACTTTTACTAAGATCAAACATAAGTAATAAATACTTCGCCGCAATTTTACTAAGATCTTACATAAGTATTAATAGGCAGGCAATGCCAGGTATCCGACAGGGTACCCGGTACTATCCATGCCAGACACTCGGTTGCTCGACGGTACCCGGCAAAATCATAACCAATCTCGTGTCTATTCATGATGGTATTTTTTATTTTATGAATTTAACAATAACTTCGGTTACTAATTAATTCACTGGCATTTTATAAACGCGTGGACGGAACCGCGGGCATAAGCTAGTATCATAATATAGTTTTATAAATGAAATGCGATGAAGTTTGTATGGGAAATATCTGAAACGGTTTCACTTTAAAGAAATACGGATGGCTGGACTAGGAGGGAGGACCTCCCACCTTGGATTTGCCCACGCGATGGCAAATCGGAAAAAATAGGTAACTCAAATACAGCTGGCAGTGGGTGCCTGGTACAGTATCCTAGCACTATCGATTGTCAGGCTTCGGGCACAATGCGTTCTGCATGAGCGGTATCCTCGTCTCGTGCAATGTTACGTGACCAGCTCGCGAATCACCCTTTGCGACGGAAACCACTCATCTATTACCAATAGAATTACTTTTCCAGAATTTACGTAAATTTTTTTAGGTTATGCAACGATCCGTGATTCTTATGATACCGGTACGTATGTGTTATAAACATATTTTTTATTGGCGTTGTTTTTGTTTGTAAAATCAAGAAGTAATAACTTCAACGCTGATAAAGCTGCGGGTTAAATATAGTGTTACTTATATAAAACTTCTAAACTCTACAAAATTATTTTCCATTTTGAAATTTTTCTAAAAAATATTCAGAAAAATTTCGAATATTTTTAATTTTTTTGTTCTGGGCGTGCTAAAAGTCTTTTAAGGGTTCCGTAGCCAAATGGCAAAAAACGTAACCCTTATAGATTCGTCATGTCTGTCTGTCCGTCCGTCCGTATGTCACAGCCACTTTTTTCCGAAACTATAAGAACTATACTGTTGAAACTTGGTAAGTAGATGTATTATGTGAACCGCATTAAGATTTTCACACAAAAATAGAAAAAAAACAATACATTTTTGGGGTTCCCCATACTTAGAACTGAAACTAAAAATTTTTTTTCATCAAACGCATACGTGTGAGGTATCTATGGATAGGTCTTCAAAAATGATATTGAGGCTTCTAATTTAATTTTTTTCTAAACTAAATAGTTTGCGCGAAAGACACTTCCAAAGTGGTAAAATGTGTCCCCCTCCCCCTGTAACTTCTATATTAAGAGAATGATAAAACTAAAAAAAAAAATATGATATGGTTTGAACGAGATCTAGTAAGTAGTTTTTTTTAATACATTCAATCAACTAAAATATAAAAATATATTTGTTTGTGTTTGTATATTACATAAATGGTGGTAGGTACGGAACCTTTGGTGCCGCGAGTCCAACTCGCACTTGGCCGGTTTTTTAGTTAGTAACATGATAAAATTTGAGTCTCTAAGATTAAAACATAGTTATCCCCATGCCCAAACCTCATCAAAAACATTTTTTTTGTAAACATTACTAAGATCGCAATGTATCCATCAATCTGTCTAGCTAATAACGTTCTACGCTCCAACAAATCAATAGAAACTCACTCTCGAATGTGTCGACATCGAGCGTGTTTAATTCCATAATAACTTGAGTTGATTCGTTTCCAGGATGCGTACCTATATACATGGGAGGAAATTGTAGTTAAAAATACGATACAATCACATTACTTATATTAGTATCATGGTTAAATCAGCAATATTTTTATTACTCATATCAATATTTTTTTACTACTAGATGTAATGGTAAAATCAATTTCGAAAAAATGCTTCACCGATATGCGTGTAAAAAACACTCCTTTCACACAGGAGGCGGTAGAAAATGATATCTCTAGTATAGAATAAGGAATAGTAAGTACAACTAGGTTGCATTCCAGGACCCATTCAGAATGAAAACCAAAACAAAAAGAAAAAAAAAATAACGAGAACGTTAAGTGGAAAGTCAACTGTATCAGTCGGTTATTACTCAACAAACAACAAAGAGATCGCCTTAAGAAAACACAAATATGTCATTATTTTCTTATAATCAGTAGAAAAAACAGAGTGCAGAACTCTTAAAAGAAAACTAAATTTCATCTTTTCCTTAAAGTTCGCTCCCGTCAGGATTCAACTCTTTAACCACCCGCTACACCCAGGGTTCAATTTTCAAATCGTTTGCTACTCTCAGAATTCAACTGATATCTTCGCATGACTATTTGTTTATCGATAAGCAAGTAAAAATTTTCCTATATTACAAAAAAGCTAAAATTAAATTAAGTTAAAAAATTTAAATATATCATAAAGATAGTTTGAGTCCTGGTGAAGGACATAGGCTTAGTCGGTTATTTCAGAAACATGAAGTTTCTTTGGATCCCTAGGTCCATCATAGCAACTTAAATTCACAACCTTATTCGAAATCCGATTATCATCATCAGATCGATATCATTTTACGGTCGGATCCTTCAACCATGTATAAAATGATAGAATTCTTGTCTTTTATTATACTTTAGTTATAGAGATAATTATAACGAGTTAAAAAAGATTGCAGATCCGGGCAACCCTAATTCGGCGCCGCTGAGTGTAAAAAAAAAACAAAACTCAAAGCAAATGTAAACAACGTTAATTTGGCCACTCATTTACTAGATCACTTACAAGCGTTTGACACTTTCTATTTCTGTCACAACTTCAGCCACACCAGAGACGTGACTTGAGCATTACCGAGTGACATAATTTGTATCCATCGGGACAATCAGCTTCCTCGTTTGACTGACGAAACAGTACGTAGCAAGACTAGGTCTAATTGAGGTTGTGTAATGTAATTGCGTCAATTATATATCATAAAAAAGGTAATTTTCCAAACAATTTGTTGTCAAAACATATATGACAAACTAAATATTATGAATACAATTCAACTTGTATGATGTAATAAAGGTAAAGTGTTGTGATCACCTAGGTACAACTTACTTTTAATATCGTCTTGCTCTAATTATTAACAATTTATGTAATTCTAAGCAGCAGGTATCTCTATTAAAGTATATTTAAGGAATAGTGCAACTACATATATTAAAACTTGAAAAAATACAACATACCGATAATTTGATAAGCTGATTTAAACACTTGTTAAAACAAAATGAAAAATAAACCTAACAGTGTCGGTGACTAAATTTTGTAATAATTTCAATTATCATGTTATTTAAGTTGATTTCTGTTTTTTTCTTTCATATTTTTAAGTACTAACAACTTGAGTATCATACAATAACGCTGAAAATAAAACATACATATAAGTTTTTTTTAAAAAGGCACAAAAAAATGTGTTAATATGGTAAAGTTGATACTTAAGGTAAAAGTTATCTACACAGTATTTAGTTACAGTTTTTTCTAAAAACATTCAAATCGTCGTAAAATAGTGTTACTTAAAGATCTAAGAAGGTAAGATAAGGGTAGTGTGACCACGAAGATTGCCCAAACAAATCAACTGCGGCAAAACATCCAGATAATATTCCCGGAAATCTACAATAGTGTTGCTAGTATCAATATAACTGAACCGATAAATAAATAAACGTCTTGTCTGAGTGAGGCCATCAATCGTGCAGACGGAAATGCTGTAGATGGAAAGACGACCGCAGCAGGCTGTGTGCGGTTATGGCAACACAGACATTAGCCTGGAAACTAAAATGGCCACACAGATACGTAGAGATTGACCAGATAGATCCGCTGATAGAGATATTAAATGTATTTGATCTAAAAACAGTAATGTGTACAAATTTTGTTCTGAAGATATTTATGTTACGATTGTCATGTTAGCAATGACTACCTATTACCTATTACGGTTACCTATTCTATGATGTCACATAGCAGAAATGTTCTGTGATCTTTTACATATCTTGTGTATACACCTTCAGATAGTTACTTCATAATTTATTCCTCAAAATAGAAGCCATAATTTGGGTTACTATATTTGGAAATGTAATGATCTCACATCGGATGTGTACCAATTGGTTGCCAGAAAATTATAAATAATTTGATTATGTAAAATTGCTATACAAATAATACCAATGCAGTCAGTGTACGTATTACAGATTAACAATTACATAATTATTAAGTAAAAAGAAATATACTTAGGGCTGTAAGAATTGTTGCACTGACTTACGGTTAGAGGTTAATCTTTTGACTGCTATGAAAATATTTATTCACATTAACAACTAAATATTTACATCAGTCGTTAAGCCAAGTCAGAGACCTTATGGCTTAAAAATAATGACACTCAAGTGGTCACTGGTTTGAGGTCTGTCAATTCCCACTAGGCCAGTGTGTTAGACTGTGATCTAACCCGACTTCTTCAATAAGAGACCTTCGGCTATTGCCGTGGGGACTTTATAACAACGGGTGATATAACAAAAACAAAGGCAGGCGACCGGTATCCCAGAAACGGACTGGACGATCAACAAACAAACAATTGAATCCGATTATTTGCGTAGCAGCATTTCATCAACAGGTTGGCAATCGCGGCCGGAATCTGCTACCGCGATACAAGAGGCGCGGTCCAAGATCACTAGATAACAGGTAGAAAGCGCGCTGTTCAACCAACACCAACCGTGTTACGCACTCTAGTACAAAGCCTCGTTCAGAAGCTGCGTACCGAGTGCCAGAAACACTCTATAGTGCAGGCTATTCACGAAAAATAATTTTAGATACTCGATAAAGAATAACAACCCGGTTGTTGCATCTGAACATGACCTAGGATTGTAAAGCATAGTTTATTTAACAGTTAACAAGAGCAAACGCCCAGTGGCGTTATCGCTGTTGATGTTAAGGTTAAATCCATATTATAAGACGCTGTTGATCTATGATTTATGATATTCAAGATTTCTAAATATTTAAAAAAAGACACCTTCTATACAAACATGGTCCTATCTATAGTATTCTAATTTATACAAAAATAATTCACTCATATTTTTCTTTATAAGTGAATCCTAATAATGCCTACGTGGAATGCGGCAACCACAGTTCAAATTCCATCTACCAATGTAAAGTTTTGAATTTAGTTTTCGTTTCGAACCTACAAATGGTTAATTAATAGATTTAGTGTTTCAAAGATTAAAGTCAAATCGGTGAACCTGGTGCAAAGAGCATTGGAGTACAGGGCAGAGGGTCCTGGGTTCATGAGGTTCATTAGGTGTAGATTTACAATCGCTAGGCAAACCAAATATTTTTATAATAAGTGGAAAGTTACCCTTTTTTTGTCTTAGTAACCCTTATCTAATTATATCGGAGTCGGCTATCGAAGCGGACGAATTTAAAAGGTACCAGTTTTTAGCGAACGACAACACAAATATAAAAAAAAAAACATTAGTAAAACACGAACCATGAGATTAGTACCTAAGCAGCGTAAAGTAATAAAAGTGTATAAAGCAATAGTACTGTATTATTTTCATACGTAATTAATTTTCATGTATCCGCCCGCATACACTGTGTTATAAAACGTCTGTCAGAAGCACATAGCAATTTAGTGAGCGTGATGTTCATGGAGTCGGTAACTGCAGTCAGTAGGGTCATATATCATAAAATAATAGCGTGGAGATTTTATTGGAATATTTTTATAAATTTTTAAGATATATTGATTGGCATTTACAGTTTTTCGAATAAGGGCAAAGTCAAAGAAGAAAACTGCGAGCACAAGTATAATATGAAAATTCGTTGTTTGGAGGAGCGGAGATAAAAAATGGTTAGGAGTTTCCTTTGCTTGGGACCCAAACCCAGTGGAAAATTCTTAAGAGTATCTTTGGCGACGCCGTGCGCTCTTACAGTATTGATTCTACATATCTAAACTACATTGGCATAACAAGGCATAGGTACCTGCAGGGTGTTGGAATAGTCAATTTCGTAATCAAAACCAAATACCGACCTATCTAGCCTTATGAAATAAAAACATTAGCATTTGACAGGAAACATTACATGCAAGCTTAGACAACGTAATCATTGTGGTTGCTAGCGCAAAGGTCGTGTTGTTGGTCTCGACGGGAATGAAACGAAACTATGATTCGAAATCTAGGCCCTCAATGTCAGACGACCAAGGCCGCCTCTCACGACGCACCGCCTTCGCAAAGCGCGCTGCAAGCCGACGGACCTATGATCAACGCCTTAGCACCGCTAAAGGCTGTCGTTCATTAACAAGGTGGAACAGCGCAGCATATGATTTTATTCGGTAAGCATTCACATTTTGTTGATATCTTCACAAATAGGCTTTAGAATAAATACCGCGGGAGGCTTTTGCATGCCGCAACAACCCACGTTATTCTTGGTAACAGAATGTATTAACAGAAATTTCATATCATTAGGTATGCCGCGGCCTTCCGATAAATATTTTACCATGACGTGCCGTACCGTCAGTGAGCACCGGCCTTAAACGCTTTCATATTTGGCTTTGTGGAGGTTGTGGCTTTTAGTTGTTTGATAATGTGTTTTTAAGCACTTGTATTGTAAAGTGATGGTAAAATAAATATTGAGCAATATTTCTTTTTGAAGATAGTAAAAAGCTTAAAAAGTACATTTAAGATCATTAAGATAGTGAGAAACTATAGGAGTTATTGCAATTATATCCATATTCGTATCATGAAACTAAATTTTAAACTAATGTCAGCCAAATTACAATGCGCGTGGTATCTAAGTCTTAATTTGGTACTTTTTACGATAGGAAAATGGATCTTGCTAAGACAACCACAAAATAAATTTAGTTATTTAATAAATAACAAAATTAAAGACGTTGGAATTTCTTGGTGTTGTTTCTTCTTCCTTTAATGTTTTAAGAGTTGTAATATGTTCTGGTATTGTCATTCTTTTAAAATTCTTTTTCGTCTTTCTTTCTTCTTTTAAATCGTACCTATAATAATATTGTTTGAATTGTTTGAACTCAGATCATAACCGTTATTTTAAATTAGAAGATCAATATACCTCATACAATGGCATATCATAATGGTAAATAGGAATTATAAAATAAAAAAAAAACTTCACAAATCATAGCGCATGGTTACCATTAAACAATGGATCACGTTTAGAGATCCCTTATCGCGATCAAAGCGGCACGTGGGCTGGCTTCCACTTGGCAATAACTACCAATATCAATACTTCTGTTACATTGCGTAACTGTGTTGCAACTGGTGCTGTGGTAATCCGTACACAGCACCCATAAAATTGCATCGATCTTTATGCAACTGCATTCAACAACAATTAGCCTAGTATTACGTATTTTAATTGGATGGTACATTTTCATAATAAGTAAGACATATAGTTTAAATCAATAGTATGAATAGGTAGTACCTATATGATTCATAAATGTATTCTTTTAAATGTGAGTAAGGTAGTGAAGAAGGGGCTTCAGATGATGAATGGTAAAGACGGTAATCCGTCTTCCATCGATCTTTATACAACTCTATTCAACGACTATTAGCCTAGTATTATGTTTTTTTACACAATTGGATGGCACATTTCCAAAATAAGATAAATATCAAAATGTTACTTTTTTTATACCACTAAGGTGGCAAACCAGCTTACGGTCCGCCTGATGGTATGCGGTTACCGTAGCCTATGTACGCTTGCAACACCAGGGTTATCACTCGCGCGTTGCCGACCCTTCAAATAGAGAAAACATTGGCAGGGAGCTCATTCCACAACCCAAGCTTTCGCGCGAGGAAGTTTCTCTGAAACCGCACTGTACGCGACCATTTCGGTTCTAAAGTGTGAGAATGAATTATCTGCCGATCGCGAGCGGTGCGATGGTAGAAAATAGCCGTGGGCATCATTTCGAAAAATTTCTCAGAACATATTCCATTATACAAGCGGTAGAACACACACAGGTAGGCAAAGTCTCTCCTCAGACTAAGACTAGATTAAAGTTTACATCACGTATAAACGAATATGTAGTACGTGACTGATGAATGTATTATTTTAAATCGAGTAGTTAAGAAGGAGCCCAAGATGATGGATGGTAAGGATGGTAATCCTTCTTGAAACGATCTTTATGCAACTGCATGTAACGACTTGCTGTTGCCTAGTATTACGTTTTTTATTTAATTAGATGGTACATTTGCATAATAAGATAAATACCAAAATGTAACTAGATTATAGTTTACATCAACAGTATGAATACGTAATGTTTGAATCTAATAGTAGAGAAGGGGCTTAAGATGATGGATGATAAAGAAATCAAAAAATCAGCGAAATATACTACTTAAAAACACTTTTAAAGATTTACAAGTTAAAATAAATTAAACACGCATGTATAGAACAATATTATTGTATGTGTGATATAGAACTAAAGGTAAATAAGATTATAAGTTACAATGACTCACGAATATACTCTTTTAAACCCAATAATAGAAGAGGGGCTTAAGATGATGAATGATAATCATATCAAAAGATAAACTAATCTTACATAAAGCGAGAATATCTTTAATGCTTTTCGAGTCAATATAAAGAAGGCCATACAGCCATAAAACAATCAATATTATTGTGTGTGTAATGTAGGACAATAATAAGATGGCTTAATGTTTGAATGTATATTAAAATGTAAGTAATTAGTAACTTATGTAGATTATAAGCTACAAATGACTAATTTATGTATTATTTTGAATTGAATTTGAAATTTGAATAGTATAAAAGAGGCTTACGAGGATGGAAGTTAAAATATCAGAAAATGAACCAATCTCAAATACAGCGAGAATAGTCAAAATGAAGAAGACATAGACTCTACAGATATAGAACAATAATATTTTATTGCATGTGTAATATAGAAGTATAATAAAAAGTTTTCAAGTTTTATACTTTACAATAAATACAAAGATAGTTATGCCGAAGACACAAATTGACAAAACATTCATTCACAAAATTAGATCAGGTATTAAAAAGAACTTTGTCACGTGACTACTGTAGAGTAAATACAAAAAAAATAGCATAAAGAAAACAGTTAAGAATAGAAGTGAAACCTGCTCATGGCGTTGTGCTCTCAATTTTGATGTCACGACAGAAAAGAATCGCATTAGTCCGAAGCTGAGATTGATTCAATGCAGCCCAAAAACAAATTGAATCAACTCAACATTATTAAAGATCCAATAAGATACAATAAAGTGATTGATGATCATAACAATTAAGAATAAAACTATGTAGTTATGAACAAAGTACAGGCAAAACAGTGTTTGCTGAAATAATTTGCAAAACAGATGTTTTCAAACTATACGAAATTTAAAACGTCTGTGAAGATGGCAGGCCAATTTCTCTCCAAGGCAATGCAACCAATACCAGAATTTGTACTTTTAATGCAGTTCAATTTCAAAACTACGGTAGTTATGTTTTTAAAAATATAGCTGTGGCCTGCTTACTTCGAATTTGCAGTTTTTTGCAGTTCTTCGATAGGCCTATTCCGAAATTAACAGTTGGTATTATTTTTTACATATCAAATGTAATTCATGTGAAGTTAGCAGGCCACTGCTATATTTTTTACAATATAAAGACAGCAAACTTTTAAAATGAACAGCAAAAAAACTGCAAATTCTAGTATTGGTTGCATTGCCTCGGAGAGAAAATGGCCTGCCAACTTCACAGACGTGAATCGAAACACTTTTTTATACACGTATAAATTATTTCCATCGTGACAAATACAAGGAAAGTATCAAAGAATGATACTTTATCTATCAGTGCTTCTTCCGGATGAATTTCCTAAAGCGATAACCTTTCCTGACAATCACTTCGCAAAAATTGACTGTTTTTCAATGTCTTTGTAGACGGTCTATTTATAACTTTAACATAATATACTGTATTATATTAACATATTTTAATACATGAATATAAGTTTGTCTCCATAAGAAAAAAACATACAGTCTTCATGTTGGGGCCGGTTTGATGATACAAAATATGATTGTTTATGTAATACAAGTTTTTTTATAAGGTAACAAAATATTTAGTTTTTTCCTTCTAGTTGTTAACCTAACCACAAACAAATGACTGCGTTGTTTAGTATTATATTCAAAATAAACTACATTCTCAAACTAAATACTTAATAGGGCTTTTTAGTTGAAATATTCAAAATAAAAAACAAGATATTTTCACGCTAATATAACCCCGTACGTACGTTTTGCTTTCTTCATCATTGAACCAAATAAACGTAATTCAAAGCATTTATTCAGGCAAAAACGTTAATGCTATCGCAAATAAAAATAATGTAAGTATATACATAGCAGTTTATGAAAAACAAAGTTACCAAAGGATTGTAACAATGCACACAAAATACAGTTTTATTTCAGTCGAAATATTAAATGTAAAAACAAGATATTTTTACGCTAAAACCACCATGTTTGTACGTTTTAATTTCTTCATCATTTAACCAAGTAAACGAAATTAGAAGTATTAAGTAAAAAACGTTAATGCTATCGCAAAAAATGTACATAAATACATAGCAGTTTACTGCACAGAAAATGCAGTTTTATCGCTTAAGATTACCATTGTGCGCAGTATTTTGCAACGGTCTCAGTTTTAGTTCTTACAAAAACTAGAATACCAAACATATCTTATCTCCTGTCAATTCAACGAACATATCTACTGTCTTTTTTATTTCGAATATGAGTACTTATACTTTAAAGTGTTTTTCCCTTGTACATGATAGAGAAAAATAAAATTTTTAAAATTAAAACTTTTCAACAAAATGAAGTGAAGTCATGCAAGTGAAGTGTGTTATAAGCTGTTACTAACAGTTCAGATATTTGGAAATAAGTATTTATTTTTACCTTTTTAGTGCACTTTCAAAAGCCGGTTATTTTTTTATTTTTTTTGCTTTTGAGTGACGAATTGCTTTTTTTTTCTCATACACTACATCCATACTTGTAACAAATTTTAATACAATCATCAACATAAAAAACGTGTTTCACCAGTTTCTAAATAACATCAATTATTTTTTTTCCTCCAAAAGTTTAAGTTCTAAATACAGTTCATTAATATGGGACTACCTCAGGAGCATTCTCTTTCGATTGAAAAAAGATTTCTTTAAATTGAGTCTAAAATTTTCTACCCGTCGAACATAACCTCGTCCTTTTTTAAAATCGATTAAAAATAAATACCATCTGTTACTGTATTTTTTTTGTCAGTCACAATCAACATATATCTTATGTATATGTAAAAAATTCGCTCTGTATTATGTACGCATTAGTAAATAGTGTTAAATTGTTACCTGCATATCCACACAACATTCATACAGCAAAGATTTTTGTACGTTCTCGTTTTTTTTTATTTGTGCCAAATGTTACACATTAGAGAAAATCTAGGTAAACAAATTTACATAATGTTTATGTACGCCCTAGTTCTTAGGTGATTTAATACGCTGCTATGCTAAAATGCTAGAAAACTTAAAATGACCTTACTTAGATACTGTAACGGGTCGGACACCTGATAGGTATTTAGGGGAAGTGAAAGCGATACAAGCCTTTTATTATTTTTCACTTATCTATGGTTTTATAAGGACTCTTTTATAAGGAAAAAGGAGATTTTTTTAAATCCAAACAATTGGAAGGAAAACGAAAACGTGTGACAATTGAGTCAAGAGAAAGGAAAAATATGTAGAATTTTACATATTTTAGGATAATTAATAAATAAACGACGAGGATGGCTCATGCTTTATTATAATAAATTAAGATTTATGTTAGTCAAGTAATGTGCCAATGATGTATGATAGATTTATATATGAGATAAACAAAATATTGTCAGCGATTTAGTAGAGTAGAGGGGTGAATAAACAATAAGTTACACCCCTAATTATATTTGATTCCCGAATCCTGACACAATCCCCGAATCTTACTGTCGTAAGATTAGCGGTACGCCCCCAGTACCTCTTCCGCAATCAATCCGCAAGCGATTCGCGACCTGTTAGTTACAGTACTTTGCTTTTTACCTATACTGAAAATACGAATACAGTTTAAAACGACTTATAAATACGTACGTCATCTTATGTACTTATTTAGCTCACAGAACAAAGACTTATGAATATTTGATTAAGTATTAAACTCCAGTAATCAAGTGTATACGAGAAAGGACAAAACTAAATCTAATTCAGGTTTAGCAATAATAACATAAGCCAATATAAATACACATTTTGCAAACAATATGTACTTTGTCAAACAATGGAAGTCTATAAATAGGACGTTAACCTAGCTACAACACGATTTGAAAAGCCAGTAGTTAATTTGTACTCTTTGTAATGCTAGCAAACAAAAAACATCAAAATTACTAAGTCATCAAACTATAGTGAATCTACTGTTAGGTACTTTCAGTTGCAAAGCAACGAAATAAGAAATATAAAGTTCAAGAAACGTCTAATGACGATTTGAGGACATATTCTAATTTTAAAATATTACTAAATTAAGTATAATATTTTTTCATTTATGCGAATCAAATTGTAATTATTTAGATCGATACTTCTTCTAAGGTTATAACGTCAAATATAATCAAATACGTAGTAAGTCCTACACAGTTACAGTTAAGTCCTTTCAGCAGAACAAAATAAAAAACGATAAAGTTTAATAAACGGTTACTGACGATTTGAGGACCTAATCTAAAACGTTACTAAATAAACTAAATATGACATTTACTTTTTCCATATTTACGAATCTCATGTTTGCAATTTGTTCATCCTATTAGTTAAATATTTTTCACCTTAGGACATAAATGTCAAATTTAATATTTGACTAAGTATTTAAATATCTTTCCAAATCTTCTTGCATACACATCTTATCCCTCGTTTCTTTTATTTATCACGCTTAAATATGCGTTTTACTATTTTTGCATTGTATCTTGTACTTACTCTATTGTCTTTGTCCTTTCATATCTTCACATTTTTTATTCCGCGGATGGATGGACATACACTTACATTACAGTGTGGGGACAGCTTTGTTTTATCAACCACTTTAGACCAGCGTGACAGGTGGTGGTTTTACATATGTCCTTAATTACTAATTTTAAAGTAATAAGTGGTAAAATGATGATAGGACGGAATCCATTCAGCCAAACAGCCAGTTCTTAACAAAGTTATAAGCAGTAAGTAAGAATTGTGCAGCAACTTTTGTAATTTTGTTTTTTTTTTTTATTCTAGTTACTTCTAATTCTTTTTTATTGAGAAACATATTACAGCTTTCTTCTATCGCATAACGAAATAGTAAAATGATAGACCAGACAGAATAATGTACCACGTTAGCCAGTTCTAGATAAACTATGAAGTAAGTCAGAATTGAGCAGGATTTGTTAATAGAGTATTTTTTTTAGTTTTACAACAACAACTTTTAAAATGTTTTTTTTATTTATAGTTACTTATACTTTTTTTACTTTTCTTTTTTTTTACAACTTTCTTCTGACACACAACCCAATAGCCTAATGATTGATTGATGAACGGTACGCGTATGCATATCGTAAGGTGCTTACTTGACGGTAATTAAACACATAATTTATTCACAGACACGCTTCATTGAACTGAAGTCATTATAAGGAGTAAAAATAGTTCAATTACAGGTTAAACTGACATACATATCGGCTTATTGTATGTGTACCTACACGTTTATACACTTTAGCACCTTGAGAACAAGTTACCACGCACCTGTCGATATCGCTCTCTATGGTACAGCATCGTTTACAGAAACACAATAAAGATTGAAATCGTTTCAACAGTGCCTTAACCTTCGTTCCCACCAACAAATTTAAAATTCTTTTTTTTTTTTTTTAATCAAATACATTGAATAGTTTATGTAGATACCTTTCATTATACTTATTTTTGTGTTTGATTGAAATTCGATATTTTTGTTATCTACCATAAGTTGTAAGAGCTTAGGTAATAATAGCGTTCGTTTATATATCAGTTAAGAACATGGAATACATATTCTAATCTGAATCACGGCAACGGCTCCAACGATTTTCATGAAATGGGCTTTCGGGGGCGATAAATCGATCTAGCTAGGTTTCATTTTCAGAAAACGTCGTTTTATCCGTGTTTTCAGGCAATATATATTGAAATTCAAATAAACTAAAAAAAATACTATTGTTTTTACCAACACAGCAACACTAAAGCTACTGAACAATAGATGGCACTGTTAAGCATCACTAAATCCACTTGACAATAGATGGCGTTGTTAAGAAAAAAAAAACGAGCAAAGCTCGGTCCTCCAGGTACTATATTTTTAAACGTTGCCATAGTATTTAATATAAAATAAATTTACAAAATAGGTAATTATGGTTTTATGTATGTATGTATAACTTTACGATTTTTATATCCCCCAAGCGGTTAACCAGTGGCTCGAAACACACCCACATCATAATAGAGGGACAACCTCTTTTCACCAACCACTTCAGTTCTGCGTGACAGGTGGTAAGCCAATCGCAGCAACATTTTTTTTTTTGAACAGTACACAGCGCCGTATGGCCCCAAAATAAGCAAAGCTTGTGTTATGGGTACCAAGACAACGGATACAAATACATAAATATTACACCCTCTGCACAGCAGCTGGCCATACTACCAACTACGCTGTGAGAGACTCTGCTCATTGCTCTCACTCAACTCACTCAACATTGCTTTTGATAGCCTTGTATCTGGTCTAGCCACCTGGCTTTCATTAAGTCTCATAAGTCATAAATACCAGCTTAACAGTAATAAGCGGTAAAATTAAAAACCCAGGGACAGAATAATATACCCCTTTGCCAATTCTAGACAAACTTTAAGAAGTAGGTCATAATGCAATATATTTTCAGTTTCTTAGTCGGTAACAAACTTTAGTTCAAAATTATTGTTTTTTTTTTTTATAAATGTGTGCCATATTTCAAAAACACAAGACAAAGTTATGAAACTTCCTACATGAAACGAATTCTAGTCTTTCTAAAGTAATATAATTAGCGAGTAGGTAAGTAATATCTAATCGTATTTATCTATTTCTCTATGACGTAAAAATGTTAATCAGTTTAAATCAAACCACATACCAAAGTATGTAATGGCTGAGACGTAATATTTTCAGCATTGTTTTTAACGTTTCTGTAAATTTCATAAGAAATCATTTAAAAAATCAGGACAATAATTTATTTTATATTTTAATTTTATTTTTATTAATATAGGTATATTTTTATTTAATTTTATTTTTATTTATATATTCACATATTTTATATATATTTTTTGCCTATACCGGGTTCTGTTGGAAACACTGATATCCAAAAATGAACTGTTTAGTTAGGTAGGTCAAATTTATTAAGAAAGAGTCACTCGGCGAATGGGCATCCTTTAGAAAAGTACGCAATATTTTTTCATCAAAAATACGTCAGTGCTAAAATATTAATTTTATCAACACACACTATGCCGCCAGTGATGGCTTGGACTAAAACCTGGTGATAAGTGTACCAGACGACAGGATTTTTTTTTGTCATGTTTGAAATAAAGTACCTCTGTCCGAGAAAAAAAAATGGAGAAGATAGGTCAGGGAAAGTCAAGGATTTTTCATGCATCTGATTGGTATGATGATAATTTAAAGTTATCAAAAGATGGATTCATAAGGCACTCATGAAGCTGGACAAATATTTGTTAACTGATGGATTAATAAGGTTACCCAGACAAGTTTGTTTCGGAAAATTGAAAAGTTTGTGACTAACAGTAAACTCCTTTCGTCTGATATGATGTAATTTAAAGTTATCGAAAGAAGAATTTATAATGCACTTATGAAGCTGGGAATATATTTGTTAATTGATAGGTTAAAAGGTAACCCAGACAAGTCTGTTTCGAAAAATTTAAAAGTTTGTGACTAACAGTGGATCTGAAAGCTTTGCGTCTGATAAAATGATAATTTAAAGATACCAAAACACAGATTCATAATATACTTATAAAGCTGGACAAATATTTGTTTATTGATGGATTAATAGGGTACAAAAGACCAGTTTGTTTCGTTAAATTGAAAAGTTTGTGACTAACAGTAGACGCCTTGCGTCTGATACGATGATAATTTAAAGTTACCAAAAGAACTACTCATAAAGCTGAACAAATATTTGTTAATTGATGGATTAATAAGCTGGACCTGACCAGTTTGTTTCGGAAAATTGTAAAGTTTGTGACTTACAATGGATACATTGCGTTTGATACGATGATAATTTATAAAAGTTATCAAAATTCATAATGGATTAACGGAGCTGGACAAATTTTCTTTTTTGGACATATGGACAAGTTCACTGCATTGATGGCTTGGTTGGGAAACTTGGTAGTTGCTTGCTTGCTACACCGAGATTTCGTGGATAGCTTGCACTCAAAACGCAGTATCTGAACACGTAGGGGAGCATGTCCCCGAAAAACATGAATTGTAGACGACTTAAGTACCTATACTAGTTAAGTATATAGATGACTTTGGAGTAGTTATTGAAATCACTAGATCCATTTATCTACATTCTGCAAATTTTAATTGAAAAATATACACTAGTAAGTAATAATTCAGTTAGACTAGTTGTCAAGGCGGAAGTGTAACTATTTAATATTCCTGATGACCTGGCTGAATTTAATCTTCAAACTTTCACGTTGAATTTTTGAGTGCCATTATGGTTTTGAAACACTGGTTCGGTGTGCTAATTGAGGCAATGTTATAACAAAGGTTTCTCTATTTACATACCTAAGTGCAATAGACAAAATAATATTGTTAACACGCATTTTGACTTGTGTACAGGAAACTCCAGTTGTACATTTATACAGTAAATTAAATAAAACAAAACAGGTCATATTCTTCAAGTTTTTGTTATTACCGAAAAATATATCTAAAAAATAATTGTAGGTAGCTAAAATATTTACCTTAATTATGTGAATACAAAATTATTATCCACTCTTTGTCTAAAACCTTAACAATTTACGTTGGAATAGCATTTGTGTGATTGACGCTTTTGACGTGATCGTTTTTGAAATCACACAGCTGTTTTGTGCTGTCTAAATGCTATATAATTAATTGAATGCCAACCTGTGGTGCAAGAACCGCCACCGTCTCTGTCGCCGCCGTTTTGCTGGTGTCGATATCCGCTAATCCCAACCCTTAAGGCCGTCATGTCGCCGGGTTTCCCCGTCGACTACATGATCTTCCATTGATCAGAGGTTTCCAAACCGCAACGATATCGGTAACTGGAACTCAACACTATTGACACTTGAAACCCGTTGATTCATTCGGCCGTATCCAACGTACCCACTCACTCCTAACCGTTACCGCGCTCGTTCGACAAAGTCACTGCACTGTATCAAGTCGACGTGACGATAAACATTCAATGTTTTTTGAAACAATAGCAAAGATATCGAGTTAATGTCACTAATCGATTATTTTAGTTCTGTTTTCGAACTACTTCGAAATATTAGTAAATACTTAAAAATGCACAGTCGTATACACACCAAAGCTTTCTTATTTCAACAAGACATTCAATTAAGTCGAAAGCGAAAATAAAACTTGTATAGCTATAAGCATCGCAAACGAAAAACTTTTATAGTCTGCAACGTCTGAATGTTTTTACCATACTGGCCAGGCGGCAGCTGTTCGAGACTGAAAAAAAGAGAAGGAACTATACTATGACGTATCGGAGGTGTAAACCAGCAGTAGTGAATCACAAAGAGACACCGTGGAGCTATTGGAATAAAGCACAGTTTCGTAGATTCCAGGTTTAGAGCAGTGCTGAGTCAGTTTCCTCGAATGTTTTGTGTGGAAATTCGAGATAGTCTGAGCGATGTAGACATTAAGTGCGACAAAGACGGAAATAATATACGAACTGATAGAAGCCGAAGGTTTGCGAACGCCAAGGCCGGCGTACGTCACGTTTTGCAGACAGAGATGAGACGTGCCGATGTCGACGTATGCCCATTGTGTCGGTACGGTACGTATGATAACCGATGCACCAGGTTAATTTTTTATGGAAATGTTGTGACAGGGCAGACTTGTCACAATAATTATTATATGCACATATAGTTTCAACAGTGCGTTCGTTTCGGTATAAAAAGTTTGCACACTTTCGATAACGCTAATTTGTCACTTATGTATTTATTTTGTTCGTCTTGTATTCACATGTTTTACGGCTGACATGGCTTTGATTATTTACAGTAATCTAACGATTTTTTTATATTTTTATACCACTAAAGTGGCAGGTGGCAAACAAGCCTACGGTCCGCCTTAATGTAAGCGGTCACCGTGGCCTATGGACGCTTGCATCACCAGGGGTATCACTCGCGCGTTGCCGACCATTCAAAATTCTAATAACTTCTTTCTTGAAAACCCCATTCTGTAATCCTTAGTGAAAGCCAGCAGGGAGCTCATTTCATAACCCAAGCGTTCGCGGGAGGAAGTTTCTCTGAAACCATGCTGTACGCCACCATTTCGGTTCCAAATAATAAAATTTACAAGTATTTAAATAGAGAAATTGATTATAGCAATTGTTTTGACGAAGGAGTTAGTATTTATTATACAACAACACTATATAAAAATAATAGAAACTTGTTTGTTTGTTATAATTTTTTGAAATCAAACAGTTTTTTGTAAATTTTATATTGGTATATATGTCGCAGCGTCGCAGGAAAATAGAATAATTCGCCGTTTTACAATATGCCTTTTACTATATAAACGGCGAATTATACGATTTGCAAGCGACATATATATAAATATAAGAAGGGCTCCAAGAAGCGAAACATTTTTAGATCTTTTATTTAAACATTTATGCTGTTTGCAATGATAGCAGAATTCCAAAAAAAAAGATGATATACATGATAAATGCCTTTTTGTCATATATGCCCATAATTTTTTCATTTTTTAAATTGTCATTTAATACTATAAAAAAAATATTTTGTATTTTGTACTCTCTGAAGACGCGATAATATTTTCAACGCATTTTGTTTTTTAGTTTATTTTTAATTATTTCACTTGTTACATCTTAAACAATCTACAGGACAGGTTGAGTTATAAATAAATATTTTTGGACATTACACATAGCGCCGTCTGGCCCCAAAGTAAGCAAAGCTTGGGTTATGGCTACCAGACAACGGATACAAATACATAATTTTTTTTTTTTTGTAAATACATACATTTCATACATAAATACACCTAGACTTAAGAAAAACACAATTTTTTATATTATAACATAAATGTTTGTCAAGTGCGGGAATCGAACCCACACCCTCTGCACAGCAGCTGGCCACACTACCAACTAGGCTGCTAGTTCTCGTCTGTAACATATCTTAATGATTTAACTTTAACTTGATATAACTTTAATGATTGTCACATCAATCATCAATGATGTGTGATCATCCATCACAAATCAGTGATTATTTTGTAAATCAAGAACTGAATTTGCAATAAAGTACAACTACTCTTTAATTTGCAAACAACTGAAACGCAATCGAATAACATGACAAACATGACACTGGACTCGTGCACCGAGGGTTCTGTATCTACCACCATTTATGTAATCTACACACACAAACAAAAATATCTTTGTTTTTGAGTTGATTGAATGAAAGGTAAATTGCGGTTTACGATTTAAGACGTATTAAAAAAAACTACTTACTAGATCTCGTTCAAACCAATTTTCGGTGGAAGTTTGCATGCTGTACATAACATAAATTTTTTTTTTTTTTGGTTTTATCATTCTCTTATTTTAGAAGTTACAGGGGGGGACGACACACATTTTACCACTTTGGAAGTGTTTGTCGCGCAAAATATTCAGTTTTGAAAAAAATTATATTAGAAACCTCAATATCATTTTTGAAGACCAATTAATAGAAACCCCACACGTATGGGTTTGATGAAAAACAAAATTTTTGAGTTTCAGTCCTAAGTATGGGGTACACCAAAAACTTATTGTTTTTTTTTTTCAATGTTTGTGTGAAAATCTTAATGCGGTTCACAGAATACAGCTACCTACCAAGTTTCAACAGTATTGTTCATATAGTTTCGGAAAAAAGTGGCTGTGACTACGGACCGACATGCAGACAGACATGACGAATCTCTAAGGGTTCCGTTTTTTGCCATTTGGCTACGGAACCCTAAAAACTGAATCATAAAATCATGATCATCATCTGCTTAATAAAAAATTGATAAGTTTTCTATTAACTTAGTCACTTTTATTAAAACTGTTCGCATTTTTTGCCCAACTAAGGAAAGACAACCGACCATTATTAATTCACGGAACAACCAGCGAAATTCTCTTGGCAATTTGCCTAAACTTGTTGACACCGATGTAACAAAAGCTTTCCCTCTTGATTAATGTTACCTAACATCGATTACAAAGTGAATTAACAATTAAAATAATTGCAATCAACTTAAATTGGCCACCAAGGTAAACTAGGCACATATACGGATTGCTAATTCCGCAAACTGCAAATAGATTTATTTAATCAATGCGTTTTCTTTTGCAGTATCCGGCGCTGGTGATGCGTGAAGATCGCAGGTATGCAGCGTAAAAAATATTTAGCTGCTTTAATATTCAGTCATAATTTGCAACTTAAGTGCCTAAAAACTATGTACAGTGGAATATTCGGATTACTGAATAGTATAGAAAACTTCACAATAAATAATATGAAGCATTTCATAAAGAGAATGCATATACCTATGTTCATATTTGTATTCGTGTTCTACACGTTTTTTTTATAACAGTGACAGTGATGTATATCACAATTAACTAATTGATTTTAAAATAATCCTTAATATGGCTGGAGCACCAATATTTCTATAAGGCTTTCTTATTCTGGTACTTCTGCGTAGGGTGCCTATCAAAATGCCGGATTAGTGAGTCTCAACTGTTTTATGTATTTTTTATAGCTTATCCCTTTCATCTAAGGATGCGTTCCCAATCGCAACGAGGAAGTTAAAAAGTGGTTTTGGAACACCCGGGGTAGAGTAATTTTCCAACTGTCAAGTTGAATTCTTTACACTGCCATAGAAAAAGTTGAAAATCACTCCTGTCAGTGTGAAAATTAACTGTCAAACGCTCGTTCCAGAACGGGTTGATTTTTCAACTTTACCGGGCGATAATTACTCGGCGTGATTTGGAACATAGCCTTAATATATAAAACAGTGTCAGTTCGTTATTTGTCTGAGTTATTGACTGGCAATCTACGCACAGCCTTAACCAGAGGCGTTATATTTGATGTTTTCAAGTTAGCTTACTTTATTTTTGTAAGCTTATTTAATACATATTCATTCACGCAATTTCGACACGTTAAATATATTTTTTGAAAATATTATTATAAAGTTTGTGTTTTGGTAGTGTTTAAACGGGAGCACTAAGGAATTGATTAAATTCGCTCTATAAGGTGTTCAAAATTCAAAATCGGAGCCAAAGGTCTAAAAAAGTTACAAGATATCTCGCAGTATATAAATAATATGCGCTTGAAAATAGAAACATAGATACTCCTAAAGTTATAGGTAAGCGAACACGTGTTTCAGGATTTTAAAAATGAAGGGTCTTCGCATGAACACGCAGTACAGTATTCCCATGCTATGATCTTTTAGTAGAAAATTTTTAGACATGAAAAAACCTGACATCTATATTTGGAAAATGAAACAACGAGACAAGTGTTCGCGCGCACTAAATCGCATTAGTATTCATAGAGGTCACTGTTTTCGTGCAAGAAATAAAGCGCGCCGTCCGATTTCCTCTATATATATTGATATGACATTAGCTTCACTGTGTTAATAAATTCTATTTTACTTTAATCACTATGTTTTAATTTGCATCTTATAATTTTCCTATCATTTAGTGGAAATCGTTTATTACTCAATTCTGAAACAAAGATAAAGGATATGTTCTATTACATAGAAATGCTGACTACATTTCGGAACCTGCTAATTTTGACTTCGTCACCAAACAAAGATGTTTACCTTTACTTAAGTTTTATGAACTTAATTCCTTCTATTGTTTTTTCCGATAAAATTGTTGTTGTTTTTGTGATACTACACTTTTATTTGTGTGCGTTTTGGATTGTAGAAGTGTTAAGTTGAAAATGTTTAATTGCAATTAAAAATTAATGTTACCGTATTGTAATAAAAGCAATTGACAAATGTTGTTTTGTTTCAATGAATTTAGTTTATGGAAGATGTATGTACTTACTACCTAGTGTATGCTTTATATTATCATTTGGTATGAGAACCCATTGAAGTTCAAAATGGTTCAAAGGTGGCAAACTTTGGCATATTGCCAAGTTTAGCTACTAACTAAATAAGTAAAATTACCGAGATATGTATGCGTGTGTGTTACAGTGTCTTCATCATTATAACTAGATAACAATACTGTAGGTAAAATACGAGAAATATCACGGAGAGAGTCGTCTACTTTCTAGTATATATCCTAGTCTTTAAGTATACCTTCACGTCGTCCTATGTAATAGTGCAACGGAGGGACTTGATTTTTGGCTCACGGGTAACTGGAGGGACAGATAATGAATTTTCAATCTTACGTCTATAGGAGCTAAAATTACTATTGCACTTCATTGGTGAAGAAAACCTATTCATGTCTCGCCAGACCGCAGGAAGTCGCAAAGTCGACGTGTATCGGCTTATAACCAATGGTAATGGTAACGAAGTAAAATTAACTAATTTGATTTAGAAAGAACATTTGCGAAAGAGTATAAAACCGAACGATATCGAAAAGAACAAATAACATTATTCGATACCAAACGGAAAGTCACACAAAGAAGCGTAGTTGTTATCGCGAGACAATGTCACTAAAGAAATAGGTCAAGGATGAAAAGATAGCAAAAATCTTTTGGCATATGTATTGGAGAATCACAAATACATCCACCAACAAATATGAGCCCCGTTTTCTTAACAACATCTCAGCGTAGGGAGCTCAATTTTTTTAATACAATCGCAAATTTAAACAAAGGCAATATAATGCGAACATACATAATATAGCGCTGCTGTGTATAAGTAAATGGATCCGACTGGATGTGGCATGTTGGACGTGGGCGAACTCAAATAACTTGTGTTCTTGCAACTGCAAACTGCACTATTGTTTAGTCTGCTATTTGAGACCGTGAACCTATGTGGTTATATGTTTTATGCTTACAAAGGGTTAATTCAGAATATTATGCATGACCATGTTAGGATATATTCTGAATCGGGTTCAAATGACATTTTATATTAGTGCTTATGAAAAATCTCTTGCGTAAGTTGATACTTTCATTATAACCAGATCTAAAATACTTGCACAAGAGATACTTTTTAGGAAAACTGCAAGTATGTATGTAATAAAAAAAAAATTAATACTGATTTTGGAAAATGAGAGGGTTACCGCAGACGACATTTTGTGTGGACTTAAAACCAAAGTTATGGCAGATACATTTGTGCACCAATCAGTTGTCAAATATTGATACTTAGGTATAAACAGAACGTGTGTTTCGGCCTCCGACTTCAAGTAGAAAGCGCTATACATAATTCTTGTTTATTCGTTTCCTAAGCCAAATTTTGGGAAAAACCCACACTGCATTAAAAAAAAATTCAAAGTTCCAAGCTGTCAGATGCCCTATTTTTCTTTTCTTTTTGTGTAAAAACATTAAGTGCAACAAAGTTTTCTGACCTTCTAACATTAAGTGTTTGGTCGCTAGTGTCATTGTTAGACACACCATTTCAATATGGCGGCTGTAGTTTTGAGTTTTAACCACCAGGTCAAAAAGTTTGTTGTACTATAGTTATTCTAAAGATTAAATGCATTCAAAGATGATGCAGCCAATACAAATTTGTAAAATTAATTTCGCAAGTACGATCACTAGGCATGTTTTCAAAACTTGCTAATCGGCTCACGTATTGAAGAGACTTTCTTTTTTTATCTCCAAAGGCTACACGGCCAGTTTGTTAATATAATGTTAATGTTACAATGCCGTCCGACCAGTTCGAATAAAAAGTAAGTTTTTTTTTTAATAGCCAGTTCGAAATGTCAATCGCCTCTAGAGATATTGTTTTTTTAATTTTATCTTCTTTATATTATAAAGTCGTAACACCTGTAGCCGAAATCCTTTCCTTTGGAATTTGTCTGTTGTAGTTAAAATGCGAACAACGACTTTGTTCAGGATGACATTAGCCTTTAAAATTAATCAAATAAACGATTACAGAGATAAAATTGGCAATTACTGAGAATTCTCGTTTTATTTCCCAGCAATATATGTAACATGTCTGCGGGCAAAGAAAGTACCTTTTGTATGAAATCATAGATAAAAAAAACGACAAACATTTTTGACAAAATCCGCTTTTAGAAAATTTATAAACCAACAGTTACATTAAATGATCTAGTAAATGTATTATATCATCAAATATTGATTATAAAGTGTCATGGATAATTTGGCTAATAAATAAGTAGGACAAATTATTAAAAATGCAAATTTATTCCTAAGCGACTATATTGTCCAAAAAATGATCGAAATCTTAAGGTGTTGGCGGGCAATGAAGATTTTATTTATTTTAAAATTCAGAAAGTGTGCGTTCCTACATTATGGTAAATTTCCCTGTGGAAATTTCGATCGATCAGTCTATTACTATACGTTTCAAATGAGTTGGCACCCGGTCAAACGCCATCTTGGTGGCCGAAAACCTAACTAAAACTTAACCTTAACTAGTATTGAGCGCCGAGCACACCGTAGCAACTCACGTACAATGTGGCGCCAAACCGTGCGCCAGCTCAGTTGAAACGCATCTACCCTCCTTTACTACACTTCATTCGTCATTTTCAATGTGGCCTATTGCGACTCCGGCAAGGGGCTATCAGCGGCTACCTAGCGCCACCACCTGATATTTTTTAGTAACTCATCATACAAAGCATATTTCAAAAATGTGCTTCATAGAAATTGTTAAACTACAGTCATAAGGTATTATTAAAACGTTTCATATTGTGAATAAAATACGTCGGAATGTTAACAATATCGTTTTTGCAAAAAGCGGACACTTTTAGTAAAAATGATATTGTAAACTCAATGACATACTTATTTTAGACAGAGTAAGAAACTTTCTTAAACAAGATTATAACTAGTTTAACAATTTTAATGAAGCACATTTTTAAAATGTATTACCAAGTAAGAAATGACCAAAAAAATTTTGAATAAAATTAAAAAATCAATAAACCCAACTGCGTAAAAATAAATAAAAACTGAAAAGAGAGAAATAAGTCCAGTAATGATAAATTCTAATGTGGTGTTGACTTTAACAGTTAACTTTACCTATTATTGGGAAGATTTGAGCCGGTCTAGTATTGTAATGGGTCTCGACTGTTAAAGTAGCTGTGTTCCGCATAGAATTTATCATTACTGGACTAATTTTTCTCCTTTAGTTTAAATTTAATTTTTACGCAGTAGGGTATTTGATTTTTTATATTTATTTATTTTATTTAACACTTCTTAGTCACAACTATACGACGGTATATAACGCAATTTTGATTATTAAGGTGATATTATACCCAAACGAGTTAAGTTTGCAAGAATTAGATAAATTTTGTTACAGTTCCGAGTCCACTTTTTGATGTTAAAAATGATATAGTTCAAACCTTCATTCAGAGGACTTGCTAATAATATAATAATTTGGGTTGTAAACATTTGGAAAAAAAAAATCTGACTCTATTTGTGGGCTTTTCAATTCAATTCAATTGGTGGGGAGACACACATTCAAATTGTTTAGAAAATTAAAAGTGATATTTATTAATATGACCTAGCGATTGCTAAAATCATAGTTCTTAGTAAAATCTAATATTTGAATTTTATAACGACTAAAAACCGAGTAAATCAAGATATGCAACATGCGGTCACGTGCTAGCGCCTATCGTATGTGGAACTATGAGTCTTTGTATGCTTCAATAGTGTAATATGTCTTCGTAAACTGGTCGAAACGGCACGCTTTTGCTAGGGTATGGCCTTAACCTTATAAGTAACCTGCGGTGGTCTAAACAATTGATTATTCATGATAAGTATGAAGATTCAAGTGAGAATGGTTGCCAAACAACTTTAAATAGTTATAGATTCTAAATGGTCATTCATATTGAAAAACGATAAGAAAAACCTAAAGATTATTTTAAATTACCTATTCAAGGATACCCCATTTGACATAGTTCGTCGACTTTAATTTTTTCTTTTTCATAATATGGGGTTAGGTTATCGCCAATTTTGAATTCTGTCATATTTTTAGTGACACTCGCTAGCAAATTTTTGACGTAAGAATCATCAAAATCGGTCCATGCGTTTGGCCTGTAGAGCGCCACAAAGGAACAAACATACATACATAAATACATAGGCTGATAAACGCTACCTAGCGGAGTCGGGTAAAAAAACCATCAATAAAGATTACACATATTTCAAATAATTATTACATAAACACTGCCAATGTAATTCAACTCTAACTCATTTAAAACAGGGTCCTACATACATTTAATCGAATCGAGCTGCAGCGACTAGTAATCGCTGTTTAGACGATAAAGTGTGCATCGATACATTCCACACTGGTAAGGACAGTAGTCGGGCTACGAGTTGAATTAACAATTGGCCATTGTAAAGACAATTGACAAGAAGTCGTGGTGGTGACCCGACACTATACACACTGCGTAACTTCATCGACAGCTTGGATATGGTTGCTTCTGCTTGTGATGAATAATGCAAATGTTAACGTCCTGTGTTTGACGTTTTTTTTCATACACATGCTCTGAAAGAACCTTCATGCATAGTCAAAAATAGGGTTGAAAGTACGTGTTTGCAGAGATTATTACATTATTACTTTCACCCCTTGGTGTACAATGTACTATTGCTTCTTATACTCACTTACATTGTTTCACAAAAGTAAAATTGTGTAGTATTAAACAATAGAAAAACAACTTTCATTTCAGTTAAGTTAAACTACCCACGGCGATGCAATGCGTTTTTTTATTCATTGGTTACTTCTTTAAAACTTCTTTTAAACGATAAAAGAGATACACACCAAGAATAGATCGAGGAAGTGAAGGGGGCTCAAATTAGAAACCGAATTTACGTGTAAATTTTTTATATGTTAATTACCTACATTGCTATCAAATCCGCTTCATGCATTAACTAATATCTAAATACGCCTATTAAACGTACCGATAAAAGTTTTGAATGTAGAAAGGAAGATATTAATAAAACAAAATCTCGCTACAGTTGCAAAATATTAATGACAAGACGAAACAAACTCACAGTTTCGACACCGGAGTGGGTCAACTTCGTTGATTGACTCGTGTCTGTAGACATAACGCAAAGTTTGTCTAATTACAGACGTTCTGTTCTGTAGGAGGAACGAATAATAGTGTGAAACGCATGCGTCACGTCTATCAAATACTACTTCTATTTCGTTCTGTGATATTAAATAGCAGATATGTAATTATAACGTCAAGATAATGGGTTATATCATTGCAATCATTTATTATTGTGTAATTTTTTAGGGAAAGTGCAGTGAGCAGAGCCACCAAAGTAGCGCACCTTTTGTTAACAATTAGATTAGAAGCAACATGTTGCCTTACTCTGTTTACATAATATCTACAATAGGAAATTTAAATACGGAAAGTATTCGAAAGGATCCATTTTAGTGTCTCGGGAACAAACTAAGAAGGTACAGCTGTACTAAGTATGAAAACTATTAGAGAAAGTTGTAAATAGGCTTTTCTCTCTCATATAACAAGATGTTTTTTCTTAAGTATTTCAATATTAAGTATCTACATAAAAAAAACGAAGTAGGTACTTATTTTAACGATATCCTCATTTTCTAAACGGATTGCTTTTCGTTATCAAATCGGAAATATGTAATTGAACTTAATTATCTTAATCATAATTATCTCATTAAAAACAAAATAATTCGCAATATTTCCAAAAATATTGCAATTTTAAACTCAAAGTACTTAATTAATTAAGTGATTTTAGAAGCCAATTTCAAATAAGTACACATATAGAAACATGAAACTGTGTTAAAAAGTAATAATTATAACTAGTCAAATAATAATGGACCAAACTCGAACTAAATTCCAAATAATTCGAATGTCAAAATACTAAGCTTTTGAAACTGTTTTCAAAGATATTGCTATTGATTTTAGTATTTAAACTAGAAGTATATATTTAAGTAATTACAGAAATCAATGACAAATAAGTACTAACATCATGAAACCTTAAGATACGAGTGATTATAACAATTTAAGTATTAATGGAACTATTTCAAAACACTTACTTGGTTTCTGAAACTATTACCGAACTGCGTAGTGTCGAAAGTTTGACAAATTGAGTTTTAGTCCACGGTTTAAGAAACACCTAAGTATCAACATTATGATGATTTCTGAAAATGACTCAATGGATACCGCATTAAGACTGAAAGACGATTTCGAAATTATCAATGCGGAAAGCATTTAAACTTCGTGAACAGTTTTAATCATCTAATTTTTATTACAACAAAAATATTTTGTTATATTTTTCATTTTGTGTTACAAATGATACGGGTTCTGAACTAAAACGGTATGATGGTGATTTTGGTGATACTTCGTTAGGTGCATGAGACAGCTTTTTATCTTAGCAATAAGGATTGCTATTAAATTGTTATTCAGGAGTAGGTATTAGAACTTGCTTACTATAGAAGTATATCGACTAGCTATAGCTTTATGCCGAAAATGTAATAAAAAACCTTATCTCCGAAGTTTGCAAGCTGCGCAGATAGAAAAGTTTATCCATTTTTACCTAATAAAAAAAAGGATCTATAATTTAGGGGATAGTGTTGTAAACGAAAACTTTGAAACCCTCAGTGCGCGAGTCCTCGTATTTGACCATTTGACCGGTTTTTACGGCACCAAAGCTTTGACAAAAAACTAATCCTGAAGCCAAATAAATCCACATAACACAGAAACTAAGATAATCACCATAAATTAATAATAACAATGCAACGATAGGACATTAAAACATCCACCTTTCACAGATCAGCATCATAATGGTGCAACTTGATGAGATTTTAACACGGCATGTCCGAGTTAAATGACGCACAGCACAGATAGTGAATTTATTTAAATCGATACAATATTGTGTCCATCGTCAGATATTTGTACATCGGTTATGCTCTAGTTTTGTGAAGTAATAATCGTATTATGCACTTGTTACGATAAAGCCCACGATGTCGTAATCGACAACATGTTATTAATAAATCGACGAAAAATTATAACATCGTGTTATTCAAAACATGTAGATATAGCAGTTATTACTTGTCTGTACCAGTCACAGTATAGCTGTACTAGTTTTGTAAACTGGCAAAACTTAAATTAGTATAAATGTAGATGAGACTAGTGGTTAAGGACTATGAAATAACTACTTATTGTAGAGTTAAGTTTTCAACTAGGCATACATACACTCAGATCCAATAAAAAAGGTCAGATAAAACCGCTGCGACATCGAAGTGAAGGCGGTTAAAACTACACCTCGCCGTGTTATATACAAAATTACCCGCACACATATTATGCAACGAAACTACACCTTGCCTTGTCAGTCAAGCTATCGCGGCGCGTCGAGCAAAACGTTATTAAAATTTTAAAGTAAAAATGTATGTATATTTATGTATGAAAACGGCGAGGTGTAATTTTTACCGGCCTTACTTCGTTGTCGTAAAGGTTCTAATCTGTACTTTTGATTTTAGCATTGGCGAAATTCGAACCGAACGAAGGTTTGGCAAGCCGTACTACTAGTGCCTTGCCAACTAGGTTTTGGTTGTTTTACGGCCATGACATTTTTCCACTATTTATGCAATCCACCTTTGGCACCTTAGCAACTCCTCATCATCAGATCTCAAAATCTGTGAGAATTTTATAATTAGTTAGATTTAGATATTTCTCCCATTCATTATTAATAAAAATTATATTTTGTTCGTCTTGGGGATACTGTAATGTTGTTATGTGTTTTTGTAAAAAATAAATCATAGAAAAAAACCGACTCACACTTGACGTTTTCAAGTAGCCTATGTCCTTTCTCGGGACTCAAACTATCTCCATGCCAAATTTTATATTAATGGGCGCAGCGATTTAAGCGTGAAGGGACAGACATAGTTACTTTCGCATTTATAATATTAGTATGGATATGTACTTTAGTAGATCATCTAGGTAGCTATACAGCTACAAAAATAAAAAATGGTATTGAAAACCTTTTCCAGCCGGACTATGGTTTGCCTCGTCCGATACTTACTAAATTTGAATTGGACCTATCTGAAAAATCGGTTCACAAACAACAAAGTTATGCGGGAACATACATAAAAAAACAAATATACATTTGAAACGAAAAATTTTAAAGTCTGTTAAAATGCAAACGTAATCGAGCTAAGACTAACGCACTGCCCAATAGCAAATATTCCTTATTTAATAAAAAATGAACCGTAAATATATGTTATTTGTTTTTAATAATTTAATTGACTTTAATAGTACTTTAAATATAAAAGTATGTTTCGGGTCACCAATACATTAAGACACCAAATGAATTCGTGAAAATAACATTTACGCACGCAAAACTGTAAACAAGTTCTATTGTTATAAACATCCATACATAAATATTTTCTTAGCAAAGATGCAGTCAAAAGATTAACATCGAACCATCTCCAACAAAGAAAGATTATTTCTATGTACATATGTATATTTATAATGTATTCCTTATAATTCTATTTGTGTATTTTTAAGATTGATTGTACTAGGACTTTATAAGTCGCTAGTAGTTGATTGTCGTAAACATATTAGATATACTTGCTAAGTTTAAACCAACGTTTTGGTCAAAAGCCATTTTGCGTAGATTTAATATAACCAATCCATACTAGTCCATACTATTATTAATGCGAAAGTAACTTCACTGTCGCGCTTAAACCGCTTTACCGATTAATTTTGGTCCCGAGAAAGGACATAGGCTACTTAAAAACAGCAAGTGTGAGCCGGTTTTTTTCTATAATCGATCTGTTGACGTTGAAATCCTACACCGATAACCGAATTCAGGGCGTGTGGAACCGCCGGCAAATTTGGCATAGAGATAGTTTGAGTCTCGGGAAAGGACATATGGTATTTGAAAGCGTCAAGAGTGAGTCGGTTATTTTTTTTCTATATAATTGAAAAGTTGCCGTCGAAATCCTTCACCGATAACTGAATTCAGGGCGTGTGGAATCGCGGGCAAAAGCTATAATACAAAAATCACGTCTTTATATTTGCATAGTTACACGACAACGTAATCTTGCCCAATATCTATAAAAACATTATAATATAATAAGGTACTATTAACATCATAAACAAAAGGACCTTGAAGTTCCATCAAATAAACTATAATACCATCTAATCAATAATACATAATCAACAAAATAATCAAAGATGATATAACTTTGGCATATAATGGGTAGCAAAAAAAAAAATTTTTATTGAATGGGTGACAAATAATTGTTTAGGGTTTCATTATGTGAACTATTATTGATAGCTACCACCAGAAAAACTTACGATCTAATCGTTAATCATAGTGGTAGGTGGGGTACGTCCTTTTTTCTACGTTCTAGTTCACTGACGATGAGGCCATTTTCAAGGTTACCAGTCCTAGAAATTTACATTGGGTGAACAACTGAACATTGAACTGTGCTTTGATCAACTATTAAGAAAGTTGTATTCATCCATAAATTGGATTTGTCTGTCAAAAAGAATTATTTTAATTAATTTGTACCAAACTATAGAATAAATATATATAGTATATTTTATTAGAGAGTCTACTGTAGGCGTGATGATTATCTACAATAAACACGCACTTTCCATCATTAGTTGTACCTTCATACCGTTTTAACGTAACATCGGGAACAAACTAGACCCACGACATTTTTTTCTCTTTGAATTGTTACAACTAGTTTCAAGTAACCCAATATCTTCCATTACAAGCAGATGATATATGTAATACAAGTGAAACACATTAGTCTTTGAGTTGGTATATAATGATGTATGTTTATGAATATTATGCTGGGTTAATAATATGATAATATGATACATACACAACATGTATGTCTACACTTTTGAAATTAGGGTTTGGGATATTTATCCTATCAGGCTTAAGGAAATAGAAGAGGACGTTTGCTAATGACTCCTCAGTAGTAAAAACTGCTAAGAATTTACTTATATTTATTGACATAAATGCTGCTCAGAAATAACCTCTTCTTTTGTTATTTTTGGTAACTATTATGTCAACAGTAACAGAATTGCCTGGTTTTGTAGAACTTAAGACAAATCTAACGGTGCAAATAAAATGATCACATCTCTTTTAAATGCCATGCCCACGTAACTGCCACATGTGGGTATATTCAATGTCGCCTAGTTGCAAATGCTAGAGGATAATGTAGGGTTGTCAGAAAATTCTTGCTTTTTTCGTCGCTGCAATAAATGCATCAAATATTTTCATCACACTTACTCGTAAAAAGTGTCAAAGCGGGTGCTAAGACCTTAATTACACCCACGGCTGTTTCTTTGTAAATTAAACTTCTCTCAAGGCAAAGCGCGCGGTCATAGAACCTGCGGGCGGTAATGACGCCACTATTCTATCAAGTATGTTTAACAGCTGTCGGTTCAAACTACGCGCACACTACAAACGAGCAATTACAAGTTTTAACTTCAGCCAAATTTTTTTAATTCATAAATTCTTTAGATAACTATCCGCCAGCCGTCTGGTGGTGGCGTTGTTCCCTCAACTTCAATTCCCGCCATTCCAATTGTGTTTTAGTGGGTTTATTGACCTTATATATTTATTTATTAACTCGCAGATGTGATGAAAAACATTGTGTGAAGACGGGCGGTACGGAAAGTACAAAAACTGAAGTCATTAAAGCTTGCGCTTCTTAATAGCCTTTCGTTAGTAATTCTCTCCTTACCATACCACCCTTAATACACACTGTACTATTCATTAATTCGACTTCGGTCCATAAACAAACAATTTCTGCATTTTGATTTTTCTTCGATTTTAAGTAACTCATATTATTACTTCATCTACGTTTTTTGATACGAAATATACTTCCATAAAATAAATCACATAAAATAACTTTAACACCTCTTATGTTTATTCGAGCATCAAAAGAAAACAACCAAATGGACTGAAATAAAACTTGGTAAGTAAGGAGATAGTCTTAATCCGGAATTAAATTAACACATATTCGGTATAATACGTTAAGTAATCACCGGTCAACGCGGACGAACTGGCGGGCGCCCGCTGGTCTTAAACATCGATATGAAAAAACAATAGATATGGTAACATGACACTGTGGTTCGGAAACCGGCGTAGCCGTTGATAGGGGGGGGGGGGGGGGTGGAGTAGGTGAAGTGGGGCAAGAAAATCACAATTTTTATTCGAATTTAAACCTTATGTTCATTACATAAGGCTTACACGTTGAAACTAGTGACATCTTGTGATAAGTAGCAGTACTTTAATTTTACATTAGACTCAGTGTTGTTCCTGTGGCGATATGAACAAAATTATCGATAGATTACTATGATGCTTGATGATCAAAAATATCTTTGGAAAATTCAAAGTCCTAACTAACTATCAACACATATTTTTATATTATCGGTAGTAAAATCATTCTGAATCTATAAAATTGTTAATTAAACTGGTGATTTTAGGCTTTTTAAAAGTCTAATTTAATGAAATATACTTAAATTATAAATGAACCTAAATAATTTAATTCTAATTAGTTTGCAGTGGACATATAAAACAGCATATAATATTGTGATTTAGATAGTACATAGTTGGATATAGATATACTTTACCTTACCTTACTTGTACCTTTATGCTTTAACTTAACTTTGTTTGAACACGCATTACGTTAAAACGGCTAAATTAGTTCAAAATTTAAACTTTAACGTAAGCTTTCGTTTTATCGAATTTGATTCATGGCATGAAAATATATAGATGAACGCTAAAAGTTTTATCATAAATAATATGAGTTTTAATTTAATTTAATTTAATAATATGATTTGAAATTTGAAAAATAATCTATACTTACTATACTATTATAAAATAAATGTAAAAGTTTGTTTGTTCTTCCTTTTCAACGCACTGGAGGATCATATAAACCTAAAATTTTGCCCAGAGATAGTATAAAATACCGAGAAGTCCAAAGTACCCGTAGAAATAACTATCACTAAATTACACGCGGACGAATTATAGCTTGAGCTGTAGCTTGCTATTGCAAACTTTCTTTCTAAAAACAAGAAGTTTCCGTAGAAATTTAACACAGATAACCAAATTTAGTGCAGTCAGAGCAGCAGGCAAAAGCTAGTTATAGGTTTTACTCCACATACACTACTCGTTTTATTATTATCCAGACGTTAAGAAGTCTCGCAGAAGCATGCAAAAGTTAACAATCACATAACATAAAGCTTAACAAATAAGCGAAATAAAAACATTATCTAAGTCCATCATCCTATATTCTATAAATCACAGGAAAGCTCGGGGCTAGACAAATTCTCTAAAACTATATGTACTTTGACACAATATTATACAAGAGTTTCTTACTGACTAGATTTTGCCCAGCGGCTCCACCCGCCCTAAATTAACTGGTTATCGGCGGGAAATTTTTACGGAAACTCCTTGATGGTACTATGAAAGTTTGCTATGTAAAGCTTGTAGTTCTTACAAGTGGAATTTGTCAAAAGTGGCGAACTTGTGAATTTTCCGGGATAAAAAAATAGCCTATTTCCTTTCTATTCCAGGACTAAACCTAAATGTGTGCCAAGTTTCATCCCGCTCCGTCCAGTGGTTGACGCGTGATTGAGTAACAAACATCCAAACTTTCGCATTTAAAATTAAAGTCGGATGAAAAGCAGTATTTTTAGATGTATTTTGCATTAAATAAGCGCGTTAAAATGTATAATTAAATCTTCATTTAACTGATGGTACCCAAAGGTTGACAGAATTATTTAACTTTTTAGAAATAATGTAATTATTCGAACGCTTTTGAAATTTTGAACGCAACCCTAAAACATTCCATTGACTACAAGCATCAATTCACTTCATTTCCACAGCTGTGTAAATTGATCACAACGGGTAAAAAACATTGATATCTTTATCTGATGCGTACAACACTAAGCAAATAAAGCTATTTCGCTAACCGATATAGATATTACTTTAGCTACTCACGGGTAGATGGCGCATCACATATTTAATTTATTCTTTATGTCATTGTAATACGGTTTAGATTAGGTCAATAATTTTTCGAAATAAAGACTCCACAACAATTTCTACTCAAATAGAGGTGAGGTACTTTATTGACTTCAATTTATTTTCGTTGTGAATTTATGAAACGATATCCTAATAATCTTGAAAAACAGTCACAGTTCAAGTGTAATTTATTCTTTTTATCACAAATAAAAAGAAAGGTTTAAAATTACGCCATGAAATTGAAAAAATAACACTTTTTATGGACAAGATTACAGTGATGACTAACATGATTTCGATAAAAATAGTGCACCTCTATTAAAGTAATTTATTATAAATTAAAGTAAATCGGTTATTTATGAAAAAATAATACTAAAATGTGATAAGTTACGTCGCTGGAACTCTTATTTACCTTTTTTTTATAGTTTTTACAGCTTTTTACAGCACCCTACGACATTATTTAAATAAAACAAACAAAAAATCTTTAGATGTTCACTCGCCGAGGGTGACCTTGTGTTTGTTGCGTCAAATCGATCCGCTACTCAACATAGTCTAAAAATTAGACTATGGGCGGCTAGCCTGCCGGTGCTTTTTGGACATATCTATTGTTTTTTCATATCGATGGTCTTAAATAAAACGGCTGATAACCCTAGTGACAGGCAATGAATATTTGAAGAAAACGCCTATCGACTAGTAACTGATGGCATTGTGGACGCATCGGTGCCTACCTCCGACGTCACCGCCTACAGACTTCACAGCACGCAGCTAATCACGATCGCGAAGGCATATTTTCAATGTTTAGAAACTTCTAACCAAGTCTAAAGACACCTGCATGTAAGCTATATTGCGCTATGTTATTGAATTATGAATGCTTATCTGACGTCAATCAGTCATGTTTATGAATAAATTTTACTAGACGATGTAACTAAAAGTTTAAGTTATTGTATACTCTGATATCAGTAACAGACCTACTAGCTTGTGCATTTCGGCGATATCGATCGTAGAAACGTTATTACCAGACGAAATACATCGGATGTACATTATTTGACTTGTAGTATAATGACATTTCTATAATGGTTATCGCTGTAATGCACACTTGGCTAGGGGATATGTTAATACATTCTATCACTTTGGTATTGCATTCTATTTTAGGCCTTGAATTAGTTAAAAAGGTGAAACACTTAAAGAAAGAAAAAGTTAAAATTATACATGAATGTTATTATATTAAATCTTATGCATTATGTTAACTAAACATCGAAGTTTAGTTAGATGCGGCTTGACGACTTTTTTATTTTAATCTTCTGGATCTTCAATATTAAATGTCTCGGTTGATTGCCTTAAGCACCTTGCATGACTCACACATGCCACTAACAAAACCAGTTTTCTGATTTGGCGATAGTATCTAAATAAGCTAGTTCAAACTACTTCAACTTCCTTCTAAGGCTTTTTCTAGCGGTCCACAAAAAAAATCGCCGAATGCGAGGGCAGAGTCCGCGGCCGACCATGAAGGTTTAATTACTGCCCTTCAACTTAGTCGATCATGTTGCGTACACAAGTAATGATTTTCAAGTCACCATCACATTGACGATACATATAAATATTAATGATAAATACCTTGTCTATGCATGATATGCTAATAATACCGCAGCACAAATGTTTAAAATAAAATCGGAAGAATGAAGGTTTAATTACTGCCCTTCAATTTGTTTTATGATACTGTAAATAATAATTTTGAACTCACGATCAAACTGATGATACTTAAATGATAAATATCTTGTGTATTGATAGTAAATAGCTAATCATACCGCAGTACAACTGTAATATTACACGGGTCGTGCAAACATGGATGCTTGTTTGCCATTTTCGTGGAGTATAAAAAAAAAGCCGTCTACATACATTGAAGATGTTTAAAAATTATATCGGAAGAAGCCCTTCCATTTGTTTGATGATGATAGTGTAACTTATAATTTTTGAATTCACGATAAAATTGATGATACTTGAATGAAAAATATCTTGTGTATTATCCATACTTACAGTACATCAGTTATATGTTTTCTACTCAAATTTTGTAATTAAATGTTTACAAAAAAATACCGAAAGAATAAAGGCCCAATAACTGCTCTTCAATTTATTTCACGATACCTACTGTGTGTTATAATTATTAAGTCACGATCAAACTGATGATACTTGAATTATAAATACCTTGTTAATCATACCGCAGCATAACTGTGATTTGTTTCTTACTAAAATTGACATGTTAAAAAATAATTATTCATAAGTTAGTTCACTAAACATGATTTTTACGGTTTTGTAGCCAAAATGTTACAGTTTATTTATTCAGAAACTATTGAGACTACAGCGCTGAAATTTAGTATACGTACATAGAGATACGTCATAACATTTTTTTTTGGTTTTTTATTTACATTACTATTTATTTTACTGTCTATAGTGATGCAACTATCATAAGTAATAATTAACCTGTTTTTCAGTCTATAAATACGAACACCAACAGAAGTAGGAACTTCCGGAAAATCTACGAAACATTTAATCACCTAATTTTTGAATTGATTTATGTTGTGATTTGGGATTCTAACTCCCTGTTATATGAATTTATGATGTCTGTGTTGCGCATTAGTTGAAAACTACATGTCCAAAGGAATTAGCTACCTAATTTTATGGATAAAAAAACTACGAAACTATTGATAAACTGGCTTCTGCCTGCGGCTCCGCCCGCCAAATTTGTTTATCGGCGTGGGATTCTTACGGCAATTCCTTAATTGTACTAAAGAAGTTTGTTATAGCAAGCTTTAGCTGTAGCTATGGTTCGTTCATGGAACTCGGTTATAGTTACTCCCGTGGGTTACTCCGTATCTTCAACTATCTCTGTGCAAATTTCGTATCAATTGCTACGTTGCGACTGAATTGAGTAACAAACGTTATAGTTATCTCCACGGGAACTTCTAAATTTTCCGGGATGAAAAATAGCCTATGTCCTATTTCAGGACCTAACCTTTATGTGTGCCAAGTTTCATCCCGATCCATCCAGTGGTTAAGGCCTGATTGAGTAACAAGCAACCAAACATTCGCGTTTATAATATTATTGGGATAAATGGTAGGTAATTATTGAATTTTGCCACCGGCTCCACCCGCCCTAAATTTGTTAATCGGCGTGGAATCACTAATTGTACTAATGAAGTTTGCTATAGCTAGCTATAGTTCGTTTAAGTTCGTTTTCGGGACTCAAACTATTACCATACCAAATTTTCGGATTTATAATGTTTTGATAAATTTGTATTTGATACAAATACTAGACTTTTCGATGTCTTTTTTAAAATCCACTTATTTTTTACATTTGCTATAAAGTAGGTAGGTATCCATTACTCGAACGACCATTTCTTATTTTGTGACAAACAAAAAGTTATTTAGTACGCAGGGGGTTTCAGGGGCGATAGATCGATCTAGCTAGGTTTTATTTTTAGGAAACGATGTTTAATCCGTGTGATAACTGAATAACATGACTCTTCCTGACATCTATTGGCGAGTAGTAATACTATTATTTTTACCGACACAGCAACACTAAAGCTACTTGACAATAGATGGCGTTGTTAAAAAAAAAAACGAGCAAAGCTCGGTCCCCAGGTACTAATTTTAAAACAGAAAGCCGGTATCAGGCTTATCATTCGATTGATTGCCTGCTGTGATCACTTTTTAATCACACATCATGAGAAACTTAATATCGCTACTACGACACTCAATATTTTTATATTTAGCATGCATACACAGCAGCAGGCAGCAAGCTAGCAGTAGGTCCACTCAATTTAACACTACGCAAATCGAACGCTTGTATTGAGTGTTAGTCTGTTATTGAGTGTCACTTGAAATGTGAGATGACATTTCATACACAGCGTTGCAATTTGTAAAATGTGTCACAATCTCGTCAAATACCTTTCTATGTAACCTTTAAAACCAATAACGATTACAATCATATTTAAATTCCACGTCGTATTCCGTAGTCACTTCGCAGGCCGGAGGCACTTTTGGAGAGTTTAACTTTCGGTTAAACCAGGGGCGTGACGAAAGCCTGTCAGTCTTCGTACTTCATATTGCTCGACTGCATAGTTTCCCTGTGTTACGGGAATATTATATATAGGTTTCATATGACAGTCTAAAATTATGGTATGACCGTGGTATTAGTACTTGTATATAATAGTATTAATTCGATCTTGATCTAAACTCGTTTGTTAAAATTTAAATTAAATTTAATTTTTCCCCTATTTACCCAAAAGGAGAGTAAAGTTTTTCGTGCGCATAGACGAGTACGTATATTCGTATGTGGGTATGTCCGTTCCATTGTGACCTCCTGTAGCCTAAATCTCAAATGAAAGGTATTTATCTCTCGAGTGTTTCAGGGTAGGTACAAACAATAGGTAAGCGCGAGTCGAAAAAAAAGTTAAAATAAAACTAAAAAGCTGTAAATTAATTAAATTAAAAAAATAATATTTAAAAAAAAAACTAACTGCAAAAACATTAAGAACTAAAAAGAAAGAAACAAGTGCACCTAAAACATACCAAATAATTAAATAAAAAAAATAATATTAAAAAAAAATAAAAGCAAAAACATAAAGAACTAAAAAGAAATAAACAAGTGCACCTAAAACATACCAAATATAAGCAGACCGCATTTCAATGCAAGTTCAAATAGTTATACAGATTTTTATAAATAGAATTACATTAAAATGAGTTCCGTCTGCGTATAGTTAAATAATTGGTACCTATATTTAACTATTTATTTTTATCAATTTAAATCTCTAAGAGTTACAATTTTTTTTGTCAGTAAAATAAGACCAATAAAGAAGTAACTTAAGGTTAGTATGTGAACGGCAGAATTTTTTTGAACATTTTTAGTTTATTGATCACTTATGAGTATGTTCGAATAAAAAGTATTTTTTACCACGTTTTTATTAACGCAAAGTGTTGTTTATGTGTCTTTCCGGTTCAAAATTTTTCAATCGTTTTAACTTCCCGATGAATTAAAAATTTAGCTTAGAACTTGATAATAATGCAATATTCAACAAACTGTTTGTTTGGCTTCATCGAGTTTTCAAAGAAATTTCAACAACAAACAAATAAAAAAAACACTATACCATGTAAAAGAAAATAAAATGCGCGATTATCGTTATACAGATGTTTGCCATCAAACAGCATAGTTCGAATTAAAATATGAAAGATGTTTCACTGTACTGCAACAAAAGAAGGAAGAAATAAAATAAAATTGTTGTTTTACTAAAGTACAATCAAACGAATTCGCGGGCAAAAGCTAGTATATTGTTAATAATAAAGGAGTGTACACTCAGGCGAAGACCTTACGTATATGAAGCACGCAACTCAGCATTGACACACATCGTGTACGTACACTTGCAGCGAAATCCTACCCATTCTATTTGCTGAATAATTTTATTATGAGAAAAGATTGCTGCGAAATATGATACCAAACGACCACTTTGTACTAAACAAACTAGATTTGAGGTTGTATGTAACACATCGTTATTATAATATTTATGCACAAGAAATATAGTATAGTATTTTATTCTAAACTTCAAGTGAGCAATTATGTCTGAGAAGCAGCTCTTTCGATTTGGATGAAAGTTTGTATTTATACTTTCCAAGTTTAAGTTTGTCTGGATAGGCATCCCTGAGACAAGTGATGCTAAGCGAACAAGATTAAATTTTTTATGCAAAAAATATTATTTTTAATTAAATAATCGATGAATATTTTATATATATATTTTAAATTAATTAATGTAAATAAAAAAAGGGCATTCATTAAATACGTGGGTAAAAATGGGGGATGGGTGTAGCAAAAGTTTTATTAGTATCAGTACATTGATGCTTACATAGTTAGTATTATGAAGTATAATTAGCTCAAATTTATTGGGTAAATCTCACGTGAGGCAGGGTCTACTTGTATTTGACCAAGGGGGAGGTGGGGTCCAAATAATAAAAAAAAACCTAGTATAATTGAAGATTGCCCCCAAAGTAAATTGTTTAAGTGGCGGAGTGCCCAGAATGCTGGCTGTATATTAGCAAGTTAACTATATTCGTACCACGGGCAAAGCGCATTTCACGTAGAATAGTACACAACATAGTATTATATTGTGACTGAAAATATAAATCACTGTATAATACAAAATATACTAAATAAATAACATCACATAACGATATCACACTAATATTATAAAGGCGAAGGTTTGTGAGTGTGTATGTTTGTTACTTCTTCACGCTCAAACGGCTGGAGCAATTTTGATAAAAATTGGTATAGAGGTAGCTGACACCCTGGATTAACACATAGCTACTTTTTATCTCGAAAAATTCAAAATTTACCGGGGAAATAACTATTACCGAGCTTAAACGAACTATAGCTTGCTATAGCAAACTTCATTAGTATAATTAAGGAGTTCCACGCCGATTACTAAATTTAGAGCGGGTCGAGTAATTAGAAAAATTCATTAATTATCAGCTAAAACGTTAATATTATAAATGCGAAAGTTTGGTTGTTTGTTACTTATCACGCTTTAACCACTGGTTGGGTGGGAACCCCGGGTTTGAGTCCCAGGGAAGGATATCGGCCATTTTTCAACCCGGAAAATTCAAAAGTTCCAGCGAGAATAACTATCACGCTTGTTACTCAATCCTGCCACAACTGAGCATCACATCGAGCTGAAATTTTGCACACAGATAGTTAAAAATACAGAGAAGAACAAAGGCTACTTTCTATCCCCGAAAATTTAAAAGCTCCTGCGAGAATAACTAAAACCAAATTCCACAAACAAACCATAGCTGCAGCTAAAGCTTGCTATAACAATCTTCTTTAGTATTTTATTAAGGAGTTTCCGTAAGAATCCTATACCGATAACGGAGCCGCTCGAAAAAGCTAGTTTATATCCCCAAAACTTCACAAGTAAAAAATTCACCATAATTATACACAGGGTACAAAACGATGAAAACAGCAGTTAAGATGAAAATCGTAGATTATGGTACAAAGGAGCTAGGCTGCTCATTATAGACAAGGTTGTGGGCCGAGCCTGAGCCGTAGGCGAGGGCGTAATTTTGCAGAGCTCATGATTGTTATACGACTGTTTTTAACTCACTTATAGGGCAGTAAATACTTATTAGTGTTAAACTATTTTACAAAGTTAATATTTAATGGAGTCTAATCCTTTTGATATGTTGTTAACAAACACGTTCGATTTATTTCTCCAAAAATAAGAACTTAGTTCATAGGCAAATTTTTTTCTTGTAAAGTGCCTTTTACAAATGCGTAATGGACGCTACGGAGAAGCTAAAAACGGTGCAGTAAGGGCTGCTCTATGAGTAAGTGTGTACAAATAAAAAAAAAATTAGGGCTTGGTATCTTACGGGCAGTCTCAATACATTGAACCGTTCATCATTAGATAAGGCTTTCAAAATACATCCGAGGTTCTAAAGAAACCTTTTCTTTAAGTTTATTAGTAAGCGAGTTATTTCGCTTTCAAAGTTAAAACATGCAGAATATCCAAATATTGCTAAATTTGCTATTATTTAATACCTACCAAAACTAAAAGTTCAAATATTGATGCAAAGCGTGAAAAAGATTGATAAAATCGACAGTAACGCCATTCGGAATCAAGATATTTTGTAATGGGAAGCATCATGAATGACACATGACGAATGCGTGAATCGAATGTGATTTTTTTTCTCCATGCTACAAATCCGAAGAGCGTCAATGCTTTCACCGATGCGTGTGCTGTCCCTAAAACTTATCTTAATACACACAAAAAATTCAAAATTTTAATTTTTAGTTCATGCATAGTTTATGGACTATACATAAAGTTATTTATATTTTCAAGTACCTAATCGTCAGCTAACCACCAATATTAAGGTTTAATTATTACTCATATTATTACCATAAAAAAACTACTGTTACTTGAATAAATCATTGATTTGAAGGTAATCTATATTTTAAATTAATTAATGTAAATAAAAAAAGGGCATTCATTAAATACGTGGGTAAAAATGGGGGATGGGCGTAGCAAAAGTTTTATTAGTATGAGTACATTGATGCTTACATAGTTAGTATTATGAAGTATAATTAGCTCAAATTTATTGGGTAAATCTCACGTGAGGCAGGGTCTACTTGTATTTGACCAAGGGGGAGGTGGGTTCCAAATAATAAAAAAAAACCTAGTATAATTGAAGATTGCCCCCATAGTAAATTGTTTAAGTGGCGGAGTGCCCAGAATGCTGGCTGTATATTTCCCTACTAAATTACGATGCCAGCCCTATTTTCTCCCTTTAGTCGACATGTGACGAGGACACTTTTTTTCAAACTAAATAAACCCCAAGTGCCAAGTGTTTAAAAAGCAAGCAGCGGCGAAAATATGTTATCTACTTACATTTTTACCGCTTACGGTTACCTGAAGTATTACTGAACGGACTGATTTGAAACTTTCACCAACACATCCTAACTAATAAATTGTGAAATTGTTTGATGGGTTGTTACTGTTTAGCGTCGCTACTGAGCAACCAATTGAGCTTTGCAAGTTTTGGAAATGAAATTAGTATTTGATTTGTGATAGGTGGTATTGGTAGAGACGGTCGACACAGAATTTTTATAAAAGACACTTCAAAAATTCCACATAAATAACCATTAACGAATTTTACACGGGCAAACTATAGCTATAACTTTGCTTTAGAAAACTTTCTAAACACAATCAAGGACTAGTCGTAGAAATCCGACGACGATAAACATTTTAGCTAGTACTTACCTTATACTTTCTGCATTGCTATGGGCTATATTTATACGAAGTGCACCAATTATGAAATCTACAGTAATCGGCCGTAATACATTCACATAATCTTTACTTTGTTTTTTAAGACGTCATACAGTCAAGTCATCATTACTTTCTTCGTAGACGCTATAACTCCATCCGTCAATAGCCCCCACACAAGTCTTGTTACTTTGACTAGAACATCAACAAATCCATACATGGGCAGTGACCATACAAACCTTACTTTGGCATCATGTTCCCCAGATAGAGATTACATAACAAATTTTGAAATTGAAAACCACAAAAGAATATTTTCTAATTTGGTTACATGAGCACGCAGATTGACAAGGTAATTTCGTTACGGTTCAAATTTAACGTTATGCGGTGAATGTTACTAAATTGCCTGTTATTCTTATGTTTTTATGCTTATATGTACCTACATTTTTGCTTGATACAGCAGGTATATCTAACTAATGATACAGTAGTGGATACCAGCTCGCGACAGAAAGCCTGCTATTTTTTTCTTCTTTTTTTTTTTTTTTATACTACTGTGGTGGCAAACAAGCTTACGGCCCGCCTGATGGTAAGCGGTCACCGTAGCCTATGGATGCTTGTGACACCAGGGGTATCACTGACGCGTTGCCGACCCTTCATAAATCTAATAACTTCTCTCGAACTTTTTTAAAACATAACTAGGAAGTTTTTACGTAAAAATAATTTCAGAATATTACTCATGGGACATACAAATCACCACCTTAGTCCAGATACACTGAATAAGAGTCGCAACAGTGCTTCTGATTAACTCTATCTGGGGATTGGCTATTGGCTCACCACACCACATTTCACGCCGTAGACCTACCTACTAAAGAGGTTGATGATAAGAGACTTTATGACATGACAATATGATGTCGGTGTGGATACAAGGTTTTTGTTTTACCACTGAGGTGGCAGACACGCTTCCGACTTATGTAAAGCAGACACCGTAGCCTATCTTTGCAGACCATTCAAAAATATAATCAATTCTTTCATGAACAACACTATACTATATATACAGGGAGCTCATTCCTACTTTCATGCAAGTATAACTGTGGCGTTAAACATTCAAAGATACATTTTATTTTTATGATAAGGAGATAATTTTTAACATTTGGTTCATCTTTGGTACCGCGGAAACAATACTGTCAGCTGAACAAAAACATCACGCGATTATTTTATTTGCTTCGATTCTTTATCAATTTAAAGCTTGTGATCACTTCTTAAAACGTTATCACCATAAAATTGGACTGAGCACAAATGGAGTGCATTATAAGAAAATAATGGTCATGTTTAAAAAAATTGGTGAAGCAAGAGTTGGGTATGTCGCTTAAAAAAATTATCTATAGTTATAAATGCAGACAAATATATAAAAAAATGGTTAAAATTTTTGTTTTTGTGATGTTTGACATAAGAAATCAAAGACCAGCAAATTATCATCTTACATTAACCTATCTACTAAGTTTGTGCAACTTTTGTTTGTATACACTATACCAGTTCAAATTAAATACAACCAATCCAAATATTGGCATTAATACTAGACACCAAAGGTAGGACAAGGCAACTCACTGCTAGATCCGAACATGAGATCCATTGTTTGTCTTTACAAAATGTTACAGTAATTACCTACTAGAGATAAGGTAACTAATAATACCAGGTACTGTCAAATTTCCATTCTACTATCACACCGCCTACTACCGCACCGCCAGGTAATTCATTCTCACACTTTAGAACCGAAATGGTCGAGTACAGTGCGGTTTCAGCGAAAATTCCTCCCGCGAACGCTTGGGTTGTGGAATGAGCTCCTTGCCAAGGTTTTCTTTAAGGAGAGTATGGGGTTCTTCAAGAAAGAAGTATAAATATAAAACTCTTATTAAATTGTTTACCTTACTTAAAGCAAAGTTACGCCTGATTTTCTAAAAAAAAGTTATTAAATTTTTTAAGGGTCGGCGACGCGTGAGTGATACCCCTGTGGTGTTGCAAGCGTCCATAGGCTACAGTGACCGCTAACCATCAGGCGAACCGCAAGCTTGTTTGACACCTTTAGTGGTATAGAAAAAATATCATTTAACTATAAAATTTAAATATAGAGCATAGGTACATATCATTTAGAATACTGTTAGCTTGCCAACAGAAATAATAATAGGTGCATAGTTAAAGATGGTAACAAAGATAAATTCAACCAAGACCACATTCCTTTAAGGAGAAATTTGACAATGCACTTATAAAGAAAGTGCGTTGTAAGCTTACCACGAGACGATTAAAACAAATAACTTGCACTAACCAAGCGATAGTAACATTTCTACAAAAAGTAGATACATTATATTTTTGATTACATACAAATGATAATGATTGCGTCTTATAACTTAAGCGCTGCAGCCATAACACATTCTGTATAATAAGAGTAGCCAGTCATCTCAAATTATAAGAAGTAGCATAAATATTAAAGAACGCTTATTAAGCTACTAGATTGCGTTAGATACATACGCAAGCAACTTTTAGGTGCGGAAGCTTATTATGATAATTGTTGGTGGTTTCTAGGCACGAGATAAGTCATGTCGTGTGATAAATGTATAAACAAAAACAAATAATAAGTGTCTGGTGGTGGCGGAAGACGAAGAAAGTGACACGGTAACCCGCTTACATTCGCGTTGAGAGAAGTGAGAGTTATTTGTTAAGATGCAGAGCTAAACGGCAAACTTGGCCTTTTCTAACCTCTCACAGTCTAGAAAACTACTAAAAATACATAATTGAAATTCGATATTGTGTAAGAAAAAATGCTAGTGTTGCCAACCTTTTATCAATACGGACATAATAATAATCGATAGATACGAGACTTTTACATTAGTAATAAAAATAAAAAATAACATTAAGAAATGTCAAAAATAGCTTAGATAAAGTCTTTGCATTAGATTAATGAATAGAAAACAACTAAAAATACAAACTCAAAATTTGATATTGTGTAAGAACGATGAAATGGCGTCATTTTAACAATTTAAACATAATCGATAGGTACGTCAGACTTTCACATCAGTAGATAGTAAAAGTAAAAAAAAACAATAACCAATGACGAAAATAGCTAAGATGAAGTATCTTTGCATTAGATTAATGAATAACCTCCAGTCACGAAATGTAAAGCCTCCAGCAGTGAAACTACGAAATTACTCAATGTATCCAAAATATAATAACAACTGTACCATTACTTATTCAGCAGCAGATATTTATATCAACTTGGAAGTGTTATATTTTTGTAAATATAACAACCGTAACCGCCCGTAACGCACGTGTTAAATTTGACGGTTATTTAGTGGCGAAAACCAATTTAACAGTGATCTACTTGCAAAATTGGAACTGAGAATATAGCATTGTGTAAACGTACTGCGGTACTAAATAGTACATCTGAATTATTAAAATTAGATGTATGCAATTCAAATACAAAATTTATTTACATGTATAATTTAATAAAGATGATGGTTTAGAGTTGATTATGTTTATGTTAATTATTATGACAAAACCAGATAATTTTTTTTAACCTGGATTAGGATTTAACCTTATCGCCGAATTCTCAAACTTCAATCAACGTTAACTTCTTATTGAACTGATACTGTGTACTGATTTATTGATTTCCCCAAAAAAAGTCACAATCAAAATATTTTGCCCTAATGTGCCCCCTTAAAGCACTACGTCTTAGTGCTGAAAAACTATAAAAGTTAACTTCCTCCTAAACACAATGTTATAAGCAGATGAATAAATACAGACTAATTTAGTAACGTTTACATCACATTTGATTGATATTGATCATCAGTTCTCTCCGATTCAGAGAATACTTACCTTGCATAGTAAGGGCTCTCCTTACAGGTGATGAAATATATGGCGTCGGAGACTGACTATTGAGAGAATTACCAAATTGTGTAATTAGTATTGTTGGCCATTAAATAGCAGAGCACGTGCCGTCATTCCGTCATGGCACGCAATTAAATAGGAAGGAACAGATTTACTTTCGCAGATTAAAGACACCACGGCGTATAAGTAGTTTTGATACGTGACGGTTAAACGAACTAAAGTCTATTAGAAAAGTTAGTCACGATTTACTTATTTCGTAACCTTAGATCAAACTATTGAAGTTTGTGATTTTGTACATGTTAAATTTAAAAGTTGACACACAACAAAAATACCTTACGCAAATCTAGAGATAAAACTAATGTATTTATTAGCATTAGTAATATATATTAGCATTTCTTATTGACTATGATGCCACTACAGATCTAAAGAAAATATCTACATGTTACCAATTTTTTTCTTGTACATGATAACTAAGAATGTCATTCAATTTAAGAAACATTGGAAGGCTTTTAAAAATCAGCTTGTTGTCGAATGTTCTGCTTCCGTGTTGTTTTCTAATTCAAAAGTTCTTGAAACAAGTCATCAAAACTAGAGACATCTATTCAAGACAGCACGATGTTTGTGGTTACGGAACGATGCAACTTGTATGCAAGGTAAAGTTGTATTGTAGCGCACTGATTATGCAGCCTACTGTTAGGTACAAACGGATTCCCATGTTAAGCTTCTTCTGGTAACAGCTGGTTAAATTGATGAAAAAGAAATCTGATGCCACAATGAAAATAACCACACCCATTTTCGATATAGCAACACCACACCCATAATTTAAATGCTGTGTAAAGCACTAAACCTAGAAAATGGCTAAGCTTGACAGTTACATTTTGTTATGTAATATAATGGATAGTAACGGAGCAATGGCAATTTTTAACAATTAGTTACTTATTGTTAGTCCTAAATTGAATGGAAAGTAAGTCACACAAAAAGACTTTCATTTAAACACCTAACAGGATATACGGGTATGGATTAATTGTAACCGATAATATGTTATATTATGTAACGGATAAAACAGTAAATGTTTTACATATTTTTATCTTTACCAACCACCGCACATTAGCGATTATCAGTTGCGTGATTTGGCAAATGTAAGTTGCTAGTGATCGCCAAAAGTAGCAGCAGTCGCAGAATATCATAGCAGATGACGGTCGCTAAGCAGTTTTTTTCTATTTCGGCTGCTACACTGCCAAATCAGATCTGACAACTTTAACCAGTTAATGTGCGACTTTCGGTGGAATCGTTGAGCGATTGCAGAAGTAAAGTTATACCATTTTAGTAAACATATCACACAAATAATTCATTGTTTACCCTAACTATAGAAACAACATTTTGATAATTTATCCATATCCATCCCAGGAAAACTACTCAAAAATAGGATAGAATTAATAAAACTATAAACTTCATCTGATTTTAAGAAAACAACTTGTTTACATAAAGCAAAGCCAAAGCCTCAATAACAAATTGATATTAAGATATCGACCATGCAGTTACGGTTTGATTGATGAAGTTCCTATTACAGTGAAATATGGTATCCATGATGTATTGATAAGTTCACTTTCACCCATGAACGCTTGAGAAAAACGACCAATAGATCATTAACAAGCAGTGAATTATCGCCCCAAGGAATTATGCCACAAAACTCGAACAGATTAACTTCAATCAGCTTTCGAGTGAAATTGAACCGGACGGTATGAAATTGAGAGTGATTTAAGCCAATTTTAAGGTTTAACATTTATTAAGATAATAAAAAAAAAGGGGAAATAAAGATGAAGATTTTATGACTTTACACGATGACAGGATGATGTTTACGTATAATTAAAATCGTAAGGAAAAGGATTACGAAAGCCGACAATTAAATTCGAACTCGAAACAATCAACAAATCGAAAGTTAGTCCTAAATAACTGTGATCGAGAAACGAAAGACAATAGTATTGGCCAATACATACATGTATTGCACTAGAGCATAAATTCGAGGATGATTATCAGATAATATAAGATAGTCGTGAATGTTCGTGTCCGCTCGTGTGCTCTTCATTAGGCCGTTTTATTTCAGATATTGTTAGGCAATGTTATGTAAGGAATCAACGAAAGCTCTACTTGTGATGTCAATGCCGTTATGGAACTGTCGGCAGTTCAAAACGTCTGAGCAAAATTAGCGGGTTACGACGAATGAGCAACTAGAGCGCGTCGCTGTGGACACAAATGACAAAAACTGTTGTTTATTGCAAGTTTTTGCGGAGGCAAAGTATTTTGCTCTCTTTGCCACTTTTTCTCGACTCGAACACTTTCTGTAAAGGAATCACTTTCCAACGATTACTGGCTGGGGAGTCGACGGCTTTGAAATAGAAATCGATCGGTGGACTGTCTTGTGTTTTATTTGCCTGCACCATGTCGCGTGCCCGAAAAGGGTTTGTCTTTTACTCGTGGCTGAACTAGGGCGGGACTGCGGGTGGAAACGCAATATGCTAATCTGCTTTGTCAGATATATAGGTTATCCTCATCAACACATCACGTGTCTGGTAACATACTCGACGAAATTATATTCAGTTTGCACGAACAAAGACTATTAGTGCTTTATATGGCGCCTTGGGGCCACATTCTGGAGCAAATGTATAATGAATAGGCATTCATTATTACTTTTTAGCAATGATAGGATTATTTATTAACAAATTGACACAATTAACCTATGCTAACATACTGCAAACTAACAATGACAGTGAGCTCGTGACCCTGTTAAATGTATGTGTATCGGTACCGACATGCAAAGTTAGGCAATGTTGGACGTGGTTTCCCATTAGATAGGTGACCGTCTAATGGTGCATTTGTCTGAGCTCCTCCGTGCTTTAGAGGGGCACGTTAAACCGTTGGTTCTGATTGTAGTCATAATAACAATTTAAGTAACATATGGTCACTGCATTAAAGTAATTAAACAAAATACTAACCATTTTCACTCAATCTTGGATTTTAAAGCTTCTAAAAACTGTTGTATGTAAAGACAAGTGTGAATCGAATAAAAAGTACTTGAGATGAACTTGAGGTGTGACAGGAGATCCTAATAAGAAGAGTTGTTAAGAATAAGTCAAACAAACCGATCGTCGTACGCTTCCAAAGGCGTTCAGTCTTTCTATATATGTCTCATTACATATCATTTTTATTTAATGAGAGCATATTAAAGAGTGATTGCCACATTATGACTCAAGATGCAAGATGAATAAATACAGTAAGTATTGAGTGCCACAAGAAAGAAACAAGTTTATTTCCTTGTGCAGAAATAAAATACCAATACTTAGAAACAATTATTAAAATTATTATATTATTATTCATAAATATCTCTACGTTATGCTCTCGACCAACTGTAATGTGTTTTGGGTGATCCATGCTAAAGTAACTTTGTAGATCACATTTAATTTTTTTTTTATCGACTTAAGTATTTGCAATCATGTTTTGGGCTACGTCACGTATATATAATACTAGATAACCTGGCGTGCGATGCTATAAAGTAGCCGTGGGCATCATTTCAAACAATCCATTATACAATCGATAGAACACACACAGGGAGGCAAACTGTCTCCTCAAACTTAAGGGTTCTATACGGCTTGTGAGTTTTGGATCGTCGACGATTGTTTCAGCCCGTCGTTGAACAGAGTCAAAAAAAAGGGCATTTGGGATCGTAGACGATTCTCTCAGTCCGTCGTCGAACCGAGTCAAAAAGGCCAAGCTGGTATCTGGGTGCACCCACCCAGAGATGCCTGCAGTGCTCCATATGGCGTCGGACTTGCGACTTCCAAAGCCTTTGCCCCGGGGTGAAGTACTGTGAATACTTATATAGTATGTAATATTTACCTTTTTACGTATATAATATTTACTTTTTTAAACCATAAAAAAAGTACCGTAAGAATTTCAAAAAAATCGGTCAAAGGTATGTCGGACCACGCTATATAAGGGAATAGACTTGGATATATGGTTTCCTTAATGAATTTTTGCTTGGTCTAACGACTCAGGATTTTATTATAGTTGCTAAGTAACTGTGCTTTGCAGCGAGTTGATTCGTGTCCCAGTGCAAGTCGACATAAAACCTCAACCGGACGCGCCGCTTCGTCGATATCACATTAGAAACCGGCGCGGCAACACAGCTTTATCCAGCACACCTAGTACAAATAAAGTAGTCATCTTCATATAGAGCATGTCTCGCTGCACATGCATACACTTACCCCGCCTGCCATCCATGCCTGTCATGGCCATCCTTGGCAGAATCAGCTATTAGCAGAGGACAAGAGTAGGCAAAGAGAACTCTCGACCAACGAATCTCGTTACAGGCTAGTAGGGCGGGGCCCGGACTAGATTTGACATTTGTCTCGCATTCAAGCACCGCTGTATTTTGTGTCTCTACTGCGTCCTACTCTAGAAGAGACAAGCAAACCTGTGAGTGCAGTAAGATCTATGTGTGGAAGTTAACGTAGGTACGGGGTGCGTACTTATGTGACGGCTTTTATGAAGATCACTTACTATCCTTATTTACGTTTTACTTTCGTTATGTTATTCGCAGCATAAAATACTTGTCACATGCAGGACACACATACAAGCTGCGTCACGTATTTTTTACGGGGATTACCTACTCTTCTCTTTGTACTATGCCTCTAGTCGCTGCTTTTTTGTCGCGAGAACATCCTAACCAGTAACACCACACCGCAAAACCACACTTCGACAAGCCCCGTCAATGCCACACCTATATTCATTGCTATCGACAAGATGCATATATATACCTAATCTAGTACTTGCTTAGATGAAGATACCGTACAGCCTGGCTAATCAACATCAATATATACAACGCACTTACTAAGCCAGTTATTCTAAGGTACACTCAAGTATAGAAAAAAAGCTAGAAATAACTAACGCTGTGCATATAATAAAAATAAAATCAATACACAATGTCATACGCATAAAATTACAATGAAATTTATTTGTTCCATACCTATTTCATATTATTTGTTTGTAAGCCTTTTACTATGCTCTTCAACCTTCAACGATTTGTACGTTTTTAGGGATGTACAGCCTTAATGCCGCGTTTAACTTTTATCTCTACAAATCTAATACGATTAAATGGAAATTTATAGGAAACCTTTTCTAAGAATAGATTTTTTTTCAAAGGCACCACACCCCGTTGGTCAAAAACTGGATTTGCTCAGGTTTAATTATTAATTTATATAGTGATTTAACATGTATTTGGGTTCGATCCCCAATTTGTGTTCTTATCTTTCATCATACCCTGGTTATCGTTCAAGACCAGAGTACTTTGTGGTTTCTGGTTTTCCGACCTTTTTTATTTTTGGAGGCACGCTTCTTAACTAAACATGATATTATTCTCAAATTTTTGCTTTGTTACAGTTTAGGCTAAATTATTTAATGGTAATTAATTAAAAACTAAATTAATGTCATCTACATTAATTAAATCAAATGGTATTTTTCTAGTTACCATTATCTGCACTTATTAACAAATCAACAACAAACAATAAATTAAGCAAACTATACTCGACTGGTCTATATGAAAAGTAAAAAGTAGAATAGTACTTAACTTTTTTTATATTTACTGCGTTCCTACCAGTTCCCAAATGTACACAAAAGTCAAAAAGTTTTTTTAGCCACAGACTGTAAAGATTACTTTTTTATTTACTTACAAAATTTGCATTGATCCATAATAATAATGAGAAGAAAAATATTGGGGAATATAAACGTTATTATTCGACAAAATGGCTAGGATGCAGATTGCTTGGAAGGCTATATAAAAATCGAAAAACGACATTTCTATGTTCCTATGACCGCTATTGCCCCTGTGCACACATGTTAGATTTCCCAAGTCGTAAAAAACCGATATTTAATTGAACTATGGTATCACTTGTGTGTGTTCTATGTAGGGTTTCTGCTTGAGAATTTACAACAAACATGATGCTACCAACTTATACTACAAAAAACGCCTTTTTTATTTATAAACTATTATGTTAATAACATCACAGTCTTTCGATTAAACAAATCATAAATAACTTTCAATACTATTTTCTTAGTTGCCTAGCGCACGGAATTGATTTTTTGAGTTCTCGAGGCGAGTTAATTTTTTTTTCCCATTTCGACTAAAGAGAAAATCTCGAGCAGAAAAAAACCGAAGGGTACCGTCGTTTTGTTACAGAGATCCTATGGCCACCTTCCAGATCTTTTAGATAAGCTCTATGGCATTATTATATTGCATTGTCATCCAATTTACATGCGTATGCAAAATTTCGACTCCATCGAAAACCGGGAAGTGGGTCAAATTTACAAGATTTGATTACAGACACGGGACAGGTGAAACTATATAAAAGCTTGTACAATATATATCTAGTAAAATTAAGTAATATAATAAAATGTTTATTTATTTTAAACGAGATTAGGTCCGGTCCATTTTTGCAATCTTAAGTAGGTACTTACATACTATGAGGATAAGGGACAAAATAAAAATAGATAAATAAATATTATTTTATATCTTTCTTTTGATAGTAAAATTGATTGAAATTACGACCATATGTTACGTTAATTACATATTTTATAATTTAGTTCATAAAAGTTTTATTAAAGAAATCCATACTAATATTATAAATGTGAAAGTAACTCTGTCTGTGTGTCTGTTACCTTTTCACGCTTAAACCGCTAAACCGATTTAAATGAAATTTGGTATGGAGATAGTTTGAGTCCCGGGGAAGGACATATGATAGTTTTTATCCCGAAAAATTCAAAAGTTCCCGTGAGAATAACTATAACCGATATTAAACGAACTATAGCTCGCTACAGCAAACTTCATTAGTTCCAATAATTCAGGAGTTGACGTTAGAATCAGACGCCGATAACCATATTTAGGGCGGGTGGAGCCGCCGGCAATGTTTATTAATTACAAGCTATCCAGTTAATATTAAAAAAGTAAAAGTTTGGATTTATGGTTGTTTGTTACTCAATCACGCTTCAACAACTGGGCTGCAGCTATACTTTGCTAAAACAAACTTATTTTGTATAATCAAGGAGTTGCCATGAGAATCCCACGCCAATTTACAGGTGCGGAGCCGCTGCCAAAAGCAGGTAGGTGAAATGTATAATGTAACAATACAAAGCAACAATACCTACTCTAAGTAATTGTTTTTAAAATGATCTTAGCGCTGAGTGAGATTCGATTAAATCTTGTTTCTTCTCTGATTGACTTAAAAGTAAAAGATCATCTTGGTAGTGAATTCACTGGATGACATCCGATACTATCGGCATAAATGCACAGGTCAGTTGGAAGCAGCGATATTATCATTATCATACTGTTTTGTAATCGTTGAGTAACACAAGCGATTGTTAAACCTAATAATAATTACAGCATAAAAAATATTAGAATATATTCTCTAAGCTCTACACTTATTAGCTTTAATTTTTTTAATGTGAAAGTTTGGATGTGTGTTCAACCACTGGATGGATCGGAATGAAACTCGACACACATAATATTCCCGCGGGAATAACTATAACCGAGCCTTAACGAACTATAGCTACTCGTACATCTATAGCGAACTTGATTTAGTATAATTAAGGAGTTGATGTAGAAATTCCACGCCAATAACCGAATTTATGGCGAGAGAAGGCGCTGACAATATCTAGTTTGAAATAAATAAAAAAAAGATTTGGTAAATCTATTACAAGCGCTACAAATTTGAAAGGCGTAGGTACAAATTAAAATTGTAATAGGCGTAACTACATACGCCCCTATCGATTAACAATATACGTCAAACGGACAAATCTATCGAATCTACATTATATCGGTTTTAAGTTGGATATGTCTAAGAAGCCTTCTACGATGCGAACTTTATGTCGCTCGGTTACTTTTAAATCAGACTGGATTATATCAGCAATGGAAAAGTGACGTTTATTTTATTTGCAGTTGCGATATCTATTACCTAGAAATAGAACACTAATGACGATTTCGTGTCTAGTATTGTAAACAATATAAACATTGCAAATACAATTAGAGACTACGTTATAATTGACTTACACGAGTTGCGTGGAGTAAAGTTGAAGTATTGTATGAAGGGACCAATGTTGATTTACTATTTAATATCGACTGCACATAATTGCATTTGTCAAATCTCAGGTAAATTACGTCAACAAAAATCACTTAGTAAAGAACTTCTGTCGCAAATCGGGACCACTCTCTCCGAGGTCTCTGACTGGGGACGGGAAAACTTTGTCCGATTCAACCCTACAAAGACACAAGTCTGCACGTTCACCGCTAAGAAAACCCCATTCAATGTGGTCCCACAATTCCAGAACACTCCCCTCTCCATCTCCAAGAGCATTGGGATTCTTGGTGTTGACATCTCGGGGGATGTTCAGTTCCGAGATCATCTGCAAGACATGGTGAAGCTGGCGTCCAAAAAACTTGGCGTACTCAACAGAACTAAACAGTACTCCACGTCGGGGCAAAGGTTGCTGCTTTACAAGTCGCAAGTGCGGCCCTATATGGAGTACTGGTTAACACACACACACACACAAATCACGACCTGGTCAGCGACCGTCTTTAAGGCTTGGTCCGATTCAACCCAACAAAGACACAAGTCTGCGCGTTCATCACTAAGAAAACCCCATTCACTGTGGTCCCACAATTCCAGAACACTTTATAAAAGCATTGGGATCCTTGGTGTTCAAGCTGGCGTCCAAAAACTTGGTGTACCAACTCAACAGAGCGAAGCAGTACTTCACGTAGGGGCAAAGGTTGCTGCTTTACAAGTCGCAAGTTCGGGACCATATGAAGTACTGCTACCATCTCTGGGCGGGTGCACTCGGATACCAGCTTTGCCCTTATGACTCGGTTCAACGACGGGCTGTGAGAATTGTCGACGAGTCCAAACTTGCCTTGTCGAGCCCTTAAGTTTGGGGAGTTCTGAAGAAGCATATGCTTGGGTAGTGGAATAAGCTATCTGCCAAGGTTTTCAACAAAAACTACAGTATGGGTTCTTCAAGAAAGAAGTTATTAGATTTCTGAAGGTTCTGCAACGCGCGAGTGATACCCCTGGTTTTGCAAGCGTCCATAGGCAACGGTGACTGCTTACCATCAGGCAGACCGTAAGCTGGTTTGCCACCTTAGTGTCATAAAAAAAAAAAAACTTATTTCTAATTACTTTGCTTCATCGTGACGTTTAAGCAACGTAGATTATAAGTACCCGGTTACTACAAATATCTTATTACAGAATTGAATTGGGTGCCTATTTACTGACGGCCTTGAAAAAAAGGCCGTTAGATGATATACTTAGGTACAGCAAATAGAGTTAAACTCCACAGTAGCCAGAGCATTTACAAAACGGTAATTTCATGCAAATTAGCCAATCATCTAATCAAACCCAAATTGGAGAAGAGTTGCTTTAAAGGAAATTAACTACATTACCATAATTCCGTTTAGGGTTCAGTACCCCAAGCTTACCACCCACCATTCTGAGATCATGCCGGATTTGTAACCGGTCAGGTTTCGATATTCACGTACTCAGCTAAGAAATAGAGGTGTGCATAAGATAAATTAATCCGAAAATCGATTAAAAAAATATATCGATTTTTATCCTAAACTTAAATTTTGAGCGCATAAACAAACCGTTATATAACTGAAATTGCGAAATAAAGTCTAAAAACAATTCTGAAATAGACTAATTAAATTAAATGTGTCTGCAACAAACCACTCGGTCAGTAATTATTATTAATATTTACCGTTTGTATTTCACTTTCAGAAAATATCTACAACATTCTATTTGAAATTCAAAAATATTACTAAATTCTTTTTTTTTTAACTGAGTGAATTAATAAGCACAGACTAAAAGTACATTTTATTCATACTGTAGTCATCGCCTTCGATAATCCGACAAAGTGGCGCCTCGACAAAATGGCCCAACTCGCCATATGTGACGACATAGGGTAGTCGGGTGCGCTCGCCCCCCATATAAGTTCGTTTCATTATTAAATTTTATATTTGATCGCTCGAGCGGACGGATAAAATATTGCGGGTCGCTCTCTGATACTGTACTACAAGTACGATTTATCCCACAGAAGCTTAAAGGGCAAGATAATGGTCGCATATCGTAGCGTGTTTGAGAAAAGTAGATTAATGACAAGATACTGAATATAATTTAAGCTTTAGAAAAGTGTTCTAAACAGAAGTAATGAAATATCGCTATAAATATCGCAAAAGTTTAAGGTGGTCCACAAACTAAAAATTTCGATGTTTTGGCTATATCGTAAAAATAGTAATACTTAAAAGCTTCAAAGTTGCAGTGATTATAGTGTGAGCTTGATACTTAATGAGATAGATACTTTAGAAGTATAACAACAAATAATACAAACCGGCAATGTGTGAGACGGGCTTGAGCCATTACCATCTTAAATTATCATATCAGCGCCATCTAGCGAAAATAGACTAGATTATTAAGAGAAAAAATTACACATTTGTTTATTGAAGTATTACAGTTTTCTGCTCGTTTTTAAAATCGATTCCACTGTCCTATTACGAGTTTCAGACTTGGAAATAATAACATGGCTTTCTACAATTTTAAACTAGTTAGTTACTGTATTTGTCTTAAGATATCTGTTAGAACATCGCTTCAAAAAAATAACGGCCAAACCTCTCGTTTTTCTATTTTTAATTATTATTTTATTTCATGAAATGTTAAGTAACTATAAAGCTAGGAAATAATTGTAATATAATTTTTATATTGTCGATTTCAGCTTAACGCCCATAAAGCAAATGTATATGCGCGTTGGGGGCCCTTTAAAAGTTAAGCAAAGTCGGGCTTGCTTGGTCAGTCATTGGACGGGTAACCGCTGAGAGGCACACTTTTTATTTCTGTTTGTGTTCGTAAACAACGTAAATGACGGAATGGAACCCACGGCGCAAGTCCGACTCGCACTTCTATGACTTTTTTTTACTCCGTGGCATTTGAACTTTTGAAAACCTACTAAGTATTAATGATAAGAATCTCCATACACCTTCCACTGTCTGACTGATACCTATATTAACGTGTTCGAGCAACAGTTGCATGCAGTGAAGTGGAAATGGTATGCAAGTCAGCGTGACGTCACGGAAATGCGGGTTACTATTTAGAAATCCGTTTAGATTCTTTCTAACGACATATGGTAGTAGTTGTACCGCATCGCTAGTGTTGTGAGGATGAGGATTAGCCACTAGCGAACTGAATAGCACAGCAGTTGATCATCACTTAAAAAAAATATTAGAAACTGATTTTATCTTAAAATAGGATCGTACCTATCCAAGTGTACCGGCACCTTGAATGAGACTTAAAAATTTTTTTCAAGATTTGGGCCCATGTTCCTTAAGAAAAGTTGTTTAGTATGAGTAGCAGGAGATAATTCTGCTACTCATACTAAACAACTTTTCTTAAGGAACATGGATTATTTAACTCTTTTGTTACAGTATTGATATAGTTGGCAGCCAGATGATAGAATGAAGATTGAACTTCACCTGATATTGCGCTTTTAGGGGCATTGTGAGCGATTTTAGTAAGGGTATTTATTTAGTCCCAAAGTAAAGTTGTAATAAGTATGATATGGTATGATCTACGACTCATTTGTCAAGGTTATACCGAGAATTTAGGAATAGGTTAGTGGATTATTGTTTATAACTAAAAGTCAGGTAGAAATAGTAAATCCACATTTAAATACTTCAGCTTACCGTTTGAACATTATTTCCAAATCTAAGACAAACAATACTATAATACATCTTCATAAGTTCTCAAATGTTTTCAAACAAAGTATGCATTTAATATTCATGGTTTTTATGAATCGCACATATTTGTGAATCATAAAACATTTAGAACCAACGGCTGGGAAATAAATCAGAGAAAGTGAACATGTATTTAGTAACTAATTACCACTGTACAGTGAATAAAGTAGTCATACTGACACGCAACCGGTATGCTTTCTTCGGCCCACTAGGCTAGCATAAAATAGTAACAGTCGAATCGTAATAAAGGCATAAACTTCTAATTAGAATCACGCTGGAGTCCGATTTAGTAACGGATGATTTGAAAACGTGGGAGTTCTAATTAAGAAGAATACAAAATGATTGGAACTTAGTAAAAATATTTTTAATCATACCAATGAGGTTTTCAATAGGTAGTCATAAGTTTGATTATCTTATATTCCGCAATGCTTTGGTACCGTGTGATTTGTTTATTACGCGTCGTTTATAAAATACTTAGGCTTTTTGATTTAAGATACGAGTAAGATTTTCAATTTGTTAAATAAATTAACAGTTTGGTGAAATAGGAAAGGGTAGGCCACGACACTCCGCTCGCCAAACTAAAAAACGATGGGGAAGAAAGGTTCTCTAGTGACAACCACGAATTGTTAGACGCATCGTAGAGATAACCCCCTACTAAGAAACAAATATGCTACTAAAAAATGTATAGACGACCTGGACAAAGCTGCAGGAAGGCACTGGAAGCAGGCAGCCAAAAACCGGCTAGTTGGAAACATACTCATATGGTTAACAGTGTTCTTCTTAGGCTAACAAGATTCTATTTCAAATCGTGCGTTCTCAAAACGTGGCTTTTCTGAATCCCCTGATTGCAATTAGCCGACATAATGTACATTATGCGCTTAATGTCGATAATCCAACTAAAGAAAGTGAGCCAAGATTTGTAGTGTGTCATACAGAATTTATGTGTTTTTAACTTAGCTGGATTATGACATTAAACGCATTGAAGAAGTGAACAAAACGCACCTAAAAGATCAAACCGACGCCTCTTTATAAATATAAGTACTTAGTATACTTATGGTTTTCTGCAATTCACGTTTTTTTGAGAATTTTAATTTAATACTAATACGACAGGCGTAAACTAAGAACGTTCTACACGAGCGCCATGATTCGCTCGTGGTGCTTCCAGCCTAAATTATGTGCACCCTATCTATAGCTACATAAAAGATTTAACATGCTTTCTAGTGCTATAATTACCTCTTTTTTTTAATTATCTGACACAGAGTTAAAAAAAAACCAGTATAAAAAAAAAAATTTTTTTTGGACATTACACACAGCGCCGTCCAGCCCCAAAGTAAGCAAAGCTTGTGTTATGGGTACCAGACAACGGATAGAAATACATAAATATTCCTTGGTTTTTTTTGTAAATACATACATATCATACGTAAATACACCCAGACCCAAACACAAATGTTTATATTATGACATAAATGTTTGTCCAGTGCGGAAATCGAACCCACACCCTCTGCACAGCAGCTGGCCACACTACCAACTAGGCTGCGAGGGAGCAAGGGAGTATGAAGTGAAATTAAAGCTGGGCTAGCTAGGTTTTAGCACCAGACAGGGGAATTTTATTTTCCCCTATTGCCACTCCCTGGACTTTACCAAGCTGCACTAACACTGCACACCAGCAACTTACACTCCTGCATTCTACCAAGCAGCAACATCGCCACTGAACACCAGCAACTTACACTTGTCAAAGGCGAATGAAGCGCGATTGCATTGTAACTGATTCGCGAAGGTCAACAACGAGCTGCTGTAAGGGCTTCCGTGACTATTGCCACCCGATGAAATTAATATTAGTTACTACCTATTACTAGGTATATACTTACTTACTAAATCGCGCTACTCAAGCATCTGGTGTGCGGTAGCTGTAAATTATTATGAATGTGAATTCCAATGATGTAAACATCACTTAATGTAAACTACACCTGCTTATTATATAAATAGACGTTACATATAGGACTAAACAAAGTGAATATTTCAAGCTACAGATCGTGGCACAACCACGTCTTTATAGCAGCTGTCACAAAATGAGTCGTTTAACATATTTAACAGTAAAATTTTAAAGACAGCTGTATATAGCAGTAAAGCGACAGAAAAAATTAGAAATTATCGGTTATCTCTGTGTACAGTCAACAGTAGAGTTCTGCAAGGCAGGTTGGGCCTACATTAGTTGGGTCAGATAGAGGCGCTGGTTGAGTGACCACTTTAGTATTATTACTTCATAATAAATATACTGTGTGGGTTTCAGAGGAACTTCCTCCTGCGAACTATGGGTTGTGGAATGAGCTCTCCCTGTCAAGGTCGATTTTTAAAGGGTCGGCCATGCACGAACAATGCCACTGGTGTTGCAAGCGTCCATAGGCTACGGTCAACGATATTGAAGAAAAGATACGGTACCTTTATATTGCTCGAAATCTAAATTTGATCCGCTATTTACACGTACTAACCTTAGCATATACATAGGATTTAACAACGAATGCAATAGATAATACGGAACGTGTCATACAGGAGATAGTTTTATTTAGAAAGCGACATGTGACTAAATCAAATTACGACAATTGTCTTAATTTCGCTGATTCAGTTGTTGCGTGCTAGTACTATCTACCTCTTTTGATACATACAACATCATTGGCTACGGTATTATTATCTTTCGCCGTGACGCGCTTCATAATAAATGCAAACAATTGTTTTTCACAAAAGATTTAAATCATAAAGAACTGTGCAAACAGGTAGGTAGTAAACTTTGTTTACGTCTTCTTTACAAAGCAATGGCAATTGCGTAAAACGGAACACTACACGGTTTGTTAGGAATTCTTCGGTTCTTATAGAGACAAAACAACCATAACTTCAAATGAAGTTGCAAGTGCCGATGTAACACGAAAATTGTTGATGCAATCGAAATAAGGTAAAAAGCGAGGCAGCTGAAACCGACAAATGACGTAAGATGCGTTTGTTAGGGTTCTTTACCAAAATTGTTTAAACGAACATACATAAAAAATACAAACATCCTAATTGAGAACCTCCTCCTTTTTAAGTCGGTTAAAAATGGTTCCGTAAAATTAAAATTTTCGCCTGCCTGCTTATCTCGTGACTTAATATCAATTAGAAAGAAAAGAATTGGATATTCATTAGCATCATAGACATAGGTAAATAGACAGGAAATTTTTCAGGGAAAAAAAAATGGTTGCAAAAATTTTAACAAAGCAAAACTGTAATGTCTCTTGTCTCTTTGTAACTTGTTCAAATATACATCAACAAATAAAATGGAGGACGTGAATATATAGAGAAGAGACCACAGTTTCACTTTGTCTCTTTCTAAAGTGTGGCCAATTTTGCGAGCCTCTTGCGCAGTCCATAGAGAACTCCGAAGTCTATGATTAGCAGTTAGCACTAATAGCACCGAATCAAACTTAGTCTTAAATGTTTAATTACAATAATGTTGGATAAATAAAACCTATTGATTTTACTTGGCTTATGGTATAGTAGGTTTGTATTAATTGAATATTAATGAAATGAATTAATAATTAGATATGTATTGTATTGTCATTTTTGGATATGATATACATTTACATATTTAAACATGAACTGTCTGGCTGAGTAATTCATCAATGCGCAATTAACTTAAAACATACTGTCATTTTTTTTTAAGTTACGGACCCCTGTATATTTGTATTGGACATTTTTAGCCGGACGTGTTAAAATGTACTTATACAAGGGCTAAATAACAGAGGAAAGCTTGAACAGGAAATCCACCGCTTTGTATGCAGGCCGCCATGTTAAATTTTGTATGGAATGAAAAAGACAAATCGAGCAGGCAACACTGCGAGAAAACCTTGTACATGTGTTTCTTTTATGACCTATTTAAGGCCCCTCTTACAGCCCACCAGCGCCGCCATTTGATATTCTTAATTTACTCTTCGTAGAAAACGAATTTCTAAAATCTAAGAACATATTAATTTTTATTTTTATTTCTCATTGTGCGTACCTAACTTTTAGTCGGCGGGAAAGGAGCAATACCACAAACAATGATTTATTGTAGAATGTAGGCGTAATTTATGGATAACACAGATTATTCTGAGATCTAGATCTCTCGGTGTAAAAAGTTTAATATTAAATTTTGTATCAATGTTGCATAGCTACCTATAGTAAGGAATAAAATCTCTATCTCATTAAGGCTATGGTGTACCCTAACAAAAACCGTGCTGTTTCGACTAGTGTATAACGACATATTTCACTATTAAAGCATACAAAGAGACACAGACCCAAGTACGATAGGCGCTAGCACGTGACCGCACGTTGATAATTCCGCTTTTCTCGGGTTTTTTTATTAACTATGAAATTAGCAAATTCAGTTGATCATATTAATATATATTTAATGAAATAAAAGCCCAAAAATAGAATGTCAGAATATTTTTTTTCAACTGTTTTAATAGGCAAATTATTATAATAGCAAATTTACTTAATTAAAGTTCAAACTATAACATATATTTTTTTCACGTCAAAAAGTGTACTCTCATGACTGTAACAAAATTAATTTAATTCTTGCAAACTTAACTTGTTTAGGTATGCCATCACCTTCATACAGAGGCGCAACTACTAAAGTCAGAAAATACCGGCGGACTATGAGTTGGCCTGGCGCATTAAGTGTTCCGAACCTTCTCCATACCACCACCAAAATAACAAAATTAATAAAATGCCTGCTAAATGATAAACTGCAATTATACCTTTGTTTGTTATTGCTGTCGCAAAATTATGGCACACGGAATAAATTTTACAATTCTAATAGGTAATTTTACCTACTTTGACCTAATTGTAATTAAATTATTTATTGCTTTACTTTAGGATTTACATTATTTGTATATCTCGTGGTTGTAATACAGTTTTTACAAAAAAAAAACCACAATAAAACCATTTAAAAACCTAAAGTCTTTTTCCTTCTCCTAGGTCTTTTATTTTACTAATTATGACTTTAAAGCTGGTAATTTACGACGTATAGGACACACTCATATAAAGACACCTTTGTCCAGATAAACTGAATCAGGCGCAGTGTTGTGGGTGCTGAATAGCAATATAACATAATGTAACTCACGCACCGCTTTCTTCTTCAGAAACGATACCATCTTCATCGTTCGAGTAACGTACTTCACACATGTTTACGTATCCCAAAGAGATACAACACTAAACATCGAAATAACGCATGTAATGTACGGAAACAAACACTTTCCTTATATTTATATTCTATTTTTTACACTTCGAAGGTCACTAGACTAAATATTACGACTGGTTTTACCGCCACAGTTATGAGCACTCGAAGTAGCAAATGTTTCGCAAGCCTAAAATGAACTGACTCGGTAAAGCTGAACACCGCGAGACAGCCTTGTCAACTAGGTATAGGTGGATTTGATATGTATTGCCGATCACGCGATCGTGTACCTAGCTACAAATTTTGAAGCTAGCTTTAACTAGCTTCATCAGTTTCATCACGCAATCAGAATTGACGGTACTGTACTATACTCAGTTTAATTTCGTTATAAATTGAAATACAATTGTATTATAACTTATAATCAATCAATAGAAATCTCACTAAGTTATAAAATGAAGCTTACATAGATTTCAATCTCCAAGTGGCAAAATATTGAGTGGTCCAAAATGTAATAATAACGCAATACATAGCCGAAAAATTGTGTTCTAAATTAAGAATTGTCGACAGCTGACAGTAAAACTATATTTCTTGGTATCTGCTTGCATATAAACGCGTTGCCGTTGGTAAGGGGAATGTTCACGCGAGCGCCTAGCCGACCCTGGTACCCTGGTACCACATCTTACGACATGCAACCTCGAAGATCGTAAAAAGTTTTTATTTCTTTCTTTATGCCAGTTCAAGTGAAAATATAGTTTTTGCGATATTGTACACTGTGCTTCCTGCTGGCCGAAACATAGACAGTCTTAATACTTAAAAATATTTCCGCATTTTATATAACTGATAGAGTTACTGTAGTTCCTTGGGAGAAAGGCCGAAGTCATAGTGGAATGCTACCTGTGTGAGCACTTCTGCTTTTTCGTATATCAAAGGCACCCAGAAGATTAACAATAAGTACTCGAATATGGTATCTTCTTAGATTTTTGGGTCACTAACCTTTCAAACAACGGGCACCTGGTCTTCGGAAGCAAAAAGTTTTATAAATTTCTTTACTCACCTCTACCTACCCACTGTGGAAATTTGGCTAGCGTCCTAAATACTTTTAAACCAGATGTGTTCTATAGTGGACTTTTATATTAGGTAATATCCTTTTATATGTATATATATTTTAGGGATTTGTCTTTTAATTTTAGGTTATTTTTGTTAGGATATGCATTTTTATCAGGTATAGAATATTGAGATAAATACGCTGTTGAGATAAAAAAGTAAAGTTAATGTGTGTAAGTAAGAAGGTATTTGATTATAACGATCATTTCAGTTTCTAGTTTTTTAGATTATATAATTCCCTGAATACACTTACTTCCTTTTCTCGAGAAAAAGTCCTTCATCTAAGCAAAATTTATAAAATATATGTTTTGATACGTGCGCTTTTTCCCGCGGCCGCGCCTATTTTTTTAATCGCCGTGAGATTTCTAATATACAGCTGTCACGTTCACGCTGACGGTCCATTTTAAACATTGGTGAAATAATTTTGAAATCGGATGTGTAGTTTCGTAGATTACCTCGTACATCCAAAATTACAAACTTTACCTCTTTATAATAATGTAAGAGTAAATAGAAGTATGTATGTATTTAAAAGGCCATATGTTTGCAGGATTTTAAGGATGTCGACATGCACTTAATACCGTAACTTAGTAACCTCTAGCCATTTCGAAAAAACCTGTCTTGACTCTTGAGTGATGAAGTACAAAACTGGTCCTGTAAGGTTTCGTTTTCTCATTTTGAGGTACTGAAACTTAGGAACAATTATTATTCATTTAAGGATGAAAACTAGCTTTTGCACGCGGCTTTGCCCGCGCTAAATTCGATTAACGGCGTAGGATTGTACAAGTCTTTGATTGTAGAAATAAAGTTTGCTAAAGATGTAGTAAGTACACGTGAGATTCGGTCCTAGTTATTCCTGTGGGAACTTTTTCGGGCAAAGTTAGCCTATGTCCTCTTCTTCGTCTCCTCAACAATCTCTGTGCAAAAAATCAATTCAATAGATTACTTTGCAGCGGCGCTAAGAAATATCAAGAAAACAAACATACTCTCCCAAATATATATGTTTATATGTTTGGATATCGTTATAAAGGTTTTGCTAAATAAAATGATAAAATATTTTGTGGTTGCTTAGTTTTCTATTTTGCTTGACTTTTTATGTGGTTATGTCCATTCCATTGTGACCTTCCGATTTTTAAATTTAAGTTATTCATCTTTCGAGTGTTATACGGTACCTACATAAAATAATTAAGCAAGCTAAACTAAAGATTTAAAATAAATAATTAACTAATATTTAACTATAAGCAGGTTGGACTACTTTCAATTAAAGTTCAAGAACTAGTACAGATTGCTCAAACTATAGTAGTTACCTTAATACGAGTTCCGTCTGCTTTTAGTTAAATATTTGGTATGTTTTGGGCGCACTTGTTTATTGCTTTTTAGTTCTTAATGTTTTTACAGTCGGGTTTTTATCGTAGTTAATATGTACCTACAGTCAAATATTTTGTTTTGATCAGCTATGACAACTCTTAAACTGTGTACCACACAGAGAACAGTTTTTGATCCAAATCCCAATAAAACTGATATGTGACAAGATAAAGAAAAAATAAATATAGAGCTATATAATATCATTTCAGCTCATTAAAATTAGTGTACATTCAAACTCATTTGAATATAAATGTGTTAAAACGACATACAAGCATGTAACGCAAATAAAACACGTTTCTGCATAATTTAGTCGTTGTGTAAACGAGAGTGCACATTAACGTTGTCAAGTGGATGCGTGAGAATTAAAAGCAGTATTACACCGTGAATTAGTGCTGGTGCAAATTAAATTGTGTCAACTGCTTGCCCCACATAGCATTGTCTCGCCGTGAGATCAGCATCACACTGCGAACTGTTATTGTTCAGAGGCAGCTATTGGATAAATAGAAAACCCTCAACAATGGCTTATTGCTTTAACTTCCCGCGCCAAATGAAAATTAAATATAATTATCACACAACTAATTGTTATTGCTTGCTTAGTTCACTTATCGATTACGAAGAAAATTAGTTATCTATAACTCTCTCTAAATCAAGAAATGAAAACCGACGGGTTAATAAGTTGGGCCATCGTACAGTACACAGCGAGGATGGACCACGCTATGTTATATATGTCGTATATATATGGTTATGCACCACGATAGGCCATCGTAGAGCCGCTGTTTACACTCAGCCATTTAATGAATGGCGATCGATGGGAGATGGATGACAGCTGCAGTCCCAACGATTTATTGATATTGCTGTTTAAATATGCTGTTTATCATACAATTCGATAAATTTGCAAAAAGGCCCCCCATATCTTTCCATTCCACAACTGCTACCGCGGTCGGTCATGAACCGGACCGCCAGCATTCAGTCTAGTAGTTAACCGAATAGTCTGTCCACCTGGTAGAAGGCCTGCCGCAGTTCATGGTCGCCACTTGATAACTTTTCTTTCCCACTGATTATTGGTTAAACGAGCGAAGTAGCTTGCCCATTGCCACTTCAGCTTGCTAACTATTCGAACTATATCGGTGACTATGGCCTTCTAAATAAGTTCAAGAGGTGCTAGGTGTTCCTTGGCTCAATAAAATTAACGATAAAGCCTCAGTGGTCATTTAGCAAGCTGCAGTAGCTATGGGCAAGCTACGTCACTCATCGGACCGATGACCGACGAGAACACGCAATAGCGTAGGGATAAATATCCACATCTGCGTCACCCACGCATGTATTTTGTTATCAATATAGTAACTCGGTAGGTAGAGTAGTGGATGTGCTGTCAAATAGTGAACGGCCATATTGTTGGTACCTAGCATAGCAGTACTACTAGCATGTGCAAAATTTTAACCGCATAGACAGAAAAGTCTTATGACAAGCAATATTTGTGATTTGAACTAACCAACGGATAAACGAGCGGACGGACATAAGTCTTACTAGTTTGTTACCATATACCTACTCTCTATTTTAAGGTGCCTTCTATTGATGGTATACAGCGCTATGATATCGCATAGGCATTGAAATCGTTTTGTCATGTAAACAAACAATATGGCCGTTCACTATTTGACAGCACATCCACTACTCTGCCTACCGAGCATGTGCAGCCAATGCATTGAATGCGGTCCGGAAGTGACGTCATAGAGCATTAATTTTTGGTCAACAGAACGATCTAATTAGCGCATAGACAGCATTGAGCGCATTCAATGCGTCATGATACGCATTGTCAACAAAACATTAGGAAAGTAGAAGTATAAACGGTTATGACCTATCCGACATTTCCAACAGACACTTAGTCGTGCTAATTCAAAATAAACTTTAATTATTATTTAGAATATCAGGTTGAAGTATCTTCTGTCAGCTCTGCACTAAAGATTTCAACTAGAAATCTCAGGTTTCGCTTAGTTTTCCGTGCTTCACATAAGAAATGCATTCGCGTACACCATATACCACTTGCGATAACTATCATCTCGTATGTGGCAAGTAGCGTGCGTGCGACATAAGGAACTCACATTTATCACTGATAGTCATAAAGATAGTGTAGAAACTTAAGTATTTAGAGTTGCTTAATAAATTAAATTAAGGCTTTGTTCTAAAACACGCTCAGTTATTATCGCCCGGTAAAGTTAAAAAATCAACCCAGTTTTTGACAGTTAATTTTAACACTGACAGAAGTGAATATTAACCTTTTCTATGGCAGTGTAAAGAATTTATCCACCTTTTTAACTTCCTCGTTGCGATTTGGAACGAACCGTAAATGAAGTTAATATGTCAATTATTTAAGCAATAATTTAAATAGTTAAATAATTACTTAAAAGGGGGCATAAAGCCAGACACATTTTTCATACAACCATAATATTAACTTTGTATGGGCGAAAAGCATTAAATATTAATAACTCATATATTATCACTTGTATTAAAAATTGCTTATAACAGCCCTAGGTTTTGTATCAAGTAACATTTAATTAAAATTTCAGATAAATTTCAAATAAATCAAGAATTGGTAAACACTACACTTTGAATTTTTTTTTTCTACCAAACAAATATTGTTGAATTATGTTTTTGCTAATATCAGACCTTGGAATTATAACGTAGTATTTACGTGTTTTTTTATTATTTATTTGGATTGTTTCTGATTTACTTGCTAAAAATTCAATACTACTGAGGGCTATTTTGCTTTATACCCCCTCTTAAGGCGTTAATTACCATCCAAATGTTCCAGACGCGCTTAAAGCCGTTTATTCTGAGCTACATAAAGATTTCATCTAAAATATGGCAAAGGATATAACAATTAGCAAACCTTGTGTATGAAAAACCATTATTATTATTCGCACAACTTGTACAAATAACCGATTCAGCATTATTTTTACAAGTTTCGTTTTGATAACGTGTAGTCGCTATTCGCACAACTTGTGTAAGTTACAGTTAAGTTTATTTTTGTTTAATTTTTTTATTGAACAGGTAAGTCAAAATCAGGCTTAAAGCACCAGATTAAAAAAAAAGTTTTAAGTAATACAAATTTGTCTGTATAGTGACAACACTATAGAGGTTTTAAGTGACAGGTCTGAGGCTTTCTTTTTAGGATTCCGCACCTCATAAGGAAAAAAGGAAAGGATCACTTTGTTGTCCTTCTGTCTGTCTGACTGCCAGTCTGTCAACAGTCTTTTTCTCAGGAACGCTTAAAGGTATCAAGTTGAAATTAATATCAAATACTAAGGTCTATGGACCCTTGAAGCTGTAAAAAAAAATCAAGCTTCTAAGCCAGCATAATAAAACAATACGGTCGAAATACGTTTTTATCGCATATTTTGGCATTCACAAATAAATCAAAACCTATGGGGTACTTCCCGTGTCCTAGAATCATGAAATTTCTCACAAATGAATCACAAATATAGGAACAAAACCAAAATTAGTTAATTTGAAGTTATAACACTTTAAAAAAAAGTTTGTCTGATTTTACATAAAATGCGTGGAGGTAACAACTTGAAATTAATATCAAATACCTACTAAAGTCTATGTCACTTAAAGTTGTAAAAAATCAAGTTTCTAAGTCCATTATATTTATAAAAAATATGCCCAAAATACGGTTATTTTTGTCGCATATTGTAACACAAATAAATCAAAACCTATGGGGTACTTCCCGTGTCCTAGAATCATGAAATTTCTCACAAATGAATCACAAATATAGGAACAAAACCAAAATTAGTTAATTTGAAGTTATAACACTTTAAAAAAAAGTTTGTCTGTCTGTTTTTACATAAAATTCGTGGAGGTAACAACTTGAAATTAATATCAAATACCTACTAAGGTCTACGGTCTCTTAAAGTTGTAAAAAATCAAGTTTCTAAGTCCATTATATTTATAAAAAATATGCCCAAAATACGGTTATTTTTTGTCGCATATTGTAACACAAATAAATCAAAACCTATGGGTAATTCCTGTTGACCTAGAATTATAAAATTTATACTACATCACAAGAACATATTTTTAGTTGTCTCAATACATCAATATAGATCGTGGTTAGTTTATGAACTGTAAATCAGTTTATAATCGCAAAAGAAAATATATTCATTGTCCAACAGCAAAGTTTAGTTTGCCCCTTTATACAGTTTACCTGTTTACAGAACCCTCAGTGCGCATGTCCAACTCGCACTTGACTGGTTTTTTTTCTGAATATATAGTCAGTTCTGACTGTCTGGAGATAGCAGTTTTGGGATGATGTTTAAAGTTCAGTTTTACAGTAAGTATTGTGAATGATTGTAATTATTTATTTTATTGTTCTGGATTGTAATTTATGTGAAGATAATGGTCTTAGAAGATAATTAAGAAATTAATAAATTTTGCCCGCAGTTCTGCCCACCCTAAATTTGGTTATCGGCGTGGGATTCTAACGAAAACTCCTTGATTATACTAAAGGAGTTTGCTATAGCTGCTGTTAAGTTAGCATTACCATTTTAGAAAATAGTAATTGCAATAATTGCAAAACTTGTCGTAAATTTATCGCTTTGTCGTAGAAACAAAAAAATTGTCAGGCTTTTAATTTTTTTTATAGACCCTGGTAATGCCAACCTAACAGTTAAGTTTATTACCAACCCTGTTACTCTGTGAATACTGCTCGAAATTGAAATCATATGAATGGAGAAATTGTCATGAATTACTCGTAAAGAATATAAATAGATTTTCTCTTTGTTCTGATTTGAGAAATAATGAAAAAAATTGAAAATCAATTTATATTCTGTTTACTGTTCGAATCTTTGTTATGGAGAAATTGTCGTGAATCGTGAATCATTTATAAAAGTCAATTAATGCAAAGGCGACCATAAAGATAGTATCATCACCCTCGTATCTTCGTAAATATTCTTTTCGGAATTGGAACCTGAGTAACGGAGAAATTGTCGTGAATTAGTCGTAAAGAATATAGGTAAATTGATTATAATTTTTTTTTCATTTTTAAATTCGATTAATGCAAAAGCGACCCTAAAGTTAGCACTACCACTGACGTATCTCCGTAAATATATTAATATTCTTCAACCCTAAAGTTAGCACTACCACCGATGTATCTCCGTAAATATATTAATATTCTTCAGAATTGGAGTCTGAGTAATGAAGAAATTGACGTGAATTAGTCATGAAGAATATAAATTGATTTTCAATTTTTTTCATTTTTTTAAATCGATTAATGCAAAGGTGACCGTTAAGTTAGCCGTATACTGCAGCGTAAATGGTAGGTGATACAGAGTTAGGCTGCTTTCTTTAAGAGACTAAAAGGGGTTCCCACCTTTTCCTTTGGAGCGCAGAAATTTGCAGACCAATCCAAAAACCCCTAATCTTAACCCATTGCAGAAGACAATGAAAAGTTAAGAAAGTAGTTTTGAAATCCATTGCTAAATAAATATTCAATTAAAAATATCAAGTTAAATTATTTATAATGACAACTGCTATTGATTTCAACTCCTGTCTCAGTGACATGTGAATCAAGTCAAAAATTGGAGTTTTGTTAAATTAACAAACACTAACAAATTTAAGATTTCAATTGTAATGGGTGTCGTTTTATATCAAAAAACAAATTGGTAATATATTATGTTATTAGCTAATAAATTAATTGTACAGTCAAACTGAACATTGACAACTATGACAGCAAATTAACTACAGCACAGTCCCAGAATGCTCCAAATAAAATCTTTACCTGGTAAAATCGATTTGGAATGCACAAAATGTTAAATATTCACACTTGCAATCTGAAGTGCTAAAAATGAGCTTAAGCACCAGATATGTAGAGATAGATTCAGAAAAAACAATTGGGTTGTAATAAAGACGACACCATTCATTTACTGGTGAGTAACTAAAAAGGGTTCATAGGAAAAACAATCGTACTAGGTAGATGTAGAGTTTAAGGCTGATCTTCAGAGTAATATATGTTGGACAAAAGCATTAAATCATTAATTTGCAATAAAGCATGAAATCTAAATCGTTGAAACATCATTTACTCACCACATTGTTGTAATTAAAAGCTGCAGATCCAGTAGCAAAGAATTCCCTGTTGTTTTTATCTCCCATCGTTATTACGGTAAAGAATAAACAACAAACATTGTCTGGACACTGTAAAACTTGATTTTCAGATCTTTACCAAAACAAGCTTGAAATTAGAAATTAATAGGCTGGAACGAGATTCTAGCGTCCGAAGCAACATTAGTACAAAAATCTGATTTATGGATCGTTAGTAGAACACACATTTATAACTGTATATTTATTATTCTTGATATATAGACAATAAAATCACAATAAAATATTGAAAATAGCAAAAATGTTCAATATTTTTATATTTTTTTATGGAAACAAACACATCAGCTTCCAATTACATTTAGGGCGTTCCTTCCGAGCCGCGTTGAAATTTAATAGTAAAACCTCTTTATAGCACCAACTACCCGTTCCGTCTAAGCGTATCTGATAATTTCAGTGGCGCTATTATTGTCTAAACGAAACGTGTTTCGCGTCATTTCTTGACAGTTCTTTCTACTTAATCTTTCGTCGTGAACCTTACATTTGAAGGATTTAAGGGACTATGCCTACTGCCAACTCATAAAAGGATACTGAAATCAAAGGTGAAATAGACTTCTCCATCAAAAGTCCTTCATGAAAACACAACGCACAAGTAGACTAGTAGGTATTTGGAAAGGTCATCGCAGTGATTATTCACCTATTAGGTTTGTTAAAGTACACCTTTGTATAGTTGATGACGATAATAAACTGGGGCTACTTCCAATGTACTTATACTTTTACTCTGTTGAACGATTATCAACCCTGTAAAATCGATTTTCCACCTATTTTGGAATGGGAGTTTCACCGCTAATTTTCATACTAAAAAAAGGTATAGGTTATTTAACATAAAACCATGATCCGTAGGAGCAGAGCAAAAAAAAACACATCAATGAAAATTAAGGCCTCAGCTTTAGAACAAGGCCCCCTTGCTAGCTCGTTTAAACTTTTTTGGCAGATAAATATGATAACTTTGACCTCAAATCTGAAATTTCAGTATACGGAAATGAATAATTTTTCGGTTATGACTTTTGAAAAATCTTGAAAAAATGTTTTGAAAGTCGTAATATTTTTTTAATTACTGATATTTTACTACACAATATCAGTGACTCAAGCTTATAAAATTTATATATTTTAAACATTTATTTTAATACGTCACTAGAACCTAACTATCAACGCACGCCTATATTATGATGACGAATTACTAAAATAGGGGTTATTCCAACATAAACATTAAATTTTTTAACTTTACATACAAAATTTTGTCAGCTGTTTTGTCAATTTGTGTGGGAAGTCGAAAAATTTAATGTATATTGGAGAACTCGTCTCACAAACATTGTTCAGAATGATGAATAGAGCATGAGGGCGAAGAGATGTTCAACGATATACGCTGTTTTTGAAAATGTTACTTTAATTTATTTTTGAAGTGAAAATTTCTTTAGCAGCGTTGTGTACTTTTTGTCGAAAATTCGTTAGACGGAAAGCAGAATGCCACGCCATAAAAATTTGCGAGACGGAAACTATAATGCCACGCCATAATAGGATGATTGGCAAAATAACAAGATTGATTTTGAAGTGAAAACTTCTTTAGCGGCGTTGTGCACTTTTTTAGTTCAAACCGTTTTTTTCTTTTTAGTTCGTAACGCGATAAAAAATAAATAAGCTTGTTTTTAAAATTGTTTTTTTATTAAATTTTATTTTTATAAGGCCTTTCTGTAAAATCACTTTAAAATGGTTCCCGGTTTTCACACCTGCACCTGCATTCGCTCATTTTGACTGCGTAATTATGCTCTGAGGTATTAATCTTCTGTATCTTTGTTTCTCTCGTTAATATTTTACCTTCTTTGAATATTTTTAGTGTAAATAGTTGAAATGTGTTTCTATGCGAGTATTTTCCTATTCTCTTCAATAAACTATTCTATTTTTTTTTAAATTTTGATGCAAATTACACCATACGATAAAAACGGACAAAGTTAGAGCAGTTCGCTTTTTTAGTGCGTGAGCACAATAACGTCACAGCGCTTGAGACCGCTTAGTTACACTGCAAACTGCTATGGGTACGCGCACTTATCTACAGAACGAGAGTTGATTAATATGTCTCTGTCTAATCAGAAGTAATATAATAAATATAAATATTGTGTTGTTCCAAAATGTAACTCAGCAACTTTATCTTCACCGGAAAACATATTTATAATGGTGCCTAAAGACGTAAATGTTAGAAAAAATTGGGTCAGAGTCATGAGGAGGGATGAGCTTTCTACAAAAACAAGAGCATATTGCTGTGAAGACCATTTCGACGTTAGTGTTTATTTAGATACCTACCAAATAGGTACTATTTAGATTTCCTACGCTATAGGTACCTTCTTTTTGTATCAGGTTAGTCATCAAAAGATAGATACTGGGTAAGAAATCGGAGTATAATACACAAAAGTGTACCTACTGATGATGATAGAAATGTGAATGATTACACATATATTGGCAAGACCTTTTTGTTACCTACCTGCTTTGGGCTCCGTTGAAATACCTACAGTAGGTAGTTAAGTACGCGGCAAACAAATACATATACATTCACGCAATATGTTTTGTTTTCGTTTCATAATTATAATAATTAACAAATCAGACAATGGCATGGAATGGAAAATACACCTCCAAACATTACAAAGAGCTATTATAGCAAGCAATAATCTGCTTCCCGTAAAATTCAGGTATTAATATGAAAAAAAGCTAGAAGATTTTTTATTAGTGGTGAGAATCTAGCAATGTGCCCAAAATATTTTTTTCGTTCATGTGTTGTCGAGACTAATTCCTCAGGGAAAAATAAATAAAAATGTTTGTGAATTCCGTTAATACAATTTATTTTTAGTTTTATATACAATCGCTGATTCACAAATAAATAATTTGAAATTCTATAATTCCATAATAAATTGCACTAAATTCCGTTTCCGAATTTATCTGTTTTGCCGTCTTTTTCATATCTAGACGACTGTATCGTAATTTTCCCTTCGGGTCGACTGTATTGTCGCAAATATCAAATAATCTGAATATGATGTAATATTCACCAATTTTCAGCAATCTATGCCATAACAATTTTTTTCAAATTGAGAAATCAAAAATCAATACGGCGAAAATGGCCAATCCGAAGAATCAATATAGCAATAATCACCTATCCAAATAAATGCACTTAGATACCTGTTGGGAGGGTTTATGGTAGAACCCACAACCCTGAGATATTTTATCGAGAAAATCAAACCTTCTCTTATTAAAGCTCGTGCGGTAAATTCCTCTTGTAATTTACATCTCCTTAGTTCCTGTTTCTCGCAGAACTTGATGCACATCAAAAAGATGAATTCCTATTTATTTTAGGTAAAAATTGCAAATTTTGTTTTTAACATCTATCTCAGACAAAATATCCAAACTTCGAATCTTTTCTATCTGTCACTCTTTTAAAATTCAGATTTAAGAGTCTGTTGAAGTAAATAAGTTTGGCATTTCATGCCTGTATGGATATAGAATTTTACAATAATTTTGACATAAACACGCAAAAAGTTATTACAAATAAAAATATTACAAATTAAAATAATTCACTCAGTACAGTGTTTTATTTTATTAGTAAAGTTGTAGATAATATCTTATACGCAACTGCACAAAAATGGTATTTTTGTTCTCGCGTTATGTAAAAAATTTCTTCATTTCATAACAGTAGCATAAATAGCTATATTTCAAAATAAATAATCTTTACTTATTACGTTAAATACTTAAAACTTACACTACTGAAGTAATATATTTTTATTATACTATAATATAAAACTTAAAAGCTAATTATAAAAAAGTGTGTGCCCGCGTGGTAGAGTTCCTACAGTAATATATTTAATGGAAATGGAAATAATGTATTCAACTAGGTATCAAAGAGTGCCGGGGCGCTTCTCGCCCCCACTCAATCGCAATCGTACCCGCGTAACGGGGAACTCCCCTCCTGGCGGTGACTCACCTTCGGGTTCGAGACTCAAGCCGGTCGAAGGGACGCCCCCGAGAGCGACAACCCAAGCCGAGGCTTCCCCCGCGGGGAGCCCTTGAGCGTTGGGCGCTATATGGGCTGAGGCTCCTTCAGAGTCTCGCCCCAAAAGTCCGGTAAAGCAGTTATGGCTGCAACAGCCAACTGCATAGTCAGCTCAGAAAAAAAAAAAAAAAAAATGTATTCAATGCAAATTGCGATCCGAAACTCTATGTTAAATGTCTACACGTGCGACGGGTATTAGGCGCTGTAACGTCAGCCGAGGGACGGTCATCCGTGTTGCCCGTTTTACGAGTAAACAATGATCAGTATCCAACCAAGTATGTAAGTTGCACATTACTTGGCGAAGTTATACACAAAGATAACTTCTTAACTCTGTCAGGTATTAGCGTTTCTATGAACGCTATCGCTTTTATGCACACATATCTAAAGTCACAGGCATTTGGAAAAAAGGCTAATAGTTTCGTTGCCAAAGCCTTTGTCAATAATTGTTAAAAAAGAAATTGACTTCGAATACAATCACAAATTATATAGTTTAAATACAATTACAATTTTTAATGAAAATACGTCCAATATTTATTATTTATCTCTTTATCAGACGGACGGAACTTTCCTAGTTAATATTTAAGTCTTTGGACGGAACGGAAACGAAATTATTTTATTTTACACACTATTACAGACGACTGACGTGATACAAATATTTGTTTATACAATCAGAGGCATATACATTTAGCTTGTGGTGATAAACAGATAAACATGCATAATTTAGATTCAGATAGTGAAGATGAATTACCACCAGGATGGGAAGAAAAATCTACTGAAGATGGGAACGTCTATTTTGTGAAGTTAGTAATACTTCTATCTAGGTATATGGTTGACCCTTGCTGATTCTAGAGTTGCGGTTTAACGTTAAAAAAAAATAACAAAATTTTATTTGTTTTGCTTTAAAAGAAATAACACGTTATACATTAAACATTATTGGGTAAAGTTGCACTTTAGGCACTTTCGTCGAAAATGAGGGGATTTTTTTTTTTTACAATAATTAGCTATTTTGGGGCCTACAAATTAATAAAATAGGGGCGAAAAACATTTTTTTTTTTTTTCAATAAATAGCTATTTTCGGGTGCCCTAACAAGATTTCTGGGTAGAAATAAAAAAATAACCACAATATCTGAGTTCGCGGCAGTGTTTATTGCTATTTTTTACTAACAGAGAACTCAGAAATCTTGTTAGGGCACTCCAACACCAAGCCGGGTTAGGTAAGAAGGTTAAGGCAGGAGCAAAGCGAAGCAAGCTTCATGGTTACTTTTTTAATTTCTACCCAGAAATCTTGTTAGGGCACCCCATTTATTAATTTGTACTATTTTATTAATTTGTAGGCCCCAAAATAGCTATTTATTGTAAAAAAAAATTCCCCCCATTTATGACGAAAGTGCCTAAGGTGAAATTTTACCCATTATTTTTATAACGATTTACCTTAAGGCCAACACCTCTGTCATCATGCAATGCTCCATTTCCACTTAACTTTAATGATTTTATTATAACACAAAATAATGTACAGTCAAGGAATTTAATTTCCAACCCACCTAAGGTTCAATATCGTATAGCAAACTGTCACCATAAGAGCTAAGTAGAACAGGACATTACTTTGACATATAGCATGTATTATTTTATGTTTGTAACTAGGCAACATATTAACTACATTAACATGGCAAACTGAACTTTGGGACACCAATGCACTTTGCCAAAACTGGAGTTTGGATTAGTATGTCATCTCGCTAGTTCTGTTATATGATAACGAAAACATTGTTTCATTAAATCACTTAGCGAGGTCCTTATAAAAAATTATAATGACACTTTTTAACGGAATGAATAAAATAAACTATATGTTAATAAAAAAAAGTTCTGATTAAAAATGCCTATATCCACTTCATAACTTGAAAATGTCCTATCGTCAATAAAATCTGTAGTCATTCGCATTTATGGGCGTTGGTTTTCAGCTATTGCAAGTGGGCAATGATTATTTTCCTGTAGATCAATAAGGTTTCTTTCAGCATTATATCGATATGAATCCCTATTCCTTCCTGGTGTAACTCCACTATTTGAGCTCTACATAGATCACGGATAGCGGCAAGCATTTTATTTTTCAATTTGATAACGTGTTTGAAAATTATTTCCAATTTTCTTGATTGACACTGACACATGTTTGTCATTAGAAAAGCAAATGATAATTTTTCGCAAAGAGGTTATCTGTAATGTGAAGTGACAAATAATACATATTGACATTTCAATACTTTTACTGAAATAGAATTTTCAATGCATTGTGAATGCAACGAAATGGGTAGGGAATTAAATTCCTTGACTGTACAAACATTAAAAGTTATTTTTGCCTTTTCATTAAGATCCTTACCATTAACCAAATTAAGCCTATTTTTTTATGTAACATCCTTTTTTAACGTCATCATCCAATAATATTAACACCAACTGCGAGCTAAGGTGCAATCTGTTTTATCTTAGAACAAATACAACTTCTTTTAATTCAAAACAAATGGAAGCCCACTCAGCTCAACATAGTGTAAAAAAGCAGATTACATAGTACTGGGAAAATATCTTTAAAATTAACCAAAGGCCTTTAGCAACGTCAAGCATAAAGCAATTTATTTGCTAGATGGAACTGCATGTTCTTCTGTTATTAAAGCCTTAGTTAGTTAGTTGGACTTCTGTTTTCCACACTTAGCCTCATGATAGGGCCATTGTACTAGGTAACCAATTCATGTTATTGGTTATTGATACCATCTCAGCTCCGTCCAGAAATCAGGGAGGCATCTGATGTTATTCAGTGCCTCTTTAATGATTTGTGGATTCTTTAGGAGCTTTGTCCATTGGTCCCTCACGCTTTTGTAGAACCGCATAAGTAGGTGTCTCCTCGACTTCCATGCAACCCCTGCATAGAGGACTGTTGGTAACGCCGATATTGAAAAATTGTTTGCTTAGCGGCAGTGGGAGCGGCAGCATAGGTCATTTAGCTTGTGCGACAGATTTGCGTCCAAGGATGTAAGAACATTCTTGGTTTGTCTGCAGTCTGTTTGTTCTGCCCACAGTTTGTTGTGTAGTTGTAAGGTTCTGTCACATAGCCACTTTTGAGTTGGGTGACTGGTACCCGTACAATTGGTTCAATCCAATTGTTTTAGTGCCCGATCCTCTCTTCTTTTTCATTGTTTTTTACTGTGCTTAATAGAGTTCGGGGCCACCAAAAAATAAAGCCATAGGATGGCTCAAGGCCCCATTTCTTGCCTATAAGTTTTCTGCATTGCCAGAAGGTTGTACATGCCTTGGTTATTTTTGTGCTTAGATGCTTACTTCAATTCAGCTTGTTGTCTAAAATTAAAGTCACTGGGAACCAGGTCTGGCAAATAGGGTGGGTGTTCAAGCAATTTGAATCCCGTTTCTTGAATGGCAGCCATTGCGACGGTGGCTTTGTGAGCCGGTGCGTTGTCTTGGTGAAACAACACTCCAGCTCACAGTTCGCTTCGTCTTTTTTTCTTTGAGGGCCACCCGCAATCTTCTTATTTGGATCTAGGTCACGTCCATGGTCACGAAATGAGACAAAAAAATCTTGATCTGCTTAGAATGTTACGAGATTTAAACTCGAAATGTTGACTAGTTTTTTCTTTGGTAGACATTTTTTTCTCAGTTTAGATGTTTTTACTCCAAATGTTCGTATTCAAATGAATATATCTCCCGGGAATAGTGGCCTATGTTAGATTTTTTTGGGCAGACCAAGTAGATATATAAGGAAGCATTTTTTATGTGCTTTACAAATATCTGATTATCATTACTTTTGGATCACCCCTTGTAATATGTTTTTATGATAGGTAAAAATAAACAATTGTATCTATTTCAGCACTTGTACAAATAACACACAATGGACTCATCCTAATACTGGGCGTAAGAAAGTCATACCAAAAGAAATGCCATTTGGTTGGACGAAAACAATAGATGAAAGAGGTAAAGTAATATATGTACAGCAAGATACAGGGAATAAGACTTACATTGATCCTAGACTTGCTTTTGCTAAAGAAGAGAAAAAGCATATCTATGACTTTCGACAGAGATTTGACTGCTCTTCCACTGCCTTTGAGGTTGGTATGTATTTTTGTATATAAGACCAGTGTTTTGCTTTGTTTTTTCATATTTCACAATATATCCACAATGTTCATTTCCAGTGTTTGTTTTGGCCAACTTAAGGTCTATCAGTCACATTGCAGCCCCGTCTTTGATTAGTCTGTCAAAAAAGGGAGCATTCCTTGTGAAGACTGTTGTTGTCTGATATTAAATCACATTTTAGCACCAATTATCATTTAAGATAACACACACATCAATGGCACTGGTAGGACTCTTCCATTTTGTTAGTGTTTGATAGTTCTGTAAAATATTTAGGTATATGGCAGTGGTGTGCATAGAGGTTTTAGTCAGGGTAAGCAGAAACATAAAACTTTTTAGTTAACATACATGCACACACATGGGAACACACACACAATGTTTTTTATTTACCTGTCCATAATATATGAATGTGTATGTAGATTACTTTTGCTAGCATAATAAAGAGCAACTTATTTTAATTATTATATTGTGGTAAAACTACCTCAAGATTCAGTAAAGGTTGACAAGTGTCCTACTAACAGCTAAAACATTTTATAATGCAAGCTGTTCACAGAAAATCAGTAGAGTCATAGTAGTTGTACTTGTCAGAGATTTTGACTATTCCATACAATTTTGCATGAATAACTGACTTGATATGATGCAGTGATGTCAAACTGTCAAAACTATATAAAAGTTAGTTCCACTACGATTTTCATGAAAGTGGCAATATTTTTTCTCTTTTTGTGTATACAATGGTGTCACTGCCTCTGCAAAGATATACTTGATAGTTAGCTTGCGGCTCTTTGTCTTTGTGGTTGTGAGGACCCGTGGCAGCTTGTGACAATTTTATTGGGTGTTCACCGAAAAAAAAACAAAAGAGGAATTGCTTAAATGCTAACCTTTTATTATTCTATTTATAACTTAAATTCATTCACATATTGAGATTTACAAATGTGCGTCGCGCGTGTATGCTTTGATCTGAGTTAGTAAAATCTTTTAGCACTGTTTAATCACATTTTATTTTGCTATAGATACTTATTTGACAATAAACAAACTATTTATATAGGTATGTACTTATTTAATTTCTAAATAAAAACTCGCGCGCACGAATAAAACATTTTTTGTGAAAAGAGCGGCAACAGCGCGCCGATGCTGCGCCGTCAGACCGAAGGCGGGGGGTCAAATTGGCAACATAGCCAACGCGCACGAATAAAACATTCGTTGTGATAAGAGCGGCAACAGCGCGCCGATGCTGCGCCGCCAGACCGAAGGCGGGGGTTCAAACTGGCAACATAGCCAAGGAGCGGCGCTCCACTATTTGCTAATTTTTTATACAAAATCTTCTGTTTCACGTGTGAGACTGTGTCTAACTTTCTTTTTCACACTCTTTTTAGCTTTAGTCATTGTACTGAAATTCGTTTAATAGGAGCGCAATTGCTACCGCTCCACTTAGTGACACAGTCTCCTCAGTACAATTCCATACTAAATCTTGAGTTAGCTGTGTGTACAGAATGTTTTTAGTGAAATTCTATTTTAATATTTATTGTAAGTAAAATCTAAAACATATTTTTTCTTAAGTAATAATGATTGATGGAAGTGCGCTGCACCAGCGCTCCTTAGGACGAGCCGCTTCTCGTTAGGACTCATAGTTTTGTGCCTTTACCACCAAAAAAAAATGCAAGTGGAAGCAATGTCACCAAACCAAAACATAGAAAATCTATTAAATCTTAAAACTTAACACCAATTACTTCCAATTGTCAAAAAATAGCACTTCAAAAATCCATCTGTTGAGACAGGTAGGGAGATTTTTGTTTTTCACTCCTAAATTTCCACTTTTTCACAAATGTGATGTTTGCATTCAGGTACATGTGATGTCCAAAAAAATTTAACATCAAAAAGCTTCTAGTATGGTACATAGCCATACAGCTTAAATATTGCTATGAAGTAGGTATCTAGACCCAGCTAATTGTCATCATTATCATCATTGTTGTATCCTCATGGCTCGAGGTTGTGATCATGAAGCACAGCCTGCAAGCCATTGCTCTTCAGTCAATCCTGCAACTAAGCTGAGCCTTTTGCTATGTATTTCTCTAATATTTGTATGCAAAATTTGATTTTGTAACAAGAATTCCCTGCCATTTATTTTGACATACTAAAATTACTAAGTTAATTTATGAAATAATCTGTTTCAGGTTTTGCATGGTGTTGATTTGTCAGGGAAATATGCTTTAATAACAGGGTCAAATGCTGGTATTGGATATGAAACTGCGAAATCCTTGGCCAGGCATGGGTGCAAGATTTTGTTTGCTAACCGGAACATGGAAGCCACACAAAAAGCAATTGAAGATATTGTAAAAGATACCAATGCACTAGAAGAAAACTTAAAATCCGTACATTTAGATTTGGCTTCCTTGCATAGTGTAAAGAAATGCGCTTTTGCAGTTAAAACACTGTTTTCAGAGTAAGTATTTTATTGCTTTTTTAATTATAAGAAATACGGAATATAATCAAGTCACATGTATAATTTTGAAGCTTGGCTGCCCCTGCCAACCTACAATTTTGATTCTATGTAGTTTAAAATTTATACTTCCCAAAAAAAATATTTAAGGGTTCAAAAATCAACCATGGACCCCTTATAGTTGCATGCATGTCTGTCCGTCCTGTCATAGTTCTTTCATTCCAAAACTCATAGAAATAAAATATCTCTGTTTCGATTACATATTAAAAAAAATATTGTAGGTACTATCACAAAGATTGATATTATTTTTGAAAGAAGAATGCCGAAATTTTGCCGCGAAGACTAAGTAGTACAAATGTGAGGAGCGTGTGACCTAGTGACACTCGTCTCTCGGAAACGATATGCGAACTTATTTAAGTGACCACTTAGTGACACATTTTGCTAAGCTCTTTCAGAGGGCATGTATAACCATCATACCTGGCTCTTTGTCATATGACAGCAGTCGTCTAGCTAAGTCAGTGGTCTTATGGGTGGCTTAACAACTTCTACTTACCCCCATTAGGCCAGCGTGGTGGACTATAGGCATACTTCTATGAGGAGATGATAACATCTGAGGCGAGCACGAATTTGTTAGTTTTAATGTACCTAATTTGAAGTAGGGTAATTCCAATTAGATTTATAGAGGTAACACTATATAATAATAAGTCAAAAAGTCGGTGGTGGCCGAGGGGTTTAAATTTCACTTCACGTCCCAAGTGGCGGAGGTTCGGCGTGTACCAACGACTCTTTTCTTAATTTCTCAAGTACACTGATTAATTTATTCACACCACTGGCTTTTCGGTGAAGGAAAACATCGTGATGAAACCTGCATACGTCAAGAAAAAAAAAATGTCGTATGTGAAGTCCACAATCCGCACTGGGCCCGCGTGTGGACTATGGCCCAATCACCCTCGCTTAAGAGGGTAGGCCGTGCCCCAGCAGTGGGGACGTATGAAGGCTGGCAAGTGAATAATAAGTCTAAATCTATTATTAGATTTGTAATTTGCTGATGTTTTATTTACAGTAAACTTGATATGCTGATCTTAAATGCTGGAGTATTTGGTCTACCATACACGGAAACTGAAGATAATTTAGAGACAACATTCCAAGTGAACCATTTAAGCCATTTGTATTTGGTTTTGTTGTTAGAGCCATTTTTAAAAAAAGGCTCTAGAGTGGTATTTGTTTCATCTGAATCACACAGGTATGTAATAGCAATTCAAACCGTTTTTTTTTAAATATATCTTAAACAAAATTTATGTTATTTGTTTTAATCAATTATCTTTATATTTTATGTGAGCTACAAAATTTATTAACAACGGGAAAGTTACTTTTAGAGTCCAAAATATTAAATTAAGTCACAGCAGCTTATGGATACCAGTAATTACATTTTCATACATTGTATACTAAACTCCATTTAGCGTAGCAAGGCCCGTAGCATAGTGTAATTTTGTCTCCAAAAAAATTGGGTAATTGTGCAATATAATAACATAAATTATAAATAATTTTGATTTTTGTCTAAACTTCATTGTTGTCACTAGGGGCTGCATTTAAAGTAAAACTCTTGTTTCACCCGCACCAGGGTTGAAGCATTTTAAGTTTTCTATATTATATGTTCGATTTTGGCAATTACATATTCTTAATTGTGTGGTTTAAATTTGTTCTTGTTACGTAACCGTCGTCCATTTGCACGCCGCGAACGCCGATCCTTAATCCATGCAAGACTTCAAACCTGGAAGTTTAATAAGTTTCTTCTTCAGTGGAAGTATTGGCGGGAAGCCTTTCTTTAAATCCTTTAAATTTAAACTAGCCCTTTCGATCCTTTTTATACATACGTTCTATGTAATGTGTCGTTTCCAAGCCACAAATTTCACCATATTAAAGTTGTGGGACATGATAATAAATAATAATGGATTCGCATTCAACGCAGCGAATGTTGTGAAATTACTGACGTATTCAATCTTTGCCGTTAAGGAAAAGTACGTACACCAAATCTATCATTTAAATCTTGCCTGGCGTGAAGGAGATTTTATTTGCCATCCCTTAAGGAAGAATGTCTTCAACAGACTGGTATAGTAAAATGAAAAATTCATGTATGACCAGGACATTTACTGTTTTTGTAATGCCCATTCTCATTTTTCATTGTTTTTATTAAGGTTTGCAAGTTTAAAAGATGTATTTTCGAAGCAAAATATATCTATGAGCAAGGATCAGTACAGCTCCATGATGGCGTACAACAATTCTAAATTGTACAACGTGGTTACTGCTAAGGTATTTACAAATAAAATTAATTTAAAAGTACTAATAGTACCAAATCTTTATTTTTTTAACACACTTGCTCATGAAGTGGCTTTTATTGCATCGCACTTAGGGTCATAATGCAGCTAACAAAACCTGCTTGTTCACTTTATCATAACTGCACTAGTGCGTAATATTTTTTTAATCCCAGCAAAAAATAAGCAAATGGCGGCTGTGCGGCCTGTGAAAACATAATGTGTTGTGTTGTGATGTTTTATTTGCAAATGTGTTGAAAAATGTTGTATGGCACTCGTAAGCTATGGTCGTATACACTAGTGTCCATCCCGCCTTCGTCTGATGGCTCGGGCAGAAGTTCTGGAATAATCAACTTAGCTCACTAGTGTCATAATGTACTATTAAAAAACTAAACATAGCATACAGTCACACAAAGCATCTAATATTACTCAGAAAAATGCTTGTTTATTAAATAACCACATGACTTTTTTATCTGGCAAAGAGGGTATATTCTATTTCTGCTCTTGACTCTACGAGTTTTGAGACATATATAAAGTTACCTTAATCCACAAGCAGTGTTTCGGCTAACTACCTGTCCACGTAGGTCTAAAGTGTTTGTTAAAGAAATAGGCTGTCCCCTTAGTTGTGAATTTACCCACTGTTGTGTGGAGAATCAAATCCCCAACATTGTAGATTCATTGTTTTAATTTTTTTTCTATCGAATAGTATGTGGTTAAAGTTTTTACGAACAGACGGACAGGCAGATAACTTAGTGATTTATATAGATTGATTTTCTTACGAAACTCTAATTACGGGCTACTTATAGAATTAGTTCTATGCCCGGTTCGTTTGACATAGAGAATTCATTCCAAAATTAGTTGACATAGGATGTTGAAATTTGGTACAAAAATATGAACAGACTTACTATCGCATTTATAATATTAGTATTGATAATTAATTCTTTCTTTAATGCAAAAAAAAGACAAAATACCAAAAGAAAAATATTAACTAAAGAATTCATTATTTACCCATACTAATATGATAAATGCGATAGTGAGTCTGTTTGTTCTTTCTTCATTTCGCACCGGCGCATCCAATTGAACTGATATTTGGCACAGGGATAGATGAAGGGAAGAAGAAAATAGGCTACTTTTATCCCGGAAAATTTTCATGTTCTTGCAGGAGTAACTAGAACCGAATTCCATGTGGATTACTATCTTACTATCACAAGAAATTGCCGTAGAAATCCGGCGCCAATAACCAATTTTAGCGCGGGCGGACAGTAGCTGGTTGTAAAAATAAAACTTCCTTGTACGTATCCATTCTGCAGCAGTTGGTGTTGCAGTTGTTGGCCCGAATGAAAAAATGGAATTTGTATACTAATCGGCAGTTTAATTTTCTAAAGACTTTATGATTTTATAGTTACATGAAGTTTTTTGTCGCAAATGGGCGCTAAGGTATGTTATGTACATTTAGATTTCCTTTTTCAGAACCTAATTTTTTTTTATTTCCTTATTTCAGATTTTAAGTGAAGAATGGAAAAGTAAAGGCATCTGTGTGAACTCTCTACATCCAGGAAATATGATGTTTACAAATCTTAGCAAATCATGGTGGTTGTTTAGACTAGCATTCGCGTTGGTTCGTCCTTTTACAAAATCCATGGTAAGTTTCTCAGCTGTATACATGTATGTAAAGTCAAAACACGACCTGTTTTTTTTAGTATTCTGTACCCAAGGACGGGAACCTGTAACTAAGCCTACGCTGTTTACCTGAACTTGGTTTTATGTCTTAAAACCGTATTAGTTATCATGCCTTATTGTGTAGTAGTACGGAACACTAAGTGCGTCTGTCCGACTAACACTTGGCCGTCCTTTTTGTGTTTCAATACGTAGTTATTGAGTTATGTTACAAAATGTCTTTCATGGTCTTATTACGGTCTACGGTATAGCCTTTTTAATTCAATTATTTAGATTATTCACACTAACAGTTTTACTAAAGAGCGTATTGAATAAGAAACTCTTTGGTATTTTGTGTAACACGTTTTTTTTTACTAGTACCAGCTTTTGCCTGCGGTTCTGCCCGCACTAAATACTGTTATTGTCGTGGGATTTCTTCTGCAAGTCCTTGAGCACAGCCTATAGGCAATAATTTTATTCATACAGTTGGCACTCGAAGTCTTTTGGACAAAACAATGTTGTGGTGAAGTACGCGGCGAGACTAGCGTATGTTTGTCACATATGGCTAGTCGGCTGTAGCGGTAATTTTGTCGCGGCGCCATGGCTGTGTTGTCAGATTTATCAAAGGCGATGACTGATTGTATGAATGAAATGAATGTTTAGGCTGTGATTATAGTAAGAAAGTTTGCCATAGTAAGCTATAAATAAGTTATAGTTTAACCACGGAGAATGTTATAGTTATTCCTTCTTTATTCATTTCCACACTTTCGAAACGAAATGGTCTCGTACAGTGCGGTTTCAGGGAAACTTCCTCCCGCGAACGCTTGGGTTGTGGAATGAGCTTGCTGCCAAGGTTTTCTCTAAAGACTACAGAATAGGGTTCTTCAAGAAAGAAGTTATTAGATTTTTGAAGGGTCGGCAACGCGCGAGTGATGCCACATGTGTTGTAAGCGTCCATAGGTCGCGGTAACCGCTTACCATCAGGCGGATCGTTAGCTTGCTTGTTTGGTATAATAAATAAATCTGAATAAACTTTTGATTTTTTACTGTAAATCAGCTCAAATGGATATTAATTACTTTTCTTTTGTTATAGCAACAAGGGGCCTCCACTACGGTTTATGTAGCAACAGCTTCCGAGCTCGAAGGTGTAACTGGACTGTACTTCAATAATTGTTTCTGTTGTCAAGAGTCTGCCCTTGCGAGGGACAAAGATATAGCTTATGAAGTATTCGCCATGTCACTAGAGATGATACAAGAACGTATGGGACCAGATGATATTCAGAAATATTTGACAAAATATATTGTAACAGAAAAAAGAGAAATTTTATAAAAGAACAACATAATTTTATTGAAAAAAAATGTTTGTTGTATATATTAATATGTATGTAATACGATGTAAATGTTACATATACTGAAATTGTTTTATATAAAGGTTTATCTGGTTTGGTAAATATTAGGTTTTTTGTATTAGAGGAATACCACAATACACATTCCAGTCTCCCGAACAAGCAGGATAACGAAAAGGCTTTAGTACCATGGACCACATATCCGTCCGCCATATTATACAGAAGACAGAAGAGTATAATTGGCCTCTTTGGGTAGCGTTCGTGGACAGTAAAAGGCTTCGAATCTATTGAGACTTGGGCGGTGTTACAGTCTCTTCAGCGGTGCCACATTGACTATCGGTACATCGAAGTGCTGAAGTGTTTGTATAAGAAAGCCACGATGTCCGTCCGACTACATGACCAGAACACGAAACCAATTCAGCTGCAGAAAGGTGTAAGACAGGCAGACGTAATTTCTCTGCAACTGTTCACTACTGCGTTGGAAGATGTGTTTAAGCTTCTGGAGTGGAAAGGATATGGCGTCAACATAAATGGCGAGTACATCACTCACCCTCGATTTGCAGATGACATAACGGTAATGGCATAAACGCTGGAAGATGATGAGGCATGATGCTCAGAGCAGAGCAGAGTTTCCCAACAGGTTCGCCTTAAAACGAATATGGATAAAACGAAGGTGATTCAATGTCCATGTAGCGCCAATACCGGTTGTTGTTGGGAACGCTACTCTCGAAGTTGTTGACGAATACACACACCTAGGACAAGTAGTCCAGTTAGGTAGAGTTCCAAGTTTAAGAAAGAGGTTAACCGAAGAATCCAGCTCAGTTAGCCAGCGTTCGGGAAACTACGCAACATCTTTTCGTCCAAAAAACCTTAGTGCCTAAAGTCGAAAGTCTACAATCAGTGTGTGTTGCCAGTGATAACTTATGGTTCAGAAACGTGGTCTCTTACTGTTGGCCTCATAAATAAGCTGAGAGTCGCTTAGCGAGCTATGGAAAGAGCTATGCTTGGTAATTCTTTGCGCTATAAAATCCTAAATAACCCGAAGAACTAAAGTTACCGACATAGCTCAGACAGCAAGCTGAAGTGGCAATGGGCAGGCTATATTGCTCGTAGAACCGATAATCGATGGGTAAGGAAGGTTCTCGAGTGGCGACCACGTATCGTAAGACGCAGCGTGGGAAGGCCTCCTACCAGGTAGAAAGACGACCTGGTTAGAGCCGCAGAAAGCCGATGGACGCGATAACTTGAAAGTTAAGTCCATCTAAGTGCAGCTGATCGTAAACGCCATACATTGTCTCACACAGATATCACCAGTAGTACCATGGGAAACATGAGATGTGATAAGAGCATGTTTGAAGAGACCCAGTCTCTGGGCATGGCCTTAATTAACACGCGGGTTTCGATCTAAAGGCGAAACAAATGCATAGGTGTTTTCGGGTTTATTGCTAATATGTAAATTGGCGAGGTCAAATAGTTTTGCCTGATACCTAATTTGTTCGTTATTTCTTTTATTTATGGTGGCTAAATGCAAACAAAACAATACTATAAACATTTTTAGGGATGCAAAAGGGTTATTTTGACTCCACAAAAGGATCAATGTAGGAACTAACTCATGTTGATAAATAAATTCTAGAGTGCATCCTATTATCAGAATCATGAAACAAGATGTAGGTACTTACTAAGCAGCTGAAAATTTGAACTCACTTAGCGCACCAGGACACACAAAATCAATTTGAAAACCGACCGTCCCCATTTTCTTGTTAAGCAGCCGATATAATGTAACAAAACAAAACTTCCTTCACTTCAACGTAACATAATAGAACTGAAGAATTTGACGGGAAGTAGCTAGTGTACCTACCTACTTATCGCAGCACAGAGAGCTTATTGCGAACAGTCTCGAGTACGCCAGAGGTAGGTAGGTCTTACCTCTCGAGACCCGTAAAAGTACTTGCATACATTTTACTCTCGGATTCCAGAGTTTGGCGTACCTACTGGAGTTTGTTTCCAATAATCTGCCTAGTCAGTGAGGTTCAATACCCCGAAACTTGCTTATTACTAACAATTTTTCATCTCATTTGAAACGTATATAGTTCCTGGTGAGCTAATTTTATGCTGTGACCATAAATAAAGCGCAATCAAGGAAGAACCATATTGCGGGCATCAATCTATGTATCAGTTCTCTACCTACGTGACTCTCTTATAGGTCACGTAGGTAAACATGTTCCGTGTTTATGTCCTTGTCATCCCACATCAGATGTAAACCAATGGTAGTGTATGTAATTGTTGTAAACAAAGAAGTTTTAGTTTTCAAAGCTAAAATTCTACGCGAACGAAATCGCGGGCTTAGTAACCTAGGTTTAACTAGGTACACTAATAAGCTAACGAGTTTGATTTGTTTGAACGCGCTGAACACTAAAACTACCAGTCTGATTTGACAAAGTATTTTTACATTTGATAACTTTGATACATTTGACAACAATTCTTAAGGAACGCTATAACCCCATAGGAGCGGAGCAGAAAATAACCGCGTGTGGAACCGCTGCTGCGAGCAGCTATAACACGGACGCGAAGCAGGAAGAATTTCGTTCAATGATCGGTCACTATTTGTCTCTGTTTCACGCGCATAATTATTTGCGGTCGCGCTCGCACAGATGCGATGAACGACCGCTGTCATTAGAAATTACTACTATTTGACCACTGAACACAGGCTAAAAAGTAAAAGGTCAATGTTCGAAATTCTTCCTGCTTCGCGTCCGTGCTATAGTAGGTATATAAATATTGCTGAATGGACATCAGGCAGCGCCATCTGATCTCAAACCAAGCAAGACTTGGTTCACGAGTCTGGTGCAGTATGTTAGTGATACAAATGCAATCATTTTTTTTTTAAATACGTAGGTAGCTAATAATAATACATAAATTACACCTATACTCAATAAAAACACAAGTTCATCCCATAAATGTGCGAGGATCGAATCCACGCCGTCTGTTTACCAGTCAGCATAACTGAGCCTAAATAATAATCAATTATAAAAACTACACAACTTTATTAAACTTTTATTTTACAACGTAATTATCACAATTTATTTCTTAGATTCTAAACATAAATCTCGCAGCATATAACACATTCATAAGCAATCCATCCTTATTCATAAACAATCCATCCTTCTTCTCTTATCACTAATGACTAATGATAGGTAGGTTTTATTAAGTAGTTACAATAGATTAAGTCGGAAATCACTGTTATTACACAGAGGTTTCATTGGGCTAAGTCGCAAATCACTTGTTACGGAGAGGTTTCATTAAACTAAGTCGCAAGTCACTTATGTCACGGGGAGGCTACGTTAGGCTAAGTCGCAAATCACTGTTGTTACGAAGAGGTTTAATTGAGCTAAGTCGCAAGTCACTGTTGTCGCTAGGAGATTATCTAAGTTAACTCGCAAGTCACTGTTGTTACTGATTATCTATTCTAGGGGTTAAAGTATAAGCTTTTAATTCTGCGAAGTTTTTGTCAGCCTCATTATACACTTGCTTCGAATTCAGTCCGTTGCCTTCAGGATTGCCGGCGATGTTGTAAGATGTCAATCGTCGGGCTGTTATTGAAGGGGATTGCTTTTTACTTCCGTCTGGTAGCAAAAAGGTCATAAACCCGCATACTGAAATTATAATATAGGCACTTTTTAGAGTTGTAAAAATTATGTGACCTGATATCAAGATTTTTTCAACAGCTGATTATATAGATAGTTAAAAGATACATACTAAGAAGATCACCGATTACTGTGTATTTACAGCTTTGCCACTAAGTACGATTTCAATTTTTATCTAGATATGTCCGTTGGATTTACTCGCAAAAAAACTTATTTCCTTAGGAATTCTGGAACGGTCAAAAGTGTTCTTTGTCTGTGCCAAAAATCAAGGTAATTAAAGCTGTAGGCATAACCAACATGCTAAGCTGCACGCGGCCAACACAGACGAAGCGGTGAAGACGCCGAATTTACATACGTATTAAGTTTGCTAAATAGCCTATACCTACCTAATAGTAACAAAAACACTGAGCTGTTCGCCTATCTATAATATACTTTTGCCACTGAAAAATGAGCTATTTAGATTAACATTGCCAAATTCAGCTTAACACCCATAAAGCAAATGTATGCGCGTTGGGGGACTCCTAACAGCCGTTTGTATCTATGTAGCTACTCGCTCTAACTCTACTCACCTAATAATAATCCACCGAACACGTAGAAAGTGACGTCACAGGCAGCGTTAATCAGAACTCCTGCGATGTTCGTGCCAACCACAGACCCTGTGCGTCCGAACATCAGGGCGAGACTAACCGCCATGCCTCTGCAACATATTTTGTCATAGAGAAATTTTCCTAGCCGGATGTGAAAAAAGAATGGTCGTAAAAGTGTGACAGAGACGAAGCGAAACTGTGGTGTCTTGTCTACGAGTAAAGATACCACAGGTTAACTTTTTTGTGAGGCTAATTCGCAGTCCGTAGGACCGATTACAGCACTCAGAGTCTATGCATATTTTACACTCGGTTGGATAAGGCCCTATATACTGCACACTAGCGCCTCCACTAGATATTGTTTATTTCATCTTGGTACAAAGCGTATTTTAGAAAAGTGATAAAAATAAAAAATACGTACTAAACTATTTTCAGAACGTTTTCTATTGTTAGTAGATTATTTCTATTTTATGCCGATTTTCTGACAAAAGTGGCCGCCTTTAGCATATACTTAATCTAAAAACCTGAATTAAAAATTCACATTCCTTTTCTTCAAACAATACAAAACGCTTTGAAAATAGCTCATGACTAGTAAAAATTTCTATTTTTTTTTAATTATTTTGTAATACAGTCGTAGTCACTGAGATATTTAAAATACGTCTACATGGTAAAGATAATACTATATTGATAATACACAAGGAAAATTTTAAAAGATCATTTATATTTTGCCTCTTGGCACGTAGGTGTCATCTTTCTGTTTGTCACAACATTTTTTACCAGCCATATTGATTACAAACCCATATAAATATCATAAATGCGAAAGTTACTGTTTGTTTCCTTTTCAAGCTTAAACCGTTGCGTTTGTTACCTATTAAGATGAAAATTTGGCATGAAGATAGTTTAGGTCCCGGGAAAGGACACATACGTACTTGAAAACGTCAAGTGTGAGTCGGTTTTTGTTCGGAACGGAATTAAGGGCGGGTGGGATCGCGGACGAAAGCTATTTTAATATAATTTATAAATACGAGAAATTAAGACAAATATTTTTTGTTTTTTATTTGCGAATCGAACCCAACGTGTGGCGTTGGATAGACCTTCAAAAATGCAGCAGGTAAAGGTTTCTAGCTTTTTCTATCAGATTTATATTTTGTGAGTATTTAAGGTACTGTCTTCCAAAGTTAAAAAATTTGTGTCCTCCCTCTCTGATTTTGACACCCAGTAATCTTAGAATCTGAAATCACGATTTCGTTTTAAACTAAATAGGGTTTTTTAATGAGATGGAATGTGACCATGTTATCCGTGGTGATGGCTACATATTCGATAGATCAGCGAGTCGATTCCGTAAATGATTGCTAACCTTTTTTTAAAGAAATAAGATATACATTGCGGTTTTGCGAAAATCGATGAATTTCATACGTCATTTTAAAATGTCAAAAGGGGAAATTCATTTCTTTGGTGAAAACAATATTTTGGTGACATTCAAGGCGATTATAAAATATTTTGTAAAATTAAGCGAGATAGTCCAGTCGTATAGACAATATAGGAAGAAAACGATAAACTAAGTTAAGCTAAGTTGAAAGTTGTCAGTACCTGCATGGGTGACCACCTAGTGGCACATTTTTCTGAGCTTCTCCGTGGTTAGTGAAACACGTTAAAGTGTCTGTCCTGTTTGCCGTCATATGCCAGTGCCAATATGATAACAGTCGTTAAGTCGTCAGAAGGCCTAATGTTCGGGTGGCCACTAGTTCGACGAACGTTCGCCAATTCGCATTGACCAAGGGAGGCCTGCAGTGGGGGTATAATGGCTGAGGTAGGGCAAGCAAGCGAGGTCAATGTGTAGTCTGCAGTAAATGTAGGTATATACACCACGTTAAATCATGAATTAGGTATATCATGTATAATGTTTTTCATAAATATTATGATTTACTTACCTTAACTTTGTGGGGAATATTTCAATAGCATAAGCATTAACTGGTCCAATACCAACTGCTGCAAGCTGCATAGATGAAAGAAGCACGGCGAATAATATTTCTTGTGTTATAAAATTGCTGACTATGCAAATTGTACCCAATGCGAAATACATGAATATTAATAAATTCTTTTTGCCCACTATGTTCAGGGTGCTGCTAATGGCCAGAGCTATCATGGCGCAGGAAAAATTGGCTATTGCGTTGATTATAAAAGTCCTCTGTTCTAGGGTATCATTACATTCGACATTTTGTTGTGTCTGCAATAAATAAATTTAATACTCGTTAAGATGAATATAAACACAAGTTATTACATGAATAGATAATAATATAATTTTCTTTTAAGATTGCTCTTTCGCCTTAACCTGGGTGGACGTATGATATATGTAAAAAAAGCGATGACGTTGCTATTCAGCAGCTTCGTCGCACAATTGTAATTTTTACTATATGTATGTATCTAAGCATGAAGGTTTGAAGTTGACCACTTACTACGGTGCCAATACAGTATTATAATTAACTTTTTTGCTATATGTGTGCCAAAATTTTAAATGGTTAAATAGTTTTTAAAACAAACAGGCAAACAAACTATAGTATATTTTTTTGTGTGCCAAATTATAATAAACAAGTACGTAACTAGTTTTGGAAAAAATCCCAGAGACAAACGGACGGATACCGGTGTCACAGATTATTCCATTTTTTTTCATAGAGTGTTGTTGTTATAGGTTTTTGTATTATTAAATGTATTTGTAAACGTGTAACCCGTTTAAAACTACCTATACTACTGACCTCGTTAAGTCTTTGAGCGATGACTTCGCAAGCGGTCATACCGCCCTCGCTGCTTCCACTTAGTACTCGATTCAAAATGTCGGGAACCCACATAAACAAACCATTCAATCTAAAAAAAGACATTTTTTATTAATTTTTATCACCGGATAATAGCGCAATCAACTCAAATGTGTGCACGTAAGTTATTTGGCATATTAATGTATCTTTTGCCAGCCAATAAACATTGAAGGAGACGTTAACGCATCTGTAACAATTACTACGTAGTGACGTACTTATATTAAATTTTGGCAAAACTTAAAAAAAGAAATTCTCCATTGTATTTATTTTATTGCTGTTCTATCTTCATCACTGGAAAATAAAGACGTGAACTAAGTTATTCTGCAATATCAAAATAAGATGGTTTTAAGAGAGGTAGGGCACAGCAAGTACTCGCTCCAACAAGCCGCCAAAACAATTAAAGCGGGCCATCGCGAGTACTTGCTCGAATGAGCAGCCTGAACTGGGGAAGTACCTCCACGTTACAGAAAACCGCGGCCATAATAACACTAACATTGAGTAGTGTTGTGTTCCTGGCGGTGAGTAAGGTTGCCAGAGCTCTTTGAGGATTCGCTGCGCGGACAGAGGAGGACCGGCGGTGCTTGTTGCTGTCAGTGCTCGGCAATTAATGCAGGGATCACTTAATCTCCGCCCTGGGAGGCTGCTCCGCCAACTTGTGTAGAGTCTGAAGTAGTAGTCGTGCCGGAGAAGGAGACCAGAGTGGACCCGGCTACTACAACAGAGGGGGATCAGGGGCCCTTCTGCCCGCCGTGCAAGCAACCATATTATATGTGCCGAGCTTTGGCAGTTCTAGTACCTCACCTATTTTTCCTCTAAGCTGGCCGTGCACTGAATCCTCATATTTAGTCTTAGTAACTTTGAAAAAATGTAAGGAAGTAAAGAGAAAAGAGTTTTTTAAGCGGCCGCTCCATCCACATTTAATTTAGATGTATGTAACATTAGGGGTCGTAACTCAAATCTTAACGCAGTCCACCACCATCTGGAGACTGCGCAGCCGACCATTCTTTTTCTATCGGAGTCGCAGATATCCTGCACGGCACATCATACCTTCAGTATCCCGGCTACAAACTCGAGCACAATTTTGTGAGTCGTGCCGGTGTATGAATGTTCGTCTGGGAGGATATCTGCTGTTGACGCCTTCATAGCCTTGAAGACAGGGACCTGGCGATATTGTGGGTGCGCGTAGATCACGGCGTCCACACTTATATGTATGCGTGCCTATACAGATCTCATAGCGATAGCTCGACTCTTCGCGCACCTGAGTTTGACGACTGACAAAGTTCTAGAGCAATATCCCACAGCAGAACTAGTTATTCTAGGAGACCGCCCACCATCGTAAGTGGTTGGTTCGCGAACCAATAACTACGCAGGGATATCTGCTCATGAATTTGCTGTGACCTATGGATTCCCTCAGCTGCTACTTTCTACAACGAGGATACCAGATATAGTGGATCATACGAGCTCCTTACTGGACCTTCTGCTGACTACACGTCCGGACGGATATTTCGTCTCAGTGGATGCGCCTCTAGGCTCCTTGGACCGCTGTCTCGTTCGGACTCAAGTGTCATGCACACAACCCGATCTATCTGGGCCAACTAATTGGCGTCGTGTGTAGCATTAAGTCGACAGACTAGGATGGATTGCAAGAATTTCGTGCATAGTACCCGTGGAGGCAGATCAGCTTTAGCTCAGAAGATCCTGATCTCTGCGCAGTTGCAGTCATTGAGACAATCTTCGCTGGTATAGAATGTTATATTCCTAACCCGTGAGTTAAAGACCGTGGTTTAATACGTCTTGCAGAGAAGCTAAAATTCTTAAGCAAACTGCATATAAGGCTGGAACCACGGCTCTTAATAATAAGGATCCCAATATTTTTGAGGTAAAACGCAAATTAAATGCTGCCTCGAGGTTCAGTAAAAAAGCAACTGCCATAGCAAAAATCCTATTCATCGGCAAAATAGGTGGGCGACTTGCGAGTTATCCTTTTGGGAGTCATGCTTTCTGGTCGCTTGCCAAAGCTGTCGAAGGGAACTTTTGCCAGTCGTCGTTACCACCACTGCGAAAAACCGATGGTGACTTGGCCTATAGTCTAAAGAGAAAGCCGTTCTACTGGGCAGACACTTTGCCTCAAACTCGAATATGAACGATGAAGGCGCTGTACCACCTACTATACCGTGGTGCGGTAAGACCATGCCGGAAATCTCCATAACACAGCGGGAGCTCCGGCGGGCGTTGCGTTTTCTAAACGTTTAGAAGTCGAGTGAGCCAGACAGTATACCAGCAGTGGTGTATAAGCAGTGTGCTTCCGAGTTATGTCGTGTACTCACGCGCCTCTCTGCACTTTGCTACCACACTAGGCAATTTCCGTATTCATGGACTGCGAATGAGTACCCGCGGTGCCCAAAAGGGCGATAGATCAGATCCATCGAATTACAGGCCTAGTGCTATTACCTCTTTCCTCTCTAAGGTGATGGAGCGTGTGATCATCACACAGTTTCTAAGATACTTAGAAGAACACGACCTAGTCAGTGACCGTCAATATGGATTTCGCCACGGTCGCTCGACTGGTGACTTTTTAGTGTATCTCACACACCGATGGGCACTAGCCATTGAGAATCAGGGGAAGGCATTGGCACGTAGCCTGGACATAGCAAAGCGTTCGATTGGGTCCGGCACCGGGGTCCACCAGGGTCACCGGGCAAGGGTCTGTGCTGTCTCCTACGCTGTTTCTACTGCATATCAATGACATGTTGGACATCAACAACTTGCATTGCAAATTAAATTTAAATACCTACAGGTTTTTGGTTCAACTCGAAAAACAAAATTTGATGAAAAGTCCTTAAAAGGTATATTGGTCAGTTATGAACTTAATGGTTATAAAGTTTGGGAAATGGCAAATTTGTAAAAGTTAGATATGTGATTGTTGACGAAATTAGTGTTTTGTCAATTGGTCTACAGTGACTACTTTAAAGTTTACAGAAACTGAGTGAGTGTAAATCTAACGAGTTGTTGTCTTACAACAAAATACCTGTGTCATTAGAACCACCGTCTAATTAATCTGTATGTGAACCAGATGTTCATTCAGACTGCTGTTCATTTCAGAATAAATTGACTACTTTGTCCGTAACCGAAACGACTACCTATGATTTAAGAAGGGGTGAGCAAATAAAAAACTTGCCCACTTTACAATTAAAACAATGATGATATTTCTGTTAACTTTTTGATCTCTTGTATGTAAAATACTCACTTTATATAAAGAGATTGAATACAGGGATGATAATTTTTTTGGGAAAAAAATCACTCATTGAAAATGAAACCTGGACTTTTGTACCAAAACACGAAAACAGAAATATTGTCGGTGTAAATCGGTAGTGTAGGTGGGTAATGCGTCTAGTTAATAAAAACATTTTAGAAGATTAGAAAACTTTTGACTTCCGATTATGACAGAGAAATTTCACAGTGATTGATCAGCAACTGTGTAAAACAAATAAAAAATTCGTTTGTAAGAAGTCCGCTGCAAGGCGCCGCGAATCGTATCCTCTTACGTTCCTATGATGAATCAGAGGCCCCTTAAAAAGTGTTATCGGGTGTTTAATGGTCTGCACTCGTCCTGACTTAAGCTTTGCTGTAAACCTCTTGAGTCGATATGCTAACAAAAACAATCATTCACTTTGGTTATTGTTAAAAAGAATTTTACGCTACTGAAAAGGAACAAAGAATCTTAAGAGGATACACTTCGCGACGCCTCGCAGCGGGCTTCATACAAACGAATTTCTCACTTATTTTTGACACTTGCTGATCAAACACAACGAAATTTTGAAGACATGTTCTAGTAATAAATATTTAGGTCTGCAGTGTGCCAGTTTTCTATCAAATTTTATAGTTCAAAAGTTATAAAGGATTCTAGTTTTTCATATAAAAGGTTTTAAAAAGATTTCTAGTTAATAGAACGTTTTACAAGATTTTGGAAAAACCACAGACAGACCTAGGTATTCGGCTTGGGATTATGAATAAGATATTTCACAGTGTTTGATCAGTAAATATCAAAAACAAATGAGAAATTCGTTTGTATGAAGCCCGCTGCGAGGCGCCGCGAAGTGTATCCTCTTAAGTTGACTTAAATTCGTTGTGAGTAAAACGATTTACTCATTAGCTTTGTTGATTCCGATTGTGGAAGTAATGAATATGAGAGAATCGGTCTTATAAATATACAGCTACCTAAAATATAGGTTTTTTTTTCTAAAGTAATTACCTACATAAAGATGTTAATGTTTGTTATTGAAAACGTTTGTTATTTCGAATCAAAATATTTTTTACCATATTTTTACGATATTATTCGAAATCACGTACGACAACAAACACTCACACATTAATAGGTAGGTACATACGCAGTATTTGGTTCGTACCTAAATGCAGTTGCCAATAAATGAGAATGCACTAAATAAAAATTGGCTCAAATTATGATTTTTTCCCAGCAAATATATTATTGTTAGCTCCCAATTATATGAATTAGCTTGACGCTTATGATAAAATTTTTGAAAGTTGTTTTTTAGTGTTCCGTAGCCAAAAGGCAAAAACGGAACCCTTGAGTTTCTTCATGTCCGTGTGTATGTCACAAGCTTATAATTCCAACGTCTTCGCATCTATTCTACTAAAAATTAACAGAAAGGTGTCTTTATATAAACCTCAATATAGATTTGTTATGAAAATTAAGAAAACAATGTTTTTTAGGGTTTGCTCTCTATATATTAAAGTGAGGGATACATTTTTTTTCGAGCATCTCGTCGTGTATATTTGGATAGTGCTTCAAAAATACATTTCTGATTATTTAGTGGTTATTTTCCATGAAATATATATTTTGCGAATTATAAGTTAGGCCTAACTTTAAATCGGATCGGAGCTAGCAGGTGGATACCTAAGTGTGTAAAAAATCTTACATTGCAAATAATCCAAATAATAGAAAACCGTTTAACGCCATCCATTTCAGGTATGGGGGTTTTAGTAAAGGCAGTGATTGGGTTTTCAACGATGACAAAAAGTCCTGTTTCTCTCTCTTTTCTTCTGTCGATTTTAGTTGTTTTATCTAAAAAAAAAATGAAAAATATACTTTAATTAAATACATTTGAAATATTTTAAATTCTGAAATAAGGTAAACTTTCATAGTATAATAAATTAAAAGTATAAAGAGTATAAATTCTGGCCAAAATGTACAAAAAATTATCTCCCTATTTGCAAGCGAAATATTTAAGAATAATTCAGAGACTGATAAAGCGATGGATTTTATAGGAAAGATTCCTCGCCATTAGGTTTCCAATTTAACAGTTCTTAGAGGATTAAAAAACAAAAATAAAAATCCTATTAGGTACTGAGATCGCATTTTTCTAGATAATTAAGAGATTTGGATGTTTTTTTTGGGTTCCGTACCTTAAAAGGAAAAGACGGAATGTTGATCTTTAATCTGTCTGTCCCAGGCATTTTTCTTAAATTTTCTGAACGGTACATACACACAAATCGTAAAGATATCTTCACGGTTTTTATACCCAGAAGGGGGTAACTATCGGCTAAGTACAAACCCACATCCGCAACATAATGTGGTGGCCAGTATGTTTTCACCAACCACATTGACACAACACTGTTTCTTGTGCTCTGTATCTCTGGGTATTAAGATAGTTAATATACACGTACGTTCCCTACGTCATAGCTTTATTTTGAGTGCAGTCAAAATTATTTATAAAAAAAAATATATTGAAAATTTATTCTACCAGTAGGTAGTAGGCATTTATTTGTAATTATAATTAAATAAGATTCATTGCTATCGTTATTTAATTTAAAAGGGTAAGTACTTATTCAGTGTAAATGAGATTACGACTGACGAAGTTAAAAATACTTAATATTCCCTATGGCGCCACTTAGCATGTTCATACAAACGAATTTTGATGCTATTCTTAAAACTTACAAATCAAGCACTATAAAATTTTGTAGACATAACTCAAAGAGAAATATCTATGTCTGTAATTAATTATTAAAAATCTAGGTTTATCCAGGGTAATTAAGGTTTTTTTTACCTTAAAACATTATTTAAGACTATTTGTATAAAAATTTGAATCCTGTTGACCTATAAACTCAAACAGAAAACGAATATACTATAAGAATCATTAAAATCTATGAAAAGCTACGGAGAATAGAATCGAACTACGTTTGTATGGAGCGCGCTGCAGGAAATATCCTTTTAATAATAATTCGTTATAAAGCTGGTTGTTAATGTTAAGAATTCAAAACAATTTAATGTATGAAGGATGACAAGCAACAGACCTACATTAATTTGTTTTTTCTCAAACATGCTACTATATGCGACCATATCTTGCACAAGTTTCTTTGGGATAAATCGTACTTGCAGTAAGGTGTCAGAGAGTAATCCGCAATGATTAATACCTGCAAATATGAAATTTGAAAATGGAACGAACTTTTTTAAACCCGAATATTGATAACTAAAGAAATAACTAATCAAGTTGTATTTAAATTTCGGACTGGCACTACAAGAAGGATGCGCTATTAAATAATTTTTAAAATAGTAAAAAAATAAATTGTCATTTGAACACGGCGAATTGGGGGCAAAATTACTTAAACTATTTTTAATTTTTGTTAATACAGTTGTCAATATAATTCGTGTTTTACACGTATATTTGAGAAAAGCACTATACAAGCCTTGGCCACAACTGAACGCAACCGGACTCAGTGATGCGTGCCTCGGCCCTTTGGTAATGCTGCGTTTGCGGGACGCAGCAGTAATTTACTATATTTGTACATTTAGGGATTTAAACTTAAATATACTTACAGGATAATCTTTCCTCGATTTGTTTTTGTTTCCAGCATACATTTTTTGTAAAACGTCCAAAGCTTCCATGTACCTTTCGTGTGTAACCAGGTACTTGGGGCTTTCAGGACCAGACATCATTAAAACTGCACTTATTATAAAGATACTTGAGTATAACATTGTGAGGAGACGCCATGGACGAAACTCATAAACTCCGAAGTCTACTCGGAAATCTAAGGACAAGATACCCCACGCCAATACTGTAAATAAAATAATTAAATAAATAACACTGGCCAGCAAATATCACAACGTGAAAGTTAATAATTGAAGATTTTAGAAACAAAAAATTATAAAGTATGTACATGTTAACTTTAATATATATATTTTTTAAATATTAAGAGATTAGAAGAGAAATGTTATAAAACTATCATTGCTTGAGAAAAGAGATTAAAAGCAGAAGAAATATGTTGTGTATTTTTTCTCTGTTTTCACCACATTTTTATACAAATCCGAATTTTAAAAAATTTAGGCATTTGCCTATTTCGGTCTAGAATACAAAGCCTATTATAGGGTAGACAGATAGACAACGTAGGCATAGTAATAAGGTTCCCTTGTAAACCCCCTTTTTCTCGTCAGAATCCTATAACGCAGAGTTAATATTGGAAGTGAAAAAGTCTAGATATGGGAAAAACACAAGTTTGGACTACTGGGAAATCAAGTCATGAACTAAATGTAAAGGACTAATGCCAAAATATTTTATGTTTACCTTTTTGAGTACCTATATTTATTTGATATTAAGAGTAGGTTTTCGCAACGAGATATCACTTTATGATGAACTCATTAGGTACGTGTGTACTGAAAGGAAAACTTTATTTGTTTATTGCAATTGTGACTATAGACTAAAGTCTTTTTTAATTATCTTTCACATATACCTAAGGTGAAGTATTTTTCCAAGCATACTAAGTAAACATGATGTTGCAAGTGGTGTTGCGGAAGAAAGTCAAGAAAGGTAGTCTATTATTTGCATATCATGTAGTGGTAAATAGAACATAAAATAGAATAAACCGGTCAAGTGCGTGTATATGTATAATTAATTACTGCTGATATCCGAAAAGTTTCATAACTGATTTTGTTCAAAATTATTTTCGTTGAAAATAATTTCAAGCTCTAATATTTACGGCTGTATTAAGAGCTGGTTCGTCGTGTATTTCGAATTCTTTTCCGTTAAAAGCTCAAGTCTTTTTACGGTTAGTCAGACCACCGATTATATAATACTAGTGTCAGACTAACATCCAGTGGGTAAAAAATGATTTTTAATATAGATTGTCGTAGTGTCTTGAAAAAGTTAGGTAGGTGGTGGGCAAAAATGGTAGATCTACCCATAAGTTGGTAGATATGGTAAAGCTGTTTGTTTTGTCAATGATGACAGGTACAATTAAACCCTATATTAAAGGAACAAGTTTACTTACATTAATATTTTTGATATTTCTAAATGGACTACGTCTGTCTGTCCTGATGTCTTCTAAGGGGACCTAAAGAAGCCCTAAATAACGATGATTTAATGAATCTTAGGAGACATAAAGAAAGATAGGGACAAGATCTAACTTAAAACAATAAATAAAAAATGTATATAACTTCCCTGTTGTATAACGTCAGTTGCGTTCGGAACCTAGGTTCGGCCCCAATAGCAATGGTACAAAACACTGTTCCTACATAATAATAAAACTAACTTACAGGGCACTAGAGCTGATCCCAATGTTTGCATGGCGTTGGTGATGGAGAGCATCAGATCCCTGTGTCTGAACGGGAGTATTTCACCGATGATAGTGTACGGAGCAGCCGCTGGACACGCTAAACTGTCAACAATAGGCATCAATCGTTAGTTGCCTCAATTTTTTGTATTTGTTAAATTAGAAATATTATTGATGATAACATTTTTCTCCGTGACTACTTTCTGATATTTTTAAACCTAGATAGCGCAGAAAATTGATATTTAAATTTTTCTACTTGTGCAAAACGAATTCCAAGAATGTGCTTCGACCGAAATATGTAACCAGTTGAAGCTATTTTTAGAATGTATTGTTATGTTTCTAGGATAAAACTGCGAGTTGTAGATAGCTTATCTGTTAAAAACGGTCATTTTTAGCACAACTTAACGTAACAAAAGTCTTAACCTTGTAACTTTATTTAAAATCTGAGAAGCTTGTCAACTTATGTAAACTACCCTTTAATAACCAAAATCTGATAACATTGTTAATATTGACTGAAATCTTCACAATTCGGCATGTTTGTTAAATTTGTGTGATTTTTAAAATAGACTTAAAATGTAATATTTGTTTTCGCGTTAGGTAGGTACATTAATTGCTATAATAGGTATTTATTGCAGCCGATGGAGGTGTTCTGGAGCAGAATGTGTAATGACAAATGCTCCCATGCTTAATACGACATTATTCAACATACGGCGAAAGCGGAAAATAAATAAATAAAACAACACAAAAAATATTTAAACAAATATTTGAGTTAAATGGCTTTCGGGATTTATTGTTAAAGAAACGCACTGCATGGTTAGCGAAGCCACCGAAAGTATATACTTCGCTAAATTAAAAAAAAAAACTACATAGGTTTCACACAGCCCTATTTGGCACCACCCGAAACATCATACAAAACAAGACTTATGCCATATGTACATTAACAACGTATATTATGGGATGGGTAGACTTATATAGGCTATACCGGTGAACCGTTAGCTTGTTTGGCACCATAGTGGTATAAAAATAAATATGGATGTAAAAATAACACATTGATAAAGATAAACATAAGTAATAAACTAGTCAACAAGTATTGCGTACGTAGGGATATGACGTGGGTTTGAGTTTGTCATATCTGGTTTAGGTGCAACGTGCCAGGTACTGATGACAAAAAACGACATAGGCAGGTAAATAAAGTAACACGACATAGGTATTCTGAATACCTACAAGGAAAATCTCAACAGGTATTACAATCGGTTCTTGTAAACGACAACTTTACTGGTGGTTTAAATAATTAAATGAGGAAGTCAATTAAGACAAAGACATTATAACTGCCAATAGGAAACCCGCACTTCTACTTCCTTCATTCATCCCCACTGTTGGGGCACGGCCTACCCCCATAAGCGAGGGTGATTTGGGCCATAGTCTGCACGCGGGCCCAGTGCGGATTGTGGACTTCACATACGTTTTTTTTTCTTGACGTATGCAGGTTTCCTCACGATGTTTACCTTCACCGAAAAGCCAGTGGTGTGAATAAATAACTCAGTGTACATGAGAAATTAAGAAAAGACTCATTGGTACACGCCGACCCGAGTTTCAAACCTGCGCCACTTAGGACGTGAAGTGAAATTTAAACCCGTCGACCACCACTGACTTTTTCACTTTTCTACTTAGGGTAACAAGATCCAATAATGAGATTTCCTGTCAAAATTCCTAACTTTTCTGTAAAATTCCAAACATTTCGTCATAATGTGTAGTAAATAAAGAACACAATTTTATAATAATAATTATTTGTATACAATTGCATGACCTTTTAGTATTGTCACTGTTGTAAGTGTCCTTTGTCTGTGTAGATAAAATAAATAAATAAAAAATCCATCACTAAGGTGAAAGTATAAACGTAATAAGTTCCTATTTAATAATCCTTTGTAGTATGTCTTTGTTTTTTGGTAGCCAAAATACTTACTAAGATAAACAATTATTAATTGCTTGATTATTTATTGTTGTATTTAATCTTTCTGCACACATGCCTGTTTAAGTTAAAGATTAAATAAATAACAATGGCGAGCTTAATGCCATAAAGCAGTCACTACCAGCCAACCATACTCAAAGGTGATAAATTGTCGGCGGTGCAGCGAAAAACAACAACCGGTCAAGTGCGAGTCGGACCGAGGGTTCCGTAAAAGGTAAACTGTACTGAGGGACAAACTGAACTTAGCCGTTGGACAACTGTTGTCTCAATACATTGACATAGGTTGCTGTAATTTTACCAACTGTAAATAAGTTTATAAGCGCATTTTTTTTTGTGATCGAACAACAAATTTACGGTTTTCAGATTTTTTTCATTTATGTGTGCTACATGGCATTGTGACACAATATGCAACAAAAATAACCGTATTTTGGGCAAATTTTTGGTTGCATTGACTTATAAGCTTGATTTTCACAACTTTAAGTAACCGTCGACTTTAGTATTTGATATAAATTTCAACTTGATACCTCCACGCGTTCTTGAGTAAACGGGTCCTGTCAGATAGACGGATAAACCTTTTTTTTTTTAATGTGTTATAACGATAAATTATCAATTTTCGGATTTTTTTCTATATTCGTGATGTTAGACCTTGCTTCATGTAAAATTTCATGATGCTAGGACAACCGGAAGTACCCCAAAGGTTTTTATTTATTTGTAAATGCCAAAATATACGATAAAAATGGCCGTATTTCGGCTGTATTTTTTATTGCGTTGACGAGAAGTTTGGTTTTTATGCAGCTTCAAGTAACCGTAGAATTTAGTATTCGATATTAATTTCAAAATGATATCTCCACGCGTTCCTGAGAAAATGGGTTTTGATAGACAGATAGACAGACGGACAACAAAGTGATCCTATAATACCTTTCCTTTTGAGGTACGAAACCTTAAACAAAATATAAAAAAACTTATTAACAATAGTAAAATACATACATTACAATATACATATCTAACAATATATATCTGCAAGAAATAAAATACATATACATAAAAATATAATATACAACTACATAAATAGACTACCAATGAGTCACGAATAAAATTTATTCTGAACATGATTCACAAGATGTTTAATTAGGAAGCTGCTTCAAATAGTATTTTTTAAGCGTGTTCTTGAGGGTGCAACGGATGTCTTTAGGGAAACCGTTCCAGTCTTGTAACTGTAAAATAATGAAATACGAAACCTGTGCGGTGACAAGGAATAGAGAGAGATATGCTTTGAGAGGAACGAAGCGTGCGCTCGTGTATGAAACTAAACTAAGGTACTGAAATCTAGATCGATATTAGGATCATTTAAGATAAAAAAGAGAGTACAAAGAATTCTGATGTTTCTGCGTTGGCGAATTGGTTATATTTTTCTATTCCTGACAAATTCATTCGTCGAAAACTTGAGGTACATACTGTAGGTATATATTTTTACAACTCCAAGGTAGCAAGCAAAGCATCAGCTCAACCAAGCCTATGGATACGCGTCAAATTTTCCAAATTAACGGACTCAGACGTTCTAACTTAGACTTCCTACGATAAACTAAACATACAAACTTACTAATTTTACATACGATTGATATAAATATACATACGTCACAAAATAATCATATTTTGTCAGTATTTCCAATAACAATTTTATTATACCGCTAAGGTGACTAACAAGTACCTACATATATTTATATTTCAGAATAGCTTAATTAAACAAATACAAGTTACAGAGAATACGTAGGTGTAAAAATAATGGATTACAGCAATATAATATATATTAGTGCTGTATAATTATAGTTTACTAGCTTTTGCTCGCGGTTCCGGTTTAATTAAAACCCGCCCTAAATTCGGTGATCAGCGTAGGATTTCAAATAGCTACTCCTCAATTACTTATAGAAAAAAACCGACTCACACTGGAAGTTCTCCAGTCCTTCTTCTGGACTCAAACTATCTCCATGCCAAATTTGCCCGCGGTTTCACCCACCCATAATTCGGTTATCGGTGTAAGATTTTAACGGCAACTCCTCAATTATGATTCATACTCTACGTTTTCAAGTAGTATGTTCTTTATCGGGCCTCAAACTATCTCCACGCCAAATTTCATCTTAATCGGTGCAGCGGTTTAAGAGTCAAGAGGTAACGGACAGACAGACATTCAGCAAAAAGATAATATGGAGTACCGATTCAGGTAATTGCTGACATTTAAATAAAATATTATTCTGTGACAGGTATTGTAAGTTAATTGTTTAATATTTTCCGCGTTACAGGTCTATACAGGTTTAGTTTTTAGGATCATACAAAAAAAATAACTTAGCAGAAGCGATTGTGTGTATCACACATTTGAAGCTTTACTTTAGACCTAGGTAGTATTTTGTTCTAACACTAGATCCTATATGAGACAACATCACTGATTTTGTAGTTTTCCTGGGGCTACCTTACGAAATCACTGATAACCTCATTTTCCTACGACATAGATAAATAAACTGTGTGTAATATTTCCTACATTAACAAACATAATTTATTAATACTCACTTACATGATTAATATTTCTTGTACCTAATCCTTTTGAATTCTTATATGATGTAAATAAGTAGGTACTAAGAATTTATTAAAGAACTGGTCAGGATTATTTATCGCTTTTCAAAATCCCCTTAGTTGACGTAGGCACTTTGTGGTAAGGAATTTGCAAGAGTTTTCTGACGTACCTAGATAGGTAAAGGTAAGATAACCTTATCATAAAATTAAAATAAATATAAGCAATACGCTTAAGGGCACTTCGTTTGACATAAAATTATCATTATTAATGTGCGTCACCTCCACTTATTTACCTTATATTTTTATTTTTGTGAAGAATTAGTGACAATCTTTAAATAAGTGTCGGAAAATTTTGGTTACCCCGACATGGCGCAAAAACGAAGGGGGGTAATAGATTGAAACCTATGTCTGTGTGTTTTTGTGTCTGAAGTTAAACAAATTTTAAGCGTTTTTTTTAGGTAAAAGCCTTTTTATACCACTTAGGTAGCACTTAAGTAGTATCTCCTGATATTAAGCGGGAATAGCAGCTTGGGGTCTAATCAAAATGGTTTTTTGGTAAAAATCCATTCAGCGTTTCTAAGATAATAAGTTATCTTTCTAGTGGGTCAACAAGTCTTAGCTACACAGGAAATTTATGTCACGTACACTCGTCTTGGCCATGCTCACGGAAAATCCTGTTACCATAAATACCAGGAATTCCCAGTACTGGTTGAAGTAGGCAGTCGAGATGAGGACTGCTGGCCGACTCAGGTCACGGACCTTGGACCAAAGACCTTAGTATTTGATATTAATTACATCTTGATACCTACCTACAGGCGTTCCTGAGAAAAAGGGTCTTGATTGACAGACAGTCAGATGAACGGACAACGAAGTGATCCTATAAGGGTTTCTTATTTCTTTTTGAGGTACGGGACCCGAAAAAAAAAATTATAAAGTATCTTTACAATTTACTCTAAAAATAAAGACTAACCGTTTCAAGAAGAAATTTATTATTGGCCGCCTGAATGAGACATAAAAGTCTATTATTTGGCTTAATGGCCAAATCCCTTTAAAACAATAGACTGATATGGTGAAAAGTAAAATATTGGACCATCGCGCAGGTTTCAGGTCCAATTCCTTAATAGGGTTTTTGGGCAAAAAACGGATTTTCCCATATCTCTTGCTCTATAACAATAACATGTAAAAGACGGTGCCACAGCCGAGAGTGTCACATCGTGAAGACTTTTCCGGGCCGTTCGATACCTTAATTAGAGGATTTTGGTTGGCCAGCGAAATTACTCGATTTTACGACCCCGCAGGCTGTATTTTCTGTGGTGTTACTTAAAGGCGCTCAAGAACATTCCCCAAGAACTACAAATCTAACGCCGGAAACCTTGACTAACGTGATGCAAAATGTCATAAAAACAGCCGAGATTTGCATTAACTCTGGTGGCGGCCTTTGTCAATCAGTTATCATTTTCGAAACACGACCACGAACACACACAAACGTCATTGGTTATTTATATAAGTGGCGTTTTGTTGACCGACATAATGTACATAATGCGGTAATCCTACCAAAGATAATTAACCAAGATTTGTACTGTGTTAAACAGAATTTATGTCTTTATAACTTGGCAGGATTATGACATTATACACATTGAAGCAGTGAACAAAAGGCAAATATAATTGATAAAAGCGCATATTTCTGTATTTTCATTAGATAGATCATTCAGACTGCATAAGTTCCATTTTTAAACCTGTTAGAGTTTAGCCGCACACGACAAAAGTACAACTCGGGCGAGTTAACGCACGTGTTCCTAAAATCAAACCAGCATACTGGCCAGTACGGTGTGACGTCATATTACGGAACAGTATAACATTAGATAATGACGTCACACCGTACTGGCCAGTATGCTGGTTCGAATTTAGGAACACAGGCAACATATGCCGTACAATGTAGGGTGTGCAAAAATATGGTCAGTGTAACTAAAAAAGGGATAAAACCGGACTTAGAATATTTTCACGTTTTTTCCTTTTTTTGGTTACGGTTAGTTTGAACAGAAAATTTGTGGTGTCCCAATAACCATATATTTGATGATGGGAATCGATAGAGTTCATTGTCGGCCGCAACGTTAGTATGAAGCACTTTTGTCTCCGACCGCTCTCCGGACCCCTAGGGAGGTTAAAATTCTTTTTTAACGATTATCAATAAAACACATTGCCATACAAACGGTGCTTCTGGCAAAAAAATGGCCCGTCATTAGGGCACACCCACTTTTTTCAGTGCCTCTATTTTTTTAAGGTTCCGCAGTAAACAAGGTACCCTTATAGTATATTTACGTATTTCCGCGATTTATCCCAGAGACTCTTAGTGATTACTAGAAAGCTGTAATTTGGTATAGGTATGTATGCCTAACCAATGGTTGACTGGCACAGAAAATATTGAGGCATTAAGTCTTTCATTTGTAGATCATATACTTTATAGTATTTATTTAATACAATAAAGAATAAATAAAAAGTATAAATACATATGATCACGCCGACAAAGTGGTCAAATGAAATCTCGAAATAAGGGGTGATTTTTTTCTTGTCTTTCCCACTGTGTAGAGTTTTGTTGAGAATAGGTTGTTCAAACATATGTATTATGGGTAGGTAAAAGTCATGCTTCTGCTAAGTGCTAATTTCTGTTAGAGTCAAGCCCCTCCCCGCTGCCTGTTGTTACTGGTTAAGTAAAAAAGAAAGTAATATTATATTTGTACTAGCTTTTGCCCGTGGTTCCACCATCCCTAAATTATCGGTAAACCAGTTATCGGTGTGGGCTTTAACGGCAACTTCTCAACTATAATAAAAAAACTGACTCACGCTTGACGTCTTCAAGTAGCCTATGTCATTCCCAAGGACTAAAACTATCTCCATGCCAAATTTACCTGTGGTTTCACCCTCCTTAAATTCGGTTATCGGTGTATGATTTCAACGGCGACTCCTTCGACAATTAGTCGAAAAAAAAAATCGGGCAAGTGCGATTCGGACTTGCGCACGAAGGGTTCCGTACCATTATCTATAAAAACGGCAATAAAATCACGTTAGTTGTATAGGAGCCCCCTTAAATATTTATTTTATTCTATTTTTTAGTTTTTTTTGTTATAGCGGTAGCAATATACATCTTTTGTGAAAATTTCAACTGTCTAACTATCACGGTTCATGAGATACAGCCTGGTGACAAACGGACAGACGGACAGCGGAGTCTTAGTAATAGGGTTCCGCTAATTACCCTTTGGGTAGGGAACCCTAAAAACATACTCAAACTTGACCTTTTCAAGTAGCCTATGTCCTTTCTCGGGACTTAAACAATCTCTATGCCAAATTTCATCTTAATCGGTACAGCGGTTTAAGCGTAAAGAGGTAACAGAGAGACAGACAGACAGAAAGAGTTACTTTCGCATTTATAATATTAGTATATGGACATATAACGAATTGAAGAGGAAAACTGTCAGAGCTAGGTAAGCTTTTTAAGTTAACGGTAATGGTCGATCAACTTACAAAATGTACTTGGAGAAGTAAAATTTTGTACAATTTTTTTTGCTAATTAACTAGAAGAAGTTGTTACCAATGTAAAAGTTTGTGAAACGTGTACAATTATAGCAAAATAAAATCATTTATAAACCCCTTATAATACTGCCTAAATTAATAACAATGTTTTTGTTTTAATAACGCAATGGCGCTTGGCGGTACCTATGGACGGGGTTTGAAAAAAAGTTCAAATAACCGCAATAATTCTCATTCAACGGCTCTAGGTGCTTGTTTCGTATTTTTAATTACCTATGTTCCAAACTTCTTGATAATAACTTATTCATAAATATATATATATATCCGTGGTGACTAGTTGACTCTAGTTGAGTATATATATTTGGTAACTCCAAAATTGGTATTTTTCAGTTACGTCCAATTTTATTAAGTTTTTACCTAATATTTTCATCTGATCGGACTTTGATATCTCTAGCACTACCGTGTGCGTCCGAATCTAAATCAAAACTGTGTTTAAGATTTGTAATACTTTTTTTATTATATTAATATATTAACCTTTAGCTACCTGTATCTCAAACGCTGTTTTTGGAGATATCACATATCAACCAGACACCATACTAATACTAATATTATAAATGCGAAAGTAACTGTCTGTCTGTTACCTCCTCACGCTCAAACTGCTGATGTACCGATTTAGATGACATTTGGCATGGAGACAGATTGAGTCTCGAGAAAGGATATCAAGGCTACTTGGAAACGTCAAGTGTGAGTCTTTTCTTTCCTAGTATAATTGAGGAGTTGCCGTTTTTAAGGCGGGTGAAACTGCGGGCAAAAGCTAGTAAATATATATATATATATATATTTTACCGTTACAAAATGAAAGTTTTTGTACCTTAAAAAAATACAGATATCATGCAATACCTAGTAAGAAAATGCTATGGCTGATGTTATGGTGTTTTGTTCGTTAATGTTAGGGCAAGGTCTTTATGGAAGAAAAAATCGGCCAAGTGGGAGTCGGACTTCGGACTACGGAAGGGTTCCGTACCATTGTCTATAAAAACGGCAAAAAATCACGTTTGTGGTATGGGAGCCGCCCCTTAAATGTTTGTTTTATTTTAATTCAATTTATTTTTAAAGTGAATATATAACTAAATATTCTATGAATATTTCAAGCAAATACCTGTTTATACCTGTCTTTTAATGAAATTTGTACGAAAATTTCACTTTTCCAAGTACATTTTTAACTTGGTCGACTATAACTCGTTAGCCTGTAAAGTGTGCCTACCCGTGATAGTTTTCCTTTTAAATTCATTATATGCACTACCACCGTAATTTTTTTTACATTTCCAAATACTATACTTTCGCTGGTAGAGGCGGGGCGACACTTGACTCTAACAAAAAATAGTACTTTAAAGCGAAATGTTTCGCAAACGGAGCCCTAAACCAAAAAATGATCTTTGCATACCGCCAATATTTTTGGAATTCCTATCCACACGATGGGCTAGACGAGAAAAAAATTGTTTGTTTTAAAAAAGAGCGAAAACGTTGGCTGGGTCAGCTAGAACTTAAAAAAAATAACTATTAATTTTTAAAAGCCTGAACAAATGCATCAAATTTATCATACTTCCTCATGATATGGGATAAACAATTTCGACAAATTTATAATGGATACGTAACAATTCGCTATGCTAATTTGTTGAGATAGTCAAATTACTTACATAATTTGCTTGTCATGCTCAAAACAAAATCATAAAATTTTTAAGATTAGATTACATTAGCAAGAAGATTAGAAGTTGTTTACTATGAATATTACAAAATATTTAGTGACTCAGCTTACCAAAGAGAGGCGAGGAACTTGAAGGCAGTGAAAGAGACAATTTCAGGCATGAATCCGGCCAGGATTCCAAAGATACCTCCGACCAGAGAGCTGTAGATGACGGATCTCTTCCGCCCCAGAGTATCCACCACGTAACCCCAGAAGAAGGATGTTATCACAATAGCTGTAAATGTAATAAAAGTATTTTAAAAAAAAACAATGACATTCGTAAAATAATAGCTAAGTTTAAAACTGTAAAACAAAATAACACAAATAAAAAACCATATTTGACAACCAGCCTTCATAAAACTTGTCAAGTAGTAGATTAGTGCAATCGGAATCCGGTTTGGAAACAAAACAATTCAAATCTGAAATTTTATGATTTGAACAGGTTTAAAAGTACATTAGGAATAAAAGGAACGTAGAATGCCCCCCATGACCAGCTACCCCCGAGAAATGGTATAAATTTATTATATTTGCAAATAACCCATTTTTTTTTCTTGGTTTTTTATTAGGGTTCCGTACCTAAAAGGTAATTAGGAACTCTATTACTAAGGCTAATATATCCCGGCCAAGTGGGAGTCGGACTCGCGGACGAAGGGTTCCGTACCATTGTCTATAAAAACGGCAAAAAATCACGTTTGTGGTATGGGAGCCGCCCCTTAAATGTTACAACAACAAATACTAGAAAACAGAAAAAACTAAATATTTAAGGGGGCTCCCATACAACATACGTGATTTTTTTGCTCGTTTCTGTAGATAGTAATAAAATTGGCCGATTTTATTGCAGGTCCGCAAAAAAATCTGATTTTTATGAAACTAAAGGGAAGGAATCTCCAAACTACATATAATAAGCAAGCAAAATTTTGAAATCAAAATATTGATCTATTTCCAAAAAAATTTGGTGTTATGGTCTCGGAAGCCGAAAAGCAACCCAAATTTCAAGTGGCTGTTAACGTTTAAAAAAAATTTGTTTAATATTCAAGTAGGGATCATATTATTCGTCTAAAACTCTACTTTTCGAATCATAAAAAAATATTGTTTTGGAATAATCGATAATTGTGTACTTTGTAAACTATAATATTTTTTTAATAATCATTAAAAAAGTGCACGTCATTGACCAAATTTTTATACACATATCAATGTATACTGCAGGAAAAAACTAAAAAAATTTAACGCTTATTACGAATTATTTGCAAATATCTTGAAAACTTTGAGGTTATTGTAAAAAAGTGTCTTCTACAAAAGGTGTAGATGTTTAGTAGACCTTTAATTTTTGTCATTTCATCATCATGTCGGGTCATTTTTCGATAGGACGTCACAGTAAGTCAGAAATTAAAAAAAAAAACATTTTTCATCCTATTTGACCCCACTATTTCTCTATTCCTATTAACCTTTTAAAATCATAAAACTTCAGGTTTTATTTTTTTTCTAGTAAATATTATACAGATTCCGATCGGACAAAGATCTTGAGTCGCCGAAAATATTTTTTCACTTGTTATTTAAGACCCCCTCTTATACTTTCAGCTTCATAAAAAGCTCTCTGCCAGGATCGCCTCGCCATTGTTCACTTGCTTACGCGGATCGAGGTGATTCCGATCCGGTGCTCAACTTAGCATTAGCACTGCTAATAAGTGTGCGTTGCAGTATAGAATATGGATTTTCATACAGTGCTGAGGCAATACCGATCCGGTGCTGAACTTAACATCAGCGCCGCAGATAAGTGAGCGTTGCAGTATGGCGTATGGATTTTTATACAGTGTTGAGGCGATATCCCGAGCTAAACCTATCGTTAGCACTGCTGATAAGTGTGTGCGTTTAGTTTGACAATAGATTATGTGTGTCAAGACTACACAAAGTTATTCTTATCACAGTACAGCAGAGATAACATCGTTTTAGGGGTGGCTTCAACAACCTCAGTACCCATAGAGTTGGCGCCGCTGTATGAAGGGTGCAAAGCAATAGATGCCGTGAATATACCAGCGAAATTAAGTAACTTAGGTCCCTTAGCTAAAATATTTAATAAAGCACTCCAAGTAATGAACTTTTAGCGATGAAGGTGCAATATAAAGGACGCACCCACCGTTGTAACGTGACAACCACTTATTTAATTTCATTACCAAGGGTCAATCGTAATGACTGTTCGTAACTTTATTTTTACATAACTAAACTGAAAGTACTTGTATTTTTCTCTCTACTTCCAGAGTCTGGCTTACTCGAGACTGTTCCCAATAAGCTCCCAGATGTGTTAAGAATTAAGATCAACTCGATTACCGAATATTCACTCGTCACGAAATTTTCATAATTATAAAGACTACATACTTGAAATGTTATACATGTTTATTTTTTTACGACACTGGTGCGCGGTCCACATTGCGGGTAATCAACAAGTATTCTAGAATTAGAATTAGAATTAGAATTAGAATTAGAATTAGAATTAGAATTAGAATTAGAATTGTCTTTATTTGCCAGAAATATGGTACATTACAGATGGTCAATACAGATTGTCCAAACATATTTCGCCAAAACATTGGCATGCAAATTGTTACATATATGAACATATTTTAACATATTCAGTGGCGTATTAATAAAATCTAATAAATTTTTCAGTTTAATTCCAATGCCACATCATTTTAATTCGAGTCAAATCATATTATATTATAAACCAAATGTCAACTAAGCATTATTTTATTATAATTACATTTTATGTCAATATTTCAATATGTCATCACAATTACTACTAAAAACTAATAGAACTTTTACAAATTTCAGATTTAACCTTAACTATAGAACAAAATATCAAATGTACAATTAATATTATAAACCAACCTTCCTGTCAAAAATTGAAAATAAAAAAAAATAAAAAATACCAAGTTAAACAAATATAATATTATTAATCGTTGGAACATTTAAAAAAGTCGTGCAAAGTATAAAAACTTTTCTCAATAAGTATTTTCTTTAAATCTATTTGAAATTTTTTAACTGTTAATTCTCTTAAAAATTTCGGAAGGCTGTTGTATACTTTTATACTCATTACTGCGCAGTTTTTCTGGTATAGGGTTATGTTACATCGAGGATATTTTAATTTCGTAGGATCTCGACATGTGAAATTCCGAATTCGGTCATCTGCTACCTTAACAAATAAATGAGGATGTTTTTTTACAAAAATACTTATTTCATACACATACAGAGATGTCAATGTCATTACATTTAATTTTTTAAACAATAATCTGCAAGATTCATAAGGACCAATGCCAGTAATTGCTCTGATACATTTTTTTTGGGCAACAAACACTTTATTTATGTCTGTAGAATTACCCCAGAGTAAAATGCCATACCTTAGCAGTGAGGCTACGTAGCCATGATTAGCAGTAAGAGCTGCTTTTTCGCCCACTGTTTTTCTTAAATTCCTAAGAGCAAATACAAATTTATTAAGCTTTTTACATAAATTGTCAGTGTGACTCTTCCAATTACAATTTTGATCTAAAGTTAATCCTAAAAATTTTACTGCTTGAGCTTTTTCTACCTTCCGCCCATCACTTGTTATATTCAAAACTACTTGTTATATTAAAATTGAATATACTTTGTTTTGGTTAAATTAACTTGTAAGTTGTTACTTTCAAGCCATTCTAAAATGTCGTGAACGGTAGAATTTATAACATGTTCATATAAAATGTTGCTAGCATTGTTTGGTATAACTATTGAGATGTCATCTGCAAAAAGAATGCATTGGTGATTTGTTACAGACGGCAAATCGTTTATATATAATACGAACAACAACGGGCCGAGAATGCTTCCCTGTGGTACACCTAGATTATTATATATGTAAGGTGATTTATATAGAGTGAGATCGAAATTATCATCAATCCTCGGTATTTCTACGCATTGTTTTCTATTCGTCAAATAGCTTTTTAACCACATAAGAGCAGGACCACGTATACCATATTTTTCACACTTTTGGATAAGCAATTCATGTTTTACAAAATCAAATGCCCTGGTCATGTCGAAGAACAACCCAGTCACTGCACACCTTTTATTTATTATTTCAGTAACGCTACGTAGTAACATAAAGCTAGCTAATGTAGTTGATCTATTTTTTTGAAACCTGTTCTGTTCTGGTTTGATAATACTATGTTTTGTCAAAAAATTTGTTATTCGTACATGCATTGCTTTTTCAAAAATCTTTGAAAAAATTGATATTAATGTTATTGGTCTATAATTATTTATATCCTTTTTACAATTTTTCTTGTAAAGTGGTTTTACTATAGACTGTTTCAAGAGTTCTGGAAATTCACCCTGGCTAAAAGAAAGATTAATTAAATAAGTGAGAACAGTTGCTAACTCTTTTGTACATAATTTTAATATGTGTGTTGAGACAGAATCAAAGTCTACGGATTTAGTTTCTTTTAAGGATAAAATTGTCTTTATTACGTCATTTTCTGTGCAAGGTTTTAAAAACATGCTTTTGACGTTGGTTTGTAATTTAATGTTTTTGTTTTTTCTATTGCCGGTGTTATTTTTATGTTTTGAATAATATACTGTATTAATAAAATTTTCGTTAAAAACTGTAGCAATATCTATAGGGTCTTTTATGTTCACCCCATCTTTTGTAATTGATTGTATATATTTATTTTCCCTTGTGCTATTATTTTGTTGTTTTATAATGTTCCATGTAGCCTTGCATTTATTTCTAGTAAAATCCATACTAATATAATAAATGGGAAAGTGTATGTGTGTGCGTGTGTGTGTGTGTGTGTGTGTGTGTGTTTGTTTGTCCGTCTTTCACGGCAAAACGGAGCAACGAATTGACGTGATTTTTTAAGTGGAGATAGTTGAAGGGATGGAGAGTGTCATAGGCTACTTTTTGTCTCCTAACCCCCCACTTTCCTAAACTTTAGAAGTTTCCACGGGAATAACAATATCCGAGCTTAAACGAACTATTTCTTCTTAGGAGTCATTAGTAAAATTACCGATACGCCGATAACGGTTTAGGGCAGATGGAGCCGCTGGCAAAATTCATTAATTACTTAATTAAGTCATTAATTACCTGCTATCTCATTAATATTATAAATGAGAAAGTTTGGATGTATGTTTCTCAATCACGCTTTAACCACTAGATGGATCAGGATGAAACTTGGCACCCCTATAGGTTTTCATTCCGGAAAATTCAAAAAATCCTACAGGAGTAACTATAACCAAATTCCTCGAACGAACCATAGCTGCTGCAATAGTTTGCTACAGCAAACTTCTTTAGCATAATCAAAGATTTGCTGTAAGAATCCCACGCCGATAACCAAATTAAGGGCGGGCCGAGCCGCGGGCAAAAGCTAGTAATATAATAAATGTGTTAATAAATATAGATAAAATAAATCATAATCATATGACAACAGTTTATAACAGAGACGTAAAATAGATACCGTGTCATCTTAGCTTTATAAGAAATTACATAGGCAAGGTTTTGATTTTCTTGTCAAAAGAATTTATAAATTTAATCATTTTATGTAATTCAAAAAAGATCCTGTTTTAATTCCAATCTAGGTGGTTAAGGGTTGCAAGGGATTGTATACGAAAAAAAGGGTGGTGAAATATGCTTGGAAATTTAAATTTCCCTAAATTTGTCAATGGGAAATTTGTATTTAGCAGTTATACAAAGACACATTGATTCCCCAAGAGGCATAGACAACGCAAAGGTATATAAACGTAACGATATTGAAATATTTTTTTATTCAAGATAGTTTAACAAATTTTGATGAAAACATGTTTGGGTGTGACGTAAATTTTTATCTATAGAGTGACCATGAACTAGAGTCTAATGCTGATAAGATATCTTTTCGGTAAGTAACTTATCAATGAAGCAATTATTGCATAACAGTCAAGGCGGCCGTTACAAGGTTGCTTACCCCATCGATATATAGGAAAACACCACCTTCCACGAAAAGTAGTCCTTAAAATATTAAAAAAAAACCATTGGTCTTCTAGGGCTCAGCTTGGGGGTTGTTCGCAGTGAAATGATATATGGTCTGCTTCTGACCATAATAAAATTTTACCTCATGTTGTTACAGAACGAATACTTTTTGTTTGTTTAAACATCAATTAGAAGAGTCTAAAAAACCATGTCGGTCCAAAGTTGTAGGGTTTCGCAGTCCAACCGTTTTTTGGGTTCCGTAGCCAATAAGGAACCCTTATAGTTTCGCCATGTCCGTCCGTCCGTCTATCCGTCTGTACATCTGTCGGCGGTGCTCAGAGACCATTAGTACTAGAAAGCTGTAAATTGGCATGAGTATATGATTAATATTTTATTTTATTTTATCGTATACCCCATAGTGTGGTGTCGTTAGATAGTCTACTAGATTTATTAGATGGCTTCGTATTAAAATAGTGTGTGAAACCGTTTTTCGGTTCAGCGATGCGTTCGCCCCCCCCCCCCCACTGCCAGTTATATGGTCCAAGAACAGTCTTGGCTAAGTAAAGAAAACATGGGAGTAGCATATATAACGCAATTAAAAAAAAAAAAAACGTACAAATTACATTAAAAGGTATTAAATAGAAGTTTATTTAACATTATAGTAAAATAAATTTATAACATTCTGAATACTAATACTTACAAAATAATAACAATATTTATGTTCGGATTCGGGCGCGGCTGTTGGCGGTACAGGGTAAAAATTTAATAATCTAGTTGCTCTATCGTAAAAACAGTTACACATAAAAGCTTCAATCTTGCAGTGATCATAGTGTGTGTGAGCTCAAAAGTATAACAACCAAAGATGACTTAAACGGTAGATACCTTGTCCGAATCAACATCAAACGCAGTTTTGCGAGCCATTTTTCAATCATTTTTACATCGGTGTGCGTAACTTTGGTGTTACCAACCTTAAAGAGATTATCCCGAATTGGGGAGTTCTTACTTTTATTCCGTACTACATTTATTTTCACTTTCGATGACCCCTTGTGGTGACACATTATTTTGAGTAGAACCTATGATACGAAGGTAGCAACCTGCTGACCATGGCCATGTAGTGCATGTTAAATCCTAAAGTATATTCCAAATATTATATACTGTAGTGCAAAAATATAAATGGGTTTACAAAATAAGATCAGTCCTTCTCTGCCATGGCATCCATGCGCGCATAGGTCCCCGCCACGTGACAACAACCGTGTTTTGTTGAAAAATTTTTTAGCATAGAAAGCTATCGCATCACCGAGCCATTCAAATCGTTTTGTCGCCAAAGGTCAAGAAACAAAATAGCTGTTTACTATTTTTAAAGAACATCCACTGATCTACCTCCTGAGCATGTGCAGCCAATGCGTTAAATGCGGACTGTAAGCCGCCAAATTTAGCATAGAGCGCATTCATTTCTAGTCAACAGATAGATGGAATAGAGAGCATAGCACATTCAATGCGTAAATATTAGAATTGCTAAATTTCTTTTGCGAAAGCGATATTGCTTATATTGTTAAAGCAGCCCGCAGGAATCGGACCAGAATGCTATTGTTTAAATGTGTACAATTAACATTTACTATGAATCTTATACTCGTCAGTTTTATAAGTTACAGTGTCATTTAATTAGGACCGGTACTACGGCGCCTATTCTAAAAAGCCCTCTTAAATTTTTAGTTTTTGCTTTTACATTTTTATTATTAGTTAGGAAACCCGCATACGTAACACATATTCTGAGAAAATTTCAGGCTTTTGGCTACTTCGAGCTCTTTAAAGGTTAGGACCTTTCAGGTAGAGAAACAATCAGGGAGTTTAATTTATAAACTATTGAGTATTTTAATCTCAATTTATATAGGAAATATAAAGATTATATATAATATATTATTTAAAAAATAATTAATAAAATTAATTTTTAGTAAAACATTTTTTTAGTTATCAAAAGAAAATCAAACAAAAATCATTATAAGTACATTATATTTGTTTTCATAAGACCTAATAAGTCTATCATTGTAAATGTATAACTTAAAATTACTGATTGACGTAGAATATTACACAAACAAAATTTGCATTGTTCTCGCCCTATAATTTACACACTCAATTGCGCGTGTGCCTACACCGTCTTGCTAATAAAGTACCTAGTATTAGGTAACTAAAGTTGAAATTTTATATAAAGAGTTCGTTGTAAAGAAAAGATATTTTATCAAATTATTTATATATTTCCAGATACGTACGGTAATTAATTAATTTCGTAGTTCATCAAATACATGATAAGTACTACTTTTGCTATTGATATTTACATCTAACTGTTATGTTTTTTTATATTTAAACATTGCAGAAGTCCGGGGTAAAGGTTTATGTTCTATAGATACAATGTGTTACAGAGGTCATTAATACATAAATAGTTTATCAACCTCAAATAGTGTAATGTGTGTAAGTGACGTTAGCTTATTCGCCTTACTAAACTTGGGATGGGAAATGAACGTATCTGCAGACTTGGCAACACAGACAGAAAAATATTTGTTGTTTGTTTTGCGAATAATTGTAGGTTATAACCATCAAATTTTTCATTAAATTGTTACAAAACGGACAATGCATGGCACTGTCATCTCGGAATCAGATGGTTTTTACTGACTTGAATCGCCCCGCAGTAGCTTTTACAGTCCAACCAATATTGTACATTATATGGCTAAAATATTTTTTTTTGCATTGGTTGCTTATCTATCTATCTATCTAATACCTTAAAACGAGCAATTCTTTTATATATATGTATATATAATCCGAATCTCGGAAACGGCTCCAACGATTCTCATGAAATTTAGTATGCAGGGGGTTTTGGGGACGATAAATCGATATAGCTAGGTTTCATTTTTGGGAAACGTCGTTTTATCCGTGTTTTCAGGCAGTGATAAACTGAAAAGTATGACTCTTCCTGACATCTGGCGAGTATTAATAAGCAACACTAAAGCTATTTGACAGAATCCAGGTACTTTGCTTTATATACTATACTATGTTTTCTAGTCAACAACATAGCATAACAATAGAATAAACAACAACTATAAGTTAGTAATTCGGTGTTCAGACACTGACATCCTAGTTATATTATTATGAAATATTCATACCAGGTTATGAGCTGGCAGGCAAGGTAATATTGGAAGAGCATCATCTTAGATGTAATGAGAACTAGGTTTCATCTTTTAACTCGATGAGGTAAAATTTACCTCCCGATCCGACCTATAAAATGTTTGGACTGGAAAAGCCTCCACCCTAGGGCTCGACCGAAATGGGTTTTTAAGACTCTATCAATCAAGTCTAAAGACGAACAGTTTTTGTTCTGTAACCATATGAGGTAAGGTCCACATGTGGTCCGTCGTAGTGAAATAATTTATCGTTATGTTGGGCTGCCCAAGCTGAGCCCTAGAAGACCAAATTTTTTTACTTTTCGTGGAAGATGGTGTTTTCTAATAACTCGATGGGGTAAGCAACTTTGCAGCAGCCGCCCGGACTATATAAGTTTCGTGTCATTGATCACACAACTTTTTTTAAAAAAGAAGTTGATTAAAAGTTTTTGGATCATGATATTTGAAAAGTGACTGATACCAATGACAAGGGCCTTCTAGAGTCTGAACAACTCTGCCGAAGTCACAAGAGAAGAAAAAGAGTTGGAGAAGCAAGTCGTCTAAGCAGAGAAAGCAGGCTGGCAATTGCGGTACGCAGTCTGCTCACACAAAACAAGCAGAGGCGCGTGCAGGAAAGGAGCTGGCTCGCGTTTTAGAGGTAGCTCTTAAGCAGAACGTAAAACAAATGTGACTTAGTAGTGGATGTTAGATATAAATTTTTAGATTTAATTGTTTTATTATATAATTAATAATAATTATACACCAATTAGGTACCTATTTACATAATTATCATAAACATAAGTAAACAAATAAAATTTGGTAATATTTGTGAAAAAATAACTATCGAGCTATAGTTCATTTAAGTGAAATTCGGGTAAAGTTTTTCCCGTGGGAACTGACTTTTCCGGGAGAAAGTTAAGCAGGATAAAACTTCTCCATTCCTTCAACTATCTCTATGCCAAATTTAAGCTCAATGGATGACCCGTTATATATTAAATAACTTACAAACTTTTACATTTATAATATTAGTAGCATATTGGTTTGGTATTTTAAATAGGTATTGATAATATTACTGATGCTTGTATGTGAATGAAAAATAGTACTTTGTTCAATCCTCCGAGGAGATGGTATGCTACTGCCGGGCTGAACAGTAAGACTTAACGGGGTTGTGTCTTCGTGCTGCTCGAACAAATATTGCAGGAACCGACAAGGGTCAACTGTTGGCGATAAACTTTTTCTAAAAGTTAACTTAAAATTAAATGAATATAGCATATAGCTATAGCACCTATAGAACTGAAAAAAATATGTTATAAAACTTGCTTTTGTCTAGTGCATTACCGAAATGAGTGATTTTCATTTATCGTATTGAATGCAATAAAAAAAATCTGGAAGTAACCATTGTTTCAACACTTGGGCAAATTTTTAAAGCGTCTATTACATTTTATTGTAATTAAAGTTGATTAAATAATTAGAATAGCTTGTTATCTTGTGCATTGACTCTAAGTTGTAGCAAAAACTAAAAAAATGTGACTACAAAACGGTAGAAACGTGGAATCCCATACTAAAAAAATTAAGTTTCAAGGCGTCTTAATGGAATGATTTACTAAGGAATTATATAACAAATATATCTAATGGTAATGTATATGACATTGTGTAATGATCTTTAGTACATTTACCTACACAACGTTAGTACTACAGAAATTAGCTTTTTGGACTATATCGCCCTCTGAAGTACTAAGGTTGTTAGTCTGTAGGTTGTCGTGTTATTTTTAAAGGTAATTTTAGTCTATGTCCTATTATATTTTTGATTTTTGGGACATTTATTCACGGTGATATTTTCACCGAACGAGCTTAACTGAAAATGGCCACTAATATTAAAAAAAAATATGCGACTTTTTAAATAACACTGGAGAAACCTGATGGACCCTTTTAATATATTGTTTTATAAAATGTTGATAAGTACATATTTTTCTAGCGGGTATAATTAGGTGTCTGTAAAGAGCGTGGCAACATTTCATTCATAACGAGTTTGATATTGAGTAAGATAGGGTGAATTTCTGTGCGAAACCGTACCGCAACAAATCTGTAGCATTCTTTTTTTATCGCATTGGTAATACTATGGTTCACTTCACAGGTTTTGCGAAAAATAAATGCACAAGTTTACTGCACTGCAGACTGTGGCGCGGTAGGCAAGATATTGGATTACATTTTATTTCAGTTCGGCATTTATTTGGGGCTTATCTGTTTAAACTACGCTTAGGTAAATTTTCATTCATATCATTATGAAAATCCAAATACAATTTTATTGTTAAAAGATTACGGGTCGTCAAGGCCAATGACTGTATATTTATATGTGACTAGCTTTTGTCCGCGGCCTCGCCCGCGCTAAATCGGCGTGAGATTCATACCGCAATTTTTTTTACAGCAAGATATTATTGGATTTATTTATTTCGGGGGAAAATGTCTATGTGTTTATTCATAGTATAAGCTATCTCGATTTCAATTTTCAGCCAAATTAGTTCAGTTTTTTAGCGTAGAGGAGTAACAAACATGTTAACTAAATTTTGCATTTATTATATTAGTGGGATATGTCTATCTATGCATGACAGTACACAATATGGACTAACTCATGCTCAATGACTCATATAATATTGCTAAACTTGATTACCTACTCTGTATTTTCGGATAATTTGTCATCAAAGGTGTGTGGTAGATTGCCAACATGACATTTTTTGGGTTTATAGATCAAGAGACCTTGATTTTTATATGTTCGCTCATAGGTCTATTCTCACAGTCGTCAAAACATTGCTAAGATCAAGCTTAAATATAAAACAAAACCTACAAATTTTGTAGTATTTGTAGATTTTAATGAATATGTTGCAGAATAACACACTCAGTATCATCATATTGCAGTGAAAAACTGAATCCGGACTATGCAAATGATAAATGCCAAAAACCTGTATTTGCTGCGTATTAATTTTTCCGGGGTGCAAAATTCACCTATAAAATATTGCATATATGTAATGTGGTCATCAAGACCTGGCATTTAATACCAAATACCACATATTTATCGTAATTATTGTTTTTTCGAATTGTGCAATTATTTTTTAGGAGATCCATAAACCAGACGCGTTTTGTACGCAACCAAACTGCGCGCAAACCGTCCCGCTGTGGAGCTTCTTAGATTAAGTGAGGCGCCATTATGACACGCAGAAAGTTAAAAAGCATTAAATTACACCATCTATGACTATTAACCACCATTCGATAAGTAGTTTAGGAGGTACGTGGGAACAGATAAACATGCCTAGTTGTTAGATACTAAAGGAAATTGCTTTCTATGAGTTTTACGGTTTTTTCATTAAAAAAATTGCCTACGTCCACTCTACATCTGACACTATTTATATAATGTAATTGAACTAGATATAAAAGTTTTTCAAACGAATGTTTTTACCCAAATAACCTTAAGCCACCCAAAATCTATTATAAGGTTATGACTTCTTATCGGGGTGGTATTAGTTTATTTGTTAACAAAGTAGGGTAGCTATAATATCATATTTCGACGCCAAAGTGGAAGTAGAAGATGGAACTTGGATCATCGAAAACACAGGGAACAAATACTAGTAAACACTCTCGAAATGGAGTGGGCACTTCTAGATGAACTCCTTCTACAAAAGAAAGCCCTACAGATGGTGGGCCTGGTGTAGTTCCAACATTGTGTCTAGAAACTAGATAGATTTTATTATGATAGATAGGCGGCACCTATTAAGACATGTCTTAGTGATCAACAGTTTTAATACCGGCAGTGATCATAGACTTGTTAGAGGAACTCTAAATATCAATTACAAGGCCGAAACATATCGTCTAATGAAGTCTACACTCAGACCAAAACCGTCCCAAGCAAGAACAGTGTCTGACTACTTTCATTTAGAACTCCTACTAGACTTGCTGGATTCCTCAGGCGACGTTAAAAAGATAACCAGCAACTTTCCGCAAATTTTACCCACCGCAGTACAGGATTATAAAGTCCAAAGTTTTGCCTAAGAATCTGGAACTCATGAGGAAGACACCTTAGATTGACTAGAGATATCTGGACGCGACCTTTGACGCTCCACCACACGCAGCATGAAGCTTGTAAGCCAGCAAAATAAAGTTCGCACCTCAGTTTGCCAAGAGCCATTAGATAAAACTTAAAATGCAGAATAGTTACCTCCAAAACAGACCTAGGCTGAAGTTTAAAAAAAAACCGGCCAAGTGCGAGTCGGACCATAGACCAAGACCATAAGACGAGGCCCATCCAGCTGCTTAAAGGGGACGTCATATCCCCGAAACTGTTTCTTTAAAACAGTGGACTGGGACTGGACGTGGCATCAACGTTAACCGTGAGTACATTACATCCTAAGGTTCGCCTAATTGTGGCAGAGTCTCTAGAACAACCAAGCGGAATGTTGCATACCCTAAATTAATCCAAACGACGATTGATCATTGGGATGGATTTAGATAAGACAAAAGTTATGTCATGTCAGAGCCATTATACGTCGCTAGAACCTTATTCGACGTGGTTCAGGGTTATTGGACTGGACTTGGACTGACAATTCAGTTTGACCAGATCAACTTCGAGAAGGAACCCGATAGAAGGATCCAGCTGTGGGAAGCATTTAGCACGAGAAGACGTCTCGTCACCAATACCACAGTGCCTAAAAATAAAGCTCTTTGACCAATGCGTCTCACCTGTCATGATTAACGCTGCCAAAAAGAGGACACTTACAGCAAGGCTAGTCCACACACAAGCTTAAAGTTGCGTTGCGCGACGGAACGAGCTATGCTTATATTTTTTCTAACGGATGATATCCGAAATGAGGACATCCGGAAAAGAACTAAAGTCACTGACATAGCTTGTAGAATCAGCAATCTGAAGTAGCAGTGGGCTAGCCACGTCTGTCGAAAAACCGACAGCATTTAGGGCAACTGCGTCCTTGAGTGAAGACCGAATATCACCCTCCAACTCGATAGACCGATGGTCTTTAAAGGATGCTTGTTGGTTGAATTAGCTGGATGGGGAAGGCAGAGGACCGCGACAAGTGGCGTGAAAGCTTATACCCAGCAGAGGATACAAAAAAAAACCCAATGTGATGATGACAAAAAAGTAACAGAGAGACAGAGCATTAAAAGGCCAAAAAATAAATGAATCAGCGCCATTTTCAGCGCTTACATAGCTTTAGATAGTTGCCGTCCATTATTTAAAAAGATACGTATTTTATCGCTTGCTTGTTTATATTTTAGTCAAATTTGTATAGTAGTTCAACAATATAAAAAATGTTTCCAACTCCAAGACTGTGACACAAAGATCAAGACGCATAAAAAACTAATTATTTCTACCGACGATTAAACTAGAATTATACAAAAGAAATGTATATTGTATGTCTATTTTAATCTATAATAAACTCCCAAGATACTTGAAGAGCTTTCATTGGAAATATTTAAAGTAAAAAATAATGAGTGGTTACTGCAACAATGTTTTTACTCTGTTGACCGCTAGTGAACTTTAGCTGCCTCTAGTGAATGAATATAATTGAAATAAAAAATATAGTAGTCCTTAAATGATGTCACTGTTCTTATTTATTATTTAAATTGTTTATTATTATTATATCTTATTGTACTTATTATTGAAAAAATTGATTAGGCTTGATGTAAATTATTAACAAATAGAGGTTATTGTAAACAATTTGTTTGCTAGAAAATGGCTGAACATTGGAACAACCTATAATAAGAACTTGTGTACAAATTCTTTGCAAATAAATATTCAATGAGCTGAAACAAGGGACCTTATTGGGAACAGTCTCGAGCAATTCGTACTCTAGAATTCAAGAGAAAAATGTATGCAAGTACATTCACGGGTTTCGAGAGTTAAGTCAGACTTCCATACATTTTAGTTTCGAGTCCGACTATAGCTCGAGACTGTTCCAAATAAGGTCCAAGGTTACAAAACTAACTTAAGTTTTACTAAAGAATATTAATTTTGTTGTATCAAGGTCCTTAGGACTATCTCGGCCACCACCAGTGGTCAGTTGTTCATATTACCCCTTTTATTAGGGCTATTAGCCTGCGCAATGAATTATCGAATGTGAGTACTGTAGTAGTCAATGACCTTCTAAGTAGTAGTATCTACGTTATTTTATAAACGGAATTATAATTGCATTATCAATTTCACCTTTAGGATAAGTTCAGATGGAAGCGCGCTCGCTAACCGCGCGTCAAGAGTTCCAGATGACAAGCGGCTAACTCACGACAGCCGGGCGAGATCAGTGATCGAGAATGAAAGTGGACGAGGGAATCTGTATGTGGATGTTTATATCGAAGGCTTAGAAAACGAAGGGTACAAATAGGATACTGGGTACATTCTATATTCAATGATAAAATTACTTTAAGTATATATATAACACTTTATCCAGAACTCAGAAGACTTACAAAAAGTTTTTAATTACTTTCCGATGTCGACAACGACATTTGACTATTATGAAAAGATTATTAAAAATTGTCTACTTACCAGTGAAAATGTTGTAAGCTGGTGTTTTTCTATTTCATCGATGAATAAATAAATCGTCCTCTATTTTTTGCTACTCCGTACGTTTGCACGCCACAAGTCGCGCGGATCAACTAAACAGAGAGGTTCTTGGCAACAGTCTCGAATTATTTGGGCTCTGATTTTCGAGAGAAAAATGTATGGAAGTCTGACTTACCTCTCGAAACCCGTGAAGTTTAAGTACATTAAATACATTTTTCTTTCGCATTCCAGAGTTCGAATAGCTCGAGACTGTTCCCAATAAGGCCCCTGGTCGATACTTGAATAATGGAACTCAATACGCGCGCGAGTACGGTATCAAGAGTGACGCCCGATCATGTAAACGGTGTAATGTATTTTTTTAAAGTTTCTTTAAGCGCATAAGGATGTACGCGCGTTGTCGAGCGTCAATGTGAACTTTGCCTTCTTTTAAGAAGAACATAAAAGTAATTAATCGCACTAATTGCAAGAAAAGCATGAGAGATTACGGCGTCGGTAAATACTGTTAGTTTGTATCACGGTATATTTTTTAGATTCCCTCATATAATATTATTATAATGAAGTTCAATTACATAGCCCTTTGATGAACATATAATTAGTGCAATGATACAGAGTTGAAAGAGTAAGGATTCTCATTATAGGTACTTCTGCAATCTAAGTCCTGCGGCCGATTGCAGAGTAAGAAAGAGAAATGCTAGGTTTAAGTATGCCGTAGGTGAATGGTTTATAACAAAGTAGGTTCCTACCTACTAGGAGATTATAGGTACCTATGTAAGCAAATGAGCTGAAAAGTTGTCTCAAAGTCTAACATTTGCGCTTAGCAGCAAAACCGTACTTAGGTAATTCGAAAGTATTTTTTTCTGTCTGTTTGTTTGTTATGTTTTGCACGAACGATAATTTGTAAGTCGTATCTATTTCAAATTCCATGAAGGTATAGAAGTCTTGGGATTTTACCTACTGTATACAAACATGTATTTTTGTTCGTGAACATAATTTTGTCTTACAAATAATCCAATTTTGAAGATTGAAAAATATATTGTTGAATTCAATGGAATTCCATAATTTTTTATATAATCATACCAATATTATAAAAGGGTTAAAATTTGTAAGTTTGTCTATTAGGTAATAAAAAAAAAAATTCACCAATATTCAGAATAGACTTTCAGGGTGGGCATAATCTATATTTATTTTGTAAATTATATCTGAAGAAAAATTGCACTGTCCGTTAACGTTAAAATAAAACAAAGCAACGGCATAATTCGATTTTAATCGCAGTAATAGATGGAAGAACAAAAGAAACTGCGGGGATCGACTAGTAAAAAAATAAAATTGTTCCAAATTTATAAATTTTGATTAAAAATTATTGCATGAATGACGCAAAGTGTGATTATAAATAGAAGTAGTTAATCTACTCGGGGCAAAACCCTGAAAGACATAAATGGACACAATCGTTTCTGACGTATGCTTAGCAGATAGTAAACTTTTATATCTATTAATTAGTACAATAGCCCTGAAATTGTAATTGTAATTGAGGTGCATAGGTTAATTAAAATAAACAAATAAATCAAACATTTTACACTTATTTCATAACTAGCTTTATCCAACGGCTCCGCCCGCGCTTAATTTGGTTTTCCGCGTAAGATTCCTGCGGCAACTCCTTGATTGTATTAAGGAAGTTTGCTTTAGCAAACAATAGCTGTAACTATAGGTAGTTCGTTCACGTGGAATTCAGTTATCACTATTTGCTCAAATTCAAATATTCCAGGATAAAAAGTCTATTTTCTTCTCCGTTTTTGTAACAATTCCTGTGTCAAATTTCAGCCCATCCGGATGCTCCGTTGCGACGTGAAGAAAGGACGAACAAATAAGCTCAATTTTGCATTTATAATAATACTAGATTTTGCCGGCTGGTTTGCAAGCCCTAATCGCCTGTCCGAGTTATCGGCGTGAAACTCCTTAATTATACTAATTCGTTTAAGCTCGGCTATAGTTATTCCCGCGGGACCTTTTCAATTTTTCGGCATAAAAGTAACTTATGTTCTATTCCAGGACCCAAACTATATGTGTGCTAAGTTTCAACCTGATCCGTCCAGTTTTTGAAGCTCGATTGAGTATACAAACATCCAAACTTATACATTTATAATATTTAGTAGGATTATTAATTTATATATTGAGTAAGATTATCCATACTAATATTATAAATGCGAAAGTAACTCTGTCTGTCTGTTACCTCTTCAAGCTTAAACCGCTGTATAGATTAAAAATATTGTGTAACACAATTTTGTAACTAACTGAATTTCACGAAGTGAACAAACTATAGCTTCAGCTATAGCAAACTTCTTTAGTATAATCAAGGAGTTGCAGTAAGATCGTAGATAGTTAGGGCGGATGGAGCCGAGGGCAAAAGCTAGTTAATTTCTAAAATTAAAAATCATGTCACTAAATAACTAACTAAAATACTAATACAAAACTAAAAAACTAAAGTATGGATTATTACTAACGTTTTATAATGAGCCTGTGTCCTTCCGATAGAAGATAGAAGATATTACTTCGCCAAATTTTATTGAGATCGGTTTAGCGGTTTAGACGTGAAAAGGTAGCAGACAGATAGATTAACCAAGGCACTTTCGCATTCACAATATCAGTACGGATAATTTAGGTTAATTGGCAACATTATTAAAAAAGTAAAGTCGACCGGGCACTGAATGGGATTCAAAATTCTTTGGTACTTACCTACCTCCAGATTTCTTTCAAAACGTATTAACAGTACATACATCAACTCTCTTTTTTGAGCTGAAGGAAAACTGCCACAAACTGCACAATTAAATTAAAGTGATTGATTATTTAAAACCGGATTTTTTACCTAACATGGAATCCATTTCATTACGTATTCACTTTTACCCGTCCTAACAAACGCCAATTTACAAAAATAACAAAGGTAATCAATTCGAGTTATTACCGGATAGGATAAAAGGGTACAACGAGACATTTTTGAAATAACCTGTTCCTATTTCTGAACTGATGTACTACAGTCTAAACTACCACAAGGTAGAGGCCTGTCTTTGATGATGATGTATATTTATAAAAAATAAATATTTATGTATCTTATCGTATCAGTGTATGTTTGAGGCTTTAAGATAAACTATGTTGGTTTAACTTAAGGTAGTGTAATGTGTATATGATTTAATTGTGTTGCCCCACATTATTGAATTAAGCTTCATAGTACTTGAAATACATAACTAATTTCACAGGTAGGGTAAGTAAGATTGTTTGGGTCGCAATAAACGGCCTGAAAAACAGTTGATATTTCAACGTAATAAACAGTTTCAGCGCAACATTCCAATAAAATATCCAGACCTGTTACTTATTTCATTTTAGGATTAATGGTGATGATACGTCGGGTGTTGACAGATGATACCATAGAGTAAATAATCACTACCTTGATGATACGTGGATTGAGTTTGGTTTTTTTTTTATTACGGAGTCGCTCCTACTGCGTTCAAAGGCTGACAGGCTGCGCGGAACGTGACGTTTATACGGTACAAATGGTGTCAAAAATCTGCATAATAAAACCTTTGTGTTCAATACTAAGCCAATAACGTTACAGTAATGAATTTGTTCAGCTAAAGAAAGTCGTTGTTCAAATAAATACAACTGTTGCAGTTTGACTGAACACTAATAACTCTTCATAAATGCTTAAATTTCCGATATGGACCTTATGTGAACGCCTAGAATGCACTTATGTGTTACTTGACGTGCTGTAAGAACAGACGGACAAACAGACAGACAAACAGACAGGAGAGGGGCAGCAACAGGGCTTTGGAACCCGAAAACAACACTGATTTATGGGACTGACAAACGTTTGTAACATCCAATCACAAAATTAAAAAAAAAATGCCCACAAGGTAGTTGCCTAAGAAACTGTTAGAGTGCAGGAATAGAAATACAATGTTATATTTAATTAAAAGTAATGTTTTGGTGAAATGTAATTGACGCTTGGTACTTACCGATATAGGGTAGCGAAGCTATCACGCCTCTCTGTGAGTCATTCATGTCTAGATCACATTTTGCAGCAGGAAGCACGTAAGAGTATCCAATAACCTCAACAATGGCTCCGATGAGGAAGAGTGCCTGGACCATGCAGTATTTCAGATTGTACCAGCCGAAACCTGAATAAATAAAACTATGTGTACGTAACATATGTAAGTCAAAAGTCAAAATCAATACACATTTATTCAAATATGATTCTTTAAAACAGAAAAAAAATGAATCGTCAAAACTATTGTATGCCTGTATGTTTTTTGTTGTAAAAGTGTAAACATTTCCCTATAAGAAAGAATTAATACCTAATTTTATGTATTATGCGCATGCTCCAACATTTTTTTTTTATTTCTTGTAGGTGTCCAAATTATAATAGTATATTACATGCCTACAAAACAAAAATGCAGGCCACCAATATGATCAATCAATGCTTGACAATTTTACATGTTAAATATAAATCCAGTTTTACTTTTTTAACACGTACAGTTTTCAAGTAAATATTGAGTTTACCCAGTAAAAAAAAATACGATTTTATAGTCGTTTTAGATTTTTTTTTGACCTGGTTCCATTTCTTTTTTAGGGTTCCGTACCCAAAGGGTAATTAGCGGAACCCTATTACTAAGACTCCGCTGTCCATTCGTCCGTCCGTCCGTCTGTCACCAGGCTGTATCTCATGAACCGTGATAGTTAGACAATTGAAATTTTCACAGAAGATGTATTTCTGTTGGCGCTATATCAAAAAATACTAAAAAACAGAATAAAATTAATATTTAAGGGGGCTACCATCAAACGTGATTTTTTTTGCCGTTTTTATAGATTATGGTACGGAACCCTTCGTGCGCGAGTCCGACTCGCACTTGGCTGGTTTTTTTTTAGTTTAATCAGGATAGAATGTGGTTATCTTATTTACTTCGACAAAGGGTAGTCTTATCAGATTTTATGACGTTTACGTAACACTTGTCACATACTGTTAAAAGTTTATATTCAATAAAGTTACGGAACTTTAAGCTTGCGTCATATATTTTTAAAAGTTTAAATTCTATAAAGTTAAGGAACTTCAAGTTTTGTCAATATCTTTGTAAGTTTAAATTCTTTTACCTTTTCGTCATATACGTACTTTTATAAGTTTAATTTTATTACTATAGATGTAAAAAATTTGTAAACAAATTTACAAACAGTATTTAAATTTAAAATGAATAATAGCACTAAAAATAACTATGAATACCTAATACAAAAAACTACTTAAAGTAAACTATCCTAAAAACGTTCATATAAATCTGGTACGCGTGACATGGTACCAAGAATGCAGACTGCGTTCCCTGTTTAGACTGCCTTACAGTCTCTTTTTGATGCAGCACAGTCTATCAATGCCAAAGCCGTCAACACTGTTGCCACACGGACAAATGTGAGGATGGCAGATTGTTGCCCCGATTCATATACGTTTCTAGATTTTATGATGGAATAGAATGAAGCCACTGCTGGAAGACTTCGAATGTGCACCCGGTGCCCAAAATTTATCGAATTACAGGCCTATCCCTATTACCTTTCTGCTCTCCAAGGTGATGGAGCGTGTGATCAACACACAGCTTCTAAAATATCTAGAAGAACACGACCTGGTCAGTGACCGTCAATATGGCTATCGCCACGGTTGCTCGACTGGTGACCTTTTAATGTGTATCCTACACAACGATGGGCACTAGCCATTGAGAGTCAGGGGGAGGCATTGGCATGTAGCCTTGACATAGCGAAGGCTTTCGATCGGGTCTGGCACGCGGGGACTTCTATCGAAGTTGCCATCTTACGGAGTGCCCGAGGGTTTGTGCAAATGGGTGGCTAGCTTTTTGTCCGGCAGACGCATAGTAAACCGTAGTTGACGGTAGTTGCTCTGATAGCATGGACATTAATGCTGGTGTCCCGCAAGGCTCTGTGCTGTCTCCTACGCTGTTTCTACTGCATATCAATGACATGTTGGCAATCAACAACATGTATTGCTATGCAGATGACAGTACTGGAGACGCTTATTACACGGGTCATGCAAACATCCCTCGTTCCGTTCCGGACCAGCTTGGCCCTTTTGACTCGGTTCAACGACGGGCTGTGAGAATTGTCACGATTCCAAACTCACTTGCCGTATAGAACCTTTAAGTCTGAGGAGAGACTTTGCCCCCCCTGTGTGTTCTACCGCTTATACAATGGGATGTGTTCTGAGGAATTGTTCGAAATGATGCCCACGGCTACTTTCTACCATCGCACCGCTCGCCGTCGGCAGGGAATTCATTCTCACACTTTAAAACCAAAATGGTTGCGTACAGTGTGGTTTCAGAGAAACTTCCTCCCGCGAACGCTTGGGTTGTGGAATGAGCTCCTTGCCAAGGTTTTCTCTAAGGAGAGTATGGGGTTCTTCAAGAAAGAAGTATGAATATAAAACTCTTATTAAATTGTTTACTTTACTTAAGGGTACTATAAAGCAAAGTAACGCCTGATTCTATCAATAAGTACTATAGATGCCCTTATAGGTGACCTTGCCTATTAAGCGTGCTCATAAGGTTAAACTTTGCCCATCAAGTTTTATGTTACTTACGCGCAGCGCGACATATTTTTGGCTGGTTTCTCATTTTTTTCATTTAATACAAAAAATCAGCGAAATCCGTGTCGTACACGCATTAAGTTAGGGTTACGCAGGATGTGTATCTTGCGGATATTACACATTTTCAAATTAGGAAGATACTCTAAAAAGATGACTCTGAAAATATGTTTTTTAGAGAAAAAGTTTTATTAATACCTCAAATGCATTTTTAAAGTCCTATCCAACGATAATCCACATAATGGGTTGCATAAAAAATAAATGTCATACCTCGGTTTATCTAATTTATGAAGAGCTACCTAATTTCTTTTCTTAATTTTCAAAATATATCTGTATGGTGGTATAAAAAACAAATTTCTATCTATTTTTTTTTTTCTATTTCTATTTATTCTATCTATTAAATCTATTTTACCCAAGGACGGCGGAATAATAAGTTTAATCTATATACAGAAGTAAAAAGAAGTTTTCATAGAATGGGAATTATTGCAAAAAGTTTAAAACCGATTTTGTTCTTAACCATTTGAATTGGAAGTATTTATAATAGGTATAATAGGTTTTTGTTATTAACAATTTCAGGTGTAAGTTTTAGGAATACGTTTTGTAAGGCCCCCCTGTCTATTGACTTAAATACATTTTTGAGATCGACTTTTAGCAGTAAATTTATTTTGTTTTTTTGAATGAAAGTGCGAACTGAATGAACTGCCGCTTTGCAACTTCCCCTACTGCCAAACCCTGGTTGCTTTGGTTGTGTGCTTACAAGTGAGTTAAGAATTGAAACGTTGAAAAGAACATCCAAAACGGCTATCGAACGAATTCCTCCATTTCATATCACGTTATGGAACTTCGAACAATTGTATTGTATTATTTACTTGTATTGAATAATCAATAAGCATTTATTCTATTACATTACATCATTTTTTTGGGAAAAATGGCAGACACGTAATTAAAGTACCTAGTAGTTACATGGTTAAAGCTAGGTATATGCAAACCAATATCACTTTCAAGTTAATAAGTTGCTAAAAGAATAAAAGAACATAAAACCGGTATACAGGTCCTTAGTTTATTGAACTTTCACAACTTACCAGACACATACACACCGATGAGAACTGCCAATGGTGAAGGTTGCAATTTTTTCTTTTCTCCAGTGGTGCGGTAACTTGTGTTTTTAGGGTTCCGTAGCCAAATGGCAAAAACGGACAAAAACACACGATAATAAGGTACCTATTATAAATACTTCTAATTAAAATGGTTAAGAACAAAATCGGTTTCAAACTTTTTGCAATAATTCCCATTCTATGAAACCTTCTTTTTACTTCTGTATATAGATTAAACTTATTATTCCGCCGTCCTTGGGTAAAATAGATTTAATAGATAGAATAAATAGAAATAGAAAAAAAAAATAGATAGAAATTTGTTTTTTATACCACCATACAGATATATTTTGAAAATTAAGAAAAGAAATTAGGTAGCTCTTCATAAATTAGATAAACCGAGGTATGACATTTATTTTTTATGCACCCCATTATGTGGATTATTGTTGGATAGGACTTTAAAAATGCATTTCAGGTATTAATAAAACTTTTTCTCTAAAATTCATATTTTTAGAGTCATCTTTTAAGAGTATCTTCCAAATTTGAAAATGTGTAATATCCGCAAGATACACATCCTGCGTAACCCTAACTTAATGCGTGTACGACACGCACTTCGCTGATTTTTTGTAATAAATGAAAAAAAATGAGAAACCAGCCAAAGTAAGTAATATAAAACTTGATGTGCAAAGGGCATCTATAGTACTTATTGATAGAATCAGGCGTTACTTTGCTTTATAGTACCGTTAAGAAAAGTAAACAATTTAATAAGAGTTTTATATTTGGTAAAATTTGAATTTAATGATTTAAACCTATGGTATGCAATATTACAACACGAACAGTTAATGAAAAATGGTTTTAAAGATTGACAATAAGGTATGTAATATTGCTCTGAATTTATGAATAATTGAAACTCTTCCAAAATTTTCTCATTCTTATATTTCGTTCATATAAACAGTTCAATATTTTTTTGTGATCCACCAAGGAATAGTGCTAAAAAAGACTTAAGGACCGTACTACATAATATTACCCAATTTATATATTATATTTACTATAAACCGAAACTTACCCAAACTAAATATATTCAATAAAAATCATTTAGTTATCGCGCTTATAAAAAAATAACTAAAACGTAGAAAATAAGCTCCCGCATACATCGCGGAGCAAAAAAGCGTGGGCACTTTTCGTACGTGCAAGCGAATTTTTCTCAGATTTAATTTTCCTGTAATGCTGACTGGTACTTATTGTATTGCTGTATCATAGATGAAAAGTACCCTACGCTTTTCTACTCCGTGAAGTATAGGGGCTTATTTTTTACTTTTTGCGCCTCAGTGCGCGAGTCCCACTCGCACTTAACCGTTTTTTTTATTTAACTCCAAAGATGATTGTTAAGACTATCATATAACTTATCACTTCACAATTAAGTTTACTTTGGTCAAAAGAGGGAAGAAACGGTAATAAAAAAAAAAATCAAAGTTCGAAATAAAAGAGAAAATATAATTTTTATATAGATTATGAAACAAAACTAACCTATTCACATAAATTCACAATTAAGTTTACTTTGGTCAAAAGAGGGAAGAAACGGTAATAAAAAAAAAAATCAAAGTTCGAAATAAAAGAGAAAATATAATTTTTATATAGATTATGAAACAAAACTAACCTATTCACATAAATTCACAAGTCATTTTATAATTTACTTTTTGATGTCCATTACTTTTGATCTAAATCAGTTCAATATAATTGTAGCAGACAGACAGAGAGACATTCTTCTAGGTTTATAATGTTAGTTTTTATTGCTTGTGGTCATGACTTTTTCCATAAATATTGCCTTAATATCCAAAGTTAATATATTAAACTTACCGGCTACAGAAAGGGCTTGTTCTAAATCAGCTACATATTTTTCAGATTTTTTTAAATCGTTTGATACACTATTTATTTTAGTTTCCATGACGTTTTAATCACATAAAAAATAATTTAAAACTTTATAAAGTTTGCACTTTAATTTTAAATCACTCACTTTATCAAAAGGAAAAATAAAAACACGGGCGCTATTGTAAGAGATGCACTGTTAAATGATGGATAGAATGAGCTTCGACGCGTTTTTACTATCAGTAACTCTACGTAACTACTAAATGATACAATAACGTTATCTACACAAATACAGATATTAATAAATATTAAGAATTAACAAAACAAATAATCACGTACGTATTCAGTTTTAGAATTCTGTATTGCAATTGATTTAATCTGAGTACACATACACACACATGCACTGTGATTCACTGTTATTTATTCCTTTGCAACGACGAAGTTCCGAACAACTTTCCGTAAACGTCATGCGTGTTGTCGGGGAAATCACAGTTTATTGCATTCCTTGCAAATCATGCTACTTGGTCTGCAAGGGCTATTTTTTCGTGCATTCCACTAATACTATTTATTGTATATCTATTTCTTTGGCACGTTTTGTAGTCTAAACGATCTGATATATAAGTTTTACCATATTAGAGTTGGTATTTAGGTGCGTAGGGCAAATTTAAGAATGGTGTCCGCAAAAAAAAGAGTTTCTTTTAACTTTACTTATTACTAATCTTTCTTTTTTACTTTTCAGTTGTAATTTTCTTGTCGCAGACAGGTTTTTAGATTTATTTAACTATCTATCTTATAGCTAATACTTCGCAACATGTAGTCCTCCCTGAAAGAAAACTCAAAAATTACATATTTCACAAAAATATTTTACTCATTAGGTACTCCTAAAAAACTACTACTAAGTGTCTTCTCCTTTACTAGAGACTGTAAGAAAATTGCCATTGGACTCATTCTTAGATATAATAACCCTTCTACTAGGTCAAAAACAAATTGCTCATTAGCCTACTAGGCTAGATTGTAATAATATTAGGGTACAATGTTTCAATATTGTAAACTAGGAATAACAAAAAGAAATATGGATAAGGCTGTGAAATACATATACAACGAAACTTTAAGGAAACATGTCGCCCAGTGGATTCTTCGGAGTGCTGTGATGGTAGCCTTCGCTTACACTGACAACACCTAACGCCCAAAGCCCCTGTGAAGTGCCAGAAGAAGCTTTCTTCGTTACCAAGAATCTTCTTATAAATGATCCAATACCAACAGATTTTAATAGAGATTGTCTCCTCAAGGTTCAGGCGGTTAAGATTTTATAGAGGGAGAGTTCTCGGCTCGAAGCTCAGGCGGTTAAGATAAGACCATAGTTTAAGACCGACTAAGTCCAACACGGTTCGATTCGGAATCGCGAGTAGATGATTTTTAAAAATAAATACATTCCGTTCGAAAAATTGCAAAAGTTATAAAATATGAGCTTTGACTGTATTCTATTTTGTGGCGGACTTTCAAGAACTTATGTCCAATCGCTTAGAAAGTTTCTTCTGGCCTATCAATTGTATACCTCTCTTGATTTTAACGCCAATTTTTAACGTATCATTTTTCGTTCCGTAATCACTATAGGTTTCTACCCCATGGGATTATTATAGAGACATCATTAAATTTTGTTTGTAAAAAAAAGTGTTCCGAAAAATTTAATTGCAATAACAATCAGTTAATTGATCTTAAGACTCTTAGAAGGTGTGCACTAGAAATGTAAAACCGCTGAAATTGTATGCTTAATGGTGAACGTCCAAATGGTTTTATGTTCGTTGGGTTGAATCTGACCAAATATTTCTATCTCCATTTGGAGACATTGCGCAGAGGTCTCAGTTGTCCTCATCTGAACAAGGAACGCTTGCAAGGCTGGCTGAATTCGGTGGGCAAACCTGGATGACCTTAGTTGCGTACCGTTTGGTGATTTTGAGTACAAGTTGATAGTCCTTGTCGATACACTCTCGACATTCATTATGTTGTTTTCATCACACTAACTCGTAAACAGTGTCATTTCGTGCAGGTGATGCGGGTGCTTAGTCCCTAATTACTCCCACAAGCTTTTTCTTTGTAAATTTTTTCTTTCCTAAAACAAAGCAGGCGTTTAAAGACACTACGGGCGAAAATGACGCATCGTACCTACTGTCTATTTTATTAAATGTATAAAAGCTGCCTGTTCAAAATATGAACTACGCGGCAAGCTAGCAATATTAAGTTTTAACTTCAGCCAAAAACTTTTTTTCATAGATTCTTTAGATATCATCTAGCGGTGGTATAATTTTTTATTTGTGTTTTCAATTGTGTTTAGGTGAGTTTATTTATTTATGCGCAAATGTAATAAAAAAACATTGTGTAACATTGTCATTATTCACAATAACTCTTTTTGAATTCTGAAACAGTACCGAATATTCCGGTTCTCCCAGTACCAGTATTAGCTCAGTACCTACTGGGAATTAAGTTTACCTTCTCAATACCGGTATTGCAACCCCTATGACGTAGAGTATGTAGTAGTGTAACGTAATGTACCTACTATGTCACATTTTCAGTGATTCTCATCATTTCTTTATGTGTCCGTAAAATTAGTAAAACTGTATACAAATTAGTATTTTGATAAACAATCTATAAGTTACATAGTATTTAAAAAGGTCAAAAAAGCAAATTAGTATAGATCGTAATGCAGAGTTATGTAGGGTGTATCAGAATAGGGGTAAGCCAGCATCACCAAAGTACTTAAAGATTATGTAAGCCACAAGCGTATAATTTTTCTATTCTACGTAGATTCTGTTGTTTTACAGACTTGTGTAAACCGCGGTACAATTTAGTTAATTAAGTACTAAATTGTATAGAGATTTGCATAAGGCACTTTAATTTTAGTAGTTCCCTATTTATACAACTAAACTAAATAATTTAAAAACTATTATAGTTCCGTTCTCAAAGAGGGCCAACGGAGTTCTATAACCAAGCCTACGCTGTCTGTCTGTCCGTCCGACCTTTAAAGGACCTATCTTTTGGACTGAACTACGATGCACGATGAAGATATTTAATTTTTGTGCACTAATTTTGCTGACAGAAAATCTTTCACCATCTCTGTCACTACATACGCAGGTACTGGGGGCGTAGTGCTGCTTTTCCTATAAATTTACATTTAGGTACGTGATCGACCTACTTATTGAAACTCAGCAAATTAAGGAGATCTTTTGTATATTCATGTTCTTTTCTTATCTGTGTCGCTTAGCATCATATTTAACATCCTATGCTGATATATCGGTATACAAAGCAAAGACTTATTTTTCAATTTCTTCGGTTCCCATGGGCACCCGGACCATCTTTGGGTCGCTCGTGTGTCACATTTATTGGTTTATCCTAAATCTTCTATAAAAGCTTTTATCAGATATTTGACACAGGAGTGTCGACGTTGATTCTTCTGGCTACTCAGAGCCCTTCTATGATTCCTTAGGGCTCCCTGGTAAAAGACAGAAATCGGCCCTATAAATTTATCAGACTTTCCGGGTCTATATTTTACACTTAAATATCATCCTTTGGGAAAAAGGAACAATCCCGGTGTTCCGATTGTTTTTATTCAAAAACTATCCGACACCGTCTCTTATAGCTCCGTAATAACACTATGAAGTATTTACTGCAATAAGACGTTCGCTAGCGTTTTAACTTCCTTTTCACCTAACGAGAGGTTGTAACCTCTACAGTACCTATTATCTTAGCCAATGTTATCTCAGCTATGTGTTTTACATCTAATTATTCCAGTATCACAATCAGCAAAAAGGTCAGACCAGTACATGTCATGCATTACACTAATACTACTGTTCATATCATGCTAGTTGTTATCACGCACAATAGCCATCTGCAAGAGCAATCGCTTACCAATCCAATGAGTAGGTATCGAAAGTGCGCCATGAGCGATAACGTCCGCGCACCGTCGTCACAGTTGTTCAGAACAAGATACCTCCAACTTGCAGTTAAACAGCTGGGTGATTTTCTAAATGTAATGGTATTTGTTTTTAAGTCCATTTCCAGTTTAATTGGCACCCGCAAATACTTACGCGCGTAGCAATAAAAATCGTAATGGGTTTACAAAAAGAAGGAAGTTTGAAGAAATTGGACTTAGAAAATCACCTGGCAGGTTGTACATTGTAGTCAGCGTCATAGGTATTTCCTTCCCGGGCAAGATGACAACTTTGCGTCCATTAAATGTAATTCAGTCTAAGATTTTTAGCCATTTTATATTATTTTGCTATATGCACGTTTTTATTTTGCGCCATTTTTTTGGATAGCTTTCCATACATTGGACTAAAGGGTAAAAAATGTTTGTTACTGTTTGACGTTTCAAAGGAGGTTCTGTTTAAAAAGATATGTATCTACCTACAATAGCAAACTCAGAAATTCACATCCCAAAACACAATGACAGTTACTATTTTGAAACGGAACGCGTTTGCATAATGACATTAATATTAACCGTTTAACATCAAATGCATGAAAGTTTCCTAAAAAATGTCGACCACATTTTGGCCCCCCTAATCCGTATGTGTCGTAAAATTTTTTTACTGGATACCTGCGTAAAAAAGCTTTGTAGGTAAGCGGTTTTTTTTTTGGGATTTTTGAATAGTATTTCACATTAATATATATATTACTAGATGAGGTAAATGGCTAAAAACAGCCGAATTTTAAAGTATACTTCTGTTAAACTCATGAAGTTACCTATTTTGATGCCCAACCCCATTTTTAGGGTTCTGTAGTCAACAAGGAACCCTTAAAGTTTCGCCATGTACATCCGTCCGTCTGTCTGTCTGTATGTCTGTCCGCGGCTTAGCTCAGAGACCATTAGTACTAGAAAGCTGTCATTTGGCATTGGTAAACATATTAATTAGGCCGAAGAAGTGGAAAAATAAAATTAAAAAGTATATATTTTTAGGGTGCATACACGTGGGGATGTATATTTCGTTTTCTCGTCTACTCCATAGTGTCGTGTGTCGTTAAATAGCTCGTTAAAAAATGTTGAGGGTGTGAAAATCGTGGGAGTAGCATATGTAACCTAATGAAAAGGAAAACTATTATAGCTAAGTAGGCTTTAAAACTTTATCTTGAGATTCATGGAGTAGGAAAATTCAAGACAGAAAAACGACAATATTTGCTTTTTATAACCTTATTTTGTTGACTAGAAGGTTATTTACAAATAATGTAGGTAAATTTTTAATGTTGTTATAATTTATGTCTAATTTCAAAAACAAAAACATTATTTCAATTTTCATTTTTATTTCACACAAATCTATATATGTATATTTCATAATATATACATTTATCTATACATATAAAATGCTTTGTCCTGAATGACTGACGGATCAACGCACAGCCTAACCCGCTGATCGTAGAGACCTGAAACTTGGAGGGTTGTGTTCTTTGTATGACGTAGGCATCCGATAAGAAAGGCTTTTCCGGAATTCTACCCCTAAGGGGGGCAAAGTTTGCATATGACACCGTGATTCCTTGGTCCAATCTACTTTAAATTTCGCATAAACCTTGTTTAACAGAATTGATGGAAGACGTGTTCCGTATTTTATTGAAATTCATTCCCTAACAGGGTTAAAAAGGGGTAAAAAGTTATTTTGGCGGTGATTTGCTACGAAGTTGATATCTTTAGTTATATGTCCTTAGTGCTTTTGATTCAAATTACTTTTTACTTTGACACATGTTTAAAATTCAATCCGATTTTTTTCAAAAAAGGGTTGAACTCAATAAAAAACATAAACAAATACTCTTTACTATTTAAATGTCTCGAAAGTCACCGTACTATATTAATACGTCCTTTAAAGAATTGTGGTAGGTTGTTATACACACGCCGGGGAATGTTTCTGAGAAAGAAAAAAAAAACCGGCCAAGTGCGTGTCGGGCCTCGCGCAATATTGGGTACCGTAGTAAACCAACATTTTAGAAGTTGTTTAAATATTTACAAAAACAACGGTTTCGCTGAGAGAAGGGGGGGGGGGTGACAATAGGTACGTAGTATAAACAGATTTGATCTTTCCGCTGCTGATATAAGACCCACGCTTTGAACCTACTTGTAGGGAATCGTTAGGGAGTTGAGTTAGGTGTATGTAGGTACGTTACGAGTACGTACGTTTAAAGTGTTTAATTAAATAAATTCAACTTTAAAATTGCAAAGTAAAAGTTTAACCTTTTAAAGAATAATTAACTAAAATTTATTAAATAGAGCCAAGTTATAGTAGTATTGAAATTAAAGTTTTTTAAATGATTATCAAATCAAATGTTGTGCCAAGTGCGCCGGCTAGTCCAATGCGTCATTTGATTTTTTTTTCAAAGATTTTATTGTTCCACTTTGTCGGCTTGATCAATGTGTATATCCCTGCCAAATTGCGGCTTTTTGTGGGACAGACAGACGGACGGAGGGACGGACGGACATGGCGAAACTATAAGAGTTCCTTGTTGACTACGGAACCCTAAAAAAAGGTCAAGTGTGAGTGAGACAGGGTCAAGTGCGAGTCGGACTCGCGCAATAGGAAGAAACCGATTGTAATGAAATTTTGGTAAGTTGTTATGCACACGCCGGGAAAGATTTCTAAGAAGGAAAAAATGGTCAAGTGCGAGTCAGACTCCCGCAATAAGGGTAAACTGATTTAATGAAATTTTGGTAATTTGTTATGCACACGCCGGGCAAGGTTTCTGAGAAAAAAAAGGGTCAAATGCAAATCGGACTCGCGCAATAAGGGTAAACTGATTGTAATGAAACTTTGGTAAGTTGTTATGCACACGCCGGGGAAGGTTTCTGAATTAGGCGAGTTTATTTATATTTTATTTATTTTGAGATACAAAATAACATAATTGAGTAAATACAAACTTAGCTTCGAGCAACTGCTAGTACCTAATATATATATATTTCACACACTCACATTCACAAAAAAAAAATACAAGACTTTAGGTTTTCTAGAGGGCGCCATATTGAACATCACATGGCGCTTCTAACAATTCCTCGTTTGTCAGTTTATAGGTAGTTTATAAAATAATACTGTTAAAACGTGTTATTATAGCCTCCTTCTTTTAACTTCGCCGTAGTTGGGTAAATAAAAAGGCGAGAATAAAATGTCACCTTTGAAGATTGCTGAAAAAAACATATATCTGTAGGAAGTCAGGATTGGACTCGAGGTCAATGTATTGAATCACTGTTTTCCCGGGTATTCTGTCAAAGGAATTAGATTGTAAGCTTTTAATTCTACCAAGTTATTGTCAACCCCATCATACACTTGTTTTGAATTCAGTCCATCGCCTCCAGGGTTGTTGGAGATATTGTAACATGTTATTCGCTGAGCTGTTTTTAAAGTGGATGGCTTTTTACTTCCACTTGGTAGCAGAAACGTCATAAACCCGCATACTGAAATAAAAAAAAATATTTAGTGCTGAAAATATAATTATTTCCAACTTGTGGCGAATTTAGGTAAGTATTTTAAAATCTGAAAATGCAAAGTTAAAATGAAAAATAGTGCAAAAAACTTAACTGACGCGGTGGTCAAATATCAAAACTACAGTCGACACATTGAAATGGTGTGAACTTACAACGACACTAGCAACCTGTTAGGTCAGAAGATCAAGAAATTTTGTTGCACTGTAAGTACCTATATAATAAGGTAAATGAACTCCGTTACTGCTAGTATATTTTTTTAAATCACCATGAAAGTTGACTTATCTCAGAGCAACACCCCCCGCGACAGAATGCTATGATGCTCTTTTTGCTGTACCCTTTGTCACTCACCACTAGATGGTGCTACAGTGCGCTTGCTGGGCTAGTTAGTCTGTATATATAAAAGAAGAAACTGACTGATTCAGTGACATATCCACGCACAGCCGAAACCGATGCGTTTAGAAACTTGGGTTCCCTATGTGACGTTGGGCTTCACTAAGAAAGTAATTATTAAAATCCATCTCTTGAGGGGGTAAAATTAGAAGTATGTAAATCCGATGTTTTTAAAGTTAAATGCTTAAAAATGGTGTTTGGTCTGTAGGATGAAAATTATAACTAACATGTTTTACCGTTTGAGGACCTATATCCACTATAGGGAGCAAAATAGGGGATAAAATTTTCTATGAGAATTCCTATATTTCTGTAGGTAAAAACCAGAAACAGTAAAAGTTTTTTTTCTAAAAACCCACGCAGACAAAGTCTCGAGAAAATGCTAGTATACTATATAAGAAGTCACTAAGTAATAAGATCGTTATATTGTGGTAGTTCTGTTGATATTGTTACTATTCCTTATTCTGTGTTGTGGCTTAAAACCAAAAAAAATTGCTTGTAACGACGAACAAAGACAAAAGTAACCTAACCCTAACTGCCATTAGCAATCTGTGTCCAGTTTGGTCCAGCTCTTTACTTACCTATCAGTGATCCTCCAAATAGGTAGAAGGTGATATCACAGTATGAATTTATAAGAGCCCCTGTGACGTTAGTACCGACGATCGAGCCTAGTCGTCCAAACATCATGGTGAGACTCACAGCCATACCTCTGCGGATATCGTTCTCGTTTAGTAAATTATAACTTCCAATAATACAGAATAAATAATTGGACTAGTGTATAGAAGTTTCACTTCCTAGTAAAGTTTGGAGATAAGAACCTATAGAGAACAGAACTAGAATAATCTAGTTTAACAAAATTAGATCTTATGGACTACAAGCATTGTTTGGTTATTTTCAAACATTATGATGCTTGAGAAAGAAAGCATTTACGATAAAAAGCTTATGGAAAAGATACCTTAAAGATTTATGTGACCTCACCTCAATTTTGTGGGAAATATTTCGATGGCGTAGGCATTGATAGGTCCTATTCCAACCGCTACAAGTTCCAGAGATGAAAGGAGCACAGCGAATACCATATCCTGTCTTATTAAAGTGCTAACTATACAGACTGTACCCAGTATAAAATACGTGAGTAACAGTAAATTCTTTTTGCCGATTATTTTTAGGGAACTGCTGATTGTCAATCCAATTACACTGCAGGTGAAAATGGCAATAGAATTGATCATGAATGTTCTTTGATCTAATGTATCAGCACACTCAGCTTCTACTCTTTGTGTCTAAAATAAATAAATTAAATTGTGGTACATACAAAAGAATCTATTGGACAACACAAGAAAAACACAAAAGAACTATTTATTTACGAAATAAGATTCGATAAGTATAATTTTGAAATTTATTATTTATTATTTATTATTGTCTAACATTTAATATAACTTAAATATATGGCTTTATTGCGAATTCGCCATTTCATGTATACTGTGTTATAAACGAGACCGTCGCTTGAGCGAGTAGTTGCTCCGGGTGTCAGCTGCAACTGCTCTCGACTTCCCGAGCTGTCGTCTGCTCAAGTATTGCAGTGCAATTTATATATTTTTTTCTCAAAAGCCAGTAACTCAAGGTTGAGCAAGCAATTAGAGCAGTTAACAACCATTGCTCAAGAAGGCAAATTGGAATCTATACCACAGCGTATAAGGAACTAAGGAATAGGTAGTACTACATACGTCGTCTTACGAATATATATCTCTGAATACCGTAAGCGGTTCGTTATCATGATTTTAGGATTTCGTACCCAAAGGGTACCAACTTCTTAGATTATGGTAAAATTATTTTGTATGGAAATGTGAACGGTGAGGTGCAGAGAATGAGTAGGCACTAAGTACATGTACATGTTAGGCAACCGTAGTAGGTGCTTTGAACTTTTGATCAAGCAGTTTTTTTTAATTCTTTTTGTGCTTAAGGGGCAGTACAACGTGACAGAAAACTTGAGTAAATACAAGGATGACGCGATATGCAATTGAGCGTGCGTGAGTAGTGCAGCTACATCTCAACTCACTGACATTTTATTAAAATAAATTATACATCATTGTTATCAAAAATTCTTTTTTTCAGGGTTTTAAACACTATCACAGCTATGCTTTAGCTAATTTGTAAACTGATAGCACGTAGAACTTTGAAGATTTCTTTGCCAAAACTTAAAGGTGAAAAGGGGTCAGTTTATGATTTTTTATCGAACAAAAGTTAATTAATCGTATTATCACGTTTTCAGGGTTTGAACCATATCCCGAAGAACACCATCATTAAATTTTAGTTGTATGTATCTGCTCACCGAATCTGGAGCAACCTTTGAAAAAATGAAATTTAGTTAGGATAACTTCTAAATTGAAAACTTTTTGTTGAATTTATCTATCAATTTATTAAAAGTGCGGAATCTGTTTTAAAATGAAAGACAGGTTATTAAACCCTATTGTAATTTTACGTACAAACTTACTTATCCATAAAAGTAGATATTAAACTGACCTTGTTTAGTCTTTTGACGATGAGTTCACAAGCGGTCATACCTTCGCTGCTTTCGCTTAGCACACGATTCAAAATCTCAGGAACCCATAAAAAGAAACCACTCAATCTAAAAACAAAGCAAAATGATTTGAAATTTTTAGTACTTCATCACTTTTCAGGACCATAGTAGCAGGACAGATTATTTCTACATTTTTAGATTAATTCATAAGATCAAATCTACTTATAACTACAATTACTTGAAAAATTGCGGTATGGTTTAGTCTCTAGTGCAAAAAGAAAAGGTTTAGAATAGTGTATACTATTATTAAAAATACCTACGTTGCAAATAGTCCAAAGAATAAAAATCCGTCCAGAGCCATCCATTTCAGGTACGGGGGTTTGAATAAAGGCAGTGATTGGTCTTTTAACGATGTCAGAAATCTTTGTTTCTCCCTTTTTTCTTCTGTTGATTTCAGTTCACTTATCTAAAATTAAAATTTATATTTAAACAGTAACAACATTTGAACATTATCCAAGAAAATCATTTAATTAAAAATAAATATTGCGTTATGTCTTTAATTTATTTTATTCGTTAAATCAAAGGATTAGTGTCAAGCTGAGTGTAAAACAAAGTGGGATGGGATTGCTTTTACACGAAATATTATTATTTGTTATGCCTACGTATTATATTTATTGGGATGTGTTCTGAGGAATTGTTTGAAATGATGCCCACGGCTACTTTTTACCATCGCACCGCTCGCCATCGGCAGGTAATTCATGATCGCGCTTTTAGAAATGAAGTTATTAGACTTTTGAAGCGTGTCTGCAAAGCGTGAATGATGCCCCAGGCGTTGTTAAGGTCCTTATAGGCTGTGGTGACCGCTTACCATCATGCGGACCATTAGCTTGTTTGCCACCTTAGTGGTAAAATAAAAATTCTTTACACATACGAAGAAGCACTAAATATTTATATTTCTTTTAAATCATCATTTGATACTGCATGTATATACTCACAGGATAACTTTCTTTGGATGTTCCTTTGTTTCCAGCATACATTTTTCGTAATACTTCCAAAGCTTCAGCATATCTTCCTTGGGTTACTAGATACTTGGGGCTCTCAGGACCAAACATCATCAGAACTGCACTAATTATGGTGATACTCGAATATAATATTGTAAGCAGACGCCATGGACGAAAATAATAAACTCCAAAGTCTATTCGAAATTCAAGGGACAAAATTCCCCACGCCATTACTGCAAATAAAAGTTTATAAATAAAAAACATTGCCAATATCAAAAGGCAACGATACAAAATTTTATATTGTTTGATTAGTAAAAAAAAACCCATATTTAAAATAAATCTAAACTGGGTTTAGACCAAACGAGCTAATGTTCATTCTATCATCACACCCATCAAATTCTCTTAGTGTAAATATAGACAGAGCATTCTTTCGTTGCTCTATTTTTGCGAGCATTCTATGGAATGTTCGTTAGCTTGATAAAAACCTGTTCGCAAGTATTATTTTAGTGTAAACAGTAATAAGAAATTATCATTTACACCAATATATCACGAAATAACGCTCTTGCTCTAGCTCTATCTTTGTTCGTTTGGTCTAAAACAACCCTTATTTGAATCAAAATCTTCAACAGGTTAAAGGCATACCTATCGTGTATGGACTACTTTTAATCGGTATAGAATTTATTCTAAACACAACGCAACGCAAGAGTTTGAAAAACAACACGCCTCTGTTTTTCGAAGGGGTTAACAGAGCCCAAAGCCTTAAAATTGGTACGATCTTGGCACATATATCATGCTTTATCCACTAGCATCAAAGCTTTCGTTTAGAGAATTATTGACCTTACCTTTTCTTAAAATGGAACTCGATTTGATCGAGAGTCGTTCGACGAGGCATCTCTCTTAACAGTCCCTTTTTATTCATGCATCTTCTTTTATTCATCCTCTCAACGTGCTCAAACCATCTTAACCTAGGAATCTTTGTCACTACATCTTCTTTCACACCGATCCTATATCAAACTATTTCTTATTCTGTCATTCAGAGTCCCGCCACCCATAATTCTTAATGTCCTCATCACTAACAGCATGAATTTCTACTTTCGTGTTTCGTTTGTCATACAGACATATTTTTTTTAATTTTATTAAACAAAACCTATTTATTTGCGAAGGGCTTTGACTTGATCCTACATATAATAATATTGTTATAACATACTCACAGGGCACTAGAGCTGGTCCCAACGTTTGCAAGGAGCTCGTGATAGAGAGTACCAGATCTCTGTGTTTCATCGGTAGAATTTCACCGATAATAGTGAATGGAGCAGCCGCTGGACAGGCTATACTGCCAACAAGAAGAGAGTGAAACATTAGAAGGTTCAGCAATACGCGAGAAATGCCCTGATGTTGCAAAGGAGGCTCTGGCAAGCTTGCTCTCATCTTGGGTTAATAATAAATGTTATTGGATATTACACACAGCGCCATCTGGTTACAAACTAAACTTGTACTATGTATGTAGTAAATATAATATTATATATATTGTTCTATAGACCAGGTAACGGATTTAAATAAACACATATCCTTTTTTTGTAATTACATACATATTATACATAAAAAACACCTAGACTCAAGACAAACAAATGTTTATCATATAATAGCAGGCAGGTAATTAATTACCTACAGAGCCGCCAGTTTTTAAAATTATATATTTTATAGGTTTCATTTTATTGATTACTAGCTTCTTCCAGCGGCTTCGCCCGCCTTAAATTTCGTTATCAGCGTAGGTTCTTACAGCAACTCCTCAATTATAGAAAAAAAAAACAAACAATCAAATCTTTCCTTTGTAATGGCATAATACATTCGTGTCTGTGAAACCATGGATATACACATACAAAATTTCAACCCAATCGGTCAAGCCGTTTAGAAGCTGACTTACAGCGCCACCTACCGGATCCAATTGTATTTTAAATCATTCAGAAGACCATCGAAATACCCATATAAAATTTTAACCTAATCGGTACGGAAGGATAATTCTTACTACCCATTGTCCTATTACCCGTTTTCCCGTAGGAATGAAGCATTTTCCCGCGGTAAAAAGTAGCCTATGTTCATTAGGGATAATGTCGGCTTCTAATATTAAAAGAGTTTTTAAAATCGGTACAGTAGTTTCGGAGCTTATTCAATACAAACAAACAGACAAACAATCAAATCTTTCCTCTTTATAATATTATAGTATAGATTAGAATTTTTTATGGGATGGTATTGTTTTGTTACAGGAACTCTAATTGTTTTTAGGATGGTTTTTTGAAACAAAGTGGAAAATAAATGATTAATTCTATTTCACAATTATTCTCTAAAGCTTCAATATCATGCAGGATTATATTCGGTCGTAATCTGCTAGTAGGTCTTTGACTCAAAGACAGGTATATAAACGTACGAACAATTAGAAAGAGGATCGTCCAGTTTGGCCGATTAATTCTACAAAGGGTCAGGTAAATAAAATATTGCCTTCGGGGCAAATGTCCTTTAGAGTGAAGGCCACGGACCAGTGGGTGCAGCGTAAACCGTTGACCTAAAAAGGTAGCTAAAAAGGCGGAGGACCAAGTGTGGTGGCGTTCATTGGGAAATTAAGAAAGACTGTGTCGAACAGTGGGCTGCTACAGGCTGATTGATGAAATAAAATATTTATATCAAATGCAAAATCATACCGTTGTTTGTCAAAGACCATTAAAATGGTAATTACAAATAATAGGCCCTAACAAGACAGGGTACACCTATCCCACCTAGGTACAGGATCTATTTTCTAAAAAAATATATATCTAGAAGTTAATCTATCATTAAAAAGGGAGAGCTCTTATACCAGCTATGAAAATATTAATATTAAATTTTTAACTTGTGAAAAATTTAATTGCTTACCTCTTTATGATTCATTTCTTTTCTTTTTTTATTGTAAACAGGCACGTTTTTCTTCAAGAGTTATTAAACAACCGGTCGCAGAGGAAAAAGCCATTTTACTTTAATCAAGTACCAGTTCAAGGATAACTAATAAGTTTTTACCTAAACGTCAAATTAGGCCGTCGTGTGACGTCACGATTTCAGGTAGTTTGGTTACATTATTTGAATGCTTGAGTAGCAATTTGTTTTAATTAATTCGTTCGTTTATTCTTTTGTTATCATTCAGTAACTGCGAGTATTTAAACGTACCTATCAGATACCCAGTATACCATACGTTTTTTGTTTAAGAAAAATGCTAAAAAACTTATTTCTAAACAAGTTCCTCAAAGAAGAATATTATATCTTAATTAGTACGCGAAGTATTTGTGGTATGCTAGCTGCTTTTGGTCCGGCAATTTTTTCGAGTTCATATTATAATGTGGTTTTATAATGTTAAAAAGTTTATGTAGCGTTCGGTAAAGGCGAGTTCTGGAGTACAGTGCAGGAAAATGTTTTGACTTTTTGACCTTGGGTGTTTGGTCGCTAGTGTAGTTGTAAGTTCACACCATTTCACTTTTAAGGGGTAATTATGGGGCCGGACTTACAATATGGCAACTGTACCTTAAATTTTTGACCAACGGGTCAGAAAAGTTTGTTGAAATGTATCAGCTGGGTGGAAACATAATATGAATGCGTTCGTCCATCAGCCACGGCTAACGGTTGTGATCTAGATAGTACATTTTCTCTAAACTGTGCAAACTAGGTCAAAAGTAGCAGAGCCCTTTAGCATTTGGACGTCTTTCGGAGGAAATCTTGCTTACTGGATGTTTTCGTCAATCGATCAGTCGTATACGACGGCTGACAACCGTGCACGCTAATCAGTCGCGTTTACAACGACCTACGACTGACAGATGCGTCTCATAATCGTTCCCAACTTACTTCTGTCGATGTGGTGTCAAAATTGCTTCGATTTTGGGTAAAGTGTTGATATAGTGTCCAAGGGGCCTTATTGTAATACGAGTAATTAAAATAGGTTCAATTTTTTTTTCTCAGGCGTCATTTTTTATGTTTACCCTATGTTACTTTTACAATTTGTCAACAGAACGTGCCAAAGATACCCTAATTTAGGTAAAAATAGGTGTTACTTTATATACACAGTACAAATAATTTTATTTTATGTTAATAAATAGTAGGTAAAAGCTGTTATTAGTTGTAAAAATTGCACAAATTAGGAACAATAAATAAATACTACAAAAATTTGGCTTACCAAAGAGAAGCGAGGAACTTGAAGGCAGTAAAAGAGATAAGTTCAGGCATGAAGCCGGCCAGGATACCGAAGGCACCTCCAATCAGAGAGCTGTATACGACTGATCGCTTCCGTCCGAAAGTGTCAACCACGTAACCCCAAAAAAATGATGTTATCACAATGGCTGTAATATTAAAACAGGTAATAAGTAACAATTAAAAAAACCTGATACGACGTTAAATTAAGAGCTATAAATAAATAGTAGAAATAATGAATATTAAAAAGCTTCGATATTTTTTAATTTTTATATATATTTATAGTATCCCAAGCAGCATGCAAGCGTTTTCATCATCAACATAATGCCCATTTAGAACTTAGAGTTCTTTTAAAGACGTAGAAGGGTGGCTAAACGTTTTTTACAAGAGTGATATACTATATAAAATCCTTATCAAGGGATTTGCGTAACCTAAAGGTACTTTACACTACACATGCTCTGAAACAGTGTTGCCACCTTACAAGAAATTAAATCACTAGATTTACTCTCAAAAATCCCTAGATTTCGGAATATTTGCTAACTAAAAAATCTCTAGAAAACACTAAATAGGTAAGTGAAAAGGGTGAATAATAAAAAAATATTCTAATTATGAAAAATAGTGTGCAACTAAAATACCTAATTACTATCCCCAATAATTTCGATACAACATCATCCAAATGTTTGAAATGGGGAGCTAACACATTCTTTATTACCTCAGTGCTTTTCGTTCTGATCATTTTTGTATCCATAACACTTTTCGAATCAGTAACACATTTTTTTAAAGCTGCAATCAAGTGGTCAATTTATTTTATGGTGTTCTGCAATAAACAGGGCCAACGTTCCTTTTACTTTAAAATAATAAAGGCTTTATTATCTTTAGATGTAGGCAAAAATTTTATTTGTCGGTTTTTAGAAATAAGGTTACATTTTTCTTTATGTTGTTTCTCTGTGCTTCTTTGTCACCTGCAACTAACTTAAAACAAACAAGAGTATTCGACACTCATTACAACAAAATGTAAATGTTACGTTACGTAATACTCATTTATTAACGGGAAACCAAACAAAGACGTCTTAATTCGTTTTGCTAAGGTGAAAAAAAGGATAGTGCTATCATCTTCTATATAATCTTTGGTGCTATCTATGACGGGGTATTCACCGACAAGTAATATTTTTTAAGAATTCTACTAGATTCAATATATATCACAAAAAGAGAGGGGAGACAGTAGTAATAAAATACCACTTTCTATTTAAAAGCTGCCGAAACAATTACATAGCTTCCTTTAATTTGGTACAGTGCCATTTGAAGTTGAAAAAAATAACTCACTATTTATAAACAACAGAAAACATAACGATAGCTTGTAATTATTCGGTACAGCGCCATCTATCTTTATAAAAGTGAATTAATATTTGTTGAGTAAATTCAAACTTTAATTAATTATATTTTATTATCCTCGCATGTGTAGTGTAAAGCACTATGTATCACTCGGGATGAAAGTCGATTCTCACCTCGTGTGTTTTAGGGCCCGAAGCGGAACCCTCCTCGGTAATTAGTCACTTTCACTCCTTGGTGAACAATGTACTATTAATACATCATATCATATAAGCTGTATATAGGGATTTTGCATGTGTTTGCAGATTTATTACTGTTAGTGTTGTTATTGTATTACTTGATATTTGTTTCTGCACAATGGTATATGTAAACACCTTTTTTAAACTATTTTTTATGGCGTAACTATAGACTGTTGTAAATATAGTGGTTTTATGACTTTTGTCTATAAGGGTATTTTAAAATTAAAAAAAATAAATGAATAAAAATGTTCTATTATGAAGTTTATTAGAAGTCAATATCTGCATAATAGAATCCAAAACTTACTTAGTGCAACTACTTAGATTATAACACCCTCTAAATACCATTAATGCTATTTAGCAAATTGTCGTTGTTCTATCTGTTATGGAAAGGCGACCAACAATCGATTTAATAGAAATTGAAAGTTCATCGATAGAAAAAACCGGGCAAGTGCGAGTCTTGCTCGCGCACCGAGAATTCCGTGCAAACTTATTATATGTTGTTGTATATTATGAAAATATTTTAATTATATGATGCAACTAAAAATTTACGGTTTTCGCAAGTTTTCCTTTATCTGTGCTATAAGACGTTGCTTCGTACCAAATGTCAAGATTCTGAGTTCACGGTAAGTACCCTGTAGGTTTTGATTCGCGGCATAAACGGCTGTACCATTTGATTGCGTTGGCTTAGAAGTTTGATTTTTTCATAGTTCCGAAGGAACAGTAGACATTAGTATTTAATATTAATTTTAGCTTGATACCCTCCACCCGTATCTGAGAAAAAGGGTCTTGACAGATGGACGGACGGACAGATGGACAAAAAAGTGATCCTATAAGGGTTCCGTATTTTCCTTTCAAGGTACGGAACCCTAAAAGAAGATAGAAGTCTTCTTCATTCCATGTAGGTAGGTAAGCTGTTGCCTGCAACAATTTGAATGGGATTTCAAATTGTTTTTAAATTCTAAAAAGTATTTAGTAAAAGTATTAACTTATTTACGTAAATTACAAACACAAACAAAAAGTGTGTAGCTAAGCGGTCACCCATCCAATTACTGACTAAGTCCTACCTTGCTTAACTTTGATTCCAACAAACAAATGTGTTACTGTTTCGCTTAATTATAGCTAGATAGCGCTCTAACGGTAATTTAAAATGGTTAATGGCTTGGGCCCGTCTCACACATGGCCGGTTTTTATTATTTGTGATGTTATCACACACTATGATGCCTGCAAGATTATATGTGTTGCTGTTTTTACGATAGAGCAACTAGATTATAAGTTTATACAGTGCACCGCTAAGCGCCGCGCCTGAATTCGAACGTAAATATTGTTATTAATTTAGTAAGTGTTGGTATTCGGAATGTTTGAATTTCATTTTTCTGTAATGTTACATGGTTCATAAACTTATATTTGTTACCTGTTTCATACAAGGAGCAACTTCATCTAAGTAGCTTTTAACGGAATTTGTAAGAAATTTTAACTTTTCCGACAACATTTATTAAGTTAGCCGACTATTACTCATTAAGTTGTAAAGCCTACTTAGCAATGATAGTTTTCCTTTTAATTTCTTTATATATGATACTTCCATGATATTTTTCACACAGTCAAGAACAGGAATTTGGCTGGCAGTGCTGCTGGAGCACACTGGGCTCTTACAAGAATTTGTAATTTGAAACTTAATATTTTGCAAACGCATCGCTGCCGCGCTGGATTTAAAAATGGTCCGAATTATCCAACGACACCCCACACTATGGGATAGACAAGAAAAAAAAAATTTCATCCTCACTTTACGTGTAGCGTAGGTTAGTATGCTATTTTTTTTAATTGTATTTTACCACTTTGTTACAACATGGGTGTAGGTAGATAAATCAATTTGTAATCACATTTGTAGTCACTTACCGATGCTGATAACTTTATTAGTTTATGTCACTTACCAATAAAGGGAATCGAAGCTATGAGACCTCGCTGTGCATCAGTCATGTTAAGATCACATTTGGCAGCAGGGAGAATGTAAGAGTATCCAATGGCTTCAACTAAGGATCCTATGAGGAACAGCGCCTGGACCATGCAGTACTTCAGGTTGTACCATCCGAAACCTTGACACGTGAAATTGAATTAGCACATTAAAAACATAAAAGGTACATATTAAAACATACTAGCACCTTACTACATTTTCGTTCCTTTATTTGAAGAAACCCAAAACTTCACAGAACAAATACAGCCTTCTACTGAACTACCGCCTGCAACTAGGGTGGCAAATAAGACAATAGATTAAAACTAAAATAAATCAGGGTCGAACTGGGCGTATGGTATGATGAATGGAACCGGCGAAGTGTGAGTAAGACTCGCGCTCCTAGGATTCCGTTCCGTACCACAAAATAGCGCCAGTCCAACACAAAAACTGGGTTTTGGCCGAGTTTCATATACATACGTCGATGGTCGATGTTGATATTAACTATAGAGTTAATAATATTAACCATAGAGTTAACTTTCATATTCGAAGACAGACAGACAGACAGAATAACGTAAAATCGGATATTTATTGATTTACAAAATGTCGAACAAGTTATAGGCATATTATCACAGTAGAATTTGCTATTTTTATAGTTATTACCCGACTATGGCGACTAACATATTGACTTTATTCAAAATTATCAAAAGTTCCTGCGCTAATAACTATAAACGAGCGTAAACGAACTATAGCTCCAGCTATAGCTTGCTATAGCAAACTTTATTAGAAGGTATAATAAGGGATTCCACGCCAATAACCGAGCTTACGGCCGGCGGAGCCTCTGGAAAAATCTAGTATATATATATATATTAATATAATAACAAATCTGTGTAGCGGTTCACACAAGACGGCTTACTGTTGATTTTCATCAGAATCTATGCAACGACGTTGAAGTTGATAAAATGAGAAGAAGAAGGTTGTCACGTACGGACGGACTGACGGACGTGACGAAATAAGAAATATAATTTAAGGGTAACTCACCATATTGTACACACCATTCGTTACGTAAGATCTTTAGAAAGAAATCTTTAGTTAATAAGTATTTTTTTAAACTATGTAGCGGCAACACAATTTTGAGGTTAATTTTCATCAGAATCTATGTAAGCACGATTAAATTAGGTATAAGGTTGTCAAATACGCACATACTGACGTACATGACTAAATTATAAGGGTTAATATTTGTCATTAGGCTACGAAACCCTAAATACTTACGTGAAATACAGTAAAAAAAAAATATGTAAAGTAATTACTCTACATATTTTTTTCACATAGTTATAGTCTCTACATATTTAATTAAATATAACTTTTTCATGACCATTAACTTCATTAAATATTTTAAACAGGTGTGTGAATTGAGCGATGTCATTTTTAGATGTTTTTAGGTACGCAGTTTTTATTCTGTGTTTTCAAGGATATCTAGTACTTTATAACTCATTACTATTTTTTCTTCTTTTGTCAATCGTACCTGCGTATGATAAGATTAGTGCTTTGTTATTTGGTGAAGTTGGTTATTTGATATACCCCAGTGACCTTGCTTATGTATGAGGCAGGCTAATATAGGTTCAAGCGTCCTCTTAGAAAGTTGCACTTTGAGCCCGCGGCCTAAATAATTTAATTGCGGGCTAAGTTGACCCCTAAAAAAATTGTAAGGGGGCAACTGTACAAACAAATAACTTTTTTTTAATCAAAGAATCATGTGTATAAGGAACATCTTTTAAGGTCGTGATTAGGATTATAAAGTATGAGCGTAGATAAAGGTATTTAACATTAAACTGAATTGTTATTTGATACCTAGCTTTTTATTAGTTTAATATCAACACCAGTTGTGTTTTATGATATGTGGCGTTATTTGTTAATGTGATTATGATAAAGAACAGTTTCATTACTGGTGGTAAGATAAATATCTCGCGTTTGAGTAGTTTTCCCGGTTATGTTAGACTGTAAAAGTAGTGATGTCACAACTTTAACGTTTTTATACTTTATTCTGTGTTTAGGGTAGAAACAAACAATTGGAGTTTGTTTCTATCGAAATTAACATCGCACTTTAATCGACAACTACTTTTAGCTAACAACGCTATGCCTGCCTTTTCTTACTAAGTGTATTTAAAAAATGTTTCTCGTGTGTCACTTCTATTTAAGAGCTATTTTAAGAATGTTTTATTGTTTCTACAATATGTCACTTTTACCAGAAATGGGAATCAAAAGTCACAGACATATTCTACAAACGATTCTACCATTGTAAAAATAGAGCTTTGAACTACCATTTTTTTTATATGTGAATACGACTTTTGCGGGGCGGAAATAAAATATACAAAAATGAGCGGGTCTGACTCATACACTTAAAATTCCGTACCACCAGACAGATACCGTATCTTATGCAACAAAATTGATATAATTTTACAATGTTATTTTAATACCATAGACAGATTGCCTGTAAACTTAAAAAACAATTGGCTGTTTTTGTTTGCCAAATTATAGACTCAGTAGTTTCAGAGATAAGGGGGGTTTTCGATTTTCATCTATTTGCTTAAATAAATTTTAAATTATATAAAAAATATATTTAAGAACCTCACAAGTCCTTTCATTTGATAGGCACGAGTATTTCACACGGACAGATTGACATCTTGTCGCCAAATTAAATTAATTACCCTTAACAAGGTTTTCAAACTAAAGGCTTCCTTCCTATACGCACACGTATATCGAAACAAAATTTTTATACACTTTTACTTTTTACCGAGATTAATATTAAATACTCCTGAGTCACACAGACTGACACCGCAGTCGGTTCGTTTTTATCATTTTGTTTAGAAACCTAAAAATAAGAAGCAAAATACCTACGTACGATGCTGTCGTGTTCGCTAATCGAGTCTTGTAATAGGATTGTACAGACTGATATGAAAATTGAAATGTTTTAGCTCATCGGTACTAAATAGTGTACTACTGAACTAATAGTACTAGAATACTGTACTAGTACATCTGAAAGAAAGTACTAGTACGGAGCGATCAGTTTAGTGACTGAATAAGAACAAGACTAGCCCGTATAGCCCCCAACGCTCAAGAGCTCCCCGCGGGGGAACCTCGGCTTGGGTTGTCACTCTTTTACCCACACCCTCTTCAAAGCAGCTGGTCACACTACCAACTAGGCTTCGAGGGAGTTGCATTTTGTATTTCAATAAAAAAGTTTGAAAATATTCCGCAGAAAGCTTACCGAAATAGGTACCATGTAAAATTTATAGTTTGTAGGTTATAAACTTAATTACGAAAAATTCGTGATGATTTGACTACACCGACCGTGTCGGTGACCGACGGGCTTCCCTTTTTATATTTTATACTAGCTGTCCCGGCGAACGTTGTTCCGCTGCCGTCCCTCTGTACCCGGCGAAAGTTGGTTTTTACCTATAGTGCCCGAGTCCGGCTCGCACTTGACATATCGAGATAAAAACTATCCTATCTTTTAAGTTGGATCAAATAACAGATATTTACGAAGTTTGATCAAAATCGGTTCAGTAGTTTAGGAGTCCATTGAGGACAAACATTGTGACACGAGATTTATATATATTAAGATTATTAGATAATCCATACTAATAAGTGTACTGCGAAAATAAGTTTGTTTGTTTGTTGTTCCCTCTCGTCGTATTATCAGACCATCTAATTGAGCTAAAATTTAGTATATTTATAATTTTAAATTAAGAGGAGCAGGACATCCCGGATAAATTTAAAACTTCCAGCAGTATCGAATTCCACGTAAAAATACTTAAATCAAGAAATTGCCATAGAAGGTAAAATGCCATCAAAAACATAAATGTTAAATAAGAGCCAAGTTCAATATAATGAATTTCGCAAATAAAATTATAGGTGCCATGTTCTGTGTAGAAAATCCTGAAATTTCAGTTACAAGAACATGCAACATTATAAAATGAATTTTTGAAACAATTTCTCGTTTCTTGGTACTACTACAGTATTTGCTACTTAATAGGTTTTTTTTTCTTTTTAATACCACTCAGGTGGCAAACAAGCTCACGGTCCGCCTGATGGTAAGCGGTCACCGTGGCCTATGGACGCTTTTAACACCAGGAGTATAACTCGCGCGTTGCCGACCCTTCAGAAATCTAATAACTTCTCTTTTGAAGAACCCCATACTGTAAGTCCTTAGAGAAAACCTTGGCCCTGCCATTCCACAACCCAAGCGTTCGCGGGAGAAAGTTTCTCTGGAACCGCACTGTACGCGACCATTTCGGTTCTAGAGTGTGAGAATGAATTCCCTGCCGATGCCGAGCTGTAAAATAACTTCTCAATTACAACAGACAATTATTTACACAATGCATTTATTTCACTTGGGATGTAATTCAAGCTCAATATTTGACTTTAATTTTCATCTTGTGCGACCGTCTATTTCTAATTGTAATTTTGCTATTTTTGCGCATTTATTTCGCTTATTCCATGGTTTGATTGATGTTTATTTATTTAATCCTTTAAAGAAAATTAGGTTTTGAGTAAAACCCGCACAAGGAACTAGAATGCATTTAAAAAAAAAAAAAATATCGAGTAAAGTATAAAAATATCATGTCGTTTCTATATTGTAAATACTCCATTTTATTATGAGCTATTTAAAAAAAAAAATGCGTTCGATAGTTTTCATAAAATCCTTAAATAGACTTGTTTAGTAAAACTTACCTGCTACAGATAAAGCTTGCTCCAAATCAGCGACATATTTTTCAGTTTTTTTAACATTACTTGATACACTGTTAATTTTTGTTTCCATTACGCTTCTTCACATTAAAAAAAAAAAAAAAAAATTAGGCAAAATTAAGATGATTTTCTTACAGGAAGTAACTCACTTTATCATTCGGAAAACCAAATTACACAAGCGCTAATTGTGATTGCTAGATTGTATCTAAGACACGGTTTTCCGTACCTATTTGACATCCTAATTATACGAGTACCTAACTTGGCAGTAATATATCTTTCAGTGAATATAAACCGACTGTATTAAGAAGGTCAAACTTATCTTATAACCACGAGCAATTTTTGTACATACATCACAAATACATATAAATATTATAAATGCGAAAGTAACTCTGTCTGTCTATTAGCGCTTTACGCTTAAACCGCTATACCGACTAAGATTAAATTTGGCATCAAAATAATTTGAGTTCCGAGGAAGGACATAGGCTACTTGAAAACGTCAAGTGTGAGTCGGTTTTATTTCTATAAGTTGCCATGGAATCTTACACCGATAACGTAATTTAGGGTGGGTAGAACCGCGGACAAAAGTACATATATATAATATTTGGATGAAATTTTGTATTTAGATAGGGTTTTACTTCTTAAGTTTACCTATATTGTGTTTTTGGTAAAAACGTAATTTCGATGAAGATAATTAAATAGTCAACCCTGCAATTGTATATAAGATATAATATGTAGGTAGGTATTATTAAAGCAATTCAAAATATTTTCTTTACATATACTTAAAGATATATTTATGACGACACTTATACCCAATGGTGTATTCAGGTATGTTACGATCGTATGTATTCAATAAGAACTCTAAACCTAGATAAGTACTTACTACGTTAATACTTTCGTAGTTCATTAATTAAGTTTCTTATCAAGATTTATTTTCTTACTAAGTCAAAAATAGTTTAAATAAAAATACATTATTAAATTATTTATCATTAAATTTCTTTTTCGCGCAAAAATAATAATGTTGGTATCCACGTTCGGACCCTACGAAGGTAGCTATAGGGTAGATACTTACCTTCATATGTTCATAAGAAGACTAAACTATAAAGAATTTAACTAAATATGTTAGTTTATAAAATTAGAACATTTATTGATAAGAATTGCTCAGCGGCTCAGTTGCTGGTACTGCCTGCAGGCCGAGGGCCGCGGGTTCGACCCGTTCAATGTACAATTGTGTTTGTCTTGATTTTGGATATTTTGTATGTATAACATGTATGTATTTAAAAAAAAGACTTAAATTTTTGTAGATAGGTATTAGTTGTTTTGGTAGGTACGTATTGTACTAGTCTTGCTTAGTTGTAAGTGTAGTAAGAGGTTTATAACCTTTTGGAGTTGTAGAGAGAAACAGGTTAACCTTTTTCAATTTAAAATAACAAATATTCAAATTATTAACTCCCTCATATAGACAGATTTGCAAAATTCTTTGTTTACACTTCCGAAGTTACCTTGTTTGTGCATCTTTTTCAACCCGTTTGTATTATTTGTTTTTATTATATGATACTATACAGATGTTCGTGGCCATATGTTGGTTATTGTTATATAGTAGCTGTCAATTAACACAAAATTAATTACAAAATTAATTAATGCAAAGATATTCAAAAATTTTTTTATTGTTAATTGGACTACGAGACTTTATGGTTCTGTGTTCCAACTATAAAAAACAGTTGGACCACTACCTCTAATGAAGGCCCGTAGTCCAACTGGTTGGACAGAGCAGTTGGACCACTTCCCCCAACTGGGCAAGAATTTTCTTTTATACAAACCTTGTCCTGACAGCAAACACAACAAAAAGAAATCAACCGAATCGGTCGAGCCGTTCTCAAGTGATTAGCCATGGGCTAAGTAACTCCGGACAAAGATTGAATTGTCACATATCATACCGATTAAAGATACACATCCGCTTCGCATATCCATATCCGCTTAATGTATCCGCGGAAATATTAAATTTTCTGGCACGCCGCGGTCAAACGATTCCTCGGATCGATTTCGTTCCTTTCAATCACGAGAGCACAAATCGTTAGTATATCCCTCGTTTGTTGATAGATACTATTTGATATCCCTTAATACTTGATAGGCTTATGACTATTAATCAAATAGTTATGAATAAACATATTTGATTGGCGTATTTAAAAATGAAATAGTATGTACAATGATTATCTGTAATAATTTACATTAAATTTTTATTTTTTGTTTTTTTTATTCCTTTTTTACTTATATGAGTTGTGAAAGGTATGAAACGGGCTTTGTTTGACTAGCCATTTTTTAGGATAGGATACAATTTCAGACTATGACTGTAACATTTATAAACTATTTTTTTTATTCACAATACTCTATTTTAACGAAAAAATGTTATAGGGGTAAATGTTTACACAGTTTCGTACTTATACACAAACAAATCCTACCAGGAAAGTAAACGATAATAATTATTTATAAACAAACACTCATCAAATACACTAGTAATCATTGAAACTTATATTATATTTTTCTAACAGATATTCACGCGCACGTCACAAAGCAGAGGTGATACTTGAACCTATTGTAGTAAGTACTAATCTATAGTATCTACATACCTATTCAATTGTATAACAAACAATTGAATTGAAGATAAAAGTGGACGCACTTAATAAATAAGCGGTTTAAGTGCTTTAAAGCGTATTGCACGGAAATACGTATCCCAATGCATATACATTGGGTTTAGCAGGCGTGATTTTAAAAAGCGCTGAGATCGATTATTTATAAGCAAGACACGACAACGTTACTATTTCACTTTCTAGTTTCAACGCTAGCTCTCTCTCTCACCTTTAGCAATATGCGTGCATCGCTATACAGCCGCTCCGCGCCACGGACACGGGCAACACGCTCCGCTGTTTATTTGGATTCGTTCGCTCACTCCCTGGATATAGGACATGTTTATTTCCCGCAAAGTTAAGGAGTTGTAACATATTCGGCCTCGGATATATATCCAAAGATTTTTAGTTAGTTATTATATATATTATTTTTAGATAGTTATGTCCGGAGTTACCCAAGGCTAAAAGTGATGCTACGTCATAAATGAGACGTTTTTTTTAATATAGAGCTGCTAGCTGAACCCGCGAACGTTGACAATGTAGCCCTCTCTCCCCTTTCCCTCTCTTACATTTTACTCTTCTCCTTTCTTCCTTAATAGGGGTACTTATTCACTCCGATAAAATGAACTGCTGGTAATTCATTTTTATTTATATAAATTAATACCTCGTCTACAGCGCGACCTATTGTCAAAGGGTTGTACTATTTCAGATACCTTCCCTGACGTGTGCACAGTATTTTTTTTTAAATTTTATTGCAATCGGATAAAGTCTCGCACTTGATCCGTTTTTTACTTCACACAAACCTTGTCCTGACCTATAGTTAAAAAAAACCAATTGTTTTTTTTCATAATCTTGAAAAAAAACAAAAAAAATCTTAGGACTACATTTTTTTTTCTAAATTTGGTTTTTTTTCAGAAAAAGTGAAATGATTTAACACCCGGAACTGAACATTAATTTTGATTTATTTTAATAACAATGACTAACTTATTTTGTAAAATTATAAAAATGGTATGAAATTAATTAGTTAGGGTCTGAGGGGTAGTGACGTAGAAAATCCTTAATCTTCGTCCGTGTTAGAATCATCAGTATCAGTGGTGTCCACGCTTGTCCTATCGAGATCGGAATCATCACTTTCTGGATCTTCATGGATTTCATCTACAATGACTGTACTTTCAGGAATGTTCACTAAATGCTCTTCTTTGTACTCAATCAATCTCAATCACTAACCTGAACATAAGCCCAATGAACATGGATAGGGAAATCCCTATCCATAAATGCAAACATTAGAGAATGTTGCCAGGTATTTTGAGCCATTTTTGTTCTATTATTAAACAAAAATAGTAGTTAATACTGATTTGTTTTGTTTAAATTAATATAATTGTTTTATATTAAACGTTTAACGCCTAATTATTACTTTCTCATTATTAATTATTACCTACGACCTATTTTAACTTCCGTGCTCTTGAAAAAAAACCTACTCCAGAAAAAAATCAGTTTTTATCATGTTTTTTTTTCATCTTAGAAAAAAAACCGTTTTTTTACAACTCTATCCTGATCATTACGAACATAGCAAAAAAAAAACAGCCAAATCGGTTGAGTCGTTCTCAAATGATGCTCCGTCATATATGTGGCAACTGATTTTATTCACATAGAGATAAATCTCTGTAAACAACAGTTTTATTTACTTCACCAATATCTCCGAGACGAGAGGCCTAATAGGGCAGAACCTATAGCATAGTTTAGAACTAGAAGGCGCTGGGGGTGATGTCTAGTTTTTTTTTTTATTTTTTTTCAGTAGGTAGCCATACAAAAATATCTCTATATCACATACCTAAAATGATTAGTTGGGACCTTTGACGCCCCGCAGGGCTGTAGCTAGAATTGAATCTAAGGTAGGGCAGCGGTGGTTTCATGTACAGCGCAAGTAATTTTTCTATCTTTAATTATTTTACCTGCTTGTGAACGTGAGCAATTAAGGTAGTAATTGGATGGGATCGCGGGAAAACAAGAGCAAAACGGTATTAATTTATAGTACGGTAAACTAATTTATTTGACCTTATTTTTGACCTATCATAGTTTTATTTGAAATTACTACTCTGAATGTAGCTTTAAAATGGATCTTTAAACACTTTAGTTCTAAAAAAAACCATTTTGCATAAACTTTTGGTAACAGGATTAAAGTGGTCATAAAAGTGCAAAAGATCTTCGCAATGGATTTTATGGATCTACATCTAGGGTTTAAATTATCGTAATTTTTCAAGGGCGTGCCCTAATGATTTCTTTCCACTGATTTTTGAGATTAATATAAAATCTGAATTGCGTTGTCAGTCAATATAATCTGCTTCGAGCGTTTTGCAGTTGTATTTTTTATAATTTTTAGCTGATTGCTTTTGTCGATTTATTATTATAACAGCCGCATTATATTAAATATATTTTTATTTACTGCTTTGTTAAGTTTGGAGTGAAACCCTTCCGCCACATTATTTTATCTGAGTCGTCAGAGCCATTTTCAAACGCTATTATAAACAAATACATGTATACTACGGTTTATTCTTGTTAACTCTTTTGTATTTGAAAATCAGATATAAATAATTACATGTGACCGTGCGTGCGTGATTAAAGAATTAAAACGATATTTTTGACGTAATGGTTCTATATTATTATTTAGTTCGAATATAATCTTTTTTTGTTAAATTGCAATTAAGCTCTATTTATTACTATTATTGATTAGAATTTATCTAGGCACCATAAATAGGCAATTTTTAAAACATCCATCGCGTGGAATGCATAATGTCTCCATTGCTCACTTTTTGTATACATACATAACTGAAATTGCTCCACACGGTATTCTTTATTTGATTTTTTTTTTTGTTAATGTCCTCAATGTAAATATGTTTAAAGAGAAATAACTCATAACTCAAATAACTCTCGCATCCCCGTAAGTACATTTGTTTGTCATTAAAGTAGTTAGCGGATTATCTGATGTTATGCTTATTACATTAAGCAACCACAATTTTCATTAGTTGGCAGAAGTCTCATTGACTTTGACTTTCTTATGCCAAGAAGATTGTCCCGGAAACGTTCCTGTTGTTGTGCTAACTCATCTATCTCTTCTTTTAAGTTTTTAATTACCTCTTGTAGAGGCACTAATTGTTTCTCGTAGACAGACGTCAGTGCTTGCGCTATTATTATCTCATTTGCATATTTTGACTGTAAAGGATGACTACTTGAAGATTTACCTAAAATAGGAAGAGAGAAAAGTTTGGAAAAAAATTGAAAGAATCATGTAACGACTCAATTATTTCTAAAATGATTTTAATTCCTAATCTGAACCTGTTGAAAATTAAAATGTATGTTGTATGTTCACCAGTGTCGCTCTTTTTACTCAACGGTGGGCTGAGAGAATCGTCGACGACCCTAAACTCATAAGCCGTATCGAACACTTAAGTCTAAGGAGAGATTTTTACTGCTTGTAAGGGATGTGTTCCAAGGAATTGTTTAAAAGATGCCCACCGCTACTTCCTATATGATTGCATCGCTCGCTATCGGCAAGGAAGTCACCCTCGTACCGTAGAACCTCAATGGTCACGTTCCGTGCATTTTGAGATAAAATTCCTTCCACCAAATTGGCAAGCATAGGTTGTGGAATGAGCTTCCTGCCTTTTCTCTAAGGACTGCAATTTTGGGTTTTTAAAGAAAAAAGTTATTAGATTTTTAAAGGGTCGTCAACGTGTGAGTGATGCCATTGATGTTGCAAGCGTCAATAGGCTGCGGCGACCGCTTACCATTAGGCGGACCGGTTTTTTACTGTCCACCTTAGTGGTATAAAAAAATGTATAACTTCAAGGATATAATTTTAATTAATTGCGGTGTCTAAGACCGACTGGCACTTGATCTTTTCTTAAGCTAAAGGATTTTATAAGTATTTAATTTAACGAATGAAACAAAAAAAAAAGGCGATATGTATATTGAAAACGATTGTTACTGCAGTTTATCGATAAAATTATTGTCCATACTTATATTATAAATGCGAAACGTCCTTTACGTAGCAACGAGGCATTAAATTAAGGTAAAATTTTTCACAGAAATAACCATAACCAACTGTCAACCAGTCGACTTGTTGTTCTCGTTCTTACATAACCGAATTTAGCGCGGACAGAGCCGTGGGCAAAAGCTAGTTAATACTAAAAATTAAACTGTAAACATATAAAGTCTCTACATTTAAAACAATCAGTTGAATATGTTGTGGTTATCATAGCAATTTTCACAGAACTAAAATATCTGTTTGTTTACATGTATGTCTCCTAAAAAAATATCGGTGCGATTCGACGTCTCTAAAGCAGTCATACCACGATATGGACTTTTGCAAGCCAATCCATTTTCTATAACCTACACGAATTAGAATATATAGGTGTAACAATGGACTTTACCTGCTTTCTGACGTGAAATATTTTTGTTTTCAGTTGCTTTTCGGTTCTTGTCCTTTAGAACAAAGTGTAAAGTCATATTCTTTTTATTATCAACAGGAAATGTTATTTCATCAGATTTGTTTCTGATTGTTGATTGCATAATCGTAATAGTATCATTAGGATACCTTTGGACCTCTTGAGATGGGTCAATAGTTTTTATAACGTTTGCTTGTTTAGCATGGCTAAAATGACTTTGGAAAGCTAAATCTAAAACCATTACAGGAGATACATGTTCGTTACTATCAGATTGAAGTTTTTGTTTTCCTTCATATTTTGCATTTTTTGTTTGATTAGGATCATCTTCAGGATATTCCTGTGCATCAAATTCTTTACTTGCACCAACTAATTTCGTGTTATCTCTATTTGAATCACTTAAGTCGGATAGTATTTTATTTACTTTAAGTAATGATTGTGTATATTCCTGTTCTTCATATTCTTTTTTTGCACCAACTAAGGTCGGGCTATCTTTATTTATATCATTTAAGTCAAATAGTTCATTATTTGCTCTAAGTAATAATTGTGTATCTTTTGGAAAGTCTTTTAATTCAGAAATGTTTGTACTTAGTGCTACTTTGGAATTCTTTTCTTGAAAAACATCAACTGTGATTTCGTGACTTGTTACAGCACTTGAATTTATCTCTTTTTTATTTGATTCTAATATTATACTAGAAACACTAGAAGAAATCATTTCAGTGGAAATTGTTTTGTAAGAATCTCGGAAATTTTCAAATTTACTGTTATCATTAAAATGATCATCTTTACTTATATTCAAACGAGTTTCTTCTATTCCATCTAATAATGTATGCATGGTTGAAGAGACACTTGACTGAGGTTTGAGATAGGTGTTATCTTCTCTATTCTGTTTCGGTTCTGTGTAAGATTCAAGTTTAGGTGAACTATCAGCTTTATTATGTTCTAACGATTCAAGTGATTTTTTAGATTTAAAATCATTGTCAGTATTAGCATATATTACTTTGTTTTCCTTTTTTTCAAAAATCGGTATTTCTGAATTAATAAAAAGTTCACTTTTGTTGTAACTCAGTGTCTCATTCTTTACCGTTGATATAATTTTACTATTATTACTCCTAGTTTGTGAAATATCGGTTTGCGAAGTCCGCCTGTCTTTTGAAGTGTCATATTCTTCATTTGAATTGTCATCAAAAGAAGAACCACTGTTTTTATTATTATTTTTGTATAATTCTTGACTTTTAGATGCATCTTTCACATTAATAACACTTTCACTGCTGTGTATTAGCTGAATAATTTTCTGCTTTTGATCTTCTAAACTTTCATTAATTTCATGAATGTTCTCTTCTCCATTAGATTCTAACAACTTGCGATTGTCATTTTCTGAAGAAGTCAATTCACTAGACCGTCTGCTGGTTTTAGGTGTTACATTTTCTATTGAATTATTTTCTTCTGTAGTATTTGTTGATAGATTGTTTTCTGAAGTTTTAATTCTTATGTTCACTTCTTGTAAATCAGACTGGCTATCTTCTGGTTGAGTGAACACAAGATAAGGATCTGATTGTTTGTCTAATTGTGTTTCTAATAAAACTAAGTCTTTTCCTTTAATAATGTTACTTATGTATAATTCTTGACTTTTAGATGCATCTTTCACATTAATAACACTTTCACTGCTGTGTATTAGCTGAATAATTTTCTGCTTTTGATCTTCTGAACTTTCATTAATTTCATGAATGTTCTCTTCTCCATTAGATTCTAACAACTTGCGATTGTCATTTTCTGAAGAAGTCAATTCACTAGACCGTCTGCTGGTTTTAGGTGTTACATTTTCTATTGAATTATTTTCTTCTGTAGTATTTGTTGATAGATTGTTTTCTGAAGTTTTAATTCTTATATTCACTTCTTGTAAATCAGACTGGCTATCTTCTGGTTGAGTGAACACAAGATAAGGATCTGATTGTTTGTCTGATTGTGTTTCTAATAAAACTAAGTCTTTTCCTTTAATAATGTTACTTAGTAGTCTTGTAGTTTCATCTCTTGTTTCTAATTGATTAAGCACATTTTGAGGTTTTTTAAAAACTGAATTTTTAGCTGATATTTTTCTTTTTGATGAATTATCAAAACTTTTTCCGCCATTTCTTAATGTAACATCTGGCCGGTTTTCTGGTAAAGAAGCTCTGTATTTCCCATCGGGAATCGTGGTGCTTTCACTTTGTAAAGACGTGAAATCTGCAGATTTAGTTTTCATATCATCAGTTTTAGTCATTGTTATAATGTTTGGCTTTGAAGTTGTAATTAATCTATGATTTAAGTTTTTGGGTACTGACTCTTGATTTTTATCCCAAATTCCTGATACTTGAGACGGATTTGTTAGGTTTGATTGAATATTGTCATCAATATGAGAGTCACGTCCAGTTTTCAATATACTAGGGCCTAAAAAAATTAAATCACTGTCAGTATGATGTTTTTCTTTGGTAATTAAATCTGTTTCTTGCATTTCTATTTTTTTTTGCTGAGGTTTATAGTTTTGCTCGAAGTTGTTTTGTTCCATTAAGCCCTCATCTTCATCTATTATATTACTATTTTTAGGTGAAACCCTGCTTTCGTGTTCAGCATCAGCATGAATATAATTAATTTCATCTGTAGTATTATTTTTGCTGTATTCTTTTATTTTAATATCTTGATCGTGACTTTTAATACTTATTTTATCTTTTGAAATTTTTCCTGCGTTATTGAGTATTGGTTGCTTAGTTTCTATTTTATTTTGCTGAGGTTTGTAATTTTGCTCAAAGTTGTTTTGTTTACTTAATCTGTCATCTTCATCCACAATATTACTAGCTTTAGGTGTAACTCTGCTTTCATTTTTAGCATCGGCATGAATATAATTTTTATAATCTGTAATATTAATTTGGCTGTATTTTTTTTTTCCAAAATCTTGATCGTGACTTTGAGTTCTTATTTTATCTTTTGAATTTTTTCCTGAAATACTTGTAAGTAATTCGTTACTGACTTTTGGTTGTTTGATTTTTAAATTAGATTCAACTTTATTACCATCAATTAGATATTCCTTGCTTACTTCTGTAGTATATTGGTACTCCTTTTGCGCTATATCAGAAATGTTGGCATTCTGCCTATCTTCTTGCATCTCATTTACATTCAAATCAATTGGCATTCTTACATCTTTATTGTTTAGGTAAATATTTTTATATTGATCTCCATCAGCGCTATTTCTTCCTTGTTTTTGAGAATAATTACTTTTTGTAGGTATGAAGTAGCTTTCTGTTACTTCGCTTGATTGCCTTTTAGGTTTACTTTCGCCGGAACTTCTCTGTCTTACGTGTTTTCCATAATTATCTTTAGAACCAAGTAAATCTCTTGATGAAACAGCAGGAGGATAAGTTATAATTGAATTAGAATAACTGCTTTGTAAAGAATTTTTCATTGATTCAGTTTCGAAGAGAGTAACAGTGGTTTTTGAACCGTTTTCTTTAACATTTGGCCACATTTTTTTTGTGATTTGACTACTGTGTGATGTTAGATTATTTTTTCCTTTCATCATTTCATGAGTTAAGCTCAGTTTCTCTTTTTTACGTATATCTGTGTCTGGCTCCTCTGAAACTGGCTTAAAAGAATATTTATCTTCACCAAAAGGTGGATCTAAGCATCCACCTGAAACAAACAATAGAGGTCAACATTGCGTGTACGATTAAATGATAAGCAAATAAAAAATATTTACCTGGTTTGCATTTTCCAAAAAAATACTTTTGATTGTTCGTAATTAACTTTTTTATGTTCTGATTATGATCAGCCTCCTTTGAGTTTTTATTTTGCATTAATAATAGTTTCTGTACATCATGGTTTTTGTCTGATGAAGATGGCATATAGGGACTTTCATCATCGTCATATCCTGTACCTAAGCATCCTCCTACAATACACAAAGAAAACTGTAAAATTAAGCATATTATGCAGTATTTAATAATAATTATAAGTTGTTACCTGTTTTAAACATGTTAAAAAAGTGTTTACGTGGTTTCTTCATAGTTTTTTTCCCTATATCAGCTTCCATCAGCAAAATAAATGACATTATTGTTTGATCGCTACTGACTAATCTTATTCTTTCTTTGCTTTTGCTGTTTGATTCACTGAACTTAGGAACAGATATAACACCATGATGTAAAAGTCCAAAGTCATTGTTCTTTCGTACTCTGATTTTAACATTAAAAGGTGTTGTATTTTCTGTTTTTGAAACTTTTATAACGTTTTCTTGCGGTACTACTTCTACTTCAAATGACAAACTCTGTACTATTTTGTCAACTATAGACTCGTCATCCACTGTACCGTTATATTTTAGCGTTGACATCACAATCAAATCGATTACTTTTCCTAAAAAATCTGTGGTTAATAAAATAAGTACATAATACCTACCAACTAAAATTAATGTTCTACCAACTAAAATATGTTTAACCAACATAAAAAAGGAAGACGTGTCTAATTTGTCTGTATCGATATATTTTATCGAGTTTAATAATGAAATGGTTCACCTCTTAGAGTGACTTTAATTATGAATGCCAAAAAATTGCAGCAAAAATAGGAGAAATTTGTTTATAGACATCAGACAAGGTACACTTTAACTCAAAGCTCTGTGTGCTGTATTGGCTTATATTTTACTTTTTATTGTATTTTAATGTTAGGTTAGGCCCGATATACCCGATACCAGATGGGTACTGCTTAAAAATGGGATAATTTTTTTCGGGTATATGTAAGTAAGTCTAAATTCGGCGCATCATTAGGATTAGTTGTAAAATATGCGATATAAAATAATATCAAATGAAAGTCAGTAAAAAGCTCATTCAAAATGTATGAAATTCATAGGTGACGCTCAAATAAAAATGGTAGCGATAACAATCAAAACTTAAAAAAATAATGAAAGATTGCGTCGTGCATGGTAATAAATTAAAGGTATTAAATACATTTTAAATATATACAATTAATGAATGAAATATAACTAGCAATAACAGAATGACGAATGGAGTCTTGATGAAGCGAGTTGAAATATTACGTAAGTTTACCTACGCAATGCTACCAACGAAAAAATCGTGATTTAGTAACCTAAAATGGCAAACTTTATGTCATAGCAGCAGCAATATTACTTGCTTCATAAAATCTACATCAATGCTGCTAATAAACAGGAATGCAGAACAAATGCAAAAAAAGGAACTAGTTCTTAAATCAATAAATTTGTTCAATAAAATTAAAGCATCCATGTAAAATGGTATCTTAATCGATACCTCCATAAACTAAATAATAAATGCTCATACGGAATAAAGCGACCATAACAGTCAGGCAGGACTGGGACTCGACCTCAGGATCTTCGGCATGGCAATTGAACCAAGCATGTTACCAGTAGCGCCAATTGGTCTTTAAACGTCTACACTTTCGGTTTTAACTACTACTTTGGAATTTATCGCAGCTGCTTAGTATTCTAAAACTGTATATCATTGACGTTTTAAAAATTTGAAACCTTCTCAAGAAAACACTGAAAAATGCATCTGTAAATATATAGGTTCCTATTCGTATACCTACGCATACGGATGTTATTTTAAATACAGTCAATAGTAAGTAGGGTTTTTCATTAGTTTCATATTAACAGTTAATTAGAAATTACTTTTAATTAAATACTATTCCTTTCCTCTGCCTTAGCAGCATCTTCATACGCCAGACGTTCCCACTATTGGGGCACGGACTACCCTCACCGAGGGTAATTAAGGCCGTAGTCCAGCACGGCCTAGAGCGGCTAGTAGACGTATCCAGGTTTCCTCACGATGTTTCCCTTCACTTAACAACTAGCGGGGTGAATAATCAGTGTACCAGAAAAATTAGAAAAAAGACTCATTGGTAGGTACACGACACGACGAAGAAACTTCTCTGAAACATCAAAACTACAGTCGCCATATTAAAATTCTGTGAACTTACACGACATTAGCGACAAACACCGGATCAGAAAAGTTTGTTGCACTGCAATTGCACTACTTATAGTTACGGTTGGTAGCGTACTTCACAATAAACGACTCAAATGTATATCTCCAACATAGAATACGTCCACTCTTAACTCACTCAACGTAGGCCTCCCCTATATCATGGCCTATGGCCTTATTAAGCAATATGGGCACATATTATGATTCCTCAATAACCACTTATGTCTTCATTCTGTCTTTACTAGTGGCTTTCTGCGGCTCTAGCATATATACTAGAGCCGCATTAATTGTCAAACTATAATGACAGTGACGATGTTATGTTGGATCGACTACACCTATGTAAAACGGATTTGCTTAGCCAAAAAATGCAAGGATGTTGCGCATTTAAACCGCCGGAGTATGTTGGACTCAAGCAGTAAAGACACTTGAAATAACTACAAACTTAAAAAAAATAACAGAAAAAATAGTATAATTTAACAATTCTCAAATTGTTCGCTTCAGTCATCAAAGACAATCGAATACACAACACGATTAGACCGAAATTTTTGTTCAGTATTATTGTTTATTATTGTTTTATACGTCACCGACTCTTGTAAAGGTTTTTTGCATATGTTCAGGGATATGCACTTATTAACAATTTCACCAAGTATTTTATGGAGAGGTGACATTTCTTTTTGCATAATACTACGTAAATATGCTACTCTTACTTCTGGAAGTACTCTACTACTGGGTATATGAATTGGTCGTTCGCATCTTTCTGAAGGAACATTATAAAATTTGTTTTCTGATTTGCCAAATCCACTTTCCTCAGTATCTTGATAAGTGAGTATTGAGTCATAAATATGAAAAATTATAGGCTTAGATATTTTTGAATCAGTTACTTTTCTATTAATGTTCAAGTTACTCATATATTCACTGTTACTGGAGTTTATCGGCGTAACATCGAAAGTTTGCTGACGTTCCTCATTAATTTTGCGATTTTCATTTTTGTATATTTCTAGGGTGGTTAATTTTTGCACTGAATCAGATATTTTGCGATATACTTCGACTGAATTACCTTTATTTGATATATCAGAAATAGATTCTATCCGATCAGTATTAGTACTGTTATTTTTTGTTATAGCTGAAAAATAAAATAATAATAAATGAAAAACTTTTATCAAATTGAATAAAATTAAAAACAAAACAAAATTTTACTTTTTCTATCTTCAGTGTCTATCGTTTGACTTTTATTGTTGATGAATACCAAAGACTTTTCTTTCAGTGATTGAGAGAGACAACAGTTAAAGCTGTTTAAAGTTTGTGTCGTTGACGAGATCTTATCTTTATCACTCAGCCATTTTGATTTTAACAGATCGTTTGTAAATATAATATGACATTTTTCGGAATCAGTTGCCAATTTATTCAATGTAAAGTTGTCGCTTGTACATCTTGTCACATCTCCAGAAGCAAATTTCATGCTTGTAGTTGAAGGTAATTGTAATAAATCAACGCAAGAATGATATGCATTTCCTAAATCCTCATTGTTCTTTGTTATTTTACTTTTCTTAAGGACGATTTTATGTATCATTGGTATTACATATTCTATAGAATCGCTGTGATTCTTCCATTGAATTTTGTTAAGATTTTGTATGCATGATATTTTAGGTACTATTTCAATTGTAAATTCAGAATTAGAAACTGATTGGATATTTTTTAAAAGAGATATAAATTTAATTCTTATATTTGCAGGGTCCATCAGATTAAATTAAAAAATAAAGATTTCTGCAAAAAAAATAAAAAAAATGATTTTTTTTAATATCATTAGACTTTAAGGTCTGTTGGGATAAAAAAAAACATAAATTTTTTTTTAATAGAAATAAGGTCTAAAATGTTCATAGCTCTAGCCTGTCCAATTTATTTACTAACATGGTTCCCATACTAATATTATAAATGCGAAAGTAACTATGTCTCTCTGTTACCACTTCATGCTTGAACCGCTGTACCGATTATAATGAAATTTAGCATAGAGATAGTTTAAGTCTAGATAAAGGACGTAGGCTGCTTGAAAACGATAAGCGTGAGTTGGTTTTTTTTCTATAATTGAGGAGTTGCCGTTGAAATCCTACACTGATAACGGAATATAGGGCGGGTAAAACCGCGGGCAAATTTGCCATGGATATAGTTTGAGACTTTGGGAAGAACATAGGCTACTTGAAAACGTCAAGTGTGAGTAGATTTTTTTTCTATAATTGAGGAATTGTGAATTTAGGGCGGGTGAAACCGCAAAAGCTAGTAATAAATATTTCAGGCGAGTCCGGGATGTTTTTTATTTAATTTCTTACAAGCAAAATTTTAAAAAGTAAGATTATGTTCCATCAAGGAAATATGTTTACTATTTCATGGAGGAATATTTTTACAAAATGTGAAACGGAGTAAAACTAGGACATTTTTTGCCCTTTCCGTTGCTGTCATCCCTAGTAGTAGCTCGTCCGCGATTTCGCTAAGTTTTTCCTAGGGTTCTTTCTAACTTTTATCTTTTAACTCGGCTGCTGAATACACTTATCTCAAGAACTATCAGTCAAACTTGAAAAAATCTTTTAATATTTTGTAGTCCAATTCTTAAGGAAGGTTACTTACCTAACATCGCGCTACGGCCCTGAGGAACCTACCAAAAAGAACCCTAAGCGAAAACAAAGTAATAGCAAAGTGGCAGCAACGGAAAGGGCAGAACAACGTCTGCCAAGTCAGCCAGTATATATATTTTTGTGTGTATATGTTTTTTTAATACATACAGATTATACATAGAATACACTTAGACTCAAGAAAAAACACAAAATGTTCATCACGTAAATATTTGTCCTGTGCGACCCACGCCCCACAGTTCAGGAGCCACGCTATTATCCACTGAAACACATGGCCACTAGAGCATGAATATTGGAATCTCGGAATATCAAAATCCCGGAATCTCGGAACGTTAAGTCCGATATTATAATTCCGATACTGAGTAGTCCAATATCGGATTTAGTCAAATATTCTGTATAAATTTTAAAATAACACGTAAACGGTGCCAGCCGGCGCTCCGTTGTGCGGGCGATTTGATGTTTTCTCAATACCTTCTTATTGCGCTGCTAAATAGTTACAGAATGCTATTACAGCTTTCATACTTTCTTCCACCAAAGTCCTACAAACTGTCATACAGCACCCAGTACACTATCCACGAATAGGCACGTTGCTAAAAAAATCTTAGGGGGGCCCCGAGTCCCCGAAATCGTAGTAAAACTATAAAATATTAGGGCTCAGTGCCGCAGACACTTAACATTTAGGAGCACGAGCCCCCTTAGGCACCATAGAGTCGGCGCTACTGCTAACGAAGGGCAAGGAAAAGAGTATTGAAAGGCAAATCTACACTTCGTTCAACGTCGCCTCGCCTTAAACGAATTCGCTTTTATAATTCTTAAAGTTTTTATTGGCTTCAAAAGGCGACAATTTTTCAAACCAACGAGTAAAAAAGTATATAATGCGTATGCATGTCCTAAACCTCAAATATTATGCAAACCCTGTATGCGCTGGAGCTGTCACAGAAACAAAGACTATGTTGAGGTAGTTTTTTTAATTTCCGATTAAAGTAACTATCGAACTACAACAAGGACCAAGAATTTGAGAAAATCTGAAAAAATAGAAAGGCCTTGCCTGGGGATGCAAATTTTTATTTAGCATATAGCATTCGTCAGCTGGATATTAAAAGCTAATATCGGAAATCAATATCGGAATTGAAAACCTTCCGATACATGCCCTAATGGACACCGAATATTTTTTATTAAAAACCGTTGCTAGCGAAATACCTACAGGGCCGTTAGTGTTCCTCCTCCCGTACATAATAATATTATGACTACTTAATCCACACTAATATTATAAATGCATAAGTAATTCTGTCTGTCTGTCTGTTAACTCATCACGCTTAAACTGCTGTACGTAAAACCGTGGGCAGAAGCTAGCTACTTATAAAACCACTAGTACCGAACCGTAGGCGACTGCTAGTCTTTACTAATATTATAGAGAGTGTATGAGTTATTTGTTTGTTAGCTGTTGGCAACTCCGAAACTACTGCATCAATTTTTAATCATTCTTTACTATTTTAAACTTACATTAGGTACTCTAAATCACCTCTGCATGTTGACACTAGATAGGATATACCAAAACATATATGCATCACCAGCGAGCAGCGAGCAGATCACCAGTGGGCTCGACACGTCTGCGTCTATCAGAGGACCTATGGCCGATGAAGCAGACGTGACTTAAAGTTGTGATGGCATACCGGAAACCGAAGCATGGGACGCCCTCTAGGCCGATGGGCCGACAATCTTAAAAGCTTGGCCGGTGATGGCTGGATGCGGTAGGCAGAGAACAGATAGAAATAACGTGCCATGGAAGAGGCTTATATCCAGCAGTGGAACAAAATAAGCTGATATGATAATGATGTTGATGAGGCTGTAAAGAACTTCATTCAGAAAGTTCATAGCGACACACGACAAATACACAAACTACACTAGATCCTGTAGTGAATTCCCAAATCCTCCTAGCCCAAGGTAAGGGTTTGTCGTGTCCCAAAAATCAGGACGCGTCAAGGCAGGGTAAGAAGTTATATGGTAGGGGTATTGTTAAGCGTCCACGGAACTATAGGTACTATCGATATATAATAACAATTGGACGCTCGGGGAATACAAATCGATACAAAAAATAGCTTATTTTGTAAGGCGTAGCCCGTACAGTCTAGTATAAGAAGGTTATAGAGGTTAGTATCTCAGATTAAGACCAAAAGTGTTTTGGAACACAGGCTCTAACATCTCCCTTATGTCACGTTGTTAAACAAATCACCAGTGCAGTCATATCACATAATATTATATAATATATCCATACCGATACAAAAGTGCAAAGCATATTACAGTAAATGACCAATCTTCAGAGTTGCGTAGGAGGCGAGTGAGACGAAAGAATTAGGGAAATCTCTCAACTTTGCAAGCCAAATACTTGAAAAATACACATCTTAGGGAAAAGTCATCAATAAAATCAAATGCATTTTTAAAGAACTGTAATAAAACGACATAAAATAGGTTGCGTGAAAACAAATATTTCAACCCTCAGATCAATGTATATTTTTATTTTTTTAGTTTAGGTTTATTTAAGACTGTTTTGCGGTTCATATAAGACATCTTTCGATAAAATTATGGAATCCTAATAAGTCTCTGAAAAAACTATTTATAAGGTTAGTATACGGAACGTGTTTGCTACTTGGCTACTGAACTATAAAAATACCAAATTAAATCAGTTAGGGGCCATCCATTTAGTACGTCACGTAAATTTCCTTAATTTTAAAATTTCACGCTTTTTATCAATTTTAGTATGAACAATTTGCCTTTGTTACACTTTGCATGAAACCCCCTCCCCCTATGCGCGTGACTTATTAAATGGATGGCCCCAATGGTATTAAAGTATAGTTGATATTAGCAAGGGATTACCATCAGGTGGACAATAAGCTTATTTGCCACCATAGTGGCATTTTTTCTACAAAAATGCATTTAAGTATTTTTATAGCACATTTCTTATAATGCGTATAGATAGATACATGCGGGTGAGGTGCGGGCATAGATATTTATCAATAATAATAATATACTATTTATTTTGCTTTTAGGGGTTTGTCAGATATATTACTGACATTTACCTTTTAGTGGTGGTATAAATAGCCCCATCGTGAGGGGTGAGCTCAACAAATTAAAAATTAAATTTATACCTACTCAAAGCACAGCATAGGTATAGGTAAATTCAAAACGATTTATTTAAGCAAGTTTTTTTAAAAATATTTGGTATTGTTTGCTTTACCTCCTAGGCATTTGGTATTTACTCTACCACTGGTTTACAATGCTATTTTCTACTAAGACAAGCCAGTGAGAAGCTGGATAACTAACTTTTTTTTAATTAAAAAAATATAATGTAACAAAATTTTATAAATTTACTAATTTGATTGGATTCATATTTGATTTTTCTATAACTCAATTTGGTTCTAAGTTAAACATAATATATTACCTATTTGAACAAGATTCTCACAAGAATTTAGATCCAAAAAAAGCTGTTTACATCACGATATAATTTAACAGAAAATTTAAAAATTAATTATTTGCCATTATTATGCCATGATGGATAGGTACTGTTAAAGAAACGTCATATTTATTTTTTCAAGTAATTTTCAGTGAGAAAAGCGGGGTTATTTAACATTTACTGTCATTTTACTTCATAATCATAGATGTAGAAATAAATTTGGGAATACAATTCATGAGTTGAAATAATATAGATTATATTAAAATTATAATTGCGAAAGTTTGGATGAACGGATGTTTATTACTCAATCCTGCCGCAACGGTGCATCCAATTCTGCATTGAGATAGTTGAAGAGACGGAGAAGGACATAGGCTTTTTATCCCAGAAAATTCAGAAGTTCCCGCGGGTGTAACTATAACCGAATCCCACTTGAATGTACCATAGAAGCATAGAAGTATAATCAAGGAGTTGCCGCAAGAATACCACGCCGATAACCAAATTTAGGGCGGGTGGAGTCGCTGGCAAAAGCTAGTATACAAATATTTCTATCTCCAGTTGCACTAGAAGGTCATTGCCAGTTGCCGAAAAAAATCACTGTACTTTGACCCAAATTACTTTAAAAAATAAAATGACAACTTAAAAATGTTAAGGTACCACTATTGTGTAACCATTGTTTTCAAAAAATGCTATTTCTCAGGGTTTAAAGCACTATTATGGCTATGCTTTACCAAAGTTGTAACGACTGGCTCTTAAGACTTTGGAGATTTTTTTTCAAAACTTAAACAAAAACAGTGAAGTTTAGGATTTTTTTTTTGTAGAACAAAAGTTCATTAATGGTGTTTTCACGATTTTCAGGGTTTGAACTATATCCCGAAGAACACAGTCATTCAATTTTAGTCGGATCTTCTCAGCGACCTTTGCCAAAAAAATAAAATTTAGGCTATGATGCTGATAGGACTTTAAGATGTGGTGTATATAATAATCTTATATAAGATTTTTTTGGTATTTTGAATAGATAAGAATGATTTCACTATTTTCAGTGTTTAACAGTTGCGTAAAAGATACATTTTTGGCGAACACTAACGAGTCTGGTTATAGATCTATTACCTCTTCAACACGTGATTGTCTTTCTCGAGATCTGTCTATTGAACTGAGTGTATTCTTTCAGTGATGAATATTAAAATCTAATTTCACGCGGTTTCAATCAAGAAAATTTGAATAAGAGTTTATATATTATTTCCTTTTTTTAGAAACATGTTCGACAGGGATGCGTCATTTCTCCGAAACTGTTTACCGCCAAGCATAAGAAGACATTTTCAAGCTTTTGATGTGAATTTGGGATTCACATAAATGGCGATCACTCACCTTCTATTTGCCGACAATAGCTTAGAGTAAATAATAACCTAAATTTATGAAAGAAAAGTAGTAAATTTACAAATTTTCAATTAACTTCTGTACCTAAGCTCCTAAGTCTACGTAATCGGATGGCATGTCAGGATCAGTGGATAGTTACATATTATTATGTAAGTAACAAAAAATCTATTTAGTCACATGTTGATGGATTTTCACGAGTCATTATCATTATCCTGAAAGCGTAACTATTGGGATTGTTTCCCCCTGCGTGGTGCATTATCTACAAATTCATAATCTACTTTTAATACTTTGTGACGTGTTGATTATAGATTCTTAACATAATATACAATCATGTAAAGCTGATAACGTTAGTAAAATATTTTTACAGCAGCATAAACCTTTCCGCATATTGCCAACATCAGATTTGGATTTTAATTTATTAAGCAACTGTCATTAAATTTGTAAATAGAAAAAAAGGTGTTATATAATAAGTATTAGGATTTGCACTAAATATTGTTTTGGTGATTGTGTTAACATGAAACAAACCAAGATTAACAATGTTATGGACGGTGTCTTCTCTGCTGAAGAATCTGTAGCTGATTTAGAACAAGCTCTTACAGTTGCAGGTAACTTTTGTTTTTTGTACTGTGTTCAATGAGTATTTTCTTTATTTCAATTAAAAAAATGATATGTTCTTCGGTATTTTTTTTTTTGTTATTATATGGGTCTTTGTTATTGCAAGAATAAACTTTTAGAAATGGTGCGTAGAATAGCGTTCTGCGTATCTTCTTTGAACGATGATATATAGTCAGATAAAAAGTTTAACCATAATTTCGTGCTTTTAGTAATAAAAAAATCAATCAATTATTATAAAATCTACCTAATTAACAATATATTTATTTTGTTCTCTAGCTTCTTCCGCACAGAACTAGGACATTGCCGCAAGATTCCTATATAAAAGTAACAGGAACTCCTTAAATATATAGAGACTCTATGTTATTCTCGGTCTCTTCGGCTATGTCTGTGCTAAGTATTAAGTCTTTTTGACCTTTGAGTAATTGACCTCGGGGCAAAGGTTGCTGCTTTACAAGTCGCAAGTCTGGCCCCATATGAAGTACTGCTGTCATCACTGGGCGGGTGCACCCGGATACCAGCTTAGTTCTTTTGACACGGTTCAACGATGGGCTGTAAGAATCGTCGAAGATCCCAAACTCACAAGACGTATCGAACCCTTTAGTCTGAGAGACTATGCCTTGTGTATATTCTACCGCTGGTATAATGGGATGTGTTCTGTGGCATTAATCAAAATGATGCCCACGGTTACTTTCTACCGTCGCACCACTGTTTTTTTAGTATTTGTTGTTATAGCGGCAACAGAAATACATCTTCTGTTAAAAATTCCAACTATCTAACTATCACGGTTCATGAGATACAGCCTGGTGACAGACGGACGGACAGCAAAGTCTTAGTAATAGGGTTCCGCTAATTACCCTTTGGGTACGGAACCCTAAAAAGAATTCATTACTTACAAGAAGATATAAATATACATATGAACCAGACTTCCTATATAATATGAATAAAGCATATTATGCTCTTCCCGCGAATGCTTAGTAGTGGAATGAACTCCCTGCCAAGGTTTTCTCTAATTACTACAGTATTCAAGAAATATGTTATAAGGCTATAAAGGGTCGGCAACGCGCGAGTGACGCCCCAGGTGTTGCTGCCATTGGCTGCGGTGACCGCTTACTATGAGGCGGACCGCAAACTTGTTTGCCACCTTGGTGGAATAAAAATATTTCAAATTCAAATGATCGTCTTGTTGACGGTGATGTGGTTCTTTTAAATGTTATTTTCTCTTATTCTCTTCTTATTTTACATTTACAGGGTTCGGATGGTACAATTTAAAGTTTTGCTTGGTCTAAGGTCTGTTCCTAATATCCGCTATTGCAGAAATAGCGGGTTATTCCTACATCCTACCATTAGCAAAATGTGATCTAGACATGACTGATACACAACGTGGTTTCATTGCTTCTATACCTTATATTGGTAAGTGTTTTTATTATTTTGTGTTAAGTATCGTAATCAAAGCATGCATTTGGTGAAAATGAGAGCATTGAAGTGTGTGGGTTGTGACCATAAACATAGACCATAAATAACACTATAAACTAGTACTATAAGTGTGATACGGAAGCGTTGCAGAATAAGAGAAAATTAAGTGAAAAAGGTTAAGAAAAGTAATTAAATTGGTTTGGGCACGCTGCCTGGGAGGATGAATGAAGATGAAAACGAACAAACTAATTAATGATGTAAAGGTATTAAGGACGGTAAGATCGACCTCGCCGAACGTATCAAATGGAAGTAACGAAGACTCCAATAATAACAGACCTCCATCAACTCTTTTTTCACATTGCAACTAAGCATCTGTATGTGACCTGGTTTTTGCGCATCAGGCATATCCTAAGGGACTAAAAAGGGATATAGATTATTTTTAGTAAAGATCGAAAGTTTTCACGGCAATTAATTTTCTGTGGGTCCTATTAGTAAGACATATTGTTATGTATAAGTATTTAATGCTGAAATGAAATAGTCAGAACAGTTTTCGAGTTTAAAATACTTACTACCGAAAAATTAGTTACTACAACTACAAAATAAGGACTACAAAAATATATAAAATGGCGGACGTTGTCAGAAAGAGAAAAGAGACAACGGGTTCGCTTGTCTCTTTCTAAAGGATAGTCAATTTTGTGAGGCTATTGTGCAGTCCGTAGAACAGATAACAGAACTCGAAGTCTATAGCTACAACCACTGAACATTATAAGACAACCTGCTAGGTTTGTATCGTATCTGCTCATATTTAAGAGGGGGCATACTTAAAGCCAGACAAATTCTGCATACAACGAGGAATATGAACGTAGTAGTATGATAAATGATGATAATAGCTACGCTTTGTATTAAGGAATATTATCATAAAATTTCAGCTTAACTATATTGTGTAATGTACCGTTATAAAAATAAAGCGAAAATTTGCAACAATTAGGGGTATCTTGTACCTTTGGTAATGTTTTTGGTAATGGCAGACCTTGGTATTATAACATAGAAGTATCTATGTTTTTTTTTAATTATTTGTACATAATTTATCCACTTAAAATTTAATTATACAGGCAGAATGTTAAAATGTGACAACGAACTTCTTTTCGAGTGCTATTTAAGCTACTTAATTAATATTTTAACCTTTACGTCTGATGTGTTTCGTGACTTTTTGTTCTAGGAATTATTCTAACATCTTTCGCATGGGGTTACGTGGTGGATACATTAGGGAGAAAGCGTGCCGTCATATACAGTTCGCTGGGAACTGGTGGGTTTAGCCTAATTGCAGCATTTATGCCTGATTTGATATCTTTTACAGTGTTCAAGTTCTTAGCGGCACTGTGGTACGTTCTTTACCAACTTTTGTTCTATTAGACTAATAAACTGTAGAGTTAGCAAATAAGCGTCAGTCAATAAAAGGTAAAAAAACCTAGTCTAAGTGCGTGTTGTTGTTGTTAAATTTGTTATTCTCATTTGTAGAGTGAGAACTATTGTGGATATCAAAAACAAACTTGTGAATGATTTTGTTTAACACTGTTTTAGTCTAATGGTTTCCGTTTAGGAAAAGAACTATTGTGGATATCCAAATAACTTGTAAATAGATTCTGTTTAAAACTGTTAGTCTTAGGGTATCCATCGGGGAATAGAATGAGAATGTGAATAGATTTTGTTCAAAACTGTTTTAGACTTAGGGTTACCGTTAAGGAAAAGAACTATTGTGGATATCCAAAAAAACTTGTGAATAGATTTTGTTCAAAATTATTTTAGTCTTGTGTTACTTTTTATGCCAATTATTGTGGATATCTGAAAAACTTGTGCATAAATTTTGTTTAAAGCATAATATTATATCGGCTCATTGGTTTTTAATAAAATCAAACATGGTTAACAAAATAAATATTTTGACGGGGCACCTATACTGATTTAAGTTTTTTTGGCTCTTTTGATGTATTTTAATGACCTGACTGATAAATCTAGGTGCGTAGGTTCGATGCCCCGCATAATACAAACATCTATGTGATAAATATTTATGTCAAAAAAGTATCTATATGTTTTTGTATCCGTTGTCTGGTATCCATAGAACAAGATTTGCTTAGTTTGAGAACAGATGGCGCTGTGTGTAATGGCCAAAAATATTTATTTATCTATATTTTAAATATGTATGTTAATATTGAAGTATATTCTGATTTAATGTAGAATTATAAAAGCTATTAATTTTATTGAATTAATGAAAGGTATGAATTTAGACTAAAAGTTATACAAATAACACAGTCTTTTAACAGATCAGGGTTTGTGAATTTATTTGAAAATAAAAAACATTATTAATTTCGGTGCCTCAGTCTATGCGTGCTAGAACGATACCTATCTACCTCTTTTTAACTGATTTCAAAAATTCGGTTGTATGTTTTTTTGAAGTGAAAACTTCTTTAGCGGCGTTGTGCACTTTTTTGGTATGGGTAAAAAATGATAAACTCGCGTCAGGTCACGTGTCCTAATCGTGAAAATTCGTAAGACGGAAACCGTAATGCCACGCCTATTATAATTTTTATTTTTAGTATTCGCGATTATGAGTAGTACAGGGAGGTTGGATATGGAATTTTAATTCTATGACAGATTGCGATGTCAAATATACTACATCAAAAAAGTAAATAAACAAACATTATTATTTCTTGACAATGTCAAAGACATGTCTTGTGACATATTTGAGTGTTAAGCGCGAATCGTGTGTAAAGGTTTTCACTTCTGCCGGCACTCCCGGAGTGCAACTCGTTTTTTTTTAATATATACACTATTATTACACTTTCATTAATATTTAAGTATAAATACGGATCCTTTCGTTCAATTTTAAGCCGTACAATTTTATATTTCCATTTTGATTTGGTTGACCTATGCGTCCTGTTATTGAGCATCTTCAGTCCCATGAATTTTTATCATTTAAATATTCATTAACAATAAATCAGATAACGACAATTGTCTTAATTTCGCTTCCTCGTTTTTTGCGTGCTAGTACGAATTTGCTACGAGTATCTACTTGTTTAAATATATACACTATCATGATAAGTGTGTTGATTTTTTTTCTTCACAGTGTCGGTTGTCCGTCTGCGACTCCATACACAATAATTGGTGAAATCGTCCCGATTAAACAAAGAGACTTAATGCTCTCTGTGACTAATGCTCAACAGTTGCTGGGAGCTGCTCTTATACCTCGTAAGTAGCCAATTTTTATTAACAAAACATAAAGAATAAGTGTATAAAAACGTGAATAAAAATGCGATCTTGTAAATTATCCCGGCCCTTCAAAAATCTAATAATTTCTTTCTTGAGGAACCCCACACTGTAGTCCTTAGAGAAAACCTTGGCAGGGAGCTTATTCCACACCCCAAGCGTTCGCGGGAGGAAGTTTCTCTAAAACGAATTGAGTGCGACCACTTTGATTTTAAAGTGTGAAAATAAATTCCCTGCCGATTGCGAGCGGTACAATGGTAGAAAGTAGTCGTGGGCATCATTTCGAACAATTCCTCAGAACAAATCCCATTACAAAAGCGGTAGAAGACACAAAGAGAAGTAAAGTCTTTCCTCAGACTTAAGGGCTCAATACGGCAAGTGAGTTTGGGGTCGTCGACAATTCTGACAGCCCGTCACTAAACCGAGTCAAAAGAGCCAAGCTGGTATCTGAGTTGTGGTTGTGGTAACAACTGGTAAGCAATGTTCCTTACTGCTGTAGATATATCTGGTGACATGTTGTCAATGCTGCTATTAGTATATCACTCATGCTATAGATTAAATATATCTAGGAAGTACAACAGTACCTAAAGAAGCGTAATGATATTTAAAGAAAAATATTTAAACACTTGACATCTACCTACCTATTATAATAATAATCACAAACGGTTACGGTTAGGTTAGTTCTCTTCGGTTAATCTTATAACATTTTTGTAGTTTTAGTTTGCGTAAGAATCAGTTTGTTTTAATAATAATAATAATAATAATAAAGCATTTTATTATCAGGCACAAGTCCCATACAAAAAAACCAAAAAAAAAAAAAATAGAATTTCATCACAATTTCATCACTATTAAGATATAATAAATAGATTTTGTAAAAATTTCGATTAAAAAATATAAATAAATAATTAAGTCACAATTAAATTAGATGAAATCAAATTGAAATTAAATATAATACACAATATCATTGAAACGTAAAAATTTTTAGGTCACAAATTTTACACTAAATTCTTTACATGTCATATATATGTTTCTGTATAAGACTTGAACAATTTTGTTTTTACTTCTATAAAGGCGAATCTTAAAGCCGGAAAGCATTTTCTGCATATTGATATAAAAATCGGTTACCCTGTTTTCAGCGAAGATACCAGAAGTACTACAACGCCAGGGTAAGCCAAGCATAGTCCTGAAAGCATTGTTGTATTGTACACGCAATGAGTTGTAGGCGAGTTGAGTGTAAGAATACCACAGCTGCCTTGTGTAGAACGTCTGGCAGTATGCCTTAAACAGAGTCATCTTAACTTGATCTGAACATTGGCTAAACCTTCGAGCTAACATATTACTACTTCTAGCTATAACTTAATAGTTACATATATAAATATTAACAATAAGGGTTAATAACAAAGGAAAATATCTCAGTAAAGATATATCATTAGAATTAATTTTCAATACACAGAATGGAAAAGAAAGCCCGTGGTTGTCTTTATATTCATTTTGGGCAAATTTTATTGAAAGGAAACATTGCTTTATTTTCTAATATAAGTACCTAAATCTGCATTCGAATATTTTTTACTAAATTAAGTGTTTGATTCAGGAATCGAACTTTGAAATTAAAAAAAAACAGTATTATAGGACATTAGTCGAAGCGGTCATTTATAAGGTTCAATTTTATAAACATAGTATCTTAAGTTAAGATAAAATAGAAAAAAAGACTAAAAAATATTTAATATGATTTATTAATACTGTCTTATAGCTAAGTAGGTAATAACGAAAGACCGTACAGTACAATAGCTAAGTAATAACGAAAGACCGTACAGTGAAATTTTTAAAAGAAATCGATCCTTATCCAACTTATGAACAACCTGGGTCACAAATAAAGATATGTTTCATTTTAGTAAAACTTGCCATCATAAATATTTAAGGCACTTGTCCTACATCCACGGCCTTCCTTTGCGACCCTGTATATTCCATATTTTGACAAATAGGTACTTATTATGTTTTCTTTCAGTGTTGGCGTGGGGACTTTTGTCTTTTGACATCAGAGTAGACTTCGGCGCTTATTATTTTCGATCATGGAGATTGCTTTCTATTACATTTTCCTGTTTATTTATAATTAGCGTTATTTTGATGTCGTTTGGTCCCGAAAGTGCGAAGTATCTGATGTCTCAGGGTAAACACGACGAAGCGCTTAAAGTCTTACAAAAAATTTATGCGGGAAATAAAGGAAAATCTGTTGGCGACTATCCAGTGAGTACGTAAATTTATCATCAACCAGTGACTATGTACTTTAAAAAACTTAGTTATGTATAGTGCAAGAATAACCACGTTTGTCATCTTAAAGACTGTTTTTTCTTGAATTAGTGAGAAACAATATACTAACGTTAAAATGCGGCTGTATAAAAAACTCGTCATTTTCAACTGACCCATTCAAAGGATCATGTCACATACTTAAGTACCGAATTTGTTTCACTTCTCAAGATAAAATGAATGATAATTTTATTTTTTTAATTTTAAACATTAAATTAGCTTTAAAAAATATAAATTTGCAACAGGGGATATCACTTTGGCACATAAAGTTGTAATTTGACCCAGTGGTCAAAAATCAAAACTACAGTCGCCATATTGAAATGGTGTGAATTTACAACAACAATAGCGACCAAACACCATAGACTTCTAGTTCTGTAATCTGTCCTATGGACTGCGCAATAGGCTCACAAATTTGTCCACATTTTAAAAAGAGACATAGTTAACCTTTGGTATCTTTCCTCATAGACAAGACACCACACGTTCGCTGCGTCTCTGTCATATTTTTGCAACCATTTTTTATTCACAGCTAGCTAGGAAGGGCAGAAGATTAGAAAAGTTTGTTGTTATGTGTACATGGATGTCACACATCCATATAAAAGCTTCTTGGGTGCAACCACTGACCTCTATTACTACCCACTGGACTGGCTGCTGTCAAACGTTTTTTGTGCCTACTTGAATAACGCCATTTTGGCGCTGTAGGCAGATACGGAAGTCCATAGAACTAAAATTAGTGATGTCCGCAAGTCGACATTATATCTGTGATATATCGATATATTATGTTTAAGAAATAGACAGTTTTTTAACAAAACAACAACAAAAAAAAAAAATGGCGGTTTTCGGGACATTCAACACTGTTGCCACTTCCCACTAGCTCTATCTTTGTTGGCGAGAATTCTCGTTGATACCTTCCGATTTTTTTTTGTTTCGAACTCCTATATCAAGTGAAGGGGAAGTATTGTGATCGTGCGGAAAAAAGCGGGTTTTTTTATAAAAATCTATCAATTGAAACCTGGCACTTTAGAATATTGTAACTTCAATGTATTGTTTCTATACGTACCGCCTGTCGATTGGAATGGGTCTGATCGCAGCACGCCATTTCCTCATCATAGAAATATGGTCCCAGTTTGACCATGTCAGCCTATTAGCTAGAGAAATGGTTCGAACTGCTTTATGATATAAAGTAGTGTAGTTCTAAATTCGTAAAAACGTTAACAGATTCAATAAATTAAGCAGTAGACTTGTGTCAAATTAAAACTAGCATATCTCGTATAGAAACAGTTTATTCAGAATTTAGAGGGACAGTTCTTTGTCGCCGAAGTGCACTACTGTATTGTTATTATTTACCTGTCTTTTATTACACAGTTACACTGGATACAAGACTTTGTGTCATTTTATAAATCGAGCAATAAAATTTTATCGATTTAAAATGTAAGCACATTATACGAAGCAAACCCTACAAACAAACACACGGCCGTTCTACAACATTACACAGACTAGAAAAACTAAAAACTAAGGTCGAGAACGACGAATTAAAGGACATTGTAGGAGCTAGGTTGTGGAAGGAAAGCTACGGGTTACGGTTAAAAAGTTGATAAATGGATGCTGATACACGAGCTATAAAAGGTTGCCAATGCAACGTCACGTTCATGCATGCGTTGCTTAACAGACACAGAGACGAAGGGATTTTAAACCAAATTGTCACTTGCGACAAGAATGGATTCTTTTTTACAATCGCAAGCGCTCATCATTATGGCTGGACCAGCTTCAGCACATAGGTAACGAAAATTTACACCTAAAAAATTATGGTCACTGTTTGTTGGTCTAGTGCCAGTATGATTCATTACAGCTTTTTACCAAACGCCACGAGTATTACTGCGGATGTAAATTATGAAGAACTGAACACAATTATAGAGAAACTCGCAAATCTCCAGCCAGGTTTGGTCAATAGCTCGTCTCGCTGCTCTTGCACAACAACGCACGACCTTCTTCATTCGTTCTTCGTCATCCACCGTACCTACATTTACTTTAGCTTGCACCAACGAACTTCGGATTTTAGAATTTGGACAATTTCTTGGCAGAAAATAGTCAATACCCAGAAGGCAGTACAGAATGCCTTTGAAGAGTATTTACCTCCGGTCTAACTGGCTTATTCAAGAAGGGTATCGATCAATTACCTATGCGCTGGCAAATTGCATTGACAGCATAAGCAAACTACAATTTCATCTTCGATTAATTTAATTTAATATTTGCAATATAAAAAATAAATAAAAATTTACTAACTTCTTTGTATCAAACGCAATATTGTAGGTAACAAATCAACTGATATTAGCGTTAATATGTTGATAAGCAACTGTTAAACACATTTTAATTTTTTTATTTCAGATAAAGAAGTTAAAATATTTCACAGATTACGCTACAAAAGAAAAAGGTAGTTTCCTTAACTCATTAAAACTTCAGTCAATACCTTTATTTAAACCCCCTTATTTGAAATGGCTGGCTCTCGAAGGATTTTTGCTGTTTGGTTTATATGCATCGTAAGTAATTATAACATTAATATAATAATTTTGCAAAATATTATAGTCATCCGTTCGACGTGACCTTTAGATTTTATATATGTAACGTTTGGACTATTAAAAGAGGAGGCCACTGGATGTTTATGGTTTGACCTCCAAAACTATCGGGATTCTCGTAAAAAATTGCCCTCTACGAAATGATTTTCTATAAATCTTTATCAGTTATTTATCTATCTAAAGGCTAAACATGTATTTCGCGTACGAAGGGTTCCGTATCATTATCTATAAAAATGGCAAAAAAATCACGTTTGTTGTATGGGATACCCCTAAATATTTATTTTATTTTAATTAAATTATTTATTTTTAAAGTGACTATATAACTAAATATTTTGTGAATATTTTTAGTCTACCTGTTGCCGTTATCAATATCGAGCAAAATCGAGCAGAATTATAGCGGCAACAGAAATACACCTTTTGTGAAAATTTCAACTGTCTAAATATCACGGTTCATGAGATACAGCCTGGTGACAGACGGACGGACGGACAGCGGAGCCTACTAAGGCTTCGGGTACGGAATCCTAAAAAGGACGAATTTCCTTACCAATGTGTTGGTATTCGAATTTACACTTATCAATCAAATAACCTGTAGGTGTTTGCTAATGAACGCCACACCCGGTCCTCCGCCTTTCTCATCAAGACACTTCCAGGCGGACCGACATTGCGCTTATCAATCCGTGGTCTTAACTCTGAGACTTGTCTAACCTAACGGCTATCGGATCTGCAACTAATATGACCGGCCCATTGCCTATGTCTAGGCCATATGACTATTCTGTGGGCTATGTCGGTAAATTTAGTCGAGGGATTTTCAACTTGTAGATCAGGCCAACTTTCAGTGTCCACGTTTCCGCGCCATAGGACATGACCTGCAAGACATTGAGGCATGGGCGAAGTGAAGACATGGTAGGTAAACATACTCTGCAACAGCTTCTATTGCGATATTACCGATGGTCTCAAGTCAACGTTGTATCAAACATGAAATTCTTCATTTTTACGTTCATCTTAAGACCCACTAGAAGAACAACTGAGGCTGTTCAGCCTTTTTTCTGATTCCTACAGCGATTCAGCCATCATTCGATGTCATCCGATAATCTAACGTAAGAGATGAATTCCACAATTTTTTCAGTTTAGCGTCTTACAGACATCCTCCAAAGCGCTGGTAAACAGTTTGGGGGATATAACATCCCCCTGTCGTACTCCTCTGCGTAACTGCGTGCTGGTCATGTAATTAATCGGGCATTTAGCAGCCTCGATATACCGTAGCATGTAGTAGAGCTAACGTGAACTGGATTGACAATTTAGCCCATAATATTCACGATGGGCAGACGTCTTGGCCCTCGCAGTAGCAATCGAATCCGCTTCCTTCCGAAGACGCTTCTGCCCGACGCAGGTGTGTTGTTTGTAAACTAATTATAGAGTGGTTATGCCGCCACTGTTCGGTCGCCAGAGACTCGTCTGTTATTCAGCAGGGAGTAACAAGTGCAGGTAAGGGTGACAATTGGAGCCATTGTTGTTTTAGGCACCCTTACTCTCCTGGACCCTCTACATGGGGAACGAATTTTGCAAAATCCTTTCTTACTGCTCGCCTAAGTTATAACAGGAACCTCTGCCTGTACTATTCTTTAAGTCTATAGTCAGTAATTGGGACTGTGCATCGAAATATCAGTCAGTAGGTCAGACAGTCAGTGAGTTTACTCTTTTTGTACATTTCGATATTGGAGTTTTTTCACTATTTTTACACTCATAATGAACTTGTCAATGTAGCATTGGGCAGGAACAGGAACCTCTGCTTGTACTATTCTTTAAGTCTATAGTCAGTAATTGGGACTGTGCATCGAAATATCAGTCAGTAGGTCAGACAGTCAGTGAAGTCAAAGTCAAAGTCAAAATGGTTTATTCAAATAAGGATTTTACAATCACTTTTGAATCGTCAAAGTTATAAAATATTATTTTTTGAACCCTCCCAATTCCCGCCGGTTCACAATGTTGTTGATTTCTACCGAGAAGAATCCGGCAAGAAACTTGATAGTTACTCTTTTAAAAACACTATCAATAATACAAATAAACTAAAATACAATTAATGTTTTAAATAAAAAATTTTTAGTCGTACAATTTTATGTTATTTCCATTTTAATTTGGTTTACCTATGCATCCTGTAATTGAGCATCATCAGTCCCAAGGATTTTTATCATTTACATAGTCTGAAATATTGTAGTATGCCTTTTTACAAAGTACCTGCTTGATAAAAGATTTAAATTTACTTATTGATAGATTTTGAATTTTATTGGGAACTTTGTTGTAAAAGTGTATACATTGCCCCATAAAAGAGTTACTTATTTTGTGTAGACGTGTATCATGCACCAATAGCTTATTTTTACTTCTAGTATTTACTTTGTGAACGTCACTTTTCTTGCTGAAACTATTGATATTTTTATGTACATATAAAAGATTTTCATATATGTACTGCGACACTAAAGTTAAAATTTTTACTTCCCTAAACCTATCCCTCAGAGATATCCTAGATCCTAATTTATAAATAGCACGAATTGCCCTTTTTTGTAACAAAAATATTGTATTTACATCAGCAGCGCTACCCCACAATAGGATACCATATGTCATTAAACTATGGAAATAGCTAAAATATACTATTTTTGCAGTGTCGACATCGGTCAATTGTCTTATTTTCTTGATCGCATACACAGCAGAGCTAAGTTTTTTGGCTAGGTTATGAATATGAGGACCCCATTGAAGTTTGGAGTCCAGCGTTATGCCAAGAAAGACTGTTGAATTAACAAGTTCTAATTGCTCGCCATTAATATTAATACATGTCTGTCTCTGACTAACATTTGGTAATGTAAATTTAACACAAGTGAGTTTACTCTTTTTGTGTACATTTCGATATTGGAGTTTTTTCACTATATTTACACTCATAATGAACTTGTCAATGTAGCATTGGGCAGGAACAGGAACCTCTGCTTGTACTATTCGTTAAGTCTATAGTCAGTAATTAGGACTGTGCATCGAAATATTAGGTCAGACAGTCAGTGAGTTTACTCTTTTTTTGTACATATCGATATTGGAGTTTTTTCACTATCTTTACACTCATAATGAACTTGTCAATGTAGCTTTGGGCAGGATATGTAACCTGATTGCCTGACAAAACGATGAGTCAAGCGTTCACCAGACGGATTATTGAGGTTCCACTGTATTTAGGATCACGTTTAAAACTTAAGTAACTTTGACAGCAATATTATCGTTGCGATTTCAAAAGGTTCATCATTAGAATACATTACATATACAGGTTATTTCCTTTTTCAGATTGAACGGTATCTTTATGTGGGTGCCTGATGTCCTAAACCGAGTTTTCAGCGGTGGTAGCACTGACTCTACTGCTTGTGAAATAATTTCTCAAGGATTAAATAACGTAAGTTAATATATTTTTTTGATCTTAGTTTTATTAGAGTGAAGTTAAATGGAATACTTTTGAGATCATCTCGGTGTATCTCTGTATGTTTGTATCTACGGCCGTTACATTCAAATTTCTCTGAGTTTTTGGCATAATTGTTAGTAATAGTACTAGTGACCTAGTATAGGTAAATTTCACTTGATTTTTACCTACTTTATTAAACTCTAATAATGTTATTATAGTTGATTGCTCAAGTGGAAAAAAGGCAATTATCTCAAAAAAAGAACGCCATTACAATCTACTAACAACGTCAGCCATTTTCATAACAAAAGTTTTTTTTAAATTAAAATAAAAGCCATTTCTGTTTTTTAACCTAATAATCGCCAGGTACAGTTGACTTTTCAGCTAAAGTTCTCATAGCATTATGGAACAGCCTAGGGTCATTTAATTTTTTGCCAAATGGGTTTTATAATGAAACCTATTTGCTATAGTAATTTTATTTTTCTACTTAGCACTTTTACCATGAAATATAATAACCATGAGTCTTTTTCTAAAAGTTAATTGAAATACCACTGGATTTTTCGGCTAACGAAAAAATCATAAGGAAAGCAGCATACGTCAGCAAAACTAGACCCAAGTGTTGGATTATTGTCCAAATAGTATTGGATAGTTAACTCTTAAAATCTGGTAGAAATACTGGTACACTTACTTTTATAAATTCATTTTATATAAAACGGGGCAAAGTGCATTACTTATTGCTATTTCATAGTTTCTATGTCAAAAGCTTTTTTAGGACATCTACGGCTTATGGGACATTTATATAAAGCCACCTTGGTCCAGATACACTGTAACAAAAACAGTGTTGCAATGATTAAAGTAGTTGGTGAAAAGAGGCTAAGACCAACCTCCTTTCTTTCAGGAAATAAAAATCGTAACTGAAAAGGAAAACATCACTATCCGTAATTTTTTAATAAACGTATTTTCATATTTTAATATCAGAAAGAAAACAATTTTAAATTCAAGATTATTATGGTTTTCAGACACTAGAAGGTGATGCAGTAGTATGTAATGATGACTTGGGTCAAATGACATTTATTATTACTGCTACCGCAAGTAGTATCTGTGCTGTTATTGCAGTAGCCGTTAGCAGTTCAATCAAGTTTATTGGCAAGAAAGCAATTATCATTATCATAATGTTTCTTATGGGGGCATTTTGTTTCATAAGCGTTGTCGTTACGCAACCGATCGTGTTCGCTGTACTCCTTTGTGGTTTGCAACTGGTTGGCATCTGTATTGGACCAATTAATGCGTTCGCTATTGAATCATTTCCCACTAAGTTAAGGTAAGTTGCTCATATACTTAATTTACATAGTTAGCTTTTTAAAACCTATGAAAAATCTACGAAAAATACGCCTAAATTAAAAATAAATACGCCAAAACTCAAGAATCCAGAATCCATTTTAACATAGATGTCACTTTATCTTATTTCAACTCGGTACCTTACTTGTTTATTTTTGTAAAACCTAGAATAAAAACCCATAGGGTTAGCGTTCTGTAGTAAAGTAAGTGTTAAGGTCTATTTTAAACCGCTGAAAAGAAAGAGGGAGTTTCTCAAGTCAACGTTATGTATGCACGCATAACTTTTTACAGAATAGTCTGATTTTGGTGATTTTTTATTTATTGGACGTTGGTCCCATTTAAATTTGATAAAAAAAACCAATCCCAAAAGCAGCAACGTGATTGATTTTAAACTTACTAAATTGTCCCTTGTGACCCGTTTTTGTTTCTTGGCTCTAATATATAGTTTTGATGACACAACACCATTATGGATCCCTTCAGATAACAGCATTTACTTTGAGTTAGGGTGTAGGTCGGTTACAAAAAAAGTATGTAAGTATTTGTTTCCTTGGCACAACGTTTGCTTAGTTTGGCACTTGAGTGCACTGTGGGTAATGTCCAGAAATATTTATTCATTACTATTATATTATTAATTAATATATCATCCTGACAAACATATGATGCCTGCGGGACGATTCAAGTCATTAAAAACCATCTGGTTTCAAGATGACTGCGACATGCATTGTTCGTTTAATTACGTTTTGATGAAAAAATATGTAGAAAAGGTTGTTGGTTATGACCTACGTTGCTGATTAAATCGTTATTCTACACAATTTTTATAATAAACGTTAAGTAAATGTACAACGCATGTCACAGTCATCTCGGAAGCAGATGGTTTTACTGACTTAAATAAGGGGGCTAGTCAGTGTTAAATTATTTGTCTTATTATTATAGGAAATATCTATTTTGCCTAGTGATATATATACAGCCCATTAAGCAATTTAGGGCTCATCGTAGTCATAGCGAAAATGCAATTATAAAATTTCCGTAACTTATAATATTCGTTATCTACTGTTGTGCAGTAAAGGTTTTTCATCACATCTTCTCGTAAACAGTGTCATTATGTGCAGGTAAAACGGATGCTAAGACCCTAATTACTACCACGGGCTTTTTCTTTGTAAATTTACTTTACTTTAAGCAAAGCAAAGTTCTCATAATCTACGGGTGGTAATGATGCGCCTATTCTATCAAAATTGTATAAAAGCTGTCTTGTGGTTATAAATATGTTAAGTATGTTTGTTTATTGTGTAGTATGTTTAACTTCAGCCAAAAAATTTTGATTCTCAATTCTCTAGATATATTATTACTATTTCCGCCATTTCGATTGTGTTTTGGTGAGTTTTTTTTGTTTATTCACCTTTTACTTTTTATTTATTTACCCGCAAATGTGATGAAAAACATTGTATGTAACATGGTCGGTACGGATATTACAAACTTGAGTCATAAAAGTCTAAATATCCTCTCGTTACTAATTTGCTCCTTACCACCCTTAATACACAATGTTATATTACATTATGTGTGGTTAATAAACATTTTTTTTTATTCAGAGGCATGGGACTCAGTTTAGTCATAATGTTCGGACGCATAGGATCAGTCATCGGCACCAATATAACAGGAATTTTATTGAATAATTCTTGTCCTACTACTTTCTACATGTATGGAGGTCTTCTGACACGTAAGTTTTCTTATTATTAAATTTTTAACGGTCTGCAAAAGTATGAAACGTTCTTTTCAATTTCAATTCAATCCGCTGCAGCTCTTATAACTCATGACTAGAGGTCGGAATAAGAGTGTGACTTTAAGTATTTGCAACGAAATTAAAAAAAAAACATTGATATAATAAGGTTTTTCTGAATAGTGGGAACCGTTATATATTGTTAATAGTATATGTATTTACTATCTTAGTATTTTTTTTATAAAATAGTTCATATAAATACCGTGATGGTTTTATATGGTATGAGTTGTATGGATATCACACATACACATAACAAAATTATGTTTGTCTGTCGTCCGTCCGCAAGTTTTTTTGTCTATTCGTATGTCACAACGTTACATTTAATTTTGTTATAATGAAATTTAACAGAGAGATGTCTTATGTTAACCACCATACAGTTTATTCATAAAATGTTTTTTATTAAAGGGGGTCTCTGACTGAGTGATGAATTATGACTTATAAAGACGTTTATTTAGTTATTCACCCTTCACTCTTTTTTTTTAAATTTTGGAAAAATTAACAATAGTACAGGTCTATAAATATTAACTTGGAAAATTACTAACTGGAACAAAGCTTAAATTGTACCTACGCTAAAAAGACTAATCTTTCCTATTTCTTTTCTATCCAAAGTTTGAGAGCGTATATTGATCTAAAACAAATCTCTCCAAACTGTGTTAAATTGTTTGAAATCCAACTATGAATTAAGTAAATTTTCTGTTTCTGTGTACGTGAGAGTTTTAAGCCAGTTTCCAATAGTAATTTTGCAATCTCGTAAGTGTCCTAGAAAAAATATCATAAATTAGATTTACATTGTTTTACAATGCTGTGGCAAAATAATAGTAATGTCGTTTGGATTCATCTAACCTGCTAAATTCTATTTTACAAAGCTTGTGGCCTTTGCGTTTGGTAGAAAGTAAAGGATTGTAAGGCAATTGTGATTGTTTTCGAAGCAATACGTGAAGAATGAACAGTTGTCAGACTGTTAAAAGGCCAGTTAAGTTATAAAGTTCTGTCGTAGGAAAACGGACACGCTTAAAAGTCATCACTTTAGAGCAATTCTTTGAGCTCTTTCCAAGCGTAAAAAAAATAGTTTTTGTTGAATTACCCCACGCCGTAACGCAGTATGTCAGAATTGATTGTCCTAGTGAGTAAAATACAGTTTTTAGTGTAGAAAAGTCTATAACTGTTCTAAGGTTTTTAAAAACATAAATAAGTTTGATGTGTTTATTCCAAGAAAATTTGCTGTCTAACCAAACCCCTAGGTATTTCAAAGTAAGTCTTGTTAAATTTTAATACAATTACAAAGTAAACTAATGATCTTGCAGATATAACCGTAGATAGTGTAAGAGGAAGGGGGCATTGAGGCCTGGTTCGGAGAAAAAGGGATAAATTTAGTTTTACCTATGTTTAAGGTCAACAAATTAGATGGCTATGCCATTACATAACGTACCCATAATGCGGATTCTGCGTATTCTCGAGTCTTTACCGCCAAAACGTTCCTGTGTGGTAGTAGATAATAAAAAAGGTGATCCCCTTTGAATTCAGTTGCGTATAGCTTGCTGCTACCAATAGAAAATAATAGGTATATAACGGTGGTCTTATTTAGCGAGTGGTCCAAGATTGCCTACTTTCCCCTATATTAAATTACATTTTTTGTTTTAGTGTGTGGGTTACTAACTTTTCTTTTACCAAATAATGGTATTAAACAACCCAACTCTAAAGATGCCAATCCGAAGACTTCATATATTTCCAACATTGAAGGCCAAAACGGAGTCAAGAGTTTTTCAAAATTATAAGGCAAAAAGGTTCTGTCATCGATGCTTCTAAGTGGAAATTAACCTTTACTGACATGCAGAAGGATACAATTTAATTCTTATGCTTCGACTATATTACTAAAGTTACCAGTTGGGCAGTTATTTTGGATTTGGTTAAAAAGTGGGGAAAGGAAATCTTATTTGTAGATGTTTTACTATCTAAGCCTAATAATATTGAAATTTAAATAAATTATTTGAATATACCATATTTCAGTTTCAATGATATAACTTTAATTTATATGTTTATTTTGTAACTGCAAGTTAAGTGGTGTTACAAGCGTCCATAGGCAACGGTGACCGCTTCCCATCAGGCGGACCGTAACCTTGTTTGCCACCTTAGTGGTATACAAAAAAACAAAAACTGCGTTTTAATGATTTTCAATTTTATACTCTGTGTATTAAAAGTCAAACGGACTTAAGGTGTATTAGATTAATAATAGTGAATTAGATTTTTCCGGGGAAATTTTGCACGTTTTTTTAACAACGCCATCTATTGCAAGTAGCTTTAGAATTGCTGAGTCGCTAAAAATAATAGTTTTACTACTCACTAATAGATGTCAGGAAGAGTCATATTTTTCAGTTTATAAATGCCTGAAAAAACGGATTAAACAACGTTTTCCAAAAATTAAACCTAGCTAGATCGATTTATCGCCCCCAAAACCATACTAAATTGCATGAAAATCGTTGAAGCCGTTTCCGAGATTCAGATTATACACAAATATACAAGAATTGCTCGTTTAAAGGTATTAGATTAGTATAGATGTAGTGTAGTGTATAGTACACTATCTACGAATTTATAATCTTTAAAGAATACGATTGTTATAATATTTCTTTGTAGATAACATTCATTATATCATTAAAAACTGATAACATAACACATTTGAGAAGCATAAACCTTCTTGCATATCAGCAACATAAGGTGTAATTTTAAATTTTATTTTATTAGAATATGAAGCAACTGTAATGAATGCAACTGAATTCAAATCTTTAAATAGAAATAAAACAACAGTTTCATAATTTTATGAGTTTACTCCTTTTTTTGTTTTGGTGATCGTATCGACATGAAACAAACCAAGATTAACAATGTTATGGATGGTGTACCGATCTCTGAAGAATTTGTGGCTGATTTAGAACAAGCCCTTACAGTTGCAGGTAATGTTTTTCTGTAAAGTTATTTCAATAACACTTAGATTTAGTTAGTTCTACTATTACAGACATTCATTACTTTTTATTATACCACTTGTGACAAGCGTACAAGACATACTTCGGTATTAAAAGTAAATTTAATTGAGGAAAAATGCAAGGCAATTGTAGGTTATGTACAGTGAAGTGCAATAATCATTTTGCTGCGTATGGAGATGACACAAAACTCGTTTTAAATAATTCATTAAAAATTTATGGTTCGAATAAAAAAACTTTCGCCCCAAAATCATCAAACGTTTTTGAGCTGACAGTCAAGAAAAAGGTGTGAAAATACTATTTATGAAAATGGTTTGTAATATCGTGAATATTTTTAGGGAATGGTAATAGTAATTTTTCTATGCGTTTTTTTTGAGAACACATAGTGTCAAAAAAATTATTTAGTTGTTTACCTTAGTTGCGCGCGCAAATATCGTTTGCTTGCTGATTGTCAAATTTTGAAATGAAATTTAGGTATAATAGCCTCCTAAGGGTGGTAAGGAGAAAGTTAATAACGAGTGGCTATCTAAAAGCCGAAAGCCGAGAGCAAAGAGGCTTTTATGACATGAGTTTGTAATTTCCGTACCGCCTGTGTTACACACAATGTTTTTATCACATTTGCGAGTAAATAAATAAAAATATTTGATGAATAGTTAAATAAACTCAGCAAAAAACAATTGAAATGATGGGAAACGAAGCAGAGAATACAATGCCATTGCCAGGTGGCGCTAGATATCTAGAGAACTTATGAATTTAAAAGCTTTGGCTGAAGTTAAACTAGTAATTGCTCGCTCGTAGTATGCGCGTTGTTCACATTTGGCACAGACAGTTTTAAATGCAAACTTGACGAATAGACGAGTTATTACCGCCCGTAAAATTTAGAATTTTAGCACCCGCTTTGCCTGCACGTAATGACACTATTTACGAGTAAGTATGATGAAAAAATAGTTAAGGCAGTATTTTGATATACCCCACAATAACGCATTTATTTTACGTTAGAACATAGGATGTCCAATCGTGACGTATGCATGAGCCAAGTTCGCCATGTTTTTGAGACAGTGCCATACCTGGTTAGTAATTTTATTTTAATTTATTATGTGCCATGGACAGAACAATGTTCGTCAGATCAGCTAGTTGTGTAATATTCTGTAAAAGCCTGTAATGATGCAGACTTATTAAATAACGATATAACCTACGTAAATAATAATAAGATGTACGTTAGGGCCAGCTCATCCTAACGTCGCGCAACGCATCCTCAAGCCGCTTCACGTCGCGCCGCGTCTCGGTGCAAGCTGACCCTTATGTATTTATTTTGTCTTTCTTTTTCTTTTTTATTTATGTTTTGATACATTTCTTCGCCCGTGTAGATTTTTGGGGTCACGCAGTCAAATGAGGAACTTTCATAGATTCTTCATATTCTTTCGTCTGTTCGTATGTCACCAAAATTTTAATTAAACATCATGTATAAGGACTATATAGGCTAACATTGGCCACATTTAAAAAAAATCGCTACATAATCTTAATTTTAAAGAAACTAACACACCTATAATGATAGTTATCATCATGTAATTATTAGATTAAAAGAAGTAAATATCGTACTTCGTATAGTCATGTTCGTACTAGCACGCAATAAATGAGGCAGCTAAATTTAGACAATTGTCGTTATTTGATTTAATGTAAATGCATATTTAAATGATTAAAGTCTAAAGGGACTGAAGATGCTCAATTACAGGACGCATAGGTAAACCAAATTTAAATGGAAATAAAATCATCAACATTATGAACCAGGGGGTGGGTGGCAGGCCTTAAAAAATTATCATGGTGACTGACGTATACCAGTTATTATTTTTATATTTACAGGGTTCGGATGGTATAATGTTAAGTATTGCTTGGTTCAAGCCCTGTTCTTAATATCCGCAGCTGTAGAAGTAATGGGTTATTCCTACATTCTTCCATCAGCAAAATGTGATCTCGACATGACAGATACACAACGTGGTCTCATTGCTTCTCTACCTTATATTGGTGAGTGTTTTTTGTTTTCAATAAACTCGATCCAGGCCTGACATCGTCTAACATCATCTGGTTTAGACATCGTGCCGTTATACAGAAACAAACCTCTAACCGGTTCCGTAGCAAACTGGCAAGCGGAACTTTTATATAGTTTCATTATATCTGTCTGACTGTCCATCTGATAAGATGAATTTTTCGAAATACCTATTCAATTTTGTTATAGGCACAAAAATTGTTCCAAAATTAAAATCACTTATTACTAAATCTCCACTAAAATAGGTTGACTCGTTCTGTAAGATATTCGCAATCATTCTCTTTACTTTTTTTACTTTTATTAGTTTTTAAATGAAGTGGTACCTAATCTTTGTATCTTTATCTTTATATATATAAAAATTACGTGTATGTGACACGTAATTTTTCCGCGAAAGACTACTAAACTACTGAACTGATTTTAAATTTGATTTGTACACCTTGTGCTATTTGATCCAACTTGAAAAATAGGATATCTTACATCTCAATTTATAGTCGCAATATTATTTTATTGCAAAATATTGTCTATTATTTGTTAGCTCCAAATGATTCTTTAATAGATGGCGCTGTGTTAAAAATACAAACGTTTCATATAAGCTACAATTAAATAGCGTAACCACCACGTATCACAATTATCTGTTAGCTCCAAACGAGGGTTTGTGCAAATGGGTGGCTAGCTTTTTGTCCGGCAGACGCATACGAACCGTAGTTGACGGTAGTTGCTCTGATAGCATGGACATTAATGCTGGTGTCCCGCAAGGCTCTGTGCTGTCTCCTACGCTGTTTCTACTGCATATCAATGACATGTTGGACATCAACAACATACATTGCTATGCAGATGACAGTACTGGAGACGCTTTTTACACGGGTCGTGCAAACATCCCTCGTTCCGTTGTGGAGGAAAACCGCGGAGAACTTGTGTCTCAAATCGAGTCCACACTGTCCCAGGTCTCTGACTGGGGACGGGTAAACTTGGTCCGATTCAACCCAACAAAGACACAAGTGTGCGCGTTCACTGCTAAGAAAACTCCATTCACTGTGGTCCCACAATTCCAGAACACTCCCCTCTCCATCTCCAAGAGCATTGGGATCCTTGGTGTCGACATCTCCAGCGATGTTCAGTTCCGAGATCATTTACAAGATAAGGTAAAGCTGGCGTCCAAAAAACTTGGTGTACTCAACAGAGCGAAGCAGTACTTCACGTCGGGGCAAAGGTTGTTACTTTACAAGTCGCAGGTTCGGCCCCATATGGAGTACTGCTGCCATCTCTGGGCAGGTGCACCCGGATACCAGCTTGGCCCTTTTGACTCGGTTCAACGACGGGCTGTGAGAATTGTCGACGATTCCAAACTCACTTGCGGTATCGAGCCCTTAAGTCTGAGGAGAGACTTTGCCTCACTGTGTGTGTTCTACCGCTTGTACAATGGGTTGTGTTCTGAGGAATTGTTCGAAATGATGCCCACGGCTACATTCTACCATCGCACCGCTCGCCATCGGCAGGGAATTCATTCTCACACTTTAGAACCTAAATGGTCGCGTACAGTGCGGTTTCAGAGAAACTTCCTCCCGCGAACGCTTAAGTTGTGGAATGAGCTCCCTGCCAAGGTTTTCTGCAAGGACTACAGTATGGAGTTCTTCAAGAAAGAAGTTATTGGATTTCTGAAGGGTCGGCAACGCGCAAGTGATACCCCTGGTGTTGCAAGCGTCCATAGGCTACGGTGACCGCTTACCATCAGGCGGGCCGTAAGCTTGTTTGCCACCTTAGTAGTATAAAAAAAAAAAAAAAAAAAAAAAAAAACTGGATTGAGTAAGTATTCAATAGATGTCGCTATGTTAAAAATATATATGAACGACTGCATCGGATTGGATAATTTAAGTTGTGTTTATTATTGTTAGGGCAAGGTTTATATGAAATAAAAAAGGGTCAAGTGGGAGTCGGACCCGCGCACTACTGGTAAACCTATTGTAATGAAATTTTGGTAAATGGTTGTGCACACCGCCGGGGAAGGTTTTTGAGAAATAAAAATTGGTCAAGCATACGCTAGGGTTTCTGAATTAGTACAACCCATTTTAAAAAGGTGGCGCGCCAGTTGTTTTAAAAAAGAGAAACAACGTTCTCCGGGTCAGCTATTTGTAATTTGATTCAACTTACAAGACAGGATAGTTTTTATCTCGATCTGTCAAGTGCGAACCGGACTTGGGCACTTTAGTTAAAAACCAAGGTTCGCCGGGTTACAGAGTGACGGCAGCGGAACAACGCTAGCCGGGACCGCTAGTAATATAAATATATATATATATATGTATACGTAGTAAAAATAAACAATAACGTAACTTATAAATTATTTACTGATTTTTTTTTGTGGGTCATTTATGTATCTTTCCAATTTTTAAGCTTATTGAGCCTGGTTTCATGAACATGTTCTAGCAATCATTATAACATCTTTTGCTTGGGGCTACGTTGTAGACACGATGGGCAGGAAGAAAGCCCTCATAAACAGTTCGCTGGCCACCGGAGGGTTTGGAATCATTGCCGCGTTTATGCCTGATCTGATATCGTTTACAGCGTTTAAGGTTTTAGCGGCATTGTGGTAAGTTCTTATTTATTATCATTTATCAGCTCATATTGGTCCACTGCTGGACATAAGCCTCCTCTTTGGCACGCCATTTCTCCCGATCCTCTGCCTAGCGCATTCAGCTACCACCAGCCATCTTTTATGGACGTCAGTCCACCGGGCTGGAGGGCGTCCCATGCTTAGCTTTCCCATACGCAGTCTCCACTCTAGGGCAAGTCTGTTTCATCGGCATCTGTTATTTAACGTTCTAAAATTCCGTGTTAACGCTCTTACGCTATGTGTAAGAGAAGTAAAGCTAGGTTTCCACGCAAGTGGTTAGGGTGGCGGCACGGGGCGGCAATCAATCAAGGCATTCCGTTCAAAACAAGTCGCACTTCTCTGCCGCAAAAAAGATTTCGCAAGTCATTTTTGTCCGTAAATACCTATATAGTTATGGCAACTAGCTAAACTTTGTGTTTTAAGTTTCTGTCCGTCTGTAAACCTGCTACTTTATTCGAAGTCCATGTATGTTTCCTAAGTAAACAATGAAAATCCACAAAACTTTAAGAGCTTGTTTGTTTTTTAAAATAATAGTGACAGATACGTATATTAGCTTATCTTTATCTGTACAGTGTCTGTTGTCCATCTGCAACTCCATACACTTTACTTGGTGAAATTGTCCCGATTAAACAAAGAGATCTGATGATATCCATCACCAATGCTCAACAGTTGCTGGCAGCTGCTCTTATACCTCGTAAGTTGACAATTTTCTTTATTTAAACATGAAGTGCAAGTACATCATATATTTATCCTGAAAGGGTTAGTCATCAGATATATTACGAACGTTAAAAGTTACATCATTATATCCATCTGTAATACCTTTTACGTTAGCGATGGCATTCCGTCCTTAAGCATTGCAATGAAACTAAATCTGAATAGGGGTTAGCCTATTGTTTTTCGCATTTAATTGGGTACAAACGAAACTTAAGACAACTTTTATGAAACACAAATTACAACTTTTTGTTCCTCTTAATAGAATTGAACCCGGTCAAATTTCGACTGTACCACGCACCATTTAGTCTAATATTTGTTATCTAATAAATGTATAATTAAATAAGTATATAAAACGTAAACTATAAGAATTTCAAGCCTAAGCCCACTGATAAAGAAATTACAGAGATACAAATCGATTATGATTTTACTTTTACACAGAAGTCGTATCGGACATTTTTTCTAGCCTAGCTCTCAATAGCCAAGTGTCTAAAGTGTAACGTGTGTGTGATAAGAAAGTTGGTTTCAAACGACCATGATTAAATATTTTTTGACTTTGACTTTAAAAACACAGCAGCCTTAAAAGTACAAGTTTTTCGCTTTGTTAACCTCTGGAGCACAGACCAAGTAACAATATACCGGCTTACGTACCCGACGTCGCTAAAGACACTATTGCAAAATAAAATGCAAACATTCCGTCATGTGAAAATAAGGAAACAAAATTTTAGCAATTTGGTTTGCCCTTTAGTTTTACTACTTTCTACCCTGTGTGGAACCAAATAGTTTCGCTTGATTATTAAATGCGAGGTTGGAGCGTGGAGACGTAGCTTTATTCAATTAACTAAGGTAAATTAATCAAAAAACATTTATTGACTGTGAATATTTTGCTATAGTTCTAGTATCTTCATCACTATCAGATACCCACATGTACGAATACTACTACTGTAGTAGTAGTACTACTACGAATACTACTACATACATATAACATTTAGTTCGTATGTCGTCTCAAGGTTAATTAAATATGGTTTAAGTAACTTATTAGTACAGTATCACGGGAATCTTGATAACAATAAAAAATATGAATATATTATATCATGAACTTCCATGTTAATTTATCGGAGAAGGTTATTTTTGATGATTATGTTTTAATTTCAGTGATGGCGTGGGGAATTTTGTCATTAGACTTCAGACTAGATTTCGGTGCCTATGATTTTCGATCATGGAGGTTACTTTCCATTACATTTTCGTGCTTATTTCTAATTAGCACTTTTTTAATGTCGTTTGGTCCCGAAAGTGCTAAGTATCTAATGTCTCAGGGTCAACATGACGAAGCGCTAGCAGTCTTACAAAAGATGTATGCTGGGAATAAAGGAAGACCTGTTGAAGACTATCCAGTACGTACCTAACTTTGAAATTAATAAGTCAGTTTTTGATGTAACTAATAATGCTAAGGTGACACGACTTTATCATAATCATATCAAACCATGAAAATGCTAATCATAAATACGCACGTTGATGCGGTCCTTAGAAGAGGTCTGTGTACAGCAGCGGGTGTCATTTGTCTGAAAAGTTATAATTGTACTGAAAAAATATATATTACAAGCACAACGTTTGGTTGTGACTGTGTGAGCCGTGATTAGGACACCTAAAATCAACTTCCTCGGGAAATTATTAAAACACTATAACTTTTTTCGGACAGCAAATAAAGACAAGCGCCCTAATTATTTTTGAACCATGTAAAAATATTTAAATGATATGTAACTTAGTTCTATTGAACCGGGTACCAGGTTCCATAGCCCATACAGTACTTTTAAATCCCCTCTCTCCAAGTGTCAACGAGTTAATTAACAAGCTATCAAACATTTATTGTTATTATTTACTTAAGTCATTCAATTAGTAATTAAATAACAATTTTATTTCAGATAAAGAAGTTAAAATATTTCGAAGACGCTAAAAAAGAAAAGGGTAGTTTCTTTAACTCATTAAAAGTTCAATCTTTACCTTTAGTAAAACCTCCTTATGTAAAATGGCTGGCTCTCGAAGGATTTTTGCTGTTTGGCTTATATTCAGCGTAAGTTTTGTACATTAACTAGGTATATCATTTTGGAAATATTTAAACAAAACTTCAAGTCACCCATAACGTGATTGGCGTTACGACGTGAAAGAAAAGTGTCACATGGTAACATAGACGGAACATTAAAAGTTAAAAGTTTCTATGGAAAAAAAATTCTACGGGTGAAATTGTAAGGCACTGTTGGTTCCGCGCGTGTCGCAACAGCTACACAGATCCCTACTGACAGAAACAAAAAAAAACCTATTTTCAGCGTCAGGTAATTAAGGGGATCCCGTAGTAATACTGCGATGATGACCAAGTTCTGCATGGGTGAAGCCGCGGGTAAATGCTAGATATACATAATTATTAGATATGGCAATATGCTGCTCATTGGAATACATTTGCTGTATTTACTGGTCATTTACTGATTTCAGGTTAAACGGCCTATTTATGTGGGTACCTGACGTCCTCAACCGAGTGTTCAGTGGTGGTAGTAGTGAGTCGACTGCCTGTGAAATTATCTCTCAAGGATTGAATAACGTAGGTGATTTAATAATTATAATAATAATAACAATATATTTATTGATCTAAAAGGTTTACATCATTTGTGCAGTACATTACAATGACTTTACAAAAATTCTGGAGTAGGTAAAGTTGATACTTAATTTTCGTCTTTATTTTTTAGATTTATTTCTTTATTTTAGCCTGTATACAAGGACTTCGTACTTCCGTTTGTCTGTCACATACAAACTAGAGACTTTAAGAGAGATCGTCAATGTAGTAACCCTTAATTGTTTCAATTTGATTGCAAGGTCCGTTTTGGGAAGTCAGAAAACTTTTACAAGATCAAAAATACGGCCGATTTAGGGGCGTACAATGATGTTAAAGGAAAAACTAGTAAATGGATTTTGTTAAAAAATTTTTTGTCATAAGTAAACACCGATATCGAGATTTTCGAATTATGAGATATAAGTTTAATATGATTTTCAGACAGTGGAAGCAGACGTAGAAGTATGTACCGATAGCTTAGATCGAATGACATTCATTATTACTGCTTCCGCAAGTAGTGCCTGCGCTGTTATTGCAGTAGCTGTTAGCAGTGCAATCAAGTTTATTGGCAAGAAAGCAATTATTATTTTCACCATGTTCCTTATGGGGGCATTTTGCATCACAAGCGTTTTCGTGACGCAGCCGATTGTGTTCGCTATACTCCTTTGTGGAATACAATTGGGCGGCATTTGTATTGGACCAATTAATGCGTTTGCTATTGAAATATTCCCCACCAAGTTAAGGTAAGTTGTCAAAACATGAACTATGCTAACTTACTAACTTAACATTTTAAACTTTATATTTAACAAAGTTGCGGCTATAAACTGAAATATGTAGTCACAGCAATCTTATATATTGTACAATCCTTCTAATCATCCAAACATAAATTTATTTAAACATATATTTAATTGCAAAAGGTTTTTTATCTATTTATTGCAGGTGCTAGTGAATATCCACAGAAATAAGTTATTTGCATTCTATTTCTTTCTGTCGAAAAAGAGCATTCAGGTTACTTGATATTTGGTCCAGAGATAACAGAGCCATTCTCGATTCGACTTTCGTGTTGTGCGGTCGCGTTCTAGAGCGTCAAGTGCTCTCATTGTGCTCCGTTTAGTGGTGACTCAGTTGGTGCGCATTCCTGTGTGGTATTTTGCCTCAGTGCTGACTACTGGCCTCGGCACGTACTAAAGGCCCCAGATGACGATCCCGCTGTCCGGATAGCGAAATTAGTCTCAACGACCTCCCCGAATAGGGACTCCCCCCTCACACGACGCCGACGTCCCCGGGTGCGATGGCGCCCGAACGGATACACGAGGTATCAAAGAGTGCCGGGGCGCTTCTCGCCCCCACTCAATTGCAACCGCATCCGCGTAACGGGGAACACCCCTCCTGGCGGTGACTCACCTTCGGGTTCGAGACTCACGCCGGTCGAAGGGACGCCCCCGAGAGCAACAACCCAAGCCGAGGCCTTGGGAGCCCTTGAGCGTTGGGCGCTATACGGGCTTAAGCTGCTTCAGAAACTCGCCCAAAAAAGCCCGGTGAAGGAGAAGGAGAAGCCGCAAGCAAAACTCTTGTGTAGCTAACAGATGGGTGATGTAAGAACATTACGTGTAACTTAATACAACTTTTTTTATAGGGGAATGGGCCTTAGTTTAATAATGATGATTGGACGTACGGGATCAGTAATCGGCACCAATGTAACAGGAATATTGATCAATAATTCTTGTCCTACTACTTTTTACATGTTTGGAGGACTGCTCATATGTAAGTATTTTATGATTTATTTTATTAAATTATTATAAACGTAAATCTTCAATGCAGTGGCCTTCCAACAGCAGTGTCGTGGTGCAAAGTAATAATAACTTTACGCACGAACGTTTAGGTACACTTTCGTATGCAAAGTTCGCCGATGTGAAAAAGGCTATTAAAGCTGTAGTTATGGAAGATTCTTCAGGCAGTGATTTAACGAGTTTCATAGTAACATTGTCTTATCTGTGCTGCACCTTCGAATTGATAATGGTTTAAAATATAAATTTTAAGTCTCGCAAAATCTCTAAAAAGCCCGTAGCTCCTTCAAGAGTTTAAATCATTATGTTAATTATACATATTTTTTCCTTATAAGGGTTTCGCAAATAAAACAGCACAACACTTTTATAGTTTTATCTCGTCCGTTCGTCTGATGCATGTCACATACACAGCCTTATAAATAAGACATTTCAAGGATTCTAATGAAATTTTATTAATAGACGACTTTTGTAAACCAACATACCTACCAGACAGTAGTAGTAGACGTAGACAGTAACGAAATTAAGGGAAAAAAAATTAAGGCTAGCTCTGTAACATAGAAATGGGAGAAGAAACTTTATTTGTAACGGACTTCAAAAAAATGGAGAGTACTTATTCGATGATTAATGTGTATGTATGTAATATTGTTGGGATTGCACAATATTCGTGTATGTCTACGTGAGCTTCGCATTTCGGTGCCGAATTTTGTAAGTGTATGTTTATATGTTTGTATGTATGTTTAGTATGGCGTATTAGTCAGAAACCAATATTCGGATTCTAATATTTTTTGTTTTTGTGGATTAAGTATTGTTTAATTCAGGGAACAGTGCAAGTGTACCATATGGTAGCAATCAAGCAAACGATCCGTCTGACGTTAAGCGGTCATTGTAGCCTTTAGACGCTTGCAACGCTTGGGGCATTATTCGCGCGTTAGCGACCCTATAAAACTCCAATCATTCTCTTCTAAAGAACCTCATACTTTAGTGATCGTACTGACATAATGTACGTCAAACTACGAATATGAAAATTTAAAATTAAAAAAATGTACCATCTTCAAAAACCCACTGAAAGTAAATAATAAACCTTACGCGCACACGTGTTACATCGCTCACTTAGTGTTTTCTTGTCCATGAAGTCGAATGCCAAAAAAAAAAATTATTTATAATTTATATGCCATAAATTTGCAGCAAATATACGAGGCAATTATTTTTTTTTGGATTTCGACTTCAAGAAGAAAAAAATAATGAGCTCTATGTTACACGAGTGTTCGTAAGGTTTATTTATTAGGGCGATTTGAAGGAGGTGAAATTGATTTTTTTTTTTTTTTGGTGGTTTGGGTTTTCGTTTATAGGGTATTTTATAGGGGCAAGTGTTTTAAATGCTATAGTTTGTAAGTTTTTCTTAAGTTCCAGATTCGTTGATTTTATTTACCCCATGTAACTTTTCAGCCGGCCTATAACTTAACGACGAATACTTTAGAATACGAGCCTAATAAATAAAATTACGTTTTTTTGGTTTCAGTGTGTGGATTGCTAACTTTTCTTTTACCAAATAATAATAATAATCAACACAACTCTAAAAAAGTCAATAGAAAGTCTTCATATACTACTTCTATTGTTGAAGGCCAGAACGGAGTCAGAAGTGTTGCAAAGTTGTAAGCTGACAAAGGGTCTAGCATGGATGCTTTTTATTGAGAATCAACCTCGATTGACTGAAGAATACTTTATTTTCGAGTTTATTTTTGTAATAACTAAAATTATCTGATGTGCCTGAAATTTAACGAGAAGTCGAGAAGAAAACTGGGGGATGGGGGAGGGGATCCTATGTACCTATGTTTCTCTACATAAAATTGAAAATTTACGTATTTTATTTGAATATTTATTATTATAGTTTTATTGTTATTATGTCTAATAAATTATCTTCCCGTTACAGCTATTAAATTATTGATATCCAATAATTATGCTTTTATTTTATAGATAAACTAGCTTATTTCCGACTTCATCCGTGTGAATTTTCGAAAACAAAAGCTTTATGGTTATTATGAAATCCTACAAAAATATTAAAATTCTCTATCAAATTTTCATCTCTCGTATTGTCCTATAGGGATCGATTTTCCAAATCGGTAAAAAGCCGTCAATTATATTTTCAATGTAAAGGCCAAATACCAATTTTTATGCATTAGGTTTAAAAATCACAAACATCCAACCCCCCATTGTCCCTCTTAGGTCATTTGCAAAATTTTTTCTTAGTACTGGCCTACTTAATAACAGAAATAATTATCAGTGCAAAATTTCAAGTGTCTAGACTACGTAGTTTGGACTTTGTGCAGTTGCGTAGCTAGGTGACAAAAGGCTCTGGGGCAAAAAAAGATCGAGATAGATTTTATCAAATAAATGTTTTCCCTTATCAGTTTCATACGCACTTACTTTTGGGGCACGGATCTACCTTTACTGAGGGTTATTTAGTCCACACTCGGAACCAGTGCGGATTGTATTTTTTTGACTTATGCAGGTTTCCTCTGATGTTTTTTTCACCAAAACGCCAGTGATGTGAATAATCAATGTAATTGAGAAATTAAGAAAAAGACTCATTGGTTCACGCCAAGCACGTAAAATCGAAATCCCTCGGCAACCAAATACTTTTTTAAGGGTTTTTATATAAAATTAATTACATACACTTTAAATATGTAAACTTAAAGTAGCTTAACACCTTCATCATCAACTCTTTATCGTGCTAAATTTAAATATGTATATAAAAGAAAGTTGTGTTAGTTATACTATTTATAACTCAAGAACGGCTGAACCGATTTGGCTGAAAATTTGTGAGGAGGTAGCTTAGTTTTTTTATGTTCCAGTGCGAGTCGGACTCATGCAATAAGGATAAACCGATTTTAATAAAATTTTGGTAAGTTGTTATGCACGAGCCAGGGAAGGTTTCTGAGAAAGAAAAAAAGGGTCAAGTGCAAGTCAAGACAGGGTCAAGTGCGAGTCAAGTTCGAGTCAACACAGGTTCAAGTGTGAGTCGGACTCACGCAATAAGAGTAAACCGATTGTAATGAAATTTTGGTAAGTTGTTATGAACACGCAGGGGAAGGTTTTTGAGAAGGAATAAAAGGGTAAAGTGCTAGTCAAGATAGGGTCTAGTGCAAGTCGGACTCACGCAATAAGGGTAGATTGATTGTCATGAAATTTTGGTAAGTTGTTACGCACACGCCGGGTAAGGTTTCTGACTTAGTACAACCCTTTTACAATAGGTTGGTGTGGCAGTTGTTTTAAAAAAAGAAACAAAGTTTGCCGGGTCAGCTAGTAAGTATTAAAACAATCTTTATTTTTCCTAATTGATTAATTTCATAATAAAAGAGTGCTTCAGGTGACGGTGCGTGGAGGGCTCCTATTTATACGTTTTTGCTAAATTCTCAAATACACAGCCTCCTTCTCATTTATCTATTACTGCAAATTCCTAACGTATGTGGATTTAAATGTCAACTTGTCCAAGTAATTGATGTTTCCAGTGAGGTAAATTTTTTGGTTAATGCATTTTTAATACAACGCAAAGAGCTTCTGAAATAAGATTTTGTCGAAAAAAAGAGTTAAATAAATTGCTTTGTTTTGTATTACAAAAAGTATTGAGTAAGAAAGCTAAGCTACTGAACAAAAAACATCAATTACTTAATCAAGCTGACAGTTAAATAAATATATGTTTGAAATTTGGCTTAATACATAAATGAGAAGGAAACTTCAAACTAGAGAAATTGCCAAAAGTGTATGAAAATATGAAGTCGAACCGTCCACGCACCGCAGCCTTAATAAGGCATATTTTATTTATTTAATCCGTTAAATCTAAATAGATTGCGAAACCATCTAATGAATAGGTATTTCTTTTGTTTCCTTCTTATCCTAACTTGCTAAATCAGATGACAAAACCGTCAAGTGGGCAATTTAGGAGAATTCACTACAAATTTCTGATTCCTTTCAACTGAGTGCAACCTGTTATATTTATATTCTAAGGTGGAAGGACTTTTCAAAAGTTCAGTTTCAGGTTCAAGTTTGATAGTCAATTTATTATTTACATAGGTACATATACGTAGTTATTTAAACATATTAGTTATAAAAAAAAATGTTTATTTCAGGTATCTTCAGTAAAACTTGAGGCTATATTGTTGTTTTTTAATTACTGATATGTTTAAATAACTAAATGTTAATGTATCATTTTGTTCCAGTTGTTCTTTTGTTTGTGTAGGTAGACCTCAGTGTATAAAAAAACGCCTCAATTTGAAAATTATTCAAAAGCTTTTCCCATATGAGTTCGCAGAGCGTCTTGTCCCAAAGTTTCTGAGATGATAAAAAAACTGGTTGCCTGTAAAGTCGGTATACGGGCGAAAGTTTTACGTGACAATGATTTTATGTCTGTCTCTCTCGCTCTTAGGCGGGCGCGTGCCTCTCACTCGCTCTCATTGTGAGCGCATAACGTGAGCGGAGCGTAACGCAGTTTCTTGAAGTGTCACCCGGCAAACCAATTTATAAGACGTTGTCACGTCAACAATTGGCGGATCATAACTCGGACAAGCAGTATTTCAAAAGTTTCTAGCTGGATTAAAAATTAAATTTCAAAAATCAAAAGAAAGAGCTATAATTTTACTAATGAGAGGCCATGTACTATGGGACTGAAGACAAAAACGCAGGGATACCCAAACCACCAAACCACACAGGTGACGTGGCTTTTGACCAAATCCTTTCATCAAATTCAATATTTAGTATTTTTGTAAATATTTACATTCTAACTTTCGTAACAATTTTTAAAAATCCTAGAGTTTACATGAACTTAAATAATAGGTAAATTAAGGTACAAATTAACAAATAATTATAAATGATAAATGAGAATCAATTGCCAAAAGTCTATCAAAAATTGATTAAAAATTTTGAATTTTGTCATTAACAAAATCTGGAAATGATTCGTCGAAAATTGATTATACTAAAATGCGTAAAGATTTTTCACAATTAGGTATTCTCATTTCAGGAAATTCCTAAAAATGGAAGCTATCAATAATATGAGATTAATAATCTTGACATAAAAATAATTCGCATTTTGACATTTAATTCAGACAAACTTTTATACTCGAATTTGAACCATTTTTGTCAAACACTTGCTTTAATCATCATAATCATCATCATCATCATCATATTAGCTCATTTTGGTCCACTGCTGGACATAGGCCACCTCTACGGCACGCTATTTCTCCAAGTCCTCTGCCTTCCGCATTCAGCCACCTTTTTAAGGTCGTCGGTCCACCAGACTGGAGGGCATCCCAACCTTCGCCTTCCAATACGCGGTCGCCACTCTAGGACACGTTTGCTCCATAGTTCAAAATTATAGTTTTTGTGAATGTTTATGTCTCAACAACATTAACAAGTAAATTTAAAATCAAATGTTTGTAAAATAACGTGTAGTTTCGTTTGCAGCCTCATACTACGTTCCCACTGCTGGGGCACGGCCTACCCTCATCATTTTACGAGGGTGATTGGGCGATAATCCACACGCGGGCGGATTGTTAAGTTTAAATAGGTCTTTTTTCCTTTTTTTTTAATGTATGCAGGTTTCCTTACGATTTTTTCTTCACCGTAAAGCCAGTGGTGTGAATATTCAATTTACTTGGTACATTAAGGAAAAGTCTTATTGGTACACGCGGGATTCGAACTTCTGCCCCTTATATTGAGAGTCAGACTCCCTTATTACGTTTTTATAGACAATGGTACTTCGTGGTAATTCGTGCGCGAGTCCGACTCGCACTTGGCCGATTTTTGTCCCTTAAGAGTGTACGCTTGTTTCATCTGAGATAAGTAGAAACAAGTAACAAAATTAAGGCGATTTTTCGATTATTGACATACTCAATGTAGAGTTTTCCAGTTGATAGCTACACGATTCAGCGTTTTCGAAACAGGATGAATAAGTCTATTAATAATATTTTCAAAACTATATATATTAAAGGTATTTCTCTCTATAGCGATACTGCACGACTTTTCGATTGTAACTTGTCTAAGCCCCCCTACGCATCGGATCTCCCAGCCCACGCCAGTTTTACTTAAGTTTCTGAAATTTACTTCTGCTTTCTCAGTGCCGGTTTTAGGACTACCAGCGCCCTGGGCGAGATTTCTATGGCGCTCATTAGCTGCTGTCCAAACTCATGTGGAAAAAGAAAATAATAAAACAAGGTAAAGAATCAATAAGCAACCATTTATAAAATATACGAAAAGAATTTTAGGTTTCTGGCCTTGTGTTTGTTTCCGCCATTTCATTTCTGATTGACAAAGTTGCCAAGTTTGTCAATAAGGTTCAAGATTCAGATTTTGTCGATCACAGATAGGTGTAAGGCTTTGAAAACTCTTTACTTAAATTTCAATGAAACCCCTAGGTTAAGTGACTTTAAAACTATTTAATTTAAAACAAAAAAATAAATGGTTGAGACAACAAGCCTTTTCTTAAGTACGTCACACGGTAGAGTTTGCATATTTTTTTTATATAGTTTTAATCGGTCTCCTAAAAGGTACCACCATATTCACAATTTACACTACGCCATTCCTATTTGCGCCATAGAAATGCACATGCATACCAAACTTCAACTAAACCAGTCCCGTAGATTCGGAAAAAATTAGCTGTGACAGACGGACAGACACACGGGTGACCCTGGATGTACGGAACCCTAAAAAAGTTTTGGAGTACTCATTTAATTGTTCGATTTGAACAGTAAGAAATAAAAGCCCAATAGACCGCTAAAAACATCCTTTGTATCAGAAGTTATAGCCACATCACGGGCAGATTCACAGCTTAGTGTTTAACATGTTCCTGATGAATGCTTTTCGTATTTTAAAAACAGGCTTAATTTAAGTTCTAGAGGCAACTCCTTAGTGGTAAATAAATATAAAAAGCTCCTAATAACATCAATAGCAGACTAATCCTTCAGTGAGCAAAACTTGCACTAAAGAATCGGGTCACACTTAAGTGGATACGTGGCCACTGGGGCAATGATGCAGCAGAATAACAGGCAAAGAGGGAACCAGAAACTAAAATAGTGGGACTTGAATTGATTGTACCGATATCCTTTACCCAAATAAAAACGTGGTTACGCGACAGAGTTGGCAGAACAAAGGGACTGCAAACAAGCTAAGGCTGCTCTCACATCGCTGAAGCTCCTATCGCACAAACTACTGGAACTCACTAGGGAAAACCTCCGCCACATAGCTAGCATTACTGACTACCGATTTCTGATTGTCTGGATGCTGAGGAGACACCAGCTTACGTGATCTTGCACTGCAGAAGTATGAGAAAACAACGGGCAAAGCTTCTGGATAGTTCGGAACACCTCCTAGATTTTTGTACAGAGCTAAATTTTGGTTATTCATACAGTAACCAATGACGGAGAGATTGGTTGCTTACGTTATGGCCCAATTGTGAGGCTAAGTGCGGAAAACATACGCCCAACTAAATAACTAACATCAATTTCTCTTAGTTCCATTAAATTTTTTTTTCTGCAAAACAACAAAACAAAAGCTTTAACGGAACTGTGAAGCTGCAACTTGTGCAAATTTCGAAAAAGTTCCCTTAAACCTAGTCCTATCTCAAGATTTTTAAAATGTTTGAGATATTATGGCATTTTGTGTGAAAATTTCCAGCTTAACAGTCCCATTTACATTGCTTTTCTTATTTTCAGCATCTTTTTGTCATAGTCACAAAATGAGTACTCATTTAATAATATATTATGTTTAATTTTGAATCCTGTGAAACTCAATTTGAGCGGACTATATGCAATTTATTAAGACTCTTTAAGATGACCTAGCTGCTGTCGAAAATGCTATAAGTTATAATACGCAAATGGATCAGCGGATAGAAATAAGGCGGCTCCGGCGCCCCTTTATATCTGGCGCCCTGGGCGGTCGCCCTACTACGCCCTACCCTAGCGCCGCTACTGTGCTTTCTAAAGAAATGCGCCGGAGTAATTTTCTGCAGTGAGTAATCGCCCAAAAACCAAAAAGCTACGACGGAAATGTTTCATATTTCCGATTATTGTGCAGGGCGATATATATTATTAATACACACTAAAGAAGTTATAGAAGAAAAACAGTATTTTAGATGTCTGTCTTCCTTAAATCGAAATATTCTTGGATAACTTGACATATTTGTACACAGTACACGTACAGTAAGTACAGTAGATATACTATACTGACATATAGCAAAAAGCTATCGGACGGAAAAAAAATCCGCTAAGAGCTATAAGTGAATTTTCATATTTAAACACTTAAACACAAATACCTAAGTTTCGAAATAAAAAATATTGAATAATTTGTCATCCATGATGTTTATGCTTGACGTTGCAAAGTTTCAGCGACAGAAGCAATACTGTCACGGTCCAACCTCCTCAGTGACCAGACTAGATGCCTATCGCGTGTCGATGAGACAACTTTACAATAATCAAATTGTAATAATATTGCAACCGCAACCTCTACCACTACGCCACTAGTTACTCCTACGCTACTCGTTCCCGCGTTCGCATCAACGAAATATGTGTATGAAAATAAAGGAGCGCCTAGCGGGCGCGCTTTAAAACGGTTTTTTTTCGTAGGACTTTTAATGAATACGCGAACGCGATAGTAGAGTTATAAATACGCAAAAAAACACACTAAACACACTGATGACGAACTTCAAGAAGTAAACCAGGATAGGGCAGAGGAAATTCTTTTAAATAAATCTGTTCATGGATTCTCATATGTGACTATTCTCAACGCATGCCTGCCTATTGGGGTTATTTATCTTAGGGAACAGTGTACTATGTATGAACACTATATCATAATTTTTCGTTAACTCATTGTGACGTGTCGACTGTAGATTCTTACCTAAGTATACAATTATATATTGAAGATAACGTTTATTATATCACACAACGATGATAACATAAGATAAATATTTTTCGAACAGCATTAACCTTTCCGCGTTCACATGATTAGTTTAACCTAAGATTTAATTTAAATTATTATTAAGCGTTAATAGTTAAGAACTGCCTGCAAATGCAAAATATAATAACTGAAGTCATTTATGGTTTTAATCTGTAAATAGGAAGATTAAATGTTTTAATTAAATTAAGAGAGGTTTGCACTAAATATTGTTTTGGTGATTGGTTAAACATGAAGCAAACCAAGATTAACAATGTTATGGACGGTGTTCCGACCTCTGAAGAATTTGTTGCTGATTTGGAACAAGCTCTTTCAGTTGCAGGTACTTAACTTTGAAAGATATTTCTTTGTATTTCTGAATCCGTGGGGGTTAAATTTTATTAATAACTATTTAATGATTAAAATTAAATTATTTAAAAAATTAAATAAGGTAAATATATTTTTATTTATGTAGGATAGATAGACATGGGCATACAGAAATGCATACATCTTGATTTATATAGTATTTCTTAATTCTTTAAAGATTATGTGTGTTTGTAAGATACTTGGACTTTATAAGTCACTAAGAGTTGTATGTGACGTTCATAACGAGCGTATTTCCAGAGCAAAGATGTAGTTGGAATTTTCATCAGTTTGACTTGTGCCTCGATAACTCAATGGTAGAGCACTAACACGGAATGTAAGGGTTGCAGGTTCAAGTCCTGGCTCGAGGTTAATCTTTTGACTGCATCTATGCTATGAATGTATTTATTTATATTGTTGATTTTACATTGTTACTCCAGAGACCTATATAAATTCTATAACTGGTTCGCAGTATTAAATTTTTCCCGTGATATATAGTTCGTGGTTAAACTCCCACAGAAACTTTCTATTCTTATCTACCAGAGTGTTCATGCCTTTAGCGATAATTTTTTTTATATCCTAAATTATTGCTAATATTAGGGAATAGGAATGTATTTTTTTTCGTCTAAATCCTTAAAATTAGGTATTTTAATCTTTTTTTATCAAAATTATACCACCGTCATATGTTATTTTTTCATTTAATAACAAGGAGCACTTCACTAGCTTTTAACCCCTTGTAAAGGGATAAATTCTAATAAAGTTGAAAGACGTCATTATTTTCTTTCTACTTTTCACGGTTTTATTTACAAAAATACATGGATTCCCAAACAAAGATTCATCTTCTATTTAACGCCCTATAGGAAATAATTTGTCGAAAACGGTGAAACAAGTCATTCTTCTTAATTTTAATAAAAATAACGGAATTCATATATAACTTCCAAACTTTTTCGCAAAATCCTTTTCTTTAGGGTCCGTAGTTTAGTTATAATAATCATTCAGCTAGTCAGCACATTTTCTTTGGCGTTTTCATTTAATTCGTCGTGGATTGATCGACTAACTGACAGACAATAAACGCAGAGCTTTTATATAGATAGGTACATAGAAGGGATAGAAACTTGATATTTTCAGTCACTTTCTTAAGTGGTGTAGGGAAGCACTAACAATGAAAGTTTAACAAAATTTAAAATTGTGAATATCTCGAAAGCTTGAAAATTGGAACATTGATTTTCCTAAAAAAATGAGCTAGCACGTGTTTTGGGATTGTTGTTTATTTTTAAAAACGAAGGGTTCCCCTATATCCTATCCTGAACCCCAGTTCACACAGGAAACCGCGGGACAGTATTCCTCCTCATCACAACGGTGCAACGAAGTATCTTAATTTTGGGCTAAGGAGTAGCTAAATAAAGGGGCTGAAAATGATATAAAATCCTTTTTCCCCAGTTAATCAAAAGTTCTAGTACGAAACCTATAAAGATAACTAAATAATAATTCGAGGGAAGCCACTGGAAAAGGCTAGCAGTGATAAATGCGGTAAAAGGTAGTATTATTAAACTCGTTACAATGAAAAATTCGAAGCTGAAATTTTATGCTTTTAGTCGCAGACGCTTTTACTATGAAAACATCTATTGTTTGTTCACTAACGACATATTTCGTCCCTCTTACGTCAATGTGGCGCTCTTCGCGGACGATACGGCGCTCTGCTGTTCTCACCGACACGTCCGTCGAATAAGCCTAGCCCTCCAGTCTGCCGCCAACGCCTTAGGCGATTGGTTTCGGAAGTGGAGATTCAAGTTAACCCCGAGCAGCAGTGCACTTCGCCCGGGGTAAAAAATCGAAAAAGGCCACGAGGAAAATCTCCCCAGACCACCTATATGGCCAACCCATTCCGTGTGTAAATAAGGTCAAATACATAGGAGTCACATGTGAATAAATTTTAGTCACATTCAAATTAGTTTTAAGAGCGGTTGTCCAATCCGAGTTTCGTGTCCAGGACACCCTTGCGCAAACCGCCGCAACTTTTCGCTGAAGAGTGCAAGCAGCAAGTGTAGTTGTGAAGGCCATCTGCGGCCAACAACAGTAGCCAGTAGTTAGAAAAAAAAAGAAAAAAAAAATATAAAAACATGGGTGAGAGCATTTGCTGACGAGAAAATTACGATAAAATGTACCAAAATAGGTATACATATAAATAACTTTAATACATATTTGATTATGATATTAAAAAATGTTTTTTTCGTTTGTATGACACGGCTGTTTAAGCCAGTCAATCCAATATTTGGTCAATAGAGCTATAACCTCTTATAGGTATAACCTCCAAGCATTTTATAACCTCTGAAAGGGTAGGAAATAAGACAGTTCGACTTTAAAATTAGTCTAGGACGTATATATGTATATATATATATATATATATATATATATATATATATATAATCTGAATCTAGCTAGGTTTCATTTTTAGTAAACGTCGTTTTATCTGTGTTTTCAGGCAATGATAAACTGAAAAATATGACTCTTCCTGACATCTATAGGCGAGTAGTAATTCTATTTATTATACAATAGATGGCTTTGTTAAAAAAAACGAGCAAAGCTCGGTCCTCTTGGTACTATATATTAATATGACTAAGTGAAATTGCTACTTTTATAGTTCTAAAGAAATATTTGAATTCTTGAATTTATAGTTGACAGAAATCAGAGAAAATCGAGATTTTCAACGTGCGGTCACGTGCTGTGCCTATTGTAGGAAGAACTGTGTCTCTTTGTTTGCTTGAATAGTATAATTATTATGTCTTTTTACACTGGTCGAAACGGCACCCTTTTACTTGGATATGTTATAGCCATAATATTCTCTTATTTTTCTTAGATAAATTATTGAGTCCTATCAAATATTCGAGTAACATGTCTAATCCCACTTTGCTAGATAATGAAACAGTACGAATAAAACATTTCATACTTCGGTCAAAGTACGAAATTAAATGCAACATGACTTTTAAAAATGCTAGGTATTGAATTTATTGCATTATCTATATCTACATAAACCTACACCTAATAAAACTGTAAAAGTGTCAATTTTGTACATTGATAAATTTATGTAAATAAAAATTGTTTGGGGTAATCAGAAAGTCATTCTTTTTTAATTTGTATTGCATATACGTTTTTACATTTTGAATCGTCAAAGTTATTAAGTATGTGCCCTACTTGAATGTGCAGTTTTCTGCATATTTTTAAAATCGATTCCTCTCTCCTGTTGCAAGTTTGGAAAAAATAACATGGCTTTCTACATTCTTTAACTAGTAAGTTACTGTATTTGTTTTAAGATGTTAAAACATCGCTTTAAAAAAATAACGACAGAACCTCTCGTTTTTCTATTATAAATTCATTACTTCTTATCAACTAGTAGAGGGAACATAATTTATTTCATGAAATGTTAAGTAACTATAAAGCTAGAAAATAATAGAATTTTTATATCTTATGTGATATAACTGTAATTTATTATTTTCCAATTTTACGCTAAGCTGTTCGCCTATCTATAAAATATTTTTGCCACTGAAAAATGAGCTCTATTTGAGAATGACATCGTCAATTTCAGCTTAACGCCCATAAAGCAATTGTATATGCGCGTTGGGGGCCCTCTTAAATACATTTTTTTAAACATTTTACACACCAAAAGTAACCCAACCCTACCTCCCAACAAGAGTAGGTAGGTAGGTACCTCCTATCGTATATTGTTTTGTTAATCTCATTCACAGTGGTGCCTCCGCTAAGCAAAAATTTACATGGCCAGTCTAGACGTAGAGACTGGTAGGAGCTCGTCTAAATATTCAAAATAATACGACTAAATAATATTTTCTCTCTGAAATCTGGGTTTCTTGCACCAATCCTTATAAATTAAAATGGGACCAATCTGTGGGTTAATCCTTCCCTATATACGTAAAAAAATTCCAAATCGGTTTGAAATAGAACCTTGAGGACCGTCCAACATTACCTAAAGATTTGCCGTGTTATATTAATACAGTAGACATCTTATAGTTTTTTCTGTATTTAAAATTAATTTATAGAAGTTATTATTCAGATAAGGCATAAAAAAAAATTTAAACAAATTGTATTCGAGAGCTTCGCCCGCTCTAAATTTGGTTATCGGCATAGGATTCTTAAGGCAACTCCTCAATTATAGAAAAAAACTAACACTTGACGTTATCTCTTCGTGTGTGTGTCTTTTTCTCTCTCTCCCTCTCTGTGTCTATCTCTATCTCTCTCTCCCTCTCTTTCTCTCAAAAATATAAGATAATGATAATTCGCGCCACGTAAGTTGAACTAAAATGGCGGCCGTCTGCGCAGGTACAGTACGGAGAAATGTACCAACGAACCAAAAATGTGTTACTGCGCAGGTTCAACTTACGTGGCGCGATTTATAACTAATTAGGTACTGAAAACTATTTAACTAATGGATTAACCTCGCTATCTTGGTGCTCCATACAAACTTTGAACCCCCATTTCACCCCTTTAGGGATTGAGTTTTGGAAAATCCTTTCATAGTGCACGCCTACATCATAATAGCTATATGTGTACCAAATTTCAGTTCTATCCGTCGAGTGGTTAGAGCAGTGCGTTGATGCATCAGTCAGTCAGTCAGTAACGGTTGCCTTTCATATACACAGGTAACATAGTTAAAGTTTCGTTAACTTGCGTTAAGTGTATAATTATACTATAAGGATACTTACTATAAATTCCAAAATCTCCTTTAGAGGAAGCTGTTACCTTTTAAGTCGATACCTACTTAGTATTTTAATAAAGTGCCGAGTCACTGCAAACATCTCGATACATCACAAAATGATTACCTCTAAAAATCTTAAGAAGTATATAGGTATTACGTAAATAGAAGTAAATATTTGTCAAAAGCTTATAATTGTCTCGCGACAATTTTCATAAGCTTCATGTAAATATAAGGTAAGTATTGTCTAATACTACTTTTAACTAGTGGAAGCAATGACCTTATTAACCGGAAAATTTATACCTAGTCATAGCTCCTGTCATTACAAGGGAGCATCCAATTGAGCTGGAATTTGGCAAAAAGATATAGTGTTCGTACGGTATGGGGTTCGAAGATGTGCTTACTTGTCAGCGCTACTCGAGTATTTCAAAATAAATTTTGCAATGTTATTCTATCTATAAAGTGACTTACTTAAAGTTTGCGGCTATTTTTAGCAAATAATCGTTAAGCATGATTTAAACAAATTTAATATATTGAATATGATCTCACTTAACACTTTCTATAATTAACGACAGTAAATTTTAAATAAAAAATATCGTAATCGTAAAGTTAAATAAAAAATTACATATTTAAAATCGTAAAAAAATGTGTACATCACTATTTAATTATCCTGTCTATAACTTTTATGACTTTCTACTGTGTGACGTCATGCCTTTACACAGTGAGGTCATGATATAGTTAGATAGTTATATAAGTTTAATTATCTAACACTAGCTTTTACCCGCGGTTTATAGAAGAAAAAACGAATCTAAAGTATAGAGATAGTTTGAGTGCCGGGGAAGCCTATCCCCTTCCCCGGCACTCAAACTATCTCTATACCAAATAACATCCTAGTAAGAGAAGTTTAAGGTTTGCGAGAAAGAATCGCATGCGGATTTTCGTGGTTTGCTACAGATTTGTTACGGTTTGTTCTTTGCACGATTTTTTTCTACACTATCCCTGAAGTTTAGTAGAAGATCAGTGACACACCGACTACAGCGCCACCTACCGGGTCCAATTGTAAATTCAAATCTGCAGGGACTCACTCGAACGTATACAAAAAATATCATTAAAATATTCCCTGTCGTTAAGGAGAAGATCAGTGACACACCAAATCCAGCTCCATTTGTATTTTCAAACCATCCAGGAATCCATTGAAATATTCAGACAAAATTTAACCCAAATCATACCAGCCGTTTAGGAGAAGTAAGGTGACAAATACACGTGCAGAAGAGTTATACGTAGACATAAAACCGACTCACACTTGACGTTTTCAAGAAGCCTATGTCCTTTCCCTGGTCTCAGACTATCTCCATGACAAATTTCATCTTAATCCGTACAGTGGTTTCAGAGTGAGGAGGTAACAGACAGATAGACAGCCAGACAGAGTTACTTTCGAATTTATAATATGAGTATAGAAGTATGGATATACTGAGACGGTAATACCTTAATCTCCAATCGACAAAATATAAACAATCTTTTAAACTTTAGTAAGCTCATTACCACGATTGGTTAAAAACCTGCTGGTAGATTCCGTATAGTTGTTGCTAACAATTCTCGTTTGAAATCCATAGAAATAAGATATACATTGCGCATTTGAAACTACGTATGAAATTCATCGATTGTCGCGAAACCGCAATGTATATCTTATTTCTATCAAGAATTGTAAGCAACAACTATACGGAATCGACCAGCTGGTACGAATAATTGCCTTGTAGTTGACGTTGACAGAGATGTGTCGTGACCCTTTTACTCGTTGATCATTGCTTTTTTCTGGCTAAGAAAAACTTTTAATTCTATTTACCGGTTTTTATTATTTATATTTACAGGTTTCGGATGGTACAATGTGAAGTATTGCATGGTTCAAGCCTTATTTTTAATATCCGCTATCGTAGAAATAATGGGATATTCCTACATTTTGCCAGCAGCGAAATGTGACCTCAATATGACTGATTCACAACGTGGTCTCATTGCTTCTCTACCTTATATTGGTAAGTGTTATTTTTTGGTTTTATGAAAATCTGTGGGCTTTCCTGACGACAATCCTAAAATATCTTGCTTAAAGCCAAAATTGAAAAATAATTAATATTTTTAAAATTTTAAATTCTTATATTGCAATTACATTTACTGGTCTATAAACCGTTCAGGTATCATACTAAGCAGGCGTGTTTCAAATATTTTCTTGCAAAGTTAATTGTATTTGCAAGAGGTCCTCAGACACTAGGGCGGCAATGTTCGAAAATGAAACAGTTAGGGTTTTTTTTGTCATTTATTTTCCAAAACATTTACAATATAATTAAAATCACAAAATTATTCTAAACCTTCCTACTGTCAATCCTTTTTATTGAGGATTATACGTAGGTATTGTTCTGGAATATCGGCATCGGTTGCGTTTGATAATTTTTAGCTATTATAGTCTATAATGTATTTTGTGAATTAAATTTTCAGCCGTTATCCTTACATCTTTTGCGTGGGGCTACGTGGTGGACACGTTGGGGCGGAAACGAGCTATCATTTTCAGCTCCTTGGTTACAGGAGGGTTTGGTCTTGTTGCCGCGTTTATGCCTGATCTGATATCGTTTACAGCGTTCAAGTTTTTAGCGTCACTGTGGTACGTTTTTTTCAGTATATACTCGTAACAAACCAAGGAGAATACAATAGTCAACTACGCCTGAAGGAGGGTTATGTTTTTCGAGTGTATGTATGTATGTATATTTCTGTGACACACTCTGTAGCCTCAACAGCTTGATGGATTTAAGCTTGAGAGACGTCGTAAGGTTCGTCTCAATTGTGAGAGTGACACATAAATATTTAGTATGTTTTAATTTTTATATATTTCTTAATGTTTTTGTAGTCGGGTTTTTTTTTACTATTAGCCATTTACTGTTCAGAAGATCTCCTCCCACCTTTATCTTAATAATACAATTGATTGCTTGATTATTTTAAATGCATAACTTTTGGACAAATTGTTCACCAGCAGTGGCGACGAAATAAATATCATTGTGTTTTAGCCAAATAATCTCAAGCAATAGACATTTTTTGAAGTTTGTATGTGGAATAAGATTTTTGTTTGTATGTGTTTCTGTATACCAGTATTTAAGTGGAAGAACCGATTTTGAACGGCACGCACTGACAGTAATTGATAAAATACTGACACTAAATTTTATCTTGACAGTGTCGGTTGTCCGTCTTCGACTCCATACACAATAATTGGTGAAATCGTCCCGATTAAACAAAGAGACTTAATGCTCTCTGTAACTAATGCTCAACAGTTGCTGGGAGCTGCTCTTGTACCTCGTAAGTTGGAAATTTTATTAAAACATGAAGTCAGTTTGGTCACGTTCAAAATATTAGCCCCACATGAAAACCAGTATAGTATTTAAATATATATAACCCAGATCGTGTAAGATAATGACATCTATACATACAAAAGCCTAAATCGCTGATCGTAGAGACCTAAAACTTGAAGGGTGTGGTCTTTGTATGACGTAGGCATCCAATAAGAAAGGATTTTCCGGAATTCTACTCTTAAGGGGGTGAAAAAGGGGGGCAAAGTTTGTATGGGACAACGTGATTCCTGGGTCCAATCTACTTCAAATGTTGCATAAACCTTTTTTAACAAAATTGATGGAAGACGTGTTTCGTCTTTTATTGAAATTCATCACCTAACGGGGTTAAAAGGGGGTAGAAAGTTATTTGCCTCGAAGGAATACTCCTTAGTGCTTTTGATTTAAATTACATTTTATTTTGACACATGTTTGACTCAATCCGATTTTATTCAAAAAAGGTTGAACTTACTTAAAAACATAAACAACTTCAATACTCTTTAAAATTGGAATGTCTCGAATGTCACCATACTATATTAGTACCTCATTTAAGAGGTTTCTAACATAGTATTATTTTCTCTTTGGTTTCCAAGCTCTGAGGTTAAGCGTTTTTTAGGTGTTTGATTTTTTGTGTACAATAATATTTAAAGTTTTCTTGTTCTACCTATCTTATAAACATATAAAACGCTTTGTCTTGAATGACTGACGGATCAACGCACAGCCTAAACCGCTGATCGTAGAGACCTGAGACTTGGAGGGTGTGTTTTACTGAAAGGAGTGCGAGTCGGATTCATGCAATAAGGGTAAACCGATTGTAATGAAATTTTAGTAAGTTATTAAACACACGCCAGGGAATGTTTCTGAGAAAGAAAAAAAGGGTCAAGTGCGAGTGAGACAGGGTCAAGTGCGAGTTGGACTCGCGTAATAAGGGTAAACTGATTTTAATGATATTTTGGTAAGTTTTTATGCACACGCCGGGGAATGTTTCTGAGAAAGAAAAAATGGTCAAGTGCGAGTCGGACTCGCGGAATGAGGGTAAACTGATTTTAATGATATTTTGGTAAGTTTTTATGCACACTCCGGGGAAGGTTCCTGAGAAAAAAAAAGGGTCAAGTGCCAGTCGGACTCGCGCAATAGGGGTAACCCGATTATAATGAAATTTTGGTAAGTTATTATACACAACCCTAAGAAGAAATTGACTGGCTGACTGACAAATCGATCAATGAACAGCTGAAACCGCTGTGTCTAGACGCATGACATTTTGCACAAAAGTTCTTTAAATAACGTTAGTGTGCACTAAGCAGGGATTTTTGGAAATTAATGCCCTAACGGGGTAAAATATGGGTTGGCAGTTTGCATGGAAATGGCTTAAACTTGGCTTAAGCGTTAGAAATAAGAATTAAATAAGATTCACGCGATTCACCGTTGTTGAAAAATTATTCTATAGACGGCAAAATAAAGGATGAAAATTTGTATGAGAATTCCGATGTATGTAAAACAGTCAAAAGCTGTTTTTTTTTTCAAAAAGTTTACGCAGACGAAGTTGCGGGCATAAGCTAGTTATTCATAATTAATTAGGTTATTAATAACATATTAAATTTTAATAAATACTCGTGTGTCTTAATTATGTCGCACAATCCCACAACGCTTTAAAGGCATTTGTTAGATATTTAATGTGGGATTGGACTTTTGAACGTGACTGTACATGTTTTCATGCTAGTTGTGTATTTTGTTTAATGGTGTTCCAATATTATATTACACGAGCGAGATATTTTGGCACACAAGCGGATCGGTGTCTTTTAACCAAGTTACTTAACATTTTTATTTATTTAAAATAATATAGAAAATAAACAACAGCTACTAGCAGCTGTAGCAAAAAATATTTAAGTTAAAACGAATCTATACCTACGCAAAAAAATTCAATTTGTAAAAGACAAAGACAAATTCTTTCCCGCAATTTACATTAAGAGAATACGATTCGCGGTGCCTAGCAGCGTTCATAATACAAACTAATTTTCCATTAATTTTTAATATTTACTGATCAAACACTGTGAAATGTGAAAAAACTCAAATCCTATATAACTTTTAACGTACAATTTTTAATAGGAAATTTTGTAAGCACGCTCCGAGGTGCCGCGAATCGTATTCTCTTAAATATAAATAATATATTGGTATCTAACTATGAAAACTTGAGTCTGTTGTCTTGAGAAGTTCGATAGCGCACACTAAGTCAAGACTATCGCTATTCAGACTTGTCTAACAATAACTAGGATGTCTCGAAACTATAATAACACTGTTACGTCTACGAATGTCGCTCACTGGTTTCGACGTCTGTCGAAATCGAGTTTTAAGAGGATACGATTCGCAGCAGGCTTCATACAAACGAATTTCTCACTTATTTTTGAAACTTGCTGACCAAACTCCACGAGATTTTAAAGACATGTTATAGTACCTAATAAATATCTAGGTCTGCAATGTGCCAGTTTTCTCTTAAATTTTATAGTTCAAAAGTTAAACAGGATACTAGTTTTCATACAAATGGTTTCAAAAAAGATTTCTAGTCAATAAAAACATTTTACAAGATTTTGGAAAACCACAGACATAGGTTTTCGTATTGGGATTATAACTAAGAAATTTTGCAGTAATTGATCAGTAAATCTCAGAAACAAATGAGAAATTCGTTTGTATGAAGCCCGCTGCGAGGCATCGCGAATCGTATCCTCTTAAAGGGTTTTAAATCGACAACGCGAACTCACAAAATTCCAACAATACTGCATGTATACCGTACAATACATTCTTGTGTGTACGCTGGCTCTTTCCTATTCTTCGATAAAAAATGGAAATTCTTTACGCTTAATTAAAATTTCATTTTCCTTGTGTGGTGTTATATCCTAAAGCATATCAGCGACCACCACACGGAATATTTATCTTTATTATTTGCTAGTCAACATTGACTAGCACTGTTTTCTTTATTTTATTTAAATAAAATTATTAAATTTTTTATTTAATTACATTTTCACCTTACTTATTATATCCAACAATATGTCTAATGAAACTAATAAACTATTATTAAAGGAATAATAAATTAAATATTACAATGTACCTATAAAAAAAAATTAATAAAAAACCGTTACATAATAGAAATAAGAATTTCTGTTTTCTTTCAGTGGTGGCGTGGGGAATTTTGTCTTTAGACTTCAGAATAGACTTCGGCGCTTATTATTTTCGATCTTGGAGATTGCTTTCCATTATATTTTCCTGTTTATTTATAATTTGCGCTATTTTGATGTCGTTTGGTCCCGAAAGTGCGAAGTATCTGATGTCTCAGGGTAAACATAATGAAGCGCTAGAAGTTTTGCAGAAGATTTATGCGGGAAACACAGGAAAATCTGCTGAGGAATATCCAGTACGTAAATTTGTCATACACCAGCGAATGTAGTCACTTTAAATTTATAAGGCCTGTGTAGGTAGGTATTCTATAAGCTGTTTTTATTTTATAATCTTTAGTTTATTTATGCTTACCTATATATGAATTAATAGACAGCTGAACGTTGAACTAAGAACAGGTTTTGTATTTTGTTAGTTTTTGATGTAAAACAACTTTTGGTGGTAAAATCGAATCATTTTAAAAGTTAATCAAATTTGTTTAACTCTTATTTTTATACCATTAATTATTTATTGTTTTTTTTTTTAACAATTGTATACCAAATTTAAAATTATTCGTTTAATATTTTGAAGGGTTGGCTTTCAAGCAATATTTTTAGGATTTATTTAAATGGCATTTAATTAGTGATTGTAAAACAATCTGTTTTCAGATAAAAAAATTAAAATATTTTGATGACGACCCTAAAAAAGAAAAAAGTAGTTTCCTTAACTCATTAAAAGTTCAATCATTACCGTTACTAAGACCCCCTTATCTCAAATGGCTGGCTCTGGAAGGATTTTTGCTTTTTGGTTTATTTGCAGTGTAAGTATATTCTATTATTTTACGAAGTGCGATTAATAACATGAAAATTGCAAGTAAATCTTTTTGATAATTTAAAGAAAATTGAGCTAAGCGTTTTTTATCACGCCGTAGAAGAGATAGTAGTTCGTGCCAAAAGTAGCGTCAAAAATATCAGAAGGAACTTCACGATGACAGGGACACACTGCAATATTTTTCGCCTCAAAAACTAACGCTGAACATTCAAGTTTCTAAGTCTTTTTTGTTTTTTTAATTGTAATAAAAACACTGTCGTTAAAATCTACAATGGCAAAACGATGGACGAAAGTAACTCAAAAATAATTTGTCTGAAAAACCAATTTGTCGCCGTAAACAAGGTTTGATTTCTTACTTTAACCAATATAATAACTATAAGTTAATAACTTATAGTTATTATATCCTCTTTATTCCAAAACAATATAGCCTTTCACAATTTAAAAATATTTGAATTGACAATCAGTCATTATAGTTTTTTTTTTATTAATATACAACAACAAATAATAAGTTTGTACGGAACCCTCGGACTTGGCCGGTTTTTTATTAAAATAAAAGCTTGTTCGCGAAAAAATTTTTTACGTGTATTTCTTCTAATAAATGACCTATTTATGTTCTAGCATTTTAATGGAAAAATGACCTATGTCACTTTTTTCTATTCCTCTAGAAATAAGATGTCTGGCAAAATGGTCTGTCATGATAACTCCTAAATGCTCTAACTATTAGTAGTAGTTATTTATGTTTAAAAAAATAATAAATTTTCACAATTTTAACAGAATTTATATTTTATTCTATATTCTATTTGCATTATATTTTTTTTTAATAAAACGTTTTTTTCGCCTCCTGTAGAGTGACATTTTTGGAATTAGACCAAATTGGTTCTTAACCATTCGATATTTCGATATGTACTTATTGGGCGTTCATCTTGCTCCTTTTGATCAATATTACCCTCTTGCGGTGCAGTAAACCCCTCACTATATCAAACCCCATACGAGGATTCTAGTGCTGTTTAAGTACATAAAGTCCCTTCAAAGCTGGCTGTTTAAAAATGTATGTTTAGCACCCAAAATAGCTTGAATAATTCTACCATTCGTGTGAAGACTCTTCACACATTCTCAAATATCCGTGGCCACGGTTAACGCAAAATGCCGGAATTTTGTAATAGATACTATACAAAAGGCCTTTAAAGCACTATTTGTAGCATAAAATATCCACCTCGTTAATAAAATGCAAGTTAAATAGACAATTGGAATTTACCATACGGGAATATATTAGATTGAAAATCCAGGTGTGCTCCAGTAATCCGACTGTAGAATACCAGATTTTAAAGGATCTTGCAGACCGCACAGTCTTCAGGAGTTGGATGTGCGAAGCGTGGTTAAATTTATATTTTTTATTTTAGAGATAAAAAGTATGCTTTGTTATTTTTCGTCCTCTAGCTATCCTATATGATATGCAAAAAATTAAGTTATTCCGTTGCTCTTTTGTGACATAAAAAATTTTTGTCCAACTACAGAAAATATTACTCCCATGGGAACTCGTTATAAATAAAATGTGCTGTCCTTATCCATTCCTCATCATCCCATTGTGTGTAAAAATTAGGTCAATTGCATGCTGTGAGCTGGGACACGTTAAGAATTTACAAACGAACACACAGACCTTTTACCTTTATATATAAGTTAGGATTACCATGTAGTGCATAATGTTGTCCATTGCAACACATTGAATTTATGGATTGTATTTCAGATTAAACGGTCTTTTCATGTGGGTACCAGATGTTCTTAACCGAGTGTTCAGTGGCGAAAGCAGTGGTTTTACTGCTTGTGAAATTATTTCACAGGGATTAAATAATGTAAGTAATTTCTATCTCCGTCTGTTTGTCTGTCCTTTGAAAGTATTACAGAGAGAGTTGATTTTGATGTACCTAGTTACTGAAAATGAAATGAAAATATTAGTTACCTACCTAATTACTTAAATTTTAAATATTAAAATGATAATATTAGTAACTAAAATATATAATTTTTTTAGTAACATTTTTTTATACCACTATGATGTCAAAAAGCATACGGCCCGCCTATTGTTAAAAGGCACTTGTGCTTACGTAGCGCCATAACTGTTGTTTTAATATCAACGCAAACTGTGACTGCATTCGTATTACACGCTCACAATCTATAAAATACCTGGGAGTTTGGATTGATAGTTCACTGACGTGGGACAAACAAATAAATATTTTAATTCATTAATTAATTTATGTTTTTAAGAACCTCAGATCTGTGGTTAAGTTTCCTAGCGTAAAAACAATCTATTACTCCTTAGTTTAATTAATCTTATCATACTGTTTCACTGTCTAAGGGAGATTCAGGTAAAACTCAACTATTACCTCTCGAAAGCCCAAAGGTCTATTTTAAATGTTATGACTTTTGAGCGTATACTATTCTCAACTACAGAATTATATGTAATAACTGGAGTTATCACCGTTCGACAACTTTTTATTTTGCATACCTCATTAGCGTGCTTTTCAAACGAATTTCTCATTTGTTTTTGACATTTACTGATCAAACACTGTGAAATTTCTTAGTCATAATCCCAAGCCTAATAACCATGTCTGTAGTTTTTCCAAAATCTTGTTAAAGGTTTTGTTAACTAAAAATCTTTTTTTAAACCATTTGTATGTAAAACTAGAATCGTGTATAACTATTCAACTATAAAATTTGATAGAAAACTGGCGCACTGCAGACCTAGACATTTATTAGATACTATAACATATGTTCAAAATTTTGTGGTGTTTGATCAGCGAGTGTCAAAAATAAGTGAGAAATTCGTTTGTATGAAGCCCGCTGCGAGGCACCGCGAAGTGTATCCTCTTAATGTTTTGAAAATAAACTTAGCTTATCTTACAATAAATGTAATAAGTATATCTATATATATAAAAATTACGTGTCACGTTGTGTGTCCGCGTTGGACTCCTAAACTACTGAACCGATTTTAATCAAACTTCGTAACTATCTGATGTTTGATCCAACTTAAAATATAGGAAAGTTTTTATCTCTATCTGTTAAGTACGAGCCGGACTCGGGCACTTTAGATAAAAACTAACTTTCGCCAGGTTACAGAGGGACGGCATCGGAACAACATTCGCCGGGACCGCTAGTAGTAAATATAATGTCCAAAACACACACGCGCGCGCACACGCAAACACACACAACTACCTACACTTCCCTTTTACAAGTTAAAATAAAACCTAAGTACTTATTTTATCTGTACTAAAATAAATTTTAAAGTTTAATTTTAAATTTAAACCTCATTTCACAAGGTATGAGGTTTTTAACGTTCATTTTGGTTTTCAGACGGTAAACGCTGAAATGGAAGTATGTGATGACAGCTTCGATCAAATGACATTCATCATAAGTGCTATCGCAAGTTCCTGCTGCGCTGTTATTGCAGTGGTCGTCAGCGGTTCTTTGAAGTTCATCGGGAAAAAGGCTCTTACCGTTTCCATCATGTTCCTTACTGGAGCATTTTGTTTTATAAGCATTTTCGTGACGCAACAGATTCTGTTTGCAGTTCTCCTCTGTGGTTTGCAACTGACTGTCATTTGTGTTGGACCGATTAATGCGTATGGTATTGAAATATTTCCAACTAAGTTAAGGTAAGTTGCTAAGACATTAATTGTTGCCAGAGCCATATATGTCTGTACTGCAGGGAATAGGCCTCTTCTAAGAGAAAAGGGTGAGGCCATAGTTCAACACTCTAGTTCATTGGTGGACGTTGTCGAGCTTGTGGTCAACTCGACTTTTATAAGTTTTCAAGCTGCCCATAAGACCATGAACATGGCTTAACGACTGTTTCACCACCTCATGTGAGCATTAAAGTGGCATATTCCACATGAATACCACTTCTTATTATATGAAGCAAGCCTGCTATAGCATTTTTTTTTTTTTATACCACTAAGGTGGCAAACAAGCTTACGGCCCGCCTGAGAGTAAGCGGTCACCGTAGCCTATGGACGCTTGCAACACCATGGGTGTTAATCGCGGGTCAACCGACCGTTCAAAAATCTAATAACATCTTCCTTGAAGGACCCTATATATATACTCTAGTCCTTAAAGAAAACATTGGCAGGGAGCTCATTCCACAACCGAAGCGTACGCGAGAGGATGTTTCTCTGAAACCGCACTGTACGCGACCATTTCGGTTGTGTCAGAATGAATTCACTGCCGATGGCAAGCGGTGCGATGGTAGGAAATAGCCTATAGTACAAGTGGCAGAACACACACAGGGAGGCAAAGTCTCTCCTCAGACTTAAGGGCTCTATAAAGTGAGTTTGGTATCGTCGCCAATTCTCACATCCCGTCGTTAAACCGAGTCAAAAGGGCCCAGCTGGTATCCGGGTGCACCCGCCCAGAGATGGTAGCAGTACTTCATATGGTCCCGAACTTGCGACTTGTAAAGCAGCAACCTTTGCCCCGACGTGAAGTACTGCTTCGCTCTGTTGAGTTGGTACACCAAGTTTTTGGACGCCAGCTTCAAATGCCAGCAATGATCTCGAAACTAAACATCGCTGGAGATTTGAACACCAAGGATCCCAATGCTTTTAGAAAGAGTTCTGGAATTGTGAGACCACAGTGAATGGGGTTTTCTTAGCGATGAACGCGCAGACTTGTGTCTTTGTTGGGTTGAATCGGACCAAGCTTTAATGAGGGTCGCTGACCAGGTCGTGTTGTGTGTGTGTGTGTTAACCATATGCTCCATCACCTTGGAGAGGAGAGAGGTAATAGCGATAGGCCTGTTATTCGATAAATCTGATCTATCGCCCTTTTTGGGCACCGGGTGAACGTTCGCAGTCTTCTGCTACGACGCAAATTGCCTAGTGTGGTAGGAATGCGCAAAGAGGAAGTACAGGACATAACTCATGAGGACACTGTATAAGCAACATTGCTCGCATACCGTCTGGCCCACTCGACTTATGAACGTCTAGAGAAAGCAACGTCCGCCGGACCTCCCGCTGTGTTATTGAGATTTCCGGCATGGTCCCGCCCCCAGTGTTACCAACTCTCAAAAATATTTATCCCTAAAGTTTGTGTCAAAAACCCCTAAAATCGCCTTAATTATTGAGAGAATATACAACAATAACCGCCATCTGCACATACAATAAAATGACCGCCAGTGGCGCCAGTATTGCCTCCAGTCACCACAGAGTGGTTGTAGAATTACGTACTAGATGTCGTTATAAGTCGCTAGGTCAAGATATAAATATTAATATTATAAATTTAAAAATATTAAAGAGTCAAAAAATCCTTGAAAATACCCCTAAAAATTTCAGACCCCTAAAAAAATCCCATCTCACTTATTTACCCCCTAAATCTGGGGGGAAAACCCCTAAGTTGGGAAACGTGCCCGCACCACGGTATAATTCGTGGTACAGCGCCATCATCATTCATATTCGAATTAGAGGCAATGAGACTGCCCAGTAAATCGGCTTTCTCTTATCCGCTATTGGCTAAGTCACCATCGGTCTTTCGTAGAGGTGGTAACGACGACTGGCAAAACTTCATGCATGTGGAAATCAGTTATAGTTATTCCTCTTAAAACTATTGTATTTTCTGTGTTTTCAACGTCCTTCTCCGTCTCTTCCAGTATCTTTTTGCTAAATTTCAACTCTATTGAATGCTTCGTTGCGACAGGGCCAAACAAAGAAAAAAACTTTTATGTTTAGCATATTATTATGGATATTTTTTTTGTTTTCTAGGGGCATGGGCCTCAGTTTAGCCATAATGATCGGACGTATGGGATCAATCATTAGTACAAACGTAACCGGAGTTTTGATAAATAATTCATGTCCTACTACTTTCTACATGTTTGGGGGACTGCTTATACGTAAGTATTCCATGATTAATATTCGCCGCTTATAAACATAACAAATGGAAAAAAAATCTTAGAGCGAGACTCAGCCGATAACTATAAATCATATTAAATATGGTGCGGTTTGTTCACTGCTTCAATTCGTTTAATGTCTACATATCTTGGCTTAATCTCTTTAGTTGGATTATCGATTTGTCGGTAAATAGAACGCGACTGTAGACGAATGTGATAAAAACACAAAGATTTAATACAAGGTGTAAAGTTTTTTTTTCTGATCACATTATTTATTTAAAAAACATTAAAAATCAACAAAAATAAAAATGGTCGTGCACACAATAGCATTTTATAACATTTAAATATTTACATAAAAGAAAAACGATGTGTATATATAATGAAAGATACTATATATAATAAACACTATAAATATATTATAATACATAAAAAAATACAAAAATACGATATAATATTATACGATACCATATGCATTGTAAAATACATAAACAAATAAAGTTTTTTTTTTTGTTTCAGTGTGTGGGTTCCTAACCTTTCTTCTACCAAATAATGGAATAAAACACCACAACCCGAAAGAAGTTAATCGAAACACTACATACACTACTTCCAACATTGAAGGCCAGAACGGAGTCAATGGTTTTTAAAAATTATGAGATCGGGTTCCGTTATGGATGCTTCTTAGGGAAAATTAACCTTGCCTGACAGAATACTACAAAATAATTCTGACTCTACTAGTATATGTATGTATGTATGTATGTATTTCCCCGACGCGGCTGGTCACACACCCGCAATCTAACTCATACAACGAAGATTATCAGAATGGCACCGAATTTACAGGTTATGGAAAGTGGTGGTAGAAAAATTATAACGTTCTCATCTAATTAGGATTGTGAAATATTGTTCCATATATTGACACCTAAATAAATTATAACATCATAATTTTAGTTTTATTAATGTTGTTCTTAACCCTTTTATAACCGGACTACGGTGAGGCAAAAGGAGGGTTATAATTTTTATGTATGTATGTTTGTGGGTATATATGTTTATCTGTGTTCTCATAACTTCTTAAATAGGTAGTTACTTATAATTTGGTAAATAAGTCTTGAGTTGTAAGCGTCTTGACCGTCCGCTGCAGATTATAGGCTATAATATATAATTACTTGGCTTAGCTACTAGCTATAATTTATGACCAAAGTCTAGAATAAAAACCAGACTAAAGCCAGGATCGTCAGTTTAACGCACCCTTCTCGTGAAAAAGCTGAGCAAATGTTTCAGTAGCGGTATGCCATCCAATGACCAGCGGCAAAAATATCAATGGCGAATATAGATGTCAATTATCTTCGATTTGCCAATGATGTAGCTAGCAGCAGACTAACAGCAGAATTCCAGAACCAAAGTTACAACAAAAAACCAACAAATGGTCGAAAAATGGTTTGCAAATTATAGACGGACAACTAACATACGGACAGAGCAAGTTAATGTAAAGCTTGTAAAAAGAGACAACGTTGGTCATAAACATAATGTATGTTCACTATAAATTAGTAAATCTATATCTACACTAATATTATAAAGAGGAAAGATTTGTATTTTTGTATGTTTGTAACGAATAAACTCAAAAATTACTAGACCGATTTCAAAAATACTTTCACCATCAAAGTGCTACATTATTCTTGAGTAAGAAAGGCTATATTTATTTCTAGGAAAAATTAGGTATCGCTACTAAAACTTCAATAATGTTACCCAAGGCGTAAAAAAAATTGCCATAAAATATCTTTTATCGCTTGCGCCGCGGAAACTATTGATCACAGAACAAAAAATGTTACGCAATATTACAGAACATATCAATATCTATAAAAATCTTTGTGATACTATATGTCTAATTATTGTAGTTTTGTCACTATGACTACTTTTTTACATTTAAAAAATGGTAAAAATGCCGGCCAAAATCAGACCATGTTGTACATACCTTTGTATGAATCCTTATCCAAATACATCATTTCCTATTTTAGGCTGTTTCAATACCTGTAGATTACTTTTTAAATTATTAAAATCGGACATTCCATTCAAAAGATATTAAATTTAAAAAAGGTCTATCTAAACAAAATACTAATAGAAAAAAGCGCAGCGCCGTGATTGGCTTATACGCGTGGTCGGCTCTAACGTGTGTTCGGCTCTAACGCGTGTTTGGCTCATACGCGTGGTCGGCTTATACGCGTGGTCGGCTAATAGGCGTGGTCGGCTCTAATGCATGTTTGGCTCATACGCGTGGTCGGCTCATACGCGTGGTCGGCTAATAGGCGTGGTCGGCTAATAGGCGTGGTCGGCTCCCTGCTCTATCCCTACGCAGCGGACGCAACCGACATTGATTGAATATTTGGACTTTTTTAAGAGGATACGATTCGTGGCGCCTCAATTTCTCATTTGTTTTTGACCTTTACTGATCAATCACTGTGAAATTTCTTAGTCATAATCCCAAGCCGAATACCTAGGTCTGTGGTTTTCCAATATCTTGTAAAACGTTCTATTAACTACATCTTTTTATAAAAATCCAATTGTATAAAAAACTAGAATCCTGTATAACTTTTGAAATATAACATTTGATAGAAAACTGGCACACTGCAGACCTACCTATTTATTACTAGAACATTCTCTACTAGAAAATTTCGTGGTGTTTGATAGCATAATAACAGACTATACGCATACCTATAACAAAAGTGGCGTTTTGTTGCCCGACATAATCTACATTATGCGCTTAATGTCGATAATTCAACAAAAGAGAATGAACCAAGATTTGTAGTGTGTCATACAGAATTTATGTCTTTTTAACTTAGCTGGATTATGACATTAAGTTTCAACGGAAATACTACGGCAATAACATATTCTTACTGGCTTCCAGCCAGCATTAGGTAAGACCCGTCACACGGGCGCTGTCTTCTTCGATGTAGCGAAAGCTTTCGACAAAGTCTGGCACAACGGTTTAATTTTTAAACTGTACAACTTTCAGTTGCCAGATCGTCTCGTGCTCATCATACGAGACTATTTGTCGAATCGTAGCTTTCGCTACAGAGTTGAAGGCACTCTCTCCTCCCCCCGCCCCATAGAAGCAGGAGTCCCGCAAGGGTCCGTGCTCGCCCCCGTCTTGTACCTTCTGTACACTAACGATATCCCAAAAACGATAGGTACCCAATTAGCCCTCTATGCGGACGATACCGCTCTCTATACTACCGATAGGCAAGTGAGTCGAATCACTGAGAGACTCCAATCCGCTATCACCGCCCTAGGCGAGTGGTTTCGGAAATGGAGAATCGAGGTGAATCCCGACAAAAGCTCTGCCGTCCTTTTCACCACAGGCAGCCCTCCGCGGCCAACTTCCCTCTCTCTCTTCGGTCGTGCCATTCCCTGGCAAAATAAGACCAAATATCTCGGTGTGACCATGGATAGACGTTTGAACTTCCACGCTCACACCAAAATAGTCAGAGACCGAGCCGCTTTTGTCCTCGGTCGTCTCTATCCCATGATAGGCAAGTATAGTAAGATGTCGCTTAGAAATAAGCTAAATCTATACACAACTTGCATCCGCCCCATACTAGCTTATGCTAGCGTAGTCTTTGCTCTGTCCAAGCGCAATCTCCACAAACTCCAGACCCTCCAAAACCGCTTTCTCAGAGCGGCCTCTGGAGCCTCTTGGTACGTTCGCAATGCGGACCTACACAGAGACTTCGAACTTCCCACGATTCCCCAGTACTTTAAAGACTTGGCAGTCCGCTTTTTCGAGCGTACGCAAAATCACCCGAATAGATTAGTTGTGCAATCCACGACGTACATTCCCCCCGATCGTCCCCGTCGCGGTCGTAAAACTATACTCAGGCGGCCTCGGCACGTACTAACGTCCCCAGATGACGATCTCGCTGTCCGGATAGCGAGATTAGTCTCTACTACGTCGACCCCGAATAGGGCCTCCCTCCAAACACGACGCCGACGTCCCCGGGTTCGTCGGCGCCCACAAGGATACACTAGGTATCAAAGAGTGCCGGGGCGCTTCTCGCCCCCACTCAATCGCAACCGCACCCGCGTAACGGGGAACTCCCCTCCTGGCGGTGACTCACCTTCGGGTTCGAGACTCACGCCGGTCGAAGGGACGCCCCCGAGAGCGACAACCCAAGCCGAGGCTTCCCCCGCGGGAAGCCCTTGAGCGTTGGGCGCTATATGGGCTGAGGCTCCTTCAGAATCTCGCCCCAAAAGTCCGGTGAAGCAGTAATGGCTGCAACAGCCAACTGCATAGTCAGCTCAGAAAAAAAAAAAAAAAAAAAAACGGCAATAACCGAATTGTGTTTTGTTTTTAGAGCAAACTTTAGGCTAGGACTTGAACTTGCGATCTTCTGATCTAAATGCTCTACCAACTGAGCTACTGAGGTTGGATGACTGGCTAATAAAAATCTAAGTTATGCCGATGCCCTGAAATCACATACGTTGTGAACGTCATACATACATACTTGGTGGAGCTAGTACATTAATCTTGTAATCTACCAGTATTTCTTCTTCAAGTGCGCGCAATTTGGTTTTCGGGTTATGATTTCCTACATAATAAACCGAGATAAAAAATTCTATGTTATTATTTGTCCCTCCTGCTACTTTTTTGTTAAAAATAAAGTCAAAGAATAATATTAGCCGCCCTTTACACTAACACTTTACAAAAGATGGTATGTTTTATATACGATAGTTATGGAATTAAATAATATCCACATGTTATGTTCTAGGCCTTTTTAACAAAAAGTGTTTATACCTATATGTACATAAAAAGAATTTCTCAGAAAAGACTGAATTCATTGATTCTTTTTCATAGTGCGTATGTAGGTGTCTTTCAACTTCGTCATCTTCATCAATTGTTTCGACTCGCTGCTGCGTATAGGCCTTTTTCCTTTTTGTTTTTTTTTATTTGGGCTAATGTTGTCTACGTATAACCTTTCAACTTAAGGTACAATATACACAGACAGGTGCATTAAATGTTGATTAAATGAATAAAACGACTGTACGAGCGTGAGGAGTAATTTGCATTGTTTTGCGTAATATTCTGAGACCTAAGATTTTTAGTTTTATAAGTTACTAGCTTTTGCCAGCGGCTCCGCCTGCCCTAATATTATTATACTAAAGAAGTTTGCTATAGCAAGCTATAACTGTGACTATGTTCATTCAAGTGGGAACTTTAAGAAATTCTTTTTTGTCAAGGGACTTAGCATGGTAATTTTTATAAGATTTCTCTCTCCTAAACAGAAAATTGAGAACTCCATGCAATCGCCCGGCACGGCGCCCTCAATTTAGATCGCACCCTGCCTCATTGCCCCAGTGAAATGTGAAAGTTTATTTCTCCTTGGTTCTATCTATGGGCCAAAAATTGGTTCACCCTGTAACTCAATACATAAATTCAACATCATACAAAAAGTCGCACTCGGTCACTCTTGGTCGCGATAAAAATTACTCTATGTTCTTCTATGCTGCAACGCTAAAGAACAGTGATGAAAAATAAATTGAAATGCTCTATTACGGGAACAAACAGTTGCCCTATTTCTAAATAATTCTTGTCCTACTACTTTCTACATGCTTGAAGGACTACTTACTCATGAGTAGGTAATTATTCCATGATTTGTATATTCTGTACCCTATAATCACAATAAATGCGTTAAGTGTTTAGAGCACGTCCCGCTAGGTAAGTATATCTTCTTACAAAGACGACTGTTCACGTTAAAACTCAAATATTAAGTTTAGGACCTTCGAATGTTGTTTTGTTAAGAAGTCTTGGAAATTATTATAAAAACAGGAGGGATACCTATTTCAATTCAGAGGCAATACTACGTAAATACGTACGTACATACGCAAATACAAGGCTGACGCGATATTTAAGTAACTAAGCGTGCGTGAGTAGTTCAGTGACATACATCTCAACTCACTGAGATTTTCATTGAAATACAACAAATAAATTAATAGTTTATTATTATACATCACTTTTACTTTGCTTTTTTAGTTTCGGTAAATATTTACCTTTCGTAAGCCCGTTATTTTTGCATGAAAAAATTATAATCGATAGAAAAGCATATCCCTATACACAGATGAGAAAAAAAGTCGGCGGAGAAATAGTTTTTGATAAAAAAAAAAATTAAAAGCAAAGAAAATTTCTTGCTACAAAATGGCCGATATGTTAATAATGTAATTTATATGCAATTTACGTGTTATTTTAAGGAATCTTGGCTGTATACACAATCCTGCAGCTATCCAAATATACACATATAAAAAATTCAGCCTCAAATTGGCGGGAAATGCAAGTTTTACTAAATAAAACATTTACATAAGTAGGTTGGTACATAATTTACAAATAAAAAAACAATAGAATTACAGGAAACAACAATTTTTTTTAAACAATGTTGCAAGTATCAAAAAAAAAATTCTACTTTTTTAGTATAGTCACGGAAACCCACTTTAGAACATGAAAACTTACCCGTGAAACCAAGCGGAGCACATGAAAGTTAGCGAAGCCGAGCGGAGCGTGCCGCGGCAGCGGCCGGTGAGCGCCAGACCCAACTTTTTCTAATTCAGGGTAGTCAGGGTACCAACTTGTTTTTTTTAGTTTAGTGTATATAGGGCAATCAACTTGCATTTATTTATTTAGTCTAGTTAGAATGGCTTAATGTTTAGTGCGCAATTTACAAAAAATCTAAGCTAAACAAAAAATTACAACCACTCACAAAGTGAATAAAAAACGACTCACAGTTTTTGGGAGTATTTTTTTGAAAGCTGGCAACAATGCCTGTTTTTTTTTATTGTTTATGTTGCGTAATGGCGTTTTTGTATGGTGTAAATAATTTTGTTTTATGTTTTTTTTAGCTGAAATTTGCCTTTTCCGCCGAATTTGAAATTTCATTTGTGTATAAGGAGATGCTTCTCTATAGATAAAAATTTTTTTATGCACAAATAACGGGTTTACGAGAAGTAAAAAATTACCTTAGTTTTTACCCATATGTTTTGTAAACACACGATTTTGCTACGAAATGTTGAAAGTGAATCCTTTGAGAAAAATAGTTATAAGTTTTTTTTTTAAGGAAAAGTTAATTTTCGCAATATGAACTATATACTAATATCTTTGTTATTATCTACAAAAAAATCAAAATAAAATACTCAAACATACCAGGGCTGATTGATAACTGGCCGAAACGACGCACTTAAAAAAAGATAAGCAAAAAAAATTATTACATTACTCTTTTCTGCTCTTTCTGGCATCGTTTCGAAAATAGAACGCCTTATTTGAATTAAATCGAACCGATGGAATGTGTATGAAAGGACCAAAGAACCTAGAACTTTATCTGTCGTGAATTTTCTTATAACAATGAAAAGAAACGAGATTTGTGCAGTGATAAAGTTTTACGTTTTAAAAGAGAAAACAGCAACCAAATTGCAGCTTTCTCGTATAAGTAGTTTTTGAACTAAGCCGCCGACAGACGGACGGACGGACGGACATGGCGAAACTATAAGGGTTCCTTGTTGACTACGGAACCCTAAAAATTACGCGAAACGCGTTTCGTTTAAACAATAAGAGCGTCGCTGAATTTATCAGAAGAGATTTTACTATTAAATTGGAACACGGTTCAGAAGGAAAAAAAAACCCTACTTATTTCCAAAAATCTATTCTAAATTTCAGTTTGAAGTTGTTGTCTATGTACCTAAAGTTAATACCACACTTCACTTTCACTAAAATATTACCGCCATATGTGTGTATGTGTGAAAGCGAGATAGACCAGAAAGTGTGAGTGCAATGTAAAATTATTCGCTTCGTTCCAGTTCGTCTGCGTTCGCTCCATCACTTTTATACAACTAATCCAGCAATATCAAGTACGATGAAACGACAGGAACGAAACAAATTGTCATTATTTGAAGGAGTGTGAATAAGAATTGTATAATTGATAATACTTTTGGTAGATATAATCTCAGCACAATTAAAGTTTACAGTAAGTGACTGAATCCTTTAGCTTTTGTACATATATTTTTTTTATTTACTTAGTTTATCAATACAGTTTTTTTTTTGTATTTTAATAGATAATGTAACTAGACTCTACTGATGTTATTTGTTGCATAATTTATCAACAAGGGTTATCATATATAACATTTTATTAAGCAATACCTGTTTGATTTTGCGTAAAAGTGAAGTTAAATATTAAATATAATTTTTGTATTCTTATTTATTTGGACTTATTTTTTTGTTGATGGTACCTTGCGATCAATCAGTTCGGGGAATACCCAAAAATTGTTTCTCTCAGAGTATTATAGGTGTGTTGACGAATATCTTGTTATCTCGTTTTGAATACAGACTATCTACGACTATCTGTCTCTGTAATGACCTATGCATCTGTCGTAATCATAAATGTAGGTGTAGGGTAAAGGTACTAGTAGTTGTATTTAGCTTAATCTTTGTTTTATCGACACTAAACGTACCGTATCTTCGCTTTTTTTTCATCAATGTTTTAGTGCATTTTTTTGAAGCCGGTTGTTTTTTTTTTATTAAAAAGTATTTATAAGTGATTTTATTATTTTATGTGCCCGGCAATTTCCGGCTTTCGAAATATTACGAAAATAGCAACCAATACCCGTCTGTCACCCACACCTTGGGCCTTAGACAAGTTACAATCAAAAAATCGTGCAGTATCGCTATAGAACAAGTGTTTTCGAAACAATAGTGGTAGACTTATTGCTCATGTATCGAAAACGCTGTATCGTGGGCGTCAGCTGGAAAACTCTACATTATTTGTGCCAATTATCGAAAATCGCTTATGTTTTTGTTTTTTGTTTATACTATGGATGGAATGTGATGTTTTTTTTTTATTTGTCTCATATGATATTATTACTCTTATTTTCATTCAACTTACTCATTGTTGGTTTTAAAATTAAGAATTTAGCTATTTATTGTATTGAATATTGAAATGTTTTTACGCTTTAAGTAGGTATCTAGTTTATCGTAAATATTTTGCGAATATCCAAAAGGAATCGCGTTTGTAAAGTTGCAATATGGCTACCTAATGTATAGACAACTTTCGTTTCGGCGCTCCGCAGTGGCTTGGCTATGGTACCAATAGCATAGAAAAGCAACGTCTATGATTTTTTTTCGATCGATAGAAAGTGACATCACAAACTTTATGTTTATACATTTTGTTCGATTCTATTCTTTTTTTCGTGGCGCTAAATTTGAGAAGTCTAAGCCCCCTTGTCAGGTATAAAAAAGTGGCGTTTTGTTGATTGACATAATGTACATAATGCGGTAATCCTACTAAAGAGAGTGAACCACGATTTGTACTGTGTTATACACAATTTATGTCTTTTAACTTGGCAGGGTTATGACATTAAACGCATTTAAGCAGTGAACAAAACGCACCTAAATACACGGTTTCTCGGTGGAGAGCAGGATCGCGTTCAAAAACTAACTCTACCTGGGTATAGTTTTGTGCTGTCTTTTTCTGTATTGTATAAAAATGTGTTTTCTGTCCTGCTGTCAGTGCTGCCCGGGTTGGTTCTATGAACGCGCCTCTATAGAACGGCTGCCGTCCGGCCATTGGTTGCACAATCGTAATATTTCGATCAATATTATGATAAAGGCGAGCGAGAGAAACACGGGTAACATTTCAAGGGGAATCCCCAAATGGTTAAGTATTTCTAAATTCGAAATAATTATGCACAAACGACTGATTCCTAAATTTGTTTTTATCAAAACCTTGAATGTACAACTGATTTACTTATACACTTTGAAGTATATTATATATTAAATAAAATTTGAATTAGTTTTATATTATGACTAAGCTTACTTTAGTTTTAATATATATTTTTTATTAAATCTATAGTTGATTTTTATGGTAATTTTATTGTCAAATTATTGTATTCAATAAATATTACTAGACTGTTGCGTATATTAATTTATTTTGTTAATAAATAATACTAATTATGCACAAACGACTGATTGCTAAATTAATTTTTTCCACACCTTGAATGTACAACTGTTTCACTTATACACTTTGAAATATACGTTTTTAATGAAATTTAAATTAGTTTTATTTATGCTGCCTTTCTTCTTTACTTTTATTTAATTCAATTCTTCAATGAAATTAAAATAGGTGAAATGTCGATATCGATATATTATAACCTAGTACACCACTATTTGTCGATATAGTTTCAATGTGACTGACATCCCTAAAATAGCGACGACGGCCCCCTCCTTCACTTTTCATCATATGCCGGAACTATTATATAATGACCTCGCCGCGGCTTTGCCTGATTCCCATCTGTCCCTGGACATATACTAATACTATTATCTGTGATTTCATTTGATCTAAGACCAAGTATCTAATAAACTTGACAACCAAAAAGAAAAAAAAAGGGGGAACGGGAAAGCTACCTACAAAAACCATTAAGAGTGACAAAGACATAGAAAATGTTCTTTGTCTTTGTCAGCGTATCGTTGGGCAGTTAAACTGTGGTTAGCAATTAGTCACCCCAGTAGACCTAATGGAGGCTGGAAGGTAAGTCCGTCATCAACTGATCTGACTGACATCAGGAGTGGAAACTCACTGTCTTCTTAGCGTCAGGGTAAATCTACTTGGGGTTTGGGGGTTTTTGACAACGGACAAGTCCCCTAGTTTACACATTGTAAAGTCAATCAAGCCAAAGATCTGTTGGCATAAATATTGTACATCAAAATATTATCAGGGCTTGTCTGGCAAGGAATTAGCTAATTCATTATGGTGTTGTAGATACAGCTCTTAAACTTATTTTTTCATATTTAAGTGATAGAACTCAGAAAGTTGAAATCAACGGAGTGAAATCTTCTGGATCACCTGTTGTGATGGGAGTACCCCAGGGTTCTATACTAGGTCCCTTTTTATTCTTAGTGTATATTAACGATCTGCCTTTTTATGTAGAAAACCTGTGCAAAATTGTATTGTTTGCAGATGATACGTCTTTGATATTTAATGTTGATAGAAACAAAGATACATATGACGATATAAATCATACACTTTCGCAAGTTCTTATTTGGTTCACATCAAATAATGTAAAACAAAATGTTTAAAGTTTTCTTTACCAAATGTCAAAGACACTCCAACACAATTATTTATAAACGGTGAAGCACTCACACATTTCTGTCTTAGCTCGAAAACTTAGCTCCGCCGCTTATGCTGTCAGAAAAGTTGCTCAAGTTAGTATACTTTAGTTATTTCCATTCCCTTTTGTCATATGGTATTTTATTGTGGAGAAGGGCGGCCGATATAGAAACTATTTTTATACTTCAAAAAAGAGTAATAAGATCAATGTATATCTTATCACGCCGAGATTGTCTTCGTGACCTCTTTAAAAAAATTAATATACTTACTGTAGCTTCACAGTATATTTACGCGTGCTTACTGTATTTACGTAAATACCTACGTTTATTTGTTAAAAATAGACACATACACAATGTTAATACTAGAAATAAAAATAAACTAGCAATTCCAAAATGTCGCCTTCAGAAGGTGCGTGGCTCTTTCATAATTCAGAGCATTTACTTTTTTAATACAATTCCTGAGAATATTGTTAACCTATCTGTACATACTTTTGAAACTTACATTAAAAAGGTTCTTATTAACAAGGGGTAGTATACTGTGAAAAAATTCAATAAAGATAATAATGTCTGGAATCAAAGGTATGGGCCCAATACTGGACATCCATCTATGACTTATGTAGTTGATAATTAATGACACATTGCGATCAGGGGATGCACCATGGATAGTGATCCACCGTTCTGCTTGGTGTTGGGGGGTTCTGAATGGGCGTGGGTGTGGCGTATAGACGTGTAAATGTATGTGTGTTTACACATATTTGCATAGATTTTGTGTAATCGGTTGGCCTGGTTCCTGTGTGATTGATGGTAACAGGTGTACATCCGGGAAGTTTCTTGTCACTTCTTTTTCCCTTAGGCTTGTTTCCGAAGTGACTGTACGTTAAATGGTGTGCATTTGTTGCCGGACTGTCGTGTGGGAGCTGGGCTACTTCATGATATACAACGTCTGTGGGTATGTGTATGCATATGGGTATGTGTGCACGTTTGTGTGATGCGCCCTCTCGCGTTTGGAACCTCTCTGGCGCTGGGCGGCCGATGGTGGTTTGCAGCGGGTTATTAATACTATATTTATTATATTATTATACTTGTACCTATGTTAGTTTATACCTACATATATGTATATTTTTTTTGTAGTATAAATTTTTGATACACCGTGTTTTAATATAAATCAGTTTTAAGTTCAGAGTACGTGTGTTCGCCCTGTAATGTTAAATGTAAACTTGTGTGTGTAAAATCTCAATATGAATCGGATTTATATTTTGTTCGTTTACTACACACATTGTAACTAATACAATCGAAGTTTTATTGGGGTTGCTTGAGTGTGTCATGCTCTCTCAAAGTCTCTGCGGTGGTGGCATGTGCGTCGGGTCATTACGTTCCCTAAGACATGGTTGAGGGAAGCGATGGCTGATTCATGAGTCATACTTGTGAACGGGTGCCCCTGTGGAGACTGGTCTGCTGTTGCAAACTTCTTTGTATTCTTAGTATTCGGTCATCGGTGTAGGATTTCAATGGCAACTCCTCAATTACTAAACGAATAATACTTGACGTTTTCAAGTAGCTTACCTATGTCCTTTTCCGGGACTCAAAACTATCTGCATGCAAAATTTCATCTTGATTGGTACAGTGGTTTCACCGTGAAAAGGTAACAGACAGATTTACTTTCGCATTTATATTTATTATTATATTATATTCATGGATAGTATGGATAATTTTAAGTATATGTAAATATATGTATGTACATATGATTGTGCAAAAATATAATTATGATGGCGCTAATGCCACTAGTACTATTAAATATCGGAATTCTCTTAAATATCTAAATTACCTCTCTCGATTAACGATACTTGACGCTTCACATGGTGCGCCCCCTATGCTAAATAAAAACAAAAAAAAAATGACATGTTTGACTTTGTTTTTAGTAGATTACTTATTTTTTATTACCTATTGTATTACTACTTTAAATGGAACTTCTTGCCAGCTCTTTTTGGCAGAAATTAACATTGTAAACATTGTATTGACGATTCAAAAGTGTTCCTAGAAACCTACTTGAATAAAGTTTGATTTAAGTTTGAGTTTGTGCACTTATGCTCTAGCGGCTTGTGGTCACAAAAGTGTTTGTTTTCTTCCCGCTAGATAGTCACAACAGAGATGTTGTCCGTTTCACTGTATGGAATATATGATAATTTGTAACTTACTTGCTGTGAAGTTTCCGTCGATGACAGCTTTGTCGACAGGTGTCGTTCCCCGCTATGATTAATATACTTCTGGACGTGATAATGACACTTATGAAGGTCTGGGTACTAGGCCATACTTAAGTTCACAGCCTGCGTGCGCACGCCTTTGTAAAAAGAAACAAATAAGTAGTTGAAATTATCCCATCTTTCCAAGTCACACAAAAAATATACTCGCCAATTTTTCTTCGAAATCTGACTCCAAAATTCAAGGTTGGCCCGCTTTTTGAAAGCTGTATGTGCCTTAACCGGCTTGGTATGATCTATTATGGTTATCGTCAGGATGCTTATTATAAATGATAGCTTGATATAAATATAGATTGATATATAATTGTATATCATGTTTCTTAAATTTAAAACGAAGTGTAACCAAATTCTAATTACTGATATTTTTGATGTTTGATCTACTAAAGATAACAAAATGAATAGGAATAATAAGAAGCATGTTTTTGTATGTAACAAATTCTTAATTTTATTAATAACAATATTTTGTACTATACATAATTAAATATGTACACTAGGTAAGATATATATAGGTATTTACATATCATGTTCCTTACGTTAAGAAATGGAATGTTTATTTGAGAAACAAACAATATTAGTTACTGGTATTATTAATTATTGGTCTTCTAAATATAACTGATTAAAAATTTATAAAACCTAAATTTAGGGCGCTAGTATTGACCAGTAAGAAATCCAAATATTTTGAAATTAAAACAATTTATTTGTACAATACCTATCGAAGAGGTACTTACATTAAATATCGAGTTTTTCAAAAATAAATCACACAAGTGAATAGCTTACGTGTAAACAAAGTGATAAAATTAAATTGTAAATACACACGACGAAAATATCGGCCTAACTGTATTAAATAAATAATACTACTACTGGGCCTCTGGTGCCCCGCCTGTAGCCGTAAAACAACAAGCGCAGCGCCCTCTGTTGGCCTTTCACCGTGAAAAATAACTGCGAACTTTCTTTGAAAAAAAAAAAAGCTATGCAATACGAAAAACCACGTCGAAATAGGCCAAAAAATTACACTGTAAAGCTTGACAGACAACTTGCTCCAAGGTGATTGTAAAACCTATATAATTTAACTAACCCTTTAAAATCTGTTTTGTATTTTATTTAGAATACATCTTCTGCAGTGCTTTTTGTTGGCTGGAAAACACTAAAACCTGCTCTGTGGTGATGCCTACGTCATGCAACAAACCGCATCTTAATTGTTCCAGTCGTTTCTTCAAAAAGGATAACACATTTTTCATCCAAAATGCATACATATGCCGTCTCCATTCATTCTGCCATCGCGGGTAAAAATGCAATGAAATTAAAATAATATATGAACTAACCAAAAACTTATTTAATGATATTGACTTTTCTGTTTACTATTTTTAAATCAAATATAAAATATCTACTGTTAAGTTATTTGTAAAAAAATAATTGCAGAATGTGCTGTGAAACAAAATCTGCAGATTGCCATATTTTGTGTTTTATTATAGAAAAGCCAATATAACATTATATCTTGTTCAGTTCATAATTCTAAAACCACTTTCAATCCATGGTTTCAAATTGATTTCAGTCATTCATTGTTTCTATTACCTTTCAGTTCATAATTCTAAAACCACTTTCAATCCATGGTTTCAAATTGATTTCAGTCATTCATTGTTTCTATTACCTAAATAATCTTTAACTACATTTAATACCTCATGCATTAATTGGATCCATTGACCTTGCAACTGAAGTTCAATGTCCCTCTGTCTAATTCTTTCTCTTTCTAATTCATTAAACATTCTTTCTCGTTCCCTGTCAAATTGTCTTGCATTCCAAACTGACTCTAAAAAAGGTTCTGCACCATTTTTTGGTTTTTCCCCTGGTTTATGTGTTTTTGATATTGATGGTGGTTCTGAAGATATTGAAGAATGGTAGTGTGTCAACCTTGAGAATGTGGCTGTCGGACCTTGACTTGTGCTAGGTGTGTTCCATTCATTATCTGAAATCATTTAAGTGAGACTGTAATCAATATAAATGTAAATAAAGTACTGCTAGTTGGTAAGCGCATCACTTAAGCATGGCTAGAACTATTTGATTTTTTTTAAAAATGTATGTAATACTCCGAATAAGGTTTTTAGGGAAACGACCTCTGCCAGGCCAGATAGTCATAAATAAAATTTAAAAACAGTACAGATGGGGAGTGTAGAGCTAACAATATCAAATTTGTTTAAAGCGGCCACAATACAATATGTTCTAAAAATATGACACATTATAAAAATATGTTTTGTATGAAGAGTAATAAAAAAATAATAAGTGGAAGTGCTACTTAGCTGCTGTTAGGCCTTTAAGTTACATAATTCTTGCAGTAACAGTAATACACACCTAGCTTACGAGCCAATCTTTCTGTTGTATCTGCATCTCCGGGAGCTGACCCACCAAGATCTTCTACTACTAATGTAACATTTTCATGGGTTTCTTTTTTTTGATCCAGGTCCACAGTAATCATTTGTTCCTGGAAAAAGTTACAGGAGAGCCGGTAACTACGGGTTTGCCAGACAATGCATTTTAAGTCTCTTATTAACAGTAATTAATTAAACAGGCCCTTATTTAAAATACTTATCATGTTACCTGTAGTGTGTCACTTCCATGATAAGCATTGTACACAATGAAAACTGCATACTGCATCGTAGTCTGTAGACAACTGAACTAACTGACTTTCCCTTTTGTCCCGCATTTCACTACCACCAAAATGTTAACTTATTATAACGTATTAGTGAAGATTGTGGTGGTGAGGACCAAACAATGTGAGGCTCAACTTATAAGTTAGTAAATCCAAAATTGTAGATCAATTATGTTTGTATGAAAACTTAGCTTTGAATCCCCACTTAACATAAAACCATACTATCTAAAACTACAACTCACCTGTCCTAATCCCACTTTAGACACTTCCATATTTAAATCTATAATTTTTAACACCCGTTGCTCGAGGTCTGTGAGAGAAGACTTCAGGGTTGGGCGACCACCAGTAGCTTGAGCAGAACGATTTATTTTTGCCAGTTTCTTTTTTGTGTTATTCTTCAAATCACTCCATACCTTTTTGGCCAACCAAACACACAATTTTAACACTAAGGTTCTTTGTATAATATAATATCACAGTTTTTATTCCCCAAATAGGGTAAACAGTGGCTGGAAACATTTTAGTCCTGTGTGGCAGGTGGTGCGCCTATCACTGCAACACCGCTTCTGATAGCAGAGTATCTTCTTAGTCCAGGAGGCTTTAAATATGTCATAAATTTTATAGTAGTAAACGACACAAATTTTATAGATGCAAGACCAGGGACAAAATAATATACCAATTAGCCAATTCTAGACAAAATATAAGAGGTCAGTATTTTCACTTAAGCTACCTACAAAAATACTAGTAAGTTTTCATCATGACCTAGTTATCTTATTTTTGAACCTATGTATTAAAATATCAGGTTCTGTTTAAAAAAACCAAGTGACTTCAAATTCACTAATAATTAAAAAATAAGCCTCCGTAAAGCAGACAGAACATTAAATAAACAATAAGTTTCTCTTATTTTGCACAAAATACTTGGCATTCAACTTCTTATTTAACACACAAAAATTTTATAAAACTCTATTCAGTGCAGAGTTCTAATTTTTTTTAATAATAGCAAAATTTTTTAAAGAAAAAGTACCATTATAAAACTTTTCCAAGTGGTGGTCAAAGATGATACTACCACATGCCACATCCACATTTCAGCAATGGTATTCCATCCCACAAATGTGTGAATGTTAAGGTTTGTATATTACATAGGTATGGTAATGTACATATCTATGGCCATACATACAAACACATCATGTATTTCCTAATTCTATGAAAATTTGTAAGATTGACGATGTACTAGGACTTCATAAGTTTCTGGTAGTAGTGTGTTTATGATGTTCATAATGAGCATATGTTGTACCTTGACAGCTCAGTACTATCTTAGGGTTGCATATTTATGTCCTGAGTTGAGGATAATCTTTGTGCTGCATCTTTGCTATTAAAATATTTATCTACATTGATCATTCTTCACAGGAAACACTGATATAATTTCTTTAACTAAACAAAGCTTTTGCTATGGGTACCACTACTACCAACAGAGCAATGCATCAGCTTTAGTTTTCACAGTCAAAGTATCTAAAAAGGGCCCAAGGGAAAAAAATCTACTCTTTTTTCTTACTGCACATTACTACACATCCCAACACTTTTAACTTTCTAGCTATAAAATGAAATGTAATGTATAAAGACCCACCAACTTATCTTAGATCTGACAGCTTGACGAACTATGATTTTGAATATTTTACTTTTGGAAATAATGGTATAGAAACATTGTATGTTGTATGTATAGAAATATAAGTTGTTGGGAAACTCTTCATAAATTTTAATCAATTATAACATCATTAATACTAACAAATACCAATGTGACGTTTAGTTATATAAAGTGAATGCCTTACACTAGTTATCATTTAAAAATTCTTGGGTTGAATGATATAGCCTATACCTCAATGCTGAAAATCGAAAGTCTGACAGTGTCTTCAGTCATGACCTATGGTGCAGAAACGTGACCACTGACAGTTGGCCTAGTCTACAAGTTTTGTTAGCCATAGAAAGACTGTGCCCAAAGTTTCTTAAAGGATATGATCAATAATGTAGAGATCCAATGAAGAACCAAAGTCACTGACATAGCCTACATAATAAGCACGCTTAAGAGGCTATGGGCCGTTCATATTTGTCAGAGAACCGACTTGCTTACTTTTCGCCATTTTTCCTCGGATCGAGACACCCCATTGCCTTCACAATTTAATTTACCAGTGAGATCTTGCCATTTACCATCGCACCAATGACGTCCACGGAGACCACCTTGGGGCTTTGATAAATCACCAACCCTGAAATACACCCATAAAGAGGAGTTAGGTAAGTGTATGTTGCAAAATAAACAAAGTATAAACTTAAGTATTTACCTCTCCATGTAATCTACCATGATCATGAATTGCGAGTAGCTGGTCTTCATATTATTTTCTTTAGGCAATCACAATCAAGACAAAACATAGACTTATGAAGTAGCTAATCTTTTAAAAATAAGTTCTTAAATTCGTCGCAAAACTTCCAAACAAAACCATAACAATATTTTTGTTTAGCTTTATTTTTTTTTATTTATATACATGGCTTGGAGACAAGTCCTTGAATCGTATTCAGGTGTTTACCTTTATCTAAATATTATTAAATAAAAGAACATGGACTGACTGTCTGGCTGATTCATAGTGCCGAGCTAAAATTTAAACCCTTTTTTTACATTTTTTGGCCGAAACTACTCAACTCAGTCTGTTAAACATAGGTTCTGCTTAGGTAAGATCCACTATAACGTAGTAAAATTATATCATCTTTGATTGAAAAAGAAAAGATTTAGCGAAACTAATCCCCTAGGGTAACGGTTAAATTTGGAAAGGTTGTCTTTATAGAGTAATTTCTCTAAATATGGCCTAGTCACTCAATATGGACTACTGTAATATTTCACACGGTAGGATTGCTCGCGGAGTGAATATAGCAACAAAGGATGCTCTTAGCATGCGTCACCTCTCTAGTGATTCACAGCGAGTCTTTGAGTACGGTAGTTTCGGTGGCAGTCATTTTAAGTTTTCAACGCGGTCTGATGCAGTTTTTCGGTAAGTTTTGTAAGATTATTGCAGCTATATTGATACTAGTTGTATTGTAATTATTTATATTCTGAAAACGCTATATTGTTTGCAGTTATTGCTTCCATAACTCGTAGCTGTATCTAACTTTTTTTTTTGAGAATATGATAACCTCAAAGTAGCATCAGTTTCTAATATGGACAACGACAGGGATTTGATATATGGACCGGTGGTCCATATTATAATCGTGTAGTCCATATAATGAACCCAATTTATTTTTATTTTTGGATATGGCATCAACAACAACATGAAAAAGGGAAAAGACAACAATGGGAAAAAACAATCGACAAAACAGCTGAACAGAAAAGAAAAACAGAACGAAAGCAATAAGCAGAAAGCCTCTACTTCTGAAGATGATAATTATTCAGTCAACGATTATACTGACGAAAGTCCTGACAAAAAGCAGAATAATAACGCAAAATGCTTAAATTGTGAAGGTTGTTTTTCTGAGGATATGCATGTGGAACTGTAGGTGGAATGTCAATCTTGTGGCCAATGGGCACATGACATTTGTGCAGGTATGGAAGGAGACAAATATTTATGTGAATTTTAAAAATAAAAATAACGCTACAGAGATTTGTAATTCAAATACCAATTATTGGTACCTATTTCAGATTGATTAATTTAAATGTTTAAACTAAAATTGTTAAGTAGATAAAATTGTTCCTATTTTGTTTATACATAAGTACATTGTTAGTACCTAAAATTGTTTAGTCCATTTTAGACACCCTAGGTCCATAATAAAAACCTTGTGGTCCATATTGAATTACCTATTTTAAAAAGTTATGTTTGACATATTTAAAGAAAATTAAGATAATTAATAAAAAGTTGCTGTAATGTTATTTTTTTTTCTAGTTTACAGTTGGATAAAAATTTCTTGACTGATTGAAATAATAAAGACTTACATAGGTTGTATTATTTTAGTTCTTTTCAAAGAAATCCTTGTGGTAGTCCATATTTAGAGAACTTACTCTACTGGTTACTTTAGTATATAACTGAACACATATACACAAATAAGGTGTACAGCTGAGCTGAATAAACTGAGCAGTCGGAAATCCAGCCCCAAATGGAGTACTGCTGCCATTTCTGAGCGGGTGCACCCGGATACCACCTTTACCACCGACGATCCCAAACTCACAGGCCGTATCGAACCCTTAAATCTGAGAACAGAGTTTCCCTCCCTGTGTGTGTTCTACCGCTAGTATAATGAAATGTGTTCTGATTCATTGCTCGAAATTTTTAAATATTACAATTCATTAATTACCAGCTATCCCATTAATATTATAAATTTGGATGTTTGGTTATTTGATATATACTTCATCATGCTTTAACCACTGGATGGATCGGGAACCACTGAACCGATTTAGATGAAATTTGGTATGGAGATAGAGGAGAGATTGAGTCCCCGGGAAAGATATAGGCTATTTTTCATCCCGGAAAATTCAAAAGTTCCTGCGAGAATAACTATAAAGTTGGTTACCAACTCAATTACTGAAATTTTGCACAGAGATAGTTAAAGATACGGAGTAGGACAAATACTACTTTTATTTCGGAAAATTACAAAGTTTCCGCGAGAGTAACTATAACCGAATTTCACGAAACAAACGAACTATGGCTTGCTATAACAAACTCCTTTGGGATAATCAAGGAGTTGCCGTAAATATCCTACGCCGATAACCAAAATTAGGACGGGCGGAGCCGCTGGAAAAGCTGGTTAAACTTATAAACTTACAAGTAAACTGTACTAAATACAAATATAGCATGTAATACCTACAAAATTCTCGTTTGAGCGTAAAATTATATTAAAGCTTTGCAGCTGCACGCGGTTCACTAAAAGTTGATTTTAAGGACGTCTTTTTTTTACGATGCATATAATAGAAAATCAGTCCATGCTCCAAATCCCAAACTTCTACCCAAAGCGATTTGGTGATGATGGTTCAGTCAGTTGTTTTTTTTGTAAACAAATGTTGCCAATGCCTTTCACCGCTTTGGACATGTTTCATTAATTGTGTTGAAGAACATTTACGTATGTATGTTTACCAAGTTTTAGGTAAAGCTGATCCAAGCTGAACATTATTCAAGCAACATTATCCAAGCAAACTGCCTACTGGCCTTTTCCCCTTTCAGGATTGAATTTTAAAAACCCAGAAACCCATGTTTGATTAATTATGTTAGATGGCAATAATACCGGATATAAACAAATATCTATAGCTAGAGCTAGGTATAGCTTGCTTAAGTTACTATAAACTATGTTCTAATTATGTCCTTAAATATTGCAGGTTTACGTGTGTACTTCCATAGTAAAAACTTTAGAAATTATATGAAAAAGGCAACAAACACTAAAAAAATTTACTTATATGTACCTTGCTATAGCAAACTTTCTCTCTATAATCAAGGAGTTGCCATAGAAATCTCACGCTGATAACTGAATTTAACGCTAGTGGAGCCGTGGAAAAATTATAAAATAAATACCAGCAAAGTGCGAGTCGGACTCCTGGACGGAGGGTTTCGTACCAACCACCATTTACGTAATTTAAAAACACAAACAAAGACGAAATCGATAGCGATAAAAATCCTGTGTCTCTCTTTATTCTTTCAACTATATCTGTGCAAAAAATCTTGGCGTTCAAGTGTTCCGGCACGACGCGATGCAAAGGAATAAAATATGCGTTAAAATGGTAAACAAAATGTTCCCGTGGGCACCCTTGATAAAAGGATAAAAGGCCTATGTCATGTCGGCGGTATTTGGTTTCGTTGCTGAGTTGATAAGGACAAATCAACAAAAGTAAAACACACTTCCGCATTTATAATATTAGTATGGAAGTATGGATTAGGAATTAGGATAGGAAAAAACCAGTTTACTGTACTGCAACCTTCTTTATTGTAGTTTTACAAAACATATTTTATATTTGGTAGATTTTTATATTGAAATGTCACGTAAATTTAAATATGTAGTTAAGTAATGCAAATTTGCAACAAGATTTTGTAACACAATGTTGGTCAAAACTGACTTTAAATATTTGAGTCAGACTTTCTTGTTTCCCTTCAAAAATCAATCTTCTAAACCAAGTGACACCTATATCTCTATCTATCTCTTCATCATTCTTCGACCCTTACTTCAGCGGTGTATTTTGTTAATTCAGCTGGTGTTTTCTTGACATTTGGCAGCAGAAAACAGAAACAACCACAAACTGTAAAGTAAAATATAAGCTTAATTAATCGAATTGACAGCGGTGGAACTGGTTAAAGATATGGTATATTGCAAAATAGTATTTTGACTTTGTATGTTAAAATTGATGACTTACAATAATGAATGAAAATCGGCCAAGTACGAGAAATATGTCGTAAAAACTTTTACCCTTACACAATATTTATTTATTTTAATATAGGAATATTATAATAAAATAGGAATTATTGCGGATATTTAATTTTTAACCCTGTGTTTTAAACATCTCCTTTACATTTACAAGTTTTAAGGTTATCGATTTTTGATTGTAAGTTTCCTAAGTTAGTTAGTTTATTTTACTAAAGATATTTTGTGTTTAGTTTTATGTTTTGATTATGACCTGTAATAATAAATAGATAGATATCCGTAACAATCACTGCTGCAAACTAAACTTGGAAAAAGAAGGATACACAATAGGTAACACATACACCAAAATACAGGAAATGTCCAAAATAAAGAAGGTTAATTTATCAGGGTATGAGGAAAGGAATTGCTTGAAAAAAGTCGTTTCCTATTAAGTAGTAGCAGTGAAAAGAACGGTTTTCAAATGATCAAAATCTCACCTAGGTAATTAAAGATATCATGAATGATGACAGTCAAAATTGGTATGTTCAATGTTTCAATTAAAAGGGTGGTCCTAAAATCCAAGAGATATCAAAAAATAATAGGAAATTTTGCCAACAAAACACGTAATCTTCCGGGAATACAGGAGAGTTTGCAACACTGGTAACAATTTATTAATACCAGGGAACTCTAAGCTGATGTATTTACGACATGTATGTGTGTGTGTGGCCGATAGTTTTGAAAATTATAAAAGAAGTTGAACCCGCGCACCGAGTGTTCAAAAAAATCTTTTGTAAAAAAAACTGTTTAAGTACATTGTAAGTTCGTACCTACGCCCAATTATAAGAAATTAAACATGTTATTTTAAGACTGGACTTACTCATAGGTTTTCTTGTAATTTATAAGTAATGAACTACTTTCTGTTCGTTTTCAAAAATTGAGCTCAGTAGGTACTTCTGAATATATTTTGTCACATGGTACAGTCTGCGAACCCTTTTTTTTTAATATTCTAATTTACTTCCCAAAAGAGAGTCCCAAATTCCAAATTCATTTATTTAAGTTACACATCCATGTCTGGGTCACTGATATTCATCCAACTTAATCGCTCCAGTATATTCGAAACAAGTTGGCTGTGACAGACGGACATACCAGAACACACGAGTGAACTTATTAGAATTTCACTTTTTTTTTATTAGGACGTACGGAACCCTAAAATGAACAAAATAATATATATAATTTGTTGGTAGCGGTTACTATACTCACCTAGCAATAATCCGCCATACAAATAAAAAGTAACTTCACAATCGGTATTGATCAGTAATCCTGCTACATTAGTTCCGACGATAGATCCTAATCGACCCAGCATCAGAGATAAACTTACTGCCATACCCCTTAAAACAAAATTTTAAGCTACGGTTATGAAGCTATATAGCAGAAAACACACACTTTTTATGACTGAAAATAGCTAATCGTTGGTTTTAGGGAATGTTTATTATGGAAGTTTAAAACAGCGATCATTTATTTTGAATCTCAGGTCATAATTTCAAACCAAAAAGCAGCTGCGTGAAGGTCGCACGACCCATACGAGCACAAAATCCCAAACACTACTCAAAAATTTGTCCTGATTTTGGGTCGTGCCAACTTCATTTTGTCTTGCCTGATTTTTGCTCCTAGAATATAAGGCCCTTGAAATTTGTGTTCAACTTTTAGTGTCGAAAAGACAAAAAATCCAACATAATCGATAGTGGGTCGTGCTAGGTTCACGATCGCACGACCCAAACACCCCACGCTGTTTAATTTGGGCTCATTCTCTAGAAAGACATCCGTAGCCCACCAGCGAGTATCAGAGCGGACAGAGAGAGCACAAATAATCAGACTTACTTTAAAAATTAATGCTACATTTGTGATAGTTTACCAATTTGTGCTCCTACGCAAAAACAGAAACACGACATTAAAGTGGATCTGCTCTTTGTGGGCTCATTTTGTAGGGCCTTATTTGTGCTACTCAAATATAAGCCCCTTAAAATTTGTGCTCAACTTTTAGTGACGATCCAATCACCAATTGTGGGTTTATTATCTAAGGCCCAATTTGTGCTTCTCGAAATAAGCGTTTTAAATTTTTGGCTCATCTTTTAGTGTCATAAAATCGAAATAAACAAAAAACAAAAATAACTGTCATTCACTTATAAACTTGATGGTTAACAATATGCACCGGTAAATCTTAATATACGCAACTTTTCAGACAGCTTTTTTTTTATTTTATGGTTCTTGAATTTTTTTTATTACTTTCATTAACAGCACCTTTCTTAAATACTATATTGATTTTAGTTTCACACAGACGTAATACGAAACTGGATCTGAAACTAGCATCCTAAAATTTATATACGATGATTACGTACATTCAATAAGTAGTCGTGGTGTATACAAGGCAGTGGCGGATACAAGGGGGGCATGGGAGGCATAGAAGTACTAGAACCCAGAGTAGAAGGAACAATTACCGCGCCGAGCAGTCACCTACGACAGGTCACTCCCATTCGTTCGCCGACTTTGCCACAATGCCCCGGTAGAGGACCGAAATAAACACTTATATAAGAAAGAAAAGGTCACACGAAAGCTCGGGTTGTGCAATAAACTCAGTATTGGGGTTCCTCATAAAAGGGCTACTCTCTTCAGGGCGTCAACATTCAGGAATTAATGTTACAGCGTAAATAGACTAGGCTACGATAACGACTCAACATCAGGCTGGTGACAATCATAAGGCTATGGCCAAGCCTGGTTCTGTTCTAAGGTTAAATGTTAAAGAAGATGCGGGATCAAACAGTTCTTCGGACAGAACATTCGCTGTTGATGACCTAATTAATTTCATTAAACTTGAACGTGATAGAAAAGAAAATTAATTATCACTTCATAATACTAACCGTAAATGTGTGGGGAAGATACCTATAGCAAAAGCATTCACGGGACCAATACAAACAACTGCTAACTGAAGTGCTGATAGAAGTATCGCAAATATTATTTCCTGTTTCACAAGATCGCTTAGTATACAAAATGTTCCCATAAGGAAATACATTACAATCAACAGTGCTTTTTTTCCGATTAAATTTATTGAGCTACTGATCACTATGGCTATTGCAGCACATGAAATATTTGCCACCACTCTTAAAAGGAAAGTTTCCTCTTCCATGGAATCATCACATTCTGATCCATCTTGCAATGTCTGAAATAAAATAAAGATTATTTATTGTAGACAAGCTTTTTGCCCACGGTTCCACCTGCCCTAAATTCGGTGTAGGATTTAAACGGCAACTCCTCAATTATGAAAGAAAAACCGACTCACACATGACGTTTCAAGTGTCCCCGGGACTCAAACTATCTTAATGCCAAAGTTGAACTTAATCGATATGGCGGTTTAAGCGTGAAGAGGTAACAGACATACAGAGTTACTTGCGCATTTAAAAAAATTTGTGACTCCAAATTATGTGATATCTACTCGGTTTAGTTAAAAAAAAAAATAAAGTTGAATTTAAAACTTCTCTAACTAAACTACAGCCATTATTACACGTTTTTGATTTCTAAATTTTCTAAAAATTATTATTGGTCTTGACAACTACAAACAGTTCTAACAATCAATCACTTATCAGTCTAGTTTCTCAGGTTACAACATATACTCCTATACAAATTTTTATGTGAAATAAGAGGTACCTCATTTAGCCTCAGAGCAATAACTTGGCAGGCTGTCATACCACTGCTTTTACCACTCAGTACTCTGTTTAAAATGTCAGGTAACCACATCATTAATCCATTTATTCTGTAATTCAAGAAACATTAAGTAAATTATAATTTGAAGCAATTTGTTAACAGATTTGCGTTCGGTTCTCAAACTTTTTGACAATGGAACCTTTTTGCAACACCGAATAATGATGGGATCCCGTAACACGTTATATTTTATTATCGCATTAAAAGTAAAAAACTTACATTGCAAACAAACCAAACAATAAAAAACCGTTTAACATCAACCATTTTAAATATGGAGGCTTCAATAAAGGTAGTGACTGTGTTTTCACTGAAGCAAGAAAGTTTTCCGATTTTACTCTTTTGTTGTTTTCCATTAACTTAATATGTCGGATCTAAAACATAACATAGAAAATTAAACTTCGAAGTGCGTTCGCTAAAGTGCCATTTTTTATTATTTTATGACCTCAGCTTTATAAGTCATGTGTCATGTCACATTATTACAAATATCTTCACTAAGTATAATATACTTATAAATAAATAAATCCATCCAGTCCATATAAATTATTTTAGTAAGCTGCAGTAACAGATGTAATTCTATATCAACACATTCCCAATTTCGTTTTATGCAAAAGTTAGATAGTTCATCGTTCGAAAAGAGTTTATGGGGATGAGCATTGAAATCTCCTAAGATATAGAGTAAGTACTTCAATGATACCTACTATGTTAAATATTATAATGGAAAAAAAGGATTACTACAACTGGTGCGAGTTAAAATTAATCCTGGCCGCGTGAAGTCTATTCAATGTAGAGTGTGCAAAAAAAAGGTCAGAGTTAAATAAAAGGGAGTGCAAGGTAAAAAAAAACGGGCTTAAAATATTTTCAGGTATTTACTTTTGTTTATAAATTTTTAAACAAGGTTACCGGAACTACTTTTGACACGGGAACATTTCAGGTTCACGTTAACTCGCCCGAGTTGTACCTTATTTTAATTAACTTTGGATTAAAACATTAAGGTTACTTATAACAGTCGTTTCGGAAATAAATCAGTTTGCTTCGTTACTTAAATTTTAGTTTTAAGTTTTTCTTTTACTTTGTTAAAGTACAGGGGTGTTATAATGAATAAATAAATAAATAAATATATTTGGACATTACACACAGCGCCGTCTTGCCCCAAAGTAAGCAAAGCTTGTGTTAAGGATACCAGACAACGGATACATATACATATATTACTTTTTCTTTTTTTTTTGTAAATACATACATATCATACATAATGACATGCAGACTCAAGACAAACACAAATGTTTTTTAGTTTATTGGTAAGTTACAACAATAGTCAGTTTAGTTTGTTTTAGTTTTGACAGTGGTCGCTCGGTTTGTGATTTCAGTGTCACCCTACTGCGTGAGAAATTGAGGGAGATATATTTTTGTCATAAAAACAAAGTTCTGTTATCCAATCACTCCAAGATTTTATATGAACAATAATTACGGCGCAAATGATGGCAGAAAGAATAAGGCTGAAAGTGCGAAACTGCCACTTTAATGCAAGATAAGTGCTAAATATTGAACTTGGATAAAAGTAGTAAACGGTACTTGTAAAATTTGCTTTACGATTGTAAAGACAGTTTTTCATAGGGTCCATATATTTTAGTAGGATTATGTGTGCTGTCGTTTATCTTGTGGTGTATCATCATTTCCCTTAATAGTTTAGTTACCTTAAATATAATACTTTAAAAAATATTTTCTAAAGTACTACTGTGAGACCCAAAGGACATGCGACAGTAATTTTTTATTACTATGCGTGTATTTTAACTATTTACTTACTGGATAATCGTTTACAGATTTTCCTTTATTTCCAGAATAGAAGTTCTGCAATACTTTAAGTGCCTCATCATGTTTTCCTTGAGACATCAAGTACTTAGGAGTTTCATATCCAAAGTACATTAAACAGCCGCTGAGAAGTAACATACTCGAGTATAACGCTGAAAGTAGTCGCCATGGACGAAAATAGTATAACCCAAAGTTTACTCTGAATTCTAGCATTAATACTAACCATGCAAACACTGAAAATGTAAAATAATAATATAAGCAATGTTAAAATACTCGTTTAGTTGATTTCTAGACATACATCTAAGGATCTTCCACACTTGACTCTAACAAAAAACTTTTAAACAAAAAAAAAAAAAAACAACCGGCTTCAAAAATATGAACTAAACAGGTAAAAATAATTACTTATTTCTAAAAAATCTAATCTGCATTACAGTTTGCAGTTGGTGTCGATGTACCTGATGTTTATAACACACTTCACTTTCATGACACCATACTTAAACTGTAATTCAAATCAGATTTTTGGAAATTAGTAATTATTTTTGCGTTTTTAGTGCATATTTTTGAAGCCGGTTGTTTTTTTTTGTTAAAAAGTTTTTAATTTTTACTTTTAGTGACGAATTGCTTATTTTACTTGTACACTAAAAACATCGAAACTCCAAAAGAAAAAAATTATACAATCATCGTCATATAAGGCGTGTCACCAGTTCCGAGTTAACTCCAATTAATTTTTTGACCAAAAGTCAGGTTGAGTACCATGCAGCCAGTGTCAAAAGACTTGTGTCCATATGCCGCAATTGTATGAAACATCAGCGGCGGATAGTGCGGTGCCTCCTATTGTCTATCCTACAGTGCCCAGTTCAAAATACATTAATGACCTATGTTTGGTACCAACCTTATGGCTGTCAGCCTTTTCGACGTTGGAGTGACAATCCGTGATCGTAGGGGCCTAGCTTGTAGGAGGGAATCTACTTTAGGTTATAGCAAATACAAAAGGGGATTATCTGTGGTGGTGGTAGTCACCGACGTCTCCGCCAGCCGCCGTTGCGACGCTGCCGCCAGCCGCCGCTGCTGGAATTCGGTCACAAGAAGCGTGCCACTGTGCACTGGCCACGAAACGATCACAAATACTGCCAAAATCTAGTGTCCCCGAGGACAAAAATACAACACAATTCACACCGATCACAAGTATTCTACATATAACTTTGGGCTATACCGAGCCGAAAAATTAACAGTCCGGTACTAGGTATCGTATAAACAAAGCACCACTATACGTAATACGGCAGGCCAGGCATAAGCCGGCGCAGTCAATGTCGTCCCAAGATAAGGCCAATGACGTCATCTTTACCGAACAACCTATGAAGAATTATTTTAGAATAGAAAATATTATTTACTAGATTTTGCCCGCGGTTCCACCCACGCTAAATTCCGTTAATGGTTTAGGATTTCAACGGCAACTCCTCAATTATAGAAACAAAACCGACTCACACTTGACGTTTCAAGCAAACGTTATTAAAATCATCCCTGCCGTTTAGGAGATTAGTGACACACCGACTGCAGCGCCACCTACAGGGCCCATTTGTGAATCCAAACCTTGCAGGGATGGACTCTAACGTACACTAAAAATATCATTAGAATTGTCCCTGTTGTTTGGGAGATCAGTAACACACCGACTGCAGCGCCACCTAACGGATCCAATTTTACTTTTAAACCTTGCAGGGACCCTCTTGAACGTACACAAAAAATGTTATTTAAATAATCCCTGCCGTTTAGGGGAAGATCAGTGATACACCAACTGTAGCGTCATCTACCGGGTCCATTTGTAAATTCAAAACTTGCAGGGTTTGAATTTACAAAGCAAACTCGAAACTCGAACGTACACAAAAAATATCATTAAAATCGTCCCTGCTGTTTAAAAGAAGATTAGTGTCACACCGACTGCTGCGCCATCTACCGGGTCCAATTGTGTTTTCAAACTTTGCAGGCACCCACTCCCACGTACACAAAAAATATCATTAAAATTGTCTCTGCTGTTTGGGAGATCATTGACACACCGACTGCAGCGCTACCTAACGGGACCACTTTACTGTTAACCTTGCAAGGACCCACTTAAACGTACACAAAATATTTCATTCAAATAAAACCCTGCCGCTTAGTAGAAGATCAGTGACACACCTAGTGCAGCAACACCTATCAGGTCCAATTGTGTTTAAAAACCATCCTGGAACCTATTAAAATATTCGTTTAAATTTATTTTATCCGAATCGTTCCAGAAGGAGTTAGGTGACAAACACACGTAAAGAAGAATTATACGTAGAGAAAAAACCGACCCACACTTGACGTTTTCAAGAAGCCATTTCCTTTCCCGGGTCTCAGACTATCTCCATGCCAAATTTCATCCTTATCCTTACAGTGATTTAAGCGTGAAGAGGTAACAGACAGACAGACAAAGTTAATTTTGCATGTATTATAATATTAGTATGGATTTACCTGGTGCTGCTACTGCCCCCAGTATTTGCTGAGCATTTGTGACTGAAAGCATGAAATCTCTGTGTTTTTCGGGCACAATCTCACCAATTATTGTGTATGGTGTGCTCGATGGACATGCAACGCTTTCAAAACAAAAAAAGATATTTTTCCTTAATTAATTGACTATATTTACTTTAATAATAGCTTCGCAGTTAAATAAATCTAATCTAAATTAGGTTATCTATGTAGAATTCCTACTAGCTTAATTTGACCTTAAGTAGGGGCATGGGTTCAACACAATTTAAAATTGAAAAAAAAAAATGTGTTACAGTGGTTGTAGTGCGCCAGCGGTCATTCTAGCTTCCTAACTTCCCGCAGGGTTCGCAAAATAATCGCTACCGGATTTGTTTTTTTTTCATTTTTTGGTTTTTTTTTTTAAATTTTATTTATTCGTACATTTTTTTATTTATTATCACAAATCTTGATATATTTCATAATAAATAGTTTGTTTTATTTTTTTCTTATTATATCATATTTTTATTTTGTTTGGGTTCACTAGAGACCCCATACGACTAATTGTGTAATTTTCTTAATGCGCCTAATTAAGGGTTAAAGTAAGGCATCCGACTCACGCTTGACGTTTTTAAGTAGAATATGCCTATCCTAAGGTAAAACATATCACCGTGCCTAATTTCATCGAGATCGGTGCAGCAGTTTAGCCATGAAAGGTAACAAACAGAGACACTTTCGCATTTATGAGTATAACATTAGTATGGATAAGAGATTTAGTTCAAATGAACTAGTGATAATTGTTATGGAGTTAGTAGTTCAGTAAGTAACAGTTATAATTTAATAATTTCCGTTCAAGTATTAAAGATCTCTAAGATACTTTTTATGTCATTTGCGTAAAGTTAAGATTTGATGTTAAAAAAATCAAATGTAAATATATATATATACATATATATATATATATATATATATATATTAATTTATTAGTACTAGGTACGACTTAAAAGCCAAATAATCACAGTAAGATTACTGGATATGTCTTTTATAGTGATATGAACCGAGTATCTTCAAAACTATTTTTTCCAAGTTATAATAGTATATTTGTTATAGGGCTTGAACTTTACAATATACTTTAATTATTTTGTTTTCATTTGCAGCATATTGGTAAAATTAAAAAAAATTAAAAATGGGTGCCTTATATGGGTGATAATTCATATCAAGAAAAACAATTTTTAATATTTTACTTATAATGTCTTATTTGTTATCTAACAGGTTATATCACTGTTACGCGGATATTATATCTCTTACTGAGATGAAAGTAATGTTATTAAGATAAAATTGTTATATTGTATACACTAAGACAAAGAATTTGCACTCTTAATGTGCTCGAACTAAGGTTCACAAAATTGTTGACTCGTTGGCTTACTCTTGTATCTTGGTTATCTTTCTGATAAAGAGTGTCAAGGGCTCAAGAATTACTTACCATAACGACGCGAGAAACTTGAACGTTGTATATGAGATGAGGTTAGGCATGACGCTGGCTAGGACACCAAATCCACCTGCAGCTAGCGAGCTATAGATTACTGCCCGCTTCCGACCCAAAGTGTCCACCACGTAACCCCACATAAACGATGTTATGATAATTGCTGATTAAAGGAGAGAAGTTAAATATAGGTAGTACCAATATATACGAGCAACTACATGCCTTATAGCGCTAACTGAGTTTTAAGGCTGGAGCAGACCAGATTCGTGGCGTGACGTGACGAAAGCACGCGCGTGCAAGTCCTGTCACACCGGCAATAGCGATAGAGCAAACGTAACTCAGGTAACTTCTACATGCGTGCAGCCATATTGAAGTTAGCATTTCACCGCAATAATTACTTAGTATTTTTGTTTTTGTACTCTTTATGTTTGGTTTTGTAGAGACACTCATATTTGCATACTATTTCTATGAGTTTATTGGAAAAAAACACTCGTAAACTGTTTTAATTTTGTACATAAATACAACCTGCCGTGCGTGCGACCGTGTAGCACTGACCGATGCGTGTGCGTGCGTGCCGGGTCTGGCATCTAACAGGAAGCGCAATATTACACAACGTCATCACTGCACGCACGTGTGCGACGTTGCCGTTCCGACACACTCGGTTTGTCATTAGATGCGTGTCGTGCGTGCGCGGGCCACGCGCGTGTACACGTCACACGTTTCATACAAAACAAATGGTGCGTGCGCACGTCGCGTCACGCCACGCATTTGGTCTGCAACTGCTTTAAAGGTGCTATTGCAAAATAGTCTTACGTCTTAAAAATCTAAACAAAAATGTTACTGATACAATGGTAAAAAAGTTAAATAAAAAATAATTTGAGCTCACAATATCCGTATTTTAATCTCATGACCTATTTTATTCATGTACCTACTTTATTCTTTTCTGAAATATATTTATATAAATTTCTTATTTTCATAGGTGCCTATAGAACTGAAATAAAACATACCTATAAAAGGAAGAGATGAAATAAGTCCTCGTTGTGAATCGGTCATGTCTAGATCACATTTGCCTGAAGGTAGAGCATACGCGTATCCTTGCACTTCTAGAATAGCTGATACAAGGACCAAACTTTGGACCAAGCATTGCCGTAAATTACACCAGCCTAATCCTAAAACAAAGATTACACTATTTAAACGCGCTATATAGTGACTTTCCCTGCCCAATGCTGACCTATTACTTTATAATTCGCCGAGAACTGACAAAGGGGATAATTTTATATCACGTCCAGGGAATAAAACCAATTTTATGAAGATATAACTATAAACCTATATAACCCTTTTAGGCGTTGTACTAAACCGTTATTTTTTATTTAATAATTGTCAATTATTCATTTGCTCTAGCGGGTTACATACTACAATGATTGACAGAGTTCTATGCACATTGTGAACACTGTATTGTGGGCGAACAAATTTTTAAAGATTTTAACTAATTTCTCGAATTTTTAAATTATTCTCCTCTTCATTTAAATGTTACTGCAAATATCATATACAAGCTTTTGCCTGCAGATTTGCCTGCGCGGTATTCGGTAAAAACACTAAGATTCCCACGTGTAGGAGGATACGCATGTTTCCCTAACAACAAAAAGTTTCTTTTCATTTTTTAAACTTAGAATAATAGTCAAAATAACTCTGCTGATCTTTTAATTATTGTCCTTGTAACAAAATACAAGATTATTCATATTGAGAGGATGGTCGTGGCATAGCGTTTGTCATACAAACGAAGCTGGATCCCATGTATCTGACAATCAACATCATGAAACATTTGTAGACATAATATAAAGCCGAATCTATGTGTGTAGTATACCAAAATTCTGAGAAATATTTAAATTAGCTCAAAATATAATTGAGATCATTTACGTAAAAATAAACGTATATGTAACTTTTAAACTATACAATTAAATAGAAAACTGAACCACTATACTTGGGTATCTGTTTCTGGTATTAAAATGTACGGAAAATAGAATTAAACTCCGTTTGTATGAGGCGCGCTGCCGGGTCTCTAAAATCGATCGATATAGGTAACTGTAAACCAAAGATGCCTTCACGTATGTCATCTTTGCAGTAAACCCACTAGATCTCTAAGTATCTTGTATGTTCGGTTAGTTTCTCTATTGTAAACGTAGATGCGGAGCGTTCCAGCCAAGTCATGTAAAATTAAAAATAAAATCAGTTATATAATAATTTTTTTTATACTTAACGATCTGCCTAGGCACCCAATTAACTGCCTAATTTAACCAAATGCCTGCGACATATATACGAAAACTAAAGACTGCGTTTGTCTTTCAAAAATATACTGTAAACAAATGCCATAAAGCAATGCAGCCTTCCGAGTCCGGATGCCGTGTTGTCTTAAACGGACGTACCTACACTCGAACGATATCTTTATCAAACAAATCTTTCGATTTTGTTCTTCATACACACACACACACGCCGTACACACACGGCGCAGCAGATAATACCTATATATATTTTTATGTGCAAGTAAAACAGGTGCACGATCCTTAATTACTCCCACGGGCTTTTAATTTGTATATTTAATTTCTCTAAGCAAAGAACGCGATCACAGAACCCACGGGCGGTAATGACACACCTATTCTATCAGGTATGTATAAAAGCTGTATCGTTTTTCTTAACACGAACTACGCGCCCACTACAAGCGAGCAATTAATTACAAAAAAATTTCAAGATATCCATCTGATAGCCATCTGACGGTGACGTTGTTTTCTTATTACATTCAAATTGTGTTTTGGTGAGTTTATTTATTTATTCACCTTATATTTTTAATTATTTACTCGCAAATGTGATAAAAACATTGTGTGTTACATGGGCGGTTCGGAAATTACAAACTTCTAAATAGCCTCTCGTCAGCAATTTGGTCCTTACCACACTTAATACACAATGTACTATTTCCCCACCTGGAACTTAATCAATGTAACATACAAAAATAATAATATATCTTCAACGTACCTGCAACATCTAGTGCCTGCTCCAAATCTACTACTTTTTCAACATCCCTACTGCTATCACCCATATTGGTTTAAATTTTAAATATTTCTACAACATTGAATTTTTAGTAAGTTTTTCCTGCATTCTTTTTTAAAAAAAACTATTACATTTATTTAACAGCGATGTAACTCATTTAAATTTAAAGGAATAATGGTGCGAGTGAAACTGCACACCTTGTTTGGTACAGTTTATAAAAAGTAAACACTCTTATCAGAGTATAATTTCACTACCGTGTTATCAATAGTGTTGTACTTTTCGACTGAAGTTTTATTTCGGCCACTGAAAGCATTTTCGGTTTAGGACAAAACTAGCAGCAAAAGTCGACGGCAACTGCGTAACATTTGCAAAATATATAGACAAGAGACAAAACGAAAATTAGTTTTGGTGTTAATTTGCTACTCTAAAGTTTTTTGAGGTTAAATTGTAACGTTCCTTAGACAATTATTTTTTTAATAAGTTGTATAGTAGTTGTAAAACGAACAGACCCAATACTAAAACACATATTATTACGATGTTGAGAATTTTAAATTGTAAAGAAATATAATCTATATACAATTAAAGTAAAGTATTACCTTTGTCAAATCTAATTGTAGAATGTAAACATGTGTCAAAGTGCGAAGGGGCAAGGGCGATTTACGTCAAACTAAGGATTGACTAGTCAAAGCCCAGTTCATATAAACTTAAATTCGATATAAGGTACCTGCGGGTAATAAGGCCTATGTAATTTCAAATTTATTTATTTAATCAATTATTTAGTCTTTCCAAACTCCGTAACATTTTTTGTATTGTTATGACGGAACTGCAGTTTCTCGGAAGAAAAATATATTTTTAATATATTTTTAAATGAATTCAAGAAAATCGAGACAGGTGCGGGAAATATGGCCTAAGGAGTGTAATAAGGCCTATGTTTCAATAACAGAATTGCTTCGTTAAATTTTATTTGATCCTGTGATGACTCTTGGAATTACGCTTTGTTATTTAAAGTGAAAGAAACTGGCGCTGAAAAAGTTACATACAAATGTGTTTTACCATAGAAATCAATAATCTTCCGAGTGATGTAAAAATTTGGATGCTGCGCGTAGGCCTTATTACTCGCACTATACAAAATCATTTTTTTGTTGAAGATCTATGAAAATATTTTGATTTTTATTTCTCGTTGCATAGACTATATAATATTTTATGATCGTTACCCATATTGTGATATTTTTTGCACTTTTCTTATTTTAAAATTTAGGGGGTAGGCCTTATTAGCCGACAGGCCTTATTACCCGCAGGTACAGTAGGTTGAATTGATTGACTGTTTAAATCAATACTATAATAGTGTACATAGCTTACCGGGTTTATATGGGCATGATTCATAAATTTAAATAGAAATTTTGAATAACAATGCATTATGCTAAATAGTTTTATTGGTGAACGTCGCATAACCTCTTAACAATAAAATCAACAGCTTCTTTTGTAACAAATACAACATTCTAAAGCATCTGCAGTATCCACATCTTCAGCACTTTTTAATGTGACTATGTAGTTTTCTGCTTGAATTAGCTTAAAAAACATCGTTTGTAACCAAATTACCAACAAGGAACGTAGGTACAAACTTATGTTAAATTTCACTAACTCTAAATATCTATCTGTCTTTCAGCCCCTTTGTAAATTTGTTGGTGCAGTGACTACCTAACTATTGTCGTAAAAATTATCGTTTCTACTAAAATCGGCCATGTTTAGCAGAAACGCACAGGTATATTCCAGATACAATACATAACGTTCTAAATATAGTTCTAAATAGTTGGTTTGTAACATTTTTGAAATGTTTTTTTTGGCGTCGCTAGATAGGTAGTCACTGCGCCTTTTGCTCATAAACACTACGGGACATATAGACATTAACCTCAAAATAAATAAACCTAGTTTTGATTTTTGGCACAAGTGTTCGTTAAGATCTTAGAAGTATCCCCTCAAAAGTCCCCACCCGTAGGGTACCGGCTTTCCCCCTCCCCCCTACAAACGTCTACCCGGTCGTGGCTGGGGGAAGGCCTACTCTCACCGTGTGCGAGGACGATTTGGTCCATAGTCCACACGCGGCCCAGTGCGGATTGTGGACTTCACGTTTCTTCTTTTTGAAGTCTGCAAATATTCCTCACGATGTTTTCCTCCACCTTAAAGCCAGTGGTGTGAATATTAGATTTCCTTGAGAAATTAAGAAAAATCTTATTAGTAGGTACACGTTGGCTTCGAACCTCCGCCCTTTAGAACGGGAGGCAAATATCGTAACCACTCGGGCACTATCGACCGATATATTACTAAACAATAAATATCATGAAATCAAAAAAAAATAGTATTCCATAACTTTGACGATTCAAAAGTATTTGTTAAATCCTAATTAGAATAAAAAAATTGACTTTGACTATATAAGTGATACTAAATTGTAAAAATATAGGCAGCGTGCACAGTGTAGTTTCAGAGTAACTTCCTCCCGCAAACGGGTAGAAGGAGCTCCCTGCCAAGTTTTTCTCAAAGGACTACAGTATGGGGTTCTTCAAGAAAGAAGTGATTATAATTTTAAAGGGTCAGCAACGCGCGAGTAATACCCCTGGTGTTGCAAGCATCCATAGGCTGCGGTGACCGTTAGCCTGTTTGCCACCTTATTTGTACAAAAAAATAGGGGTGTCCAATAAAAAGTAGGTACAACAACACAATTATAATTGTTTTATATCATATAATTATATGTATTATATATTTATAAAGTCGGTGGTGGCGAGGGGTTTACATTTCACTTCACGTCCCAAGTGGCGGAGGTTCCCCGGGGTCAGCGTGTACCAATGAGTCTTTTCATATTTCTCTAGTACACTGATTTATTTATTAACACCACTGGCTTTTCGTTGAAAGTAAACATCTTGAGGAAACATGCATACGTCAAGAAAAAAAAAGATGTATGTGAAGTTCACATTGGCACATTCCGCACTGGGCCCGCGTGAGGACTATGGCTCAAATCACCCTGGCTTATGAGGGTATAGGCCGTGCCCCAACAGTAGGGACGTATGAAGGCTGGCAAGACTATATTTATTCCGTTTTTAAATAAAAAGTACTAACTGACTTCTGCATCTATATCGTTATAAGTACTTTGCTGTTACAATATGTATGATAAATGATTTTTTTTTGTTTTAAGTCCTAAAATAAGGGACCCAATCATCTCTACTATAGAAAAAGCGTTTGTGTCCATGAAAAAAAATACAGTTATATTATTGATATAATTTAATAACCTAAATTGACTACTTTACATCGCCGAAGTTTCTTAAATCCGTAACTTTTTTACATATTTAGTATTTTTGGGATATGCGACGTAGTTATTGCTGCTTATACTTAATATACTAAAAAAAAAATCGTTATACTTTAAGACATTTAATAATTTCATGTTACAATATTCTAATATGGACAAAAAATAAAAATAAATCACAGTTTCTTGTTTATTAAAAATAAATATGTAGATAGATAAATAGATACTAAACTAATTTCACTTATTTCTATATTCAAAGTTAATTTTACAAATACTGTGTAGGAAAATTAAAAAAAATACAATTTATTACAAACATCGCTATCTCTTACGACACGAGAATTTACAATCCAATTTCATGAACAAATGTACAAATATCTGTGTCCAATCCTGACTCAATTCTTATACCTAGTTTGTCTAGAATTGGCAGAGGGGTGCATTTTTCTGTCTCTAGTTCTTTTATTTCAACGCTTTGAACTATTTAGCTGGTATTTACGATTTATGGAACATTAAAACCACCTTAAGCATTAGACCAGTTATATTGATGTGTCAGAGGCAGTGTTGCGGCGACGGGCCTGTCACGCAGGACTAATGTGGTTGGTGAACAGAGGCTGCCCCCCTTTCAGGGAAAAAAATTGTGACGTAATACATACATAAACATTAAAGGTAACTATTGCAATTTTCAGACATTACACAGTTGTTATGGATTTCAAAACGAAAAGATTTTTGTTTACAGATTCATAAGAGCCGACACTTTACATTTAAAGAAATTGTTAGATTGTAAGTGACGTCAAATAAGTTCGAAATATTAAGTTTAGATTCATAGTAGGTACTTATTCGATACTGAATTTAATAAGCTCCAAAACATATATAAAAGTGGCGTTTTGTTGACCGATTATTATTATTTATAATGTACATTACATTATGCGCTTAATGTCAATAATCCAACCAAAGAAAATGAGCCAAGACTACAAAACCAACAGTACAAAACTGTGTATCATATAGAATTATGTCTTTTTAACTTGGATGGATTATGACATTAAACGCATTGAAGCAGTAAACAGAACGCAACTATAGTTACAGAAACGAGTACAGAAGTTAAAAAGTTACCTTTATTATGAACGAAGTAGTATAAAGTTTTTACTAATCGCAATATGTTTTCAACATAAATATTATTTCGTAATCGATCGATTCTTATCTAAATCGAGAATTCTCAGATCAAAGGCTTACAGGTGATTAAAACGAAAAAAACACCCTTAAAATACTTACCTACTATATTTGTAGGGTTTGGTGTTATAAGGAAAATCTTAACTTTGCCTACAACGTACTCGTAACGTAAGTAACTCACTTAATTACTTAACCTTCTAATCCTGTTATACCTTGATCTACTAATGGATCTTATGCTTAATAGGGAGAGCGGATTTTGTCAGTTTGTTTACATATGGCGAGTAATCTCCGGAACCATTTTCCGGATTTGTCAAAATCTTCCACCATTTGAAAGCCTGAACATTGATTTAAGCCATACAGTCAGGAATCGCCTTATAAATAAATCCGACAACGTGGAGATTGTCGCCGCAACAAAATGTATGACTATAGCTGGACAGCATACGACTAGCTACATACATACGACAAATGCTAGTCAGTTACGCTCGGCCTCCGTCTCGCCGCGCACCTTACCTCATTGCTCTGTCTAGATAGACATCATCGACGGCCGACTGTATAAATGAAATTATTGCTTAGGTCGCGCTATTACATTCCGATGCGATATAACAGAAAGAGACTATAGTGAAAAACATTTGCCGGGACAGCTATTTAGTACTTAATGAAATTATAACTGGATTCATACATAGATGATTGGATCCTATTAGCTACCTACAAAATTATAGATAACTGCACCTATGGCTAGATTCAGGAGACGTAAAATTATAAATGGATTCATTGACAGATTCTATCAGTAGATCCCATAAGATCTAAACTCTATCAGTTCTGTATTTTAATGTTTAATGTAAATAAAAAAAATACGATAGCCTTTGTTATATAAATCTATGTATAAAAGTAAAAATTTTTATATAGTACAGTCTTACATAAAAAAATTAATATGTTTTGCATCTGTGTTACACACGCTTTCGAGGTAGTGTATATACCTATGTACACATAATTTCACACAATCACTCTTATCTATATTGTACATTTTATTTTAATTTACTTAGAGAATACGATTCGCGTCGCCTCAGCGTGCTTCATACAAACGCATTTCCCACTTATTTTTGACACTTACAAATCAAACACTATGAAATTTTGAAGACGTGCTCTAGGATTAAATATCTAGGTCTGCAGTGTGCCTGCATTCTATTAAATTATAATGTTTAAAAGCTATACAGGATCCTAGTTTTTCATACAAATGATCTTGAATTAGATTAAAAGTTAATAATACATTTTTTTAGGACAGACAAAGATATTCGGCTTGAGATTATGCCTATAAAAAAATTCACAGCATTTGATCAGCAAATGTCATAAACAAGTAGGAAATTCGTTTGTATGAAACACGCTGCGAGGCGCCGTGAATCGTATCCTCATAATAGTTATTTACAACATCACTACAAATCTGAGATCAATCTGAAAGCCATTTTTACAAAAACTATATTACCTTCCTAAATACTTTATTAGCTGCTTTGGGCATGGCTTTTCCTATATTTTTTGAAAATATACAATTTTTATATATATTTAATTTACAATATAGTTGTAATTGTATTTGGTAAACCTATTTGTATTGCATACACGTCCCACCTATTACTTGTGCGCTTAACGCTTTCTTACTAACGAACCTAGCCTTATCCAAATTTGTAACTTCCATCGTGCTCTGATTCGCCTCTAACGTGCAAACGTGTTATGTGTGTACGTACAGTCCACGTAAAGATTATAGAAGAGGAAAAATTTAAAAAACTTTTAGGGTTTATCGCCTTTTTAACTAAACAAGTAAGTGTAAATGAAGATAAGATTTTTAAACTATGGCTTTTAGTAAAATCCACTTCGGAAATTCAATAAAAAGATCCATTATATACATACTCGCTTTAAAAATGGAACCTTCGGACCTTGGTGTGAAATGACTCGCAGATCAGTACGAAATATTGGTCGAAATGTCACTGCGTTTTCGGTCGATTATTTAGCGGACCCGTAGTTGGCTGAACGAAACTGGCCAGTTTTTCGCTGCCCCGGCCGATACACCGGCGCGCACTAATGTCAGAATGATATTGGCCAATATAATACGCGCGACGCGCGGCGCAAGCTAATTATAATAAATCATTACAAATTGCACTTTTAATAATTGTTGGTTTTAATATTTCCTTAAATACCATACATAAATGTACCTATTTCGTTATTTTTTAAAAAGTATCATTTTGTACTCATTGCAAAATATACTATTAGATATTGAATATTGCAGTATTGCGTGAACTCAAAGTCCATCCAAAATTACAACTAATCATTACATTTTAAAACTTTTGATCCTTTTACCATTACAGCATTAAAGGGCTGTATCTTGTCAAGACAATGCAACAACGTAAACAACAAAAAATGGTTAATTTGAACTACATACTTAAAAAAAGATCTAATTTCAATTAAGGTATCTAAATAACATTTTGCATCTTATTTCGCAATACTTCCAGTTAGTACTTTGCGGGGACTGTACACTGGATCAACCTATGACTACATTAAAAGACAAAACGATTTAAACGCGTGCAAAACTTTTGTGAAGTTATTTATAAATTAAAATTCAAAACACATGTGAGGGTATTCTTAAAATAACTTGAAAGAAAACTTTTGCAAAAACTATATCAAATGCCAATCCACATAGTATAAAAGCATTCGAGAGAGAAATTGGTTCATTTCGCACTGATTTTTAAATAAGATTTCAGAAATTTTAGTTTTTGTTTATGTTGACATATAAACTGTGATGAAAAACAAAAACCTACTAACTAACATATATTTACTATTATACTATTATTACTATTACTAACTAACATATTTTATATAAAATCACATTATTCAAAAAAGTTGCGATTTGACTATAGATATGGGCCACTTCTAGATCCAACGATGATATAAATGGTTGCGACAAATTTATATATATATATATATATATATATATATATATATATTATATATATATATAAAAGAATAAAGTCGGTTTATTAAATCCACAAAAAAAAGTCGGCTTTTTTTCTATAATTGAGAAGTTGCCGTTGAAATCCTACACTGATAACCGAATTCAGGGCGGGTGAAACCGCGGGTAAAACCTAGTATTTACATACACTATTTAACCTTCCCATTTTTGAAAAATTTAATTTTTTAACTGACAACAGAAGATGACGTTTTATCGGAGGTTTCTGCTCTCTGATTTAATTAGTGCTTAATTACTTAATTTTCTCATATTTATACGAGTACGATCTTGGATCAAGGAGGTCTAAAATAGTTTATTTTTCTTGTTAGCAACTTAGTTTCCATCCCATTTGTACATTTTCAGGCACGGGTGTAGACGATCTACATGCATGCTTGGGCAGTGCATAGCGTAGAGGCTCTACGTCGTACAGGATGTAGACGTTCTAAATGCACGCTTGGGCAGTGCATAGCGTAGAGGTTCTACGTTGTACACTGCCCAAGCGTCCATGCAAGATTAAAAGGCAATGGAACGTACAGCCCATTTCAATTAAGAAGTCCGACATAGTTAGCTCTACTGCCATATAGCCCAATGCTTGCAAGAATGAATGTTTCACTAGTTATCACGAGACTTCCTTGATGAATCCTTTGATTCAGTTGTACCTTCAATAGCTGGCTTATTATTAATCTCAAGCTTAAATCTAAATGGTTAAGCAATTTTGATCTGTATAGTCTTTACAGATTCCTAATAAATTTGTAGCTTAATTATAATTATGTACAATGACTAGAATCACTCATTCCTTTTGTGACTAAAATTAAATACTTTACTAATAATTTATAAACTTGATTCTAACATAACTAAGTTTGTAAGTTTATCGGTGCTGATTAATTTGGCTAGGAGTTAATGTACCTTACATATTTTATGTCAATTAAAAAAATAACTATAGTTACATGATATTATATTTATTTTAAAGTCAATCATACAGCCTATGTGAGTCCAAACATAGGCCTTACATGCTACCACACCCGATCCTCCGTCTTTCTCATCCCGTCGCATCTGGGATTGGAAATTGCAACAAAAAAATATTTTGAGATTAATTTACAAAGCAATAACTTACTCAAACATTCTTTTTTACTATTGTTATATTTACGATTTTTACTATTGTTATATAAAAAAACATAACAATCTTCCTACAATTGGTGTCTGGGAGCTTTTTATCAACGCCGTCTATATGAATATCCTGTATTGAATCTACCAAGCTTTGTGTCATGTTAAATTAAAACTGTTTAACGTTAGCGTGCCCTAATTTACTTCATATTTTCGACATTATTATTCTAAGTACTAAATAGGCTAAGTGTACCAAAACCGAAATACACAGAGTAATTTCTTATTTTGATATTTATTATTAAAAAGTTGAATTAGGATTAAATAATACCTGTTATTTAGATAAAGGAAATATTTCTTACGGGAATAATTATTTTGTATTTGTAGAGGTAGCTACTACATAAAATCGGTGAGTATTTTTTTTCATATCAAATTATAAGAGGAAACTGATACTTCCCTGTGGCAACACAGCAAGTGTTATACAAACGAAGTTTGGCTTCATTTTTGACATTTACTAATGAAGCACCTTGATATTTTTTAGACATAATCTTAAGTCAGATATGTTTGTGTTTTTTCAAAATACTGAGAAATTTAGACCACAACCTATAAAGAGAAAACTGGCACACTGCAGACTCAGTTTATCATTGCCTAAAAACATGGGTACTAAATTTCATGAAAATCGTTGGTGCCGTTTCCGAGATTCAGATTATATATACAAGAATTGCTCGTTTAAAGGTATTAGATAAAATCATGTCATTAGTATGAAATTTCATTCAAATAAAAACAGCAACGAAAAATAAAATAAAACTTCGTTTGCATTGACCGAAGAATATTCTCTTAATTTTGACGTCTTGCTGTGTGAGATAAAAAAAAAATTTTAATGAATTATCTGATCTTAGTTATGTTAGTTTTAAGTCGTTCCATTACTTAATTGCTAATAATGTCTTATAATAAATAACATTACTTTATGAAGCGACTATCAAAATATCTACTTATCTCTACATTATACGTACATATATCTATTATTTTAAGTATATTTATTAAGTACACTTTTTACAAACCATGCTTTTCAATAATATACAAATTTATCTACTATATAGCGTATATAATGTACAGTTTGTGTATGTACATTGATATAATTTTAGGACAGATTAAGTTTACAAATTTTATTGTGTTTATTTAATTTAATGGCTACAATTATGTTATACAGAGCATCCTGAAACTCTTACAAGTATTAATGCTTCTCCACATAGTGATTTTTTTTTTAAATATAATTCATATCTATAGTAAATTTTTGGGTAGTTATTTGAAAGGGACTCTAAATAAAGCTAAATTTTTAAAATTCAATTATCTACAATGTTACGTTGCGACAACAATTTACTGTCTGTGATTCGGTGCTTACCGATCAAGATTTTTTTTTTCAGGAAACAGTAGATATTCTGTTAAATTTACAGCTTATTTAAAGTTTCTGCTGTAAGAAAGTATGCAATGTTTCAACTTCTCGAATGCTAGCAGAAGCAGAATATAGCATATTTATAAATATAAATGAACATAAACATTTACCTTATCTCTGCTTTACTGAATTTTAATAATATATGAGACGGATTTGATTTTCAATACGTAAGTACTTACGTAAAGAAAATCAACTAAGTTGCTTAAAGAATGCACAAAAATCTGCTAGCATAAATATTCGCTGACGTATACATGTATATTGTTGTATAATCTAAACCGGACTCAATTCAATGTTTGCAATTCGTGTAAACAAAAATGACCTTGAAACGAATATTTCTCATTGTAAATTTGAAATTTTGCAGATTATAGGTTTCATCAGTGTCGTGATTTGAAAACCAGTTAAAGAATGTGACAATAATGTTAATCATGTAAGTATTTTAATGAATTATGATTAAATTACCAGAAAAAGTTAACATTAAGTAAAGTTAGGTTATGTTTACAAGATTTGCATAGAGATTTTGAGTCAAGTTTATAGTCTTTATTAATTATGAATTTGTTCAAGAACAATGTTTAAGAACAATAAAGTTCTTTACAATCTAATTTCGACGTTCACAGATTTTAAGATTAGGACGATTAAGACACTATGCACTCCGAAATTACAAAAACTCCATTTTATCTAGTTCCGATTGTAAAATTTCTAGCTCTAGGCTACAGTCTATTCCTCAAAACTTCAACATTATCGTGTCGTCTTGGAGGATGGTCTTTCCGCAAGCATCTGTTTGGTACGCGCTGATGGGCGCGGGCTGGGCTCAGGTGCACAGCCCGGAATTGTCTACCAGCGAACGCGCCAACACGTCAGCGGCGGCGATGTCACCAACTTTACCCTCGAAATGTCCTCGGACATGAAACATAAACTCAGCTTTACCCGCAAACTCCTGTCGGCACATAAGACAAAGATGGTGCGCATGTGTATGTTGCCTTTCTGGTGCATAATGCGTGTGTCCATGTGTGAAATACGTCCCGCCTCCTCCACCCTCATTGACAACTGTGGCTGTCGACACGTTGGCGCTCGCAAGCCCATGGCCGTTTAGTATCTGTTGATTCTGGTTGTGATGGTGAAGCAACTGAAGCTTGTCTTGGTTTGAGAGGTGGACTTTTTCTTGTTGCTGTAAAAAAAATGTTAAGAAATTAATGATGCGGCGGCTAATTACCAAAAGTTTTGGATACTACTGAGACATTGCCCGCAAACATGCACTCCTTGAAAAACTGCCATCAAGGTAAGCTGTTATCTCTGACTACAGGACCGACGCTGTATTGTGCGTGCGCCCAATGCTTGCATCACGCGTGCGACACAAGAAACTAACCGGCACGCGCACGCGTGAATTATTTCTTCTGTCTTCAAAAATTTAAATTTAGTCGACAGTTATTAGTATATCTTAGTTATTACTAGTTGTAGCTACCAAAAAAAAAATTATCCTGAAGTCTGATTGCTGGATAACTAGTTTTAACTGGATTACCAAGTAACTGTTTACTAAAACTATTTACTCTTTACGGACCTACAAAGTCTACTTCCATCAATTTTGTTCCAATCAAACATAATAAAACAACCGTGAGAGCGTGATAGGTTCTAGGTTTGAATCCCGCTTGGCTATGGTTGTTTTATTGCATGATCCATTAAAGTACGAATAGGTATTATTATATATTTCGAGTTTCATTTGTATCGGAATTATTATTATACCTGGTGCTGCGCTGTTTGCTGCATCTTTTCTTGCAGCAACTTTTCCGGGAGATGTGATTTGGCGTGCGCGCTCCATTCATCTCGCGTCGCAAAAAGTCGGCCACACAATTCACACGACCACGATACGACCATGCCGGCCGTAGCTGCGGCTACCGCGGCTGTCGTCGCACTTGTATGTACCAGGTTTGAGTTCTAAAACGTATTGAATATACTAATTCTGTGCACTTAAGAAATTCAAACAAGGTGTTTTTTTTAATTTAAATATAAAATAAAGACAATTGAAATGAAAATACAAAGAATTGGTTATGTTATGAATAACTGTAGCAGATATTATAGATATAAGCCAATAATAAGCTCTTAAACGATCAAGCTATCATAAATGAACACTTCTAACTTCACACATATATCTAAATTAAATATAGAAACAAATAAGTGTTATCGAAAAAAAAATGTAATTATAAGTGATTATAAAAGATGATCGCACCGTAACAGCTGTTAGAAAATTATTTTTATTATCTTGGAATTTATGAATTTATGACATAACTCTTCCCAATGTTATGAAATTGTTTTATAGAAAAATGATAAGAAAAAGACGTATTGAAAATGTTTCTACTTTAAAAACATGCTTGAATCGTCATAGGAATTTACCGTAAAGTTGTGTCCAGGTACCTGGCAGACCTGGATCTGCTGTTGGTGAGAGTGTTGTTGCTGCTGTTGCTGTTGTTGCTGCTGTTGTTGCTGTTGTACGGCTGCAGCAGCAGCAGCAATCTCAGCTTGACTTGGCTTTGTGTCTTCTTGTTTGGTTAATTGAGGTTTCACGTCATCTAGTTTTAAATCTGTGTTAACAATGTCGAAGAGAAAAAAACAACAGTAAAAAAAGAATAGATTACAAATCAATTCAGATATAACAATGGTTCCTTTATTTATATTAAGATATTGATTTTATAAAAAAACAATTATATGTTATTTAAATGAAACCTTTATTTTATCCTAAGATACAAGAATATATCCCTTTAGAAGAAGAAAAAAAAAACTAACAATCAATAAAGGTTAAAGACTTTACGAAAATAACACCGTAAAAATAAATAGTAGATACTCACGTGGTATTGAAATACTTCTTTTTCCAAGAGGTGCTATGTTGGATGGAGTTATGTGTTTTAGTTTATTCATGTGAAGTACCAACTTATCTCGGCGTGCGAAGGCCTTGTTACACACCTCGCAAACGTATGGCTTTTCTCCTGCAAATCGATATTGTTTAAGTTATACAAGTAACTGTGGAAAGAGTACAACAAAAAATTTACGTATTCAAACTATCGTTCTACATACCAGTGTGAATCCTCATGTGTATTGTCAATTTATCTTTACGAGCTAATCCTTTTCCGCAAACTGTGCATTCAAAAGCTTTATTTCCTTAAAAAAAAATATCATTATTTAATTATTATTTTGGTGTGTGCCAGTCAAGCCAATCTCGGCTTATTTTTTTCTGTAAATTCTATTTATAATTTGAGTTTCGATAAATACCTTCATTTGTTGAACTAGTAGGCTTGATGGCAGGGTGTTTTCTGATTGAAGTTCCTTGAAGAACTTTCAATCTAGTTCCTGGATGCATAGATCCCCCTTCAGCATACGGTTCCGTAAAGGGAATTAAATTAGGTCTTGGTATTGTATTCGTAACTTCTGGTGACCTGGAAGACAACCATAATTTTTTATTTTACTACTTAAATTATTTCAGTGTACTAGGTATGTAAATTTTTTATGTTAAAGTAGAAGATAGCTTTAATAAAATTGAGCTATTGAAAGTAATTTTGCACTCTATTATTTCTAACTTTCCAAGAAATATTTCGTGAATCAAAATATTACCAATTTCCAAGACTCTGTAGTACACGAACACCGCCTTCAAATCCCATGCCTACATCATCAGGGACTGTAAATGTGCTATCAGGACCTCCAGTGCTTGAACTCACTTGAGGAACCTTTATTGGCGAGGTGATAGTAGCGTAGTGATGCTGCGTCGAACTGACTGTAGGGGGAGATGGGTGACTTTGATGTGTGCTACCAGTGTTTTGTGCCTAGAAAGTCAAAGATATTTATCATATTTTAATACTAAACTAATACTTTTTCATAATTTTAAAAACCTGCGTTAGTGGTTCTAGTTACGGTTGTCAAAGTTTCTTCGTATATGCTATAGATAAGAAACTGAAGATATTTTATTAGATTTTGCATCTTAGTAGAGTGTCTGCTTAAAGTTCCATGGACATTTGGTCATATGAGGGTTACTTTGCGTGATTAACGGGCACAAACAAATCCTACGTATTTATGTATTCGAAATGGTAGCCGTCTTGATATCCCAAAGTAGGTGGTTTTATTTTGTTTAAAAACATAGAGCGAAATTGAAAAACTAACTATACACAGTAGTAACACACCTGTATTTCTTGATGATGTCGTGAATTATTAGAATTATTCTGCTGTTGCTGTTGATGATGCTGCTGCTGTTGTTGTTGTTGATGTTGCTGCTGCTGCTGCTGCTGCTGCTGTTGTTGCTGTTGCTGTTGCTGCTGCTGTTGTTGTTGCTGCTGCTGTTGCTGCTGCTGCTGTTGTTGTTGCTGCTGCTGCTGCTGCTGCTGTTGTTGTTGTTGTTGCTGCTGCTGTTGTTGTTGCTGTTGTTGTTGTTGCTGTTGTTCACGTCGAGCAGCAGCCGAAGCCTGAGCCATATGCTGTTGCACTGCGACATGCGCCTCTAAGTATGCTGTTTTCTGCGCTTCTGTCATTTTATCCATGTTGACTGTGCCATCCTGTGAACCAATAAATTAGTAATAAGGAACCATATTATTTTACATGTTCAGTTTCGATTCGAGTTTGTTTTAAAATAACAAATGTTTGATTTTTGTGGGCCTCAATGGATTATAAACACAGTGCAGACACAGAAAACAGTTATAATATTGGGCTTATAACTAAACTTACACTACTACTACTAACACAGTTGATAAGTACAAGAAAAATTACTGTATGTATTAAAAACGCTATGTATTCCTATATGTATTACATCTTTCGGAGATCGTCCTTTACATAAATAAATAAGCCGTTCATTATTTCTTTTTTTTGATGCAGTTTTACATAAAATAGTAATTTATATGCAATAACAATTATTTATCTAACAATAAATTATTTTAAAATAATAATCATTTTTTTAAGAATTTTAACAAATTAAATGAGAACCCCTCTATAGGGTAAAAGCTTCCTCCATTATTGTCTATTGTTTTCTAAGTTTGGCCTTTGATTGCCATTCGTCTCGTGCTGTCTATATCTTTAATGTCGTTTGTCTATCTATATGGCCGCCTCTTTTTCATTTTCCCTTGGGTCCTTTCCATCGTTTCGTCCACAAAGCGTCCTTCGTTCAGCTACAGGACCTGACGATTTTCATTTTAGTTACATAGAGTGACGTAAGAAATCTATTTATTTTGTTCTTTCTCTTATCTTGGTGTGGCGTACCCTATCTCGAGATTATCGTTATTAATTAATCTATTTCAAAACTGTTATTCAAAGATATCCATGAAATACGTTAAATTTGTTTAGGTTTCAATTCAAATTCAAAGTTTTCAGATTTTTTGTCGGTTTGATTGTTGTCACGGGCTCTTGGAGGGCTTGAAGGCCAAGTTACTATATTTTTAGCTGCATGTTTCCGAGAGAAAGAAATAGGTCGTTGTCTAATATCTTAATATCTACGTATATTAAAAGAATAATTCTGTGAGGCCCATTATGGCTGAGGCAAGAGTAAGTGTCGTGGGGGACGTAATTTTATGTCCAAAAGCCAATCCACGTTATTGGAGCTGCGAACATGATATACATGATAAAATAAAAACACTTCTTCGGTACCGAAGAATTTTGTATATATTTTTTAATAAAAAATTGCTCATATAAAATTATTTAAGAGAGTAATAAATTATTTAAGAGAGTAATAAATACTTGGAAAACCTGTAAAGAAGAAAACAAAAAGTTCAAGGCCTGTATTTTAAATCATTTCTGAGCTTTCTTAAAAAAAACTGTGAGATCACGATGGAATAATATGATCGACCTCAATAAGTGTCTTTGATGCGGTCGGAGGGCTTGCGGGAGGGTCGTGCTAGGGAGGCCGCCCCCGCGAGTGCATTCACCCCGCAGAAAGTGAGAACGGCCCCCGGTTTTCACCGACTTTCATTCCGTAACACGTCTGTACACCCTATGCTTATCGTGCTTAATTGCCCAAATTCGGCACGCAAGAGGTTCAATGACCTTAGGAAATCTCAGAAGGGAAATGGATGCTGACATCTAATCCGATTTCCACATTAATCATTGTGTTTGTATTATTGGGGTAGCCAAAGTTGGAAATAAGAATGACAACTTGAGACATCAGAGAGTACTAGGTGTACATTTCAGATTCAACTTACGTGCTATTTTAACTATGTATTTTTATGGTTTAATTACATATAAGTCATCTTTTAATTGTTGGAAGTGTGTAGTTTATGAAATATGAAAAAAACTTGGCATACCTGTTCGAAGTACCTACACCTGTTAGTTAAATGACACCGTCGAAGGTATAATATGTCTAGCGATGCAAAACCCAATCTTTTATTTATGGCTTAATATGGCTGCTTTAATTCCTAGAATTCTTCCACTGTCAACAATAATACTCTTGTAAATTATTTCACGCGGCAAAACGGTTTCTGGCTATATTCTCAACTAGACTTTGCCAGCGGCTCTGCCCGCCCTAAATTCGGTAATCGGCGTGGAACTCCTTAATTAATTTCGATTAATTAATTAATTAGTTACACTAATTAATTGCTATAGGTGCAGCAATAGTTCGTTTAACTCTGTTATAGTTATTCCCGCAGGAAATTTTAAATTTTTAGGGATAAAAGTAGCCTATATGTTAGTCCAGGACCTAACATATATGTATGCCAAGTTTTATCCCGATCCGTCCAGTGGTTAAAGCGTGATTAAGTAACAAACATCCATCCAGACATACACACTTTCACATTTGTAATATCTTTTGGGATATGAATAATTGTAATCATTTATGGCATAGTAGATGCCATAAATGAAATAGGGAATAACGGTACTTATTAGTACAGTGCTACTAACTTTTCTGACCTTCAGACCTTGAGTGTTTGGTCGCTAGTGTCGTTGTAAGTTCACGCAATTTCAATATGGTGACTATAGTTTTGATTTTAGACCGCCACGTCAGCCAAGTTCGTTGCACTTTACTTACTTATAGAAGGAAACAAGTTGAACACAAGCTTGCCAAGATAAAATAATTATAATAAATATATTTGGACATTAAACACAGCGCCGTCTGGCCCCAAAGTAAGTAAAGCTTGTGTTATGGATACCAGACAACGGATACAAATACATATATTACTTTTTTTTTGTAAATACATACAAATACATAATTACATCCAGACTCAAGACAAACACAAATGTTTATTACATAAATGTTTTTCCTGTGCGGGAATCGAACTCACACCCTCTGCACAGCAGTCGGCCACACTACCAACTAAGCTGCGAGGTGGTTTTATTGATATTGTATTTAAGCCTTTTCATATTACCATATGTATCTAGGCTCAAAATAAAGTAATACCTGTTTGAAGTAATGTTTTCTTTGAGTTAAAATGGCTGCCATAGGTTATATTGACAGATAAATGGAGAAACCCTTCGAAAAAAGTTTTCATTTCATAGTTACAGTGACAGACAGACAAAATTTACGAGTATGAAAGACTTCAAAGTAAATAGGGTTTAGTGAATGGGGCATTAATACAGATAGTAAGAATAAAATAAAAAAGAAATAATATTCTTTGCGTAACCTAATTATTAATTTTTATTGATTTGGTACGCGTATTATAGAAAAATAATAAAAGAACCAACCTAAGTCTTTTCTATATCTATACACTATTAAACTTTTTAATACTTTCAATATCGAGCCCATTGTTTAAAAAAGGAAGTCCCCCAAAGATAAGGGACAAGTTAGTAACTAGGGCCGGGTAGCCTCAAGGGGCCTTATCACGCATGCACTGATTAAATGCAAACTCGCCTAAACAGGGGTTTGCATGTGCTGGGGAATGAAAGGTAGGGTAAAATTGTATAAACGGAGCAAAAGTTGTGGAGAAATTTAATTTCTTTAAGCTGTATTTGAGCTCAAATTCATAAGAACGCAATCATATCCTGTACATATGTAGTACCTAATATAATAGTGCATTTAGAAATCTTCAATCAATCTACAAAAAGTATTTTGGTTTAAGTTTAAGTTAGCAAACGTTAAATAAAGGATATGGCTGCAGAGCAATAATTATTTATCTGATACTTGACTAAACTCGTCAGAGACCGGGGTGAGATGGAATTGCAGTTTTTGGCTGATTTAAATACTTAACTACTATAAATAAGAATATATTATGTAAAAAACAATTTCAAAATCAGGTTTCATCAAACTCTGGTTATCGTTTAAGACCAGAGTACTTGTCAAGACAAATGAAACAAGCCCAAGCTCGATGGGGTAGCGTCGTTTCTTAACAGAGGGTCCATGGCCTCCTTCCGGCTCTATCATCAGATCAGCTCTATGACTTCATTATATTGCACTGTATAGTTTACGTGTGAAGGTATGCAAATTTTCAACTCAATCGAACACCAGGTTCTGATAACAGACAACGGGACAGGTAAACTTAATAGAAGCTTGTGAAAAGGCCTCTTTTGCATGCCTCAGCCACTATATGCTCCACTGCAGGTGCACAGGTCTCTCCTGGGAGAAGTAGGCGTATGCCATAGTCTACCGAGCTGACCCGGTGCAAATTGGCGGTCGTTTGTTTTTTGTCCAGTTTTCAAGCCACCCATAAAGACTGTGACTTGTCTTAACGATGATACATAACATAATATGACAACTCCTGTGTGGTAAAGATGTGAACTGTTCATTGGACTTTTCGACCTTCCTCGAAATCTCCAGTTTTATGAAACCACAGTGCAAAAATAAATCACATCTATTACTAATAAAATATATTCGCCCGTAAAAAAAATTTTTATGCTTAAATTAAAAACTTACTTCGAGCATCCGTTTCAATAAGTTACAGGTTGTATTTAAGAGTTCCTGCATTACTATTTCGAGTCACTTTCTAATATTTATTTTAAAAAATAGTATATAAATGTAGTAGACCAAGAAAAATCACAAAATCTTTTAATATTTTTATTTGAACAAGGGATCCCTTAACGTCTTGGGCGATTGCATGAGGCGCCCGCCCTTCACCGTCCCTATGCACTAAGTGCAAGCCGCCGCCTAACGAGCATCGATCGATTCACTTTCCCCTTCGCGACACGCACCTGACTTAAATGAAAAACAGGAAGGAAGGGAAAATTCACCCCTTTACAATATTAGAATTTTGATAAAAAAAATAATCTCAAGAAAAGGAACAGACAAATCAAAAATATGTTACTAATAATGGATTGGTATTATGTTGTAGATTTTTGCTACTGAAATTGGTAAAAACTTTTTCTAAATATATTAAAATTTATTTTATGCAAATCTAAACACATGGACGATGATTTTTTTTATTTTGTTCATATAAAAATAACTGACGAAAGGTCTGGGCCACAAGTTTCGTGTAAAGTGGTGGTGATTAAACGTTTAAACTTTTAATTTAACACATTAAAAAAAATAAGAGAAAACCTCATTATAAAATACGGCCTTAAGCGTTAACTCACCAAAGGCCAAAGGGAGGGTCGAAAACTCGCCAAAATCACCTCACGTAATTTATGAGGTAAATAAACAACACGTTTGACTACTTCTAAAAGCATTTTATGGTTCCGTAGCCAAACGGCCAAAACGAAACTATTATAATTTTGTCCTGTCCGTCTGTTTGTATATGTCTGCAAGCCACAGGCCCACAGCCTTATAATTCTGCTGTCTTTGCATATATTTTAAATAGCTTTTTAAATTAGAATTTTTTACCGAGAATTGAGAGATGATTTTTTTTATCACTGTTTTTTTTTTTTTTTTTTATACCACTAAGGTTGCAAACAGGCTTACGGCCCGCCTGATGGTAAGCGGTCACCGTAGCCTATGGACGCTTGCAACACCAGGGGTATCACTTGCGCGTTGCCGACCCTTCAGAAATCTAATAATTTCTTGAAGAACTCCATACTGTAGTCCTTGCAGGCTTGCAGAAAACCTTGGCAGGGAGCTCATTCCACAACTTAAGCGTTCGCGGGAGGAAGTTTCTCTGAAACCGCACTGTACGCGACCATTTAGGTTCTAAAGTGTGAGAATGAATTCCCTGCCGATGGCGAGCGGTGCGATGGTAGAAAGTAGCCGTGGGCATCATTTCGAACAATTCCTCAGAACACAACCCATTGTACAAGCGGTGGAACACACACAGTGAGGCAAAGTCTCTCCTCAGACTTAAGGGCTCGATACCGCAAGTGAGTTTGGAATCGTCGACAATTCTCACAGCCCGTCGTTGAACCGAGTCAAAAGGGCCAAGCTGGTATCCGGGTGCACCTGCCCAGAGATGGCAGCAGTACTCCATATGGGGCCGAACCTGCGACTTGTAAAGTAACAACCTTTTCCCCGACGTGAAGCACTGCTTCGCTCTGTTGAGTACACCAAGTTTTTTGGACGCCAGCTTCACCTTATCTTGTAAATGATCTCGGAACTGAACATCGCTGGAGATGTCGACACCAAGGATCCCAATGCTCTTGGAGATGGAGAGGGGAGTGTTCTGGAATTGTGGGACCACAGTGAATGGAGTTTTCTTAGCGGTGAACGCGCACACTTGTGTCTTTGTAGGGTTGAATCGGACCAAGTTTACCCGTCCCCAGTCAGAGACCTGGGACAGTGTGGGGTTTTGTTAAATATGTCTTCAGTTTTTACGTAACTTTTTCCTAAGATGTATTTTGCTAGGTATGCACGGTGCTTGCATATTTTCTGTTGTCCGACTCACACTCAACCAGTCTGCGTTACCAGGGTTCGTAAATATCAAAATGCCTATCCGATATTCTATATTTTGATATAGTTGATATTTGGCTAAATCGGTTTACTTTTATAAGAAAAAAGACCTAACTCACTCTCTGGCTGACAAATATTAATATTTCTATCTTTATTTTATTCAATTTTCAAACAACCCAAAAATTTAACACACACTATCTATATACTTTTTAAGTTTTGACTCTTTAACATAGTTTTTCATTTTTTTTTTTCATTATCAGTCTTTGTAATAGTCAAAACTACTTACTGCCTCATTTGTATTTTATTAGTCGAATGTTGCATATTTTGTATGATGTTTGACATTTAAAATAGTACCTGGAGAATCAAGGTTCGCTCGTTTTTTTTAACAACGCCATCTATTGTCAAGTAGCTTTAGTGTTACTTAGCTACGCCATCTATTGTTAAGTAGCTTTAGTGCTGCTTAACAACGCCATCTTTTGTCAAGTAGCTTTAGTGTTGCTGTATCGGTAAAAATAATAGTATTACTACTCGCCAATAGATGTCAGGAAGAGTCATATTTTTCAGTTTTCTAAAAATCGAACCTAGCTAGATCGAATTATGGCTATATATATATATTCATATCAAATATTATATCATGATTTATATCAATATATATTTATGCTTGGTATCAACATTTTAAATATAATTGATATCATAAATCTAATACCTTTAAACGAGCAATTCTCATACATACAAACATGTATAATCTGAATTTCGGAAACGGCCCCAACTATTTTCATGAAATTTAGTATTCGTAAGTAAGGGGTTTCGGGGGCCATAATTCGATCTAGCTAGGTTATATATATATATATATATATATAGGTATATATATATATATATATATATATATATATATATATAAAATTATAGAGTTATATATGTATATAGCACGTAAACCTTTATTCTTACGACTATTTCAAACAGTACAGGATTTTCGGGCAAATTTCAAAATGTAGCCCCAATAATGTTATTGATGTTGATTCAAACGCTTTTTCTCTTTGCTCCTTATCCACTTGTCTTGATAACTATTTACATTGTACACAATTACTTTAGCTACTGTCGCCATCTGTTGATGTATGAATATAGGAAATCCTGATTTGGACGAACAACTTAATTTTGATGTTTACTAAACATTATAATCAGCAATACACATTGTAATATTTACTTAATATTTTACGCAATGCTACACATTGTAACGTTAACTTAACGTTATACTCAGGGGTACCTAAGTACGTCTGGGGCGCGCGGGTCTTAGTAGGAAAAAAAATGCATAAGACCAGTGACGATAGGTAAAAAGCTTCTGTTGGCATTTGACATCGATACAAAGAAACTGTAGCTATATGTTCTGTTAATATGTCTGCTTTAGAGGCAGTGGTAATCGACTTCAAGGCGAATAAAAAATTGTCTATATATCCATAAGTATATGTCCATAAGTCTGCTTAAGGGGCTTACTTTTTAGTTTTTTGTGGATTTGATGTCGGTTTATGTTTTTGTTACAAAAATTAATATTTTTTAGGGTCAGGTAATTAACAAGGAACCAGGAAGTTTCGCCATGTTCGTCCCTCCGTCCGTCCGTCTGACTGTCCGCGGATTGGTTCAAAAAATACTGATACGAGAAAGCTGCAATTCGTCTGAGATATACACATTGATCAAGCCGACAAAGCGGTAGAATAAAATCTTTGAAAAAATATTTTTTAAGGGTACCTTCCCTGCACGTGAAGTGGAGACGAAATTTTATATATCGTGTGGGATATCGTTGGTTAGGGATTCCAAAAACATTGGCGGTATGCAAAGATCATTTTTTGATTTAGGGCTCCGTTTGCGAAACATTTAGCTTCAAAGTACTAATTTTTGGTAGAGTCAAGTGTCCCCCGCCTCTACCAGCGAAAGTATAGTATTTGGAAATGTAAAAGTGTGGTAGTGCATAAAATGATGTACTTGGAAAAGTGAAATTTTCGTACAAATTCCATTAAAAGTTACTTCTATGAAGTAGGTACATCTATAAAACAGGTATAAAATATAAGAAAATGGACGATGTATAGTTATAGAAAAATTAAATAATAACATTCTAAAGACAATTATTCTTATATTGATAACAATAGTTCCGTTCAAATGACTCATAGCCGGCGCGTTTGGCGCAACACCGAATCGAGCGTGTGACAGACAGCTGCGCTTAAAAGCGCGCGTGTTGTTTGGATGTCTCGAAGATGAAGAACGCCTAGATAAGTCTGCAATTTTTGATTTGAAAGTTCAGTTTTTAATGATTTGATTTGATTATCATTTAAAAAAACTTTAATTTCAATACTACTACAACTTGGCCCTTATTAATAAATTTCAGTTAATTATATAGATAATGGTACGGAACCCTTCGTGCGCGAGTCCGACTCGCACTTGGGCGATTTTTTAATTTTGGCCTATTAAACAGATCTGAATTTTAACCTGGTCCTTAAAGGCAATATTACAGTAACTTAGAACTTTCTTTAAATTTCTTCGAAACTAAATATGTCAAGAGGACGACTGATAAGATAGAAAGGATAGGGAACTACATTTACTCTACTACTACACACTTCGATTTTTACCACATATCTACGGAATCTTAAAAAGAATTGATTGAAAATACATTACGAAATTCTTGTTTTCAAATTGCATCATTTTGATTATTTAGATGAGCTTTTAACGGTCTTTATGTCTAGACTGGCCATGGAAGTTTTTGTATGGTGGAGGCACCACTGTGAATGAGATTAACAAAACAATATACGATAGAATTATCGCTCCGCATTCGAATACGAGCAAACTTATATGACGCACACTCTAGTTTTTAACTCGACATTCTAAGGCTGGGTGCACTGCGGCGCGGCGTGTTGTGGTGCGTATTCAAAATCGTACGCATCAGATTTGATGTGGGCTTTGAATTTGAATTGTACAGAATAAGAATTATTGGCCTTAAAATTCACTAAAACCATACGAGGCTATCAGTAAAAATAAAAAAAACCCGCATTGACAAACTTTACTTCACCGCGTTTCGAGCAAAACCAGTACAGAAATCTGCATGTTTAAATGTTATGTAATAAACATTCTATAGATTCCACATATGTGTGCTTCCGTCTATTTGTCAAATATAAGGGTTCAGTCATATTGTAAGAATGGATTTCGTCATGTCGATCCGTTTTTTCATTTGTCAATTTTAGGGTAAAAAACGTTAGACATTATACGGTATTGTCACATCTGTCCGTTTTTGTATATAGCTACGTAGACAAATGTTAAAAAAAATATTTCAACGCTTATAGTTTCGTTATGTATTTTCAATCAATTCTTTTTAAGATTCCGTAGATATGTGGTATCGAACAATATCAAAAATTTGTGCATTTGCTAAAGTTTTTGAAAAAATCGTAACAACAACTTTAACAAATCATTATCGTCACCAAGTAGCAATAGAACAACACAGATTTTTCCATGGTCGCAGCGTAAATACAAATCTGGTTACCTATACTGATTTTATCCTTAATGCTATGAACGCAAATTGTCAAGTGGACGCTGTGTATGCCGATTTTTCCAAAGCATTCGACAAGATCAATCACTGTATTCTTATCAGTATCAATCATACATTAGTAATCGCAGTCAAGCCGTAGCACTAAAGGGGTACCGATCAGAATTCCTAAAAATTCCATCAGGTATACCGCAGGGATCGCATTTAGGGTCAAGTCAATGATATCGGTTCATGCTTTGAAAAGTCATGTCACTTAATGTATGCGGACGATACGAAAATTTTTAAAGTAGTTCAAACACAGAATGATTGCAGATTGCAGATTGAGTTACAACAAGATCTGAGCAACTTTGAATAATACTGTCAAAGCAGTGAGTTACAACAAGATCTGAGCAACTTTGAACAATACTGTCAAAGCAGTGAGTTACAACAAGATCTGAGCAACTTTGAACAATACTGTCAAACTAATCATTTGTTTCTGAATAATGATAAATGTCATGTTATTACCTTTACCCGAAAGAATAATCCAATTATCTTTGACTACAAGATTTCAGAGGACCAAATAAATCGAGTAACTGCTATACGAGATCTGACCCTCGACAACAAGCTACATTTCAATATCCATGTAGAGGATATAGTTACCAAAGCATATAAGCAATTAGGTTTGATTCTCCGTCTGAGCAAACCCTTCAAAAATGAAAATACTTTGAAAAATTGTATAATACATATGTTAGAAGCGTTCTTGAATTTGGAAGCGTAGTTTGGAGCACTCAATTTATTGTACATATAGATCGAATAGAGAAAATACAGAATAAATTATTAAAATCATGAGATTACCGAACAGGTAATTTATTTACGGACTATAAAAGCAGTGCGGCCAGACACAAAATGGAGTCTGCAAACTAGACGCAATTATCTCGACACCCTTTTCCTTTTTAAAATAGTAAATAATTATATTGATTCCAATGCACTTTTAGATAAAGTTTATTTAAGAATTCCACGTACATCCTCTCGTCTGAAAAATACTTTTCATATAACTCCTTGCAATACTAATTAGGCATGCTAAGCGCACGTTTATAAGGCGATCTTGTGATCATTATAACAAATATTTGCAAGAAAAATACATATTCTCTTGCACGTTCAATTCATATAAAAAAAAAGGGTAAACCAGCAACTAGCGACTGTCACTTGGTGCTTTTCAATATGATTTTCTTTTGTTAAAACTTAATGGATCTTTAGGTCTTTTTTTTTATCTAGGATTTACAAATCTGTTATGTGAATTAATTTGTGTAAGACTGTATAATATCCTGATAAAATAAAAAAAATAAAAAATCACACCAACTCAGGTTTTCTTGGACCAGTCCTTACCAAATTTAAATGGGACCAATCTGTGAGTTAATCCCTCTCTAGACGTAAACAATTTTCCAAATCGGTTTATAAATGACGGACTTCTGAGGTAACAAACATTAAAAAAAATACATCTAATTAAAAAGTTTAAAAAACAGAGCTTCTTAACGCTTAATTACAGTTATGAAACCCTGACCCTTTCGATGAAAATCATAAAATAAAGTATGTTTTTCTTTCATATTTCACGGGTTCGATTTTTGGTTCAAACAGGCGATTTATCAAAAATCTTTTAATGTCGTTAAAATAGTTGAAAAAAAAAGGTATGTTTCGTTTTACTGAAATCTGCTACACCATTAATAAAAAACGTACTTTCCCTCAATGATCGCCATTTCTTTTATACTGTAATTGCGAAATACCACTCACAGACTTATCACGAAATCTCAAAACTACTTGATCTACGAAACTGAAACTTGGCATGTGGATTTCTAATATGGTATAGGCATCCACTAAAATAGGATTTCACGACCGGTTTTTTTTTTAGTTAGGGATACTAAATTTAGGGTTCAGAATAAAAATTTTAAATAGATAGAAACTGCTACAAGATATTTAAGATGAGATAAATGAATAGGGTGGTTAAAAGTTTATATTCAAATTGTATATTTTTGATGCCTAAGGCATTAATTTTGTATGATAAATACTTTTGTAAATTTATATTTTTTTACGACAGGGGCGAATTAAGGATCACTAAATTGTGATTGAATAACATGTTTTACAAATGTCAAATACTTTGTGAAATATAGTAAAGCCAACAAAAATGAGGGATTTTTTTGTGTTCTCAAACGATGGTTGTAGTAACGACTACGAAACCCTAAAAAAACTAAGCATGGCCTGGGAATCATTCATGATCACAGCAAACTTAATATGACTTATAACAATAATTTGTAACGTGACGCCTTTCCGCACAAAAGATCTCTTTTGTAACGACCATGGACGATTAAGACCATTTCGTTAATGCGGGTAGGTATATTTCAATCTCATGATGTGGCGAATGAGATCGAAGAAGGCTTAAAGCCGTTTCAGTGCAAGTGATGTTTCAGGCGGGCGAGGTCGTACGGTCCCCCGTGTCGGGGTGGATGGGGCCGTAGTAGGAATATCCTTCACCTCCCGTGCTAGGTCAGGGTTAACTGTGCCCCCGAGCTGGGTGACGGTGAGCCACCTTCGACCTTGGATACGATGCGTGTAATGCACTTAGGATATTAGTCACGCTCACGTCATGCTGGCTCGGCTACCGTGATGCCCCCCCTCTTTACTTCGAACACATATTCATTGTGCTTCTTAATAATGTCAAACCTTTACTACAGCCTACAGGTTATTTGTATAAATCTACCTTACCTAATATAATAAAATCTTCAAAACGTTAACAACAACTACCCAAAACACAATTTGTGTGCGGCTAAAAGTCAATAAAACTTGATGCTCTTAATAATCCAGGCTTGTGGAAAAGCAATACGGTTCTGGACATGCGTATCCAACACACCATCTTCTAAAAGTCTTAATGCTCATCAAATTCCGATAACAACCTTATAACTATTGTAATAAAGCGGACAATTCATATCCCATACAGACTATTTTCAGATAAGTATTCGTGCAACAATGACTCATAATTCGTTTACTTTGAGTTCGAAATCGTAGTACATTGTTTATTTCCTGTCAATTGTTTTAAAATGTGATTGTAAGTCATAATAGTAATGTTTTAAGGTTGAAATTTGTGTTTTAATGCACGGGAGGTGGGTGGCTGGGTCGATATGTCCCTGGGCCGGCGCCGATCGATTGAGGTGAACCGCCCATCCCTGCGAGTCATGTCGCTCCGAGCTTGCATCGCGGGCTTGTTATCGAATGCCTTTACATTACTCTCATGATTCATTTTCCTGTCACCATTGCTTTTGTCAACTTTATTTTGAATTATTGATTTATTATTCGTTTTACTGATGGAATGTTTAGTTACGAATTAGTTTTCTTTTTCCATTAAGGGACCTTTGCGAAAACCTTTACGGGTGTCTGTCTACCCACGCAGGATGCGACGCGATGGGATTCACCTGACTAGGGGGCGTCTCGCTCACATTATTAGCTATCACCCCTGCTGTACATGATTGATTTGTTGATTTGTTTTATGACATTTCTTGTTTGTTTGATAAATGTAGTATATCTGTAAAGTGTTGTTTAAAAGTGAGTCTTTCGTCAACTCAGCCCACACCTTATTCAGCCCACGGGCTGAAATGCCCACTACGAAGTCTACTTGAATAAAAAAAAGTTTGAGTTTTAAGTTCTTTTTTGAGCTTTGAGTATGAAAAATAAAATGTTTAAATTAGTTTAAGAATTCAGGATTTGATTTCACGTAACTAACTATCGTCAAACAAAATTATAAAATGCAAATAAGAAACATTTATTATGATATTCTTTATAGTAACGAGTGAGTTCTTGAATTGTGTTTTTTAATAACGACACATGTTGATAAGGTATCGATTGATCTTATCAAAGTTAGATATCGTTCTGTTCTGGACAGGTATTTGTCAGGTAGGTATATTTTGGGTATTATAATTTTTAATCTCTTCTACAAATAATGGTGTGTCATGATGAGTGTGTATTGTTTGGCTGTCTGTTACATTTAACCAAAGTAAAGTGATCTACTTTTGTTACTGTTATAAAGATATATGTGCTAGATGTTTCTTAGTTATGTGCAACAAGTAGGTACGACCAGGAATACATAGAGTGCATCTTTCATGCCAATAAGTGCCAAAAATAGTTAAGGCTCCTTTACTAAGAATCTGGTGGCCTGATAAAATATACCTTATTCTTCTTATTCATTGGATACCTGTCCTTAAGTGCTGGTTAGGCGGACACATAAATATCATGGATTCAAACATAGATATTAGTAGAGATCTTACACGCTCACAACCTCGACCGTATGGAAATGCATAGAGAAATGTTAACGGTTTTAGTAAAGAATAACATACGAAATCTTAAGGATAAAAAAAATCCAATATACGTTACGTGCGTATTTGTAGGTGTATCAAATTCTATAAAAGGAAAACTATTATTGGCATGGTAAATGGTTTTTCATACTTTTTAGAGTTTTGGTATATTTTTGTTTATGTCGGGGTTTTTAATTTTTCTATCAAAATGTATTACAAAAATATAAATATAGTTTGTGACTTTTGATCAAGACAGATTAGCATAAAATACTTCGTAAATTTGATCGAGACAGATTTGCATGAACTAGTTTTATTTTTTGATCGAGACAGATTGGCATGAACTATTTTGTGAATTTGATCAAGATATATTGGAATGAACTAGTTTTTGTATTTGATCAAGACAGATTGGCATGAACTAGTTTGTGAATTTGATCAAGATATATGGGCATGAACTAGTTTTTGTATTTGAGACAGATTGGCAGGAACTAGTTTTTGAATTTGATCAAGACAGATTGCCATGAAATAATATCGTCCTACCTATCTCACTGGCTTAAAGATAAGATAACCTGTACTTTGTAAAAAGGTAAAAGAAAAAGACTAACCTGAAAATTGATGGTGGATGTGACAATCCTCATGGATTCAGCATAGTTCCTAAGAACAGAATCTGTGGTGAGGACGCTTTGCCGCCATTCGAAGAGTTGCTCCAGTCGCGTCACGCAGCGCTCGCATATCTTCTTAGGCAGGAAGTCGTCCTTCGCCACCTGCTGAGTATAGGTATAGCAAGACGTTACTTCAGAATCCAGGAGTCTTAAAAAATTACTGCTTCTCAAAAAATGTTCAAAGCTCTATATAGCTGTCAGCTGATTAAGTCTCAGTCTAAGTTTTATTTTTCGTTCAACTTGAATTTCGTATTCACTTATACTTTTAAACGAGCAATATGAAATGCAATGAATCTCGGAAACGGCATCATGCAGTTTAGTATGCAGGGGGTTTCGGGGGCGATAAATCGATCTAGCTAGCTGAATGCTAAAAATTTTTTTAGCATTTTTAGAAAACGTCATTTTATCCGTGTTTTCAAGCAATGATAAACTATAAATTTCCCAGTAAATAAACTAAAAGTACCCAGCAACACTTAAGCAATTTGACAATAGATGGCGTTGTAAAAAAAATGTTTAATGACCCGACTGCTATATCGAGGGGCGTTATTACGATTCCCGCACAGAGCCTTCAAGTGTTCAAAAATATACCCGTGCAATAAGAAGTTACTTCTCACAATTCAATATCATTGGGCAAACACCTTTTTGATCAGTGTTATAAAGCAATAAAAAAACACTTATCTAAAATGAAATATTTTGCTCATTACGAAATTAAAGAACTGGTAAATCCTTCAAACAAGTAGCTAAAAGAGGGTTACTATTAGGGCACGTGTCAAACAGCCGTCTTCTTTCAACAGCTTCCCAATAATTTGTGACTCGCTCAGTAATCACAATGTTCAGTAATCTGTTTCAAATATTGAGAACTCTCGCTAATGGCTTTAACAATTTACTACCAATAAAATGTTCTAATCATCATGAAAATCATAGAAATAAAATAATCAATTTTAGAGATTGGTAATTAAAGGTTTTTAACTATTCAAACATCACATATTTTGAGCAAGATAAAAATAATGAACTGTTATATATATACATTCTACAAACAGTTATAAATAGGATTATGAATTGGGCACGTGACAACCAGCCGTCGGTCTCCCGCTTTCCAATAATATCCGACTTACGTCATTATCAGAGTATTTCGTAACCTATTTCATAATATATTTTTATGAGAACGCTCGCTATAGGGCAATTTTTATTTTATTTTATTGATTTATTGACTATTCTATAAACAATAAATTCATTTATTTATTGATATATTTATTCCTTTCTATTTATTAATTTGTGAATATTGATACACGGCGATACACGTCACGTCAAGTTTATTTAATAATAAACAACTTGCTAGCTGACCTGGTTAGACGTTGTTCTGCCTGCCATTTATATTGTTTTAACGCTGTAGCGCCAACCTCTATCATCCGACTCACCACAGCATCTCGTATCGCTCGCTCGCGCTTATCACTTAATTTTGCTCGGCTCCTTAAGGTCATAGCTTGATGTTAAATAGCTTATAACCTCCCTTAAGAATTGCGCTATTTGGATGCAGGTGTCTGCGTTAATGTTGACTAAAGATAAATAGGACTAGGTATTATTTCTATATTTTTTTTATTTCGATAATTTTTAAGATTCGAAGATTTACGGAGTACTAGAGATATGAATGTACAGAAAACGTATGTTAGAATCAACAAGTTGTGTTAAACTGTCTACATATGTAAACTGATTTAAGTTAATTTAAATTATATTTCAGTCACTGTTTACGCCCCTATAGGCATAAAAATCCATACATAAATTGATCGTTAACTGTCTTTCCGGTGATGGAAAATATCGTGAGGGATACGACACCTGCAAACGTCACTTCCAATTTCAACCCCCACTCTTCAATTAAATTTTAATTAACTCTTTTAATTCAAATTAAACTTTTAACCTACACTATATTTAATTGAGCATATGCGTGCTTAATTTCTAACTTTAACATCATTATTGTAATGATTAGAACAAAAATAGCCACTGCAGAGATTTTATAAGCATTCTATTTTATTTCATTTGAAGACGGAACACAAAAACGAGAATGCGAGAAGAACACAGAATGCAAAGGTTAGAGCGAAAACTTTTGGGTTCTGCTCTTTTTAGTTTATTTTGTTTTTTAGTGATAAAGTTATTCATCTGAAGTCGCCTACGTCTAAGTTGTGGCTAATAACTTGACACAATCAGCATGAAGACAGGAGAAAATACTTTTCGATAAGTAAAATTTATCCTGCTTTACGTGAATTTGTTAGAGATATTTTTTTAAATCCGACCAGTAGTTCCAGAAGTTAGCACGTTTAAATAAATACAGCTTTTTATATTAATATAGATTAAAAACAACTGCAAGTGACTTATAAAGTCAATAGAAATACACAAATCTTTATAGAAATAATCTTTATTTGTTTAAGAGTCCCTGAAGGTTAGAGTCTTTATAATGCCATATCTATGGCTACACCATCAATGTAAATAAATATGTCCATAGCAAAGATGCAGTCAAAAGATAAACCTCGAGCCAGGACTATTATAGCCATAAATCTTTTGACTGCAGACTTGCTATGTAAAATTTTTATTTATTTGTATAAATATGCAAATAATTTTACAAAGATTAACTCGAGAATGAGGTTAATACACTCACCATTATTCCGTAATAATAACCTACTTCTAATATACACCATCACCAATTCAACAGGTATCGTGATTTCAGACTCCATTATTCCGTACTGCTTGACGTAGCAGCTCGTAGCGCGCACGCGTCTACGAAGCTACGGGAACGCGTAGCTTCATAGCGACATTTCACATTTCTTTACACAACCGATCACTATTATTTGAATTGTATGTTAATTGCGTACTTCTGTGAATTAATAATTCTCTATCAATGTTCATAACAAATTGTTACTATTACCATATATTTTGTCCTATGCGAACAATATGCAAACACAAAAGCAATTGTCGTCAAAATTGTAAACAAAATGGAAAGCTAACCATGGTAGGAAGGCAGGTCCTCAGCTTAAAGAGTATCTGCCTTTGTTCGGACTCCTTGTCAAAGATGTGCAATCGCGGGCCGCTCTTGAGCGAGCACAGCCGACAGAGGTCTGTGAACGCCGTGAAGTTTAGGTCTTCAGGCTCCGTCATGGCGAAGCACCTGATGAGGAGGTCGAGGAGGCAGGAGTTGTCCATGAATGCGGCTCTGGTGTTCGGGGAGGGAGTCAGGGTCAGCGCCGGGCGGGCATCGCGGGTGCACTCGGGTGGCGTCGCGCCGCCGCTGCGATCGGGGGGAACTGGGGCCCGGGCCGCACTCGGCGCATGCCACCCCTCTCCCTTTTCTCCCCGCGCCCTCTTATACCCCCGTTTCCCCTGTTTCACCCCGCCACGCACGCGTTTTCAGGGGGGTTAGTCCGGAAAACGCGAACCAATTTTCCCGCTTAGTATAAACGTGCAATGAACGATTATTTGTATTGGATTGTAAATTGATTGTGATATTTGGTTTTATTTGACATTTTAGCAAAATTAGTAGGCTACTGCTTAGCGATAATAACTTATTTTCAATTATTATCATCATAAACCTAACTTGATGACTTAACAATTATTAAATCCAAAATTTTATCGAATTTATAAATGTAAGTAGTTATTAGGCAAGGAAAGAGGAAATTAGGAATAGAATGTTTATTAACTTTTTTTTTATTAAATAAAATCTTATATACTGCAGCTAGGAATTTACTTCGGGGGTTCGAACTCTTGGAATTCAGTTCAGGGTGTTCAAATTCTGAACCAAATAATTTTATTTTGTAAAAATAAAAAATGGTTACCTTCTTTGGAATTTCAGGATCTCTGAACCCCCAAAACTCCACTGCCTATGGCCGGCCAGTATATACATATAACAAAGAACAGATATTACTAGATTTAGGTAATAAAAGTTTGTTAGATTTTAAATCTAAATATATTTATTATAAACGTAATCAGTCATTAGACCAAAATTAAGATAAACATAAGCCAAAAAAATATACACAATTAAAAACTTAGCTCCTTTTTTAAATCCTTAAAGGTATCCAGACCTTCATTTCTTTCTTTTCGCACGAATGCAAATTGTGGAAGGTCGACTGCGAAAGCTATTCGAGCTCGAACGTAATTTAAATAGTATACATAGGTTTTCGCCATCACCATAGGACTTCACATAAGTTTTTTGGAATTGACATGCAAAAGAACTACAGTTAACGGATTTGAAATTTATATATTATATATCCTAGCTAATTCCCGCGACTAACTCCGTGTGGACTTTCGAAAAAAGAAAGGTTTTACCTTAAATATTTTCATACCTTATTTTGCCCTCTAGGGTATGATTTTCAGAAAAAACAGTGAAACAGTGAAAGTAAAGGCCAAATACCTTTTTATGCATTGAGCTTCAACTGACGGATTGTCATACATACCCTTTTTTTTAGTGTTCGCCTACGTTTTAACAGAACCTCTTCGCAAAATTTCACGTCTCTAAACCCAGTTGTTTGGATTTTGCGTTGATATATTAGTCAATCAGTTGATATATTAGTCAATCAGTTGATATATTAGTCAATCAGTTGATATATTAGTCAATCAGTTTATTCTTATACTATTTTTTTTTTATTTTACTTATGCTCGAAGTGAACCCTGTGAAGCGGATTAGCAATTTTTATAAAAAATTTGTCATTTTTTTCCGAAAAATACCGTATAACTTTCCAAGAAATACAATACAATGATGTGGTTGAGAAATATAAAATAATACTTTAGTTAAAAAAAAGTAGCGGAGATTTAGGTGATACTAAATGTAGCATAAACTACGGCCTGACCCATATTTGAAAAGTATGAGGTTGTTAAAGAAATGGGGACAAAGACGCGGCAAAATACTAGTACTAAGATGAAGTTGCTTATAACGAGTACCTACAGTGCAACAAACTTTTCTGACCCAGCGGTTAAAAATCAAAACTACAGTCGTAATATTAAAATTGGTGAGAGCTTAGAACGACACTAGCGACCAAATAACCATGATCAGAAGGTAATTGAAGTTTGTTGAACTGTATCTTAATTAAGAAGCTTATATGTATTAATGTATAAGCTTCTTCATTTCAATCAATAGTGAAGGTTTTTTTTAAAATTTTGGCACAGGCCTACTGGATCACAATAAAACTACATTATTACAATATTGCTATGTTTGTTACATGCCAATAAAAAAAAAGATTTAAAAACGCAATCTTATTTAAAAGTTTAACAATGTTTTATTGCCACATGGCGACATAAATAAAATACCAACGTATTTTATTCTTTTTAAAATAAGGATTGTTTGTAAACGAGTCGTAAAACATAATTTATTTTACATCTCGAACATGGAACCAATATGTAATTCGTATAGCCATAAAACCTTATTTCACGTGAAATCAATAAAAAATGACATTATTGCAAATTTACAGCGGCGTTTTGTTGTTATAACCGACCAAGTTCGAAAGCTCTATACTGCTAGCGAATCGTGTTAATAAGTTCAGGATAAACATAAAAGATTCGACAGGTCTATATGAGTGTTCCTGAACAGGTAGCTTTATTAAAACCAATTACAACCTGGTTGTAGTTTACGAACGCATCTCTGAATGTTTTTAGTTATATAACATTTTTGGGTTGTGTACAGTTTTTTATATACTTATTTAATGTCAGTCTCTACAGAGTCGAACGAGGAAAGCCAAGCGCACTCTGAGCGTACGCTTGCCATTATCAAACCGGAGGCCTACGACAATGCTGAAGACATAGAAAACATAATTATCGATAATGGATTCCATATTCTTGCTGTAAGTAATGCCTAACATTAGTGTTTTAGTTTTACGGCACTCCAATATCTTTGGCAAAGGTTCAGTTTCTGGGATGAAATTTTCAGTAATGTTTGTGTTGATAAAGAATTGCTCTCGAAGGTATTGTCGGCAAAATTTAATAACATGACTTCTATGGCAGTAAGATAATAAAATCAAATTCAAAGTCATTTTTCTTATATAAATTAGGTTTTTTTTTAATTTTGAATCACTTTTGAATCGTCAAAGTAATAAAATACTATTTTGAAATCTGGTTCACAATGTTGTTAATTTTTACCGAGAAGAATTCGGCAAGAAACTCGATAGTTACTATACAATCTGATTTTTAAATAAAAAATTTAAACCGTACAATTATATATTATTTCCATTTTTTTATTTGGTTTACCTATGCGTCCTGTAATGTAGCATCTTCAGTCCCTTGAATATTTATCATCAAGAATGTCCCAATCAAGAGATCCACAGGAAATCTTTTACGCGGGCAAAACCGCAGAGCATAGTTATTTTTTTTCAATGTACCTTATATTGTGTTTTTTTTATTTTAAAACAAGTACCTCTACAGTTGGGCTATGTTGTTTACTTGTAGTAGACGTACCTACAGTAAAAAATCGGCTAAGTGCGAGTCGGACTCGCGCACGAAGGGTTCCGCACCATTATCTATAACCACGAAAAAAAAACACGTTTGTTGTATGGGATCCCCCTTAAATATAAACTGTATTCTATTTTTTAGTATTTTTTATTATAGCGGCAACAGAAATACATCTTCTGTGAAAATTTCAACTGTCTAACTATCACGGTTCATGAGATACAGCCTGGTGACAGACAGACGGACAGCGGAGTCTTAGTAATAGGGTTCCGCTAATTACCCTTTGGGTACGGAACCCTAAAAAGTACTTTTAGTAAAGGGACATTTTGAATACCTAATCCTACGTAATGATAAAATTTAATTTATAGAAGGGGGTTGACAAAAGGACGTGTGTCCGAAACAGTCCGCCTAGGGTTGAATATGCAAAACTCATATCGCTTAGTTGAAGAGAGCATGCGAGGGGCGCACGTTGATTATTACGCGCCACAGCCAGCCTTGATGAAGTAGTCAGGCAGGGGTGCCAAAATACTTTTTATACTACGTCAAAATATTTTTAAAAATTGGCTACATCTTTACACGACTATAATACTAACTAATCCGTTTTGTTTTATAATACACTTATCACAATCTATAACAAAAAAGTAGCGTATTTTTCTGATTAAAAGTCTGCAATAGAGAAACTAATAAAATTGGCTCTAATGGCTTATCCGCAATGTATGTATGTGTAAGATAGGTATATTTCATAATGTTTATCCCCATAAGGGGGTAGCCAGCGACTGGATACTCATCCACATCATAATGTGGTAGACAGCCTCTTTTCCCCTTCCACTTTACAGAGGAGGAGCCTGTCACCGCAACACTGCCTCACTCAAAAAGTGTTTAAGTTTATTTTAATTTATCCCTGTGCCAATTACAGCATGTAAATGCATATTCTCAAAACTACAATTACCTAATGTAAAACGAATCTATTTGGTTAAAAATGCACGAATAGCACCCATTTATATAATCGATGCATTTGCTTCTGTCTCACCGTAACTTCAATTTAAATGCTAATTTTTTTCATATATATAATGATACAACTGACTTTTCCTATTATCTTTTATGTTTTTCATACTTTTTTGTTTATTTATATTAATATGCTAAATATAACTGTTTAAGATAATTCATATGTAATAATAAATATTTTGGACAACCCTGTTAAACAACAAACAATCGAGCAACCCCTGCTCTTGATAGACGTGTGCCGCCTGTACCGGTCACTCGCGTTTGACTCTCGTGAGTAGGTATTATCTATAGCTATAAACCGAAAAAAACTAATTGTGCGTATCTGTCTGTCTAGTATATTTTTCAGTATTTTGGTCAAGATTAAAAAAAAAGGCCTTCAGTTAATCCGCTAATTTTTCTTTAAAGTTTCTTTTAATAGATTTTTGTGGATATATAAACCAATTTCATTGTTAAATTCTATAAATATATATTTACCAGCCTCATACGTCCCACCTGTTGCGGCACGGCCTACCCTTACGTTAGCCGAGCGCGATTTGGGCCATAGTCAATCTCGCGGGCCCAGTTCAGATTGTGGACTTCACATATACATCTAATTGACGTATGCAGGTTTCCTCACGTTGCTGTCCTTTACCAAATAGACAGTGACGTATACGAGCAATGTACTTGAGAAATTAAGGAAAATACTGATTGTTATTCGAACCTCCGTGCCTTAGAACGCGAGGCAATCACTGGAACTATTAAGCCACCACCGAAACGTTAGTCAGATTAAACGTTAGTAAGAGATATTTCGAACGATGACTGCCGTGGCGAACGAATAGACCCTCTAAATATCCATTTTTCACATATACCTACCATGTGTAAAAAGTGGATAAATAGTTATATCTACCTATGCATTCAATCCAGAGAATTATTTCTTTGTAAACGTGCTAGAAGCGGAAGAGACCAGGGCCTGATTCTCGTGCTAGAGATAATCTCGAGATATGTTTAATTTATTTACTCATGGCTTGTTAATCGCGGTAACTGTTGTATTCGATAAATCGACTAGATATGTCGAAAAAACGTTGCGGATATCGTAATTTATACGTGCAAATAGTTTTTCGTATTCTTAAAACCTCTCTTTAGGCATATGATATGCTCGCAAAAACCCCTCTTGCGACCACTCCATATGATTCCCCTTTTGAATGACCCCCTTGAAATAATAGAGGTCAAAAAAAGGACCCCTCTTGCATTCCCCTCTTTTTTTGACTGTATTTTTTTATATAAAAAAAGGGGGATTGAAGAAAAATCAAAAATATTTAGACGTCAACTAATATCACTAAATCTGACTCCTTTTCATACTACTTTCCATCTCTACTGCTACCGACCACTCGATGCATGTCGACCGCCAGCGTCCGACATATGCCTAAAGAGAGGTTTTCAAAATACGAAAAACTATTTGCAAACGATATCCGCCATGTTTTTCGACATAGCTAGTTCAAACTAGTCGATTTATTGACTAAAACAGTTACCGCGATTAACAAGCCATGAATAAATTAATTAAACATATCTCGAATTCGAGATTATCTCTATTAGCACGAGAATCAGGCCCCTGGTATCTTCCGCTTTTAGCACGTTTACAACGAAATAATTCTCTGGACGGAATGCATTGGTATATATTTATCATCATAGGTATATATAGATATATTTATCCACTTTTAAACATGGTAGACATATGTGCAAAATGGATATTGAGAGCGTCTATTCGTTCGCCACGACAGTCATCGTTCGAAATATCTCTGACTGAAGAGATTTTTTTAAGGCTATGGCATACCCTAGCAAAATCGTGCCGTTTCGACCAGTACACAAAGACATATTACACTATTGAAGCATACAAAGACACAGAGTTCCACGTACAAAGTAAAAATTTTAACTATAGTGTCGCAGTACATATATGAAAATCTTTTATATGTACATAAAAATATCAATAGTTTCAGCAAGAAAAGTGACGTTCACAAAGTAAATACTAGAAGTAAAAATAAGCTGTTGGTGCATGATACACGTCTACACAAAATAAGTAACTCTTTTATGGGGCAATGTATACACTTTTACAACAAAGTTCCCAATAAAATTCAAAATCTATCAATAAGTAAATTTAAATCTTTTATCAAGCAGGTACTTTGTAAAAAGGCATACTACAATATTTCAGACTATGTAAATGATAAAAATCCTTGGAACTGATGATGCTCAATTACAGGATGCATAGGTAAACCAAATTAAAATGGAAATAACATAAAATTGTACGACAAATTCTTTTTTATTTAAAACATTAATTGTATTTTAGTTTATTTGTATTATTGATAGTGTTTTTAAAAGAGTAACTATCGAGTTTCTTGCCGGATTCTTCTCGGTAGAAATCAACAACATTGTGAACCGGCGGGAAGGTGGGAGGGTTCAAAAAATAATATTTTATAACTTTGACGATTCAAAAGTGATTGTAAAATCCTTATTTGAATAAACCATTTTGACTTTGACTAATAGGCGCTAGCACGTGACCGTACGTTGAAATCTCGATTTTCTCGGTTTTTTGTCGGTATAGAATTCAAATGTTTATTTAGAAACATGAAAGTAGCAAATTCACTTGGTCACATTAATATATATTTTATGAAATAAAAGTCTTAGAATATCACTCTTAGTTTTCCTAACAATTTGAATTAAAACCCAAAAATAGAGTGTCAGAATTATTTTTAACTGTATTTATAGCCAAATTATTATAATATTAGCAAATCCACTTAATTAATGTTTGAACTATAACATTTATTATTTTGACGTCAAAAAATGTACCCAGGACTGTAAGTAATTCAAATTCCTGCAAACTTATCTTGTTTGGGTATGTGGAGTGCCATCACCTTAAGTCAACCAAAATTAATAGAAATTACTTTGCCTAAAAGCGAATATATTATACTATGTCCATATGTTTAGTTTTCTTAAAAAATAGTTTCCATATGTGTACAGTGCATGTCAAAAGATATTATTTGGGACTTTAGCAGGGCCCCAGTTTTTTATTGGAATATCAAAAAAAAAAACAAAAGATACAGACATAGTGATTATGTATATCTATTATACATGAAAAAATTACAGCTCTAATGCCAAAATCCAAGGAGGCAACAAGGTAGGTACATACTTTGGTTAGAGGAAAAACAGCGGAATATTTTCTCCTTTAAACACCCCCGATACACATATGATTACAACGCTCACCCTTTTTAGTCTTTGTCGTAGTCAATATAATGTTTATAAATTTCCCTGAGTAACTTTTTTAACCTAGCTTATTATGTGACGTAATATATTCCTCAGAAGCGTCAAGTGCACTTGACCGCGGAGCAAGCTGCGGAACTGTACCGCGGGCACTACGGGCGGCAGCACTTCCCACACCTTGTGGCCCACATCTCTAGCGGACCCATCATAGCCCTTGTGCTGGCCACTAAGCACGCTATACGCAAATGGCGGACACTCATGGGACCTGCCAGGTTACATACAACTAAATAAAATACCGTTCCAAAAAGTGTATGACCACCTTGTCATCTTTGTCATGGATAAGTACTTAAGTTCTTATTATTTTTGTATTAGGTTGACACAATACCTAGTTGGTGATGGGTGAAACTGATAGCGCCCGATGTAGCTGAGAGGAGTCTGGTATTCCTACAGATTATCATTAAAACATTTATTTTTACCAACGACGGCGAAACGAAAGGAGACGATAAAAGCGTTTAGAGTGGAAGTTTGTATGTATGTATGTCTGTTACCATTTTCTGAAGAAACTACTGGGCCGATTTATATGCAGTTTGTTCTGACATAGATATAACCTTCAAATGTTCATGTTCTGCGGACTGCCTAGAGAGGGCGCGACATTGGATGTGTTTTAAACAAAATGTTGTACCAATGTTGATGCAATTATGTGTTACGGTTGCACCACAAGAGGGCACTGTACTAGATTTGTTTTTTTTTTAAAACGCTTGTGCTTTGCCTTCATCTGTGGGCGCACCCGGATACCAGCTTGGCCCTTTTGACTCGGTTCTATGACAGGCTTAGAGAATTGTCGACGATCCCAAACTCACAAGCCTTATCAAACCCCTAAGTCTGAGGAGAGACTTTGACTCTCTGTGTGTGTTCTACCGCTTGTAAAATGAGATGTGTTTTGAAGAATTATTATAAAATCCTGCCCGCGGCAACTTGCTACCATCGCACCGCTCGCCGTCGGCAAAACAATCATCCTTATGCCTCAGAACCTAAAAGGTCACGTACAGTGTGGTTTTAAAGGGACTTCCTTTCGCGTACGCTTAGTTTGTGGTATGAGCTCCCTGCCTAGGTTTCTTCTATGGTCTACAATATGGGGTTCTTCAAGAAAGAAGTTATAAGATTTTTGAAGGACGGCAACGCGCGAAATGCCCCAAGTATTGCAAGCGTCCATAGGCTGCGGTGACTGCTTACCGTCAGGCGAACTGCAAGCTTGTTTTCCACCTTAGTGGTATGGAAAAAAAAATATGATGAGATCTTATATTTACAAGACTCAATTATCGCTTTATAACTCAGGGTGATGGAGGCTCAAGCATACTGGCCAGACAGCATCCGTGCTTGCTATGGTCGCCGCACCAACTATGGCGAATACTTCAATGCGGTGCACGGCAGCGAGAATCACGCCGAAGCGCTAAGAGAAATACATTTCTTTTTTCCTAACAGTTGGTATTCCAATGACTTCAAAACTTTTCTTATTTTTAGTATTCCAAGGTGCTTAAAAATTTAGTGTGATAGATGCACCATGTACAACGTACGATGTTCGTGGTCGTCGGCGGCTTCAGTGCAAAAAAGAGTACATTATGTTTGTCAAAATATTTAACCTTTTTACCTTTATGGAGGTATAATCATATTAGCTTACATTGGTCCACTGCTGGACAAGCCATCTCTATGGCGCCACCCTTTTAAGGTCGTCGGTCCACCGCGCTGGAGGACGTCCCACGCGTCGCCTTCCCATTCGCGTTCTCCACTCTAAGACACGTCTGCTCCATCAGCCATCGGTCCTCGAGACAGACATGGCCAGCTCACTGCCACTTCAGCTTGCTAATTCTGCGAGCTATGTCGGTGACTTTAGTTCACTTCCGAATGTATTCATTTCGGATTCTCAGAGACACACCGAGCAGAGCTCGCTCCATTGCGCACTGTGTGACTTTAAACTGGTGGATCAGTCCTGCTGTTAGTGTCCACGTTTCGGCGGCGTAAGTCATGACAGGTAGGACGCACTGGTCAGACTTTCGTCTTCAGACTCTGTGGTATAGGCAACGTGAAGACTTGACGAACCGTAGCTGGATCCTCCTAACGACTTCCTTCTCAAAATTGTTCCGGGCCAGTTCGATTTTCTGTGTGTAGTGTATGTAGGTATAGCGGAAAGATTTTATGTTTCTTCCTCACTTGCCTTGTTCTTGATAATTAATACACATTAATGGATTTTCCTAGCTTTTACCAGCAACTCCGTCCGCGCTTAAGTAGATTCTTTGTAGTCAGAAAGTTTGCTAAAGCATAGTATGTTGACCTCATATGTTAACGCTAACCATTAGTATTGATAGTAGCAATATCTTTTACTAAAAAATATCTAAGACAATATACTCTAGTAAACCAAAATGTTGTATCTAATTGTACATTAAAAAAGGGGCACATACTATATACTACTTTATTTTTTCGAGTATTTTGTCTCAAAAATACGTAGGTTAGAGGAAGTCATATTTATAAAGAAAAATCGGAAGGAATTTTAAAAAAAATGTTTAGATATTAAGCAATCAAATCCTTAATAATCACAAAATAATGCTTAAAATTGAGTTTACTTATCGGATATCTCGAAATAAAGTTAGGGAACCCAATTTTTTTTTAAATACATTAATTAGGTAGTTTCATATTTAGATATAAAAAGTGATTGCATAGCAAGTTCAACCTTATGTGAGCATACTTAAAATGGTTTTAGCCTGCTTTATACTTAAGCCACTGGCGTCTGACTTCCCTTAAAGGCATCTGTGTTTGGCATAGGGAATTAACTAAGAAAATACATATTACAGTGATAGTGGGTCCAGTGCTACGACAGTGGCAGGTGAGTGACTACATCGGTCGGCTGTTGGCGCCAACGCTGGGCCCGGCGCTGACAGCGCTGGCCCGCGAGCGGCCCGCAGAGCCCCTGCTGTGGTTGGCTGACCGACTGGCACGTCACAATCCCAACCAGCCGCAGCAAGCGCCGCAGCCAGCCGAAACCAAAGAGGAAAGACGTTGCCACACGCCGGTGCCCTCGGAGGAATCGGTTGTTAAACCTACCTAACTTATACTGGCTATTGAAACTAATCATGTAATTAAACATCGTGTGTTTTATTTTACCCCGGAAGCTCAACTTTAGGTAGGCTTTTGTATATAACTTCGATCAGCTAGCAAACTAGAATTAAGATACCAATAGGTAGGTACGTAAGTTGTTAGTACAGGTACCTGAAATTTAGTATAAGTACATAAACTCTAAACTCCAAAATTTGACTGCCCAACTTAACTGTAAAAGATTACAAAAAAAAAGGCTGTCTTACAAAATATATAATAAACTAGCTGACCGGGCAGACGTTGTCCTGCATGATACCGACTGCAGCGCCATCTGCCGGGCTGATTTGTGAATCTAAACCATCCAGGGCGCCAAACGCATACAAAAAAAATCATGCAAATTGGTCCAGCCGTTTCGGAGGAGTACATTGACATACACACGTATAGTAATTATATATATAAATATTGTACACACAAGAGGGTGGGTGAAACAGAAGAATTTCTTAAGTGTACATTATAAGTATGACAGCAGTCATGGGCAGATAAAAAGGAAGTCGAGTAGCCATTAGTTCAACAATGTCGTCAATTTACGTACATTGAGCCAAAGCGCAGTAGCACAACAATTTCAGCCCTTTTCTGAAGTTGTATTAATTAGGATCATTCTCACTAGATCCATTGTCCAGATCCATAATGGATCTAGTGAGATATTATTTTCTCAATAGATCCATTTTTAAAAGTGTGTATCTACTGAGAAGTATTTGTATCGCTAGATCCGTTAACCAGAACCAGATTTGAAAGTGTGGGTCTACTAAGGAATTTCTTTCTCACTAGATGCAGTTGTAGATCTGATAAAAAAATTTGGTGTCCCCTAGGCTGGGGAGATAACGGAACTTGCTTTCTAATACTTTAAAAAGTTAGACCGTTTTAGACCGTTCGCGGGTCTGTAGGTACCCATATAAGAGATATTATTAATTTAAAACTAAAAATTAACCGACTTCAAAAAGGAGGATCCATACTTATACTAATATTATAAATTCGAAAGTGTCGGTGTCTGTCTGTCTATCAATCCGTTAAATTTTACGGTTGGACCAATTGTGATGAATTTAATATGGAGATAGTTCGAACCGCAAAAGACAAGAAAAATACTGTTTTTCTTAATATATTCTTTATTTTATTTTATATATTAAAAAAAATTAAACTGTTGATCTAACACGTGTAGTTATTTTACAAAAGTTATAAGATCTCATCAAGATCTTTATTTCAAATGACAGCTGTCAAACTAGAAAGGTCTATATCTCTGTAACTATTAATCGTAGACTAGTAGTTTCTTTACACAAGTGATAGATCTCATCAAGATCTTTATTTCAAATGACAGCTGCCAAACTAGAAAGGTCTATATCTCTGTAACTATTAATCGTAGACTAGTAGTTTCTTTACACAAGTGATAGATCTCATCAAGATCTTTATTTCAAATGACAGCTGTCAAACTAGAAAGGTCTATATCTCCGTAACTATTGATGGTAGACTAGTAGTTTCCTTCGTAGAAATGATAGATCTCTTCAAGATCTTTATTTCAAATGACAGCTGTCAAACTAGAAAGGTCTATATCTCTGTAACTATTAATCGTAGACTAGTAGTTTCTTTACACAAGTGATAGATCTCATCAAGATCTTTATTTTAAATGACAGCTGTCAAACTAGAAAGGTCTATATCTCTGTAACTATTAATCTTAGACTAGTAGTTTCTTTACACAAGTGATAGATCTCATCAAGATCTTTATTTCAAATGACAGCTGTCAAACTAGAAAGGCTTATATCTCGATAATTATTGGTCGTAGACTAGTAGTTCCTTTACAGAAGTGATAGATCTCATCAAGATCTTCATTTCGGGTGACAGCTCTCAAACTAGAAACGGCTTTATCTCCGAAACTATTAATTATAGGCTAGATTTTTTACAGAAGTGATGGATCTCATCAAGATCTTTATTTCAAATGACAGCTGTCAAACAAGAAACGTCTATATCTCCGTAACTATTGATCGTAGACTTGTAGTTTGTTTACAGAAATGATATACCTTATGAAGATCTATATTTCAGATGACAAATATTTGTGTGAAGAAACTACTATTTTACTTCAATTACATATTTTGTAACGAAAATGATACCTAATTATCAACGTTATTTTTCTAAAAAGTGGCCAACGCCAATTTCGCCATTAACGAGCTGCATTTGTGCGAATAAAATGCAATCATCATTTTGAACCCTTATTTTGCGGCGTTTAGGTGATAATCTTTTTTTATATCTTTCCCAACGGTCACAATTGAGTGAAGTCAGTGATGCTTCTTGATGTAAAATGTGCAGTATCTGTAAAAACTGCACTTCATTTTTGTTAATATTTGTATTTATGTTGTGGTTCCAGCCTTCTATGCTGTTATTAGTGCGATGGCGTAGCCCATACACACACCAGATTCTATAAAAGTAGCCATTCATCCAGCATTTTTGAAAGTAATTTACAAATTTACTTAGCTTGTCCTGATTTTGTGAAATTTCTCTTTTAATGTAATCCCAACCATCTTCAATAAAATTTTCAGGTAGTAAAGCAAGTTTACTGCATAGAGAAATTATCCTTCTGTTGATTTTAGTTAGCTTTATGCCTTAAGCTTTCGCTTTGCGATACAGGGCATTAGAAAAATGGTAGTGACAACCATTAATCTTTACATTAATTTTTGCCAGTGCAAGCATAGCTGCTTTTTCGAAATCAATTGTCACTTTCTTGGGCTGCCAGTCCGGAACCTGGGCTTTGATTAAGTTAAATAGGACCGTATATGCCTTTGTCGTTTGATGAGTCATAAAAGCAAACGCCAATGGCACTATATTAGTACTATTTGAGTCGCTGCCTATATCTGCTTGAATGACATAGATCTGACGAAAAGGTGTTGGCCAAGCTTGATAAGTCCCATCCATAAAGAAATTTGTTAATAGTTTTAGACGAATTCGAGCGTCTTTTGAACTAAATACAACAATTCTCATACCGTCATGGCAATAATCTGCAAGTAAAAAGTACTTATACTGCTTAGGTATTTCTACCTCTTCTGGACTATTAGCTTTGGTTTTTTTAACATTAGCCAATTTGTTTTTTTGACGGTATATCCCTGATTTCTTTTGATCAAAAGTAGGAACTGGTTTATTAGATGCCAAATGCCATCCTTTGCTTTCTATATAACAAAGTGCCTTTTTAAATATGCGAGGAGCAGGTTCTTTGCCATATGTAGCCTCATCACAGTAATCGCTTATTGTACTTTCAATGCAATTATGTGCAACATCAGGTTTGCAAGCTTCGCAATGTGCTCTCCGTCTTATAATGTATTGGTCCTAAAACAATAAGTGTATATAGGTAAAAGAGTGTGGGAAAATGAAAATATACAGCCGTCGTTTAGGGTATTTCCCGTTGGTTCAACCAGTTTGACATTGTAGTTGAACCAACGGAAAAAACGCGTGGTTGGGTTAGTACGTATACCGTCACAGAATATCCGATAGACAAAAAATAATCACTCACCGCGTTAAAAGATAGTGATCCAGTACAATTTAATTTTGACTTTTTGTAGTACTCGCAACGCCAGAGGCTAATGCCACTTTTATTATGAACATGTTTATGAAATCTGTAGCCCTCACATAATAATACTGTTCCACGTCCACTTTTAATAAACTTTACTTCGTCACTCATTTTTCTCCGCAATATTTCTTAAATTATGCAATTTAAACAATAATGATATTTCGATTACGATAATAAAATTGCAATGTCAATATGACGTGCATGCACCTCATTTGTGCTACTCTTAGAGGTCATAGACGATCATGGAATAAGGTTTAATAGCAAAACATTGAATCTACTGCAATAGAAGGATACCCGTAAGGGGTTTTTTTTTATCAGATCCACAACTGAATCTAGTGAGAATGAAATTCCTTAGTAGACCCACACTTTCAAATCTGGTTCTGGTTAACGGATCTAGCGAGACAAATACTTCTCAGTAGATACACACTTTTAAAAATGGATCTATTGAGAAAATAATATCTCACTAGATCCATTATGGATCTGGACAATGGATCTAGTGAGAATGATCCATTAATTAGCATGCAGATAAACGCCGACAAAATCGAGAAGCTAAAGCTAGATACAATAAAAGTTTTAATTATTTTGTTGTGAAAAAAAATTTAACGCGATTTTGTTCGAGATTCTACACAAAATATACAAGTGTCACGCCCATTCCATTTAGGAGCTGACAGGTTTCATATTTAGACAGACATCCAGATAGCAGTGACATCAATAGGGCTCCAATCCTCCCTTTGAGTAGGGAACCCTGAGAAGTAGGTTCTTATGGGAAAAATATATTGACTACCAAAAAATACTTCGACACTCTAAGCTCTCTTACCAAAAAATATACTAAATACCATAAAAACGAAATATGTACCAAAAAAAAAAGAAAGTCTAAAATTACAAATGGTTTTAGCTGCTTATGTTATGATTACACTTTAAATTGTATTCAAGGACCAAATGTAGTAAATGATCACCAAATCTTAGTGAGGAAAATAATGCGCATTACTAACTAAATAAACCACTATGATTGCTATAAAATGTAGGGATGTTACCAAATAAACAAGGACAAATAAAGTATATTAACGCCAAATTAAGAGAAATCTTGCGTCTTATAAGCTTAGGGCCGGTCTCATTGGAAACAGTCTCCCGCTATTCGGACTCTGCAATTCGAAACAAAAATGTACGGAACTCGTGAATGTACTTGCATATATTTTTCTCTCTAATTTCTGAGTCCGAATAGCTCGAGGCTCTTCCCAATAAGATCTCAGACCTCCAATTCAGTCACGCCGGAGCACCTGCGTCTGTTGTATGTGAAGTTAATTTATTCTGCTCGTTGGTATCTTTTATAAAAAAAAACTTAGTGGGATCGAGTTAATGTGCTCCAGCGTTGAGTGCTTCATCGTAATCGGAGGCAGACGGTAATGAAATTCCAGACCATACGAAAAAACGACAATGGAAACGTAAAATGGTTGTCGTAAGGAAATTTATGACTATGCAAAGCGCACAGGAATTTATTAAAACTAAGGGACGGTTCATACCGAGACGCGACGCAACGTAAAGCGGCTTGAAGAGGCGCCGTGCGACATTGGGATGCGCATCTTCAAGTCGCTTCACGACTCGTCGGTGTGAGCCGACCTAAAACGACCTGGTAAATTCAAAAAAAAATTATAAATTACAAAATCTTAAAAGAATTATTGAAATAGTATGAGTTTTTTTGTAAGATTTTTGAACCTTATGAGCAATTAATTAAATAAACGCTCAAGAGAAATAATGTTTTTTGGTAGTGGTTAATTAATTTAGACTTTAAAGCTGATGTAAGTGAACATTTTACAATAGTATAGGGTCAAACTTTAAGACTTAATTTATTTACTATGTTTGGGTAAATAATGATTTATCTAGAGTTATTTACTTTTATAGGATAACGAGATGTTTAAATATTTGGAAGACATTTTAAATTAAAACAAAATGTTGGTGGTCATTTACTATTTTTGGCAGTAAAGTTTTTTTTCGGCGTTCTATTTTACTATATCCGGTGTTTAACTTATGTTAAACATAAAACCTTAAATATAACCCTCAACACTCAAAGGTTTGTTCGCGTCACTTTCTGCTGGCAGCGATAGGCCTCCTATTACCCTCAGGGTACATAAGCCTAATAAGTGGCTACATTTGTCTCAACTCAAGCCTCTTGCCACTTTTAATCCTATGTACAAATTTAGGTTTATAAGTAATACGAGGGTATTATTAAAAGTCAATTTTTTTGCCCGATTTTATTTATACAAACAGTTTAGTAATGAGATATCACAGGCTAACGCGTGTCTACTACATGGTTTCGTTGCAGGAAATAATATATAATTGAACTGACTTCAAAAAAAATTAAAAATTTAGCTACTTAATAAAAAAAGTTTACTTATAATCTACACAAACCCTCACAAGTCAGTGTTCAGCAAAATTTAATTGCAATTAACAATTAATAAATTGTTAATCGTGATCACAATTTTATTCATTAATTGTTTATTGTAGTTATCGCATTAACGATTAATTCTTATCCCTCTTATACGTCCCCACTTTTGGGGCACGACCTACCCACGTCGAAGGCGATTTGGGCCATGGTAGAAACGCGGGTGGATAGGTTTTGTTAAATATATAAATTTCTGTAGTCATAATTAACAATTGTAAATTATAGCTATCGCATTTAACAATTTATTCGAATGTAAATTGCAGATTAATTGTTCTTTGCAATTTAATTTTGCCCAACACTGCAATAAGCTAATAAAAATAATAAAAAACAAAATTACTGTGACTATTCTAACCACATTAAACAAAATTAAACATGAACAAGTATATTTATTTTCAAAAGTATATTTAGAAATCTATAAAAAAGGAAGATGTTTAAAAGTATATCTAGTTATAATAGTCACAATATTTTTGATGTTGAAATAAAGCAAACTTATAGCTAGCGATTTGGTAAGAAATGATAACTTAAGTAAATAGTATATAGAGATTTCGAGTATCGCACATCCACAGCTTCACTTGGACTTTGAAACCTGAAAATAAATCAAAATCTGTGGTAACTCATATTTTTCGTCCCTTTTATTCGAAAAGAGGCGAAGGGTTCCTCGATAAGTGCAAGCAAAATGGGTCATTCCAGCGCACTAAATACAGTGACGAAATGACTTAAATTTAAAACACTATTTAATTAGAAAGTTAGAACGCAATTAGCTTCGATAAAGTCCTGGCCGGTAATAAAAAACGTTCGCTTGGCGACGCGGCATTGGTTAACCAAATTAAAAAAAAAAACGCGGGAACTTATTCTTTCTATTTTTATTATTTCTTTTTATCTTAATATCACAGACTCTTACATCTCATCATCGAATTAAAATAAAATTAATTCGATTAGTTCTAGCAGTGAAAGTAAAATATTAACACCAGAAAGTCTAAAATTAAACTCATAAACTGTCATAAACAATTTACTACCGAACAAGAGTAATATACATTTGAATTATGGTTATATAAATATACATATTCGTTACTACTAAAAGCATTATTTATTTTTCTCATAGAGGGCGGTGAAAAGCAGAGTGTGCCACACAGTATCAAAATTAGTTAACCTCGAGAGCGACATACTTTGAATCTCTCGCTACGTCTACTTACTACTAATACTAATCAAGGGGTGATGACCTTTGTAAAGAACCACATACTGTTCTCCCAAGAGAAAACAAGAGAAAAGCTTTATAAAGCTTAAAAACACTGTAAAACTGGTAGTTTTTAACCAATAAGGCATATATAATGTAAAGCCATTTCAGTCCAGATACAAGCTCACCACCTGTCACGCAGGACTAAATTCGTTCGGTGAAAAGATGCTGTCCCCACGTTATAATATGGGTGTATATCCAGCCACTGGTTACTCCTTCTGGGGAATAGAACCGTTAGTTAGTTAGTTGGACTTATGTTTTCCGCACTTAGCCTCATGATAGGGCCATTGTACGTAGGTAACCGGTTCGTTCCATTGGTTACTCATACCATCCCAGCTCCGTCCAGAAATCAAGTAGGCATCTGATGTTATTCAGCGCCTCTCTCATGGTTTGTGGATTCTTAAGGAGCCTTGTCCGTTGGTCGCTCACTCTTTTGCAATATAGAACCACGTGAGAAGGTGTCTCCTCGGCTTCCATGCAGCCCCTGCATAGAGGACTGTTTGTAACGCCGATATTGAAAAAGTGTTTATTCAGCGGGCACCTGTTATTATGCCAACTATGTAGCGTAGATTTTTCCTATTTAGGTGTAACAGCTTGTGCGAAAGACTAGCGTCCAAGGATGTGAGAACATGCTTGGTTTGTCTGCAGTCCGTTTGTTCTGCCCACTGTTTGTTGTGTAGATGTAAGGTTCTGTCACATAACCACGTTTTGAGTCGTGTAAAAGGTATCGGTACGATTGGTTCGGGTCCCAATATTTTAGTGCCCATTCCTCTTTTTGCCAACTGATCTGCCGCATCATTGCCTAGAGACCCACTATGACCACGCATCCATTGAAGAGTAACCCGGTTCTTCAATGCAATTCTTTGCAGTTCACAGTGACACTGCAGGATTAGACTACTGTTGATGCGGTTGTTATTGAGAGCTTGTAGCACAGCGGCACTGTCGGAGTATAGAACCGTAATACTACACAAACAAAGGATACATACAAATAACTCTTACCTCTTAATGTTTCGGGTCCATGTTCATGTGAACGAGAGCACCACTGCGAGCGCTGCAAAGCCCTATCTTCTCGCACACACCCTTTGTGCCGATCTCCTCGATCAGGTGGATGATGCTGTCACCGTATATCTCCATTATAGTGTGGCACTGTGAAAAGAACGTAAGGAAATTACGTAAATAAGATAAACAAAAAAGACAGAATTCATCACCATATGTAATACAAATAGAGACGAGAATTGATCAGAGTTTTTTTTAAACAAATTTTATTACCGACTCTGTTAAAAAAAACCTCGATTAATGTTTAACATAAGTGAAAGCAAAATTACCAAATACTATGTCACTTTTCCAATAATGCTAAAAAGGATTGCTTATCCTATTACTCAATACAATAGGATAAGAATCAAATGGCCAGCCTCCATAAAGTATGCATCGAGGCATAAGTGAAATCTAATCCGCTTTGGTCGCAAGTATCTACAGAAACGACACTCGATTCTCGCCTAACTCTGATTAAGCGTCAGAGATTCCGACTATACAACATAACAGTAGACCAAAAGCAACCGGCTACTAGCAATGTGGACTACTGTAGGCACTGGTTATTTTATTATCTTTTTCATACATGTGGCAATCTCTTATTGTGTGTCAACTCAGCCATTCGTCAGAACTAAGATCTTTCAGACTGTTCTTTGGATTGCTGAAGGTACGGGTTTCGAAATATCATTTCATGACCCGGGCTGAGGCTCTGGGGTTTGTTAATCCCCCTGGTCAGTTTTTAGTGAAGTCTAAACTGCCATTTAGACTTCTTAGGACTAAATCTTTTCTTTAATCTTTTTATCTAGATACAGCAGTTCTCTTTGGAGAGGTCTGCTGTTTTCAGGAGGTCTTGCGTGAAGGGGAGCGATACCACTAAGAGATTCGTGCGGACTATTGTCCGCTCTATCGAAAAGCCTCAATGCTAGTTTTTGAATGAACGTAGCTACTGTTGGCACCTTGACATCCCTCGCTAACGTGGAGTTCCTAACGTAACTGCCAGCTTCCGTAATGTGTCTTACTGCTACGTTTTTGATGCGATATGAAGAATAGCGGCTCTTTCTTCGCGGGTTAGGTACTCTAGCATCGACATATTACGCACGTCGACAAAAAGTTCTTACAATTAGAATTTTTAGAAATGATTATAATAAGTAAATAATACATACCCTAGCGGAGTACTTGGCAGGCAAAAGTGCGCACGATTTCTCTACGATGTGGACAATGTTGCGGTCAACCTTGTCATTGCCCAGAACTTTCTTCACAGCCATAACTACTGTTTCGCAAACGGCACAGTCTAGAACGTCCTCTGTACATACATAATAATGTTAGTTAACATATAAATTGAAACAAACAGTAGATATAAAACCATTATTAGAATACACGAACAAAAATTAAGTACAGTAGAACCTCGATAATCCGAACGCTGACTTAGTTTATCCGAACGCTTAATTATACGAAAGTTGGCGTGAATTTGTTGCTTTTTGCCGCTGCGCATAGGTAGGTATCGAGCGTGTTGAAACGCGTTTTGCTGAATTGAACGTTGTAAGTCCGCTTACGAAAATTTCGCGCGTAATTGAAGAGCTCTGCCTCACCGGGATGCCATGGCGACGTCGCCGGCGACGCAAGCATGGCTACCTCTGGCATCCAAAGGTCGCCAAACAGACTAGCCATGGCTACTCTTTAGTCAGTTTGACGACGTCCGTCGTAGGAATGGACGTAGAGGAGATCGCATTTATTAAAGAAAAATACAAAGAGAAAAGAAGAAAAAAAGCAAACTATGGGTTTATCCTTTTATATCGGATCGCAGCCGAAGTGGTGTTTTTTTAAAACTATATAGAGATTTAAGAAAATATCCTGATAATGTCGGAATAATCATTCGATGCACTATTCCATGAGCACGGACGGTTTGAATTTCCAAGATATATCTTTCGGTATCGAAACTCATTTTTTCAACGTTACACAAATGTAATAAAATATAAGCGAGCGTCCAAAATGGCGTTCGGTTGGCGACTGAGTGAGTGAGGTGCATCTTATGCGCATACATTTTAGTGGCGACGTAGCCAGGCTGTCAGAGCATCCGGTCGCCGCCACGTAGGGAGCCGTAAATCTACGCTTCCAAATTAGCGACGTTACCAAAGCGTTGCCAAGTGAGTGACAGCCGTTACATTTCTATATAAATTATTTGGATACGTAATTGGCGACGTCGCCATGGCATCCCGGTGAGGCAGAGCTCTTAATGTATGTATGTACCTATTTCTTACATCGCGCAGAAAGAAACGTGAATGCCGAATTTTTACGTTTTCATTATGTGTAATTTTAATATACTGTACTGTTTTTATTTAAAAAAGTGTTTTTGTTTTATCTTGTACCAAAAAACCCACATTTCAATTATACGAACTAGTCTCGGTCCCAATTAGTTCGGATAATCGAGGTTCTACTGTATTAGTATGCAGGTACTGAATCAAGCTTAATTAAAATAATTAAATAATTAGTTTAAAAATAATACGTAGTACAACTAAAATGTAATGTAATATAAATAAATATTATAAAATATAATATTACTTACTAACGTAAGTACCTACTAGCATCAGATTATTCGCGAACTGTAGAGTGCAAGCGTTTTTGCTGTGCAATTGCCAAGTCACGAAATTTTCATATAAACAAAACTACATTTATTTAGTATATAAGCAAATGTAAGTAAATCATGGTTATCAGTTAGAAAATGTACATAATTCACAACAAAATTGTTGAATTGGCAATTAAATGATAAGAAAATTATAGAATTGGCATAAGATTATTGTACTCTTGCAACTTTTTACAATTTATAAATTGCAATGCAAGACTTGGCAATTTTTATTTATTTTTACCCGACTACGGTGAAGCCAAAGGATCAGAAACCATGTTACATTTTATGTGTTTGATGGGACTCTATTATAATATCGTAACAAATTTTCGTTCGTCACATCCAAGGCGGTACAGTGGTCGCGGTAGGACAATAGCAGCCACTCGACAGTCAGAATTTTGACCAGATTAAAATCATTTTAATAATCAATAAGAATTTTATATATTTACATACCTCTGACCGCTGCGATAGTAGCCACGGTGTCTTTGCACAGCTTCAGTTCTTCGCAGACTTCCGAGGGGTCTAGTTCTTGGGCCAGTAAACTTATGACCAGATCCGCATACTTATCAACAAACTGGTCACATTGTGCCCGAACTGATTTGGGCATGTGTTTGCAAACTCCGTGAACCGCTTTCTTGATGTCATCCTTTGAAAAGAATTATGACCACCGTAGGCGCAAAGCTTTTTAAAATTAATTAAGTGCTTGCGGTTTTTGGTTACATGAGATTCTGATAAGCCATATCTTAATATATATAAATCTCGTCTATATATAAAAATTACGTGTCACGCTGTTTGTCCGCGATGGACTCCTAAACTACTGAACCGATTTTGATCAAACTTCGTAACTATGAGTTATTTGATCCAACTTAAAATATAGGATAGTTTTTATCTCGATCTGTTAAGTGCGAACCGGATTCGGGTACTTTAGGTAAAAACCAACTGTCTCCGGGTTACAGAGGGACGGCAGCGGAACAACGTTTGCCGGGACCGCTAGTCTTTATGTATATAATTCTACTGTACGTGTATATGACACTCTACTCATCCTAAACGGCTGGACCGATTTGAATGTTTTTTTTTGTATGTGTTTGGGTGGCGCCCTGGATAGTTTAGATTCACAAATCAGCCCGACAGATGGCGCTGCAGTCGGTATCATGAAGGACAACGTTGGCCCGGTTTTTTAAATTTTTTGAAGTTGCTCCATACAAGAAATTCCTGCACCTTTGCAAAAATGTTAAAAAATAATGGCTTATAAGAATCTCTATGAAAACAAAAACGGCGAGCTCTAAAATTTTTGTCCTTTTTTTTAAATGTACACTACATGTTACGTTACAACTCACTTGGTTGTGTTTATCCTTTATTTCGTCATCGATCTCCTTCATGACAAATTCGCAGATAACGCAAACAGTGTCTTCAGATGCACGCGTCTTTATCGGGCGTCCGTTTACGGTGTGGTCTGGGATTTCATTCGTCTCTGTACACACAAACGATAAAACACATTATTAAAAGTTGATTAAATTAGTACTAGATTAAGTAATATGTACTTAATATTATTAGTTTATTATACAACATTTTTATAGAAGACAGTAACATATAAATTACAATACAGTCGATGTATGTAATATTTTGTTTGCACAAACTAAGACCATCGTTTCAGTCGGAGAAAAATTTATAGCACTTTTTGTATCCTATCCTAAAGTTTAATAAAAACATCTTCAGCGTAGTATTTAAATTTCATTGCATTGTAAACAGTATTTAGTTAATATTTCCATGCAATTAATAATAGGACAAATGTTACGTTTGACTGCAGGAACTTCATCGCTTTTTCGGCACAGTTTGATTTCGTGACAGATTTTCTCTGGTTTGACTCCATCAATTAGTAAGCTGATGACGCGATCGCTGTACTTATTCATGAATTTGTCGCACTGAGAGCGTATTAGGTGTGGGACCTTCCTGCACACACTGTGGACTGCTTTCTTCACTTCATCCTGTTTGAAAACATTGTTCCAAGTAATTGAAATTAAAAACGCATGATTTTATTTTCTTTTTCAAACTAGATATAATATACAGTTACTATCACAGAAATTATGTTTCCAGGCAAATAACATTTATTTAATTGAATCATAAGATTACAAATTTTGAAACTTAATGGTACAATATAAAAAGTTTACACTATTTATTTTAAAAAAAAACAGTTTTAATATGTAACTAGTAACATAAAATAGAAACAACTACACACCTCGCTATGTTTCTTGAGTTCGTGTTCTAACTCTTTCATTATGGTCTTGCAAATTTCACAACCTTCTTTCGATTTTTCATTCTTTTTGGGTCTGAGAGGGATCACTGCTATAAAATTGTTTACAAAATAATGAAATAAATCGCCCATAATCTTTATAAATAAACACAATTGTACTACAACTTAAATTTAATTTTGTTAGTAACTATTAAAGATAAATGCTTTATTATTACTTTGTTATTTAACTTTATTAATAATATAATTATTCGTGCAACACTTAGGAAACATACAATTTAAAATATATCTGGCGTTAAGTCCTTGGCTGACAGATCAGAATTAGACTTAGACTATGGCATACCCTAGCGAAAGCGTGCTGAGAGAGTTGCTGACGTCCAGTGTAGAAAGACCTATACAGTATTGGAGCAGACAATAAGACATGGCTCTACGTTCGATAGGCACTAGGACATGGCGCAAGACTGACCACTCGCTGTAAAATCTAGATTTTCGTTTTTTTTTCATTAAAAAATTAAATCACTAATTTTATTTAATAATGTGGTTCGTCATATCTATTTTTTGAATAAAGAATCAATATTATATTAGTTTTCATGAGAAATTGAATTAAAGAACAAAATGAGACTTTTTTCGTTCTTTTTTGTATTCTAATTGTTTTATTAGTTAAATTATTACAAAATTAACAAATAAGGTTTGAAATATTACAAAATTGATTAACTTCTTTAAAAAAAATAATTATTTTGGTATGAAATAGTCTAATGGTGAATTCGAAGTTATTTTTTTTTTATACAAACTGCGTTACACCAAATATCTTTACCTATAAATATATCACGCGTTATTAACTTATATTACTATTTAATTTATCATAGCCACAAAAAGCCAATTCATCTATAAAATTCTAGCAAAACTATTAAATAACAAGAACTTTCATTAAATCAATTAATGTATGAATTGAACATTAATTTTGGTTATTTCATCGCCAATAAAGGGCAACATAAAACGTTTTTAGTGGAAATTGTTTGGGAAAAATCTGAATAGGATTTACCTTGACTATAAACCTATAAGGGAAATGTACTGATCCAAAGCGTATCAAATATTTCAAATTTGTATTTTTAACAATACACGCATAAAAGTATGAATCGTAGGCTACTGTAAAATTTTATTTTCATAACATAGAAATAAAAACCTTGACTTTTGTTTGTTTTGGTGGGGCTTTGGATGTGTGGGGGACTGGCGCACGAGTACGTACGTGTATGTGTGTATATACATGTTTGGATAGATAAAGTGTACTTGATGGCTTGGTTCCTGCATGGCTGATTGGTAACAGGTGTACATCCGGGATTTTCTTGTCACTTCTTCTCCCTTTAGGCTAGTTTCCGAAGTGATGGTTGTTTAAATGATGTGCATTTGTTGCCGGTCTGTTGTGTAGGGGCTGGGTACTTTCGGGTGTGCAACGTCTGTTTGAATATGTGTGTGCATTTATGTATATGTGCGTGTTTGTGTGTAGCACCCGCTCGTGTTCGGAGCCCTGCCGCTATCGGGCGGCCGAACGAGGATTGAATCAGATAGGACTTATAAGTTCTTTTACGTATAGTTTTATTTTCTATCTTTTATACATATTTGTATATTTATATATTCATTTTTTTTTAAATCAAACTATTTACGTTGTAAATCTTATTTATTTAATGTTTCAATACAAAACATGTATTTATTAGTTGATACACTATAATTTTATGTTTAGTTTGTGATTTTACAAAGATTACCTATTGGACGCACGCAATAGAACAGTATTGTAATTAGTTTTTAAAGCTAGTTGTAGTTAATTTACTTGACGATTCGAAAGTGTTCTTAGTAACCCATTTGAATAAAAAAAAAAATGTGATTTAAAAAAAATTGCATTAATAAATTATTTATATTACAGGTTTATGTGAAAAACAACCAGGCAATATATTTAGTTAAGCAGGTATACTACATAAATTAATTCTAAAATATAAAGAAACCCTATATAAGGAACCCATGCATGAATATGTTAGTTATACATGCTTCTACTTAAATCAGAAGCACAAGGTAAGTTGATATTATAAAATACACTATATGTAATGAGTCGTTACAAAACCATGACTTTTTGTGTTTGGTATCTCTTGGATTGTTAGTTGTATCGGTGCTTTAGGTTGGACTTAATGAAAGAAATTTAGTCGAATCAAATAAATATAAGCTGACGTCACACATATAATTTTCTGTCCAAAACCATTGTGGTTAAAAATCCAGTGCAAATTAATTAAAGTGCTCATTTTTAGTAGTTTTATAAAAAAAAATAGGGCTATTTATTTCAAAATTATTTCGTGTACTTTGTCTTTATAATACCTGAGATTTTGGAACTTACTTTGGATGTATTATTCGAATACTCCGCTTTGTAGAGCACTGTTTCACTTTTAATCTGCAGGTTGTGTTCTAAAATGCTACACCGAAGTTATAGAAAAGAGTTTATGGTATGCCCGGTTCCGGGTAATTATTTAACTGTCAAGTTAAAATTATATACACTGGCATAGATTGGGTTGACATTCACTCCTGTCAGTTTAATAACTAACTGTCAAACACTCGTTCTGAAACGGTTGGAAAATCAACTCTACCGGGCGATAATCACTCGACACTTGGAACTTATCCATAGCTAGTTTCCTATTTTATCTTTTTTGTTTTTCCACTTACTATTAGCATCATGAACACGAACCGAAAATAAAATCTTCAGCCCACTGTCAAACGTAACAAATGTTTTGTAAACAACTTTTAAACATTGGTTAGCAATACATTAAGTCATACATAAAATAAAACATAATTTGATCTACAATTTCATATGATATCTTTTTTGCCATGTATTAAGCATCCGCAAGCGTTTTTCCGAAACATGCCAACAAGCAGATGGCATTTTTGAACTTACGATCCCCATGAGGTTCACTAGATATGCGTTCGTTTGTATTTGATGATGTGTCTACCGTCACCAAAATTTCGTAATTTTTTTCTAATTCCTTCTCGAATTTAATTGCCACCACTTGGGAAAAAAATGGATTACTTATATATATTGAATTGCATCTACCATCACCATCTTTTCTCTAAATCCTTTTAAACAATTTCCATAACAGAACTTTGGAGATACAAATCTAACTCATTCAATGAGATAAATTACAAATTTTAATAAAGCAAAAAATTATAAGCTAAAAACAATAGCATTCAAGTTTTTTTTTTTTTTGTTATATAGATGACGTTTTAAATACAATATAACATCTAGAAAATTCATAAATTTATAAAAAAAAACAAGCGAGAAAAGGAGATAGGTCAAAGAGGTTGTTACAATTCCACTGAACATGTGTAATATGAAATGATATTATTATGCATACAATGGTTTTCAGCTGTACATTTTTGGTGATATTAAAATTTAAAGAAGGTAAGCCTGTACCTTCAGAACCAGGGAGCCTCCGGATTGCAACTTATTAAATGATTAAATAATCCATTTTAATTGGTGTGTAAAGGAAAAGCTTTTACTTTAAAAAACCTAAATTCCAAAATTATGTATGCCTACTTTACCTACCCAACAATACCTACTTAACTGTAGGTTACAGCGTTTCTTTACTAAAAAATATAATGGGAAACGGATGTCTTTGAATTCGTCTGGAAATTAATATACCCGTGTTTCTCTAACAAGCTTTAAATACATCGAATGTGTTCTATGCTTAATATGGCGGTTGGCGGTACTTCCAGTGCGGCGCATTGGCTGCACATGCCCGGGAGGCAGAGCAATAGATGCGCTGTTATTATATCGACCATTGTGTTCGTTAACATTTGGTGAATATAATAATTCAATAAGTCGGTGGTGGCCGAGGGGTTTAAATTTCACTTCACGTCCCAAGTGGCGGCCCAATCACCCTCGCTGAAGAGGGTAGGCCGTATCCCAGCAGTGGTATGAAGGCTGGCAAGTAATAATTCAATGCCTTTGCGATGTAACGCAGTAAAAAATGTTTACCTATATCACCATCTCCAGTTTCCAGCATATGTTTAGGCAGCAGTGACTTCTTCCTGAAGTTATTCCTATCGCCTCTCAACTGAGGTTGTTCGTGGAACTTGTCAGCAGAAGACTTGGTAATCTTCAACGGATCAGCGACTTCGTTCTTGCACAGTTTGAGGAAAACGCATATTTCTTGAGCGTTCATGTTCGCTACCAACATTTCTACAAGTTGGCTTTCGTATGTTTCAACGAAGTCAATGCATTGAGTTTTGAGTTTCTGGGATAGGTGGTTACAAAGACCGTCTAATGCTTTACGAATGTTTTCCTGCGAATAAAAATAAATTAATAACTAAATTTAAAAAATCCTAGACATTACATACAGCGTCATTTGGTCCCAAACTAAGCAAAGCTTGTACTATGAATACTACACAACGAATGCAAATACATTAAATATTTTTATCCGTAAACACATACATATTATACAAAGAAAACATCTAAACTTAAGATAAACAAAAATGTTCATCACATAAATGTTTGTCCGCTGCGGGCGTCGAACTCGCGCCCCTCGGATCGGCACGCAGTACTACTATCGACATAGCCACGGAGCCACCTTAATTGTAGTGCTTTAATGTTTTTCATTTTCAATTTAGTTTCGAGTCAAGTTCTTATCGTTACAATAAATAAATAAAAAAGTAGAAAGAGACAAAATACCTGGCTGCGGTTGTTTTCGAGAATAGTTTCCAATTGTTCAATAGCGAACAAACACAGGGGGCAATTCGATTTTTCGGAGTTGATGGACACACGGCGCACTTCTGTTTGGGGACACAAATTCAATGCTGGGCATACCTAAATTAGAAAAAATATTATTAGGTATGTGGTTATTATAAATATCGTAATATATAAGGATCAGCTCACACTATACAATATTACTAGTGTACACTTTTCCTAAAATATGGATTCCTTTAAGGACACACATTAAATACTATTGTGTCAAGTTTGATTATAAGAAAGTTAAATTAATTTATTTTTTCTATATACAAATGGAGTATGTATATTAACGGGTTAAAACAAAATCTAAAGTCTAATAATCTCGCCCATCAAATTACAGCTCAGTTTTATTAGTTAAAGCTGTCTGTAATAGTAATATTATTGTAATTAAGATATATATTTTTAACTAAAAAACAAGACTGGCAAAAAAATCTCGAAACCTTGAGTTTCGGATATTCTACAAACATTTAAAGTTAAATTTCAAAGTTTGAACTTATGGCTAACAAATTATATCACAACTTTTATTATGGCAACGTAAATGCAATGATATTAATACAATAATCTTTAACGCGCCGTACTATTTCCACTACGCAAGGTATACAATAAGGCAAAAATATACTGTCACATTGTATGAAGCCACTCGGAGCGTTTACGATCCATTTATAATGAGTCGTATGAAATATTGAATACAAAAAGTAGCTATCGGAGAAAAATTTTACTTTTACCAATCTCTTTTATAAATTATAATATTTTAAAATTGCTAACAAATAAAAAAGGTGCAGTCACTATTATGTTGTTTAGAAGGAACAAGTCAAGTTATGTCACAGGTCTTAGGAAATCCCATCGGTCATTGAACTTATCCCTAATAAAAATCTTAAAAAAAAAAACTTACACTTGCTGGGTCAATCTCTTGAACTAGCAGAGCAATTACAGCCTCTCCATACTGAGACACAAACTGCTTACATTCTCCGTCAATGCTTTCAGGCAGTTTGTCGCATGCCTTCTCTACAGCCTGTTTAATTGCATCCTGATTTGATAAAAAAAAGATAATTTAATTAAATGCCGAAAATAAATTCCATTCTCAAATCACAAGCAACAATTTCAATACAATAGCTTTACTTCATAATAGCTTTACTTCATATATTTTGACAAGTATTTTTTTAGGTTTAATTTGTTTATTACTTAAATAATTGCCAAAACACAAACTGAATATACATACATATTGTAAGTTAAAGTAACAAATACAGTTTAAAATCTAAAATAAAATAGTTGGTTTCGTTCACTAAAATAACTTTAGCAGCGTGCAGAATTCAGGCAATTTATGTAAGAACTTTTTTGTCGTTTTTTTTATGGGTCATGGTGTATCGTTTGAAAGGGTTCATATAAAGAATCTCAAAACTACATTTTGCCTCTCATCTGAAACTGTCAAAACCTGTCGTCAAAACCTATAGGCTACTTTCTGTTACACTAAAATCGTGTAATATGTTACGAAAAGTATTGTAATAGTGACAACAAATTAAGATTTCCAGAGGATCCATAGGCGAATCTAGGATTTTATTTTGACGACTCGGTCAGGGTTTTTAATTTCAGCCTGAACCCCCAAAACACATCCCTGATATTTACCATATATTTTAAATATCTTACCTCGGTCTTAACATCGCTCAGTTCGACCTGTAAGTAATGTAGGAAGTATTGGCAAAATGAGCAGACACCCTTATTCTCTGGCAAAGCAACGAACATACGTTCTATGGGTAATGGCGGCACGCTGGATTCAGCTGGAATTACGCGGAGGTTTGTCTGTTTGACCTGTATTGGGATGAAAATCATAAAAAAGATTAAAGTGACATCAATTAATTTAACCAGTAAAGTAAAAACTACAAATAAAGAGATAAAATAAATACTAAATTACACAGTCAACATAAAGAAGTGACTAACTTCAAATCTACACTCTAAAGTTAAAAATAAAGCTGGTAAGGGACAATAAAGGCATATCAATAAGCTAAGTAATAAGTATGTTTGCTATCAAAAATATTTTTTTTGTCCGTTTTTGGAATTTGTGAGTGAAAGGTTTCACTCCGCGTTTACATTTTTTTTTTAAATTTCTTGAGATCGTTATTTATTTAAATTATACTTTAGTAGACGGACGTAATTCTCGTCTCGTCTCAGAATGTGACGAAGAAAAGGAAACTATTCTTTACCTATTATTTCGGATTAATAACATGTTTTTATTTCTAAAAACGACTCAGTTCAGTTATTGATGTTTGTTATGTGGTACTTTTGAAGTTTTCAAAATAAAAGGAAATATCCAGCTTCAAGCATTCTTAAAGTTTTCTAAAATTTAGTGGATTATTTTAAATCAAACCTTATTTCTTTATTTTTTGGTTATATTATAACTAACATTAACGTTCTTTAGCTATAGCCTACCCGGGAACATTGTTAACCTTCCTGTTAAAACACAGTTAAGTGCCTCAGCACACGACCTACTTTTTGAGAGTTCGATAATCGGGCCGAATTTTCGGTGTACTTAACCCATCAAAGTTGGCAGTTCACAAGAAATCGTAATATTTTGTGAAACAAGGTTTTAACACTAAATAATTGTGACTTTGATGGAGAGCGTAAATGGTTACAAAATTTATAGTGTACCTTTATCGGCTCGTTGGTCTAGGGGTATGATTCTCGCTTTGGGTGCGAGAGGTCCCGGGTTCAAATCCCGGACGAGCCCCGATCTCTTTTTGTTCAAAAAATGTTAATTTATAAATTTTGTCTCATGGTCTTTCTAATTTCAACCTCAGTCTATTGTTGGTAAATTTTTAGTTATCATTCTATAGCATGGCTTTAAATTAAACCATTTATTACAATTAGTGGTTTAGACTAACGGAACAGCCGTCTTAGTGCACATATACTATAAGTATCAGAACCAGTGTTACGGCGATGGGCTCACTACTCTATCTCGCAGTACGTGTTCAGCACCTAGTGATCCCTTTGTGTGTATTAATACCGCGATGTTATAAATGCATTATTTACTTAAAGCAATACAATTTGAATGCAGGAATCGTGCGACGTTTGCCACAAAATTGTATTAATTATTTACAACTATAAAATCAATACCATATAAGCATTGGTAATAAAACGGCCAATTGTTTGGTAAAAGCACCCATCGACTTCGAGTTCAGTAATCTATTCTATGGACTGCGCAATAGCCACACAAAATTGAATATCCGAAAGACACTTCTAGCTAGGAGATGCGCTGTGTGACTGTGGAAGCACCCGATCAACATTTAGACCAGCTTGTTAATCGCCGAAATTCTTTTAAATATAGATAGAAAATTCTTTATTGCACTAAAAAGGCGAACTTTATACTTATTGGCATTTTCTTTCAGTTAACCCTAGTTTATTGCGAGATAGCATAACAGGGTAGTGCATTTAATCTTCATTTATAAATAAAATAAAATCAAAAAAATGTGATAAAAATTGAGAAAAATTAAAATAAAGAACAGTAAAAATTACACCAGAGTACTAATTTCAATGAAATACGTTAATGTTATCCATTTTATACAGATACAAAATTCTTAACCTATATTATTATCATGTTATATTGAAACTTAGATCCAAAATAAATAATGCAGTAAATGTGACAATCATATATTTTGAAATTATAGAGAATGATTACGGAGGGAAACTGATGAAGCATTGCGAATTTCTTGAGGGAGACCATTCCATAATTGAATTGCCGACACCGTGAACGCATCAAAGTAATATGTTGAACTTTGCGCATAGAGAGAAAATAATGTTAGGCCCGCTTATCAGGTGCACCGAAAGCTTGTTAAAAAAAAAGTAGAAGAAACTTAACAAAAGTAAAAAAAGGAAAGCTTTTGTAGATAACGATTTAAAATACCTACAGGGGGAAAGGAAAGGCCGTGTATGATAAGAAAGTACCACAAATATTGCTAATGGCAAATATTACTCAACGGAACCATTCCTAATTTTCTAACATAAATAAGTCTGCATTCAAAGATTTAATAAATAACCTGGTTGAGACAGGAATCGAATCTGTTATATATAATAAAAGAAATACCTGTATTTTATCACATCAATATTAGGATTTATATCTTCTACATAACATAATCTCTTAAAGATAAAATAGACCAAAATAGAAGATATATTTTTTTTTATATAACTGAACACCATAAAATAGGTAATACATATTTATTTATCTTGCTTGATATTTTTGTAATGTGAGATACTATGTTATTCGAAGGCAATCGATCCTTACGAACGACCCTTTTAACTAATGTCATACAATTGGCGATGTTTTTGTTACCATATGAAGGTTCGATTCCCAGCTTAAACACGTGACTTATCCAAAAATATTTGAATGCCGTTTAACTTATTTAAAAAAAAATATTTCCTTTCAATAAAATTTGCCATTATCAATATTTAGAGTACTTTCCTTCCAACCACGGCCTTTCTTTTTCACCTTGTGTAAACATACAAAAAAAACAACATACCGTGTCAACCTTGTAGCTGTTAGCCTCATCAGCACCAATAAGTTTAGGGTTAGGTGTAATAGCCTTGACTAGAAGCTCTGAAGGTAGTAAGGGAGCAACCGGTACGTCTTCTATCTTGCCACAAATACCGATCATTGCACAAACTGCGGTCGAATTCAATTCGTGTACCAGGTAGTTGTATACGGTACTATAGTACTCGTCGATGAGGTTTAGGCATTCGGTTTTGAACTGTCCGGTTTGCTTGCACAGACCTGTAAGAATATAATAGGTTGATATTAAGATTTATCTAAAAAAAAAAAACTATTTTGATATGTTTATACTTGGGGCTAATAGCGCCGCCAATATAGCACGGACGGGACGCAGGAAGAATTTCGTTCAATGACCGGTCATTATTTGTCTCTGTTGCACGCGCATTATTTTTTTGTCGTCGCGCTCGCACAGATGCGATGACCGCTGTCATAGGCGAGCGCGACGGCAAATAATTATGCGCGTGCAACAGAGACAAATAGTGACCGGTCATTGAAAGAAATTCTTCCAGCTTAGCGTCCGTGCTACAGATACTTTGATTTTCTTTTCGGACACAGCCTATTTTAAGGACATTATAACGTAAGTTATTATAACTAACGTCTAGTCAATATGTAAAAAACGTAGCAATATCATAATCTTCTACTATCGGAAACAGTGTAGCAGCGATGGGTTCATCGCCTGTCACGCAGGGCTAAGTAATAAAACTGTCAAAACTGTGTTTTGAGCCCCTGGTTTACCCTTTCGGGAAATCAAAACCGTAACGTTACTTTATGAAGTAGTTGTCATACAAAGCGAAATAAGTTGAGTGACTATTGTACTAATCATCCAGATCGAAGCAAAAACGGAAATTCTATAAAAAAATGTTTATTAACTACTTACTCAATTCACGGAAAATCAGTGTTTTCCTTTTTTTTTAATGAGAAATTGTTTTTTGATGTGTTGACATAAATTCATATTTTATTTTTAAATTTTCAATTAATGTTTAATAGTACAAAAAATATGTATGTCCTTGTTACCGCCCAGGTTGCAGCAGTTTGGCGCTCACTGCCTTAATACTTTACTTTCAATATTAAACAAAAACTATAAATAATAAAGATATTTTTAAATGGAATAATAAAGAAAAAAAAACCACTACCAAAGTACGTATAGCGCGCCCCGCCTGGTACTTATATTATCTTGCATACTAGAGACTGATTACGAAATTTAAACTCAAAATACGGTTAGGGCTGACGAATGTTATATTGTCTTAATAATATATAAAAAAAAACTTTTTAAAGGGGGCACATAGGTAATACGCCACTTCAAACAGTGTCAAAGACCGTGGGTCTTCTAAGATAAGATTTTAAACGGTAATATGCAGTGTATTCTAAATCGTTCTCTTCCCCAACTCGCCTCTTCATAACTTTTGACACCTGCTTTTCGCAAATACGTTTTATTCAAAATACTTTGTTTCTTCTGAAAGTAGCAAAGCAAAATTGCTTTTTCCAGTTTTGCACGATATTTGAAAACATTCTTCTGTTTCTTGCCCAAAAGTAAGCAATGCTGATGTTATGGATACCAGACAACGGATACAAAAACATATATATTACTTTCTTTTGTAAATACGTACACATCATAAATAAATACATTTAGACTCAAGACAAACACAAATGATAATCACATAAATGTTTTTCCAGTGCGGGAATCGAACCCACACCCTCTGCACAGCAGTCGGTCACCGACTAGGTAGCGAGGGAGTCGTGGGTACATATTTATAAATAAATAAATATTTTCTGACATTACACACAGCAGAGCTTGTACTTTGGATACCAGACAACGAATACAAATACATATATAATTTCAATACGTACATATTTTACATAGAAAACACACAGTCTCTAAACCAATACAAATTTTCATCACAGAAACGTTTATCTTGCGATTCAGCAATCGGGTCATTACCCAGTAAGCCACGGAGCCCACTATTTTTTTATTGTTATAGTTTATTTCCATCCGTTTACACATTTTCGGTATTATTTCATAACAAAATAAATTTTAGCTCTAGACATCGCAAACAAATTACATCCTGTCACTTGCATACAATAATAGCTGCACCACATAGATGTTGTATTAAAGGTTATTTTTACGCGTAATTTTACAATACTGTATTAAATAGTTACCAACGCACCTTTCATAATTTTGTAGAACTCCAATTCAGTGGTGTTGGCGACGATTACATCGCGGAGATGATTTACCATTTGTTCGCACAACTCGCATGGTACATCACTGAAAAAATATAATTACGTAGGGTAATCAAAAGACACAAAATTATACAAATTTAGTCACTGGATTTTAAACACTATTGACTAACTATTATTTTGCACATTTCTTCCAGAGTGAAATAGATTTTCCTGCACGGGTTTTTAAAAATAAAAAAGTGGAATTTGCATTTGCTGCTTGCATTTTAGGTAAACAATTTAGCAAGTACTTGGTAGTTGGATTTCTTTTTTAAAGAAGTACATATTTAGAAAAAACTGCCAATGTATTGATTATCGCAAGTTTGTATCTACGTGAAATACTGACAACTGGTATAGTACTCACTCGGTAGCTTTCAGAGCGTCTTCTTCTGGGAAATTATACATATCATGAGAGTGGAACCTGAAGGTGCACTGTCCGTTCAGGTGGCAGAGGCTTTGAGGAGTTAGGTCGTGCTTCACGGCCGCTAAGATATTCTCGTAGTATTTAAACACAAGCATGGAGCATGAATCCGAGAAGGAGCCAAAGTTGCCACACGCCTAAAAAGAAATTGTATTTCTTCCTTTAATATGACTAAAAGTGAAGCCGTTCCAGATTTCTTGTATACAAACTTCATCAAATAACTATAAACATTTCGCTACTGTAATGTAAAAATGAAATTTTTATAGGAAACTTACATTGAATTCACCTATTGTGGTGTTTCAAATTACATGGCAGACCCAGAAAACAAAATCGTACATCGTGAGCGCAACTAAAAACTGTACATATTTAAATACCTTAAGCACAAATTTTGTTTTATTATTTTTGGAAGTCGTTTCAAAACTACTTTTTTCATTTCTTTGTAGCATTTTGGGACGTCCTGGGATGATTTTAACTTTATGCTAAGAGGTAGTGAAGAAACACAACCTACTAATCAAATAAGTTATATGTTGGTTCTGGTTTTTGTTTTTGTGTTCTGTTTTGTCTAGAGAGTAAATAAGATCTTTTACCCTAGAATCAAAGAATAAAATGTATTTTTCCGAGTAGTAGTTGAAAAATAAATAAAATCAATACCAACCTTGAGCAAACCAACTAGGAAGTTATCATAGCTGGTAGCGTCGAACTTCTTTCTTACCACTCCTACAACCCTGTTACAGTTTGTGCAATCGGCCCTCAAGCTTAATTGAGTGTTCTGCAACAATTTAAAATAGTAGTCAGAGTTTAATAGCAGATCGTACTGCTACTTCAGAAACCGTTACAAATACAAATAATGATGTAGTCGTCATTTCAGCCGAAAGACATCCACTGCTGAAGGTAGGCCTCCCCCATATGTCTCCACAACGGCCGCTCCTGATCCGCTCGCGTCTATTGGCTTCCTGCGGCTCTTACCTGGTCTCCTGCCTGAAGAGGCCGTCCAAAAAAATACCAAGCATAGTTTCATAGCACGCTGAGCTACTCTGAGCTTATTTGACAGGCCCACAGTAAGAGACCACATTTCTGTACCATAAGTTGTCCTGGCAACACTCACTAATTGTAGACTTTCGTCTTTAGGCTCTAGGTATTTTGGACGAAAACATGTTGCGTAGTTTCCCCCAACGCTGCTCAACCGAGCTGGATTCTTCAGTTAACTTCTTTCTCAAAGTTGAACCAACCTAACTGGACTACTTTCCCTAGGTATGTGTATTCGACAACAACTTCGAGAGTAGCGTTCCCAACAACAACCGGTAAAGGCGCGCGTTGGACATTGAACATTGATTCTGCCATAACCACTATGCCGTCGGCAAATCAAAGGTGAGTGATGTACTCGCCATTTATGTTGACGCCATATCCTTTCCACTCCAGAAGCTCACATCTTGCAACGCAGTTGTGAACAGTTTCGGATGGTGATGGATTGGTTTCGTGTTCTGATCTTGTACTCCGACAGCTCTGTTATACAAACACACCAGCACTTCGATGTAGCGATAGTCAATGTAGCACTGCCCAGGTCTCCATAGAATCATAGTCCACGAACGCTAAGCGAATAGGCCGATTATTCTCCTTTGTCTTCTTTATAATGTGGCGGAGCGTATGTATGTGGTGCATGGTACTAAAGCCTTTTCGGAGATCGGCTTGTTCGGGAGGCTGGAAATTCTGCCAGCCTGTCATTTGAATCTATCCACATTTTCGAAAGCTGTTAAACACTGAAAGCAATTTTAAAATTCAAGCTGAAAATGTGCGGGTTCTGTATGAAGGCAATCGTCAGACGGAGCGATGACTTTTCAAACGACTTATTTCAAATTCTAGGTTTATTATTCGGCTTGCCTTTTACCATGCGGTGATCGCTGCCCGTTTTCACTCTATTGATCAAAGAAACATCGCTAAATTCGCCTGTCAGAAGTCAGGATAAAGTCAATCTCGTTTTTGGTCAAACCATCACGGCCTATATAAGTCCATTTTCCGTATGGTGGCTTTTTTAAGAAAGAATTCATCATAAAAAGTCCTTCATTCTCCAGAAAGTCGACCAATCGCTGGTCTCTACCATTTACCATTTCCCCATTTTCAGCTCATCCCAATTTACAGTGCCCAGTTTAGCGTTAAAGTCTCCCATGACAACAGTGAAGCGTGTTAACCTCAACCTCATCCGGATGTGCCAGAGTCGGTGCGTTAACCTGTTTCACCTTTAGAGAATATGTCTTGGTGATTTTGAGTACAAGATACGCCAACCTTGTCGACACACTCTTGATGGTCGTAATGTTTTTGTTGAGGGACTTGTGCACGATAAACCCGACACCACCTTGGGACAGTTGTTCGCCCTCCCGGAAGTAGAACAAGTTTCCGGATTTGACCAATATCGATTCCTCCCCGAAGACAGCTTCGGACTTCAGAGAGCCCTATTATCCCAGCGCAGCTTGTCTACTTCTTTTTCCAGCTCAACATTCTTCTCTTCATTCCTTAAAGTGCGTGCATTGTACGTTGCCAGGGCCAGTTGTCGTTGTTTATGTTACCGTATCCATAGTCAGGACTTGCAGGGCTGCCGGGGGTACCAGGGATCAATCGACACAGTTCTACTAGGGGTACCTCAAATGATAAGTTTTATGGGTCGAGATACCTTCACTGGTACTAGGGCTAAATCAACACAGGTTTATTTTATTAGTGGTACCATAAATGCTAAGTTTTATAACTCGGGATACTTTCATATCAACCAGGGAGCCAATTCTCACGCGATCGAATTGATCACGAATTCGAAATAAAGTACGAATTTAAACTTTTCTCGAACGAAAATGTAGTTTAGCAATTATGGTAATGTCGAATCCGACATTTCTCGAACGCAAGGCGCTCGAACTGCTTCGAGTGGTCGGGACCGTTCGAGACTACATCTCGCATTCGAATCATGACAAATTTAGTTCAAAATGATTGGGTTCTAAACATTAATTCTACTCTTAGCGTGAACTATATGTTCTAAAATCTAAAGTAAATGTCTAAAATGTAGGTCAGAGTAATTAAAAGGGCGGAAAAAATGACTTATATTACCAAATATGATATTTTTTTACCTTTATTACTCTCATAATACATTACTAGTCTTTTCTCAATTGATTTATTGGCCGTTTTTTGCAATTATCAAAGTCGCCCATGACAATAATATTCTTCTATTTCTATTGATTTCCATCATAACAAACACTAGATTACATCACATACACAAAAATGTTTGAGGTCCGGCACCGCCATCTTTAGTGCTGCGTAGTATTTTGATAATACTAGGTGGTAATTTCATGTGAAAAACATTTATTAAAAGAAGAAAGAAAGAAAGAAAATAAACATAATTACACCGTTGAAAAATAAGAATAACCTAAAATTCTCAACCAAATAAACAAATAAAACACACAACAAAAACAGAGTTTTTTTTATTTATGTCCAAATAAGTTCCGTTTAAAGATGAAAGCAATTTCTCGAAAAAGGGATTTAGTTTACAAACTTAGTTATACTTATTTTTTCCTCATTAATAATGATGAAACACAAGTAAAATGTTGCTTCAAACATTTTGTAGTCACCGAACCCTTTTTTAATATATCAAAAGTAGCATATTAGAATAGGCGTTTTTAAAAACGCTCTACAACTGTGCAACGGAACGTACCTCATAGCCTAACCGGTTTACAATGGCAACATTCCACCGCTTCGAACAACATTTTGTTCGAATGTTGTTTCGATTGATAGTGAGAATACAGCAAACGCGAAAATTATGTCGACGATCGAAATTTTACAGTCGAGATAGTGCATACCAGATAATCTCTAATACGAGATTATTTTTGACGAAGTGAGAATTGGGTCCCAGGTCCCAGAGCAGACAGGTTTTTCGTTTTTATTGTACTAAAAATTGTAAGTTTTATGAGTCAAGCTTCCTAAAGTACGAGATACCTGACTTACTTTCCTTTTGTAGTAGGCATAACTAGACTATCAAATGTATAACCAATCCAAATTTTATTATTGTTACAGTAATTTAAAGCAAATGGCGTGATATTAGAGTCATTAGCTTAACCTACAGAACCTACTGTTTGCGTTCGCGGCCGATAACTCGGCTATTATTATAAACATTTTTACACTACATTCAGTAGCAGAGATAATACCACCAACAGATAATAACTGACCGCTAATTGGTGTTATTAAATATGAGTTGGAGATGGTTTATTAATAATATGTACTGTGAGATAGCGTTGTAGAACACTCTGGAATGATATTATTATGAAATAAAAAAAATTGCTCATGACTAATTATTATAGCATATATTTGTTGCCAATGAGTTCTTCTAGCAAAAACTAGGACTATAGACGGGAGTTTAATTTTAAAGAATACCTCACATAGTCGGAGATGTGATATTTTTTACACACTTGTATTGAAAATGCAAATTACGATACTAAAAGATGTTCTTTTTGCATACTTCATTCTTTTTTTTTAAAGTTACTTTATATTATTTTTTGTATAAAAGTATGTTGTAACTTTTTTATGATTATAGTACAGTATACCGGTCATAGATATGGAATGACATTTATGATACCGGTATTCATGGATATGTAATCTGTGGCGGCTCAACTGTTTCGAGGAGGCAGCAGCAAAATCTGGTTATGACGCCAGAGAAAAAATACTTTTTTGGCAAACTAAACCAATAATTTTCTGGTGCTACCGAAAATTGGCAGTTGCAGTTGCCATCTGGCAGTGATACAGAGGATGATTTAACTCCAACGGATAAATAAGATGCAGTAACAAGAAATAGATACCTAGTCGTTTTTACTTTTTTAATTTTCTTTTTATTTTACTAATACCATTAGTGTAGATAATGTACCTGCATATAACTAGGTATTAAAACACTTGTGTGATACTATTATAGAACTCGCCTTTGGCTCGTTCCATAAACCCACACTCGAGTTTTAACACCCCTTATTATTACAGTTTCATAAGCTACTATTACTTTACTAGAGCGCAATGTGGAACTTTAAAGCAGTTTACACAGATAACTTAGCTTTTCAAAATTACACTTTTCAAGCAACTGTATTAAAAACATAGCAGGCTACTTTGAACCATTCAAACCGTGGGGTGACAGATAAAGATAAAATCCATGGCCAAGTCCAAGCTGATCAGCTTTATCGAATATCGTTCAATATAATGCGTCTTCAAGTCACTTACATAACCTTCAAGAAGTTCATCAATCCTCGCGTTGTTGCAGAGACCAGCCACGGAGCATACGACCGAAGGGTTCATTTGGGATGAAAGAGTCTCTACTAATTCGGGAACAAAGTCATCAGCCAGTTTCATACACTCCTCTAACACAATCTTAATCGGTATCAGCTTGCATGACCCTTCGAATACCGCTTTAAGGTCCTCCTGAAATCGACATAGTTTATATTATCGTACATACGACTATTTTAATAGCATAGAAAATGTAATAGATAAAAATTCTAATAAAACAAAGAATTTAAAACAATAACTCGTTTCGACATTTGCATATCTGTAAAAAACAAACAAGTTCGTACATTGATTGCACCATTATTTCGGAGAGTATCAATTCAGTAAGGATGAAACCTATTATTAGATTTCGCCTTTTTAACGCGTTGAAAGTTATTTTTTAAACTAGGTTTTGTTCACAGCTTAGTCCTTGTGGATCACATTATGCATTATGTCTCTGCGTATACAGAACGCAGTTAAATAAAACGTCAGTTAGATTTCAAGTTGAAGGGTGAAAAGCGTAAGAAAATCCGTTCTGTGCCATGTGACAAGAAACAGACAGACAAGCAAACTGTAAACCTTCTGCCTATCGAAATATCTTGGCACATTCTTAAAATTACCAATGTATACATACAAGTGTGTTTATAAGTACTGAGCAAAACTCAACAAACTATGCAAATATTATACATACACACTATTGACTATTAACCTAACCTTAACCGAGACATACTAACGTGAACAGTAAGCAAATAATCTTTCTTATCATATTTTATGTATATCAACAAAACGCCCAATATAAAAGTATCAAGCGACAAAAGGATGATACATAAAGTTCATATAATATTGTTTCAAATAAAGATAAAAAACAATACACAAAACTATACTAATTTATATATATATATATATATATAAGACACTGATAGCATTTAAAGAAATAACACTAATTTAGATTTTATTGTAATATTTTAGGATTGAATATTTTGTACCTCTTATAAATATATCGGTAGGTAGGTACCTATATCATTTCACAACAATGAAATTTCAATCAATCAATACATCAAATATTTTTTAATAAAATACAAGAAAAAATAAACATAACAGGTTAACATAAATAATAATAATAATTTTGGAGATATCACACAGCGCCATCTGGTCCTAAACTTACCAAACCTTGTATTATGGAAATCAGACAACGGATACAAATAATAATATACTTTTTTGTAAATACACATCTACATAAATACACACAGATTCAAGACAAACACAAATGTTTATCACATAAAATGATTGTCCAGTGCGGGAATCGAACCCCCACAGCAGCATGCCACACTACCAACTAGTCTGCGAAGGAGTAGCCATAGGTCACTGAAATTTTGTCGATAAATATTATGCCTATGCCTAGTAAAAGTTAAACTTTCTTTATGCATTAACTTTTTCCTTATCTTATCACATCGTAAGTTCTGTGTACTATTACTTATCAAAATTTATCGGTCGATGACCTAGCTTTAACTTCTCTTTGTTATTAAAACAACAATAACCAAGGAATGGTGATTAGAGAGATTCTACTGCGATCAAAAACCTATTTCAATTCGGCTATTTAAAACCACAAAAATTAGATCAAATCGAATAATACTAATCCATTCTAATATTATAAACGCGAAAGTAACTCTGTCTGTCCGTCTGTTACCTCTCTTCACGCTAAAACCACTGTACCGATAAAGATGAAATTTGGCATGGAGATAGATTAATCCCCGAGAAAGGACAAAGGCTACTAAAAAACGTCAAGCATTAGTCGGTTTTTCTCAATAATTGAGAAGTTGCCGATAACCGAATTTAGAGCGGGTGAAACCGCAGGCAAAAGCTAGTATATTATAAAGGCAAAAGTTTGTGAGCGTGTTTTTATGTTTGTTACTTCTTCACGCTCAAAGGGCTGGAACAATTTTGATGAAAGGGGTTTGAGGATTTATCTTAGGAGGCTGGACCAATAGTTTGTTTTGACCCTTAACCTTTTTTTTAAAAAAAAAGTCAAGTTCGCGGCGCAAGGTGAAAGTTACACCAATCGATAGAGAACATTAAAATAAACAGCTAAAACGAACTATAGCACCAGCTATAGCAAACTTCATTATTATAATTAAGAAGTTAATTAAGTTGCTCCACGCCGAAAACCAACTTGAGGGCAGGCGAAGCCACTGGCAAAATCTAGTATTTTAATAACTTGATGTAAATTTTATAGCATGTTATATGTTCTAAGACGCAAGATAATAATTTACATACATTAAAGCAATTATGGTACAATTCTTTTGCTTCATCTACTGAATGAAACTTAACCGACTTAAGAGGCAAAAAACCGGCCAAGTGCGAGTCGGACTCGCGCCCGGAGGGTTCCGTACTATATCTGTAAAAACGGCAAAAAAAATAACGTTTGTTGTATGGGAGGGAAAATTATGCACTTTTTTAGTACACCACCAAGGTGGCAAACAAGCTTACGCACTGCCTGATGACAAGCAGTTACCGTAGCCTTTGGATGCTTGCAGTACCAGGGGCATTACTCGCACGTTGCCAACCCTTTAAATGCTAATCACCTTCTTGAAGTACCCCATAGTCCCTAAACCTCAGCAGTTGTCACAAGTGCTAATTTTCATTAAAAAATCTACGACATTTTCAATTTCAATATAAAGTTTTATGTTCTCAAAAACTTTAGATGATACCAAAGTGTTAAGTTACATTATAAATTACTAAAAGTGGCCATATTTCTTTTAATAGACATTTTAAATATACTATGACACACTCAGGGTTAAGGATAAACGAGCGACAACAAATTTATTAGAATCCATTACTTATTTGTACAAGTGAATTATAAATTACAGATAGTAAAATAAATTAACACAGTTAAGCATATTGCCTTATTTAAGGGCGAACACACATTAAAGAAGCGACAACGCAATGATATAAAGTGTACTAGTAATATATGTACGATAAAGCCGATGTTTTATTGTGTGTTCACCCTAAGCGCAGACAATTGGCGCTTGACTAACGTGCATCCGGGGCGTCAATATCATTGCACGCAATTATGAATCAGGCGATCACTGTGTTAATAGTAAAACAACGATCGAACTTTATTAAACCAGTTATCGATTATTCTATGTGCTACATTCACAGTCGCGAATTACGAGCCGATTGAGGCCTTTCGGCAAAAACAAAACGTGTTTACGTTTTACGTTACGTACAACACTCCAAGTCATAGATTACTTATAGTCATTTATGTTAACAAGTGATGCTCCGCTGTTTCATTTGCGAAATATATTTTCTTGGAAACTCTCGTTTAATTTAAAAAATATTATATGTTATATTATCGGGCCCTCTGGCTATCGCTGTGTCAAAAATCTAGTCACGCCGTAGCTCTGCTAATCGACAAATAAACATGCAAACACACTGTCGCATATATAATACGAATACGGATTATACATAATTATTAACATTATAGTTTTTGTTGAACAACCTGTCTAATTTTAGTGTATACGTATAAATAGTCTAACTCTGTATGTAATAATACTTTATACATATTTTAATTTAAAGCTGGCGTCCAAAAAACTAGGTTTACTCAACAGAGCGAGGCAGTACTTCACGTCGAGGCAAAGGTTGCTGCTTTACAAGTCGCAAGTTCGGCCCCATATGGAGTACTGCTGCCATCTCTGGGCGGGTGCACCCGGATACCAGCTTGGACCTTTTGACTCGGTTCAACGACGGGCTGTGAGAATTGTCGACGATCCCAAACTCACTTGCCATATCGAACCCTTAAGTCTGAGGAGAGACTTTGCCTCCCTGTGTGTGTTCTACCGCTTGTACAATGGGATGTGTTCTGAGGAATTGTTTGAAATGATGCTTACGGCTACTTTCTACCATTGCACCGCTCGCCATCGGCAGGGAATTCATTCTCACACTTTAGAACCGAAATGTTCGCGTACAGTGCAGTTTCAGAGAAACTTCCTCCCGCGAACGCTTGGGTTGTGGAATGAGCTCCCTGCCAAGGCTTGCTCTAAGGACTACAGTATGGGGTTCTTCAAGAAAGAAGTTATTGGATTTTTGAAGGGTCGGCAACGCGCGAGTGAGCGTCCATAGGCCACGGTGACCGCTTACCATCAGGCGGACTGTGTGCTTGTTTGCCATCTTAGTGGTATAAAAAAAATAAAATTAGATATCTAATGCTCCGAAATATATAAACATACATAAATACATAACATCAATGAAAATTTAATAACTAAAATTATATATATATAGCAGTACATATAAATAATATATCTTCATTAAGACTTTATAGGTAAGGTATCTGCGAAGATAAACACTTAGTATTAAAGGCTACATCTTTGCATTTTTTGCAAATTTAGTTCCTAAACTATAGCACCTAAAGATTGAAAAATATATATGTAATAAAACTTGCTTTTGCCTAGGGCATTACCTTAATAAATGATTTATATTTATTGTATTTGATGCAATAAAAAAATCTGGAAGTAACCATTGTTTCAATACTTGTGCAAAATTTTAAAGCGTATTTTGCACTTGCTTGTAATGCTTAAATAATTAAAATAGCCTCTTTTCTAGTGCATTGACGTTAAGTTGTAGCAAAAAGTCAAAAAATGTGACTGCAAAACGGTAATAAATTCCATACAAAAAATTTTAATTTCCAAAGCGTCTTCATGGTATAAATTGCTTAAGTATATAAAAAAAATATCTCATAATAATATATATGGCATTGTCTAATTATTTATAGTACATTTACATACACAACGTTCGTATTACAGAAATTAGCTTTCTGGCCTATATCGCCCTCCTAAACCAAGAAAACTATCGAAAAACTTTAATTTTCATTACCTGCGTCTCATTGCTCATAAGCTGATCACGCGCCTGTTGCACCATGTCTTTACATATATTGCAAATGGTATCGTTGTCTTCTGGCACCGTCAATTTGGACCAAACTCGTTCCACACAGTGATGGGTTGCTTTACAATTATGACTTGTGCTATAAAATTAGACATTAATAATAAATAAATATTTTTTGACATACCACACAGCGCCGTCTGGCCCCAAAGTAAGCAAAGCTTGTGTTATGAGTTCCAGACAACGGATATAAATACATATATTTAACTTGTTTTTAAAAATACATACATATCATACATAAATACAAATACATTCATTTGATAAACATGTCATTATCTGGATGAGTGAGCGCCTAGTGACATTTTTCTAAGGTCCTCCGTGATTCGGATGGCACGTTAAACCGCCGGTCTTGACTGTTGTCGCAATATGATTGCTGTCGTTAAGCCAAGACAGAGGCCTTATGGGGAGGCTTGAAAACTACTGAAAGTCGTGTGGCCACTAGATCGACAAACGTCCGCCTGTTCGCACAGTTGTCAAAAAAATAGGCCTGTACCCCTGCAGTAGGGTTGTACAACAGCAAATTAGATTTAAATAAGGTCATAAAATTTACAAATACCAGTGCAGTGTGCATAGAAAATTTACCACGTTAAGTATTTAAGAAGTTAAATAAACAGTATTGTGTTTCAATTTGTTTGCATTTTGCAGTACTAACGTCCATGTTACATTACACAGCAAGACAATCATATTATGAATATCGCAATTTTCCACGAATTATGAATAGTTATTTTGACACATACATTAACACGCGGTGTATTAATATTATATTACACATTGAATACAAACCTTATATTGGTGCACCAATATGATGGGCCCCAGGTGCATTGCTGGCTGCCTAATAATTCTCCTGAAACAAAATACCTACTAAACATCTACAGGATAATGGCAACTTAGTAATAAACTACCTTTTTACCGCGACTTCTTCCACGTGGATCAGGCTATTCGCCGTATCTTCGGTTATAATAATAAAAGGATATGGGTAACATAGCTTAGTTTTATAATTAAAACCTATTGCTATCTCACTTGCGAACGGTTCTAGGTTCGATTCCAAGAAATTTATGTAGTATGTATACGCAATCATAATATTTCTAAGGCCCTAGCCAAGCCATGTACAACTTTGATAACAATGATAATGATAAGACGTTGTAACCCGACCTAATATACTTCATACTGATTATTTGGTAAGCAAAAAAATGTTAAAACGGAGATACCGTTTTGTTTGGCTAGCGCCTCAGGCCTAGTTGTGAATACTGTGATGTTTATTTCCCTTGAATAAAATATCATGCTAATCAACTGTTATGTTTATTTATTATTGTTAATACAATAGATAACTTCCTACTTCACAGAGTAATTGCAGCTGTTAGGATAAAGTGAATATAGTCACAAAACATTACAACAGACGCGTTAAATTTACCACAATATGCACATGCCACGATCCTGAAGATTAAGCTTTACCTGTCTTATACTGGTTTTGTATCTATAAAAAAAATAGGGGGTTTCCCCTGGCATGAGTAGTCTTTGCCTAAAATTAATTTAGTAGAGTGCAATCAGAGTATATATCGAGTAAGTGAACTGTCGAACATAATGTCTTGTCCAAGGCTAATGGAGTGAGATAGCGCTAGATCAGTCTTTCCCTGTCACTCTTACCCAACATTATAATGAGTCGCCCCCCGTACGGGTGTTGGCCACGTAGCAGTGTGTTTACAGATAGGGCAATCGGGCGCGTGATTGTGTTGAAGCGAAATCGGAACACTAGTATAAGATATTTTATCGGATCTCCAGTGGCACAATAGTATATTACCTGCCGAGTACACAGTGAGGCTTTTTCTTACCCGAAGTAGGAAGCTACTTTAATTTTGATTTTTAGAATTTTGGGTCAGTAAAGCCACTATGTACACTCAATCGCTACGAACTTTACTTTTTCCACTATCAGAAAGTCCAATCCTTATTCATCATAAGCCCCCTTATTCAAGTCAGTAAAAAACCATCTGGTTCCGAGATATCTTTACTGTCTGTTTTACGTTAATTCGCTGTCTTGTGTACCGTACTTAATGGAGCATAATCACTGACTCGTTTATATTAATATTGTCAGAAAACGATCAGGTACAAACATATTTAGTTAAGTTAGTAACGGAATACTTACCCTTATGTTCAATAGTCTCCTTTTTCTGTAAAAAAAAGACATAAATTCGTCAGAAACTAAAACACTATTTATTAACACTATTGGTATCGTAACTTATATAAGTAATACTTTTTTTTCAAATAATAAAACAATTTTAGAAGCAATATCGTTCACACAACAAAATATGCTATTTTCCCTTTTCATTACAAAACAAACCGTAAAATATCAATTAACTTCCAAATAATAATCAATTTCTTGTTAATTTTTTAATTATTTATTTATTAGCTACATATGTCTTTTTTGAATAGGTTATCAATTATTTCTTCTTCTTAAGATATGTAGTTCTCAGTTTGAATATTATAGTGGAAATGTAATTCAAAATGGACAAACTATACTCGTGAGAGCACTAATTGAGAAGAGATAAACATTCATCATATAATTTTCATGGCAGGGTTCGAACCTGCACACCTCAGATCAGTAAGTAGTGGCTACTACCAACAAAGCGACGGTGGAGCCGAGCAATGAATTCTTGAAAATTTTTAGGGTTCCGTACTGGAGGATTATCTAACAAATAATAAAAAGTAAAAATTAAAGTGGGGTCCCCCACACAAGAAACACTTTTTCGTTGTTTTTGCTCTATCGTAAAAACAGTAATACATAAATAAATGTTGGTAGGTACGGAACCCTCGGTGCGCGAGACCAACTCGCACTTAGTAGGTTTTTTTTCCTGTGTTTGGTGCCTTTAGCTTCACATGAAATAAAAACATTGCTAATGATACTTTAAAGTTATAAATACAAGGCTAGCTGTCTCGGTGAACGTTGTTTTGCTACAGCCCCCTCCTCCTCCTCCTACACCAAAAACACACGAACTGTCGCTAGGGGCCATCTATTTAAAACGTCAAGCGCACAGGGCGGAGGGGGGTCAAGCAGTGTGACAAAGGCAAATTGATCATACTAAAATTGGGTAAAAAGCGTGACAAGGGGGAGAAGGAAGTCTAAAATTAAGGAAATTTACGTCACGTACTAAATGGCTTGCCCCTACCTAAAGCACATTTCCATAATATAACTTTAGCCAGCGCTCCATAGATTTGCGATGGGTTATAAGTTTAAGAAAGCAGATAACAAACAAACATGTAAACATACACATTCGGATAACATTATAATGTGCACCATTATTATTTGGCGTCAATGGCTAGTTCGACAATTCACTGTCTGGGCAGGTGCCAACCTGTTCAAATGATGAATTGCAAGTTTGGGTAGGTATTGTTTGTGTGGTATATCGAACGGCATCCCTGACACAGGAAACATTTTAGTGGGCAGGAACACACGTGTATGTAAAGTATTCATTTATTAATTTATAGGGTTTTATTAAATCTGTACAAAAAGATTTAACAACTAATAAACGAGAGAGCTTACGTTTGTTTGTTACCTACCTCTTTTCCCTTAAAAATGGAAGACAGATGTCAATGAAAAGTAAAATGAAGATAGCCAGATATTAATGCCTTAATTCTATCTCGCTATTTCTTGGATTAACATATTATAAGCTATATTATTGCTAAACAAAAATTCAACTGTTTTTTATATTTGGTCCGCGGTCTCGGATTTTTTTCACGGATATTTGAACATGTGTTTAAATTTTGTCTAATGCTTCGAATACCCGTGCCACACTTACAGAAATATGTTTGTACAAAGATTGGCGTCAGCTTAAGATGTTTGTTTTCTTACCTGCAAGGCACTGTCCAGTTTGGGATTGTTACACATACCCACAACAACACACATAGTTTCCGGGCTAGTGGATGAAGACAATACATGGTTGAGGTACTTCTCCAATTGCTCGGTGTTCTGACGACAGATGTTAGCAATAGACGGATGTTGAACATCTTTGCAGGCGGATTTCACCCGGATTCCTAGGTATTCCTGATAAATAGTACGATAAATTTTAATCTTTTTAAATAGTTCTAAATAAAAATCTCCGACATATATAATAAATATATAATTATTATTATAGAAATACATATATTCTACATATCTATTTTGTTTGTTTGTAAGTATGTAGGGAGTAATCTCTAAAACTACTAAACCAATTCGAAAAACTCTTTTATTATTATTAACATAGGCTATATTTGAATTATTAAAATACTTATAAAATTTTAGATCGAGCATAAATATTTTTAAATTATGTTAGTCGCAAGAAAAAGGGAGCAGTGATAGCAGACGGGGTGGAGAAAAAGGTAGAGCAATTTTCTCCAAGTTAATCAAGAAGCTGCTGTAGCTCCTATAGGCATTCCCTGCTAATTAATACAATTTATGATTTTTATACACAGTTTTTTTAGTAATTTCTGATTTGTCACAGTATTCATATACCTATCAGATAATTTATTATAGTTATTGAATAAACTTTCATGCTTAGGACTCTCCAATCTCATAACGCGTGAACCAATTTACGCAAAAATAAACAGGAAATTTCGTGTCCTTACACAAGTGAGACAAAAAAATAATGCAAGATCAAGAATCATTTCAACACAGGCCCTGTCTAAAAAAATCACCGCAAAAACACAACAGGTTAAAATTTGTTTTAACCTAAAAGAAACCTACAACACAAAAATACCTAAATAGAACAAGATATATTCGATAAATTTAAATTTGTCTTTAAAAAAAATAAGATGCCATAAATAACATACCTAGTTTCATTAATTCAAAAAAAAAAACACTTCATAGACAAAAAACGGAATATAAAAAAACAAGCTATCTATAAATAGGATATTAAATAATAGGCACATACTTTAAATGTTAAGATCGACAAATTTATTATTTCCCTAAGCTACAACCTTGTCGTAGCAATTCAGATACACAATACATAATGGCTACGCCGGTGTTTTAATTCGTTTAGATTTAACATGGTAATACAAAGATTTCTTAAAATATCTGTCACCATTGGCAACACCTACCCGTCTCTATTGAAATTCACTTTCACAAGGATATATCTAATAATGGACAACACACAGCTATTACAAAATTTTATAGTAATATACATATAAGATAGGTATATTACATAAATAGCCGACATCTGCTTAATTGACTCGAAAAAACTAGTTTATAAAATGTATACCCATTGCATTATTCATATCCATTTACCTATTCACTTGTACCTACAATTATGTGTAGACATGTACAGTGGTTTGCAGGTCAAAGTAAAGAAAACCTCTGTAAATAGACACCTGTGCAACTAACGAGTACTGGCACAGCTGTCGAACTACATTGGCAATGTTACCTCCGATCCGCAGATCTATAAAAAATACAACAAATGTCACCACTGTCAGAAAAATTAATAGTACTACGAGTGTCATATTCAAATGTACCTAGTCACGAAGAAAAAAAAAATGTAGTAGGTACGCACATAATATATCTTTCTTGATAACCCGTTTGTAATATATACAAGACAAAGCAATAATACGGATACCTATTGCTGAGCTACACTAGGGTAGCAGGAACTATTATGTACATAGGTATAATAATATCTAATATGCAGTCGGTTAACTCGCGAAAGAACCCGGTTTGGTGCGGTTATTTATTTATAAAACCACTAAGGTGGCAAACACGCAAATGGTCCGCCTGATATTAAGCGGTTACCACAGCCTATGGACGCTTGCCAACACTAGGGGCAATATTTGAGCGTTGTAGACCCTTGAAAAATCTTATCACTTCTTTCTTGAAAACCCCCTTTATTGTAGTCCTTAGAGGAAACCTTGGCACGAAGCTTATTTCACATCCTAAGCGTTTGCGGGAGGAAGATCCTCTAAAACTAAACTTTGTGTGATCATTTATGTTCTAAGGTGTGAGGAAAAACCCTATTCTGTTGTTCTTAAAGATAACCTTGGCAGGAAGTTCATTTCACAACCTTAAAGTTCGCGAGAGGAAGTAGCTCTGAAACCAAACTGTGTGTGACCATTTGGGTTCAAATGTTTGACAAAGAACCCCATATACTGTTGTCCTTAGAGAAAACCTTGGCATAGAGCTCATTCCACAACCTGAGCGTTCGCGGTATCGGAAGTTCCGTTTCGATTCTAAGGTGAGAGGACGAATTACTTGCCGATATCGAGCTGTGCGATGGTACACATGTCATAGTTCCTGCCTATTTTTTATAGTAAGTACGTATTTTCAATTCAAAATTGGTACTCTAATATTAACATCGTCTATATCTATTCCCAAACCGGTTACAGTACAATAATCTGTTGAATGCTGATTTAAGGCTACGATAACTCATCATTAGCTTAGCGGGGAAGGGGTCACTGTCAGAATAATTAATAGTACTACCAGTGTCATATTCAAATGTACCTAGTCACGAAGAAAAAAAAATGTAGTAGGTACGCACATAATATATTTTTCTTAATAACCCGGTTGTAATATATACAAGACAATGCAATAATATGAATACCTTTTGCTATTATTTACATAGGTATAATAATATCTAATATGCAGTCGGTTAACTCGCGTAAAAACCTGGTTTGGTGCGGTTATTTTTTTTTTTAAACCACTAAGGTGGCAAACAAACCAACGGTCCGCCTGATATTAAACGGTTACCACAGCCTATGGACGCTTGCAACACTAGGGGCAATATTCGAGCGTTGCAGACCCTTGAAAAAACTTATCACTTCTTTCTTCAAGATCCCCTATATTGTAGTCCTTAGAGAAAAAAACCTTGGCAGGGAGTTCATTCCACAACCTAAGCGTTCGCGGGAGGAAGTTCTAGAAAGTTTGTTTCGGTTCTAAGGTGAGAGGACGAATTACCTGCCGATGGTGAGCTGTGCGATGGTACATGTCTCATAATTCCTGCCTATTATAGCTAAAACCGGTAACAGTACCTACAATAATCCGTTAAATGCTGATGTTAAGGCTACGATTACTCATCAATAGCTTAGCTGGGAAGGGGGGGGGGGGGGGTCATGCAAGTGTGACAGAGGCAAAACTTTCCATACTAAAATTGGGAAAAAAGCGTGAAAAAAGGGAGGGTGTTTAAAATTACTGAAATTTGCGTGACGTATTAAACGGATGGCCCCTTATAGCACACATAACTTTTATTATATTTGTGATCACCTATCTATTTTAATAACAAAGTATTTGTGGTTAGTTGTTTACTTGTCGTAAGACATATCTTCTCTCGACATTCCGGCTGAAGGCCATATTTATGACATTTAAAAATATCACACGTATGACGTAATGTGACATGAAAAGTATATGTTTTATTCAATCATACTAGTAAACAACCACGCGATAATTCAAATCAATATACCAAACGTCGCGCCCTAATTAAAATAAAATTCTAAGATAAGGTTAACTTATTTTTAATTAACTTACATTTGTCTAAGTTACAGATGAATCAATGTAACGAAACCAATAATCCTTTTTGACATTCAGTTAACTAGTATTATTGTTAGCTAAACTTAATTTTCATCAAGGCAGCGCCTTGACCTATGCCTCCTCCTTACATTATTAAAACTAGTCTGAGCCCCTCCAGGCCGTCAGTCTGCGTTCTTCTACTCGCGGTCTCTATTCCCTTTTATATACCCGTCGTTCATCGGTTCCACGAGCTATGTGCCCTGCCAATTTCCACTTAAGCTCACTGACGTTTGCTATGTAACTCTTGTTTTTCTGAGTATTTCCTCATTTTCATATTTGTCACGTTAAGTAAATAATTTAAGGCCTACAAGGATATTTATTAGGGACAACTTAAGAACCAAAGTAGGGATTCTAACAGCTCATTGTTTACATAACTGATACTTAATTATCCTTTAAGTGCCACTAATAGCCCACTTTGAATCATCACCTGGTAACACATATTGGGACCATAGGTTATATGCAGGAATTACTGATTGTTGGCTTGAGTTTATGGAGAACTAGACCGGCTGAAGAAGCCAGCCACCTGCTACGTACAAAATCGCTAAGAACAATACGGCCAGTGCAGAATACAACAATAAAAGAAAAAAGAAGTAGATATTGAAACTACTCGTTTTGTACTCGTATGTTGAACACAAAACGAGACACGAATTTAACGAAACAAAGTAAAGTTGGGTGATTTCGGAAACGTTTGTGCGTTGGTCTGTGTACCTATAAGTTTTTATGAGTTTGTAACCGCACTGTAGCACTTACGTCATCAATATAAATGTATAAAAATGAAGCACCCTAGTGGACACATTATTAGAACATTGTGGACGCATTATAAGAACATTGTGGACGCATTATAAGAACACTGTTGAATACAGTTAAAACTCAAGAAAAGTAACACACAGTTAACTTGTACTTCGTACATGTTGCCTGTGAAATGTGGATGTTACGAACATTCTCACCTGTGTGCCTAGTGTGAGATTTTAACGCTACTATCGGGTTCGCGTCAACGAAATACATGTATGGAAATAAAGGAGCGCCTCTAGCGGACGCGTTTTGAGACGGTTTTTTCTCATAGGACTTTTAATGAATACGCGAACGCGATAGTAGCGTTCCAAATACGCAAAAACTTACACTAGTCACACTGTTCGCCGAAGCAGTTAACTTTCATATTTCATCGTTACCCCTTCAGACGTAAGAACAATATTACATAAATCAAATGGTATGTTTTGAGATTCAACACTCAATCGAACAATAACAAAATTTTATTTCATTATATTCAATCAGCTACTTTGTAAAAGAATGATATTTATCTTGATTAAAATTCTCACCTCATTTATAAGATCTTTCACATCTTTCAGTTGCCTGAACATCCTTATAAATTTGTTGGAGACATCGTTTTCGCTGAACTTTGTTTCTTGTTGTTCCCATACTGAGCCTATGCAGTGCCCGACAGCACCACAATCTGCCGCTTGTCTGTTTAACAAAGACTAGTATTTAAAACACAAAAAAATAATTTTAAATTCAAAATCTTTTTATTTGAATGGGTTTCTATGAACACTTTTAAAGAGAAATAAACAAGAATTTGCTCTACAAATTCTAAAAAAACTCTGGTTTTTTGTCAGCATCCAATAGTTTTACAAAGTTACTCTTTGTAAAACTATTGGAACATAATATTATAGTCAACTAATAAATACATATTTTGTTTAAACACTTCATAAAGAAGCTTTACAATGTAATTAGGTAAATTTAAAAACAAATCCAAACCTCAAGTAGGTAATATTTAAATAATCTGTTGTTTTAAGATTGAATAGGGGACACAGGACACACTACGTGAAGCACGTGAAGGACTTTTATCCTCAATTCTGAGACGGGATTTTAATATAGGTAGTAACTCCCGAGATAAATTTGTATATTCATATACCTACGTATCTCTTAAAAGTAAATTAAACAATAAAGTCCACTAAATGTTATAGTAACGATATTATTTATAGTTTCGTTGATTGAATTTTATTTCATATTACTTTTGCATGAGTCATACATATGTGCGTCAACACAAAGACATGAACAATACATAGGTACGTACTGGTAAATGTTTATCATGAAACAAAGACAAATTCTCAGGATGTCAATATTATGCGCTTTATATTTAGGTATTAATAAAACGCAAAATCAGCTTGTCTGGCTGTATATTTTAACTTGAAAATCAAATTTTAGACCTTCTTAATGATGAAGATTTTAATGTAGGTACACATAAGTTGTGCTTGGTATCCATTGTACAAGATTTGCTTAGTTTTTGCCCCAGATGGCGCTGTGTGTAATGTCTAAGAAAATATTAATTAAATATAACTTTTATATACGTACGGGATTATATACGAAACTACTGGAACAATTTTTCACTGTTCAAAAGCTATATTACGCCTAGGGTTGCCAGATGGTATCCAAAAAAAAGGACATGTCCTCCTTCTGTTATTCGTCTTCATTGCATGCTGATGATGATGAATGCGCTTTGCAAAAACAAGCATAGGACGTGCGTAATGACCGGTAGTGCAGCGGCGAATGTGTGTACTGTGCTGACTATGCGACATTTAACTTTAAAAACATAATATCATGTAAGGATTTTTATTCGTATTTGTTAAAAAATTATTTCTTCAAAAAATTGTCAGTTTAGCTAAATATAATATAATTTAAATAAAGTATATTATAAAAAAACTCATTCACTTTGAAAAGTCCTCCTTGTTTTTGGAAAATCCTCTCTTTTAGTCCCACCAGTCCTTCTTTTTTAAATTATCATCTGGCAAACCTAAATTACGCCAGATGAATATAGGCTATGTATTCAAAAAGTGCGAAAGAAAAAAAGACGCGGCTAAGAACTAGTGTATAATAAAACACTATTTTAACTAAATTTAATATTGTGACATTGTCACGCCTGCTTTACGGTTAATTATACCTATAAATAACGTTGATGTATTTACACTTTATTAGTAATAATATGCTTTGTATCTTTATGCTTAGCTTTAAACTAGTAACTCAAGGAATCAATTAAATTGTAACACAAATCCCAACAATATCGATACGAGTTTTCGGTAGGTATCTAGATGCTCAACCTTCACTGTCCTGTAAGTAATTTTGCACCGAGGTCCATTAAGTTCTACTTTTAGGGTTCCGTACCTCAAAAAGAAAAAAGGAACCCTTATAGGATCACTTTGTTGTCCGTTTGTCTGCCAAGACCCTTTTTCTAAGAACGCGAGAAGGTATCAAGTCGAAATTAATATCAAATACTTAGGTCTACGATCCCTTGTAGCTGTAGAAAAATCAAGCATCTAAGTCAACACAATAAAAAAATACGGCGAAAATACATACATATATTCACAAAGAAATCAAAACCTATGGGGTACTTCCCGTTGTCCTAGAATCATGATATTTGACACAAAGCAAGGTCTTACATCACAGATATAGAAAAAAAAACCGAAAATTGGTAATATGTAGTTGTTACACATTGAAAAAGAAGTCTGCCTGTCAAGACCCTTGTACTCAAGAACGTTAAAAAAAACATTTATATCAAATACTAAAGTCTACGGTCTCTTAAAGTTGTAAAAAAATCAAGATACTAAATAAATGCAATAAAAAAATATGCTCGCATAGAGTCCGACTCGCACTTGGCCGATTTTTTTGAGTATGTAACAGAAGAAAAGATAGCAGAAAAAATTAATTATCATCTCAGAAAAATACTTACTTCAAATTTTGGCACCAATACTCCGGACCCTTAGAACATTCTTTTTGTGTCTGTCGAGCTGACGACAAATCTGTGACAAAAGATGGTATATGTTATTTGTATATGTTGTTATTCATAATGCGTAACATTATATTTATTTTGATAATATTCTATATCAGTGTTCCAATGAACAACTTCTAATAATAAAAGCTTTCTAAACATGTGCATCACAATCAGCTGCTATGTACTTATGAGTCTGGTTTTCGCGTACTAGCACAGCACTGCTGAAACTTACGGAGGACATAAGAGATGGTATGGAGGAGGGGTTAGTGACAGCTTTGGTTCTTATTGACTTTTCCAATGCATTTAATACTGTGACCACGACATACTACAAGCCATACTACAATATTAACAAGATCTCCAAGCATGAAGCAGCAACCACAAAGAAAGTCATGAAGCATAGTGTGAAATTGGTTCAGAAGTTTTGTAGATTATCCAGTAAGTATATACAAACAAATTAATTAAAACAAAGGCAGGTTAGGGTTGTCAATTAAATAGCACGTTATACAGATGACTCAGAACATGATCATTCCGGCGAACGCCACTTAATTCAGTGAGAAATTTAGAAATGTGTTCATATTTGCGAAATCCAAATATAAACCGAATACTAAGATTTTGAAGCCATTAAAGTTCGTTAAGTTGCTACTCTGTGAGATTAGTACAGCAAAAGTCAACATAATCGAGGACAGGAAGGAGCAAAGATCGTGCAAGCAAAATTTTTGTGGGAACCGGTAAACGTCGTAGGGATCCGACGGAGGTAAACATTCTTCTGCTAATTTCTTTCACTTGTGACACAATTTTACTCGTGGCAAGTAATCCCAGTTTATCCTGGACGTTTGCTCTAAGCTACCAATAACTTATAGCTTGAGATTTCGAAGGATTAATTCTAAGATCATAATATTCGCACCATTTCACAATATTCACTAATTCAAAATTTCAAAAGAAAGATTAAGAGTAATGTTATTATTGAAAAGAGCAAATAGGAGCGGTAACTAGACGCCACGTTGAGGCACGTCGACAGTAATATTGCACCAGTCAGAAAACGAATTTTCCAACTAAATGCGCTGTCGGAGGCCGCACAAGTAAATACGAAACCAGTCCATTACTGTAGGAGATATGTCAAGAGAGTGAAGTCAACTGTATTTAAGGCACTGCTGATATCCAAGAGTGAGAGAACAGTAACTTGTTTGGTATCAGCACTAAACCGAATATCATCAATAACCTAGTAATCTAACCATACTATTATTTTTGGTTTGGAAAAAGTTAAGCTGCTGATTCACAAGTTGTTCGAGAACTTTGGAAAGAAATGGTAATCCCGATATTAGAAGCGAATCAAAAACAGTAGATGAAATTATTTTCTTGGGTATTGGTGTTGTGTAAATTTTTAAAAGTATTGCGAAAAATGCCTGAAGTCCAACTTAGGATATGAGTGATAATATGAGAAACTTATTAGTGTTGTACAAATAGTAAAAGATTTCGTACATTTAAAAAAAAAATATCTTACTAAAAACAGTTCCCAGCTGCCATATCAAAAAAAAAATATGGAAAAGACAATTTATCCCTGTCATTGTTATAAACCATATTGAAGAACAAACCATTTAAAAGTCACACCTTTGAAGATATAAACAGTTAAGCTCAAAGTTATGTCCACATAAGTTTTTTAAAACTTACTTTTGATTGAAATATTGTATTTTTTAAATCAATAAAAACGCCAACCACAGAAATAACTCAAAAACCGGCATGAAAATTAACGACCATCAAAGTTATAGATTAAATATCTCATTATTTTGCCATCCATATGCATAGCATTAGAAAAAAAAATTAAAAATGCCCGGACAGAGTTATGTAGAGTAGTTTTCCATTTAGTGGAGTCCCAAATACTAATCGAAAGATTTTTTTACTTTTTTTTTGTTTGTTTAATGTCCAAAAAAAAATTCATTTATATCAATTTATTAAATGTATTTACTGCGAATAACAACCTTTATAGCAGTTTATATAGATGTTTCCCTGGGATACCTCTTACTTACACCTCTGTTGTATACAACATGTTAGGTAAATGGTGTATACAGCCACAAGTTAGAGGGTTGGTTTGTAGATGTTCGGAAAAATATCCTGAAGTCGGAAAATGTTCAGGTTTCCCAACAATCAGCAAATTTCCTTTTGAACCTAAAAGAGTAGAGCGACAACCCTGAAACAGCTGATTTCATTCATAATTATGATGAAATCACCTGTATATTACTATGACCGTTGACCCCAAAATACCAGGTGAAAGAATAAAAATACAGATAATCACTTTATTTCTACCTACTGTCATTCTGGCGAAACGATAAATCAATTCTGCAATTCTTTTATTTTTGGTTTAAAAATGATATTTGGTTTTAAATGAATTATTGAATAACAATATTAGATTTTAACACATAATTTATGACTAACTTATTATCTTACATATTAATATGTAAAATCAAAAGAGTCTGTTCTTATTTTCAAACTATTGACGTTCAACAGTAACTGCAGTGGTAACAACTAGGTAGGTAGTGTAGGCACAGATGACATACTAAATTATTACCTTAAAATGTTTGCCCCTCTGCGGCCCAACTCTTAGAGTGTGTCTCAACTCTCACTCACACATACACTCAACATACTCACAGACTAGTAAAATTAAAAGGAGTAGCAAGATTTTTCTCTCTTTCTTAAATAAAATTATGAAGGGTTCTGTATTTTTGTGTACTCAAGTAATGTATGCGATTCTGCGATATTATGAAATAGCTACTATTACTTAATTAATTATTAATTAATTAATGAATCTAATTATTAATATTTTAATTAATTAATCTTTAAAAAATATTATTTTGATAACTACAGATAACAACAAATCAAATTCAGTGGAAAACGAACTAATTTTATTATTAGACATAACTATCCATAAATACTATGATTTCATTTCTTTTCAAGTAACCAACCACTAATAACGCCAAACAATTCAATCCTACTTTTACTTCATTCATTATAATCAGTAAAAAACTTAACTTAGGCGTATTTACGTAATAAGACTACATAAATAAGAACTAGTATTTTTGAATAAGGTCAAATAAAGCTGACAAAGGTACCCTAATTTTTGGGGAATTACTCTGACCACCTGAGATAGCAAATTTTTGTCTGTTTTATAAAATATGAAGGGTTCTCGAAAATTAATTTACGTATTTTCGTGTACTAACAGAGTATATCTGTTGCTACGCAAGTAATTTATGTGGATTTGCCTGTTTCTATGTGTCCCCACTGCAGGACTCAGACATTTCTTTGTTCACGGAATTTTAGGCTATACTTAGTCTACCATGACTTAGTGCCTGCGGACGTAGGTATTATCAAATAAATACCTGTTATCAAACATTTAAACAAATAATATTTTGATAGGTAGTTTTACCTACTTGCAATTTTTACTCCTAGTCAAAAACAAACTAGTTTTTATGTCAGACATCACTATGAAATGCATTCCTTTAAATACATTACAAAGCCACAGAGTAAAGAAATACATACATACATACCTTATTAGTGCAAATATCATAAAATCATCAAAAACTAAACTTTACGTACTAGGGTTGCATAAACAAGAGCTAGTATTTTCAAATAAGGTCAAATAAAGCGAAAACGGTATCCTAATTTTCAGGGAGTCACCATTCTATGCGAATGTTACCAGCACAAAAAAAATATGTGGAAAAATTACAAGTACAAGTTACAAGTCATTGTGTTATGTGTAAAGGCACAGAATATTAAAAGTAAAAGGTACTGTACTGTTTTAGGTAGGTATAAATAGTTGCTTTTTAATACCTAAATTGGTAAGAAGGTAAGAAGATTTCTAGAATTATTTGCGTCAATCACAAATGGATAAAAACTCTATCCTTTACTTTAACTTTTACGCAACTAACTTTCACCGACTTAAGCCAAGAATAAGCAAGCAACCAAATTTTAAGCATGCTCATTTGTCAATACAATACCAATTTAACCCATTAAAAAATAGTTTAGCTTCAGAATATTGACAACATTTTAATGTAATTACTACTAGTAATTAATTACAATTTATTTTATGTTTTTTATTTATTTTGTGTCATTTTTGTTTTGTTGCATGTCTTTTCCCACTTTTGTAAATTTTGTTGATTTTGGATTAATCGGCATATTATGCTCGATTAGCAGCGCTAAATAAAAACGTCGTTCATGAAACTTCACAGTTAATGGCATCTAGCGCTTAAGCAAAAATCAATAGGTACTTAAGTATTTATATGGGACCCTAAGAAATATCCTTAAATTATTAAGTAAATAAACGAAATACCTACTAGTTGTTTATTGTTATTTTACTTAATTAAGTATTTAAAATTCCAGGAGAATTCTTTACTCGAGGGAATAGGTATTTTTAAATCAATATATGTAGTGCAAAGTATGGCAACACCTATTTAGCCCGGGCGCGGCGCTACAGATCACTTTGAAAATGCCGATAATCGAATTAAATAAGGTCAGTAGTGTTTTTCTATCTTATGCATACATGTTGAGTGTGAAATTTAGTGATATGATTTCTACTATAACAAACTACAGTGATTTATTGTTTTACAACATACATGTGCGTAAGGTAGAACGGGACGTGACCGGCAGAACCAGCGTATCCCAAGATTATGCTCTTTTCACACAAGCTTTACAAAACTGGAAGCTTTCACAAACGTGATAGCGAAGGAAGGTGATTGTGAATAGTGACTGTGGATCAAAGATGACATACGTGGATACTGTGCTTTTGTGATCATCATGAATATTGTTGTGTAACAGACAGTTATTATTAGTTTTTTTGTTTCAGTTATAAAAATTGGCATTATCACGCGCCCCGTGCGCGGATAAGCTACAGTACTAGGCTCTCATAGATACGGAAGAGATTTTAATGCCGTGGTGCGTAAGTCATATTTGATTAAAAGTTAGGGTTGTGCAAAAAATATGTGAGGAAAACATTGATTTAGTTTGTATGGAAATTGGTCAATTTACACAGTTCACAATTTCCACCTTCTGAAATCGGCATAGTATTCAAATGATACATGGTGCACACATACGTAACAGGGGTATACACCATTTACCTAACACATTGTATAAATTAACCACATTGAGCCATTTGTTAAGTTTCTGTTTTCATGTGGTCTATAAGGATGTTTGTGGATGGTCTTTAAGGATGGGTTTGATTCCCATACAAGACAAACATTTGTGTGAAGACTGGGTGTTTTCTATGTAAAATATGTATAAATTTCCAAAAGAAGTATATATATGCATTTGTAGTAGGGTTAAGTAGGAATATATATTGTCTGGTTTCCATAGTAGTACCGTAGCCTATGGACGCTTGCAACACCAGGGGTATCACTTGCGCGTTGCTTACTTTAGGACCTGATGGCACTGTGTTTAATGTAATGTCCAAGAACAATTATTTATTTATTCTATTCTTACTAAGCAAAATAGGGGCTTCTGAATTTCTAAATTTGTGCTTACGTATCCTGCATGCAAGATCACACTCAAAGTCGTAGGTTTCTCAATCAGGCAGCAGCTTAATACAGATTCCATGACTAAATAAATTGCCACCAAAAACTAGATTATTTGATGAGAGATAAAGAAGCAGATCAAACAATTAAGTAGGGATATAGACTGAACAGAACTGCTGCTCCCTATATATGAGCATGCACAGTTGTTTCAGTAATAAAGATTAAAGTGATGTTAATGATAACTTAGCCCTAGTATGTGACACACGAAGACACCTTTCCTTTTGAAAATCATCCACAAAAAATACTTCACAAGCAACTGTTTCATCCATTGATAAACTTATCAGTCATAAAGTTCAACCTTTAGAATCAGACAGGATATGATGACAATGCCTGCAGTTTGCCTACTAATGCCTGTTATGTGTGTACAAGTGTCATGGCAGCACTTGCTTTACTTGCCACTGAATATAAAACATGCAGTTGAAGCCAATAAACTGAGAAGACTCTTTATGTGGTGTTTTTTAGGAAGTTATTTTCAAAACAATTTGTAGTTTATTTATAAATGAAAAATAAATTTTATTTTATTGTTTTGCAATATAACATAACTTTACCAAGTTTTGATAAATATCATTATTCATAATTCTTATAAATTATTCCTAAGTAATAGTTACATCTGTGAAATCTTACCTCTCAATAATATGCAAGATCAACCTGTTAAACTTTTCACATGATAGAGAGTGACTGATAGACACTGAGATTGAAGATGTTGCTTGAGCAAAATCTAAAAATGAGCTTGTGATTCATTGCCACACCCCACAATTGAAACTTCAAGGTAAAATACAAAATACCTTTCTGAATATGAATGTTTATTGTCACTCACAACTTTTATTTCTTATAATCGACAGCAGACCCTATAGCAGTACCTACTCTATGGAATAAAAGAATGAATTTTTATATGAAACAAGAGAAAAAAATAAGTAAATATGTCAAATTTCATAAGATCTTCTCAAAAATAACCCTAAACAGAATAAAAAATATGTTTAAAGAAAACCTACCAAAGGAACAGGCAGAATTTGAAGCAGTTTCTCAACTTTAGACCATATACATGTAGTAAAGCAAATTATGGAAAAAAATCAAGAGTACAACATATATTACTTTGGATTTATCGACTACAGCAAAGCTTTTGACAGTCTAGAACACCAGGCAATATGGTCAGCACTGGAAACTTAATGAGTTCACGAAAAGTATATCAGGTTACAGAAAAAAGTGTATTCAAAAAGTACAGCACAAATAAACTACTGGACCTGAATTTCCTCTAGCTTGAGGGGTTAGACAACGGGATCCCATCTTTCCCAACCTTTTTTAGATATGAATTTTAGAAACTTTGATTGGAGAATAATGATATCAGATTGCAGAAAATAAAGAACCACACTTCACTTAAATTATGAAATGTATTACATTGTCTTTTTGGATAATAATGACCCAGCACCCACATCTTTATAACAATTTTCCACTCCCATAACGCCGGGTTAAATACCATATTTTATCAAAAACCTTGAAAGAGGGTGATAATTATTTAAGTAAGCATTTAGAATGACTCATTATTTTCAAAATCATGTTTACGCTTTAGGCATCAAGGCTATAAATTTACAATCCTCAAGAGTAAGAATTGGGAATAAAGCCAGAAAAAAACAGTAGTTAGGTAGGTAAGTGCTCAATAAGTAGGTACTCATAATGAGGGTAATTCGTATCGCTTACTGTGCCAATAGAATATCATCTAATGCTTCCTCAAAATCTAACTTCGCTAGTACCAGTAGTAGTATTACTCCAATAAAACAAGTTTACTTACTTGTAGAACAAAAGAGAGTTATCAGAAGCAAACAAACAGCAGCTGCGTTTGTCATGGTCGATGACCGCAATTAAGCCGTCTTGTTACCGTGTCTTTCGCTTGTAAAATTCTTTACTGTGTCGAAGTGCAATATATTCAATTATTGAAAACACACAAATGTTTTAATTATTGCGTCCTAACAAATTGTCGAATCACGAACCCGAAACGTCAGTAAACTAAAAAAAAATCTTGAAAACAAATCATTACAAAAAAGAAAAAACCACAGTGCTGCCAGAAAGTTATTTTCAATTATCCACAAATCAAATATTTTATTTTCCCCTAAATAATTATATATTTTTCTCTAGGCCTACATACAGTGCAAAAAGAGTAGATTAACGTTTTTAAAAATAACGTAAATAATATAATGTTCTTAGCTTCAATTAGAAAAAAAGTACTTTGGTTGTTAGAACAAATGTGCATCTATGATCGCTTTTCTAGGTTATTGAAATGAATAATCATAATTGTGCGGTTTTTATCTTGAATGCTCCAAGGATTTAAGTAAAAGTAAAGACAACTAGTGGGTCGAAACCAGTATAATGTCACTACTTTTGACTATACAGTGCTAATTATTAGATGTAAAACTCATGGTGTTTATTTGTTATCGATAAATTGTTAAGTCTTCTACATCTATGATATATCCTAGAAAAAGTAAAACATTAAGCGATTTTCTAAATGTCATAAGAATATAATGTGACAAAGACAGTCTCTGAACCGAGTCAAAAAGAGTAGAATGTCACCACTTTGACTATACAATGCTAACTGTAAATCATAGGTTCTGTCCTATGGACTGCGTAATAACCTGACAAAATTGGTTACACTTTAGAAAGAGACAAAGTTAAATTATGGTCTCTTTTCCTTTTGCATCACCGTCCACAATTTTGTTTGTTGATGTTTGTTAAAAGTAGAAGTAGAATGCGAATGTCTTTATTGGCGTCGTCGAGTTACATCACACTTTTCCTGTGTTCAATTACAGAAACTGTCGGGAGAGAGTGTCCAGTCTATTAAGACTATTTCTCTTACTACGTCTCTGATTAATCGTCATGGGGTTTAATTACATATTTTAAGATTTGATGTTGTTCAGTTGGCCTTCCTTTTGGTCGGCGGCTCCAAACTGGGTTTATTTAACTCATGTGGGTTTGATGAATTCAAACAGCATTTTTCCGTCTAGCGGGTGGCCCTGCGTGGAGATGTGCCAAGTCCCTTATATGGGCATGTTGAGACCCCTCGACTCGCTCGAACATGACTGTTCTCCCGTAGACGGTAAACAAACTCGTCTAGGGTTTCGAAGTTCCTTGAGATAGTTAGGTTCCATACGTATGCGTAGGGCGGTGCTGTGACTACGCTGCGAAGTGTCAAACTTTGTTGTGCTCTGAATCTATTTTAATTTTTTTTCCAAGGTCAGATGATACCTATATGATATGATGATAAGCTGGTGCTGCGAATGTGAGTCGGGATCTGATATTGGTTTTGTAGATCCAGACTTTTGTCCTAAGCGGAAGTTTAGAAAAGAGAGCTGGGTTGAGTTGGCCTCTGGCTATTTTTGCCTTCGTCACTGTCTGGCTTATATGTGCGGTCATTGTGAGGCCTCGATCAATGATGATCCCCAAATATTTGAAATTCGGGGACCATTCCAAAGGCAACCCCTGCAACATAAGGTCCCCGCTGCTGCACGGTAGCTCTTTTCTGCCAATTAGTATTGCCTGAGTTTTGGCTACGTTAAAGGACAAACCCCATTTTGTTAAACAAGACTAATAAGCTACGCTCCATCTTTTTGGTTAAAAAAATTAGATTCATGCCGCTGACGTATAGTGCTACATCATCCGCGAAGAGCGCTAGTTGGACGTTGTATAACACTGGAATGTCGTCCGTAAAATGTGAGTAGCATGACGGTGATAGGCAGCTACCCTGCGGGACCCTGCCAGGATCTTAGGCTCTCTTGAGCAATCTCTTTCGACCGTCACGTGGAACCAGCGGTCCTCGAGGAAGGTGGCCACGACTTTGACAATAAGTCTCGGGGTACTGGACGTCGACAGCTTGTACAGCAGCCCCTTATGCCATACTTGATTCCCTCGCAGCCTTGTTGGTAGTTTTTCCGGCTGCTGTGCAAAGAGTGTGGATTCAATTCCCGCACTGGACAAACATTAATGTGATAAACATTTGTGTTTGTATTGAGTCTTGGTGTATTTATATAAAAAAAGTATATAAGTATTTGTATCCGTTGTCTGGTTTTCATAATACAAGCATTGCTTAGTTTGGGACCTGATGGTGCTGTGTGATATGTCCAAAAATTATTATTGTTTTTATTATACTCTGTCGAACGCCTTCTCCATATCCAAAAGGACCGCAATTGTGAATTCCTTTTTCTTTTGCCTCGACTCATTCCGCCCAGAACTGTGGTAAGCTGCAGAGTGGTGGAGTGATTCAGTCTAAAGCCGAATTGCTCTGGTATCGGTGTGATGTGTGGTTGGAGCGTACTGAGTAGTAATTAGTAGTAATTTCTCAAATACCTTTAAGTAAGTAGCGTGATCGGTCTGTAGTTCTTTGCCTTTTTGGGTTCTTTCCCTGGTTTAGGCAGGACAATTACTTTTCTATTTTTCCAACTGCTGGGGAAGTACCCTGCGCGCAGTATACTATTAAAAAACCTGCGTTAATGCCGCGATGGTTTTGTACAGCAAATGTCGCAGCACTGCGTTCGTTATATTGTCTACGCTAGGAGCCTTTTTGGATTTGTCTTCTGGATTGCCCTACGCAACTGGCCAGGGCTTAGGAAGACAATTGACTCATGTTCTGGTGGTGCTGCAAAATAAATTTTGGCCATGGTTTTCTTGGAGGAATCAGTTGTTATTGCGATGGTGCCGGCTTTTTTGTTTCTCGGTTCTCTGCAGCAAAGCGGACAGTATGAGTTATTTGCTGTGTGTGTATCACCACAATTTGCACACGTTGATGGCTGGTTTTTGGGACGTTGGCAGTCCTTGGCAAGGTGGTTTTCACTGAAATTTACGCATGCCGGTTTATAGAAATAACAAGTAAGACAGATACTAGAGACACCACAGTTTCGCTTTGTCTCTGTCACAACTTTGCAACCATATTTTCACATTTGGCTTGAGAGTGCGCTGTTTATTTCTTTATGTCTATGCTGTAAATATATAGACTATACCATAGCATAATAACTGTTAATGGTGAGGTAATTCCATTGTCTAGACAGGGCAATAATGAGGTGCGGTGCGGTCCAGGGTGGGGACTCCCTACACCTATTTCGTAAGAAGCGTGTACCGTGTCATTATCGCTTATTAAAACTTACAATTGTTGCGACAAGGATGAGAATCGGTGAGTACCTACCTGAATAAAATCGCCACAAATATAATTTATGTAAAATAAAATCCCCTAGTCTGTCCGTTTTTATATGTTTGTACGCAATTATATGTTTGTACGCAATTACTAGTATACAAATTTCCGTATACTAGTATTTCCGAAGAACGTTTAGACAAAGAAAATTTAATATCAACATTATTTCACTGTCGAGTAAGTACCTATTATACATATATATTATATAAATATAAAATCACCTAACAATAAATGCCTAAAAATGTGTCGGTTCGGCATCTTTAAAAGCCAGGAGCAGGTCTGATTCGCACGTCGACGGTTCCGTACCTATCTACCGCCATTTGCTTAATTTTCACAACACAAGCAAGGGGTGTGCCACTGAGCGGTCACCCATCCAAACACAAGCAAGGGGTGTGCTACTGAGCGGTCACCCATCCAATCACTGACCGGGCCTGAAGTTGCCTAACTTTGCATATCGTTTCCAACGGACGGATGTGTTTATCTTAATAATAATAGTAAGATGGCGCTGTAACGGCAATTTAAAATTTTGTATGTTTGTAACGAATAAACTCAAAAGCCACTAAACCGATTTCAAATATTCGTTCACCATGACAATGCTATATTATCCCTGAGAAACATAGGCTATATTTATAACTAAAAAATTAGGGACCCTTACTAAAATTTCAATAATGTATCCCAAGGTATAAAAAAATTTGCCATAAAATGTCTTTCATCGCATGCGCTGCGGAAACTATTGATGATAGAACAAAAAAATGTTCTACAATTTTAAAGAATGATATCTATAAAAGTCTTCGTGATACCACATGTCCAACTATTATAGTTATGTCACTACAACTACAGTTTTACATTTAAAAAGTTGATAGAAATGCCGACCATGTTATGCATTACATGGTCTGATTTTATCTTTGTATTAATCTTTTTCCAAATAAATCATTTCGCATTAAAAACTGTTTCGATGCCTGTAGATTATTTTTTGAATTATTCAAATCCGACCTTCCATTATTTATTACAAAGATATTATGAATAAAAAAATGTAAACAAAATACTAATAGAAAAATAAACGCTGCTGCGCCGCCACTCCTGCTCTCTCCCTACGCAGCGGACCCAACCGACAATGAATATTTTGACTTTTTCAAGGAAAAAAACTTTAGGAATAAATTTAGGTTTAAGGATAAAAATATAAATTATAGTATGAAAAAAAAAACTACTAATATCAAGCATAAAGATACAATTACTCTACTATTATCTCAAAATGCTTAAAAAATAAAAGTGCACCTGTGCGAAGCCGGGTTGGGCCGCTAGTAACAAATATTCTGTGAAAATTTCAGGATGATACCTATTTTGGTCTAAAAGATAGAGTTCTTTAATAAAAGGAAAGACAGACAGCGTAGGTTTAGTAATAGTGCTGCGTTGGCATCGTTTGCGTAACCCAAAAAATATATAAACTGTAAGTGTCACCTGGGTTTTATTCACTTGCTTCGGTTCGTGGCGAAGAACATATTATTATATTTAATCACGAAGGTAACATTTTATTAGAACTGACTAATTTATGTAGGTACATACACATGCATTAATTTGAACATACAAAAAATTCAATAGTTAGGAACGTACTTGCATTTTTTGTGACCATTCTGACGAATGTTCGATGTCTAGCCGCTTGTCGGCATTTTGCGCCGAGACAAAGAAGTTCACTCACTATTAGTAGTTATTACGCTATGAATATACCATATAAATATAGAAATATATAGTTGTTTTATATTAATGTTATCGATAAAATGTATCGATACGACATTTTAAGAAATACATTATTCGTTACTAGCTTTTTGGCTTATGATTAATTTACCTGTTTTAAAACGTCTTCATTAACTCTCTTTCATATCTATCTGTGGGTAGAATTTTGCAAGCTCTATTAAACATACTTTCTGATAAACTTATATCAGGACAGGTTATAGTAGGAGTGCCCTGTTACCGAATGCACCGGCTAGGTGCTCAGAAGATAGAAGTTTAGGTAGAGGGAGTTCAGAGGTAAGTAAATACACTTTGTAATTAATCACCTATAGTATTAATGTCCTTAAAATCTTGGTACTAAATAACATAGTGTCATCGACAACCCTAACCGATTTTTGCGTTATCATTTTATGATCTCAGGTTTGTATTAAGTTGACCTACTTACTTGCGCGGCGCCGCTACACGTACTTTGGCTGTAGCTTAAACAAAACAAAATTAAATTTAAACTTCATCGATACGCTTTGGAATCCAACTAACACTAGAAGGTAGGCACAATGTAAAAAAAAAAAACAGTTTTATTGATTTAACAGCAATATCCTCACAAAAGTAACGTTAAAAAACATTAATACACTTAACATGCCATTTACAATTTAACTTTATAAAATAACAGTTATAACGTCTAACCAATGATAAGACAGATTCCTATTTTTCTGCTGTAAAATATCCACTTGCCTCGAACGACCGGGAACGGTGCATAAATATAGTTATTAATCAATCATTTATTCAAGTATGATTTAAATATTTTAAAGAAAAGAACAGAACTTTTTTAAGAAATTAAAAAAGGCACTTGGTAGCCAGCTGGATACAAAACAAACATTGTTGGTAGCGCGCACTGTTTCAAGACGTGCGAAAACAGCTTTTTTATTTCTTTTAAAACACGTAAATATATGGTCAATGGACAACATAAATAGCTCAGTAACAGCGTAGGAGACAGCGCACCCGTGTAACGGGTAACTCTCCTCCTGGCGCTGACTCACCTGCGGGTTCGAGACTCACGCTGGTCAAAGGGACGCCTCCGTGAGCGACAGCCCTGAGTTCTGAGCGTTGGGCGCTATATGGGCTGAGGCTCCTTCAGAGTCTCACCCCAAAAAGCCCGGTGAAGTAGTAATAGCTGCAACAGCCAACTGCATTGACAGTTCAGAACAAAAAAAAATAGAAGACAGCCAGAGCGTTGCCGGACCCCAGCAAAAATATCCGTACTTTTTACGCCCAATTCCTGACTAACCTTCTTTTGTTTTAGTCATATCAATGATTGTGATGGTAAGAGTATTTTGTCCATTGCCTCTAGTGCTGTTGGTAGTGATTGTATTAGCCGTAAGAAGACTATTCTCGCCTTGACATAGTTCTACCCGTCATCCTTAATGCATCTATATCCTCTAGTACTTTTCCTCGTAATGGAAAAATGCTTTCATTATTCCCCTACCAAAAACGGCAAAACCTATTACTTTTTCTGATTTAAGACCGATATCTATATTACCTTTCCTGACAAAAGTCCTTGAGCGACTTGTTCATTATCAACTTAAAATTTTCCTGACAAAAAACAGTCAGTTGAATCCCTTAAAATCAGGTTTTTGTCCTGTTCATAGTACATTGCAGTTACTGTACTCACTAAAATTACCAATGATATTCGACACAGCATGGATGCCAAACAACTCACGGTCACGTCACTGTTAGATTTAAGTAATGCCTTCAACACTGTGGACTTTGACCTATTGCTGGGCATCTTACGCTCACTTATTATAACTCCAACAGTGATACACTGGTTTCACAGTTACTTGTATGGTCGCCGGCATTGCATTCGGTTAGTGGATACTTTCTCTGACTGGAGCTCTACTTCAGCCGGTTTGCCGCAAGGTAGCGTCTTGTCTGCACTCCTATTTGCTATTTCATTAACTCTATTTCTGTCAAGCTGTCATACGATACATCTGGGTCATTTGGGTCAGACGATACCCAAATTTAAGCACATGCCCCAATCGATGATATAAATAACACTATTCAAAAAATGAATGCTGATTCAAATTCAAATAGTTTATTTTTCAAAAATAGGATACAATATCACTTTTTTGACGTCAGTATAATATGCAAGGAATTAATAAACTACAATAACCATAACTATCATAACCAAATACTCGTAATCCCATCTTAAATCTAAAGCTATCATTATTGGCAGTACAAAAATATTTTCACGACTTAATTGGGATTTACTACCACCTTTCGAACTTGATTCAGTTATTATTCCTTACTTAAACTCCATTAAAAATCTAGGGATTCTTATTGGCAGTCCGCTATCATGGATTCCACAACTAAAAGAAGTCAGTAATAAAATTTTCGCCTCCATTGGGTCAATGAGACGGTTGCGTAATCTTTACTTCTTTCTATTCTTGATTATGTTGATGCTTGCTATATCAATATCACCGACGAGCAATTAAATAAACTTGAGTGACTCCAAAATTTTTGTATTTGGATTACGCAAATATGATCATATCTGTGAATTTCGAGCTTGGCTTTAGTGGCTCCCAATAAAAATTCGCCGGAATACTTATATTCTCACACTTCTTTATATCGTACTGTTTAATCCATTAACTCCTCATTACTTCAAGAACGTTTTCAATTTATTCCTTCATCTACACTTACACTTTGCACTTAGACTACCTTGCTTTTAAAAACATTGGCACGTTACACCAAAAACTACACTCATTCATTCACTGTGCAAGCTATACAGTTATGGAACTCCCTTCCACTAAATATCAGAAGTTCACAATCCATTGCTATTTTTAAAAAGTACGTTAAGGAACATTCTTTTACAATCAAAAACTCTCATTTTAATACACCTAGTTAATATAATCTTCATTTTGATGTATTTATTACACTGTGTATGTATTTTATATGTATTTATAATATAGGTATATATGTATATGTGTGTATTTATATGTATATGGACTGATATTTATGTAGGTAGGTATTGTCTGCTCTTTAGTTTTAGTTACTATTTTTACTACTCTGTCATTTATAATTGCCTCTACCCAAAGGTTTGCTTAGTAAAGATCCCTCTTTAGCAACAAGCTCATTTGTCAACTTACTTTTCTGTTTTTGTTATTTTTTATGTGCAATAAAGTATATTCAATAATCAACAACAATTAACAATATTAATTATAAATTAAAAGCTACATATTTCTTTGTTAAGATGTGTTGCAGAAGTTATCAAAAGTCATTTAAATTATGATTAATAATTTTTTGGTTACTTACTTTAAAACGTGAATTTAGAAAACTTGTGTTAAGTAGATAGTAATACTAACTTAAAAAAATTTAATGCATACATTTATAATAACAATAAACTAATCGCCATCTCATCTTGTAAAAACCTAATTTGAATAAATACTTTGAGTTTGCATTAAGTTTAAGTTTGACTTTGCATTAATAGTAATGTGTTTTGTTTGTTATCGGCTCGCTAGTCGACGCTAGCGTTAAGCCTGACAATTTTAGAAACATGACGCTGGAGAGAGTGATTTTGTAAAATTGGAATTTGAAAATTCCACAAACTAAGAATGATGATAAAGATAGATGACACAAAAATATTACAGATGGAGCTATGGTCTAAGTGAGTAATGTTGGTCTCCTACATCTCTACGCCATGGAGTATAAACCGGTAGGATTATATTCTCTGTGTAGAGTATAGAGTAATAGAGTATAGAGAGGTCAGTGAGTATAGGCAATTTGGGTACAGCATAGACACAGAGAACTGGACGGCGCATTACCTAGCCAGATGTCAAAAAAAAAAACAGTCGCAAAAGTGTGACATAGACTAAGTGAAACTGATGTCTCTCGTCTCTTTCTAACTTGTTTTAATAAACTTAAACAAAGTGGCGGAGAAGAAAGACCACAGGTTTGCTTTGTCTCTTTTTAATGGAAAGTCAATTTTGTGAGGCTATTGCACAGTTAGTACAGCGTATGTTAGTTTTGGATCAAGATTGATGGATTTGCCTGTAATTTTGAAAGTCAGATTTTACTTTTTGAGGTATTGCCTATATTTATTTATAGAAGATTTTCGATATCGATTTCGTGATTATATAAATCACGAAACCGAAAATCTAAAAAAATTTTTTCTAAATAACTCGCGTTTTTAAATGGTTTTTAGCAAATTTAATAATTCAAAAACTATTTATTTTATTTAAAGAACTGTTATACCTAAAAAAATATACCTAGTTCATAAAAAAACCAAAAAAACAATAGTTTTTTTTAATGTGGGCCAATACAAACCAAGTTATAGCTCATTGAAGGGGCACCTGATTTTTCAATGAAAAATTAAAAGATTTCAACACTGAAAATTTGCATAAAATGATTAAAATTATAAACTCTAAAAAATGTTTTTTTAGTATAATCGTGTTAATAAAGCACTAAGTATATTTAGTAAAAATGTTTGTAAATGTTTTTTTTTATCTCATTATAATAAATGGGGTTTATAGGGGCTTATGATAAACATTTATTTCAGTTGAACACAATTAAAATATACCAATTTATCTAAATAAGGAAAGCAAAAGAAAAAGCTGGTTTTTTTTTCCGATTCGACGATAAAAAGGGGGGGTTTATAAGGGTACAAGTAATAAAAAAGAGTTGAAAACAGTGTTTTAGACCATAACACTTTTTCATCCAAAAACTATGGGCGTTTTTCAATTAATTAAATGCCTCAATTTATAAATTCATGAATTTTTGTCAATTAGATGTAGTTTTCACCTTTCACCCCTAAGATTAATTTGCGCTCATCGGCATAGGGCACAAAACATTATAAGACATTAGAAGTGCGATGTTACTCAAATAATACTGGAACCGCTGTCACTGCAATACATTCGCAATATTGAAAGAGCCGAGCGTCTTAGCCAATCACAATCAAAAAGGCGGGGTCAGTTTGAAAAGTGTTCGGAAGGCTATGTCAATAAATCAATATCGATAATTTTGGGGTATAAAGATAAGAGTTTTGCTAACTATAAAATTAATAAGCTACATATACTTAGGTCAAAAATATTATTAAAATTTATGAAATTTACTTTTTACTACATAAAATAAAATATAACCTTATGAACCAATCTATATATAAAAAATGCTTTCTCCTGAATGACTGACTGACGGATCAACTCACAGCCTAAACCGCTGATTGTAGGGACCTGAAACTTGGAGGGTGTGTTCTTTGTATAATGTATGCATCCGATAAGAAAGGATTTTCCGAAAGGGTCAAGTGCGAGTGGGACTCGCGCAATAAGGTTTAATCGATTGTAATAAATTTGGTATGGTATTCAATTTTTGGAAAGTTGGTATGCACACGACGGGGAAGGTTTCTGAAAAAGACAAAAAGAGTCAAGTGCGATTCGGACAGGGTCAAGTGCAAGTCGGACCCGTGCAATAAGGGTAAACCGATTGTAATAAATTTGGTATGCTAACCAAATTTTGGAAAGGTGTTATACACACGCCGGGGAAGGTTTTATGGAAAAGAAAAAAAGAGTCAAGTGCGAGTCGGACAGGGTCAAGTGCAAGTCGGACTCGCGCAATAAGGGTAAACCGATGGTAATGAAAATTTGTTAAGTTGTTATTCACACGCCGGGGAAGGTTTTTGAATTAGTACAACCCTATAACGTTGGTGTGGCAGATGTTTTAAAAAAGAAACAACGTTTGCCGGGTCAGCTGGTCTTATATATTAATCAAAAATTTATATTTTTGAGATATTAATCAAAGTTGTTGTAACTACGATGACGACTAGACTAGGCGACTAGGTGTCAAACGAAGATAGACTATCCCTGTGCATATGTATTTATATTGGTTTTAGGTTTATGAAAAACTGGTAATTTGTAAGATTTATTTGCTGGGAGCAAAACATAAGTTCCCTAGTAATTGTGTGTCTATGACGTTCAAAGTTGTAGTTAGGAGTTTCATTGGCAAGAATTCTGCTTGGATAGCTCAAACGGCACAGCGGTTTCACGGACTGTAAGGGTTGCAGGTTCAAGTCCTAAGATAAATTTTTGCCTTTACTATGAAAATTTTTGTTTATAGTGATAATGTAGCTATGGATATGGCATTTATGAAATGTTTTCTTCAGGGAGTCTCAAACGAAGATTATTTTGATCTATATTATAAGAACTAGAACCAACGAAATAAAACAGCTCGATTTCCGCACAAAACAAAAATTTATATATTTATGAACATTTATGATTGTCTTTTGACTGGGCGTTTTCTACGAATAATATATATAAATACTTTTTTCGCTTCCCAACGTTTCAACCAACTTATACCGATTTTGCTCATCCCATGTGAAATGTAAAAAAATATTTATTAAGATATGCAATTCCATTCATGCTCTGTCATTCTGTCTCGTACCTAAATAAGTTATTTGACGCTCATAGCTTCAGAACATAGTACTCAAGGAAGTTTGCCACAGCAGTAGCTATAGGTCATCCAGGTGGAACTCGGGTAAGGATATTTCTTAGGGAAGTTATAATCGTCCGGAATTAAAAGTAGTCTAGTGATTTGTACACACTAACAGACCATATCTTATTTGTCAAAAATTATTAATAAAATTCCATTATAAGTTTCTGAGATATATGTAGAGAAACATACATAAATACACTTATGAAATTAGGCACACCTGTTTGCCTTTGTGGGCTTACGTATGCTAAAATATGATTATAGCACAATTCTTACAATATTTCGTACAAACGGGTGGAATTGATAAACTTAATTTTTGGTAGTCGGTTAAAAAAAAGCGGCCGATTGCGTGAGGGCTTACACGTATATACAGGCATTGAGTTAGAGTTCTATAGAATTTGTTTAGTAAAGATTTATTAAGTTGGACCGCGGCGCGTGATAAGGTTAATAGGATTGTCATTCACTGGGTAGACCGGCATCTCAGTCAGTCACAAATAATCCTTTGACAGGTCGCGGCGTATGTACATTGTTTTGATTGTGATAATTTATAATTAAATTCGGTTTGCGTGAAAAAACCTACACATACACAACATATACAGACACCACACCACATATTCAGACAAAAACGTTATACAAATCTATCGCCAAAATTGGGTAGGTCCATGCAATTTTTCTTAAGGCCTACGTTGGCCCAGTTTTTACGATCCAGTTTTTGGTAGCTTAGAGCCTGGTTCGGACCAGATATAGGTATTTGGATCGTATCACAAATTATTTTTAATTTTCGGTTGTTTTGTTTGTTTTCGTCGGATCCATAGTAAATTACATATTACAATTCGTAACGTTGGGTTACGTCGTCTAGGCATAGTTTATCGGTCTTATCGCATTGCTCGTCGGACATTCGCAGTGTAGCTAATTAGGTTCTTACCCACCTTTTTGTTATTGCGGTTAAAAATAGATCGGAATAAATAGGTTTTTAATATTGCTGTTTATGACGGATTGTAAGTTAACGTATTTATTTATGTAATTGTGTAGTCAGGGTTTTGAACATTGTAGTTGGGTTGTTTTTTGGGGTTTCTATAGTAACTTAACAAACTGTATATATAATAAAGAGAGTCGTATGTTTGTGTGTCTGATTTAGTTTTTGGATTGTTTTTTTTTGTGTGAGAATTTAATTATATAACATGACGTCATCAATTAAGGAGTACAAGGCTGTTTTAACCAATCTGATACGATGGTTTTCAGGTGCTTTAGGGATCGTTAAGCGGGAGGATCGGATGTTTGCATTAAAGCAAAGAGCGGGACAGTTATCAACAAGAGTCAGCGAGCTGGATAAGGCATACCAGGGTCTCTTATCGTCAACGGATGACGAAACTATCCTAAAGGTGGCAAATTCTGACTATGACTTTCGTATGTCATAGTCAGTGGACGAGGTTAACGAGGCTGTGTCGAAATTAGAGACTGGCCCGCAGCTGGCAAGTAGGAAGGTTTCGCAACAAAAATGTTACGAACGGTTGCCAACTTTGGATATTCCTCATTTTAGCGGATCATTGGATGAGTGGACTAATTTTATCACACTTTTTGATAGCATTGTTCACCGACGGACAGACTTATCTGACTCACAAAAATTAAGGTACCTGTTGACGTCTATCAGGGATGAGCCCCTCTGTTTGATAACACATTTGGACATCACTGATGTGAATTATAATATAGCCAGGGAGTTATTAGTAAAGCGGTAATTGCGGATACACATGTGGCTGCCATTTTAGGTATTCCACAACTGTCTTCGGTTAACCAGCTGCCGACCGACCTGCTTAACCCTATTTTGGTAGCGACGAATGCGTTAAGAGGCCTAAAATTCCCTGTATCAGAGTGGTCATTTTTATTGTTGCATATTGTTTTAAATAAATTGCCCAATGACGTCAGGGCTCGTTTCAAACAGATGCACGGAGGTGACTCGGCGTCACATATACCTACTTTCGACACTTCAGTGTCATTTTTGGAGGATCACAGTAGGAAGCTCGAAAATTTACCCGCCGAGCCACAAGCGGGACTATCACCATTTTTGGCCCCGTCTGGACCCCGTCAACAACCCCAGTCTGGACCCCGGCAACAACCTCGTTCCAGGACATCGCGAGGTACCGGGTCGTTTCGGACCCCCAGAATTTTGAAAGTTGAACGGACTGAACGGTGTGGGGTGTGTTATGAATCGGGACACATCATTCTGGATTGCCACCAGTTCAAAAAATCTGGGCTCAGCACATTCTCTCGCCCTTCAGGCGTCTACGGATTCGTCGGTGCAAGTGGGACTCTCGCTCGCTAACTCCCTTCAGCGTTTTTGGGAAATTGAAGACCCCCCCCCCCCCCCGGCGTCACGGACTCGAACAGTTCAAGTTGGAAGGCAACGAACATTATTTTGTTCCACATCACGCCGTCTTTATAAATGGTAAGATACGGGTGGTGTTCGAGGGTTCGGCGCTTACATCTTCAGGTGTATCCTTGAACGACTGCCTGATGTCGGGACCTAAGCTTCAGGTAGACATTTCGGACATCTTGACTGGTTTTCGTCGCCATCAGGTTGTATTTGTGGCCGACATTAAAATGATGTTCGGTCAGGTGATGATACACCCAGAAGATAGGCGGTTTCAGCTCATTTTGTGGAGAGAGGATCCGGCTTCTCCATTGGTTGTTTATGAGCTGAACACCAATACCTACGGGCTAAAGTCGAGCCCGTTTATAGCCATTCGCTCGTTGCTTCACTTCGCTGATCGTGAGCGTCTGAATTTACCACGCGCAGCTGCTGTCTTCCTTTCTGACGCTTACGTAGACGATATTTGTACAGGTGCTTCGTCAGTGGAGAAGGCGTTAGTCCTGAGGGATGAGCTAATCGGCTTGTTACGAGCAGGTGGTTACGAACTGAGGAAATGGATTTCCAATTCACCTGCCGTCTTGGAAGACTTACCGTCAGAACATCAGCAGGAGCCCCATCTCTTCCAGAATCCTGAGAATCCTGACTCCATCGCGGTCCTCGGAGTTCAATATCGGTCAGTTCAGGATATCTTCACCTACTTGGTTGAACCGTCAGACACAATGAAGAGGTGGACTAAAAGGCTGGTTCTGTCCACAGTAGCGCGTGTCTTTGATCCAAATGGTTGGGTGGCTCATGTAGTCTTTTGGGCCAAATGTTTCCTACAGGAGCTCTGGATTTCTGGTCTCGACTGGAATACCCCGTTGACCGGAGACTTGTTGTCTTATTGGCTACGATTTTATGAGACACTTTCGGACCTTCAACATGTCTCCATCCCTCGGTAGATCTTACCCCCAGGTCGTTATCGGGCTCGGGGTCTTCACGGCTTCTATGACGCGTCGGGATCCGGTTATGCGGCTGTGGTCTATCTACGCACCGTTGACAGCAATGGTCATGTCCGCGTCAGTCTGGTGATCGCAAAGAGTAAGGTTGCACCTTTGCGGACCAAGTTGACAATCGCCAAGCTGGAATTGTCTGGAGCTACATTGCTGACTCGACTCCTCAACCATGTCTTCTTCACCTTGGGTCAATGGGTCCAATTTGACTGCGTCACGGCATGGACAGACAGCCAAATCGTTTTGTCTTGGCTCAAGGCGTCCCTTCATGCCCTAGAGACGGGTTCGGTGGACGGATAAACCCAAACCCCCGCGCGTCGGAGACCTTGTCCTATTAAAGGACTCAAATTTACCGCCCTTGCAATGGCGTTTAGGTCGCATCGTGCAATTATTCCCCGGTTCGGACGGCATCCCGCGGGTCGCAGAGGTCATGGTAGGGGATTCAGTGCTGAAGCGTGCCGTCGCGACGCTTTCTCGATTGCCAGTAGATTGAGGCTCTGGCTCGGTTTATCTTTATCCAGACACGGTCTGGCTGGGGCGGGGGTTTGTTTAGTAAAGATTTATTAAGTTGGATCGCGTCGCGTGACAAGGTTAATAGGATTGTCATTCACTGGGTGGACCGGCATCTCAGTCAGTCACATATAATCATTTGACAGGTCGCGGCGTATGTACATTGTTTTGATTGTGATAATTTATAATTAAGTTCGGTTTGCGTGAAAAAACCTACACATACACAACATATACAGACACTACACCACATATTCAGACAAAAACGTTATACAAATCTATCGCTAAAGTCCATGCAATTTTTCTTAAGGCCTACGTTGGGCCAGTTTTTACGATCCAGCATTAGAATGCGCATGTCCAAAAAACTTATAAACCGACTTTGTTTAACAAGCAAATGACTTACTATAAGTTACTCAGAAACAACCAATATTTTTTGCAGACCTATCCAACGACACCCTCACATGACTGTATGATTTTTTTTCTCAACTTGACTACAAAACTGTAGGCCAGTTTACATAGGACACCTAACTACATTTTTTCCGGATCGGTGCAAAGACTGTAACATATGAACGGACGGACATGACAAAATTATAAGGGTTCTGTTTTAGCACTTTTATCCAATTTGCTACGGACATTAAAAAGTATTAAAACTTAGAATTTTGACATTATTTATACAGTAAAGTGTAACAATTATTCAGTAGAGTTATTAATAAAACTCGCAATTTCAAAACCTCAGGCCTATTTAATATAATTATTGCAAAATAGTATGAAATTGGTTGGCAGTAGGTACGTAGGTACAAATCAGTGTTATAAAACATTAAGTTATGATTCGAACTAGACACTTTTAAAAATGACGATAAAAGCAATAAAATATCGTAGAACATCACTACCGAAAGACACGCATCGATCATACGACTCAGTTGCTCACGGCATTAATACATTGCTTTCTAGACACGGTCCTTATTGCGACTCCGAGGAACATTGACAGTAATGTATATTGCTTGTATTTTGATACTTTAAGATATTGTTTATCAATGACAATTTTGATTTTAAGGTTATTTTCCTTATAATTATGTAAAAGCTTATAATTATGTATTCTTCTACTCACCAATGAAAAGATATTCCTCCCTTTGACATATTTAATACCTGGCTTCTTGCTCTGCAAATAGTTACACACAGCGATGTAGTCCGCGAACAACTAAATGACAGATCCGCGAGTTTCGGAGTGAATTAAGCGTCTGCTCAAGATCGTGGCTCGCTCGCCGTGCTTACATACCATTTCTACTGGGTAGTCTTGTAAGGTTCTGTGGCATAGGGTATGTCTTAACGTGGCGGGTATGTAGAGCTTAATTCGATTTTTTTTTAACAAAATTCATGTGTCTTGTATTTTTAGGATAGGACAGATTACAGAACTCGTAGTCTATGGGTTAGGTACCTACAGGGCCGCGTTCAAAACCTCACTATCCTATAGTAGAATTTTGTTTTATTTTTGTTTTCTTTTTCTATACTGTAAAAAAATCTATTTGCTATCTTGCTGACAATGCTACCCGCTAAACCCCAAGTTGGGTTAAAGAAATTTTTTGTACCTCAGTTTTTTCTGACCCAGTGTTCAAAAATCAAAACTTTAGTCGCCATATGAAAATGGCCTGAAATTACATAGGTAGGTACACCGAGTCTGAAAATGTTGTTGCACTGTACTTACAGAAAACCACAGGGTATATTTTTTATATACTGAAACAGTGAACCAACTAATAAATTCAGCACTTATGGCTGTACATTGTAATTGCAACAAATATTTCTGACTTTCTGACCTTGGGTGTTTAGTCGCTAGTCTCGATGTAAGTTAACACCATAGCAATATGGCGACTGTGGTTTTGGTTTTCGGCCACCGAGTCAGAACAGTTTGTTGTACTATACTCATTGTTATTCGAGTATCAATCAGTTGTTTATCAACCCAAACTTGGGTTAACCCGGGTAATTAGTTGAACGCGACCCTGAAGACATTTATAGTGTCGTGTCGTGATGTCGTGGTGCATCAGAGTGCTGTCGAAGCAATAAATTATCGGCGTGGGATTATTAGGGTAGGGCAGCCACCAAAAAATATCAAAGATTTCTTTATCTTTTACAACTTACAAATGATAACATTTAGTTGTATTAAAATTATTTAGTGGTTTTTTGTGGTAGTTCATTTATCTTTCTATTAGTTGGGTATCGACACTAATGGACACAGGTTAATAATCAAAGTGGACAGCGTTGTCATACAAAAAAATCGGCCAAGTGCGAGTCGGACTGGCGCTCGAAGGGTTCCGAATCTTTTATCTATAAAAACAGCAAAAAAATACGTTTGTTGTATGAGAGCCCCCTTAAATATTTATTTTATTCTGTATTTGTTGTTATAGCGGCAACAGAAATGAATCTTCTGTGAAAATTTCAACTGTCTACTATCACGGTTCATGAGATACGACCTGGTGATAGACGGACGAACGGACAGCGGAGTCTTACTTATAGGTTTCCGCTAACTACCCTTTGGGTATGGACCCCTAAAAAATGCACTCTGTGCAGCGTCATCAATTACATATCATAAAAATAAAAAAATACTTTTTTCAAAAAAATAAAATAAACAATCGTAGAAACCGATTGCTGCGCCACCTACCGGGTCCGATTGCGATTGCGGATTGAAACTATCCCGGAACCCACTCAAACACACACAAAAAGTTCAGTAGGAGTTCAGTAACAGACAGGAGCAGAGGAATTACATATATACACAAAAATTACCGTGAGTACAATGACCCGACCGTCCAAAATCATGCCTCAGTCTCAGCTCCGAGCTTACCCCAAAACATACCCTAGGTGGGAAAAAAGCACACCAAGCACACAAGCACAGTGTCTCTGACCAATTAGTGGTTTCTTCGTCTGAGGATTGAAGGCAGTTTAATATTATGTACAGTGTTGTGAAGTGTCGTGATGTGCTCTGTCATGACGGATGCTTGAACATTTATGTTTATGTATTTAGTTGTGGTAATAGCTACTGACGCTATTTATAATGATTACAGTCGTAGAACTGCGACTCAGGCAAACATTTATTCTTAAGACATAATAAGGATTTTAAAGAATTTTCAGATTGAAAAAGTACAGTGTTTAGAAAAAAATGATAGAGATAAGTAAAGGATGAAGTAGCAGCTTGGGGCATGTAAGTTTAAAGTTTGTCAGAGGTTAGTTCATCAACGGAATGATATAAAGAAACGACATGAATTGTAGTCAGTTCTAGGTTCTCTATACCTACGCTCTACTGCGTACCTTTTATATTATGCGGTGTGGCATCAATGCTTGGCATCTCGGCCTGCTGTGAGTGGAAATTGGACTAGCTCAGTTTACTTGGTGTAAAAGGCATCTCCTGAGCCAACTTTTTTCCAGTATTGACTTTGTAGTTTTGTAGATAGTGGTTGTTTTGTAGTTGTGAACATAAATTCATATTGTGTATCTATATTGTTTTAAACGAACGCACCCGAGGACACTGTTAGTGTTGGGTGTAGAGATTATGACAAGTATAAAGACGAAGTGAGGGTAGTTCAACAGCCTCCACTTGAAGCCGGAGACTCCGCGCCCCGCCAGTCTACCCGTGACCAAGGTGGTGTAATCCAATGGGTCCAAAAGGTATTTTGCCAAATAACGACTTAATTTAATTCCGTTTTACGTAAATAAAAGTAGTAATCTATGTCCTTGTCCGTCGCGGTCGCTTCAACTATCTATGTTCCGAATTCCAGCTCAGTTGGATCCTCCGTAGCGATGCTAAGCAATTACAAACAAACAGGCTTTCAGAAATCACATGTTTGCAAGATTTATATACCCCAACTAAAAGTTGTTAAATATTGCTTATTTTTGAAAGAGTTATCCAGGTAAAATAACTTTTTTAGATACTTAATATGCATTTTTTTTATTCTCATTTTCTCGGAGATGGCTTGATCGTTATTGATTTAATTTTGCACACAATGTAGTTAATGTTTTCATTGTGAAGAAGTCCGAATTTAAGTTTCACCAAGAATATGGTAGAAAATAGGTCTGAATTCAAATAAATATCTTTCATCATATAAATATCAACAGCAGACTGCTCTTCATCAGTTTGGTCGCATAGGTTTTTACTGATTACCTATCAAATCGATTTCAGTGCGTCAAGATCAGTAACTGGACTAGTGATGAGCTTCCTGTTCTCTACGGTGTCCCTCAGGGCTCAATACTAGGCCCAACCCTGTTTCTTATTTACATTAACGACCTGTTCAACTGCAAGGTGAAAAATGGAAAGTTAATCTCTTTTGCCGATGATACCGTCCTACTAATTAGTACCCAATCCTGGCAAGATAGTTTCAAATTGGCTCTAAATGAATTTAACAAAGTTACTAAATGGTTATATGATAACTGTCTCACATTGAACGCTGAAAAATCCAAAACCTTAGCCTTTTTATTAGTATATAATACTCAGCCACATACGTCAATCAATTCACTTATCGCTCACTATTGTACTCTCTTAAATACCAGGAAATGTGCTTGCCCTATCCTAGAAAATGTAAATAACATAAAATACTTGGGAGTTACCCTAGACCATAGACTAAGCTTTCAGCCACACGTAGATTTACTTTCGGCTAGAGTTCGTAAACTTATATACATATTAGATCTGTCTATTTTGCGCTATGTCAATCTATACTTATCTATTGTATTACATTCTGGGGCGGTGCATCCAAAACTGCTATGATAAGGTTGGAGCGTGCTCAAAGAGCTATACTGAAAGTAAGCGCCTTCCTACCATTTTATTATCCTACCCACGACCTTTATAAGTCTTACAACTTATTAACAGTACGCCAGTTATTTATACTTTACACCATACTCAAACAACACTCTAATTTAACATTCAACCCTGAGCTACTTATAAATTTACGGCGACGTAAACTCAAAATATGCACTTCTAGAAATTTCCGCACAAAATTTTCACACAAATTCTTCTGTTTTCTTGGTCCATTTCTTTATAATAAACTAAATTATAACCTAAATATCTACTCATTAACAAAATATGAATGCAAAAGCTGTTTCTAAATGGTTGCAAAACCTAAACTATGATGAAACTGAAAAGCTATTACTAATGATATAATAGTGAAATAAATGATTTTAAGAACCCAATTACCTTACAATAACCTGTACCTCATCTTAATTATACACCCTTACACCATCATACACACCCACATACCCACACACCCTCACACACACACACACACACACACAATGTCATATACGTCCATTTGCTCCAACATATTCTCAACTCATACCTACTTTTCAAAAATTAAATTTTATTAACTAAATATTTACGTTATATTAAGCTACATCGGTGTATTATTATTATTGTAAATATGTTATTTGAGTTTTGTTAACTTTGTGTACTATTGGTGGTAGAGGCCTGGTGATCTGAAATTACAGGTGCAAACCTAGTTCGGACTCCAGAGTCTCACAAATTAAAATTTTAATTCAGTGTACATGCTATATTGTATTTATTATTTAAAACTTTTTGAGACTAAATAAACGAAATTATTATTATTATTATAGGTTATCTATCACCAAATACGAAAAACAGATCATATAATGATATATGGTGATGGTGATATGTAATAATGATACGTGAATTCACGTGCAACAATGAAAAATTTACATGGCAAAAGACAACGATATAACTTCCTATATAACAGCTACAAGATGCTCATTGATTTGGTAAACCAGTAATACTGTGCACAACAATAGAACTGCAAAAATCGCCTAAAGTAATTAAGTATATACAACTCCTACTCAACTCCTCAGTGGTAGAGCACTTCACGGAATGTAAGGTTCGCAGGTTCAAGTCCTGGCTCGAGGTTAATATTTTGACTTTGCTATAAAAGTATTTATTTATACTAAAGTATATAAGCAAATGGTTAAGTTAGATATCACACGATTACCACCTTGGTCTTGTGATCATAGCCAAAATTTGAGCACATCTTTCAGTAAATGTTAATGGAGCTTAGAAACAGAGTTGCATATATTATTTAGAACACTCTATAAATGTTTATGAGAACATGCTATCTCTAGAGCTTCACTAAGTGTTCTGGTTGATTTTGACAACTGCAATACACATTATATGATAACGAAATTCAGTGCTGTAACTAGTCTTATGTGCGCCCGGAACGAGCTTCTAAGTATATCTGCGCCCTCGAAAAATGGTTAGTGACAAGCAGGCCAACAAGCTTGCCTTATGTTAATTGGTCACCTTAGACTATGGACGCTTGTAACACCAGCTCAAGGCATTACTCGCACGTTGTCGACCTTTAAAAAAACTAATTTCTTACTTCTTGAATAACCCTAAAAATAACCTCTACACGGTCAATCCATAACTAAGTGTTCGCAAGAAGCAAAAACTTTAAAGCACAGTTCTTTTTCGAAGTTAAAACTTCTTTAGCGGCGTTGTGCACTTTTTTGTGATGGGTAAAAAATGTTAAACTCGCGTCAGGACGAGTGACCTGATCGAAAAATCGTAAGACGGAGGGAGAGTAGGAGAGGAAGTATCCCCTCTCTTTCTACCGTGCGGCGAAAGTTCTGTAGTGTCAAATTTTTAATTTCATATAAATTGTCATGTTTGTGTACGATAGCGCAATAAATGAATATTGTATTTTACCACATAAATGATAGTACTTATATAATGATAATTAAAGCAATTGTGCAAAATTATTCCCTAGCCAATTCAAAATATCAAAAATGCACAACGTTAATATTCAAGTTTTCACTTCTGCCGGCACTCCCGGAGTGCAACCCGTTTTTTTTTGAAGTGAAAACTTTTTTAGCGGCGTTGTGCACTTTTTTTGTGATGGGTAAAAAATGTTAAACTCGCGTCAGGTCACGTGTCCTGATCGAAAATTCGTAAGATGGAACTCGCTTCAGGACACGTGACCTTTATTTACATTAGGTTAGTATTCATTTTTAGTATATGGCGATTATGAGTAGTACAGGGATTTTAATTCTATGACAGATTGAGATGTCAAATATACTACGTCAAAAAAGTAAATAAACAAAAGTTATTATTTATAATAAATAAATATGTTTACGAAGTGATGGGAAGTAAATAGGTAGTATGTTTTCACATCTGCCGGCACTCCCGGTGTGCAACCCGTTTTTTTTATACCACTAAGGTTGCAAAAAAGCTCACGGTCCGCCTGATGGTAAGATGGTCACCACAGCCTTGAAGAACTCCATATTGTAGTCCTTAGCGAAAACCTTGGCAGGAAGCTCATACAACAACCTAAGCGTTTGCGGTAGCAAGTCCTTCTGAAACCGCACTGTACTTGAACTTTTAGGCTCTAAGGTGTGAGGATGGATTCCCTGTCTGTAGCGAGCGGTGTGACGGTAGAAAGTAACCGTGGACATCATTTCATTCAATTCCTCAGGACACATGCCATTATAATAGCGATTCGTACCTTGAACTCCCAAAAAACGTATTAACCCCTGCTCAAATCAAGCCAGTCAGCAATGTAGTTCACCCTTGCAACTGACTGGTTTTTTGGAAGTTTATAGTAGGCCTGTTGAACACTTTTTCAACAGAAGTAATGCAATGAAAAACATGGAAACTGAAAACATTTATTGAATAGTTGAAAGATAAGATTTTTGCAGCCGCTCTCACGTCCCTCTCACTCTCTCACGCTTAAAACCCAAAAATCATACGTACATAGCCCATAAGTATCTGACGTCTATCGCTCTCAGCGACTCATAATGAAGAAAGCTGTAGTTAAACTTATTTCTACCGAGTTTTCACTTGTCATAGGTAGCTTCAGTGAGCCTGGTCGAGGTGACCGAGGCAGAGCTCTAGAAGGTCGTGTTTCGGATGAGGACCCGCAACAAGGCACCCGGTCTTGATGGGGTCCACGGCCGAGCGTTAGAAATAGCCCTCGAAGTCCTTAGCGAATGGTCCCGAGGGCTGCTGAGCGCGTGCCTAAGGCAAGGCGCATTCCCGCGGCGGTAGAAGGCCGGCCGGCTTGTACTGCTGCGGATCGAGGGGCGACCTGCCGATCGGCGATCACCCGCCGGCCTACCGCCCGCTAGTCTTGATACACGAGGCGGGCAAGCTGCTGCAGCGGGTCGTGGCGGAGCGCCTCACGCGCCACCTAGAGACAGTCGCCCCTGGCCTCTCGAACGCCCAGTTCGGCTTTCGTCCTGCGGTGAGGTCGTATTGGCGGTATCCCGAGACATCTCCGACGCCTTCAATACGTTCCCCTGGGCGTGCATCGTGGAGGCGCTCCTGTCCCGCATCATCGAAGCTTATATCTCGTACCGAGATTGAGGTATCTGACGCGGGATGAGTGGGCCGTCCGGCCCGTGACGCGCGGTGTCCCACAGGGCTCGGTTATCGGGCACCTCCTGTGGAATATCGGATATGATTGGGTGTTGCGTGGCGCGCTGCCATGTGGCGCCGACGTCATCTGTTACGCCGACGACACTCCCGTCACAGCGTGTGGCGGCAACTTTGATGAGGCGGCCACCCTGGCGCATCCGCCGTCTGGGTCAGAAGTTCGCGCTGCGGAAGTTGGAGGCATTATGCTTTCACGGCCCGCGGCGCGGTCCGCCCGCCAGCGCAGTGGCAACGGTCGGCAGTGAGACAGTGGCGGTGGGATCAGTGATGCGTTACCTTGGCATAGTCATTGACCCACGCCTCACCTTCCGACTCCACTTTGAGCGGCTGGTGCCAAGGCTAATGGACGCTGAGCCGCCTGCTGCGTAATATCGATGGGCCGGGCACAACCTGCCGATTCCTGTACGCGGGGGTCGTGCGCTCTATGGCACTCTATGGGGTGCCTGTGTGGTGGAGCGCCTTGTGCAACCGGGCACTTCTACGGCGGCCGCAGCGTGTGGTGGCCAACCGGATCGTTCGCGGCTACAGCACGATCAGGTTTGAGGCGCCCTGCGCGTTGGCGCATTTCCTGGAAGCTGGACGCCCGGTTCCTCGGTGCGGTATATGACAGTGTCGTCGAAGCCCGGATGTCGCCCCAGGGTAAATTGGAGTGGACAGAGTGGCGCGCAAGGGCATGGGTCAGAGGGGAAAGATGCTGAGCAATGCGTTTCCGGCACGGTAAGCAACCGACCGTGCCATCAATAGAGCACAGGTAACGCTGCTGACGGAGTCGCGGATGCATTCATGAGTTCCCGCGGCTCCGCCGTAAAGGCGCGAGAAGGAACACATTTCGTTTTAGTCGCCAAGAGTCCGACATAAGAGTGCGCCGGCAGCGCACAGGTATCCATGAGGATTTCCAACGCAAAAAAACTAACTTCTGTTACTTCGTCACGTACAAATATGATTGATGGTTTATTTTTAGTCAAAAAAACCAAGCTGAACGCTTTGTGCACCAGATATGGCAGCAGTACTCCATGTTGGGGACAGACTTGCGAGTAAGTAGCAACCTTACCTGAGGTGAATTCTGTTAGGTAGACTAAGTTTCTTGGACGCCAAATTGACCTTGTCCATCGAATGATTTCGGAACTGAAGATGGAGATGACAACACCAAGGATCCAATGCCCTAGGAAATGATAAGAGGTGTGTTCTAGATATCGATATTCCATATCATGGTCGACTACAACAATGGGGTTTTCTTAGCGATGAACGTGTAGATTAATGTCCTGGTTGGTTTGAATCGGAACTAGTTTTCCCGTCCCCAATACTAGACCTTGGGTAAAGTGGTCTCGATGTTTAACTGCAGACTACAATCAAAAGGAAAGGAGTGTATCAATTCGATTGTAAGTGCTGGTAGATATGTATGTACGTCTATGTACCTATGTATGTATTGTCCACGTATTTCTCAGAAACCGGATTTTAATAAAAAAAAATTATTAGGTACCCTTCAACTTAGGGAACAGTGAAATAATCATTATAACCATTATAAGTAGTTTTTCAGATATGTAGACTATTAAGTGCGTGTACCAATCACTAGAAAAACAAGTCTGCGTATGCGTATACCCACGCATTGATTTCGCACAATTTTAACGCGGAACTTACTGTTACTCGATGTCTTTGCCGATCGTGAGCCGATTTTATACAACTAAGGTGGCAAAAAAGCAGACGATCTGCTTGATGTTAAGCGGTTTCCGTAGCCACGAATAAAGAAGGCGACTTGTTTATTCTGTGCCTTAGCCCATCCAGGGGCATGACTCGGATATTGGCGGAAAAGCCAATATTTTTATTAATAAAGGTGATCTCCTACTGATATACCTATGTATGTATGTGTAAATGTCACAGCTATCTATCTGGTTTTCTGGCCTTGCTTGGCAGATCGTTAGTTTCCTCAAATATCAACAAAAATCGATAAAAGAAATTACACCTTAAAAAATAGAAAATCCGCAAAAAAGTAAAAAATCAAACTTCCGGAGGCTAAAATATTTTTTTCGTTTCTTTGCTGCATACTTTTAAATTTTTTTTTTATTTTTAAAGCTTCAAGGAGAAGAAAATATTTCGTTCAATGTGAAAGATATCGGATTATATTACACAAAAAAATACTTAGAGATGATTGATAGATATGCCATTAATTACACCTACTTTGGCAAGACCTTTTCATTGCCTACTTAAATTTACAGGTACAGTAGGTAGTGTAGTGCGCGGCCAAAGGCGCACACGCGCGTAGCGGGTCTTAGGCGCTGTAACTTCAACTGACGGTCATACATTTCGCCTGTTTTGCGGGTTAAGCATTTTATCAAAAACTTTGTCTATGTCTCGGTCAGTTTTTAGTATTTTGTGATAATTTGGAAAAAATATTTACATAAAAATACTGTTAACGCAAATCGCTTATTAAATCAATACTTCTAAACTGAGTGGAATTGTCTCGACAATTGTCAACTTTGATAAACCTATACTTTATATAATATAGCAACATCGTTGTGGTACTTCCCCGGTTACAACGAAAATAATTGCTCAAAGGTAGCTCACAAAATACGATCCAACCTGCGATTTGTAAATAATAGAGTCGTTCAAGTGTCTCAAGTCGGGCGATCTGTTAGGTCAGTCTGTAATCCAGTGCGGCAGCGCGGCGGTGCAGCTGCGAGAAGGTAATAAAAAAGAGTTATAGTAGAGAAGAAAAGGAAAGTCTCCGTCTCGGGCCACTGTTACTTAGGGATAAAGGGCTCAGCTCTCGGTGGGCGATAATCATAATTTTTACTTACAAGCGCACAAGTATCCCGGCATTAGACGGCGGTCGCTCGACAAATCTTTCCTAACTGTGACCTAACTTCGCGACTTCAGTCTTTTCGAGGTTGGATATTGAGGTATGCTATACGCGTTTCAGCTATTATGTGGGAGCTTTGGTGTATCATTTTATTTGAAATACCTGTCATTTGATGACACTTTGTAACCATATCTGCATTTTGTAGTAGTAAGTATTTTCGTTGTGATTATCTGAGGAACCAGGTTAGTAAGTACCTACCACGATTCGATGCGATTTTATGGAGTATGTTTTCTTTAATAATTATGGCTTAATCATAGTTAACAATTGACCAATTGACAATTGAATTGAACAATTGGCGGTATGTGGTTACTTATTTATAATTGCTGACCACATTTATTGATTGAGTCGCCTTTATTTAAGTATCTCGCCAATTCAAACAACTTTATTAGGTTTGAGGTTTTGTCTTTGCGAAGTAGTCCCTCACAGCTATTTTCAAGAACTCGGCATAAACCAGCGATCAGCCTTATGACTTGTTCACTGCCATTTCAACATAGGTACTCATTAGATAGAGACAGTATACTTTTTACCGCGGTCCAGACTCCCATGGGAATATTTTTTTGGCAACTTTATCTACACGGGTTTTTTGCGTAGGCATAGCATTAAATTTCATAGGATACTTTTCACCCCGATCGAAAGATCCCACGGTAATAGTTTTTTCCTGGGTGTAACAGATTGTCACTATTTTCATAACTTCATAACGCAAGGGAGCAAAGAGATGACCTTATTTTGAACTAAAAAAAACTTAAAGTACGAAAAAGCACATACTTTTTAACTATTTCGAAAGTTACAATGAAAATAAATTTTTCTGCCAGTAAAACGAAGAACAATGTTTCTTCGCGTCCAAACTGTGCAATTGGGTGCGAGTTGACTTGATATTTAACACAGGGGTAACATAATGGACAAAGATAGCATTCAACGCAGGTGAAGTTGCGGGCAAAAGCTAGTGTGTGTATATAAGGATAGGCAAGAATGTACACATATAGGTAAATAAAGACAAAAGTCATTTCCAAAGTGCAGTACAATACATAAGAGAGTTGCTTCAGACGTGGGGTCGCGGAGGCTCTCCGGCGACGGTCGATTAAGGAAGCGAGTGCAGCGTTGCCTTGACGACGCCGCCATCTTGTCCCCTTCCACCCCCTAACTCCCCTATCATCTCCAACAACACCCACAGTAAACAACCCGCTATATCGTTGCACTGAAACACTCGATTATATTTAAAAGTTTCCCCTTGAGTTGCTTTCTTGAATCTCTGCCGTCATAGAAAATTGGCAATTTAGTGTGTAAGAGTCTTTATGCCTATCAGTCAAATCAAAGTATTTAGTATATCTTAATAAGTATACAATTAATATAACCCGGAAGTAGAGGATACAACAAATTATACAGTTCTGTATGTCTTAATTGAAGTGTCAAAAAAGTTACTTTGTTCAGGTGCTCGTGGCTCAGCTGTATTTAGCGAAGTTAAGCAACGTAGAGAGTGGTCAGTAATTGAATGGGTGACTGACTAGTAGTGATGGGCGTAGCCAGATTTTGGATTAGGGGGGGGCAGGCTTGGCTAGGGGGGGGCAGACCTGATAGAATATGTCATTATAATATAGAAAACATGTTCATTTTCAGCCAATTCCTTCAGGTAATGGGCACCTAGGGGGGGGGGGGGCAGCTGCCCCCCCTGCCTGTACCTCGTTACGCCCATGCTACTAGTAAATTTTTTCGGCCTGTCATGTTTTTCAGAGGGCACTTTAAACCATCTGCTCTGGTTTTGTTAATGACAAAAGTCAGTGGCCTCATAAGCGGCCTAAATATACTGACTGTCGAGTGCCCACTAAATTGGCTAGGTCTACTTATTTGAAACGGGCTAGCGCGGCAGAGTATGACTTTAGCCTCCTTTCTCTAAGGACAGGCCTTTGCTCCTGCAGTGGGGCGTGTCACGACTGAGGTAAGATTAATACTTACCGGAAGTAGAGAATAAGACTAATTATTTAATTTGATTGATTGATTAATTTTTTGTTTAAATTTAAATTTAATGCTTTAATTTAAATATGCACTGCTTTAGCCCTAGAGCCGAAAAGTAAACAAAGAAAAATTCAGTCACATTGGGCAAAGTCAGTCACCTATACAGCCGCGCTTCGATTAATACTAGGTATATTTCCTAACTTGGTAGTAGATTTTTTGTTTGTGATGTTATGTAAGATAATTGTTTATACCAGTTACTTATGTGGTTTAGCACTACCGGAAAACCGCGTTTAAATTAAAATTTTGGTAGATATGACAAATTAAAAATTATTTATAATAGTAAGTTTTTTGGGGGGAAAGACTCTTAGTTGTTTATATTGATGAGTAACTAACGTGATTCACGGAAGTGGTAAACATAAAAAGTTAAGGGGTAACAACCCTCGATTTTCTGCTATTTTTTCACATTTTGTAATTTTTTGTCTAGCTTTGACGCGCAGTATCTCGGTTAATATGGTGTCAAAAATACGTTTGATTAGTAAAACTGAAAGTAAATTTAATGTTCTAAAACTTTGTGATAGCAATTGGTACATAAAAACCGCTTTGTTAAAACAGAAAAACTAAAAAAGCCCAATAATACTTTCCGGATACCCCCCTATATCTAATTATATTAACCGGACTAACACTATTAGCATGCTAAAATGCCGAGACCGAAACTCAAAATATACTATACGATCAACAAAAGTTGACTGACCACCAATGCTTCCTGCATTCATGATTATTGAACTGAGAATGAAGCGTACAAAAGTGACACCGAAAAGCTCGAACCAGGGAGCTTATTGGGAACAGCTTCTAGCTATTTGAACTCTGGAATTCGTGACTAAAATGTATGGAAGTGTAACTTACCTCTCGAAACCCGTAAATGTACTTGCATACATTTTTCTCTCGAATTCCAGGGTCCGAATAGCTCGAGACTGTTGCCAATATGGTCCCAGGTTGGTGAAGATGCTGAGCGGCGAACGCGAAAATAGTGTATTTCAACTTTCCAGCCATGCTCTAATTCTAAGTTATCGGATGGAAGTGGATGATCTTACCATCGATAGGGGAGGCAACATAGAACTTTCGGTGTCGACCACTTCGCTGTTCCCTGAAACCTCCTTGAAAATCATCAAATTCTTGGAGAATAACTAGCGGTACTAGACTTCTACCTACCTCGATTTTTTTTGTACTTGGAACTCTTACTTACCTACTATTACTTATTTTGTACTCTTCAAAGATTACTGCGTTGTCGGTCCGCCAGACACTAAAAGACAAACCTTTATGTAGTTTGTCGTAAAATCTTTGGTACAAAAATTGTTTGAATCTGTTTATATAAAAGAAGAAACTGACGGACTGACTGATTTAATGACATATCAACGCACAGCCTACACCACTGGGTCTAGGAACTTGAAATTCGGCCTGTGGGTTCTTTATGTGTCATAGGGCTCCACTAAGAAAGGATTTTGAAAAATTAATTTCTAAGGGGGTAAAGTATGGTTTGGAAGTTTGTATGTTAATCCGTAATTTTTAAAGCTAAATGTATAAAAATTGGTATTTGGTCTTGAGGTTGAAAATGAAGATTGACGTGTTTCACCATTTTTAGGGTTCCGTACCCTAAGGGTAAAAAACGGGACCTATTACTAAGACTCCGCTGTCGGTCCGTCCGTCTGTCACCAGGCTGTATCTCATGAAACGTTATAGACAGTTGAAATTTGCACAGATGATGTATTTCTGTTGCCGCTATAACAACAAATACTAAAAAAAACAGAATAAAATAAATATTTAAGGGGGCTCCCATACAGTAAACGTGATTTTTTTTGCTCGGTTTTGCTCTATACTGATAACAGCAACAGGTAGACGCTTGTAATATTCACAGAATATTAAGTAATATAGTCACTTTAGAAATAAATAATTAAATTAAAATAAATCCAATATTTAAGGGGGGAGGGGGGGGGCGTGATTCCGACTCGCAGTTGGCCGGTTTTTGATAAATCATACCCAAGTGGGCCAAACAGGGGATGAAAATTTGTATGGAAATTCCGATCAAAAGTGCACGCGGAGGATGGAAATGCTGAATTTAATAATGTAAAATAATACATGATTAAGATAGCTTTAAGCTTCAACTTCATAGAATAAGAACGGCACCTCTAACGCTATATACCTAAAATAGATTGGTAAATATTTTATATACCTACCTACACGTTAGATGAGCTCATAATATTAAAGCAGCTAGGTGGAAGCAATCTGTTCCACGTTCAATGTATTATGTTGAATTATAAAGGCACCTTGCCCCGCTTGCTTATAATTTATTCATGAGGGAAGGCACGTTAAATTTGAACCTGCGGCTGAAACGGAGGCGTTTAGGCGTAAAATGTCAAATTTTTACATGAAATAATTTGTTTTTCTTAAGGATTTATCTATAAGTTCTTTCTAGTTGATATAAAATTTGGTGTATTGCATTGCATTTCCTTAAATATACAATACTGAAGTTGTAAATTGTAGGGGAGAACAGGGTAATGGGAGCCTACTAAGTTTGTTAAAATTCTTGTAATTTTTAATATTCAACTCTTACCTACATTATTAAAGTATACTTTAATCACAGTAATAATCAACCACAGACACGTATAAAGGCACAATTACAGTTTTACAAAAAAAGTCAGTCGCTCCTATTACCCGACAAATGCGGCTAATGAGAGCCCATTTAAGGCTCATACGGGAAATGGGAGCCTTTATTATTACTCTAAACCAAAAAAATAACAAAACGTACTTTAAATGAGATCTTAGTGATTGTAATTATCTTTTTGAAATTATTAATGGAAAACTAAAGATCCAGACCGAAATGCCTCCTCTTTTGAGAACAGATACCGCATTTACCACCGTCCAAGAAGCTTTCGTGGTTGTCCAATTTCTTTTACGTGGCATTTAAACAAAAAATAAGGTAGGTTATGGCTGTAAAATGACTTAACAAAGCTAAGCTAAAGCTAGGCTACCATTAGCCGCTGACCGCCATTTTGACAAGTAATAATATAAATTTTTATTTCTATTTTAAATCACAATTCAATTAATGGGACTCATTAGTATATGAATCTAGGGAAATAATAAGCATAAATACAATTAAATAAGAATATAATTTCATGCTTACCTTGATGCTGGCAGTTCACAATTTTTTGTAAGTGTGAAGCGAAAAACACACAATCGTCCCTCGGGACTAAACGAATGGCATTAAGGGTTCGAGCGCGTCAGGTGAAGTTTGCCGACAGTTGACGGAAGCAACCGAGTGCTTACGATCGCGCGAATATGCATGCGCTTCGTTCAATCAACATAGCTCCCATTGCCCGACGGCTCTCATTACCCTGCGTTCCCCTAAAGCTTATAGTAAGATACTATCTTTTACCCGCGGCTCCTCTCGTGCTTAATTCGATTATCGGCCTGAAATTACTACGGCAGCAGCTCCTTGATCATGGGTATCGTGGAATTTGGTAATAATTATTTCTGCGCGATTTTTCTCGGACAAAACGTATCCTATGCCCTTCTTCATCACTTCAACAATCTCTGTACCAAAAATCAATCGGTTGCTCTATTGTGACGTAACTGACTTGCACTAATATATATATATTGATTAGGATTGTAATAAATTGATTAAACAAATGAAACAAACTGAGTGAATGTATTACACACACAGGTAAGGGGTTCCGTACCCATTCCAAAGTTAAAATACAGAAAAAGTTGATTTTAGAGACAAATATTTGAGTTTTATAAAACTTTTTCTAAAACCTTTAGAATTGATTTTTCTAAAAATTTTCTTTGGATTGTAACTAAAAAAAGTGGTTACAAAATTTGAATGAATGTGCTCTATTTATTATGAAATACCTACAGAGAAAGGGATCATGAAGAAAGTATAGGGTAAGGGTTCTGTGTACTATCTAATAAATACACCTAATCTCTTTTGGCCTAGTTTTTTTTTTTTTTTATTCCACTAAGGTGGCAAACAAGCTTACGGTCCGCCTGATGGTCAGCGTAAGCTATGGACGCTTGCAACACCAGGGGTATATCTCGCGCGTTGCCGACCCTTCAAAAATCTAAAACTTCTTTCTTGAAGAACCCCATATTGTAGTCCTTAGAGAAAACCTTGGCAGGGAGCTCATTCCTCCACCCTAGCGTTCGCGGTAGGAAGTTATTCTGAAACCGAACTCTACGCGACCATTTCGATTCTAAAGTGTGAGAATGAATTCCCTGCCGATAGCGAGCGGTGCGATGGTAGAAAATAGCCGTGGGAATCATTTCAAACAATTCCTCAGAACACATTCCATTGTAAAAGTGTTAGAACACACACAGGGAGCCTAAGCTAGTATCCGGGTGCACCCGCCCAGAGGTGGCAGCAGTACTCCATATGGGGCCGAACTTGCCACTTGTAAAGCAGCAACCTTTGCCCCGACGTCAAGTACTGCTTCGCTCTGTTGAGTACACCAAGCTTCACCTTGCCTTGCACTTGATCTCGGAACTGAACATCGCTGGAGATGTCAATACCAAGGACACCAATGCTCTTTTACCTATATGCAGTTATACTTTTACTTTATTTTTGTTAGTTTATTAATGGCAAATTGAATATATCTATTTATATACAGGCTTGATTAAGATTTAATGACTCACCACGAAAAGGCAAACATTTTAAGGGGAAATATTTTCCAACGCACTTAGTTTCAAACAACCAAGCAATTTTCCTCACAATATTTTATAAGAAAAGAAAACTCCTTTGAAGTCGGGAACAAAGCCAATCCACCGCAGTTATCCGTGATATTTTCAAGTAAAGTCGTACCTTATTCACAAACATCGAATTCTGTATACAATACAGTGCGAAACGAAATTCGAAAGATAGATAATTTCGAAGAGAACGAAATAAGACGAAGGGAAAAAAATATAAATTGAATAGTAGAATATACGCATCCCGGCATTACCATAAAGGCAACAGGGATCAAGTAGGATTCCTCTACGAACTTTTTTATTTTCCTCTACATCTAAATCTCACAGGGAAAGCTTCGTGAATCTGCAAATGTTGATTTGATGAAGTCGCTGTGTCGACTACGTATTGCGACGCGACTGGGTCCGTATTGGGAAAATATGTATTGCTGGAGACTTGACAGTTATAACTCATATGATCACGTAGACCATGGCCTGATCTGATGTCACCTTTAGCCCTTCGACATCATCTGTATATGATCTTGGAATAGTACATTGTGTATTAAGGGTGGTAAGGAGAAAATTACTAACGAGAGGCTATTTAGAAGCCTAAGGCCCACAATGTTTTTTATAATATTTGCGAGTAAATAAATATAAATATAAGGTGTCTCACGTTAAAACTTGTAATTGCTCGCTTGTAGTGTGTGCTTATTAACAGACACTTTTTAAACATACTTAATAGAATGAGCGCGTCATTACCGCCCATGAGTTCTATAAGCGCGCGCTTTATTATAGAAAAGTAAAATTTACAAAAAAAAGCCCATAGAAAAATTAAGTTCTTAGCTCCCGCTTTGCCTTCACGTAATGACACTGTTTACGAGTAAGTGTGACGAAAAACAACTAACCACGTCGTACAATCAAAAAACTCGTATAATAATTACAAATCAATAAAACAATGACTACTATTTCACAATCCTTTTGATATTCGGGCCACAGAGCTTACGGGGAGCAAAAGGTTGGCAGGGCAAGGGCGGTTCCGCAGTCTGAGGGCGGATTACGGCGCTCATCCATTGCGGTCATTAAGACACATTACCCTGGGATCTCCCGCACTCCCGCGAAAATGGATACGCTTTTTAATTCAACTTTCTTCCTTCATCGGCAATTTGCATGATTACTTTCGTTTTTATTATGCCCCGGTTGGTGATTTCGTTGCCACTTTCTTTCTCCTAAGTGTATTAGTTCTCAAATGAGCTAATCTTTTTATGTTTTAATTAAAATTTAAGTTTCGTAAGTAATACATTTTGGTAATAGTCGTTGAAAGAAAAAGCCACAGGGTTTTTTCTATTATTCTTTTTGTCAGCTGGAAAAAGAAAATCCTTTAAACAACTATAAATAACATGATTGAAACTTCAATAATTATTTAACGCAATCAAACCTTATTAATTACAAAAAAACCCTCATAGAATTTCCATGAAACATGGTGCCCAAAGTGGAGGCAACTTTGGTTGTCTACCAGTCGTATTCTTTGTGCCAAGTAGTAGTGTCTTGTCTCATTGATGAGAAAATTACACAGTTCATGGTACCAAATAAATATCAGAGGCGGAATTGAACCGAGAGAGATTTTAAGTATATATCGTTATTAATAACGACAACTCGGACCGATACGGCTTAAAGTGCCCGCTAAATATCTTTTTTACAACTAAGCGCTCACCAATCCAGGCACTGAACGCGACTGACATTAGTTAATTTCACTGATTTCTTTTAATTTTCTTAGGCATTTAAAAATTTCAGTACAAGAAAATCTAACACATTGTTTCGTCTTGATATTAATAAAAGTCAATTAGGTAGTGTTGTTTATAATAGCAAAAAAAATATTTAACAACTTTAGCAAGGTACGTACTTAATTTCCTCAACTTAAATTGTTTTGAATGTCAATATTTAAAAGTTGATAGGTCAAATTTAAGCGACTTAGATATTACAATAGACTTCGAGTTTTGCTCTTTGTATTGTGTTTCGCTTCGTCTCGACCATTTTTTTACATCTGGCTAGGAAATGCGCTCCTGAACAGTATAGCAAAAATCTCATGTATCACCTGTAACCGCAGTACTTATTCTGTATGTCTTCACACATTAGACAGAATACAAAGTGTGACTGCTACATGATTCCAAAACTGACTCATCGCAGCAAATAATTTAGGAATCGTATAAAAGTCGTAGGCTCACCATCGTTTGTCACCTTTCTATGGGTTTGTAGCCAAATAGCAAAAACAGAATCCTTGTTATATCATCATATAGTCCATTCGTCTTTAAGTCCGTAATTCCATTTGTCGCACCCTTATTATTCCGGCCTATCCGGCGAGTAGCCGAGTGGTGACCGGCAGAGTAGAGTAGTCCCGACCTCTCACTTACCAAGGTGTCGTAAGAGGGGACTAAGGTTGAAATTTTTAACATGCGGTATCCATCAAATCCAGTCAAGTCTAACGACTAATGGCGGTTTAACTATTATAACCAGCGTTGCTAATAAATAGGCAGGGCTGATGACGGGCAACCCCTCCCCTTATGATTAGCACATTCGCGCCCTATTAACATTCATTGATATTAAAAACCTAGTAACTTTAAACTGATGCTGCAGCACCCCCTGGAACTTGCAGAATACCCAGCTCCTTGCCAACTTACAGCTGAGGTACCACGTTTGGGCTTGTTGTATAATGGCATCAATAAATAAGTTATAGATAGATGGTGATCAGGGTCTGATGATGGAGCAGGAAAGAGAAATGAGGATAAATTGTTAAGGAATTCTAAAGCTACTTTCACTCGTTCAATCGATGTGTTATTATTTTGGGTCGGGGTTTCTTTTCTATTTTGAATAAGTTCACTAAATGTAAACAATTATTTCCTGAAAAACCGATAGCTATTAAATTATATAAATTCAGAGAAAAAATATTTGTGTAGGCATAAAGTTTTGTTATCACTTTTATATGACAAAACATTATTATTACCCATCAGCATATCTGCTGTTGGTAAGTGACGTTGGTAAAGCATGTGCGCAAATCAACAAAACTAACTAAATATTGTGATAACTAAGGCACGTAATAATTCTACGCGTGATTAAATTGTCATTTGATTTAAGAGAATAGTTGCCTACTGACTTGTTGCGTGGTTTTTTGCTTAGTTTAAAAAAGGGGGATCTATGCATACATGTTTACTTAAGACTAATGTAAATATGCCTGTAAGTACGAGTACAAATGCATGTAGGTCAAAATTTAAATTATTCACAGCACCCTTGGTGTCGACATCTCCAGCGATGTTCAGTTCCGAGATCATCTGCAGGACAAGGTGAAGCTGGCATCCAAAAAACTTGGTGTACTCAACAGAGCCAAGCAGTACTTCACGTCGGGGCAAAGGTTGCTACTTTACAAGTCGCAAGTCCGGCCCCATATGAAGTACTGCTGCCATCTCTGGGCGGGTGCACCCGGATACCAGCTTGGCCCTTTTGACTCGGTTGAATGACAGGCTGTGAGAATTGTCGACAATTACAAACTCACTTGTGGTATCGAGCTCTTAAGTATAAGGGGTTCTGAGGAATTGTTCGTTACCATCGTACCGCTCGCCATCGGCAGGGAATTCATTCTCACACTTAAGAACGGAAATGGTCGCGTACATTGCGGTTTCAGAGAAACGTCCTCCCGCAAACGCTTGGGTTGTGGAATGAGCTACCTGCCAAGGTTTTCTTCAAGGACTACAGTATGGGGTTCTTCAAGAAAGAAGTTATTAGATTTCTGAAGGGTCGGCAACGCGCGGGTGATACCCCTGGTGTTGCAAGCGTTCATAGGCTACGGTGACCGCTAACCATCAGGCGGACCGTAAGCTTGATTGCCACCTTAATGGTTTAAAAAAAAAAAAAAACTAGGCCAAAAGAGATAAGGTGTATTTATTAGATAGTACACAGAACCCTTACCCTATACTTTCTTCATGTATACGAAACGGTCAATTATTTTCAGATTGGTGTGACTTATCAGCTGGCGTGGGCAAGGTCATCAAGGTGCTGTTTTTCCACCACTTCTATTTTCTATGTTTATCAATTCCATCTCTTCTGTTATGTCTTCGCTCTGCATCTTTATGCTGATGATTTACAGCTTTACCGATACTGTCACGCATATTTTTAATGCTGTGAATCTTATAAACAATGATATGCAAAATCTATTTAATTGGGCTAATTCATTCGGTCTGCTTGTCAATTCATGAAAATCTAAGTGTATGATTATTGGCAGTAGATACATGACTAATTTTGTCTCTATGCCAATCCCCCCAATAGAGTTTAATGATAAAGTTATCTCAATAGTCGACACAGCCAAAAATCTTGGGCTTACTATGGACTCCAACTTATCTTGGAATGCAGATGGAGCCTATTCATCTAAAAGAGTCCATTTCACTCTACACTCATTAAGGCGCTTGCAGAACTTTATCCCTATTTCTACTGAAAATACACTAACTTAAACTCTAATAGACTACTAGACTTTTAGACTACGCTGATGTATGTTACTTTGACGCCAATTTAATAGCTTCTATTAAAAAAAATTGAGCGTCTTTAAAACCTATGCATTCGCTATATTCTATACGGTTTACGTAAATATGACCATATCTCCAATTTCAGAACTGAACTCAAGTGGTTTGATCCGTTTCCGACGGAATACTCATACTCTTCTTTATAACATTCTCTACAAGCCTTGAAGTCCTTTATATTGACGTGAAACCATTTGATTCCATTAAGTTTTTTTTTTTTTTTTTTTATACCACTAAGATGGCAAACAAGCTTACGGCCCGCCTGATGGTAAGCGGTCACCGTAGCCTATGGACGCTTGCAACACCAGGGGTATCACTTGCGCGTTGCCGACCCTTCAGAAATCTAATAACTTCTTTCTTGAAGAACTCCATACTGTAGTCCTTGCAGAAAACCTTGGCAGGGAGCTCATTCCACAACTTAAGCGTTCGCGGGAGGAAGTTTCTCTGAAACCGCACTGTACGCGACCATTTAGGTTCTAAAGTGTGAGAATGAATTCCCTGCCGATGGCGAGCGGTGCGATGGTAGAAAGTAGCCGTGGGCATCATTTCGAACAATCCTCAGAACACAACCCATTGTACAAGCGGTAGAACACACACAGTGAGGCAAAGTCTCTCCTCAGACTTAAGGGCTTGGCAAGTGAGTTTGGAATCGTCGACAATTCTCACAGCCCGTCGTTGAACCGAGTCAAAAGGTCCAAGCTGGTATCCGGGTGCACCTGCCCAGAGATGGCAGCAGTACTCCATATGGGGCCGAACTTGCGACTTGTAAAGTAACAACCTTTGCCCCGACGTGAAGTACTGCTTCGCTCTGTTGAGTACACCAAGTTTTTTGGACGCCAGCTTCACCTTATCTTGTAAATGATCTCGGAACTGAACGTCGCTGGAGATGTCGACACCAAGGATCCCAATGCTCTTGGAGATGGAGAGGGGAGTGTTCTGGAATTGTGGGACCACAGTGAATGGAGTTTTCTTAGCGGTGAAGGTGCACACTTGTGTCTTTGAAGGGTTGAATCGGACCAAGTTTACCCGTCCCCAGTCAGAGACCTGGGACAGTGTGGTCTCGATTTGAGACACAAGTTCTCCGCGGTTTTCCTCCACAACGGAACGAGGGATGTTTGCACGACCCGTGTAAAAAGCGTCTCCAGTACTGTCATCTGCATAGCAATGTATGTTGTTGATGTCCAACATGTGATTGATATGCAGTAGAAACAGCGTAGGAGACAGCACAGAGCCTTGCGGGACACCAGCATTAATGTCCATGCTATCAGAGCAACTACCGTCAACTACGGTTCGTATGCGTCTGCCGGACAAAAAGCTAGCCACCCATTTGCACAAACCCTCGGGCACTCCGTAAGATGGCAACTTCTATAGAAGACCGCGGTGCCAGACCCGATCGAACGCCTTCGCTATGTCCAGGCTACATGCCAATGCCTCCCCCTGACTCTCAATGGCTAGTGCCCATCGGTGTGTGAGATACACTAGAAGGTCACCAGTCGAGCGACCGTGGCGAAAGCCATATTGACGGTCACTGACCAGATCGTGTACTTCTAGGTATCTTAGAAGCTGTGTGTTGATCACACGCTCCATCACCTTAGAGAGGAGAGAGGTAATAGCGATAGGCCTGTAATTCGATGGATCTGATATATCGCCCTTTTTGGGCACCGGGTGCACATTCGCAGTCTTCCATGAAGACGGAAATTGCCTAGTGTGGTAGGAAAACGCGAAGAGGCGCGTGAGTACAGGACATAACTCAGGAGCACACTGCTTAAGCACCACTGCTGGTATACCGTCTGGCCTACTCGACTTATGAACGTCTAGAGAAAACAACGCCCGCCTGACCTCCCGCTGCGTTATGGAGATTTCCGGCATGGTCTTACCGCACCACGGTATAGTAGGTGGTACAGCGCCTTCATCGTTCATATTCGAGTTCGAGGCAAAGAGACTGCCCAGTAGATCGGCTTTCTCTTTAGCACTATGGGCCAAGTCACCATCGGTCTTTCGCAGTGGTGGTAACGACGACTGGCAGAAGTTCCCTTCGGCAGCTTTGGCAAGCGACCAGAAAGCACGACTCCCAGAAGGATAGCTCGCAAGTCGCCCACCTATTTTGCCGATGAATTGGAATTTTGCTCTGGCAGTTGCTTTCTTACTGAACCTCGAGGCAGCATTTAATTTGCGTTTTAACCATCGATATGAAAAAACAATAGATATGTCCAAAAAGCACCGGCAGGCTAGCCGCCCATAGTCTAATTTTTAGACTATGTTGAGTAGCGCATCGATTTGACGCAACAAACACAAGGTCACCCTCGGCGAGTGAACATCTAAAGATATTTTGTTTGTTTTATTTGAATAATGTCGTATTGTGCTGTAAAAAGTTGTAAAAACTATAAAAAAAAGGTAAATAAGAGTTCCAGCGACGTAACTTATCACACTTTAGTATTATTTTTTCATAAATAACCGATTTAATTTAATTTATAATAAATTACTTTAATAGAGGTGCACTATTTTTATCGAAATCATGTTAGTCATCACTGTAATCTTGTTCATAAAAAGTGTTATTTTTTCAATTTCATGGCATAATTTTAAACCTTTCTTTTTATTTGTGATAAAAAGAATAAATTACACTTGAACTGTGACTGTTTTTCAAGATTATTAGGATATCGTTTCATAAATTCACAACGAAAATAAATCGAAGGCAATAAAGTACCTCACCTCTATTTGAGTAGAAATTGTTGTGGAGTCTTTATTTCGAAAAATTATTGACCTAAGCTAAACCGTATTACAATGACATAAAGAATAAATTAAATATGTGATGCGCCATCTACCCGTGAGTAGCTAAACTAATATCTATATCGCTTAGCGAAATAGCTTAATTTGCTTAGTGTTGTACGCATGAGATAAAGATATCGATGTTTTTTACCCGTTGTGGTCAATTTACACCTGTGGAAATGAAGTGAATTGATGCTTGTAGTCAATGGAATGTTTTAGGGTTGCGTTCAAATTTCAAAAGCGTTGGAATAATTGAATTATTTTTAAAAAGTTAAATAATTCTGTCAACCTGTGGGTACAATCAGTTAAATAAAGATTTAATTATACATTTTAACGCGCTTATTTAATGCAAAATACATCTAAAAATACTGCTTTTTATCCGACTAATATTTTAATGCGAAAGTTTGGATGTTTGTTACTCAATCACGCGTCAACCACTGGACGGAGCGGGATGAAACTTGGCACACATTTAGGTTTAGTCCTGAAATAGAAAGAAAATAGGCTATTTTTTATCCCGGAAAATTCACAAGTTCCCCACTTTTCACAAATTCCACTTGTACGAACTACAGCTTTACAACTTTCATAGTACCATCAAGGAGTTTCCGTAAAAATTTCCCGCCGATAACTAGTTAATTTAGGGCGGGTGGAGTAGCTGGGCAAAATCTAGTCAGTAAGAAACTGTTGTATAATATTGTGTCAAAGTACATATAGTTTAAGAGAATTTGTCTAGCCCCAAGCTTTCCTGTGATTTATAGAAGTGTTTCGTTGTTTTATTTAATATACAGAATGATAGACTTGGATAATGTTTTTATTTCGCTTATTTGTTAAGCTTTATGTTATGTGATCGTTAACTTTTGCATTCTTTTGCGAGACTTCTTAACGTCTGGAAAATAATACAACGAGTAGTGTATGTGGAGTAAAACCTATAACTAGCTTTTGCCTGCTGCTCTGACTGCACTAAATTTTGTTATCAGTGTTAAATTTCTACGGAAACTTCTTGTTTTTAGAAAGAAAGTTTGCAATAGCAAGCTACAGCTGAAGCTATAATTCGTCCGCGTGTAATTTAGTTATAGTTATTTCTACGGGTACTTTGGACTCTCGGTATTTTATACTATCTCTGGGCCAAATTTTAGGTTTATATGATGCTCCAGGGCGTTGTAAAGGAAGAACAAACAAACTTTTACATTTATTTTATAATAGTATAGTAAGTATAGATTACTTTTCAAATTTCAAATCATATTATTAAATTAAATTAAATTAAAACTCATATTATTTATTATTTTTATGATAAAACTTTTAGCGTTCATCTATATATTTTCATGCCATGAATCAAATTCTATAAAACAAGCCGAGGGTAAAGTTTAAATTTTGAACTAATTTAGCCGTCTTAACGTAATGCGTGTTAATACAAAGTTAAGTTAAAGAATAAAGGTACAAGTAAGGTAAGGTAAAGTATATCTATATTCCAACTATGTACTATCTAAATCACAATATTATTTGCTGTTTTATATGTCCACTGCTAATTAGAATTAAATTATTTAGGTTCATTCATAATTTAAGTATATTTCATTAAATTAGACTTTTAAAAAGCCTAAAATCGCCAGTTTAATTAACGATTTTATAGATTCAGAATGATTTTACTACCGATAGTATAAAAATATGTGTTGATAGTTAGTTAGGACTTTGAATTTTCCAAAGATATTTTTGATCATCAAGCATCATAGTAATCTATCGATAATTTTATTCATATCGCCACAGGAACAACACTGGGTCTAATGTAAAGTTAAAGTACTCCTACTCATCACAAGATGTCACTAGTGTCAACGTGTAAGCCTTATGTAATGAACATAAGGTTTAAATTGGAAAAAAAAATGTGACTTTCTTGCCCCACTTCACCTACTCCACCCCCCCTATCAACGGCTACGCCGGTTTCCGAACCACAGTGTCATGTTACCATATCTATTGTTTTTTCATATCGATGGTTTTAACTCAGAAATATTCGGATCCTTATTAAAACGAGCCGTGGTCCAAGCCTCATATGCATTTTGCTTAAGAATTTTAGCTTTTCTGCAAGACCTATTAAACCACGGTCGTGTTTTGACGCCGGCAGCTACTTGCGGGTTAGGAATATAGCATTCCATACCAGCAAGGATTGTCTCAGTGACTGCGGCTGCGCAGACGTCAGGATCTTCTGAGTTAAAGCAGATCTGCCTCCACGGGTACGATGCGTAAAATTCTCGCAATCCATCCCAGTCTGCCGACTTATAGTGCCACACACGACGCCAATTAGTTGGCCCAGAAGGATCGGGTTGTGTGCATGACACTTGAGTCCGAACGAGACAGTGGTCCGAGGAGCCAAGAGTCGCATCCACTGAGACGGAGTACCCGTCCGGACGAGTAGTCAGCAGAAGGTCCAGTAAGGAGCTCGTATGTTCCTCTATATCTGGTATTCTCGTTGGAGAAAGTACCAGCTGAGAGAATCCATAGGTCAGAGCAAATTCATGAGCAGATATCCCAGCATAGTTATTGGTTCGAGAACTGAGCCACTCGCGATGGTGGGCGTTAAAGTCTCCCAAAATAACTAGTTCTGCTGTGGGATATTGCTCTAGAACTTTGTCAGTCGTCAAACTCAGGTGCGTGAAGAGTCGAGTTACGTTCGTGTCACCGCTATGAGACCTGTATAGGCACGCATAGATACGAGTGTGGCCGCCGTAATCTACGCGCACCCACAATATCGACAGGTCCCTGTCTTCAAGGCTATGAAGTCGGCGACAGCAGATATCCTCCCGGACGAACATACATACACCGGCACGACTCATAAAATTGTGTTCGAGTTTGTAGCCGGGATAGTGAAGGTATGATGTGTCGGCCGGGCAGGATATCTGCGTCTCCGTTAGAAAAAACCAGTTTCTACACAATTATTGAAAATACCACGCAACGTTATTGACTTTTTAATAATTCATTTTCTGTTCGGGCCGCTATTCTGTGGAATTCTCATTCGGATACGCTTAAAGATAGTTCATCGACTGAAATTCTTAAAATACGCTTAAAGGAGCAACCACTATTTGAGGAACACTTGAAAATATAAAAATTAATTTTATGACCATCGAAAGCTATTCCATTTATTTTATACATACTTATTTTATTCAAATTTTTTTTTTCTAGTATATAATTATGTATTTATGTAATTATTTTATTTGTATTTGATTGTATGTGTATATGTAGTTATATTGTTATTAAATTTCATATGTTATTAATTCAATATTATCTAGATAAAACTTTGTTGTGCAAGCCCTTACCACCTTTTTTTGTATATTTATTCTTTCTCTGGGTTTGCGGGAAGAAATCTCTGGCACCGCAAATCTTTGTACTATTTTTTTAGAATTATTATATCTGGTAATGTATTTTTTTTTTGTACAATAAAGGATAAAAGTAATTAATAAAATAAAATTAGGAATATATCTTTTTAATTATACTTTCTATATATGTACGTACACATTTTTGCATTTTTATAAAAACTATTGCAATCACACTTGGCACTCTAAAACAAAAAATAAAAATAGGCCTAAAAATGAATTAAAAAGTGTGTTAGTTAACTTAAACTTAAAACAATATCCTCCTCTAAATGTCGGAGGGTAACGATACTCTTAACATTAAATATGTACAAATGTTATTTCGGCCGGCTGTAAGTCAAATCGACATGAATACATGAATCAGATACTTTTAGTATGCAGACATGTGCAAGAAATTTTGATTTTAAAAATTTAGGGTACAATCTAAAATAACAAACATTCATACCAATAGGTAACATAAAACCTGAAGATTCTCCAAACACATGGTTTTTTTGTTAAGAGAATATGTGTTCAGGGTATCAGCATAAGAATCTATTTTACATACTAGCTGTGCCCTCGACTTTGTCCGCGTGAAATTTCGATGGTGGATAAAAAGTTTATATGCATATTATACTTGTAAAATATTCAAACTCAAACTTTTTTTATTTAAGTTGACTTTAAAATAGCACTTTTGAACCGTAAGTTTAATTATTAATTTATTAAAATACCACCGGTTCGAAATGATTTTACTACCGAGAAGATACGGAAAGAAACTCTTTAGATATTCTAAAATTAATTACACTATTACTTAGGAAATAAAGCCTAAAAACAATTGTGAAAAAGTATCCTTACACCCGATCGCAACGCAACCTAACGGGTCCATTTTCAAATCTAGGCCATCCAAAAACACACCCAAACACAGTAAAAAAAAAATCAATTTAAACGCGTAACCGTCTGTTTAGGAGTGACAATCCCAAATACAGCTTAACGTACTGTGTTCAATTTTTAATCTAACTAAAGGCTTCCGACGCTTTACCATCCATACACAAAATATCATCAAAATCGGTTCAGCCGTTTAGGAGGAATTCGGTAATAAACACATGTACATGTATAAAGAAGAATTTTAAGAAAAAAATATATGCTCTTTAAAATACCGCTGTATTTTTAAAAGCAATATAATATAATCTTTCGGATTTTTGTTTGTTCGTGTGTCTCTCTGTATGTTTGTGTTGGCGTCACACGAAAACTAAATCGAATGCGGTATTAACACTTGTATTGCTGGACGTCTTACTTAAATCAAGTGGATGTTTCATCTATGCTGCCTGTATAGAAAACCAGTTATTAAGCGAGGACTTGCCTAAGAAATCCTACGCTGATTACCGAATTTAGCGCAAGCGGCGCCGCTGGCAAAAGCTAGTAATAAATAATACGTGATAATTTATCATTCTTATGGTAAAGTAACATTTGGGTAAAAAGTGTTGTAATAGTACACATAGGTACTGGAATTCAGATCCGTAGCCTGAGAACAAACTTTGTCTTCATAAAAGTATGTACATACTTATAACACAAAACTAAACAATGACAATGCTACAATTTAGAAACAATCAAACCGAGCTCTGTGTCATAAGATTAAGAAAGTCCAGCCAAGGTATTAGGATTTGGCAGTGAATGAGGGCGCCTCGTCTTTAACAGCCCAGCTCCACAAATTGCAGACCTTAACGAGGGCATAAAACTGAAGACGCGCTCCCAAGACGCCACAGATTGTACTTAGACTTAGTTTAGGATTAATGGTGTAGAAAACAGATTATCATTGGCTGAATTTCCATTAGTTCAGCCCCTACCACCGGCGCGTGAAAACCTCGCAGATAGCAGCCACTCTCTGTTATTATTTTCCACATAACGGAGCAGCGCCTCTCCCAATTTAATTCTATTACGTTCCTGTCGGGTTTGAACGACAGAACAATAAAGTTGTTTGAGTGGCGACGCTAGGGCTTTGTCGACGTTCGTGTAGTTCCACCTCGATAGGTGAATAGGTATCGGCGAGGCACATGCTTGCAACTTCACTGTTTTAAAATGGAATGGGTTGATTTTTAATTATATTTTGTCTATTTTAATTCTGGTTGCTTTTTATCTTATAGTTTTTTATGTCAAAAGGTAAAAGGTTAACAAATGCCTTGCTATTTATTTTTGTTTAATCTAATGGTAACTATCTATACTAATATTATAAAGAGGAAAGATTTAATTGTTTGTTTAATTATCCTTCCGTACTTATCTTATTCAGATAATTTTTAAACGGCTGAACCGATTGGGTTGAAATTTTATATGGGTATTTTGATGGTTTCCTGGATGATATAAAAATACAATTGGAACCGGTAGGTGGCGCTGCTGTCGGTATGACAACTACTAAACGACTTGACCGATAGGGTTGAAATTTTGTATGTGTTTTACCATGGTTTTACAGACACGAATGTATTATGCCATTAAAAAGGAAAGATTTAATTGTTTGTTTTTTTTTATAATTAAGGAGTTGCCGTAAGAAGCTACGCCGATAACAAAATTTAGGGCGGGCGAAGCCGCTGGTAGAAGCTCGTCTATTTATAAATAATTAAAAGTCTTAATGACCGTTAGATATTATTATTGATTCAAAATCAGCAAAGACTTATTGTATAATTGAAATAGTTCATTTATATACATAGGCCAAGTGCCATGATGTGGAAAAAAATATTGCTGAGGGAACTCTCGAACGGGATAAAAAATACTGTTTCGATTTCTCAGTTCCTTCAATTATACGAACGAGAACCAGAACACCTAATGTCCCGTTGCCTACTTAAAGTGCTTGTAGGTACTCTGTGGTATCACTCGCATAAAAACAAAGAAACAAAGAAATTACCTCTATTTAATATAAGTATAGATATAGATTACCAAAGATTATATTTCAAAATTATATATGTATAATGAAATGCTCATTGTGTTTTTAAAAAGAAAAATTTATTTACATGTATATATATATATACATATAAACTAGCTTTTGCCAGCGGCTTCGCCCGCCCTAAATTTGGTTATTATCGGCATAGGATTCTTACGGCAACTCCTCAATTATAAAAAAAAACACAGAAGGTAATATATTTTTAAATAAAACGTACCGCCCTTCCCCCTCATGACTGCCCGCCGGCCTCGCACATCATAAATGTGCGCGTGCAATACTTGATAATTATTTTGCTGCCACGTTATTTTAAAACTGCGATATCTCCGAAGATATTCATTGTAATCGAATGATGAACAGGGCAATTTAGTTTTAAATTAAATGCTTGTGATGAATAACGTATTTATTTGGATAAGATTAATATCATGTTTATAAAAACATCTTCACAAATAATGCATTATTTTAGAACAAATATGGTTAGCATAAAAAAGGTTATAGTGAGCCAACCTTAAAATATAGACATATGCTGTCGCGGACTTTTTTTTAGAACTTTTATCGGGAAACAAACGTTTACGCAGCGCACGCAGCGGAAGCTCTCAAAAGGATAAAAAAAAACCGATTTTGAAACATTTTTCATTTGTGCTCCGCTCCTATTTGTGTTAGCGTGATGATATATAGCCTATAACCTTCCTCGATAAATGGGCTATCCAACACTGAAATAATTTTTTAAATCCGACCAGTAATTCCTGAGATTAGCGCGTTCAAACAAGCAAACTCTTCAGCTTCATATATTAGTATAGAAAAAAACCCCGATTTTGAAACATTTTTCATTAGTGCTCCGCTCCTATTTGTGTTAGCGTGATGATATATAGCCTATAACCTTCCTCGATTAATGGGCTCACCAAAACTGAAAGATTTTTTTAAATCAGACCAGTAGTTCATGAGATTTGCGCGTTCAAACAAACAAACTCTTCAGCTTTGTATACTAGTATAGATACACACACACAAACTCGCAAATGATTATCTTCTATTCTCTTAATCTTAAAACGAACGGGAAACCAAAATTAGGTTTTTTTTTATTTTTTACTTATTTAAATAACTGCCTTCTTATACAAATAGTTAATACACATTTAACGTGTAAAATTATAATAAACATCAATACCAACCACAAAATTTCTAGCACAAAAACCTTCATTATTAAATGAATAAAAAAACCTAAATCTAAATAAACAAACAACTTTACACTAACAAATTCTTCATTTACTTTAACAAGGCCCATTTTTAATTTTATTATCAACAATTTCTCCGCCGGCACTAGGCAGCGAAGGCGCTAAATTACCCAGATATACGTCGGTATAGCGTACTGTATAGACATAATAACCCGAATTGGGCTGCTTTACGCCTCATCTAGCGCTCGTTATGCCCCCGCCGTAAATCTTCATTCCCCCTTCTTCCCCTTCTTTCCCTCACTGGATTCAGTCACGCCACTCGAACCTTTCTCTATAACCTATTATTCAGTTATACTAACATATTGTATTCTTTGAAAATCGCATCTAATAAGTAGAGAAAGCAAATCAAATGTTTCCACAAGCAATTCGCCACTCAAAATGTGTTAAAAAATGTGGTATCACATGTATATCGCTACAAGTATTTACAAGAATTGCATTAAGCATAATAATATACATTTATGAAATGCCAGTGAATTATTAAGTTACTAGAATTTTGTAGGTTTCAGCTATGGACACCAGAAGTATCACTCGCGCGTTGCCGACCCTTCAGCAATCTAATAACTTCTTTCTTGAATAACCCCATACTGTAGTCCTCAGAGAAAACCTTAGCAGGGAACTCATACCACAACCTAAGCATTTACGGGAGGAAGTTGGTTTCATATATTTAATTAATATAATGAGAACTCTGGTTATGAAATTATTTTCTGGCATGTTACAGATAAATGTTTTTTGCGACTACAGTTAATAGTATGACAATTATATTAAAGTGACGGTATCTGATGCTTTTTAGAAGGGATATGTAACGCAGTTTGAATGAAGAAGTCTGATTGGGGATTCACCTAGCCACATACTATATAATCCCACCAACATTTTATGTAAAGTTGGTTGCGAAGACTCATAAGTTCATAATGCTTTAACAGTTTAAAAGTAATGAGATCTCTAGTAGAGCGAAGCCCTTAGCTGATTTCTCTTGATAGCCCAAGCCCTTGTACCAAGTCCAAAGTATATATCTCTAAGTGCTCTTGAGGCAAGAGTTTTGACTGTACCACATTTATAATAACAAATAACTCCACCTATCAGTCCTGACTCTACAAACTCTACATCTAGGTAAAATCGTATGGCTTGAGCCCAGACTTAAGGGTTTGTGAGTTTGGGATCTTCGACGTTTCTCTCAGCCCGTAGTTGAACTGAGTCAAAAGGGCTAAGCTGATATCCAGGTGCACCCGCTTAGAGATGGCAGCAGTACTCCATATGGGGCCGGACTGGCGACTTGTAAAACAGCAACCTTTGCCCCAAGATTAAATACTGTTTCACTCTAACCATTACTGGCCCCGCCTTCCTTTACCACGGCTGACTTCGGATTACTAGAGGAAAAGGAATAAGATACAGGGAGGATATGTTAAAATTGGCTGATAATTCGTGGAAGTTGTTTAGGAAAATAGTATAATTTAGCTGCAACTCAGGGAGGCCAGGTTTCCAAGTGCACAAACACTTATTCATAGACTCTAATAAGTATTATATATTATTAGTAATAATTATAATATATTAGTGTATATAAATAAGTGTAAGTGTAACTGAATTAAAAAACAAAAAAAATGCATATATTATATATTATGTATTTTCTGTTATATTTTATATATATTATGTATTATATGTTATATATAGTATATGAGTAACCATATTTCATTACGTGGTCCGTAAAAGGTAGTCCTATATAATTGTATGTAATTAATTTATTTTCGAGTAAGCTCCTGGCTAAATATTTTTTGGTACCTTCTAGTGGTCCTGTGAGATGTTTTTAAATAACATTTCTATCTATGCAGCTGTTTAGGGTTTTGTAGCCAAATGAAGAATATAGTTTATTGATGTCCATCCGTATGCCACGGCAAATCTTTACAATTTCGCCATTATTGCTGTAATAATTTCTTTTCTAACTACTGACGACTGTTGTTCGCCACAGATGGCCTTTACAACAACACAAGGACTAGCAAGCTAAAGGCATTTTGAACAGAAGAAACGACAAGAAACTGTTCAGTCGTCGCCTTTTATAATTTTTAAAATTTAACTTGTAAAAGCACCTTGGTATCAGTATACCTTGTATATCACGCTTAAATGGTGTGTCGAAAGCTCCGTTGCTGCTTAATTATTGCCATCTATGAGGATATTATGATGCAATCAATATCAGGATATTGCCTGAACTAAAGTTAGTTGATAAATGAAAACAAATGAAATCAGAAATGCTACACTGTCATAATAATTAAGTTGAATAAATAGAACATTTGGTACACGTACTGAAATATTATTTAAGAAACCTATGCTATGCATAAGTTTCTTGTTGCAATAAATCAGCGTCGCTGTATATTTATTTACTCTCCCTCCCCCCACCTCGGAGAAGCCACCCCTGCCCAAGTCCGCCCGCCCTACGCTCACGTTCCTACATTGCATCTACAATACTCTGTCGTAAAGACACTCCATGTCTTTTAAACTACAACTTCGTTTCCAGCTTAGGTACGGACTGTTGTACCTATTTATGTGACTTTGCTTAGGAAAATTGACCAGGGCTTAAAGAAAAGCGTTGGGAAATGTAAAATAGTTTGGATTAAGTTTCTTTTTTTTGAGCATTCATTTGTACATTATATTTTAGACGTAACATTAAGATTAAACTTTAGACTAGCTGATGCACCTTACTTTATTTGCATAGAGCCATAGTAAAAATGGTTTAAATTGCATTGCGACTGTCACGTCCAATACCTATCTGAAAGAATCATTACTACCTAATATGATAAAACATCAAACGAATGTGTAGTGTCAACATAATTTTATGTTAAGGATATCGGAAACAGTTGCACAAATAATTTACAAATATCACCATTTTAACGTAAAACTGGCTTCATATTATTTGTAAATAGTATCCAAGATAACCTTTTCTAGAATTTGACTTTGACTTATAACTTTCACCATGCTTTCACCTGAAATGATTTCCAGGTTTCCTGTAAGAATATTTACATAAAAATAGTCCACAATACACATTCGATAGTAGTAGACGGAAACCGTGTGATATATCGGTAGTTCTATGTCAGGAAAATTGCAATCTGCGTGAACATGTATAATCTTTTCGTCTAAAAGACCTCAATCGCCAAAGGCAACCGGTGTGTTCTCGGTAATGATTTAACACAGAAGCGTGTCCTTTATCTGTTGGCCTTCTATGCATAATGTCGCTTAATAAACAATGGAGGGCCATAGCCTTGACCAGAAAAGGCGAATACTTGAGTGGCCATAGTTGCGACCAGTACGCAGAATACGTTGTGAATGCTTTCTTTCTGGATAAGGCCTATACTTGTAAGATGTTTCTTTGCTGAATAAATTCCATTTCATTCACTAATTCCACAAACAAAAAAAAATAAGCACCTAAAGCAGACCAATTGACTGATTTATTTCCCTTTAGACTGTCACAATGTCCAATGTCAAATGCATAAAATGTCCATAACAGTTATTGGATTTGTTAGGCCTACCGCGCACTTCGATAAAATTTCGTGCGTTTCTTCTTAAAAAATTGTATCATGTAAACGACGCAACATTTTTTTTATTTTTACTGATAGTGTTTTGTCCTGCCCGTTGCTATTTGAAACGCGCTGCACGAACGTTGCGTTTTCTGCCAACACTAGTTGTCACCTCGTAGTCGAGCAGAAAAATAAATTATAATAAAATATTTGTCTGGCTTTAATTCTAATTAAAAGCATTTTTATTTGCATTACGCTGATACTCTACTAGACTGCCAGCGGCTCTACCCGCCCTAAATTCGGTTATCGGCGTGAAACTCCTTAATTAACTCCAATTAATAAATTAATTAGTTATACCAATGAATTGCAATAGCATGCTATAGGTGCAGCAATAGTTCGTTTAACTCTGATATAGTTATTCCCGCAGCAACTTTTGAATTTTTAGGATAAAAAGTAGCCTATGTGCTATTCCAGGACCTAACCTATATATTAATAGGATAGTATTGCGTTAGCCAACTATAAAAGATGCTTATTCAAGTGTTTCAGTCAGTTAGTGTTTTAGCGAATTACGATAGAAGGGAAGTTGTATATTTTAATGTAGTTTTAGATCCTGTCCCTATTTTTTGTTCCTCTCATACTTAGTAGCTGTAATTTAGGGCTCCCTTAGGTCTAACAGGACAAACAGACGTGGTCCATGTAAGTGCAACAAACTAACATATTTGAGGTAAGTAATAGTCATTTCTCTTAAGGTTTTAATCCTAGTTAACCCGTCATTATGACAAAACAAAGAGTCTCCAACTTGCATGCTTTTAGTAGATTTCAAGACCAAATCTGATGCGTTACGATTTTGAATCCTAACTGCAGTGCAGCTAGCCTTAGAATGTTGAGTACTCAAATACAGTGCGTGTCACATAAGTTCTCACGTAATAAAAAACGCGGAGCGTAATTCTATTGTATATTGTTTTGTTAAACTTCTTTACAGTGGCGCGCAGTGTAAACAGATATATATATTAAGAATGTCGTCTAAATAATTAAAGTCTACAAATATTCAACTTAAGATATTTTTCCACCTGGTTTTCTTACGGATACTTACTAAATTAAAACGGGATCAATCCGTGGGTTAACTCTTCCATATTATATGTAAAAAATCCTAATAAATGACAGAGTTCTGAGGTAACAAACATTAAAAAACACAACCTAAATGAGAACCTTCTCCTTGTTCGAAGTCAGTTTAAAAGCGTAAAAGTTTTAAATACAATACAATGAAACTATAAATTTTAAAAGAAACTTGGATAGAATCGAAAGTAGTCAAGTTTCCAATAGATACAAAAAGTATATTTTCTAAGCAAACATTGTATACCTTACGTTTTACCGAATACAGTGTCTACAGTGTGATATTATTTTGTAGCCGAGCGGCTTCAGGCACGGAACACAATTAACTTGTAAGATTGTCTGCGGAGGTTGCACTCGCAACCCTCACCCTCCTCTTTCAACCCTGCCTTCCAAACAAAACATCAATAAACTTACACGTACTTGAAAACACAACTCTAAAACTCAAGTCTTAAAGTTGAATTTAATTTTTCATTTTTAAGCTTTATGTGCCGCATTTATATCTCGTAGGTATAGTATAGTCCAGTTACCCTTGATTGGTTGTCGTTTCTCTAATCCCGTTTTGATCCTTTCCACCCAAAATGTAGCCCTTTTTGGTACTCCTTAGATAACTACTGACATGGTGCGCGCCTACCTCTGCGTAAGGTTATAATTGCAAATACGTAGATACGTAAGAGGGTCTGTGATAGCAATTGTCTGTTAGATATACGCACCATTTATTTTTTTCGGTAACTAGGTACTGCTTTTGACAAACCGAATAGCACTTCAGGACAATTTATTTTTAGTTAAAATCACCGTTTTATTGGTGGAAGCGAGTAAATTTAGGATTTGCTTGTGATCGTTTCAATCCATGATTCTTACAGTGCTTATTGGTCGCCAATTTTTTTTTCTGTCTGAACAATACATTTTTTTTGTTTGTTTTGTTGATGGTTAAAAAAACAGAAACGTAAAGGTTGAGTTGAATGACTGAAAGCACTTATAAAAATAAAGAGATGATTTCAAGTATAGGACAGGATCAGTGTATTATATAATTGGTATACTTTTAAGTCGGTAGCAAAATTTACTGGAATGTGACTAAATTTAAAGGTGAAGCATGACGCAGGGCAGGCAAATACAGAGCAATAAAATAAGTGTGCCGATTGATGGTATCGGTGCTAGAAACGTCGTCACTACCCGATCAAATAAAGGATATTTTTTTTTGTAATATATACCATACCAAACAATCTGCATCCTTATTTGGTCGGCTAATATCTTTTTTACGATAACCACTGTCGAAATGTTCACTTCGCTAGGGTCAGCGACAGGTTTTCTCCGAAGGATTTCACCCGAATGATGCTGAGCTCTCCCCCTTCAATTTTTTCCAATAGTTTTCTGGTTTCGGATAAATGAAATTTAGCCTCATCCCCAAAAATTAGAATCATAGCTTAAAATTTAGAACACAAATAACGTTAGGTGGTGAAAGGCGAAAGATAAGCTGTTAGGATCTACGTTAGAACTATTTAATTAATTTGTGGGTTCGCTTTGTGAGCAGTACACGAGCACAGTGCGAGGCAGTGTATCGCGGTAGCCAGCGGCCGTCGAAGTGCCAGAACCGAATTGCACCTGTGTTACTGGGATTAGAATTTATACTAAACATAATTTTACGAGTATACTTACCGTGATCAGCCGAGGATATGAGCTCCCGATATTTCCGTGCTGTTGCAAGCACCAAGCAATCCTAAATGCAATACGTAGGAAAACTGATTTTCTTACATTCCGTTGGCTGAATTATGTTAGTGTATTTTGTGTGAAGTAAAAAGTGGAACAATAATATAACCTACAGAGTTATGATGTTTCTACGGAATTTAAATAAGTTGGATTTTGAATCAAAGACAAAATAAAGAAGCGGACTGTAAAGAATCTAGCAAAAGAAAATATATATAAATAATAATACGTACAAATTGTTATATGGGAAACAAAAAACCGGCCAAGTCCGAGTTGGACTCGCGCATGAAGGGTTCTATACTATTATCTATTTAAAAATTGCAAAAAATCACGTTTATTGTATGGGAGTCCCCCTTAAATATTTATTTTATTCTGTTTTTTAGTACTTGTTGTTAAAGGGGCAACAGAAATACATCTTCTGTGAAAATTTCAACTGTCTAACTGTCACGGTTCATGAGATACAGCCTGGTGACAGACGGACTGACAGCGAAGTCTTAGTAATAGGGTCCCGTTTTTTACCCTTTGGATACGGAAGCCTAAAACGGCGTTTCGTTTTGTAATTCTAGTATTCGATATTTTTTGCGTTTGAGATAAACAACCGTACAGAATATTCGCTTTTATATTTGATGCAAGTACCTACTGCTCGTTTGCTTGAATTTTTAATTTCATCTTCTTATAATGTAAGCAGCGTAATGTAATTTTAAATTGAGTGTAATGTTATCATCACAATGCAATTCGAAATATTTGGAGATAGGGTCCGGCGATACCTAGTTTATCTTACTTTTACTACTCTTAATTAAGTTTGCACGAGAATTTGATCAAGTTCGACGCTTCTTGTTTGACGGTTTTTAAGATGAAAAAAAACCCTAGAGGCTTTTATGACACTTATTGTGTAAATATCTTTTCCAATTCAATATGACTTACAGTTAAAGTAATACATCATTGTAATACAGATGAGAGGAGCGTAGGCTTAGAATCTAATAGGGTTCTGTTCACAAATATAAATAAAATTAAACTTAACAAATTGATAAGAAAATGTGTGTATGAGAAGCACCAAGTACGCATTTGTGGACGATATTATAACACAGAAAAAGTAAGACTGCAACAATACCGTCAAAACATGAACAATTAACGTTGCTCGGGCAACTATTACAAAATATCAACATGGCAACATGACGTTGATACAGCGTTCTGTTAGTTTCGGGTAAATATAATGTAGCGCCCAAAGGATGATATGATATCTCCTCGCCCGCACGTAGCCCAGACCTCAGTGACGCAGAGGATCCTTGATAAAATAAAAATATAACATTAATGTTTGCCGCCATAAAGATAAGTATCATGACGACGCGGCCTGGCTACGGTCGCGGCCACCGAACACACGTGCGTATCTAAAGACCAAACCGTGAACAAATACTACACCACACTAATCAAACATCATAAAAACTCGGCATTGACTATCTGATAAACATTATGACTTATGACAATACCAATTCTGGTTTTGTCTTTTGACGTCAATGGCTTGCGACCTATTACGCTATACAACAAACATAATAGCACCATTTCAAAGCTATTAAAGGCATAGCCATATGTAATAATTAGGAAGAACCGGGGTAATAGCGTTATTAAGACGACGTGGCTTTTTTTAAGTTTTACGTAGTTATCAAAAATAATAATAGATGGCGCTAGTATTTCCTTGTACAAAACTTATATATATTGTTAGGGTGGGACTATAAGCATCCGGAATTCTCTAGTTCGGTTAAAAAACAGCACCTGATTAGTTTGGATACATAAGTCGCTCAAACACACACATTTGAGTTTTCTTGCATCGACTACTTACCTACTTAGGATCCGGAATTATTCAATCATCAATTTTTGCCGGAAGTAACCGGATCATGCATTTCATTCTACGCGCACCCGGGCCGTTTATTATCGGCACTAGTGGGCGAAGTATTTTAATAACGCATGTAGTTGTATGCAACTGACCACACGATACTGCGATCCGTGCGCTTCCCGCGAAATTTTGCGCCTAGCCAGGGAGCTTATGAGTAACAGTCTCGAGCATGCCAGACTCTGGAATTCGTGACAAATTGTATGCAAGCAGGTCTTACCTATGTTTCGTGTTTAAAACTATTTGCATACATTTTTCCCTCGAATTCCAGAGTCAGGTTAGTTCCTGAGGCGTACTCGATACAGTTCTCAATAAGCTCCCGGTGTGGGTGATGAAGCTACAGCTTTTGGTCGCATGTGCGCATGTATTTAAAAATAAAAATATGGATTCTGAAGTTTTTAACTTTCTGTTTATATATTTTAGTATTGTTTTTTTCTCGGACCCGATGCATAGTTCCACCCTAAATATTCGCTAGTCTATACTTTAAGTAAGTACTAATAACAGCTGGCGATGATAAAGAAGAGTCTGGAACTGACGTACATTTTCTCGATATGCCTAAATTATAACGGTTGGCACTAGTTTTACTTAGTATGAAAAAGAAGAATTTTGAACATTCACTATCTTTAATTGTTAAATCAATGATTAAAGGTAGAGCAGACGATGGACGTCTGCGAAGGATCCGATAAAACGAACAAAGAATCGGAAAGCGATACCAACTAATCCGACTAATCGGTACGCAATTGAAAAATAAAAATGTAGATGGCAGAATGATTCCATTTGAAGCCAAAACGATGCGACAAAATAATAAAAAAGGTACGAGCGGAACGGCACGGGCTTGCCCTCGACGGCCGCCGGCTAATATTGAAAGCAAATCCTCGACTAAATCCTTAAAGCGCCTGGATTCGAGCACCTGGAAACTCTGTGTTGGCGCTGCTACCCTGATAATCATTTGCTGGATTATTGTATACTTTCAGATTATGTATCATCGATTTGTCTGAAATCAAATGTTTATCAATGGACTTAGGATTGATGTTTGAATCTAGAGGGATTTACTTTGTGACGAGTTCAGATTTATTGAATAATCATCAAATTTATGATTTTTAAGAAAAAAAAAATGAAAGTTTCGTGGCGTCTGCAAGATGTTTCTATTGGCTGGCCTTGGTTTTGTTACTTAAGATAGTTATGTAATAAGTAAAGGCAGATTTTATAAATGTATACATGACACATTGTGCGCCAATCTACTTCAACTGGATCAATCATTATCAAGTTAGGTATTTTATATTTTTGAAACAATGTCTTAGTCACGATCTCAGTATCAAGTGTAGTTTTTGTACCTGTTCTTGCAGGCTCTGGGATTTCCAAAAGTTTATAAACTACCTATCATTATATGATGAACCTAAAATACCTATAAAGTTTACGAGCTATGTAGTATTAACATATTTTGTCCGTCCTTTATACGGAAGTAAGTTTTTCTATGACACAGTACATATTTATGTAACAATTATTACAATGTTAATAAATCTTAAAAACCTGTCAGGTTCGTCTCGCACACGAAAAAAGGTTAAGGTTTCGCAAAATTAGAATTATTCCGCATAGGTATCTGAAAATTTTTAAACCGATTTTGTTATTTTTGTAAATTACCGCGGCAATACGCTTGTTACAAATAATTTCTACAAATAAGTAAAAAAAAATAAACATCATTTTCAATTAACTATGCTAATAACTTACTTTTAAAAATAGAATTGAAAGCGACTTACTGCTGGACTGGCGTTCCTTGGCGTTCATTGGATGTAGGTGTCAATACCTTTGCCAACAAGAATAAACAAAAAAAAGATGCAATAGCCGCGAAATCTCTAACATTTTTACGGAGGTTAAGTGCGGATTTAAACAATGGAGTCGTGTTTTTGCTTGTTTATTTTTTAAAATTAGTCAAGTAGGTTTCGACGACAAATTTCAGCAGTGTTATGAAGACCTGTAAAGAATTATGCATTGAAGACTTATACAGGATGAATTGAAAACAATAAGCAAGTAACGGCGAGCAAAGTTGTGAAAATTTTCACTTAACGCTCCCGACAAATGAAGATTTTTGGCGCCATTATTCATTCCTATAATCAATGTAGAGCTATATTTGGAGAGTTATTTGAAAAAAAAACTCTTCTTAATTTGACTACAATACTGAAATTAGAGGACGGAAGTGGACGGACGGATGGGTGACGATACTATAACGGTTTCGTTATTACCGCTTGGCTACAGAACCCTAAAGTAAACATAATCTTAATCATATAAAGTAATCTAAAATTGTCTGACATGTTTGACTATTGTAGGCCACCAGAGGGCGCTGTACTTAATGTTTTACTATACGGTACCAAAGGCCTTGTCGTAGAACCTTTGACCCCAAGTTTGGACCTGAATTTAATCAAAGTCTATTGTTGGTATTAAAATGGCTCAACATTATGTACGATGTTAAAATAGTACATTGTGTATAGGGTGGTAAGGAGCAAATTACCAACAAGAGGCTAGTAAGAAGCCTAAGGCAGAAGGCCAAAGGCTTAATGGACTCGAGTTTCTATTTTTTTATCACAGTTGCAAGTAAATAAATAAAAATATAAGGTGAATAATAAACTCACCTAAACACAATTGAAATGGAAGTAGAGAAAACAACGCAACCGCCGAATGGATATCTAGACAATTTATGAATTAAAAAGTTTTGACTGAAGTTAAAACTTGTAATTACATACTTGTAGTGTGCGCGTAGTTCATATTTTGGACGGACAGCTTTTAAAAATACTTGGTAGAATACATTCATTACCGCCTGTGAGCTCTAAAAACCTGTGTTTTGCCTTAAGGCTGCGGTATAGGCTAGACCGCGAAAATACGCCGTTTTTGTACAAATTTTGTGGCTAAACTATAGCATCTAAAGGATTGAAAAATATATATGTCATAAAACTGGCTTTTGTCTAGTGCATTAACTTACTGAATGATTTTTATTTATTGTAGTTAATACAATAAAAAATCTGGAAGTGATCATTGTTTCAACACTTGTTCAAATTTTTATATTAAAGTATATAACATATATATCTCATAGTAATGTATATTACATTATCCAATGATTTATAGTGCATTTACATACACAACGTAAGAATTACAGAAATTAGCTTTCTGGCCTATATCGCCCTCTTAAGAAAAGTAAAATTTACAAAGAAAAAGCCCGAAGGAGTAATTAAGGTCGTAGCACCCGTTTTGCATGCACGCAAATACGCTGTTTACGAGTAATTGTGACGAAAGATTTTTTAACAAATATAGTAATAATGAGATATGTCAAAAATTATTAGGGTTCGTTGAACAACCTGAAAAGAGGTTGGTATACATGAGGTTTTAATTAAAAAGCAAAGGCTTGATTTGATTTTATTAGTTTTATTTGCAATTAGCTTAAGATTTTGTCAAGATTTCCCAGCTTTACCGATTTCTCTATTCATTATATTATGAGATATTTAGATAATTGTGATCTATCTAATATTTACAATATTGCCTAGGATTATTTATGCAATTTTGGCTTTTGTCTAGGCACTGAGAAAAAGAAATAAAATAAATAATTATGATTGGACATTGCACACAGCGCCATCAAAAACAGAAATGAACTTTACTAGCGCTATACGAAGTGCGAATGGTTATATTGAATGGACCCATCTATTGATAGGAACGAGCGAAGTCACCCAAAGTATCTCTTGTGATCAGCGACCCGCTAAAGGATTCATCATCATTTTGATTCAATCACGTTGCCCGTGGGTTGCGATCGACCCGGGTCACAAGAAATAATCGATCGACCCAGGTCTAAGTCATTTAGGTAATTGTTTTTGTAACTTTTTTAATTATTAATTAAACTGACGATTCGAAAGTGCTGTTTAAAAGTCTATAAATGAATAAAAAAAGTTTGAGTTTATAACGCGTAAGGTAAAATCTGTCCTATTATATTAAATTAAATTAATCAAGCCGTTTAGTAGTAATTTGTATGAATTTAATTTCCATTTTTTATTACAATCGGTTAACCCTTAGTGCGTGAGACCGACTCGCACTTAACCAGTTTTTTCTTTCTCAGAAACCTTCCCCGGTGTGTGAGTCAAATACAGCTATCTGTATTGTCTAACAGAACAGTAGAAAACAGATCAATTGCAACAAAGGACACTTTAACCGAACCTGAGCCTGTCAATCAACAACGTATTATCACTCCATGGAATACGAAGACTCAATTGACAGACTAACAATAGGGTAATATCAATGACAGACAACAATAGGGTAATATCAATTAATTCAGAAAGAATAGAGCATCAATATTAATGGTCAACAAACACCCCACTGTCACCACCAGAGGTGTGATCGTATTACTATATAAACCTCAGTCTGGACTTCGATAGCATTCACTTCGACCTCTAACTCTAGAGAAGAAACAACAAAATCTTGTATTAACTTTAATAAATTTATTAATTTTAAAATATTAAATTGTTATTATTTTAACTGGCGCCCAACGTGGGGCTCAGTGTGAATAAAAGTTTGTGCAAAGTTCCGAAGATCTCCGAGCTACAAAATTTTATTTGACTTTTAAGTCTTAGACGCTGAGAACTGAAGAAAGAAATTCGGTAAAATAAGAAATGTTGCAACTCTTCATCTGGTGGCAATTGTAAGTACTGAGTAGCATTTCCTACTTTTTCCACAATTCCGCTCCTAAGACCTCCAAGATTTTTGTATAGTCCTAGGGAGAGTTATAAAGATAGGCAAAGTGAGTCAAACCTTCCTTCCAATAATAAGAACGAAGGCAATAAAAACTACATGTCATTGACATCTAGTGCATTACAAGTCCCAGTTATTGAAAATATGACAATGGACCCTAATAAATTAATTGGATGTGTTCCAACCTACAATGGAGATCCAATGACTATATATAATTATTTAAACAGTGCTAAACAATGGTTATCATTGGTAGGCGAAAATACGCCACAAAATGTAATTAATTTAATAAGTAGATTAGAAGGTAAAGCTCAATTATTAATAACTATGATAGATCATAAGTTTAATTGGGAAATTATTGAAAATACGTTAAAAACCGAGTGTAGGGACAATAGAGATTTAAATACGTTATTGATAGAATTATCTAGTATTAAGAAAAAAGGAACATATAGAGAATTGATTTTTGAAATAAAACAAAAATTATTTTTTATCAAAAGCATTTTACAAGATAAATATAAAGATAAAATATCTTTAGTAGATGCTATAATGGAACCATATGTAAATACAGCTCAAAATGCTTTAAGTAATACGTTACCCTATCATGATCAGATATTCGTAAGTAGTTGTGATTTTGAAAGTACAGTACAAAAAATATTACAATTAGAAGCAGAAGGACGATTCGATAATATTAAACAAAAATTTTCTAACTTTTTACAATTACCTAAAATAAATAATTCACCACCGAATACATTTAAACAACATTTTCACCCGACACACCAATCTGATTACCCAATGACATCAAGATCAAATATAAATTACCAACAACAACCTCACATACAATCTTCACCCAGACCATTCAATAATACGCGGTATCAATTACCTCACGTACAATACCCTATTAAGTATTCAAATAACACTCCGTATCATGCAAGAAATCCGTGGAATGCCAATCCAAATAATGTATTTACAAAACCAAAACATAGTTACTTTGATCAACAAGGAAAAGGCCAGTCTAAGCCTGTAGATGTGTCAATGCGGACGGCACCCAATATACAGCCAGGTCAAATAAATTTAGGTAAAGGATTTGTAGCAGAAGAATTGTTTTACCACCAAGAAGATCATGAAGAACCGAACGAAGAATTTGAAAATGATAACTGTGAGTACCAAACATATGCACCCGAATATGATAGTGATTATCAAAACTGTATTAATAATTTACCGTCGTATAGTATGGAAAAAGTGCAGAATTTTCAGAATGTCGAGGAGATAGACGAACATACATAGAGTATAATCACATAAAATCATTTTTACCATATTTTGAAACAGATAATCCTAAATTAAAAATATTAATCGACACCGGTAGTCAACGATCTTTTATCACGCCGCAAGTACAACAATATTTGTTTTCTGAATTTTGGAAACCTGAAAGTTTTTCTGTAAGAACATCACACGGTGTTACCTCTCATAATGGTATTATAGAAACCCCATATTGGTGTAAATATTTTGGAAAAGATAAAGGCCCAATGAAATTTTATGTATATAACTTTAGTGACAAATATGATATTTTAATGGGAACAGAAATGATTGAACAAATTAATGCAACAATTGATTTAAAAGAAAGAAAATTAACTATGCCTGAAAAAGAATTATTAATATTTCACATGACTGAAGATGATAAATTAAATATTCAGGATTTATGTAATACATATGAAGATTTATTTACTGAAGATGTGACTAACAGTGCAACTACTAAAATTAGACATCATATAAACGTAATGGATCCTGAACCCATATATCAAAGACCATTTAGATTACCACAAATTCAGCAAGAGGAAGTTAAAAGACAAATTGATAAATTGTTACGAGAAAAAATCATCAGACCTTCAGAATCACCATGGGCATCACCTGTTCATTTGGTACAAAAGAAAGTTGATCAATCAGGAAAACAAAAATGGAGAATGGTGATTGATTATAGGAGACTCAATGAGAAAACCAAATCAGATAAATTCCCTTTACCAAATATAGAAGAAATATTCTCTAAATTACAAGGAAATAAATACTTTACGTCAGTTGATTTAACTTCTGGTTACCATCAAATATTAATGGATGAAGCATCAATAGAGCTAACCGCTTTCAGTACTGCTAATTCACATTATGAGTTCTTAAGAATGCCCTTTGGCCTGAAAAATGCTCCAGCAACCTTTCAGAGAATGATGAATAATGTATTAAATAAAGAAATAAATAGCGACGTCTGTCTAGTATATTTAGATGACATAATAGTGTATTCTAGAAATAAACAAGACCACATCAACAAATTACAACAAGTTTTCGAAGCACTAAGAAGAGCTAACTTAAAAATAAATAAAAATAAATGTGTTTTTATGCAAGAAGAAATTGAATTTCTTGGCCACGTTTTAAATAAAGACGGTTTAAAACCGAATCAAAAGAAAATTGAAGCAATTCAAAAATTTCCAATACCAAAAACACTAAAAGAAATTAGAGCATTTCTTGGATTAATTGGATATTATAGAAAATTCGTACCAAATCTTAGTCAAATTGTTAAACCCTTAACGGAAGCAACAAAAAAAGATGCTGTTATAAATATTAAAGATAAAAAATATATTGAAGCCGTAGAAAATTGTAAAAAATTATTAGTAAATGCTCCAATCTTAGCCTTCCCAGATTTTAATAAAAAATTCGTTATAACAACAGACGCTTCTGACATAGCATTAGGAGGAGTTTTAAGTCAAGACGGTCACCCAATAGCCTACGCGTCAAGAACTCTTCATAGAAGTGAACAAAAATATAATACCACAGAAAAAGAATTACTTGGAATAATTTGGGCAGTAACACAATTTAGACCTTATATTTATGGCAGAAAGTTTACGCTTAGAACAGATCATAAAGCTCTCACATGGTTAGCAAAATTAAAAGAACCAAATCAGAGATTAACTAGATGGAAACTTAAATTACAAGATTATGATTATAATATAGAATATGTTAAAGGAAAAGATAACTTTGTAGCCGATGCTTTAAGTAGAATAGAAATTCATCATACAGACGAGAGTTCAATGGAAGTTAATATGGAAGAAGATACTCACTCAAACGTTTCTATGAAAAGCATGTCAATAGATATAGGATCAGATGAAATTTTAGCAGATTATCAAAGGAGAAAAACTAAACAAACTATTCATTCAAACCACGAGAATAGTGATGGAGGAATACCCATAATGCATTCTTATCCACCTAAGCGATTAAAGCGTGTTATATTTGAAATGGCACCTTACGAAAAAGCAAAGAATGAAAATGAAGTTTGGTATTTTTACATCCCGCCAGGAAAAGAAGAACAAGTTATAAAAAAATTTATGTTAGAATATCTACCACATGAAAAATATGCTTTTATAATACCTAATGACGAATTATATTATAAAATATTCGAAGTATATCGTAAAGAATTCGATAATAGTAAATTTAAACCTATTAGATACACTAAATCTTTAATAGAAATAGATACTAAGAAGAACAATTAACACTTATCAAAGAATGCCATTTACAAGATCAAAGACATGCTGGAATAGAAAGTGTTTATAAACAACTAAGAGAGAAATATTACTGGGAAAACATGAGAAAACAAATAAAAAAGTTTATTTTAAAGTGTGAATTATGCAAAAAGGAAAAATATAACAGACATCCTCACGTTACACTCTCAACAGAAACTGAAACACCACATGAACCTATGGAAATATGGCACATAGACTTCATGTCTCTTAATAAGCAATGGTATCTTACCATTATTGATAAATTTTCTAAATTTGCATTAGTTAAAATAACAGAAAAGAGTAAAGTATATGAAACTCTCGCAGAGATTTTCGCAATATTAGGATCACCCAATAAAATAGTTCACGATGGAGAACAATCATTTTGTAGTGCATTATTATCAGAATTATTTCAAACTTATAAAATAGAAAACCACACTACATCCCCTTTACATCATAAATCAAATTCAGATATAGAGAGATTACACAGCACAATTCAAGAGCTATACAGATTACAAAGAGATTCTGACTTAGATCAAAATCAGAAAATAGCTTTTATTACTCATGCTTATAACAATACTAGGCACAGCTCAATTAATATGACTCCGTTTGAGGTACATTTCGGTCGTAAACCTAAATTAAGGAACTTTGATAATTTAAAAGTAGCAATACAAAGATATACAGCACAACAAAAAGTTTTTATTAATAAATTGAATGAAGACATTCATAATTTATTGATTAAACAAAAAGAAGCACGAAATAATAGAATAAATAATCAAATAACTTCGTGTAGAACATTTAAAATAGGAGATATAGCATTTCTTAAAAATAGTAGAGCCGAAAGACATAAGACAAATTCAAGATTTTTAGGTCCTTTCACAATCCTTGCTTGTGAACCTAACAATAAATATAAACTAAATAATGGCAGAACGTACCACATTGAAGAACTTTGTGTTACAGATGCTACATTGTTTTCGGAAACCAATTCAGACCATTAGAACCTGATGAACATTTAATATTAGTTGAATTGCAAAATTCTCGTATTATGGAAGGAAAGTGGACAATAATTCATAAGTTAGATATAAGACCCATATTTGAAATAAAAAATTGGATGATTAATAAAGTTCAAATAATGAGATCAGAATTTAATATTAAAAATATAAGACATGTATACAGCAGAATTAATGTTAAAATTAGTCAAGTTAAGGAAATATGTATTCATTTATCAACTCAAAGTAGATCTAAGAGAGGTTTAATTAATGGATTAGGTTCGATTCTTAAATATATTACTGGAAATTTAGATGATAACGATTATGTTAAAATTCAAAACGATTTGGAAACATTAAGAATTTCTTATAATCAACAGATATCTATAACTAATGATGCTTTAGAAGAATATAATAAACAAATTAATAGAATAACAGAGATTCAAAATAGGATAGATAATCAGTTTACACAAGTAGCAAACAATACAGAATTTAAGATAGCTATGGGATTACTATTACAAGCTCAAACATTACAAGATATAGCTGAAAGGTTAGCCACTGCTATTACTTTTGCAGAACATCATATGTACCATTATAGTATTATAAAGTCACATATATTGCAAGATACTTTAGAAATGATTTCAAAAGATGTTATGATTTCAAACAATATTAATGACATAGAATCTCTTATTTATGTCAAAAGTAAAATTATAGATAAAATTGTATACTTTATAATTGAAATACCTTTAGTTAAAGCACAGCTGTTTGAAACTAGAAAAATTGTACCCATTGTTCAAAATACCCCAACCCAAAATACCTGTACCTATCCTTTTATGCGAAAAGTTACGATAGCCTTTACAGAATTAGAAACTTATGAAGTGGAAGACTGTCTAGAACTTACAGAATTAATATGCAAAGGAAAAATTTTACTACAAAATACTTGTGAAAAAGGAATATTACAACAGAAGAACACAGATAAATGCAGTATTATTCCAATAAATTGCCCTAAAGAAGAAGTACAAGAAATGTCTTCAAAAAGTTTATATGTCTACACCAATGAAACTACAGAAGTTAAAATTAATTGCAATTCTAATGAAGAAACTATGTGGATTAAAGGTCCATATCTTTTAAATGGAGAAGATTGTGAACTTTCCATCGCTGGAATAAAGAAATTTAAAACAAGAAAATCAAAAGAAAGAATCATAATTCCAAAAATGACAATCGATAATAAAATAGAAACCCCTGCAATAGAACTAAACTATGATATGAATAAAATTTCAGAAAAATTAAGACATATGAAACAAATACAGGAATTACAAACAAGAAACAATCATACTATAACTTTATACAGCCTTACTGGAATCATAATAACAATAATTATTTTGTATTTACTTTATAAATTTTTAAGATCCAAGGATTATTTTAAACCATGGACTTCAAAATTAGCAGAGGAGAGTCAAATACAGCTATCTGTATTGTCTAACAGAACAGTAGAAAACAGATCAATTGCAACAAAGGACACTTTAACCGAACCTGAGCCTGTCAATCAACAACGTATTATCACTCCATGGAATACGAAGACTCAATTGACAGACTAACAATAGGGTAATATCAATGACAGACAACAATAGGGTAATATCAATTAATTCAGAAAGAATAGAGCATCAATATTAATGGTCAACAAACACCCCACTGTCACCACCAGAGGTGTGATCGTATTACTATATAAACCTCAGTCTGGACTTCGATAGCATTCACTTCGACCTCTAACTCTAGAGAAGAAACAACAAAATCTTGTATTAACTTTAATAAATTTATTAATTTTAAAATATTAAATTGTTATTATTTTAACTTGTGCACAACAACTTACCAACACACTTCACACACATTTTTCCACTTTGGAAGTGTCTCTCGCGCAAACTATTTAGTTTAGAAAAAAATGATATTAGAAACCTCAATATAATTTTTGAAGACCTATCCATAGATGTGTATGTGTTAGATGAAAAAAAAAATTATTGTTTTTTTTTCTATTTTTGTGAGAAAATCTTAATGCGGTTCACAAAATACATCTCTCGCTCGCTCGCTTTTGCTAGATATTGATAAGGGCAACAGGTACACGCTTTAAAAATTCACAGAATGTTTAGTTATATATCCACTTTAAAAATAAATAATTAAATTAAAATAAAACAAATATTTAAGGGTGGCTTCCATACAATAAACGTTTTTTTTTTTTGCAGTTTTTATAGATAATATTAGGTCGTCAAAAATGATATTGAAGTTTCTAATATCATTTTTTTCTAAACTATATAATAAAGTATAATAGTTTGCGCGAGAGACACTTCCAAAGTGGTAAAATGTGTGTCCCCCCCCCCTGTAACTTCTAAAATAAAATAATGATACAACTAAAAAAAATATATGACGTACGTTCAGTTGCAGAACTGCATATAGTTTCAAAACAAAATAGAATGGCAGCGAGGCGTAGTCACACACACTTAAAGAAATAAAGTAATATGTCTTGTAGAAACTGAGTAATATTAGTTTTATTCAATATAATAATTTCACTAAGAAAATTATCGTTTCCGTAGCCTAGTGGATAGACGTATCAGATTTAAATCCGTGTACTCAGTGGTTGTGGATTCGAATCTCACCTTATGCCTTTCTTTTTGTTTTTGTTACATTTTACGAATTATGAATATTTTGTTTAGTTAATCAGCTTAGACCAATTTTCTAATAGCTATTAAGTTCTACGTAGGAAGACATTTAATGTTTCTCGTTCATTGCCGATTTGTTTCTGGGGGTATGTGCTGACAAGTTTGTTTGGTATTTTCATTTATCTATTAAGTTAGATGCGGTAATTACTTTGGTTGTAGCCATTTTGTCGTTGTGGATGTGTTACTGAAGGTGGTTGTGTTGATAAGCTTGTTTTGTGTTTTTATTAAATTTCTTTGCTAAAAATAATATGCAGGCCAATATTAATATACAAGAGAAGATGCGTATTATAGAACTCCATAATATGGGTTACAATATATCTCAAATTTGCAATGACACTGGTTTTACCGTAAGTATTTAATTTGATGTTACTGTTATATCATAATTTTTTAATACCACACTTTTTTATAAGTAAATTTCTAAAAAAAAATTCAGTAGTTTGAAAAATGTTTATTTTAATCTGGCTATTTGGTTTTTAGTGGATTACCGTAAAGCGTTGGGTCTCGCGCAACCAAGAGGAGGGGAGTTTATCAACTCGACCTCGAAGTGGACGCCCGCGGCACATTGATGCGACTCAAAGAAGATTCATGGTGGAACAATACGAGAACAATGGTTTCATACCGATTACTGTGTTTGGACACATGTTTCATACATCTTCACACACAGTTCGTCGAGCTCTGCATATTGAAGGATTGCATCATAGAAAGCCAGCTAAAAAAACATATTTAACTAATACCCATAAACAAAATAGATTGTTGTTTGCAAGGGAGTATTTAGATTTTGACTGAGAGCACACATTATTTACCGATGAGAAGCCGTTCGTATCATCTGAAAACGGGAGGCTTCATTTGTGGCGCAGAAATGGAACCCGTTATGCAGAACACAATGTTGTCCCAAATATGGAATCTGAACGGATATTACTAAATATGTGGGGGTGGATGACTGCGGCTGGTCCTGGTGAATGAATCTCGATAGCAGAGCGCGCTAGAGCTTCACATTATGTGGAAGTGTTAGACGTTCAGGATTGGTTTACTCAACACCCGGACATTAATGTTATTCCTTGGCCTGCAAAATCACCAGATTTAAATTCCAAAGAAAACCTATGGGGTTTGATGGTGCAAAGATGGGACATGCGAAATGAAAGAACTACAGAGTCATTAGAGGCTCACTGTTTAGAAATTTGGAATATTAGAGGAACAGATATCTGTTCTAATATAGTCGGATCTATGCGGCGGCGCTTGCTTGCTGTGATTGAAAATAATGGAGGTTATATTAAATACTAAATAATCGGCCAAGTGCGAGTCGGACTCGCGCACCAAGGGTTCCGTACCATTATCTATAAAAACGGCAAAAAATCACGTTTGTTGTATCGGAGCCCCTTAAATTTTTGTTTTATTTTAATTTAATTTAATTATTTATTTTTAAAGCAACTATATAACTAAATATTTTGTAAATATTTTAGGCGTCTATCTGTTGCCGTTATCAATATTGAGCAAAATCGAGCAAAAAAATCACGTTTGTTGTATGAGGCCCCCTTAAATATTTATTCTGAGGATGTATCCTGTAGGTAGATAGTGTAACTCTTTTATGTTTACTAGTATAAACCCCTCGAGTTAGGACTCATTTGGTTTGTTTAAATGAGTCAAATGCATAGCACTTGGTGACGAAGGTCGAGGATACATCCTGGAGGTGGATATTGGAACTCTTCAAAAGTTTGATACTGATAAACTCCTTGAGTTAAGGCTTATTTGGCTTGTTTACCGATATTCACACACTTAGTGACGACAGAGTTTTTTTTTAAACTACTTACGCACTTGTGATATAATTATTTTTAATACAGGTTGGTTACTCAATGATACGAACACATTAATCAGATTTTTTATTTATGACTAGAGGTTTTTTAAAGTTACAAAACAATCGGTATTTCAAGTACATACATATATTACAAATAACACAACAAATATAATATATTTCCTTTTTGGCAGATATTTGGTTTTGATATGTATAAAATGAAACTGATAATAATGTACATACATGTTATGTTATAATGAAATAACACAAATGTCATTATTTATATTGTACATAAAGATTTTCTTATTAATTTATTTTTGTTTAAAAAAAGCATTTTAACACACGTGTACAATTGCAGTGTATTTTTCTATAGTGAAATGTCTTTAAAAACAAAAGTGAGTGACATATATTTTTAAAGAGAACTTTCATTTACTGTATTTATACACTGGCGAGCAAAGATAACCATTCACTTACATAAACGACGATATTTCATAAACTAGTAAAGAACTTCATGGAACAAAAAGTATATTAAAAAGAGTTTTATTTTACATATAAATATTAAATAAGTGATAAAATACGCTTCAATATCCCTTTGACTTCATAAAGCTATTAAGAGTTGTTTTTTAGGAAATATTGTCCTCAAAGTAAGTGACTAGTTATTTTTGCTCGACAGTGTATAATGCTTTATGAGAATATAAAGCACTAAATCCGATCTGGATCCCAGAAAGTGGTAACCAGCAGTTATAATGTGGTGGTTAGCCACTTTTGACTGACCACTTTACTCCGTGACAGGGGGGAGCCCATTGCGGCAACACTACTTCTGGTGCAGTGTAGATTACCAGCTTTAAAATAGGAAGCAATAATATAAGAGACCTGGGACAGAATAATTTAACCCCCTTGCCACTTTATGACGTACTATAAGAAGTGGGTCATGATTCGGCAAGGGAATGTATTATTAAAGTCAGCCTTAAATTGCCCACGATGACTGAACAATCACTGACATACATTATTCTGGACTTCTTCTGACCTACAAGCCTTAGATTAAAACACAGTAATATAATATTAAAACATCAGCCGTGTTTTGTTTGCAGCTTCAATGGTTCAATGTCCATAATCCAGCCCAGTTGAAAAGACATAAATCTGTATGACACAGCTATACAAATCTTGATTCTTTTCTATAGTTGGATTATGACATTAGGTGCATGATGAGTTATGTATGTAAACAAAACATGACTTTTGTATTTGATCTAGTTTTATAGGTATATATAAAGGTTCATTTTATTGCCAATAGGCGATACCTATAGAAGTTTATGTAAAAAATAAATTAAAATATTGTCTAAATTAACTTGTAATTGCCTCTATTTATTTAAAATTTAGTTTATAAGTTGTTAAATAATTAAAAATAAATAAGTACTGAGATCCCGTTTGTTCTTTAATCTCAATAAGGAAAGGAGGTATTATTATATAAAAAGGTGCACGCATAAATAAACATTCTAACGCAAATTGTTTAGTATCTAGTAGGTACATGCAACAAACTTTTCTTACCCGATGTCAAAAATTAAAACAAAAGTCGCCATTTTGAAACGGTGCTAACTTACACCGACACTAAGGTCAGAAGGTCAGAAAAGTTTGATCCACTATACAGGCTAGTGTTTCAATCAGACCACTATCTAAGTCAACCAAAACAAAGAATGCTCTAATAAGTAAGTTCATCTTATTTAATCATACACAAAAAGATTTTTTTGCGGTTCTTTTTGCACTTTTTATAATATTTTGATAGTGCATAAAAGTTGGGGCTCCAATATGAGCGGGTGTTCTTTAAGGTTAAGTGATGATATTTCATCATGGAATTTAAAGAAACACTTTGTCTATGAACTCGCAGGGAAAATAAATTCAAACGACATAAAAACTATATTTTTAGATAAATTTCTAACGAAGTGACGGTAAAAATGTTTCTACATTATATAGCAATACGAAATTTTTAAGACAATAGAAAAAGATTTGGAAGTCTTTCCTGAATAAAGAAAACTGTAAAGATCTAAGTTGCACCTTTTAAAATAAAATACGTCTTTGAAATGCATTCATTCTCACATCATCTCGATCATAAAGTTAAATTCATTTTATATACTTATTTTAACTAATGTATTATTATAATATATCACTTTTAAGGTAGGCGTCGGATCTTGGATGACGCGCAGCCGCGACTTGTGTAAAAAAAATATAAACGGAGGAGGGTTTTTATAAAATACTCGTCATAATGATCACAAACTACGCCAATTTGAGTGAAGTAGCGTTGGGTCGTGCAACCCTACTACTACAAAAGCACTGAGGCCCGAGAGCGACCGCCGGCCCCCCCTGTGCCCTATTTCACAACGTAACTCAGCAAATCTGCACTCTTCATTGGTAATAAAAAAAACATAGTGCAAAGTGAAGAGTTGGCAACTGACTCTAACTAATTGATTCTAAAAGATTGGAGCAGTAGATGACTGATTGAATTGTCGCCGTGATACTCAAGATCCGACGCCTACCTTGAGGCTCAACATGAATGTTCTCGTAAAGTTAGAAGGTTCTCATAAGTCTAAATGGTGAGAATCCGATGAAAACCTCTGAATAAATCTAAGAAAATGCGATGGCTTTGTGTTACCTTAGTAAAATGTTGTTAATGTCAGTCACTCGTATAATTACTATTAAGCTTGTGAAAACAGAAACAAACAAAACCAATTAATTTCTTATATGAAAAACAGGATAAAGCACTGCTAGTCATAATACTTTTTCTCTTTTTAAGTTCTAGTATTTTTGGAATTGAATTATTACTTACAAAGTATTTCGTCATAGTATGTAAAACGAATACAATAATTCGTAGTTTTGAATAAGTAGTTACAATGGGACAAGCCTAATATTCACAATTTATTTTTAATAACATAAAACTGAAATGACAGAATAATCGACAAAATAATTTAACTAATATTCACAACATATCCTAACATAATTTATACTATTTATATTAATATAAGTCTAAGCTTTGTAAAAATTGCACATATCGCTTTGGTGTACGTACGTACATAACTACATATTTACAAAATAATACTTATGCTCATAGAACAAATCGTTACATTTTATTGCCCGAAGTTTCCTAACCAACCTTTATGTAAGAGTAAAATCACGCGAAAACACATCCCATCGCACGCGTCCGTACAGTTCCTGCACAATAGCCGCTCAGTCGAACCAATCCCAGAGGTGTCTGTAAAGGCCCTGGGCTGAATGTGCGGCGTGGGAGGGCGGACGCGCGGGCGGCGACTAGGAGGCGCGTGCGGCGGCCAGCAGCGGAGAGCGGACCTCGTCGCGGCCGCGAGCCTCCTCTCAGAGCACGCGGTCCGCCACGCCCACGCCGCCCGCCGCGTACTGGCACGCGGACAGAGGGGCCGAACCCGCACGGGACACCGGTGACACCGCACCGTACCCGCCGCCGAAGCCGGAGTGGTGCTTTGCTTTGAGCCGCAGTGACGCTATCGACGAAGACATCGCAGGACACGGCTCCGCGCGATACATGCTGTACGGATTTGGCGGCGCGGAGTACGGACACGGAGCTACGCCGCCGCCAACCCCCGCTGAACCCCCCACGCCACTCATTCCACCACCACCGACACCAGCCATCGACGTCGCCGGATTAAAGCAGTTCACCGAACCCTGGTGGTGACTCGCCGGAACCACTGACCCTAATGGATTCACCGGCCAAGGAAAACTCTTAGTCCCGAGCGGACTAGGCACCTTTGCGGCCCAATTATTGTACGGATATGATGAGTAAAGAGCGTCCGTATCTGGGAACGGTTGCATTAACCCGTTGAACTGCGTGCTGAAACCGTTCTTGAAGTCCGCGGCGGCAGCGGCTGCGGCGTTCATAGCATTCCTTTCACGTTTCCGCCATTTCGCTCTCCGGTTTTTAAACCATACCTGAAACAATAGAGCATTTATAAGTAAGGGAAAATTTAAAATTACGTGTTCTTTCTTCAATGCCTAACATAAAACTAGAGTTTTAACGAGATTTGAAGGCGAACGTTGCGTAGGTATAAACTTTGTTCATTATAAAGTTGACAGGACGTGGCGCGCGAGCCGCACTCCCGCTGTATTCGAGCCACGTAGTTAGTGCGGACGCGGTGGCGGGTCGGGCCGAGCCAACGACCCGTCTAATTGTGGCCGCGAAATGAAGATAAACGAGCGACGCTAGGGGGCGGGACAGCTCCAAATTTGCGAGGAGTTTTGATTTGAGTTCATATAATATAAGTTTACAAATCGTGAATCTTTAGATCATACATATTTTATTTAAAATATGTAGTAATTTGTAGATTATAGGGTCACAAGTCATAAACGTTTTACGAATCAATTAGTCAACTTTAAAATTGTTGTGGAATTACAGAGTAGGTATAAGTGCAGTTTAAGAGGAACTTCCACTCACGAACGCTTAGGTTATGGAATGAGCTCTCTTTTTCTGTAAGGACTTTCAATATGGGGTTCTTCAAGAAAGGAATGATTTTCGGTGATGCAAGCGTCTATACCGCTTACCGTTTAACATCAGGCGGACTTAGCGATATGTTTGTATATGTTAAAAAATGTATTTATAACCTATTAAAAAATAACTAAAAAACTATTTTTTTATTCTTATTGCTTTAGTTGACTGAAACATATTGCTCGAAGTGATTAAGGTATCTCCAACATGGTAATGAAGCTTTAAGGGCATTAAAAAATTTCAAAAACTGCTACCACGCTACATCGAGTAGCGCAAGGATGTTTTGTTTTAGCTCGATGAGTTGGTGATAAGTCGCCATGAGCGTAGATAACGCGCCCACTGATGTATTGCACCCGTCTGTCACTTGCGATCGATTGCGTGCTACGACACCGCGCGATAAATTGCGCAATCCCCGCACCGAGTGCAATAAATATTGTGCCAGCGACATTTGTCTCACTCACCGCGAGCGCTCACTCACCCGAAACGGTAAATAATACCCTCTTTTCTCGGTTAAGTGAACATAAAGACTGGTTTCTACCCCATATACAGAAATTTATATTATAAAACTCGAATTTCTCCAAACATTTTTATAGATATACGTATCACTTCTACCAATAGAATAATAGTATTGTATAATTTTATAACTAAGAATCAATCGATCAAATATTGTTTGATCTTTAACATAATTTAAGTTCTTTACAAATTCTTTCTTATATTCATTCTATGGTTAAGACCTCAAGTTGTTTAGTACAAGTTAATTTCTCTTGATAGATTTTAGAAGGGTTTAGAAAATTCGTAGAAGCAAAATTAAACTTATATAAGGATCCGCTTAAAACTGAAAAATAAACAAGAATAAGCCCTTCCTCCTTCGTTTCTGCAAGTCAATTAAAAAATAAAACACCTAAGTATCTTAAAATATCTTGCAAAACTAAAGCTTAACGTTTTGAATGTCTTCTTTTTTGATTTTTTCTGGGTTACAAAATGATCTTGTCTTTTTATTACAAAATAACATTTTAACAAAAAAACAACCAGCTTCAAAAAGATGCACAAAAAAGGTAAAAATAATGAACTTTTTACAAAAATCTGATCTGAATTACAGTTTGAAATTGGTGTCATGCAAATATAGTGTGTTATAAACTGTTAAGTACATAGATATCAACTGCAGACTGTAATTAGATTTTTGGAAAAAGGGTTTTTATTTATACCTTTTTAGTGCATTTGAAGCCGATTGTTTTTTTGTTAAAATGATTGTAGTTTTTACTTTTAAGTAACGAATTATCTTTTTTTATAATACCTACACTAAAAACATCAATACTATAACATAATACTGGTAACAAAATTTTGTACAATCATCAACATCACGAAGACGATTCACCAGTTCTAAATTAACATAAATTATTTTTGTCTCCAAATGGTTAAGTTTTAAATTCACTAAATTAATATAAGACCACTTGGGAAGTATGCCCTTTAAAAAAAAGAATTTCTTAGGCTTCTCGGAACATGCGTCTTTGAGTAATCAAGGAACATACATTAAAAAAAGATTCCGACGAATTGAGAACCTCCACCTTTTTTGAAGTCGGTCAATAAACGAATCTAGAAAGCTGAAAGCTATCTTAATAATCTATAGTTGCAGCTTTTTTAGGGTTCCGTACCCAGAGGGTGCCAAAGAAGCCCTTTTACCAAGCCTACGCTGTCTGTCTGTCCGACCATTAAAAGGCTCTATCTTTTAGGCCAAAATAGGTGTAAGCCTGATTTCTTAACAAATATGTGTTAAAATGGGGAACTATCTAACAAATAATGAGAAGTTAAAAGAATTACAATTTAAGGGGGTCGCCATACAAGAAACACATTTTCGTTGTTCGTCTATCGTAAGAACAGTAATATACACAAACTTCAAACTTGCATTGAAAAAAAGTGTGAACTCTAAAGTATAACAACAAATAATACAAAACCGGCCAACTGCGAGACGGGCCTAAGCCATTTCCATTTTATATTACTCGTACAGCGCCATCTAGCTTAATATTAAGAGAAACGTAACACATTTGTTAGTCGGAGCAACACCGGGCTTGGTCAATACTTGCATGGGTGACCGCTGAGCGGCACACTTTTTTTGTTTGTGTTTGTAAATTACGTAAAGCACGTACGGAACCCTTGGTGCGCGAGTCCAACTCGCACTTGGCCGGTTTAGAATTTTTTATTTAAATAAAGGGACTGTGTCAGTTATTTCCATTTTAACACTTCTTTCTGTTATACTAAAAAAATTACAAAGAAATTTTTAAGAGCCGTATCAAACCCCAGTGCTATACAAATAAAAAATACTTCATTTGACACCATACGTCATTTCCCATTGTAACCACAAACAAACGGGTGAAAATAACTCTAGAGCAGTAAGGCTAGGGTTGCTATAATGACAACAGGATGATATTTATTTAGGTTCACATATGTGGAAATAATTTCCATTATTTGAATAGCGGCGGGCGCATCCGAGTCGAGACTTCGTGGGGAGGGCTGCGAGCTCACGGAGAGGGTCGCGATATTGCGACGCGACTAATCCTTTAAATATATTATTGTACGATGTGACCGTCCCCTTACAACGAGGGCACCTATTTTAATGTTTCCGAAATCGATACTAATGTTTGTTGAGCATTAATAAATTCAATGCGCCGTCCCGATTGTTTTTTGCACGCCCAATAAAGGAATTAATGCCTGTGTGGTAATTGAGGGCAACGAAATTAATCGTGATTATTTGAATTTGTTTTCTTTTTTAAATGGAATAGTATCGTACATCTTTAATTTTAATGGTTCTTAATACTTATCGTTTTCATTTAACTTTATTGCTGAATTTTTTTAAGATGCATAAGTTTTATTTGAAAAGAAATCGTTTATTATACCGCGCTAATGCCACTAGTACTATTAAATATCGGAATACTCCTAAATATCTGAATTCCTTCACTCGATTGACGTTATTTGACGCTTCACATGGTGCGCCTTTTATGCTACATAAAAACAAAAAAGAAAAAATTACATGTTTGACTTCGTTTTTAGTAGCTTACTACCTTATTTTTATTACCTAATAAGTGTTTCGGTACATATTGTTTAGCTAATTATCAAAGTATTGTATTATTACTTTTAATAGAAGTTATTGCCAGCTCTTTTTGGCCGGAATTAAATTTGTTTACATTGTATTGACGATTCAAAAGTGTTCTTAGAAACCTATTTGAATAAATATTGTTTGATTTGATTTTATTTAGGGAAATATTTCTCTTTTTTAGCAAATGTGTAATAAATAAATATATATATCTATCCGTCTGCAATTTATAGTAATACTGTAAAAGTTAATAGTGTACCTTCATGATATTTTCTTTTATACCACTAAGGTGGCAAACAAGCTTGCGTTTCGCCTGATGGTAAGCGTTTACCGCAGCCTATAGACGCTTGCAACAACTGGGGCATCGCTTTTGCGTTGCTGACCCTTTAAAAATCTAATAACTTCTTTCTTGAAAAACTTCACACTGTAGTCCTTAGAAAAAACCTTGGCAGGGAGCTCATTCCACAACCTAATAAGAGTTCGTGGGAGAAAGTTTCTCTAAATTCGGATTCGGAATCGAAAAGAAAACAATTACCTGCCAACCTGTATATTCTAATAATCTTGGATTTGACAAGGACTAGAGCAATAATTCTGTGACAAGAATTAACAAATTTAACTTTGCTATCAGAAAACATAGTTTCATCTTAATATCTTGAAAGATCCCGAAGGTATCTAATGTCTTAATAACATTTGAAAATATTTATACTTTCTACAATTTAAACGTAAGTGAAGTCTCACGAGCAACATCTAGTAAATTATCAAAATAGTGCAACATAACAACAATATGATACTCAATAGTATCTGACACTAACAATCGAAGTGTATTAACACAATTAGCTTGCTGGCTTACCTTGCGCGTGTTACGAGCATGACGCGTATGAACGTGGAATGTAAACTGCTCTATTAGATATTACAAGATATCTCCTACTCTCTCTTATGACGCATTTACACAAGTACAGTACAACGATGTATATTGAATTGTTTACAGATTTTTTTTTGTATTTATCGCAGTGCTTAGCTACGAGAAGAAAAGAAAATAATGGTCAATTAATCAATAGTAAAGTAGTGAACACGGATTATCGCAGCGTTTATAAAACTTATTCAATGCAGAAAAATATATTTTATAAATATTTTGGCGAATAACCTAGATAAACATTATTGTTTCAATCTAAAAAGATCATGATTTTGTGGTTAAATGCCTGTGTAAAGTGACTTTTTAATAATTCAGCCTTAGAATAATGTTAATTTAGCAAATATGCGTTACATTCAAATTATAACTAAAACATCCTAACAAAAGACTAAATAAAACCTATAGGTACTGAATATAATTCGTCCAAATCGGACAAAGGGCGTCTATTATTTTGTACTTCTTGTTATTCCAAAGCTCTTCTAAAGCTATCTTAGTCCACTTAAGATGTAACAGAAACAGTAGGTATGTTAGTAAAAAAAGACTGTCCAGTATCCATACACATTATATTAGGATACATACATACACTCTTTAAGGGATAAAAACCGCGACGCTTAACATACCTAAGTAGATACTAAAATGTTAAATTTATATCTGAAATTTAAGAGCTTAGGAAACGTAGAAAAAGCGCAAATCTTAAGTATTTACGTTGGGTCGCTACGTAGCGCGGTGTCGCTACACAATACGTAGCTGCCGTTGTAGCTAGCGTAGACTTTGTACTACGGCGGAAATATATTTATAAGCTACAACCTATTGTAAATAATATTATGCATATTTTATATGACTTTTGAAACGTTTGTTTATTTATTAGCTTTTTCCCACGGCTCCCACGCTAAATTCGGTTATCGGCGTTATAAAGTTAAGGTCAAAATTTTGTATTCAGAAATATTGTATGCTTTTTTACAAAATTTTTGCTTAATAATAGATTTAAACTTAATTTTTAATGTTATTAGGAATTTTGTTGTAAAAGTGTATACATTGCCCCATAAAAGAATTACTAATTTTGAGTAGACTTGTATCATGCACCAACAGTTTATTTTTACTTCTAGTATTTACTTTGTGAACGTCACTTTTCTTGCTGAAACTATCAATATTTTTTTATGAACATATAGACTGCGACGTTAAAGTTAAAATATTTACTTACCTAAACCTTTTTTAAATTGTAAATGGCACGTTTTTCTTGTGTGAACTTTTGAATGTGCCTTCAAACTTAAGCTCAATTAGATGTTTTGTTGTGACGTTAAGGAAGAAGACATCAACAAACTCACTTTCACTTTTATAATATGAGTAAATCAGTATGGATAGTTGTGATAAATGGCAAGACCCCGTTTCAAATAATGAAGCCATTTTACGGTCAGCCACAGGGTTGCTAAATTGCCTTAAATTTAAATTAAACTGGAATCACAATTTTATTAGAGTCATCAATCAAATAACGCTTTAACCTCCTAGTCTTAGCTACTGCAGTGGAATAATAGTAGTTATTTTCATGGCCATTAAAGTCACTATCGACTGGCTAGATTTATTTATTCACTATTCCAAAATCAAATAAACACCGGCTCGTATAAATGGATAGAGCACGTAAAGTTGGAATTGACACGCGTCGTCGTCGTGTATAGGGTTGTCCATAGACGAATACGTTTTAATTTTATTTTTTATTTGTCTATGACCTGAAATTGGCTGACAGTCAAAATCGTTATCTTTTATTTAAAATTGCTTTTGAAAGGAATGCGAAATGTTTTCGTGACTAAGTCGAGTCTTATATAAATATTTAGTAATCCCTTAGAATTTAAATGATATTTGCTATTATTTTAAGATATATTTTGTAAAAGAAAGTTACCCAATATTAACTACCTACATCATAAACTTATGAAACTATCTGAAGAATACAAGTTTTTACAGAAAATACTTTGTTTTTTGATTCTTAAAAATACTAAAACCGAATCAACCTTGCTACTTATTTAAAAATTAAATGATAATCCCCCACATTTGTTCAAATAAAAATCGTTTTAAAACGCATATTTTTATACAAAAATTTCAATGAAAGCAATATATATCAAAAATCGTATCGTAAATACTTTAAAATATTGTTAGGATCAATTTTCTAGACAAAATATGACTTACTGAAATAAAAATCATAATTTTGTTATAAATCTGACGAGAAGCCAGATGTTTGGGATTAAGTGTTGTAAAAATACAACGAAAGATGCTCTAATATTAGACATTTGGCAGCCCTAAAACTGGCAGAGATTATTAAATGCACCCTGCAGAGCTATGGTGTTGCAGCTTCTCTATTAAATCTCAGCCACTCTGACTTGCGAACGACATAATATGATAGAAAATCTTTTCCGGATATCCCTTACCACTTTATTCCAGTCTTATATTTAGGATTCTGAAGCCACATAACAAACACGAAACTCTTATAGTTTTGTCATGTCCGTCCCGTCTGTATGTCACAGCTTTATAATTCGGCCATCTTCCTATCGATTCGGGTGTAATGTTAAAGAAAGATTTGACCTAATAAAATTAAGAATAATTATTAAGAGTAATTTTCCGCATATTAAATTGAAGGTTGAAATATGTTTTTTTTCGCGCATCCCATTGATTGAGATGGCGGAGATGGCGCCAGGAGATGGAGAGAGCTATTGAGGCTAATTTACATTATTAATTCTTGTTTCTATGAATTCTTAGTTAGCGGAAAAAACAATTTATTTTATCCACAAAGTATGTAAGTTTGTGTAAAATAATGATAAATAATGGCCATCCTAACCGAAACGAATTTCTGTGGCCAATAAATAGAGATTACTCTTGACATCTTGGCCCACAATCTTGCTCAAATATATTTCAAGATTTCTCGATTTTAGTTTCTACTCAATGAAATAAATGCTACCTTAAGATTTTGCCAAATCCACAAGATCACAACACCGTGCTATGCATCGAATCTGTTGAAACAAAACATAAGTACGTTAATACGTACGCATTTACAAGTCTTATACGCTTTATATTGACAAGACTTTACTTATAGCTTTCTAAATACAACTTTAGGTTATCAATTTTAAAGTGCAATTTTCTTTGGCAATATATTCTTGGCAAGAAAATTTAGAATCGGTAAATTTTGCGATTGACGTTCGGTAATACAGTTGGTTGGTTGTTTACTGAAACAAATTTCCCGAGGCTAGATTATCACTGGCGGGTGAAGCTGGCGGGCGGCCAGAAATGATACAGTTTGACGTCGTTATTAGATAATTTAATCACCGATTAACAGTTTGTAGGCAGGTAATGGATATTAGCTTGTGTGTTAAAGCTGTGGCATTACTGTGGCTTTCATACACACTGTCACATTATATTTAAGTGAAGTAAATGACAGTTTCTGGACACCTCATGTGGTTGAGATCTGACACTGAAATGAGACGTTATATAGTAATGATTTCTGTTAGTGATGTTAATATTGTGAAAACATCTAGGATTAAAGAAGATGGCGGCTATTTCTCGTCGCGTTCGTTTGGCTGTGCACGATTTCCTAGACTGCAAATAATTAAACTAACTGACATTTTATATATAATTAACTTAATAAATAATTTTTTGACATTATATTGACCTGATTGTATATTTCTTTTGTCTTTTTATTAATAAGACGTTCACAAAGTAAATACTAGAAGTAAAAATAAGCTGTTGGTGCATGATACACGTCTACACAAAATAAGTAACTCTTTTATGGGGCAATGTATACACTTTTACAACAAAGTTCCCAATAAAATTCAAAATCTATCAATAAGTAAATTTAAATCTTTTATCAAGCAGGTACTTTGTAAAAAGGCATACTACAATATTTCAGACTATGTAAATGATAAAAATCCTTGGGACTGATGATGCTCAATTACAGGATGCATAGGTAAACCAAATTAAAATGGAAATAACATAAAATTTTACGACTAAAAATCTTTTATTTAAAACATTAATTGTATTTTAGTTTATTTGTATTATTGATAGTGTTTTTAAAAGAGTAACTATCGAGTTTCTTGCCGGATTCTTCTCGGTAGAAATCAACAACATTGTGAACCGGCGGGAAGGTGGGAGGGTTCAAAAAATAATATTTTATAACTTTGACGATTCAAAAGTGATTGTAAAATCCTTATTTGAATAAACCATTTTGACTTTGACTTTGACTTTAATGTGTATTAAAATATGTTCTATAATGTAGCTTGTACGTTACAAGATGCAAGTATGATTTAATTTTTTTATTTTTTTTTGTTGAAATTTACTTGTAATATAATTAATTAATTCCAATGTTATACTGTAAATTAATTAATCATAATGTTGACAATACTATTATTCTATCATGTTAAAAGATTTGCACGCTGGAAACGGCAGAATATGCTGAACCTATTCCAAATTATATTTCATCTATGTATACACCATATTCTAGCAAATATTTTTTTTCTATTCTATTCTATTCTTTTTCGCCATCACTATTCGACGTCATTTCTTTCGGGTTACATACGGAAAGGTAAATAAATAGATGTCCAAATTTTGGAACACCACATGTAGCTTATGTCCTAGAATCCTAGATTAATGGATAGGGTACTTTTTATTTTAATTGAGTCATATTTTTACTGGAATACCCTTTTTTACGGTCGAAACCATGATGCACGGCTAGGTACTGTAACGTTCCGAATTTAATAAGTTTATATCTTGAAAACTAGATTTTTTTTTAAAGTTAACAATAAATTTTAAAATGTTAGTTTATGTCTAGTACTAATGGGTCGTCTATGAGACATGAGTACATTGACGCGCATACTATTTTGCTTTCATCATATTTACACACACATATATATACATGTGTGTGGGACACAAATTACAAAGACACAATACAGGAGAAAATACACAATATCATCACATTTAAAATATTACAAGCCCACAAGTAATATTGTTTTGTTATATATATATATATATATATATATATATATATATATATATATATATATATATGATAACATTGATGTCCATGCGATTTTGGCATTATAGCACTCACAAATATCGTTTTAAAGTTTTACTGTACATACCTTATTGTAATCATTATTGTTTTAATTGATAATTAGACTTGCTTTAACAATAGTACTTGTGGGCTTGTAATATTTTAAATGTGGTGATATTGTGTATTTTGTCCTGTATTGTGTCTTTGGTGCCAAATAAACAGATGTCAATATCTATATCCTATAGTAAAGACGCAGAGATATATACTCTGTTAATAGTGAGAGACCGCAAGACAGCCTTTTCTACTTCGTCGACTATATTTCGGACAGTTCGCCCTTATTGAGTGGTGTTATTAAAGTAATTTTAGTGTCTATGATAGAATTGTAGATAATTAAGATAACTGAAAAGTGTAAATGGCGGCACGCGCCATTGTAAGTGAAGAAACACGCATATCTCTGACAACACCCTGTTTTCCTCTGCATAAAGATTGCCTGATAGAGATCGCATCAGTGATAAGCCCGCCAATTTGTGCAATCACAAAATTGTCCTTTAGAAATTTTTTATGTTTTTAATACTGTGTGCAAATAAGTGTATTCATCCATTTATTCACCCTTTACATAATGCATAATGGACTATGTTAAATAATATTAAAATAATAATAATTATATACTTTATTGCGCATATAGAAAACAAAACAATTAAACAATAAAAGTAATAACAAATTGGCGGTCTTATCGCTAATGAGCGATCTCTTCCAGACAACCTTTGGGTAGAGGAGACTTTATGAAATTATAATAATATAAATAATATTACTTAAAACTATATTATATTATTATATTATATGTGAATAGCTGACCCGGCGAACGTTGTTTCTTCTTGCCTTGGAACTGCCGCACCAACCTATTTGAAAGGGTTGCACTTATTCAGAATACTTCCCCGACGTATGCGTAACAACTGAACAAAATTTCATAACAATAGGTTTACCCTTATTGCGCAAGTTCAACTCGCACTTCTTAACCCTGTCCGACTCGCACTTGACCATGTTTTTCTTTCTAAGAAACATTCCCCGGCGTGTTCATAACAACCTAACAAAATTTCATTACAATCGGTTTACCCTTATTGCGCGAGTCCGACTCGCACTTGACCCTTTTGGAAAATCCTTTGTCATAGGATGCCTAATTCATAGAAATAACACACCCCCAAGTTTCAGCGGTTTAGGCTGTGCGTTGATCCGTCAGTCATTCATTCAGGACAAAGCATTTTATATGTATAGATTACACTGTAATGTTATGTATTTGTAATTATTTTTGTGGAATATTTGAGTTCACTTTCTGATAAATAAGTAATTTCTTTTGATAATGTCGATTGATAGTCTAAGGGCTATAATGAAGAACAAAAATTAATTTTATAGATGTAGTTTTGGTAAAAAATTTTTTTTAAGTTAACGTTAAATTAAGTAAATGTTTAACGCCCTGGAGCTTATTTTAAGAAGCACTCTGCAAACTCTTTACGTCGCAAATCCCAATGAATTCCCTGTTCAAACAATTTTTCGAATTGTCAAATAGTAAAAGAAAGTTGTTAACACTTTACTTGGCACTTTGCTTATTATGTAGAACTAGCTTTTGCCCGCGGTTGCACCCGCCCTAAATTCAAATATCGGTGTAGGATTTCAACGGTTTATAGAAAAAATACAAGTAGCCTATGTCCTTCCCCGGGACTCAAACTATCTCCATGCCAAATTTAATCTTAATCAGTACAGCGGTTTACGAGAATACGATTCGGAGCGCCTCTCAGCGTGCTTCATAAAAACGAATTTCTCACTTATTTTTAGTAATTGCTGATCAAACACCACGAATTTTGAACATTTTCTAGTAATAAATATTCAGGTCTGCAGTGTGCCAGTTTTCTATTAAATTTTATAGTTTCAAAGTTATACAGACTTCTAGTTTTTCATACAAATGGTTATAAAAAAATATTTCTAGTTTATAAAAACATTTGACAAGATTGAGGAAAACCACAGACATGGGTTTTTGGCTTTGGATTATGACTAAATAATTTTACAATGATTGATCAGTAAATATCAAAAAATTCGTTTGTATGAAGCCCGCTGCAAGGCGCCGCGAATCGTATCCTCTTAAGCGTGAAGAGGTAACAGACTGACCGACAGACCGTGCATGTACATATAATATTAGTATGGATTAGGAGTGCCGATTTGTAGAGTTGCATTGAGGAATAGGCCCCTGATTTGAAAAACTGGTTATGTTTTTATTACGAATTCCTTAAGATAAATATAAATGGGTATTTCTGCATGCTCGTCTTAACTTCTTCCACATTGCAGATAATTTTGAATAATTTATTTGACATTGAAAAGCAGCTAGAAAATCTGCATCGTTTTTTATTGTTCCTGTATTTACTTAGCGCGATGTTTTTAGCAAAAACATGCGAGCTAAGCTGTTTGCACAGGCCGCTGCAGCGGTAAAAGCGACGCAAAAATAACAAGAGCTGAGCTGTACTGTTCACGTAAAATAAATAATGTTACGTGCCGTCCAGCCTGTCGATAAAACTGTTTGATATGTGCTTTTTACAAAAACTTTATTCAATTCGAAATGGACGCTTTTAGCTTAAACTATAACTCTAACATTTCTTATGGAGATATTCCTATTTTTCCCTCTTTTTTAGAGGATCGTAGGCAAATATGCCTGTACGCATATTACAGGCTTATGATTCCGCCATCTTTGTATTTATTCTGGTAAAAATTTACAGAAAGGTATCTCGTGTAAACCACCACATACCTACTAATAGGGTATTAAGTAATGTATTACTTTTTGAATTGTTTGATTCTAAAGTCAAAACATGTGCCCCTTCAGAGAGAACAGAACAGTTGAACATACCTTTTCCTTTATTAGCTTCGCCGTAGTCGAATAAAAAATATTACATTCCCTACTTGTATATAATATATAATAAAAAATTGCCAACATCATGCCGCATGTCAATACTAATAACATAATATATTAATTTCCCTAGCTAGGTTAATACGGGACGGGTTAATTCCCGTCAGGAATATGACACCGGTTCCCCGAGCGCCGCCATCAAACGAAATGTGTCAAGTGTAGTTTCACGGACGATTGGCGACACCACCCTCTAAATGTCTTCTGAGAACTGTCAATTCAGAGCGTTGCCGTCATATGTGTTAGTATTAGGCAATATTGTGAGGATCATGATGATATTTTTTGGTTTAAACTATGGGGAAACGAGTTTGTAATGCTACCTATAACAACGTTATACAGATACAATATTGCTTTTCATTGTTTCTATGTAACATTATTATACCAGTAGGTAGCATCCTGGTGCTACACAGTTTTAACTTTTGATTTGTAAGACGACATATATGTCGTCGTCCTATAGGACACAGGAGATTTAGGCTTCGTTGCCTTCGATCAACAACCTACCACCTAGCGTACGACCCTAAGAACGAATAAGTTACTGCTAATGAAAACAATAAAAAAAACATACTAAAATCTACTAAAAATGATTTATTTGTATTGCCTATAGGATACTAAAAATGGAAGTTATGGACATGCTAGTAATAAATTATTGAAATACTTAATTTTAACTAATATTTACAATTGTTATAGGTGCTTACTGAATGTCTACAAGATTTTGCTAAGTTTGGTTTAGTTATTTTAGGTGCGTTCTGTTCACTGCTTTCGATGCGTTTAATGTCATAATCCAGCTAAGTTGAAAAGACATAAATTCTGTATGACACACTACAAATCTTGGCTCATTCACTTTAGTTGGATTATCGACATAAAGCGAAAACTGTACATTATGTCGGACAACAAAACGCGACTTTTAATATAGAGTATATCCAAATCTATTTTCAAAAATAGAAAGTAAGAAACCTTAGGTATTTATTTACGAAGCTTTGGAAGCTGCATATATTTGTACATATAGAGTAAGATTACAGAATCCTAAAATAGTATTTTTCGTAGCGAATAAAAAATTACGCTTTTTCTTACCTAGAAGAAGCTAGTTTCGACGTAAGCATTCCGAGGGTAAGAAAAGCCATTTTGTACTTGCTACGAATAGTTATTTGCTAAACAAGTGAGCAAAGTTGTTTTTTGTGAAGACTGCCAACTTTAAATATCGAGCTAGCGAAGTAGTCTAGAATAGACTACTGAGCACAGCGAGGGATTTAAAGGCACGAGACCTAAAATAATTTGCTCTCGTGTGAAACATACAACTTTTACCTCTAGTAGTGCGAAAAAATAGGTCTAAGCAAAAAACACACTGAAGGCCATATTAAGCAATAAGTTTATTCCAATTTATAAATATTACCTCCTATCTACCTTACCTACTATCCTCTGCTCCTAAAAAAAATAATTGTATATAAAAAATAAATAATAATAACGAAGATGTTTCTTAAACACCAGTAGAGCTAAGACAATAAGTGTCTAATGCTGAACTAAGCTTTTTATCAGAGAAGTCTAAAAGTTAAAAGGTGCTAATGTTAAAAATAATAGTAGTATTTGTAAATTAGAATAAATTTATTGCTTAATATGGCCTTCAATGTGTTTCTTGCCTAAGACCTATTTTTTTGCACTGATATAGGTGAAAAGTTGTATGTTTTACACGAGAGCAAATTATTTTAGGTCTTGTGCCTTTAAATTCCTCGCTGTGTTTAGTAGACTACTTCGCTTAGCTCGGGATTTAAAGATGGCGCTATTTACAAAAAACCATTTTGCCCACTTGTTGAACAAAAAACTATTTCGTATCCTCTATTCGAAAAGAGGTGAAGGGTTCCTCGTTAGGTGTGAGCAAAAAGACTCTTTCTTCTCTTCTTTCTGATCTTTTAGATCGATTTAGGTAAAAGCCTGTATTTTTCACAGAATATGTCACACAAGGGATTATCTAACAAATAATAAAAATTTAAAATTTAAGGGGGACCCCCACAATAAACGTATTATCGTTGTTTTTGCTCCATCGTAAAAACAGTATTACATACAAACTTCAAACTTACAGTAAAAAATAGTGTGAACTCTAAAGTATGACAACAAATAATAAAATCGTGAGACGGGCCAAAGCTATTACCATCTAAAGTACCGGCACAACACCATCTAACAAAAGTATTATGATACACAGTAACACATTAGTTTGGGGAGTCCTGCTTTCTCATAAAGGGGGAAGAAAAGCACAGTGTGCACCACGGTACGCAAATTATTTGACCTCAAACGACGTACTTTGAAACCCTCGCTACGCTCTGGATAAAAACAATCGCTCTCGCCTTCAATACATTAGTTTGGTCGCTTGTGACACTATATACTATTTTATCTCAGTTACTCGTGCAGGCAAAACAGGTGCTAAGACCTTTTTTAAGTCCCAAGAGCTTTTTCTTTGTTAACTTTACTTCTCAAAGCGCTTTTATTAAACTCACGGGCAGTAATGACGCACCTATTCTATTAAGTACTCGTATGTTTTAAAGCTGTCTGTTTAAAATATGAACTACACGCACACAACAAGCGAGCAATTACAAGTTTAAACTTCAGCCAAAACTTGCAAATGTAATGAAAAACATTGTGGCATTAAATCCTTAGGCTTCTTAATAGCCTCTCTTTAGTAATTCTCTCCCTACCACCCTTAATACACAATGAACTATTTCGTCACTATTTTTTTCAAAAATTTAGCACAAATGTTCATTCAAGGCCTTGCTTATGTAAAACATGAGTTGCGTCTATCCTTCGATAGCAAAATAACATCTTATAAACATTGGCTTTCAGTTGCATTGACGGTTTATCAGTATCAGATATTTATTGCGTCGCTATTTTCAGTGTTACCCTCGATAAGATAACAGGTAATGTGAATGCGCATAGATAATCTTCAAAATCCATGTAAATGTAGAGTGGTTATCTAACAGCAAGTAATTTGCTAAAATAATACTTAGAACTGTCATATTTATACAATACTAGAGTCCTCTCCGACTCTGTTCCAGTTAAAGCTCCTGTTTGCACAAGTCGCGAATAATTTGGACATTTATTTGAAGTCCAGTGTTGGGCGTAAAATTAGTTTATTTCTCATTAAATTTAGTTTTACAGCGGAACATAAACAGTTATGGGGCTTTTCACAACTTTCGTTTGCAAAATTGGTTAATAATCGTATATTGTTAACCATGGGATGTCAGTCATCAATTACACCTCGAGGTATTTAGGCGCACGAACGAGCGAGGACGAGGAGGAGTTTAAGGTTGGAATTGATCCCGTACACCCAAACACTCTACTTTTACGTCTGCGAGAAAACCGGAAAAAAGATTTTCTACAATTGCCTTTGCTTTAAATTTTATTGATTCCGGCGTCAAATCCAAATCATCGCTTAAAATCAAATCGCTGTGCTACTGTGGAGGCAAACAGTTAGAGACCACGTTTACGAAAAGAACTTAAGTATTGTTGGTTGTAGACTTTCGTCTTTAGGCACTCAGGTATTTTGGGCGAAAAGATGTTGCGTGATTTCCAGAATGTTGCCTAGACGAGCTGGATTGACCTTTTTCTCAAAGTTGCCTAACCTTAACTTCTTATCCTAGGTATATGTTTTCGTAAAAAACTTGGAGAATTCATGTTGGAAATGTCCAACATCAACCGGTATGGGCGTGATATGGACATTCGTTTTATTCATGATCATTTTAAGGCCTACTTGTTGGGAAAATCTGATGATGTCTCTCGAGCGCCCACCTATGTCTTCAAGCAATTCTCCACAGACCATTATATCGTCGGTATATGGAAGGTGAATAATCTACTTGCAATTTATGATAATGTTATATCCTTTCCGCTCCAGGAGCTTGAACATCTGAACATGTCTTCGAACGTAGTGTTAAACAGTTTTGGTTAGATACAAACTTAAGCAATACCAAATCAGCTGTCTACATTTATTTCCAAGAGTGTTATATAGCCATAGGTGCACCCCAAGGTTTTTGGACGAAATGCAAACTGGAAACTGATGCATACATACATGGTATCTCTTTTAGAATCAGCCAACTGCCTCATTCCAGCAATAACTCAATGCTCGCATAAAGTGGAAATTTCAGTTTTTTTGACTAGAATTTTTGGTAAACTCGTTGTTTACGGGTAAACTCGGGGGGTAGAATGACACAATTTTGAACCACAGAAACTTTGTATGATGTCGCGTTGAAAATTCTTTTTGACGTACATTTATTATTCACATTATATTACAGATATAATTGCAAAATTTGTAATACGCAAAATGGCGGCGTTTTTTTTAATAATTTAAACTTTATTAGTTTAATATTTTACTACGGGCTAATTGAGTCATGAACAGGCAATGACCCTAATAAATTGGTAACAAAAATAATGTAGTACGATTTATCGGCGCGCATGCGCACAGATTTATTGGGCGGGAGTCGGCCAGGCGGACGAGCAGCCGCTAATCCTACCCGCCCGATTAGGGTTTTCAGAAACGTTAATTTTCGTTAATTAAAACTTGGCCGAAAATAAACGCATTCAATTAAACTTGACTAAATTGTTGGTATATAACTACCTAATAAATTTAGTTACTTAGAAATTTACGCTGTTGTCGTCGAATACAAGTTATGTACGTTGTCTACTAATAAAAACCGTCATAGCTTCTAGGATTCATAGGTTCTTGTGAAACACAGAACCCTTATTGTTTCGCCATGGCCGTCCGTTCGTTCATATATAAGTAATTTTATTCAGAGACTATTAGGCTGCAAAGCTGAAATTTAGCGTACATTCAGATACCCTCTTCTAAAGTGTGTATGAATTTTTTTTTTGTGTCAGTCAAGAAATGAACAAAAATCTAAATAAATTTTATTATTAATAATTATAAATCTGAAATTATAAATATAAATATGAAAAACGAGCAAGGCTTAAAGTATTTATTACCTTACGGAATTTACAAAAATGTCTTTTTTAGTCCATCTTTATATTTTTAAGTCAGAAACGTACCTACATTAAAAAGGAGGGATTACAATCATATAAAAATATCTAATTAAGTTCAATATCAATGAATAAGTAAATTGCATCAGTGATTTCAGCAATGAAAAAACAATTTAGCAATTCCAGCTGCTACACGATGTATCCATAATTATATCATTCATCAAGTCATATGATTAGGCAATTACCAAGACAAATGTCAAGATTACAAAATAAAACGAAATCTGTGAATTTTTACATCAGTAATTATTCCATGCTTTGAGCCAAAATAAAAAAAAATAATAACTCTTGGCACAACCCTGGGTAATGAGATTATGCGTTTGTTTTGAAGAACACACGCGCGGCTCTTCAACGCCGTCTAGAGTACAATTCGATCGAAATTAATATCTTACACTTGGCCTGAAACTTAATTGGTTTTTTTTAAGTTCTTAGGAACTTTAGGTATCCGTTTTCATGAGGTATCTATAGTAAACTAATAATTGTCTGAAAAAAGATTTAATAGTTTAAATAACAAAGAAATAATACGCCTTTCTTTTGTATTTTTACTAGCTGATACAAAACACAATTTTGAATAACCCTCTACCAAATTATCGATTTAAATGAATGAAGTATTTTTATACTTAAACTACTATCTAAATTATACTTTCACAGTCTTGCAATTTTTAATTATGGTAAAGTAATAAATAATACAATCAGCCGGAAGAACTCAAAAAGTAAGTATAGTTATAAATAAGAATCAGTTATTTAGTGTATTTCTAGTAGTTGCTTGTTTTTATAAGTTACTAGAATTTTCCCACGACTTCGTCCGCGTGGTCTTAGAAGGAAAAAAAAGCTTTTACCTGTCTATGGTTTACCTACTAAAAATATTGGACTTGTCATACAAATTTTCTTCGCCTATTTCGTTCTCTAGGGGATGAATTTTGCGAAATCCTTGCTTTAGTGCTCGTCTACGTTATAACGGAAACCTTTGTGCAAATTTTAAATTTTTTTGTGGCATGGTACTTAGTTTTCTGATATTATGTAATGATAATGTTTTAAATGAAATGTTCGATTTAAGTAATTCAAAAAGTAGGCTACAGATACAGACTCAGGCTTTTATACGAAGTGATTTATTTGAATATGAATAATACCGCCAGGTACAAATAACGTGGTTTAGTTTCTACCGGTGGCGTTTCTTACTAACTCTTAAACATAAAAAATCGGCCAAGTGCGAGTCCGACTCGCGCACGAAGGGTTTCGTACCATTATCTATAAAAACGGTAAAAAAATCACGTTTGTTGTATGGGAGCCCCCCTTAAATATTTGTTTTATTTTTAGAATGTTATTATTTAATTTTTCTATGATTATTCATCGTTCATTTACTTATATTTTATACCTGTTTTACAGATTTACCTACTTCATATAAGTAACTTTCAATGGAATTTTTACGAAAATTATACTTTTCCAAGTACATTTTATAACTCGGTTGACCTTACTTATCTGTGATAGTTTTTCTTTTCAATTTATTATATGCACTACCACCGTAATTTATTTTTCATTTAGCTAAATGTTTCGCAAACGGAGCCCTAAATCAAAAACTGATCTTTGCATACCGCCAATGTTTTTGGAATTCCTATCCGACGATACCTCACTGGGGTAGACGAGAAAAAAAAATTACGTCTCCCTTTACGTGTACGGGAGGTACCCTAAGAAATGTTTGTTTCAAAGATTTTATTCTACCACTTTGTCAGCTTGTGCAAATGAGTAAAGCCCTGCCAAATTGCAGCATTCTCGTAGAAGTAGTTTTTGAACTAAGCCGCGGACAGACGGACGGACGGACATGGCGAAACTAGAAGACTTCTTTGTTGACTACGGCACCCTAAAAAGTACTTATAGTGACATGACTACAATAGGCGATTTTTTTTAGATATTGTCATGTTCTTCAAAACTGTAGTACGTCATTTTGTTCTATGATCAATAGTCCGCACGCGATGTACGACGTTTTATAGGTGATATTTTTACACCTTGGGTTACATATTGACACAATGTAGCACCAATCAGTAAAAAGGTGGTTTTATTGTCCAATAATTTTTGAGTTTACTTAGTCGACTAAAAATGTTTCCTTATACAAATATTTATTTATTAATTTACCCTCTGTATTTAATTTCGTTCTTTTTTCTTTCTTAAGTTTCTTTCTTCTTTCTTCACCGTAGCCTATGTACGCTTGCAACAAGGCCTTCCTTGCCATTGCCAACCCTTTAAAATTTTATCACTTCTATATTGAAGAACCCCATACTGTAGTCCGACGACAAGTGGGCAACGTCTGTCTCTAGTGACTCTTCCATTTACTTTAGCTTTATACATTTGTAAACATTTACATATATACACATTTAGTATTTTAGTCTCGCAGTAGTTTTTGCTGTTCCTTTGTTTGGCCCACTTACTAGACTTACGGTTAGGTAGTGACTATAAGAAACCTTTTTTTGAATATGTTCTTCTTTTTGGGTAATTTCAACAGACTCTATCCCCTGATCATAATTCTTACAATAGTCAGTATCAAAAAATCTAAAGCTCGCCAAGCTTACCAGCGACGTCATTTTGAACTGACTGCAGAAGAAGAAGAGGTCCTTCATTTGAATATCTTTAATCTATCCTCCATTCCCCTAATATTTCTGGCATAACGCAACCAAATTCAGTACTAGTTTTTTTATCTTTGCAATGTTATATAGTTTTGCAATAAAATTTGAACAAAAAATCAAAAAAAAGATAGCTACGTGATTTTTAATACACGAATAGTACCTATTAAAATAATATACAATGGCCTTGCTAGCTTTTTCATTGGTAAAAGGCGAGTTTTATGCATTCATGAACAGTGAGTTTCAACAGTACTTAGATAATAATTCTTTTAGTGATTTCGTGACAAAAGTGACAAAAATATCGAACACAGATATAAAAGGATTTCTCTTTACAAGACGGAGTACTTTTTCAAAATATTTAGTTATTCCAAAAATATATTTTCTTAGATTAAAAATATATTTTTGTTATAAGATTACCACCTGTCTGTTTCTGATACTATTTTAATCTTAGATTTTTTGTAATTCTAAGATAAATATGCTTATTTTGAGATTTTAGTTTTATTTCAGTAAAAAAGATGGACTTCTTTAAAATCAAGAATTTAATCCTTTCTAAAATAACTCAAATAATATCAACAGATGGTGTTGTACAGTTATTGACACTTAGCTAGAACGCGCTACTTAGAATTATTATGATTTAATGACTACTTTCATAATTATGACGTTGAGCAATCAATTCGAACAAAATACAATAGTCACAGATACGTATTAAGAACACAACAAAATCTATAAGTATGGTGTTAATAAGTACCTTTATTTATCATTGCATATTCTCAAACAGAAATATTTGTTACCTTATCTGAAGAATCAATTAATCAAATCCAATTGATAGAAAAAAGATTAATATTTCTTACTCTAACAAAAAAAATCCTTAATGTAAATCAAATCATCTTCCACTTAAAAAATAGCTTATCTTTGACTCGATTCATTTGTTTAATTGCATTGAATATTTTTTGCCTTGGTTATTGTACTTTTATATAGTTTAGCGAAGTTTCAGTTAAATAGAAATATTTGTTTAGCCTACGGTTAGCTGGCAGAGAACGCCATATGGCAATATGCTCGCCATTATACAGTTTTTGTTTGTGCAGAAAGAATAAAAAAATAACTATTACCTACCCTGAAATTTTACCTTATTCGTAAAATTTTGTTTACTACATTTTCTTTCCACGAAACCATAATTTGATGCACGTATAACACGCAATTGGCAGTTTACGTCATAATTATTTTTTCAAAGCTAACGTGGGATTCTTCCCTCGCCCACTACTGACACAATCTTTAAGGTAACACGTAATCGTATTTATATTTATTTTTCCTCCGAATACAAAACACGAATTCCCTAATCCTATTGTAACAATTTAGTAAGAACATCGATTCCAAAGATTAAGTTTATACGACACTAATACCCGGCATACCGAAGAAACCGAGAAGTATTTCATGAATCCAAAAAGCAGTGTAAATAGTACAAGCACGCTTCCAACCGCAGAATCTCTAACAGGCCTTCGAAAACTATTGACAGTGAGTGTGGGTGCGATCAGACTTAAGCCAGGGATTATGAATAGACCGAAATAGACGCTTCAAATGCTCGTGGATTAAGGGATTCAGTGTTCCGTTGGACGGCACAAAAATACCGGAGGCGCGCCGGATGCGGCGATTAGGCTAAACATTAGCTCGTTAATATTCTGATGCACCTTCTGCTTTCTGCTGTCACCCTGGTACTAGAACGTGCCAGACGGGACAGGTAAAAAAAGTAGTAATCAATCTTTCTTGGTTTAAAATTGACAAATATTTTTCTTATTTATACATCGCCAAGCGCGAGTTGAATTTCTAGAGAATCAAGTATTTTGACGTTCAAGGAGAAAATGAATTATTAACATAAGAAAGAGAAAGAGATTTACTTTTTTTTCTTTGAAAACTAAACACACGCTGTTTTTCTTTAACTCTGATATACTCCCGCATCAAACGCACGAGGAGTGTTTAAAATACTGAAAAGTAAAATCTTCGTATATTTAGGTATAATATTATTTTCAACCGACGAAAAACAAAAGCAGAAAGCATATATACTTATTTGTTTATTATATATGACTACGCATAACCTTTCAAACAGTATTCCGATTTTGAAGATGTTTTTTATTAGATAGTGATTTTTTATTAAATAACTTAAAAACAGACGAAAATATTTTTTCTTTAGTCTTAATAACTAAAGCCCCTAAACCAATTAGTAAGTAATTCATTCATTCATTCTGAGTCGGCGGTAAACAAAGCATAAACTAAGATAATTAAATATCTTTTAAGAAATATAGATAATTAGTTTTGCCCGCGGTTCCATCCGCCCTAAATTCGGTTATCGGTGTATCAACGGCAACTCCTCAATCAAAGAAAAAAAACAGACTCACACTTGACGTTATCAAGTAGCCCATTTCGTTCCTCTGGACTTAAACTGTCTCATGCCAAATTTTATCTCAGTTCTACCCGCCCTGAATTCGGTTATCGGTGTAGGATTTCAACAACTTCTCAATCCAAAAAAACCGGCTCACACGTTTTCAAGTAGCCTTATGTCCTTTCTCGGGACTCAAACTACAGTACAGCGGTTTAGGCGTGAATAGGTAACAGACAGACAGAGTTACTTTTGCATTTATATAATATAAGTTAGTATTCGGCTCCACTTCGATTCGACGGCGAAATGATCCGACTCAAAATTAGTTACATTAGTTTAGGAGCGTACGTAAGTATATTAAGACTACAAAGAATTATTTTATTTTTTTCTTTCCAGTTTCTTTTTTGTGGCCTTCATTTTTGTTAAAATGTTTTATGTCTTTAACATTTTAGTCTACATAGAATAATATTGTGATATGGACATTAGATTTAAGACGTCTTTATTCTTATAGTTTTAAAACATTGCATTAATCTAAACGCGTTCACCTTAACTCGAATATAAAGTAAAATGTAATGATCATAAATGTGAAAAGTACGAAATAAAAATATGAAAATTAGTATTTTGTGTCGAACACCTAGATGACTATTAGTCTGAATAATGATATCTTTTATGGTTCGTAAGCTTCGGGAATAGGTAAACGGTAGTACATGGGGTTAAGAAGATCGGGTTTTTCGCGTTTTCCTTTGATTTCCAACTTAATTTAATTTTAATTGCTTTTTGAATTTTGAAAGTAATCAAAAAAAAAAAAACTATTAATTGATAGCAGCAGCCAGCAAGTTCTAAACCTGTGTATAATTTTATTTTAGTCAATATATTTATTAGGTAAGTACAAGTCATAATAATAGTAAATAGTAAATTGATATAGGTAGTAGTCCCTTAAAATGTTCGACGCCTACAAATATTAATAATCACATATCTGTACATTTTAGATTATCCTAAGATATACATAAAAAGGTATTTATCAATCAATCAATCAAATTCTTTGCATTTAGAACGCTTAGTTTGCAAGATTCTATCGATTTTCTAGATACGTCATTGATACAATGTTTCTAAAAATTTAACTAAAATGTATTAAAATGTCAGAGCTTCAACATAACTTCAAAAAACTTGAAGACTTATGGGTATTTGAGCATTTGTACACATATTTGAGCATTTGAACACATATGGGTGTTTGATGATTTCTGTGCTTTTCAACAAATGCTCGTGACACACTGTTCCTTAGAGCAGGTGCGAATACTTTGTTTGGTTCAAGTCTAGCGCCTGTTTCAGGAAATATATGTCTTATAATGTTTACAATAAAACGTTGATTATTCTGAAAAGAACTTACTCTGACTCTGGCCTCAGTGAGGTTGGTCCACATGGCGATCTCTTCCCTGGTGGACATGTCCGGATAGCGGTTTCTGGCGAAAGTTGCTTCCAGTTCCTGTAGCTGTTGGCTGGTGAAGTGAGTACGCTGCCGCCGCTGACGCTTGTTTTTCTTGTCTCCCTTGTCGTCTAGTGAGGGATCGTCAGGGCCAACTCCAGGGGTAGATGACTCCGTCTTTATCGTTGGTTCTGATGTTAACGTTCGATTGCCTGTGGAAACATAAAAAATGTTTAAAACTTCTGACATGTTTACATATGTTAATTGTAAACATATGTGTATATAATCTTAATATATATAAATCTCGTGTCACAATGTTTGTCCTCAATCGACTCCTAAACTACTGAACCGATTTTGATCAAACTTCGTAAATATCTGTTATTTGATCCAACTTAAAAGATAGGATAGTTTTTATCTCGATATGTCAAGTGCGAGCCGGACTCGGGCACTATAGGTAAAAACCAACTTTCGCCGGGTACAGAGGGACGGCAGCGGAACAACGTTCGCCGGGACAGCTAGTTGTATATATGTTTGAATAAGTAATAAAATTTTGAAAAATAACTACTATAATTTACGCTGTATTCATTATTAGGGTTTCGTACCTTCGAAGAAAGAATGTAACCCTTATGAAAGCATTTACTAAGCCTACAGTGATAGGTTTCGAGTAAAAACCAACCTCAAAATAACTTTTAAAAAAATAATGAATCTTTCAATTTTCCGAGACTCAGCAGGACCTTCGACATGGCAGGCAATAATTTTTTTATTAAACACGCAGATAACAATTATTCGAAAATATTCCCTTTTAAAGATTATAAATAAGTTACATATGGTATAATTAGTTGTGGGGGAGGACGTCCTCGAAAACGGTATCGAGTGTGAGGGGAAAAGCGATACCGCGTTATTACATCAATTCGTTATTGATAACGTTCTGGTACAACGCAATCTAGTCGCAAATATTGAGCGTGCTCTGAATCAGCTGTCACCTCACTCTGCTGATTGCTTTGAATATTTTGCACATCACTAATAATTTGAAAGCACCTCCTAGCTAGACACTCGTCAAGCACCAAACATACTTGATAGCATAGTTCTTTATCATTGGTTTTCAATGCATTTTATGACATCATAAGTAAATTAGAACCATCACTATATATAATTACAAAATAAACCACCCAAATAAATATTAAAGTGCACGATCTCTAATCTTAGGTCACTGACAAAAGTAGGTAAATGATATGCATTAAGAATAATGCGCATTTATTAGAAAATATAAATAAGTAAATAAAATATAAATATATAAAAAAAAACGTCAAGTGTGAGTCGGACTCGTGCTCTAACCATTTCATTGCAATGAATCACGATAATGTAAATGTTTAGTTGAAAATGTTATTTTTTGAACTCTCGGGTTTTTCTCATGTTTAGAGAATTCGAATTTTAGCTTTACTACACCACCTTATTTTCTTAAATTCCATTTTAAATTGCCATTTGCTATATCGTTAAGAACATAAAATTATTTATGTATTAGCTAAAACTACAAATACCTAAATGTAAAGAAAAACGACAAAGATAATGTAAAAATACATCAATACGGATTGATTTGACGTACCTAGTACCTACTAAATACTATCAAAAAATAAATTCTTGTCGTAATTTAAGAGATAACATTACAATTTTATTGCCAGGTTTATCTTGATTGAGCACTTGTTAAGTAACTTCAAGTATATCGTGAAAACATAAATAATATTACTTTATATCAGTTCTTACAGTTGCAGTTTCAAATCATTTTTAAGCTTCGTATATACCTAAAATATTTTAAGGGATTAGTTTGGGTATGTTGAAATCAGCACAATAGGCTAAAATTTTGTTTATATATACATGAATAGACACAATTTTCTTATTGCCTACTTATTCCCTCGACTTCATCCGCGTGGACTTTTGAGAAGAAGGAAAGCTTCTAACTGTTGTTCATATGATTGTACCTCCTGTAATCCTTTCTAAGTGCTCGCCTACGTTATAACAGAAACCTCTGTGCAAAATTTCTAGTTTCTAGATACCAAAAAAATCGAAAGTCTCATAAAAATTTTACCCCCTATTTTACCCTCTAGGGGATGACATTCCTAAAAGGGAAACAGGTCTTTATTTTTAATCTAAAACCTAAATACCACTATTTAAACATTTAACTACAAAAACAAGGGATTTACATTCAATCTTCAAAAATATACCCCTTTGGGTATGAATCCGTTCTCAGTGCTTTTCTGTGAAGGAAAACATAGCGAGGAAACCTGCATAAGTCAAAAAAAGACGTATGTGAAGTCCACAATCCGCACTGGGCCCGCGTGTGTACTATGACCCAAATCGCCCTCGGTGAGGGTAGGTCGTACCCCAACATTGGGGACGTACTATATGAGGCTGATAAGGTGTCAAAAGTATAATGACAAACTAACCACGCCTATCGTACAAATAATTAAACATAGAAATAAGTACTAGAATTATTATTTATAATATCTATCGAGCAAGTTTATTAAAACCATCAATCTTAACAGATTCACAACTCATTGGTGTATAATGAACAAGGTAGGATTATAGTCTCAGCGTTTGGGTAGGGAACGCTACCGTAGAGTCGCATCGGGGGCGATTACGTTACGAAGGCGATAGCGATTGATAGCGACCGATAGTCCGTATCAGCTGGTATCGGCGATACGCTTTGTGCGCTTGCCGACCGATCCATCACGCGCGGCCAACCTTTACGTGTCGCCGCCGCAACACACGCTTTGCTTGTAAATAGACCAGTTAACATATGTTACCGATATCAGAACATGGAGCCACTTCACGATCGACACTCGATAACGCCGACACATTTCTTTAATGTAATTCATGTTACATAATGAGGTATCTATTTGTGACGTATACGTTAGGCATGATGAGTATGTCAATACAAATAGGTTGTTACGTATCATATCTGTGAACGGTATAAGAACATCTTTTTATTTAAATAAATCGTAGTTATCACGTAAAGTACATTTATGAAAAAACTGATAAATTGAATTTGCTATCACAATATGCTATGCTATGCATGCATATCTAAATGCACTCGTCTGCCTATCATTCTCCTATCGAAAATGAGAAGATGTACAACTGCTGCCTGTTATATATTATGTGTAATGTTTGAAGGTTTCAGGCCAGGTGGTTTTCGTCGATAGATAGCATAAACCCTAGTAAGTGAAGGAGAATACAGGAGTTTTAATAATAAAACGTTACGTAACTGAAATGTTAAATAACAATAGTGCTAATCCAAGAACCATGTAAACAGAAGCTCGGGTTAGAAGCTTAGTTACATAAAAAAATTTAAGAAACCAATTTTGGTTGCAAAAAGAATACATTTTTTCGTGTCTAAATTGCTGTCTTAGGCCGGTAAGATCAATCGCAGTTTAAACCAGAGTTTACCTGAACTACGTAAAAAATTTAATCCATGGTTTAAACTTTGTTTGTAAGATCAAATGAAATATGTCGAAGGTTTAACTAACCGAAGTTAATTATTTTGCATGTCGCTACATTTTACATTTCATTCAGTCCCAATCCCAACTCATTCGTAACATCAGTCGCGTGGGGCACCTTCTCGTCGCAGGTAGCTATTTTTTAGGGTTTTTATTCTTCAAGCTGTTAGGATAATTTACGGGAACGTTTTCCACGCTAGGAACAGGTTGCTGAATCGAATTTGATAAAAAAATATTATTTAGTTAGGTACTTATACTAACAGTTTTTTATTTAGATTCAATATTAATGCACACATGTTACGTTACACAAAAAAAATAATTGTGTGTGATCTCAATGTGATTATAATTATAATCTTTGTACCTTACAACATTATTGTTTAAAGATTGTCAATATGTATATGTTTTCCTTAGTATCGTAAAAATAGGTACCTTCCTTATAAAACTCACAAAATAGTAACAAAAAAATAATTTTGTGAACTTTGGTGTATAAATATGTAATTTACGTAGCAAATAATAAGAAATACTATTCATGGTATAAAAAGATCCTAGTGTAAATCATCTAAGCCGACCCAATAGCAACTGACCATAAATATCTCTTTTGACGCTGTCATCAAGCTTTACCAGCCCTCGCGACGCAAGCCAAGGACCTGCGTCCACAATCAGCTGTTCGTAAAAACGGCCGCCATATTGAAGTTAACCATATTCGCAGTTTAACTCGACGGCGGCGAGGGTTTAAAATAATCTAAGGTTTAAACTAAAAAATACGTTAAACTGTTGTTAATCTTACGATAATGAAACTTTAAACTGCAATACTAGGTTTTAACTGCAATTGATCTGACGGGCCTAAGAGTGTGTTCGTTTTGGAATAAAAAGTTCCTACGTTGAATACTTTTCACACATTTGATAACGCCAGTTTTGCCATCGACACCTATCGTTCATGTTGCTTTGAAACGTTACTAAACAAAATTTTTGGTTGCAAAACGCACGGTTGACGCATACACACTACAATAATAAAACACACACCACCCTAAACAATGAATATGTATAGGCAGTTTGACCGATTAACACCTAAGCCCCACCTGTAGACATGGTTCTTAAGTTTAATTTTTCGGTGGCAAAAGTGACCAAAAAAAAACACAAATATCGCAAACGAACGGATAACAAGTGACAAAATAATGTAATTTAATGATTCTTCACCCGAAACGAACGCGCCCTTCAAATAAATGTAGGTATTATTTTTATTAACAGGCAATTAAACTATTAAATATCTATTATTTATCTGCTTTACAAATGTTGCGTGGTAGATCAAAGAAAATACAATGAATTAACTAAAGAAAACATTACCATGATTTATTTGCCATCAAAACGAATACATGTCCAGTGAATAATCCGTTAAAATTCATAGCCAACAATCTTGGAAACTGTCCACCAATCCGTTGGAACGTCACAAGCTACTCAGCTATATTATAATTTAAGACAACTGTTACCTTCTGTCGTGTTGCATGTTATTTTAATACATTTGCATAGTTGTTGTTTGGAAGAAAATGTTCTTTTTATATTAACTTTATTTAAGTTTAAGTTATAGTTAAACTAAACTTATTTTTCTAATTAATTATATTAAAAACTATAGTTAAAGCGGGCCTTAGCTTAAAGATACAACACTAATAACTGTTAGCTTGTCCTTTTTTATCCAATTTATTGATTAAACACTCAGTCACCTAATCCTGAACATACGGTTTTCTTAGTAAAAAGTTCACACACTCAGTGAAACGTAACACACAATCAAAACAAAACGTCTGAAGGTAAAGTTGTTCTTAACAAGATAAGGTATTGGGAGTAGATTGTGTTATAAAAAAAAACACGTAAGTATCTAATAATTCTTACCAAAAACAACGGTAACATTTCTCTATCTTCATTACCAATCTTTTAATTACTTAAATTAATTGGTGTTTTTACATTTGCATTGCAAACATAAAAAAAGAAAAGTGAAATCAGCCAACACTTTAAGAAAATTAGATTGTTTCACAGAATATATACGTAGGTATATTTACCTACCATTTGTATCCAACGAAAATTATAAGGAAGTAAAAAAAGAAGTATTTATGTACAAAAATGCATTGGAACACTATTTGATGGAAATGCAAAAGGCCTACTCAACGCAACGCGAAGACGACGCCAGCGTCTGTTTGTAAAAGCATTAGAATTCCGACAAACTGTATTTGCTATAGATTTTCCACCGCCTTACAAAGTTTACTTTCAGTTTTAAGTTTGTCACACTGTGTGGTCCGTACTAAGCTAGAAATGAAAAATTCTTTTACTTAAGTAAATTAAGTGTCGGGTAGATTATGTTGTATTTATTTCCTTGGTCCTTATTTTCCTATTTGTATTTTATTTCGAAATAAGAGAGGTTTTAGAAGTTAAGAGGCGGAGCAGAAAACTTGAGTACAAACAGGGACGACGCGATAAGTAACCAAGCGTGCGTGAGTGATGAAGCTACATCTCAACTCACTGATATTTTCATTGAAATGCAAGAAATAAATTAATAGTTTATTATGCATCAGTGACATTAAAAACTTTTTTTTTATCCAACAATAGTTTACAAATTTTGTTTTCACGGTTGTCATGGTTTAAACTATATCCCGAAGGACACCGTCATTAAATTTTATTCAGATCTACTAAGCGGATCCAGAGTAACCCTTCCTAAAAAAAATTAAGTTAATTTTTTTTCACACATTTTGTTGTATTAAAGTGCACGGAAAAAATCTATGTACTATATGAGTATTTTAAAAAAAAATCATTTTAAAACACCTCTTTAAAAACTTACACTAATATGATATAACACCACTTTACTGCTACTTTACACCATCGAGTGAGATGTCGTCAAACATGCGAGTGGAATATAAAATTATGTTTGTGCTAGGTATTCTAAATTCAAATCGCCAACAAAAGCAAATCCTGTGAGCTTATTGCAAAAAGGCTTGAATACTTGCGAGACCATAGTTCACACGCAGGACCAGTGCGGATTGTGAACTTAACATAGGTACGTCTTTCTTTTGTTTGACGTATGCAGGTTTCCGTACGATGTTTTCCTTCATCGAAAAGCGGTGGTGTGAATAACAATGTATTTGAGAAATTAAGAAAAAGTCTCATTGGTATATACACGAATATCCGTCACTCAGGACGCAAAGTAAAATCGAAATACCTAAGCAACCACCACCTTGTGTAATGCATGGTGATAAAATAACAATTGATAAATAGTAAAGTGCAATATCAATTTTGCGTGCCAAATGTACGTGTAAGTGTACTAAGCGCAAAATAAGTAATAGTAATAACGACAATAGTAAAGCCTAAGGGCGTCTACTCACTGTCGTCTGTGTGTTTCCGATCACGTCGCGGTCGCGGAGGTGCATACAGTGACGACTGTTCAACGCCTGACCCCACTGAAGCCAGCGACGAATGTCCACTGTCGCGAAACTCACCAGTCTCCGCCCATACTGAAAAAAACAACATATTATCAGTTGCATTGAATATAATGTAGGTAAACTCATTAAAAATAATATCAGAACCTTAAATACATAGTATTCTGTGGTATATAAATATTTAAATAAACTTATCTGACAGTCGTTTGTTTGTTACTGAAAATAAATAATATAAATGCATATATTAATTGACGGACAGAGTGACAATCGCAGATAGCAGTTTATGTAAACAAGTGTTTAAATTACTGAAATAATTTTGTTGCAAAAGTAACTCACAGAGAATTTCGTACGTAATGGCTTACTTCATTGATTTTGTTTGTAGGATTTCTTTTAAATATTTGTCAGTTAATAATTTGAGGTCAATCAACAAACCATGTTAGGCACCTGAAATTAATTTATTTTACTGTTTTTATATATCTTATTTAGTTAATTGGTTGCTCCATGGCTCGATCTCCCCACAGGACAAACATTTGTATTTGTCCTGCTTTAGTTCGTATGTAATATTATGTATTTACAATACTAATTTATTTGTATCAGTTATGTGGTATCTATAGTACAGTGGGACTACCATAGATGGCGCTGTGTGTAATATCCAGATTTTTTAATATTTAAAAACAGCTTTAAGATACATTAACCTAAAATATATCTAAACATCAAAAAGCCGTCGAGTTCTCTTTGGCTAATTGTTTGGCTGTTAAAATATTGAAATCATGTACTGCCAAGTTAAAACTATATAAATATTAATAAGATTGGCCTTCATAGTGATAATTTGCTTTTAAAAAAATCACAGTACTACAATTTGTATATGGCAAAGCTTTTATTGTTATTTTAACTTAGCTTAATACCTGTGACCTTAATACTATTGCTACCCTAACAATAACTCAAAGAAAACTTTTAACTTAAATGTTTTTTATGAAATATTAATATTAATTACATCACTTTAGTTCTTTTCTTACATATCACACTAACCGTTTTCTTATTTTCTATTTACAATGTAAAAAATTGTAAACGTCCAAATATGAAGGTGTTAAGTAGTGTTAAAGGTATTATTAAATTGTGCACGAAGGAGCATTAGTATTTTTTAAGTTAAAACATAAGGAGGTAGAACATAAGACATTTTTAATTGAAAAAGTTCAATTATATTTAGTGTTCTTTTAATATTCAGTTTTACTTACTAAATAGTCAAAAATTAGAGTAAAGTTCCTATCATCTAAAAAACCTATGTGTAAAAGAGGTAGGTAATCGTTTACGAGTGAGCCTCCTATAAATTCAATTAACGTTTACTAATAGCATCATTATTTAACGCGAAGATCTTGACAAAATAATGTATTCGTTCAGGAACGATGACGCCCCGTCGCTTACGACGTAATTAAGTGTCCCCGAACACTTGTTAACAAATTAGTCACTGGAAAGTCGGCAGTGTATGCGTGCCCTTATTTATAGCCTCCGCCAGATGAGTGCCCCAAATGTATGTTTTTTCATAAGTATAACTTCGTAATGTTTTTTTTTATTAATATGAGCATCGTTATTTTTATGGCCACTTAATTTTAAATCGGGTTTTTAAAAACGTATAGCTAATGTTCGTTGTATAAAGCTTAGCTAATCCTGATTTAGCCTAAATAGGTAAATATGTTACTATTAAAAGATGGTAGACTATTTTGTTTTAGTTAAGTCATGAGAACTTAGTATTAATTTGAATGTGTGTTGTCACCTTTAGGATGTATTTTTTTTTTAAATATCTAATAAATGATCTAATTTAGTTATATAAGTGTTTTATGTTTCTACAAAAAAAAAATATTCTTATTGAACAATAAAGAATAAAAATATAAATAAGTTGGGTATTTAACTCAGCATTAGTAATACAAAATTATCTTTAATAACTTTTATAATGTTTTATTTCATTACAAGATTTGTATCGTACACGTTTATGGTCATAAAGTTGACATCTTGGTAACATCTCGTCTCGAGCTTTAAGCTCAATGTTTTGGCAAAAGTCACGCACTTCCCAATTGACTGTTCTCGATAATTACAAATTCTCGAATTCATAAAAAATATAGAATAAAATGGTTGTGAATTTACAAAAGTAATGCAAATGTGAAGATTGCTTTTTTATACCAACTGTTGTTGGCTGATTGTAAGTTTTACTTATCTGTAGATAACAAAGTGGCACAGATCTCGTATCTGCATCTATTTTTGTAAATGCATTGAATATGTTTTGAAAACCATAACGTAAACTACAAAGTTTAAGAGTTTGCCCTATATTAAAATATAAAGTAGTAACCTTGCTTTCCCAAATTCGAGAATGTTGCTATGAAAACGTGTTTCCTGAATGGTGACTCCCTTGAATTTTTTACTTTTAAAACTTTTTATTATTTGTTAACTAATTAAAAAATTATTATATATAATATATAGAAAAATGTCAGTATTCTATCGGTCTAAACAATAGAACCCTTTAATGGTCGAACAGACAGACAGACAGATTTACAGCGTAGGCTTAGTAATAGGGCTCAGTTGGCACCTTTTCAGATACGGAACCATAAAAAAAGGAATGAGTGAATAACCTCACTATTATCGTGTTTGTGTCTGACATGGCAAATTTGTTGACTAAGTGCAAGAGTATGCTAGAAAGACGAATGTGATATTTTAGAAGTATTTTTTTTTATATTTTTAAAATGTATATGTTTTAAATGTATTGTAGTATTGTAGTACTATGATTTATAAACTTTTATACTGCACTTAATAATAAATAAATAAATTATACATTTAAAAACCCCACTTTTAGTTCCAAATAGATTTTGTCCCTGTAATTACAATTAGTCTTAAATAGTATAAATAACTGAGTCACTCGAGTTTCAAGTTCATTTACCTATCTACATCAGAAAAATAGTGTCATGTTATTGAATTAAAGTGGATGTCACTTTATCACGTCATAAGTATGTAGAGCAAACGTCGTAGAGTCGCCGCACAAATGTTCAACACAAACGACTGTGCTTAAATAAATTTCATGTTTGCTGGGCTGATAAGGTACGATAAGCATCTCTATTGTTTTATTGGCGGTGTAAACCGGCTCTCGTACTATGATGGGCCGGCCGTAATCTTATGCAAAAGTGTTTAAAAATAATACTAAAATATCTTTTAACTTTTAATTGTCTCTACAAGTGATTCTCACGGAAGGTTATTGGAGACAGCATCGACTCTCGAGTACGCCAGACTTTAGGATTTAAGAGAAAAATGTATGCAAGTAGGTCTTACGTCTCGAGACCCGAGACTTACTACTTGCATACATTTTTCTCTCGAATTCTAGAGTCTGGCGAAATCGAGACTGTTCCCAGTAAGCTCTCTTATTCTGTTAACAAATACGAAATAAAAGTTAAGAATAAGTATTTTTTATCAGTTATTAAATCTTCTTTCTTCATAAAGGTCTTAACCCTTTTTGCCCTTTTTTATATTTATTTAAAACTTAAATCAAATTATAAATTCGAAAGTTAGTTTTCTTGTTTGTCCTTCCTTTATGCCGCAACGGAGCATCCATTTAGTCTGAAATTTGGCACAGACATAAGTGAAGAGACGGAAAAAGACATGCTTTTATTCCAAAAAAAGTATAAATTTCTACAGGAATAACTAACCGAATTCCACGTGGAAAAACTATAGCTACAGTTACACCTTAGGTACTATAGCAAACATTTTTTTCACTACAATCGACTATACTTGCTGTAGTAATCCCACTCGATAGTTGAATATAGCGCGGGCGGAGCTGTGGGCAAAATATAAAATATCAAGACAAAAATTATAATGAATATTTAACTAGTACACGTAGAGTGTGTTCAAAGGTACGACTACCAACCTTCCATAATATTACGGTAGGTACTATAATAACATTACAATGCGGTGCAGTTTTATTATGATACAACAATGCTTAGCTATTACTTTTATGATGCAATATGATAAAATTTTATCAAAGAAAGATATCATGTAGAGTAAAATAAACGCTTATGTCATACTACTGTTCTAAAAATCTTTTAACATGCTTTATATTATGAATGTTTGACCAAAAACGTAGGTACTTGATATACGTATAGAATTCAAAATTAAAATACACACTCATTTTGTTTTGTACCGGCCGGGCGGCCGGTGCTATCTGGAACGCGCATCACAAACGTAGCGTTTTCTGGCAACATTATTAGTTGTCAAATCGTAGTCTATGCATTACATAACCTTTATGCTTTTACCATAAAGTTTCGTGCCTTTTTTTAAGTGTAATTTAAGAATAATTAAAAAGGCACTACACTTATATATTGGTATTGTCTTAGCGCAGTTCCGCAACCTGTTTGTGACCACGATAGAAGGATCTTAAATTATTTTTTTATACCACTAAGGTGGCAAACAAGCTTACGGTCCGCCTGATGGTAAGCAGTTATTCCTCTTAAGGTTTTAAATCATAGTTGGGGTTCACTTAACCCGTCAATAAGACGAACCACATTTGAAATATTTTCATGCCTAGCTTCACTCGAAGGTAATTTTAAAATATTTTTTGTAACAGTGTTGACATAAACATCATTGACCGACTTCTATTAAATAACAGCAATTGCAACCGCTTGCTGTAGCAGCGCTGTTGCTTTAAAATGCATTGCTAGTGCTTATAGAAATTCATAAGTTTTTAAAGTTTCATTACTAGTTTAAGAAATAAAACGGGGTTAAACGCGTCGTTGTATGGCAAAATACCTTTTTCCCGACGTTTCAGTTACACTAGCCTTGGTCACAGGCAGATAGGGCTGGTATAACCGAAATATCGGGAAAAAGGTATTTTGCCAAGCAACACGGTTAATCCCGTTTTATAGAGATTTAGTGTATAAACCCTAATAATATATAAATGCGAAAGAAACGTTTGTTATTTCTTCACGTTGTTATAAGGTGCTCCCTTGACATGAATTTTGACACAGGGATAGTTGATATGCCTGTGCACTTATACTTCGCTTTTAACGCAGTCGACGCGGTGACAATATTTTCGGTTCGAAACGAGAATAGGTGCAGGGACGGAGAATAACATAGAATACTTTAATCCTGGTCAATCGAGGAGGTTCTAAAGGCACCCCACGTCTATTACCAGAATCCTCGCAAGCGGAGCCGTGGAAAAGCTGGTAGTTACGAATAGCAAAGACAAAACCACAGCGTCGCGACAGGATTAAAATGTGTCACTCTCCTCGACCTACACTGAGAAAAATTAACTTACAGAATAACAAATGTAAATTCTAGACAAACATACCAACCGCAGGTGTGTGATTAAATGTAAGACAGTATTACGTTGAAGGAACTAAGGTAAATGTATTCAACATAATCCTTTGTCAAACGTGCAATGTAAGTAATTATTTGGATATTTCGCGCTCTCGAAAGTGGTTTTATTGATATTGCTGAAATTTGATTTTTTGGGAAAGATAAATCGATCTAAATAGGCCGACTCCGTGGAGTTTCAGCGTTATGTTGAAGAGACAGCAGTATGTTTAAAAAAGTAATCAAGAGCGAAAATTTAAATTGTGCTATTTGGCAACTACATGTTGCTAGTATTCGCCAAAAGTAGCAACGTTTGCAAAGGTCCTAAGCAGCTAAGTAGCTGACAGTTGCACTATTAACAGAGTGGTCACAATTTTACTAACCTAAAAAAGTCGTCGGCAGTTTTATTCCTCAACGAAGCGTGAAAGGTTTGCGTAATTAGCGTCTTCAGTGCTGTCTTCCATAAAGTTAATGTATGTCGTCGATAGATAACATAATACCATTAACAACTTTGTCGATGAAACTTTATAGATACAAATTAAAATGATTTTCTATCAAGAGACAAATATAACACCGCGTAGTAAAATATCTGTATTGATATTAAAACAGACATAAATAAGTCTGTTACTTTTGTTGTTTTGTTAATTACAAGCTGGAATCATGAAGTTATTTTAGGGCCACTAAAAATGTGTAAAGGACATAAACACACAGAATTTTGTATTTACAGTAAAGACAGATAGTCGCGGGAGGTAAATATACCTTTAGAGATAAGTGCGCGTAATTTACGATCCGCCTCAGGGCACGCGGCTGGAGCACGCGGGCATTTTACTTCAAACACTCTGTATATATTAAAAGCTACATATTTTTTTTCTCCTGAAGGAGAATGGCCAATTTATTTCAAAAAAAGAAGTCGACACAAAGTACATTTGGCACAGTATTTTAATTATTTTTTTTTTGTACGGGAACGTAAAAATGTATCCTTTAGAAATTGAGATGTACTGCTGTAAATATTCAATAAAAATAATAACATTTTTTTTTATTAACTGTTTAGTCTAGTCTTGCTGACTTCCTAGCCAATTAACATACATAATGAAAAACATGAGCTTTCTATGGTGTCATTTTTGGGCTATTGTATTACAGTAATTTGAAACATTCATATAATAAGGGTTATTAAGACTTGAGTTTAAATTTTTGAGAGTATAGTATGGTATACCTAGTTATATTCAGTTTTATACACCACTTTATCTCCAATCACGTTATAGGAAGAATAAAAGAGAAGAGTGAGAACAAAGATGACTATTTCTTGATTTTTCAGGCAAAAGTTTGCAGGAAATTTTTGTTACTGCATCGTCTTTTGCCCATTCTCCTTTTTAAATTGAAAAACACTGAAATCAATTTCACATTTAAATGTCAAACAAGGTTATCTTTTTGAATCATCAAGTCGACGTTCTTCAACTACAACAAAATTTGCTACAGGAGTTGTTATTGTCCATAGAATAACAACTCCATCACCGGCTTCGGTAGTAGATATATTCAACAAAAAATAAGAAACCGCTAAGTGCGTACATTAAGGGTTCCTTACAACCACATAACATAAACACTAGTAGGTGTTTACATCACATCTGTTGTCAAAGGTCCAGTCTTGGATTTAAGCCTTATTATTAGATTTAGATAGATGAACAACCTAAGCTAAGTAAAAAGGGTCCTGTTAGTACTATTTCCGTATGGAACTCTAATAAAAATGAGATAGGTACCTACGCTTAACATCAACCTATATATATTTACTTAGATACGATATCGAGTTTGCAAATAAATCTAATAGCTATAAGCTAAAACACTTCATCAAAACATAGGTGTAAGTACCTACATCTATTTGTATTATTAAAAGAGTACCTGATGATTTATTACCTGTTTTCACAAACACTGCAGTCAAATGCCTGAATAATGACGGACAGGCTTACAAGTCGTAAGTGGCTTCTTGTAAAAACAATATTAAGATAATAACGTGTACAATAACAAAACTCTAATACAAACAAAAAATGTCTATCTACTTTGCCATGTTTAATGTGTACTATATACTACTGATAAAAACAGAAAAAAATACAACAATTTTTGCATTGATCAACCTCCATAGAAATACAACATAATATAATAGCATACTATATCTACTCGGAAAATTTCGTCAGTTATTCACGTCGCCCATAGGTATACCTCAATGTTTGAAGGCGAAGGTCTTGAAGATGAATGCATCTTTCCTGTTATGACCTGATGCGCTGACCCACAAATTGAAAATTGCTCAGCGAGCTATAGAGAGTGCTTTGCTTGGTGTCTCTTTTAAGGTAAAAAAAGGAAGCAACCCGACAAATAATTAAAATAGCTTACAGAAAAAGCTAGCTAAAGTGGCAGTGGGCACGTTATATCTGTCGAAGAATCGATGGCCGTTGGGGCAGTCAAGTTCTTGAGTGCAGATCACGGATCAGGTACCTCAGCTTGGGTTGCCCTCCAGTCAATTGGACAGATGACCTAAAGAAGGTAGGCCTTATAATCAAAATATATGTCCTATCATAGCCTATGCCCATCTGAAATACCTGTACCTTTCAAATATAGGCAGTGATTTTGACGGTGATGCAGCTGAATTCTGGAGATTAATATCTACATATAAACTTACAAAAACCACTTTCTCTCTTTATATAGGTATTAGTACCTTTTTTATTTAAAGAACGTGTTTTTTACCAAAGTAAAAAAACAGAAATAACAATACGTAATGTGAGCATTCGGTTATTTTTCAAGTTAAATCCATTAAAATTGGTATTTTTCCTTCTGGTAGAATATTCAACCAAATATATTCTGAGTAGTATCTGTTTTACCTTTTTTTGAAAATTATCCCTTTGGGCAAATACTTGGCAAAAAAATTTATGGGAATTCTTTTCTTTTTGTAGGTTAAACCATGAAGGTATTTAAGCGTTTTTGGATAATCATTCTCGAACTAGTTTTCCTGAAAGAACCTATTTAGGTACCTTATAAACTTCACGGGGCAAACTCGCAGGAAAGAGCTAGTTATTAATGAACGATACTCTTATAAGTAAACATGTCAGATGTATTCATATGCTAGTATGACATACATACATATATAGATCTATCTACATAGATATAAACAATGTATACAATAATATGTGTTTTGACATATAGGTAAGTATATAAGTACTCTGATGAAATATTATCTTTTTATCCATTCGCATAAAATGTGATTTTTACCCTGCCCACCCTTACTACTTATAGTTTGGCAGAAACTGGCAATGGGGGAATATTATTCCGTCCCTGGTCTTTTATTCTACCACTTATTACTTCAAAGTTGGTAATTAATGACGTATGGAACGTATATGAAGCCACTTTAGTCCAGATTAACTGCATCAGATGCAATGTTGCGGTAATAGGCTCACCCCCTGTCACGAAGATCTAACTAAAATGGTTGTTGAAAAGAGTCTGTGCACATTATGGTATGGGTGTGAGTCCAACCACTAGTTAAAACATTTTTGGGATTCAAACTGTGAAGATCTACGTACAATTTGAAAAATAGATTTTTTTTATTTTTCAACAGTATGAAAACAATCATTAAAAAATTTACTGACATAAAGTTAAAATAAGAAATATTTTATCAAAAAGTTTTCAGCGATCTAACAAAACGCAATCGCGAACGTTCTAAATTAAAATTTCATAATCATTTTTCATATCTTATCTGCCTTTGTTAAACGTAGAGTACATTTGATGTTGTTTAGTAATTTAGCAATGTTCCAAAATTTACCTTAGATTATTCCGCTAGATAAGTATTTAAGTGAAGTGTAATGTAATGGGGCGTTAATCTTGAAGTAATTATCGTGGACCACCAGCGAGGGGCGTCTGCTTAATGCCTCGGGTTGATAACCGGGAAAGAAGCTTCGGACAAGTGCTCGCTTCCGGCAATGGACAGTCTGTACACAGCTTAAGATAGGACAGCAAAGCCATTGTTGAATCGAAAAGGTGGTCTACGGATGTGTTGACCTGAAACTGTACTCTAGGTATACCTGACATAGTTAGACAAGATAAACAATCGAAAGAGCGAGACATGTAATTAGAATAGAAACGAGACTGATTTAATTATTTGGTTTATAGGTTCACGGTTTGGCATTTGGCTAATTTTTTTTTGTTGTGTTCGTTATTGTCAGGAAAAGGTTTGTATAAAGAAAAACCGGTCAAGTGAACTTAAATACGAGTTGGACTGTGAATTAATAAACACATGAAATATTGGTTAATTGTTGTGCCGGAGAAGGTTTCTGAATTAGTACAAACCTTTGGCAATAAGTGGAAAAAACTGGTCAAGTGTAAGACGGACTCGCGCGCTAAGGGTAAACTATTCATGCGATTGTAAGAAAATTTTGGTAAGTAGTTGCATACACGGCGGGGAAGGTTTCTGAATTAGTACAACTCTAAGACAAAAGGTGGCATGCCGGTCGTTCCAAGGTTCGAAGGGTCAATAAATTTTAAACCCGGACAAAATCAAAATAAAAAAGAAGCACAAACATCAAATAATATTTAATATTCGTCGCATCTAGTATATCATCAATAAGTAAATTGAAATCTTTTATAAAAAAAAAAACAACTTTGTAAAAATGCATACTTCAATATTTTAGAATATGTAAAGATGCATACTTCAATATTTTAGACTATGTAAAAATGCATACTTCAATATTTTAGACTATGTAAATGACAAAAATCAATGGTACTGAAGATGCTCAATTACGGGATGCATAGGTAAACCAAATTAAAATGGGAATAATATAAAATTGTATAGCTTAAATTTTTTATTTAAAACATTGATTGTATTTTTTTTTTTATGATTTTTTTAAAAGACCAACTATCGAGTTTCTTGCCGGATTCTTCTCGGTAGGAATCAACATTGTGTACCGGATTTCAAAAAATAGTTTATTTTAACTTTGACGATTCAAAAGTGTTTCTAAAAACCTAATTTGAATAAAAAAAAATGACTTTGACTTTGACTTAGTATTAGTACGGGCTACGAGATGCGTACCCCGTAGCATAAAATAATAAATAATTCTTATGTTCGTTGGTAATTTTATTATTATATAAACGAACTAAGGTACAGCGTTGGGAAAGGTTTATGTATCAGCTCACTCCGTAATACCGTCGGCAACTGCAACGCGTAAATGTAAACTGAGTGAACCTACTTGTGACACTTTAGTAAGTACCAACTACTTATGCACGGTATTTTTTTTATACTGATAAAACGCGTAAAGGTTTAGCCGTATATTTACCGTAATTTGTATCAATATTTGTTTCCTCTTTGATATCAATCTTCTTTATCGGAAACATTATCAACGGCCAATCACTTCGCTATTCACGAATTATCACTCAAATTAATGGCGTGTAAGTTATAAATGGCCGACGGATTAGGGACGATCCGTTTTATTCCTATTTTACCTACCGTGAAGAACCTTCATTGAAAACGTACACAAATTCGTCGGGAGAAGCAGCTAATTTTCACTCTATCGATCCTTTTCAGTCGTGCTAACATCTTGTAAGTCGGTCTCACTCTAACGACCCTTTTCGCTGGTGCGATTCATCATCATTTTATGCTTTACTGATTTTCCATTCAGGTTGGAAGTGTTAAATTTTACAAACAGTTCTATTTTATAATTTGCGGCGCACAGTTTTCGTGGTTAAGATCTTGAAGAAAATTATAATAAACCTTTTTTATGAATGTCCAATGAAAAATAGAGTTAAAATCCGGCTGTCTGGCTGCAGCGGGATAGGGGCTCCACTTAAAGAAGGAGGTTTAGGCCATGGTCCACTACGCTGAGACTATCGACTGTCACAGTTTTAAAGCCGTCTTTTAGCCTAACGACGGTTGTCATATGACAAAAGCGTGTCTGCCATCAGCATCATAACCTTAAAATTTGCCATACAACCTCCGGAGCACTAAATATATATATAAACAATTCGGTTATTCCATAAAATTTCGATATAAAAGACCATTTTTACAATATATTGTTGTTTATTATTGTCTCGAAATACATATGAATTCATAAATTATTAAATAACAAAAGTCAACAAAAAAAACCATTTTTTTGTGTTTGTTATTTAATGACTATTGTTGATGATTTTCTTTATTGAAAAATAACCAAAAACTCAATTTTTTTTAAAAAGTTTGCTTTTCTGCTTTATACGATGATGAATAAAATACACGATTTTTGCCAAATGCTTAGAGGTTACCATTCTTAATACGCAAACTTTATGAGATAAAAATATTATTTCTGTTATAAATTAGGTATAAGAAATCAAAATCGGGTACACAGAACACAGCCACCAAATTTGTATTGACTTGTGAATCTGAATTTTTGTTGATATACATTTAATAAATTCAATAAAAACACTAGTTATTCGATAATAAAACATAGTGTGTTTTGCGATAATAGTAAATAGTGCTGTATTATATAATAACACGTTGAGCAGCAACATTTTTATTAGTTAAAGATATTTAATGTTGTGCAGTTTGTATGAAAAAAAAATTTGGCCGGATTCACCTTAAGTTCTCAGCGGCAGTAAACATATTTCTATCTTAGATTAATCAAAAAAAAGTTTCCACTGAGCAAACAAGCTAACGGTCCGCCTAATGGTAAGTGGGCACCGGAACCTACACTGAAAAAAAGGATAACAAAACTGGTTTAGCTATTCGAAATTTACTTAGTAATAATCAAACTTTTGTGATAATGAAACAACTGATTCGCTGCACATAACTCAACACTTAATCTACTATTAGCAATTTAGTTAAGCAGTCCTCCAATTATGTTACCAGTAGATAAAATTTGTGTTATTGCTAGCTAATCTTTTTTTTATCGTGTACGAACGCTTATTAGAGCATCACTTGAGCGTTACTGAACCTTAAAAAATCTAATAACTTGAAGAACACCATATTGAAGTCCATAGGGAAAACCTTCACAGGGAGCTCATTCCACGATCTAAGCGTTCCTACGTGACCATTTAGCTTCTGAGGTGTGAGGAGGAATTCCCTGCCAATGGCGAGCGGTGCGATGATGGTAGAAAGTAGCCGTGGGCATCATTTTAAACAATTCCTCAGAACACATCCAAACCAAGAGGTACCTAGAAAACACTAAGGGAGACAAACTGTCTCTTTGGACTTGGGTTCGATACGGCTTGTGAGTTTAGGATCGTCGACGATTCTCTCAGCCCATTATTGAACCGAGTTAAAAGGGCCAAGCCGGAATGCTGGTATACTCGCCTAGAGATGGCAGCAGAACTCCATATGTGGCAGGACTTGCGACTTGTACAGCAGTGAAGTACTGCTTTGTTCTGTCGATTACTTCCAGTTTTTTTGGATGTAAGCTTCACCTTGTCTTTCAAAGTTACTATACGATATTTCAGATTAGCAATCAGCATCAGCTTTACACAAATCTAGTAATTTTGTATTTTAGCCTATGGCAATCTGAAAACCACAATATATCCGGTAAAATGTATCAACAGTTTTAGTTAGATACACCAACTCATCAAAACATTTCTATTTAGTTGCGACACTCCTCAAAATACCATTATCTATCTATAAGACACAACTTCAGGTTCATATCGGATAGAGTACTGAAGTCTCTAAAGCATTTTCATTTCATATAGGTAGTCCAAACAGGCGCTAACACATCATACACGTATATAAATGTAAATTGTCGAAGTGGACCGTTTCCGTAGCACGAACTGCGCATAAATTTTACACTACAGAATCATACATTAGAAAATTTGATCTTAAATCGTACGCGGTAAGCTCCAAAGTTGTACGAAGACATTCGTAGACTTCGTCCCAGACGAGGTTTCTATTTCACACAAGCTATAACCATCTTACCGCTATCGTAAGTAGGTTCAAAATGATGAGGTCGTACACATCGGGTACGTTTGGAGTGCGGGACTTTGAGGCTTATGGTAATTGTAATAAAGCGGAGTGCAGGCTGTTATGGGACGTGAGAGGTTCTAGACCAAATCCCAAGTAAGCTGTAACTTCCTTTTGGATTTTCGGAAGACATTTATCAGTGTGATGCGGTTGGAAATTTTTCATGTTTCGTTATTGTAGCGGAGCGAAGAAGCACGTCCGCCGGGATTCCTTCCTTCGAGGTTTATTGACCACGTACGTCTTTCGCTCTCAAGGTCGTCTTTTACATTATTTGGTCAATTTCATATCAAATATACCTAACGTTTAACCAGCATATATGAATGTATGTTTTAGAAACATAGGTGTTAAATTTTTTTAATATACTTTTAAACCTTGCTTTTCGTATGTTTCGTACGAATTGCCGTAATTCCGTGAAAATCTTATAAAACTAAATCCATGATCTTATTTCACACTGAAATACCTATTAGGGCTTCTATTTTAAAACGTTAAAAAAAAGTAATTATGCAAAAATGAGATTGACTATGCCCCGGGTGTGTAATTTAGTTATACCGTTATAAAAATATTTAGAAAACTGAGTGCATTTTTAATAGGACTAATTTATTTCTCCATTGGCTCAAATTATGGCAAGACAATGATTGACGAGGTACCGTTTTACCAATAAAAAAACCAACAGATGTTATTTAAACACAGAATCAAAAAAAATGTGTGTGCAAGTCGGACACTCGTGAATTTGTAGAGTTCCGTATTGAAGGGTGTAGGCAAAGAACAGGAAATGTCCTCATAAATTGATTTTGAGACAAACGCAATTTAAAGTCTAGAAGTATATTATTTGTATAAAGGTCAACGTACGCGGTATTTTTTACTTAGAAATAAAAAAAAAACGTCTTTTTAGCGATTTCTGTTTACTTTATTTAAAAGCTAATGATTGAGAATTGAAATATAATAAACAAAGATTTGCTTCATATAGAAAACAAAAAAAAAAATGAAAATTGTGACATTTCCTGTTATTTACCTGTACCCTTCTTTTGTAAATTAGCCTAATTAAAAAATCTTAGCGATTTTGCTACTAATAACTACAACTAACTTATTTCTTTTATACACTTTGTAAGGGGAACAAGTATTACTTCACCATAACTTGGCCGTGGGTTGTTAACGAGCAGTTAAGAATAAGAAATGAAATGGTTTGATGTTGATAGACACGCAATTTCTATTGTAACATTTGTAGCTTTGTTCTATAGGTTGTTATTAGTTTATCCAAAAAACTTTGTACGTGGAGCGACCGAAATTACTACACTTTTTTAAGCACTCTTTCACCTATATTTTTTTACGTAAAATACAATTATCATGCAAATAAAAAGTACGAAATCGTAAGTTAATTCGTGTACGAAAAGTACGTAACCGGTATTTGTTTTATTCTAATTATGTTGTCGTAACAATCACAGAACTACGTACCAAACTGTCCAAAATTTAAGATACATAAACTTAGTACCTAGTTTTCAAAAAAATACAGATAGACGAACGATCGCCCTAGTAGATTGCCTTTTACTCCTATGCGGCGCTTGACTTGGATTGGAGACAAACATTTGTACCTACACATATTTACAGACATATTCTAGCATAGGTATTTGAGCCAATGATATATGTGTACAAATGTTGAAACTAAAATATTTGTCACAGAAGATCTAAGATCTTATCAATAATTACCTACAACAACTAATCTAGGCATAAGTGTTACCCTATGCCTAGATTAGTGTTTACAGTAATCAAAAAGTGTGAGGGCGAAATAGTTCGTCCCCAGACGCGCGTTAGTGTAAGCCAAGATAAATCAAGGGTACGTAACCCTTCCTCAGCCGCAAGCAAATTACAGTCCACCTGAGACTAGTAAAAATGTCCCACAAAATTATTAGCAGTTGTGAACTGCGCAGTTGCGTTGGTTAATTTTAAGGGCAAAAAATTTCGTCCCCCTTTCTATTTTCTTGTATTGACAACAGTTAATATTGACTATGTCAAATTTGTGTTAACACATTAATTAAATATAATTTAAATTTTTTTTTTATTAGAGTCAAAAATCTGATTGGCGTTACTATTTTTAGTAATAAATTTAGACTCCAAGAACAACATTTGCAAACTTATAGAGAAAAATCAATACACTCGGTAAGTATTTAAAAATCTTTTAATATTTGTGTTTGCTAAGCACATGAAGGTAAACTGTCCATAGCAGAATTTTTCAGTGAGTAAATAAAGTCCAAATATATATTAAAAAACTTATAAATACTACATTACAATTCTAAGGTCTGATATTAGCGAAAATACCTATAATGCAATAAAATTTTCTTTCGAAAATTTCGAGTCGGAGTCGCGCACGTTGTACCATTATCTATTAAAACGGCAAAAAAATCACGTTTGTTGTATGGAAGCCCTCCCTAAATATTTGTTTTATTTCAATTTCATTATTTATTTTTAATGTGAATACTAACATAATTTAATATTCTGTGAATATTCGTCTACTTGTTGCCGTTATCAATATCGAGCAAAAACTTACGTTTGTTGTATGGGAGTTCCCTTAAATATTTATTTTATCTTGTTTTTTAGTATTTGTTGTTAAAGCGGCAACAGTAATACTTCTGCTGTGAAAATTTCAACGGTCTTACTATCACGGTTTATGAGATACAGCTTGGTGACAGGCGGACGGACAGCGAAGTCTAAGAAATAGGGTCCCGTTTTGTACCCTATTTCGTACGTACGTAACCCTCAAAATCACAAGTTTTCGATTTATTCTCATAACAATATGAAATATATATGTATTTGATATTTCATTATCATATGGCTTATTACAAAACCTCGATCTATTTATAAGCAAGTTTTCAATACAAATAACAATATTCGAGTTATCAATATTTTATGTTTTTCGCCCATATTAACATAAAATACGTTCATAATCTACGTTGTATGCAAAATTTGTTTGGCTTTATGCCCCCTTTTAACACGCTACGTAATATCTACTTCATATTTCTATAATACAAATTGAAGTACACAAACGACTCACGAATTCACATGACAACAAACTTAACAAAATATATTGTCAAAATGAACTTACAAGCTATAGAATTAGCTACCAAAAGATTTTAGTGATGCAGCCAAGGGTGAAAGTGTTTAGGAGGTAATCACTAGTCCCATATGGGCACAAATTACTTTTCCTATTTGGTACACAGATCCACTACGATGACACTTAGAATGAGGGAGTAGAAAATTGAAGCGAGCGGTGCCAATTTATCACAATGTGATATCATAAATGTGTTAAGGCAAATTTTTAAAAGCATTTTTATTTTATCTTCAGGATAAAAATAGTAACTACAATATGTACTTAATGTATGTACTTACGACATACAACTAATGTCATAAAAAATAAGTATTTTTTAAAATAAATTGCGCAGTCCATATAACTGTCCAGTTTACAAAACTCAAAATCTATGAAAAAAAAAAATCAATTCGTTGAAACGAAAATATATGTAAAAAAAATGTAAATACCTACTTTCCAAATTTGATGCAAAACAAAGACACAAAATGGCATATGTCCTTATGGTTTCCAAAGTGTAAAGATTAGGGTCACGTAAATGATGCCATTTTGTGCGTTTTCAATTTGCATAAATATTAGTGGGAACAGCAATGCTATAAATATATTAGTGCGGTGATACAGATTTTATGGTGATTACAACATTACGACCGCAATCTGACTCAGGGGTGACAGAAGAACATTAGGGCAGCATCGTATTTTTACCACTATTTCTACCCTTGTCAGTTTAGACGGATATAATCGGAAAAGCGAAAGTCAATACATCTCTTAACCATGCCTTCAATAAGTCAGTCATAGATATGACAAAATGTCGTTAATTTTATTGAGCCCCTTTCCATATATTTGTTTCAAATCTTGTAATCGAAGTGTAACTCACTTACGATTTTCGGATCAAGTTATGATTTTGCCACCAACATATGTTGGTGGACCAAATCATTTGCATGTTGGTCATCTGGTTTGTATAAATGACCAAGCAATTTTATGGTACTGTTGCCATGGCTACAGGATCTTCGTTCATTCTAGCGGTTGTAGGTAGTTCTACCGTTTGGGCTAGTTCGATACGTCTCAATAAGCAGGTAAACCTATTCTGGTTTAAGATGACTTCCAATCTCCGATGATGAGGTCTTAAGGTGATCCCAGGACCCTCTCTACGTACGAAAGTAAGATACTCTAGATAGATTATCCAATATATTATTTAATAACTAGTATAGAAAAGAAGTTTTTAAAAGCCACCAAATTTTTTACTTTACATCATATGCTGTACCAAAATCTTAAAAATAACCAAATTTGATTTTTGACTGAAACTCTGTCAACGGTATGACACTAAAAAAAAATTTGGGCCGCATTAAAAACTTTCGAACTCCATTCTTTATCAAGGTTGTGTGCGCAAAGATATTATTGAACTTCACATAAATATAAAATATATACAGATATGTACGTAGGTACTTGCTTAATCCACCTAACTTTATTTCAAAGCGATATATTTGGGGAATATTGTAAAGTCACAATATTATAATTATGCGGCAGACACAGGGCTTTCAAACCCACGTGTCACATAAAGCTCTGTCATCAGCTATTGTCGAACTTCGCTGTGTCATATATCATATCACCGTGATGTGTCATCTGCGTTTTATAACGCCTCTACAGTGCCCGACTCTTAATTATATTTATTTTATTTTTAATTTTGCAAACCGGCTTATAATATGGCCAGTATTATCCCAACTAATATTTATAATGATAAAATAATAATTTTTTTCTTCATCATTTTCTGCCAGTTTTGTTAAATTAATTTTAATTTTGATTTAAATACACAGTCGGTTATTTTAACAAAATAAAAAATTATCAATTTTGGATTTAGATACAAATGTGCAGGTAAAGAGAGACAGACGTCCAAAAAAAATAGTTCATATACCTACATAGTATTTTTTACTTACAAATTATTGACCTACGTACATCCTAAACTCTGTTTTTATTATTGACATATGATACAGAAATGACATAGTAATTTGGAAAAAAATAAGTACGAATATAGTTTAGATCTCAGTCATTCCGGGAAAAGAAACTCGATATTTTTCATCCCGATTAAAGAATCTGGTGTTAAAAATATCTTTGCCAAGGCTACATTTACTTACTTAACTAGTTTACCTCCTGATTATAATTCCTGCGTGACAAATATAGACCTTTGATAGCTATTAGGTACCTGTAGCAGAAAATTGGGTTAGAAATGGATTATAGACGGAGTCCAAATCTGAAGAAAATCTACGGAAAAAAAATTTAGACAGTTTTCTTTGCCCTTAAACTTTTTTTAAGTTTTTTTGTGACATAGTTTTTGTCTTATGGCCAAAGATGTACTTTAACCGACCGTCGCTCCCCTTTTTGCGAGGCGAAAACCACAAATAATTCCGACTGTTATATAGATCAAATCTATTTTTTTTTCATATCATAACACAAAGTTTTCAAAATCGTCACTATTTGAGTAAGTTAGAAAAACATTTTAACTTCCTATTAAGATCCTACGGACCCTCGATGCGCAAGTCCGACTCAAACCCTAACCTTTATTGTCCAACAAGAGTATTCAGCTATAGCTGTATACATACACCATAAGTTAAAATAATATTTCTTAAACTGTTTCGACTTTCTTTGAACCAATAAATAATGCTGCCACCAGAAATAAAATACAATAGTGTATACAGTTCCAAAACCGATGTTTCCATTGAGGGCATTATAATATTATACTTGTGTTTACAAAATGTCATATTATATTGGTGTTTGCCCATCAAAACCATTATGGCGTTATTTAGAACAAATATCTTTTGTCACCCTCGTGACTAAGCAACGCTCAGACAACAATTTGTCATAAAATAAAGAGATTTATGGCCCAGTCAGAGATGTGTACAATGTGTGCAGCTACTCTTCCCTTTTATAGCGACAAATAAAAATGAGAATAAACGGAAAGTAATAATATATAAAAAAGATGGGGATTGTTTTGGAAGCCTATTACGTCTTTACGTGCGAGTCGCGAAATTTATGCACCTTTACATTTTAATATTCGTAACGTGTCGTCAATAAAAAAAGATAGACAATTTTAGATTCTTTAGCACATAATTCAGGTTGCACCTACTCTCAAATATTCTTCTATATTTCTTCTAACCAAAGGTTGTCTAGAAGAAATCGCTTTATAGCAATAAGACCGCCTCAATTGTATTCCATCAATCAACTGTATGTACTACTTTTTTTTGTACAGTTAAGAATTTATTGCATTACATTAAACGTAATTTTAACGTTAATGTTAATCACCCATTATTCTAATATCCCTACGTAGTTTTACTTTTACCTACCACCGTACTGCGAATTTATGCGATCTGACCTTTATTTGATACAAGAAATAGGTCTAGTACCAGTACCTACCAACTCAAATGTTTGTGGTGTAAAGAAAAAAATACTGTTATACCTGAAGTAAAATGTAATCTTACGTAGGGTCTGTTCGTTTTGGGATACAGAATCTTTATTTTCCTTTATTTTGTCATTTGTCATCCATTCCTTTTGCATGGATTTCAAAAATATTAAAATTTTAGTATCATCGGTAAAAAACTGTCAAGTGTTCGCTTACGATATTTTTGTTTTTTTTGTCACTTTCTCCACCAACAAATTGAAACTGAAAACTCATATCTGCTTTTGGGGTTTTGGTGTAAATCTGTCAAACTGCTTATGCATATTAATTATGTATTGTAGTGTGTTTGTTATTATTGTAGTATGTGTACGTCTACCGCTCGTTTTGCAACTAATAAGTTTGTTAGAAAAGTTCCAATGCTACACTAACTATAGATGTCAGTGGTAAAACTGCAGTTATCAAAAGTGTGAATTTTATCAAACGTGGGAGGCAACTTTTTATCCCAAAACGAACACACTCTTAAAATTAATCTGAAGTGAATTCACAAACATTGAATAATTATTTGTAGGGCTTAGTTTTCTTTCGTCAAGGATCACATTCCGTTAACAATTTTACCCATTTGATTTCATTAAGTAAGTTTTAGTGATTTTATGATTAAATCTTAACTTCATATAACTGAAAGAAGTGGAATTTTGTTAACTAATCTCATAAACTAACGTACTGGTAGCAATATACATTTATGTATATTATTTATTTCAAATAACGTTTCCTACCATGTGTTTATAAGAACACATTAGATCACAATAGACTAACCCTATTATCTAATTTGCACTTTAATATCCAATTCCCCAAAACATCCAAATAGAGAAAGATTTCAGAAAAAGGGTTGTATATTGTGGATATCTCAGCTACTGGTCTCAATGACCACAAGAGCGGGTCGCATAGTGACAGATGGACCGGCCGCAGCGCAAGGGTTAGCTCAGCATCTGTCACCTACTATCAATCACCCACATTGTAAATATTGTGTATTTACCGTTGACTTATTGTTTGCCAATACGGATGGAATCACGCTGAGCCCTGTCACTGCTTGACTTTAGTAATGTAACGGTAAAACGGTAACACCAACAGGCAATCAATATCAATTATTTGTTTATTTTGTTGAGAAATTAGGATAGGTTATGGATGGGATGTATATCTACAATGTTATTATCAGGTGTCCACGTAAATTTTATATCAGCATGGCTCAGTGGGTAATGACCCGACTTTTGAATCGAGGGGCGTAGGTTCTATTCCCGCACAAGATCAACATTTTCTGTTTCGTTTGTCTTAAGACTGGGTGTATATTATGTATGAATAAACAAAAAAAACTTTAAGTATTTGTATCCGTTGTCTGGTATTCATAGCACAAGCTTTGCTCAGTTTGGAACTAGCGGCGCGCTGTGTGTAGGTTATGTCCAAAAATATTTATTTATATATTATTACTTATTATATGTATATTTGTTCCAGTTTCAACAAATATAAATATTTTTATTAAGTGCTAGAATAGCACCGTACATTATCTAAATTACTTGCATCACCATATTATGGTCGCACTGTGATATTGGCAATGTCTAATCAATCTATCTAATCTTATACCTTTAGACGAGCAAATCTTATATATATATGTATATAATCTCGGAAACGGCTCCAACGATTTTCATGAAATTTAGTGTGCGGTGGTTTCGGGGGCAATAAATCGATCTAACGAGGTTTCATTTTTAAAAAAGGTTGTTTTATCCGTGGTTTCAGGCAATGATAAACTGAAGAATATGACTCTTCCTGGCAATTATTGCAACACTAAAGCTACTTGACGATAGACGACGTTGTTAAATAATGTTGTACTATGAAATGAAATATTTGTTTTTGTTTATTTTGTTCCTCAAAAAATATTCCTAATATCACATATTTGAAGTCAGTCAACTACAAGCTACTACCGGTTTTAACAAAGATGGCGTTCTGTCAAGAAAAAACTCTTCACTAGTCGCCCTTTCTTATTTTAATTACAATTATATATTTTTTCCCAGTAAATGTGTGCAAAAATTTATAAATCAAGACATTATTGCATGTGCATTTTTATCATCGACAAGGTTCTGTTACAAAAAATATTTCAAACTTATTAAAATTTTAATTTACATACGCTTGTAGGGATTTTACTGTAAAAACGAACATATTGTCATTGAAATAATTTGTCTATTTTTTAAGCTTTGAGTTTAGGAACATTACAGTTCTTTTTAAAGCGATCAATATTCTTATGCGGCCTTTATTTTATTTAATATATACACTAAGACGGTAAGATTAAAACATTGATTTTCTTTAATTTATTTCTTTGACTGTCTAAATTGCTCGAATTTACAAATCTGCAGCACAAGAATTGTTTGAACATCAGCTGCGTGTCCCTATAATAATACACCGCATGTTATCACGCTATGAAAGTGGTTAAAGAGATACAATCCGGGCAGGGAAGTAGACAAATATTTTTAACTGCAAAACTAAGGCAATCTAGCTATATGTGAAGCTTTGTGTTTACTCTAGAGTAGTGCCTTAGTATACTGTGTTATCTACAAGATCTTACTGCTACCCGTTTATAAATATAACTTCACCGAGTTCTAACACCTGAATGACATTTGGCCGTATCGCAACAGCCAGGAACGGACGGTTTAACGTTGCCCCCTGTAGCACGGAGCAGCTCAGTAAAAGTGACACTAGGCGGTCACATATACAAGTATTGATAACGCCCGACGTTGCTTAATTTCGCTTATCGGTTCCTATCCCCCTTACAAGAAGCCGACGTCCTTCAGCCCGCACGCTCACCTCATGAACTAGCCGCCCCCGCTCACTCGCAATGGCAACCTCCTGGCGCTGACTCACCTTCGGGTTCGAGGCTCACGCCAGAGTCTCGCCCCAAAAGTCCGGTGGAGCAGTAATGGCTGCATCAGCCAATAGCAGTACCTAGTCATAGGTACAGAAAAAAAAATCGTTTCCGATAGATGAATGCGACTGGACTACGAGCTCTCTGATGCAAATACCTAAGTTATGCAAAACTTCGAGCAAACTGTAATACCAAATCAATTTAAACGGCAAAAAAAAAAATTTTGTTGCAACGTATAATATTTTTTTCAGAAAACAAAAACACCTAAAGACATATGTAGAAGCTATTAAGGCTTGTCAACGACAATTAGTGAGGGCGAAACTAAATAATTTAAAACCGTGAGCATACCTCACGATCACTGAGACATGTGACACCGATTCCGAACGGCTGTTAACAAATTAAACCGATTTGTTCTGTTATTCTAACAGGGCGAGGTTGGGAAGTGTTTGTTTCGAGCATATTTTGACAAAATTTATTGCTACCACGCCTTCCGACGGGGTTTTTTTCAGGATCGTTGCTGGGGGCGGACGTAGCGACATCTGTCGTACAGAAAACGTAGTCACGCCCCCCTCGCAGAAATTGTGAGAATTTTATGTCGTGCATTAAAAAAACTTTTTTTTGTAAATAATCAGTAATTTTATACTTTAGAATAATAACAAAAATTGCACAACGTGAATGATATTACTATACATACAGTTAATGAATATATACGAAATTATAGGAATAGTGAGAATGCTAATCGGTTTGTCGTTTCAGAATATTACAAGCTTTTATTTAGTTTCACCTGTCCCGATGTTTGTAATCAAATCTTGCAAATTAAATTTGATCCACTTCCTGGTTACCGATTAAGCTGAAATTGTGTTAATCACGTGAGAATGCAATATTATGATGACATGGTGCTGGTCTGATTATGGAGCTGGAAGGTGGCCATAGGAACTTCGCAATGAAACGCCATAACCTCATCGAGTTTGGGCTCGTTTGAATCGTCTTGACGAGTAGTTCGTCTTTTAATGGTAACTAGGGTCTGATGATGGAGCTGAAAGGTGGTAATAGGAATTCTGTAATGAAACGACGCAAGGCCATAGAGTTTCGGTTCGTTTCATTTGTCTTGACAAGTACTCAGGTCTTAAATAATAAACTTGTCTGATAAAAGCTTGTATGTAAAAAAAAATTATTTACGTATGCACTTGTTCTGCTCGTCGTCTATTGCAGCTATTACATCAACTACAGAAGCCATTGCCTTGAAAGTTATATAATGGAGCTACAGTTCTAGAATTTGCTTTTCTGCGTCTACATAAGGTAAAAGGAAATACCAAAAACAAATTTTGAGTTTTTGAAAAGGGAAATTTTTTGAAAAAAAAGATTGCCATGTCATATGATTTTTTTTTTTAATTTCAAAACGATTTATTATGTCACATATGTAGTTTTTGACTTACGGCCTAAAAATAACAAAAAATATAAAAGGTAGCAATAAGTTATAAAAATTTTATTTTTTGAATTTGGATAGTTGAAAAGTGGAGATTATACTGATATAGATAACCTAATTATTATTTTTAACAGGAAGATTAAAATTTAAAATAAAACAAAAAAAAAATATACCTACACGCAATTTTTTTTGAAGTCGGTTAAAAACAAAAATGTGTTTAGTAACATTTGACAAATTAGGATTCCTCATTCATAATGGTGACATCTATAAATTGAAATAAAAACAGAAATGCGTTAGCATCAAAGGCACTGCGCATCGGAGAAAGGACGGAGGGATGCTTTTATTCCGTGTTTTTGCATAAAAAAAAATATTCGTTATCCGTACAGGGTGGTGTGTCAGACAGTACGGCACCGCTGAGTTTTTTGTTGTAAAATTTTTTGTGTTCATCAGTTTGAATTACGGCTTATATTTAGCGTCAAAAGGAACCGATCAACTTTGTAAATTTGACGCTTCTAATTTACGGTTAAATAGATTGAAATGGAAACTGGTCAAGTGCGAGTTGAACTCGCGCACGAGTTCCTCCTACGATAAAGTACTACAGGTAAAGGTAGGTAAATAAATGTACACTTGGTTAAGTAGAACCTGCATGCATAAAACTCTACTTATCAAGGAGTCTGTTTTCTGACCTTCTTCTGTGTTTAGTCGCTAGTGTCGTTGTAAGTTCACATCATTGCAATGAGGCGACTGTAGTTTGCATTTTTGAACACTAGGTCAAAAAAATCTATTGCACTATACCTAGCTGTCTATGGTTTAATTTATATTTGGAGTAATCAGAGCCAAAACATAAAGCAGGTGATAGACGTTCGAGTAAGGACGCATACTTACGTCTTGACGACCTTTATCAACAGTGTGTCAGCCTAAGTACCTACGCGAACTTAAAATCCACCAAGTAAGTTTGTCAGATATCCGACCAGTTAGTTAGGTAGCTGGTGGATTACACAATTAATCGGTTCGGGTGATTTTGTGTACGCTCGAAAAAGCGGACTGCCAGCGGGTCGATTCCGTAAAATGACAGCTAACAATTCTCGTTTGAAATCCATAGAAATAAGATATACATTGCGCATTAGAAATTACATATGAAATTCATCGATTGTCGCGAAACTGCAATGTATATCTTATTTCTTTCAAAAAAGGTTAGAAATCTCTTACGGAATCGACCCGCAGGTCTTCAAGATATTGAGGAATAGTGAGGAGCTCAAAGTCCCTGTGTAGGTCTGCATTCCGAACGAACCAGGAGGCTCCGGAGGCCGCTCTGAGGAAGCGGTTTTGGAGGGTCTAGGGTCTATGAAGGTTGCGTTTGGACAACGCATAGACGACGCTTGCGTATGCTAGTATGGGGCGGATGCAAGTGGTATTTGTGGTCGCATCTCGTGTGTTGTTTAGTTAGGTAACTTACACCTAGATAATTTGAAAAACACGATGAGCTTAACGTAATAACGTGTGTCACTACCGACAAACCGAGTAACTGTCGTACTTTAAAACTGCGGTCTTTAAGGTCGTACGTCTATCACTCACATAAAACAGACATAAATAGTGGTCACTTGTAAAGGATGTTAGGCGAATGATTCAAAGACTCTTTTGTCATTCCGAATTCATGTGATTCATAGTTTGGTAAATGCTAGTAGCGTTCTGAATGTAAAGTCAACAGAGATGTCGCGATGCGTGCGTGTGCGCCGGTCAGATTTACGTCAAGATAAAATTTACAGCTAATCTCTCGACTCGAAGAGTCAACTATATAGCACTACAAATATTTTGTTTTATGTTATAAATTAGTTTAAATTCCTATATCCGTTCTGTAAACGTTGTATCCTCGTTTTAGCCGTTATATGCCCCACTGCAGGGGTACAGGCCATTCTTGAAGAAGGAGGCTTAGGCCATAGTCAAAAACGCTGGCCTAGTGCTGGTTAGCGGTCCTTGCCGACTTATTGAACAGTTGTCTGTTAGAGTTTTCAGTTCAGAGCTACAATCAGTAAAACACACATATTTTTAAATAAAAAATTGATTGTAGGTCGAAAGTTAAAATTAACGATTTAATAACACTTAGCGTTAATTTGTAGTGTTTCAAATAGTACGATAAAAAACTACGACCATCTATCTATCAATAGCTCCTACAGAATAAATTCCTGAGCCGAATGTGCAAAGAAAAAATACAGCAACGAAATAACACCTGTCTAGGTAAAAGCGGAGAGAAAAATTTCATAAACTGATCCAACCAAATCCCACATAATTAGTTTTCCATATTTTTTCGAGGAAAAAATAGGTTCCGTTTTCGATTTCCCGCAGGCTAAGGAGAAAAAAGCACAAGCAACGACAAAATCAACGTGCGACGGCTTTGAAAAGATTTCGTAAAACCTGCTCAATTTAAAATTAAAGCCACAAAACGTGTTTTTCGCCTATTTTGTAAAAATCTCTGGATATGAGACCAATCTTCGGGGGATAAGTTCATGCATGAAAATGGAGGAAAATCATTACCGGATTTTTCGCATATCGAATAATTTGTTAAAAAAAGTGACGCAATGGCAAGTTAATTTAACCAGGTCGTCATACAAAAAAGCAGTTTCTTAATTCATCTTTGTAAATTAGGAAAGTATACCGTATATGTAGATATACAGTCTGTAAATTATTTCCCTTATAACTTAACTAGATTTTACCAGCGGTTCTGCCTACCCTTAATTTGGTTATCGGCGAGAACTCCTTAATTATACTAATGAATAAGCTGTAGTTATAGTTCGTTTAAGCTCGGTAATAGTTTTTTCCGCGGGAGCTTTTGTATTTTTTGGGATAAAAAGTAGCCTACGTCCTATTCCAGGACCTAACCTAAATGAGTGCTAAGTTTCATCCCGATCCGTCTAGACTCTAGTGGTTGAAGCGTGATTGAGTAACAAACATCCATCTATCCATCCAGACATAGTTTCATATTTATAATATAAGAAGGAACGATTATTTTAAATTATTGACTTTGATGATACCATAGGTATCATGAACTCAGAAAATATGGTCTAATATATGTGATTTGTAAAACTTCAGTCCAAAATAATAAATCCACTTCAAATACCTGTTAAGTTTTTTTTTAACAGATGAAATAAGTTATTGCTTTTTCTTTCACCCCATAACTGTATAACTTTTTTTCTATGATGAATATTCTGCAAGTTTAAAAACCCTGCCTTTGAGTTTTATGTTTTAATGATACTTACGAAAAATGGTGTAAAAGAAAATAGGTCTACAAGTTTTTCAGATATATAGAACCATTCTTATTCTACGGAACCCTAACTTATTGTGTGAACGTCACGCACTTGGTTGATTCATTAAATTTTAATGTAAATCCAAAGTGTATACAAAATTTGCGCATGATCCGATAACTAGAAATAAGTCAAAGTTGACTATAAAATCCACATATAGAATGACATATTACGCGGTACAATGTAACAAACTTTTCTGACCTTGTGGTCCAAAATCATAACTGCAGTCGCCATATTAAAATGATGTGAAACTTACAATCACTAGCGACCATACAGTCAGATTAAATGGTTGCACTGTAAGTTGAATACAAACTTTCAAAAACTGATATACGCAACCATAATGCAACAAAGCCAGTAATATCCAAAACTTTTATCAATAAAAAACCTTTTTTCTGTAAATGTAGGATGACGAAAGCAATTGCCTAATGAACTAAAGTACAATAACGTATTAATAAATAAAATGCACAACAGCATTTTAATCCCCTATTTAAATTCAATGACAAAAGCTGCAAGTGCAGGGCTAATCATCGCAATATAATGCTTCAACGATTTCGGAGGGTAGTTTTTTTTGAGAGAGTAAGACAGCATGCATATTTTTCTAACATACAAAGATGCTGAAAAGGGATGCGCGATATATTTCACTGGGTTCATTCGAATTGACTTTAAATGATTGCCTTAGTTGCCCTTTTTGTTCCTCTTTGATGGATTACAAATTGTTGTTTTTTAGATAGATTTCGCGAAACTGTATTTTTGGGGAATTAAAAAGCTAAGCTGCTGCAGTTGCTACTAATTACTGACTGACTAGTCTAATGGAAGTGCGAAATTCTGAAAGCTTATGGTAAAGTCGACTCAGAATTTTAATTTTGAATAAAGTTTAAGTTTAAGAAAAGAAAGATTTAATTGTTCATGGTTTCACTTATAAAAATATCAGAATTCTTATAAAAAATTTCATCCCTTATTTTGTCCCCTAGGGGATGATTTTTTTAAAACGGTGAAACCAATAATCAAACACCAATTTCTATGCATTTAGTTTCAAGATTAACTGATTTCCATACACTTCTAACCACCATTTTAACTTAAAGTGGAACTCGACGACGGTTATACATCATCAGTTACAAAAATATAAACTATTTCAGTGCGTTAGTTACGAATTTTATACATAAAGTTAAATTTGTGCTGAATTTATAAACATGTCTGACATTTTACTAGTTTTACTCATAATTTATTTGTTTATGAAATTATATGCAGTTTCGTACCTTTTTGGCGACAAAAAATATAGGTAGGAACCTACCATGCACTTTCAGTTTAGCTGATATAAAAAATAAACAAAAAGTAGAGCAAATAGAATTAAACACTATAAACTTCAAATAATATCATAGCGACGTGTTTGTCCATGCAGACTGCTATTCCCCGGGATATCTCACTCCGACCCCCAAACGCGTCACGAATTGTGCAAAACCGGGGGTCGTTGTAATCCGACACTGATGCGTTTGTAAAAACTATCCGATTAGCTATCAAGGGACGCCTGCTCGTTTGTTTACAATTTGTCGGTACATTCATTGTATGTTACACCTGTTTGATGAATATTTTTTACTATTCCTGATGATAGTCGTTTATGATGTTCCGTGCTTAAATTTGATATTTATATGCAGAAGTATTTCTGGAAAAAACTTTCGACGAGAGAAACATACAGATACGAAGGGGTACTATAAATAATTTATATGTGTTGTTATATAACGAGCGACTTTAAAATAATAACATGCGTTACAATGTTAATTTTGAAAGTTTTTTAAATATTACAAAGCTAGTAATACCCACGGGAGTGTAAGTGAACCCGTACACTCATAGGTACTTAATCTCTAAAATATTAGAAACTAGAAAGCTTTTATTTGGCAACCAAGCAACACTAATACAAGGTTTTTTATATTTATCTATAAGAGTACTTATAAGATGCCGCCTTAGCCTCAACACTGATTTTCAACCTACGTAGGGACTATCTATCAATCTAAGGAAAATGATAGATTTTACATGGAAATATTTAATTTATATCTTCGCTGCTTCATTTCTCGTCAGTATAAAGGGTAAAGTTAGTAAATATAACGACAAAAAAGAAAATTGCGTGTCAGGGAGGGCTTGTCGGAGAATAATCCCTAATTTTGTATACAATGTTTTGTTGACCGAATTGCGAGCCCACATCGCGTCACGCTACGTTTTCACTCGCCTGATTGACTCGCAATTTTGGGTTTTGAATGTCGCATAAATGAATGTCTTTTATGACAGTGATATATTTTTCTAAATATAGTTATACGATCAGCTAATTAAATATGTTTTATCAGCTTTAATTTATATTTTGTCAGCAAATAATGTGAATTATGCTGCTTCAAGTAATCAGTAAACCTAACTAAATTTGATCAGCAAGTAATGTTATATTGGGCAGACTTAGAATTGATGTTTTTCGAACATTAAATATATATGCAGCAATATTTTTTCAAATTTTGGCAAGATGTAATGGTGATTGTGTAAGGGTGGTAAGGAGAAAATAACAACGATAGGCTATTTAGAAGCCTAAGGCCTAAGGCTTTAATGACTCGAAATTGTAATTTCTGTACCACGCATATTACACACAATGTAGCTGACCCGGCGATCGTTGTTTCTTTTTTTTAAAACATCTGCCGCACTAACCTACTAATTAAGAAACCTTCCCCGGCGTGTGCATAACAACTTATCAAAATTTCATTACAATCAGCTTACCCTTATTGCGCGAGTCCGACTCGCACTTGATCCTTTCAGAAAATCCTTTCCTTTCCCTTCTTATGAGATGCCTACGTCATACAAAGCACACACCCTCCAAGTTTCAGGTGTCTATGATCAGCGGTTTAGGCTGTGTGTTGATCCGTCAGTTATTCAGAACGAAGCATTTTATATGTACCCATAGAAGATTTACTAGTAAATTAAAAAAAAATAAGTTATAAAATAAATAAACTAACCAAAACACAATTAAAATGGCGGGAATAAAAGTATAGATATTTTTTTTTCTGAACTGACATTGCAGTTGGCTGTTGCAGCCATTACTGCTTCACCGGACTTTATTTGGGCGAGTCTCTGAAGGAGCCTCAGCCCGTATAGCGCCCAACGCTCAATGGCTCCCCGCGGGGGGAGCCTCGGCTTGGGTTGTCGCTCTCGGTTGTCTGAATCTCGAACCCGAAGGTGAGTCACCACCAGGAGGGGAGTTCCCTGTTACGCGGGTGCGGTTGCGATTGAGTGGGGGCGAGAAGCGCCCCGGCAATCTTTGATACCTCGTGTATCCGTTCGGGCGCCGACGAACCCGGGGACGTCGGCGTCGTGTTTGGAGGGAGGCCCTATTGGGGGAGGTCGTTGAGACTAATCTCGCTATCCGGATAGCGAGATCGTCATCTGGGGCCGTTAGTACGTGCCGAGGCCGCCTAACTATAGTTTTACGACTGTGCCGAGGTTGATCGGGGGATGGTACCTTGTGAATTGCACAATTAATCGATTCGGGTGATTTTGTGTACGATCGCGAATCATGGGGAGTTCGAAATCTCTGTGTAGGTCCGCATTGCGGACGTACCAGGAGGCTCCGGAGGCCGCTCTGAGAAAGCGGTTTTGGAGGGTCTGAAGTTTATGGAGATTGCGCTTGGATAACGCAAAGACTACGCTAGCATAAGCTAGTATGGGGCGGATGTAAGTTGTGTAAAGATTTAGCTTATTTCTAAGCGACATCTTACTGTACTTGCCTATCATGCGATAAAGACGACCGAGGACAAAAGCGGCTCGGTCTCTAACTATTTTGGTGTGATCGCGGAAGTTCAAACGCCTATCCAGTGTCACACCGAGATATTTGATCTTGTTTTGCCAGGGAATGGCATGACCGAAGAGTGAAAGGGGAGATGGCCGCGGAGGGCGGCCAGAGGTAAAGAGAACGGCAGAGCTTTTGTCGGGATTTACCTCGATTCTCCATTTCCGAAACCATTCGCCTAGGGTGGTGACAGCGGGTTGGAGTCTCTTAGTGATTCGACTCACTTGCCTATCGGTGGTATAGATAGCGGTATCGTCCGCAAAGAGGGCTAATTGGGTACCCATCGTTTTAGGGATGTCGTTAGTGTACAGAAGGTACAAGATAGGGGCGAGCACGGACCCTTGCGGGACTCCTGCTTCTATGGGACGGGGGGAAGAGAGAGTGCCTTCAACTTTGTAGCGAAAGCTACGATTCGACAAATAGTCTCGTATGATAAGCATGAGACGGTCTGGCAACTGAAAGTTGTACAGTTTATAACTTAAACCGTTGTGCCAGACTTTGTCGAAGGCTTTTGCTCCATCGAAGAACACTGTGTGCGTGACCATTTAGGTTCTAAGGAGTAAGAATGAATTCCCTGCCGATGACGAGCGGTGCGATGGTAGAGAGTTGCCGTGGGCATCATTTCTTACAATTCCTCAGAACACAGCCTATGTGCACTATGCCTTTTCTTTTTATCAGTTCAGTAGTTTTCGCGTGAAAGGGCAAAGATTCATCTAAACTTTCGCGTTTATCATATTAGTAGAATGTATGTGTATACCTACTTAGAAAAGCAAAAGTAGGTAAATACCGAAGTAGTAAACAATCAAAAATGGATTATGCTTTAATTTGTGCTGGCTGTTTTGGATCCCAAATAGAAGGCTCAGCACCTAACAACTCCATAAATTTGATTATTTTATCATTGGTCCAGTCATCATTTTGCGACAGTGGCAACGGTGGCATTTTTTAATCACAAAGTACACAGCGGTAAAGTACATAGGTGTTTGTACACAACCACCTGTAGGAGCGCACGAAGCGAAGTGATTGTGTGGCTGGCTCGCTGGCGCGTACGTTTTCGTCCTTTGACTAACGCCCAAAAACCGACAGCGAATTAAGCGATGCAAGCAGCGACGGATATGTCGAACGCGCCGTCCAGACATGCACCCACGCCTCTTTCCCTTGCGATTCGACGAATGTCAGGCTGAGGCAATAGAATCAGTACGTCATTGTCGCCTGTAGGTTCCATAAACTCATGCTTTGCCTTCAGGAAAGTAAAATTTACAAAGAAAAAGCCCGTGGGAGTAATTAAGGTGCACCCGCTTTGACTGCACGTAATGACACTGTTTACAAGTAAGTGTAGTAAGAAATTAATTTTATTTACCAATCATACAAAAAGTACTAAGTTACATAGGTGCGATTTGATTTTGGCAAAATACAACCTGACAGCTTTTCGTTACCTAACTTTGTGGCAGTTTCTTTTAAAACATAAAATAGCTTTTTATCTTATATTTCTTACTGATCTAATATTTAAAAATAAATCATTTATGTACTTGCATAATTTTACTGTGGCCCTATATAACTTATCGGTTATTTCATTTAGCAGCCATAAAAGGAGCGTAAGAAAATATTTGAAATCTATTTTAATTTTATAGTTAAATAAAAGGGTCAAGTGCGAGTCAAACTCGCGCACCGAAGATTCAGTAAAATATAAACAGTATTGAGGGACAAACTTAACTTTGCCGTTGAAAAACCGTTGTCCCCATACATTGACATAGGTTGTGGTTAGTTTACTAACTGCAAATAAGTTTTTTTTTTGCGATTATAATTAGCGAAGTAGAGTGTAAACACGTAGCATGGAGACACGTGAATCTACTATCTATCACAATTATTGATACAGTTATTAATATTGCATAATATTGCAAATATTAATTGGCGCTTAAAAACTCTAACAGTCAAGTGGCCACTGGTTCGACAACGTCCGCTAGCCCACACTAAGCCATCGTGGTGGACAATGGCCTAATCCTCCTTATTCAAGAAGATAAAAAAAGATAAAAAGCGATAAAATTCAATACCCTACAGTATTTACAACAAAGTCCTATCCCAGATCAACACGTCTTCATAAAAAGGGAAGTCACAGAAATGTTGTCATTGGATACGAATACTAGCAAAATGAAATGCGAAAAGTCCCTTCCATTTTTATTTACTAGCCCGGTTGAGTTTAAAATGGGATTTATATGCCAATATAGAACGAATCCCCGTCGGCATTTCGCGGAAATGGCACAATTCTGTTGAGAAATTGTTTGTTTCTTTGCAAATTGAATCAGGAATGTTATTTAGTCGCACATTGGTTTGGGAGCTACTGGAGCAATTTTTTGTTTTAATTACGTTTTTCTCTTTTCGTTTATAGATTGCTATAACTATTTCTGTTTTCTATACTTATTATCATTTGCGATTATAAGATTGATACAATATAAACTTCGAGTTTTGTAATCTGTCTCTCTACGACTATTGGCTATAAGTTAGGGTTGCCATCTCTAAAATCTGGAAACTAGGACAAGAAGGTGAAATCCCCGGATTTTGGAGCTTAGAACCTGGGCAACAGTTTCATTTATAAGTTACTTAGAAAAATTTCAACTGAATTTAGTCTTCTTAAGAAACAAAACGTTTTAAGAAACTGTTCACAGTCTTAAATTTTTATTCTGTTATTAAAACGAAATGTTCTTAAACGTATTTTGCTACCCGGATTATAAATGAAATGAATCCGGTGAGCCGAAAGCTCCTTGGACGCCCTCTTAACTAGCACAAAACCGGAGAAACCCGGACGGATGGCAACCCTAGCTATAAGTCATTTAAGACTAGTTATTTGCGAAAATAGTTTCACAAATGCAGATTTACGTTCTCTGCAGTCAGTTATTTGATGCTTTACTATAATGACAATAGTACGTTACTCAACCACACGTTACTCTGCGCTCAAATAGTTCAAGAAATTAGAACAGAAAAGAAGCTGATAATAGACAATTTTATTATGTGTAATTTTAAAAAAACTATGGAGAACATAATTTTTAGTTAATGTACAGTATAAACAATTAATACAGATAAAAAATCAGACCGAAAGCCGTCTTATTGCTTCGTCGTGTTGTAAACGGCTGACCTTTGTCTAAAAATAGCCTTCCAATCTGGCTAACACGGTAATTGCAATAATATTCTATAAAATGACAAGGAATAAAAAAAACGTTTGATGCAATATGGAGTTGATTAGCGTTAAATTTTTAATACATAGAGGTAGGCCTTGTAGAGTAAAGTTTTCCAACTGAAGGCACTTTATCGGGGGGTGGTACGCCGCGTTTGATTGTGTATTTTTTACTCTTTCAAGTATTTATTATTAAAGTTTTACAAGACTTACCTTTTAAGTGATGTAAGTCCCATTAATCTAAATAATTTGTACTTTCAGCATTTCTTACACTAAATTTTGCATTACCTATTTAAACATCATTTACCTGAGATAAACCGTCAATGTGATACGGATCGCGCAAGTCTTCAGTGAGAAATATAATCACTTTATAAGGCCATCCATACTAATACTATGAATGCGAAAGCGAGTTTGTCAGTTTGTCCTTCGTTCAAGTTGTTGTTAAAATTTTCTTTTTCGAAAAATCGTAATAAAATTATGTTTATTTTGCGTGCTAAGTCAAATTAATCATGTTGTACTTTTACAGTGAAACTCTAAATATTCGCTGCTATCATCAAAATAATTGTAAATATGATACCTGATGTTTGTATTCTTATTAGGTCCGATTTGAAATGAATTGGATGTCTAACTTGTGGTTGCAGAGTGTGTGTATTGTATACTACATCTAAAGGTGTGTAAAACAGTAAAAAGGACTCACATTTGAGTTTCTCGAGCGGTTCATGGTGCAGCGGAGGTGCATGTGCATGCAACGGCATATGCTGCGGCTCATGGTGCAGTGGAGCCATCAAGCTGGAGATGGCTGAGCCCACAGACGCTGCCACTGACTCGTGCAGATGTCCACCGTGAAGCTCCAGCTCCGACAGGCACAGCCCACTCTCGCTTAGCGGCTCCATCCCGGCCGCCAGCGCCTCCTTGTACACGCGGAGGTGAATGGTGACGCCTTCTCTCCACTTAGAGGAAACTAATCGCAGATGCGACTGCGGTGAGGGTACTGTTCGCTTTGTTTACGTATGATTCATGGTGAATAACGCTCTGTAACAAAAAAGAAATGACTTCAATTCTGAGAAATAATTGTTTTTATATAATTTTAATTTTTTAAAATTTATTATTTTTGTTAGTCTATTTTTTTTTTTTGTGCTTTCCGACACCGTTTTTGTAAGACTATTGTAGTCAAAGCGCGTCATAAAATATATTATGGATATTGATTCAGCCTACCAGTTGTTTAAACTGTGACCATCTATTAAATCATTTACTAAAAGTTTTATTATATATATATATATATATATTGCGACTGTATTTCGTTTGAAAGTCTAGTTTGCGTCTTCTTACTTTCTTACCATTGATTGTTTTCTTTCAAAGTTATTATCTTAGAAATAATATTAAATAAATAATAAAACAAATCTATGGGAAAAATCTTACCTGTATTACGCAATGTCTATATATACATTAAATTGTAAAGCTAACTCAAAAGGCAATCTATGAATAAGCCAACCATCAGCATGATATAAAGAGTGCAAACAACACCAGCGCCCATGATTTAAAAAAAATATAACCGCCATAAAAACGGTGTGATGGAGATATAGAGCTTTAAAAGTTTCATATTTCAAATAGCCATGTCAGTGGCCAAGTATCGTCGTTTCAGTACGCACATAAAACTGCTAGCATAATAGGCACGAGAGGAAAAAGTGGGGAAAAGCCATATATGTAAGTGATTTATAGCCTTAATTGCCTTTTTTACACATCTGCAGCTCGCAAAAATTCAATATTCGGCAAAAAGAGCGAATGCGGCGTCAAATCGTGGACGTTTTCGTATTCACGATTTCCACTGAAAGCTATCGATTTGAGGATTATTTTTTCATTTCGTTTTTTTTTTTTTATTTGGGTTGGTATAAATATTTTTTATATACATATAAAATAAAAACTAAATGAGGTCAGCTATGGTTTGAGATTACATTCGTCTCCAAATCCAAAGCCTTCAGTCACTTATATAGTTTCTAATGGTGCCTCATAATCGTGATCAAAAATGCAGCGTTGCAACGGTAAAAAAGAACCAAGCTTTAAATATAAGCTTTTAATATATAAATATACGGCCATTAAATATAATCCCAGAAATAGAAGTAAGTAAGTAGTAGTAGTTAAGAAGAATTTGATATAAAAGTTAGTTTAAATATTTTTCGGGAAAATGTCTGTGCAGAATACCTTGTTTACCTTGCTTTCATGACTTTACCTTGTATCTACATTATTGCACACATATAGAACGGTCCGTATGTTACAATCCGTACATCAGATACAAAATCCGTATTAGCGCGCGTTCGTTTTGGGATGCAAAATCATTATTTCTATTACTTTTGTCACCGTTGTCCGTTCTTTTAGCATTGGTATCAAAAATATCAAAATTTTAGTATCACCTGTAACAAACTGTCATGCGTTTGTTTACAATATTTTGTTATTTTTGTCACTTTCGCAACCGAAAAATGCAACTTTAGACCCGTGTCTGGAGGTGGGATTTGTGTGTTAATCTGGCAAACTGCCTATTCATATTCATTGTTTATGGTAGTGTGTGTACGTGTTTTATCGTAGTGTATGTACGTCAGCCGTTCGTTTTGCAAGTTTTGCAACCAAACATTTTGTTAGTAACGTTTTAAAGCTACACGAACGATAGGTCTTGGTGGCAATACTGGCGTTATCAAAAGAGTGAAAAGCATCAATCGTGGGAACTCTTAATTCCAAAACGAACGCGCCCTTAACAATACAATCACAAATGAATACACTTCTAAATCTATATATATAAAAGAGTAATCTGACTGACTGTCTGACTGATGTATCAACTCACAGCCCGAACTTCTGGTTCTAGAGACATGAAATTTTGCACAAAGGTTTCTGTTATAATGTAGGCGAGCAGGAAGAAAGAATTATGCAAAATTCATCTCTTAATAGAATAAAATGGGGGTTGCAAGTTTATACTGAAATCTGTTATTTTTTAAACTTAACTGACTGACTGAAACTGAAGTATATTAACGCACCGCCCAAAATACTAGGTCTTTGATGATTTTCAATTTTGCATAGATGTTTTCAATTTTGCAGAGATTTTGCGTTGCAAGCGTCCATAGGCTGCGGTCACCGGTTATCATTAGGCGGACCGTTAGCTTGATTGCCGCCATAGTGGTATAAAAAAGCCCGTCTCACATTTGGCCGGTTTTCATTATTTGTTGTTATATTCTAGAGCTCACACTATATTGACTGCAAGTTTAAAGCTTGTACGTGTTTTACGATAGAGCAAAAATAACGAAAACGCGTTTCTTGTTTTAGGAAACCCCTTGCATTTTTACTTTTTATATTATTTGTAATTTAATTAGCCATTATAACACACATTCTGTAAAAATGTTATACTTCTACCTACTTCATTCTAAAAGATAAAGCCCTTTAATTGTCGGACAGAAAACGGAAGAAAACAGACAGACAGACAGCGTTGGCTCAGTGATAGAGTTCCGTTGGCACCCTTTGGGTACAGAAAAAGTCAATATTTCCTCACGTTGCAACGAAGCAAGGTGACCTGATTTTTGACACAGGCATAGTTGCATGGACTGAAACAGATATAGTTAATTTTTTATCCCGAATAAGAGTTCCAACGGGGCTTTTTTTTAAGGGGTATTTTTTGCACGATATAAGGATGAATTCAATTGACTTGATTTTTGGCATGGACATAAATAGGACAGAGAAGGACTTTAAATACTTTTACCCCGATCGAAAGTTACCACGGGAACAGGTTTGAAGCGGGTAAAAAAAAGGAAGCGGTCTAGTTGACAAATAAATTAGCTATTTAAAATGACTTTACTTGTAGCAATATTATTTACAAATTCTTTTAATAAATTAAAGGCTTTACTCAAGGTGAATCCGAATCATATTTTTTCCATCCATACAACCATCCTGTGCACTAAATATAAACTCTTTGATGCTTAAAATGCGTTATTATTGTTGAATGCTATTAATGATAGTCGCAAAAATGCATATTTATTCACGGCAAGCCAGTAAATAAAGGAATAAATATAGTTTTTGTTGATTTTATACATTTATTGAATTCAATATTTTTTATTAATTCACTGTTTTTTTTTTGGATGGATATGCGTTTTGCGACTATGGTGAATAGCGCTTACAGATAATAGCAGGTTTTGAGTAGCGAAAATTCAATAGATAAAGATATTAGGTGTATCTATATAGTTTGTATGAAAAAAAAAACCGGCCAAGTGCGAGTCTGGCTCGCGCACCAAGGATTCCGTACAAAATTATATTATATGTAGATAGCTCTTCCGTAGAGAGATGAAGTCTCCTAGGTCGACTGGAAGTACCCCATAGGTTTTGATTTATTTGTGTAACAAAATGACCGTATTTTAGGCATATTTTTTTTCACATTGACTTAAAGGCTTAATTTTTTTACAACATTAAGTGCACGTAAACATTACTATTTGATATAAATTTCAACTTGATACCTTCACGCGTTCTTGAGTAACAGGGACAGACAGACAGACAGACAAAGTTTTATTTAAAATTTGTAATATACAAATTGACAAAATCGGAATTTAAAATTTTATGATTTGAGAACAACGGGAAGTACCCAATAGTTTTTGATTTATTTGTGAATATCTAAATATGCGTTAAAAATGGCCGCGTTTTTTATTGAGTTGACATAGAAGATTTACAGCTTTAATTAAAGGACTGTAGACCACAATATTTGATATTAATTTCAATTTGATACCTCCACGCGTTCTTAAGTAAAAGGGTCTTGTCAGACAGACAACAAATCAACAAATATCTGTGATGTAAGACCTTCCTTCATGTCGAATTTCATGATTCTAGAACAACGGGAAGAACCACATAGGTTTTGATTTGTTTGTGAATGCCAAAATATGGGACAAAAATGGCCGTATTTCAGTCGTATTTTTTTACTGAGTTGACTTAGAAGCTTAATTTTTTACAGCTTTAAGGGACTGTAGACTTTTGAAATAAATTTTAACATGATACCTTTACGCGTTCCTGAGAAAAAGGTTCTTGACAGAGAGACAGACGGACAACAAAGTGATCCATAAGGGTTCCCTTTTTTCCTTTTGAGGTACGGAACCCTAAAGAAAGAACCCTAAGAAGCGTTCGAATACACCTTAAGATTATCCAATTATCTATTATTGTAATTTTTTTTTAAATATAGTAAAAATTGTTTTTTGTATTATTAAGCAGTCAAGTGGTAAAAACTGAATCCTTTTCTTCATTATCTCTGTCCATCTATCCGATGAAGTCATGAAGGGTTCTGCAGCCGTATGGGAAAAACCAAAACCCTAAAGTATCGTAATATCCGTTGGTAAGACGAGTTTAGGGTTCGAACCGAACGTCTGTTTGATGGATTTCAGGGTTCCGAGCCAAATGGTATCCTGACTAGTAGCTTCTTCGTAACTATCCATTCTCCCGTTTGAGGAATTTAGGGTGCCGTTGCCAAACATCAGAATCTGAACACTTTATCGTTTAGTTTCATTATGTATAGATACAATTAAAAATTTGAAAATAAAATAAAATTATAAAATTTATATGTATTTTATTTGTACTAAGTAAGTACTAAGTACCTGCTATAAAGACCACAAACTCTATAAGTAAATCGCGGAAGGTTCAAAAACCCATTTTAAAAATATATTTCTTTTCGCGTTATTTGTTTCCAGATTTCTAAACGTAAATAAAAGTATTTTACCTCTATTAACAAGACAGATAAACAAAAATAAATCCGTGTCTTAAAATAAAATCAGTTATAAAAAGAATAATTCCAACGAACAGCTGTTACTTAAACAAGTGTTTCTTATACAGTCAGATACTAATCGTGACTCGGCGGTGAGTAATTGAGCAAAGCCAAAGGCAGCAATCGAGCTGGGCTGAGCCGGTTTCATCCCTTTAAAACCAACGTAAAGCCTTTTTTAAGCTCAAAGATTTAAGTTGGCGAAAGTGCCTCGCTCTATTAAAACGTGCTTTCATTTGAACTTTGCATCGATCTCACATTTGTCACAATCCATTTAATAACTCGATGTCAATATGCTTAGATTAGGTTTTGCCTGCGGTTCCACCTGCCCTAAATTCCGTTATCGTCGTAGGATTTCAACGAAAACTTCTTAATTATAGAAAAAAACCGAATCACACTTGAGGTTTCAAGTAGCCTATGTACTGCCCCGGGAATCAAACTATCTGCATGCCAAATTTCAGCTTAATCGGTAAAGCGGTTTAAGCGTGATAAGGTAACAGACAGACAGACAGACACAGTCACATAGTATCGCCTTTATAATATTAGTGTGATATGGATATCCTAGGAGCTTATTGCTAAAAGTCTCGTTTAAGCGTTTTCGACAGAATAGTGAATTCGAGAGTCAAATGTATACAAGTTCTTTCACGGTCTAAATAGACCAATGTATGCATACATTTTGGTCTGGAATTTCCGAGTCTCGAATGCTCGAAACATTACGCAATAAGCTCCTAGACCGCGTTGATGTTCCATATAATGTTCTCAGCTTTGCCCGCATAGGTTACGGATAAATGCCAAGAATTTCACTATGCATTCTTTAAATGTAATAAAATTTGTACACCACAAATTTAATTTTCTTTTTTACCACTTAAAATTCTCTATTAAATTATTTATAAATTACAAAGATTTTGAAAGGCACATGCTACACTCCCTCACCCACTGTTTGTCTCAAATACAGAGGCACAGATATCTCCCTAAAGAAAGGAGGAAACACTAAATGTAATCACACATCAGAACACTTTCACATTTACAATCAGTTAAAACACATCAACCATAAATTAATGAAACCTTTAATTCATTTACAGTTACGTTAAGGTTATGAGCATGTTAGTAGCAGCTATTTTGACCTATCTTCATATAAAGATCTGTAAACATCGACTCTGCCTGACTCTCTATCACAGCGATAACAGATTTTATGACTTTGTCAATGATCTCACGTGGCAAGGAAGTGTCAGAGATAGCGAAACATTTTACATTACAAGCTCTTTAGATTTGTTATCTACAATGTCTTGTGTGATAAATTTATAAATGCAGTTTTTAGGATGTCTGATCAGAGCTATCAAGAAGTTATGGGAACGTATATCTCTAATATTTGCTGGGCATTGTGGTTTCCTGATTTATTAAGTACTAGCTTTTACCTGTGGCTCCACGGCAACGGATTCTTACGGCAACTCCTTAATTATACTAGTGAAGTTTGCTATAGCAAGCTATAGCTGTTGCTTTAGTAAGTTTATAGTTATTCCCGCAGGAACTTTTGAATTTTTCGAGATAAAAACTATCCTATGTTATATCCCCGGGAGTCAAACTATCTCCATACCAAATTTTAGCTTAATCGGTTCAGCGGTTTAAGCGTGAAGAGGTACCAGATAGACTGACAGACAGACACAGTGACTTTTGCATTTATAATATTAGAATGGATTTAATAACTTTGACGATTCAAAAACAAAGTCAACATTATTTTTATTTTAGAATTATCTTTATACTGAGACTTTGGTTTGCTGATTAGCATAATTAGAAAAATACATACCTAAATATTAACTTAGCATTGCAAGTATGGAGAAGGGATCCTATAATGCAGGAAGCACATAGTAACAATATTAGTCTTGACTAAACCGTTACGCTGACTTGGTTTGTGACAACTTCATTGTTGAACTTGTAGTGAATTAGAAGCCACAAATAACGAGGTTTTTGTGCCACAAATGTGGCCAGATATATGACTGCTTTAGACACGTAAAATCAGGTTTGGTCTTTGAATTTATCCACTCATATCGATATAAGAAGGACACTTAAAAGTTTAAAAATAAAATAATAAAAACCTCAGAATTCATAAGCCCATATACGAGCTCCGAAAATGAGAGTCCTAAAAGGTTAAATGTTTTCCGCAATATGTTTTGTAAAGATATAAAGATAATTATGCTAGTAAAATAAGGCACTAGCTCAATGCGATTTAGTGACGTTAAACATACATATGATACATTTTAGTTTATTGCATGAACCAGGAGTATTTAATTTTCCTGTATTCTTTATTAACGACAACATATAAAACAAAACTTTGAACATTTGAAACGTACCTGAGGCTTCAGAGATAAAATTAAAAAAACTACAAAACAATACAAAAGATTATGTTTAGCCATTCATAACTACATATTTCAATATCATATTAGGAAGATTTGGAGTGGTCACACATATTTTAATGTGTGAAGTGTTTAATGCAGAATCTAAATATTACTATTTTAGGTGCCATCGCGCGTTATCAGCGGAACATTTAGATAATATTATCTCACACTGATAGCAGCGAGCACCATAGGTATGCAGACACGCCCGTTATAAATCACTAGCATGGCACTAGTAAACCTAATGAACCCCCTTAAAACTGATGTTGAAAACCTCTACATCTGGACTAAGGTTGTCGCATCGTTCGTTCGTTGCAGCCGGAAGACGTCCAATGCTGACCGTAGGTCTCCCCCATATGTCTCCACAATGGCCGTCCTGAGTCGCCCGCACCCATCGGCTTTCTGCGGCTCTGACCAGGTCGTCTGTCCACCTGATAAGAGGCCGACCACCGCTGCGTCTTCTGACCTGTGGCCGTCACTCGAGAACCTTTCTTTCCCATCAGTTATCGGTTCGACGTGCAATGTGGTCTGCTCATTGCCACTTCAGCTTGCTAACTGTTCGAGCTATGTTTGTATCTTTGTTTCGTCGGCGAATTTACTCATTTCGGATTTTATCGCGCAAAGAAACTAGCCAAGTAAAAAAACTAAACACCAAGCATAGCTCTTTCCATAACTCGCTGAGCGACTCTTAGCTTATTTGGGAGGCCAACAGTTAGAGACCACATTTCTGTACCATAAGTCATCACTGGCAACACATATTGATCAGCTATAGACTTTCATCTTTAGGCACTGAGGTATTTTGGACGAAAAGATCCGTCGTCGAAAAGAAAATTCCATCCGTATCAGCATACTTTTATAAATCCTAAAATATCTGCATCTACCTAAATCAGATGTCTAAAACGTTACTAGACATGTACTAAAGTCCGTATCTACAGATGTTCGTTCTAAAATATCTGTAATTGTAGATATATTGATTTTGTAATATTTACGTTTGTATGGAGTATGGAGATGATAAGTATAAAATGTTACTTGCAAATAGGTATAATTATTGGCAGCCGTATCCTCAGAAGTTGATCTTAAAATATCTGTAATTGCAGATGTTGGTTTCAAAATATTTATATATGCAGATGATTTATAACGTTACTTAGACGTATCCGCAGAAGATAATCTGAAAATTTAGACATTTTCCATATGGAGATGTCTAAAACGTAGCTTGTGGAGACGCACCTACATCCGAAACGCAAGTGTCGGTTCAAAAATGGTTATGTTTGCATTTGCAGACTATTTAGAAATTTACATGGTTATCCGTATTCGTAGATGTTGATCTAAAAAGTTACTTTTATGCACTAGAGTCTGTATTTTCGGTATTAAAATTGAACGGTATACATCCGCAATGAAACAGAATCGAATGCCCTTTAATTTCTTTTTATTTTTTTTATTGACGGACCACCAGAATAATATAGTTTCAAAATAACCATACAGTAAAGTTTTCTGTAAAATTTGCAGTCATAAAAATTTAGTAATAGTATAAATATAGAAAATAGAAGCCAAATGTCGAAGTACTTGTTATCATTTGGTTTATTCATTAGGTGCAGCAATAACTTAGTTTTTGTACCTTCAACAAAATAAATACCAGGAAAAAATACAAATACCGGAAGAAAAAGGACTCGCAATCTATTAACTAAATTAATAAATTTAAACTACATAAACTTAATTTACTTTTCATCACACTAACTCGTAAACATTGACAATACGTGCAGGAAAAGCGGGTGCTAAGAGCTTAATTACTTCCACGGTCCTTTTCTTTGTAATGACACGCCTATTCTACGCCTATTTCTGTTCAAAATATGAACTACGCGCACACTACAAGTGAGATATTACCAGTTTTAACTTTAGCCAAAACAATTTAATTTATAAAGTCTTTAGCCATCTAGCGGTGGCGTTATGTTCTCTACTTCTATTTCCGCTATTTCAATTGTGTTCGGGTGAGTTCATTTATGTATTCACCATATATTTAATTTATTTACTAGCAAAAACATACGTGTAACACAAGCTGTACGGAAATTTCAAACTCGACTCATTAAGACCGAAAAAAGTCAGTCTATTATCGACAGTTTTGCGACTGTGCAACTTGGTTTACTTACATCACTATTGTCCGTCGTCAAATGTTCGGCGAACAATTTCATGTTAAGCTGTTGTGCCGTGGCACCAGCCTTGTTATGTGGAGCTTATATTGTTTCAAATAGCCCTGCCGAGTGGTATGGCAAGTAGTAAGGAGACGTAGTGTGGCCACGATACTCGTCATACTAACCGTAATGTTTTGTCGGTTTTTGAGCGCCAGTCGAAGGACCTAGTACGGAGCGTCGCGATTAATTGCGCGAGTAGTACAGTGTGTGGACAGAGAGTGCAAACATTCGCGGCAGCGCAAGGCCGGGACACTTTTTTTGTTAGACATATTTTTTAACATATGGTCAGGAATGTACAAAAATAGATTAAACCTGCTACCTTATCTACAAAGTTTGCAAGCTAAAAAAAATCTGAAATAATTCTAATTTATAGGTAGTTTCCATATTTATTAAAAAAAAAACTTATTATTTAAAAAAAAAAAAAATATAAAAAATTATGGATTTTCATACAAACTTGCCTTGTTTTACCAACATATCGGGAGTTTTTCAAAATCCTTTCTTATTGGCTCTCAACTTCTTACAAAAAATTTCATGTTTCTAGCTTCATTACTGGCCGCTCGGCATTGATGAATTAGCGAAAAAATCCTAGGTCTGTGGATGAAATGATGAATGGATGAATGTACTATTATTATTTAAAATTTTATTTGTAACACTAATGATTTTTTTTTATGATGTGTGCTGGTTATGTTGTTCACTAAATCATTTTTTAAAAGAGTAACTATCGAGTTTCTTGCCGGATTCTTCTTTTCTAGAAATCTACATTGTAAACCGGAGGGTGAGTTGAAGCTTCAAAAAAATGTATTCAATAACTTTGACGATTTAAAAGTGTTTGTTAAAATCTAATTTAAATAAAACCAATTGACTTTGACTTTAAATTCTAAAACACATAAAATATTTTTCACCTCACCAGCTCGAAAAGGATAGTTTTGCTGTCCAAATTCAGTCAGCAAAATCGAATTTTGCTCACTAGTGATGCAAAATAATTCCCTGTTCGAACGTTGACTTTTGGAATTAACCCGATGATGAAAAAAAAACAATACAATGACTGGCCAGAAACAAATTTCGGGACAAATACTTAACCTTGTTCATTTTAATTAAGAATATAACTACATAGCATTTTTCGTTTTTAAGTGAGTTTTTATGAATTATTAGTATAATTAAAAGTTTATACAGCTAACTGAAAAAATAACATACGTTGTTTTGATAACAATGGCAGAGGTTGTAGTAGGTACAATTCCGAACGCAACCTCAATTTAAAGAAAAAAAAGTAAAATGGCTAGTTTTTTGAACATAAGACTGTTTATTAATTTAATAATTCTGTTTTGTTTGAAAAATTATCGATACAAGCTACGAAGATATTTCTTTGACACCAGAAGAATTAAGACAACAAGTCTCCAATGCCGAACTTAACTTTTTACCAGAAAAGTCACGTGAAAATATGTTTCTCGCTGGTAGAGGTGAAAAGTTGTATGTTGGACGCGTGAGCAAATTTTTTCAGTCTCGTGCCTTAAAATCCCTCGCTATGCTCATTCTAGCCTACTTCGCTAGCTCAGGATTTAAAGTCGGCACTTCTACCAAAAAACGCTTTTGCTCACTTGTATAACAAATAACTATTTCTGAGTGTTGAGGTAAAGCTAAACATTGCATAACCAATCTATGTTCACTTTATTTTTCTGCCGACCAATATTTTATTTTTGATAATTAATATTTTAAATGTGTAAGTGAGTTTTTTTGTTTGTTTCAAATTCACATTAATTCGATTATGTTTAATTTTGGTATAAAGATAGACCTTGAAGACGGTCATAGGCTACTTAAATACGAAAAGTGCTAGTCGGTAGTTTTTCTACAGTAAAGGAATTCGATAACCGAGTTTAGCGGTGGCGGAGCAAGCAAAAGCTATTATACATCCTAATTCTAATACTATATTAATGTCAAAATACTAAAATAACTGTTAACTATCAGTAGGTATTCAAACTTGGCTTAACCCCGTATTTTCGTAATTAAGATAAAATTCCATGCGTGTCCGCAATTTGTCGATTCGATATTTAATAATAATTTAAAAAGCGTTAAATTATTAATTCTAAAAATAGCCAAGCAATACTTTGCCAACAGCGATCTACAGACATCAGTTTGTCGAGTTACCTGATTTTTCTCACCGATAATGCAGCTAAATTGTGCTTACCTTACTAACCAGAACTGCATTATCATATATGTACCTACCTACGGAGCCGCTGAAAAATCTAGTATTTTTTACCGAATTCAAAAATGGAGGAGGTTCTCAATTCGTCGGAATCTTTTTTTTATAAGTAAGTATGTTCCCCGATTTACTCAAAGACGTCTGGACTGATTCGAGAAATTCTTTTTTTATTTAAAATGGTATACCTATACTTTCCAGGTGGTCCCAAATTAATGTAATGATTTTAAAACTTAAACATTTGGAGAAAAAAATAATATATGTTAATTTGGATTTGGATTTTGATCTGGTTTTATGTAGATGATTGCATCAAATTTTGTTACGAGTTTGAATGTTTTTAGTGTACAAAAAAAAAAGTAATTCGTCAATCAAAATAAAAACTTTTCAAAAAAAAAAAACAACCGGCTTCAAAAAGATGCACTAAGACTATTTCCAAAAATCTACTATACTACTCATATCTAATGTAGCAACCCAACAGTTTATAGCACACTTCACTTGCATAACACCACCTTTAAAATGTTATTCAGATTACTTATTATTAATACTCAATCACGCTTTAACCACTGGACGGATCGGAATGATACTTGGCACACATATAGGTAAGGTCCTAGAATAGGACATAGGATTTTGTCCCGAAAAATCCAAAATTTCCCACAAGATTAACCATAACCGAGTCTAAACAAACTATATGGAGCTACAGCTGTAGCATGCTATAGCAAACTACATTAAGGAGTTTCACGCCGGTAACCGAATTAAGGGCAGGTGTAGCCGCTGGCAAAATCTAGTTTTATATATTTATGGTCAATAAAAGTTTTCAATTCAAAGGCAATAAGTTTGTATGGTAAACTGATATACTCATTAAACGAGGCATTGTAGTTACATTACATTATTATATAGTAGTATGATATATAGTCGGTGGTGACCGAGGGGTTTCGATTTCACTTTGCGTCCTGAGTGGCGGAGGTTCAATAAGCGGGGGGTACCAATGAGTCTTTTTTTTTTTGATTTTTCAAGTACATTGATTTTTCACACCACTGGCTTTTCGGTGTAGGTCAACATCGTGAGGAAACCTGCATACGACAAAAAAACAAAAAAGACGTAAGTATGTGAAGTTCACAATCCGCACTGGGCCTGCGTGTGGACTAGGTATGGCCCAAATCACCCTCGTTGAGGGAAGGCCGTGCTCCAGCAGTGGGGAAGTATGAGGCTGATAAGGCTACATTATTATATAATTGTTATACAATTCTGACAGGTGTAAAAACGGTTGGCGATTATTGATTTGTTGTAACATTTTTTTTTGAATTATAGGTATGGTTGTTACGTCGTCATCTAGTGAAAGCAGTGACGAGGAATAGGTATCTATTGTGCGACGGAGGCTTATATATAAGAAAAGATAAAGTTAAGATAAAGTTTTACTTTTGGTGTGTCTAATTTTGATTTTTCATTTAATGAGAAATTTAGAGTGAGCAAGCGCAAGCTTACGTTGAATACTTGATGAATAAAATAAGCTACAATATTCTGTACGAGACTAAATGACTCTTAAAACATTTTACAATTAATTTTAAAATGTATTTACTGTGACCAATTTGCAAAACAAAATTGTAAGCGAAAACGATGGGTATTTTTTACACACTTTTTTTTTATTTTTCAGATATTTTTTATTAAACCGAGTTTACAGGAGTTACAGTTTACACATATTTAGCAGTTTAACAAATGTCTAGCTTAACTGAATGGTATTTAGGTACATTTTCAATTCAACAATAATGTCACTTTTTTTACAATTTTTTCGGAATGTAATGTTTATTAGAGGAGGCCCTGGATGCATTGATGCATTGTTGCCAGCACTGAAGATTGCTGACTTTTTCTCTTACCCACTTTTTAGATTATTAACACGTTATCTTATTTCTCATGGATCGTTAAATTTATTTATTTATTTTTAAAGGTCAAGAAATTTAAATACCTACATATAGGTAGGTACAACTAGCAAATAAGTACATATTTGTATTTCAAATACGTATTATAATTATTAAAAGTAAGCAATTCAAATATTATCCAACCCTGGTAGGCAGGTAATAGATATTTAGTTAAATGGCTTGTTTGAGGAATTATTTTTCACACTGGTGGAGTCAATTCTATCTAGTCAAAATTAAGTATCAAGGCCAGGTATTCCTGCTAATGATACAAAAAGTTAGTAGGTAGTCCCTTTATGATGAGATTCACATTCACACACCTTTGCCTCAGTGCTTATTTGTCCTATCTACCATTGGTAACATTTTGCAGTAGAAGCGTTTTTTGCTATCGTTTTCTATAAATAAGTAACTTTTTGTAGCCAGGTTACATTTAACTCGACTTTGAAATCGAAACAAATGAATAATGATATGATATAACAGATACTCACTGTTAAAACTGGATAAATAAGCTTTACAATCGTCGCGGGAAAAGCTGATAAAGTCCGATAATTCCCCGGAACACTGATTTTCACAGTGTATGTACACGAAATCCGATTATATCCATCATAATCTAGTACAAGCCCCGGGATTACGCGCGTCCCGCGGCCGGTCGTCACCCACTATACGTAAACACCAGAAAACAAAACGAAACCGTATTCGAAACCGATAAATCAAAGCGCACGATCGCAACGACGACGGTTATCCGCTAAATCCTGTTGGGATCGCGTAAAAAATACTAGTATTAAAAACAGTCTTAAGTGGGCTTATGGTAGCGGCGCGGCGCGGCGCGCGCTTGGCTCTAATCTCGGCCACTTCCCGACGCAATTTGAACCTAACTCCGCCACTCTATACATCATCCGAACCGCCCGCCTACCGCGCTAGCTACCAGCCCCCATGTAGCTATCTCCCTCGCACAACAAGTTATTGCCTTCTTTCCCTCTCTCTCACGCTGAAATCTTGCCCGGCTAAATTTCAGCGCGTGGTACCGCGACCGCGGGCGGCGGGGACAGTCAGCTGGCCGAACTTGTGAAGATTGACTTTTTATCGGTTTGCTGTGACGCCTCGTGACGTCACTGTTTACTTCCGCATGTGTGAGATTCTTGTACGGATTTCCATGACGTGGGATTAGTGATTCTTTGACACCTTTGGTTATTTTCTGTTTGTGTAAAAACAAGACGAGGTACAATGACTTTTAAATACGTAATTTAAAAAAAAAATATACTTTGGTAACTATTTTAAAATAAGATTTTTTAATAATTTTATCTAAGTAGGTACATTAAGGTTCTCACTATAAGGTTTTTCTAAATAAAATATTTAAGTAATATATTGTATTAAAAAAGTAGTTATAAGTAGATACTTTATTTTATAAATTGAGCACCTATTGTTATTAGTAACTTAAAACAGCCCATTTGTTTTATCTATAAAGCATACTAAATAATTATTGCATTTTAAATAATGCGTCGTGCAGCTCTTTGGACGCAATAAATAACCGGCGCCCGGTCCGCGACACAAACAGATCGCGCGCATTAACCGCGTACATAAAGAGACCCGGCATAAATATAAAGTTCCCTCTCGGAGCGAGCAAACTTAGCTAAACAATGCCATAATTGCCTTCATTACTTAAATTACTGAAATTATTTATTCAAAAAGCTGGCAACACTGAAGCCCCGCCCCAACGAAATCGGGGCCAATGAGAGGCGGCAAAGGGGGCGGGCAGAGCGGTAGCAAGATGGCGGCCGCGGCCGACGCAACCTTTCGACCGCCCAATACCGACCCGATACAAGCTTCAGCGGTTTTTTCGCAGAATTTTATATGTATTACCGTGTTTAATTAGCAAGGTGTTCGGTAATTAGTGTTTGCGTAGCGCGGAAAGTGCTACGAGATGCTACGCTGTCGGCTACGAGCCTCTACGCCTAGTTGAATAGTTTGCCGGCGGCGACTTGCCGACGGATTTCAAAATTGTGATGTGAATGACTATATTCTATGAAAATAGTCAATTTAGTTTTTTAATTTAACTTGTGTTTTTTTTACTGAAGTTATGATTTAAATTGTTTTTGTAAGTAAACTGTTCTCGTTAATTAATATGTAACCTAAATACAGGATTTTATTTTAAATATATTTTAACTCAGTAAATAAAATATATTTAATTTCACAAAAATATACAGTTACTAAATAAATATATACTAGTTTTAGAGCATTATTTTATGTTGAGAAATGGTTTCGTTACCTAGTGCATAATAAAAAGATGAACTTACTAATGCTCCTAGAAGTCCTATAAGTTAGCTCAATGTCAAACTAATTTACTTTAAATTTATTTGATTTCAATAATTGTTAATGGATGTGATGAATAAAACTTTTCAAATCGTTACTTTAAGTAGTTAGGGCGTTAGAAGGTCAGTTTTATCTTTTGTTTAATAATAATTATATTATAAATATATTTTTGGCTATTACACACAGCGCCGCCCCAGAGAAAGCCAGAGAAAGCAAAGCTTGTGTTATGGACACCAGATAACGGATACAAATACATACATATTACCTTTCTTTTGTAAATACATACATATACATAAATAGACTCAGACTCAAGACAAACACATTTACTTATCCAGTGCGGGAATCGAACGCGCACCCTCTGCACAGCAGTCGGCCACACTACCAACCAGGCTGCGAGTATTTTATTTACTTATTTATAATTACTTATTTATATTTATAATTTCATTGTACCTAATAATAAAACATTAATAACATTTCTACATCGAAATATAAGTTTTTCGGTATTTCAAATACAAATTTGTTAGTTAGAAAAACCATTAGGCTAGGCACCTAAAAAAGAAGTCAGTAAATAAAAAAAAATTTGTTTACTTCATATTAAATTTTTTTCTTATAATTAGGTTTACATATTTGGTGATAATATTATGTGAAAAATATTACAAAGTATAACCATACCATAATTAATCCAATCGTAAATATATTGTTAAACAGGCAACATAAGTACCTACATATATAGTATTAATTTGATCAAAACACTGTGATATGGCTATCATATCAAATATGATTGTGTCAAAAAAGAATCAAATGAGGGTGTGGTGTTCATCAGCTTGGTAATCAACCAATAAAATAATTTGCATTCTGCATCGGATCATAAACAACGTGATTACGTGTTGATTTAGGTATTACGTAAATACTTCTTTATTAGGTAAATTTAGTAAAACCAATCCAACCCTAACTTACTTTATTTAGTTTGTTAAAAAACTGGTAAAGAGTGGGATTCTGTCTCTGGGGCCTGATTATATGGAAAAACCCCTTTTCAAAAAAGGGGGCGCATGGGGGATTTTTTGACCCCTCATATTTTAAGGGTCATCAAAGTCATTAAAATATCGAATTATATGGACACTTTTAAAAAAAAAGAGGGGTCGCAAGAGGGGTTTCTGTGACCCCTCTTATTTTAGGGGAGTCATTATAATATGGTCTTTTTTGAAAAAGGGGTGCTTCCCAATAATTCTCATTTTGATATATTCAACTAATCCCCCCCCTCCCCAAAAAAAAAACCTATTTAGCTTCACTCACTAATTATGACTCCTTTTCATATCACTTTCCATGCGACAGCCCATCTCTACTGCTTCAGACCACTCGATGCATGTCAACCGCTAACATACGTATGCCCCTAATTTTAATAATACGAAAAACTATTTGCAAATGATATCTGCCATGTTTTTTCAACATATCTAGTTTAAAAAAGTCGATCTATCGACTAAAACAGTTACCGCGATTAACAAGCCATGATAAAATCAATTAAACATATCTCCAATTCGAGATTATCTCTATCCACACGAAAATCAGGCCCCTGGTCTTTCATTTAAATGCCTACGTAAATACCCTTTTATTGGTCAAATCAGGCACGATAATAATAATTAATTATGATTAGACATTGTTAGTTAAGCCTATCCGAACCTGACTTACCTACTTTATTTAGTATAGTACCTATAGTAAGAATTGACAAAGAAGGTAGGCATATTAATCTACCCCTGGTCTTGTATTTTACCACTTACTACTCTAAACTGTTTATTTACGACTTATGGGACATAATGACTAACTGAATGACTAAATTTATTTTAATTTATCTTACCTTCGCTGCAATGTATTAAAATTAAATGTGTACCTACTTATCTGTTTTTATTATTTTTATTTTATTATTAACAGACTACATAAAAGTAAGTACGCAAAAATACTACTCAAATATTTTTGTCTATCCTTTTTAGGGTTCCGAAGCCAAAGGGTAATTAGCGGGACCCTATTACTAATACTCCACTTTCCATACGTCCGTCCGTCCGTCTGTCACCAGGCTGTATCTCATGAACCGTGATAAGTAAAACAGTTGAAATTTTCAAGATGTATTTCTGTTGCCGCTATAACAACAAATACTTAAAAACAGAGTTAAATAAATATTTAAGGGGCCTCCCATACAACAAACGAGATTTTTTTGCTCGTTTTTCCTCGATATTGATAACGGCATCAGGTAGACGCTTGAAATATTCTCAGAATATTAAGTTGTATAGTTACTTTAAAAATAGATGATTAAATTAAAATAAAACAATTATTTAAGGGGGGCTCCCATACAACACACGTGATTTTTTTGCCTTCGTGCGCGAGTCCGACTCGCACTTGGCCGATATTTTTAGTTTTTACCTTCAAAGAAAACAAAATCTATGTAACGATCAAGTAGGTATTACAAAACCTAATTGGTAAGTTACCTATATTGTTAAACCATGGTATCTAGGTAGCTACCTATATCAACTTAATATTTTAAATCGCTTAATTTAATTCCTAAATATATTTAAAATTACATAAAAAAAAATCCATTATCTTTTAAGAAATGAAAGTAAATGCGCTTGCTAAAGAAAACACAAGAATAGATATATTTTTTTTAAGAATAATACCTAACCATTCATAAGTTTAAAATAGTAGGTAAAACATTTTATTTTATTAAGTGTAATTGGGTTAGGTAGTACCCAGTAGGCTCCCACATTATTATTATTATTATATATATAGGTTAAACACCTAACAATCCTAAACCACACCCTACGCTACAAAAGAAAATTGCACGTTAAAATCAATTTTCTGATTATTCAGTAACTACTTATTCTTGAGATTAAATAATTGACACAAGTGAAGAGATTCCGTAAGAAACGAATGGCGAACTCCTACTTCTATATAAATCATTAATTTGTTCATTAGTGCATCATTTTTCTAAGGTGGTAAACAAGTTTACGGCCCGCCTGATGGTAAGCGGTCACCATAGCCTATGAACGCTTGCAACACCAGGGGTATCACTTGCGCGTTGCCGACCTTTCAGAAATCTAATAACTTCTTTCTTGAAGAACCTCATCTTGTTTTAATCTGTTAACAACGTTTTCAAAAATAAACAATATATGGTTTTTAGCTCAAATAAGTTCCTTGTATAACTTCTTCATATTACTTTCTTGAAGTCAACAAACTATAAGTTACTACTGATGGTATATGGTATGATATATGGGCTGAGGCTCCTTCAGAGTCTCGCCCCAAAAGTCCGGTGAAGCAGTAATGGCTGCAACAGCCAACTGCATAGTCAGCTCAGAAAAAAAAAAAAAAAAAGTAGAATCAGAACTTTAAGCAAAATAGTTGAGTTAATCGTTGTTTTCTGACTTCTTGAGGAGGAGAGGTTGTAAAAACATAAGACAATTAAGAAAAAAAAAACAAAAAAGGATGATTACTACTTGAGCTAAAAAAAGAAAACTAAGTTAACTGTCATGGTTTACGGAGAACTTTAAATCCTACGAATCGTAATGAAATAATTTTCTTTCCGGCTTCTTAAGATCTTTGAAGATTCTTGGATCTTGCCTAGAGATGCGGTAACCCAACTCTGATTAACCTGGGTAGCACTGACAGCAGGATAGCAAATTAATATTGGTACAGTATAGAAAGAGACAGCATGAAACTCTGTCCCGTTAGCCTAAGGTTTAGGACGCAGCCTTGGGCGAAATCCTTACTAATATTATAAATGCGAAATTAACTCTGTCTGTCTGTTACCTCTTCATGCTTAAGCCACTGAACCGATTTAGATGAAATTATAATGGTATGGAGATAGTTTGAGTCCCGGAGAAGGATGTAGAATAGTTTCTATCCCGAAACTTCAAAAGTTCCCGTGGAAATAACTATAACCGAACTTAAACGATAATTAGCTACAGCTATGGCTTGTTATGGCAAACTTAATTAGTATAATTAAGGAGTTGTCGTAAGAAACCCAAGCCGATAACCAAATTTAGGGCGGGCGGAGCCGCTGGCAAAAGCTACTAATTAAAAAAAATATCATAGAAGCTTCCTTTGTCATTTGTGGATAAGTAACAAATTAAAATATCTTGCTACAAATAAATTTCCGCTTCCCATACTAAAATATAAATAAATAAAGAAGTCAACAAACTACATTATTTCACCTGTAAGACCACACTTTTCTAAAATAAAATTATTGTATTAAGTAACGATGTATATCTACTATATAGGTAGGGTTGCCATACGTCCCGTATATACGGGACTGTCACCGTATTTGTGAATCTTGTTCCGTCTTACTATTTTGTAACGTTTTACAAAAAAATACGGGTATGCAACAAGAAGACTGTCGCAAATGGTCAATATAATGAAATATTGCATTAAAATGGCATGAAAATATAGTTTTTTAAAACTCATTGCTAATCTCGAGCGATAAAACCTTAAACGTCCCGTATAAGTTACCAGTATTTGTGGCAGCCCTATATATAGGTAGCATATGTGCTTATACACTTTGGCATGTCAAAAAAGTAAAACATACAGACGTAGTGATTGTGAATATATATCATACATATCCAGGAAGGAAATAGGGGAATACGTTTGTATGGGAAAAACAGCAGGACATTTCCTCTTAATCTTTTGACTGTATTATCAAAGTACTTAGAGCGCGCCCCGCCAACATGTGCTTATACTACACAATTTTAATATAAGTATATTGAATCATTTTTAATGTTCCATACACAAAAGGTGCCAACGGAGCCCGATTACTTAGGTAATGTTCCCTGTCCGACTGAAGGCTTTACAATTCAGACCAAAGTAGGTAGAAACCTGAAAGTCTTACGGAATATGTGTTACCAGATGACCAGTTGTTCTGCCCTTTCCTTCCAGCGCTATTACTTTGTTTTCGCTTAGGGGTATTTCTGACTATTTCTCTTTTTCATTCTAAGGGATACCCTAGAATCCGAGCAAAAAGATTTTTTCAAATCCGACTGACAGTCCCATAGATTAGCGCGTTCGAACAAACAAAAACAAACAAACACCTAAGCTTTATTATATTAGTATAAGTTATGAGGGATTCTAACAAATGTAAATTACTAAGAAGTACCTATATGTAAAATACCTACAACTCTTTAGTACTTAATGTATAAGTTATCTATCTAATCTAAGACTTTAAACGAGCAATTCTTTATATATATATATATATATATATATATATGTTATGTGTCCAGGTATCAATATGTTGTCATTTTGTCAAATGACAGCAAAAGTTAAGCCAAGTCAAAGGCCTTATTCACGGCTTGAAAGCTTTGACAGTCGATGGACAACTAGCTTGACAACCATTCGCAGTGGGCCAGCGCAGTGGACTATAGCCTAAGCCTCCCTTTCCAAGGAAATGCCTGTGGCCCGGCATCGAGCGTATAGACTTTTTCTTATGCCTACTAATATAACGGCATCTGCTAATAGTTCAGTAATAAGTATACATAGACCTAAGCCACTATTCATAATTTTTGTTAAATTTTGTCGATTTTCGACCCTACTTCCTTTCCCTTATGTGTTAGTTTTGTTTAATATTTACCAAAAGATTTAGCATTACCACACTCAGGATAAACTTTTTTTAAATGTCTGTTGTACTTACCTAATTTTGGATGTTCCCTAAAACTTCTGACCACGCTTCATGTGGTAGGTAAGTAAACAATGACCAGCAAAAGTAAACTAGTCACTTACAAAACAACGATATTTCATTATTTTGTAAAGATGGCTTCATGAAACAAAAAGTATATTAAAAAGAGTTTTATTTTACACATAAATAATTAAATAAGTGATTAAATATGCTTCAATGTTCCTTTAACTTCATAGAGCTATCATGAGTTGTTTAGAAAATATAATCGTCTATGTAAGTGACTAGTTAGTATTGCTCGCCAGTGTATAATAGAATTCACTATAGTAATATAATATATAAACTACGTAAGTAGTTAAATATTAGATAATGGAATAGTAAATAAAACATTGACATTTAGTTCACATTTTCTCTTTACACTAAAAACCAAATACTTACCTACTTTTGTAATCCGACGCTATAAATGGCTTTGCTGTTTTCATTGTGCCATGACGTAGGTTGGTGCTGGTTGAATCAAAATATTTTTACAATCTGTATTTCGTAATTTTATGGCATAACAGTATCTTATAATAAACATGCTGAACTATTATCTGAGTTTTATTTAGAATTCATGTGAGTAGGTGTGTATGCTTAGACACTAAAAAGAAAAATCTAATACCATTTGCAGTTATCTGATAGGGATAAATTTTACCTGAGTTGTTGCCTAAACCATTTCGTCCCACATACATGGGACTTACAGGGCTAAAGGCCTCTTCAAGAGGGGAGGCTTGGGCCGTAGCCCATCTTACTGGCCCAATGCGAATTGGCGGACGCTAATGAGTTATAACTCTCACAGTTTTAAGGCTGCTCCTTCGACTTGGCTTATTGATTTTTTTATACCACCAAGGTGGCAAACCAGTGAACGTCGCACCTGATAATTAGCTAATATGATCGCTTGCAACATAGAAGCATAAATCGGACGTTGCCGACATATCTAATAACTTCTTTCTTGAAGTACCAAATAAATAGTATCTAATAGTCCTTAGATAAGTCCTTGGTAGGTCATTTCACCACCTTAGCATCTGCCAGAGGACGTTTCCCTGAAACGTGACCATTTAGGATCTAAGGTGTGTGAGGATGAATTCCCTGCCGATGGCTTATTGGGATATCAGATGGAATGGAATATCAAAGATGAAGATGATATATTACGTTAATCAAAAGTGCGTAAAATTATTTTTTTAGGTATTATATTATCTAATCTCATTAGACATGTGATAAAATATCGCTTAACTGACTAGCATGATAAAAACGGTAGCTGCTACCGAAGTTTTTATTACTTGGATTTGCGTACGTCACTATTCTATATCATATACGCATTGGTCTGGTTTAACATTTTTTTTGACATGTTAGTCTGGCAACATTATCCACGATCACATCGCGTCTCGGATTTATCAAAGTATATCTGGCAGGCTGCATAAATTCTAGTGTAATTTTTTTGGCGGTCCCTTTTTATTTTATTTGCCTTCTATACATTTTTTGAAACGAAATTTCATATGTAACGTCACAATAAAATTTATACGATATCGGACGAGGGCTAGATAGAGCGCGACATCCTAAGTAGGTACTTTGGCTGGACTAAGAAAAGTGTCTGTTTTTACGTCACAGCTCTGACAGCCATGGAAAGAAAAGTGTCTGTTTTTACGTCACAGCCATGGATATAGTTAGTCAGTGCGGGTTTTTTTTATAATTTTTGTCTATATGCTTCACGGGTAACCGATACACTGACTCGAACTCTATAGAATTTGGCAAAGAAAAACACTGGCAAACACCTTGGAGAAGGTCATTGTAACTCAAAAATTGTCAAGCGTCATGAGTCGGTTTAGCGTTGTACACGATAATAAACAGGTAATTTGGTTTAAGCGCACGGCCGATTTTGATGAAATTTGGAATTGGCATAAACATGGTCAAGTGTTAGTTGAATTAGTGCAGAGAGGATTAAATATGAATTAGTTTGAAATGTTTCTGAGCTGATTTTAATGAAATTTAGGATGGAGATAACCTTAGGGTAAAATATCTACTTTAAAAAGGTCAAGTTTGAGACGAATAAGCTTTTCCTACTGAATTAAAACTTTAAACCTTTTTTAATGACTTCAAATCCTTTTGAAGGAGGAGGAATTTGTTAAAACCGCTAAGCAGCTTTTGATAAAATCTGGTATAGTAATAGCTTATTGGAAAAGGATACAGCAACGTAAAAACCGTCAAGTGTAAGTAGGATTAGCGCACTAGGAGGTTCGTATTTACGAAATAAAAAAATCAAAGCTATTTTTTGGAAACGAAAAATGTTAAGTGTAAGTCGAATTAGCGCAAAGAAAGTTTTATACTGAATAAGAATATCAAAGCATTTTGAACCAAATAGAAACAGATTTTTTTGAATCTAAGAAACATCATGTATCTAAACGTAGGCTTCGTAAAAGGGTTCCGTGGGCACACTTTGACCCTGACCCTGAAAAGTCAGTATATGACAACAATTTAATTCTAAGAATCATTGCTGTGGGAGTAAAAAAATATCATAAATTAAAATATATCTATCTATATCTACAAAATATGCTATTAACATGTTATTTCGGTTATATTTGCTACCTACAATCAAGTAAAACAACATTTACATCAAAAAAACAAAAAAATGCTAAGATAGGCAAGTTAACTACAAACTTGCAATGCTAACAAAAAGGTTTGCATGTTTGTCATCACATAACACTCCGCGTACGAAAACAATTAAAGATTAAATATCATACAAACACAGCTCAGAAGCTATATATAGAATTTTTAGTTCATAATATTTTTCCGGAGGAATTGTTGAGGTCTTTTATTTTATAACAAGTAAGTACCTGCAACCAATTTAGGTTTTATTGACGATTGAAAAGGAACCTTCTCAATTCGATTTGTAGTCGATTGCATGTATTGTATTCGATGACAAATTCGATTGTAGGTAGGAATACATTTTTTTATGCATAAACATTTTTAAGATTCCTCTTTTAGTGGATCGGCTATACCTCCAAGATGCCTCCCATTTCCATTTGAAAGAAAAATTCCATCCCTAAGGTAGAAAAATAGGGGATGTTTGATTTTCACCTACTGAAACTGATTACGTTACCCCTTGGCACAGGTATGTAGTTTTGATAACACACCAAAACATAATAGAGACTTGGAGGATCTGATGATAAAGATGCCAGGCTAGTGGTTTACTGCAGCTGCTACTCTTAATGTATTGCAAAAAAACTCGTAAAAATACACTGAAAAATTGCATCATAACTTTACGTACACCATTAATTGACTTATTTTGTTGACTCCATGGCTCAATGGGTAATGATTCGACTGCTGTATCGAGGGGCACGGATTTGATTTTCGCAAAACCCAAACCTTTTATGTGCTGAATATTTGTGTTTGTCTTCAGACTGGGTGTTTTCTATGTAATTATAATATTTACAAAAAAACTATGTATGTATTTTTATCCGTTATCTGGTATCCATAGTACAAGCTTTACTTAGTTCGGGACCAAATGGTACCGTGTATAGTGCCTAAAATTATTTATTTATATTTATGAAACAAATCATTTCCAGTATCAAATTAAAATATCTATACATATAATAAAATGGTAGGAAAGTCAAAACTGTACATTGAATATTTTTTTTAAACAATACTTGGGGTGTTATCTGCAATCGATATCGAAGCCAAAAATAAAGTTTTTAGAATTTTTGCCTGTTTGTCTGTTGGTCTGTTTGTCTGTATGTATGTTCGGGATAAACTCAAAAAGTACTGCATGGATTTACTTCAAATTTGGCACGAATATTATTAAGAAGTCGAGTCAACATATAGGCTACATATTATCACACTATCACCTACGGGGAACGAGCAGTGAACCTTTATTTCTTCAACGCATTCTGTAACAACGTGTAATCTAACGACGCATATTTGACTTGCTTCTTAATTATTAATTATTCTACTCACACATAGCCATTTATTTTATAAAAATCGTGTAAAGTCATAACTTAGATGTGTTATAATTTTTCACCATATAAAAATGTTTTCTATTTGCTAACTAGATGGCGTTGGCGTCGAATTAGATCGCGCTATGGTTTCGTTCACAAAAAGTGATATTATATAGCATTCACGCAGACGACGTCGCGGGCAGCAGCTAGTAATAAATATATAAAAAAAACAATACCATCAAAAGTTATTCGTATGTTTATAATGACAATCCTTTAAGGCCGGGCTGTACCAACTAACTTTAATCAGTCTGCAAAAATGGGAGATTCTATGGACATTTTTATCGTTAGCTATTTTTATAGTTAACCGTCTAATGGTTTGTTAAACTTGACGAGCTGGTAAAGTTCAAAAATAGCTGATTATGCAAATTTTCATACAATCTCCCATTTTTAACGGCCGGTTCAACAACTTTCGCCAATCCGTATGGGGCTAGCGTGCTGAACTATGGCCTCAGGCCCCTTTTCTCAAATAACCCTTTGTTAAGTGTGGACATAAAACAGCTGACGCAACAACCACATACGTATACGTTTATCAATTCCTTTAACAAGTAAGGCAAAATCATCATCGTTGGTTACCATATCCTACATTTGCAAATAGCAGATAAAATAGCCGTCCGTTGTTGGTCTGTATAAATATAATTACTTTTTCATCACACTTACTCGTAAACAGTGTTATTATGTGCAGGTAAAGCGGGTGCTAAGACCTTAATTACTCCCACGGGCTTTTTCTTGGTAATTTTTTTTGTCATTGTTGTTCATAGAACCCACGCTCGATAATGACGCGCCTATTCTACCAAGTATGGCGAATGCGTTGCTTTCTCTATTTATATTCCGGCCATTTTAATTGTGATTTGGTAAGTTTATTTATTTGTTTACCTTATATTTTTTTTATTATAATGCAAATGTGATGATAAAAAATGTGTTTACGAAAATTACAAACTCGAGTCATTAAAGCCTTCGGCCTTAGGCTTCTGAATAGCCTCTCGTTAGTAATTTTCTCCTTACCACCCTTAATACATAATGTACTATTATAAGTTAGATATAAATAAGATAAGAAACATTAAAAAAAAATAGTAGCAGTTTTCTCCTTAGATATTGAAAGGTTTTAGTACTTATATTTTAGTGTTTGTAAGTGCTTACAAGCCTATATAGTTGCTGGAATTTAACGTGCACTTATCCTAGAACGATTTGTCTTATTAATCGAGCGTCGCAGATGTTAGCGAAAATAAAACACTACACGCTTTAGTGTCGATAAAAACGGGCTATAATCGAGAATAAATCAAGGAGGGCACCAACCCTCGGCCTACCCTAATGACAGCTCCTAATGGATAGTATTTATCCCCTTTTATTGTAAAAGAAACATTTGCATGAAATTTGAATTTAGTTTTAAATACGTGCCAATTATTTTAAATTTTTGTAGTTTGACTAAACTTACGTCAATATAAACAACTTTAGTATGAAAACCATAAGTAAAGCTGCGCCTTAAAATCGGTTTTTTAATATCTATACTTAATATACTAAACTATAGTTAAATACTAAAACTGTAAAACTATAGTTTGTTTTGCGTTTATACACGCTAATCTCTGAAACTACTGGTCGGATATGAAAAATTCTTTTAGCATTTGATAGCCTAAATCAAGTGGAAGCAGAAAGAACAAAAAGTCAAAAATAACCCTAATATCGCGGGCGAGCAGCAACGTAAAGGGCAGAACAACTTCTGCTAGGTCAGCTAGTTACTTATGAAATTAATGGCCAGATATATTTTTTGTGGGTCGGTAATACTTATTATAAAATTTCGCATCCCTTGCCTATTTTTTTACCGATTTCATAAACTCCTTTTGCACTTCTATCGCGAGAGAATATATATGTAGTGGAAGCAGAGTATAAACATGGTGTGTAATTTATTTCTTATTGAAAATTACAATATGTATAAAAAATCGTCTAATACAAAAATAAAACACTAAGGAATAAGAATATTTAGAAAATATTCTAAACAAATATGTCAGAAATGTAAAACAAAAAAATTATAAATAGAATCAATATTCAATAAGAAATGTCAAAATTAAAAATTAATAAAATATCAAAATAACAAAGAAATAAATAAATGGAATCAAAATTCAATGAAAAAATAAATAAAAATAAAAATCACAGGTTTTCAGAATTAAGTAATTTCGTCAATAAAAGTTCTTTCAGTCGGCTACTAATCGGATCCAAGGATCCTTTCTTTAGTGCTCATAGTAAGCGGGAACTACGACTCGCGGGTTTTTATCAAGCAGCGCCAACCGTCATGGCACACGTTGCAGGCGCCCATTTTGGCTAGACTATGATTAACCACCCCTCAGCCCACAAAGCTGAGTTAAAGACAGGCACAAGAACGGTAAAACCACAGAACGTTATAACTCGTCTTAATGTTCTATTGGTAAAACTCGATCTGATTTAAAATCAAGGCTGAACCAAGTTTCTTGTTTTTTAAACATTAAATAATTTTTAAAATTCAAACATTAATTGAGATCAATAATACAATATTTATTGTTTAAAAGGGTCAAGCCTGAAAAGGGCATATTAAAAATATTTAATATTTGAAATGAAAATTCATAAAGGGATAAGTGAAATAAGCCAAAAATTATTTTTTATTCCGCTCTTTAGTGTGATTTGATTTTTAGAGAGATAAATTATAATTATTGGAACAACTAAATAAAGAACAAATTTACTAGTAACTTGTTATTTTTTCCAACCCCTTTGAACTTTCATTAAAGAAGGCGATATATGGCAGGAAGCTAATTTATGTAATACTAATGTACTAAAATTCATTACACAGTGTCATATAATATTACTATTAGATATATTCGTTATATACTCCCGTAGTAAATTATTTTATTAAGACGCCTTGAAACTTTTTTTTGTAGTATGGGATTTAACGTTTTTACCGTTTTGTAGCCACATTTTTTTTGGTTTTTGCTACAAATTAGAGTCAATGCACTAGATAACAAGCTATTCCAATTATTTAATCAACTTTTATTACAATAAAAAGCACAATACACGTTTTAAAAATTTGCCCAAGTGTTGAAACAATGGTTACTTCCAGATTTTTTATTGCATGCAATACAAATGATAATAATCACTCATTTAGGTAATCTAATGGCGGCGCTAGTGGGCTGTAAGAGGGGCCTTAACATGAACTAGTTTTCACCTGCGCATATTTTTTTCTTATTTTAATTTTAATTATATCTATTTGCTTTCTATTTTTAAATGTGTTCTTAATCTGTTGTTTGTATTGTGTGAGTGTTTATTGGTCCCATAAAATGACTGTCTATATCTATGTCTCATGTGATTATCGGCGTGGGATTTTTACAGTAACTCCTTGATAAGGTTAGGTAAGGGACTATGCTATAGGAAGTTACTACTGTAATTAGTAATTAGCTATAGCCCATGCACGTGGAATTTGTTTTTGTTATTCCTGCAAAAAGTTTTAATTTTGGGCTAAAATAGCCTATTGCTACGTGAAGGAAGGACAAACAAAGAAACAAAAAACTCACTTTAGCATTTATAATATCAGTACGGACAGAGCATGGATACCTACATTACAAGGTCAAAGATGATTAAAAATGAATTATGTTCTTGTCATATTTACTAGGAAAAAGTGAGTGCCAAGAAAAAAAAAAAGGGGTTGCACTCCGGGAGTGCCGGCAGAAGTGAAAACATACTCGCTATTTACTTCCCATCACTTCTTATCCATATTTATTTATTAAAAATAATAACTTTTGTTTATTTACTTTTTTGACGTTGTATATTTGACAGCTCAATCTGTCATAGAATTAAAATCCCATATCCAACCTCCCTGTACTACTCATAATCGCCATATACTAAAAATAAAAACTAACCTAATGTAAATAAAGGTCACTTGTCCTAACGCGAGTGACATCTTACGAATTTTCGATCAGGACACGTGACCTGACGCGAGTTTAACAGTTTTTACCCATCACAAAAAAAGTGCACAGCGCCGCTAAAGGAGTTTTCACTTCAAAAATTTTTGTTTATTATATGCTGGCTATGAAAATCAAAATTGTGGCAATAGAATAGGGATTCAGGCGTCTTTCAGCGTCAACTGCTTAGACACCTTATGACACGGTGCGAAAAACAATAGGTACAGCGTTTTAAAAATCATCTTCAATATCACGTTTACGATTATGTCATCTATTTATGTAGTCTCGTAATAAATATGGCAGCACGTACCTAATACCTTGAGACAATGGAGATTTCCAGAGGATTACGAGTAAGATCCTTAATCCGCGCCAGATGTAGCACTTGTGGCAGGCCATCAACAGATGAACTTGACCTAGTCTCGCTCGACACACAACTATATAATTATGTAACTATGATACCAGAAAAATACGCGAAATTATTTGAAATAGTAGATACATTTTGTATGAAGCATGGTGATAAGGAGATAATTACTAGACCGAAAAGTCTTTAATGACTGACACCGCCCGTGTTACACACATTGTTTTTCATGACATTTGCAAGTAAATAAATAAAAATATAAGGTCAATAAAGAAATAAACTCACCAAAACACAATTAAAATGGTAGTAACAAAAGTATAGAAAACAACGCCGCCGCCAGATGGCGCTAGATATCAAGAGAATTTATAAATTATGGATATTAAAATATAAATATGAATTAAATTTAAAATGTGACCATTTTTAGCCAAACGCCATAAGACAGTGATAAGCCTGCTCTGATAACTTGCTTTCTAGCAGTTCCGGGAGGTTAGAACCTACGGTTTAACATTTAAGAATGCTCACTCATAAGATTCAATTTTGTCGAAGGTCAGTAAACGTTAAACATAGGTGGTTTTAATTAGAAGTAATCCTACTTGTATAAAAGCGCTTGTTTCATATCTGAAACTGATGGTACAGTCAAAAAACCATTTTATTTATATTTTTGTATTACATACATAACATACATACATTAAGTTATGGCAAAAAATCTTTTTTGTCTTTTGTCTTAACATTAACATTATCACTACAGACTTTTTTTTTATATCACTAAGATGGCAAACAAGGTTACGGTCCGCCTGATGGTAAGCGGTCACCCCAAGACCCGTGGCGCATGGTTCGAACTGCATAATATTTTACAATACAAAATAAAAACCAACGTGAGTTAACAGCAGACTAGATTAAAACACGCTTCAGTTAAATCTGATTTCGGTCTGTGACCAAAACACGGTCCACGTTATTCTTTCATCTAGCACATAACTTCATTTTCCTAATTTGAATATGACTTGTCTGGACCCCTACGCCCCAACTCGTCTTATGTAATAGGTACCGTAAACAAACAGCCCTGAAGGTGTAAAAAAAGAGTCGGCCAATTCACAAGAACAACACATTATAGTAATCGAAGTAATATATAATACTGATCGTTAATTTATTCCCTTTGAATATTCAGAACCGAGCTCCTTCGGAACGTACCTACTCCTTTAATTTTATAAAATAGAACAGAAACTCGGCTGCGTCTAATAAATGTTTTGTTAAAATCACACTCAATTGTGCTGGTTCTGCGAGGGTGACAAGGCTTTCAATAATTGCTACGGGAATTGATTTTCTAATTTATTCCATATCTACCTATAATTATGTATAGTATTAATTAAACTGCTTTAGCGAAATGACTTATAGGTTGTGTACAAATCTTGAAATTCCGTAGGACTATATATCGTCTAAATAAACAAAAAGTTTTGTTGTAGGTATGTGTAATATCAGCATAGTTTGCTGTTTACTCATGCATACTTAATTATATTTTTGTACTGTACTTACTACTACTATACACACACACACACTTGGCTTGGATGTTTGTATGAAAATCCGTCAATTTTAAATATTTTTTAATTTTAGAAATTTATATTTGGTTTTGGGTTGAAATTTAAGATTGACGTGTTTTAGAGAGGTAGGGCTCAGCGAGTACACGGTCGAATAGGTCGCCCGAACAACAAAAGCAGGGCATAGCGAGTACTCGCTAAAATGAGCAGCCTGAACTGGGAAAGTTCCTTTCCGCCTCACAGAAAACCGCGGCCACACTATTTGCGGTTGTGTTCCTGGCGGCGAGTAAGGTTGCCAGAGCACTTGAGGATTTGCTGCATGGGGGAGGAGCGGAGGAGCGGCGGTGCTTGTTGCAGTCATTGCACGGCATAGACGCGGTGTGCTGGTACGGCGGTTGAACGGCTTCCCGAATCCATGGATTACTTAATCTTCGCCCTGGGAGGCTAAACCGTCAACCTGTGTAAAGGCTCTAAAGTAGTAGTCGTGCCGGAAAAGTTGATCGGAGTGGGCCGGCTACTACAACAGAGAGGGATCAGAGGCCCATCCGCCCGCCGTGCCAGCAACCGTATTATCTATGCCACGCTTCGGCAGTTTAAGTACCGCATGGCAAAAAGTAAAAAGAAAAGGGTTTTTTCAGCGGCCGGTCCAGCCTCATTTAATGTGAACTTCTGCAACATCAGGGGTATTCTCGCGAATCCTAACGCAGTCCACCTATACCTAAAGACTGCGCAGCCGACCATTATTTTTCTTACGGGGACGCAGATATCCTGCCCAGTCGATACATCATACCAACATTATCCCGGCTACAAACTCGAACAAAATTTTGTAAGTCATGCCGGTGTATCTATCTTTGTCCGGGAGGATATATGCTACCGCCGCGTTCATAGCCTTAAAGGGACCTATCGATATAATGGGTGCGCGTAGATTACAGCGGCCTCACTCGTATCTATGCGTGCCTTTGCAGATCTCACAGCGGTGACACGGACGTAGCTCGACTCTTTACGCACACAAAGTTCTAGAGCAATATCCCACACCATAACTAGTTATTTTGAGAAACTTTAACACTCACCGTCGTGAGTGGCTCAGTTCTCGAACCAATAACTACGCAGGGATATCTGCTCATGAATTTGCTCTGACCTATGGAATCCCTTAGCTGGTACTTTCTCCAACGAGAATACCAGATGTAGAGGATGTTCATGTCCGAACGCATATTCCGTCTCAGCCTCTTGGCTCCTCGAACCACTGTCTCGTTCCGACTCAAGTGTCATGCACACAAACCGATACATCTGAGCAAACTAATTTGCGTCGTGTGTGGCATTATAAGTCAGCAGACTGGGATTGATTGAGTGAATTTTATGCATCGCACCCGAGGAGGCATCTCTGCTTTAGCTTAGAAGATCCTAAAATCTGCGCAGCCGCTGCCACTGAGACAATCCTCGCTGGTATGGAAGGAATATTCCTTACCCACGAGTAGCTGCCGGTGTCAAAAAATCGCTATGGTTTAATCGGTCTTGCAGAAAATCTAAAATTTTTAAACAAACTGCGCCAGCGGCTTGGTCTACGGCTTGTATAATAAGGATCCGAATATTTCTGAGTTAAAACGCAAATAAAATGCTGCCTCGAGGTTTGGTAAGAAAGCAACTGCCAGAGCTAAATTCCAATTAATCAGCAACAAAGTTAAGCGACTTGCGAGGTATCCCTCTGGGAGTCGTGCTTTCTGGTCGCTTGCTAAAGCTGCCAAAGGGAACTTTTACCGGTCGTCATTACCAAGAACTGTGAAAGACCAATGGTGACTTGGCACATAGTGCTACAGAGAAAGCCGATCTACTGGGCTGTCTCTTTGCCTCCAACTCGAATATGAACGATGAAGGCGCTGTACCACCTACTATACCTTGGTGCGGTAAGAGCATGCCGGAAAACTCCATAACACAGCGGGAGTTCTAGCTCTAGACGTTCATAAGTCGAGTGGGCCAGACGGTTTATTAGAAGTAGTGCTAAACAGTTGGCTCCTAAGTTATGTCCTGTACTTACGCGCCTCTTCACGTTTTCCTACCACAATAGACAATTTTCGTCTTCATGGCAGACTGCGAATGTGGTGCCCAAAAAGGGTGATAGATCAGGTTCATCGAATTACAGGCCTATCGTTATTACCTCTCTCCTCTCCAAGGTGATAGAGCGTGTGATCAAGACACAGCTTCTAGGTTACCTAAAAAAACATGACCTGGTCAGCGACCGTCAATATGGCTTTCGTCACGGTCGCTCGACTGGTGACCTTCTAGTGTATCTCACACACTGATGGGCACTAGCCATTGAGAGTCAGGGGGAGGCGTTGGACATCAACATCATACATTGCTATGTAGATTACAGTACTGGAGACACATATTACACGGTTCGTGCAAACATCCCGGTTGACAAGGTGAAGCTGGCGTCCAAAAAATTTGGTTTACTCAACAGAGCGAAGCAGAACTTCACGTGGGGGCTAAGTTTGCTGCTTTACGAGTCGCAAGTTCGACCCCGTATGGAGTACTGCTGCCATATCTGGGCGGGTGCACCCGGATACCAGCTTGGCTCATTTGACTTGATTAAACGACGGGCTGTTAGAATTGTCAACGATCGGCAGGGAATTTATTCTCACTTTAGAACCGAAATGGTTCGGAACGCTCGGGTTGTGGAATTAGCTCCCTGCCAAGGTTTTCTCTAAGGACTAGAGTATGGGGTTCTTCAAGAAAGAAGTTATTAGATTTTTGAAGGGTCGGCAATACGCGAGTGAAACCCCTGTTGTTTCAAGCGTCCATAGGCAACGGTGACCAGTTACCATCAGGCGGACCGTAAGCTTGTTTTTCAACATAGTGGTATAAAAAAAACCTATTTTTACAAAGTGCTCGCGACCGAAGTCGCGGAAAAATACTAATGATAAATAATTACTTGCGAAATGCCATTTTTGTTACATGGTAATTATTTATATTATTAACTAAGTAATTTTTGATATTATTTCACAAACCAGGGAACATAAACAATGCAACTTCTAGATAAGCATTAGGTTTAATATAAGACGATTCATGAAATACATTCCATTTTAATTGGTATTGTCGTCACGAGCCAATTTAACTTGACATCACGCTGAAGATACGCCAGATATTTCTCTGCGTTAGAAGAGGTCTACAAGCTTCTGGAGCAGCAAAGATATGGCGTTAACATAAATGACGAGTAAGTTTTTTAAATCATCAAAGTGCTGACACTTGGAAGTAAAGGTTGCCATTAATCAACAATACTCAAGTAGGTATCTATTATTACAAAGAACAAATACCATAATTTTATTAAAACTACAAATTAATTAAAAATTACTAAACTACTAACCGACACCTACTAGTAAAGTATTACATAGTATGTCCGGGCATAGTTTCCTAATAGGTGATAGGAAAGATGAATATGGATAAAATAAAAGTTATTTTTAATACATACATATCACGCCGCCACCGATAAAATATTACCTACCTAGGTCACCTTAGGGCAAGGAATCTAGTTAGATAAGTCCTACTTCAAAAAAGAGAGATGGAAAACGGCTACTATTTATCCTGGAACATTCAAAATGTCACGCATGGAATAAATATAACTGAAATCAACGTGAACAAACCATACGAGTAGCTTACTGCAGCAAACTTCGTTACTATTATGAAGAATTTGAATAAGGAATGCTACGTCGATAACCGAATGTTTGCGCCGGCTTTAACCTTTTTTTTCATAAATCATGGTAATATTACAATAGCTGTTTGCTCTGACATCTTCATTATTAATCATTTCATTGTTTTAATGAAGTGAATTTATGCAGATTCCAAGTTGGCGCGATCACAATGGGCACGATCTTTGCAAAGATCCCGTCGTAAGATAAGGGCTTTCCGCTAATTCCGCCATTCGTAGGCACGCTCCATTCACCCGAAGACAGACCTATTTATTTTATTGAGATAAACAATCCCGTTGTCATTTGTAATAGTCTTACGAAAATTTATATGGAAACCAAAAAGACATGCAGTGAAACAATATACAGGTCTTAACTAGAGGAAAATTACAACTTTCTGCACCGTTCAGAAGTTGAATTAGAAAATCACGAAATTTAACATAACTCCTAGCTAGATTATAAAAGTAGATGTTTGACATTTTTATATTTCATATTTTTTTTAAGTAGATTGAGAAAGAGTTTCCAAAATATCTAGGTGCCTAAAAACGTAAAATGTGTGTTACCAGTGTGATAACTTACGTTACAAAAACTTGGTCTCTAACTATTGTCCTCTTAAATAAGCTCAGGACCACGGTTCGGAAAGAAGAAGTTATAGCTGTAGAAGTCAGTGGAAGTAGGCGGCCCAAAACCTGCCATTTATGAGACCTAAGGGGGACTTCCAACAGTAGACTTCTCCCGGCCAAGGTGATAAGGACTATGATGACACACTTCCCTTTAACTTATTGTTAAAAAATCCGAAACCTTAATAAGGTTTCTCTCTCATTCTCACTCGTCGTGTCGTGAAAAAACATTGTTAAAACATTATAGGCGGAAGCAGTTAGGTTGTTACCGAAGTTTATATTATCTTAGCTAACACTAATAAAAGCCTGAGAAAAGTTTGTCGGTAATTAAACGAGTCCTTAAGCCTGTAAAAACAAGCGGCGAGCGGCCTGTAGACGTTGAGCTTAAACTAAATTGGCAATGAAAGACGTACAGCTGTTTTCAGTGTCAATCTGTAAAGTTCGCAAATTGATATCTTATCTTTTAATCCACTGCCGCGGCTAGCACCACACTATCGATTTATTTAGATTAAACCTATTAGTTAGCCTCAAACATGAGAATTTAAATACAAAATGTTTTTTTTCAAAAAAAAAATGGTTGTTTAAAAATGATGAATGAGCTATTTAACGCGTTACAATGCTCCTGGCGATCGTATGCTTGTTTGTCAACTTAGTGGTATAAATTTTAATGTATTTTACATAGGTACATTTAAGCAAATGAAAGTCAAAGTAACAGATCCTGCATTAACTGACACTGTACAGTCGAGCACCTACCTATACTGTCGACAGGCATACCTTCTTACAAATTAATTTCCGACCTTATTAATTAATTTCGGTATTATGCAGTAACCTGGTTTATTTAAAAAAAAACGAGTATTAATACTTAAATTATTGGCATTGGCATAAAGGCATAAGTGGATGAAGCCAATTAAAAAGCCAAATTAAGATTTGACGCAAAACCAACCCTTTTTCATTAAAGGAACTACCCATTCATATTTATCACATATTAGCTTATATCGGTCCACTGCATGACATCACATTCGAAATGGCGCGCCATTTCTCCCCGCCTTTGCCTTCCGCATCCAGCCACCCTTTTAAGCTTGTCGGTCCACTGTGCTGGAGGGCGTCCCACGCTTCACCTTCCCATGCGTAGTCTCCACTGTAGGACACGTCTGCTCCATCAACCTTCGGTCCTTCGACAGACGTGGCCAGCTCACTGCCACTTCAGCTTGCTAATTCTGCGAGCTATGTTGGTGACTTTAGTTCTCTTATGGATGTCCTAATTTCGAATTCGATCCCTCAGATACATTCCGAGCATTATTATTATAATAAAATAATCACTTTTACACCCTAGTTATGACACATTACCTCCTTTCGGTCTTTAACAGGGGACAGGAAAAATTGGTTTGATAAAGTGTCGAAAGCACTTTAAACCGTAAGATTCTCCAAAGTTTGAGATCGTAACAGATAAAAGAGTAAAATCAGGAGTTATTAGTGATGTAGTGCTGGTTTTTAGTTGGTTTTGGTTTTCAGCGTAATATGGCAAATCTGTCCTAAAAATCTTTTTCACCTCAACAATGTTAAAGACGTCATTTTGTTGTTATCACGCTCGACAGATATTGTAAATAACTAATTTTAAGATTTAACTAACAAGAACCACCCAAATGTATGTAGATAAATACATAAAGTGTACAAGAAATTAAGGTACCTACCTATATCAAATATTTTTTTTAAACTAAGTAAGGATAATTAAAAATACTACGCAATCCAAAGTACGTAGTTACTTCGAAAGAACAAAACAGTCTTTAGTTAACTACGTTAAAACAAAGTAAGAACCTAGACTAAAACAAAGGAAACAGAGATGCAACTGCAAGCAATTCAATTAAAGCAATAAAGCGATTTAATTACCGTCTAGGATGAGCAATTGAACTACTACGGCAGTAAAGTTGAAACTCCCATCTCTAATGTCTTTAGTTAATGGAATAGTTAGAGCAGTCAATCACATGGTTCGTTTGAGCCACAGTCACTATACTTCACTGGAGGTTACTTCCACTACATATAATTACAATTGAATTTACGACTGAATCTATAATGAAATTACTCCACTAAATAAACAAAATCCAAGAGTACCTATAGTAGAAAATTCTTGTGGAGGGAAATACTTCTGGTAAAATCTTGACATACTAAACTATATTTCACTGATATTACTGACCTGGCATACGTTGTTGTGTCCTTTACGTTGCTGCTATCCCCTGTCGCATCGCGTTATCTTTCTGCTCGGTAGCTAAGGGTCATAGTGTGATGTTTAACAGCCTATAACCTTCCTCAAGAATTGGGATATTAAATGAAAAAAAAAACAATTTTCAAATCCGACTTGTAAGTAGTTCCAGAGAGTATATATATTATTAGTATAGATTTGACAAATATACACTCATTTACTAAGTAAATAACTATATAAATAAAAGGTTAAAAAAAGGAGGACCGTTACATTCAGAAAATCAAAATGCAAGGTCATTACCAACTGTGACACAAGGTAATCCCCAAATGTTAATCCCGACATCCCACACGAAATCAATCTATTCCCCAAATGTGACAAAATTAGCGTGTAATATTTCCTGTTCGAATTATAAATGCCCTCTTTTCTCGCCAAAATATTGAAGTAGCTGAAATTGAATGAAGTTCACGGAAGCGTTGGGGTCCACAATGCTACGGCGCGTGGCCGGCACGCGCTGGTAACATCGGGCCACACGGCCTACACGTTTTTCTCTCACGAAATTACCAATCCCTCTCATAGTATTTATTTTACAACTATCTTCTCATTTAAAGCTCGTGTCATCCACTACCAAACGAAATGCTGTGGGGAAATTCAGTTTAGATTCCTTTCATAGAATTATTCTTATTGCAACGACACGCTTACTAAGCAAATAGTTTTCAGATTGCGTTTTGTTTTTAATATTGTTCTGAATGGCACTTTTGAATACAAATAATTGATAAAAGTTTTTTCAAATATTAAATTTATACGATTTTTAAATTAACTATAACAAAAACCAATATTGTAGGGTGTAGGTAGACTGACAGACGGACGTAGGTAATGCAGCTTATTTTTTTCTAACAGATGATAGAATGACGTATAATAATTATATTCGCTTCATCTCAACTAAGTATCAAATTCTCAACAGTAGTTTAAAAAAAAAGTTTATTTAAGTATATTTTTTTTTCACCAAAACCGTCTAAAAACGTAGTGAAAAGTTAATGTCAGTAGATAATAATATGTATGTATTCCTATTTATTATGTGTATGAGACAGAATTCAAAAAGTTTGAATTTTAAGTAATTTTTAAGCATTTTTGAAACGTTTAAACCAGATACATACCGAACAACAGATTTTTTGCCAATTCATTTACTTAATTAGGAATCTTTTTAGGAAGTTGTTTTTATTAGTAATGTTTGAAGTTTTCTCTCAAAACTTCGTAAATAAATAAGCAATATCGTCAGCGTCAGTATAATGTTGTGAGGCCATACATCAGCCGGCACCATTCTCATGGTAATTCGCGCCGCGCGTCCGTCCGATATTGCGCGCCCCGACCGTGCGGCCCGGCGACCAGGCGGCCCCGTATCTAACAAATGTTTATTTTATACACAACGCACTTACAACAATAGTGCGCAAATACCTCAACACCATAAACGGTGGCGCGATGCGATTTAGATGATAATGCTCCAACAGAAATAATAATGGGCGGTGGTTGTAATTTTGTGTGTTTACTCTGTTTGCGGTTGGCTTGGTTTTAACGGTTTCTGCAATCGAATTGCCTAGTTGTATTTTATTTTGTGCAAAGGAAAACCTGCAAAACTATACATCTTTTCTATGGTCTAAGTAGAAAATTATGACTTTAATAAGGACATACTTCCTTTTAACATTGGGTTGGTTAGGTTGTGTACTTACTAGCCCACTAACAATTATAAAATCAAGACAAACACTTATATAGTAAATTGTTAAAAAACTATATGAAAATAAAAAGGTACAACAGAAAAAATAGATAAATTTCGTAAATAAATTCTACTACATAATTTTTACAAAAAAATCGGGCAATTGCCTGTCATATACGCATTAAGTTACGGTTCAGTACAATAAGAATTATCGCAGTGTCGCAAAATGTTAGAATGATTTTGCTGAAAACAAAACCCAGTTTAAAAATAAGAGATGTGAGGGACCTACATTTCAACTTTAAAAGTGAAGTGCAACTCAACTGCATTTATGAAGACCTAAGTGTCCAAAATTCCAAATTTCTCACCCGTCAGTTTCATCATAGATTTTTTTCTAAATTTCATTACAAATGCCTATGCGTGTGTGTGTATACACCGTTACCTTAAAATACCGTCGTGTAAAATTGCATTTCGATTTGGCTACAGAACCCTTAAAACGGTGACCAAACAGTCGCAATTCAAAAGAATACAAATTATTTAAGGCTATCATAACTGACTCTTAATAAAACTAAGTAATGAGTAAAAATATGAGATCGACTCATAGTAACAAGAGTTTCAAAATGTTTGAGGGTCGCTATTTTCCAGTACAAACGATTTCAACGCCTGGCGTCTCAGTTAAACATGCCTTGATTAGGTATTTAAACGTCTTAGTCTAACATCACGTTGAACAAAATGAAGTATTAAATCCTTAAATGTTTTATGTATGGGGCCCAGGTACGAGCTCCCTACAATACATGTTTAATTTAGTATTATTCGAAGGTGCACGATCGCCCAGCAGCGGCTGACAGCCCTAACTCTCATGCATATTCATGTAGCGCGATTAATCATGACACGTTACACACCCCTGGGTAGGTGTACCTACCTACCTACTGTTGGTAATTTCGTATGTAACCTGTCGCGCCCCGTGCTGCTGAAATTTGGAATTCCCGGCGCGTGAAAACGTGGGGAAGACAAATTAGTTATGCATGATATTGGCTTCATGTAGGTATTTAGGTATCTACGTAGATGTTTGTAACAAATAGCTCACAATTATCTTAGTAGTAGTGTAGGTATTTCACATTATTTACATCTTTATTTGCTTTGAAAATAGGTCCTTTGGGTAGAACTTTTAGAATATCAAATTAAGTATCTACATTAACCTAATGAAAGTCAATAAATAATATGTCGTCAGGGTATTGGTACTGAAAAGTCTCGACTAGTCCAGACTAGGGAATTTTAGTAGTAAGGCTTAGTATGCCGCTTACCATCAGGCGAGCCGTAAGCTTGTTTGCCATATTAGCCGTATAAAAATAAAAAAAATAAAAATAGTATCAACATTTGTGAAAGTACTTTCTCGAGGTCTCAAATTCAGTAGTCTTATTTTCTTTATTACATATGTATATGTTTATATATCTTTCCGTGTATTTTCCCAAAAGGGTCACAAGTAGCTGGACTCACACCCACACCATAATTTTGGGAACAGCCTCGTTTCACCAACCACTTGATTCCTTGGTGACAGGTGGTGCGCCCATCTCCGCAACACTGTCTGATTCTGTGTATCTGGTCCAAGATGGCTTTATATATGAACCATACGTCATTAGTTACCAGATTAAAAAAATAAGTGGTAAAATAAAAGACCAGGGGCAGAATGATATACCTGCATATCTATTGCCTGACGAATATAGAAAGTAAGTCAGGATTGAGGCGGAATATAAACCTTTTTATTAATATTTCACTGCATGGCATTTTACATGTGGATTTGCCTTATGCGATTATATTAAATAGCGATACATGATAGATAATAACTAATAACACATTTTGAGTATCAATTATATATAAAGTATTAGGTGTAAAGCAGTTTGTATGAAAAAATCAGCCAAGTGCGATTTGGACTCGCGCACGAAGGGTTCCGTACCATTATCTATAAAAACGGGAGCCCACTTAAATTATTATCACTTAATTACTTTAATATTTATTTTATTCTGTTTTTTAGTATTTGTTGTAGCGGCAACAGAAATACATCATCTGTGAACATTTCAACTGTCTAACTATCACGGTTCATGAGATACAGCCTGGTGACTGACGGACAGACGGACGGATGGACGGACGGACAGCGGAGTCTCAGTAATAGGGTCCCGCTTTTTAACCTCTGGGTACGGAACCCTAAAAAAGATGTTCTGATACATATTTTGACGATAATCGATTAAACTTGACTACGCATAGTTGCAAAATATCTGGATATGACCATTCCAATATTATCATTTTTAATTTCTGCTTTCTATTTTGGACTAGAGCAATTTTAACAAATAAAAAATAATTCATTTGAATTGAATATGAAAAAAAGTGACAGGGAAAAGATGATTTATATTTTGCGGTACCGAGATTAAACGACGCGTGCCCACAGATTTTTTTGATCATTTTATTAAAAAAACTATTCAAGTTACCGACATTCTTTAACGAATACAAAAAGTCGTATTTGCATACGGTGGGTATATTAAAGGCGTTTACAAAACCTACATCTGTCAGGGGGCGGACAGAATGCTGCGATATATGATTTTTATGTTAATACGGGATTTAATAGATTAACTTGATTTTTTTAAATAGGCACGAGTCACAATGAAAGATTGTTATAAAGGTTATCAAAAATGGCTACTATAAAAACTAGTTGAAAGAATGATAATGTTATAAAGGTACCTACACTGACATTGGTGTAAATAACGAAAAACATTACATATATATCCACCAATTTGAAGGGTTATATACCATTACATTTGTCGTTATTTACACCGGCAAATTGTATTAACAGTTTCTGAAATGATCTAAAAACTATAGTTACAGTCTAGATATTCAATTCATTTCAATAGCAATCACTTTCAGTAATTTTAAGCACCAAGATTATTTCTTATAAAAAAATATTCCTGTACTAGCTGTGCCCGTGACAAAGCTTCTTTGTATACAACATCTGATACAAAATGATTAGGGATATTTTTCTTTTATACCACTAAAGTTGCAATCAAGTTAACGGTCCGATGTTAAGCGGTCACTGAAGCCTATGGACGCTTGCACCACTAGGGCCATTACTCGCGCGTTGCTATCGCGCTTTTGACGAACATGAGGACACCCCAGGTTATCTTATGAAGGTGCGATGGCATAGAACCACAACGACCACAGCTTCCAGAGGTAGTTTCCAATTCGCGGCAGCAAAATGTTGGAATGATGTTTCTTTCTTCTATTCGAGTTCTAAATTGAATTGCTTCTTTCAAATTTAAATTAAAGAATATTTACGGCGTACTTATACGAAAGCAATTATCTGATCTGATCTACATAAATAAAACTTTGTCCTATTTGACTAATTTCCCTTTTTCATTAAATACATTTCAAATTTACGATACTGTGCCCATTTTTAATTTTTATTCAATACTAGGTTTTGCCCGCGAATCCACCCGCCCTAAATTTGGTTATCGGCGTGGGATTCTTACGGCAACGCCTTGATTATACTAAAGAAGTTTGTTTTAGCAAGCTATAGCTGCAAATATACATTGCTTAAGTGTAATTCGGTTGAAGGTTCAACTCCCGCGGGAACTTTTGAATTTTCCGGCATAAAAAGTAGCCTATGTTCTTTTCCGTATCTTGAACTATCTCTGTGCAATTTTCAGCTTAATTGGATGCTACGTTGCGGCAGGATTGAGTAACAAACGCTATAGTTATTCCCACGGGAACTTTTCAATTTTCCGGGATGAAAATGTCCTATTTCAGGACCTAGCCTACATGTGTGCCAAGTTTCATCCCGATCCGTCCAGCACTTGAAGCGTGGTTGGGTAACACAAATAGGATATTTGATTCTAATTTTGCTTATTTAAGTACCTATTATTTAATTGAAATTGATTTATTTTAAACCAGAGTGTAACTAATAAATCTTAAAATTTAGATGACACCTTGTCTGTCACCACTCTGAATTCGTGTCTGTCCTAGGGCCTTGCTGAAAATCAGTGCAGTGGCAGCCTCACCTACCCCAGTACAAGTATATACTGAGACGGAATCCTTTTCTTACATCGTATCGCACGACAATGACCCGCTACTCATATACTGCAATTTGCCTATTAGATATATCAGTTTTGAGTAGTTCATAAGTGTGTAGCCGCCAATGTTACTTTGAGATGTATATATGTTTGCTTTGTTATATTGTTATATCTTGTGATGTCAAATAAAGCATTATCTATGTCTATGTGTATAATGTAGTCCTTAGAGAAAACCTTGGCGGGAGCTAATGCCACAACCTGACCATTTAGGTTCATGGCGAGCGATGCGATAGTAGAAAGTAGCCGAACATCATTTCGAACAATCCCTGAGAACGAAGCCCATTATACAAGCGGTAGAATACACACAGGAAGGCAAACTCGGAGTCTTCAGACTTAAGGGTTCCACACGTCTTGTGAGTTTAGGATCGTCGACAATCCTCGTCGAAAGAACCAAGGTGGTATGTGCACATGTCCAGAGATGGAAGCAGTACTCCATATGAGGCCAGACTTGCGGCTTGTAAACCATTAGCCGACTGGCAATAGTTTCCTTCGGCAGCTTTATCAGCACCACTTACAGCAGTGTCCACGTTTTGGCATCATAAGTTATGATAGGTAGGTCGCATTGGTCAAAGATTTTTGTCTGTGATACAGGCGAAGTGAAGACTTGACGAATCTTACCAAATGTACCCAGTGTATTTGGATCTTTATCGGCTTTCTCCTTAAAGTTGTAAACCATTGGATACCATAGGTTGGATAACCACTTAAAGAAATAAATCTTGTAGATCCTGAGTAATATTAGTTTCATTTAATATTGTTTATAATAATTTCACTAAGAAACTTATCGGTTCCGTAGCCTAGTGGATAGATTTATCAGATCTGAATACGTGTACTCAGGTTCAATGCAGGTTGTGGATTCGAATCTCAGCTTATGCCTTTCTTTTTATTTCCGTTACATTTTACGAATTATGAATAACTTGTTCAATTAAACAGCTTAGACCAATTTTCTAATAGCTATTAAGTTAGTAGCGGACACTACGTGGGTAGACATATTATTTTTGTCGTTGTGGATGTTACTGCTTGTGTTGATAAGGTTGTTTGGTGTTTTTATTAAATTTTTTTGCTGAAAATAATATGCAGGCCAATATTAATTTTCAAGAGAGGATGTGTATTATAGAACTATATAAAATGGGTTACAATATATCTCAAATTTGAAATGAGACTGGTTTTACCGTAAGTATTTTATTTGATGTTAATCAAAATATTATAATCTAAAAAAAAAATTAAAATATAATTCAGTAGTTTGAAAAATGTTTATTTTGATCTGCCGAATTGGTTTTTAGTGGATTACCATAAAGCGTTGGATCTCAAGCAACCAAGAGGAGGGGAATTTATCAGCTCGACCTCGAAGTGGACGTCCGCGGCACATTGTTGCGACTCAATTAAGATTATTGGTGGTTTCATACCGACTGCTGTGTTTGGGAACATGTTTAATACACACTCATTACGAAAACGAATACTTAGGCTACAACCATAGAAAATTTATATATAGAAAAAAGAGACATTTATCAAAAACATTATTTAAGATTTATAAAATTATAATAAAAACCATTTTTATTTGATTGTTCTCATACCAACTGGTCCTTTTGAGAGAGATCTAGATGTCAAAACATAAAAAAAGTAAATCCTAACAAAAATACTCAATACGGAAATAGCGTGATTTGAACCTTAGGCTCGACGATTTAAGTCGCAGCGCCTATTGATTACACCAGCGGGCAGATAACATTTAATGCGAAAGAAACAATACGTATGTATAACAACAAGAAACCAAAAGGTATAAGAACGGTTTAAATAAACTGGTTAGTATTAAGAAAACTAAACCTAATTTTGTCGATTTAAGGTTAATATCATTGACAGTTCTGATAATGTTAATGTGTGAGTGCGAGATTCACAGAATGGCGCCACGCAATTTTAACCTTTACACTATGTATGGCTATTGCAAATGAACGTACATGAAGTGAGTTAATTACTTATCTGGAAACACGTTATTATGATCGTACACTACACAGGGAAGTACATTATAAAATTATAAAAATATTAACATTAATTACAAAGGTCTATATTTTTATATTTTTATTCTTTTTTGTTTATATTATTTTTTTTTTACTTGAAATGTTTTGTGTTCTAACGTTCGACTCACAGCCAGTGAACTTTAAATAACAGTACCTAATTGTCGTTAAACCACGGGACGTTGTCTCTGTCCCAAAAGCAGATTTTGTCCCAACCGCAAAAGAAGGGCGTTATGGTACAAAATGGAGTTTCACCCTATCTATACTTCAATACGTCGTTTTATGTGAGTCACAGGCTTAAAGTTTTAGACCCTTTTTAGAAATCAAAATAAATCAGTGCACTGCTGGACTTTGGCCGTAGGGGAAGTACGTACAAAATGACATAAACGGACAAAATGACACAGGCATGATATTTCAAATTCTGCCGCTTCTAGTCCGCCATAGACAACAACATCTCGTGACTCCAGCCGGTAATACTAACCTGTCAAAACGTGGACTCGCGCCAATCTTTCGTTTGGGTGTCATGGCAGATAAATTATGGAAGATAAACTTTGGTAAGTTACGATTTTTTTTTAACTGCAGGGAGTTTTGTGTATTAATATTATGTTTTTCATGATATTATCTTTTGTTTACGTTTATATCATCCCTTAAGTATTTATTGTCGCGATCAAATAGTTTTCCGTAAATAATAATCATTTTGCATTTATTGTTGAATTTTGTTTTTTTATAACGCTTTATGGACAAAATGACATACATATGTAATGGACAAAATGACATAGGTATGTCGTTTTGTCTATAAGAAATCAATGAGTTCATTGTAGGTACCCAATACCAGTTTCTCGTTAATCAGCTGTTAATTTCTTTACAGATATAACAATGCCGCGTAATTATAAGCGCAAGACTGATCGTCAATCTTGGAGTGAGGAATCAATGCGTAAAGCTATAGAAGCAGTCCGCAGTAATAAAATGGGCTGGCTTTTAGCGTCGAAGACATTTGGAGTGCCACAAGCAACACTAAGAAGACATGCTTTGAATAGTAACAAAACTTTAGAGTCCTCTGCAAAGGGTCTAGGATGTTGGAAAGCTATTTTTACACCTAATGTGGAAAGAAAATTAATTGAGCATTTGAAATTACTTGAATCTCGTTTGTTTGGACTGACACGAACGTCTGTTTAAGAATTAGCTTTTGAGTTGGCTGAAAAAAAGGGTTTTGCTCACAAATTTAACCCGCAAAAACGAAAAGCGGGACAAGAATGGTTAGAAGGATTTTTGAGACGAAATAAAGATATTTCTTTACGCAAACCAGAAGCTACTTCAGCTGCTCGTGCTCAGGCTTTTAATCGACCTCAAGTCAATAAGTTTTTTGAGATTTGTGGCCAAGGCAAACGTAAACCAAAGAAACAGCAAACCTCTTTAGTTTTGTACTTCTACTCCCAATATGAGAGAAGTTAAGGCAAAAAATGAGCCTAAAGCTCCTTCAGAGAAGAAGAGACGAAAGGTTACCAAAACCATATTTCAAGAAGACAGTGGAGAAGAAAATTGTCCAAACTATGCTCAAGATGACGAAGAGGATTGCGCATGCATTTATTGCAACGATCTTTATTCGCGATCAAAACCTGGATGAGACTGGTTGCGGTGTTTAAAATGTTTGCATTGGGCCCACGCTTCTTGCGCGGACGTTTCTAAACGAACCAAGCAGTTCATTTGTGAGCTTTGCTTGTAATTTTATATGTTTTGTCGTGTATGTCATTAAGTCCGTATGTGATATGCCATTTTGTCCATAGCATATGGACAAAATGGATTTCGTTGATCTCAGTTAAATTTAAAAATATTATTTTTTCTAGTTGGTTTTTCTTTTAAGTATCTATTATAATTCAAAGATATGAAACCTAAGATTACTGGTGTGGTGGTGGTGGTGTGTGGTTTAGTGACATTCATAAGTGCTCAATTATTGAAGCCTAATCTGAATAAAATTATATTGAATTGAATTGAATTGAATTGCAATATGAATGCGTTGTGATTTACCATTAAAGAGTTATGACCCAAAACCAAAACTGTATGTCATTTTGTACGTACTTCCTCTACACAATCTACCGAATTTCGGCTTCTAGCCTATACTCCTAATTTTAGACCTAAGTAAGTGAATAAAAATTTTGCATTTACTAATTTTAACTATCTTGTAAACAACTTTCAGGGATACAACTCGGAAATAAATAAATAAATAATAATTATTTGATATTTAGACACCTTTAATAGAAATCTACGTACTTTTTTAATTATAAAAGTAATGGACGGTTTTATAACGGTATGTTTGGATTTTGAAAAAAAAATGACCGGCTTTTAGGGCAAAACGTCCGGCCTAATACAACGCCGAGTTCACCATTTGTAGGTAAGGGCCTGGCAATCCTAGGCGTACCTAAACTCATTTCAGTAAGGTCCATTCTTATTATTACTAATATAGGTAGACTAAAGCAATACCATTTTTACGACCATAACAGCCCAGCTGTTTTAATATTAATTAAGACTGCGCAGCCTTGTAATAGCACAAAATGGATCTTTGTTCACACACCAAGTAAGTATGTATTCTCCTCTGAAGAGAACTCGAAGACTTTTCTTTCCAGAGTCACTCTAAATATATTGAAATTGAATAGAACATTAGTGGACAAGATATTTTATCAGTCGAGAAACACAAAGCGATTGTGTCGTGCGACAAGCAACGTCGTGTCGTCGTCAATCGTGGAACAATCCGTCAGGACGTGCGGCGGCGCGGCGTCGTCGGCGTCCCGCGGGACACCACGCGTGCCCCTCGGCGACGCCCATTATCCGATTAACTTTATCCAATGACAGAACTAATTTGTAAGGGCAAATATCGTTGATATAAATACAACAATGAAATTGTGTAGGTACTTTTCTGTTTTTCAAAATTAAAATAGTACAACTAATAGATGTTAAATTATAAATCTTTAGGTCTATTTATAAATCTATTATGTAAATTAAATTATGTAAGACTGTTTGTATATTGAATAAAATAAAAAAATATCAAGTGACGTTAAGTTAAATTTCCAATTTGCAGTTTGCCTACGTATAAAGTTTCATCAGAATCTAGTATACCTAGTTATGTCACAAGTCAAAATATTATCTATTGTTTTAACCTGTAATGGTTATAGTTTGGTTATAAAACCTAATAGTACATTGTGTATTAAGGGTGGTAAAAGGAAATTTAATAACGAAAGGCTACTATTCAGAAGCCTAAAGCCGAAGGCTTTAATGACTCGAGTTTGTAACTTCCGTACCGATCGTGTTGCACACAATGTTTTTCATCTCATTTGCGAGTAAATAAATAAAACTATAAGATGAAACTATAAAACTCACCAAAACACAATCGTAATGGTGGAATAGTAATAAAATAGCCAGAGAATTTATGAATCAAAAAGTTTTGGCTGAAGTTAAAACATAGGTATACAACAAACATACAAAATATATTTAGAACTACAGTACATACATACATATTCGATAGAATAGGCACGTCATTACCCTCCGTTGGTTACATGAACGCTCGCTTTGCGTACAGAAAAGTAAAATATACAAAGAAAAAGCCCGAGGGCCTAATGAAGGTCTTAGTACCTGCTTTACCTGCACATAATAACACTGTTTATGAATAAGCGTGATGAAAATGACTATTAAATGTAGGTTACCTATCTATACTATTATTATAATGAGGTAAAATTGGTTTGTTTGTATTGTTTACTGCATCAATTCTGATGATTTTTTGTGTGTGTTTGAGTAGGTATCTGGATGTTTAGATTCACAAGTGGACCCAGTAGTTCGTAGGACGCGGTGGTAGAGTTATTAATTATTTTTATTTATTTATGGGTTAAAATAACTTATAAGCACATTCAGTTGGAGCACGAGGCTGAACTCACAATATATTCAAACCAACATATATTGCTAATAATTACCGAAAAAGTAAATCGCAAAATTTCAACCCGATAGGTGGCGGTAGAGTGATTAAAAATCTTTATATTCTTCTGTATGTGTGTAAATCACTGAACTCCTAAACGGCTGGACAGATTTTGCGCCTATTTCAGTGGGTCCTTCAATGGCTTAGGTTCTCAGTTAGGCGGCGCTGAAATAGGGTTCTAGGCGCTGCAATACACTAACGCTCTCTCAATGCATAGCATATATTCTCTAGTATACTTTATCCCAAATATCTAATAAAACCTTTAAACGAGCATTTCTTGTATATATATATAATCTGAATCTCGGAAACGGCTCCAACGATTTTCATGAAATTTATTGATAAATCGATCTAGCTAGGTTTCATTTTCAGAAAACGTCGTTTTGCCCGTGTTTTTAGGCAATGTTAAACTGAAAAATATGACTTCTGACATCTATTGTAGTAATACCATTATTTTTACTGACACAGCAACACTAAATCTACTTGACAATAGATGGCGTTGCTAAAAAAACAAGCGAAGCTCGGTCCTCCAGGTACTTATGATTTATGGAAGCAAACGACAAACAATTCAGATAACTTACTTTAAGTGTCGCTGATTGCGTTGCCTGATATTTTTTTGGGTGATTCCAATATAATATACGGGTTAACATGCAAATTTGAAATTGGAAAAAACTTAGAACTTAGACTTAACATAAAACTTAGAAACTAATTACCTTTTATCGATCCCTGTTGCAAGAACTAGCACTACAAAGAGATTATTTTTTTATTTTAAGACCTACAGATCCATTAGCACACACTCTTCTGAAGACGATATTATTTCATAAATCTCTCATCTCATAAACTTTTTAAATTAATAAAAATTGATCATTCTGTTTTAAACAAATGTCTTTTATTCTCTCCTACTACTCATATAATAAACTCACTATACTCAATGCTGCCTTAAGATTTGGTCAAAAATTTAATTAGAAATATTACTTTAAAAGTCTGAATAAAAATGTATCCTCCAATCAGTAACGCGAGGTTAAACCACCGTTACCCAATGAACCACCCAGTCATCCAATCGAAATCGTTATGACTACTTTCAAATATTTGAAAGTTACTAAAAACCAATAACTTAACTAAATAAAAAAATAAAAAACACTAAATAATCCAAAGAACAGGTTGGCCTTAAAATGAACATGGATAAAACGAAGGTGATGTTCAATGTCCATGTCGCGCCTATACCGGTTGTTGTTGGGAACGCTACTCTCGAAGTTGTTGACGAATACACATATCTAGGGCAAGTTGTCCAATTAGGTAGGTCCAACTTTGAGAAACAGGAGGTGCCTAAAGACGAAAGCCTATAATCAATGTGTGTTGCCAGTGATGATTTAGGGTACAGAAACGTGGTCTCTTACTGTTGGCTTCTTAAATAAGCTCAGAGTCGCTGAGCGAGCCATGGAAAGAGCTAAGTTTAGTGTTTCTTTGCGCGATTGAATCCGAAACGAGGAAATTCGCCGAAAAACTAAGGTTACCGATGTAGCTCAAACAGTTAGCAAGCTTAAGTTCCAATGGGCAGGCCGCATCGCTCGTCGATCCGATAACCGATGGGGAATAAAGGTTTTTGAGTTGACATTTGAATAAGTTCTCGGACCGACAATATGTACATATATGTAAATAAATACATATGGATAAATATGTACATATATGTAAATAAATACATGTGTATAAATATTGTGTTAGGTTTTCGAAGGGTATAAAAAAAGTTTCGGGCTCACCACGATTGGATATAAAAATTGGATTGGTATAAAAAAATACCAAATTGGAGCTAAGAATTTCTATAAAGCCCATGCTTTTGATATTACTGGAGTTAAAACCGGTATTTAGTTAAGAAACCTACTGTGACTCGGACTAAGTTTTCTGTAAGTATGAGCGTATACATTTATGTTTATTTATCAAATGTACCCCAATTCTTGATGTATTCCTAACCCGCGAGTAGCTGCCGGCGTCAAAAAACGACCGTGGTTTAATAGGTCTTGCAGAAAAGCTAAAATTCTTAAGCAAACTGCATATGAGGCCTGGACCACGGCTCGTTATAATAAGGATCCGAATATTTCTGCGTTAAAACGCAAATTAAATGCTGCCTCGAGGTTCAGTAAGAAAGCAACTGCCAGAGCTAAATTCCAATTCATTGGCAAAATAGGTGGGCGACTTGCGAGCTATCCTTCTGGGAGTCGTGCTTTATGGTCGCTTGCCAAAGCTGCCGAAGGGAACTTTTGCTAGTCGTCGTTACCACCACTGCGAAAGACCGATGGTGACTTGACCCATAGTGCTAAAGAGAAAGCCGATCTACTGGGCAGTCTCTTTGCCTCGAACTCGAACATGAACGATGAAGGCGCTGTATCACCTACAATACCGTGGTGCGGTAAGACCATGCCGGAAATCTCCATAACGCAGCGGCAGGTCCGGCGGGCCTTGCTTTCTCTAGACGTTCATAAGTCGAGTGGGCCAGATGGTATACCAGCAGTGGTGCTTAAGCAGTGTGTACCTGAGATATGTCCTGTACCCACGCGCCTCTTCGCGCTTTAATACCACGCTAGGCAATTTCCGTCTTCATGGATGACTGAAAATGTGCACCCGGTGCCCAAAAAGGGCGATAGATCAGATCCATCGAATTACAGGCCTATCGCTATTACCTCTCTCCTCTCCAAGGTGATGGAGCGTGTGATCAACACCTTAGATACCTAGAAGTACACGATCTGGTCAGTGACCGTCAATATGGCTTTCGCCACGGTCGCTCGTCTGGTGACCTTCTAGTGTATCTCACACACCGATGGGCACTAGCCATTGAGAGTCAGGGGGAGGCATTGGCATGTAGCCTGGACATAGCGAAGGCGTTCGATCGGGTCTGGCACCGCGGTCTTCTATCGAAGTTGCCATCTTACGGAGTGCCCGAGGGTTTGTGCAAATGGGTGGCTAGCGTTTTGTCCGGCAGACGCATACGAACCGTAGTTGACGGTAGTTGCTCTGATAGCATGGACATTAATGCTGGTGTCCCGCAAGGCTCTGTGCTGTCTCCTACGCTGTTTCTACTGCATATCAATGACATGTTGGACATCAACAACATACATTGCTATGCAGATGACAGTACTGGAGACGCTTTTTACACGGGTCGTGCAAACATCCCTCGTTCCGTTGTGGAGGAAAACCGCGGAGAACTTGTGTCTCAATCGAGACAACTTGGTACGATTCCACCCTACAAAGACACAAGTGTGCGCATTCACCGCTAAGAAAACCCCATTCACTGTAGTCCCACAATTCCAGAACACTCCCCTCTCCATCTCCAAGAGCATTGGGATCCTTGGTGTCGACATCTCCAGCGATATTCAGGTGAAGCTGGCGTCCAAAAAACTTGGTGTACTCAACAGAGCGAAGCAGTACTTCACGTCGGGGCAAAGGTTTACAAGTCGCAAGTTCGGCCCCATATGGAGTACTGCTGCCATCTCTGGGCGGGTGCACCCGGATACCAGCTTGGCCCTTTTGACTCGGTTCAACGACGGGCTGTGAGAATTGTCGACGATTCCAAACTCACTTGCGGTATCAAGCACTTATGTCTGAGGAGAGACTTTGCCTCCCTGTGTGTGTTCTACCGTTTGTACAATGGGTTGTGTTCTGAGGAATTGTTCGAAATGATGCCCACGGCTACTTTACAAGTCGCAAGTTCGGCCCCATATGGAGTACTGCTACCATCTCTGGGCGGGTGCACCCGGATACCAGCTTGGCCTTTTTGACTTGGTTCAACGACGGGCTGTGAGAATTGTCGACGATTCCAAACTAACTTGCGGTATCAAGCACTTATGTCTGAGGAGAGTCTTTGCCTCCCTGTGTGTGTTCTACCGTTTGTACAATGGGTTGTGTTCTGAGGAATTGTTCGAAATGATGCCCACGGCTACTTTCTACCATCGCACCGCTCGCCATCAGCAGGGAATTCATTCTCACACTTAAGAACCTAAATGGTCGCGTACCGTGCGGTTTCAGAGAAACTTCCTCCCGCGAACGCTTAAGTTGTGGAATGAGCTCCCTGCCAAGGTTTTCTGCAAGGACTACAGTATGGAGTTCTTCAAGAAAGAAGTTATTAGATTTCTGAAGGGTCGGCAACGCGCAAGTGATACCCCTGGTGTTGCAAGCGTCCATAGGCTACGGTGACCGCTTACCATCAGGCGGACCGTAAGTTTGTTTGCCAAATTAGTGGTATTATAAAAAAAAATGTATTAACAATTCAAAATTCAAATTAATTTTCAAAATTTTTTTATTCAAATGCTTTTCTAGGAACACTTTCGAACCGTCAAGTGAATTAACTAACAACTAGCTTTACAAACTAATTACAATACTGTTTTATTCCGTGCCTCCAATAGGTATTCTTTGTTAAAACACAAACGAAATATAATATTATAGTGAATAAACCAATAAATACATATTTTTTTATTTTGATTATTTAAAAAAAACAAAATTCAAGTAATATTTCAATTGCCTATTGTTGTTCATATTGCATAGGGTGCCCCAAGTCTTGAAATTATTCTGTAACACGATAAAAATTAAATCCTGAAATAAATATATATACATATATATATATATATATTCCCATTCACATCGAAAACCCCACCATCCAGATAGAAGTATTGTTTGACATACTGCGTGCTGAACATTAAGTTTTTTGTAAATTGTATTGTCATACACCATGCATTGTTTTATAAATTTGACTGCTCTTAATTTTTTTTACGCCATTAGTTTAATAATATGTTGGAAAACAGACTCATTTAATAGAAATCAGAAATTAAACAAATCATAAGCAGATTGAAAAAACCCTCTTAAGCGTAAACGCCGTTGATTTTTCTCATACAAAATTAATTTGCCGTAATATTTATTAGTAATAGAATAAGTTTCGTTATTTTACTTTATATTTGACACTCTTGATAACGCTAATTTTGCTACTGGTTTTTCTCGTGTAGCTAGGTTTGAAACATTTTCAATGAAATTATTGGTTTGCAAAACGAGCGTTTCACGGATGTCTTAAAATGTTTCTTTTTTTAATTTATTAAGTGACGAAAATCATAATAGAGGATTTTGATATAATAACGTTACTTAAAAAGTACAACAAACTATTACAAACTGCATTAAATCAACACACACACACACTTCAATAAAATATTAATGATATGAGTTTTGCAGATACACCAAAACCCTACTTCCAAGTTTAATTTTTTGGTGACAGAAGTAACAAAAGATACAGAAATACAGAAAACGAATGCTGGACAGTTTGTTACGGATAATACTAAAATGTTGGTATTTCGACAACTAAGCTAATGAATGATGGGTGACAAAATATTTCCCTATTTATCCTGAACTGAATTGTATGCAATCTAAAAAAATTCCAAACGAAAAATCTTTACGTTTTTATATTTCGTCTATGTTCTTGTCATTGTCATCACGTATCCTTTTCTGGCGTATAGTTAGTAAGGGCGAGGGACACAAATTTAATTGATTTTAACGTTTTTAAGCCACAATTCTACTCTTTTTCGGAGTCCATGAACCCATGATGTTGTGACCTACACAACTTTTCCTTGATGTTTATATATTATTTAGACAACTTTCTAATGCACACTTTAGCATTCTCACGGTAAGTTGTCAGTGCTTACGAACGGAGTTAAGGCTACGGCATACACTAGCAAAAGCATGCCGTTTTGACCAGCGTACAAAGACAAATACATATTATTATTATATTGAAGCATACAACACACACACAATTCCACGTACGATAGGCGCTAACACGTGACCGCACGTTGAAAATCTCGATTTTCTCAGTTTTTTATCGGCATAGAATTCAAATATTTATTTAGAACCATGAAATTAGCAAATTCACTTATCACACAATATTTTATGAAAAAGAATCAAGAGAATATCACTTTTAGTTTTCCTTACAATTTGAATTAAAGCCCAAAAATAGAGTGTCAGAATTAATTCTTTTTCTATCAGTTTTCGTAGCCAAATTATTAAAATATTAACAAATCCACTTGATTATGGTTAGAACTATAACATGTATTTATTTCACGTCAATATCAATATAATTTATTCAATTTAGGCTACAATAATTGAGCACTTATGAATGACACTATAGGGCGGGAGACCTTGTACTGAGAAGAACCCAAAAAGTGCACTCAGGACTGCAACAAAATTAATCAAATTCTTGCAAACTTAACTCGTTTGGGTATCATCACCTTATGCACAATTTTGTGGTTCCACTTTTAGCGCGTAGGCGCGCAGTCTATCTTCTTAGAAGGTACTTCTGAAATTCAAAATTTTATCCAAACTTTTTGAGCAAATGGAGAACTTTTTTGGGATGACCCTTTTTTTTTTTTTTTTTTATACCACTAAGGTGGCAAACAAGCTTACGGCCCGCCTGATGGTAAGCGGTCACCGTAGCCTATGGACGCTTGCAACACCAGGGGTATCACTTGCGCGTTGCCGACCCTTCAGAAATCTAATAACTTCTTTCTTGAAGAACTCCATACTGTAGTCCTTGCAGAAAACCTTGGCAGGGAGCTCATTCCACAACTTAAGCTTTCGCGGGAGGAAGTTTCTCTGAAACCGCACTGTACGCGACCATTTAGGTTCTAAAGTGTGAGAATGAATTCCCTGCCGATGGCGAGCGGTGCGATGGTAGAAAGTAGCCGTGGGCATCATTTCGAACAATTCCTCAGAACACAACCCATTGTACAAGCGGTAGAACACACACAGTGAGGCAAAGTCTCTCCTCAGACTTAAGGGCTCGATACCGCAAGTGAGTTTGGAATCGTCGACAATTCTCACAGCCCGTCGTTGAACCGAGTCAAAAGGGCCAAGCTGGTATCCGGGTGCACCTGCCCAGAGATGGCAGCATTACTCCATATGGGGCCGAACCTGCGACTTGTAAAGTAACAACCTTTGCCCCGACGTGAAGTACTGCTTCGCTCTGTTGAGTACACCAAGTTTTTTGGACGCCAGCTTCACCTTATCTTGTAAATGATCTCGGAACTGAACATCGCTGGAGATGTCGACACCAAGGATCCCAATGCTCTTGGAGATGGAGAGGGGAGTGTTCTGGAATTGTGGGACTACAGTGAATGGAGTTTTCTTAGCGGTGAACGCGCACACTTGTGTCTTTGTAGGGTTGAATCGGACCAAGTTTACCCGTCCCCAATCAGAGACCTGGGACAGTGTGGTCTCGATTTGAGACACAAGTTCTCCGCAGTTTTCCTCCACAACGGAACGAGGGATGTTTGCACGACCCGTGTAAAAAGCGTCTCCAGTACTGTCATCTGCATAGCAATGTATGTTGTTGATGTCCAACATGTCATTGATATGCAGTAGAAACAGCGTAGGAGACAGCACAGAGCCTTGCGGGACACCAGCATTAATGTCCATGCTATCAGAGCAACTACCGTCAACTACGGTTCGTATGCGTCTGCCGGACAAAACGCTAGCCACCCATTTGCACAAACCCTCGGGCACTCCGTAAGATGGCAACTTCGATAGAAGACCGCGGTGCCAGACCCGATCGAACGCCTTCGCTATGTCCAGGCTACATGCCAATGCCTCCCCCTGACTCTCAATGGCTAGTGCCCATCGGTGTGTGAGATACACTAGAAGGTCACCAGTCGAGCGACCGTGGCGAAAGCCATATTGACGGTCACTGACCAGATCGTGTACTTCTAGGTATCTTAGAAGCTGTGTGTTGATCACACGCTCCATCACCTTAGAGAGGAGAGAGGTAATAGCGATAGGCCTGTAATTCGATGGATCTGATCTATCGCCCTTTTTGGACACCGGGTGCACATTCGCAGTCTTCCATGAAGACGGAAATTGCCTAGTGTGGTAGGAAAGCGCGAAGAGGCGCGTGAGTACAGGACATAACTCAGGAGCACACTGCTTAAGCACCACTGCTGGTATACCGTCTGGCCCACTCGACTTATGAACGTCTAGAGAGAGCAACGCCCGCCTGACCTCCCGCTGCGTTATGGAGATTTCCGGCATGGTCTTACCGCACCACGGTATAGTAGGTGGTACAGCGCCTTCATCGTTCATATTCGAGTAGATCTGCTGTGAGTATACTGCCCAGTAGATCGGCTTTCTCTTTAGCACTATGGGCCAAGTCACCATCGGTCTTTCGCAGTGGTGGTAACGACGACTGGCAGAACCCTTGATAGACTATAGACAAGCACCAGTAGAAAATATCCACATTTTTGGATTATCATCTACACTACAACCAATAGTAAAGGGCGCACATGTATATCGTCGAAATTTGTTCATTCCCTAATCTTTTCTCATGATATTAATATAACATTATATACCAGAAATGCAGTATCACTTTATATCAAAATCTTTCAACATGAAATATATGGATAATTGTCGACTAATTTATATTATTAATTTTGGATAATTGTAAATTAGCTAAATTCGTTTTAAAAAATATGCCACACAAGAAACATGTTTTAAAATGATTATAGTGTAAGGCTCTATTATAAAAGTAATAAAAACCGTCTAAATGCGAGTTAAGCTCCCTTGTTGTTTGTATTAGCCGATATCTTTTTTTTAGATACATTTAACTGCGACATTAAATTCTCGAATCTCTAATTAAAGCAGTCGTGGATCCGACACAGACCAACCCCATTTTTTCTTAAGGAAGGACTTTAGCAAAATAAAAACTACAAACTTTTTTAACAATAATATATATTAAATCCCATATCCACCATACAAAAGTAAAAAATTGAATATGATATAAGTACAAAAGATTGAGAGTTCATAATCACAGATAGTAAGTAGGTAAATGCTATAAATAAAAATAAAAACACCCAAGAAAAACAAAAACTTAAAATTAAAAAATAAATTAAACTATGATCTAAGATAAATTTTCCTATTCAGACTTGGTCTGCATAATCACAAATTTGTATGTAATCAGGCTATTAAAAATCACATTTAGACAGGTAACCATAAATTGAGCAAGTATTGTAAGTCTTTCTTTAAAAAGTCAAAACTTTCACGCTATTTTTGTGATATTTATCGAAATATTTCGTCTGAAAAAATCACAACATAGCAAAGCCTCCAGATATTGCACCTATACACAATCGGAAGTACACGCATACCATTTGTATTATTTAAAGAAGGTCAATTAATCGATAAATAATCGTACGGAAGTTAACAAAAGCGTCGATTGCACTCTTAATTACTTTTTTTTTCAATACCGATACGATGTAAGAGGGGACGGAGTAAGAACAACTCATGAAATAGTAGTAAGTAGATGTAAATATACAAGTATGTTATCTTAATCATATTTTACAAGTAACTTTTTTAACTTTTTCTAACTATTGTAACGAACCTATTACAATAGTTTTAATAGTTTCCAGGATTACATTTGATTTTTTTTACAGCTTTTATATGTAAATAAACTGTTGTCATGTACAAAAAAAAATATACAAAAACTAATCTTATTAGTGAGTTACTAAAAATTGATATAGTATAATAAAGTTAATAATAACAAATTCTTTATCGATATGTTACAGCTTTATTCCGAAATATAACCTATTTTGAAATATGTTTAACATCACTATCTGTACAATTGTTTCATATCGTATCCACTATTCCGATTAACATTTTAATCAATATTTGTTTGGCGATATATTTTTATCTAAGGCAAATATTTTATTAACATTGTCGTATTTGGCTGAATCAAGGCAATTCAATTCCAGACTTTCATTTAATATAAACCTACCTACTTACATTGAACTATTTAGGTCTGTCGAAGAAATATTGACCACAGCGTAAAGCGCACTCTGGTAAAAATAGAAGATTTAATTAAGCTTTATTACGTGACAACAGTGTTATCTAGCTAGGTCGCCTTTCTGAATAAATAAGAAGAAAATATGATAATTTGAGAAATGTTGATCAAAAATCGTCACAGAAATAACGAGTAAAAGTAGAAGATTTAATTTAGGGCTACTGTGAAAGAACAGCTCGACTCCCCGTTTTCTATTCTTTTTTTTAGTTTTTAGTGTTCGTAGTTTTTTTTTACTTTTATATTGGTTAATTTATTAGTAACTTTTTATATGAGTGTTGGCCAGAATTAATCAATGTTTGTCGTGTGGTAGTTTGCCTACTTTATTCATTTTTAATACACAACATTTTTAACGTGAAATTCTAAATTTTTGACTACATAAAAAACGTATTAAATAGAAGAAAAAAACAGTTATGTTTACACAATTTTAAAATTATAAAATATAAATGAACATGAGACAACAAACTCCAGTAATTAAAAAAAAAAGCATACAAAAACACGGAGTCGAGGCATCCAGGCCGAGGTCCCTGAAATTATCTCTTTAATTAATTTCCAATGGCGTCTAGCCTTTTTCGTCGATATTAATTTAAAGAATGATTACAGATACATTTAAAAAAAAAATGTATGTAGATTTTTTGAGATTCCATAGATGCAATACTGGTGCACCTTCATTTATGTAAAATTTAATTGTTTGTTTTAAACAATATAATTATCACGTCCATTGTTTGCTCAGAAAAAGAAAAAGGCTACTTTTATCCAATAGTTCGTAACACCATACATAGATTACGCCTCTATTATATGTAATAACTAAAAAAATTTAAACTGAACCCATATTATGGGCACTCTACCTATGTGTATAGTCCAACAAACTTTTCTAACCTTCTAACCGTGGTTGTTTGGTCGCTAGTGTCGGTGTTTGTTAACACCGTTACAATATGGCGACTATAGTTTTCATTTTTGACGACCGACTCAGAAAGGTTTGTTGCACTGTAATAGAATCGTAACCCATAAATGACAGCTACAAACTATTTCACGAAAGGTCCAAATACAAAGTATGAGTTTATCTAAGTTTTATTGTGAAATAATTAATAGAAGTCATCTTAGATGCACCTCTTCATTTACCTATATATGTTAACTTATACTTTTAAATCATGTTAAAAGATACGCATACTATTGGCACATCCGTGGTTCATACGGTATTGCACATACATCATTGCAGAGTTGTGCCAGTAGTAGAACGCTCCCAGAACAAGAATATGCCACCACTGGTGCGAGTGCCCCAAAAAGTCCATCTTGCCAGGAAACCAACGTTCTGGAATCTGGAAAATAAACATTAATGTTATTTTCTGATAGTTACAATTTAAGAGGGTCGGATAGGATATCTTATATATCGTTTATAAATCTGAAATTATTTAAAAATATAAAACCTTTGTATCGCCTATTGACTAACAATCAACAAGAACAGTCTAGACTAGACGTGAACACTTCTGGAAATTTTTAAGCGTTTATTACGTTTGCTTGTAATAAGAGTAGATTAAATAATTACAATTGGTTGTTATCTAATGCCTTGAATCAAAAAGCTCATAGTAATGTATATGACATTGTATAATTATTTTTAGTACCTGGATGCATATCGTTAGTCTTACAGAAATTAGCTCTTTGACCCAGTTTGTCTAGATTTATAAAACTCAGTATATTTCATACAATTTGTAGTTATCAAGTGCATTGCGTGAAATATACAAAAAACAATTTAAAAATAAGTATTACCCAAATAAATATCCACTGTAAAATTATGGAAACCGTCGTCTATACAAAAAAAAAGGAAAGTAAGACGTAATTTTAATATGTAATAGGCAAATATGTATAACTGTAATGTTTATAATATAGTGTACGCAATAATATGAACATATCAATTCGTTTGTTGCCCCAGCTCAATCTATTGATTATACGCCCCACTGCAAGAGCACAGAGGCACAGGCTTTTTCTAATACGGGTTGGCGGACACGACTGTCATGAGATTTCAAGCCTCTATAAGGCTTCTGACTCGCCTTAATGACTGGTATCATATGACCATCAGCCGAGACGCAATGTTTTACGTGCCCTTCAAAACACGGCATATTATTCGTAATTACTATAATTTTGTTATGTTGTATTTTTGAGGTATTAAGATTTAAGTTTCTGTTGCTCTCTTCATGTCAGCAAACAACAAACAGTACCACCATGAGTTTGATATAGACACTAGATACTTTGATTTTAAAAATTATTTAACCTCTGTACTGCAGGAACTTTTTTGGATTCGAGATAAAGAGATTCAGGTGGTAGACCGTTAGATCGGAGTGCAGACTGCCGCGTACAGTGCTTGATTACGTTTTAAAATCTATTCTATTAGTTTGGTAGCCGATTAAACGGTATACTGCCTACAGTCTACGCAATACAGAGGGTTAATAGTATAAATAAAAAATAAAAATTGAAAAAGGATTTGTTTAAATCATATATTTTTTTAAACACACCTTGCTAAGATCACTTTTTACGTTACTTTAAAACGACAGGTTATGAAGCAATGGTTTAAAAAATAATTGATAGACAATAAAAATATCTTAATTTGCTCAAACCCAACAAGCCAAGCTTCCCAATGATACTTATTTCTATGAGGTCATTGAAATTCACAACATAATATTTATATATTTCTTGACCATTATGGCTATAAAAAGTAATCTGAATATTTACTATCAGAACGTGAGAGGCTAACGTACAAACTAGCATGAATTTTTAGCTAGCTCATTAAATTGCGATTCCGATATTATATGTATCACCGAAACTTGGCTAAATGAATCACTTAATAGCTCTGAATATTTTAGTGATAGGTTCGACGTATTTTGCTGCGATCGACTTAATGCCTCAAGCGGAGTCACCCGAGGGGGGGACGGTTGACGTAATTTCGTCTAGGCGTGAATTGAACGCTATCAGGCGCACTGAGGTACGTGCGTCGCCACCAGCCGAAGAGCTTTGGGTAAGTGTGCCGCTATGCAATCAGTCTGATACTAATAACGACAGCACTGCTCAGCTCACAGACCATATCACTCCGTACCCCAGTATCTCCATATTGTGTGTCCCTACATACCTCACGGAGACAAATATGTTCAATTACTGACATCGTTTTTCGTCAGAGAGGATAAGTTGATAAATTTATATCCGGAAGACATATATTTAATATTAGCATTTTTCAAGCTCAAGCTCAACAGATTTTTTTAATAACTTGTAGTTTTTCATAGACAACTTTCTTTTCTTATTTCCATAGTGGCCGTCATACTAGGTAGCAATTATAATACGCCGCCTTCTTACTACATCACTGCATGCATAAGTACACTTTTAGGTAGCGGTCCGGATGGACGAATACAAAATGACCATGGATTAAGTTGGTATAAGGTGGTTTTATTTGTATTAAGTAAAAATTGGACAGGGCAGCTAACAACAACAAAACAACAATTGCAAAAAGAAAAACAAAAACAACTTTTATCTGAGCTGTGGTTATTTGTAGTAAGTTCGTTTAGGTTCGTTTTTAAAATTTAAAAACGCGGTCCCGTGTGTGTATCGGTATTGAAATTCGGATTACAAAATGTAATTTGTTTCTTTTGAATTGCAACGGGTGGACCGCTTTCTATAGCGACGCAGGATGTCCTTTTATATAGGTCGTGTAATCGACAACGTATATCATTCCACCTGACACAGTTATTTACTTAACGTTAATCAAGAAACAAGTTTTTATTTTAAAATAATCCTATCTACCAAAAGCTAAATTGGAAAAAATCATTCTTTCATTATGCTATAACATTAACTAACCTGTTCTTAAACAGCGTTATTTAATGACATTAGAGATACAATTTGATATAGTTATATTAAATTGGTGTTAGGAAAGTTGCTTAAAACATTAATTGATATCTCGATCTTATTAACCGGTTTTTTAATTTAACAATTACGTACAAAGGGTAATTACGTACAAGTCTTTATCAAAATGACATGAAATTAATATAAAAGCAGAAAATTGTTTTAGGGCTCTTTTACTTAGGACAAAAGGAATTGTTTTGAGAAGATTTTATTGTTTTGTTGATTTGTGTGTGACTGTTAACTATCTGATATTTCGCTATCGAACCTGTATCCACGAGCTTGGTATAGTATTTACAAAAAAATCTAATTTAGAAATTCTACCATTATCATAATCTACCTAAGTTGTTATTAATATTAATCAATAAAATCTTTTTTTTCATTTCAAAGCTTTTGCGTGCTAAAGAAACTCGTGGCCCAGTCGCACATCCAGTCCATCGAAAATCGTTAACAAAGTTAAACAACGTTTGGCGAGGTCAGTACCCGGATGGGTGTCCGCCTAGTGGTACATTTTACAAGAGCTCCTCCGTAAAGTCAGAGGCCCTAGGGCAAGGGTGGCTTGAAAACTCTCGACAGTCGAGCGGCCACTAGTTCGAAAAACGCCTGCTAATTTGTACTAAGCCAGCGCTATGGACTAAGGCCTAAAGAAGTAAAGGCTTTTGCCCCTGCAGTGTAGAGTATAATGGCTGGGGCAAGCAAGCAAAAAAATGCCAAGATCAGAAACAAAAAGTTTATGCAATCACAGTGATGACCATCCTTAAAGCACACACGGTTTTTGCTTAACTATCTGATAGAGAATGTTGGCATTATGTTGGATGGACATTAATTACAGGGGTAAAATTCAGAATATTTTAATATTTTAGATTTAGGGGAGAAACAGAGTAAAAACACGTACGTCAAAAACACGTCTGGTAGGTAATCTTTTCAACGGAATAGGGCTCCTGGGTTACATGTAAAATATACACTGACAACGTTGTATAAAATATACTTAGCTAAACTAGTCTCACTATTTGTCAATGAAGATCGTACTTGAACATTTATAGTTCAGAAGTCGTAACAAATGAATAATTTTACATTTAATTACGCGACATTAACACAATGTATCAGTATAAATATTTCAACAAAAAGGCCGTTACCCTGAAGATGTAAATAGCGAAGGCTGTCCCACTGATGATATACATGCCAAGAACCCTGGGCAGAAACATCTGAAAACAACAAAGTTAGTAAGTGTTAAAAAATATTGAAAAAGAACAAAGTAATAATTCAAATAGATTCGATGGTTTTTTTTTTGTCACGGACGCCACATTATATTTTATAATTACAATTAAGACTAATCTTATGAGACCTCATGTGTTGAAGTCTGTCAAACCGTTTAGACTACAGAAGGTACCCTAAAATGTAATATGTATTAATATACAATATCGTCAAGGAAATAGTTATAAACGTTTCCAGCATCAATTTAAATGGCAGTTCCATGGCTTCGATGGTAGAAGTACTGCCTGCATATATCTAAATGGCGCGAGTTCGATTCCCACACAAGACAAACATTTGTTGTTGACAAACAATGTCATTCATTGTTGATAAGTGTTATTAGGTTTACTATTATTAAAATTGTTGATATGTATATCACCTGTCGTGAGAAAAGATACCACAGGTTAACGTTGTCTCTTTCTGAAGTATGGCCAATTTCGTGAGTGTATTGGGCAGCCTTAAATTGATATTGTTAGAACATTAAATATATCTGCAGCAATATTAGTAACATAGCAGCAAATCTTGATTCGAATTTTATCAAGTTTTGGCAAGCTGTAAAATTTATTTTCATTTGTTAATCATACGTAAAATTAGTACCAAGTTATATTGCGCAATTTGATTTTGGCACTTACCACGCACGCTTCTCGCCCTGTTTATAAATACAACCTTATTTGGTCTTTGCTCGCGCTAACCGATTGTTTGAGCTTGCTGAGAAAATGGCAAACAAGTTTACAGTCCGCCTGATGGCAAGCGGTCACCGCAGCCTATGTACGCTTGTAACACCTAAGGCATCACTCGAGCGTTGCCGACCCTATTTTGCAAACACATACCTACATTATCAAGCTAAAAAAATTACAAGTTCTTTTCTGATAATTCTTGCTTGCTTAGTTGCTGTCCAGGTATTGCTGGTGAGTTTTTTTACGGCCGACAAAAACATATATGCCATCAAAATAACTTTTTGTTGATTTTTCTTGCTAACCGATTATTCAAAAAACCACTGCTTGCCATTAAAAATTAACTACAAAAACGGTTGTAAGCTAAAATAATGTTTATTAATTATGCACTAATGTTATTTGTAAATACGATTGTTTTGAGAGTGTTTTGTTTACGAGTGGGTTTGTTTATTTGTTTGTTTGCCCTTCCTTCACGTCGCAACGGAGCATCTAATTAAGCTAAAATGTGGCACTGGGATAGTTAAAGAGGTGGAGATGGAGGACATATTGAGGCTACCGTTATCTCAGAAAATTTAAAATTTTTTAGCTGGCTACTTCCCATAAGCAAACTTTTTTACTATAATTACGGAGTTGCCGTAGGAATACCACGTCGATAACAGACATTAGCGCGGGCGGAGCCGCGGGCAAAAGCTAGTAACTAATAAAATTTAATCGTTTAAATATTTTTTTTAAATCGAATAATACAAAACAAAATACTAAAATATAATCTGCATATTAATTTACATAAGTGCCTTACTGTAGCCAATCAATTTGTCCAATAGATACATTGACCCTACACAGGCCGTCGACACCAGACAATAGTCAATCAATCTCGTATACATAATTGTATATTATGCACTGTGGGGTGGGATAAATTAGTTCGTTATTGTCGAGGCCCGCAAATGCAGCATAACCGGGCGATCATGAGTATGCGGGCTGAGGCTTTTTCTTTGTATAGTGCTTTTCTTAAATATGCGTGTAAAAATATTAGTTTTTAAATTTTCGCGTTCCATTACTATTTTAAAAATAATAAAACAGGATTAAAGGCATCGTTATTTGGCAAAATACATTTTTCCCGACGTTTCGTTTGGGTTACACCAGCCTTGGTCACAGATAGACTGGCGGTGTGCGACGTAATCGGCTTCGATTGGAGGCGTCATATTGAACCACCCTCACTTCGTCTTTATACTTGTCATAATCACTACACACAACACTAACGGTGCCCTCGGGTGCGTTCGTTGGTGAAACTCGAGAGCTGTATTTTCCTATGACTGAAATCCATGCAGGCGACAGTTTGTTTCCATCCTCACGATAGAAGTTCTTATGCTTTTTTATTTAAACCGCTTCGCGTACCAATTTACGGTAATTTTAGCGATCGGTGGACAAAGCCTGAGGCTGGTGGAGCTCAATCCAGTGGTTAGAATTTGAGTTAATCAGATGTTCTGCTATAGCTGATTTTGTCGTTTGGCGATTGTTTACAGCAGCAATATGTTCTTTGACCCTATCCGTAATTGTGCGTTTGATCTGGCCAATGTAAGAACTGCCGCAGCTGCAGTCAATTTTGTAAACACCTGGTGTTTCGTACGAGCTTACGTCCTTTGGCGTGCGCACATGCTGTTTAATTTTGGAGAACGGAACATATACTTAATGGAGAATTTATTCAAAAGCGATCCAATTTGATACGTTACTCTTTTGATATGGGGCATGAACGCTGGCTGTCTGCTAACCTCTGGATTCTTCGTACGTGTGTTACGGCGAACTGATCTTCTTCTTCTCATTTTATACACGTGTCTCTTGAGTGACTCGTGAACGTGTGCCAGTTCAGTATCTAAATGGTCAGGGTCACAAAAATCATGAGGTCGGTTAGTCGAGACGTCACAACTGATTGTAGGTGACGCGAGTGATGATGCAAGGAGGCGTTCAGTTATCTGTCCGTGTGTATGGGTTTCCGATATACAGTATGCCCTAGAGAGCCATCTTCCCTTGCATTCAATTAAACACCTAAGAATGCCAGTTAACGTTCACTTTCCATTTCATATGTAAAACGTATTTTGTTCTGAGTGGAGTTAAGGTGATCTAGGAACTGTTCTACTTCCTTTAATTAAGCAGAACACGTCATCAACATGTCTCTTTCAAAGTCGAACGCTCAAAGGCACTGAGCTCAAAGCTTTCTCCTCAAAATGTTCCACCCAGATATAGCTATTCCATCAATCAGAAGGTAGTGCTGACTTTGGTAAAGAAAATAGTTTCCTTCTAAACAGTGTTCAAGCGAAACTATATACCTATCAGGGATACCATTTAAAACTAGTTTATATTTGATTACGTCAAGGCATTTTTTAAGTGGAACATTAGTGAACAACGATTCAACGTCAAAACTCACCATATCTCAACATTTTCCAACTGGATTTCATTCATGATGCCAACAAAATGTCGAAAACCTTTTACGTAAGACGGTGAATTACCTATTTGTGGCTGCAACACTTCAGTTATATGTTTCGCTAAGTCGTAAGTGGGAAAATTAATTTGACTTACAATTGGTCGTAGGAGCACAACCCTTTTATGTATTTTCGTCAGTCCATAGAGTTTCGGTGACTGCGATATCTAAGGGCTATGCAACCATTGGCACTCTTCATCTGTAAACAACTCTTTGTGTTCTTGTACCTAGGAGCGTGTACGACGTGTAACTCTAGCTGTGGGATTATAGCCCACTGGCTTGTAAGTATTTGTGTCGACGAACAAGTTTCCTTAAAATCGTAGTCTGTGACGTTGATCACAACTGTGGCATTGCCCTTGTCGGCTTTCAGCACGAAAATGTTTTCATTTCTTCGAATACCATTTAGGGTTTGACGCTCTTCAGGAGTGATATTACTTTTAGGTACCGTCGAGTGGCAAAGGATAACCGATACAATCTGTCTAAGCATTTCTGCATCAGCAGCTGGTACTATTATTCAGTAAAACGGATTCCTCCACGCTAGATCGATTTATCACCACCGAAACCCCTGCATGCTTAATTTTATGAAAATCGTTGAAGCCCTTTCCGAATTTCAGATATACACGAATTGCTCGCTTAAAGGTATTAGATAAATCTAATTTGTCGCATTATTCAAAAAGGTAACATGTAAACGCGACATATTAATGGAATAATTTTTAAACTCAAGAATTTTTCAACTCCGCAATCTTCTGTATTTAAATAAAATAGTAAGCAGATATAACTTACCTTGACCATAGGAGTTTCGAAGCCTCCCATGACGTAGCTCCAATGGAGAGTGGGCAAGACACCATAAGCGGCCCAGCCCGTGAACACCAACATCTTTACGATGTAGGGAACGTTGAACCGAGGTACTTGAAGTGCCATCGCCACCACGAATATAAAGGTAACCGACAGCATGTAGAAAAGCCTAAGTTCCTGAAACGTAGATAAAGTATGGTTGACCTTTTGATTCTGGTATTTCATTTAAGGGTATGGTTTGTTTACAAGCATTAAACACATTGAATATGCTTTATACCTACACTTCGTGCGCTCATTCAATCGTTCCGTTGACCAAAAATGAACGCGTTCTATGTGCAATACGGCGACACTTCTGATACTCATTTAACTCATTGGCTAAGCTTTGGAGGTAAAGCAGTGGATGCGCTGTCAAAAGAGTAAACAGCCTGATTGTTTATTTACATTTGGTGAACAGAACGATTTCAATGACTATACCATGTCATAGCTCTCAATGCCGTCAACAAAACGCAGCTTTAGTTGCCAATGAACTGAGAGTTGCTTATTCCACAGCTAACGTGAAGTAAATACGTACGGGCAGTCAGTGCAAAAGAGAAAAGCGATCGTGCCATCAGTAATTGTCTCTCGACAGGTATTTACCGCACTGCACTCTCTAAAGAGCAGTCGATTTTGTAAGAATGTTGCTCATGTGTGCATAGCACATAGAACCTACATATCTCTAAGTCTATGGTTAGCAGAAATCAATACTACTCAATTGTCCTTTATTTAAACATTAAGATTTTGTCTTTATTAGCAGTATCCTCATCGTGACTTCGGCTTTTAGGGATGAAGAGAGTACATAGAGATTTTTGGCACACAAGGGTTTAGGCACTTATTAATGAAGTTTTGTACTGTCTCTTACTGTTTTGTACAAAATTATTTTTAACCTACTGCTGTCTTTGCTATGCGATTATTGAATTTGACATTTGCGCGTTTAAAAGAATTGGCCCAGTGTATGCGAAAGCAAAATAAGTTCGGTAGCAAGTACCGCACAAGGAACTTCTCGAGAATGTTTTTTTTTTTTTATATTTGAGAAATTAAAAATGAAGATTATAATTGCGTCTTTAAAAAAAATAGTTTTTTAGTGAGAAAAAACAAACCGCTGGCCTAATTTTGCTCACACTCTTTTCAGATCTAAGTCATTACGTGGCGTATCGATTGATATGGCCACGAGAGTAATTTGTTCCATTGGTTCTTAAAATATCGATGGGCAAAAAAAGCTTACATACATACACATATATACATACACACACACACACAGACATCACTCTAAAAATGATAGCAAAAGGATTCTTCAGGTCTGTAAACGCAAATTTAGCTATTTCGATTTTCGGACTTATAATCTCTTAAGAGTTGTGAACAAGATTACTCTTAAAGGACTTTTGCAAAGCCACAAAGAATAACGTAGGCAAAAAGAAACAAACAATTCCAGCCTGATTTACGACCTCGTTTTATTTAAAAGCAAACTGATTAAGTTATAATAAATTCGAAACTTAGCTCATTAATATGGAACTAGTCCAACTTAATGTATTTTATAATAATTATATAAAAGGATTTAAAGACTGCGTTACATACGTACTTAAAGATAAAATAAAATGGAAATTTATACTCTAAGTGACTATTTCATCAAGCATTAAATTCATATTTGGCATTAATTTACATTAAGTATAATACCAAGAAACCAAACTAATAAATTGTGGTCATGCGTAAATAGAAAGTGATAGAATATGATAAATGAATGCACCTATATATTGAATCCTACTTCTAACATATAGAAGAGAAAGTATATTTGTTTGTTAGTTATTCCAACACGTCGTTACGGGGTGCATCCGAAAAAACTTTATTTTGGACCAAGCTGGGGGGACGGAGATCTATGATCCGGATTGGAAAAAAACACGAGTTTTTAAAAAGAAAAAAATATAGTCTTTAACGAAAAATTTATCAATAATTTTTTCGTTACAGAAATTTAAACCTGATTAAAACATTTTTTTGAACACTTTCATTAGTTATTTTATGTTTTATAATCAGGGTTCTCTACCCTTAAAAATATATCAAATTATATAGGTAAAAGAGGTTTTTTTTTTGGACAGATTTGCCTATAAAATTTAGCACTATAGCCACGTAGGTAGCTATTATGCGTCGCTCAGGGATGTTAGATATACAATAATTATTGTATCCATACAATAATTTATCCTCTGACACCATTTACGGTAGTGTTTTGACTATTGTGTGCAAACTAATAATTAAATAATAATAATAATAATTTAGGGCTTACACTACAGTCAGTCTTTTTGTTTAATGATTGGCTTGGCTGTAGCCAAAATCCAAGTTCGCAAACGAAGAAACAAAAGGCCCACCTGTCAGTCTTGACGTCGTGTAATTTAATTCGCAACAAACACAGACAATTTATGACCTTATTTCAAAGAGTGACAGTTCTCTGCGAAAAATACTTTGGTGTATTCGGAACGATCAGTATTTTTTTTCCATCGTTAGTGGTAATTCCGTTAAAAAGTGGGCAATACAATAATTTGGTAAATATAATAATTTTAGCCCACCTTCAGTTCCACAGGCGACGTTTAACATCCCTGGCGTCGCTTTATGCAATTTTAGTCACGATGGTTCGCTTGACAGAACAACAGCGTGCTTTTTGTGTAAAACAATTACCAAAACAACGATTCCTATACGACAGCTATTTAGAATTGAATACATATTACATCGTGTTAATACTTGAACACAAGTTTTAATGCTATTAAATCTGCTTCTTCCAAGAAGTTGAAAACCTATAACCTTCCTTGGCAATCGGGCTGTCGAATGCAAAAGGAATCTTTCAAATCCAACTGGTACTTCTAATGTCTAGCGCGTTCAAACAAAAAAATACTTAGCTTCATTAAATACTAGTATAGATTAGTCATGAATAATAACCTTTTCCATTACACATACAATCAGCCGCTGGAACTATTTCGAAATTACCAGTAGGGATTATTATAAAGTCAATTGTATTTTAAATAAAAGTATTCGATTCTTGTCCACTTCCTTTCACGGAAGAGTTTCTACCGGGATTGGGCAACCCCATGATAGTAATTTAGAGTTCACTAACGCAAAATAAACCTGAATAAAAAATCTAACAATAAGCAAGAAAATAAATACCGCATAAAATCAGACAGCATGAACTATCTTATCAAGTTGAGTAGAAGATACCTTATTTATTTATTTGCTTGCTAATTTATAACCTACCGTTGCGTTGGTTTAATATACCTTTGTAGACCAGAATACTCCCAGATGTTCATGTTCACAATTACCATTATAAGTGTTAACATTTACATCAAAATAATAATGTCGCTAACAAAAAAAACTTAAAAAGTACAAAAATCATTGACTTTACGAAATAAACCATTATAGATATTTTTATGTATGATTTAAACTTGTTTTAAGCAAAATTACAAACAGGTGTGTATTTTTCCTAGGGTTTAAAACAGTTGTTTTATACATTGCCAACCCTCACTATGATTCATTATACCACGATCAGAAAGTTCCATACATATACTAAGGGCACTATTACTGTCTTCACTTCTAGCGATGAAGCAAAGCAACGGGGTAACCTTATTGACACAAGACCACACGTACTGTGATAACATTATTATTAGTGCCATTACATTCGCACCATATTTATTTTGGCCCCAGATCCGCCATTTTAATTACCGCAAGAACCTATTTAATTAGCATTACTGTCCGCATTATCTATGTAATTTTATGGCCCGGAAACATATAAACTGATAATGATTTTTTTCGCAGCGTTAAAAGATTACATATTATCTTAAATAGTACAGCAAATTTATTGCACTCGGCTAGACCTACGAACTTTGTTTTATTATTAACCTGGACATGATAAACACACACACTACATATACCTAGGGCTGCCATCTCTAAAACCTGCCGCCCACGACCGGAAGCGTAAAAACCCCGGATTTTGGAGCCTTGACCCCGGACATTTGAATATTTAATTATTTACTTTTAGGTTAGTTTAAAAAATACTTTTTACTTTCTATTTGAAATAAATGAACCTTATATCAATTTTATAATATAGTATAGTTTTATAGGCTCCATTTCAGAACTGATTAAAAACCAACTTCACAAACCTGACATTTTGGCTCTCGTTTAGAGTTGCATTGGGAAAATCCACACTTCAATTGCAGTCCAGGTCTTACCCGGACTCCAATTAAAACCCCGCCCGAACGCTCCCCGGACGCCCTTCGAATTAGGACGGATGGCAGCCCTACATATACCTAAACCACTATAAACCTTGCAAAATATAAAAACCTTAGTATGCGCAGACACAAACATATCATCGATATCCTTCTTACGTGCTGCCTGTAGACTTCCAATAATCAAAAGTATAGGACTTTAAAATTAACAATAAAGTTCTTCGGGTACAATATAATACGTAATAATAACGCATTTAGGGTACTGTTGGGGCTGCCTCGTTTTTGCTGCGCATTAACAGATTAACACTTAAAATGATAGCAGTCCGAAGCTGTTCTTAATTCGAACTCAATGAGATTTGAAATCAGTAAAACCCACCACAGGAACATTTAGCATCGAACCTTAAAATCAAGTTTTAACATGTTAAGTTAAAGTGAGTTTTGTTGACTGCTTCAATGCGTTTAATGTCATAATCCTGCCAAGTTAAAAAGACATAAATTCTATATAACACAGTACAAATCTTGGTCAATTCTCTTTGTTAGGATTACCGCATTATATACATTATGTCGGTCAACAAAACGCCACTTTAGTTAGTGTGTTGGTGTCAATGGTACCGAATACTGATCCTGTTTACAATCTGAAACTGGGTCGCGTCGGTGGTAAGGGTGTAGGTATGATTGCTGAGAAGCGAGTCTATTGCTTCTACACCACCAGGCGAAAATTATGCACAGGGAGCGAGCCAGCGCAGCGCCAACAGTGTTCTGACTTTGTATGATTGATACCAGGCTTGATCAGGGCCGGATTCAGAGGGGGGGATCGGGGCGATCGCCCTCCCTAAGGACGGCCGAGAACTGCATGAACTGGGTTACTTACGTTTGCAGATTTAAAGTTCAAAATATATCTTCAGATCTTATGATCGCCCCCCCCCCCCGGCCTTTGGGCTAGATTGCTTCTACTTAAAGGCCCGGAGGACCAACGACCTTAAAAAGGTGGCTGGTGGTGGCTGGATGCGGAAGGCAGAGGACCGGGAGAAATGGCGCGCAATAGAGGAGGCTTATGTCCAGCAGTGGACTAATATAAGCTGATATAATGATTAGTATAATTGTATGGTTTATAATACAATTAATTATGAGATTAAATATGAAACACCTTCTTCGTCTGAAGATCCGCTTAAGATTGAATGATATGAAGTTGGTCATCTTTAACACCACCATATCAAAAATCTACGTCAACTCGAAGCTGCTGTTGGTCTGGTCCGTACAAAGAGATATATATGTCTACCTACATATGCAAGCAAGTGTAACATTTACGCAAGATGGCCCTGCGAAACGCTAAACAACCTAATTTCGTATACATACTTACATGATGTTACAAGCGATTGATTCACACTTGAAACGCATACACAATACTAGTCTAAACTACAACAATTAGAAATTACTAAATTGTTTATAATATGAGCAACCATTAACATTCGCTTAGTTTAAAGTGAATATCGTATCTTTAGACTAACTCTACAATATCACCTAATTCTTGTTTAATATATTCTTAAGAGAATTTTGAGACTTACTAATCAAACGCGATGAAATTTTGAAGGAACGGGCTCTAGGATAAAATAATTAGGTCTGCAGTTTTTTGTTAAATTATAAAGTTTAAAACTATACAAGATTCTAGTTTTTCATACATATGATTTCGAATAAGATTAAAAGTTAATAAAAACTTTTTTTAGGATTTTGGAAAACCAGACAGATATTCGGCTTGAGATTATGCCTAAAAAATTTCACAGTATTTGATCAATAAATGTCAAAATCAAGTAGGAAATTCGTTTGACAAAAACACGCTGCGAGGCGCTGCGAATCGTATCCTCTTAAGACTTTCAATGCAATTTACGTAATAATAATAAAGATATAACACTATTATAATCGATAAATAAAATAAACTATTAAAGCAATTATTGCGAAAGCTTAAACACGAGTAAAGGTCACATTAGCAGTGTATGAAATTTTACAGCAGTAATTTATTAAAGCTAAAAAATAATTAGGAAAGTCCTAGGTACCAGTAATCACGTCACTCTCCTCATCAATCTAGCTAGGGCATAGTTACGTCTATAAAATAAAATCTTGGGGCGTAGCGTAACCTGAGTAAATATGTAAATACAATGATATGACCGGTTGACTGATGGAAATGGCACGCGCCAAACGATTTTACTTTTTAGTCTAATTAATGCTCTAGCTAGATTGATGAGGAGAGTGCTTTAATGACTGTACGTATGGAACAACGGAACAAGGTTTTCTCTAAGGCCTGCCCCATCCTGGGGGTAATTATCCCCGCAGGGGTAAAACTTGTATTTCGCGGGGGTAATAATGAGCTGGTTGTTGTCTCGACCGCCGAATTTCAAAAAGACAAGTCAGCACAGAGAGTCTAGCCAACACCTACTAACATAAGATCCACATAAGATCTTATGTTAGATGTTGGTCTAGCGCTCACTAACGCGCAAAGTATACCTCCGCCACCGCCGCCGCCCATTGGGAGCGAGCGCGCGCATCTTCTCGTCACCGAGTGAGCCACAGGGAAATATGACCAATATTTTAATATCGCAAGACAAAGTAGCAATTTATTTGGTTGATATGACCATTTTTCACCAGTTTGTGAGCAACTGGAAAACGATAAAGCTGACAAGATTACATTTGAAGATTCCGTGGTACAGCATTTGTCATCAGCAATGAGCTCACTGCAATAATATTTCCCGGATATGGATAACCGTCAGTCCAAATCTTGGGTATTGAGACCATTTTTGACTGATGATAATATTTTTAAGGATGAACATGTGTCAGCTAAAGTAGAATTTCTTGGACTACGTGCGGATTGCACTTTAAAAGTCGAATTCCAAAATTATGACCTATGTACATTTTGGAAAAATCGGTTCGGCAGCAAGCACCGTACAAGCAATTTCCTTTGGGATTTTTTTTTTTTTTTAATGTTCCGATAAAAAATGAACCGCTAGACTGATTTTTTTCAGACTCTTTTCAGATCTAAGTCATGACGTGGCGTATCGATTGATATGGTCATCAATCAATTCGGTCCAGTAGTTTTTGAGAAAACCGAGCAGAAAAAAAGTACACATACACACACACACACACACACACACACACACACACACACACACACACACACACACACACACACACACACACACACACACACACACACACACACACACACACACACACACACACACACACACACACACACACACATCACTCTAAAAATTAAGAACCACTGCTCTAAGGACTACAGTATGGGGTTCTTCAAGAAGTTATTGGATTTTTGAAGGGTCGGCAACGCGCGGGTGAAACTTCTGGTGTTGCAAGCGTAAATAGGCCACGGTGACCGCTTACCATCAGACGGACCGTGTGCTTGTTTGCCATTTATTAGTATAAAAAAAAAACCTAGGACATACCTAATTATTTTATAACTTTTAGTACATTATCTACATTATTATTATGTATATTTCAATCAAAACGTTCAAATAAAAAAAAAACTTATTTTTATACATTCTTAATTCCGCACTTACTAAAAGATCATAGAAACTTATAAACTAATTAAGTACAAAGAGGTATTCAAATTAATCTTAAAAGTTTTTTACAGTTTCATATTGAATTTATAAGGTTTCCGTAGAATGTATGAAAATAAAGCTAACCAAGCTAACAACTTGCCAACTATTAAGTTACAACTTTTACTACAAACACTTGAACTTCCTAACAACAATGTATGACATGCGACTTTCATATTCCAAACGTGACAGTCCAAGCTGTCCAAGCTAAACGACTACGATTGTGAACTCTACAAGGAATACATCCAAACAAAGAAAATGTTACCACACCATTTGTACTCATCAATGGTGTTAGAAACCAGTTCTGGTAAAGTGTCGTAAGAAGCAGTGACATAGAGCCCTTGACAAATAAAATGGCGGCCTCCGGTCACCATTAGTATTCGTACGAGACACTTTTATCTACAGGCAGGTCATTAAATAGCAGAATTGAAAGAGTACGGTTTTAGTTTCATAAAGATTTTATGAACTTATCATATCACCAGCTGATTGTCATGTCCAACTTTAACCTTTAGAGCCCCATTTAAGGGCCCTCTTACAGCCCACTAGCGCCACTATTAGATATCCTCAATTTTCTCTTTGTAGAAAACTAATTTCTAAAATCCAAATGTTGCAAATATAAAACTAGACATAAGCTATTTTTAGAAGGTTTTATATAGTTTTTAAATAATATCTTTGAGTTTCAGTTGGCATTTCTGCTAAAAGTGGCCGTTTTTAAATTGAGGATATCTAATGGCGGCGCTAGTTAGCTGCTATATGCCCCTTAAGAGGGCGTCCCTGCACTGACGTAGGCAAAGAGACGGCGCAAATTACTGCCTAGTGTGACTGAGACAGCCAACGCGTATAACCTGCAAAACAACATTAAAACGTCTATTTTTATAAACGCAACGGTAGTTATCAAAAAACTGGTTTGAGTAAATAAGGATGTTGTTATTGACTATCAATCGTTTTTAAAATAGTTCCGAAATAGCTCTTGTTTTTAAAGATTGTACAAAAAATGTGTGCAAAACAAGATTTTGTCGAAAAAAAACGTATCGAGTAAAATGTCAGAAATCGTGTTTTGACGTTCGAGGGATTAAAGGTTACGATTAAGATAAAGAGTTCAAGTTTCCTGTGTCAAAATATTATATATACAGCTATACAAACTTTTGTGACCTTCTGACATTGGGTATTTGATCGCTAGTGTCGTTGTAAGCTCGCACCATTTCAATATGGCGACTGTAGTTTTGATTTTAGACCACTGGGTCATAAAAGCTTGTTGGTCTATACTCATAACTAACCTAGCAAGTAAGAACTACAAGTAGATCGACAATCTAGACCATAGGAGGAGTCTTAATTCTTGTCGTATCAAGCGGTGGATCTCCCACGGATTTTTTTTGACTTATCATCCCTTAGGGGATAATTTGTCTTCTTTAAAACTTCGCTCGTTATTTGCAAAATTGCAACTATAAGTCTACGTACAATCATTCTTAATTTTATTTCTAATGCAGATCTAATCTTTACTTTAGTTGGAGCCTTCTAACTGGGCGACACTTTTACAATAATATAAGTAAGAAGTTCAAAAGAAAGTAACAAGAACTTTGTAAAACCTACGTAGGTTATTGCGTAAGATTCATTATTTTTCTTCTAGCTTTTACCCAAAGTAGGCGTTTTTCTATTCTTGTCTTCTTGTGCAATGTCACCACATATCAAAATATAGGTATACTATGTTAGTTACAGCAAAATTGAGACATTCACATAATAGTAAATTCACATTGTGTATTATGTCCTTAGAGGTGGTAAAAAGTTTTTTTTTTCCCATATAACTTAGGTGGCAAACAAGCTAACGGTCCGGCTGATGGTAAGCGGTGACCGTAGCTTATGGACGGTTGTAACACCAGAGGTATCACTCGCGCGTTGTCGATCCCTCAAAAATCTCGATCAATTCCTCAAGGAGGAAGAGGAGACTTTATCTCCTCAAATTTAAGGGCTCGATATAGCAAGTGAGTTTGGGATCGTCGATAATTTTCACAGCCCGTCCTTGAATCGAGTCATAAGGGCCAAGCTGGTATCCGGGTAAAATTACTAACGGGAGACTTTATATAATATTTAGAAGCCTAAGGCCGAATGCCGAAATCTCTAATGGCTCGAGTTTGTAATTTCCGTACCGCTTGTGTTACCAACAATGTTTTTCATTACATTGCGAGTGAGTAAATAAAAATATAAGGTGAATAAAAGAATAAACTTACCAATACACAATTAAAATGGCGGCAAAGATTTAGAGAAAACAACGCCACCGCTTGGTGAATTCTAGAATATCTAGAGAATTTATGAATTAAAAAGTTTTGGCTTAAGATAAAACTTGTAATTGCTCGCTTGTAGTGTGCGCGTGGTTTATATTTTGAAGGTTTTCAGCTCTTATGTACATACTTGATAGAATAGGCGCGTCATTACCGCCCGTGGGTTCTATGAACGCCTGCTTTACCTTGAGAAAAGTATAATTATTAAAAAAAGTCCATGGGAGTAATTTAGGTCGTAGCACCCGCTTCACCTGCTTTGACACTGTTTACGAGTAAGTGTGATGAAAATAAATTAGAGATTGCACTGTAACTAATGTGATACATAACTGTAACTTGGTCAATTTTATGATCCCTAATAAGCGAGCTTGTCTACGGCAACGTGTTTAGATCCGATAAAAACACCGGATGTATGTAAAAATCACCGTAGGTTACTAGTTTCTATGTAGCTTTGTCCACACGACAGATCCATGTAAAATTTACTTTTCTTCCACCGCAGTTACGTCCATCAACATTTCGGATGCGGATTCAGCAAAATCCTTAACGTAGCGAACAAGATCGCTGAGAGGCCACCCAAAACGTGCGTAAGCAGAGTCGGCGCTCTATAATTGCTGCCTAGTGTGACGTAGGCAACAGCTGTAAATCTTGCGGAAAATCTGAGGTATTTTTATTGCCTATCAATTATTATTATTTGTAAAATTGCGAAAAAACTTTTAATTATAAATATCTAACAAAGTAAGTGATCAAAACAAGTTCTTTGTAAATTATCGAAAGCTCTTTATAAAAAAAAAAAAACCTTTCAAGATTAAAGTATCAGTTTTGTGAATCTAACTATCAAACTCACTCACATCGTACTGATGTGCTGAGATCTAGAGAAACTTAAATCAGCATAGGTGGCCTCCTAATTCTAAAGTATACAATGCGCATATGAAACACCCAATTCTCTCATCAGCCTCATAAGTCGCCACTGTTGGGGCACGGCCTTCCCTCAACGAGGTGATTTGGGCCACTGTCCAATCGTGGGCCCACTGCGGATTGTGGACTTAACATACGTCTTTTTTTTTCTTGTATTATGCAGTTTTCCTCACGATGTTTACCTTCACTGAAAAGCCAGTGGTGTGAATTATCAATGTATTTGAGTAATTAAGAAAAATATTAATTGGTACATGCCGGGTTTGAACCTCCGCACAAGGTAAAATCGGCTACCATCGACATCGACCCAATTGTTATACTTAAAATTAAGTATTGCTTTATAGTTAACGATTATGTTTACTAATTATTAATTATTAGAGAACTCATTTCAGCTTAATATGACTATAATAAATAAGCAGAAAGTGTGGTTCTGCACCTTTAAAGCATTGACTTTGATATCGAGTAACATTTCATAATAAAAAAAAAATAGCTTAAATCACTAATAAGATGAAAATATTCCTATGTACCTAAATCCTATTTTTAAAACCAAGTAAATGCCACAAGCAAGATAATGAAGGGTCCCATACACATAGACATCTGGCGCAGTCGGGTAATAAAAGAAAAGTATGCTTACGTAGTGGCACCAAAACGCATAGTACACTCCAGAAGTGTAGATGGCAAGCAGGGAAAGCGCTATTCCGAATAGGTCATACATCAGGAACTCTGCACAGTCTTTCTCCGATCGGCAAGAAAATGTGTGGTATAACGCTGACAGACCCATGCACACCTGGGAAATAGATAAACGGAATAAATTCGCATGATAAATAGCAGCATAACACGTCGCCACAGTTGGGGCACGGACTACATTAGGGCGAGGGCGATTTTGGCCATAGTCCATCAAGCGTCCCAGTGCAGCGTGCGGATTTGGCATGAATCTTTTTATCAAATGCAGATTTCCTCACCATAACCAAAAACCCAGCGGTGTAATTAAACTAACCTTTGTACTTGTAAGACTCATTGTTACAGACCGGGCTTGAATCTCCGCCCCTGAGAACACGAGGCAGACACCGAAATCACTAGGCCACCTAACAGCATATTTTAAATGTACTTGATTAAGTTCATCGTCGATCAGTAAATGTCAAAAACTAGTGGCATATTCGTTAATATGAAACACGCTGCGAGGCACCGCGACTCGTGTACTCTTAAGATTTGAAGTGCATCTTAGACAGCTTTTTATTACGTAAAAAATACAATACCAAAAAAATCTGTGCAGTAACTTCTGCCCTAGGGGCAGAGGAGCTATCTACAAACAACCGATAAAAAGGCAATAATGTGTGAATATAAAAAATCGGTAAAGTGCGAGTTGGACTCGCGTCCCGTGAGTTCCGTACCATCATTTACGTAATTTACGAACACAAACAAAAACAAACAATGGTTCACCCATCCTATGACTGACCAAGCGAGACGTTGCTTAACTTTGAATATCGTTTCCAACAAACAAACGTGTTACTGTTGATTATAATAATCGCTAGATGGAGCTGATACTCTATGGTAATTTAAGATGTAATGGCTCGGGTTCGTCTCACACTTTTTCATGGTTTTTATTATTTGTTTTGCTTTTCATTTTACTTTAGAGCTCACACTATATAAGCACGACGAGTTTGAAGCTTGAATGTATCGCTATTGACGATAGAGCCAAAACAACGAAAACTTGTTTCTTTTATTGGGATTCCCCTTAATTTTTTTCTTTTTAACTTTTTATTATTTGTTAGATAATCCGCCGTTATAACACAAATAGTCTGAAAATTTCAGGCTATTACCTACTTCGGACCAAAAGATAGAGCCCTTTAATGGTCGGACAGATTGACAGACAGACACCGTAGGGCATCCTTCACCCAAAGAACCCTTATAATGAATAATAATTATTTTTTATTATATTTTTTATACATTTTACAGCAGGCACAGACACAGTACATTCAGAATGTTTTACGTGCTAATATTACTCATTTGACGAGTTCTTTAATTCTGTATTATGTCGCAAGTTTCGTCTAAATTATTATCATGTAAGGAAATCCTTATTCAGTAAAAAGACAACCTCAACTAGTCTAACAGTAACAACGTACATACCTCTACTCATTATACAAACTTGGTACTTTAATGTTTAATCTAATTAATGCATCGTTTGTATTTTTGAAGAAACTTTGCAATTGTAGAACCTTAAAAAATTACTTACCCAAGAAACTTTCTATTTATAAAGCATACATAATTATTAAATAAATCTAGTGACAAGTTCGTCACTGAGTATTTAAAAAAAAAGACACTTGACTTACAACAGCACTGAAGTCTTAATGAAAGAAAGCATAGATTAAAAATATCCTACATAACTTCATCATCATCATATCAGCGTATATTGGTCTACTGCTGGACATACGCCTCCTTTATGGCGCGCCATTTCTCCTAGTATTCTACCTTCCGCATCCAGCCACCCTTTTAAGGTCGTCGGTCCATTGGGCTGGAGGGCGTCCAACGCTTAGCCTCCCCATACGCAGACTCCACTGTAGGACCAGTCTGATCCATCGGCCATTGGTTCTCCGACAGACATGGCCAGTCCACTGAATTTCAGCTTGATAATTCTACGAGCTATGTCAGTGACTTTTTTTTTATACTACTAAGGTGGCAAACAAGCACACGCTCCGCCTGATGATAAGCGGTCACCGTGGCCTATGAACGCTTGTAACACCAGGGGTATTATTCGCACCATGCCGACCCTTAAAATCCAATAACTTCTTTCTTGAAGAACTCCATACTGTAGTCCTTAGGGAAAACCTTGGCAGGGAGCTCATTCCTCAACCCAAGCGCTCGCGACCATTTCGGTTCTGAGTGTGAGAATGAATTCCCTGCCGATGGTGAGCGGTGCGATGGTAGAAAGTAGCCGTGGGCATCATTTCGAACAATTCCTCAGAACACATCTCATTGTACAAGCGTTAGAACACACACAGGGAGGCAAAGACTCTCCTCAGACTTAAGGGTTCGATATGGCAAGTATGTTTGGGATCGGCGACAATTCTCACAGCCCGTCGTTGAACAGAGTGAAAAGGGCCAAGCTGGTATCCGGGTGCACCCGCCCAGAGATGGCAGCAGTACTCCATATGGGGCCAAACTTGCGACTTTTAAAGCAGCAACCTCTGCCCCGACGTGAAGTACTGCGTCACTCTGTTGAGTTCACCTAGTTTTTTGGACGCTAGCTTCACCTTGTCTTGCAAATGATCTCGGAACTGAACATCGCTGGAGATGCCAAGGATCCCAATGCTCTTGGAGATGGAGAGAGGGGAGTGTTCTGGAATTGTGGGTACCGAGTGAATGGAGATTTCTTAGCGGTGAACGCGCAGACTTGTGTCTTTGTAGGGTTGAATCGGACCTAGTTTACCCGTCCCCAGTAAACCTTGGACAGTGTGGTCTCAATTTGAGACACAGTTCTCCGCGGTTTTCCTCTTCAACGGAACGAGGAATGTTTGCACGACCCGTGTAACAAGCGTCTCCAGTACTGTTAGTTCTCTTCCGAATGTCCTCATTTCGGATTTGATCCCTCAGAGATACTCCGAGCATAACTCGCTCCATTGCACGCTGAGCGACTTCAAACTTGAGGCAGTGCTATAAGTACCTATGTCTCTACGTTACGTCTACGTAACTTATGATAAAACATATCATATTATGTTCTGTGATAGTAAGTAGTAACTTAGGGTGTAGACAGTAACTAACATGAGCGTAAAATATAAGGCAAAAACTTCTCGATATAAGAAGTATATAGGGAAGTTAAGCAAGGTAGGGAGCAGCTGCCCTACTCTCCAAAATCTTTTGTGGTTCGCGCCCATATGTAGAATTACATATTTTGTACTTTGAATATGCAAAAAAAGCAAAATACTTATCAAGTATTACTTAAGACTTTTTTAACTCTATTTATTTATCTGAAACAAAACTTTTTATATCACTCATTAAGACAGCGAGGTTAAATTAGTTAGTTAACAGGAAAATTACAAGATTATCGAATGTAAATGTTGTCAGGTAATTTAATTTCCTGTCGGATATAAGTAACCAAAAGTCATAGGATGCTGAAAAAAAAAAAAGCCTCCGTTAAATTTCTTGAAATTGATTGGCTGATAGGCAGAGTAGGCAAGACTGGCAAACCTATAGCACTACATACCTATCGCACCGTAGTTTCCAGACAGACAATAAAAAAATTTGCGCAGTACATCTAGTAGTATATCTTAGTATGTGACGCGTCTCTAAAACGCAGGACAGTGTGTTATACATTATTATTATGTATACCGGCAACATACAAGCAGACCAGCAAAGCCAGCAATATGAAATATTCTCCAAAATTATAGCATTTTCATCGTCTTTAAAGAAAACGACATTGATTGTTAGGTCGGTTTCATTGCCACCAAAACTATTTTAAATAAAATAATTTACTAACAGGTGTTAATAGGTTACAATACCGCAAAAGAGAACAAAAATCTATATAAGTACTAATATTAGGGTTCCGTACTCTAAGGGTACAAAACGGGACCCTATTACTAAGATTTCGCTGTTCGTCCGTCTGTCACCAGGTTGTATCTCATAAACCGTGATAGTAAGACAGTTGAAATTTTCACAGATGATGTATTTTTGTTTGGCGCTATAACAACAAATACTAAAAAACAACATAAAATAAATATTAAAAGGGGTTCCCATACAACAAACGTGATGTTTTTGCTCGTTTTGCTCGATATTGATAACGGCAACTGGGCGCTTGAAATATTCACAGAATTTTTAGTTATACATTAACTTTCAACATAAAAAATTAAAGTAAAATTAAACAAATATTTAAGGGGATTCCCATACAGCAAACGTGACTTTATGCCGTTTTTATAGAGGTACGGAACCCTTCGTGCGCGAGTCCGACTCGCACTTGGCCGATTTTTTCTTCTTTCTTCGTGTTATTTAAACGACTCAGGACATGTTTGCAGTGAAAGCAAACATTTGTACATTGTGTCTGTTCATCGAAAAATGTTGTACTATTCAAGGTTATGAACTCAAAACATTCAAAGACGTTATACGTTCAGGGAATAAGACAAACGTAATAATACTAACTGAAACATAATATTATAGTATCAATGTTTTAAGCTTTAAACTAAGATTTAAAAGGAAGTTGTTACCTAACCATCTCACGCATGTGTGCAAAACCGTTTCGGTATCGGTACCGAGAGTAACAGGTACTTAATTTTGGCTTGTATTCAACTGCTTACTTAATATAGTCAAAATTGACGTATAAAAAAAACAGTTTTTGTTCCAAGAAATTTTATAGAATTAGAATAAGATCTTATTTTATTTTTGTACTAGCTGCTGCCCGTCGTCTGCGTTATTTTTTTTTTATTTCTGATCTGACAATGCAGTTGGCTGTTGCAGCCATTACTGCTTCACCAGGTTTTTTGGGGCGAGACTCTGAAGGAGCCTCAGCCCATATAGCGCCCAACGCTCAAAGGCTCCCCGCGGGGGGAGCCTCGGCTTGGGTAGTCGCTCTCGGGGGCGTCCCTTCGACCGGCGTTAGTCTCGAACCCGAAGCTGAGTCACCGCCAGGAGGGGAATTCCCCGTTACGCAGGTGCGGTTGCAATTGAGTGGGGGCGAGAAGCGCCTCGGCACTCTTTGATACCTCGCACGAACCCGGGGACGTCGGCGTCGTATTTGGAGGCAGGCCCTATTGGGGGAGGTCGTTGCGACTTATCTCGCTATCTGGATAGCGAGATCGTCATCTGGGGCCGTTAGTATGTGCCGAGGCCGCCTAACTATATTGTTACGACCATGCCGAGGTCGATCAGGGGGATGGGGGTTGATCGGGGGGATGGAGATTTATCGGGGGTTGGGTCGATCGGGGAGATGGATTGTCTGCGTGAGCGCTATACTATAACATCACTTTTTGTAAACGAAGCCATAGCGCGATCTAATTCGACGCCAACGCCATCTAGTTAGCAAATAGGAAACATTTTTATGGTGAAAAATTATAACACATCTAAGTCATGACTTTACACGATTTTTTAACATAAAATAAATGGCTATGTGTGAGTAGAATAATTAATAATTAAGAAGCAAGTCAAATATGCGTCGTTAGATTACACGTTGTTACAGAATGCGTTGAAGAAATTAAGGTTCACTGCTCGTTCCCCGTAGGTGATAGCGTGATAATATGTAGCCGATATGTTGACCCGACTTCTTAATAATATTCGTTCCAAATTTGAAGTTAATCCATGCAGTACTTTTTGAGTTTATCCCGGACATACATACAGACAAACAGACAAAAATTCTAAAAACTATATTTTTGGCTTCGGCATCGATTGTAGATCACACCCCAAGTATTTTTTTAAAAAAATATTCAATGTACAATTTTGACTTTCCTACCATTTTATTATATGTATAGATATAACTAAATAAATACAAACTTACTTTTTGTTAAAATAATGCAATATTTGACTTTTTTTATCTGAAATTTTGTCAAAATTAAAAACCTTATTTATTTAAAATCGTTGTAAAAATGTTTTCGCAAAAGTTTTGCGCCCGAAAATCAAAAGCTAGCGAAAAAAAAAAGTTTCAGTTTTGTCCAAAACATCACCACATTTTTTTTAACTATGACACCGAATGGTTTTTAAGCTAAAATCCCTGCTTTCCTTACATTTTACGAATAAATAAGCCGAATCTCATTAATAAATTTATTTCAAATGTCTTGAATATGTATGTATATGTATATTTATTTATATTTTGTTTATTAATTTTTTTATTATATTTATGTAATATACTTGTTTATTATGTATATTATATATTGTGTGTATGTTTATTCTAAATACAACTTACCTCTTTTGTCACCGCAACACCTACTTCTCTTTGTATTTTTTTTTTATAACCAAAGTTTTGCCTGGTAGAGATCGCTTTTTAGCGATAAGGTCACCTATTTGTACTGTTTTTTTTTATTCTAGCTTTTTATTATATTTCTATTTAAATTGTGCAATAAAGAAAATTTCATTCATTTCATTCATTTATTCATTCAATAAATAAAGGAATGATAACAGAGGTTTGGTATCATAGAAATATTTGGTAAAAATATAGTGACCACTATATAACCTGTTTAAAATACACCTTTTTTTTCGCAAACCGTTAGTATTATTTAAAAAAAATGTCTGTACAGATGTTCTGCCATAATAAAAAAATTCTCGTAGGTACTGATGTTCGACACAGGGATGATCCTTTTTCTTAGAGATTTGGGTCCATTTCAATATGAAACTTGAATGGTCACATTTGTTTACTACGTTGACTAAATTTGAAATTGCAGTTTATTCTATACCTATTGTTAGATATAGCTGAACCCAAAAAAAAAAATTAACAATTTTTTTTATAAATATCGCATCCTAATACCGGCGACAGGTGATTATACAAATATGTATGCACTTGTTTGAAGATTACAAAGTACATTTCAACATACATTTGCGCATACAAGTGCTCCTGCCAGGAATGTTTTGCAAACATCACAGTTATCGAATAGACAACATAAATAAATGTCTTGTGTCCTAATTATTTATTGTATATGCCAAAATATAAAATACTAGCTGTCCCGGCAAACGTTGTTCCGCTGCCATCCCTCTGTACCCGGCGAAATTTGGTTTTTACCTATAGTGCCCGAGTCCGGCTCGCACTTGACATATCGAGATAATGTAATAGGTTCAGTAGTTTAGGAGTCCATTGAGGACAAACATTGTGACACGAGATTTATATATATTAAGATAATCCCAGATTTTTTGTTTTTTTTACCACTAAGGTGGCAAACAAGCTTACGGCCCGCCTGATGGTAAGCGGTCACCGTAGCCTATGGACGCTTGCAACACCAGGGGTATCACTTGCGCGTTAGGTCTTTGTAGGTATTTGGACTCTATATACTAAATAAGCTCCCTTTGCAATAACTGAATGAATTTCAAGATCAGTTGTTGCCCTAGTTAGTTATGTGGAAAGATTTGTTGTAGAATATTTCTGGGTGTTTGAAATATTATAAGTAATTAAATTATTTAAACTAATAAATATATATATATGTGAAAGTTTGTTAGTTTGTTATTCCTAAACGTCGCTGCGGAGTAACCAATTGTGTTGTTTATTGGTATAAAATTTGTTGAAGGGTCGGAAAAGGACTTGGTTATATTAGTTATATTGGATATTTCAAAGTTTCCACATAATCGAATTCCACGTGGACGAAGCATAGCCACAGCTATAGCTTCCTGCAGCACACTTACTTAATATAATAAAGGAATTGCCGTAGACATCCCACAGTGATAACCGAAATTAGCGCGGGCGGGGCCGCGGCAAAAGCTAGTAATAAATACAGTTCATACCTTCGTTAATCTCCCTCCACCTCACTTGAGTCTCATCCTTTAAAATTTCGGGCTTTTATAAAATCCCCTTGCATTTCGGACAATAAACTAAATTTAGGAATTAGGAAAAATCCGGACGTATGGCTACCCTACTTGGGACTAATTTGATCACCTTAATTTTTAACTCAGTTGAAATTTAATTACTAACGAATTAAATTCATATTCATAGCATGTCATATTAACTTCTTAACTAATCTTAAAACTTTTCGTGGACCAAATCTGTTGGTATTGTCACAGCCTACAGATAAAAGAATAACGTATAAAACTAACTTATGCTATAGGTTTAATTAATAGGATATCTAGTGACATTGATATTTTTAATTCTCTGACCAATTCACTGATATTACTCGAGACTTGTTTAATTCATTAAATTAGGAATTGTTTTATTTTATTACTTAAAAATGGTTTGGTGTTATTGTTAACGGTGTTAAACTAGAATGGATCGGGGTTAATCGTGCCCTTGATATTTTGTTATGTTTTGAATTAATGCAATGAGAAATGTTATATATATTTTTCTAAAGTACGACGACGTGATAGAACTAGTAAGCAAAGAAATAAGTATTTGAACAGTCACTTAAAATACAATACACGTCTTGGTGAATTCATAATAAACCACTGTTCTACACTAAACATTTATTCGCCGTTTATAAATTACATACGTTTTTATATAATAGAAAACTGTATCGTTTATGTTCATCAATGGCTGTATAACATCACTGTCTCTATTTCCCAACAGGGTAGCCATAGGCTAAATACACACCCACATCACTTTAGTCCTGCGTGACAGGTAGTAAGCCTATTGCCGCAAGCAAGACTGCTTTTCTTATACCTACTACATGGGCATCTTATATAGTGTATCTGGAGTAAGGTATCTTTATATACCAGCTATTACTTTAGTAATAAGCGTTGATTAAAAAACCAATGACAAATATATTAATCCTCGGCCATTTCTAGAACTAAAAAAAAAATAGGTCAGGATTGAACATTTATAATACTTTCTACATTGACGATGAGTCTTCTGACTTAGGTCAATAAAATAGTGATAGTTTTTAAGCGTCAATGAGAAGTGTAGTGACGAACACTTAAGTACACTTTCACTGGAGAAAAGCGGGTCAATCTCGAGGCAGGCAGCCTCCGCTTTCGAGTCGTCGGACGATCGCCGGCGGTCGGCCGTCGACCAATGGTGTTCAACACATGTTACTTGACTATTTCGTAACAATCTGTTACGGAAATCGTAACGTTAGTTTGCACGACAGTCTAACTGACTGCACGATGTTAAAAAAATGCACTCACGTGATATGATAATGATATTGTTAAAGCATAAATTATTTTTGTACATCTTTCAAACCAGTAATAACAAAATTCTCTCTTAAATTGTAGTTTGTTACTAATTAATTTAATCCTCTGGCTCAGTGATGGCATATGTAAGGATTTGTCATACGGAATATACGGAATTCGAATACTCGAAAAACTGCGTACGGTATGTGTTCTAATTTTCACAACTACGTTATTAAGCTAGTAAGTTACAAGCAGAACAATGCAACACACAATATAATCAAGTAACAATTTGATTTACCCCGTTTCATTATTCATTTGTTTATATATTATGAACCTATTTTTTAACTTTGCAGTGGGCACACTGAGCGGGAGACGGATTTTTAGTCTTTTCTGTACGGCAATGCTGCTCTGGCTCCCAAACTAATATCAAACATGGGCAATGGGTGATACAGCTCAACCTTTTACATGATCAATGATAGAACTGTTACGGAGTTACATATTACCTCTGATACGTATTTTTATACATTTTATACATATCCTATAATTCAATAGTGCGGAATTTTACAAAAAAATTGAAATGCCTGCAATTATTATTTTAAAAATCTTCCCATTTACGATTGTTTAGAACCTACAGTCACTGTCAACATAATAATAGTGATAAAAAAACTTACCATGAAACACGTGAGAAGTACTGCGGCTACAAACTTGTCTGTGACCGTAGCGTGAATATTAATGATTAAAAGGTCTTTAATCGTCAAACCAAAAATCAAAAACAAGCCGAAAAGATGAGTCCATATGTTCATAGTTTCGTTAGTCCACCAGAACACACTAAAACAAAAAAAAAATGTAAGAAATATAGCACTGATCCAGGTAAATGACTATTCATTGGCAAAATTGTGCAAAGTAGTTATACCCTGCCAGTAAAATTAAAAAAATAGGGCTAAATGCATCGTAGCAAGCGTGTCAAGAAGCCAGAGAATTGTAGTCTTAATATTTTATTTGGTTTTGTGTGTTGTACATACTGTGTTTTCCAGCTCAGAGAATGCGTTCGTGATAATGGTCTATGTAGCCTTGAAATGGGGAAATACTTACGATAAAAATTTATTTATTATTTTATTTTATTTGCCCGGTATTTTCTGCACCATGCGAAATTGTACATATCTAGTAAAAACATCATATTACTTCCATGTAAATACAGCCATCACCAGCCACCTTTTTAAGGTCGTCGGTCCACCGGGCTAGAGGGCGTCCCACGCTTCGCCTTTCCATACGCGGTCTCCACTCTAGGACACGTCTGCTCCATCGGCCATCGGTCCTCCGACAGACGTGGCCAGCCCACTGCCACTTTAGCTTCCTAATTCTGTGAGCTATGTCGGTAACTTTGGTTCTCTTCCGGATGTCCTCATTTCGAATGCGATCCCTTAGAGACACTCCGAGCATAGCTTGCTGCGTTGCGCGCTGTACGACTTTAAAGTGCATAAGTCATGACTGGTAGGACGCACTGGTCAAAGACTTTCGTCTTTAGACTTTGCTGTATAGGCGACGTGAATACTTGACGAATTTTACCAAATGCTGCCCCAGCTTGATCCTCCTGTCGGCTTCCTTCTCAAAATTGTTTCGGCCCAGTTGGATTTTTTGTCCAAGGTACACATAATCCTGGACAACTTCGAGTAAGGTACCCGCGACGAATACTGGCATAGGCACGACGTGTTGGTTGAACATGACTTTTGTCTTATCCAAATTCATGCCAAGGCCCACTCGTCGATATGATTCATCTAGGGAGTGTAACATTTCGCTCAGTTCTTCCAATGACTCTGCCATAATAACAATGTCTTCAGCGAACCTTAGGTATGCGATGTATTCGCCGTTTATGTTTATGCCCCGCCCAGCCCTGTCCAAGGTTTTGAATACATCTTCTAGCGCATTGGTGAACAGTATCGGGGATATAACGTCCCCCTGTCTTACACCTCTACGCAGCTGGATGGCACTTGTCCTATGGTCCTGGAACTGGACGGTCATCGTAGCAGCGTTGTAAAGACATCGCAGATCCTCAATATATCGCCAGTCTATACGACATCGCTGCAGAGAATCTAGCACAGCCCAGGTTTTGATGGAGTCAATCGCTTTCTTATAATCCACAAACGCCATACACAGCGGCTGATTATACTCTTGAGTTTTTTTTATAATCTGCCGTACAGTATGAATGTGATCTACGGTACTGAAGCCTTTCCCAAACTCAGTCTGTTCTGGTGGCTGAGATTCGTCAAGTCTTCCAGCGAGACAATTCGTGACGACTCTAGAGAACAGCTTATATACGTGGCTTAGAAGGGATACCGGTCGGTAGTTCTTAATTAGAGTTCAATCTCCCTTTTTAAAGAATAATACCACCACGTTTCCATGCCACGCCTCTGGTGTAGTTTCGTTATGGATGACAACATTAAAAAGCTTTGCTAACTCTTTAAGGACTGGAGTGCCGCAGATATTTAAAAGCTCAGTCGTAATGCCGTCATCACCCGGAGCTTTGTTGTTTCTAAGCTGTTCCATAGCCGCCCTAATCTCACTTTGGTCAACGTCCAGAATATCCTCGGAGAAGTGACGCGTCAGTTTGGCTCTTGGATCTTCGGTTATGAGGGATGTGGGCCTGTGACGTGTAGATTTGTCCATAAAACAATTCTAGTTTTGTTCTGCGGTGGGTAGAATTTGCGTGCCATTTCTTTTACCGTCTTCACTAAGTTGTGGGTAATTATGTCAACGTCGCCTGTGGTTTCCAGCGAATCGAATCTATTTTGAAGTTTCAGGTGAAACTTACCGTAGCTTGAGACTGTAAAGGCCCAAGAGTAGACTTCATTAGACGATTTCTTTCGGCCTTGTAATTTATATTTAGAGTGCCTCTAACAAGTCTGTGATCACTGCCGGTATTGAACCTATTAATCACTGAGACATCTCTAAATATGTTCCGTCTATCTGTCATAATAAAATCTATCTCATTCCTAGTTACAGCATCGTGACTACGCCATGTCCACCTTCTATGGGAACTCTTCTTGTAGAACGAGTTCATCAAAAAGAGCCCTTCCATCCGAGAAAGTTTACCAGCATTTGTCCCCTGTGTTTTCGCTAACCCAAGCCATAAGGACCGATTCGTCGCGTTCTTGAGCTCCCACTTTGGCGTTAAAATGTCCCATCACAACGTTGTAGTTAGCCTTGGTGGTGTTATGAAGGGCCTTGATGATATCTTTATATGTGGCTTCGGCTTCTTCATCAGAGTGAGACGAGGTTGACGCATACACCTGTACCACCTTCAGAGAGTATCTGTTGGTGAGCTAAAGGACAAGGTATGCCACCCGAGTTGACCAGAAAACCAACTTCGCCTTGGGATTGGTCATCACTTTCTCGAAAGTAGAATAAGTTTCCTGACTCCAGGGTCAGCGTGTCCTCACCCTGTCTACGGACTTCTGATAAACCCAGTACATGCCAGTTTAAGAGTCTTAGTTCTTCTTCGAGTTCTACGAGGTGATGATCCAACCTCATCGTGCGTCCATTGTACGTTGCCAAATGTAGTCGTCGTTTATGGTAGCCGTTTGTCGTTACCCGGAGATTTCTAGCACCCTCTACCCCACCGGTAACTGAGGGCCGTTTTTTTTCCTGCCTTCACCATATTGGGTTTTGCCCATAGTCACCACGCTGGGCAGATGGGTTTGTGACCGCAGTTAATTCAGACTACTACCGGATGTTGCTCCTGCCCAACATCAGTCTGTGTTTGGGGTAGAGAAATAAGACCCCTTTTACCTCTAAGTCACCTTTTACGACATCCCAGGAAGATAGGGAGTGGTTCAATTCTGTTCTGCCGGAACCACACGGCTCCTATACACCGATGAATCCTACGTAGATTCTTCGCCCTCTACTCCAAAAGCCTTGACTGATGGAACCACTAATGGCATAAAAAAAACTATTTCAAAGGGCCAACAAATTGACATTGTTCACACAGGATCTGAAAATGGTTTTATAACCTCGAATTTCTCTTAGGGAACTATTTAGGGAAATTGATATTTTAACTGTTCCTTGCCAAAATATCTTAACTTGTATAATGTACGTACGCAAAAGTTATCACTTATTTGCTAAAAATAGTGACCTACACAGTGTTAATACAAGGAATTAGGATAAATTGGTATTTCCAAAATGTCGTCTTCAGAAGGCACATAGCCCTTTTGCAATACAATGTAAATATTTTTACAATAAATTCCAGATCATGTAGTCTCCAAATAAATTTAAAATATATGTCAAAGAAAGTTTAATGAAAGAAGCTATCACAACGTTGATGAATACATTAACGATTAATATGCTTGGGACAATTAGAACTTATTAATTTGTATTGGTATTGGTGCATTTAAAATATTTATTAAATTAAAACATTGTATATTATATAATGTTATAAGGCTATATTCTATTTTAGTATGAAGTTGAAAAAATATCAAAGATTAACTACTGAGTTTCTTGCCAGTTCTTCTTGGTAGTAAATCATTCCGAACCGGTGGTTTTTTATTGCACATATTCTCGTTCTCTAGTAAAAACCTATTATTAATAAAAAAAAATGATTCCCGCTCTGGGCTAATTTTTATATCGCGTTTTTCTAATGATTAATATATTTTTACAATTAATACATAAAAGATTATGACAAAAATATTTGTTATCATAAATTTATTAATATTTCTTGCGCGACAGTACTCATGCGCAAACATCCCCTCCACATTTCGCTCACCGCTAGACTTAGGTGCCGCGGCCTATAGGTATACCGCACTAGAAACTTCTCTTGAGGATATTATTTTTATATTTGAGAATTTTTACATGATAGAAAACAAATCGCAACACCTAATTTGCTCAAACTCTAAACATAAGATGGCGGACAAAAACGTAACGTGAGTTACTATGGAAATACCCATACCATAGCAATACCACACCGATAACCAAATTTAGCGCGAGCAGAGCCCCGTGTAAAAGCTAGTGTATTAAAAATTCTTTTAGTCCAACTAAAGTGAAAGTTCCTAAAAAATTTTAACGGCTGTTACACGATTTTTGTTGATTTGATTCACGCTCACAACACGACAAAGCGCGTTTTGATTACTCGTTTACTATTATCTGTTTCTTATGTGGCTCAGCCTGTGATCCCAGAACCAGCACATTGCCAATTTTGGTTGGTGAAAGAATCGCCTGAACAGAATTGATCAGTTTTCAGACTTATCAAAATGTACAGTATTATCTTCTACTAGCTTAAGACTTCATAAGTAAACAACATTTACCACCCGCACAGCCTAAAACGAACATCACGCCACACACACATACATTTTAAATAAGTAAGGGCATATATTGAGGGAGATTGTAATATTCATAATAAATTACTATACTCTAATATTAAAAGATTTATTATATTTTAATAAAATTTTAAAAAAATGTGTATTTACAAGAGATGAGAGGAATTGCATGTTTACGGGGAATTTTGGCTGGAAGAATGTCAATTTCATAAAATGAAACCGGATATTTAGGGCAGCTGAAAAATACGTGGTTTCTCTAACTCTGATGTTAGCTAAGAAGGACTAACCTTAGACGACATATTGTAGAAGTCATAGATTTAGTTACAGATGTAGAACGACGGTTTTGAAGGAGTTGTAGCTTGATTGTGACCATTTTTCTTTTGTAGCTCTTGATTGTCAACATATGTAATCCTAGTCTACTGCAAGTTGATTTTTTGCTAGACGTTGCAAATTTGAAGGAAATTTTTTTTTGTTATGGATTGACCAACTCAATTCAGCAGCAACTTTAACCCATCGGTCGGCCTCTTTATTTCTTTCTACTTAGTTATGACCTACGCGAAAACAATCTTCCTTGAAGATGACATTTATTTATTGTTTTCTATTTCGAGAATGATAGAGGATTTATTTAGTTTAGGTATAGTTAAAGATATCTGAATTATTCTGAATTCAATCCAGATTTTCCTACACAAACTTTATTGGACTGAAACATATCGCCTGTCACAATGCGTTATTATTATATATATCGCTATTTACCACAATAGCAAAAAGCATATCTACATATTTTTGAAATGCCAGTAAATTATTAAATAATCAGGGGGGCAATTCCCATACTTAATCGCTATCCGATTATCGTCATCAGATCGATATCAATTTATTGTCGGATCCTACAACCATGTATAGAATGATCTAGAATTCTTGTCCTCTTGAACACCATTTGCATAATTTGAATATCGAAATAGTTAAAACGAGTTAATTCAATGAAAACTGGGGTTATTTAATAATTTACTGACATTTTAAGGATCAATATGCTTTTTAAGAATATGATAATAATGCGTTTAGAGAAGACAAATGTTCATACTCAAAGATATTTAGTGTAACGCAGTTTAAATGAAACAATTGTTGTCGGGTTCAACTTAAACAAAACCATTACGTTTCTGGCAAGTTTAAAAACCAATAAAATAATCTTACCTTTCCCAACATAATTTGGTTGGCAAGAATTTTCTATATCCTTCCCTTATAAATGGATTGTGCCGTAAATATTCGGGAGCTTCTTCATATTTTAGCAGTTTTCTGTAATTGATGTATTCTTCATCTTCCTTTGACAAGTTGTTGTTATCCTGGAGTTTTTTTCCCCGCCTCAGTAGCGTATAAGTTGGCATTCTGCTTTTATTTCCTACCTTGAACAAAAGAAATTAATGTTGTGTTTATTTCACAATGATGGTGATAAGAAATTTAATCTAAACTAAATTATAAATGCAAAAATGTCTCTGTCTGTCTATTTGTTTGTTACTTTTTCAATGCCAAACCGCTAAACCGTTTTTAATTAAATTTATCAAGGTGATAACTTGCACCTTGGGAGAGAACATATGAAGGCTACATAAAACCGTCAAAAGTGAGTCCGATGATTTACTATTAACAAGGAGTTGCCAAAGACATTGCCAGTGCGGTTTCAGGTTGTGGAATGAGCTCCCTGCCAAGGTTTGCTCTAAGGACTACAGTATGGGGTTCTTCAAAAAAGAAGGGTCGGCAACGCGCGAGTGATACAAGCGTCCATAGGCTACGGTGACCGCTTGCCATCAGGCGGACCTTATGGTTGCTTGCTACCTTAGTGGTATTAAAAAAAAATAGAAATCCCACGCCGATAACTCTTCTGTTACATCCAACATACCACATGAGGAAGTTAGGTATAAGGAAAAGACCTTTTAGTATTATAAAAAACAAAAATATATTTTAAAAAATACAATAATTCCCCTTCTGCAAGCCTTCGGTAGATTTTATAGCATCATAATTTTAATTTTAAAACTTTAACACGGTATTTTTGAAATCATCCGAAAATTCGTGGTTTTCTGGAAATTTTAAAAAAAACGGGCAAGTGCAATTATCTATAAAAACGGCAAAAAGATTACGTTTGTTGTTTGGGATCCCCCCTTAAATATTTGTTTTATTTTAATTTAAGTACTTATTTATTTTTAAAGTGAATATATAACTAAATATTATGTGAATACTCCAAGCGTCTACCTGTTTCCGTTATGTTGTTATAGCGGCAACAAAAATACATCATCTATGAAAATGTCAACAGTCCAACTACCACGGTTCACGAGACAGAACCTATTTCTAAGACAGCGAAGTCTTAGAAATAGGTTCCCGTTTGTACCGTTTAGGTACGAAACCCTAAATCACAACAAAATCGAAACCAGAAATGCGTGGTTTTCTGAAAATTATAAAAAAACTGATTTACAACAAAATCGAAGCCACTACACTGACAATTTCCAGATTGGTCTCAGAATTTTGAGCTTTTCACGAGCTTGGTATTTTTGAGAAAAAATACCGATTTCTGGTCTGAAGTGAGCAGAACAAGCGAAGACCTTATTGAACAAGGCGCGTACCGACCGATTTTAATGATTCTTACGTCAATTCATTTGACAGAGTGACAGAAAACAAAAATAAACATGGCAACAACCAGACGCCATATTGTACCAAAGAAATAAATGAAAGCGAACGATCTATTTCAAGTGTGTTATCACTGAATAGGAATTTAAAAATCATCTTTAGGTTTTCTTTATAATTTTTCAATAAGAACGACCATTTTGGATATATATAACGCTTTAAAGTTGGTTAGCAACCACTCTAACTGAAATCTTCATATTAGAATGAATAATCAGTAGTTTAGGCTTAATAATCGCCACAATATTAACTTCCTCAATGAAATGACAAGATTTCGATATTCACCGTCGTATAATTTTAACTAAAAAGTGTCAAATAAAAATAAATAAATTATTAAAAATAAAATCAAAAAACCGAACTGCGTATAAAAACTGAAAAAAAGCAACTAAATACTTCCTCAATAATCACTCCGTCTATTGGTGAACACCGTATGAAAATCCGTTCGGTATTATTAAGTTTATCGCATTGAGACAGACAAACAGACGGACACATACAGACAGAAAAACAGATGCGTCGGGGGGACTTTAATTTAAAATATGTAGTATAACTATGGTCGAACGAAATAAGTAAATAAATATATTTTCTTCCAATTCAAATCTGTCAGCACTGTCGTGTAGTCTAGGCCTTACATGGTGGCGCTTATAATGTCACCGCACCGCTCTACCACCGCCCGTTGCTTGTGGTTTGTAAGGCACCACCGCGCACCGTGCCGTCGGTAACTTTGCGAGGTAATACTTACCAGATGACGAAATCTATATAAATTAAAATCAATGGCAAAATTTGTTGCTAAGCGCAAAACTCGAAGACAGCTGGACCAATTCGGGTATTTTTTTTTGTTGTGTTTATTAGTGTTAGGGCAAAGTTTTTATGAAAGACAAAAACGGTCAAGTGCGAGTCAGACTCGCGCACTAAAGAAAAATCGAAGACGGCTGGACCAATTCGGGTATTTTTTTTGTTGTTGTGGTTGTTAGTGATAGGGCAAGGTTTGTATGACAGAAAAAGCGGTCAAGTGCGAGTCGGACTCGCGCACTAAGGGTAAACCGATTTTAAAGAAATTTTGGTAAGTTGTTATACACACGCCGAGGAAGGTTTCTGAGACAGAAAAAAGGGTCAAGTGCGAGTCGGACAGGGTCAAGTTGCGAGTTGTTATGCACATGCTGGGGAAGGTTTCTGAATTAGTACAACCCTTTCACAATAGGTTGGGGCGGCAGTTGTTTTAAAAAAAGAAACAACGTTCGCCGGGTCTGCAAGTAGATAATGAAAACAACAACCAAATTCAAAAAGATGCACTAAAAAGGTAAGAATAATTAATTCCAAAAATCTGATCTATATTACAGGTAAATTTTTGTATCTTTGTATCTAATAGTGTATTAATTATATAATATTAACCCACTTAAATTGCATGACATCAACTGTATTATAGATGAGATTTTTAGGAAATAATTAATTTTAGGGAGGTACCTTTTTAGTGCATCTTTTTGAAGTCTGTTGTTATTTTTGTTAAAAAGTTTTTATTTTTTTATATAAGTGACACATTGGTTTAATTTTTCGTACACTAAAACATTCATACTCATAACAAAAATTCGTTCAAATTTATATGACTCTTTTGGGGATAACCTTTTCCAACAAAAGAAGGAACTCAGTAAACAACAATACCTAGGACTAGGGTTGCCATCTGTCCGGGTTTCCCTGGATTTGTCCTAGTTTAGAGGTTGTTTGAGGCGCTCCTGGACGGGGTTTCATTTATAGTCAGGGTTTAAAAGTTCCTAAAAACTTTAAGAACCTTTTGCTTTGATAACAGAGTAAAAATGTAAGACTGCAAACAGTTTCTTAACATGTTTTGTTTCTTAAGAAGGCTAAATTAAGTTTATTTTTTGATTTTCTAAGTTTTTTTAATAAGAAACTGTTGATACCCAGGTTCTTAGCTCCAAAATCAAGAGCTTTACGCTTCTTGTCCTAGTTGCTAGGTTTTAGAGATGACAACTTTACCTAGGACAAACCTTGGGTATTTAGTGATAGTTTAATAAATTTTATAGATTATGTGAGACAAATTATTAAGTCTTAATAATAGAACATGGAAGAGGATTTAATCATAATTTTATCTTCAGACGTACCAAAATGATTTTATGTGTATTTAAGATGTTACTTAAATTTTACACATGTAACTAACAAATGCTACATGTAATTGTGATCAACTAAATATCAATAGAATCATTTACCAGGTATATTTTCTCTATACAGGGTTAGAGGGAAAGTCAAACTAGATATTATAACATTGTTATTTGGGTCATTGCCAATAGATTTGACCATTGAACCGACTATGCAAAAGTTAACTGTTTTCTAGATACTGGACTTCTAATTTTTTATCAAAAAAATATGAGTTTTTGCTTTAATTTTACTAATTTATTTTAAATAAGAAGGTCAGGAATATCCTTGTTGATAACTCTGCCATAATAAATAACCAATCCACAGAGTTCAAAATCCGAAACATACAGAGTCATAAAATACCAGTCATGTCACACAGTCAGAACATAACGCTGTCCAAAAATCCAAGCCAAGTCACCATTCTCCAGACAATTGTGAAGAAAGCGCTTCGTGTTGCAGGCAGACTAAAGATACTTTACAAACTAATAACCGATCACAAAAATTTATGGCAGTCCACAATGCACATAAATAAAATAAAATAAAATAAAATAGCCTTTATTACTGTAAGTTTTAAAGTTAGTACATATAAATTAAAATTATAAAATATCCCTAATTACAGTGTGCCTTTCGGCAAAGGCCTCCTCCAATTCTTTCCACTGTGTTCTGTCCAAGGCGACTCTCCTCCAGTTTGGACCTGCTGTCAGTTTTAGTTCGTCTTCCCATCGTCTGTATTGACGTCCTCTACTTCTTTTGCCGTTTCGTGGATACCAGTGTGTGACAATGTTGCTCCATTTGTTTTTTGAAGAAGAAGAAGAACGCATCAAATGTCCTGTCCACCTCCATTTTTGTTGGTCTATTCTGATCAGTATGTCGGTTAGTTTTGTCTTACGCCGTATGTCGGTGTTTCGAATTTTATCTTTCCTCTTGATGCCGAGCATACTTCTTTCAACTGCATGTTGGAATGTTGTCAGTTTTTTCCTGTGTAACTGTGTAAGGGACCAAGTCTCACATCCGTATGTAACACAGGGCAGTATACAGATATTAAATACTTTTTTCTTTAGACCTATATTCATAGCCTTGCTCTTCATTATTTCTTTCATTGCCCAGTATTTTCTCCAGCCATTAGCAATTCTTTTGTGTATTTCTTTAGACATTTGGTCTTTGTGAGAGATTATTTGCCCTAAGTAAACATATTCTTCTACATACTCTAATATCTTTCCATTCACTTTGATTTCTGTCTTGATAGAGTTTGTCATCACCTTAGTTTTTTCTATATTCATGGTTAGTCCAGCTTTGATACTTTCATTTGTAAGCATTTCAATCATAACCTGCAATTTTTTTGGGTTTTCTTCAAAAAGAATCAGATCATCCGCAAAGCGAAGGTGGCTAAGTAATCTTCCATTAATATTTATACCGACTTGATTCCAGCTGATATTTCGGAAAATGCCTTCCAAAGCAACTAGGAATATTTTCGGGGAGATAGGATCACCCTGTCTAACACCTTTGCTGATTTGAAAGGTGCTTCCTAGTTTCTCTAGTTTGATTTTTGCTTTGCTGTGGTTGTATATTTCCTTTAATAGATTTAAATACACATTATTTATTCCCATTTGTTGTAGGCATTTCCACATATAGTTGTGATTAAGGCTATCAAAGGCTTTATTGTAATCTATGAAGGCGGTGTATAGTGGTAGATTGTATTCTCTGTATTTTTCCATTATTTGTTTAACGGTATGAATATGATCTAAAGTGGAGTAATTGGTTCTAAAGCCTGCTTGTTCTTCTGGCTGATTTTCATCAATCTTTTTACATATCCTGTTGAGAAGCACCTTTGAAAATATTTTATAGATATTAGACATAAGGCTGATGGGTCTGTAGTTATTGACATCCTCTTTAGAGCCTTTTTTATGTATCAATATTATATGCGATATGTTCCATTGTTGTGGGATGATGCCTGTGTTAACTATTTTGTTGAAGATATCTGTTAATAGTGGGCTTATCTCTTCTATGGTACCTTTTAGTAGTTCATTGTATATCATGTCTGGTCCAGGAGCTTTATCCAGTTTTTGACTCCTTATTGCTTTTTCCACTTCGCACTGTAGTATATCAGGTTCTTTGTCTTGTGTGCTATATTCTGAAGGGTTTATCACTTCGTTTTTGTTGTTTGCATTTGTCTCATAGTTTATTTGTTTACTTTGATCGGAATAAAGTGTCTTATAAAAGTCTGTTGTTGTTTCTAGAATGTCCTTCCTTTGAGTAAAACTCTTTTCTGCTTTCTTCAATTTTGGAATCCAGTCATTTTTCTCTCGTAGTACTTTCAGAGCCTTTCTTGTGCCACCAGATTTTTCTATGTAATGTTCCAACGTTCTTAGTCTCTTAGATCTTTGGTCATTCCTTATATGCTCTCGTATTTGTTTGCTTAGTTTATTAATTTTTCTTAAATTTCCTTTCTTGTCTTCTTGTATCATTTCTTTTCTTTCTGCAAGTAGTTTTAGCGTTTCGTCACTGAGTTTTTTTGATTTATTTTTTCCATGTTGTATGTTGCTAACACTGCTGGTCAGTTGTAATTCTAGGCTGTTATATTGTTCTGTAATGTGTAGGGTTTTGTAGGTTTCATTTTTTGCTAAGGAGTTAATTTTAGTTTTTATTTCTTGAAGATTTTCGTGTTTAAAATCTTTTCCTGTAGTTTTGTGTATATGTTTTCTTGATTTTTTAATGTTTTTTGGAAGTAGAGTTCCACGAACCATTCTGTGGTTAGTATTAAAGTTAAGATTTTGAATAATGTCTACGTCGGCAAAGGTTTTGGGATTATTCGATAGGATGTAATCAATTTCATTTCTAGTTTTTCCATCAGGGGAGACCCATGTCCATTTGCGTTTTGTTTTCTTCTTGAACTTAGAGTTCATTAGGTATAAGTTGTTCTCCATTAAAAATTCTGCCAGTCGTTGCCCATTAACGCTTCTTTTGCCATGGCCATGTTTTCCAATTATAAAATCTTCGTTGGCTTGTCTAGTACCGATTTGGGCGTTGAAATCGCCCATAACTATAGTGTTTTTATTTTGGTTGTTTCTTATGTGGTCCGCTAGAGTGTTATAGAAGAGCTCCGTCTCTGTTTCATCGGCTTGTTCTATTGGTGCATAGATTTGTATTAGTGTCCATTGTTCTGGGTAACCTGGGAGGAGTATGTTGAGTACAGCTATTCTGTCGTTTAAGCCTACAAATTCCTGGATATTATTCTTTAGAGATGCCTTTACAAGAAATCCTACACCTCTATGGCCAGCCTTTTCTCCTTTGTAATACATTACATATTTTGGATACTCTTCAATGCCTTCTCCCAGTCTTCTCATTTCACTAATACCAATGATATCCCAATTGAGGTTTTCAATCGCTAGTTCTAATTCTTTAAGACTTTCATCTGTTCTAAGGGTTCGAGTGTTAAGTGTTGCTATATGTACCTTGTTTGATGGAGGGTTGTGGTCGCATTCCCCACGGGGACCAGCCGGATTGGGGAGTAATCTGTCGTTATTGTTCTGTTTATAGTTGTCGTGCTTTTTCCTGGTTCTGGTCTGCCGTGTATAAGTTTTATTGATTGTTTGTTCTGCCAGTATTGGAAGCTGAGTTTGCTCTTGAACGAAATATTTGTGGGTGCGACTTACTAATTTTTGTAGGTGCCGATGTTTCGGTGTTTTTGCTGCCGTTATCATTATCTGAAGATGACCTTCTCCTTTTGGCATCTGTTATACCTTTTTCTTGTATTATTAGTTTGTCATATCGTATAAAAGCTAGTTTCCCATCCTTTTCTGCCTTAATTTTCATTTGTTTTAACTCTATACGTTTGTTTAGAACTTCCTTTGGATAGTCTTCCGTAGCATATATGTTAGAAGGAAAGTAGTGGTTATTCTTTAGAAGTTCATACTTCCGCCATGCTAGAGTGAGTGTTATAAGTATTGGTATTTTTTTACCTTCCATCTTCTTGCCGAGCCTTCTTAGGTTGCTGAGTTCCCACTGGTCCCATTCCCGCGTTTCTTTGTTTTTTCGACTAGTTTCGTTTAGTATCTCTAGTACGTTTTTCATGAGATCATTCGTGTTTGTTTCGGTTTCTGCTACGCTATGAAGTATAATGTTGTTTTTTCTTGTAGTTCTCTCTAGATCCCTGACTCGTGTCTGAAGAGTTTTTACCTCTTGTTTTAGGTTTTCGTTTTCTTCTCTCATTGGTTTTAGTTTTTCGTCAATAACATTTATCAGGTTCCTGTTAAATTTTTCTGCCAACTCTTCGGTTTGTTTTTTAAAATCAATTTTCATTTCTTCCATTTTTTCTAATATTAATTTTACTTGAAGATCCATTGTATTTTTGTTTCTCTGTTTTTGGTGGTTTTCTAGTATTTTTTTATATATATATACTGCTACCTCTTTATTTTCACAACTATTGCATTTATGAATTTTCTAAAGGGAAATTTTAATTTTTGAGTTGGCAACCCTTTTTATTGTTGTCTTGTTATGATAGATGTCAAATTGTTAAAATGATGACGAGTGACTTAATTACGTGTTAATTATTACTTTCACAAAACTGTACCGATTCACTTTAGGTTGTGGAAATAACATTAAATGTTTGAAACGGTGACTTTGACGTTTGCAACACTCTTTCGTTTATTTCCGCTTTTCGTACTGTAAATTTTACTGCTAGTGTGTAACCAGTGCTGTTAAATTCGTGAGCTGAGATATATCTTGACTTGCCACTGGCACTTATGATCATCAGCTTCGAATTGCCAATTTGGAAAAAGAAGAAGAAAAAAATTAATCACTACAATAACAATGCGTTGATACGCTTTTAGGTGTTTTCTTGTTGATTTAATCCTGAAACACAAGGTATTGATACTGATTTTGATGCTCCACTAGTAATTTGTTGTTTTTCACTCACTTTTAGCACTTATCACTTCTTATAAATATTTTTTATTCAATGATTTGTAGCAGAGTAGTTTTGCGTATGTTGTACTTTTGACAGCCGGAAACGGAAATGCACATACAATATAATTATTCTTCAATACTTGTCCTCGCAAGTTACCCCATGCGACCATTCTGGATACTAGTTCCCGCTCGAGGAGAGCTCTGCACTACATCCATCACAATTGGCCACCACATACCAAAAATGCATAACTGACCCTTTTTTCATTGTTTTGAGGTGGCATGTAGTAAACAGCTAATGATTGGTATTCTAGAATTTGGGCTTATTATTTATTAATCATGTTTGCCTTAGAATTTACAACAGACTGTAGTAGCTATTAAAATAATTTGCAAGATAACTTCCATAGAACTTTTTTAAATAACATGCTTCAATGTAAACTCTTAGTGAAAAAATCTATATTCAAATAGTTGTCCCATAGGGAGAGGTCCGAAATAATGCATGTGATTAACTTTCAAAAAAGTCAGATAGCAATAAATATTCATTTTTAATAAGTTATATCACAGTGTCTAATACATTTGATCATAATATTGAGTTATTCTTGACGTTAACATAGATAGCATTCTATTTGAAACCATGCTACTTGCATTTGAAACTTTGTGAGCTGGTTTGTACCAGTGCAGTTCTGATAAAATTTTAACTTAAGTAATTTTTAAGAATGCTTATACTTTTTTGAGCATGTACGTGTATGTTTTCTCTGCATTTATGTTGCTCAAACGGCCAGCGTAAGCTAAACTGCCTTTAAAGGTGTAAGTATAGCAGAAGCTGCCTAATGTGTAACATGCCAGCATACAGCATAACCTCCCTTTCTGAAACCACATACCGCACTGGACCTTCTTTTGTAGTGACACAATTTTTATAAGTAAATTAGTTCACATTTTATTTATTGAATTTTTGTTACAAATATATAATATTTGTTCTGCTTACCATCTAGATGAGTGTGGTCTTTTTTGTTTTTATTGTATGTTTTCAATTAATAAGAAATATTTTTTCTAATAATTTAATTTTATGACTTTATGGTAGAAAGCAATTACTTAATTAGTTATAATGTGTATTCACCAATGTTCAAACACCTGTTTGGGTTACCATTTAGAATAAAGACTAATCTTTAAATAAGCATAAATTATATTACTACTTAATTGCAATAATAAAAACCAAAAACAGATAGAGAATGAATTTTATCTAAGCGCTCTTAGTAATCAGAGTAATTATGAATGAGCGCAAGGAAGAAAACCTAATTTAATTTTTTTTTTATGTGTAAGTTCAGCTGTGGTGTGTGGACTAAATTTGGCGAAAAAAAACAAACTCGGTCAGGTTACAAAGCGTGCATTCGTTTCTTTATGCATTGGTGTCAAAACTATCAAATTTTAGTATCATCTGTAACTGTCATGCCATTGTTTACTATATTTTTGTAATTTTTGTCACTTTTCCCATTGAAAAATTTAACTTCAGACCCATGTCTGGAAGTGGGGTTTTTTGTGTTAATCTGTCAAACAGCTTACATATACCTAATGTTTATGGTAGTGTGTGTGTGTTTTATCGTAGCTGAGTACGTCAACCGTTATAAGAGACATAGGTTTTTTTCACTACGTTGTTGTAAGTAACGTTTCAAAGCCACACGAACGATAGGTGTAGGTGGCAAAACAGGCGTTATCAAAAGTGTGAATAGTAACAATCGTAGGAGCTCTTATCCCAAAACGGGGCGCAAAGTATTATAAATACATAAGAACAAAGGTATATGATACTCACTTTTTCTGCTGGTACGTATTGTATGGTTTCGGACTGACATTCAGTTACTTTACTTGTCATGGTTAAAGACATCTTTAAAATTATGAAATTAATCTAAAGTTCGTTCAATTAAAGCAAATTTCTAAAACAGCACTAAACTCAATAAAAGAAATCTAGCTAACTAGCCTAAAATAAACTTTTGTAAACATTTATATTTAACTTTTACGTCAATCATCACAGAGCTAAAAACAAAATAAAAACTTAAATTTATTTACATTTTGCAAAAAATAAATCACAAAGCGACAGCCGCCTATTTAAACTATGAAATCCACAGATTACTGAAAAGAAAAAGTGGTGGTTACGTGTGACCAGATTCAAATTTACAATCCTGCTAGTTTTTAAGCACAAAATCTAATCAACCTGCTCAATACTTTATAAAAAATGCTAAAATAGTAGTAAGAAATTTCTTTTCGATGATAAGGTTAGTTTATTTATTTTTTTTATCATAAAAAAATAGTATTTATTACCTAGAAACAAAACACTGAGATATTATTATACTATCCATGTCTTGTGAAAAGTCCTTGAGATGTGATGATGATTTCATAAAAATTTGTCGAGATGATTTTATAAAAATTTGATAGCTCTTAATTCATGCAGTTAAAGTTACATTATTTTCATTTAAATACATATATTTACCACCAGATTTTGCCCTGTCCTAAATTCGGTTATCGGTATAAGATTTCAACAGCAACTCCTCAATTGTAGAAAAAAAACTGACACACACTTGATGTTTTCAAGTAGCCTATGTCCTTTCTCGAGAACCAAACTATATCTTTGGCAAATATTATCTTAATCGGTCCAGCGGCTTAAACGAGGCTTCAGGTAACAGAAACACAGACAGAGTTACCTTCGCATTTATAATATTAGTATTAGTAGGGGTACCGGGGGGGAGTCGTAAGACATGAAAAATTGCAAACGTGTATTTGAACTAAATACTTTTAAAGCTATTGAAGAGCATCTGTATCGGTGATCTTGCTTTAAATCTGCTAGATTTAATAAATTTGATGCAAAGACTAAAATAAGAGCCCAATCTTGCTAAAATCGCAGAATCTTGCTAAATCTAGTCACACTGGGTTACATTCAGTTTGCACCAAGAAGCTTATATATGGAGTGCGGTCAAGGTACGATAAACAACGACCATATTGGCCTAAATATGACCAAATGACGTCACAACATGAATCTAAACTAATCCAACTTAAACAAACTGACTACAAATACCAACGCTCATAGCATGATGTTTCTTTTTTTTTTAGTTGTTTTATCTGTCACTGTCAAATATCATTTATTATTATTAATTATTTTTTCTGTTTGATTCATCTTTGCTTAAAAATCACAGTTAAAAGCCAGAGAACCTTAGACCAAGAAGACGTTTACAATTTACAAAAGAAAATATACTTCAACTGTCACTGTCAAATTTCGACAACGGGTCCAGATGTTTAACTACAACAAAACCAACTTAAACGTAGTATTTTGTGGTGATTTGCTGGACCGCAGCCATGGATGTCACTGGAGAGTGCAGTACAAACAAATAGTTGAAGCCATTTTTTTTTGTCCTTCGGATAATTTCCCTCACTGCTTAATTATGCTACTCAACCTTTCATTACGCACATAACAAACACATGTACTTCGAAATCAACTTAAATTAAAAATAATAAGACCCATTTATAAAAAAAGCCTAGGTAGTCTCAGCAACATAAATAATAACTACAGGCCAATAACAGTCATGTATTGATCAAATAATTAAGAGGTATCAAAATACCTGGAGAGAACCGTTTTGTTTTTCATTGATTATACTGTTATTTATTAAGTATTTATTTATTTCGTTATCAATATCAAAAGAAAAACAATACGGTTCTCTCTCAACTTTTAAACGTGTTTAGTTATGATATAAACAAATACTTAAATGAGAAAAATCATGTATTTACTATCTTTTTTTAATAATTTATGAAACCATCTTTTTTAAATTAGAAAAAAATGGAATACAAGGCCCAAGTTTAATATGGTTATGGAGGAAGCGTAAGCTATAATGCAAAAAAATTACATCTTATGCAAATGGGCACACGACATTGATTCAGATTCAGAGCTATTAATTCAAAAAAACTAAGCCTATGCATATACACCAAACGCGTTCAAAATATTTTACCAAGCCACCCATTGCGAGCCATGGTCATCTATGACTTTATAACCTAATTCAATGTAATTGTAAACATTTAGAATTAGTAAATGAGCATTTATACTTAATACTGTGTGTGTACTTTATATGTATACTATATATATGCACAGTAATACACAGAATACATTTCTTTTTATACCACTAAGGTGGTAAACAAGTAAGCGTAAGTGGTCTCCGTAGCCTACGGACGCTTGCAGCACCAGGGGTATATGTCCCGAATCGTACTCGGTGAGAATAGGCCATATCCAAACAAAAGGGACGTATGAGGCTGAGAAGGTGCATATATTACCCTAAACTTGGGTACTGTAATTATTTGTTTATATTGTCATACTAATTCGACTGTTGTGACTGTCAAATTGACACATGTTTATTGTGTTATTTCGATTACGAATTTTCTTGTAGATTTCTGTGTGTATTTAAGAGTTAATTATAAAAATAAGGAAAGTGCTGCATAATTCGTCATTGCAGAAGTATATGGAAAGCAGGTCGTTTCATCAAATTCACAGGTTTAGCCTAAGTTCACGTTTATATCACGTTTTACAATATTGCAGAATCCTTAGATGTCTTTTAAATGGTCTCCAGCGTTTTAGTTTTCATAATATTTCCATATTATTTCGATAGTTTCATCTAAGTTCAGACGGAAATCTACAAGAATACTGGAAATCGATGAAAGTTAATCAAACATCCGTTTTGAAAAACACAACAGTCAAGTTAGTGTGACAATGTAAAAAAAATATATTTGTACACGAGTTTTGGATAATATATGCACCCTATCAGCCTCAATGTTGACCGAGGTTGATTTGAGCTATAGTCCACACGCGGCCTCAGCGCGATTTGTGGACTGTGTATATCTTTTGTTTTGTGATGTATGCAGGTTTCCTCACAATGTTTCGCTTAACCACTAAGCCAGTTAAGTAAATATTTAGTATACTTGAATGATGTATTTCAACATACTTACTACACGTGTTATGCAAGCATCCCTCGTTCCGTTGTAAAGGAAAAGCGTAGAGAACTTGTGTCTCAAGACCACTCTGTCTAAGGTCTCTGACTGGGGACGGGAAAACTTGGTCCGAATCAACCCTACAAAGACACAAGTCTGCGCGTTCACCGCAAAGAAAACCCCATTCACTGTGGTCCCACAATTGTAGAACACTCTCCATCTCCAAGAGCATTCAGATCCTTGATGTTGACATCCCAGCTATGTGTAGTTCCGAAATCATCTACAAGACGACGTGAACCTGGCGTCCAAAAAACTTGATGTACTCAACAGAGCGAAGCAGTAATTCACGTCGGGGCTAAGGTTGCTGCATTACGAGTCGCAAATTCTACCCCGTATTGAGTACTGCTGCCATCTCTGGGCGGGTGCACCAAGATACCAGTATGGCCCTTTTGACTCGATTCAACAACGGGCTGTGAGAATTGTCGATGATCCCAAACTCACTTGCCGTATCGAGCCCTTAAGTCTGAGGAGAGACTATGCCTCCCTGTGTGAGTGCAGTACCGGAATGGTTGCATACAGTACCCAAACGCTTGGGTTGTGGAATGAGCGTGCAAGGTTTTCTGTAAGGAATACAGTATGAAGTTTTTCAAAAAAGAAGTTATTAGACTTCTGAAGGGTCGGCAACGCGCGAGTGATACCCCTGGTGTTGCTAGCGTCCATAGGCTACGGTGACCGCTTACCATCAAGCGGACCGTAAGCTTGTTTGCCATCTTGGTGGTATAAAAAAATGTACTCTGCGTATAACTGCGCATACATACATATATAAATAATAATAATAAATAAAAATAGTACAGAGTATATGTGGTTTCCAATTGAATTTATTATGGATTCATAGTCTTAAGTATAAATGCTCATTTATTAATTCTAAACGTTTAAAATTACGTTAATTGAATTTGGAATATAAATAAGACATCGATGATCATGGCTCGCAATGGCTGGCTTGGTAAAATATTTTAAATGCGTTGAGTAAATGTGCATAAGCTAAGTTTCTTTTTTTTGCATCGGTAGTTAGACGAATGTCGCATCTACTAAAAGCTCATATCGTTAAACATTAATTACGACAAAACATATTACTCGGTTTGCTTTATTAAAGTAGCACAATTTAACTTAAATATATAAATGTCTAATAGAATATAATAAATAAGATTTTTAGATAAGTCACGCTACACCATCGGATGTCAAACTAAGCAGATCTCGTTATGTGTAAAGCGGACAGCTGATACAAATATTTGTCAGTATTTATCTATATTTTAAGTATTTGTGTTATGAGTATTTATACTATGGCTATTTGTGTTAGAAGCATTTATTTGTATTATAAGTATTTATATTATAGGTATTTGTGTTAAAGGTGTCTATAAGCGACCTCAACTAACATAATTTCAAAATATAAAACAAAACAAATAAATATAGTTCATGCACAAAGATTTATAAAAAAAGTCACCAATGCCACATGCAGTACGAAATACGATTTATATTCTTGGCTTCGGTCCTGTTTCTGTCTACTGACCAAGCCTGCGCCAACGAGTGGCACGACATGCGACACTCGGTTTGCGTACCTTATAAAAATGTTATTTAAATACAATACATGATTCCTATCCTCATAGATAATATTATTAGTTATTTATTTTACCAACTTAGATATGTACGCTCACTAGCAATAATTAAGTGTAATGAAATTTATAAGTTCTCAGTAAGTGAATTGTTAAATTCTTATGGGAATTAAATAAAGTTCTTAAACCCCATTAAATATTTATTTATTTCGTTTCCGAAATACCTCTCAATTATTTTATCAATACCTATGACAATATGGTTTTTGGTTTGTAGTTATTTATGAATTGATCATTGATTTCGAAATACATATGTTTATTATGTGCGTGATGACAGGTTGAGTAGCGAAGTTATTAATAAGGGAAGTTATCCGGAATGTAACCACAAACTACTCAAAAACGTCAAAAACGACAAAAAAATGACTTCAACTATTTGTTCGTAGTGTACTCTCACACAACACTTGCACAAAACTAAAATATAAAATCAGTACCTCTTAGTGTTATGTATTTCTACTTCTTAGGAAAAATATGGCTTCTTCAAACAGTTATGCATTGATTTTGTTCATGTGTTTCTTTATATATTTAAATACTACATAAAGGAACACAATACATTGTTATTTTGAGTAATTATTGTGTACATTTTAATTTGCATATTATTTTCTTATTATCTTTTATAAGATATTTACGCAATAAGGATACGTCAAATGTTAATATATAATTTGAGATTTGAGTCTGTTATAAAACTACAGTTTTCTATTTGTAAATGACAAGAAATTAAAAAAACGCTCATTAAAATCTAAAGGATCTATTATAAAAGCAATTTATTGAGCAATGATGAAAAATAAAATTGGTACTTGCGTATTCTTTACATCAAACCTGAAATTTCCAAACACAAATTATTTTTTTTCGAATGATTTCAATACTTGAAACATTTCATCAAATTTTCCTCTCTCTCTTTGACAGACGGACGGACGGACATGAGAGTGATCTCAGAAAGGATCTGTTTTTACTTTTATGGTACAGAACCCTAAAAATGAAGAAAAACTATGTACCTACTGAAGTTTTCCAAAGACGTGAAAAAATATATCTTTCGCAATTTCTCATGGTCACCCTATCAATATACTCAAAGCGATTTCAATATCAAAAAGTTGAGCCTTAAAAAAATATTATTACTGCGCTCTCCAGTGACATCCATATATATAAGCTTCTTGCTTTGCACATTTTCAGGGATGTAGTTGTTAATTTAGGTCGAGCGCACATTACGAGAAATTTCCGACAGAAAATTCTCGCGCGACCCAGACGCGTACTCCGTGCATACATTTTGTACTAGACCCCACACGCATACGAGACAAAATGTATGCACAGAGTGTCCATCCGGTGCGTACGAGAATTTTTCTATCGGAAATTTCTTGTAGTATGCAGCCGGCTTTAAGAGTGTGTAAATGTGCCATTAAAAATTAAAAATGAATAGGTAGGTACTTTTTAAAAATATATCTCTGGCATGACCTCGACTTGTATCAAAACTACGTTTTTATTTATAATTTTATGCTTATTTAATTTAATAGGTTTTGAGTAAGACCCTGGACTTGCTGTAGAAACTTAATTTAGCACATTTTAAAAAATAGTCTTTCTACATCTATGGCACTTCTTAGCATATAAGCAGCATATTTAATCTTTCGTTATCCGTGGTACCCCCAGTCGTACCACCATAATTACTTTTCCCTAACCGTGATACCACAGTTACTTTTTATAACCTTGATATTTTAATGGAACCACGGTTAGTTTTTTCTACCCCTGGTACCACCGGGTCGTCCACCAGAATCCCCAACACGATACCCCCAGGGGATCCCAGTGAACTCCTCTGTTCAATAGAATCCCTTGTAAATTCCACTGATCTTGTGCCTTTATTGTAGACAGCACTACCAGCCGCAATTTTGGTAATGCTGTTTACAAATTATGACACTACCATGGCACCTTTCAAATGTTTTATAGTGCAATCATAAACAAAAATACAAAAAAAACGGCCAAGTGCGAGTAAGGGTTCTGTTCGTTCGAACAAAATTGACGCAAAAAAACGATTATTCCCACGGACGGTTTTGTATTATTTAAACTTAGACTTTTGAATCGTCAGTTTCATTATTAATTTTAAAAATTACCACCGGTTTGGAATGATGTTTATGATTGTACTATACTCGTAAAACATTTGAAAGGTGCCATGGAAGTGTCATCATTTGTAAGCTGCGGCTGATGGTGCTATTCGCACAAGATCAGCGGTATTTACAGGGGATTCTGATGTACTGATAAGTTTACTGGAATCCCCTGGGGGAGCGTGTTAGGGGATTCTGGTGGATGACCCGGTGGGACCAGGTTTAGAAAAGACTAACCGTGTTTCCATTGAGGTACCAAGGTAATGAAAAAGTAACCGTGGTACCTCTGGTGGTACGACTGGTGGTACCACGAACAACAAACGTATTTTGTTGGTATTTTACATTAAATTCCACTTGACATAAACAGAGGACAATTTTGAATACAAATGACCAAAAGACGTCACAACTACGGTCCATAAACTTAAATCTAAAATAATCCAACCCAAACTATATATAACTTTCTACAGACATAAATAACCACAGGTAACGGGAAGTAATTCCAATTTTTTCGTAGTTTTACGTGTCACCAACTGTCAATGTAATGCTTTCTTGTGGTCGTTCATTCCATAAATATAGAAAGACTGATGGATTTCAATAAGTTGAACAAAGTGCCTGTCAACAGTGATCGTCATTATAATGCTTTTTTAAGTGTATTAAAAAGAAATACAAATACCGTTTGCCCACGCCATGAAGCAGTGCGCGCCATCAGCCGCCGGCAGCCATGTTATTTTGTAGCCAGGTGGTAATAAGGCGTCTATTTAATTTCTTAAAAATATTCTGTTTTTATCTCCAAAATGAGTGATTAATAACCATGATATGTAACATTCCCGGTTGTTCTAGTCCAGTGGATGTTTTAAACGAGAAAAATATAAATCTGTCGTTCCATCAGTAAGTCGAACTCGTTTTATTGTGATTTTATAAAGTTCAAATGTTAATGGCAGGTACAATTCAACTAAGAGTGACACATATGTTTGTTTTGATGTTACTTTTACAAGGATATTTCTGATACATCAATAAAACTAGTATTTTTAATACTACCCTGAAACTTGGGCGAGTTTTAGTGCACATGACAAAATTTCACCTAGAAGTAACAACCTGTAATTAATAAAAAAAAAATCTCAATTGTTTCCCGCTCTGATCTAATTTTTCTGTCGCGTTTTTTAATGTTCAATATATTTTTACAATTGATACATAAAATATTATAACAAATATATCTGTTATCATAAATTAATAACTATTTCGTGCGCGACGGTACTCATGCGCTAAAATCCTCTCCACGTTTCGCTCACCGCTTGACTTATGTGCCACTGCCTATAACTATGGTAAATAATAGGTGGTTCAAATTCTTTGTCTATACGCATTGTACAGCATTCGTTAAAATTCAGATTATCAGGTATATGAGCGTGCATGCTATAGATTAGTTTACTTGTTTACGAGTTATTACTTTTCTCGCCAATGCAAAAGCAATTACAATGTTTACACTCTTATATGTAAGCTTAATGATGTAAACACAATATTTGGTTTTACATTGGCTGTTCTATTGTGACTCAAATGATTTTTTGGTATTGATTGTAGCCATGGTCATATTTTTGTTGATTACAGGATAAGTTTTGCAGCAATGATAATGACAACAAATATATAGTTGCATGTTTATTTTCTATAAGAATATTTTTATGTTTTTTTTTTGTTGGTTATTTTGGGTATAGATTAGATAAGATTGTTGTGTAGCGAAAAGGCACAAGACCATTTAATACATATCTAATTTTGTGTTAGTGTAGCATTTATAGGTTAGATCTTAATCTGTTGGTGAAGTAAAATAATTACCATGCTTTAACTTTACAAAGAAATATAAAAACATGTTTTGATTAGATTTGTAAAAATATTAATTAAAATTATACTTACTTTGTAGTAATAATTAAGATCATAATTACTTTTAGATTCTTTTATGCTATGATTTTTTTATTTTATCGATAATTTTGATCGACAGGTCAAGCTTTATCTGTTTATATATAAATTCACCCAAGTACCTGAAAAATTCAATTCAGTAATACTAGCTAATGCACTGTAACAAAGTGCCGTATTCAAAACAGTGTTATTATTTTTTTCTCCTTTTTTTTTTTAAACTTTGGTAACTTTGTACATGTTTTCCTCGCCCCCGCAAAAAGTGGCAGATTATTTTGTACGGGAAATGGACTCAAGTTGCTCTGTGATAGACTGTGGCAAAATGTGGAACCGAAATGTATTCTTTCCAGTAAATATATATTAATCTATTTAGGTTCAACTTATAAACATTATCCATTGTGGTTTCTTAGCTCCGCGAATACGCTCGCTAGTAAAACAGTAATTATGGATATAGATGGTGATTTTGGAGAACATAGAACTTTTTATTTTATTAGACAACATTAGGTCCATATAATAATAAGCAATTCACTATACACACAAACTTAGATATACTCGTGAATATAATGGGTAATACCCTGGGGCACTATTGCTTTACTTGACAATGGACCAACAGGATGACCTAATTTTTTGCAGGCATTGTAGGGCTAGGCTAGGTGGAAGGACGTCAAAGAATGTAGATTCTTTTTTCTTAATTAAGAGAAATGGAATTTTTCACAGGTGATAACGCGAGATAAATTAATGTTGCAAAGGTGCTACGAATAACAAAAATCAGACACGATCACAGAACACATACACCGATTGCTAAATTGCGAGAAATTCGCTATGAAAAAAAGGCCCTATGCTTATCATCTCCTTTTTTAAAAAAAATGTGGTACTAAAATACTTACGTCATTTCCGAAACAATGTCAGTGTTACCAGTAAGTAAATAAGGTTTTGTACGAATTACAAAACTCTAAAATTATACTTTAAACTTTCTGAGACTTGACGGGTTCCACTAATTATAAATTATAAATACTAATTATTATTAATATAGTTTAAAAAGTTTTTAATATTATTTACACATTGCATTTGAATTAAATCACGAAAGAAATTCAAAAGGTTTTACGCAAAATACGTAATAATACCTACTTCATTCATTGTATTCATGAACGCTTCCATAGGAAGTACCGATTTTCCTGTTTGCATATTGTCCATTCGATAATATCGTGTTAATTTTAGCAGAAGTTACAATCTTTTGTGCATTCAATTATTTCATTATATCAGTTATTTTTATTTTCATTTTAAGTATTTAAAGTTTTCTCACGGTTGCTTGTTTTTAATTATTACTGCTTTAACGATTATAGTGGTACTTTTGCGTTTAGACGGGAGCCATCTTGCAATCTCTAATCAAAGGTCCTTGGTTCACAGTTTCGTTGTCTAGTTGAAAGTCAGTTTATTCCAGCATAAAATAATCAAATGGCGTTAAAACGAATTAATAGGGTATGTATTAATAATAAGTTTCAATATTTCAGTGTGTGAAGGCGTAAAGTAGTAATAAATTGATGTGTCAGCCAGCTCCGTAGTGAATGTTTCGTCATTGTGAATACCTATTATCATAATTCCTTCTCGATATTTCCGTGTAAGTGAAATATTGCAAATTAAAAGTTACATTAAACATAAAATACTATGATTTGGTTGCTTACGGTGATAAAATCTTTAAATGGGTGTCGAATTTGTGCACACGGTGTAACTACATAAAATGTCGGAATTATGTGCCAATCCGATATTTTCTTGTCATTCATGTAACTATGATGTGAAAATATCCGTGCTGAATTCTCATGGTATCTAGTCTGATCAAAATTTCGAGTTAGTATTTTGTTATTGTAGGTTGTACTATGTTTATCGCCAGTTTATTTTTGCTTGTGATGATGTGACATGTCCAGACGTAGGTATTATGTTTCCCATGGAAAAGTGTAGTGTGAAGATATTTTTTACTTTTTAGGAATTACAAGACCTGGGTAGAGATCCACCAGCACAATGTTCTGCAGGACCACATGGAGAAGATTGTAAGTTACTGCATATTGTTAGGTACTTTATTATATTGTGAGTCATTGTGTGGTCTGTCATTATTCAATACTTATGCTGGTGCCTATTAATATGTTGTCTTAATCTAGTTTTGTGAATAATTGAGTGTTTGTTCTATGTAGTTTTGTATAATAGTAAACCTTGTTTTTTAGGTTTTTGTCTTTATCCTTTTTGTCTGAACCATTCTTCAAGGATTAGTGTATTAGACAAGAAACCTATTGTTCCTACTCTTTATTTTTAACACTAAACAAAATATTTAAAAGGGATTGACATATTTACTCTTGTCAGATTAACCTGCCCTGCTGTCAGTAATTAGTAAAAGAGAAGGAATTTGGATGTATTTCTGGATATTTGTCACTATTTGGTGTTGAAATTAGTGCATATATTGAATAAGAATTGTTACAGGTATAGAACAAAACAAACTAGTTAAAAAACATCAATAGTATTGATTTTTTACTCAACTATTTTCAACTAAGCAATATAACCACTAAGGTAATTTTGACCTATGTTTCACAGTGGGTACTGGCTGGTTTGCAAACAACATTATATGTCTGTAAGTCTTACAAGTTCTTTTGTGAGGAATTTTATTCAGGGTGCGTTCCAAATCACAACAAGGAAGTTAAAAAAGTGGTCTTGGGATGCCCAGGGTAGAGTAATTTTTCAACTGTCTAGTTGAATTGTTTACACGTAAAAATTAACTGTCAACTCCGATTCCAAAACAGGTTGAAACAACCATTACTGGGTGGGTATTGAAGTAGCCTCATTAGGTACAACACAAGAATTCATTATTGCTAAAATTAATAATATTATGGTAGCTGCAAATATTGGATTCTTCAAATATCTGCACTAAGGACTTGTTTCATGTAACAAACATGTTATGATACATCATAAAAACTAATACTTGACTTAAACTTAATTTTAGGTATTTAAAACCTGTTGCTTAAAATGTGGAAAAAGGCATAGGAAGTGGTAAACTGTTATATTTTCTGTTGCATATATGACTTTGGCTGTAGAATGTTCATGGTACAAAGTGCTTAATGTATTGTCAGGCCAAGCTGATTTCTATCCAAAATACAAATGCAACACCAAGAACTTTAAACACAGTTACAAATGAGACAACAATTTGGTGAATAAAATACTAGGTTAATGTTGGAAGGAATCAAAAATTGGTTTAATTATGATAGAATTTAAAGATGTATTATGTAAGGCCTTTAAGATATTATAAAAAATAGTAAATTAGACATGTGAATAATAATTTTCCTTTTAGATTATTTATGGTTTTTTAAGGTTCAATGGTTTCTTTAGCTCCCTTGATGTAAAAAGTTTTGCTAAATTTGTATAGATTTTTTTCCTTGGCCATTAGATATATTTAACTGAATTTGTAAATAGTTCTTAATAATTAACTAAACATATTTTCCATTTAGCTCTGCCTGAAAAAATTAACTGTTTTATTACTATGCAAATAAGATAAATTACTTGCTGTCTTTCCGAATTGTTTTTTATTCTAATTCGTGGTGGCTTTTAGACAATAGTATACAAGTGAGCTGTGCTGCTGATTATACACAAGCCATTGAATCCTCCAATGAACCATATTTTGCTGAGACTTTTACTCATCCCGCATCCGGTTAATAAGTTAATGAGTTGCTACATATGCCTAAACCCCGTAATGGGACTTAGCGCATGTGAAGGGTTAAAACTGTCTTGAGATTACCACACCAGCGATATAATTTAAAGTAAAACTCATGCATGTTTTGTAGTTTTAATATAAAGTTAAAAGTGGGGCAAAGTTAAAACCAAAAGCCACTTTATAAGCCAGTGTGTTAATAGAGAGACCAAGATTCATTTTAAAAATAATAAACTACTAAAATCATAATTATACTTCAATTTACAGGAACAGTTTAATAATTTGTTAAAATATCTTATTGAAAAGTCAGTCACAAGTCCCTCATATTAATATTACAATAGATCGGTTTTTAGCGACTGCATTAACTGTATAAAGTTCCTCAAAAATCATGTTCATAACAAAGATTCAAACAATATTTTTAATGTTATATTACAAACTGATTTAAACTACATATATGCATGTATACACTATTTATTAAGTTCCTTACAACTGTCATTTCATTTAAATTGGGATGTTTATTTTATATACTGCCATATTGCAGTGAAACATTCAACTAGTTTGCCATGATTATTTAATTATCTTATTAACAGGTACAAACTTTTGATTTCAAATCACAAAAGAATTTTAATTTTAATTTGCATACTTGCAAGAACCACCAGGCCACAACAAATTCATAGTTTTGGAAGATTGACAACAGAAAAATGGTCAATTTTTTATGTTACTAAGCAGTTGTAATAATCACCTGTTTCATATATAGAGAAAATAAAATGAAATAGTTGTATTGTTACTTTTAATTACTCTAATGCACTAGTTTGGAGTCTAATAGAAATAATCATGTTATTAATTTTCAGTATTCCACTGGCAAGCCACAATAATGGGTCCAGTAAGTATATTTAAATATCTTTTTCTGAAAAGTCCTAAATTGTTGTTGAAAAATGAAATTGATGTGAAAATCAGATACTAGTGGCATTATAGGTCTCTATTATCATCAGAATTTAAAATCTTTTATTAAATTTTCAGGCATTTTAGTTTGTAGTTGGTCAAAGTCAGTAAAATTTCAAAGCAAGAGTTTGTTAAATTTTTTAAACAATTATTATTTAAATTTCAAGGATGTTATAGCACCACTTTCATAAACACAATTTTTTAAAGAGATTATAGTAATATTCTAAAACACACCATACACTTTGACTTCACCTACGCAAAACAGTGCCATGATTTTATGGTAGTATTTTATAGGGAGAGTTATTAGTTTTTCTTTAAAAAAGATTAAAAAACCTCAGTATTATTACCAACCAACTATGATAATAATTAAAAAATATTTTATTTCATTTACAGGTTGACAGTCCCTACCAAGGCGGAGTATTTTTCCTTACCATACACTTTCCTACAGATTACCCATTCAAACCACCAAAAGTTGCATTCACAACACGTATTTACCATCCCAACATAAACAGTAATGGTTCCATTTGCCTTGACATTCTACGTTCACAGTGGTCTCCAGCACTAACCATATCCAAAGGTATGTAATGACCTGTTAATTTTATAACACCAAGCAATGTTTAGTGAATTGTCAGCTAAATAGATATTATGAATGTCTTCACAAATGGATAATTTTCTGTTACCAAATTAGGACAGGTGCCATTTTAGCAAGTCATCCTTTTTTAATTGCTTTATTGTTAGGGATGGAAATATTTTACCATAACAGATTTACAACCACTTGCTTTGGCAACTGTAGGAACAATTGCTTTTTAAATAAAGATAAATCTTCTAATTTTTTTTACTAACTTAGTCACCCTTTTTCACATTTATTAACATCTAAACAGCAGAATAAAAGCTTTATTACAGCAAATTGAAAAATATGTTCTAATAAAATTGAATTTAGTAGACAAAAGCCGAATTCACTCAGAGAAACGTTAAAAGAGAAAAAGTTAATTTACGACCTGGTAATAATGATAATTTTATTGCTGGCATACTTGCTGGTTATCTAATGATTACTTTTAATAAAGCAAGCCCACAAAACATATTATAGTGATGTAACTAATACAGTGCCTGTTGGATTTAAATTGCCTAGGAGGCACATCATGTGAAGTGCCAAAATCCTCAATTGTGTGATGGCATAAACCAATGATAACTTAATTTCCTTGATTGTCCCATAAATCCAATTTCATTGTCAATGTGTTTTTGCATTAATTTTTTTTTGTGCAATACTAACATTGATGTACGAAAAATGTCAGGTTATCTCCCCAGAGGTGAATAACCCTTTTTTGGAACGACCATCCATATCTGTTAGTCTAAAATAATAACAAAGAATAAATAACCAAAGTGTTTATAATCTTATGCTTAATGTAGTATCTACTGCTAGGTAAAGGCCCTATTGATATTAAAGACTCAGTCATATTTAACCAGATAAAGTTTTTGATAAATTGCAAGCAAAGGTTTTGACGACTATAATACTATAAATACAATGTTTTTTTTCAGTGTTGCTCTCAATCTGCTCACTGCTATGTGATCCAAACCCCGACGACCCATTGGTGCCAGAAATTGCTAGGATCTACAAAACGGACAGAGAAAAGTACAATGAACTAGCTCGCGAGTGGACGAGGAAGTATGCCATGTGATGAGTCAGTGTGACATCAGCAACACACACACACACATCGCCACAGCCCGGGCTCTACCCCTCCTCCTCAGTTCCCGCCCCCTCCCCTATCTATGTGTATCCTAAATCCCTATCAAGACCTAAATTAACTGGAATTTGTGTAAAAACCGACATCACTTTAGGATCTGTTTCAATTTCGGCGAATCGTCCTCATTTTAAGTAAATACGGTACACATGTGCAAAGATTTTGTTTATTATCTAATAAGAAACATCTTCATAAGAGCAAAATTAATTTCCGTTTTTATATTGATGTGTCAGTAGATATCTAATTTCATAAAATCGTTTAGTTGAGTTTATATATTAGTTAAATTTGCAAACATTGAATTAATGTATTGTATTTCTAAAGAATTTGTACTTTAACTAGATCTAAATTGCAATGTGAAACTGTACAATAGCCATAATGTTTAGAAAATGGAGCGTTCTATGCTTACCTTGTCAGAATCACTTAGGAATTTTTGGCAATGGAATGTAAGTAAAGCTCATAAGTGTTAAGAACATTTTGAGTAATATAATTAAGTGGTATTACTTCATGAGCTACTTGTCGGACTCAAGTGAGTTTTTTTTTTTTATATAGGAAAGCAATTTTTTTAAGATAGTAAATGTAGCGCGCTACGAATGGACTGACTTTTAATTGTTGTGGTCAGTTTTCTTTCATCCACAATATTTAAAATCGAAAGAAAACGCTCCAATAGTTGAAGCATTCAGTATAAATTACAGTGTATCTCATAAGATCATAAGTTACGTTTAATCTAGATTTTTTTCAATATGGCATTCTTTATAATTTTATGTAATATATATTGTGGTTGTAAGGACACCTGCGTTATAATTTCCGAATATCCTTTCCATTTTCCATCCTTACTTCTAAGTGTCAACTGTGAACTAGGAAGTTTCGGTGTCCAAGTGGCTAAACTATGGGTGTGTTTTAAGTTAATTTATCGCTGCAAGGGGAAGCTCATGTTTTCACTTGTTTAACACAGGGAGAGATCGAAATTAAAAGCTTTTCGAATTGTAATCAACATCTTGTATTTTAGCTTCACTAAATTGTAAGAAACAATAAATTATTGTGTATGTAAATAATACTCTGCGCTTTATTGAAGCTAACTCCCTGTTTTTATCAAAAATATGCATATATTGTGAGTAGGTTTTTTTTTTCGAAGCATAGATAACTAAATGGATGTTAAAGTTGTAAAATAACTATGGTTTATAAATTAGACTGCTCATATCGGCTATTAGGTTAGTTAATTTTGGTGCCTTGTTAAGTTTCCAACTTTATTAACGCAGGTATATTATAAAAATAATAACTTGTAATAGCACAGGTTGGTCGGTATATTTATCCGTTTAACAATATTAAACAAATATTGTTCAAGAGGGGTACTAAGTTCGGGTCTTTCTAGGGTTTCAGCTTTGACCAGTGTGGTTATTTGCTCAGAATTGATTTAAATCCAACACTAGTGCGTTTCCTTTGCTGGTCGCGTAGGTATTGGATGGTACACAATTCATATGGACACGGCAATAAAAACGCACTGGTGTTTGATTTGAAACCAAACACGATTACCAGAGTTATAAAATTACTTGGCAGGTGGTCTGTCCACTTGGTAGGAAGACGTACAATGACAAAACCCATTAATTGAACTCCAGTGTTCTAACGTCGTAAATATTTCTATAGAATCCCGTCACAATATAGCAAAAACACGTACGTAGTAGTGCGTTAAACAAGTAAGCACGCCCGTACTAAGGTAGCTGCTAAATTTTCGGAATATAATGTAGCCTATGTGTTAATCCTGGATATAATCCTTCTCTGTTTGATTTTTTATCTCAATCCTTCCATGCAGCTGGTAAAGCATGAAAGAGTAACAAACACAAACTTGCACATTTATAATATATACGAGTATAAGTGTGACATAAATACACTTGATTCGTAATGAGAAAAGTTCAATAAAAACAACTAAGTACATTGAAATGAATAAAACACTTAAGTGCCATTGTGTAATAATGGTGTTTAGTCTTTTTACGCGTAAGTACATATTTCATACCATATATTTTTATCCGTAACCTACATACTTTAGCGTCACAAAAATACCTACGGAAATCAAGAATTACTTTACACTAGGTACACATTTGTTATATTTCATGTATTTTCGCTCTCTGACCAACGACTTAATTCGTAGTTTGTGGAGCAATATTGTAGTATCCTCAGGGCTAATGTGATCTACATTAATACAATGGATCAATAATAAATTACATGTAGCATCGTCTACCTATACTGATGTTTTTCCTACATGTGCTGCTCTTCATTGGAGACATTTGGGTCAAGGAAAAAATATCCACACACATCGTTAACTCGCTTATTTTTACACCTGCGACGTGTTTATAAATAAACACTAATACACTAGAAAATTATTTTTAAATTCTATGTAATTAACAGAAGTGCCAAGAGCGACAACTTGCATCTTTGCATTCTTTGATCTCAAATAAATTTCATTGTTTTATTATTGTATTGAGTACAATACTATCGTTTTTTGCGGCTTTACTCACTGTCCACGTGATCTTGGTTGAGGTTATATAGAAGAATCAAATTAAATGGGTTTGGGTTTTATTTAAGGAGTGAATTTTGAGGCATCAGGGGTGCCGTATCAAATTTGTCGAAGTGGTGAGACACGTCTGTCGGCCTTTCTTTATGTCAGGGCTGTTTTTTCAGAGACTACAAACAATAGATAAAACTGTCTACTTCTGTAGGGTAAAAAAGTGGTGTTTAGAGTAACTACATCAACCAGGGTGTCATGAAAATTGATGGGGAAAATGGTAAAATTAGATTTCTTTTTTATATAAAAAAGCGAACTAGCTCGCGGTATCCGGTTTGTAGGACACCAGGCTGTTACCAAAAAATATCAGGAACATTTTGCACTAACGTGTCTAAACTTTAAAATGTTGATACTTAGATACCTTTTCTCCAATTGCATTCTCAAGAATCGTGGAAACATATCCCAATCGGTAGTACCTATAGGCCGCGTATTGGTAGAAATATCGAAAAATCGGGTTTTTCGCGTTGGTCCAACTTGGTAGGTTCGAGCATGTAGTGCTATTACCTAGAGTGTGTATCGAGTGAGATCGTTTTCTTTCCTTTGACTGCTCGGCCGACACTGCGCTGCGACGTGGTGAAGTCAATGTGTTTGTATTAATATTTAGGTAGCTGTTCTGAGATCATAAATAAACAAAAACTGACTTATCTGCGGCATTTGCAAGCCAAAAAACTGAAAAAATTAAGAAATGAAAGGACTATCCAGTGAGACCTGTTTATTCTTTCCTCCGGGCTGTTACAATAAATATAAGCACGCATTTTTAAATTTTAATGGCACGCTCGTATATCTGAAGAGGTGGTTCAGAGAGATATTACTAACATAGTATATGCACATGGGTAATATCCATGTTTTACCTATGGTATTCCATCTCAAAACCGTGTTGGTGAGCCTATCGCCGTACCGGGCATAAATTCATGGGCGTAGCCAGCTTTTGAGCTAGGATGCGGCAGACCAGGCTAGGGTGGGGCAAATCTGTTAGAAAATATTATTTTCATATTGCAAAAATGTACTGTATAGGCAAAAATTTCTGAGGTTATAGGCTTTTTGGGAAGTCTAGAGTGGGGCAGCTGCCCCAAACTTATTGTTCCTAACTACGCCCATGGGCATAATCCAGAGTCGAGACAACTTTACAAATTGTAACAATATTGGTTGCCACTACCGGGAATCGAACCCGGGATCTTCGACATTGTAGGCCAAGTTCTTCGAGTTAATTCCTGTAACATCTGAATCATAAGATTTGTCTGAACGTAATATGTAAACTCCTAAATAACTGGGCTAAATGTAAGATTATTTAAAACTAGTTTTTGCCAGCGGTCCCGCCCGCCCTTAATTTGGTTATCGGCTTGGGCTTCTAACAGCAATTTCTTGATTATTATTAAGAAGTTTGCGATAGCAAGCTATAGCTGCAGCTGTAGATTGTTTGTGGAATTCGGTTTTTTTAACTACAAAAATCCTAGGTCTGTGGTTACTACCGCGGGACAAAAAGAAGTCTATGTCCTATTCCAGGACCTAGCCTATACATATGTGTGCTAAGTTTCATCCCGTGGTTGAAGCGTGATTGAGTAACAAATAACCAAACATCCACACTTTCGCATTTGTAATATTAATGGGATGGCTAGGTGGTAATTGATGAATTTTGCCCACGGCTCCACCAGCCCTGAATATGGTTATCGGCGAAGGATTCTTACGTCAACTCCTTAATTATACTAATGAAGTTTGCTATAGCAAGCTTTAGTTCGTTTAAGCTCGGTTATAATCATTGCCGCGGTAACTTTTTGATTTTTCGGATAAAAAATTATCCTATATCTTTCCCCGGGACTAAAAAATCTTCATACCAAATTTCATCTATATCGGTTCAGCGGTTTAAGCGTGAAGAGGTAACAGACAGAGTTACTTTCGCATTTATAATAATAGTATGGATTACAAGTCAATGTTACAGTTAATAAAATGTTTCCAAACATCGACCAAACGTTTAAATATACAACAGCACTTCTTGACACAGCAGACGCAATCAAGACGTATGGTCAGGTTTCTTTCTTATAATCTCTGGACGAATATTATCACCCTGCTTGCATGCACATGCACCAACATGAAACAAGTGTTTGTGCTAAATGTAGCCCGACGGAGTAACCTGCACCGACTGGGTATATTACTTATACCTACTACAAAATATACTTTGTAACTCCAAACTTAGTAAGTACTATCATTATACATGCTTTTTATGTTTTTAACACTATAGTGTACATTGAGTATTAGGGGGGGAAGGAGAAAATTACTAACGAGAGGCTATCGAGAAGGCTAAGGCCGAAGGCTGTACTGACTCGAGTTTGTAATTTCCTTACCGCCCGTGTTACACAAAATGTTTTTATCACATTTGCGTGTAAATAAATAAAAATATAAGGTGAATAAATAAATAAACTCACCAAAACACAATTGAAATGGCAAGAACAACGCAAAGAAAACCGCTAGATGGCGCTAGATATCTAGAAAATTTATGAATTCAAAAGTTTTGGTTGAAGTTATGTATGTATATTTCAAAAGTCGAATTTTTAGAAAAGTCGGATTCTTAAAACTCTTTTTTAGTTGGACTGAGTATAGTCAAACTTAGGAAACAGTGCAAGTTTTATCAAAATCGGTTTAGTAGTTTTTGAGATAGATAGGTGGCAACACTTCATACTATAATTTTCATCTAAAACTACTCGTAAAAGACAAATAAATAATTGAGTAAAGGTATTAGAACGAAAATATGATTAATAATAGTTTTAATTACATCTGAATGTATGTGGCACCGACCTCAATAAAATGGTTGACATATTTAATTTAGATTTTTTAAAGATGAAACTTTTAAGCTTCGCAAAACTTATAAGAGCTTTTGTTATGTTCAATTTGATGACCGTTTTTAATATAACTTCAAAATCAGAAATCGACTAGAGTAGGTACCTTACCTAATGACCCAGATCATCTGGGCCAGATGTGAAATCCAAGAACCCGGTTCTAATGGTCCGTAGAAATCAAAGATCTAGAGTACCTAGAGTGTTATATAGGTACAATTCCACAATATATAATAAGATTATATTAACCTCGCCTTGTCATTGATTAAAACTTCTAACCTTATATAATTACTAGCGGTCCCGGCGAACGTTGTTCCGCTGCCGTCCCTCAGTAACCCGGCGAAAGTTGGTTTTAACTAAAGTGCTCAAGTCCGGCTCGCACTAACAGATCGAGATAAAAACTATCCTATCTTTTAAGTTGGATCAAATAACAGATAGTTACTGTTGAGATCTAATGTCTAAGCCCAAAACTGCGACAAACCATCAACAGAGTTTATCAATTGAAGAATTCTTTAGCACTTCTGAAACAAAAGAAAAAAGAGATGGTGCCTTGACAGCGGATGCATATCTCATATGTGTTTTGATAACAACTTATTTAATGAATTAAACTACGATTAACAAACAGACAAGTTGAAGTTAGCCTCCAATGACAACTTTACAAATATAGCCAGAAATGGTACGAGTTCATTTTATCAAAATGGCATTAAGATGTACTTGATGAATGCCTTGTATGTACCCAAGCTTTCAACTAATTTAGTATCTGTTTCTAAATTAACAGATAATGGATGCAGTGTCTATTTTAAACATAATAGAGCAAATATTAAAAATGAATTTGGAAAAACGATTTTAGTAGCAAATAAAGAAAATAACCTCTATTACATAGACATAAGAAACTGTATGACTGAAAAATCATTTAGCCTAAAGGAAATAGACAAATGGCATATGAAATTAGCACACATCAACGAAAATACCTACTAATACTTCCACTACTAAGTACTAGTTACTTTAAAAACACAATAGACAATTGAAATATTACCTAAATATTGTTTTTTTTTTGAATATTGGTTTTTTATTTATTTAAACTATTTACATTGTAAATCTTGTTTATTATGTGTTTCAATACAAATCATGTATTTATTAGTTGATTCACTATAATATTATGTTTCGTTTGTGATTTTGTGACTTGACGATTCGAAAGTGTTCTTAGTAACCCATTTGAATAAAAATATTTTGATTTTGATTTTTGATTTTGAATGACCTGAAATTGACATTGCTGCAAAGAACCTTAAAAGGTGTCAACTTCAATGATGATGAAAAATTATCAGAATGTTATGTATGTGTAAAAGGAAAAATGAATCGACTTCCATTTCAATTTAAGGACTCGAAGGAACCGAATACTGAAAAATAAGACCTAATCCATTCAGACGTCTGTGGACCAATGCCCATAAAATATACAAAAGTATATTTTATTAGAAACAAGAATCAAGTTTTAGAAAAATTCAAACAATATAAAGCTGAAGTCGAAAATTTTACTGGAAATAAAATAAAGTATTTACAATCAGATAATGGTACTGAATATATAAATAGAGAATTTGATTCATTCCTTACAAACTGCGGAGTCATACGAAGGCTGAGCGCCCCATATACGACGCAGCAAAACGGCGTTGCAGAAAGAAAGAACAGAACTCTGCAAGAAAAGGCGCGTTGCTTGCTAATTCAAGCTAACATGCCGGAAACATTTTGGGCTGACGCGATATTAACTGCTAACTACATTACTAACAAAATAAATCTCCTTTTGAAAAATATGTTGGACACTTATCATCAGTAAATCATTTTCGCATTTTTGGGGCTAAAACAACAAATGTTGTTAAAGAAACAAAGGAACAAGAAATTTGCACCAAGAGCAAAAGAAGGAATTTTCATTGGTTATTCGGAAGTAGTAAAAGGATATAGAATTTGGATTCCTGAAGAAAACAAGCTGGAAGTTACTAGAGATATAAAAGTAATGGATAAGATGTATTTTGAAGAAAAGAAAAATATTGATCTAACTCATAAGACAGATCTTCAAATTGAAATGAAAACTCTACAGAAACCTCAAGTCCACAGCTACATATGGAGCAGAATATTCAGATACCTTGCGCTAACGAAAACATAGATGAAAATATGAGCAATAATGAGCAAGACCCTAGTGAATTGATCTGTAGACAAAGCGATATCAACGAAATTGAAGAATCTGAAAATGTAGATATTCACACTGAAATTCATGAAACGATTGATATTAACAATTTGATTCCCCGAGAAAACTCTACACCAATCAGAGAAGGAAGACTTTCAGTATGGTCTAATGTCTACGACATATCATTTCTTTGCGAAAACGAATATGACGAGTCTAGTGATGGATGGCAAGAAGCCATCAGGGAAGAGATAAAGGCTCATTTACAAAACAATACTTTGGAAATTATTGAAAACAATTCAAAGGACAATATAGTTTCATGTAAAATGATACTCAAAGAAAAAATGGTAAAAACGGTGAATTTGAACGAAAGAAAGCCAGATTAGTGGCAAGAGGATTCAACCAAATATACGGCATTGATTACAATGAAACATATGCACCTGTGACCAGATTAAAATCTATAAGATTGCTTTTAGCTGTGGCTGCAGAAGAAAATCCCAAAGTCCACCAAATGGACGTTACAACTGCATATTTAAATGGAGAGCTAAAGGAGAGAATTATAATGGAAAAGCCTAAAAATTTAGAAAAATACCTAAATAACATTATAACAACAGAACGCATAAAGAACCCATTAATACACAGAAAAGCAAAAGAAATGCTACAGAAAATAAAACAACCTGGAAAAGAAAAGGTATGCAAATTGACAGAAGCACTTTATGGGCTTAAACAGTAAGGACGAGAATGGTACAACAAACTAGATAGCGCTTTGAAGAAAAATGGTTTCTATTCATCTGAAGCTGACCTCTGTCTGAATATTCAGATGAAAGGGGGAGAGAAACTAGTGATAGCTATTTACGTTGACGACGTCATAATGGCATATTCCAAAATAGAAGACATAAAGTGGATTAAAGATATTCTAAAAAGAAATTTTAAAAGTAATTAATTACTGTCTTGGAATACATTTTGAAACGAAAGAAGGAAAAATATGTGCAAGCCAATAAGAGTACATAAATAAAATGCTTAAAAAATCTCGATTTGAAGATTGCAAGTCATGTAACACACCAATGATTCATGGTTTAAAATTAGAAAAGAACATTAAGATATCAAATGAAGAAAGGAATCTGCCATATAGGAATCTAATAGGTTCGTTAATGTATTTGGCTATAGCTACTAGACCGGATATCATGTTTCCTGTATCCTATTTAAGCCAATTTAACAATAGGTATGGAAATGAACATTTGCAACAAGCAAAAAGAGTACTTAGATATTTAAAAGGTACTCAAAACCAAACTATGACTTTTGAGAAGAAAAATAAATTAATAGAAGGCTTTACAGATGCAGATTGGGCCAACTGTGAAATTGATCGCAAATCCATATCTGGATACTGTTTTATTTATGGAGGAACTCTTATGAGTTGGGAGACCCGAAAACAGAGATCAGTTGCACTTTCAACAGCAGAGGCTGAGTACACTGCTTTAACAAAATGCTCTAAAGAAGCCTTACATATTTTACAACTGTATCAATACCTGCAAATTCCTTAAACTGAGATGATCATATGGAATGATAATCAAGCAGTTCAAACAATAGCCAATAACAAAATTGTTAGAAGAAAAACAAAACACATTGACTTGAGAATTTATTTCATAAGCGATGTCATAGAAAAAGGAATGGTACTGCTGAAGTATAAACCAACCGATGAGATGCCAGCAGATATTTTCACAAAGGCACTCCCAGCACCAAAATTGAGACAATTACTTTCTCAAATGGGACTGGTAGTGAGATCTAATGTCTATTACCATCTATGAGTCTATGACTACAACAAAGTTCCGACATCCATATATGTCAGTAAAGGGTTGTCAAATAAAATAAAATACGAATTTACGTAAACAAACATTTAATTTGAATATATTGTTTGTAATAAATATAATATAAAATAAAGCCTTGTAATAAATCTTTATATTGTATTCTTCTGGCGTGCTTCATAACCATCAGTTACGAAGTTTGATTAAAATCGGTTCAGTAGTTTAGGAGTCCATCGCGGACAAACAACGTGACACGTAATTTATATATATATATATATATATATATATATATATATATAGATGAACAGTAAATTCCAAAGAATGGAATTTAAAAAGTGAAAGGTAAGCCAGATTATAGCTAAAATTATTTGTTTGTCACATCCAACTGCTAGACTTGGCTGTTTATGAGAGTTCATTACTTTTTGTAGACAAATCACCTCAATCGAGACTAGGCACGTTTTTAGGGTTCCGTAGTCAACAATCACTTATAATTTTGCTATGTCCGTCCGTCCGTCTGTCTGTCTTTCCGCGGCTTAGCAGCAGGAAAGTATGGGACATTTAACAAATTAGGTATTTAGTTTTACAGCTATACAATTGATTTTATAAGAAACGATTTATCAGGTTAGGTATCTACGTACAGATTTTTTTCAAAATTCATTCCCTAAGAACGTCAAAGGGCGTGGCTAGGCTCAAATAAGAATAAATTGGTTCGGTAGCAAGTACCACACGAGCAACTTCTCTTAAGAATATTTTTTGCGCCTTTAAAAAAACCAGTTTTTTAGCGATAATATATATGTATGTATATATAAACCGCTGGACCGATTTTGCTCAAACTCTTTTCAGATCTGTGTCATGACGACACACACACACACACACATACCCACATAGACAGAGATAACTTTAAAAATGATGGCAAATAATTCTCCAGGTCTCAAAATGTGAAGAAAACCCAAATATAGCGATTTCGATTATCGGACCTATTATAACTGCCCTCAAGAGAAGTTAATAATAAACTTGGACGAGGAGTTCGTTGATTAAAAAACTGTACAAAATTTATAGTAAAGCCGCAGGCGGAAAGCATGTATTTTTTAGCCCTGCTTTTATCGAATCAGTCCCGCTATTTTGATTACAAGGTTTCGAAATCTCGTTTTGCTTCGAAAAAAATGCCGATGCTGGTATGTAGGTTAAAGCTAAGCTACCTTCTTAAAATTAGTGATGTGGCTTTGGTCACTGTTTACTGTGCTGTGTCGCAGATGTTCGCCTTTTTTGTCATTATAAGAAGTAGCTACTTGAAGAACTAGCTTTGGTTATTGTTTAAATTTTAAACCCATAATATTGTTTATCACCAGTGCACTGCTGTTGTCCAACGGGGAAAGGGAGCAAAAAATTATACCCGGCTTTTTAGCGTTTTCGTGATCTTGAGTCCACCGATCCCTCGAACAATGTTCGTAGCCGTAGAAAGCAACCTCTTTTATAAATAAGGTAACACCGGGCAACACCAGTTAAGGGCTTAATTCGAGAAGAGCGCGTGCTACCTAGTACAAAAGGGCCTGACTTCTGCGTAGCCGTAGTCACTGGGACACTCCTCGCTAATGTTTTATTCATAGCCCGCGAGTAGCTGCCGGCGTCAAAAAACGACCGTGGTTCAATAAGTCTTGCAGAGAAACTAAAATTCTGAAGAAAGCTGCGTATGAGTCTTGGACCACGGCTCGTAATAATAAGAATCCGAATATTTCTGAGTTAAAACGCAAATTAAACGCTGCCTCGAGGTTCAGTAAGAAAGCAACTGCCAGAGCAAAATTCCAATTCATCGGCAAAATAGGTGGGCGACTTGCGAGCTATCCTTCTGGGAGTCGTGCTTTCTGGTCGCTTGCTAAAGCTGCCGAGGGGAACTTCTGCCAGTCGTCGTTACCACCACTGCGAAAGACCGATGGTGACTTGGCCCTTAGTGCAAAACAGAAAACCGATCTACTGGGCAGTCTCTTTGCCTCTAACTCGAATATGAACGACGAAGGCGCTGTACCACCTACTATACCGTACCGTAAGATCATGCTGGAAATCTCCATAACACAGCGGGAGGTCCAGTGGGCATCGCTTTCTTTAGACGTTAGACGTAGAAAATACACAGGGAGGTAAAGTCTCTCCTCAAGCTTAAAGAATCGTCGACGATTCCCACAACCCGTCGTTAAACAAAGTCGTGGAGTCCAGAGATGGCAGCAGTACTCCATATGGGGCCGGGCTTGCGTCCTGTAAAGCAGCCCTCTGCCCCGAGGTGAAGTACTGCTTCGCTCTGTTGAGTACACCAAGTTTTTTGGATGCCAGCTTTGCTGGAGAACAACACTAGGTCTAATGTAAGATTTTAGTACTAGATCTCGCTAGTATCAACGTTTAATCCTTATTTAATCGACATAAGGTTTAAATTATAATAATAATGGACACATTCTTAGCCCCACATCACCTACTCAACCCTCCAATCAGCGGCTATGCCGGTTTCCGAACCACAGCGTCATTTATTTTATTTTGAGAATTGCAACATTACAGTTATAAAAAACCAATTTGTTAGAATATTTTTCTTAAGTACTTAAAATTATACAATATTAGGTATATACAAAAAAAAAACATTTTTCATTTTAATTACTCATGTTGTTTAAGCATGCTCTTACTCTCTATCATCAATCTCGGTACCGCTGTCGCAAACACTACTGTGGTGCTGCCCCGAGCAGGGCTCGCAGTGCTTCGTGCGCGCGCGGAATCGGCGACAATTGGTACAAATAAGTGCGGGATACAGTTTGTTTGAACAGAAGACGCTTGCGCATGCTTAAATATGTTACCATATCTATTTTATTTTCATATCGATGAGTGGTATTGGTGGTGGTACTGAACCATCGATGCGCGAGCCCGACTTGCACTATTTTTGTGACTAGAGGTTTGTGGGCACCTATTTTGGGCTTCGTCACAGGAGTTCACTCACTGCATGTTAGATTTTATAACAAATGCCTAACTGATTTTAGGTTTTCGTAGGCTTCTAGGTTATGTAACCATAAGTATAGGCAGCGTCACCTAAGTCTAGCGGTGAGCGAAACGTGGAGGGGATGTTTGCGCATGAGTACTGTCGCGTAGAAAATATAAATAAATTTATGATACCAGATATTTTTGTTATAATCTTTTATGTATTTATTAATTGTAAAAATATATTACACATTGGAAAAACGCGATAAAAAAATAGACCAGAGCGGGAATCATTTTTCAATTTCAATCATTATTAATTATAGGTACTGTAAAGACCATTTGATCAAGACCGCATTCTCTTGGCTGGAAAACACAGTATGTACAACACTCACTATTAAATAAAATATTAAGACTACAATTCTCTGGCATGATAATTTTATGTGAATTGATTTGTTTCCGCGACAGTACACATAAGGATGAGGTCTATAACGCGTCATAACTAGAGGTCATAAAACCGGAGGTATGTTAAAAAACGGTTTTACGATTTTAATGCAGTGAATCAGGATTTAGTTTCTTTGGAAATTTTGTCATATACACTTAAACTAACCAAAGTTTCAGGGCAGTTAGATAAATATTGTAAAAACAAACCCGGTTTACCCACTTTTTCAATTTCGGTAAAACCAGTTTTGTGACCCCTAGTGGTGATTTGAAAGAAAGTGCACCCCTCGCAACCCGCGTCCCTACACCAAACACATCTAAAAATGAATTCTGCGCATTCAAGGTCACCGCTAAACTTAGGTGCCGGCATGACTGGTTATTCTATTTACAAATTACTTCCAACGTAACAACTGATCAAAAACAAAATGAAAAGACCCAGTTCCTTAATAACTATAAATATATTTTATAACGGCACATGCATATCTCGTGGGTTTCATACATATTACAATTCAGTCGTTTCCATATTCTTAGGGTTTTTCATTTGTTCTAATTGCTGGTAAAAGTCGTATTTAGCTTGATTGCTTTGCGGTTCAGTCTCATTAGATTCTATTGATGGAAATGCTGCAGTTGTGATAAAGTAAGGTTTTTCGTTGGACAGATCTTGGTCAACAGCATTTTCATCCAGTGAATCTCGTTCATCAGAGTGGCTGAGTTGCTCTTCTGACTTGTACCAGTCGTTTTCATAAGCGTGAAGCCATATAGGGTTCGAGCCTTTACTGCTATGTTTGTTGGTGTTAGGGACCCGTCCTCCAGAGCGGATGGTCATATCGGATTCTATTGGTGTTGGTGATGCTGAAAGGAATTAGTAAATTTTATTTTAAAATTGTAGAATGCTTAGTCTGAATTTTATTTGAAAATAAGTAGATAAATACAACACGTAAAACTTTTCGTAAAATGTAAAATAATTTAGATAATATAAATAGATAAGGTAGGTAGGTAGAATAAAATTTAGGCAACAGCTTCAGTCATTTTAATCGATTCAAAACGTTTTTGTGATAACTAATTATATTGACAGTAGTCAAAAGAGATATAATTTAATCGTACCTAAACCACGTGAATTTCGTAGAACTAGATATAATGGTACTTACAATAAGCAGTGGCGGTCGCTGCTTTTAGACGTCTGAGGTAGTCAGCGCGCTGTGATAGACACATCATAAAAGTCAGCACCAGCATCACAACGAGGAATAGCGTCGCCCACACTAGCCAAAACACCGTTTGATTCGATGTCAGCGTCTCGGCCAGCAGTGGCTGGAACTCAGCTGGTTGGGTATCAAGTACGTTAAATTCCTAAACATAACACAGTAAATAATTTGTTTAATAAATCTTTTTGTTTTTCACCTAATCAAGTAAAAATTCATCTTTTACCTTAAAAAGTTCATCAAGTTGCTCAATATTTTTATCGACTATTTGAAGTACTTGATTCACTTCCAAAACTGAATGATCCTGACTATTCACCAAATGTAAATATAGATCTGTTTTAGTGTTATCAACTGATCCATCTTTGTTTGCATGCACTCTCAAATCGTCAACATTAACTACAGACTCCGTTACTCTTGCTAAATGTTCTCTAAATGTGTTGATTCTGTCTCGTATTTCTGAGGGGTGAGCTCGAAGGACAAAACGAACACGCTGATCTTCGCGGAGGAGGTAAATAAATGCGTGTGCTTCATCTTTTAAACCATGTGTATCATTTGCTAAAACCTGCAATTAATATCGTCTTTTTAGATAGTACATTGTCGCAAACTTAGTATCAAGATAAGAGAAACTACATCCTGCAGACGAATTAAAAAACAAACATTTCAGAAGTGTAGTCTTTTCGGATACAATGCGTGGTTGAGTATTATCTGAAATCTTTGATTATTAACCTGTCTGAAATATTATATGAATACCTTGAAATCAAAATATCCTTTCATTCCCTTTTGTGGGTCAAAGTTTAGGGACACAGCCCCAGTCTCAATGTTAACTAGGTAAGGAGAAACAGCTAAGTTCTCTAAGCCTTCTGTTAATGTCTTCTTGACGTCCCCTATTAAGTAGTAACTAATTTTGGCGTTTTCTTCTTCATCTAAATCTATAGCCTGCAAAAAATTTGATTCTTCATTTGCATTACAACATGTAAAAAACAGAATAAGTTAAGGATTTAGTATACATATACGTATTTTTACTGAGTGATGTAAACTATGGTTCTAATACTAAAATTTTATAATGTACCTTTAAATTCATGAATTCAATTCCAAAATCAGCTTCAGTAGTAATGCCTCCCGTGAAAATTTTGCTAATGAATTTGGGTGGATTGTCATTGACGTCATTTACAGTTACTTTTACTTTTAGTGTGCTAATAGAGTCCATGGTTTCCTGGTATTTAGGGTTTGTGGCACAGTCTTCAGATGCTAAGATCGTCAGATTGTATTCTGATTTCTGTTCTCGATCCAGAGGTCTTAGTGTTACAAGCCTGTGAATATAGATTATAATTATGTGTCAAAAATTATGTAGATTTTACTTATTACAGTTTACTATTAGTAAATATATCATTAAAATTGTAGGTATTTTAGAGTTCCATAGCCATTTCAGAAAAATATCCAATAATTACGTTATTTGCTAGTCATCTGTCTATAGTATATCTATATGTTGACTCTAATAACATTACGTAATCAGCTTTCCATAGTCAGATTACTTCATTGCTTTTGTAAAGAATTTCGTTTATGCAATACTGAGAAAAAAATACTGCTCAATACTAACTGTTGATGGGATACCCGTACTCTTATAAAGCAGTAATATCTAAAGATAATATAATTCTAGACAGTCTGCATCAGCGGCGACAAAATATCAAATTAGAAAAACTGGATGATAGATTACGCGGTAGGAAGTTACCTGTGTGTATTCCGCTGCAGCTCAAACACAGCATCCTTGTTACCCTCCACAATATAGTAACAAACTGGTAGAATAGGTTCATCTCCTCTATCAATTGCATCTCTCTCTATAACACTTGGCAGGTATACGCTGTAGTTTTCCAAATTCTCTGTTATATTCAGTTGTAGAAATCTTTCCATGAATCGAGGCCGGTAGTTGTCGACATTTTGGACGTAAATCGTTAGGTCGAGATCAGAACTTAGGGGTGTTGGTATGCCAAGGTCGTAAGCTTCAATCCTTAGCTGATAAAATAAAATTGAAAGGATAAAGGTCATTAAATAACTATTGAATATAAGTTTCAATGGAGCTTTTGTTAACATGATGAACTCAATAAATTGACTAAGGTTTACACAATCAGCGACTGTCATGACCGTCAGAGCGAATTCTACTTTCACGACTTTTCTATTCTGCTGCCTTGCCCAAAATAATCAATCGATGACAATGGCAGAACTATTAGTAAAGGTTGACAGTTTGACACGTCTAAATATTAGCAAGCTACCCAATGCAACCCTAACTTGCTAATTTACAACTGACATAGTACATGTCAGTTATTTCGATTCATTTTAAATTGTATCACGTAGAACGTATACAGACTCCAGATATAAACATTCCTGTGAGTATTCCTATTTCTTCTATAGTGACAACGAATTATAGATACCTGATAAGTGGTCTGTTTGTCTCTATCGAGTGACTGGGTTGTTCTCAAAGCCCCGCTTGTGGCGTGCACGGTAAACGAACGCCAAGCTCCACTTGCATCCTTTATTAGACGGTACCGGACAGCGCCGTTAGGACCGATATCTGCATCGATTGCCTTCACATCTACAACTGTTGTACCTATTGTTGCATTCTAAAAAGATATAAAAATGATCGTAGATTGATAATAAAAAAATGTTTAATTATGCTACTGTAAGTTTGAAAAAAAGCATTCATATTATTTTTCCTATTTACATTTAATATCATATAATGTGGATATAAGTTCTGATGCGTCAAACGCCCGTCTGGAAACATTGGATCCGCTGTAGTACAGAATCTGGGTGACTGGGTTAGTCTTTTGAATTTCTTGTATATGCTAGTAAGCTAAGAAGAAATCATAGTGAGATTAAATTTGTTTGAATCATAGTCAAACCTATCTAGCTATAGGCACAGAATAAGGAACAGTACTAGTACAATAACTCGGCTACCACGATTGATGGGGTGGTGGTAGTTGCCACTAGGATGCAAAGAGGGGAACTCTATATGCTCCGACAAAAGATTAACAATTTCTGGAAAGGCACACTCTAATATTTCCGTATTAAAAAAAATTATCACTAATTGCCATTAATAAAATTGGGGAGGAGTACCTCAGGTACTTTTATGGTGACATTCTGTGGTGGATGAACAAAGACAGGAGCATGGTCGTTGTAGTCTGTAACACATAATCTCAGTTCCCCACGAACGATGTTTGGGGGTATTCCCAAGTCCTTTGCTTCTACCTGCAATGTGTAGTTCCCGAAGCGGTCTTTAAGCGATTGTCGAGCGAACAACCTCCCTGTATTGGCGTCTCCTCCAACTTGCTCGAAACGAAAAAGATCTGAAGAGAAATAGAATAAAAGTAAACAAACCGATCTTAAATAAAATCTATAAGGTGCACTGCAGTCATCTTAAATTAAATACAATTATAACTGTTGGTAAAAATTCGCTAATAGTAGTTTAGTATTTTATTAATCAAAATCATAAGGTATGACGAATGTTGATTCTTGCAAAAAGAAAGAAAACAAAAAAAGGTTAAAGGTCAATTCTGCTTTTTTGTTTGTAAAACGAGAAATATGTAATCAACAACTTACCGTAACCTTTTCCGCCAACAAGTGTGAACTGTACGCGTCCATTAGGCTTGGAATTATCGTCAGCGTCAGATGCAATGACTGACATGATGGGTTCTCGGTGGTTATGGAACTCGCTAATGGTCGTGCAATCAGCTGATAGATTTAGAATAGGCGGATTGTCATTCACGTCTTCTATATGGACACTGCAAATAACAGAAGCAAGAAGTAGGCATTTTTCTGAAAGTACATAGTTATTAATAGGAAACTAGGAAATAATACCATGTTAATATAAGCATAACTTTTCCGCTACTTTGTCAACTTTAAGTAAGTTAATAGCTGTTAAAGCAAAATGTTGCCGATAGTTAAATAACAAGGAAATAAGTGACTTCTAAGAGAACAACTTACACAATTTGTTTAAAAGCATTTCTGCTTTCTCCACTGAGGTAGCCGAATTGGTAGTTGTCCCAAGCCTCCAGCACAAGGTTGTAGGTTGCCTGAGTTTCTCGATCCAGCCAGTCTGAGATGGTCAGTGTACCCGTTTCTGCATTCATCAGAAACTTGCCCTGAAGTTTATGAATACTTACTTATTAATTGCATAACTAAAGCTTTATTAATTACTTTACAGCTAGGAATCAAACGAACGCAATTATTTCGCTTTTCCTAAAAAAACTCGGCGTTCTCTTAGATGCATTGCAGAAAGAAACAATACAAAACGTTCTGAATGTAGGTTACGTGTATTATATATGTAGTGCATATTGGAAATAAACTTTGTGTAAATTATACGTAATGGCGGCATTAGTAACCTGTTATAGGGCTCTTAAGATTATTCTCAAATAACTAATTTAGTGTATTGCGTTATTTAAGGAAGGTTACCTCTGTAGAAGTCCTGTCCAAAAGGTAAGTGATCTTTCCATATTCTCCGGAGTCAGCGTCTTTGGCCACAATTTCGGCAACAATAGATCCCGGTTCCACACTTTCAAAAACTCTGTACTCAAAGGCACTTGACTCAAAGTAAGGATTGTTGTCATTTTCATCTAAAACCTACCAAAAAGCAGTCCAAATTTAATGCAACTGCAGTCCATGAATATATTGAAATGAAATTTTCCCAAATAAGCATAAAGTGTTCCTGCTCTTCAAATTAAAAAAAATAACATTTTAATAAAATAACGAAACTATATAATAATAATATAATTTTATTAAGATATAAGAGTATTTTTACCTGTATAAACAAGTCCACTACCGAGTATCTTGGCGGCACACCGCTGTCAATTGCTTTGATAGTGAAATTGAGCCAAGGATATTGCTCGTGGTCAATTTTGTTGGCGACTACTACTTCACCAGTTGACCTGTCCATATATACCAGTTTCTTAAGTTCTTCTGGACCTATTTAGATGAATTGAATTAATAAATGTGTTAACTGTCTCCAAAATTTTCAAAACATGTTACAGTAGTAGGTACCTTCTAGGATATACGTCATTGTTCTATTTTTATCCGCATCGTCAGCTACTACTGTAGCAATATTAATGCCGTTCTTCGAGTTTTCTGTTATAGAAGTTTTGTAGATAGGTTTCCGAAACTTGGGATTGTTATCGTTCTCATCTTCAACCATAATAGTGAGCGTAGCTGAGGCAGTTTGTCTTGGGCTATTATCTAGAGCTGCCATATCTTCTACTGTCAAAACTAGCTTTATTATTTCTACTTTCTCTCTATCGATAAGTCTGCCAAAGTAACATAAATGAAAATAAATCACCGTCTCCAAATGATAAAGCCTCTGGTCTGGCTTTGCAAATAGCTTGAAAAAACAGATTACAGGAAAGTAAAGATTCCGGATCTGTGCCATACATAAAAGTGCTCCCAATAAAATACTTCCCAGACATTAATTTATTTCTTATTTTAATTATGCGCTTCCGCAAAAAAAAACCCTGTAATCTTTGTCTCTTTTATGGAATCGTAACTCACTAGTTGGAGGTGTCATAATTTTTTATTGTAATATACCACTTTTACCTCCAAGGAGTATAATTGTTAGTAAGTATATTACAAAAGTACAGTGCTCAATGAAATGGAAACGTCATATAATGAAACGATCACGTTGATGTAGACATTCTAAAATCATACCGAATCTGGAACCTCAGGCAGGATTATCAGAGTTATTATGACAATGAAAATAACATAAACTGGATCATATGATAATAAGAGACAGTAAGTGAGTACATATACTTACTACAAAAACACTTAAAATTGAACTTGGTTAAATAACTAATATTAAAAACAGCATATTTATTATTTATTTATTAAACCTATTTATTAAACTTACCGCATTACTCTTAAATTTCCATCAACAGCATTCAGATCCCACAGACCAATATAGTCATACTCTGATAATAGCACCGGTATTCCATCTTCATCTCTCGCAGCACTGCTATTCCTGTCTATGGAGTATCTTAGTACAGGTTGTTCATCCGAATCACGAGCAAGAGCTTGATATATAAAAGTGCCTACCTGGAAATAAAAAAAAGCTATAAAAAAATGAAATGCAAAGTGAAGCAACGTCGTACAAGGTTCGTTACTAGATGAGTGACTATAGGCCTATAGGCACGTCATTTTCTGAGCTCCTTCGTTCGATAAACCGTCGGACCTAGCTATTATCATGATTGTCGTTATAAAGTCAAGTCAGATGCCTTTTGGTCCTATATATAAAAAAAAAAATGGCAGTCGTGTGGAAAATAGCTCGACGACAACGTCCGTGCATACACACTGGTCCAGCATAGTGGCCTGAGTCTTCATTCTAAATAGTCAGGCCTATGTTCCTGCAATGGCGATCTACAATGTACAATTATACACTTACAACACACCTTCAATTTTCTTATGTAATCAATCAGATTAGTTAGCCCGGTAATGAAGTCTACAATTGCATATCATTAATTATTAAAATATGTAGGACTTCAAAATGTATTTATCATTTAATATTCTACAACATTATAAGCAAAATAATGATATTCTATTCTACTTGACAAAAAGTCCTATTAGTCACTATGGCGTACTTGACAAAGACTGGTAATGTACATTTTGGATTGGATGGCTGCTTTATTTAGTACAGACCTGTGTGTTCTCCATGACGGTGATGGTCCCTGGTTCTACAAATACTGGCGGCTTGTTGTTAACGTCCACTATAGTGATATTCACAAGAACCGCAGTACTTAGTTGTTGGTCGCCAATACCGCCGTCAAGTGCCACCTGTGTTGAAAAACCTGATTTGAACTCAATTTTGATTGTAGTGGAGTTTGTAGGTAATTTGGATAGTCATACAAGATATGTTGTGAGTGTACTATGCTCTCTATTTAGAAGGTATATTTCTCACACGCATGTGCAAATACTAGAAAATAAAAAAAATAAACTTAAAGGTAAAAGGTCCTAATAATAAAATATTAAAATATAAGTGCCTAATAGTGATTGAGGAGCCCATAATAATTAGATAATACATACCACAGTTAAAGTGTATCGGTTGATCTTGGGATTGGTCTTATCGGGGTCGAGCGACGAGCCATTGGCTACAAAGATAACTCCAGAACGCGAGTCAATTATAAATTTATCACTTGCACCGCGCTGAATTCTGTACACCACTTGGTTGTTAGGAGCAGAGCCATCTCCATCGCGAGCTTTCACCTGATGCAGAATTTAAATTGCTTTATTAGTAAACATACGTTTATAAGATAGTCCTTTTGTATTTATTGTATGATAATAAAGTCTCACTGAAGGTTTCGACTTGGAACTAAAAATTCCAGAGGTCTTTATTTAACTTCAAGCGTATTCACTGTTTTTAAAACTAGCTTCAAAAATCTAATAAGTTTATAATGTTCATATTAATTACGTTTTCTTCTGCTTTTGAGTAATCATTTATGGGTTAAGCAAAGAGAAAAGAAATCGGGATAACGATTATGGTTAAATTATATAACCTATACCTCAAGAACGCTTGTTCCACCAGGCATGTCTTCCGGGATGGATCTTTTATAAAGTAGCTGTTGAAATGAAGGAGCGTGGTCATTTACATCCTGCACGTATATTGTCACTGGTACTGTGGAAGACAGAGCAGGTTCACCGAAGTCGCGGGCTTTTACCTGCAAATAACGATATTGTTTTATCAATCTCTTTAAAAAAAATATAGTCTCATCTCTCACCTACATATAAAAACATAAAAGTAAATACTCCACCTATTTAATTCTTACGAGATATAAAATGGTATTGATTTTTAGGTAGTTAAAAAAATACTTACAGTCAAATGTATTGGCCTTATATTTGTATTTTCTCCTGGTATTTGTTCGAAATCGATTCCTGCTACTGGTGTGATAATACCCAAATTAGGATCAATAGAAAAATTATTCTTGTAATCACCACCAATTATCGAATATTCAATATGGTTATTTTTTGTACCTGTTGATAAATATTAATTACAATCTCAAACTTCCAAAAAAACACAAAATTTATACCTGTATATTTTTGACGTGACAACGTCTTATAAATTGGTTTGCCGGGTGACACTTCAAGAAACTGCGTTACGCTCCGCTCACGTTATGCGCTCACAATGAGAGCGAGTGAGAGGCACGCGGCATGGTTAGCCCGCCTAAGAGCGAGAGAGACAGACATAAAAAGTGAAAGGCACAAGTTGTCACGTTACAATGTTAATAATATTACGATTAATAGCAATGGTTTTTTTAATTTAACCTGTTAACATTCTTAAAATGATTATTTGTTTTGTATGAGTTAAATCTGTATTAGTACTTACCATTCAAATCAATATCTCTAGCTTCAAGAACAAGGGGATTTTCAAAGTGATTTTTATTTTCTAACAGTCTGGCTTCGTATTTGTTGGCCAGGAATATCGGAGCGTTGTCATTAACATCTTCGATATCTATTATCAGCTGAGCAGTGTTCCGATTGCCTTTGCCCAGATCATCCCTGGCTTCTACCGTGAGGTAATGACGTGGAATTAGTTCCCTATCAAAATGTTCACCACCAGCTTGCTTAACAGTTATGATCCCGGACATGGGGTTGAGATTTAAACTGAAAACGATTCTCTGATAAAGTAGTAATAAGGTATGCACTGGCAGTGTCTGTGCAGTTTATAATTACTTTTGTCCAATTAAACAAGGGGACATACTAAAAAATATTATGACAAGGAATTATTAAGAAACGATTATTAAAAAAATGTTTTAGTTAATAATGTGTAGCATATATATTTTTTTACTAACATGTGTGCGATACTTCCTTCAAGCCTGGTGTATCTGATTCCTCTGGTACCATAATTTTCAGAATCTTGATCGAGGGCTTGCACCCAAGCCACGGTTGTTCCAACACCGCAGTTTTCCGGAATTGATACCTTATACAGAGACTCTGTAAATTCTGGGAAGTTGTCGTTCTCATCCTTAATATGTACCATTATTGAAACTACACTGAAATTATAAATATTAAGTCACCAAACAAAATTATCAGTGGAAAATTAGGTTTATTAAAAATTAAATTACTGTATACGAGGATATTTATTAATGTCACTGAAATGTATAGGATGATTAAAAATTGCCAAATGTTTCGAGTACTAATAACAGATAAGAATGAACCATAAAAAATATTTAGATCTTGTTTGGAATTACCTCATCTTGGGGTCTTTGGCAACAATTTCTTTGGCGACTAGACTGAAGTTCATTACAGTGACCCGCTCAAAATCCAGAAATGACGGATCATTTACTCTTATTAGAAACGAAGCTTCGTTAATACCTTTAAACGGTGTAACATCAAAGATTCCGTTATCGCCGTGTAAGAATAATTCAAAGGTTCCGTTTTTACCCTGTAAAAAAAGTTTAAAGCTTTTCACATAACAATTTAACTCGCTATCAACAGGGAATTCTTACTGACACCTTAGAACATAAATGGTCGCACACAGTGCGGTTTCAGGGTTTTTATTAATTTGATTTTAAAGTGTCGGCGACATGCCCCATGTCTAACAAGGCTTCATAGATAACTGTCCTCAGTTAACATTATGCGGGCATTTATAATTAGTTAATTAGCATTGTTTTCCACTTTTGAGGTATATAAATATCAAGTGTTGCAAAATCCTTTGTCCATGCGTAAATACTTATTTTGAAGCGGATAGCTGATAACTATACGTTCAGAATTATTATTGTTATTAATGAACGTATTAACAGCAATTTAGTCTTTAAAAGCTCAGAAACTTACTAAACTTTAAAAGCTAACATTTGCAGCCAAACGTAGGCTATAAACTTGCAGTACCAACATGATTTAATTTGTGACCTCACCTGATCGTAATCAAAAACTTCTGGTATGGCATCTTGAAGAAAGGTGATGGGAGTGTTCTGTTGGGCGTTCTCCAATACTTCAGCAACATACTTGTCACTGCGGAAACAAGGACTTTCGTCGTTTACGTCAGTGATAATCACTGTTACTTCCGTGGTAGTACTGGGCATTGGAAATACAACACGTGACTCTTCTGTTGCCTGTATAGGTCATGTTATCGAATTAGATAAGTTAAAGACTTCACATATTTTTCGAGCAAAAACAGATATTTAAACAGTCACAGATCGTTATCTGAACTTTAAAAATAACAAAGCCAAATATGAATATCCTAAATTTAATTAGGTCCATTTCGAAACTAGTAGGTAACTTAGTAAAGATTAAAATATCAAATTCTCAAAATAAAATAATGTATAAGGTAATTTGGTATTGGAAGCGATATGGCGAGCTTTTAGAAATAAGAAATAAGAGCAAATATCAATAAGCAAAATCCTTATTTTATGACTAAAATGCCAAGATATTTTACAAAAGGTTTTACCAATATTTCTAAAATATAGGCGCCGTTGCTGTTGTTAGGGTCTTCTCTGTCGAGTTTATTGATTGTAAACACAACCCCTGAGCTGCTGTCAATGTCGAATAGTTCTTCTCCACCAGATATGATGCTGTAGGAGATGCGGTTGTTAATGCCGCGATCTCCATCTATTGCGCGCACTGCAAGTATCCAAGAAGAAGAGATATATTATTATACTTAAGCACAGTTTTTTAGTCGATTCCTTGAAAAAACTTGGCTTATTTTAAATTCACACAATTTTAATAATGACTAAAGACTATTACGCTTAAGAAGCGTAATTTTCGAATATCCGTAAAATAGCTAGGCTACGAGCTAGAGTTGGTACAACTGGCGGTTAAAGAGATAAAAAAAAATTTCGTGTCAAACTTCACTCAAAAATATGCAAATGCATTGAAGAATATGACAAAAACAAATATAATTTATACTTCATAGCAAACGTTTGAAAACTGCAATTTTATAGTTTGTATAATAGGTGTCAAATATGGCAACTGGTACTTATATCTACCAATTAGTATCTTAGTGTTTGTTCAATATAACCTTTTTAAATAATTAGTAGTTTACCTTGTAAAACTGATGTCCCAACAGGTGCATCCTCTCCGATTCTAGTAACAGGACTTGCAACTATAAACTCAGGTGGTTGATCTTCGACGTCTTGCACCTTAACCAGGATAGCTGCTGTCCCCGTGTTAACTCTACCCTGGCTGGCTCTATCTACAGCCAGCACACGAAGTTGATACAGGGATTTTTGCTCGTAGTCCAATTGTTTTATCAGTCGTATGACTCCTTTACCATTTACGGTTTGGATAGCGAAATTATTTACATCTCCATCTAACTCTTGTAAATGATATAACACCTGAAATTATTACATAATGTAGTTTAAAACTTATTTTTAATGTTGTGTTGATAATTGTACTCATTTAAAATTATTTTGTAATTTTGATTTACTTTATTTGCAAGGGTGGTAAAATAAAGGTCAGAAAAGTTTTTGGTTTTCTAAATTTAATATTCTTTTAAACGTAATTTGGGTTGCAATAAGAAAAATAAGATATCATATTTTTGAGTATGTATAAAATATGTGCTCACGGGGTTCTCTTGGTAAATTTAAGAAAAAAATCTTGAAATCAATTTTTTAAGAATTCTTTTCTTTACTTGCGTTTTAAAATTACGCTATGAGTTTCGATCTCGCACGACTTACATTTAAATATTGGTTTAAAAAACTATAACTTTTTATATTTAAGATTGGTTTAAAAACTATAAAATCATAGAACTTTGTAAATTATACTAATTTCAGCTTGGTGCTTAAGTCAGTTAAAGTCAAAGTATCATCAACCAGCTTATACTGTTGGTCATCGTCAACTAGTCAAAAGCATATTAGGTGTGAATTTTTTAATACTTGTCCATAAGCTCCTTCATCAAGATCAGTGGCTTCAACAGTGGCCAACACTCCTGAGATAGCATCTTCCTTTACAGTTACTGCTGAAGGGTAAGACTTAAATACTGGCTCGTTGTCGTTTACATCCTCCACTAGCAGTAGAAAGCTTTGTGTTATGAAGTTACCCTCTCCTAGGTTACCGTCGGTCAAGGTTAAAACAAATGAGTATTCATCACGGATCTGAAAATTTTAATGATATCTGGTTATTTTGAGTGCATTATAAAGAAGTTTAGTTAAACGTATGAAAATTTATTGGCTACACGTTCTGTGTCTGATGTTATCTCGTTCTCCGCTTTTTTTCTTATTTAAATCCCGTCGTAAAAAACTACCTAACTCGTAAATATTAAGTTTTGAAATACAGGCGATTGTGCGATGGCATAAGAAATTTCTATACAATCGATCATCCTCTATTCTACCTCCTTATTGATGATTTTCAAATAAAAAGTTATTTATATACCAAGTTCAATAGTTTTAACTAAGAAAATAAAAGGATTCCCATGCAAACTATCATTCTATATTCAGCCCCTTTAGGGAAAGGTTTTTCGAAAACACGAAAAGACCTTTTTTGTTTGAAATAGCAATTTTCATGGGTCTAATTTCAAATTGATAGATTTTTAATAAGTACTGAAATTTCTAAATCACTAGCTTCCCTCTCAAGGGTAAAGTAGGTACAGATAGCAAAGATCTTTAAAAGTAATAAGTTATAAAGAAAGTTTTTTTTTTATAAACATAAACCTGGACCTAAAGATATTACGCAAACAGTTTTAGTCTACGATACTTACTTCACAAACGGATACTCACTTCTCTATCTAATTCCTTAACTAAATAAATATTAGCTTCGTTGGATGAAATGGCTTCTATTCTTACAATATCACTAGCGATTTGGTCTCTTACTCCAAATTTTAGCGTATCACCATCGGGGTCGATGGCTCTTAATCTGTATATAAGACTACCTGAAATAAATAATATCAAATTACTCTACCAGAACAAATAAAACAAACCAGGTACTACATTTAAATTCATTCAAAATCAACTAAAAATCAAGAAAAATCACTACCACTTACAGGCAGCCTGTGAACCGCAGTTGCAATAATAATAAAAGACTTATTTATTACTTAGCATAGTTAAATGTTTAGATTCAATAAAAAAAAAATTCAAACTACGTTAACAACCAAATTCGCAAAGGCTAGCAAAAAGTTTCCATTTAATGACTGATGTAAATTTTAGAAAAAATATACAGGTACCTGGGTCTCAGGTCAGCTAATTTAACGTAATAGACAGTATTTGATTAGCAATGACAATGGTAATGGTCTTGAAAACGTATGTCATTGGAGTTAGACAATGGCCCAACTGCCAGCTATAATTTATGATGGGTAGAATCCAAATACTTCCTTGTAGGGCAGTTAAGTACTAGGTCTAACTACCGACGTCGACAGCGATTCGAAGAAAGGATAACATTTTAATATAGATTTTATAAAAGCAGTAAACTAGTTGTGTGACTTTTCAGGTTTTAGGGTGTGAGGATAAACGGCCTGCCGATGGTGATGGGAGCGATGGTATGATGATAACAATAAAATAACAACAATTCCTTAAAACACAACCGTTGTACAAGTTAGACAGGAAGTTTAAGTCACTCCACAGACTTAAAAGGGCAATAAATTTTTTTATTTCTTTAAATACAATTATAATCAACATGAAATACAATGAAAATCAACAAAATAATCAACAATTCGTATTGAATAGGCTCTGAAACTACTGGACCGATTTGAAAAATTCTTTTACCATTACAAGCCAACATTATAGGCTAATTTTTACCGCGGAAAAATGCTTCATTCCTACTGGAAAACAGGTAATGGGACAACGGGTAGAAAGAATTAGACTACGTTCACACGGCGACTATTCGATACAATATTTTCTCGTATACGGTTTTACCGTATACGAGACGGCCGTTCACACGGTGCGAGGTCCATTCGGTTTTTTCACGTATGCGGACTTCCCGTATACGTGGCCACCGTTCACACAGCGTCTAATCGATACGCTTTGCCAGCCGCCACACCGCCAGTCGTTGAGAGCACGCCATTTTTTATAGTTGTCTAATGATTTATACCATATTATGGGTAGATACTCGATAGGCGTGATAAATAACTCGATCGTAATCGGCAATCCACTTCGCCAAAGACATCACAAACACACCTGCCTGCTGCCTATCCCCGCGCGAGTCTCGTATACGAGAAACCAGTTTGTCCGTGTGAACGAATCAACGTAAACATAGGCGCCACTGAGCATCGCATTCGATAAAATCGTTACGAGACTCTCGCGTTCCCAGTGGCAAAACCATACGGTACACGGGAAGAGATATTTCTCTAATACGAGATTTTCTCGCATAGATGCCGTGTGAACGATTTTCAGAGTTGCCATACAAATTTTGTTGTCACTACGATATTCGATTAAATCTCGTGTACGGTATACGAGAAAAATTACGCCGTGTGAACGTAGCCTTATCCTTCCGTTCTTATCTTTTTCACATAACTTCTAAACGGCTGACTGACTGGTTTGAAATTTTGTATGTGTATTTCCATGGTTTCACAGACACGAATGTATTATGCCATTAAAGAATTAAGATTTGATTGTTTTTTTCTATAATTTAGGAGTTGCCGTAAGAACGTACGCCGATAACGAAATTTAGAGCGGGCGAAGCCGCTGACAGAAGCTAGTAACTTAATAATTAAGAATAAATATCTAGGTCTGTAGTGTGCCAGTTTTCAATTAAAGTGTATACGTTAATAGTTATAGAGGATTCTAGTTTGTCTTACACATGGTCTCAATTAAGATTTTGAGTTAGAATATTTTTTTTAAGGATTTTGGAAAACCATAGACATTGATATTCGGCTTCAGATTATGTCTACAAAATTTCACAGTGTTTGATCAGTAAATGTCAAAAAGAAATGAGAAATTCGTTTGTATGAAGACCGCTGCGAGGCGCTGCGAATCGTATCCTCTTATGGGTTCAATACCGCTTGTGAGTTTGGGTCTTTCGGACTAGATAAATAAGATAGGAAGTTATTATGAATGTTTTAATTTTGATTCTTTGATTAATTAACACATCCTTCCATAGCATAATTGTCAAAAACAGTAAACAGTATAAAACGGGAAAAAAAGTATAACACTGTTTTTAACAGTATGGGGACCGTTCAAAAACCGACTGAGTAGAGGAGAGTTATGACTCGAACCGTTAAAAAACTAACTGAGTTCCAACTCGAATTCGTTCAAAAACGCGTTGAGTTGTTACCCTAGGGTTGACTCAAGTGAACCGTACTCGACGCGAGTTCGACGGAGTAAGCGGCCATTTTTGCTTAAAATGATCAAAACAATGTTTCCGAATGATGACAATTAGTAAATTAGTTTGTTTAAATTGTATTAAAACAATAAAAGATTTATAAGTATTTCCACTCCACTACTAGGGTTAAGTATTCTTAAATTCTTTAGTAAATAACCCTAAATACTTTAAAATAGTGTTATAATATTCATTTTAGCCGTAAAGTTTAGCTGTTTAGAAATACTCCTATTTTCATTTTATTTTCTGTCAAAATAAAATCTAACAATTAAATAAAGCGCAATTCAAGTGTTAAGAACGGAAACACAATGTTACAATTACAAACAGATAAACATTGATAACAAACTGATAAATAAATAGTATAATAATAAACTTAGTAAAAATAGTAAGTTTTATTAGAATATATAATTAAAACAAAAGAATTCACCAAAAGCAAAAACAGCAAAAAGGAATTTATAATTTTGTTCTCACTCAAAGTCAAAAAACTTGTCTTAAACTTTATTTGAATTTTATTGTTATTAGGTTCGTAGGCCTTACATAGGTATTTCAAATTAAAATATGGCCGTACAAGGGCGAAATTCCTAAAAGTGGAAACATTGATTAAAACTTGACAGATGCAACTCGGTAAGCCGTTCAAAAACTGTAGGATAGAGTAAGGAGCCTGATGACGTCATTTTTTACTCAAGTTACTCGTTTTTTAACGCAACCCTGGTTGGCAATCCTAGTTGGTATTCCATTTTTAATGGAAAATAAGCAAACAAGATATCAATACTTGCAATTCCATTTTTGCAATGCATTCTTATTCTACACTATTTTTGTTATTATTATTTTCAATTAATTCCAATGTAGACTTTCGATTATTGAAAGCTTCTTGTAAGTTGATAGCTATAGCTTACGTTAGAGGCTTAACACAAGCAGGAAATAAGCCGGTATTAGTATAAGTTTTCCTTTTACTTTGGTATAAGGCTTCTCAATGTTGGGCAACCGTAGCCTTAGCAACAACACAACCCTCCACCCTAGCAGCAAACGTTAATTTCCGGTCGTCAGCCCCATATAGTGCATTAAATGCGCTTGATAAGTCAAAATTTAAAGAAAAACTTTTGTTCATCGATCGCAGTGAAATGCATTAGGTAAATAAGTAGTAAAAGTTACTTTTAATTTAGACGTTTAATTTAAACAGCTAAGAACCTGATAGTATACTCTGCAAGATATAAAAACAAATGAGTTTTGAGTTTTTATACTATTGAACTTGTTTCACAGGACTCATCACTCTGTCAGGACTACGCACAGATTACTGTATATTTCCAGGGGACCACGTCATATCGAAATAGTATTTGCTAAATGCCAATGGCTAGTATAGTATTATATAATCTGTGCCTATGGCCTACGTGAAATCGATTTTACCACTGTTCTATTGCAAGTTTAAGACTGCAAAACAATAACATGCCTTCAGACATTCTTTAACTGAAAACTAACTGTAATCTGTTAAAACATCGATTTAAAAAAATAACGGCCGACCCTCTCGTTTTCAATTTTTATTCATAACTATTTATTAACTAGTAGCGGGACATAATTTATTTTATAGAATATTAAGTAACTATAAAACTAGGGAATTACTGTAATAGAATTTCTATATCTTATGTGATACAATTGTAATTAATTAATGTCGAGTGCTAAGCTGTTCGTCAATTTGTGCGATTTTTTTTTCAAGAAAAATGAATTCTATTTAAGATTAACATCGTCGATTTCAGCTTAAGGCTGCGTCCTACTTGAATCTGCAGTTTTCTGCTCGTTTTTAAAATCGATTCCACTGTTATTTTTGTAAGTTTTAGACTGAAAAGAAAATAACATGGCTTTCTACATTCTTTAACTAGCAAATTACTGTATTTGTTGTAACCATTGCTTTGAAAAAAAAACGGCTATCTATAATATATTTTTGCCACTGAAAAATTATCTCTATTTGAGATCTACACCGTCGACTTCAGCTTAACGCCCATAAAGCAAATGTATATGCGAGTTGGGGGCCCTCTTAAATATGCTTTTAGATAGTTTTTTAAAGAATCACACATATTAACAGCGGTACAAACTTTTATCTGCTGATATGCTAACCTTAAAGTATAAAAAAATAGTAATTGGCTTGTAAAAAAATATTCTTATTTTATGTACCTAATGCTTATTTATTTATTTATTTGCTCATTTTCTGTTTAACCTAATAATAACTGATTATTTTTGTTCGGAAGTTGTTTTAATATGAAAGATAGATGTAAATACTCACCGACTGGTGTATCAGGACCTTCCTTTAATCGAACAACAATTTCTGACTGTCCATCTATCAGGAAACGTGGCGCTCTGTTGGCAGTAACCGAAGGTAAAATAACCACCAGCAACCAGTACAATGTCCTTAAATGTAAACATTTTAATCTCACTCTCGGCGGGCCTATCGTGGGATCTGAATACATCCTCGAACTCATGACAAATCATCTGACACTCGAACCCTCCTTCTTAATTGTTGGATGCAACATTTTCCAGACAGTTTTTCTCGCACGGTTTCACCGCGGCAAGTCTAGTGCTTTATCGGAGAAAGTGTTGTCACCTCACCGTGGACGATTTAATCTTCTCTACGTGCTGACTGTTAACGAGGGCCTGTAAAAGCAATAGATGTAATTTTATTGCAACTTGTTACGAAACGTGATGAATGTGAAGGATGGTTTGTTGGATTGTTTGTGTTCGTTTTGTCACGTTTTATGGATTACTGTTTTGTTTGTTTTTAAAACAATACCTTTTTGCAGCTTTATGTAATGTTATTTGTAATGCCTGTAAAATAAGTATTACCTATATATTGTAAAGGTGTCAATGGAGCCCTATTACTAATTCTATCATTTAAATCGAAGTAGGTAGAAGCCTGAAATGTTTACAGAATCTATTAAGTTATTATAACGAATCTTCTAATAAAAAAAACAAGAAGTAAAAATTTAAGGAGGTCTTACATACAAGAAAAATGTTTTCTTTGTTTTTGCTTTATCGTGAAAATAGTGATAGTCACAAGCCTATTAACCATAAAACGATTACAGTGTAAGCTTTAAACTAAAACCATAAATCACAAAAACTCTTATAAGTGTCAATCGGGTTCGTGCATTTTGTGATGGTGTGGAACCCTCGGTGCGCGAGTCTGACTCCCACTTGGCCGGTATTTTCAGATCCACTGATTTTTGAAGTGAAAACTTCTTTAGCGGCGTTGTGCACTTTTTTGTGATGGGTAAAAAATGTTAACCTCGCGTCAGGACACGTGACCTGATTGAAAATTTGTAAGACGGAACTAGTTTTTATTTTTAGTATATGGCGATTATGAGTAGTACAGGGAGGTTGGATATGGAATTTTAATTCTATGACAGATTGAGATGTCAAATATACTACGTCAAAAAAGTAAATAAACAAACATTATTATCTATAATAAATATATATGTATACGAAGTGATGGGAAGTAAATAGCAAGTATAGGAAAAAATAAATAGTTAATATTCAAGTTAATACTTCTGCCGGCACTCCCGGGGTACAACCCGTTTTTTTTGAGATTTGCATTATTTTCACTTGTCATTTTCTGAAAAAATATTTAGTGCTAAAATTTTTATTGTATTATGGTTAAAGTTATAATAACGAAAAGCAATGTCAAAATGGTTGTCACAACTGCATTGAGAAACTCAATGTTTTTGTTGACTATGAATTTGTTAATCTTAACTTATTTTTACCATTGATTACAAAATTTGACATCTGTTGGTACAGTTAGAACAAAAACCTGTCAAGTGCAAGTTTGACACTTGCTGGAACACGCACTGTTCCGTACATACAAAAAATATTAAAAATACAGAAAACCCGTCTACAAAAAAGCTGAAACCAGCCGCAAATGTAATAAGTACAAGATAGTCAAAATCAAGGGATAGGCCCAACGATGTAATGGATGGGTCACAAACAGTAGTTTTCGTAGCCTCAGCCGTTATTAGCCCACTGCAGGGGCAGAGAGAAGGAGACTTTAGCCATAGTACACCACGCTGGCTTAGTGCATGTTTGTTAGACGTTGTCGAGCTATCGCCTACTTTACTGAGTGAGTTTTTAAAGTGACATCTTATCGACTGGTGTAATATGACAACAACCGACTAACAAATAACTTTGCGTATTTTGTACAAGAAAGTAACTAGTCACAAGCTTCTTAGTAGCTGTAGTCGAAGGCAAAAAATGCAACCATAAGTAAAACCCTCGATTTTTATTATAATTGTTTGGAAACCAAGATTTAATTGTTTTAAATTCCTTTGACCAAATTTGTTAATTGCTTTAAATTCCTTTGACCAAATTTGTTAATTGCTAATTTATTTTTGAAAACGACAGTTCCTTAGAATTTATACTGAAAACTTAAAATACTGTAAGAGATGTAAATACGTGTTTGTTGTTGCAGACTTTGACGTCACAATCGAGCTTACCGTTTTGCTATTTGGAATTTTGCTCATATTTTTAATTGTGTTTTTAAATTAAAATGCGTAATTATAAACGGATTAAATTGGAAAATATTGTTGTATGTATGAATATTGTATGTATGATTCTAAAGCAATAAAGATTGTAGAAAAAAATAACTGGTGTATATTTAAATTACTATACCCCAAATATACTCTAATGAATTTTCCAAATATTTCTACTAAGTTCCTGCTAAAATCTTTTTAGGTCAAAAAGCCAATAACGAGATACATTACTTTTATGAACCTGTTTGAAGCTATACAACATTTGTAACACTGAAGATAATCGATTAAAATATCTTCAATAATCTTGACAAAGTGAAATCAGAAATACAGAAAGATAAAATAAGAACAATTTTACGCTGAGCGGCCTAGTAATTGGATTCGTAACTATTACACAATCCCATTTATTTATAGAGTTCTTTACCGAAATGGTAAAAAATGAACCTTTTAGTGACGCGTTCGTGTGTGTTCGTCTGTTTCTTCTGGTCGTCGCAACTAAAAATAAATATACATCTATTGAAATTAAAACAAAAAAATATGATCTTATGAGCATCTGCCCCCCCCCCCCCCCTGCCTGTACCTCGCTACGCCCATGGATAGGGGTCTAAACTCTAGAGTTACTTTTAAGATTTATGACGTTATCGTCGATTGAGCCAACTACCCTCTTTGCATTGTGGAAGGGGTATGGACTATATAGGTCCTTAAGGTTCATAATGTTACTGTCAATGGACCCAAGTACCATCTTTGCTTAGTGGTAGGGGTCTGAATTCCAGAGATACTTGAAGTTTATAACGTTAGCGTCAATGGAGCTAACTTCTCTTTTTGCCTTGCGGTAGGGGTCTGGTCTCTAAAGATACTTAAGGTTTATATCGTTACTGTCAATGGAACAAAATACGCTATTTACCTTAATTTTTATAATTTTATTTACAAAAATATTTGGATTTATATAAAAAGTCCATCCCCTATTTTATTTCCTAATTCAGGATGATTTTCCAATAACGGGGAAAGAAACACGATATTCTTAATTTTCAAAGAGATGAAAACCAAAAGGGTATTAATGGAACCCTTAGATATTTTAGCCCATGCTATTTTGATGATATCCCTCGGCATGAGTTTATCAAGGGGTATTGTGCGATAAGACTAATTACAATTTTCAATTTTTATTATTTTAAATTCAGTATTTTCGGCTGGGCGATGATGCCCACCAAAGACTGTAGGTTTAGCTGAAAGGGACACGGCCCCAGCCAGCAGCAGCGGTCAATGAAAGTTATCAAGTTCATGAGGATGATTAAGGTATGCATTTATAAGTACTGTGAAGTCTTTGTGCAGTAAGGAGTCCATTGGAAAATGATCGAAAAACACATATTAGAGTCGAATGTGTCAAAAGGTAAGTGGGTTTTCGCCTAAAAAAATATGTTTTGTTCCACTTAAGACTGTATTTATGTGACTGTCTCTTGTTTTGTACGCGTAAATTACAACATTTTGGCACTGGTTACATCAATCTCCTTTTATTGCGAGTTCGTTCACACGTATAGCCGAAAAACAATTGACAATTGCATGAAAATAATTAAAAATGACCTCGCGCCCTCTACCGGACGTGTGCAATATAATTATTATACAAGAGGTGTGGTACATTTTGGCTGACACGTTGTTGGAGAAACAAAAGAGGCACTGAGCGCAACGGGAGCGAAGGCCGGTGACCATTGTGCGGGGCAAATGGGCTAGCAGCGACGGGGAATGACCTTCCGAGATTCGTCATCAACGTTATGTTTTGAAGTTTAGTGACCAGAAATGAATGACCAAATATGTCTCAATTATAGGTATGAGTAATGTAACCACTACTGGTGTAGTAAAGGTGTAGTAGATACCCCTAAGATCACTTTGCACCGGCTATGTTCTCAGAGAGGGTTCAGAAAAGAAACAAGGGTTTGCAAGGACAAGGTTCAGTTATAATACACACATTCAAGCTTACTCAACAAGTTATTTATTGATTAGTATCACCTTATCACTCATGGTGATTCCAAGCCCTTAAAATAAAGAATAAAACAAGAAAGATGGAAACCGTAAGCCTATATACCTAAGCGAATGCGATGGGAGGTTTTGCAAAGGTTTAGTATCTTTAGGAGCAGAAATACAGTGGTAGCGTTCTTAAGCCTAAGACCCGAATTACGGTAGAGTCTTGCATGATGACCTCACACAATTAGGTAGGCTGCTAGATTAGATTGCCATCAGATATCAGCGAAAATTAGGACGTAAAGTATCGCGACTCCCCGGCGAGCTTCCTTGTCAAGTTACAAGAGCCTACGGGCGGTTAAGTCGTGTGTAATGTAATGGTTGTGACTAAAACCCAACCTGTAGACCCAGAGTCCTTTTAGACTATTGAGTATTCTGAACTAGTAGGTTTAAGCATATATGTAAGAAAATTGCAGATTAGTCTTTACATTATAGTAAAGTAAAGCCTGACAATAGGTGTCAGTTGTAATTTTTATTTTTTAGGTATCGTTATCTAAATGCCTGAAGACGACCATGGCTTCGAGGGTTTCTCGTATTACTGGTACATCCTTCCTACTAATTTTATAAATGTGAAAGTATATCTGGATGGATGCATGTTTGTTACTCAATCACGCTTAGACCACTGATCTAAGGATCGGGATGAAACTTGGCATACATATATAGTTTAGGTCCTGGAATAGCATATAGGCTACTTTTCAACCCGAAATATTTAAAAGTTCCCTCGGGAATAACTATAACAAAGTTAAACGAACCATAGCTGCACCTATAGCTTGCTATAGCAAACTTCATTAGTATAATTAGGAGCTTAATTAGGGAGTTCCACGTCGATAACCGAACTTAGGAAAGGTGGAGTCGCTGGCAAAGTGTAGTAACTAAATAAAAACATTATTTTTGGAGTTTACTCCTTAAGAATCGATTTGCATATATAAGGAGCCCGATATGAGAAAAATGTGAGGAGTAAAATCTATCGATGAATGACCTCGTTACGTTTTTGGTGCGCATCCTATGTCGCGCAACTTTCTAATTTGGTTGTGAGTGTAGGGTATAGGGACATGTGCATAGGGTATACTGCAAAGCGACTATACCTATATGTTTTTGGGTTTGTTTATTTCTATCAGTGTCGACATTTTTATATTGCTGTTTTTATTATAAATATCAATAATTAATATTGTTATTGTGAAGTTTTAATCGTTATCATTGTGTTCCGCTAAAGTGAACTGAAGGTATTTTCAAATAACTATGACAGAAAGAGGTGTAGATGATATTGCCGGAACATCTAAAAAACACGTGGCTGCAAGGTACGTTGCAATTCATGTATTATATGTATGAGCATGTGCAATTTGTATTTATTAAATATTGTAATAATTATCGAGCGCATCCACATAAAATAGAAAATTTCTAACCTAACCAAAAATTAATTTTTTTGTCGATGTCTATAAATTCTTCCACGTTATTATGATTTATTTTATAAATAATTTTTGAATATTAACAATTGTAGTCAATAATTCGATAATATTATCAGAAAAATTGACAATATTTTTTCATTATAATAATGTTTTTATAAAATTTTCTTTTGAAAGGTTATTTTTTAGCTTATTTAAATAATTTTCATGTACTATTTATTATTGTACGTAAAAGATTTAGTGACATAATTATCTTTTTATAACCATTTTTGTTAATTATTGAGATAACATAATATTTTAAATAAAAAATTAATTACACATTCTTCATTGGGAGACATATGTGCTGCGAGATGTGCTTTGCCTAACGGTAATCACATTGTTATAGTTTCGATTTACATTCCTGTCAATCAAAAGATTAATGATGTAATAGATTTCATTCATGACACATTATTGGCTTATACAGAAGGTGGATCAAAATTACTTAGAAAAGAATACCATTTACTGCCGCTCGTACTGAGTGGCGATTTTAATGTCGATTTTAACAAAGATGACGGATTGACATTAATAATTTTTTTTAAATCTGAACTGAATTTAGATATTGTTTCTGATAGAGCAATGGGGACAACGAGGTATGGTACAACCATTGATGCGGTATTTTCAAGATTCGTGAACCACGTATCTACGAACGTCCATGTATCTTATTTTAGTTACCATAAACCACTTGTCACTGTTATTAATAATGCAGACAATGTTGATTTAATTAATATTTAAAAAAATGATAATAGTCGGATAATAATAATTACATAATTTATCAACATTCTTAATGATATATTTATGCACATCTGAAATTGACTATTGTAAAAAGTTTAATGTAAAATATTTCGTCGATTAATGTATATGAAATGAATAAATATATATTTATATATGTATATTATTTTCATTAATTTGTTAATTTACCCTTTCATGCAGTATCAATCTTTTTTAAGTTAAATAAACTCTTTTTGCGTCTGGTTAGACTATCGAACTTAAGGAGTAAACTCCAGTCGTGCGTCGGAGCTGACACACACAATTTTTTAATAAGAAGCTCCAAGAACAGTTGACGATCTCAAATTTACAAGCGGTTTTGAACACGTAAGTCCGAGTCTACTGTTGTATAGTGGGATTGTTTGAAACAATGCCTACAGCTATTTTCTACCATCGTTCGCCATCAGCAACCCTGCCTTTCATCCTTACACTAAAACCTAAATGGTCACGCTGTATGCGGTTTTAAAAGTGCTTCGTCCCGCGAACGCACAGATTGGTAAATAAACCACTTGTTGAGGTTTTCCTAGGGACTTCAGTATAGGGTTCTTCTAAAAGGGAGTGATTAAATTTTAAGGGGTCGTAAACAGGCTACTATCTAATACTCCTAGTGTTAAAAGCGTCCATAGGCTTAGGTGACTGCTTAGCATCAAGCGGGCCGTATCTAAGCTTTTCCCCACCTTAGTGGTATAATAAAAAAAAAACGGGCTATGTGAAAGTCTGGCTCGCGCACCGAGGGTTCCGTACAAATTTATTATATGTAGATAGTTCTTACATCATCAGATCAAGTCTTACAGGTTATGCGTTAATTATCAGGTTTTAGACTTTTTCGTATATTTGTGATGTAACATCTTGCTTCTTGCCAAATTTCATTATTCTAGGTCAACGGATTTATATGTTTTTATATGTTACTCCATAGGTTTTGATTTATTTGTGTCATAATATGCGACAAAAATAATAGTGTTTTGAGCTTTTATTTGAAACTTTTTTTACATTTTTAAGTGACTGTAGACTTTAGTATTTGATAATAATTTTAAATTGATACCTCCACTCGGTCATGAGTAAAGTCTTGACAAAAATCTGAAAACCACAAATTTCTTTTTACACCACATTTTGCTATTATAAATTTATTTACAGTTGGTAAACTAACCGCGACCTATGTCGATGTATTGGGACAACAGCTGTCCAACGGCTAAGTTAAGTTGTACAGTCAATACAGTTTACCTTTTACCTGGGTGCGCGAGTCCGACTCGCACTTAACCGGTTTTTTTTCGTATATTTGGGATGGAAGACCTTACTTCGTGTCAAATTTCATGATTCTCGGACAATGGTTTTGATTTATTTTTGAATGACGAAATATGCGACAAAAATGGCCATATTTCGGCCGTATTTTTATTGCGATAACTTAGAAACTTCAAGGGACCGTTGACCTAAGTATTTGATATTAATTTCAACTTGATACCTTTACGCGTATCCGATAAAAAGGGTCTTGACAGACAGACAGACAGACAGTCGCACAACAAAGTTATCCTACAATTTTTATTAAATATTTTATTCCGTTTCAGTTACGAAACCCTAAAAACTCTACATATGTTTATTGTTAAAATTAGAATAATACCGTATTATCTGATTCATGTTATGGGTAATGACGGTTGTAAGGGGAATGGCTGAAGTATAATCGCCAAGATTAAGGCGTACGAACATAAAGACGTGATACAGTCGTAAATTTAATTTGTACAATGTATTTGTGCCTTAAACCCAGCGGACGATAACTAAGTGCGCCGAAACACCTCGTCCGCTCGGTCACCGCGACCAGAGAAAGTTTTTTACCCTTCGTTACACATGTGAATTTTACAATCAACTTTGGTGAAAATTCACCATGACTCGCTATAAAATCATGTTAAAGAATATGTCCATAGTCCAGGGCTTCTATCCACACGCGGGCCCAGTGCGGAATGTGGACTTCTCATACATCTTTTTTATTCTTGACGTATACAGGTTTCCTCACGATGTTTTCCTTTACCGAAAAGCCAGTTGTGTGCTGTGAATAAACAAATCAGTGTACTTCAGAAATTAAGAAAAGACTTATTGTCGGCTCATACCGAGACGAGACGCGACGCTGCGCGACATGAAGCGGCTTGAAGATGCGCCGCATATTATGACCCTTATTGGTACACTGCCGACCCCGGGGTTCGAACCTTCCGTCACATGGGACGTGAAGTGAAATTTAAACCCCTCGGCCACCACCGACTATATATATATATATATATGCATATGTGTATAATGTCGCAGTTTTGCTCCGCCGAACAGATTAACTAGAGGTTGGATGATGTATCCTATACATCATGATGGGGGGCAGCCTCTTTTCATCAACCACTTGCGTTCTGCGTGACAGGCGGTGAGCCTATAGTCTTAACATTGGTTCTGATACTAGTGCATTTAGACTAAGTGTGCACTTTGTTGGTCATTTTAAACATATATAAGTAATTTTTGATTTTTCAAAATAGTTTTCTGTCTAATATCGTTCCTATAAACGAAACTGACCGAAAACAGAGACTTAACATGGGGCTATATATTTCAAAAATAGGACCAAATTTGAAAACATGTCTTAAATCTGACAACCTAGCTTAATTATTATATCATATCGAATAATGATACTCTGAAACAGTGAATTTTTAAAGTAATCTAGTAATTCTAGGTATTACCCCGAACGCATATACCTAGGTACATTTAAACAAACTAACTGGCTGTCTTATTTTATATTGTTAGTATCTATAGAATGTTTTGAAGTCATAAAAGGTTAACAACCAAGAATACTTAATCTTTGCGGCCATAGAAATTAAGCTGGTTATACTATTGGCTTACATTGGGGCTAATAGCTTGAGGTTAAACGAAGTATTGAAAAGTTAAGTTAATTACCTAGTAGGAAGTTGAAAAGCGTTGTTTCATATTACGCGTACGAAGAAACTCAAATTTATAATCTTATTATCACATTCCCATACAGTGACAGTTTAATTTTAAGTTTATTATTTACTAGCTTTTGTCCGCGGCTCCGCCCGCGCTAAATTCGGATATCGGCGTGGACTCTCTTCTTCAAGTCCTCAATTATAGAAATTTAGTAAGATACATGGGCGTAGCCAGCTTTTGGATTAGGGGGGGGGGGCAGGCTTGGCTAGGGGGGGGGGGCAGACTTGATAGAAAATGTCATTTTAATATAGTAAACATGTTCATTTTGAGCCAATTCCTTCAGGTAATGGGCACCTAGAGGGGTAACCGATTTCCAAAAAAAAAGCATGGCAGCGATAGGAAAGTCGATAGGGTTGTTTTTAATAGTTTTTTTGTTTTAATGTCATTTGGCGCTATTTCAATAAAAGCTTACTAAAACAATAAACAGACGTTTTAGTGGATTTATGTATTCGAAATCCATTTCTGGTATTTTTTAGTATTATCATATTTATATATAATAAAATAATACACATACAATACTGATGTAAGCAATTTTGTGATTACTTTTTTCTTTTTGCAGATGATTTAGTAGCTTCAAACTTTCATACTTTCCAATCTGTAACAAAAGCCTTCACGTATGTGTTCTACAAAATTGCTATAATCATTACGTATCATATAATTTGGTAGTATCAACAATCAAAACGTATAGTTTTTTTTACCCTAATCAGTATAACGATTTGTTTCCATTGTCTCGCACGCCTCGTGAGCGGCTTATTAAAAAAAAAATGATTGAGTAATGAAGGCCCAAACTTTAATAAGAGCACTTTCTTTTGTTGGTATTTTAGTAGGTAAGTATACTCTAGGTATATTTAAATATATTAAGAAAACTTTCTGCAAAGTTGCCGTTATTTATGATAAAAATTATAAGGTAATGATGGGTTGTCAAACTCTTAAAAAATATCACCATCTTTTACTGGCATTTTAAGAATAATCTATATCCTATGTGATTCAGAAAACTTTTCATAAAACTGTGAACTTCGTATAACATAAATAATTTGAAATAAAATTAAACGTAGAAATCATCGAAATAATGTAGACAATAGAGTTTTAAAAGGGCACATTTATAGCTTTTTGTGCTTCTATATATATGGCGTTGCTTTGATATTACGTTTAATTTAGTATCTTTAGATATTTTACTATTAAATAACGCTTTCTATTATAAGTAGATAATCGATTTCAGTTTTTCCAATTAGATTGAAAATGTAATATAATTATTATAAAATTATATATTGTATATATTATTATAAAATTCATTTTAATTTTTTTTAAAAAAGAAAGAACAAAAAAAGTCATGCTAACTGCCGTTGAAAGTAAAGTTGGAAACTTTACCTGCATAGAATGCGGCAATAATAAAAAGCAGGTGAACAGCTCTTTATAAGAATCTACTTAAATGGGCTTTCGCCATCGGATTAATTATAGGGCATCTCTCACTCCTTCCTTATTCAGTGTGCGTAACTACTTTTGAATGTGGCGCGTACCGTGTAGAGTGAAGTTCTTGCTTAAAGATGAACTGTATGTAGCTTAGAAATTCTATCCATGCTTTAAGGCGCATATAGCAGCTAATTAGTGCTGCTTGTAAAATATATCTGTGAGTTGAAATAGGCATTTCTGCTAAAAACTATACGAAAAGTTTGAAAATTGCTTATGACTAGGTTTATATTTTCAGCATTTGGATTCTCGAAATTCACTTTCTTCTAAGAAAAAAATTGAAAGATCTAATGGCGGCGCTAGATAGCTGCTATATACCCCCACAATAAGCTGAGAGTATTTTTATAGATCTTTTTAACAAAGGTTTAAAAGTGAACTGGCACAAATTTTGCTAGAGTTTCTGGTAGTTTTTGACGGATCCCAAAAAAGGAAGTTATCAATTATTCGACCGTATGTAATATTGTTAGAATTGCACAACATTCATACCTATTATATGTTAGTCCATGTAGGTTTTTTACAGATGTGCCAAATTTCATAAGTATATGTATGTATGTTCGTCCATGTATTCCTTACAGAACCCCATATTTTTTAATTAATAAGAGTGATTTATCTGTCTATTTATATATGTATATGCCAGTACCAACTTAAAACTAAACCATAGCAAGATTTAATTAAATTATTTCGCTTACAAAAAACCATTAAAATAGAAAATACAACTTACGCACGCGCATAGACCATTAGGCTAAGTGTTTTCGTGTGCCTGAAGTCAAAAATGCTAAAATTAATTGTCTAGTATCTTTGCTGCATTTTTATGTCAAATACTTTCAAGAGAAGAAAATACTAAGCTTAATGTTCAAAGTGCATAATAGAGTTTATTTTCTACTTTTTAGCAAGGTTTTGAAGGATGTGAAATATATAATATTTTTATTGGTGTGGATAATTCATTTTTCTAGCTAGTCGACATTGGAAAACTCAACATTTGTATTTGGTGTCATAGCTAAAGGTAAAGAAATCCGTAAAACCTTAGTGAAATCCTTAGAAACTTTCACTATACATACAAGTAATTCGATGTCAGTAAGGTTAGGTTAGGCTGATGTATGTCATATGAGAATTAGTTAATACAAGTCAGATCCCTTATTGGTGGGTTGAACGTTCTGACAGTTGAGTTGCTACTGACTCGACAGCGTCTGCTAATTCGCGCTAGGTTAGTGCGTTAGACTATGGCCTAAGCCTCCTTTCCTCCGTCATGACACAAATAAGAGAAAAACTATAATGATAAACTGTTGGAGCTGAAGCTGAGAACTGCAAGTCACTGAATATTAGGGAGCATGTTAAACTAACAATAGAGTGGAAGATGAATGGAATATTTGGCAGAATACTTGAGTTGTCGTTCATCAAAATTTAAATAGGAATAATCTAAAATATACAAACGGGAAAATATTATGAAGATAGTGACACATTTCTTTTATTCGAGGAAAGGGTTTGGATAACTGGGTGCTGACTTAGTATCATAATATGTGTATTGTAAAATAGATTAAGATACACTTATTAGGGTTCAGTTCCCCTAAGGGTAAAACACGGGACCCTATTACTAAGACTTTGCTGTCCGTCCGTCTGTCCGTCTGTCACCAGGCTGTATCTCATGCACCGTGTTAGTTAGACAGTTGAAATTTTTACAGATGATGTTTTTCTATTGCATCATGTATTGTAACAGGTATAGACGCTTGAAATATTCACAGAATATTAAGTTTTATATTCACTTTAAAAATAAATAATTACATAAAGAAAAACAAATATTTAAGGGGGGCCCCCCATACAACAAACGTGATAAATTTACGGTTTTTATAGATAATGGTAGGGAACCCTTCGTGCGCGTGTCCGACTTGGAGTTGGCCGGTTTTATTTTGAACGAACGTGTAATTGTAATATAAATTTTATTCATTCATTTAAAAATAATTACGAATACAATTTAAATACGTTATTTTAGTCTGTAAAAAGTGTTATAGGTATTTAAGTGGGCATTGCAGGTGAAGAGTGCCCGAGCGCAGCCACCGTGTCGGCGCAGCGAAGCGTGTCACCCCGGAGCCGAACCTGTTACCTCCATCCGGTATCGATATCATCCAATAGGGGTAATACGCACTTCTGCCATTTTTGCGAATGTTTAAACTCTTCTTTCCTTGATTTTTTTAATCTACAAGTTATCCAACAGCGAGCGGTATGGATCAGAACTAAGATGACCGACATAGGTCAAACAATGAATACGTTACTGACCGTTGACAAATCACTCATTTCGCAGAACCCATGGCCGTAGAGAAGACCATAGTAAAACATAGAATAAAATTCGTTTGTGTATTTTTTTCAAAGAACTCCGAAAGTACCTACTGTTTGTGTATTTTTTGTAACAATGGCTTTTAAGGCAGACATTTATTCCAAAACACACAATTTCTTACACATGTATATATGTGTGTGTTTTTAGTGCAGTTTACATATAGAATAATCAAAGTTTTGTAAAAGTATTAATAAAATAATGAAAAAGGACCGGTAAAAGTATCAGTTTATTTTTTTAAATGAGCAAAAAACACTTGGCTTATGGCACTTGGTTAAATAATATGAAGTACGTGCTTACAATATTATTACGCATTTTAGTTAACTTTCCATTTTCATGTAACAACTTAATCGTTTAAGCTCGTTTTCCCCCGTTGCATGTCAAATCTACATCTGATAGGCATCTCAGTCGTGGACATAGCTTTTTTACGGATTAGTTGGTGATATGATAGTTATTAGTACTTAGCTGTATAATAGTTCATTAAATAAATCTTATCAACATAATTAAAGCAACTTCAAAAATATATAAAATAAAAAAAAACCCTTTCTGCTGTTAAATGCCAATGATACATTTTCTTCTTTATACCTCGGCTGCAAATTCAATTTACAATTTTTCTTTAAATTTAAGGTAAAGAAAACACTTAGTTCAATGTTATGGGGCCTAATTCTGAACTATGAAGATTAAACCAGATTCGCAAATTCGACGAATGTATGGAAGAAGCTACATCGATACATTTTATTACTTTTAAATTCTTGAGTAGGTAAGTACTTAACTAGTTTTGAAATCCTGTTTGTTTTAGGGGTTTTTTTCGATCTTAAAATTACTTCATGTTTAAATACGTTTGCAAATTTGTAATATATATACTGTATAAATACCTAATATGTAGTTCTTAATGCGTTTATATGCGAGGTTGTATTATTTTTCATTACAAAATAAACAATAACAAGGAAGTAAGCAAAATAAGACAATCGTTTGCTGTTTTCATTAATCAACTTTTCTACACGCAATTTTTACGCACGTACACAGGGCAGCCATGCAATTTACAACTGTGGTCACCATTGCGAAATTATTCTCATGATTTTTTCTCGAATTACGCACCATTTGCCGTGCTCGAGGTATTAGCCTCTCTGAGGAAACAAACGAAGGATTAGAATTTTCATTTAGACAGCACATAAATATAAGCCCTTTGTAAAATAGATCATATCAATCTATATAAGAGAAACAAGATTTACACTATATACCAACAATTATAAATTTAGAAGGCATAGTGTTATGTAATCTCATCACATTGACGACCTAAAAAGGTTAACAGAAGTGGTTACATCAGGCACAAAAAGGTAGGCTGACGAGCATTTGGGAAGTCCTTTATCCAGCAGCGGAAGAAGATATATGGTGATGATGAGTTGTTGTGGAAATGACAGAGTTTCAATGATTTTATCTAAATGGTGTCACCTATGAGTACTTTTCCTTGGTTAGTATTAAGATCTTTGGTATCTTCCCTTTTGTCAAATTGGATAACAAAATTACTATTATCATTATTATTATAAGTATTAGTTGTATTAACAAAATAAGTTTTGTTACCTGCTAACCTTGTTGATAAACTATATTTAACTAATAGAAAATTTATAGCAAAAAGGCTAATGGTTTCTCTTAGTTTCATTTCATGATTAATGTAATTTCTATTGAACCACAGATTATCACACGTTATGATATTGTTCATGCTAGTAACAGAGAAGCTTCCCACGATTTCCAGCGCAACAAGAAATCAACTCGATAGTAAAATCGATAATTTATACAACAATTGCAGGAACCGATCCACGAGTAAGACATAGTTACAATGGTTTTATATCCGCTTCTGGTGACTGTGACATTTTTAACCACAATTGTTTTTGCATATTTTATTCTTCGTTTTGTTTTAGAAATTGATTTTACAGTTGGAATAAAGGCGAATAGGGTACCAAATAAATGTCATATTCGTTACAATGCCTACAACCTAGTGAAACCTTATTTAAAGTAGGTACCTGATTCAAGTATGGGGTTCCGCAGCAAAAACCAATCTGAAGAATTTACTGATTGCTCAAAATAAGGTTATCAAAGTCTTATTCAATTTTAATTTTACTTAACATGGCGGTAACAACCAAAAAACCAAACAATTAAAATAAGTAAAGCTTAATGATAACAAGTCTTGTATGTTAATCAGGTAAATATTCACAAAATTGTGTGTAATTTTTTATAGAAAAAAATCGGCCAAGTGCGAGTCGGACTCGCGCACGAAGGGTTCCGTACCATTATCTACAAAACGAGCAAAAAAATCACGTATGTTGTATCGGAGCCCCCTTAAATATATTTTTTTCTGTTTTTTAGTATTTGTTGTTATAGCGGCAACAGAAATACATCTTATGTGAAAAATTTTAACTGTCTTACTATAACGGTTCATGAGATACAGCCTGGTAACAGACGGACGTACGGACGGACGGACAGCGAAGCCTTAGTGATAGGGTTCCAAATTACCTTTCAGGTACGAAACCCTAAAAACATAAAAATAATAATAAGAACCAAGTTTTAATTACAACTTTTAAAAATAGGAACATAAATTGTAAACCTAGGAGCTTTTTACCTTGGAATAGGACATATGCTACTTAAAAACGTAGTGTGATTCAGAAAGGCGGTAGGCGCACAGACGGTTAATGGATTGCGCAGAACCGCTGAGCCAATTTTAATGAAATTTTATGACGGAAGGGTATGAAAATAGCTACTCAGAAAAGCGTCAAGTGTGAGTCGGATAAGAATTAGGGATTTGCCGTAATCCCACTTCCACGCCGAAAACCAAATTTAGCGCAAACAGAGCTGGGCTAGAGAAAACTAAAGACGAAAGTTTTTTATCAATGCGCGGAAACGTGGACAACACTGACAGTTGGTCTGATGCACAATTTTAAAATAGCTTATCAAGCTACGGAAAAGGCTATGCTCGTAGTATATGCGAAGGATATAATCAAAAATGAACTGATCCGACGAAGAACCAAAGTCGCCAACGGGCTATAATGAAGAATAATCAAGGTAAAGTGGCAATTTGCAGGTTATATTTGTCACAAAACTGATAGCCGTTGGGGCAGATGAGTTTTAGAAAGGAGACCACAGATCTGTAAGCGCAGCGTAAGTCGCCTGCCAGCAGGGTGGACCGATGACCTGAAAAAGGTAGCCGGAGGTGGTAGGAGGAGAAAGGCAGAGGACCGGGTGTGGTGGCGTTCGTTGGCAAAGGCCTATGTCCAACAGTGGGCTACCTAATAACCTGACATATTTTATCTACATAGATATAAAAATATAATGTCTGAGATGCATTAAGTTATAAACTCGATGCCTGTTATCATAATCGTTAATGTATACAAAAAAAAAATCAAATACTTCCACTGAAGAATTGCGGTCTAGTCAAGTATCTAGTAATTTAGCGAAAATAGTTTTACGCAAAATTACGTGACCTATAAATGGAGATTAGTTACGATCTAGTTACCGATGTAATTTGTTTAAAGAGTACCTACACAGAACAAGTACTAACTGAGTAGACGCGATCTGTGACAATTCGTCAACTTGCAAGTGGTTAAGTCGACTTAGTTTTCCAGTTACGGTCTTATTCCTCGGTAAATTAACCTGTTTGATTAATTTGACGTCCGTATATTTTGTGTTTGTCATCGTTGTCTGATCTGGAGCTTGGTTGGTATATAGGATACCTGTGTTCATAAATTACCTGTAATAGGCCAGTTATACAATATCTTTTGCGTTTCTTTTTTCTGTTGCACCTTTAGTCTTAATATATATAAATCTCGTGTCACAATGTTTGTCCTCAATGGACTCCTAAACTACTGAACCGATTTTGATCAAACTTCGTAAATATCTGTTATTTGATCCAACTTAAAAGATAGGATAGTTTTTATCTCGATATGTCAAGTGCGAGCCGGACTCGGGCACTATAGGTAAAAACCAACTTTCGCCGGGTACAGAGGGACGGCAGCGGAACAACGTTCGCCGGGACAGCTAGTTTATTATAAAATAGAGTTATACTCGTGAACTAAAATCACCAAAAACAAATTAAGAAGCATGTTACAAAGAGGAAAGTGATTAAAAAGGCTAGGGCTTCGTATACTAAAAGGGTCAAAATGGCCCTGTGTGTTGATGTGTCTTACTAACTTTAACACCATCTTTTAATGCGAAAAATATGCGCATTAAAATCAGCAGCAAAACGAAGTAATTAGACCGAAATTATTGACCGAAAATAGCGAGGGTTTAACGATCGGTGTTGGTTGAAAATTAACGATATAACATTTTGGTAGTGGCTCACTTTCGTAATTTCTGATATGATTCTTCATTAAATATATTTTTTTCAATTGGTTTTATTTTGACCAGATGATGAAATTTGGGCTCAAATATTTCTTTAAGTCGTTTATTGATAAATAAATAGTTTATTGATAAATAAATGCACACATATAAACTATTGAAAAAAGTTAATGTAATGTAGCTTTGTAAAAACTAAGTGACCTAAATTAATACTTATTATTTATTACGTTGCAATTGTTTTGATTATTAAATACATCATATCATACAATACATCATACACAAAATCATTAAAACAAAACTAATTATAATTTTAATAGGCAGGTAATAGGTGTTAATACTTACAAATAAATATATAATATAGGTACCCACTTGATATCTTACATCAATCAAATATATTGTCAATCCAATGCCATTAATATTTTTATCCTTTTCAAACGAAATCGAACATTATTAGGGCAGTCACCCACTGCACTTCCTACATCCGGCGCGCGGTATTGTTCGGTACAGCGACACAGGTGCGACTGTGCGGGCGCGGCTGCTCGCGGACTGTTTGCGACTGTTTGCTTGTTGTAGTTGGGCTGACGCATCCATCCCCTTGCAACTGTTTTGTTGTGGTTGCGATATATGGCTAGCGTGTACCATGGATACTTGGATTACAAGGGTTGGGACGACCCTTTTGAAAATGTTAGTGACATGAATCATTAGGAAAATATCAAAAAACACTGCTATGAGTCACTTAAAATAAAAAAGGCCGGCGCACCGAGCGTGTGTGAGAGGGGCCATCAAACCATTAAGGGTAAAGGGTATGAGAATAGTGTATGCCAATATTTTCGCTTTTTGGGGACATCTTTTCAGCTCTTACTTTCAGTCTGCCTCTGCGTTTGCGGCCCTCACCATACTGTCGCAATCGTCATCCAACTGTTGAATGCATAACGAACCACATGTATTATACCACCTCCATTTAAATGTTTGGCTAAAGATTGAGCATATTTACACTTCGTCTTCCAGTCAGAGGTACTCAAGAACCTTTCTTCCCAAATTGTAAATTGTTCGATGAGTAATGTGGACTGCCCATTGCAACTTTAGCTTGCTAAGTATTCGACGATTTGGCAAACTTCCTCATTACGGATTTAAACATTTAAATTAAAACCTAGCATTTCCACAGCTCGTTAAGCAAACTTTAAGTTTACTTAGGAGGCAAACGGTTAGAAACCACGTTGGAATTTACACGATGAAACTACAAAGATTCCGTTTTTGCCATGGCGTCACCCTTAAAAGGTATGAGCAAATTTTTGACCTCTTAATTTGAATACCTACGGAATGATTTTCTAAAATATAATCAAACTTACGTGTAACAAACAAGCACCAGTAAGGTCAAGATACATATTTGCATAGTGCATGAGGAGAACTGGCAGAAATATTGGTTTGCATTTGCCCGTGACCGTGTCTTGTAGAGAAACTCTATTACAAACAGTAACTTAATAGGTGTCTCGCAGAATGATTTGATTTTGCCCGTGACCGCGTCACTTTAAGAAAGCCCTACTACTTCAGAAACCTAATAAAGAGTAGCTGGCAAATTGACTGTGCCACGTGGATAACAGCCTACTACTAATTTCAGAAACCTAATAAATCCAAGGTAAGCATAGGGGAAATTATAGGTTAGGTGTTTGAACTGTTAGTAGAATAGTTAAAAGAAAAAGGTTCTCAAAGGCATTGAGACTAGATTATCTGATTAGAGACTGTCTGCTTTCACTTGTACCTGACTGTGTCTAGTCTAGGTGACTGAAAAATTATTGATTGTAATATTTTCTTTTTGTTTTTATTTGTTATATGTAGCCAGGTCTGATTCTGGTGCTGATAGAGATAATGCCGAATTCAAGATATTTTTAATTCATTTACTTGCTTGTTAATCGCGGTAACTGTTTTAGTCTATAGATCGACTAGTTTGAACTAGATTTGTTGAAAAAACATGGCAGATATTGTTTGCAAATAGTTTTTTTGTGTATTATTGAAATCTATTTATAGACATACATGTGTCGTACGTAAGCGATCGATATGCAACGAGTTGTCGGTAGCAGTAGAGATGAGATGTCGCACGGAAAGTGGTATGAAAAGGATTCACAATTGGTGATACTAGTTTATAGCTAAATGGTTTTGATTTGGGGGATGCGGGTGGGTGCTATCAAATCCTTCTCTTTTCTTTAAAAAAAAGAGGGTCACACAAAAATATACCCTACAAGCATTACTAGTCGCGATAGACCCTATCTATTTTTATCATCAAAATGGGAAATTATAAGGAAACACCCCTTTTAAAAAAAAGTAGGGTCGCAACAATGGTTCTTCGTGACTTCTCTTTTTTTAGGAGAAACGATAGCCATGTTTTTTCGAAATATCTAGTACAAACTAGTCGATCCTAGGACTAAAACATAACTTGAACTATTATCATTATTCTTCAAGGAGAGGTCTGTACCCTTGTTGTGGGGCGTATCAAGAAGAGGTCTGTGCCCCTATAGTGGGGCGTATCGCACTAACGAGTAGTTAGTGCGTTACCTATGCATATGCCTATGCAGAATTGCTTTTGATATAATTATAATATTCTTTGGTCAGTAAGTATGGTTGCAGATAATGTTACAATATAGGTAGAAAAGGCTCAGAGGAAATTTTGTACATGAAAATTAAATATTAAACAAATATAATGTTATTTTATGACTTATTTACAGTCCAATGTTGCTGACTTTTACATTTTTTAATTGATACAGAAAAACTAGACAAGTGCGACTTGAACTTTTACGTTACGTAAATTATTTACAGATATTTGTTGTTGAACTATGGCTTATGTTGTAGGTTCATAATATACTGAAAATATGTTGTTTACATAATTCCTAACTTAGGAGAATATGTTTCACAGCGCGTCGCAGCGTGGTACCGACATACAAATGAATTTCTCCACTTATTTTTGACACTTCTTTATCAAACATCGTGAAATTTCGAAAAACCTGATCTAAGAATAAACATTTCGGTCTGCAGTGTGCCAGTTTCTAATTAAATTGTATTGTTTTAAAGCTATGCAGGATTCTAGTTTTTAATATATATGATCTCAAATACGATTTAAAGTTAATAAAAACATGTGAAGATTTTCAAAAAAAAACTACAGACACAGATTGGGATTAAGATCGTGTCTACAAAATTTCACAGTGTTTGATCAGTAAATGTCAAAAATAAGTAGGAAATTCGTTTGTATGAAGCACACTGCGAGACGTCGCAAATCGTTTTCTTCTAGTTAGATATTGAGTGTGGCGAGTGATGAAAATGGTGTAAAGCTAATATTTTTGTCGGCTCCTAATATATATGAATAAATATATTTGTGCTCTTCTTAATAAGTTGTAGTCATACCAGATCTCATCACATTTTTCATGTACCTATTACACCCCCTGAAACATATATTTAAAAACATTTTATTTCTATAATTCCTATTTGAATTTGGGCCAACATCTTCACGAAGTTATTAAATTTTTGAAGGGTCAGCAACGAGCGAGTGTTGTAAGCGTCCCTGTAAGCCCCTGGTGTTGCAAGAGTCCATTGGCTGCGGTAACCGCTTAGGTACCGTCAGGTGGACCGCAAGCTTGTTTGCCAACTTCGTGATATAAAAAAAAAAACACATAGAAAATCTAAATTTAAGGTATGTTACTAATTCTGTTTACGAGCTCATACTAGGGACCAGTGATATACGGGCGTATAGAGAGACAGACAGACAGCAGTCAGAGCGATAGCAATAGAAAAATGCACGCATATTCCGGGCTTCACATATCGATTAAAAACTTTTAACACATGTTTAATTAGCCTTTGTGGTATTAGTAAGTGAAATTAGTAAGGCGACTCAGTGCAAGCTGCGTATAAATAATATTGGTTGCACCAAAGATTACGTGAAACACGTACATATTTCGGTGAGTTGCATTGCACGAAAATTGAGCTATATCCAATAGCTCTATCTGAAAATTTGCGCATCTGCTGAAGAGCATAATCGAAATCGCGAGCAAAATCTCATGTTTATGTGAACTTTGAAACAACTTGTAGGTAAGGAACAAGCATATCTGCCTTGCCTGTCAGCCATATGTCGCTGATTGAAAATACGGTTTCTAGCAGTAGGGTAGAGAGTTCAGATCAAGAACAGTTGGTGCGTAGCCAAGCACGACCAAGCTTCCCCAGCGGTCGTGGTCATGACGCGACGCGGTGGACGTGCGCTGACCGTGACTTAGGTAGGTATATGTAGGTACGTTACTATACCAACTTTGCTGTGGTAGGTTAAGTTGTTTAATGTTTCGTAAAAATAGAGTAAAAGGTTTACTTCAAGAGATGACCGAACGGAAGTAATGCTATATTAAAACTTTCTTTTAACTTCCTATTCTTAGACAGCAAAATACAAGAATAGTCAAATCATTAAAAAATTATTTTAAGAACGAATTGTGTTATTTGTACATTGCACATGTAAGTTGTAGTGAAGTATAGAGGATTTACTTCTTCAAAAAACGGCCATTTTTAGCAGAAATGTTTGCTAAAATTCAAAGATATTTTCTAGGTACAATATACCTAAAGCGTTTTAAAAATAGCCTTTGACTAAGTAGTTATATATTTGCAACATTTCGCTTTTTAAAATCGGTTTTTACAAAGAGAATTAAAAATAATCTAATGGCGGCGCTTCTGAGCTGCAACGTGCGCCTTTATTAGGGTTCCGAACAAAAAGGTAAAGAGGAACTCCTATGGTGAGACTTCGGTGTCTGTATATATGTCACAGATGTTATTTGACAACTTTAGCCTTTGTGAGTTCTGACATAATTGTAACCAGATGAGAGTCAAATCATAAGAAATGATTGTAAAGTGAGTTTAGAAAATGCATTTTTTTGAATTTTGTATACAAATCTTAAGCCTGATTTACAGTAGTTTTATTAAGGAGGTTCTAATGAGCGCAGTAAGGATAGCAGTAAACGTAATTCTTTATATTTCGAAATGTACACAAGTGAACCTACGGCAGTAATAAAGTAATATACAGTTGGAGCTTCGACATTTTTTATGAAATCTTAGGTTACCTTACCTAGTTTAGTTAAAACATTGAGTTCAATAAACGGGTACTTATCGAGCAGTAGTCATGCATCGATAGTGATGCAATATATGCGGGAACCGTACTAACGAGGACGTACCTAAGTTAAGTTACATGACGTGTTGAATATGAAACCATAAACAGGTGTACCCATATAATGTTTAAGTGTTATAAATGGATTTTAAAGTACACAATTAAAATTAGCTCTAATTAAAACTAAAAAAAAAATGGAAAAAAAGTCATTTTATTTGTTTTTGTTGTAGCTCTATAAATATTTATGCGCAGCTCCGAGAAAAAGTATTTGAAAACCTTAATGCATTTTAATACCTATCCAACGATAAACCTCACTGTGGGGTGCGCGAATAATAAAATTTTATTCCTTAGCGCAAAGTATGGAGAGCTACAAAACTTTTTTATTTTGATTAAAAAAAAAATTTTTAGTATCGTGTGTGGCGGTTCCATAGAATTCGAGTGCTGTAATCTGTCCTATGGACTGCGTAATAGCCTGCGTAACGAAATTGGCCACATTTTAGTAACTCTTCTCTTTCTATCAACGTTAACCATTTTGTTTGTTGATGTATATTAAAACAAGTTATAAATATACAAGAGACACCACAGTTTCGCTTTGTCTATGTTATTGCAACCTTTTTTTTTACATCTGGCTAGGAAATGCGCAGTACATTAACTATGTCTATGGGTTATTCACATGGGATATCTTATTAAAATTAATGCAACGACAGTGGAATTATGGGGCTGTGAGATACGGACAGACATAAATAAATTATTTCTAAGGTGTCATTGGAAAAGATAATAACCACATAATTTTATGGTTTTAAGTATACACTGTTATCTTAGTACTGATTACACAGGGCTGTAGCTAAAGTTGAATCTAAGGTAGGGCAGCGGTAGTTTCATGTAGGGCGCAGGTAATTTTTTTATCATTAATTATTGTACCTGCTTGTGAGCGTGTTTTAGGTTCATTAAGTAGGTAATTGGGCGGGAGCGCAGGAAAACAAGAGTAAATGGTAACATAGGTACACTCTTTAGATGCCACCATAATGTAACCATTTTGCATATATGGGCTTCTGCCAGTATTATATATTACCTACTATGATTGCGAAAAACCATAGTTGATTCAGAATTCATTTGATAGATGTCGCTAGTAGTAAACAATATTTTTTTATTAATTTATATTACAGGAAAACAATTTATATATATTATACCTTAGTTTATGGTATTTTTAAGGTAGGGCATTAGTATTTCAAGGTGGGGCACTGCCCCACAATGCCCCCCCTTAGCCACGGTCGTGTGATTACAGTATAATAATAACATTTATTTAATTTAGTTGTGGTATTAATAATAATTATATATATTAGTTGTTATCAACATCATGGAACCTTATTGGGAACAGTCTCGAGCTAATCGAACTTTGATAATTAGAGAGAAAAATGTATGCAAGTACAGTCACGGGTTTCGAAAGGTAAGTCAAATTTCCATTAATTATTCACTCGAATTCCAGAGTTCGAATAACTGTTCCCAATAACCTCCCTGATTACTTTTAACGTAAAAATGTTACGTTATTTCCGAACGCTGCTCAGTCAAGTAGGATTCTTCCATTGATCTTTTACTTAAAATAGGACTTCTTCATGAAAAAAATAAACTTAGAATGGTCAGGCCCGCGCGTTTTTTTATTTCAGCCAGAACTAAAGCCAGATATATACCATTTGCCCGATATGATTACGATGTACGTATTGCCAACGCGTATCATGATCGCGTATGTGGACGGGTTGCGATACAAAATCATGATACGCGGTCTCAATTAACCAGTTTGGTTTTCGTTTGATCATCGAAGGAGTTGCGGATGCGATTAGATCGAGAGCGGACACAGAACTCTTGCCAATTTAAAACAGGATCATGGCAATGATACAGATAAAACCGAGGCGTCTACAAACGGAAGCTGGATACGAGACGATATTGATACGTCGATACGGATACTGTTGGTTGGATCGGGCGAATAATACGTATCTGGACACAAACAGAGGCTTAAATCATTAAGCTTTAGGCCTCATTCGCACAAGCGGTGTTTCAACAGGCGTTAAAAAACGTTTTAATTGGTACAAAAGGTGATGGAGCGTGTGATCAACACACAGCTTCTAAGATACCTAGTACACGACCTGGTCAGTGACCGTCAATATGGTGCCACGGTCGCTCGACTGGTGACCTTCTAGTGTATCCCACACACCGATGGGCACTAGCCATTGAGTGGCAGGGGGAGGCATTGGCATGTAGCCTGGACATAGCGAAGGCGTTCGATCGGGTCTGGCACCGGGGTCTTCTATCGAAGTTGCCATCTTACGGAGTGCCCGAGGGTTTGTGCAAATGGGTGGCTAGCTGTTTGTCCGGCAAACGCATACGAACCGTAGTTGACGGTAGTTGCTCTGATAGCATGGACATTAATGCTGGTGTCCCGCAAAGCTCTGTGCTTTCTCCTACGCTGTTTCTACTGCATATCAATGACATGTTGGACATCAACAACATACATTGCTATGCAGATGACAGTACTGGAGACGCTTTTTACACGGGTCGTGCAAACATCCCTCGTTCCGTTGTGGAGCAAAACCGCGGAGAACTTGTGTCTCAAATCGAGACCACACTGTCCAAGGTCTCTGACTGGGCCGGGTAAACTTGGTCCGATTCAACCCTACAAAGACACAAGTTCACCGCTAAGAAAACTCCATTCACTGTAGTACCACAATTCCAGAACACTCCAAGAGCATTGGGATCCTTGGTGTCGACATTTCCAGCGATGTTCAGTTTCGAGATCATTTACAAGATAAGGTGAAGCTGGCGTCCAAAAAACTTGGACAGAGCGAAGCGGTATTTCACGTCGGGGCAAAGGTTGTTACTTTACAAGTGGCAAGTTCGGCCCCATATGGAGTACTGCTGCCATCTCTGGGCTGGTGCACCCGGATACCACCTTGGCCCTTTTGACTCTGTTCAACGACGGGCTGTGAGAATTGTCACGATTCCAAACTCACTTGCGGTATCGAGCCCTTAAGTCTGAGCAGAGATTTTGCCTCCCTGTGTGTGTTCTACCGCTTGTACAATGGGTTGTGTTCTGAGGAATTGTTCGAAATGATGCCCACGGCTACTTTCTACCATCGCACCGCTCGCCATCGGCAGGGAATTCATTCTCACACTTTAGAACCTAAAGTCGCGTACAGTACGGTTTCAGAGAAGCTTAAGTTATGAATGAGCTCCCTGCTAAGGTTTTCTGCAAGGACTACAGTATGGAGTTCTTCAAGAAAGAAGTTATTAGATTTCTGAAGGGTCGGCAACGCGCAAGTGATACCCCTGGTGTTGCAAGCGTCCATAGGCTACGGTGACCGCTTACCATCAGGCGGACCGTAAGCTTGTTTGCCACCTTTGCATTTGTATAAAAAAAAAAAAAACAAAACGATACCCATGTATTTATTCACATGAAGGCGGTTTTAAAGCGCGGCACTTTTTTATCGAGCACTGTTCGTCAACGACGCTTTTTAAAATCTTGTAAGAACAGGCCTTTAAGCTTATATAGTGAGTGTGCTTGTATAAGTCAGTTTCTGTCTGTGGCTCCGTAGCGACCCGAAGATGCACAAACCTTTTTAATGCGTTTTTTCTGTCTAATCAAAATGGTTCTTAGTTATGTTTGGTGAAAATTGGAAATTTGATACCCAATGTAAATACGATGATACTAAACTAATTTGACAACCTTGATTTGGTGCTGCTACAAGGACAGTCTACAGATTACCTTACTCCTCGACAGCTTACAGCAGGTATATTGTATTTGTGTATATTAAGTTGGTTTCAATGTATGAACATTGAGTTTAAAATATTCATAGGAATTTTGTACAAAAGCACCATAACATAGATGGAGTCCAAGGGTAGTCAACGGAACTTTCACTTGCCGACACTAAATTGATAACCATTATTTTGATAAACCAAAGAGATAAGTTATCAAAATCTTATTTGCAGCATAAATAATATTAGAAGTGGCGGAGATAGCGTTCTAAAGGAAAGGGCGAATTATAAAGAACACTTTGAAAAACAGTGATTACACTATAAACAGTAGACATCATACATTATAAATCTACGTAGAAATATTGAAAGTTAAATAAAAGCTTACAAAAAGACTGCTAAACCTTTTATAAGTTTCTGGCTGACTCTTATTTAAAATTTGTTTCTTGTAAAAAAACATTGTCGACTTCTTCTAATTCTACTTCTATCAACAGTCATCGACTGTGAAAACAAAGTAACTTTGAAATTTTGAAGCCAAAAAATTGTGTAGATTTGAAAGCTACAGGAAGTTGATACACTGACGAGCATAAATAACTAGTCACTTACATAAACGACAATATTTCCTAAACAACTCATGATAGCTCTATGAAGTCAGAGGAACATTGATGTGTATTTAATCTTTTATTTAATTATTTATATGTAAAATAAAACTCTTTTTAATATACTTTTTGTTCCATGAAGTTATGTATCTTTACTAGTTTATAAAATATCGTTGTTTATATAGGTGACTGTTATTTTGCTTGTCAGTGTACAAAGCGGAATTTTCGGGACGGAAAAGTTCCTTGGAGCAAGAATGTAGGTAATTTTAACTACACTCAAGTTTTTACATCATTAATAAGGTGATTGAAACCAGGACACAAAAAAAACACGCGACTAATTTATATTTCATTATATTTTATATTATGTATGTAGTAATTTAAAGAATAATTTACATCCACTCACCTTTCCATGACTGTAGCAACATGTAAGAATAATTTACAATTAAATTAAACGATTTCTTTTGACATATAGTATGTTTAAGGCATTTTGCCATGGTCGACAAAAAATAGTACCTATATGGATAATATAATTCTAAAAAATTGAGCACCATAAAATAAATTAATGATTCAATTCTTTTAAGAATTCTTATTCTAGTAAAGATTCCACTTGTTGATAAGTTAGGATAGTATTTCCTTTTTATTGAAATTATCCAAAATTGTTTTATACTAGGAAAATGTATGAATATCGTACAGTAGCAAGCATTATTTTTTAACAGGTATTCATCACACACGGGTGATACATATCGCACATGTGATCATAACGCATAATTCTTTGTATTATTTTTTAAATAAATATTTCTTGACGTGCTCTACAAAAGCCCTGCTATGTATGGAATTACAATTCAGAATTAGAGAAATTTGCTTTATGCTCTTTTAAACACATTTAAAACTATATTATTAAATGAATGATAACTAGTTGTTTGTCCTGTAAACTAGCAATAAACGAAGATTTATGCGTTTTATTAAAGTTGGCCACACTTAGGCTTAGGAGTCGTTAATTATCGCGTTAATAGAAAATAAAACACAGGTGTTGCGCCACAAATTAGAAAACAAATTTTATAAAAGCAATGATAAATTATGATATTGTCTTATGTAATTATGAATGCCGTTATTTAATTAAATTTGCAAACTAAGTATCGCTTACACCTGTGTTTATTTCTTTTTGATGCGAGTGGATGCGATAAGTTACGACAGTGAACCTTAGTTTATACACAAGTCTCTGAAATTTTAATCTTAGTTAATAAATTATGGCAAAATACAAGGTGATACAATGAAAGTGGACCCAAACAATAACAACTCTCATTCATTACATATACCTATAGGTAATAAGACAGTGAAAGTACCTAGTGATTGTTCCTAAATGGATTTTAATTTCCATATTTCATAATACGCCTACATTTGACTAAAGCTTGCTTAAATCATCTATAGGTACAGTATGGTATTCATACTAACACAAATTCATCACAATATTTTAGAATATCAGTTTTTTATTCGTTCGTGCTATTAATACATTTATTTACAATCACGAATACCTCTACAAAAACATTTAATTTAATCTTAAAATATATCTGAGTCGATTTGTCGATAAAATCTCTTATAGTTGACAACAATTAATTAATAAGAAATATTGATAGATATATTACTAAAAGTGACTTTTTAAAAATAATATATGATTATGCCAGTATGTAATAAAATATGGCTCTTTTTCTACTTTATACTATATTAAATTCATATGTCCATATTAAATTATTATTTATATTATATCACGAATTAACCATTTCTGGTCAGATCATATCAATGAAATTTTAGTTTTGACTAGATTTTTTAAATTCAATAGATATTTACAATAATTATAATATATCTTTCTGTAAAACGATAAAACTGATTTATTTTATAATAATCTTCCTTAACAGTGATTTTATTGCTTACTTTATGGTTTTTGTTTAATGTATTTTTTTTTATTCATTACTAGTTAAGTTACCCTATGTGCAGGAAGTCTAAATTTAATAATATCAATAAACAAGTAGCTGCTATATGGATTTTGTCATTAAATTAAAATAGTAATGTTTATCTTTAATATGTGTATATATCTGTTCGTAACGGGTGCATAGTCGACAATGACCATTTTATTGTCGGGTAGTATTAGCTTAGGAATGCTACCCTATCGTGACAAAACCGACATTGCCCGGAAATTGTTGACATTCATTGGTATGCGATTCGTTCGCAACATTATTTATTACCATTATTTGAATGTCCCAACACTGTAATGGTGTTTCTATCAACATATATTTATATGCGATTGATTACAACACGGGCAAGTATTTTTGTGCCGCAGTCCTTTGTTACTTGCACGTATAATTTTTCAATGAATATATTATAATATCTATCTTGCTTATTTAAATATGTGTAAAGTAAACCGTGCATTTAATTCTTGAATTCTTATGTTGGGACTTTAGTTTTTATCACCTAAATTCGTAGTTATGGTCCAACAAAATTTAGTATTTGGGCTAGGTGTATGCTATAGTCAGATGATAAAGTGTGGAAAATTATCAGTATTTTAAAACTTTACTTATAACTTATTTGAAATAATTTCTGCGGTATTGTAGTTAAAAAAATGAGGTCTGTATATATATATATATATATATATATATATATATATATATATATATATATATGTCTTATAAAAAGTACATTTCGTTGTTTAAGTTTGGTCATAGTACCTATTTATAAGTTTTACCAGTAATAATTATATTATTCTTTCAACCAGTATTACGGAATTTGAAAAAATATTTTTGCTTTACAAATTATTGTAATTTTCAATGAGATTCCTAAGGAGATCAATTCCATGAGATATTCTCTTAACGAATTACGTATATATAGGCATTTTATTTTAGCCTATCTTTAAGTGTACTTATAAATACAATACTAGATAACTTATGTATGCAGAATATTATTTATTGTGACTGTTGTGAGACACATCATAGGAACTATTCAAGGTGAAGAGTGAAAATTCTTTTTTTTGTATCTAACATACCTATATATTTATATATTTTTGTTGCAGATGGTATGTATTTTATGTGAGATTAAAGCATTTAAGTACTCTTAGAGCTGACCACTTTTAAAGATTCAATTTTTGTTTTCTGATAAATTGATTAAAGCAATTATCATACATTTTTTTATAGTTGACATATAATGTCTGTAACTAAAAGAAATGCTACACACATAATGTGTCATATCCCTGTGTTATTATAACCAAACACACCATTATTTGACTGCACAAAAATTGTAAGACATGATTGGTGTTAGGTACAAGTTAAATATCACAATTTGTAAAGGGTTCAGTGAGGGTTGTGAGGTCGCAGCACAGTGATGCATATTGAGCCGCGCAGTATCCTCAGCAAGTCGATTACTTCTGGAGTTTTCATGGATGTAACGTTTTCGTCGTTTACCTGAAAAATATTAATAAATATTTATATTACAGGAGAATCATAATTAAATACTACTATTTGCACTTTATCTCACGGATAAGTACGCCTTTCTTTCATGCGAGAATGCGAGCTAGTTTTAACGTAAGATGTAGGCAAACGACTAAAGCTTTTATCCCGAGGGTAAGAATAGTAGATTGTATCACAAGGGGGCAAACTAATATTTTTACGTCGAGGGCGCTATTTGAATCTAATTCTCAAATAGAATCCTGAACACAATGAGAGTTTTAAAGAACAGCGCATGAGGTGAAATTATTTTGCGGCCGTGGATACACGCTGCTTTTTATCACCCTCTGTGAAAAAATAAGTAAGTACAACTTATGACTAAGAAAAGTAGGTTTTGCAGGTATTGAGTTATAACATAGGAACAACTAGAGGCTAATGTTTATATATGAACAAATTATGGAAATGCAATGTTACAGTTTTATTAGGACCATCAGTTACAGTTGTAGATTTATCCGATACAATACAATATGTATTTCTATAATATATAATTCTTTTATTATCGCTACTTGAGGAAGAAGCACTCATTTCTTTAATAAAAGTATCAGCATAAATCCGTATTTAAGTAAACAATCACGAATACGGAATGCATTTCGCATTTTCTCTTTAAAAAAAAAAAAAATATTTTATTTATTTTGTCATGCCTACTACAATGTTCGTAATCATGTTCTCTTTGTTAAATAAAACATTAACTAACAATATTCACATTTCAAATTGAAATGATTTTTTGTCCCTGGCGATTAAAGATTTCGAAGAACCAACCAGCTCTTTTTTGCACATATGTCATAATATACTACAAAAATACTTTTTCTTCAATCTACCTAAAAGTCTGCTCCTAATTTATTATCACATCCAGTTTTAGAAAAAAAATCACCATGTTTTTAGTTGCCTGTGTGGTCCGCACTGTTCGAATGATACTGTCCAGACCGTGTACGAAATAAAATTGCAACTAATATTTCGATTGCAGAAGGTCATTACTGGACAAGCCTTTAGAGACTGTTGGGTTTGTGAAAATAAGTGCCTATTTTCCTATTGGGCAAGAGCTGTAATTAAATCAGTCACTTTTGAAAGCATGGACATTTAGGTTGATGGCACAGCTGGTTCTGTTTCACCTTCGATACTGTTCGTGCTGCATATCCATAATTTTGACATTTGTTAACAGCATACGATATCTTCATGAGTTTCGTTTTTCGTGATAACTGTAACGGAGGTATTTATTCCACATTATAGAAGAAAATCGCTGAATAAATCTCAGGCTAAGATATTGTAGTAAATGGGATGGCTCAGATGTAGCACTGATCGGATTTCAAATAGCTCGTGACACTGAAGTCTTACCAACTATCAACCACGATTGAGTACAAATTTGTAATGTTACCTGTAATATGACATCGCCCCTTCTAAGTCGGCCATCACGAGCCGCCACACTGTCGTTGTACACGGCTGAGATGTAGCTCTGTCCGGACTCAGGGTGACTCTGGACACTGAATCCTAACCGGCTGTTCCAACCGCGATTTAGTTCAACTGTCACTATCTGTAAAACATTTTAGAGTTATAGGTATTTTCATCAAGTTATAAATGTAAATTTTTAGTTCATTACATTCTAGGAAGCCTATTCGAATATTATTTGTCTGTCAGGAGTTGTAGAATTAGAACTATTATAACCAGAGAAACCCGTTGAAAATTACTGCTAATTACGGCGAGTCCACTTTTCTCCTAGCTCTTCTTGTTCCTACATTGACCACAGAGAGAACATCTAGGCAACATGAAAGATTAAACCTCAAGAAAGATTAAACGTTGTATCCTCAATAAATATTCAGATCAACATTCCCATCGACGTGGAGGAAGTCGTTACCGAATTTGCAAAAAAAAATATCTCTGAGCCTCGTCCCCCAAAACAATTTCAGATACGCCTATACTCTACAAAAGCATTATTCATATCTCACCGTAGGTTCTGTGCTGGTGTTTTGTCGCGGTGGTTCAGGCTTCTCGTTTTCCTTTTGTCCATGTTCAGGATCAGTGTTCTTTGGATGAATATCTGTTTTTGACTTGCGTTCGTTGTCTGGTGATAATGCAACGCCTTTCCATTTTTTTAAACCATTACCTGTAAATGTATCAGAGAACAAGTGCACATTAAATAAAAGAAGATTTTAAATGAGGCGATTCAAATTTGAGAATTTTTTGACGAGAATAGCAGAAGAAAAAGCAATAAGGCATAGGCATGGAATTGCAAATTAATGTGTAAGTCCTCAATTTTTCATACAAAGCACACGGTCCGCCTGGTGGAAAGCGGTCACCGTGGCCTATGGACGCTTGCAACACCAGAAGTATCACTCGCGCGTTGCCGACCCGTTAAAAATCCAATATCTTCTTTCTTGAAGAACCCAATACTGTAGTTCAAAGGCAGCAGCCTGTAAGCAACGTATGCGTGCGCTGGAATGGTTTAAAAGTGGTGTGAGCATTCTGATATCCTTATATCCTTTCTTGTGTTGAAGTCAAGAACTTGTCTGGTTTAAGAATGAATTCAAAACAAAAACACGGTCAAGATTTACTTAACTTACTTTGATTTTTTCTAGTAAAACCTTGTAAAATATAATCACCTATCAGTCTGAACTATTTCAGATGTTTCAGCTTGTGAACTTTAGAAATAGGGCGGACCTATTTGTTTAGTTTAGTAATTTACCTTCATCTTTATGTCTATCACTAGATCCGTCACTGGTGTTTGTGTGTAGTACAGCGCTTTGATAAGTAGGAGTTGAGTGCTTGAATCGAGCCTCGTCGCTGGATAGTTCTACTGGCATGGAGACGGGTTCATCGGAGGAGTCAACGGGGAATACTGGCTGAATGTACCGTTGCCGGGTGGGGTCTTCACGGTATGTGTTAGGGTTAGGAGCATTCAAAGCGTCGTTGTCCAAATTGTTCAGTGCATAGTTATGTGATACCGACGGCACTGTAATGTCAAATATGATAAAAAGTAAATTATGGTAAATATATTATATATATTATGGTACAATAATTTTTGCTGATTTCTGTATATAATATTTACATGAAATACCTTTTACAATTATGCAAATAGTAAAATGAGCTCGATGTTATATTTAACTGCAGATTTTTTTTATTAATACCATCATATATGATTTATATACTGATTATTAATTTATATTAATAATAATAATAATAATAAAATTAATGTTATATCCCTGGTGTTGCAAGCGTCCATAGGCTATGGTGACCGCTTACCATCCGATGGACCGTAAGCTTGTTTCCCACCTTATTAGTATAAAAAAATATCTATGCATATATGTATGTATACATACACATATATATCTGCCAAATTTCATAGAGATCGGTTTAGCTGTAAAAAGAACATAAACGGACAGACGTCGTAGTAGTAGAGAGAAGTTTATAGATATACCGATCTTTATGAAATTTAGCAGTGTAAGCTTGCACCTAGGGGAAGGTCATTGGTTATTCAAAAACAGTTTGCATTAGCGCCCAGATGCTTAAAAGAAATTGGGCTAAACTTTCGAGCCAATTTTATTATAAATTAAATAAAAACGTGTGTTAAAGTGAGAGCCAGATTAGTGCAGCGAAGATAAAACTACTGCAAAATATAAGAGCTCCAGTTATTATTTCACCGAATTTGCATGCAATATATATATGCTACTATATACTTATATGTGTCTTGCGGTTTCGCACTCACAAAAGAGTCCCATGGGAACTTTCGATATCGTAATATTATTATCCAGCAGGAAGAGACAGTGTTTCGCAACCTTTTCGAGATAAAATTAAAAGCACATTGTAAATAGAAATTGATACTTTGATAAATATAAATAATAAATAAGTGTTATAAGTTATTCTCTTGCCGTTATAATCATTATCACTATTTTGCACATGTTTAATTTTTTTGTTAAGTGAATTTTCAACAAAATTAGCTTTACAAAATAGACTAATTTCTTACAGAAATTGCTGGGAATTTTATTCACACAAAGTGAAAATCATCTAATGAACATATGCTGGATCAGAACCTCCGTTTAGTTTACCTTTTATTTATACAGATATACGGCGACGACATAATTGGACCTGCCAGATGAGCTACGAACATGTGAAGTCGGATTTTCTACCTTATTATATGTAAATTTAAACTAAAAACGTGTTGACGAAAACGTGACAAAGTGTATCACGATTCAATGATTGGCCGATAACGACATAATTGGACCTGCCAGACGAGCTGCAAACATGTGAAGTCGGATTTTTATTTCTACCTTATTAAGTCAGTATTTAAAACTAAAAAAGTGTTGACGAAAACGTGACCAAGTGTATCACGATTCAATAATTGGCCGAATAAGACATGTTTTATGGCATTGTATTTTTCATCTAAGAATTTCCTTATAATATAGTCAAGGGGATGACACTTACTATTTTTTTTTTTTTTATGTTGGTACCACTTTAGGTACTAACATTACATTCCATTATTAATAAAACTATAACTATGAATGTGTTGTCAAGGAGTATATTTTTTTTATCAAGTTCCCGGTGGAGACCCTTGTTTCTTACCAACTCTTCGTTACAACTGTAACTGTACTTAGAGTATCGTATTACGTATACATAGTATAGTATCGTCAGCAATGGTCGTAATTGTGATATTTTACATTGAGGAATAAAATCTAACAATACCTCGAACATAAAAATTGGTACAGTGTGAAACTATAATTGAGTTGAAATCTAGCTGCATAGCTCACGAGAGCTTAGTTACATTTTGCGTCGTCATTGTCTGTACTAAAATTTACTGCCAAGTAACTCAGTTGCCTCAGCCTTTATACACCCTTCTACAGGGGTACTTGAAGGAGGATTATTAGGCCACAGCCCACCTCGCTGGTCTAGTGCGAATTGGCGGAGTCTTGCCAAGTAGCACAGCCTCTCAAATGTATCTAAGCATGTACTTTATAGTATGTACTTATATTCTTTTTGTAGCTTACCATTAGGTAGTTCGTAATGGTTATTTTCCTTGGTGAGTTTCCGGAACTTGCGAGGCGAGAGGCAAGGGGACCGCGACCCGTCTGCCGCGTCAGGCGTCAGCCGCCGTGCCGCCAGATCACACAGCATCGACACAGCTTCGGCTCTGTTTATGAACAACTACTGGCTAGTATTACAGGACTAAGTAACCAACCAAATTCTAACCTTCCTAAAAAAGCAAATATCCAAACCTAGACTTATTATGTCTTCTTGTTACATTCTCTTCTGGCTCTACTTGGAGCGGCTCAGCCAGTGGACAATGTACAGGGGGACAAAATAGATACCTATGAACATTTTGCGCTTTGAGTAAGCTGTTCTCTGTATGTTTGTTAATTCCTGTGCTAGTATCATGTTAGTTGATTGATTATGACTAATTAGACAAAAACACAAAAATGACCATATTTCCAAATCATATTTTAGGTTAAAGGTAAAGAAACATGCTTTTCTCTAACCTAATAGGATTTAAAAAACGTAGGTTATCTATTAATATTTCTGAACTATCGTCATCTTAGCCGGAAGACGTCTGCTGTTAAACGTAAGCTTCACCCATATGTCATTGAGCCGACTGCTTTAACTGACTTCCTAAACGGACCGAAACGGGTGGTCTAACGACCTGATAGGAGGCGTCCCACGCTGCATCTTAGTAGTTTATTTTTTCAATTCTGAAGTGTAAAATGTTATTTTATAAATTGTCTAGGCCAACCATTATTTCTAGTTAGAAGCAAGGTATCGTCATATTCCATGCTTATATTCCTTGTAAATTAAGTCCCTGCTTCACTTGTCGGAAAACTTCACTCAGCAGAATGGGATTTATCATCCATCACAGTACAAACCTTAGCGGGGGCTTAGGCTTCATAGGCGCTTCAGAATCCGTAGGTCCTTCTTTGGGTGACACCGGCGATAGAGGAGTCGCAGCGTGGTCGCGGTACAGTCGCAGTCGCACTTCTGAATCGCATGCTCGCAGGAAAGCCACAGCTTCTGCATGTGACATGTTTGACATTGGAGTGTCATTCACCTGAAAGTGGATGGAATGATTACGTAAATCTTTTTAATTGTTGGGTAAATAATTAAAATTATGTGAAGTTATGTAAGAAACGATTCATCTTCTTTTGTATACGCTTTAGCTTACGAAGTCTCGAAGTCATTACAATAGTATGGAAAAGGTACCAGAGCCGGATAAAGTTGACATACAGCCTATCACAGCAAGACGAAAATAAACCGGAACTATCTGTCTGCTAACGCTAACACATAAGTACACACATATATATATATATATATAGACACATACACGTTTTGTCAAGCCTATCCTCTCACGCATCGTCACATACATACATGCTCTAACATAAGAATTGGTACACTTACTGCAACGATTCTGTCTCCGGGCTGTATCCGCCCGTCACTCAGAGCAGGTTCCCGGACGAGCGCCCGCACGTAGTGTCCCAAGGCACTGTGGTCTTCCTTGCGCAAAGTGAACCCCAATGACCCATTCACCTTTGTCATTACTATATCAAACTCCTAAAAAAATGTTTGGTATAATATTAACTAATTAACAGTCAAATCACCAAAGTGTCAAGTAGAAGAAGGGTAATATATATATATATATAATGCAAAGCTTACCACGGTTCCATCATCCTGAGACGCATCAACAAAACATAATATGTTACTGATGTAGTAAGAGTATTTTATAAAAAACAGAAAAATATAAAACTATTTGTATATATATGAAAATATCAAAATCCACGAAAACTTCGAACGTTTGACTGACTGACTGTAATTTTTATGGCAATACAGTGTCCAGTACACGGACCACCTATTTCCAGTTTATAATAAAAACAACACAACATATATTTGGAACTATATGTACCCCGTATTGTATATCGTACACAGGTAGAGGTCGATCGAGGTCCGGAAGACGAAGATCTAGCCGGTCGTTTTCAGGGCTGGCCTCCCGTCGTCCTCGTCCCTCTGACGATGACGTAGTTGCACTGCTCGTCGTTTGGGATAATCTGGAGGTAAGCGTACAAAAATCAAAAGTGAAATCAGGTATGGATTTTGGTTTAATATGGTAAATGTTAAGCGGCTAAAGCGACGTTCACCATTATAAATGTATAAATTCTACCTTACCTAGCATGTAAGGGATGGCAGTTTAGGGGATCTAAAGGTGGTAAAGGCGCTGGGAGTGGAGTACGAGCTGGGGGCGTTGGCGGGTCCGGTGGCGTGACACTCTCGAGGACGTCGGGCGGAGGGCGACATACGCGAAGTTCTACTCTCGCTGGCGCAGTACGCAGAACTTCTAGAGCTTCCTGTAGAAGTAACATTTCATTTAGAGGTGTCAACATGAAGTTCTCGGATAATGAGCACTCTAGTTTACTTTACCCACAGAATACTCAAATATTACTTATGAAGAAAAACTATTGGACTCGAGATTTTGTAGCACTGTGCTATGGATTTTACACTACATTATCATGTCCCAAGACTCTCTTACATATGTTATGAGATTAATTAATAATACTTATGCCAATATTAGCTGTGAAAGTAAAATATTTGTTTACTAGCTGTACTGTCTAAATCAAATCTAATTTCGTACAGTAGTTTCTTTGTGATGCGCGTACAGACAGACAGACAAACAACAATTCTAAAAATAATAACACCCAGCATTCCAATAATATATTCCATGCTGCTCCAAATACTAACTGCAAAACTGCCTGCTGTGTTTACCTCATAAAATGTCATTCTATGCAGGAGAAACCACCAACCCACTTTATATCCGGATTAATAATCATGCAACAACAACCACAGATGCAATGAACAATGACACCCCACCGATACCTACTCATAGCCGCCTTCATAACACTAAATTTAATGACTGTTTTACTGTACGCATTATCAGATCTTTCTCTCCTGTTATCCAGTAAAATACTTAAAAACATGGGAAATGTCATAAATATGGGCGCTGGGTGCTTACTTTACTGTTGATTTAGTTTAATTCATGTAATTACACATTCACCAAACTTTTTCTCCCAGACCTAACTGAAATTTGACATACACCATGCCAGACACACGGTGTATATAAATAAGCACGTATATACATACACACACACAAATAAGTATTAGTACTAAGCTATGGATAAAAGTGACAGCTGCTGCCAAAGTAATAGTTTCACAACAGCTGCCACTCGCATGTATCTATTATTATTTATGTTTTGACTAAAGACGTTCTCACAATCGAAATATATCAATAAAAACAATTTTTTACTAATATTTTTTCAATTACTATATATCTACCTATATCCTCCTTTAATACATACACTATCATTGACCTATATAAATAACACTCATATATAAAAAAAACTCAATGTCTAAAAGATTATTTATTTTTAACAAGCACAACCGTATTTACTCATACATAAATAAAAATGTGTAATAACTTAATGCATACAATCAATTTCTCTTTAGACGCAAAAATCATTTATTATTTGAAAATATGAGCTTCAATTCTGAATTAGGCGCTTGAACTACATAAAGAATAGTCAAACTCAGCAGTACGATGGTCTGCAGGAACTATTTGTCAACTGACAATGACAGCTCCGATAGTCTATGAAACCGAGCCAAAGTGCCAAACGCTTTCATTATTTTTTATCACTCTCTGTCAGGCCGGCATAAAAATGCCGTTAAATTTTTTTGTTCTCTGATTATACTTCGTATCTCTCCCGAAGATGATTACAGTTTACATTCAGCAAGTACGCGAGGTGATCTTGACCTAATCACACCTTCAAAGCTGTAAAACTACTAATTAAAATGAAAACTTACACAGTAGGTAGTTTCCACTACCTACAGATATGCACACCTCCAAGTTGACTGACATTACGTATTTTTATTATTTACGTCAATTTGTTCGTCTTCAAACATAATTTTAAAATAAGTCTCTATGGTCATAAAAGGAATGTTATGTACTAGGAATAGTGACACTGTAAAAATTTTAAAAACTCGTGATAAAACAATGAGGAATTTGGTCATCTACGCAGACGTTGTTATTCTGCGCTTTCAGATAAATAACTCAATCAAATGATCAATTAATTAGTTTAAATCTACCGTCTTGAGTCTTTTATTAGATATGGAATATTAATTGAGCAAATATATAACTAAGACATTATTAAAATGTAACAAGAAAATAAAGCGCAATGTACGACATAATAAGTGCACATCTAAATTAAATTATCCCGGCGAATATCGCATGAGGAGACCTACCTGCTTACATTTTGACATAAAATAAATACAAGCTTTGGAATGTCTCAATGTACCGATAACGTGTGTGTAAACCTACATTTTTTGGAATAAATATAACCAATTATTGAATTATCCCGACGTTTATAGTGTGTAAATGGTTATGATGACTCAACTACGCCAGAATATTGTACGTTTGTACACTATTGGCAAATTATCTAATCAGCTTTTATAGCCGAAATCATTTTTCTGTTATAAGCTAACAAAAGTGAGAAATACTAAAATAGATAACAAGATCAATTATTTAGTTCCAACATTTCCGTCTTTTTGTGGTTAACCCAGTCAACACCAGTGTATTCAGCTGATTGATCACGACCGACGTCGTCAATTTCATTGGACTTTGAGCAAACGAGGAAACCGGGAACAACAGCAGCCGAGCCCCGAGTGTAACCTGGTCAAAACCTACTGCTTCCGCACTGCAACCGCTGTTTGCGCGCCGCGCTGGTGATGGTGCCGCAAACGTCAAGGTACCCATAACATACAAGCAAAACAACCCGAAGATAACTATTTTTTCCAACAATGACTTCACATTACAAATACCGTTTTACTATGAATCATGTCAAAACAGGTGGAAAGGATATTAAATTTTATTAAGGGCGACGCTGAAAATCAGCGCTGCAGCAACTTGTTGCAGCATACGCTGAGTCGATGTCCTGTTTGGCATCACAGCACCCATATTTAAATATGTCTAGTTAGATCCGTATATTTTTGTTTTGTTTTATATTTTCGTTTTAAAGTGTTTTTTGTTTTCTTATTTTTATCTCCATTATTTTGGTGTACCTTTATGTAAACGTGTATGTAACAGTATGGGTGAAATGATGCTAAATAAATGTCTGTCTATGTCTATGTCTAAATTATTAAAATCAGGTTTTTACTCTCCTTCGATCCCGTGCTGATAACAATTTGCATCACCTATTTTTACATTACCTAAGCGTAAAAATTGCAATATTTTAATTTACTAACTGGCTCCGCTGAGGGCTCGCTGGTGAAATGCCTGCTCCCGTGGAATCTTAGAGTTAAAAAGTATATAATAATAACACTTCTACATACAATGAAAAATTGTGTATAAATGTTAAGTCACTTCATCGACAATTTTTCAAGTTCCGCGGACACAAACAGAAGATTGTTGTGGCTCATCCCTAAAATCGATATATAGAAACAGATGTATAATATACTGTATAGTTATATGGCAACTCTAGACACATAGGAGTCCGCATATTTCTTGCAATTGCTTTATGCGACTAGATCTCACAATGATAAACAATCAACTTTTTGAATTTTAGTAATACGTACTGTTATATAGTCTGTGGTAATACGTCTACCCTATGATTCCTATTCTAAAAAGATCTATTTTAATTTAAAAACTTAATTTTAATTTTATACATCGCCATTTCACTTCAAATTAAGTACATACTAAATTATATAAAACCACAAGATATTTGTATTATATTTGACTAAGTTAAAAGTCAAATTCACCCAGAGATATCATCAAAAAGATCTTCTCGTTGTGTATACGACTCATTGGTATGCAAATCTACAAGTTTTATATTTACAAAATACAAGAAAAAAAACTTGACAAGAGCCTAACGAGCCTTACTAAGAGAAAACAAAAGAAAAATCAAGTCACCTATTAAATAATACAAAAAATGTAAAAGCCGGCAATTTGCCTGATTCGTAGTGTGGTTACATCATTGTGTCCCGCTGGCGACACAGCTATACAGATGGCTTTACACCTGATAATTTTATTGCATTATATACACGATTGTAAAATCATATATTAGCCCGACCCTTAACCCTAAAGTTAACCCTTAGTTTGATATAGATTAATAACAAAGCCGCTCATCGACACTGTAATAATTCTTAACTATCATTACATTTACTGCGGCATTTTTAGCCTCAAGATCGCAGTTGCTTATTCTATTTAGTTTTTTACTTCGATAAAACAACATATACTCAAAATAAGAGACACGCCTATATTAATCAAATAATACAATTCACACATTTAACACATTTTTTTCTTATTATCTATTAATCTTTTGTTTGTTTGCAAACATCCTAGGATTTTCGTAATGATCCCCGAACTAGCAAAAACAAGCCACGTAACAGCTTATAAAGTCAAAAAAAATATTCTTATAAAAGCTATATTATCGCTCATAAACGCGGTTTTGGCGAAATTTTACAAGGGCACAAACCTTATATCAACCATATTGTTGCTTTATTGTAAACTAATAGTCTTTATATATGTTTTATTATAGCTAGCAATAAGTATATTAGGTCTTTTAATTAGGTCTTTTATATTTTAAAATTTATTAATAGGGCAATGTTCTTATAATTCCAGTAAAGAGACATTTAATAAGGTTATTGAACTTGTTGCAGCTGTTTTAAACTCGTTAAAGAAGATAATTTTCTTATATTCGCCAATCTATATAGTTTAGAACTGCACTTTTTTTATAACAAACGTAAGAATTCTGCAATCAGTGTTTTTGTCAACCATATAGTATGAGACCGTAAACGATAAAGTTTTTAATTATCATTTTGAATCTGTTATTTTGCATGTTTTATAAAGAAAATTGTGTGGGAATTTATTTTTATGAGAATATGGGGTATGGTTTTTGATGTATTCTAAACGCCCTTTTGAATTAGGGCAGTAGTGTGTGGCAAATACCATTAAATATTTGGTCTAGTCTTTGTTTTTGCTGCTACAAAGGCAAAAGTTATTTACACAATGGCAATAAGATGTTTACAAAACTAAGACATTTATAAGAGTCATATCAAATGTTCTACTATCTCCATATTGAATAATTTTGGGGTTCTCATCAAGAAAAATTCATATATTTATTGTTCGAATAAAATTTTATTTATATATCTTAAATTTCTTACAGTATTTAAAAATTTTGAAATCCATTTTCGTTAACAAGGTCTATAATTTGTACACGTGTTCGAATGGTTGACCAGGTTCTATTAAATATATTAATATAACAGTCTCAAGAATAATATTATTATAAGGACTTTATTAGTAATTACTGATTACTCAAACACTTTTTAAGGTCATATAAACAACAAGTATTCATTTACTATATAAGTATCTTATAAATAACTCTTATAAGGTAGAAAGCGTTATAGGTACCCTAAGCAATGTTTTAATAAGATAAAATAGACTTTTAAAAACCTTTAATAAAGCTCTAAAATTATATGGCTAATAAGCAATTTTTTAAGTAATTATAAGGACAACCTTACTTAGAGACCTTATTGAAGTCATATTATTAAGGTTTAATAAAACAACATATACTCAAAATAAGAGACACGCCTATATTAATCAAATAATACAATTCACACATTTAACACATTTTTTTCTTATTATCTATTAATCTTTTGTTTGTTTGCAAACATCCTAGGATTTTCGTAATGATCCCCGAACTAGCAAAAACAAGCCACGTAACAGCTTATAAAGTCAAAAAAAATATTCTTATAAAAGCTATATTATCGCTCATAAACGCGGTTTTGGCGAAATTTTACAAGGGCACAAACCTTATATCAAGTTTATATGACAAAATTATAAGAATGATAACCATCTTTTAATAAGCGTTTATAAGGTATATGACATACTCAAAATCTTTTTATAGCTATTACAAGAGTTGTGGCCATATATTTTTTTAATTATAAAGGCATTTTGCTTGTTGGGCCGTTTTTTTCGATTATCATATATATAAAAGCATATATATAAAAGAAGCACCTGACTGATATGATGATGAAAATAGTAATATAATATCAACGCAAAGCTCAAACTGTTTTGTCAAGAAACCTGAAATTTTCCATGCGAGTTTCTTATGTGACGTATAGGGCTCCAATTAGGAAGGATTTTGCAAAATTAATCTCCTAATGGGCGAATTCTCAGGATAATTCTAGTTTGCCATAGGCGCTAAACGCATATTCATCTTTCAAATACCAGTGAATTATTATAACCAAGGTCTTCATTGCAAATGTTAAATGTACGAAATAAAAAAAACTCTAGTTTTTGTTTCTTATATTATTTCTTAGGGCACTTTCCATTGACCTAGAATTATAAAATTTGACTATAAACCAGGTCCAGGAAAAAAAATTCGAAAATTGTTATTTTGTTATTACATAAAAAAATATTTTTCTCACTATTTCTTAGAAACGCATAAAGGTATCAAATTCAAATTAATATCTAATATTTAGGTTTACAGTGCCTATAAGCTGTTAAAAATCACGTTTTTTAGTTTATGCTTCAAAAACACGGTCTATTGCACATTTTGGTGCTCGCAAATAAATCAAAACCTTTAGGGTACTTCCTGTTGAATTGAAACATAAAATTTACGAAGAACACGCAGCAAGTTTAAAAAAAAACGATAATTATTAATTTGTTGCTATATCAGATACTTTTTTTTCTATGTATAGGAGTAAAATTTATTTACTAACTTAAAGTAAGGTTTGTCCTTTAATCCGATCCGAAGAAAAAACCAGCCAAATGCGAATTGGACTCCAACCGAGGGTTCCGTACCCTTATTATACCCTTAAATGGTGCTTATTTACGTAATTTACAAACGAAAACAAAATGTTTGCCGCCAAGCGGTCATTCATCCAGTTACTGACCAAGCCCGACGTTGCTTGACTTTGAATATCGTTTCCAACGAACAAATGTGTTACTCTTTCGCTTTATAATTGCTAAATGGCGCTGTAACGGTGATTTAAGACGGTAAATGGCTGAGGCCTGTCTCACACTTGGCCGCTTTTTATTATTGTTTTTTAGTTGTACATTACACACTATGATCACTGCAAGATTGAAGCTTATTACTGGTTTAACGACAGAGCAACTAGGTTATTAAGTTTGTACTCTGTACCGCCGCGCCCTAATTCGAACGTAAATATCGTTAGTTTCTAATTTGGTAAGTATTAATATTAAGAATGTCATAATTTTATTTTCCTACTAGATTTTGCCAGCGGTTCCGCTCGCCTTAAATTCGGTTAGCGTCGTGGAACACCTTAAAATTATACTAATGAAGTTTGCTATAGCAAGCTTTAGCTATAGCTATAGATCGTTTAAGCTTGGTTATAGTTATTCTCGCGGGATTTTTTTCGGGATAAAAAGTAGCCTATATGTTAATGTAAATTTCGTTATATATTCTCCCATGTTTTTTTTTCACACACCCAAGAACTACTATTTGCATGGCTGGCTGACAGAAGGCGGGGACACTGGGCTCTAACAAACCGTTAACACATCGCTGAATCGAAATTGTTTTCACACATGCTCACTATTTTTTAACGAGCTATCCAACGACACTATGGGGTGAGCGAGAAATAAAATTCATCCCTAATTTACGTGTAGGGAATGAACGGTAAGACTTATTTTTTAAATTTATTTTTCCACTTTGTCAGTCTAATTAATATATGTATTGGAATGCAAATTACAGCTTTCAAGTACTAATGGTGTTTGAGCTAAGACGCGGACAGACAGACGGACGATCATGGCGAAACTATAAGGGTTCCTTATTGACTACGGAACCCTAAAAACGTAAAGAAAATTCGAGTCTTTCCCGTGATGGACGAAATCTTAAAGTTCCGTTTTGTTGTTGAGAGACTCGCAAGTGTCCGTTTTTTCATTTTAGAATTTTTTTTTTTATGTTTCTACTGATAATAGTGCACGAAACATATACCTATCTAGATTTTATTACAAACCTAGAAATAAACTAATACTAGAATAGAAAATAACGCACATGGCTTTTTTAACCTATGAATACATTACGTTTTTGCTACTGTTAGAACATTTGCACTTTATTAGTTCTGGTTCCGACCGGGGCGGTTGAGGCTGCGACGCAATTCTTCTTGGTTTCATAAATGTCTTTATAACTTTGTTACTTGACGCGGGTAGCGTGTCGTAAAAAACGCAATATTCTTTATTTACCCAACCTACAGCAGAAAATGAATTCTTATTTGAGTTTCAAAATATATTTGTTGCATTATGAACATTTTGTCCCGAATGTCTGTGATATAATAATGCAGTGCGTTAGGAATTTCTGGTAAATGGTCCAATTGACACATGGGAAAATTAGCAATATAAAAGCACAGAATATATTAGAATGCTGATTCCACACTAGGCGCTTTAAATCTTTCCCCCACACGCATACGTCGCGTACATCCTAGTTTAAGATATTTCAAAAGCATGTGCCATCTCAGAGATTACAAATAAAAACAATGAAGGAGTGATACCCCTGGTGTCGCAAGCGTCATGGTCTCATATTTCCAAATAAAGAATTTCGGTTAAAATAAGCAATATAAGGCATATAAAACACACTGTGGCAGGAATTGTTAGGTCAAATGAATATAAAGCGGGCCCGTAAAGCTGACAAAAAAACCTATTGCATTAATTGTAGTACTTTTTAGGGTTCCGTAGCCGAACAGCAGAAACGGAACCCTTATAAATTTGTCATGTCCGTCCGTCCGTCTGTGTATGTCACACCCCTATAATTTCCTCCGTCTTTGAAATTTTAGAGATATGTCTTTGTTAACCGCCATTAAGAGATGTTATATAAGTTGATTTTTTTTGGGCTAGCTCTACATACATTCAACAGAGGGATAAAAATTGGATAGGACATCAAAAGTCTATGTGAGTTTCTTTTTTCTCTGAGATTTATATTTTGCAAGATGTTGCCATTTAATACGCGTGACTTAAAATTCTTAAAAACATTACGATAATCGGCTTTAATAAATACTACCAATGAAAATTGTTTTTGACAAAATAGATTCATATTTTTTTTAGATCCTTAATAATTCTCAGTCATAGATCATTTTATAGGGAACCTTAACTTATTGAGTATACGAAAAGTGTAAAGTGTAAGTTGCACCGCTATTAGCTTCATAATGCAGCTTATAAAACACGCAAGCTTTACTATTTATTTTTTTAATTTTTAGTCAGAATTTTGAACTATCACTATCTCGCTAGAAAATATATTCGAAATAAATTTATGGAAACTGAAAAGAGCCCCTGGTGGACGTATTTTAAGCCCTTTTTTCTCAAGGGACTATTCTGTATGTGCTATTCTTTAAATTTGAACAATGCAATATGGGCCGCTAGTTTGATACCTGCTCTAGGGGTAAGGCAAATAAGGGTCGTATGGGAATTCGGTTATTTTGTAAGTAAGACCGTGAAAAGGAAGAAGTAAAAAAAGGACCCGGGAAAGAGACGGAACATGTGAAAGTGGCATTGAAAGAAAGTGAATGTTGGTAGTCAGGTGAATGGGGAGCACAACTTTATGAACTGTTAGGAACTGTGTAGATGTTCATGAGGGAGTGTTAATTCCAACACTGACGTATGGAAGTAAATGTTGGGTATGGCAAACGAAGCAATCAAGTAGAATTAATACTGAGGAAATGAAAGCATTGAGAGGCATGTGTGGCTTGACCTTAATTGACAAAATAAGAAATAATGTAATATGGGAGCATTGTGGAGGGAAAGAAAGTGTGGTGACATTGATTGAGAAAGTAATGTAAAGGTGTTTTGGGCATGTGGAGAGGATGAATAAAAATAGGTGCACAAAATAAATTAATGAGGCCAAAGTATCTGGAAGGGTCGGTAGAAGTAGACCTCGGCGAACGTATCTCTATAAATTTGAGTCAGTTTTTAGAAAAGGCGAGGTCAAGAGTCCGTTGAAAGAAGTTTGCCAGGAACGTTGCGAGTGGAAGTCTTTGTTATCTGCCTATCCCGTTGGGAAATAGGTGTGATGTTATGTATGTATGTACACCAGAACAGGAACGAGCGACTCAACTGATCATCCTTTGTTTTTTACTCATAGTTATTCAGTCTTTTTTATTTCGTTCAAGATTTAAGATCGTTAATCGTTAAGCGATACTTAGAGGTAAGCGACGCATACTTGCGAGCGCGCGGAATTAACAATTAAAAAAAATATAAACAATGAAATTTTTTAAAATCTCTTTTAACAATATTATTAACAATTGTATAAAGAATTAAAAAAAAAAATATTACTTAGACATTATGTTTTTTTTTAATATATTTTTCATGGGTCGAAAGTACCCAAATTTGAGATTTTTCGAACCTTTAAAAATTCATATCTTTAAAAATATTAACTTTATCGTTAAAAGTCATAGGACCTTTTTTATTGGTATTTTAATAAAGAATATGAAAAAAATTTGTCCGGTTGAAAAATAACAATTCTTTGCAATTGTTTAAACAATTTCGGTTTAAACAATATGGCACCGGGTTGCGCCATGGCAACATGCATTTATATCATTAGAAGGGCAATTTGAAGAGGATCGCATAAAAAAATTGAGGTCGAATAGTTTTCGGTACTCATGCGCCGATTCCTCCTGGACTATTGGAGTTCGATTTCAAATGGATTCGATCGTTTAAATATTTGGAAAAGTATAAAAGATAATAATTGATGATGACTCATCGTCGTGCCGACTTTATTCGATTTCCGTACAGATTTTTTGCACTTATATTTAAATTTCATTTAATAATAAAAAAAATATTTAAATTTATTACAGTCCCATGTGATTTGAACGACTGTTTTGTACAGTTGCAGAAAATAAAAGAAATAAATTTTGATTAATAATTTTAAATATCCCGCACGCAAAATATCTCAGTAATACTTATATCGCTTATAAAAACTGTATTGAAATATTATTTTTTTTCAAAATACTTGCACATAAAGTGGCTTAAGATGTTGCCTTCAAAGCTGCGTCCAAAACATTACGATAATAGGGCTTGATAAATACTACCAACGAAAATTGTTATGGACAAAATAGGTTTATAATTTTTTTAGATCCTTAATAATTTTCATTCATAGATCATTTTATAGGGAACCTAATATTATAGGCAAGATGGCGGAGCGGCCAGTGCGTTTACTTCAATGATGGAGTATGTTTATTCCATGAGCGCTGCACGCGTAAAAAAATATTTTTTCATCAATATTATTTCATGTAAACATTGAATATTGTCTTGTATTATTCTATTTATTTTCCCGCGCATGTGCGTAAAGAATTGTTCTATGACACTCGTGACCTATGGCCATTCATGAGACGCGGGCTGAAATCATGCCTCGTTTGTAATGATCAACTTAGCTCACTTGAATCATACATAATATCCTATTGTCACACTGCCCAGACGATAATAATTATTGCACAACTAATTTAAAAAAGTCCTTGTTTCCATTTTTCTACTGCTAATATTTAACAGTCTTATTTGTTATTGGAAATACAATAAGTATTAGTATGCTATTGTAGATTAGGGCAGTATAATATATTTTAGTATAATTTATTATATTATACTGACCTAAACTACAATAGTTTACCGTTCCTTATCAAATTAGTGTTTGCTTTATCTATTACGGTTCAATTACGATTGGTATATAGTATACCACCCTTTAATCACATTTATTTTGTGCTTCTGTTCCTCTTCTATGATTCCACCTAAGAGATGGATATATGGCTTTTAGAAAAACAACATTGTTTGTCACGTATTGCAGGCAACATTGTACCTTTATTACAGAATATGCCTTTACCCTGTGACTTTATTGTTTTGTAGCCGCGAGGTGTCTGTATGGTGTTGTTTTTATAACTGTTTTAAAACCAGTCCCTGAGGAAAGAGACGGCTCTGTATCGCTTGGCCCGACAAATAACAAAAACCTCCGCCCCAATTTGCCCTCTTATAGATCCCGCTGGCATTCGACACTACCACGCAGCGGAACGCGCGGCACTTTTTGCGGACCACTTTGAGGACCAATTTAGGCCGAACCCCATTATCGACCCCGACCACACGTTAGGAGTTACAGAACGCGTAGAGCAGTTTCTCGCGGCCCCAGCCCCACCACTCAGAGGTGATTATTTTATTTCACCTAAAGAGGTTAGGAAGGAGGCCTCTAAGCTTAACAAGCGCAAATCACCCGGTCCCGACGAGATTCCAAACACAGCGATTATTATGCTGCCTAGGAAGGGTCTGGTGGCACTCACCCGTATCTTTAATGGGATACTGCGCACTGGACATTTCCCATCTTCGTGGAAGATCGGTAAAATTATTGTTCTCCCGAAACCAGGGAAAGATCGTCACCGCCCAGAACATTACCGACCGATTACACTGCTATCCAATTTAGCCAAGTTGTTCAAACGCCTACTATTACTTAGGATATCCCCGCATATCCAGCTTAGGCCTGAACAGTTTGGTTTCAGAGACAGCCACAGTACCACTCTTCAGCTTGTACGAGTGCTCCACCACATGGCCTTCGAGCTAAACAAGGGCAGGCGCACAGTCGGAGTCTTTCTCGATATGGAGAAGGCCTTCGATCGAGTTTGGCACGAAGGCTTATTACACAAGCTGCTAGAGACGGACATCCCTCCGATGCTCGGGCGAGTAATAGCCTCGTTTCTGGACAAACGAAGCTTCTATGTCTCGGTCGAGAACAACCAGTCAGCATGTAAACCCATTAGAGCAGGGGTACCTCAAGGCAGCTGCCTATCGCCACTGCTCTACGCGTTATTCACCAACGACATCCCCACTCTCAGTGACTCCGGTCTAGCTGAAGGTGTTGAAGACGTCATCCTAGCCCTTTACGCGGACGACAGCGCCTATATGTCCTCCTCCCGCAAAGCTATTTTAGCAGCCAAAAAAATGCAGCGACTATTGGACACTTTGCCTGGCTGGCTGGACAAGTGGAGAATAGCCGTTAATGCCAGCAAGACAGCAGCAATACTGACCGGCCTGCAAAAGTTTCTCCCACCGAAACTTGTGTTTCGAGGTCAAGTCATTGAGTGGCAACCCAGCGTAAAGTACCTAGGTTGTATTATAGACCGCCCCTTGCGCATGCGCAAAATGCTAGACCATGTGTCAGCAGGCGCGGTCGCGTCACGGGCGTGCCTTAGACCGGTACTTTCCTCTGACTTGCCACTCAAAACCAAAATTCGCCTGTACAAGTTGTACATACGGTCGAGACTGACCTATGCAGCCCCTGCTTGGTACGGTCTTCTATCTTCTACCAACAAACGTAAGCTCCAGGTTGTCCAAAATAAGTCGCTGAGATTAATCACCGGAGCGGGACGCTACGTCCGCAACTCCACCATCGCTAGAGACACCAAAACCGAGCCACTCGCAGAGTTCATATCTGGTTTGTCGAAACGATTATTCACCCGCGCGGACAACAGTCACCATACACACCTTAGGGGTATAGCACCCCTACACGCCCGCCCGCCGGAAGGCAGGGCTCTCCCCCGAGAGCTTATTCCTGTGGGTGAATAAGTTTACTTATTCATCCTCCTACCTCCTTACCCTCCCCCCTTCATTCCATTCCATTCTTATTGCCCTTCTCGCCTCTATTTTATTTTTGCTTTTATTTCTGTTTTTATTTCGCTTTTATTTTTATTTTATTTTTATTTTTATTTTCGTTTTTGTTTTGTTTTTGCTTCGTTTTTAATTTTATCTTAATTTCGCTCTCTTGTTTTGCTTTATTTTTACTTTGTTTCTATTTTTGTTTTCTTTTCTGGCGTCTACTCTCGTATTTCATTTTTTCTATTTTCTATATCGCTTATGGCGACAAAATTATTACCCACAAGGGGGCCTGAAAAGTAGGCCTCCTCTCTAATATTTCACCGGGGGTGTTCAGCACCCCTGAGCTTCTGCCCGGGTCATGGTGGGAGGTAAACTCCCCTCCCCCGACACCCGCACCTCAACACCCAGTAGGGTGTAAGAGAAGATACCCACGAGATGGAAAGAGATTTAATTGTTTGGGTTGCTTATATTATGTGACAGTAATATGTTAAATGACTTATATTATGTCAAGGTAGTATTGTTAAACGACTTATATTATGTCACAGTAATATTGTTAAACAACTTTTAATAAAATTCTAGCTGGCGTGACAGACGTTATCCTGTTTAAATTTTCGATGAACTTTAGAAGAAATCAAACTCAACCGAATCAATTTTTAGGGTTCTGTACCTCAAAAGGATAAAAGGAACCCTTATAGGATTACTTTGTTTTCCGTCCGTCTGTCTGCCTGTCTGTCTGTCAAGACTCCTTCTCTCAGAGACGCGTAAAGGTATTAAGTTAAAATTAATATCAAATACTTAAATTCAAATTCAATATAATTTATTCAGTTTAGGCTACAATAATTGAGCACTTATGAATGTCACTACGCCATCGGTTCGTAAGTCTATAGGGCGGGAGACCTTGTACTGAGAAGAACCGGCGAGAAACTCAGCAAGGGCATTTCTTTTCTCCCTTTCTCTTACAGCGCCCAATTAAAATATTGGAAAATGCCCTCCCTATCATAAAAGGACACTTTCCATTACAAACATAAAAAAACATGAAATATAAAGCACAAGCACAACATAAAAAAGTATCTAATATAAACAAAAGACAGTTTATGTATTTATCACTAAGAAATAATCAATGTCCTACAGTATTAATAAACAAAACAAAAAAGTAAGACTAAATACTAAGAATACAAAGAAGTTTGCAAGAGCAGACTAGCTTCCACCCGTTCACGAGTATGACACATGAATCAGCCATCGCTTCGCTCAACCATGTTTTAACCAACTTAGGTCTACGGTCCCTTGAAGCTGAAAATAATCAAGCTCGAGTGAAGGTCGATTGAACTAAATTATTGTATTGGCATCTGTGTTATATAAATTTGAAAAGTTTTAATTTGCTACTACAATTATGATTACGTAGAATCTAACTTCCAAGATTTTTTTACATCGGTGAAGCTAAAAAAAAGCCTTTTTTTTTTCTACCTTTATTAAAAAGTTCCCTACATACTCAGTTTCGAAAATCGAACTTTTTGAGACCCCAGTGCGAAATAACTCTCAGGTCAGTTCGAAAAACCATATTACATCAAATTGCATTTCATACTCGATGTGGCCAGTTATATTTTAAGCGCGGCAGTGGCGAGCGGGCGGCCGATAGACCGGCGAGAATGATATTTATCGACCGCTTAGTGCCGTGTGGTCAGTCATTCTAATAAAAGTAATAAATTTTGGCGGAAAACATGTCGTTTTTACTATCTACTAACTTTTAATTTAATTAATTAATTAATTGGACTTGCGCCATGGGATGCAGGGTTACCTTCCTTGAATTCCTCTGGAGTAACTCCTGTCTGGCGCGTCCCAGCCGCGGGGGTGGGCACCCCTTGTTTCAGTAGGCCGAAGCAAGGTGGTGGCTGAGTTCGGACAGGGACCCAGTATCGCGGGCTATAACGCGAAACCCTTGCCCAGGGTCACGGGTGATGGTGAAAGTGGAGACCACGGATACGGTGGAGCAGGCGGAAGAGGCACTCCTGAAGATAGGCTGCCCTCACATATTCGGGGGACCAGGCTACTTTAGGTCTGCACCATCAGGCGGGATGGTCCAGTAGGGTTGGCGGCGGGGATCTGGTAGTAGGATCCAACGGCGGCTCCCAAGCTTCTTGGCGTCAGGCGGCAGCCGGCCGGAAAATTTCAAAGCCACTTTTTATCCTTGTCTGAATATGAAAGTAAACACAAATATAGAGCGTTTTAATGCTAGGGCGTACCCCCGAAGCGACGCCTATGAGAAAAATGCTAGGGCGTTCCCCCCAAGCGACGGCAAAGGCAGCACGTGTGTCCTGAGAATAGCAACCTGGAATGTGGGCTCATTGGCAGGCAGAAGCGCCGAACTCAGTGAAGTCCCTTCTCGTCGTTGTATCGATGCATGTTGCATGCAGGAAACTAGATGGCGGGGATCAAAATCTAGGATGATCGGAAACGGGTATAAACTGCTTTACCATGGTATAGAGGCAAAGAAAAACGGAGTTGGTGTAATATTGTCAGAAAAACTAAGTGACAGACTAGTGGACATTCAAAGAATCAGTGACAGATTAATAGTAGTAAAAATTGCTTTGGATAAACAACCATGTTTAAATATAGTTTCAGCATACGCACCTCAAACAAACTGCACTGACAATGAAAAAGAAAATTTCTGGGATGAATTATTACGCTTGATAAATGGTATACCATCAGAAGAGTCAATTCATATTGGAGCTGATCCCAATGGACATGTCGGAAAGCAAGGTAATAATTTTGATAGATGGCACGGTGGCTATGGCTACGGGTCTTAAAACCAAGATGGGTTGCGGATACTGGAGTTTGCCGCCGCTTGTGATCTTGCCGTTACTAATACGTTCTTTAATAAGAAAGACGCGCACCTTATTACGTATGCAAGTGGTGGTAACTCAACGCAAATCGATTACACTCTGGGTAGGCGTAAACACCTCGGCCGCTACAGAGACAGCAAGGTTATCCCAGGCGAACTTTTAACAACCCAACATCGCCTACTAGTCTCAGTTTACAAACTTCCAAAACCACTGAAATTCAGTCGTAACATAATTCCAAAGCTTAAATGGAAACGCCTGTAGGAACCGTGTGGTAAGACATTACTAAAAGATTTGGCAGAAGAGCTAATGACCGATGAAGGTAGAACAACAGACGGCACAAGAAATGTGGGCTGATTTTGAACAGCACTGTAGAGCCAGCGCTGAGAAACATCTGGGCCGAATGAAACCCAAAACAGGGCCATTTAAAGAGACCAACTGGTAGCAAGACACCGTTAAAAACGCGGTATCAAGAAAGAAAGAATGCTTTAAACTATGGTAGTCTACAAACGAAGAAACACACAAAGACAGCTACATCTTAGCTAAGAAAGAAGCTAAAAGAGAAGTTGCGATCGCAAAAACCAGCTGATAGTAACTTATATGAAGAATTAGAATCAGCAAAAACAGAAACAGAAATACACCAAATAGACAAGAAAAGACATGAGAGCACGAAATATATTAACAGGGTTAAATACATAAAAGACAGCAAGGGTGTATTACTGACCTCAGATATTAATATAAACAAACGCTGCGCAGAGTATTACCAACATTTACTTAATGTCACCCATCCAAGGATAACAGACACGGAAAAACCCAAACCTATTTATGGTCCTTTACCCGCCGTATCACCCCAAGAACTAGAAAGAGCTATTGATTTCATGAAAAACAAGAAAGCAACAGGACCTGATGAGGTTCCAATTGAAGTCTGGAAACAGCTTTAACAAACAGGAAGGATTTGGTTGTACGAGCTGTTCAACAAACTGTTACAGGGGGACTGCATTCCAGAGTCGTGGCGAAACAGCTTTTTGATGCCATTCTACAAGGGTAAGGGAGATATCCGTGACTGTAGCAATTATATGGTCATAAAGTTGATGTCACATACTTTTAAGATTTGGGAGAGAGTAATCAACAATAGACTAGTCGAAATAATTAAGCTAACACCAAATCAGTGCGGTTTCGTAGCCGAGAAAAGTACTCCTGATGCTATCCAAGCTGTCAGAATCCTGCTGGAAAAGGCAAGAGCGAACAACAGAAATCTCCACATGGTTTTTATAGACCTCTAGAAGGCCTTTGATCATGTGCCGCGAGACCTTATATGGGATGCGTTAAGAGCTCAGCAGGTACCTGAACAATATATAACTTTTATACAGGACACGTACACCAGAGTTACAACTCAAGTCATCAACACAGCAGGAATTTGTGAAAGGTTTGAAATTACAGTCAGAGTCCACCAAGGTTCCGCACTCAGTCCACTCTTATTTAATGTCACCATGGTTTACTTGACACGCCACTGCCAGAGACTGGTACCATGGAATATATTGTATGCAGATGACGAGGCCCTAATATCAGACTCGATTCAAGGCCTCCAGAATGATCTAGACTGCTGGTCAAAATCACTTGAAAGCAATGGCCTAAAAATCAGTCGCAAGAAAACAGAGCAGATGTCGTGTATATTCGATGGACACAAGGAAACAAATCAACAACTCTACATGGATGGCATACCATTACCAACGGTTGAACATTTTAAATACCTAGGTTCTATTATCAGTAACGACGGTAAGATCGAGCGAGATGTAACTCATAGAACCACCAAAGGATGGATGAAGTGGAGACAGCTTACAGGTATAATGTGCGATAAAAAGATGCCCATTCAACTAAAAGGTAAACTGTACAAAACAGCGATAAAACCTGCTATACTCTACGGTACAGAGTGCTGGGCAACTACACAGCAACATCTGTCAAGACTTCACGTGACAGAAATGCGCATGCTACGCTGGTCAGCGGGCATAACTCTTCTAGACAAAGTTCAAAACATACACTTTTGCTCCCATCATTGACAAGGTGAAAGAACGTCGTTTGTGATGGTATGGCCATATAATCCGACGCCCTGCAGACCACATGGTAAATGTAGCTTTAAACTTACCCACCACGATGCGATGCCGCGGAAGACCCCCGCCACCTGGCTGACGACGGTCCAGAAAGACCTGAAGGAGAGCGAGATAGACGCAGCAACAGCGCAGGATAGAAATAAATGGAAAAGACAGACAAGGAGAGCTGACCCCAGATGATGGGAAAAAAAACTTAGGATAAGAAGAAGAATTGGACTTGCAGGTAGTAAAAAAAATAATGTTCGTACCAGGTATAAAATGGCTTTTCTTACTTTTAGAATATAAGCTTTCGACGTTTGCCCTTCCCTCGGGTAAGAAAAACCGTCGTTTTGTACTCTGTACGAAATATATTATTTTCTTGTTCCTGCAATAAAAAGTTCTATACATACTCAGTTTCGAAAATTGAACTTTTTGTGATCGCAGTGCGAATTATCTCCCAGATCAGTACGGAAAACCGTTTGAAATTGCATTTCATATTCGATGTGGCCAGTTATATTTTTTACGCGGCAGTATAAGAAAAATATGACGTCACCAGCGGGCGGCCGATAGACCGGCGAGAATGATGCTGGCCACTTCGTGCTGCGTAGTCATTCATCATTCTAATTAAAGCCATAAATTTTGGCGAAAAAACATGTCGATTTTTGGCAGTAGAAAGAGTGACGTTCGTACCGAGTACAAAATAGCTTTTCTTAACATTGGAATAAAAGCTTTCAATGTTCGCCTTCAGCTTAAACTAGTTTCTTCCCTCGAGTAAGATAAAGCGTAATTTTGTACTCGGCACGAAATTTACTATAAAAAACCTAGAACTTTCACTTTCTTCCCAATTGTTTAATAATATACACTATCGCGATGTATATGGAGAAGCGCACCATCTAGTGATTAGCGTAAAATAGAGCTATTAGCCGCAGTCGATTCTCTTTTAAATGTCTTTCATAGAGCCTTTATATTTCTATCTATGAAAAACTAAATATAAAAATAGTTATTTAGAGTCTACCTTAGGAGATGGATGTATGCTTTCATTGCTTTTTTTACTGAACGATTAAAGAGATTAAAGATTAAAGAGTAACAAGTAAAAGGTCTCTGAAGGGACATTATCTCGCGTTTTTTAGAACCGTATTAGCCTTGCCTTGATGTTATATAGCCTATGTTTCTTCCAGATAAATAGGGGGGACCGAGGTGTTAAGAAACAAAGGTGATTTCATACAGCATTGATTTCGCGAAACTAAAAACCGTTGGAGACCTGAAAACGTCGCAATTCAACCCTTTTCCATGGCCCGCAGGCCCTGTACAATTCCGTGTCTCTGGGCGCACAATTGCGTTGTTCTTAGTTTCACGTCGCAAAAATCGTAAAAAGTAAGTTTTAAACGTCTTTTTCAAACACCTTTGATTGTATAATGCGTTTGTGTTTTGGTTTTGGTAATATATGTTTCAAAAGCTTCTTAACTAACTATTAAATTCATAGCATTGGTTTAGCTCATTTCTATGTGTTTTGTTTCTTAGTTTTAAATTGAATAGAAATCGGGAGTATTTTCCTTACTAAGGAGATTTGAAACATAGTGTTTCAATTCACCTTGTTAAAGTTTCGATGGCTGATTTGCTTATGTGGTGATGGTTAATTTTTTTTTATTTTTTCTTGTCATGTTTAAGCATTTTATTGGTTGATTATAATCAAATATCAAACTACTTCAGTTCATGGTTAGAATTTAATAATAAGATATTATTTTTAAGATTGAAAGTACATTTTAATAGTTAACAATTAAATTTTCAATTAAGAAGAAAATATTAAGCAAAAATTTCTAATTTTGAAAGTTTTAGCTTAATAAATATATTTGAACTAGAGCGTCATTTCTTTTTTTTATTCTTTACACCGCTTAATTATACCAAAAAAAATTCCTCACCTCGACCTCTGTTTCAACTTACATCGGCATGAGGGGAGTTAAAACAGAATGACTTGTGATTTTCAAGTTGATTTTTTTGCCACAAAATTCACACTTACACTTACTTTGTGTTACCCATCTTCAAGTCCAAGAAATGATCTATCGATTGACACTTATATCATGCGATTTGTGTGAAAAGTACTTTGTCTATTAAGCAAAATGTCAAAATTGTTTCAACTCCCCTAGGTAGGTAGTGTAGGGGACTAACACTATCTAATGTAAAAGAATTTTTGAAATAGGACTGGTAGTTCTAGATATTAGCAATTACAAACAAAAAGATTTCTTCCTTATAATATTAGTATAGATTAATAGTATGGTAGGTAAGTAGGGGGTCCTACTTAATATAGCTACTACTCTAATGTAAAAAATTAAGTTATTATAATATCGGTACACACAACTTAAATAAAACTCAATAAAACATTTATATGTACAGGTTTTTCTCTGTGCAACCTGCTAATTTTGCGCTTCTAGTACCTGTTAAATAACTAAAATATATTGAAGATTGCATGTTATCGAACCGCAACGCTTGTAATTGTTTATAATTAAACTTTTATAGGTTATTAACATTACATACATATTCAATTTATAAATTGTTTTGTTTAATTGTAAAGATATTACGAATAAACCGCAAAATGATGTATTAAAGATAAATTACAGAAAGAAGTAAAACTAGCTTAAAACTAGTTCTAAATAATTGTTTTGCAACATTTTTTCAAATGTGTTTTGTACAAAGATGACGTAAATAATATTTGTTGGCGGCTTAGTAGTTCGTTCGTAGTCACGTGTCGTCATCACATTGTTACCCAAACAACAACAAATTTCGTTAAATTACTATATCAGCTCGTTAGTCCTACAAAGAATTATGTTTGGGCATCTTTTCGTGTGGAATATTGAAGGTTACAAGGCTGTCAGATACGTTAAGCCAGTCTTTGATATTTTTTACATGGCAGACATGTACATATTGTAAAATCTACAAAGCTCTTTGTTTTTTTTTGGATTATAACTCTTTTGCATTTGGGAGGCAATGCGACCTCTTCACAGACAAATTCGCAAAAGGTTGAATTTTTGTTGTTGTTGTATGTTTTTTGATCTTTGTCCTAGGAGGTTTTCAGCAACGCTAGTCAGTTTTTTGTTCTGTATGTGCATTTAACCATTCTCTTTCTCCACACGTAAATTATAGTAAAGAAAAGAAGAATAACTTACATAAGTGCTAAGCCCTGCCAGTGGCACTCCGTTGGCAGATAAAAGCAGGTCCCTTGGCGCTAGCCTGCCAGTCCGCCAGGCCGGCTGCGGAGGATACAGTCTTCGTATCCTCACCAATCCACCACCGCCACACACTGACATGCCCAAGCCTCGACCGTCTTTTTCTACTACCACTGTGTAAGTGTTTTCTGTTTGGACAAATGAGAGTAACATCATTAATACAAATAATAATTTATTCAAAATGATAATACTCTAATGAGAAAAAAAATTCAACCAATTCGCTTTGATCTAGTATGTTCTAAGCCTCCTTTTCCAAAGAGAAGCTTGTGCTCCTGCAGCAGTATTTAGTACACAGCAGTTTATACTTCTGTAAGAAGGTCAGTTCCAACAAAGAGATTTACCTTTTATTGGCGTCCTAAACATTAAGTTACTCGCAATAAATTTTCGAATCGAATTCCTGAGTGGGTTGTAACAGTTTTATGCGATATAATTTTTGCCGGTGACACCGCCCACGCTAAATTCAGATATCAGCGTGGGAGTTCTACAGCAACCCCTTGATTATATTGGATAGTTTGCTACCAATAGTTCGTCTACGTGGAATTATGTTATAGGTAATCCCGCGAGGACGTTTATGTTATGTCATTTTCCGTCTATTTAACTTTCTCTGTGCAAGTTTTCAGCTTTAATAGATGCTCTATTTCGACCTCCTTGACACATATCCTAGAAGGCAAAAAAGGCGATAAAATTTGTTTGAGAATTACGTTATTTTTGTGTCGAGGGTGCTACTTGAGACTTTTGCAAAGAGATTTTTGTTATAACGTAGGCGAGCGAGCGAGTTTTGCAAAATTTGGGGTAAAATATAAGTTATATTTTTTTATGGAAATCCGTCATTTGTAAAGCTAATTGCTTAAAAATTGTTATTTGGCGTTTAGGTTGACAATTAACTCAATCGATTTCATAACTTGTGCATTCGTTTGTGAGTTTGAGTGGGTAAATATGATATCCAAATTCAGACATAAGTTGACCTGGCTCCCAATTCGATTTCGACGGAAGTTGCACACTTTGTATTTCCTTTATTTCAATTTAATAACCCTGCTTCACTAAGTAATCGCAAAGAAAGTTTTGAACTTATTTTTCAAGGGGATAGATCTATTCGTCCCCTGACGGGACTTTTACAGAAAATACTGTTAGTGCTATTAAACTATATAGGGAACGCTCTCCCACATAAAATACGTGGTAGCAATTTTTCTTCTTATAAAATTAGGTACTTTAAAAACACATTATTTACAAAAATGCAATTTATTATTTCCCTTTTTTTTTTCTCAAAAGCAGCACAAGGTCGCGGAAAAAAGCTAGTAAAACATATAAATATCATGGGACTGCTAGCTTAATAGAGTAAGATCGTAAAAATTGGCGCCTATAAGCTAACAGGGCAGGATGTTTTTTTAATCGACTTCAAAAAAGGAGGTACTCAATTAGGATTTATGTGTTTTTTAAATGTTAATACTTATCCTGACAACACGAAACAAACGGGTGTGCCCAGGCGCAACTGCTAGTTATTCAGTACCTACTCTATTAAAATCATTATGATCTAAATTGCTTGTTTCTTTTACGTTTTTAGCATGAAATAGAAAAAAATGCCGTTGTATAGCAGCAATGTAGGTACTAATCATCTAGACACCAGAAAGAACATTGAATAAATTGATTATAGTCAAAACAAAACTCTCCGCCGCTTTTTAATCTCGATGATAATTTTATCTCATATGATTATCTCCATCGCTGCATCTTTAAAAAATATTTTACAAAACTTTTTTAAATCTTTAGCAGGTAAACATTTGCAGTCTTATGATTACATTTCAACAACGACACAAAACAAAACATCTCAGAACTACAAATAATTCGCAATATCACTAAAATATAAGTAAAATTCTGTTATAAACCTTTCTAGGCTCTGATTCTTTACGCAATATGTTCCTGAATTAGAAAATTGCTCTAGCGGAAAAACAAAACTTAAAAGGGCGATATAGGCCAGAAAGCTAATTTCCGTAATTCTAACATTGTGTATGTATATGTACTATAAATCATAAGATAATCTCAAATACATTACTTTGAGATATATATGTTATGAAACTTTTAATTTTTTGTATGGAATTTAAAGTTATTACCGTTTTGTTACATTTTTGACTCTTTGCTATAACTTAGAGTCAATGCACTATATAACAAGCTGTTCTCATTATTTAACCAACTTTCATTACAAGCAAATGCAAAACACACTTCAAAAATTTGCACAAGTGTTTTTTTTTAATTTCATGGCCCCATTCTTGTGGAACGCTGTAGGTTATTTAATATCACAATAAGACTCTTATGAGATGAGCAAAAAATAAAAATAATTACAAAGAACCCTAAGTGAAAACGAAGTAATAGCTCGGGTGCGCGATTCAAGGTGGGATGTCGGCAATAGAATGGCCAGAACAACATCTGCTAGGCTAGGTCTACTAGTAAAAGTAGTACTAGTACATAGCAGTTATACTAGCTGACCTAGCAAAGCCAAGCTTAACCACTTCGCAAGTTCTCGTAGCACGTCAAAATTGGTTCGGTTTCTCAAAACTTGAAATGATTAATTTTATTGGATTCCAGCTAGGCTTTTTCTGAATTGCAGTGCACTATAAATATATTTTTAATGAAATTAAAACAAATACAATTGTAGTAGCTCTTTATACAAGAAACGTTAGAGAATCGAGGGTGATATTTTTTCTATACAAATGCAATAACCCAATCGCTTAACCCAGATATCACAAATGCCATCCTTATACGTTTTCTCCTTTTGATTTAGACCTTTTTTAACTTTGATAACGATGGAACTTATTACGTTACGACGTAACTGTAACACACAGACTAACTGTACCTAGATACCGTAATTTACATTATCTGGCAATCAGGCACTTAACCTCTTTTACTTAGTAAACGACTAGCTTTTGCCAGCGAATCTGGCCGCACTTAATTTGTTTTTCAGCGCAGGATTTTTAATTAATCTTATAAAAGAAAGTTTGCTGTAGGAAAGTATAGCTGTAGCACTAGGAATTCGGTTATAGTTATATGTACCTGCGGGACTTTTTTCCGGTATATCCAGCCCAAGTACTTTTCCGTCTCCTTAACTATCTCTGTACAAAAGTTGCAACGTAAAGGAAGAACATACAAACAAACAAATATTAGTAGGGATTGTTTTATGTATGCATGGTTTACCTTGGTGTAACGGTACAGGTGTAAATAAGGCTTTGATGATTTTATTTTAAAAGTAGTCTAAAGAGCCCCTTAGCCTAAAGGTTAAGGAACTCATATTATGTAAATCAGTAACTTGACCGGTTAGCAATGTCAAGACCGTAAGCAAATAAGATAGAATAACTTAAGATAGTTAAGAGGGTTTTTTTTTTTTTTTTTTTTTTTACTATAATATTTATTTAATTCAGCATAACATGTTACAATGTATGTTCTAATATCTATTAAATTCACATAGGAGATACGAGTAGTTAAGCAATGTGTAGAACAATTCTTCGCACTCCGTACTAGTTCAAAACTGTGCTACGGAGTACAAATTTCTCATTCACTTGTATTCAAAGGTATTAGTTGTTAGTAATATAATAACATATCTTAGCGGTCCAACGGTACGACCAACAGCTATCAGAGGTTCATTTGTCACTCATATAATAGTAAAACGACATTAAGGACTTAATTAGTGTAGTAACAAGGTCTAAAATCTTTAAATGTTTTGTTTGGACCAGTCGTAAGATAACAACAAACTGGTTTTTAGCCTCAGTATGCCTCAGTGTAGTATATTTATTATTAAGAGATAATTCCCTGAAGTTGCATTACAGTGTTATAATAAATATTGCAAATTGTATAAAAGTACAGTGAGACTTAATAAGTATAATTACAGTGAAACTAATAAATATAGTATATAATTATTCTATGTTAATTCTAAATAAACACTAACTAATACTAAATAACTAATACGCAGTAAACAAAAATTTGTTGTGTGTGTGTGTTTGTGTGTGTGTGTGTGTGTGTGTGTGTGTGTGTGTGTGTGTGTGTGTGTGAGGGTGTATATGTGTGTGTGTGCGCGCCTATGTGTATGTATGTGTCCTTGAATGTTGATATGAACCTATTTATGTAAAGAATGTAATGTATTAAAGTGTAAAAGTAAAATTTATAATTTATTATGTCTGTTCATAATTAGATATATATATTTAAGATTCGATCCAATTAGCCACTCATTCAAACTTCATATAAACTTTAAACTAATTATAGCCATAAGATCTTCTGTGTCTTTGTATTTCAATCCATTCAGGTATTTATAGACTGTTTTACGAAAATCGTAGTAAGTTAGATTTTGCAGGTTGCATTTTTTACTAATTATATTGTAAATGTAAGGGCCTAGGAAAATAAAGAATCTTTGGAGAAATGATGTTTTTAATATTGGTAAACTGTACTTAGTATATTTACTTTTCTTTCGATAATTTATATTAACTGGAGTTTTGTGCTGACGTATTAATAAATTTTTGAAAAATAAATTTCTGACTGATAGAACATTTAGTTCCAAATATAATGTGTGAGTAGGGTATAAAATTCTTTTAAAGGACATCACTTTTAGAACTGCTCTTTGCGCTCTTTCTAGGCTAAGCAGCAAAGTTTTAGATGCACCGCCCCAGCATGTGATGCAGTATATTATTACAGACTGGCATAATGCGAAATATATAGTTTTTAGTAGATGTGGGTAACAGTAGTGTCTAAGTTTTCTAAAGATATAAATAAGCTTCCTCACTCTTTGGGTCAAGACTGTGATTTGTTCTTTCCAATTTAAATTTTGATTTACAATGATACCTAAATATTTCACCGATCCTTTTTTTGTAAGAGAAATACAACTGCATTGTTGATTGCCATTACAATTGTTAGTATGCACTTTTAGAGAGTACGAAGTTGCAGGTTGAGTATTGTTGCGAATACTAAAAGTCATAAAGTGTGTTTTCTTGATATTAAGAGTAAGCAAGTTTTTGTTTCGTGTATCACTTACTGTCAAAAAACCACTTTCAGCTTTGTTACTTACTTCGTTCCATGACTTGCCATTGAAGAGTAACACTGTGTCATCTGCAAAAGTGACCAATTCGGCGTCTTGTAGTTGGAGTCGACAAAGATCATCTATGTAGACTAAGAATAAAGTAGGCCCTAAAATACTTCCTAGAGGAACTCCGTAGGTGATGTTTACTTCAGAACTAAGAATGTTGTCAATTTTTACCATTTGTTTTCTATCTGTTAAGTAATCATGGAGCAATTTTAATGGTAGCCCACGTACACCTTTGTTAAATAGTTTTTTAATTAGGATTGGGACAGAGCCTGTGTCAAATGCTTTCGCTAAGTCCAAAAATATTCCAATCGTTTTATTACCTTTGTCTAAATTTTTGGCCACGTATGCTGTGAGATGTTCTACAGCATCGGTAGTTGAGGTATTTTTCCTGAATCCGTATTGGTTAGGTGCTAGAAGATTGTTTTTTTCTAGGTAATTTTTAAGCCTTATGTTTATAACTTTTTCTAAAATTTTTGAAACATTAGATAAGAGAGATATCGGTCTATAATTTGTGACACAACCTCTGTCACCATCCTTGTAAATAGCAATTACAATTGATTTTTTGAGTGAATTTGGGAAGATTCCACTAGACAGGCATAAATTGCAGATGAAGGATATTGGTGTGACTAACACTTCAGAGCAGACTTTTAAGGCTTTTGCGGAAATGCCATCACAACCCACGGATGAAGTTTTTTTAAGACTTTTGATTATCTGCAAAATCTCGTTTTCGTCAGTTGGTATAAGTGCAAGTGAGTTAAGCGGTGGTGCAGGAATTATTGAACTACTAATAGAGCTACAGTTTGAATTTGTACTTCTTTGTGTAATGTCAAGTGCTAACTTTTTCCCAATATTTGCGAAATAGTGGTTTATAAGATTCACAGTATCTTGTTTATTTTCTTGCGTAGAAAGTAAGTCAGATGAGTTAGTACTGTTTTGTTTAAAATCGCATATTTTCTTTATTGTTCCCCAAGTCTTTTTAATATTATTTTTATTGGCATCAAAGTTTTTTTAAAAATAATTGCTCTTAAGTTTATTTAGCAGATTATTACACGTGTTTCTGTATCTTATATAGGTTATTTTTAGAATTGGATTTTCGGGATCTTTTTTTAATTGGTGATGTAGCTTGTCTCTGTGTTTCATACATCGTTTTATACCTGGTGTTATCCAAGGTTTCAAGATTTGTTTTCTATGAGTGTATTTTGCAAACGTAGCGTTAATGGTGTTTATTAATAATTCGGTAGCTACATTTGGATCCTTAGAATTTAATAATTCTGTCCAGTCATATTCTTGAAGATAACTTAATGTTTTGTTATAGTCTGTTCTTGAGTACGTGGTTTTCTTAGATGTTTTCCTACCAGGGTTATAGGACATTGAAACTATCGTGCAATTATGATCTGTTATACTCGCTCCACATACTAAAGTTAAGATTGAGAGATTTGATTTAGCAAAGCAGTGGTCGAGACAGTTATTTTGACGGGTTGGTAGAAAATGAGTAGGTAGCAGTCCATGGGTAGCCATTAAGTTTAAGTATTGTATGGCTTCCCCAACAGCATCGTTATCAATTATATTTATATTCATATCTCCAATTACTATAATATTAGGGTATTTTTTCAGGTCATTTAAAGTTTGGTCTAAGCAAGATAAAAATGTATCAGTGTTTCTGAAAGACGGTGGTCTATAAATGGCAATAATGGCACATTCATTGTTTATTGTTACGGCAAGAAAGTTTGATTCTAGGCAAATTGGTTCAATAACTTTAGCTTCTAGATTGTTTTTAATGTATAGTACAACTCCATCGTTTTGGTTGATAGAGTTTTTAGTTGAGAATTCATTGTAATCTGGAATCTTTGGTAATTGCGTACATTTAGATAGCCAACACTCAGTTAAGACTAACATGTCGCAATTAATATCTAATCTTTCCACTAATACTAGAAAATCATCAAAATTGCGATTTAAACTTCGAATGTTTTGTGACATAATCCTAAATTTGTAAGAATCGGTCAAGTAGGTGTTACAATCCTCAGGAGTATCCAACGCCAATGCTGCACCGACACCCATACAAGTGTCGATGTCCCTTGTAATTTCTAAAATAATAGTATAACGTGCTTAGTCCTAGTATCATCATGATATAATAAAATTAAGATTATTGTTATAAGAAAAGATATAGCAATCAGAATTTTATTTGTAATAATAATAATAATAAAAATTTTTGGACATTACTCTCAGAGCCGTCTGGACTCAAAGTAAGCAAAGCTTGTGTTATGGGGATAAGACAAAAAATACAAATACATGAATATTAGAAAAATGTTTATATTATGACATAAATGTTTGTCTAGTGCAGGATTCGAACCCACACACAGCAGTTAGCCACACTACCAGCCAGCCTAGTGGCTGCGAGAGTTTCTACATGTATAAATGTAATGTCGTAGCCATCTGGTTAAATTGGCCGGTTTTTTGGGCGCCTAGGCAGATCGTTAAGTATGGAAAAGAAATGATCATATGACTGAACAGATTATTATATGAAACTTGGCTGGAACGCTCTGCTCTCTTCGCTCGCTCCGTATCTACCCTTACAAAAGAGAAGCTGAATCTAACCCAAGATACATGACTTATACAGTGCGATTTCTTTTCCTTTCTTTTCCATACTTGACGATCTGCCTAGGCGTCCAATTAACTGGCCCATTTAACCAGATGGCTGCGATATATATATATAATGTTACTTCGGAGTCTCATTTCAATTTATCTATGACTTCCTTTTTGAGTGACAGAGACCAATATAGTGTTAACACGGTGTCAAAACTATAGGAAAAAAAATCGACTACGTGCGAGTTAATGTCAATTTTAACTTGATACCTTCATGCGTTCCTGACAAAAAGGGTCTTGACAGACAGACAGAGAAACAGACGGAAAACAAAGTGATCCTTTAAGGGTTCCTTTTGTCCTTTTGAGGTACGGAACCCTAAAAAGATAAATTTCAGTCAGATCTATCCTTGCCAAAATTGTAATTTAGGTTGTATCTTTAACTTTGCCGGATAGCCTCTCAAGACGCTGCCAGGGGGTGAATGGACACCTGTATTCTGCTAACAGTTTGTGTGATTTACTTAATTCTTTGAAGCCATCTCAACCGTGTGAGGGAATATTGAATATTTAAGGAAAAATCAGCAAACAGTACTGTACAGTAATTTTGTTTACTTTGAGGAGGCTAACTATGGGGTTCATGAAACCAATTCGGTTTTATTTGTACCAAATTGTCTGATTTTCAAAATATGTATATCTGTTTGTTGAAATAGTGCTCTTTCACTGTCAAAATTGGTATAACCTGAAAGAAGCGCAAAATTTTCGCAGTTTTAAGATTTTTTGATAGAGATCCGGAAAGTCACCGAGGTCGAAAACTTTGCTTAAGCATCTCGGTACCATCACATACTTAAATCACACATCACGTAGAATCACAAGGTGACTGAATCATAAAAGTTAACTTCTTTTTTATTTTTAACTAGCCAGCGGTTCCGCCCGCCCTAAATTTTGTTATCGGTGTGGGATTTTTACGGCAAATCCTTGAATTTGACAATTTGAAAGTGGAATTTGGTTGTAATAGGTAACTTGTGAATTTTCCGGGATGAATAAGTAGCCTATTTGCTTTTCCGTGCCGTCAACTATCTCATTATCATCAGCTCAATTAGATGCTCCCATTGCCGATTGAGTAACAAACGTTATGGTTATTCTAGACAGGACCTAACCTTAATGTGTGCCAAGTTTCATCCCAATCCGTCCAGTGATTGAATAACAAACATCCAAGCTTTTGCATTTATAATATAATATTTAATTAATATAAATATAATGGGATTTTGAAGTCTGTGAAGTTAGCACCCCCGAACTTAGGGTGAGTTCTGGGTCCTTTTACAATAGTTCTAGAGTTCCCGACGGGGTGCAATGATAGTTCTGCCAGAATTAAAAAAAAAAAATGGGGTGCTAACTTCATGCCGCACTCCTTTTTCTTCAATAATAGTTCTGTATTTTTTTTAGGTCGTCCTACAATAGTTCTAGAGTCTGAAGCATTTCACGAATAGTTCTGCAAAAATTCAAAAGATATGATTTTTTTTCGGAAAATAACATTTTTAAACGACCCAATCCACACACGAGCTAATATAACCGGTTTAATTGGTTAAAATCGACATCAATACGAAAAGACACTCGGTACAAATGTTGATCAATAAGAAATAAAGGTATGTCACGTGAGCGAATAGTGAGAGAAATAAATAATATTATTAAAAATCACCATTTGCCAATTTCACGGTTACATAAATTTCTCTTGAATAATCATATACGATCTTGAAATAATCATTACAAAACGAAAGTTCTGATCAGCACCCCGAGAGTTCTGCATTCCAATGCGATTCTTTACTTCTAAAAAACCAGAATACAGTATATATTTGCACAAAAACGTTGCGCTATTCGCGAAAACTGCACTGTAATAAGAATTGAAGTATCGCATTAGAGACAGTTCTGTCATAGTTTTGATTAGCACCCCGAGAGATTTATATTTTATTACGTACCTTTGATTAAAAAAAACAAAGATACAAAACATATTTGCAAAAACGTTACATTTTTTGCGAAAACTGCATCTAGCTAAATGGGTAGAATTAGCGCTTCAGGGGCAACTCTGCCAGGGTTTTAAAGAGCACTCCGAAATTTCTGCATCCTATTGTGATTCTTAGCTTCAGAGAAACCAAAATACCAGGTATATTTACAAAAAAACGTTGCACTATTCGCAAAAATTGCATCTAGTGATAAAAGTTGTAGTATCGCATCTAGAGGCAGTTCTGTCAGAGTTCTGATCAGCACCCCGAGAGTTCTGCACGCGAACGGCACTCTTGAATTCGAAAGCAACAAAATTCAGAAAAATTGTTCGGTTAAATTTGCATTGCATGCAAAAAACTGCATCGAAGGAGGTAAATCTTAGTTTTGAAAATATTTTTTGTATCTTTGTATTTCTGAGTCAAAGTTACGTAATAAAATGTAAATCTCTCGGGGTGCTAATCAAAACTATGTCAAAAATGTCTCTAATGCGATACTTCAATTCTTATCACAGAGCAGTTTTCGCGAATAGCGCAACTTTTTTGTGCAAATATATACTGTATTTTGGTTTTTTAGAAGTAAAGAATCGCATTGGAATGCAAAACTATCGGGGTGCTGATCAGAACTTTCGTTTTGTTATGATTATTTCAAGATACCTATAATTTAAGAAATTTATGTAACCGTGAAATTGGCAAATGGTGATTTTTAATAATATTATTTATTTCTCTCCCTAGTCGCTCACGTAACATACCTCTCAACATTTGTACCGAGTTTTTGTATTGATGTCGATTTTAACCAATTAGACCGGTTATATTAGCCCGTGTGTGGATTGGGTCGTTTAAAAATGTTATTTTCCGAAAAAAATCATATCTTTTGTATTTTTGCAGAACTATTCGTGAAATGCTTCAGGAACTATAGAACTATTGTATGACGACCTAAAAAAAAATACAGAACTATTTTTGGCAGAAAAAGGGGTGCGGCATGAAGTTAGCACCCCATTTTTTTTTTTAATTCTGCCCCCCCTGGGGCAGAACTATCATTGCACCCCGTCGGGAACTCTAGAACTATTGTAAAAGGACCCAGAACTCACCATTAGTTCGGGGGTACTGCGAATTGGGGTGCTAACTTCACAGACATGGGATTTTGCACAAAAATATGCAAATTAGTTACAATGTCTAGACAGTGTGCCAAACAAAAAAAATAGTGCAATGTGACTGCAAGTCAAGGTCAAACAAACAAACAATTGAAGTTATCGGTAAGAACTGTTAAAAACAGTTGGGTGTTTCAATGCATTCGCATATATTGTTGCTATAAAATAAGCACAAATATTTAACCTTTAAGGCTATGGGCATACCCTAGCAAAGCGTGCCGTTTCGACCAGTGTACAAAGACATTACACTATTGAAGCATACAAAGAGCCATAGTTTTACGTTCGATAGGCGTTAGCGCGTGACCTCGTAAGTCTCGATTTCCTCGGTTTTTTGTCGGTATAGAATTCAAATATTTATTTTGAACTATGAAATTAGCAAAATGCCTCGGTGACATTAATATATATTTTATGTAATAAACATGAAGAGAATATCACTCTTAGTTTTTCAAACAATTTCAATTAAAGCCCAAAAATAGAGTGTTAGAATAGTTTTTTATAAATTATTATATTAGCAAATTTACTTAAGTAAGGTTTGAACTATAACATATATTTTTTTCATGTCAAAAAGTGTACTCAGGTCTGTAACGAAGTATTCAAATTCTTGCAAACCTAACTAACTAGTTTGGGTGAACCATCATTCTAACGTTATTGTATTCTAAATGACATTTTGTAAAGGAAGAAATATCATTACGGATGTATGAAGGTATGCTAAGAAATCCATTAATATCAATCTACGAAATGGCCATCTCAGGCGTCGGCATGCTTCGTTGTAATCTTATCGCTGTAACAAAGTGGAATAGATCACCTCGGGTCGTATAGGTACGGGTACCAGTTATCTTGTAATGATCTTGAACTTGACTTTAGGTAGGTACAATGTGATTGAATCATCTAAATGTGACGACTGGTTTGGCGAGTAATACCGGAGTAGGAAGAAGTAGAATCCCAATCATAAGTAACATTATGGCTAAATTAACGTATAGTAAATTAATAAAGTAAAGTGGTGGTCAAGATTTAACAAAGTAAAAATATTATTTATGAAACCAATGCTACAAAACAAGTTTTATCAAAAAACAGTAATAGGATTTTAATCAACGATCGTATAAAAAATATATTTGCGTGCCCATAAAACTGCTTAGGCAGAAAACGAAATTGCTTTCTGTAGGTACTACCGGTTACAAAATTGTATTGAATTTTTATGTTTAATTTTAAAAGTTTCTCATAATATTGTCTAATTTTTTTTTAATATATAGATATCTCACTTTATACAGATCTTGAAATCCTATCAATATAAAAAACCTATTGACGATATTATTTATTATACAAATAACTACTAAAAATTAATAAAGTGTCCAAAATTTTTTTTTTTTTTTAAATAGCAAATTTTATAATTATAAAAATTATTTTAAAAAGAACTCGTTCAAATTAAAGATCAATGTAGGATTAGCTTAAATTAAGTTTAAGTCATATTACTATTAAATTATTCTGCACGCGATTGTATTTAAACGTAGTTAGACTCTAAGCGTTGGCGTGCTGATAAATAGGTAGAGTTTATATGTTGAACAGTTTAGTTCACATCGATATGTGCATTGATGTACACGCATGCGATTCATACGAAAATATTGTTACTCGTAAAAATAATAATTGCTTATTGAAGCATGGCGAATGGACAGATAACAAATCACAAGCAGCTTGATATGACATATGGATCTGGAAGAATAATTGGGAAAGCTAATGACAAAAAGAATAACAATACAGTAAACGAATTAGTGACTATAGACAATGCACTGAAGACAGATGAAGTTGACTATGATGATCTGCTTTCAGCCGCTGGGGAACTTGGACGCTATCAAATACTTTTGTTCTTTTTTACGTTTCCGTTTTATCTTTACGGAGTATTCGTGTATTTCACACAACCTTTTTTGACAGAAGTTTCGCCAAATCACTGGTGTTGGATTCCAGAGTTACAAAATTTGACAGAAATCGAGCGAAGATCATTGGCAATTCCCTTAGATGGAAACACGGTATATGGATATTCTAGGTGCAGAAGTTATGTTGCTAATTGGAGTGATGTCCTTTCTGGTGGGAACAGACCTAATTCGTCATGGAATACCATGCCTTGTCAAAACGGGTGGGAGTTCAACAAAACTGAGATTCCTTACCCAACTACGTCAAGTCAAATGGAGTGGGTGTGTGATAAAGACAGCTACGAAGCCACGGCACTAGCGATTTTCTATGTTGGATCCGTTTTTGGAGGATTACTTTTTGGGTGGATTGCAGACGGCTACGGAAGATTACCAGCCGCCGTGCTAAGTAACATTGTTGGATGTGCTGGAGGAATAGCAACATCTTTTGCCAGAAACATATTTGAATTTACGGTGTGTCGATTTTTTGTTGGAATGGCAAGTGATAGTTGCATGATGATGGTGTATCTTCTTGTACTTGAATATGTTGCGCCAAAATATAGGACTCAAATAGGAAATTTATCATTCGCTCTCTGGTATGCCCCATCAGTGACATTATTGCCTTGGTTAGCTCTTGCGTGTGGACATTGGAGAACCATTTCCTTAGTAACAAGTTTACCAATGGCACTTGCACTACTTGCACCATTATTTATTCCAGAAAGCCCCAGATGGCTTCTTTCTAAAGGACGTGTAGACGATGCTATAGAAAAAGTGCAGAATATTGCACTATCAAACAAGAGAATTATACCTTCAGTGCTGATAGAAAAATTTCGAGTTGCTGTTTCTAATAAGAAGAAAGAAGAACATCAAAGTATATTAGAATTGTTGAAACGGCCATTATTGAGACGAACATTTATCTTAACGTGCTTAATATTTATTAGTTGCACAATAGTTTTTGATGCATTAGTACGAAGTATTGGACAGTTGGACTATGACTTCTTTTTATCATTTTCAATCGTGTCTTTTACAGAATTCCCGTCCTTATTGTTAACTGCATTTATATTAGATTACTTAGGCAGACGATGGTTAACAGCAATAGTGATGTGGTTGTGCTGTATTTTTTGTATATTAACAGTTTTTGTTGGTGGTGGCTTGTCATCAGTTTTATGTGCTATGATGACGAGGTTTGTCGCGAACATGGGATACGGGACAGTTATCCAGTGGGCTGCGGAAGTTTTACCGACTTCAGCCAGAGGATCAGGTGTGTCTTTAATTTATGTACTGAGTGATGTTGCGACAATTTTATCGCCATACATTTTGTATTTAGAAACGTACTGTCATTGGCTTCCACTTGTTGTAGTAGGCAGTATGTCTGGCGTTTGCGCCGCATGTGCCTTAGCTTTGCCAGAAACTGCTCAGAAAGAATTACCCCAAACATTTGAAGATGCTGAAGAACTAGTCAAAAATCAAAAAATGTTTGAAATGCCTTGTTATAAAAGGGTTAAGAAAATTGAAATTTCAATGGACAAGAAAAGCTGATGGCAATGTTTATATTGCTTGAATGGAAACGATGGTTGCAAACCCTAGCGTTTGCTAACTTTTGAGCCAATTGCCGATTGAAGAGGAGAAGATAGAAATATTTCGTACCAGATGGTATGACAGGGTCATAATTATTAATTAATAATTCAATTATACTAAAACAGAATTTAGAATTATTTCGTACCAGTTGGTATGACAGAGTCATAATTATTAATTAATAGTTCAATTAATCCAAAACAGAATTTAAAATTATTTCGTACCAGATGGTATGAAAAAGTCATAATTATTAATTAAAAGTTCAATTATTCCAAAATAGAAATTGATTAATTAAAAATAAAATAATGTTGTAAAGATTATTAACTTTCACAGGAAAAAATTCACAGGACTTTTTAACTTTACTATAAAAGTGATAGGTGCCCAAAACTTCACTCACAAAACCTGTTATTCCACTAGTTTTACTGTGCAATCCTTAAGCTAACCAAATTAAAACATGTTAAAATTATGTAGGATTATTACAAATAAAAAGTATGTTTTTTTTGTGAAAAGTAAATTAGGAATCTAATTCGAAAAATAAGTGTAACGCGGTTCAATTGTTATAAATTAAACTTTACTGTTTTCCATCTGTGTTGTTTTCCTAATTCCCTTAGAGTTTTACTGCATCAAAAATTTTATGTATTTATTGTATATACACAAACATAGGGCACTTACAACAAAGGCTATACAAAAAATTGTAATGCACAAAGTTCAGCTTGCCTCTATTTGAGATCTCTTACAGCTGACTTAAGATAGTGAGAGCAGTATAAAGTGTGCGGGTAGCACATGTACGTAAATTGAGATATCTTAATATCTAAATTATGCATGCATAAATATAAAGTCATCCTAATACATAACAATTACTTATATACCTAATTTAATAATACATTGAAACTTATATAATTATAATAATAATAACAGTAAAAAATAACAGTATAAGAAATTATAATATACTAGCTGTCCCGGCGAACGTTGTTCCGCTGCCGTCCCTCTGTACCCGGCGAAAGTTGGTTTTTACCTATAGTGCCCGAGTCCGGCTCGCACTTGACATATCGAGATAAAAACTATCCTATCTTTTAAGTTGGATCAAATAACAGATATTTACGAAGTTTGATCAAAATCGGTTCAGTAGTTTAGGAGTCCATTGAGGACAAACATTGTGACACGAGATTTATATATATTAAGATAAAAACGTAAATATAATAACAATCAAAAACAACCGGCTTAAAAAAGATGCACTGAAAAGGTAAAACAAATAACTTATTTAAAAAAATCTGATCTGAATTACAGTTTGAAGTTGGTGTCTATGTACCTAAAGTTTATAACACACTTCACTTTCATTTTTGGAAATAAGTAATTTTTTTACTTATTTTTTTGAAGCCGGTTGTTTTTTTGTTGTTAAAAAGTTTTTATTTTTAACTTTTGAGTCACGAATTGCTTTTTTCTCTCGTCCACTAAAAACATTGATACACGTAAGAAAATTTTATACAATCATCAACATAAAAGGCGTTTCACCAGTTCCAAACTAACACCAAATATTTTTATTGACCAATTTAAGTTTTACATTCACTACACCACATAGGACCACCTCTGAAGTATACTCTTTTAAATAAAAAAAATAATTTTGAAAATCCATCTGTATATAACAGAGTTATGCCCGAACATACATAAAAAAAATACAAACATCCGAATTGAGAACCTCCTCCTTTTTTGAAGTCGGTTAAAAAGGGAAATAAAAAGACATTAAACTGGTCTATTTTTAAATATGTGGATGAGAGTTCCAGAGCCTAATAGACTGGACAGTAAAAGAAATGTAAAAAGTATTGTTGTGACAAGGTATTTTTAATAAAAGTGATGTATGAGATCTGGATTGTAAAGAAATGAAATGGATGTTACGGTGAAGACGGATTGGAAGGCAATTGGCATTTTTCTATACGGAGAAACAACTGTCCCAATTTTAATTTCAGTTAGGTTAAGTCCATTGAGTACTTTGTGTTGACATGTGACTTGTTTTAATTGGTTTCTGCGCAGTTTATCTGTAGGCGAAGAAAAAGTAAATTGCATAACAAATTACAGTTGGAAGCAGAAACAATGATTTCTAGACTGCAGTCGTTAAAAAATAAAAAATCAGCCAAGTGTGTGTCGTACACGCATTAAGTTCGAGTTTCGTACAATAAGAATTATTGGAGATAAGTTTCTGAAAAACTTATGCACTGATTTTGTTCAAAATTATTATCGTTGTAAGTGTTTGTAATAGTAAAACTGCTTTTTTACATTTTTAGAACACGTGCTTGAAAGTTTAAAGGGGACCAATTTTTTAACTTTCAAAGACAATAACTTGCCATGTGTATATATTTGAGAAAAATATAAATTTAAAAACCACCACTGACCGATGATGTACGTACACTTAAAAAAAAGAGATTTTTTTGAAGTGAAAACTTCTTTAGCGGCGTTGTGCACTTTTTTTGGTATGAGTAAAAAATGATAAACTCGCGTCAGGTCACGTGTCCTAATCGTGGAAATTCGTTAGACGGAAACCGTAATGCCACGACTATTATAATTTTTATTTTTAGAATTCGCGATTATAAGTAGTACAGGGAGGTTGGATATGGAATTTTAATTCTATGACAGATTGCGATGTCAAATATACTACGTCAAAAAAGTAAATAAACAAACATTATTATTTCTTGACAATGTCAAAGACATGTCTTGTGACATATTTGAGTGTTAAGCGCGAATCGTGTGTAAAGGTTTTCACCTTTGCCGGCAGTCCCGGAGTGCAACTCGTTTTTTTTTTTCATATAAAGTTCTTACTATTCCGTAACATTTTATCAGAAGACAGCGGATTTATAAGACTTTGACATAAATATTTGACATAATGTCCGTCCGTATCATTTGGCTACGAAACCCTAAGTTGAGTAGGCAAGTAAGAAATGGATGCCGTGAAACATATAGTTTTATTTCGATGACAATTCGTTCAGGAAATATATGACAAAACGCATTTTCCAAGATGGCCACCAACAAACACCCCCTGTGCGGTACCAACATATAAATATTTATCTCAATGTGTACTTAGTACTTTTTTTTCGATTTTATTTCATTGTAAAGAGACTAGTAGATGCAGCACATTAGCTTTTTCTCTTTCTATAGTGTGGCCAATTTTTTGAGGCTTTTGCGCAGTCCATAGCATTACAGAACTCGAAGTCAATTTACAAAATGTTTTATCCGATCTTTCTTTAGGATGTTTTGGATCTGCTGGTTTATTTTGGGAGTTACGTAACTACGAGTGGCAATCGTAATCGTTTTTAAAGTCGACCTTATTATCTTTACACTGCTGCGCGCTTATGTTTTGTGTAGCTTTTAATATCTGCGCGTCCAGCAATGGAAAGGAAATGGTGTTGGACTTGGACACGAATTTTTGTTTACCAATTGACTTTACTTCTATATTTCTTTCTTTTACATTTCCTCATAAACCTCTGTTAGGCTTGTTTTTGTTGCTTTAGTCATTGTACCTATATAACTACTACAGGGGCACAGGTCTTTTCTTAGAAAAATGAGGCTCAGGCCAATAGATCGCCGCGCTGGCCCAATGGAAATTGGTAGACTTGTCGAGCTATAGTGATCACTCGAATTCAGAATTTTCACGCCACACATAAGACTCCTGACTTAGATTAACAACTGCTGTCACATAATTATAGCTAGGACCGACGGTTAGTGGTGCTGAAACTCAGAAAAATGTGTTACTAGGCTGTCGATCACCCATCAAATAAATGACCACGTCCAACGTTGCTTAAATTCACATATTGCTTTCATTAGATGAATGCAACTAGGCCACGAGTTCCTCTTTTTTAGATAATTTCCAACTTAATTACCTACCTATTGCAAATTTCAAATCGCGCGATAAGGTGAGTAGCGTGACTACATCGCAGCAGATTCGCAACTGGCAGGTAGCTACGAAATGGCTTCTACGACTCGACTCTTGACTTAAGGCGGTTGCTCTCAAAACGCGCTGACCAATTCAGGCATTTTTTGCTACTTTGATGTGGATTTTTTTGTGTTATATTATTGCCATTGTGTAAAATATGTAGAGCGTTCCATCTAACTACTTCGTAGCAAAATAGTTAATGTTTGCGTTCCTTAAGCTTTCGGTAGCAACATCGTAGTAAAATCTGATGCTTCTACGAAAAACCCATGTCGGCAGTTGGATATTTTGCAGTACTTTTTGCTAGCTGTCAAATGCGTTTCGATTAAACAATAATAGCGTCGCTGAAATTATCAGCTGCACTTAGACATAATAAGGGTATTTTGTGCCTAAATTAGGTTTTGCCATTAAATTGCGACGCCGCCGCTCAGAAGGAACACGCTTATAATCTCTCTATACTATTGCAAGCGTAAATTTAATGGTGGTGTGTAGGTTTTTTTTTTGTTGGTAATTTGAATAATAGCGTACAAAAACATGTTCCTTACCTTATAGGGATTATTAAGATTATTTGATTGACATTGTCATTATTGAATGCAAATATACCATCCATATTTTTTTTTATTAAATATAAAAAAAACCGGCCAAGTGCGTGTCGAACACACATTAAACTGATGGTTATCTAGTAGAATTACTTTATGTGAGTTTTTTAAGTGTTTTTTCTCCCCAAACTTGAATGCCAAAAATTCGCGGCCAAGAGAGAGACAAGTGTTTATGTCTCCCCAAACTGGAATGCCAAAAATTCGCGGCCAAGACACTGACAAGTGTTTATTCCAACCGAAAAAAAAAGAAATAAATGAAACGCTTAGCTCCATTTTCTATTTGTTTAAGGCGCTGATTTTATATATAGGTATACATAATATAAAAGATAGATAAAATATATAACCGAATTTCATATTTAGGATGTAACCGAATAAAGGGTACTATATATCCAGTTAAAAACAAACCAATTTTTTAAAATTGGCTTTTGCAGCCATTACTGCTTCACCGGGCCTTTTGGGGCGACTCTGAAGAAGCCTCAGCCCATATAGCTCCCAACGCTCAAGCCTCGTCTTGGGTTGTCGCTCTCGGGGGTTTCCCTTCGACTGGCGTGAGTCTCGAACCCGAAGGTGAGTCACCACCAGGAGGGGAGTTCCCCGTTACGCGGGTGCGGTTGCAATTGAGGAGGGTCGAGAAGCGCCCCGCACTCTATGATACCTCGTGTATCCTTACGAACCTGGGGACGTCGGCGTCGTGTTGGGGGGGAGGCCCTATTGGGACAGCGCCGCCTAACGATATATAGTTTTACGACCATGCCAAGGTCGGTCAAAACAAACCGGAACGCTTTAAAAGTATGAAAGCATTTACAAAAGGGTATTAAAAAGGGAACTCTTTCGGGAAACATAACCCAAACAGCTGGTTTTAGGGTTGTCTTTTCTGTGTAGAAAAAAAACGTGTATTTTTAAACTTTGGAATTTAAACCTTAGACCTGTGTTAAATGCCTACATGCTCATAAGTTACACCATATGTAAATAATCATAAAGATGTTAACCGACTCTATTAAGGGCTAGTCCAGAAGGTGGCTAATTTTATTTCTACATGAGTATTCACTTCAATTTAGTAGTGAAGCATAAAAATTATAGGTTATCCAATTTGTTTTCTTAATTTACTAACACTTTTCTTAGTTTATTGACCAGGAAGCTTATTGTGAAAAGTTTCGAACACTCTAGACCTGTGAAAGTAGTTGTTGATATACATTTCACTTCGGAATTCACGAGTCTGGCGTACTCGAGACTGTTTGCAATAAGGAAAAGTTAGGCTGAATTCAGTTTATCAAATACACATTTACCATAGTACTTATCTATAAATGCGTCAATTATGTAACATTTCGTCTTTATTTTTATCAATGAAGCCTCAGCCCATATAGCTCCCAACGCTCAAGCCTCGTCTTGGGTTGTCGCTCTCGGGGGTTTCCCTTCGACTGGCGTGAGTCTCGAACCCGAAGGTGAGTCACCACCAGGAGGGGAGTTCCCCGTTACGCGGGTGCGGTTGCAATTGAGGAGGGTCGAGAAGCGCCCCGCACTCTATGATACCTCGTGTATCCTTACGAACCTGGGGACGTCGGCGTCGTGTTGGGGGGGAGGCCCTATTGGGACAGCGCCGCCTAACGATATATAGTTTTACGACCATGCCAAGGTCGGTCAAAACAAACCGGAACGCTTTAAAAGTATGAAAGCATTTACAAAAGGGTATTAAAAAGGGAACTCTTTCGGGAAACATAACCCAAACAGCTGGTTTTAGGGTTGTCTTTTCTGTGTAGAAAAAAAACGTGTATTTTTAAACTTTGGAATTTAAACCTTAGACCTGTGTTAAATGCCTACATGCTCATAAGTTACACCATATGTAAATAATCATAAAGATGTTAACCGACTCTATTAAGGGCTAGTCCAGAAGGTGGCTAATTTTATTTCTACATGAGTATTACCTTCAATTTAGTAGTGAAGCATAAAAATTATAGGTTATCCAATTTGTTTTCTTAATTTACTAACACTTTTCTTAGTTTATTGACCAGGAAGCTTATTGTGAAAAGTTTCGAACACTCTAGACCTGTGAAAGTAGTTGTTGATATACATTTCACTTCGGAATTCACGAGTCTGGCGTACTCGAGACTGTTTGCAATAAGGAAAAGTTAGGCTGAATTCAGTTTATCAAATACACATTTACCATAGTACTTATCTATAAATGCGTCAATTATGTAACATTTCGTCTTTATTTTTATCAATGAATTCATTATATTTTTTGTGTCAGTAAGTATTTATATCTATAGCAACAATCGTACTCTATCCAGTTATCAATTACTACGCGTTAGCTTCAGATCACAAGTAAACTGCAAAAATCTTCACCCTTATTTATCACGCAACGCACACCGCGCACCGGCACCATCATGAACATAATAAAAGTGGCGTTTTGTTGACCGACATTATGCACATTATGCGTTTAATGTCAATATCCAACCAAAGAGAGTGAGCCAAGATTTGTACAGTGTGTCACACAACATTTATGTCTTTTTAACTTGGCTCGATTATGACATTAAACGCATTGAAGCGGTGAATTGATCGCACCTTATATTAGCTACTCCATATGGTGTAATTTTCAGTTTTAAGTTTATTGGATTAGGTATAGGTCTAAGCCTACAGAGTATGCTTAACCAAATTGGAGCATAAATAATCAAGTTCATGTTGTACAAGATTTAGGTTTGGTCCTGTAGAATGATGATTGTTGGGTATTTAGACAAAGAAACACAAAGTTTTCAACATCTTAAAATAAATGAAATGCATTTTTAAAGTCTTAAACGGCGCGCTCTTAAAATAGAGAGGTAGGGCACTGCAAGTACTCGCTCGAATAAGCTGCCCCAAAAAATCAAGCGGGGCATAGCGAGTACTTGCTCGAGTGAGCGGCCCGAACTGGGGAAGTACCTCCACCTTACAGAAAACCGCGGCCAAATAACACTAACATTGAGTAGTGCTGTGTTTCTGGCGGTGAGTAAGGTTGCCAGAGCTCTCTTTGAGGATTCGCTGCGCGGACAGCGGAGGACCGACGGTGCTTGCTCGGCGTAGATGCGGCGTGCTGGTTCGGCGGTCAGGGAGACCTGATGAAACGGCTGACCGCTGGCCGCCCGCAGGTTGAACGGGTTCCCGAACCCAGGGATCACTTCGATCGATCAATCTCCGTCCTGGGAGGCTGATCCGCCAGCCTGTGTAAAGTCTCTGAAGTGGTAGTCTTGCCGGAGAAGGAGACCGGAGTGGACCCGGCTACTACAACAGAAGGGGATCAGGGGCCATTCCCCCCGCCATGCCAGCAACCGTATCATCTGTGTTGAGCTTCGGCAGTCTTAGTACCGCACCTTTTTGTCTTCTAAGCTGTCTGTGCAGTGAATCCTCATCCCTAGTCTAACTAACTTTATATAAAATGGCCAGAAATAGAAAAAGAGTTTTTACAGGGGCTACTCCATCCACATAAAATGTGGATTTTTGCAATATCAGGGGTATTCAGGCAAATCTTAATGCAGTCCACCATCACCTCGAGACTGCGCAGCCGACCATCCTCTTTCTAACGAAGACGCAGATATCCTGCCCGGCCGACACATCATACCTTCATTATCCCGGCTATAAACTCGAGCACAATTTTTTGAGTCGTGCCGGTGTATGTATGTTCGTCCGGGAGAATATCTGCTGTCGCCGACTTCATAGCCTTGAAGACAGGGACCTGTCAATATTGTGGGTGCGCGTAGATCACGGCGGCCACACTCGTATCTATTCGTGCCTATTCATGTCTCATAGCGGTGACACGGACGTAACTCGACTCTTCACGCACCTGAATTTGACGACTGACAAAGTTCTAGAGCAATATCCCACAGTAGAACTAGTTATTTTGGGAGACTTTAACGCCCAACATCGTGAGTGGCTCAGTTCTCGAACCAATAACTGTACAGGGATATCTGCTCATGAATTTGCTCTGACCTATGGATTCTCTCAGCTGGTACTTTCTCCAAGAGAATACCAAATATAGAGGACCATACGAGCTCCTTACTGGACCTTCTGCTGACTACACGTCCGGACGGATAATCCGTCTCAGTGGATGCGCCTCTTGGCTCCTCAGACCACTGTCTCGTTCGGACTCAAATGTCATGCACACAACCCGATCCTTCTGGGCCAACTAATTGGCGTCGTGTGTGGCACTATAAGTCGGCAGACTGGGACGGATTGCGAGAATTTTATGCATCGTACCCGTGGAGGCAGCTCTGCTTTAGCTTAGATGATCCTGACGTCTGCGCAGCCGCAGTCACTGAGACAATCCTCGCTGGTATGGAATGTTTCATACCTAACCTGCGAGTAGCTGCCGGCGTAAAAAAACGACCGTGGTTTAATAGGTCTTGCAGAGAAGCTAAAATTCTTAAGCAAACTGCGTATGAGGCTTGGACCACGGCTCGTAATAATAAGGATCCGAATATTTCTGAGTTAAAACGCAAATTAAGGCTGCCTCGAGGTTCAGTAAGAAAGCAACTGCCAGAGCAAAATTCCAATTCATCGGCAAAATAGGTGGGCGACTTGCGAGCTATCCTTCTGGGAGTCGTGCTTTCTGGTCGCTTGCTAAAGCTGCCGAGGGGAACTTCTGCCAGTCGTCGTTACCACCACTGCGAAAGACCGATGGTGACTTGGCCCATAGTGCAAAAGAAAAAGGCGATCTATTGGGCAGTCTCTTTGCCTCCAACTCGAATATGAACGACGAAGGCGCTGTACCACCTATTTTACCGTGGTGCGGTAAGACCATGCCGGAAATCTCTTTAACACAGCGAGAGGTCCAGCGGGCGTTGTTTTCCCTAGACGTTCATAAGTCGAGTGGGCCAGACGGTATACCAGCAGTGGTGCTTAAGCAGTGTGCTCCTGAGTTATGTCCTGTACTCACGCGCCTCTTCGCGCTTTCCTACCATACTAGGCAATTTCCGTCTTCATGGAAGACTGCGAATGTGCACCCGGTGCCCAAAAAGGGCTATAGATCAGATCCATCGAATTACAGGCCTATCGCTATTACCTCTCTCCTCTCCAAGTGATGGAGCGTGTGATCAACACACAGCTTTTGAGATACCTAGAAAAACATGACCTGATCAGCGACCGTCAATATGGCTTTCGCCACGGTCGCTCCACTGGTGACCTTCTAGTGTATCTCACACACCAATGGGCACTAGCCATTGAGAGTCAGGGGCAGGCATTGGCATGTAGCCTAGACATAGCGAAGGCGTTCGATCGAGTCTGGCACCGGGGTCTTCTATCGAAGTTGCCATCTTACGGAGTGCCCGAGGCTTTGTGCAAATAGGTGGCTAGCTTTTTGTCCGGCAGACGCATACGAGCCGTAGTTGACGGTAGTTGTTCTGATAGCATGGACATTAATGCTGGTGTCCTGCAAGGCTCTGTGATGTCTCCTACGCTGTTCTTACTGCACATCAATGATATGTTGGAGATCAACAACATACATTGCTATGCAGATGACAGTACTGGAGAAGCTTATTACACGGGCCGTGCAAGCATCCCTCGTTCTGTTGTGGAGGAAAAACGTGAAAAACTTGTGTTTCAAATCGAGATCGGTCTGTCCAAGGTCTCTGACTGTGGACGGGAAAACTTGGTCCGATTCAACCCTTCAAAGACACAAGTCTACGCGTTCACCGCTAAGAAAACCCCATTCACTGTAGTCCCACAATTCCAGAACACTCCCCTCTCCATCTCCAAGAGCATTGGGATCCTTGGTGTTCACATCTCCAGCGATGTTCAGTTCCGAGATCACTTGCTAGAAAAGGTAAAGCTGGCGTCAAAAAAACTAGGTGTACTCAACAGAGCGAAGCAGTACTTCACGTCGGGGCAAAGGTTGCTGCTTTACAAGTCGCAAGTCCGGCCCCATATGGAGTACTGCTGCCATCTCTGGGCGGGTGCACCCGGATACCAGCTTGGCCCTTTTGACTCGGTTCACCGACGGGCTATGAGAATTGTCGACGAACCCAAACTCACTTGCGGTATCGAGCCCCTAAGTCTGAGGAGAGACTTTGCCTCCCTGTGTGTGTTCTACCGCTTGTATAACGGAATGTGTGCTGAGGAATTGATCGAAATGATGCCCACGGCTACTTTCTACTATCGCAGCGCTCGCCATCCGCAGGGAATTCATTCTCACACTTTAGAACCGAAATGGTCGCGTACAGTGCGGTTTCAGAGAAACTTCCTCCCGCGATCGCTTAGGTTGTGGAATGAGCTCCCTGCCAAGGTTTTCTCTAAGGACTACAGTATAGGGTTCTTAAAAAAAGAAGTTATTAGATTTCTGAAGGGTCGGCAACGCGCGAGTGATGCCCTTGGTGTTGCAAGCGTCCATAGGCTACGGTGACCGCTTACCATCAGGCGGACCGTAGGCTTGTTTGCCACCTTAGTGGTATAAAAAAAAGAAGCGTACTTTTTTTATACTACCTTTAAACGTATAGAGAGCTTTCTTTCTTACCAGCCTTCGTAAATCCCATTGTCGAGGCACGGACTACCCCCACCGTAGGTAAGGGTGATTAGGGCTATATAGTCCAACACGCGAGTCGAGTGCGGATTTTCCGTCTTTTTGATGGTACATATAGAGGTTTCTTTGCGATCTTTTTCTATTTCGAAAAGGCGTAAACGAACAATATTCTTTACAGATTAAGAAAAAGATTCATTAGTATACGCCGGGCCCGAACCTCTGCCTCTCAGAACGCGAGGTAAACAATGAAACCACTAAAGATCACGACCGACTGGAGACCATAATTTTTTTTTTTTAAATCTCAATCTTACGTCCAGGGGTTCATAGACCAAGGTTTAAGTAACAATAATTTGAAAGCATTTAAGTCCATACATTGTTATATTCTTAAATTAGAAGCTCTGTAGTATAGCGGTCAGAAACACACAGATAAAGATTCTTGTTTTTCTTTATTGCTATTTTAGTTAATTACATGGGCGTGAACGTATTATTGAGTTTCGTAATCAATACATAGCATAAAACAAAGTCGCTTTCTACCGTCTACCTAATTGCAACATCCATCGCTTATAAAGTGTACGCTAAAAGAACGTAGATACAGAGTTTAAGGAACCCGTGTTTGTTTGTTTATTGAAAACGATATGCGACGTTAAGCAACGATGGGCATGGTCATTTATTTTCTAGGTGACCGCCGAGTGGCACAATTTAGTTGTTGTTTTTGTTAGTAAATAATATAATGGTACGGAACCCACGGTGCGCGAGTCCGACTCTCACTTGACCTAATATTTTTAATTTATGATTTCTTAACTAGCTGGCCCGGCAGATGTTGTTCTGCCCTAAAATGTGATGCACTGTAGCGCCATTTGTTACAACAAAGGGGTAGCTATTGCCCACGGCTAAACCCGCACGGATTTATATTAGATACCTACACCCAATCTGGACATGGCATTAACTAACTAACACCGCCATCTGATAGAAATTTATGGAACCCGAACATGTTTATGTCGATAAACTAACTTACACTGCCATCTGTTAGAAATGTTTGGTCTCTTAGCTAGCGCACGCCATGTAAAGCTCGCTCGGCATGATTTTTGCGACATCTTGAACATTTGTCGCCATATTTTAACAAATTAACACAAAACAATATTAAACTATACTTATAAATCATCCTAGATTACTTATGTATCACTCTATCTATTGATAAAAACTGCATTAAAATCATCACTCATTCTATTAAAAAAACAAAGCAAAATGGCGGGAAAATGTATCAAAAATGTTGATGCATCTTCCCGCCATTTTGCTTTGTTTTATTAATAGAAGTTGCGTTTTGTTTGACTTGAGACTGAGTGTCTCTTTATATATATAAATCGCACTTGTCGTTTGAAGTAGCCCTTGTCCTTCCTCGGGACTCAAACTATGTCTGTGCTAAATTTTCGGCGATTCCACTCGCCCTAAATTCGGCTGTCGGTGTAGAATTTCAACGGCAACTCTTCAATAAAATTATAGAAAAAAAAAACCGACTCACATTTGACATTTTCGAATAGCCTATGTCCTTTTTCGCGTCTCAAACTATCTCCATGCCAAATTAAGTCAGTTCAGCGGTTTAAGTGTGAAGAGGACAGACAGACAGAGAGAGTTACTTTCGCATTTATAATATTAGTATGGATATAAGCGATAAACGAATTGATTTTTAAAGTGATACTGCGCCATAATGGGTTCTGTAAAAGAGTGAACAATTCAATTTACATTCAATTTTCAGAGGCCGTTGAGCCTGGGTATTTCCCACGACTTTTCCACTTTATTGTTGGCGGCGCGGCGGCGGAGCAAATTATGTGTGCTAAAGGTAGCCACGGGAGCTCTACGGGTTGCATACAAATTGGAAAGTAATTGCATGAGATAACATTCTGTATTTACTGTACAAATCTGTTATTAATTGAGTAGTTTTCAATGTCCTACTATTTCTGATAGCAAACCTGGAACAAAAATATTAATAAAATTATTAAAAAAATGGATAGAATATTAGGGTTTAATATGAAGCTCCTAGTGACATAAAGTCCTGGTACATCAAAATTTTTATCAGTCAGACTTGTACCTCGGTAGCTCAGTGGTAGAGCAGTTACACGGAATGTAAGGGTTGCAGGTTCAAGTCCTGGCTCGAGATTAATCTTTTGACTGCATCTTTGCTATGAAAGTATTTATTTATGTTGGTTTAATATAAAGGTAATTAAAAAAGGACGTATAGGTATATGATTTTAATAATGACGCTTTGTATTCAGTAAGAGATTCGGGTGACTGGACTAACCATAGAAGGGGTCTCTTGTCTAGCGTGACTATTTCCTCTATGAGGGGACTGGAGTGGAAGTCTAGTGGAACTAAAACATTTCCAAGAAGTGAAGAAATAAATGTATTTTGAGTATAAAAGCCACACATTTTAAACCCAGAGGTTACTTATAATCAGTAACTAAAAAATGCTAGAACTGTTTGACAGCTTCTTTGCATAATATGACTTATATTAAAAAACCAGAAACTTTCTGTTTTAATCATATAAAAAAAATAGAAATACTTTTATTTGGCAAATTATCCATACCTAGTATTACAGTAGAAAAGAACGACAAAGAGAAAAATTTGCACAGACAGGCAGACAGGCGCGGCGGAGGACCCCTAAAGTATGTTAATTAGAAACTATGATGGAACATAACGTACAGAAAATCTATCCATATCCAACCCGGGATTTAAACGATTCTGTGGCATAAAAGTGTGTGTGCTAAAGATGCAACTACTAGGAGTCCTAGTAGATCAATCATAGAATAGAGAAACAAACATGATATAAATAAATAAACATACATAGAATTTTTTTTTGTTTAAGACTCCCTGAAGGTTGGAGTCTTTGGAGGAAACCAAATCATTGAGGAATCAAGGTACAATTCTGGCTGTTCAAAATTTAAAAATTCATGCTCTTGAATGGTTTACTTGTTACTTTTCGATATAAAAAACTCTTGGGTATTAATTATGCTATCTACATTGAAGATACTTTGCATGATATTGGAAGTTTAACAGCAGCTGTCGGGAGCTGGTGCGCTGGTGATAATTGATTATCCTCGCGAGAAATCTGTTTACGTAAATACTACAAATTCTTTTATACTCGCTCTCACACTTACACACAGGCAAGCAAGATTTCCAATAATAATAAGGTACTTCTCCAAACCAACTGAGATACATTTACTTTATTAATTACTATACTTAATTACCTATAACTTTTAAAAGTCATAGTTTTATAATGTCTGTACACCTTTCTTTGTTCTGTTAAAAAGTTTTTATTTTTTTACTTTTGAGTGACGAAGTGCTGTTTCAAGGGAAAGTTATTTGGATGACATTTTTCAAGGGAAAGTTATTTGGAATTGTCTAAAAACTGAACTACTGAATCGATTTCGATAAAATTTCTATGGTGGTCCCATAGACAGACTTGCAAGTATATCCTGTCGAATAAAAAAAAATCACGTAAATCGGTTCATAAACAAAAAACCCATAAAAAAATATACATACAGTCGACTTGAGAACCTCCTCCTTTTTTTGAAGTCGGTTAAAAAGAAGGTATTGACGCACATAAGTTCTACGGCTTAATTAATTATTCAGTTTCAAAGTAGTTCAGATTCAATAACCAGGAAATTGATAAACGTTAACATTCAGATTATAAGCTCAGGGTAGTCAGTGATGTTACGAACGTCATCTGCTCAGAATCTCCACTTTTCACGAATGATACTTCGACCCAAAAGTATTGGTGGTAATCCTATTGCCGTACCGGGCACAAACCCACTCAGAGTGGAGACAAGTTTAACAATACACAAGGTGTAACAAATTTTTTGTCCCTTACCGAGATTCGAACCCAGGACCTGCGACACACATACTCACTCTCAGAGTATTAAACCTACACCCAGAATAAGGAATAGTACAAGTAGCTAAACCATGACTTAGTTGTCCTAAAGAGGTTACACACGGTCGCGCCCACGCCATTGTTTCAAAATTTCTGTCATAATTTTCACGAGGCATCGGTTTTTTTTTCTGTCTGTACCAGACATTTGGGGATTTTTTATGTGGTGGTAAATCATGACCAATTTAGGCTATCTGAATTTTACCTTAAGACGTCCCTTCACCGGCCACCCGGTGGTATGGAATAAATAACATTCTATTTATAGCTAAATAGCTTTAAATAAAGGTCTTGTAGCAATTTTCCAATATTCAGTAACCCAGCATCGGTAAAATTAATACTGTTTCATGTTACCTTGATGTCATCTACCCTTCGAGTCTCTTTAGGGAATTGAAATTTTATGTTGTAACATAAAATATTGTAATATTTTATGATGTATTTCGTATAATAAGTATGTGTATTATTTAAAAATTAAGTAATTTGAAATGCTATATATAGATGTGTTTTAATCAAAATTAAAAATATTGGGTTTAAATCTTAAACCTTATTTGCTTTGTTTTCAGTGCGAGGTAGCTTTGTTTGTGAACAAGTTTCTATGCCTTTTTAGGTTATCAGATTAATAATGTTTATTAAAATGCGTTCTGGTAGAAAGTTTAAACACACATTATGTAGCGAAGTATTCAAAGAAATACCTGACGAAACGAAATCAGATCCTTTTCGGGCGGCTTGCAAAATCCTTTCAATCGAGTAGCTACTTCTAATTAAACACTATGGCCTAAGCCTGCTTTTTCTGCCCCTGAAATGGAGACAAAAAAGGCTGATGCAACGTAAAATCCAACTGTAAGTAACATCCAATACCAAATTCAATTTCCTGCACATGATGTTTCACTATAAAATCCATGTATATTTAATTTTTCATATTGAAAATGTTTCCTAAGGGAAATGGAACGTGAAATCGAAAATGTCGATGCGAATTTCCATATTGCAACACAAAACCAATATCCCCAATGTAGCACGTCGGGTGAATAGCGTTTATTACCATCAATAATCAAGGCGACAGCGAATTTAAATTATATTGTATCTGGCGGATGTCGCTAATGAACCAAAACTATTTCTACGTTATGTAGACAGTGGATAGGTATATAGATTGATGTAAAATTCTCTTTTGTACTTAAAAGGCGAACTGAATTCCTCTTTGGTTTTTTTCCAGTTAACCCTAGTCCAGTTAAAGACGGCCCCCAACACGCATATATATTTGCTTTATGGGCTTTAAGCTGAAATCGACAATGTTAATCTCAAATAGAGCTCTGTTTTTCTGTGGCAAAAATATATTATAATTAGACGAACAACTAAGCGTAAAAAGTGGAAAATAATTAATTACAGTTATATAACATAATATATGAATATTCTGTTATAGTAGTTTTCTAGCTTTGTAGTGCGTCCGTTATTTTTTTAAACGATGTTTTAACACAATTATTGCACAAAATCAAACATAAAAACAGTATTTACTATACAGGTACAAATGGCGATCTTATCGCTATGGAGCGATCTCTCCCAGATAACCTATGGGTGAAGGGATTTAAAAAACGTTAAATGTTCCGGGATAGTGTGTGCGTTGAGATAAATTAATAAACAAACATAAGTGTAGATTAATTATTAAACAATGTAATATTATAAATATTTATATAGTATATAATATGCATAAATATAAAAAAAACTATATTTACCTACATATACATATTTAAATAAACAAATGTTAATACATACATAAGGATAGAAATCATACTTGCGATGTTAATATACTAGTTTTTTTTTTATTCATTTGCTCAAAGATAAAATGTGTCGAAGCCTAAATGTTTATTTATAAGTTAATTTCACAACTTGAAAAAAAAAATGTTTTAGAACCGGAATGAGATTTCATGTTTGCATTTATACCTGCGTACCTAATTTATGATAATATAATATACTTAATAGATACTTATCTATAATAAAAAAACAAAAACGAAATAGAAGGTACATACTTTAAAATTGTTGCTAAGAGTAGACTATTTCGTCACAATCTCATAAAATCTATTTAGTATAATAGAAAATCTCAGTAGGAAAAACATTTAGTCTACACATTCAATTACCAACAGAGTCTGCGAATTACTTCATATAGTATGCCATTACCTACCTTATCTTGTATTTAATGTTATAAACACATTGTAGTTATTATACTTAACCGTCTTCAAAAACTGTTCATGTTATTACACGTGATTATATGAATCCCTTAAATTATTTAAATAAATACTTGCTTTAAAGCTGAATCTGAAATGTGCCTGGGCATCTATCCTACTCTACTTCCAAGAGAAAACGTTTTCATTTCTTAAGAGGGGTTGTACTGCAAAATAGCCCTTAGTAGAATTGAATTTGAGAGTGAGTAAATTAAGTCGTAATAAATAATTAAAAAACATGTAGATACTATATTACAATTCCAAATATTAGCAGAAATATAATGCAATAAAATTTTCTCGATAGAAAAAAAAACACCTCTAGTCATCTCTTGTTTTTGCAATTTTTTATTTGTTATTATAACGGTACATATAATTTATCTGAAATTTTAATAAAATGCCATTTAATACAAAACTTAGGGCTGTTATCAGCAAATTTTCAGTGCAAGTAATAATATTCGAGAGATTAATATTTAAGGTTTTTTGTCCATATAACGTTCATATTCCACGTTGTATGGAAAATGTGTCTGGCTTTATATCCCCTCTTAACCTAATTTTCAGAGTCGTTAAATAAACCTTCTGATGACAATGTTTAACCTACAAAGATGGCTAGATTTTTTCGATAACTTAGATTGGGCTCTTGACTGATTTTTACATATGTCATCCATATAAATGAGGCCCTGCAAAATTCCAAAAAATACCTCTTTTTTATGAAAACGTTGTCCCTTGGTAACTTGGCCTAGGTCCTAGCGTAACAGCAAATGTTGAAAATGTTTAAATTGCTCGAAAAATCTAACTAACAAATCTTCAACTTTCAAGGATCTTTTCAGTGTCATGTCTTTTTTTTGGATTTGTTAAATCTGATTACTGGTCTAAGCCTGTTCCTTAAATTACTGATATCCTTTACATATTTTGAACAAACTTTAAAAGCGATGTTAAATTTTTTATCTTTCTTTGAGCTGGAAAGTTAATAGTAAGTCTAAGAGGCCGTAGTTTTTCAAAAAATCTTAAAAGAGATATTACAAACAAATTAAATAAAAAGGGTTATATAGGTACCTGTCTTCGTTCAGTTCTTTCGACAATAATAAAAAAATGTAGTTCATATTTTTAATTAACATAAAATCTAATTTAAAAAAAAACGCGTCTCTATCCGAGGAAGACAGTCACAGTCTTACGGCTCAGATTACCTGCGGGTAGTTATAACAAGAGATAATACAATTCTACATAAATAAGAGAAAATAAATACAAATAAATACAATTCTCTGTTTTCTTGCCGTCTTTTGCTTTTTAAGGCTTAGAGACTCATCTGTCCAAAGACCGCGAACTCCAATAGCAAATCTTTTGTAGTTGTTTGGCATTTAGAAAAAAAAAGCTATTATGCTATTTTGGTAAAATTATTCAGTGTATATAAAAAAAAAGTAAAAATAATACTATTAATAATATTAAATTTTAATTGTAATATTAGTTTTAAAAATTTGTTTGTTTAGATGTAATTACCTTATTGTGCTTAACGTCAACTAAACAATAATTTCTTTGTGTATTTCTTTCTAAAACAAAAATATTTGTTAACTTTTACATATATATGGCTATCTATCCTTAGCTAAGCATGGCCATCAATCGCGATCTTTCGGGACAAATAGCCATATATTATATAAATATTAAAAAAACAGCATTATTATACCTTGAAAATTTCGTCGATTTTCGTTTTGGAGAACTAGATTCCACTTAATTTTTTGTATTGTTACTGCTGGAATAAATTTGTGCAGGTGCACGGCCATGTAACGTGGAGCAAACTAGTGCACAGGTAAAGCTCTCTGGTAGTTATTCTATGAAATAAGGCCCTGTGATCAATTATACCGTACGGCCATAATATTTCCTTCGGTCTTACCCTAATGGAATCGGACTCATTTCTTTTTCAGAAATAAACCAGCGATTTATTATTATCAATAAAAGACATGTTTTTCACATGAAGTATTCGATTCCGATGGAACTTAGTTCTGTTGGGTTTTTAAGAGCGTTGAATCCAAATCGAATATCAGTGTTTAAACATTAAAGATGGCGGATCCAATTGGAGTCTATTTTTTAAAAAATATTTTTGATTAATATAAAATCAAGTACTGCCTGGGTTTTCGAGGGTGTTAAATTCTAGCTTTTATTGGTTTTATAAAAACAATATGGCGGATCTAATATGGCTTTCATTTATTTCATATAATAAACGATTTAGATGAAACAAGTTATATTGTAACTAACATTCGAGTAAGATCAAATAAAGTTTTGGTTAAAATTTTAAAATTTAAGATGGCGGAGCTAACTTGCGCGAATTGTTTTGCCAAAATTCTTCCGTAACAAAGACAAGTTACTCATGCAGTAATTGCTGGTTTTTTGTTACCTTCTAAAAATGACAAAAATCATAAAAATGGCTTGGTAGTTTTAAGATTTCAATATCCAAATCCTGTATCTATTTGTTATATTGGCCAAGTAATTCATCTATTTCTAGGAATATATATCGCTTTATCATTGAGAATAGTAATATTAAGTTCAATAATTTTTTTTCTTCTGTCTTCAATAAAGCTATTTCTAGCTTCAATAAAGCTAATCAACGAAGCTGTCGTCGACGAGAATAGAATTAACTTCAAATAATTATTGCAAATTGTTTAACCCTTTGAAATCAGTTAAAAGAAACTCTCAGTTATAAAATAAACGATAATATAGTTCATTAAAACATGTAACACAGCAACATGGTTGTTTAAACACGTTAAAAATTTTGCTTAAACTACATAGATGTCAAGAAAATCCAGAATAAAACATAAATCGAATCAGTTAGATGTAAGTGGTTGTTTTTAAATTGAATGCAAACAAGTCAGATCCTTAATTTATACTAAACAAGCCTTTGCCTGCGATTCTGCCCACGCAGAGTTAGATCATCTTCTTAAATAAATCACTAATCACTAAGACTCGTTAAGGAATAAAAACTTATTCATTAGGGTCAGTTATAAAGATAATTGTTAAGATTATTTATTTAAAAAAAAATATAAATATTATGTAAAACTTTCAGGATTGAGAATTCTCACTGCTAATTCGTCTAATTATAAAAGGTAGATTTTTCATAAAAACTTCATTAAGTCTTTAAAGAGTTTCTTCCGAGTTGCTAAGACGAGGGAAAAGCGTAAAAGTTTTTAATTTCTCAGACGGTAAGGTCGGGCAGCGTGCACCATCTGCAAACTTTTTTTTTCTCATAAAAAAGCAACTGCTAATAGCCAAGGTAGGTAAAACAAAACTAAGGTTTTTTTTAAAAAAAAACCTCCAAACAGAAGCATTGATTAAGGTTTAAAACCTAAAATCTTACAAAACTTATAAGAGGGCGAAACTATTATAACATAAATTCATTTGAAATTTATCTTCAACGATTAAAATTTAGCAAAATTTTTATACTATGTGTATGTTTATTATGTGGCTTTGAGGGGGTGAAGTGAAAAGCTCAACCTTCGTTTATTGTTTTTGACAGATACTTTGTTTGGTTTTTATAAAAAAGCCGTGTCCGGGGCAAAACGAACAATATAATGAGAGTGATAGCTGGCAAAATAGATGGTGGAAGGCAGCCCAGCTTCATATATCACAGTTAAATTTTTATTTTAAATTTTCAATTTTTGACTTTTTATTTTTTGCATTGTAATTTTTGATTATTAATTTATGAATAAAATAAATATCTAATTTTTACAATTTATATATTAAACTAAATTTTTTTTTTTTTAATAATATCTACCTTTAATTTTTTTAATATTATTTTAAGTTTTGCTTTTTATCTGGATTAACTACTAACATCTTTTTAAGTTTTTGTTAACTAACATTAATATGGACTGTCTGAAATAAATAATTTGAATTGAATTGAATAATACCAAGGCAACATATTTTCGTGAACAGTCTGTAAGATTATATACTTAGCTAGTAGGTACTAAGCGTATCTGAGCTTAGCTGCGGGCAGATGGACTTACATGGCGAATCATAAAGGACCCTTGATGATTACGGAACCCTAAAAACAACAGTAATCACTGAGTGCTCTCAAGTTTTAGCTTTTAATTACAAGTTTTCGTGTAGATTAAAGAAAATCTTAAACTTTGACGATTTCCGCTCAAAAGTTTCTATTTACCTACATCGGCCAGAACTTTCTTCAAAATAAATAAACTTAAGGTTATTAATTGGTTTTTTTAATAAAAACTTAATGATATTGCATTATTCCTTTTCAAACCAGTACATTAAAGCAAAAGGTTATATTCCGATCCATGGAAAATTAAAAATTATAAATGCGAAAGTCTGTCTGTTTGTTTGTTACCTTTTTATGGAAATGTGATAGATTGCAACTTGGGGAAGGACAGGCTACTTAAAAAAGTCAAGTGTGAGTCTAATTAGCGCACAGACGGTTAAGATGAGTGGGCCAAACCGCAGAGCCAATTTGAATTAAGGAAATGTATGCACATAAATACGCAAGTGTCGTACGTTTTTCCTTCTATCACTCAGCAACAAACCAACGGATGTCCGTAATTTTAATGGAGAGAGAGATGGAGAGAAAAAGAGTCTGACATAGGCTACTTTCTGATTAAGAGTTCACATGGGATTTTTTTGCATTCCTTAACGGCATAACCGATCACCCAAATTCTTTGACACCGCCATAGCTAAAAGGATACTTTTTATTCGAATCATGGATTATTTTTTTCAAATATTTCTAAAATTTTATTTACACACCGCATACCATAACCTTTAATACTGACCAAGAGCTCCCACGGGAATAGTTTTTTCCACTCTATTCCGTCATGTTGCAACAAAGCCAAGGGTTGACCTGTTTTTAGAAAAGAATCAGTATGTCCAGACTCCAGATAGAGTTTTCACGAAAATAAAGAGAACGAGGGAGAAGAAAAGAGAGAGTGATACCGCGAAAAAAAATAATTCAAGTAGCAGTGTAGCAACAAGGTACTTGATTTTCGGCTTAGAGATATTGTAGGAAACAATGAGGACTTAAAATACTTTTGAATGTTTAAAGGGTCCTAGAGGAACAGATTTTTCTGTAGTTAAACATCGGGCACTGTTCCTTTATGTTGCAACGACAGGGGCGTTTTGTATTCTGTGTTATTGTTTAATTATAACGAAGCAAAGGTCGACAATTTTTTTAGCCCGAGATAGTTTATAAGCTCATATATATGCCGCTAGTAATTTAATTTAACTTTACTTTACTTTTTCAGATAATATATGTGTAATACATTATAAAAACATAAACTAACATAATAAAATATAGTTCAAATCTCCACTTTTGCAAATAGGAAGGTATATAAATTAATTACACTTTAAGTATCTAATATAGATGCGCGTTGTCTTACACTTTCACCAAAGCATAAGATATTTAGGTCTACGTATTATTTCTACTTATGGCCCAGGCCTTAAGCAAAAATTTAGTCAAATCTCGAAATAAATAACCTTAGAAGTATCCCCTTAAATGTGCCCACCCCTGCTGGCTTCCCCTTTCATATGGTTCTCCGGCCGTGGTTTTTTGAAACTGCCGCAGAAACTATTATAGCTACAAATATATGGTCAAAAGCATAAAATAAATTAAGAAACCAAAACTAGTATTATATCAGTGGTCTTTTTAGCAGCTCGTTGTATAAAGTATGTCATTGCAACATTAAAGCACGAGCAATGCGTAAACCTTACTGAAAAGAGGTGCAACGCTCTTCCGCTAGATAGCATTTTATTAAAAATAGATCGCGCTTTTACATGTAGACCAGCTACCTACTTTTTATATATTTTTTTCTACTGAGGTGGCAAACAAACATTCGTGCCACTTGATGTTTACCAGGCACCGTAGCCTTCGGATGCTTGAAACACCAAAGACATATCTGCCGCATGCCACGTGACGTACAGGCCAGAATTTGAACCAAATGTACCACAGATACCACAAAACGGCATCGCGGTGGATTTCTTAGATGGATGGTTTGATGAGCTGGAGGATTTTTAAATGCAGTGGCAGGAGACCGCACTAGGAACTGAGCTGTGAAAAAAGGCTTAGAAGTGAGATTATATTTGCTAATAATAAATAAATTAATATAGCGTAGTTCACATATAATAACGACCTAAAGCAATAAAGGCCTGCGCAGACGAGGAACTTTTGACCGGTGTGAAGTTAGCGGCCTAAGTTAGCGGCCTTTTATAATCCGACCAAATTAAAAAGTAAGTATTTTAATGAAATAATTTACTGAATTAAACGGATATAACAATAAATAGACCAAAATAATGAGAAACCGGTAAAAAATTAAACAATATAATTTAAATAATAAAAAATTAAAGTAAACGAAAACTTCACAATGTGATACTTATCGGCCTAAAGGGTTATCATAAAAATGCGGTAACACTTAGTGACGCATATCCAATTGAGCCTCTTTAAACCAGAAACCATATCAAGTTTTCAAATCACACCTATCTCGGGGTTAACTGTGAGAAAAATGGTTAGCGGCCTAAAAATTATTTTCTTTCAAAATTTCAAACACACCGTAAATCTGTTGGTTAAGGAAAAAGTTACAATCAAATGCTGTTGAAACAAGCATTTTGTATTGTTCTTATTCATAAATATTGCTACATGTGTAATACCTCTTCTATTTAAATAATAAAAAAATAAAAGTTGAAGAAAATTTCACAATGTGATATTTATTGGCATAAAAAGTCATCATGAAAATGCGGTAACACTTAGTGACGCATATGAAATTGAGCCTCTTTAAACCAGAAACCATATCAAGTTTTTAAATCACACCTATCTCGGGGTTAACTGTGAGAAAAATGGTTAGCGGCCTAAAAATTATTTTCTTTCAAAATTTCAAACACACCGTAAATCTGTTGGTTAAGGAAAAAGTTACAATCAAATGCTGTTGAAACAAGCATTTTGTATTGTTCTTATTAATAAATATTGCTACATGTGTAATACCTCTTCTATTTAAATAATAAAAAAATAAAAGTTGAAGAAAATTTCACAATGTGATATTTATTGGCATAAAAAGTCATCATGTAAATGCGGTAACACTTAGTGACGCATATCAAATTGAGCCTCTTTAAACCAGAAACCATATCAAGTTTTCAAATCACACCTATCTCGGGGTTAACTGTGAGAAAAATGGTTAGCGGCCTAAAAATTATTTTCTTTCAAAATTTCAAACACACCGTAAATCTGTTGGTTAAGGAAAAAGTTACAATCAAATGCTGTTGAAACAAGCATTTTGTATTGTTCTTATTAATAAATATTGCTACATGTGTAATACCTCTTCTATTTAAATAATAAAAAATTAAAAGTTGAAGAAAATTTCACAATGTGATATTTATTGGCATAAAAAGTCATCATGAAAATGCGGTAACACTTAGTGACGCATATCAAATTGAGCCTGTTTAAACCAGAAACCATATCAAGTTTTCAAATCACACCTATCTCGGGGTTAACTGTGAGAAAAATGGTTAGCGGCGTAAAAAATATTTTCTTTCAAAATTTCAAACACACCGTAAATCTGTTAGTTGAGGAAATAAAAGTCAAAGAAAATTTGACCATGTGATACATAGCGGCCTAAAAGTTTTTGATAAAAATGCGGTTACACTTAGTGACGCATATTAAATGCATCCTTTTTAAACATACACCTATCTCGATTTTATGACAAAAATGGTTAGTGACCTAAATAATTTATTTGTTTAAATTTCTGCACAACACACAACACAAATAAACAAATATTTCGATTGGTATAAAACCATTCAAAAACTCATTTAGACAAAAAGAAAATCTTTTTTTTTTATTTCTGTGTTGCAAGCGTCTGCGGTGACCGCTCACCATGAGGCGAACCGTGAGCTTGTTTGCCACCTTAGTGGTATAAAGAAACAAACGTTATACGTATCGGCCTACAAGTAATTTTCATCAAAATTAAGTCTTTTTTTTTTGATTTTTTTTCATTAGGGTCTTAAAGCAAGCTTTCTAATTTTGGTTAAAAAAAAATTTTGATTGAAATATTCCTTAATTTTTTGTAATTTTTATCAATTTTTATAAAGTAATGATTTCATTTATACACTTTGCATTGTTTGCCTTAATTTTTTGGCTTAAAACAAATATTTTGATTAAAATATGCTAACAATAATTTTTTTTTTTTATAAAATATCTTTTCATTGAGTTTTATTGAGTTTTTTTTTTGTTTTTTTTTTTGTGTTTGAATGACACCGGTATATAAATATATTCTTTTGTTACTATTGTCGATATTCAAAGGCCTAACTACTGTCCTCGTGGCATCGAAATGAAGTAAAGGAAGCTTAATCCGTTTAAAAAACTTGTATTTGTTCTTTGCTGTAGATTTTTATACATAAAGGGAAAGATAATTCTTTGATATAATGGTAATGATCTTTTTGAAATAAATATAGATCAAGTACATCGTTTTGTGACCTGTCATTCAAAGCTAATGACTCCGATCTAATTTTCCTAAGAGTTTCATCTGATTTTATACTCGTGAGATTTTTGGTTTTTTCTAAATATTTTGAATCTATTTTTATTAATTCTCGTTTTTATGTATTATCGGTTTAGTAGCTAAAGATTATTTCTGAAAATTGATCTTTCTATTCCACGAACTTGATTTGTTAGTAAGTTTGTATGAGAATTTTTTTTATCTTGGCTGTAAACCGTTAATTTTTTACGGTTCAAATAAATTGAGAATTTTTTGCATGAACTGTGTTTGCAGTTGGCTTTTATGGCGATTCTATTGTCCTTTAGGTATTTTTTGTATTTCAGTATTAGTATGCAAGTATTATTTATATTTTTCTGCACAGTTTTCTTTATAATATACGGATACGTATTTAGATTTAATTTCCCTTTGAAAAACATTGCTTCCCAAAGCTTATTATCAATTATGCATGAGCCTTCAAAATGCACACATTTTTCTTTTTTATTAATACTATTTACGTTTTCTGTTCCTTTTGGTAAAACTGACACTATGTGTCTAGACATTGACAAAGCCATTATTTCTTGAGGTATTGTAGTAGTTTCTGGCGATACATCATTTTCGCAAATGAAACTGGATTCTTTTTGTGTGAACGTATCATCCACTAGCGGTGAATCTTCATCATTGGTGATTTCTGCCTTAACGTGTTCCTCCCAGTAAAAATTTTTAGTTTCCTTATAGCTCGAAGTATTCCTTGTATCAAGTAGTATATCCATAGATTCCGTAGTAGAAAAGTGATTATGATAACTCCTAGCTTCATTTTCAAAATTATTATTAAATGTTTCAGGACCAATATTTATTTTTAATTTTTTAATCCTAAGTTTTTGGTGTGCTGCTTTCCAAACCTAATGCAGCCTTAAGCGATTTTTTATATTTTTTTTTATTTTAAAAGCAGAACATAGAACATTGTAAATTATAGAATCAATTTTTCGAGGCGACTCCGGTGTTGTTAAAAGAGAAATCTTGTTCGATTGTAGTATATTTGTGACTGAGGTCTCTGATATTACATTGCAAACGGTTACTTCTTCTTTAAAGTGTAGGTTTCGGAATTGCAGATTTTTGTTGATTATATGGTAAAGATACTGATAATTCTTGTACTTCTTGCAGTTGATAGATTTAGATATAATTTTACAATCATCTATAGTAACTACATCCTCCTTTTTTTAAAAACGGGTTTATCTTTGCAACTTGTTGTGAAATTTCGTAAAAAGCTTTTTCTTTGGATGCATACATTTTTGTAGAAATATAAGGATAAGTTTAGATATTTAACACTAATGTAAAATACTTGATTATATTTAACAAAAATACAAATTAACAATAGAAAATCAATATTAATTTTTAAATCGATTACTTGAAAGCCGTATTTTTATTTATTTGTTGTAAAAAACACTAAAACAAGAAAATAATTTGTTATGATTTCACAACATTACCCTACTCTAACTAAATCACTTTAACACTTGCTAATCAAAAAGATATATTTACTAGAATAAAGAAGTCATTAAATTTTATAACAAAAAAAGCATAAATCGCTTAAAACCAAGAATGTGTTATAATATTTAGGTGTTTTAATTATACTTAACAATAATACTAATTTAAAATAGAAAAAGAAAATTAAATAATCACAGCCGTATTTTTTGTATGAAAGAAGGATTTCACTAACATCAAAAAATAATTAAAAACAATTTTTTATTACCTACAAATTCAGTTGTGATATAAACCTATTAAGACTAACGTAATTACAATAACGAAATACACGAACCTAACTAAACAATTATATACTCAAACGCACCTGTTACCTGTACACAAAATATACCTTAATTTTTATTTATATATATTTTATATACTAAAAAATAAAGGCCGGTGCAGATCAGATGCGTGGCGTGACGTGACGTGCGCACGCACCATTCGTAGTGTCTGAAGGTGCCAGATCAATTATTATGGTGTTAATCCGTACTATTTGTTTAACCTAATACTAGACAATTAACCAGCCATTTCATCGCTTCGCTGGCATTGATGACCAGACCTATTACATCTCTGGGCAGGTGCACCCGGATACCAGCTTGACCCTTTTGACTCGGTTCAACGACGGGCTGTGAGAATTGTCGACGATCCCAAACTCACTTGCGGTATCGAGCCCTTAAGTCTGAGGAGAGACTTTGCCTCACTGTGTGTGTTCTACCGCTTGTACAATGGGTTGTGTTCTGAGGAATTGTTCGAAATGATGCCCACGGCTACTTTCTACCATCGCACCGCTCGCCATCGGCAGGGAATTCATTCTCACACTTTAGAACCTAAATGGTCGCGTACAGTGCGGTTTCAGAGAAACTTCCTCCCGCGAACGCTTAAGTTGTGGAATGAGCTCCCTGCCAAGGTTTTCTGCAAGGACTACAGTATGGAGTTCTTCAAGAAAGAAGTTATTAGATTTCTGAAGGGTCGGCAACGCGCAAGTGATACCCCTGGTGTTGCAAGCGTCCATAGGCTACGGTGACCGCTTACCATCAGGCGGACCGTAGGCTTGTTTGCCACCTTAGTGGTATAAAAAAAAAAAAAAAAAAAAATACATAATGCTTGTTTCAACAACCTTTGATTATAACTTTTTCCTTAACCAACAGATTTACGGTTTGTTTGAAATTTTGAAAGAAAATAATTTTTACGCCGCTAACCATTTTTCTCACAGTTAACCCCGATATAGGTATGGTTTGAAAACTTCATATGGTTACTTGTTCAAAGAGGCTCAATTTGATATGCGTCACTAAGTGTTACCGCATTTTTATGATGACTTTTTATGCCAATAAGTATCACATCGTGAAATTTTCTTCAACTTTTAATTTTTTATTATTTAAATTGAATGAGTGTTACACATGTAGTAACATTTGTTAATAAGAAAAATACAAAATGCTTGTTTAAACAGCCTTTGATTGTTACTTATTCCTTAACCATCAGATTTACGGTGTGTTTGAAATTTTGAAAGAAAATAATTTAAAGGCCGCTAACCATTTTTCTCACAGTTAACCCCGAGATAGGTGTGATTTGAAAACTTGATATGGTTTCTGGTTTAAAGAGGCTCAATTTGATATGCGTCTCTAAGTGTAACCGAATTTTCATGATGACTTTTTATGCCAATAACTATCACATTGTGAAATTTTCTTCAACTTTTAATTTTCTATTATTTAAATTGAAGAGATGTTACACATGTAGTAATATTTATTAATAAAAACAATACAAAATGCTTGTTTCAACAGCATTTGATTGTAACTTTTCCTTAACCAACAGATTTACGGTGTGTTTGAAATTTTGAAAGAAAATAATTTTTACGCCGCTAACCATTTTTCTCACAGTTTACCCCAAGATAGGTGTGATTTGAAAACTTGATATGGTTTCTGGTTTAAAGAGGCTCAATTTGATATGCGTCACTAAGTGTTACCGCCTTTTCATGATGACTTTTTATGCCAATAAATATCACATTGTGAAATTTTCTTCAACTTTTATTTTTTTATTATTTAAATAGAAGAGGTATTACACATGTAGCAATATTTATTAATAAGAACAATACAAAATGCTTGTTTCAACAGCATTTGATTGTAACTTTTTCCTTAACCAACAGATTTACGGTGTGTTTGAAATTTTGAAAGAAAATAATTTTTAGGCCGCTAACCATTTTTCTCACAGTTAACCCCGAGATAGGTGTGATTTGAAAACTTGATATGGTTTCTGGTTTAAAGAGGCTCAATTTCATATGCGTCACTAAGTGTTACCGCATTTTCATGATGACTTTTTATGCCAATAAGTATCACATCGTGAAATTTTCTTCAACTTTTAATTTTTTATTATTTAAATTGAAGGAGTGTTACACATGTAGTAACATTTGTTAATAAGAAAAATACAAAATGCTTGTTTAAACAGCCTTTGATTGTTACTTATTCCTTAACCATCAGATTTACGGTGTGTTTGAAATTTTGAAAGAAAATAATTTAAAGGCCGCTAACTATTTTTCTCACAGTTAACCCCGAGATAGGTGTGATTTGAAAACTTGATATGGTTTCTGGTTTAAAGAGGCTCAATTTGATATGCGTCTCTAAGTGTAACCGAATTTTCATGATGACTTTTTATGCCAATAACTATCACATTGTGAAATTTTCTTCAACTTTTAATTTTCTATTATTTAAATTGAAGAGATGTTACACATGTAGTAATATTTATTAATAAAAACAATACAAAATGCTTGTTTCAACAGCATTTGATTGTAACTTTTCCTTAACCAACAGATTTACGGTGTGTTTGAAATTTTGAAAGAAAATAATTTTTACGCCGCTAACCATTTTTCTCACAGTTTACCCCAAGATAGGTGTGATTTGAAAACTTGATATGGTTTCTGGTTTAAAGTGGCTCAATTTGATATGCGTCACTAAGTGTTACCGCCTTTTCATGATGACTTTTTATGCCAATAAGTATCACATTGTGAAATTTTCTTCAACTTTTATTTTTTTATTATTTAAATAGAAGAGGTATTACACATGTAGCAATATTTATTAATAAGAGTAATACAAAATGCTTGTTTCAACAGCCTTTGATTGTTACTTTTTCATTAACCAACAGATTTACGGTGTGTTTAAAATTTTGAAAGAAAATATTTTTTACCCCGCTAACCATTTTTCTCACAGTTAACCCCGAGATAGGTGTGATTTGAAAACTTGATATGGTTTCTGGTTTAAAGAGGCTCAATTTGATATGCGTCACTAAGTGTTACCGCATTTTCATGATGACTTTTTATGCCAATAAATATCACATTGTGAAATTTTCCTCAACTTTTATTTTTTTATTATTTAAATAGAAGAGGTATTACACATGTAGCAATATTTATTAATAAGAACAATACAAAATGCTTGTTTCAACAGCATTTGATTGTAACTTTTTCCTTAACCAACAGATTTACGGTGTGTTTGAAATTTTGAAAGAAAATAATTTTTAGGCCGCTAACCATTTTTCACACAGTTAACCCTGAGATAGGTGTGATTTGAAATTTTGATATGGTTTCTGGTTTAAAGAGGCTCAATTTAATATGCGTCACTAAGTGTTACCGCCTTTTCATGATGACTTTTTATGCCAATAAATATCACATTGTGAAATCTTCTTCAACTTTTAATTTTTTATTATTTAATAGAAGAGGTATTACACATGTAGCAATATTTATTAATAAGAACAATACAAAATGCTTGTTTCAACAGCCTTTGATTGTTACTTTTTCATTAATCAACAGATTTACGGTGTGTTTGAAATTTTGAAAGAAAATATTTTTTACGCCGCTAACCATTTTTCTCACAGTTTACCCCGAGATAGGTGTGATTTGAAAACTTGATATGGTTTCTGGTTTAAAGAGGCTCAATTTCATATGCGTCACTAAGTGTTACCGCCTTTTCATGATGACTTTTTATGCCAATAAATATCACATTGTGAAATTTTCTTCAACTTTTAATTTTTTATTATTTAATAGAAGAGGTATTACACATGTAGCAATATTTATTAATAAGAACAATACAAAATGCTTGTTTCAACAGCCTTTGATTGTTACTTTTTACTTAACCAACAGATTTACGGTGTGTTTGAAATTTTGAAAGAAAATAATTTTTAGCCCGCTAACCATTTTTCTCACAGTTAACCCCGAGATAGGTGTGATTTGAAAACTTGATATGGTTTCTGGTTTAAAGAGGCTCAATTTCATATGCGTCACTAAGTGTTACCGCATTTTCATGATGACTTTTTATGCCAATAAATATCACATTGTGAAATTTTCTTCAACTTTTAATTTTTTATTTTTAAAAAGAAGAAGTATTACACATGTAGCAATATTTATTAATAAGAACAATACAAAATGCTTGTTTCAACAGCCTTTGATTATAACTTTTTCCTCAACTAACAGATTTACGGTGTGTTTGAAATTTTGAAAGAAAATATTTTTTACGCCGCTAACCATTTTTCTCACAGTTAACCACGAGATAGGTGTGATTTGAAAACTTGATATGGTTTCTGGTTTAAAAAGGCTCAATTTGATATGCGTCACTAAGTGTTACCGCATTTTCATGATGACTTTTTATGCCAATAAATATCACATTGTGAAATTTTCTTCAACTTTTAATTTTTTATTATTTAATAGAAGAGGTATTACACATGTAGCAATATTTATTAATAAGAACAATACAAAATGCTTGTTTCAACAGCCTTTGATTATAACTTTTTCCTCAACTAACAGATTTACGGTGTGTTTGAAATTTTGAAAGAAAATATTTTTTACGCCGCTAACCATTTTTCTCACAGTTAACCACGAGATAGGTGTGATTTGAAAACTTGATATGGTTTCTGGTTTAAAGAGGCTCAATTTCATATGCGTCACTAAGTGTTACCGCATTTTCATGATGACTTTTTATGCCAATAAATATCACATTGTGAAATTTTCTTCAACTTTTATTTTTTTATTATTTAAATAGGAGAGGTATTACACATGTAGCAATATTTATTAATAAGAACAATACAAAATGCTTGTTTCAACAGCCTTTGATTGTTACTTTTTCATTAACCAACAGATTTACGGTGTGTTTGAAATTTTGAAAGAAAATATTTTTTACGCCGCTAACCATTTTTCTCACAGTTTACCCCGAGATAGGTGTGATTTGAAAACTTGATATGGTTTCTGGTTTAAAAAGGCTCAATTTGATATGCGTCACTAAGTGTTACCGCATTTTCATGATGACTTTTTATGCCAATAAATATCACATTGTGAAATTTTCTTCAACTTTTATTTTTTTATTATTTAAATAGAAGAGGTATTACACATGTAGCAATATTTATTAATAAGAACAATACAAAATGCTTGTTTCAACAGCATTTGATTGTAACTTTTTCCTTAACCAACAGATTTACGGTGTGTTTGAAATTTTGAAAGAAAATAATTTTTAGGCCGCTAACCATTTTTCTCACAGTTAACCCCGAGATAGGTGTGATTTGAAAACTTGATATGGTTTCTGGTTTAAAGAGGCTCAATTTCATATGCGTCACTAAGTGTTACCGCATTTTCATGATGACTTTTTATGCCAATAAGTATCACATCGTGAAATTTTCTTCAACTTTTAATTTTTTATTATTTAAATTGAAGGAGTGTTACACATGTAGTAACATTTGTTAATAAGAAAAATACAAAATGCTTGTTTAAACAGCCTTTGATTGTTACTTATTCCTTAACCATCAGATTTACGGTGTGTTTGAAATTTTGAAAGAAAATAATTTAAAGGCCGCTAACTATTTTTCTCACAGTTAACCCCGAGATAGGTGTGATTTGAAAACTTGATATGGTTTCTGGTTTAAAGAGGCTCAATTTGATATGCGTCTCTAAGTGTAACCGAATTTTCATGATGACTTTTTATGCCAATAACTATCACATTGTGAAATTTTCTTCAACTTTTAATTTTCTATTATTTAAATTGAAGAGATGTTACACATGTAGTAATATTTATTAATAAAAACAATACAAAATGCTTGTTTCAACAGCATTTGATTGTAACTTTTCCTTAACCAACAGATTTACGGTGTGTTTGAAATTTTGAAAGAAAATATTTTTTACGCCGCTAACCATTTTTCTCACAGTTTACCCCGAGATAGGTGTGATTTGAAAACTTGATATGGTTTCTGGTTTAAAAAGGCTCAATTTGATATGCGTCACTAAGTGTTACCGCATTTTCATGATGACTTTTTATGCCAATAAGTATCACATTGTGAAATTTTCTTCAACTTTAATTTTTTATTATTTAAATTATATATATATTTGTTTAATTTTTGACCGGTTTTTCATTATTTTGGTCTATTTATTGTTATATCCGTTTAATTCAGTAAATTATTTCATTAAAATCCTTTACTCTTTAATTTGGTCGGATTATAAAAGGCCGCTAACTTAGGCCGCTAACTTCACACCGGTGAACTTTTGTCCGCGGAGTATACTTTAGTATACTTTTAGTCTGTTCGTGTTCGTTGTGCAATGTAGCTACAAGTGATCTATTTTGAGGGACAAAAAAGTTAGTCGTGGACTGTCTCTCGTCAGCGCAGGCCTTAAACTGGATTTAAGTCCAGTACGCACGCATTCACATCTATTGGAACAGATTTTTACACACTTTTACACATACACAATTGACCATACTTTAGAAAGAGATAAAGCACACCGGTGATCTCTTTTCTCTTTCTATCAACGTTCACCATTTTGTTTGTTTATGTTTGTTAAAACAAGTTAGAGAGAGACAAGAGAACTTCTCGCTTCATCTCTGTCACACTTTTGCGACCATTTTTTTTTTACTTCTGGCAAGGAAATGCGATGTCCAGTTCCCTGTCTATGGTTGTATTGTATACCAGTATTCATATAATATTTATACTGTGGCGGCGTAACTGTTTCGAGCATTGATTGGTTGTTGCTTTGCTCATTTGCAGTGACAATAGAGTGAAAATAACACCTTCTTTTTTGACATAATAATATTTTAATGTTATCTTCTAATGTCTTCATTGTGTATTAAGGGTGGTAAGGAAAATTGCTAACGATAGGCTATTTAGAAGCCTAAGTGCGATTGTGCACTGATTTGTATTGGATTTGTTTTTATGACTTTGTCGTGACGTGAAAAAAAAGCGATTCAAATAATTACGAATGCCGCTTGTGCACTGTATCCGTGATTTTCTCGTTCATGTTTTGTAGGCCAAGAGCACGTCTACAATGTGTCTTGGATTAAATCGTCGTCAGCGTCTCTCTCTGTTATTTTATATTTGAAGACGCCGCAGAATGAAACAGTTCTGGATACATCCTCCGTTTTTAAATAGATATACAACGGGAGCGTTTAGTAAAAAATATGAAATAAGACGATATGACGATAAATTTTTTAATTATTATAAAATAAATTTACCCACATTTGATTAAATTACTCTTCTAGATACTAATTTTAGACTTTCTATGCCTCCAGAAGAAATCGTGTCGTGCGCAAATTTCACTAAGTTTTTGTTCTAATCGGGAGAACGCATAAAAGAACGCGGGATAACGTTGTCCGTCCTATCCCATGAAAACAATCTCTTTTTAATAACTCGAGCTCATAGCCGCCCATCAGATCCAAATTTTGCGATTAACTTCTTCGGCAAGTGAATAAACCAACATATATTGAGAATATGAATTATTTTGCTAAAGTAATAGGTGGTAAAATTACAGTCCAGGGTCAGGATAATAGTTTTGCCAGTTTTTGGTCAGGCAATTATATAAAGTAAGCGATACATCAATCATTTAATGCGGGATTAATTTTGACCGCGCTCTCTGCCTATAAAATACTGTACGTGAATTTTGATTAGGTCCGAGAAAAATACGAACTCAAACAGAAAACGAGTCACTACACAAGCTGTCATATATTTAATATAGAAACTATGACGCAACGTCTGTTTTCCAAATCGTTTTTTTACTAAGGACTAAGGCTTAGATGACTCGAGTTTGTAATTTTTGTACCGCCCATGTTACTAACAATGTTTTTCATTACAATTAAATAAATGAAAATATTAGGTGAATAAATAAAGTCACTTAAACACAATTGAAATGGCGGGATTAGTAATAATATATCTAGAGAATTTATGAATTAAATAGCTTTAGCTGTTTTTTATTTTATTAGATTTCTGAAGGATCGGCAACGCGCGAGTTATCACCCTGGTGTTGCAAGCATCCATAGGGTACGGTGACCGCTTACCATCAAGCGGACTGTAAGCTTGTTTGCCATCTTAGTGGTATATAAAAAAAACAGTTAAATAATACAAAACATATTTTTAACAATAGTACAGCTTTTATACATAATTGATAAAATATGCGCCATGTTGTTTTTTTTTTATCATTAAGGTGGCAAACAAGCTAACGGTCCACTGATGGTAAAATCTAATAACTTATTTCTTAAAGAACCCCATACTGTAGTCCTTAGAGAAAACCTTGGCAGGGAGCTCATTTCACAAACTAAGCGTTCGCGGGAGGAAGTTTCTGTGACCGACTTGTGAGTATGATAAACAGTAATAATATTCTTGTGTTATCAAAAAAATTGAAAACAATATGAGTGATGATTCATCTAACAGTGATACAGAGGCAAATTTAACTTCACCATATATAAGATGACCACTTCTCTCTTATTTTACCTATAACATGAATGTAGATAAAGTAGTGTTTGGAACTGCATATTACTAGCTATTAAACTAGGTATTAAGAACACTCGTGTGATATTATTGGAAAACCTCGCCGCACACACTCGAGTTTTAATACCCCTTATTATGTGACAGCTTCATAAACTATTTTAGGACATCATGAGGACATTATCTCAAATCCATGAGTGCGTAGTTACTGATTGATCTCTGGTAGAATATCATTATGATCTATTAATGATATTTATCTAAAAAATAATTTTCATTGTTACTAAAACAGTACTTATGTAACTAAATATTCAATAATCAATCTGCGTTCCTATAATCTAACCGTAATAGAAAAAAATAAGAAGACCACGAAATGCAAGATTCTAAACGATATTTTTTTTCAAAAATATGATAAACGCACACGGACGCACTGTATACTATATTTTCTTTCAGTGTTGATTGATTTGACTTTATCCAAGAACTTGGAAAATTTGCGTTTTGTTTTGCTTTCGACGACGTCCAAACGGTTGACATGGGTCGACGTGTAGTTGGGTTACGGCCTGGCATACAAATTGAATCCGAATATTAGATTACTTCCTGTTACTTTGTAAAAGTTTGGTAGAGTTTAGAATTAGATTGTGAAACTGGAGGCAGAGTGCCGAGTGTAATTTTTATCATTAAGATGGACAAATCGCTCATCTAACCGATAACGGCTTACGAAAAAAAAATGTGGCAACCACGGATTGGAAAATGTAGCATTAGAGCCATATTAGAGCCGTAGAAAGCCACTAGATGCAATGAATACTGGCCGTTGTGGAAGCATACGAGAAAGTGGCCTGCGATTAGCATTAGCATTCATTGCTTTGATGACGAAATTTACAAGGTACGCATACAAGTGAATACAATGTGATTAAACCCAAAGGAGTGCGGGCAAAAATGTATGGAACGCGTCCATGTAACCAATAACATCCACACATATGTCGTTGAAAAGCTTTTTTCGTTACTGTTATTTGTTGCTATGGTGGTCAGGCCTAAATCGACGTGAGAAAAAAGTTACAGCTAATAGAACAGCTCAATATAATGTTATTCAAAAAATCTTTAGTTTGCTATCAGTCAGTTCCTGCGCAAAATTCTCGCGCAAAGAAATACCTATTTAATATATATACTTTCATATAAATATTTACCAATCCACACATATACACACAAACACTTAGGTACAAAGATGGTAATATACTACCTTTGTATTTGTATGTGCGTATTAGGTAAATTTCATCCAAATCAATCAAGGATACATCGAGCTTACCAAGTTTAAAGCTTTTGGTAGGTTACAAAAAGTTAATTATGATGGAAGCTTAGCAAAGAAAATTTAAGTAATATATATCCTGTAAATAGAGTGAATTTATAATGACTTTCTAAACCTTTAAAGCTGATAGCAACATTACCTTAATGAAATAAAAGATCTACGGTAATAGTAGACAGAAAATAGCAAACGTTTGTCTATACCTACTATATATTTGCTGGTATGAAGATATGTACTTTACATTTTGAAATTTATTTGTTTACATCCATTACCTACTTAAAGTTGTCCATTGAAACAATAACTATTATAATGGGCTGACATATATTTACATGCTCATTTCTATTTGAGTCAAATTCAGTAATAGGTACTGTAGAGGTTACCACTTCGCGATAGGTTATAAGGAAGTAGGAAGACTAGCGAACGTTATATTCCAACTTCATAGTGATATTACGGAGATGTAAGGGACAGTGTCAGATATTTTGAATAAAAACAATCGAAACGCCGCCCGGGTCGTTACTTTTTTCACTAGTTCAGTTCAGATGATCAATCTAGTCTTGGAAAGTCTTGCTGATTCAGAGGGTCGATTTCTGAATTCACAAGGAAGCACTAAAGTGATAAAGAATGGCCATATGTAGCCATTAGAGTATTAAAGGTCAGATACACCTGTGTCATAAGTTGGCATGTCCCATTGCGGCATTAATTATTCACAGAATCTATATTCGTACATCAAAACCCAAGGAGAAGAATATAAGGAGATGACCAAGATGTCCCAGGATGCAGGATAATCGTCGAGAATTAAGTTATGCTTGTATTCAATAATTACGCTTAGTTTAGGAGCAATAAATGTTGTGTCATATATTGATCCACCAAGGTTCAATCAGAAAGATCCCGTACCTAGAGGTATATAGGTAAAGCAGTGTTATTCTCCCACTTGCTAATGATAAGAGAGACCATTAAGCTCGCTGCAGTACCTGTACCTTAAGACGAGCAAAATAATACACAAAAGTACAGAATAAAATTTTGTGTCGCATGGGAACTAAGGGTATGAAGGAAAAGTTTGAGGACGATGTCAAGTACAATAGGTAGCCTATCTATTTTGACGACAAACTTCTTTTAGTGGGATAGCCTCTCGGGAGGCGGTTGCGTGTCAATGTCTTGATAAGGGACAGCACCTCTAAGGAATAAATAAATAAATATTTTTGGACATTACACACAGCGCCGTCTGGCCCCAAAGTAAGCAAAGCTTGTGTTATGGATACCAGACAACGGATAAAGATACATATATATTACTTTTTTTTTTTGTAAATACATACATATTATACATATGAAAGAAAGAATGAACGATGTATTTTCCACTTGTCACAACAAAGAAATAGTGAAAGCTAATGTAACGATATGTACCTACATATATTTATTATCATCACAATAGCCTAAAATTTTAAGGTTTAAAACCCATAATTTAGATATTGACTGTTTTTTACCTTTAATACCAATTAATTACGAATAAATTGCATTTCAAAGACGACTGACTGTAAATATGATTTTAAAATTGAAAAATTTCAATTATTAAATCCATATATTAAATTTATATTTTTTTTAAATAAATGACATTTCTATTTGCCATTTGGATCTGTGACTTGTTAACATTTTATAGATAGTTATGGCGTATGACCCTATTTTGGGAATTTTGCCGGAGAAATTGCAACGATTTAAATTTTTCGAAATGGCTAATGTAAAGAGTAAAAGCTTATACTGGTGATCACTCCTCATTGCCTACTTTGATATCATCAGCAGTTGACAGTAAAGAGTTAAAGCTTTTACAGGTGTAAACTTCCCACTGCCTGCTTAAATCTCACCAGTTGCTGACAGTAAAGAGTAAAATTCTCTGCTTTAACCCTTGCTGACAGTAAATAGGAAAAGCTTATAGTGGTGTTTACTTCTCATTGCCTGCTTTTATTTCTGCTAACAGTAAATGGTAAAAGCTTATACTGGTGCTCACTTCCCACTGCCTGCTTTAATCTCTGCTGACAGGAAATAAGCTTATACCGGTGTTCACTTCCAATTCCCTACTGACAGTAAATAGTAAAAGCTTATAGTGGTGTTTACTTCTCATAGCCTGCTTTAACTGCTGCTGGCAATAAATGGTAAAAAGCTTATAATTGTGTTCACTTCCCATTGCCTGCTTTAATCTCTGCTGACAGTAAAAGTAAAAGCTTATAGTGGTGTTTACTTCTCATTGCCTGCTTTAATCTCTGCTGACAGAAAATAGTAAAAGCTTATACTTGTGTTCACTTCCCATTGCCTGCTTTAATCTCTGCTGACAGTAAAAGTAAAAGCTTATAGTGGTGTTTACTTCTCATTGACTGCTTTAATCTCTACTGACAGTAAATAGTAAAAGCTTATAGTGGTGTTTACTTCTCATTGCCTGCTTTAATCTCTACTGACAGTAAATAGTAAAAGCTTATAGTGGTGTTTACTTCTCATTGCCTGCTTTAATCTCTGCTGACAGTAAATAGTGAAAGCTTATAGTGGTGTTTACTTCTCATTGCCTGCTTTAATCTCTGCTGACAGTAAATAGTGAAAGCTTATAGTGGTGTTTACTTCTCATTGCCTGCTTTAATCTCTGCTGACAGTAAATAGTAAAAGCTTATGCTGGTGTTCACATTTCATTGCTTGCTTTAATCTCTGCTGACAATAATAGTAAAAGCTTATAGTATTGTTCACTTCCCATTGCCTTCTTTAATCTCACCAGTTGCTAACAGTAAAGAGTAGAAGCTTATGTCGTAATTCACTTCACATTGCCTGCTTTAATCTCATACGTTACTGGGAGTAGAGATAAAAAGCTCAGTGTTAACAAAATTATGGGCTTGAACAAATAAACAGGTAAACCAAAATTAGCTTTCCGGCACCTACTAAATCTGAATTGCTGTGGTAGCAAAATAGGTGCCAAGCGCCAACAAAGCACACGGATGTAAATGTGGAACTTCATGTTTAAGTCAGGCATCAATGAAAAGAGAGATATGGGCATTGGGCAGTTACGCCAGGTGATACTTACTAATGTAAAAAAAAAAGGGCCAAGTGCGAGTCGGACTCGCGCACTGAGCGTTCCGTACAACTGTATGTACTGTACTGTACTGTATGTAACTAAAAATTTATGGTTTTCACAATTTTTCCTTTATCTGTGCTTTAAGACGTTGCTTCCTACCAATTTCAATTTCAAGATTCTGAGTTCACGGAAAGTACCCTAGGTTTTGGTTCCCTCGAGTTTCAAAATCTGTATCTTTTGATTGCGTTGGCTTAGAAGTTTGATTTTTTCATAGTTCCAAAGGACCTTTTGATATAAATTTTAGCTTGATACCTTCAAGCGTTCCTGAGAAAAAGGGTCTTGACAGACGGACGGACGGACAACGAAGTGATACTTTAGGGTTCCGTTTTTTCGTTTCGAGGTTCGGAACCCTAAAAACTTGTCATGTCCTGATGGTAAACACTTACATACATTCATACATACATACTAAACTTTAGTTATTTATAGTAAAATCGCACACAGAAACATCGAAAATCAACAACTCTCACACAAAATCACTTAACTTTGTTTCCGAGCAAGCTTCCCCAATGATTTCGAATAGCCACTGTCCCTCTCAAGATCGTGCAACGAAAGTAAACAGGATATTATCTCGACTCGTGCCAGCTCAATTTGTATGCTGCCCGGCCACAATCTCGATCTAAGCCATGTGCCTCGGGGAATTAGAAAAATATCAGAATAAATCTGTTTTAATACTTATATGTAGCAGATTTACCTCTTTACCTTCTAATCTGATCGTTAATTTTTCTATTCCTTTCCATATATCACAATAACACAGTATGTATTGTCAAACATTTTATATGATGAATTTTTAAATGTAGGTATTTAATCTGGTACCCATCTGATGCTAACCTAACGTAATAACCTGGAATAGTAATGACTACTTGTTTTGCTTCTCAGCTTTTTGTTGTTCTTTAAGGAACTTTGGCATCCGATGACTTTGGCGACCTTGGCTAGGAGCTAGCCTTTATTACGCTTTCCAGTACGAAGTCGCCATTAGTGAACGTCTCTTCTCTCATTGGATGTTTTTCAATTTGGGGTTCCGTACCCTAAGGGGAAAAAACGGGACCCTATTACTAAGACTCCGCTGTCCGTCCGTCCGTCTGTCACCAGGCTGTATCTCATGAACCTCGATAGTTAGACAGTTGAAATTTTCACAGAAGATGTATTTTTGTTGCCGCTATAACAAAATATACTAAAAAATAGAATAAAATAAATATTTAAGGGGGCTCCCATACAACAAACGTCATTTTTTTGCTCGTTTTTGCTCGATATTGGTACTGGTATAACAGCAACAGGTAGACGCTTTAAATATTCACAAAATATTTAGTTAGATAACTAGCTGACCGGGCAGACGTTGTCCTGCATGATACTGACTGCAGCGCCATCTGTCAGGCGCCAACCAAACAAATTAAAAAAAAATCATTCAAATCGGTCCAGCCGTTTAGGAGGAGTAGGTACAGTGACAAACATACGTACAGTAGAATTATATATATAAAGATGGTACGGAACCCTTCGTGCGCGAGTCTGACTTGCACTTAGCCGATTTTTAGGGTTCCGTAGCCAAATGGCAAAAACGGAACGGTCTGTCTGTCTGTCCGTCCGTATGTCACAGCCACTTTTTTCCGAAACTATAAGAACTATACCGTTGAAACTTGGTAAGTAGATGTATTCTGTGAACCGCATTAAGATTTTAACACAAACATAAAAAAAAAATCCCCAGTCTTAGAACTGAAACTCAAATTTTTTTTTTCATCAAACCCATACGTGTAGGGTAACTATGGATAGGTCTTCAAAAATTATATTGAGGTTTCTAATATCATTTTTTTCTAAACTGTAAATTTTGCGCGAGAGACTCTTCTAAAGTGGTAAAATGTGTGTCGTCGTCCCTGTAAATTCTAAAATAAGACAATGATAAATCTTAAAAAAATATATGATGTACATTACCATGCAAACTTACACCGAAAATTGGTTTGAACGAGATCTAGTAAGTAGTTTTTTTTTTTTAATACGTCATAAATTGTAAACCGCAATTTACCTTTCATGCAATCAACTCAAATAGTTAAAAATATATTTTTGTTTGTGTTTGTAGATTAAATAAATGGTGGTAGGTACGGAACCCTCGGTGCGCGAGTCCAACTTGCACTTGGCCAGTTTTTTTATAATTTTGCAATCTGTCCATTAGACAATCTGACACATTAATGATAACTACATTCAAAGAACTTTTGCACTTTAATTGCTACCAATAAACAATTTGAATTTGACTTATCATAGGCGATAATCACGAGTTAAGCCCAAAATAACCTTTGCCTCGATCATAAAACACGTCCTAGTAATGTCTGCTCTTGAGTTTCACTAACAGTTGTTCATGAACAGACTACAAAGTTTCAGCGCTTGGTCATGTCGGCAGTATATGGACAAAGTTTCATGATAATAGTCTCCATTACAAGTCACGCTCGCTTGTGCCAGGTACGACGAGCCCACAAAGCCACGCTAGGTGACCCGTGAAGCCACAATAAATTTAAACAAAGTTACAATGCGTATTACAAAGTAAGATAACTTTAAGACGAAGCTTCGTTGTTCGACATTTAATTTACCAGCTAGTAATAATTTCTATTTCTTCGTTGTTCGACATTTAATTTACCAGCTAGTAATAATTTTTATTTCTTTGGTATTACAACTTAATTGGCATATAATACGAAAAAAGGCGAACCCCTTTTTCAAACATAAGATTATATAAAAAAAGACAATAATTTCGACTATATTTTATTTTTCTGATCAAACCTTAAAACGCTACCGAAATTATTTGTGGTAAAATATTCACTCTACAATAATACGAAAAACGGACAATAATTTTGAACATTTTTGTTTGAAAAAACTTTATTTTTCTGAAACTAGTTTTTATTCTACGACCAAATAAAAAAAATAGATAATAATTTTGATGCTATTCATTTTACTGAACGGACCATATTTAGTTCTAAAATATTTTCTCTACGATAAAAACAAACAATAATAATTTCGAGTATATTTCATTCCATCAAAAACATAACATGTATAAAAATGCACAAGTCTCTTTAACGTAGACTCGAACGCATCTTTTGTCATAAAAAAAATGTGAAATCGAATGTAAACCAAGTCGGTTACTTCAGTACCTACCTATCTATGGGAGCAGCTAATAGTAACCATATTAATGTAATATGTTTTTTTTTTATTTAAGAAAGAGTGACTTGGCAATTGCACACGGGAAAAGAATTTATATAAAACAAAATCTAGTGCTTTTATTTGTTTGAAATTTAAATTACTATGTTGCTGTGTGCGTAGATACTGAATTAACCGACTTGGTTTACATTCGGTTTCACAACTTTTTATGCTAAAAGAAGTGCGTTGCGAGACTTGTGCATTTTTCTACAATATGTTAAGTTCTTGATGGGATCTCCTTTCTTTTTGTAGATAGTCCTCCTTTTTTTCTTTCTAGGTTTCGGGGGGATAACGAATAGCTGCTTCTTTGATTTGTTGAGAACAGGATGTTTTCTAAGTGTTAGGCCTTCCTCGATTTAATTGATTATCAGGAATTGATCATGCTAAAGAGCACGTAGTATTAGGAACAAGCACTTCACAATGACCCCTTAAGAAACTACCAGAGAATCGTATACTTTTCACCGATTTTCCAGGATCACTTCCGAATAGTCCTCTCAAGCGGCCATTTTCATAAACCTCGAAAGTAAACAGATACAAAACAGCGGCTGCCATGAGTTCGGATACGGGACTATAAGTAGTAGTTTTCAGCATTGCCACCGAGTATAGATCAGCGTTAATGTAAGGGTCTCCGTGCTCGTCTAAAGTATAAAGTTGCATCTCATCCCAATGCGCTACCACATACACGACAAAAGCACTCCTGATGTCATATGACGAGCTAAAATTGCGATACATACAGAATGACAAATAATGTAACAAACACGAACCATCTCCCGGAATATGAACAGCCCAGTGTAGACAAAGTCTTCATAAACAGTATTTCAGATGTCATTGCAACATTCATTTTCACGGTAATTGATTATGGTGCGTTCGCCAGATTACAAATTTACTTCATCAGTTTGTATATCTAGAAAACAGGACTAAAAATTCGGAAGTCAGAGTTTGTCCTTGCTTTATAGGCTAAACAATAACTGTGTTCAAAATTTGGAGCTTGTAGTAGTAAGTTTGATGATCGGTGAGTCAGTGAGTCAGTAAGTGACAAAATTAAGGAACTTTGACTTGCAATATTTCTTAAACTACTGGTTCAAGTTTAATGCGATTAGAAAATATATGCTATGTAATGCCAATTACCAAGAGGTCACTGAAAATTTAGGCTTCTAGTTTTTTAAACACAACGAAGTTACAGGGGGGATCGAAAATAGGCCGAATGACTTCGAGAAAAGGATGGTACGGCCGTGCCTTTTTTGCTCGACTTGGGTTTTTCTGACCGAACCTTATTTACCCAAAAAAACGATTATAATTTCTACTAAGTATATTCATTTATTCATTTTTTCTGATCGAATCTCCTATGTCCTGAATAATTTGATCAACTATGGTGGCAGTTGTTTGTAGCATTTACTCTTGAATATGACGAATAAACTAAGCCTGTTATTAAACGAAACATAATAATAATATACCATAATGACATTAGCGACACTTAACCCCGATATAGGGTGGTCAGAGATATAACGTACGTCAACTGTAACTGTTGCGGTCACAGTTAATATCATTAACATTAACATCCACCTGTCACCGATGGTATTCGGTCCAAAACGTGATTAGGGAAATGATATAATAAAAGCCCTATTTGTACTTACTTTTGATAGTTTGTTAAAATGGCAAAGGGGGTATGTTATGATGCCACTGGTCTTTCATTTTACTACTTATTTCTGATAGTTGGTAATTAACGATCCAAGGGACATAATTATATTATTAAAAGCCACTTTAGTCCAGATACACTGTGTAAGCAGTGTTGCGGCGACTGGCAAAGAGAAGCTGTTCCCCATGTTAAGGCGTAAGCGCTATCTAGCCACTTTGTCGCCTATTATAATTTTTCTTTTTATTTAATCTACTTTATAAAGACTGGCAGTGACTGAAACTGAAACATAACATTGAAGTGGGTATGGTTAACAAAACAGATCAATGTTCACTTACTAAAGAAACTAGGCTAACGACTGTAGTTTCCTTATAATGACGCTTAAATCACTCAACTATGAATGTTCACATAAATCTCTGCCTAAAGCCTGCACGTTTCTTGTGTACAAGTTTCTAGACTAGATATTCAGAAATCGAATAACAATCAAGCATGGATGCGTCAACTTAAATTGAGTCTGGGTGTTTTTATGTCTAGTTAGTATGTATTTGTATCCGTTGTCTCGTACCCATAGTAAAAACTTAGTTTTATACTAGGTGGCGCTGTGTGTAATGTCCATGAACATAGAAAAAAGAATTTATGCTGGCTATGTCATTATCAGGTTATTGACAAATAGTCAAAATTAGGTGAAAATTCTTTGGACCCAAAAAAAGTATATACAGCCTGGAATATTAATTGGATTTAAAAAAAAAAAAAATTAATATCTTTTGTTTTTTAGAAATGGAAGTCTTTCGTTTGCAGTTTGTTGGAGCATGTTATGGAAAATGGATAAAATTTAATTGCGTGCGGTTATTAAGTATCTGTGCTTAAAAAAAACAGTACGGAACAAGTTAATTAAGATTTACAGGATACTTGATGGGCAAATGCTCCACCGTATTCTACAGTTGCACGTTGGTCTGCTAAATTTAAAGTGGAAGAACAAAAATAGTGTATGCTAAAAGGCGACCATATTGGAAAATAAAATAAAATTTATAAAAATTATCGGCACCCTACACATTCTCACTTTTTATTGAACGCCCTATTATTATTACACACTATTTTCATTGCTTAATTGTAAGTAAGCTGCGTTTTATTGACGGCATTAGGAGCTATGACAAGCCATAAGCATTAAAATCGTTCTGTTTACCAAATGTAATCAAACAATATGCCACTATTTTGACAGCGTATCTACTGCTCTACCTCCCGAGCATGTGCAGCCAATGCGTTGCCTGCGCTCCGGGATTAACGTTATAGCGCACTCATTTTTTTAACAGACTGTTAGATTGTGCGCATAGAGAGCATACAGCGCATTAAATGACTATAATGCTTGTCAACGAGACGACCCCTATTATTATTGATAGACACGTTTTTTGTTGATTTTTTCGCGAACGCAACCAATTTAATTTTATTAATAAATAAGTATTGTATTTAGCGATTTGCGTTTCAGTATCTGAATGCACAATTCAAATCCTAATACAAATATAATAGAAAGAAATAAAAAACAGCCTTTCATGATTAAAAGTGAATGAAAGAGGAGAGTTAGTTAGTGTTGTGGAGCTTTCTTTGCAATCAAAAAACAATTAAAAAGGAAAAAAAGACAACTTATCACAGTCGGGGGACTTATAAGAATGTAGTCACTTCGTATATGTTTCAGTATTCCATTTGCCGGTATTAATTTGGTTTGACTTGATTGAAGTATTCTAATATATCACGAACGCTGTTCCAAACCGTTTTCTACAGTACTACATACTTGAAGTAGCACGAAATATAAAGCCATAAGATATTGTAATCGGTAAGGATTTCAATTCTTAACCCGTGCAAGTCGTTCAAATACTTGGCGTGTTGCCCACGAGGATGTTGTAGAAAAGGATCGTTTTAAATAAAATTAGCTGATTTAGCAGCATCACATTGAATAAGACAAGAATAACTTTTTTTGACATAACTCAGTTATCACCAGCTATTTTTGTTAATGTATTATAAAACCCATCAGATACATACATGTACAAAAATGCACAAGTCTCGCAACGCAGTTCTTCTGCCGTAAAAAGTTGTGAAATCTAATATAAACCAAGTCGGTTAATTCAGTACCTCCCTATCTATGGAAGCAGCTATTCAAGCACTTTGTCATAAATTGATACTATGTTAGTTAGTACACAAAATTTTATAGTTACCATATCAAAATTACATTTTTTTATTTCTCTAATAAATAGAGTAACTTGGCAAACGCACACAGTAACATAATCTACTAAGTAATTTCAAAAGTCCTTCATATGGGTAGTTCCAAACAAATAAAAGTACAGAGCCTTAATATTAGATAGTTTTTTGTTTTATGTAGATTCTTTTGCCGTGTGCAACTGCCAAGTCATTCTATTTATGGCAGCATTTCATTCATTTTATACTACGAAATGTTGTTATGTAATTGAAATAAAATTAATTAATGCTTTATTAATTGAAATAAATAAATTAAAGCTGATTTTTTTTTTTAAATAAAGCTTTAATCAAATAAAGATTATTTAAAGACAAATTATCAATTGTTTTTCATAATTTTTTTAATAATTAAAGCTTATTTAATTATTTTTTTAATGATTTTATTTTCATATAATGTAATTCTTTGATTTTCATAAATGATTGCTATCGTACTTAAAAAGTAAACTACAGAAGAGCGTCAGAGCTGATAAGCATATTAAATTTTGTATTGTAATTATTTAGATCTTCTATTTGTCATGATTTTTGAATTTTACTATATAGTAGGATTAGTCCAACATACTTGTAATGACGTTCAGCAAAACCGTTGCGTGACTTAGCTTGATGACAAATATTGTGCCTTCGCTTATGATACAGGTATGTTGGGAGCAGAACATATAGTGTATATTTCATTTCATCATCATCTTATAGACTATAGACTATCTATCTTTATAGACTAGCTATTGTTATTTGAGTATCAGTCAGTTATCTCTCGCCTTAATATCTTACTAGATTGCACAGTAAAGAAGCAAAGCTTACACATTCTGGTTACGGGTACGCAAAATGTTTCAATACTTCATGAATACACACCACGTAGGGTACGAACTTATCCATAATATGAAAAATTCGGGCTTTGTAGTGACTGACCAAAATTTATTTGGAGACTTGCAATTTACGTTTTGCTTTTTGAACAAAGATTTATTTAAAATTTATGTTTATTAAAAATTTTGTCAACCGGGGCCTTAATTCATTAAGCGATTTTAAAGCTATAAGAATTGAGACGATTGCTGCGGCGTTAATAAGTACGATTTAATATCGATATACACATACCACAAAAGCCTCAAGATTGGTCACATTGCATAATGTGTTCTACGCTTACCATCAGTGATGAAAGGATAGACAGTTCGTAATTCCGCCTCGTACATCTCCAGAGAGATTGCAGGCGCTATAGGCGGAACGTATTCGTCTTCAGGCGATCGCTCTGACCCGTAACCCTGGTCAAATCCTGGGTCTTGGAGCTTCCACACAGGCTCGGCATCGGAACCTGTAACGTGAATATATTGTGTTATTAGCCTGATCTAAATTTTTCACTATGATATATAACCCAAAATATTACCCAAAAATAAACACTGTATTTGACGAGAATAATGTTAGTTAAACCAAGATTATTTGTTAAGGCACATATTTTCATACTGGTTTTTAAGTAGGCATCTACTGAATGTTTATTACGGAGATAAAAATAAATGAACTTATACATATAGTAAATGTCAATAAAATAAGAATTTATTAAAAGCTATCAAAAAAACTTGTAGTAATATTAAAATCTAATGACAAAAGAGTACTAATTTATTTTTATAGGAGTAGATTTGCACTGACAGCAATTTCATATCGAGTCGATAGGATTTTTATTTACTTTCCGTTAACCAAATAACTACCATTTCATTGAAGTAACGTTATTTTTATATTTTTGACACGATCAAATGAAAATTTTGACCTTTGATTGAAATGTTGAATTTTTAATATATTTTCTTATCAGCCTAATACGTCCCCACTAGTAAGTAGGGCACGGCCTCCCATCACCGAGGGCGATTTTGGCCGTAGTACACACGCGGGCCCAGTGCGGAATGTGGACTTCACATACGCCTTTTTTGACGTATGCAGGTTTCCTCACCATGTATTACTTTACCAAAAAACCAGTGGTATGAATAATCAATGCACTTCAGAAATTAAGAAAAAGAATTAAATGGAAATTGCAGAACGGTTAAGACTTCTATGTGGTAAAAAAATAACATTAGCTAAATCAAAATGCAAATTTTTTTTGTACTTAATGCTTCTCTACGCTGATAAAAAAATAAAAATCGTACAATCTTAAATTAATGCATGTTTTATCAATATCATGTTTCAAATAAAACAAATCATTTAAAATATGTCGGTTTGCGGGTCAGCGTAAGGTAGAGCTTTACCAACCAATCTATACTTCTGTAATAAAGCTGACGAGATTGTCAGCCCTAATATCTTATTAGCCCAAAATTGTCGAGGAAGGTTATAAAGAAAGAAATTATAAAAAAGTAAGTTTTTTTTTTTTTTTTCAACGTTCATTACATCTTCAAACATCCTATATCATAGTTCCGTGGAAAAACATACATTTATAAAAAAAAGTTCACTAGTTTTTCTGTAATTTTGTGTCATCTGAAAGATAATGTTTTACAAATAGATAATTTTTATAAGTAACACAAACTCTAAAATGTAGTGATTTTCAACTGAAACATTAAAAAGCGACTTTAAAGAAAGGCAAATATCTCGAACCTGAGCTATAACCTTCCCTATCAAACCTTTATGTTTGATTCGCGAGTTTTGGAACAGCCTGTATACCTACCTTCCAGTAAAAATTACGCCTGAACTTAAAATTCAACCGAGGAAAAGCAAAAGGCTTCTCAAGTAGACGCGTAAAATTGTTTTTTTTTCGAGCAGCATTTCTCGCAGGCCTACTTAAACCTACCAGGCACAAAAAATAATAAACAAAACATTAAACCGACAACACAGAAACTCAAAAGAGACAATTAAAATAAATCTTTTAAGTTTTAATGACCAAGCTCTTTAACTAATGTAAGTAATTAATTTTGAGTCAGCAATCAACAAATAATCACCGAAGATATAAATTACTAAGACTTGGATTCGACGGTGAAACGCACCGATTCAAAATTAGTTCATGACTGTCTAATGATCCTAAACTAATGTTTGTTTATGGGCTAAGTTATTGAGACCAAAAAAAATCATTTTCAAAGATGTTCATTTTTATTTCTCTATTTTCAGCTTCTTTTTTGTCGGTTTAATTATCTGTTAAATAATGTTTTCAGTTGTTGCATCGATCTAATATCAGGATTAGCACCTTGATAATGCAAGGGGGCGCTACTTCGCAACAGTAAACATCGGCTCTGTGTTTAACGTGTTATAAAAATTATAAAACCGTGCCATACAATGAATAATCTAATTAAAAAGCAAGACTAAGTTAAAACAAAGTGTCTTATAAATAAATGTAGCTGTGCGAGAACTCAAAAAAGCTAGAAAATCAGTGTGAAACAGAATAAACATTATTGACTTTTCGTGCGTGAAATCCAGAACATACATGCATAAATATAAAAAAATATAGATATCGACAGTGAGCTTGCATACAAGTAACAATTATAGTGCAAAAACATTTACAGATTAATCAGTGTGTAACATAACCTATAAAAACCGCATAAAAATTACGAATCGTCATTGTCCTATACATAGTAGCGACATCTGTTGAAAATCAGATCAGAGCAGATCAGAGCGCATCGATCTAGGGTCACCAAACTAGCAAAGCGCGACATCGAACTTGTTCCACAACATTCCGATAGAGGTCATAAACATTAAAAATGAAAAAAAATCGCAGAGATGATTAAAAATTTGCAAACAAAGTTCGATGAACAATCGAAGGAATTAAAAGAAATGAAAGAAAGTATCCCAAATAGCATAAATAAAAATATAGATAAAAAATTTATTATTTTGGAAACAAGACAACAGCCGTTAGAAAAAATTACAGAAGACCAAGCACAAAAAATACAGAATTTAGAAAAAAATATAAGAAAGAAAAATCTGATTTTTTTCGGGGTGGAAGAAACAGAACATAGCTATTTTACCTTGCAGAAAAAAAATCTGGATATAATACACAATATTATGAAAGTAGATTGTCAACAGAGAGATATTGAATGTGTCTCACGCATGGGGAGAAAGTCTGAAAAAATAAGAACTGTAATTGTCACCTTAACAACTACGGGGAAAAAAATTGAACTACTAAAAAATAAGAAGTCGCTGCAGGAAACTGGCACTTACATCAAGGAGGATATCTCTCCTCAGATTCTTGAAGAGAGAAAAAAACTTAACATCAAACTACAACAAGAAAAACAACAAGGATAAAGGGGATATATTAAATACAATAAGCTTGTTATCCTACCTGAGAATACAGGTACCCAGCACGAACGTCAAAAAAGGAATCTATCCCAGTCCCCAGAAATACAGAGCGCAACCGGGAAAGAACAAAAAAATACTATTAAAAATCGTACAAAATAAAATAAAATGGAACAATATTTACAAAAAATAAACATATTAACACAGACAGTAACTCCCAACCGCACCAACCACCAACGAAGATATGACATAAACAAGCGACCTCTTCCTGACCCCCACCACGGCCGGTCACCGCGGGGGTCACAGACCACAACCCTCCACTCCACCCTATATACATATGTACATACAATGCTCGGTCACTATTATCAGAAGAAAGGCTTATAGAGTTCAAGCAATCAATATCAACGATTAAATAGTCATATTTAATCATCGGTTTATCAGAAATCAGACGTACGGATTATAATATAGGAGAAAGTGACAATCATATATTCTGTTATTTTGGCAAGACTAAGGGTCAGTATGGTGTAGGATTCCTTATCAAAAAACACCTGAAAAATTATATAGAAAGTTTCACAGCAATGAATGAACGAATCGGCATATTAAACCTGAAGTTTGAGAGTACAGATTTATCTATAGTCCAAGTACATGCACCGACCTGTGAAGCAACTGAACAAGAAATAAAAGAATTCTATGACCAAATACAGGCATCTCTTAAACACTGCAGCGCTAACCTTATAGTAATGGGTGATTTTAATGCCCGAATTGGTCGAAAATTGAAATGCAAAGACAGAGTATTGGGAAACACAAACTTCGGAAAAAGAGATAAAAGAGGCGAAACCTTACTTCAATTTTGCTTGGAAAATAATCTTTTCGTAATGAACAGCCTATTCAAAAAGAAAAGCAAGACTATATGGACATGGGTTTCTCCAAAGAAACAGAAAAGTCAGATAGATTATATCCTGTCAAATGTAAAAAATAAATTCACAAATATTGAAATAATAAATAACATGTTAAATAAGCAACATGTTATTCCCAAGTGACCACCGACTTGTGAGAAGTACTCTACTGTTAACCAAGACAAAAAAATCAAGAGCTACATATAAAAATTATAAACTTTCACTAAAGACCATAGAAGAGCAAGAAAAATATATTGAAACTTTAAAAACGAATATTAATAATATGGCATTGGAAGAAAATGAAGACATAGAGACGTACTACGCAAAAATCAAGCTAGCAATTGATGAAAGTTTAAAGTCACCATGTAGTAACAACACCTGTAAAAAACGGAACTTCATTATTTCAGACACAACAAAAAACCTAATAAATAGAAGAAACGAACTGATAAATAAAAAGAAACTAACTATTGAAGAAGTGTTAAGAAAGGTATAAAAGAGTTGACTACATGTAAATACTGGATTCCTTCTTTGAAAGATAACTCTGCCGGTAACAAACAAACTTTCTCAAGATCAGGTATAATAGAAGCCGCTACTGAATTTTATGAAGATCTATACACTTGTAGATCGCCAGCGAATATAGAAACTTTTTACTTACAGAACAATGATGCATTAATACAAAGATTCTCATGCGAAGAAATCCTGGCTAACATAAAGCATTTAAAGAAAGAGAAAAGCTGTGGCCCAGACGGTATATCAAATGAAGCCATTTTAACGGGCAAAGCTTTCCTACTACAACCTTTAACTACACTTTTCAATAAGGTTTTGGACGATAGAAAAATACCTACCGAATGGGTCAAATTAAATTTTGTACTCTTATATAAAAAATAAAACCCTACTGACATAAACAACTACCGACCAATAAGCCTACAATCGAATCTCTACAAGTTATTTGCTTCTTGTCTCGAGAAACGCCTTGCGAGCTACACTGAAGAGCACCAGCCAGTGGAACAAGCGGGATTTAGAAGTACATATTCGACTATCGACCACATCCACTCTCCAGATTTGATTATGGAGAAATACGAAGAAATGAAACGTCCGCTCTACCTAGCGTTCATCGACTACGCCAAGGCATTTGACTCTATATCCCATATCAGCATCTGGAAAGCTTTACAAGATTGTAATGTTCCATCAGAGACAATAGAGCTCATACAAGACATATATAAGAAAAGCACAAGTAGAGTAACACTGGATAGAGCCGGAACTGAATTTCAGGTCGGAAGAGGCGTACGTCAAGGTGACCCCTTATCTCCTAGACTTTTCATTACCGTCCTTCAAAATATAATGCAGACATTAAAATGGAGAAACAAGGGTATTAATATCAAAGGTCAATATCTGAGTAATTTAAGAATCGCCGATGACATCATACTATTTGCAGAAAACTCAACACAACTAGAGTCAATGTTAAATGAAATTAATTATGTCAGCAACGAAATTGGTCTAGAACTAAATACAATAAAAACTAAAATTATGACAAATAGTAACGAATTACCAATTCACGTTAACCGTGTCTTACTTGACTATGTCCATAAGTACACATATCTGGGCAAACAAGTATCATTTAAAAAAAGTAGACACTATGATGAATGAATGAGACGCGTAAATATGGCTTGGAACAAATTTTTGTGTTTCAAAGAAATCCTGAAGTCCAATACTTCAATTAAAGCAAAGAAATTGATACTAGACTCTTGCATTTTACCCTCGCTTACCTACGCGTCACAAACATGGATTTTTAACAAAAAAACCAGAGACAAAATAATAACAACACAAAGGGCCATGGAACGGAGCATTCTTAATCTGAAATTGAAACATAAAAGAAACAGTACATGCATAAGAAAAACAACCAAACTGATTGATGCTCTGGAGCACAGCAGAAAGTTAAAATGGAAGTGGGCCGGCCTTGTTGAACGAATGAGTGATGACAGGTGGGCCAAAAAAATAACTTAATGGAAGGGACCCACAGGAAAAAGAACCAGAGGCAGACCGGCGGAGAGATGGCTCGACGAAATTTTAAAAGCTACAGGAGAAAAACTGGTTTGAAAAAGCAAAAGATAGAACTACGTGGAGGAAAATGGAGGAGGCCTTTACTCTATGAAGAGGTCCTTAATAAACATTAATTAAAACCAAATTGTTTATATAATATAGATTAAGTATATATTTAAAGTGCACGCTATAACAACATGCTGTGAATCAAACATATTTCATGTAACTACGTACTTATTAAGGAAATAAAAAGGCTTTATTATTATTATTATTAATGCATTAGCATCTCAAAAAGTCGTAACAACTAAACACCTATAATTAATTTTAAACCTTACGAGGTTGATAAAGAATAAAAATTTCTTTGAGTAGCAAATGCACTTAAGCTATTCAAATTGGCTAGCAAAGCTTTTTTAAATATGCATGGATGATAAACTGTATAGTGCGTCTTAAAAATCTTGGCACATCCTAAAAATACGATACATAATGTGTGTAAGTAAATACATACATACATACATACAGGGAAAAATGTTATTCAGTATGTGTTAGCAATCAACAAACTATGAAAATATTACACATGCATTGATACAAATTCATTAGACTACACAGTATCTTAATTACAGGGGAGGGGTGCCAAAGTAGACAGTCTCTAAAAAGGTTTTCTCTAAGGACTACAGTATGGGGTTCTTCAAGAAATTAGTTATTGGATTTTTGAAGGGTAGGCAACGCGCGAGTGATAACCCTGGTGTTCTAAGCGTCCATAGGCCACGGTGACCGCTTACCATCAGGCGGACCGTGTGCTTGTTTGCCACCTTAGTGGTATAAAAAAAAAAAAAGTCCACGCGTAATGCACGTTATGTTCATCATTTTCGTAGCATTTTGTACGACGTCGTGCGATATCCTTGGTGGTAGTAAATCGCTAAGATGTTAGTTCCATGCATCGTTAGTAGACTTAAAAGCTACATGTAGCATACTATTTTATTCAAGAGTTCTAAATTATTGAGCACATACCTAAAATATTTAGATATAGCTAGGTAGGTACTCAGTCATACAAAAATACATTTAAATTTTACATTTTTTATAAGAATGTTTGGAACTTTGGCTTGGATTGTGTTTTTTTTGATGGCAGATATCTATTGATACACAATGTTTTTGTGCGTGTTAAAAAAGTGACGGATAAAATTGAGGTTATAATGAAACTCGACTTATCGTCACAACATATAAAATTTAACGACGACATCATAATAACCGTGTTAACCAGAAAAAGTAAAGACTGCCACGTTAAAACAACACCCTAATGCAATTTTATTATAAGAATAAAAGATAAAATCCTTATATCTTACCCTATTGTAATTTTAATAAGAACTAAACAAGTAAAGACTTATTCAAAAGCCTTCAGAGTATTTACTCAAAAGTTCATATTTGACCTTTTTTCCTGTTCTCCTTCACAAAATCCCGAGCTTTTTACATTATTCAACACTCGTAAAAGCTTCGCTGCTGTAAAGCTAAAAACAGCAAGACAGGTAGGTAATCTAAATGATAAGTCATTTTTGTCATAATTAATCCTAACATATCCGGTAGTTCCTATCTCTACTATGTTTTCATCGCTAATTCTATTTAGAAAAACTGGTTTAAAGGTAGATTTGCACTTGGTGATGGACTAAGGAACATAGGGTTGAACAATGGTTGACGACAATGTCGAGTTTCATTATAACCTTAATTTTATCCGTCACTTTTTTAACACGCACAAAAACATAGTGTATCAATAAATATCTGCCATGCCAAAACGAATGGACCAATTTTAATGGGTTTATTTTGTTTTATAGCTGATGTGATCGAGATGGTTCTTAGCTATAATTTATGGAGATCAGACCAGAAGTTTGGAGTCCATCAGCTCATCTCTTACTTGACAAAGGGTTCTTACCAAATTGAACTGGTCTAATTAATAGAAAATTCAGTGTACTTTAGTGGTATTTCGAACACGTGGCAACCTTTAGCTGATGATGCAGCATCAAGAAGGGGGGCATCTAATTATTACGTGGGGTGTTTATGGGAGGGGTCAAACCGTATCCTATTTAATCTCACGTGGGGCAGAGGGAGGGTTTCGGCATATATAAAGTATTTTTTCTTAAGAAACAGTGTGAAATTGCGAAAGAAATAGGTTGAATTATAAGAACGCGTTACTTCACAAAATCATGACTAAATCCTACACAACAATATTTATCGCGGTTATGCGAACGACACAGAGTACATTATGGTTTTTAAAATAAATTTACCGCAATTATTTTTGCCAAGGTTTTCATCGGATCCGCTAAACAGTGATCTTCGGGATATATTTCAAACCCTGAAAACGTGAAAACACGATTAATGAACTTTTGTTCGATAAAAAAATCATAAACCGACCCCTTTTCACTGTTTTTTCTAAAGTCTTAGCAAACAAATCTTCATAGTTCTAAGTGCTATTAGTTTACAACTTTTCTAAAGCATATCCGTGATAGTGCTTTAGACCCTCAGAAAATGCATTATTTGGTAACAATGATGTTGAAAGCCGCTGTTGAAATTTGTCTGAACCCTGTGCCAGCAAAGGCTACCCTGTAAATGCTCGTCGAATTCACCAAGTGTCGATAACCACAAAGGTGCGACGCCCTTCACACGATCGATCAAAATCACGCCTTCGCAAATCAGAGCGCGGTGACGTGTGGTAGCCCGTAAAATTACAAGCCGTGAGAAGCCACCTTAACATGTTGAACCGTCAACTAGAGTACGACCTATATAACTTTGCACGTTGTGAAATGCGAAACTATACTTCAATGGTATATTATTTTGTTCACCTCATTTACAGTGGTGCCTCTTGCTACGCCGAAACTTACGAGACGCAAACATAGAAATAAGGTCGTCTTAAATGATACAATTACAGACATTTTCTTATCTAACTCTGGTTTCTTTGGGCCGATCCTTACCAAATTAAAATGGGACCAATCCGCGAGTTACCCATTCATAAATGTAAATATTGTTATACTCTGTTCTTAATCCGCAAAGATATCACGTAACACACATACAAAAAAAAGAACATACAGACGAATTGAGAACCTCCTCCTTTTTTGGAAGTCCACTCCACTTTAATTATGTGTTTAAATCCCCAAAATATGAAACTTTATGTAATTTATTTCAGCAGTTCACACACAAAATATGATGTTTTCCCCAAGTATCTGTAAAGAAATGGCCAACTAAAAAGAATAAAGTCTGTTTTGTATATTCAATAGAGAGGGATGTTTGCTTTTCATACGCAATCACGGCCAGGCGTGACGTGTGTGACAATAGCTTTGTGTGACGCCTCAGTGTCTCGCTTTAGTTAGTACGGTCGGAACAAGAAAGTGCACAGAATATCATTCATATATCTACATTTCTAAAACGCTACTTATGTGTATATCTGTCTATATCACTCCTTAGAATTCGATATCTATTAATACATTTTGATTCGGTTTTGATCATCGTGTAAGATATAAGGTATATAATCGGTTCTCTGGTTCATCACAAAAACGCCACTAAAGCTATTTCAGTACATAGCCCCAATCCGATATTTAGTTATTAGTAGAAATTTAGTTATAATAGCTAAAACAAAATCGACTTAAATCATTTTTAGAAACAAAACTGTCTGTATACCATTATACCTACATACTTACAGAGTTAACCTACCTAGTTATACCTATATGTTTTCAGAAATATAAAACCATATTTTTATTCTAGTTTGAAATAAAATTTATTATATAGTACTTGTGTTTCGATAGCCGGGGGTAAAATTTGCATGAAATATTCATAAGTCTATGTTTTTGAAGCGAAGAGCGTGAGTAACATAGTTGAATAGGGGAACGTAATGGCCACGTATTTGCAAATTACAGAACTAAAGCACGCGAAATGATTTTCAAGGAATTTTCAACAATGGAATTCAAGTTGTTTGATATCCGTTGGACCCCCAGTCTTACCACCAGCGGTTCCATGGTTACTTTTTCATAACCTTGGTGCCTCAATGGAACCACGGTTAGTTTTTTCTAACCCTGGTACCATTGATCTTGTGCATGTTGCATGTAAGTAATAAATAAAAGTGTTTTCTTTCTTTCTTTCTATTTTTTAAAAAAGCAGATTCTTAGTTTGACCTGTGTGTATGTATATATTTATGTTTGTCCGTGATTATTTCGCGTTTGGCTGAACCGATTTTGATGCGGTTTTCTTTCTTTCTTACTATTTTTAAACTTAAAAAAAGGCGGTTCTCATTTTGAGTTTCAAGAGTTCCTTTGATTTCTCCAGGATCCCGTCAATGTATCCCGACCTGATAACCATGGAGCCATGGGTATCCATTTGTTGAATACCAAAACCTTTTCCAGAATGTAACAAATATATTTTCTGAAAACCTATTTTTTTTTTGAAGTCGGAAATATACCTATAATTATATATAATAATATATAATATATATATATATAGGGTTGCCATACGTCCCGTATATATGGGATTGTCACCATATTTGAGAACCTTGTCCCGTATTTGCTATTGCGTCCCGTTTTTTAATTAATTCCGTTAATGTACATGTTTGCAGCAATACAAATCGCAAATCGTCAATTTCATGATTTTTTAATAAGTTTGGGATTCAGGACATCATAGTTATTTCATGTTTTAATATCTTGTCATAAAAAATATAGTTTTTTTAAAGTTATTGCTAATCTCGAGAAATATTACCTAAAACGTCCCGTATCAGTCCCCAATAATTATGGCAACCCTATATATATATAAATAACGAGGAGAGTTGTGTAAGTCTCATATTTTTCCTTCTGCTAGTTTAAGGGGATGGGGGGTGTAAAAGTTGAAAGTTTTAGAATGCTTTTGTTGTTTGTGTACTAATACTAGCTTACATACCAAATTTAAGCTTTTTAGGACTTCAAGAAGTACCCTAAGAATTTTAATGATCATCAGTAAATCAGTGACGAAATCAGGTTTTTTTTGAATACCAATAAAAGCTGTGCAATTGATACTTTATATGTTTAATAAGTCCGCTTTTGACATCATATCCCGAAAGTTTGGTTTATCTGGTATAATCTAAACCCAAGTTATGAGGGTTCAAAACAACGACGAAGCGCTTCGAGAAATGGTAGGTAGTGCCCTCGCGCTTCGCTTGGCGCGTGTTGGTCAGATATACGGGTCGAAATCGTGTAAGTATTGTATGTATTTGGCATTTCGACCCGTTACATGTGTTTCTTTAGAATGTTTATAAGCCACGAAAGTAAATAAACATTAAAGTGTACATCTCAAAGGTCAACCGAATCGTATACACGTAAAGTCAAGGCTGCTACTTAACACACACACACCCACAACCAAACCCACACACACACACACACACACTCACACACACACACACACACACACACACACACACGCGCACACACATACATAAAAAGGTGTCTATGCCTGTATGTGTAGTTTCGACAAAAAGTTTTTGTAGACAAAAATAACTTACATTAAAAGTAAATGAGCAGCTCACTTACCATTAGTCCCAACTGAATTCAGTCAAAGTTTTTCCCATCCATTATATTACGTTCGTTTTCTTTACTTTTTAAGATTGCCAAAGTTTTACCGGTTTCCAAAAAGAATGTTTGCTGTACGAGAATTGCACAACTTGGAGTGTTTCATACCTACTATTATAGTTGCCAGAAGTTGAAAATATGTATTATATTGGATTGCGTGTTCTAAAGGTGAGGTGGTCTAAAGAAGGGAGGCAACTCCTGCCTGCCACCACTTTTTAATGCTGGACGTAGTTTCTATTACTCAGTAAAATCGAGCACCTAAATTAGAACAATTTTATAAGGGCGCCTTAGTAGTAGAATAACTTTATTTTATATATGAACCGAAATGATAAATGATTTAAATTGCAAATATGTATATTGTTGCCACATGACTAAAATAATGTCTGGTACCTATTAGCAGAGTTTATCGAGTAAGTTCTCTTTCAAACATAATGTCTGGTCTGGCCCTATGCTAGGGTTTCACTTGCGTGTAATGCCGATAAGTAGCGCGTTCTTTGACATAGTGCGCATGTATGGCCGGGTGTTAGCGCGCTAATTTGCTATTATATCTATATATATAATATTTTATTATATTATATCTCTATACACACATCTATAAAGATATACAAAAAAGATATCTACAAAAAAACACAGCGACACGCGTCCGACCTTCCGACTTCGACTTCTTTAATCCTATGGACTGCACAATAGCCTCAAATTGTCCATCCTTTAGAAAGAGACAAAGCAAAATTCTTTATGTTTATTAAAACAACTTAGAAAGAGACGAGAGATCAGAGTTTCGCGTTGTCTCTGTCACAATTTTGCAACCTTTTTTTTACAGCTGGCTAAGATTGGCTGGAGAAGATTCCAGTCTCAAGCGTTTAAAATGTTTGTTAGGTAGATAGTATGTGTTTAGATTTAACACACAGGTTATCTTTTCATATAGATGGAGTCCAATGCTTTGACTTCTAAACAGTATTTAATAAAGTAGTAAAAACAAATAACATGCCTTATTGAAACGTAACTCATAAATATGGCAGCTTATCGTATAGGCTACCTGTCTTGCTTCTATTTGATTTACAACAGCAAAGCTTTTGCAAATGTTGAATAATGTAACGGTGTTATGGAGCTTTGGGATTTCGTTTGGCCGTTTAGAAAGAAAAGGTAAATAAAAGGTCAAACGTAAAAAGGACTTTTAACGTATGATGAATAAATGTAGTATAGCATAAGTCTATAATTTATTTAACTATTTATGTATTATTATTTTTTAGTAATAAGTAAGAATGAAAGCTTCTTTGAAAAAGTATATAGAAATAGGCATAATTTATATGGATTACCTACAAATATAAGTCCATTGTACTTTTTGTTAATTTTTGGTGATTGCACACTAACTACTTTTTCGTTTCTTATGCTAGAAGTGTGTGTCATTATAGCTCTGCGCAGCGTTCCTACGCTATAAAGAGATGATAGTCCCTAGGGGCTAAAGTATTTTTGTTATTTGGTTTTTGTGCGTTTGCTGTAGTAGGTATTCGAGTCTATAAAGCTGGCGTAGCCAAGTCATAAGGCCACGATGCAACTTATACCACATTTTTTGCTATTATTTTGCTAATTTTTTGCCAAAAAATTTATTTTTTTCCTCCACCAGTTTCCGAGATACCATGGTCTTGCTAGCTTTAGACTAAAGCTAGCATAGCCACCATCGTATCTCCGGACCTATTGCACCTATCAAAACGGGGTTTGCACCATATTTTTTGCTATTTTTTTGCTATTACTTTGCCTTAGAACTGATTTTTTTGCTCCACCAGTTTTTGAGATACCGTGGTTTGAGTCCTGAGAAAAGACATATGCTACTTGAAACGGTCAAGTATGAGTCGGTTTTTTTCTATAATTGAGGAGTTGCCGTTGAAATCCTACACTGATAACTGAAACCGAATTTAGGGCGGGTGGAACCGCGGGCAAAAGCTAGTTGTAATATATCACCGAAATCGTTAATAAAAGGCAAAAAAAAAATAGGTATCGATAGGTGCAATAGGTCCGGAGATACGATCTAAAGCTAGCAGGACCATGGTATCTCAAAAACTGGTGGAGCAAAAAAATCAGTTCTAAGGCAAAGTGATAGCAAAAAAATAGGGTGCAAACCCCATGTTGATAGGTGCAATAGGTCCGGAGATACGATAGTGGCTACGCTAGCTTTTGTTTGAAGCTAGCAGGACCATGGTATCTCGGAAACTGGTGGAGCAAAAAAATCAATTTTTTTGCTCCACCAGTTAAAAATTAGCATAAAAATATGGTATAAGTTGCATCGTGGCCTTATGACTTGGCTACGCAAGCTTCATAGACACTAGGTATTCGTTTATAGTTATTCCTGTAGAAAATCAGCTGAATTGGTTGCTCCGCATCGGCACAACAAACAAACAGACTAAAACAAAAGCATATGTATTCGTTTGAATAAGCTGTTATTGCACGACTCATAAGCGGAGCGGTGAGGTAGTGCTCTACTCTCGACATGTCAAAAAACCCAGTCTTTCGAAACTTAAAAGACGTTTTTTTTTTAATATAACACTTACAGAATAATATTAGTGCACTAATATGAAGTTAAATAATCTGTCTAGCACATATGGTACATTTTATAAACACTTATAATAAATAATAACATTAAAACTAATCATTCTTGGACGTCCGTGAGTCTGTGTTTATGTGACCATGTATGTGGCAGAGAAATTGGTCGAAAAATTCATCTTACCGGAATACTTTTGTTTTTAATATATAAAATATTACACTGTGCTGATTCCTAGTTAATATTAGCGTTCTAAGTACTGTCGTTTAATTATAATTTATAAAAAACTAATATACCACTGTATATCTATATATATATTTTTTTTTTTTATTTTATAGTATATTTTTTCCTCACCTTATTTGTTATTTTATTTTAAAAAACTTGAGTTTTTGTTTTAGAATTTTTTTTTTAAATGTGAATGACCACCGCTATGAGGCATGCACTATTGGATTTTCGAAATTTTAATTTTTACGACTTATGGTCGAACAAGCCACAATGCACAGCAAAATTCGTTTAATATTCTATTATAATATTAAACTAAAATATTTAATATTCTACCAGCTTTTACTTTTGTAGTCTATTCCAAAATTAAGTTTAACCCTAATACAAATGCCTTTATATAAATAAAAAAAGTTATGAAGCCTCTCCGAGGCTCTTACTTATAGGCAGAGATAAGTGAATAGCGATACCTTTCTGTATGAACTTTTAATCTTTGACCTTTTATTATAGTTCCGCATACTAGACTCCAGGTGGCATTAAATAATGCTAGTGATAGCTAGAGGCTAAATCCTCAAAGTCATTAGCGTGTGTTTCACCCTTAATCCGTTTTATTAGATTTAATCAGACGTAATATAGGCATATTAGATGATTACTCTAGCAGTTATCAAGATAATTATCTGAATCGAACACCAAAGTGAGATGTAATAAAACCTTTTTTAACTTTTTAATACACACAGCTTTACGCAAATAGTGGTAACAAGTAATAAAGTATTGCTAGAAAGGCGAGAAATCTCAAGAAAATCTAATTTGCTGTGCTCCAAGCTACAGCAAAAGGCGAACTGGCTGTGGCAGGCAGTAGCGTATCAAAAGGCTTTTGAAATATTTATAAGGGCAAAGGTGTTTTAAGAAGACTGAAAAACAGAGTAAGTACCTACCCTAAACTTACGCTTTTACATGTAGTTAACTACTGGTCTATGAAAAACAACCTTAGTCAAGAGCATGTTGGTTCAAAAGAGACTGCACATAAAAATATTCGAAATAGAACTAAGTATTTTTCACTGCACGATTTAATTAAAGTTTTACGTTAATCACTTAATAATAATAAGACGTTAGATAAAGATAATAGTTGGCAATAGTTATAATAAACTTTATTAGAAAGCAATGGTAACGTGATTAATTGAACGGAAAATGGTCCGTTTATGTACAAAACTAGTAAACCGATTTTAATGCCATATTCGCTTTCGGATAGCCTTAGAGCTATTATTACAGCTTAGAGCGATATTTTTCTGCGTAATTTCACTTCACTGCGAAATCAGATTCACGTGGTCTAGGCTGCGGGCAAAAGCTAGTAACAATAGTAGATTATTAACTAAGAGATGTAAGGGCACTTACTTCGATCGAGCGCCAAAATATCACGTCAAAAATGGGCATTAAATTATTTCTTTCAGTCCTTCATACGCTAACAACTAACAACAAAAATGGCGTAGTTATTTACGCGATCTAGCATAAGAGATCTCTATGCGCATATACATTTGTCTAATGAACATAAAGCTAAAATCGAAGATGTTGATGTCAAATAAAGTTCATTTTTCTGTAACGGCAATATTTTTCAAACTGAAGGACAGCTTTTTATAAAATTCATTTATATCACATAAGTGATGAAAAATGTAATACAATATTTTCCTTAGCTTTATGCTTATTTTAAATTATATGTTATTAATTACATTTCACTACTAGTAAATTAGAAGTTATGAATTAAAAATAGAAAATGTATTGATTCGGGAGTTATTTTTATAAGATTTTACTGATATCTTTCTCAGTTACTGTATTTATCTATCTCAGAAATTAGTAATTTTATAGCAAATGTGTATAGGTAGGTATGTTATTTTTTCCAGTTTAAAACTTGCAGCAGGACGGCGTAATTGATTTTAAAAACGAACTGAAAACTTGCAAATTTAGAGGCCGGAGCCTTAATAAACGCAAACTAAGATATAAGTAATATTATATTAAGCATTCAATATGGTTATTGACTTAAGCATCCACGATAATTACAGTAAGTTATCTCAACAATTCTTCTCATGTTTATGGATAATGTAATTTCCTTTTTATGATATCGTGATATTTCATAGACCTATAAAATCTTGTTTTGACGGTTTACGAGCCAATATTATTGCAATCTGGAATAGAAATATTGACTGAAAGTACGCATGAAGCAATTATTACAACATCTAGTACTAGTTATTGAAACTATTTTTAGAGATCCGCGAAAAGTATCGATACTTGGGAAAACTCGTTACTTTTGTTGCGGTGCCGAGTATATATAGGTACCTACTCGATACTTTAGTATACGATACTAGGTTCTGACCTGTACCAGTACTCGATACTTTCTAAAAGATCTTGTTAGGCCCTGTCAAGTATTAGGAATAGGAATCTTTTACCTTTAGCTTGATTATATTTTGCTAGGTCTCCCAGTTATGATTACATACACAGTAAAATTGTTAATATATAATATACTTTATTGCGCATAAAGAATACAAAAACAATTAAACAATAAAAGTAATAACAAATTGGCGGTCTTATCGCTAATGAGCGATCTCTTCCAGACAACCTTTGGGTAGAGGAGACTTTATAAAATTATTGAGTAGAATGTGCTAACTGAAACTTAAAATAATATATACATTTATAGCAATAGCTAAATTTATATACATATGAATAATAAATAATACTAATACGTACAAACATCTAAACAAAATAAATATATATATATATATATATCAAATACATAACAAAAAATAAAAATAAAAATAAATAAATACACAAACTACATACATCTTAAATGATATAGATGAATAAACAGTGTTGATGAGACAGCTTAAATTTTTAAGTAATGTGTGATTACGAGATTTTTAAATATTCTTTTTTGACATCAAAGGGTAAACTATTCCATAGCCTTATGGCTGTGACAGTGAATGAGTCATTATATGCTTGCGAATAATGTGTTGGGGTTTTCAGCATCATGTTTGTAGTGGCGCGATGAGCTGTAGAGCCTATAAAATTGAAACGCTCTTTCAAGTATAACGGAGTACACGGATTGAACAGTACGTTGTAGAGAAGAAACAGAAAATGAGTATTCCGGCGAAGGCGAATTGGGAGCCACTTGAGTTTTAATCGAAATTCGGATATATGATCATATTTACGTAAACCAAATATGTATCTAATACATAGGTTCTGTAGTCGCTCAAGCTTATTTAATTGCTCCTCAGTAAGGTCAAGATAGCTACCATCCGCATAATCAAGGACAGGTAGCAGTAGTAATTTAGCCAGTGCAATTTTAGTGGTAATGGGCAAGAAGTTACGCAATCTGCTAATAGATTTAGCTGTAGCAAATATTTTTCTGCTAACTTCTTTTAATTGTGGTTCCCACGAAAATGTCTGGTCTATGATGATGCCCAAGTTTTTTACAGTCTCCCTATATGGAATGACTGTTCCATTAATACTCACTTTAGGAAGATTTTGTAAATTAATATTAGATATCATTCTTGAAGTACCCACAATGATAAGTTGCGTTTTATTTGGATTTACGTTTAGACCATAAGAGGTACTCCAATCCATAATGCAAGCAAGATCGTTATTTATAATCGCAACTGCACTTCTTAGTTCACTAACTGGAGCCTGAGTATATCTTTGTAGATCGTCTGCATATAGATGGTAGAGAGAAGATAAATTAGATGTTATATTATTAATGAAAATAGCAAAGAGAAGTGGAGACAACACGCCACCTTGCGGGACACCAGCATTGGTGTAGCACCAAGTAGAGAAGGAATCATCTACCTTGATCCGCTACCGGCGCCCACGCAAGTAACTTTGAAACCAGTCGATTGCTGTTGGAGATATGTTAAGAGAACTTAAAAGTGAAAGTAGTATATCAAAGTCAACAGTGTTAAAGGCGTTGCTAAAATCTAATAGTGTTAGCACTGTGACTTTTCTGTTTTCTATACCGAGACGAATGTCATCAGAGATTTTGACAAGTGCAGTAACCGTACTATGTCCAGGACGAAAACCAGATTGAAGGGGATTTAGTAAGTTATTTTTAGTGAGGAAATGACACAGCTGTTCATGAACAAGACGTTCAAGAACTTTAGAAAGGAATGGTAAGATGGATATGGGACGATAATCGGAATAACAGACAGGATTTGCTTTTTTCGGCAAGGGAATAATTAATGAATCTTTCCAGGAACCTGGAAATTCGCCAGAGGCAATAGAGTGATTAAGGATATTTGTGATGATAGGAATAATAATGTCAAGGATAGGAAGGATCATGTTACGGCTAATGCAGTCACTCCCCACAGCGTTAGAAGATATAGCGATAATGCTCTTCTTAACATCACAATCAGAAAATCGACTTAAAAAAAACGGAGGAAAGTCAGGAGTTGGTTTTAAGGAAAGTGAGTTCAGCGTATTTATTTTTTTGTTGCCTTCAATAGCAACATTGAAAGGAAAGTGATGATTAAGAAGATTGACATCAATATCATGTGAAAGGGGAATACGATTAGACTTACCAACTCCTAATGACTTAAGAAATTTCCAGATTTTTGCTGGATCACCGTTTTCAACGGATTTATGGATATAGCGTCGTTGTGCATCTCTACACATTCTATTGCAGCGATTCCTCAGGAGTTTATACTTAGCAAGGTTGCTTTCACAAGGGTTGGTTTTAAATTTAACTTTAGCATGATTTCTTTTAACCATCATCTGTTTAATTTCCTCAGTAAGCCACTGTGCGGGTAAAAGGTTTTTTTAATCATTCGAATTGGGGCATGGGTGTCATAAAGGTCAGTGATGACTTTGTTAAATAATAAAATTTTCTCATCAACTGAAGATGCTTTGATAACAGCGTCCCAATTTAACTTACTAGCGTCATCGCACAGACGGTTCACATCCATACCACTAAAATTGCGTTGCTGAAGTATTCTTGACTTAGCTTTAGGAGGACGTAATTTGTAGGATAGATAAATCAGATCGTGGTAAGAAAAGGCATCAGCAGCGCACTGACCATGTTTGTACACATGTGTTGGGGAGGAAACTATAATTAAATCTAAAAGGGAGGGTGTACAATTAGGAAAGAAATGTGTAGCTTTAAGGGGTAATATTTGTAGGTTGCATCCCTCTACAATACTGTTGAGCAGATGAGAACGTCTATCTTTTTTTAACAAACAAGTGTTAAAGTCACCCATAACAATTGTGTGGTCGTAGAGTGGTGTTAAATTTTCTAAAAGGCTTTCAAAAGAAGAAAAGTAATTAATATGTAAATTGGGACTATAGAAAACTCCAAGAAGAATTTTGCAGCTTGCAAGTTTTACCTCAATAAAAATATGTTCGGAGGTATTAGAGGAAATTTGATCAGAAATGTTAATAATAGAGAAGGAAAATTATAATATTTTTATATTTTTTTTGTAGTTATCGATTTTTTACAATAAGTTAACAATACCTACAGGAAACTGGTATATTTAAACTAAGTTTTACTTCTGTTATATATAATTGGGTCAAAATTAAAATAGTGTTCTCTAACTTTATAAGCTTACCACGTAATTACCCTGATATTTTAAAGGCAATTCCGTTTAAATGAATCGATTATTTTTTTAAACTAGTACCTTAACAACTGAAAGAGTAATGAGTAGGTCAGGAGATTAAAGGTTCTAGATTAATAAAACTTATTTTTTATAAGAATATAACAGAAAATTTGAGATTTAAGACATAATGCGAACGAAGAATTTCCTCGGTAATATCATAATTTAATTACTGTGTCCTTTTTTTTTCTATGAATAAATTTAAACAATTTAAGGTTTTTTTGTTTACATTGTGTATCAAAAAAAGGTACCTACATGATACATAAGTAACTCAATACTTTTTTCAATGCTGATACCACTATCGATACTTTTGTTACAATATTACTCATGAGTACAGTATTGATACTTTTGTTCCGATTCTAACTATGTTGCGTCAAGATCGTGCTCTGTTGGTACAAGGCATAATGACTGCCTGCCGAATCGAACGGCTTGGGTTCGATTCGATCCCCCCACGCTCAGGAAGTCTTAAGTCTTAAGTCTAGTTGTTTTGTTCTATGTATACATATTATTTAATGTATTTACAAAAAAATAGAGATTTCTATCCGGTGTCTATCTATAGTTCAAGTTTTAGTTATTTTAGATTTCACTGAGTAATGTCTTTTTGATTTTTAACCGAAAAAGTAGGTTTAAGTTATTTACAACAATTTTCAACTTCAATCATTCCCTTGGATTTTTGATACATACATATTTTGCCAACCATATCCTGATTCTTACAATTATATCAAAACGTTTAAATCTTCCTTTTGCGTTTAATTGCAGAATATCTAGTTATTGCCTTAGCCTCTCTTTGTCCCCAATTCACTACATGGATGCAGTATGATCTATAAAATACATACCCAAAAATCTTTCTAATTTCTTCCTTTATTAGTAACAACTTATAAGTTATATATATGGGTACAACAATCCAGTACCTGTGTTGATTCTCTTACAAATTATTTGAACTAACTCTCTTAACAAAATTGCCTTACTGTAACCTTTTATTTAATAAGTTAAATTAAATATACACAGTAGCTGTTCTTTGCGCGTTCAAACAATGTTACAATAAAGTTTGTCATAACACGCAGTTCCAAAGCGCGATCATTTGTGAACATTCGTGCGTACTTCAAATTCAATTTGCAATAACAATTGCTTTGTGCCAATTTTGTTATTATGAAACGCGATTCGATAATATACCAGTGTATGACGTATATATAATTTAGGTTATACGATTCGATTAATCAGTTTTCTTCGAAAATTTTGTTGCAAACACACTTAGGTACTCGTAATTATCCAGTCGAAGTTGGTCGCAATTTAGAATTCTGAGTTAGTGTGTGTGTGTGTGTGTGTGTGTGTGAGTCTGTGTGTTGGTTTGAGAATGTTTAGTTATATATTTACTTGGTCATGCTTGCGGGTATTTTTTAAAACAAGGTTGATAGGCACGATGTACTTATGATAAAAAAAAACTAGCTGTTCTTCGCGGTTTTGGCCTCTTGGAATTTGATATATTTGATATACTTATTATAAAATCGATTCCCGCAACAATTTACAATGATATACATTAGCCTATGTATTTTTTCATTATTCGAGCTATCTCTTTTCCAAATTTTGTCTACTGCGGTTTAATGTTTCGAAAAGTAATTATAGATATAAACAGATAACAGACACACGCAAAAAGTTCCTTTAGCATTTACAACATTAGCGCTAACGTTTGTTTCGTGTAGACCAAAGATGACTTGTGTTGTAGACCTATTTATTGCTTCATAGATCCGTATAAGATCTGGACTGCGATAAACGTGGTCTTAGCTGGAACTATGTCAAACCATCCATTAGATCTAAATCTATGTTATGAGTTCATGAACTAAACATAAAATTAACTAACCACGTGCCACATGAGGAACGCACAAAAAAAACAATGATTATGTGGTCAATACATTGAGCTATTATCTTAACACCAGACGCTATGAACAAACATCATGAAGGTTTCTGTTCCAATAACAAAGACGTCCTTTGATAAAATTAATAACAAAGAATTAACCTTGATTTAAACTACTATAAAAATTTTGATTTGTAATTTTATTTGGATTTTACGAATTTAGGTTTATCGAAACTAGAGTTGAAGCCGAAAATTTTAATTTGCCGTCTTCTAAATTCACGAAACAATTTATGGGTCAAAATTCTTTTTGTGTCCGTTGTACATTTTAACGCATAATTTTTAACTTATTCAATCTTCAAAAAATATTATTTTCTTATTCAGATTGACATACGTATACCCGAATGATGACTTATATCGAAATATTTGGGCTCAAAAAAAAAGTTTGGTTACGCAGTGGACATTATATTTGAGGACTGTTAACGCAGTGATAATTTGAGTATCAAATGAGACTTTTTTGTGATGTAAAACCTAGTAGGGTGATGAAATTAATAATAAACATTGAGGCCTAGTTGAGGATCAGCGTAAAACTACTAGGAAAATATTTCGAAACATCTACAATTTTGTAAAAGTGTTTTCAAATTTCCATCTCTATTTTAAGCACTAAAATGAATTTTGGCCCAATTACAAAATTTAAAAAGGTTTTCCTTTCCTATAAAATGCAAAAGAATATTATGACGTTTAAGTAAGTATTCATTATACTATTTCAAAGAGCGAGCGTAGTAATTAGTCATATATCAATGTCAGGTCATAGGCGACTCCAACGCGGCGCCAAATTGGGATTAATAACGTTCTAACAATGAAAGTCCACGAATTTCTTCCACTGATTGTTATCAAGAAACGAGGAAGACAAATTGGGGAACATTAGGAGAAAAGTTTATCTTTGTACAGCTAAAAAATAAATCAGGTCAGAATTATTTAGGTAAAATAAAATAAAATAATTCTTATTAAATACAAAGCTTTTTATTCTTTGCAGATATGTTCTATCTATAAAAATAGAACTGAACGTAGTAAATATGCATGTTAAATTAATATCAGACGGTCTTTAAGCTTGTTTCCCACCTTAGTAATATAAAAAAACCATTGCTATTAATCGTAATATTATTAACATTGTAACGTGACAACTTGTGCCTTTCACTTTTTATGTCTGTCTCTCTCGCTATTAGGCGGGCTAACCATGCCGCGTGCCTCTCACTCGCTCTCATTGTGAGCGCATAACGTGAGCGGAGCGTAACGCAGTTTCTTGAAGTGTCACCCGGCAAACCAATTTATAAGACGTTGTCACGTCAAAAAATATGTCTAAGTAATTACCTATATATAATTACTTAGTTTTTTCTTTTACCGCCATCAAATTAGAGATGAACTTATACCTAGTAGCTTTAAGCTTTATGGTTTTAAATGGAATCATTATATATAAAATCCCTAATCCCTCCGCATCATGTTGAGCACGGAACGTGACAAAAATATCTTCTCGTGTCGACCATACCTATAAATTATGTTATTCTTGTGACCGTTAAGGGAAATTATGTTATCGTAATGTGTGTGACATTATGTAATGATTTCATTAAGATATTTTTATTAATAATACGTGCTTATCGCACCTTTAAAACAAAGTTGCAAAAACGAAGTAACTAAAATGCTAAAGTAATATTTGCCTTTTGTAAAGTAGGTAACTGTTTCTAAAACTAACTAAACTTATTAACTGACTGACTGTTCTAACTGACCTTTACATTTTAAATCACACTGATGATGACAGTCTACACATTTACATGTTCATCGGGTTGGATGTTGAATAAAAATCCGACACGGCGATGCAGACAGTTCTCGAATAGCCCTACAGTATGTGAAGTCATAGGCAACTTGGAACCGTTTAACCGCCAGTCTCACCGCGCACCACATCTCAAGATTGCTGGGTCTAGGTCGATGGCCGACTTTATAAATTGAATGTTTAGGCCATGGTTTGTATTTAACCACGAAAAAAATCTCCTTAGTCGTAAAACACAAACGAACATGACAATAGATAAATTTAAAACAGAAAATTATTGTTAATATTTTTGACAAAAATTATCAGAATATATGTATATTTTTTTATTTGTAAAGACACGTAAATACGGTTTTATTTTCGGAGATATAGACTATTTGTCAACGCTCCAAAAGAATAAAATGTAGACAAATTAAGTTTTTGACAGTCAGTTTACGCATGTGCTGAGTAACTGTCGACCCTCAATTTCAATTTCACTAGAATTTTGTAATCAAATAAATAACATGTTTTCATACTGCAAATCTAATAGTATTACTGAAATTACTCATTACCTAATGTTTTTGAGAATATTAAATAGTTTTGGGTTTATACATGAAATAATTAAAAAATTGACATACGATTGGAATAAGGATTGTCTTCGGAAGTCAGGTCCCAGGTTTGTTTTAAAATATGCGTTGCCCAACATTGGTCTTGAAATATTACAACCAAAGCATTTAAGAATTCTTACTTCGCACAGTAAGTGAAAGAAAAGAAAAGGTAAAATATATGGAAGTATATATTTTCTCTGATAATAAAAGTGAATGCTATGTAGTTTTCCGTTTCCTAAAGTGCACTTAACCCTATCCCTTTGATCATGAAACCTATCGTGTCCATTCGACTTGTGGAAAGGTTTATCGGCTAGTTATTATTTCAGAAAACATAAAACGAGGCAATAAGGAAGGCGACCCCTTTTACATCCCGCCCTTGACCCGCCCGCCCCAACCGAGGCGCAGCGCGTGACGTCATCGGGCTTGGCATGACGGTCGACCCGCTGGGGTTTCACAAACTGCAGATTTTTGTACTGGATTTTTCTGGCGTTTTCTTTAAATTACTGGGAAATAAAATAGTAGACTATGAAAGAAAATTAAATAATAATAAAATGTGATTTGTTTATTATATATAAGATCAGTCAAAAAATATAAAACCAAAATAAAGAATTTAAAAACACCAAATGGCATACACGGAGCCTTTGTCCGTCCGCCCGTCTTTACCGTCTATAGACTTGTTATTGTGACAGTGTCGTAATTCTAGATTTCGAAATAGTAGATTTGCAGGGAGCATTTTTTTTTATTTTTTTTAACTGACTTAAAAAAATAGGTAATTTTTGTGCTAACATTAAGTTTGTGTTAACACTACCAAATTGATTCGGATAATTTTTAACAAAAGTATTTGCCTCGATAGCGGTCAAATTTCTTACACATTTCAGCACATAATTTGTATTTCTTCCATCTGTGTCTGCAACTTTCCGATATTTGACTTGACGGCGAACACCTGGCTCAATATTCTACCTGCTTAGGCTTTTTCCTAACTTTTTAGTAGATATTTTAATTTTACTCTTTTTGAGACTTTACCTAGATTAATATGGTTCAATATTTTAGGCATTCACCGAAATTTATTGTTAGATATATTTTGAAATCTTACACATAATTTAGGTCCAAGTTTAAAAAAGCAAAATATTAAGCTTAATTGAATTTATGACAAATTCTTTGAAAAAGTATAGCATCTGAAGAATCGAAAGAAATATATGTTATGAAACTAATTTTTGTCTAGTACTTATTGAGTGATTTTTTTTTTGTATTTGATGTTAAAAAAAATCGTGACTATCGTTACAACACTTATGCAAATTATTTTATTAACTTATCACACAAGGAAAGATGTAACATGCCACGACGCGCACTCATCAATAGATAGCATATAACAGTGCTAAATACTGAAAAATAGCGAATTGTCGTTTCCTTCTACTGAATTTGGTCGCGAAACTCAAAATGACAAGCCCTTGTCATTATAAAAGTTTCATAAATTGTGGCAAAAAAAGTATTGCAAATCGTAAAAACCTCACAAACTCAAGTGAAATTGTCAAACACATCAACTACTTAGTGCATTCACTGTAAATTTTAGCTTCCTTCTACTGAATTTGGTAGCGAAACTCAAAATGACGAGCCCTTGTCTTTATTTAGTAACTTATTTGAAATAAAAGTTTTGTTAAATAAAAGTTATTTCATAAATTATGGCAAAAAAAGTTTTGCAAATCGTAAAAACCTCACAAATTCAAGTGAAATTGTCAAACACATCAACTACCTACTTAGTGCATTCACTGTACATTTTAGCAAAAAGAAAAAAAAATGTACTACAAAACAGTAAAAACGTGAATCCCACTCAAAAACTTGAAAGTTTAAGGTTCATAATGACCATTATGGTACTCATACAAATTATTCAACAATTACAAAACAAATACATCTCACAGTAATTTAGATAATGTATTTTGAACTTTAATACAATCACGAATTAAAGTATCTTTTAGGGTAGTTTCATTATATGTTAAACTTTGACTTTTGATTTCATTCAGTCATTTAAGCTTAGGCACATCTTAAGAATTGAAACAATTTGATTAGTTTTTAACGAAATAATGTCATAATGCCTAATAATGATATAAAGGTGTTTACAAAATTTTTTAATTATATTTTGTTGATTAAAATAGGAATTTGCGGCAAAAGCAGTAATAGGCGAGTTTACTAATTTTCAAAAAGTATTAAAAACAGATAGCGCAATTCTTTTACTGTATGAAAATAGAATTTAAAAACATTGACTATATCTTTTCGTTTAATATCAATGGCTGCTACGCAAGATTTTGGCATAACACACAGATATCATTGCTAATTATATTTATTGACTGTTTTCTAAAAAATTTGTCAAACTAACTTCACAAGTATCATAAGCGAAATGTTATACTCAGTCTACTAAAAATAGCATTTTACTTTTAATTCCGTCAAAATACTCGGTGTAATGTTCTCTTGATTAGTCGTGCCTCCACCAGTTCAAAGGTGCGGTGGATGATGGATGGTGGCTTGAGGCACAGCCGCGCCATTAGACCTCTTTTATCTTATGCTCATGCCCGGCTTTGCTCTGGATTTAGTCGTTTCTATGTAAATGTATTGTAATTTATCAATCTGATTTTCATAATTTAGGGTTCCTTCAGATATTACTAGTTGGTTCCCCGCGGTGTTACCTACGCGATTTAAATTTTCTCGTCGTATCACCCATATAATCTTTCTTAGGAAGTTACGAAAATGCTGGAAGATGTTATTGTTTATATACTACTGAAATTCTATTTATATATATGTATATAATAAAAACAATGCAAATTGGAATATATATGTATATATACCAATTTGCATTGTTTTTATTTACAAAAATAGGATTCCAGTATAAAAGTTTTTTTTCTTTTACGCCCTAGGGGATAATTTTTCGAAAACGGTGAAACACGGCATTATTAGTTTTAAACCAAAAGACTAGTTAACGTTAAATAATACCAATTTTACAGATTTAAATTGACAAATTACTGATTACTGATGATTTTCATATGTACTTCCAATCCCTGTCTTACCCAGTAAGGAAATTAATTTTGTAAAATCCTTTCTTAGTCGAGCTTTAGGCCATAAAATATGTTAAAAATTTCATGTTTCTCTCCGGCTTCAGTAATTTCAGCTCGACGCTGATGTGTTAGTTAGACCATGTTCTTCTATACATATAGATTTTGAAAATGTTTAGGCGACTTTTCTTGGCTTTCTTTATTTAGAAAGAAGGAAGAAAATAAAATAAGTACCGGTTTGATATGTTATTTGTAAAATGGGTTATAAACAAATTGGAACATACTAGTAATCAAAGATTTTAGAGCGAGCCGCATACTTAAATCTATTTCTACAAACAATTAAAACTGAAACAGGTTAAATATGATTTAGGGCCTAAATTACAGGAACATTTCAAATGGCGTTTTGTCTTTCTCACATCATCCATTAGTTATTCCTTTAATATTCTTCTACTCACCAGATTTACACACTCTGTACCGCAGTCCTCTTCCACCTTTGGGATGGCAACGATTGTAGGTACCAAGGTCTCCGTAGTTATTGTTAACTCTGCTATAGTCTGCCAGGTGTCTGTTTCCATCTAGGTGGTTTGGCAGAGACCTGTTCCAGCCCATCACGTCTCCAACCACTGAACCACATACTGATGATTCTGTTTGGCTTTTAGTGTCACCATTACATAGGTCCCCGCTTGATCTTGCACGCCGGCCTTTTAAACCTTTGGCAGAGTGTTGGCTTATATTTGAGCCCATGTTGTGGCGGCCCCTTAAAAGGGCCGCATTCCTCTTTCCGCCGCCCGCATCTCGCCACCCTGATGTAATTTGCTCGCTGCTCCGCCGGCAATCGCCCTGATCTGGGGATATAAATAGAATACGTTAGTCATCCTTTAGACTTACTTCAAAATTATTTAGGGATTTATTTGAGTAAGATTATAGATATGTGAGAGAATGTAAACCTAGATGTATACGAAATAATTTTAAAGTATGGACTGAACACATAAAAATATACGTTATATGTTTTAACAACTAAAATTCGTGTTCGTTCATGCTTATTATGATGCTACAAATAAAAATACGAGGGGAGATCATAAAGTAATGATAATCGGATATTTCTAGTATTCACAAAAATCTAAAAAAAATAGAGAGAGCTTGCTAAAACCTTCACTAGCAGGTACAGGTTAAAGGTATTTAAACACATAGTCACATTTTGAAACTTCATTCATTTTACGTCAACTCAGAGCCGTCATCAAAACTTCTGCATGAAAAATGTTCTAATGTTTTATATCGATTTATTACTACTTTTGATCACCCCTTGGAAGGCAAAACAGCAATAGCTCTAGCAAAAAACCGGAAAAAAATACGTTTTTTTCTGAGATGCTACATCTTATCAGACAGTTCTGCATAGTATCTCAGTTGTTTTTGATAACAACGCCTCAAATACGTATGAAACTGCTGAGTTCTACCGTCTGACGGCGAAACAGCAACGGTTCTAGCATAAATCTATCTATTCTATCATCATGCTAATAGTTTAATTCAAATGATGGTCTACGCATCACTCGCCCCATAGATCTCCCCCTTTTATATTTAGGTACCCGCCCCGTTTTATGGGTCCCACGGTTGCGGCGTGGCGAGTAAAATGCTGAAATTATTTTAATAATAGTCGCCCCATATATTTTTTCTACCAAAATCTGTTTTGAAAATTTACAGTCTGACACATATTTCTTGAGTACAGAGCATGGGGCTTGGTCTAAGGAGTTATAAAGATAGTCAATCACAACGGAACCCAAGATTAAATATCGAAGATTTGAACACTTTCTATTGTGTGATTACAACAACGGCCCTCACCGAATTATTGTATTTGCCACTAAGTTACTTAAGTTGTAAAAAAATTAAGTTTGTAAGTCAACACAATAAAAAAATTGCCCAAACGGTAATTTGTATATTGTGACACATAAATGTAAAACCTATGGGGTGTTTCCCGTTGACATAGAATCATGAAATTTGACAAGAAGCATGATGTAACATCACAAAAAAAATACTTAAGAACTGATTATAAACCTGTAAGACTTGATCTTATGATGGAAGAACTATCTACATATAATAAGTATTTACAAAAGCGTACTTGGCCGGTTTATTTCTATTTTTATTTTTACTTATATGTTACGATTATGCCTATGTGTAGAAAAATTGTGCGCGTATTTGTAAATAAGATATTTAAGGGTAACTCTACCGTGTTGTTGTTCATGTAATTAAAATTATTTTTTTATTGTTGATAATTATAGTATATTGAGAACAATGGCGATCATTTCGAACAATTATATAGGTAGGTATAAGTAACCTAAGAGAAATAAAAAAGTAATTTGTTAAAAATCCAGCACTTCCTTCAAGTTTCTCGTATGTCATTTCTTTCCAGAATTCGTTCCTTGTCAGTAACACTATCGAATGGTGTAGTAAATTTATATGTATGTAATGTACAGGCTGTGTTTTTTTTTTCAAAATCAACGGGTTCGATTACTGGCTAGGATTATTGATTTTTCAAAAATCCAATGATGCAGTTTTAGTTTTCATCAAAATCGATCCCAAGACTCTTTGGGTACCTACTTTTCGCTATTCCTTATAGTTTCCGATTAGGTCATGCACGCCCACTTGAAACCTTTATGTAGGTAATGCGTTTAAAACACTCAATTCTGTGGTTTAAAAAAAAAATAATTTAATGCAGTATTTATTTCATACCCTTGACATATTATTGTAACCAACTAGAATAGGAACATCCCGGAAGAAAATTTATTATAAATTTATTAATAAGTATTTCTTATAAACTATACAGATTGAGTCCCTGGTGTTGTATATCTCATAGTCGTAACGAAAAATAATTTCCTGATATTTCATGATGATTTTGTATGTGAGTACCTAACAAAGAAAGAAAGCTACCTCATAGATATTTTTAAACATAACTTAGTCTAAGTTACCAAACGACTAAAAAGAATCCTATCGGTACCTAATACATACCTACATATAATTTAGTATAAGAATTCAGAATTTATGGTGGAATGATATAATGAACCCATACATACATCGGTACACGAACCTTGAAATCAAAATACTCCTATTTTTATTTTATTTTGGTTGGGTACAAACATGATGTATCTACTATTTGTAGTAAAATCAAATTTTTTATGTTTTAAAGAACTCGGTCACATTAAGTTTCGGATCCAACAAAAAGAAATTTATATTTTTATTGAAATTTAAGATAAAAAATGAGGTTAAGTTAATTTGTTCTCCGAGACATTGTTGACATATGTTACAATTTTGGTAGCCTGTGAAATGTGTGCGCGGCAGTTGGATAAGACAGTGCAAGCGTACATTTACCTCACAGTACTTACCTATACACAAGCACAGCATATTTTTACTTAAGAGCACTTCATATCTCGAGTAAGAATGTGACTTAACGAAAATGTGCTAAAGCTCTTATTGTTTGTAAATCATTATTTCAGCATATTTTAGCTGATGTCGAAGAGCTAATTAAAATCATAAGAATACTAGACTTTGCCAGCGGCTCCGCCCGCCCTAAATTCGGTTATCGGCGTGGAATTTATTAATTATCCTTATGAAGTTTTCTATAACGAGGTATAGCTGTAGCTATAGTTCGTTTAAGCTCGGTAATAGTTATTCCCACGGGAACTTTAGTATTTTTCGGGATAAAAAGTTTCATCGCAATCCGTCCAGTGGTTGAAGCGTGATTGAGTAACAAACATCCATCCAGACAGACATACGTTCATATTTAATAATATTAGTAGGATTGTATTTTTTTAAATTTACAATTTATTTCATAATGACCTACGCGTTTACTTATCCCTAATGCGTCTATTTGCCTTCCTGAGTTGAAATACGCATAAATGTATTTCAAATAGTTATCTTTAATGTTTTATTGCAAAAGCAAAAAATACTTATGTTTGTGGTTATATTGATTTTATTTATATGTATTGTAAAATATAAAAATAAGTTAATTCGTTTATCTCCTTGACTCTTAGGTACCTTGCTTTTCAATTTGATTAGGGACTAAAAAGAGGTTTGTTGTCATTAAAAAATTAACTATAAGTAAAAATTTTTTTTTCATTAGCTCAGACAAACGGAAATGACGAAAAGTATATTTGGATCACATAAATCTTATATTGATATAATTACTACATTTAAAAGTCTGTTATCTATTAGTACAATTAAAAATACTGTTGAGGTAATTTCTTCACTGCAACTAATGGAAAAGGAAAGTCAAGAAGAGAGTGAGTCATAAAAGGAGACTATTAAGGCACAAAGCAGTATAATAGGACGTCAAAGTGCTGAGTTTACGAGCGTAAACTCTTGAGTCAATCAAGCTGTGAAAAATTAAGAAATATGACTTTATACCTATAGAAATTCCTTATATTTCTTAACGCAGTTTTAGCTATGTTAGGGTTTTATTGCATGTTATCTTTTAATGTATTACACCTTTTTTAACATGAACGAATACTTAACTTTAAATCGTTAGGTTGTAGCGTAGGATAAAAGAATCCACCAACCCTAATAAATAAATATTATACCAGTGTCTGGATACACACCCACATCATAATGTGGGAGATAGCCTTTCTTTCACTTACTACTTTAGTCCTTCGTGACAACCTGGGGGTAAGCCAATCGCCATAACACGGTTTCTTATGCTGTGTATGTGGACTAAATATAAAAATGACAGTTATCAACTAATTGTATTTATAATAGGTTTTCAAAACGTGGGTTATTACTTGTCTTAAAAATGTCTCATGTCTTAGAATGGAGCTCTACAAATTAGTTGTGATGAGATATCAATAAATTAGTATAAGCCTGAAAAATATTTCTGTACCTACCGATATAAAACCCAAGGTTCCGTTTTGAGATACTTACAGTTCTATTTGCATTTTAATTGTTTACCAAGTAAGTACATAATTGTACAATGGAAAATTATTTTTCTCGTGGTACATGGTACGGAACGATGGAAAGGAGTATTCCGGGATACCATCAAAGGTACCACTGCAAAATAAATACCATGGGTAATGAACGATCGAACAAGTTATTGCATACGATTTTCTAAGTTTTGATCGGAGATTATTGCTAAAAATAAACAATCACTGGATTTTCTGAGTTATAGTTAATACAAAACGATTAATAACGAATAATCAAAAGGCCGCTTTTGAGATAAAAAAAATGTGAGAGTTAATTATCTCTTGTAAAATACTAATGAATGAATAAATATAATTTATTATAAGAGGAACATCACGGTCCTACTTCTATCACAACGAATAATCTTGTTAAGTACACGTTTAAGGAAACTAAATATAGAAATAATGACAAAAGTCGACAAAAGTGGTGTACAGTACATTAAACTTTTTTGACATTTGGTGTCCGGTCGCTAGTGTCGTTATAAGTACACAAGATTTGAATATGGCGACTGTAGTTTTGATTTTTGGCCACCTGATTAGAAAAGTTTGTTGCACTATACAAAGTACTATAAAAGATTTGGGGTGTCTTTGTAAATGGTAATATTGTATTTCACATTTTTCAAGAATTACTCGTGCCTAGTTCAAAAATATCCTTTAGAAAATAAATAAAAGATAAAGCATCCTACTAATATTATAAATGTGAAAGTATGGATGATTGTTACTCAATCACGCTTAAACCACTAGACGGAACGGGATGAAACTTGGCACGCATATAGGTAAGATATTGGAAAAGGAAAAGGACATAGAGATCTTATCCCAAAAAAGTTCCCGCGGGAATAACTTTAACTGAGCTTAAAAAAAAAAATGCTGTATACAACTATAGATTGCTATATCGGATTTAATAAGTGTTGACGTAGAAATTTCACGCCGGTAACCGTATTTAGGACGGGCGGAGCCGCTGGCAAAATCTAGTAGGCAATATATTGAAAAGTAAATATTAACTGCATGGTAGCTTTACGAACTCATTAAGTTGTTTCTTTTTACAATCAAAATAATTTTGTCAACTTTTAAAAATAATGTGTTAGTGCTCAGTAATCATTATTATTTCATACGATCTGCTCTCATTCAAGGACACGATCTCCGTAATTCCTAGTCCAAAGAGGCCATTGTTCACAGAGTATTAAAATTGTTCTCTGCACCTAAAACAATGTTACGTACGTACACGTTGGCATTACAGCCATATTTGTCTGCTTACTGCAAATCAGGGCAATATTTCAGATAATAACGAGGCAGGCCACCGATGATCTATAGTTTTTTTTTAGTATACAATATCGTGAAAATATAGCACTAGGGAAAATTGTAGGAGACAGATACTAAATTATTTACATACGGCCACTCCCTAAATTCTTTGAAATTTTAACGAAAAAATTAAATCACTAACAAGAACCAGACATTAAACATAAACTATACCGAATAGAAATTTATGACAATTGTATTAAACTAAAAATAAATAAAAAGGTCGATAACGTGCAAATAATACCTCTGGATCTCCAAGCTTATGCCGGTACCGGTTAACATCTCGCGGACCGTAAGCTTGTTTGCCAACTTGATAGTAGGTAAAACAACGGGGCTATTCGGACTCTACAATACGAATCCCTTAAACACTTTATTTTATATAACGACTCCGTGGCTCAGTGGGTTCGCTTTCCGCACGAGATAAACGTTCATGTGATGTGTTTGCCTTAACTCTGAATGTTTTCTATGTATAATATTTATATATTTACAAAAAAAACGGTCAAGTGCGAGTCGAACTCGCGCAGCGAGGGTTCCGTAAAAGGTAAACTGTATTGAAGAACAAACTTATCTTTGCCGTTTGATAACTGCTGTCCCAATACATTGTCATAGGTCGCGGTTAGTTTACCAACTGCAAATAAGTTTATAATAGCATTTTTTTTGTGATGTTACAACAAATTTACGGTTTTCAGATTTTTCCTTTATGTGTGCTACGAGTACATGGCATTGCTTCTTGCTATATTTCATGGTTCTAGGTCATCGGTGAGTATCCTATAGGTTTTGATGTATTTGTGTCACGACATGCGACGAAAATAACTGTATTTTGGTCATTTACAACTTTTTACAACTTTAAGTGACGGTAAACTTTAGTATTTGATATTCATTTCAACTTGATATCTTCACGCGTTCCTGAGAAAAAGGGTCTTGACAGTCAGACAGACGGACAACAAAGTGATCTTGTAACGGTTCCTATTTTCCTTTTGAGGTACAAAACCCTCAAAAGTATGTGTATATTTTTTGAAATCGATAGTACAAACTTTGATGGCGATGCATGTAATGTAAAAAAAAATTGCCTGCTTAAGTTACGTAATCAATCACACAAAATCCTTGCTTGTTTCAATTCAAATTTATATGATTAACAATTCAAGAAAAATAATATATATATATTTAACAAGCTTACAATTCGCCTGATGCGGTCACCGTAAACAATGGACACTTCCAACACTGGTGCATCACTCGCGTGTTGCCGACCCATCAAAAATAGGCCTAGCATAGACGTTTTTACATTGTGTACAAATTTCGCTCTGTGTGACTGAAAGTATATCTACCCGTGTTCTCACTGGGTCACAGCGAGATAATAGAAAATGTCACAAGCAATTATAATGTTTGTCTCACAAGTAATTACCTAAGCAACAATGGAGTATTGTTTGTTACCTACTGAGATAAGTAGTGCAACGGCCCACTGCGCTTGGCTGTAACAAGTGGATTTCCTACGGGAGAAAATGCCTTATAAATCTGACTATTACTATAAATGTGCAAGGTAAAAGAAAGACGACCAATCACACATATTTTTAGCACATGCAAAACTTAATTCTGGAAGTAACCCTACTTCCAGAATTAAGTTTTGCATGTGCTAAAAATATGTGTGATTGGTCGTCTTAGGTCTAAAATATAGGCAAAATTTTTAAATCATGAATGTCTACCGAAATAGGTTCTTTCTAAGATAATAGGTACCGCGAGGCATAGCAAGTTAATAATAAATCTTATCCTGTCATTGTTATTCTGCCCATCGTAGTGTGCCCGTTAATTTTTGAGGTTCCTTGCTAAATAAGTCACGGCAGGTTTTTGCAGCAAAAAAGCATTGTTATTGTCGTAGGTTATTTTGACAAAGTAAACATATGCGTATAAATAGATTTCTCAAAAATACACACATCAACATTGTCTACTGATATTTTAATTACTAAAATCTCGCAGTAGGTAAAGTTGAGTCCTGTGTATCCTATTTGCATTGTTTCAAATTAAATTTTAACTCAGTTGGTTGTGCCGCAAAATGTCAATTAATTCTCGTAGATACAGGCGCAAGGCGGCTAAGCACGGGCTTTGTGGAAGGAAAACATATGAAGGAGGCCTTCGTTCAGCAGTGGATCTATAGGCAACATCGTAAGAATATTGGATCAGACAAAGTTTTCGTGTCTAAATTAAGAATAAGTAGATAATAAATCCTACTTCCCCTCTGTTGGGGCACGGCCTCCCTTCAACAAGGGCGATTTGAGACATAGTCGACACGTGGGCCCACTTTGGATTGTGGACTTTACATACGTTGTTTTTTAGGGTTCCGTATCGAATAAGGAAAATAGGAAACCCTTATAGGATCACTTTGTTGTCCGTCTGTCTATCTGTTCTCTCAGGAACGCGTAAAGGTATCAAGTAGAAATTAATATCAACTACTAAGGTCTACGGTCCCGTTACGGTGTAAAAAAATCAAGCTTTCAAGTCAACACAATTAAAAATACGGCCATTTTTGTCGTATATTTTGGCTTTCACAAACAAATTAAAACCTTTGGGGTAGGTACTTACCGTTGACCTAGAATCATGAAATTTAGCAAGATGTTACATCACAAATATAGGAAAAAATCCAAAAACTGATAATTAAGGCATAAACCTGTGAGACTTGATCTCATGCTGGAAGAACAATGTTAAGATAAAAGTACTTTTAGTAACAAAGGTACCATTAGATGGCGTTATATATTAAAATATATCGCGATATGGTTTTGTTGCCGGCCACCGAGAGTGAGCCTGACTTTCCCTCCCAATCATCTGGATTATCGCTTATGTGAGTCAAAGGACGTGAATTAAGGGACGCTTCCACTTGCGCCATGACAGTTGATAACTCTTCAATATACTATGCAACATCATATAATAAGTGTCTACGGAACCCTCGGTGCGCAAGCCAGACTCGCACTTGGCCAGCTTTTTTTACTTATGCAGTTTCCCACACTATTGTATTCTTCACCGAAAAACCAGTGGTGTGAATACAATGTAGGTACTTAGGAAAATTAGCAGAAGACTCATTGGTACACGCCGGGCTCGAACCTCCGTGGTGCTAAAGTAAACACAAATTAAGGATAATTTGCTGGTAAATTACCTGCCCTTCTACACCGAATTGCAAACTTCTAATATTTACAGATAATATTATTAATAGTTTGTAAAAACTTTCTTTATCTTTGTAGACATTTTCGATGACATGAAATTCCATTTGATTACATACATAAATAACAAAAAAGGTAATTAAGTCTGTATATTAAAAGACTAGTTTTGAAAATTATAGATATTACATTTTATAAGTAAATATATTTTGAAAAATGTGCAAATTAACTTAAACCATCTACGTCATAGTCATATTACTAAATTTTAAGCAGCATGTTTAATCTAATCTAACTGACCGAAATATATTTTTTCTAAGTAAACTTATTTTACATATTAAGAGAATACGATTCGCGTCGCCTCTTCATACAAACTAATTTCCCACTTATTTTTGACATTTACTGATCAAACACTGTGAAAATTTTGTAGAAACTGCTGGCGATCTACCTCAATATTGTAAGACTACGATCGATCGACTCATAGAGGCCGCAAGTATAAAATGGCAGTATCACACCTACGAACGGTTGCTATAAGGCAGGGGTACTCAAACTTAAACTGCTGGTGATCTACCTTAATATTGTAATACGATCGATCGACTCTGAGAGGCCGCAAGTATAAAATGGCTGTATCACACCTACGAACGGTTGCTATAAGGCAGGGGTACTTAAACTTAAACTGCTGACGATCTACCTTAATATTGTAATACGATCGATCGACTCTAAGAGGCCGCAAGTATAAAATGGCTGTATCACACCTACGAACGGTTGCTATAAGGCAGGGGTACTCAAACTTAAACTGCTGGCGATCTACCTTAATATTGTAATACGATCGATCGACTCTGAGAGGCCGCAATTATAAAATGGCTGTATCACACCTACGAACGGTTGCTATAAGGCAGGGGTACTTAAACTTAAACTGCTGGCGATCTACCTTAATATTGTAATACGATCGATCGACTCTGAGAGGCCGCAAGTATAAAATGGCAGTATCACACCTACGAACGGTTGCTATAAGGCAGGGGTACTCAAACTTAAACTGCTGGCGATCTACCTTAATATTGTTATACGATCGATCGACTCTGAGAGGCTTTAAGTATAAAATGGCAGTATCACAACTACGAACGGTTGCTATAAGGCAGGGGTACTTAATCTTAAACTGCTGACGATCTACCTCAATATTGTTAGGCTACGATCGATCGACTCTGAGAGGCCGCAAGTATGTGTGATGCAGGATTGTCGTCTAGGTAGTGTGCATACGTAAAGATATTAGTTAAACCGCACAATATGCATTGTTTAGTCAAGGTAAGTGTAGATCTGCTCTAAAATATGACTAAAAAGCCTCTTAATTATTCGAAATTGCGAGTTTATTGGGTGCTACAAAATAAAAGAGTTCTTGTATTTAACTTTAAAGAGTGACTTTGGAAGTTGAAGCGTGGCACTGCATGTCCTCAGCATACTTTTAATAAGATGGTATGTAATTACCGAGTGCTAATAGCAAGCCTGATGACAAGTTAATTAGTTAGTTATTCGATTAACCTAATTATCTTTATTTCAGAAAATGCAGACTTACACAAGTAATTTGACCCAAACAATGCAGACAGTTGCAGGGCGATTTGCCTTAGATTCGGATATTTATTTTCAGATAAAGAAGACCAGAATTTTGCTGTGGCTTTGAGATGTATATCTGTTGAATTTAATTTTCACTATAGCATAATGGGAGTTATAGTTGAAATGATGAATGAAAATCCGTCAATTTATAAGCTAAATGTGTAAGGTATTTGGCCTTTAGGTTGAAAATTACGATTGACGTGTTTGACCGATTTTGAAAAATCATCCCCTATAAAGGGGGCAAAACAGGGGATAAAAATTGGTATGAGTATTTCAATGTTTTTGTAGGTTAAACCATAAACAGTTTTAAGATTTCGTTTTTTTTTAAAGTCCACGCGGACGAAGTCGCAGTAAAATGCTAGTTCTTCCATGAAGTATACAATTTTCAACCTTAGGTGTAAGTAACATCTCATCAGTTAAGCTTTAGGCGTTATCAGTTAAGTGATAAACCAATTTTCAAATTAGTCAAACAAATGAATATAGCTTAGAAATAACTTAAGACATTAAAATCCTCGTGCAATCCCATCTCGTACGAACTAACGCTAAGTAGTTTTAGTAACTTAATCTAAAGTCCACGTAAAATAGAACACATATTAAAGATATATCTCGTGGGCATATCGTATTTTACTAGTAAAGCTATACTTTGCTTGAGGGAAACTTTGAAATAACAAATGTTGACTACAAGTGGCAGAAGCTTTCTAAAGCTTTTCTAAAGTCTGGTAAATATTAATAACTTAAACATATAAATACTTCCTTTAATGTTCCTTGATGTGACTATACGTGATGTAAGTCACAAGGTGTAAATAATAAAATATTGTTTATCGCTTGTACTTTTACTATAGGATATGTTTTGAGGAATTGTTCGAAATTATGCCTATAGCTATTTTCTACCATCGCACTGCTCGCCATCGGCAGGGAATTCATTCTCACTGGCCAAGGTTTTCTTTAAGGACTACAGTATGGGCTTCTTTAAGAAATAAGATTTTTGAAGGGTCGGCAACGCGCGAGTGATAACCCTGGTGTTGCAAGCGTCCATAGGCTACGGTGACCGCTTACTAAGGGGCGGACCGTAAGCTTGTCTGCCACCTTAGTGGAATAAAAAAATTATATATGGATAAGCTCCTTATTAATTCTTTAAGGTCATTACATTTTTATTCCCTAAAAGGAATAATATCTATAAACATTTAATTTAAATTTGTATGGAATATCCAAATGCATATTTTACGCAGAATAAGAGAATAAGTGATGAGGTTTTACCTATTGAAACTATAAACGTGCGTTAAACCTTTAACCTCCTGTAATCCCAGAAATATTTACAGTTTCTGCTTAAAAATTTAGAATCTTTTAAATGTAATCGCAGAAAAAAACTGATGTTTTAAATACATAGCTATTAAGTCTATTAGATCACAAACTTTACTGAATATGTAATCTTATACACCTCGTAGAGTCTAGATAAGTACCAGTATTCAAGTAGTGTATACTAGCACTAATAGTCAGTAACTTAAATGTAGGTATTGCGTTGTTTCTTAAACTAAATGTTCTTTGGGTAAAGTTGCAAATGTTGTTTTGAAATGTCAAAAAAATTATAATGTGATTTTTTGAGGTTACAAGATTAAAAATACACCTACGTAAAACAGTCAAGCACACAGCAATAAAAATACATAAAAAGTTTCTTGAAGTGAAAACTTCTTTAGCGGCGTTGTGCACTTTTTTTGGTATGGGTAAAAAATGATAAACTCGCGTCAGGTCACGCGTCCTGATCGTGAAAATTCGTAAGACGGATGGAGAGAAGACAGCTGGCGCGGCGTAGGAGAGGGAGTATCCGCCTCTCTTTCTACGGCGCGGCGAAAATGTATGCCTGCGCCTGCTGTTTCGTTAAGGCGGCGCAGGGCACTTGCGCGAATGGTCGTGTGTGTTTATGATACAGCTTGCTACGCGCATCCATGGATGGTGACAGCTGATGGCTCGACCGTCTGTGTAGTGGCCATACTGCTGTGCATTCGTAAAATTCGTGTATATAAAGTGTTTAAAATATGGAAATTGAACAAAGTGCATCTTTGTCTTTGTAAAATACGGAAACTGTAATGCCACGCCTATTATAATTTTTATTTTTAGTATTCGCGATTATGAGTAGTACAGGTACGTTGGATATGGAATTTTATTTTCTATGACAGATTGCGATGTCAAATATACTACGTCAAAAAAGTAAATAAACAAACTTTATTATTCCTTGACAATGTCAAAGACATGTCTTGTGACATATTTGAGTGTTAAGCGCGAATCGTGTGTAAAGGTTTTCACTTCTGCCGGCACTCCCGGAGTGGGCCTTTTTTTTTTAAAGTAGGTATGATTATTACATTTTCAGTTAATCGGTGAATATGCAATGACAATACTAGTTATACTAAACTTAATGATAGTTCAGCTTTATACAGTTTTTAGTTACAAGACAAAATATATTTTCGAAAGTAAGTAAATAAATAATAAATATTTTTGGACACTACACACAGCGCCGTCTAACCCTAAAGTAAGCAAAGTTTGTGATATGGATAGAAGACAAGGATACCAGATGCTAAGACAATTATGTATATATATAACTTTTTTGAATACATACATATGATGCAGAAATATACCCAGACTCAAGACAAACACAAATGTTCACATAATTGTTTTTCAGTGCGGGAACACCCTCTGCACCGCAGCTAGCCACTACCAACTAGGCTGCTAGGAAGTATAATATTTCCTGCATCGTCCCCTAAACAAACACAATACTGACTTATTCCTCAGGTATAGTTCGTCTAGAACTGGCGAGGACGCTATTCTGTCCCTCGGACCTAATTATCACATTATCCAAAATTATTTCAAATTAGAAATTATCAAGAAGACACTATCTCGATTTCAAAATTTCGAACGTCTCGACATCACTTTCTCGTTTGCTGTATTCTCACTATCAATCAAAACAAACTTCGAACAAAATGTCGTTCGGAGCAGCGAAATGCTGCCATTATGAACAGATTACGCTGCAAGGTACGTTCCGTTGCACAGTTTTAGAGCGTTTTTAAAACGCCTACCTGAATATACATCTTTATTTATTTATTTATGTCTCGGATATTGCACAAATGAAAAAAAAGGAAATGAGCGGACTTAATGCTAAATATATTTTCTACCAGTCAACCAATAACGATGTAGAAAAAAAAATTTCATTCGAGTACATGCTTTTAAAAAAAACAACATAATAAGTTGATTACTTAGTTACTCTTAAAGACTATTTTAAATATTTACTTTACATTCAAAAATTTAGTTTATTCTAATAAATCTAAGGGAATTTATACGATATATGTAGTTAAATATAATACACACGAATATACTATATTACATGGAATACTAATATTAAATGCGACACGGGTGCGCGCCCTTTTGATTGTTTTCGGTAACTCATTCCATATCCGTACAGCGGCAACTGCAAAAGAGTTCGAGACGAAATCAGTACGGTGTGAAGGTGTACTAAGTTGTGAGTTGTGAGACAATATCAGTTGACGAGTTTGCCTATTTGAGATAAAAATAAGCTGATCTTTACGAGAGGTATGGGTTTTATTACCATTAATTAAAAAGTATTCCTTTCTTCCTTGCTAGCCTTCATACGTCCCCACTGTTAGAGGCCATAGTCTACACGCGGCCTAGACGTAAGACATTTTTTGTTAGTGTACATTTGTGGTGTAACTTAGTGTTTTTGTGATGGAAATCAATAGAACTAGAAGGATATTAATGTCATAGGTGACTTTAATCAATGCAAAAATTGGCCAATCATAACTAAAGGAAAGACTAATAATGTGTTATGAAAGGAATAGAGGCAAAGAAATTATGATATTTAGTAATATAAGTCTTGTATTCCGCTCTTTTAATTACTTTGATTAACATTTTCGACAGTTAATTTAGATTTTGGAACATATAGTTTACACTAAGAGTAAAATTAATGTTTAGAGCCCAATCATTTTGAACGTAAATAGTCTCGAACGGTCCGGACCATTCGAAGCAGCGATTTGCGTTCGAGATATATCGGATTCGGCATTATCAGAATAGCTTAACTTTAATTTCATTCGAGAAAAGTTCGAATTTGTACTTTATTTCAAATTCTGATATAGATAATTTCGAATTTGAGATATATTTAATTGATTTACTCATGGTTTGTTAATCGCGGGAACTGCTTTAGTCGATAGATCGGCTAGTTTGAACTAGATATGTCGAAAAAACATCGCGTGTATTTTAGTGGAGTCATTAAAGTCATTAAGGGCGCATCTAAAATCACCTTACGTAATTTATGGACGCCATGAGGTATTTTATTTATGCTATCTACGAAAACCCTGATGCGGATAGCTATGTATGCATATAGTATCTATTTTGTAATGTACTATGATGTCGAGCTGAGAATTAATGAAAATGAAAGTCTCTCAGCACGGTTTCATTAATGTTGCAGGACTTTATTCAGGCCACAGCTGTGTTGTACTTAGTTGGCAAACTAAGTAAATATATCATTAGCGAGTTAGTCTGCTTGTAATTTGATGACATCGTGAATTTAATGTTTATTTACGGGTTTCAAGCTACTTTATGGTACATTTTCATTGAATTAGCTTTAGGAAATATTCGACACGGAATTTTTTTTGTTTTTTTTATGGGTTTAGGTTGTTTAATTAAAGGAAATAATATAATTAAATGATACAAAATATTGTAAGTTAGTCTCGGTTCAGTGATTGAATTAAAAGGTTCGTCATCATTGAGTAATGATGCGTAAACAAAGGCTATGGTGTCATGCACATGCGACGAGGGTGTCCTTGTTGCTGACACTCATTTTTTTCAAAACAAAACGGTTTCCCATTGAGGAGACTGACTTCCAAATACTTTACAAAGTTGGTTACCTATCTAGGTACTTCCTACCTAGGTACTGCTACCTGTGACTGCGAAAGGCACTAGTAACTGGAATTTAATAATATTCCTCGTGTAAGAAAATATAGTCGTGCAAGTGGAGTTGAAATTCGCGCACCGTAACGACTCTGTAATTTACGAATACAAAAAACAAAAAAAATGTGCCGCTAGGCGGTCACCCATCCAATGACTGGCCACACCCAACGTTGTTTAACTTCTAATAAATAATTATCGCTGGACCTTGATAGCACTATCTAGTTAACTTTTAAACATGAACATCGGATAAATAAACCCGTGTCGTTAGGTCATGATATACAGAAGTAACTGTAATCTGGAGTATTTTAAGCCCGTCTCACACCTGGCTGGTTTTTATTATTTGTTGTTATACTTTAGAGCTCACACTATAATAACTCCAATTTAAAAGCTTGTACGCTACGTATAAATTACTGTTCTTACAGGCAAAAACATCGAAAACGTACTTCTTGTATAAGCAAACCCTTAAATTCTCATTTTTGATTTTTTTTATTATTTGTTAGATAATTCTCTATAATAACACATATTATGTAAAAATTTCAGTGATCTACTCGCGATCTAGTCGCGGTTCAAAAGAGCTCTTTAAAGGTCGGACAGACGGACAGACAGACAGCGTAGGATTAGTAATATGATGTTAATATTTATTTATAACAAATTAAACATAAAAATTCAATCAGTATTTGCTTTTGGTATATTTTAGTTTTTATCACTTTTTGTGTAGTCAGGTATAATAGTATCTACGATGTTTCATTTGTCGTAACTTTATCTCTTTTGCTTCCTTTGAAATCAATTCCACTAAATTGCTGTCTGTGTTTCTCGAAATTCATTTTTCTTTATAAGAGTCTTTTTCTTTTGTCTTGACATTGAAGGGATCCTCACTTGAAATATGTCTGGATAATACTGTGATAAACGTATGTCAGATTTATTTGCAACTCTAACTAATAGTAAGTAAATGTTTCTTTGTATCTTACATTAAATTTCATTTTTTCGTTTGATTAGTTCTCGGTAATGTTTTCGGAAACAAATATCTCGTCGATACATAAGCTAATTATGAAGTCTCTGAATCCCGAACCTGTTAAAATAACTGTATCTCGGGCATAAGTGTCTTCTTTCAGTTTTAACAAAAATACTTATATTTTTTAGTAGTATACCAGTCATCATTTTATGATCTCTGACTTTCAAACTAAAAAAGTGTAACTCGAAAACCAGTTTCTCACTTTTGTTTTGTTTATTGAAATATATGTCAGATTTATTTTTGCTTCTAAATCTCTAACATTAGTTCTCGGTACTGTTTTTGGAAAGAAATATCTCGCCAAAAATATGTGTCTGGATAATAATGCGATATATGCTAGATTTATTTATAATTCTTTTTATGTTTTAGACCTTTTACAACATGAAAAATAGTTTTTTTTTAATTAGTAGTCGGTAATATTTTCGGAACAAAAAACTTAATTAAAAAAATATGTCTGCATAATACTATGAGATTTATTTGTAATTCTAAATATAATTTTTTTTTTATTTTGTACAATATTAAACTTTAAATTTAATTAGTTCTCGATATCTTTTTGGGAATCTTTTTTTTTATTATTAACTTTTTAGTATTTATGATTCAGGATTTTTAAACATATTTTTAGCACGATTTTATGGGACATAAACGTTTCAATACCCCAGAGGTCCATTGTAGGGGAATAATGGCTTCAGTACAATAGGGTTAGCTCGGTTACCCTGAGGCGCAACTTTAGCGATATGACCTCTTTATACACTTTCACCATTCAGCGCACATTTTTGGCACGTGCTCACCTTGGCATTGGGTCATCCATCTAAACAAATAGAATTGTCATTCATAACAAATCTGATTGGGTTGCATATGGATATTATCTAGGACGAAAGTCCTCATCAAGACGATTCAAACGAGCCCAAACTCGATGCGGTTACGTCGTTTTATTACAGAGATCTTATGGCCATCTTCTAGCTTCATCATCAAAACCTGGTTACCATTAAGGACCAAAGTTCTTGTCAAGACGAATCAAATAAGCCCAAACTTGATGGGATTATGTCGTTCAATTACGGACTTCCTATGGCCACCTTCCAGCTCCATTATCAGACCCTGGATACCATCAAGATACCAGGTACTCGTCAAAACGAATCAAACGAGTCCAAACTCGATGGAGTTGCGTCGTTTCATTACAGAGTTCCTATGGCCACCTTCCAGCTCCATCATAAGATCAGCTCCATGCCATCATAATATTGCATTCTCATGCGATATACTTACATAATTTAAAATTTAACTTCTTTCTTGTCTTGAGTCTGGATGTTCGATGTACCGACATAAAATTTATGAATTTAAAAAAGTATTATTTGTATTAGTTTCCTGGTAACCATTGTACAAGTTTTGCTTAGATTGGAACCCATAATATATTTACCGCAAAAAATCTAAAGTGACTATTTTGATAGTTTCCAGGTCTTTCAGTAGTATACAGCAGTATTCGTAACATCTTAAATTATTTACACACCAATTGTTATTTTTTATATTTTGAGTATATTTTTAACATCAGGTGGACTGTTAGCTTGTTTGCCGCATTAGTGGTATAAAAAAAATAGTACCTATATTCTGTAACATTACCCTGCAACGCAATGCAATAAATTTGAACAAGCATTAAAAACGTTGTGATTGATGCATTTTGTGAGTAAGAAGACAAATATATTGTAAAACGATGCTTGAAATTAATTATTGAATAATAGCTTACGTTATTTATTTTAAATGTAGTTTTTCTTTTTAACCGACTTCAAAAAACGAGGAGGTTCTCAATTCGGATGTTTATATTATTTTTATGTATGTTCGTTTAGGCATAACTCCGTCATATAAGTATAGACGGATTTTCCAAATGCTTCATAAAAAATCGAAAATCTTTATTAATGTTGTGAATTTAAAACTTAAATTTTTGGTCAAAAAAATAATTGGTGTTAATTTGGAACTGGTGAAACGCCTTTTTTATTGATGATTGTATAAAATTTGTTACAAGTATCAATGTTTCTTTCTTTCTTTACTCGTACACCAAGAGAAAAAAAAACAATTCGTCACTCAAAAGTAAAAAAAAAAAACTTTTTATCAATAAAAACTTCAAAAAGATGCACTAAAAAAGTAAAAATAATTATTTATTTCCAAGAATCTGATCTTAGGGAATAAGTAATTATTTTTAGTGCATCTTTCTGAAGCCAGTTGTTTTTTTTTTGTTAATAAGTTTTTTATTAAGATACTTGCTTATATTTCTGGCAAAATATTAATACTTAACTCATTTTAATTCCATGTTTCTTACCATATATTATATACCTACTATTACACGAAAATTTACTTCGAATTATGTATTATATGTATTATATATAGGTACTTAGTTAAAAAAAATACTTTAGATGTTAGAAAACGTACCAATCTTTTTGTATAAAATGTATAAAGTGGTATAAATATATATAAAAGGCCGCCATGTGCAATCGCAAAATTTATCTGCAGGGTTCAGGCCAACGCAAGTTCGACGAAAAGAAAAATATCGCGTATGTTAAATTGCAGTGTGCCTTGATCTTTGTATGGAAGACTTTTACTTCGATGCTCCACGATGGCTTAGCCTGATATTTATAGAGAATAAAAATGCTACAGGTCTGTGGTTTATTTTTCGATCGATAGGGAGTGACGTCGCAAACTTTATGTTCATACATTTTGTTCAATTCAAGTCTGTTTTTGTGATGCAAATGTTAAAAGTTAGTCCTCCATGACTGTCTTAAGCCATATAGTAGCCCTTAAGCAAACAGAATCTAGGGCACAATCAAAATTTATTACGTACAGGATTGTAATATATGATGTTTGAAGTTTTTTGGTTGGTAAGTTGCAGCTGTGAGAGCTGAACGATCCGATTATATATATGTGCAGTGGTTGTTGGTGTATACGTGGAACTAATAAACTCGCAACACAAACATAGAAGATCAAACTATGATAAACGTGGACGCCGTTTCCATGCTTTACGATTTAAAAGGATTTTTTTTTCAAGCACTTAAATATTTTCTTTTCGAAATAATTAAACGAGAGTGAAGAAACAATACACAATTCAAAGCTAGTAGCTTGTATTTCTATAAAACTGTAATATATAACTTCACAGAAAAGGACTCGGGTATTATATACCTATATGGTCATAAATATAACATTGATATTTCTTAACGTTTGATTTTTTTGCTTAACAATTAAGTACCTTTATTTTTATACACAACCTAGCCTATCTCATTTAGGGTAGTGTAAGGATTCGAACACTACTCCATAATATCTAATTCAGTAAAACGTTTAGAAATTTTGGTGGAAGAAGTGTATAAACGAAATAACAAAAATTTTAATATTCAATTGGCAAATGAAAATTGACATTCGCGTAGATTTTTCCCACGACTGTACTTTTCTTTAAAACCATTATTTCATATTTTTCGAAAATTTATTCTTGCCATTCGTATTTCCTACCCTTGCTTCTGTTTTGACTTTTATTATACTAGTTTTTGCCCGCGGCTCCACTCGCGCCAAATGTGGTTTTGGCTTGAGAAGTCCTTGATTATATTACGAACGTGTACTATTGCTGTAGTATACGTTTATATTTATTTCTGTCCTGTAGAAACTTTTGGATTTTCCGTTATAAAAAGTTGCCTATGTCCTTCTTCATCCCTTCAACATGTTCTGTGCCAAAAATCAGCTTAATTGGTTGCTGCGCAGCAACGCAACAAACAAACAGACCTTAAAAAATATATATGTAGGTATTAGTTTGAATAAGCTGGTATTAACGACTTGGTCGCACAAGGCACAGCAAACTATGTTTAATATTCTACTATTATATTTAATATTCTACCAGCTCTTACTTTTGTGGTCAATAATTTCATTTTCACTAAATTTGTAGATATTTCTTCCGAAATTAAGTTAGCCTTTATTGAATTATACACAGTTAATTGAATAGCGGTACCTTTCTGTATGAACTTTTAATCTTTCTCTTTTATATTATAGTTCTGCTACTAGTCACAAGGTGGCATTAAACTATGCTAAATTAAATATTTTGCGGACGGGACTTTGTGCGAAACGGTGAAGGGACGTTTTGCGAACGGGACATTATCTGCCTGAATGCTAACGGTAGCTAGATGTTAAATAATCATCATCCAATGTGCCAATACAAAAAGACCAAGGACGCGACATAAATAAATATAGAAACGAGTGCACAAGAAAGGAACTAGTACCTATAGTTCCTATTTCCAAGAGAATTCGAAAATATTAAATAATATTTTTTAAAACTAATAGCAATAGATTTCAAAAATATTTCCTTGTCACGAACTCGACTGGCATCTAAACTACGTTTCTTTTAATAATTTGATGCTAATTTACTTAAATAGGTTTAGAGTAAAACCTGCTGAAGTAACTTAATAGGGCACTTTTTAAATAAAAAAAATCTATCGAGTAAAGTATATACATAATCACGTTTTGAGCTGTGTCACGACCTCCAGTAAATATTTTATTGTATTATGTGTTTTTTCTAGGAAATATAAGTATCAATAATTTAGGAAAATTTCTCCTTAAAAAACAGATATTTTGCAAATGTGCCGTCTAAAGCAGACTTATCGTAAACGTGGCTAGCAAAACTAGGTTATATCAGAGGATTGGTATAGTAGGTATAGGTACATATTCTTTGACAAAACATCGAGAACCAAAAAGCTACAAAATAATATTTACGCGTTCGCGTTACAAAGCGCGAAAGTTTTAAAAGTATTTAAAGTAATTTCAAAGCTCTTGTGCAAATTTTTGAAGTGAGTAGATTATTGCACTTAATTGTGATAAATTAGTAAAATTATCACAATCTCTTTGTATCTTCTACTCTAAAATTTAACAGCGAAAACTGCAAAAATGTGTCTATAAACTGGGCAACGGGTATACCTAACCTAAAAAATATCAGATATTTATTTCATTATTATGTTTATGACATTGATTGACGTTAGTAACATGTTATCACTGTTTTTGCGATATTCCGCTTTTATCCGTATACACTCTTAAAAATATGAAACAGAAAACTTACTAAAATCGACACTTTTCAAAGACACCTTCATGGTTAGCATTGTTTTCTTCTTGACAATAACGTAAGGAAAAAACAAATCTGAAAAATCACTACACAACGATAATTTCGTAGGCACTATATTTTTTTTAAGATCTATCATCACGCTTGCAACTTAACCTAATTATTTTTATGTAACTAATTACTTTAAGCATCAATCAAAATGTTTTTATTGTAACATTTTTACACACAGAAAGCGACGTTCACACGCAAAAAACAAATCAGAACACTGTTCACATTATTATTAAGAAAACTTATCAACAAGTTGATAATTATAACAGCATCATTTACTTGCATTTATTAGGTATATCATATTTCAGATAGTGATATCACTGACACGGTTACATAAGTAAATATTGTTACTGCTACTACTGGCGTTCCCCGGTTATGTCCTTGTGTTTTTGCTTTTATTTTTGTGTACCAGCATACAAACTTTAGGTGCGTTCTATTACAGCATTGAGAGCTATGACTTTGTGTTTTTGCTTTTATTTTTGTGTACCAGCATACAAACTTTAGGTGCGTTCTTTTGACAGCATTGAGAGCTATGACATCACGTAGGCATTGAAATCCTTCTGTTTACCAAATGTAAACAAACAATATGGCCGTTCACTATTTTGACACCGCATCAACTGCTCTACCTCCCGAACATGTGCAGCCAATGCGTTGAATGTTAAAATAAAAAAAATATTTTAGGGAGGCTCTCATACAACAAACGTGATTTTTTTGTCGTTTTTATAGATAATGGTCGCGTACAGTGCGGTTTCAGAGAAACTTCCTCCCACGAACGCTTGGGTTGTGGAATGAGCTCCCTGCCAAGGTTTTCTCCAAAGACTATGGGGTTCTTCAAGAAATAAGTTATTAGATTTCTAAAGGGACGGCAACGCTCGAGTGATACCCCTGGTGTTGCAAGCGTCAATAAGCTTCGTGGACCGCTTACCGTTAAGCGGACCGTAAGCTGGTTTGCCACCTGAGTAAAAAAAAAAAAATGGTACGGAACCCTTCGTGCGCGAGTCCGACTCGCACTTGGCCGATTTTTTATAATTTACTCTGTAAATGAAAGTTTGTACCTAAGGATTTTAATTTTTTTTAACACCAGATATTACGCTCGCTTTTTTGTAAAAGTCAGTACACTCATTGTTATCAGAATATTTAGGGTTGTATAAAAACTTCTAAATTATGGAAGCTAATATATCGTAAACTATGCACCTGAGAGAAAAAGTCTTATACTAATATTTTTGTATGTAGGTAACCGACGACACCTTAAACAATGGGGTGTACAAGAAAAATCCTCGGTAAAATTGCTGAATAATGCTTAGGGCTGAGATATATATGGAGATACAGATAAACGAACAGACATAGTAAATATATAAGAATTCCGTTTTACCACTTGGCTACGGAAGTCTAAAAAGGATATAAGCTCAAAAGGGACAAAGGCTCCAGCTTTAATAAATTAATTAATTCGTTACGGAAGGGAAGGTAAACACATCAGATATCCGTATCTTCTACATCCGATAAAAATTTACCTCTAGCTAATTACCATTATTTTATAATCTAGCGGCAAAAATGAACCTTGCCTGGCTCAAGTAATAACTTTTGGTTAGCAGCTGTAAGTATTCTAAGAGTTAAGTTATCGCTGTGGCCAACAGCTAATCATAAGTAATAAAAAGTAAATAATAAAACGGCCAAGTGCGAGAATTGTGCAATGAAATGAAGTGTGAATACATATCTACACAAAATAAAGGCTGAAGAACACACTTCTGCTCCACCTTGCATTTGTTATAAGTATCGCTGTGCCGTTTTGCACTAACATTGCATATACCTACACGATCTACTTTCCTATACCATGAAGGGGGAGGGTTACTTACTACTCTTTTTACCACCATTGTGGTATGTCTGTCTGGCGTCCAGATTTTTTCACGAGTGTCTAGGTATAGCTTGTATACAAAAAAAAAATTAAATAAGAAACGTAAAGTGTAAATTCTATATTTCATAGGAATTTCAAGTTTGTTTGGGTCACAGCTTAGGCCTACAAACTAAATCATTTGTCACCGTTTTAAGTATTTTTATTTTAATGAACCTTAAAATACGGAAATTTCAAGTTTTTACCCCCGACTGCTTATAGTTAAATATTTGGTATGTTTTAATTTCTGTTTAGTTCTTAATGTTTTTGCAGTAGGTTTTTTATTTATTTTTAACTAGTTTATTTTCGAAAAAAACCCTCATCAAAATAAAATCAGTACATAAAATTTCAACTACCTCCCCTACTTCTTAATTTTCAATAAAATAAAGGAAATTTGTAGTCTACCCAATGATAATATTCCCCTGAAAAAGAATTTATTTAAACTTTTGATTGTCTGTCATTGTCGGTTTTGGGTCAATGAAATATTCAAATTTCTGGTTTTTGGCTAGTAGTCCCTGTAGTAACATTATTTCTCAATAGAAGTCTACACCCTTAAAGCAATAAGTCTGAGATTTTTCCTTTTCGGTCCTATAGGTGCTAAAGTATTAAATTAAAATATATTTTGTTTATATTTTAATTTATTGTGGGGGTTTATTTTTTTGCAATCGTCACATTGATTTGTGCCGCTGTCAATGATTTCAAAGTGTCTAAAGAAACGTCTCCAAATCGATTATCAAATCATAAACTATAATTAAATGTTTTAAAAACTTTAGTAATTTTATTTTAATTAATTTCTATATTGAGTTTTATGATGACATTAAAAGAAAGCATTTTTTATGTATAACTTTAGTTCTCTCTTCATTAATGTTTACGACACTTCTTGCAAACAAAATGAAAATAAAAATAAGGATATTAATTTTTTTTTTTATTCAAAATAATTTAAATACATAGTAGTATACCTACCTACCTAAAGAAGACCCAAAAGTATGTATTGCTTTTTGTTAAAATCAGTCGTTGTCTATTTTCAATGTTGACAAATATCCTAGTCAAATAAAATAGCAGTACCTAATTCAGTAAAAAATCAAGCATAAGAATAAACCTTCAAATTGGATAACATACCTTGTTCCATTTAACTTAATGTATCATTTAAGCACTTTTCATTACTTCGCCTTGCTTATTCATCGCTGATAAGATTCATATGTCATTGTTCTCAGAAAACTCATTTATGCCTACAACTTTCTTTTGTTCGCTTTAAGTGAGGCTTTTGTCTATTTAAGGAACGGGCAGCCGAAAGTACTTTATTTGTGAATAGACTCAAAACATAAGGTGCTATGTACAACAATAAATAATGTATTTATTACTTCTGTTCTCTTTATTTATGTTTCTGTGAGGGATGGAATCCTAAAATGAGGACAGCCGGAAGATAACTAAAGTCACTGATATAGTTTGACCTTAAGCAGAAGTGGCAGTGCCCGACGGCTGATGAAGCGGACGTGTCCTAGATTTGGGACCGTGTACCCGAAAGCGACGTGTGGGACGCCCTCTGGCTCGATGGACCGATGACCTTAAAGGGTGGCCAAGAGGCTTATGTTCAGCAGCGGACCTAAATATCCTGATACGATAATGATTTCTTCCGTAGAGTATTCATGAAGCAGGTGTACAGTCAGCTTTGGGTTTGGTTGTTTGGTGGTTTGGTTGGTTTGGTTTGGTGCAAACAACCCTGTTCGTTAATCGCTTTCGAATAATCGCTAATTAAATTTTGTAGAAGATAGAACTTTGGTGGAATTAAATTCAAAACTTGAAAAAATCAGAATTTTATTGCTCCTGCAAGGCTCGTGAATTCGGGAGTAAAGTATGCAAGTACTTTTAGGGATAAGATCTACTTGCATATAATTTTCTCTTTGATTCCCGTGTGTCTAAAGTGCTCGCAAAAAACTCCCAAAAAATTAAAGGAAAACTAAGCTAAGCTCTAAATATACCGATTGAATGGTGCTTCTGTTTCCTTAATCAAGTCACTGGGATTAAGTAGACGAATGCCTCTTTTCTGTCTGTATCGTCTTTTTTTTACCTAGGACTTAGTAAATTATTTTTGTAATAAATATTTTGACTAAAATTTAAGATGACGTAAACGTACATGAATATGTAATAGGTACTTGCTTAAGCATATATTTCTTTCCAGGTGCTGGAATAAGTAATAAAGAAAATAAATGCGTTACGAAAACTTTCTCTTACTGTCACATAATTCACATGTGTCGTCAGATAAAAGTAAAAATATCTTCAGCCAATATCCATATCTGTTGAGAAATATGGCTAACGATCCCAGTACAGCAGTTACATGAAAATATTTCGCTTTATTGATGTCATTCATCTTTGTGGGACAAAATGTCTCCGAAATACTTTTCCTGGCTTGTTGATATCTATTGATATTTGACTCCCATATTTCACACACTGACTGACAGAAGTCATTACTAAGAAATGTACATAATAGGATAAATATTCTTTACTTACGCTGTATCCGAACATCATTTTCCATACAAATTGTGTTAAGTAGCTAATATCTTTAACTATCGATATTTCGTTATTTAAAATGTTTTATTATTATGAAGCGCTATCAACCATAGCTGCTTAAAGCATAATATAAAATAATATAACATTCTCGTGGCGTTACTAATAAATGTTATAAAAAATAATGTTTTTATCGAATTAATTAAATGTAAGATATTAAAATAAACTTTTGTTATATTATAATTTACTGGCAGTTCATAAATAAATATGGTTTTTTGCGACAGTGTTAAATAGCAATGTATGATAATACGTTTTTTCATCAATCATTAAGTATGATGCTGGGTTACACCAACTAACTCTGACGTTAACCAGTCGTCAAAAATGGGTAATTGTATAAAAATTTGCATATTCAGCTAATTAAACTTAAGAATAGAACAGTATTTAATTTTTTTTTAAATATTAAAAAATAAATTAAATATTATATATTTAAAATTGGCAAACAAGCTAACGGTCCGCCTGATAGTAAGCGGTCACCATAGCCTATGGACGCTTGTAACATTTCCATAATACAACCTTCTTTTACTCTAATATCGGCCAGTAAAGAATGTTCTAAATCGTAAACAAAAAAGGCATTATTAGTCATTGTTATTTAAAATTGAAAGTTGTATTAAAATAGAAACTATATTAGGTTATATAGGTATTTTCTTATGATTTTTCTTATGAACACACTGTCCCACACAGTTACATGAATAGACTTATTTATTATTTTGAACATACTACATTTCATCAAAACAGGCCTTGATTTTTATAGTCTAATAAAATAGTATAAATCCCACCAAAACCTCTGACGACACAACCCAACAAAGATCCAGAAGAGTTGCTAAACATAAGTAACTAGGTATCTATTTATAATAGGCTTCTTTTTAGCAGTTTATTCATTAATATTATTGTAATCAATTTTGTTTTTTACCCTAGTTTTTATTTTGTACCTACTTTGTCTGTATTCGTAAACGTCACAAACAGTCACAGATGATAACAAGTTATGTTATTTTTTTCTCTCTGGACTGGATAGTCATCTTTTAGCCATAAAGCCAGGTACTTTTACATTTTAATTTAAATAATAAATTAGTTAGAATCTAAGTCCATTGACAATGGATCATACCGACTGAATTATATAAAAGAATATCGTTCATCAGAACGTATCTCTGGAACTGTACTATATTATCCATTGTCGACATAGTTTGCTGAACATTTAATTTATTTTTACATTTTAACCTCTCGCTGCGTATATTATTATAATATGTTTTTATTTTATTATTCTCTACAGTCTATCGTCGTCATCGTTGTTGATCATATACCTAAAAGTTTTTATTTTATTTTTCTTCTCTCAACAATTCTCTGGCTGTGTAAACTATTTTTTTTTTTATGTGTTTTTTATCTTATTTTTATTTTGTTACACAATAATGGCAGGTAATCGGAAATTGATTAATTAAGCAAGTTTTAAAACTTAATTTTAATATTTAATTTATTTATATTATATTGCTTTTAATTTTTATATATACTTAGTATAATTATATTTAATATTTAAAGTGTTTACATGGATAGCAGTTATGATAGCATAAATGATTATCAGTCATTAACATCATCTTCTGAGGATTTGAACGGCAATAACAGTTTTCACAGCATTCCTTCGTTAAACGACTCTCTCCATTCTCATTTCTCAGACTTAGTGAAAAATTTCAATGTTGTTCATATCAATTCCCAAAGCATTCCGGCTCATTACTCTGATATGCTGGCTACATTTGAGGGAAATAATAACATTCATGCAATCCTTGTGTCTGAATCCTGGTTTAAGCCCTGTCTGCCCTCTACTTCTTACTGCATACCAGGATTTCAGCTCATTCGCAATGATCGCACTTTTCGTACTGGAGGTGGAGTGGCAATTTATCTTCGATCATCTATCCCTTTTTCAATTGTTAGTTCTTCTGATCAATCTCCTCAATCTAATACACCTGAATATTTATTTATTGAAATTACCCTACACCATAGTAAAGCTCTTCTAGGAGTTTTCTATAGTCCATCAGTACATGTTAATTATTTTTCTACATTTGAAAAGCTCCTAGAAGACCTGACACCTACATATACACATTCTATTATCATGGGTGATTTCAACACTTGCATACTTAAAAATGATTCACGAGCTAAACATCTGAGATCTATCGTAGAGGCAAGTAATATGTACATTCTACCGCTACAAGCCACTCACTTCTATCCAAATTGCTCTCCTTCTCTTTTAGATTTAATTTTTGTTTCTTCTTCTGAACACGTCGCTAAGCATGGTCAATGTTCAGCTGATGCTTTTTCCTATCATGATTTATTATATCTTTCTTATAAAATACGTCCCCCTAAAGCAAAATCGAGAATACTTCTGCAACGCAATTTTAGTGCCATGGATATAAAGCTTCTTCATGAAGATGCTAGCAACTTAGACTGGACTGTAATTGATAAATCTCCTTCAGTTGATGAAAAAATTATGGTTTTCAACTCGATGTTAACTAAACTTTATGATGTGCATGCACCTATCCGACCAGTCAGAGTAAAACATCTTCCTGCTCCCTGGTTAACAGAGGAAATCAAAGCACTGATGGCTAAGAAAAACAATGCTAAATCCAAATATAAAAGAAATCCTACTGATGCCAATCTAGAAAATTATAGACTTTTACGGAATCGCTGCAATACAATGTGTAGAGACGCGCAGCGACGCCACATTCATAAATCAGTTGAAAATGAAAATCCGTCTAAAGTATGGAAATTTCTAAAATCAATAGGAGTTGGCAAATCATCTCAGAATTCACTTCCGCCAAACATTAATGTTAATCTCCTAAATCAACACTTCACTTCCTCTTCTATCTTTGATGGTATTGCGAAAACCAATACTTTAAATAATCTTTCCTCACTACCAACTCCTGATTTCTCTCCTTTTACTTTTACACAATTCACCGATTGTGATGTTAAGAAGAACGTTCTCACCATTACTTCCAATGCAGTCGGTAACGACGATATAAGCCGTAACATGATAATTTATATAATTGATATTATCTGTCCTACAATTACAAAAATCCTTTATCATTCTATTTCCTGTTGTACATTTCCTATGGCATGGAAGGACGCTCACATAATTCCTTTGCCAAAAAAATCGAATCCTTCTAATCTTTCTGATTTTCGTCCTATTTCTATTCTTCCTTTTTTATCCAAAGTCCTTGAGCGTCTTGTCCAAAAACAACTAAACCTGTTTTTGACACGAAATAACCTATTAAATCCTCTTCAATCAGCATTTCGTGCAGGACATAGTACTGTTACGGCTCTAGTTAAAATCACGGATGACATTCGCATGGGAATGGACAATAAACAGCTCACAGTATTAACGTTACTTGATTTTAGTAATGCATTTAATACTGTCGATTTTGATGTGTTGTTGGAGTTATTGCGTTCTCTTAAACTATCTCCAACGGTGGTTGCATAGTTTCAGAGCTACTTGCGTGGACGTAGGCAAAGTATCAAATTCGATAACATTTTTTCAGATTGGTGCCACATAGTTGCCGGTGTTCCGCAAGGTGGTGTTTTATCTCCTCTCTTATTTGCGATTTTTATTAATTCAATTACTCACCAACTTTCTTCTCTCCACCACATGTATGCAGACGATCTCCAGGTCTATAATCAAACAACTTTTGATGATTTATTTCAAACGATAGGTTTGATAAACTCTGATCTCCTCAAAATTTCAGAATGGAGCAAAGCCTTTGGCATAAAAATAAACCCAGCAAAAACCCAGGCCATAATACTAGGCAGTCCAAAGTTTATGTCTAGAATAAACTGGGTTAGTCTCCCAAAAGTTTGTGTAGACAATGTATTTATACCTTATAATGACCAGGTTAAGAATCTAGGTATTATTATAGATAGTAGTATGTCTTGGACTTCACAGATAGCCGAGGTCAGTAAGAAAATGTTTTCCGCTGTAGGTTCCCTAAGAAGGCTGCAAAATTTCCTACCCACGGACACTAAAATTGTTCTTGCACACTCTCTTTTGCTTCCCATACTCGATTACGCCGATGCTAGCTATCCTGATTTAACTGAAGACCAATTAAACAAACTTGAGCGACTACAAAATCTCTGTATTCGGTTTATATTTGGATTACGCAAATATGACCATATTTCCAATTTCCGCGTGAAGCTCAAGTGGCTCCCAATTCGTTTTCGCCGGAATGCTCATATCCTTTCACTTCTTTACTGTGTGCTGTTCAATCCTAGCTACCCTTCTTATCTCAAAGAGCGTTTTGGTTACTATGCCTCTTTGCGTTCCTCCTCTAATTTATTACTTAATACACCGAGTCACAACTCAAAATTTTACGATGATTCCTTCACCGTACAAGCAGTGCGATTGTGGAACTCTCTCCCAGTAGATATCCGAAAAGCACAATCACTTACAATCTTCAAAGCACAAGTGAAAAAGCATTTTTTAAATCTCGCATAACCTTGTTGTTTTGCTCCCTCTGTTCTTCTGATGTAGACACTTAAATATTTAAGTTATGATTGTTTTATTTATGTGTAGTTTATGTATTTTTATGTAAGGAATTTATGTATTTTATATTTTATGTATAAGGGTATTTATGTATTTTGTAGTTATTTATTTATTTGGTAATTTATACTATTCTTATTCTATGTTACTTATATCTTTATTTCAGTTTTTGTACAATTTTGCACATCCTACCATTCCAATATTTTAAATTTAAATATCAATACCAACATAGGTTATCTGGTAGAAATCGCCATCTGGCGATAAGATCGCCTGTTGTACATGTTTTTTAATATTATTTTTGCAATAAGTTTGTGTTTTTGTTTTGTGCAATAAAGGATATTTGTATTGTATTGTATTGTATTGTATAACTAACATTAAAAGGCTGCTGAACTTTGGTCATTCAATTAACGGGTATGGAACGCCTTATAGACTTTAAGAGCCCTAACTTAGGATACTAATAAATTTTAAAATTGCTGTCATCCCCCTTGTCTCGGCCGCAGGCTAACATAAGGGGTTTTGTAATAAAATAAGAATCCTATCATGGGCCCCGTTATTTCTCAGTAACAAATTAAAGTAAGCAACTGAAATAAAAAAAAAAAATCTTTGACATTACTATTTTACTGTTCGGAAGCAGTAAGAAAACTATTGCAAGCTATTTATTTTACCATTGTTAAATTTATACTTATATATTTTAAATATCTACCTACTTAATGAGTATTTTTCAAAATAATTGTACTTTACGAAATAACGTTACGAAATTTTAATGAAGTTAAGTACTACGTTATAACTTTTAAAAAACGTGTTCACTGCCTACTGATAAAATGATGAAATGAAAGGTTATGATAAAGAATATGTAAAGCGCAGCACAGTGCAATTCTGTCACCGATTTGGCAAAAAACGTCAACGGATACCAATCTGGAAATATGTTTTTTTTTACCACCAACAGCTTACAATAGTTTTCTTACTAATTCCGGACAGTTAAATAGCAATGCAAAAGAAATTATCTTCTTAATTTAATTCGGTAAATAGAAATAACGGGGCCGATGTAAGGATTCTTATTTTATTACAAAACCCTGCGGCCAAGACAAGGCAGATGACAGCAATTTTTTATAATTATAATTTTTAATGGATTTATTAGTATCCTAAGTTAGGGCTTTTAAATACTTGTTAATTGAATAACCAAAGTTCGGCCGTCTCAAAATGTTAGTTATACTATTTTAATGGACTATAAAAATCACGGCCGAAATTAGGCTGCTCTAACAAACTAAGCTTGGCCAGCTTCATTTGTTTCCATGAAATACAGTATGTTAAAATACTAAATAAGTCTATTCATGTAACTGTGTAGAACAGTGTGTTTATAATTTTTTGCTGTAAAACACAATGCTGTTTATCATATTCAAACTAGTTACCGTTGGAAATTCAACAATTTATTTTATTTTATTATTATTGGTCAATTTTAAAAGGTATTATAAAGAGTTAAAGTTATGCATGGTAAAGTTTCAACACAAAAAATAATAATTTCTATTAAATTACCCTTGATACGATTCGACATTAGGATAGAAGAAGGCCGTAGTTAGGTAAAGGATGGCCGATATTAGGGAAATTTGCCGTACAAAACTTTAAACGCATATTATTTTTTGTTACGTAATTTAAGATGTTTATAATCACTATATATACTCAATAACATAAAGTGTAAATGTCAAATAGCCCGACAATGCAAATTCAACGGCGGATAACTTCAAGGTTTATGTATGTTTAGGACTGAAAGTTGCATTTCACGTTAAGGGGCCGACATTTGGGTGTTTTACCCTACTCCATTTCAAAAAATACTTACTACGAATATTGTTTATGAGTGACAACCTTTATAGATTATTTTGGTATTATTAATTATCTATTGACCGCCAATGTTACATTTATGTTTTTTTTTCATTTCTTTAGTCAATCAGTAGGCAGTGTACACGTTTTTTAAAAGTTACAACTTAGTACTTAACTTCATCAACAATTTCGTAACGTTATTTCGTAACGTACAATTATTTCGAAAAATACTAATTTAGTAGCCTACAAGTACCTATAATATATAAGTATAATTTAAAAATGGTGAAGGGTTAGTTAATATTTTTACTTACATTTTACCATTATTAACATTATTATGATTTTAAAGTAATTTTTTAAAAATTCCGTATGTGTGGGTAAGAATTTTACGAGGTACCGAGTTACCTAATAAATTTTAATATCGTCCTGGATGGTCTCCGTGAAAAGGTAAATGAATGTTAGCTCAGAAACCTCCTATTTTAATATTCAGTCCTGCCTATAAATAAAGAATTTTTCAAAAAAAGAAATCGCATAACCTTTATAAGTTTACTTTATAAGTTTGAAAAGGCACCTAGCTATTTTATCAGAGAGCGCGCAAATTGAGCAAATCGCATCAATTATTGATTAGTTTGACGCCGCGAAGTGTTTTCTCTTAATGCTTAAGTTTTAGTTGGCCTACTATTGATTTGATAGTATTGAAAGGTAATTAGCATAATAATTTATAAATATATAAAAAAAGCATTTTTAGTTTAATTTAGTAGCAAAATATTTGTTTGGTCAAACAAGTTATTATAGTTATCTAAATATGAACAAGTATATTTAAAGACTGTTATTACATTTGAGAACTCGTAGGGACTTAATAAATATAAAAAGTTAATAACATTTGGGAACTGGGAAGAAACTCGAGAAACCCTGGTCGAGAATTCTCGTGCCTAAACATAAAAAAATCCAGAAACTCTATTCCTAACACTATGCAAATCTATGAGACGAGTTTCAACATAAAATGTTAAATAGATACCAAAGAGAACGTTATATTTTCTTTATCAAATTCAAATAAAGAGGAAATTAATGTGTGAATAGCATTTAAAGATAGTGTTGTTTTTCACACCTGTTAAACAAAAATATAAGAGTAGAGATAAATAAATTACATAACTTTGCTTTCCAGCTCCAAATAAGAAGATAACTTATCATCAAGTGATAGATATAAAAGTGATTTAAATTTAGTTATTTCTTTTTCTAGATACGAAAAGTCAATGAAGTCATAGTGTCAGAGACCACGATCAAATTCATTATCTACGTTTAACGGCCAAAACTGTTTGAAATTCTTAGATAAGGTTAACCAGAATAGGTGGGCAGTAGTAAAAAAAGTGAAAGCTTCGTGGGGGGCAATTCTGGTTATTGGCTTACTTACAGGATTATCAAAACTTGGTTTTAGATATTTTCAATTTCACCTATAACTCCAAAACTAAAAAAAGTTTCTGGTGTACTCGAGAATATTCGCAATAAGCTCCTAGGTCGGTTTGACTAACTGACATTGTTAAAGATTTTCAAAAACAAGCTCACGTCAGGTGCAACGCGCTAATTATCTGAAAATAAAAATGTACGTAATAATATAATATCAGACAGAATTTGATCATACTATCTGCCGATGTTTTTTTGGCATAGCAGAAATTGCCCCCGGAAAGATGCTTAATTTTTGAAAGCTTTACTACTACATTAATTAAATATGATAAAGTGCTGACACGCTAAGCTTACTATATTATATTTTTAGGAAATAAATAGTAGAATTAAGTATTTCGTATAAAGAAGTACAATTTTAAAATGTTTTGTTTGGTAGACTGAGCCACACAAAATGGATTCTCATCAATAATAAATTTAAGTAATCAGTTTCAGATTATTATATATCATACTAACTTTTACCCGCGGCTTCGCCCGTGCTAATTTAGGTTTCGGTTGGGTCGGACCAAGCCAAAAAATCGTGCTTATTGTGCATTGTATCTGTCCTTTGCGTCCATGTTCATGACCACCTTCATCAGCACTGACGTTTGCTAAAAATAACTGACCGAAAACGAGTCTGGCTCGCGCACCGAGGGTTCCGTGCAAGCTTATTATACGTAGAAAGCTCTTCCATTATGAGATCAAGTCTTCTAGGTCAACGGGAAGTACCTCATAGGTTTTGATTAATTTGTAAATAACTTAACCGAAATATGCCTCAAAAAAGGCCGCATTTTTTTGTTGCGTTGACATAGATGATTGATTTTTTTATAGCTTTAAAGGACCGTATACTAGTATTTGATATTAATTTCAACTTGAGACCTTCACGCGTTCTTAAGTAAGAGACAGACAGAAAAACTTTTTTTAAATGAACAAATTTCGGATTATTTCCTATATTTTACACCTTGTTTGGTGTCAAATTTCATGATTCTAGGACAACGGGAAGTACCCTGAATGTCTTGATTAGTTTGTGAATGCCAAAATATGCGACAAAAATAGCCGTTTTTCCGCTGTATTTTTTATATATTATGTACTAACTGTTTTAAAGCATGGATACATTATGTTTTAACTTTTTTAAAGCATAGAGATATAATGAAAACTTTCGCGCAATTGACTTTGACTTTTGCTTTTGACCATGAACTATTCCTAAACATAAAAAAAAACTAAAATAATGATAATGACTTCCAACCAAACGCCGTCTCCGATCCTATATTTATCCACGGATAGCAATAAAGTTGGATGTTTTGTTGAAGGCGGACTTGGTAATATGAGGGTGTAGACGAGAGGCGAAGTGGGTCACAATCCACACAGCCACAGAATCATTCTGAGCTGTGGTATTATATTTATAGCAGGCGGCACGACTGGAATGCACGTCGCCCACCTCACCGCAGACAATAATACACCGCCGGTGTCGCCACTGTCAAGTTCATTACTCAGTCATCTTGTTAAACGTTCTTGTTTTAAAAGCTATATAAAAGAGTTGTTTTTACTTTACTGCTTAAATAAGCAATGGAGATATATATATATATATTAGATATTTTTAGGACTTATGTTTGTGTATGTATGTAAGTTTCGTTAATTCATCATTACTTCTAAACGACCAGCTAATTTATTTTAACTTATTTGATCCCAAACTAAGCAAATCTCGTAAGTACTATGGGTATGCTTATAAACTTACTTTATTTGTAAATAAAAACACACAGGTACTTACGAGGATTTTATGAAGTCTAAGTGTATCAACTATTTGTGTATTAATAAGTAATACACAAATAGGTATACATAGAATTAAGAAATAAATGTAAATTATACATACATAGAAATAATCTTCGTACATAGAATAATCTTCGTACATAGAATAAATAATCGTGAAAGACAATCCGAAGGTGGTGTCTTTGAAGAAAACACATAGTAAAGACTCAGATTTAAGGCAAACTCGAATGTTAACTAGCTGACTGAAATGTTAACTAAGTAGGCTGTGTCTTAAAAAACAAACAATGAAGAATGGCACCAACGCATATTATAAAAAATTGGCTAAGTGCAAGTTGGACTCGCGCACGAAGGGTTCCGTACAATTATCTCTAAAAACGACAAAAAAATCACGTTTGTTGTATGGGAGCCCCCTTAAATACTTATTTAATTCTGTTTTTTACTATTTCATGTTATAGCGGCAACCAAAATACATCTTCTGTGAAAATTTCAACTGTTTAACTATCACGGTTCATGAGATACAGCCTGGTGACAGACGGACGGACAGCGAAGTCTTAGTAATAGGATTCTGCTAGTTACCCTTTGGGTAAAAATCACATATGACAACAATTAATCAGATTATGTTTCAAATATTTATAAAAAACCAACTGCTACACAAAATAATATAAAGCAAACGTACCTATATATCACTAGTAGAAAATACTCGGAATTGTTTAAAACTTTATTCTTTGAATCTGACTACCAAATTCGACTTAGCCTGGTTTATCTCTTAAAGTTTATTTCAAAATTCCGATACATTTTCTTTTGAGCGTTCAAAGGAATAAATATTTCAAGTCTTAAATCAAATAAGTAAAGTAAAGAGTAGATTTGATATAGAATCTACAGATCTGTACATCTATGCATTAATATAAAAAACTAAACAAAATAAAACAACCTATTTACCCGACTGCAAGAGGATTACATTTTCGCGCGTATCTGTGTATGTACGTAGTATTTTTCATTTCCTAGCATCATCCAAAAGAGTAATTGAAAATATTAATTTTATCGTGATGTTGGATTTGTCGTAAAAGGAAAACTGTCACACAAAAGTTATATGATGAGGTTGTATTAATATACTTTAACAAAAACATAAACAGACTTCAATTACACTCAAAAGAAAAAAAAGCCCCTAGAGTAAACTTAGTGACAGAGAATCCAGCTGCATGTTTTATTTCCCCTTGAAATCGATTGCTAAAAATAAAGACAAGTAAAGATAGGTAAACAAACAATTGTCAACAACAAACTATTTGCACATCTACTTGAAGAGATAATAACTAAAAAGTCTATTTATTTATATCTGCAGGGATATTATGTTATACGTCTAATTGAATATTTATCTCAAGGGATAATAAGTGATAAGTCTATTTGAACATCTGCATGTGAGCTTAATAGGTAATACGTCTATTTTTACAACTGCTTGCTGAAATAATAATACCTGCTTTTTCCTGAATCCGTGATATAAACCTAAAAAGAGTAGTTTTTAACTAATTAAGAGAATATAATATGGAGCGCCTCTCAGTGTACTTCATACAAATGAATTTCCACTTATTTTTGACACTTGCTGATCAAACACTACGAAATTTTGAAGTAAGTTTTGCCAGTTTTCTATTTCAAAGTTGGTAAAAAGGTTTTGCTGGCATCCGACATTTATCGTAGCTAAATATTCTGTCAGTATGTCTGCTTGAGGGGCAGTGGCAATCGACTTCAAGGCGAATAAAACATGTAGCTAAAAGTTCTGGTTTTTTTTTTTATACCACTAAGGTGGCAAACAAGCTTACGGTCGTATTTTGGGTGTGGTGGGTGTAGTGTTTTCGGGGCGTATTTTTCACTTTTTAATGGATTTGAAGTCGGTTTCTGCCATGTGTGACTACGTAACCATTATATTTGACAAGGAGACGGACGCACAGATATGACGAAGCTATAGAATAACTATATAACATTAGGTTTTTTACTACGGAACCCTAAAAATTAAAACTTCAAAATCAGTTTATTTTTGCAATGTCAAATGGAAACAATGTCAAAATGGTCATCTAAAGTTAGGCATACCGTGCACTTCGGTAAAATAACCTGCGTTTTTTTTTTCAAAATTTGTAAGGTAATAACGCAACGAAAGCACTGCGAAATAGAATCGCATGCGGATTTCTGTAGTTTGTACAGATTTGTTTCGGTTTGTTTCCGCACGGAATTTTTGCACTCTATGCACTTAAATATATTAAACCACACGCACTACGCAAAAACATCCGCAAATCGCTGCAGTACTCAAAATGCGGTGAAGAATTGTTGTCACTACGCGTTTTACAGATAAAGATTTATTTAAAGATTTTGATACTCCCTTACTTGAATGGTTTCAGTAAATTTTGAGACCAATAATCCCAACAGATAGAAGCTTGTCTAAATAATCAAATCATACAACTTGAAAATATTTTCTCACCTAACTCTGGTTTTCTTGGACCAATCTTTACTAAACTAAAATGGGACCAATCTGTGGGTTAATCCTTCCCTATACGTAAAGAATTCCAAATCGTTTCATAAATGACGGAGGTTTGAGATAACAAACATTAAAAAAAACATACAACCGAAATGAGAACAAACGAAAATGAGAAAAAAAATTGCAAAGCGGCCATCATGGTATAATAATTTACAACCATAAAACGCTGTTTCGTAAAGCCATTGTAAAGGTAAAAGATATTTGAACCTGGCAAAAAGGGTATCTACCCATTTCATCATACGGAAGGGCTTATCTAAATTGATTATATTGATATTGATTTATATTAAAACATGAATTTTTTACCAGGTTAATAACAATAAGGTATTATGGTTTATCTTTTAAACAGCGTATAGAGCTGGTATTTTAATTTTTTTAATGTTTAAGATGCCTGATTTTGTGTAATGGTTATGCTTAAAACACTACAATAAAACTTACGAGAACGGTATCGGCAATTATCTTCTTATGCTAACAAATAAACAATAACTTTTTTATGCCACTAAGGTTGCGGTTGCGGTCCGCCTGATGGTAAGCGATAACCGCAGCCTCTGGAAGCTTGCAACACCAGGGGCGTTACTAGCGCGTTGCCGACCCTTTAAGAATCTAGTAGTTACCTTCTTGAAGAACCCCATATTGTTGTCCATTAAGAAAACCTTGGCAGGGACCTCATCCCACAGCCTGAGCGATCGCGGGAAGAAGTTTCTCTGAAAACGCACTGTACGCGACCATTTAGGTTCTAAGGATGAATTCCCTGCGATAGCGAACGGCGCGTACCATTTAGAACAATTCCTTGGAACTAATTATTACCCACGTCTCAGGTCTCCATGTCAAATTGAAATGAATCTCTTTAAAAATTTAATCACGCCAATCATAAAGGTTACTACGTAGCTATTACTTATCAACTAAGGTTTGTTGAAAACTGGTTTTGAATTGTTAATTTATTTCATTAGTATATCAGAAAGTTAGCACTTTTCTTTGATATCCCGTGTTTTATTGATGACTTGGCATAATATCCGAGAAGTTTTATTTTAGAGGCTTTATCACAAAAATTTTTTTTTTTTTTTCAAAAACGCTGTTGTTTTTTACATGGATGGACGATGATAGGACATAAGTGCTCGTATTAAAATGCCTTTGCTCCGATTTTAATTGAAATTTAATTTTTAAGAAGATGTATCGTTAATGATGAACTATACATAAATAATATCAACTTCAGTAACTGCCCTAAAAAACTCAAATTTGTCTAAATAAATAAAAAAATATTAATGGGTGTCTCAAAACCTACTTAAAATGTGTCCATATTTTAAGTATTTTATTTACTACTTAAAATATGGACACGGAGGTTAGTTGTGAAACACAACATCTGACAAATGCCCGGCTCGGCTTTGCTGGCAAACGTTCACCCTTTTTATGAAATAAATTCAAGTAGGTTTAGAGACAGCCTATATGTATTTGCAATATATTACAAAGTTAAAAAAAAACTTTTTTTTTGCGTTTGTTATTTAATGACTATTGTCTGATTTTTTACATTGAAAAATAACCAAAAACTCAATTTATGAAAAAAAAGTTTGCTTTTGTATTTTATACGATGATGAAAAAACTACACGATTTTCCCAAACGCTTAGAGATTACTTAATAAGCAAACTTTATGAGATTAAAATATTATTTCTTTTATAAATAGGTATAAGAAATCAAAATCGGGTACACAGAACTAAGGCACAAAATTCGTTTTGACTTGTTTTATACATGCAGCCAGATTAACGTCTTGCAGTGTCATAGATAGGTACATTTTGTTTAAGTTAAAATATCAATTGATTTTTAAAATATTGGTCAAATATTTATAAAATAAATTTATTAAGATATATTTGTCCAATATTCTGCAATGTAATCGAATTCGGATAATAGACTTCAAATCCAAATTGTCTCTTTGTTTATTAAAGATAAATTCGTTATTGTACAAAGCCGTGCCAGGGACTGGCAAGTCTCAGCAAACTGAGCAGGCTGGCACGCCCTAGCACAAGCACAGAGTAAATTTTAACTTTGTTCAACAAAACCATTTAGAATTTCACTCATGCTTTGTTTTGCGAGCTTTAGAATTTACAAAGTTATTTGTTGTTTTTGGCATAACCGAAAAACAAACCGGAATATTCAAGCTAAAAATGCTTTTGTAAATATGATTTATAAAACAAAAATGGTTAAGGTAGCAAAGAGCATATTTGGTAATATGTTTGTACCTGTCCTAAATGCAAAAACTCTTCTCAAACTCATATTGAAACACTTTAAAATTGTCAAGGGAACTTTTTTTACTTCTCAAAAAGTTCAGATGGACCAGTACCTAACTAATCATCTTAAAAGTCCATAGTTTAAGATAAATTCTCACACTTTAGAACCGAAATGGTCGCGTACAGTGCGGTTTCAGAGAAACTTCCTCCCACGAACGCTTGGGTTGCGTTAATGAGCTCCCCGCCAAGGTTCTCTCTAAGGACTACAGTATGGGGTTCGTCAAGAAAGAAGTTATTAGAGTTCTGAAGGGTCGGCAGCGTGCGAGTGATACCCCTGGTGTTGCAAGCGTCCATACGACAACCGCTTACCATCAGGCGAACTGTTAAAATAAAATTAAAGAAAAAAACTTAATACAGTGATGTCTGGAAGAGTTTGCGCGATAGCGATAAAATATTATTTAAGTTTATTTATTTTATTTTATTTTTGATTTCATTCATTCATTATAAAAACGACTTACGTTTCCATTGAAACAAAATTGAATTCAATAAAATAAATTGAATGTTTCCAAATTCGAAGCAAGCTATTAATTTGTTTGCAATGGTGATTATGTAAAAAGCTATAAAATACGTGCCTATTATTTTTTACCGTTAATGTATTCAAATGAAAGGAAATTAGTTTTAAAACAGAAATGGTAACGCAATTTAAATATAAAGCCTGATTCGGTTAATTTTAATAGTCCTGAAGCGGCTCATAAACTATACAGGTGCTAGTTATTGTGAAGTTCTAAAGAAATTAAGAATTAATTAAGTGTGGCCAAAACTACGTTCGCATACGTAAGTATGGGCCGTATAGAAGTTTTGTGAAGTGTCACCTTATTTCAAAGAAATATTTTACTATAATTTTTTAACTCCCTCGCAGCCTATTTGGTAGTGTGGCCAGCTGCTGTGCAGACGGTGCAGGTTCGATTCCCGCACTGGACAGACGATTAAATATCATAGAATAAAAATTTGTGTTTGTCTTGAGTATGGGTGTATTTATATATGATATGTATGTATTAACAAAAAAAAATTAATGGGAAAAAATTGTATTTGTATCCCATTATACCCATAACACAAGCTTTGCTTACTTTGGGGCCATACGGCGCTGTGTGTTATATCCAATAATATTTATTATTATTATTACTTTTCTTTGGCATCGCATTTAGGCGACCAAGTACGAAGTTTGATGTTCCTATTGCCTTTTTATTTTTTACGGAATACACACGGACTGGAACTGTAATTGCCACTCATTTGTGAAAACCACTCTTGCTCAATCTGTTGTGAAATAGTTGTAGATACTGATTCAGAAACTGTTTTGGCGTCGGCAGAAGAACTCACCAAAGTTTCATGGAAAGCGGGTGAATGGTATAGGAACGCATAGACCAACTCACAAATATTCATTTTCCTAGTTGTGAAGTCGAGGTCTGTGATTTTTAATCCACTTAAGGTCTCAATTTAACAATCAGTCTTTATAATCCAAATAGTGTATCAAAAACTAAATTCGGTGTGGCTACAAGTTTTTATGACCTTATAGGATTATCAAGAGCACTACACCCTTTGTGTGCAGTTTCAGAGAAACTTCCACCCACGAACGCTTGGGTTGTGGAATGAGCTCCCTATCAAGGTTTTATCTAAGGACTACAGTATGGGGTTCTTTAAGAAAAAAGTTATTAAATTTTTGAAGGGTTGGCAACGCGCGTGTGATGCCCCAGGTGTTGCAAGCGTCCATAGGTCATGGTGACCGGTTAAAATCAGGAGGACCGTAAGCTTTTCTTGCTGCCTTAGTGGTATATAAAAATGTTACGACTACACATACGGTGACCAAGTGGAAATGGGCAGGCCACATTGCTCGTTGAACCAATAACCGATGGGTAAAAAGGTTTTCGGGTAACGACCATCGATCGAAAGATGCAGCGTAGGACATCCTCCTACCTGGGAGACACAGGACCGGCTGTTGAGGAGACATAATATGGGGGAGGCCTACATTCAGCAGTGGACGTCTTCTGGCTGAAAGTAACGAACACACGCACATACTGAGATAGATTTCAACTACAAACCTGGCCAAAAAGGCTTTTTACTAACTGTTGTATTCGAGAAGCTGATTACTACCTGAGGGTATTCAAGTAGTTGGGGAACAATATTAAGCAAATTTTGAATCCAAAGGATAAAATGAGATACATTCAGATGTATTTCAACAAATTGTTCGACGCAAAAACTGTTAGCGAACCTATGAATTTTTGTGTTATTTAGTTTGTACTTAAACAAAACGAGAAGTGTAAACTGTAAAGAGTTAAACCACCAAAAACATTTTTATGTAATATGTTACCAAGACGAGATCATATAAGTAGCTAGCACTGCCAAAAAGTTATCAGATTGAGGGTTTGCTGACAAAAGCCCCCGTTCATACAATTGTGGGGGCTCAAGTTTTTCAAGATGCCGGCGAGAAAAAGTAAAACTGAACTTAGATTTGTAATCAGGAAGATGCTTTACCATATAAAAAGCATTTTTTTTTCGATAAAATTCCTTCTAGTTTCAGCCTCGGTCTGAAAGGGGCAATGAATATCAGTAACTATTAACGTTATAAAATTATACTAACATTTTTTATTTGCTGGGATCATAGAGATAGCTAAGGAGAATTAAACCAGTCCTTGTGCCTAGTCCAAGAAAAACATTCATGGATCATCTAAAGCTGCCAAAACGTCTAAAAACTGAAAAATTTCAAAACTCTGACCTGACTTAAAATGTACTAGTATAACTACGATGTATGATGTTGTCATAGGCTACAACCACAGAGCAAGGAATACTGGGCGCTGGCGCTACTCGGCTGCGCGCGGCAGCGAGCGCAATATGGTTCCGAGCTCTTTGGCTACAACTAACATGGGATGCATATTTAAGTAGTGTAAGGCCAATTCCTTAGAAAATCATTAAACCTTTTAGTCCTAGAACAATGATTGCTTCCAATAAAGAATTCTTTCAAGAAAGAAGTTATTGGATTTTTGAAGGGTTGGCAACGCGCGAGTGATACTTCTGGTGTTGCAAGCGTCCATAGGCCACGGTGACCGCTTACCATCAGGCTGACCGTGTGCTTGTTTGCCACCTTAGTGGTATTAAAAAAAAAAAAAAAAACGAGTTGCACTCCGGGAGTGCCGGCAGAAGTGAAAACCTTTACACACGATTCGCGCTTGACACTCAAATATGTCACAAGACATGTCTTTGACATTGTCAAGAAATAATAATGTTTGTTTATATACTTTTTTGACGTAGTATATTTGACATCGCAATCTGTCATAGAATTAAAATTCCATATCCAACCTCCCTGTACTACTCATAATCGCGAATACTAAAAATAAAAATAATAATAGGCGTGGCATTACGGTTTCTGTCTTACGAATTTCCACGATTAGGACACGTGACCTGACGCGAGTTTATCATTTTTTACCCATACCAAAAAAAGTGCACAACGCCGCTAAAGAAGTTTTCACTTCAAAAATATCAGAAAAATATACAAACATTTAAAAAGAAGCTAAGAGATACTTTTCGCAAAAACAACTTAGTGACTTCATTGTAAGATGATTGGGAATGTAAGCTGAGCCGGTCACCTGATGCACCAAGAGCGTCCCCTTAAAGGCGATCATTTCAGACGACTTGTCATTGATCAAGGTGTTCATCTGCTCAATATCATAGCCTTCAATCACCGTCACTTTTATACCTGGACATCTCTCGCGGATAACAGAAGCAAACTCCGTCAAGTTAGTTATATCACCTCCTAAAGCAATCACTTGATCAGCTGTTCGCTTGCATGTGGCCCCTACACCATCGGGTGCCCCCTTCCCGTGTCCGGCTTCATGAAAGTTCCAGGAATATCCCACAATATTAGGGTACATGTCTTGCAGTTTACAGCCCAATACATAAAACATAGATTTGTTCCTATATTGCGTTACAGGACCATCGCTGAGAAAGTGAATCTTTTGAATGTTTGATGGCAGTGATATGAGAGAAACAATTCTGGTTTTCGGAGATTTTTCTACAGACTTTACAACTTTCTTCAACTGCCTTTTTACTCTTCTATATTTTTGACGCTGATTGTTCAGTTTTGATTTTAGTTTTGAAACTTTTGCTTTCATCTTTTTAAGTTGCTTATTTCTGAACTTTCTCTGTCTTTCACTTCTTTTTTTTGCTTCATTTGCTCTTTGATCTTCGTTCACAATGGGCCTTATTAGTTCACCAACTACTGGTTGTGCTTCATCGTCAGTACTTGGAGGTGTATTTGGCGTACAAAATTACGAGTATTACTTTTCATAAGTTGTTGTTTTTGCCTATACTTTGATGAATGTTTTTTCCATTCTTTTCTAGTTAATCGTTGCATCCGAGGCGTCATGTCTTTAATATTTTTTCTTTGTCCCTTTTCTTTCTTTTTTAAGTATTGCAACCTTTGTTTCTCTTTGTATTCAGCTAATTTAATGGGGTCGCTTTTAATTCTAGCCAAGCGAGCCTTTTCGGCTTCTCTTTTCTTTTTCAATATATCTTCTCTATCTTTAGCTATGTTTTGTTTTTTTTTAGGAGCCATGATGTTCTAAACTGAAATAAGTTAAAAAAAATGCTTAGACACGCTCAAATAATCAGTACCCTGGAAACACGTCAGTCCTTTGGCGCAATATCAGACAACGGACTGACACCAACGGACTGACGAATCAATCATGAATTTGAGGTTTTCTTTAGAACTAACTTTTAATTTGATACTTTCGAATATCAAGAAGCTACATTTTAAGAAATCAAGGTTAACTATGTATAAGATAAAATATAACACAAATTTACAAGGAAATAACGACTCACCATAGGACTGAAAATTTGTCTGGATCAGCACGTGGTCCCACGACGAACACAACTCTAGCACTGGCACAGTAATGGCGGCCGAGCAATGGCGTGGTCTGCAGCTAACTTCAGTACTAACCTTGAAATTTAAAGTGGAATTGAATTGGAGCCGCCGCTATTTAGCGGGAAATTCAAATTCGAGCAACGAACAACGGACTGACGAATAAAACTGAACACAAAGTTTGTCATTATTTTAACAACAACGTTGAGAATATTATATTATGAAAGTTGTGATTATATATTATAAAATACATCACAGATTATAGTGATATAATAAGTTTTATTATAAAAGGAGTATTTTTTATCACACAAATTTTTGATTGCGCGCTTTTGAGGTTGTGACACGCCAAAGTACTGACGTTTTGAGAACATATTGTGAAGTTTTACAAACTTCTATATAAAATGAAAAGCTGAAATTGAGTGACTAAATAAAAGGCGTTTAATTGATTTAAAATGAATTATAAAATATAAACAAAATCTAATAATACATCGTTTTACTGACTGACGACATCGAGTTGACCAACTTTTGTACATTCACCCTTAACTCACATAAGACCTTTCATTTTATAATTACAGTTTGCAATACTGCTTTTTATTCGCTCCCTATTTTTAAAATTCATTTATTTACGTTACCCATTCGTGCCAATCACAGAAATTCACATGCGTATCAAATTTTTACTTTAGCTTTAGTAGCTTCGGATTAATTGGCTGTGACAAACGGACAAAGACACACGAGTGATCCTGTAAGGTATCCACCGTTTTTCCATTCGGACGGACGTACCATTTATCAATGCAGAACGCATATTTAGGCGGGTATCAATTTAATTAAATTTTTTTTTTTTTAAATAAACTGAATCTCAAACTCAAACTTTTTATTTTAATAGACTTTAAAAACAGCACTTTTGAATCGTCAGATTAATTATTAACTTAAAAAATTACCAAAAAATTACCACCGGTTCGGAATGATTTACTACCGAGATAGCGAGATACCGAGAATACCCTTGACCTATGCTGTTTACTATATAATGCCTTTGTCAAAAATCCCTTAGGTATTCTATACATGAACACCGCAACCAACAGAATGAGTGCAAACACCATAAACGTATATCTGCTGTAAGCTGTCTAGAAGTAAGGTAATCTACATAGCGTCCTGGTTGCATCATGGTTGTTAATTAGTTCACTCACTGTCTTTATCCAGTTATGTTAGCCAGTCTATGGGACGAATATGTTATATAAATATCCGTTGTAGGTATGCTCAGATCTGTTGACCCTGTTGTAACCAGAGGCTAAATACAAACCCTCATAATGAGAACCGCTTTTCACCAACCTTCATGACAGGTGGTGAGCCTATCGCCGCAAGTCGCAACACTGCTTCTGAATCGGTGATTACGTGGTTAATATATATCTTTTACGCCTTAAGTTACCAGTTTTAAAGCGGTTTTTTAAATAAGTGGTAAAATTGAAGACCAGATACAGAACCCTCTATAAAAAGAGCTATCTTTAAAACAACTAAATATTTTTTTCTCAAACATGATAGGTATGCGACCATATCTTGTACAAGCTTATTTGGGATAAATCGTACTTGCAGTACAGTATTCGAAGTTCAAGAGATTCCTAATATTCAATCTACTAATTAACTCTTGATAATAAATTATTGTAGTTTATTAGACGATTTGTACTATAACTATTTGTGTAAAGTGAAATAAATTACCTAAACGAAGCAAGTATTTTGTAGAATAACAGGGTCCATTACTGTGCGCAGTCGTGTACAAGAGAACTAATGGCGCGGTCACATAAGCGGATTTAGTAGGTCAGGGGAGTGAATTCCTTTAAACCTCTTTTATCCATGCTATAAGTAGAGGTACCCTCTCTTACAAACATATTCATAAGGCTAAGTAGTTCTTTGCGATTACAACAAATACGAGCTTAACAAAATGTGCTTAATAGTGTCGTTCAAATAATAACTTAGGGTTCCGTAGTATAAGGATTATTGCCAATATTTAAACCAACTTCAAAAAAGGGAGATTATAGCTGGCTAAAAGATAGCTTTAATAAAGAAATTGTAAAGTATGATTCATAATAAGATTCAGGGTTAATTTTAATAATAATTATCATTCACGAGTAATTCTGGTTCAGTCACTTTTCTAGAGAAAAGGGCTTGTAACTCATGGGAATGATAGGTAGATGGGATTTGATCAAAACACTGAATTGTTTTAGGGAAATGGAAAACATTTCACTAAGCCGTGCAAGGTATTTGATCAAATAAATGAAATTCTTCAGGGAAATGATAAAAACTTTTGACCATTTTATTATTTCCCGAGATTTGATAAATTCTTTTAGGGATTTTATGATTCCTAATTTCGCTGCGACATATACACGCACACGGTATTCGGGTAAAAAGAGCAAAAAAGATTAAATATTTACTACTAATTAAAAGGTACCTACTTAGCTAATTAATAACAGTATAATAATAGGTAAATCATATTTGTTCTTTCTTGATCTATTTTATCTTTATTTAAGATACTAGGTTAGCTATTTGAAAGTAGTTTATCCTTGTGGATGGGCCATCCATAAGGACCGACAGCACATTTCGGAGATACAAGTTGTTTTTTTTTCATATTCCGCAGGTCCAGAGGTGATTTATCTAAAAAACTTTAAATGCAGTTTTGCTTATTTTAGAAAGTTAGGAATGTTTCCTTTTCAAAAAATTTGCTATCATAAATATTTAGGATACTTTCCCTCCATCCACGACCTTTCTTATCCACTCTGTATAGGAAGAAATTACTCAAATACATTTGATGAGTGAAATTGTAGGTTTATGTATTTTATGTAGGAATTTAGATCTAAAACGCTAGGATAGGTAAGTCGTAGTTAAGTACTTCAGCGGAATTGTACAGTAAATATTTAGACTGTGGTATTGTTAACACTTTTTACCTAATTCAAATAGGAAATTTGATAGGTGGATAACTTAATGTTGACATTGTAACCGAAACATGACAAAGAAAAATATTATTATTATACTACAAACACTAATGTGTTCTCAAAATTAAAGAGAGGCAGAATTAACTATGTACAGTTATACTAAATCTTCACATTCACATATAACTGTATTATTAAGATGTAAAAAAGAGCTTACGTCAATATCTATGCAAATGCAAGAAGTCCTTAAATTCCCAGATCCGGTATACACAGAGGTCCAATTCACTAGTTTTTTGAACAAAAAAAAACACAACGGTTCTCAAACGCAGCACAATACGACTATTACTTTTCACACTACACAAATAAATTGAACTATTTAGAGGCAAACACAGACGAATTGAACATAAACAACTATATCCTTTTAGGGTAACTGCTCACTTAGTCATTTCTAACAATTGCAGGTTATGTAAAAGTTGTTTTGATGGGTTCTAGAGGTTAATATTGAATCATTTTGAAATAATAAAAAAGCACGTGAGCGAGGAATGCGCCGGTCGACAGTCGGGCCGGTTGCCGTGCACCGCACACTGTCAAACCAGCCAGCTGGTCGGAGATCTCCGCCACTCTGGCGGGCAACTCACAACTAAGTCAAACGACATGACGACGAAACCATGTAACTTAACATAATCTCAATTTTAAGGCTAAAAAAGGGTTTTTTATTAAAATGCTTATCTTGCGGTTAATAGAAAATTAAGGGAATTAGAATTACTCAAGTCGAGTTCTTACTAAATACTGCATTATAGCCTTGAGTATCAGTTTTGAGCTTTTCATTTGCTTTTTAAAATTACTTAAAACATATTATTAGTGTGTGAAATATAATTTATAAATCGTATATCAATGGATTTTGTAAATTTTTACTATTCAGAATTCACCTAGATACTTTTTGTTTACTATTATAAAGCGTGTTGATAAGTGTTTTTGGAAATTTGGTACTCATCTATCAACACTTTATTTTAGATTTTTTCTTTTGACTTACTAAAACAATATTAAAAGAGCAAGATAAAAAAATCATAATAAGGATATATGAAAACTAACAAATAATCGTAACTCGTTTTAAAATACCTACCTACGATAATATAAAAAAATATATTGTAAAAACATTTAGGAATTAATAGGATGACAGGCTTGTTTATGCACGAACAAACACACTTGGTTAACAATATAATTTGGAATATAAACACGAATCAATAATAAGTTAAAAATAAAAATGCACTTGACTAAAATTCAATAAAAAGCAAATTTCTTATTATTAGTTTAGCTGATTTTAGCATTTTGCTCAGAAAGGAATTGTAGTGTCATGGCTGTGCGCACCGGCGGGATGGAGGGGGAGGTAGGGGGGATATTGACTTGCGGCGCCGGCAGTGCGCATGTACTGAACCATGTGTTTCTGTTTTTAAGCTATTCGAATACCTTTAGCAAAAGGAGATTAACAGCGTACTATATCCATCTCACTTTCAAATTCTTTTATAGCCTTTTGGCAAACTTTTGTCCATAAGTGGGGCGTTGTTTTACACTGAGAATGGTAAGAAATAGAAAATAATCTTAAAATAATGTTAACATACGGTTGTTGACTGACTTTAAAACCCTCTCCTTAGTTCCACCCCCCTAGTTTTAGGACGACTGTACCTGGTTTCGTCAAATTCATGAATTTAGCTGTTTCTGCCTCAAGCATAAAGTACCTAAACCCGTTTTTCCGCAGCAACGAAGACTTGGAAGAAGAATAAAAAAATAATTTATTGCTGCGTTTGCGTGGCACATACTATTATGCTATGTCTTTCTTTTGAATGAATTGTGGGTTACATCAGGCTAATAAACTGCGAAAATATCAAATCTTCTACTCTCTCTTTACTAATTAGTTTTTGCATAATGCCCCAACTAGCAGACAGACAAAAATACACAAGTAATTAATTTTTTTTTAAATCTTAGATTAAGAAACATCTAAATAGTCCAGTAAAATATGTGTTAGCGTGCAGACATAAGTAAAGACCGAAAAAGATTGGAAGCACACCAAAATTCAGCTGAGTTTTTGTGAAAAAGTCACTGCTGTTTGAGAGTTTGTGCAAAAGTCACTTTTTGTCGCTCTTCAGATTCGACAAGTAGACGAAAAAGAAAGGAAATCATTACAAAGATTTATGGAGGAAAAGGCAAAAAGTCTTTTGTTTGCTACTTGTTGGAGAAGAATTTTACCTCTTGGATTAAAATAATTTTCTTGCTAACTCAGCTATATTTTACAAGGTCTTTTATTATCTTAATGCTTGTTATTTTAGCTCCAAGGGTCTTTGAAGGTTTGATCAGGAATATAAATGAAAATTTATAATTCAAGTGAAGATTAAATATATTACTACGAATAAAATTTTTGAGTATCTTTAATTTTAGTTATCTATCTCGAGATATAACTGTGGAGCGCTTCACTTTTCTGGATTTGATATGTATATTTATTTGTTAGATATCTTGGACCAATTTACATTGGACTTTTTAGGGTTCCGTAGGATATAATGGAACACTTCTAGTTTCGTCATGACCGTATGTGCATTAAGTCACAGGCACAAATCATCGCGTAATACCGGGTTGAATATCCGGGAGGTATTGATTCTGATGAAATTTTAAAGGTGTCTTTAGTCATACATTGTGCTAAGGGATGAAAAGTTTTATTTTTCGACATTCCATTGTGTGGGAAGGTGTTGAATAAGTTTTAATAAACGAATTTGAGTTGCTTTAGTGTTTTTCCTTAAGATGAATGACGTGATGAATACGCAAACGTTCTTGGTATTTTTGGTGCTGACAATGACAACGGAAGGAGTTAGCTAAAAATATGTTTGGAATGGAACCTTTGCATGACAAACACAAAAATGTTCATATGTTTACACGGAGAAAAATGGCAATTTCGATTCATGCAAAAATGTCATTAAAAAGTTCATTTGCATCGGTATCGTAATAAATTATAGATCCCACAGCGGATTTTTCAGTAATAGCAATAGTAATAGTTTATCATAACGCTGGTCCTGTATATTATCTAGTTTGGCATAAAGAGTTTTGATGCCTTTACAGGTTAAATAATTATATCTTGTCACGTTAAATTATCGGTAAACTTTTATGATGACGTCTGGACAATTCACTATTACGTACTGATATTTCAAGTCGTTATCCCACATATTTTTTTTTTTCGGGTGGGTAGTTGTAGAGTATGTGTACAAATTTGTTGACAATGAAAATAAACTTTTTATTAAAATTATTTATATAAAATATTTTATATTTTTAACCAATACTTCATGCCCTGTGTTTGTGTAAAATCATATGCTAAAATAGTGAAGTAATCTGCACATACCTGCCGGGACTATCTTTGTTTACACAAGTTTCTTCCAAATAAACATGACCAGTGTAGCTGATATACATGAGACGCAGAAGTCACTTGAGGCTTGTATTCTTTAAAAAATGACAGACTTTGAAGCTCATCTTAAAATTGCTTCCCACAGTAGCAACATAAGTCAGCTTAGTGAAGAATTCAAATTTTTCAAAGATCATATCTGGGAAACTATAAAACTTCTAAGGCTACAGATCTCAGAGCTCAGTAGGACACAGGACATATCCGAAATGAGACATCGAAAGAAATTTTTACTAGACCATGGTGTTCACAAGAAAACATTATAAGCATCGTTTCTTCACTGTTCACAGAAAAACTTGATATACCTGAAGTATCTACTGGCAGTTTTAAACTATGTCACCGTTTAGGCAAACTCCAAGAGGGTCGTGCTCGTCCAATCCTTGTTAGATTCTCTGATCACTTTTTAAAATCATCTGTTTGGAAGAAGAAGGCTGCATTTATACCTCAATTAATACTTTCTTCTTACTTAAATAATGTATACCTTAATTTTCGGCAACTATTCAACTGGCTGGCTCAGCGGTTTTCATATGGTATGTATAACACCAGACTATAAAAGTAATGGTGCTCCATACAAATAATAAATATCTCATATGTATGGTATGGTATGGTAATGGCAATGGTTATAGTAATGACAATGACGATGATCGTAATAGCACTGGTAAGGGTAAAATGGCAATGACGATGGTGATCGTAATGACGATAGTAATGGTAATGTCAATAGTAATGGTTATGACAGTGGTAATGGTAATTATCACTATCATTTCCTGATAAAAGAACAGTACATGTGCGCATCAACAACATGACTTCTTGTAATTTTTAAGGTCTGCCTCTATTATAAAAATAATATTAGTTTAGTTTATGCATGACTCAATTACATGCAATACTTTAGCGGTATTAGTACAGAACTTAAGTATCATCATTTAATTTTACATGACTTTATATCAGTTTCCTATAAATATATATGTTTGGACGCTGAGTCGTTTTTTGTGAGGTATTCCTGATGATTTGTTGAGAATCCCTCAAAAAACGAAGGGTACATTTTTCTCAGTGAATAAGGTAATGTAAGGAGACAAGGGCCTACAGAGGGATTTGTATCGATTTAGATCATCACAAGGTGGTTAACACCACTTGGTGATTTGCCGCATTGGTGGTTTGTTCAAATGTAAGCGTTATCGAAAATCCGTACCCATAAGTGCATAGGAAAGAATCAAAGTCAAAAATTTGCAACAGTTTACAAAGGCTGAAGTGATTTTGTAAGTAAACTAAATGAACGTCAGCTGGATATCATGGGATATATGCTGAGATGCTGAAAGCAGGATGTGAGTCAGCTGCACCACCTCTTCAACCTGTGCTGGATGATTGGTAATATGCCTAAATACTGGTGCAAAGCCGTAATAAGGGAAAAGGGGCAAGTTTGCAGGAACTTCCTATATATTATGTTTGTTTACTTTTCGGTGAATTTGAAATAGGTTGAGAGGCTTTGGGGAATTTATTTGGAATCTGTTTAATTTTGTTTTTCCTATATCAAAAGTTAAATCGCGATCTAAAAAGAATAATAGAATTTAGCGATCCGTAAAAGAGGCTTTTTTTGTATAGTCCAAATGTCATTATTCTGTAAAATATTAATTGGATATTTAACAGGGCTTTCCTCTTCATAATATATCTTAGCATTTTCAAGCAAATTTTAAGATATAAAGAACAATAAAAACATATAGGTACTTTTTTGAATCTGAAATAACTGGATATAGTTTAACATACACTTAAAAAAATAAAGCATTGACCCTGAGTTGCACTGCTTGACATTCAAGTTAGAGCTTATTTTACTTTTATCTTGTCTATGCCACTGAAGCAGGAGAGCCAGTTTACGAATCATAGACAAAACTCTTTCAATGAAACCAGCACCTTTGTTGTTCACTACCAAACTTCAGCAGACCTAGTTGGATACTTAGTCACAACTTATTCTGCACGAGGGCGTTGAACGGATTTCAGGCTTCGTCTTATGTTGGGAGCTTGAATTATAAATGGTTCTTACACTACTACAGAGATGGCGTTACACATGTCGGTACACTTTTTGTTTTTATCTATTAAATCTGTAGCTACATAATATGTTACTAATAATAATAATAAAGTATATAATTCAACGATATTATTATGATATTGTTTTTTTATATACCACCTTCATTATACTTAAATATGGGCAGGACTTTTACCTCGGAGGTATCCATTTATTATTTTATTATTTTTCACTTGTAATTAATTCGTCTAATCAAAATATATAGCTGAGATATTTGATTCTGTTCCAGATCAATAATTTAAAAATATCTGAAATAGGTACCTACAAAAATGTCTAATTGAAAATTTGAATTAAAATGTAATGAATAATATTCATTAACATTTTTTTTTAGTTGATGTATCGCAATGTTTGCCGTATTTCACGCAAAAAAATAATTAAGCGGCGACTCTACTGCAGTCTGCAAGGAAACGGGTCACCGTAATGCCTAGTGCAATTCCTGTTAACATTACATCGTGACATGATCGTGATCGAAATTATTGTACGTTACACTACATTTTGTGCTTTACACTAGATTATGGCATACTGATTTATTATTTTACTTACACTACATTATGGCATACTGACGTATTATTGTACTACTCTACATTATGTGCTTTACACTAGATTATGGCATACTGACGTATTATTTTACTTACACTACATTATGTACTTTACACAACATTATAGCATACTGACGTATTATTACACGTTACTCTACATTTTGGCGTACTGACGTACGATGTACTATTATTAACAGTAGTGTCAATTTTAAACCCCGACTAAAACAGTGGGTGTTACTCGTATAAGTTTGACGTGTGTATCTGTCTATGGTATCGTAGCGCCCAAACTAATGAACCGTTTCAGAATTAGTTTTTTTTTTGTTTGAAAGGTGATTTGATTGAGAGTGATCTTGGCTACGATTTAAAAAAATCTGTTCTGCCGTATGAAGATCATCAGCTCCTTAGTAGTTGATGAAGGGATACTAGCAACTTTCACAAGTCCGATCGATTCGAAATTTGGTATTCTGTTGTTTCAATGATATTGCTCCAACATAATAACCTTGTCATGATGCTGCAGACCTAGAATCAGATAAATTTTGACGTGTATATGTGACATCGTAGCGCTCAACTGGATTAACCGATTACCGATTGGTTTAGTATTCTTGTTTAAAAGGTAACTTAATCGAGAATGTTCTTAAATCTAAAAAAAAATATGTTCTGCGGATTGACGATCTTAAGTTTTTTCTAAATAGAATTAAGGGACATGAGAAACTTCTACGGGTCTGATTGATTCAAAATTTAGTATCCTGTTACTTCAATGATATTGCATAGTAAGCTTAACCTGATGCTGCAGCATCATCTGGAATCTGCAGGATAACAAACTTCTTACCAACTTACAAGTTTTTTTTTATGGTTACAGCAGAGTTACAGCAGAGTTATCATGTTTGGGCTCATTGAACAGTCTCAATAAATTTTAGATGTTTGGGGATTCCGGTCTGATGATAGAGTTGGAAAGCGAAATAAGGTTAAGATGGCGAGGGATTCTAAACTACTTTTACTCGTTCAATCAATATAAGTGTTTTAAGTCGGGGTGTTTTAAATTTTAGAAAATTTGACTTGTTTTTGCAATAAAGACGTTGCTGGGAGTTGTTTTTCTTTCGTAAAATAAGACTAATTTTTTGTTGTATTTATCTTAGTGGATAGTCACGGGTGCGTAACCGTATATATCGACTACCTTGTTTTGTATTCATATTAATCTTGAAGCTTAGTTTTGTCAGATCGACGGACTGTGTACTAAAATAACGACATTAATTAATAAGTTATCACGCTATAATATAAAATTATGAATCCGAAAATTGTTAGCTTATTCTCCTTTACGTTGCACCGACTGGACACATTTGAAAGACATTTAGAATGGAGGTAGCTTATTTCCTAAACTAACATATATAATTTTATCTAGAAAACATCAAAAGTTCCCGCAGAAACAACTTCTGGCAGAGGCGCAGCCGCGGGTGGAGCTAGTATAAAATAAATGACTAATTAAGTTTTTACCAACGTTTATTTTTATTTTAGGATTTCCCTTACATACTCGGCCGTATGAAACCTTTTTCAAGGTACAAAAAACGCATGTTTCTTATTCCAAAGACAAAAGAATGTATAAAGAAAACAAAGGATTGTGCGCTATAAATCTTTGGACTTTGGAGAGTGCTTTCACATTATCATAACACGTTCCATTTACGCAGATTTCTTAGGAAATTCCTCGACTATCATATTAGGGATGAAAGTATTTTCAGTCGCGCCTGGGGAGCTTTGGTGGAAAAAAAGAGGCGCCTTTCTTTAATATTAACGAAAAAGCTTCCATAACGGTTGTAAAAATAACTGCAGAAATATCTGCGTAAGAAAATATGTTTCTGCATAAAATATGTAAATAAGCTGTTAACTGTAGTTTTTTTAGAAATTCATTTATTTATTATACACTTGAAAATTGACCATAAAAAAAAACTTTTCTTCGTTCACATACGCAAAATCAACAGACAAACGAAACGGGTGATTTTATTAACCGACTTAAAAAAAGGAGGTGGTACGATGTTCGACGTATATATTTTTTATGTATGTTCACGGATTTCTCCGTCAATTGTAAACCGATTTCGAAAATTCTTTTTTTATTCGAAACATTATGCTCAGGTGGTCCCATATTAATGAAGTGGATTTTAAAACTTAAAGTTATGGAAAAAAAAAAGATGTTAATTTGGAACTGGTGAAACACGCCTTTTATGTTGATGATTGTATAAAATTTTGTTACAAGGTGGACGTTTTTAGTGTACGAGAAAAAAAGCAATTCATCACTCAAAAGCAAAAAATTAAAACATTTTAACAAAAAAAAAAAACAACCGGCTTTAAAAGGATGCACTAAAAAGGTTATAATAATTATCTACGTATTGCCAAAAATCTGATTGAAGTTAGTGTCATGCATATGAAGTGTGTTACAAACTGTTAGGTACATAGACATCAACTTCAAATTCAAAAGTCATTTATGATAGTGAGACTTGTACAGTCAAAATATAAATAAAAAAACACAATACTCAAAAAGATGGAAAAGTTATCACTTAGTACTTAGTTGTTCAGGTGATTACTTTACCGAAACCTCTTGCCAGTCGTATTGAATATTTTGAACATAATAGGGGGATTCCCGTTATTAAGATGCCGACCATTTATTATATCAGGTTTTCAAAAAGGATACCAGTTAACCGTTTTACAGAATATATGTAACTCATAACTCCTGTAAAACTTTGTCAAATTAAATTTGGCATAATACGAGAAAATAATGTTGAAAATTGCATTTTAAAAGTTTTTTGTTTTGTATTCTAAACGTTAAATTATTTCACAGATTTTTACAAAGGAAGATGCTCAGTGGTACAGTCTTAGTCGTATTTCACCGGATTTTTATTACTCATTTATTTTGCAAAAGCAAAATTTTATATGAGGTAAACGGTCGCTGACCAGGTCGTGTTTTTCTAGGTACCTTAGAAGCTGTGTGTTGATCACACGCTCCACCACCTTGGAGAGCAGAAAGGTAATAGCGATTGGCCTGTAATTTGATGGGTCTGATATATCGTTCCTTTTGGCACACGGTGCACATTGGCACTCTTCCACGAGGACGGAAATCGCCTAGGGTGGTAAGAGAGCGCGAAGAGGCGCTTAAGTACAGGATATAACTCAGGAGCACGCTGTTTAAGCACCATTGGCCGTCTGAACCACTCGACTTATGAACGTCTAGAGAAAGCTACGCCCGACAGACCTCCCGCTGTGTTATGGAGATTTCAGGCATGGTCTTACCGCACCACGGTATAGTCGGTGGTACAGCACCTTCGTCGTTCATATTCGAGTTTGACGCAAAGAGACTACCAAGTAGATCGGCTTTGTCTTTAGCACTATGGGCCAAGTCTCCATCGGTCTTTCGCAGTGGTCGTGGCACTCCCACAGGGATAGCTCGCTAGTCGCTCTCCTATTTTGCTGATGAATTGGAACTTAGCTCTGACAGTTGCTTTCTTACTGAACCTCGAGGCAGCGTTTAATCTGCATTTTAACTCAGAAATATTCGGATCCTTATTATTTCAAGTAGTGATCCAAGCCTCATACGCAGATTGCTTGAGAATTTTAGCTTCTCTGCAGACCTATTAAACGACGGTCGTTTTTTGACACCGGCAGTTACTCGCGGGTTAAGAATAAAGCATTCCATACCAGCGAGGATTATCTCAGTGACAGACGTCAGGATTCTGAACTTAAGCAGTGCTGCCTCCACGGCTGCGATGCGTAAAATTCACGCAATCCATTCCAGTCTGCCGACTTATAATGCCACACATGACGCCAATTAGGTGGATCGGGCTGTGTGCCTGACACTTGAACCCAAACGAGACAGTGGTCTGAGGAGCCAAGTGGCGCATCCACTGAGATGGAATATCTGTTCGGACGTGTAATCAGCAGAAGGTCCAGTAGGGAGTTTGTATAGTCCTCTATATCTGATATTCTTGTTGGAGAAAGTACCATGTGAGAGAATCCATAGGTTAGAGTAAATTCATGAGCAGATTTCCCTGGATAGTTATTAGTTCGAGAACTGAGCCACTCAAGATCATGAACGCCTACCGCGTTAAAGTCTTCCAAAATAACTAGTTCTGCTGTGGGATATTGCTTTAGAACTTTGTCACTCGTCAAATTCAGGTGCCTGAAAAGTCCAGTCACGTCCGTGTTACCGCTGTGCGGCCTGTAGAAGCACACATAGATACGGGTGTGGCCACCGTGATTTACACGCACCCACAATATTCCCATAAGTCCCTGTCTTCAAGGCTATGAAGGCGGCGACAGCAGATATCATTTCCATACGAACATGCATACACCGGCATCACTTACAAAATTGTGCTCGAGTTTGTAGCCGGGATAATGTAGGTATGATGTATTGGCCTGGCAGGATATCTGCTGCTTATAAAGAAGATGGTCGGCTTCGTAGTCTCCAGGTCAGTGGTTCTTAACTTAAATTTTTTTCATGGCTGCGGACCACTAACTGTCTTTTGTCAATGTAAATTGTGGAAGTTGTGGTAATGTTTAGGTATTTGGGTTGGTATGCACAAGCTTATTTGCAATTTTAATATATGGCGTAGGTGTTATTACTACCCATTTTTTATTTTCTAACCACCAGGAACACTACACTACTCAACGTTAGTGTTATTGGTTACGAAAAGTATTTTCCCTTATAAACCTTGAAAATCATTAAATTCACGGAAAAGGAAATAGCGGCAGTAGCCCGACTTCTACCCACCTCCATTTTTTTGTGAACTGCTTTGTCCATAATTTTTCACGTGTTACTGACATCTTTATATTTTTATGCTATACATGCCTGTGTATAATTATTTATATACACATCAGTGTAAGCCCGTGTGAATTTCAGTTACCTAGAAGCATGATCTATTTACTAATAATCACCTATTCTAATATTTTTCTATTATATTACTTACTGTAAAGATACTTGGCTCCGAGGTTCCTTCGTTTTTCTCTAAACCTGTTTTTAAAAATTCGCCTTTTCAATCGATTGAGTACCAAATCCGCTTCATCTACACTTTCAGATGAAGATGAATGTATGAGACACATTGTTCCAATCACAGAATGTCTTCTTTCATAAGACGGTAAGCTTGCAGATCGATGTCTTTGTTCTATTTCTGATAGACCTCGTCTATACATTTTCAGACGCTTTCTCATTTCGTAGTCAGCGATGGCATCGCTTGGATTATTAATGATATCGTTGTCTAACATGCTGTCTTTTCTTCGACATGGACGCCATAGTTTTGTTGCTATACTTTCCTTTAGACATTTTTCAGGTATTTGAGAATTTTCAGAATATTCTTTTAATTTTCGGCGGTATAAGGAATGCCAATCGGGGTTGGAATTTGTGCGAGCTTGTAGGCTTCTTAAATATGTGCTGAGAAATGATACTTTGTTTGGAGGAGCATTGTATACAATGCCCGAGTTGGAACGTGCCAAACTATCATTTATGCCATTTTTAGGAGTGCTAAGTAACAAAGTTTCATTAAAAGATTTAGATTTATGAATGCCTGCAGCTGATTCAATTTCATTGTCGCTTACATTTATTCCGGCAGCGTTACTGCTATTGTTCACTGATATAATTGAAGCAGATTTAGGTTTGCTAATGCTGTTTAAATTGTCTGTTCTGTATTCAAAGAAAAATTCATTGTCTGAACTTTTATAACTACTTATTTCACTAATTCCGTCAGATGTAAGTGGAGTAGTCTGAAGACTGTTAGTTTGTAATTCGTAATGATTAGGTATGATAAGTTTACTTGGAATGTTAGATACACTATTGCTATCTTTCACAATATAACTTGGATTATTATTGTGCGCAGAGTCATTTAATATAACCGGTCTCTTGTAAACTCTCGTATAAATTTTGTCACTTGAAATCGTATTACTTTTTTTAATAGGATTTTTATCTATATAATGTCTAAAATCTTTATCTCTCAATGATTGAGAGGTTTTTACCGACCGTTCATCAAAATCCGAACTTTTTATCGAAATATTTTCATCATTTGTTTCTACAAGTATGTTTCCATCGCAATCAAACAGCTGTATCGTCGGAAATGTAATCCCTGGGGATAAGTTGCGTGTTCGTAGTTCCCATTTTCTATGACTGGGCTTTCTCAATTGTATACGTATCACATTATCATTTATTATAGGTCCGTCACTATCGCTAGATTCTTCGTTTTTCGCCATTGTAAAATCACTTCCACTACCGCAAGCATTTGTGATGATCTCAAGTATTTAGATTATGTAATGCACATTGTCAATACTCATTTGTTTGTTTACAGTCAGCTGTTCCGCGTAGGCTCTGGCATGCCGCCAAGCAAGACAATAATGCGGCGGCATTCATATTTAAAATAACTCCAAATCCAATGTCACAGATGCACTGAAATTGATATCAACACTACATTACACGTATAAATATTTTTCAAACACCGTTTACTTTCACGTACAGTATAATTATTACTGAATTATGACTTAAACAAGCATGCAGCCGATGATGAAAACGATTGCATAGGCTTGCGTGTACACAGACCGCACATAGCTGCACTGTCTAATAGGGTTACATCGTTGGAATTTAATTTGCGCGAATCATTTGTTGTTTTAGCCAACTATGTCAATCGATTTGTATATTGATCGGAGGCTAGTGATGCTAACAATACGCGATTGTTTTTTTTATTCGATTCTTCCGGGATGCGGTACGCGAAACGCAGCGAGTTTTTTGCTCGCACGCGACTCCGAACATTTGTGTACTGACTGAGAGCCGTTACCGAAACAGATGTGAGAAACTATTAATAGAATTCGAATACGACGTCAATCTGGCCGGCTTTCCTTGAACCTAGTAGTAGCGAGTATCTAGATAATATAATATTGTGACGGCTCTGCACCACAACTGTTCGCATTGACACAGATTTTCACTTGACCACGTGTCTTTATCAGAGTAAAGTGTGACTAATAATATGTCTGCACAGCTGTTCTCTAACTCCTTATATGATCTCATTATAGGAGCATGTATATGGTCTTAGAATAGTGTGATACTGAATGCCTTATATAGTTCTTAGCGTAAAGGCACACATTTATTGAAATTGAGTAGATGTGTCCTAAATTACATAAATATAATATAATATAAAATTAATCTGCCACAAATGAGATTTTTCACTAGCTAAACCGTTAAAATTATTAGGACGAACTATAATTTGAAATGGACCAAATATAAACAAAATAGGTATTTTGAAATACTTAGAGGTATAGTAGATACCCCTAAGGTCACTCTTGCACCGGCTAGGTGCTCAAAGAGAGGTTTTAGAAGAAAAAGAACACGGGTTCGTAACGACAAGTATCAGTTATAATATACTCATTCAAGCTTACTCAACAAGATATTTATTGATTAAGATTACCTAATCACTTAAGGTGATTACTAGCCCTTAAATAAAGAAATGTAAATATAATATATATAATATATTATAATACAATCTTTCCCTACCAACCTAACAAGAAAAATTAAAATCGTAAGCCTGCCTAAGAGAATGCGATGGGAGGTTTTTAAAAGGTTACTTACATATTAATTGTAAAAAACATACGCAACACAAATAATAGAAAAGCTATACCTATTCGGCTTTTATTTTTATTTTATTTTTATTCGGCTACAGCAGGTATTTCTAATGATGAACCACGGCATATGAAAATATTGCAGATTATATCGACTAGTCACACAGCTCCCAGTACGTAAAATATTGCTTGACAATAGGTGTCAGTTGCAAATTTACTTTTTAGGGTTCGCTATTGCTATATTTTCTGCAGTATTGCTATATTGCTGCATTCGCAAATGCATGAAGACCATGGCATTTTGCCTGGGTGTCGAGAAACTTCTAGGGTTTTTCGTATCACTGGTCAATCTTCCTAACCCCCATGCCACACTATGCTCCTCACGCTGCTCATCTTTCTGCCCCTCGCGCTGCCGCGATGTTGCACTCTCTGTCCATACACTGCTCTACTCGCACACTTAATCGCGACGCTCCGTACTAGGTCTTTTGACTCGCACCCAAAAACCGACAACACAGGCACCAAGTATTGTGGCCACACTACGTCTCTGCCTGCTTTGCTCGCTACTTTCTATACCACTCGACGAGTGCCATAAAGCTAAAACTAGTACAGGATCTTTATTCTATTAATTTATATTTATGTTTATTTATGCAAATATTTTTACATGTATTATGTTTGCATATTTTAAATGATGTCCATCAATTTACATTTCAGAAATAACGCGTAGGACGTGGGTTGATAACAGCCAAGAGAAACTATTTAAAAATAATTGTCAAATAGTAACAAATTCTTATTTACGTGCTCTTATTTTCAGACCTGTTATCGCGCCTACTGACTGCGTGACTTTGGCATTAAACCAAACATTCTTTGGCAAGGACACGTACGGAAAAATGTCATGTTTACTTTCTATGATAGTGCTAAACTGAATGTTCAAAACCGAAATCGGAAGAGTGCGGTTTTCGTCTAAAATTTCAAACTTAAAAATCTTTCCAAATAAAGTCATGACAAAATGACGTCCTTTAAATATGTAATTTTTTGATTTTTAATAACAAAAATAAAACTTATTAATTTCTCAGATTTATAGGTTAATATGTAAATGAATGAATATACTTTATTTTACATCAAACAATCAGTGAATATAAAGAAGGCTTAAATATTTAAGTAGATAACATAAAACATAATTAACAATACTAATTAACAAAAATATATAAAACTTAATGAACTAATGATAAAAAAAATCCCCCATAGAGCCCATCATGAGCCCTGTATAGCCAGGCTTATCTTTTGAGCAAGATAGCTACCAGCCCTGTGATCTTTAGTCTCCTGAATGAGACGTTTACTCAATTCGTGGTAGAAATCTTGAGTTCCAGATCCCCACGGACCCAGCGTTTCAACCACAAAAGGCACAAACAAGAAAGCATCACTGAGTCCCACGTATTTGCGCCGTTTGCGGTCTTCGCCACCAATGGCATCAGATCTAACCTTTGCAGCAGTTGCTGAAAGATAAGTTGGGGCCAAAGTATCTACACAAGTGGCGTCCCAAAAAAGAATTCGACCCATCTTCCAAGCAACTAAGGACATCCCGTCAGGTCTCTTGCCATCATCACGAATTATGCCAACTGGTTCTAATATAGCTGGCACGTTGGCAGTAGCAAGAGCCCTTGTGTTGCCTTGGAAAACGGCCTGCGCTTCGGGCACAAGACAATCCGTGGTGTCCTAAATTGTCTACCATCTCGCCACAGTGGCAACGATGGGGGAAATTTGTAAAAGCGCCCAAACGCAAACATGATGAAAGGCGGAATGTATTATTGTCCAGAAGTGTGCCGGTTCTGACAGAACGTAGGGCTTGTAGCCACAAACCTGACTCCCATACAGAAACAGCACGGAGACGAGCCTGATTGGCCGAACTGGAAGATGTGTTTAATAGATTGTTCCACTCCAGGCGGCAAAGAGGCTCATCCCATAATCTCTATGATGCAGGAATCCTTGGTAGTTCTACGTTTGGACAGGCAATCAACCAAGCGTTCCTAGCTTCACGCAAATACGATATTTCAAAATTATCAGAGGATGAAGCAAGTATTTTTCCAACAAGATCGTGTGTACTATGAACTGAAGACAAGAACGCTGGGAGAGCCACACTGCATATTTTCCTTATTCCCAAACCTCCAAACCTAATTGGTAAGGAGGCTTGGGACAATGCATTTTCTTCGCAATTTGTGTTTAAAAGTTTTATTAAAGTATTTTTTATAATAACATCAAAACTATTTAAAAGATTAGGAAATTCCCAAAAATTACATAAACGCAAAAAATAATTAAATTTTGGGACAAAAAGACAATGACGAATAATAAAAAAAGCTACATGAGTGTCAATTTTAAATAAACGGTATAAAACGTTATTAAAATTATAAATTTTTCTATCTAGATCCTAAGAGTCTAAATGAGCTCTTATCAACAAATCTTATATTCGACGCTATTGATAAAAAGTAAGAAATCACTTTAGAATCAGATTTCATACTTTCTGTTAAAAAAATTTCACATTTCGAAGAATTTAAATCTAAACCAATATCATGAAATGACTTCTGAAGAAAGATCGTTAAAAGCTGTATCTGCGTCGCCTGCCAGAGTTCCATCATCCAAATACCAGACGTTAAATTTAGATTTAAATTTTTTGAGTACTGTGTGAATCGCAAGGCTAAAAATTGCCGGCCCAAGAGGGTCGCCCTGTTGACAGTCTACCTCAGATGATAAAAAGTTATTATTGTAAAGTAATTTTGACGGTGTACTATAACATTGCCCAAGAAATTTATAAACTGTGACAAAAGGACCCCCTATCGACAGAGTTGAATGCATTTTTCACATCCACCTTAACTACAATATCATCTACATGCATATGAATGAAGGAACGTAAGGAATGAACTGCTGCCTCGCAGCTACCATTAGAGCTAAAGCCTAGCTGAATGGGTTGGAAATACTCACGCAGTGTATCCCTTATGTTGCGACAGCAGACTTTGGCTGTAAGGCGTCGATATGTAGTTCCTACAGCTACTGGCCATATTCCACCATCCTTTTTTAAAAGAGCGCAAAGATTAGCTCCACATAAAATGCTAGTGATATCATGAGGGACGCTTCCTTCTAACATTATGTTGGTGAGTGCCGTGAGGTCATTTAAAAGGATCTGTCCTATTTCACTCCATCCGCTACATAAAAGATCTTTCAAATGTTGGGCTGATAAAGCATCTAGCCCCCCCATAAAACACTGCGAAAAGACATTACAGCATTAAAAACATCTTCCAAAGAAGCCTGGGTATGTATGTCATCTGTCTGTGGTGAGTCAGGAAGGCATACAGTAGTTGAAGAAGGTAGATGCTTGATTCTCAAAGAGTTTAAAGTTTCTATGGAATCTGATGCTATCGTGTCACTAGAAAAAATAAGGCGGGCAGCGCCAGTGATATCACCATCTCCAAGTTTATTTTCACCTTCCCAAAAATGGATATACCTACTTTCCCTAATTGGTTGATCGAAATCAATTTTTTTTGTTGTACTACATTTTTTTTTGATTCTATTAGTTAATGCTGATTTATTGCTAGTTTCCCTTGGAACATGAAGAACTCTATAAGCAAAGGTCAACAAGTGTTCCCAAGCATTAACTGTATTTTCAGCTATAACTGCTTTTAAATCTGAAGAAAGTGACTGAGCAACAGTTATTCTGGCACCACGAGGGATTCTTTTCAAAACTGGTTTAGTCTTTTTTAATTTTGACAACAATTGCCAAAAGGGTTCACTATTATGGTCAATAATAGAATTTAGAGTTAAATTTGTGTCGGAAGGACATGTAGGTACCTAACTGTATTTTCAATCCTCTTTGTGTTTTGAAGAAACGTGCTTGGGAACATTTTTGACATTGTATTTGTTCTACTGACACGATATTTGAAGAAAGAGCATCATTCAACAGCACATTCTGCATGTTCGCATTTGGTGAGGCATTATCCATTTACAATAATAAATAAAGTACTCCACTAAATTAATTAACAAATAAAATAGTATAAATATAATTTGATAAACATTAAAATAATAAATAAATAGGGACAGTCAAAGCCTTGTTATAAAAATAAATATTTAAAGTAAATGTAAACAGCGATTTTGAAAATAAAAACTTATTTGGGGTATCACAATTTCCTGCAATTGAAAACTGACCGCCAAAAGCTCGTTCGAAAGTTCCACCAAACGCGTCAGCACAATTGTAAACAGGTAATATTTCTTATTGAAATTTTCTTGAAAACTGGATATCGTCAAAAGCTCTTTCAAATATTCTATGGAATATAACGTAGAAAGAAAATTGCGTACGCCCTGCAGAAAACAGGAACACGTAGGTCTTGCTGGTGTTTATTTACAAAATTTTGCTGTCATCGGTTGACGTTGTATACAAAAATGACATGTATCTTCGGCAAAAAATTTCTTGTTGTACAAATTAAGTTTGGTTGTGCAAAGACTGGTCAACAGTCTGAAACGTGGACATTTATTTCAGGAATACTTTAAAATATGCATGGGCTAAAAAACTAGTGAAACAATACAAAAATAATTTATAATCACAAATTGTAAGTATGACAAATAACGTCCTTGTCCTTCTCAAATACCAGGCAACTTTTAGATAGAAAAAGTAAAAATAGATATAGATAGAAATATATAATAGAGAGAATAGAAAAAGTAGATGATGTTTATTGAGAAAAGTTACATATAAATGATATATAGTATAATATTTAAGAATAATACAGATTATATACATACATTACCTAATACATAAATATGTACATACATACAATACATACCAATTAATAATATATACAAAAATCATACTATATCGAAGACCAACCAGAGTGAAAAGTAAAATTATTAGTACTACTGACCAAGGTAATGATTAGTAACTTGTTTCTTGAAGAAGTAAATTGTTTGTGCACGTCTAATAGCTAAGGGAAAAAAAAATCCAAAGCTGAATTGCTACTACACTAACAAATAATTACAAAAGTTTGTGCTATGCGAAGGTACCTTTAAGATTAGGCTAGTAGCCGATCGAAGAGTGTACGTGTCGATAAACAGATAAATTTTGATAAGTTTTTTTTTAAGCATAGAGACGTTGATAGATTAAATATTATGATGTAAATAAGTGTGAGAATGTGTGTATCCCGGCGAAGGCGAATTGGGAGCCACTTGAGTTTCGTGTGAAATTCAAAGATATTTGCGGAGTTCAAATATAAACCGAATACAACAAGTTTGTTTAATTGCTCCTTCGTGACATTAGTATAGCAAGAATCAGCATTATCGAGGATAGGTAGAAGAAGTGAGTGAGCGAGCTCAACTTTAGTGGGCATGGGTAAAAACTTGCACGAACGTCTAAGATACCCTATTGAGTGAAATATTCTTTTGATAATTTCTTTGATTGGTTGCATCCAAAAGAGAGCATTATCAATGTTTATTCCTAAACTTTGAATTTAGATGTCAACTCTGCTGACTTTTGATTGCGGAAGCAGTTGCAAGTAAATCCTGGAAAACATTTTTGGACTACCAATTATAATTACTTGTGTTTTAACAGGATTGATTCGAAGGCCATAGAATTTACTTTATTCTAACTATTTTACTGTGGTTATAGTTTATGATGTCTATGGCTTCAGCTATGTTTTCAACAAATGCATGAGAATTTGAAGATCGTCTTCATATAGGTGGTAGGTCTTCATATAAGTAGTAGAGAGAAGATAATTTAAGAGTAACGATGGTAGATTTTGATAAAGATAGCAAATAGAAGAGGAGACAGCACGCCTCCTTGTGAGACGCCGGCAGTAGTAGTGCTCCAGTTAGTTTCTAACTGGATGCGCTGTCGACGGCCACACAAGTAATTTTCAAACGTAAAAATGTATTATAAGGATATGAAAATAAAATTTGCACAGTGCACATTTAGATATTGCACGAAACTAAATAAAATTCTGTAACATACATTTTTCCATTCTCCAAATACCTACTAAGTTTTCGTAATGAAATTGTCACAACTCTTCTTTTACATGAATTTTATTTTTAAATCGAAAAGACAAAGCAATTATCTTGCCAAATAATGCGTTGCTAAAAATTGTCGTCATTAAAAATTCCTAAGACACTATTTCTACCGTTTCGAAATTTCCGCAATCATACTTACAACGAAGTACAGACGAAATCGGAGGCAACTTTTTTTTACACAAAGCGCTTAGTTTGGCCACAGACTAAGGATTAGATACAGCCTTATTATACTGAGGCTAGTTTGAGTCTCCCCCTGCCCCGTACTTACCGCACAATTGCCCTTTCGTCGGACCTCTGCCTTTAATCCTTATGGTGTGGTGGTTATCCTTGTAATTTTGTAATGTTAACATTTTTATTTCCAACGTTATCGCACTGAGAACGTTGGAAATAAAAAAGCAATTACTACTTCTGAACTTAAATTTTCAACAAGAAAACTTCGAAAGGCTACTATTTACTTTTAAGTAATTTAAAAGTAAATAGTAGCCTTTCAAAGCAGACGCTCTGACAAAAGATGAAGCCAAGGTAGGTGTTTACTTCGCTCGGAATTCGGATGCCAATAGAAAATTTGATGCTATCTTTACTGAAAATCAAATTAAGCTTTTGCTTTGAGTTAACACGAAATTAAGATTAAAAAATTAAATCAAAATTAATTAAATTGAAACAAAATAAATTAAATTAAACTAAATTAAATGGAACATGATATTGTTAATTAAATTAAATTAATAAGTTCGATTACAATAACACTATTAAACTTAAAATTATTATTTATTTTTATTACAATTCTATATTTCCCTGCGGTACTTAAAAAGGTTGTCGGTGTAAATATCTATTGTACTGTATTGATTTGAAAGCCTGGTCAATGGTGCCACGCGGAAGTTTTATCCCAGTACTGTTTTGCGTCGTGGTTGTGTAAATAAATTAATTGATTTTCGTGGATATCTAATAGGTATTCCTAAATTAAATTTCTGCAATAGTTGAGGACAGTCGATTTAGGATCTTAAGATTTTAAACAAAAATACCAGATTAAGCATGTATCTGTCATTATCGAGTAAAGACATTTTGAAATGTTCTAGCCTTTGAGTATAAGAAGTTTTTGTTTTGCCTATGCTGTTTGCAATATGCCACAGAAATATTTTTGTACACGTTCTAACCTAAGCGAATGTGTGGAATAATGTGGTCTCCAAACTACGCTACAGTATACGAGAACACTATACGAACCAAGCTGTTGTAAAGTAGAATCTTGGTGCTTGTTTTATGAAAGGCTTTCCCGTTCCTAATATTAACTCCTAGCATATTGGATGCTTTTTTAACTAGTCTTGATCTGTGGAACAAAGGTTAGACTTTTGTCAAGAAGTACCCCTAAGTCCTTTAAACACTTTACTTCTTGAAGGGTCACGTCTTTAATGTGATATGTTGATACAATTACTATATTTTGCACTATATTGTCGGTTAAATTAGACAGATTTGGATGAAGCTTAGATAAACACGAAGTTTAACTTGAAGTTAAACACGAAGTTATCTAACCGTAAAAACACATCAAAATCCATTTTGTAGTTCTTGCGCAATTTCTCACTGACAGAGGTCTGACAGTAAAGGTCCATTTTTTATAACATATTTTGTATTACCCCACTTAGCGAGTTTTTAGTTGTATTAAAAGGTAGCGGGTATAAAAAAAGGTCTGTTCTATCCGACATGCCTGTGTCTTTCTTTAAGAAATCGCTTCGCACTCTAGTGTGAGCTTTGCATTAGCCCCTGTGTTGTTTTTACGGAAATATTGTATTCCTCGGCGGAGAAAATCAAATAACGGGATGTTTATTTATCCTTATCTTGTCTACCAAATAGTGTAAGATTGCGGGCTTTGGAATAACAAAATTTATTGTCTTTTCTCGCAAATATACGATTTGGGAATTTTATTGGTACACATTAGTTTTCTTTTAGAGACAAACCTTTGTTGTAATTTTTCTTGTTATTTTATGCAAAATTAAATACTACTAAGTGTAAGTTTTGGTACCGGCATTAAGTTATGGTTCCGTAGAATGAGAAATATTTCGGATACCTAAAAAACCATGAACCTATTTTATTTAAATTTAATGTTGTTACTAGTATTTATAAATTCCTATTATCGTAATTTGTTTCAGATTATTAGATCACGCGCGAAAAATATTGTTTTTCATCCCTAAGTTCAATGTAAGAATAGCTGTCAAACTTATAATTTTCATTAAAACATCTAATTTTCAGGGTTCCGTAGAAGAGTATAAGAATATTCTCATGAAATTTTACAGAGATGTGTTTTTTGTGAGACGCCGTACAGATATGTTATGGAAATTTAACAAAAAATTAGGGACTAGTTCTATTAGGGAGGGAAGGGACTTTAAAACTCTTTGACGAAGACGGGATAATTATGATCGAACTTCACTACGGGTAAGTTCGTTTGGTCATTCAATTATCCCGTGTTCGTATCAAGATTTAATATTTACCTTGTAGGTGTTCATAGTTATCAATGTTCAAAAATAAAAACAGAGAGTAATAATCAATCGTTGATATATTTTAAGTATATTAACCGCAACAAAAACAAAGTATAACTTCAATAATTTCGTAACAAAGACATAAGTACTATATTTAACAAAATACCTAATTATAACTGTAAAAATAATTTAATTCAGTATGGATTCTGCAAATTGTATATTTGTATAACAAACAATCGGTCTATTGTAAAAATTTGCAAATACCGCAGATCCTGCAGACCAACCAGCGTATCTCCGAATACTATCAACCAAGACTCTTGCTCGATGTTTCGCTGACGTAGAAGCATGACGCGTGCTATGGGGGTCCGTACCCAGAGGGTAATTAGCGGAACCCTATTTCCAAGACCCCGCTGTCCGTACGTCCGTCCGTCTGTCACCAGGCTGTATCCCATGAACCGTGATAGTAAGACAGTTGAAATTTTCACAGAAGACGTTGCCGCTATAAAAACAAATACTAAAAACCAGAATAAAATAATTATTTAAGCGGGCTCGCATACAACAAACGTGATTTTTTACTCGATATTGATAACGGCAACAAGTAGACGCTTAATATATTCACAGAATATTTAGTTATATAGTCATCTTAAAAACAAATAATTAAATTAAAATAAAACAAATATTCAAGGGGGGCTCATATACAACAAACGTGATTTTTTTGCCATTTTTATTTTATAGATAATGATACGGAACCCTTCGTGCGCGAGTCCGACTCGCACTTGGCCGATTTTTGAAATATTAATGTAGGCATTTAATGTACCCGCTGGACAAATACGATCATTTTCAAAATATGGTAAATCCAGTATTGGTTGGCTTTTGCCCACAACCGATGTTTTTATTATATCGCTAATTTTTATAACAATTCTGTCCCCAAATATTTCAATATTGTTCATTCTAATTCGGGACGATGTTTGTGATCTTTAACCTGTAGCCAAAGCCAACAAAATCTCCAACTTTTTGGATATTTGCTCAGTGGTTAAATATGATACATAATTTAAGACTTTTGCTGGATCCCAAGTTACTGTGTATCTTGGAAATGAAGGTTTTAGTCAAAAAATACCTGTGAAAAATGTTTTAAGACAAGCTTCATCATTAAAATTATTAGCGAATATTAATGAAATAGCTGAACGATGATTATTAAGCGTTCCATAACTAAAAACCAAAAAAAAAAATTAGATCCGCTTTGAAATAATTTGTAATGGAATTCAATTAAATCATAAATTTTACCTTATAAATATCATTTACATTGTTAGATTGGCAATACAGCCACCATAGTTTAATACTATTTATAATTAACGAATAGTGTTTTTAGATAGCGAAGAAATTATTCCGTCTATGGCTGCTTGTGGAACCCGTCTTTTTATGAAGGCTTTCCTGATACTACGGTTGCCACCAGGGAAAGTTGACGGTGTAGGGGATATTTCTCTCTGAAAACAGACGAAATTAATCTTTCACTAAGGTAAAAGGAAAATATCTTGTTAACAGAGAGTTTTTAATCATTGGGAACCAAGGCTGTGATGGCCATTATGGAACAACAATTATACCTGTCGCCGGATCATGTACAATTTTTTTGTTATAATCTTATTCTCAGAATAAGCGAAAAGTGTGGAAACGCGTAAAAGAAAAACTGGGTCCAATTAAGAGTAAACGCATCTATATTTTAAAAGTCAGGATCTGTTTTCCACAAAATATATTTGATGTACTTAGTATTTATTCTGGATGTGAATAGATCAATGTTTGGTTGTCCAAACTTGCGGGTTATTTCGTCGAAAGCCATAGAAGATAGCTCCTATTCAGTATCAATATTTAAATTACGCCTTTAGCAATAACAAGTTAGCATAAGTGTTTAGAGAAGATTTGATGTATGAAGCAAAAATGAAGATATTTCGCTTCTCACACCACTCTTCTCTTCTTACGATCAATTTTATTTAGGTGTACTACGCCGTACTGTACGCCGCCCATTCTGTTTATATAAGATATGGCCGTTGTGTTGTCTATACGCATTAATATTTCGCACTTACTGTTACTATCAGCCAACGATATCAATCCGAAATAGGCTGCTAAAAGCTCTAAATAATTTATGTGATATAGTCGTTCTTTATTTGACCAAAAACCACTTATTTTTTCGTTTTGATACACTGCTCCCCAACCAGTAGTTGACACATCTGTAAAGATTTCTATGTCATATTTATTTTTTCGAATAGGATTATTCGTAAGTAAAATTTTGTTTTCCTACCATTCTGAATCTTTGCTCAAATAAGTCGGAATTTTCTTTGTACGATTGTTATCATTATTATTTAATAGAGCTAAGTATTTTGTTCTCTCTAACGATTTTATATAAACCCAGCCGTAGATGACGGTATAAAATTTATAACGAACCTGACTGATAAGATTTTAATTGTTTCTGTGGCGTTCGTAATGCAATCTTGATGTGTATCAATCACCTAGACATAAAATATTGAAACCCCTAGATCGTAAGTGTGCCATAACTGGTTTCATCAATTTTGTGAAAATAAAGGCTGCTGAGCAAATACTAAAATATGAATAAAATAGAACATTAATTTTTTTTTGTGGTCTACATGTGTAGGAACTAAAATATAAGCTTCTCTGAGGTCTAAATTTATCATAAAACAATGAGGAGTCATAAGTTTTAACGCGGTTCTAGTATATTCCATTTTAAAATGCTCAGTATATATATACTTATTTAGTTTCCTTAAATTAAGTATAAATCTCATTGTTCCATTACTTTTCGGAATAAGAAAAATATTAGATATAAATTGACCCTCAACTGGGCTACAAGCTCGTATAGCCTCTATATGTAGTAAATGGCAAATTTCTTTATTTATATTTAAAAATTCCGCTTCACTAAATGATTGTTTCGGGTAAGTGACGGGGCAGGGTTCGGTATTTTAATAAAAGATATTTGGTAGCCGGAAATGGCTTCAAGCACCTTGGGGTCTTTAGTTAGAGCTTGCCACGAATTTAGATAGCATTTTAAGCGTCCAGCATGTACCTCTACATTTTGTTCCCGGTACGTGAGGGCCCGGCGGTGGCGGTGGTACCGATGGCCGCCTCCGGTTGCCCACTGACCCCGTCCAGTGGCGCGCGGGTGGCGCCGGCGGCGGGGCGCGGCGAGTTGGGTATGCTCGGTGTCCGCCGCCGCCGCGGCCTGCGTTCGCCCGGTAATGATGTGGCCAACGTGGCTGACCTCTCCAGTTTAGCTGACGACGCTGCAGTACTGAAAGCTGATGCTAATAATTGGCCTGTTTTCTTAATACCTCTCGACGATTTTATAAAGTCCCCGAGGTTGTCACCTAACAAGTAGTTATCGCGCTGGTGATTTTAAAGGCGCTTACAAAAGACTTATCCGATAAAGGCATGATTAATGACTTCCTTGTGTCAAGCACATCGTTTAGGCTTTTCAGTACCTCAGGCATATCCATATTTTTAGCTAAAATTCCCGTCATTGCTTTCCTTAAAGCTGCAATAGCGCGACCTAGTTGTCCTTGTTAGATAATTATTCTGTTGTCCCTATTTTTACTAGTTTCTTTATTGCCGAGGATATTTCTGCATTCAACACTGGGGACTTTGAAGATGGAACATTTTTGGGATACAAGTATCTTTTATAAAGATCGTCCTTGGTTTCTTTTTTAAGGTCCGATTTAATTATTGGTTCCCACCTTTTAGATATATCTTGAAGTATATCCTCACCCCACTCTGGAACATCAATGTGCCGGTCTTCGAGTGCTTCGAGGAGCTGAAGATCCACTGTTACTTGATCTATAGCTTCAGAAGTGGCAAAGTTTTAAGGCTCTGAAAATCGAGACTGCTATGCAGTATTTTTAAATGTGGGTACTTCTAAAAGTAATAAAAAGGCTAAAGAATAATTTAATTTACAGGGTAACAAATAACGAATAAAGATACTGAAAAATAATAAAACTAGTTCTCAAGTACTGATTGCAATAACTAAGATATTAAAAAGCCGTATATCTCGTACGCCACTCTTTTGAATTTGCCACTGATCAATATCTCGTATTGATTCGGGGTAAAAGCTCATAGCTCGTATGGACTCGAGGCTAATATCACAGCTTAATAATAATGGATCATTCTCTCATATATTTTTTTCTTTCTTCGCCACTTATCTTTTAACTGTTTTGGCATCTTGTAGCTGTAATAAATAGACTTGACCACGAGCGTACTGCGCGCGCGCGCGAAAGAGGAATGACAGAGGGCAGAGGTGGCATAGACGAAGGCGCGAGGAGGGAGATATGATATAGCTTTCTCTCTTTCGCTAAACTATGTGCGGGTAGTAGCAAACATACAGGAAGGTAAATATTAAATCTTTTGTTTTAATTTTCATCATCTAGGTTATTTAAGGTAAGAATTCTAGGTAAGAAAAGCAATTTGGTCTGAGTTTAGCATTAAAATAAAACCTTCGTGGTAAAAAATTAGCTTTTCCTAGTATTAACATTCTGAATTATTAGTTTTAAGGAAAATCAAATTTAACTTTGGCTGTATTTACAGTGCTACAAACTTTTCTGATCCAGTGGTCAAACATAAAAACTATTGTTGCCATATTAAAATGCTGTGAACTTACGCGACACTAGCGACAGAAACCGGGTCAGATAAGTTTGTTGCAACTACGTTATGCTGAGTTGCAGAATATGGTTCTCAGAATTCTGATCGCGTGTTACGTTTTAAGTGCAGGTGGCGCTAGCATACTGAGAAATAAAAATGAAAACATTCTAGAGAAGCTTATTTGCATTGTACTATGTTCGCTTTGGTAATTACGACATTACCCCAGTTTTCTGACACCCTGTTATTAAGTTTGACAAATTTAACTTTTCTTAATATAAGGGGAGTTTATATCATCTGTACCTACTTATGCCTATGCCTACTTAAGAAGCAATTAAATGACTGATTTAATGACATATCAACGCTCAGCCCAAACCGCTGGATTTAGAAACTTGGAATTTAGCATGTGTGTTCCTTGTTTGATGCAGGGCTCGACTAAAAAATAATTTTGCAAAATTAATCTCCTACAGGGCTAAAATGAGGGTTTAATTTTTACTTTTCAGTTTTGTCGTTGGTTTGCTATTTTGTTTAAACGTTTTAAGTAGGAATCTCCGGTGAAAATTTTAGTTAAATCAAAAAAAATGGTATTCAGAATCTTACTTAAGAGGGCGATATAGGCCAGCAAGCTAATTTTTGTAATTCTAACGTTTTGTGTAAAAATGCACTATAAATTATTAGATAGTGTGATATATATCACTATGAGATGTACATGTCACATACTTCTTAAGTAATTTATACCGTAATGACGCCTTGAAACTTTAAATTTTTTGTATGGAATGTAACGTTATTACCGTTTTGTAGTTACATTTTTTGACTAATAGCTACAATTTAGAGTCTATATAACAAGCTATTCTAATTATTAAACCAACTTTCATTACAAGTAAATGCAAAACACGCTTTAAAAATTTGCAGAAGTGTTGAAACAATGGTCACTTCCAGATTTTTTCTTGCATTAAATACAATAAATGAAAATCATTCAGTAAGCTAATGCACTAGACAAAAGCAAGTTTTATAACATATATTTTTTTCAATCCTTTAGATGCTATAGTTTAGCCACAAAATTTGCACAAAAACGGCGTATTTTTGCGGTCTAGCCTATACCGCAGCCTTAACTATAACAATTAAGTAGAACAACGTATCAAACAAGACAATGTTAAAGTTCAAGGTACTGATTATTTGCATTCTTTAACTCCAAAGGGATCAATGCGTCTTGAAAGAAATTCAAGACGCATTGAGCTGTGCGCAAGGGTCACAATCTAAAAAAGGTAGTCTTTTACATTACGGATCCTGCCTTGAGAGCATGAGATGAGATGTCAAGCAAACAAAAGTTCTAAAACTTCTGCTCTTTCTCTTTCTACTACCACTCTACCTTAGCTTTATCCTGGAAATTAGAGCGGGACAGATAAAAATTTAGCTGTTACGTATAAAATAAAATTGTAACAAATAATTAATCCGACTTTAAAACTATATTATAAAGCAAATAATTTAATATTTTTTTTATATTGTTAAGTTTCAGTTAGCACATTCTACTTAATAATTTTATAGTCTCCTCTACCCAAAGGTTATCTGGAAGAGATCGCTCATTAGCGATAAGACCGCCAATTTGTTATTTCTTTTATTGCTTTAATTGTTTTCTATTCTATATGCCCAATAAAGTATATTGTATATATATAATGACCCCCTACAGCAGACGGAATGACAGAACATTATGCTAGGTACGGGCTTTATTTACTGTGAAGTCGAATACCAAAAAAACCTTACAAATAAAAAATAATTTTCCAAATCGGATTATAAATGACAGAGTTCCGTGAACCATCTTCTTTTTTGAAGTCGTTTATAAAGATCCTTTCACTTCGTATCTTTTAGGTTAGAGCTGTTCTTAGATGAATAAAAAACATAAAGTTTATTCATTAATCTTAATATTTCTTTCTCTACCTTAAATTAAAAAAGTATCTTAAACATGTTAAGATAAATTTGAAAGTAAACTTTAAATCAATACTTAATACTAGTCAATTATAATAAACACAGTATTTTAAAATAAATTCAAGTAGTTATTTATCAATGTAAATTAATATTTACATAGCAAAGACGCAGTTAAAGATTATTATCGAGCCAGAAAAGATAGTAAAATATAGTAGGCGGATAAAGATAGGATATACGTGAATACAGTGAAGCAATAAAATATAAAAGTTTAAAATTTTTTTATGAAAATAAAATACCATTCACGTACTTACTTAATACGTATCTAATACTCCGATATAACACTAGGTACTTACTTCTACATCAAAACTTATCTACTACAATTATGGTTATTTTTTTAGTATAATTATAACACTCTAAAAAGTTTTTATTCAAGTATGTATAGGTAAGTAGGTTATCTAGAATCGTGTCTCTTATTGCATGTCCGAACGCTATAAAGATGTTCTCTTCAATCAATTTAAGATTAAGTTTCACCAATTTATTTTTTGTTTATTTGCAAGAGACGTTGTACTTAATTAATTAAGGATTTTAATTTAACTATATTAATGTCATTACATTCAGCTAAGATGGGTCCGTTTGGGAAAAGGTGACGTATGTATGAGTTTTGTAGACTTATATTGGTATTTGTACTTGAAATTATATCTTTATACTTAAACTTTTAACTAAACCTAAAAACCTTAACTTAAGGTGGATGTTATATATGTATTATTTTAAGAAAGAAAGGAGACTACAAATTGTCTAAAATTACTATTCGGTGTATTGTGAATTTAGACATACGTTGTTGTGTACGCACACAACAGACTTCCAGATACGCGACTATTTTTTAAACTAAACAAGCTCTGCCAGATAGTAAGTGGTTACCGCAGCCTATATGGACGCTCGTAACACCTAGGGCATCACTCGCGCGTTGCCGACCTTTATCATCATCAACATCTAATAACCTCTTTCTTGAAAACCCTTTACTCTAGTCCTTAGAGAAAACCTTGGCAGGGAGCTCATTCCACAACCTAAGCGTTCGCGAGAGGAAGTTTCTCTTAAACCGCACTGTACGTGATGATTTAGGTTCTGAGGTGTGAAGATGAATTCCCTGCAGATGGCGAGCGGTGCGATGGTAGAAAGTAGACGTGGGCATAATTTCGATCAATTCCTCAGCACATATTCCGTTATACAAGCGGTAGAAAAGTATCTTCTTAGACTTAAGGGTTCGGCTCGTGAGTTTTGTCCTTTTTAGTACTTAAATACTTAAATTATCCATGCCAAATATCATCTTAATCGGTAGCTGCTTAAACGTGAAGAGGTAACAGACAGACAGACAGAGTTGCTTACGCATTTATAATAATATGGTTGTCCATTGCCACGTTAAGTGGCAATGTTGATTCGTTGCCCAAAGTAAATATTAATTATTATTAAAAGTAGATAATTCTTTATAGAACTCAGAGCCACCCAAGAACCCATTGTCGCCTCTTTGAACGGTTAAAATATGTAACGCTGTTGACGTCACTATTTATGCTCCGCCACGTCATCCCCAGACCGGGCTTGTTCACGCGTACGTTTATTCAGTTAGTGATGAACTTGGACAAAGTCTTTATCGAGTAAGTACTCTTCTTGCAAGTGCAAAGTTTGAGAAGCGTTTTAGCGTAGATGAGAACCAGCCATGCTACTATTGGAGCCTCCAGCGGGATATTGCAACTACTGAGAGTACTGAGAGAAAAGTCAACAGTACTCAAAAATTATGTTTTTTAATGTAATATAAAAATTGATTTCACTCCTTACAAATTGAAATAAAAATTATGGACTTTGAGGAGACTAATCATAATACATAACATTCTTACCCAGCAAAAAAAGTTAAGTATTTATTTTGTTTTTTAATTTGTTACATAATGTAATTAGTATGACGATTACAGTTTGAATTAAAGTATTATTCGTAAGTTAACAGACTAGTGTTACGAATTGGGAATACAAACAAAAGTCCTTCCACTAGCTAACTCAGAAGCAGCTTCTCTCTTGTCCCAAAAATACACACGATCCCACCGTTTTCCCACCAGTCAAGCATCCTTTGTGTCGTCAGCAGCTAATGGATGATGTAAATTGCAGTGTCAACCTTTTTCCTCTTTGTTTCGCAAATTGATGTATTTTGTTAACTCGCTAGTATATGTGTCATTAGGCTTACGAAATGTTTGCTTTCGCGACCTACTTCGTTAACGCAGGTAGCTACGTAAATATTTGCTTAATATTGAGTTACTTTGGGGTTGTCCTTTATTAGGGTTTCTAATATAAAGGACCTTCAATTAATATTTTGGGTAAATTATTAATAATATAATTATTGTTCATATTAAATAAAAAAAAATGAGGTTGATAATTTAGATTTTTCAAACTATTTAGGTAAATTTAAAATGGGGAAACAGTAAAATTTTAAGATTTTTAAAATAAATCGAAACCAAAAATTTGAAGAATAAAAGAGAACTGTAAATGCATGTACACATCATAAGAGGCGTTTATTACTTTGTACACTAGCTTTTTCTAGCGGCACCGCCCACGCTTAATTCGTTTATCGGTGTGGGATTTATGAGGCAACTACTTGATTAGTAAGAAAATTTGATATAGCGAGCAATAGCTGCAGTTATAGTTCATCTACGTGGAATACGGTTATAGTTATTGGTGCGGGAATTTTCAAATTTTCCGGGGTAAAAAGTAGCTTCTGTCCTTCTCTTTATTTTTATCTATCTCTGTGATTAAATTTTAGCTCAATTGGGTTTTGAAATAACTTAAAAAACGAAAATTAGTAACATTTTATTTAAAGTTTAAAGCATATTTTTTACCATTAATTTTTAAAGAACTGTCTGTTAATCAAACTTCTTATAACAATAACATCACATTATTTTTTTTAATAAATAACAGATTGTATTAAAAAAGAAAGGTTATGCTAATTTATTGAATTGGTCACAATATATTGCGAGTACAGAGAAATACTTTTGAAAATTAAAGATTATAATACAATTCACGTTTCACACACACAAAATAAGAATTAATTTTTGCCTTATCCTATCTTAATTAATGTACGCAAGTAGCGTTTCTTTTGCAAATAAAATATAATGTTAATTTATTCATTCAAGGTTCAATCCATAATTGCATCACAAAATAAACATAAAATTGCATGACAATTAAGTTTGTTTCGAAATTAGGTAGCAGCAATCCATCATTTATAACTCGAAAAGTGTTTTCAGCTACCTACTTTTTAATTTACACTGAAATTCAGTAAAACCAATATTGTCACAAACTCTTTGGGAGCTGAAATGATTCAACTGTAAACAATAAAACAATACCTTCGCCTGTCAGAGGGACAGAGACAAATAGTTATCCTAGCACTATTGTCTACCCGTCCGTATTTACATGGTATATTTCTGGACAAAAGCATTTTACCTACTATTTGATGTAAGCTTTAAGTGACACTATTATCAAAGATATGTAGTAGTAGTCTTATTAGAATTTGATTATAAAAATTGGTACTGGTACTTACTGGCAGGGCCCAGTAATGTACTTTATAAAAGTTTTTTAAAACCTGATTTATTATTTGTCTTATTGATAAAAATAATTAATTAACAAAACCAATCTTGAAAATCAGTTAGTGGATAAGAAACACATACCTACTGGTATGTGTTTCTTATCCACTGGTTATAATTTTAAGGATATAAATACATATTTAAAGGGTTTCCACACTAATTATTACATTTTTATAGGTCACCGCATTACAGGTTTTTATTACATTTTTATAGGTGATTGAAATACATATTTTAGGGTTGCGTAGCCAAATGGCAAAAACGGAACCCTTATAGATTCGTCATGTCTATCTGTCTGTCCGTCCGTCACCGTTTGTCACAGGCACTTTTTTGTTTAATATGTTGCTATTATTTTTGTGCAGGCATTAATTTACAATAAAAAAACTAGCTTTTACTCGCAACTTTGTTTGCGTGGCTTAAACATGTATATTATACCATACTTCTGATGCTAATCTATTTCTCTGTCAACTTTTCGAAAGCACCTTAAAAACTTTTTAGTTTTTTTGGATTGAGTATATAATTTTAGTTTATTTTGTAGTAAACTTGAAGAAAATTAAAAATATCATTGATTCCATATGAATTTAACACCTGCCGAGTTTACTGGAAACATTATACTTATTAAATGCTAAACTAAGTTTTTGCGCGAAATGTATGGGTAATAAAAGTTGACTGCATACATGCAGACATTCAAACAGCGCATAAAGATTTTCAATGACTACCTAAGTAGGTATAATATTAAACTATGCAAAATAAGTAAGTATGCCTATTGGACGTGGTCAGTACCTGGATAGGTAACCATCTAGTGGCACATTTTTCGTCGTGCCGTGATTGTTATCATGTGATGATAGTCGTCGTTAAGCCAAGTCAGGCCTTATGGGAGTGGCCTGAAATCTCTGACAGTCAAGTAGCCACTTGTTCGACAAACGTCTGCCTATTCACACTGGGCCAGAACGGTTAATTAGGGCCTGCAGTAGGGCGTATAATGGCAAAGGCAAGCAAATTAAGAAGTCCATAAAAGGAAAAACTAGATATCTAACCCACAAGTCCCACAACGCGGTTTAGATTTCATAAGATCTAATGAGAGTAGTTGATGTGCACATTAATTTATAGGTCTCATTTATTTTTCAAATTTTCGGTTTCTAATTCTTTTCAAAAGCTTCAAACTTCTCAACTTTTCAACCTTACCTAAAAATTTCAATTCCGAAAATCTGAAATCGTCAACCTCATAAACTTTTTAGCAATCACAATAGTGAGTACAATACGATAGATGTTAACTTAACCGAAAATATAATTGAAGGTCCTTTATATTACCTTATAAAGGACAACCCCAAAGTAACTCAATATTAAGCAAATATTTACGTAGGTAGGGCACTGCAAGTACTCGCTCGAATAAGCCACCCGAACAACTAAGCAGGGCATAGCGAGTACTTGCTCGAATGAGCGGCCCGAACTGGGGAAGTACCTCCACCTTACAGAAAACGGCGGCCATAATAACACTAACATTGAGTAGTGTTGTGTTCCTGGCGGTGAGTAAGGTTGCCAGAGCTCTTTGAGGATTCGCTGCGCGGACAGAGGAGGACCGGCGGTGCTTGTTGCTGTCATACTCGGCGTAGACGCGGCGTGCTGGTTCGGCGGTCAGGGAGACCTGATGAAACGGCTGACCGCTGGCCGCCCGCAGGTTGAACGGGATCCCGAACCCAGGGATTACTTAATCTCCGCCCTGGGAGGCTGATTCGCCAGCCTGTGTAAAGTATCTGAAGTGGTAGTCGTGCCGGAGAAGGAGACCGGAGTGGACCCGGCTACTACAACAGAGGGGGATCAGGGGCCCTTCTGCCCGCCGTGCCAGCAACCGTATCATCTGTGGCGAGCTTCGGCAGTCTTAGAACCGCACCCTTTGTCCTCTATGCTGTCTGTGCAGTGAATCCTCATCCTTAGTCTTAGTAACTTTTTTTTATATATATTATGGCCAGAAGACAGAAAAAGAAAAGAGTTTGCACAGCGGCTACTCCATCCACATATAATGTGGATTTTTGCAACATCAGGGGTATTCACGCAAATCTTAACGCAGTCCACCACCATCTCGAAACTGCGCAGCCGACCATTCTTTTTCTAACGGAGACGCAGATATCCTGCCCGGCCGACACATCATACCTTCATTATCCCGGCTACAAACTCGAACACAATTTTATGAGTCGTGCCGGTGTATGTATGTTCGTCCGGGAGGATATCTGCTGTCGCCGCCTTCATAGCCTTGAAGACAGGGACCTGTCGATATTGTGGGTGCGCGTAGATTACGGCGGCCACACTCGTATCTATGCGTGCCTATACAGGTCTCATTGCGGTGACACGGACGTAGCTCGACTCTTCACGCACCTGAGTTTGACGACTGACAAAGTTCTAGAGCAATATCCCACAGCAGAACTAGTTATTTTGGGAGACTTTAACGCCCACCATCGCGAGTGGCTCAGTTCTCGAACCAATAACTATGCTGGGATATCTGCTCATGAATTTGCTCTGACCTATGGATTCTCTCAGTTGGTACTTTCTCCAACGAGAATACCAGATATAGAGGAACATACGAGCTCCTTTCTGGACCTTCTGCTGACTACTCGTCCGGACGGGTACTCCGTCTCAGTGGATGCGCCTCTTGGCTCCTCGGACCACTGTCTCGTTCGGACTCAAGTGTCATGCACACAACCTGATCCTTCTGGGCCAACTAACTGGCGTCGTGTGTGGCACTATAAGTCGGCAGACTGGGATGGATTGCGTGAATTTTACGCATCGTACCCGTGGAGGCAGATCTGCTTTAACTCAAAAGATCCTGACGTCTGCGCAGCCGCAGTCACTGAGACAATCCTTGCTGGTATGGAATGCTATATTCCTAACCCGCGAGTAGCTGCCGGCGTCAAAAAACGACCGTGGTTTAATAGGTCTTGCAGAAAAGCTAAAATTCTTAAGCAAAATGCATATGAGGCTTGGACCACGGCTCGTTTTAATAAGGATCCGAATATTTCTGAGTTAAAACGCAAATTAAATGCTGCCTCGAGGTTCAGTAAGAAAGCAACTGCCAGAGCAAAATTCCAATTCATCGGCAAAATAGGTGGGCGACTTGCGAGCTATCCTTCTGGGAGTCGTGCTTTCTGGTCGCTTGCCAAAGCTGCCGAAGGGAACTTCTGCCAGTCGTCGTTACCACCACTGCGAAAGACCGATGGTGACTTGGCCCATAGTGCTAAAGAGAAAGCCGATCTACTGGGCAGTCTCTTTGCCTCGAACTCGAATATGAACGATGAAGGCGCTGTACCACCTACTATACCGTGGTGCGGTAAGTCCATGCCGGAAATCTCCATAACGCAGCGGGAGGTCAGGCGGGCGTTGCTTTCTCTAGACGTTCATAAGTCGAGTGGGCCAGACGGTATACCAGCAGTGGTGCTTAAGCAGTGTGCTCCTGAGTTATGTCCTGTACTCACGCGCCTCTTCGCGCTTTCCTACCACACTAGGCAATTTCCTGCGAATGTGCACCCGGTGCCCAAAAAGGGCGATAGATCAGATCCATCGAATTACAGGCCTATCGCTATTACCTCTCTCCTCTCTAAGGTGATGGAGCGTGTGATCAACACACAGCTTCTAAGATACCTAGAAAAACATGACCTGATCAGCGACCGTCAATATGGCTTTCGCCACGGTCGCTCGACTGGTGACCTTCTTGTGTATCTCACACACCGATGGGCACTAGCCATTGAGAGTCAGGGGGAGGCATTGGCATGTAGCCTGGACATAGCGAAGGCGTTCGATCGGGTCTGGCACCGCGGTCTTCTATCGAAGTTGCCATCTTACGGAGTGCCCGAGGGTTTGTGCAAATGGGTGGCTAGCTTTTTGTCCGGCAGACGCATACGAACCGTAGTTGACGGCAGTTGCTCTGATAGCATGGACATTAATGCTGGTGTCCCGCAAGGCTCGGTGCTGTCTCCTACGCTGTTTCTACTGCATATCAATGACATGTTGGACATCAACAACATACATTGCTATGCAGATGACAGTACTGGAGACGCTTTTTACACGGGTCGTGCAAACATCCCTCGTTCCGTTGTGGAGGAAAACCGCGGAGAACTTGTGTCTCAAATCGAGACCACACTGTCCCAGGTCTCTGACTGGGGACGGGTAAACTTGGTCCGATTCAACCGTACAAAGACACAAGTGTGCGCGTTCACCGCTAAGAAAACTCCATTCACTGTGGTCCCACAATTCCAGAACACTCCCCTCTCCATCTCCAAGAGCATTGGGATCCTTGGTGTCGACATCTCCAGCGATGTTCAGTTCCGAGATCATTTACAAGATAAGGTAAAGCTGGCGTCCAAAAAACTTGGTGTACTCAACAGAGCGAAGCAGTACTTCACGTCGGGGCAAAGGTTGTTACTTTACAAGTCGCAAGTTAGGCCCCATATGGAGTACTGCTGCCATCTCTGGGCAGGTGCACCCGGATACCAGCTTGGCCCTTTTGACTCGGTTCAACGACGGGCTGTGAGAATTGTCGACGATTCCAAACTAACTTGCGGTATCGAGCCCTTAAGTCTGAGGAGAGACTTTTCCTCACTGTGTGTGTTCTACCGCTTGTACAATGGGTTGTGTTCTGAGGAATTGTTCGAAATGATGCCCACGGCTACTTTCTACCATCGCACCGCTCGCCATCGGCAGGGAATTCATTCTCACACTTTAGAACCTAAATGGTCGCGTACAGTGCGGTTTCAGAGAAACTTCCTCCCGCGAACGCTTAAGTTGTGGAATGAGCTCCCTGCCAAGGTTTTCTGCAAGGACTACAGTATGGAGTTCTTCAAGAAAGAAGTTATTAGATTTCTGAAGGGTCGGCAACGCGCAAGTGATACCCCTGGTGTTGCAAGCGTCCATAGGCTACGGTGACCGCTTACCATCAGGCGGGCCGTAAGCTTGTTTGCCACCTTAGTGGTATAAAAAAAAAAAAAAAAAAGCTACCTTCGTTAACGAAATAGGTAGCGAAAGTAAACATTTCGGAAGCCTAATGACACATATAGTGGGTAAACAAAATACATCAATTTGCGAAACAAAGAGCAAAAAGGTTGACACTGCATTTTACATCATCCATTAGCTGATGACGACATATCATATGTCACATATCATTCCGAATAAAAGATATATATCCGCTTCGCATATCCATATCCGCTTAATATATCCGCAGAAATATGCAATTTTCTAGCACACCGCGGTCAAACGAATCCTATTTTATCCTATTTTAATATTTTATTTTTCTAACAGATATTCACGCGCACGTCACAAAGCAGAGGTGATACTAAGAACTATTGTAGTAAGTACTAATCTATAGTATGTACATACTTACGTAAACAAACAATATAATTGAAGACAAAAAACGTCCACTTAATTAATAAGCGGTTTAAGTGCTTTAAAGCGTATGCACGGAAATTCATATCCCAATGCATATACATTGGGTTTAGCAGGCGTGATTTTAAAAAGCGCTGACATCGTTTATTTATAAGCAAGACATGACAACGTTACTATTTCGCTTTGAATGCTAGCTCTATCTTTCTCTCTCACATTCAGTGATATGCGTGTATCGCTATTCGGCCGCTTTGTGCCACCGACACGGGCGACACGCTCTGCTGTTCATTTGGATTCGTTCGTTCACTCCCTGGATATAGGACATGTTTATTTCACGCAAAGTGAAGAAGTTGTAACATATCCGGCCTCGGATATATATCCAAAGATATAGTTATGTCCGGAGTTACCCAAGGCTAGACACAAAGGATGCTTGACTGGTGGGAAAATGGTGGGATCGTGTGTATTTTTGGAACAAGAGAGAAGCTGCTTCTGAGTTAGCTAATGGAAGGACTATTGTTTGTATTTCCTATTAGTAACACTAGTCTGTTAGTTAACGAATAATACTTTCATTCAAACTGTAATCTTAATACTTACTAAATTATTTAACAAATTAAATACTTATCTTTTTTCGCTGGGTATACAAAATGTTATTATGATTCGTCACCTTAAAGGCAAAATTTTTATTCAATTATATAATATTACATTAGAAAGCATTATTTTTTGGAACAATTGACTTTTCTCTTCTAGTTAGTAGTCGTAGAATCATTTTGGAGGCTCCAATAGTAGGCTGTAGTTTAGAATTCCTACTAAAACCAGGGGTACATTTTTCATCGTGAAGGTAGAAAACTATAGTATTTCTTTTAGTACTACAAAAAATGTGAACAATTTTTTTTGTATTTCTCAGTTATGTAAATTTTTTTTAAACGACTGATTGTGAGCGGTCACCTGAGCCTATGGGACTCTTGCAACACCTGGGGCATCACTCGCGCGTTTCCGACCCTTCAAAAATATAATAACTTCTTTCCCCATACTGTAGTCCTTAGAGAAAACCATATATATGATACAAATGATGGTTTTGGTGTTATTTTATACGTAAAGCCAGAAAAATAAGAAACGTCCTGATCCCTATGCCACTTAAACTAAATAACTTTAATTTTGAGACGCGAGTTGTAATAAAATTTAAGATTTATATATTTTCCGCAATGTGCCGAGTTTCTTTATTTTTGGTTTTGCTATATATAGTGTTATAGTAGATATATTGCTTTCTTGCATTATTGCAGTGGAATACAAAAGAAAAACAAACTGTCCGGCAGCAACTATCACACGAGCAACTTCTCTGGGTTTGTTTTGGTATCGATCTTGAATTTTAACAAAATATTAAATTCAGCACCCTCGTGAACCTAACAGAACATAGTGTCATCGAAATTTAAGAATGATTGCTAGAAAATGGACGCCATGTTGGAAACGCCATCTTGATTTTTAAAATACTTATAAGATTAGTATTCAGCACCTTCGAAAATCAAACTTTTGTAGAAAAATTGTACTTCCAATGCAAATGGATCTATTAGTTTTCAAGATATTCCAAAAATAAATAATGTACATAACTATGCACATACACACGCACACGGTCATCACATAAAATAGTCGCAAGTGTTTTCCCAGGTCATAAAATATAAAAAAAAAAACCAATTAAAGCAACAAATACAAAATTTTCATTTTCGGACCCATTAATAAATTATTTTAGTAGGTAACTTCTTGTCTTAAAGATAAGTTAAAAATGTAAGTAGGTAAGTACAGTAGATAGCTAATAGCAACCTTCGTCACACCATGTACCAAGTAGGTACTTAAGAGGGTTCCTGATGACCACTACCGCCGCAAATTGATATTTTTATTTTCCTCTTTGTGCATAGAGAATTTCAAATTTTTCAATTTATCTAGAAAGAAATATTTAACCAGTTTTTTGTTATTTCATGAACGTTTGGTACTGATTATAGGATAAAACTGTGAGTTGTAGATAGCGCTTCTGCTAAAAGTGGCTGTTTTTAGTAGATATGCTACCTACAACTCGCAGTTTTATCCTAGAAACATAACAATACATTCTAATAGTAGCTTATAACTGGTTACATATTTAGAACAAGGGGAAAAATAAAAATTTCAATTGGCGGCGCTAGTTAGCAGGGGTGACCCTCTTAAGAAACATTACAATACTATGCAGTCACTCTTTATACCTAATTCTCTGATTGTTTGTCGGTTACGTTATTACTGACGATCACGGAACCGATTTTGATAAAATTAGACAGGGTAACCGTCTTTTTCTGTTTTTTTTTGGAACTAGGGAATGATAACAGAACCGGTTCTACACGAAATAAAAACCGGTTCTTCAGAAATGCTTTAGACACAATGCTTATTACAAAGATGTGTTACTAGTTCATACTAGATGTCACTGCTAATTTCTAAAGACGCACTATCGTTATATCTGACCCATTTCTTGGGCACACTCCTGGGGCATCATTCGCGCGTTGCCAACCCTTCAAAAATGTAATAAGTGTCTTGCAAATGATCTCGAAACTAAACGTCCTTGGATATGTCAACACCAAGGATCCCAATGCTCTTGGAGACGGTGAATTGTGGGACCCCAGTGAATGGGGGTTTTCTTAACAGTGAACGCGCAGAAATGTGTTTTTGTATGGTTGAATCGGACCAAGTTTTCGCGTCCCCAGTCATATCCCTTGGACGGAGTGGTCTCGGTTTTAGGCACAAGTTCTCCTCGCTTTTCCTTCACAACGGAACTAGGGATGTTTGCACGGTCCATGTAATAAGCGGCTCCAGTACTGTTATCTGCATAGCCTTGACAATTTGCTATTTGATTACCTTCATACATTGTGTTCCTAGACGTGCTCTACTGATAAAGATAGAAGTATCCCTTAGTAAATATTCATCGTATTTATAAACATTTTCGCTGCTTTATTTACAATTGTTTTCATTTAGGATTTAGAGAAAATAGATTGATTAAGTTTGTATGACTAATTATATTTTTGCGTTGTTATTTTTATCATTGTATTATGACGATTTTTCAGTGAAGTACGACTGATAAACTTTTAATTTTAATTTCTCTGTGTGTCCCGATGTACAAACGAATCCAAAGCGGAAGAAAGCATGGGCGTTATCAAGAAGTAGAATAAACATCTAACGCCTATTTCGCCAACAAGAGCGGAACCGGAAAGATTTTAGATTACTTGTAATAGAATACGCTTACTTTTACGAGATGCAAGTTTGAACATCTTAAGTTTTTACGATCATATCGTCAACGCAAAATAAATATAAGGAATCCCTGAGAAAGGTCTTTATATTTATTTGCTTGAATAAGGAAAATTATTATGTCTGATTCATTTACAATTGTTTTTAATAACGATTAAGAGAAAGTATATTGATTAAGTCTGACTGATTTATTATGTTTTTACGTTGCTATTTTTATTCTTGAGTTATATATAACGATCTCTCGATAAAATGCGACTGATTATTATAACTTTTCAAGTAATATCTATCTGTGTGCCCCAATGAAGGCATTTATTGTTGATGATTATCTACAAATAGTAGCATTTGAGGTTTTAACTGAAAAAATATGACTTTTCAAATAAATAATTATGATTTAACCTACTTTGTTGATGAACCGGGTACCAAAGCTGTCATCAGAACCGAAAAAAGGGTTTTTAAAAAAGGGACTGGTTCTACAACCCCTAGTCTAATATTATATAATCTGTGCCCTTAATACATAAGTATATTATAGAAGCAAACGCAGTTGCGGGGCTAAGGACCTTCAGAGAAAAAAAGGCCTGCAAAAAAATTAAAGCAATAATTTAACCTGTTTTATTATAGGCTAGAGACCTTAATATCAATTATTTATACTTCTTATGTAGTCCTCTAATTGTGACTTAAAATATAAACAACTAGGAGCCCGTCCAGGCTTCGCACGGTTGGACATTCATTTTTTGGGATAAACGAAGAGTAAATGTATAAAGCGTGACATTAGTGGTTTTTATCTTTCAAATTTCTATTTATATTTTATCCATAAGCCTTTTATTATTCTTAATAGTACATTGTTCACCAAGGGGTAAAAGTGACTGATTACCGACGAAGGTGTAGTTTGAGGCTTAAAACACACGAGGTGGGAATCGTCTTTCATTCCGAGTGATACATAGTGCTTTACACTACAAATGCGAGGATAATAAAATATAATTAATTAAAGTTTTAAGTTACTTAACAAATATTAAAAACTTTTATAATCACAGATGGCACTGTACCAAATAAAAAGAAGCTATTTAATTGTTTCGTCAGCTTTTAAATAGAACAGCCCTCTAACCGGGCAAGAAAGTAATAATTTCAACCCTATTTTGACTACATGCTTGAAGGTTCTTTCAGAGCATGAGTAGTGTAAAGTTTTTTTTTTTCATTTATTTTTATATCTTATTTATATTGTGTTTTCGTGTTATGTACTTACTTTACTTTATTTTTTATCGTAACTGATTGCTTGCGCGTCCTAGTGTTAAAGACTGGTGCCATAGGTCGCTGCGAGCATTCGGCGCTGGATTCCCGTGCACGCGGTCGCGAGTTTCTAGCTCTATTTTGAGCAAGCCGCTGCGAGCGTTCGGCGCTGGATTCCCGTGCACGCGTTCGCGAGTTTCTAGCTCTATTTTCAGCAAGGAGCTGCGATCGCTCGACATTCGATTGTCGTTCGTATAGCTGTGATGATTTTTTCTGCAAGACAAAGCGAACGTTCGGCGTTACATTCCTTTGCGCTTGAATATGCCGGTTTTGACCGCTGCGTAGGGAGCCAACCGCGCGTATGACCCCGCGAGTAGTCAAATCGCGGCGCGGCGGCTTTTATTTTTCTATTACTATATTGTTTAGATTGAATTATAAAAAATGGAATGTCAGATTTAAATAATTCAAAAAGTAATCTAAAGTATTGAAACAGTTTTAAATACGAAATTATTTATTTGGATAAGAGTCAATAAAAAAACTACTACAACTATTCATACTATCACATTTGTGAGACGTATTATTATTGGTAAAAAGGTACCTTTAGTTATTTAGTTAGACTTATGTTTTCCGCACTTAGCCTCATAATAGGGCCATTGTACGTAGGTAACCAATACCTGTCATTGGTTACTCATACCATCCCAGCTCCATCCAAAAGTTAAGGAGGCATCTGATGTTATTCAGCGCCTCTCTCATGGTTTGTGGATTCTTAAGGAGCTTTGTCCGTTGGTCGCTCACGCTTTTGCAATGAAGAACCACGTGAGACGGTGTCTCCTCGGCTTCCGTACAGCCCCTGCATAGAGGACTGTCGGTAACGCCGATATTGAAAAAGTGCCTGTTTAGCGGGCAGTGACCTGTTATTATGCCAACTATGTAGCGTAGGTTTTTCCTGCTAAGTTTTAACAGTTTGTGCGACAGATTTGCGTCCAAGGATGTAAGAACATTCTCGGTTTGTTTGCAGTCTGTCTGTTCTACCCACTGTTTGTTGTGTTGTTGTAAGGTTCTGTCACGTAACCATGTTTTGAGTTGGATGAATGGTATCGGTACAATTGGTTCGGGTCCCATTATTTTAGTGCCCGATCCTCTCTTTGCCAACTGACCACGTTTCCATTGAAGAGTAACCCGGTTATTCAATGCAATTTTTGCAGTTCAAAGTGTCACTCCAGGATTAGTCCACTGTTGATGCGGTTATTGTTGAGAGCTTGTAGCACAGCAGCACTGTCGGAGATGATGCGTATCGATGCATCGCTTATGCCTCTAGACAAGACCGCTGTTGCAGCTCGGGTAATTCTCGTTGATATGTTGATGTTCAGGTCATGGGAGAATACCCCTGCGCCCGTTCCTGATTCCGTTTTGGAGCCATCAGTGTAGATTCTGACTTCATGGATGCCGGAGCTATCCCTTTCTACCTCATGAAGATGGATAGGGTATTTTTTGTCAAAGACAAAGGTTTTTGGGATGATGTCACATGTCGCCTCTATCATCGGAAGCTCGTTTCCTATTGCCTCCTTGAGTCGTGCATGAGTGATTCTGCCGTCCCGTTTCCAGAGCGCTACTTTCTCAAGTCGTATGGCTGCAGCGGCAGCTTCTTGTTGTATAACAAGATGAAGGGGTCTGAGGTTGAGAATGACTTCTAATGCTGTCGTGGGAGTCGTTTTCATACTGCCTGTGGTTGCTAGGCAGGCAAGACGCTGCAGGCTTTGTAGTTTGTTTTTTACTGTGCTTAACTGAGTTCGGGGCCACTAAACTACTGCACCATATGTTATCATGGGTCGTATTATGGCTGTATAAAGCCCTATGGGTTATGGATGGCTTAAGGCCCCATTTCTTGCCTATTAGTCTTCTGCATTGCTAGAAGGTTGTACATGCCTTGGTTATTTTTGTGCTTAGATGCTTACTCCAATTTAGTTTGTTGTCTAAAATTACCCCAAGGTATTTGACTTCACTTGAAAGGGTAAGCTCAATGTCAAATAGTTTTGGCATGGTAGTTATTTGAATTTTCCTTTTATTTGTGAAAAGGACTAATTCTGTTTTGTTGGGGTTTACCGTCAGTTCATGGTGGTGACACCACTCTTCCATGATTCTGAGGGCTTGCGAGTGCAGATAATATTTTCTGAGTTGCCTTTGATCAGAATGTTAATGTCGTCCGCGTAACCTACTGTGTAGTAGCATCTATCGTTAAGACGTTTCAGCAGATCGTCCACCACAATGTTCCACAGTAAAGGAGAGAGTACTCCTCCTTGTGGGCAGCCTTTGGCTACAATGCCTCTCGTGGTGGTGTTAACTGTAAATTGTACTGCTCTTAGCTTCAGAAGTTGATCAATCCAGCCACTGATGGTTTGTTCGACTCCAAATCTACTAAGAGAGCGGCTGATGCCGTTGAATTTTGTTTTGTCGAACGCTCCTTCGATGTTAATGAACGCGCCTAGTGTCATTAGCTTATCAGAGAGGGCTGCTTCTATAGTTCCTACGACAGCGTGTAGGGCTGATTCTGTCGATCTACCCTTTCTATAAGCATGTTGTTGGCGGTGCATTTGTACCTTTGCACGTGTACCTTTGTTACGAGCATTGAAAACTATTTGCCACAACAGTTGCGGTTTAGACCACCCCATTGGGGACTAGTATCGTAATTATATTTGAAGTATGGAATACTCAGCGCCGTCTTCTATTTGGACTTATCGGGTTTATTTAAAGACGTTTCTAACTTTGTTTTGTCATTTTGCCACTTTTGTCCTAATTTATTATAAGACCCTTTTTTCAAGAAAAACTTCACCAACTGACTATAACAAATTAGGAGCTGTACGTAAAATATCACAGTCGTTAAAATTTCCTGAAAATGGTCTCATATTTATCTCTTCCAAAGGCACATTATTCTTTGCTAACTGATAGATAAATATTTTTTTTACTTTCAATCGACTAAATGACTTATTATATATCTGATATCTAGGTATTTTCTTTTGTTCATCTTAAAAATTCAAACAAAAGAGACCATTTAAGTTTCATACTAAGTTGGCCCCAACTATCTAAGTGACGGCGAAAAAAAAAATTAACATCAGCCATAGCATTTTTTTACTAGGTATTGCATGTAGCTGTGTTTTTTTAAGGTACAAAAAATTTCTTTTTGTAACGGTAAACTCTCTTTCAAAAACGGTTCGCAAAAAAAAGTTGTATAATGTTCATTGGTTAGGTGACCGTACAAAAATAATCAGATATGACGAAATATGGCACCGATCCTTTTTAGGAATTACTTTATGGCTGCTATTAAGAGTTACCTTATTTTATGGAAAAATTGAATCGGAAACAATGTTTTTGAAACTAAAACAAAAACAGCTGAAGGACATTTCTCAGAGATTTTGTGTCATATAGTCAAAAATGTTCGTGCTGAAGTTTTGAACAGAAGCGACACAACTTCATTGGAATAACATAATCAAAAAATTAAATTGAAAAGCAGACAAAAAAGAACTTAAGGAGCAATGATCAGCAATCTCACACATAAATCTAGCCGGGACAGTGGTTCAAAGTAAGTTAAGATTTTGATAAAAATAGGTTTTAAAGCGATGCTACTAAGTGAAGGTCGTAAACTTAAATCTAGTTGAGACTAACCTGTTATATATAAATATATATATAAATAATATTAAAATTGAAAGAGCAACTATTATAATTTACAAACTTGTTGTCGTAATAAAGAAGTGTTTTAACACTAGGTGCTATAAAGACGAAAGAAAAGAACTTTCTTTTATTCATAGGTATAGTAAGAGTATAATTTTTTTTATACCACTAAGGTGGAAAACAAGCTTACGGTCAGCCAGATGGTAAGTGGTCACCGTAGTTATTACCTTCTAGTGTATCTCACACACCGTTAGACATGAGCCATTGAGAGTCAGGGGGAGGCATTGGCATGTAGCCTGGACATAGCGAAGGCGTTCGATCGGGTCTGGCACCGGGGTCTTCTATCCAAGTTGCCATCTTACCGAGTGCCTGAGGGTTTGTGCAAATGGGTGGCTAGCTTTTTGTCCGGCAGACGCATACGAACCGTAGTTGACGGTAGTTGCTCTGATAGCATGGATATTAATGCTGGTGTCCCGCAAGGCGCTGTGCTGTCTCCTACGCTCTTTCTACGGCATATCAATGACATGTTATCCATCAACAACATACATTGCTATCGAATGACAGTACTGGAGACACTTATTACACGAGTCGTGCAAACATCCCTCGTTCCGTTGTGGAGGAAAACCGCGGAAAACTTGTGTCTCAAATCGTGACCACACTGTCCAAGGCCACTGACTGGGGACGGGTAAACTTGGTCCGATTCAACCCTACAAAGGCACAAGTCTGCGCGTTCACCGCTAAGAAAACTCCATTCACTGTAGTCTCACAATTCCAGAACACTCCCCTCTCCATCTCCAAGAGCATTGGGATCCTTGGTATCGCCATCTCCAGCGATGTTTAGTTCCGAGATCATTTACAAGATAAGGTAAAGCTGGCGTCCAAAAAAACTAGGTGTAATCAAAAGAGCGAGGCAGTACTTCACGTCGGGGCAGAGGTTGCTGTTTTACAAGTCGCAGGTTCGGCCCCATATGGAGTACTGCTGCTATCTCTGGGCGGGTGCACCCGGATACCAGCTTGAACCTTTTGACTCGGTTCAACGACGGGCTGTGAGAATTTTCGACGATCCCAAACTCACTTGCCATATCGAACCCCTTGGTCTGAGGAGAGATTTTGCCTCCCTGTGTGTGTTCTGCCGCTTGTACAATGGGATGTGTTCTGAGGAATTGTTCGAAATGATGCCCACGGCTACTTTCTGCCATCGCACCGCTCGCCATAGGCAGGGAATTCATTCTCATACTTTAGAACCGAAATGGTCGCGTACAGTGCGGTTTCAGAGAAACTTTCTCCCGCGAACGCTTGGGTTGTGGAATGAGCTCCGTGCCAAGGTTTTCTCTAAGGACCACAGTATGGGGTTCTTCAAGAAAGAAGTTATTGGATTTATGAAGGGTCGGCACCGTGCGAGTATTACCCCTGGTGTTGCAAGCGTCCATAAGCCACGGTGACCGCTTACCATCAGGCGGACCGTGTGCTTGTTTGCCACCTTAGTGGTATAAAAAAAAAAAAACGCTTGCAACACCAGGGGAGGAGTATCAATCGCGCGTTGCCGACCCTTCAGGAATGTAATAACTAAATAATAATAAATAGGTAGAACTATTGTTCTAAAGGCGATCTAAACAATAATATACCCGACTAGGTAAGACAATGCACCTGCTTTATAACGAAGTTATTAGTCTTTTTTTGATATTGAGAATAATAAACAATAGATATTCAGATACCTACTAGTAAAATATGTGTTTAATTCTAAAGCTCATAATCAAGCTTCGAAATCATATTCATAAGCTATAATTAACTTATGTATTTCAAGTCATATGATCTCCTCTCAAGGGAAATTATGACGGAGACCTCGTCAGCTAACGGACTATTGTGAGCGAAACATAAACCTTTTATAATATTATCTGTAATTCTAATAAGCATTTTTTTTTCAAAAAATTGCATACAATGACGATATTAATTTGATAAGGTACTTGAGTCTTTTCTAGCCTCTATTTATTATTTATACCTATATAAATGCAGAATGAAAGAAACGTTGAAATAAAAAAAACTCAAAAAACTAAAAATGAATGAATTTTCTTTATTGCACATTATACAAATGAAATACAATAAAAAGGTTAATTAAGAAAGGTAAGTACAAATAGGCGACCTTTATAGCTTAGAGCCATACACAATAGATATTAAGTATAGTTATAAAATACAAAATACATACATATAATAGTAGAATAAAATATTTCAGAATTACGCGAACGAGTAACAATAGTAGAGTGCACAGCGTGTGTAAAAAAGGCGAAGTACATACGATCTTAGTTGTATCCCGAGAACAGCAAAGGATTGGCAAGTGGTTCAAGAGTTGAATCATAAGCGGATCGAATGATTCAATGGTGCAAGATGAAACATGTTTTTAAAAGTTGTGCTTGATTTTTACCATTATTAACTACAAGAAAATGATAGTTATATTTATATATTACTTGTAACAATGTTTATAGGCAAAACAATAGAAACAAACATTAACAACAATTTTTTGTCTCAAAATTACATTACTAAATTATATTATTATAATAAAATAGTCGCGTGCGAATAAAAAGCTTTGAATGAAAATGAATAAAAAACCTGACTACGAAAATATATTGAACTAAACAGAAATTAAATCATTTAAATGTGAGTTCAAATGGTGTACTAATTGCTCACACTATAATAGTTAGTTACCTTAAAATGAGTTCAGTCTGCTTATAGTTAAATATTTGGCATGTTTTCATTTCTTTGTAGTACTTAATGTTTTTGCAGTCAGGTTTTATATTTTTAATTTTTATTAGCACATTTTTTTTAATTTGACCAACAGCATTTTTGTAGTTACCATGAAACACTTTGAAAACGGGATTAAATGCGTTGTTATTTGGCAAAATACCTTTTTCCCGAAGTTTTAAAATCCCGTTTTACTATTTTAAATTAGAAATGGAACGCGTAAATTTAAAAACTTATATCACTTAGTTCCTGTCGAGAAATAACCGCCCGTACGATAGAACCGCAGTTCTAAAGAAAGGATAATCCTATTTTAATTTTCTGTCAAATGTGTTTTGGAATGCAACCTAGAAGATAATCTATTCGCTGGTTTTAGACGATAGAGCGACGACAACACGGACAGAGCAAAAGTGTATGAAAATGAGTCATCGTTCAATCGAAAAGCATGGCATATATTTTCATACACTTGTGCTTCCGCTGGTGTCGTCTTCGTTGTGGTTATCGTCTAATAGAAAACCAGCTATTCTACCAGAAACCACACTAACCAGATTTGTTTTTATTATAACCCTAGTTGAAAAATAGGTGTTTATTTGAACGCTAATCGGTGAAGAAAATGTACTTTTTTAAGTACCAGTGGTTAAAGAAGTCTGTATAAGTACTTAGAAGTATTTGGAAGATAATTGCGAAGTGTATGAAAAAAAGCGCAGAGTGGGCAGAAACTTTGTGGCAAATTCCAATAACTTGTATATATTTAAAGTCCAACTCGGCGTGGTATCAAGAAGTAAACTAAAGTTTTTGACATAGTTTCAGAAAGTTATAATATAGTTAACTCATTATTAGAACATTGTATATTAAGGGCGGTAAGGAGAAAACTACTAACGAGAGGCTATTTAGAAGCCTAACGCCGAAGACCAAAGACTTTAATGACTCGAGTTTGTAATTTCCGTACCGCCCGTATTACACACAGTATTTTTCATCATATTTACGAGTAAATAAATAAAATTATTATTCCAGGTAGGTAATAAAACTGGCGTATGCGGTTAAGTACCTACTTGTCTTTAGGCTTCGGGGTAACAGGTTCATATTTATTTCTTGAACTCCGTTAATAATATCTGGCGGTGTCGCATTCATATTAAACTCATCTGAAGATGAAGACATTTTTTATTTCTTTTGTAAGTTGTAAATAAGGAACCTCGCTAAAATAAAAATGGCGGGAACAGAAGTGTAGCCATCTAGCGATATCTAGAGAATTTCTAAATTAAAAAGTTTTGGTCGCTAGTGTCGTTATAAGTTCACACCATTTCAAATTGGTGACTGTTGTTTTGATTTTTGACCACCGGGTTAGGAAAATTTGCCCGTAGCGAAACTAAATTTGGTATAGGTAGTTGTAAAACTTGTTCCTTCAGGCAACTCAAGAAAATGGTTTTATTATATGTGTTATAATTTTAATATACATATAGTTTTACTGAATCACTAACCAATTTAATTTTACAGCCTATAAAAAGTGAACTCCCGATATTTTGTTCTACAATCATTTTTTATTATAGCTGCCTTTTTATTTAACTGAATACGTACCTACCTTACAGCTTTTAAAATTACTGTATTAGTGGATTCATTGGAAAATAATGATACAACTTACCAATAAAATAAATTATTTGAATTTTTGATTAAATATTCGGTTTTAGGTCAACATTTGACACAAAACATCCAAACTTCAGTTTTATGAATAATTTCGTTTCGACCTACAGATAGAAACACAGACTTCAGACACATAGACAGACAGACAGACATACCGCAAAATGACAGCATTAGGGCTCCGTGTTACGTTTTAGGTAAGGATCTCCAAAAATATACAACAGTGCAAGAGCATATGTATCTTAAAATCAAGCTATGGGTGTGTAAAATGTTCGCACAAAGCAGCACCGCGGTATCCCGAAATGAAAGGTGATGTAACAAACTATAATGTATAGGTTGGTATTCTTATGGATCTACATGCTTGCATACGAAAGTTCACTGGCTTTATTATTAGTGTTTCGCTTTAGTGCAAGGCTACCATGGCAACAGGCACATAACAATTCTTGTAAGTGGGTCGAACTCTAATGCAAGTCATTTACAATCACAATAGACACATACATAGCATATATGTGAGTCAATATGTTGTTAAGGATTACATTCGTAATTTTCCATTATTTTTACGAGTTGTGGAATGAGCGTTTGAAAAATATTTTTTACACTGACAGAAGTGATTTTCAGCCAAACCTATGGCAGGGTAAATAATTCGACTTCGCAGTTAAATAATTACCCTATAGGAACAAAGACGGATAAAAATACTTTTACCACGATCGAAATTTCTCACGGTAATAGGTTATTTTGTGGGTGAAACCGCGGAGTTCGTCTAGTGAAACATAAAATACCTTTATAATAAATTGTTTTTAATTGATATACTGACTGACTTAGGGGTTATAACTTCGTGGTAAATTTCTTGGTATTTGCAGAGCCGCTTTATTAAAGCTTTACATTATTTTGTTTAGTTTTTTTATTTTCCATGTATCTAGTAATATACCAAACGTACACATAGGTTAATGTTTCGAAATTTGAAAGACTTCTTAACCTTTCCAATTCCCTGAAGATAATGTGATGCATGACGATGTTTAATTAGTTTATTATTATCCAAGGAACAAACAAATAATCCATCGCAAGACCTGAGTCTGCTGCATGAGGGCCACATAGGGTTGTCTCTTAGCGAATAGTGGCTACCCTAAATCGTGCACAGTATCTGCCCAAGTAAGAATTAACGGTAACATTTTGCGTAAAATTTTGCTTGTTACTTTTTTCCGATCCTCCTATTCCGTCAAATTCAGTAGGAGTAGGAGTAAACGACACAACCAGTATTTTTTATAGCAATTGGTAAACAACATAAGCTCGAATGCATGGTCATTATAAAAGAGTTTTTATTTAGCTAGTAATATTACTGTTACAACCTTAACCGCGTGGAGGTACTCCCAGCTCATTATTATTATTACAAGTTTTGTTTTTTTTTATATAATTTAAAATCATGTGCCATAGTACATAACTAAATATGTATTTGTCTGTATTAATTAAATATGAAACTGATTGACTGACTGATAATGCAAAGCCCAAAATACGGTATCTATATGTACTGTTATTAAAAAGGTTTATAATAAACTAAGTATTAAGCCTTTAAGTTGAAAATTAAGATTGATGTGATTCACCGTTTTTGGAATATCATTTCCTAGGGGCCAAAATAGAGGACGAATATTTGTATGAGAATTTCGATATTTTTGTGTCTTAAGATTTGAATTTTACCAAAGAGGTTTCTGCTCTGAACATAGGCGAGCAATTAGAAAGGGTGTTGCAAATCTCATCAGATGTCGCTGTGAGAAATGTCCAAAAATATTAATGTATATTTTAGTTAAAAAAAACACGATTTACTTATGTTACTTAAGGCTCTATTAGTTATTCAATTTCAACTTTACGAGAACGAAAATTTACCGACTTTTTAACCGAACCTAAATCTTTGATTTCCGATAAATTCACTAGTTCTAAAGAGAAAAGTTTTCTACTACGCTATTTTTCAAAACCATTGAATCTCCCAATCTGCATGCAAAATGGATTTTAAGAGAAAAGCTCGACTAGCTGTCAGCGACACAGATCTCTTATAACTCAAGTTGTGCCTTGAATCATAAATGTGGGCGAAGAACTTTCCGTTCAGAATTATTCAGTCATAAGTTCCCTTGGTTTCAGAACCAGATTTTAAAAACAAAATATAGATACATTTTTATACGTATTTTACAAGAAAGTGTGCTCGAAAAGATTGATTACTCCAGTTTGTAATAATAGTAATAACTTGTACCGAATTTCATGCTTTTAAAAATTACGCAAACAGGTGTGTACAAAAGTAACATCATATTGAATACAAACTACATATACACTAGATTCACTTCTAAAATGAAATTTCAAATTGAAAAATAGAATAAGTAACTATGTGTTCTTAGTTTTGGTTTTAGCCTTCTGTTAGAATTAAAATCTACGCGAAACAAGCCCGAGTAGGTATTGTATAGTTAATCTGTTTATAAAACACTGCAACAAGGCTGCCTGACTATAATTTAATACAGATAAACTAACTTAGTTGTGTCTATAGACAAAAAGGAAATAACAGATTCTGTATCCGAACTACACCGCACCGAGGGCTTCAAACCTTATTATTATACCTATAGAAACAATAATAATACTCCATATACCTATATATAATATAGTCTATCAGGACATGTAACGAACGTGTGCCCGTAACATTTCGTTTATTCGGTATCACCGTATCAGGTATTTGGGCCAGAGTCGAGACAACTTTACTTTGTAAATTATAACAATATTGATTTCCCTGAATTGAACCCAGGACCTGCGACATAGCAGCCCACCGCTTTACCACTGTGCCAATCGGTTCTCCTATACACGTGCATTTGAAAATACATATATACCAAGTCTCTGAATTCTTGAAAACTATTAAAATTTAGGCAAACGTATTTAACTTTATTGTAATAAATCTCAAATTTTTAGCGAATGTTAATACTTTTAAGTTCTTTATAAATACCTCGCTAACTAGCAAATGGTACCGCATGATTGAGAAAAAGTAAAAAAGGTAATTCACTTTTTTAAATTTTAATAAGAGCCCTGCAAAAAAAAAATATTTTTTATAGTCTCGTAAAATTAAGTATTCCTGGATGTTAAATGGTTGCTGTGAAAAGGGTCTTGACAGAAAGATAGACCAAATAAAGATCTATTATGAGTTTTTTGCTTTTGTTGTACACTGAACAAAAAGAAAGAAAACACTTATAACAGTTATGGGTGAGTGTAAATGTAATAATATTCTATCCTTGAAATGCTATACTTTGCAAAAAAAATGGTTTTGAACCAAATCGTAACCGAAATACAAGTATTTAACACGACTGTAACAATTCTCATTATAGCAACCCTAACTGAATGCTTGTATACTACCCGCACTTGGCCGTTTTTTTATAAAATTTACCAAAAATTAGAATTAGATTTCATGACAAGTGAGAAAATATAAATAATGAATATTCTTTGCTTGACAAAGTTCAAAATGTACTTTTAACTTTTATACTTACAACTTATGTTGTAGAAATACAGATAAATCCCACTTGTGCCACAAACCCAGAATAATTTTATTCCTCCAGCAATTCAACTGTAAAGGCAATCTCAAGTAAAATACTAGCTTTTATCTTGACGAGTGCCTTAATCTTTTGCCATTTTATCGTCATCCAAAAAAATCTACTTAAGCTTTTTTATGAGATCGCCACTTATTCATTTTTTTTTTCTTTGTTGGTACATAGACATAGAGAACTGGACAGCGCATTTACTAGCCAGCAGTGTAATAAAATGGTCGCAAAAGTGTAACAGAGACGAAGTGAATCTGTGGTCTCTTGTCTCTTACTGACTTTGATTTAAAAGAAAAGGCGGACGCTGATAGAAAAGAGAGACTCAGGTTTGCTTTGTCTCTTTCTAAAGAATGGTCAATTTGGCAGTCCCTAGAACAGATTACAGTATTCGATGTCTATGGTGCGGAAAAGAATTACGATGCTTAAGATAACTTTAATTTTTTTGTAAATTCTGTAATATACATCTTTTAATTATTTTACAAATTTCGGATTCGAAATATAACGAATATATCTTACATATTTAAACGAGCATTTAAATATATACGCTATCTAAATACAAAATGTATACAAAATCAAAAATCTTTTTTTTTTTCAAATGGGTTACTAAGAACACTTTCGAATCGTCAAGTAAATTAACTACAACTAGCTTTACAAACTAATTACAATACTGTTTTATTGCGTGCGTCCAATAGGTAGGTAAAATCACAGACGAAACATAATATTATAGTGTATCAACTAATAAATACATGTTTTGTATATTGTATATTATATTATATTAAATTGTATAAATATTAGATGCTGGCAATAAACCACTATTGTAATTAGTTTGTAAAGCAAATTCTTGTTTATTTCTATTCATAACTCAAACGAGTTCCTAGAAATCCATTTTAAGAAAAAAAAATTAAATTTGAATTATATTTGGCAAAACTTTAGCAATTTATTCGTATAAGGTATTTTGTGTGCAGTAGTTGTTTAATTCTATATAACTGTAATATCTTAGTAATAAGTTAAAGTCAGGCAACACATCTTTGTATTTTTAATTGTTAGCGGTAAAACTACAGAAATATTTTAATCTTAAACCAAATAAAAGGCTAAGAAACAGGAAAAAGCCACTAAGAAAGTTAATTTATATTCCTTGTATTTTTTCATTAGAAGAGTGAATTAATGGTTCTGTTTGCTGAGGAAATGTATTGTTGGCTTAATTAAATTAATAAACATTGAGGGTTGTGGTCTTTTATAGTTATTTTCTTCGATATTGTTTATTTTCTTAGATACCTGGTGTGGAATACTAACAATACGTCTGGTACACAAAAAGAACAAAAAAGCTATAAAATCATTTTAATTTTGTTGTAAGTAGTCTAAGCGGGGACCGTCGTCAAGGTTTTCTCTTAGGATTACAGTTTAGGGCTCGTAAAGAAAGAAGTTATTAGATTTTTGAATGGTTTGCAATGCTCGAGTGATGCCTCAGGTGTTGGAAGCGTCCATAGGCTGCGGTGAACGCTTACCAACAGACGGCATGCCTGCTAAAAAAATAGAAATTCAGAATGTATTTTATCAATTACTGACCATAATTATCATGCTTTTCGTCTTAAGAAGAATACATCATGTTATTGAAAAAAAAAATTTCATCATCTTACAATCAAAGGTATTAATTAACCTCGATTACAGATTTTTTTTTTAATTTTTAAAGCAAATGGTTTAGAAGTTAGAGGTATACATATTTTTTATATTTAGAAGACAATAAATACAGCATACACACATCTTAGCGAAAAAGTTACTTTAAAACCTAAAATGCATTTTCAAAGATCTATCCAACGACAACCCATACATTTTTTTCATCCATCAGTTCGATGCATAATCAAATTTTAATTTTTAATTAAAAAAAAAAATCTAAGTTATATCATAAAACTTTATGGCAGTTCAAATATACCTTTCGGTAAAATATTATCAAATCGGTGGTATGATGCAGAATTATGAGGCTATCACAGCCTACGGATACGGATGAACCAACAGACATGACGAAACGATTAGGTTCTTTGTTTTTAAATTTGAACACGGAACCCTTACCATAAAAAATATCATGTTTCTTTTTTTACCCGACCCGAAAGAAGTGTTTTGACAATGGTCATTATTGTGGTACAATTAAACCCTAAATTAAAAGAACAACTTTACTTACTTTAATTGTACTCTTGTACCTAAATGGGCCTCGTCTGTATGTTCTTTGTCTTCTAAGGGGACCGAAGGGAGTCCTAAGTTATAGCTTAAACTGAGAGAGGACATAAAAGGTAGGGACAAGATCTAACTTAAAATTAAAATATTAACAAAATTGTATGGCCTTATGTAAGTAAGTATGATCCTTTCTTGATTGGCACTTGCACATACTCGGTTAATAATATTTATTACAACGCAATTCTAAGCTTGTGCATAAGCGAAATAAAAAAAATAACAAAGTCGAGTGTTGCCAGAAAATAAAAAACAGGTTGCGTTCGTTTCGTACTCAAACTCAAATCAAACTTTATTTAAGTAGGTTTCTAAGAACACTTTTGAATCGTCAATACAATGTAATGATGATTATTTTGTGCCAAAAAGAGCTGGCAAGAAGTTCCATTTGAAGTAGTAATGCAATACTTTGATAATTAGCTAAAGAATACGGCAAAAGCAAAAGGTACGTAATGCGCGCCCCCGATAGCAACTGTACAAAACAAGGAGGGTTATGTATTTGACCTGTATGTGTGGCCGACTCTATGTTCCCTCGTAAAAACTAAACGGCTAAAACCAATTTTAATAAATTATACGTGGTTAGATTCGTCTTAACCACTACAGTGTCATAGGCTATATTAAAATTATTGGAAATCAAAATGGCGGATTTTTGGCGCCAAATTGCATAGCATGAAGAATCTTTTTTTTTCAAAACCTATAGAGTGGGGTATCAAAATAAAGAATTTTAAAAGGTGATTTTTAAGGTGAATATTTAACTATAAGCAGACGGGACTCATTTCATACAAGTTCAAATAGTGTACCTACCAGCTGATTGCTCACACTATAGCAATTACTTTAAACTTCAGTATGCTTATAGTTAAATAATTAAGTATGTTGTTCTATTTAGTTCTCAATGTTTCTGCTGTCGGGTTTTTTTTATTATTTATCTATTAACATTTTTAATTTACAGATTTTTAGTGTTTTTTTTTATTTAATAAATATAATCAGAGTGGTCTAGGAAATAAAAGGAAGGGAAGGAAGAAAGTCAAAAAAAAAAAATAGCTGGGCTTAAATTTATCTTCTGCAAATAAAGCCTTTCAAATAACAAATATATAGCGTAGGCTTTAAAATAGGTCCCCATTGGCACCCTTTGTGTATGAAACCCTAGGAATCTGGCTAGGATACATTTATAACTACAGCAGCCGCTGCTAGGAGTTGGTTTATGAATTTCCACGCACCCCCTGCTCTTCAGTTTCAGTATTTTCTTCGTTAATCGATAGCGATAGAACTTCTCTCTGCAAGTATGTGGATTCTGCAGCTTTCTTCTATGAAATTGGTCGTGGAATTTTATGTGTTACGGTAATTAATGATATTTGTAACTGATTTAGTGTTAATTTTGGAACTTATTTTGAGTCGACCTGACCCATACTTCTAGAGTTATAAGCAGTTTTAGTGAAATAAAAAATCTCGAGGGATTGATTTGAGACACTTCTTGCAAGTGCTTGTGATTCTATTTCTATATAATTCGTGGGTTCTAGGGCTTCAGGAACATTACAGCCCAATGGAGTTCGAATATAAGGTTGATCAAATAAAAAGTTGTCCTTTGCTTTCCTTTTTTGTATTCTTTGGTCTTTTTAAAAACTCTGTACATAATCAGGAATAAGGATTTTCGGTAATAGGTACTGTTCTACCAAAAATCAAGCAACGACTGAATAAAATAATAAATTTTAATCTGACAATTTAAAAAGGTATAACTAGATAAGGTTATATATGATCTGCATCATACCGACCTTCGAAGGTCTTATAGTACGATTTTCGGTTATCTCGTTTTGGCAAGCCGCGAGTACTAAGTTCAAGATGGTATTCCTCACCTTGCTGTATCTCGTTTTGTTTTTATGATTGAAGCCGCCAAAACTGCAAAATGTAACATTTTGTTAAAAGCCCACCTGGCTTAAAGACGTTTCATCATATTCATGTTTCAAAAAATTATGTTTTGTGTATCAATTTCGCAAAACAAAGGTTTTTTCAAAAATTATTAAAAAAAAGATCATGTTCCACACCGCTATAAATATGGTACATTTATACATTTTGGTTCTTATGTTCGACGTCGATACTATTGCGTTCATTACATTTGAAGTATTCCAATACACTTATAAAACATTTAGAAGTATATAATGCGCCTACATAACGTGAGTTTTTACTTAACTATCTTTTTTGCTTATGACAAAATATGTCTGCTATAGGTGCTGCTTCATTTCCATACACTAATTTCGTTAACGCAAACAAGACACTAATGAATCATTACCTATAAGTATGATAAATAATAGAAACTCGCACTCAGCACTAAAGCCGTTGAGGTATTTTGTACTAACTAAAGCTAACAAATTTTATAACTGACATTGATGTGACACTCTTCTTGTGCGTGCACAACTTAACTTCGCGTTTTCATACACTATTGTAAATAACACAATACATATATATTACTTTATTAAGTTTACATTTTTTTTCAATAACTGTTTAAAAGTAAACAATATTGTAAATTAACAAATGAAGATAATATTTTCGACACAAAATCTTTTAAAAATCATGTTTAATGGCCCTAATGAAGTTTTATGATGACATTTATGATTGTATATATTTTTTCATGTGGCTAAGCCAACTTATTGGCGGCGTGTGCGGTATCATAAGTCATGAGACTGGAAATATTTGCGTGCCTTTTATGTATCGTACCTGCCTGAGACAAGTAGCTTTGCTTTCCATTAAAAGATACCGCCATTTGCGCAGCCGCAGTTGCTTTAATTCCTATCCATTCCATATGAAATATTTTATTGTCGGTAGTGTCATAAATGATACTGGTTTAATCATCCTTGCAGAATACGAAACTCACAAGGAACATTCTGATTTAAAGTACAAAATAAAAGCATAGCAGGAAAGTATTTATTTATCTTTTGCCATTTTATCGTCCACCAAAAAACAATCAAGCTTCTAAGTCAACTCAGTAAAAAAATACGGCGGAAAAACGGCCATTTTGTCATTCACAAACAAATCAAAACCTATGGGGTACTTCCCGTTGTCTTAGAAGCATGAAATTTGACATGAAGTAAGGATTTACAGATATGGGGATAACATCACATATAACACATTTAAAAAAAAAAAAATTGTCTATCTGTCAAGACCCTTTCATTTAAGAACGCGTTCATTTACCAAGTTAAAATTAATATCAAATAACGTCTGCGAAGTCACATTTTGCAGACTGTAAAGTAACTTTCAATAATATTACGGCTATTATTTTCGAAGATTATATCCAAGATTTTGATAACGGGAAATGTCTGTAACTACCGTCCTTTTTAGTCAAGGACAAGTTTTGTTTCTTGGTCGCCTAAGTACTTACCTACTAACTGCAGGGAACAAGAACCGATTCTTTGGTGAAAAGGTATTGCTATCATATTAATAAATTATGTTCCGACAAACATTGGTATATTAGCCTCACCTGTTAAAACATATATCTGAGGAAGACTATTGAAGCTGTGTACAATTTTGAATTTAGGAATAGAAACTCATCTGTTAACGAAAAGCTTGGAGGCATCCATTAAAAAAGTTAACCAGTTGGATAACACTTATTGAGGGATTAAATTAATAAGCTATTGGCTAGGGACATCAAAATCCAAAACTACCTTTAAAGCTTTAAATTTTTTATGTTCCAAATATAAAAAATTATCAATTCCAGGTGTATTTAACGCACAGACAAGTAAACGGAGAGACTAAGGCAGACAGGACGCGACGCAATAGCAGAGCGAGATTTCTGAAAGGTGATGCCGACGAACGCAAACGAGGTAGAGAGTACGTGCAATTTCAACTGTCATGTATGGTAATATTTTCCGTAACTTTTTATTCAGTGTAAAGAATGAATAGAACTATTTAATAAAGCATCACATCATATTACATGCCTTTTACTAAAGAAGTGAGGGATAAAAGCAGGATCGTCACAAATGTTAGATAGATAGTTAGCTATATTCTTCATGACAATTAAGAAGTGAAAATATAATCTGCATTTTTTTATATTAGGTTATAATCATCATCTTTTGTTTTATAGCTTTCGGGTATGGACTAAACAAAGAAGTGACTAAGCTTTTTAAGTGCTGCTCAGCCTAAATGGATCTTCTTATCTTACTTATTTACTTTCTCGAAATAATTTTTACATAACTGTACTAGTGCTCCAAGGTAAGTATACTCTTGAAAAACTTCAAAGAGTGTGTCATCGACGATGATATTAGGTCCCGGAATGACGAGGTCATTTAGCGTGACTTTCGTCTTATGTAAGTTCATCCGGAAACCTATACATTTGAGACATTTAGCTGTCAAGCCCACATGATGACAATATCGTTGGTGAACTGAGGTGTGAAATATACTCTCCATTTACATTTGTTTACTAGTGCCCAATAACACTTAATTTATTTAAAGATTATATTGGACCGCATTATCTTTGGCCCCTTTGTCAAACATTATTTCATTTACGTTTTTTCAGACAATTTCGGTTCTATTAATAGCTCGTTTGATAAATTGTTGCAGAATCAATAAATGCTCAATTTTATTTTTACTAAAATCCTCTAAAGAATACCATAAGCCTCTGAAAGTGCACACATAGGGTTTTGCTGCGATCGCTGGATGTTCTTACAGCTGACACGCCCGGCTTAGCACCGCGCGTCGTACGCTCGGCTGCGTATGTAAAAATGCTCCTTTAATATGTGCCCTCAGGCGGAGCTACCGTTTCTAGGTGGTAAATTCGCATAAAACTCCAATGAACACTGCTTTTGGCTGCACTACACACTCGGTGATGATCGTCAATCGTGTAATCGGCACGATCATCGTGCAGAGCATCCACACGTACGACGTTGATCGTACCTAGTCACTTGATGAGCGGCAAGCATTCAATATGGAAGTGGAGTCTATTGCTGCTGCTACCATTAATTGAATTTCGGTATACAACCACAATCTAAATGTAATTTAAAAAATTGAGGAAAAGAAGGTGGCGGTGTTTAAGCATTCATCGCAATAGAAGATGTAGGTACACTTAAACATTTCTTCATTTGACCACCCAGTTGTAATTATTATCGCAATAGCTTGAGCAGCATTCGTAGAATGAATGTTCGGCGATGTTGTGGGCACGTGCACGCAACTAGCAGAAATTCCCTTTGATGCATGCCCCAAAAACCGACAGTTCACGGGTCGCCCCGCGATCACACTAGCGAGCATAGACGATGATTGGTGACTGCCCGCATAATACGTCTCCGAGGGTGACGAGTAGAATTGAGGTGACAGAACGGGCGTAAAGTAGGGATTATCCTAATTCTGTTCATAAACGTCCTATGGATAACCAAGAAAGGTAACAAACGTGTGCAAGATTTACGTTACAGGTTATTGTAAATAAAACATTACGTGAAAATCATGGTATAAAGACTTTAATTAAAAGTTTATTAATATATCCTATATGTATTGAAAACTAGCTTTTGCCCGCGGTTTCAGCCGTCCTAAATTCGGTTATCGATGTAGGATTTCAATTTCAACAGAAAAAATATTAATTAAATATCATAGAACAAAAACCGACTTACACTTAAAGTTTTCAAGTAGCCTATGTCATCTCCCGGGACTCAAACTATCACATGACAAATTTGCGAGCGGTTTCACCCACCTTAAATCCGGTTATCTATTATTTATTATCCGGTAAAAAACCGAATCACGCTTGACGTTTTCAAGTAGCCTATGTCCTGTCTCGGGACTCAAACTATCTCCATGACAAAATTCATCTTTATTGATAAAGCGGTTTAAGCGTGAAGTGATAACAGTCAGACAGACAGCCAGAGTTACTTTCGCCTTTATAATATTAGTATGAATAGCGGACCCAGCAGACGTCATCCAGTCCGGAAAAGCAGCGCCACATTAAATGTGATATTTTAAATTTAACATTTACGTTTTTTAAATTTTGCGATTCCATAATTAGGTACTTCTAAGGAATCTCCGGTTGAGTCATTTGTTTTGGATATCTCACTGTTAACTATGGCCTCTATGTCTAAATTATTTAATTCTTTATTTTCTTCCAAATCTTCTATGGTGAATTCCAACCTTATAGGGACCCACTCGAACGTTCACAAAAATACCATTAAAATCATCCTTGCCGTTTAGGAGAAGGTTATCCAGGAACCCATAAAAAATTCAGACAAAATTTCACCCAAATCGTTCCAGCCGCTTAGGTGGAGTTAGGTGACAAACATACGTACAGAAGAATTTATACGTAGGAAAAAACCGACTCATGCTTGATGTTTTGAAGTAGCCTATATTATGTCCCGGTACTCAGACTATCTCCATGCCAAATTTCATCTTAATCCGTAGAGTGGTTTAAGTGTGAAGAGGTAACAGACAGACAGACAGAGTTATATTTGCATTTATAATATTAGAATGGATATTTACCTATATGTTTCGGGATTAATCAGTGAGATGAGGGTTCACCCATGATCGTGATGGTCGCGCATGCAACTGTGCCAAAAAAAAGCATTAAATAAAATATTTGTATATTTTATTTAATGCTTTTTAGCTCATAGGGTAAAATGTTAAAAGCGAAAATTAGCTTTAGTTAGTTTAGGACGAAATGTCGGTGTGTGAGTAACCAAGAATATTAATTGAATACACATTAAATACTTAAGTAATATATGTATTAGGTAGATGTTTTGCGCGCCGGTTGAATTGACGATTACTACTATTATTATTACTAGTAGGTACTTTTTACTTTAACTAATAAAAAAGTACCGAGTGTTAAAATTTATTTAAGAATTATACTTTTTTTGTAACTGTATTAAAAACAGACGTCCGATAAAAGTGCCGTGCGTATATCAATCGGAAAATGTCGTAATTTTCGCACTTATAATTAAATGTAATATTAACTACTTTAGAACGAGTTCATACGTTCTGGTGTTTCGAACAGTTACTCCATTGAGTTTATTTTCCACGAAAATTTCTTTCATATAATCTTCAGAACGCTTAGGCCTATGTAGTAACCATGAAAAGGCGGTCACTTTTAAAAGGTTTGCCGTGTCACGTAGTGTAATTTAAAAACGATTATCGACCAACGATGCGTTTATACAGGACATCCTTACAGTTACATATCAATCCTACTAATATTATAAATGTGAAAGTTCTATGTCTGGATGGATGAATGTTTGTAACTCAATCACGCTTCAACTACTGGACGGATCGATAAGAAAATTTTAAAAAGATTTACTTATAGGCTTTTAACTTTATCCAAAAAAATTCAAAAGTTCCTGCGGGAATAAATATAAACGAGCTTAAACGAATTATAGCTACAGCTATAGCTTGCTATAACAAACTTCATTAGTATAATTAGGGAGTTCCACGCTGATAACCTGGAAAAATCTAGTTACATACATTTTACTACTTATAAAATTTGAACCTATAGACAGCGCGAATTATTTACGTACATTGGTATAATAAAGATTTTCACTCCATTTGACAAAAAATATAGTCTTTGAATATAAATATCATAGTAGGTAAGATATAATTTTAGTGATAGTCGCTGGTATACTTCGTGAGGCTGGAAATTATGAATAGGCATTTTTAAATGCAATTTCCTGTGTCTCGATGATACGTCAACGCCACACCAAGCTATGATTAATGGACGGTTCTGATCCACTTCGTTTATATTAATTTATATTTACAATAAAATTCTGTTTTTATGTAGTTTTCTTTATTATATTAAAAGAAAAATATAGAAGGATAAAATTATATTTAAAAAAAAATCAAATATAGTTATTTCGTGTACCAAGTTTTTTTACATTGTTTTTTATTTGAATCCATAGGCTCCCAAACAAGTAAAAACTGTATTATAGGAGCCAGTGGCTTCTCACATTTCAAAATTATTAATATTAATATTAAAATTCTATCTAGAACAAGATCTGACCTACATTAACTACAGTGAAAATAAATGAAATGAAAATTTTAAAAAGATAAAAAGTGTGTGTGTGTGTGTGTGTGTGTGTGTGTGTGTGTGTGTGTATGCTCTTTATTCAATTTATTATATAGGTTTGGAACAATTACATTAAAGTGCTTTTGCGCATACCTAGTTTTGACTCGTGGAACAGGACATCTATCTACTCTTTTGGTCACTTGAGGTAAGTTTGGTACTATGGTTTAATGATACCTTCTAAGACTCTGATAAATGTATAGTTTTCTTACACTGAGCACATTAGCTTTATTATATAGATCACTAGTAGAGTGCCTGTAGGGTAGGTAAAGAAGCACTTTGAGAACAGAACGCTGTGCACGTTCAACAGTAATAAGATGGGATTTAGCTGAAGAACCCATTCCACATATACAGTATCTTAAAATACACTCACATAAAGCCTTATATGTTTGTATAGCTAAATTCTGGTCACAAACAGTTCGAAGCATTTTAAAAATATAGATTAGTTTCCTTACCCTCGATGGCAGAGATGAAATGTGGGTAGTCCAATTAAGTTACTACCATAGGCTACGGTGACCGCTTACCATCAGACCTTAGTGGTATAAAAAAAAAAAGTTTATCATCTATATGTACCCCCAGGTATTTAATGGAGTTAACGCGAGACAGGTCTGGACAGCTACATTTTGCAAGGTGATTACTAGGGTTGCAGGGAGAGTAATGGACGGTGATTTTAACTTCTGTTTTATGATTCCCTGAGGCAGTTTTATTAAAACATATGTATTTTGTTTTGCTAGCATTTAGTGACAGAAGACTTTTTTCAAGCCACTGCGTTACCATAAAAAAGCTACTACTCCTTTCAGCTAATTTTAGAAGCAATATGTTATTGTTGCACTGAGTGATAGTTTGGAGTGTAAATTTAAGTGAACTGAGGATAAAACAAAACTTTTAGTTACATTATTTTATGGGGTATTTTGTAAGAAATTTTATCCAAGTAAAGTTTCTTAGATAATTTATTCAAAATTATGCTCCATTTTCCAAATTTTCAGATTGATAGTGGCCATTTTCGGTTAGATTGTGTTGGTTAAAATAATACCAAGAACGCGTTGTAGGAAAAATCTGAAAATAGCATCCCAGATAGACTAAAATTATTTTGAAAAATAAAATAACTTACTTCAACCTATAGTGTGTATATGTTTAAAGTCAAATAAGTAGGTACTTCATGAGATTTATTTATCTACTTACTTGTAGACAACCGAAGCCAAAGCAAAGTACAGACATTTCGGTTTCTATTACGGCATAGGGCTCCACCAAGAAAGGATTTCACAGAATTTATCCTCTAATAGGAGAAAGAATAGGGATAAGAACTTTGTATATAAATTCATCAGTTTAGAAACTGAATGCATGAAAATTCGTATTTGGCTTTTTAGCTTAAAATTAGGAATTACGTGCGATTTTTTTTGCGATATTCGTAAATTGTCAATGCCAAATGCCAATGTAAAAAAAATGATTTAAATGAGCTTAGTTGTTTAGCACTGCATATATTGTAGCGTACGTAATGTTAATTTTCTTTTGAATAATATGAATGAGTATCCATAAAGCACTGTCATCGCAAACGGGCGTTCATTGCATTCCGCATTTGTAAATACCGGCTGGGAACAATTTGGCACGATGCCCGCACTTCGACCATTGTTCTTGTCGTTTACCCCAAAGTAAGAGCTTGGAGACCAGTGTTATGTCTGGACCAAACGACCACTCCGTATGCCGTGGGAACAATAAGCCATAAAATTTATATCACCGGTATTTAGCGTGCTTATTTTTGACAAAAATTTCGTGCAAATCGACTTGATATTAAAATATTTTATGTATTTACATACCTAAGTATGTGAGTTGTCTAAAATCAAATTTTACATTATGTAAATAGATTAAGTGTGAGTCATATCAAAATGTAAACAGAAGGTGCTACCCTACCCCTACCTATCCCTACATGTGGAAAAGCAATCCTGGACAATTTTTGACACCCTCCAAAAACTTAGGAAAATTAACAAGTTTTCCAAATAGAAAAAAAAAGTTTAAATTTTTTTTACAAACTTAGGATCTTGTATTTTCCAAGATACTTTCTTATGAAAAACTTTCTGAAAAATTAGGTTTTTCAATATTTTTATCTAAAGTGCTAAGGTAAGTTTCAATGTCATTTACTTTCGATTTTAAACTTATTACGTTGTGATGCAATATTTTTTTATTATTTTCGAAAAAACATTTCGACATCAAAATTAGTGGCCGTTTGCCTACTACGAGACATGACACACGTGATTTAGGCGACAACGATGTAACACATACAGATTTTTTATTCAAAGACATTCGTCGCTTCTTTAAAGAAAGTGTTTCACACTTACATTTATATTTCTCGATGTAAACTTTAAAGAAGGATATCTCGAAGAATATGCTTGCTAAGATGATGTACTCGTTTTCCTACCCATGTTAGCTTTACCCATGAGAATGGATTGCTAAGATACTGTAAAAGGTTGCTGTTTTTTCTAACATACAAAAATCCATTATAAAATGTTTTCGTAAGAATAATGCTTAAGTCTTATAACATAAAAGTGTAAATGGCACTGCAAGTCTATATAACTATGATCATTTGAACCACCTTTGATTATCTCATAGGTTTGGTTTTAAAAAAAAACCATATGACTTAAACAATTGATCGATTGTTGCCCCGCATTGTAATAGATGTTACTTTAAACTTAGGTCCAAGTAATTCATGAAAAAATTTCCTTAATTTGTCTTAATTAATTGTCCTTCGTCGTCAGAAAATATAAGTACGTTATGGTGTATTTTTGTGTTTATTGACTTTCTTATAATTTAAAGTAGATCTTTTTTATTGCTGCTGCCATCTTGCGGGAAGGCTCTCATTTAAATTACTCAGTTCAGATCCACAATTATGCTCGAACTACATCCATTCGGAATCTCTCCCTCCGGAAAAAAGAGTTAGGGTTCCGTACCTCAGAAAGAATAAAGGAAACCTTATAGGATTACTTTGTTGTCCGTCTGTCTGTCTGTTTGGTGTCAAGTTGAAATTAACTTCAAATACAAAGGTATCCGGTCTTTTGAAGTTGTAAAATAAATCAAGCTTCTACGTCAACGCAATAAAAAACTACGGCAATTTTGGTTTCATATTTTGGCATTCACAAATAAATCAAAACCTATGGGGTATTTTCCGTTGTCCTGGATTCATGAAATTTTACACAGAGCAAGGATAGGAAAAAATCCAAAAACATTAATTTGTAGTTATACCACATAAAAACAAAATGTTAAAAAATACTAAAGTTTATAGTCACTAAAAGCTGTAAAAACATCAAACTTTTAAGTCAATGCAATAAAAAAATATGCCCAAAATACGGTTATTTTTGTCGCATATTGAGTCATAAATCAATCGAATCCTATGAGATACTTCCCATTGACCTAGAATCATGAAATATCATCGCATGTTTCAGAAACTTGTGATTGTGATCTTGTGATCCTACAAAAATTAAAAATAAAGATTTATTACTATATAAAAATTGTTAATAGCACGTAATATTATGAGTTGCACTGTATTAAATAATGATATTTTTTTTATAAAAACACACTTTTTGAATTATTATCATTAAAAATATTTATAGACCACTTGTTGACAGTGACAACAGCGCCAACACATATTTCCAGAAAGAATTGTCTTAAGTTCTACGCTAGGATACTTTTAAGGCTTTCAGGGGATGCTGGCTTAGTACCTCTATTTTGTTACAGCCTGTTTATGACATGATGGGGTGGGTGTGTATCTAGCCGCTGGTTACACCTTATGGGGAAGAAAACCATGATTATTTTGTCTGTATATTTTGAGCTTTAAATATAAATCATTATAATATAATACTTTCACCATATATTGAAGGCAAAATCAATGAGTTAGTGACAAAAAATCTATGTCGTGTTTGTTTTAAAAGATAAAATAACTAATGTGTTACTAAACTAAAAGTAAAACTATTCGAAACAAATTCTTGAAGCAATGTGCAGAATAAATATTCAATCTACGGCTTAAATAGATTAGAAATATATTTACTTGGAAGTTCTCATCAGAAGATTTTTGTTACCATAGTAAATAATGGACAGGTCTTACATAATTTGATCAATTTTGTTACGGTGGCCTTATTTATAATGGAACAATATTTTAAGTTTTTTTTAGTATACAATGGGAATTATGTTCTAGATTGTTTATGTAAGTACCATGTAGTGAATTTATGTACTCTAAAAGTAAATAATGAAGAAGTAATTTAAATTAAAGTGGGATGTCAACAAGACCAAAGTAGTAATTTCGTTTCTTACTTAATTTACTGTAAATTCTGAATGTTTCTGTCTCGGTCGTTTGGTTCCCACGGGAATAGGTATTTCCGCGGGTATCACCGTAGGACACTATTACTTTACCTTGCCACGGTGCAACGGTACAACCTGATTTTTAGACCAGAAAGAGCTAAATTTGGGTAAAAGCTATGCTTTTAAAATAAAACTATCAAAAACACATTAAGTATCGAGAAATAAGTAACAATAATTATTTTTTACTTCCCTAGATAACTATGAAACAATAACATAAATAATCACCCAATTTCCCTTTTCATTAAAACATTAGCAGATGCTGACTCTCGACACTTGACGAACGATAAACTTTAATGACTGTGTCTCTGTTGACGACAAAACTGAAACGAATAATAGGTACATTTGATAGCTATACTTACGTATAGTATTATATAATCTGTGGCTATACTGAAATACTTGTCTAACGTGATAACACCATTTAATATATATAAACAACTAGTTCTTGTTTGCGGCTCCGCTTGCGTTAAATTTGGTCAAGTAGTCTTTGAATACAGAAAAAAGATAATTCATTGCAGATGTTAATCTACATAAAATTCGGGAAAAGTTATTCCTGCGGGAACTTTTCAGGGATACAAATTAGGTTATGCCCTTCTCCGTCTCTTCAACTATCTTTGTGCCAAAAATCAGCTCATTTGGTTGGTCTGTAGCAACGCTAAGCAAGAACAAACAAACAGACATTCACAAATATATAAGTAGTAGTTAAGTTGTATGTATTTGTATATTGCTTCGAAATATATTGTGATGTAAATTTGTCAGTTAAGTTATAAGTTTGACAGAGAACATGTGCCTACTAGGTATACTAAACATACAAAATAATCGGTCGCCCTCCCACAACATGGATCAATGACCTAAAAAAAGGTAGCCGGAAGTAGCTAGATGAGACAGGTGAAAACCTGAGTGTAATAGTGTCGGAAAAAGCCTTTAACTGCTACTAAATTGATTGATTGACATTAGGACAAATAACAACGTCATTTTTCGGAAAAAATTACGTGCTATTTGCAAAATGCGATGGCAGAGTCATGTACCTCTAAGTTAAAACTCTCCAGGAATATTTACTTTTTTCGGTCAAGGCCATAAAGTTATTTTGTTGATATGTGATTATTAGATATCTGAAAATGAAGTCACGATTTTAAAAACTTCGACTCTAGTTGCATTCTCACAGAGAGTGCACCTAAGTGACAAAAGCTGCCAGTTATTTGTGCCCGCCTTCTAACTCTTTAACCATGACTTCCAGCGATTAAAAAAAATCACAATAATAATAATAAATAAAAAATACTTCCAATTAATTAGTCTGCAACAGTTCTCACTTTAGAACATGTATGAACCTTAATACTTAGCGGGTTTTTTGAATAAAATAAACTGTACAATTTTCTTAGTTAATTGTAATTGTAATAATAAAACTTGTTTAAGAAGTTGTAATAAAATTGTAACAGGGTCCCATTTATGAAAATTTGTAATATAACCTGATACCTGACAAGTTTGTAATTAACAAGAATACTCTTTGAAGATGATTCAAGGAATCTTGTATCTAATCTGGTTTAATTAATCAAAAGACTTAATATAACATAAACTAAATTGTTTTGAAAGTTAAGTTCATATCCAGTTTAGTTTATTAGTTAACATGTGTTATATAGCTTAAGTTAGGTACTAGTTCATATCACCAAGGTACCAAACAGAAGCAGAAAAGGAGCTATCTATTATTTCTTATTTGTATGCCATACATAGCTTACACTTGCTACATCAGGGACATTACTTGCGCATAGTCGACACTTTTAAAATTTAATTACTTTCTTCTTGAAGAACTCCATACTGTATTCTCTAGAGAAAACCTCGGAAGGTAGCTTATTCCACATTTTAAGTGTTCACAAGAGGAAGAACCTCTAGAACCTCACACCTCCTGATCATTTAGGTTCTAAGGTGTGAGGGTAAATTCCGTGCCAGTGGCATTATTATTATTAATAAATTATTTTCAAACTGTCTGATGAAAAAAATAAAGGTACTGCTTATTATAAGATACTAAGCTTTATATTATTTTTCAATCTATAGATTGAAAATAATATAATTTAGTGTGTTCGAGGTCTCAGGCGCATATATTGCGGTCCGTCAACACCATACTACACTGTGATGGATGGTGGCGTCCGATAGTGACAAATACCTATCCTATGCAGCATATATCGTGTTCAAGTAAAGTTTTGGAATATAAAATGAATACACTTTCATACCAAAAAAATACACTTTCACATTTCGCTTACAAAATAACAGTCGTTTTTGGAAATTAGATTTTAAATTGGGTCAAGCTGCAGGCTTTAACTAATATAAATTGTTCAAATTTGAATCGTTAGGTACCTAAATGTATAAAGCAATAACAGTTTTTGATGTTAAAATGTCAATAGATGACTTGTCAACTACTATCATCGCAAACGGACGTTCGTTGCATTCCGCGTTTGTAAGTACCGGCTGAAGACAATGTGGCACGATGCCCGCACTTCGAACATTGGTTTTGCCATTTATCCCCGAGTGAAAGGAGCTTCATATTTGGATCTAACTACTAAGTATTTCGAGTAAACTATAACCGTTACAAATATTTATATAATAATATTACACGACAAAAAAATACAGTATAATCCCATATCCGGATCAAATAAAACCGTATAATCGAAAATCCGGATAATCGATTTCAAAGCCAAATACAGCAATATGTATGTATGTATGTATGTTAAATTTTAATCAATTTTTATTATGTATGTACGTAATTGGTTTCTGATCCCTCGTTTAGACAATACGATTAAATTACGAGCTATAACGATAATAAATTACATTGTACTATATAATTTAAAATTTCATTACGGAATCTGAATTCTTTTTAATGTCTGATATTGTAAAAGTTCCTACACCATATATTTTGCCAACTTACTTGGTTTCACCATTTTTTATAAGATGCATTTTGTTCACTGCTTCAATGCGGACAAATCTTGAACAAAACGCCTTTTAATTATCTTCACTCGATACTCTTAATTACCACTTTGTCTTTAACAGACAACACTACTCTTTTTTGCTTGGACTTTTTAGATTTTAACACAAAACGTAAGGTAAAATAAAAGACAACCTATCAGTTGAACGCTACCAAAGAAAATGAAACAATAACAAACACTCCCGCGCAAACAAATGAGAGTGGGAGTATACGGTGACGGTCAGAGGTGGGTATAAACTCGTAGTAACATGTATCGTAGCGCCGCCGTCAAAACATTTGTAAAACGGCAATTAGAGCAGTGACGAATGAGTCCGGATAATCGGATGTCCGGTTAATCGATGTTCGGATAATCGGGATTTTACTGTAACTATTTTTAGTTTTTGCGGCTCTATTTGCCATAGATTTGCGGTCTCGGCGAGGCTTTAGAAACTATAACATGGGCTTCGATTTGATGTCAAAATTGAGATAATTGCTTGAGAAAATATAAGATAATAAGCCGGCCAAGCCCGGCTCGTAAGCAATATGGAATGAATTACCAGGGTACAAAGGGTGTTAACGGGACCCTATTATTAAGCCTACACCATCTGTGTGTCTGTCTTTTGAACCGTAATAACTATCAAGATGAAATTTTCACACATTATATCATGTTACGGCGAATTTCTCTAAAAATGAAAAGTGAAAAACAATAGTATTTTCTACAATGTTTCTTTATTTTTGTTATATGGTAAAAACGGTATGACACACACAAATAATTACAAATAGGCCAAATATTAGGTCGTTTTGTTCATAAATAATATTACAAGTGACTACAATTTTACACAAGCAAAATGACTATTATATTACTTATTTATTAGAAAAATATCAATTTGGTTCCATAAGATTTAGCATTGTGGGGTGGTACGGAACCTTTAGTAGTCTCACTCGCACCTGACTAGTTTTTTTTAGAAAAATATGTTGAAATTGAGTTACATAATCTTATCGCGGTGAATTCATGTAGGAAGGAAGGTCATGTAGTTAACAAATATGTATAAAAAATGTATGCTGGTTTCTCCGTTTCCCCTAATATAAAATTAGCATTTGATTATTAGAAATGTATTGTCAATTTACTAATATTAATGACATATTTTAAAGTTCGGTTTACGACGTGACGTCATAACAAATATTACAATAGTTATCGGTGATTGTTTAGTATTGCTCAAAATCTTTTTTTCAAACTTATAAGTCACTGGTGTCAAAATAAAAGTCGTTATCATAAAAAAAATAACCCAATAAGTAAGAAATAAAATTATATAGGTGCCAATAGCTTTTTTTCTAGACAGGCGTTGAAATGCAAAATATGTACAAGTTTCTAAATATGTGGCATGGGAATGCAATAAATTATGCTTATTAATAAATTATCTTGTTTACGACTTTTGGTTGATTTGCAAATTCCATAAGTAATAAGTGATTTTAACAGTAATTAACCATTGCGACTAGAAAATAGGAACCCATTATATTTATAGGTATATAATCACAGTACAAATTCTTCAACATTGTAGTTCTTTATTTCTTCATACTCAATGAACCTATGTTCGTGAATTTCCAAAATCTTTGTGATTGGTGCACACAAAGCAGGTGAGTTATGAGTTTTGCGTGCGACTGACAGAAATATCGAGGCTCAATTTGTACAGGTGCTGTAGTTTATTTTCACAATATGGGTATTTGGAATTGTGAAGATATATTGCGGTAAACATCTTATTACTACACTATATCTTTCTTTAGCTTTTCTCTGTTAATCCATTCTCTCCTAATAGTAGGGTGTCTAAAAGTTTTCTTATAACATCTGTTGATGTTACGATCTCTGACCACCGCTTTGGAAATAAGAGTCGTGATCGAGATATTACCACCTAGAACGTGTTGCAAGACAAATTAGAATTTTCACCCATTTTCACTATACTAAAACTGGTCAGATGCGTATTATACACGGAAAAACTTAGGGTTTCGTAGTGCAAGAATTATTGCGGATAACCTATACGAGAACGTAACTATCTGAGAAAAAATATAAACAGATTTTTGTTCAAAATAATTTTCGTTATAAAAATTGATAAGGCTCTATTAAGGAGCTATAACTCGTAAGTAATAATTAAAACCTGAACTTAAATGTTACACGTGAACCTCAAATACATTTTCATCCCTCAATTCTATGCATGAACAGAGCCCCGCCATTCCGTTTTTGTCACTTGATGACGTAATCCTTAAAACCCATTAGGGTTTCTTTTGTCTTGTTTGGAAATGGCAGTATGTGCAATATTCACCATAAACTAAACGACTGTAAATCAAAATATTTGAAAAACGGGACTTCAAATTGAAAAAAAATAAAAGAAATCCTACATATAAATCGATTTCTTCCACATGAAATTCTTCATTCCCATAGCATAAGGTGTAGGATGTTTGAGGGATTGACAAACAGGGGCATTAACTCGGTAAAAAAGATTTACTCTACCTTGTTGTAAAATTAATTGTTATAGAAATAAGGCACACTAATTTAAATATATGAAATATTGGCATATTTAAATTCGAATATTATACTGTTGAACTACGTTCGAATATTATACTGTTCGCCTACGCGTTCCCCGAGGAATGAAATTGCAAAATTAAAGAGAAATTCTAAAGAAGAGAAATTGGTAATATAAATGTTGATTTCAAATAAGTCATTTATTATAAATAACTAGTTTTTGTCAGCGGCTTCGCCCGCGTTAAATTCAGTTCTCGGCGTAGGATTCCTACGCCTACGCACTTGATTATTAAGAAAGTTTAGTTAAGCTTTTGTTCGTCTACATGGAATTGTTTTAGTTTTAGTTATTCCTTTAAAAACTGTTAAATTTTCGGCGATAACACCCTTTGTCTTTCTTCATCTCTTTGACTATCTCTGTGCTCTGAGATAAAGAGTTCCCACCATTAATACTTTTCACACTTTTGATTACGCCAGTTTTGCCACCGATACCTATCGTTCGTGTAGCTTCGAAATGTTACTAACAAAATGTTTGGTTGCAAAACCTGCAAAACGAACGGTTGACGTACACACACTACGATAATGCACACAGACACTACCATAAACAATGAATATTTATAGGCAGTTTGACAGATTAACACAAAAACCCCACCTCCAGACATGGGTCTAAGGCCGACCCACGCTGCGTCTTCCGATCCGTGGTCGCCACTCGAGAACCTTTCTTCCCCATCGGTTATCGGTTCGACGGGCGGAGTGGCCTGCCCATTGCCACTTCAGCTTGCTAACTGTTTGAGCTATGTCGGTAACCTTAGTTCTTCGGCCAATTTCCTCGTTTCGGATTCTATCACGCAAAGAAACACCAAGCATAGCTCCTTTCATCGATCGCTGAGCGACTCTGAGCTTATTTAAGAGGCCAATAGTAGGAGACCACGTTTCTGTACCATAAGTCATCACTGGCAAGACACATTGATTATAAGGTCAGTGATGAACTCGCCATTTATGTTGACGCCATATCCTTCCCACTCCAGAAGCTTAAACACATTCTCCAACGCAGTTGTGAACAGTTTCGGAGAAATAACGTCTCCCTGTCTCACACCTTTCTGCAGATGGATTGGTTTCGTGTTCTGGTCTTGTAGTCGGACAGACATCGTGGCTCTGTTATACAAACACTTCAGCACTTCGATGTACCGATAGTCAATGTGGCACCGCTGGAGAGTCTGTAACACCGCCCAGGTCTCGATAGAATCGAAGGCTTTTTCATAGTCCACGAACGCTACGCAAAGATGCCTATTATACTCCTCTGTCTTCTGTATATCAGTATATTCCGTACGTCAGATATAAAAAGTTTAAGTATATTTTAATTATTATTTATTTGAATTCGTCAAACTTGCGTTCGAGACGATTCGTAATGACCCTGGAAAACAGCTTATAGCCATGTCAGCTCAGAAGCGAAATGGATCTAATGTTCTTCAATGAGGTGAGGTCTCCTTTTTTGAAGAAAATTATGACCGCGCTTCTGCTCCAAGCTTCTGGCGTTTGCCTTCGAGGATAACAGAATTAAAGAGCCTTTGTAGGACGTTAAGTATCGGTGTTCTACCCGCTTCCAGAAGCTCTGACGTAATTCCGTCATCGCCCGCCGCCTTATTGTTCTTAAGCTGTTTCAAGGCTATTCTAATCTCATATAATCTGACCGGGATATCTTCGGTATAGTGTCGAGGTAATTTGGCTCTGGGTTCTTTGGCCGTGATATTGACAGTATCACAAGTTGAGGTGTACATCTGTCTATAGAAGTTCTCGATCTCTCTCAATATTTCAGGTGTGGACGAAACAATTTTGCCAGTTTCGGTCTTCAGCTTCGTCAACTATCGTTGCCCAATAGACAGGTCTCTAGAAAACACTTTTGAGCCCTTATTTCGCTCTATAGCTTCTTCTACACGTGATGTGTTGAAATGGCGTATATCGCGTCGTATGGCTTTCGATATTTGTCTATTGAGCCGCGTGTATTCGGACCTATCAGATGAAGACTGCAATTTCATTTCGCGCCGCACCTTCATAAGATTAAGAGTCTGATCTGAGAATTTTTGCCTTCTATTTTTGCGGCGAGCTTTGAAGAACTAAGCTCCAACAGCTTGGTCAGTTTCCACCAGCCTATCATTTAAACCATCCACATTTTCGCAATCTGCTTGGCACTGAAAGCGATTTTGAAGTTCGAGCTGAAAGTGTTCGGGGTTATGTATGAAGGCAATCGTTGGACGGAACGTAGACCTTATCAATAGACTACTTTCAAATTCGAGGTTAATATTCAACGTTCCTCTTACCACGCGGTGATCGCTGCCAGTTTTCACTCAATCGATCACAGAGACATCGCTGAATATTCGCCTATCAGAAGTCAGGATAAAGTAAATCTTGTTTTTGGTCAAACCGTCAGGGCTCATCTAGGTCCATTTTCTGTGGGGTGGCTTTTTGAAGAAAGAATTCATCATAACGAATCCTTCTTTTTCCATAAAGTCAACAGACAGACCCTTCGAAATCTGTGGCACAAGGCTTTGCCCGAGACAAGGAGTTTCTTCTTAGGCGCTTGAGATATTAGAACGCGTATATGCACACAACAGACCGATTTTATTTAACTTATGCTTCTAATTCTTACATTCTAGCTCAAATTCTAACACATATTTATATTATTTCACTTTAAACATTATATATTAGTATCTGATGGATACCTTTTGAAGATTCTTGATTGACTGAATGAAAATACAAATTTCGTTCTATATTTATAATAAAAATAAAAAGGAAGAGGTTGTTCCATAGAACCTTCTATATTTAGTACTTAACTTTTTGTACTTACTGTGGTGCCTGAAAATCTAGCCCACACAAAAACTTAGTGAAAGACAACATATAGTAGTCGATATAGACATATATCGAAAGTGTAGGTATATCTACCTAGCTATAAATCGATACTGACAGTTGGGGTCTCTATCGACTATTGCCATTACAGTCACACGATTTGCGGCTTGACTATAAAATAACGCTGTTTTACATTTTTAGGTTTTATAGCCAAACGGTAGGAGCTACAATGACGATTTAGGTGTCCTAAGATAGAGCTTTCGGAGGCGGTTCCAACGACGTATAGTGGTATGTTCCATCGTCTACGGTTAGGCCGTAGTGAGAGAAGAGCTAGAATTCTAGCTCTCAGGGCTTTCTGCCTACACTAGATGACTACAGACTTTGTGCTATATGTCAAAAAATGGACCTAAAATTCGAACATACCTTTCCGTGTTTTTGGTGTCTGTCAGTATGTTAAATCATGAAAAAATGTGTGATACAAGTTTTCAGGATTTTCCTTGTGCTCCTGCACTTCAGGGCTTAAAGTTACCTGTATGAAACCTATTTGTCTCGGTAGATGCCTATGAAGGGTATCTAGTGATGCATTTATCTTTATCCTATGTAACCCGGTTGCTGAGTTATAAGCTATTGTATTTCATAAGTTTACACGTAATTTGCGCCCTAGCCATACTACTTATCGTAACGGTATAGATACCTACGTGTAGGGGCAAAGGTGTGCTTTTAACCTGTAATGCTTATTTTAGGCATAGCCTTAGGACTTAATGACCCTAGCCAGGTAAACTTTTAGACAGTCTTTCTCTTTTTTACCCATAGACCCATCCCTGTTGTATCTCTATCGCAGTCTATTATCAGAGGAGTGAGGGAGAAAGAATGTACAATACTCAAAACGCTAACTATTTTCACCTGTAACTTAATAACCGTACATACGGTCTATATAGAACTTTACATAGTAGTTCTGTACATTTTTGCACAACAAATGACATATGTTTTACGTACATATATTAAACTAAATTTCCCGCTTTTTTGGGTATAGTCGTGCGTACAAAGTCGACAACATGTCGGTACTCACACATTATTATTTTTGATATCAAGAAATAGTAAAGAAGGAAAATGAAACAAACCTACTCTACTTTTACCTAACTTAATACAATTTTACGCTTATTATTATTACATATTTTTTAACTCTAAACTAGTCCCTATAAGGAAAATAGTTTTTATTGTGTAAAAATATACTTAATACATTGCCAGGGCCAGTTGTCGGTTTTCGTGTTAGCCGGATCTCTGCCGGGGATTCTTCGCACCCCCTGCCACACCGTTACCTTGACCGCTTCCATAGTCAGGACTAGTGTAGCTGCCGGGGAAAAAAAAAATCAGTTGGCAAACAGTATTCTTCAAGAAGATCTTTTAATTTGCGAAAATAATTCTCCTATTGTCAATGATCCACTTTTTTGTCCGCCACGTGAACCACTAATACGTATTTATTTTAGAAACTGATCTAGCAATAAAATCTAAATTTTTCTTCAAGAATATGCACGTCAACACCTCTACCAGATTGCCCAATATTTTGCCATGTTGCAGCAAAATACCTAGTTTACTACTTTAACGCACAGTCACCATAAGTTAAGATATAGCTCTTTAGTTTATAGTAAGAACCTATGTGATTATATTTTCACATGTATAAAGAGGGTATTTTAAAGTAAAAAAAATTTATATAAAATAAAGATAAGTACTTAACTGGTAAATAAAATCACACTTAATTACCTTTTTTCATTAATAATGTTTTATGATAAAAAGTTATTACTAAAGTTATGTACATAGTTTAAATTGACAATAACATATCAGTTATATAAAGAGCCTCGGACCAAACTGGTAATTGCCTATCTTGATCTATTTGCCTGATTAATTATTTTATTAGCATTAAGTCTCATAAACAGTACTTAAAATGTGAAAAAATAATGGCTGTAAAGTTTATTTGTCACTTTCGTGGCTTATCGCGTCACTTTCGTGGGATCAAGAACTTCAAAATATTATATCAGCCAAACGAGACTCAGGATCTGACTAATTTACTTATGAATTTACTCGTCTTATCAAGCGCTATAAGCTATTAACGCAAATTGTTTAAATAAGCAAAAACTTAAATTTGCCACGAAGGTGACGATGAGAATCGTGGCGATGAGAATTACCCTGCTAAAGCCTAATCGTGAAAGAAAATTTAAATTTATCTTAACAGTAATATTATTTATTGTTGTTTTATGTGTTATATAATATCTAATAATAAACATTATACTAGCTTATTTTAATTTCAACTCTTCTGATTGAAATTTGAATGAATTTGTTGTTTAAGTTAATAACCCTTATTTTTTCTGGCTTATATTTTTACGGAAACATCAATGCCATATGTATAATTTATGAATTCATAAGAAAGGTAATATTGTCGAATTTTGTACCTAATAAAAAGGGAGGGTCGAAACGAGAAAATGGAGAAAATATTTACTTACAATATGGAAATAGGTTCTGATGAAAATAAAATACTCATACAATTTAGTTTTTGTCATGTCTTAAAACTATGATATAAAATATTGTATCTCTCTTAAATCTGTAATCTTAATAAATTTTTCTTACTAATATTCAAAAGCTATCAATTAGTAAATATGAATCTACTATGAAACAACAACTTTGTAACAACATGTACTACAAAATTGAAGACGATATAAATAATAAACATTCATAACACTGAAGATGCTCAAGTACAGGAGGCATAGGTAAACCAAATTAAAATGACAATAATTAAACTTTTATGTTTTTATTTGAAACTTGTTATGATAATATGTACTAGTTATGTTCTAAACTAAAAAAAAAAATTATCCCTAGATAACTAATCATATGGTGATGTACCTACCATAAACATAATCATGTGTAAAATTAACGCATAAGAATAAATAAGACTACAGCTAATTTAATTATGTGCGTCAAGTTTATAATTAAATTATTGTAAATAAATAAATGAACAAAAGGAAAATAATACTTATTTTTCGCAGAATTTTGTAATCTGAAGTTTCAAATTTTATATAAATTAAAACTAATTAAAATCAAGTTCTGAATTTATTTGGATATACGTATATTTTATACCTATCTAAAATTATGTTGTTCGTGTGTAAAGTGTATTCAATGTTCTATGTGTAAAATTAATTTTGGTATGACCACGCCTTTAAACCTCAACATGTAATCTACATCGGCAACAGAAGAGTTTCATACGCCATTGACGACCACTCGGCATCCCGAACCCTCATCAAACTGACGTCCAGCGGGTATACCGGGCAGTTAAAGTATCCGTCTGCGGTCACTACACTGTGAACAATGATTGGGAATAGTCGGCCCATTTTAGACGAGTAAGTATCTACTTCATTTACTTTTTTTACATAAGATTTGATGTAGCTTTTAATAACAAGCTTATTTTAGGTAAAAAAAAGTATACCTTGTATCTTTTATATATTATATCTATTTATAAACGTTCGATGATTTGAGGTTCGTTGGAAGCTGTCCATGTCCAACCCATTTATATGTTCGATCGCAGCACCATGCATGTCTAGACGTTGTCGGAAATTTCTTTATCGTTTAACGCGATGAACGACTATATGAACAAAATTATTTTTTAGGCTGCGGTGTAATGTATTTCATCTGTGGTGTAACGCAGATGTTTAAGCAAAGATAGAAAGATATTTGCAAATAAATATGGTGTAAGTATATATAACTTATCACCAGATATAATAAAATATAACGTCAACAAAAACTTTTTACTGCCAAAACTAGTAAATGATCACCAAAAATTAAACCCCATCTTAATGTGAAATTATATACAACAAATATTACCAAAGTAATTATTGTTAACCTATAAATAGTAAATGACCACCAAATAATTTACTATATTTTAATGCGTGTAATAAAACTAAATTGACAAATGTACTGACAATGATGTCGATTTGTTTTTTACTATTTTAAATTAATTTAATAGCACATTCCTTTTGTTGTACCAGTCCGAAATTTAAATAAAACTTGATGAGTTATCACTTTGTTATCAAAGTTCCGCTTCAAAAAAGTTCGTTCCATTATTAAATTTCATATTTGACAGCTCGAGCGCTCCAGCAGTCAACTATGAAACATTGCGGGTCGCTCTCTGATACTGTAGTGCAAGTACGATTTATCCCAAAGACGCTTGTGCAAGATATGGTCGCATATCGAAGCATGTTTGAGAAATATATATAAGGAAGACTTCTTGTAGAAAATTCCAATTAGTTTTTATGGGATAGCTCCATATTTACCAGTTTATATTTCTATCGTTTTATGTCGTACTTAGTTATCAGTGTCTTTAGGTTATATTGTAGTGTTTTAGCTACATCCCAATAGATAGAGCTTTATTAACTAAATTTTATTAAGTACTTTCTGATAATTTTCAAAACACAAACAAGTTTAAAACGATTGACTAACAATGTGTCGTATCATTTATAATACAATTTTGCATTAAACACGTCAAATATTTTGTATTTTGCTGCTTTTATCGATCTTGTGATCCTACAAAAAAATTAATAAAGATGTATTACTATATAACCATGATTATTTTGTCTGTATATTTTGAGCTTTAAATATATATCATTGTTATATAATACTTTCACCATACGACTATATTGTAGGCAAAATTAATGACTTAGTGACAAAAAATTATATGTCTTGGTTGTTATCAAAGATAAATAAACTAATGTGTTTATTAAATAAAATTTGTCGAAACAAATTCTTGAAGCAATGTGCAGAATAAATATTCAATCTAGATAGATTAGAAATAGATTTACTTTTAAGTTCTCATCAGAAGATTTTTGTTACCATCGTAATTAATGGACGGGTCTTAGATAATTTGATCAATTTTGTTATGGTAGTCTTATTTATAATGGAACAATATCTTAAGTTTTTATTTGTGTACAATGTGAGTTATTTATGTAAGTTGTTTATGTAACTACCACAGAGTATTTATATACACTAAAAGTAAATAATGAAGAAGTGGTTGAATGAAGGTGGTATGTAAACTAGAACCGAGTAGTGATTTCGTTTCTTACTTAATTCACTGTAAATTCTGGACCTTGCCACGGAGCAACGGTACAACCTAATTTTTGGACCTAGGCTAAAGCTAGTGATGCTATAGAAGCTTTGTTTTTAAACCAAAATTATCAAAAACACAGTAAGTATCTACTGCATTTTCTATAAAAAGGAGTGAAGGAACGAAAAATAAGGTAACAATAATTAATTCTTACTTCCCTAGATAACTATGAAACAATAACATAAATAATCACCCAATTTCCCTTTTAATTAAAACATTAGCAGATGCTGCCTCTCGACACTTGACGAACGATAAACTTTAACGAACTATCTTACTGTGTCTTTGTTGATAACACAACTGTGTATCTGTTGACGACACGGTTGAAACGAATAATAGAGACATTTTATAGCTACACTAAAGTACTCATCTAACGTGATAACACCATTTGATATAAATAAACAAGTAGCTCTTGTCTGTGGCTCCGCTTGCGTTAAATTCGGCCACCTAGTCTTTGATTCCAGAAAAAAGATAATTCTTTTCTCAAATCAAGCTCCAGATGTAGTTTGTCTACATAAAATTAGGTAATAGTTATTCCTGCGGGATCTTTTCAGGGAGAAAATTTAGGTTATGCCCTTTTCCGTCCCTTTATCTGTCTTTTTGCCAAAAATCAGCTCTATTGGTTGGTCTGTAGCAACGCCAAGCAAGAACAAACAAACAGACATTCACAAATATATAAGTAGTAGTTAAGTTGTATGTATTTGTATATTGCTTCGAAATGTATTGTGATGTAAATTTGTCAGTAGTGAGAACATGTACGTAATATACTAAACATACAAAATAATCGGTCGCCCCCCCAAGCAAGATGGATCAATGGCCTAAAAAACGGTAGCCGGATATAGCTAGATGAGACAGGTGAAAACCCGAGTGTAATAGCGTTGGAAAAAGCCTCTAACTGCTACTAGATTGATTGATTGAAATTAGGTAACATAACAATACTTTTTACGTCATTTATCTGTAAAATTGACGTTGCTTATTGCAAAATGCAACCGAAAAGACATGTACCTCTAAGTTAAAACTCTCCAGGAATGTTTACTTTTTTCGGCCAAGGTCATGAAGATTTTTTGTTGATATGTGATCATTAGATATGTGAAATGAAGTCACTATTTTAAAAACTTCTACTCTAGTTGCATACTCACAAAGTGTGCACCTAAGTGACAAAAGCTGCCAGTTATTTGTGCCCGCCTTGTAACTTCTTAATCGTGACTTCGAAAGATAAAAAAAAAATCACAATATTAATAATCATAAATTAAAAATACTTCCGACGAAAATTGTTTTGAACAAATTCGATTAATTAGTCTAAATTAGTTCTCATTCTTGTACATGTATGAACCTTAATACATGTACGCCACGCACTTAGCGGGTTTTATGAACAAAATAAACTGCAAAATTTTCTTAGTTAATTGTAATTGTAATATTAAAACTTGTTTAAGAAGTCTAATTGTAACAGGGTCCCATTTATGAAAATCTGTAATATAACGTGATACCTGACAAGTTTGTAATTAACAAGAATACTCTTTGAAGATGATTCAAGGAATCTTGTATCTAATCTGGTTTAATTAATCAAAAGTCTTAATATAATTTAAACTACCTTGTTTTGAAAGTTAACTTCATATCCAGTTTAGTTATATTAGTTAACATGTGTTATATAGCTTAAGATATGTACTAGTTCATATCACCGAGGTACCAAACAGAAGCAGAAAAGGAGCTATCTATTATTACTTATTGCTTACGCTTGCAACATCAGGTCCCTAACTTGCGCATTGCCGACACTTTTAAAATTTAATAAATTCCTTCTTGAAGAACCCCATACTGTATTCTCTAGGGAAAACCTTGGCAGGTAACTTTTCACATTTTCAGCGTTCACAGGACAAAGGAACTCTAGAACCGCACACTGCCTGATCATTTAGGTTCTAAGGTTTGAGGGTGAATTCCGTGCAAGTGGCATTATAAATTATTTGGCAAAACTGATGAAAAAAATAAAGGTACTGCTTATTATAAGATACTAAGTTTTTATATTATTTTTCAATCTAATTTAGTATGTTCGAGGTCTCAGGAGCACGTTGCGGTCCGTCAACACCATACCACATTTGTGATTGATGGTGGCGTCCGATCCACCAACCCATATTAATTTATCACTTATCCAAATATAAATAGTGACAAATACTTATCCTATACAACATATATCGTGTGCAAGTAAAATTTTGAAATATATAATGAATCCACTTTACACTTTCAAAGAGTGAAAAATACTTTCAAAACCAAAAAATACAATTTCACATTTCGTTTTCCAATAACAGTCGGCTTTGGACATTAAGGTTTTAAATTGTGTCAAGCTGCAGAATTTAACTACTATAAATTTTTGAAATCTGAATTTTTAGGTACATATCTTAAGGAAATATGTTCTGAGAGAGTTTAGTTATACACTTACAGAATTTTGTGACATAGACGCTCAGTATATGGAACCTAATTAAGCAATAACACTTTTTGATGTAAAAATGTCAATAGATGACTTATCAACTACTGTCATCACAAACGGACGTTCGTTGAATTCCGCATTTATATGTACCGGCTGAAGACAATTTGGCACGATGCCCGCACTTCGACCATTGATTTTGCCGTTTATGTACTACTACTATACTAATACTACTAAGTATTTCGAGTAAACTATAAAACCCGTTACACATATATATATTTTTAACGTCTCTATATCTATTACACGACAAAAAATACAGTCGAATCCCGATTATTCGAAACAAATAAAACCAGGGGTATTCCGTATAATCGAAAACTGAATAATCGATTTTAAAGCCAAATCAAATCATATATATGTATGTATTTATTTAAAATTTTAATATTTTTTTATAATGTATGTATGTATGTAATGGGTTTCAGATACCTCGTTTAGACAATGCGATAAAATTACGAGCTATAACGAACATAATTTACATAGTACTATATAATTTAAGATTTCAATGTAAAATTACAATTCTTTTTAATGTCTGATATTTTAGAAGTTCCTACACCATATATTCTGCCAACATACTGCCAGATTCACTATTTTTCATAAGGTTGGCAAAGAGAGGATCGGGCACTAAAATATTGGGACCCGAACCAATCGTACCGATACCTTTTACACAACTCAAAACGTAGTTATGTGACAGAACCTTACAACTACACAACAAACAGTGGGCAGAACAAACGGACTGCAGACAAACCAAGAATGTTCTCACATCCTTAGACGCTAGTCTGTCGCACAAGCTGTTACAACTAAGTAGGAAAAATCTACGTTACATAGTTGGCATAATAACAGGTCACTGCCCGCTGAACAAATACTTTTTCAATATCGGCGTTACCGACAGTCCTCTATGCAGGGGCTGCATGGAAGCCGAGGAGACACCTTCTCACGTGGTTCTACATTGCAAAAGCGTGAGCGACCAACGGACAAGGCTCCTTAAGAATCCACAAACCATGAGAGAGGCGCTGAATAACATCAGATGCCTCCTTGATTTCTGGACGGAGCTGGGATGGTATGAGTAACCAATGGAACGAACCAGTTACCTTCGTACAATGGCCCTATCATGAGGCTAAGTGCGGAAAACATAAGTCCAACTAACTAACTAACTATCGGTCTGTCTGTCTTATGAACCGTAATACCTATCAAGCTGAAATTTGCACACATTTTATCATGTTACGACGGATTTCTCTAAAAATAATAAAAACAAAAAGTTAAACCAATAGCGTTTCCTACAATGTTTTTTTATTTTTGTTATATGGTAAAAACTTTATGACACCCAAGCTTCAAAATTTGAATAATGGTATTGTAAACCTTAAGGTAAAGCAACAAATAATTACAAATAGGTCAACTGTTTTATATTGTACTAGACTTTGTCAGCGGCTCCGCCCGCCCTGAATTCGGCGTGGAACTCCTTAATTATAGCAAGCTATAGCTACATCTATTGTTCTTCAAACTCTGTTACAGTTATTTCCGCGTGAACTTTTTAACTTTTAGAGATAAAAAGTAGCCTATATGCTATTCCAGGACCTAATATATATGTATGCCAAATTTCATCCCCATCTGTCCAGTGGTTAAAGCGTGATTGAGTAACAAACATCCATCTAGACATACAAACTTTCACTTTTATAATATTAGCAGGATTTCGTTAATAAATAATATTAGAAGTGTCTACAATTTTACAAAAGCAAAATGACTTTAATAGTCATTACTTATTTGTTAGAAATTGTATTAATTTGATTGCATAATTTTCAGTATTGTGTGTAATTTAGTGAGTGAGTCTTACTCGCACCCGACTAGTTTTATCTAGAAAATATGTTGAAATTGAGCTACGCAACCTAACTGCGGTGAATTCAAGTAGGAAGTAAAGTCATGGGTTAAGAATTATATATGAAAAAATGTATGTTGGTTTTTACGTTCCCCCTATTCTTCTAATATAAAATTAGCATATGATTTTCAGAAATGTACTGTCAATTTACTAATATTAGTGACATATTTAACAGTTAGGTTTACGACGTGACGTTATAACAAATATGACAACAGTTATCAGGCATTGTTTAGTATTGCTCAAAATCTTCTTATGAAACTCACATTTCACTGGTGTCAAAATAAAAGACGTTATCATGAAAAACCAAACCCAATAAGTTAGAAATAAAATTCTATAGGTACCAATAGCTTTTTTTTCTAGGCAGATATTAAAATCCACAATATATGTACATGTTTCTAAATATTAATGCAAGAGACTCCAAAAAAATATGCTTATTAATAAATTATCTTGTTTACAACTTTTGGTTAATTTTGCTTGCAAATTTAATAAGTACCTAATAGTTCGCGTGTAATTTTAACAGTAAAAAACCATTGAGACTAGAAAATAGGAACACATTATATTTATAGGTATATAATCAGTAGAAATTCTTCAACATTGTAGTTCTTCATTTCTTCATACTCTGAATGAACCTACGTTCGTGTATTTCCACAATCTTTGTGATTGGTGCACACAGAGCATGTGAGTTATGAGTTTTGCGTGCGACTGACAGAAATGTTTAAGGCTCAATTTGTACAGGTGCTGTAGTTTATTTTCACAATATGAGTATGTGGAATTGCGGAGATATATTGCGGTAAACATAGTATTCCTACATTTTATCTTTCTATAGCTTTTCTTCGTTTATCCATTCTCATCATTAGTAGTGTGTCTAAAAGTTTTCTAAAAACACCTGTTGATATTACGATCTCTGACCACCTCTTTAGGAATAAGAGTCGTGATGGTAAATATTACTACCACCCAGAACATGTTCCAAGACAAATTAAAATTTTAACCCATTTTCACCATACTAAACTGGTCAAATGCGTATTATACACGGAAAACTAAAGGTTTCGTAGTGTAAGAATTATTGCGGATTACCAATACGTAACTAAAATTTTCCTTATAAAAATCGATAAGGCTCTATTCAAAGCTATAACTCGCAAATTATAATTAAATCCTGAACTTAAATGTTACATGTGAACCTCAAATACATTTTTATCCCTTAATGATATGTATGAACAAAGCTTTAGAGCGCCCTTTCGTTTTTGTCACTTGATGACGGAATACTTAAAACCTATTAAGGTTACTTATTATCTTGTTTGGAAATGGCAGTATGAGCAATATTCACCATGAAATAAACGACTTTAAATCTGAAAAAAAAATTCTATGTATCTAATGAAATGGTGCATATACTTTAGCTGCTCTTTATTATGATACTGCACTTGTAACTTATAGTTTTAGTTACTTTAAATAATAATATTAATAATTTAAATTAAATTATAACCTTTATTTGTCGATTCACATCGACACTGACAAAAACTTAATATACTTAATAATATTCTAACTTCATACTATTCTAACTTAGATAATTATTGTCTAAGGTTCAGTGTAGCGGTGCATCGCCGAAATGGGTCTCAGCTTAGTATAAATGCGACACTAAACTGAGGCGCTGGCTTTCAGCTAAAACCCTAAGCTAAACCCTTTTCAGCCATATAAAACGAAAAGGTGTGAAACTTTAACACTAAATTACAAATGGGATAATAAATAATTTAAAATTGTAACCAATACATTCATATAGCCTAAATTTGCGACAAATTGGTGAAAAAAGAAAACTCTTTACAAAACTTGTACACACAGACTATAGATTAGCTTTAGGTTGGAGACGCAAAATCCCGTAGGTATTCAGTGGGTGGTGTACCGTCTCGCGGCGACAATAATTTTGTGTATATGTCGGCGCCCGATAGTTGAATCCGCCGTTTAGCTGAATTTCTAAGCAGATCGTTTAGAATGGAACAGAAATAACTTCGTATAAGTAATATGGTTAAGATTAGGTTAAGGTTTTCTACTGACAATGTAGACTATTAGAATAATTTATTTTCTATGGAAGACGACCTGCCTAGCCATGTAGCTGAACAACGGATTTAACTATTGAGCAACGACATATTATACTTCTCTACTTCTTCTGCAGTGCATCAAACTTTTCCGCCCGGAGTATTTTTTTTTATTTATTTATTTATTCTTTATTGCACACTATATAAAAATATTATGTACAAATGGAGGACTTAATACCTAAAGGCATTCTCTACCAGTCGACCATTGGTTAACAGAAAAGCTTTGTTGGTGGTGCCAAATAAAGGCTTACATTTAATATAAAAAAAAAAGTCGCTAGTCGAGTTGTAAGTTCATATCATTGCGATCTTTGACCACCGGGCAAGAGAAGTTTGTTGCACTATCGGAATCTGTCAAACCTGAGGCACAGATTATATAGCTATTAAGAAACCTGAGAATCAACTATTTAAGAGCGTTACCCCTGCTAACTAGCGCCATCAATTGATATTTTTATTTTCCTCTTTGTGCAAAGCAAATTTCAAAACTGTGCGTCACTTAAAGATGTTACTAGTTATAAGCTACTTAAGAATACATAACAATGTTTCTTGGATAAAACTGCGAGTTGTAGATGGCACATCTGCTAAAAACGGCTACATGTAGCAGAAGTGCTATCTACAACTTGCAGTTTTATCCTAGAAACGGTACTAAACGTTCATAAAATAGGTTATAACTGCACTGCAGCCCATTTTTGAAATTAACATTGTAAAAGACTTGTGATATGACGTGATCATTTATTTAATTCTATTAAATAATTAAAAACATTACCAAACATGGCATTGTACACGCTGTCGTTCTCGTGCGCGTTCGACAATATTAGATACCTCGTTCCGTTGTTGTGTTGCGTATTGTCCGCCTTAGTCACTCCTTTCGCTTGTCCATGCGTTAAAGACCTGGAATTGACGAGATAAAGTGTATATATTTTGAACATAAAAGACGTTGTCTGCTGCAAAAGAAAAATCTCCCTTTTGGGAAAGTAGATAGTCCTTTCCTTGTCTCCAAAGTCGCAATTTCTGTTCCACGAAGTTTAGCCTTCAGAGATCAGAAAGTAAGACTTGCCCATTGGATGACCGAAGTTGGTAAAGGTCATTCACCCTCAATCCAGAAAGGCCTTTCCGAAAAGCGCTTTCCTTTTTTACACAAGGACTATCTAGACCAAACTACGTTACAGTCTGAAAATACGACACTTAGAAACAAACAAAAGTTCTCACAAAATTACAATAAGTGTCGAGTAGTTATTTACGTTAATTAAATTACGGGTTAGGATGGGCTCTCCGAGCCTGGAGTAAAAAATGTGTTGCTGAAATAAACCGGGTTAATACACACAATATTTCCAAAGAGTGATCTTCTGAGTAATATCTACTTTTATAACACAAATAAGTTCAAGTTTTAATGAATTTAAATATATCTTTACTCAAGATTCGAAATCTACGTTATTATTGGAAACTCGATTAGAAACAATTAAGGATTGAGTACATTTCGAACTAGTTTGCTAGAATATTTACAGTTTTACTGAAAATTGATTATGCAGTTATACTTAGCTTTGAACAAAGGTTTCCGTACGTTAACACGTAACACTCTCACAGTTCACTTGTTAGCCACGTGTTAGCCTTCCTTTAGTTAAAAAATGACTCCTACGTGTTAGCCTTACTTAAGTTAGAAAATGACTGCCACGATTCCCGCCTTCCTTCTGCAATGCGCTGGCGCACCTTTGTGTCGGAGCAAAGCTGTAACTCTCAATTATACGTTAGTGTTATTCAGCCTTATCGCCTTTGCAATAAGCCCGTAAATCTCTTATTCTTATAACTATGCGAAAACCATCCCTTACGCGAATTATCTGTCTCGTACGCACTTGTACGTCTTTCTCGCTCTTGAATTATGGCGCGTTGATGCATGATGCCGCACGCTATAGCGACAACATCTCAAAACCGACCATCTGTTACTTAATCATTTCTAAGAAAGTTCGCTCGTCCCAAAAGGTTCAAACGCAACAAAAAATATTGTACCTGACCTGAGCATTCCAGGCAAATGTACAAGTTTTAAATAATTTGAAACCTCGAAGTTATAACTAATTTGTTACATAATTGAAATTTATTTAGGTACACCCGTGTGGACCTGACATCCCCCTCCACGTGGAATCTATGAAGCTGCTTGTCAGGCTTTGTGGACTTCACGCACCGAAACCTAATCTCACTACATCGGCTATCTAACAACATATTTAAAAGGTTCAGGAACTCTACACTGAAGTTACAATATTGTACATTCATCTATCAACCTCATGCAAAGTTGAGAAACAAAGCTTTCCGTAACTGCATATACTATCAATTCTAATGCTAACATGCGTTCTCGTTATTCGTACCAAGCTCGTACACTCTATCGGCTCCTTCTCGAACACAGCTGAAATATAAAATATTACGCATTGCAAGCAAACTAATTGTATCATCGTGACAAGTTCCTTTACCAGTATCCGAATTAATTTAACTATAAACTTTATTCTAGCTCTTCCTTACGTCTGTGCGTGTGGAAAAATGTTATCCAGTTCCAAATAGTCCACAGTCACAACTGTGCGCTCGGCGTAAGTCTTTTTTTTTTTCCTATGCACTCGTGCTCTTTAGTATTATAGCTTGGTACCTTCTAGCCATAATTATCTCAACCCCGTCCTGCCGTAATAGACAGGCCGGTAGCGGCTTCGCGTAATTATGCTTGAGCGTACTCGTTATAATATCATGTATATAATTTCCTAGTGCGGGGCCCCGTCTTAATACTTTCAAGATTGAGCTATTTGGCTGGACACACTTCTCCACATAGACAGATACTACGTTATCTATTCTTTATCTTAAAACAATATTTTAGTGGAACTACTTTAGTCATCGGCTTATGATAGTGCCATGATACCTAGATATGTGCCTTGCATCATAATTTCCTCTTATTTTTTGTTTCTTTATCAACAATAGCGTATTATATTATTTTTATGTGCGGTGTTGATAACATATAGTTCTTCGAACAATAAAGAGATCGGTAGCGTTAGCCCACAAGCCTTCTTTAACATGATAAAACCACTTTACAACCATTTAATTTACATAAGAATCCACAATCGTACCAGAAACTCGATTCTGTTATTTGAAATTTGGTGGTTATTAATAATAACTCTGACTCGTCAATTACTCTTTCTACCATGAATGACTTATACAATGTTTTCAATTAGACCAAGAGCATGTTACCCTATTGATCTATTTATTCCACTGCTGATATTAAATCTAATTATCGCAATTCTATATAACTTGCACTTTCATTCATAATATGTCTACGTCTCCACTGTAAGTACCAGTTTAGTTATCTAAAGCGACTTCAATACCAACTTTAAATGATTTTATTTTATCCCAACGAAACTACTGTTATTAATACCGTTACCTAACTAAATAAGTCAAACAGAATGTTCCTTAATATCTAAGTATGACCATTGTTTATAATCACATCAACCATTACACACGCCATAGTAGGTATAATCGAATCCACATGGATCAGCTTTAACACTTAGTTATATCGTGACTAGGTATTTGCTGCTAACACCTATGTCTCAACCAGTACCAAACTCTGCGAACTTAGTCACATAGTTAACATTTATCACGTTATTCCTTACATATCACCACTAGCGGTTTACAATACACAGCCTTAGCTATGTTTTCCTTGCATCGACCATCTGTTACTCAATAAACTTTCGCTGATATTTCTAATCTTTTATAATTTTAATGTAAACAAAATAACTATTATCTACATTATGTCTAAGTGATTATTACATACATACATACAAACTGAATAATATAGGAAGTTCATCACCATTATTGATCAAATCAGCATATGTTGAAATTTATGATATAAGCGTACCGATTTTACAAGTACCTTATATACACCCCTCCCAGTCCCTAATTCGGTCTTCATCACCTAAACTACGTCTATAAATTAAACTTAAATTCATTAGAGGCAAGTAAGTATACCCTTCGGAGTTCAGTAGATTTCTTTATACAGACAAACGTACATGTCGTTTGCTGTAGCACAAACAAGACATTGCTTGTAATACATACATGTATACATACATGATGGTAATCATTTCCGTTTAACATCAATCATATTGTCCATACCCCTTCATCATTTTGCTCAACACTGTGAATATGATCCTAATGCATGTTTCTTATCAACACAATAAGTCACTACTGTACCAGCTTTATAAGTCATCATTCTTGATCAACCCTTATTACGTCAATTATTTTACTTTATCGTATATAGTACATTAGGATAAAACCATGGCATCCTTATATTAGTGCGTATTTATTTTATCACGTGAAATCTCTCATTACCCGGAATCGAACCCTGAGTTTTATATGTCATTCACCTGAGTATGTACTTTTACATTTTTATAAATAACTACAAACATTTTATCCATTGAGATATATCGAAACCCGGTTTTATCATCCTAGCAATCGAATCTAGGCAAGTGAAATACCTAATCCCACGAACAGTATTTCCTTTCTATTCGTCTAAGTTTCACGCAACTGTAAAGCTTAACTACTATGTATTCATTATGAAATAAATCAACAGGCTTATCGTTATAATTATTATCATTCGTATGATATTATTTATGCTCACGATATTAAGTAAGTCATAGAATACTATTCATCTTTCAAGTATTGAGTCAACACTCCAGTCTTTTATTCATATCGGTATCCCTCTATACCTACCTATTGTGCTTTGGCTGTGATTTGTTCAGTCGAACTTTGAACCACAAAGTTAATTTGATACCTTAATCGTACTGAGACAATATAAACCTCTCTTAAAATGTCCTAGTTTAAAAATCTGAATAAAATCTTGGTAGTCAGGATTATAATTTTCATTATCATTATTTTTCAACCAAGCCCACAACACAGTAGAATCTAGATTCTATATCTATTACTCCCTTCATTTAATTTATAAATATATCATGACTACTTTTATAACTCTTACACTCATTACACTCAATATATATCACTAACAACCTACTATATTTCATTTTGTTAGGCGTAGTGCGTAAGACAGACAACTTCACTACATGCATTTTTCTCTATCAACTTTGTCATTTGTAAATCAAATAGCTTAGCTTCAAAGCAGACCTGGCCCTGCTTACGATGTTTTGCCTTTGTATAAACCTTAAAATTAGTTATAAATCCTAAGCTTAAACCTCGTCTTATAACTCCGTTCAACGCTTTCGTATAAAACAGTTTAGCATTCATACAAATAATCGTAGACAAACAGACGGATAGACAATCTAGCTTATCGGTTAATTAATTGACAGACGGACAGATAGACAGACGGACAGATCCACAGATAGATAGACAGACAGACAGACAAACAGACAGTAAACCTTATGCACAGGATTTACTTTAGAGTTTTTAACTATCTCACATGATATTACCTTATATTGATATCTATCTAACAGTAATACTATATGCAAGTATTGTCTAATTTATCGTTAGCATTTCACAGTTGACATTACATAGGTGTTTGTGCTTATCCTACCTTGCCTTAAACAGACTTAAAGCATCCCAATCGCAACATGTCTTTTACTCTACTTCTTATGTACTAGGTACCTAATGCAATAATCATATGAATTTTCTACAAAGTAAAACCACTTAACTTCATTCCATAGTCAATACTTTTTATCCCTTGACTTTTTATATACCTATGTCGGATGACTTAACACGTAACAACTTTACTGTGTAGTTATGAATAAGTTGCTTCTATTTCATACTACAAAAGTGGCAAACAAGCATATGGCCTGCCTGATGATTAGTTTTCACAATAGCCTATAAGGTTATATCCTATGTAGGACGTTTCCACTGCTTACTACAGACGTTTTCATAGTGCAATGCGCTAGTTCAACACTTTAACCTAATATTTTTACCTATGTCATTTCTATTTTACAGAATAGTTATTTTTACAAAAACAGAAAACCTTTCAATTAATGACTATAATTTACTTTTTATAGTCAGAGTTTTCTCTCATTTAGTTGTTTGATTTTTATTTGAGAGCACTCTTTATGTTTATGACAGCACATACATTAAGATGTACATAAATACATATATACCTACATATTTTTCTTTACAAAATTATTTTTCCACAAAAATATTAAGTTTTTTTTTTTTTGTTCATATCTCTGATGCTGACAAATATAGAATTAGTGTGTTTTAGTTTCTAAAATATCTCATTTGATCGTCTAATTTTATCTTAAATCTAGAACCACTAGTTAACCTATGTACTACCTCTGGCTTAATCTCCTACTCAATTACTAAGCTTTTAATTAATTAAGTAATGAAATGAATTCTACGTTGTGTTATGTAGTAACTTTAGTTTTTTTATTTCTTTGATTCAAAATTATTATTTTGAATTTTAGACAAAGATACTGGTCCATCGGCAACAAATGTGAGGTCCCCCCTCTCACCCTCTTACATCCCCAGCCTATCGCTTAGTAAAAGACTTGTGATATGACGTGATCATTTATTTAATTCTATTAAATAATTAAAAACATTACCAAACATGGCATTGTACACGCTGTCGTTCTCGTGCGCGTTCGACAATATTAGATACCTCGTTCCGTTGTTGTGTTGCGTATTGTCCGCCTTAGTCACTCCTTTCGCTTGTCCATGCGTTAAAGACCTGGAATTGACGAGATAAAGTGTATATATTTTGAACATAAAAGACGTTGTCTGCTGCAAAAGAAAAATCTCCCTTTTGGGAAAGTAGATAGTCCTTTCCTTGTCTCCAAAGTCGCAATTTCTGTTCCACGAAGTTTAGCCTTCAGAGATCAGAAAGTAAGACTTGCCCATTGGATGACCGAAGTTGGTAAAGGTCATTCACCCTCAATCCAGAAAGGCCTTTCCGAAAAGCGCTTTCCTTTTTTACACAAGGACTATCTAGACCAAACTACGTTACAGTCTGAAAATACGACACTTAGAAACAAACAAAAGTTCTCACAAAATTACAATAAGTGTCGAGTAGTTATTTACGTTAATTAAATTACGGGTTAGGATGGGCTCTCCGAGCCTGGAGTAAAAAATGTGTTGCTGAAATAAACCGGGTTAATACACACAATATTTCCAAAGAGTGATCTTCTGAGTAATATCTACTTTTATAACACAAATAAGTTCAAGTTTTAATGAATTTAAATATATCTTTACTCAAGATTCGAAATCTACGTTATTATTGGAAACTCGATTAGAAACAATTAAGGATTGAGTACATTTCGAACTAGTTTGCTAGAATATTTACAGTTTTACTGAAAATTGATTATGCAGTTATACTTAGCTTTGAACAAAGGTTTCCGTACGTTAACACGTAACACTCTCACAGTTCACTTGTTAGCCACGTGTTAGCCTTCCTTTAGTTAAAAAATGACTCCTACGTGTTAGCCTTACTTAAGTTAGAAAATGACTGCCACGATTCCCGCCTTCCTTCTGCAATGCGCTGGCGCACCTTTGTGTCGGAGCAAAGCTGTAACTCTCAATTATACGTTAGTGTTATTCAGCCTTATCGCCTTTGCAATAAGCCCGTAAATCTCTTATTCTTATAACTATGCGAAAACCATCCCTTACGCGAATTATCTGTCTCGTACGCACTTGTACGTCTTTCTCGCTCTTGAATTATGGCGCGTTGATGCATGATGCCGCACGCTATAGCGACAACATCTCAAAACCGACCATCTGTTACTTAATCATTTCTAAGAAAGTTCGCTCGTCCCAAAAGGTTCAAACGCAACAAAAAATATTGTACCTGACCTAAGCATTCCAGGCAAATGTACAAGTTTTAAATAATTTGAAACCTCGAAGTTATAACTAATTTGTTACATAATTGAAATTTATTTAGGTACACCCGTGTGGACCTGACAGTGTTACCCGACAACGCTTAAAAATTTAACATAGCGTATAATCGGTTTTCTAGCCGAATAATCATAGAGTTGAGGAATAAGAAGTACGACAGAACAAAATTTTGTAGTCGCTCTATAACTCTGCTATTACTAAGTTTGTCAGTCTACCTTACCTATACAGGCCTATATCTTTCAACCGCAAGATTTCCTGTTAAAACGATTAAATCAAAGGATTCAAGAAAATTTTACTCTAGTATAAAAACGGTAAACCTACATATTACATTTATATTTATAACTTGTTTTAGTTTATTTATAGTAAAACATTAAATAAAAAAAAATCCCCTTTCCTAATTTAAAAAATTATAAAAAAAATATTTTTAATTCACGGGTGTTTTGATATAGTAACATTATTTTTAACACATTTCCTCATAAAGCAGCCTTTACTGCATCGTGTTCAGCATCTTAATGGCGTACATTACGTACTGATGGGGTAATGACAAGCAAGAAAGAATAATTCCTATAAACCAAGTTCTTATTTTTTGTAAATGAATACAACGTGTTTGTTGAAAACGTATCAAGACTATTTTATTCCATTAAATATCAACTTTTTTCAACATTTTGACACTAATATAAGAATTTACTGTCCTTTTAGCGTGTTGAAAACAATGGTATGAGACTCTGGACCTCTGCTTAATACACACTCGATTGAATTACCGCTCGGGCTGCCTAGCTGACTTGTATCATCATTTACTATTTTATAGCCATTGGCATGAAGACAAAAGTCTAGGTTTTGTGTGTTTGTAGAAACCTAATTTTTCAAATTAGGTTTCTATAAACACTTTTGAATCTTCAAAGTTATGATATACTATTTTTTGAAACCTTCCACCAAATACAAAAATCCGGCAAGAAACTCGATAGATACTCTTTTAATCCTAGAAAGAAGTAGAAGTCTACGTGAAACTGACACATGAATTTTCGAAATATTGCTCTATCTTTCTAAATAGTGCGAACCGTCGCTATGCGTTTAGGATATCTCACTCGTCCCTGGGTACTTCAGTGAGGCGTACGTGTCATTTAGGTAAGTGTCACCGATTTTGCAATATAACAACCCCGTGAGTAGGGTTACCATCTATGTCTAGGAGGATGCCTGTTAAGAAAGCACAAAATGCCTGATTTATCAGAAAAATGCCTGTTTATAGTAAAAAAAACCTGTATGTCTTAAAATAGTTGGGTACTGTTTTGGTTTCAAGTTATGTTCTTACCAACTTCGGAGTCAGAAAATTATTTTCTCAATAAACCTCCTATACAGTCCATAGATTTATACGTTTGATGATGTTTTACAGTAGTAACAACTGGGTAAACATGTATTACATTCTCATATAGTCGGCCATCGAAGGCATCTACAGAGCAACGGTGTGCGCCGAGATGGGAGGCGACATGCTCCCGACTAGCCTATGTCCATATGGTTCGTTGGAAGCCCGTTTATAAGTTTGATCGCAGCACTATGCATATCTACAGACGTTGTCGGAAATTTCTTTATTGTTTAACGCGATGAACGACTATATGAACAAAATATTTAGTTAGGTTGCGGTGTAATGTATTTCATCTGTGATGTAACACAGATGTTTAAGCAAAGATAGAAATATTTGCAAATAAATATGGTTTATGCTTAACTTATCACCAGATATAGTAAAATATAACGTCTAAATAACTTTTTACTGCCAAAAATAGTAAATGATCACCAAAAATTAAATCCCATATTAATATGAAACTATATACACAAAATTCACATCTAGCTTTTCTTTTACGGTAAACATTACCAAAGTAATCATTGTTTACCTAAATGACAACCAAATATTTTACTATATTTTAATGAGTGTAAAAAAACTTAGCGTATTCTTTTCGTTGTGCCAGTCCGAAATTTTAGTAAAACTTGATGTGTTACCACTTTAGTTATCAAAATTCGGGCTTAAAAAAGTTCGTTCTATTATTAAATAGTATAAAACGAATGACTTACAATGTGCCGTATCACTTTTAATATAATTTTGCATTAAACAAGTCAAATATTTTGAATTTGCTGCTTTTATCGATCTTGTGATCCTACAAAAACTTAATAAAGATTTATTACTATATAACCATGATTATTTTGTCTGTATATTTTGTGCTTTAAATATATATCATTGTTATATAATATTGTAGGCAAAATCAATGAGTTACTGACAAAAAATTATATGTCTTGGTTGTTATCAAAGATAAATAAACAAATTTGTTCATAAAATAAAACTTGTCGAAACAAATTCTCAAAGCAATGTGCAGAATAAAATTCAATCTAAGGCTTAGATATATTAGAAATATATTTACTTTTAAGTTCTCATCAGAAGATTTTTGTTACCATCGTAATTAATGGACGGGTCTTAGATAATTTGATCAATTTTGTTATGGTGGCCTTATTTATAATGGAACAATATTTTAAGTTTTTATTTGATGTTTGAGAGTATTTATGTACACTAAAAGTAAATAATGAAGAAGTGGTTGAATGAAAGTGGGATGTAAACAAGAACAAAGAAGTGATTTCGTTTCTTACTTAATTTACTGTAAATTCTCGGTCGTTTGGTTTCCACTTGGGGCACTTATTACTTTGCTTTGCCACGGAGCTACGGTACAACCTAATTTTTGGTCCAGAAAAAGCTAAATCTAGGCAAAAGCTAGTGATGCTATAAAAGCTTTGCTTTTAAAACAAAACTATCAAAAACACAGTAAGTACCTACTGCAGTTTCTATTAAAAGGAGTGAAGGAACGAGAAATAGGTTGCAATAATTAATTCTTACTACCCTTGATAACTATGAACCAATAACATAAATAAGCGGCCCATTTCCCTTTTAATTAAAACATTAGCAGATGCTGCCTCTCGACACTTGACGAACGATAAACTTTAACGAACGATTTTACTGTGTCTCTGTTGACGACACAACTGAAACGAATAATAGCTTCATTTAATAGCTATACTGAAAGAGTCGTCGAATGTGATAACACCATTTGATATAAATGAAAAACTAGCCCTTGACTGCGGCTCCGCTAGCTTTAAATTCGGTCACCTAGTCTTTGATTACAGAAAAAATAAATTCTCTTCTGTAAGCAAGCTTATAGCTATAGTAAAACTATATACGTAAAATTGGGTTATAGTTTTTTTCTGCGGGATCTTTTCAGGGATAAAAATTTCCACCATTTCTCCGCCTTTCTCCGTCACTTTAACAATCTTTGTGCCAAAAATCAGCTCAATTGGTTGGTCCATAGCGACGCTAAGCAAGAGCAAACAAACAGACATTCACAAATATATAGTAGTTAAGATGTAAATATGTCAGTAGTGAGAACATGTACCTACTATACTAAACATAAAAAATAATCTGTCGGATCAATGACCTAAAAAAAAGTATCCGGAAGTAGCTAGATGAGACAGGTGAAAACCTGAGTGTAATAGCGTTTGGAAAAGCCTCCAACTGCTACTAGATTGATTGATTGACATTAGGTAAAATAACAACACTTTTTACGTCATTTATCGGAAAAATTGAAGTTGCTAATTGTAAAATGCGACCGCAAAGTCATGTACCTCTAAGTTAAAACTCTCCAGGAATGTTTTCTTTTTTTGACCAAGGCTATAAAGATATTTTGTTGATATGTGATTATTAGATATCTGAAAATTCACATAATCACAAAGTATGCCCTTAAGTGACAAAAGTTGCCATAGTTATTTGTGCCCCCCTTCTAACTTTTAACTGTGACTTCGAAAGATTAAAAAATGACAATAATAATAATTATAAATAAAAAATACTTCCGACGAAAATTGTTTTGAACAATTTCGATAAATTAGTCAACAAAAGTTCTCACTGTAGAACATGTATGAACCTTAATGTACAAAATAAACTGTACAATTTTCTTAGTTAATTTGTGATTGTAATAATAAAACTTGTTTAAGAAGTTGTAATAATTTTGTAACAGGGTCCCATTTATGAATATCTGTAATATAACCTGATACCTGATAAGTTTATAATTAAGAAGAATACTCTTTGAAGATGATTTATGGAATCTTGTATCTAATCTGGTTTAATTAATCAAAAGGCTTTATGTAATATAAACTACCTTGTTTTGAAAGTTAAGTTCATATCCAGTTTAGTCATATAAGTTAACATGTGTTATATAGTTTAAGCTAGGTACTAGTTCATATCACCAAGGTACCAAACAAAAGCAGAAAAGGGGCTATCTATTATTTCTTATTTGTATGCCATAGCTTACGCTTGCAACATCAGGGACATAACTTGCGCATTGCAGACACTTTTAAAATTTAATCACTTCCTTCTTGAAGAACCCAATACTGTATTATCTAGCTAGAGAAAACCTCGGAAGGTAGCTTATTCCACATTTTAACACACAGGATGAAGGACCTCTAGAACCTCACACTGGGTTAATTCCGTGCCAGTGGCATTATAATAATTAATAAATTATTTGGCAAAACTGCCTATTGTAAAAAAATAAGGGACTGCTTATTATAAAATACTAAGTTTTTATACTATTTTTCAATCTAATTTAGTGTGTTCGTGGTCTGGGGCATATTACGGTCCGTCAACACCATACCACACTGTGATTGATGGTGGCGTCCGATCCACCTACCAATATTAATTTATCACGTGTCCAAAAATAAATAGTGACAAATAAAATTTTGAATTATAAAATGAATCCACTTTAGACTTTCGAATAATTAAAAATACTTTCATAACCAAAAAATACACTTTCACATTTCACTTACAAATATCAGTCGGCTTTGGACATTTAGGTTTTAAATTGGGTCAACCTGCAGGTTTTATTCAATATAAATAGTTTTATTCTGAATTTTTCTGTACCTATCTTAAGGAAATATGTTCTTAGAGAGTTTAGTTACCCACCTACAGAAGTTTGTTACAGAGATGCTAAGTATATGGAAATGAATAAAGCAATATAACACTTTTTGATGTAAAAATGTCAATAGATGACTTAACTACTATCATCGCAAACGGACGTTCGTTGCATTCCGCGTTTGTAAGTACCGGCTGAAGACAATTTGGCACGATGCCCGCACTTCCAAAGTGAAAGGAGTTTCATATCCGGATCGAACTATTTAGTATTTTGAGTAAACTATAAAACCCGTTGCAAATATTTATAGAATAATATTACACGACAAAAAAATACAGTAGAATCCCAACTATCCGGATCAAATAAAAACAATGGTATTCCGTATAATAGAAAATCCGGTAATCGATTTCAAAGCCAAATCAAACAATATGTATGTATGTTTTTAAATTTAAATTTTTATTATGTATGTATGTAATATGTTTCAGATCCCTCGTTTAGATAATACGATAAAATCAAGAGCTATAACTATAACAAATTACATCTTTACGTCACGTTGTTTGTCCGTGATGGACTCCTAAACTACTGAACCGATTTTGACCAAACTTCGTAACTATCTGTTATTTGATCCAACTTCAAATTTTCATCTCAATTTATAGTCGCAATATTATTTTATTGCAAATTATTTGTCTATTATCTGTTAGCTCCAAACGACTCTTCAATAGATGGCGCAATGTTAAAACTACAAACGTTTCATATAAGCTACAATTTAATAGCATAACCACCACGTGTCACAATTATCTCTTAGCTCCAAACAATTCTAACAGAAGGCGATAGCTGTTAACTGCACTGAGTAAGTATTCAATAGATGCCACTATGTTAAAAATATATTTATAAACGACTGCACCGAATTGGATAATTTAAGTTGTGTTTATTATTGTTAGGGCAAGGTTTATATGAAATAAAAAAGAGTCAAGTGGGAGTCAGACTCGCGCACAACTGGTAAACCTATTGTAATGACATTTTGGTAAATGGTTGTGCACACCGCTGGGGAAGGTTTTTGAGAAATAAAAATTGGTCAAGCATACGCTGGGGTTTCTGAATTAGACAACCCTTTCAAAATAGGTGGCACGCCAGTTGTTTTAAAAAGAGAAACAATGTTATCCGGGTCAGGTATCTGTTATTTGATCCAACTTAAAAGATAGGGTAGTTTTTATCTCGATCTGTCAAGTGCGAACCGGACTCGGGCACTTTAGGTAAAAACCAACGTTCGCTGGGTTACAGAGGGGCGGCAGCGGAACATCGTTCCGCTAGTAGTACTATATAATTCAAAATTTCATAATGGAATCAGAATTCTTTTTAATGCCTGATATTGTAGAAGTTCCTGCACCATATATTTTGCCAACTCTCTGCCAGATTCACCATTTTTTATAAGGTGCATTTCGTTTACTGCTTCAATGCGTTTTATGTCATAAACTAGCCAAGTGCAGTACATAAATTCTGTATTGCACACTACAAATCTTAGCTCAAAAACTTTAGTTGAATAATTGACATTAAGCGCATAATATACATTATGCCGGTGAACAAAACGCCTATTAATTATCTTCACTCGATACTCTTAATTACCACTAACACCACCACATACCACATTTTAGATTTTTCACACAAAACGTATGGTAAAATAAAAGACAACCTATCAGTTGAACGGTACCAAAGAAAATGAAACAAACACTACCGTGCAAACAAATGAGAGCGGGAGTATACGGACGGAGGTGGGTATAAACTCATAGTAACATGTCTCGTAGCGCCGTCGTCAAAACATTTGTAAAACGGCAATTTGAGCCGTGACGAATGAGTCCGTATAATCGGATGTCCGGATAATCGGATGTCCAGATAATCGGAATTCTACTGTAACTATTTTTAGATTTTGCGGCTCTCTTTGCTATAAATTTGCGGTCTCGGCCAGGATTTAGAAACTATAACATGGGCTTTGATTTGATGTCAAAATTTGTGCTTGGGAAAATATAAGATAATAAGGCGGCCTAGCCCGAATCGTAATATGGAATGAATTACCAGGGTACAAAGGGTGTTAACGGCACCCTATTATTACAGCCTACACTATTTATGAGTCTGTCTTTAGAAGCGTAATAACTAGCAAGCTGAAATTTTCACACACTATAACATGTTACGGCGGATTTCTCTAAAAGTAATAAAAATAAAAAATTTGAAAAACAATATTATTTTCTACAATGTTTCTTTATTTTTGCTATATGGTAAAAACAGTATATCACACAAGGTTCAAAATTTGAATAATGGTAATGTAAACCTTGAGGTAAAACAATAAATAATTTCAAATAGGTCAACTGTTAGGTCGTTAATAAATATAGTTACAAGGGCCTACAATTTTACAAAAGCAAAATGACTATTAAGTTACCTATTTATAAGAAATTGTTTCAATAAGAATTAGCATTGTGGGGTGGTACGGAACCTTTAGTCAGCGAGTCTTAATCGAACCTGACTAGTTTTATTTAAAAAAATTGTTGAAATTGAGCTACATAACTTGACTGCATTGAATTCATGTAGGAAGGAAAGTCATGTAGTTATCAAATTTGTATGAAAAAATGTATGCTGGTTTCTACTTTTCCCCTAGTCTCCTAATATAAAATTAGCATGTGATTTTCAGAAATGTACTGACAATTTACTAATATTATTGACATATTCAACAGTTAGGTTTACGACAATATTTATCAGTCATTGTTTAGTATTGCTCAAAACTTCTTATAAAACTCATACGTTACTAGTGTCAAAATAAAAGTCGTTGTCATGAGAAACCAAACCCAATAAGTTAGAAATAAAATTATATCCGTACCAATAGCTTTTTTTAGGGTTCCGTACTTGAAAGGTAATTAGGAACCCTATTAATATAAGGCTTCGCTGTCCGTCCGTCCGTCTGTCACCAGGCTGTATAACATGAACCGTTATAGCTAGACAGTTGAAAGTTTCACAGAAGATGTATTTCTGTTAACAGATACTAAAAAATAGAAAAAAGTAAATATTTAAGGGGGCTCTCATACAAAGTACGTGATTTTTTTGCTCGTTTTTGTAGATAATGCTACGGAGCCCTTCGTGCGCGAGTCCGACTCGCACTTGGCCGATTTTTTTACTAGACAGATGTTAAAATCTACAATATGTACATGTTTGTTAATAATTGGCATGAGACTGCAAAAAAACATGCTTTTTAATAAATTATCTTGTTTACGACTTTTGGTAAATTTTTCTTGCAAATTAAATAAGTACCTTTATTAATAATTAATATAGTTCGCGTGTAATTTCAACAGTTATACTATGTATAATTATAGTAACTATTGCGACTAGAAAATAGGAACACATTATATTTATAAGTATATAATCACAGGAGAAATTCTTTAACATTACAGTTCTTTATTTTTCATACTTTGAATGAACCTATGTTCGTGTATTTCCACAATCTTTGTGATTGGTGCACACAGAGCATGTGAGTTATGAGTTTTGCGTGCGACTGACAGAAATGTTTGAGGCTCAATTTGTACAGGTGCTGTAGTTTATTTTCACAATATGGGTATGTGGAATTGTGAAGATATATTGCGGTAAAAATCTTATTCCTACACTTCTTTTTTTACAGACATTTACAGGCTTCTATTTATTATCAGACAGAAACTGTTGAAAGGTGGTACAAATAGTTTTGCAAAAAAAAAATTGACTACCTTGCGGTAGTATGGCGGCCATTTGGAACCGTCCGAAAAGTATGGCATCGTGATGTTCGTGATGACGATGATTAGCTGTGCAAAAATTAGCTTGGTACAAATGATCGAATTGTTTTTTTTTTTAAAATTAATGTGTTCGCGTCGGTATGGTGGGCTGTAAGTTACACCGGAGAAGTATGGCATTATGCTACCGACTACTTTTTTTTATGGACAATCGGAAAATACAAGGATTTTTGTGGAACCAATCGTTCGACACTCGTTTTTATCCGACACGTTCGACTAACGCCCACGCGATTGGGCCGCCGGTACCAGCGCTATGACCATATTTTTTCTTTTCGTCATTACGTAGTTAGACCGCTGAAGAACCGCCATACTGGTACAAATGACCCAATATTTTGTGTCACTGTCTCCCGGTCTATTATTGCTATGTCAGAACAAAGCCTTAGAGCGCCCCGCCATTCCGTTTTTGTCACTTGATGACGGAATACTTTAAACATATTAAGGTTACTTATTACCTTGTTTGGAAATGGCAGTATGAGCAATATTCACCATGAAGTAAACGACTTTAAATCGTAGTATTTGAAAAACGGGACGTCGAATTGAAAATAATAAAAGAAATCCTACATATACATAGAGTTCTTTCCCAAACTTCATTCCCATAGGATCAAAGGTGTAGGCGGGTTGAGAGTTTGACATACAGGGGCATTAACTCAGCAGAAAAGATTAACTCTACCTTGTTGTAAAATTAATTGCAATAGAAATAAGACCGACTGATTTAAATAATTAAATTTCGGCATATTTTAATTAAAAAGTTATACTGTTGAACGTAGGCTTTCCCCAAGGATTACTTAGGAGATAATTAGGAGAGAAACTTAATACTATTCTAACTTATACTTACGTATGCTAAAAACGGCTACATTTAGCAGAAGTGCTATCTACAACTTACAGTTTAAACCTAGAAACTGTACCTACTAAACGTTCATGAAATACCTTATAACTGGTTACATATTTTTCTAGAAGCATATTTTTGAAATTCACTTTGCACAAAGACAAGAGGAAGAGGATAAAAATATCAATTGGCGGCGCTAGTGGATGTGAGGGACCCTCTTAAGTAGTATCTTAGCAGCGACGTATTAATAACGGTTTTTCAGCTAACGCCTACCATATAGATTAAGCAAGGTATTTGCCCTTACGTTTCCAAATCTTTTAAAAAAAAATAACGAACCGTCATAGATATAACAAATGAAATAAATACTACAGTATCGCTTGAGTTAATCATTTTCAAAAGATAAAAAATCTGTATAGAGATTCCCAAGGGATCCGCTTAAGGAATTTAAGGCCGAGTAGCTTCCTTGGTAATAATTACATTAATTTTGCTAAAGCCTGAGCGTAAAAGAAAATTAAAAATTATTAAGACAGTAATTTTATTTATTATTGTTTCATGTGTTATTTTATATGTAATAGTATACAATATACTAGCTCATTTAAATTTCAACTCTTCTGATTGAAATTTGAATGAATTTGTTGTTTAAGTCAATAACTGATATTGGTCCTGGCTTTTATATTTGTTCAGAAACATCAATGCCAAATGTATAATTTATGAATTCATAAGAACGTTAATATTGCCGAATTTTGTATGTATCGAACGAAAAGGGATGGTAGAAACAAGGCAATCCGGCGAACGTTGTTCCGCTGCCGTCGCTCTGTAACCCGGCGAAAGTTAGTTTCTAACTAAAGTGCCCGAGTTAACATATCGAGATAAAAACTATCCTATCTTTTAAGTTGGATCAAATAACAGATAGTTACAGAAGTTCGATCAAAATCGGTTCAGTAGTTTAGTAGTCCATCGCGGACAAACAACGTGACACGTAATTTTTATATATAAAGAAGATTATCAAACAACAACTTTGTAATAAAGCATACCACAAAATTTCAGACTATATAAATGATAAACATTCATTAGACTAAAGATGCTCAATTACACGACGCAATGGTAAACCGAATTAAAATATCAATAATATAAAATTGTATGTTTTTATTTGAATTGAATAATACGTACTAGTTATATTGTTAACAAACTGTTTTTTTAGACCCTAGAAAGATAATCATATTATAGTGATGTACAATAACATAATCATGTGTAAAATCATCTTATGCGTCAAGTTTCAATTATTGATTTGAATGAACCTATCTTTATTTTATATTTAAATAGATAAAATAAAAAAAAACACAATTTATGTATTTATACATATTTATTTAAATATAAAAAAAACAAAAACATTGTAAACCTCTTCTGTAATTAACAAAATTTTGGAATATTTTTTATTCCAATAATCAGCCATTTTGACTTATAAACTAAATGATGAAGATATAAGGTATATAAAATAAACATATAGTAACATAAACATTGGTTAGATATTGCTTTGGCACATATCAATATTATGATCTTTAATATTATAACTTTTTGCATTTATACACGAGCATATGAATTTCCTCATCTATAAAAGTTTATTCTATGTTGCTTTGCACGTCATCTTATGTCCTCTTTCGTGGTCTTCTGCTTCAATATCGGTGTCCTCGGAGGTAAGCTCGTCATTACTTCTTCTTCTTATCTTAAAGAACTGATAGGGTTACAGTATTCATACAAATCCAAATCTTTACTCCCCATCGTAACGTTTTTTATTCAACATAAAATGATAGTAACGGTAAAGTTATATTGCAAAATCGGTGACACTTACCTCAATGATACGTACGCCTCACTAAACCCAGGGACGAGCGAGATGTCCTAAACACAACAACGGTTCGTACTATTTAGAACGATAAAAAAGCAATATATGGAACACGCATATGTCAATTTTACGTAGACTATCTTTCAAGATTAAAAGAGTTTCTATCGAGTTTCTTGCCGAATTATTCTCGGTAGAAATCAACATTGTAAACCGAAAGGGGGAGGTTTTAAAAATAGTAGTCCATAACTTTGAAGATTCAAAAGTATATTAAAAACCTAATTTGAAAAAAAAAAATACTGACTTTAAGTAAATTTCCTAGTCTTTTGTCTTCATGCCAATGGCTATAAAATAGTACATTATGATACAAGTGATCTAAGCAGCCCGTGTATTAACCAGCAGGAGTGTGTATTATGCAGAGGTTACGACTCTCATTGTTTTCAACATACTTAAAGGACAGTAAATACTTATATTAGTGTCAAAATATTGTCAAAAGTTGATATTTAATGGAATCTAATAGTTTTAGAGTAGAAGAACTTGGTACATAGGCATAATTTCTTCATGCTTGTAGTTACCCCATCTGTGCGTAATGGACGCCATTAAGATGCTGAACATGATGCAGTAAAGGCTGCTTTATGAGCAAATGTGTTAAAAAGAATGACAAACACCTGTAAATTAAAAATGAATGTTTTATGATTTTTTAAATTAGGAAAGTTATGATTTATTGATTTCTTTGTTTTTTGTCGACCATTAAAACAACATTTCAATAAAGCATTATTAAAAAAAATCCGCCTTAATACATTAATGAACCTCAAAAGTTCTTGCTTTGCAGTTTTGAATTCCCACAATAATTAATAGGTATATTTAATTGGTTGGTAGCCAAGATTATTCGAGAAACTAATGTTTTTATCTACTTACTTAATCTAATGTTTATTTTTTTAATTTAATATTTTACTGTAAGTAAAGTAAAAAAAGTTAGAAGTATAAAACTAATATTATTAATTTTCTTGAATTCCTTGATTTTATATTGTTTATTCTATTGCAGTTGAAAGATATAGTCCTGTACAGGGTAGACTGACAAACTTAGTATAATAGCAGAGTTATAGAGCAGCTACAAAATTTCGTTCAGTCATCCTTCTTATCGCTGAATTCTATGATCATTTGGCTAGAAAACCGACTATACGCTATGTTAAATACGTATATTTTATACCTATCCAAAATTATCTTGTTCGTGTGTAAAGTGTATTCAATGTTCTATGTGCAAAGAGGAGAGGAAATATACTTAGTTTGTTTTGGTATGGCCTCGCCTTAAAACCTCAACATGTAATCTACATCGGCAACAGAAGAGTTTCATACGCCATTGACGACCACTCGGCATCCCGAACCCTCATCAAACTGACGTCCAGCGGGTATACCGGGCAGTTAAAGTATCCGTCTGCGGTCACTACACTGTGAACAATTATTGGGAATAGCCGGCCCATTTTAGGCGAGTAAGTATCTACTTCATTTACCTTTTTTATATAAGATTTGATGTAGCTTTTAATAAGATTATTTTTGGTAAAAAAAAGGATACCTTATACCTGTTATATATTATAGCAATTTATAGCCGTTCGATAGTGTAACAACTGGGTAAACATGTATCTAATTCTTGGCCATCGAAGGCATCTACAGAGCAACGGCGTGCGCCGAGATGGGGGACGTCTAGACGTTGTCGAAATTTTTTGAACGTCAAACGCAATGAACGACTATATGAACAAAATATTTTTTAGGTTGTGGTGTAATGTATTTCATCTGTAGGGGTGTTCAAAAAAAAACTTTTTATTGCCAAAAATAGTAAATGATCTCCAAAAATTAAACCCCATTTTAATGTGAAATGATATGCAAAAAAATAACATCTAGCTATCCTTTCACAGCAAACATGACCAAAGTAATCATTGTTAACCTAAAATTAGTAAATGACCACCAAATCTTTTACTATATTTTCATTTAAAAAGTCATCCAAATATTTAACTTCTCGCTATCGTATAACAGTAAATTATCTACTCTGGATAAATCATTGTTTACCCAAACGTAGTAAATGAACTCCTAATGTTTGACCCTATTACTACTGTAAAATGTTCACTAAAATCTGAAAGTCTAAGTCTATATTTATTAACATTATTAAAAACAAATTTTATTAATTAAAAAACATTATTTCTCCTGAGCGTTTGTTTAATCAATTATTCATCATATCAGCTCATGTTAGTCCACTGCTGGAGATAAGCCTTCTCTATGGTGTTCCATTTCTCCTGGTCCTCTGCCTTCCTCATCCAGCCACCCTTATAAGGTCGTCGGTCCACCAGGCTGGAGGGCGTCCCACGTTTCGCCTTCCCATACGCGATCTCTACTCTAGGACACGTCTGCTTCATCAGCCAGCCCACTGCCACTTCAGCTTGCTAATACTGCGAGTTGTGTCGGTAACTTTAGTCCTCTTCCGGGTGTCCTCATGTTGAATTCGATCCCTCAGAGACACTCCGAGCATAGCTCGCTCCATTGCACGCTGAACTTGTGAACCTGCTGTAAGTGTCCACGTTGCACAAATTGCTCGTCAATAATCTTTTTATTAAATTGTTGTAATTTTGTATTGACCAGGTATTCTTAGTTTTGATAAATTCCTGTGCGCTTGTACAGTCATAAAATCATTTCCGATCGAAAACCAAATATTTACGTTCACTTCGACATTTTTTCATATGCTCTGGGACTTCATCACCGTCTGCCGCTGATTTTAATGAAGCACTTAACAATGGAGCACATGAACTCGGTCCCGCTAAGTTTTCGTTCGACATTGTAAAAAAGATACCAACAAGCAGGATAATTAAACTTCACACGCGACAAACGCAGGTGCTCAGGCGTGACTGAATTGGATATCTGGGGCCTTATTGGGAACAGTCTCGAGCTATTCTAATTCGATAGAGAAATGTATGCATATACATTCACTAGTTTCGAGAGGTAAGTCAGATTTCCATACATTTTTTGTATTGAATTCCGGAGTCCGTATAGTCGGGCGGCTGCGGTGTCTGGGAGTCAAGCGGGAAAGGCTTGTAAAACGCGAGATTTAACTTAATTTGCCGTCATTATACTTTATTTGGTAACATGACTACATTTTATGGTAATCATATTAGTTTACTTAGGTACATAAGGTGCATTAATTTGCTTACTAAGATTTGGTGATAATTTATTACATTTGGTCCTTGAATACAATTTAAAGTGCAATCATGACTAAAAAAGCTAGAACCATTTGTAATTTTTAACCGACTTCAAAAAAAGGAAGAGGTTCTCAATTCGACTGTATATTTTTTTAGGCTTTTTTTTTGGTACATGTTTCGTTTGTTTGGTAAGAGAGTGGTTCCTAAAACTAGGCTGTACGTAGGCACTAAGAAAAATTACTATGACTTACCGGTTGGCATCAGTTTTTTTGTAAAATGTTTTGTGTAAAATGGGGTGTAGTGTGCCTGTGAATTTGAATGTTTTGTGTTTCTCTGTGTCACTGTCTTTTATCCACTTAATACAAAATGCAACCGCGACTTGTCAAAGATTATAAGTGACTGAGGCGCCGGTGCACACAGAGTAGGCGCAACGATCCTTTTAAACCTACCACGCCGGACCGACGGCACGCTTAAGGACTGAATCCCCTACCAAGACCTCTGCAACCCGCGGGGTACCGTCCGAACAGGGGAATAATTTTACGATGTGACCTAAACGCCATTGCAAGGGCGGTAAATTTGAGTCCTTTAAGAGTAAATGTCTTCGACGGGCGGGGGTTGGTTTTATCCGTTCACTGAACCCGTTGCTGTAACAAATATAAATATTCCGAAGACCACCGACGGTGGAACAATTGCGTTATTTGTTGAAGCAGCTAAAAGGATATAACCGATTAACTGACACATCTATGAAGGGGAATTCAGGCAAGGAGGTTAAGGGACTACCGATCAAGAAATGACTTGGTGTTAGTGCTCCCAGGTCATTAGGATCCGACGAGATCGGACAAAGCGGTCGTGATTTTAACACCGCTGCGACATTGCAAAATACCGTTCGAAATTCCTCAAATATGAGGACCGACTGAGGTGAGTTTTGGCGACCTTGACAGCTGCTACGAAAATACTGCCCCACGAAAAATAGCCGGGTGGATCAAAAATCCAAGTCACGCTCCGTTTGGACAACTCCGAGTGAATATACGTGTGCTTGTCCGACACTAAAGAACGAAGTCACGAAAGTCACGAAACTGAAGGACCTCCTTCAGATAGCGATCTGCACACTTAAAATTCGTGCCACAGTCCGAGCGAACTAAATGAGGGAGACCACGCCGACTGACAAACTGCGACAGACATGCGACAAAGGCGTCCGTAGACAAGGCTGAAACGAGACCAGATGCACAGCCTTGGAAAACAAACAGACGAAAACGCATAAATAGACCTTAACCTTTTGGTGAAGTGTCCCAGTCTGCTCAACAGCAAAGACATTTAACCTCGGCAGAGGGTCAACAAACTCCACAACTGTATGAGACCAAGTGTCTTCAGGAGAGGCCAGCCAGTCAGGATCCCACCAGAGCAGGTGATTCATGACTTGCGAGGTAATCAGGCCCCGTAAAGCGCAATCTGAGGGATTCAAGGACCCTGGCACGTGACGCCAATCCAGAGACACCGCAGAAGACTGGATTTGGGAAACATAATTGGCCACGAAGATCTCTAGGGTATGAACGAACGCTTTAAGCCAAGACAACATGATTTGGCTGTCTGTCCATGCCGTGAGGGATTCAAATTGGACCCATTAACCCAAGGTGAGAAGACATAGTTGAGGAGTCGCGTCAACAATGCAGCTCCTGATAACTCCAGTTTGGGGATTGTCAATTTGATCCGCAAAGATGCAACCTTACTCTTTGCGACCACCACACTGACGTGGACATGACCACTGCTGTTAACGGTGCGTAGATAAACGACAGCCGCATAACCGGATTTTGACGCGTCAGAGAAGCCGTGAAGACTGGCCCGATAACGACCTGAGTGTAAGATCGACCGAGGCACGGAGACATGTTGAAGGTCCGAAAGTGTCTCATAAAAGCGTAGTAGTATAATACAACAAGTCTCCGGTCAACAGGGTATCCCAGTCGAGACCAGAAATCCAGAGCACCTGTAGGAAACATTTGGCCCAAAGAACTGCAGGAGCCACTCAACCATTGTGATCAAAGACACGCGCTACTGTGGACAGAACCAGCCTTTTAGTCCACCTCTTCATTGTGTCCGACGGTTCAACCGAGTAGGTGAAGATATCCTGACCTGGCCGATACTGAACTCCAAGGACCGCGATGGATTCAGAATTTTCAGGATTCTGGAAGAGGTGGGGCTCCTGCTGATGTTCTGACGGCAAGTCGTCCAAGACGGCAGGGGAATTGGAAATCCATTTCCTCAGTTCGTAAGCATCTGCCCGTAACAAGCTGATTAGCTCATCCCTCAGGACTAACGCCTCCTCCACGGACGAATTACCCGTACAAATATCGTCGACGTAGGCGTCAAAAGGGAAGACAGCAGTTAAATGTAGCAACGAGCGAATTTCTATAAACGGGTCCGACTTTAGCCCGTAGGTATTGGTGTTGAGCTCATAAACCACCAATGGAGAGGCCGGATCCTCTCTCCACAAAATGCATGAGGCATGATGTGGAACAAAATAATGTTCGTTGCCTTCCAACTCGAACTGCGAAACCGACATATGACCGAAAGATTCGTATTCGCGCATAAAATCCACGTATTTTGTGCGGAATTCTCTATCACGACGCATCCGGTGCTCCATGGAGAATAACCTTTTTTCGGCTATTTTCCAGGAGTCACCCAGGTGCGGACGAGGGGATAGGAAGGGCAGTCGAGTAAAAAATTGACTAGAACTTAAACGACCCGTGCGAGGTTCCCACCTGCCCCGACGAATCCGTAGAAGCCTGAGATGCGAGAAAATGTGCTGGGCCCATAATAACAGATTCGAGATCAGTCGGAACAGTTACCAACCCACCTGGCTGGAGTAACATGGCCTTGTCCAATCCGAGCAATCCAAGGACATCAGCGCCAAGCAGAAGCTCCACAGGACCAGGTAGGTGGAACCTTTTATCGGCCAACTGCAGACTGGACGAAAGATCCAGGACGTCTGTCGGCAGGGGCACCTGAGGGTGATGACCCAAAATATCCCTCAGGACAACAGCGCCTAGTTAATACCGCATACTAGGATGGAGTAAGGATGAAAAGGAAAACGAGACTGTACCCACGACGTTATCCACCCGTAGACCCCCTACTCCAGAAATCCCATAACTCTGTGAACTTACCTGGAAGCGGAGACGTTTCACCAGCCACGGCGACATAAGACACCCCTGAGCGCCTGAGTCCAAAATGGCGCGCACAACTACACCAAGTCCGCGCGGTTAATGGACTAGAACCTGCGCGGTGGGCAAAACAGTTGTGACAGGTGGTAGAGAGACTGGTGAAACGGCTGCCACGAGTCAACGGGCATTGGCCCGACCCAAGCTCCGTATTTGGCTCCGGGACTCCTGTGGCTCTTAATGCCCCACGCTTGAACCCGTATACGGGTCCATATACGGGTCCAACGCGGGCATAAGTGGCTGCCGAGACGCGCGTGCCAACATTTAATTAAAAAATCCTCAGGAAGAGGATGGGCGCGGGCGGTTCAGGACCGACCATTGTGGAAATATATGTGGAAGGCCTTCGTTCAGCAGTGGACATCGTCTGGCTGATATAAACGAACGAACGAAATTCTTTAAATTCAAAACGTACAGCCATAGTTTTCCATTACATTCAAAAATAGGTTTAGGGGGAAAAACGTTCTCATATTTTTCAACAAAACACGGTTGTTAAATTTTCTGAGATGATCCCTAATACAACGGAAAAGTTTTCTATAAGGATAATTTAGACAGCGTCAGCCACTGAAGAGTTTCATACGCCATTGACGAGCACTAGGCATCCCAAACCCTCATCAAACTGACATCTAGAGGATAACGCGTGGGCAGTTAATGTGTCTGTGGTTACTAGTCTATGAACAAAATGAAAATAGTGTGCCTATTTTACACGTTAGAGTATTGCCTTACCACACTTTTTAATCGAATAATTCATAATAAAGCTTGGAGTAGGAAAAATTAGATTATTATTATAATTATAATTCTAGTCAGCGTTATGTTTTTGAATATATTTATTCTTTCCCGTAGTTACGTTTTTCGACATAAATCCAAACTAAATATTCGTTTTTTAGGGTTTACCTAGTTTTGTCGGTGTTAGTTAGAAGTGAATAAGGTCTTAATTTCCACCTTCTTCATCATTTCCATCTGCACAATGTTGATTGACCTCTTGTAAATTAAAACTGGCAAAGGAGGTATATTATCCTGCCCCTCCCTGGTCTTTTATTTTACCTTTATTAATTGTAAAAACGGCCAATTGCGTGTCGTACACTGTTTTTTGTATGTTAAAAAGCGTGAAAACCGATTTTCCGCATCGCCAAGCACCGCCGCCCACTAATATGTTATTCGAACGTAAACACTATTAATTTAAGGAGTATTATTATTAGGTAAAGTATTTTTTGTTAATTTTACATGGTTAAAAATTGAATTAATTAGTTAATTAATGAATACACTCAATTGCACTCAGTATTAATTAGGTATTGTTTTTAAGATTCACGGTTAATATCAGTATTAATTATATTAAAATCTAAAGATTAATTTTGAGACTGTAAAAATTGGCGGCCTTATCGCTGAAGCGATACCAGGCAAACTTTAAGTTAGGAGTAGGTAGGTGATGCAGATTAGAAATAAATGGATAATTACTAATTTTACCAATTATTATATGTATTATTATTATTATTGGCATAGAATATATGTCTATCAATAAATACAAAATACAAATAAATACATGAAATAAAAGAAGTACAAAATTAATACAAACTAATACATAAAATAAAATAAACTTATATTTACAACCAGCTTAACAACTTCATCTAAGTAATTACGATATACATTTTTGTTAGTTGGTCGACTATTATTCGGAGGTTATTGCACAAAAATCTGGAGTACTCGGGTCTCACCTTCGCGGGGCAAAATGGACGGAAGTACATCTCAGTTCTCAAGACCTGGTTTACTAAGTCTTCACTTTGTCAATAAATATGAGTCTTTTGCTAAATTACAGCTTTCTATTCAAGATTTTATTTAACCACTTTGTTAGCGTATTTAATATGAGTATAGTGTTACTAAATTACAGCTTTCTATTCAAGATTTTATTTAACCACTTTGTTAGCGTATTTAATATGAGTATAGTGTTACTAAATTACAGCTTTCTATTCCAGATTTTATTTCATCACTTTGTTGGTGTAATAGATATGAGTACTAATGCCAATTTACAGCTTTCCAGTCCTAATATTCTCTGATCTAAGCCACGGACAGACGGACATGCTAAAACTATTTTACAAGGGTTCCCTTATTGACTACGGGACCCCTAAAACGGCAACACTCACAACAACATATTATAATAAAAATTGGTCAGGTGCGAGTCGGATTTGTGCATTCTGTGGTGGTACAGTGACGCGCACTTTTTCGTTAATTTTTTATAAGAATTTGCTACGGAAATAACACAAATATTTTTCTTTCTTTTTAGTACTTGGATAAAAAATGTGGATCACATCTCGTAGACCTAAAGTCTATGTTATAAAACTAGTACAGCATAGTCGTTTCCGTCAGGCTCGCACCGACACATTTTCCCGATATTGCCTGTCACCCAAGTTGTGATCAATAAACTAGAAGTACCTACACAGGTTTTATGGAAGGAGCGGTAAAGTAAATTTCATCCCTTGCGAGAACCGCAGGGACTAAGTGAAGCCCGTTAAATGACTTAATTAAGTCATCGATACGTGTAGTATTTCAATACATGTTTTGAAGGATTTTAGTAAATATATTACTAATAAAAAAAATCCACACCCCATTGCGTTACAAAATGTCAACTGGAAAGCATCCATAGCAGATTAGAAAAACCATACAGTTTAAGGGTTTTTATATTTAATTCTTACAATTGAGACGAATCTCAAATGTCAAAAGCCGTCAAACCGTTTAAACTACAGCGCATGGCACAGAAATAGAGATATAGATACTTACATCCGCTCGAAACACATTTCCCACATTCGGCAGTCGGGTAATAAATGTATCGATTGTAAACAAACAATTAGTTATGTTTATTTTATTGGAGTAAGTACTGGCTGTGTCCTTTGGTTTTCCCTGCTAAAAAACTTTTGTCTTTAGGGATATCTCGACCAACAAATATTCTATATGTTAATTCAGAAAATTATGTGTCTGGCTTATTTCCACAAAAAGTTCCACAGAGTAAATATTTTTATTTAAATAGTACAAGTAATTTGTGTCAAGGCTAAGAGAAAAATGGTGACATCTAGAAGCTCTTCAGAATATTTTATTTACAGTCATTTTTCCCGGTATAACATCACATCATGCTTTAGCTTAATTTTTTTCCTTTCTATAGTTGATGTACTCAAGATAAATTTATTTAAAAAGTTATTGAAATGAACGGCAAGTGTGGACTATATTAATTCTAATTAAAGAATTTAAAGAAATTAAAGAAAAACACTTCTTCTTGTAAAGGGGCACAGCGCGGCTCCACAAGTAGTTCGCGTCTCGACGAACGGTGGAAGAGAGACTGAGTAAGCTTTTTCTGACTACTAAATCATGTTTAGGTACTCACCCGAAAATGTCGATGTTGCAAGAAAATAAGGTATTAAATTTTATTTAATACAGCAATACATAATATAAAAGAAAAAAAAATTTTGTACAATTCCATTTAAATTACAACAGACGCCGCCTCTCAACACTTGACGAACGATAAACTTTAACGAACGATTTTACTGTGTCTCTGTTGATGGGATCTGAAACGAATAATAGCAAAGCAAAATTTAATCGCGACACTGAAGTTCACGACATGATGATAAAATAACGCCGTTACAGACTTTACGAAGGGAGTGTAAAAGTTACATTCCCTTGCAGGTCTAATTGACTTTTCGTTTACAAAATTATATATTATAGCAAAATCGATCAGCCCTTAAAATTACTCACTAATACATAACAAACACTCACTAATACATAACAAACATAATTCGATAAGGAAGATGTTTGTGTTGCAATTCGTGATAGTAGTTCCTGGAATCTAATTTCACAAATGCTTGATAGTGCAACCAATTCCACAAATATCTGAACCAGTTTTGTCTATGCGGTATTATTATTCACTTCGAACTTCAAAACTACTTATTCAAAATAAAAATAATAATAATCGAAGATTTCCAAAATATTCCCTTCTGTAAAAGACAGACAAATTAATTATTCGATTATTAGCTTAAAAAATAAATTAATTTACAAAAATGTATGTGAAATAGTTAGATTTATATAAAGCTTGATATAAATAAAAATATATACTATATAATATTTGAGCATTTCCCAAATCATAGCACAGCTTAGCGACATTGTTAGATCTCAATGATCTAACTTGATGTAAGTAACTGACTATAATATCAATAATGTATAGCTCAAACTATTGGGGCTGGAAACCCTAAAATTTCCTAATTTTTGTATTCATATAATCATACATTAAACTCTATTTCACTGCATTTAGCGAAACCGCTAAGTGTATCAAGCGGATAGTCGAGGTTAGTATAGATATGCCCCAAAAATTACCCAAGCCGAGTGTATTATATAGCTCCAAGATAATGCAAATGACATATAGCACCTCCTACATTAATGTAGCTGGTATAAAATCAAGGGCCTGTTGTACGCAGACACCCAAAGTAAGTGAACCATTTACCTCACTCGTTCCAGTTAATCAAGCCATCACGGTCGCCGCTTTGCGGTTAATAGAATCGGAAAACCATCAGCGAAAGCGCCGTAACTCAGATTAGCTCGGGCTAACAACGTTATTGTTCTCTCACATTATCCTCTTCGTTGTCTACATTTGCTTGTGAAGTGAAAAAAATTACAGGCATCACCATTAAAAAGAAAAAGTTACCTCACTCTTTGATTTGAGTTCCATAAACGAAAGGATAAAACAGAATCGTAAGAGCTATTACGATTTTATTAAAGCTAAACTAAAAAACTAACTTAATTTAATTTTGAATGGGACGGAGTTCTCATTTTAAAAATTGAAATACTTTGCCTAAAGCGAAATTAGAATAAAAGATTAGTGAAAACACGAAGAGGTTTATATTCTAGTTTTTAAAATATTTAGTTGGTATTTTTTTATTGCATGGAATTATTATTTATAAGGCTTAACGTTCAGTTTTTTAGTTACTTGTAGAAATTAATCTGAGAGTGCGCATACATTAGTCTAAGAATTTCGATTCTTCGAAGAAATTCGGTTTTGTAATTGTGACTGCGCGATCAGTCGACTATAAGTAGCAATATCAATTCGAAATGCTTGCCTAAACAATGATGGCACTGACAATGCCCATTTCTCTGTGAGGAATCGTTAATAAAATATCGAAAATATTTTCAACGCAATAAGCGCCAAAAACGCTTTCAGTCAAAAAGGAAACTCGTCCAAGTTTATTACTATATAAAACAGTGTACAGGAAAATTTCATTTATTTTATGATGCCAAAATTGGTAGAGAGCTATCGTTACTAAATTTAAAAACAACTGTAGCAATTTCAACTTAAAACATGGTTTCCTCATTTCGTGGCTACATTAAAATTAATGGAAAACAAACTCTCCATCAAGAAACCAACAAAAGTTTTTACGCGCTCTGAGTTACAGCCACGTTTATTCATTCTTATGTTTTCCCTTTGTGAATGCATAAAGCATTGCGTAAACGAAAGGTTCGTTGCGTTCCTCATTTGTTAATGGGATTCCGAAACCTTTGGTTTTGCACATCTTTGTCAACATTAGTGCCTAAATTGTTGTGCCTTAACAAAGTTAGCAGTAAAAAGGTACCAGTGGTACACATTCGATAATGAAAGGGTTTTATGAAGGTGTTGATTGTATGCTACTAGGTTGGTCAGGCCCCTGGAATTTCTGTCTTTGCGGAATTCGTGATTTTTTTAGCTTCACCTTGTCTTGAAAGTTATCTCGGAACCCAAAACCGCTAGAGATGTCAACACTTATGATCCTACATTGGAATCTTGAGATGGTGAAGGGTGTGTTCTGGAATTGCTTTAGAAATACAGCATTTTAGAGCAGTTACCGTCAACTAAGTCATGTATGCGTCTGCTGGACAAAAAGCAAGCCAACTCGCTAACCCACTTGCGCAAATCTTCGGGTAGTCAGTAAGATGGCAACTTCGATAGAAGATCCCGGTGCTCCTCCTTTGCAGGCTAATTAAGGCGTTCTTATATTTTATTGTATTTATTTATTATATATATATATATATTATTAGTGTCTGTATGTCACGGCTTTTTCCATAATTTGCTTTTTCAATCAATTAATGTAGTACAGTCGTAGATTGTACTCGGATTTAATATTTATTTATTTATATTTATTAAATGTCTTTGAAGTTAATCCAAAAGGTAATTTTAACGTACATTTGATGAAATGTCTTTAAATTGCTTTATTACAAAAAGTTGCGACGCGCAGATTATGTCTGATCTCAGAAACTAAAAGAGATACAGCAAAGTGAGTAGGGTTATAGGTCTTAGGTTTCTCGACTTATTTATTAATTGAGTCGAGTTACTCGAGTTGTCTAAGAAATAAAAAAACACCAATTTTGTAATGAAATCAACTCAACTCTAACATTTATTCAGCATTTTAGTACTGAGAGCTTACCAATTTAATGAAGCAAACATAACTTAACTTATGTAAATTAATTTAAATAAAAAAAAATAGTACATAGTTATTAATAAATTTAGTTTTTTTATTCAGTTGTCTTCTTTCAAAGTCAAAAACAACAATAAGATATAAATTAATAAATATCACCATAGGCGGACCGTGAGCTGGTTTGCCACCTTAGTTTTATTAAAAAACAATTATGATTGGCAGGTGTTAAAATGACAGTCTACAAAAAATACTAAGGAAAGAACTCAAGAATTAGAAGAATTTGAATATACATAATATACATATAATTTATTGCTTTATTCAATTCAAAAGTCTAATGATATGAATATATGGTCTTTATCAACAATTTTATTGAAATCAGTAAACGGAATAGATTTGAAAAAAAGCATGCTTTTTATTAAATTTTGGAGATTTTAGTAACAATAAAAAATTCTCGCCCTCTAGAGTACTTATACCTGTTGGTATCTATCATAGACATAAAGAAATGGACAGCAAATTTCCTAGCCGGATGTCAGAAAAACAATTTTGCATAGGTGTGACAGGGGCAAAGCAAAACTCTGGTGTCTCTTCTCTTCAAATTGTTTAATAAACATCAACAAACCTAATGGGGGAAGATGAAAGAAAGAGAAAAGAGACCACGGATTCACTTTGTCTCTTTCTTAAGTGCGGCCAATTTTGTGAGGCTATTGCGCAGTCCAAAGGACAGATTACAAAACTCGAAGTCTATTGTATCTATATACATGCCTTCTCTAGTAACGTTAGTAGTACTTAATAACTCAATGTATATTATTATTTTTATTTAGTGATGATATTTCTAACTATGAGTAAAGGCCGGCAGCCATTTTATGTAGGTACTTACGCGGGCTTATTTCCTACCGGTCGCATAGGACCACGTAGTGCCTACCCTTTTGGGCTCGATCAAACACTCAGATCCATTTTCACACGCAGCGGTTATTTTTATTTCTTTTGAGGTAGGAGTGCCTGAAAAAGGTGTATTTGAATTTATATTGTTACAGAAACAAAGCGAGGGAAATACTGATAATGTTCGTATTATCTTTTATATTCTCAGTTATTAAATACTGTTTTTAGAAGGGGTAGGAATAGGTTTAGTTAATTAGGGTAGAAATTAAAACGACAAAATTATATTATGACAACATTGTTTTTAGTGCACTTTATTTGTCATATTTCTTTAATGACAATGTTTTATGTAACAATAGTATTTTAAACCATTTAATTACGTTATCTACTTTAAGTTAACGTTGATATAATTCAAATAATTTGTTATTCGACATCTTTATTTTAAACAAATATGTTAAAGTCGTTGACTCTCGCTATTTTTTAGGACTTATCTTGGTATCAGCTGTATATTAGACGTATTGTTGTTCACAGACGTTGCAGACATACGTCTTATGGTACTTGGGACATGGTAGGTAGGTATCATAAACAATGTTCATAGTTATTGGATTCCTTAAGAATCATATCTAAGCATATCTTATTAAATGCAATTACTAAGTAATTAAAAACAAATCCATTTGATATATTTTTTTTTATTAAGTACGTAAAAACATTTAAATAAATACAGTTAGTTTTTTTTTTCGTATTTGACCGAAAAACTTTATAAATAAGGATAAAATGGTCAAATGGGGTTGTTATTTAATTACTGTGTTGTATATTTTACAGATATAAGTCGGAATGCGGTTACACCTAGTTCTAGCCGGCTAAAGTTATGCAAGGTTAGGGTTGTGTTATGTAGGTATCACTCAGTTCTAGGTCAGAAGACTTAGTTGCTTTATAAGTATTCAGGGATTAGGTTTTTATGTGGAGCACTATATTATTTTAAGTCCAAATAATAGCGAAAGTGAACTTAACTTTTTTGCTTAGTTCAACTTACAACTATAATACATACATGAGAAAAAAAGTTTCATTGCTCATGTTGTAACCGCAAAGTAAGTGTTAAACAAGAACAGACTCTTGTTTAACATCAAAGTTTAAAATGAGCTTTCCTAGTTAGTAATTATTAGCTCAATAACCATATAATATAACAATAATATGATAAAATATAATAATAATATGATAATGGTATTCCGTCCCACAAACGTGATTGGTGGTGAACTATAGAGCTACTAGTCAGTGTCGAGAAAACTTTACAGTTTACAAATAGTAACCATAGGGTTGCCCATACAGATAATCGAAAATGGATCCAAGCAACCCAACGTTCTACTACTGTGCTATTCCATCCTTCAGATAAAAAGTGATAATATTTTATAACAAAACTTTTATATAGGTATTGTGATAAAATATAAATAGATATGTATGAAAAGTAATACATAATTTGTCAATCAAAAACGAAGAATAATTTTCTATAAAACTCGTAAATAATGATATTCGTACGATGTATACAAAAAAAATAGACAAAATATTAAGAATCAAAATATGGATTTTAATACCTTAATTGCATATTAATACCTTAATTGTGGATTGGTTCTCTGGAATTTTCTGGTAGCTAAATATTTTTAATTTCTTAGAATAATAAATAAAACATTTATAAACGATACGATGGAAGTCGCTCAAAAAAGTAAGTCCATTCATAGGTACGTATCTATTTTAAATTGAATTAACCATATAAATATTACTTAACAGAATATAATATAAGGAACGAAACATTTTTCTTTAGATCTCTTTAGGCCTCTTACTTAGGTAAGTACTCGTTGGTAAGAAGTAAGTGCTTAAAGTGAATGATATAATAAGTGTATTGTCATTTTTATTATGCCTACATCTTACCTCTAATTGTTACAAATTTCCATCTATATCTAAGCTATGTGTAAACTTCTTGTTGAATATAAATTAGAAATTATTTTACAAATTTTTGATGTAAATACAGTCGATGATTATACAATATTGATGATAATATTTGCTTGCATCTTTATATATTTCATTAAAAAATTATCTACTGCTTGCATATTTTATACTGACTTTATCCCGCGGCTCCTCCCACGCTTAACTTGGTTATCGGCAAAGGGTTCTTACTGCAACTCCTTGATTAAAGTAAGGAAGTTTTTAAGGTAAGCTATAGCTTTATCTATAGTTTGTTAACGTGGAATTCAGTTATAGTTATTCCTGTGGAAACTTTTTAATTACCCAGAATAAAATGTACCCTATGCCCTTCTGCTACTACGTCCTTTCAACAATCTCTGGCAAAAAATCAGCTTAATCGCTCAGTATATAGTGACGCAAAGCAATAACAAACAAACAAACAAACAGACATTTACAAATATATATTAGTTAGAATTGTATATTTGACTATGAAGTTTGCAAGCCGTAAAATAATTAAGATTGATAGACAATTATTTTTATTTTACAATAATTCAAAGTTTACAATTTATTTCATTTTTGCAAATGTAATTGCATTACTTACAGCCAACTATTTCTCGTTTAGAACAAATGGCTTAATAGTTTTGTCATGTCATTCAAAATGTTAACTTACAAAAAGAAGCTAAACACGTACAAAAATGTTATGTTAGTTTAGTACTACCAATTTTATTTAATATTTATCAATTAATATTTATTTATTACTCAGTCGCATTCATGATAAGCAAGCATTATTGGTGTAATTGTTTAATAACGTGACAGAAGCCTGGAAGTTAGCCTATAGTGTCATTAAAATTAATTCAAGTTAAAAAAATTAAAATTAGTAAATGTACTAAAAAAAAACCTAGATGTAAGTCTTTTAAAAGGTATTTGACGCAAATTTACTTTAGCGGAGAACCTATCTTGCAATTATTTCAGTCAACATAATTACTGATTTCTTTTGACAAACATTGTTCGTGAAATCTTTGATAGATATCACCATAGATACACACACAGAATCAATCGATTCTGACCAAAAATGCAATATTATAGCGACTTTTTTTAATTTACAGTCACATTATTTTAGTAACCATAATTTTAACATCATTATATAATATCCAATAACAAAAAGAAAACAATTATAAATTTGAAATATAAATTATTTGGATGAAATAAAAACGAAGGAAACAGAGCAACTATAAACTCACCTATAAAATTTATTATACATATATTTTTAGTAATACTGTTTATCCAAGAAGACATTGAGTAAGTAAACTACTTTACTAACTCATCATAAACATAACAGGTACCTTTGTTTACAAAATACCATCAGTTGAGTCCCATTTTTCTACTAACTTTGTATAAGTAACAAGATTTTTATACAATTTCGATTAATTGGTAAAAAAATGTCACTACGTTGACATCTACATTCTCATAAGGCTTCTTCGTAATAAACTCCTACGTTGATCTGCAACAAGAAAACATATAACTTACTAATAAATAATAAATAAATATTTTTGAACATTACACACAGTGCTGTCTGGTCGCAAAGTAAGCAAAACTTGTGTAATGGATATCAGACAACGGATAAAAATACATTAATAATAATAAAAATATAAAAAAAAATAGCTACAAGACGAAAGACAATACTAGCAGTTAGGTACTTTAGTAGAAACATAATATTTAGTATGTAGATCACATTCTAAGTAACATATTAATATTACAGTTGAAGCAATAATATATATCACAGTTACATTTTATGTACAACCTATATATGTATTATTATTATATATTAATTCCCATATGCATACATATCTACAAACACATTAATATATATTTATATATATATATATATATACACATCGGATATATATGTAGTTGAAGGGATTTCTGTCTCCTAAGCTAGGTTATACTGTATTATGGGAGTCAGCTTTTGACAGGACAAAGAGTAAAGAGTAAAAAACATGATATAATAAATTATTACTGTTAAAAGTAATATGATGGTAAGTAATAATTAATAAAGTAAATGTATCTAAGTTGGTCTGTAGAAGTAATTAATATTTAAAATGTTGCTTGCCTGTGTGTAAGTGTGAAATGGAGTATGAAAGAGAGAGTGTGTACGTATGTGTTATATGTCATAAGATTGAGTAAAATCGTTGGTTAATAAAAATAATAATAAAAGTAATCATGGACGGACATAAGTTCTACGGCTTAAGTAATTGTTCAGTTTCAAAGTAGCTCAGATTCAATAACCAGGAAGTTAATAAACGTTTATATCCAAATTTGGAACATTTATAAATAGAAAAGATTTTATTTGCTTTATTGTACTGTATTTGGGTGAAGGAAATATTGTAAGGTTCGATGTGTAAAATGTTTTTTGTTTTTCGCCTTAGTCTTTCTGAGTAATGAATCATATGAGATGGATCGATGCCTTCGCAAGATAACTAGCAGCATATACAGTTGTCTCACAGTCAGAAGTTCGCAGCCAGAGTATAATAATTGTGAAGTGGGATATCTTATTGGTTTATGGAGCACTATTTTAGTATAGCTCTCTGTACCCGCTTTAAACGTAATATTAAGGTTTAAGCAACACTTCCCCGGCCGTGATGCAGTAGGCAATAACGGATTGCGCTAAAGAAAACTACACTGTTTTGAAGAGATGTGGGATCCTCGAACCAGCTGAGAGCAGTTAAGTGCAATGGAGGATAGGTTGCAAGAGTGAACCTCAATATAAAACAAGTCTATAGATGACCGAAGATTGGACTTCCAGGCAAATGTGACAAATTGAGACTTAGATGCGTAAATTGTTAACAAGTTACTGTCTAGCTAGAGTTTAACCTTACCGAGATCGTTTTCAGCGGCATTGCAAACCTTGTTCCACGATTTACCATCTACAACAAGTGCTGTGCCATGGGTAAGTAATTTGCAGTTATTTAGAGACAATTGACACAGCCCATTAACGTTAATAATAAAAAGGGTTCATTGCTTTTTTTTGTAAATACATAAATATTATACATATATAACACCCAGTCACAAGAAAAAAAAATTTGTCTTGTGCGGGAATCGAACCCATGCCCCTCGATTCAGCAGACGGGTCATTACCCACTGAGCCACGGAGACGATTATGGATTTTGAAATGTATGTACGAGTTTTTATGCTCTAGAAGGGGGTAATCAGTGGGCTATGCACACACCCACATCGTAATGAGGAGGACAGCAGCTTTTTATCAACCATTTCCACCAGTCCCACGTAATAGGCCGTTTTCGCAACACTGCATCTGAGACGTGTATCTGGACTAAAGTGGAATCAGGCGTATATGGTCCCATATATCCCATGACAGGTATTCATAAAATAGACTTAATAAGAAATATAATTAATAAGTAGTAAAATAGACTAGAGACATAATAATTTATTCCCTTTGCCAGTGCTTTATATTAGTTATAAGACGAAAGTCAGGATTGGTTATCAGGGTAATATTTTTAGGGGTTAACCAGTGGCTGGACACACACCTACACTATAATGTGGGAGACAGCCTTTTTTCACCAACCACTTTAGTTCTGCGTGATAGGTGGTGAGACCGTTGGCGCAATACCTACTGCTTTTGACGCAGTGTATCTGGACTAAGGTGACTTTATATAATATGTCCCATAAGTCGTAAATTATAAGCTTTTAAGTTATGGGTTAAAATGAAACATCAGGGATAGAATAATATAACCCCTTCACCAATATTACACAAACTATAAGGAATACGTCAGAATTGATAAATTTTGTGAAGTGGTATTTTAAATAATAATTATATATTGTTTCAGAGCTAAGAAAATTGTAGTAACTCTTCTTGCATCTGTTATATACAGTGATTTGAATCAGATGAGGAAAAAATAGTTGAATTGTATGTAAACTACGCAAGGAAACAAGGGTCAGACAACCAGAACAGTAATCACATAATAGCTAAAAACACTGTAAACTTATATATAAGTATAGTAGACTATTATAAATTAAAGCCATTTTACACTACTCATGCTCTGAAAGAACCTTCATGCGTAGTCAGAAATAGGGTTGAAAGTACGTGTTTGCAGAGGTTTTTACTTTCTTGCCCGTTTAGAGGGAAGAAAGTAAAAATGAAAAAGCACTTTTTATTTAAAAGCTGACGAAACAATTAAATAGCTTCTTTTTATTTGGTATAGTGCCATCTGTGATTATAAAAGCGAACCAATTTAACTTTGAAAAATATAACTCACTATTTATAAACAACAGAAAACATAACCATAGCTTGTAATCGGTACAGCGCCATCTATGTTTATAAAAGTGAATTAATATTTGTTAATTAAATTAAAACTTTAATTAATTATATTTTATTATCCTCGCATTTGTAGTTTAAAGCACTATGTATCACTCGGGATGAAAGACGATTCCCACCTCGTGTGTTTTAAACTACACCCTCGTTGGTAATCAGTCACTTTCAGCCCTTGGTGTACAATGTACTATTGTTGAAATTTTATATGTTTTATCTATGATTTTTTTTGTTTGAATTTAATTTTTTTATGTATATCTCTAAATCTAGACCTGTACCAATGAATCTACTTTCAGTTCCTAGCTATGTAAGGTAAAATATAATCTCCAAGAAGTATTTTTTCTTGTTGTATAAGAAGTCAAAAATTTAAAACGTTAAGTTACTTTAGTTTGAATTTTAGTGATTCAGAATATTATAATTTTGGTATTTATAATATTAAACCCAAAAATTATACCACTAAGGTGGCAATCAAGCATACCAGGGGAATCACTCTCGCCTGCCGACCCTTTAAAAATCTAACAACTTCTTTCTTGAAGAACCCAATAATGTAGTCCTTAGAGTAAACCTTGCCAGGAAGCTCATTCCGCAACCCAAGCGTTCATCAGCGGAAGTTTCTCTGAAACTGCACTGTACGTGACCATAGCGAACGGTGCGATATGGTAGAAACTAGCCGTAGGAATCATTTCGAACAATATTCAGAACACATCCCATTATAAAAGCGGTAGAACACACAAATGTTTATCAATAAAAAAATTAAGAAAAGTGGACTAACATTACCATATCAGTGCATGTACTACACTACATGTATGGGGCAACCATCTTTTTCTGGAATCGTATCCAAAGGCGGCGATATAACCACATACGTATCACGATTTGCAGACTCCATCATACAATCATCATTACCAGCAAACAAAGGTGGAGGTGGAATTACATCATCATCAACCTCTTCTTCTATAGCTCCTTGTCTCTTACTCCTTCCAGGCATGTAGTTCATCACACAGGTCACCGCAATGAGGAACAAAAAGAATATGAACACCACGTCAAACATGATGAGGAAGTTTAGCATTACAAGTTGCATCACGTTACTGACTAGAGCGCAGGTTCCATCCTGTGCCTTGAGCTACATATATTTTTTTAGGGCTTGATATGGATAAATCGGCTGATGGCTTTTCAATCATTTTGTGACATTGTTTTGAATGTGGCGTAGAAAAAGACAAACGGCTGTTGTATCGATATCTGTAAAGAAAATAGTTTCTGTTGAATAAATATAAATGACTGTGTCTATCTTACCTATATGTACCAATATCTATAAAAGAAAATTCTTGATCGAATCTTAAATGTATTGTTTGATTTTTAAATAAAATCAATGTAAAAGAATATGAGAAAAGATATGTGCTTATTAAAAAAAACCGTCCAGGTAATAGTCTGGCTCGCGCACCGAGGGTTCTGTACAAACTGATTATATGTAGATAGTTCTTCCATCATAAGATCAGGTGTCACAGGTTCATGGTCAGTTTTTGGATTTTTTGATGTCGTGTAACTGGCATGTTTTCATTTGACATTTTTAGTTTCTCTAGTGGGTAATATAGTATTACCCTAATATCATACTATAGTGGATTTTATTTATTACGACCATGGTTGTAGTGACCATTAAGCTATAGTGACGTTCCTAACTAGCAAATCTTAGCTGTATATCGGTTATAGGAACGTTTCCTGGATGCGAAATGGTGTTCAAGATTGGTATTATGGGTATTAGAATATTAGAAACGTTTCTACAACTCGGAAAGGGCCCCTGATTTAGAATGTTAAGTGATATAGCTATTGTATTGCAGCTCCGCTTGGGGCTAATAAGATACATATTTGTCATATATTCGTTGTTCTTTGAGACTTTTCGGTAATATATTAGGGAATTTTAAACACTGGTATCACTAGGAAGTGATAAAACGACCACGCGAACACTGATATGCAACCATTGAGTGTTAATGTAGTGATTGCTATTCCTTCCTATTACAAATTCAATTACTGTTGTGTCGACTACCTTATAAATTTGGAAATTTGGAGACAAAAATAATTGTTAAGATATAATTTTTTTAATGTTAATGCTTCTGTATTCTGTAACGAGCGATAGTATTTTAATAAATAGTTTAAAATCACTTCCGCTTGCATTTTTATTGATATTCTAGTAGTATATCAATGGTATTTTTTGCATGCCCCTCGTTAATTCATTAATATATAGACAAATAAATATAAATTAACTAGCATATATTTTTAAGACTTTGATATGTAACTGAATAGAGTTGCGGTTCCTTATATACAATTCATCCCCCCGACCGACCTCGGCATGGTCGTAAAACCATCGTTAGGCGGCGTCAGCACGTACTAACGGCCCCAGATGACGATCTCGCTATCCGGATAGAGATTAGTCACAACGAACTCCCCTATTCCCTCTTCCCTCTAAACTCGACGCCGTCGTCCCCGGGTTCGTCGGCGCTCGCAAGGATACGCGAGGTATCAAAGAGTGCCGGGGCGCTTCTCGCCCCCACTCAATCGCAACCGCACCCACGTAACGCGGAACTCCCCTCCTGGCGGTGACTCTCCTTCGGGTTCGAGACTCACGCCGGTCGAAGGGACACCCCTGAGAGCGACAACCCAAGCCGAGGCGCGGGGAGCCCTTGAGCGTTGAGCGCTATACGGGCTGAGGCTCCTTCAGAGTCTCGCCCAAAAAAGCCCGGTGAAGCAGTAATGGCTGCAACAGCCAACTGCATTGTCAGTTCATAAAAAAAATATATATACAACCGATTTACAACATCTTGCAGCCATAATAAATTTTAGGTCCTGTAAAGATATCACAGTGAAGCGATATGTGACTTTTTAGTGATAAATAGATAATAGCAAAGTTGTTATGTAACTAGTGATATTTAAGCCTTGCAAATACGTTTTTACAACTTTTGAGTGTTAATTGAGGTCCAATTAGGACGATTTTAGAGCAGTTGTTAACAGGAGCGGCTTTAACGCAAATTTGTTGTAAATTCATTATAACGGGAGCTGCTTTATCACGGTTTAGCATTGATAGTAACTATTTAAACACCAGTGTTATATTAGTTATTAAGTAGCCATAATAGTATGGCTTCACTTCATAACGGTACCCTGAAAGCCTTATATACAACATAGTAGCTCGATAACGACTGTTATGAGTGCCTATTTACAACAGTGCTATAGGTGTTATACAAAGTGGCAGAGTAAACATATATATGATAGTTTAATGTCACAATTTTGCTGTAAAGCCTTAAACAGCTAAAACACTTTAAGAAATACATATATATGACCAGCAGTCACGAGCGTAACTCCTATATGACTTTGATATCACTTTTTTGTGTTATAAGATTTTCGTTTATCGCATTTTTGCTAGTTGGGGTTAAATCTTAGTCCCTTGAATTTAAATATTTAAATACCAAATTCACGTAACTTTAGCGACTTTGGGTAACGCCGAGTTCGGGTGTAGCGACTGTTTTTAATTGATCATTTACTATAACTAAGAAATTCCTAGAAATCCATGCAGACATTGCGACCGGAGTCGGCCGCCAAAGACACAAAGATTTCTTTCCTTCACAAACATTTCTTATATTTTGTTTACATCCACAAAGATGGTCAGCAACTGTGGAGACTTTTTTTACCTTTTGTTTATAGGTATCAGCTAGGTAGGTTGGTAAGTGTGTACGTTTCGAAGTTAAATTTATGGTTCAGTTCCAAAGTCATATATTGAGTACAAACTGGGTTAAGTAAACTTTTGAATAAGTCTGGCTGCTAGACGCACTTTCACTGTAACGACTTCCCCATATAACGACGAAATAGTGGTTCCTTCATAGTCGTTATGCCCGAAATTCGCTTTTAGAAGTAAGTCTTCATACTTCATACTAGAATAGGCTTTAATAAGAGATTGTCACAGTAATCATACTTTATTTGTAAATTCATAAAACCCTTCACGGCAAATATATTTATGACTCCCTCGTAGCCTAGTTGGTAGTGAGGCCGGCTGCTGTGCAGAGGTTGTAGGTTCGATTCCCGAGAGTGGTCCCCTCATCGTCGTTATACCCGAAATCCACTTTTAGAAGACTTATTCATACTAGAATAGGCTTTAATAAGAGATTGTCACTGTTATCATACTTTATTTGTAAATTCATAAAACCCTTCACGGCAAATATATTTATGACTCCCTCGCAACCTAGTTGGTAGTGAGGCCGGCTGTTGTGCAGAGGTTGTAGGTTCGATTCCCGCACTGGACAAACATTTATGTGATTAACATTTGTGTTTGTCTTGAGTTTGGCTGTATTTATGTATATTATGTATTTACAAAAAAAGTAATATGTTTGTGTTTGTATCCCTTGTCTGGTACCCATAACACAAGCTTTGCTTACTTTGGGGCCAGACAGCGCTGTGTGTAATGTCCAAAATTATTTATTTATTTAAAAAATTAACATTTGTGTTTGTCTTGAGTTTGGCTGCATTTATGTATATTATGTATTTACAAAAAAAGTAATATGTTTGTGTTTGTATCCCTTGTCTGGTACCCATAACACAAGCTTTGCTTACTTTGGGGCCAGACAGCGCTGTGTGTAATGTCCAAAATTATTTAAATATTAAAAAAAATAATTATAATTTTTTTGTTTACATTATGTAACTAGCTGACCTGGTAGACGTTATTCTGCCCTTTTCCTTGCTTTTGGCCACCCCAGACCCACAGCATTGTCGCATAGCTCACTCTCACTATTATTTCATTTTCACTTGGTTCGGCTCCTAAGGGTCGTAACGTGATGTTATATCCTACAGCCTTCCTCAAGAATCAAAAATATTTTTTTTACCTAATTAATTAGTAAATTTAATTTACACACAGACTCTTTAGCTTTATTTAATTAATATAGATAATAATGAGGAAACATTTGATTTTTCGTCTTTTTATAATGACTGAACTGACTGAAAACGTAACTTATGCTTTCCTTCTTTTAATATATCACGCGGTGATGTGAAATGTATCAATTTAAGTTTTAAAAACTAATAAGCAGAGATATGCACGCTCTTTGTACTGATTTTTAACCGACTTAAAAAAAGGAGGAGGTTCTCAATTTGGATGTTTATATTTTTTTTTGTATATTCGGGTATAACTACATCATATATAGACAGATTTTCAAAATCCTATTTAAATTTCATATAGATCTGATGATGAGTTTCGGAGACAGACAACGAAGTTCTTCAAAAAATTGGAGCAAGTCAACCGCGATTGCTGGTGTCGCATAAATATGCATTGTTTACGCAATCACACAACATAACGCCTTACACTCGAAAGCAATTCATCACTAAAAGTAAAGAATAAAACTTTTTGACGAAAAAAAAACAACAGGCTTCAAAAGATCCACTAAAAAGGTAAAAATAATAACTTATAAACACACTTCACTTGCATGAAACCAACTTCAAACCGTTATTTAGATCAGATGAAAATGAGTAATTATTAAGTAAGCCGGTTACAAACTTTTTCAGAATTTATTATATCTCTATTTTTTTTTTATTTTTGTTCAATAAATAATTAAAATAAATAAAAAAGTTATTAAACAATATCACTTTATTAAGTTAACTTAAACACTACATGAACGATATTCGTATACGGAGAAAAAATATATTGTTCGAATTAAAAAACTGTTTATTAAAATGCGTTAATTCTAAATTTTATTAATTTCAAATTTTTTTTTCTGGAAATTACAAAACAATATAAATTTAAGTACATTTTATTAATTCCATAAAATAATAACAACAAAATATTTTTATTCATTTCCGTAATTAATAATTTGTACTTCGAATTACAGAATTTTACAAATCCTATAAAACTTTCCTCAAATTTATGAGTAGGGTAATTAATATCAACATTTAAAGCTTACTTAAGATTACAAAAGTTCTATTAAAGTGGGCAGATAAAACACTACTTGGCATTTCAATGAAGGCCAATTAACGTTTACAAACACCTTTCTAAGAATTAGTGAAGTTTTATAATTACAAACATCATATCGTACTGCTACGAATTAAAGTTGACGTCACGCGTCTTACATCGCGCTATCGAAGTTTTTTCGATAGTTCGCATATATACCGACATACCGAAATACCAGTTAAGTATGACAAGGCGTTCTCCAGGTATAACTCCTTACCAGGCAGGGGGTTTCCCTTTACTGCCGCTCCACAATCAGCAACTTAAAGCTGAACTGATTTGACACTCTAACCGCCGCACCCCATCCTTCATCTACCAGGTACACTAAGCAGTATTATCAACCGCATGCTTCGCATCACAGAGCTTCATCAGGATCTAATCGTATCGGTGTAATGAAACGCTGATTGTAAGAGTTTTTTCTACGTTATTTGCATTCCATTAAATTTATCTTGTTTTTAGTAAACAACACTGTTATTCCAACAAGACTAGTTTTATTTCTGTTAATAAATACAATAAGTAAAACTCATTGGTAACCGTCAGTGTAATTTACTTGTCCTCGGAATTTACTAATATTTTAGTGGTTATTATTATTAACTTGTAGCTACTAAAGATTTTTCTCCGTGTATATTCATCAGGCTGCATAAAAAATAATGGTAAGAATTTATTTATTTTCTCCTTCCGAGTGATATAAAACATTGTTATTTACGCGAATATCAGAAGTTCCGACGAACCCTTCACAAGCTCGACCGTAAAATTCGTTTCGCTGAAAAATAGCTTGTTACCAGCGAACGAACTTGTTACAAACAAAATACCATTTGTACTACTGTTCCGTTTAAACTACCTACTGGTATGTTTTTATGAACTAGCTATACTTTATTGTTGACTAGGTTTTGCCCGTGGTTTTACCCGCGTTAGATGCGGTTGTCAGCGTCCAAGTCCAAGGCAACAATTTGGATTTACTTGTATTAAGGAAGTTTGGGATTATAATAAAAATAATATTATATATATATATATTTATACATATATAAATAAATTATAATAAAAATTCATGAATTAAAAAGTTTTTGCTGAAGATAAAACTTGTAATTGCTCGCTTGGCGCGTCATTCATATCTTGAACCACAGATGGTGCTTTTATACATATATGATGGAATAGACACTATAGAGAGCACGCGCGGTGCGCACGCGGACCGATTTCATTCTTGATTATTGCTCGTGGGTTCTAGGTATATATGTATAGGGTTTTGCCATGAAGAAACTAAACTTTACAAAGAAAGCCCGTGGGAGATATTAAAGTCTTAGCACTCGCTTTACCTGCACATAATGACACTGTTTACGAGTAAATGTGATGAAAACAAAATATAGTATACATACTAAATACATAGTCTGGTTAAAACATACTTACAAAGTTTTCGCAAAACTACAAAGACACCGAAGTAATAAAGCCGTTATTCTGTTTATTTAAAATATTAGGAATGACTGAGATACCAAGTATATTTTTTTATATTAGTTTCAAACGATAATAGAGTGTTAAACCTACCTAGTTTTATCTCCTAAATCGATATTCCTGAAATAAAACAGACGCCATCCTAAAAGAGAACTACCCTACTCTACCCCTAAAATATGCAAGTATAAATTTCATAAAAAGCCCATTTAACAAAATCTAACGCCTTATCAAATTTTTAAAATTTTTCGGTACAATATCTTTAGCGAATTCAAAATCCCAAAAGTAAGTTTGTTTCAAGAAGTTCTACTTAATTTTCGAAGAGTAGGTGCACTTAATTAGTTTTTTTTTATTAGAACTGAATAAAGCATTACATATTTCTGGTTTGAAAACTGGTGTCAATCTTTATCATTCTGGTCAATAGGTATTCAACTACAACCCACACATTAGGAAAACTTCACCCAAATTGTATTTGTAACGACGAAACCGATCGAGCGGGCAATTTATCACAATATACAACCGGGGCTGTGACTAAGCTAAACTAAATATAAACCTCCCTCGAAAGTGCTTTGGCCTATCACATTGTAAAACACAATTCGAAATCTCTAAGTAAACAGGGTTTTATCTCTAAATGATCCTATTAATATTATACATGTGAAAGATTGAAGGTTTGTTTGTTTGAATCACGCAGCTAAGAAGCCTCCAATTCACCTTAAATTTTTCATAGAAATAGAACAAGAGACGGACACACATAGAAATAGTACAAGAGACGGACAAACACATAGGCTACTAGTATTAGTAGTACTACCAGTACTACTACTACTTTATTCCGGAAAATTTCCCACAAAAAGTTCAAAAGTTCCCACTAAAATAACTAACCGAATTCCACTGGAACGATAAATAGCCACAGACTATATCATCCAATTGAGCTGAAATTTGGCTTGGCAGTAAATATTGTTAAAGTACTTTATATTGGAAATAATTAAATAATAGCCTAGTGAATAAAATAACATCAAACATCGCAAACGCGCATGTAACCACGATTTTTTTATATATTGGTCCCCTGAGAATAGTTTATACCCAAGTTTGCAACCCTGAAAACACTATGCTACTCCCATGGTGCTCGAAAACCTGGGAAATTCTGGCACTTGTTTCAATTTTTTTTTGAAAAAAATACCTTAAGGAAGCGATTTTCAGGTATATTTATTTGGTACTTTTGTAAAGTAAAAGAAAATTTGATACAATTTGAGTACTCTCTTTATTACGGAGATACAGCTAGTTAAAGAATGGCATATTTTTCACAAAAGTTTAAAACTATCGATATGGACACTTACCAGCTAAACTAAAGGTTTTATAAATAGTTAAAAGAAAAGAATTTATAGGAAACTGAATCAGCTTTAATTAAATTCCAAAGTAGTGCCTCCTAAGCTTCATAGTTTCCTCAAAACTAATAAAATATCGGATAATCGGGTAAATGATGAAAATATTCTACTGAATAATGTTTTATTTTATTTATTTATTGTTTAATATTTTTATTGAGCAGACCATAAAACTTCAAAATTATGTACTTATTAAAACCCAAGATACTTAATGACTCTAGAGATATTTTTTATTATAATGATATTTTTTACAAAGGACCTTAGTTCAACATATGTGAAATACTCAGGCAAAGAAAACCTTTCAAATTATTCTAAAAGGCAAGTATCGATTTTACCAATAAATGAAGTTTAATTAAGGTCGGGCTGAGAATCAAACCTCGCTTAGTCATGCCATCACTTGTGTCGTGATAAATTGGTTTGCATGTCAATATGTTTTCGCTTGGTCATTAACTATTATTTGTTAAAGCTTGAACCCAACATAGGTCAGAAATTCAGCTAATGCTTGTAAGGTCGATATAGGTATACGTATAATCCTTATTACTGAATGTAATGGACTAGTATTGTACTAATTTTGCTAAAAACGCTTTTTTAGGGTTTCGTAGCCAAATCGCAAAAAACGGAACCCTTATGTATTTGTCATGTCTGTTTGTCCGTCCGTCCGTATTACACAGCCACTTTTTTCCGAAACCATATAATCTATACTGTTAAAACTTGGTAAGTAGATGTATTCTCTGAACCGCATTAAGATTTTTACACAAAAATAGAAAAAAAAACAATAAATTTTGGGGGTTCCCCATACTTAGAACTGAAACTAAATTTTTTTTTTCATGAAACCCATACGTGTGGGGTTTCTATGGATAGGTCTTCAAAAATGATATGGAGGTTTTTAACATCATTTATTTTTAAACAGAATAGTTTGCGCGAGAGACACTTCCAAAGTGGTAAAATGTGTGTGTGGGGACACACTCTAACTTCTAAATAAGAGAATGATAAAACTAAAAAAAATATATGATGTACATTACCATGCAAACTTTAACCGAAAATTGGTTTGAACGAGACGTCATAAATCGTAAACCGTAATTTACCTTTCATTCAATCAACTCAAATATAAAAATATTTTTTTGTGTTTGTATATTACATAAATGGTGGTAGGTACGGAACCCTCGGTGCGCGAGTCCAACTCGCACTCGGCCAGTTTTTTAAAAGGTTTAAGACAAAACTATGGCATTTAAAGAATTTAAAAAATATATATTTTTTAAAACAGCCCTCCGTGCAAAAAACTTGGAAATTATGCAAAAGTTTTCGTTAAGTTGGTTGATAGTTTAGTAAATAGTTAGAATGTTGTTATCTAGTTTATTAGCAAGTAATTACATAATGGTAAAAACCTTAAGTTCCAAACAATTTAAAGTTTGAAGGCGTTATTTCGGTGTAAATTACCTACTTAGGAGGTGTTATATAACAAATACATCTGATAGTAATGTACATGACATTGTGAAATGATTTTAAGTACATTTACATGCATATCGTTAGTATACAGAAATTTACTTTCCAGTCTATATCGCCCCTTAATAAACACTTGTTAGAAAATTGAAGTAACAATTTGCACTTTAAAAAAGGAATGAAAACTCGATGTTGAGTCGAATCATAACTTACACACGACTTGAAAATAAGAAAGAGGTTTTCATATTTAGGCACTTGGATGATACAATAAAACCTCTAGGCTAATTCTGCTCTTAACCCACTGTGATCACACCATAACGGATGATAGACATACGTACAAAAATGTGTATCATGGAGCTGTTTTATTTGTGACCATAATTTAATCAATTTTAAATACCATGTATTAAAATCATAGAGTATCATATACCTATAAAAGAATTGAAAATTTAAGACATCCAATTTTTTTTTTTTAATATAAATAATGATTCAGCAATATTAATCGTTTGCGTATAGAAATTAAAAAAAAAAGTAAACACTCTTCTAAGATTTGGAGTGCTTAGAATTAGCCGTGTAGGAAAAGGGACTTTTTTTTCAAATTTCCTAATGAAGCTTAACAATATAACTCTCTATGAAAAGAAATACAGTACAGTAGCATCAGACTACTGAACACTGTGTCCGTGACATAGGCATCATATTGACCGACGACGGACATAACAAAACAACATATTATGATTTCATTAGAAATTATAAGGGCACTGTAAAAAGTATTACTGAAATTCCTTTAAAGCGATATTTTCATTAGCCTTTTGACAAAGTTCCAAAATAAATAATAATTTCAGTTTAACCCACTAAAATTGACGGAGATTCGTTAACTGAGTCAACATTCAATTAACCCGTATTTGGCAACCTAATGAAATTATTGTATCCTTTCGTCTACCGCCTTAAGAAGACAAACTGTGTTAATCCTGAATGTACACAAACCAAATATTATTTAAATTATTTAACTATCATCGCATTCAAAGTTTTAAATGTCGTTTGTATATTTTTATGGATAAAAAAATTGAAAAGGTTGAATGATGCTAAAAATTATTGTTTTTGTAATCACCTACTACCAAAGTAACTAAAAACTTTTCAAACTTGAATAAAAGTATTTTAAGTATTTTTGAGAAACAATTACATAACAAAAACTGTATATGTGTAGGATTAGAATGGCCTTGAAACGGCTTAGGAACAATAAGGCAGGGGCGATGATGGAATTGCGTCAGAGCTTCCGAAAGCGGGTGGAACATCGATACTTAAAGTCCTTTATAGGCTTTTTAATATTGTTATTCTCGCAGGCACTACGCCAGAGGCTTAGAGCAAAAGTGCGGTCATACTTTTTTAAATAACACCCAAGTGCTAAAACAAGAAACCAAAAAAAGTATCGAATTTTGTTCAGCAATATTAAAAAAACCATGTGAAGTAGTTGTTTAATAAATACCTCCATAAACTAATAAAAAAATTAATACGAAACATTAATGAATATCAGTTGGGACCCATATTACCTATTGGGGAATCAGTTGGGAGAGTTGGATTGAGCCAGATACCAGCTTGGCCCTTTTGACTCGGTTCAACGACGGGCTGTGAGAATTGTCGACGATTCCAAACTCACTTGTGGTATCGAGCCCTTAAGTCTGAGGAGAGACTTTGCCTCACTGTGTGTGTTCTACCGCTTGTACAATGGGTTGTGTTCTGAGGAATTGTTCGAAATGATGCCCACGGCTACTTTCTACCATCGCACCGCTCGCCATCGGCAGGGAATTCATTCTCACACTTTAGAACCTAAATGGTCGCGTACAGTGCGGTTTCAGAGAAACTTCCTCCCGCGAACGCTTAAGTTGTGGAATGAGCTCCCTGCCAAGGTTTTCTGCAAGGACTACAGTATGGAGTTCTTCAAGAAAGAAGTTATTAGATTTCTGAAGGGTCGGCAACGCGTAAGTGATACCCCTGGTGTTGCAAGCGTCCATAGGCTACGGTGACCGCTTACCATCAGGCGGACCGTAAGCTTGTTTGCCACCTTAGTGGTATTAAAAAAAAAAAAAAAGGTCGGTGTATAATGGGTCTCCCAACTGATGGTCATTATGCTCCGTATGATAGAAGTGTTTGTATAACAGAGCTACCATGCCTGTCCGATTACAAGACCAGAACTCGAAACCAATTGAAAAAGAGATAAATCAAAGAATCTAGCTCAGATGGACAGCGTTCAGGAAAGCAATATCTTCTCGTCCAAAAGACCGCTACAAAATGCTTTTGATGACTAACGTTACAGAAATGTGTTCATAGAATAGAATATGTATTTATTGCTTGACTGTGTTTACAAGATGGAACATTATACTAGGTATCAACAATTACCAATAAACATGGCATGCAATATTTCAAGATTAGTGTTCTACAAAATTAGATACATTGTGTTAGTTATTCCAATATACAGTTTATTTAGCCTATACCTATATAATTACATCGAAACCTCTAGTCATCAATTTGGTATAACTTATAAAATATATAAACAGACAGAAAAGACATAGTTTGGAATAATTAAAGTTACTAAACATTTACAGATTCAAAAAAACACTTTTAAATTATAATAATTTTGATCAATAAGCCAGTATTTTAATTTGGCTTTACCGTTAAGCATTTTTATACAATTTGGTAGGTTATTAAAAATTTTTATCACAGTTACATAGGTGCTTTTCAGATACATACTGTTTTTAATATTTGGCAAACATAAATTATATTTATATTTTAAGCGTATATTTTCTTTTCCTGAGCATTTTTCTGTGAAGTATTCCGGATTATTTTTTACGAACAAACATAATTCCAAAATATAAATGCCTGTGACAGTATAGAGATGTTGTTTAAATATGTTTCTTAGAGAATGATACTTAGACATTTTATACATTATTCGTAAACATCTTTTTTGTAGGACAAAGGTTTCAACATCAACAGAATTTCCCCAGAATATAATGCCATAGGTTAGATATTTTCTTGTTTATTTTGTTTATATGCGACTTCCAATTTAAATGAGTATCAATAGTAATTCCCAGAAAATTAGTTTCATTTACTAGTTCGACATTGTTTTGGTTAAGTTGAATATTCAGATTTATATGTTCACTTTTGTAATTCCTAAACTGCATTATTTTTGTTTTAGAAGGATTTACCTTTAGGTTAATATATATAGGTCTGGAGCCATGACGCTACTCGGTTCAGAGTTCCATTTATAACTGATTCTAAATTAATATCAGGCGTTAATTTAGAGAAGAAAATAGTTGCATCATCAGCAAACATTACGCACAGATTGTCTGAAATCTTAGGCAACTCATTGACATACACTAGATATAACAAAGGGCCTACTTCCCTGTGGTACTCCAAGTAGAGACTGGCAAAAGGTAGAGCTAATTTTTTCAATGGTTTTAGTTTTTTTGTTGTATGTCTCTATTTCAGTAGCTTGCTGTCTATGTTCCAAGTATGATTGTAACAAATTCAGGGCTATACCTCGTATACCAGTATTTTCTAGCTGTTTCAGTAAAATTTTATGAACAACACAATCAAAAGCCCTGGAAATATCCAAAAACAGAGCAAGAGACACCACTTTATTGTTTTGGCTCTCCCAAATCTGCTTAAGTATTTTAAAAACTGGGAGCGAAGTATTTTTATGTTTCTGGAACCCATATTGATTTTCACTCAGTAGATTGTTATTATTTAAAAACGTGATTACTCCAGTGTATATTACTTTTTCAAAAAAATTTGAAAAGTTTGGAAGTAAAGATACTTTTCTATAGTTTTCCATGTTTATTTTACATCCTTGTTTTATTTCATAAATATCAACAGGCGATAAAAATATACTTTTATGATTGAAATTATTTGTTAAGGGTTTGTAATCATATTTTTGGCAATATTTTTCACTTTGGCTTACATAAAACTTGTTGAATTTATTAGCTATACTTTGAGGGTCGGAGACCTCTGTTTCATTTAGAACTATTTTTTGAATTGTGTCCTTTATTGAATTCGAGCTTGAAGTGAACTGTTTTATTAAACCCCATGTAGCTCTAGTTTTATTATCACTGTTATTTATGTAGGTCAGTTTTTTTGTATTATTTATAACTGTTTTTAATATTTTATTGTAGGTTCTATAATTATTGTTTTTCTTAAAGTGTCGGGTTTGCAGTGATTTTAAGTACATTTTTCTTTTATTTTTACATTAATTTTAAATGCCCTTAGTTTTCCATCTGGGTGTTTTTTTGTGTGACACTTTATATATTTCAAGTGGTATGCACAAGTGAAATATAAGCTTGAATAGATCTATAAATGTTTTATATGCCTAGTTCACATCAATATGAGTATAGACCTCAGAAAAGTTTACTTGTGAAATATATTTCAAAAATATTGGTAGGTGTTTGTTTATATTTCTTCTATAGACAAACCAATATTTTTCTTCATAACTCGCACTACATGGTATTTTTATCAATTGCGCAGTATGATCGGATAGGCCAATGTCCCATACTTTTTTTACAAAGGTTCTAAATAGTACTTATAAGGTACTAAAACATCAGTATTATTTCAATGACAAATTCTTACCTACCTACCTACCTACGCCATCCTGACGGAACACCGTTTCTTATAGTCTTAGGTGTTTTGGCGATTTTTAGGGTAAAAGCTGCACTTTGTGATGGAAGCAAGCCGCTTTTCACAGTGATAGTAGGGACCAAAATAAGCGTTTATGCCGGCAGCGTTTCATCATCATCCCTCCCAAAGTTACATCCCTTAGTAATAGAGATGGCGCCACTTCCCAAAATAAAACTTTAAAAAATTCTACAAGCCTGAAGGATGTACGGATTTTGCTGATTAATATGTCAATAGATAGATAATTAAAGAAAAAAAATAATAAAAAAAAAAAAATATTAACAATAAAAAAAATCCCGATTATTTGAATATTTTTTTTTCAACATTTCCGGTTTTTTAATTAGTTAAAAAAAACTAATTGCTTAAAAAAAAATGTATGAATAGGCTATTTTTTTATTGCTCACATTATAACAATGTTAATAACGCGTTCGTTAAAAAAAACTGCATGTTAATATCTTAAATAGTTATGAAAATATTTAAGATTCCGTGCTCGGGGTGACGGTGGTGGGAATATTGCTCTTGCTTCCGAGCGCGCCGTTCTGCGAATAGAAACATACGGTACGTGGCAGTTCACAAAATTTATAATTCCTTAGGCCATGATAAGTCCACTGCGCTTCAAGGCTTTCATACTTTCACAGGGTGCGATACAACGTCCTTTTTTAATTCTAGCTTACCAGGCGGGCCATTTAAGGGGAAATTGTTTGAATTTAGTCATTACCATCCCATGTCCATCTTTTTGGGGATGGAACAAGACCTCTCAAGGTGGCTGGACTCCACAATGGTCAAGCGAAACGGCCATTTGACAAGAATTAACCCTGCTCGATCAATGCGCTTGTAAATCAGGCCGCAAAACAATGCGTTGCGGTTGCCGACGTGTCGGATTACCCTGCACTCTGCAGTGTAAATTCTGCAAGGGCGACTGTAGGAATCAACCGTATGTATAAAATACATTATGACCTTATAATCATCATATTAGTACATCATTGAGATTTTTTTTTTCAGTGCTAAAATGCCTTTGAACTGAAAACTGAAGAAGGCGATTATTTTTACATTATTAAAAATGTATAATAAATGTATTTTTTTAGTTAATATTAATATTAAGTAAACATTACTACTTAATACAAGTTTTCCAAGTACACGTTTTAAAGTAAGTAGCCAAAAAATCTATATACAAAATTAAATATGACTTCTGATAACTTCTGCAACACGTATTTTAAAAACAAATTAAGTTATTTCGATGCAGTTTTATTTTTGATATTAAAATACATTTATCTAAAATAAAAAAGTGATCAGTTGAGAAATTTGTTAACTAAAATGGACATATTTTTCTACCATGTTTCCAAAAGAAATATTTTATTTTAATTTATTTTTATGATATTATTTTCATATATTACAAAAAAATATATATTTAATTAAACGTTTGGGTATGAAAATCCGTGTAGCTGTTTATTGTATATGTTTCTATTGGCAGAACGGCGCGCTCGGAAGCAAGAGCAATATTCCCACCACCGTCACCCCGGGCACGGAGTCTTAAATATTTTCATTATTATTTAAGATATTTACATGCAGTTTTTTTTAACGAACGCGTTATTACCATCGTAATAATGTGAGCAATAAAAAATACCCTATTCATACATTTTTTTATGCAATTAAGAAAAACCCGGAAATTTTGAAAAAAAAATTTTAAAGAATCGGGATTTTCGACAATTGTTTAATATTTTTTATATTTTTTTCTTTGTAGAATAAGTAATTATCTATCTATTGATATATAAATCAGAAAAATCCGTGCATCCTTCAGGCTTGTAGAATTTTTTAAAGTTTTATTTTGGGAAGTGGCACCATTTCTATTGGGATGAAACTTTGGGCGCTGCCGGCAGAAACGCTTATTTTGGTCCCTACTATCACTGTGCAAAGCGGCTTGCTTCCATCACAAGGTGCAGCTTTTTTTCATAAGACCTATGACTATTAGCTTTGTACACAGCACGGCGTGCATGAATACTGCAAAAGAATAGTTTTTGATGGATTTTAATCACCAAACACTCTGAGATAATCTCTTTGTAGACAAATAATATACATTATATTTCAAATTGCGTTATCTCTGACAAAGCAAGATTTTTAACAATCTCGTTGACGTAATACTTCTTTTAGATATAATAACCCTATTACGAAATACTGGATTACGTTTCTCAAACAAAATTAACTATTCTCCTGATTTCCGTTGTATGTATTAAAATGGCGAGCTCTTTCTTCGCAGAAAAGATTAACATTAAGGTAAAATATGGTCAGGAGTTCAATTAGATAGATGAAGAGCTAATAATATGTAGTCTTTTAATACTAAGATCAAACACTTTAAAACTGTAATCATAGAATGTGCCTTCAGAACTCTCAAGGACATTTACCTGATTTTTATTATTCACAATAAATTTTAGAAAAAAATTCAAAATTTGTATTATTGTTTTACAATTCTTTGGCAGCGGTAGCCTGCGCGGTTGACGGACGGTAGTACGGCAGAACGGTTGCTGTCTCTATGCTGAGAGCTCGTATCGCTTTTTAGGGTTTCATTCTCAAAAGGACCCTATTCCTATGACTTCGCTGTCCGTCTGTCACCAGGCTGTATCTCATGAATCGTGATAGGCAGTTGAAATTTTCACAGATGATGTGTTTCTATTTCCGCTATAACAGCAAGTACTTAAAAAAAAACAGAATAAAATAAATATTTAAGGGGGCTCCATACAAAATTTTTTGCCGTTTTTTTTAGATAATGGTACGGAACCCTTCGTGCGAGAGTCTAACTCGCACTAGACCGGTTTTTTTTTCCTGAAATTTGTAGCTGTGCCGACTAAAGATTTCAACTGCGTGAAAACATTTCTTAATGTTTAGTATATTGTTTTTTTTTTTGTAATTTTTTTTATTACATTCAGCGAAAGGACGCATCTTTATTGTGGAAAGACGCAATATTTTATTTAAATTTAAGGTAATTTATTTAAAATTAGAACCTAATTTAAAGTTGTTAGGTAATTGTGGACATTTTTTTATTTGAGTTAATATTATTGACCTATGTCAATTACAAAAAGTTGGGAAAATGAAGTAAGTACTTATTGTTTTTTTTTTATAATATAGATACATAGGTATTGATAAATAAATACGTTTTGTATAGAAACACCTTAACAATCAGCTAATTCAGGAATTAAAAATAATAAAAATTTTTTTACTACTCGAAAAAGGGCATTTTATTCATCGATAACAGTGAATTATACTCATTGAGCGAATAAAAACATAACAGTAAATAAAACCCACTTTTACTTACTTACTGAATAAAAACATTTTGAATTTGGAACAATTTGTTAATTTGTTTTAATTGTTATTGTGGTTGTATTATGTCATCGTTCTCTTATCACCCAGTAAGGTAATAATAACCGAATATATACCAAATAGTGCTTTTTATTTTCTTGCAGTCAATGGTTAAAAATAGAGTACAATGCAACACGTGAAAAAAAAAATTACACCCCTTACACAAAGTAACACCGTTTGTACTATTTTTCCTTCTGAATATATCTGTTATTTTAATTCGTACAATAAAGAATCCAATAAACACACGTGTATTTTTGGTTTTGAAAACAAAATTGTGATACTCAATAAAACAATAATTTTATACAAAAAGCTTATTTTGGTGGCTTCTGATTCCTTCATTTTCTGATATTTTTTTATAAAAAAATATAGTATTTACCTAATCAACGAGCTCTAAACAACGATGCTTTTTTCGCGGCCCCATTACCTGTATGGGGCACCCTTTAAAACATTTAAAAATATTGTGGGTCAACAAGACGCTTATCCTGTGAAAATTTGTTCCAATTGTTTAGATGTTAAACCAGTGTGACAGACGACGGACAGACGGACACGTGAGTAATAGGGCTTTGTTTGGACCCTTCAGGCACGGAACATTAAATATAACTTTATCAATGATCAGAATAAATTATAGTTTATTATATATTTACTTAACAGAGTATTATTTTAGAGAATTCAATAATTATGATATAGGATTCTAATAAAAACATTATCGCTTACGATTCTACCATAATTTTTCAAGTTGTTGGAAAGCATTTGCGGTAAGAAATATTACTATTTGCAATATTTAGGTCAAATGAATTAGAGTTTCGCTAAGTCATTGTACCGGGTATATTGTGATAAATTGCTTGCCCGATTGGTTCGGCCATTAACTACAATTTGTATAAAGTTTCTGCAAACCTATAGGCTTAAGATTTGAATGCAAAATTGAACACTATGCTTGTCTACATATATTTCAGACTAGCAACAGCCCGTGACTTCATCAACTTTTTTTTTATTTTAACTACAAACAAAAACCACTTTAAGTTAAGCGCGCTTTGTAAGACGCGTTAGTCTGTTTTTAAAATACGTATCAAAAAAAATCATAAACCATTTTGAAATAAATTTAAACAATTTGCGTTAATTCACGCTTTTTAGGTGACGAGGTAACAAAGAAATATAAAAAAAAAACATAATATAAAAAATGTTTTGATAAGACAAAATTGGATAAAAAATGGAAGTTAGGAAGGAATTAAAAAGTTTATTATTTCTGCAATAGGTATGTATTTTTGAGGATTTAGGGAGAGTAGTGGCTTCTTCATACCTTTAACTATGGATACACCTATAAACTCTTTATAGATGAAGCAAAATTAACCAATAACAATAAAGTACAGATAATAATCAATTTAAAAAATAAAAAATGAAGCAACGAATATGAACATTACAACCATACGAAATACCTCCAACGGTTAATTAAAACAATAAAAACTGCAATCTAAAATTGTTTTAAAGTTGTTAAAGGCCCCTTTGAATTTTAATGTGTCACCGTAAAACATTTGCCGTTTTAATGTGTCACCGTAAAACATTTGCCGTTTTAAGCTCACAAATAAATTTGTCACCGTAAAATATTAAATATGAATCTCGATACGGAATAAGTTGCAAAAAAGAAAAAAACTAAAGAAACTGGCCAAGATCGTGTTGCACAGTAAACACGACATTACATAGTAAATAAAAAAAAAACGTTTTTTTTTAAATTTCGAATTAGAATATGATCAATAAACATAACATACACTTACATACATAACATCCGCTTGTTCCCCAAAAGTATATGCATAGACCAAACATCCACTTTTTTGCTTCATCTACACGCATCAATGATTTCATACAACTGCGAAGGTTTAGACTACTCTTACCTCTAACTCGTCTTTTCTCAGAACAAAGTCAATTTGATAGAGATACGTTCACCGAGGTCTTTCTCCGAAGGCCCTACCAATTACAAATACAATACAAATGTCCTTTATTGCACAAAACAAAACACAAACTTATTAAAAAAATAATATTAAAAAAAACATGTACAACAGGCGATCTTATCGCCAGATGGCGATTTCTACCAGATAACTATGTTGGTATTGATATACGAATTTAAAAGATTGGAATGGTAGGATGCGCAAAATTGATAAAAGCTGAAATAAAGATATAAGTAGCATAGAATACAAATAAAAACTATATATAACTAAACTACGTATAAATTACCAAATTAATAAATAACTACAAATACATAAATACTCTTATACATAAAATATAAAATACATAAATTCCTTACATAAAAATACATAAACTACACATGAATAAAACAATCATAACTTAAATATTTAAATGTCTACATCAGAACAACAGAGGGAGCAAAACAACAAGGTTATGCGAGATTTAAAAAATGCTTTTTAACTTGTGCTTTGAAGGTTGTAAGTGATTGTGCTTTTCGGATATCTACTGGGAGAGAGTTCCACAATCGCACTGCTTGTACGGTGAAGGAATCATCGTAAAATTTTGCGTTATGACTCGGTGTATTAATACGTTACATTTCCTAAACAACAACGGCACAGGTGTCTTGCCTCTTGTGTCCTGTAAAAGTACTTGCATTCATTTTTTTATTTTACTGTTCCCAATAAGCTCCCTTAGGTGGGCTTTTAAATGAACATATAAAATGAAGGTAATGTTTATGGTTTTATTTTTTCAATAATACTAAGGTGGCAAACAAGCATACAGCCGCCTGATGGAAGGCGGTCACCGTAGCCTATGGACGCTTGTAACTCGCGCGTTGCCGACCCTTCAAAATCCAATAACTGCTTGTTTGAAGAACCCCATACTGTAGTCCTTAGAGAAAACTTTGGCAGGGAGCTCATTCCACAACCTAACCGTTCGTGGGAGGAAGTTACTCTGATACCACACTGTACGCGACCATTTCGGTTCTGAAGTGTGAGAATGAATTCCCTGCCGATGGCGAGCGATGCGATGCGAAAGTAGCCGTGGGCATAATTTCAAACAATTCCTCAGAATACATCCCATTGCACAAGCGGTAGAACACACACAGAGAGGAAAAGTCTCTCCTCAGACTTAAGGTTCGATACGGCAAGTGAGTTTGGGATGGTCGACAATTCTCACAGCTCGTCGTTGAACCGAGTCAAAAGGACCAAGCTGGTATCCGGGTGCACCCGCCCAGAGATGGCTGCAGTACTCCATGTCGCGCTCATACCGATTGTTGTTGTCAATGAATTTCTCAAAGTTGTTGAAGAATACAAATACCTAAGGCAAGTAGTCTAGTTAGGTAGGTCCAACATTGAGAAGGGGGTCAGTCATATAATTCAGCACGGGTTCGGGAAATTGTGTTATGTTGTTTCGTCCACAATACCTTAGTGCCTAAAGTCGACGAATTGGCCAGTGATGGCTTACGATATAGAGACGTGTTCTCTAACTATTGGCCTTCTTAATAAGCTCAGAGTCGTGCAGCGAGCTATGGAGAGATATGCGTAATGTTTCTTTGCGTTATAAAATACGGAACAAGCTAATTCGACGAAAAACTAAAGTCATCGACATAGCTCAAAAAGTTAGCAAGCTGAAGCGGCGATGGGCAGGCCTCGTCGCTCTTACTGATAACAGATGGGGCAAAAACGTTTTTGAGTGGCGACTTCAGATTGGAAGACGCGGCGTAGGACCATATCCTATCAGGTGGCATCGCAGGAAACCATTGGAAGATGGTGGCTCAAACCCTGGCGTTATGGAGACATATAAGGGGGACTTACGTCAAAATCTTCCTGAGACAATTACAGGTTTTACTTTTTTTAGTGTGATCTGATGATGCCAATGAAAATTTCAATTAAAAATTTTGGTTTTTAGTTTATAATATATGGTATATTTTTTATTCATTTAATTAATTCTTCTGTTTAATGTTAATTATACATTTAATATTTTTTATATATGTGTCATAGATATGTTTTTAAGAACCTGTTAAATATTATTTAAAACATTTCCTTAATTCACTCGGCATTGTATACATATCCTGGAAAATGTATATAATGTCGACTTTTTATATATTTCCGGTAACATATATATTCCAGTAACATTGATTACCCAGAAACCATTACATATTCCTATTATAATAGTTTACGTTACTTCCATTTTTACAAGTAAATGCGAGTCCAATTACGGGCATTATGTAAACCGGCCAAAGTGGTTATTATTTTAATAATCTTTGAACTCTAATTTTAACTCTATAAAATGAATTTCATGTGTCCTGCCCGCGAAATTCAATTATCACTGTCCTACGGGAACTTCTTGATTAGACGGGATTAAAAGTGTTTCAGTTAGTCTTTGTCCCTGCAGCTACCCTTGTGCCAGATATAAAGTAACTTCGTTGCGTGCAACGTTGCAACCAGAAAGAACATTGCTTAGCTATTTCATAGATAAACCCCTACCTTTTATTAATAAAATACATACTAAAAAAACTGACACAAGTGTTAGCCTAATTATTTAAGATCTACTCCTCTACCCCTACTAATCTACGTACCAGTTTTAAAGCACATAGGTTTTTACAGATATCTTAAATAGCTTCGACCCTTATGTTGAACCATTTCGAGTGCTTTTTTCAAAATTCATATCTAACAGAAATTTTGAGCAGAAATTTAATCGTCTTAAAACTGCACAGTATGTAAGTTCAGTTACGATTACGGAAGTATTAAAAAGCTGAACTTTTAAATGATTTTTAACTAAATCGATTAATAATAAATCGTTCATTGATATAGAAAATTAAAAAACCATAATTTGTACATGTGTTTTATATAAAAACTTAACATATTAAAGGTTACATAAAAACTGTATAGGTAGTACCTATTTATCAGTACACTTAAGATTTTGTTAGAATTTATGTAGTAAAAATTAATTGTAAAAATTAATTTATAAAAAAAATGGAACAAATATAAAGAAAGCACTGTTTTCTTTTCTAATTTACAACTCCTAGTGATTTATAAAGTCCTATTACATAAATCTTACAAATACACAAAATCTTCATAGTATTAAGAAATAAAATATAGATAAATATACATACATAGAAATAATATTCCTTCGTTTTTCTAATTAATAAAGAATTAATCTTTCCTTTTTAGGGACTCAATTAATCCAATATCACAAAATACAATAATATACTTAATATATGCGTTATGTTTACCTTTTAACACAGTTCCATATAAAAAAAACTTTACACTATAGTCCAAATAAATTCGCCACACCGTTTATAAACCGCGAAGTTTTCTTTGCTTTATTATGTTAGGAGTAAGCGCGGGCAAACACGCCAGCCGGCGTCGGGCGGCAGACTGTGCCCATTGCCCCGCGCTACCCTGCCGCCCTATACAGCCTTTCACAAGCATTATGTTTCCGTGCCAGTTTGTACCATTGCACTTCGAAATATGGATATTGGGGCGTGAATTCGCAATCTATTTTACTAAGTACGAAACACCATAGAGTGTGAAAGCTTTTGTTTGATGTGTGTTATTGGTACTCATATTAGGCAGTTATATGAGTTTTGACAGTTTTTAGCCTTAGTGATATTCCGTTTTTTTTATTATTCGTTTTATAATTTTTTATTATATTAAATTATAAGTTTTTTTTATACGATTCGTTCGGCTATATTTAATTTACCTTCGGTCTGTCGTGTTATTTTTTAAAATAATGAATTTAGGATTTTTCCAGATTTTTCTTATTATGTGCTTAGGGTGAAACTTAACCGAATTGGAATTAGGGGCCAAATATTTAGAAAATGAGCATTGAAAATTTCTATTTCCTGTATATCGTTAGATATCCCACTCGACTTTTTTCACACATTTATATAAAGGTATATTTAATATCCCTTTAATATTTTTTTTAATATAGTTAAAATTTAAATCAATTTTAATTATAATATAGTTTTGTGTTAAAATATGAGTTGAAACTGATGGCATTGATGTAAAATACAAATGAAAGTATTGTAGAACATTTGCTTGCAATAATATAACCTACTTAATACTTTACTTTTAGCCTACATAGACCCCTTTATGTACGAGATTAACAGTTTTGTTCTAAACACGAGCAATCCTTTTCACAGTTGAAGTATTACGCAATATGAAAACGCTCGTTGCGGCTGCTTTTAGCTTTTCAGGCGACTGAAAACAATATCCGTTCTGATCACCATCTGCGCCAATCACTCTTTACAATTTAGGGCACTGACGACTACAATTTTGAGTGCTGTGTACGTTGTGACTGAACATTCAGGTAAATTGTGAACACTATAATAAAATCCGTTCACACCTCTTATATACCAACTTGTGTGTTAAGTGATGATTCGAAAATAGGATGAAACCTTTCTTTGGGAATCATTTTATTAGGGTTCCGTTTTCCGTACCCGAAGACAACCAACGGGACCATATCACTTAACCTAACTGTCTAAATATAAATAAGTAATAAGTATAAATAATTAAAAAAAAGGAAATTTGACGACTTGAGGTCCCCATATCAATCTTCCCTTTTTAGGGTTCCATAGAAGGAAGCGGAACCCTTATAGTTTAACCATATCCGTTAAAATCCGTTAACTAAAGGTTGTTCTTGTTGAAAATCACCCATTTAGAGAAACGTTTAAAAAACTGTACCAAATATACCTAAAATAGAAAGTATAAATATCTTCAAGATTCAATCCGGTATTATAAATCAATATGGAAGTAATTAACAAGGAACAGTAGAGTATTTCGTTTCCCTGTCGATAGGGAAAAGTTTTCTTATAAAATATAACCCGGAAATTTGACATTGTTAGCTTTATGATGACGATAAGATGGCGACTTTTTATTGAATTGCTTGCCAGCCTTTATACGTCCCCACTGTTGGGGCACGGCCTACCCTCATAAGCGAAGATTATTGAATAAAACGTTTTAATTCCTACACTTTTTTTTTAAGTTTAATTTATAAATAAAAAAAATCCACATTTTTTCAAATAATAACGTAAATAAACATTTAAAACCATTTTTTATATCAAATGTTATCAAAATGTTATCAAATTACATCAAAATGTTTGTTCTTAGACATTTTCATTTGATTGACAACCACAGTACATAACATTGTTCTAAGAACTCGCACACAAAAAACTGTGTTTCATACTTAAATGTATTAATAAATTTGTTTGCTCTTCAGAAAGGAAACCAATCTAAAGTCTTTTTTAAGGCTATCTGGTGATGCTAAATAGTACATTTATTTTGTCACATATTAGAAAATAGTTAGATATCTTATAAATTTATCTAAAAAACTGATCAAAATGACCTTTATCATGGAATTTTTACTAACTAGTTACAAACATTAGACCCAATGTTCAGGAGTTCGGTAGCTTGACACTTGCTAGACGGTTACCACAATATTATTACATTGTTAAAATATATTAACAATTTTCATTTACGGTATATTACATATTAAAAAAGTGTAAACCTACCTTACAAACGTTAAAATCTATTGAATTTAATTAATTATTTCTTTATACACAACACATACATTTATCGTGTCTCATTGTCTGTCAATATGCTTCTTACATCTAACATTTAATCAAAACCTTTAATAAAATCTATAATTATTAATCAACATAATATATCTTATATAGCATTAGTGATTACTTTTTGTTTGAAATAAAAATATTTGTAGAAAAATTTAAATTGAGGAAATAATTCGAAGAATTAGTAAGCTAAAGTGGCAGTAGCTTAAGAACTTAAAAATGGTGGGGAAGGAAGAATCTATGCTAAGAACCGCAATCTGGAAAACGCTGGGTAGTACGGCCTTCCACTAGCATTGAACCTCGTAAAGTCACTGGATGCAAGTGGATGCGAGCCGCTCATTTTGAAAATGACGCTTATGAGGTCAATGATTGAATAGTAGTAAGTGAAAAAAATATCAAGAACAAAATGAGCGAAAGAAAATTTATTTATAGACAATAAAGTTGTATGCACTCTAAAATATTTTAATATAAATCAAAATAATATATAGCCCCTTCAAAATTGGGTAGCATATTATTAAGTTAGGTATACATATATAACATGATAGAAATTCAATTGTTTTCATACATGATTATGAAAACAATTTAATTTCTATCATGTTATATATCTAACTTAATAATGTGCTGCCTAGTTTAGCTTAGGAGGGGCTATTTATTTAATCACTTTGCTAGGACACTAATGGGTGTCTCCACTGGAGCTTACCCTTACATCGATATTGTTTAATGGAATATTAGATTACATATTGTTTCTAAGAGAACTGACGTTCCTTTGTCGACTTTGATAAACTGCTTTTGAGGGAATTAATTTGTAAGGTTTGCTTCCTTTGCCTAGTTATATACGTAATTATTTAAAAAATATTTTTTATTATAATAAGGCAACAGAACTGTTCCGAATAACTATACATTTAATAGATAATTATTTAAGAACGAAAACAGCACTGTGTTTTCTTTCTTAAATTATTATCTTTTAAATTCTCTACAAAAACTTCACTAAAAATTTACAAAGTTGTATATGAGTGTTTTACCTGTCTACCAAGCCTACCCGTCTACCAAGCTATCTCAGTCCTTCAAAATATTAAATTTATAAAAATAAAATTAATAAAAAAATATGTATATATAAAGATAATAAAATAAAATTGTTTTAAAAAAATAACGTAAAGATCAAATAATAATTTAACAGAATCGTGGAAAATCGAGGTCTTAAAAAAAGTGAGCCAGGATCGTGGCGGTGGTGGACTTTAATATTTTCATAAAAAGACAGGCTTTACACATTTATGTAGTTAAAAAACTGAATTCAAAAATAAAATAAAATTCATTACTAGAACACGCTAGACAGCATAAGTTTACGTTGACATAAAATATATACATAAGGCAGCGGCGAGCATCGCGGTGCCTGCGTATATATAAACGAAAGTGTATGAGATGGGCATATACAAAATGCCATAAATTGACATAAAATGCAATGTATTATTGAGTGAATACATTCTAACATACGAGGACTTATGTACCTTTCTGATGGCTAATAAAAGGTGGCAGTGATGTAGTGACCTGCATATTGGAATGTGACTCTTTTGCTTGAATTATCGATGGATGTTGCTTATCATGTTCGATTACGTATACTGCTGGTGTGTAATACAGGCAAAAAGACCTCGCCTGAGTAAAGAAAAGAGAGACAAGGATACGATGGAGGCATGCCCGGGGATCGGAAGCTTAAAACCAACTGAGCTCTCAGAAAGTTTATCATTAACATTCGTTAGTGGCTTCAAATTACATCGGCTAAGCTCACAGGCAGTTTGAACGTCTCTAACCCAACGTTTCGATTCGTTAGATTGGGTTAAATATGAATGTAAATTCAGTGCCGAGAGACTAGAAGACCACAACACATTACACAGTGTAGAAGGGTTAAGGTACTTGTCCCAAGATGTCTGTCAAAGGCGAAAAACTGCGAAAGAAGGCAGTTACAAAAAAACCGGTCAAGTGCGACTATGGTTTTATTAAATTTGACTGGTAAACCGTTGCCTAGTTGCCGGGAGTCGGATGCTGGGTATGCGAAAGCGACAGTGTATTTTACCTACGCGACTGGTAACAACCCATGAAATCATATTTGACTCGCGACTAAATTCCTGAAAAGCTTCGATACTGAATATTACGTAAAAAATCTAACTTACACTTATTCTATCGTTAATCGATCAAATAATTTAAAAACTATTATTCTTCGTACTTGATCTGATAAAATACTTGTACATTTAACCTTTTCATGAATCCTTGATCATGAATGGTGTGTACGCCGGTTTGAACACCGAAATAAATCAGTTATATTTTACGACTGAAATTACATGGATGTAGTGGGGCTATTTGCGTCTTGCTCTTCGGAGTGTGTTAAGCATGGGGCGTGCCCTCTTTGTGAATTCCATGGCTGTTCCATTGGTATATAATAATTAGTACCTACATAAATGGTTCAGTGGGGTTTGTTGCCTCCTGCTCTACGGAATGTGCTTAACACGAGGCGTGCTCTATTGAATGGATGTCATGTATGTGTCTTCTTTGGCCTAAGGCTGAGTGTATGTGAGATGTACGCACAAGAATTGGTGTCTGATATTACATAATTAGACTTCGATCTTCAGCTTTGGCTGCAACAATTATTTAATGTTTATACCATTTATGATTTTAGACCTCTTCTCCTATACGGGGGATGTGGGCTAAGTTAGCCTCGCTATGGATACGTACCGTAGGAAGCGCTGGGTGGAGCTTTCTGCCTTTTTATTTTTTAAAAAAAATAAAAAGCTAATAGGGTAGAGGATAATTATATAATAACTAGAACGATGTTTCAGTATTTCTCCTAAAGAACCTGCGGTCTATGTTATACAATGGTGTTTAATACTGCATACTAAATTTCATGCAAATTGTTGGAGCCGTTTCTGAGTATCAGATTATAAATATTTATATATACAGGAATTGCTTTTTTAAGATATTATATATAAGAATATTGTTAACATTACTGTCATGACGGTTTCTGATGATTCTTTAAAAAAGATAATTTTTTCATGTTAATATTTTGTAACTACAATATCTAGTTCAAACACGAAAGCCATGATTAGGTAATCGTTCGTTGCCATACTTCTTTAGTTCGAAAACAAAAATATTTTTCATGAATACAAATTTGCATTTTTCTCCGTACATAAATTTAAAATATTCAACAAAATACAAAGAAATGCTAAAGAAAGTGCTTATACCTACTTAGATATTTCACCATTGTACTTAGTCGAAAGAAAACCGATAGCACACAACATTAAAAGCTTTCAATCAATGCGGAAACCCTTAGGGTGTCGGGTGATTTTAGGGGTGGTGAGTTCAGCTTACCTGTGCTGTCGGAGTAAGTAACACAGAATCAAATCCACTCTGACATTAATACTTTTTCAAATACTTAATTTTACACAAGAATAAATACGGTAAAGAAATCAGTTAAAACCTGGTTGGAGGCTTAATGCCTTCTTTAAGGCAAAGATCAATTTTAACCTTAAATTATGTCTGGATTCCGATGATTTTTAGTGTCATCTCTTTGGACACCTAATTTCATTTTATATACAAATAAAGAAAAATAAAACGGTAGAAGCTACTGTCAAATACTTTTATGTAATTGAATAAATATCTATTGTCAGATATTTTTTAGGGTTCCGTACCCATTGCGTGCTGCCTCCGTTCTTTTTGTAGGCTGTGGACTTCAGTATGTTCGACAGGACAGTGTCACTTTTATACAGAAAAACAGCCTGCGTACTCGTATAATCCAAACAGTTATATTTGGAAAAGTGCGATTATTTGTTTACACTACACATGCTCTTAAAGTACATTCATGCATCAGTCAACAATAGGGTTGAACGTACGTGTTTTTTTTTTTTTTTTTTTTTCTAACTACTGGCTACTGTTGTTGGCCGCAGATGGCCTTTACAACTACACGCGGACTAACTTTTGCTGCGGTGCTGCTTGCACTCTTCAGCGAAAAGTTGGGGCGGTTTGCGCAAGGGTGTCCTAGACACGAACCTCGGCTTGGGCAACCGCTCTTAGAAACTAAAGTTGTATCTAACTAAAATTTACCGCCGTTTCGGAAAATAGCAAAGGCGTTCTGAAGAGAAGAAACGGCAAGAAACTCTTCAGCCCTCGCCTATTATTAATTAAATCTAACTAGTCGAAGCGCCCGGGTATATTAGTGAACCTAGTATACCCGCGCGCTCGAGTGTGTGTGTGTGTGTGAAAACTAAACTGTCTAATGTTCCGTCGCCGCCGGCGGCGACGTATTCTGTATATATTATTATAGTCTGTGTTCGCGGGCGCGAGCGCGGAAGGCGCTTGAGCTTTGAGCCTGCTGGTTATTTCGTCGTCAGAATCTGTAATGACGTGCCTCGGATATCTAAATGGTCCTAAGGCCCCTCTAAACATATGTGTTTAAAAAATAACTCACTATTTATAAACAACAGAAAATATAATCATAGCTTGTTATTATTCGGTACAGCGCCATCTATGTTTATAAAAGTGAATTATTATTTGTTAAGTAAATTAAAACTTTGATAAGTCCTCGCATTTGTAGTGTTAAGAACTTTGTTATCACTCGAGTGAAAATACAATTCCCGCTTCGGGCCTCAAACTACACACTCATCTGTAATCGCTCACTTTGAACTCACTCTCGGTGGAGAATGTACTATTTCATCCCACTTACTCTTAAACAGAGTCATCATGTGCAGGCAAAGCGGGTGCTAAGACCATAATTTCTACCACGGGCTTTTTCTTCGTAAATTTTAGTTTTCTCAAAGCACAGCGTGCGTTCATAGAACTCACGGGTGGCAATCATGTATTTTTGATCAAGTATGTAAAGTAGCTGTTTTTCATAAATTATCTAGTATTTAGCGCCATCTGACGGCGGCGCTGTTTTCTCTATCCCGCCATTTCAACTGTGTTATGGTGAGTTTATTTATTAACTTACCAATGTAATAGAAAACATTGTGTTTAACATGGTTAGTTCGGAAATTACAAACTCGAGTCATTAAATCCTTCGGACTCTGGCCTTGGGCATCTAAATAGCCTCTTATTAGTAATTTTCTCCTTAGCACGCTTAATATTTGTTTGTTATTGCTGAGTGTAGTTACAGAGCAACCAATTGCATTGATTTTTGGTACAGAGATTGTTGAGGGGACAGAAAACAATTTTATTCCTAATAAATTGACTCCCTCTCAGCCTAGTTAGTAGTGTGGCCAGCTGCTGTGCAGAGGGTTTGTGTTCGATTCCCGCACTGGACAAACATTAATGTCGTAATATAAAAAGTTGTGTTTGTCTTGAGTCTGGGTGTTATGTATGATATGTATGTATTTACAAAAAAAAGTAATATTTATGAATTTGTTTCCGTTGTCTTGGTACCCATAACACAAGCTTTTCTCACTTTGGGGCCAGACGGCGCTGTGTATTACACACAAAAATATTTATTTTTAAATTTATAAAAATATATTCCTGCAGGAATAACTGCAATCAAATTTCGCGTGGACTAACTATAGCTTCCGCTATAGCTTGCTAAAGCAAACTTTCTTACTAAAATAAAAGACTTGCCGTAGAAATTCCTCGGAGATAAACAATGTAGCGAGGGCGGAACCGCGGGCAAAAGCAAGTTTTTATAAGTAAAGTTGGTAGCAGAGTAGTTGCAGTAAATAAAATCTATATTTATAAATATCAATATTATAAAAAATAAAACACATCCAATTTGGGTATGTTTATAAGCTTTGGTCTTTATTCTGAAAATATTTCTCGCAACGACTCTCTTATTGTTTAGTTTGCAAACTTTAAGCAATAAAAATAAATAAATAAAAAAAAACCCGACTGCAAGAACTAAACAAGTGCCTCTAAAACAAACTAAATATTTAACTTAATAAAATATTATCGTAAAAAATGTTCATGTCTTAAATTTATGCTTCTTGACAAAAGACCTAGATGTTTATATTTTTACTGTGCCTAAATGTTTAAACTTTTACTGTTTTTGCTTGTAAGTCTTAGTCGTGAATAACGAACTAAAAAGTAATAGATGGTAAAATTAAAGACCAGGGTCACGGTAATACTTTTGATCAAACAACTATAAAAAGTAAGGGGCCGTCCATTAATCACGTGAGGCCCGAAAGGGGGGCGGGGGTCCGGCAAAAATCACTAAATCCGGGGTGTAGTGTATTTATTTTTTCGTCAAAATTCGAAAAATTTTAAGATGTTTTGTAGGTACTAAAAAATACACGTGATTTTTTCAGTCCTCACTACGTATCACCAAAGGGGGGGGGGGGGTTGTTAAAAAATGCTAAAAAAACATCCCGTGAGTAATGGACGTCCCCTAAGTAATACATCGATCATTTAAAGCTGAACAAATTTTGACTGTGCTCTCTCACTACAAAACCCTATACGTGAACGAATCGAATACGAATCCAGTGCACAAAGCTCCCTTATGGTGAAAGTTTGGTGTCTGTCTGTACCTATGTATTCAATAACTGTTTTACATTTCATGCAATTGACATTGTATATTTTGACAGTCTAAGGCGGAAGAAAATGCTGATTTTAACATTTTTATTCATAGGGTTCTGTAGCCAAAACCAAATCTATAGCTTCGTCATATTTGTGTCCATCTGTAGGGATTCGTAGTCAAACGGCAAAAACGGATTCATTCTTTCATTTGTCAATTTTATGGTAAAAAACGGTAGTCATTCAATTTCATCATGTCAGTCCGTTCGTTCTTAAACGGTAGTTATATAGATAAGGTATATATATATATAGGTAATCCTACTGACCAAACGGTAAAAAGTGATTCAAACGCTTATCTTTATGTGAAAACACATTATTTGATTTATTTTAGGGTTCCTTAGGTGTGTGGTAAAAACCGAACCTTCGCAGTTCCCTATCCTTTCCATCCTTTTGATTATATAAGGGTTCCAAAGAAAAATGTAAGAAGGTTTTAAGTTTTTTTTAATTATTGACTTTTACGAACAACTGAAATTTATTGAATATAATTAAATTTCAACAAAAAAATTAATCCAAGTTTAAAAAAAACTAAGCCCCTAAAACACACTTATTGACAGACCATTTAGCTACATATATGTTTTATTCGCCTTGAAGTCGATTGCCACTATCCCTAAAGCACGGTCTGTCTTAATGTTCATAATCTTTCTTATCTTTACTTACACTGGCGTGCATAAATTATTAGTCACTTACATAGTCGACGATATTTCCTAAACAACTCATGATAGCGCTGTGTAGTCAAAGTAGATTCTGTGTATAATAAAACTCTTTCTAATATATTTATTAGGGTTCCGTACCCAAAGGGTAATTAGCGAACCCTATTACTAAGACTCTGCTGTCCGTCTGTCACCGTGCAGATAGTTAGACGCTTAAAATTCTCACAGAAGATGTATTTCTGTTGCCGCTATAACAGGAAATACTAAAATAAAATAAATATTTAAGGGGGCTTCCATACATCAAACGTGATGTTTTTGCTTGATATTGATAACGGCAACAGGTAGACGCTTAAAATATTTACAAAATATTAAGTTATATAGTCACTTTAAAAATAAATAATTAAATTAAAATAAAACAAATATTTAAGGGGGGGTCCCATACAACAAAAGTAATTTTTTGCCCTTTTTTATAAATAATGGTAGGGAACCATTTGTGCGCGAGTCCGACTTATTCTTTCTATTAAGCGATCTTCACTAGTTTATAAAAAATTTCGTCGCTTATGTAAGTGACTAGTTATTTTTCCTCGTAAGTGATTTTGGCAATCGACTTCAAGGCGAATAAAACATGTAGCTGAATTTTCTGACAGTAAGTCTGTTTTTGGGGCTAATTTTATTGTTTTTATTTTTGTATCTACTGTATATTAGTATGGAAATCCTAACAAATGATGCTTGAACGTTTCTTAAAACATACATAATGTGTTGTGTGAACTTCTGTTACATATGTATATTTGTTGATTACCATAAACATTACCTATATCACAAATTTTTCTGCCCAGTGGTCACCTTCTACTTTCAAAATTTATTTTTGAACGTTATTTTAACCGAGTAATCTGAAACTTGTTTTAATAATAACTGTCAATATTTTTAACACAGAAGAGAGCATTATCTTTTCTTTCGTGTCTTTTCTTCCGTATCTTTTCTTATCTACAATACAATGACAACTAAACAGATCTGTTGAAGAAAAATAATGTCAAATGCCACAAAATAAATAGCTCCAGAAATGGGGAGACGTTAATAAATTACGAAGGAGGCATAACAATGAAACCCGACCCGTTGGCACTTGTTGCGTCTTGTGTTTGTGTTCAGAAAATGTTTGTGCTAAAACAATTTAGATATTTAGATGAAGATAAACTTAAAATAACAGTAAATTAAAGTATATAGCTTCAAACATAAATTAAAATCGATTTTATAGGATGTATAAATGCACATTATGTTCTTACGCTCCTAGTTTACAGATTACAGAGCATGTCCACCCTAAGACAAGTGTATTATATTTTATATTTTATATTCTAAAATAAAAGAAACAAGTGTCCGGATCCCCCTGTTTTCTAGTTTTCTTCAGCTGACATTTCAATTTTGAAGGATTTTTAACAATATAATAGTTGAAGGAAAACAAAGTATTTTTAATAAAATTAAGTTCAAACATAAATTGGCCTCGGGCCTATCGCCTAATTTAAGTTATTTTAGTAAAGACCCTTATTGTGAGAGCCAGGCTCACTCTTGAAGGTTTTTTGTTTATCTGGTAACATCTCCATAAATTATTTTAATTTTCAAACGTTCAAAACGCAAGTTTTAACGACAAATTGGAATACTTTCTCTTGTGTGCAAGAATGCCCAAGTCTGGCACGTACTTGTACCTACCTCCGAACTGAAGAATGTTTTTCATTAATGTCACATACTTCTTACATCTACTTGCAAGGTAAAAGCTTACAGATATTAAAATATTTTGAAAACTATGACTCAAGGTTCAGTGAACTTTGCGGTACCGAATAGATTTCATTTAAAATGCGGTACCGGGTCATAGTGGGTTTTTTTATACTCATATTATAATAAAAAGAAAGTTTACTGTTCATAGTTGGGTTTTTGTATTTATATCATAAGAGAAAAGTAAGTTACTTTACTTTTCATAGTAGGTTTTTTTGTATTTACATTACACGGACAAAAGTAAGTTACTTATCATATTATAGTAGTAGATTTTTTGTATTCATATTATAAGTAAAAAAGTAGATTACTTTACTTACGTTACTTTTCATAGTAGGCTTTTCTGTATTTATATTATAAGAAGAAACAAGTAACTTTTTTTTCTATGCTGCAACCAAAATTATTTTTCTATGTTCGAAATAAAGCGTATGTATACCTAGTTATCTATCCTCGGCCATAAGCACCTGCTAAGAAATAATACGTAGACCAGTGTCGTAGTGTAGTGTAATTCATATGCCTATACTATTAATATTCATGTATTTGTAATCAGGTTCTTGAAAACGGCTTTAACGTTTTTGATGAAAAATTACGCAACTGCGGTTCGAAAGGATTTAGCTACTCATCATAGGTCTAATTTCCAGGAAAATTTGAAAACTTAATTTGTCTGCGCAATATGATTGGTTATTTCACCATAGAGATCACCTCAATAGCCCAGTTGCTGAATAGTGGGTTTGCCACACCAGAGTGCGCAAGTTCAAATCCTGGAATGAGGTCAGATTATTTTTTTCATGTTCTAATAATTTAGGTAAATTTTGTATTTAGATAATATTTTACTTTCTAAGTTTATTCAAGTTAAGCAAAACTCGGTCCCTCAGCTGGTATTACCGGGTGCTATATTCAATAAAGTTATGACGATAAAAGCAAAGCCAGAAACATACTACTAGTCGGAATTATGCTCGAGCCCTACTATTAATAAATTATAGAAGCGAGCGACAGTTAATAATTTAGATTATTTTAGACCACTAAGGTGGCAAATAAGCTTGCGGTCCGCCTGATGGTAATCGTGCACCGCAGTCTAAAGACGCTTGCAAACCCCTGGGGGATCACTCGTGCGTTGCCGACCCTTCAAAAATCTAATAACTTCTTTTTTTAAGCCCCATACTGTAGTTCTTAAAGGAGCTCATTCCAGATAGTCAACGTTCGCGGGAGGAAGTTTTTTTTTTAATAAATTTAGTACAAAATAAGCTTTCGTACACTGTTATTATATATATATGAGTACATGTATTATCAAAACAAACCAACTTCCAAGTTTATTTTCTTTCTTTTTAGTGAAAGCAAACAATAGGTTAAAAAAGGACAAAGGAACAAAACGCAACAAGTACTGTTCAGTGCTTTCATTAAAATTCTTCTTTTTTACTTTATTAGCCTCCTCATTTCTAGAGCTATATATTTCATTCCTATCTTCCAAGAAAATTTATCTTGTGCTCATTTCAAGAGCGAGAGAGAGAGGAAATGAGCAAAATGTTTAGTGACCTGTAATACCTATTCAAATTTAGCATTCAGTGATCGCGATATCTAGATCTAAAGACTATCTATTCTTATATTTCAGTAGCACTTACTCACTGCTCCATTTGTGTAGGTACCTAATATTTAAAGTGAAAATAAAAAAAATATTTTTGGACATCACACACATATATATATATTTCTGTCCGTTGTCTGGTATACATAAAACAAGCTTTGCTTAGTTTGGGACTAGGTAGCGATGTGTATGATGTCCAAAAATTTTTTTTTTATTTTCATTCTAAATATTAAGGGATAACACATACACCTAGAAATAATCGATATAATGTTGAGCCGTGATATATGCAACACTATTTTATTTATAATTTTTATCGGATATCTCTGACCGGTATTACAAACTCAATACCGATAAAGATTTCGTTTTCTATCCCAGGAACTAGGCATTAGCAATCACGTGAAATTAGCTGAGTATCGCAAACTTCAATCCGGTGTCCCACTGGAATAAAAAGTATCTCACTTCCTGATAGTTTTTTAAACTATAACCAAATTAGTAAGCAACATTATATCGGATATTCGAGATGAAAATAGGAGTGACTTACATTGTTGATATTGCCAGTTCATAAGGGACGAGTAGGTAACCTTGTTGTGTGGAATTTACATTGATCCCCGAGGAATGCTTGACACGGGTTTCTTTCATTTTTTAGTTTTTGTTAGAGATTTTTGCTACAAGCAATAAATTCCGTAAGACTGGTGGTAGGTATTACTGAAATAATGGTGTGTTGAATATTTATTTTGTTAGAATTTCACAAAAACTTCCTTAGCTATCACCGTCTTCAAATAAGCGTCATTTCCAAAAAAAAATTATTTTCTTCATAATTATTGTGTAAACCTGAATTTTGAATTATCGACCAAGGCAACTTAAGGCAAAGTTTCGTTTCCTTCAAAAATTTTGATTATTTGTGAATAATTTCATAGCAAGCATTATTATTTCAATTTCAAGTTTTAAAAATTTTGACTAAAAGTTTTTACTCCAAAGAGTAAAAATAATTACATAGAACCAAAAGTTAAACTTTAGTATAAAAAAATATTTTGACGCTAGCCATATTAAAAAAGCATATACGACCGCGAATGTTTTGATCTTATTACAAAATTGTAGTACGTTATATTCATTACATAATTTAAAATTAATTAAAATTTAAATTTATTTTACTTGTGTTAATTACTGGGTTTTGAATCCATTCACAATTTACGTATATTAAAGAGAACTTCACTCCTTGCGCTAGCTAAATTTAGCATTAGATCCAACCTGAATACAAATGGTTTATAATAAAGGTAAAGTGACAAAATAATTTGGCAATTTGCATGCTAACCTGGCTAAAGTATTTCATTTCTTGAAAACGTTTTCCAAATTAAGATTAAATACTTCACTTTCCTTTTGACTTAAAATATTGAAAAGTAGTACAATATCTTAAAAATATTGTTATATTAAATTTAAAACAAAGATGTTACAGTAAAATATAATAACAGGTATTATATAAATACAATTATATATTTATATACATATTTGTTTTAATAAAAGAACAATTCAAATCCAATTTATATTATTCGTATCATTAGGAAACAAAATAAAAATAGGAAAGTTTGAATATTTTGTTTCCTAACGATACTGAACTGGAAAAATAAATTCGATAGGCAAAACATTAAACATTAACGTGAAACAATAATACATAGTTATATAGTAGAAAATCTTCATACTAGACAACTGAATTCGCGTCACTGGCACGCTCCAATTTGCGTATGTAGACCCATACCACAGCTGAAACAGTTAGATTCATTCAGCAGTTACAGACATTCATGGCACCGTGGCAAAATGTATATTTGGTTTGGTTGGACAGCACCTGACTATATCTATATGTGACGAAATAAGCTATAGTCTGGTGCGCCCGCCCCCTGTCTTGCCGCGCACTTTACCTTACGATTGTTTAGTATAGTGTAGTCGCCTTTTATGGCCGATTGTATGAATAAAATGACTGTATAGGCTGATGATGATGATTTAAGAGAGGTAGGGCACTGCGAGTACTCGCTTAAATAAGCCGCCCGAACAATTAAAGCGGGGCATAGCGAGTACTTGCTCCTTGCTGTCCTTGCTCGGCGTAGACACGGCGTGCTGGTACGGTGGCCAGGGAGACTTGATGAAACGGCTGACCGAACCCAGGGATTACCTAATTAAAACTTTTACGACTAACAAAGTTCAAGAGCAATCTCCCACACCAGAACTAGTTATTTTAGAAGACTTTAACGCCCACCATCGTGAGTGGCTTTGTTCTCGAACCAATAACTATATAAGGATATCTGCTCATAAATTTGCTCTGACTTATGGATACTCTCGGCTGGTACTTTCTCCAACGAGAATACCAGATATAGAGGACCCTACGAGCTCCTTACTGGACCTTCTGCTGACTACACGTCCGGGCGGATATTCCTTTTTAGTAGATGCGCCTCTTGGCTCCTTGGACCACTGTTTCGTTCGGACTCAAATGTCATGCACACAACCCGATCCATCTGGGCCAACTAATTGGCGACGTGTGTGAGACTGGGATGGACTGCGAGAATTTTATGCGTCGTACCCGTGGAGGCAGCTCTGCTTTAGCTCAGAAGATCCTGACGTCTGCGCAGCCGCAGTCACTGTGACAATCCTCGGTGGTATGGAATGTTTCATTCCTAACCTGTGAGTAGCTGCCCGCGTCAAAAAACGACCGTAGTTTAATAGGTCTTTCAGAGAAGCTAAAATTTTTAAGCAAACTGCGTAGGAGGCTTGGTCCTTATCACCTGGTGGTTACATCGACTGGCAGAAGCACGGCTCCAAGAGGGATAGCTCGCAAGTCGCCCTCCTATTTTGCCGATGAATTGTAATTTAGCTCTGGAATTCCTCATTTCTCACTTTCACAATTTCTCACTGAACCTCGAGGCAGATTTTTTTTTACGTTTTAACTCAGAAATATTCGGATCCTTAATATTCCAGGATATAGCGAAAGACTTTGCCTCCTCTTTGCCTCCAACTCGAATATGAACGACGAAGGCGATGTACCACCTACTATACCGTGGTGCGGTAAGACCATGTCGGGAATCTCCATAACACAGCGTTGCTTACTATAGACGTTCATAAGTTGAGTGGGCCAGATGGTATTCTAGCAGTGGTGCTTTAACAGTGTGTTCCTGAGTTATGTCCTGTACTCACGTGCCTCTTCGCGCTTTCCTATCATACCAGGCAATTTCCGTCTTTATGGGAATGTGCACCCGGTGCCCAAAAAGGGCGATACATCAGATTCATCAAATTGCAGGCCGATCACTATTACCTCTCTCCTCTCCAAGGTGATGGAGCGAGGGAGGAGTGATCAACTCACAGCTTCTAAGATACCTAAAAAACACGACCTGTTCAGCGACCGTCAGTATGGCTTTTGCCACGGTCGCTTGACTGGTGACCTTCTAGTGTATCTCACACACCGATAGGCACTAGCCATTGAGAGTCAGGGGGAGGCATCGGCATGTAGCCTGGACATAGAGAAGGCGTTCGATCGGGCCTGGCACCAGGGTCTTTTATCGAAGTTGCCATCTTACGGAGTGCCCGAGGGTTTGTGCAAATTGGTTGCTAGATTTTTGCCCGGCAGACGCATACGAGCCGTAGTTGACGGTAGTTGCTCTGATATCATGGACATTAATGCTGGTGTCCCGCAAGGCTCTGTGCTGTCTCGTACGCTGTTTCTACTGCATATTAAAATATTTTACTAATTTGTTTCTTTTTTAAATGTAACCTTTTTAATGTCATCAAAACCAGCCAGATACAAATAATACAGCCAAATAGATTTTATTACAAGTTTATACATACTATATTTGAAAGGACTTTTTGCCGACCTATTTTATGTATTTGGATCCGTTGTCTGCTATCCATAATGCTAGCTTTGCTTAGTTTGGGACCAGGTGGCGTTGTATGTTATGTCCAAAAAAATATTTTTTATTATTTATTGTATGAAAAATCCTAAATTTTTTTTTTATTTATATATAGACATATACTAACAACTAAGTTACGCATAGTAATATGATAATCACACAACATAATTTAACACGAAACATATAAATCACACAGAATAATTATTTAAAAGAAAATAAAAGGCTTCATAAGCATTAAAGTCCGTTACAAGAATATGAAATATGTTACAGGAAGAAATCTCGGCTTACATAAAAAAACCTATTAACAATTTGTTTAAAGATTTTGTAAAACATTATTTAACGAAAAATCCCAAAAAAAGTCCCTCTGTTCATATAAAAAAATATGTCAACTACTAATTTATGCATATGATACTAGTAATTTTACACCACGTAATTTCACATGTTAATTTACATAGATCACAGTGAATGCTAACATACAGAATACCTACTAATTGTTGAATATCCATGATGTGATTGTTTCCTTCAAGACCATTGTTCTATGTTGACAAAGGTCTAATATAATTAATACCAGTTGTGTCTGGAATGTCAGATATAAATGTTTAATATATCATTTTGTTCCTATTGTTAGGGCAAATTATATTAAACTTCGGGTGATTGATGTAATAGAATTTTTTTATGTTTGTGATAGTTAAATATTTTTAGTTTTTATAAAAGGAATAAATGCATATAAATTCTGTTCATTTTATTTCTTTGTGATTTGCACAGTGTTTTGTTTATGTAAGAAGGACATATAAAATCAGACTCAAAAGAGGTTTTTTACAGCTGATTTCTATCAAAAAGAGCCTGCAAAAAACTTACTCTTTAAGAAATAAAAATATAATAAAAAAAAAACGAGTTGCACTCCGGGAGTGCCGGCAGAAGTGAAAACCTTCACACACGATTCGCGCTTAACACTCAAATATGTCACAAGACATGTCTTTGACATTGTCAAGAAATAATAATGTTTGTTTATTTACTTTTTTGACGTAGCATATTTGACATCGCAATCTGTCATAGAATTAAAATTCCATATCCAACCTCCCTGTACTACTCATAATCGCGAATACTAAAAATAAAAATTATAATAGGCGTGGCATTACGGTTTCTGTCTTACGAATTTCCACGATTAGGACACGTGACCTGACGCGAGTTTATCATTTTTTACCCATACCAAAAAAAGTGCACAACGCCGCTAAAGAAGTTTTCACTTTAAAAAATATTTACAATCCCTATTTTAAAACTATAAATCTGTTCACATAGAGCGACTTGGAGAGCGGAGCAAATTTTGATCGTAAAGAAAATTAAGAAGATTTAATTTTAGGGTTCCGTAGCCAGATGGCAAGAAACGGAACCTTTACAAATTCATCAATTCCTGCCGTATGTATGTCACAGCCTAATTTAATAGACTCTAATTAAACTTTACATAGGTATAGTTTCTTTAGTAAACCGCCATACAAAAAAACGCCATGAAAATTGTAAAAAAATTCTCGGTGGTGGAGAACTATTACATAGAATAGAGGGATGATTTTTTTTTGCGTAACCCATCATATGAGGTGTCATTCTTGAGATTTTTTACTCTAAAATTTATATTTTGCGAGTTATAGGCCTCCAAAGTTAAAAAAAATTGTATCCTCGTCGAACTCTTAAATCGCGTGATCTAAGAATCTGGAAAAACAATGGTAGTAGGGACTTATAAATACTACATCCGAAAATTATATTATATGAAATCGGTTTAAAAGTTCTTTAGATATCCGGAATAATTTTCATTCTACGGAATGCGTGTACGACACGCACCTTTATATCTTACGCAGCAGATATAAAGCTGCTTTTTTTGGCATATGATTTCCGCATTCAGATTATGTACCCATGTCTGCTTTGCAAAAAGTGTAAATTGCGCTTTCAGTGTTGCAGTTTCTAAATTCAAACGAAACTAAAATAAATTAAGGTACAAAATTAAAAAAAAAATCGGGTTGCACTGGCAGAAGTGAAAACATACAACCTGGATATAACATTTTAACATTTGTGTAATCCGCACATTCATCTTTTCATTAACCCAATTTCCTCTTACTTTTTATTCGTCCTATAGAATTTAGCATTTTTTACCCATCACAAAAAAGTGGACAACGCCGCTAAAGAAGTTTTTATTCCAAAATCAATCTTTTTACTTTGCCAATCATCCTATTATGGCGTGGCATTATGGTTTCCGTCTTGCAATTTTGTATGGCGTGGCATTATGGTTTCCGCCTTGCGAATTTTCAATCAGCCTGATGCGAGTTTAGAGTAGTTAGAACCTTATGGAACTTTCGTAATTCGAAACAAAGATATTGATTTTCTCCAGCCAGTAATTGTACCTCGATGACTCAATTGTCTGATACGAATTGTGAGGGTTGCAGGTTTAAGTCATCGAAATTATTTTTTTGTATATAGCTTGACTATTAAAATAAAAATATTTGTTTGAATTGATAATTTGAAAAAATCGGCCAAGTGCGAGTCAGACTCGCGCATGAATGGTTCCGTACCATTATCTATAAAAATGGCAAAAAAATCACGTTTGTGTTATAGGAGCCCCCTTAAATATTTATTTTATTATAATTTAATTATTTATTTTTAAAGTGACTATATAACTAAATATTCTATGCATATTTTAAGCGTCTACCTGTTGCCGTTACCAATATCGAGCAAAATCGAGCAAAAAAATCACGTTTGTTGTATGGGAGCCCCCTTAAATATTTATTTCATTCTATTTTTTATTATTTGTTGTTATAGTGGCAACAGAAATACATTTTCTGTGAAAATTTCAACTGTCTTACTATCACGGATCATGAGATACAGCCTGGTGACAAACGGACGGACGGACAGCGGAGCCTTAGTAATAGGGTTTCGCTAATTACCCTTTGGGTACGGAACCCTAAAAAAGGAAATTTCTATCAAAAGACCTTTTCAACGAGAGACGTTACCATAATTTCCAATTCCAAAGAATATTATGTACTCGCTTGTGCCATAAGGTTTATTTCAAAGATATGCGTGTTTTATCACGCATGCGGGTGGGTGCGCGGCGCTTTTTTCATACATTGCGACTCGTTCAAATTATTAAAAAGGTGCACGAAACACGCATATCCCTAAAAACTTACTAAGAAGAAGAAATCATACGCTTACTTAAACATTGAATTGAGTTACATTAGAAATATCAATCTATCATCTGCATTAGTTAATGCATTAAAGAATCACATTTCTGACAAAAAAGAGTTTACAATATTAAAATAAGTAAAAATACATTTTTTCTTTTTTCTTGCAAATAAAAAACGACAAGAAAAATGTTGATTACGTTGCTTATTCTATTATTTTTGTCGCTATTATCTTTTCTGCAGGACGTGCTCTTTGCTGAATTCGGAATCTAGGTCAGCCCTTCGATGTCCCCTGTAGGATCCTTTAGGAAAGAGCTGTTCAATAAAAACCATACTTCATTATTTTCTCGTCGTCATACGATGCTTGTTAAAAGAAAAAGAACGGAAAATAAAATGGATTTTATACATTTATTTTTAGTTAAGTTAAGTCGGCTCCGTGGCTCAGTGGCGGCTCAAGGGAATTGATATTGCACAAGACAAGTATTTATTATTTGTTTTTCTTAAGTCTGGGTGTTTATTATGTATATTATGTATGTATTTACAAAAAAAGTAATATACATACATATATTTTTTATCCGTTGTCTGGTATCCATAACACAAGGGGGCTTTATGGGAAAAATCTGTCTCGGGTCTCGCATTCTCGGAAGCAAAATGTATGGAATAATATCTCGCCTCTCGACTCTGGATAACATTCCGCATTATGAAAGCTAACGAATTTTTCGTGATACCGCTTAATCAAAGTCTCGAGCAAATAACTCGAGAGGTGAATTGTCAGGTCCTAGTAAATCAAAATAATCGGCATTATTAACGCACCTTTTCGGAACTTTTAGACCGAAAAGTTTTTCCATTGTCACGTTACGTGACACTTGTTGAGAGTAAAAAGTGTTACTTAAAAAGGCAAAGTAATTCGTTTCTTCAGAAACAGAATGGATGAAAAAATTGACATCGAAAATCAACAATTGTGATTAAAGCTAAGAATAACAACAATAAAACGAATGAAAAACATAGTTTTCCTTATAGTTAATTTTTACATATAATTAACCTAACCTAAAACATGGAAGGAATTTTAATAACTATTACTTACTTTTGTTACAGTTTGTGATAATAACCGTATTAGGTTAGGTATATGTGATGTCCATCGAGTGTTAGAAATGCTGCTTAATATGCTACCATTCCAAAGATTCATTTACAACATTCGTAAGCAATTTGCGTTTCACAGATTGTTAGAAGTTTTATTTACAATTTTTATTTCTGTTTACTCATAATCAGTAATCAATCCGATGCTAAGCGAGTTCATGACATTGCTTCAAACATTTGTACACATATGTAAATAATGACTGGGTAGGTCAAAAAAGTAATCAAATACCTGCCTTACTACCTATGTATCCAAATATGTGTAGCAATTGTTTGAAACTATGTCAACTATTGTCAACCATCAGCAGAAGAATAGATAGTGACAAAGGAGAGCAGTTAATCTTTTATAGTACTATGACAACTTTGAGACTACTCTTGTTACAGTTGTATTGTTAATGTTTGTACATACTAGCTTATGCTAGCGTAGTCTTTGCGTTATCCAAGTGCAATCTCCATAAACCGCTTTCTCAGGGCGGCCTCCGGAGCCTCCTGGTACGTCCACAATGCGGACCTACACAGAGATTTCGAACTCCCCACGATTCCCCAATATTTCAAAGATATGGCAGTCCGCTTTTTCGAGCGTACACAAAATCACCCGAATCGATTAATTGTGCAATCCACAACGTACCATCCCCCGATCGACCTCGGCACGGTCGTAAAACTATAGTTAGGCGGCCTCGGCACGTACTAACGGCGCTAGAAGACGATCTCGTCGATTAGCCTCAACAACCTCCCCCAATAGGGCCTCCCTCCAAACACGACGCCGACGTCCACGGGTTCGTCGGCGCCCAAACGGATACACGAGGTATCAAAGAGTGCTCGCCCCCACTCAATCGCAACCGCACCCGCGTAACGGGGAACTCCCCTCCTGGCGGTGGCTCACCTTCGGGTTCGAGACTCACGCCGGTCGAAGGGACGCCCCCTCGGGGAGCCCTTGAGCGTTGGGCACTATACGGGCTGAGGCTCCTTCAGAGACTCGCCCAAATAAAGTCCGGTGAAGCAGTAATGGCTGCAACAGCCAACTGCAATGTCAGTTCAAAAAAAAAAAGAAATAAAAATGTCTCTAGGTGCATATAATGATGCCCATTTGACATTTATCAGAAAAAATCATTGGAACAGTGCAATCTTAATTAATAACTAATAGCTTGAGTAAAATGTGTACATTTATTGTAAATTGATGAAATTATATCACATTTCGTTTTAGTTAGTGTCAATATACTGTAAATATATTTTCACCTAGATTTAAATAATTTAATCAATAAATAAATGATTTTTAGGAATAAAAGTAAATTTTATCATTTCTAATACTAGATGCGAACAGTGTCCGTATTGTATACACGACCCATGCCCATGTCTCAAATGATCTCAGTATTTTTTAAGCCATTCATCTTTGAAATGAATGTTGTCAGGTCAACACGGGTGTACCTAAATAAATTTCAATTATGTAACAAATTAGTTATAACTTTGAGGTTTCAAAATATTTAAAACTTGTACATTTGCCTGGAATGCTTAGGTCAGGTACAATATTTTTTGTTGCGTTTGAACCTTTTGGTACGAGCGAACTTTCTTAGAAATGATTAATTAACAGATGGTCGGTTCTGAGATGTTGTCGCTATGTCTTACGACATGATGCATCAACGCGCCAAAATTCAAGAGCGAGAAAGACGTACGAGTGCTTACGAGATAGATGATTCGCGTAAGGGATGGTTTTCGCATGGTCATAAGGATAAGAGATTTACGGGCTTATTGCAAAGGCGATAAGGCCGAATAACACTAACGTATTATTGAGAGTTATAGCTTTACCCGGCACAAGGGTGCGCCAGCGCATTGTAGAAGGAATGCGGGAATCGAGGCAGTCATTTTTTAACCGGAGTAAGGCTAACACGTGGATAGTCAAGATGAAACTAAAGTAAGGCTAACACGTGGGCAGTCGAGATTAGAGGCAAAGGGGAATGAGACGCGAAAGGTGAATTTAGCAAGGGAGAGAACTGTGAGAGTGTTACGTGTTTGTTCAAAGCTAAGTATTACTGCATAATCAATTTCAGCAAAACTGTAAATATTCTAGCAAACTAGTTTGAAATGTACTCAATCCTTAATTGTTTCTAATCGAGTTTCCAATAATAACGTAGAGTTCGTATCCTGCGTAAAGATATATTTAAATTCGTTAAATCTTGAACTAATTTGCGTTATAAAAGTAGATATTACTTAGAAGATCACTCTTTGGAAATATTGTGTGTACTAATCCCGTTTATTTCAGCGACACATTTTTATCATTAGGCTCAGGGAGAGCCCATCGTAACCTGAATGAATAGATAACGTAAATTCATACGGTACCTATTTTGTTTTGAATGTCGATTTTGCTTGTGTTGTGAATAGGTACCTATTTTATGAACGTACAGTAAATGATAGAGTACCGATTGTTCCCGTGTAAGAAATATCACAAACTCGGGATAGTTTATGATAGGATCTGAGGGAGAGGTATGGCGAATAACACCTGAGTCATATCCGGGTAATCGATCTTGTTAGTTCCGTTGATGAAACTCTCGATAGAACTAACAATATGGATTCGGTGTAAAGGAGGGAACAATCAATAAAATTATAATTGTCGACCTTTAACTTATCTTCAATTACAGCATTTAACGTCTTTTATGTTCAAAATATATACACTTTATCTCATCAATTCCAGGTCTTTTACGCAAGGACAACCTAACGAAGGGACGAAGGTGGACAACACGCGGCACAGTGGCAGAGCAAAGGGATATTGGCGAACGCGCTAGGAATCCACAGGCTTGTAAAACTTCTACGGCGAAATTCGGTAATGTTTTCCTGTACCTATATTAATAAATGTTCACGTACATATCACAAGTCTTTTACTAAGCTATAGGCTAGGGATATAAAAGGGGGTGGGGACCTTACACTGTCTTTGCCAAATTTCATAGTTCTGCTACTTAGACTGCTCGTTAACTACACTTAAAATCCTTGAATGCTACCAATTGGTTCTTAATTTTATTTCATACCTATAAAGGGCAGATATATATACCTTGTTCAATTAGGCTGGATATATTTTTAGCAGATTCCAATATTTAGTTTTTTAAAATATTAAAGTTGAAAATCAACAACCAGTGTGTGTTGCGGTTATTTACTTATGCTAGTTATGTAATGGTCTTGAAATCTAGGGCACATTTACTAATGCACATACGAGCTAAAATGGCAAAGGGTAGGCCAAATCGCTCTTCAAACTGATAACCGATAGAAAGCAAGTTCTCAAATGGCAAATATGGATAGGGAAGACAAGGCATGGTACAGCCTCCTACAATGTGAATCAAGTGCCTTACGGCCACAGGTGAACTTAAGACAGGTAGTTTGCAGTATTCTGTGGATATGGAAAAAGCCTATGTTCAATGTTGAAAAATGTACCTATATGACGGGATTATGATGCCATGTAAAAAACTTTATTCTAATTGAAGACCAAATTAACAATCAGAAGAAACTGATCAGTAGATGTTCAGCCGACCATTCTCTTTTTAACGGAAACGCAGATATCCTGCCCGTTTGATAAATCATACCTACATTATCCCGGCTACAAACTCGAGCACAATTTTGTGAGTCGTGCCGGTGTATGTTAGGGCATGTAATATCGGAAGGTTTTCAATTCCGATATTGATTTCCGATATTAGATTTAATATCGGAATTCCGATACTAATATCGGAATTGAACATATTTTTCATAAAGTTGTATTAGATACAGCATGTTTTAAAATATATTTTTTTGTTATCATCATAAAAATAAAATAACTTCTGTGATGATTAAACTATAAAAAAACATAAAACTGAAATCAATTTTGATAAATATATTTAAAAATAGCACAACAAATGAACAAAATTAAAAATTCCTTCTGGAATATCTTTACTAAAATACTTAATCAAAAATTTTAAAAAAAAATAACATGAGAATAAAACTACCAATCCTGTACTATATATTTATTTTTTAGAAAACCACTTATTTTCTTTATAATGTGTTCATAGAAACTCCTCCACTCTACTCTTCTGCTACTAATTAAATAAAAAAAATTAAAATCATCTTAATACAATTGGAAACAAATGGATCGAAATGACTTATGTACTAACATTATGTACATGTTTTTAAGAGAGAAACTTGATAGTGCATTCTCAATAAATTAAAGGCATTTCAGCAAAAGCAAACTTCAGATAATGCATTTAAAATATCCAGCTGACGAAAAACACGCTTACTTTCAACAGTAAGGCAAAACTTATGTAAAATACAAACGCTCTTTTTTTTCTGAGCTGACTATGCAGTTGGCTGTTGCAGCCATTACTGCTTCACCGCGCCTTTTGGAGCGAGACTGAAGGAGTTAATTAGCTATTAAAATTTCAAAAACGTAAAAATTGGCGTCCACAGGCAAGGCCTTCCTTCTTCTTCTCCTTCTTGGTCAAAAGTCATATCACTCCTTGTAGTGGTTGGGTAGTTACTTTAATCGGAAAATAATAAAACTGCCTCACCATAGTCTCTGTTTCTGTGACAGCTCCAGTGCGTACAGGGTTTACATTATATTTGAGATTTAGGACATGCATACGCATTATATATTTTTTTACTCTTTGGTTTGAAAAATTTGTCACCAACAGAAACTTTAAAAATTATAAAGATAGGAATGGCACTGCTATTAAACTTTGCAAGTTTATTGATAGTTTGCTGATGCCTCGGATCCTGTTTTACATCTTTCATCTTTAAGGTAGGTACTAGAGGGAAGTATAACGTTTTTGCTTCAAAATTATGTTTAAGTTCTGCAAATTATGCTTCTTAATTAAATATTTTTTTATTTTCTGCTTTTAAAAGCCCCTAAAATTGAAAACATCGACTGAAAAACTTTAAATAATGTTAAGTGTTATATGTGACTTAATATAACTCAACACGAAGAAGCTGGCGATTGCAGTTTGTTTTTTATATTTTCCTTAATTGCAAAATCCTCTACAAAAGTATCTAAATTTCAAAAATAGCATGAGAAATTTTTTTTTCGTCTCTTCTGTTAATTTTTTGTTAAGATAGACAAAATAAACTTTCTAAACAAATTAAATGCAAAATATTCCAGAACACGCCTACTAATCAATTAAATTTCCCACAGCTACGACTCCGGGCTAGTCACTGTTCTGTAGATTTTTTATACATTTTCTCAAATATATCGGAAACCACATTTTATTACTTGATATTTGTTAGGATTTGAGAATATTTGTCTAAAAACATTATAGTAATAATTTTTAGGTAATAACATCATAAAATTGTAATCCAAATCGATATGAAAAAAATATATTTGTAAATGTTATAAAATCGTGTAAGTTATCAATCATTTCGGTTAGAAAGAATAATCCTTTTACATGGAGACAGATGTAACAATGGCGCTCCTTTTAGACCTTTTTCTTTCCTTTTTCCTTTACTTTTTTGTTGACGATATTTGACGCTTCACATGGTGCGCCCCTATGCTACATAATAACAATAAATAATAATTGACTTTGATTTTTAGTAGCTTACTAAGTTTTTTATATTACTAAGTGTTTCAAAACAGATTTTACACTTGTCAGCTGATTATCAAAGTATTTTTAAACTTAAATATAACTTTTCAAATGCGTTCTCAGAATTTGATTTTTGATTTAGCCGGATTATAAAAGGTCACTAACTGATAAAGTAGGAAACCCCAAAAGCAGTTACCTCTTTATAGAATCTACTTTGTTCTTTTATGAATATCATATTTGAAGTACGTGCAAAACGGTATACTGTTTTTAATTTTTTCAAAAAATATTTTTATTTTATCTTCGGCTGTTAAATTATACGAACATAATCGATAATTATTTATCTATAGAATTTACATGCAAAATCAACAATTATTACAGGTATTTAAAGAATAATGAGTCTTGAACAATCCATATAGTATATATACGATACGGACAAAATGGAATAGTCATGTTATGCACCATAATTAAACGCGAATTGCACAAAAAAACTTTTTTGTACTTTTTAGCATATCTGCACATTCAGAATGAGCCCAAAGAGAACCAACTCATGCAGCGTAACCAGCCTTCTCCGGGTTTTAAGCGCTAAAACAGATTGTTGCAATAAATGCAAGCACACTCACCATTTTTGTATTTTGCATCTGGGTATTAAAAAGTTCTTCGTCATTTTTAGATTCAAATTAGATCTTTGTGGTCTGCCTTTTTTCTTTTTGGGTGTATTTTTTTATGCATGTTTGGGGTCGACGTTGAACTTGTATACCGTTTTGTCCAGAGCATATACATGCAATTTTGGCTTTCAAATATCTAAAAGCCCAAAAATAATATAACACCAAAGTTTACCATCAAAACAACACACAATACTCAAGGCAAAATGTTAAGAAATAGAAATAATACATTACAATAAGTTTTCAAAGCAAATGACAATTGAGGTGCGCGCTAAGACTGCCAACATGGCGATAAAACCAACTAGATTTAAAATACAGCCAGCATGCCTTTTAACCCGTATTATGCCATTTTGCACGTACATCTTCTATATATCAATGACGAATATTAAATTACGACTCTCTGTAGTAACTGTCTCTTGTGTAGTAACAAGGAGCTCGTGGATCATTCGGAAACGATAAGCGAAGTTAAGCAACCTCGGGATTAGTTAGTACCCGGATGGGTGACCACCTAGTGGCACATTTTTCTAAGCTTCTCCGTACTTCGGAGGGATCGTTAATCCATCGGTCCTGACTGTTGTCATTCTTATGATAGCAGTCATTAGGCCAAGAGGCTTTACGGACGGCTCAAAATGTGGCCACATTTTAACAAACGTCCGCCAATTCACACTGGTCTAGCGCGGTGGAAGAAGCCTAAGCCTCCATCTCCAAGAAGAGGCTATTAATGGAGCGAATAATGGGTTAGGCGATGCAAGCAGTGACGTTACTCTTATAAATAAATAAATTACCGTAACATCATGATTTAAATTTCCCGTCTCTGGTGTCACCGGTAAGTTGCTCATAGCTCGATAAATAACGAAACATGTGTTCAAAGCGTTGAAATCGTGAAATACGCATGTCCTCCGTCAGAAAACGTCTCGAACGGACATATTTCAGTATAATTTTTTGATGTTTTAAAACCAAATGTATTGACAAATTTTCTATTATATGAAAAATGGATAAGGAAAAAGATACTTTTACAAGGTTTTTCTGAATTTTCGTACAAAGGCTTAAACGATTCTTTTCAAACTACATCTTAAAAGAGATATTTGCTTACAAAGTCATAGCAAATAAGCAAGATTTTAGCTTATCGCAATATGAATTTTTAATAAAATTCCTTTTATACCTAGAACTGTTGAAAATATGCTTTATCTAACTGTTGACACTACTTTAAAATGTTAATTTAAAATATTTTCATTTACATTTTAAGAGCCAGCTATTATTTCCCGGCAGCCCTTAAAAGTATGCGACATTAATGAGAGACATTCTTTGAGTACGTGCCTCAAACGACAACCCACGAGCGTCAAACGAAAGTATTCCGTTTAGAGGGTGCCACTTTCAGTAAAAATGTTTTGCCTAAGGAACTTTCTCATTGATAAAATAAAATAAACTAACCAGATTCACTTTTAAGGCGGCGCCCTTCCCAAATTTAAAATTTCCTGCTCGTTCGTAAAATAGATTCTAATGTCTTTTTATAAGATTCAAACTTAATAAACATACCTTTACAAATTATTTTATTGATACCATTAATATTAGACTAGTAATCTTAGTAATAGGGTTCTAGTAATTCCCCTTGGGTACGGAACCCTATAAAAACCATAAATATAGTAAATTAATGTATTAGAATTTCTATAGTTTATATATTAATTGTAATATAGTAATTTTCAATTTAACGCCAAATGCTCCAATTTAAAAGATATTTTTGTTACAGAAAAATGAACCCTACTTGGATCAACATCGTCAATTTCAGCTTGACAGGCATCTAAAGCAAATGTATATGTGCATAGGGGGCTCCCTTAAGACACTACCTTACCACTAACTACCTATTCATTCATAATCCATGCGCTAACTTAATAGCTAAGGATCCGGTTAGGTCTCTGCAAACTCTTTACGTCGCACTCTTCAATCAGTTTTCTGTATAGTAAGAGTAATAGCCAATTCTTCACTTTGCACTTTGTTTTTTATAAAGAATGAGGACTGAGGAATGCAGATTTGCAACTACAATAATAAATGCTTGGATTTTTCTGATTTCTGTATGTTTTTTTTGTATATAACTTACACAAAACGACACATAACATTAGTATAAAAGATAACATCATTATTTTACAACAGAACACACTGTCCCAGGTCTCTGACTGGGGACGGGTAAACTTGGTCCGATTCAACCCTACAAAGACACAAGTGTGCGCGTTCACCGCTAAGAAAACTCCATTCACTGTGGTCCCACAATTCCAGAACACTCCCCTCTCCATCTCCAAGAGCATTGGGATCCTTGGTGTCGACATCTCCAGCGATGTTCAGTTCCGAGATCATTTATCAGATAAGGTGAAGCTGGCGTCCAAAAAACTTGGTGTACTCAACAGAGCGAAGCAGTACTTCACGTCGGGGCAAAGGTTGTTACTTTACAAGTCGCAAGTTCGGCCCCATATGGAGTACTGCTGCCATCTCTGGGCAGGTGCACCCGGATACCAGCTTGGCCCTTTTGACTCGGTTCAACGACGGGCGTGAGAATTGTCGACGATTCCAAACTCACTTGCGGTATCGAGCCCTTAAGTCTGAGGAGAGACTTTGCTTCACTGTGTGTGTTCTACCGCTTGTACAATGGGTTGTGTTCTGAGGAATTGTTCGAAATGATGCCCACGGCTACTTTCTACCATCGCACAGTACTACAGTAAGGACTACAGTATGGAGTTCTTCAAGAAAGAAGTTATTAGATTTCTGAAGGGTCGGCAACGCGCAAGTGATACCCCTGGTGTTGCAAGCGTCCATAGGCTACGGTGACCGCTTACCATCAGGCGGGCCGTAAGCTTGTTTGCCACTTTAGTGGTATAAAAAAAAAAAAAAAAAAAGAACAAAATATTACAAATGTATTTTTGAAAAATCTAACAATATGAGCCTGTGTGTCATTGAGATGAGCCAAAAAGGTCTCCATCTCAGCACAAGCTGCGACCCATACTGCCTTGCAGCGCTGATTTTCAGCTGCAGCCTCTTTTAAAGTAATGCACGGACATCGGCAACGGAAAATCATATTAAATATCAATAATATATCATAAAGTATTAATAATAATATGATAATAATAATATGTCAGTAGGTACCAAATGTTACGAAGTCAGTATCAAATATTTATAAATAGTAACCAAACCAATGTCAAAGTCAAAGTCAATTTTTTTTATTCAAATTAGGATTTTACAAACACTTTTGAATCGTCAAAGTTGTGAAATACTATTTTTTGAACCCTATTATTGAGAACTTTGTTGTAAAAGTCTATAAATTGCCCCATAAAAGAGTTACTAATTTTGTGTAAACGTGTATCATGCACCTACTTATTTCTAGTATTTACTTTGTGAACGTCACTGTTCTTGCTGAAACTTTTTTATATTATTTTGTACCACTAAGGTGGCAAACAAGCATGCGGTTCGTCTGATGGTAAGCGGTCACCGTAGCCTATGGACGCTTGTAACACCTGGGGTATCACTCGCGCGTTGCCGATCCTTATAATAACCCCATACTGTAAAAAAATATTTTTGTAATAAAAGATTTTCATACAAATATCAATATCAATAATCTAAAAACTGTACTATAACAGAACTTTTAAATGCTAATTTCGTAGTCACTTGTAAAATCTTAATAATTAGAGGTTACTTATACTAACTAAAAAAAAACTATATAGTGAAGTGGATCTAATAATTAATATCTTGGTACTACCAGAAATATCCAGAATAATCATTAGATGATCAAAATACTAATAGTTAAAGATTAAACCTGTGGTGGATTAGATCATGTTGGAACAACCAAAAGGACCCGCATTATTTCTGTCACTGATTTTTGAACTACAAAAGAAATGGATGCTTTTAGCGTGATTATGTCATTGGATCCTTTGTTTTTAGCTCAGTGAGAGCGTTATTAGGAGACATTGCAACGCGGAGAAAAATTGCAGCGTATAATGAGACCGTACCTTTAGTACTCTCTAGACGTAGCGGGAGACCTATTTACATAATGGAACCATTGCTAGAATTGTTCCTTTTATGTGCTTCATAAAAATATCTCAACTTAAGCTTTACTAACCAATAAGTTATTCACAAATTATCAAGTTTCTTGTGAGTTTTTACATAGTACGATGCTATTGGGACAAAACTGAAATATTTGGCATCAACCAATTTGATGAAATAAGCTCCAAGTAAGTTTATTCTCGGCTCCTCTTTTTAAAAACTTTAAAAATACAGCTCGCTATTGAAGTTTATATCACAGTTTATAAAATTGCCAAAAAATCTACCTGGTAAACTTTAAACGATGTAATTTCTAGGCATAACTTAACGTTAAAAAGTTATTCGTTGTGTGAGATAAAATGGTATTTAAAACTGTGTATGGAGGTTTAATTTACCTTTTTTTCAAGATTGAATTTATAAGCAGCGTGCAATTTTTACGTAATTTAAGAGAAAACAATTCTTTTATACGATTTTTGACATGCACTAATCAACAAAGACTGTGAAATTTTTAAGAAATGATCTCAAGCCGAATATATATGAATAAAAATGTTTTCATTAAGTTAGTCTTATTTGAGACCATTTGTATGAAAAGATATAGAATCCTGTATAACTTTCAAACTATACAATTAAATAAAAAACTGTCACGCTAGATATTTATTCCTAGAACACTTGTTTAGAATTTTATGGTATTTAAATGGTGTGAAGTGTCAATAATAAGTGGGAAATTTGTTTATATGAAGGACGCTGCGAGGCGACGCGAATCGTATCCTCTTAATCTAAAACTAAAAAAAAAATAAAAAAAAAATTAAAAACGGCCAAAGGCGAGTCAGACTCACGTGCTCAAGGTTCCGTACCACAGCACAATACCTTGACCTTATTTTAAAATTTTCAAATAAATGTCTAATGTTTAATATGCAAAAGCAATTGTTCCTTGTATAATTGTAGGTATTATATAGTATTGTTTTACAAGTTTATTACAGTTTACATATTGTTATTAACAATTTTTCGGTTTACTTTCAAGTTCACACTGTGAATCACTTTACGTTCACCGCTGGCTTATAAAGCTAAATGTTTTTAGACAGTTAAAAAAACAAAAACTTAGAAAAAATACATATTTATTAAATGAAGCTCCCTTAACTTTTTACTGTTTGTTTTATTTATCACTAGCCTTTTCCCGCGGCTTCGACTGCGCGAAATTCAATTTGAAGCGCAAAAGAAGCCTCAGGCAAAAGCTAGTTGACATATTTCCTTTTTCATCTTTCCAGCTTAACCTGAGGCAAAAATCAAGTTACGTGTTTACATGAACCGTTACATTATTAAGGAATAGTGCGGAAAAACCTCGATCGGCACAGAATTATCCTATGCCTTACGTGCCTCTAGCTATCTGTGTAATAAAAATCCGTTGGTTGGATGCTCTGTTATGACGAGAAAAAGTAATGCACTATGATTTATATATATTCGTAGGAGCTATTACTTGAGAATTAAAAAGTACCATTTGTTCTCCGTTTTTTCAACTCCCTGTGTCAAAATCAGTTCCGTTGTTCTGTACAGTTTGATATAAAAAGTAAAGATTTGACCAAGTGAATGTGTTCAAGTTCTATTGTTTTGTACTAGGAAACTAGCGCCACATGTTCATATACGCGAACTCGCGTATACTGAATGAAATCACGTTGGTCACGCCTTATGGTGTTAATTTTCAGCACCACCACATCGGAAGGCAACGTCCAATTGAATATACCGTTGGCCCGGTCCTTACAAAGTAATATGTATAAGTCTATGGATATAGGGGAATAGTGCATCATGATATCGAGTTCACGAAAAAAAATTGCAAAGCAACCAAAGAGAATATAATACTACGTAAGAATAGCAACTATGTACTATATTAAAGTTATAACGGGGAACTATTCTTTAACATGTAACATATTCGTTTCGCACCATTTCAATATGGCGACTGAAGTTTTGATTTTTGACCATCGGGTCAGATAACTTTGTTGCACTATAGAGCAATGTGCAGTTTAGTTTAAAATATTTAGGATACAAGTTATTTACAATTAACAAAAGTCCATAGATGTAGGAGTATAAGAGAGGGTAACAACACTCTATAGAAATTTCTGTATACAGGCTGAACTAACGTAATTACGAAATACCATACTGTACAAGAGAACCTATTTACTTAATCACTGACAGGAAAATAATGGCAAAGCCGTGCTGTGGATCGCTCTCACATCGCCAATATACGACACAGCGTAGGCACATTCTATAGGTACTTGAGTTATAGTGCTCTAAAAATAGAAAATCGTGTGCCTCTTGAAATTATTATAAGAAGAAATTATAAGTATTTATAAGTTAAAAGAGGTTAGATCATAGCACAAATCATGACCTAAAAATATATTTATTAGGAATATATTATTAAAAGTATTGAAACTGTTTCGTAAGAATAAATCTTCATATTTAAATATGTGTCTACTTCCATACATAACCCGGTCAGTCTCTTCACAATTACTGCTTGACATAGGCTTTCTCTTTTAATTTACAAAATTAATGGGCATAAGCCGTTTGAATTCAGCGACTTTCAACGACCCTAACCAGGTCGACACTTTGTGCATGACCATCTCACACTGCATCTTACGCATAACATATCCTACGATGGAGCTGTGACTACTGTTGTTGAATTTTCAAAGAACTACCCAACAACACCCCACGCAAAGGAGTGAACAAAAATTTAATTTTATCCGTCAGTATACCTACTGTAATGCTTAGATATCCTTATACATTTATATTTTCTGTTTATAACAAAACTGGTATGATGGTTCGGGATTCACATAAGAATCAATGCAAAGATGACGAAATTCTGAGAGGAAATAAATATTTGATTATTTTGTAAATGTTCTTAGAATTAAATGCAAAATTTTACTTCGAACGTTTGCTATAATCATTTATAAAGGCATTCAGCTAATATTTGAGTGTTGTGAAGTCAAATATAAAAACCTCTAAAAAAGAAAGATTTACTTTTTTTAATTTTATTTATCTAAATAGAAAAAGAATACATATTACATAAAATAACTAAAAAGTTTATATTTAAATAAATTGCCCAAAATTTTATTTGGCCGCAAATTTTCTTCCTATTATTACGACGACGCGGATTGCCTAATCTAATTTTGGAAACTCGCGAAGAAACAGACAAAATATGTATCTTTAAAAATGATTTATTTTTAGTAGGTACACTCAGTAAAAACATGTCAAGTTCAAGTCACTTTTACAGCCTAAGCATTCAATTCCTTTATAGAGTCTAATACACGTGCCTCAGTCTTTGAGGTCGTGGGTTCGATTCCAAAAGCAAGGCCAGAAAGAAAAAAGAAAATAAGATTACAGAATAGAAAAAATAACATCGAAAAAATAAGTCGTTTTATGTTGGCAGCTGTATAAGTATGCCAACTCGTTGAATGTTGTTGTATTGTACACAGGTACGTGCCGGACGTCAGTATACGGACGTCCGTACACTCACAGCGAAATAAAAAAAAACTGCCAAGTGCGAGTTGGACTCGCGCATAAAGGGTTCCGTACCATTAGCTATAAAAATTAAATGTTTATATTGAGTTGTTTCATTCATGAAAGGTGAATTTCGGTTGCGGTTTACAATTTATGACGTATTAAAAAAAAATACACTTACTAGATCTAGAGAATTTTTGGTGGAAGTTTGCATGGTAATATACATCATCTATATTTTTTAGTTTTATCATTCTCTTATTTTAGAAGTTACGGGGGGGGGGGGGGGGGACACAAATTTTACCCCTTTGTGTGTCTCTCGCGCAAACTATTCAGTTCAGTTTAGAAAAAAATGATATTAGAAACATCAATATCATTTTTGAAGACCTATCCATAGATACCCCCACACGTTTGGGTTTGATGAAAAAAAAAATTATGTGATTCAGTTCTTAGTATGGGGAACCCCCAAAATTGAAAATTTGCGGCTTAAATTGCTGTTTCTTTTGATTGCTTTCAAATAGAAGTTTGATTTTGTTACACCTTAAAGGTATTATAGACTTTTAATATGAATTTCAATTTAATACCTCTACGCGTTCATAAGGAAAGGGGTAGTAACTGTAAAATAATTAAAAATATTTTTATTGTATGACGTTACTAAAAATTTACGGTTTTCGCAATTTTTCCTTTGTATGTGCTAGAATACGTTGCTTCGTACCAAATTTCAAGATTCTGAGTTTACGAGAAGTACCCTGTAGGTTTTGATTCTCTTGCGAGTATCGAAAATTCGCGGCGTAAACGGCTGTATCTTTTGATTGCATTGGCTTAGAAGTTTGATTTTTTCACAGCTCTAAGGGACAGTAGACCTGAGTATTTCCACGCATTCCTAAGAAAAAGGGTTCCGCTTTTTCCATTAGAGGTACGGAACCCTAAAAACTAATTATATTGACATTATGAAAAATAGTTTAGGTAATTTTGCCGCCAATTCGCCGTGTTCAAATGTCGATATCTTTTTTAAATTAATTTAATGGCGCCTTTTTTGCTGAACCAGTCCGAAATTTAAATGAGACTTGTTCAGTTATCCCTTTAGAAATCAATATTTGGGTTTTAAAAAGTTTGTTCTATTTTCATATTACATATTCGACCGGCTAAATCATTGCGGGCCGCTCTCTGATACTGTACTGCAGGTACGATTTACCCCTAAGAAGCTTGTGCAAGATATGGTCGCATATCGTAGCATGTTTAAGACAACGGTTCTATCGTGTTTATTGGGTTCTGAAGTCAAATGGCAAAAACAGAACCCTTATAGTTTTGCCATGTCGCAGCCTTATGATTCCCCGTCTTTGGATTGGTTCTGAAAAAGTTTTAATTTTTTTGAGAAAAAAATATTAAGGGTAGGTTTCCATGTATTGAACTGAGGGATGAAACTTTTTTCACGTACCCCATTGTGTGGGGTATCGTTGGATAAGGTTTCAAAATGAAATTAAGGTTTCTTAGAAATTTTTTCTTTAAAATATATTTTTCGAGTTATTTTTTACAGTACGGTAGTTACTGCTGGAACAATTTTATTTTAATTGTAATGTTTTGCAATTTCTGTTCGAGCTTATATTTTTTTTATTTGATGACTGGATGCCAGGCACATGACATTGCCATCCGACGTCTATGATTGGATGTTTTTTATTTCAATAGAAAACATCCAAATAAATGCTGCATATGCAGTTGAAAGCTCAGTTATAAAAACTAAAAATATATGGCCAAATGAGTGTTGCACACGCATTAAGTCAGGGCTCCGTAAAATGAGAACTATTGCGATTAGGTATCTATAAAAAGTTAAGAACAGATTTCATTCAAACTACTTAAATTTTTTTTGCTAGTAATTTATACAGCTCATTACCTTAATTGTTTTCAGATTTTAATTTCAAGCGGTTTAAAAGCTAGAGGGAGGAGGAAACATTATTATCATTATTATTATAATTTTTCAAAATTCAAATATCAAAGATCAAATTAAAGATTTTTTCAAAGAGAAAGACGCCGTATTGTATTCACCATCTTTAATTCTAAAAAATTGATAAAAGATTTAGATTCAGCACACTGAAAAACCCGACAGAAAAATAAACTTCGAGTTCTGTAATCTGTCCTATATGGATTTGTGGAATAGCTTCACAAAATTGGCCAGAATTCAAGAAGAGGAAAAGTGAACATGTGGTCTCTTTTCTCTTTCTATTAACATCTGGCATTTTGTTTGTTAATTAAAAAAAAAAGTTAGTGAGACACAAGGGACTTTCGCTTCGCTATGTCACACTTTTGCGACCATTTTTAGGGTTCTGTAACTCAAAAGGAAAACAGGAACGCTTATAGGATCACTTTGTTGTTCGTCTGCCTTTCTGTAAAGACCCTTTTTCTCAGGAACGCGTGAAGGTATCAAAAGTAATACTAAATACTAACGTCTACGGTCCCTACCGTTCCTAAGCTGTAAAAAAATCAAGCCGAAATACAACCATTTTTGTCGTATATTTTGAAATTCACAAATAAATCAAAACCTATGTGGTACTTCCTGTTGTCCTAGAATAATGAAATTTGACACGAAGCATGGTCTTACATCACAAATATAGGAAAAAATCATAACTTTGTTAATTTATTGTTATGTTACATTAAAAAAAAAATTGACTGTATATGTCTGTCCAAGCCCTTTTACTTTTTTTAGTGATAACGCGTGGAGGTATCAAGCTAAAATAAATATCAAATACTAAAGTCTACGGTCACTTAAATTTGTAAAAAATCAAGCTTCTATACCATCCCGGGACAAACTGTGGACTAACTCGGCTATAACAAGGTGGCCGAGGTGTAGAATATGTGTACCTAGTGACTCTCCGTCATCTGTGATGGGGAGCAATAGTACCTACGTGTGCCTAAACGCTCCGCAGTGCTTGGGATTATTTAGATGAGTACCTACAGACCTACGCTTACGGCTGGGGTTCTGTTGTCACCGTTAGGTTTCCCCCGAGCAACGAGACGTTACGAACCACGAAACGATTAGGTAGAACGCAGCTCTGAAATGAGCTATACGATCTCACTCTCTAGTCCGGGGCACTCGGGACTGGGTTTCTTATAAACTAATTGACGCAATCGACATTTAAAACGCGAGAATGTGTGGAGTGGCGAACCGCTGAAGCGGAAATACTACTCTAGCGATCTACCCAAGGCCGGGTTCAGGCCGGTCGAACCACCGTCAGTCAAGAACTACTTTTTGTAATAGTTCCACGACTACAAAACACACAAACAAAAACACACAATATCGCGTTAATAAGCGCAAACAGTTCACCCACAGTATGCCGAGGAGCGATGTCCCAGCCAAGAACAAAGCACTGAGCAGCGTTTGACACTCAAGCAGAGTTTCCAAGTATCGCGGGCAATGAACCAAGCAACGATACTCAGTAGTCGGAACTGAGGCAAAACACCAACACAGAACCGGGCACTAGCCGAGTCGGCACATCACGGAGCACAATGATAACACTTGACGCTCAAGAACACGAGCTCAAAGCACGAGAGTCGAATCGGGAATGTGTCCATATAGACATGGTGACTGTGTATTACATGTCGCAGGCAAATCGTATAATCCGCCTTTTCATAATAGGCCTAGGCAGATCGTAAAGTATGGAATAGAAATTATCATACAACAGATTGTTATATGAAACTTAGTTGGAACGCTCCGCACGCTTTACCTGTGCCATATATATATATATATATCATTATACAATTCAAATGCTTAGACTTAACTGGTTGTCAACTCGCTCAAAGTACTACAAATAGGTACAGCTGAAACTTCGGTAAACTTTTACTACCTACGTAGGTAAACTTCGAGAGTTTTCTTTTTCAAAAACATTTTGTATTGTAAGAAATATAAACACAGCTGCTCGTTGTTGAAGGGGTTTATGAAAATTTAGTCTTCCTTTTTGTTACTACAAAATTTATGTAAACTGAGTAAATATAATTTTTTTGTTTTTGCATTAAGATTTACCTATCCGGTACCTGTGTACTCTAGTGTATGTTTAATAACGTCTGCGCTGTAGTTAGTATATAACGGAGATACAGCGAACACTTTTTAGTTCATCTTGCAGCTTCAATACTTCATCATGAAATTTTCATTCTACTTAATCTTCCTACTGGTTTGACTCCCTCGCAGCCTAGTTGGTGGTGTGGTCGACTGATGTGTAGAGGGTGTGGGTTCGATTCCCGCGCAGGACAAACATTTATGTAATAAACATTTGTGTTTGTCTTGAGTCTGGGTGTAATTATGTATGATATGTATGTATTTACAAAAAAAATGTAATATATGTATTTTTATCCGTTGTTTGGTATCCATAACACAAGCTTTGCTTATTTTGGGGCCAGATGGCGCTGTGTGTAATGTCCAAATATATAATTATTATATAATTATTATTCCTACTGGTGAGTTTCGTTATTTTATTTTACCCATCTTGTAGTGTCGAAATTTATTAAAACTTTTAATATTTTCTGAATAATAACAATCTTAAGTACAATTCATATTAGGTTCTGTTTAGCTTTGGTAGAATCATATATTAAAACGTTATTCAATAAGCTAAAATTCATAAAATTCTACAGGGCACTGACTGACAAAATCCCAGATTTAAATAAAATCGATCAAGTCTGTTTTGTTATGCCGGTTTCGTTAAAAAAAATACCGTTTCAACATTACACAAAAGAGTTTACAAAATTTAGATACCCGTACTGAAAAAGACTTACTGGTCATTACAAGCTTTCGACAGCGTGGCTAGGTCCATGTTCACTGTACTTAGTAGAGTATCATCAAATATTTTGTCCAATACTAAACAGTTTTACGTATCACTGTCTCTCGGACTAAATATTAATATTTATCTAAAATAATCCACAACGTACCTTATTAGAACACTAGCTTTTTCCCGCGGTTCCACTCGCCCTAAATTCGGTTATCAGTGTAGGATGTCAACGACAACTTCTTAATTATAGAAGCAAAACCAACTAACACTTGACGCTTTCAAATAGCCGATGTCCCTTCCCGGGACTCAAACTATCTTCATGCGAAATTTCGTCTTAATCAGTACAGCGGTTGAAGCATGTATTGGTAACAGACATACGGACAGACAGAGTTACTTTCACATTTATAATATTTACATATGGATTTAGATCAAAAAGGGATAAAAATTATGACTTGAGACTATCAGATGACTTTATCCTTGTGACGTCTAACTCCAGGTCGGCTTCGTGCTGGTCTCCTCCGTGACCACCTCTACCGATGCCTCAAGCAACACTGGTTAGTGTTATTCATTTATGTAGTTTTGTACATTACTGTCTCTCAATTGCATGTTTTATAAATTTGTAGCATTTTACAATTGAGAAATAATAAATTCTCATTAAATTTACTAATAGCGATGATCTTCTATTTTTTTATAAGAAGAAATTTGAATTTGGAAACATTACATTACATAATGCATAACGATTTGTATAAGTAATCAAATTTTTTAAACATCAAATTAATATCACAGTTTATAATTAAATAATGGAATCAAGAATGTTGCCTATTTAAATTTTTATCCTTTTCTCCTTTTTATCCTGAAGACACAGGAGCCAACCTGCCACTAGAAATGACTGCGCACTCTACTTAATTTGAATAAACTTATAAATTAAAATTGTCAATTTAATTAAAAGTTGATCTGCTAGTTTTCTTTTTTTTTATCCTATTTCGTTTAATGTGACTAAATAAATACCGAGTTTCATTTATTTCAGTTAATTTCCCTTCAGAGTATAGGATCCGCACCGCGCTCCATACCTATAACAGGATTTTACTCCTATGATGCATATCAATCCCTCAAACTCAATGTTTTTTTTTAACAAGACCAGAAAACTAATATGTAGGTCTGTGGTTTTTCAGTTAAACGTTAAATTGTGTTGTTAGTTAAACGTTAAATTGTGTAGACGGAAGACGTCGGACCACTGACGGTACACTGCTGCACTCGCGTTGTTTACCATCAAATTTATTCTAAAAAAAACTCAAAGTGAAAAATTATTAAACTACCTACTATTTTATTTTTTTTGTGTGCTTCTGACTGTTACAGTTCTACAGTGACAAACAGTGACATCTAGTAGAAAATCCTTTTAACAAGTGTTCGATTTTAAGGTTGCAATCTTAGATAAGATGGTCAAGTGCGGAGCCTGCGGTAAATTTGTAGCAGCGACAGAGGGCGCTAGGTGTAACAAGTGTGCACAGATATTTGAACGGGCTTGTGTTGCCTTGCCCGCCACTGGTAGAATACTAAGCTCATGGATATGCCCTAGTTGCTCCTCTAAACCACCGAGGGACAACAATGCTGAAACGCCTGTAAAAGGCGTAAGCTCTAAGCCGTGTGTCGATACAGCTGATGAAAGAGCATCGGCCAAGCCAATAAATATTGCTCAGCCAATCACGGAAACTGCACAAACAGACTTAGCACTCCAAATGAAGCTACTTAGGGAGGAACTTGTGAGTTTCCGAGGCGAGTTAGCCAGGGTGACAGGCAGAGTTACTGCTTTTGAGGACTGTCTCACCGCATTAGAGACGCGGTGAGACAGTCCAAAATCGAGACAAGTAGTCCCTCAGTAAACTATAGTAACCTCGAAACTCAAGAATTCTCAAGTCTCAAGATTGCAAGCAGAGCTCAATGATAGAGATCAGGAACTCTTACTAAATGATGTGGAAATTACAAACCTTCCCGAAGAGAAAGGCGAAAATACGACTCACATTGCAAAGTTAGTTGCCTCCAAGCTAGGACTGGAACTTGACGAAAGGGACATAGTGTGTGCTGTAAGAGTTGGGTCACAGAGACAGTCTGAAGGAGCTGAAGGCAGGATAGGCCGGACAAGGCCCCAGACTGTTGTTCTACGGCTAGCACGTCGCGCTCTTCGCGACGAGTTGCTGCGCAATGCTCGAACTCGCCGTGGTGCATCTACTTCGGATATGGGACTGCAGGGAGAATCGAGGAGGTTCTACGTCAGTGAGAGACTAACCAGATTTAATAGGCAGCTTTTTTATAAATCTCGGCAACAGGCGCGTGAACAAAACTGGAATTTTGTATGGACAAGAGATGGACGTATCTATACACGTCAAGAGCAGGGTAAATCTGCCCATCGTATCCGGTCAGATGAAGACATTATACGTGTTTTTAAGATACATACCGTTAGCCCCGAAAATAATTAATCTTACATTTGCCATGCTATTCCTATCTTATTTAATATCGCATATTAGTGTTGGTATGAATTCCTTAACACATATGACTCTTATGATTGTATTTATGATAATCAGAAATAGTTTAATCTCTATAAAATATATACTAGCTTATCAGTTACATAAATCCACCATATTAGGTTTGCAAGCAAGCAGTGAGCAAATGTTTTTGCCAATTTGCGATTTGTGGTCTATTTACCGTGCATATCTCAATTGTACACATATTTACATGTGTTGCATTACACACAATAAACAAAGTTTCAGAACATTTAACCCTTTATACACCTTTTATATAATATGTCTTAAAGATAATGCCAAAAAAAAATATAGGATGTCTTATAGTTTAAGTAGAAAAACGCTTATTATACAATGTTATCACCAATTTCTAATTATTGTCTATGTTAACTGCTATTCATTGTATATGTGTGATTTTGATACGAACATCTGTACTTATACAGCTTGCCATAATTCTATACCTTGTCACCCTTTTGTAATTTCTATGCTTGATCTCGGACCCATAGCACTTATAGGTAAACATCAGAGTCCAAACTATTACCAGCAAAATGTATTATTGTAAATACCTAACAGTTGGACTGTTCAATGCTGGGTCCTTAGGAACTCGTCACGATGAACTTATAGCTGCCATGGAAAATTTGTCCTTAGATGTGATATGCATTAACGAAACATGGCTCAGAGAAGGCGAAGAAGGGCATGCCCCTTTACTGCCAGGATATAAACTACGCCATGTTCCTCGTCCACATCGATACCTGTTGCGCTCGCGCCGCCATCTTGGAAAAAAGGTACCCTTTTTCAGTTTTTTGCTTATATCTCGGCAATAATCATTAATCACAAAAACCTTAACTTATTAAATTTCCTATAAAAAAGCTAAGATAGATTATTTATGTATCTCTAATACTTTAGCTGTAATCCGACATTAAAAAGTTTTTTTTTATATTTTTGCTGTCGATGTACAGTTTTGTTTCTGTTTTATATAAAAAAAATGTTCATATATAAGATATATATTCCATTAACTTATTCCATGACACTACCTAGAGATAGAAAAATCGACAGATATGATGAGAAATAGAGAGAGAGAGAGAGAGAGAGAGAGAGAAGGAGAGAGATAATTCAGGGGCAGATGTATTATGCGACATGATGTGTATAGTAGGGCGGAGTCCGCTTGCTAAATAAGAATAGCCACTAGGCTAGACTAACCAACCATCAGCTGATCATCATCGCGTTAGATTCCGATAAAAACCACCTATCCTGAGTAGAACGTAGAAGGTTCTCGACAGACTGATAAACAAACTCAATTTTAACATTATGACTGCTACTAACTACGCTGTTAATGACAACCATAGGCTGGAACATACTCAACATAGCGTTTCTACAAACATTAGCCTAAGTTTGCGCCCCATAGAAGTACTGAATGAACTTTGCTTTTACAATCTCTTGATATTATGTCCCTTGGGCCCCAGGCCTACAAAGCTACTGCGACAGACTAATAAACGGGGACAAATTCAAGAAAGCTCTTAAAATAATCAGCTTACCACAGCTAGATCTCATTCCTGCTCTCATTAGATCTCTAATATTGATGTGGTCATCAAATCTGTCACCCAACAGTCACTCGCAAGCTACTATTAGCAAGTACATAAAATAAAAACCAGTTAAGAGCGATCACAGTGTATGTGGAACAGCTTATAAATGTAACAGCTTAATAACCGTTGTGTTAGTATTTATTGAAAGCTGTCGCCACGTCGAAAAATGGCGCTCCTATAAAGAAATCAGTGATGAAGTGCCGCTGTTCTGTTGTCCAAAATCCGAAATGACTTTGGTAAAGAGGTCTATACTTAACGTCTATGAAATTACCTAACTGTGGTAGTAGTAACCATTAATAAAGTTTACTCAAACCGTCTAGTAAACTAAATTACATATATGTCGAGGGCTTAGGACATTTTTAAAAATGTAGCTCGACATCCCCCCGTTAAAAAAACTTATAAATAAAATAATCAGGAGTAAACTTAATTTTGATAGTCTGCAGAACTTCGTCTGCAATCACAGAAGGCAGAGAGGTAAGCGGCGGGAGAGCGCATCTACATTTGACCTCACTGTATTCCTCGCGGTCATGATTGGTGTCTACTGGTTAAGTGCTAAGCAAGCATTACGACTCTAAGTTTGTTCTAAGCAGTCCGCTTTTTAGTGGTCGTCACAGGGATTAATTTAGTCTTTGGAAGGAAGGCATGGCGCTCAGGTTGTCGACTTCAATAGCTTTATAGCTCCAGTTAACCTGGAGGCCAGGCTACATCCCTTCCATCGCGTTTTCGTGACTGCTCTTTCTTTAATACGCCTTTGTCGGATAGAAGTCAGAGGGACATATAATAACGTGAAGAAAGTCAAAGCAAAATGCGTCTAGCTAACAGAAACCTAGGCTTACGTTATGTGAACGTGCTACGTCAAGTATTTCCAGTCTATGACTATTGGTAGTATTGCAGTACTATAAATCGGAATAAGTTGCCTAAGTCTTTATGGGAAGTGAGGCATACCTAAGAGACGATGATCAGCTGATGGCTGGTCATGGCTTTACGGTATTGATATCCAGTCGCGGCTATTTCGTGGTACTTATATCCACCAAGTAGCCCCAAAACACATTCCCAGCCATACACATCATGTCACATAATGCATTTGCCTCTTCTCTCCCCTCCTTTTCTCTCTCTTTCTCTCATTCTCGTATATCTCTCTCTCTACCTCTCTTGGTAGTTTCGTGGAATAAATCTAAAAAATATATTTGAACCCAACATAAAACAAACGGTATATCGGCGGCAAAAAATAAATAATTTTCCTCTTTAACGCCGGATTTCATTCATCATCATTGTGAATGCGAATGAGTTATTTTATAGCTAAGGTGATATAAGATTTCATTTCATGAATCAATTTCATTCAAAACTATATTCACTCTTACTTTTTCGACGGTTGATCTGAGCAAAATTCATTTTCCGCTTATAAGAATTGATTAAGAAAAATTCTCATGTTGCAAATGAAAATCAAAACTTTCCGTTTTACCTTAATCGTGTTAGGATTTTCCAGCTTTTTCTAACGTGCATCCTTTATTTCAAATAGGGCAAAACCTCGAAACACTTGCTAACTGATTTCTTTAGAAAAATCAATACCTCAAGTTGAACAGCTTATGACTTCCTGATATGATGACGTTAGATCGATACTCGCGCATGCATCGCCGGTCCTTGCGCTTTATTTGTGATCACAGCATAAATAAGTACACTAAAAACATCCATACTAGTAACAAAATTTTATACAATCATCAACATAAAAAAATTAAGACATATGGTTTTCTCATGGATGCCATTGTCAGAACTGGACCGCATGGAAACAGGGCCGTAGCTAAGGAGGGGCATTATGGGGCAATGCCCTACCTTGAAATACTAATGCCCTACCTTAAAAGAACCATAAACTAAGGTATAATATTTATAAATTGTTTTTCCGTACTATAAATTAATATCATTTTGCCCTTGATTCCCGCGATCCCACCCAATTACCTTAATTACTCACGCTCACTAGCAGATAAAATAATGAAAGATAAAAAAATTACTTGCGCCGTACCCGTGCATGAAACCACCGCTGTCCTACCTTAGATTCAACTCTAGCTACAGCCCTGCACAGAAAGCACCAGCTTTCAAATAAAAAAAGAATCATCAAATCCCAGTCTAAAGTTCTGAGGTAACAAACATAAAAAAAAATGAGTACCCCTCCTTAATTGAAGTCGGCTGGTTGAATAGAAGACAAGCCTAACATCATTAAACCAGTAGTAGTAGTTTTTTGCGCAGAGTTGACTACACTAAAGACGAAGATAAAAAAGGCAATACCTATCCCTTATATCATCACTTTTACCAAATTAATATAGTAGCACAACCAATACAGAGGGTATGTGCTGCTCGCTTCTCGAATAATGTCGAACTCCACAACAACACTGGAGTGTTCAAAGGAGTGATCAAAAATTAAATTGTATCCGTCAGTGTACATACCTTAATGTTTATATACCCTTATATATTTATATTTTCTATTTTATAACAAAACTGGTATGATAGTTCGTATAAGATCGATGCAAAGATGACGAAATTATAAGAGGAAATGAATATTTGATTATTTTGTGAATATTCTTAGAATTTAATTCAAAATTTTACTAAGAATGTTTGCTATAATCATTTACAAAGGCGTTCCGCAGAAACTTGAGTATTAAAAAGTCAATTATAAAAACTTAAAAATAAAAACCTCTCAAAAAGAAAGATGTTTTTTTTTTATTTTGATTTACCTAAATAGACATAGAATAAATATAAAATAACTAAAAAGTGTTTACTCGAATGAATTGCCTAAAATTTAATTTGGTAAGATATTTTCTTATTATTACAACGACGTGGACCTCCTAATCTAATTTCGGGAACTCGCGAAGAAATACAGACAAATATATATCTTTAAACATGATTTATTTACCAAATTTTCAGAATGTATATACTCAGTGAAAACTTATCAAGTTCAAATCACTTTCACAGCCTAAACATTCATGTCATGGGGTCGATTTATTAGCCGTTGGTCCAATACGCAGTTCGTCCAAATCGCATTTCGCCGATAGTCTACTACGCAGTTCGTCCATAATATGTTTCGTCCATTTCCCGATTCGTCATTACGCAGTTAGGCAGAGGGGAAAGTCAAGTAAGGGGGGAAGTAAGACTATTTTAGATCAAATATTTTTAAACGTTAGTTTAATAGTCTGATTAACAAACGTGTAAGCCACGTCGTTTGCAAATATATTTTTTTTCTAAAAGAATATAATTTGTGAAACATGTCGAAAAATGGTAAGACCTACCTTAAAAATTGATACAGCCTGAAATAACGAAATCGAAAAAAAATTGCAGAATTTTTAATTAAATAAAATCCACAAAGCAAAAAAAAACATGTTTATCATTGTAAATCTTAAGAGTCGTTAGCATGGTCGATGCTTCATACAAACGTAGTTTGGTTCTCATTTTTAAACGGCAAGAACATGAAACTGTATACACATATTTTATCCCGATCAAGAGTTGCAACGGGTTGACTTTTTCGCTAATTGGACCCCATTATTCACAACGCAACAGATCATCCAAAAACAGTGTGGACATCTTCTTTTACCCCTGTCGGGTAAAAAGAGGTACGGGTGTCGGGGTAAGGACTGACGTTTTACCCCATGACCCGGGCGAGTCTCGAGGGTGAGCGCACCCTCGGTGATTGTTTAAAGAGGGCCTACTTTTCAGGCCCTCTGTAAGCATATTAGTGGCCACTTTGTGAAAGTGGCGAGGAGGAAATGAAACAAAAACAAAAAAAAAAAAACTGAGATAAAGCGAAAAAACGAAAGTGGAGAATAAAGATAACAATAACAAAGGTGATTATAAACGAAAAAACTAGTTGACATAAGACATATAAGACATATAAGCCCGGCTAGTTTTTAGGCGGGATTAGCTCCCTAGGGAGAGGTCGGCCTTCAGGTGGACGGGCATGCAAAGGCGCTATGCCCCTTAGGTGTAGGTGGGTGCTATTGTCCGCCGCGTCAAACAACCGGGCAAATAAACGATAAAGAGCGGTATCATTGTCGCTGGCCTTTGAAATTGTATTATCCCAAGACCATTTCCGATAAAGCGAAATTTGGTGCGATAGGTCACTACCTAATTTATTTAGCTCTTTTTTAATTGACGGGCAACGAGTTCGGCACCACAGTTTGCGAAGCTCTCGTTTTTGGCTAAGTTTACTACGGAGATGTACCGGTAATAAACTTTTCCCCGAGGCTGTCTTGGCAGCTGTGGTGCACTGAACAAGTGCGGAAGAGATAGCCGCGGTAAGCGCCTGGGTGGCTGTTTCCACTTCCTGTGGAGTGGACAGGCCACCGGGGGGGAGTTTAAATGAGCTTAGTAGTTTTTGGTATTTAGTCCAGTCCGTAATGTTTTTCATTGGTGGCAAAGGTTTGTCCCTAATAGAAACTCCGAGGACCAGTAAAATGGGGAGGTGTTGCGAATCAATGTCATGGAGGGTTTCTAATGAGATGGGCCAATTAATATTACGAGCTAGTGCTATGTCTAGTACGTCCGGTTGAAATAAGTCCTGAGATGGATAATGAGTGGGGGAGCCGGGACCAATTACGACGTAATTGTGCGCCTCGGCATCATTTTTTAAATCTCTACCGTCTTTGGATGAAATTCTTGAACCCCATTGTCGGTGTTTGACGTTAAAATCGCCGAGTATGAGTGTGGGCGTGTCGTCGGACATAATGTTTGTAATATCGCCGGAAATAAAAGGCACCTTAGGTGGCTTGTAGGCAGCGTAGACCTTGAGTTCGGTATTGCCGACTCTTAGTTTGATACCTATCGCTCGAGTTGAGACAAAGCTTGACAGGGGTAAACTTTCGTGGACAAGGTCTCTACGAATCAGCACTGCTGTGCCCCTGTAAGCGATGTTATTCGTGGCGTTTATTTCGTCCCGCCTATAGACGAAATAATTGGGCAAACAGAGAGAATGCTCAGGGCGCAATTTGGTTTCGCCCAACAACACAATATGAATATCGTGCTGTTGGACTAATAACCTGAGGTCAGCGGTCTTATCTCTTACACCCCCCGGATTCCAGTATATCACTCTTAGGTTGAAGAGAATTCCTGGACCAGGAGGTAGGTAAGCTGTTGCAGGCCGTGCAGTAAAGCGGGCAACGGGTTTTGCCCGGCCGCGATGGCCTCAATAGCTGCATTAAGCGCAGCGATGGATGCTCTGGCTATGTTGAGCGACAACGGCGGGCAAATAGCACCCCTGACGGGAGGTGCACGACCCCTGGGGGGTGGCGCGGGGGTGGCGGCAAGATTTGTGGAATTAGTTAGATTATAAAAATTTACCTTACGGTGTAATGCGGTGGGCGGTACAAGCGGTCGTGCGGGGATGGGGGGTTGGGGGGGGTTTAAAAAGAGTAGGAAGCGGGGCTTGAGATTGGGCGCGGGGGGCGGCCACAACGGTGGGCGGGGCGACAGCGGCGAGCGGGGGGAGCGGGGCGAGCGGGGCGACGGCGGCGAGCGGGGCGACGAGCGACGACGACGACGACGACGGTGGTGCCATCTGTGCTACGACCGAGTTAAGCTCACCTGCGCTTTCTACCTGCTTCCTGCCCTTTCCTCTGCGACCTCTCTTTCTACCTTTCTTTAAGGGCTGCGTTCTGTCTGACGGCAGATTGGCAGGGGGCATTAATGTTGGTCCCTGCGTGAGGTCATATTCTTGAGCCTCCATTACCGGTAAGGGAACCGGGGACTCTCTTCGAGGCGGTGGTGGTTTCGGGGCGGGGAAGGCACTTTTCACCCCCATCTTACGCGCTTCCCTCTTGTATAATGGACATGACCTGTCGTTAGCCGCGTGCTCTCGTTTGCAGTTAGCGCACGTTGGGGTCGCTCCTCTGTCGCGCTTGCAATCCGCGGTTGTGTGGCCCTCTCCGCAGCGTACACAACGTATTGGCCTATGACAGTTGGCCGATGAGTGGCCGAACGCTTGGCATCGGTGACACTGCGCCGGCCCGGGCTTTGCCTTCCACGCGGTGATGTTGACGCTGGACATGTTTAGGAGCTCCGTGATTTTATAAACATTTTGGAGCTCGCTATGGTCGTACCTGTTTTGAAGCTGCCCGAAGTAGATACAGTAGGGGCGACCTCTTGCCCCCGGGATCTGACGTATATGTGACAGGGGGAAGCCTAGTGCGTCCATTTCTTTGGCTATTTCCTCCAACGGCGCGTCGAGAGGGAGTCCTTTAATCGCCAGTTTTTGAGGTCTCTCATTGTCCAGGCTGTAGCAATACCAGGACACGGTATTGTCCGCTTTCGAGACCTCGTCAATATAGGCCACCACCACCCTATATTCTTCCGGCGATTGCGGCAGGAAACGCACGCCTTTGCCAAAAGGGCGCGCGTGCGGAGCGTGTTTCAGGAGGGAGCGCAGCTTTTTTAAATGTGCCGACCATTGTGGCAAATTTTCAACAATGATCGGTGGGTACCTGGCTTTACTTTCCATAGGCTTTTGTGGCTGGTTAGGTGTAGGCGGGGCCGGAATGGCCGACACCTGCGCGTAGGACTGGCTATTGTTACTGGGCGAGTTGGTCTCCATTCGCTCTGTGACAGAGGTCGCTGCTGCTTGCGGCGGCGTCGCTGTTTGCGTAGGTACATACCTTTCTTGGTTTGCGGTTGTCATCTCCCTAGCTGCCGCGCGGGCTTGCTCAGCAGGGTTTGTTAGCGGGCTCAAAGGAAATGGACGAACGTCGCGGCCCCTTATCCTTCGTGGGTCGCTTGTTTTAAGAGCGATCGATGGCGGGTTGTCGCGTGGCGGGGGGTTAATTGGCGTCGTCGTCGACGGGGACACAGTTGAAGCGTCGCGCGGGACCGACGCTGGTGGGGCGTGAATAACAATGTCTGAGTTTGCCGCGGAGCTGGCTATTACCTTGTGCGGCGAGACTATGTTCGATGGAGGAGAGGCCTGGATGGGAGACAGCATGGCGGGGAGCTCTTCGTCCTGGAAGTACTCGTATTCATCCCCTGTCTCAGAGGTGGCATAACTTGTTGTGCCCGAACGGGCTGAGGCCATGGACGCAGCCGACGGAGGGCGCGACGGTGGGAAAGCAGCGGCGAAAGTGCCGTCCGCGGCAGTGACCTGACCTGTAAGGAGGTTACGGGCCACTATTGCCGGTGGCTGGGATCGCGACCATACCTGTCGCTTCCTTATTCCCCGGCCCCTATTGGGGGGATGGCGGAACGGAGGGGGTGGCATCTGTAGGGTTGAAGACGCTGACTACACCGACATCCCTCGACGGGCACGCACAGAGGCGGCCTGAACCAGAGCAAATAAGAAAAAACACTTACTCCTATTCCAAATTGCCTATCGAGAGTGAAGGAGACAGCGGTCTGTTGCCTTCTTGCTCGCACACGATGAGCGATGACGATGACGCTTCGGCTCGAACGAGCACCCGCAACACACAAAACGCACGTACGCACACCGTCTACAAACAAAAGGTTTTTCACGCAGAGTGATTTGTTCATAGGAGCAATTCAGAAAGAAACGAAGCGAAAGAAACAAGATACTCCAAACGAACAATCAAGGGGATCATCCAATTGAACTGAAATTTGGCATGGGGATGGTTAAAGAGACGGTAAAGTACTATGTTTTTAAAGCTATGAGTGTCAAAGTAGGTTCTATGCGGGAATATTGCAACAAAATAAGAGTAACTTTATTTTTTAAAAGAAAAGAATAGGTATCTACTTTTTATCGCGATTGAGAGTTCTGCGGAAGCGAAGAATAGCTAGTATTTAATAACTTTCCAAAGAAACTCCATGGTACTCAATTCACTTTTTTTTAAGTAACTTCAGTTTTTTCTTTAAAAACGGTTAAAATTAATGTCCCGCTCTTTTCGTTTTCGACTCATTTCATTTTATTTTAAATCGATGGTTTAACCAAATACGTGTTAGACGAAATATATGTTGGACGAAACGCGTGTTGGACGAAACGTGTGTTGGACGAAACGCGTGCTGGACGAAATGAGGATTTATAAACCAGTTGGACGAACTGCATATTGGACCGACAGCTAATAAATCGTGGGGTCGATGCCAAAAGCGCGGCCAAGAAGAAAGGGAAAATAAATGACTAAAGAAAATAATAAATTACATCAAAAAAATAAATCGTCTTATGTTGGCAGCTGTATAAGTATGCCAACTTGTTGAATGTAATTGTATAGTATGCAGGTACGTGCCATCAATATACGGACGTTCGTACAATCTTTGCGAGTTAAAAAAAACCCTATAGTTAAGTCTAGGGATTCCACAAGAAGTAATACTTACATAAACTTTGACTAGTCCTATAGGATACTATTAAGCTCACAAGCAAAGGCGGACTATTCATATTACTAAATATCGGTACGTTTTTGAGAACATACTTAACCACCAGGTATTTATGCATGATATGTATATATTTACAAAAAAAGTAATTTACATGTATTTGTATCTGTTTTCTGGTATCTACACAAGCTTTGCTTACTTTGGGGCCAGACGGCGCCGTGTGTAATGCCAAAAAATATTTATTATTATTATTATTTATAATTAGGCCTACTGTTTAATGTGCTAAAGAAACAAAGTGAGTACTCTTTATCCAAGATGCGTGATATGGGAATAAACTAATAAATATCCAGTTTATTTTAAAGAACGGGTTTTATTTATTAAAGCCTTTTGTTTTTAAATTCAATAAAGAAAATGTGGTTTTGCACCCTACAGATAATTACTAGAAAAAGAGGACATTAATTAGTTTACAAAATATTATGCAGTTTCGGCAAAAAGGTGACTCACCTGTTTGAAAATGAAAATGGGGTTAGTAAGCTTAGAGGCAGTCCTCTAGACAGGATAGTGAAAGTTAGCTCCTTCAGATGTCAAGGGATTTATATACTTACTAAATGTGTATTTCTGGTCGGCAGTTATCATTGTGACATTGCATTTGCAATTGTATTAAAGAAACAGCTGATTGGTGGAAGAATTCATCGTCATCTTCAACGGATTACATTTTAAACAAACCCACGATATAAAAATTATTATTTTCACTTTATTTCCTTTTTTCCTTTTTATTAATATTTTAAATACTTAAGTTTTTTAAAGAAATCTTTATTATTATACATACTTTATTATACATTCAGATTACCTTTATAGTACATTACTGCCGCGGCCCGCAAATGCAGCATAACTGGGCGATCGTGAGCCAAGGCTTGTATAGTGCTTCTCTGAAACATGTTTGAATAAAAAAACTTTCTATTATATTGACACTAATCAAAATAGTTTAGGTAATTTTGCCGCTAATTCACCGTGTTCAAATCTCGATTTTTGTTGTAATTATTTTAATGGCGCATTTTTTATATGCCAGTCCGAAATTGAAATATATTGTTTGTATATTGTATTGTATTGATAAGTTATCCCTTTAGATGTCAATATTCGGGTTTTAAAAAGTTTGTTCTATTTTCAAATTACATATTCAACCGCTCGAGCGCTTGACCAACCGGCTAAAACCTTGCGTGTCGCTCTCTGTTGCTGTAGGTACTGCACGTACAATTTATTCCAAAGCAAGCTTGTGCAAAATATGGTCGCATATCGTAGCATGTGTAAGACAACGGTTTAATCATGTTTATTCGATTCCGAAGCCAAAACAGAGAAAAAAAATATTAAGGGTAGCTTACCATACATTGAACTGAGGGATGAAACTTTTTTTACATACCCCATCGTGTGGGGTATTGTTGGATAAGGTTTTAAAATGCAATTAAGGTTGCTAAAAAACTTTTTCTCTAAAATATATCTTTCGAGTTATTTCTTACCGTACGGTAGTTGCCGTTGAAAAAATTTTATTTGAATTGTAATGTTTTGCAATTTTTTGTCGAGCTTATATTTATTTGAATTTGAACACTGGATGCCAGGCACGGGATATTGCCATCCGACGTCTATTATTGGATGTTTTTTATTTCAATAGAAAAAATCCAAATAAATGCTGCAAAGTGCAGTTGAAAGTTCATTTATAAAAACTGAAAATATCCGGCCAAATGAGTGATGCACACGCATTAAGTTAGGGCTCCGTAAAATGACAACTATTGCGATTAGGTATCTCTAAAATTTATGAACAGATTTCTTTCAAACTACTTAATTTTCTTTGGTAGTAGGTAATTTATACAGCTCCAAAACCGTAATTGTTTTCAGATTTTTATATCAAGCGATTTAAAAGCTTGAGGGAGGAGGAAACATTATTATCATTATTAATATAATTTTTCAAGTTCAAAGATCAAAGATCAAAACAAAGATTGGTTTAAAGAGATAGACGCCATATTGTAGTCACCATCTTAAATTTAAAAAAAACTGATCAAAAATTCAGATTGAGCACACTGCAAAACCCCACAGAAACATTTACTAAGAGTTCTGTAATCTGTCCTATACGGACTGCGGAATAGCTTCACAAAATTGGCCACAATTCAAGAAGAGGAAATGTGTTAAGATCTGCCGTTTTGTTTGTTCATTTTTAATAAGTAAGAAAGACCCTTGTGGCTTCGCTTTGTCTCTGTCACACTTTTGCGACCATTTTTAGGGTTCTGTACCCCAAAAGGAAAACAGAAACGCTTATAGGATCACTTTGTTGTCCATCTGTCTGTCAGCCTGTCTGTCTGTCTGTGAATACCCTTTTTCTCAGGAACGCGTAAAGGTATCAAATTAATACTAAATACTAACGTCTACGGTCCCTACCATTCCTAAGCTGTAGAAAAATCTAGCCGAAATACAACCATTTGTCGTATATTTTGGAATACACAAATAAATCAAAACCTATGGTGTACTTCCTGTTGTCCTAGAATAATGAAATTTGACACAAAGCATGGTCTTACATCACAAATATAGGAAAAAATCATAAATTTGTTTATTTATTGTTATGTAACATTAAAAAAAGTTTGTCTGTATGTCTGTCCAGGCCTCTCTTACTCAATAACGCGTGGAGGTATCAAGCTAAAATAAAAATCAAATACTAAAAATACGGTCACTTCAATCCGCACTGCTACGGATTGTTTAGATAGTACCTACAGACCTACGCTTACGGTTGGGGTTCTGTTGTCACCGTTACGTTTCCCCCCAGGCAACAAGACGTTACGAACCACGAAACGATTAGGTACAACGCAGCTCTGAAAAGAGCTATACGATCTCCGGAGCACTCGGAACTGGGTTTCTTACACACTAATTGACGCAACTGACACTTAAAATGCGAGAATGCGCGGAGTAGCGAACCGCTGAAGCGGAAAAACTACACTAGCGATCTACCCAAGGCCGGGTTCAGGCCGGCCGAACCAGCGGCAGTCAAAGAACCAAGCGAGGGTCACCGCTTTGCGTAGTAGTTCTGCGACAACGAAACACACATACACAAAAACTCCCAGTATCGCTTTGATAAACTTCGCGCAGTGGGCGGGTTAATAAGCGCAAACAGTTCACCCACAGTGGGCCGAGGAACGATGTCCCAGCCAAGAACACAACACTGAGCAGCGTGTAACACTTAGGCAGTGTTTCAAAGTATCGCGGGGAATGAACCAAGCAACGATACTCTGTAGTCGGAACTGAGTCAGCACACCACAGCGCACAATGAGAGCACCTGACGCTCAAGAACACTACTGCACAGCACGATAGTCGATTTGGGAATGTGCCCATACAGACATAGTTAGGGCGTTCCATCTGGCTGCTTTTTTATAGAAATTGTTAGCGGTTTGCGTTTCATGCTTTTGGTAGCAAAATCCAATGTTGACATTTAGAGTTTCGTCTGAGCGGTTTTGCTGCGAAATATTGCTACCAAAAAGCCATGCGCTAATTTTTGCCAGTTGTCAAATGTGAAAGTGAATCCTTTGAGAAAAATACTTATAACGTTTTTTTTTGAGAAAAGTTTATTTTTGCATTATGAACAGTATATCAATGTTATTATCTACAAAAAATCAAAATAAAATACTCAAACAATAGCGCCGCTGAAATTATCACATACGCTCAGGGTAGTTGGCGCTAAAATGAGGTTTTGCTATTAAATTTCAACGCGGCTCATAAGGATCGCCCTTACAGTGACTGTGTATATACATATATCATTTTACAATTCAACTGCTTAGACTTAACTGGTTGTCAACTCGCTCCAAGTCCTTGACTGCTACCAATAGGTACAGCTGAAACTTCGGTGAACTACTACTACCTACGTATGTCAACTTAGAGATTTTTCTTTTTCGAAGACATTTTGTATTGTAAGAAATATAAACACAGCTTTTTTTTTTTTTTTTTTTTTTTTATACCACTAAGGTGGCAAACAAGCTTACGGCCCGCCTGATGGTAAGCGGTCACCGTAGCCTATGGACGCTTGCAACACCAGGGGTATCACTTGCGCGTTGCCGACCCTTCAGAAATCTAATAACTTCTTTCTTGAAGAACTCCATACTGTAGTCCTTGCAGAAAACCTTGGCAGGGAGCTCATTCCACAACTTAAGCGTTCGCGGGAGGAAGTTTCTCTGAAACCGCACTGTACGCGACCATTTAGGTTCTAAAGTGTGAGAATGAATTCCCTGCCGATGGCGAGCGGTGCGATGGTAGAAAGTAGCCGTGGGCATCATTTCGAACAATTCCTCAGAACACAACCCATTGTACAAGCGGTAGAACACACACAGTGAGGCAAAGTCTCTCCTCAGACTTAAGGGCTCGATACCGCAAGTGAGTTTGGGATCGTCGACAATTCTCACAGCCCGTCGTTGAACCGAGTCAAAAGGGTCAAGCTGGTATCCGGGTGCACCTGCCCAGCTGCTTGTTGTTTAAAGGATTTATGCAAAATTTAGTCTTATTTTTGTTATTACAAAATGTATGTAAAATGAGAAAATATATTTTTTTTAACCTCAAGTGTAAGTTTAATAACGTCTGCGCTGTAGTTAGTATATAACGGAGATACAGCAAACGATTTTTAGTTCAACTTGCAGCTTCAATACTTTAACATGAAATTTTCATTCTACCTAATCTTTCTTCTGGTGAGTTTATTTATTTTTTATTTTACCCATTACTTATGCGTAAATTCATTAAAACTTTTAATATTTTTTGAATAATATCAATCTTAAATACAATTCATATAATATTATAAAATTCGGCTGAGCTTCGGAAGAATCATATATTAAAACGTTAGTTAATAAACTGAAATTCATAAAATTTATACATATTGATAAAATCCCAGATTTAAATAAAATCCTTCAAGTCTGATTTGTTTAGGTATGCCGGTTTCGTTAAAAAAATTACCGTTTCAAAATTACACAAAAGTGTCTTAATAATTTAGATACCCGTACTCAAAAAGACTTACTGAACATTGCAAGCTTTTAGGTCCATGTTTACTGTACCCAGTAGAGTCTCATCAAATATATTGTCCAATTCTAAGCGGTTTTACGTATCACTGTCTCTGGGACTATATAAGTATATTTATCTTATATTCTAATACGCCGTTTATGTGCATATTTTGTGGCTGAACTATAGCATCTTAAGGATTAAATAAAATATATGTTATAAAACTTGCTTTTGTCTAGTGCATTATCTTACTGAATAATTTTCATTAATTGTATTTATTGGATAAAAAATCTGGAAGTGACCATTGTTTCAACACTTGTGCAAATTTTTAAAGCGTGTTTTGCATTTTCTTGGTATGAAAGTTGGTGAAATAAATATAATAGCTTGTTATCTAGTGCATTGACAAAATTTAAAAAAATGTGACTAAAAAACGGTAATAACGTTAAATTCCATACAAAAAATTAAAAGTTTCAAGGCGTCATTACGGTATGAATAACTTAAGAAGTATATAACATTTATATCTCATAGTAATGCATATGACATTATCTAATGATTTATAGTACATTTACATACACAATGTTAGTATTACAGAAATTAGCTTTCTGGCCTATATCGCCCTCTAAATAAATCGCTTTTATAAATTAGTACGTCATTTCGGTTATCAGTTATTAATTATAACAGCAACTCCTCAATTATAGAACAAAAACCAACTCACACTTGACGATTTCAAGTAGCCTATGTTCTCGGGACTCAAACTATCTTCATGCCCAATTTCGTCTTTACGGTACAGCGGTTTAAGCATGTATATGTAAAAGATATAAGGAGAGACAGAGTTACTTTCGCATTTATAATATTTATATGTGGATTTAGATCAAAAAGGCATAAAATAATTGTAGTTGAATTGACGTCTAACTCCAGGTCGGGTTCTTGCTGGAATCCTCCGTGACTGCTACTGACGACATCACCGCCGATGACGACAGCACCACCGATGTCGACAGCACCACCGTTGACGACAGCACCACCGATGTCGACAGCACCGCCGGTGACGACAGCACCACCGATGTCGACAGCACCGCCGGTGACGCCAGCGTCACCGAAGTCGGCGCCGGTTAGTTTTATTGGTTTTTGTAATTTTTGTACATTATTATTTCTCATTCCATGTTTTGTAAGTTTGTAGCATTATACAATTGAAAAATATTTAATTCTTAATATATTCTTAATTAATTCTTAATTAATTCTTAATTATATAAAACATTTACTGTTAGAGATGATCTTTTTTTTATTAGAAAAAATATGAATTTGGAAACTTTACTTATGTAAACTGCGTAACGATTTGTATAAGCAATCAAATTTTCTAAACACCAAATTAATAACATTATTTATAATTAAATAATGGAATCAAGAATGTTTCCTAAATTTTTTTTTCTCCATCGTGAAGGAAACGCCTTCGATAACGACGGCCACGCCAGAATCCACAGCAGCTAACCTGCCACTAGAAATAACTGCGCACTTTACTTAATTTGAATAAACTTATTTAATTTTAATATATTAAAATAATTGAAATTGTCAATTGATTATTTGTTGTTTTCTTTTTTTTATCCCATTTTGTTTAATGTGTTGAGTAGTTTGAATACAGAGTTTCAACTATTTCAGTTAATTTGCCTTAAAAATTTAATCATACACAAACGTTAACAACGTTTGCTTGATAAAACCAGAAACACGATGTATAATATAAACGCTTAAAACCTATTAAGTAAACATTATGGCTATATTGTATAACAATGAATTAAAATAAGTTAAGTTCAGTATACATTTTGTATAAAATTCGTTTCCCAAAAAAAAAAAATATTATACATGAATTAGTAGTTATAATTTTTGTTCTGAGTTCATCATGCAGTGTCATCTGGTCCAAAAAATGCAAAATGTGTACTATATGAAAAATAAGAGGTGTGTACGATACAACAACGTGTGCACTGCAAGTGAGAATCACGTGCGGATTTTCGTGGTTTGTTGCTGTGCGTTTCCTTCACTTTATCAACTTAGGAATATGAAACCCTTAGCGCTTCGCAACAATCTGCAGATGACCACAATAGTAAAACGCGGTGATGTATGTTTACAATACCTGTTTTACTTGCACTTTAGCCTTCAACTCGTGTACTTTTAGATGATTTCAAGTCCAATAATTCCTATCAAATTCTGTTACATTCGTAATTCTCACAAATCTGGTGCGTTATAATTTCGAACACGCACCGCAGCAACCGCAGTGCATCTAGCCTTAGAATGCCATATATCTTTGAAAAGGCGGTCTGTCTATGTCAAATATTACAATTATTAAATTAATGCTTAGACTGGTCGTCAACTCGCTGAAAGTCCTTGACTGTTATAGGTAGATACAGTCACATGCCAATGGTTCTAACAATAGTTGATTTATGTTTAGCAGATATCAGTTAAAGTCAACAAATAAGTGTGTGTTGCCCTTGATGACTTAGATTGACACATAGTAGTTAAGTGTTGGCCAATTCAATTAGTAACATAGCTTGAATAGTTAGAAACAGTAATAAGTAGAACACATTGTGGACGGGGAGAAAGTTATCGAATGGCAACCACAAACAAATCAGCGTGCGATCTCAGACTGAGAATTTAGGGTTGCATAGTGTTAAAGCTGTCTACTAAATTTCAATTTACCGGGAGACTTGCCAGTCGTCTTGTGAGGTTTGTTTCGGTTTTTAAAAATCAAGAAGTTGAGTTTTTTATCGAGAAAAATTGTTAATAATTTATTTCAACTCTTTTAGAATACAACGATACACGATACAAGTTTAATAAAACCTTTTTAAAAATAAAGGCTCGAAGCCGTTAGGTTAATAATAACATTGTGCTTACATTCGTTTAGACCTAATAGTTGTGGAGGCTACACGATCACATGGAGTTCGATATAACGTAGTTTACAAACAACAAAGGTGCGGACCCCAGTACACTGGTACTGATGCCGATAATATTTCGATGCTTGTTTAGTTTAATGCGAATGTGTTATTTTATAGCTAAGGTGCTATTAGATTTAAAATCAATTTCATTCAAAACTATATTTACTCTCACTTTTATCGACGATTTGTCTGCGTAAAAATCAGTTACCGCTATTAAAAATTGATAAAGAAAAATTCTATAGTTTTAAATGAAAATCAAGACTTTCCGTTTTACCTTTAAATCGTGTTACCATATTGTCTGGATTTTTCTAACGTGCATCCTTAATTCAAATAGGATGAATAGGAAAAATCTCGAAACACTTGCTAAATGATTTCTGTAGAATAATCAATATCTCAAATTTAACAGCTTATGACTTGCTCATATGATGACGATAGATCTATACTCGCAACATGCATCGCCGTTCCTTGCGCTTTATTTGTGGTCACAGCATAAATAAGCTCACCTGGAATTCCAACCAACATAACATTGTATCAATCCTTGTAAAGTAGTCGTTTTTGGCGCAGAGTTGACTATACTAAAGACGAAGATAAAAAAGGCAATACCTAAATTCCTTATATCACTTTTACCGAATTGATAAGTAGCACAACCAATTCAGAGGGTATGTGTTGTTCGCTTCTCGAATAATGTCAAACTCCCGAACAGCACCCCACACAAAGGAGTGAACAAAAGTTAAATTGTATCCGTAAGTGTATTTACTGTAATGTATAACCCTTTTACATTTATACTTTCTTTTGATAAAAAAATTGGTATGATGGTTCGCATAAGAATCAATGCAAAGATGAAGAAATTATAAGAGGAAAATAAATTTTTGATATTATTTGTATATATTCTTAGAATTAAATGCAACATGTTACAAAGAACGTTTGCTATAATCATTTACAAAGGAATTCCGCTAAATTTGCGAGTTCAAAAGTCAAATATAAAAACTTAAAAATAAAATCCTCTAAAAAATAAAGATCTACTTTTTTATTACTTGATTGATTGATTTGCCTTAATAGAAATGGAATAAATATAACTTAAAATAACTAAAAAGTTTTTACTCGAATTAATTGCCCAAAATTTTCTTTGGGCACCAATTTTCTTTTTATTATTACGATGACGCGGTCTGCCTAATCTAATTTTGGGAACTCGTGTAGTACTCAGTGAAAACATATCAAGTTCAAGTCACTTTCACCTGACATTCAATTCATTCATAGACTCTAATACGTGCCTCTGTCTATTAGGTCGTGGGTTCGATGCCAAAAGCTCGGTCAAGAAGAACAAGAAAAAAAAGTAACTAAAGAATACAGAACAGAATAAATTACGTCAAAAAAGTAAAATCGTTTTGTATGCAGGTACGTGCCATCAATACATGGACGGCATACACTCTCTGCGAATTAAAAAAAACCCTATAGTTAAGTCTAGGGATACGACAAGGAAGTAATACTAACATCAACTAGTCCTGTAGGATACTATATAGCTCACAAGCAAAGACGGACTATTTATATTATACCAAGGACAAGAAGAGGTTAATCTCCAATAAGTTTGTTCCCAACTTTTTAAACAAACACGATATAAGAATTATTATTTTCACTTTGTTTCCTTTCTTCTTTTTCTTTATATTTTAAATACCAAAGTTTTTAAAAAGCAATCTTCGGCCTGATGCAACTAATCTAGGTTAATGAGATTGTCTATGACACAAAAGGTGAGTGATACAAGTGGACCATCGCCTCTGATGCTGAAAAAAATTCCGACAAAGTACGGACATTAATGGCGACCAAACGTGCTGGTTGGCTGGATAGCTCCCAAATGCCCATATATACATAGGTTATTCGGTAGCACTGGGTCCCGTTTCACCGCGCACTGCACCTCACGAATGCTCAGTCAAGACGCCTTCGATGCCCGACTGTATTCATAAAATGAATCTTTAGGCTGTGTCTGTCTTTAGCTAGAAACGAATTAAATACTCAAGTCCAAATAAATTGCGCAGCTGAATTGAAGCGATGTAAATTAAATTGGGTAGTTACAATCGGGGAATGCCAGGAATTCCAGAGCCTCGAATACAAATCTGTAATGGTGACAGGCTGTATACCTACTATAGTAACACTACTGACCTGCGATAAATCTAAAAATGTTGAAAGTAAATGTAACCTAATGATTTTTTGGGTTTATTATACATTCAGATATTACAAAAGGTAGTACATTACTACCGCGGCCCGCAAATGTAGCATAACTGGGCGATCGTGAGCCAAGGCTTGTATAGTGCTTCTCTGAAACATGTGTGTGTTATATGTTTATTTAAAAAAACTTTTTATTATATCGACATTAATCAAAATAGCTTAGGTAATTTTGCCGCCAATTGACCGTGTTCGAATCTCGATTTTTTTTTAATTAATTAAATAATAATTTGTTGTGCCAGTCCGAAATTTAAATATATTGTTTGTATATTGTATTGTATTGATAAGTTATCCCTTTAGATGTCAATATTCGGGTTTTAAAAAGTTTGTTCTATTTTCAAATTACATATTTAACTGCTTGAGCGCTCGACCAGCTGGCTAAAACCTTGTATGTCGCTCTCTGATATTGTACTGCACGTACGATTTATCCTTAAGCAAGCTTGTGCAAAATATGGTCGCAAGTCGTAGCATGTTTAAGACAACGGTTTAATCGTGTTTATTGGGTTCCGAAGCAAAATATCAAAAACGTAACTGTTATGGGACTCTTATGGGACAGCCAGCCTTATAATTCCCCCGTCTATGGATCGACTCTAATAAAGTTTTAAGTTTTTTAGTGTTTTTTATGAACCGCTATATAAAATTTTTTTCTCTGTATTCATAGAGAAAAAAAATATTAAGAGTAGCTTTCCATACATTGAACTCAGGGATGAAACTATTATTACATACCTCATCGTGTGGGGTATCGATGGATAAGGTTTCAAAATGCAATTAAGGTTGCTAGGAAACTTTTTCTCTAAAATATATTTTTCGAGTTATTTGTTACCGTACGGTAGTTGCTGTTGGAACAATTTTATTTTAATTGTAGTGTTTTGCAATTTTTGTCGAGCTTAAATTTTTTTGAATTTGATGACTGGATGCCACGCACATGATATTGCCATCCTGCGTCTATTATTGGATGTTTTTTATTTCAATAGAAAACATCCAAATAAATGCTGCATATGCAGTTGAAAGATCAGTTATAAAAACTAAAAATATCCGGCCAAATGAGTGTTGCATACGCATTAAGTTAGGGCTCCGTAGAAAGAGAACTATTGCGATTAGGTATTTATAAAAAGTTAGGAACAGATTTCATTCAAACTACTTAATTTTTTTGGTAGTTATTTATAAACCTCTAAAACCGTAATGGTTTTCAGATTTTTATACCAAGCGATTTAAAAGCTTAAGGGAGGAGGAAACATTATTATCATTATTATTATAATTTTTCAAAATTCGAAGATTAAAGATCAAATCAAAGATTGGTTTAAAGAGATAGACGCCATTTTGTATTCATCTTGAATTTAAAAAAAAAATTGATAAAAGATTTAGATTCAGCACACTGAAAACCCCACAGAAACATTAACTATGAGTTCTGTAATCTGTCCTATACGGACTGTGGAATAGCTTCACAAAATTGGCCACAATTCAAGAAGAGGAAAAGTAAATATGTGGTCTCTTTTTTCTTTCTATTAACATCTGCCATTTTGTTTGTTCATTTTAAAAAAAAGTTAGAAAGATATTTGTGGCTTCGCTATGTCTCTTTCACACTTTTGCGACCATTTTTAGGGTTCTGTACCTCAAAAGGAAAACAGAAACGCTTATAGGATCACTTTGTTGTCCGTCTGTCTTTCTGTTTGTCTGTCTGTAAAGACCCCTTTTCTCAGGAACGCGTGAAGGTATCAAATTAATACTAAAAACTAACGTCTACGGTCCCTACCGTTCCTAAGCGTTAAAAAAATCCGAATCGAAATATAACCATTTTTGTCGCATATTTTGGAATTTACAAATAAATCAAAACCTGTGGTGTACTTTCTGTTGTCCTAGAATAATGAAAATTGGCACGAAGCATGGTCTGACATCACAAATATAGGAATAAATATAAATTTGTTATTTTATGGTTATTTTACATTAAAAAAGTTTGCCTGTATGTCTGTCCAGGCCCTTTTACTCGATAACGCGTGGAGGTATTAAGCTAAAATAAATATCAAATACTAAAGTTTACGATCACTTAAATTTGTAAAAAATTAAGCTTTTTTACCGTCTCGGGACAAACTGTTGAGTAACTCGGCTATAACGAGGTGGCCGAAGTGTAGGATATGTGTACCTAGTTACTCCCATCTGTGATGGGGAACACTTATACCTACGTGTGCCCAAACGCTTCGCAGTGCTACGGATTATTTAGATGAGTACCTACAGACCTACGCTTACGGTTCTGTTGTTACCGTTAGGTTTCCCCCGAGCAACGAGACTTTACGAACCACGAAACGATTAGGTAGATCGCAGCTCTGAAAAGAGCTATACGATCTCACCCACCAGTACGGAGCACTCGGAACTGGGTTTCTTTCAAACTAATTGAATCGACACTTAAAATGCGAGAATGCGCGGAGTGCGAACCGCTGAAGCGGAAATACTAGCGATCTACCCAAGGCCGGGTTCAGGCCGGTCGAACCAGCGTCAGTCAAAGAACCAAGCGAGGGTCACCGCTTTGCGTAGTAGTTCCGCGACTACGAAACATACACACGCACACACACAAAAACACAAAGTATAGCTTCGATAAACTTTCCGCAGCGGGCAAGTTAATAAGCGCGAACATTTAACCTACAGTGGGCTGAGGAGCGATGTCCCAGCTAAGAGCACAACATTGAGCAGCACACTTAGGCAGAGTTTCCAAGTGTCGCGGGCAATGAACCAAGCAACTTAGTAGTCGGCACTGAGGCAAAAAACCAACACAGAACTGCGCATTAGCTGAGTCAGCACACCACGGAGCACAATGAGAGCACTTGACGCTAAAGAACACGACCGAACAGCACGAGAGTCGAAACGGGAATGTGTACATACATACAGACATCGTGACTGTGTATATACATATATCATTTTACAATTTAACTACTAAGCCTTAACTGGTTGTAAACTTCCCATACTCAACAAAGTCCTTGACTGCTACCAATAGGCACCGCTGAAACTTCGGTAAACTTCGAGATTTTTCTTTTTCGAAGACATTTTGTATTGTAAGCAATATGAACTCAGCTGCTCGTTGTAGAAAAGATTTATGCAAAATTTAGTCTTCTTTTTGTTACTACAATATTTATGTAAACTGAGTAAATTTTTTTTTTTTTGATTTTGCATAAATATAAATCTGTTACCTGTTTACTCAAGTGTATGTTAAATAACGTCTTCGCTGTAGTTAGTATATAACGGAGATACAGCGAACGATTTTGAGTTCATCTTGCCGCTTCAATACTTCAACATGAAATTTTCATTCTACTTTATCTTCCTTCTGGTGATTTTTTTAAATTTTACCCATCACTAATGCGTTGTAATGTCGAAATTTATTAAAACTTTCAATAATTTTTGAATAATAACAGTCTTAAGTACAAATCATATAATCTTATAAAGTTCTGTTTAGCTTAGGAAGAATCATATATTAAAACGTTTGTTAATAAACTGAAATTCATAAAATTTGTACATACTGATAAAATCCCAGATTTAAATAAAATCCTCTAAGTCTGATTTGTTTAGGTATGCCGGTTTCGTTAAAAAAAATATCGTTTTTAACATTACACAAAAGAGTCTAAACAATTTAGATACCCGTACATATAAAGACTTACTGAACATTGCAAGCTTTTAGGAGCGTGGCTGGGTCCATGTTTATTGTACTCAGTAGAGTCTCATCAAATATATTGTCTAATTCCACACGGTTTTACGTATCAGCTGTCTCTGGGACTAAATATGAATATGTATCTTAAATGAATCGCTTTTATAAATGAGTACGTCATGCCCTATGTACGTATCCACAACGTACCTTATTAGAACACTAGCTTTTGTACGCGGCTCCACCCGCCCTAAATTCGGTTACCGGTGTAGGGTTTCAACGGCAACTCCTCAATTATAGAAAAAAAAACAACTCACACTTGACGCTTTCAAGTAGCCTATGTTAATGTTAATCGGTGCAGCGGTTTAAGCATGTATAGGTAATAGACAGACAGAGGTACTTTCGCATTTATAATATTAATATGTGGATTCAGATCAAAAAGGCATTGAAATTATGCAGTTGTGTTGACGTTTAACTCCAGGTCGGCTTCGTACTGGTATCCTCCGTGACCGCCGCTGACCACAAATTCAATATAATTTATTCAGTTTAGGCTACAATAATTGAGCACTTGTGAATGTCATTACGTCATGGGTTCGTAAGTCTACAGGGCGGGAGACCTTGTACTGAGAAGAACCGGCAAGAAACTCAGCAAGGGCATTTCTTTTCTCCCATTCTCTTACAGCGTCCAATTAAAATATTGCAAAATGCCCTCCCTACCATAAAAGGACACTTTCCATTACAAACATAAAAAACATGAAATATCAAGCACAAGCACAACATAAAAAAGTATCTAATATAAACAAATAACAGTTTATGTATTCATCATTAAGAAATAATCAATGTCTTGCAGTATTAATAAACAAAACAAAAAAGTAAGACTAAATACTAAGAATACAAAGAAGTTTGCAAGAGCAGACCAGCCTCCACAGGCGGCACCCGTTCACGAGTATGACACATGAGTCAGCCATCGCTTCGCTCAACCATGTTTGAAAGCACCTTACCTCTCGAAAGCACCACCGATTACGGAATCGGCACCGATGACAACACCAGCTCCGGTTTATTAGGCACCACCCACGGTTAGTTTTATTCCTTTATGTAATTTTTGTACATTATTATTTCTCATTCCATGTTTTGTAAGTTTGTAGCATTTTAAAATTGAGAAATATTAAATTCTCATTAAATTTCCTGTTAGAGATGATTTTCTATTTTGTTAATTAGAAGAAATTTTCATTTTGAAACATTACTTATGTAAACTACGTAACGATTTTTATAAGTAATCAAATTATCTTAACACCAAATTTATAACATAATTTATAATTAAATAATGGAATCAAGAATGTTTCCTATTTATCCTTTTCTCTATTATAAAGATATCTCGTTCGACACGGACACGACAAACCTTTGAAGACACAGGAGCCAACCTGCTACTAGAAATGACTGCGCACTCTACTTGATTTGAATAAACTTATAAATTAAAATTGTCAACTGTTTATCTACTAGTTTTTTTTTTCATCCCACTTTGTTTAATGTGTTTAATGAAATGAATACGGAGTTTTATTTAATTCCTTTAAAAAATTTAATCATAAACAAACGTTAACAACGTTTGTTTGTAAAAACCAGAAACACAATGTATAATATAAAGGCTAAAAAGTTATTGAGTAAAAAATATGGCTATATTGTGTAACAATGAATTAAAATAAGTTATGTTCCGTATACATTTTGCATGAAATTGGTTTTTTAAAACAAAAAAAACGGGTGGCACTCCGGGAGTACCGGCAGAAGTGAAAACATACAACCTGGATATAAAATTTTAACATTTGTAATCCGCCGCAATTGTACCACAAGCTACAACTAGTTTCTTACAAAATAGTGTTGTTTATGGCTCCAACGATCTATAATAAGCTGCCCAAAATTATTTGTGACGTAAGTAATGTTAAAAATAGATTGCGAAATTTCCTAGTACAGAAAACTTACTACACAATTAGAGTGTACTTGAATGATAAGTTGTAGAAAAATTTAATAATGTACCAATATGTTTAAATAGAACTCTCTGTGAACATAATAATATATAATTAGTTAATTCATTATATAAATGATTTTGTATTTGTATTTGCACTTTCATCTTTTCATCAACCCAATTTCCACTTACTTTTTATTCGGCCTATAGAGTTTAACATTTTTTACCCATCACAAAAAAAGTGCACAACGCCGCTAAAACAGTTTTCACTTCAAATTCAATCTTTTTATTTTGCCAATCATCCTATTATGGCGCAGCATTATGGTTTCCGTCTTACGAATTTTAGATCAGCCTGACGCGAGTTAATCATTTTTTACCTAAGATAAAAAAAGTGCACAACGCCGCTAAAGAAGTTTTCACTTCAAAAAATATTATACATAAATTAATAGTTATAATTTTTTTTCTGAGTTCATACAACGTCATCTGGTCCAAAACATGCAAAATGTGTACTATATGTACGGTCGCGATTAGAAAATGTTTACCAGTTTTGAAATTAGATTCTATATCACCCTTTTTTCACTAAGTCTAAAATGCCATATCAAGTTACTTATTACCTTTCAAAAGCTATTATGCAAAATGACGCATCGAGAAAAACAACAAGAATTATTGATCACTCTTTGATAATGGAACTAATATATTTATTTTTTGAAATGACATTTATCAAAAAATATTGTTTGAACGCCGTTTTGACAAGAGTAAAAATTTTACAAAAGATTTTTTCATAACGAAATAAAATGGCAAGTTTAACCCTGGAGCAAAGGGCTGAAATAATATTTCTCTTTGAAGATGGACATAGTATTAGTGCTATATCACGAGGACTCAATATATCGCGATTCACTGTGAGGTTTTGGATTAGGCGTCACGGCGAAGAAGGGCAAATAACAGATCATAGAAATAATTCAGGACGACGACCGATACTAACAGAAATCATTCGTCGTTGCGAAGAGAATGGTTTCACACCAACTAGTTATTTTGCTGCTTTATATGGTGTGAGTGTTCGGACGATCCGACGAGCTTTGCACAATGTTGGACTACACTACAGACACCATGCTATTAAAGTGGAGCTGAAACCTCACCACAAAACAGCCCGGCTTAATTTTGCGCGACGACATCTCGATTTTGATTGGTCGAATACTATATTTACCGATGAAAAAACTTTTAAATCAAGCCAAATCGGTAGATTAATTTTATGGCGCTACAATCGAACTCGGTATGATGAAGGTCATATTGTGCTCAAAACGAGTCAGGTCGCGTTACAGTAAACTTATGGGGGTGGATGAGCCTTGACGGCGTCGGAGAACTGGCGTCGTTAGAGAATAGGACTACAGCCATTAATTATGTGTCGCTTTTGGAAGAAGTGATGCTGCCTACTGTGCGCGTAGTGTATCCTGTAACGGAATTCCCACACATTACTTACGTTCAAGATAATGCACGGATACACACAGCCCGTGCTACTATGGCGTGGTTCAACCTGCACCGTTCAATTCAATGGCCCGCTCGGTCTGCTGATTTAAACCCTATTGAAAATTAATGGGGGCTTATGGTTTAACGCTGGGACTGTCAAAATGAAAGAAACCCTCAAGCTCTTAGATCACACTATGCTCAAGTATCGGATGATATCAGAGGTACTGATCTATGCACGCGTCTTGTTGCATCTATGCGAGATAGACTACGTGCCGTCATAGCTGCAGAGGGAGATTATACTAGATATTAAATAAAGATTTTCGAAGTGTCTATTTTATTATTTCTTCATATTCTTATTTAAAAAACTAAAATATTAGTTTTTTCAAAGAAGGTTTTCTATATATTAAAACTTGATAGTAGTCAGACCATCTCCTAGAGCAGAGATGGCGAACCCATGGCAATTCGGGCACGCCAATCATTTATGAAATTTCTATTTTCACCAACGTATGCTTGAAAGTCATTTTTAGAAATGAACTCTAGTTTAGCTTCTATACTGCTTAGTAACAAAGTACGAGCCTGCCCTAATGTGAGATTTTTAGCACCTAATTTGCAACAGCAGAAATCACACTAATTTTTTTTTTTAATTTGAATATAAATATTAAACATTTCGATTGCAGTAAACATTTCGAGCTGCAAGTATCTAAATAGCTTTAAGTTAACAGCAATTCGTTTAATTTTTCTCCCTTATTATTAAGTAACCCAGATTTTTTGACGGCACGTCATAGGTACAGTATTGTTTTTTTCATAGAAAATGGCACATTCATTAATAAAGGTTCGCCATCCCTGTCCTAGAGCGATTGATTGTCATATTAGAAAAAAGATAATCTATAGTCAATCAAATTATTATGAAATAGACATTTAGAACTTGTGACTTAAATGTGTGCATGCAATACCGGTGTGAAGTTAGCAGCCAAATTTAGCAGCCATTATAATCCGACCAAATTAAAGAGTCTGAAAAACCAACATAAAAATCAGGTAAAACCACTTATAGTTATAAGAAATATATAGTATTTACAGTATATTTCGCTTAAAAAATAAAAAAAAACACTTGTGCCCAGCCGAAATGGCTGATAGACACGAAAATCAAATTTTGATAACAATAATTGGTAGTGCTCATTCAGCGGTAAAAACTAAGGTCTAGTCGATCGACTGACGTGATGTGACTGTATTTATTTTATGTATATTTTAATAATCTATCAGAATAAATGCATTAAAATGACTTAGGCAGAGGACTAGGATACTACAGAAGCTAAAAACCAAAAAGATATTTTTTTGGCTGCTGTCCAATTTGACATCGATCTCGATTGAGTGACACGTTGCCATTATATATACGCAAAAGATTATTGAGACTCCAAAAATAGATATTTTACAGGTCTTGAGAAGAGGCGTATAGTACAAAAACTGAGAAAACACAAAGGAACAAAATATCAAACAAGTTTTGTACCGCAATAGTTTGGCTGCTGGTAAAAAAGTAAAAGTTTTTCAACAACTGACATGTTCATCTATTTTTTTTTTCATAGATCAATATACAATCAATCTAAACTTATGGTTTGGGGTTACTTATAATATGTAATATTCATTTGTGAGCATTTTTTCCTACAAGTAGGTAACAAACGTCAACCCATTAAAGTTTATCGTTGAAAAAAAAGTCCTAGACGATTGACTGACGTCATGTGATCACTTTTATTTTGTGTGTTAGTTACAGACGTACTAAAAAAAATACATTGAAATCTCTTAGGCAGGGGACTACAGTATCAGGGACTGGGAAAACTGAAAACAGCAATTAATTTTGGCTGATATCGAATATTTTATTTTGTTTTAATATTTCACCCAATTATTCTAAGTTTTCATCAAATAAATATTTATATGGTGAACCCTTACGTCACAAAAAAACACTTGTGCGAAGATCAAATGGCTGATAGGCACAAAAAAAATTTTTTAATAACATTAATTGGTAGTGCTCATTCAGCGGTAAAAACTAAGGACTAGTCGATCGACTGACGTGATGTGACTGTATTTATTTTATGTATATTTTAATAATCTATCAGAATAAATGCATTAAAATTACTTAGGCAGGGGACTAGGATACTACAGAAGCTAAAAACCAAAAAGATATTTTTTTGCTGCTGTCCAATTTGACATCGATCTCGATTGAGTGACACGTTGCCATTATATATACGCAAAAGTTTATTCAGACTCCAAAAATAGATATTTTCCAGGTCTTGGGAAGAGGCGTATAGTACAAAAACTGAGAAAACACAAAGGAACAAAATATCAAACAAGTTTTGTACCGCAATAGTTTGGCTGCTGGTAAAAAAGTAAAAGTTTTTCAACAACTGACATGTTCATCTATTTTTGTTTTCATAGATCAATATACAATCAATCTAAACTTATGGTTTGGGGTTACTTATAAAATGTAATATTCATTTGTGAGCATTTTTTCCTACAAGTAGGTAACAAACGTCAACCCATTAAAGTTTATCGTTGAAAAAAAAGTCCTAGACGATTGACTGACGTCATGTGATCACTTTTATTTTGTGTGTTAGTTACAGACGTACTAAAAAAAATACATTGAAATCTCTTAGGCAGGGGACTACAGTATCAGGGACTGGGAAAACTGAAAACAGCAATTAATTTTGGCTGATATCGAATATTTTATTTTGTTTTCATATTTCACCCAATTATTCTAAGTTTTCATCAAATAAATATTTATATGGTGAACCCTTACGTCACAAAAAAACACTTGTGCGAAGATCAAATGGCTGATAGGCACAAAAAAAATTTTTTAATAACATTAATTGGTAGTGTTCATTCAGCGGTAAAAACTAAGGTCTAGTCGATCGACTGACGTGATGTGACTGTATTTATTTTATGTATATTTTAATAATCTATCAGAATAAATGCATTAAAATTACTTAGGCAGGGGACTAGGATACTACAGAAGCTAAAAACCAAAAAGATATTTTTTTGCTGCTGTCCAATTTGACATCGATCTCGATTGAGTGACACGTTGCCATTATATATACGCAAAAGTTTATTCAGACTCCAAAAATAGATATTTTCCAGGTCTTGAGAAGAGGCGTATAGTACAAAAACTGAGAAAACACATAGGAACAAAATATCAAACAAGTTTTGTACCGCAATAGTTTGGCTGCTGGTAAAAAAGTAAAAGTTTTTGAACAACTGACATGTTCATCTATTTTTTTTCATAGATCAATATACAATCAATCTTAACTTATGGTTTGGGGTTACTTATAATATGTAATATTCATTTGTGAGCATTTTTTCCTCCAAGTAGGTAACAAATGTCAACCCATTAAAGTTTATCGTTGAAAAAAAAGTTCTAGACGATCGACTGACGTCATGTGATCACTTTTATTTTGTGTGTTAGTTACAGACGTACTAAAAAAAATACATTAAAATCACTTAGGCAGGGGACTACAGTATCAGGGACTGCGAAAACTGAAAACAGCAATTAATTTTGGCTGATATCGAATATTTTATTTTGTTTTCATATTTCACCCAATTATTCTAAGTTTTCATCAAATAAATATTTATATGGTGAACCCTTACGTCACAAAAAAACACTTGTGCGAAGATAAAATGGCTGATAGGCACAAAAAAAAATTTTTAATAACATTAATTGGTAGTGTTCATTCAGCGGTAAAAACTAAGGTCTAGTCGATCGACTGACGAGATGTGACTGTATTTATTTTATGTATATTTTAATTTTTTTTCCTGTGGCAACCCATTAATTAACAGCTGACCAAAAGTTGTCGTAATATTATTTAATTGTTTTTCAGTAAATTGTACCTTATTATTATAAATTCACGCAAAACATTACAAATAACTAGTTATATATTTAGAATAGTGGTTTATATGTACATAAATAAGTGCGAGATAACATTTTTTTTTCAAGTGTTACTGCGATCCATCCGTTATAAAGTTCAAATTTTTCAATCATATTTTGTATGGTATTTAGTTGTGATTGTGAGTTTTACTATTATTTATCAGTATTATATTCATAAAAGAACACAGTTATAAGGCAAAGTAACCAATTAATAAGCAAATTGTCAACAAACCATCTCTTTCGTTACGTTACGTTGTCAAGCTATTCCTTGGTAAGTTTTAACCTCTTTTGTATTTATTACGCCCAAACAGCCTTAAAATGATGACTCGCAAGGCATCTGCTCGCCAGGAAGAGTCCAAACTTCAACTGGCTTTGCAGGAACTTAAGATTTTCAAGGAAAAGTGTGATCAGCTATACAGTGAAAGGGATGATAACGAAAGAGAACTCTTAGAAATATTAAACAAAAATAGTAGCCTCCGCAATGAGTTGTCAGTGTTGCACACTCAATATGGTACTGTCCTAGATGAGCGGGACCAATTTCAGAAAATTATAGAAACGTTTGACAGCTGTAGTGAGGAGTATGTGGTGGCCCTTAATAAGATCTCATATCTTGAAGAGGAACTACGCGAGGCCTATCAACACATCTCATTACTTGAAGAGGCCACCCATACTTACACACAGCATCAAACTCAAAATCTTTTTGACGAATTATGTAGTAAGGCCCCTAATCTTGTTTCTGCTGCAACTAACAATACCACCACTATAGATCTTACAGGTGATGACATCATTAATTCTTCTAAACCAGTGAGGCTTGCTAAGTGCAGTAGAAACCAGATAAAAAAATACATCAAAAGCAACAGATTTATAAAAAAAATGAAAAAATGATCAAAATGATTGCAATTAGAAAACAGTAGGCTACAACATAAAACTGATACACATTTACTCGACTTGCAAATAAAAGATTTACATACATCCTTGCAGATAATGACCTGCAAGTATGAAGAGTCTCTGAGAGAGATGGAGGAGCACACACTGGCTATGAATGAGCTAATAGAATTAAGTAAATATAATGCAGGGCGTTTTGAGTCATTACAACTCAATCACAGTATGTGTAATTGTAAACGCCTCAGCGATTCACAGCCAGATTGTACATCCTTGTTACTACCTTTACCAACACCTCAGTCATCAATGAGTATCAGTTTGGAATCCAAGCAACAATCATATGCTCACAACAGTTCTCACTCAACTAGTGTTTCACAAAAATGTAATGTTGATGACAATATAGTAATGTTTTGCGATGAAATGGGAAAAGGTTTTGGACACTTTCTCAGCTCAAGTGTAGGACAACCAGTTTTAAATAATTGTATGCCAAATGCCAATTATGTTAATATAATGAGAAGTTTAATTAAGTCTGACAAAATCACTCCATCCTCTACATTAGTAATATTTATCGGTAACAGGGGTAATGTAAATAAAAGTGAATTAAGACAATATTATAAAAGTATAAGCGCACTTAAAGTAAAAAAAATTGTAATGTTTAGATTTCCCTATTGTAAGGGTTTGCCACAGGAGGAAAACAACCTTAGATGTGAGTTAAAGTTATTTTTTGCATACTATGTCTAGCAATAACAATAACCTTCATGTGATAGATACTAACAGTATTTTTAGACATAAATATTTAAGGACAAGACATAAATATTATCTCACACAACATTGTACCAGAGTGTTAGCCTTGTCGCTATCATTTTATATTAATACCACAGCCAATAATTTGGCTAAACAATCTGCTTTTATTGAGCAGTGTAATTATAGTAGTGTATTTGACATTTCAGCCAAGTATTTGGCTAAACAACCTGCTTCTATTGAGCAGTACAATTATAATAGTGTAATTGACATTTCAGCTAATCATTTAGCTAAACAACCTGCTTCTATTGAGCAGTATAATAATTTAACATGTAATAATTTAAATTAAATTTTCAGACAACAAAGGACCACTTTGGCATATTATATAATTCCAACATTAATAATGATTATATTAAACAATCTATGTCTACTCAAGTTTTATGCAAACAGAAACAAAAAAACAAACTTTGTCATACTAAAAATAATATTCCATTGAACCTGGTGCATCAGAATATACAAGGAATGTCTCAGAAAGAACCAGAAATTAAATTGTTCATAAACTGCCAAAAAATTGACATTTTATGTATCACTGAACACTGGCTACGCAGCCATCAGTTTATGTTCAATTTCACTAATCACCAGGTGGGAAGTTCGTTCAACCGAGTAAATGCTATCCATGGTGGCTCTTTAATTTTAGTTAATAAACAGCTAAAGTTTAAGGAACGTAAAGACATTGTGAGCCTTTCAGTTGAGCAAACTGCCGAGCTCTCCTGTATAGAAGTTGAGCATCTCATTGTTGTGAGTGTATACAAGCCGCCTTGTGCAATTTATGATAATTTTGAATTAGTTATGGAAGAAGTGCTGAATAAAATCAGCAATTCCAATAAACAAATCATTGTTTGTGGAGACTTCAATATAAACATTTTGGAAAATAGCTCATTAAGCACCAGATTGCTTGCCTTATTTCAGTCTTTTAATTTAAATAATTTGTTTTGTGAACCAACTAGAATTGCTGTATCCAGTGCCACTTGCATCGACAGTATATTTACTGACATAAAACCAATTCAAAAATCAATTATAAGCAATCTAGAGTCAGATCATTGTGGACAGTTAGTGGTTTTAGAAAGAAAGAATAGTATTACTAAAAAGGAAATTAAATTTATACCAATAACAACTAAACTGGTTGAATCATTTAAATCTAACTTAATGCATAAACTTCCAGATTTGCTTTATAATGGCGACCCAAATGATATGTACAATACTGTTCTTGACACTATTACTACAGAGTATAATAAAATTTTTACTGCAAAAAAGAAACTTATTTCCAGTCGCTTTAGTTTTATTGAATGGGCTACCCCAGGTATTCATAAAAGTAGGCGTAAACTGTATGAATTATATAAAGAAAAAACATATAATAATAGCCAAATATTTAGGGAATATTTAAAAAAATACTCAAAAACCTTTAAAAAGGTCTGTCTTGTTGCAAAAGCAATTCACCTCAGACATAAAGTAAAAAATTCAACAAATAAAATAAAAACTACATGGAACATAATAAATAATGAAACTGGTAAAGCTAGGAATTCTTGTCAGGACTTTGAGTTGATTGTAGATGATGCTAGTTTTAAAACAAATTCTGAGGTAGCAGTTGCCTTTGAACAGTTTTTTAGGAATATCCCATTCAAAACAACTGAACATCTAAACTCAAGTCCTCAACTCAGTACTTCAATACTACCTATACTCAGTTAAGTTTTTGAACAAATCATACTTTGTCAAATTTAAGCCATTTCTGTATTAATGAGCTACTTAGTAGTAAACAGTTTGGCTTTATGAAAGGCCGTTCCACAACCGATGCAGGAGTGGCACTATTAAAAAATATATATAACGCCTGGGAGGATTCGCATGACGCCCTTGGAGTGTATTGTGATTTATCTAAGGCATTTGACTGTGTTCAACATGAAAATCTCATCAGGAAGCTACATCACTATGGTATTAGAGGCAAAGCTCTCGACCTTTTGACATCCTATATGAGTAGGAGAGTACAGAAAATAGATGTCAACGGTGAAAGATCTCCGGGATCAGCAGTCACTATAGGAGTCCCTCAGGGCTCAATTTTAGGTCCTTTTCTATTTCTTATTTACATTAATGATCTCCCATATAATGTAAAAAACCATGACATTGTCTTATTTGCTGATGACACCTCTTTGCTTTTTAAAGTTAAGAGACGACAGACATGTTATAATGAATTAAATAATGCCCTTTCTAAAATTTGTTAATTGGTTTAACGCTAATAATTTGTTACTTAATGAAAAAAAAACCAAATGTGTAAAATTTACATTACCAAATGTTAGTCAGAGACAGACATGTATTAATATTAATGGCGAGCAAGTAGAACTTGTTAATTCAACAGTCTTTCTTGGCATAACGCTGGACTCCAAACTTCAATGGGGTCCTCATATTCATAACCTAGCCAAAAAACTTAGCTCTGCTGTGTATGCAATAAATAAGACAATTGACCGATGTCGACACTGGAAAAATAGTATATTTTAGCTATTTCCATAGTTTAATGACATATGGTATCCTATTGTGGGGTAGCGCTGCTGATGTAAATACAATATTTTTGTTACAAAAAAGGGCAATTCGTGCTATTTATAAATTAGGATCTAGGATATCTCTGAGGGATAGGTTTAGGGAAGTAAAAATTTTAACTTTAGTGTCGCAGTACATATATGAAAATCTTTTATATGTACATAAAAATATCAATAGTTTCAGCAAGAAAAGTGACGTTCACAAAGTAAATACTAAAAGTAAAAATAAGCTGTTGGTGCATGATACACGTCTACACAAAATAAGTAACTCTTTTATGGGGCAATGTATACACTTTTACAACAAAGTTCCCAATAAAATTCAAAATCTATCAATAAGTAAATTTAAATCTTTTATCAAGCAGGTACTTTGTAAAAAGGCATACTATAATATTTCAGACTATGTAAATGATAAAAATCCTTGGGACTGATGATGCTCAATTACAGGATGCATAGGTAAACCAAATTAAAATGGAAATAAAATAAAATTGTACGACTAAAATTTTTTTATTTAAAACATTAATTGTAGTTTAGTTTATTTGTATTATTGATAGTGTTTTTAAAAGAGTAACTATCGAGTTTCTTGCCGGATTCTTCGCGGTAGAAATCAACAACATTGTGAACCGGCGGGAAGGTGGAAGGGTTCAAAAAATAATATTTTATAACTTTGACGATTCAAAAGTGATTGTAAAATCCTTATTTGAATAAACCATTTTGACTTTGACTTTGACTTTAATAATCTATCAGAATAAATGCATTAAAATTACTTAGGCAGGGGACTAGGATACTACAGAAGCAAAAAACCAAAAAGATATTTTTTTAGCTGCTGTCCAATTTGACATTTATCTCGATTGAGTGATATATAATGGCAACGTGTCACTCAATCGAGATCGATGTCAAATTGGACAGCAGCCAAAAAAATATCTTTTTAGTTTTTAGCTTCTGTAGTATCCTAGTCCCCTGCCTAAGTAATTTTAATGCATTTATTCTGATAGATTATTAAAATATACATAAAATAAATACAGTCACATCACGTCAGTCGATCGACTAGTCCTTAGTTTTTACCGCTGAATGAGCACTACCAATTAATGTTATTAAAAAATTTTTTTTGTGCCTATCAGCCATTTGATCTTCGCACAAGTGTTTTTTTGTGACGTAAGGGTTCACCATATAAATATTTATTTGATGAAAACTTAGAATAATTGGGTGAAATATTAAAACAAAATAAAATATTCGATATCAGCCAAAATTAATTGCTGTTTTCAGTTTTCCCAGTCCCTGATACTGTAGTCCCCTGCCTAAGTAATTTTAATGTATTTTTTTTTGTACGTCTGTAACTAACACACAAAATAAAAGTGATCACATGACGTCAGTCGATCGTCTAGGACTTTTTTTTCAACGATAAACTTTAATGGGTTGACGTTTGTTACCTACTTGTAGGAAAATGCTCACAAATGAATATTACATATTATAAGTAACCCCAAACCATAAGTTTAGATTGACTGTATATTGATCTATGAAAAAAAATAGATGAACATGTCAGTTGTTCAAAAACTTTTACTTTTTTACCAGCAGCCAAACTATTGCGGTACAAAACTTGTTTGATATTTTGTTCCTATGTGTTTTCTCAGTTTTTGTACTATACGCCTCTTCTCAAGACCTGGAAAATATCTATTTTTGGAGTCTGAATAAACTTTTGCGTATATATAATGGCAACGTGTCACTCAATCGAGATCGATGTCAAATTGGACAGCAGCAAAAAAATATCTTTTTGGTTTTTAGCTTCTGTAGTATCCTAGTCCCCTGCCTAAGTAATTTTAATGCATTTATTCTGATAGATTATTAAAATATACATAAAATAAATACAGTCACATCACGTCAGTCGATCGACTAGACCTTAGTTTTTACCGCTGAATGAACACTACCAATTAATGTTATTAAAAAATTTTTTTTGTGCCTATCAGCCATTTGATCTTCGCACAAGTGTTTTTTTGTGACGTAAGGGTTCACCATATAAATATTTATTTGATGAAAACTTAGAATAATTGGGTGAAATATTAAAACAAAATAAAATATTCGAAATCAGCCAAAATTAATTGCTGTTTTCAGTTTTCCCAGTCCCTGATACTGTAGTCCCCTGCCTAAGTGATTTTAATGTATTTTTTTTAGTACGTCTGTAACTAACACACAAAATAAAAGTGATCACATGACGTCAGTCGATCGTCTAGGACTTTTTTTTCAACGATAAACTTTAATGGGTTGACGTTTGTTACCTACTTGTAGGAAAATGCTCACAAATGAATATTACATATTATAAGTAACCCCAAACCATAAGTTTAGATTGATTGTATATTAATCTATGAAAACAAAAATAGATGAACATGTCAGTTGTTCAAAAACTTTTACTTTTTTACCAGCAGCCAAACTATTGCGGTACAAAACTTGTTTGATATTTTGTTCCTATGTGTTTTCTCAGTTTTTGTACTATACGCCTCTTCTCAAGACCTGGAAAATATTTATTTTTGGAGTCTGAATAAACTTTTGCGTTTATATAATGGCAACGTGTCACTCAATCGAGATCGATGTCAAATTGGACAGCAGCCAAAAAACTATCTTTTTGGTTTTTAGCTTCTGTAGTATCCTAGTCCTCTGCCTAAGTAATTTTAATGCATTTATTCTGATAGATTATTAAAATATACATAAAATAAATACAGTCACATCACGTCAGTCGATCGACTAGACCTTAGTTTTTACCGCTGAATGAACACTACCAATTAATGTTATTAAAAAATTTTTTTTGTGCCTATCAGCCATTTGATCTTCGCACAAGTGTTTTTTTGTGACGTAAGGGTTCACCATATAAATATTTATTTGATGAAAACTTAGAATAATTGGGTGAAATATGAAAACAAAATAAAATATTCGATTTCAGCCAAAATTAATTGCTGTTTTCAGTTTTCCCAGTCCCTGATACTGTAGTCCCCTGCCTAAGTGATTTTAATGTATTTTTTTTAGTACGTCTGTAACTAACACACAAAATAAAAGTGATCACATGACGTCAGTCGATCGTCTAGGACTTTTTTTTCAACGATAAACTTTAATGGGTTGACGTTTGTTACCTACTTGTAGGAAAATGCTCACAAATGAATATTACATATTATAAGTAACCCCAAACCATAAGTTTAGATTGATTGTATATTGATCTATGAAAAAAAATAGATGAACATGTCAGTTGTTCAAAAACTTTTACTTTTTTACCAGCAGCCAAACTGTTGCGGTACAAAACTTGTCTGATATTTTGTTCCTATGTGTTTTCTCAGTTTTTGTACTATACGCCTCTTCTCAAGACCTGGAAAATATCTATTTTTGTAGTCTGAATAAACTTTTGCGTATATATAATGGCAACGTGTCACTCAATCGAGATTGATGCCAAATTGGACAGCAGCCAAAAAAATATCTTTTTGGTTTTTAGCTTCTGTAGTATCCTAGTCCCCTGCCTAAGTAATTTTAATGCATTTATTCTGAAAGATTATCAAAATATACATAAAATAAATACAGTCACATCACGTCAGTCGATCGACTAGACCTTAGTTTTTACCGCTGAATGAGCACAACCAATTAATGTTATTAAAATTTGATTTTCGTGTCTATCAGCCATTTCGGCTGGGCACAAGTGTTTTTTTTTTTTATTTTTTAAGCGAAATATACTGTATATACTATATATTTCTTATAACTATAAGTTGTTTTACCTGATTTTTATGTTGGTTTTTCAGACTCTTTAATTTGGTCGGATTATAATGGCTGCTAAATTTGGCTGCTAACTTCACACCGGTGCATGCCATTGTGATCCTTAAGGTGGTAAACATTTTCTGACCGCGACCATACAAGAAAACGGTTATAAAACTTACCGTATATTTTTATGATTTAGCCTCTGATTCGTATGCTTTTAGGTGATTCCAAGTCTGTTTCATTCTTTATTCTTACAAATCTGGTGTGTTATAATTTTGAATACGCACTGCAGCAACTGCAGTTCACCTAGCCTTAGAATGTCATATATCTTTGAAAAGGCTGTCTGTCTATGTAAAATTTTACAACTCTACTGCTTAGACTGGTCATCAACTAACTGAAAGTTTTTTTATTTTAAGTGAAAACTTCTTTAGCGGCGATGGCACTTTTATTGTGATGGGTAAAAAAGTCGTGTCAGGTTGATCGAAAATTCGAAAGACGGAAACCATAATGCCACGCCATATGATTGGCAAAATAAAAAGAAGATTTTTGAAGTGAAAACTTCTTTAGCGGCGTTGTGCCCTTTTTTTGGTATGGGTAAAAAATTATAAATTCGCGTCAGGTCACGTGTCCTAATCGTGGAAATTCGTAAGGCGGAAACCGTAATGCCACGCCTATTATAATTTTTATTTTAAGTATTCGCGATTATGAGTAGTACAGGGAGGTTGGATATGGAATTTCAATTCTATGACAGATTACCATGTCAAATATACTACGTCAAAAAAGTAAATAAACAAACATTATTATTTCTTGACAATGTCAAAGACATGTCTTGTGTCATATTTGAGTGTCAAGCGCGAATCGTGTGTAAAGGTTTTCACTTTCACACACGGAGTGCAACTCGTTTTTTTTTTTGAAGTGAAAACTTTTCTTTATAATAAATAAATATGTAGTGATGGGAAGTAAATAGGTCGTCTCGGATGAATAAAAAGTAAGAAAAAATTGGGTTAGTGAAAAGGTGAAAGTGCGGATTACACATGTTAAAATGTTATATCCATGTTGCATGATTTCACTTCTGCCGGCACTCCCGGAGTGCAACCCGTTTTTTTTTATATAACACTTAGGTGGCAAACAACAAGCTTACGGTCCAACTGATGGTAAGCGGTCACCGTAGACTATGGGCGCTAGTAACACCGGGGGAATCACTTGCGCGTTACCAACCCTTCAAAAATCTAATAACTTTCTTTACCCTCTACTGCAGTGCTTAGAGATTACATTGGCAGGGAGCTCATTCCACAACCCAAGCGTTCGCGGGAGGAAGTTTCTCTGAAACCGCACTGTACGCGACCATTTCGGTTCTAAATTCGCCTATGGCGAGCGGTGCGATGGTAGAAAGCATCATTTCGAACAATTCCTCAGAACACATCCCATTGTACAAGCGGTAGAACACACACAGCGAGGCAAGTGAGTTTGGGAGCGTCGACAATTCTCACAGCCCGTCGTTGAACCGAGTCAAAAGGGCCAAGCTGATATCCGGTTGCACCCGCCCAGAGATGGCAGCAGTACTTCATATGGGGCCGAACTTGCGACTTGTAAAGCAGCAACCTCTGCCCTGACGTGAAAAGGAGATTGTGGGACTACAATGAATGGGGTTTTCTTAGCGATGAACGCGCACACTTGTGTCTTTGTACGGTTGAATCACCAAGATTTCCCGTCCCCAGTCAGAGACCTTTGATAGTGTAGTCTCGATTTGAGATAGAAGTTCTCCGCGGTTTTCTTCCGCGACGAAACGAGGGATGTTTCCACGACCTGTGTAATTACCATTTCCAGTACTGTCATCTGCATAGCAATGCATGTTATGTCATTGATATGCAGTTGAAACAGCGTAGGAGACAGCACAGAGCCTTGCAACTACCGTCAACTACGGTTCGTATGCGTCTTCCGGACAAAAAGTTAGCCACCGATTTGCACAAACCCTCGGGCACTCCGTAAGAAGGCAACTTCGAAAGAAGACACCGGAGCCAGTGCCATCAAACGCCTTTGCTATGTACAGGCTACATGCCAATGCCTCCCTTTGACTCTCAATGGCTAGTATCCATCGGTGTGTGAGATACACTAGAAAATCACCAGTCGAGCGACCGTGGTGAAAGCCATATTGACGGTCACTGACCAGGTCGTGTTCTTCTAGGTATCTTAGAAGCTGTGTGTTGATCACACGCACCATCACCTAAAAGAGGAGATAGGTAATAGTGATAGGCCTGTAATAAAATTCTCGCAATCCATCCCAGTCTGCCGACTTATAATGCCACACACTACGCCAATTAGTTGGCCCAGATGGATCGAGATTTGTGCATGACACTTTAGTCCGAACAACACAGTGGTCCAAGGGGCCTAAAGGCGCATCCACTTATACGGGATATCCGTCTGGACGTGTAGTCAGCAAAAGGTCAAGTAAGGAGCTCGTATGGTCCTCTATATCTGGTTTTGTCGTTGGAGAAAGTACCAGCTGAGAGAATCCATAGGTCAGAGCAAATTCATGAGCAGATATCTCTGCGTAGTTATTTTTTTGAGAACTGAGCCACTCACGATGGTGGGTGTAACGTCTCCTAGTATAACCAGTTCTGCTGTGGGATATTGTTCTAAAACTTTGTCAGTCGTCAAACTCAGGTGCGTGAAGAGTCGAGCTACGTCCGTATTACCTCTATGAGATCTGTATAGGCACGCATAGATACAAGTGTGGCCGCCGTGATCTACGCGCACCAACAATATCGACAGGTCCTTGTGTTCAAGGCTACGAAGGCGGCGACAGCAGATATCCTCCCGGACGAACATACATACACCGGCACGACTCACAAAATTGTGCTCGAGCTTGTAGCCGGAATAATGACCGGTGTGAACTTAGCGGCCTAAGTAAGCGGCCTTTTATAATGCGACCAAATTAAAAAGTAAAGGATTTTAATAAAGGAATTTACTTAATTAAACGGAAATAACAATAAATAGACCAAAATAATGAGAAAACGGTCAACAATTAAACAAATATATAGAAAATAATATGGGTAAAAACATTTTTCTCTTTAAAATACACCTACATATCTGAAAATATTGAGTAATACCAAAGACCTAATCATTTACCTTAAATGAAAACACAGAGAGAATGGTATAAACGAAATTATCGGAACAGGGACACCAAAGTTTTAAGAACAACAAATTAAAGTACAAAAATAAAAGGTCTGTGGTCTGTGGTGCGGTAACTAGACACAATCATCATTCATTTCTAATTGTGTGATACCTCTTCAATTGTAATAAAGAAAAAAAGTAAAAGAAAATTTTACAATGTGATACTTATCGGCCTAAAAGGTTATCATTAAAATGCAGCTCTGGCAACCTTACTCACCGCCAGGAAAACAAAACAACTCAATGTGTTATAAACTGTTAGGTACATAGACACCAACTACAAACTGTAATTCCGATAGGATTTTTGGAAATAAGTAATTATTTTTACCTTTTTAGTGTATCTTTTTGAAGCCGGTCGTTTTTTTTTGTTAAAACGTTTTTATTTTTTACAAAAGACGTACACTAAAAACATCCAAAATTTAAGACTTATACGGTTTTCTCATAGATGCCATGAGATGATGTCAAAACTGGACCAAATTGAAATGGGACCACACGGGAAGCACCAACTTTCAAATAAAAAAGAATCATCAAAATCGTTTCACCCAGTCGAAAGTTCTGAGGTAACAAACATAATAAAAAATACAGTCGAATTGAGAACCTCTTCCTTTTTTGAATTCGGTTGATTAAATAGATTAGATAGAAGAGTAGTTGTTTTTGGCGCAGAGTTGACTACACTGAAGACGAAGATAAAAAAGGCAGTAGCTCAATTCCTTATATCACTCTTAATAAATTAATATAGTAGCACAACCAATACAGAGGGTATGTGTTGCTCGCTTCTCGAATAATGTCGAACTCACATACAACACCCCACACAAAGAAGTGAATAAAAATTAAATTTTTACCGTCAGTGTACCTGCTGCAATGTTTACCCTTATATAATTATAATTTCTATTATATATCAAAACTGGTATTATGGTGCACATAAGAATCGATGCAAAGATGTCGAAATTACAAGAGGATACATATATTTGATAATTTTATATTCGAATATCTTACAATTTAAGGCAAAATTTTATTAAGAACGTTTGCTATAATCATTTACAAAGGCATTCGGCTAAAAACTTAACTGTTGAAAAGTCAAATATTAAACTTAAAAATAAAAATCTCAAAAAAAAGGAAGATCTACTTTTTTATAATGATTTACCGTAATAGAAATAGAATAAATATAACATAAAATAACTAAAAAGTTTTTACTTCAATGCATTGCCCAAAATTTTATTTAGGCACAAATTTTCTTCCTATTATTACGACGACACGCGGTCTTTCTAATCTAATTTTGGAAACTTGCGAAGAAACAGACAAATATATATGTTTAAAAATGATTTATTTACCAAATTTTCAGTAGGTATACTCAGTGAAAACATATTATCAAGCTCAAATCATTTTTACAACCTAAGCCATCAATTCATTCATAGAGTCTGATACATGTGTATCTGTCTATTAGGTCGTGGGTTCGATGCCAAAAGCGCGGTCAAGATGAAAAATAAAACTAAAGAATACAGAATAGAATAAATAACATAAAAAAATAAAACAGGTTTTTTGTGTAATTTTTAATTTGTTAAATATTTTTAGCATTTTTGTAGCCTTCAGGTTTTTTAGTATCGTAATAACTCAATGGTAAGTATTACAAATGAGTCATTCATGACAGTGCGTTACTGTAGCCTATAATGTAATGCGTGTTTCTTCCAATAATGTAGCGCTCGAAACGTTTAACATTCAGCCTAATGACCTATAATGGTTCTGAAATGGTCGTCGCAAAATTCATTTCAGATCATGGAGCGTCCGCTGAGTTGGAAACAACATGAAAGTGGTAACGTTGTTCAAATTATATAATCTTCATGGCGCTATATTTCACAAAAAAGACCTAAATTCAAATATTCCAAATATTCTATTATTTCTTGTCAACCATAGTTTGGTTTGGTTTAAAATATAAAAGGTGCAGCATTATTTAGTTCTTACACTAAAATGCCGTTTCTTAAATACTTTAATGTTTTTTCCTGACTGAATGATTCAGTGCAAACTTATTACTGTTAAACCCAAAACTGTAAATTCCATCTTTTTATTCAACCCCGAAACTGAGCGAAATTCGACTCTCAAAAATATAAAAAGCAAATAGTAGCAACAAGTATCAGGCGAAATAAATACGCCAGATTTATTCAATGGAGTATTGATGAGAATATGGTGTTTGTAATTTTTATGACAAGCAGTGGATGTTATTCAAGGGATTTTCATCTTGTTATAATGTAATTTTTTTTACCTATAAAATACAAATAAAAAAAAATATAAGTTTATGTTACTATTACAAGTTTTAGGGCAGTCTGATAATTAATGTGGTCTTTGACAGTAATTTATTTATATTCACGACACATGGCGATAAATTTAATTACATTAGCATTATTTTTCGTGGTAACACGAATCTATAGAAAATAATTAATAAGCAATATTTCCCGCTTTCATAAAAGACCATCACTTACATAAAGACAGCAATTGAATGACATACGTAATTTGTAATAAAAATAGAATGACATTTCATCACTGCAAACGTAACTCAAAAGTAATATAAGAGCGACTGACAGATTCAAAGAGAATGCTGATAAGAGGTCTGTTCAGGTACGGCTTAACTTTGTGCTTTTATACATTTTTAACATTATTTCGAGCTTGTTTTTTTATATTGGTGCAAATGGCAAACATAATTTCACTATCAGTAAGTTATTAATGTGTGGCATTTGGTAAATTCTATTAGTTTGTTTAATAAATTTTTGTGGTTATATTTTTTTTGCGTTAAGCACGTAAATCTACCTATTGAGTTTTGTATTAATATTAGTATTAATAACATTTTATTTTATTTGCTATTATTACATTATATTTGTATGTATGCAAACTTAAATTACTTAGTTTAATAAACTAGAATATAAATAATCCTTCCGTCGCTTGCATGTCACAGCATTATATTATAATTCCGTATTTTGAAATGTAATTTTTTTTTATCTCATCACGTCGTAGATTCACAGTCTTAACACGCTAACTGCTAATAAAAAATTTGCAACGTTCCATTCGCGCCATGGGGGCAATGTTTGGCGACACTAAAGCCTTCCGATTAAGCCGTGTCTGACACTGTTGACCGCGCGTCAGGCCTGCGATCAAAACTCTTAAATCTTAAAAGATAATTTGCTTAGAAGTTAATCCGCGAGGCCTTCTTGTATATCCTACATAGCTTGGTTTTTAGAAGAGACATTAACTAAGAAAAACAAGTATGATTTTTGAGACACTATTCTATATATATAAAAACGAATCACTGTTTCCCTTGGTTTGGGTCGAAAATGACAGCGCTGAATGTGACCAGCTTAGTTCTCTTATTTCTGATAAAGATGTAAAAAGGGGAGTCGGCGTAGAAGAGTTCTGCAGTCCGCGCGAGGAACGCTGCTGATGCTGCTACTGCTTCTGTGCCGTATTCTAGAAAAAAACATTAACGCTATAATTTTCGAACGTCTGCATCAAATTATATGATTATTTTTTGTTGTTTTTATTATTGCTAGGGAAAAGTTTTTATGAAAGAAAAGAAGGTCAAGTGCGAGTCGGACTCGCGGGCGGGATTGAGCGACAACTTGACCGCGGGGACATATGAAACGAATTTCAATTTTGGTCTGTTGAGGCCATTGATGTCCGATGCTTTATAATTTGTAATAGAGGGTCAAAAATCATTCTGTGTTAATGAAAACACATTATTCATATATAAATCAAAGTAAATAAAAGTAAAACAAAATTAATTAAAATTAAAACAAATGCAGAATTTTACTTCGCTTAGTCAGCAGTCGCTAAGCATCGCACAACATTGACCGGGTTGACCGTTAACGTGTTAAGTACATAACTATTTATGAAAATGTCCATTGTGCGCATAGCAAATAGTTTAAACACAACAACAACCCGTACAAATTTGATTTCTTCAGCAAATTAAGAGACACGAATCAAAAAAATTTAAAAGGAAAGCTTGAGGAGATTGGCGAGAATAACCTGGGATGCAATTACACCCTATTGCTAAAGAATATAGCCCAGAGTTATGTTTAACCTTAACTTGTATAATTATATTCGTTAGAGACAGGACAAATCATTTGTCAGTAGCCCCGTTTATTGAAAAAAGAACATAAATATCGAGAAAACTGCCCACCGGGGTCTTCTATCGAAGTTGCCATCTTACGGAGTGCCCGAGGGTTTGTGCAAATGGGTGGCTAGCTTTTTGTCCGGCAGACGCATACGAACCGTAGTTGACGGTAGTTGCTCTGGTAGCATAGACATTAATGCTGGTGTCCCGCAAGGCTCTGTGCTGTCTCCTACGCTGTTTCTACTGCATATCAATGACATGTTGGACATCAACAACATACATTGCTATGCAGATGACAGTACTGGAGACGCTTTTTATACGGGTCGTGCAAACATCCCTCGTTCCGTTGTGGAGGAAAACTGCGGAGAACTTGTGTCTCAAATCGAGACCACACTGAGACCTCTCTGACTGGGGACGGGTAAACTTGCTCCAATTCAACCCTACAAAGACACAAGTGTGCGCGTTCACCGCTAAGAAAACTCCATTTACTGTAGTCCTACAATTCCAAAACACTCCTCTCCCCGTCTCCAAGAGCATTGGGATCCTTGGTGTCGATATCTCCAGCGATGTTCAGTTCCGAGATCATTTACAAGATAAGGAGAAGCTGGCGTCCAAAAAAACTTGGTGTACTCAACAGAACGAAGTAGTACTTCACGTCGGGGCAAAGGTTGTTACTTTACAAGTTGCAAGTTCGGCCCCATATGGAGTACTGCTGCCATATCTGGGCAGGTGCACCTGGATACCAGCTTGGCCCTTTTGACTCGGTTCAACGACGGGCTGTGAGAATTGTCGACGATTCCAAACTCACTTGCGGTATCGAGCCCTTAAGTCTGAGGAGAGACTTTGCCTCCCTGTGTGTGTTCTACCGCTTGTACAATGGGTTGTGTTCTGAGGAATTGTTCGAAATGATGCCCACGGCTACTTTCTACCATCGCACCGCTTGCCATCGGCAGGGAATTCATTCTCACACTTTAGAACCTAAATGGTCGCGTACAGTGCGGTTTCAGAGAAACTTCCTCCCGCGAACGCTTAAGTTGTGGAATGAGCTCCCTGCTAAGGTTTTCTGCAAGGACTACAGTATGGAGTTCTTCAAGAAAGAAGTTATTAGATTTCTGAAGGGTCGGCAACGCGCAAGTGATACCCCTGGTGTTGCAAGCGTCCATAGGCTACAGTGACCGCTTACCATCAGGCGGACCGTAAGCTTGTTAGCCACCTTAGTGGTATAAAAAAAAAAAAAAAAAAACAATGGCGCACACACCTCTTTAATTTGGGTAACGAATACATTATTGCCATCTGAGCTACAATTATATCTTTTTAGACTCGAACTACATCCATCCGGAATCTCTCCGTCAGGAAAAAAAACGATTTCGGTATGATAATATAGACTACATGCGGCCGGTTTGAATACGGAGAGAAATCGGCTTAGTCGATCAACTTGCGTTGGATGGTTGTCTTGTAAACATTATCTTTTGCTGAGATCTTTGTGTTAAGCTGATGTGGCCGCCAATAAAAACAAAACGATAAAATAAGAAATTTAAAAATACTACTGCATATATCATTTTTTATTTTAAATAAATGCGTGCACGCGCTCATTGCTGTGACTCTGTCAGGCACACATTTGCCAATATTTGCCCATTCATGCCGAAAAATAACAGACAGGGCGTCGGGAGAAACAGGAGCAAGCTCCGGTTGCTTTCGGGTAAAATTCAGAATTTCTGATTCCTGATCCTATGTAGTCGATGTAGGGGAAATCCAAATGTTTGTTTTAGAAATGGATTTGACCCAGGCTAATCCGGAGCGGTTTTTTTTCCGGACAGAGAGATTCCGGATGCATGTAGTTCGAGCCTTAGAATAGGTACAATCACAGCAGCGCAGCTCCCAGCATGTTGCAGTATCTTTCTATCTATATAATGCTGAACAGATTCACTGATAGACAATGTTTACCTTTAATCGTTATTGCGAGAACCCTTATAGATTGTAAATATTAAAAAAAGGCCGAACACCACATTGCGTAGTACCGGACACATAACTATGTGTTTTTAACACTTGCCGTTTTCTCTTTTGTTGTAATAATTGATCCAGCCAAAAAAGATATGCAACTTGTTTTCCAGAATACTCTGTACATATTTGGTGAAGTAAGATAATGCAATTACTTTTTTTAAATTTCACTTTTAAAGAGGTAGGTTACATTAAAGTAATTTTAAGTGGAGATTAAGAGTGGACGCACATAACAGAGTTATGGTTATCAACATTATTATACAAAGGTAATCTAGTGGCGTGCACAAGGGTTTTAGTCAGGGTAGGCAGAACAAGTACCTGTCAGGCTCTACCGCGCATAATAAGATTTTTTTAATTAGGTACTGTGACTGTAACATACATCTAAGTTTCACCAAACGGTTTCCTTTTTACCATTTTGGTATGAAACAGTTACGATGCCGCGGCCATGTCTGACCAATGTATTAAAAATAGTCAATAACATAAGTAGGCTCTCTTTTTTATCGTTATGCCTGTACAGCTCAAACCTGGTGTTTCATCAATTACCTAACTATCACCGTAACAAATTTTTGCTATTTTCAAAGTTCATAAAACGATCTTTTCTTTAATTTTTCAAAACACGAAGCCAATATAACTTTTGGAAATAATTTTAAAACAATGCACTTTAGAAAAACAAAACTAATTCTTAACAATATCTGTTGTTAAATTATTAACGTGTTACTCTATTCAACTCCTGCTGATTGTGCTCCTGAGTTATGTCTTGTACTCACGCGACTTTTTGCACTTTTCTACCAAGAAGTTATTAGATTCTTTAAGGGGTGGGTCAACGCGCGAGTGATACCCCTGGTGTTGCAAGCGTCCATAGGCTACGGTGACCGCTTACCATTAGGCGAGCCGTAAGCTTGTATTAAAAATAAAAACCTTTTATAGAAAACTTCGGTTACTCTCGGCAAGTGTCGTGTCGTAGTCATAACCCAAAGATAAAGTTCGGAATCAATATCCTTTATGATGCATTGAGGCACTGCCTAGTTTGAACGCTAACGTTTGAAGTGCTCGATATTTATTATTGTGTGCAGTGTACATACAGAATAGCTCACATGTATTAAATCACCCAGTATTTTGTGTCACTGTCTTTCGGTCTAATATTCTTGTCCGACACTTAACGACCCGCCTGACCTGACCGACAAAAGAAGACCGACATTGTCGATTGTGTGCATCCGTCTTAATGTGGTGATGTTCATAATGCACATAATTATCGTTGATCAATGAGAATCGCCGAACAGATATTAAGCATTGTCCCGACTCGTCTCCGATTTAAATTGACATGTTTTATTCAAAAGTTATTGTTTCAGAATTGTCAATGATTTATTTATTGTCTTCGATGACAGATGACAATTGTATTAAGAAAACATGTAGTCATTTCTAGTGCATTTTGATTAAGTAGCATTGACGGACGTTAAAGTACTATTTTTCTTTAAATTTTTTTTTTCATCACTTATTAAATAAATATACGTATTAATAATGTTAATATTGTAGGTATTAATAAAAAAAATAGGTATATCAAGGCAAAAGTAATTTTTACAGATCTGTATTAGCTTAAAGCCTGTTTTTAGGGTTCCGTACCTCGAAAGGGAAAAACGGAACCCTTATAGGGTCACTTTGTTGTCCGTCCGTCCGTCTGTCAAGACTAAAATTTATATCAAATACTCAGGTCTGTTGTCCCTTGGAGCTGTGAAAACATCAAACTTTTAAGCCACCGCAATCAAAAGATACAGCCGTTTATGACGCAAATTTTCGAAACTTGCAAGGGAATCCAAACCTACAGGGTTCTCGTGAACTCAGGATCTTGAAATTTGGTAAGAAGCAACATCTTATAGCACAGATAAAGGAAATAGCGAAAACCGTAAAACATGCACGGAATCCTCGGTGCGCGAGCCAGACTCGCTCTTGGACGGTTTTTTTCGCTGAAATTAAAAAAGGGCACACTGACGAATTTACTTTTTGTTTTAAAAAATAATATTATAGAAATATTTTCACTAGAAATTTCACAGGCGCAGACTAAGTATGAAAAACAAACATGTTTTGGGATATTGTTTTCAAAGTTGCCCAGTAATAAGATGAAGACAAGCAAAGACAACGGGAGCAATCTATGCAAGAGTCAGATGCACTCTGTTTTATGGGGCGAAAAGGGTCGGAATATCGGTTTTTTGAATTTTTATTATATCGAATAGTACAACTCATAAAAAATATTGTCTAAAAATTTTAAGTCTTTTGTAGCAAAACTCTGTGAGTTATGGACGATTGTACCTCTGGGCGCTCCGGCCCTCCTTTGACTTTTTCATCAAACCTTAAACGCGTTTTTCTCGAACCTTTTTAAGGCAGTTGTCAAATTTTAAGGAAAACTAAATACAAGTCTTTTAAACGAATGTTTTTTTTTTCAATTACAACTCATTTTATAATTAAACAAACAGACAAATTACCCCTTTGCCAAAAATTTTAAAATTGAATATTTTTTGATTCCTTCATTCAAAGCTTCGTTTTTCGAGAAGCTTCAATATTAATACTGTCGTGGACTTCATTTTAAATATTATTTGATGAAAAATTCATAAAATATTGAAACATGAATAAATAATAAATAAAATTATAAATAACTCATATAAAAAAAATACTGACTGATAGCCCAAACCGTTGTGTGTAGAAACTTGGAATTTTGCAAGTGGGTTCCTTACTTGAGCTCCACTAGTAAACGATTTCTAAAATTTCATCACTTAAAGGGGTTAAATGAGCGTCGGAAGTTTGTTTGTAAATCAGTCATTTTTGAACCTAAAACCATTAATGTATTTGGTCTCAAGGTTGAAATTTAAGACTGGCCGGTTTAACCGTTTTCGGAAAATCATCACTGAGGTGCAAATTGGGTGTGATAATTTGCATATTTTTGTAGGTAAAACAGAATACTTGAATTCTATTTTTTTAAGTCGAAAGAAATCGCGGGAAAATGCAGTATAATACTAAATTCATTTATTCAGCAACCATCATAACAAATCAGAAAACCTCTTAGGTTGGTTAGGCTTTAAATCATTAAGGATTCTATCTAAATACAAAGTGGGCATTGCTTGTTAAATATTAATGCGGTAGAGTTAGTTAGGACGGGGCCCGCCGACTTTTACCTTACAAGGATAACGATTCTGTGTTCCTAGACTGTGTCGGTGTTCGTCTTCTAGGAGCTGTGTCTAGGAGTTACAGGCTAATGGAGATCAAAATCGATATCACAGATATCTACGCAAACTTTTAACGTTTGTACTATTTATCTCCATACATTTATTACTACAGACATTTTTTTCCTAATGCGTTTATTCGTAGTATCTTGTAAGAACCTTAACGAGAAATAAAGGTACACTTTACATTTAATTTGGAAAATATAAATATGATACTACTTTTGAAATAGATGCGCCTTAATCTCCGAACTTGGGTTCAGAAAATTTCGAAATTCACACTGCTCATATTATTTCTATGATGATTTTTTTAGGAAACCTGCTTTAAACTGACTGACTGTTTCTTTGAGGGATTTAGAATATGCTGGGATTTGATGATGCCGTACAAATATAGTAACATTTATACCATACCATACCTTTGAAATGAACGCGAAGGCATCCAAAGCTCTGTGCCTGAGGTCAGAAAGTTTAGCAACAATCACTTCTTCGACACTGCTTAGACAATCTGCCTTGCTAAATTCGTTGGGAATAGGCTTTAAGCTGGACTCTTCTCTTTAAGATGAAAACATTAACTGTCTCTTTAAGATATTTGAAATATTCAGGGACTTTTTGCTAGCCATAAGAATCGCTGTCGCGTAGAAATCGGAATATCCTGAGATTCTAATTTCTCTGTTTTCTTTCCCGTCAATCCTAGAACCTACAGTTATGTCAACATTTTCTAATTTTTTTCTCATGACAAAATTGTGTTTATTATATGGGTTATTAGTGGCATCGTAACACAAATTGATACCATGGACTCAGTACATGACTCTGATCACCTTGGTGTTAGAATTTTGAAACAACACAAAATGTCTGCAACGGACTATCGAAACAAATATTAAAAATAAAAATAGGAATTTTTATTCACACCATTTTCAATTTTAGCGAAAAAGTTAATAAAATGAAACGGGTAAACGAAAAATAATTCATTTCGTTATAAAACTAGCTTTTGCCAGCGGCTCCACTTGCGCTCAATTCGGTTGTTGACGTGGTATTTCCACTTTCTTCATTGTCGAAAGGAAGTTTGTTATAGCAAGCTGTTATAGCTATAGTTCGTCCACGTGGAATTTTGGTTATACTTATTCCTACCGTCAAATATTTCAGGCTAAAAAAAAAATGTTCTTCTTTATCTCATCAACTATCCCTGTGCAAAATTTAATTTAAATGGGATGCACTGGTCGACGTGACAGAAGAAAAACTATACTCATTTTCGCATTTATAATATTATTATAGATGGAGTTCAAGGAAATGACCACAGTCACAATTAATACGTTACACATATAAATTGTTAAAAAAATACCGACCCAAAATGTGAACGATAATTAGAATATTATAATCATGTACTGAATCCATGGCATTCAAAACGACCTTTGATGGTATTAGATAAATCTCGTGTTTCGGCATAATTTGCGTTACGATGTCACTAAGCTCCAGAATAGACGGTGAAACGCAACTGCAACGAAACCCTTTTGAAATTATTGGTTAGAAACTAGTTTCAGACGTTATCCACGCACGGTGCAACCGAAATTGTACCACAATGTGATGAAATTATTACAATCATTTTAGTTTCTTTGAGAACAGACGCGTGTAAAATGTCTAGCTTAAGTGATGAAGAAGTTGTGGTTATGTATTTGTATCTTCATTGCTTTTCCACTTTCTGCCCATGCTTTATCAGTGTCAGTTCTGCTTGAGTAGCTCGATAGTGTTGTATTGTACAAACGAGGATACTTCTCAACTTCCAATACAAATTGAATGTTTTTATTTTCGTCATCAGCCATTTTGTTGCATCGAAGAAAACCGCGAAACGATGGAACGCAAACATGAGTTTCCTGCACTCCGGTTTCAATGCGACTGATTTGCATTGCGTTTGAAACCGGTTTCAACCTGGTTGCGTTATGTGTGGTCTCTCAAAGGTGTCCATGGCATAACCTCAAATGAAACTCAAAAGTAACTAGGTGTTGCAGTTTCGTTTCTTTTGCGTTTCACCATGTGTTCTGGGCCTAACACCCAGTATATATTATTTTCCGCCAACTGAACTATCTCTGTTCAAATATTTGCAACACAGATGGTAAGATGGTAACGCAGTGTATACACATGAATATAGATGAAATTGAGAAAATTAAAAACCAGAAGGCGACAGGCAGATTCGTTTTCAAGTATTACTTTAGTACGAATTGTTACATCCATATGCGACTACTATTCCGTAACATTATCATAATTACTACCCATTCCAAAAATTAAGTAATAATCATTTACCTACTACACACGATTATTTTTTTTTTATTTAATAAGCTAATAAAAGTAAAAAGTATAAAAACAATCTTATTTCGTATTAACTGCCAGTAAGTCAAATACAATATCATCACAAGCAATCTCTACTAGCATAATCAAAACATAGTAGCTGCCGATAATTAATGTTAACTAGTGACCAGGTATTTTAAGAAAATATACATTTAAAGTGCTGTGTTCACACATTAGTAACATTTATGAAATATTTATTGTAAACGTTCCAGACGACAGATGTCATCATACCCGTATTAATTACTCGCTTCAAATGGCGAGAGCTGCAAGCTACGTGAGTCCGAGAGTCATGCCGACGCGTTCGATATTCTGTTTGCTGAATTTTAATGAGAACTGTGTCTGCACCTAAGCTCGAGGAATTTAGCTTGGATATTTTTCCAGCGTTAAATTCTTGGAGTGACTTAATAGCAAATAGGTAGGTGTTACTCATACCATTTCGTTAATGATTTTTGTTTTGTTTTATACATAAGTTATAAATTCAAATGTAAAAATTCAAAACGATAATATTTTCTTTTTAAGTTATGTAAATCAAAAGGCAAGTATAAAATCTGTGCGCACAAATACACTCTTAATAATGTATGAAAAGAGAGTGTAAGGTTTTTATTAAAGCAATATAAAAAATTATGTAGATGGGTTGAGTAGACAGTATTTAAGTTAAGCGGCTAATGACTCGCAAAATATGCACCTGATAAAAAAGCAACTTAACAAGTTACAAGCAATTTGACGACCCATCCAACGATACCGGTAACAATAAACAATAGTTCTATGTATGGAAAGGTGTAAATATATCGCAGTTTACATAAGATACATATCGGTCAATATCATGAGTCGATAATAAAATGGAGTAATTATTAGGCTCTGAGATACGGACGGACGGACATGACTATAAGAGTTCTATTTTAGCCATTTGGCTACAAAATCCTTAAATGGGTAATCAATTTACTATGTAAAGTTGTACACATTCATTGGAAAAAAAAATAAAGCCGAAAAACTATCCCGACTACCGAAAAACAAACTTAAAAGCATGAAATTAGATTTTTTTTTTGTCAAAACTCATAGCCTGAAATTCTTATCTTTAGTTTGGGAGTTCAGTGCTGTTTAGAAGTATTTAACAAGTCAACGTTTTAAAATACAATTTACTGTATAAAAATCTGTATACAAATATGACGATGTCTACTGTAGCCGTTTAACTTTATTTGTATTTTACACTTTTAAGGCGATAACAGAAATCTATAATCTACTTTTCAATTTGAATGGATAAGCTACTCAAAGGAAAAAATATTTTTTGGAATCTTCTTAATGAGAATCAATATTTTTTTTTTATTACATAATTTTAAGTAGATAACCTAGGTATCAATACGTATAGGTACAAAAGTTACATAAAGCTATGCATTTTCAAAGTTCAAGAATTTCGAAAAGCCTTTCATTTGATATTAAACTTCATGTAGTAGTAATTTTTTTTTTCATCGGTAAGAGAATTTTGCAATTCATATCCGCCATGTTAAATTTAATAAGACGTCACGTAGTCGGACTACACTCGGAACGAAGACGACTTACGAGTAACGACACCTCATTTGTGAAATTATGATAAGTAGCTTAGGGGCTATACAAGAATATATGAACATCCTAAGATTCATATATAAACTGCTAAAATTATAACCATTATCCTCTCCGTAGTCGGGCAATGAATGAAAACTAGACAAAACATGACTTCAACTTGTGTGACAAAACTTGTGTTCTCCAAAAATGTGGTTCTATGGCCGAGTGCCGCTGATATATTTACATCACTTGTCAAAAGTACATTATCGGAAAGAGCCTTTAGCAAACGCTCCCTACGAACTCTCGAAAAGATCTACCGCAAACAAACAAACCCAATTTTTGTAAGAAATACGATGAAAAAGCTTCAAAGAGTTTGTTTCAAGTTTTTACGCTGAAGGAGTTTTGATTTAACCCCAGCGCAGTGTTAGTTTATGGACGTTTGTTGATCGATATAATGTACATTATACGCTTAAGGCAATAATAATAATCCAACCAAAGAGATGATCGATATAATGAACATTATACGCTTAAGGCAATAATAATAATCCAACCAAAGAGATGATCAATATAATGAACATTATACGCTTAAGGCAATAATAATAATCTAACCAAAGAGATGATCGATATAATGTACATTATACGCTTAAGGCAATAATAATAATCCAACCAAAGAGATGATCGATATAATGTACATTATACGCTTAAGGCAATAATAATAATCTAACCAAAGAGATGATCGATATAATGTACATTATACGCTTAAGGCAATAATAATAATCCAACCAAAGAGATGATCAATATAATGAACATTATACGCTTAAGGCAATAATAATAATCTAACCAAAGAGATGATCGATATAATGTACATTATACGCTTAAGGCAATAATAATAATCCAACCAAAGAGATGATCGATATAATGTACATTATACGCTTAAGGCAATAATAATAATTCAATCAAAGAGATGATCGATATAATGTACATTATACGCTTAAGGCAATAATAATAATCCAACCAAAGAGATGATCGATATAATGAACATTATACGCTTAAGGCAATAATAATAATCTAACAAAAGAGAATGCGCCAAGATTTGTACAGTGTATCATACAGAATTTATATATTTTTAACTTCGCTGCATTATGACATTAAACGCATTTAAGCAGTGCAAAGAACGCTACTTTTGTGTAAATATTTTGTAAATAATAATAATGTGCGAGACTTTAGGTATAAAAAAAATATATATATATATAATTTAGATTATACGGGCCATAATCTAGTCTTCCTATCTAGTATATGAGACTATTTCATTGTAGTTAAATTTAAATGAACTATGTAAACATTTTCCAAGAATTAGAAATTAATTAAAGTATGTCTTTTAGGTAGCTACTTTTTGTAAAAAGCCTTGTACTCATTTAAAATGTTGCCATAGACGTATTTGGAGAAAATTACAACAATTACAGAGTACCAAATATGTTTAGAAATAAATTAAAAATGTAATAAACTGATTCTTTCTCACATTAGTTTAAAAAATTAATCCACTAAATTATCCGACTTCTCCTCTTGTATGTTTTTTGGTTACCCATTGTAAGTTAAAGAATTAAAAAATGGCGCATAGTAAAGATAAAACCATAGAACCTCCTGTGATTTATCTTATGGACTATGCAATAGCCTCATAAAATTGAACATCCTTTAAAAACTAACCTGCGGTCTCTTTCTCTTTCTTTCAACATCCGCATTTTCTTTGTTTATGATTATTTAAACAAGTAAAAAAAAGACACAGGATAAAAACCTAATTAAATAGTCACTTAACATATCATAAATTTGATTTTATACAACACAATTTAGATCATTAAGATTACAACAAAGTAATTTTCACAATTTACATTGCTTTGTAATAAAATAACAAACAAGGAACGTGTAGGCAGCAAGATACGATTTCACGTATGTTATTATCAACAAATAAGTGTAATCTCAGCACTGAAAGCCATTGCCATTTTATCACTTCATTTAAATTACTTTGCATACTAAAAACTGGTTGCCTGTAAAGTCGGTATACGGGCGAAAGTTTTACGTGACAATGATTTTATGTCTGTCTCTCTCGCTCTTAGGCGGGCGCGTGCCTCTCACTCGCTCTCATTGTGAGCGCATAACGTGAGCGGAGCGTAACGCAGTTTCTTGAAGTGTCACCCGGCAAACCAATTTATAAGACGTTGTCACGTCAAAATCGTGTAAAAATCATTTTATAACTGCGATAACCACTAAAACTGAACATTTGTTTGTACATTATACTTTTTTTAATGTCTTTGTTGAAAGTGCCATTTTATAACTTAATTTAAATTACTTTGCATGCCTAAAAATAATGTAAAATCATTTTTTAACTACGATAACCACTAAAACTAAAAATTTATTTGTATATTATTGTTGTAAGTGTCTTCTGTTTGTAAGTGTAATATATAAAAAATAAATAGTGTGACGCTTCGGGTTGTTAAATTTATTTTTGTAGTTGTACGGAACTACGAAAGGTGATAAACAATTAAAGGACTCAAAAATAGGAAAACGAAATTCATATTAGTCAAGTCAATACCATGGAACACTATAAGAAAAGGCTTAGTTTTGCAAGATGAACCGTTTTAGTTTCAAAACAGAACATGCAAAAGATATCATTCTTATGTTTGAGCTTCTATTTCCTAATTCTGTGGATAGCTGTAACTACAATTTGTGTAAATATTTACTTCTACCAATATTTCATTGTAACATTCATTCACCATAGCTTTTACATTATGTATAAAATGTACAAAGTTTCACTATTTAACAATTAACGGCACTTTACAGTGAATTTTTTTTATATCGCGGTACTGCGAGGAACTATATTTTATTGAGGTTACTTGAAGTCACATTTATTATAATACATATATCGTCGGTAGTTTTTTCATTCGGGAGTAATATTCTACTTGGACAGATTTGCTGATTAGAGGCATTACTGTATTTGTAATCTTAGTAATACAATAATATGTACAAGCAATTACGTGGATGTTCAATGGTTGCATATTTAGATGAGGCTTATACTTATATATTACTCAATACAGGGTGATTATTCGTAACATGTGCACAAAAAAAAATCCCGCATAGGCCCTACATCGTTGGCCAAATCTAAACGTCGCGTCGCTCAACTAACAATGGGCCAGTGGCCCACCCCAAAACCATCAATAATAATTTCTACTAGGGTAATAAAGATCACTACACCACATCGAAACTTGTACGTTTTGTTATTATAGAAACTCCTACGAACTACAATATCTAGCTATACATATGAGTGCGTCTACTTACCTTGTACATCAAAACTTCCATGTCTTATTTTGTAAGTCGCATACGAGTTTTGGTTAATGATCATTATGGTAATTAATGATCTCAAATGAGCTTTTAGCATGTAGCGCGAAGTAAAGTCGGCCCATGAAGATGTTGAACACCTTTAGAACGTTGTCATTTTTCTATCAAGACAGCGTCAGATTCTATACGTCAGACAATAGTAATTTGGTAGACAATTGTATATCTGACAAAAATCCTGTGTCATATTATTCAAATATTTCGACATGGGGAGACACTGATCAAACATTTGTTAAAAAATCAAAAGTCTAATGTTATCCTGCATATTTTCATAACACTCATGTTCGTCTTCGCCGGGCGTCCCGCTTTTTAGCCAGAAATTAACTTTTGAGCACAGGACAGACTCTTTCTCGCTTTTTTAAAATTCCAAATATTTCAAATACGAATAAATAACCCCAAATTTATATTAATACACATAAACCATCCATAACTTTTAACTGCTTCTATAAACGCATTAATGCAAAAATAATTTAAAAACGTCGGATGAAAGAACCATTTTTTTTTTACAAATGTATAAGTAATTTTGGTTTCATGAAAACATAATCAAATATTATATATATATTTAAGCTATTAAAGGTTAAAAACAAAAAAAAATTAGAATATATTCTTAACTTTTGGCAACAATAGTAATATGATAATAACGATTATAAGTGCTTATTATTTTTAAATATTATAAAAAAATATGTTAAATCCTACTTTTATGGAATGAATCTCGCATTTTGACCCAAAACGTTTTGAAATTCCACTTTGGCACAAAAAAATCTGGCAACGCTGATGATGTAACACATCTTCACACGAATGATACAAATCAATGACGCCATGCGCAAAATAATGCATATGCAGCGCATAAACCATTTTCTTTCATATATACGAAATCATGAAAGAGCACTGTAAATTAAAAACACAGTGAAAGTAAAATTAGCCTCCGATTGCACATTTTTGAGATATAAATTTTTAAAGGTATGTGCTTACTACGTTTTTAAAACCCAGCAAAAACACATAGTTTTCGCAATTTTTTTATAAATTTAGAAAATATGGACAATGTTACTCTATCGAACCATTTTTACTATTCTTGTTCTTACAGTTTATACTGCAAATCGTAAATAATTTCTTCAAAATCTTATCACCTTGTCAACTACTATTGTAGTGTGACAAAGTCCTAAAGTGCTTAACATTTTCATGAGCCGACAGTACATGCATGTCACAACTAAAAATACGACACGCAGCTTTAAGAACGGAGTGCGATGGTATTTGTCAAGCAGAGTGAGGTAAATAGTGCATTTCGAAGTAATCTTAAATGATCACGCCCTGGACCAGGACTAATAAATGTCATGCGAGGGCTTGATTAACTGGCACATTTCTTTTTAACGACACCTTCGTTAAACTACGATCTTAACTTGTTACGATACTGTTCAACCTACTCTCTGTAAATTTATTTCTTGTCTCAAAAACATTACTGTGCGCATTAATGCTGATACTATACGTATAAGGTGTTTTACGTTTTTGTACTGCAATAAACGGAAACACTCACCTTATCGTTGTTTGATTTATTTCTTTCACAGTTATTTATATAAAAACATGCTGTTTTACACAGTAATAACGACGCTTTCGGATAATATACAATCAAGTAAAATGTTTACAAAACAAACGAAAAAGATTCTAAATTCATTTATATGTTGCAGGTGATTTTTTTTTTTATTCTTAGGCAAATATCGCTTTTATGTACTTTTTTATTCTATCATTATTAGGTAATTGATATTTTGTTTGAACCGATTGTTTGTAACGATTTTGGATTTTATTTAGGAATAAAAGTCTCAGATATGTTCCAAAAGTAATTTAGAGCACCCTAAAACCTAAATGGTCACGTACAGTGTGGTAACAGAAAAAAATCTTACGCGATCGCTTAGGTTGTGTAATGCGCTCCCTGTCAAGATTTTCAGTATGGAGTTCCTCAAGAAAGAAGTTATAAGATTTTTAAGGGGTCGGCAACGCGTAAGTGATGCCCCAGGTGTTTGAACCGCCCATAGGCTGCGGTGACCGCTTACCATTAGGCGAAAGACCGCAAGCTTTTTTCCCACCTAAAAAGTATATAAAAAAATAATTTATGACTGTCAATCAAAATAAAATCGTAGGAAAAAAAGTTGTGTGTTACTGTAATGTATTGTATTTAATTAATACGTATCTAAGGTACCTACATCTTATGTTATAAGGAAGATCTTATGCGAGTGTACTCCGCGTGATATACTGCGACCGAATTAAGGTGAAATAAATCTCTTGTTGAACAATGTTACTCCTTAATGTTTATGCTCTCACTCATGTCTGATTCCGCAGTCATCAGATAAAGGCAGTGCACGCATGTAGGCGGTTTTTCTATATTCCCAAGTCGGAATATCTTTATATATATAATTCTACTGTTCGTGTGTATGACACTGTACTCCTCCTAAACGGCTGGACCGATTTAAATGATTTTTTTAGTATGTGTTTGGGTGGCGCCCTGAATGGTTTAGATTCACAAATCAGCCCGGCAGATGGCGCTGCAGTCGGTATCATGCAGGACAACGTCTGACGGGTCAGCTAGTAGTAATATAAAATCAGAAGATAATACGAGCATAAGTATGCATTGTTTACTTACAATTTCTTCTGGCACTTGCTCTGATATTGCTTAGTTATTAAAAAAATGGGCTGTATCGGAGCCACGGCTGCTTAACTTTGGAGATGCGTGAATTTGATTTGAAACCAGCTAAGTGCGAGTTGTACTAGCACATCGAGGGTTCCGCACCATCAGAAAATGTACAAGCCTGACTCACACTTGACCGGTTTTTTTATTAAGAAAACCCAGAGAATAAAACTGTCATATTCTGTAAAAACAAATAGTTCTAAAAGTCATCAGAGCCGTAAAGGTCGGATAGTTACACAGACGGCCAGACTGACAAGTAGTAAGACAGATAGCGTAATCTTAGTAATCCTAAAATCTAGCTAAGCTTTTTTGGACTACAGCTTCCAGCGGTTTGTTTTATGAATTTTAAGACACCCCCAGGGATTGATTTCAGAATTTTCCTTCAGCAGATATACTCGTAAAAATGGGTGTTCTCCAGTCGCAAATGATCTGTGTGGATTTTGCAGCTTTTTTCTTTGGAAGTAGTCGTGGATTTTTTGTCGTTCTTGTTATTAATGATATGTATTGATAAATAATTTAGTATTTTGTTATACACCAGCAGTTGTTAAGACCCATACTTTATAACTTATAGTGTTTTAGCCGTTTTAGAAAAATAAAACATTTTGACGGGGGTCTCTCCCCTTCAAAAGTCTCAAAGAACGACTTTCTGGTATCTTGTTTTGGCAAGTCGAAAAAGTATGTTTAAGGTGAGGTCACTTTGCTGTATCTCTTTTTGTTTCTAAAATCTAAGTCGCCAAAATTACATATATAGCGTGACGCAGCTTTTAAAATAATTTGAAGACGTTTCATCAAATTAACGCCAAAACTACGCCAATCGTCGCTTTTTGGTACGCAACGAAGTATAACACGCCAGCAATCCACAACGCGACAAAAATAGAAATAGCTGGCCACTTATTAACTTGTCTCTGAGATGAGAAGTTACTATAGTGCTAAAATTGTGTTTTCTTTTTGCGACTATTTTCAATCGATTTTCTACACCTAGAATCGAACTGATTTTTAGAAATATTGAAACTCATTTTTTTTGTTCATATGTTTCTAATCAATTTTTCCATTTCGATGCAACTAATTTTTATAGGGTATTTAAGGGGGCTGAATCCAAACCTTATCAGTAATTTTTGGATTCGAAATGAATTGGATTTATATAAATCTTTGATTGTAAGTTCTGTAGGGTTTTAGAGCGCAAGATTCAAATATTTTACTAGTGTCAAAAATTTTAAGATCCAATATGGCGCCGATAATAAGATAAGTTATTCATGCGGTTGTTGCTGCCGAACCATTTTTTTTTTAATTATTCTCGGAGTGCAAGTGACGTCTACTTGTGTACTTAGTACACACTTGCATTTTCATATAAAAGAGGGGTAAGAAGAAAACACAGGGGTGTTATAAGTTTGACGTATGCATCTGTCTGTAGATGATCTGATTTTGATTTAGATTATTTTGTTTCAAAAGTGACTTGATCGAGGGTATGCTTACCTAAGATTCAATAAAATTTGTTCAGCCGTTTGAAGATCATAAACTCTTTTCTACATAGTTGATGAAGTTACATGAGCAAATTTCACAGGCTTGACTGATTCGAAATTTGGTATTCTGTAACTTTAATAATATTGGAAGAAGAAAGTAAGTTTGACCTGATGCTGCAGGGTCACCTGGAATCTGCAGAATACCCAACTTTTAACCAACTTCCAGCAGAGGTATTATGTTTGGGCTCATTGGCTATATCTCAATGAATAAGTTATAGAAATGTGGTGATCAGGGTCTGATGATGGATGTCTCAAAAAAGAAGTGATTAGATTTTAAAAGGGTTTACAACGCGTGAGTAATGCCCCTGGTGTTGCAGTAGTCTATAGGCTACGGTAACCGCTTAATCAGGCGGACTGTAAGCTTTTTTGCTCCCTTAGCAGTATAATAAAAGAAAACCGTTCGTAGTGTCTAAGCTAAGTTTGTTCTTGGCAGGCCAAATTTATTTCATATTATTTAGAATACTTGCTGTGCCTGTCACTATTGCATGGGCAGATATGGCATGGCTTATCACTAACTTAAGTAGGTATGTTGGCATCAAAACCATTTAATAGTTTCCTGTGCAACTTGCGCCGACACACGTTCTCTACAGCTTTATTATGTGTAGATAGAAATTATATTGTTTTATTAAATTATAGAAATAATTTTAGGTGTAATCTAATCTAATCCGTCTAAAACAATGATGGACTCGTATGAAAATGTTACTTTACTCAAAAATGCTATGAAAATTTCAAATTACACTCGGAAATAGTATATAGGATCAGGAGGACATCGATTCTGCATTGCAAATAATAAATTTTAGAAAATACATTTTTCTGGACGGGAAAGGCGACAGTAAATTCTGAAACTTTATTATTTGCATGACCTTTTATAAAGATAAACAAGCAAATAATAAAAGAATAATTCATATTAACGCGAACGAAGCATCTCCGTTTCAGCTTGGGCAAAAATGCTTTCGGATATTTTCCTCTACAGGCCGCATTTCTCAACCATTTCTTGTGTCATTTTATGAGCAGTTTCAATAATTATATGTTTTTTTTTCCGATTCAGTTTTTGGTTTTTTTTTGAATTTTGAGGTTGAAAAGGTTGGAGTTTTTGAATTTTTGGATATTGGGGACTGTCGGTGGGGGCCGAGGGGTTTTGATTTTACTTTGTATTCTTAGCGGCGGAGATTCGAACCCAGCGTGAACCAATGATTTTTTTTTTTTTCAATTATCAAGTAGGTAAATTAATTATTCACACCAATGGCTTTGTGGAAAACGTGGTAGTCCACCATTCGCACTGGGCCCGCGTGTGGACTATGGCCTAAATCACCTTCGGTAAGGGCAGGCCCGTACACAGTTGGGACGTATGAGGCTGATAAGTTTGGGGTTGAAAACGTATAAAAAATCATATTTCATTCATAAAAAGCTCCAAAATATCACATAACTTTTTTGTTACCCTTATTAAGACTTTTTAAAATCTGATAATTTTATCATCTGTTAATCTTCAATGGGTCGGAGGTGTGAGGAAGTGGAAAATAATAAAAAAAATACGCAAATTTCTGATATTCATTTCGTTATTTTGAGCTTAAACGTGCGCGGTAAATATTTAATTAGTTTTAAGCTATGCAAAGACAGACTCGCGAGGTTTACAGCTCACAGAGCCACTAGTTTGAAATATCGAATCAGGGCCGGCCACAGTGCCGCGGCGCTGGATTTAAAATAAAAAGTATTTTTATATCTGTGTAAAGGTGGGATACCATGTTATTTAATTCTGTAATTAAATTTTTGTTTATTGCTTTATGCTGGATTCGAATCATTGACGGTCTCACCTCACGGTTGTTCCTTCAAACTTTACTCGGCCAGCAAAGGCTTACTTTTACGGCCTCGGCAGTAATGTACTATTGCAGGACTAAGTTATTTGTGAGCCAAATTGTAGCTTAAATTAGTTGCAATGGAGCGTGATGAAACTCACTTTTACGTGTTATAATATTAGGATATTAAATATCACGTATATTGATAGGTTGATGCCAAATACAAAATCTAGATCAGCAAACAATGTTACATTATTCAGCCTATTTATGCAACAAGAAATAAGACTATTGAGGCTCGCCGCACAGGTCAGATTTTTGCTTCATGGTGTGCGTGCATGAGATTAGACAACGCTCACAAAGAGATGTATAGCCTGACAATCTTTAACAATTCCCCGTTAGGTTTCATCCAGTTCTGACTTTAGGGTGTAAACCTGATCACATGCAGTAGTCATACAATTTATATCCATGTCTCCTGATTACCCCATCTGGCAACCCGTTTATGTATCCTGAAGCAAAAACGTGACATGTGCGGTGAACCTTAAGTGAGAAATACAATCAAAATTAAGATTTCGGTCAAATATATAGATAATTTCAAATTTGGTCCAGTGATCTCGATATGCCACACATGCACAATAGACACAACAAGCTTGGTTTGCTGCTTGTCAGTTTGGCTTTGAGTCTTAGTCAAGATGCGTTGCGTAACGCGCATTAGATCCGCAAACATAGGCGGGGCTGCTGCGTACGCGTACGTTCGTCAATAGTGAAATCACTACGTACTATTCCTTATTCTGTAGCAATACTCAGTGAAATGTACATACAGTGTAACAAACTTTCCAACCTTCTGACCATGGGTTGTTGGTCGCTAGTGTCGTTCTAAGTTCACACCATTTCAATATGGCGAATGTAGTTTTGATTTTTGAACGCCGGATAAGAAAAGTTTGTTGCACTGTACCTTGTTCTATTATATAATTAGGTTAAGTACTTTAATACTATGTTCTGTGACCTAACCGCGATGTTTTGCTGATGCTATTCGGTCAGATATCAAGGAATCCGTACGCTGCCTGCAAGGAATTTCAACATATGGGGTGTAAGTTTCATCACACTATTTTAGAGACACTATGGACAAGGACAAAATTTCTATGCAGTAATTTTTTACAGCTTTTCATAATATAAATTGTTAAAAAAATAATTTAATAAAAACACCGACGCAACATTTCAACGCTAAGATCGCTTATGATATCACTTACACCCTGTATAAAATAATATCATTACAGCACTGCACTCGCTAATTTAAAGTTTTGTCTCGATATCTTGCTTTGAAAGCTTTTTGATAGACTCTATAGTTTACCGTGTATTCCTAATTACTCTCTATTACGCTATACTTACTTTGCCTTCAGCAAGTACCTATTGGAACTATTTGACTAAGTACACTTGTTGCTTGTAGTAAGAAACTTCAAATGCTTCAATTTGAAACCAATATTGTTTTTACCTTATTTATCAGAATTTTATAATTTTTTTCAGGAATTATACTTTTAATGTCGACGATTTTCGATTATAGGTATTGACTGTTAAACAAGAAAAAAAACAAATGTTCAATTAATATAAATTCTTCTAAATAGTTTTGTAAGTTTTGCAGCCAACATCAACTAGATATTTTGAACGTATGTATGTACATCTTCATAGTTTTTATCTTCAGAAGGGGCTAACCAGCGACTGGACACACACCCACATCACAATGTGGTGAACGGACAGCCTCTTTTTATTGACCACTTTAGCCCTGCGTGAACGGGGTGAGCCCATCACTTTAACACTGGTTCTGATAGTAGTGTATCAGGAATAAGGTGGCTTTATACATATCCCATACATTTTAGAATGTTTTTCGTTTTAGTAGACAATATCTTTGGGATCGAAAAAGTAAATCTGCTAAAATCTACTCTTTAACTTTGGATGCTTAGCTTTAATATTCTTAATTCAAAAAAAACTCGATTACAATACTTACACTGTTTCTATATTAACATTAGTAACGCTTACACATCAATAAATTGTTATTTTACTTGTGCAGAATCACCTAGATTACTGCTTAATAACGCGGAAGAAGTATGTACCTAATTACCTCTATTATAAAAGCGTGCTGGCGTAAAGATCGTGCAAAGCAAAATGGTCTTCACAGCAGGTGCCTTTGAAATAGGTAGGCGATAATTACAAAAAACGAAATTAGTGGATATTATATAGTAATACTTTCACTACTGTTATTAACTCGCTAATGTTCACTCGCAGACGATTGGGAAGATTTTTCAGATATTGTAGAGATATGAATTGTCTTTCACTTTTAGCCTCCATCTTGTTTTTAATACAGTTGCCTCTTACATTAGTTTAAATTAAAATATCAACAGATGTAGCCCAGTAGTAGTGGCTTAATACCAATTGTAGGCACTGTCTTCAAATTTCATTTGGGGTTGCCAAAAGGAATGGGTTTTACATAAATGGTACCCTTATAGAATTTTGCGTTACTGGAATAAGTGCTAATGTTGAAGTTCACTTTTAAAAAAAAACTGATTTACATTTTCAGTTACCATCTTATTTCAGACAGTAGTATTTTAATCAAATAATAACTGAAGAGGCACAGTAGTAACTGAATTTCGTATTAAAGGTTCAAATTAGATTAACTGATAGGTTCAACAAACCTTAATAAGTTCGACAGTGAGAGTCATCATTGGTTAACAATTTTTGAGAACAAACAGTGGATAAAAAATATCGTAACTTTTAAATTGCATAAATACGAGACTAAAAAATACTTCATCCGGTTTACGAAATCTAATCTTCGTGCTTAAATCAAATAAAAAATATTGACAATTAAATCCATTCAAATTCTGAAACAGTATTTAATGGAACGCATTTTAATAAACCTTAGTAGTAGCTTATTGCACTGGATGTGGAAACTACAAATTCAATTTAAAAGTACCTATATCTACACTGTGATGACAATATGGTCGTGATCTCGTTTTCTCTAAAGTAGTTAGTATATAATCAAACTATCGATTTCGGTAAAGTTTTTACAGAAGTTTCTAACGATGTCAGGGAACGGACAGACGGACGGACATGTTAGAGGTTACGCTGGAGGACGTGCAATTAATAAGTTCTACCCACAAACCAGACACTACGTGCAACTATTACATTACAACGACTAAACAATATTGATACTTGAACAATAACAATTTTATTAACAAAATAAGTATCGATTCAAAATATTAAATCTTTTATTATTTTTTCTTACTCGTTTTCGTTTTTCTTAGTTTGTTTATAACAATCTAAATAATTTTGGAACTTGTTAAAATTTTATCTTGAGTAATATTTGAGAAGCTATAAATAAAAACACTGAAAGAAGAACTTACTGTTAACTCAAATAATTCAAGGTTCTTCAGTATTCTTCTAAATATTGTAGAATCATAAATTTACCAAAATTTCGGCATAAAAATTAAAATACCAAGAATAGAAAGACCAATTACAAAACTTGGTTGCACACTTGATCAAGTGTTGTCACCTAAACAGTGATGCCTGAACGACTCTCACAGGTTTTTGTCGAGTTTTTTGACACAGCCGCTGCTCGATTGAATTCGATTCGATTTGGAATCTAGTTACAATAGCATCCCGGTCATGGCCGTCAGAATTGAGTATTGGAGGCAATCCAGTTACTGTGCCGGGACCCCCTCCTATGTAAAATTAACAAGCCTACCTTAAACGAAAACTGTTACCCACGCAAAGTGCTACAGGGTTGCACGAAACGTAACAGTTTAGAATTTGATTATTAGTAAGGTTCAAATTCGATTTCCGGTAGAGGAAATAAAAACTCTCGATATTTTTGTAAATTACAGAAAAACATGTCTTGCAAATTATAGATTAAATAATAGGATCACGTAGCTAACGTCAAGATTTTATACTGAATAGGTTGATGCGGAATACGGAATACATGATAGTTACAGTTACAGAATATCATAGTTATGCTCGTAGTATGCCTATTTATTTTTTTGCTGTTATATGTAATTTGGGTTTACGCAAAACTTTTTGCTAATTATTCGTTATCGAATGTTAACTTTTGCAACAGTTTTTATTGACTGATTGATACGACATTTCGAATTGTATAATCTTACTTAAAAATATTTATCTCATTGCGGTTAAGTAATTAATTACTTCACTGCTTCATTGCTTCTGACTCTAATTTTTGCACCAGGGACCAGAAAGCTTGCAAAGCTTTCTGCAGAGGCCAGCAGGATGGTATTTACTTTTTGGTGAAAGAAGATGGTTCCAAATGTGCATTAACAATGTTTAGACATCACATCAATATGTATCACACATATTATTTTTATACAATAAATGACTTTGTTAATTAATTATTTTTTTACATTTATGGTTTGATAACAACATGTACCTAATAAATACAATAATTTCTATTTTACTGTATAGTATTTATACTAATTTATAAAATATTATTCCAAGGTTTTGCAATAGATATGGAGATGAAGCCAATCTAACTTAAATATAAAAAGTTTTAGCATTCGATTTAAAAGAAAAAACTACTAGCTCAATGTCCATTCATTCGATTTTGTTATTTCGAAACTAAAGATTTCTTCAGTTTTTAAATTTTATGATATTCGGGCAACCCTAGTTGTTCCGAAACACGACAAGGATTTAGGTCCAGTGACGAGTTGAGTCGTTTCCTTTTAATTAAAACATTCATCATATAATTTCTAAGCCACGTATGTCACAGTGAATATTGTTTTTGCTTATAAAAGTGACATTGAGGCTGTATCTTTTTAGGATATATTTTATAATAACGGCCATTTTAAAACATCTTTGCTTTTGCAGTTATAAGCTTTAGGTACTCCTATTTGCGAATGCTAATTATGCTCAGAAGTATTACTTATTAAGCTATTTTCTAGCTTTTTATTATATTATCTATATTATTAACTAGCTTCTGCCAGCAGCTTCGCCCGCCCTAAATTTTGTTATCAGCGTAAGTTCTTACGGCAACTCCTCAATTTTAGAAAAAAACAAACAATCAAATCTTTCTTATTTAATGGCATAATACATTCGTGTCTGTGAAACCATGGAACCCAATCGGTCAAGCCGTTTAGAAGTTATGTGAAAATGGAAGTAATTACGTAATTAAGTAATTAGGAATGTATGGAAGGATAATTCTTTCTACCCGTTGTACTATTACCCGTTTTCCCGTAGGAATGAAGCATTTTCCCGCGGTAAAAAGTAGCCTATGTCCATCAGGGATAATGTCGGCTTCTAATGGTAAAAGAATCGGTCCAGTAGTTTCGGAGCCTATTCAATCAAAACAAACTAACAATCAAATCTTTCCTCTTTATAATATTAGTATAGATATCTACGTCACAAAACCTTAGACAAAGCCTACTAGGCTGTTTCTGTCTTAGGTTTCGCCCGTGCTAATTTTCGTCATTTCCGTAGGATTCCCATGGGAGCACGGGAGAGATTATAATAGAGATGAAATTATTGTATTTAATTTTCTTTATCTCTAGCAATCCTGGTGCCAAAAATCAAATCATCCAAAATAATTTCCAATGGAATAAAAAGGTATCCTATGTCCTTCGTATTTTTCCAACCATTCCTGTGCCTAATATTTGGTTGCACTGTGAATCTGTGGTGATGTGAGGGTAGGTAGGGTAGGAGAGGTTCATCCGTGACCGAAATGCCGAAAATTAGGTCTCCCTATTGCTCCTTTGCGACGTACACTAATGGTGCCTTTGCTATCACCCACGTAAAAATATATTCATTTCCGTCCTTTAAACTATATTTGTGCCAAAACTAAGGTCACTCAGATGCTCCGTTAATACGTTAAATAATAACAAACAAACAGACAGACTCTTGATTTACAATGTTGGCTAGAAATAAGGATTCTCCAGCCGCGCATTCAATTTAATGTTTTATGTAGGTATATTTACCAATGCCTTAAGTCCACTTCACAGTTTCAGTTTTAAGGTTCCGCGTCCATAAGGTACATACCATATTTTTATAGGCCTACGCTGTCCGTCTGTCTATCCGACCTTAAAAGGAACTTTTGAAGTGTTATTAAAAACAAGCTGAAATTTTTGAAATATATTGTGTTATGGTGGCTTTCCTAACATTATAAAAAAAAACTTTCTTTTATTTTTGCTCTATCATAAAACTGGTATGGTATATATGTAAGCTTCAAGCTTGGAGTAATAATCCATATTATCCATTCTAATTTTATAAATGCGAAAGTAACTCTGTCTGTCTGTCGGTCTGTCTGTTAACTCTTCACGCTTAAAGCACTGTTCCGATTAAGATGAATTTTGGCAAGGAGAAAGTTTGAGTCCCGGGTACAGACTTAAGTCACTTGAAAACACAGGCATGAGTCGTTTTTCTCTATAATTGAGAAGTTGCCGTTGAAAAAAGTATTTAGGGCGGGTGAAACCGCGGGCAAAAGCTAGTAAGTAGATAAATCTGTCGTTGATATTAACTTTCATAACAATTATTACACATTAAGTTGCATAATTAGCTCAATATTTTAAATTGACTGTGTAAAACATGCTTTGCCAGCAAAATAACCAAATCAAAGTAATAAAATACGTGCAACCTCACCAGAATCCGTAAATTAAGGTCTACAATTTAAGGCTCCATTCACAGTAAAGTCGTCATTTAATTTAATCCTTAGCATGTGTTCATAATGTGCCCTAGTTTGACACCATTAGTGTTGGCGAAACTTCGTCGGGCTTTAAGTGAGCTTAAGCTAACTCCTGACGTTGTACTTGGCTTATTCGTAGCCCAGCGAGAGCAATCTGTCAGTATCGATCGTGGTAAAACTGCTCAACTCTGTACCCATTTTTGATACATTGCGCTTAACAAATTTAAGGAAACAACTTGACTGCTGATTGTCAGAATCACAATCAGAATCAATTTATTTTCAGCAGTTTTTACAATATTTTACAAAGCAGGTGTGGTGGCTAATTTATGTCAATGACAGGCAATCTTCATCGGGCATACAATTTCAGATCACCAAAAAAAAATGCATGTCAAATTTAAAAAAATAGGATTTTCGAATTACTATTTCTTTTACAATATGTATAATATTACTTCTACAATGTCAATTTGGTTAGTTATATTAAAATAATTGTAAAAATTGATCTATAATGGAAGTTATCTATGATAATGCCAATATAGCTACTAAATAAAAAAAAGTCCCATATAAAATAATAATAAATACTTGATTAAATGATTTATTTATTTGCTTGAAATGAGGTACATATAAAGGGATTAAGAAACATATTAAGAGCTTTGATGCATCTTGCTAAACATTAGCATGCAACTACAATGCTTCATCAAAGTTATTTTTCTTGTAAATATTGTCTAATATCGTAAAAACATTTCTCCAACAATATATACACGAATCAAGAATGTAGATATTTGGCAATGGAATTTCATCTGTTTGAAAAAAGGTTTGCAACTTGTCAGTGGCGAGACATCACAGATACACGTAAACATTTTTTCTGCACGATTAAAGCTCTATTTGCTTCAACAAAGTTGCCCCACAGTAAGATTGGATTGGATGTGGATAAAGTTTCCTTTTTTTTAAACAACTCTGGATGCTGTTTCATAAATATACACGCATCAAGAATGTAGATATTTGGCAATGGAATTTCATCTGTTTGAAAAAAGGTTTGCAACTTGTCAGTGGCGAGACATCACAGATACACGTAATCATTTTTTCTGCACGATTAAAGCTCTATTTGCTTCAACAAAGTTGCCCCACGGTAAGATACCATATATGTGAGGTTTGATTCCACGTAACCATAGTTTAAGTGAGTAAGTACTTTAAGTGATGTTTTTCTGTCACTTATTTTGGTTAAACGCCACAGTGCATATGCAAATTTGTTCACCTTGTTGCAGATTTTATCAATTTGTGCTTAACTTAACTTTCTTATTATACACGTCGTGTTACGAACCTGCACGTTTTTATCTGGAGTTACCTTTTAGGGTTCCAGATATTATATCCTCAAAGTTCAAAATATCAAAAAAAAAAAACATTGGTTGCGGATGCTTAAAAAAACTGATTTTGCTGTTGTACCTAACATTTTTAGATTTTTCACACTTTCTGTTTCAGAGTATAAGTTAACTGGCAGTTCAAGACCAAGCGAATGAAGTGGACTTCGTTTTCGGCACCTAATAATTTTCTAAAAACAATTAATGTAGTAGTATTTAGTGTGATGTTAGTAGCTTTAATCAGATGCGTATTTTTTTTTACGGCCAGTGCACTCTGTCCAGTCTATTTTTAAAATAGTTTACTGAAAATTCACAGTATATTATTTTTTTGTGTAGTTTTTATTTTGTTTGTAAAAAAAGGTAAAAGGGCTAACACTAACTTACATTAAGAAGCAATTTTTTTTTAAATGTCAAAATACAGAATAAAAAATACAAAATATAATAAAAACATATTTCAAGTGGGAGTTTCTTAAAATATTTTTCTTTGAACTAGGTGGTGGTAAAGCGAGTCCTTTAGCAAAATATCAAATCTGGCTTTCACATACTCAAATCTGCATCAAACCTAGAAATATTTAAAATAACATAAGAATGACATTACTTGATCTAAATATAAATAGACTCATACTACAACAAAGCAAAGGCCAATTAATTATATACAAATTAAGAAACCATTTTGAAGAATTAAGTAAAAAGCCTAAAGATCAATCTGTTACTTAAGAAAATCTGATTCCATCATTAATCCCGTCTCAGTAAACACGAACACTTCACCATAATTAACTGGAGTCATAATTCCCTGAGCTGTAAGTAATCTCCATGTATGGCACAACGTGAGTGAACACTGTACTAGCAGCTTGACACCAATTAGAAGAAGTGGATTAGGGTTGACACAACGGCTAAGTAAATATTTAGTATTCAATGCAAGAAAGTAATTGTAAAAGTAGGCAACTCTTCATCAGAGTTGTGACGAGAAAAAAATTTTTGAAACTATTAAAAAATAATAAGAGGACGAGTATTGCATTTTGAGTTCAGTTTATTTACATGCTTTACTAATATTTAGGACCAAAGCGTAAAACTTTTAATTTTACTTATTCAGACAATAGGTAATATGAGGAGCTCTAGGCCCAGTAACATTTGTCCTTCGCAACCAATAAGCGAAGTTCAGCAACGTTGGGCTTCGTCACTACTTGGATGGAGAACTTATGTTTATGTTATTTTGTGTTATTTAGTTATTATGTGTTTATGATTTTTACTTATTGCTATAATGCTTTTGTTTTAATTTTTTAATGTAAATTTATATTTTATAGCTTAGCTATTTATTAGTTTTTTTGACAAATATTTGTTATGTTATATTTATTAATTCACACTTGTTTATTATAAACTGACGTTCAAAAGTGTCCGAAGGTGACCTACTTGAATAAGAACTTTAAATTAAAAAAAAAAAAACTACCTAGTGGCACATTTTTCTGAGCACCTTGCACTTGTTTCGGAAGGCACGTAAGATAGGCGGTCCTGGCTATTTGTCTAGTGTCACTAGTCGATAAGTCAAGTCAGAAGACTTATGTGTAAAAAGAAGCTGCACTAGGCCAGCTTGGTGAAGAACGGCCTAAGCCTCCTTCTTCGAGGAGAGGCCTGTGCACCTGCAGTGGGACGTATAACGGCTGGGGCGATGGGGTAATAATTATTCTAAAAGTTTACTAAACCAACTTTTACAGGATTTATCTATTCTCTGAAAAGGTTGGAAACTAACATTTTGAAATTAAAAGTTTTAGATTTTGGTTTTAAATATCAATAAAGCATGTAACCAAACTATAGTTTGCAATATTACTACATAATTTTTTTTACAGAAATTTATTTAAAGCCCATTATTATTTCTATATTTCAACGGCAATAGTAATGGCCTCGAAAATGATTACCATTTGAGTTAGACAATACTCTTGCAGTTGTGGATGTCAACAGTACTACGTGTGTTTTGTTGGATTTATTTTTGGCATGTTGGGATGCTTGAGAAGAAGTCAAAGTTATCATCCTAGTTCTCTGAGTGCCAAAGGCTATTTCTATAAATTTATTTATAATTTGGATCATTTTGTTTATAGAAACTAAAAAAAAAGTCAGGGTAAAAGTGTAAGGTATATACTTCCTTATATTTTACCGATTTGGCAACCCTAGTGTGAAATGACGCGGACAGAGGCGGAGGCCAGTCTCAGGCAGTGGGGCATTTCAACCGGCTCTGTCGGCATTCATTTGTCGGCACAAAGTCGAGTGACTGCGCGAAAGCGAGAGTGCAACTAGGACTTAGCTTGTGCGTAATAGCTTCGCTTAATTAGCGCATTTATGAGTAACAGCAATTTACTAACCAAATACAGTGTTAATTGAAATGACATCATTTTAGTAGACATTTTGAGGGTATCCAGTAATTATTGAATTGATCTCGTCAGCCCGTTTCTAACCGCTACTAGATATTGGCCTCCTCAGATTTTTTTGCGCTTGTGTAACCGTCATTCGTCGTGCCACCCAACAAAGAGGAAACCATGCACTGTTGTCTTTCAAATATTTAACTTGTAACCTATTTTATATATATTTAGTATAAATAATACTTTAATGCAAAAGTAAGTTTATGTATTTTCCTGACTTGTACAGTACGTCTAAACAAGCGTCCATAGGCTACGGTGACCGCTTACCATCAGGCGGACCGTAGGCTTGTTTGCCACCTTAGTGGTATAAAAAAAAAAAAAAAAACATTTTTGGATGGTAACATAGGCTATATTTTGGTACATCCTGGATTTCTATTGTGATTTATAAAACCATTCTGTGTTTCTAGTAGGTAAGTCATTTGGGTAGAATAAAGCACTATAAGTTTTTAAATTTACGCGTTCCATTACTAATTAAAAAATATATAAACGGGATTAAATCCAGCCGAAACGTCAGGAAAAGGGTATTTTGCCAGATGACCACGTGTTTAATCCCGTTTTATATAAAGCACTGTCCAGTAAAGGAAAATAATATTTTTATTTTTCACCTGATCCCCAGTGATCTTTAAAAGAATTTCACGCGATATCGGGAGTTTATAAGTGTGGAACTATTATTAAACGTGATTTACGGGTTCTATCAACTTATTCCAAACTTCACGCCATATCGCATGCGTAGGTCCTGGGACAGGAAATGGAATATTTTTTCTCATCTTATGGTTCACGAAGAAACATATTCCGAATTCTACGCGCGTAGAGTCTGGGCAAAAATAAGTTTATAAATAAATATATTCCTTACAAATAACTAAATACTAAATAATTACATAAAGCTTTTAAACTAACAAATATAACATCCACACTGGAAAAAAAGGATAACAAAACTGGTTTAGGTATTCGAAATTTACTTAGTAACAACCAAACTTTTTTTATAATTAAACAAATGATTTGCTGCACGTAACACTTTATCTACTATTAGCAATTTAGTTTAGCAGTCCCCGAATTATGTAACTAGTACCCAGTCTAAAGACAAACACATTCGTTCAGGAATCGAACACATGCCCCTCAGTTCAGCAGGCAGTTCATTACCCACTGTGCTACGGAGGAGTTTATAATAAAGAAATATCTTAATTTATCCTTCAAAAAATATTACTGTTAAAGCATAGAGTTTTATCTTAATGTTTTTTTTAATAAATAAAATATTTTGATTTCTTTTTTATATATATAATAAATATAATATTCTGCAATTTTAAACGAATCATGGATACGGTATGAATATGTACCTAAAGCTTTTGTTTATATTCAATACATTCATTGTGCAAAGGTTCCGTAAACTTTTGACAAAAAAAAACTTTCTACTTTAATCGGATGCCTTCACTATTAAGAACAATCTCTATTTTTCTCAAGTAAAAGTATCGTGGGATTTAAGTAGACAATTCTATCTATCTACCTAACTTATAACTTACGTATCATGTTTTACAAAAGTGAGGCAAGAGACAGAATTGAAAAATTGATATAAAATAGGGTTTGTTAATTTTGTTAACCTTTGTATCATTTGATTCATTTAAAATCGCTTTTTAAAGCAAAAAATAAATTTATATCGTTTTATTAAAATCATTAAAATTATATACAAAAATACATTTACAAGAAAAAATAAATTTTCCCAAAAAAAAGTGTTAACGGGACTTTATCTAAAACTAACACGGCCCTGTCAAAGCAAACATGCCCATCCCGGAAACGTTTAAAGTCATCCGAACTCGTTTGTGTATATCTAACTGCCGATAACGAGCGCAGGGATTGCGTGAACGCAACAAAGACGCTCGTTTTCGCGTCGGAACGATCTCTGGGAATCGATCCCGAGACGGTGCAATAAGGAAACCGTTCCTGGACCGCACGAAAATCACCTCGGCGTGAGGTTAGCTCTCCCTCCCAACACTCGCGGTAGCTTTAATGATTATATTCAGCTTCTATTAGCCTATTGAAGATACATTGTTATGGTATAGCCCAGCATCGTGTATATTGAATTAAATTATGGTCTTTAAAAACAACATTACAGTATTCCCTAAAAAAATTAAGTACATATATTTATATTTATTTGCGGATACCCAGGCTCTAAATATGTAGTTTCATAATATGATTAAATTGATAAACGTTCCATTTCAATAAATGTCCCAAGCATTAATCGACTGCCATGTTATTTGCCAATTCCTGACTGCAGTCCATTATATTTCAACAGTGCTAGAATAATTACCCGTAATCCTTTTTAGTGCATTCCGAAATTGGAATTCTCAAATATGTACGTTATTAAGTTTGAGCCAATATATATATTTAAAAAAAAACGAGTTGCACTCCGGGAGTGCCGGCAGAAGTGAAAACGACCTTTACACACGATTCGCGCTTAACACTCAAATATTTCACAAGACATGTCTTTGACATTGTCAAGAAATAATAATGTTTGTTTATTTACTTTTTTGACGTAGTATATTTGACATCGCAATCTGTCATAGAATTAAAATTCCATATCCAACCTCCCTGTACTACTCATAATCGCGAATACTAAAAATAAAAATTATAATAGGCGTGGCATAACGGTTTCCGTCTTACGAATTTCCACGATTAGGACACGTGACCTGACGCGAGTTTATCATTTTTTACCCATACCAAAAAAAGTGCACAACGCCGCTAAAGAAGTTTTCACTTCAAAAAACATTGACTGACGAACTGACTGTTTGAATTACATATTATTATCAACGCAAATCTCTGGACGAGAATCTTAAAATTTGACATGTGTGGCACTTAGAAAGAAATTAGCAAAATTCATCTCCCAAAGGGCTAAAATCAGTTTTGGCAGTCTGTATGAAAACCCGTTAATTTTAAATCTAATGCATTAAAATGGTATTTGGCCGTTGGGTTTAAAATTAAGATTGACCCGATTTTCAATTTTCTGAAAAGTCATCCCCTAGGGTGCAAAACAGGGGATAATAATTTGTTTAAGAATTCCGAAACTGTTGTAGGTAAAACCATAAACAGTTGATAGCTTTCTTATTTAAAAAGTCGACGCCGACGAAGTCGCGGCAAAGTGCTAGTTTATATATAAATCAAGTTATACCGTAAAAATTGTATTCCTAATTCAAAATCTGTTAATTATAAATTAGTAACCATCGAAACCTATAAATGTTAAAAGATAATAATTATTCTGCCAATAAAAGGAAAACGAAAAATAAAACATAATTGCTAGAGATTTGTTATAGAACAGTAATAGCAACGAACTCTATGAATGGTTAGGTAATAAGACGAATACATAACACGCACCTCTGTAAACGAGACGTGACCAGAAGCCTGCAGCCATATTCTGTAAAAAAAACCTTATTTTAATACTGTTTAAGTTTAATTTTCTATTCTTAGAATAAATAAAACAGGACGCGACGCCGGAATACTGAGCTTTCTGTTGCGGGAAGTGACAGGGACTGGGAACCCATTAACTGACTGCGTCCCTGTAAGCCAAGCATTGTTTTTATTTTTGTCAGATACCGTGTTGGTATAGTCCTCAAATAGTCATTAAAATTAATCTAGACAAAGATAAATAAAATAGTAACCTTAAAAATAAATGTTATAGGTAATGAAATAATTTACGTTGAAAAAAATTGATAGTGGTTGGTAAATATTTTTGTGTGTATTTAACAAAATGAACCAATAAATCTGACTTTCTGGAATATATTTCATTTGATCAATATGTTAAGCTTACGTGCAAAATTAAATATTTTTAATGAGATTGATTGATGCTTCTGCATTTTGTCACATTTAAATCTTTTTTTTAGTCCATTTTAAATAAACTAGCTTAAAGCTAACATAGCAACCAAAAGACAAAATTAATGTTAAAATCGGAAACGCCAAAAAAAAGTCTATAATACCAACTATTTGCTGGGTCCCATTTGCCCTAAGACTTGTTTGTTTTCGAACAAATTGAAATTAGGGTTCCAATGGTGTCTTTCGCTGAGTTATGTTTTCATCTATCTGGTAGTTTTCTATAGCTTTTAAACAGTAGGTTGTCAACTTGTTGATATAGTGATTAGATCTCTTAGAAGTAATTTCAACTTTAAGATTTTTTATGTGCTATAGAATTGTTTAAAACAAATCTAAAATATGATTAATGCATTCACAGAATTGTTTGTTTTTTGTCAGCATATAAGCTTCTAAACAGCTTGTCAGCGTTATAGCTATAATATGTTCTATTTAACTACGTGCTTCATCAATGTGTGACCCTTTAAATAAATTGTGAATTTCCGTCCCTATGCACTTGTAAATTTATGTGATTTGAAGATTTTCGTCTATGTATACGTTTATTTATTTTTGTAAAAACAAACGTTACATATCTACTAATATGTGATTTTACGAAAAAGGTTCTCACTTCTTAGTTCAAATAGACAAGTCCAAATAAGGCGTCAGACGTTGTCATTTGAATAGCACTAGTTGTTATCGCTGGCAGGGCTTGAGGCGCCGGCACTGACGTGATGCCTGGAGACGGCCCTGAGGCGTCCAGCGTTCGTCTCAGGACTTCAATATTAGAACGTTTGTTTGCTTATCCTATTTGCACAGCCATCTTTTCTCTGGCGACCGTCTGATGCTTTAGGTCATGAGTCTGACCTTAACGGTACTGTCTATTGGGTCTCGTTCACACGATCAATGTATATAACGAAACTAGCCTTCTTATAAGTATAAAACATTTAGTGAGATAAGTATTTCATGTAAACAATGGAACGCATTTAATGCTATGGTTTCCCTTTCTTTAAGTAGGTTAGGTATAGAGTAATGAGACGCCTATTGAAACAAATGCACTTTAGTAATGTTAAAGTAATTAACACTATAATTTTATTATTATGTTAACTTTAACTGTAAGTATATTATATGTGAAAGTGAGTGTAGGTCTTTTAGTTACAGAGCTGTTATTTTTTTTAAATTAAGTCAATAAATCTTACTTTGGCCGAGATTGAAAAAAAATTGCACAATAAAAACTAAACTAAAACTACAAGTAAATAACAAGAAATATACAAAATACCGACATTGAGAGTTTCATCACTAAACCCTGGCTATCATCCAAGGACCAGAGTACTTGTCACGACAAAGCAAATTAACCCAAATTCTATGGGTGTGTGTCGTTTCGTTACAGAGTTCTTGTCTTTATTATCAGACCCTGGATATCGTTTAAGACTATAGTACTTGTCAAGATAAATCAAACGATGCCAAACTCGATGGGGTAGCGTCGTTTCGTTACAGAGATCCTACGGCCACCTTCGAGCTTCATCATGAGACGAGCTCTTTGACATCATTAAATTGCTTTGTCATACAATGTACGTGTTTATGCAAAATTTTAGCTTAATCAAACACCGGGGAGAGAGCAAATTTAACTTGCAAGATTTGACTACAGACAACGGAAACAGGTGAAACTAAATAAAAGCTTGTAAAAAACCCTAAGATTCAAAAAGTTCTAGTAGTATAATTAAAATAGTAGTAACTAGTAAAATTGTTTTTACTTGGTCATTTTTTCCATATTCTGAGAGAAAATTACCTAAATAGTTTTTATTTTTGAAGTGAAAACTTCTTTAGCGGCGTTGTGCACTTTTTTTGGTATGGGTAAAAAATGATAAACTTGCGTCAGGTCACGTGTCCTAATCGTGAAAATGCGTAAGACGGATGGAGAGTAGGCAGCTGGCGCGGCGAAGGAGAGGGAGTATCCCCCTCTCTTTCTACGGCGCGGCGAAAATGTATGCCTGCGCCTGCTGTTTCGTTTAGGCGGCGCAGAACGATTGCGCGAATGGTCGTGTGTAACATAAACATGTTACAGCGTGCTACGCGCATCCATGGATGGTGACAGCTGATGGCTCGACCGTCTGTGTAGTGGCCATACTGCTGTGTATTCGTAAAATTCGTGTATATAAAGTGTTTAAAATATGGAAATTGAACAAAGTGCATCTTTGTCTTTGTAAAATACGGAAACCGTAATGCCACGCCTATTATAATTTTTATTTTTAGTATTCGCGATTATGAGTAGTACAGGGAGGTTGGATATGGAATTTTAATTCTATGACAGATTGCGATGTCAAATATACTACGTCAAAAAAGTTGATAAACAAACATTATTATTTCTTGACAATGTCAAAGACATGTCTTGTGACATATTTGAGTGTTAAGCGCGAATCGTTTGTAAAGGTTTTCACTTCTGCCGGCACTCCCGGAGTGCAACTCGTTCTTTTTTTTATTTTTAGATATCTAATGAACATGAAAAAGAAAATGTAAAAATTCGGTCCCTGGAAACCTTTGATTGCCAAATTCTTGTCTTGTTAAAAAGACCCAAGGTGTTCTACTCTATCCTGATCCTTGTTACACACGACCACATTTCTCCTGCTATTCTTTTTATGTCATCATGCTACCTCATTACTTTACTTCCTCTTTCCCTCATGTGTCCTATTGGGGGCTTTTCACTAATAGTTCTTGCCTGCATTTGGGTGTTCTATCACTAATGTGATCTACGCAGCTCCAGTTCATAGTTCTGTTGTGATATTTGACTCGATATTTTGTATAATGTAACTTTGCATTTATAATGATTATAATTGTTTTACCCCAGTAACACTTCCTTTCTCAAACAATTTTGTAGAAGGCTTGCTTGTCTCAGTTGTTGTAATACAGATGTCAAATGCTTTCTTTTGTCTTTTCAAGGGATATCTGTTTTATTTATCATAACTTCGCCCAAAGACCATATTCTTCCCTATGGTAATTTACTTCTTTTTTTCCTTCTGTCTGACATCTTAAGGTATTACTACTTGACAATATATTTAGGTATTATATTTATTATTTTACATATTTTATGGGTTCTTGATTTACTGATAAGTATTTTATGACTTGTTTTTTGTTAGTATTAATGGAAAGCCCTACCTTTGAGCTTTCCTGGGCCATTGTCAAAGCATATTATTTCCAAATACTTGCCGCTTTCAGAAAACCTCTATATTTTCTATGTACTAAAATACACTATAAGTGTATACATATATACTATGTCGTCTGTGAAACTAAGGTTCTTTAAATTTCCTTTATTTATTTTCAGGAAATTCTCTTCCTGATACATGTATATTACGAAATTCGATTGAATAACCGTGAAGCCACCTTAACGTATACCTTTTTGTAGTTAGAAACTCCGTTTTAATCCTGTCTAGTTATAATCATACAGTGTTTTTTGCGTAATTTTTTTTTGAATTTGTATTATTTTGGTGTGTATTTTTGAAATAGGTTTTGATGACTGTCTCTTGACGGTCGGTTTTTCTATGTTCTAGAAAACTAGACACACTATTCCAAAGCTTCTGTTAAGAAGCTTCGCTTTAAAAACAAATGACAGCAATTGACAAGACTGACAAGATAATTCCTTTATTGTAGTAACTGTAATCACGTTCTTAGGAGGGTCACTGACACATTCAGCGTAAGAGCTTTAAAATTTAGCGCTTTGGTCTTGTCAAGTGCATTTTATGGCATTTTTGGATGAAATAAAAAAGTATAAGGAAGTTTTAAATTTAGTGTGGACATGCTGCGACGAAGTCACAGGGAAAAGCTATTTAACAATAAATGAACAAACCTGACGAAGAATTTTCCGCCATACTTCGAGGCAAGATTAAACTATTAGCAATTCACAGCGAACTTGAATACCACGCTCTCTAGATACCGGTAACGCCTTAGGGATTTTACTATTAAGATAACAGTCTATTATTGATTTCAAGATAGCTCTTTTGGGGCATAGTAACTTTAAACCACTAATATCTGTTTAATTCCATCTATTTGTTAGTCCATTATGAGTTACTTCGGAAATTAATTAAGATAAGCAAGGTCTTCCATTTAACTTGTTGATACTAATGTATATTTTCTATTGCGGTAGATATACGGGATTGCGGGATTACAAATAGTTCTTCGGGGAAATAGAGCCATTTCAATGGATTCAACTTCGTGCCTTGGAGTTGGAACTTCAGTTGTGGAGTACTATCCATATTGCATGTCCAGTAATGCACCGCCCACGGCGAGTTGAGACTCCGATGGATACAAACCTGAGTTTTGCATCCAAAGAACCGTCAATAGTTCAATAGAAAGGGAACCTTAAAAAGGTGTTGTAAGATTTGTATTGATATGTATTTAAAGTATACATAAATCGCTTTGAATGTTGGGGATTGCTACAGCAGAATAGTACAAAAATATAAAACAATTGTGCAAACATCAACAAACGGACACCACGACTTTCCTTACAAGTCAGGCGCTGACCTCTATACACATAACATGACAATGGGATTTAATATTAGCAGCGACTTTACCGTAGCTTCATACATGTACAAGAGGTTATTTTCTCATACACTTTAGATAATCCATAAATAACTATATATGGGTAGATGTAAAATCACAGTGAGTACAGTCAAGTAATACAAAGTCTTAATATTTTACGGGAATTATTTCTAAGAAAGAAGAATGAGCTAGTTTACAAAGTATTTAGATTTAAATGAATTGCGATACGCTGTTTTGGTACGATGAAACATGTTTAGCAAATACTTTAAGTTGATAAGTACGCAATGTCATATTTTAGATATTTTAAAAAAGAAACCAAAATTAAAATTAAAATTAATTATTTTCTTTGGTATTTTATATCGTTGGTTAAATTTCTAGAGAATTTGTTATGGCAGCGTATAAGTTATTAAAGATTATACATTATTAAAGATTATTATTGCAATATTCTGCAAAGTGCCATACAATTTACTACGAATACAACTTTAGTGACGTAAGACACAACTACCATACATTTTTCTTTCAGCACGAAACGTGTTTTACTCGGTTTAAACAAGGTAACTCGTTGACTGTTAGAGTAAAAGCCGCCAATAGGGGCCACCCTTTTAATAAGTCTCTCCTCCCCCCTTGTCACTTTTCCAATTTGAGCATGTAAAATTTGCCTTTGCCACACTTGACATCCCTTCCCCCCCAAGCGCGTGACGTATTAAACGAATGGTCGCTAAGGCTTCTGGCGAAGGTCATCGACTGCTGTCGTGTAACAAAAGCCAGGAACGATGATTTAGCGTGCCCTCCAAGGCACAGGAAAATTCTGAAATATATCCAATCTATTGATTGCCCACGCCCAACGTTGCTTAACTTGACATCGCATGTAGTATCTGATAATCCAATGTAGTTACATTCGGTCATGGTATCAGGGTCATGTTCTCCTACACTATTCATAATAAAGTAGATTTTTCATCGTGTACAAAGAGAGGGATGCGGAGCTGACAAATATTGCCTTCAGCTTTAAATCGATTAGTTGTTATGCTAATGACAAATGAAGAATTTTATTCTGCTTTTAAAAAAAAGAATCTAACAAAACACGAAGTGAAATAACCTATTAAAATAACTCATCCACCATCGCAATCAAATTCAAAAGATAAACACTAGAATGTCCGAACATTACCAAGGATACTAAAATTTAACAACGTGTCAGTATTAACAGCATATGTTTTAGTGTTTAATTGTGCGTGCGGTTATGTCAGCCAGAGGCAGAACGTCTGATGGCGCCCGAAGGCTCAGTGCCATAAATTACCATCCAACTTGCTTTTAAAATACAACCGATTCCATTACCAGAGAGCTCCCGTTGTGTTGCGTGACTCTCCACATTTGTTCGACCCGCAACTATCCGTTGTGAGATAACACAAACAACAGTCTAGACGCTATGTAAGATTCATTTGTTTAATTAAGCTGACTGTCTTAGAGGCTTATTTGGATTCATTTATACAAATAAGGTGTAGTGTCACGATTTATTGTTTTGTTTTCAAATTAGTAAGGCTATTTATTTTTTAGATATGTTCTTTTTGTTGTAATTAGTGTTCATCCAACACAAACCTTCTTTTTTTTGTTTAATTTTCCTACATTTAGATTCTGTTAGTGATTTGATTAAGAATAGAGAATTTTGGATTTGACTAATGCCTTTTTCTTTAACAACTAACTTTAAAACGTTTTTTTAACAAAAGCATAAACCGACTTCAAATCTAATAAATAGTAAAAAAATAAACCCCCAAAGCAAATTTATTGACAGAACATTCAGCTACATGTTTTATTACCCTTGAGAAATCGATTGCCAAAAAATAAAGACAAGTAAAGCTAGGTAAAAAGGTTTTGTTGGGTCTGCTTTAAGGGCTTATTATTTACTTTTGAGTGTATTTGATGTCGGTTTATGTTTCTATTAAAAAAAAGTTTATTTATTCATTTTAAGTTGCCATAATAAACAAATTTCAATTTTAGTTGGGCAAGTCCATATTAAAGAAACTCAGAACTTTCTTTCACTTTTCTTTGAAACCATAAATTAGTCAAGCTGACGATGATAAGAAAGAAAAATAGAAAACTACAAGGGTTCGGTTTTTACCATATATCGAAGGAATCCTAAAAAAACAATTAAAAATACATGACCAAACTAAATATACATACCTGCCGCTTAAGGACAGACGGATAGATATGTCGAAACTGTATAATGTTTAACGTTTTTTACCCTTAATTGACAAATGGAAGAACGGATGGACATGACGAAATCCGTTTTGGCCATGTGCCTACGGAACAATTATATTTGACAAAGAGATGGACGCATAGATATGACGAAGCTATAAATTAAGTCGCAGCAAATGTGATGCGTTACGATTTTGAATACGCACTGCAACACGCCGCGCCGCAGTGCACCTAGCCTTAGAATGTCGAGTTGACAATTTGCGCGTCAGATAAGTTTGCACGTATCAAAATGCGGAGCGATAATTTTCCGTATATTGTTTTGTTAATCTCATTTAAACTAGTACCTCCACCACGCAGAAACTTATACGGCCAGTCTAGTAAAGACCGGTAGAAGCTCGTCTAAATAATCAAAATGATGCAACTTGAAAACATTTTCTGACCTAACTCTGGTTTTCCTGGATCAATCCTTACTAAATAAAAATGGGACGAATCTGTGGGTTAATCCTTTCTTATACATAAAAAAAATCCAAATCAGTTTATAAATGACATAATTCTGACTTCTGAGGTAATAAACATTAAAAAAACACACAACCTAATTGAGAACTTCCTCCTTTTTTGAAGCAGATTAAAAAAAAAAATCCTATAAATTGTCTATAAAGGGTGTACCTTCAAGAGCAGTAGACCTTCTAAGTAGAACAATGAGCTACTACTTACAAGGTCTTTGTTTAAGAGGGTAAAATTTATATTTTCTAACTAACAGTTAATTAAGTCTTTTTTAAATTAAAACAAAAGTACAAATTTAATACCACTTTTCATTGGTTTCACTTCAAAAACAGATTTTCACTCTCATTTTTATACCTTATTTTGGTTGAACATTAGAGAAAGGCTTAACTTTCTACAATCGTTTTCAATTATGTGCCTACGTCACAAAGGTAATCACTGTACAGATTCTGGCTCTGCGTTGATAAGTCAGCCAATCAGTACTTCTTTCTATGAATCAAAGTAAAGAGGTGATATGCATCAAAACTTATTTATTAGATGCATTGCTTGCTTGCAATCTTAAGTAACATATCAAGTTGTTTGTTTACATACACACCATTTCATTGATTTTCGGCCCTGAAGAAATGTGTGAAAAAAGTTTTTCGAACCGTTTAATATGAACTGAATTGGATCATTAATTGGTAATCGCATGTTAGTCACTGAAAGACTAAGTAATCCTACTTAGCAATCAAAAGTATTATACCGATGTATCAAAGGTCGCCTAGAATTAAGTTAGCATATTCACCCGGCTGCGTATCTTAGTACTATGTATGCAATGAAGTTATGCTACTCAAATTAAAAAATCTAGTGCAATACTGAAAACACTTCATAGATTTTATGTAGATGTATCAAGTACCTTTGTGAGATTTTATGTAGTAACTTTAGTTACGTAACGAATTGTATTATACAAGAAAGATACAAGATTCAAAGTAGAGAAGGAACAATCTATTGTGACATTATACCTGCATATAATATCCAGTAATAATAAAATACTTAAATTAAACAGGATATCTACATACAACACGTATTTTTAATTAAAAAGTTATATTTAAGTACTAATTATTGAAGGTAAATATACAAATACATAATAATAATAATTTAACAAGAAGATAATAATAATAATAATAATTTTGGACATATCAGATCGCGCCATTTTGTCTTTTTTGTGAATAGATACATATTGTACATAAATACACCCATACTCAAGACAAACACAAATGTTTGTCCAGAGCAGGAATTGAACCCACACCTTCTGCACAGCAGCCGGCCTCACTACCAACAAGGCTGCAAGGGAGTCAGATACAATAGAAAGGTAAAAAGACGGAGAAGGATATATGCTTGTTATAATGTAAAACAACTATAACCATATTCCACGTGGACGAAATATATCTACAGATAATGCTTGCCATAGCTATATACTATAATCAAGGAGTAGCGGCTTACATACGTACATTTAAAGAATACATACTAAGAAATTGCCAGACCGCCTTTGTCGAACCGCAGCTTTCGCTATAGAGTCGAAGGCACTCTCTCTTCCCCCCGTCCCATAGAAGCAGGAGTCCCGCAAAAGTCCGTGCTCGCCCCTATCTTGTTCCTTCTGTACACAAACGATATCTCTAAAACGATAGGTACCCAATTAGCACTCTTTGCGGACGATACCGCTATTTATACCATCGATAGGCAAGTGAGTCGAATCACTAAGAGACTTCAATCAAATCAGGTCATCTATATCCCAGATAGGCAAATACAGTTAGATGTCACTTAGAAATATGCTGACTCTTTACGTCACCTGCATCCGCCGCCCACTATTGTATGCTAGCATCGTCTATGCGTTATCTAAACGCAATCTCCAATAATCTCCAGACCCTCCAAAACCGCTTCCTCAGAGCGGCCTCCGGAGCCTCCTGGTACGTCCGTAACGCGGACCTGCACAGCTCCCCACGATTCCCCAATATCTGAAAGTCCTGTCAGTCCTTTTAAATGTACACAAAATCACTCGAATCGATTAACTGTCTACAACTTATCATCCCCCCGATCAACCTCGGCACGATCTCATTGTCCGGATAGCGAGATTAGTCTCTACGACCTCCCCTGATAGGGACCCCCCCCCCTAACACGACGCCGATGTCCCCAGGATACGCGAGGTACCAAAGTACCAAAGTAAAAAGAAAATCGCAATCGCAACCGCACCCACGTAACGGGGAACTCCCCTCCTGCCAGTGACTCACCTTCGGGTTCGAGACTCACGCCCACGAGAGCGACAACCCAAGCCGAGCCTTTAGACGTTGGGTGCTATATAAACTGAGGCTCCTACAAAGTCTCGCCCCAAAAAGCCCGGTGAAGCAGTTATGGCTGCAACAGCCAACTGCATAGTCAGTCAGAAAAAAAAACTAAGAAAGCATAATTTTAAAGAAACAAGCATTCAGTCTGATTTAAAATATTAAACCACTTTTTTTTCTTTTAGTAATGACCAATACTAATCTTAATCTCCATAAATCACCGCTGTTGAGCCTCAGTCTCTTGCGGTTAACCACCTCTCCAGATACAAATTGAGACATTGCCATAACTGCTTGGCCACATTTAAATATTATTATATTGAATTGAAATAATCGTCTCGCATCCCAATGAAAGCACTTTTGTATGAACTTTAAAATTTAATGGGTCTCCCATAAAAATTTAAAGATATTAAAACAGAACCAGTTATGTTGGTGATTATACTCTTTCTGCTTGTTGGTATGCATGTACATTTCTATGTATTTCGCAATTCATATTAATGCTTCTTTCTATTCTTCGCTAATAGGGATTATAAAAGTGAGAGTAAATCTGTTTATTTGTCATCCAATTCAGCTGAAATTTGACACGGGAATAATTAAAAAAAACGACAAAATAAATTTTATCCCGGCATATTGAAATCAAAACCGCAAAAAGACAATCCGAAGTCTCTCTTTTTGCGCACGCAACAATAAAGTACGCTATTGTCGTGCATAGATTTAACTGTTAGAAAATACCAAATTTCATAGACGTCTTTTATTTTATGAAGTATATGTATAATCAAAGAGTTGCTATGGAGTACCCACGCCAATAACCGAGCTTAGCGCGGAGGATCCCCTGGGAAAAAGCTAGTTCTTAAGTCTTTATTTAATACTAGCTTATGCCACTGGCTTCGCCGGCCCTAAATTTCGTTATCAGCGTAGGTTCTTTCCTCTTTAATGGCATAATACATTCGTGTCTGTGAAACCATGGAAATATACATACAAAATTTCAACCCAATCGGTCAAGCCGTTAAGTAGTTGACATACCGACCACAGCGCCTACTACCGGGTCCAATTGTTTTTTTAAATCATCCAGGAAACCATCGAAATACCTATCTAAAATTTCCGTTTAGCCGTTTTAAAGTTATGTGAAAAAGATCGGTACGGAAGGATAATTCTTACTACCTGTTGTCCTTTTACCCGTTTTCCCGTAGGAATGAAGCATTTTCCCGCGGGAAAAAGTAGCCTATGTCCATCAGGGATAATGTCGGCTTCTAATGGTAAAAGAATTTTTAAAATCAGTCCAGAAGTTTCGGAGCCTATTCAATACTTGTTTGTATTCAAACAATCAAATCTTTCCTCTTTATAATATTAGTATCGACATACAACTGTTGTATTTGTCGAGTTACTTCTAACTATTTCAAGATACAAAATAATTTAAAAAAATTATAGGAAATAGTATTAAAATGTATTTTTACAGATATGTTAGTTGTCGTCAGTGTGAGATAATGCGATACTTAAATATTATATAATAATAAATATAATCGATTTCTTAGACTTCTTCAAGCCGCAGGAAGCCGAAGGAAGTGGCGGCTCCGGACTTATAACTGCATGAGGCCTATTTTCAGCAGTAAAATTCTTTCGGCTATAACAATAAATATTCCTATCCAATGGTGCACGAATTCTGCTAATTGGCGCCATCTTTGTTAAGATATGATTCTATTTCACGACAGGGTGTCAAAATAGATCTTAGATCTATGAGCAAAGACGATATTAGTCAAATTTTATTAGTTTACTATCATATTTCTAGTACGGTTGATCCTAAATATATCATAGTATAATAAGTCCTTAGTCTCCTGATATTTGTCGTACAAAAAACAACATAACAAAAATATAAAATCTGAATTGTAACGTCTGCCAGGCGTTGGGTAAAAATAAAAAATACCGAGCACATTTCAGTGATAATGGCACCATAATATATGCAATAAATTTTGAAGACATGTAATATGGGCTACCATAAAGATTACAAAATTTTAAAAAAGGTACTTTACCTCTGTAAGCTTGTACAGTTATAAAAGAGATATGCTATGAAATAATGGCCGCTTTACTCTCTCTCTAAATTGTTTCTAAATCGCTTTAAAAGCTTTGGAAGCATCCACTCATTTTCCACTAACGATTATTGACGAAATAAAGTGATAAGGCACCTTGTAACCAACATAGTATATTACTATAAATAAGATAGGGGTCACATAAAAACTTAGAGATCAATACACTAACATAATTTTATGTGCTAAATTGTAAATAATCAAAATAGTAGGCGGTAGATACGGGTTGTCACCAGACAGCCTTCTTGCTAGTTTGTTTATTATCTACAGAAAAGTTCACGACAATAATCTATATTCAATTTTTATCTCCATGAACTGCTTGGACCAGTTACGACACTTATTGGGTGCGACTGACAGAAAAAATATTGTCAGTATAAAAGATAAAATTCTTAAAAAATCATTCAAGTGCCAGTCGGACTCGTACACCTTGGGTTTTGTACCACCTTTTATGTTTACCAATTTTTAAGAACATAAACAAAAACAAAAACTGTGCTACTAAGCGGTCACCCATCCAATGAATTACCAAGCCTGACATTGCTTAACTTCGAATATAGTTTTTAATAAACAAATGTATAACTATTTCGCTTAATAATCTAGACTATCTTCGCTAGATGCCGCTGAAACGGTAATTTAAGATGGTAATGGCTCGGACCCGTCTCACACTTGGTCGGTTTTTATTATTTGTTGTTATACTTTAGAGATTACACTATAATCAGTGCAAGTTTAAAGCTTGTGTGAGTTTCTTGTATGGGGATCACCCTAAATTTTCACTTTTTAATATTGTTATTTATTTGTTAGGTAATCCGCACTTATTTATAACTCATATCCTGTGAAAATTTTAGGCCTCTACCTATACTTCCGTCTTAAAGATTTAAACAAAAAAATTTGAAAAACTATTAAAAAATTGTGGGGGCTGTCTGTTAAGTTAATTAGCTCAACCATTTCAGTGGTTGCTCCTTGCTGATTTATTCAATGCATGTTTAAAGTGAACAGAAAAAACGACAATTCGAAGCATCAACGTTTTGCCATGAATGACAAGTAGCCATGTCCGCGTGACAATAGGTCTTGTCTCGTATCTACAATAATTGGTTGGATTGAACAAGATCAACATCTTTCCGCTCTCATCAAAGAGCATTAGCTTGCCCCACCCGGGTTATAGGAGAAGTGTAAGGACCGAACTTGGAGCAGCCCTGTAGCCACAGATTAGGGCCGATATACCGTCGAACGTAGAGACTCACGCCGGGTTCCAGGAACTCCATAAAGTGTAGTTCGCGTGGCGTTGGTCTCGGGTTATGGCCGCTCAATCGTATAATCACAATGGTTCATTAGGCAGGCTTTATTTCAGAAATGTTGTAAGCCCACGATTGGACAAGGACAGTCCTTAAATAATTATGACCTTGAGAGGATCAGGAGCTTTGCCCAAGATTTAAGTTAACTTGACATAAATATTTATACACCTTAAATAAGATCCCTGTATAATTAGCCAAGTTTGGATACCTTTAAAGTGCAGCAAGCGAGTTACGAACCCCAGCTTATTATAGTACTCTTTTTAGGGTTCCGTAGCCTAATGGCAAAAAACGGAAACTTTATGGATTCGTCATGTCTGTCTGTCCGTCCGAATGTCACAGCCACTTTTTTCCGAAACTATAAGAACTATACTGTTGAAACTTGGTAAGTAGATGTATTCTGTGAACCGCATTAAGATTTTCACACAAAAATAGAAAAAAAAACAATAAATTTTGGGGGTTCCCCATACTTAGAACTGAAACTCAAAAATTGATTTTTCATCAAACCCATACGTTTCTATGGATAGGTCTTCAAAAACGATATTGAGGTTTCTCATATAATTTTTTTCAAAACTGAATAGTTTGCGTGAGTGACACTTCCAAAGTGGTAAAATGTGTCTCCTTTAAAATCTTGGTTCCATTATCTTGATTCTTTTTACGATCGCTTACGTCGTTTTTCTGACTGCCTTGTCAACCTCCTCGTCAAGTTCGTATTCAATTCTTTTAATGTGCATAATATAGAACTGTGAAGCGCACTTCCTAAGGATAGCCGCATTGCTAATCTAAACAGGTCTTCAAAGAAAAGTTGACAAAATATTACCTCAAGCAGTTCCAAAAATAAATGAGTATAATCCTGTTTCTTTTTTTCTAGTGAAGCTATTTTTATCTATTCCTGAAGTGTTTCTGTTAATGTTTATAGTTACACAATGTACTTTGGTATACATACACACGACATATGTATTAACTTGGTTTTATTTTTATGTATTTATGTGTGTTATATATACCTATGTATGTATAGTTATTTTAATTATATAAATTTCCTAATCATTGAAAACCTTTATAGGTTAGTGTATGTTAAATTAGGATTAATAAGGAGTCGGTGGTGGCCGAGGGGTTTAAATTTCACTTCACGTCCCTAGTGTTCTAACCCCGGGGTCGGCGTGTACCAATGAGTCTTTTCTTAATTTCTCAAGTACACTGATTAATTTATTCACACCACTGGCTTTTCGGTGAAGGAAAACATCGTGAGGAAACCTGCATACGTCAAGAAAAAAAATGACGTATGTGAAGTCCACAATCCGCACTGGGCCCGCGTGTGGACTATGGTCCAATCACCGTCGCTTAAGAGGGTAGGCCGTGCCCCAACAGTGGGGACGTATGAAGGCTGGCAAGTAGTAGTAGTAGTAGTAGTAGTAGGTTAAATTAAAATAGAATAGGTTTTTTCCTTACACTTATGCGTACATAGCCAAGTTTTAATGCACCGTCAATGTCTATGGTTTAGTCTATGGTTACCTGATAGAGAGTGCTATATAGATTAAGCTCGCATTGTACACTTTTTTTTGTGCAGAAAGAATAAATAAGTAAAAAACAATAAACAATTAAAACAAAAAATTTATAAATATGTATCAATGACAATTATTAAACGCGCATTTTTTTTACTACCCAGTGAATACTAAATATTATTTCAACTATTTTCACTGTAAAACTTTAGCCAAAAAGTACATTCGACGCGATCTCTTGCTGTCACTGACTATTACGAAACCAAAGAATCTTACACCGCCGCGCGCCGTGCACTATAAAAATGGTCATTCAAATTCGAATTCCATCTTAAAAAACTTGATCGGGTTTTGTGGTCGCATCGTAAATTTCGTGCTTTGAATGCCTTTGAACTTGCCCTTTAAAGGGCGTATATCGTTTTACAACGGATTGCAGTCCTGCCGATAAATCTCCGTTATGGTCGCTCTGCTGATAGCTAATCGACTGGTCGTTATAATAAAAATGGTGAACCCGGCTTCTTTTGTCTATGACTTCGCGTGGGAAACTGTTTCATGTGATTTGAATAGGGTAATTTTGCTGAGGTCTACCGTTAGGCACGACCGGAAGAGTATATAGTGATGTAATAAAAACTTTAAATGAGATATGAGCTGGAAAATAACAATCGGCATGACTTTTTTTTTTAATTATAATTATTAGGGTTTTTTTGCCACAATCCTTACTAATATTTTTGTGAGTCCGTTTGTTAGTTTGTTTTATTTTGCTTAACTTCGCTATACGGAGCAACCAATCGAGCTAATTTTTGCACTAAACTTTTTGAAGGGACGGAGGACATAGGATACTTTTCATCCGAAAAACCAAAATATCCCACAGGAAACTATAAACGAATTTCACGTGGATGAACTAGAGCTTGCCATAGCAAACTTTCTTTTTACCATTAAGGATTTGCCGTAGAAATCCCACGCCGAACAATTCAGCGCTCAAAATAGCTAGTGGTGTACTTATATCTCTTAAATATATTTTTTTTATGTCTACACAACTCATCAATATTTAGCCTGTGACTAGAAGTCTTAGTTGTAGATACAACACTAAAACCAATCGGAAAAATATATTAATAAACAAAATCAACATTAATTTATATAAATCACTGTTGCTTTCAAAAATAGCTGAGCGTTTAAATCTTTTGCATAGAAAGGAGTTAAAAACCTTTCAGTAGTTTAGATTATAAAATAAGAAAAATTATAAATTTATGAACCTAAAATACATCTATTTCTTTCAATACAGGCTTTTTAGAAAAGCTAGAACTTTTAGGACAACCATTACACCTTTGAATAGCTTCACAATTACAGTTAAATGACAAACAGCCAAAATCACTGAGAAATCCTGACCACGGCCAACGACGTTGCTTAACTTTCAATCTTAACTTAACTTCCAATCTTAACTTAACATACATATAACTAACTCAAGCTCCTGACTTTTGATTGCATATTTTGTGCTTTTATTTTATACATTATGTTATTAAACAGTCAGAATAATAGTTAGCCAAAAGAAAAAGCGTCACTACATTTATTTATCTGTTCGTCATGCGCTGGTATAGTTTTCATAAAAAATTACCGATGTGGCTAAATGCTCTAAACAAGGTATTGATTTCACTGAAAAAAAATTATAACATTTTAGAGACACGGGAATGTGGCAGACAAATAAATAAATAGCTCACGACTTGTTTAGGCCCCTTCTTTAGGCCCCTACAATTCTTTTCACACTTCGCAGCCTCTACTTTAGATTTATGAACGAACATCATTTCGGCACTGATCAGATAAGTGTGACGGATTGTTGAGTTAAATTTATACTGCTTTATTACGTAAAAGTGAATGGATGTTGAATGTTTCTGTTATTTGAGTAACACTGAAGTTTTATTTTGAAAATGGTTTTATAATCTGTTTAAAACGTTAAGAAGTATTTTACTACTGCTTTTATATGAAAAGTGGATAGTAATTAGAAAAGGAAAGTAGTAATTACGTAACAACATAAATAAAATCAGTCACGTACCAGTTAGACTCGCGTACTGAGATGTCTGTATCACTATAGAATATTAAAACTAATTCTTTGGGAAATAACAAAATATATAATTATGTGCATGTAGTAACAAGATTCCATAGCAACATGTAATTCATAAAAATCTATGAAATCCATACTATTATAAATCGCAAGTTTGTTTCCCTTTCCTTTTTTTACACCGTAACCAGCATCTAATTAAGCTAATATTTGGCACTAATAGTCGAGAAAAATTCAAATGTTTCTGCAACATAACGAAATTCCATGTGGACGAACTAAAGCTACATCTAAAGCAAACTTTCTAACTATGATCAAGGAATTACGGTGAAATCCTCTCTGATACTCGTAATTAGCACAAGCGCAGCCACTGGCAAAAGCTAGTAACAGCTAACATTGGTGTCCACAACAGAGCAGAGCAATGCTTCTCCTGAGAGCATAGGTTACTAATTAATAAGTCGCCCTTCTTCTTCATTAAGGATAGCTGACGTACGGTATTTAATCTCACAGGCGGTATTGAGCCCTTAAGTCTTGGGAGAGACATTGCCTTCCTGTTAATTTTGGACCGCCAGCTTGTTTAATTTAACTAAGGTTAGTAGCAGAATAGCATTAAAAAAATGTAGAATAAAAAATTTATGCGTATATATTATTCAAGAAGGGAGTGATTAGTTTTTTAACGGGTCGGCAAAGCACGAGTAGGTAATGTTCGTAGTGTTGCCAGCGTCCAAAGGCTACGGTGACGGCTTGACATCAAGCCGGCCATACGCTGGTTTGCTACATAAGTAGTAAAAGTTTTAAAAAAAAACGTAATTGGATTGCGAAACTGTGTGGTGGTTTACATAAAACACAAGCCTGTGACTTTAATCAGAATCAATGCAAAGATGACTTAATTATAAGGCTGTGACATGGCGACACCTAGCGATACTAAATTCTTAAAAGCTAATTTTGTTGGGAAATGAAAGTCTTCTCCATTTTTTACATACACCTTGAAACATTATTTACGGAAAAAGAAATTGAAATGTTTTTTAAGTCACGAAGTGGTTACCCAACTGTAGCGCGCTAAGATTAAAATTCAGGTTTCTTTACACTTCTTGCTTAGATACCTAGATAAAATCAATTTCGTGAATTTTACGTTTTTCAATAAATTTGATCTTTTGAACTCCTATCTGTGCTGAAATCAATACAATTCTTATGATACGGAAACGGTTTTATTTAGTTCCCTACTAGTAGATCTCCGTTTCCGCTGTTACTAGTACCAGAATATACATAATTATGTACCTATAGACATAAAATATAGGAGTCTGTGGGTGATAGGTAATTTTTTTTAATTTAGGGTACGTATATGAATTTATTGCAGGCCAAATTCAGTACATACAGCCAAAATTCAAGATGTCCCCTGAATTACGTATGATGCAAGAACTAAAAGGGAGTATTTTATAAACTTACCCATCCACTTAAAAGCTGAAAGATTCGTAAAAGCTAAATAATTCGTTATCGGGCTATTTTTCAGAAGTGGCAATGTTAAAGTGGACACGTCACATATCGCAGAAACGATGAATGCTGCGGCAGACGAGACCTTACGTCGAAATGATTGCGTTTAATGCTTAATTATTTTTTTATTTTTGCTTTCAATTTTAAATAAAAATAAATCGCATACATTTCAACTTAACCGAATCTTTAGATCTCTCTAATTAAACATCTATTATTATCAAGTACAAGATTAATTAAGCTTTTTACTTGAAAACACAAATAATACAGTTCTTCGCTTAAGTAATTTATTAAATCAGAATTATTTAATGTCTTTCTCCCACTCAAACCATCTTGGTAAGAGTTGTGGGTGGAGATAAATACAGTTAAGAATAACTAATGAAACAAGTAATATTTATTACTACCCGGTTACCGTAACGCATGGTAGGAAGACAGTATGAAACTTGTTGGCTGTTATGAATTTTCACGGTTTCAATCACTTTTTAATGAACTGTGAACCGCGGCTGGGTGGTGTCTTTATGCAATGGCAATCAAATCTACATCAAATAAATACAGTTTATTTCTTATTATTAATAAATGTAATATTACTGTACTAGCTTTTGCCCGTGGTTTCACCGGCCCTAAATTCGGTTATCGGGGTGTGATTGTGAACGGCAGCTCCTCGAAAAAAAGAAAATTTATTAAAATACTCTGAATAAACTACATTTCCCGCTATAAAATTTGTACATACCGAATCTCTTTTAAGCGTTTTTGTTCACTTTCACACACAAAACAGTTTGTGTTGTTTTTTTGTTATTATTTCTTTGAATTTCTTCGTTTTTCAAATTCGAAACATTCTTTAGTACGAGCTATGAGCTATGAAATTAGACAGATATATAACATGCATGATAATATAATACTATACGTACAATATTATCATTATTTATAGCTTCGTCAAAAGTTACAGCATATCTTTGAAGGCATGTGATAATGGACCTTTTAAAACATTATGATATGCGACGCCCAAGTTACAAAAGTCAGCGTTTAAGAGGATACACTTCGCGGCGCCTCGCCTCACTTATTTTTGACAATTGCTGATCAAACACCACGAAATTTTGCAGACATGTTCTAGTGTTAAATATCTAGGTTTGCAGTGTGCCAGTTTTCTATAAAACTTTATAGTTCAAAAGTTATACAGAATTCTAGTTTTTCATACAAATGGTTTTAAAAAACAAATGAGAAATTCGTTTGTAGGAAGCCCGCTGCGAGGCGCCGCGAATTGTATCCTCTTAAAGTACTTAAATACTGAAATAGATACAGCGGTATTTATGCAATGTGCTAGTACAAAAATCAACAAATGTAGTCTTTATTATTGTAAATGATAATAAATGAAAATAATGTCATCACTAAAATAACTAATATATAACGTAAGAAATAAATTGGATAGTTATTGTTTAATTAACACGTACTTTATTATAGACACGTTATTTGTAATTAACTGTTACAGTATGAAAATAGTTAAAAAAGTCGCACTTAAACAAAACTTAGGCTTATTTTTTTGCGACATCAAAAAAGAAAGGACGTTATTAATTAGAATGATTTTTCAACATTTTGTTTCATATCTCCGGATTTCGAATCTCTTGAATGTTTTGTTCATGTAGAAGTCGAGGGAGGTTTCATAAATAAAATATTATATTCTAATTTAGAAATGTAGGTTAGGTAATGTGATTTATTGTTCTAATATAATAAAATTATAGTACACGATGCAAACGAATATTAAAAACACAATATGAATAAAAGATTTAACCGACTTCTAATATAAACCAAAAAGCGAATAATAAGAATAATGTATTTAACACTGATAGTGATCAAGCTGGTACTAGATGATTCGTCTCATCTCTTCACACCTAAGAATTCAATTAAAGTTAACGTGCACCCGCTTCAGCGACTAAGAGATTCGTGACTCGTAATCGCTTTTTGTGGAAGTAAAAAATAAAATAAACGTATCTCAACGCTATCTATCCATTCCCTTGCTTGTTTACAGAAAAAAAAAAAAACGGACCAGAGAACAATGAATAATGATATGAAATATTCTTAAAACTACTATTCTACTAAAGGACTTGATAATGAATATACTCATTTGGAAATAGAAGACGGTACAAGAAAAGAAACAAAAGCGATAACTAACAACCAGTAAATTACAAACAAGATTTACGCGTTCCATTCATCATTCGAGAATTAATCTATTCGATTCCTCAGTATTGCCCGGAGATATTTCTATATTCTTCAAAAGAATTCCATTTATTCGAACGCGGCATCCACCGACTCCCTTCATATTTCTCTGGAATAACAAAAGGCTCGGGATGGAGGCATGACCTCTCGTGAAGGCGAGGCGTGCGCGGACTTGCACGTGGTAAAAAAACCGCAGGCACGAGCACGCAAATGAAATCGAAATATCGTAACGTCTGGGGCCCGAGCCCTGGCAAGGTCTCGCCGAATGAGATACGGCCTTTTGATTAACCATTGTTGAGCAATACTACTATGGAGTCGCCACTCTATCCTTGCTGCTTCAAATTTTTGATGAGACAGAATGACACGCCTGGTATCTATTAATTTGCATATGCAAAACGTTTATTTGCCCCACGTCTGATGCATGGTGATTTATGAGGCATAATTGGGCCATTAGAATAGTTTTTTTTTAATTAATGGCAGGTTTTATACACGTTACGCAATAAAGTTTGCTCTTTTGATCGATATTCTGTTGGTTAGTATTAACTTCACGAAATATTAGTTTTATGTGATTATGTCTCAGGTTTTCCCCAAATGTACGCACCCCTAAATTACCATCTAATTTTTAACCACCACGGTTTTACGTAAGTCACGCTTTGGCCCCAAAAAGGAACAAACTTCCTGTCTTGGTAATTACATGCAAGTCGTTGGCCGACGCGTCGAGGGCTGGCCCCCATCTACATCACGCAATCTGAAGCTTTTGCAGCGCTAAATCACTCCATCCATACTACACCCTACTACCGTCTATATCCAACTTCTAAACTTCAAATCGAATCTTCAGATAATCATTAAAACTTCAACATCGAAGTTCAAATACCGAGCACATTTTCTTATTTAACTTGGAATGAAGTTCTCGATGGTTTCGCTCGTATTTACTTTACCATAATACTCGTGTGTAACTTAACAAGTAAGGCAAAAATCCCAGCCATTAATGTCGCAGTTGTCTAAAATAAGTGGCAACTCCAACGTTTTTAGTGGCACATAATCCAGTCGTTACAAAAAGTTCTCTGGCTCGCGATAAAACGTGCAATAAGAATAATGGAGCTATAAGTTTTCATATGTGAAGGGTATATAGGGCAGGCTAGGCGAGGAGTGGACGCGACCGTGGCGGGGCAGGTAGGGCTTACGGTAGCCAGAGCCTGGTTGCCGGCTCGGCCGATCCGCGCTCGGCTTTGTTGCTAGTACGCCACGAGGACAGGCACGTATCGGACGCCCGTCGCCGACACCGGCATAACATAAACACGCCAGAGTTGTATACGAACTTTTGTTGTGAAGTGTTGACTGAGACTGGGTGACTATCCCGAAAGTTGAGTGCGGGGGTGAATAGGGGTGTATGTTGTAACAGGGGCGGCGTGGGGCGCATTTGTCGGGAGTCTGGAGCAAAAGTGGCGGGAGCGGACTGCACTTTACATAATCACTGATAACTGGAGCTTTTGTATTTGTTGCGTGATAACGTAAGTACTACTTTGATTTACTTACAACTAGTTTGGCGCCTGCTTTGTGTAAGCTTTCTGTGTGGAAATAGGAAATATTATTTATGTTGTTTTGTAATGTTTTAAATGGCGTAGTTGTGAACTCGATAACTGTCTAACTGAATACTTAAATTGTTTTATGTTTATTAGCACTTACTGTAATCAATTTTATGTTTAAAGTTGTAAAGTATAATAGCATGGTTGAGTAAATTAAGTTGGGATTCAAGAACTTAACGGCATAACATGCTCTTAAAGTATAAGATTATCTCAATCATAGGTATTCGCTATAGTTTCAGTGCTTAATTAAATCTATCTATAGTACTATTATATAGAGGTAATATATATAAATATATATATATATATAGGGGTGAACTCTGCAACTACTAAACCTTTTGTAAAAATTCTTTTACTAAAAGAAAGGTACAGTATCCCTGAGTAACAAAAATGTTTTGATTGGAATAAGTTTTTAGTTCGAAATAACAATGTTTGTGAATGGAGTCGTAAGAAAAAAGGCAATAGTCCTTAACGATGCAACGAAGCAATATGAGTTGAACTGATTTTGGTGCAGGGATAGCTGGAGAAATTTCAAAGGATATAAAATACTTTTAATTTCGATCGAGAGTTCCCACGGGTATTCTTTTTCTTGTTGCATATACTTTTTAACTGTGGATATAATTAAATATCTTTGTGGCACCGATATGGGTTAAGGACAGAGAAAGAAAAATACAATTCTTTTATCCCGAATGAGAGTTCCCACGGGAATAAGTTTTTCCTCGGATAAAACCGCGAAGATTGACTTGATTCATATAAAGCAATTCTATGAATCGCTCATGGAGTCACTTTATATAATTAAGGTGTAAATTTGTTGAAGATTTTATTTGTATTTCGTATCAAGAGATATGTGAACTAAACTTTATATTTATGGCTATGATATACACATATGAATTCAGACGAATACATATATTTTTACTATACTAGACAGTTTACCGGCACTAAGATCGTTAACGTGCAACAGAAAAAATGTGTTGTACTTACATTTTTGAGCAATTTAGCTCGGGCTACTAAATCGGGCTACTGAAATACAAGCGTAGTGTCATAAATACTAAGAGTAACTTAGATAACAGCATGATTATATGCCTAAATTTCACAGTAAATCACACTCACGAAGAGTAAAAAATATAAGAGTAAAAATAATAGGTACATTAACAATATCAATTTAACACATATTTTGGAGACAATTTACTTTAACCATAATATTAGAATCAGTATTCATACTCAACATTTTAACTTAATATAAAACTTGTCTGCATACGCTATACATAATTGATAATATCAACTACGCAATCTCTATACAATATTAGATACGGACTGGAATATAATCGCAGCCTTGCTGAATTCCAAGAGTAATAACAGCTTAGAGTAAGGTTGACCAGCAAAGAGCGCCCGCGGCAAAAAACTATTGTACGTAAATTTCAAAGCTCAAAAATATCTTAATATGACCTTTACTTTATTTAAAAGAACGAAATGTATTAAACACAACATATAAAGAAATTTTACCGTTTTTATACTATAGATTTTTATCTCGTATTGGAAAATAATGTAAAAAAATATTGAAATTATAACTAACTAACCTTCAACTAAAACATCATTACACCACAAATACCAACCATTTTTCGATCCATAACCGACATCTTATTTTTAGAATCCAGATATAAGACAAATAAATCACAAAATCAGTTTTTAAGACTTATAATGTTATTAAATGCTTTTTTAAGTATGTAAAATTAACTTTCTAAGTGGACAAATTACCCGTTAGTAGATATATCTATCTAACTGTTCCCCCTGTGTAGCGCATATGACCACTACAATTGTCCGTATCTTAACGGCTCATCTGTCCTGACTTATCACTACAAAAGCTCGTAGCTCAGACTACGGACACTGACACACGGACAGAAAGATCTAAATCATAATAAACTAGATTGCTCTCTGGCTTTATCAAGTTTTCCTGGTACGGTTGCACCTTTTTGGTATTTTAAAGTTAGGTAGTGTATGAAATAATACTGGTTTGCATTTTGTACCTACTTATAACTTTTAAGAAATACACATAATAATACTAATTTAACTATATTATAAAGATACCATCTAACCTATATTAAAATGATAATTGACATAACTATTTTAGTGTATACAATTTTTTTAACCGTAAATACATTATAAATTTTACAGTGTTTCTGTTTCCTTGCCTTTTAACGGTTTAACCATTGAAATATTTGGCAAGTTCCCAAATTGCATCTTGGGAAAAGACATTGGCTTCTTAAAAAATCCGGTCAATTGCGAGTAAGACTCGTGCACCGAGGGTTCTGTAAAAGGTAAACTGTATTGAGGGACAAACTTAACTTTGCCGTTGGACAACTGTTCTCCTAATACATCAGCATAGATCGCGGTTAGTTTACCAACTGCAAATAAGTTTATAATCGCAAAAAAAAAAAAAAAAAAAGTATTTTTTTGTGAGGTTGGAACAAATATACGGTTTTCAGATTTTCTTCCCTTATGTGTGCTGTATGGCATTGGATCTTACCAAATTTTATGATTCTGGGTTAACGGGAAGTGCCCTATAATTTTTGATTTATCTGGGTACAATATGCGATAAAAATATCCGTATTTCGGCCTTATTTTTTATTGCCTTGACTAAAACAGCTTAATTTTTTTTACAATTTTGAGAGACCGTAGACCTTAGTATTTGATATAAATTACAACTTCATACCTTGAAAAAGGGTCTTGACAGACAGACTAACGGACAACAAAGTGAATCTATAAGGGTTCCTTTTTTCCTTTTGAAGTACGGAACCCTAAAAACATCAAGCGTGAGTCGGATGCCTTACTATAATAAAAAGCCGCCGAAGGAACCTCACGCTGAAAACTGAATTTAGCTTGTGTTTTTTTATTTTTTCTCAGTTTAGTTATATGTACAGATACTAAATTGAATTAAATCTTATTATTTGGTTTAGTTATCCTGTAATCAAGTCCAACTCCTCAATCGGTTAGCAATCCAAGTAACTAATTTGTTTTTTATTATTTTGTTTATACACTAGCACTTTTTCGTGCTAGAATTTATTAAAACTTTAAGCCTAACGTGTATCTATCATAAATGTAAAAAAATTTGTAAAAGCCAATAACTCTGTGATCGTCCTAGTTTAGTGATAAGTATTTATCGTGATTACTTCTAAGATGTTAATAAACTGATACATTTTAAAAAATAAATCTAAAGAATCAGTTTTTTGAAATGGTTTTTTCTATTATTTTTGTTTGTTTACTTTGCTTTTTTTTCTCATTTTATTAACAAATCAAACAATATAAAACTAACTGCAAAGTAATATCTAAATAAAAACAGATACTTTCAAATAAAAATCACTAAACCCAATATTTAATATTGATTAAATTATTTAGGCTTACTGTTATTATTATTTTTAATTTAAACATAATTTGAAAAAGCGTAAACCCTGCCTAAAATCCTAGAATCAATTAGATTGCGCACGCGCAGCTCGTTGCACTCTTTTCTGCGAACGGCCCTGACTGGGTGCCCTCTGTCACGGAATTATAACGATCTTTATAATTTTGCCTAAGTATTTCTTAAATATCTTTCGACGACTTGAGAAATTCAAAGAGATTTAAGCATCCAATCTTAGTTATAATACTTGAGTAACATTTTAAATAGAGGTAAACTTGATTTTTTATTTTCAATACTTTATCAATCTTTTAAGTAGTTTCACTTCTTGTACTTTTATAACGTTTTGTTCTATTACCTTAATATATTTTTAACAATTTAATTTACATTTAAGAGATAATACAATAATAAGTTCATACACAGTGAAAGTTATAATCTTCTTACCAAGTTTACTATTGTAGAGTTTACCCATCACACATTACGAAACAGGTAAGATTTGTATTATAAAATTAAATAAATATTAATAATAAATATACAGGCTGGAAAATAAAAGCCATGGTTGGAGGGAAAGTACTCTAAATATTGATGATGACAAATTTTACTAAAAGGTTACATCTTTCTCCATTATATTAAATTTTCTCTATTATTTTCTAAAACATATATTTTTTAAACTGGATTTTTGGATATAACACATGTTCAAGTGGGGAACTGAAATATGAAAAACATTCGGTATATTGTTTGACATCAGTCGAAAGGCTCATTCATTAGGATCATTTTCTTCAAAAATAACATAATGTCTTAAATTTAAAATACCTAAAAGATAAAAAGAATTTATTAACTTTTATTTAATAATTAAATATTTGTTGTTAATCAAGCAATCAGTAGCTATTATAGTATTTTATAAATTTTATGTGGCAGGTAGTGTAGAATAAAGTTAGTGTCAAATTAATTATATATCGGCAGTAGAACTCCCTTCTTCTGTCATTGTACCTGCAATTGGTTGCCGTCTCATCGTCATTACTTTAGTATGTATGTATACATTACACATTAGCAAAGGCATTAAGTGCACTAGTTAATTAGAAAATCCTTTGGCATGCGCAACATACGTTAAAACATAAATATAAGTTAAAAGCCGGTAGCAATTTATTTTACGTAATGCTTGGCAGAACAATTGCACCTAAACATATGGATGAAAATTAATAGTAAATAGTGATATTAAGTATAACAAGTGGAAATATTAGTACTAAGCGTATTCTTTAATTGAAGTAAAACATGCTCTAATAACGCTTCTGCAGATATATCTATTACTTACTTTATATCGATGAACGCATAATTAAGTTAATAATAACAGCTGATTAATGATAATTGTAAGATCGTGAAATGCGTTTTTCTTTAAAATTATTAACGGAAATAATAAAATTTATGTTTATTAGATTTTAAACTTGACAAGGTATTTGGTATCATGCGATGAGTGCCATGTCGCCATACTCAATATATGGAAGTTGAAAACATCAAATTTTTTGAAAAGATCCAGTTTATTTTATTAACCATTAATCATACCATTGGATATAGCTCGTGAAGCACTTTTAGGATCAATAATCAATATTTTAATATCGTGTATAGTTTTCAAATAGTCGAGGGAGATCACTTAACGTTTCCACCCTGTATAAATATATAAATTGGCTCACAGATATGACAAAACTCAGTCCAAAATACTGGTTATAGACCTAAAAACTTTGCACAGAGGTTCCTGTTATAATGAAGGTGAGCACTAAAAAATTTTTTATGAAATAAATTTCAATAATTTTTTGGTTTTACTCATACCATAGACAGTCGCGGGAATAAGCTAATTAGTCATAATAATATTATTATAGTTGCTTTAGATTAATATTGTTTATCAACAGCTGCTAAAAAATGGTGACGCCACTAGGCGAAAAATACTTATCAATATTTTACCATTTTCAATGCTTTTTATTTTATAAATCAAACAAATTATTACTTATTTGGTTTTTTTATACCACTAAGGTGGCAAGCAAGCTTAAGGTCCTCCTGATGGTAAGCGGTCACAGTAGCCTATGGACGCTTATAACACCAGAGGTATCACTCGCGCGTTGTCGGCCTTTCAAAAATCTAATAACGTCTAGCTTGAAGAACCCCATACTGTAGTTCTTAGTTTTACAATCTATGAAGACAATGAATAGTTATAAAAAAAGAGAGTTATAAAATTCACTTGCAGCGGAACTAAGTAAGTGTAAAATTAATGTAAGAAAATTTAATAAAATACTATTAGAAAGTTTTCTCTCATAACTTGGTGGTTACACGGCCTCAGTAATCGACGGTTAAGAGTGAATCGTGACCACAAGAAACACCTAGAACCCCTTTGCGCAATAATTACATAAAGAGAGTAAACTAATATCGCTTCTTACAGACAAGTTATAGACGACTTAATTGGCCAATTACAAAAGGAATTGCTTACTTAACCCAGTCATTTATTCTTAATTACAAAAGCTAGACTTTAAAAGCACTTTCTAAGGTTTTTTCATTGAATGTCGATACTAAGTCACAATTCATTTCTTTGCTATGAAAATATTTATTTATAATAATAACTATGAGGGAAATTGGAAAACAACGAAACCAACCCTCATTAATTTCTTACCTACCAACAGTGGTTTTGTGTCCTGTCTACTAATTGTCTTAAGGCTTTACACCCTACATTTCGATATAAAAAAGTACAATTTCATATTTAATTAAACATAATGTTAACAAATACTATAAAATGCACAGATATAGATCTAAATATTGAAAAAAAAATTAAAAACATTGGATATTTATTTATGATTTTTGCACACACAAACAACAACACAGCAACTGCAATCTTATCATCAGTACCCAGAGTGAACATTGGAATGTCATACTGATGGATTGTTTTTATCATATAAGCGTTATCTTGTTCTTACGTTTAAACTCAATTTCGTTTAAAAAATAGTGTGTAGTTTTGATATATAAATTTATGGCCAGGTAGTTCATCGTCGAAAGTCATCCAGCAAGGTTCTTAGATTTACCGCAAAGTACTTTATATACAAAAAGTAATTAGCGAAGTGAGATAGATGGTCAACGACATAATAACTAACTTGAAAATTCTTTATCCAAAAAAGCTATTTTTTAACAAAAATACCAGAAGACAGAAAATAAAAAACTTTCTCGGCCTTACAAATAGAAAAGAGTATAAAATACGACCTTAATTTTAACGTCTGGCGTCCCAGTTTCCCCCAAAACGAAGCGAAGGTAATCGTGCAGACGTAAGTGCGTGTTCTAACGCGCCTAATAAAGATTTGTGATTACTATACGTACGCCCTGCTAAAGAAGTCGCTCAGTTGCACTCCATTTGGCAATCAGCCAAGCGTTCATATCATTTAATACCATTTCTACAAACAGTTAAAGTGAACTAGAATTCATTAATTAAAATTAATTAAAACCTCGGCCTGACAAATGAAACACGTTAGTTAATATCGTTACGGCACTTTTGGTGGTTATTTAATACTATGTAAGTAAATCATTGGTATGTTTCTAAATGATTATTAACTGCTGTTTATTGCTTCACTTACGATTAGCCATGTGCTATATAAATTTTACTACATACATTTATCTTCTCAGCTGCCGGTTCCGTTGAAATCAATGAGTAACCTCTCATTAATTTCTATTATTAATTAAAAAGACTGTTTACTATTTACTCTACTTAATATTTCTTTTTTTCCCTATTATTTCCTAAATTCTGCTGATAAGTGATTATTGTATATCTTAAGTCTATTTCTGAGTTTGGACCTACGCCTATGACTTAATTAGCATAAGATGCTGAGCCTTCCGGGATCCTAATCAAAAACACTAGATCAATATTGGTTGATACCGATAGAATGATTATGAATAACTTATAACTCTAAAAATATTCAAATAAAAAGGCTTTTTAGGGTTCCATAGTCAAATGGCAAAACGGAACACTTATAATTTTGTCACGGTCGTCTGCTACCTAATCTAGTGGGGGGGAGATTTTCTACACCTCTTTTAGGCACTGCTTTCTGACCTGATCTGTTTTTTCTGACCCAAAAGTTACTGTTCTTAATGCTAGATGGCCTACCTACTTATTGTCATTTCAGTGCCGCCTAATATTAAAAAAATTCGCGCAACGAAGTACATACCTACTAAAAAGTTAAAGTTAAAGAAGAACGAAGGAAATCAACTCCTGCTTGTAAACTCAATATGATTATTTGCAAAATCTACTGCCACTTTTTACGCTTTTCGAAAGAATAATAAGTATAATAATGAAATATATTAAAAACTTAAGTAATACCACAATTTGTCCTGATTTTTGGCGAAGCCGGAATGGTGTCACGACGTTAGCGGGGGCCAGTGGTCAACGCAATAAGCTGACTTATTGTGCCGCCGTCGCCGGACCTAGATCTGGGTCGAAGGTAAACTCCCTCAGTATTGACGGCGCCTATATAATTCATATACGTATAGTACGTTTATTTCGCTGACGGGAAATCGTTGGCTTCTAGTGACTCATTGAGGATTTGATTAATTTTGTACTGAAACGTATGTCCTTTTAGTTACTAATTAATCTTTTAAATTATAGAATATTATTTATTAATTAGTTGTAGTTATTTGTTAATCATTGGTTCGGTAAAAATATTAAAATAAATATTGATATAGAATTTGATATTATGATCCCTAACTAAATGATCCCAGAACTGAACATGTTGCTGAAGATTTCGATACCTAGATTCTAATGCTCTTGAAGATCATAAAGGGCGCGTTAGAGTCTGCTCACACAGAGACGCGACGCGACGTGGCATTTTTGAGATAGCAACATATTATGGACCTTGTTTGCTAGACAAAAATATACGTATCGCAACGTCGCGCGACGCATCTTGGTGTACTTTAACACGTAAACAAAGTCCATAATGTATGGCTATCTTAAAAATGTCGCGTCGCGTCATGTCTCGGTCTGAGCTGACCCTTATGGAATTGCCGGAACAGCGAAGAGATACTAGACAGTAGCAAGCTTTAGTATACTTACGCATATTATTAAATTTAGCTCTTTAATTATAAAGTTTATTAAAGTTTTAAGAATTCGTTACTGTTTTTAAAAATGCGGCATCGGTTAAAGGAATTCATATAAATGTGCAGCTTTATTATTTCAAATAGTCATTTTGTTACAAATTACAAAGCCATTAATACAAAGATTACAGACAATTATGGTAAAAGATTCTTGGCGCCGTTCTCAGAGTACACGATTTATTTTATAGCAGCATAAATAAATGGATGTCTTATAATAAAAACGACTAGGTTCTATTATTAAAAGAATGCAACTTATGTAGCTAAATCTTGAAACTGCTATTTTTTTAAAAAATAATGTGTTTTATTTATTATAATTATAATAATAATCAATTAATTTACAATAAAATTAAACAATAAACGATTAAATGGATACCAACATATTAAACTACTAAAAGTAGGTGGTACAAATAAATATTAATGAAATTTGGGTGAATAAACATAAAGGATGACGCACATAAAAAAGAAAGATACAACTTGAAGATAGAAATAAATCAAAAACATTAGGCTAATAACTAAATTAACAAATTAGGTAGGTACACAAGGTCTAAAAGTACCAATACCAATCTAAGAGTACATTTTTACTATCAAAAAGTAGCTGAGAATAATCGTTAAATATCAAGGATTCTTTGCTGTTTTCAACGCATTATTACAAGCTCTATCGATTTTAGTGAAACTTCAACTGCTTTGTAATTTTACTATATTCCACTTTTCGTTATTATCTAAGGGTTAATTACAGTACAACCAACTTTTCTGGCCTTCTGACCTTAAGTTTATGGTCGCTAGTGTCGTTGTAAGTTCGCATAGCGATTTTTGGTTTTGATTTTTGGCTAACGGGTCAGAAAAGTTTGTTGCACTATATATGCATATTACTGTCAAACATTATGTAAAACCCTAACTATTTAAAATTACAAGTAGAACACAGTTTAACAATATATAACATCAAATTACTTGCTTGTTATTATAAAATAACATATAAAAGGTCACTTGTACAAAGCGAAGGTCAATGGTGTGCTGTTACATACATACCCTAACTACTAATATTCATTGCTTGTCATTTGTCCTTGTACACGACACAATTTACTGGACACAGTCGGTCGTGTGAAATTAGATCGATATCGACTGATACCGACGGAAGGATTACAAATAATAACTCTTACAGTATTTAAATAAACAAAAGGCAAAACGAAACAATTAAACAATTATTTTTTTGTCTTGACCGTTCTTAGTCCGTTTGTCACAGTCTTAGAAATCCGCTTTTTTTTATTGATACTAAACCTATTTCTTAAGGATAATCCACACAAATACTAAAACTTATTCCGCGCATCCCATTTGCTATCGTTTTACCTAAAGGTCTTTAAAAAAATGTGTAATGTTTAACTTTCTATCCGTGAGTTAAAAAATCTTAAAAGAGTCAAAAAGACAGTGTTTTATAAAAACTTACAACGAAAACAAATTAAATTTATTTTAATTTTTTTTAAATTTAAACAGTCCTGATTTTCTCGATAATTATCTCCACTATAACACTTGAATAGACCTAAGTGTTACTGCTAGGACAACATAAACTCAAGGTTGATAATAAAGTGATGCGGTGACAAAATTTCAATCTAAAACTTATTTGACGTCGCGCGCCTGCGATACTATCAAAACGATTTCGTAACCTTTAGCGCAGACGAGTACCTCGTAAGTGCTTCTTGGCACGCGAACTTCTGCCCGTATACTTACATTTAACCTTATCAAAAATAATTAATGGGAAGTAATCCTCTAGCTACAAATTTTTGTAAAATAGATGAAAAGTGGTAGGATATTACCACAGTCCACAGCCTAACAGACAACCCAAGCCGAGACCCCTTGAGCGTTGGGCGCTATATGGGCTGAGACTCCTTCAGAGTCTCGCCCCAAAAGTCCGGTGAAACAGTAATGGCTGCATCAGCCAACTGCAGTAGAGAGTTCCGAAAAAAAAAGTCGGCTATTGAAGGCGTCTAGACATAGCAATCGTAAAGTAAGGTGCACAGCTATACAAATTACCTAATGCAAAAAAGAACTTCTGTTTTTTTTTTAAAACAAACGACACTTACGAACCTATCCTAACGTTATTTGATTCATTTAGGAAAGTAGGTTTTTTTTTTTTTATACCACTAAGGTGGCAAACAAGCTCACGGTCCGCCTGATGGTAAGCGGTCACCGTAGCCTATGGACGCTTGCAACACCAAGGGTATCACTTGCGCGTTGCCGACCCTTCAGAAATCTAATAACTTCTTTCTTGAAGAATACTGTAGTCCTTGCAGAAAACCTTGGCAGGGAGCTCATTCCACAACTTAAGCGTTCGCGGGAGGAAGTTTCTCTGAAACCGCACTGTTTCAGACCATTTAGGTTCTAAAGTGTGAGAATGAATTCCCTGCCGATGGCGAGCGGTGCGATGGTAGAAAGTAACAATTCCTCAGAACACAACCCATTGTACAAGCGGTAGAACACACACAGTGAGGCAAAGTCTCTCCTCAGACTTAAGGGCTCGATACCGCAAGTGAGTTTGGAATCGTCGACAATTCTCACAGCCCGTCATTGAACCGAGTCAAAAGGGCCAAGCTCGTATCCGGGTTTGTATGTTATATACTTTTTTTAATGATTTGTAAATTCAATTTCGTATTTCTTAATGAAAACGACACTAACGAACCTATCCTAACGCAAACTTCTAAAACCAGCAGCGGAGGTCTCCCAAAAAACTAATAAAAAATATTTAAAGCACTTTACGAGCGACTCCGTCCGCTCTAAATGTAGCTATCGGCCTAGGACTCCTACGGTTTGATTGTAGTATCGAATTTATTGTTATTAGACATGTAAGCTTATTATATCCATGGTTCAATAATATGTTGCGCCTGCTGTGTCACTCCCGAAAAAACATTGCGGACGTAGTGCATGTATACGTCACGATTTCACAGTCTTTTTTCCTCAAATTTCAAAATTGTGCAAACTTAACACACTATTATATACATATACACGAAATGGGTTCATAACCAAAAAATCTACGAAAATGAGCACTTTTTTAGCCCATATAGGTATGTCAATGTGACGTAGGTTCAAAAATTTACAAAATATTTACATGTTTCCCTCTAAAATTGATTGTGTAATGAACAAATTCATTATGTCATCCAAGTATTCGTCTATGCTGAGACATATGTAATCACTTAGAATTAACAAATTCATTTCATTACAACACGTATAATGTGGCTTTTTAAATTTGCTTCCTACGTGTCGAATCAAATAAATGATGATTGCTCTTAATAACTTTGATGCAATATTATTTACGAAAATTTATTTGATTCATTTAGGAAAGTAGGTTTGTATGTTATACATTTTTTTTGATGATTTGTAAATTGAATTTGTATTACTTTATAAATTGTATGTTTAATAGTTGTCACGGTTCTAATGCCTTGAGGTTTCAACTAGCGGCTTCATACTCACATTTGATGATAATGTGGGTGTAAGACTCTTTTTACCAACTACTTTCGTTAAGCCCATCGACACAACAAATGCTCCCTGGTAAACCACAATATTTGAGAGACTAGTGGTACAAATTTAAGTCTAAGGACAGATTCCATACTAATAATATTAATACAAAAGTAACTCTATCTGTCTTTTTCCTCTTCAAGCTTAACCCGCTGTACCGATTAAGATAAAATTTGGCATGAAGATAGTTTGAGTCCTAAGGAAGGAGAGAGGCTACTTGAAAACGTGAAGTGTGAGTCGATTTTTTTTCTATGATTGAGGGGTTGCCGTTGAAATCCTACACTGATAACCGAATTTGGCAAAGCTAGTCTGTTATATGTAACCATTTCACTATATTTGATAAACATGTATAGTTCATAAGAAGTAAGTTAAATTCGGACTATATCTGTCTTTAAGTTAGTTTTTTTTGTTACCTTTGACGTCATAATGGTCAGTAGACGGCACGGCGTGAGTAATATAATGACGCGTTTAAATCACAGAAAGCTTTCGTAGAAAGTTATTAAGTCATGAACAATTGAATCACAAGGCCATTTTTCACGTCACCGCCTTCAAATAATGGAAATAGCCCTTAGCATTTGAAGTGCTTAAATTTCACTTAATATTTCACGCGAGGCCTTCGCATTTTCTAATTATCCTTGATATTTAAGTAAAGGTTTTTTTTTTATTTAAAGTTAAAGCCTAAGATGTAAAGATACGAAATGTAGTAACTTACATGACAGTTATGTATATTTAACATTTTCTTTTAGAAAAAAAAGTCATGTAAATAAAACTAATGCAGTTAACAGATCAATAGTATGCTTTTGACTGATTTGAATATACTAGGTACCTATGTAGAGAATCAAATTGTTGGCAACATCGGTTAGGCAACTTGTCTGCAGATCGTAAAATTACAACAGTTTGGATTTGGTCCATGTCTCATAACCACACAATGTTTAAATGTATTGCACTGTCTCTCTAAAATACGTAATCGATTCACTATTTTATCTTAGTCAGAGTTAACATTCATTCTGTCTCTGTGATTGCTGGATTGTTAACTGCCCGACTTCTACTAGGTATACATAAACCACAACATCTTTGCCAATGTTAAGATATTTTTGAAATAAATGAGATCGAAAAATAAAATATATTCTGATACCTATAGGCCTAATATTATAATTTTTTTAATTATTTTCGTTGGTTTAACTTACTCATAAAACTAACGCAGGTAAAATAAGTACTAACACTACTCGAGCAATTCAAAAAACCTAAACGTAAGTTAAACCGGCAAAATTTGTCAAAATATTGTAATTTAATGCGCATAAAAGTATAATTTTATAAAAAATCATGTCATTTATATAAAAATCAAACAGACATATTTAGAGACAAAAGTCTCATAAAGATTCCGTGTTTTTATTTTCGAGGTATGGAACCCTAAAAACATAGGTAGGTACACTGAGTAATCTATATAAGCGAAAAGCGAGGATAACCTAGTTAATTATAAAATAGTGTTGCCACTAAATCTACGATAAATCAATAAACAATTCTAACATTCCTATAACATTATGTAGTAATTTATTAATCAGTAACTTGACGCCTGTAATATTGAAGGCATTCTCGGAGAAAACGCCTGAAACGGTGCCGGCGTCGATGCATTTCCGCATCTATTAAACTTAATTTATTTACTGCGAGTTAGTTCGATAACCACCAATGCTCGGTTCAATTAGCTACCGTCAGTTAAGCGTATGTGGAGTCCGTAAAGCCCACTGACAGCTTATTTATTGACAGTCGGTTATACAAGCTTATAAGATAACCGCGCCACGTACCTGGATAACTCATTCGTGTGCCCTTAAAAGGGCACTAGAAATATTGCAAGATAGCTATGCTACTCGGGAAATGCGGATAGACATAGATTTGTGCTGGATAAAAAGTTATCATTCTCATTGTGTTATGCGGGAAACATGAGAAACATCATACAACAAGTATCACAAATGTTATTCATACCTATATTATAATACACTATAACATCACAAATCTAAAAACAAAAAGTTATAACGGCAAAAGTATGTATAAGCGACAAAAAATATTAGGCCAACATTAATGTAGTGATTTTTTATGTTAGAAGGTAGCAGACATTTGTGCTTATATTTTTGTAATTTTTTTCAATATTTTTCATCACAGTTCCTCGTAAACAGTGTCATTATGTGCTGGTAACGCGGGAACTTAATCACTCCCACGGGCTTTCTCTTTGCAAATTTTAGTTTCCTCAAGGGAAAAACCCACAAGCGATATGATTCATTACGTCATTTATCGCACTGCGCGTGCTCTACTTATACGATAAAACAGTTCGTAAACTTTACGTACTGTTTTATCTATTCTATCAAGTATGTTCAAAAGTGCCATCTGTAGTTCAAGTTATAAACTAAGTGTCAAGCTTATAATTTTATAGTGCAACAATTTTTGGTGTGAACTTACAACGACACTAGCGACTAAAAAGTTTTAAATTTAGCCAAAACTTTTAATTTATAAATTCTCTAGATACCGCTAGATGGCTACACTTTTTGTTTTAGTTTTAATTGAGGTGAGTTTGTTTATTTTCAACTTACGAAAATAAAACTTCGTCATCAGATGAGTTTAATGCGTCGTTAATCGTTAATGCGGGTCAAGAAATAAATTTAAACCTGTTACCACCGAATTCTAAGGACTTCACCGTATACGCCAGTTTTATAACCTGGAGAATCGAGAAAAAAAACGAATTCGTTTTCAGAGATCATCCTATTAGCTTACTTTGGGGAAATTGCCGGAATTAGTGAGGGTTCTCAGGAACAATAAAAGGCCGTACCTTTGACACAAGTAAACCACTTCCTGTAGGTGATCCTATAGTCAAAATAAGTTGATTAAGATCAGTAGCCCACGGGACCCACCCGCTGGCACACCGGAGAGTAGGCTTCCTTCTAAAAATTATAACTCGTAATGTTTAGCTATTAGGTTAAGTTTGGTATAATTTTTAGATAAATCAATACTGTAGAATTATTTTTTATCTGCGGGAGGGGGGGTCCCGTGGGCTACCGATCTTAATCGGCTTATTTTGATTATAGGAACAAGAAGTGGCTTACTTGTTTCACAGGTACGGCCTTTTTTTGTTCTTGAGAACCCTCACTATTACCTATATAACATGCGCGTATAAGTAATTTTTCTATCTTAGAATCGCATTTTTAACAAATTATTATGTAGAAGTAGTAGGCCTAGTGTGAGTCGAACTCGCGCACGATGGGTCGTACTATTATCTTTAAAAATCACGTTTGTTATATGGGAGCCCTATTAAACACGGACATCTTAGTGATAGTGTCCCGTTTTCTACCCCTTGGATACAGAACCCTAAAAACTGTTAAAATGAAAAAAAAATCTGTTTTTTTATCAACATAAAATAAAATAACAGCTATTGGCGGTTTTATTCTCGATACTCCTCACGATAGGAGTTGATTCAACTTCAGATAGAACCTCACAGACCCTGCATTGAGTGAATTCAGACAGGATCTATTTCTATGGTACCTGAGGAATGACAGCGTGGACGATCTCTCGAGGCTTTGCACCCACGATCCAGTTCGGCGAACGATATCGGGAAGACAATTATCTGCCCGCAAAACGCGATAAATCGCTTGTCAAGGCGTTCACCGTTATTACCAGTAGAGTGCAGTACTCCTATCTGATCCTGAGATACTCGTCTGACATATTGCTCAGACCGCAAAATATGTTTTATTCTTTGAAAAAAAATTATCCATCACACCTATGTATAGGGAATAAAATTTAGGACTGACTTTAAATTTTTCTTATTTTAAATTTAAAATGTTTATAATAATTTTGAAAAATTATAAAAATAGAAACTGCTTTCGAAATTGTAGAGTTAAAACGTTCATTACGTATTATAATATTTTTCGTGGTGTTATTACTTTTACATAATTATGAAATATAAAAATACTACATTATAAAATGCTATAAACATAAAACCCTGTCGTTTTGTGTTATAATGTGGTACTTTTGTATTTTATAATATATAATAGTATACTCGTCACAATATTTATCTCCGAAGGGGTGATCAGCCATATTACGAAAGTCGAGACAAATTCACAATGTGCGAATTGTAACAATATTAGTTTCCCTACGGGGAACCGAATCGGGACCTGCGACATGGCAGCCCAACGTTTACCATTGCACCACTAGGTCCTGATCACTGCACTTTGTGTGTAAAAAGTGGAGTAAAGAGAATATATTTTTAAAAATAATTCGAACAAGTGCAATTACAAACCATAATGACATATCCTCTTATCATACCATTTATGCCATAAACTTACACAATCAACTCAGACTTCCGTAAGAAATAACTTTAATTAAAATCAAACCGAATATAAAACCAACAAGCCTTAATTTCAACCGTCTTCTATAAATGTAAAAGTAATTGATACTCATCTCGAATTTAATTCAATTTCGCAAAACAAAACACTTAATTTATTCACGTAACAGTGAATAACGTAAGGGTTTAATTTGCATACGTCTCCATACGAGGAAAGGAGGGTCCAGCTTTATTGGTGCCGAACGTGTGTGGTCCTCGGTTGCTATGGAAACCGGGCTATCGTGGTATGTTGGACGGATCGCCTTAACTGATGGACACGACGCTAATTGTTTTGCCTTAAGACGGCGCCGCAGAAGATGCTAAATGTCACCCAAGAAACCGTTAATCGTCATTTCTTATCTCTCTTCGATCGTTTCCAATTAAACTGTAATTCTGTAAATATCGGCGTTAGTAAAGAAATATTTGTTGTGTTTTACGTGAACAGATTATAGTTATTTGTTCAATTTACGACTTTATGTAAATTGGAATTCAAAGACTTGTTACAAAAATCACGCAACAATGTTGACCAAACATAAATATGTCGCTGTATTTAGGTCAGCTACAGTAATTAAGCCTTTATAGATGGTAAAGCATAACTTTTTTAATGTAAAACAAGCATTACGTTTATTAATTGCGATGCACATACTATGGTTTTATGGTGTTTAGTAACGGAAGGATAATGGCAGAAAAAAAATTAAATTAATATTTTACTAAAATTACTCGATGAATTTTCTTGCATGTTCAAACAACATATTATACCTACTCTTACTGGGTTTTATTTAGGGCAATATGAAATGTTTAAAAGAAGATTTATTTCTCCTCTTTATAACTCTGCTCTAACCAATATATATGAACAAATATATGTTTTAGAAACATTGATTTGCTTTAAATGTTAAAAATAACATTCCTGCCTACAAGATTGTGTTTGCTCATTTTAATCTAATTTTATTTTATTCTTTATTGTATGAATCAATAGCAACACAATAAACATCAATAAGGAAAAGAAGCAGGTACTGTTCGAAGTACAGGACTTATTTACTTACATATTTTTGCCAGACAGCAAAAAAGTCTTTTGTTAAATTCAAAAGGCAGCTCGGATTATTTCTATTACCCCTGCTTAAACAATACTAATGATTTTATCTGCATTAAGTTTAACAAAACAACTTTGTTAATTAACATGCAAAATCCAGGTATTTAACGTAGAACTTTTAATCTGAGGTAAATCTTTGGTGCACAAAGTAATTTGCATACTTTAACAATTACTTGCCACATTCTTTCAACAGCTTTCGCATCTTGATTGCGGTTAGCAAATGCAAGCCCTTCGATGCATCTCAGGTCGTATGCACAAATGGACACGCGTTTTATAGGCGTATAAGGTTAAATGAACTAAAATATATTATGCTGACTTATCTTCAGTAGTGTCTTAGAAATGTTAAACGTTACATTCGTCCGTTCATATTGTTCTTTAGCATATAATAATATATAATATTTCAAATCGTTCAAATTATATTTGAAAAATAAAACAGGAAGGACATATTCTGGCTACATTTATAATGAATCAAAAAAAGCACATTTCTGGGAAAAAATGCAAACAGAAATGTTAACAGTAAATTCCTTTACTATTTTCTTTGCATAGAAAGACAATGTCACAGCCGCGAGGGTGAAATACAAAAATAAATTAACACTATCTTTTCAATCAATTTTCTGTTTCGTGATTTGCGTTTTTAAATAAAGCTTTATACAACTCCATACGTGTATAACTTTTGGCCGTGAGGCCATCGATGGATTCGTATTATTGACGGACTCGCATTATGGTTCATCCTTCAAACTCTTCTTATCCAGCAAAGATTCACTCTAACAGCCTCGGCAGTAACGTACTATTTTAATCCTAAATAGCATGTTTTATGTTCATATTACAGCAGGGGTGTCACGGCATGTCAAAAGAAATTATACAAATTAGTTACTTTACTTCACGTATATATTGCAAAAAATATTCTGTATTAAAATACACCGTCACGACACTTATCTCCGAAATTTCTTCATGGTTAAGAGGTATTTTGAATATTATTTGTCACCATGAACACACGTAATTATAAACTTTTTGTCGAATTATGTTGTGTTAGGAGGGGTAAATGGGGTTGAAGTATCCAACTAATATTGTAAATGTAAATATTTGTTTGTTTGTTACTCAATCACGCCGCAACGGAGCATCCAATTATGCTAAAATTTAAAACTTAGATAGTTAAAGAGACAGAAAAGGACAAAGGCTAATTTTTACCCCAAAAAATTTAAAGGTTCCCCTTTAAATTGATGCAAAGATGGTGGGTTAGTAAGGCTGTGACATACATAATGACGGGTTAACGAATCTGTAACGACTTCGTTTTTGTCATTTGAATACGGGACTCTAAAATAGAAGTGACTGACATACCTATCATCGTTTATGGACATACCAACAAAGCTCAGCCCAAGTCCCTGTGGCGCTGGGTATCAGATCTTGAAAATTGGCTAAGTTTCCTAATTTTTTTATTTATATGTAAGAAAAACTTACTTAAATATGAATATAAAATTTTAACAATACAAGCAAATTACAACGTTATGCAGTAGGTAGAACAAAAGATACTTCGTTATTTGAGAAATCGAAATCGTCGTATTTATACTTCCTGTAGAACTTTAATGTGATTGGCTGTCAAAATAATCTTAAAAAGCTCCAAAGCACATCGTTCTCAGAATTTTAGGAACTCGAGACTCTGATCATTTACGCTTTAAAAAAACCGATTACCATGAAAATGTAGCGATAACAAACGATTCCACGCCAATGGGTACATCCCTAATCTGTTAACGAGGCTAAACGTGCCCCAAGTCCCTTCTTATGGGTCAGTTACATTGTACCTTCGGTTGAATCCACATAGCTTGTTAGGAGTGGGTGTTGTTATGAAGTGCGGTATAAACTTTAAGAAGGCTACACACTAACCGTATAACTTATGTAACGTAACAATATTACGAAACAGTGGCGCTGTAATATAATTCTATTAGAAAGCTAACAATAGATGGTGCATCTTTGTGTATGAAGGTACGTCGTAGGCGTTGTTTTCTATAAACGACATAATTTAAAGCTCCAGGAACCTAAGAGACAATTTAATGTTTCTGGGTATCGGCTTGTGAAGAAAAAACCTTACGGTCAAGAAAACTTATTAAAAAATAAAATAAATCCATAGTATTAGTCCTAGGTGTTGTTAAACTATATATACCAAAAAAGCAATGGGATCAAGGACATCTTGTTATCCATCAACTTTTGAAACAATCAAGAATTTTCTCTTTGTTTGAGCATCTTAAAAACTATCAAAAGAATGTTATGAAATTTGGTAAGTATTAAGTAGTCAAAGGGTCTGGAATTAACCTATATAGGCTAATTATACTTCTGAAGTAAGAACTTAGATAAGAGTACAAATATGTTGTACTGTCAATATAATTATTATTATTCTTAGAAATCTCAGTTTTATTTACAGTTATTATTATTTGTCAAACCGGTAAAAATCCTTGCAACAACTTTAGGCACTTCTGTCTTGCAATAGTAAAAAAATATGCTTTTATAAAACCGTTTTATGATTTATTAGTAAAATCTATTGTTTTTTACTGCTATTTTTAAATAATAAAAGGTTTCAGCTTTTTTTTTTTTTGGCATATTGAACAGGTCTAATATACAAGAGATATGCCCCTCTGTGCATAAGATATAAAGAGACGTCTCAAAATCCAACCAAACAAGTTTCCTTTTGTTTTTTCGTTTATCAAAAAAGGAGCACATGGAAATGGAATGGAAACACAGGAGTTCACACGGAAACCACCAAAAAAAATTTTTGGTAGGCAAACAGTATGAGTATGAGATAATAGGGATTATCACATAGGATAGTTTTATCCCATATAGCAACAGTAATTTAAATATAATAAATAATAATATAATCAATAAACATATTTGGACAGCGCCGTCTTGTCCCAGCAACTAACTAAGCTAACTAAGCAATGCTTGTGCTATGGATACTAGACATTGGATAAAAATACATATATATATGTATGTATGTTTTGTAAATAAATACATATCATACATAAGCCACCCTGTCTCAAGAGAAACACAAGTAATAAATAGTTGTCTTCTGCGGGAATCGATCCTACGCCTCTCGATGCAGCAGTCGGGTCATTATTCACAAGCCACGGAGCCGACATACAAATGTAATACAAATGTATAACATATGTTATACATATGTTATTAATACATAGCTCATATATCTTGTATGTGTCTAATATATAAAATGCTTTACCAGTAAGTGTACTTGTCTCCTTATTAATAATGCAGGCTTACGGATGTGCATCTCCGATCTCCGCCATATAATAGACCTCATAAACTTGGACCCGTCTTCAAGGCGGGCAATCTCGTCACCACTTTTATTGCCACGTTAAAATTATTGACAGCAAATGACACCACAGCTTTTTATTTTTACGAATGTCACATAAATATCTTTATAATGCCGTTTTATACGATTTTTTTACTAACACAAAGTTGCCTTGTTGTTATTACATACGCATACTAAAAATAGAATTGTAAATATTTGAAAGAACTCTTTCGTCTTATGATTTTCAAAAAACTGAACCTAACCTATACATGACTTATACAGTGCAGTTACTGTTCCTTTCGTTTCCATACTTTACCATCTGCCTAGGAATTTCGTGATCTGCCGGATTTTAAAATCGGCCGCCGACATATATAACCTGTTCAGACCAGTTTGCTTTTGAAATGATAGAAGGAGGCCTCTTAATGGCCCTATCTTTTTTATACCATTAAGGTGGTCAATAAGCTTAAGGTCCGCCTGATGGTAAGAGGTCACCTAAGCCTATATGGACGCTTACAACATCAAGGGCACACTTGCGCGTTGCCGACCGTTTAAAAATCTAATAACTTTTTCTTGAAGCAGGCAGACATCTTTATCTATACTTACATATAATAATATGGTAGAAAAGTCAAAACTGTACATTGAATATTTTTGTAAAAGAATACTTGGGGTGAGATCTACAATCGATACCGAAGCCAAAAATATAGTTTTTAGATTTTTTGTTTGTTTGTCTGTATGTATGTTCGGGATAAACTCAAAAAGTACTACATGGATTTCAAATTTGGCACGAATATTATTAAGAAGTCGGGTCAACATATAGGCTACATATTATCACGCTATCACCTACGGGGAACGAGCAGTGAACCTTTATAGCCGTAGGTGTACGCAAAAAAAAACTGCGTTTGGCACACAGGTACTTTAGGGCAAAACAATCAGTTTGAGCCGCAGTTCCTCAAAATATTTCCCTTTTATGGTGTCATCAATTTTTTGTATGGGATTTAAAAAAAATTGTCGTTAAACTTTAAAATCCTGTGGGCTATCAAATGAAAGGGCTTGGTGAGCCGGTTCTAAAAATTACCTTCGAGCTACTTTGTTTCTTAAAATCCAAAAAGTATTTTTAAAACATACCAAGTTTGGGCCCTTCCAGGTAGAAGACGGCTCAGTATGTTTCTCTAACATAGGTATACCTTAAATGATTGTTTATATCCTCATTTTTAACACCCTGAAAGCAATTTGAATTGACTTTTTAAATACACTTAAATAACACCAGTAAACAGAATCAGCAGAGTACAGTACAGTTCACATAATGTCTCATAAAGATCTGAAGTTTAAAGAACCGTCTCACATTGCAATATTCAAAAATTCAAAAAAAATACTAAATTTTTATATTTTTCAAACGGCTAAACTCTACATCGATTTGCAGTTTTCTAGCGAAATTGCCGTTGTACACCTGCTACTATTATTTCTTCAACGCATTCTGTAACAACGTGTAATCTAAAGACGCATATTTGACTTGCTTCTTAATTATTAATTAATCTACTCACACATAGCCATTTATTTTATGTTAAAAAATCGTGTAAAGTCATAACTTAGATGTGTTATAATTTTTCACCATATAAAAATGTTTCCTATTTGCTAAATAGATGGCGTTAGCGTCGAATTAGATCGCGCTATGGTTTCGTTCACAAAAAGTGATGTTAAAGTATAACGTTTACGCAGACGACGTCGCGGGCAGCAGCTAGTATTATAATATATTTAGCAGTTTGTTTTTATTATTTTAATAATTTAGAGATAACATTAGAAAGTTGCAGTTCTAGCTTTAGTAGACTGCAAACAAAATTATTGCACAAGAAACCTCAGAAAAACTCCGATTCGCATATTACAATTTATTTATTTGCGTTCACTTGAATTCACGTTGATAAATATTACAATTCGCTCTGCAAAGCTATACGAAACCGTGTTTCCAAATTATTTGTCAAATTATCTATTAGAAATCCCCCCCGTGACATTACAATGAAAAATTTTAACTTATGTAATGTATAATGGTTTTCGGAACAATAGAAGCTATACCTACTTGTGAATGTCAACCTTAACCGAACAGAATTATGTTACACGTAACTACATTAAGTGCAGTTTGCGCAACTATAGAGCAAAAACCACTAGTGACCTTCGGCGTAACCAACAGTTAACATTAGTTCGTAGGTCTGGTATAATACAAGCGAGCAGTTTCGTTATATTAATTTGGTTTTATAACAGTGTTATAATACGCATGAACCGTTTTATAACTTATTGTTACTTGTGGCGAGACGAATGAGTGGATATGCGTGAAGAAAATTTGAGAAAAATATGAATGCAATCTGTGTGCGCTGGACCATATTGTAGTTTTTTTTAATTCCCCGTGTCCAATCCTGACTTACTTTTTATAGTTATTATAGAAATGGCAAAGGGGTATATTATTATGACCCTGGGCTTTAACATTCCTGCTCATTATTTAAGACTTATGGGACATAATAAAGTCACATTAGTTTACCTAAATACACTGTTTCAAAGGTAGTGTTTCGGAGAATTCAGAAAAATAATATTTAATAACTGTATCGAATCAAAAGTGTTTGTAAAATCCTAATTTTAATAAATATGAATTAAAAATTTTAGCAAGCCAGGCTCGAGGTTAATCTTTTGACGGCATCTTTGCTACGAAAATGTTTTAATTAGTAATAATTTACACTGATAATATAGTCATAGATATGGCATGTATGATAAATTTTCTTCTAAGACTTCAGGAAGTCATAAACGAAGAAATATTATTTCTATGTAATCTTCTATTTCTTATTTCTATGAAGATTTCGTGTGTTTGTAAGATTGATTTACCAGGACTTTATAAGTCACTATAGTTGTGTATAATTTGAATATAAAAAATTGACTTTTACTTTGATGGGCATCACCTGTCACGCAAGACTGAGGTGGTTGGTCAAACTAGGCTGTCCCCCACATTAGGATGTGAATCTGTTACCAGTCACTGTTTAACCCCTCCGTGAAATAAAACTCTTAACGTTACATACATATATACACACAACGATATCTAAGGATCAAGAACTTATAACTGTATATGCTACTGAATTTTATGTAAAAATTTTAAATATTTCAATTAATATTTATTATCAATCACTGGTATTGCTAATAATAATTGTCCTTCTCTTTGGTTAAAGTACCTGTCTGATTTTTTTTAATAATAATAATGATAATGGTTTTGGAAACTACCCACAGCGCCGTATGGTCCCAAACTAAGCAAAGCTTGTGCAATGGATATATGATAAATGTTCGTCTTGTGCGGGATTCAAACCCACGAAATTGGTTGATTGTTAATATTCACATTTTAATGTTTTAAATCCCAAACAAAAATGCTTTTCTAATTTGTTCCTTACCGAAACCCACCTAAACGAGCGTGCGTTGAAACAATATATCGGTGGTTAAGACATTGGTTATAACACAAATAACCTAAACTATGTTGTATAGGGCTGAGTACAATAGCAGCTGAAACTGACGAAGGCAGTGGTTACTCCACGTATTACGTATGTAAATTCAATGCGTGGGCGGTCTATGTATAGTTCGCTGTATAACTCTAATGCTTAAGTCTGATTTATTTAATTCCCGGTTTATAACTCAGGCCAATACGTGACCAATCCTCACGCCTACTATCACACCGATACTCCTTGTCGGGAATTAGCCACGAACGAACATTATCGTAGAAATTGTAACGAATTTCACGTTACTCCGGGCTACTACCGGGGTCATATCACTGCTATAATACTGGCTAAAGGTCGCTCGCGAAAGGTTATTTCCTGTCGCCCGCCTGCCCACTTTCTACGGTGATTATAAACTAGTGCAATCTGAAGTACCGAATGGGAAAGGTAACATATTTGTTGCCAGCTAAATTAGTACGAGCTATTTCAGGCTTTATGGCTTAAGAAATTAAACGTCAAATAATGAAATACGCATAAAGGTCATAATTTCTAATACGTTAAAGGGTTCAATAAAATTGTCATGAAACAGTCAAAATCATATTTTGTCGTCGATAAAATATACATAATGTGAACGAATTCTAAGATTTTATGTCTTTATTATCGTAATAAAAACTGTATTTTATAACAAAAACCTACTGACTTAACATGCAAAAGTAGGCGAATACACTATTCATTGATGAAATAAGGTAGAGATAAAAAAATAGACCCGAATACAATAGGTAATACCTGTAAGAAAAAAGCAGAGATGCCGAAAGTCACGTAAGTGATAGCAATCTCTTACAAAAAGCCGTAGGCAATGAAATAGAATAGCACTTGAGTGAATGCTTATTCGAGGTATACCTATCTAAGTGAAAATCACATAGGGCAATATCCGGGATCTGAGGAAAAGAAAAATTCAGCGTAGGGGTTAAATTTATTGACACGCGTGAAGAGTAATTTGGTAGCGAGCATTGGTTAAATGCTTTTGAAGTTGAGAAAAGTTGAAACCTCCGTCCGTCTGTGACCACACATTTCATAAGCGGCTTAGCGACTTTAAAGGACTGCGCTCCCCCGATACCAGCTCGCATTGCGTCGCTTCACCATAAACGGACGGAGTTTTATTTTTGTTATACTGTCATGTTGTGGAAACTTTCTTTTTTATACAATGGAAGAATTTTAAACCTACATCCTGTTGGTTAAATGTAACATTACTATGTTAAGTAATCATAAGTTTATATTAAGTAATAAGACAAGGAAATGAAAAGAAACTACTTATATAAGAAGCACAGACAAACACAATGTGACACTTTTCACTTGCCATCCTGAGAGATACTTCTTTTTAAAAATATTAAACAACTGTTATATTATATATTACTGCGTCGATAATCTCTATATACTATATATTATACCTTTAAAGGGGCAAACAAGCTTATGGTCCGCCTGATGGTAAGCGGTCACCGTAGTCTATGGACGCTTGCAAGACCAGGGGTAACACAGGGGTATATCGGGACACTTATAGCCCTGTTTATCTTTGATTCTTTATTTAGCCCAATTACACATCAGCAGTCAAAATATGGCAAACCATTGACGCTGTTCTGCAGCATATACATATTAACATAATGCTTACTTATAATCTGTGGGCAGCGTAAAGCACATGTTTCTAGAAATACTTTTTACTTTTACTTGAGTTTAGCCTTGGAGCATGTTTCATACAAACGAAATTCTTATTTATTTTTGTTATTTACTTATCAAATATTATGCAATTTTGTAGACATGATCTCAAGATGAATAATTATGTCTGTAGTTTATCAAAATTCTGAAAAATGATATTATTGACTTGTATTCTTAGTTGATTCCTCCATTTGTATGAAAAACTAGATTCCACTTTAACTTTCAATCTATACAATTCAATTGAGAACTGACAACCTTTAGACCTAGATATTTATTTCTAGAACATGTCTTCAAAATTTCATAGTGATTGATTGGTAAGTGTCAAAGTCAGTAATTCGTTTGTATACGAACGCTGTACGGCGATGTAAATCGTATTCTCTTTAATAATATCAACAAGAAATTTTGTTATTTTTATAGCTACTCCTTAAATTACCTTTATAATGCTTTTATAAAAACAGCTAAAGGTAGCACAATGACTCTCGCAGATTTAAGAGCTTTCCAAGACCAGTAACCATTGCTTCTGTTAAATCGGACTTCCTTATTACCTTCCCACTTTCGTTTTCTCTAAGTGCAAAAGTAACCGTTACTTAATATTACTTGTTTAGGCTGGGTTGCACCAACTAACTTAGACGAAGGTTAAAACAAGGATGGCGCGATAAGTAACTGAGCGAGCGTGAGTAGTGACGTGAGTAGAGTCTCGGTAGTAAATAATTTCGAACCGAAACGAATTTTTCACTGAGATTTTCATTAAAATACATTAAAAAAATAATAGTTCTCAGGGTATTTATTAGCAAAGTTGTTAACTAATAGCCCTTAGAACTTTGAAGATTTCTTTGAAAAAACTTTAAAAAACACAGTCATAAGGGGTCATTTTAGGATTTTGTTTTTGAACACAAGTTCATTAATCATGTTTTGCAGGGTTTGAACTATATCCCGAACACATTCATTAAATTTTAGGTCGGATCTGCTCACCGGATCTGGAAAAACATTTGCCAAAAAAATTAGATTTAGGTAGTATCGCCTCTTAACCAGCCAATACATCCAGTAAACCCATTTTTGACAAATGCGATATTGTAGGAAAATTTGCATAGTCAGCTATTTTTAAACTTAACCAGCCCGTCAAAGTTGAGCTAACCACTAGCTGGTTAACTTTCAAAATAGCTAGCGACAGAAACCATATAAACCCCCATTTATGCCGTCTGGCTAACGTCAAAGTTAGTTGGTGTTGGTGGCCATAGTAATTTATGTGATTAACATTTATCATACCAAACAGGTAATTACCAATTCGTAAGGGGTATATTGTTATATGATCAAATAATTTATTGATTAGTAGGTAGTTTATTGCTTTCATAAAAGTCGTCATGAACTAATTTATTATAGTCGTAATTACCGATATAAATTGGTAGCATGACAAAATAATGTGTTTTTATTGCCAAGCAAACTTGATTGTAAATAATAAAAGTTAACTTTTTTGTTGCGTAATCTGAGACATTGTCTTAAGCTTTTAAAGTTCAAACCAAACTATAATACTATTCAAAGTTTAATACATAAAGAACATACACTGAATAATAGTTGTTTATAAAACGGTCATAGAATAGGGGTATTAAAAGTCAAGTGTGAGTTTAAATATTATAATAACAAATTTTAATTTTATAACTCGAGTGTTTTTTTATACCTAGTTATATGCAGTTTCATACACTACTTTATCTACGCTCATGTTATAGCTTAGACATAGAGAACTTGACAGCGCATTCCCTAGCCAGATGTAAATAAACGGTCGCGAAAGTGTGACAGAGACGAAGCAAGTCTGCGGTCACTTGTCTCTTTCTATAGTTTTGCTTTTATTTAACAGAAAAGAGACGGGTAGTTGCAGCACGCTAGTTTTTTCTTTTTCTTAAGTGTTTAACCATCAAGTTTTGGTTTAAAATTCAAAACAAAATTTCCCAATTCAGTAGAAATACTATACCATTTTATTTATAACTGTTTCGTGGATGGAATAACAATGAAAACTGGAACTCAGTGAATCCCGCCCACGTAAGATGCCGGATTTGGTCGTAAAAGTCGTCCGTAAGTTCGTCTGTTGCACCAGTAACACCGGATTACTGCCTCAGAAAGCTGCTTACCTTCATTCGACGGCTGCTGAACTCGATTCCCGAATGTAAATATGAGAACTTAATCTTAAATATTTTGTTTTGCCGCTCGTTTTGCCTGAGGCATACTCTTGAAGGTCGATGCATATCCGTTAGCACGTATGTACTGTGTAGGTACTTTTTTTTTCTTATTTACGCTTTAAGGTGCAATAAAATATTACCATCTATTACGTAGTATAAAAAACTAGAGCAGTAATTTGAGTGAGGCAGGAATATCTAATAATAAAAAAATTCTCCGGTTTTTTGCCGACTTCTATTCAAACATTCAATCATTCAGCAGCAGAGTGACCTGACATTGGCATAAGATTGGATAGATTTAATGACAAAAAAGAAAATATTATACATTTTGTGATCGGATCACCAGTTTCCACGAGAAGAGAAATTTCCCAGACTGGAGACACGGGGCTCTTTTCCTTCACTTCACAATGGAACAACAAGCTAACCTAGTTTTGACACAAGGGTAGTTGGAGAGACAAAAAAGGGCATATAAGATACAGTAGCTTTTGTCAGCGGCCACTGCCTACCTGCCACCTGCCCTAAATTTGGTTAAAGTGGTGAGATTCCTACGGCGACTCCTTGATTGATACTAAAAACATATGCTATAGCAAGCTATAGCCATAGATGTAGTTCGTTCAAGTGATATTCAGTTATAATTATTACCGTGGGAACTTTTGACTTTTTGGGACAAAACACATAGCTTATCTCCTTCGTCCTTCTCTATCTCTTCAACTACCCTGTACTAAAATGTAAATTAACTGGATGCTCCGTTGCGGTGCAATTGAGTTGTTACTTACAATCAAAAAAACTTACAATTTTTCACATTTATAATATTAGTAGGATTTCAATCTGATCCAGAGTTTTCAGAGAGAGAAATGCTTAAAAGATAACCGAATTCTGGATAACGATATTTTGACGATACCATGAGAGATACGAACGATACAATGATTATTTCATAATTATTTTAATTAAACGGACTTCCATTACGATTATGATAAAAAAGCGGTGAAATAAGTAGATACACACAAAAAACTTTTCAACAAACTCAGTATTGTAACAAAGTGGTATAATGGTTTTGCGTTAAAAGTAATATAAAAAAATATTTTAATTTCCTAAGCGTTGATTTGGTCTTCATTTAAATTAATTGAGCAATTGCACCTAACCCGTTCTGCTAAATCTTTCGTGTCAGATATAAAGTATGATAGGTACGCGCGTATCTTGATCACGACTTAATTACCTGACGCTCGACTATTGCGAAAGTGCTACCGAACTTGGCACGCAGCTTTTCATATCTTCATCGAAGACAAAAACTAGTTGCCAATTGCAAAAGTGGTGGCACGTAAATTTGCTACCGTACCGCAATAATTGCACTATGGTTGTAAACAAAACAAGTCAAGCATAAGCATTCGAGAAGAAAGGCGTTAATAATTGTTGCAAAACGTTGGTTGGTCAGCGCAAAGTAAATCAATTGATGTTGATACCCGTTAAGATGATCAGTACCTTCGGATTTTATATATAAAAGGGTTTTAGGAAATTCGCAATAACTATGACACTATTAGTTTGTTGGTACAACCCAGGCTAATCTCTTTAACTACATACAAATTAAAGAAAATCAAAATCTGCAAAGCTGGTTTTTTGACCAAATACAAAACTCTTTTATCAAACGCTAATTTTGCATATGAATGTCTGAAAAGCCGCCGGACAAAAACAATTATTATCTTTGGCTTCTGTAAAACATACTCAGCGTTTCGAAAAGAAGTTATTTATATGGTCTAAAAGGTAAAAAAGCTTTGCAAATTTTGATTTTATTTAACTTTAATGCTGTTAAAAAAAAAGATTCAAATTCTCATTCTCATGCATGAGAATAAAAATAAAATAAAATTATAAGAATAAAAACCCGTTGAATGATAACAATTTCGATTGTGTATATTCTTTCTGTATAATTTACTAATTTTGTGCAAAATATTGTTACCTTATGTTGTTTTTTGATAAATTTGGAATTATATGCAAATTTATGGTGAAATGACGTAAAAGTAGCAAAACGAAATTGCTTTTAAAATTGAATGACATGACCACAGTACAATGATACGGTAGGTTTTGAGAAGATTGTATGGAACGGGAACTTATTTGTTCACTTTACGTGGTACACCGTCACGCTATTTAATATGCCATCTTTTCAATTGGTGCGCGAACAATATCGGTACAAAAAGTACTGAAATAATTCAACGGGATATTGTTGGAAAAAAACCTCGTTTCAAATGCAAAATGCGACTATCAAACTAAGGTTTAATATGGTTCATTTAACTTACTACATATTTCGCTGGTTTCTAGCGTATTTTTCCTGATAATTTAATGCCAACGAATTATACCGCGACCCCTTTTTTCTTTAAGGGGTTAAATTAAAAAACAAAACTGGCCAAGTGCGAGTCTGGCTCGCGCACCGAGGGTTCCGTGGAAACTTATTATATGTTGTATATAATTAAAAATATTTTTTTTTTTTTTTTTTTTTTTTTATACCACTAAGGTGGCAAACAAGCTTACGGCCCGCCTGATGGTAAGCGGTCACCGTAGCCTATGGACGCTTGCAACACCAGGGGTATCACTTGCGCGTTGCCGACCCTTCAGAAATCTAATAACTTCTTTCTTGAAGAACTCCATACTGTAGTTCTTGCAGAAAACCTTGGCAGGGAGCTCATTCCACAACTTAAGCGTTCGCGGGAGGAAGTTTCTCTGAAACCGCACTGTACGCGACCATTTAGGTTCTAAATTTTTATATATGATGTAACTAAAACTTTACGGTTTTCGCAATTTTTCCATTATCTGTGCTATAAGATGTTGCTTCGTACCAAATTTCAAGATTCTGAGTTCACGGGAAGTTCCTTGTAGGTTTTGATTCCCTTGCGAGTTTCGAAAATTTGCGGCATAAACGGCTGTATCTTTTGATTGCGTTGCCTTAGACGTTTAATTTTTTCACAGCTCCAAACGACAGTAGACCTGAGTATTGAATATAAATATCAGCTTGATACCTCCACGCGTTCCTGAGAAAAAGGGTCTTGACGGACGGATAAATAATAATAAATAAATATTTTTTGGACAATACACACAGCGCCGTCTGGCCCCAAAATAAGCAAAGCTTGTGTTATGGATACCAGACAACGTATTCAAATACATTTATCATCATATATATTTTTTTTTGTAAATACATTCATATTATACATAAATACACCCAGACTCAAGACAAACACAAATGTTTATCACATACATGTTTATCCAGTGCGGGAATCGAACCCACACCCTCTCCACTGCAGCTGGCTACACTACCAACTGGGCTACACGGACGGACAGACGGACAGCAAAGTGATCCTATAAGGTACGGAACCCCAAAAATCAGCGTATATTGTATGTTTGTACGTATAACATCACGGTTTTAGATAGAGATCTCAGAAGGAAGTTACCAGTGTCTGGGTATATACAGAATAAAGCTTCTGTATTATCTGTCAATCTGTTAAGACCCAGCTGTCTAGTAATATATTCTATAATCAATATCAATTTATAATAAATAACAAATTTCATTTTTTTTTTAATAATTACTCATTTTATATTATATTATTTTTATATTTTTTTATCAGATGTTATCAGCACTAATGTATTCTATACCAAATATTAATTTAACAATACTTCTTATGACTTAAATATAAATAGTCCTTTAATTATATATTTAAGTAAATATTGCAAATACAATACAATACAATACAAATATCCTTTATTGCACAAAACAAAACACAAATTTATTAAAAAAAATAAAAAAAACATGTACAACAGGCGATCTTATCGCTAGATGGCGATTTCTACCAGATAACCTACTTTGGTATTAATATACAAATTTAAAAGATTGGAATGGTAGGATGTGCAAAATTGATACAAAAACTGAAATAAAGATATAAGTAACATAGAATACGAATAAAAACTACATATAATTAGATTTCTGAAGGGTCGGCAACGCGCGAGTGATGCCCCTGGTGTTGCAAGCGTCCATAGGCTACGGTGACCGCTTACCATCAGGCGGACCGTAGGCTTGTTTGCCACCTAAGTGGTATAAAAAAATATATATAACTAAACTAGGTATAAATTACCAAATAAATAAATAACTGAGACACTTAAATATTTAAGTTATGATTGTTTTATTTATGTGTAGTTTATGTATTTTTATGTAAGGAATTTATGTATTTTATATTTTATGTATAAGGGTATTTATGTATTTTGTAGTTATTTATTTATTTGGTAATTTATACTATTCTTATTCTATGTTACTTATATCTTTATTTCAGTTTTTGTACAATTTTGCACATCCTACCATTCCAATATTTTAAATTTGTATATCAATACCAACATAGGTTATCTGGTAGAAATCGCCATTTGGCGATAAGATCGCCTGTTGTACATGTTTTTTAATATTATTTTTACAATAAGTTTGTGTTTTTGTTTTGTGCAATAAAGGATATTTGTATTGTATTGTATTGTATAACTACAAAATACATAAATACCCTTATACCTAAAACCTAATAAAATAAACCCATAAAATATGAAATACATAAATTCCTTACATAAAAATATAATGTCCACATCAGAACAACAGAGGGAGCAAAACAACAAGGTTATGCGAGATTTAAAAAATGCTTTTTCACTTGTGCTTTGAAGGTTGTAAGTGATTGTGCTTTTCGGATATCTACTGAGAGAGTTCCACAATCGGACTGCTTGTACGGTGAAGGAATCATCGTAAAATTTTGAGTTGTGACTCGGTGTATTAAGTAATACACGAGGAGGAACGCAAAGAGGCATATTAACCAAAACGCTCTTTGAGATAAGAAGGTTAGCTAGGATTGAACAGCACACAGTAAAGAAGTGAAAGAATATGAGCATTCCGGCGAAAGCGAATTGGGAGCCACTTGAGCTTCACGCGGAAATTGGAAATATGGTCGGCAAATATGGTGGTAGCATCGGCGTAATCGAGTATGGGAAGCAAAAGAGTGTGTGCAAGAACAATTTTAGTGTCCGTGGGTAGGAAATTTTGCAGCCTTCTTAGGGAACCTACAGCGGAAAACATTTTCCTACTGACCTCGGCTATCTGTGAAGCTAAGACATACTACTATCTATATAATACCTAGATTCTTAACCTGGTCATAATAAGGTATAAGAACATTGTCTACACAAACTTTTGGGAGACTAACTCAGTTTATTCTAGATATAAACTTTGAACTGCCTAGTATTATGGCCTGGGTTTTTGCTGGGTTTATTTTTATGCCAAAGGCTTTGCTCCATTCTGAAATTCTGAGGAGATCAGAGTTTATCAAACCTATCGTTTGAAATAAATCATCAAAAGTTGTTTAATTATAGACCTGGAGATCGTCTGCATACATGTGGTGGAGAGAAGGAAGTTGGTGAGTAATTGAATTAATAAAAATCGCAAATAAGAGAGGAAATAAAACGCCACCTTGAACACCGGCAACTATGTGGCACCAATCTGAAAAAATGTTTTCGAATTTGATTCTTTGCCAACGTTCTCGCAAGTAGCTCTGAAACCACACAACCACCGTTGGAGATATGTTAAGAGAACGCAATAACTCCAACAACACATCAAAATCGACAGTATTAAATGCATTACTAAAATCAAGTAACGTTAATACTATGAGCTGTTCATTGTCCATTCCCATGCGAATGTCATCCTTGATTTTAACTAGAGCCGTAACAGTACTATGTCCTGCACGAAATCCTGATTGAAGAGGATTTAATAGGTTATTTCGTATCAAGAACAGGTTTAGTTGTTTTTGGACGAGAAGCTCAAGGACTTTGGATAAAAAAGAAAGAATAGAAATAGGACGAAAATCAGAAAGACTAAAAGGATTCGATTTTTTTGATAAAGCAATTATGTGAGCGTCTTTCAATGCCATAGGAAATGTACAAGAGGAAATAGAATGATTAAGGATTTTTGTAATTGTAGGACAGATAATATCAATTATATAAATTATCATGTTACGGCTTGTATCGTCGTTACCAACTGCATTGGAAGTTATGGCAAGAACGTTCTTCTTAACAACACAATCGGTGAATTGTGTAAAAGTAGAAGGAGAGAAATCAGGAGTTGGTTGTGAGTATACCTACTTCCCTAACAAAGAAATAAGAGTAAGCAAATTATTTTTTCATCATTATACTTCTTGCTTAATTGAAAATATTAAATTAATCAAAGCAAACCAATTAAAATTATTTACGTATTTAACCACTTATAGAAATGATGTGACATGTCAAAAATAAGGTCTTAATGTTAAAATATTTTTAAGTTCTATTTATCTATTTCTATGAATTTCAGCAGTAAGATAATAAACTTTTATAACTAAATTTTAAATGTTTCGCTTTTATAGTAATAACTAACATGTACCTAGGAAATAAGCTTTTGAAATTAAATTAGGTTTTTCTTATGCCACATTGTATTAACTCACATAAAGTAAAGTACCTACTTAATTAGAATTATTTACTAACTATTCGCTAAACTGCTGTGTATGAAACTATAGGTCTTAATATAAACATACAAACTTATGTAATATGTATCGTAGATGACTGTTAGTTTCTTAATCAATAAATAAAATAAATATAATTAATGGGCTGTGTGATGATATTTTAGTCGGCCAGTTATTGAACCTAAGGAATAACAGAACTGCTGTAAATCATCACTGATTTTACTACTTTAAATGCTGATTTTAATGGTTTATTTTTGTATTGATACTAAGTTTCAGTATTACATAAATTTATATCCCATAAAAATATCCTTTTTCACGAAATTTAATTTCTAAAAGCGAAAATACCTTGAGCCAGGACTAGAAAGTGTAACCGTTACAGTCCGTGTATAATAGTCTGTCAATCGAGCTTTCAAGGCATAACTTCGGCCAATGAATATACCGACTACATATTTTCTCCCAATATTACACTTCATAAGAACGACATAGACGCAAAGCTACTAGGGAGATATAATTATGCATTTAAATCTGAGAAATTACCAATTCTTTATAGAACTAATAACAATATAATACTTTTATACATAAGGTAACTACCAAATATTGCAACAATAAACAATGTGATCCAACCACTGCTATCAAAACTCCATAAAAATTATAAATCTGATACTCAAATATTATTATGACGGGTGACACTCGACGTAAGCTACCAACAAACACCCTATCTGGTTTAGCTAATCGTAAAATATTCATTTACATGAGCATTTACACCTACCTTAAATATTTAAAGAGTAAAAGATTATGTTGTACATTCCTCATTTTTTAAAGAAAACATTTTTTCATAAGATAGGCACTTTGTTAACGTTTGTCACACCATTAAGTATGTCTTCAAACTTTCTTACGTGCATTAGTTGCAAACAAATAGATCAACTGCACTGTTGGTGTCGTAAAATTGAATATTAAGCCTGCAATAGTTATTTGTTATGCAAAGCAGGTATGTTTTTTGGGTTTCGTGACTAAGAATCCCTCGCTTGGCTTTTGCTCAGGATTTAAAGAAAATCTTGATACTCTAGGAGTAAAAGAAATAAACAAATCAAATTTATGAGGTGAAAAATAAATAGTGTCGGTAAAGGCAGACCTTGGTTTACCTATTTCTGTCAAATTGAGTTTTTTCTCCAAAAAAATAAGGTTAATTGTACCTTAAATCTACAAACATCCATAAAAGCATTAATGCTAGTGGATGAAGCAAAATAGGTGGACTAGGATTGAGGCGGGAAACGAGCGAAGATTTCTAAGTTTGTATAATCCACTAACTTGGGCCCGTGTCTCCGCCCGAGCTAACTTCGGTTATCAATGTGGGATTTCTACAGCAGCTCTTTGATGACAGTAAGCATCCGCCAAATTTGATTATGATCGAATCAGCGATTTAACCGTGAAAAGGGAACAAACGGAATCAAAATTCCCAAACCTGTTTTCTATATCACAAATATCAGTTTGGTGCAGTAGGAACACAAAAAACACATTAAACTAGCATAACAAATTGTCCATTCATTAAAACACTACAGGAACGATTCCCTAAAAATCAATGGGCAATAAAAAGCCATCACATTTCCATATACACATTCATAATCTTCATCGTCTCGATTTTTGTCGATAATTACCATAACCCTTAAAGTTTTATTTCCTTACGTGTCATTAGCACCGTGTAATAAGTACAAATACAAACCAGATACCGTAGACACGTTATCTCATTATCTCCATGGCTGTATTAGGCATGTTGGCGGTAAACAGGGGTGCTACACGAGAAATAGTACAAGACTATTTCTATGCTCTTATTTTTGTATTTCTAATCTATTTTATCATTTGTTTTAAAATAATATCTATTTAATGATTTAATCATTTATTGACTTATGTTACATGTATCTTATTTAATTATTAGACTGAAAGGTATATCACGATAAATTAAGAAGTTATGAATTATAACATAAGACACAACAATTTAATTAGCTATTTTATTATTTATTATTTAATTACGTATTATGTACCTATGGTACAATACTATAATATTTTAATATGTTATTACTATGTACCTGTTTTATTTCATTAGACTGAAAAGTATACAACGATAAATTTAGAAGTTATGCATTATATAAGACAATTTCAAATTAAACCAAAAAATATTTTTTTATCAGATAAACAGAATTTTAAAATATGATTATAATTTAACGCATAATGCGTTACATTATCATATGACAATTTTAGCCTTTGTTAAAATGATCAACACAATATTCAATATATTTTTTCGTAAATAATTCACAGTAACAACTAGGCCTTGATATAGCAATAAAGATGTAATAAATAAATATACACATAAATATGTCCTAAGGACGGCAGCCCTAGCTTCTAAGCATTGTCAGTGGGTGCACACCCTGGGGCCGCTTAGCACGTGCACTGTGCTTACTTAACACTAACACTACAATTACACAGAATAAGCAAAATCACAAAATTCTCTTACCCAACTAGGGTGGAGCCGACACAGCCGAGAATTTAATCAGGACAAGCACCTGTATACAGATAACAATATGAAACTCATGACAGTCTATAAACCTTTTAGGTGCGTTTTGAGTTAGTTTAATTAAAGTCATGCTACAACCGTTTTATTTACAGTTACACTGTTAATTGAAATGTATAAGCCTTTGCCATTTGTGTAAGTAAGATTTGGGTAGTAATTTCTGTTGTTGACTTGTGTAAAGGTGTAACCAACCATAAAATACAACAAATTTATGGTTAATTTTAATTATTTTGCAAGTATCTTAACTCTCTCAATAAATAATGTCTAACAACAATTTTGAGTTATATTTCTCATAAAAAACTGACCGCAACATTCTTATGTTGGTTTAAATTGTCACAGTAGACATCATACAGTCATACAGTACAAAAATATAAATGTTAAAACCAGTTTCCGACTCACTTACGTAATGTAATACCTTTATGCTGTCATAACATCTGTAAATTTCCTTAATACTGAGCTTATGAGTCATAATCCGCAACATCTGAATGCCTTGCATATACGAAGTATTGGCTGTGAGCTTTCGCCGCATTATCTAGGCATCTGGGCGCAAAGACAATGGGTCGTGCATGCGTAATGCGTTATCTCAGATCTATCTCTTGCAACACTCTGCTCTCCTAATGAGGAAGATTGTTCTACTTCTCCAGCAATGTGCTAATTGAAGACAGACTTCGATTCAAAACCGGGAAGCTGTTACTTCCAACGGTAAAGCGCATTTGTTAATTAAAGTTGATTGAACTTTTATTAACAGTATGGGAAACCAAACATTTCTATTGATTCTTCATATTTTGTTGCAGGTACATTAATAGATTGGTGCAGCAAAAATAGTGCTTCCCAAAGGATGAGGAATAACCATCGATGCTGGGAACCGTGTATTGGTCCGAGCATATCAACACCCACAGGTTAGTTTTCATATTTAAAAATAAAACATACGTATAGCAAACCGAATTTATATTGCCCAATTGTTGCTTATAATAACAATTTTATTTTGTACTATTATAGTGTACTTATTTCAGTTTTACCATTGCTACTCGAAAAAGAGCATCTTGTTCAACGATAACAATGAATAAAACTCACTTTTACTCACTGAGTGAATAAAAACATTTTGAATTTAGAACAATTGTTAAATTATTTAAATTTTTATTGTGGTTGTTTTATGTCATTGTTCTCTTATCACCCGGTAATAATTACCGATTATATATCAGAAATCAAAATGTGATAATAGTACTTTTTATTTTCTCGCAGTCATTGGTAAAAATTGGAGTATATAGCACGTGAAAAAGCACTACTCTAGCATACTTCGCTGCTCTCGGGATTCAGCTTAGTCCCTCAAATTAAATGCCATCTATTTTTAATTTGTTGAATAATCTACTATTTTACTTTTAATGACAGTTCAAAATTTGCTGATTATGTAATATCCTACTTTCACTTTTTTATTGAAATCGGCGGTATTTTTTCATGGGATCCGAAAATTAGCGTATCCGAATTTATACAAGGAAGAAGTACTAACAACAGCAAGATTTAAAAGAACAGACTCAAAAATATCTGGCAAGCGTGATTAATATTTAGTTTTAACAACTTAGATATTCATCAAATAAACATTTAGTTATAACATCTTAGATATTACTAAAAACTATCTGGCAAGCGTGATAAACATGTAGTTTTAGTTTTAACAACTAAGATATTTCTCATAACTGTCTGACAAGCGTGATAAACATTTAGTTTTAACAACTTAAATAATAGGTATATAATGGCAAGCGTATAAAAACCACAAAACCCAAAAAATATTTTTATTGATATTATTAACAAAAAATGTTTAAACTAATAAAAGAATAAGTTAAAATAAAACGAATACGATCAAAACTTATATATTAAAGAAAAAGTAAAGTAAAGTAAAAAGTTCCTCAATAGAATATATAATAGAATTGCGATGCCACGCTGTATAGTCAGGCTTATCCTTTGAGCCAAGTACCAGGGTCTCATGTCGCCTGAGTGAGACAGTCACATGAAAAGTTCGTAGTAAAACAACTACTTTAATTTTTTTTCGTGTTTGTACCACAAGTTATAAAATTAAATAGCTTGTAATCGGAAATGATTTTCTAATATCTAATTACTATTACGTAGAAATCGCAGACTAACCCCCCGACTTTGTCATTTAAAATAAGAAGGTTGTCCTTTAACTGGGCATTAACTTGACAAGCCTTCGAGCATTTGTACGTTAAGAAACAATTTATACTCTACGCGATAGTAAATCTCATACTCAAAGTCGTAAAAATATATATTTTTGAATCCTTTGAAAAATAAAATCAAATCTAAACTTATAATCATTCTGTCCAATGGCGTCCGTCATTTACCATACGCACGTAAACGTAACAAGTACGCACGCGCAGCGCACATTTGCCCATTGTCATATCACACCCACGTACATTCGCGTATAATTTCACGATTTAAACGTCCCGCCTTTCGAAATACATCTAGCCGACTGCGACAATAAATAACAAACAAATTGCTTGGTTGGTGCGAAACGAACACGTGCTATAGTGACATTTGCATGCCTGAGAAATGTTTACAGCTTGTATCAACAACATGCAGGAAGAGAATACGCTCTTGACTTGCTAGGTGAGAATGTCGTCAACACTGTCACAACTATTGAGAATCACTTGAGAATTATTCTTAGCCATCAATTCAAGTAGGACTTCTTGTATCTAGCTGTGATTTAAACGACGTATTGTAAAATGTATCTTTAAAAAATAGCGTAAATCATAATTTCAAAAAATTAACTACTTCCATATTTTAAGAAGATATTACGGATTTTTCTGATTCACAAAAAATTATCCAGGGATTTCTTAAACATGACCTGTCAACTGAACCACGCAAGTCTACTAACACTCCGTCACAAATAAATCCAATAGCTTTAAGCTAAGCATAAGCTCTTTTGGTGGTTTTTCCACCTATAAAAGACAGGTTTCGTGCACACTCGAATAAACACAGGGGTTTTTTTACACATTTTTACTATAGAGTTTTTAGTTATACTTGCTCAAGTAACAACGTGAAATGTAATGTAATTTATTTTTTGTAGTTTGGTAGCAACTAAAAATTAACCAAAAATTTGGATGAAAGTATAAGTTAAGTATTAAAAAAGGTAGAACAACTTACCAAAAAGCAAAGATAAATTAATCTAGTTCACTTAAATGTCATCATGATATTATTGAAATGTGCAATATTTATTGTTGAAATAAAAAGAAAACTACGAATTTTAGTCTTTGGTAAATATTTATATGCAAAGGGACAGTTGTTCACGTGAAAATTACTTACTTAATCCACAAATTTTTTGATATAAACGTTTTAACCTTATCGGTGAAGTAGTGGAAGAGCATTCCTTGTTGATCATTGTATTTCTATATTTCAATGTAATAATTATTGTAATCGATGGCAATACTGGTTACCACTGGCTTGTTTTACCGTGTCACTCCTTGGTATAATTCCTCTACAGTTAGTCTATAATATATTCCGTAACTCTCCGCTCTTCCTACTTCTTGAGAAGTGCACATTAATAATTTATTTGCTACCAATTTGCTACGTGTCGTGCGTGAAACATAAGGAACGACATATCATTGATATGTATAAAAATAATAGTATAATGTAATAAAACGTCATTATACTAGCATCCATAAAATAAGTATACAAACCTATTCAATTTTCAAAAGACCTTGTTTACCTACAAATTATTTGCCTCCCAGAATGTGCTTTTCTGCTTGTAGAATGCGTTGTGTTCTGATGGAATGTTCAAAATTATGCCTACAGCTACTATTTACCATTACATCGCTCGCTATTGGCAGGGAATTCATCCTCACACCTTAGAAATATAAATCGTCACGCATTGATTGCGCCATGAGGTCTTCAGTATGAGTTTTTCAAGACGAAAATGATTAGATTTTTAAGGGTTCGCAACACGTGAGTAATGTTCCTGGTATTGCAAGCGCCAATGTGCTACGGTAACGCCTTTACATTAGACGGACCGTAATCTTGTTTGCAATAACAGCTTCCATGTCAAAAGCCTTACTTTATAGTCGTTATACAAAGTCTAAAAATAAGGTAAAAGTACGAAGTTCAGAAACGAGCTTTCAGGAGCTAAGTTCCCAAGAGCACTATCGCAGAGAGCTCTTAGTACTGCACTACTTTATGACTGTGTAAATTTATAAACGTGGACGCGCTGGGTCTGACTGCTTCGTGAATTTGAATGAAATGTGAGCCATTTTGTTAAGAAGTTTTGCAGCTAGAACCTACTTACTTCACGTGGATAGTATAATACCCTCATTTCGTAGGACTATTTGCAAAACTGTTAACAAACATATAAACAATTTCATGCTAGTTTTTTTAGGGTTTCTTAGCGAAAAAACAGAAACTTTACAGTTTCGTCATGTCTGTCAGTCTTTATGTCACACAATATAATGCGCAAAAAAATCCATGTTGGCATCCCTTATTCCACATTTTTGAAGTGAAAACTTCTTTAGCGGCGTTGTGCACTTTTTTTGGTATGGGTAGAAAATGATAAACTCGCGTCAGGTCACGTGTCCTAATCGTGGAAATTCGTAAGACGGAAACCGTAATGCCACGCCTATTATTATTTTTATTTTTAGTATTCGCGATTATGAGTAGTACAGGGAGGTTGGATATGGAATTTTAATTCTATGACAGATTGCGATGTCAAATATACTACGTCAAAAAAAGTAAATAAACAAACATTATTATTTCTTGACAATGTCAAAGACATGTCTTGTGACATATTTTAGTGTTAAGCGCGAATCGTGTGTAAAGGTTTTCACTTCTGCCGGCACTCCCGGAGTGCAACTCGTTTTTTTTTTATTGTGCTATTGTAGTTATACTTAGATATATTAGACAAACCTTAACCTATTCAGAGCATAAAATATAAAAAAAAAATATATATAAATAATAATAGCCAGAGAATAGTAGAAATCCCTCGAAGGCTAGCAACTATTTATTTCTTTGTAGACGCACTTTGTAATCTACACAAATAAACGCAAACTACTTTTAATAAAAAAATATATAAGCGATGGGTTGTTATAAATTACTATTTCTGAACTACACCGCCGCCATTACCGAAGAATTTTTTAAAGAACAGAAATAAAATTGTTCCGGCCGACACAAAGCAATTAATGACTATCACAGGCGGCCAATAAATTGAGGTACGCGTGATTCGCGACCGATGTACCCTCGAGGCTCCAAGATATCTAGCCGGGGGCCTAACCATTAAAAATATCACTAAAGTCACTTAAACATTTTATGCGCTCTGCAAATAGAACTTTATACATTTACTCACTTTCATTAATGCTAGTGCCCGAACTGAACTTACCGTGGTTAAACTCCATCTACGGCGGCAAAGTTCCTTCATAATCGGTGACATCCTTCTTTAAGACGTTTAGAGTCACCTTTTTATTGTACTGAACCAGACTCATTACGTCTGATAAACAAAAAGAAACAGTGAAAGGCGTTTAGCGCGTCTTTTGCTTTGTATATGTGTTTTGAATGAATATAAATGTTGCAAGGATCATTTAGCATAGATATTTATTCATGATAGTTACTTCGCGCATGGTTGTTATGTTAAAATAATAATGAATACAAGTTTGTGGCGCTAGCTTAATACGATGCATATTCATTTGCTGACTGTAAAAAATAAATAAATATTAAAAAATATCACTAAGCAAATATCTGGTTGAAGATATTTATTTTTATGTTATTTTATATACCAGGCCACGCAGATTTTTTTGCGGATAAAAGTTTTTATGCATAAGGCAGTGGATTATATTATGCATAACAAAAGAGTGGTCGTCCTACGACGGCTGTCACGGAAGAAAGTGTGCTGGTAGTAAAAAAAAATATTCAAGAGAACAGGCGAATTACATACGAAGAGATTTAACATACACTAAAGATTGGTTTGGGAAGCGTTCACGATATTCTACACGAGCACCTTCGCGTGAGGAGAAAAGTTTCGCGCTGGGTGCCGCACAACGCCACCGAAGCTCAGAAGCAGGCCCGTGTGGAGTGGTGCCGTGATATGATTCAAAAATTTGAAGCAGGGTCGTCTGGGCGCGTTTACGACATTTTGATAGGCGACGAATCCTGGATTTATCAATACAATCCAAAAAAAGCGTCAGTCGACAGTTAGGCTGTTTCAAAACGAAGCAACGTCTACGAAAGTGAAGCGATCGAGAAGCGCTTGTTTCTTTACTTAGACGCGGTATCTGGTTTCAATTCCATTACGAGACTAAAGCAGCATCAACGCCGAATGGTATACCACAAAATGCCTGCCAGAAGTTTTGTCTGCAATGAGCAACAAGCGACCGAACACCGGGCTACGCGGGGTACTGCTTCCCCATGACAACGCGCTTGCGCACTCAGCGCTTAAAACGAGGGACTTTCTGGACACCACAATGGTCAGAGTCTTGGGTCACCCTCCTTACAGTCCTGATCTGGCACCGTGTGACTTCTTTTTATTCACTTTTAAAATAAAAATCAGCTGAAAGGGATACAGCGTCCGAGAAGGCCGTGGAAGAGGTGTCTGCGCGGACTGGAAAAAATGTTTCGAAAATTGGTTCAGAAGCAAGAAACTTTGTATACAGGCTGGTGGAGAGTTCCTTGGAAAGATTAAACTAAAATATTTTATCCATACCAGTTAGTTTTTTAGTTTCTCAAAACTTTCTGAGTATCTATTATATATTAGTACGTAAGTATACAAAAAACACTTTTTTCTTATTACTTATTTGTTAAAAAAAATTATGATGAATGTTAAGCAAGTACGTAATATGGTAACAGCACCAAAATATTAAGACTATATTTGATACATAGACAATAATAATAATCAATCTATTGTATTGTATGCATTGTAAACACTTGCTTACCTTAGAATATAATATAAAAACTGCAATAATAAACAAACTTACACTAAAAATACAAATATACAATAGGGTATTTTCCAAAATATTATTTTACTAAATAAAACTATTAACGGCTCGAAGGACCAAAAAAAGGTTAAAGCTATCTTATAGTATTATTAAGTATGTGTTGCATAAGGTTCTATTTCTAACATGGTTTCCCTAGTTACACATTTGACATCAAGCAATCGACACTCGTGACAAGCGTAATTGAACGTATACCTCATCTGAAGCGGAACGCCTGCAAAGCCTGGCTTGTCACATCGATTTGCCGCAGAAAGCTCACCATGCACTACCTAAAATGTCCTTCCGTGTAAACTAGTTGCATGGCTTGCCGCACACGGCGTGCTGCCGACCATACCCTTCCACTCGACTACCAATTACAAGACAACCACAACAACACTAGTTATACAACATTTTAGCACTTGTTACTGGTTAAATAGTACATTGTTCACCAAGGGGTGAAAGTGACTGATTAAAACTTAAAACACACGAGGTGGGAATCGTCTTTCATCCCGAGTGATACATAGTTCTTTACACTACAAATGCGAGGATAATAAAATATAATTAATTAAAGTTCTGATTTACTTAACAAATATTAATTTACTTTTATAAACATAGATGGCGCTGTACCGATGAATTACAAGCTATGGTTATTTTTTCTGTTGTTTATAAATAGTGACTTTTGTTCAAAGTGGAATTGGTTCGCTTTTATAATCACAGATGGCACTGTACCAAATAAAAAGAAGCTATTTAATTGTTTCGTCAGCTTTTAAATAGAAAGTGCTTTTTTATTATACTTGCCTACCTCTAAATAGTCAAGAAAGTAGTAATTACTGCAAACACGTACTTTCAACCCTATTTTTGACTATGCATGAAGGTTTTTTCAGAGCATGAGTAGTGCAAAATACTGTTCAATAGAGTTACTACTCTAGTTATAAGCATTAGAAATGCAGTTATTTGATTTTCTTAGGTAAGTCGGTAGTTGGACTTAATGTCAAACTTACTAAATATTGTGTTTCATAAATTATTTATAGATAGAATTATAGATTTTTTATAAATATCAATATATATGACAAAGAAACTAGCAATTCTTTTTTCTAAACCTAACATTTACATATATTTCGTATAAGTATTGCAAATTGGTAACCCTAAACTAAGAGTGAATATCAGATTTTATCTGCCCTGCATAATCCTGACTTACTCTTATTGTTTGACAGGAATTGACTTGGGGGTATATTATTCTGTCTACGTCAGAGGTGGTTTTTGAAAGAAGCTGTCCCCTACATTAGGGCGTGGGTTTGTGTCCAACCAGAGCCCTTCTGGAGATAAAAACTATGAATATTTAGTTACGTACGTTGCCAGATTTTACTTGTTTACACGGCCCTTTAGACGATATATACGAAAAATAGACGACAAAGATTACACAGAGCTTACAACTTCCCAATGGCTATTAATAGTGAAAGTTAACCATTACACATTGATTGATCTATGTTATTATAGATAACCATATGCAAGGTCGACAATTATTATTGTTTTGAGTGCCTGTGTTATTTTGTTACATAACATGTGGCCGGAATGCCGTAGGCGGTGTTGTTTAACATGTTAAAAATGTTAAGTTACTAAATAATTTTTAAGTAACGAAATGAAATTTAAGTTAGATAGTCACGCTTTGTACGGCTGTATTTGTCATTCTATAAATCAAATGAGATTATAATTTATAGTGCCTATTCTTTAAAAAAATGGCTGCGTTTCCTTCGCCGTTCTGTTACAATCCACTATTATGCAAGAATATGTTACACGATTTATTTATTTATTTGTATATTTATTTAACTATATTTGACAAGTTTAGTTACATTTGGAGTTTTTAAACTAGTTTGTAGTTGTGGCATCATGATAATCTCATCCGAAAGACATCCACTGTTAGTTAAGTATGTTTATTTTATGTAGTTATAGATATGGCATTTATGATGAATGATATGTTTTTTTTCTAAGTCTCCAACCTTCAACCTCAAGCGAACAAAAATGTAATTTTCAATATATACTACTACTACTACTACTATATTTATAATTTATTTCCTAATTTGATGAAGATTTGTATTTTGTAAGATTGATATACTAGGTCTTTATGAGTCACTAGCAGTTGTATTTGTGACGTTTTTCATACTAAAATTGGGAAAAAAGCGTGACAAGGGGAAAGGGGGGTGTAAAATTACCGAAATTTGTGTGACGTATTAAATGGATGGTCTCTTATGTGTAAATTACTTTTTTATCTTTGTAATACATCATTTAAGACCTTATATCTTCACCTTGATACACACCAACCGCTTCAGTCCTGCATGACAGGACACTGCTTCTAAATGCACTGTGGTGACTATTTACCTTCGGCTCCGGGGCTGAGTAGATAATGACCCGAATGCTGAATCGAGGGGCCTGGGTTCGATTACCGCACAAGACCAACATTTATTATTTGTGTTTGTCTTGGGACTGAGTGTTTTCTATGTATCATACGTATTTATTTACTAAAAAAGGATATTTAGAGATATATATGTATTTTAATTATGTATGTATATCTTTATGGTATCCCCATAAGGGGGTACCAGTTGGTACATACACACCCACATCATAATGTGGTGGACAGCCTCATGCAGTTTTTCTGGCCTAAGATTTAATACCACTAATGTGGCAAACAAGCACACGGTTCGCCTGATGGTAAGCGGTCACGGTGGCCTATGGACGCTCTTGTTTTAAACAAAAGTATTATTTGAAATGCCTACATACTCATTACACCTGGGGATGCTCGCTTAGTACTTTTTTGTAAGATAGCCTTATATATGTCTCATTCGTCGTAAATTACCAGCATAATTCTTTAAAGCTGGTAATTTACGACTTGTAAGCGGTAAAATTAAATTCCAGAGACAGAATAATATACCTATAGCCAGTTTCTGTATAACCATGAGAGGTACGCCAGGATTAGGCAGGGACAAATGAGATCTTATGAATATCTATAAGTGTAATGAAATAACAATACACTCTTTAACTCATAAACACTTTAAAACATATCTATAGGTACCTTCTTTCTTTTTAATGTTAAATTAAAATTATTTAACATTATTTTATTATATTATATTATATTTTAACCAGGTGCTTGAACTTAGTCACCAGACAGCTTTGTTATTCAAGTTTAATTTGCACTTAATATTGATTAAAAATAGTGTTTTGTGTGTTGGTTAAAGTTAAGTATAGTCATTATAACTCTATTAAATCGCACGCTTATTTTAAAGTTTGAGCTGGGAACACTGTTTGTAGTTACCACATGGGTGTACTTATACGTATATAAAAGGATTAATCAAATGTCTATTCAAGCACACTCGAGAAAAAGTTATCCTCGAAAATAGGGCGTCAATGAACGTAGACCACTTCCAACTAGGTACTTACCAATTCTAAATAAATGTATAGCTGGTTTGATTTCTGGTTTTTAAGCTGTTATAACTTTAGGTATTAGTATAAGAAAGCGGAGCTGCTTGGTTTTACCTGTTATAAAGAACATAGCTTTGGTAAGTAAATTTCTTAGCTGTGACATTTATTTGTTTACAGACATGGTAAATCTTATTTTTTCGATACCCTGATAGTGTATAGTGAATAGTGAATAAAGTGATATAGTGAAAAGTTGTTAAGTATTTATTTTTTATATATTTTTATCAAACATATGCAGTCTGGTCTATGTAATAAGTACAGTTTTTTATTATTACTAACCAGGATCATAAAAAAAATTATTCCACTTTTGAATTCAAAAAAAGACATTTATTTTCTGAAAACCAAAAAGAAGTTCGCATCAATGATGCTATCGGCTACTAACATAATAGTAAAACCAATTAGGTCACATTAATTTTATTATTTATCCTCTTAAGTTTATTGACTTTGCTTTATTTTTTAACATTAAATAATAACGTCCAGCAGTGACATTAATATCTTATTCTTCATTGTTTATCCAGTTACATGGTACGCTGTAAACCAATTGCAGAAGGCACAAACACACGTCTCAGTACACTAAGCCGGACGAAGGGCTATAATCGCCTCTACAACACTATGGTCACGATCGCTAGCACCAGAACAACGACCGTGTTCAAAGCAGTAATTCTGTGTCCAGGTGCATATCCGTTCCATCGCCAATAAACTAACACAGAAATATGTAGTGCACACACTGTTATTTCAAATAAAATTGTTGGTTTTATATTTAAACTAGCTGGTGCCCCGTGGTGTCGCACTCTCTCATTTTACCCCCTCAGATGTCGATTTTACAAAATAATGAAACACTCTTCTTCTTCCTTATTAGCAATAAATTAGTTTTTGCTTTACAATTATAATGCAATTTGTAAATTCCTCTAAAATTACCGGGAGCCATAGACATATACAGGATGTAAAAGAATAAGGGTACTAATTTAACATTACCAGAAACCTTTAAAAGCATGTATGCATTTAGAAAAGGGTATTACCATTATTTTTCTAACGGAGACGCAGATATCCTGCCCGACACATCATACCTTCACTATCCCGGCTACAAACTCGAACACAATTTTATGAGTCGTGCCGGTGTATGTATGTCCGTCCGGGAGGATATCTGCTGTCGCCTCCTTCATAGCCTTGAAGACAGGAACCTGTCGATATTGTAGGTGCGCGTAGATTACGGCGGCCACACTCGTATCTATCACACAGGTCTCATAGCGGTGACACGGACGTAACTCGACTCTTCAAGCACCTGAGTTTGACGACTGACAATGTTCTAGAGCAATATCCCACAGCTGAACTAGTTATTTTGGGAGACTTTAACGCCAACCATTGCGAGTGGCTCAGTTCTCGAACCAATAACTATGCTGGGATATTTGCTCATGAATTTGCTCTGACCTATGGATTCTCTCAGCTGGTACTTTCTCCAATGAGAATACCAGATATAGAGGAACATACGAGCTCTTTACTGGACCTTCTGCTGACTACTCGTCCGGATGGATACTCCGTCTCAGTGGATGCGCCTCTTGGCTCCTCGGACCACTGTCTCGTTCGGACTCAAGTGTCATGCACACAACCCGATCCATCTGGGCCAAATAATTGGCGTAGTGTGTGGCGGATGGTGGTGGTGGATGGATTACGAGAATTTTATGCATCGTACCCGTAGAGGCAGATCTGCTTTAACTCAGAAGATCCTGACGTCTGCGCAGCCGCAGTCACTGAGACAATCCTTGCTGGTATAGAATTCTATATTCCTAACCCGCGAGTAGCTACCGGCGTCAAAAAACGACCGTGGTTTAATAGGTCTTGCAGAAAAGCTATAATTCTTAAGCAAAATGCATATGAGGCTTAGACCACGGCTCGTAATAATTAGGATCCGAATATTTCTGAGTTAAAACGCAAATTAAATGCTGCCTCGAGGTTCAGTGAGAAAGCAACTGCCAGAGCAAAATTCTTTTTTGCTTTAGTTAAGTTGCTTTCTTTAGACGTTCATAAGTCGAGTGGGCCAGACGGTAGTGGTGCTTAAGCAGTGTGCTCCTGAGTTATGTTATGTACTCACGCGCCTCTTCGCGCTTTCCTACCACGCTAGGCAATTTCCGTCTTCATGGAAGACTGCGAATGTGCACCCGGCGCCCAAAAAGGGCGATAGATCAGATCCATCGAATTACAGGCCTATCGCTATTACCTCTCTCCTCTCTAAGGTGATGGAGCGTGTGATCAACACACAGCTACCTAGAAGTACACGATCTAGTCAGTGACCGTCAATATGGCTTTCGCTACGGTCGCTCGACTGGTGACCTTCTAGTGTATCTCACACACCGATGGGCACTAGCCATTGAGAGTCAGGGGGAGGCATTGGCTTGTAGCCTGGACATAGCGAAGGCGTTCGATCGGGTCTGGCACCGGGGTCTTCTATCGAAGTTGCCATCTTACGGAGTGGCCGAGGGTTTGTGCAAATGGGTGGCTAGCTTTTTGTCCGGCAAACGCATACGAACCGTAGTTGACGGTAGTTGCTCTGATAGCATGGACATTAATGCTGGTGTCCCGCAAGGCTCTGTGCTGTCTCCTACGCTGTTTCTACTGCATATCAATGACATGTTGGACATCAACAACATACATTGCTATGCACATGACAGTACTGGAGACGCTTTTTACACGGATCGTGCAAACATCTCTGGGCAGGTTCACATGGATACCAGCTTGACCCTTTTGACTCGGTTAAACGACGGGCTGTGAGAATTATCGACGATTCCAAACTCACTTGCGGTATCGAGCCCTTAAATCTGAGGAGAGACTTTGCCTCCCTGTGTGTGTTCTACCGCTTGTACAATGGGTTATGTTCTGAGGAATTTTTCGAAATGATACCCACGACTACTTTCTACCATCGCACCGCTCGCCATCGGCAGGGAATTCATTCTCACACTTTAGAACCTAAATGGTCGCGTACAGTGCGGTTTCAGAGAAACTTCCTCCCGCGAACGCTTAAGTTGTGGAATGAGCTCCCTGCCAAGGTTTTCTGCAAGGACTACAGTATGGAGTTCTTAAAGAAAGAAGTTATTAGATTTCTGAAGGGTCGGCAACGCGCAAGTGATACCCCTGGTGTTGCAAGCGTCCATAGGCTACGGTGACCGCTTACCATCAGGTGGACCGTATGCTTGTTTGCCACCTTAGTGATATAAAAAAAAAAAAAAAAAAAAAAAAAAAATTAAACAAAGCTTATTTCTTTTGGGGAACATGCACCCAAACACCTGATTTTATTGTTGTCACTTTTCTATCTCTAAACAAAAGTATTATTCGAAATGCTCACATACTCATAACCTGGAGATGCCCGCTTAGTACTCCTATTTTGTTTACACCCGGTATATAACTTCGTTAGGACTGGTCTAACTGCGTTTTTAAATGTAGCGATGTTAAGAATTAATATCATATCTAATACCAATGCTATTTTATCAGAAATTGACATCAAAGGCATGTGCACGTAGTTTCCAAAAGTAATAAAAGATGGTGTTATTTTACCTAGTATAAATATAAAAATAATATGCATGTTAGCTTTAACGCGCGACTGGAGTTTACCTGCTAATTAAATACTATTTTCTCAGATCTCTCAGACCAGAGTTCCTGCCACGACAAAACGACTAGTTAGATTTTATTTATAAAGCCGAAGCTGAGGTTCGTTTTCAGGACCTCCCTGTGCAAACCGCCCCAAATTTTCTGCCTTGCACAGCTAGGCTTCTGTCGTCCTAATAGCGGGTGACATTTATAACTATCATGTAACAACAACACACGCAACAATGATGAGAGAGAGAGAGAGAGAGAGAATGAAAAAATGTGTATTTCCACAGTCAACCATAACTTTTAGTCCACGACAGGCCGTTCATTTTTAAAAATGGAAAGACAGATGTAGTATTAGACCAACACTGAGCGCTGATGACGACGGACGAGTTCAGCTGTCCTATAATGATAGTGTTTATTCAACTATAGTGCACAGAAAACATTATTAACAATACAAAACAGACTGTCGAGCACAAAATCCAGCAAAACTCATAAAAAATTGTAGTGCATTATTAAATACTACTCAAATTAAATTGCACAACTGCTCTTCTTATTCGTCACGACTCATTAGATGATTCGATAATCAAACCACGACTTAGTTTGATTTGCAAATACCTTCTTATCTATTGAGTAAACAATTTATGGGTCCGATAATAATAATAGAATTTCGAAGTGCAACATATATTGAAGCTAGTTTATCAAGTAAAATTAAAATAAAATGTGAAAATCTATTTTTTGAAATAAGTCAACGTAGAATCTTTAAATAAAGTATATGATAATAAAAACATAGGTGTTTTGATTTTAATTTCACAACCAAATCCATATAATGAGCCAAATTTGTAGTCAATTTCAAATATCTCTATAATATTATATACTATTTAATGACTTCAAATTAAAGATTCAAATATATTTATATAACCGCCAAAAAAGTGCAGAATAAGAACTAACTTTACAGAACCCTTAACTTAATGCTTTTTTTTTAATTTTAAGTTATATATTTTTATTAGTTGTTGTTGGCTGGAGAGAGAGCCATATTATTTTACTAGCCATAAAAATACAATACATATGTCGATACGAATTCGCTAATACAATTTAAGGCAAATCTCACGATACAAAATCAAATTGTTCACAGAAAAGCAAACATAACTGTTTTTATCTCGATTGAATTTCGATTATAATACAATGCAAAAAACTCAAAAGCAGAAATCGTGAAATGCCATTTGTATACCTCAATAAAAATAACGACAACCGTTGGCATCGAGAGAAATTCTTACAAACAATAATAAATCGGAAGCATTTATGATTTATTTTATCTTTTATGGTGGCTCTAGAATTGAAAATGCAAATAGAGTGGACGATAACCGTTTGGAACGGTAATCCGTTTCTTTATTACAACACTCGCTTGACCGAAAGTATAGTCCAATTACGTAATCTGTCAGCAACCTTAAATCATAAGAAATTATTATTATTATGCAACTAGTTCTAAAAGCACCTTCAGCATTGATGCATTGTCTATTAGTTGATGAACCGGTCGCACTTGTGGTAAGCACAATACATCTGTCACAACATTTCGGACTCAAACATTAACAAAGACAATCAGAGATAAGATGTGAATAGTAAATAATGATTTTGGTATACATCACTAATAATTTGGAGTTTTGTATCAATAACCAATATAAATTTACGTAAGGCTGTGGTTGAAGTAATCGAATTGTTTGTTTCAATCTCAATTACTGCAAGTCTGCAATCACTATTTTGCAAAGAATCCTCTGTGAACCGTCGTGGCATAAATCAACAAAATTGCAACAAAGCCAGAACACTATTCCACATTTGCAAGATTATTTGCAAGATTAAAATGTTCTTATATCTAAGAATCGCGCTGCTTTTTAACTTTCATAATTGAGGTCAAAAAATTTATTGTTATCATTTATTTTTTATAAAACAATATTAAAAAAAATAAGAAGGAGTTTGGTTTTACTAATAGACCAAAAAAATCTGCTTCTGAAAATAAAATAAAAGGAAAACTATATAAACTGTCTTTCGCTGGAAAGCTTTCCTAATAAGCTGAAACACAATAAAGCTATTAATTAGGTATTTGTCGACGTAACTCGCCGTAGCACTGAGAGCCGCTAATCTAAGCTCCAGCCAACCCTACTTAAGACATCCACTACTGCCACAAACGTTCAATAAGGACTATTTGAGTTTGCGGTGACAGATAAGCCATTTTCTTAGCGAATTCAAACGCATTCAATGCAACGTATTTGAAATTATCAGAGAATTTATACCTTGCATGTGGTAATCCATCATTGTTCCTGGAAAACTAAGCCGCCCCACGATAATGAAGCTGAGTAGATATATGGTGATTCCCCACTTCATAAATTACAATCTTCTTACGGAAACTTTACGCCTCGTTCGCCTCAAGCCATTTACAAACACTCGCATAATGCACTAAAATCAAGCATAATTCATAAGCCATCCTTTAAACTCATGCTTGCACATTAAAGCACGCAATGCACCAACGAACAGCTTGATAGGCATGTTTCTCACGCGAACGAAACAAAATCAACATGTATCGACAGTTTTGATGCGGACTGAATATCGCTAACAAGGTATTGCATCTAAAGCATCTTGATATAGCATTTAGAACCCATATGTAGTAACATCTCTTCCAATACAGACTGGTTTTTTACTAAAGATTTAGCAAAATGATGCGGTTTTAGACCTATACAGACGTGCTAAAGTCATAATCTTACACAAATTGCACGATTTATTTCGTAACTGTGCCCTTTGCGTTTATAAAAAGTTTTATGAAATAAATAAGGTTTAATTGAAAGTTCTATATTTACGAATAGATCCGAGAGATTTGTTATTCAGACCACGCAGCTAACAATGAGCTAGCACAACGGAATAGTCGCAGATAGTCGCTTGATACAAGCATCAGAGTCTGCTTGGAATGATAACTGTTCATTTTAAGCATAATTTAAGATACCGACCATAAATTTTTCTCATGCTACATGATTTTCCACTATATTGCCTCTTTATACTGAACATGGTTTTGTAATATCGAAACTCAACGAGCTTCCGGCAGCAGTGTTTACGTTACTTATCAATTCTGCGCAAATCGGTAGTCACGACTTCACGTAAACTGTTTGATGCTAATCTAAATATGTTTATGTTACTACTAATTTATTTATTACTAGCTTCTGTCAGCGGCTCAACGTGGAATTCAGTTATAGTAATTCCTGAAAGAACATTCAATTTTTCCGGGATTAAAATTCCTAAGCCTAACCTATTTTTCTCAACCCCTTCACCTATATCTGTGCCAAATTTCAGCTTCTTGGATGCTTTCGCATTTACAATATTTGTATGGTTTCTTAGGCTTCTACTTAATGTTATATTAAATAAGCAAATGTCAGACAAAAATATTGTTTGAAAAAATACTGTCACAATACAGTAGTATGATTGCTACAGAATCGAACATTCCTATGTGGGCGCGCCTTTAACTTTAAGAGCCAGTGTTACTTGACAGTAAACTTAAGTGAAGACAAGGACGGTGCGATATATAAATAATATGCGTGACTAGTGCAGCTGCATTTTAACTAATATTTTTATTGATATCCAAGAAATAAATTGACAGTTAATCAAACCAAGATTTTGTAGGTGTATAAATAACTATGTTTAACCATTTTGAGATTTCTTTACCAAAGCAGTCATAAAGTGTGAAAAGCGGTAAAATCACGTTTTTTTTTCAAAGAATAAAAGTAATTTAATTATAATATGTTTTCACCTTTGTTAGACTTTGCTTTATATGGTCTAGATATTCAGTCAGATCTACATATCTGATGCAAATCAATCCTCGACAAAAAAAAAGTTATTTAGGTACTATAGGCCCTTAACCAGTAAAAAACGTAATGAAGGCGCCACGAAATAGGACAAGGTGACAAACTCTATGACAATAAATCTTTATTTATGTCTCACAGTCGCAAGTATACCAATGAAACTTACAGCAACGTCATTTATTTATTTATTTATTACCTCAGGCTGTTCCGCAAACGCTTCCAACGGAACATCGTCGTGTCATTATGTTAATTTATTCGCATTTCAATGAAATGCCTCTAAAATGACATTGTACATTATCATGTTTTATTTTTATTTTTATCTTTGGTGCTTTATTTGTTATCTTTATGTGGAAGCAATATTTACACTTTAAACTTCAATTTTCAGATGAATTTTAAATTAAGACAGGGATCTGTCGTCGAAAATCCTTTACCGCGTATCCTACACTAACTAACAGTAAAAAAATTTGGGAAATCGGTCCAGTAGTTTACTTAGGTTTTCAAGTAGGTTCAGCGTTCAGTCCATCAGAAGTTTTAATTTACTGTATATTAAATGGTAAAACCTTATCATATAAAAAAAATGTTTGGTTCTGTATACCTATGTTTCCATGTTACAATCCACACTTGGAAATTCCTTAATAAGTGACTAACGATTTCTTAGGAGTTGAATACCCTAAAAGAATGCAAATACTTATATTTATGCAAATATCTTTTTAAAATGCAGCTCATGATAAATTGTGGGAACAATTCGAAAACAATTTTGGCTACACGTTCTTAGTAGGTATACCTATTTACAAAGAGTATATTTAAAACTACTGAAACAAGTACCTACCTTTAAACGAACATAAAAAATAAAATCGCTTTATTGTTTTCTGTTTAGGGATAAAAGTATTTACTTTATGTTTTTCATTTTCCACTACATTTTCTTTATTTTTATTATATTTATATAATAAATATAGTATATATAGTTTCATATGTTTCTGGTCTTGGATACCTATACTTTCTCCCTCTGCATGCTATTTTAATTGTGATGAACCTCATTTAATCGATTTACAGTATCGAGTTTATAAAGCAATAAAAGTCTATCACTTTCAAATTTACTCAATGCTTTGATTTAGATCTAAAATTACGGCATCATGAATCACTGTAACTATTTACGACTGCAATGGACCACACCTTTTACGTATGAACGTATCTACTTTATTTATGTTTACATGAATTTTATTGAGTAAAATTCTATCTCAAGATGGTTTATCATTCGAAACTCGATATCTCATGTATTACTCCCACGTTTTCATATTGATACTCGATAGGGCTTACTAATAAATCTCAGTTATGTTTAACATTTGGTGGATGTACATAGTTTTATAATAAGTATTATAGTGCAACGACAATATTTCGCTGTAGATGGATTTGTTTAACTTGTTCAATTATTTGCCTCAAGAAACATATATATTTAACAAGTAGGTACACTATCTATCGAGCGAGTTACATGGTTGTTCGAAAACTAGAAGTCAACATTTTAATGGAAATTGACTTAGCGTAGGTAACGTCGGTATTCGTTACATCTATAGTAACCGCTAAGCTCATTTTGAGGAAATTGGTGCTAATTGGTGGTGGAAATTGGTACAATACTCTATATAAAACAACTAGTTTTCATAATCATGAAAAAGGGGACCTAATAGTAAAATACCATGTTTCACAAACCGCAGATACCATTTCTTGGTGTATAATAAAATTTTATATTGGCAAACGACGAATTTTTAATGGTCAAAATATATGTCTATGTAAATTGATTTCATTTTCATAACGTTCAATAACTGAATTTTCCTACATATTGTGATGACTCTTAACTTATTTCTAGTATCTAATGCAGTCTAAATCTCTTAAAATAAATTAAAAGTGCGAATGCATGATTCTTCTTTATAATTTCATTATCTAAGTAATAAATTACATTAAAAATTAAGTTATATAAACTTAGCTTCAATCTTCAACTTGCCATAGATTAATTAATAACTAGAATGAATTTTCGGTTCAAAATCGTTACAAAACATATTATATAAGCAAAGTTCACAAGGGAACAATACTGCCCACCATCGTTAACCATTAGTGGAGTAAAATGATTAACTTCTGACGTAAATCGGTCATAACAAAACATTGATGCCTTGTTAAAATAGATAGTCGAACAATAGCATAGTCGTCGCAGGTATATTCGTCGAGCCAGCGATCTTCGATGTTAGGCAAGACCGCAACTCGATAGCAACTTTTGAAAACACTTAACTAACCTCAGCACGACTGCTCCAAATTAAAAATTAAATACCTTATCGAGACGACCCACATTCGAAAAAACAACGAATGAGGTCTTCAATTACGCTTTTAGTGTTCCGTAGTAAATTATGGACTCTTTCGCCATTTCCGTCGGTTTTTACAGCTTTTTGTTTATTCAAAAATTATTGCTGTACTATTACAGTGCTGACATTTAGTACACGTGTAGAAAATTATACCGACTATAAATATAAGAATCAAAATTTTGAGAAAATTTTATACAAAGAGACGAATAAAACATTTTTGTGAACTCATCAAAAATCATAGTATTATAAACTTTTTTTAAAATGTTGGGTTAGATTCGTTTTTGTCAAAATATCACCTAAATGAACTGTTACTGGCACATATATTAAAATTACTTTTAAAACCAACACAAGTTACTAGGGTAGTAGGTAGTAGTAGGTAAGAAAAGAAATTATTTCTCTTTTCGTACCTACTAGGTACGTGTTCGAATTGTTCGAAATTATGCCTACGGCTATCGCACCGCTCGCCATCGGCAGGAAATTTATCCTCACACCTTGGAACCTAAATAGTCACGTACAGTGCGGTTTTTGAGAAATTTCCTACCGCAAAAGCTTAGGTTGTGGAATAAGATTCCTGTTGAGGTGTTCTCTGAAGGGTTGCGCGAGTGATGTCCCAAATTTTGCAAGCGTCCATAGTCTGCGGTGACGGTTTACCATCAGGTGGACCGCAAGCTGGTTTGCCTCCTTAGTGGTTTAAAAAAAAAAATCTAAAACAAAGGCTACGAAACCCAATGTTTAGCATGACCAGACATGCTCCTGACCGTTTTTTTAATGTAGATCGTTAGATATACGAATAGCTGCCCATTTATTTGGGTTTCGTAAAGCGGATTTAAGGTAAAAGGAAGTGGTGGAAAAATTATACCGCCTATAATCTGATTTAGAGCGTTTAGTTTGCGGCTTTGTTGAGGTCGGAGCTTAAGCTACTTTCTCGGTCACTTGACCGCAATCAGGGTGGCACGTGGTTGACAGGCAGCAGGTTCATAACCACTGGCAATATCCAAATTATGTTACCAATGTTTAATTGATACAACTAAAAATGGACTTTAATCTATTAAAAATAAAAACAGAAATTTAATATAAATTTATTAACTTATAGCCAAAATATTACAATTAGTATGATAATAACACAGGTATAAGTGCAAATGTACAAAAAAAGGATTAAATAAAAGCATTACAAAAATTCATACGCAAAATAGATTTTTGCCTCTGACTGGCTCGGTAGGCTCACTTTGTTGTTTAAAACTGATTAAATCTGCGTGGAAAAGCGTACTTTATCCGCTTGCGCGCAAAAGGTTTTTTTTAAATTCTACAAAAACAAACATAATGAAACTTTCCATAATGAGGTGCGTCCTTACTACCTTATGCATTGGTGATCCGTCAATAAAACTTTAATTAAATTTTTGATACTATTGCATTAAAGATGTATTGTTTATTATTATTTAATAGATACCGAAGGTTACCCGCGAAAAGTAGGTAATTACCTCTTAGCGTGCGATTTGTTGACTACATACTGTTTCGCACGGTTGGATTTTATTTTGACTTTCGTCCCGTAGAATCCTTTGCTTCCTTGGTATTTAATAAAGGCCCTCACGCCAAAAAAAGTAATTATGTTATTAAATCGACACCCTCATCGGTAATTGCCCACTTTCACCTCTCGGTGAACAATGTACTATTCCAGCCGTGCAAAAACTATTAATATAAAAAAGAAGCTTTGCTTTAGATGCTGCATGTGCACAAATCCACAAACGTGTTTTGTGTTTAAGGCAACAAAGTTAAAAAAATCGGCCAAGTGTGGGTCGGACTCGCGCACGAAGGGTTCCGTACCATTATATATAAAAACGGCAAAAAAAATCACGTTTGTTGTATGGGAGCCCCGCTTAAATATTTGTTTTATTCTATTTTTTCGTATTTGTTGTTATAGCAGCAACAGGAATACATCTTCTGTGAAAATTTCAACTGAGATACAGCCTGGTGCCAGACGGACTTAGTAATAGGGTTCCGCTAATTGCCCTTTGGGTACGGAAACCTAAAAACGGTTGAATAAAATTAAAAAAAAAAACATCAAAGGCAATTCCTCGGCAATAGGTTTTTGATCTTGGCAATTGGGTCAAATGATGTGATCTAACATAAATAATGACCTATGACACGTTTTCCAAGCAAAACTTTAAAATTAAAGAATTATGACATATCCTATTACATACATCAATCTTTCAAATACATCTTCATAGAATTAAGAAGTATATTGATATGTCTTGGCTCGAGGTTAATCTTCTGATTGCATCTTTGCTATGAAAATATTTATTTACATTGAAGAATTAATGGTTTTTAGTTAAGGTTTTCAGATTTAAAATCTTCCTGTATTGCTTTAGATCTAGCTCACCTATGCCATACCCTTAACATTTTGTCGCTTTACTCTCGAACTACATATGTTTTATCGGAATGATAAAAAGAAGTTAATGTTCTGTACTCTTCGTCTTTGCAGCTATCTCCATAGTCTACTCCACATTCCAACCATTCCTAGGAACTATAACATGGAGTTCTTAAAAAAATGTGATTAACTGACATCTGTGCAACAATTCCGCTGTTTTCCATCAGTGAAAATAAAATAAAATGCAAACACACTTTCGCATTTTATTTATATGAGGTGACAGCACCTTAATCGCGCTAGGATGACTTTTTTTGTTTATTTTTTTTTATCATGCTAAGTATGATCGAATAAATTAAACGTATCCGCAGGTGTAATATTACACACAGTCCATTTACTAATAGCATTAACACAGATTTGTCCACAAAAGGTTTCGCTATTAACACGATTGTTTTAATCACACCTGACGTTAAAGATTAACTCAGGTTAGTTGGGTGGTTCTTGCTTTATTTATTTTCACACTAATTTAACTTATGCAGTGTTAGCTGTATTGTTGTTTTGACAAGAATTATCAAGTGGTTCAAGGTATTAAGATAAAAAATTTGTTTGAAGATAGGTCACTTGAGATCTATCAAAATATATTATTTTGCCCGCTACAGTTTTCCGTAAAATGTAATAAAGGTTAAAAGTTAGATATGTAGACAAATAAAAACCATTTAAAAAGTAGCTTCAAATTATTTTGAATATGGCACCTAAAAAAAAATAAGAGGGGGGATCTCCCTTATACATAAAACTGAAATGTTACTTATTCTAAAACCTAGAATAAAGAGAAGTTATATTTTTTTGGTATTATTTAATGGTAATATTGAAACGGTCAGCGAATGAAAGTATAATATATTAAGTAATATGATATTATGCGGTCTTAAAATTGGTGTTATTAGGAAATAAACAATATAAGTAACCGAACAGCAAATCGTGATTCCGATTTTATTAAATTTTGGCAAACTGTAAAATTTATTTGACATAAAAAAGTAACAAATTGCATAGGCTTGATTTGATTATGGCTCTTTATAGAATACAACCTAACAGCTCGCTACGATCCTCGCTTGATCCTTTGTAAATGTTCCCGCTATCAGAAAATTCTGTTGACCAAATAATAATTTTGCTAATAAAATATCAAGTTATTTTCTGAGATTTTTTTTTTTTTTAATAATTTTGGACATGCTGACCCCAAAGTCAGCAAAGCTTGTGTTATGGATATCAGACAACGGATACAAATACATACAAACTACTTTTTTTTGTACATACATATCATACATAAATACTTTTTTATGTTATATATTACATAAACACACCCAGACTCAAGACAAACACAAATGTTAATCACAAAAATGTTTGTTCAGTGTGGGAATCGAACCCACACCCTCTGCACAGCAGACGGCCACACTGCCAACTAGGCTGCGAGGGTTTTTTTTTAAATTACTGACTAGTTATTGTTGATGGTTTTTTACGCCCGACAAAAACATATTATGCTGGCAAAATAACTTTTTAGTCAATGTTTTGCCAAGGATCACATACGATCACACGAGTTGTCGACAATTTGTAAAGAAAAAACACAAAAATCGAAAAACCATAACATTTAACGTTTATATGAGAACATCACGGCCAACAGTGTAAGTGAAGCGTGTGAAAGAGGAGAACTAGTGACAGATTATAGTCCACAATGGCTGCCAGATAGCAGCAGCGCCATCCGTCCACTAAGCTGATTTACTGGCTGCAGCCTACATAAAAGATATCTCAGTGTCCAGAGTTAAAATAATTCCGTTTCCAACTGCAAACGTGCACTCTGTTAGGCCACTAGTGATTAAATATAACCCCTCTGAGATTTATAAGTGTTTATTTCTGGCATAGAATTGTTCACTGGAGTGTAGCGCACAGATCAAGCTTTGTGTCCGTTTTAATAAATTTTATTTGTCCTGGGAGAACATGTTGTTTGAGAAATTGAATACTCTTCAAATATACACTATTATATAGTTTAAGCTTTTAAATCTGCTTCAAGAATTTCTTTATTTTTATATTAACATATTATGACTTGGAACTTATACAAATAAAGTCTACCTCGTATATATCCTATTACATACATCAATCTTTTAAATACATCTTCATAGAATTAAGAAGTATATTGATATGTCATGGCTCGAGGTTAATCTTTTGACTGCATCTTTGCTATGAAAATATTTATTTACATTGAAGAATTAATGGTTTTTAGTTAAGGTTTTCAGATTTAAAATCTTCCTTTATTGCTTTAGATCTAGCTCACCTATACCATACCCTTAACATTTTGTCGCTTTACTCTCGAACTGTATATGTTTTATCGGAATGATAAAAAGAAGTTAATGTTCTGTACTCTTCGTCTTTGCAGCTATCTGCATAGTCTACTCCACATTCCAACCATTCCTAGGAATATAACATGGAGTTCTTAAAAAAAATGTGAATAACTAACATCTATGCAACAATTCCGCTGTTTTCCATCAGTGAAAATAAAATAAAATGCAAACACACTTTCGCATTTTATTTATTAAATATTTTGTACATGTAATTTATAATCTACTCTGACATTACATTTGGTCGTCATAGATGTAAGTACGTCAGATAGAGCCATTATGACCTAATATGAACTGTGGTTGTGTTGATTACATATCTGAAATTTTAAAAATAAGTATAATAAATTATTTAATCATAACTTGCCTATTTTGTTCTAATTTCATTCTAATTCATTGTTTCAATCTTAATTAAATAGTTAAAAATCTGTTTCAAGTTAGAAACAATATGAAATCGCAAAATCAGTAACTTATAAATGCAGGTAGTTACTTAATCTTACAAAACCCATTGCAATCGCAAAACTGGAAACATTTCCAAGCGATAAAAGTTAAAGTAGCCGCATAATTTGTCAACGAGTACAAAGAGTTTAATCCACAGCAACGGTCAGCTATAAATCATAAGTTCATAAGCACAGTTGTTCTAAGGCGGGCGGCATACGACAGATTTCGAAACGACAACTCCACAACAATGCTCGGAACAAGGCTGCGCCCGCTTGAATGGCAGACCCTAATTAACTGTCAAGTTATTCGACATTTGTTGTATTCGATCAATATCCATTCATTTCTTTAAGAATTCTAATATGTCATTTATATTCGTAACTTATTCTCTGATTGACTTTTGCCTAGTTTGTTATGGTTATATTCTGAGTGTCGATATTTTTAGGGGGAAATTTTGTTTTATGTTGTAGGTATATTCTATTTGATTTGGTATATGTAAGAAATATTTAGTTAACAAATTATATTATACATAATATAACATATAGCTATTGGTATGAGCTAAATAAACTAATAAATTGCAAAATTTAAAAAAATATGCTGCTGCTGAGTGCTTCAGTTCATGTGAAGATTATGCCCGAAGTCATGGGCTTATATAGGTACAATGAGACCAAAAGAAAGTACATAGTTTTTGAGGGCAGCATGTCTAAATTTACCACCAATAAGACTATGTGGCACTCCCTTAAACAGGGTAGAACAATTTAAACATTTGGGGCATATTGTTAGTTTTGACCTCAAGGACAGTGCTGACATGGAACGGAAACGCAGGGCGTTGACGACTAAAGCTAATATGTTAGCGCGTAGGATTGCCCAGTGCGCCATGGCCGTAAAGATTATATAATTTAAAATCTACTGTACCTCTCTATACACTTCCAGCCTATGGATAAATTACACTCAAAAGTCGTATAAAGCCCTCCGCGTGCAATAGAATAATGCGTTCGGTATTGGGGCTGCCCCGACACTGTAGCGCGTCGGGGATGTTCGCGGTTTTTACGCGATTTTACGCAAGCGAGGTGCATACTCGGTACGCAGAGTGCGGCCCAGCTCCAACATCGTCCTGAAGATGATTGCTGACAGGATAAACTGCTCGTATATCCGACACTGTAGTGAAAAACACGTAAAATACAGTACAGGATAGGACGGACAATATATTATTATTACGAGTATTATTAACAATGTATCCTTTGCCTTAATTATAATGTTTTGAATATGAGTCTTGTAACTTGAATTAAATAAATTATTATTATTATATTATTAAAAATAGTATATTAAAAAAGATGTCGCCTTCGTGACAGGGTGCCAAGAATGCTAGCTGCATTTCCTTGCTGTATTGCGAAACCAATAATTATTTGAGCGTCACCTGCGACAATAATCAGCCGGGATCTTGCAGTTGCTATAAAATTTTTGAGACTTTAACCTCATGGGCCGAGCGTCTCCACCCCTAGCTGCACTAAACTTTGTAATTTGATGTCTAATTTTCATATTTGCGCCACTTGTTAGCGTCCGCCCTGGCCATTACGCTCGTCTTACGGTATATTCTCTTATAGTATTAGTAGCCGTTCCCAGCAGTGTCACCTACTCCGCATACCTACTCCTTATAGTCATAGCGTGATGTTTCATGTATAGCTCGTCTATCTATCTAATTATATATTGTGTATATTAATCTATCTACCGCAGTTTTTAAATCTGACTGGTAGTTACTGATATTAGCACGTTTAAACAAACTAACGAGCTTCAATAATTCTGTTAGTGTCGATTCAGTATTATTCTCATTTTCAAACAGCTTTCAATTACGTCACTAATCTACCACGTCACAGTTTGAAGCTTCTTATATAAGACAAGTTTAATTCTTCCTATAGACGTTACCAACTCGATCTTCACGGTTCGATCGGACGCGCTTAAGCAGCAATATAATACCGTTATCAGTTTGGGTATGGTTGTTAGGCAAGCTTTTGTGCTTCTAGCGAATCTGGTGGTGACGATGGGATCGCATTCGCACGCATATTACCAGCCTGCGCAGGCGCACAGGCGGCCGCGGGCGATAGGCGACCTAACAGTACAACGGCCCGCGTGATTAGACGCCACACGATAGCGCCTATTGTCGGTACACGATCGCCTCTTGTACGTCTTGAAATTGCGGAAATGGATACTGCTCGCATCCACTCCGCCAGCGGGACGTTTCAATTGCAGTCTCAGCCCGATGGGCAAATGTATTTAATTTAATAGATTTGTTATTTATTTAGACAGCGGCGTGAAAGTGTCCAAAGATTTGTTAAGGTAGAGTGTTTCTTTATTATCCATTACATTCATCTTTTTTGAAATAAAAAAATATAAACAAATATTCTTGGATATTTCACACAGTGATTTCTGGTCTAAACCAAGCAAGGCTTGTATTATAGATGCCAGTAGTACTAAACAACTCATACAAATATGTATATATAGCAAATATTTATAGCAACTTATAAATATTTATAAAAATAAGTTTGTCTAGTACGGAGATTGAACCCCTGCCTCCGTAGAAACAAGCAGAGTTTTAATGAAATAAAAAAAAAAACGAGTTGCATTCCGGGAGTGCCGGCAGAAGTGAAAACCTTTACACACGATTCGCGCTTAACACTCAAATATGTCACAAGACATGTCTTTGACATTGTCAAGAAATAATAATGTTTGTTTATTAATTTTTTTGACGTAGTATATTTGACATCGCAATCTGTCATAGAATTAAAATTCCATATCCAACCTCCCTGTACTACTCATAATCACGAATACTAAAAATAAAAATTATAATAGGCGTGGCATTACGGTTTCCGTCTTACGAATTTCCACGATTAGGACACGTGACCTGACGCGAGTTTATCATTTTTTACCCATACCAAAAAAAGTGCACAACGCCGCTAAAGAAGTTTTCACTTCAAAAATATATAAAGCATCATTAACAGGTGGGTATCAAAAGGGAAAAGAAAAGACACACCACACAATATGGGACCACCTCGAAAGTATACCCTTTTAAATAAATAAAATTTTGCAAATCTGTCTGCACATGAAGGAGTTATGCCTGAACATACAAAAAAAATTATAACATTCGAATTGAGAACCTCCTCCTTTTTTGAAGTCGGTTAAAAGCCGACACACGGCTGGAGTTTACTCTCTCTCACTCTCTATCTCTGTGTGTGTGTCTTTCTTTCTCAGTCTCGGTTTCTACGTAACAGTCACGCTCGATTTTACTACCCATATTTCTTTCATGCCACGGGCCCTAACTATATCGTTTCTTAGGAGTAAAAATTTTTGGGCTTTAATTCAAATTGTAAGGAAAACCGAAAGCGATATTCTCTTGATTTTTATTTCATGAAATATATATTAATATGACCAAGTACATGGTTCTAAATAAATATTTGAGTTTTATACCAACAAAATAACCAAGAAAATCGAGTTTTTCAACGTGCGGTCACTTGCTAGCGCCTATCGTGCGTCGATAGGGTTGCCAGGCGTCCGGATAAAGCCGGACACAGTCAGGCTTTTTGGTTGGTTGTCCGGCCAAATGAGACGGTGTCCGGCGTTCCAGGCTTTTGTAAGGATTAAAATTTTATATTTTTCATGTATTGGTTGGTTTCCGCTCCGCACGCCTAAACATTTAAGGATTATATAATCATAAACAAGACTAATTCATTTAATTGTATTGTTGTTTCATTTGAATTTAACATTTTATGGTAAATAATAAAAAAAAACCTTGTTTTACTTTAAAAAGAAAATTGTCGTGTTACACTTAGAATCAAAGATGTCCACCCTTTTTTACCTAAATGTCCGGCTAAACTGACTGGTCTGTCCGGCTTTTCAGTTTTAAGACCTGGCAACCCTATGCGTGGAACTGTGTGTCTTCGTATGCTTCAATGCTGTAATATGTCTTTGTACACTGGTTGAAACGGCATGCTTTTTTTAAGGTATGCCTTAATAAAATAGAATCAATTACGTTACTGACAAACGCTACATTCCTTATATTAAGAGGCAATGTTATTTGGTAAAAACTTGTACGATGCGAGATGTTACTAGCAGCGTCCGGGAGCAGTGCGGCTACATTTCACTCAACTTACTGACGTTGTCACTGAATAACAATGAATAAATTATAGCTTTTATATATACTATTATTCGGTGCTAGTAAAAATGCTTTTAATAAGGTATCAAAGTTGTTAAGTAATAGCACGTAGCAATTTGAAGATTTGTTTGTCAAAACTGTTTCAAAAGTAGTTAAAAGAGGTTAAAGTAGGTTTTTTTATGAAGCAAAAGTAATGTTTATGCTATATCTCTGAGCTAACCAGACCCAAATAAAATCTTTGTCAAAAAATATATAAGTTTTATGGGATCATAAACACTTGAGTCGTTGAAAATAAGTCGGAAGTTCGATTTGGCTCTGATCTATGTATTCGTAGGCTCATACTTCTGGGTCGTTATCTTCGGCATATTCGCTAACATTTCTTGATTGTTAGAGAAAGATTGCATGTCTGTTGCGAAGACGATGAAGGTATTTGATTTCTGCTCGAAGGAATAATCAAGGGAAGTTAGTGCCTGCGGTCGTTGTGAATTCGCCATTATTGTCTCTGACAACAAGCGCTGCGAGAATAGTTTGCAATATATTACTGAGAACCAATATTTCTCAATATTGATTATTATTGACTCATACCTGATTTCTGCTTATAAAATATATAATAGTAAAATGTAAAAAAAGTATATAATCATCTAATACTAATAATATGAAGAAAGGGGAAGTCGTGCCAGAGACCTAGAAATTTATTCATCGTCCGCACTGAAAAAATCAAAAAAACCACCGTCAATTTTTTTCATACGAAATTAACTTTATGAAGATTGTCTTCATTTGATTCATTTGATCAGATTGTCTTGTCTTCATTGGCAAATTATGTAAAACTTAATAATACAATAGTGAATAAAAAAACTATAAGTATTATGTTAATAGAATTTTTTTATTCCGTTATATGTTCGCGTATGCATGATACAACTAGTTCTTGGCAAATTATTATTATAGTTATGCTTTTAATGCCTACAAGAAAACACCACTAGGCTAAATTTTAATCAACAAAATATAATACTGTCTTAATATGATGACAACTGATTTTATAGGGTATTATTTTTAAAGTTAAAATAACCTGTCTGCCTGTCTGACTGCCTTGATGACCAAGAGAAAACATTGCCTATAATATGCCAATCTAAAAAAAACTAAGTGATTAGTGTAGCAACATATCTTATACATAAAATACCTGATGTCTACCAAAAACTATTAAAGTCAATAACTGTTTCACAGTCCAAGAAAAGGCCCATGTAAATTAAAATTTTATCTGACATTTAAATTATACATTTTAAAACTAATCTAAGATATACCTTGCTTCTCAACAACATTTTTTATTAACAACAGAACAAAAACAAAACTAAAATATTTACACTCCAACGCAATCAACAAAAACGCCCTCACCATAAAGAACAATCAATCTTGCAGACTCTTAAAGAAACTCCAATCAAAATAGAATACGAAGAAGCAGAGACTGGATAAAGGGCCTTATAAATCATAAAATCAAGGTCCCATTCAAAGCAGTTTGATTCGGGTAAAAAAAAACCAGTTTGACCCACGGCTCCTTGGAGCATTGTTAAGCGTTTCTACGAGGATGCCTCTCCAATTTGTCCGATATTGAAGCAATCGGCGTTCCCGAGTTATTTATAGGCTCATTTAAATTTCTTTAATCACACCTGATATTTTTTTCTTTTTTTTTCCTTTAATACTTTAATCAGCCGATACTGTCCATTAATATTTAAACATGGGACATTTTTAATCTTAATAACAATCTAATTTATAATGTACGTCTTTCTAATAATGACAATAATTTAATTCTTAGGATAATTATTCTAAATTTATTATTGGCAGAGTTTGTTAAAGAACTGCTATTATTTTAAAGGGTTAATGTTCGCAAATTAAAGGAACAATTCATTCGGTCATAAATTACATTAACTTGTAAATTAACTACGAATTAAACTGCCACGACTTTAGACGAGATAGAGCATGACTTAAGGACCTTTCATCATAGCTAAGGAGGATTGTTTTATAATATGTTGTTGTTATCAGCTTTACAGCGGCTGCCAGGTATTTTGTTGGAGCTAGGGTTGCCTAATAGCATTTATTATTTCAGTGCGCACTCCTCGACATAGTACATTTTAGCATACTATACATCTTATTTTGACTCGTTCACAGTGTTGGCAATTCAACTATGTGGAACACTCTGCCTAAATAAATTTGCTCTGCTACATTAGTCAGTCTGAAAATTCTAAATTATTCGAGGTGTGAACTAGTTTTTATTCTTGTTAAAAAATTCTTCGTTTTCATATTGTTTTTGTTTTAGGAATTTATTAAATTTTATATTATTTAAACTAGTATAGGTAATATAGTTGGTCATATATATAAGTAAGATTAATAAAGAAATGGGTTGATTTTTTTTAATTTACTGATACTTAGAGATCCACTAATCTTAAACTGCGCGCCCCTCCACTCATCAATCACTCATGCGAAATACAATGTTAATGCTACATACGCGTAAATAAGTAATGGCTGTTGAATACTCAGGTCATCAGACTACTACTACGCGACATTTAATTTGTTATCGAACAAGTTTAGAATTAATATAACCGCTCGTCTACTAGTGTCATACAACGAGCTTACCATACTGTGACTGTTTTTGGATTTAGCGCACAACCAATCGGCCGAATTGTATGCATAAAGATTAGAAGTTCACAGTATAGTCATCGCACCAACATTCGCAAAATAAACATTTGCTGTCACACATTGAAACAAAGAAAACAAAGGCCCTCCTGGCACAGTTTTAGATTAAACAATCTTTACTCCAACTATATGCTACAAAAAAAAACATTGTTTGTGTGATAGCCAACCCTGAGTGGTAGAACCGTTTCCGTGTCCACAGCGAGCGCACACTCGATTAACCTCTGCTCCTCCACTGATCGTCCGCGTGCTCCTTCTACCTGACCCTACTCAATTATATTTTTACCCCAACGAACAGGGACAATGGTCTTTGATTGATCTCTTACATGCTATAAATTGAAACAACCTTTTGTGTAACATAATGTTTTCTTACATGAGAGTCTTAATATATATCTTACAGCTGCTATGCTGTTAGTTCTCTTTAAATCTCCATGATGAACATATATCATATTGTTTAGAATACCTGAATATCAATTTTATTATTTTTTGTAATTCTACCTAATATAATAACCAAACATAGTGAGGCCGTTAGTTTTTTTGGTAAAAGCTACAAAAATGTGGACAAGAAATGTCATTTCTGTACCTGTTATTGACCGTTATATAAAACATCGTTGTAGGTTATCATATCACACATATCTAATTCAGAAGCATCATATTTCACACTGACCTCAGAGTAGTAGTCATGGGACCATAATTTAACATCAATTTCAACTAGTATATAAATATCAATAATAATAACACACCCACACTAATAGCAATTTGAATCTTTTTCTTTTTTTTTACGGTATCGTTCCTCAAAAGGTAAAAAAAGGACCATGCTCCATCACGAATTACTTAGTTCGTCTGTCTCGCTAGGTATTGCTGTCCGTTATGCATGACCCCTATTCTTAGAAACGACCTAAGGAATCAAACTGAAATTAATACCACGGACCAAGTTCTAAGTCCTTACTCTAAAAACGACCTTTAAATAATGAAACTCACTAATGATCTAATGAAATAAATTATTTCGATTTCCGACATTTTATACTTTAGAAAATGTCAAGTATTTGAAATATGTGCAGGTGTTTGCAGCAATAAGTTTTTTATATCGTCCTGTAATTTTGCAATGATTTGATATCCTGCAAAATTTTGTACATTTTTTATGTTGACATTTCAAATTAACTAGCTAAAGCCAAAGTTCTCCTAATTCCTCACAGCGATATCGTTACAAAGCATTAGAGGTCACAGTGCAAAATATACATCATCCTAGAAGGCAACAGTTGTCCGTTACATCGTGCGCTCCATATACAGCTTTAGCCGAGATAGGTTTATGGTGATTTGATACTATTCTCCTGGAAATTGGCGTTTAGCGCTCAAGTGTAAGCTTTCCGATCTAAGTTTATCGTAACCACGGAACGAATCGTATATATCGGTTTTTATTGCTCAATTGCATCGCGACTTTATAACATGACGCTTGTGATATAATAACGCGACATGACATAACGTTAATGTGACATAAAGGTTATTGCACATTCCAGGTTAAGATGTAAGTAAATAAATAGTACCTGGAGGACCGAGCGTTGCTCGTTTTTTTTAAACAACGCCTTCCTTCTATTGTCAAGTAGCTTAAGCGTTACTTAATAACGCCATCTATTATCAAATAGCTTTAATGTTGCTTATTACTACTCGCCAATAGATGTCAGAAAGAGTCATATTTTTCAGTTTATCACTGCCTAAAAACACGGATAAAACGAAGTTTTCTAAAAATGAAACCTAGCTAGATCGATTTATCGTCCCCGAAACCCCCTGCATGCTAAATTTCATGAAAATCGCTGGAGCTCTTTATTATTCGTATACATATATACAAGAATTGCTCGTTTAAAGGTATTAGATTTTTGGACATTACACAGCGCCGTCTGGCCCCAAAGTAAGCAAAGCTTGTATTAAGACAACGGATACATACATAAATATTACTTTTTTTGTAAATACATATATATTATACAAAAATACACCTAGACTCAAGACAAACACAAATGTTTATATTATGACATTAATTTTGTCTAGTGCGGGAATCGAACCCACACCCTCTGCACAGCAGCTGCCCCCACTACCTACTAGCTTGCGAGTACGCCAAGCAAAATTTTTATTGTCTGCCTGTGTGTCATTTAAACTTCTGTACCAAAATGTTGAAAATTCCTTTCTGGCGGGGCTACGCGGTTTGTACTATATATTGGTAGTTTATGTATGTCTTTTTTATCCAACAATCGCTACGCTTGGCAAGCAGGTTGGCGATCGTAGATTGAAGTTAAACATTTCCTCAGTATGCTGCTACCCACCATCTGGTATGTCCCTTAGTCGACACGTACGACACCCAAAGGAAGATTTGGGGTCGTGTTATACTACTCTGCTGACACCACACGGCTAAATCCTATTGACTTGAAATTTGATATTGTTTATTTAATAACGTGTCATGGTATAAATTTAATGTGACGCAAAAGATATTGAACATTCGGGTTTAAGATCAATAAATAAATTGTCTGTCTGCTTGTCATTTTGTCAAGCAGACAGACAACAATGTGAAAATCCCTTTTTGGTGGGTCTACAGGAATATTATAATACATAAACAGTGTTAACAGTTATGTAAAACAATTAAAAATTTGCATTTTCCATGTGCAAAACGAATCGCGTCGTGACACAAGTATGCATAAAAAGCATTATAAAACAAAAATATTCGCCAACAAAGAGAATAAATAACAAGTTAATTTACATTTAATATTCCACGTATCGACATATCCGTCGAGAGTACGATATTTGTGTTGCATAAATGCAAGGCGAGGCGAACATCCTCGACCCTGACCTGAGTTCGACAACCCTGCTCGTGACACTTCGATCCTCTATCGATCACGACTTCAGATCGCGCCATCGAACTATCGACTGGATATTTTTGTGCTCAGCCCTTATCAGATCAGGCTCGTTTCTTGACTATGACCACGAAACAGCGTGACTTTGCTTGCGCGGTCGCTGCCCGAATATAATCACATCGGCTTTGATAGTTAACTTTTCCTATTGTTATTTTTTACCGTTGTCATCTCTTTAGCAGGTGCGGTTCGATTATCAAATCGATTGAAGCTTTTACTAATTTAGTGCGTCCATTTTACTGGAGTTGATTAGTAGGTAGGTATACGTTTAACCAACCAGCTATTCGTTTTTTTTTATCTTCATAAGCGAAAAAAATAAAAGGCGACCGTTTAAGTTAGAGAACCTATATACCTTCTATTTCAGCTTAAGTCTTCTTTTTTATATGAATTGAAACTTTGAGGCCTTTTAAAAAAATTACTGTTGAAAATTTGAATCAAGAATCAAATGCAATTCATACCCTAATCAGACCCAGAGCTGGCAAAAATATAGGCTTTTTTAATTAATAAAATTATAATATCTGGCAACATATCTCAAAAATCAATAGTCAACGATAGCGATCCACAGAATAATTCTAAAAAACAAAAGAATCATGCGCAAACGAAAACGAGCGAAACCACAGGAGATCCCTAATATAAATATCGTGACCAACGTTGATCATCTACTAGATATGGGTATAAAAAAGGATGCAATAGATCAGTTGTCTGACAACAATACTTCTGAAATAGAACGCCTGAATCGGTATGTTAATAACAGTCCAGCTAGGGTCATAGGTCATATTCGTTGATCATCACTCAAATGGTTTGATGTTTGTAGTTTAAAAGTACAGTACACAATAAAAAATAAATTTATTAATTGGAAAATATATTAACATCCCACTACTTATAAAGGATTTTTTGCCAAGCACGAGGAATCTACTGGCAGCAGTTAAAAATATTAATAAGTTCAGAGAACACTGTAACATTAATGTTATTTATAAAAAAGTTAAATTTTTTTATAATTTAGAATCAGTAGATTTGATACTGAAGCTAGAAACATGTAAGATATAAGTATTTCTTAAATATATACATCTATATGTATAAAAATACGATATACAGAACATATACAGACATAACATATATATCTTAATCCAGATGCTCTGTAGGAAAGCAGTGTTGAGGCTATGGGCTCACTACGTATATATATGTCTAGCTACTGGTTTCCCAATTCAAGGGATAAAAACGAATGAATAAATGATGTATACATTTATATTTACAAGAGTAAGTACTGAGATTAGAGGAAGGCCATACAATTCTCAAAGTCAAAGATAGACCGCACCTGTCGCCGCTGAGATATCGACGTGTTCCAAATAGGTACATAAATCGAAAAAGGTTATGTACGCGGGATTCAGACAGTTAGCCATATATGGGCCGGTCGCTATCAAACTACTCCTATCTCCCGATGGTATCCTTGCACCCGCGGCTCACATACAACCAACTTTACACGCTTTTGCGCACATCATTTTACGCACGTTCGATTCTTATCTACCTGCATAATACGTGTTTTAAATTTGAGATCATATATTCTCCTTATCAAGTTGCATGTATGAGAATGGAATGTAAAATTGTAGGACGTATCTTCAAAGTTTAGCATGATTTTGGTCTAGATGTAAAATTGATAGCGTTTTATAATATAAAAGTAGGGAGAAACATAAAAACGTTTTGCGTTGGATAACTGTTAATAGCGCTGTGGGTTAAGACCTTAAGTTTTTTGGATAGAAATACAACGTAAAAATTGACGTTTTTTTTAGTTTTGAGAGATTGATATCGGTCCGGAAATGCGAGCAATTTGAAAAATCTACTATAAAGGTATACTCGTAATATGTAAAATGAGACTAAGGTATTTGACGCAGTGACGCAATTGGTAGTGGCGCTGCATCGTTCCAAAGGACCCGGGTTTGATTTCCGGTAGAGACAAAATCCAAACTGGGGAGCGGGGAATTCCTCTGTAAAAGTTATACAGGCACTTCCTAAAGTGTGACGGAGTAAAATTAAGCATACGTAAATTAGTAAAGTAACTAGCAAAGGGGGATGAAGGGTCTCAGTCCTACTATAAGTATGTGTCAGCGTACAACACTTCGAAAATCCAATAGACCTTTCCCAACGAGACGGCCAGAAACCCAGTCTTCTGCCTTACTTATCCTAGTCCTACTATGAGCAGTCCTATTATTTGTTTCCTATTCAGCGAAAGACTTTAAACAATTTTGGAAAATTATCAAGAAAATTGACAGCAAACCAAACCTACCTGTGGACGTTGACAGTACAAATGACCGTAGAATTATTGCTAATATCTTTAAAGATACTTTTGCCGTGCGTCCAGGCCTGAATCACGATTGCGTTAAAGTATGTGATACTGAGAGCACCGTACACATAAAGTATAGTATCAAGTTTTTACCGAAGGATGTTGAAAATGTAATAAAAAATATGCAAAAGAGTAAATCTCCTGGGTACGATGGTCTCAGTATCGAACATCTTAAATATGCTGGACAGCATCTGCCACGGGTGTTGGCTATGTTTTTTACTCTATGCCTTAGACATTCCTACTTGCTAGAGGCCTTGATGAAAACGGTCGTTGTACCTATAGTTAAAAATAAGACCGGGGATGTCTCAGACACGACTAATTATCGACCTATCTCATTTGCTACTGCTATAGCGAAGGTACTTGACAGTTTGCTTTACGTACATTTAAGTAAACACCTTAAATGGCATCATGCGCAGTTTGGTTTTAGGCCAGGATTGTTTACGGAAAGCGCTATCTTTTGCCTAAAGCACACTCTCAGATAATATACCGAAAGAAAAACACCGGTATACGCGTGCTTTCTTGATATGTCGAAAGCTTTTGACCTCGTAGTCTACGACACACTATGGAAAAAGCTTAAAAACTCGGGTATGCCGATGGAACTTGTGTCGCTGTTCAGATATTGGTATGGGAATCAAATAAATCAGGTTAGATGAGCTGATACCTTATCGGAAGAATACAAGTTGGAGTGTGGTGTTAGACAGTGTGGTTTAAATTCCCCAAGTCTATTTAATTTGTATATTAATCAGTTGATCGAGGAACTCAGTATCACCCATGTCGGTTGCCATATTAACGGTACATGTGCTAACAACATCAGTTACGCAGATGACATGATGCTGCTGGGTCCGTCGATCAACTCTATTAGAATACTTGTAGGTATTCTAATGGAGTAATAACTGAAAAGCACGGACTGAAATACAATTCCCAGAAAAGTGAAATATTAATTTTAAAATCGGGAAAAAATAAACCAGAAAATGTGCCACCAGTTGTGCTTGCCGGTACGCTTTTAAAAGTTGTCTCTAAATTTAAATATTAAGGTCATATGGTCACAGAAGATTCAAAAGATGACACTGGTATAGAGAGGGAACGCAGGGCATTAGCAGTGAGGGGTAAGGTGCTGGGGCGCAGATTTTCGCAATGTTCGGCTGAGGTGAAAATCACGCTTTTTAAATCCTACTGCACCTCATTCTACTCAAGTGGACTGTGGGTGCGGTACACAAAAAAAGCCTACGATGCTCTGCGGTTCCCATTTAACAACATTTTCAGGATAATGCTGGGGCTGCCGCGCTTTTGCAGCGAGTCTGGAATGTTTGCTGAGGCGCGGGTGGTGGTTGCGTAAAAAGGCCGCGTCGCTGGTTAACCGTATCCGCTTCAGCTCTAACATTATTTTACTGTCCAATATCAAGGCACTTGGTGGGGATGGTCACTGGTACGATTAGGTAATCATAAATATGATAAATTATATACTGTTACTAACATAGGATTAAGTATCGTATCACTACTAACCATCTAGGGACATTGTCTGAAATAAATTGTAATTTATTTATGTATTATTATTTATTACCTCTTGAGATCGTGTTGATCCATGTGAACTAAGAATGTGCTCGTATAATAATTGTAACTTTTTGAATTCAGAAAGGTTGATTAACGTTAGGCAAATTAGACTAGTTCATCATATTCGTTGAGAAAAATTTGTTTCTTTTTTGTTAATAAAATTAATTAATTTAGTAGATACAGTTTGGTTTACCCAAATTAATAATAATAGCAAAAATGGTCGATGCTTCTCACTCTGACTATCAATTTAGATTTCTGCCTGCTCTAAACTATCCGTATGATGCCGTCTCCAACCCAGAACTCCTTTGACCCAACGGTCATTACTCTTGCTGCACAATAGATCACTTATGAATTCTGATCTGCCTACAACTATTCCATACTATTGATTTTAAAGCTTCGAGTTTCATCACTTAGTATAGGGACACGGTCATAGTTGTTCACTCCTTTATTTTATTTTTTTCATTTTCAGAGGTACTTACACTTGCACTATTTCGCATACTCTTGTTTATAAATATTACGTATTTTAGTTAATCTTATGACATTCCAAAATATGGGTCAACTTCAGAATCTCCTTTTTTTAAATCTTTTAATTAGATTTCTATCAATTTCTGTTTAAATTTTCTTGAAAAATATTTAAAATGTTACTGACAAGCTTTTGGCTATAGTGAATGAAATTTAAAGCATTGGAATTTTATCTTCAACTTTATACCCCGAAATGTGTAGGCGATATTACCTAGTACGATTCTGAGGCTGATAAGAGTGGTAGAGAGAAAGACGTACGCGGTCAAAAATATTACGACGTCCATAACACCTTCGTAACTGATACTGATAACATAGCACGTAATAAAAATCTACAATAAATCATAATAAAAATAGATAGATACGGTAATATAATTAATGCGATTACAATTTCTTAACAGTCCAAAAAAAATCAGTGAAAAATATTTGAGTTAGTCATAGATATGGGATATAGGGTATGCTAGTTCCAGTACATTTTTTGTTTATTGTACATAATAATTTCAAAAGACATAACATAAAAAGAAAATATGTACATAGGTAAGCTTATCTCCATTCAAAGGTTTCTTCCAGCAGACCTTTATAGGTTTACTGACACAATCAAACAATCTTTTATTTACTCATGTTTGTATTGCAATGTTGATCGAGTCAGGAATCTTTTCATTTCAAAGCAGAATGCATTAGAAATGATTGCATTGCATTAAAAAGTATTTGAAGCAACAAGACTGTAAAGCATGTATAAGATAAACATAAGAGTTGAAGAAATAAAAATTGTATAAAGTTATCGAACGACAATAAAGGCGTTTTAAGTGGAAGTATATGATTTTTCTAACCTGTACTGAAAACAACGATCTTTTTATTCATTTATGTAATGTTGATCGAGTCAGTAATGAATGTTACGTATACACTGCTCAAGATGAACAATGCGTGGCAGATGACACCGCACACCATTTCGAACCTATCGGATCGGCCTGATGTGTTCCATAACTAGTTGCGCCCACGTAATCTACTCTTTCGACACTCTGGTAACCTAGTCATTTATTATAATTTATAACATAAAATAATTGTCATGCGTTAGGAAACCAAACACGAGCGTGCAGTGGTGATAAAGAAGCATTTTTTACATGAAAGAATAGAATAATTCACAATAAAATTTTATACCAATATGATAACGGAATTTAACTACACGTATCGTTTGTTGCATTTAGTTTATTGCCGTCATTTCAAATGCTATCATTAAGTCTAAGCAAGCAAACTATTATATCAAAGTCGCATTCAATAACAACAATTTAAAATCATATGAGACACATTTATCAGTCGTAGCTTGTACGCAAGATACGTCGGTTTGGAGTGGAAAGCAAATATAAGCTAGAGTGGGAACAATGCCCAGGGCAGGCTCGCTGTGGTGACCGGTCGCGGCGACTTGACTCTACCAACTCTACTCCGTTGATTGTACCTTACGACGACAAGCTCACGATATCGCAAATAACTATTTATTGCGACCAAACACACTGATTTACAGATTCCTTTATCCGTAGATCCTTTTGTTCATGGTTCGTTTCATAATAATTTGAAAATTCCATTTGACGTTAACTAGTTGCCAATTAGTTTTTTTAATGAAATTTAAAATATTTCAGGGTACTTAACTAACTTAAGCATTAAATTGAGAGATAAACAAAATATCGTTAGATAAAGGCTTTGGAAATACACGTAACATTTTTTATAACCGGGGCAGATCTAAGATTTTCAAACGTATGTTATGAAATTTAAAAAAGAAAATCATAAAAGAATTTTATAAATTACTTCCTATCAAAATTGTTTGGAACATAATTTGTTTACAAGTTTTTCAAATACCTGCAATAATTCTAAGTCTACAGGACCCTAACTTATTGCGTGTGACACGCACTTAAGTATTTTTTTCCATTGTATGGCTTAATCGTTATCTTGAATCACGTTTTCTTTATATGGTTTAAATAAATGCAATGTCATCGAAACAAGTGTCGGTTACTGTAAAGAACTTTAAATAAATGATAGTACAAACTAACAATAAAATCCCACCGGTGCACGTTGAGCGGACGATGTGATTATTAACGGTGCAGAGGTCAAAGATGTAAGCCGATAACCAATCTTACAATCTCAGCTTGAACCTCACTTATTTCATTACAATACCGTTTCATTTCCTTACAAAACTATCTTTAATAAAACACAAAAGATTGACCAAAATTATATACCTAGCATGTCTTTAGGAGTCAATACCCTATAAAAAAACTTCTAAAGAGCATGTCGGACCATGTTCAGCTATTTATTTTAGGGTTCTGTAGCTGTTACTACAAAATAATATTGATGACTGATGGTAAGCGGTCACCGTAGCCAATGGGCGCTTGCCACCAAGAGTATCACTTGCGCGTTGCCGAACCTTCAGAAATCTAACAACTTCTTTCTTTAAGTACCCCATACTGTAGTCCTTTGAGTAAATAACAATGGATTTGCCAGTATCCTAGGTTTTTCACGTATTTATAAAAAATCACGTCCCGGTTGATGTCATAGCCCACACAAAACCTTGTTTAAACGATATTCCTAAAGCAGAATTTTTAAAAAATGGGAAACAAATTTATTAATTTATATTTATATACAACTATAATCAATATTATATATATGAATATAATAAACCGAATTTTGCCGCCGTCGTTTAGGTATCTTAATGACATATTTACGATATATCTACAGGCATAGGTGTGGGAAAACTTGTTTAAATACGGAACCCTAAGAAAATAAAAAAAAATACGTTAAATATGTTTTAAATCCTAGGTAAAGTATCATTAGATATCTGGAACTAGAAAGCTTTATTGTAGGGTTTTCTAGTGTTGTTAAGGGTAAGGTCAACACTAAAGTTCTATATGGTAGCCCACGTTGCGAATGGCTACCGGCATGTGCCCGTACTTCTGTCGGTGACCTCGGTTCAGCGGCATTCCTTCTTAGGTTTAATAATACACATGAGTCCAACGTAACGATCCGCTCCGTACACGCTCATTAAATATCCTCTGGTTCCATGCTAGCCGCCTATTATTATGCCCCTAGTCAGTTCACGTGGTATAGGACTTGTTTTATAACAACGGACACGGGTTCAATGTATCAACAGGCTTAAACATTCTATCAACGGATTATGAATGCATTAAAATAAAAAGATGCATCTTGTCTACAACATGTTAGTTATGATAATCTCGGTTATATCCTGTGTGGAAGATTTGTATTGTCACAGGGTATTATTGAAGGGTCTTGTTTCGTCCTGTTTGTCCCTCTGTCACAGACTGCAGCCCTATAATAAGGTACCTAATATAAATAAGAATAAGGTCTGTGTAATTTAAAATTAATTTATTTCAATTATAATTTGTCCTTTCAAACTATATTACATTTTTAATATTGTTATGATAGAGTTGCAGGTTCTCAGAGGAAAAACATATTTTTAACTGTAATTTTAAATTTCTAGGTGAATTCAAAAATATTGAGATAGATGCGGAAAAACAAAGCCAATGCTTCAATAAGTAGCAGAATAACTTAACTAAACTTCATTTGATCCAGTGATGACTTTTGCAATTATGTTTAGCTATTCAAAGTTAAAGTGCCTGGCGCAGTAAAAGTTACATACAAATATGTTTTGGCAAAGAACTAAAGATGTATTAACAACATGCTGTAATAATAAATTTGTGAGAAATAGTTACTAGATTTATTTACCAATTTAATGGGATGGGTTTGGCGGGTCGGACCTGGGAGGACTACAACTGAGATCAGTTTCAATCCCAATCCAGTAGCAATCCAATTCCGTGGCAAGCTTAAACTCGATATCAATCGGTACTCCTAAACCAAATTGCGATAAGATTGAAATTGGGATTGCACACATTTCGAAATCACAAATCACAAAATAGTTGTAGGCCTCCTGGCTGGACACGAAATTCCACTGGTTACAATTCGAATATAACGCGGACGAAGTTGTGTTACAAAAAAAATCGTATATTATATTAAGAATTATTATTATTATTATTTAGTCTTTTTTGCTGTATTTTTTGAATTATCATTTAAGAACAAAATTTTATTTTATTTAAGTATAAATTTTCGTGTCTGTCTGTAGGTACATTAAAATTATTTAAAAAAAATATTAGAGGCATGAGAGGTGATAGAATGCACAAAAATAATTTCTGATAGTTTTTTTTGTCTGTTTGTTTGTTCACGAATCATACTCAAGCCACTGAACTGATTTTACTGGTTATTTCACTTAACTATTACATATATATAGTTACATTACTGGTGACATAACTTAGTAGTGTACGACGCGTAACGGGAAATTGCTACGTTATTTTCTTGATATTTTCTATATTAAACAAATTAACTAATGTATCAAAATGAGTAAAATCTAAACTATTTCTATGTGTAGAGCCAAAAATATACATTAATAAGCAGAATTGTCTGTACGGACCAAGAGAGACACAATCCGGACATGTAAATACCTCTATCGAATAAATCCTGTATGTAAAAACTCGCTTTTAATGGATTTTTCTACTTTTGCTACTAATATAATAACCAACACAACTACGATTGCATTTTTTTTGGACGTTAAAGAAAAAAAGCATTGTATAAAATTTGAAAAAAAAAATTGAGTTTGTATCATTCGTGTTATGCTACTGTGAAATGTCACTCGTGTTTAAAAGTACTTACATTCGCAACAATTGCATAAATAGCTATTATAGTATATAGTTTTAATAAATGGCAAAAGTTGCGCTTTGTCTTGTAACAAAAAATGTTGCGAGACTATCATAATATTCACCTAAATATATTTACTATCTAACAAAATAAATCATTATTCCAAGTATCAAACTTTCTGAGCGCAGTCCTACTATAAAATGCCAGCAAAGTACCAATTAATTACACTTTGAGCCGTTCCCACGTGAGCCGACGTCTGTAAAAAGAAAATATCCGACGTGTCACTGCGCTTAGATTTATAGATCAAACTCAGTATTTTAACCAAACCGATTTACGAGAAGTTTATACATACATGTTAAAGATTAAATAAAATCACTTTGTATTAATAATAATTTATTGTAGTTCTAAAAAATAATGTCATCAACATGTAAATTAATGTGCCGGCACATGTCAAATTTAGGCATATATCTATTTTTAAAAGAATGCATATTATATGCATGCTTTTTGATTAATTATATCATGAATATTTAGATTTTGAAAGAATAAAGCACTTTTTCTAACTTTAAAGTCAGGTGCACCCTGATTGACACACTCTAATGGTAATGTTAATTAGTTTTTAAATCCCGACGCAAAAAGAAGGGTGTTATAATAAATACATTTCTTTTATCTTACTATTGCCGCGCGTGTAGATATTGAATGGTACTACACAACAACTACGCGGATGGCAATAGTAAAGGACTTCAAACTGATGCCCATTCCAATTGGAGTTAGTTAATCAGGGTTTTGCTCTGTATACTGCGGATATGTACTCACAGATGTGTACTAAGAGTGTTTCGAAGCTACGTAGTGCTCTATTTTTGGTAAACCCGATGATTGCGATCTAAATTGCTCTATTAGGTACCCGCCTGACGATATGACCAAAAGGAGGGTCCGCTGTGTTATTTTATAGTTCTCAAAAACGTGTCTATTATTATGGTATCCCAAATTATGATGAGAGTGTGTATGTAGTCACTGGCTACTCCCTTCGAAGATTAAAACCATGACTTGTCGTAACCTATTACATCAAATGCGCTCAAATTTTTAGGGTTCCGTACCCAAAGGGTAAAAACGGGGTCCGTCCGTCTGTGACCAAGCTGTATCTCATGAACCGTGATAGTTAGACAGTTGAAACTTTCACAGGAGATGTATTTTTGTTGTCGCTATAACAACAAATACTAAAAAATCAGAATAAAATAAATATTTTAGGGGCACCCATACAACAAACATGATTTTTTTGCTCGATTTTGCTCAATATTGATAACGACAACAACAATGCTTGAACTATTCAAAAATATTTAGTTATATATTCACTTTATATATAAATAATTAAATTAAATAAAAAAAAAACAAATATTTAACGATTTGTAAGGCATACAACAAATGTGATTTTTTGCCGTTTTTATAGATAATGGTACGGAACCCTTCGTGCGCGAGTCCGACTCGCACTTGGTCGATTTTTCACATTATCGTTTTGTGATTAATATGTGTATTTATTTAATTGATGAATTCATTTAACTCTCATTATTATATGTTGTAACAGCATGCGACGTAAATACATAAACTCTTAATATGACAATTCCTAGTATACTTTACATCAGTGTTTTCAACCTTCTGATATACCTACGCGTCCGACAAAAAGTAAATAAACCTGGCTGACACCCAAGATCGTAATGAAATTATCTTTTTCAGTGAATACAAAACCAACTTTTTTTTTTTTTACGTAGAGAAATTAAATGTAGTACGTTGTAAAAAGACAATTGCTTGAAAAAATTTGGCAAAAATATTTGCTATCAGAAAACAATTGAAAAAATTGCAACGGACCAGTCGTTAAAAGTTGTCATTCCTTGGATGATATAAAGCTTGTATAGCTCGAAAGATAAAGTATGAAGTTATTTCCTTAACTGAAGCTAACAATAGGCATAGATGGAAACTTACTATTTTGGATATCAATAGTTTAACCACAAACATGTAAGAAAATCTTGATTAGGCCGTTGATGGCCTAAATAAGAACGAATACACAAAATATTTTCCAGAGCTGGAAAAAGAAGCTTTTATATTATTAGTGCCACTCGTTACTTACAACCAAAGCTCTCTTTTAAGATAGATGTTTAAGATAATAACAATGAAAAGAAAAAGGCTTAAATGAAAACATTATTTGATTATTTTTCCCTCAAAAAAGTATTAAAAAAAAAAGCATGTTACTGAGAATGTTCGAGGGAAGGATATACAATTCTTGCTTTTTTTCTTTTACCCCCTAAAGTGGGCCGACAGGTTGAAAAACACTGCCACAAGACCGATGTTCACAATATTGTTTCGTTAAATAAATTTGATTAAACACGTACATTTTTTTTCACTTAGTAAATATCAAAAGCTGTTAAAGAAATTACGTGTACTTGTACATAACGGTACTTTAAATTGGATTCTTGTTATAAAGTAGCGTAAAGTACAGTCAAAATTGGTATCTTGTTAGCTACGGGTAATTGGTTGTGTGAAAAAAAAGATCTCACGCAAACATCGCATAAAACTTTTATATGGAACTTTACCATTACAGTCGTTATGATGTTATTGTACTTATATTAATATTCGGATCAAATATGTTCGTGAATAAATATTTGCTTATAATAATTAAGCATGGCTTTAGGAGATATTAAATCTGACAAAGCACTAATATTTCCATGATCGAATGAAGTACCTTATACTAAATACTGGTGCTGCTTTTATTTAGTACAATGTCACATGGATTATTGTCAAGTTAAGACAAGACTAAAGTCACTGTATAAAGAATCTTTTATTTTATCTTAAGATCTGGGGAGCGATGTAGTTTAATATAACCAAAGTACTTTTTAGTACTTTGATAGTATCACAATTTGTTTTGCTGTGATATAACAAAGATTTACTTTACAACTGTACGACAAAATGTAACTGATTACATTACAATTACAATAATACAACTTAACTGTCAATAGATGTAACAACGATAAATAATTGTTTTGACTAGAATAACTAAAAACGGATGTGCTCTTGAGTGGATTAAAGATAAAAGCTAAATTTTTTTTTATTTAGTTTAGCCTAGAAGAGTAAAGTTAATACTTGGTAATAATTTTGAAATCTATTATCACCATCAACACCATGTGCCATACCATACCAGAGGTATTTAATATCTAAAACCTTTAAACGAGCAATTCTTGTATATATATAATCTGAATCTCGGAAACGGCTCCAACAATTTTCATGAAGTTTAGTGTGCTGGGGGTTTCGGGGGCGATAAATAGATCTAGCTAGGTTTCCTGAAATCTATTGGTGATTAGTAGTAGTATTATTTTACCAACATAGCAACACTAAAGCTGCTTGTCAATAGATGGCATTTTTAAAAAAAACGAGCAAAGTTCGGTCTTCCAGGTACTACCATTCAATAATGAAACACAATACAGACGCCCATGTTAGTGCAGATGGACTTAAAAACGTTTCCATTGAATTTAGATAATTTCCTTGCCGATCCCGAAGAATGAATCAACGATCAATTTTATCATGAAAACAGTGACACAATTGACGTGCCTATTGAACATAATGTTTGGTAAACAAATAACTTATTCGGATAAGAATTCCTGTCTGTTGCGTTAACACAGTCATAAAACATCAAGTGTGATGTGACTGCCCGTATAAATCGGGACACCTGACTAGACCAATAAATGTGATAATATATCTAACTAATATAAATGAAATATATGACATATATTAAAGTGTATCTATTTTTATTAATACTTAAAACACAATAGCTATTGCTAAATAAAATATGGCTCTCAACATTCTCAACCATATAAATCGGTATGTGGTAATTTGAAGAAAGCTAAAATACATATCATTGGATCAAAACAATAAATTATCACTGATATAAAATATACACACGTGATACCATATATCCAATTGATAAATAGCAATGCAAATACAAAGCACTCAACAAAATTAAGTATTACAAACTTTTCATTGTTTCCTCGAGCAAGAATCTGTACACAGTACTGCGCGTGGGCAGGGGCGTACAAAAATGCTGCATTGTGTAACGAACGAGATGGTCTCGCGGATCAGTTAGGCAATACCACTTTTGTATCAAGACCACTGCAACATGACCTGTTTAAATACTTGCGGTTATTTGTCTTAGAGATCTAATTTTATGGTCGGTCAACTTAGGCAGATTGGCATCAGTCTTTGCCAACTTCTCACTGAAATGAGCTCCGCCACAATTATTTGTATGGTATTGTAAACTTTCGTGTAGATGTTAGTTAAGTTACAAGTATTTACAAAATTCGTTTTATTCTTATAGTTAAACCATAAGTTTAAATTATTTAGTTAGTCTTATGTTTGAACTTTAACGATATTTATTTAATGTTCAATATCGTTTATATCTTGTAAGAACTTCAAAGCAGAATAAAAATAAATTTTCAAACAATAGGGATAAAGCAAGACCCAATAACGTCGGATTATAGGAACAACCTACACCTTCTGAGCTAACAATAAATATAAAATAGATTTAGTATAAGCTTATAAAGCCTAATAAACTCGGATTATGTTTAAATTCCAAATATTGTAAGCAAGCTTCGTAGATCATAGTGTACAAAATACTTTTTCATTTTAGTTTGACCGTGATTTAAAGTATTAAGTATCTCTAAACAAACTTTGACAATAAGAGTTCATTTTTTGACCCAATTTACGACTATAATTTTAAACTTAGACGTAAATTTTAAAACTCATTTTTCATCAATCGCCATCATAACAAACAAAAGGTACTGCACACAACGACTTATTCTGTACACAACGAACAGTTCAGTGTACAACAAACAATTCAGCGTACAACGAATAATTCTGCACACAATGAAAAACTCTGCACACCTCATAGACAAGAGTCTCATTATATACATCATGATAGTGAGTTTCTTTGAACACCTCCCAAACTGGAAGTGAAGCTGCACGTTTCTATACAGAATACAATAAAATCACTCTTCTTTATAAACCTAGTCCAATTTTAATAAATTTTGAAAATGTGTTATCTATTCTTTTAATTTTAATTTAAAATGCAAATGAACACTTGTATAAAAATGTTAGTTGTCAAATGTATTAAATTTTTCTTTTAAATTTAAATGTGCAACGTCTTCCATAATATTTACATTTTTGACAATTGTAATAAATACGATTTGGTTAAGAAGAATTACGAATTAATTGTAGGATTACGAATCTGTTTGGTAATAAATGGTCTTATAGTAGTTTTAATACGTGTTTTATCCCCTTTCTCAATCAAATAAAGTAGTAGTTCTTTATGACGATTTCGTTTGGATGCTGAACGTTCCAAAAAACTGGAAAATTTTAATAGACACGCGTTGGTTACAGTTTTATATAAAAGTCCATATCTTCATTCTTTTGTGAGTCGCAACGTATAGGAAATCAAACATAGTACATACTGTACCTGGCAAGAGTTATTAATCAGACGAAATCGTGACTGGTGAAAGTGGATTTCAAAGTGCGAATTTATCAAGTGCAGCAAGGATGCTGGCGGTAGCTCTTTGGATTACATAACATTCAAGCAAGTCTGGATTATAGTGTAAGCCACAGTAACAACGACCTTAAACTTAATTCTATACTATGTTATGACTGACGTCGTAAAGAAAAAAATAACTTTTTTAGTCAGACAATAGAACATTTGCATGTAGTTACAAGATAGATTTTTGAGGTACTCCAACAATATTTTAAAAAACAGATTTTGCCTTTTATGCATTAGTTATGACAGTTAAAGCATAGTAAAAAAACTAGTTTAAACATTTTTAATAGTGAAAATTGTTTATCTACCCCAAAATTGGCTCAAACAATTATTTTGCTGATGGATAAAAACAAGTCGGTATCTACCCAAAACATCAGAGGTTTAAAGTTGAATCTACATCAACACGAAAAAAATATATATCCAAAGTATGATTTACTAAATATGAATAGTATTGAATTTGAATTAATTTGAATTTGAAGTATTATACAGCAGCATGCTTTTTGCTTTTTTTTAAATCCTGAAAGGTACCCTTCAATGTATCCTGAAATTTATATGGTTTTTTATCAGAACTGAATTTTTATTATTCCTTAATATAGGTACCGGGTGTTAAAAATATTTGTACTAAACGGGCATTTTTAGTGTGTTGTGAGTATGTAAGCATACTTAAATTCAAAACTATAAGAAAATTTCAAAATTTTTTAAACAAGAAAACTAAGTGATAATCCTAATATCAGCTGTTTGGGTTCATGATTCCGGAAAGAGTAATGACCTTATACCATTCATAAAACCCTAAATGCTTACATACTTTTAAGCTGTCTGGTAATGCTGGATTAGTACCCCTATTCTGTTACACCCTTTAATAGTCTTTATTCGTTTCGTTTATATTTACCTACGTTAACTGTAACTAACTGTACCTTAAAATAATATGTTGACGTAACAAAACTTATTCAAGTTAGTAACAAGCTAAGACTAAGCCTAGACTTTCAAATGCCAACATGATTATGCTTTCTGCTAAGCTTTTTCTTTGCGCTAGCTAATGCTGTCAGATTTATAAATTAAATTAATTTACGATTCAGTTATTTCCATTTCGTTTATTTATTTAAGTCCTATAACTGGTCGAGTAAAGCTTTGTTTTGAGAATAAAGCTTTTGTTGGAAATTAATGGGGGTTTCAGAACAAAACTTAGAAAAGTAAACATTGTTAACTCAATAACTTAACCCTAAATCCTTCACAGTTGATTGGTTAGAGCCGGCTCAATTTCAATTTGCATTAATTTGACATTTTCAGCAACTTCAATTAAGAACTTATAAAAGTTAAAGACTCTATACCATTTATATTTTTATGAAAGTTAATTCATATTTAGGACCTACAACTACACCTAAGTTAACTTATAAACAACAAATGCTTATTTATTATATCCATATGTCAAATTAATTGCAAAAAATAAAAGAATTGCGCATTCAAGTATGCTTTACTATGCTTAAGAAACACAGATACTACGATATTTTATGTAACATAATAGAGTCAGGATTTATTGTTTAAAAAAAATCAATGATGTATAGACTGAGAATGTTGAAACCCTTTTTTTAGCGTTTTAGAAGATTTACAATTAATAGAATAATAACAAGCGGGCAATAAATTGTTCGTTAAACATTAACAACTTAATTGTAAATGAAAATGGCAATACAGTTTCGAAGACCCAATAAAACCAATTTAAATTTGCAAAAGATTATCACAGTTTAAATGTTTATTAGCTAAAATTCAGACATTTTATAGATAAAGAAGCTAAAACAATAGAAGCAAAACGTCTAACGCTTATTACGAGGTCAAAAGTATCAGTTTGCATGATTCAAGTTTGGATGTAATGTTGTAAAAAAATCTAATGCTGTACGTGGTTAGTAAGTGAAATTTTCCAGTAGGTATTTGGTGAGAAGATTTTAAAACAATTTGATTAATCACGGTGCAAACATGAACAGATAGTCTTAAGCTAAATCATTTGATGACCAATAAGAAGTTGATTGTTAACGAAAATGGCAATGTCGTAATCAAAAAATCAACAAAACCAATTTCAGATTGCAATAATCACAAATAGTATGAGGTCAAATCAGTTGATTGGCTAAAATCCAGATATTTGCTAGCTAAGGAAGCTAAAACACAATACTAGCAAAACGTCTACCGCCTATAACGGGGTCAAAAGGGTCAGTTCGCGTGATTCTCGCCATAAACGTTACGTTTTTGTCGAGGTTTACCTCACTGAGGGTATATACAGGTCACGAGCTTAAATATATGACATTAATAAAGCTTAATAAGATCTGAATCTGTTAGATCGGACCGATTTGCAGTTACTGTTACTCTATTTAGACGTCTTTATCTCGGCTATTATCTTCATTAACTATTAAGAATTTATTGCAAGGTCTTGCTCCTCAGAACTAGTAGATTCTTGGCAATAAATTGCTATTTTTAAGAGTTTTGTAAGTTCAAAGCTGAAAACAAAACCTTTATTATTTAATCCTGTCCATCAGCCTGTCCTTATCAGCATCATCTTATTAAACTATTAAACAAAACTATGGAATTAAGAAATGATTGGTGTATAGATTTTAAAGTATTGGTCAAATATGATTTCTTAATTTCAGGGGTACCTCCTCATACTTTGCATACATGCTTGCATAATTAATTAATTACTCATAGATGAACCATAATATAGTCTTATAATCGGGTATCCTATCAATCATGTGACGTCAATATCTTAATTAATTTGTATGTATATACAAATTAGTCAAGATTATTATATTGTTTCTATAACTATATCTAACTCTTCTTATACTTATATTAATTCTTTCGAAAAATGGTTACTGCACATTTCCTTAAAGAATAAACCGTTTTTATTTTAACCGTTTTGTTTTATTATTTAATGGTGAATATAATTATTTTATTGTCTAAGTTTGTATTTGGTATAGATGTAATTATATGTGTGCCTTATATTCATTTGTGTGTATTGAAATGTATTAATCATTATTCCTAATACTTTTATTTATATGATAATTACTTACCTTTATATCGCACTGGACAATACTGCACGTCCTATATATTATACTTTTATATTTACCTTTACCCTAAGATTTATTTATTTATTTACTTGGAGAAATACAGATGCACAACTTTGACTTACATTAATTATGCAATATTGCAGAACATAATACTAGAATTAATTTATTCTCTATAAAATTTCTCACTAAGAATATAGAGTTTAGAAGTAGATCTTAGGTACATTGTAAGCGGAATATTATAATCTAGATAAGTAATTTTTTATTTGAATACTTTAAGTTTTGGATTAGAATAAGAATAGGAAAGCCATTTAAGATTGTCACTTTAGTTAACTCATATAGCATACAATAGTAAGAAAGATGATTTAATTAAAGCAATGGCAAAGCAAAGCAAAAAAAAGAAGTAACAGTGTTTCAACCAGGAACGTGTAAGATTATATCCCGCACTTAGCGACAGTACTGGGCGGTGGAGGTGCTGAACATACCTACCGTTTCCAATTTAGATTTGTAGAAATCACACATTAACTACCTAATTATCTGATTGTCTGGAAGAAATCGCTCCATAGCGATAAGCCCTCCTGTATTGTGTTTTATTTACTACATGCACTTCGACAACGAAATCAAATGTTGTAACTGCAGTACGTACATTTACAACACTATTTAGAACCAGTAACAGTAGATCTGTGCAGTTAATATTTTGAACTAACCCACAACTAGTTCACAGAATAACAAGAAACTTTAGTTATGTAAACAACAGAATGCAAACTCTGGAGCAAAGTTTGTAATTCGCAGAACTTGACCTGAGGACGGACTATTTCTCTTAAAGCCAATTTTGATGTGGCTTCTGCCCAAGAAAGTTTATCTAAAAGTGAGGTTGTTATGTTTTAGTAACATTAAATAAAACAGTACTAAAAATTGTGTAGGAAATTTAATCACATTTTAGTCACAACAATACCATACTTTTCTACAATTTTATCAATGTAAGCTTTCGCCTCCATAAATCTATAAATAATATATATGTGTATTAAGGTATCTTTTTTTTTGGGTACTTAAAAGTGACAATTTTTTCACACTATTTCACTTAATCACAGTCATCATTAAGTTTTCAGCTGACGCCAGTACCTAACACTTAAATTTTGTGAATTAGTTACATAGTAAGTAACATAGTATTTTCGAAAGCCGTTAGGTAATGAATTTCTCTAAAATTAGGATAACTGCACCTCGGGCTAATTATTATACTTAGTCATAATCATCAAAATCGGTGTTTTGTATTCTTCACTTTTCTTCTCCAAATTTCAACTGTAGAAATTACTTACCCGGAAGTTAATGAATTATTTTATATCTGTATGTTTTGTTTTGTTAGAAATTAGTTTGTACGTTCGTACAGAGCACGTCTGACAACGTCATAAAAAGAGGAAATTTTTTGGACGTTTCCGCTACCCCAGTTATTTATATGAAAAAAGCAAAACATACAGACATAGTTAATGTGTTAATTTATCCTACATAAAATTATAGGTCTAATGTCAAAATCCAGGGAGGAAGCAGGGGAATATGTTTATATAGGGAAAAGCAACATGGTATTTCCTCTTAATGTGTTATCAAATTACGTGTCTAATCGTTAAGTGTATAATAACTACTTATTGTATAATATTACTTGACTCATTCGTAGGAAATTAGCTATAATCTAAAAATCGTATGAGCTAAATATCAATCCAGAGACAAGTTACCTTAATCAGTTCGTTTTATTATTAACGATAGATCCAAACTGTAGATTACACACGTAAAACATATTTTCTGGAACCTTTATGGGCACCTGTCGATCATAAATTCTATAAGGACTGAGTCACAAACACGACGACAACTTACTGTCAGTATAGAAAGTTACTTGAGAGTTTTTCCGGACCATAATCATTTTTTTCACTTACTCACATCTACAGATTACAATAATCAAAATATTATCGTTCAATTAAAAAGTTAAATAAATGGTAAATCGATTAAAAAATTGTTCATAACTGGCATATTAACGCAGAGTCTTAATTATCTCTTGGGGTTTAAATTTGGAATGTTTGTACAACTTTCCCTAATTCAATTCGGTAAAAACCCATGGTTATGAGATCATTATAACCTACATTGCTTATAATGTAAACCAAACTGTATGTCTATAATTTCTTTGATAAAAACGTTAAAGACTAGAAAGATAACAACAATAAATAGATTTGCGCTACGAACTACACAGCGCACCTACGTAGGTTCACAATAGACAAATAATCAATACTTTTGACCAGCGACTAATGCCACAGCGGACAATTCCCACAATAGAATGTACATATGTGTATGTAAGTATACATAATACAGATAATACACATGAGTTGTTGAAAAACTGAACAGTTACTTAGCCCCATTACGTCCCTAAGCCGGGATATTGTAACCGTCAACCTGATACAGGATTAGACGTTAAATCCGATTGCCAGCTGACTCGGCTATAGGATTCCATCAGCCATTTCTTTCATAAAAACCTGCATCGTTAGCAAAAACTTAACGTTATTTCTAATACCTCAATTTCGCAGTAAGTCGTAAATTATTTATTTTGCAATTAAATTTTACGAGTTTCTAGTCCATGAGTGAATGATGGAGGTGCGCACTGAGAACATGACCCTATCTTCTCAAATCGATCGACGAATGCGTACTGACTGTGGTACTGACGGTGTTATGAGATCGTATATTAGAATTTATAATAAGCGAGAGGCGAATGGGCTATCAGCAATGTCGGACATTCACGTCCTCTCCTCACACTTAGCATTATGTTAATAGGGAACCATGACCAAAACGGAACAACGCTTTATTATGGCGAGGCTGGGGTCAGATACAGCGACATCGTGAGGCTGCCATTTTTGCTGCATATCTCCCGCTGTTCCCTCCCAGCTCATGCCGCCCCAGGGCCTCTGTGCCGCTACTCTGCACTTCCAACCAAAGAAACATAACTCAGTCACAAATAGCCATGACAAATGCTATTTTGCTGCGATCGATTTGTTACTGGTAATGCATTTTACCAGTCGTTACTTTTTATGGGCGTGTGATAGGTCGTTTTCAAGCACGTTTCTTAGGGTCGTTTTTATTAGTTTGTAACACTAGTATTTCTATGTATATTATTTTTACGGTTATAGGTTTAATAACTAAATGGTTATAATCTAAAAAAAATTGAAAATTGAATATAAACTTAATCTACCATACCTATTGTAAACAAAAATTACATAAAGAAAATTCTATAGATTTAATTAGGGATTGTATTGTAGACAAAAACGTCAAAATAGTAAGTTAAATCAACAGAAGACAACTTTTTTTTTGTAAAATAAAAGGTATAAGCAGAATTTAAATTCAAAAATTTTTTTTTTATCAGAAGATTGCGCAGAAAACTATAGATAGTAAAATAGGATAAATACGGTAGATAAGTAACCATCATTCTTAAATAATACTTGCAGGGCCAATAACACCTAAGGAATAACGAACAGTCTTAAATGATTTAAGGGCATGAAGCTTCGCTTATTCGTAAGACCTCAGGATAATAATCCCTTAATAACGTGCTTGCGCTTTTCCAAATAACCGAATGCCTGTAATTGCTTTTCTGTCAAGACAAACAGAACTAAACATGAAAATGCTATGAAATATTACCTTTAAAAAGACAAGCTTCAGGTTCCAGGTACCGGGTAACATAACCGTTGCTCTCCTTTCTTATGCATTATTGACCTGGAGATAAAATAAATAATATTATAAATTCATTCATTTCATTTATAAATTCTGTTAGCCATTGTTTTTTGCAATGGTTTGCAGAATTCTAAGATGATTGCAGTCAAATTAAAAAGGGAAAAACGATTTTGTAAAATGTATTTTCCTTATTGGCAAGCCCAATTAGCTAGCTTAACTCTGGTTGAGGAATTCCGACTGTAGCCGAATTGGATAATACTATACTATACTTGAATAATACATTATCTGTGATAATTTCTTCCAAATTGTTCTCCCCTCTCCCCACAAAGTTTCCATCTGCGGACAAAATAATAAATGCTAATTGAAGATTTTCATCCGAGAATAAATTAATACCTAATGATTTAAGACTCAGGAACACGCACTTTGTTTTGTCTAAAAAGTTTCCTTTTCTTTTCTACTCTTCACTACTTAGCGCTTTCTTAGATTTTCAAATCTCTATTATTTTTAATTCAAAAGATAATAAATATTCACGGACATAATTAGTTTCTCAGACGACAGTTTTAAGTATGGTAAGATTGCGTCTTTCTTCCAATACTTTACTGATTCCAAGAAAATTATCAGGTCCGTAAAGGATTTATTTGCCAATACCTTAATTCTGCACATGTATCAAGGTGCTGTCGATATCTAGAGCTAGTTCTGCCGCAGTTCATAGCACCCGGGTGTAAGCACGCGACAAGATTTAAAGTCCAAAGCGACGGGCCTGCGTCAGACAAATATTTCACCTTGGTTGTGTGGCGCCGCCGAAAGGAAACACGCAGTTATAGTGATGCTAACTATTGACTAGAACTCGTAACTAAATCAGTCAGGGCGCCTTCGTTATTAGTCTTTAGTTCAAGGCGGAACACAAGAGTATTACAACAGACACTTTGTAAAATACTACACGATTCCCCAGGTGTAACCCGCACAATTTATCTTTATGAACTAAAATACAGTTTTTGCTTATATCCTTTTTAGGGTTTTGTTGTCAATATTATATTTTTGCTTTATGCGTCCATGCTTGTCACTATCATTTTATTCAGGGACTATAAGTAGGTAATAAATTTAATCACCACACGTCGTAATAATTTTTAAATGAAGACCAATTTAACGATTTATTAACGATTTAAGCAACTGCTACAGAACCCAACATAAAGGATGGCTGGACATGCTTTCAATGGCTGATTTAGTGTTTCTTTATTTTGACAAATCTCTTAGTAACATTCCAAGCTAGATCCTACAGTATTCCAAACAAAAAGAAAAGAAAAGACTAAAGATTATATCGATTTTGAGGTAAATTTTAAGTATAACAGTAGCCCCTTAAATATTAAATTAAAAAAAATACTTCCTTCTCCTACGGTTAAAATTTCATAGATCTAGGCGTTGATAAATCACTGAAAACATGTCTTTACATTGCAGGTAGGCAATAAAATTTATCTCATTTAAACATAACATCCACTAAGTGTCGGTTCCTAAGTTATTGCTAATTGATTTCTCGAGATGGAAAGATGTCTAGAAAATGTTCTCAATAATAGTTTCTCCGAAAACTTCGTGGTGCAGTCTGTGATGTTTCCGTGCCAATGAACTTGTTCCTTGTCGGCGAACACTGCGGTGAAGTAGATAAGACACCGACGCAAGACATTACTCTAGTGGATTTGCGGATTTACTCCATTTTACCAGCAAGACTTTATTGGAGCCTGGTATCTACATGGAATTTGAGACACGCTCAATGTAATTTACACCACGAAAAATGCTTCGTTTGATAAAAGTATTGAAATACTAGTATAAAACTTTAAAAAAAATCATCTAATTTTCGCTTGGTTTCTTAAAATAAAGGTTGAATACCTTGCTGGTAGGTAACAAAATTACATTGTGTATTAAGGGTGGTAAAGAGAAAATCGCCAACTTAAAATTCGTAACGCCCGTGTTGTTTTTCACCAGATTAGTAAAAATGTAGGGTAAAAAAATAAATAAACTCACCAAAACACAATTAAAATGGCGGGAATAGAAGTATAGACAACGCCACCACTAGATGGATGGCTTAATGGATTTATTAGTTTTGGCTAAAGTTAAGTCTTGTAATTGCTCGCTTAGCGTATAGCTATAGCTTATAAATATATCTTCATATAGTGAACCACAGATGGCGCTTTTATACAAACTTCATGTGTCCTTGTCGCCTATTTATTTCCGCTTTCAGTTGACGAAAGTAAAATCTACGAAATAAGAACTCGTAGAAATAATTAAGGTCTTAGCACCCGCTTTATCTGCACGTAATGATACTGATTACGAGTTAGTGTGATGAAAAAGTATAATAAAGTCTTTAGAAAAAATAAAATAAGTTAGTATACTTATAAAACTTTTACTATTTTCAAACCTTTTCGATTATATTTCTTTTGTTTTTTAATAGAAAAACAGTTTTAAATGCACAAATATTAGTATTATAATAAATGTTTTATCATTGTAGAGTTAATCATGGCTGCATTTGGCTTGGTAGGTAAGACAATTAGGGCACTCTAGCTAAGGCATTGATAACATTGGGTCTCACTAATGATAAATATTTCAAACAAACTAAAAAGTAAGAAGAAAATTATTACATCTGACATAATTATAAGATAATCAGGATTAATAACTGAGTTTGCTGTCGGCTCTTTCCAGGAGGAAATTTGTGGTTTTTTCATACCAGCAAGGTGGCAAACAAGCTTACATCACGCCTGAAATTGAGCGGCTATAGCAAACTGGACAATAACATGTTATGGTTTAAAATGGTTTTTGAAAGATTTTCAATAATAAAAATAGACTTTAAAATGATTCATTGAACAAGAAAAAATGTTTTGGGATTTTAGAATATATATTAATAAGACATCTTCTTTAAATATATTATAATTATGTCCAAATCTGTTAATATTTTCTTATTTTTAATTCAAAAAAAATATTTAATCAGAACTCAAAGTTATCTATTAATGTAGTAAGGTTCTTAAGACAATTTCTTTTTTTACTTTTTTAAATTGTCACTTTTTCGATCTATTAAGATAGTCCAACGTCATACGGGTATTATTTCATATATTATACCAACGTTCAGTAAATAACGTTGCATCATTAGTAAAACTCTTAAAATGAGCCTTACAAAATACAGCAGCCACTCATATTAAAAATTGCATTAATATCGTTAAAGCTATTTTATTAAAATAATATAAGGTGAACAAAAACTAGCTAAAACCTAACTTTACAGAAAAAGCAAATGTGAAATTTAAATAAAGCAAAGGAGATAGAATCATATTGAAGCCAGTTATTACCAGAGAGGCTATAAGGAGTGAACACTTCCCGTTAGTATACAGAAGCCTTCGCGTTGGAGTGATTTCATAACACAATTTTCCCTTTCGCAATTCGACTAAGATCTGCGGTTGCTTGAAGTGTTGCCAATTATTGCTTAGTTAGGTACTTGAGATGAATGTACCTACTGTAAGTGTTTTTCTATTATCAATAATTTCCTTTTTTTTTGTGCTACATCAATTAGGATACAATAAAAGAAACTAATAAAACCAAGTTATAGTATTGTATTTTATAAAACTATAATTAATTATTATTATGCTATGAGTTGATAAGTACCATTTAATTATTCATTGCTATACTAATAATAAACCATAAATATTAAACTCGACTCTTTTGTAAAGATTGAGCACAAAGTCGAGTCAATTATAGAACTAAGGAAATGGAAATTCAATTACCTACAAAGGTTCTATTGGATGAATCCTTAGAGTGTCTAAATAAAAGGAAGAAAGGAAGCTTTGAAACAGATTGAGAAATAAATGTGGCAAAAATGTTCTGTCGTGGGTTGCTTACGAAATCGGCGATTGCTTCAGCTCGGCAAATATTGAGTGTCTCTCGGTGACAATTTATTTGCTTTGTAGTCTAATCTTAACGTATTGTACTCTTGTCGGATTAACTTTAGGCAATATTAACTGTATCCTTATTTTAAACGTTTAAAACAAATTGCTTTCTAGTTAGGTTCTTAGTGTTGACTAATTGTTTTTCTCTTGTAGCTCTTTAGTAAAAGTTTTGCGAATGCCAAGTGAAAAATGACTTTTTCTTTCGAACTACTAAGAAACCTTCTCATTATTTAATTTAATTTCTAGTTATATTTCCAAATTAAATCACACAAAGAGTTTTGAAATAGGTATTGTATTCTATCCTAGAATTTTTTGCAAGCTGAACCAGCTCTAAATTTTTGAGTCTATGACAAAGTGTGGCATGTAGAAATAGAAAATATTAAAATAAATAGACTGAAGTTAAGAAGATTTTTTTAAAATGTTTTAAATTATTAGTAAAATCACAATCTAAAATTTATTGTAATAGGTGACACCACAACAAGGAGGATGAGTTTAAGAGTCTGTTTTACAAGCTCCATAATTATATACGTGTAGATCCTTGATTGAATATTCAGAGCTTCTGATTAGATGTAATACAAAGGGGCATCAGCAACAAGGCAGTGGTTTTAGGTGACGGTTTAACTGCCTTAAATATACCAAAAAACTTGTTAAAACTATTATTTAATTGATTTTAAGAAGAAATAAATTGTCATCGTTTCATCAGACATTATCGTAATATGTTTATTAAACATCACAATTTTAATTCCCAGGTGTATAACTGGGTATTGTATAAACACGTCGTAATGTTGGCGGCAGCTTCTTTTCATCAACCACTTTAGTCCTGCGTGGCACGTGGTAAATTCATCGTTCGAACACTGCTTCTGATATTGCAAATCTTGCTAACGCTTTCGAGTAATCGATACTTATATTATAAATGCGAAAGTGTGTTTATTTGTTTGTTTGTCTTTTTTTCACGTCGCAACGTAGCATCGAATTAAGCTAAAGTTTCCCACAGAAATAGTTTAAGAGACAAAGTAGAACGGAATAACTATGACCAAAACCCACGTAAACGTGGTCGAGCTACAGCTACCTATAGCTTGATTTTTATTATAACTAAGCCTGAATGTAGAAATATAACGCCGTCAATTTAGCGCGGGCAGAGCCGGGGCAAAACTTAGTCTGCAATAAGCAGCAAAATATAAGACCAGGGAGAAAATAATATAAACCCTGGGTAGTTTCTGGTGAATTATAAGGATTAAGTCAGGATTGGATTAATATTTTTTCCCTTTGTCCTCCAGGATGACGTTGTCAGCGGTGCTGGTGTTGCTATGCTTGGCATGGGGCGCGCTCGCTGGCGAGCCGGTCTTCGACCCCAGCACCCTGATGCGGCTAGTCCTGGTGCCAGCAGACGCGGCCGTGGGCTCCGTTATCTACCGCGTGCGCGCTTCCGACCCAGACTTCGACTATCCACTGCATTTCGAGCTAATCGGTAAGATATTTTTAGCCTTTAATTTTCTTTTGCGAATCATACATAGGCTGCTGAAACATCTCTTGTTGTTACTTTCTTTGAATAACTAATCGTCGAACCTACTGCCCACTCTGTACGCAGATCTGAAGAACAGATTAACTCAATTTTTATTGTAATACTACATCACCGATCACGCGAGGTGAATTCTAATCAGTTGAATAACCATATAATTCATAGTGACCTACCAAATTTTTTATGTAGGTTTTGCGTGTTCTGGCTAAAGAAACATTAACTCCATGTAGGAATAATTTCTAGGTCAAATGGGTCGGCTGGACATTGGTATAGAGACTCTACCGTGCACGCGATACAACTCTGTGTGCCAAGCCAATGTCATCTTACTCCGGAGGCTGGAGCCAGGCCGGTATGTAGACTTCCGGCTCTCTGTGAGAAATACTCGAGGTCGAAGTTCCCGTATTGGATGTTCCATCACTGGTACGAACGCCACTACGCCCAGGAACACCATATTTCCTCATCAGCCTAGCATTGTTATAGTACCAGAGGTAAGAATTTTAAATAGATTATATGTTTCATCTAAAATTGACCTAAATTAGTAGATGTAGTAAAAAAGGTTTTAGTCAAATATAAGAAAAAGATGGACATGACAAAAATATAAACATTTCGTTTTTACCATTCGTTTAGGGAAACCACAATACGAGTTAAGTGATAGTCGAACTTGCACGAAGTTTTTTTATACATGTCGCCGTTCTTTCCAGTTTTCTACTTCCAATCTTTACACTTATCAAGTTATTAGTGCATTTTTTAACAAAAAACAGTTGAAATAACAGAGAAGAGAGAAGAGAAGATTCTTCATATCAAAATATTCTTTGTTTCTGCTGAAATTATAAGAGTAGCATTTTCCCAGCATTTTGTTGAATGATCCTGTAATGAGATCACGACCCAAATTAAAGGAACGAAATATTTATTTTTCGAATTCGCTCATTCGTTGCAGCTTTGTATTTGAATTTTGTTCTCAATTAAATTGAAATTGAATTAGTTGATCGTTTGATGCGGAGAAACATAAATAGCACCTGTCGCTCACGGAAAGTGTAATAGCAACAAACGAGAGGGCATTAGGACCGTGGGTGATGCGCTTACCATAATTGATGGGCATGACGAACGAATAACATTTTTGATAGCCTTAACATCTAGACACCGAATTAAAAATTACTATAAGTGAACGGATGTCATAGGTTAAGTATTAGTTTGAAATCAATCAATTGATTGATTGAAAACCTTTAAATTAAATTGTACCTGAGACACTTAATGCATAAATTTATTTTCATGGAGTTAGATGTCCTCACTTTTCCATACAACCGTAGTTCACCTGTAATATCGGACCGAAACCTATTTTTTCAATTTGTAATTTGTCAATGTGTATCAACTGACCGCTATTTACGCTCCTGTGTGGCTAGTTTTCTATAAAATATCGCTAGATAATATAAGTTTTTAAATTTACGCGTTCCATAACTAATTTAAAAATAATAAAACGGGATTAAACGCGTCGTTACTTGGCAAAATGCCTTTTTCCCGACGTTTCGGCTGGGTAACACCAGCCTTGGTCATGGGTAGACTGGTTTTTTATTTCTTAAATTATCACTAGATAAATCAAGATTATGATAATCTACGATACGATTATATGACGGTATTCGACGCTCCACGTGGTGCGCCTCGTATGCTAAATAAAAACAAAAAATAATAATTGTCATTGTGTTTGACTTTGTTTTAGTTGCTTACTAGCTTATTTATATTACTAAGTGTTTCAAAACATATTGTATACTTGTGAGCTAATTATCAAAGTATTGTATTATTTGTATTATTACTTTAAATATAACTTCTTGCCGGCACTTTTTGGTAGAAATTGACATTGTATTGATAAAACAAAAGTGTTCTCGGAAACCTATTTGAATAAATATTATTTGATTCATATATAATATAACTTTTCTTTATTGCAGTTAGTCAAAGTAATAAACATGAAATAACCAATGACAAGTAACTTGAATAATTTTTGCAAGGCAATTTTTGCAATTGAGTTTGTAAATATCGAAAATACGCCATGCGTTTATTTTGAGCTACAAATCTATACAAAAAAATTCTGATTTAATGAATCGTTCCTAACCGTCAAACAAACGTTTACACAATATTCCTGTGTAACGTTAGTACCGGCTGAGCAAAAAAATTGTATTGTTTCCCCTAAGGGGTTAGCAATACTACAGTTGGGTAGATCTCCCTCATATTATGAAATAGTTAGGTGTGTATCGAGCCACTGGCTAACCCTTTCTGCGGGACAAAGCCATTGCATTGCTAAACTACAAAAGACTATGATTTTTCCGTAAATTAGCTATTTAGTCCAAAACTTAGACGTACTTTACCGTTTTTGTAAAATGTATCGATATTATACGGTTTTAGCCATATTGCTATAAGGCAATAAATTGGTCGTTCCAACTAATAGATTCGTATTAAACTTACATCGTTTCTGCGTTTATACAACACAACATGATTGTCTGGAAACATGACCAGGCCCATCGCTAGGCATCAGCTAGTATCATCATAAAATGAAATATTTATACTATTATTTCAAACCAACAGCAGCAAGAAAGCATAAAGGGGTGCTTGTGCACGTTAACTCGCGGGTGCGGTGGCGGGCGCGGTTATGAAATATCAAACATAAATATGTGAAAATATGTGGAACTAGGATCACCGCGCCCGCTGCCGCTTTTGACTATGTTCTTTTTTTTCACGTCAATATTTTCCTATTTACAGGATGCAAAGCGGGGAACTGATCTTGAAATAGTTATAGCGAGGAAAAATCCCCTGTCGCCGAAGCCTCTTGAACTTGAACTCTGGGTAATGATTCCATGATTTCCTTTATTACTTCCTTAATACTTTAAGTTTTAAAAAGATTAACTACTGAATTGCTTGTCGGCACAGAAAAACATTCCGAATCGTTGATAAAGTTGTGTATACAAAAATAAATTGTGAAATTGAGTATTTGAAAGTGCTTTTTGGAAGTCATCTTGTAAAATAGAGTTAACTATTCGCATGTAGTAAAGAGATCAGGATATGGAGCCATGATTAAGGTCCTAATGACGTTTCCAGGTTTGTGTAACCGCATAATGAAGTTTTGTAGCCACTCTAATAAAACCTATTTTCGCCGCAGAAATGGGTAGCGTGTTGCTATGTCTTGTACTTGTAAGTACTTGGGTCAGAATAAATTTGCTAATTTAATGTGGTTAGTTGTAGCATATACGGGTGCAATTTTCTTGCATCACTACCTTGTTAAGCAGATATGAGAAATAAAAAATAAGATTTTGTAATGAGAACCCAGGTGCAAATGATTTGCTAAACTGGTACTTAAGTTCTTAAACATTGCAAAACATAGTACTACAGACGTAGATCTAAATAGATAACGTAAGTCCCTCCACCTGTATGAAAACCAAGTGTGCCATTCTTTTTCCACCTACTGTGACGTCACAAAACCAAATTAGTGATGGGAATTCGCAGTCCGCGCGGAATCGATTCAATGTCGCCGCGCGCCCCGTCCACCAGTACCTACGCAGCTGTAAGTCTGAATGAGAGGTCGCGTGCGCGCATCTGGTCGTCGGTATAGTTGGTATTGATTGCTTTTGTAATCAGTCGTCGAAACTTCTTTGTTTCCGTAAAGCTGCCATCGTTAAAATGAACAGAACAAATTCGACTATTTTTTGTTGGGAACCAATTTTCATGCCCCGTCGCTTCAATCCATTTCTCTTTATTGTTAGGGTCACTTGGAAACCTTTAATTATAATTATTGTTATCCTGAAGAGAATCACTAAACAGAAAAGATATTGCAATAAAAAAATTACGTGTCACAAACTATACCTAGCCGAACACGCATTCCTCTGTTTCTAAAATCGATAACTAGTGTACAACACTATGTACTCAATGTGACAAATGAGAATAGTGACCGTACGATTAAGCTTGAGTGACGAGTGAAATATTTTCATTGCGGGTTTTAATAAACAAGTCTTACAACTTTGTAACTAAAATATGTAACTAAAGCATTGCTCTCCCTTTTAACACACGAAGTACATCCATTTGCGTTCTCTTTTTGATTTACGTCTGTGCATAGTACAAAAATCTATGATCTTTTGAAAAAGATTTACTGTACTTGTAAATCATTTATCATTGCACAATACCATTTTAACGAACTGGGTTGGGTTAGGTCGAACTTGCGACTCCCGACGCGATGACTTTGCACAATTACCAAGCATTAAGAAGACTTGAGGCGTGCTAAATTCTCACAGTCCGTGGAGAATGGAGGCACACGTAACCTAAGGTCGTTTTATCGGCCACCTAAATGTTATAATAATGGTCAGCATATCCTTACACGCATAAATTTTAAAAGCGTATCGTCGACATGTATTTTTTGTTTTCTTTGTTGCAATTGTTTGTATGTTTTTGCAGGGCTCGCCTCTTTTTGCAATCCGACAACGTCGTGTTTCAACGGAGAATACTGAAGGCACTATCTCTCTGGTGGGACCTCTAGATTTCGAAGCCCAATCCATGTATCACTTAACACTTTTAGCTGTGGTAAGGAATATGCTTTTAGCGTTAATTTCCTACTTATGTTAGTGCCTTTTACTTAAAATAATAATAAAAAAAATAAAAATTGTATTATTGTTCAAAAAAAATATTTCCTCATAAATGCTCGTAATGTTTGTCCACCTTTCACCGATAGCATTTTTCTTACGAACATGATAGGCTCGTGCCAGGCCTATGGCCATTCACTGGGCAGACTTGAGCCCTGACTGGAGTCAATTTTTATAATTCCCAAATTGTTACTATATGTTTCTCGTACTAAGTATCGGTCCTAGGACCTTCAACTTGGTAGTCCAATAGTCAGTGTTTTAAGTTGCATGAATTGTTTGTGTTAATTAACAAGTGGTAATGACACTGCCAGGTTTCTGGTTCGCTTCTAGGTCGTTAAATTATTTGTGTTATCACACTTAACTTTATAGTGATGTTGCCAGCGGCTTTGCCCAACCTTAATTTGGTTATCGACGTGGGATTTCTACGGCAACTCCTTGATTGAAAATTGATAATGGTGATAACTTAATGTGTCCATAAATATAAAGAATCGTTAAGGACGTTTTGTATTTCTTACGTTTATTTCTATTTCTCTTAAATTGTTATTTTGTAATTAATAAAAATAAATATTATTTTTATGCAGGATCCATACATAGAAGTTGGCAAAGATACAAGAAACATAGCTGGTTTAGAAGTAGTTGTTGTGGTGCAAGATATTCAGGATATGCCACCGGTTTTCACTACAGCACCTCCTATAACACATTTGCCTCGTCAAGTGGTTCCTGGAGACATGATAGTCAAGGTCCGAGCCGAAGATGGAGACAAGGGAGCACCCAGACAGATAAGATATGGATTGGTATCTGAAGGCAATCCATTTACGCCGTTCTTCAACATCAATGAAACCACTGGTACGTTTCACATAAGGTGTTTATTATAAGGTCATTACCCGTTTAAGAAATATATAAACACTCATACATATACAAATCTGTTTGTCTCACACCCCGATTTAACAAAACATGACCGACATTCGACTACCTTTCAAGCGTGTTATCTGCTCAACTCCATTATTGCTCAGCACTCGGAAACCGATAAATTCGCCATAAAATTCAATATGTTTATAATTTTGCCTACATTTTCTTAAATTAGTAAACCTATTAGTCATAAGCTTTACTTACTACACGCGTTGGGTAAGACTGTAAGTATAGTATGTATTTAAAAATAAAAACTTTTATTAAGTTTAAAAATAGGTTTTAAGATTTCATAAAGAAACAAAAAATTTTTGAAGTAACTGAACCTATCTCTGAAGTTTGCCAAATTTTAACTCAAACGGTCACACTTTACATTATGATGACATAACAAACAAGTTTTACGTTTATAATCTTAGTAAGGATGAGGATAGTAGATAATAACATGTCGATTCGAAAGTAATGATGGTACAGAAACTATAATTGAAAACTACCATTAAAAAAGTAAGTTAGTATAGGATCAATAGAAACTTTAATCTACAAGTATATTATGTTATAGTAAGGTAGTAAGGTCGGTGGTGGCCCAGGGTAGGATCGGATACGGATATGCCGTACCAAAATTGAAATCCGGATTTCACTAACGGATTTTGTGTCTAATCCGAAGAATCCAGACTTCTGTATCATAAATAAAACGAGTGTTTGTAGCAAATCAAGTTTTATTAATACCTCTGTAATCAAATTAAACATAACAGTACCTTTTGAGACGGTTTTTGGGCAATATACTATAACTAATCTACAACTTTTTTGTTTTATATTATTGAAATGAGATCGTTAAAAAAATAGCGTCAATCGCCTTATCACTTAGTCCGCTCCAGATTCTGTCACAAATGATTCCACAGGCAGAAGGCACGGGCTCCGATTCGATTTTGAATAGATTTGAATTATATTTTTTCTGAAACTTATCGTATGGGTCATCAAATGGGGCTTCATGAGTAGGATATAAAAATATACACCATGACCTTTTAGCCACTTGTTTTCTAGAATTCCAAAAAGTATTTTCAAAATAAACCAAGTTTGGGCTCCTGAAGGCTCAGTAAATTTTTAAAAAATATACCTCATTTAATAGGTAATAATTTAGCCGTAACAAAAATTATTTAAGTATTTAAAGTAGGATAGTAAGGATAAGTGGAATACCGCATTTAGCCAATTTACTAACCAATAAACGAAAACAGCTCAGTACTGTACAGTTCCAGATATGTGTGTCTCGTAAAGTACTGAAGCTTAGAGAACTGTCTCACATTGTAAAAAATTAGAAATTGAAAAGAAATATGAAATTAAAATATTTTTAAAATTGCTTTCTTGATGTTAGATATGAGGATAATACCTATCATTTTATATATTTTTACATTGGGCTCATAAAGCCCTTTAATTTGATATCACACTCAGTAGTTTCTTAAAAGAAAATTTTCAAATCCCATGGAAAATTGATTACGTCATAACTCCCAACGTCATGAAGGAAATATTTTTAAGGCTGCGGCTCAAAATAGTTGTTTTAACCTACAGAACACAGGTTCAGGTACACAGGTACGGCTATGCTCTACATCGATATGACCCACCGCTCGTATGACGTCGCGCTAGTCCGGCTAACTAAACCAGGCGACATACGCAAACTGCACGTAGATTTCAAATTTGGCGCAATAACCCCTAGTTTTTTTAAAACGGATTGACATCCGGATTTGTTTTTAAAATCAGTTTTTGAGAATTGAGTCAAAACTAGTTCAAATCCGGATTCTACGGATTTCTTTTATTCTGATTGCAATCCCTAGCTCAGGGGTTTCAATTTCGCCTTGTATATATTGTGAAAATAAAAAAACAACAAATACTAAAGTAACTATATCTTCATCATAAATTTGCACTCATAAACGTGATCTTAATATTCCTCCGTTAATTGTTACTTTAAAGGCCATATTTTTATGACTGAATCGAAAAAGAAAATTATTAGTTACATTTAGTCCTCATTCGAACGTAATTCTTTGCAAAGATTTATTCATGTGCGTGCGAGCCGCGGGGTCAATGCCTTCGTAATTACTATTACTTTTTCTGCTTTGAATTCTTAAGTGTTTCAGGTTGTTCGTTATTAACTCACGACCCCAGACACCTAAGAATTCAAGTACTATCTTTTAATGAACATCAATTAAAAACACGATTATCATTTCATCTCATCGCATAAGGGCTAAGATTCAATTCAACTGGTTCAAACTCACTAACAATTTAAATATGTAGTGCTACAATTTAGGGAAATCATTTATTGTGGAACAAATAGGTATTAAAATTGTGAGTTATGCTTTTCTATAATATCGTAGGTATCTAATGTTAGTGTATAATATGAAATAAGTTTATTCTTCTTTATTACTACGGCAAATTCCACAAGCGTAATCAGTTTCCTAATAATACCTCCCGAACAATTTTCTCGGTACTGGTTCAGTTCAAAATGGTTTACGTATTTTTTATTTGATAACATCGGTACGTCCGTTCGAAGTCCGGAGGCTTCCGTAGGATATCCTACTTCCTTATCGCTAGCCCACACTCCCAACCTTCGCCCAACACCCTCAGCCTTGCGTGACCCACTTTGTTTCGTTATTAAAACACTATCAGATTAGTTTTCAACAAAACTTTGCATTTTACGACTTAGCCTGCGAAACTTTCATCATTTAGTGAGACAATTAACAAGTTTCGTGCAATGTTTGAGCTGTCATTTATATTCCTTTATGAAATGAGCTCAAAACGGAATAACGAGCGGAGCACAATGCGTATTTGTTCATTTTAAACGGAGTGGGAGCGCGGTGGACCTTACAAATACTAACAGGACTGTTAATGCTACAACCTTGCAAGCTGTTCAACAACTGCATAATGGCTCATTAGACCATACCCGTCGCCGTCTCGCCTCAACAGCCATTGTTTGTAAAACTTCCCGGCCTTACTTCATAATAAAGGAGCACTTTCTTTGAACAGCCTCCTTAGATTTTATGTACCTAACCAACTTACTGACAATACAGACTTAGATTAAGTTCCGACTTTATCAGTTCGCAGACTATACTCGCCCAGTAACTTGGCGTTCTTTCAAAACTACCGTTAATCTTATTCGATATTGGATAGACCTGAACAACTTACTAATTTATCGATTTAATCAGACTACCTGTTTGAACTTTTGAATCGAGATCGCAATCCAACTTAGTTGAAGCAATTCAAAGTTTATTCAATAACAAAAGTTTGCATATGCATGTTGTTTGTTTGGAAAACTTGGGAAGATTGCTGTTTGAATCTAACAACAATATATGTAGAGTTCTTTACAACAGCATACATTATTTTTATTATATATTATTACATAATGAGAATATCAATTAAGTAATAACAATATTTTGTCGCTTGCTTTTAATTTGGTTTGATCAATTCAGACTTTGAGAAAAAGTTCAGAATCTCAGTCGTTTGACGTGTAATGGTCCATAATATTACAGTCCATAGTTTTTTAATTGACTGCTAGAACAAACCAAAGCAGCTATAATAAATCAAAAAGTTGGTCCCTATCATTATGTAAGGTACCACACCATGAAACTTTAATGAGAAGCTCGTTTGCGCCTTGTCAACGCAATGAATGAGGACCTCCGATTCACTTTTGTATGTTAATTGCGTTACAATTTCAGATGCATTTCGCTCTCTGTTGACATCTGTCGGCATAATAAACCTTGGTGCCAGTTCCATGGTTTTATATAAGTACTTATGCGACTACGTGTTAGTAACAATGTTACACAAAACGCTAAAATGAGCGAGTCTATGTGTAGAGCATTAGCATGCAATTTTATTTCTTTTCTGTACCACAAATATAATAGATTTTGTAAAACAATGTAACAGTTGCAGACTTCGATTTATTTTTCTGTATTTATGTTGAACCGTTTGTTTTAATTATTTTATACTAGAAGATTCGTAGATAACAGGAGAAAACGTTTTTCTTTTACGCATTTTTGTAATTTGTGTGTTGTCATTTTTGTCATACACAAATACAAGCAATTTTAACATAGAAAATTTGAATTAAATTTTGGTATTTCTTAGCAAAGCCAAGAATTTTAATCAATTTTACTTCCCCATTTCGTGCACCAATTTTAACAGCAATCAAAATATTGTAGTATTTTTATTCCTTAGGATTGACATGTTACAAGTATGCTACACTTACTTGTAAATACTATAGCTTCACTTTATTGGATACCGAAATCCAATGTGTCACTAAAGTTTACCTTTTTGGCACGGAACCATAAAAATGTACTATATTTATACTACGTATTCAATATGCATAAATATTATGTACATAAGTACAATTTTCACTCACAATTAGTAAATATTTGGCAAATAATTATATTTTAAGCAATACATATCTTTAAATTAGGAAATAAATTTTAAGCATTAATAATAAGTGTCCTCATAGAGTGCATACGTGCTCTGTTAACTAAGCTATATGGAACTCGTGTGTATTCAGGTATTAAAAAACTAAATGTCTAACTATGTAAAAAACAACGCATCAGAAAAAAAATTTGAAAAGGCGGTCATGGGTCCAGACTTCGTCGGCCTAATTTGAGGAAATATTCAACAAAAGTAAAATTCTTCTATATATATTAAATGCATAAAATTTAATCTGAAACTTTGTAACTTCCAGGCGAGGTGACACTCGAGCGACCGATTGAAGAAATCGCAGCCATCTCTCATGCTGGTGCCCCTATCCTACTAACAGTTGTTGCGGAAGAGGTGCGCTTGTCTCGGGAAGAGCCCGAAGCAATGTCCTCTACTGTCCAGCTGGCTTTCATCCTACCAGAAAAAGACAACTCACCGCCTTATTTTGAGAATCAGTTGTAAGTATCTACATAACGTCATTAGGGAGTAGTTATTATTTATGGTCAGACATGACCATATGCTGTAAAGAGTCGTCTAAAAAATCTAAACTGAAATTGATTTTGTAGCTTTGATATAGCATAAGTAGCCAAACCTTAAATACTTAGTTCGTGGAAATTCCGTCACATCATGCTCCAGAATCGACTTTTTATAAAATATTAAAAAATATTAAATATTAGAAAAAAAATTTAAAAGAAACATGATCTTTATCAGATTTTTACAACACGCGGTTTAAAATTTAGGTCGAGGAGGGACGGGGATACACATATTTTTAAACCTTACTTTGCAAGCCAAAACCTGAATTATAAGGCTGTCACATACAAATAATCGTATATTCCTATTTGCTATTTGGCTCCTTAACCCTGAAAAATAGTAGAAGGAATAATTATTAGCGATAAAAATTGCAACAAAACATTCTTATTGACAAAAGATTACATAGAGCTAACTACTTACTTAAGGTTTTTGATACGTATTTGGAAAAAGACAACTAATTCGCTAAAACTACCATAATTTCTATCATTATAGCTATTAAAACAATAGCAATTACTTTAATTTCAGCTACATCACCTATTTGGATGAAAATGCACCTCAGGGAACAGCACTGACTTTTAACGATCCTTATATCCCGCAAGTCAACGACAATGATGCTGGAAAGAACGGTGTGTTCTCACTGTCGCTGTTAGGAAACAACGGGACGTTTGAAATATCACCAACGGTTGCCGAAAGACATGCCCAGTTTATTATCAAAGTGCGGGACAACACTATGCTGGATTATGAAGCTCGAAAATCTGTAATATTTCAGGTAAGTTTTAGTTGTTTTAATTTAACATAAATGGACTGTGAAATTTACAAACAACTGCTAAAGAATATTTCAAATTTTCTCATGTTTCTTCTGTTGTCAAAGATATAATTGTCTAGATGTTATTAAAATAAAATTGTTGATAGAAAAGAAGATTAATAAAGCAAAAGACTTTACCCTTTTTCTTTAAAAATAAAATAAACAAAAGTTGGTAGCTTACCGATTTAAAGTCATAAATTATGAAATGTCTAAGAATTAAAAACTTTTTCAGATATTAGCTCAAGAACTTGGGCCAGCCACGAATTTATCAGTTACAGCAAATGTAACAGTGTACCTGAATGACGTAAATGATAACCCTCCTGTCTTCTTGGCACAGTCGTATGACGTTGAACTTGCAGAAAATGTGACGGCTGGCACCAGGGTAGTACAAGTTGCTGCTGATGACGTCGATACTGGAGCATTTGGAAAAATACAGTACACTGCCATATTAGGATACCTAAATACCTCTTTACATTTAGATCCTATATCTGGATTGATTACTGTTGCAACTAATAACCACGGATTTGATCGTGAGGCGATGCCAGACTTGCATTTTTTAGTAGAGGCTAGAGATAATGATGGAGTAGGTTTAAGAATCACAGTGCCATTAATTATTAAGTTATTAGATGTAAATGACAACCCACCAGAGTTTGAAAGATCTTTGTACGAATTTGTACTATCACCAAACTTAAATAATTTTACTTCATCAGCTTTTGTCAAGGCAGTTGACAAAGATGCTGAACCCCCAAATAATGTAGTTAGATACGAAATAATACAAGGAAACCCAGAAGGGAAATTTTCAGTAAATGAAGAAACAGGTAATAAATAATACGATTTTACATTTTCTTTAAAATGTAATCACTTTAAAAACTAGTGACGTAGATACATTAACATATAATTTATTTTTCTTACAGGTGAATTATATCTTTTAGAGGCTTTAAAAAGAACAAAGAAACAAAATGTTTATAGAGGAAAGAGGCAGTCCGATTCGCAACAGGAAAGCGAAGTTTATGCGCTCGCCATCCGAGCATATGACATGGGTGTTCCTAGATTATTCTCCTCAACAATGGTGAAAATCTATCCACCTGAAAGTAAAACACGGACGATGTCTTTCATAGTGCCAGGAGCAAGCCCTGACAGTAAAAAGCTTGAAGAAGTACTGAGTACTCTCTCTGGTGGCAAAGTAACTATAATTGACATAAAACCTTACAAAGGTAGCTACAACGGTGCAACTGACGTCAGTGGAAAGGATAGTAATGAAGAAAAGTTAGTATGATGATGTGTATTTTATTTACTTCTATTTAAGCCTTACTAATACATATAAACTAAAATTGGCCAAGTGCGAGTCAGACTCGCGCACGAAGGGTGTACCATTATCTACAAAAACGAGCAAAAAAATCACGTATGTTGTATGGGAGCCCCCTTAAATATTTATTTTTGTCTGATTTTTAGTATTTGTTATTATAGCGGCAACAGAAATACATCTTCTGTGAAAATTTCAACTGTCTAATTATAACGGTTCATGAGATACAGCCTGGTGACAGACGGACGGACTGACGGACGGACGGACGAACGGACAGCGAAGCCTTAGTAATAGGGTTCCTAATTACCTTTTAGGTACGTAACCCTAAAAAGATTTGATCTTCTCGGCTGGTCATTACCATTTAAAAAAATTATAAATATTATCTATTACTCTTGTAAAAATATATAGCAGTTCCAAAGATATAAAACTATTTCTTTCAATTAGGAAAAGGTAAGAGTATATTGTTTTTTATTTTATTTCAGAAGCGAAGTAGTAGCTATAGTAAGGATGACGGGTAGCACTCCCATAAATGTTGCTAAGCTGCAGGAGCAGTTAGCCAAAAATAAAACAATCTATAGCACTGGTTCTGGTAATGGTTCTGGAACAATTATCAAAGAGAATACAGAAACGGTTGACACTAGTGATTCAGTGAGTATTAGTAGTTCTTTTTTTGATATTACCCAACTTATTTATTATGTTTATTTTGGTTTATAGAATCCAAAACGAAAAACGGAACGTTGATAAAATACTCCAATTTTTTTTAATTACCAAGGTAGCAAACATGCTTACAGCTACTTTAGCCTATGGATGCTTTCAACACCAGAGGTACCACTCGCGTTTTATTTTTTATTAATCCACTAAGGTGGCAAGCAAGAACACGGTCCGCCTGATAGTAAGCGGTCACCGTGGCCTATGGACGCTTGCAACACCTGGGGTATCACTCGCGCGTTGCCGACCCTTCAAAAATTCAATAACTTCTTTCTTGAAGCGGTGCGATGGTAGAAAGTAGCCGTGGACATCATTTCAAACAGTTCCTCAGAACACATCCCATTGTACAAGCGGTAGAACACACACAGGGAGGCAAAGTCTCTCCCCAGACTTAAGGGTTCGATACGGCAAGTGAGTTTGGGATCGTTGACAACGACAACGTCGTCAAACCGAGTCAAAAGGTCCAAGCTGGTATCCGGGCTGGTATTCAATGTGTTTATGTAAAAAAATGGCCTCTCAATAGTGTCATGTGATCTATCACGTCAACACGGATCTATTGCGTTTAGGCAATAATCAGATTGAATATGAACTTACTTTTGGGATATCTAGAAACCAGAGGTGGAACTGACCGATGTCAGTATTAGATGTAGATGTTAGTAGTAGATTTTTTAACTACTTCCACAAACTCACCTTAACACAAAAATAACGTTCAGTTTTTTTTAAAAAATCCTGGAAAGATAAGTATTCTATGTTATTTTTTGTCCAAAAATCAAGTCACATAATTACTCTGCCGTGACGTGAAGAAATAATTTTCCACCGCTTCATCTCACTAGATCGGGATAGTAAGTATTCCTTGGCCGACCGGGCTTTCGATAAGTATCTCCATCCTTTCAACTATATACCGTTATACCAAACATCGAATTCATTGCTGGGCAGCTGACGTAAGAAATAAAAAATAACAATGAAACTTAAGCTTTTATTAAGTAATAATAAGGATTTCAGCAACTGGATATGTTCATTAGATTGGATAAAATTACCTATATATTGTATTCCCTGCAATATATTTAAAACTTTATTATCTACTAAAAGTTTTTTTTTTGTTTCAGGGATTTTATAAAGCCGAAAGTCGTTTATTATTTTGGTTGCTAATTTTGTTGGCAATAATTATAGCTCTGGTATTATTGCTGCTCATATGCTGTTGTATTTGTGAAGGCTGTCCTTTATATATGGCTCCGAGGTAATATTTCACACTTTTTAGGAAACTTTTTACGGCTTCATTCTGCACTAGATTGCTCATGATTTGTTTAGTAGTTCAATTTATATGATTTATATATGTAGACTAATTAATCTTCTTTTCTTCTATTAACAGACTAAAGTGCACTAACTAATGTGTGCATGTTTTCACATCAGCTTTGCTACAACGTATTAGGTAATTATTTTACAAATCACAATTCACTATTAGTAAATTCTTATTTCCTTCACAGATTTATCTAACACAAAAATTGCATGCGACCAATAAAAAATTGGACAAGGTTTTAATGAAAATTATAAATCCCCTCACTTTTTTTTTTATTATCTGTATTGATTAATCATAAAAACAGCTAGGTACATAGAGTTCGTTAATAAATTCTAGGAAAAGAGTGATACGTGTCAACTCCACAGAGGACGACGTGCATTTAGTGGCGCGCGACAAGGCACTTGGGAGGGAAAACAAGTCAACGCAAAATATAGAAAGTAAATCCTTGCAAACAACAGATTGGAGAAGACGTGAAGCTTGGAGTGCTGAACAAGCAGACTTGAGGACGAAACCTACACAATGGAAATTTAACAAGAGAAACTACAGACCTAACAAACCTTCATCAACACCTGGAGATATTCATCAAGAATTCGTTCATGTTGCGGCCAACAATGATTACAATGATGCACGGCAATCATTTAGAGTACGGTTAGTAACATTTCATACAAGTGTGTTTTAACTAAAGGAATTAGTTTTTTTTTTTTTTTTAAATTTTTACCAAATACCAAAACATTTTCTTTGATAAAATCAACAAAGAAAAATAACACACTCATAGCATAAAATCAAATAAAATAAGTCATAACAAAATCATCAGAACTTAGAGTCAACCAAAAATCAAAATAAAATACTTCAGCTGTAGACTATATTATTTCGTAAGGACCAAACCAATAGTGTCTTACAATCGACGTAGTTTATTGATTTCATTAATTGAAACAACAACGTGATTTCATTAATTCATTATGTCAAGCACATCTCCAGAAGATGAAGTGTACCTATTATTTTTAAACTTCTAATGCCTAATTTGTGTTATAAAAAGGTGTAAAAAATCCGATACAGAGTAATTACCATAACTTTTACATATAATTGAGCAGAACTATTATACAGTACCAAATGCGCGAGTTCATTATGTTACACGTAGTTTTCAAAAGTAAGAATAGACGGCGCACATAATTACTTTTTATGTCAATGACTTCAGTAATTCATGACTTAACCTTAAATCTTAACAATAACATTACAGTCTCTATTTGTGTATCCTCTAAATTAAATAACCTTAAACTTAGTGCCTTTTAGTTAGTTATTTAAAAAAACCTGTAAATACTTTCAAAATCACTGTTATACAAACACCAATTAAATAAGTTCAAGACGAAGGAAATCTGAATGTGACCTTGCTATAAAAATCTGTCTAACACGCTCTGAGCTTTTATATTATTTCTTTTTTCATTCTTCTTTTTTTTGGCGTCGCCGTTCGTCTTTTAATTATTTCATATTATTAATTCATAACTTTCTGTGTTTATTTTTCAGAGATGGTCCAAACATAATTTACACAAAAGAAATGCAGCTTCAAGAAGCGTTTTCTAATAAACACAAGGAATACATTGAAGATTTAGAAAATGGATATGATAGAATAGCTACACTGCATTACCAACATAAAGAACAAGACAATGACTCTATACGCCAACATGAAATTAATCGTGGGTCTGAGGTTGGTGTCTTTCTCAAGTCTGATAATGACAAAATTACACAGGAACAAGCTGATAATATAGCAAAACAAGCTTCATCTTCTCTTGCTAGAGACCAATATTTTATCAAAGACGGAAAAACAGAAATTTTAAGACTTGTAACTAGGGGTAAAAATGAAGATGAGCGCTATGTCAACCTTCCAGTTCATCAACAAAGACCATTAACTTTAATTCCACATACTCAATACGTTGTGGTAGATAGTGGTAAAGATTTACTGATGGAAAGGTTTATTAGGGAACAAGGTGAAGAAGCTAAGCACATTAGAGATAGAATGGCAAAGATAACTACTGATTTAGATAACATTTCAAATGAAAAGGATGAAAAAGGATTTGGTATTAAATCACACATTGGAGGTGAAATACCTAATCAATATCATGAATATTCTAATGTACAGCCAGAGGTACCTGGTGCAATACCTCTTAAATCAGATTATTTACAATCTTCAGTATTACAAATGCAAAATAAGTCATCCGTCCATCAAGAGTTACTAGAATCATCACTTAGAAAACAAAATGAACTTTTACATCAAATTCTCATCGAGCGCGAGAGAATTTTACAAAACCAAGAAACAGCTTCACAGGTTGAGAGCAAACTGGAGACTCAAAGTTTGCCAGGTCATTCAGTAATAGCGACGCAAACTGAGTGTCACATCGGAACACAGACTGACCCGCAACTATTTAAAACTGTAAGAAGAAAAGCAAGAAGTGACAATGACTCTTACAGTGAAGATGAATCACAAATGGTTGTTGAGGATGAAACTAAGAAAATAGCATGGGTGAAAAGGAGAAAACCTAAAAAAAGGGTTAAATACAAAGACCCTCGACGAAGTATGAGAATATATGAAGTAAAAAGAAAAATTAAAACTCCTATTATTGAAGAAAGTGAAGTTTCACCTTCATTAGAAAGTGAAAAACATGTGAAGATCAGTAAAACAAATGAAAGAGAAGAACATTTTAAAAACTTTGGTGATAAAATCAGAAGCACAGTTACGACGTCAAAAAACGAAACAATAAGTTCGACTCAGATTAAAGTCTCTGACAGTGATAGATTATCCGGATTAAGAAGAGAAGTATTGATGGAAATTTCTGACTCCCTAGATGAAAAATTAAAGTCAGAACTACATACCAAGCGACCTCAGCTGCGACGACAATCACCAATATCTACTAATGAATTAACTCAAAATAAACTTGCCCTTGAAGATGATGCTATCAGTGGTACAAAAAACAGAAGTAGTTCTGCTACAAAGGAAAGTAAAAATTTAATATTTTCAAGGCAAGGCTCATCAACAGAAGCTCGAGGAATTACAGAATTGACTACGACACATCTGAAAGAAACAAATGACTCTACAAGTAAAAATGAAAGTTCAAGTAATACGGAGTCCAGTAAAAGAACTGATGAATCCAATGATCTAGCTAAAGGTGATGTTAATAAAGTTCCTCAAAAAAGCATGCCCAGGTACATGCAATGGTATAGCAAAAAACCGACAGGAACTACCTCTAAGATGACTAATTCTGAAAAAAATATTCCTAATAAACCAAAGCGTCCTTCGAAAACAAAAAATGAGCAAGATAGGGATGTTACTAAAGAAGATAAGGAAAAAGCTGCAAGATATGGTAAAATAGCTAGCAAAGACATTCAAAGTGACTTAGCAGAAACAAAAAAAAACTCCAAAGGAAAAGAAGGTGAATTTATTCATCCTCGTTTACTAAAAGAAGAAAAAGTAACACCTGTACCAGAAGGACCACGACCTGACGTTCATCCTTTGCTCCAACATTCTGAGCATAGATACGAACACCAATATGAGAACAAGAATCCACTTTGTTATATCCAACCAACTCATATTCCTAAGTACTTGGGAGGAGAAACCAACGTTCCGGTTTTACCACGCAGACAATCTATTGAACAACAGCCGATATATGTTAACCAAGATGACGTTAAAAACAAAGATAAGAAACAAGAAATCTCTGAGAGTGCATTAACTCATAGTATATCCATATCCACTAATTATGACGAATCGAGAAAAAGTATCCCAGAAGTACATGTCAGCAAAATAAATATTGGTGGGGACAATCAATCTGGTATAAGTCACAGAAATATTAAACATTCTACAAAAATAGACGACAATGACTCTGGTATTGCGATGAACACGCTGATACAACAAACTGCTAATATTAAAAGGCTGCCAATAACCGAGAAAAAAAGTGTTTTTACTATAGCATACGATGATGTCCAAACAAAACAGTTAAGACCAGACAGTAGTTCTACATCATAATAATATATATAACTCGTTTCCCCTAACCCCACAAAAAGTGCCTTAAAATATTTATTAAAATATCTAAAAGTTCTAAAATCGCAATAAATCCGTCCTATTTAGTAATACTTACGTATGTAATAATTGTAAATATTATAGTTATTAGTGGTTAACTTTACATAAATCAACTGCCTTAATTTAATGACTGTTTTTTATAGTAAATCACTAAAATGTATACGTACTGTAAATAATATTCACTGTTGAAATTGAAGACACGAGTATTATAATTTTATTTATATTAATAGTAGCTTTAATGACTTTCCACTGTAAATATATTAGTTTAAGTTTTTATCAGATAAATATTTTAATTATGTTTCGCTTTTAAGAAGTGAATAAGAGTCGATACGACTATCATGCATATACATAATGTGCATCTATATATTTGTTACAAATATAAAGTTATATACTTATAAAATATGCAGTTTGTTTTTATATGCAAGGCTTCACCGCCATTATTCATAATCTACGATAAACATTTCCATAAAGCTTTTATCACAGTCTGAATTAATTATATAAATGTTATGGTTTTGAGACCATTTCTTGTATTCCTGGCGTGTCGTAAAAAGCAACAAAGGAGAAGAAGGGGTTCATAATCTGACCTAAAAACAGTCTAAATTTTCTAGGATTACCAAGAAACCTATCTGCACTGACTTTAAAACTCAGAAGTTTGCTATACTGTACTATACTGGGTTTGTGAAAAGTCCGTAAGCAAGGCGAGTACAGGGTTACCTTGCAGTCAAGGAACAAGAAGTTGATGACTCCAACAGTTTGATGCAGGACGGCTGTTCTGGTATTTTAAATCCCGATTGTATTGAATCAGCATTAGAAAAGTAAAGTTTAACTGATGTGTTAACTTCATTACAAAGGTTGCTTAATGTTCTGCCTAATGTTCGTCCTTCTATCAATGTTGCGATAGAAGCTCTCGGTGCCAGAATCGATCGAACGCCGTCGCTATGTCCAGGCTTTTTGCCAACACCTCCCACTGACTCTCAATGGCTAGTGTCTAGCGGTATGTGAGTTACACTAGAAGATCACCAGTTGAGCGACCGTGGCGAAAGCCATACGTTCGCTGACCAGGTCGAGTATTTCTTAGATATCTAAGGTATCTTAGAAGCTGTGTGTTGATCACACGATTCCTAACCTTAGGGAAAGGAGAAGTAATAGCTATAAGCCTGTAATTAGATGAATCTGATCTATCGCTAGAGTGGCACGTGAGCACAGGGCATAACTCAGGAGCACACTGTTTAAGCACCACTGCTGGTATACTTTCTGGGCCAGTCGACTTATGAACGTCTTAAAGCAACGCCCACCGGACCGGTCCCATAGGGAGAGCTCGCAAGTCACTCGCCTATTTTGCCGATAAATTGGAAGCTCTGACTGTTGCTTTCTTACTGAACCTCGACCTGCGTTTTAAATCAGATATATTTGGATCCTTATTATTTCGACCAGATTGCTTGAGGATTTTAGCTTCTCTGCAAGACCGATTAAACCACGGTCCTTTTTTAACGGCCGCAGCTACTCGCAGGTTAAGAATAAAACATTCTATACCAGCGAAGATTGTCTTAGTGACTGCGGCTGCGCAGACGTCAGGATCTTCTATGCTAAAGCAAAGCTGCCTCCACGGGTCGATGCATAAAATTCACGCAATCTATCCCAATCTGCTGACTTATAATGTCACACACGTCGCCAATTAGTTGGCCCAGATGGATCGAGTTGTGCGCATGGCACTTGAGTCCGAACGAGACAGTGGTCCGAGGAGCCAAGAAACGCATCCACTAAGACGAAATAGCCATCTGGAAGTGTAGTCAACAGAAGGTCTAGTAAGGAGCTCGTATGGTGCACTTTATCTGCTATTCTCCTTGGAGAAAGTAGCAGCTGAGAGAATCCATAGATCAAAGCAAATTCATGAGCAGATATCCCTGCGTAGATAGTTATTAAAGTCTCCCAAAATAACTAGTTCTGCTATAGGATAGGCAGATTGTGTATGTGGGTTTAGGCAGATAATATATAATTTAGGTTGTTTATGTATGTAATATGAATATAAATATAATTATAAAAAGAGATAATTTCAAATAAACCGAACAGCGTGTCCCTTTTCACACAATAAAGGTAAAAGGAGAATAAATTCAATTATATCTCTTGGTACTATAGGAATTATGGATGAAAAAGACTATTAATTCAGTTATATCTTTAAAAGCACATTTTGGCTCGGATATAGGTCACATTTTTTTAAACCGTTATCTTTAGTTAACTGCATTTAAAGTTTATTTGTAAGTATAGTGGTTGAAGAACAGTGAACAAAAATTCCAATAATTATAAGCTGCAACGATTTTTTGCGTTTCCTGTAAAGTAGTGTTTTTCGACTTTAACCCCTTTTCACTAGAGGCACAGTCGTTTGAAATCAAAAGACTTCTCAGTCTTAATGTAAGTATTAGAAATTTACAAGAACCCGACCAATATTCCCTACTTTCTAAATGTAAGTTTATACTAATACACCAAAAAAATTGTATAAAATTTTTAGAATAAAATATAGGAAGTGTATTAAAGCCGTGGCTCATGGCTCAGCCCTTGGCATTTCCGCAAGGAAAAATTAATTAAAATAAAAACTTTAGCCCCTGGAGACTAATGACGCATTTTAGCCGACCCAACGCTGTGCTATAATAACACACTTTTCGAGCATGAGTTGTGAAAAAATATTTTATAACAGCATTTGTTTAACTACCGTGCGTGCATTTCTTGCACTTTGTCGTCGCCTGGCGGGGTGTCCGCCTGAATATTTGCGCCTGCCTTTTCCCACACACGATTTTGACTGTCCACTCTAATCAAAAAGAATTGGCCTATCTATACCTTTATAAATTTAACGCACCTTGGATGTCACCTGGCGCTACTTTTCTCCCAACCAAAACGCCTGGCAATGTCATATTCGAATTAAGTACATAATTAGCTATGATACCACACCATATCTAAAGCTCTATAAATTGCACGCCTTCCATTGCTTTTAGAACCCCTTTGTTGCCCAACCACTGTTACCCCCACCGCTAAACAGCTGTCAGGTTCAATTAATAATGATATTGTGGCACTCTTTTTCAATTGTGTATGGAGATTTTGTTTCTGTTTTAGAGGATGATACAGTTATTTTATTTTATGAACTTTGATGTATTCTTTTAACATGCTGTCCATTATATTAAGAATTTTTTGTAAGTCGTTATGTGTTTCTGAAACTACTGCTATGTCATCACCAAATATTATGATTTGTATTTTTCTCCGTTAATTTTTTCTCATTGATGATTCTATAAAGATATTGATGAGTGGTGAGTGGACAACCAATATACTTTTACCGGCAATTAGCAAGGAACCAAGGAGTGTTGTTCCTCTACAAATGAATGAAATCACACTGGTTGTGTTGCAATGCCAGTCAATAAAATGACCGGTCTAAATAATCGCCTTTCTGTAACATTCTGGAACCTTTTTGCCTCACCTACACATTTTGATGCTAATTTTTAAATTAATTAAAGGTAGACAATAAATAGAACCTCCTTATACAAATTACGATGAACTGAAGTGAATAAAGCAAAAGAAAGTGCCGGTATGGTAGCAAATGAAAGTCAGTCAGTCTGCCAGGAACCAGTGTGATGTTTTGCTAGTTAAGTTAACTCATGGAACGCTTCTTAAGGCCAGTTAACCCCCCAATCCCAAAATCTAAGGCTGCGACCGCGCCCGAACATTACACAGTCCAGGACACGCAGCATGTTAATGTCTGTAGTACTCTAGTCTCTAAATAGTTAGCTAGAGCTAGTTAGTAAAGAGATTTTCTTTGATGTAGTATAAGCGAGGTACTTTCAAAGGGAAGATGAATATAATAAAAGGACTAGTCCATTAATTAGTTAGTAATCATGGGCGGACCATGTAGCCAAACGGCTAACGCATCGCACGCCTTGGATTTAACGACAAATCGTCATTATGGCAGAGTCAAGGAACTGAGCGAAATGTTGTATTCCTGTGATTACATTCCATACAATGCACTGACCAAACGGAGCGTCATTAAATTGCAAACGAACAAACAAATGCTAAAATGGATTTTTAATAAAAAAACTTCGGTGATGGCTACTACCGAATGCCTAGTGCTGCTGTGTTTTCTTAATTTCTTATCTACATTTTTTATTTACACCACTGGTTTTTTTGCAAACATGCTCACGTCAAATAGACGTATGTGAAGTCCACAAGCCAAATAACGTGATTATTACCAGATTAACCTGAAAAGTGCAAGTTTTTACTGTTCATGGTTAATATAAATAAACAAAAATAGAAGGTACTGCAACTAATTTGACTTCCAGGGTTACTTTGACAGATTTTGGGGCTACTTTGTCAGAGCGCCAAAATCGGTTTTCACGTATGCTCAGCAAGTGTGCGTGACCTCGAGTAATATTGCGCGAGGCGCGGCGTTTGGGGAACGCGTCATAGCGCTCTGATCGGCGCGCCCGCCGACTAGTCCGAAAAGGTTCGTTGCTTGAGTTTGTTGTGTGTTGTGTGGTGGTGTAAAAATACGACTAAATATTGTTGGGATCTTTACTTTTCGGTAAGTTTATTGTATTGTTTATTTAAATAAAACTAAAATTGTGAGTATTCGTGATTAAATTGGTGTAAAATCAGGATCATTCCAAAGCCACAATTTCCCATGTTACTTAAGAGACTGACGGATGCATTGGCTCCCAATATGATGAAAAATTTGCAGAGCTTCTTCAGAACTACGGGATTTTACCCTTTCGACCCTTAAGCTGTTTTATAAAAGCTCCCAGGTGAACGCGAACAAGAAACAGGACGTATCCTAGATAGCTGTCTGCTGGAGTTTTCAAAAGAGACAAGGGGTTACAACTGTCACGTATATGAGAATAATTCTCATATCCGTGCTTATTTATTAGTATTTATTTATTATTTTTTGTTATAAAGTATTTATTTATTTAATATTTTCACACTTTCAAACTCCACAAACTCACACTTACCTACTATCCAAAATTACCTTTATTTTAAGCATAGCATTTAGCCATTGCCACACTTTAGTTTTACACGTCATACTCTATCATCCACTCACACAACATTAATTTAATTCCTTTTTTAGCTTCCTCATTACCTTATATGGTAGCGAGTGCCGCAAATCGACTAACCTTTACTTTCTTCGGCACTCACACCAGTAAGACATATTTTTTTGCTACAAGGCGTCACCGGTCCAACAAAACCAGTTGCGCCCCCTGATTCGAGGCACTCGAAAAATTAGTTGGAAGCGAGCACGTCGCTCCAAAAATATTTTAATTTTTATAAGTTCTTGAACCCCAAATCTGGGTAAGTACTTCATACACACACACTCCGCCTTTTTGCTTCTTATCCATATTTTTATATCTTTTTTTGTGTGCAAAATTATTTTTTCAGCTTCCCTTTGTCTCAACCTTTGCTCACTTTCTGCTTTTCCTGGAGGCCAGTGTTTTAGGCAGGGCAATAGAAGGAAAGCAGATCGTGGCAAAGGTCGAGATTAGTTTCTTACGGGATTCTAATACCGACCTTTTTTCCAGGGTTCTTATGCCACGTTCAAATTCTACGTTGTTATATCACGTTCAAATTCCACGTTCATATTCCACGTTCTTATTCTACGTTCTACGTTCTGGATCCCTCATCAAGGTTCTTCGTGCCTCGTCTCCATTATTAAATATTCAAAAGTCTACGCCATCACATCTGTTACCCACGCCACGCATTCGCGCCACGTGGACCACATCATCTACACCTGGATCATTCCCTTTCTGGTACCGACAACGGGTACACCTCCAAGAACGAGAGTCCAGAGGGAAGTTGAAGAACACACGCACCGCTACGCCCCGGATCTGGATTCGAGTTAATGAAAACTTTACTCTTTACCAGAAAGGGTAGTATTGACCAAACTCACTGATTGCTTTCTTTTTTTTGACTATCTCTTTTTTTTATTTTATTTTAATTTTACATTATTACAAAACTTTTTTTTTATATTGTGCACAATATTATTTTAATAAAAATTTAAATTAATTTAATTATTAAATATTTATTGTATGTAAAGTCGTGTGTTCAATTTTATGTCCCCTTCTGTGACACAAGACTGAAAGAATTCGTCACAGAAGAGGGAGGAAAGTCGTTAATAAGCCAGGACCACAAATATTGATTATGAGCCAAAGAGATAATGCAGAAGGAAATGCCCCAGAAATAGATGTCCCACCCACCATCGACGATACTCCAGAAATCAATTTCCCAATTATGCCAGAAGTCAGTTCGCCAAGCGCCTTCAATAACTCTCCAAAATCGATTTCTATTTTAGATTTAGATTTTCCAAATCTGGATGACTCTACTGAAATAGAAGATAATGTCTCAGCTTTCAAGAATAATCAACCAGTCCAAACCAAAGTAGTAAGGCCTGCAAGAGGAAAAAAATTACTAAAAAGTAGAACATTATTAAAGCCTCGCATTCACGGGCGTTCCATTTGGCTTTTGCGCTATTGGAGCGGCTGCTACTGAATTTTCCCACAGTCGACCGTGCCAGCGTGCCATACCGATTTCAGTCTAGCTCTACGGAACGGCTGTGTCGGTCGTTGTTTTTCTGTCATCGAGCGCTTCAGCTATCTAGGAATGTCTTACTCGGACGACAAATTTTATATGAATTATCTTCGAAGCCGACTGATTAGAGAAATTACTCGTATTTGAGAATAGACGAACCTTCCTACTATAAACTCTTAGACCATGTTAATCTGCTTATACAAAAACTGAACACTTATATAAGAAAAGCTACAAGTCCACACGAACGACTTTGTGCTTATTTTTAGGCTCTGGTATGACCTACGAGGAATTGAAATTCGCAACTCTAATCTTTAGGTTAAATAAAATTTCGATATAAAGTTTATTACGAAATCACGGTGTACAGTCATTAAACTTTTAATTGTTCAACCGAAATACGGCGTGACACAGGCGTCTCTTCGCCAACAGCTCCATGCAAATAACTAAACCAAAATGGCACGCTTGGTTTGGCTTGGCGCGGTTTTTTTTAATCATTTACCATAATATCTTATTAAATTTTAATGAAATAACAAATTTGATGAATCAGTCTTCGTGGTAAAAAATGGGACCCTATTATTAAGACACCGCTGTCTGTCTGCCCGCTCGTCCGTCCATCCGTCTGTTACCAGGCTGTATATCATGAACCGTGATAGTAAGACAGATCGTTCATTACTTACTAAATATAAGAAAATGATATAATTCGTGGAGCTTTAATACGTCATCAAGGTACGGGAAGGCAAAATCAATATCTTTTGCACACGGTCCGCCTGATGGTAAGCGATCACCGTGGCCTATGGACGCTTGTAACACCGGTGGTATCATTCGCGCGTTGCCGCTTATTTTTTGAAGAACCCCATTCTGTAGTCCTTAGAGAAAACCTTGGTAGGGAGCTTATTCCACAACCCAAGTGTTTGCAGGTGGAAATTTCTCTAAAACCGCACTGTACGCGACCATTTCGCTTCTAAAGTGTGGGAATAACTCCCTGCCGATGGCGAGCGGTGCGATGGTAGAAAGTAGCTGTGGGCATCATATTGAACAATTCCTCAGAACACTTCCCATTGTACAAGCGGTGGAACACACACAGGGAGGCAAAGTCTCTCCTCAGACTTAAGGGTTCGATACGGTAAGTGAGTTTGGGATCGTCGACAATTCTCACAGCCCGTCGTTGAACCAAGAAAAAAGGGCCAAGCTGGTATCCGGGTGCACCCGTCCAGAGATGGAATCAGTACTCCATACTGGGCCGAACTTACGACTTTTAAAGCAGCAACCTCTACCCCGAAATGAAGTACTGCCTCGCTCTGTTGAGTTCACCTAGTTTTTGGACGCCAGCTTCACCTTGTCATGCAAATGATCTCGGAACTGAACATCGCTGGAAATGTCAACACAAAGGATCCCAATGCTCTGGAGATGGAGAGGGGAGTTTTCTGGAATTGTGGGACCACAGTGAGTGGGGTTTCCTTAGCGGTGAACGCGCAGACTTATGTCTTTGTAGGGTTGAATTGTGGAATTGTGGGACCACAGTGAATTGGGTTTTCTTAGCGGTGAACGCGCAGATTTGTGTCTTTGTAGGAACCAAGTTTCCTCGTCCCCAGTCAGAGACCTTGGACAGTGTGGTCTCGATTTGAGACACAAGTATTCCGCGGGTTTCCACCACAACGGAACGAGGGATGTTTGCACGACCCGTGTAATAAGCGTCTCTAGTACTGTCAACTGCATAGCAATGCATGTTGTTGATGGCCAACATGTAATTGATATGCAAAAGAAACAGCTAAGGAGACAGCACAGAGCCTCGTGGGACACCAGCATCAATGTCCACGCTATAAGAGCAACTACCGTCAACTACGGTTCATATGCGTCTGCCGGACAAAAAGCTAGCCATTCATTTGCACAAACACTCGGGCACTCCGTAAGATGGCAACTTCGATAGAAGACCCCGGTGCCAGACCCGATCGAACGCCTTCGCTATGTCCAGGCTTCATGCCAATGCCTCCCAGGTTGAATTCTTCCAGGTATCTTAGAAGCTGTGCGTTGATCAAACGCTCCATCACCTTGGATAGGAGAGGTAATAGCGATAGGCCTGTAATTCGATGGATCTGATTGATCGCCGTTTTTGGGCACCAGGTGCAAATTCACAGTCCTCCATGACAACCGAAATTGCCTAGTGTGGTAGGAAAGCGCGATGAGGCGCGTGAGTACAGGACATAACTCAGGAGCACACTGTTTAAGCACCACTGCTGGTATACCCTCTAGCCCACTGAACTTATGAACGTCTAGAGAAAGTAGCGCCCGCCGGACCTCCTACTGTGTTATGGAGATTTCCGACTTGGTCTTACTGCACCACGGTACGCCAAACGTCGTGGACGGCAGAAAACGGGCGGTCCTGTCGTCGTGCGGATGTAGTGCACAGAGTTGTGTTTGACCACACGCGCAGAAGAGTCTCCTGACGGTCGAGTTATCTCAGGATACTGTGCGAGCAAGCTGTGATAGCGTGATGAGCCTGTAAAAACTTTAATTTGGCACAAAGCATTTAAAAAGCAGGCGAAGCACTAGCTACGAGCAAAGTGGTTCTATCTACTAAGCGGCGTTATAAACAATCTAATAAAATATTATTAAATGATAAAAAGTCTGTTCCAATAATCTATTTTGGTAACGTCTGCTATCACAAATTTCTGTGAAAATTCACGACGGAGTCCAAAGTCTAATGTTATTGTTACCCAACCGTAGGTATACCGCGAGTGATACCCCTGGTGTTACAAGCATCCATAGGCCACGGCGAACTGACCTTCTATAGCTGTGTAAAATATAAGCTGGGTTCATCAGGCCAAAACGGTGGAACCTTGATGCCAACACGAAACACATTTTATCACCCGTTAAATTTTTCGTTACGGTCACTCACGAACGATGAAACTGTCAATTTTCAAAAAAAATTGCTTACGTTTACCGTTCACTTTATCACGTCAGGGTCACCAATCTTATGTAGGTTCAGTCCAATATAAACTCACATAAATGTTTGTAGATATATTGTTTATCGATATTATTAAATTACACAAGATATAGGCAAAGCGGTAAAATAGCGGTTCGCCTATACAAGTACAAGTACGTAAGCAATGAGCGGAGTGCAAGCGAGCGGCCGGGCACCGTCTTATTTGGCCGCACACGCAACCACAAAGCCTGACTGTGTCTGACTTTATCCGAACGCCTGTCAACCCTAGGTGTGATGGAGTTTCGATCGTTTGTGTGTGCCAGTTCATTTGGAATGCGTGGGTATCGAAATTTACGGACACATTTTGGTGTGCCATTTAGGATGATGGAACACCTGTGAATGTCCTGCTTTAAGTAAAAAAAGAGGGCACTGCGAGTACTCGCTCAAATAAGCCGCTCGAATTGGGGAAGTACCTCCACCTTACAGAATACCGCGACCATAATAACACTAACACTCAATGTTAGAGTTGTTTTCCTGGCGGTGAATAAAGTTGACAGAGCTCTTTAAGGATTCGCTGCGCGGACAGCGGAGGACCGGCGGTGCTTGTTGCTGTCATTGCTCGGCGTAGTCGCGGCGTGCTGATATGGCGGCCAAGGAGACCTGATGAAACGGCTGACCGCTGGCAGGTTGAACGGGTTGCCGAACCCAGGGATCACTTAATCTCCGCCCTGAGAGGCTGATCCGCCAACCTGGGTAAAGTCTCTGAAGTAGTAGTTGTGCCGGAGAAGGAGACCGGAGTGGACCCGGCTACTATAACAGAGGGGGATCAGGGGCGCTTCCGCCCGCCGTGCCAGCGACCGTATCATCTATGCCGAGTTTCGGCAGTTCTAGTACCGCACAGTGCAGTAAATCCTCATCCTTTGCCTATTTAAGCCTAAGTAACTTTCTTCATACATAATGGCCAAAAAAATAAAAGAAAAAGAGTTTTTACAGCAGCTACTCCATCCACATATAATGTGGATTTTTGCAACATCAGGGGTATTCACGCAAATCTTAGCGCAGTCCACCACCGTCTCGAGAATGCGCAGCGGACCATTCTTTTTCTAACGGAGACGCAGATATCCTGCCCGGCCGATATATCATACCACAAACTCAAAACAAAAAAACAAACTCGAGCACAATTTTGTGAGTCGTGCCGGTGTATGCATGTTCGTCCGGGGGAATTTCTTCTGTCGCCGCTTTCATAGCCTTGATGACAGGGACCTCTTTTTTCCGGTCCGCCTGATGGTAAGCGGTCACCGTGGCCTATCGACGCTTGTAACACCAGGGGCATAACACGCGCGTTGCCGACCCTTAAAAAATCCAATAACTTCTTTCTTGAAGAATGAACCTATCGATGTTGTGGGTGCGCGTAGATCACGGAGGCCTCACTCGTATCTATGTGTGCCTATACAGGTTTCATAGCGGTGACACGGACGTAGCTCGACTCTTCACGCACCTTAGTTTGACGACTGAAAGAGTTCTAGAACAATATCCCTCAGCAGAACTAGTTATTTTGGGAGATTTCAACACCGACCACCGTGAGTGGCTCAGTTCTCGAACCAATAGCTACGCAGGGATATCTGCTCATGAATTTGCTCTGACCTATGGATTCTCTCAGCTGGTACTTTCTGGACCTTCTGCTGACTACACCTCCGGACGGATATTCCGTCTCACTGGATGCGCCTCTAGGCTCTTCAGACCACTGTCTCGTTCGGACTCCGGTGTTATGCATACAACCCGATCCATCTGGACCAAATAATTTTATGCATCGTACCCGTGGAGGCAGATCTGCTTTAACTCAGAAGATCCTGACATCTACGCAGCCGCGGTCACTGAGAAAATCCTCGCTTGTATGGAATGTTATATTCCTAATCCGCGAGTAGCTGCTGGCGTTAAAAAACTACCGTGGTTTAATAGCTCTTGCAGAAAAACTAAGCAAAATGCATATGAGGCTTAGGCCACGGCTCGTAATAATAAGGATCCGAATATATCTGAGGTAAAACGCAAATTAAATACTGCCTTGAAGTTCAGTAAAAAAGCAACTGACAGAGCAATATCCAAATTCATCGGCAATATAGATGAGCGACTTGCGAGCTATCCTTCTGGAGTCGTGCTTTCTGGTCGCTTGCCAAAGCTGCCGAAAGGAAATTTTGCCAGTTACCACCACTGCGAAAGACCGATGGTGACTTGGTCCATAGCGCTAAAGAGAAGGCCGATCTACTCTTTGCCTCAAACTCGAATATAAACGATGAAGGCGCTGTAACACCTACTACTGTCCAAGGTCTCTGACTGGGAACGGGTAAACTTAGTCCGATTCAACCCTACAAAGACACAAGTATGCCCGTTCACCGCTAAGAAAATTCATTCACTGTGGTACCACAATTCCAGAACACTCCCCTCTCCATCTCCAAGAGCATTGGGATCCTTGGTGTTGACAATGTTCAGTTCCGAGATTATTTGCATGACAAGGTGAAGCTGGCGTCCAAAAAACTAGGTGTACTCAACAGAGCGAGGCAGTACTTCATTTCGGGATAGAGGTTGTCGCTTTACAAGTTGTAAGTTCGGCTGCCATCTCTGGACGGGTGGACCCTGATACCAGCTTGGCCCTTTGGGCTTGGTTCAATGAAGGGCTGTGAGAATTGTCGACGATCCCAAACTCACTTACCGTATCGAAACCCGTAAGTCTGAGGAGAGGCTTTGCCTCCCTGTGTGTGTTCTACCGCTTGTACAATGGGATGTGTTATGAGGAATTGTTTGAAATGATGCCCACGGCTCCTTTCTCCCATCGCAACGCTCGCCATCGGCAGGGAATTCATTCCCACACTTTAGAATCGAAATGGTCGCGTACAGTGCGGTTTCAAAAAAACTTTCTTCCGCGAACGCTTGGGTTGTGGAATGAGCTCACTGCCAAGGTTTTCTCTAAGGACTACAGTATGGGGCTCTTCAAGAAAGAAGTTATATATTCACTTTAAACCTCTTTTGGGAAGGTTTTGGAGGTTGCTCGCCGTTTCCAAGGTTAATTACAAATAGGTTTTTGTTATTCGCTTTCTTCGAGAAAAAATTATAAATATCTAATGGCGGGGCTAATCTAAAATCGAAGTATATATCACTTTAACTATTCTGTCGTGAAAATCAGGTACCATATTGCTCCGTAGTTGATACTTTAAAGACTGGAGCTCCACAAAGAAAAATCTATTCCTGCGGGAACTATTCATCGGGTTACAAAGTTGCTGCTGTTCCTGTGATAAAATTCTCGCTATATAGGTATTTGCTAAAATCACGTCATAGAAATACTTTGTTACTATATAAACGAACAGTGTCCCGCGATAATTGGTCTCTTTTGGCGACTCAGTAGGTATTTGTTTTGTTGCGACAATAGTGATGTTTTATCAGAGACAAAATTATAAGCATTGGATATAAACTGATTCTATGTCGTCGGGGATTAGTCAAAACCTCGTAAATACATTTTTTTTATCAACATCTCTTTTTCTTACTTTTGGCAAAAATACCACTTTTCATTTGAATGTATATAACGACATCTATCGCATTGATTAAAAACCTGAGCAACGATACCGGTTTATCTCTTTAGAACCATATCTATTTATATGTAGTCATATCTTTTCTTTCTCATAAAAAAAAATCTCAAAATGATTATGTGGTTAGTCAGTTAGATTAAGCTAACGATAGCACCAAATCTGGTCCCAATAGGTGGCGCTGTGGTCAAGTTACTAAAACAGTAACATAAACACAATAATGTACTTAATCACTGTGGGAAAACAACTGTGGTACCTAGTAGGTACGATACAAGTAAAATCGCTGATGCTGACCCACTTACAGTAGAATCGCTGACCTCTATTATCTAAAATTTTGTCCCTAAATACAGCAACATATAGATAGGTCAATGTACACATCGCAAATAAAACATGCGAATTATTGATAGAATTTCGTCATGGCTCAACTCAGTATATTACATAACTTACAAGCATTACAAATTAATACTTGTTGAGGTTGTTGGCGCCTAAATTTTAAAGCAAACATTTTATGTAATGGTCGTAGCTATTATCTTTATTGATTTCAAAACAAAGTTCCAAATTACTTCTCCCCATTTCGACTTATTATCTCCCGAGAGTTTCAAACTGTTTCGGAACGGTCACAAAAAACACCGTATGAATAAAAAGTATTTCAACATAAAATAATAATTTAATACCCGAAACTTTGGCGCTTTTTCATTTTCCTCGTTGCGAATAAATTGTTGAATGAAACAAGGGTGATTGTTACTGAAAATATTCTGTTTTGGAACACAACCCACAAACAACTTGTGTCCATTCCATGTCCGTTTCATTTCATCCAAAATGTCTGCGCTTCGCCATACTGCTGATGCTGCTGCATACGCCATTTGGTGTACGAAGCGCTTTCAATTTACTAGGCAACTAGAAAATATAAGGAGTTCTTTTTCGTTTGTGGGCTTAATTCTTGTTACAGCTACTCAACAATAGATGTCACTCTTTGCAAGTCAATGTGCTTTGACATGTTATCTATGAAATAATAACACTACTCCATACAAGAGGACGCTACTGTAAAATAATGCACGTATTCATTTTAAAATATGCGAAACTGAGTTTGTTTGTTGTCTTTTATTCATGTCACAATACAGCAACCAGTTAAGCAGAAATTTGGTACAAAGATAGTTGTAGAGACTGAGAAGACAATTCCCACAGGAATATCTATAACCGAATTATATAATCATAATAATAATAATAAAGCATTTTATTTTCAGGCACAAGTGCCATACAAATACAAAATAAATACATAAAATTTCATCACAATTTCATCACTTCGATTAAAAAATATAAATAAATAATTAAGTCAAGTCACAATTAAATTAGTTGAAATCAAATTGAAATTAAATATAATACATAATATTCAAACGTAAAAACTGGAATTACAAAAAAAATTTTTAGGTCAAAAATTTTACACTAAATTCTTTACATGTCATATATATGTTTCTGTATATGACTTGAACAATTTTGTTTTCACTTCTATAAAGGCGAATCTAAAAGCCGGAAAGCATTTTCTGCATATTGCTATAAAAATCGGTTACTCTGTTTTCATACCAGAGGCACTACAACGCCAGGGTAAGCCAAGCATAGTCCTGAAGGCATTTTTGTATTGTACACGCAATGAGTTGTAGGCGAGTTGAGTGTAAGAATACCACAGCTGGCTTGTGTAGAACGTCTGGCAGTATGCCTTAAACAGAGTCACCTTAACTTGATTTGAACATTGGCTAAACCTTCGAGCTAACATATTACTACTTCTAGCAAGAGCCCGTATTTGCCTCTCTATGTCTTTTTCATCACGTAATGTGTCTGTAATAATATGGCCCAAGTATTTAAAACTGGACACCACCTTTAAGGGAGAACCGCCATTATGTATATCAGGTATGTTCTCTGGTCCTTTGCCATACCTGAAGACCATAACTTCGGACTTGGCGACATTATATGTCAAGCCATGTTCTGCAGCATACTGCGCACAAATACACAGTAACTTTCGGAGGCCACTGACTGAAGGGCTAAGCAGAACCATGTTATCCGCATAGTTAAGATTGTTGACGCGTATACCGCCAACATTTACATACAGATTAAACAGGACCGGCGACGTCAGATCCCCCTGTCTTACACCACATTCCATCGTATAGCTTTCAGAGTGGGCGCTGCTCCAGCGGACTTCGTTTGTTTGGCTTTCGTACCAGTACTCTAGGAGCCTCACGATATTTTCTGATACATTTTGAGTTTTGATTCAATAAATTACATCATACATATGATGTAATTTATTGAATCAAATGCACGACTCAGGTCTTAAAAACAAGCGTACACTGTTGTCTTACGTTCCAAGTAGCTTTTTACTGTATTTTTTAGACAAAAAATAGCCATGTCTGTACCATGACCAGCGCGGAAGCCAAACTGCGCAGAGTTGATAGGTATGTTTTCGATGAAATGAGGATTTATAAATCTTTCTAAAACCTTCGAAAATACTGTGGCAATTGATATCGGTCTATAGTTAGAAAGCTGGATAAGTCGCCGGTTCTATATTTAACTATAGGTTTAACTACGGTTCTCATTAGGTTTTTTGGTAGGTATCCGTGTTTTAAACAAGCGTTAAATAAATAAGTAATTATTTCAAACAATATTACTCCACCGTGTATCAGATGCTCTATGCTGAGTCCGTCATGACCCGGTGACTTCCCCTTTGTCATCCCGTGAACACACTGGGCCACCTGCTCTAGGTCGACATGAAACACAGAAGTCGGGGTGGCAGCACCGTCGTCATCACGGATCTCACGCGGATCAACACTAGTTTCTAAGCGACTGTTTTGAATTTTAGGAACTTTAATATGAAATTGAGAGGCAAACATATTTGCAATTTGCTTTGCATCCTGACTACCATTAACAGTAAGAGGTATACTAGTTTTGTATTTCATTTTATTAGTTGCATTCCAAAATTTTGTGAAGTTTTTATTGTACCGATGTTTGGCAATTATATCCATTTTAATCTTATTCTCAATCCATTGACACCATTTCAGTTTATAAAAAAAAAAATCCTACTATTAATCATTTCGTCATATATCCTACCCCACTCAGGACTTCCCCGCAGCAACCAGTATTTTGATGGCTTACGCGAACATGCTGATAACAACCAACCACTTGTTTTTTTATGTTTACGCCTGCCTTTATGAAAGGCAGTAGAGGCACTCGTTAAAAAGTCTACAATATTATCATAATACGTATCTATCAGTTTAGAGTAATCCTGCAAGCGGAAGATCCAAACAAAACAGGCCAAAACTTACTGTTTAAAAATTCATTACATATTACATTATAATAAAAAATTTGATCATGGTTTCTGTGCCCCCATATGATTTTATTCACGTCTTCATTTAGTAGTTTAGTTTTCGAATCAATACAATTTAACTTAAATTCTACAACTAGCGGGAAGTGGTCCGACCAAAACACGTCACTTAAAACGTATACATTCGAGAGTGGGTCACTTACTGATGATGTGATGACACAATGATCCAACCAGCTTGTTGTCCCATGACAATCACTTCGATATGTATAGGTGTTAGATGACTCACCCAGCTCTTGTACGTCGGCACAAGTCCACTCCTGCTCTTTGCAGTAGTTTTGGAGCTCACGACCAAACAAGGTACCTATATCGGCGTTGTAATCACCCAACGCTAATACACACTGAATATCACTGCGCACTATGCACTAATTATACCTAGACACTGCGTAAACGATGGTAGATTATCTGAACATTCAGTAGGCATATAAACGGACGTACACAACAGACTTTGATCCGCGGTTTCAAGACGCACTGCTGCTCAGCAGTGAGTCAGTATTGATCGGTACAACAGTAGAAAATATACTTTCTCTCCACATGATTGCTACACCACCGTATGGACGTACTTTGAGCACTCCTAAAGAGGTATCAACAGCTTATATAGCTTATAATATAATTATATTGCTATAGCTTTTTTACTATGATTCAGGAGTTAGCGTAGAAATCCTATACTGATACCCGAATTTAGAGGGAGCAAAGCTGCTGCCAAAAGCTAGTAAATAAGAAAAAAAGTAGGTAAAAGGTTTGCGTGTTTGTTTATTTTTTGGATGATAACTCAAAACGGCTTAAAGTATTGAATTTAAACTTTCACGAACATCACCCTATACGTACAGATATCTCATTTCTTTTTGGATTTCTTTAGACTATGGTCCACGCAAATAAAATCGCTGGAAACAGAAATGCTTTTTTTTGTTTTTGTTCCTGATTATTGTATTGTCACCGAGTTTTGAACTTCCCTGAAAATATGAGCGTTCTAGTTAGTCGGGAAGTGATCGAAATCACAATTGTAAAATTTGACCCAAACAGGTAAAAATAATATTATTTTATGATTCCTACTATTTGGATTTCGTACACCACGGAACTCCGTTTGCAGTAACTCGAGATATTCAAAAATACTTTCCTATAGATTCCAACTTGAATAACTACAGAAACTATCATACCTCTTGCCACTTACAAGTGTGGCAGGGTTCACAAAGGCTTAGCGTTACAAATTTGAAATAGCAGATTAAAGATTCCAAGATGCGAGATGTGTGTAATGGTAGTGACTTTTTTAAGTGTTGTTTGTGCATTCTAATTGTTACAATAGACTACGAGAAAATAATAGTTTTTCTTACCTTAAATTTTACTTCGCTATTAACTGATAATAATATTAATAGGTAAAAAATTAAAACAAACACCATCAATAATTAATTTCGGGCGAAAAATTACTAAAATGCTTAACTAACAAAGTTAAGTAGGTACATACCATGGTAGAAAGTTCAGTCAAAGCAGTCAGTGTAAAGCAGTCACCGCAGCATAAGGACGCTTGCATTACCGGGGCATTTCTCACGTGTTGCTAACCCTCTTACCCTTTAAAAATCTATTCACTTCTTTCTTGAAGAACCCCTAATTTTCAGTTCTTAGAGAAAATCTTGCCATTTTTATTTATTTATTTATTTAGGTATTATTAATTGCAGTATAACAGTTTGTAAACCATATCACTACAATACATTTAAAACACATACATTTCAAAAACAAAAACACAAAAACACATTTGCTTTTCTAGCATACTCTAGCACTCAGTCAACAACTTTCTATGTCAGACACTACCTGGTCATACTGTGGTGATGCTGCGAGCATGGAGGGGATCGTGGGACCGGCGACCGCGCGTGCTGGCTTGCGCTGGATACAGCTTCCCTAAACAAAGGCCGGGAGCGAGATCTCAGATTGAAATCAGGATCAAATAACTTTAATAAATTACCTAATAGATCAACACTATCAATTTTATTCCTTATAATATGTAGGACGAATTTAAACAAAGACAGTGACCTCCTTATTTCTAGAGAATCAAAGCCTAGCTGTCCCTGTAGAAAACCAGTTGGAAATAAAAATGGATAATAAAAAAATATATTTTTATATAAAGCTCTAATAAACTTTTTTTGGACACGTTCCATCATGAGAATATATTTACTTTCATGAGGACTCCAGACCACTGAATTCGTCTCTAAAATACTTCGTACTAGGGCTGAGTATAGCGCGCAGGTGGCTTCAACAGAAAGAGGCAAAGAATTGCGTATCACAAAACCTAGCCGCTGAGACGCTGCTGAAGTTACTTTCTGTACGTGCGTTCGGAAAGTGAGGTGTGAATCAAAGTTAACACCTACGTCTGAGAATGATATGAGAAACCTCAATATCATTTTTGAAGACCTATCCATATATATCCCACACGTATGGGTTTGATGAAAAAAAAATTTTTGAGTTTCAGTTCTAAGTATGGGTACCCCAAAAATTTATTGTTGTTTTTTTCTATTTTTGTGTGGAAATCCTAATGCGGTTCACAGAATACATCTACAGTCATCAAGTTTCAACAGTAAAGTTCTTATAGTTTCGGAAAAAAGTGGCTGTGACATACGGACGGACAGACAGACAGACATGACGAATCTATAAGGGTTCCGTTTTTTGCCATTTGGCTTCGGAACCCTAAAAACCAAGTTATGATAGTAACGTTTTGTTTATATCGATGCATTTTAAGCAACAAAATGTTTATTATAGTTATGGATATTTAGTGAAACGAAGGTTGTATGGAAGAAATCTGCCGTCCGCAAGATGCATTACAAACCAGGTACTTGTACCAACTTTGTGCAAACGATACATTATGTGTTCAATTAAATGTACAAATGTTAGAAGCTATGTCAAACGTACGACTTTAAGTAGGTAGGTATAGGAAAGTTATTTAACGACGTAAACTTGAATATTATTATTGTTTCATCCCAGGCAGCACTCAATCATTCGCATGAGCTACTTCATTCACCTCATTTGCACAGACGACTCGCGCGGAAAATTATTTCTTTTCATATTCCCATTTTTCACGTCTTAGTTAAAGTTTCCCAATGACTGGGGAGTTTGCAATTCGTCTGTTTACTTTTCTTTTCTCCTGGTAGATGGCCGGACTAATTTTGTTCTTTGTTGGGTTTGTTTTACTTTACTTTTTTCTCTTAAATTTATTTTGTTGGCGTTTTATCTTATTGCCAGTATTTTTGTATGATAATAATCCATACTGTGTTTGTGTATTGATAATGATTTTTTAAAGAAGGAAATAAATAAATAACCAATTTATGTAACTACCTATACTCTGTCTTGTCTACTAATGATATCGACACATGTCTCTAAAGTTTGGGCTCTGCAATCTAATGACCCAAAATGTGAGATTTTTGATGACCAATTTAAAAGGTCAAAAAATTATCATAAAAGAACAGCAATAAAAAGCTTTTTAAGATCATAATATTTTTTTAATAGACATTAAGCTCACGAGCTTTTAATTTTAGAAGACCAGTATCAACGTATGATTTGCTATAAAAGTAAAGCTTTTATAGCTTTTTTTAACACGTCTACTCCTAAACAGTGTTAAAACGTACAAGCAAAGCGGGTGCTAAGACCTTAATTACCGTTCTTAAAGCAAAGTGTGCGTTCATAGAACTCACGGGCTGTAATGACGCGCCTATTCTATCAAGTATGTAGAGATAGACATGTCTGTGTTATGAATAAAAGCAATCTGTTCAAAAAATGAACTACGCGCACACTACAAGCAAGCAATTACAGGTTTTAGCTTCAGCAGGTCAAAACTTTTTAGTCCATGAATTCTCTATATTCTCCCTAGCGCCATCTGATGGGGCGTTGTTTTCTCTACTTCTATTCCCGCCATTTCAATTGGGTTTTGGTGAGTTTATTTATATATTCACCTGATATTTTCATTTATTTACTCGCAATAATGATGAAGAACATTGTGTGTAACACGAGTGGTACGGAAATTACAAACTCGAGTCATTAATCCTTCGGCCTTCTAAATAGCTTTTGATAGTAATTTTCTCCTTACCACCCTTAATATTCAACCATTATTATTAACTTCACTCAATCAATCAATCAAGCTATAACAGTCCGCTGCAATACAAAGGCCTTACTCAATGAACGCCACCGGGTCCTCCGCCTTTCTCATCCAACTAATTCTACGTTTTTCAGGTCAGCGGTCCACCTGGCTGACGGTCGGCCCATGCTAGGCTTACCAATCCGTGGTCTCGACACTAAAACTAGTCTGACCTACCCAACGGCCATCGGGTCTGCGATAAACATGACTTCTTCCATTCCTCTACTTGCTTACCAGTTTAAATAATTTATCGCAGAACAATTTAACTAATCAAACTAAATGATCTTCTATGACCATTTTCTGACCTTTTGTATCATATAATCGTTTATTCGAAAATGTTAGGTGCCAAGATCGCAGAGCCGATACCTTGTGGCATGAAATGTATTTCTCTGAATTGACGGATGGGCTAACTATTTATGTTACTACTGTCTTACAAAGTTACAAAATACAACTATATTTAAATTACTTTCTTGACAATACAAGATATACATGTGCTATCCACAAACGTGTATCCAAAGTCTGTGATGAACCACTGATGTAAAGTTGAGCCGCAATATATTACGGACCCGCTCATTTATTGTTACGCTTTTTAAATGACACGAAATATATTAAAATATAACTGTGAAAAAATTTGAGACTTATTTGAAACCGCAATTAATGTTATGATTTTTATCGAATGGTATTCATATAAGAATCCTTGCTCTGCTCAATTTAGGACCAGACGGCGCTGTGTGATTTGTCCAAAAAAATGTTATTATTATCTATTATTAATATTTGTGTTCGTCTTAAGTATTTTTATGTAGTTTTCCTATTTCTTTTTTTTTTTGCTTACAGCTAAGATAACGTAAAATGTTTTTTTAAAAGCTGTTCTTGTCAACTGTACAGATTTGACCTCTACATAGAAGTTGCCTCTGACATGAGTAATTTAATTTAATCAAACTAAAGTCGGCATATTAAAATAGTGTGAAATTACGACACTATCGACAAAACACCGAAAGTCAGAAAAGTTTGTTGCACTGTACTTCAAATAATGATTTTGATGCTAAAACAGTAGAGTTCTCAAATTAATGACAAACATTGGCACTAAAAACCACTTCGAATCCTCAAATTGGTAAATTTGAAGTCAACAGCATAAAAACCCAACTAAAATTATATTTAAATAAAAATCAAATATTCTTTTACAGCGTTAGCAGGGCCTTAAAATTAAAAACGAAAACAATCAGGTGTATTGCGCTTATCTGTTGTGGATATTCGGGCAAAATGTGAAGCTGTCACCATAGCCTATGGACGCTAAAACACCAGGGATATTACCTACGCGTAGCTGACCCTTTACAGATCCAATCACTCTTGGTTAAAGAAACCCATACTGAATGGAGGGAAAACTCTGGCACGAAGCTCATTCCACAACTTAAGCGTTTGCAGGAATAAGATCCTTTAAAACCGCACTGTGAATGACCATTTAGGTTGTCAAGTGAAAGAGATCGCTTCAACTGCTTGCTCTTTATGATTCTTTAATGAAAATGGTACCGTACTTCTTTTGATTTACTTTCTATACGGTTCGATAAATCATATTTTCTAAGCGTAATGTCGTTTTGATACAAAATTTAAAAAACTTAATTATTTACTATCCAAAACTTATATTTAAAACATATAAAAACAACACCATACAGCCACTCCATTTAGGTTTGGTAGATAAACCACATCGGTCAAATAAACAAATTTGGAGCAAAGTTTGTAAAATACAATACAGATACCGATAACAAAGAGAAGCAAAATATAATAGATAGGTTTAAGCCTTTTGGATAAACTAATTAACGATTAACCAATAGCACTCTTGGATCTACCAATAGCACTCTTGGATCCAGACAAGGATTGCCACTACCTCTAAATAATGATAAAATATTATTACCTTGCAAATCCGCTAAAAACAATTCAGTAGCACTCACGTGCAGAAATAAACCATCCACATGTAGGAGTGCACCTCCCTCCCTCCCTCCTTATGTGGACGATGCCAACTTCATCACAATACCAACACCAAATTGATAAAAAAACTCGACACGTGTTTCGCCTCAATACGAGGCATCTTCAGGAGACGCAAGTTGGTCGTGGGCTATACCTTGGTGAAGGTATATGGTGTACTTCTGCACGTGAGTGCTACTGAATTGTTTTTAGCCGATTTGCAAGGTTATAATATTTTATCATAATAATTAATTTCCGCAAAGTAACGCCTGATTCTATCAACCTCTAAATAAGAAAGGGGCACCACAAATTATTGTAGCTCAAATCAGCTAAGTCAAGCATAATGTTTAAATTGTGGAAATGGATGTTGATGATCCTTTGAAATAAAAATTTGACAAGTGCGAACACCGATAGTTGAGGCAATATAGGCACAGCATAAGGAATAGTACTGACGTACTGTAGACTTTTAGTAAACTGTGATGTGTGAGATAGATATAGTTCACCAATGATCCGTTCTAAAACTTATCTAATTTACGAAAAAGCTAGCAGTAGTGGCTCGATTTCTAGCCGAATATTTTTTCTTTACAGAATTGAAGTTTATTTTAAAAGTTTATCTATTGGCAGCAGCATCGACACAAATAACACAATACCACGCCAAATAATAACTTATATAAGCAATTCATTACTGGTGATAAACATTTTTATGAAATAGTTAAAAGAAAGGCCGAGTAAAATTTTAATAATAAAACAAAGACTATTTTTATTAAGAAAGTACTAAGACGACAGAAGAAGACATGAGGTATGGAAATTACGTTTCCCCGCGGCAACTTGCTTTCACGGTCCACTGAGCTGATCATAATAAAAACTCGCGCCGTCGCCTTCGCCCGAAGTTTGACCATAAATTCGGTAGCCGCGCTACAGTAATCGCCTGCCGCTCGCCGTCGGCAAAACTCCACTCTCTACCGACCCTAGATCTGCTTTTAATATAATAATAAATATCACCAGAGCTCACACTACTTTTTACGAAGTTTTTTTGTTTTTCTTGAGGGTGGCCAAGACCATTAAAAAGGTTAGGGAGGGCGATATTTTATGTGTTTTTAAGTGTGTACGTTATGGTAATATGCGGTATGAATTTCGATTTTTGCTTTCAAATTATTGTTACGAAAGATAATTATAATTTGAAATTGAGTAAAAGCTAGTCAAGTGCAAGCCTGCACTGTTTTTGTTACCACCTCAATATAAATATATATTTTTTTTAGAATTTCTTTAAATATGGCAAATATTTCTGGCAAATAAAGAAATTCTATCCTAAAAAGTTGTGAATAAAAACAATAATTTACCTCTATGCATGAAAGATTTAGGCAGACTTTATTTCATCACGCGCGTTCGCTTGCATTGTAGGGAGTTTATTGGGAACAGTCTCGAGTGCGACAGTATGCAAGTAGGTATGCAAGTAGGTCTTACCTCTCTAGACCCGTAATAGTACTTGCATATATTTTTCTCTCACATTCCTGAGTGTAGCAAGTAGTCAAGATTGATCCAGAAAGCTCCCAGGATTTTACTTGACTCTTTTTTAAGTAATGAATGTTTCTTCAACATGATGATCTCCTTCTTCATCGGCAAGAGACACTTTTTTACAACCTAAAAACTTGAAGAATGACCTTAATTCGAAAAGCTGAAAATGAACTTTTATCTGCTTCCATTTCAAAGACCTACCCATATGCTAAATATAAGGTTAAACGTTTTTTGAAATACATGTTAAATGCTCGAACGTCAAAACACAATTTTTAACATTTCACTCGAGATATTTTTTTTACGAAAATTTTTTTTTCACACATTTTTTTGGATCATTAAAACTACTATTTTTTGAAGTTATTTTTAAAATGATAACAATTATCTTAATACTTTATACCAGTTTTTTGATAACTATCGTAGTTCTCGTATTTTATAAACGACGTTTTACTGATTTTCGCAAGATTTACGCGTTTGCTATCTCAGTCACACTAAGCAATAATGATATAGCGCCAACTTCTTCCTACGTGACCAGCATAGGTGCATCAAGAGTAGTATGCAAATAATAAATCTTTAAATATATAAATCTTTTAAAGTAGGTCTATTATTTGAAAAAAAAATATTTTAATTAATTCAAAACAACTTCTAAAAATGAAAAAAAAGCCCCTAAAACATTCAGTTATGTGTTTTTTTTTTTTGTTGTCGGAGTCCATAGCAATTTTCGACTCTCTTTGTATCTGTGTATTCATAGCATTTTTAGTAGATTTTGGAAGTTGGTTTAACTTTTTTTTTGAAATTTTATTTGTAGTTAGGTTTAAAAATATGGCTCTAAAACATATCTTAGAACCACATTTTCTAACCCAACTCCTTGTTTCCACGATCTTACCAAATCGGTTTTTAAATAGCGATGTTATGCAAAATAAACATAAATTATCTGATCAAATTAAGTCCATTCTCAGAAAAGACAAAGTCAAAGAAGTGTAACTTGAACTGAAAAACGTATGATAGGCAGAAGCAGAAAAAAATGTGTTAGGTAAAAATCAAGTAATAAAGAAATACCTTAACCTACCTCAGCGAACAACAGCCGTTACATTGTATAAACGCACAAAAGTATTCTACAATAATAACAACCATTTTATTATTTACTAGAAAATTTTCAATTTTATTGATTTTATAATTGCGAATAAATTACTAATTTTCATGCAGTCTTACATTCAAAAACAAAATTCGACAGTCATCTTTATTCGGTATTATAAAGACATTCGTAGTCGTTAGAACTATTATATACCTTTTTTGACTGACCTAACCGCCAACAAAAAGAATTCGGCAAGAAACTCTAACACAAAAATATGGCACCAAATTATAAAAATAAGTCCTTATATAAAAAGCCATGGCCGCATAAAACATGGCTTGCTATTCCCCGCCAAATAACCCAAACATACGTCACATACATATACCTACCACCACTGGGTCAAAAGAAATCCAAATTTCTGTAGAATTGTTAAAATAGACCATCAAATGGCCACTACATTCCATTTCCTATAAAATAAACTTTTATTTTAAACCTAACTTTCAAACCATTTCTTATAATTTGCACATAATCGTGACGTATGCGTGTTTGTGTATTTCGTGTATTACGATTATGAATATTGCTATTCTTTTGAAAATAATCAATATTTTTATGAACCTAAATTAAAATATCAAATTTATACTAGGACGGTAAGTTACGTCTTAAATACTGTCTATGAGACATATTGTAAATTGCTGAAACAATCTTTGGTTGGATATAAGCTGCGTGTCCCTATAGTTAAATGCCATAGGACATCACGCTATGAAGGCAGCTGAAGTATACGGTTTGATTTGGCTGCTTCCGTAAGGTTACGAATGTTTTTAACCGCGAAAGCTGCAAAACTAAGCTTATTTGCCAACCTAGATATATATCGACCCCTCGGTAAGAAATAAAGGAGTAGAAAGACTAGCAAACTTTTTGTCGCAGTAAATACTTCGCCGCGATATCACAGAGCTGTAAAGGATACCTACATTAAGAATTTGAATTAAAACAATCGGGACACCAGTTTGTTCCTTACTTCAATTAGTTTGAGATTAATCTGTCCAATATAGGCCCGGGAAGCCCTTTGCAATTAAGATGTGCGATTCCTAAATTTACTAGGAAGTATTAGATTATGCTTGAAGCAATGCAAAAGAGCTATGGCTCTGTACAGCCAACATATATAGGTAAGGCATTCATATGCCAATAAGTTTGCGCATTCATCCATGACAAAAGTGTCCTCAGCCATTAGGAGTTAAAATACCGTAACATGTACAAGTATATATAAGGAAGACGTTCAGAGGGATATGAAAGTAGCCTCACTAAGCCACTGTTTCATAAAAAATATGTAAAGTTTGTTAATAATATCGTATAGTTAGTAGGATCAATATAACGCTACTATTTGCATTTAGACACGTAGATTAAATCAGAACATCCTGTTACCAGCTCTAGAGCGTAACTAAATAGGCGGTAGAAGCAAGCAACACATGCCCCCACCCGCTTAAACACCCAATACCTAAGAATACTGTGTAATCTTCAAGATTGTTAGTATTTATTTATTATTAATTGCAATATAACAGTTTATAAACCATATCACTACAATACATTTAAAACACATACATTTCAAAAACAAAAACACTTTCGCTTTTCTAGCACTCAGTCAACAACTTTCTTTGTCAGACACGACCTGGTCATACTGTGGTGATGCTGCGAGCATGGAGCGGAGCGTGGGACCGGCGACCGCGCGTACTGACTTGCGCTGGATACAGCTTCCCTAAACAAAGGCCGGGAGCGAGATCTCAGATAGAAACCAGGCGCAAATAACTTTAATAAATTACCTAATAGATCAACACTATCAATTTTATTCCTTATAATATGTAGGACGAATTTAAACAATGACAGCGGCCTCCTCATTACTAGGGAATCAAAGCCTAGCTGTCCCTGCAGAAAACGAGTTGGAAAAAAATGGATAATAATAAAATTACTTTTTATATAAAGCTCCAAGACACTTTTTTTGAAAACATTCCATCATGTGAATATATTTACTTTCATGAGGACTCCAGAGGGGATTTGTCTCTAAAATACTTCCTACTAGAGCTGAGTATAGCGCGCAGGTGGCTTCAACAGAAAGAGGAAAAGAGTTGCGTGACACAAAACCTAACCGCTGAGACGCTGCTGAAGTACTTTCTGTACGTCCGTTCGGAAAGAGAGGTGAGAGTCAGAGTGAACACCTAGGTCTCTAATCTGGTCTACTTCGATGATTGTCTGGCTTCCAATCCTATACAAAAACTATTTTCGACTTTTTGATCGCCCGTGCGTCATATTTTTGAATTAGCTGACATTAAACTTTAACTTGTGTTCTAAGCTCGACTTATACACCGCGTCTAGATCGTTCTTGAGCAACTTGCAATTTTATTACTCTAGCCATTTTTACGTCGACGGCGAACAACAATACTTGTGAATGGGTTCTTCAAGAAAGAAGATATTGGATTTTTGAAGGGTCGGCAACGCGCGAGTGATACCCCTGGTATTACAAGCGTCCATAGGCCACGGTGACCGCTTACCATCAGGCGGACCGTGTTTCTACTGCCGTCTGGCGGTGGCGTTGTTTTCTCTACTACTATTGCCGTCATTGCAATTATGTTTTGATGAGTTAATTTGTTTATAAACCATATATTTTAATTTATTTACTCGCAAATGCGATAAAAACATTGTGTGTAACATGGGCGGTACGAGAATTACAAACTCGAGTCATTAAAACCTTCGGCCTTTAGCATTAAACTTATAAATAGCCTCTCGTTAGCAATTTTCTCCTCACCACCCTTAATACAAAATGTAGTATTAAAATTGTATTACGTCTTTGTTCGCATAAGTTTGGATGAAAGTTATGTGTCATCTGCAAATAACACTTTCTCATGACGGTTTTTAATAACCTTACGCAGATTACATCCATATATATGTCGGCTGCCGATTGTAAAATCCGGCAGATCACAAAATTCCTAGGCACATCGTTAAGTATGGAATAGAAATTATCATATAACTGAACAGATTATTATAGGAAGCTTGGCTGGAATGCTACGCTCGCTTCCCTCGCTCCGCATCTACGTTTACAGAAGAGAAACTGAACCTAACCTATCATACATGAGTTATACTGTGCGATTTCTGTTCCTTTTGTTTCCATACTTTACGATCTGCCTAGGAATTTCGTGATCTGCCGGATTGTACGATCGGCCGCCGATATATATAAGAAATAGGAATGGCCCAAAACTAGAGCGCTTCCTATGTATGACAACCGACTGAATTCTATTGTCCTAAAAAACTGAACCCTTATAGATTCGTCATGTCGGTCTGTCTGTCCGTCCGTATGTTACAGCCACTTTTTTCCGAAACTATAAGAACTATACTGTTGAAACTTGGTAAGTAGATGTATTCTGTGAACCGCATTAAGATTTTCACATAAAAATAGAAATAAAACAATAAATTTTTGGGATTCCCCATACTTAGAACTGAAACTCAAAATATTTTTTTTCATCAAACCCATACGTGTGGGGTCTCTATGGATAGGTCTTCAAAAATTATATTGAGGTTTCTAATATCATTTTTTTCTAAACTGAATAGTTTGCGCGAGAGACACTTCCAAAAATAAGAGAATGATAAAACTAAAAAAAATATATGATGTACATTACCTTGCAAACTTCCACCGAAAATTGGTTTGAATGAGATCTAGTAAGTAGTTTTTGTTTATAATACGTCATAAATCGTAAACCGCAATTTACCTTTCATTCAATCAACTTAATTTAAAAAATATTTTTGTATGTGTTTGTAGATTACATAAACGGTGGTAGGTGCGGAACCCTCGGTGCGCGAGTCCAACTCGTACTTGGTCGGTTTTTTTTAATTTTATTTTCTTCAATATTTGAAGATTTGTAATGCCGACGACGAAGGAGCCAGCCGTCATTGATACAGATATCTATGATTTGAGAAAATATGTTTAGATACCACCGATGAGTTTTCGAGCTAGTTCGATATAGAGCAATGAGCATATCGGCGAGATCTACGCCACCCATATGCATGTTATAGTGTTTAACTATTTGTGGGCAGGGTATCGACATCATCATGTGTCTAAGACTCTTTGCTGAATCTTTTCACTATCTATTAGAAAAGAATCAACATACGCACTGACCAAGATAACAGGCTTATTGTCCTATCATTTCACAACGGCTACTTTGTTCTTGTTGCAGGTTACCTGTCCTTTTTTTAAGTGTTTTATCTGAAAACAATAAATGAAATCCGGTATGGGTATTTCTGCTGTGCATTGTAATTTTCTTTTTGACCATTGAAAAGACAATTTGAGCCTTTGTGCTTTTCGTATTTTTACTTTTTTTGGCTATAACAGTTGGAGCCCTACGTTTTTTTTTATACGTGTTGATATGGATAGTGGCGTAGACGGTGACGGTGACAGTTAAATAGATTGCAAGGATGGTAGAGATGATACAGTAGCTATAGCATTATAATCGCATTGGGAATTAAATGGAAAAACTGTTTCTAGAATAGGTGCGAATGAGGTTTGAACTTCAGAATCTGGTGCATTGGGTTTAGAGCTTGGAGTTCCCAAGTGTTCTAAGTCTGTATGAAGCAACGATAGAGAATCTTCAGACGAGTTTTTGCAGGAATTATCAGATGGAACTAGGCTATCTAATAAGTCGTTCTAGCGACGAATCTATAGATGGAGATAGGAAAGATTGGCGGCTGCTTAATTCACTTTCATCGCTTAAGCCATTACTGACTTCGGAATTAGCACTAATCTCTGGTACAAGTGCTAATATTTGCCTACTCGTTGTCCAGGCTACAACAAAATGTATACAGGCATGCATAAATAGGAACAAAGCAAAAACAAGGGAGTATAAAACAAAAATTGTGCAAAACAATATACCGCAACTAAATATAGTTTACATTAAGGGGTTCATTATAGGGTTACAGGTTATAACGTTATTTATTATAGTAATTATTTATATAGTAATTGAGAACGTTTACAAGTTCTAAAGAAAACTGACTTCTATAGCAATAGGCAAGTTAGCAATTTATATAATACCATACACCCAAAACCAGACATTGTTGCCTGCAATCATTCGCAATGTATAGATCCGAAATGGAGTGGGTAAAACACATGAAAGCAATGTTAGTAGAGCGATATTTTAGGATTAGTATAAGCTTAGCATATTTATATTTTAAATTTTCAAAACGCATTCGTGATTTTCATTATAAATAAAAAATTATAAATTATCTTCCCTTAACAACCGCAACATTTCGCCGCATTGTTATGATCGTGTCACACTACTGTCTAACTTTTTACTGATAGTGATAGATAATGTTTTTTTGGAAACCACTTTAAACAAAATGTCAAAGGTTTTAATTTACCTCATAGAATTAAACTTTTAGTGTGTATATTATACTGTACAAAAATACCCGCTAAACAATTTATGAAACGCGCGTCAATGTGGGGACAGTCCATCGGTTGCCGCTCGTATCGTGCCCGGCCGCCATCCCTTACGCACTGCTGTAACATAGCTTATGATCTCACTCGTGTTCGTGAGATCAAGTAAAAATTATCAATTATTTAATGTGAATCAAGAATATAATTTTAATTTTAGTAACTGAACTTTTAAACCCACATCACATTAGTAACACAACCATAGCACGTTATATAAAAAATATACCGCCATCTGATTAGAGTACGCACACTATTTCCTAAGCTTTTTCGTTAAATTAATCACGCTACTGTACATATATATAAAAGTACCTACTTTTTCTTTCAATCCATCAAAAGTGACTGACAAATAAGACAGTAATTAGATAGGTTACTACTTTAAGTGTATTTGATTTAAGACCAACACCGAAAATAAGCTTAACTTAATCCGTAGCAAAATGTCAAAAAAAGAATCCTTACAGTTTCGTCGTTTCCGTTCGGCCCCCTGTATGTCACAGCCATATAATACGTCGTCTTTGTATCAATTTTGTCAAAAAAGTGTCTGGTGAATAAATGTGAACCACTAATCAGTAGCCATTAGGAAAAATATTAAAAATAGATCCCTACCTTGAACTGAGGAATTAATTATGACATAGTCATTTAATTTCTCATTAATGTTAAATTTTATCCCGCTATACATTTTTTACAATCATTTTCTACTTGTATGGATACCCAAAGTAGCCCAATCACTAAAGCATGGACTTTTGTTAACTAAGATTATAATAACAGTTATGGGTATAAATATTGATTGCATTGTTCTTTAAATCTTCACTTATCACATTAAAAATATTATTATATCGAGTACTAGATTTTGCCAGCGGCTTCGCCCACCCTAAATTCGGTTATCGGCGTGGCTTTTTTAAACGTCAACTCCGTTAAATTATACTAATGAAGTTTACTTTAGCTGTAGCTATAGTTCTTTTAAGCTCGGTTATTTTTATACCCGCGGGAACTTTTGAATGTTTCGTTATAAAAAGTAGCCTATATCCTATTCCAGGACCTAACCTATATAATATGTGCCGAGTTTCATCCCAAACTGTCCAGTGGTTGAACGTGATTGAGTATCAAACATTCAAACATCCAAACTTTTACATTTATAATATTCATAGGATTAGGGTTATCATAATCAACAAGACCTTATTATTTTTGCGACAGACCTCTTTCTATTTTTTTTAAGAAATTAGAATGTTTGTAATTTTATTAATATAGAGTTAATTACAAACAATTCATCCACAGTTTGGGAACGGAACAACGCACCGCTGAATGCTGATACTTCTCATTATTCTGGGAGAGGGTTAACTTTGAAGTATCATTGCCATTTATTAATGGTCAAGTTTGAAACCTACCGCCGCCACCCCAAATTTTAACTGATTGCTTTAACTGAATTATTAAATTCCTGTCATTTGTCTAATTTGAGTCAGAAAAATTATACGTACGTGATTTAGGCAATTGTGACGTTAAATTGCTTAACAGCAATATAAAGTACTTTACAGTAAATTTTACAACTACAGAAATTGTGGGGAAGTTTTTTTGTTGACAGCCTTCATCATTTTTAGTTATTGTAGATATTTGCAACATCAGGGGTATTCACGCAAATCTTAACGCAGTCCACCACCATCTCGAAACTGCGCAGCCGACCATTCTTTTTCTAACGGAGACGCAGATATCCTGCCCGGCCGACACATCATACGTTCATTATCCCGGCTACAAACTCGAACACAATTTTATGAGTCGTGCCGGTGTATGTATGTTCGTCCGGGAGGATATCTGCTGTCGCCGCCTTCATAGCCTTGAAGACAGGGACCTGTCGATATTGTGGGTGCGCGTAGATTACGGCGGCCACACTCGTATCTATGCGTGCCTATACAGGTCTCATAGCGGTGACACGGACGTAACTCGACTCTTCACGCACCTGAGTTTGACGACTGACAAGGTTCTAGAGCAATATCCCACAGCAGAACTAGTTATTTTGGGAGACTTTAACGCCCACCATCGCGAGTGGCTCAGTTCTCGAACCAATAACTATGCTGAGATATCTGCTCATGAATTAGCTCTGACCTATGGATTCTCTCAGCTGGTACTTTCTCCAACGAGAATACCAGATATAGAGGAACATACGAGCTCCTTACTGGACCTTCTGCTGACTACTCGTCCGGACGGGTACTCCGTCTCAGTGGATGCGCCTCTTGGCTCCTCGGACCACTGTCTCGTTCGGACTCAAGTGTCATGCACACAACCTGATCCTTCTGGGCCAACTAACTGGCGTCGTGTGTGGCACTATAAGTCGGCAGACTGGGATGGATTGCGTGAATTTTACGCATCGTACCCGTGGAGGCAGATCTGCTTTAACTCAGAAGATCCTGACGTCTGCGCAGCCGCAGTCACTGAGACAATCCTTGCTGGTATGGAATGCTATATTCCTAACCCGCGAGTAGCTGCCGGCGTCAAAAAACGACCGTGGTTTAATAGGTCTTGCAGAAAAGCTAAAATTCTTAAGCAAAATGCATATGAGGCTTGGACCACGGCTCGTTTTAATAAGGATCCGAATATTTCTGAGTTAAAACGCAAATTAAATGCTGCCTCGAGGTTCAGTAAGAAAGCAACTGCCAGAGCAAAATTCCAATTCATCGGCAAAATAGGTGGGCGACTTGCGAACTATCCTTCTGGGAGTCGTGCTTTCTGGTCGCTTGCCAAAGCTGCCGAAGGGAACTTCTGCCAGTCGTCGTTACCACCACTGCGAAAGACCGATGGTGACTTGGCCCATAGTGCTAAAGAGAAAGCCGATCTACTGGGCAGTCTCTTTGCCTCGAACTCGAATATGAGCGATGAAGGCGCTGTACCACCTACTATACCGTGGTGCGGTAAGTCCATGCCGGAAATCTCCATAACGCAGCGGGAGGTCAGGCGGGCGTTGCTTTCTCTAGACGTTCATAAGTCGAGTGGGCCAGACGGTATACCAGCAGTGGTGCTTAAGCAGTGTGCTCCTGAGTTATGTCCTGTACTCACGCGCCTCTTCGCGCTTTCCTACCACACTAGGCAATTTCCGTCTACATGGAAGACTGCGAATGTGCACCCGGTGCCCAAAAAGGGCGATAGATCAGATCCATCGAATTACAGGCCTATCGCTATTACCTCTCTCCTCTCTAAGGTGATGGAGCGTGTGATCAACACACAGCTTCTAAGATACCTAGAAGTACACGATCTGGTCAGTGACCGTCAATATGGCTTTCGCTACGGTCGCTCGACTGGTGACCTTCTAGTGTATCTCACACACCGATGGGCACTAGCCATTGAGAGTCAGGGGGAGGCATTGGCATGTAGCCTGGACATAGCGAAGGCGTTCGATCGGGTCTGGCACCGCGGTCTTCTATCGAAGTTGCCTTCTTACGGAGTGCCCGAGGGTTTGTGCAAATGGGTGGCTAGCTTTTTGTCCGGCAGACGCATACGAACCGTAGTTGACGGTAGTTGCTCTGATAGCATGGACATTAATGCTGGTGTCCCGCAAGGCTCTGTGCTGTCTCCTACGCTGTTTCTACTGCATATCAATGACATGTTGGACATCAACAACATACATTGCTATGCAGATGACAGTACTGGAGACGCTTTTTACACGGGTCGTGCAAACATCCCTCGTTCCGTTGTGGAGGAAAACCGCGGAGAACTTGTGTCTCAAATCGAGACTACACTGTCCCAGGTCTCTGACTGGGGACGGGTAAACTTGGTCCGATTCAACCCTACAAAGACACAAGTGTGCGCGTTCACCGCTAAGAAAACTCCATTTACTGTGGTCCCACAATTCCAGAACACTCCCCTCTCCATCTCCAAGAGCATTGGGATCCTTGGTGTCGACATCTCCAGCGATGTTCAGTTCCGAGATCATTTACAAGATAAGGTAAAGCTGGCGTCCAAAAAACTTGGTGTACTCAACAGAGCGAAGCAGTACTTCACGTCGGGGCAAAGGTTGTTACTTTACAAGTCGCAAGTTAGGCCCCATATGGAGTACTGCTGCCATCTCTGGGCAGGTGCACCCGGATACCAGCTTGGCCCTTTTGACTCGGTTCAACGACGGGCTGTGAGAATTGTCGACGATTCCAAACTCACTTGCGGTATCGAGCCCTTAAGTCTGAGGAGAGACTTTGCCTCACTGTGTGTGTTCTACCGCTTGTACAATGGGTTGTGTTCTGAGGAATTGTTCGAAATGATGCCCACGGCTACTTTCTACCATCGCACCGCTCGCCATCGGCAGGGAATTCATTCTCACACTTTAGAACCTAAATGGTCGCGTACAGTGCGGTTTCAGAGAAACTTCCTCCCGCGAACGCTTAAGTTGTGGAATGAGCTCCCTGCCAAGGTTTTCTGCAAGGACTACAGTATGGAGTTCTTCAAGAAAGAAGTTATTGGATTTCTGAAGGGTCGGCAACGCGCAAGTGATACCCCTGGTGTTGCAAGCGTCCATAGGCTACGGTGACCGCTTACCATCAGGCGGGCCGTAAGCTTGTTTGCCACCTTAGTGGTATAAAAAAAAAAAAAAAAAAAAAATCTTCCAATACCCGATCGACAGGCAAATACAAACATTTATTAAAGTGAGACCATATGCGACATTTAATTGAAGTGAAATAAAAATATTGAAATATTTTAAACTTGCATTTTTTAAAAACGTCGAATTATTGATTAATGGCAATTAAATTCTTCTCCTAGTAATAGTAATAACAGAACTAACGTTGTAATTTTTTCAGCAGCTCCACCCGCACTAAATTCGGTTATCGGCGTGGAATTTCTACATCAGCTGTAGCTATAGTTCGTTTAAGCTCGGTTATAGTAATTACCGCGGCAACTTCTGGATTTTTTGGGATTAAAACGTCCTTGCCAGGGACTCAAATTACCGTACCAAAGTGCATCTAAATCGGTTCAGCGGTTTAAGTGTGAAGAGGTAACAGACAGACAGAATTACTTTCGCATTTATAATATTAGTGGTATATTTTTTTTTTTATGAATTGAATTGAATTATTGTTACTTAAGGGTGTTTAAAGGTTGAACAATAATTTAAAATTTAGTTGAATAAAATACGAATCAATATGATTGTAGGAACGATGTTTCACAGTTTATTTAAATTTATATGAACTGAATTTACCTAGGACTATTCAAGTTATTAATTTTAAAAAATTTAACTAATTTTTCCAATAAAGTTATGAATGTTTAGAATTGACACTTATTGCATTCAACGAAGTTTATCACAAAAACCAATTAATCACGTCGCCCGTGTCCAATAAATCCCCTTACGGACTTTAATTATTTTCTTATGATTTTAATTTGTGCTTCCATCGGCCGACCCTCGCCAAAATCTTGGATTTGCGAACAACTGTCTCCACTCTGATTTTTTTCGACTTTTAAGTTTGTGACTTTTATTAATAAAGGCGAAGAATAATTAATACTACTTAAATTTTGTTTAAGCAATACGAGACTTAATTAGAAATTGTTTAAAAGTGAAATGAAAAATTATGATTTCTTTTTTGTTATTCCTAGTAAATTATCAGATTTTGATTACTCAATTGTTCGCGCTATTGGCATTTGTTTAGTTAGTCAAACACATATGTTAAACGGCTACATTTTCATCTACATTGAACGCTGATGAAGGATTCCAATCTCTATCTAATTCCAATAAATCCAATCAGTTGACCCTGTAATCCGACGTATATATTTTTTTAATATTTATAATTATATATTGGTTTATTGAAAAAAAGCAAAATTGGTACATTTTTTTAAAAAAACTTTTTTTTTTCGCTTAAAGCCTTAAATTTAAATTTTCGGTCTCAATTTTACATCGTCTATTAATTTTTTCGTTTTTTATTTTTTGTTATGGTTTTAAGTTGCGTTTAGCCGAATACAGACAAATAAATACTCGATTAATATGCTTCTATGAAATGTGTGTGCTCCAATACATTTATTTGATTTAACTACTAATATTTATTGGTTTTAAAAAAAGAAGTTACAACATTTCGGCATCTTTCTTGGCGACCCAAAATATCTTGTATTTTGTGCCAGCGACATCGAAACAAAATAACCGGCCAAGTGCGAGTCTGGCTCGCGCACCAGGATTCCGTCCGACCGTGCAAACTTATTATTTGTTATTGCATATTATTAAAAATATTTTTTATAATATTATGTAACTAAAATTTTACGGTTTTCGCAATTTGTTCTTTATCTGTGCTATAAGACGTTGCTTTGTACTAAATTTCAAGATTCTGAGTTCACGGGAAGTACCCTGTAGGATTTGATTCCCTTGCGAGTTTCGAAAATTTGCGGCTGTATCTATTGATTGCGTTAACTTAGAAGTTTGATTCTTTCACAGCTCCAAGGGAGTTACTTTGAGCATTTGATATAAATTTCAGCTTGATACCTCCACGCGTTCCTGAAAAAAAGGGTCTTGACAGACTGACGGACGGACGGACGGATAAAGTGATCCTATAAGGGTTCCATTTTGTCCTTTCGATGTACGGAACCTTAAAAAAAAACTTTTATGTAATTATCAAAATTCAAATCGAAAATGACACTACTAATAATTATGATATGAATTATAACTCTTATATAGATCTGACACCATAATGATTTTGTCAAAGTTTAGTAAAAGAGAAAGAGAAATTAGTTTTGATTTTAATTTAAAATTTGTACCACTAGTATTTGTACCATTACCTATGTGCGGCACAATTGTGGCTGTGTCTCTTGCTTCATTTTCAAATTTTTATGCATTTAGGAATTTTATATATTTCTCATTTCATTTAAAAAAAAAATATTTAAATAAATATTTAAAATAATCAAAGAAAATTTAAAAAAAAGTTTTTACTTAAATTCGTCAAAAATGCGAGATGAACAATCACAATATAATAATTGAACTTTAAAACCGCGCCATTATAGAACCATTTGTCCACAACAAAGGAACGGTCTTCGTACCCCTCCTTTTCTTACGAAATTAGTGATGACTTCAATAAAAATAATTCTTGTCTTTTAGGCAAATTGCATCGCGAAAAGTCCAAGAAAGCCTTTAATTAAGGGTCGCCCTCACCACCCCGTCAACAACGGGGCGTTGTGGCCGTCACCTTTTATTTTTGTTAATTCTCATGGCCCTTTCTTCGCCGCATAAGTTACTTCACCCCTTCCCCCGTGATTCTTTACGCCTTTTTGTCACCGTTTGAATTCTTTTGAAGAAACCCTTTTCTTCCCATCTGCTACGCCCGTCAATATTAACTCCGCAACGGCGACTTAAACTTTTTAATATCCGTTAAATTTTGTTACGCTCAGAGTAATTCCTTTTAAGTAGATCATGAGAGAAATGTTATAAAAGTATATACAAAGCTATAAAATATTTTTTACAAAACTTTTAAGTTTTGATTTTAAAATTTAAGTTAAAGTTTTAAACTTATTTTGAAATTAAATTTTCAATTCACTACAGTTTTGTGTACTGAATTGAAATAGAATTATTATTGCTTTAAATAAAAAGAAACGTCATACTTTACGACAAACGTTACAATATTCCTTAAGATTCATTAAATTATTCACAAGGGAGGGAATAAAAAATAATGTAAATGAGATCGAAATGCTTAAAAAAAGTTGTTTGAAAACACAAGAGATCGTGATGGGGCCGCAGTTGTCGAGACATGGAATTTTTAATCCATTTCCCGTAGTCGATTAATATTCAAGACCCAAGCGGTCTGGTTCATCTCCGTTTCCATTATTGCTTGGACACCACTCTGACTCCTCTGCCTTTGCCTCTGCTTTGATTTCGATGAAACTAATTTATTTTCCTTCGTAGCTAATTGCATTCCAAATTGTGATACTCTGGTGGTTGTTGATGTCTTATTGTTGTATAGTATTATTATTACATTTTTAAATCTAGTCTTTTTTTTTGTGTGCAAAGTATTACATTTTTTATAACATATTCTATGTACGTACTTTACTTCTTCTCTCATTTATAATATTTGTGAAATTCTGTTGAACTTGCGACTTATAAAGCAGCAATCTTTGCTTCAGAGTAAAGTTCCTACTGCTTCGCTCTGTTAAGTTAAAGTTTTTTGTATGACGCCTGTATCACTTTGTCTTCCAAATCTCTCTCTGATCTCGAAATGGAACGTCGTCACTAGAAATGTCAACACCAAGGATCCAAATGCTCTTGGAGAAGGTAAGGGGCGTGTTCTGGAATTTTGGGACTTTAGGAAATGGGGTTTTTTTAGAGGTGAACGCGCATACTTGTGGCACATAATCACACAAAGTCGTAGACCTTGGACAGTCTTGAATAGTGTCGATTTTCAACACAAGTTCTCCGCGGCTTCCCCCAATTAAACGGAACGAATCCCTCGTTCACGAATAGTCCGACCTATGTAATAAGCGTCTGTGATGCTGTCATTATACTGTATTTTATTTTTTATTATAAAGTGGTTTTCCAAAATATGTATTCAAAACTCTCTAAATGCAATGCTTTAGTAAAAATAACGTATTACGATAGCTTTATTTTTATACAATTTTGTTTTATTCCATTTTTAAACGAAACGAAACGCAATGAACATTGAGAAGAACATGAGCAATTAAAAAAAAAATTAACCTTGAGAAGATTTGGAGAATGAATAATATTTGTTTTTTTTTCTTATGTATATACACCTGTCTTACTATTATTGAACATTAAATAAGTTTTCCTATTAAATACGCTCCAAAAACAAAATCTTGCATCTTTTATACAAGCACCCGCTTTTTAATTTACCTAACCTACTAATTATTTGTTACCTCTCATTCACTCATAAGTATATTTTTTAAGAAAAAATTGCAAAAACACATCAAAGATCATACAAAACAAAAAGAAAGATCCTTATACCATAATTAAATAGTTCCTTACGAAACAATTTGACAGTATATTTTGCTCTTGTACAGTTATACAAAATAATGATCTTATACAATTGTTTAAAAACACAAGATGAACTTAATAGTAACTTTAACTAAACAGTAATCGAACCTCCAATTTCCATAACCATAACACTCGGTCATCCATGGATTTGTGGAGCAGCAATTACCCGAATACATTTGCCTGCTTTGCATCTTCAGAGTAGTAATATTGTCTTAACATATTCAATATCCGGGAAGATGATAATTTACTGACTCGGGTAGAATCCATTATGGGTGTTTACTTGACCTACGCTTAGTGCTTACTAAGACAACAGGGGTGACCGGCTCGCTACTTATGTGCTCCTATTATTGAGGGACTCCACCAAGGAATACACTTCAAGTGTTTCCCTAGGGATAAGGAATTGTGGGGAGTTATTACATTCATTTCATTTCATTTGTTTTTACTTTGTAGGGTCACATTGAGTTTGATCTTAATTATGTACGTAATGAGATAAATTTCTAACATCAGAAATTTATTATAAGTTCATCAAGATATTGCAACACTTGATGTACTAGTACCAAGCTTAATGTAAGATTAATTTAAAAAATTAAATATTACTGCGGCTTTGGTAGATTTGACCTAAAATTTAACACGCTAAAACTTAGGTCTCCATAAAAAGTTCCTGTAGATAAAATAATATCGGATATTTTGTACAGAAATGACACTTTTTTTACCCGAGGAAGAAAGCTTTAATTCCGATGGTAATAAAAGCCATTTTGTACTAGGTACGAACAATACTTTTTTAACTAACTAAAAGTCCGATCATCATACATCATCACAATCGCTTTCGGAAAAAAATGCTCTTTTTAATGTTTTCCCGCCTTGCTCCGCGGGGCGGTGCAAAGTGGCCAGTCCAATATCATTTTGACAGTGTGCAACCGGCCGACACTTAAAACTGGACACATCGAGTACGAAATAAATATTTCAACAAATACGAGTATTTTGTACTGATCTGTGAGTCATTTCGCACCCGGCTTTAAAAATTTCGATTTTCTTAAACAAATTTCGAGTATATAATGAAACATTCAGTTGAAGTTAGTAATCAATAAATACAAAGTTTAGAAAACTATAACCCCAATACGTAAATAAAAAAGGGGATCTCAAAAATACGAAATAAGAAAATAATTCTGACAGAAATCAAGAAATGTATAGGTACAAAAATGGTCAAGGTAGAACCGTAGTCGCATGTCTGTGGAGTAAGTGGGTGCCACATACAAGCGGACAGTCCTCGGGTAATAAGTGGCACAGTGACTCACGCATTTGTTTAGTTTGGTTTTATTAATTTTATTTGCTTACATACGTACGTGGCACACTTGATCGGGTACTTAGAAATTACATAGAGGAATTGCACATTATAATTTCGGAGGTGTTCCAGACACTCACATAGTACACAGGCATGCGACTATGGCTCTACCTTGACCATTTTTGTACCTATAAACTTTTTTATTTCCGTAGTCGGGTTACAGTTTTTATTTTATACTATTTCGTTTTAACGATTGATTAACGCTACGAAAACGCAAACATATGTCCAACAACGACGACTGATGATGAATAAGGCGCAATGTGTATCCAGCCATTGGTTAACCCTTATGGGAATAAAAACCTTGAATCTATATAATACACAAATAAATCTTTATGAATAACCAATGAATAACTATAATTTTTCCGAATGAAAGTGTATTCTCATTTAAATTAATTTAAAAAATATTTGAGTCAATTAAATAAGATTTCCTTTTAAAATAACACCCTCTTTTATTAAAAGTAATATAACGAACAACGTAGCTAAAATACAAGACATTCTTAGCTCATTTGCATAAGCAAACATTTCGCTCTGAACGCTGTCGATAACAAAATAAAAGAAAGAAGATAAACAATATGAAGAAAAATACAAAGGTGAATCGAAAATAACCACGAATCTGGATTTGGAATTCAAATCTCGCTCCTTTGACTTTTTCGTCACATCAGGAAAACAAAATATAAAAAAATCAAGATTTCTTGCATAATAATACGAGCACATATAATAGGGATTCAATAGAGGTAAGTATGTTTGTCTATAAACATTAATAAACATTTGAAATTATTTAACACACTTGCTCATAAAATAGCCTCTACTGCGCCGTTTCAAGTTTTTTAATAGCTTCCATTACGCACAAGTGTCTTTTACTTTACAGTTTTATTTAAATTTTTATCAAAAAGAAAGTATGTATGTACTAAGTTTTTATTTTTGGAAAAATAAATCGATTGTCTTTGTTAAAACCATATCAAAACTATTAAATATTTATGTCAATAGATTCCATTAAATATCAACTTTATAACACTTATATAAGTATTTACTGTCCTTCAAGTGTGTTGAAAACAGTCGTATGTCACTCGTGAGCTCTGTTCAGAACACACTTGGTTGAATTTAAGCTCCGACTCGGGCTGCAACCCACAACCTTGTCTGTAAAGCGCAGCATAGCTCACTTGTATCATCATATACTATTACTGCATGTATTCTGAATGATGTCGTTTGCATTAACTCTTTTTCTAGTTTAATTATCTAGCATTGATTTTTAAGCCTACATACTGTCATTACAAATTACGTATTTTACAAGACACATTTTTTTGCAAAATATTAAAATAGAAAAAAAAGGTAGAGATGAATTTTACAAATTCAAGATTTGCATCTGACACAAGATCCAGGTAGGGTACGGTCGGTGTTAATAGTTATTTAGCTTAGGATGCCCTAGCAAAAATATGTTTATGGCCTTACAGCAAATATTTCAAGAAGAAAATCCAGGATAATCTATAAATATCACCCTCGACACTTTCGCCCGTGTGCCAAATTCTAAAGTGACAATACTCCTTATTGTACCGCGATGTGAAAAATGTATGCACACCCCTCACGGGTACGACGTAATATACGGCGCGGATAGGGAGTTATTAAAATTATAAACAAATAAAATTATTCAGTACGCACCCCTGACGAACATTCGTGGTTTGAATTTTGGTATGTTGGAGTTAAACAAATTTCGTTTGTGTTTAAAAAAAATATATTTAGTTGTCAAAAAAAAAAACTTTCTATAGAGTCTTTTTAGTCAAAAGATTTGGTTTCTGTGACTTGAAAGTAAGTAAGTATTTTAATTTAAGAGTGCTCAAATTTAATGCATACAGATTTCGTGATTAACAAAGAAAAGTAGAACATTTGTGACAGTTTGTATATGGATATTTGTTTACAAGGTATTGAAAGTACAAAAGTAACACTTTAATTTTGCATTTGGAAGAAAGGGACTTTGCGCTTGTTTGTCAGCAGCGAGAAGATGTTTCTCCTGCAGATTTATATAACTTGGATTAGTTTGGACAAAATTAATACCTTTATAACGAATAAGCTTATTTACTGAAAAGTAAAACTACATAGTTCTGTCTTAACGCCTGCTTGTCAGAACAATCGGCTACCGATGCTACGACAGTTCGAATAACCAAGTTTAGTAATACATTGCGCGCAATTTTTGAGGAAAAAAAACAATTTTGAGTTTCAATTAGTTGCTTTATTCTAGTAGTAGTGTACCCAACCACTGTGAGTGCTTGTTTTATCCTTTATTTACCATTTTTTTAAAATATGCAGTTATGTTTTTACTTATAACATAAATATGTGTATATGTTAAGATTCCACAATAGCATACATGTACGTATTATGTAGATAGGTATATATATAACATTATTAAAACATTTAGGAATATAAAGCTATGAAACACACATTGATTTAGAATGACTTTTCAAACTAAAAAACGGTATTTTTACAAGCAAGTGGCGATATACCTATCGATTACCCTAAACATCACAAAAGAATCTCATAACTGTATCAAGTACCCTTACATAAATAACATATTTACATGTTAAAATACTACCTAAGTAACTTAAGACCCAAGTTTCTACAAGTTACAGTACACTAGCAAATCAAAGTCAGTTTCCGCGACAAAAAATACAATTTCCCGTCTTCAGATCAGATGTCGACGTTTTTCATCTACAGATATAGAACGTAAACCGTTTTCCCTTTATTTTATATTAAGGCGATAAACATGTCGATTGGTAGAGTCACGCGTGGCCGGGCTCCCTTACACGTCGGATCGGGGCCTTCAATATGCAAGTCATGAGAAAACGCTTATCATCGGCCTTAGATAGCGCTTCCCTGAGATAGACGTCTGATGAATTATGGTGTAACATATTGCTATGTGATATAAGTATTTGGTTAACATTTTTTAATTTATATTAAAAAAAAATAGATGTCGTAGGTATTCAGCGACATTACTTCGAAAAGGCATTCTATGGCATTTTCTAACTTTGTGAGGTAATAATTTAATTTAATTTTATTTTATTAAACTGGACAATTTGAATGAATTTATTTGTATGTGGTGGGTTTTTTTGCCCAGCAGATGACGCTGCAGTCGGTATCATGCAGGACAACGTCGGCCCGGTCAGCTTGTATATAAATATAATGTTTATATGTTATGGAAACACTGATTGAATAATATTTATTTAGTAACAAACTGGCTCTATGTATAATGGAAACTACTAGTTTTTCACAATATTTGTAATAAAACTGGCTATTGTATTGTGCTAAACTTTTTTATAATTTTAAACGCGAGTGTCAATTCTTAAAACGTAGTTATCCTATATCCACACCCTCGACAGTTTAACGCCGGTAAGTGCATTAGGCTGACCATCATAAATAACAGTTCGATTACTCGCTTCAATCCTGGAGGGTCTGCCGCAACTCGGCCCGTATCGCTGGACACCTCAACAATACCGTTAAAAATGAACCCCCGTCTTCATCAGCGGCCTAGATGAATCAGTCCACTGCATCTTGAAAATGAAACTAACCAGTGAGAAGTATTTTTTCAATACTATTTCGATGGAAATTTGTTGAATACTTTCTTTTATTTTTTTATTGAATGTTACAGTATGGCCAGTTTAAAAAAAAAAATTTGCTTTTTGTCTGCAGTTTAGGGTATTTTATTATTCTTAAAACTATTTTTTTTTGGCAAATGTTGATGAAATATTTTCAAAGGAATCTAATTTTTAATAGTATCTTTATACAACAAGTTAAAAATAATGTGAGAAAATATAAAGTACTACTATCACATCTTGGTATTCGGTAATTATTACCCGGTGATAAAAGAACAATGACATAAAATAATCACAATAACAATTAAAACAATTTAACAATTGTTCCTAATTCAAAAATTTTTTAATCACTCATTGAGTAAAAGTCAGTTTTATTCACTGTTATGTTTTAATCACTCAGTGAGTAAAAGTGAGTTTTATTCGATGTTGTGGATGAATAAAATGCCCTTTTTCGAGTGGTAATGGTCTTAGTACTCGTGCACATACAAAATGTTTTATGTAATTAGGTAATAAAAACGTATTTGAAAGGGTTGTACTATACTATGTTATTAGCAATAATAACATTCGCATCTCAAAGGTATTTTCTTCAATAGCTCTCTAGAACCATAAAGTCTGTGTTCAACAAGCAATATTGTTTTAACAAGCGGCCGCTTGGGACGCAAAACTTCCAAAATTCCCTAGCGGCTTGTCGCGAACAGAGTTTTACGGCCAAATTAATATGGCAAATTAATGCGTTCCGCTACCGTATAATTTTCTCGTATGGAAGGGTGTTTCTTGCGACATCCCATACCGACATATTGCTATATTGTTTAAATATTCGTACAATTACCTACTCCACTAGGGCGAATTTAGCATCATTTTTCCATATGTAAATGTTGTATTGAACGAAGCGCACAAGACAACAGTAAAATGCTAATTAAAGGAAAATACAGAGAACGTTTTCTATGTTTGTTTTAGTCCACTGTGAGATGTCGGAAACGAAATTTGGTTTTTAAGTGAAATTGACTTGTCTATGATACATACCCAGTAGGTTTGCATACAAATAATTTAAATTATTTTTTGTTAAATAAATATGTCCACGTGAGATTTCGAAAACGGAAATTAGTTTTTTAAGAGACTGATATAAGTGTGGAATATTAAAACCTTGTAGGTTTTCATGCTGAGAATTCTGACCACCTAAATTTTTTGTTAAATATGTATGTTTCTGGGTTGCATAGACGTTAATGTTAATTTCTAAACTAAATTACTAATATCTTTTGTTCAGTGTTCTATGCACTGATAAAAAAAATCTAAATTTAAGGAGTCAAAGTCCATCCGTATCATACCATAACGACAACCTTGATTGCCACCTTTGTGGTATAAAAAAAAATGTTAGTACTTTGTTTTTAAGTTTAATCCTTAATTAAATTTACTTCTCTATAATAATTTTTTGCTCAAAGTATTTAAATGTACAGTCAAACTAAACATACTAAATAAATAAGTAACAATTTTAATAAGAAAACAAAGACAATGTTAGAATTCTCAATAGTACATTTGTAAGTAGACACCAAGAGCTTATACACAGCAAGAACATGAGGTTTATGAATGTCATTCGTCACGACAATTGAACACGTGAGAGAGAAGACCCGTCTAATGAGAGCTGTTACAACTCCTGACGCAATAACCAACTCACACCGTGTAATAAAAAGACAGCGAGCTTGGCAGCTTCGTTTAATTTTATCTTCCTTCGCACTGACTTAAGATTTTTACTTTGTATACATAAGAGTACAGTTTAACCCATTCTGGAGGTAATTCTGTTTTAATTATTTAGCAAACAGGTTACATAGTTTACATTGAATGGGTAGTATTTGTACACATTTATGTAATATAACAAGAGGACGTCGAGAATATCGAAAGCAAACAATTAGAGGCAAGTTAGAGCAAGGAGAGGGGTGCCGATTAAGTTATACACATGCGGGTTAGAGGGTAACCTGACTCAGGAAGATTAAGATTCATCGAAAGGCCCTTACATGGAAACAAACATTGTATTACGAACCGGTGTCTTGGCGATGTTTGCTGAAGGTAGAAGCAATGTTAATTTAGTATTCACCCCTTTATGTGTCCCTAATATTAATATTTTGACATAGAGAACTGTCTCGAAAATATTCCAGTTTGTTAAGATGTGTGACGGTAGGATTTCTTATTGAGTTGGTTTAATTTGCGGTAACAAACAAGGGGAAGTCCCAGGAGGACGTTAATGTCCCCGGAACGCCTTTGGGCTGTTCGCACGGCTTGACCGCCGCCCAGGGAGCTTTCGCACTATTAAAGTGCTAAGAGAGACATTAGTCCACCCTCTTGGGTCCTGTCATCTGAATAATTTAACCTCTTAATTGACTATTGTGTCGGTTATTTATAAGACGTAGTGTATTTATTTTGTAAAAGGTAATTTTATTATTTAAACATGATATTATACATTAACTATTTATTTACAATTACTTTTATTCTGCTTATATGTTTATAACTTGAAAATCGAATTAAGTAAGTACCTACCACTAAAATGTACCTAAGTAAAATTAAGTCCGCTGGTTGTGTTAGTACAGTCCAATCCAAAAAAAGAAAAGTGTAGTCAGTCAGTTGGTAGATATAGGTATCTAGAACAATTTATTATAAAATCAATAAAATCGGCTATCAAAATCGAGTACAAAAGGTATACATATTATCATAAATCAAATACTTAAAATGCAACGGTATCCACATGTAAGTATAAGCAAGTTAATCCGAAAGATAAATAGCGGTCTTATGAACATTACTGCTGAGGGGGCAGTGAGTGATGCGATTCTTTTGTCTCGTGGTCCAGGCCCTATCGGAACGGAGACAATGTCGGACGGAAGCTAGCACGTCAGCAATCGACAGTGTCCAAGGAAATATTTGTGTAACATAGACTTTGGAAAGTTTTACAGATTTAAATTTTAAAAAATACGAAATGAACCTTTTTTTTTTGCTATAAACATTTTAGCCCGATAAACCAGATATTACCTATGAATTTGGTTTAACGAAAGTGGAGATTTTACTAAATTTATTAATGAAAAATTATATAAATCATATACGATTATATACATTAATTTAATATGAAATTTATTAATGAAAAATAAATAAGTCAGAAATAAATAAATAAATTGATGTTGAATTGGAAAGAAAAGTAATATCATATTAATTTAGTACACATCATGTTTTTTTAATATTATTTATTTATCTCAAAAAACCTTTTAAAAAACCTGCCATCGATCTGTAACTAGGTATTTAATTTTAAATGCCTTAAATTCCAAAGGTTGTTTAATATAATACAAATGTTCAACTCTGTTAATTCAAAGTTCTATATTGGGAAAGCTCGACTAGCGACTGAATTCAGAATGTCCAGCACATTAACTACAGGCCGCAGATTGTAGGGGGAGGCTCGGTTTGCCAATCGGGGCCTTTATTTAAAATCACCACCTATTGTGTCTTAGGAACTTGTTATTGACGTAAGTAAGATTTGTGTGTTCTCCTTCTATTAAGTGGACTAATGGAAAATATGACTAAGAGGTTAATTAATTCGATACACGAAGAACATTTTAGTGATTTTTTATTACTAGCTTTTGTCCGCGGTTCACCCGCCCTAAATACGTTTATTGGTGTAGAATTTCAATTTCAATAGAAAAAATATAAATTAATTCAATAGAAAAAAAAATTTACTTACACTTGACATTTTCAAGTAGCCTTTGTCCTTTCCGGGACTCAAACTATCTCCATTCCAAATTTGACCGCGGTTTTACCAGCCCTGTATTCGATTATTGGTGTAGAATTTTTTAACGGCAACTCCTCAATCCTCCAAAAGAAAAAAAAAACCGATTCACGCTTTACGTTTCAAAGTAGCTTATGTCCTTATCGGTACTCAAACTATCTCCATGGCAAAATTCATCATAATTGGTACAACGGTTTAAGCGTGAAGAGGTAACAGACTGACAGACAGACAGAGTTACTTGCGCATTTATAATATTAGTATGGATTACATGTTTACATCTTAACAAACTTGATTTAGACATTAAAAACAACATTTAGGGATTTTAAAAATAAAACTTTGATAGAACAAATACACAAAGGATTTTTAGATATTTTAAGAATGATTCTTAACCAACTACGTAATCTGAAAAGACATCTGAAATAATTTTGATTGATTATAAGGTGTGTTATTAATTTAGTCAAAATTAATCATCATCTGTTAATCATGGTATCTAATTTAATTTTAATTTTTTAAATACGTCATTAATTTAGAGACTATTTTTAAGGGAAAAGAAATTTATATCTCTAAAAGCAAAAAAGTCGCTAAATATGCACCTGGGGAAAAGTCACTTAAGATAAGACTAATGCATTTTAAAAAAAATATCCAAATATTTACATTCCACGCGATTTTCATAGAAAAAAGGATTTTTTCATTTTAGCTTTTAAAAGTATATAATCACAGACACTTGCCTGTAACATTTCATCTGAATCGATAGAAAAAAAATGTGGTTTGTTTAGCAGACAAATGTATTATAAAATTCGCGGTTGATCTGGCAGACGAACTGATATAAAAATTAGCAGTTTGTCTGGCGGAGGAATTTATATATAGGTCCCCGTTTTGTCTGCCGGACCAACCGATAATTTTAATGGAAAACCAGACGAATTTAAAATGCACAAATTCCAAACCTCTAATCACTCTAGACAATTTAGTTCTTTGAAAATTCAATTTAGTATTTTAAAACAAATTCCTACAAAAATATATTTTTATATTCAACTGTCTATTTTTCTGTATTTGATTCCATATGACATTTATCACCAACCTACACAAAGCTCCACTACAATCTTCTGTTTTATTTATTTGCAGTTTCCACTATTGCTATCAGCAAATCTATTGGGCAAACATGAGTCCGAGGATATGCTGAGATTTGCGAACACCGCTCCAGACTATCGGATAAATTGACCGGTAATAATAAAATGTAAGGGGTAAGAAGAATGTAGATGGCTATTTAGATAATTGTTAGCTGCGTCCGCACTAGCCAGTGTATCGGAAAAGTCAACAGATAGTGGGCGGTTTTATTGCCGCCGCCCGAGGTGGTCATTTATGGGAAAACTATCAACGAACAAAGCTATTGATGTGTATGGATGATGTAGCAGTTTTGCGTCTGACACGACAAGTTAGATGCATGCTGTTTTTTCTTGACTGGGCTTCTTATTGTAATACAATTTTAAAGCAAAAGTTTTTTTTTAAAGGCTTATTTGTGCCTTGGAATATTTCAGATGAGTTTTTTGTTTTAATTGCAATTATTTTCAGGCTATTATAGTACATTGTATCTTAAGCTATCGGCCGCCCACAAAATGTAACTGGCCACATCGGGCACGAAATGCAATTTCATACGGTTTTTCGAACTGACCTGGGAGATATTTCGATTTTCGAAACTAAGTATGTATGGAACCTTTTATTGCAGGTAGTAGAGAAAATCCATTATGTAAACATATAATGAAATTGAAACTGGCCAATGTCTATGTATCGGAGTTATTAAGGAACTAAACATACAATGAAATTATAACTGCCCGATGTCTGAACATTGGAGATATTTAAGAAAAATTAATATGAGGGGTCTTTATGAGAGCAATAGAAGCCATAGAATAATCTCTAGAATTTTTATTTGTAAGTCTGTATGTTTATACGCGCATCACACAAAAGTGGATGCTGTTTTCACAGTTGTATTGCGCAAGGTCTAACTTAAAATGTGGTGCTTTATCTTGATACGCTGCCTAGAAGCAGACGATCTTCAAATTCACACAAATGTCCCAATCAATGATTCACAAAATTAATCCTGAACATACCGAGGGAACTTTGCTCCTTGCGAGGAAACATTGCACCAAGACAAAAGAAAGATAAAGCCCAAATATTTTTGTATGGTATAATATTTTAATTTAACATGGCAGTATCGTAGTTACTCTTGCAACGCTGGTATATTGAACTAAGCAAAAGTTAGCCATATTGTTCTTTTTGGAAAAACATAGTGAAGAAGTGATTAACGAATTTTAATTTTAATAATAAAATCTATACTTGTCTGCTTAATCTTTACGACAATTCTGGTAAAGAAAGTTTTGATTTGTATATTATGAACTAAAGTTTGTTTGTCACGTAATATTTTATAGTGTTATAAATAAATATTAAAGTTGTAGGCTATTTGCATGTACGGGTATACAATACACTGACATATGGGGATATATTGTTTCTGACGCAAAGTCATCCCAATAATTTAAAATATCGTTTTTTATTTTATTTATTCAGACAAATGCCTCGTAATACAAGTGAAAAAAGAGTTACAATTCTTTGTTGTTTTTAGATACGCAGGAAAGCTAGAGAGAGAGGGGTCATAAATGTAATTTCAAAAGAAAGCTCCACGAAATCAGCCATGGCTCATTCGCAAAAAAATTGGAAGCGGCCATTCCTTTTGGTATAATTATTTTTCTCTGTAAGCCAAGTCCTAAAAATGAGATGAGATGTTTTATGATGAATGTCGACGGTTGCATAGATGAGCCAAAAAAATTAGGCTAAGACAATTCTATTCCGTGCCCGAACTAGACTCCTTGTGGAGCTGGTACACTGTTTTTTTCATTTTTATAATCATACATTTTTATATTTATTAAATCATCAATAACAATTATTGTTCCTTCATTAAGAAATTTTTAGTTTTAAGTTCATTTAAAAAAATTTAAGGACTTAAAAGCTGGTTGATCTTACCAAATAAAGAGGAAAATAAAAAATGGTTTATTTTATGTTTCTTAAATTATTATTCTTTTGAAGCATTATAAACTAAAACCTATCTAAAAATGCACCACCTACAAAATGTGAACAATTTTGAGTAATCGGGGTAATGGAGTATTGTTACCTACATACTGTGGAATACTTCGCTCCAAAAACATATATAAAAAAAATACTGTGTCTAGGGAATTGGTTTGTTTTATCATCTTTAATTAAACGATAAAGAGTTTTTGAAGTGATATCTTTCGTGAGATTTTTTTTAATTGCACAACTTTAAAAATCCCATAAGAAAATAAAAAAATCTATGGCCTTAAAATAAATATTTTTGTTTGTCGTTCCCCTACAGAGAGAACGTAGCGTATTTCCAAACCTTTATGTTTTCTTCCATTTTTACAGCCTAACAACTGAAACGTCAGGTGAGAAGTGTAATGATTCGAAAGCATTCCAGTTTGCGCTTTTCGCGTCAAATGTTTGTCCTTCGGCCGGCAGCAGCGAATATTTTATGCGCCACTGGACACGTTCCTCCGGTCCCGCACACCGAATTATGACGGTCAACTGACCACCCGGCTGAAGCAAACCTCTCCTCGTAATCAGATCAACAAACAATGCTTCCTTTGATATTGCTTCATGCTTTTGATTTTCGACTATCTAATAATTTGAATTGTTTGAATTATATATGTAAGTAGGTACACACGGTAATAAAACGAAAACGCCGACGCGTACACTAGATACATAGGTATATATACTTTGTTATTATATTAATTTTAGAATGAATTGGAAGTAATTTATTGTTTATCCAATAAGTTAATCCTAATATTGCTTGCACTAAATTAACCAAGTTCCAACACAAGCAAAGGAGATGGAAAAGATTACATACAATCTTTTGTGAGTTTAGACATTCTGAGAGCAGAATTATTAGGGGTTTAGTAAACGTAAGGTTATGTTACAATCTTCAACGGTCCTTACGGTTAGGGACCTCGTGGCCTATTGGTAACGATATGCGAAGCTAAGCAACGTCGGGCGTAGTTAGTACCAGGGTGGGTGACCGTCTAGTGTCACACTTTTCTGAGCTCCGTCGTGCTTCGGAGGGCATGATAAACAGTCATATGACAGCAGTCACTAAGCCAAGTCGCAGGCCTTCTAGGCGGCTTTAATACTCTGACAGTCAAATGGCCATTAGATAGACAACCTCCGCCAATCTGCACTAGGCAAGCGTGGTTGACTATGGCCTAAGCCTCCTTTTCCAAGGTGAGGCCTGTGCTTCATCCAGTGGGGCGTATATTAAATAAAAAAAAACAAAAAAAAATTAAGTATTTTATTTATCTTCTATTCAAATTACATATCTTTGAGGAACTGTGCAGGTAAAACAATATAATCTTGGTACCTAGCCCAGCTATATAGTATCATATAATGCACATGACTTGAGCGCAGCAGCATACAGTTCGACTGTCTACGATGCAGTTACAATAATGCATTAGAATAGCCTCTACGAGAGCTGTCGTCTAAAATATATATAAAACCACCTATAACAGAATTATTATTTCTTCTTATACCGTACCGTAGTGCCTAAATGCTCTTGATTAAATATTCTTTAAATATATTGAGTTTTCAGTAATAAATTCATATTTTATTTATTAACATGACTGTAATTGAATGCACTATATTGTATATAACTATATATATTTGTCATTTGGATAGGTTAATATTTAGGGTCATCTAGTAAAAAATTTGTAAGCATCTTACCATGAAATCAAGACCACGAAATGTAGTCCTAAAACACTATTTCAAAAATTTGAATTAAAAACAGCTAAAAAATCACGGACAAGGAAACATTTTGTAACTAAAAACCGCAAAAAAACATGGAAAAGGAAATTTTTTTATTGTCTTCTAAGAGCACGAACATGTGCCTACATTATATTATTATCTGCTATTGGTGCCCATTTCTACTTTTCAGCAGATCTGTGATCTGGTGACTGTTCAACATCAGGCGTGCCGTAAGCTTGTTTGCTAACTTGATTGTATTATAGGAAAATTAAAGTCGGTTCTTTTAAAAAACATTTAGTTTTAGTTGCGAGATGAACCACTATACAAACTTTTCTAGCCGAAAATACAAAAACAGAACAGTCATCACCCTAGATGTAGACACTTCCTAATTACTAACTCTAATATGACTTGCCTTAGAAAGTACTATGCACATTTAAACGTGTTTGTCGGTAACTTTGCCTAATGTTTGTAAGACGTGACTGACATGACTGTAAGATTTGCAAGTTGGATGTTTAGCGGCATCTGCGTCGGCCATCGACTCATAATATTCGGCTTAGCGCGCTGATCGCAGCGGGACCCACGCCACATGCATAAACGTTTTATATTGAACGACGTGAACTTTGCCTATGGGGAGAGAAATACATATGTAAACAGCTTTACGTCATCGTACATGTATCGAGTTTTTGGAGGTTTAATAATAGGTCGGGGAAAAAAGTCTTTTGGCACATAGTATGAAACTTGTAATTAAAACTCTGGCTGTACTATTTGTATCTGGCCAGTTTTGATGACATTAAAAAGTTTACATTTCAAACAAAGAAACAAATTTTCATTTGTTCTTCTTTCTGTCGAAATGAGTGAATCTAATGAAGAAATTCGATACATTTTAAAATTTTATTGTAAAAAAGGAAAAAAAGCAACGCAAGCCACAAAAAAAATTGTGATGTTTATGGACCTAATACAGTGTCAGTAAGAGTAGTTTCCTGACCTATATTTTGTTATGTTTGCATTCAAGTGGACTTGAGCTCTATCGGGATGTGCTTTCAAATAGCTATAATTAATTGTAATCAAGAATAAAAATACTTGATTCCAAAAAGCACAAAAAGTAAAAAAGGAGGTATAAGGTAGCGCATTCCTAATCTTCTAATCTTGTTTCACCAATGGTAAAAGTAAACGTTGAGTGTTGTTGCTCGTTCAATACGAATACCTTGTGTAATATCGATTAACTTTTACAACTATATTCATTTTAGAAACTAAAATAAAATTGTTTAAAACTACCTATTTAGTAATTATAATTGGCGGCGACTCGCAGCGTGCTTAATACAAACGAATTACTTACTCACTTATTTTTGTTACTTTAAGTGAGAAGTTTTAACACCACGAAATTTTGAAGACATGTTTTTGGAATAAATATCTAGGTCTACAGCGTGCCAGATATGAATCATTACCTTATTTATTTTATTCTATTATTTTAATAATTTCCAAAACCAATTAAGACTGTTCATACATAAAGTTAAACACCACACACTTAACACAAGTAATAATAACAAAGAAATAAAACATACAGCGTAGTCCTAACGTAACGTAAGCGTACCTTATGATGCATGGGGCTGTTGAAATAATATTATCGTTACTGAGTACTTATTCTCGTAGGAAAATCAACATAAAGTGAATAAAAGAAAATTATGAATCGCACGAAAATAAATTACCCAGTGTTGGCGGCAAAATAACATCACATTTGAATGCCTTTTATGCTTTATGTGCCCCTAACTATATGAAATAAGTCCCGGTAGCTTTTATGGGACATGGGAGCACGTATGCGGCATAATTTTTGAGTTGTTTGTTGCGATGCGAGTTACTTTTTCGAATTTTCTGTGACTTTCAAAGATATAATAAATAAAGTATTACAAAGTTTTCAATTATTATGTCGTAACTTGATTTTACTAATTTATTTCTGATCGAAAGTACAAACTCAACAACACTACTGGCGTGGTCCTAGGCAATAAAGTCGTCTTCATCATTCAAAAGCAGTCCACCGATATCAAGAAGGGGCTGTATTGTGTGTGGTTTGGTCGGGAATCTAGCTCGGCGATAGCCATTTTTAATTTTAAAAAACTGATAAAAAAAAATCAGCAATCATAGGTCCATGAGGTCTCGAGAAATTCGATTCTTAAAACTTAGACGTAATCGTACACACGCACATTTGCACACACATAGAGATTGTAAGGTAACCTACTATAATATAACAAAGACTCGATTACTATTCTTGGCGTAAATAAGGCTAGGAAATATCAGCAATAAAAAATGAATAATATAACAACTACAATTTTAGTACAACATAACTGACAGCAATATTTTGAAAGTACCTACAATTGTTAACATTTTCTCAAGTTCCGATCTCTTTGGTTTGTGACAGAGAAAATTGTTCTGTAACAAGCCATAATATAAAATCGAAAACTAAGATGAACACAAAGTATAACATGTTAATATATCTATATAGATATAAAGGGGTTGGGGAATGTGATACAACGTTGCATAAATCAACCCAGCAATTTATATTATACAAACCTTCACTAAAAAGAAACAGAATAAATTTCCGATAATTACATTATCGAAAATTTCGCAGCATGGCAACATCTCACCGTGCCAAATTTTTTCTTTCGAACGCACCTCGGAAGCCCATAATTCCTAATGACATGCAATAACCGTACCCCCAATTTTCTAACATAAACCCGCCATAACAATATCGACATCAGCGAAATTTTTCTCGAAGCATTTTTTATTTGAGAATAAGTAACACTTTTCGGTGTAATCAAAATTTTCCGAGAGCCCACCCCGTGGGTCGGGGAGTGTTTATCGGCCACTCAATTTGATTTTTACCACCGCACTGATTCCACTCCTTCTACGGAATGCTAAAAGATACGTAAGGAATGGCAATGAGCTTGCGTTTTTTGATTTATTGTGGATGAGACCAAGGAAAAAAATATAAAAATTAATTTAAATTCATATATTTGCAGACATATATTCTCTATTCAAAACCCAGTAGTAGGCAACAGCAAGCCACTTATCTTATTTATGTATTTGCCAATATAATAATACTAGCTTTTGTCAGCGGCTTCGCTCGCTTAAAGGTTCCTACGACAACTCCTTGATTATAGTAAAGAAGTATTGCTACAGTTCGTTCAAATGGAAGTTTGCTATAGCAAGCTATAGCTATAGTTCGTTTAAAGTAATCCCTGCAAAGATTTCGATTTTTTTAACAGTATGTTATGTATATATAGCCTATTTTCTTCATATTTTCAAGTATCTCTGTGCCAAATTTCAGATCAAACGGATGCTTTGTTGCGGCGTAATTGAGTAACAAACAAACATACAAACAAACTTCTACATAAATAATAATAATAGGACGATAGCATATTACCTACTATTTAAAAAAGGCTGACTACTTGGACATCATACTATTAGATACTCATGCGAGCTATGATGTGGGCCAGGGTACACAAACCTTGATCTCTCTTCTACCTTTTTTAAGTCAGTTGAAATCCTTTATTGTTTCATATAACAAATTGCATTGCACAAATTTTTATTGACTTGAATATATTGCCTGATTGCGATTCTATAATTTTATTTGATCCCTTAATGGTCTAAAAAATAAGGTTTTCTGTGTCGGGTGATGACGAAGTTTACGAGGCGTAGTATGTTAGTGTGGTCCTTGTTGGTGCTTCATGCAGCGTTTGCTGTATAATACCAGTGTGAGAGATTCTGGAATCAAACCCCAGCCCCCAGCATGAGCGTGGGCTGTTTTTCTGTGCTTGCCGTTATTTTTGGTTACTAGAGTACGTGTAATAAATCCAATTATACATATGATAGTAGGTACTTTATAATTTCTGTGTTTAAAATATTGTAGATATGTAGATATCATACGTATGAGTCTATTTTTTTGTGATTGTACATATAAGGTGTATTTATGATGCTTAGTCAAATACTTTTGTTCAAAATTATCTAAAATAAAGTCAAACATACCAACTACCTTAAATAATTTAAAAAATTATTACTTTTACCGTATTTATTTCGGTTGGAATAAATAAACGTTTATTCTAAAGTAAGATTGTTACTAATTTTTGTAAGAATATGCTAATTTGAGACATTATATAGTAATAAAATATTCTAATAATTACAATTTATTATCTTCGTCTTTTTAAAAAAACTTATAATGAATCATTCAAAGAAAATAATCTTAAACTTCCAGGAGTTAATAGTAGAATATCCTCTCAAATCTGACATATTCAATGTCCTTCTACATAACACTCACTCAACGTGACCGCTGGTTTGTCAATGTAATATATTTAAATTTGATGTGAAATAATATTTGGTGATGTGTATTTTTCAATAAGTTATCATATCCTCAATATTTTTGTGACATAATATCTATTATTATGTGACGAAAAATATTGAGAGCCAACCTTAAAATAAAAATACTGTGTTGTAATCAATTATCAGTAAATCAATAAGGCTACAGTGACCGATTATCACCTGGCGGACCGTAAACTTGTTTGCCAACTTAGTGGTACGAATAAAAAAAAAAACAATTCGATTTGTTTAATCAATCAACAACGTCATCGGTTGAACAGAAATTGACTTTTTTGTTTTTATCGATAATATTTATTTTCAAGAAATACCAACCAATAATCGGTATAAACTTAAGTTAAGTAGCATCTGGACTCATATCTTTAGCATTTAAAGTAGCTATGAACATAGTCTCATTGAATTCTCCTGAAAATTTTTCAACCATTTACACGTGAGTGCATTTGTCCCTTACTCCGATAAGAGGACTTCTCCAGAATCAGGTTGCTGGTCACGTGCTGAAAAGACGAGGGACGCCTTAGGCCCTCCGCCGTGTTTATGACTAATGAGGGGCTCACATGCCACGCGACTCCCAACACCTCATGAACTGAGAAGAACACACACTTGATATTCAAATCTCACAGCTTCCGTGCCCTGATTAATGCTATTTTCTTTATAACCATTTGTTAACGTCTTTATATTTAAAGACATAGGTCGTCTTGAAAGATGTTTCTGTGCAATAACGACACTTATTCAGTATCGTCTTTAGACATATATACTTTGCAGACTTTTAAAATAAGAAAAAAAAAACACTTATTTTTTATTTAAAACAAAAAATTAAACATATAGGAAATTTTAGTGAAAGTTAAATTTTCTTCTGATGCCTATATTTTAATAATTAATTTTTAGAAAAGTGTTTTATTCACTCAATTTTTATGCATCTAAGATTTTAGTGTTTTGCGGAGAAATATTTTTTTGAAATTGCAACCGTAAAAACGGTCCCTTAAAAAAGAGGTAAAAGTTTTGATCGAATAGCAAAAAAATGAAACTGGGTTAACTTTAAACTTAAATACTGTTTAATACAAACAAAAAAACCCCTTTTTACCATTCAATAAAATTATCAGGTTATATTTTATTGGAAGAGGTGGATATTTTATACGGAAATCAAATCGCAGACTAAGCTATAGGTCTCGAAAATTAAAATTTTATGTAGAGATCCTTACTTAAGATAGCAAAGTTCACTACTACTACAATTATTAAACGAAAGCAAAGCTTCCACGAATAAAAGTAACTTTAAATTTAATTATTAAACGATTTAAATCGAGCGTGTAGAGCGAGCTTAGCGATAGTATGAAATTTTTAAAACCTTTATCTACCATTCTAATAGTATTGAAACATTTGGTAATAACTTTAATAGTATTAAACAAATCCTTCTCCGACAAATATTTGCCAGTCTCGAATGCAAGACGTCTGAGCACGTCTGCGTGGCTTTCCTTAGACAAATTAATAACGAGATAAAGAAACTCGACGGGTCTTAATTCATTAATTAACCTAATTGTATTTGCGGTGGAAGCCGTTATTATTGTGTTTAAAGTTTCAGATGCACAGATTAATGTTATACTTAAAGCTATAACAATGGTATATAATACAGATAGAACTGTTTGCTATCAAATTATTTTATTACATTAGTATTTACTTAAAATATTATAGTGTTTTTTTCCTTGCCCAATCCTGACTTATTTACTTACTATAGTTTGTCCGGAATTGGCAATGGGGTATATTATTCTGTCCAAAGTTTTTTTTTATTTTACCGCTTATTTCCAAAGACTACAATGTATATATATACTAGGAACCTATTACTAAAACTGGAAATTTGCAACGTAAGGCATAATTATAAACAACACTACATTAGAAGTACGTTGCGGTGATAGGCTTACGTCCCCCTGGCACGTACTGGTTATCCCCCCCTATTTTTTCGCACTGGTAGAGGTGAAAAGTTGTATGTTTCACACGACAGCTAATTATTTAAGGTCTCGTGCCTTTAAATCCCTCTCTGTGCTCAGTAGTCTATATTAGAATAACTTGCTACAGACTATTTCGCTAGCTCGGGATTTAAAGTTGGCACTATTCACAAAAAACAACTTTGCCCACTTGTTGAACCTCCATGTGGGGCCGAATTTACGACTTGTAAAGTTGGACCTCTGCCCCGACGTAAAGTAAAGCACTGCTTCGCTCTGCTGAGTTCGCCAAGTTTTTTGGACGCCAGTTTCACCTTGTCTTGCAAATGATCTCTGAACTGAACATCACTGGAGATATCAATACCAAGGATGTTCTGGAATTATGGAATCACAGTGAATGGGGGGGGGGGGGGTTTCTTAAAAAAAAAAAAATTTAATGTTTAACGTCTGTTTCAAGAATTCATAGCTCTATGGACACAACACAGGCGCCGGCATAAGAATTGCTTGATTGTCAAAGAAAGGGTTGAATCAAGAACTTTTGCCAAGAAAAATTTGCCAATTTAAAGAAAAGTATACTAATAGCGCCCAGAAGTTTTGAAAGATTTTTCACTTTCAACGTTAATTGTTACCGAAAGTAAAATAAATCTTTGCGTAACTTCGGGGCTTGTTTTCGGTGAAATATTTAAGCTAATCAATTAATTAAATTGCTTAGTTATGTAGTATAAAAAAGCAGCAATGTTCTTTTTAGGGTTCCTTACTCGTAGGTTTCAAACGGAGCCCTATTGCTGTTACTCACGTGTCCATCTGTCCGTCGTCTGTCACACAGTTTTTACAGCCAAATGGTTGAAGCTACAGTCTACAAATAGTAATATGTTGATAAATCAACAACCAACTTCATTTTGCTGAAAAAAGAAGCACAGACTCACTCATCTACTGTTTGTGAATATTTTTGCCATTCGGACGGCTTATATTCCACTATTTGGTACGGAACCCTAAATGTGCAAATACGGACACGCACTTGGCCGGTTTTTAATACTTTTGTAAACTTTCCCGAAAATGATTTTAAAATATTTTTGTGTGTAGGTATAACTATAACTGTATGTCAACTATAACCAATAAATTGAGAAGGGTACGGAATACGATTGCTTTTTAGACTGTAATTTAGTATCCCCATAACCGAACTTTGTAAATAAAATGAAACAAAAAATATATCCGATGTTCCCCGCTTGCACCGTTCATAATATTTTGTCATAGGTGTAATGGAAATATCAAGCGATAGTAAAAAAGTTGACGTACGTCTAAATTGTTATTTGCGAAGGATATCGTTGTTTTTATTGTTTGTTTTTGATGAATATCTGCCATTAGTAATGGCTCCCAAAAAGCTCCGCTGTTTGAAGGGTTACAGTGCAATACTTATCGTTTTCTTTATTTTTTAATTGTTTAATAAATATATTTTTAATTTATTACAAGCATAAGTATATTATTGTTTGTTTTTAATGAATATCTGCCATTAGTAATGGCTCCCAAAAAGCTCCGCTGTTTTGAAGGGTTACAGAGCAATACTTATCATTTTCTTTATTTTTTAATTGTTTAATAAATATATTTTTAATTTACTAATAACATTTAATTATATTTTTTTTTTATTTTGATAAGGTTCTCTATGGTTATATACACTTATAATTTAGCAATATTTTTTGCATCTAGTGAAAATTGTTTTTTTTTTATGTGTTTAATTAGTATTAGAAAATGTTATAGGTTTTTTTAAAAAAAATTAATACCTTGTACCATCAAAATAAATTAGCGATACATTTTTATTCTGCTTGTAGCACACACGATTTTCCTTTTTAGGGTTCCGTACCCAAAAGGTGCCCACGGAGCCCTTTTACTAAGTATGCATTGTCTCTTCGACCTTCCTCTAATAGGAACTACTTTCAGACCAAAGTAGTTAAAAGTTTTACGAAATATGTAATAATTTAAGCAGGGAAGTTTATAGTGTCAGCTCTATAGTATACTTGGCCAGTTTATTACTAGCCAAAAAGAAAATATAATAATATAATAAAAAAACGAGTTGCACTCCGGGAGTGCCGGCAGAAGTGAAAACCTTTACACACGATTCGCGCTTTACACTCAAATATGTCACAAGACATGTCTTTGACATTGTCAAGAAATAATAATGTTTGTTTATTTACTTTTTTGACGTAGTTTATTTGACATCGCAATCTGTCATAGAATTAAAATTCCATATCCAACCTCCCTGTACTACTCATAATCGCGAATACTAAAAATAAAAATTATAATAGGCGTGGCATTACGGTTTCCGTCTTACGAATTTCCACGATTAGGACACGTGACCTGACGCGAGTTTATCATTTTTTACCCATACCAAAAAAAGTGCACAACGCCGCTAAAGAAGTTTTCACTTCAAAAACTGATTCATTCAGATTTAAATTGCAATCCATCCATTCTATAATTTGCATTAACGAGTATTTTATTAAAACATTACCTAATGCTCAATTACCATAAGCTTAAGAATTGAGCTTAAACCCAAAACCTTATCTTCACACTATTTGTGTAGATGGAATTACCTTTGTAAAGTAGAGTACTTTTAGAGAAAAGAAAATATTAACTTGGGACGTCGCGTCGTCGTCCGCGTCGGTCGGCGCTTCCCTAAGCAGACCAGTTGGAAAAGATCAACATGTTGCCAACACTTCAGGACACTCAATTTAAAAAGTTTTTCGTTCTTTGTTTTGTCCTGAACAAACTCAATTAAGTGCCCTTTGACTTCGAAATTTTTAATTTTGTGTATTTAACTTGTATATATTCTGGATAAATCGATTATATAGGATATCTTGCTTTGTTTTTGCTTTGATAAATATTTTTATCTACTCCTGTGATAAACTATTTTTTTATTCCACTAAGGTGGTAAACAAACAAATAAACAATTTTTTTTATTTAGCTAACACACACAGTATACAAAATATTTTACGAAAAAAGAAATATACAAAAATAAAAAACAAATATATAAATAAAATATTTACAAAAGCAATAATTTGAAGAGAACAAGAAGGAAAAAAAACAATAAAGTCAGAAAAGGCTGTACGCACTAAGACATTTGCCTATTTAAAGGAGGTTATATTACAATAGATAAATAAAACAAAAAATAAATAAATTATATATTATCTATGATACACAGTGCTTATGTCCTTCAACCTGTTGATTTTGTGGTAAATCCTTCACATTCTGATTACCAACAATCTGGCGGTCCACCTTATGTTAAGCGGTCACCGTAGCCTATGAACGCTTGTAACACCTAGAGTATCACTTACGCGTTGCCGACCCATGAAATATATAATAACTTCTTTCTTGAAGAACCCCATACTGTAGTCCTTGGAGAAAACCTTGGCAAGGAGCTCATTCCACAACCTAAGCGTTCGCGTGAGAAAGTTTCTCTGAAACCGCACTGTACGTGACCATTTCGGTTTTGAGGTGTATGGATGAATTCCTTGCCGATGGTAGAAAGTAGCCGTGGGCATCATTTCGAACAATTCCACAGAACACATCCTATTATACAAGTGGCAAAACACACACAGGAAGGCGAAATCTCTCCTCACATAACTTAAGGGTCGGGCACAGCTTGTGAGTTTGGGATCGTCGACGATTCTCTCAGCCCGTCGTTGAACCGAGGCAAAAGGTTAAAGCTGGTATCTGGGCGCACACGCCCGAAGATAGAAGCAGTACTCCATATGGGGCCGGACAAGCGACTAATAAAGCAGCAATCTTTGCCCCGAGGTAAAGTACTGCTTCGCTCTGTTAAGTAGACCAAGTTTTTTGGACGCCAGCTTCACCTTTTTTGGAAATGAACATCGCTGGAGATGTCAACACTTAGGATCCCAAAGCTCTTGGAGATGATGAGGGGTGTGTTATAGAATTGTGGAACCTCAGTTAATGGGGTTTTCTTAACGGTGAACGCGCAGACTTGTCTTCTTATGGATGAATCGGACTAAGTTTCAGCCTGGCCTGGATTTGAGACACAAGTTCTTCGCGCGTTTCCTCCACGATGGACTGAGGTATTTTTTCCCGGCCCGTGTAATAAGTTTCTCCATCTGACAAATGACAACTGTGTGGAATAGATCTTCATACAGATGCACTTCGTTATGAAGATAAAAAAACTAGGCAAAAACATTTACCCGAAGAGCAGAAACATTTACATTTTGATCAACGGCTTAGAAAAGCTAGTTGCACTGTACAAATTTTTCACTTTTTTTTTAATCAATTTTCTTCCGTCGTAAGCTAAAATCTTCCGTTGAAAATTGATTTGTTTTATTCATTAGAAAGGTACTAATTAATTTATCCCACATTTTGATGAACCAACGAACTACGAATTCAAATTCATAACCATGAATTTACTTTTGCTTTGCAACAACATAAAGCGTTTGTTTTGTTAAAAAGACAATTTAATCAACTATGACAAGTACCAGGCAATCAAAGCAGTGTTGGGTATATCAGAATTAGAATTGAATGTAAATGTGCGGGCTTTATCGGGGATTATAGTGCTCGTGTCTGCAAGTGGAAGATAGTTGCGGCCCGGGAGGCGGCCTGTCCGCAGCTACGTATTAATACACTTCCTTATCACCAATCAGAAAAGACACACGACCAAACGGTACGAAAGTATCGTACAGCTTCTTCGACAGAGATCAACTAAAGATGGTGTTTCCCTTTAGCCGCGAGGTACCCGTATAGTTGTTCTCCTCTTTAACAAATTTTACTGCTAACTTAATCCGCCCTTTTTGAAACACACGGGCGGCCCAACCCTACACGTCTTGTTTTCAACTGTTACCAGTTATGACGTTATTATCCCTGAATAAATGTAGGTTATTCAGGGTGGTTTACCTTTGCAACATTACTAACATTAATTAATAGATATTCATAAATCAGTCCGCAAATTTGTTAAAAAGTGGAAACTGGTAGGTAATATTAATAACAAATTATGTATAAGTATGACATTAAAAATATTTACTGATTGATCTATACTTAATATTATAAATACGAAAGTTTGAATGGATGGATGTTTGATCACATCAGTCGGTCGTCAGAACGACTGAACGGATCTAGATAAAATAAATTATAGTCTGGAATAACACATAGGCTTCTTTTTATTTCAGAAAACACAAAAATTCCCGCGGGAATAAATATAACGTTTGTTACTCAAGTTTGCCACAACGGAACATCAAGTTTAGCTGATTTTTTTTACAGAGATAGTTGAACACACGGAGAAGGACATAAGCTTTTTGTCCCGGAAAATTCAAAAGCTCTTGCCAAACTTGTAACCAAATCTAACGAACGAAAGCTTGCTATAACAAAGTTCGTGAACTCTTGGGTTGTGGAATGATCTCCCTGCCAAGGTTTTCTCCAAGAACTACAGTATGGGATTCTTTAAGAAAGGAGTTATTAGATTTCTGAAGGGTCGGCAACGCGCGAGTGATACCCCTGGTGTTGCAAGCGTCCATAGGCTACGATGACCACTTACCATCAGGCGAACCGTAAGCTTGTTTGCCATCTTAGTGGTATAAAAAAAGTTCTTTAGTATGATCAAGAAGTTGCCGTAAGAATCCCACGCCGACAACTAAGTTTAGGGGAGGCGGAGCCCCTGGCAAAAATTTAAATTTAACTAAAAGCTAGCTAACAAACTAAGAAAATATTTTTTTAAAACAGCGTTCTGGTAAAACGATAAAGAAATTACAAAAGCTCATTTAAATATAAAACCCTGTTGCTATACTATGACATACTATGCTTGTTTTATGTTATTCTTATTATATTACGTTAATTCCATTTACAAATACAGTAATCGAAGCATACATATATAAAGTATTAAACCCAAATTCCGTCACACAAATTTTAAATTAGTTATCAAATCACATTTGAGAATACATTACAACTATAATTTAGGTTGTGGTAGTTAGTGAAACAGAGCGTTAGGGCTGTCAATCCGGCTAAACCGCGCATTAAGCTAAATGGTTCGCGTAACGGGATAGAAACGGAATCCGGAATAGGGGAGGAAATCGTAAGTAACGCACTAGTTACAAACTTGCATGCGAGAGGATATTGGGCTACTTATGGACAATAAAGCAATGTTACACGAACAGCGACCCGGGAAATGGACCTTGTTATTTGATGATGATACCCATTTATGACACACGTAATTATAAACTAAATTTCAGAATTTCCCAAGTAGATTTAGGGTTGGCAAAAATATTCAGACGACATTCACATTATCGCTGTTTGACTTCACATTAAATCTTAGAAACGCCCCATAAATAACGCAAACTTTTATCCTACTGGAAATAAGCACTCAAAAATGCAAAGAGCAGAACGGTATAGAGCACGTTCACTAAATTTATTTTGTTTCGCACAATTCAAATAACCATAACTCACCGCTCGGCGGAACCGACCGCCTAAGCCTATCTAACGATATAATGAAATGCCATTAAGTTTTGGGAGAAGTAAAGCTTAAGTTTAGAGCGGAAATGCGTATTTACTTTCTTACCTTTGCGATAAAGATGTTACTTTCCGATTTATTAATCTACTTCAGACTGAGATAAAGAAGTTTAAAGGTCTTTCGGATCTTAAGTTACAGTTACTTATTTACCTATATACTTATTTAACGAAAAAGCCAATTAATTAAAATAAATACACAAAAAAAATATGTTGATGATCGTTTATGTTATTTATTTATTTAAAGCGTCTTCAGTTAATAAAACGAAATTATACAAGCAAAATAAATCAACATGTTTGATGTTATATTTATTCATAAAGTTAAAATAAATAAAAGAAAAAATTAAAAAAGTTAAAATAAAGTTTTAATTAAATTTTGTGGATAATTTTAATTGTTAAATATTTATAATTTTGCTGTGTATTTTTTAGATATAATTTATTTTTTTGTATTAATTGTAATATTATCTAAAATATATCTTTTATGATATAATATTATTAAATATAAAAGAAATATACTGTAATGATATGTATAAAATCGTATGTAATATTAGTTAATATTATGTGTCTCAGTATGTATTAAAATAGATTCAGTACTTAAATCCTAAGTGACATCTTTATACATCAATTAGTGAATTACCATTCTATAACATGTAAATTGATAATATTTAATTATATTTGAGCAGTTATAGTTTTATTACACTTAGTTAAAATATATATGTTAATATAATATGAACTATGTACAAAAGTCTAAGAAGGCAACTGGTAAGATAAACAAGTGATGGGGTAAAAGTGGCTAAAAAGATCTTGATACAAAGGACTACATTGCACTGTTGAAAAACAAGAAAGAGACCTATATTCAGCATTGTGTAGGTCAGTGAATCTATACTTAGATTCTCATTTAAATTCAAACAACAATTGTAAGTATCTGTAACTAAAGATGTCTTTCAATATTGCAATTCCTACCATTTCCTAATTAAGCACTTTGTCTGCTGAAGTTATCTAGTAGAAATCGCTATCTGGCTATAAGATCGCCTATTGTACAGTTTTACAGTTAACATTATTTATTTTTTTAATTTATTTGATTTGTGCAATGGAATATTTGTCTTGTCTTCTCCAAAAAAAAAGTACTGGATATGGAAGTAAAAAGTTTGATGGAGAAAATTTACATTTGCATAAAATATCCACGAAACTTTCCCAATAAAAGTACATAAAACTTTTCAAAATCAGCCAAGTGTGTACACCTGAAGTTAAACTTAAAAGTACTATTCGGAAAGTGTAACCGGCCGCCATCTTAGTGACTGCATAATTAGGTTGTTTGCATGCAGCTCGCGGGGGTCGTATGAATTTTACCTACTGTCTGACATTGGACCTCCGTAGCTATATCATTTTCTCTCACCTATGTATACCTTACATCGAGGGTAGAGTTGGGAACGGAAAGAGTGGAAAAACGTGTTATGAGAAGCAAGTGTTAAAAATCGTATTACTTGTATTTGTAAGTAGGTTTTTTCCATAGTAAAATACCAAATCGAATATATAAATTAAACCATTTGAAATTGTTGATCCTAAGTGAGACTATACCACCGAATTTAAGTAGTGCTAATCATTGAAGTATACCGGCTGAAATGACATTGTAACGCAAACTGATACTATGGTATAGCGTGTGTAAGTGACATCATAACGCAAACTAATACTATGGTATACCGTGTGTAAGTGCCATCATAACGCAAACTGATACTATGGTAAGCCCATGATTCTTAACCCCTTAGCGATGAAATTTTGGGTCGCTTTCAACAATTACATATTGAAAACTGTTAAAAATTACTATTAATATGTCTTTGAACGCCATTTTCAAATAAAAAGTATTTTTTTATTCTTTTTTATAAAGAAGGGGTGAAGAAATAAAAAATATTTCTTCACTTTTTATATTTTTTTTTTTTCATACTCTTATTTAGATACTTTGTTAAATTTTGTACAAAGGTGCAGTTTTTGAACATTAGGTTTATTCATTTACTTTTAATAATTTAGCATCAATTGTTTTTATGTTTCGTTTTTTATTGTATCATATTGTAACACTAATATGGCAAGAATAAAAAACAAAATATGCGGTCATCTAAAAATGGTAGCAGTGCAAAGACCCCAAACACTAAACAATCTAAATATTCTAACTTCGCAAAGAATAGCACGAAAAATATCTTATATTTTTAACTCATACTGTAATGACACATATTTCCAAGGAATGACAAGGTTCAATAAAGGTTAAAAAACATCAACATTTTTCATTTAAAACATGAAGTTAAATGAGCGCCCCCTTTTATTGTTAACTACCTCTTAACATCCCTTATTTACGAAAGCGCTTGTTCTGTTTATTCACATACAATCGTTCAACTGTTTTATAAATTCTTCCAGTGAAAATATTAATCTTGCTACGCCACGGCCTCTTAATAGATATTTATGCATGGCTGCAAGCAATTTCAATAAAAGATTGCCAGACCTGGAGTTCTTTAATGGATGCGTCGTACTAAACAATCTATATCGGCTAATGATGTTTACATAAAAAGGATTCGTTGGATTACAAATTTTCATATTTCTAATTTATTTTACATTATAAAATAAATAAAGTTGGTGGTGTTCTAGTGGTCTTTACGTCTGACTCGGGTTTGAGGGGCGGGCGTTCGAGCCCCGGCGTGTATTAATGAGTGTATTTAAAATTTCTTACGTAAATTGTTAACATTATAATAATATTTTCTGGACATTATACAAGGCGCCACCTGGTAGCAAACTAAGTAAAGATTGTACCTATAATGAAAACCAGGCAACGGACACAAGTACTGAACTTCTTTCAGACTTCATCCAGACTCAAGACAAACACAAATGTGCGTCACAGAAATGCTTCTTCTTTGTGCAAGAATCGAATCCACGAAACTCGGTGCAGGCAGGTCATTACGCAATAAGCCATGAAGCCACCATCTTGAAGAAACCTGTATACGCCGACGAAGTCCACAATTTGTACTGACTCAGCGCGATGAACTATGACTTAAATCGCCCTCGCTCGAGGTGAGGGTAGGCCGGTGCCCTAACAGCGGGTTGTTTGAAAGCTAGTATTGATAAAATAAAATGTAGGTAGCCTAAATCGCCCTCGCTCGAGGTGAGGGTAGGCCGGTGCCTTAACAGCTGGTTGTTTAAGGACTGGTAATGATAAAATTAAATGTAGTTAAATGGCATATAAAGCTATTTTAAATCAATGACAGAAGATTCTTTAACATAAAACTGTCGTACATAGGTGTTTAATAAAACTATCAATTATACAATTTCATTTCATCTTAAGAGCTTAAGTACTTTCCCTTTTGAGGTCTCGAGAAGTAAGACCCACTTGCATACATTTTTCTATTTAATTCCAGAGTCTAGCGTCCTCTAGGCTTTTCCCAATAACCTACCTGAACAAAAAAATCGAGATAAAATTAACTAATAATGATTTTAATTTGTAACAGTAGAGTCAATAGAGCTCTCGTCAAAAATCCAAAACCAATTATAACTGCAGCAGCTATAGATTTTAAATATGTAAAACCTACACATTAGACAGTCTGGATAGATCTAGATATGTCCATATACCGTCTAGACGCGTCTGTGCAACCATGAATCTTCATTGAGCAGCGAGCGCTCTCGAGCGATCAACGAATATTTGGTTATGTAAAGAGAAACCGAAATAGTAAAATGGTTTCTGTTATTTGCGTTTCACCAAAAAATTTTAAAAAAACTGGTGCTAGTTAAAAGTAATACAACAAATATTTATAATAGGTCAACCGTACTTGTTAAGTAAAATATCTTGTTAGCCCAGTAGGTATATTATTTATGACACCAAAGATCAATGTGCACATTTTCAATTATTTTTAGACAAGAATATGAATTGTACAAATTTTACATTCATGACAACTATATAATTTTAGTAACTTGTGTTTATATCAGTATCAAATATTTAATATAAAACATAAACAACTCAAATTAAAAATATGAGAAAAATAAGAAATCATGACAAAAGGTTAGGGGCGAGGGACAGGCTATGACAAATATGTGACCCGATGGCGTTAATGAATATGAATCTTTTTTGAAAAAGCGACATGAATTTAAAAAACAAGCAGTAAATAACAAAACCTTGTTCGACAGAACGGGTAAATGCTATCGTATACTGACTGATGTTTTAAATTTAATCGTTGCTCGAGATGAGATTATATCCTATATAAATAAATATCAAGGATAACATTTGAAAAACGTATATTTTGATTCTGACACTACATGATATGCGAACTAAATCGTTTTTAGAACAATATTTTTGTAGAGCTCTTTAATGTAAGTCAGTATAGTTGTTGTATAGTATACAGAAGTATGATACTCTTCGACATAAATGAGAGTGACAAATGGATTGGCAGACGGACGGACAGACAAAGGGGTAAGATGTGCCGCTGCACGCGCTATACGTACTTTGCCTTCAGATGGTCTCATAAACGAAGAAAGATTTTTTCTATGTATTTTTTATATTGTATTTCTTAATTATATGAGGATTTTGTGGATTTGTAATATTGATTTACTAGTTTGATTGTTTTGATTATTGATGTAATAGGACCTTATAAATAACTAGGAGTTGTTTGTACTAATGAACAAGTAACAAATAAAATTATAATTTAAAGTAGAAAAATCGAGGGTTTTTTGTTTTTTAATTTTCCAATGCAGAAAGCAAAATTTTTGTGGCATTGTGAAATGTTCAGCTATTTTAGCATCAGCATCGGAACTTAGCAGACAAATGGTTTAATTAACCTGATGGTGCCGTGACTGATCGCCTTGGATTCCCAAATTTCAACGCAATTAGAAACACTTGCAAATCTCATACCAATTAGGCAGCCACCCAAAATCGCGCCCTCGTAATTGTTTTTGAATGTGCCGCGTAGTTTGTATTGTAAATGATTTATTTAGATTCCAACACGAAAGTTTAACCATAGAAAATTTTAATCACAATAAGTTGAAACAAAAATGAAAAAGTTTTCATGTCTAAACTACCATAACTTTTCTTTTTTGTTAATTGACTTATAAACATTTTTAAAATGCAAAATAAAAACTTGAATTCAGCAGAAGAAACGAAAACATAACTCATTTCGAATTCAAGTTTTCTTTTTGTAACATTGTGTGAAAAGAATCGTAACATTGAAGACATCTTTTGAATAATTTGAATGCCTGATAGAGACAAACAGAGCCAGTGCGCCCTGACAGATAATTAGGACTTCATTGTTAAACGAATATTTAGTCATCTATCTATTTTCCACTCTTTTAAGCTCAAGTAAATCTAAATACTTCGCTGTAAGGTCTATTATATCTTAGACACATAATCAAAACTAATTCTTTTCTTAAATATTTCGAGAGCTGGAAAAATGAAATAATCCGCTGTGAATGGAGAGCATTGTATTGAGCCAGTGTCCAGGAAGGATGTTTTGTCGGGGTGTTCTTTTTATTGCCAAATTTGCGTTTTATGGGCTACAACAAAGGGAGTGTTAAGGGAATGTGACAATTTTACACCCTTGTGTCTGTTTTTTACCGATCCATGAATTAACTTAACTCAAAACCAATAATGAAATTACTGAAAATTTTATCACGGAAAAAAAACAAAAAGAAAATTAGTTACATATGTTGTCAAATTATCAAAAGCAAAACATATAGCAGTGTATATTAATTTCCTGCAGTTTATGAAGGTTTTGTAAAATTGTTCACAAAACAAAACTCTAACTTAATACCCAGTGTCCAGATGTAGGTGACTTTGAAATATGAATGGTATTTATAACTGCCTTAACATGAGGGTTGGCTACTTTAGATTTCTAATAACTGTTCTCAATTTGTAAAAGCCACTTCCTAGGATTATATATACATAGTATGTATATCAGTTACTTCTAATAAGTATTTTTTTTTGAATTCTTTAAGTTTTTTATTTACATTTTTTTGGATTATGTTTAATGCAAATTTAATACTGAATATGACGTTTAAAAATTCTTTGCAGTTTTTTTCTCTAAATATTTTCAAAATGCACATACTCGATCATTCATAAAGTTAATGACTAAACACATCAAGAACAAAAAATACATATTTCTTCTTAATATCTAAAAAAATATATTAAAGTAATATTTGCTTTATTATATTAAAGTAATATTTGCTTTATTATATTAAAGTAATATTTGCTTTATTATTTTAAAGTAATATTTGCTTTATTATTTTAAAGTAATATTAGGTTTTTTTTATTTTCATTATCATGCATTTTAAAACCATGAAAAAAAATCAAACATTTGATTTTCACTTTCTAACACACAAACTGCCACCAGGGATACAGAAACCACAAGAGTCAATAAAACAGATTTGTGGCGAATGAACAAAATGAGAACGAGGGTGTCGTCGCCAGTGCTGCGACGTCAGCCGCGGTTACACGTGACGCGGCTCTTGACGAAGGTCATTTTATTGCTGACCTGTGTCTGGCTCTCCGCTCCTAATCACTGATGTCGATACTTTGCATTGTGAAACATTCTATTTCAACGAGATAAAATTATTTTCCTTAAACATGCGTATATATTGTCATTAATTTAAAAAACAGAACACGACAAGTACCGTTTTTTACGTACAAAGCAAATCCAAATTCATTGTCAAAGTTCTTTCTTGGAATTCATAACCAAAAATGCGCTGACATTTTATATGAAAAGCCATCGCAAACGTTCTGGGGTTTCTACATTTAATATTACTTAATTAAACCTTGTTGATTACCTTGAGTTTATTGACTAAAGCACTACTTACGCCTCGGCAAAAATGGCAATTGCCTGTCTAATTTTATTGAGGTCATTGTCTATGGTCACAGAATAAGGAATAGTAATACATATATCTGCCTTCAAAATCTGTTTCTACATGCAATTTCTCTTTTTTGCGGCTTTTTTAAGAATGTACTAGGTATTTATTTCCTGCTGTCATGTATTGTTAATCCTACATTAATTAAGATCGCATATGCGCATAAAACAACGCTCCATTAGATGAAAGACAAACAAGTTACATTAATCTCTCGTCAAATTTGCTTGACCCATGCCACACAACACGAGGAGTAGGATAAAGCTGCTTAATTGCATCTCTTATACAGGACTTGTTAAAATAGATTGTTTTACTTAAACTTATATAACATTTTAGTTAATTAATTTGATATATTATACAATTTATAATAGTTTTACGTTTAATTAATGGACAACTGGGTTTAAAATCTAAATCAAATCATTATTTAAGCTCGTTACCTACGGATTACAAAACATTGGACGAGACAGTCTGATTAAAACTGCTACCTAGACGACAAATCCAGATATGTACAAAAGTATCATGAAACAAGACATCGTATTTAATCAAGGATTTATTTTAACGAGGTCTTTTGGTTACATTGGACGTATTCTAAAAACATTTTGAAAACCATTGCTTAATATTCAACATCACGAGTTGTTTGTTCATCGAGTAAAACGTCCATTGGATATTCAGATGTAAACTGTGGATAATTGTAGGATTAGAATGAGGATACAAGAAAACATTCACATCGCTTTCACCTTATTGTGTATTTGGTTTTCATGTTTGGTAGATACCGCTCTGTCGCAATTGCTGTAAATGGGCTGAGTGTTGCCTAGCTGTACGAAAATAACTGTAAAAATTACGATTACAGAGCTTTATAAAAACTTTTAAGAAGATTGTTTTAAGCCGAATCCGTTCACAACTTTTTCAGATATCCGCAATAATGCTTATTATATGGAACCCTACTACGAGAACCATCAATATTTTTTTCTACATTATTTGGCACAAGGAAATATTAATTTATTTTATAAGCTTTGTGAGGTAATAATAACCCTATATTAGATGTAGTGCAACAAACTTTTCTGACCCGGTGTTCAAAAATCAAAACTACAGTCGCCATTTTAAAATGGTGTAAACTCACTAGACACTAACAATCATACACCGGGTCAGAAAAGTTGAAAGCACCATTTTTCTTTTAAAAAAACAGAAAAGTACGGTAAATACGATAATTTTGACTACAGCGCTATGACTGGCCTCAGCGCAAGCACTTGGTTGGCAACACTGTATCGGCAAATTTGATAAGGCTGTATTTTCACCCCTCTGGAAAAATAATAAATATTAGTCTTACAGTTCCGGGAGTCGTGTCTTTTTGTTATGAAATTTTGTCCTCTTTTCGAAAGAAAGCACGACTCCCAGCGGGATATCTCGCAAGTGACCTACCTATTTTGCCGAAAAATTGGATTTTAGCTCCGGCAGTTGCTTTCTTACTGGACCTTGAAGTAGCATTAAATTTGCGTTTTAACTCAGTAATATTCGGATCCTTATTATTACGAGCTGTGGCCCGAGCCTCATACGCAGTTTGCTTAAGAATTATAGCTTCTGTGCAAGACCGATTAAACCACGGTCATTTTGACACCGGCAGCTACTTGTAGGATTGGAACAAAACATATATACCATACCAGCGAGGATTGTCTCAGTGACTGCGGCTGCGCAAACGTCAGACTCGTCTGCGGTTAAGCATAGCTACCTCCACCGGTATGATGCATACAATTAACCCAATATAACCCAGTCTGCCGACTTATAATGCCATACACGACGCCAATTAGTTGATCCACATGGATCGCGTTGTATGCACGACACTTAGTCCAAACAATATAGTGGTCCATAGCGCCAAAAGGCGCATCCACTAAAACGGAATATCCGTCCGGACGCGTAGTCAGCAGAAGGTCCAGTAAGGAGCTCGTATGATCCTCTATATCTGGTATTCTTGTTGGAGAATGTACCAGCTGAATCCATAGGTCAGAGCAAATTTATGAACAGGGATATCCTGCGTAGTTATCGGATAGAGAACTGAGCTACTCACGATGGTGGGCGTTAGAGTCTCCCAAAATAACTAGTTCTACTGTGAGATATTGCTCTAGAACTTTGTCAGTCATCAAACTCAGGTGCTTGAAACATCGAGCTACGTCCGTGTTACCGCTATGAGACCTGTAAAGGCACGCATAGATACGAGTGTGACTGCCGTAATAATATCGACAGGTCCCTGTCTTCAAGGCTATGAGGCAGCGACAGCAGATGTGCTCCCGGACGAACATACATACACAGGCATGACTCATAAAATTGTGCTCGAGTTTGTAGCCGGGATAATGTAGGTATGATGTATCGGCCGGGCAGGATATCTGCGTCTCTGTTAGAAAAAGAATGGTAGGCTACGCAGTCTCAAGATGGTGGTAGACTGCGTTAAGATTGTAGTGAATACCCCGAATGTTTCAAGAATTAACAATATATATGGATGGAGGAGCCGCTGAATAAACTTTTTTTCTTTTTCTTTTATAGCTTAGACTCAGCCAGGCTAAAGGTGCGGTACTAGAACTGCCGAAGCACAGCACAGATAATATGGTTGCTGGCACTCCGGGCGAAAGGCCCCTGATCCTCCTCTGTTGTAGTAGCCGAGTTCCCCCGGTCTCCTTCTCCAGCACGACTACTACTTGAGAGACTTAACACAGGTTAGCGACTCAGCCTCCCAGTCAGGGTGATTAAGAAATCTCTGAATTCGAAAACCCGTTCAACCTGCGGGAAGCCAAGGGTCAGCCGTTTCATCAGGTCTTCCTGACAGCTATACTAGTACGCCGTGTCTACGCCGAGCAATGACAGCAACGAGCACCGCTGGTCCGCCGCTGTCCGCGCAGCAAATCCTCAAGAGCTCTGGCATCCTTACTTACCGCCAGGAACACAACACTACTCAATGTTAGTGCTATTGTGGCCGCGGTTTTCTGTAAGGCGGAGGTACTTCGGTTCCCAGTTTGGGCTGCTTATTCGAGCACTCGCTGTGCCCTACCTCTCTTTTAAATTCCAAGCGATCATCATAGGCAGATCTAGATTACTTAGTATAATTGATTTCAGTGTTTCGTCACCAGTATACTATAATAACAAAATCGTACCTTTTATTTCAAGTGTCAAAGATCTGGTACTATACACTGATAATACTTTTAGTTAGACTGTTCATGTTAAAGAAGTAAGTTTATAAATGTTTAATGCACTGCGGTCGCTTTAGTGGTTAAAACATTTTTTTTACCTCGGAAATCAAAATTTTATTTGTGAACGTAGATATGTCAGAATTTTATATTTTCTACATACTATTTTGAATAGTTCTAACTTCCTTCTTCACTGCTTGCACGACAGAGTTGCTTTCAAACTACTTTGGAACGCGCTACCTGAAAACTTAATAAAAACACCTTCCTGAAAGAAGTTTAAGAATTTGTTAAATATTTAAGATCATCATTGACATCACTTTCTTTTAATGTTTTCTGCAGTATTATTTTTTATGTATATATATATATGATTCTATATATATGTATGTATGTCTATATTATATGTGAATGTATCTCTCTATATGAGTTTTTCATCTGTGACGTGATGTTTGTTTATAGCGTCTCCTCTAGAGCTTATAAAAAAACGACAAATTTAAAGAGTGTAAAACGAATCATAGCTGAGCTAAAATCGAAACGGTTATCAGCTTTCTGACACCCAGGGGTAGTTAATTGTGAAAAGAAATCTTTGCTCTTTGTCAGCTACGTACCGTGCGAGGGGAGCTATTGATTTCTTTTGTTTTATGCTGATTGAGACACCTTCGCGATCCGCGAACTCCACCACCCTCCCTCTGAACTGAACGCCTGACAAAACACTTTATTTTAAAACGAATAGGAAAAATCCTTTTATATTATTAGCAGCATTATTTCATGTGATATTAACATTAACATTAGTGCATTCCAAGATGCACGGATTAAAAGTGATTTGAGATAGTTCTTAGAGTACGATAGTGATGTAGTTAAAACCACGAAACACATTTATCTTACTCACTTTGAATGATAATCCAAACAGTGACATGTCTAGATCAGGGTGCACTATAACATGTCACTTGCAAAATTAAACTTAATTGCACAAACAATAAGAAACAAAATTTGTTATATTTACTTAAACTTGTTACTGTGTGCCAATCAACATTAGTCCCTTTGACAGTCACTTCTAGGGCCATTTCCTTCGTGATTGACGGCGATTTAAGAAAAAATTAGATTGTTACCTCAAGGCGAATGATAGCATCGACGTTTTTTTTTTTGAAGAGTTTGCTAATGGGAGTCTGTTTTATCTCGAGCCCCTTAATGTTCTTATGCGGGTGACAATAATAGGATTTTGACACATTAATGAAACGAGGATTACGATAAATACAAGAATTAGTGACTATAATTTTCTGAAATTTTGCTCTTATAAAATCGTTTTTCATTCATTATGAACGAAAATTTATTTGGTAGTAAAACACAGTTTTGAGCAAACGTTTGCTTCTGAAGTTATAATTATTTAATATTAATAAAAAAATTGGTATACTTATATAACTATGGAGACAATGCAATATAGTATGGGACCCTGGAGCTAATCTGATGATGGAGCAGAATGTTGGCCATAGGAACTATGTAACGACCGAAACGACGCAACCTCAATGTATTTCGTGTTGTTTAATTTGTCACGACAAGCACCTTTTGTCTTAAATAATATCCAGGGTGTGATTATGAAGCTAAAAGGTTGCTACAGAAACTCTGTAAAGAAACAACGCACCCCCTTCGAGTTTGGGCTTCTGGACCAGTACTCTGGTCTTAGATTATATATCAATATCGCGTAAATTCCAATATCGCGTTTTCATTTAACTTTTGTTTCTGGACAGGTATTCTGATGCAATTCTCGTTTCTAGGGTTGCGTAAATCTGACGTCTTGCCATTATTTGGTGTTTCTTTAGGTATAAAAAAATTATAAATTGGTTGTTTCTGGAAAGTTTTTCATATTTTCTCCGAGAGTTGAACAATCTGTAATATAAACGGACCTTAATTAAGCAGTTGAAAACTTGAGTAGTTGCTTACTGATGAATATTATATCACGTAATACATACTTATATTCATAAAGTACAGTCTCATTGACTTAGGATGATAACCACTTAAAAATACTTTATCATAGGCTTATAAGCCAAACATATTACCTCACTTATTGAAATACCAGCACATAACACTCAGTTTTATGGTGACTCTTTTGTTGTTTGTGGAGCAAAACTTTGGAACTCGCTTCCTAACGTGACAGCACATCACTTAATATTTTCAAAAAAAGATTAAAAGAGCATTATTTATCTCTATGAATTGGATATATATGTATGTATATTGTATTTTGTGAATTTATATTTATGTTATATTATTGTATAATATATGTATGTTAATAAGTAATAGTAATATTATTTATATATGTAGTCTTTTTATATATATATACAATATTATTTATTTTTAATTTAAATTAGTTTATGAATAATGTTGTACTTACACTGTTTGCCTCCTACTTTACTATGTGTATTATCTCTTACCCACTTAGGTTTGTTGTAAGAAATCTCTTTTAAGGGATAAGCTCGCCTTTTTACAAATAAGTTTTCTTTTGTTTATGTGTTAATATGTATTGTATTGTACAATAAAGAATATTTTTACTTATTCTCATAAAGTTCCTACCTACAGAATCCCGCCACCTGCTCTCGGCCGGTTTTTCTATGCATTTATTTAGGTTAGCTTACATTAAAACAACTATATCGTAATATGAACTATTTATCTTTCATAAACCAATTTTAAAAAATTGTATAGCTTTGTAAAAAACTTATTATTATCGATGAGGAATCAATTTTTTAATTCCGTCTCAAGGTGTCCTCCTAGTTCAAAAAGCTCCTCAAGGACCACTCTTCGAGACAAGGGACTGACGTCAGCGGCGACTTTAATTGTTCACCACTTCGTTAACGCCCGACTTAATGGCATTTTTAATGAACACCCGATTTAATGTAGTGGGTGAAATCGAAAATCGAAGTGTGGACACCCTAGTGAGGAGAGTGTTCGCAATTCAAAGTTTGTTTATTTAGGATTGGTTTTCGATTACATATTCAGTGTTGGTGCTCTGGTAAATGCATTGATGAAAACGTTCCCAAAAATTTAAATAAAAATAAAACAATATTTTGTTAATGTGTGTCTGAGGCATGATAAACAAATTAATAAAGATTCAGTGAGACAAGGGAATTTCAATTCAGAAACTACCTAAGTGATTCCGTGCCCTGCTTTTACCGACCCATACAAGCTTGCCACCTACTTATTTTACCTAATATACAGAGTTAAAACTCATCTATACTAATATTATAAAGAGGAAAGATTTAATTGTTTGTTTGTTTGTACTGAATAGGCTCCAAAACTACTGGACCGATTTGAAAAATTCTTTCAGCATTAGAAGCCGACATTATCCCTGATGAACAAAGACTACTTTTTACCGTGGGAAAATTCTTCATTCCTACAGAAAAACGGGTAATAGGACAACGGGTAGTATGAATTATCCTTCCGAACATTCCTAATTACTTAATTACGTAATTAAATCCTTTTTCACATAACTTCTAAACGGCTGAACCGATTGGGTTGAAATTTTATATGGGTATTTCGATGATTTTCTGGATGATTTAAAAATACAATTGGACACAGTGGGTGGCGCTGCTGTTGGTATGTCAAATATTAAACGGCTTGACCGATTGAGTTGAAATTTTGTATGTGTATTTCCATGGTTTCACAGACACGAATGTATTATGCCATCAAAGAGGAAAGATTTGATTGTTTGTTTTTTTTCTATAGTTGACGAGTTGCCGTAAGAACCTACGCCGATAACGAAATTAAGGGCGGGTGAAGCCGCTGACAGAAGCTAGTTAAATATACTTTGAGTGTTTTGAGTGAGTCAGTGAAGAAGAGAGAACGAGTGATACAGTGACAAAATAAGGGTACTTGAATATATTTCTAAAATTATATTAGATTAGTTTAACATTGTAAATCGGGCGTAAGAGGTATGTTGAGTTAGATAAGTTAGCTCTCGGCAACTGCAATTCTAATATATACCTAATAGATATATCTAATAGACTTCTACTATCACCGACAAAGAGAACACACGGGGCGCAAGGCCGAGTCACGCGTGATCGTTTATTTTAATTTTTCTTATTTTTCTGGGGTAATTGTTGGCTAAATCCTAAATTTTAAGTTCTATCTCTGATACAAGTACTTACCTCAATATTTTGATGAATATAACCTACTTACACTTAGCAATTTTTTTAAAGGGGAGAAAAACCGACTCACACACAACCATTATTTTGCTTAGCATATAATTGCTAGCTTAATTTAAATCTAAACGATTATAAATCTAAATTCTTAATTTCAGACTACGGTCTGAGTGAATGAATAATACATAGATGTATATGAATATGTAATATATGTTATAAAACCAAACCTTTTCTTTAAATTTTTAACCAAAATTCAAAATATAGTAATTTTTCGTGTCATTTATCATTTTTAAATATTGACGGATTTCTATCCAAACTTTATCGCCTCGAAACATTTAAAATATATAAAAGTATTATTGCGTGTCTATATCATAAAAAAAAATCTCCTGTCTAAATTTTTTTTAACTTTGACAATCAGGACTCTCATTTACACAATTACATTTCATATTACTTTTTGCCATCTGTTCCTATCCTAAGTAAACAATTTAGAGTAAAATTTTTCAGAATTGACTTCTCAATATGAAACACTTTAAGTCATCGAGATGAAGAGGGATTTACGAATAAAAAATACGGTGCAGAGAAGATTGACAGGTGCGTCTTAATAAGTCTGGCGACAGATGCCTTCGGAAGAAATAAGAGAAAAGGTAAATTACTAACAGAAAGAAAAAAAACTTTCCAGATTAATTTATCAAAACATAAAACAGCAATGACAGGGGACAAATCTTAGGTAATGAATTTTTTTCTACAAAAATCTAAATAAAGCATATTCGTGATAAATGTAATTAGGTTTCCGTACCTAAAGGGTAAAAAATGGGACCCTAATACTAAGACTCCGCTGTCCGTCCGTCCGTCTGCCACCAGGCTGTATCTTATGAACCATGATAGTGAGATTGTTGAAATTTTCACAGAAGATGTATTTCTGTTGCCGCTTTAACAAAAAGTACTAAAAAACAGAATAATATAAATATTTTTGGGGGCTTCCATACAACAAACGTGATTTTTTTGCTCGATTTTGATAACGGCAACAGGTAGACGCTTGAAATATTCACAGAATATTAAGTTATATATGCACTTTAAAAATAAATAATTAAATTAAAATAAAACAAATATTGAAAGGGGGCTCCCATACAACAAATACGATTTTTTTGCCGTTTTATTAAATAATGGTACGGAACTCTTCGTGCGCGAGTCCGACTCGCACTTGGCCGATTGTTCTTTATATTTTTAACTATGCCACATAAAAATCCTTCCCTAGCTAGACAATAGATTAAAGCGAAAGTCTTTTTATTTATTTCACTTCTCGTTATAAATATGACTATTTGCTTTAAAATGGTGGAATCACAGAATACAGGTATCGTAATAATTAGTAAGTAATCTCAATAACTGTTTCTTAACGAGGATTTAGTTAAACTGTTTTTGGCACAGAGAGACCAACTTTTCCCAAAGGAACAAAATTCTCCACGGGTGTAACCGCGGGGCACTATCCCTGCTCGTGTCGCAACGGCTGTACTGGTGACCAAATTTTTAGTACATGAATAGCTTTAGTGAAGTAATAGGACATATGATACTTTTTCTTCCAATTTTCTGTAAAATCACGAGTATATCGATTCCTATTGCTTTAAGAAAATACATTGTTCTAAACTTAAGTGCATGGCTTTATATAATTCTCAAGATCTTCTTTTTCCACAAATAAAAAAGAAATGTGCTAACATTACACTCTAGCACGTTTTTCTGAAACAAAACTTGGATTTCAACCTATACGCAGACTAATGAGTACAAAGGGACCCAGGTCCCTCGTCGGGTATCTAGCCTCGCCACTTGTTCCGCTGGCCTAAGCAAATTTTCGCCCGGCTCTGTTGATTTTTCGTCGGATTCCTATTTCTTCACTTCTGATTATATTATTCCATACTTTGTATAAACAATGGCTCTCTCGTTACCAACCCTTTTGCACTATTGCCATTTTATATCATGCCAGGCTAAAACTTATGGAGAAGAAATTTTAGAAGAAGGAATTTTAAATACATCCCCTGTCAAAAAACATTTAATAAAGGATACAATCATCTAGCAAAAATAATCCAGATTATCCAATAAACCACTTTGGTACTTATCAATTTACTTTTATAAATTTTACAAGTTTAGTTTAGTGTCTTATTTTAAATTTCAAGATGTTTAACACACGCCCTAACTTAGGGCACGGTTGGTTGCAAATTGTGGTGTTACGGAGTTTTCGATGCTCGATGCCGACTCCCACTTAAATATTTTTTTAGTCTTTACATGTAGTGCAAATACGAATTCCTTAAACTCCCTTTAATATTTCACAAACAATTAGCCTGTTTCAATGTTTAATATTTTTAATAGATATTTTTGTATAACAAATAGAATTATTGTTGCAAAATCTTACTCCACACAATGTGAACATTTTATAAATATTTTTCTGGAGGTCTAACCGCGGTAAAAGGTTTTTGTATACGTTGCTTTTTGGCTCCTTTTGGCAGCTAATCCAATATTGACCAGCCCGGCGGGCTATTGACTTATGTTTGTATTACTCATAATAATTCCTCGGTTCCGCTCGCCTTTTATTATTCAAAATATTAATTTGCTTGAGTTGCTTTCTTTCACTTTTACTGAAGTATCTTCTGTGGATTTTTGTTAGTAATTATTGTTTCATTAACTTTGTTAAAAGTAACTTTGTTTAAACAATTACTTTATTAATACCATGAAGCTTATTAATTTTACTTATAATAGACTAAATCATTTTTATGATTCATTTAAAATTTTCACTTGCTTCTGTTGAAATATTATAAAATTAGGTTGGAAGGGTTTGTAAAGAACAGTTTCCGTTTATGACAAAGAGTTTTCTGTGGTATCTAAATGTTAATCTTTGGTCAGTCGTGCAAAAATTATGTTTTTAGGACTCGAACGAAAGTTACTCAACTGGAAATGTACCCTGGGTGTCGGCTGATACAAGCTTTATTAAACTTTCTCTTTTCCTTTAGAAATATTGTAATTTATATTCCTGTATGAAATTATTAATGTTTATTAATAACATAATGTGTGAATGAAGTGAAAAAATCATGTTTTCGCAAGAATTATTATACTATTATAAAATTAGAATAGGATTTACGTACTGACTTCTATTATACAATTACATTTTTAAATATTATTATACAATTACACATATCTTCAAAAATCAAATTATAAAAAAAAATTACCTACATAGGTTCATTCTTGACGAGAAGCTTTCTTAACTGTTTCTAAAATGACTTTTAACGTCCTTGGAAAATCTTATTATTAACGTCTTGATGCCTTCAAAGGCTTTATTTTATTTCGCGTCAATTTCTACAAAAGCGAAATGACTCCAATTTGAATATGTAATGGGGGCTTAGTATAATCGTTGCTGGCTTACACTAATAAAGGCGCTTCTCTAAAAAGCGAATCGTTTCAAAAGAATCGAACAATCGTTCGATTCGATTCGGGGGAGGGATAATTTATTCGAGTGTGGACCGCCATTTTGCGGCGGGGCGTTCTTCGCTATCGCACCGGAAGACGCTTTAAGACATTGATGCTGATTCTTTTTTTTATTATGCTCCCCTGATTCCCTTAAAGACGCTAATATAAGCGGCCATATATAAATAAGCTGCCTTTGTAAGGATTCCTCGATTTCGTAGACAGGAAGTGGAGGGACCCTCACCCACTGAAAACAATCTAAATTACATTTTCACGCAACTTCAAATGTCTTATTAATTACGTAAGACTTTTCAATGCAATAAATTTTCTTTTAACGCTCTCTTCTCCAAATCCGATTAATACACAATGCTGGCTCTGCATACTGATCACTCCATTGTATTTACCAGACTCAGGTTTTTCCGGATTCATTTTTTCTGGCAGTTACAAATCCAATTTCAAGTTTTCAGTTTGCATTACACTGAACTGAAAACAGAAACAATAAAAACGAATAATAACTAAAAACAGAAACAATAAAAACTAACAATCTTATTAAAATCATGGATCCAAAAAGCTCACTAATGCTTTCAATTCAAATAATTATAATTCTTGCATAGAAATATCATTATAAGCATAAGCAAAAAGCCTTTCATTTTGTTACCTAGCAAAAAAATATTAAATGAGCTCTGAGCTAATTTGATATCATAAATAAAAAATAAACTACAGAAACTATCGCACGAGCAACTTCTTTTTGTTTGTCTTTATTGATATCGCAGTTTTAATCCAAAAAGATTCCATAAAAAGACAACATTATAAATCCGCCATCTTGAATATTAAAAAACTAATAAAATATTTGAATTCAGCAGCCTCGAACAGAACTTAGTTTCATGAAATCGAAGTATAGTATAGTAATATAGTATCGAATACTAAACCGCTCATTAATGTTCTGAGAAACTAATCATTTAGATTCCAGGGGTAGTGGTATCGATGAAGATATCGATAGAGCAAAGCAGTGTATTAGTTTTTAAGTTATGCAATCCCAAAAAAATCTTACGTACACACACACACACACACACTTGATTTCTTAAGTGTCAAAACGTAAAGCAAACACAATCTCAGCTATTTCGATTTTCGGACCCATTATAGTAATTTCTCATTTTAAATAGAAGTTAACAACACATTATTTTAAAAATATTTAATTAAAGTTCAAATAAAAGGGCAATAGTATGTAGAAACCCCCCCCTTATATATAAAAATAAAATTAATTATATCTGAAGTGGAGTATACCGACGTACTCGCCAATTTGAATACGTGAAGACATGTGTAATTCTAACATATTATTGTTGCCTTTATTATTATTAAACATTAATGATATTTTGTAACCGTTATTAATGTTATTATTAAAGAAAGCTATGCAGAGAATTAATATTATTATTTGGCTGTGATCGTCTAATGGCGTAATCGTCTATTTGGACCCCTCGTTGTGACCGATAATAACCCCAGATCCTAAGAGGTATGGATTCAATCAGTCCCAGGTGTGAAAGAACAAAATCAAAACCCTAATTTTACATTATACCTACATTAAAAGCAATGGCCTATGACTAATCCTTAACCGCAGAACCACTAAGTCCTGATTAGCATTAGACCAGAATTTAAATTACTAAATGCGAGTTTCAGATTAAAATATATGCGATTTATTATCCTAACGTAGTCGAAGTACCCTAGCCTAAGTCACCCTATTCACCAGCCTAGCTACCTCCTTACAACTCCGAACATGTCTCGTAATAACACGGTTACCCCTCGAACACGATAGGCCTTGAAGTTATAACGACTATGACCGCATACCCCTTAAGTGAAGTCGTAATCCTATAGTAATGTATGAAATCGCCTTAAAGGAGAACTCTTAAACGGTAAGTAGTCCATCGATACACTAGTTATCTTGCCCTTAAGTAAACTTGTAACCTCATAGTAAAGTAGGAAAATCACCTTAAAAGGAAGAACCCTTAGACATATGAAAGTACTAACCACTAATAAACTCACTGGCTTCCCCTTAACTAAAGTTATACACTTATAATATAACGAAATCATTTAAGAGACAGACAGACCTATTTAATAACTAAATAAATTATTAGCAGGTACGCTATTGATCCCTTAATTAACCTATAACCTACACAACTAACCTGTCACCAGTTCTCTAGCTTGCGCTTAAGTGAAGGTCGGAACTAATAACAACATATATAAGGCATTAGGGAGACAAGCGGACCTATTAAGTACATAGATAAATTATTAGCAGACTAGCTATCGATCTCTTAAGCGAAGTTATAAAACTGTAATGTAATATGAAAGGTCACCATACGGATGAACTAACAGATTGAATATATATATAGATAAAACACGAATATACTCGCGGCCTGGCCCTTACGTAAATTACACAACCCTCTTAATAACACTTAAGAATGCACCACAGACTGACCGATAAGTTTAGTAATTGCATAAAGAGTCTGTTGACAACCCGTTAACAACCCCTAAGTGAAATTATAAAGTCGTAATGGTATTCGAGAAGCCACCCCAAAGGCAATCTAAGTATATAAAAAGACTACCACTATCCTTACTAGCTTCTCTTCTAATCTAATCTTATAATAATATATGTAGAATCGCCGTAAAGACAAACTAACAAATTAGAAGTAAATGTAACCCTGAAATACATCTACAGCCTACCCTTTAAATAAAGTTATAACACAGTCCTAACCGTAGGTATCCAGAAATCCCCATACATTCATAATTATTATTTTACCACTGAAACTCACGCCATCTGTGTAATAATCGTGGAATTACTCGGTCGATCGATATCTTAGCTAACTGTCTAATAATGGAGATATTGAGGAGGTCTTATAGAGGGCGCTAAGGGCGGACGATTTAGTATGGAAGTCTATCTAAATCTACCAATCCTAGTTTCCAGGTCGTTTACGGGTAACCCTAACTGGGAATCATCCAGGAAAATTCACATATACAACCATTCCTTAAGGGTTCGTAAGTTGTTCTATTCAGAATTATTGGGCCCGCCACCGAATTATCCCTTCGGCCAATTAAAGACTAACCGGTCAAACTTTCCATACATTTGCCTGTGCGTCGAAGTGCCCAGCTGGCGTCTCGTGGTCACGTGGGTGCGCAGAGTTCACATTTTAGTCTTCTGCGCAGGTACAGAGTCTAATCGTGTTACTCGACCTTTCTTCGACTAATTTACGTTGGTTCGGTTTTAGTTTAGTATCTCGCGACCCGGTCAGTACGAATTTCGTTCTTAGATCTAAAATTGAGTTTATGGTTACAAGCTATGGCGATTATCTACACTAGAATATAAAGTTTATGAAAACAGAACTATAAAATTGAGACAAAACCTAACGCTCGCCTAACTCATACACTAGGTTGTTCCTACTTGATCGCCAAAATGAATATTGAAAATTAATTATGTATAACTTGAATTTGAATAGCCTTAAGGGCCTAGGGTACCGTCTGGTCTTAAGCGGTTGTCAATTGTATCGTACTTATTATCTGACTGACGTCTTGGAACCTTTAACAAGGAAGGTATATAACGACCAACTCCTGACAGACTCGTAGATAGGTTTAATCAAACTAGCTTACCTTGTGGCTTCGCCCTCCTGTCATTTAGTAATTGAGTTAATAGATAACCTTTATCCTTCGTACACCGTGCCTTAAACTGTTCTTTAGGATAGGTAAGCAGTGCTCCCCGCCAACTCCTACATTTATAACGCTGCGGAGGTGGCAAACAACCAGACGACCATGTATTTATCCTTACTACTATGACTAACTACGGAACTAAAGGGACCATCTCGTTATTATTTGAATATAACCTACGATCGGTCGGTTCGAACCCGAGGCTCCTTAAGTTTAAATAGCCGCTAGTCCGGAGAAGCTATACTCGCCCGAAACATATGCCGTGCAAGCTAAGTTCACAAGAAATAATAAAATAGGTGTGCGATTACGCACATGGTTAAGTGGTGAATTGTTCATCAGAGTAATTAAGGCGACAGAACACCTAGTTTGACACACAATAAATATGTTTAAGGTGGATTGTAAGGAAGACATATCCACACTCAGGACCCGGCGCATTAGCCAGATCAAGTAAGGGTTAGCCCTTTCTGAGTGTTTAGAACTTAACGTTTCGGCTTTCCATACAACAATTCAGAGCCTCATCAGTTAGTAGAGAATTGTGTATGATTATACTAATACGTCTTCAACGGGGTGATTCATGGTGAAGAATAAAACAAATCCTGACCCACTAACGTCACCTCATAGCCTGTTAATAAAGTTTGGTCAATGTTGAAGTTCTGTCATCTTTATCTTAAATGGCTTAGTCAAAACATAAATTAAACAGTATAAAGCAATAAAATAAAGCTTAGATAGTCTAATTAAAAATTAGACTCTCTAGATTAATGTCGCGGCTCTGAAAAACATATGAGGTTTACGTTTATTTTTACACAGGAAACAAATATTTAAATATGAACACAATAATACTTAGCTTTCCAAATCTATCCGTCGCAATAATGGGTGGAGTGGAGGTACTATTTATCTATGGATTCCTTAAGGAGATTGGGTTAAAAATCCCACATTAAATTTTAGCCACCCATTACCTAAACGGCATCTAACAGTTCAGCTTCCCCACTCGACGCCGGTGAAGGGTGGAACTGGAGCCAACCCAGATTTAGGTTTTATCAGCCCCCTCACACCCTTAGATTCCTGAAGCCTGCAGTTATCCTAGTATGTCTCTAACATCAAGCCCCAATCTTCCCTAATCTTATAACAAGCCAGACCCCGCTTGAGGAACCCCTACTGTGACTGCCCCGTCCTCGCCTACCTCTATCTACCAAGGGTCTGCTCGCTTTGGGGCCACTATACCGCAAAGCAGCACGATATTGTAATTTAAGATTGTTATGATAATAAATAGTGAATATATGGATACCATTAACATAATAACGAATTACATGCAACAAAGTCGTACAACTTTGATGAGCACCCACTAAATCGTGTAGGGTTTCCTTTAATAGGAATTCAAGACAAGGTTCACACAAGGATCACCTACTCAACATATATATGCACAGCAAGGGCCACACAAGGATTACCCTAGCAAGTCCTTTGGGGGGTCCCTTCACATCGACTCAGATCAGTGCGAGTAACCACGGCCCAGGGGCCCGCGTAGGGTTTTATCCAGTGAGGATATCCAAACTCATACACATACACGCTCTAAAGGGAATACACAAGATTTACCCTAGCCTTAACCCTAAGCTTAGCCGATTTCCTATCTAATCAGATCAGGGCTTAATTACGGGGTTTTCCTCCCACAAGGTATCACAAAATTTACAACATCATGTTAAAAGACACCGATCCCGGCAGGAACCTTTTACTCCACTAGATTTCCTACAGAAATCGGCAATCTCTTTTCCTTAGAGAGTACATAGCCAACAATGTCAACAAATTACCTCTGCATTCTCAATAAGTAAGGGTTTCTTTCTTCTCTATCCCAAATTTACAACTAAAATCCCGGACTAAATCCCAACCAAAAAGTCAAACACTTTCAATTTTCCCCAACCAACCCTTCACTTTATCCAAGGTGGCATCTTACACGGTCCCTTACACAGTCCTTACGCCATCGTATAAAGGAAGCCCCTCACAAGCCCCATAGTACAAACCCATCAATAATAAGTTGATATTGCTAGCCTCAGTTCTCACAAAAGACACTTACTGATATTTGATGTAGGCGAAACGTGCACGGCGTCGGTATTAAATTTCTTCAAATCTTTGTGCGTCCTGTCCTTCCCACTTCCTCAGGAACCTTGAACCCAGCCAGCCTCTCGTCACGTCGACAATGGAAAAGGGTGCCGCAACTGACGCCTATCGCTTATAACCGTTCTCCCCTCCCCCCCGATAGACGCGGCCTGAACGCGTGGCGTGTCTAGGGATTGTGGCGCCAGTTAATTTCTTCTTTATTTTACTTCCACGTGTACCCACGTGCTTCGCATTTTAGTGGCCAGTTACTTTATAGTAATAATCGAACAATCATATCGAAATCGTAAACCGATTCTACTAAACTCTTTACCTGCCGAACTAGTTTCTCCGCTTCTTTGTGACTCGATTATACAGCTTCGATTAATTTACACATTGAAGGCTCGTCGTAAGCGGCGCGGAGCCTACTCTACTATCCCTCTCGCACCCTACGATATTTATAACAATTAACTGAAAATAATCGATCGATATTCTCCATATATTTTAACCTCCTGGTTATCTGCTACTTTACGAATCGGTCGTATTTAACGAGTAATTATTTTTCTTTGTGTTGATGATTCTAGGATCCCACTGCGATTTACGCCTTATGGCGTAGATATAAATATATTAATCTAAGACCGGTGAGGACATCCGGGCCACTCACTCACTTAATACTTCATTGGTCTCCTTTCTATCCATTTATTAGGAGTATCCGATCGGTATGAATTACGAAGGTGATTAATCAAATTTATATTTATTATTGATAAATTCTATCTTTAATTCACCTGCTCTCTTAAAACTTAAATTAGCATGTCAACACCGTGTCGTGGGGTCCAGATTATTACAATTCTTTATAAAAGGCTTGGGACCACTACAATCCTCCCCAACAAGTCATAAATGTACACTTATCAGTTGTGACTTGTTTCTTAATTAACCACTGGATCTCTACCCATAAGTTTTAAGACCTCGACTCGAAACTCAAACCTAGTTCAATAATAACATATAAATTACTCGAGACTTAGTCTGACCTTAAGTCAAACATAACGCTAACCTTAACCTAAAAATCCCTACGTTAACCAAAATTTAAAACCCTCATGTTTACCTAAACCTAATAAACCTAATGTTAACTCAAACCCTATAAACCTCATGTTAACCTAGACCTCCTAAACATATCCGTAACCTAAGCCTAAAAATCCTCATTTTTACCTAACCCTAATAACTCTTATGTTAACCTAAACCCTATAAACCTCATGTTAACCTAGACCTCCTAAACATACCCGTAACCTAAGCCTTATAATTCTCATGTTTACCTAAACCTAATAACCCTAATATTATCCTTACATTAATCCTAGCTTCGCCTCCAGTAAAAGAGAAATCGAGATATCCTGTAATTTCCTTGGGGAGCGGTATCACGACTAGTACACAAAGCCCCTTATACAACAATGAAAACTTCTTAATCCACTTCACCCTCACAATTGAGTTGTCAGTTCTACGCGCTTTTACCAATCTGTTCCTAGCCTCCCTCTACTCTCTCGTTTATTATCGACGGTTTCCCTTCCATTCCTCCGTCGTAACGTCAACTTAGTTCACTCTAAAACATAACCATACATCCACCCTATTAAAACCAGCCTTAGCAACTAAAGTTCAAATCGGTCTCTCGACACCACTCATTTCTAACGAATCATACTTAATGGACATCTCTCATCCTATAATCAACCTCAACTCCAAGGTTCTTACATTAGATATTAGTGAATCTCACACTATAGTACCGTACCCAGACGATCACTTATCCAACTCGATTTAGTCTGGTCCTAGTTGCCTTATAATGTTATTCATTAGTCTAACTCAATTTATGGTTTAAAGCGCTGTACTCAATAAGCTACGATCACCAGTAAGAGCTTTCTTATCAAATAATGAAAGATAACTATGACGAACACAGCTTCAGTTAAGGACCACTGGCTTCACTCAACCTCAGCCCGCGACTACTCAGGAACCCACCCTGTCGAAACAAAGTCAGTCCCCTGCAGCTCCACGTTAGGAAACAACCGATATAATAGATAGTTATGAAGAAACTAGTAGCTCAAAGACAGTAATGATTGGAAGCAAGCAGTTGAGTTTGTCCATTTGATGATAATCCGGAACAAACAGTTGAGTTTGTCCTCTATTAGCTGTAGATAATTATGACGGATATGCTTCGGTTAAGGACCAAGGGCCTCACTCAATCTAGGCTCATTATGATATTTATGCTTCGATTAAGGACCAAAGGCCTCACTCAACCTAGGCTCATTATGATAGATATAGTAGTTCCAATATGACGATGATGTTTGGACGCAAACAGTTGAGTTTGTCCATTTGACGATATTCGGACGCAAACAGTTAAGTTTGGCCCATTATTAACTGTAGATAATTATGATAGATATAGTAGTTAGAACATGGCGATGATGTTTAGACGCAACAGTTGAGTTTGTCCATTTGACGATATTCGGACGCAAACAGTTAAGTTTGGCCCATTATTAACTGTAGATAATTATGATAGATATAGTAGTTAGAACATGGCGATGATGTTTAGACGCAACAGTTGAGTTTGCCCCTTATTAGTCATAGGTAATCATGACGGATATGCTTCGGTTAAGGACCAAGGGCCTCACTTAATCTAGGCTTGTTATGATATTTATGCTTCGATTAAGGACCAAAGGCCTCACTCAACTTCCGCTCGTCGTGATAGTTATAGTAGTTTTAATACGGCGATTATATTCGAACGCAAACAATTAAGTTTGACCATCTGATGACGTTCGGAAACAGGCAGTTGAGTTTGTCCATTTTTAGCTGTAGGTAATTGTGATAGACATAGTAGTTTGAATATGGCGATGATGGTTGGACGCAAACAGTTGGGTTTGTCCATTCGATGGTATCCAGGAATAAACAGTTAAGTTTGTCCCTTAGACGACGTTCGAAAGCAATCAGATGAAATTGTCCATTTTATGACATCCGGAAGCAACCAGTTGGGTTTGTCCATTTTTAGGTGTAGGTAGCTATGATAGATATAGTAGCTATAAGGTGGCGATGACGTTTGGACGCAAACAGTTGAGTTTGTCCATTCGATGACGTTCGGAAGCAAACAGTTAAGTTTGCCCACTACCAGCCGTAGGTAATTAGAACGGATATGACGGACATGCTTCGGTTAAGGACCAAGGGCCTCACTCAACTTCCGCTCGTCGTGATAGTTATAGTAGATTAAATATGGCGATAATGTTAGAGGGTTGTTCATTTAATGATATTAAGAAACAAATATTAAATTGTTATCAGCAACTATAAGAACCGGTCGTGAAATTTCGAACCTTGTGTAATAATGCTGATACTAGAGCGGCCTAACCCCATACCCCGAATATCCCCCTCCTCCCCTTAACTACTCACCCACCATTCAGGTTAAGTCTGACTTCCACTAACGACATATACTTATGTATGTATACCTCCACACACTTATACAAACATACACCGGAAGCGATCCATCAAAACAGTAGTTGCCGGAACATTAAAACCTCCCTGAATCCCACAAGGCAAATTTGTTAGGGCTGCCACACCCACGTTTTTTTTTTTTTTTTTTTTTTTTTTTTTTTTTTTTTTTTTTTTTTTTTTTTTTCCCCGGCGACTTAAACACATCTCCAGCATAACACCTTTTGCTTCTTCAGTTAAGGACCTGACTCTCCCACCATTAAGGCAGGGCCCGACCTCAACTTCGACACATATACACATGTATGCATACTGATATGTATACACACACATAGACATGCACCGCCCGCGGTCACTCAGGGATCGCACCTGCCAAAACATTACGACCCCCTGCAACTCACACGGCAAAAATCTCAGGGGTTACACTAACCATGTATAAAAATCCAAAATCATTTCAATTCACGACTCGTACCAAATTAAATAATAACCTTGTCCTACTCGGCTGGGTTTAATAATTTTGCCTTAGTTTCACATCTACATAGCAGGTAATAGTATCTATCCACGTTCTAGCTCACTTCTAATCCTACATTGAACCTAATTTATATATATATATATTTATATTTCATGCGAATCCTAATTCTGAATAAACGTTAATACAGTTTAATAAACACTTATTATGTTGACCCCTCCCCTAACAACTCCACCATTTATCCTGTGGTACCCTCCCCTCATGTAATGTACATTTTATTTCTAACTGCCCTTAACATGACTACACTAACAAAACCCGGTCCCTGACCTTTGCCAATGGTTTTAATCCCCGACACATACCTCATTTCTCAGTTGCTACATATCACCTACTCAACAAACCCTTTGAACAGATAATACTTATTAACAATAACCTATTTAGTTCAAAAGGAACATGTTAATAGGCATAGCCGACCCGAACACCACCTAATACCCTCCCTCACCCTACCTTACCTTTAAATACGTTACATTCCCTAATCCGATTTGTGTATATATATATATATATATATACATACATAAGTGCACTTCCCGTCTACATTTCAGTATCACACTTCCAATTCATTACTTTCATAAATAATATCACAATAGGTTAAACCCTTTGACATTACCGGTCCGCCTAGTAATAAAATATTTATCGGCAAGCAAAACGTAATATAATTTGTCAAGCAAAAGCATGAGCTAAAAGTATCCTAAAATTTGATTCTAATAGCCCGTGACCGGTAGCAACGAATCTATAAAAGATGATCTAAACCTAACGTCTACATTCGATCGCACAGAATCACCTCAGACAGCTCCGTTGGCGAAACACCTCACGCTCGCGCCAAGACCCCGGGAAACTCCGAGTTCAAATCCCCGCTCGAGCGCACACCCTTTTCTCCTTTCGTTTATATTATTTGATATAATTTTCTTTCACCATATCATATCCCTAAACTAACAACTCACAAAGTACATTTAGTCGTTTTAACATCTACTGTTTACTTTGTTAAGGTTACCTTCTACCAGACATGAATCTTCCCGTTGGAGGAAGTTCACCTGGTCTAAGGGCTTAACAGACGTCACCGTCAAGTGAAACAGTAATTAGATGTTCGTACTTTGGAATACCCTTTTAACTAAACTTATAAACCGATAATTACACATATATACAGATATGTCTAAATGGCCTATGGGGATGATCCCAACTTACTAAGTCAGCGCTACTTAGTATAAAATTAAAGTACTGAGATGGATGAGGCCTACTTTAGCTAATATCTTAGTGACCTTATGACCTTACTTCTGCATTAACATTCCAAATGCTCGCTATCCCGCCTTTCAATGCATTCCCTAATCATAAATTAGCTCACTCTAACTCTTCAATAGTAAAATGATACATTTAGGCTGCACCCTACTTCAATGGGTTTCTGCTTGGTTTTAAAATCGATTTCGCTGTCCTATGGCAAGTTCCAAACCGAAAATAACATGGCCTTCTACATTCTTTGACTAGCAGATTACTGCATTTGGTTGCGCGGTTTCTGTCCAAACCATTTTTTTTTAAGAAAATTACGGCCGAATTTCCCGTTTTTCTATTTTTAATTCATAACTCGTTATCAACAAGTAGCGAGAGCATAATTTATTTCATGACATGTTAAATAACTACATAGCTAGAAAATTACTGTAATTTAATTTTTATATCGCATGTGATGTAACTGTAATCAAATATTTCCCCCCCTTTACGCTAAGTTGTGGGTCTATCTATAATATTTTTACGCCACTGGAAAACGAGCTCTATCTGAAACTAACATTGTCGACTCCCGCTACACACCCGTATAGCAAAGGTATATGTGCGTTGGGGCCCTCTTAAATGCTCGTTATTTTATTATGTCCTCTCCCTCCCCCAGCATATAAGACCTTTATTCCACAGTGCCCCCCCCCCCTCTAAATAATAATTCTACGTATATAGACAGTTCATTAAGGCCACACCAACTATACTGATCTCTAACCTATGTCCATACGGTAATACGCCTCGCGACAGGCCACTAAAGTCCATAAGGGGGTTCCCTTTTTTATAAATAGTACGGCTAACTCCTCCACTCTATCAGTTGACAATCACAAGTTCAAGAATCCTTCCATAAAACACCTGCGAATTTATATACTTATCCACATCTACTTACGCACACATATACGTACAAACCAACACTCACAAGCTTATTCGAAACGTACTCACAACATTAAGCTAAGGTCCATAATTATTGAATAGTGCTATCCAATAATAAATTTATTCGAATCTAGTTTTTAAACATTTTCTTAAACCTATGTTATGGCAATATGCATATAGGTACTACCACATAGAAGTTCAGATTGAACGAGACTAGTAAGATTTATCTTACGAATACCGTTCCCTAGGTTTCGGATGATTGAGATATACGAGTATGTATTTATAAATAAGGTTATTAGATCATACCCCTGCCTACCATTCTATAAATGTAATTTTAATTTTGCGTATTAGCCGTAATTTTATGTCTACATATTACTAGTAATGCCTTCCTATATCTAAGCCTAAGTCGTAGAATATATCTTACTATACTAGTACCTAGATAGATGTACTGTACTACCTAACTAAAAAATAAAAACCATTCTTTTACACTAATTTAACATGGTTTTATCCTAAACTTGGCCTACAATTCCCATATATGCTATATTAAAGTATGTGTCTATAACTAAGCTTAAGTAACAAACAACTACAAAATGCCTTCTAAACAAGATTTATATCTTGTATATTGGTTCTATTCTGTCACACCAGTCACCAACTCAAATCCATTTTAATGACCTCTCATCCGTTGTACGACAACAAAATGTAGGCTTTTACAGCCTATTTTAGTTCTATATCCTATCCTGGTAACGGCAACACATATGTAAAAACCCCCCTCCGTTTATAAAAATAATAAAATTATTTAAATTTGAACTCACGTGGAGTATACCGACGTACTCGCCAATTTGAATACGTGAAGACATGTGTAATTCTAACATATTATTGTTGCCTTTATTATTATTAAACATTAATGATATTTTGTAACCGTTATTAATGTTATTATTAAAGAAAGCTATGCAGAGAATTAATATTATTATTTGGCTGTGATCGTCTAATGGCGTAATCGTCTATTTGGACCCCTCGTTGTGACCGATAATAACCCCAGATCCTAAGAGGTATGGATTCAATCAGTCCCAGGTGTGAAAGAACAAAATCAAAACCCTAATTTTACATTATACCTACATTAAAAGCAATGGCCTATGACTAATCCTTAACCGCAGAACCACTAAGTCCTGATTAGCATTAGACCAGAATTTAAATTACTAAATGCGAGTTTCAGATTAAAATATATGCGATTTATTATCCTAACGTAGTCGAAGTACCCTAGCCTAAGTCACCCTATTCACCAGCCTAGCTACCTCCTTACAACTCCGAACATGTCTCGTAATAACACGGTTACCCCTCGAACACGATAGGCCTTGAAGTTATAACGACTATGACCGCATACCCCTTAAGTGAAGTCGTAATCCTATAGTAATGTATGAAATCGCCTTAAAGGAGAACTCTTAAACGGTAAGTAGTCCATCGATACACTAGTTATCTTGCCCTTAAGTAAACTTGTAACCTCATAGTAAAGTAGGAAAATCACCTTAAAAGGAAGAACCCTTAGACATATGAAAGTACTAACCACTAATAAACTCACTGGCTTCCCCTTAACTAAAGTTATACACTTATAATATAACGAAATCATTTAAGAGACAGACAGACCTATTTAATAACTAAATAAATTATTAGCAGGTACGCTATTGATCCCTTAATTAACCTATAACCTACACAACTAACCTGTCACCAGTTCTCTAGCTTGCGCTTAAGTGAAGGTCGGAACTAATAACAACATATATAAGGCATTAGGGAGACAAGCGGACCTATTAAGTACATAGATAAATTATTAGCAGACTAGCTATCGATCTCTTAAGCGAAGTTATAAAACTGTAATGTAATATGAAAGGTCACCATACGGATGAACTAACAGATTGAATATATATATAGATAAAACACGAATATACTCGCGGCCTGGCCCTTACGTAAATTACACAACCCTCTTAATAACACTTAAGAATGCACCACAGACTGACCGATAAGTTTAGTAATTGCATAAAGAGTCTGTTGACAACCCGTTAACAACCCCTAAGTGAAATTATAAAGTCGTAATGGTATTCGAGAAGCCACCCCAAAGGCAATCTAAGTATATAAAAAGACTACCACTATCCTTACTAGCTTCTCTTCTAATCTAATCTTATAATAATATATGTAGAATCGCCGTAAAGACAAACTAACAAATTAGAAGTAAATGTAACCCTGAAATACATCTACAGCCTACCCTTTAAATAAAGTTATAACACAGTCCTAACCGTAGGTATCCAGAAATCCCCATACATTCATAATTATTATTTTACCACTGAAACTCACGCCATCTGTGTAATAATCGTGGAATTACTCGGTCGATCGATATCTTAGCTAACTGTCTAATAATGGAGATATTGAGGAGGTCTTATAGAGGGCGCTAAGGGCGGACGATTTAGTATGGAAGTCTATCTAAATCTACCAATCCTAGTTTCCAGGTCGTTTACGGGTAACCCTAACTGGGAATCATCCAGGAAAATTCACATATACAACCATTCCTTAAGGGTTCGTAAGTTGTTCTATTCAGAATTATTGGGCCCGCCACCGAATTATCCCTTCGGCCAATTAAAGACTAACCGGTCAAACTTTCCATACATTTGCCTGTGCGTCGAAGTGCCCAGCTGGCGTCTCGTGGTCACGTGGGTGCGCAGAGTTCACATTTTAGTCTTCTGCGCAGGTACAGAGTCTAATCGTGTTACTCGACCTTTCTTCGACTAATTTACGTTGGTTCGGTTTTAGTTTAGTATCTCGCGACCCGGTCAGTACGAATTTCGTTCTTAGATCTAAAATTGAGTTTATGGTTACAAGCTATGGCGATTATCTACACTAGAATATAAAGTTTATGAAAACAGAACTATAAAATTGAGACAAAACCTAACGCTCGCCTAACTCATACACTAGGTTGTTCCTACTTGATCGCCAAAATGAATATTGAAAATTAATTATGTATAACTTGAATTTGAATAGCCTTAAGGGCCTAGGGTACCGTCTGGTCTTAAGCGGTTGTCAATTGTATCGTACTTATTATCTGACTGACGTCTTGGAACCTTTAACAAGGAAGGTATATAACGACCAACTCCTGACAGACTCGTAGATAGGTTTAATCAAACTAGCTTACCTTGTGGCTTCGCCCTCCTGTCATTTAGTAATTGAGTTAATAGATAACCTTTATCCTTCGTACACCGTGCCTTAAACTGTTCTTTAGGATAGGTAAGCAGTGCTCCCCGCCAACTCCTACATTTATAACGCTGCGGAGGTGGCAAACAACCAGACGACCATGTATTTATCCTTACTACTATGACTAACTACGGAACTAAAGGGACCATCTCGTTATTATTTGAATATAACCTACGATCGGTCGGTTCGAACCCGAGGCTCCTTAAGTTTAAATAGCCGCTAGTCCGGAGAAGCTATACTCGCCCGAAACATATGCCGTGCAAGCTAAGTTCACAAGAAATAATAAAATAGGTGTGCGATTACGCACATGGTTAAGTGGTGAATTGTTCATCAGAGTAATTAAGGCGACAGAACACCTAGTTTGACACACAATAAATATGTTTAAGGTGGATTGTAAGGAAGACATATCCACACTCAGGACCCGGCGCATTAGCCAGATCAAGTAAGGGTTAGCCCTTTCTGAGTGTTTAGAACTTAACGTTTCGGCTTTCCATACAACAATTCAGAGCCTCATCAGTTAGTAGAGAATTGTGTATGATTATACTAATACGTCTTCAACGGGGTGATTCATGATGAAGAATAAAACAAATCCTGACCCACTAACGTCACCTCATAGCCTGTTAATAAAGTTTGGTCAATGTTGAAGTTCTGTCATCTTTATCTTAAATGGCTTAGTCAAAACATAAATTAAACAGTATAAAGCAATAAAATAAAGCTTAGATAGTCTAATTAAAAATTAGACTCTCTAGATTAATGTCGCGGCTCTGAAAAACATATGAGGTTTACGTTTATTTTTACACAGGAAACAAATATTTAAATATGAACACAATAATACTTAGCTTTCCAAATCTATCCGTCGCAATAATGGGTGGAGTGGAGGTACTATTTATCTATGGATTCCTTAAGGAGATTGGGTTAAAAATCCCACATTAAATTTTAGCCACCCATTACCTAAACGGCATCTAACAGTTCAGCTTCCCCACTCGACGCCGGTGAAGGGTGGAACTGGAGCCAACCCAGATTTAGGTTTTATCAGCCCCCTCACACCCTTAGATTCCTGAAGCCTGCAGTTATCCTAGTATGTCTCTAACATCAAGCCCCAATCTTCCCTAATCTTATAACAAGCCAGACCCCGCTTGAGGAACCCCTACTGTGACTGCCCCGTCCTCGCCTACCTCTATCTACCAAGGGTCTGCTCGCTTTGGGGCCACTATACCGCAAAGCAGCACGATATTGTAATTTAAGATTGTTATGATAATAAATAGTGAATATATGGATACCATTAACATAATAACGAATTACATGCAACAAAGTCGTACAACTTTGATGAGCACCCACTAAATCGTGTAGGGTTTCCTTTAATAGGAATTCAAGACAAGGTTCACACAAGGATCACCTACTCAACATATATATGCACAGCAAGGGCCACACAAGGATTACCCTAGCAAGTCCTTTGGGGGGTCCCTTCACATCGACTCAGATCAGTGCGAGTAACCACGGCCCAGGGGCCCGCGTAGGGTTTTATCCAGTGAGGATATCCAAACTCATACACATACACGCTCTAAAGGGAATACACAAGATTTACCCTAGCCTTAACCCTAAGCTTAGCCGATTTCCTATCTAATCAGATCAGGGCTTAATTACGGGGTTTTCCTCCCACAAGGTATCACAAAATTTACAACATCATGTTAAAAGACACCGATCCCGGCAGGAACCTTTTACTCCACTAGATTTCCTACAGAAATCGGCAATCTCTTTTCCTTAGAGAGTACATAGCCAACAATGTCAACAAATTACCTCTGCATTCTCAATAAGTAAGGGTTTCTTTCTTCTCTATCCCAAATTTACAACTAAAATCCCGGACTAAATCCCAACCAAAAAGTCAAACACTTTCAATTTTCCCCAACCAACCCTTCACTTTATCCAAGGTGGCATCTTACACGGTCCCTTACACAGTCCTTACGCCATCGTATAAAGGAAGCCCCTCACAAGCCCCATAGTACAAACCCATCAATAATAAGTTGATATTGCTAGCCTCAGTTCTCACAAAAGACACTTACTGATATTTGATGTAGGCGAAACGTGCACGGCGTCGGTATTAAATTTCTTCAAATCTTTGTGCGTCCTGTCCTTCCCACTTCCTCAGGAACCTTGAACCCAGCCAGCCTCTCGTCACGTCGACAATGGAAAAGGGTGCCGCAACTGACGCCTATCGCTTATAACCGTTCTCCCCTCCCCCCCGATAGACGCGGCCTGAACGCGTGGCGTGTCTAGGGATTGTGGCGCCAGTTAATTTCTTCTTTATTTTACTTCCACGTGTACCCACGTGCTTCGCATTTTAGTGGCCAGTTACTTTATAGTAATAATCGAACAATCATATCGAAATCGTAAACCGATTCTACTAAACTCTTTACCTGCCGAACTAGTTTCTCCGCTTCTTTGTGACTCGATTATACAGCTTCGATTAATTTACACATTGAAGGCTCGTCGTAAGCGGCGCGGAGCCTACTCTACTATCCCTCTCGCACCCTACGATATTTATAACAATTAACTGAAAATAATCGATCGATATTCTCCATATATTTTAACCTCCTGGTTATCTGCTACTTTACGAATCGGTCGTATTTAACGAGTAATTATTTTTCTTTGTGTTGATGATTCTAGGATCCCACTGCGATTTACGCCTTATGGCGTAGATATAAATATATTAATCTAAGACCGGTGAGGACATCCGGGCCACTCACTCACTTAATACTTCATTGGTCTCCTTTCTATCCATTTATTAGGAGTATCCGATCGGTATGAATTACGAAGGTGATTAATCAAATTTATATTTATTATTGATAAATTCTATCTTTAATTCACCTGCTCTCTTAAAACTTAAATTAGCATGTCAACACCGTGTCGTGGGGTCCAGATTATTACAATTCTTTATAAAAGGCTTGGGACCACTACAAGTAGATACATAATAGTCGCATTTTTACTATGTCATTTTAAATAATAACACAACTATAAATAACCAGCACCAACACTATTTGTTTCAAATGCTACGAAAAATATTCTATTCGCAGTCAAACAGAAAATACCTGCGTGATTTACAACAGTCTTTAGAAGCTCGCGATACGGCCTTCATCACCTTGGGGATGACCCCACATCCCTCAAGCTTCACGCCTGATAATATAGGGGATAGTGTCGTTATTCCCTAGGGATTTGTCAAACAAATGCTTCGCTATGTATCGAAAAAATCGCCGTCTTACTAGTGGCCATTAAGGCTATTTATGGGTGATTCTCCGGAGCTTTTTTATTAATAAAACGTATATTATGCGCACAAGTGCGCTTTATATCGCTGTCCTTTATTCTTCGCCGGCATTATCGTCCATCTTTGGACATCTTATATTATTGATTCTGTATTGAAGAGAAATAAATGCTTTCTTTTCTATTCATATTGTTAAATAAGCGACGCAAGGTTTCCTAATATTTTTGTTATGATTTCTTCCCTTCAAATATCTTATGCAGGTAAAGATTTCAATGTGTTTACTCAACATTCGGCGACACAAAGTAGTTATGCAAACAGCAAGATATTGATACGGAAACTTTGTGACGGAACACAAACAAAAGTTACATTTGTTATGATATATACGAACATCAGTGAAGAATCTACGTAGAAATGTAATACTTATTGTGATCTAAATAAATCTATAGCATTTGCAATAAGACAAGGTTGCAGGTATAAAAATAAAATTATTACTAATTTTTTTTTTTTAAGGTAAAGTAACTATTCTGATATAGCTGGAGTTAATATCAACAGAGCTTACATTCGTAATGCCGTTTAAATCTGGTGTAACTTGATTTATGGAGTTTTAGGCCATAGTATTTTAAATAACTTATAAAAAATATCAAACTTTTACGTCACATTTTACATTTATTTAAACACTTTAAATTTATTTAAAGTTTCAGAAAAGTAATTGTAATAAAAATAACAAAATAAGTATCAAGAATATTTTCTGTGATTCTTGATATTTAATTAAAAGTGGGATGAAAAAAATGAACAACACCAATTGTTTTGTTACAAAAAATACCACAGCTAAACAATTCCACAGCTATTAGCTAATAACATAAATGATATTTGTGTTCAAAATTTTTAATAAAACTAAAACGGACTTGAAACACCAATAAAATCCTGAAGCAGCTTTAATTATTTCAATTAAAATTCTGAGAATCGCACTCCTTCCCACAATCACTGGTTACTGCGGGTGTAAAATCATTAATACCAAACCGAATAACGCATTAAAAGTAACAGCTTGGCGTGATTTGGTAACAGTCGTAGTCGTCTTGCTCACTGTAGGGAAATCTGAAAATTATACTGAAGCTTTGGGAATGGTTAGAAGCGATAACCGTAGCTTGTAAATGATAATAATTTCAAAATTCAATAACTATATATTTTTTTTACATAATACAGATTTAGTGATAACGTTGATAGTGTTAAGTGTTAACAGATTTGATGGTTAACAGTATCAGCACTTATTAATTAATATGTATTCATATTATATATATATTCTAAAACAATACCTTTAATCGAAGCATTTACAGGGGGATATATCGTCTAAAATCTTTGAAAACCTTCGAACTTGGTATCGGTAGTATACCCAAGACCACTTGTTTTATAATATTAACGGAAAGAATTGGGGCGTGGGCTATGTCGGAGCCGTGGCCGCTTAACTTTGGAGATTCGTGAATTTGATGCCGTGATTAAATTTATGTCAAAAAAGATACCGGGTAAGTGCAAGTCGGCCTAACACACCGAGAGTTCCGTACCATCGAATATTTCACGAGATCTACTCGCACTTTTATTAAGAAGGAATCCATAATAACACATATTATGTAAATATATGCTCTAAACGAAAGAGCCCTTTAAGGTCGGATAGTTCAGACATACAGCCAGAGAGAGAGGCAGACAAGAAGACAGACAGACCAACAGAAAAACAGATAGGGTAAGCTTATTAATAGGGGTACATTAGCCCCCAATTTTGTACGTATTTTCAACTGCAGCTGCCAGCAGTTTTTTTATCAATTTACATACACCCTGACTCCACAGTTTTATACGCCAATCGATAGCAACGACTTGCGTCTACAGATGTAGGCGCAGGTGTTCCTTCGCAATTGATCCGTGTAGATTTCGCAACCGTTTCGATATCGGTCACAGATTTTTTTTCGTTCATGTAATTAATGATATATATATAAATTATTTAGTATTCTGTTAAACACCATCACAAGCCTTCGAAGGTGTTAAAGGATGACTCCCGGGCTTCTTATTCTGGCAAGACACAAAAACTAAGTTTAAGGTAATATGCCTCACCTTGCTGTGTTTTTTTTGTTTCTGATATCTAAGGTGCCAAAGTACATAATCTGCGTATCGCAACTTTTTGTAAAACACCTGTCTGCTGCAGCTTAAAGAAGTTCTATCAAATTTACGTCAAAAAAATCAACCTCAAGGGTACACTTAATAAGTCACAAGTCTGGCCCCACATGGAGTACTGCTGTCATCTCTGGCGAGTACACCTAGATACCAGCTTGGCCCTTTTGACTATGTTCAAAGACGAACTGTGAGAATTGTCAAAAAATTATTTGTATTCTGAAGAATTGTTTGAAAGGATGCTGCTTTATACGATTGTACCACTCGTCATCGGTAGGTAGTTTGTCCTCACATATTTGAACCTAAAAAATAAAAAAAAAATTTAAAAATCAAAAGCTTAATATAAATGTTGTGGTTTAATTCCAAAAAACTAGTCATAGATAATTATATATTAAAGTAACTAAAAACCGAAAACGAAAAGAGAAGTCGTAAAATTACATTACTTTTTACACCAATCTACCAAAGAAAGGTCAACAATGTAAGCTCTTAATACCAGCATAACCGTTTAATCTAGCCCTCTGCTATAACGTTACCAATTCGGAAGGCGTGCCTCGGAGCCATATTCTTATAAATTAATTACTTGTAATCTACTCGTGAAACGAGACTTACTGAAATGAAGTTACAACCTGTGAGGCTCAAGGGTTCAGTTACGACTTAATGTCATCGGAGGACTACCCGGAATCAGAAATGAGCCTCTGTCTGAGGCAGGTTGTTAATAAGGCACACATGTCGCGAGTCTTAAACGAGACTTAGTTTTAATTTGTTGGGATTATACATTGTATTAGTAATGTTTTATAAAGGAGATTCATTTTTTCTGTCTAGCTCAACCCAGAAACGAATTTAGTAGTTTATTATTTTTCATCACACTTACGCGTAATAAGTGTCATTATGTCCAGGTAAACCGGATGCTAAGACCTTCATTACTCCCATGGGCTTTTTCTTTTTAAATTTTACTTTTCTCAAAGCAAAGCGCGCGTTCATAAAACCCACGGGCGGTAACAACGCGCTTATTCTTTCAAATATGTATAAAAGCTATGTCACTGTTCTTAACACGAACTACGCGCACACTACAAGGAAGCAATAACCTACAAGTTTTTACTTCAAACAAAACATTTTAATTTATAAATTCTCTAGATATGGCGGATGCGTTGTTTCTCTACTTCTATTGCCGCTATAAATTTATTTCAATTGTGTTTTGGTGAGTTTATCTATTTATTCACCTTTTATTTTTATTTATTTTCTCGAAAATGTGATGAAAAACATTGTGTGTAACACGGGCGGTACGGAAATTACAAACTCGAGTCACTAAATCGCCTCTCGTTAGTTATTTTCTCCTTACCACCCTTAATACACAATGTACTATAAGTTTCTAGTGTGCGATCTTATCGAGACGTGCAATAATATCTCTTTGTTGCATCTTTATCCTATAATTTTGAACTAATAGTTAACAAGTCAAGAAAAACGCGGTGCATTTACTGCAAAATTGCAATATTATGTGATGGCGTAGTGAACGAATAGGCGACCGTGCAACTAAAGTAGCTTCTTTGCCCACCGAAATTTCAACCCTCCCATTGTCTTTATTAACTTTGACTTTTTCTTTTTGCTGAAGAAGGCTATTCATATCTCATAAATGAGTAGTCAGTATCCGACACATTGTAAAAAGCAGTTTTAATTTTTCGCTGCCACACGAATTCATTTGAATGCCTAGGGGAGGTGTCCCCATGATCGCGTCTTATCCACTACGCAAACATTCTTTACAAGAGCTTTTCTCATTCCATTCACTTCTCTAGAGGTTATCTTTTATTATTTCTCGCTGCATCCTCTTTTTATTGCCTCTCATATTGACTTTTTATACGGCTCGCGAATAAATACATTTTGATTTTCGCTTGTGCGGGCACTGTCTTTATGCTCAAACGAATTCTGTCAAATTAGCTGTTTATAAAACGTATGATAAATATCATAATATATATATAAGAAATCCGTGCTAACCGTGCCCGTAACTTCAGCTGCGTGGACACATTATTTTTTAAGGATAAAAAGTATCATATTTATGTGTTAATTTCGGTCCCATACTGTCAACCTATTTGTTTTTAATCTTTTTGACAGTTTTAGCTGGATGCTTGATCTGACAAAAAAAAGCAAAAATCGTTCGATGACGGGACCACGAGATGCTGTACCCTGACCCAAGTATTTTTTACTTAACAGAAGCTCATATTTCTAGACAATTAGGTATAATACGCTTATTCTTATAGTTATTCGATTTTCGAAGGGACCATAGACTGCGGTGACCGATTATCATCAGGCGGACCGTAAGCTAGTTTGCCACCTTAGTGGTTAAAAAAATGTGCGAAAATTCTAGCACTACGCACTACACAAATGGCGCATAATTTTTGCATTACAAACTAAAAATATGGTAGTGCCTTTTAATATATTTTTAATTTAGTTTTTTATTAAAAAATAAAAAAGCAATAAAGAAAACACGAACATAAATTAAAAAGTTTGTTTTGCAGTTTATAGTCGCAACGAAACCCATAAATAAAAAAACATGGAGAAAATAATCCTAAAGATCTTTCTTAATGTTAACTAATTGTAATAACATTTGCCGAGCTTAATGTTCCGTTAATAATTGTTCACTTTAATATACTATTTCTGGTTTTAACATCTAAGGCTAAGATAGATAGCTATGTGGTTTGATATATTTTTTTAGTATATTTATTTAAAAATTTTGAATTCCAGATTCTTCAGACATTATTTTAGATAGAAATAGTATACAGTACTTACAAACTAACATGTATTTTTAAGCAAGAACAATGTTAAGCTTCACTTAAATGTAAACAGTGAAAATACAGAAACTAATAATGAAAAGATACAGCAGTTATGTGTAAATTTAAAATAACAAAACCTTTAAATTATCTTACACAACAGAATTTTTACCTTTTCTACTCTGCCTGTTTCTAACAATGTCTTACAGCATCCTGTATCCCCAGGGAACGATTAAACATGTAAAAGTATCAGGATAACAAAGTAGCTAAGAGTCTTGTTCGGAAAAAGCTATAGCCATTTAGCACGTAGCGAAGAATTGCTGTAACACGTTTGCAGAAACTTAACGATCCAAGAAATAGATGTCCTCCTGTTTTCCGTTAAAATTACCCCACTAGTGTAAATTTATTTTATTCTGTTTGTGAATAAGACTTTGTTTCTTAATCTGTAATCGTTTTAAAAAAAATACTGGAATAAATCAATCGAAAATTAGACGTATGGTTTAATTAACTGAAAATTTCTATAGTGAAATTTATTAGGATTCAGTTCCTTAGCAATGGAAAGGGGAGACAAAGTTTATTTTGATAAAATATTTTTATGATCAATTTACTTGAAACTTGGTATATGCGCTTTTCAAAACAATTAATCAAAGACGATTATCGCGCTATAACTGTTCTTTAGCGCACTGAAGGATGTCTTCAAGACACTGGACTGGGGAAACATTGCATTTCTATAAACGGTTATTAGTATTCGATTCGCAGGCAACATCATAGTGATAGCTGAATCTTTAGGATTTAGAAGTGAAACTGAACAGTCTTAACTGTTCTTTCAGACTAGAAAGGTAGATCTCAAGATGAACGTGGACATGTCCAATGTAGACATTGACTTGATACCGGTTACCGTCAAAAATGTCACAATTGAAGCTGTTAGAGAATTGTTAGAGAGTACGTCTACCTAGGCTAGACAACCACACTAGGTAGAAACTACTTTGATAAGGAAGCAGACAGAAGAATTCAGTTTGGATGGGCGTCATTCGGAAAGTTACGTCAGTTTACGTAACTCATACCTTGATGACTGTCGCCCTGTCGCCAATCAATGCGTCTTGTCTGTCATGACCCACGGTATGGGCACTGACAAAAGGCCTAATCCACAAATTAAAGTCAGTCGAGAGCTATAGAGAGGTCTATGCTTGGTGTTTCTTTGAAGCATATAACCATAAATGAAGAAATCCGATGAAGAACTAAAGTGACCGATAAAACTCATAAGCTGAAGTGGCTGTGGTAGTGTTACTTGGGAAACGATTACGTCCAGCAACAGGCTGATAAGATATAAGTATTAATTATTTGCAAGCAAAAAGGTATGGAAGATTTTATAGGAAGTCACATATCTGGGTAAAAGGGGTGGCAAATTTTATATTGATTGTCTTATCATCGCCCAGCTGAAATTTTATTTTTCGAGAAGAGGTTCATTTTATAGTAAATTAACAAAAAATCTTAATTAAAATTATTGTTTTAAAAGTACTTTTGCAATTCAATGGAGGTAAATAAGGGGAACACGAGTATACGAGCGAAGCCGCGGGCGGAAAGGTAGTAAAAAAAAATATTCAATTAGTATTAATAGTAAATATTTCAAGAAAATTCATCTACTACATTTTGGTGTTAGAAATCTTAACATTAAACTCGATCTATTTTTTTTTTAAATTCGTAATTTTTTTTGGTTTTGATACCAATATATAAAATTTTCAAGTTATATTTTTCTTTTACCCTGCGTAAGAAAGTGATAAAAACAAAAATATTAATAACTGCAATATAATTACTTCTTTTTAACCGAATTAACGACTTTTGTTTGCAAACAGCGATTAAAATAATTAAAAGTGTCATTATAAGAGCCATCTATTCAATCTCAAAGGAGACATTACTGTTTTACGTTATTCCGGTGTTATAAATGAGTAGGTAATAAGTACACTATTAATTATCTTGGTTAACGATCAACTACTTTTTTCAGTTCAGTTCAGTTTTTATCGTTTTTCTGTTTTAAATTTTTTTAAAGGCAATTTTTTTATATACCTCTAAGATGGCAAACAAGCTTACAGTCCGCCTGATGGTAAGCGGTCACCGTAGCCTATGAACGCTTCTAATTCCAGGGGTATCACTCACGCGTTGCCGACCCTTGAAAAATCTATTAACTTCTTTTTTGAAGAACCCTATACTTTAGTCCTTTTAGAAAACCTTGGCAGGGAGGGATTCCACAACCCAAACGTTTGCGGAAGGAATTTTCTCTGAAAAAGCACTGCACGCGACCATTTCGGTTCCAAAGTGTGAAAATGAATTCCCTATATGTATATCTTAATTCTACCAGTGGATAGACAACTTGGTTAGAACCCCAGAAAGATACTGCACTGGAAATCGGCCGTTTTGTGGAGATGAATTGAGGTGCCATTTTGACATGAGAATACATACACTAGATTTTGTTAAAATCAATTATTTTTTTAGAGGCCGCTTAAGCTGTTGTTTCAGAATTGATTTGGATTCCTTAAACTGATCCTCACCAAATTATAATATATCTTTGTCATTTTTGTTTGCTGTTATTGAAGCATAATATTTTTTTGGGCTTTAAAAATAGTCATTGAGCGACATATTTTCTTCTTCTTGAAGTCGTGTATAAAATTGCAGTAAAGATGGCGAAGAAAACACGAAACTCAATGTTCCATAAGCTAGATTCCTACCTATATGTCTGCTTTATGGGGTAATTTTTACTTTTTGGTAGATTTTTAAAGTCAAATTATTTTTATTAAAATTTTATTGTATTTCCTATTTACGTATATATTTTAATTAAAATCTGTCCACCCCTCCACAAATAACATAACTTCGAAATAAGCTTCACCAGACAAAATTGTTCTCGCGCTTTCTTATGATTACAACAATAATTGTGGAGTGCGGGGTCTTCATCCGACTTTTAATTGATCCTCGAGGGCGACTTTACAGATAAAACTCGGATATCTCAACTTTCTCTATTACAGTTTAAGAAAACAGCCCGCGCCGTTTGTTTGGTCGATAACAAAATTTTCATTGCGCTCTCTGCGTCTAATGTGACGTGTAATAGGGGACGTTTACGGAATTATTCTCATTTTGGTGTCGTTTTAAAAGTATACTGTAGAGTTTAAAAGTCTTAATGAATACTGTTATAATAGTATTTAGAATATTTAATGGTAATATACAAGTATAAACATATGAAATAATAACGGTTTTACAATTAAATTTACTATTTTTAATCTGTGAAATTTGTAGGTTGTATTAACAGCAAAAGGCAATAAGGAAGTAGCGCTACAATTCAACAATATTTTTTTGGCTTTGGCTGCTCAGGTAGCTGAATTGTAAGTGACTGTAACTGCTGAACCGGGGCTGTGAGTTTATTTCACACATAAGACAAACATTCATGAGATGAAAATTTTGTTTTTGTTTTGTTGATGAGAATGTTTTCTATAGAAACCTAAATAATGTATTAAAAAAATATATATAATTATTTGTATCAATTTCCTGGATCCTATAGTACAGCCTCGCTTAGTGTGGAATCAAATGGCTTAGTGTGTATGTACATACATACATAATATATGTATATCTTCACGTTTTTTTTCCCAGGTGGGGGATTCCAGCGGCTGGGCTCATACTCAGCCTCCTTTGTTAATATTCATTTATTTATTATTATTTGCCAAGTGAAGACATTAATGAATTATTTTAATACATTTAATCTAAAATGCCCTACCTACATGAAATTTCCATAAGTAAATTGTGCGTAGATGGACATCCTACTAATATTATAAATGTGAAAGTTTGTATGTCTGGACGGATGTTTGTAACTCAATCACGCTTCAACCACTGGACGGATCGGGATAAAACTTGGCATACCTACATATAGGTTAGGTCCTGAAATAGCGTATAGGCTATTTTTTATCCCTAAAAATTCAAAAGTTCCTGCTGGAATAACTATAACAGAGTTAAATGAACTGTTGCTGCACCTATAGCATGCTATAGTAATTCATTGGTATTTGGAGTTCCACGCCGATAACCGAATTTAGGGCGGGCGGAGCCGCTGGCAAAGTCTGTAAATAATTTGGATAGGTAAATGATATAAGGTAAAAAAAATATATCGTGTGTTGATAACTTCATTTTATTATATAAAAAAATCGGCCAAGTGCGATTCGGACTCGCGTACGAAGGGTTCCGTACCATTATCTATAAAAACGCAAGAAAATTACGTTTGTTGTATGAGAGCCCCCCTTAATTTTTTGTTTTGTTTTAATTAAATTATTTCTTTTTAAAGTAAATATATAACTAAATATTATTATTTAAATATTTATTTTATTTATTTTTTAGTATTTGTTGTTATAGCAGCAACAAAAATACATCTTCTGTGAAAATTTCAACTGTCTAACTATCACGGTTCATGAGATACAGCAAAATGACAGACGGACGGATGGACAGACGGACCGACGTACAGTGGAGTCTTAGTAATAGGCTCCCGTTTTTTACCCTTTAGGGCCCCTAAAAAGGCGAGATTCACTTTTAGTTTTAGGTTTGGAGTTTTAAGAAATATTTTTAAACACAAATCATAAAATCTCACGTCTACTCATATATAATACAAAGATACCACTGTTTTAAAAATGACAACCATACTTAACTCGTCTAATATTAAAACAATAACCGACTCCCTACTTACAATAAAACGTTTAGCTTTACAACAAAGTTCCATATTTTATTATGATCGTTATCGTAAAATGGTCTCGCACAAATTTTCGCCGTTTAAAAGTTTTTCGGTCTTCTTGGCGCCCCTTACGAGCTTTAACCCGTTTACAAGATTTCATTATGAAATGAAACTAAAACTCGCCTTGTCTTTACAGTATAAAAAAATAAAAAAATAAAAGTTTTTTAATTATATATTTAGAATTCTATGTAAGATAACGGATTCAAACTTATAGTACCAAACGTCACGTGCTTCTGTCTCTCTGTCCATGTAATAGCAATATAATTCCGTCACATATATCCAGATATTTTATACGCCACCATACAGATATTTTTTACATATATTTGAAGGGTAGCGCAGTTTTTTTTTAATGCAGCTAAGTTTTTTAGGAGCTTGAGTCATTAAGTACGTTGAAAATGTAAAATGTTAAATAATTATTTTTTTCTCTTCTTTCTTTGGCCTTCCCTAAACTATCTAAAGAAGCTATTCTAAAAGGAATGCGTCTCTTTTAATTTTAGTTTAGGCTGTTCGTTTCTTTTTTTTAGGTCAGTTAGTCAATCAATCAGCGACACGACTAAGGTTTATAAATTTAGGAATAATTATGTACGTTTTATTATGAAGTTATTACCAGTGACTTTTAACAAATCAGGATTACTGGGAAAAATACAATCAAATATAAAAGTTATATACAATTGTGTAACTAAGAGAACTCTTACAGCAAACAGAAGAATAAAACAACATTCGCTCAAGTTCTCATGCCCAGCTTCTACTCCCTTGAATGTAAACACATAAATCGGAAACGAGCTCCTAATTGTCTAACTCGCTCCCAATACCGTACCAATTACTAAGTAATTTATATGTTTTGCTAGCAACGAAAACAAATAGTTAGGGTACCTTCCTACCAACAATGTATTATTTCCGTATGCTAAAGTTTTTTTTAGCGTACAGAAATCAGAGCAAAACGAAATATACTGTACAGTAAAAGGGCTAAGATAAAAGCAAGTAATTAAAAATTATTATTTTTTTCAACTTAATTATCAACGAAAAGAAATAGCTTACGAATAAAATGTTCAACATAAGCATAGATACAGGAAGTTGGAGAAATAGAAAAGATACTGTAGACTAAAAAGGGCTATAATTATAGAGTTGCTATGATAATTTAATTGTTTTGCTAGAAACGAAAAGAAATGGCTATACGGTAGTTACAAATAATATAACAGAATACGGTAGATACAGAAGTCAAAGAAATAAAAAAGGTACCGTAGACTTAAACGGCTATAATTGCAGAGTTGGTATAATAAATGGTTTGCTAGCAACGAAAAGAAATGGCAACGATACTTACGAATAAAATTTTCAGCATAAGCATAGATACAGAAGTCGGAGAAATAGGAAACAGACCGTAGACTAAAACGGCTATGATTAAAGAGTCAACGTTTTCTATTGTTCTTGGAATTCACTATCAGCACAGCTATCAGATATGCAGCCTTTAGCAGACAAGGGCGGACTGAACCGAACTAAAAGTGGACCATTAATAAAACATGGAAAGGGCAAATAGAGAAGTCTGCAAACAAAACCTTAAAAACGATCCAAATGAATTATCTTCTGAATCTTTTCAGTTATTTAAATTCGTAGTAAATTTTTATAGAAAATAGTGCGTTATATAATATTTTTTTATATTACTGTTTATATATAAACGCACTGCTGATGAAATATATATTAAACAACATAAAATAGGGTACTAAACCCCTCTGTTTGTGCACTATTTACTACGGTAAAGCTAAACAGATTTTATTCGGGTTTTAATCTATAAACAGTATTAAACGTAGTATTACAAGTAGAAATATTACTGTATAGCGTAATTTACGGATTTTTTTTAAGAGAAAGCTATAGCCAAGACATGCAGTACTTCAAAATTTAGGGGTAGCTAAGCCATGTATTAAACTTAGGGATAAATTTGGGATGTCGTTAAAAATAAATTTTCTCTGAGATGTATATTTTGCGAGTTTATTATTGGCTTCCAAACCTAAAAATCGTGTCCCCCCCCTTCAACTTTTTAACCTTATGTTCAAAGAGTCTGTACAATAAGATATTTGATCTTTATAAATATTTTCAACAAAAATTTTTTTGAACAAAATCGATTCACATTTTTGTAAATATACGCAATAATTTTTATTATACGAAACCCTAATTTAATCCTTGTACGACACACTCTTGGCCATTTTATTGAATTTAGGAGCGTAATTCAAAAATGTTTTCATAAAAAAATTAAGATACTTAGATCTCATTGTAAATCAATTGTTTTTTCCCGTAATTATAATGTAACAAAATTAAATAGGTAAACAATTTTAATTAAAAGTCAATAAATAGTGAAATTGAAAATGCACACCTTTCATTGACGTGCCCTGGCGTGAACACAACAGTGACAGATAAGCCCGCGCGCATGCAAAGATCGTTTTAATCCTTTTGTATCCAATTCGAAAGCACACACTGCCGCTTTCTGACGACGTTATTTTTTAATCAAATATATCCATGGAACGAGTGACGTCCGAAAGGGTCACAGCGACAATGAAAATCTAAAAGGAAAAAGTAGCAGTCTTTTAAGCAAATAGAAGCGAGACGAAGTTGATTGGTTTTGTTAGCGAGCCTGTTGATTGGCATGGACGTAAACAATGCGCAGTGTATCCAATGTTTAAGTTTGAAACGACAATTGAGTTGCAACGATACATTTTGAGTACGGACCACGTTTTGTTACTTTATGTTGTTTTTACCTATTTATTATTATCTGCAACAACTTACTTTTTAACAGGTTACAGTTTTAGGCATACAATGTCATATATAATTCAGTCGAATTTTTTGGATACAGATTTATATGACGCAATAGAAGATTTTGTGGTATTTTTGTTCTTGAGTAATTGAACTATTTGCATTATTTGGTTCAAAAATACTTATTACTTAGTATAACAAAAACCAATTGATAGGAATTTCACCTGGTAAAGTGTTTGCTATTTATTACCTACCATATTACACTTGCCCTATCTTGACTTATTACTTACAGTTTGTCAATAACTGGCAATAGGGTAGGTATATTATTTTGTTCCTGATATTATATAGAGCCTTCTTAGTCCAGAAACTCATCATCAAAAGCAGTGTTGTTGCGATGGACTCACCACCTGTCACGCAGGACTAATGTGGTTGGTAAAAAGAGGCTGATACCCACGTTTGGTGTGGGTGTGTGTCCATCCACTGGTTAGCCCTTTCTGGGGATAAAAACCTGTGACGATTAGCATTCCATTGTATTATTTTGGATTGTGCTCACATTTTTGCACTTTATTCATAATGTAAATTCCTAAAAGAATTAAATTAAATCTATAGAAACCTTTAATTGAATTGTAATAGTGAATTAAATATAAGTGAAAAAACTATACTTAAATATCTGATACAAAAAAGCGATTTCTTGTGTCTCTTTTGGGATATCTAGGCTAACATTTAATTATCTTGTTTAAAAGCAATAAAATTTTAAATTTGCCTATTAGCCTTCTAAATTATACTGGATTATCATAAATAAATAAATATTTTTGGACACATTACACAGCGCCGCCGTCCCAAACAAAGCAAAGCTTATGCTATGGATACCTGACAGCGGATACAAATACATGTATATTACCCATATACTTATTTTATAAATATATACATAGAAAACACACAACTCAAGATAAACACAAGTAATAAATATTTGTTTTGGGCGGGAATCGAACCCACCCCCTTCGATTCAGCATTCGCGTCCATACCCACTGACCCACGGAGCCAGTCGACCGAATATATAAGGATAAAAGCATTAATGTTCTTAGTTTAACAAAACCCAAAAAGTCCATCTATTAAGAGCATTAGTACACCTTGAAGGTAGGTAAGGTAAAGTGCAAACTCCTGAAGGCCATAAATCGCGCGATATTATTCAGGGCGAGTAGCCGTGAGCATAAATCAGGGACTCTTCCTTCAGCCGCTATCAGCATGCGCGTCCATTAGAGGCCGCGAAGCCCGCAAAAAGAGACTCGCTGGCTCCAAAGTTTTTGTTTTATAGAGCTTTTGATGATGCTTGGTTAGTATAGTTTATTACCTAAAGTTACCAACCATCAGTTTTAATTTTTTTAAAACAATGTTAAAAAATTAAATATGTTTTGCGTTTCAGTCGTCAATTGGCTAATTACTAGTAATTATTTTTTTAAATTTTACATATAACTATGATTATATTTTAAGATTTGTATTGTATTGTTTGCAGATATTTTTTAAAATATAGTCATGTATCAAAAGAAACTAGCTTACACGTGTAAGCAAATCAAATACAAGAAAATCGGTCAAATGCGAGTCGGATTCGCGCACGAAGGGTTCCGTACCATTATCTATAAAAACGGCAAAAAAATCACATTCGTTGTATGGAAACCCCCCTTAAATATTTGTTTAATTTAATTATTTATTTTTAAAGTGAATATATAAATAATATTCTGTAAATATTTTAAGCGTCTACCTGTTGCCGTTATCAATATCAAGCAAAAACGAGCAAAAAAATTACGTTTGTTGTATGGGCTCCCTCAAAAATTTATTGTATTTTGTTTTTTAAGTATTATTTGGTATAGCGGCAACAAAAATACATCTTCCGTGAAAACTTCAACTGTCTAACTATCACGGTTCATGAGATTCAGCCTAGTGACTGACGGACGGAGGGACGGCGGAGTCTTAGTAATAGGGTCCCGTTTTTTACCCTTTGGTTACGGAACTCTAAAAAACAAAAGATGCCGTGGATCACCCTATTGGAACAAAGTTATTTTTGCTATATGTTATATACAAGCTCAGTAATAAACTCTCTATGCAGTAATCAGACTTATGCTTGACGTATAGCTTAGTGATAAACCCTCAATGCAGTAATCAGACTTATGATTGACGTTTAGCTCGGTAATAAACCCTCAATGCAGTAACCAGACTTATGCTTGACATTTTATAGATACAAAAAAAAAAAAATTTGTTTCTTAAAGCTTTGAATTTCCCATATAGCATAATACCTGTGTGCGCTCTTTCGACTTACACTTGACTTTTTTGAACACAGTAGCCCATCATTTTTTGAAATCTGTTGATTATGAAGCCATATGTCATGTATTATGAAGCTTTTTAAGTTGCTTTGTCTTTCTCAAAATCTGCTTAGTGGCTCATTCAAATTCCTAGTTTTTTTTGAAGTCGTTTTAAAAAGGTGCAAATTTTTAATTCAGTACGAAAACCTTATTGACTTTGACCTTTTATAAAGTAGATTTCATTCTTTTATTCAATGGTTCAACGATATTTTTATTTACCCACTGTACCTTAATTTGACTGATACTTGACATTTTTTTTAAATCTATGTCTTTTCCCTACGTCCTATTATTTTCATTATAATCAGATCAGCAATTCAATTCCTTTTAATCCTCTATGTGCTAATTTCACTTCAAATACGTTTTTAAGTTCTCTTGCTAAATTTAACAGCCATCAGTTTAGCGGATCGGTTAGCCGTCAAAAGATAACAGACAGACTAATAGGCAAAGACACTTTGGCATTTATAATATTAGTATGTGCAAGAAGCGTGAAATAGTCAAAACGACCCTGACCAACCCTGAGACTAAAACTCGATTTACGAATACTGTTAACAAAAACATTAGAAACTTACATCTCGTAAGTCGAATATACATATATTGTGGTAACAAACTAAGATTTGTAACTTACAATAACTTACTAAAAGAAAGAGACTGTCATGAATCACTTTGGTGCAAAATTCCAATTTCTTTAATTTCTTTTTGCCATGCAATAGGAAATTGCTCCAAGGAACAAACGGTCTATTTTCCGGGACTAATAACGGAAATCGTATATTATGTTGCGAACCTTTAACTCTTTTGCCTCCGTCGAGAATAAGATAAAAATTCACTAACTTTAAAATTTGTTATATAGGTATTTTTTCATTTTAATTTTAAAATATTTTGTTAAGGGTAAACACTGCAAACTGTTTTCATACAAAATGAATTAAGCCATAATCTCCTAAGTTCTCTTAATTTTACTTTACATTCTGATAAAAAAAATACAAGAATTTTGCAACACAAGCTTGCTTTTTTGGTTTCATGAGATTCTGATAAGCCATTATTTTTCAATGTTTTTGCAAAGGTGCCGGAATTTCTTGTATGGAGCAAATTGGAAAATACAAAGTGTAATTTACGGAATTTTGAAGACTATGGAAAATCAATTTTGTATGAAACCTATATTACGATGCTTACTGTTAACGACTCTACTAGCCGACGATGACGTGATCTTTAGTTATAAGCTAGCGTTACTTTATAAGTATAATAATAGGTATAAGTTAGGTATTATTTGGTCGTACAGTTTAAATAGAGCACTCGTGTGGACTGACCTACCTATTATATTACTGATATTTGTAGGCTAAGTTTAGGTACCTTAGTTTCTTATTTGTTTGTTTATTGTCTATATATGTAGTTTAGTTAATGTTTTCTTTGTATAACTTATCTCTGCCTTGGCGCGTAAGCGCACATGTTGTTACAAGGCATCGTTTATTTTGCCCGCACAAGGCTTGTCGATAGCTGGACATGTGCAAGCGGGGAAAACATGAGGTGAGGGGTTGTGTTTCTTGCATAGCTACAAAACTTGACCGACTCCGACTCTCGACCGAGAAGCATGTGTATTGGTTGTGCTATTGTATCGACTTATTAAATGTGAAATAAGGAATTCATCTGTTTGCCTTTTTAACTTCGTCTTTAGACCACAATCAACCCTGCGCCAAAAATTACTATTTTACACTTACCCTTAAACAAATAAAATCCTTAAACAAATCGTCCAAAATTCTAACGAAATTAAAATAATTCAGAGTTAGAATTAATAGGGGTTTTAATATTAGCCGTAGATTATTTTTGTATCAAAATTATGCACACTCGAGCGGGTGGCCAGACTTGAATAAATTTATAACGTGGGCCGAGAATTTCGGGACGCTCATTACCGCGTATTTATGTGAGGAGATAAAAATATTAGGGACAAGCTTAATCGAATACGGATGAACATGGACAACCCCAAAGTTGGTGCTTATCCTCATTTTTAAATTAATTTTGCTGGAATTTTTGTTCGACAACTTGGAGTACATGAAAAATCTAAAGTTGAACAGCGATAAAAAAGCTTCTATCAAAAATTTATACTTTGTTGCGGTAATCTCTAGGAAATCTCTAGGAAATTGTAACGAAGAGAAGCAACGGATGAGGGGCTGGTGGTTAACTACTTTTTTACTTTAACTTGTAAATATTTGTATATTTAATTGTATATTTAAGTAATAAATGTATCTCTTATAAACAATCAAAATAATCTACTCACTATTAAATAAATATATGTAATACATGTATATTATAAGTCTATATGTCGCACATTATTTACTTAAAACATATACATAATAATTTATATTAAATCTATTTCCTTTTTTTTTATTTTCTTATGATGCAATCTAATGACAAAGGAAGCAAAAGTGACATTTATCAAAACAAGAATAAAGTCAGGTTGGTGTTTAGGACAGTTTTAAACGCTTAAATTAATTTCCCCTGATTTCCTTTAAGAAGTTGTAACTCTCCAAGTGGGAATAATGCGATGATATATAAAAAAAGGTCCCCGTGAGCCCGGTTCCCTAATAAATTATACCCTCGATAACAATGGGATTTTTTCGTTGGCCCTTTGTTGCAACTTTTGATATCACCTGAACGTATTTAAAAATAAAAAATGTAATATATTTAATGCAAAAACTAAAAAAAATATAATTTTAAGCACACTTGCTCGTTAAGGAGGTTTTTTATATTTTAAGCTTATAAAACAAGCGTGCTTTTTCCTTTATCATAACTGCATTAGTACGTAATGGAACTTTTGTTTTTAATCCAATTTAAAAAAATTATAGGGAGATAGCGTGCGGCCAGTATTCTTACTATGATAACTTCCATGAGCAATCCGCGAGAAAAAAAAACTGCGCGCCACACTTCACAAATATGTGTGTAAACATAATGTGTTGTGTTATGTTTTAATATTTTTTTCGCGTAAGTATGTTGAAAAATATTGTATGGTACTTGTAGGTTGTGGTCATTGCACACTGGGCTTTATTATTGAAATCCTGCTTCTCGTGTATTGACTTACTTAGCCCACTTGTATCATAATATACTATTATTCTTAAGTAAAAAATAAAAGTATGTCTCATTTCAATGGATTGTCCATCGCAATAGCAATGATCCGGGAAGTGAATATGATATCCAAACTGGACAAATAGCCACTTTCTCAAATATATCGCTTGAGCTGGAACTATTTTGTCCCAAACTATAAAAAATAAAGCCCTAATATCGTTAAATGGTACTTTGGGGAGTGACTGGACAAACGCGAAAAATTCAAGTCTGTAAGGATGCCACCTATTCAAATAATAATGTTTCAATTCTGAATAATGTTTTGTTTATAAAATTTATATATTTTTATAATTTTGTAACTTCATATTTTTTTATTTTGTTTTAAAAATGCCCCTTTATTTATTATTTTATGTTCTGATTTATTATTTTATGTTCTGATTATGAGTGTGCCTAGCACGTCGAAAGTTTCGAATTCGATTCCCGGTTAGAACGATGTTTATAAATGAGTTAAAATACTACTTCAGTTTTTTAATAAATTGTATTTGTTTGAAATGAGAAGAATATTCCAAAAAAGGCTTGCTCTAGTGAATTCTTATGCCTAAAATCTACTGGTTTCTTTCTAATTCTATGCCTGTTAAATTTTGGTTTAGCCATTTTATTTTTCGTTTTTTCTGTATTGTAGCCGTTTTCTATATATTCAGTTATAAATTATGTTTAGGTTTTTAATGGCCTATTAGACATGCAATTCGAAAAAAACAACAAACTACACAATGGAGTATACCCATTACTCCTTCTTTTTTGAAGTCCGAATACTTGTTGCTATTTCTAGCTAGCCGTTCTAAAATGAAAAACGATGGTATAATGCCATTGCGAAAAATCTCAAAACCATAATGAGAAAATATGATACCGGAGTAGATATAAATAAAAATTATTAATTAGTTAGCCCTTCTTGCTATGATTTCATACCCAGAATCCTTAATCTCAATTTTAATTTCTTTGATGTGATTTAATCTAGTGTGGTGTTAATATATCATAATTTAAAACAAAGAAATGAAATAAATAAATATTAATACGTTTAAAGTAACGGTAAATTCACAAGAGTAGTGACAACCCTAACCAATCGAATGGGCAACAGAACTGTGGACAATTTATATTGCAATAATCCGCACGGGCATTACGGTGGCAAGCGAAGTCGTGCCGAATGCCGATATTATCGGACGGAGGTAAAAAGCGTCGCTAGTTTGAGAACAAAAAACGAGCTCTCATTTATCGGGCCGTTCGTCGACACTTTGTGGTGACAGCCCTTCTCACCCACCACCACCCCATTCGAATTGCTACTTAAGCTGCGTCACATACCTACTCGTACTAGTGAATTAGTAGACAAGTTTGAAATTTAATCTAATGAAGGACAAAAGTGGCTGATTTAAGTTTGAGTTATCAAATGTTTTCTTTATATGTAGCCTTTTGAGAAGGAAAGTTTTATTTTCACTGGCTGCAACATTGAATCTTTGGCATAGATGCTGTGGTAAGTAAAATAATTAACCATTGTTTTCTCTTGGCGATAGTAATACATGCTTAGTTCAGCTGCCAAGCAGTTAGAAAAGTTAGGCAGCTTATAGACGTTGACACTGCTCGCTTGGTCTACTTTCCGTTCCGTCATGTCTTATGGCATTTTGCTTTGGGGTAAGGCAGCTGATAATGATTTCAGTCTTTATTTTGCAAAAGAGAGCAAAAACGGTTAATCTATAAATTAGTACCTCGAATTTCTCTTAGGGAACTATTTAAGGAAATTGATATTTTAACTGTTCCTTCCCAATATATCTTCGCTTGTATAATGTATGTACGCAAAAAATGACACTTATTTGTCAAAAATAGTGACCTACACAGTGTTAATACAAGGAATAAGGATAAATTGGTAGTTCCAAAATGTCCAAAAGGTACAAAACTCGTTCGCAATAAAAAGTATATTTTTCTACAATAAAATTCCAGAACATGTCTTTAATTTACCCGCAAATAAATTTAAAATATATGTCAAAGATAGTTTAATGAAAAAAAGCTAATACAAAGTTGATGAATACATATATATATAAAAATGCTTGGAAAAATAAAAACTTAATTAATTTGTATTTGGGCGTTTGAAATATTTTTTAAATAAAAACATTGTATGTTATGTTTTTACCTAGTGTAAGGCTATATTGTATTTTAAATATGAAGAATAAAAGATTAACTGCTGAGTTTCTTGCCGGTTCTTCTCGGTAGTAAAGCATTCCGAACCGGCGCTAATTTTTTTAATTAATAATTAAACTGACGATTCTAAAGTGCTGTTTACAAGTCTATTTGAATAAAGATTTTCAGTTTGAGTTTGAGTTTGACATGAGTTACGAGATGGTTGCGAGTCTGGAATCTTTTAGAAATAGGATGTTTTATTTTCACTGACTATAAGAGTGAATCACAGTTGATGGATGGATATATTATTAAATTCTTAAACACTAGAGATGAAATAAAGAAATTTAGGGTTATTAAATTTGTAAATAGATTTGAAAAGTTTCTAGCTAACTAAATATCTGTCAAGCTTTTATTTTAAAAACCTGAACCCTAAATCGCATCAAAAAGTTTGTTTTACTCATATTACCAATGAAAGAAAGCAAGCAGTGGCCGTACCATTGTAATGTAATTGAAAAATCAGTATTGCAAAACTACGATCAGCAAACAATCAATTATTCAGTTGACAATCACGTGAAATTCCAAAAACGACGTGAAAAACATTCGCCTGTTGTTTCACGACGATCTGCAACATAAAAAATTCAGCAACTTAATCGCAACGGGGACTAAACAAACCAAATTCGATGAATTACTCTAGTAAACGTTTTTCAATAGTTGCCAATTTGATTCGTTTACAAAAAAACAGGAAAAAACAAGGTGGGCGCAATATTGGCTATAAAATTCCATTTCATACAAAACAAAAGAGGCGATTTTATAGTACCGTGTTCGCGTTTTAACTTATTAAATTGTACCTTTGATAGTTTATTCACACGAGTGAGTTTTTAACATAAATGTGGACAAAATTGATTTTTTTTTCCAAAATCCATATGCTGCCACAATCATGTTTATTTTTTTTGAAGTGTTATTATAGTTTTTATGAAAAAAGAGTCGACTCCTCGCGCAATAATGGTCAACCGATTGTAAATTTTTAAGTGGTTAGCTAGGTAAGTTGTTGTGCACACGCCGGGGAAGGTTTCTTAGAAAGAAAAAACTGGTCAGAGCGAATTGGACTCGCGCACTAAGGGTACGGCAATTGTTATAAAATTTTGGTAAATTTGTACACACACCGGGGAAGGTTTCTGACTAAGTACGCCAGTTGTTTTAAAAAATCGGCCAAGTGCGAGTCGGACTCGCGCACGAAGGGTTCGCGCATCAAGCGTCTGTTGCCGTTATCAATATCGAGCAAAATCGAGCAAAAAAAATCACGTTTGTTGTATGGGAGCCCCCTGAAATATTCATTTTATTCTGTTTTTTAGTGTTTGTTGTTATAGCGGCAACAGAAATACATCTTCGGTAAATATTTCAACTGTCTAACTATCACGGTTCTTGAGATACAGCTTGGTGACAGACGGACGGACGGACGGACAGACGGACAGCGGAGTCTCAGTAATAGGGTTCCGCCAGTAAACCTTTGGGTACGGAACCCTAAAAAGAGAAATAACGTTCACCGAATCAGTTAGTGTTTTATAATATTCGAATAACTATTTAATAAAGGGAAGAATTAATAAAAAAGAATTAAAGAAAAAAGAAAGGAAAAGTCTTCTGTGCGGCAGCTAACATAGCTATTTAGCAGATTCAGTTTTCCAACATTTCAAATACTTTAAAAAAATAAACGAAAGTAATATGCACAACCTTTCTTAAAAGAAGATAAGGTTGTTGTTAATCATTTTTAACCCTATAAGTCAAATATACACTAGCATTTCAGTTAGTTAACAAAATAAGAAAATTAGTAACGTTGTAGAGAAGTTAAAATAATTATATTGCAAAAAAAAAAACCTGGTTATTTTTGTATATTACATCACGGTAATTTTATACAATGATGTTTTAAAATAAACATTGCTTCGATATTGCGCTCTTAATATCATATTTACTATATTGCAACAATTTTAAATGGTAACATCTTCATTAGTTTGTGAGTTATATTGCTGCTAAGTTCATGTATCAACTTTAATATGGATCATTGCAGTTACATTAATTATTAAGTTCGGATGAGGTTCAAAGTAACAATAAGATGCAAGTTATTGTCATGTTCCAGCTATGTCAAGTCTGAATCTTGCAAATGTGCGAAATATACACTTACCAAACTTGCTATAAGTTTAATGCTCAGTGACTTTACCCATTACTTCCCAAGCATCAAAAACATTGGAATTTTTTGATCAATTCTTTAAATTAAGTATATTAAGAAAAAAAATACATTAAGAAAAAAGAATATAACACAAGAAAAATAAAAAATATACCTTCATCCCTGTTTCAGCCAGTCCTATAAATATGACAATGGGGACATGTGATCAGAAATAATGCAAGTTAACAATTATAAGAAAATCAGCATTATTTGAAAATTATGTCCACAAACAGTCTTAAAAATAAAATATTATGAGCCTATTTTTTATGATAAGGTATGAAACAATCACTGCAAAGTGTTTTTTCACATTTAGCACAAAAGGTTAGAGGTTTTTTCTAACAACCTTGTCCTTGACAACGCCTCTGTTTGTCCCTCTTTGTCACATAGTGACCAACATTATCAAACCTGACAGGTTGTAAAAGAACTTCTGAAGAACCGGGTGTCGGTTTACTTGCCTTGCCTTCCGATTTTTACATCCAAGCAAAACAAACCCTTCGTCTGAAATCTAGCAGAGGGATGGTCTCATCTTTATTTATCTGGTTGTAGATAATCCATGCATTCACAGGGGACATATCTAAAACACGGATGACTAAAGGCCAATACCATTTTTTACCTCTAAAACGGATTATATATTTAGAAATCAGCCAATCATTTTCATCCACTCCTCCCATATTTTTATTATAATTATGAATAAGCATTGGCTGATTCACGGCTACTTTGGCATTTTCTTTCTTTGAGTACCTATCCGTTTTTCAAAAGGTTCAACAGAATCAAAATTAGTCAAAAGACAAACAACATTGTTGTCATGCCATTTCACGCACAAAATTTCATTATTTTTATCAAAACGATAATCGGAAAAACCTCGGTCTTTCTTTTTCATCTCTTGTTTGGTCATGATAGGACATTTTTTAGTCCTATTTTCTCCGACTGTCCCTGTAGCTCTGAACCCTTGAGATTTCAAATCAATCAACAATTGCATGCTGCTGAAAAAGTTATCGAACATGTGCTCTGGGAGCTGTACAAACTGCATGCAACTTCTTTACCACTGTTGCACCCAAGCCATCGTCACTACTAGCAGAGGTTTGAGATTCCTTGCCTGTGTAAAGCGAAAAGTTATAACAGAATCCGCTGACTCCACACAGTGCCCAAAGCTTATATCCGAACCTTACTGGTTTACCTTTTATAAATTGTTTGATTCCATGGTGACCGAAGTATTTGACGATCATTTCATCAACAGCTAAATTGGATTCAAATATACCAAACTTTCGGAATGATTCATTAGCTTTATCGATAAGTGGGCGAATTTTGAAAGCTTTGTCAGTATTATCAATTTGTGAGTTGTCATTAAAATGTAAATAGGATTTAATTTTATCAAAACGATTACGGGACATTGCCTGTTCAACAAATAGAATATGTACATCCTCATCTCTACACCAATAAAGTTTACTTTGCGGCAAGTGATGATACGAAGAAAAAAACAAAATTCCTATAGACTTTTAACTCATTTAACTAGATTGAAGTTCAAATCATTTTTATAATGTTTGGCGTAGGTTACAGTTTCGTGCACAATATATTCTAGAATCTCGTCACACAACAAGTTTTCGAATATTTCTACCGCTGATTTTCCTTCCAACTCCGTAATCATATATTCCAAACACTGTTTAGCAGTATTAGATTCCGGCTGTATTTCAGAATATACTGGTTCACACTTACGCCAAGTTACTGTCTTGTTTGTCTGAGATGTGGTTTGAGTAGGATGATTTTCCGTGACGTTATGGATCGTGCACGAAAATTCCTCTTGACCAGCTACATCAGGCACTGGCAAAACTCCCATATCGTCATCAGGACCTTCTTCTATGTCAGTCATCCGGCGACAATATGGCAACTTCAATGTCATTCAACTCCTCATCACTAGAATCTTCAAGATAGTCTACAATTTCGGACACCTTCAAAGCTTTTTTATACTTTTTTTGCACTGGATCCATGATCTATAAATAATAAAAAATAGAAAATATTAATATATAGCCACACGTATACTTATAATCATACAGACAGGTATATTGTTTACAATTAGATAAAGAACAAAAATAAAATATTTTTACTTACCTATAATTTCTCAACCTTGTAAACAATTAACTTTTTTTACTCTAGGTCGATAAATAATCACTCACAATCGTTTCGTGTGACGAGATGTAATGTATTCGGCATAGACTAATCGACTAATGTAAACACAAGCAAGACCCGCAAAAACAAACAACTGACCAGTTTGAACCTGTACTTGGCGTGACAGTCTCGAACACGCTTTCGCGGCAAATTGTACAGATTTGTTCCCGGTGTCATATTTATAGGACGGCTTATTTTGAATGTATTTCAAAAGTTCACAAATTATATTTTGTTTTTATTTGTTTTATATTTGGTAGTGATCTAAGAATAAGTCTTATGTACTTTGAAGTAGGTACCGTTTTTCTTTTACGGTATATACAATCGGAACTCAATGCTCTCCTTCAGTCAACAAAAATGATAAATTTTAAAAAAATACATTTAAATTACGTAAACATTTTTTACAGCGAAAAAAAATTATTTTATGAGATAAATAGTGTAAAAATATGAATTTTATCAGAAATAATAAAAATAAAAGTTCTAAAACGTAAAAAGAAATTTTGAAAATTGTGTCCTAAAAATATGACAGTGGGGAGGAATGGGTTCATATTTTTTTCAACTTTGCAATTACTTTGGTAAGGTCTTCTAAATCTTGAAAAAATATACCTTCCATATCACCTGAAGAAACAAGAAAACATTTTAAGTTATTTTTCAGCAGAAACACCATATGCGGGCTTACCCCCGTTCACCCCCTCGAGCTAATGCCTGCACGATAGAGGGATGAAACGGCTGACTCATCAAAACAATAAACAAAGTATCGAAGCCCTATTTTATTATATTATTATGCACGTCGCCCTATGATTTACGCTGCATAACTTGGTGCACGCTTACAGAAAAGAAAATATTAAGATTTTGCTATAGAAAGATAACCTTTATTTACTTTCGTTTTTTTTTACTTTTTGTAACTTGTTAATAACATAACCTATTTTTATGACTTAAATGAAATATTTATGCTTAATTTGTTCTGCCCATTCACTCGTTATTTTGACCCAATATTTAGTTGTTACATTACATAAAAATAACAGTATTACATTACTACATAACTACCTAATAGGCCTTACGTCTAAAATCTATTTTCTGATTGGTTCAATGCTAACTTCATGGTGGCTGGCCTTGTGCTTTCAAACTCGATTACATTATGTATGCGTTGGAAAAGTAACATTAGGTAACTTCAGCAGCCTTATTGCTTTGGTATCATGTTTACACATTATGAGATTGAATCCAATGCTGATTCAATACAATCGGGAATTAAATTACAAGGTCAGTTTTTTTTATGCATGAAATTTGCATCGAACTGTACTTAGATACACTTAGCTCTAATAGTACAAATATTTTCCTAATACTTTCTTAATGTACCCCGTAAAAACAATGTTACATACCAGTTTTTTATAATTTGTTATTACATATATATATTCTATATTCTAATTCATTTCCATATTTATAAACAATTTTTAACATGTTTTTTTTCATCCACTTACAGTACTTCAGCGAATATCAATCAAGACGCATTTCCCGGTACAAATTTATCACGAGGTTCTTATTGTGACGCCGGATAGCACAATATCCATAGGATATCCGGAGGGGAGCTCAACATCATATTTTTATCATCATTATGTCAAGAAAAATTGGACGATGACAATAATGTGGACATGAACTAAGAAGTTGCTAAAATTTTTCTTTTTTCGCTTTTACATAAGGTTACAATAGTAAATTATGTATTCGATTTTGTTGACTGAATCAATCGATTGCTTTAACGTACGAATAAATTCTCTAGTATTTGCTAAAACTACTGGTTTTAGGATATGGTAATAAAAGATTTATTTTGATTTATACTGTAAACACTTATACATAAAAAATCTAAACAAAAAGATAATTATAATGTAAAACCGCTCATATGACCCATGTGACAAGCAATTTATTGATAGTGAGCTAAAACACGTACTACAGAAGGCTAGTAGAAGGCTTTCGGAGATCCGATTGCTGATGGAGTAGTTATGTCTTAGAGTAAATACTACGTACCGGAAGTCAAAGCCTCCAGCCCAATCGACCGATGAATTTTAGAGGTGGCTGTATTGCGGAAGACAGTGGACCGGACAGAATGACGTACTTTTGAGGAGGCTTATGTCTGAAATAGGCTGATATGGTGACAATGATGATTAAGAACTACAGATTATATACATACAATAAAAAGAAACTACAAAAACCATGCCATTGCCACTTTGATTTTCTACGAAAGGTTTCTTAGATTGGCTATAATTACTAAACGCACTACCGAAGCCAGCTTTTTTACAGTTTACATAGGTATTGTGCATATTATAATACTGTTCTTTTGTCATCGTTCCCGGCGATAGTAACATTTTTGTTACCATAACCCCACTTTGAACGGCTGTATCTACCGAACGCACCAACACCATGCGAGCAGATGACCTCGATCCCCATCACAGGAATAGTATAAACCTACATATTAAAATAGCCTTCCCGGCGATGGTTACCAAAAATGCTCTTATCTCTTAGACGATAAGGTTAATTATAGATTAGAAAAATATCATGGTAAACATCAACTATCATAAACGTGTTATAAATGAATATAATGACACGTTACTAACTTACTTATAACTTACTTAATAGTCTTTTCGATAAAATTAGAATTTAATTTTGCTCATGTAAGAACGAGGCGTATCCTCAATTTTTCAACCCTCCAGTTATGATCGCACTTTTCGCGTTTGTAAAACGAAGCGGTGCGGTGTTTTTAACAGGGAGCTTCATATTATTGGCTGATTAATGATAAGACGGTCATCTAGCCCATGGCTTAGTCGAAAACAAATGTAAATCATCTTACTCAGGCCAGATTATTCAGAATTACACGTGGCGTTACCTGTAAGTTTCTAAGTTCTCAAAAGGCAGATAAAACTTTTCTTCAATATCCGAAGTAGTCTGTCATTAAAACTATGCAAGAAACTGTAAAATATGAGATTCTTTGGACACTTTTTTACTGTCCGGTGCCAATAGAAAATTTCAACATCTTAACTGCAAATCTTTGGCATTCAACTTCAAAACGCGACTGTGTTTAGCTCAATGTTTGTTTTAGTATGTCTGCTTTAGGGGCATTTTTAAGGGTTCCGTACCTCTAAAGGAAAACAAACGAAACCCTTATATGATAGATGCACTTTGTTGTCCATCTGTCAGTCTGCCAAAGCTCCTTTTCCCAGGAACGCGTATAGGTATCAACTTGAAATTAATAACTGCTATTACTTAGGTATGTGATCTCTTGAAGCTGTAAAAAATCAAGCTTTTATGTCAAGCAAAAAAGTCATTACTGCAGCTTATTTGATACTTACCAAGAAATTACCACTTCCAATTGACCTATAATTATGAAATTTTGCAAGAACCAAGAAAGCTTATTAAGATAAGTCTCAAGTAAGTCAGACTAAAATTCGAGAGAAAAATCGATACATGTCTTACCCGAGACCCGTGAAAGTACTTGCATAAATTTTTCTCTAGAATCCTAGAGTCTGGTACTCCAGACGAAAGTCGTTAATTTGTATAGTCAATTTATTGGGAATATTTTGTGTGGAATACCTTGATATCACATTTGATATCAAAAAGATTACAAACCTATTTGCAATTGGAGAATTGACAGCGACGTATGCATTGAAGAACATTTTTACAACTATAAATATAAGTGTTTGCGTTAATTCGATTTTCCTTTTGTAACAATTTTGAGCGAAACTCTTGCTCCGCGAGTCAGACTCACACTTATTTGGTTTGTAATGTTTGGACAAACATTAGAAAACTAGAGGGGCTAGATTTTTCCAACAGATCCCTAAAAACTTCAAAACATCAGTTTCACTGCTAAGCACTTTAACCTAATAGCTAACAGATGAGCGTAGTCTAGGGTTTTGTGTGCCTTTGGCGTCGTCAATCTATTTTGGACAGAACAACTCCGAGAAGAAAGTCGATGGGAGGACGTAACGTGGGCAGCATTTAGTAAGCTTTGTTAAGTCTTCTCGTAACTTAAACCAATTGATTCTAAAGGAAAATGACATACGCTGCCGTAACGTGGACATTACATCGGAGTTAGTCCACAAGCCTTAATTTTGAAATGAGATGCATTAAATTTCAAAAATGAAGATATTTGGAAGAGAACAAAATTCATTGACATACTTCTCAGTATCAGCAAAGTTAAAATGGCTATGTGCTTGTTTGAAGGAGTGACAGTCGATGGAGCAGATACATTCTAGAGTAGAAACTTCGTATCAGAAAGCAAAGCGTACAACGCTCCGTCCACTTTGGTGGAGCAGTGACCTTTTTTCTTTATTTTTTACTCAATATTCCTTAAAAAATGCTTGTCTATGCCGCAGTGTGAGGTTTCCGAAAACTATCACGTTATTTCTAGATCATTTACCTGCTGATAGACATGTGGCGAAGTTAAAAATCTTGAGACTCATATTTTTAACAGTCAAAAAAGAAATCGTAATGTTATGATGTTATACTAAAGGATGCTGCAGCCCACCAGGCTACACCCATAGAAATAAAGTGGTTGGTTTCCAAAATTTTACCCTGCGGTATAGACAAACTTTTATCAATATTGAGAAAAACAGTAAATTAATAAGAATCGGAACTTAAGTGGTTATTTGTTTTAGTTTAAAAATAATTTCTCACTATAAATTGGCTATGACATTTAATAGTGATTCAATGTTCAGACGATGTACCTCTCTATAATTTAAATCCTGTAAGATCCATACTAATATTATAAATGCAAAGGTAACTCTGTCTGTTTGTCTGTTACCTCTTTACGCTTAAACTGCTGTAACGATGAAGATGAAATTTGGCACGGAGATAGTTTGAGTGCCAAGAAAGGACATAGGCTACTGGAAAACGTCAAGTGTCAGTTGGTTTTTTTTTTCAATAATTGAGAATTTGCCATTGCAATTGTAAACCAATAACCGAATTTGGGGTGGGCGAAACAGCGGACAAAAGCTCTCTGTTATATAAAGTCATGTTAGTCCAGATACACTGTATCAGAATTAAGGTAATGGGCTAACCATCTGTCATGAATAGGGACTCAAGTGGCAAAAGTAGGGCCACATTATGAAGTAGATGTGTATTTTTTTGGGGATTTAACTGTCACATTATACGTTAATGACTAAAAAATCTTAAAACTTTTGCTTTAAAAACGGCAGACTTTGCTGCTTTACAAGTCGCAAGTCCGGCCCTATTTGGAATACTGCTGCCATCCCTGGATACCAGCTTAGCTCTTTCGACTCGGTTCAACGACGGGCTGTGAGAATTGTCGACGATCCCAAACTCACTTGCCGTATCGAGCCCTTAAATCTGAGGAAAGTCTTTACCTCCCTCCCTCCCTGTTTGTATTCTACCGCTTGTACAGTGGGATGTGTTCTGAGTAATTGTTCGAAATGATGTTTACGGCTTATTTCTATCATCACACTGCTCGCCATCGGCAGGGAATTAGTAAAACGGATTCGGATACGTTCGAAAAAAACACACAGTATAAAACCGAAATGGTGGCGTACAGTGCGGTTTCAGACAAATTTCCTCACGCGAACGCTTAATGAGCTCCCTGCTTATTCCACAACTAAAGGTTTTCTCTAAGAACTACAGTATGGGGTTTTCAAGAACGAAGTTGTTATATTTTTTCGAAGGGTCGGCAACGCGCGAGTGATACCCTGCTGTTGCAAGCGTTCATAAGCTACGGTGACCGCTAACCATCTGGAGAACCGTAAGCTTATTTGCCACCTTAGTGGTATAAAAAAAACTGAATACTTTAAAGTCATTAAATTCCCAACGGTAAACCTCCTACTTTCAGTCCACAGTTTTGTCTATCATAAACATACAACAGCTACTCATATTTTAATACGACCAAGGCGGCAAATAACCTTACGGCCCACGTGATGTTAAGATGATGTTAAGCAGTGGTCACATCCAACGGTTTGCGACTTTAGAATTATTACTTACGCGTTAACGACCCTTTCAAAATCTTGGAAAGGATCTTATTCTACAACCTAAGTGTTACTTGTTATTTTTCATCACAAAACTAAGTTTTTTTACATCATTGCTAAGTCAATCATATTAATATGATAAACAGCAAGTTTTATAATGAGGGTTCACAGGCTATTTGTATTAAGCGACATCCTGACTGATATTGAGTTATATATGCGGAATCGCCAGATTTTTCTGCGTCGTTTGAACTAAGTTTCGTAGCATCTGAGCCGTTTGAGAGTTTTGTGTCGCTTAATGTCCTAAGCTTAGGTGAACTTTGAATTTGATGTGATTGATTCGACACTAATTTTATGCAATTTTAGAAAAGATGGAATTTACACATAGAAATTATTTTGTGATTTTGGCTTAAGCGGTTTTACCTGACACAAATTACGTTATACAGGGCTTTTGAATTGTTATGCAAGCATTCGAATCCTTGAAAAATTCAGCCTGCACCAGAAATCCATATTAAATGTCGCATTTAAGAGAGGTAGGGCACTGCAAGTACTCGCTCGAATAAGCCACCCGAACAACTAAGCAGGGCATAGCGAGTACTTGCTCGAATGAGCGGCCCGAACTGGGGAAGTACCTCCACCTTACAGAAAACCGCGGCCATAATAACACTAACATTGAGTAGTGTTGTGTTCCTGGCGGTGAGTAAGGTTGCCAGAGCTCTTTGAGGATTCGCTGCACGGACAGCGGAGGACCGGCGGTGCTTGTTGCTGTCATACTCGGCATAGACGCGGCGTGCTGGTTCGGCGGTCAGGGAGACCTGATGAAACGGCTGACCGCTGGCCGCCCGCAGGTTGAACGGGATCCCGAACCCAGGGATCACTTAATCTCCGCCCTGGGAGGCTGATTCGCCAGCCTGTGTAAAGTATCTGAAGTGGTAGTCGTGCCGGAGAAGGAGACCGGAGTGGACCCGGCTACTACAACAGAGGGGGATCAGGGGCCCTTCCGCCCGCCGTGCCAGCAACCGTATCATCTGTGGCGAGCTTCGGCAGTCTTAGAACCGCACCCTTTGCCCTCTATGCTGTCTGTGCAGTGAATCCTCATCCTTAGTCTTAGTAACTTTTTTTTATATATATTATGGCCAGAAGACAGAAAAAGAAAAGAGTTTGCACAGCGGCTACTCCATCCACATATAATGTGGATTTTTGCAACATCAGGGGTATTCACGCAAATCTTAACGCAGTCCACCACCATCTCGAAACTGCGCAGCCGACCATTCTTTTTCTAACGGAGACGCAGATATCCTGCCCGGCCGACACATCATACCTTCATTATCCCGGCTACAAACTCGAACACAATTTTATGAGTCGTGCCGGTGTATGTATGTTCGTCCGGGAGGATATCTGCTGTCGCCGCCTTCATAGCCTTGAAGACAGGGACCTGTCGATATTGTGGGTGCGCGTAGATTACGGCGGCCACACTCGTATCTATGCGTGCCTATACAGGTCTCATAGCGGTGACACGGACGTAACTCGACTCTTCACGCACCTGAGTTTGACGACTGACAAAGTTCTAGAGCAATATCCCACAGCAGAACTAGTTATTTTGGGAGACTTTAACGCCCACCATCGCGAGTGGCTCAGTTCTCGAACCAATAACTATGCTGGGATATCTGCTCATGAATTTGCTCTGACCTATGGATTCTCTCAGCTGGTACTTTCTCCAACGAGAATACCAGATATAGAGGAACATACGAGCTCCTTACTGGACCTTCTGCTGACTACTCGTCCGGACGGGTACTCCGTCTCAGTGGATGCGCCTCTTGGCTCCTCGGACCACTGTCTCGTTCGGACTCAAGTGTCATGCACACAACCTGATCCTTCTGGGCCAACTAACTGGCGTCGTGTGTGGCACTATAAGTCGGCAGACTGGGATGGATTGCGTGAATTTTACGCATCGTACCCGTGGAGGCAGATCTGCTTTAACTCAGAAGATCCTGACGTCTGCGCAGCCGCAGTCACTGAGACAATCCTTGCTGGTATGGAATGCTATATTCCTAACCCGCGAGTAGCTGCCGGCGTCAAAAAACGACCGTGGTTTAATAGGTCTTGCAGAAAAGCTAAAATTCTTAAGCAAAATGCATATGAGGCTTGGACCACGGCTCGTTATAATAAGGATCCGAATATTTCTGAGTTAAAACGCAAATTAAATGCTGCCTCGAGGTTCAGTAAGAAAGCAACTGCCAGAGCAAAATTCCAATTCATCGGCAAAATAGGTGGGCGACTTGCGAGCTATCCTTCTGGGAGTCGTGCTTTCTGGTCGCTTGCCAAAGCTGCCGAAGGGAACTTCTGCCAGTCGTCGTTACCACCACTGCGAAAGACCGATGGTGACTTGGCCCATAGTGCTAAAGAGAAAGCCGATCTACTGGGCAGTCTCTTTGCCTCGAACTCGAATATGAACGATGAAGGCGCTGTACCACCTACTATACCGTGGTGCGGTAAGTCCATGCCGGAAATCTCCATAACGCAGCGGGAGGTCAGGCGGGCGTTGCTTTCTCTAGACGTTCGTAAGTCGAGTGGGCCAGACGTTATACCAGCAGTGGTGCTTAAGCAGTGTGCTCCTGAGTTATGTCCTGTACTCACGCGCCTCTTCGCGCTTTCCTACCACACTAGGCAATTTCCGTCTACATGGAAGACTGCGAATGTGCACCCGGTGCCCAAAAAGGGCGATAGATCAGATCCATCGAATTACAGGCCTATCGCTATTACCTCTCTCCTCTCTAAGGTGATGGAGCGTGTGATCAACACACAGCTTCTAAGATACCTAGAAGTACACGATCTGGTCAGTGACCGTCAATATGGCTTTCGCCACGGTCGCTCGACTGGTGACCTTCTAGTGTATCTCACACACCGATGGGCACTAGCCATTGAGAGTCAGGGGGAGGCATTGGCATGTAGCCTGGACATAGCGAAGGCGTTCGATCGGGTCTGGCACCGCGGTCTTCTATCGAAGTTGCCATCTTACGGAGTGCCCGAGGGTTTGTGCAAATGGGTGGCTAGCTTTTTGTCCGGCAGACGCATACGAACTGTAGTTGACGGTAGTTGCTCTGATAGCATGGACATTAATGCTGGTGTCCCGCAAGGCTCTGTGCTGTCTCCTACGCTGTTTCTACTGCATATCAATGACATGTTGGACATCAACAACATACATTGCTATGCAGATGACAGTACTGGAGACACTTTTTACACGGGTCGTGCAAACATCCCTCGTTCCCTTGTGGAGGAAAACCGCGGAGAACTTGTGTCTCAAATCGAGACCACACTGTCCCAGGTCTCTGACTGGGGACGGGTAAACTTGGTCCGATTCAACCCTACAAAGACACAAGTGTGCGCGTTCACCGCTAAGAAAACTCCATTCACTGTGGTCCCACAATTCCAGAACACTCCCCTCTCCATCTCCAAGAGCATTGGGATCCTTGGTGTCGACATCTCCAGCGATGTTCAGTTCCGAGATCATTTACAAGATAAGGTAAAGCTGGCGTCCAAAAAACTTGGTGTACTCAACAGAGCGAAGCAGTACTTCACGTCGGGGCAAAGGTTGTTACTTTACAAGTCGCAAGTTCGGCCCCATATGGAGTACTGCTGCCATCTCTGGGCAGGTGCACCCGGATACCAGCTTGACCCTTTTGACTCGGTTCAACGACGGGCTGTGAGAATTGTCGACGATCCCAAACTCACTTGCGGTATCGAGCCCTTAAGTCTGAGGAGAGACTTTGCCTCACTGTGTGTGTTCTACCGCTTGTACAATGGGTTGTGTTCTGAGGAATTGTTCGAAATGATGCCCACGGCTACTTTCTACCATCGCACCGCTCGCCATCGGCAGGGAATTCATTCTTCAAAAAGATGCACTAAAAAGGTAAAAATAATTACTTATTTCCAAAAATCTGATCTGGATTACAGTTTGAAATAGGTGTCATGCAAGCAAAGTGTGTTATAAACTGTTACATATGTACATAGACACCAACTTCAAACTGTAATTCAGATCAGATTTTTGGAAAATAGTAATTATTTTTACCTTTTTAGTGCATCTTTTTGAAAAGTTTTTATTTTGTTTCTTTTCAGTGACGAATTGCTTTTTTTCTTGTACACTAAAAACATTCATACTCGTTACAAAGTTTTATACAATCATCAACATAAAGGCGTTTTACCAGTTCTAAATTAACATTAATTATTTTTTTCCTCAAAAAGTTTTAGTTTGAAATTCACTATAATAATATAAGACTACCTGGAAAGTATAGCCTTCCGACGATCACCTCCTCCTTTTTTTGAAGTCTGTTAAAAAGAAATTACCCTAAAACGTAAACAGTTATTGTACAACATCAACTTGCACCTAATTAGTTTTTTTCGACACACTGACAGACATTTTTTAATGTGTGACAACCGGCTATTAAATTCAATTTTATGGTATAAAACTAAGCGTAGTCGTAAAATAAATGATTTTGTTTTTTGTTTGTAACTTAACGGTTGCTAATCTAAAACAGATACTTTTTTTGCCTTCAAATCCCGGTATTTCTTCAAAGTATAAAGTAAGTACCATAAAAACATAAATGTGCAAAGTACAAGTTCTACTCTCGTGTCCTATCTAGGACTCTATCCCCAACAAGTATTAATCAATCGTCTAGAAAGTTGAGCAGATCGATATGAGAATCGCCATAATGCGTTATAAAACGACCAAATTAAATGATACATTTTCTGAACTGTCTCGTTCCATTGAGATTATATTTCAGAACTGGTAGTGTTATCGAAACATTGTTTCTCCAGGAATTTGGACGTGAGGAGTTCTTACTTCAGGCATGAGAGGAGGCGGTAGGCGTGTGTTAAAGTGACCACGCCTTTTGACTAGGCGTGTCCTTTTAAATATATATACTGTTATAAAAATAGAACATTAAAATTAAAAATTTCGAGCTCTGGAAGCGTTCGTGGTCGATTGACATTGGTTTCAAACAGCACTGGTACCAGCTGAACTTTAAAACCACATTTGGTCGTGTTTTTACTGCATTAATAAAACTACAATATATAGTCGACCCATGGCACTCACAAAATTAATATGACAAAGGACGATGTTATTCAATTACTAGATCAGAAATCGAATAAAAAATTTTTTTTTTATATTATATTTATTTTACAACACATGCTAAGTAGGTGAAACTTGGATAGACTTGATACTTTAAGCTAAATATTCAACAAAATATCATAAAAAGTTAGATTCTAAAAAGTCCAAGCAATCAACGTCATTATTCCATATAAAATTTAATTGTAGTTCGATTACTAATTATTATATTTCACCATAAATATTAATCAAGACTCAGTCAATTAATAAAATGGTTTTGATTAAAAAATAACACTAGTAACTAGGTACATAAAATATTTACACTTAATGTTTTTACTTATAAATTCCTACACTGTAGAGTTTAATAATTATTCTTATATATTTCTTTATTTCACACTTAACACCATGGCGGATCGCAGAATAAACACCTCTACGCTTTCTAATTACAAAAGTCTGCACTATTAGCTCTATGAAACGAAAAATTAGTCCTTTTAGAAAGTCGTCGTGTCGTAGCAGCTTTCGTAGGCGGGACTACGCAACGTACCTCTACGAAGTTTTCCGAACGCACACAACGAATTTCACAGTAACGTACAATAAACCATTTAACTTAGATCCATCGTATTCAATAGCTTTTCCAATATGTTGTTACTACACCATCCCACCGGCGAAGGGCGTAACAGGTCTCTGCAAAATGGAGATGTTTTATGAGGAAATTCATGGAAATCAGAGAGAAAGGAATTCGCCAGGATCTGTTACGTAACGGCAGTTGAGTGAGAGCAGCGTTTGTTGGAACACGTCCTGCATTTGCGTTACCAGGATAACAAAAACATAAACAACGTGTTTACAGTCGTAAACAAGGCACGTGTTTACTGAAAACTTTGCTGAACTGTGATTTGAGGTATGTAGAAAATTTTCTTTCAATGTGTCTACAAATAGATGATTTAGAACAATTTGCGTATTTTCATTATGTCCAATAATATTAATTTAATATTTTTAATTAATTTATTTATTTATTTAAAAAAAACAATAATAGTTAAAAAAAAATTAATCCCAATTTGTTTGTAAGTGAAGATGTTTATAACGATTCAAAAAGAAGTATTTTCATAACAATTAAGCAAAACTTTTTATGTTTGATATATTTATTTTAATGATTGAAAACATTATCTGTAGATTGTTATATTTTTTTTTAATTAAATGCTTGATTCAAAATGAAAAACAACTATTGATATACTGTATATTTATTTCAATAAAACAATTTGTTATTCCAAACAATTTTAAAAGTTTGTTATGTTGAAAGTAATATTAAATAATCATGAATGAGAAATTTCAATAATAGTTTAACAGTTTCAAGCTTGCTTTTTTCTTAAAGTCGCAATGAAATTTATTACAGAAAATACTTATATTTTAAATAAATATCTTTTAAATAAAAAAATTGAAATTCATATCGGTATTTTTGTACTATACATACCAAAAAAATAATGACATCTTTAAAATCGCTTAGATCTTTGAATAATTTTTAAGGATGAATTTGTACATATACATTACTTACATTTGTGTACACATGTACATTTGTGTACGTAGATGTCGATACCGATCAAAACAAGGTGTCTAAATAGGATCATATGCACATATAAATGTGTTATATTGTTCTTTAGGTAGTATTGTAAAAAGGAGGTCTATATTTGTCCCATTTTTTCTAGTTGTCAATGGCAATGTATAGAATAGATATTGCGAAATTAGGAAAAACAACCGATAGTTTTAACTCATCTATTTTACAAATTCTAATGGATTCATTAAGTAACATTACATACAATATCAGAAAAAGAATAAAAGTTTCATCTTTTAGGTTTATTAAATTATTAAATATAAAATTAAATAAATTAATAAATAAAAAAACAGACTTGTTTATGTTCGTACTATTTGTCAGCTATTATTCGCAATCAGAATAAATGAATGACAGCTTGTTAACTGTTTAAAAATATAATATAAAATTGTTAAGTATCTACTAATTATTAAGGTATACTGGTGCTTCTATTTATTGATATGGATTATTTACAATACTGTGCTTATGTGCAATAAAAAATTAAATTAAATTATTTATATATTTATTAAAATTAAAAATAAATTATGATATCTAACCAAAGTTTTCATGCATTTTTTTTTAAATTTCAGTGTATTAAGTCCGAAAACATATGTTCTACATTATCTTTTTTATTTTATTTTTGGAATATCACCTGTCTACTTTTTATATTTATGTCTATCGTTGTAATTCTTATAGCATATACTTTCTTTTTAAATAATTATAAGGACATTTTTTGAGCAATAATTGGCAATACCAGAGTTGCCGCAATTTTTTTTTTAAATTACTCCATATCGCTTAGAATGGTGTAACGGTATTTCTAGCAACAATTACTAAGTGTTGGCGTCGCACTAAATTATTCGATGTCGTGAGTGATGTGAGGTCATTATAGACAAACATTTCCCAGGATGGACACCACATAAGTAAAATATTTCGATGTGAATTCGATGAACGTCTTTTGTCTTTTTGACATTTTGACTGGGGTTCGGAAAATCATCTTACGAAAATCGTATACTTACAGAGATTGAAATATAAAACTAAAAAAGATTAAAATATAAAACTTATGCAGCTAAAATAATCTGACGACAGTAAATAATTTACGTGTTTTCTATAATATAATTAAACGAAGACGTATTACTTTCCTGACATTTACGTAAATGTGTATTCGCAAGGAGAGAGCTTGCTGTATTGTGGCACCATAAAATATTTAATATAATATAATAATAATTATAATATAATATAATAATAATAGTATAATAAAAAAAAACTGGTTGCCTGTAAAGTCGGTATACGGGCGAAAGTTTTACGTGACAATGATTTTATGTCTGTCTCTCTCGCTCTTAGGCGGGCGCGTGCCTCTCACTCGCTCTCATTGTGAGCGCATAACGTGAGCGGAGCGTAACGCAGTTTCTTGAAGTGTCACCCGGCAAACCAATTTATAAGACGTTGTCACGTCAATAGTAATATAATAATAATAGTATAATAAAAACATAAAAATATAAAAGTTTTTAAGACCGAAGACCGACAACAAAGAAAAGGAAAATAAAAAGGCATAAACCTATTAGCAATCGACCAAGACCACTCTTGAGTAGGTGCGGTGAGGGATTGCCGCTAATTTTTTTTTTCGAGTTTATTAATAATTGTCGCGTGAAAAAGAAAGAAGCCCGAGTAAATCAATGCAACTTCAATCAGGGAGGCCAAGATGTTGAGTTTGGGATCGTCGACAATTCACATAGCCCGTCGTTGAAACGAGTCAAAAGGGGCGAGCTGGTATCCGGGTGCAACCGCCCAGAGATGGCAGCATAGAGCATAGAGTTTGCCGTTATAAAAATTAAAGTCATTTTTTTGAGGGTTATTATTCATTATTTTTATTATGATCAAATATATTAATTTAATCAAAGCATCTACGGCCGTTGCCTATACATTTCTGCCATCTTATAGGAAGATCATTTAAACCTTTTCGATAAAACTCTTAGCACCTCGACTCCACAATGGATGGTATTTTGTACTGCTTCCTTCTAAATTTTTTTTTCAGTGGAAAAAATTTACCAAGTCGCAGAAATATATATATGTTAGATCTTGTAGTTTTAAAACTGTCAGTCAAATTTTGTGGCACCTGTTTTCGAGTTTTTTAATCTTACCGATTATACCGATTGGCAATGCAAACGTTCTAACCATGCCACTGAATATTTGATAGCTTGAAACGGATCGGCTTCTACTATCACCTTCAATTCATAGTTACTTACCTTAGTGACCGAGGAAAACTAGGTCATGTTTGGTAATGGTTAATTCTTCAGGTCGAACTTTCTACTTTTTTTTTTTTTTTTAATACCTCTAAGGTGGCAAACAAGTACACGGTCCGCCTGATGGTAAGCGGTCACCGTGTCCTATGGACGCTTGTAACACCAGGGGTATCACTCGCGCGTTGCCGACCCTTTGAAAACCCATACTGTAGAAGAACCTTGAAGAACCCCATACTGTAGTCCTAAGAGAAAACCTTGGCAGGGAGCTCATTTCACAACCCAAACGTTCGCGGGAGGAAGTTTCTTTAAAACTACACTGTACGTAACCATTTCGGTTCTAGAGTGTGAGAATGAATTCCCTGCCGATGGCGAGCGGTGCTATGGTAGAAAGAAGCCGTGGGCATCATTTCGAACAATTCCTACGAAAACGGTAAAATACTCGTATATATTAACGCACTGTGCGTTCGTTAGCCTCTCGCACAGCATAAACTAGCAATTTCTGCTGCGTTAGTCCCACGTCGGAACTTGTATACAACATTACTTTGATTTTCGCTGTATCCATCTTCACGTTAACACCTGACTGTAAAAAAAATTGAAAGTCGAACCCTTAAATAGTATGGTGGGGGCCGAAGAGCTCATCTGAGGCAACTAATTGGCTTCGTGTGTGGGATTATAAGTCAGCAGACTTGGATTGCGAGAATTTTACACATCGTACCCGTTGAGGCAGATCTGCTTAACGTCTGCGCAGCTGTAGTCACTGAGACAATCCTCGCTGGTATAGAATGTTATATTCCTAACCCGCTAGTAGCTGCCGGCTTAAAAAAAGGACCGTGGTTTAACGTGGTTTAGGCTTGGACCACGGCTCGTAGTAATAAGGATCCGAATATTTTTTTAGGTAAAACGCAAATTAAATGCTGCCTCGAGGTTCAGTAAGAAAGCAACTGCCAGAGCAAAATTCCAATTCATCGGCAAAATAGGCGGGCGACTTGCGAGCTATCCTTCTGGGAGTCGTGCTTTCTGGTCGCTTTCTAAGACTTTTTCCAGTCGGCGTTACCACCACTGTGAAAGACCGATGGTGACTTGGCCCATAGTGCTAAAGAGAAAGCCGATCTCCCGGGCAGTCTCTTTGCCTCAAACTCGATTAGAACAATGAAGGCGCTGTACAATCTACTATACCGTGGTACAAGACCATGCCGGAAATCTCCATAACACAGCGGGAGGTCCGGCGGGTGTTGCTTTCTCTAGACGTTCATAAGTCGAGTGGGCCAGACGGTAGATCAGCAGTGGTGCTTAAGGAGTGTGCTCCTGAGTTATGATCTGTACTCACACGCTTTTGCGCGCTTTCCTACCACACTAGGCAAGTGCCCAAAAAGGGCAATAGATCAGATCCATCGAATTACATGCGTATCGCTATTACCTCTCTCCTCTCTAAGGTGATGGAGCGTGTGATCAATACACAGCTTCTAAAATACCTAGAAGAACACGACCTGGTCAGTGATCGTCAATATGGCAATATGGCAGACGCATACGAACCGTAGTTGATGGTAGTTGCTCTGATAGAATGGACATTAATGCTGGTGTACAAGGCTCTGTGCTGTGTCCTACGCTGTTTCTACTGCATACCAATGACATGTTGGACATCAATAGCATGCATTGCTATTATGCAGATGACAGTACTAGAGACGCTTATTACACGAGCCGTGCAAACATCCCTTGTTCCGTTGAGGAGGAAAACCGCGGAGAACTTGTGTCCCTGGTCTCTGACTAAAGACGAGAAAACTTGGTCCGATTCAACCCTACAAAGACACAAGTCTGCACGTTCACCGCTAAAAAAACCCCATTCATTGTAGTCCCACAATTCCAGAACACTCACCTCTCCATGTCCAAAAGCATTGGGATCCTTGGTGTTGACATCTTCAGCAATGTTCAGTTCCGAGATCATTTGCAAGAGGTGAAGCTGGCGTCCAAAAAACTAGGTGTACTCAACAGAACGAGGCAGTGCTTCACGTGCGTCGGGGCAGAGGTTGCTGCTTTACAAGTCGGAAGTTCGGCCCCATATGGAGCCATCTTTGGGCGGGTGCACCCAGATATCAGCTTGGCCCTTTTGACTCGGTTCAACGACGGGCTTTGAGAATTGACGACGATCCCAAATTCACTTGCCGTATAACTTCACTTGCCCTTAAGTCTGTACTTACAGTGCAGTTCCAGAGAAACTTCCTCCCGCGAACGCTTGGGTTTTGGAATGAGCTCCCGGCCAAGGTTTTCTCTAAGGACTACAGTATGGGGTTTCCTCAAGAAAGAAGTTATTAGATTTAAGACGGTGACCGGTGACCATATACAGCGGCCCGTAAAAAAAAAACTAAAAAGTGGCTGTTACATGTATGGTCAAAAAAAGACGGAAAATTAAAATGTCATAAAATATATGGTCGTAGATTTCTTAAAATGTTCCTGAGTCGTAGGATTTTTAATATTATACTGCATGTTGTGTTTTTTGTGAAATGTTTATTAAAGGCCTTAAAAGCGTTGTTTTTTCTTTAGATTAGTTTATATAGAATTGGAAAAAAGAAATAATTTTGTGCAATTTTTTGATAATGGCAGGATTTTGATATTAAAGATGAGAACATACCAAAAACATATAAAAAAATATAAAAATGAAAACATGCTTATTATAGAAAGCAAATGGATTATTATTACGAATGTCAAATTTACGATACTATGTATTAAGGGTAAATTAGTCTTTGTGTTAAAAAAGTTTCACTCTAAAATCTGTATAATTTTATATTCAAAGCGTGTTAAACGGCGTTTTCATATTTAAACCCCTATTAAGTTAAAAATAATATAACGGGATTTAAAGTGTCGTTATTTGGAAAAATAACTTTTATCCGGACGTATCGGCTGGGTTTCCCCAGCCTTGGTCACAGGTAGACTGGCAGTGCGCGGCGTCTTCGAGTCAAGACGTCCTGTTTAACTACCCTCACTTTGACTTTATAATTAACATATCCACTACACACAACACTAACGGTGGTCTCGGGTGCGTTTGTTGGTGAAACTCGAGATCTGTATTTTCCTTTGACTGGATTCCATGCAGGCGACAGTTTGTATCCATCCTCACGATTGAGGTTCTTATGGTTTTTAATTTAAATCGCTTCGCGTACCAATCTACGCTAATATTGGCGATCGGTGGACAAAACCTTAGGCTGGTGGAGCTCAATCCAGAAATTGGAATTTGAGTTAATCAGATTTTCTGCTGTAGCTGATTTTGTTGTCTGGCAATTCTTTACAGCAGCATATGTTTTTTGACCCTGTCCGCAATTTTGCGTTTGGTATGGCCAACGTAAGAACTGCCGCAGCTGCAGTCAATTGTGTAGACACATGGTGTTTTGTACGGGATTTTGGCGTGCACAACTGCTGTTAAATTTTGGAGAACGGAGCATATACAGTCTTAATGGAGAACTTATTCAAAAGAGATCCAATTTTATCCCTTACTCCTTTGATATAGGGCATGAATGTTGGCTGTCTGCTAACTTCTGGATACTTCGTACGTGTGTTACGGTGAACTGCACTCCTTCTACACGTTTGTACCTGTTTCTCTTGAGTGCCTCCTGAACGTGTGCCAGCTCAGTATCTAAATGTTTAGGGTCACAAAGGTCATGAGCTTGGTTAGTCAGAGACGTCACAACTGATTGTAGGTGACGCGGATGATGGTGCGTGGGCGTTCAGTTATCTGTCCATGTAAGGTTTTCCGATATACAGTATGCCCCAGAGAGCCATCTTCCCTTACATTCAATTTAACATCTAAGGATGCCAGTGAACGTTTACTTTCAATTTTATATGAAGAACGTATTTTGTTATGAATAGACTTATATTATATTTATTATTATTTTTAAATTAGTAATGAAACGCGAAAATTTAAAAACTTATATAAACCCCTATTATTATAATATTGTTTTCGCTCAGTCAGACTGATACAATCCTCTCCATCTTTTCTTTTCCAGTACTTTATGAACTATCACCATTCGTAGTTTTAAAATACGGGAAAACCGAGGTGTCAAGTTTGATAGAATTTTGGGTATATTAAACTAACATTATATTTTTAATAAGCAAGGTTATTTATATGTACAAAAAAGAAAAATATTACGAGTTCTGTGGTAACTATTTTTGAGATGCTCTTGTATGGGAGGATTCCATAGTGCTTTATTAGAAAGTAGCCATTACCATCATTTCAAACAATTTCTAAAAAACATACCATTATACAAGCAATAAAATACAAATAGGGAGGCAGTCTCTCCCCATGCTTAAGGGTTCGATACGGCTTGTGAGTTTGGGATGTTCAACGATTCTCGCGAAGGGCCAAGTTAGTATTCGGGTGCATTCACCATGTGATGCCAGCAGTACTCCATATGGCGCTTAAGTTGCGACTTGTAAAGCAGCCCTTGCCCCGAGGTAAAGTACTGCTTCGCTCTGTTAAGTACTCCAAATTTTTTGGACGCCAACTTCACCTTGTCTTTCAAACGATCTCGGATCTGAACATTGCTGGAAATGTCAACATCAAGGATCCCAATACTCTTGTAAATAGTAAGCGATGTGTTCTGGAATTATGAGACCTCAATTAATGAGGTTTTCTTAGCGGCGAACTTGCATATTTGTGTCTTTGTCGGGTTGAATCGAACCACGTTTTCCCGTTCCTAATTTAACGTTCCGTTTTAACCGAACTTGGACAGAGTTGTCTTGATTCAGACACAAGTTCTGCGCGCTTTTCTTCCACAATGGAACGCAAACGTATGTTGTTAATGGACATCTGATTTATATGCAGTAGAACAGCGTAGGAGAAACAGAGCCTTGCGGGATACCAGCATTAATTTCCATGCTATCAGAGTAACTACCGTCAACAACGGCTTATATGTGTCTGCCTGACAAAAAACTAGCCACCCATTTGCACAAACCCTCTGTAACATGGAAACTTTGACAGAAGATCCTGGTGCCAAACCCTATTGACCACCTTTGCTATGTCTAGGCTACATGCCAATGCTTCCTCCTGACTCTCAATGGCCAGTGCCTATCTGTGTGTGAGAAACACTAGAAAATTACCGGTTACTGACCAACTCATGTTTTTCAAGGTATCTTAGGAGGTGTGTTGATCACATACTCCATTATCTTGTAAAGTAGGGAGTTAATATCGATTGGCCTGTAATTAAATGAATCTGGTCTATCGCTTTTTGTGGGCACCAGGCTCACATTCGGAGCCTTTCATGAAGACGGAAATTACCTGATTGTGTGGTAGGAAAGCATGAAGAGGCGCGTGAGTACAAGACACAATTCAGGAGCACACTGTTTAAGCACCACTGCTGGTATGCCGTTTGGCCCACTTGATTAATAAACGTCTAGAGAAAGCAACACCCACCGGATCTCTCTGTGTTATGAAAATTCCCAGCATAGTCTTACTGCACCACGGTGAAATAGGTGGTACAGCGCCTCGTCGTTCAACTGCTTAGTGAATCGGCTTCTCCAGAATAAGTTTTTTAGTCTTATCGAACCTAACAAAGTGAGTTCACTCCATGTCTATAAGATGTTGGACCACTGCTCTTGTTCATGTTCTTAACGTGACGATTTTGATTCCGGTTGCGATGCTGCGTTGAGTTTACCTGATATAACTCTTGCCACGGTCGCAAGGAATAGTTTAGGCACCTGGTTCTATAAGTAGCTCTATTTAATCTTTTGCAGAACAGCGCGTCTCTCTATTCGTGTCGGTGCTAAAAATATGGTTCTGATACTGAATTTTTGTTGTATCAACCTTCCCATCTTATCAGTTACCACTTTACAAAAGGCGCCTAGAGACGCTCTTACTGCTTCACTACGTTGTGGACGAGGCAGTGCATTTACAACCCGTCTACTATGCCTCCAGGTGAACCGTTTGTCTATCTTTACGTGCGGTAATACTTCATGCATATATTGATGTTTACATATACATATATATACGGTTTATTAATACTCTTTGTTCTATATAATTACGACCACAAAGTCCAGTATTACCAAGTTTTTACGGCTTTGCTGAAATTCATAAGCCTAGCTGGCCTTTGAGACCCAGTGTAAGTCCGATAAACTCACCAACTTACAATTTATTTAGTCACGTACTGAAAAGACTGAAAGCTTTAACGGAAAAACGAATAGCAACCTAAAGGACTCCACCCATTTTGTGCAACTAATAGAGAATAATAGAATAAGTGAAACAGAGGTAACGGTTGTTAGTTGGTGAGTTGGTTGATGTAACGTCAATTGTAACAAATGTGTCAGTAGAAGAAATGTAGGTTGGTTGGGTGTTTGATGTAATGTCAATTGTAACAAATGTGGCAGTAGAAGAAACATTATTAATTATATCACGGTTGATTAGTACTTCCGGACCAGATAAGCCCTTTTGACTCGGTTCAACGACGGGCTGTAAGAATCGTCGACGATCCAAAAAAGGCCTTGTGACCTTATCGAACCCTTAAGTCTGACGAGAGACTTTGCCTCACTGTGTATGTTCTACCGCTTATATAATGTGATGTGTTCTGAGGAATTGTTCGAAATGATGCTTATGGCTACTTTTGACAATCACACGGCTTGCCATCGGCAAGGAATTCATCCTCACACCTTAGAACCTATATTTTCACGTACTGTGCAGTCTCAGAGAAAATCCTCCCGCGAACTCCCCGTGGAATGAGCTCCCTGTCAAGGTTTTCTCTAAGGACTTCAGCAAGGGGTTCTTCAAGAAAGAAGTTTTTAGATTTCGGAAGGGTCGGCAACGCGGACCGTAAACTTATTTGCCACCTTAGTGGTATAAAAATGCTTATACCTTCTGAGTACATTTAGGTAAGGTTAGACTACTATCTGACAAGTGGTTATAGCGATATACTATAGCGATGAATATTATCTACAACTAGTACTCACCTTTTGCCGACGACATAGTGGTCATGGCAGAATCGCTGGAAGACTTCGGCACTATGCTCAGAAACCTCAGCCTCAACAGGTTGGCCTTAAAATTAATATGGATAAAACGAAGGTAATGTTCAATGTCCATGTCGCGCAATACCGGTTGTTGTTGGGAACTCTGCTTTCGAAGTTGTCGACGAATACACATACTAGGGCAAGTGGTCCAATTAGGTAGGTCCAACTTTGAGAAAGAGGTTACCCGAAGAATCCAGCTTGGTTTGCTAGCGTTTTGGAAACTACGCCACATCTTTTCATTCAAAATACCTCAGTGCCTAAAGACGATAGTCTAAAATCAGTGTGTGATGCCAGCCATGACTTATGGTACAGAAACGTGATCTCTAACCGTTGGCCTCTTAAATAAGCTCAGAGTCGCTCAGTGGACTATGCAAAGAGCCGTGCTTGGTGTTTCTTTGCGCAATAAAATCCTTAATGAGGAAATTTGCCGAAGAACCAAAGTTACTGACATATCTCAAACAGTTAGCAAGCTGAAGTGGCAATGGGCAGGCCACATCGCTCGTCGAACCGATAACCGATGGGGAAAAAAGGTTTCCAAGTGCGGACCATGGATTGAAAGACGCAGTGTCGGACGGACTTCTACCAGATGTATAGACGACCTATTTGACTCGGTTTAACTACGGGCTGAGAGAATCTTCGACGATCTCAAACTCACAAGCCGTATGAGGAGATAATGCTAAATAGAGATGAGTCGGAAAAAAAATCTTTATTTGAGTCATCTCCAAATCATGACTATATGGTTAAACGTGATTATTGTCATCCCTTTATAGGAAAGTCTTATTTAAAATAGTTATTATTTTTGTATATAAGCTAACATATTTTGTATAACTTCATTCAGTAACCATTAGCAGGAGATCATACTCCAAGTAAATACACAATACAAGTACACAATGTGTATCTTTGAGTTATCCCCAACGCAACCATATCCCGAGGGTTTGCCTCCTTGCGTGTGTTCCACCACTTATATAATGGGATGTGTTCTGAGGAATTGTTTGAAATAATGGCTACGGTTTCTTTCTACCATCGCACCATTCGCCATCGGCAGGGAATTCAGAGGAACTTACATCGCAATTTATAAACCTTGGGTATATGGATTAAAATTGTTTATAAATCCCACCATTAACCACACTTAAATTAATTAAATTTTTATATCGCTACCTAACCAATGACATATATTATTATTGTGTTGGCTAACTCTTTGCCGGCACGGTTAGTGGTATTGTATAGACGATATTCTATGTTTTTTTTGACACCTCTAAAAGTATCGGTTCTTCATCTGCTTTCAAAAGCTCTGTTATAATTGTGTCGTCAACAAACACCACCTTGTTAACTTTCGTTTGATATGAGAAGAAAATGAAAATTGCTAAAACTGTGTTTTCTTTAGGTTTTTATTGTTGTGAGACCTGAGGAATCATTAGGCTAGTTGCTTAATTTTTTTTGTGCGTCATTATTAAAGATCATTAGTGGAATCATATACATTAGTGTAAATAAAATGTTCCTCCGATAACTGCTTTTCGAAATATTTACATTTAAAGGTATGCGCTTACTTCCTTTTCTAAGTCAAGCGAAAAACGCTCCAACTAAACCGTACAAGGTTAATGACGTCACCAACACCGGGACCCGTAGAAAATGTGTACTGCGCGTTAAAAATATTGCATTACATAGTCTTTTGAAATTAACCCTGTGTCATCACAAAAATATATAATTTACGTTTTGTTTTCGGAAATTCTTAAATATTTGTAAAATATGGATAGCAATCTCTTCTTCTCATAAGTAACTAAGTTTCAATATAATCTGACCTACACCTGAAATCACCACCCATTATTTAGGCATTAGACAGATATTTATTAGGCACTAAAGACTTTCAAACAATACAGCACATAATACATAATATAAGCACATTTAAAGTATTATAAACACAGAAATACTATTTATAAAGCAACACTAATTAAAATATGAGCTATATAAGTATATATCTATTATACATTAAATAATAATAAATATTTTTGAGGATTACACACAGGGCCGTCTGGCTCCAAAGTAAACAAAGCTTGTGTTATGTATACCAGACAACGGATACAAATACATAAATATTACTTTTTTTATAAATACATAAATATTATGAATAAATACACACAGACTCAAGACAAACACAAATGTTTATGTCACATAATTTTTGTCCAGTGCAGGAATCGAACTCGACCCCTAGAACAGCAGCTGGTTACACTATCAACTAGGCAGCGAGGCAGTCAATATCAATCATATATAATTAAAAACTTTAATATAAGATTTTTCTATAAGTATTGCTAAATTACGCTACTGCAAATGAAACTCGTTTTTTTATAATTTCAAAAAATAACTTTTTACTTTTAACTTTTAAATTATTCAGATAGCGATTACGAGGAGGTAAGAACACAAAACAATAAAAAAGTGCCTCTAGGCGGTTACCAATCCAATGGCTAACCAAGCCCGGTGTCGCTTAACTTTGCATATTGCTTCCAATAAACAAATGTTCCTGGGTCAAGAGTATGTTTCTCTTAATTATCTGGACTACCACGGTTTTTACGTTAAGTTGGAGAAAAAAAGTCTTTCTTGTATTGGGACCACGTTAAAATTTTGCTTCTTTATTTTTTTAAATTATTTGTTAGACAATTCGCCGTAATAAGCCCTCTACCTCTACCTCCTTTGGTCTATAAGATAGAGCCAATTAAAGCGCAAGTTTAGTAATAGGGCTGCGTTTCCATCCTTTGCGTACGTAACCTAATAAGAAACATGTAGTTCAGAACATATAGTTCATATTTTTCTAATAAATTCTTCAATTTCGATAAAACTGAATTTTGTTGGGTTTTTGAGAATACTGATTTTTTTAAATTTAAGATTGCGGATCTGATATAGCGTCCATTTTTTAAAAAAACATTTTGGTTTTCTATGAAACTCAGCTCCGTTCATTAAAATCTTTTTTAGAATTCAACATTGCGGATCCAATATGAAAACCCCTTAATGTTAGGCCTTAAAGAAAACCTTGGCAGGGAGCTAATTTCACAACCTAAGCGTTCGCGGGAAGAATTTTCTCTAAAACCGCACTGTATGTGTATGTTAAGGTGGTTTAGGCACGATGAGGGGATTACTAAAACAGATTGTAGTTAGTCTTCGATTTGTGCATGTCACTTCAAGAAATGTATTTTTTTTTCAAATTCGTTTTTATTCTGTTTTGTGTGTAAAACTACAATGCACAATATACAAACAGTAAGAACAACTACTAAGACTAGAAAAATTGAAAGTGATAAATATACAACCCAAGAGAAATAGAAATATACAACCTGGAAGGAATCTGTATCTGAACTGGACAACCAATACCGAAGACTTGTTCGTGACCTTAAATATATAAAAAAAAAACCAACTCCATGTTTGAAATGAGTTGTTATATATTGTAGTATGGCTAGATGATTATGGTCTTGATATGATTAACAGTATGGAAGGCATTGAATTTCAGACATTGTCAGACCCAAAACCGTCAGCAAGGTAAGCCCCATGCTAGAACTTACAAGTATATCATGACTTTTAATGGCGTTATACTAGTACTGTGCCACGGGAGAAAACTAAACTATAATATGTTTAGAAGATTTTTGATAGAAAAAAATTAATATTCAGATGGTTCTAAAATCATTAAAGGATACTTTAAAGGAGGCTTTAAGGCAAGATAATAATTATGGCTTCACAGTCTGCCTACGAAATCACCCGAAAATAGTGAAAATTTTATGATATAAGTACTCATAGGAAGAACAGAGTCTTATGGTTAATCATAATTTGTGAGACTGTTGCACTGGCTCTTCAATCTGTGCTTAAGTAGGTAATGTACTTGAAGACTAGTGCAGGGCTGTAATCTTACTGCTGTATACTGAAAAAGGGTTGGATGGAATATTACATTCGAAAGTATTCTTCAAATTATTTTTTTTGTATACCACTAAGGTGGCAAACAAGCTTGCGGTCCGCCTGATGGTAAGCGGTCACAACAGACTATGGAAGCTTGCAACCCCTGGGGCATCACTCGCGCATTGCGAATATCTTCAAATATCTAATAATTTCTTTCTCGAAGAACCCCAAACTGTAGTCCAAAAACACTGGGAGTTACAAATTGAAATCATTTTTCGATTTTGCATACTAATCATCTGTTGTCTGGGTGGTAAAACGATGATTGTATGTACGAACGAAGTATCATACGTAGTACACTGAATTATTATTTACGAAATAACTCCTGGATTATTTATTTTTACTTGATATACTTATTTTAAAGATAAGAACAAGGTTAATTTTTTTTTTTATAATTTGATGGGAAATTCAGACATTATAAGCTGTATTATAAATATCTCTATCCTTGATATATTCAAATTTAATAATAATCAATATGAAATAAGGGTATATTAGTTCAACAAAAAAATAATTTCTCTACATAGTCTCCTAGCAAGTCAATATTTAGTCCACCTTTTTTCTAAACCCATAATTCCCTTTGAAAAAATTTTTTGTATTGACCCTTCAAAAACTCTACATCAGTCATCACTTCGTTATCATCGTCAATTTTTTTGTCTCGGAGGTATTCCTTGACCCGAGGAAAGAAGTAAAAGTCACTGGGAGCCAGGTCTGGCGAATCCCGTTTCTTGAATGGCAGCCATCGCGACGGCGGCTTTGTGAGCTGGTGCGTTGTATTGATGAAACAACACTCCAGCTCGCATTTTACCTCGTCTGTTTTCCTTGATGGCCTCCCGCAATCTTCTTATTTGGTCTGCGTAGTAAGATCCCGTAATAGTAGCTCCCTTTTCCAAGTATTTAAGTATTTCACTAAAACAATTACTTCAGCGTCCCAAAAAACGGACGCCATAACCTTTCCTGCTGAACTTGCCACCTTGAATTTCTTCGGCGTCGGGGAAGAGGATCGTTTCCAAGTCATTGACTGCTGTTTGGTTTTAGGATCAAAATGTTCGATTTAGGTCTCGTCCATGGTCACGAAACAAGAAAAAAAATGGATGTTCTACGCAGCTTAAACTCCTTTGCACAGCGCGCATGTGCAAATGTGGAATATGGAGGGGCAAAGTCCCCCAATGTTTCCACTAGGTCACTGTGTATGTCTTTGGTCGAATTTTTTTTCAATCATAGCTCTGATTTCGTTTTCTCCATTTTGATGTTTTCTTTTGGACTCTTCAAATGAATGTACCTGCCGGGAATCGTGGCCTATTTATATGATGATATATCAGGAATAAATTTTTTTTTCATATTTTTATGGGATTTACAAATATCCGATTATCATTAGTTATGGGTAGATAACCCATAGGAGGCATAGGCGCCGCCAGGGGGGTGCCAGGTGGTGCACTTGCACCCCTTGGGAATCTCGGGATCAACAGGAATTATTGAAATAAAAAGCCGTCTGTTGGAAATCATTTTTTTATTCACAATAATTAGTAGGCAATAATTACACAATTCTCATTTAAAAAGCAACTTCAGCCGGCGGGGTTTTTGACCGAACTTATTAATGACGTTTTCTATAAAGTTATCTTTATTGTCCTTGGTTATCTTGCCTTGGTTGACACTTAAAAAGCATAATCCAGACAGTTGCTTGTCACCTGTTGTGGACCTATTCCAAGTTTTAACTCTTCTCAGTGTGCTAAAAGATTTTTCAATTGTGCACGTTGTGACGGGTAGACTAAGGCCAATCTTGATCGCTTCTGCTACCGAAGGAAAGAAATCTTTTGCCTCGTCGATGTAGTCTATAAGATGTTTTTCATATCGATCAACTCCACTGATATCATTTGCCGCTGGCTGTGGATATTTTCACATTTCAAACCAAGTCGTGATTTCTGAAATAAAATTAGGTAAAAGATCGCCATACAAATTTTCAATGTTTTTTGCAGCTCGAAGAAATTTTTCTTTACTGAAGCCTTTTATTATTTTTGGGTGTAGTTGTAACAGAGAAAATGATTTTTTATGTGTTTCAGAAAATCTGTCTTTTAAATAAGAAATGATCGAATCAAGGTAAGGGATGTATAAAGCTCTTCTGTAAAATTCTTCAACGTTTTCGGGTAGGTGGTTGGATCGATGAGCCTGTCATTTCGTAACTCGTTGGCATTTAATCTCAATATTAAGGTCTTCGCAACTTTGTTTAGCTTCTCCAAATATAGCAGTAAATTCCTGCGATGCGTTTTGTCTGTGACCCTCTATTATTTTAGTGAGTTTGCAAATGTGGTAAATCACTGAATTAATGTCAAAATCCACTTGTTGAAGCTGGTTGCAGACAGGCTATAATATGTAAGTAAGTATGTATTTAAGTAAAAATAATATGCAATGCCACAATAAAATTTGTGGTGGTCAAAGCAGTCCGCAGTTGGTAAGCTCTAACCTTTGTCTTAGAATTAGTGGCTTGATCTTCTGAGAGGTCTTGTAATGCTTCTACAATTTTGGTGAAATTTTGAGAGGAAATTCGAATACTTTTGTACTTTGCAGACCATCTGGTTTCGCAAAACAAGGGAATATTTGGAAATTTTTTTCGCCGTAAAATGCTCTCTCTAAATAAAGTTATAGTTTCCTTAATCATTCCAGCATTTCACTCAATTTTTTTAAATCATTGACAACAAGATTTAATATGTGACTAGCACAGTGGAAATACTTTGCTTTGGGATATTTATCATTAATTATTTTCTGAACTCCACCAACATGTCCAGTCATCGTGGAGCAACCATCATACCCTTGCCCAACCATTTTGTTGAGATCTAAACCACATGATGCAGCATCTAATTTTTGAAGTGGCCTGTGCCCCAAATATTCTTCAAGTATTACGTAACTGTGTTTCGTTTGGTAAAACTTGACGTATCTTATGCCCATTGAAAGCTGTTCAGTCCCGCTTATATCCGCTGCCTCGTCAGCCAAGATTGAAAAATATGCCGCTTCTTTTGCTTCATCAGTAATGGTGTCACGAAGAACCTCTGTGCCGAAGTACTTGGACAATCTTTAGCATTAAACTGTTTTAAACATTATGTATTACATTTTTAATCTTTTTTCTATTGCAGAAAAATCGCCTTATGTCACTCATAATTTATAACAAAATTATAATTATTTTTACTTTTAAAATAAAGAAAAGAAACACACGTTAGCTCACTTGTCACTGCTTGCTTGCACTGATTAATTAATTACGGCGCGCACTGACACTGACTAATTAGCTCGCTCTTGCATATGTAATCAAGTCAAGCAATCATTCTTGACCTATTGGACTGTATGAATCAACTATCTATATCTTTTCGAAATTCTTGCAACACTATAACAACACTAAAAACACTAATCTATGGAAACGAATATAGCGGGAACTATTTATTTTTCAAACAAATGCACTGTGCACTGAAGATAACTATTAGTCACTACTCGCGATTTGTTCACTCGGAACGAATTGTTCGAACTTCAATCGAAAACTGATTTTCAAACGTTCTCGAACGTAGCTCTGCCCCTATCTATAATCTATGTCTCTTTCACATTTATGAACTTTCTAATTCATTCGCGATTGACTTTGACAAGAGTCGGTCTCTTTCGCACTGCTTAGAAACTGCACTGCTTTCTCTGTTAAGTTCATCCCATTTATGCTGGTGCTATCTCGTGTGGAGTAGCGGTACTTTAAAGGGTGCGTTCAGATAAGTAATGGAAATCGATTAATATCGATCCAGGTACTCCTGGCCCACCAACTAAGAATTTTTTAATTTCGATCATCGCGAACAAATAGGTGTGAGCCGTGAGGACTGGGTACCTATAAAATAAATTTATGAATTTAAAATATTCAGAATATAGTCTAATAATAGTCAGAAATTGGTTAATGTCTCAAACATAAAATAAAAGGGGCTTCAAATGTTTCCGACTAAAATTTCAATCTTTAATTAACAATCACGGCGGCGAAGATTGTAAGAAAACTAAAATCTGCACCACCTGGAAATTATTTCTGCCGGCGCCCATGATAGGAGGATATCTATGTGTTACACCTAATCACTTCACTTGGCTATTTGTCTTTACATATTTGTATTCACTATATTCCGAAATTATTTGACAAAAACGCCAATAAGCAATACACGACAATATGACCATCCACACATGGAGCCAAATATCAAATATTTTGATATAAGTAAAGAATACGATCGCACACATGTCGGACGAGTTGGCACTTGACATTGACATTTTATCATTCTCAAAACCAACAAAAGACATCCGTACTAGTCAGCGGCAGTGTGTATCTGTCTATTTGGATCCTTTGATGCGCGCCTAAAAATCGACAGCGGTACGGTAACGCGTATTTGTTACTGGTCTTAATTGTCAAATAGGCAAATAAACCCAATTTTTTGTCAAGTATACTGGCACTTATTTGCGAAATACGCAAACACAAAAAGTCAAGGAAGTGCCAACATAATACTTTGTTTTAGCATAAGGACATCCCTGCGGTCCACTCGCGGAGCCATTGTGTTTCTATAATATATCTCTGAGCTGTAGATAGCATATCTGCTAAAAGTGGCAATTTTAGCAAATACGCTTCAACAACTTGCATATTTATTCTACAAACGTTAAAAATCGTTCTAGAAATAGCTTATGACTAATGTCATATTTCTTTCAATCAAATTTTTGAAATACGCTTTATATACGAACAGTAATTAAAAAATATTCAATGGCGGCGCTAGTGGACCGCATCAGGGATGGCCTGAATTTAAATATTCTCAGTCAATTAAAAAAACCAGCTAGGCATTTAAAATAAAAAACTTACTTTTCTTATCTTATCAGACGTCAGTAACGCATTTAACATCGTTGTGTTGATATTTTACTAAGCTTTGTGTTTGATTTAATGTGATATTAACTAGTTCCGTGGCTACTTATATGGATGCTGACTTCCTTTGTATCCAGTGCAATCTCGGTTTCTCGCAAGGTGTAATTTTTGTTCCTCCGATCCTCGCAATCTGCATTAACTATGATTTATCTCGTATATCTTTACTTTATCATATTGTTTTATCAGATTTTTACTTTGCTACTATCGAAGAGCGGCCTAAAGTTCTTGCAGCTACAACCCTAAATCCACATTTAATAAATGACCAAAACTATATTTATAGTCCTAAATTAAATCTTTGCAAAAAGCAACTAAAAGTTATGGGTGTGTCTCAACTGTCCCATTGGATTTCCTTAACTTTGTTGGATGATCATGAAACTATGTCTTAAGAATTTGAGTTTACTTACTATCTAGAAGTCATTACGTTATAGTAATATTACTAAGACGCATATAGCAGCTAACAAGCACCGCCATAAGATATTATTTATTTCCACTTCGTACAAAGATTATTACAAAACTATATACCACACAGAAATTGTAACACCTGTCATAAGGCATATTAAAAACGTTTTATATTGTTCCTAAAATACATTTGTGAATTGTACTTGGTATTGTAACCGAAATGCTAACTAAAGCTCACAGATGTGTTGTGTGTTTAAATACGGCTTACGACTAGTTTTATGACTTCTATGTAGTAAATACATTTTTAAAATATGCTTTGTGCAAAGCGGAATTAAATAATATCCCATGGCGTAGTTAGCAGCTATTATTAGTGTAAATATTATAGTTCATTATCTTTTGCCCGCGGTGTTTCCCGCCCTAAATTCGGTTTTCGGTGAAGGATATTAACGGCACTCGTCAGTTATAGAAAAATATCGACTCACACTTGACGTTTTCAAGTAGGTATATTATGTCCTTTCCACGGACTCAGACTATCTCCATGCTAAATTTGCCCGCGGTTCCACTCGCCCTAAATTCGGTTGTCGGTGCAGGATTTCAACGGCAACTCCTTAATTATAGAAAAAAAAATCGACTCGCACTTGACGTTTTCTAGTAGCCTTTATCCTTTCAAACTATGTCTATACCAAATTTCATTTTAATCGGTACAGCAGTTTAAGCGTAAAGAGGTAATAGTCAGACAGAGTTACTATTGCATTTATAATATTAAGTCCTTCGATCAAGATTAATAAAGAGGTGTATTTCTTTGGAGAAATTGCAAAAGTTTAACTAACTCTGTAATAAAACACAAAACTAACAATGTCATTTTTGTCTTGTTAGGAAGAATGATAAGTAATTTCAAAATTTGGCTAGTGAATGTGACGTTTAAGTAAAATTAAAACAAATGTGTAAATATCAATTAAAATCACAAATAATAATGACTTATATTACTATGTAATTTCAAAGGAAATCTGAATATTTGATTGACTTAGCCTGAGGGTAATGAGCATAGCGAACCACAGCTCCGATTAATAATTCAAGGATTAAACAATTGAATCTACCCGCGATACCTGTTATTAAATATGCAAATTAGTTATTTATTCAAGTCGCGCCACTTCCGAGTAGAAAAGGGGAGCTCTTTACAAGAACTTCCACTAAAACTGTGACTCTCTTGTCATATCTTACAGAAAGTTACATGACAAGTAACATCGTTCTAATTTCTGGAATACCGGGAGTAATAATAATCTTTATAGCTATGTATTGTAACTTAATACAATATAGGTACTATTCAATATATTTTTTTACTGTAAAAAGGTTGATATCCTCTTCTAGCCTTCAAGACTCTTGAGTGTTTGCTTGTGCTGAAACTCGTAGTCAAATCAGCAGATGTAAGTACCTATATCTAATTTCCTCCTCGATTCACAAGCCGTGAGTACCTATATCAATTAAAGAATACATACCTCACACCATCCTGAGCAAACAAGTAAACATACTAGCTAAATAAAACTATAGACAATTCAATAATGTCCAAGTCTTTTAGATCAGGTCTCTCGTGATATTGAAATTTTGTAATTTTGCTATATTTTTTTACATTTGTCCAACTAAAAATAGGTAACTAGATGAAGAAATAGTCATTCTCATCATCAGCCCTCGACTTCGAAGAAGATATTCTAAATATATTATCATGTTAATGTGTCTGAACTCTATCAGTTAGATCGTAGTTCCGGAAGAGGCATATTGTCTTAAATGTCACTGTTATTCCTTCTTCAAGAGATAGTCATTGACATCTCAGCTCTCGTCACCTTCATAAGCTGTTTCATTTTCGACTCACATATCAAAGTGCAAGTTTTTACAATATTTTCATTTACCGAAAACCCGGTGGTGTAAGTAAACGAATAAATAAAAAGAAATACTTATTGGTGCACCCCGGATTCTAATAGCAACCCTTTAGGACGCGAGGCAGATGCCGAAACCACTAGTCCAATAGCAGCAGGACTTTCTATATACCTATTCTTTCAGTTTTTGTACTAGGCATGTACTGGTGCTCTTACTATTTAACACAAAACTCGACTACCAATATCCTTCTGAATAGAAATGAATTCTTATTAGAATTATTAGTGGACCTAATTAAAAATATTAATTGAAGTATGTTAAACAAAAGCAAGAAAATGTTCAGAAATGCAGACAGTGGTCCCCTGAGGATTGTTTCATTTAGATTATTTATTATATAGCGTAGGGCGGGCGGGCGGTCGACTTGTGAAAACACAAGCTAATTTCAAAAATAAATATTTGTTCAATCAGACTCGCTGTCTTAGCCGATGAATTGTCTCAAATTTGTGTTATTGTTGTTTTATATTTAGCTCGACAAATTGTATCGCGGTAGCTCATCTTTCGTTTGTATTTGGGGTCGGCTACCTAATTTAAGAAATTAACGAAGGTGTAGTTTTTACGCGAAGCCAGTCAATTTAGGAATTTCCTGCAAAAAAAACCTAAAAAACCTAAAACTTCAATTATTAAACATTTCTAATTTTATTATATTAAGGCTGCGCTCGACCCAAATGTGCAAATTTTGCTCATTTTTAGGGTTCCGTACCTAAAGGGTACAAAACGGGACCCTATTACTAAGACTTTGCTGTCCATCCGTCTGTCACCAGGCTGTATTTCATGAACCGTGATAGTTAGACAGTTGAAAGTTTCACAGATGATGTATTTCTGTCACTACTATAACAACAAATACTAAAAAATGGAAAAAAAAAATACTTAAGGGGGCTTCCATACAACAAACGTGATTTTTTCCTAGTTTCTTCTCGATGTTGATGACGGTAACGTAGACGCTTGAAATAATCACAGAATATTTAGTTATACATTCACTTTAGAAATAAATAATTAAATTAAAATAAAACAAATATTTAAGGGGGGCCGCCATATAACCAACGTAATTTCTTTGCCGTTTTTATAGATAATGGTACGGAACACTTCGGTTAATAGAAAATTACTATTTACTATTAATAGATATCTAAAAACATCGCTTAAAAAACTCCCGGCTCTTTTGACTTTCTATTTTGAACGTTAAATAAGCATAGATCTAGCAAATATATGGTATAGAATTTACATAACTTGTGAAATATTATTTTAATAATAATTAATAAATTATTTTTTGATTTAACGTTAGACTGTCCTTCAATTTGAAAGATAGGTATTTTTGTCACAGAAAAATAAATAATAATAAGATCAAAATCTTCGATTTCAGCTAACCGCCCATAAAGCATATTTATATAGCGCTTTTAAAGCAGACAATTTTTACCTTTCTGATCGAAAAAAATTAGGTGTCATTTCTTAAATTTCGGTATCCAAAGGGGAACCATTACTAAGCCTACGCTATTTGTCTGTCTGCCTGACCTTTAAATTGCAGCACATAGGTTTTTTGATCTTAATTAGATAAACGTCTTACTCGTCGTACCGGCAGGAATTCCAGAAAAAATTATGACAAAAAAGCATTTACTTTTGAAAGCTCATACTCCGAGAGTTTAAAGGTTTAAGGGTCGGTCTGACGATAACACAATAATGTATATGACTAGTCCTCCCTCCAGTCCTCGCGCTGACGTCATAGACCGCAGAAATGTGCACTGAAAATAAGAAGACCCGCGGGACATTTTTTTTTTTTCGAACTGACAATGCAGTTGGCTGTTGCAGCCATTACTACTTCACCGGGGTTTTTGGGTCGAGACTCTGAAGGAGCCTCAGCCCATTTGGCGCCCAACGCTCAAGGGCTCAAGGGCTCAAGGGCCTCGGCTTGGGTTGTTGCTCTCGGGGGCGTCCCTTCGACCGGCATGAGTCTCGAACCCGAAGGTGAGTCACCGCCAGAAGGGGAGTTCCACGTTACGCGGGTGCGGTTGCGATTGAGTGGGGGTGAGAAGCGCCCCGGCACTCTTTGATACCTCGTGTATCCGTTCGGGCGCCGACACACCCGGGGACGTCGGCATTGTGTGAGTGGGGAGGCCCTATTCGGGGAGGTCGTGGAGACTAATCTCGCTATCCGGACAGCAAGATCGTCATTTGGGGCCGTTAGTACGTGCCGAGGCCGCCTAACTATAGTTTTACGACCATGCCGAGGTCGGTCGGGGGGATGATACGTTGTGGATTGCACAATTAGTCGATTTGGGTTATTTTGTGTACGCTCGAAAAAGCGGACTGCCAGGTCTTTGAAGTATTGGGGAATCGTAGGGAGCTCGAAGTCCCTGTGTAGGTAGGCATTGCGGACGTACCAGATGGGTCCAGAGGCCGCCCTGAAAAAGTGGTTTCGGAGGGTCTGAAGTTTATGGAGATTGCACTTAGATAACGCAAAGACTACGCTAGCATAAGCTAGTATGGGGCGGATGCAAGTTGTGTAAAGATTCAGCTTATTTCTAAGAGATATCTTACTGTACTTGCCTATCATGGGATAAAGACGACCGAGGACAAAGCAGCTCGGTCTCTAACTATTTTGGTGTGATCGCAGAGTTCAAACGCCTATCCAGGGTCACACCGAGATATTTAGTCTTGTTTTGCCAGGAAATGGCACGACCAAAGAGTGGGTGGGGAGATGGCCGCGGAGGGTGCTCATCTACTAAAGTCTCTGTGGAGAGGGAGAGGCGTTCGTAAAGTTTACCAAGGGCCTTTAGTAAGCTAATGGGGCGGTAGGAGCTTTGCCTGGCTTATGGATGCCTATAACAATTGCGTCTCTCCATTGAGAAAGAAAGGTGCAATTTTCGATAGCAGCGTTGAAAATCGCTACTAGAAGGCAGATAAGGGGAAGAGTAAGGCGCTTAAGGATATCGTTAGAGATACCGTCTGCACCGGGGGCTTTACGGGGGCGTAGGTCTTTGGTGACCTATTTGACTTCGTCGACAGTGACGGGGCAGGGGGACTTGTGGGGGCAGTGAAGTTCTGCGCTCCACTTCGCCGGCTACCTCGCGCACGTGGTCGGGATCAAACGGCTGTATGCTTAAGGCACATTGGGCTTGGAGGCTAGACGCTAGGTAATTCGCTATTTCGTCGTCATTGAACGCGGGAACGTTGTTGGGACGAGTTAACGGAGGGAGAGAGTTAGCGGTGTCTTTAAAGCTCTGGCTAAGTGCCAATAAGCTTGGTGAGAAGGAGTAATATTCTTCATCAGATCACCGAAACGTTGGGCGCGAAGCTCAGCTACAGCGGTTCTTACACGGCGGTGTAAGTCGTTGAAGCGAGCTTTATTTTCGATAGTGGGAGCGCGATCGCGTCTGCGGCGGGCCGCGTTACGCTCAGTCATTAGCGACCTGATGTGCTGAGGCAGGATTAAGTGGTGATAATCACTAACCGGTACTTGCCTTGAGCACTCGCCAACGGTGGCGGTCGGGTGGCTAGTGAGTGAGTCGATAGCTACGTTTAAGTCGGTCGCGGAAGAGATAATGTCGGGAACGCGATCTAGATGTGGCGAGCTGGGATTTTCGAGCAATTGCCTGAATTTATCCCAGTCCGTCACGGTTCTAATGTCGGGAGGAGAGTCCGAAGGGGAACCTAATCGGAGAAGGACAGGGCGGTGATCCGAGTCAAGTTCGTCGAGCACCTCTATAGAGCGAAAGCTTAGCTTACATTCTTTAGAAGTGCTATGTCAAGAATGACGGCGTCGCCTAAATTTAAGAGCGAATGAAGGTCGCTCTCCAGCAAGTCTTTTAAGGGAGAGAGATAAACCGATGCAATGATGATCGGCTGATGGCCGGTCATGGCTAAGCGGCATACGGATGCTTCTATATTCGTTAGTGGCGGAGGATCGATAGGGGAGTAATGCAGGGAGCGCCTGTAATAGATGAGAGTGCCTCCGAGATTGGAGGCAGTTCTATCATTACGGACGGTGCGATAGTTCGCAATCGAAGGGGTGCGGACAGCGGGCTTTAGGAACGTTTCCTGGATGAGATGAAAACGTCCGGTTTTTAGGACGACAGGAATTGCGATAATTCCTCTCTTTGATTTCGAAGACCGTTGCGTTGGCGTTAAAATAGCCTAAGGAGACGGAGCGGGGTTTTACACGCGGGGACTTAGTATAACCAGCGCTACCATCAAAACTTTCGTTCGAAAGTTGAAAGAATCAGGAGCTACTTTGCGAAAATGTATTATTATAATAAAATGTTTTTACCTTGCAAATCCACTAAAACAATATGTATTCACGAACGCCAGAAGTACACAATCCACATTTGTACATGTGCAGCACTTCCCTCCTACTTCTTTATGCCCATATGGACGTTACTACCTTTATTTATCATTGAACCACTCAATTATTAAAATACCTAAGTATTCAAGTTGAAGGTGCCTCGTGTTGGGGCGAAACACTTGTTTACGTTTATGTTATTATTCTGTATAAGTGCCCACTTCCTCTCGCCGTAATTTTATGTAAACCCGTTACGATATCAATAAAGTTATTATGTTTCATTCTATGTTTATTGATATCAAACAAAGTAAGCCATACAATGAGATGGACATGGATGCATCCGTAAAGGAGTCTCATTGTTTTCAATAAATTAAGCTCCGCAAGGAGTCTCGGGCAGTCCCGGCGCTCTGTAAACAGCCTCCGGCCTCCGTCAACACAATTATTATACTCGGACAGCCTCCCTCCGTGTCGATAAACACCCTCTAAATAAATTAACCGTCCAAAAATAATACGTACGTCTTTATATCATTAAAATTATTCTTAATTGTTTCAGAACCATGACCACCCGGCCAGCGACAGCCGCTGTTCGCACTAAAAAGCAAAATCACGCAAATATACCATGTCCCATAGAGAACTGTGCTCGTTTCACATACGGAAAACTGCCAGATCACTTGACCAAATGCCATGGATTTACTGGTCCCGAGAGAGATGCACTTAATGAACAACAGAGAAAAAGATTCTTCAACGGAGAACTGTGCCAAGTACGGTATCTAAAAGAATCAGCTATACGAGATCTTTGGGGATCAGACTACGAAGATCCTCGCATCCGAAACAAAATACACCAAAGTTACGCTCTTGTTAAAATTCGAATAATTCCGTTGGCAGCAACACAGCGCACGCGACCCCTCACTGAACAAGATGCCAATGTCCTTACAGCATACAACGCTAGAACCGCACCTCGTCCAGCACGTGTTCAAAAAACGCGTTCAAGACCACGTCCATATCCTGCACCTGAACCAGTTTTAGCAGAAAGAACTTCTAGTGAATCCAGTGAAGGTGAGGAAAATACCAGAGCCAATGCTTCACCACTTTCGCCACCACCATCATCTCCTTCTCTTTCCCCATCTCCTGTACCTTACGAACTCCAGCCTGTCGAGACACGTTTAAGAGATATATTTGATACCAAAACTGATGCAGGATACAAGACTGTGATAGATGATATGAAAAAATCTATGACCATGGGTAGAACACTTGGGCCAAGAAAACGAAAAGCTTACCGCACGTATCGACGTTACGCCAAACGCCTGATAACATATCTTCATAGACAACATTCACCATTGGCTTACGACGTTGATCTGCTTCTGTGTGGCGAAAGGCAAATCTGCGAATTTTTAGAACGTATCAGAAGCGAACATAAGACTAAAACTTTGAGAAATTATATTGTAGGTGCTATAAAACTTCTAGATTCCCGGCTCTTTGCTATAGAGACAGATCCTTCTTGTAAAGAGAAGGTGGCATCTATGACTCGAGTATACAATGTGCTGCACGGAAGACTTACTGATTGCGACAGACTTCTGGCACAAAAAGACACAAATACTACGCACCAGACCACTTGTTCAAACTTCGACAGCGATGTTTTGGATCATAGTTTTAATGATAGTTATGATGAATTAGTATAAATATTAAAATATTGTAACTTTAGTGATAAGACAGTTTTTTTTGTTTATCACCTATTTATTGTTACAAAATTTATAAATTCTCGTAAGTCGACGGTAAACATTTAAACTTTTTACTATAATGTTATATTACTGAAACTTTTGTTATAAAAAAAAAGTCAGTAGTGTAAGTTAACCATTCATTATTATCAAATTTCATGTATAAATATGTAAATAAATAGAATCTAGAAATAACATGTTAATGTACAATGGCGTATTGTAAATAATAGGATTGTAAATATTTTTCAAATTACTTACAATACAAGTTACGCTCTTAGGTGAGAAAGACGTAAGATATTAATTATTAATTTGTAAATCATCACGAAACGTGTTTGAAGCAATAAGCTTTAATAATAACTATTTAATAATTTAGGTTTAGATTAACTCGTATACATATAGTAATATTTTTACTTTATTGTATGTATTTCCAAATTGAATTTGTTCACGTGCAATAATAAATAAATATGTATCGTATCAGTCTAAAACTGTAGTACTTAATATTAAAAAACATATGTATGTAGAGTTTAAAAGCCTAGGTTTCTCTGTTTTCTAAAGATTACTGTTTGATTCATAAGTTTGTATTTGTTAGATCAATTGTTTATCTATTACCTACGTAGTTATCAAATATTTTTCTCAAAAAACTTGAGGTTTTATTTATTTTAATTTGAAACTATAGATACATCCAAAATACGTTAACGTAAACATGGCGACGACGATCTTTTATTTTTAATCGAAAATTCTTACCTAAAGTAGTAAGGGAGATGACAAAAACTAGAAAGTACGGTGTTTGCTTTGTCAAATCAGAGTTCTATACCATGAACAGCACTGATAATTCTTCTGTATTGAACGACATGATGAAAAGATGCTTTCATTTGCAGCGAAAAGTCCAAACTTGATGAACTTATCTAAAGCAGCAAGTCATTGAAATTAAAAAAAAAAACACTTTCCAGGGCAGATAAGGCGACAATAATTTCATATATGATTTTCTTCGCATGGCCTGTTATAAAGCACGCACTCGCTCAAAAATGTAATGTCTTTGAAGTTAGCATACCATTTTTAGTCAAATGCAAAGCGAAGTATACCCAAATTTGCCGTTTTTTATCCGTGAGTCATACGTAATGTTCAAAACTTCGCGTCGAGCTAGTTTTTTGAAAAAGGCTACGGTTGGCTAACAACGAGGGAAGTTAGCCGGCCACCTATGCAACATGTAACATGGAAGGGTCTTAGGGACTTGCAAAGTAGCTCAGAATTTGCCGCTTTTAAGCCGTTGTTCATCTGTTATGCTTTTTAAGCCTTTTTATAAAAACTAACTCAACGGCAATTTTTTTAACATTACGGATGACCAACGTAAAAACTTCCCTAGAAATTAGCCGACCAAATCCTTTTTTTTAAAACTTGCTCAATAGCAAATTTTCAATATAAAAAAAAAAAAATACGGAAAATTTGCGTATACGTTGTTTTGCGTTTAACTAAAAATGATATGCTAACTTCAAAGACCTCAAATAGTACCTACAAGATATTGTTCTTGTTTTGAAATATCGAAGTGGCCATCGTTGATCGACCCGCTGCCAAAGACAACGCGGGCGATGGATTAAAAATAAATAAAGGCAGGAACGCGGGAACTCATATGGTTTTCATCTTTTTTTTATGTTTAATTTAATTCTGTAATTAGATTTTCTTTTAAAAATTGCCCAATTAGAATAACATAACATTTAACATAAAATAATCTTCGACAATTTTTATTTTTAACATTTTTACTTTTGTTAGACCACTATTCTATTATAACTAAAAGCAAAATAGTTGCTTTCCTTGCGTTCGTAAGTAAAGCTCTTTAAAGCATACAAGTCTCTGCCGCGAGGCTATTGCTGGATGTGTATTATTACCCTACCGTAGCTAGATAAGGCCGTCAAATTCTACTTATTCAGCAAAGGCTAATTTTGCGGCCTCGTCAGTAATGCATTCCATAAAATATACTATAATATTTTATGAAAAATTGTAAAGCAGTAAGATCTTTATTTCGTCGTCGTCGTTTCAGCTGAAAGACGTACACTGCTGAACGTAGGCCTCCCCCATATGTCTCGACAACGGCCGGTCCTGATCCGCTTCTTGTGGCTCCGACCAGATCGTCTATCAACCTGGTAGGAGGCCGACCCACGCTGCGTTTTCCGATCCGTGGCCGCCACTCGAGAACCTTTCTTCCCCATCGGTTATCGGTTCGAAAAGCGATGTGGCCTGCCCATTGCCACTTCAGCTTGCTAACTGTTTGAGCTATGTCGGTAACCTTAGTTCTTCGGCGAATTTCTTCATTTCGGATTCTATCGCGCAAAGAAACACCAAGCAAAGCTCTTTCCCTGAGCGACTCCAAACTTATTTAAGAGGCCAACAGTAAGAGACCACGTTTCTTCAAAGTTGGACCTACCTAATTGGTCTTCTTGCCCTAGGTATGTGTATTCGTCAACAACCGGTATAGGCGCGACATGGACGTTGAGCATCACCTTTTATCCATATTCATTTTAAGGCCTACCTGTTGGGAAACTCTGCTGAGGTCTCCGAGAATCGTGCCTAGGTCTTCCAGCGATTCTGCCATGACCACTATGTCGTCGGCAAATCGAAGGTGAGTCATGTACTTGCCATTTATTTTGACGCCATATCCTTTCCACTCCAAAAGCCTAAACACATCTTCCAACGCAGTTGTGAACAGTTTCGGAGAAATAACGTCTCCCTGTCTCACACCTTTCTGCAGGTAGATTGGTTTCGTGTTCTGGTCTTGTAGTCGGACAGACATCGTGGCTCTGTTATACAAACACTTCAGCACTTCGATGTACCGATAGTCAATGTGGCACTGCTAGAGAGACTGTAACACCGCACAGGACTCGATAGAATCGAAGGCTTTTGCATAGTCCACGAACGCTATTCAAAGAGGCCGATTATACTCCTTTGTCTTCTGTATAATCTGGCGCAGCGTTTGTATTTGGTCCATGGTACTGAAGCCTTTTCGGTAACCGGCTTGTTCGGGAGGCTCACCTTTGGTTAATCTTGGTGTATTCTATTTATCTTTGGCTAGACTAGTTATAAGTTTAGTTAAGCATTTCGGTTTTTTTTGAGATTCTCATCTTGCGTTTCCCAATCGATTTTAATTTCGTATTGCCCCCGTAGACAAGAAATCTTACTCCAGACAAGCCGTGTCGGTTGTTGAATAATTATGTACTTAAATGAAATTGTGTAATGAAATGTCATATTATGTGTTGTACCTCTGTGGTAAAAATTAAATGCATATTATTTATAGAGATCGCCATAATGTGTAATATTGGGGACATGGAAAAGTAAATTATTCCTTAATCTATCGGTACTTCCGAAAATCTCAAATATTATGTCAAGGTCGAGGAGTTTTTAGATGTTCTTCATAAAGTACATTTATCTTTTGGACACGGTGGGTGAAAAAGAATGGTTGCAGAAACAAAGGAAGGTATGCAAATGTAACTCAAGAAGTTATAAAGAGTGAGAATGAATTCCCTGCCGATGGCGAGCGGAGCGATGGTAGAAAATAGCCGTGGGCATCATTTCGAACAATTCCTCAGAACACATGCCACTGTACAAGCGGTAAAACACACACAGGGAGGCAAACTCTCTCCTCAGACTTAAGGGTTCGATACGGCAAGTGAGTTTGGGATCGTCGACAATTCTCACAGCCCGTCGTTGAACCGAGTCAAAAGGTCCAAGCTGGTATCCGGGTGCACCCGCTCAGAGATGGTAGCAGTACTCCATATGGGGCCGAACTTGCGACTTGTAAAGCAGTAACCTCTGCCCCGACGTGAAGTACTGCCTCGCTCTGTTGAGTATACCCAGTTTTTTGGACGCCAGCTTCACCTTATCTTGTAAATGATCTCGGAACTGAACATCGCTGGAGATGTCAACACCAAGGATCCAAATGCTCTTGGAGATGGAGAGGGGAATGTTCTGGAATTGTGGGACTACAGTGAATGGGGTTTTCTTAGCGGTTAACGCGCAGACTTGTGTCTTTGTAGGGTTGAATCGGACCAAATTTCAGTCCCCAGTCGGAGGCCTTGGTTAGTGTGGTCTCGATTTGAGACAAAAGTTCTCCGCGGTTTTCCTCTACTACGGAACGAAGGAAGTTTTGCACGACCCGTGTAATAAGCGTCTCCAGTACTGTTATCTGCATAGCAATGCATGTTGTTATGTCCAATATGAGAGCGTAGGAGACAGTACAGAGCCTTGCGGGACACCAGCATTAATGTTCATGCTATCAGAGCAACTACCGTCAACTACGGTTCGTATGCGTCTGCTGGACAAAAAGCTAGCCACCCAAATGCGCAAATCCTCGGGCACTCCGTAAGATGGCAACTTCGATAGAAGACACCGGTGCCAGACCCGGTCGAACGCCTTCGCTATGTCCAGGCTACATGCCAATGCTACTTCCCCCTGACTTTCAATGGCTAGTGCCCATCGGTGTGTGAGATACACTAGAAGGTCACCAGTCGAGCGACCGTGACGAAAGCCATATTGACGATCACTGACCAGGTCGTGTTCTTCTAGGTATCTTAGGAGCTGTGTGTTGATCGCACGCTCCATCACCTCGGAGAGGAGAGACCTAATAGCGATAGGCCTGTAATTCGATGGATCTGATCTATCGCCCTTTTTGGGCACCGGGTGCACATTCGCAGTCTTCCATGCAGACCGAAATTGCCTAGTAAGGTAGGAAAGCGCGCAGAGGCGCGTGAGTACAGGACATAACTCAGGAGCACACTGCTTAAGCACCACTGCTGGTATACCGTCTGGCCCACTCGACTTATGAAAATCTAGAGAAAGCAACGCAAAAGATTTCTAGGCTTCTGAAGATTTATTATTCTTTGAATTCTATTACTTAATTAAAAGTTTTTTGTAACGTTTCATTAACTACTAAAGACATGCGTACTATTAACAGAACAATATAAATATCACTTCAACATCCTTGTCTTTTATTTTTTCAATATAACCCTAAACATTATAAATCTTGTTTTAAACCCACACAGCTTTTTTGGGGTAAGATGTCTAGTCTACGTGGCAATTTGAAATTCAAATTGATTTAGAAACAAGATAAGAATTGCGAAACAAAACCAACATGCTAAACTAAACTAAAAACTAGTTATAGCTGAATATACATAGGATATAACTAAGTTTAGCCAACGGCTAGCGGCTGGACCTAGTTCTAGCTGGTATGCTGAAGGCTAAACCTAGTTATTAACGAAGATAAGTAGGATAGATCTAAATTAGTCCGTCTGTGACCGACTGCACCTAGCTTCAGCCAGCTAAAACTAGGTGTAACCTCACTTCGGGTCAAATAATAATATCTATGATTTATATTACAGTATAAATGTTGGAGATTTCGTGGCTATAACAATTATTTTTTATTTATTTTTGTTCACAAAGGTATTGACGCATACATCCAAAGACCACCAAAGAACGGTGCCGGTTCAGCAGTAGCTCGCTTTCAGTCTTATTTTTTAAACTGAAGTCAAATAAAATAAATGTTCACTTTTTATATTTTTTTAAAGGAATAATTTGTTACAAGCTTTTATCCTAGTATATTATCTAAATTTGGTTATCGGCGGATTTCTACGGTTAGTCTTTGATTATAGACTATAGCTGACTTACTCTAGAGTAAGTCCACATGAAATGTATATACTAGATATGATTATTACCATGGGAGCTTTTCCGGGATCAAGAGTAGCCTATGTCCTTCTTCGTACCCTCTTCATATTAACAGACTTAAAAAAAGGAAGAAAAAAAAAGAATATGCTAATCGATTAATTAGGCCACGAGTGCCTCGGATGCTAACAGAATCTTTACTGCTAATGTTTTGTACCTAATCGATATGAAGTCGAATCTATTTTTTATTGATAAATAAAGTTTAAGTAGTAAAGTAATATAATAAAAAAAAAACGAGTTGCACTACGGGAGTGCCGGCAGAAGTGAAAACCTTTACACACGATTCGCGCTTAACACTCAAATATGTCACAAGACATGTCTTTGACATTGTCAAGAAATAATAATGTTTGTTTATTTACTTTTTTGACGTAGTATATTTGACATCGCAATCTGTCATAGAATTAAAATTCCATATCCAACCTCCCTGTACTACTCATAATCGCGAATACTAAAAATAAAAATTATAATAGGCGTGGCATTACGGTTTCCGTCTTACGAATTTCCACGATTAGGACACGTGACCTGACGCGAGTTTATCATTTTTTACCCATACCAAAAAAAGTGCACAACGCCGCTAAAGAAGTTTTCACTTCAACAAGTTTTTTTGAAATTGGTTTTGTATCAAGTACAAGTCAAATAATATTGTGCAATTTGAACAATCCTAATAATAATATAATATAAAAGTGTATTTGTTTGTTACTAAATCACGCGGCGCCACAACGTAGCATCCAATTGAGCTGAAATTGGGCATATAGACAGTTACAGAAAATCGCGGGAATAGCTAAAACCAAATTCCACTTGAAAGAATCATAGCATAAGCTATAGCTTGCTGCACCAAACTTCTTTAATATAATTAAGTAATAGCTGCAGGAATCCTACGCCGATAACCAAATATATGGAGGGTGGAGCCGCAGCCAAAATTTACATAGTATTTATTTAACACTATCGGGTTAAATTAATCACCTGCTATTTTATGAAGTCGGTCAAAAACATGGGTGGCGCCAGGTAGTTGATACCTACCTATCGTATTCTTAGAGTTTTAACGATCTTACCACAAAATATCCATAAAGTAAAATCTTACCTACATATATTAACGTAGTGGCACACCAAAAAACCGTTACTCCCTAGCGGTGTCATAACGCGACGGCAACGTGAAGAAGCGCTTCTTCACTCGCGGGTTAATCTGTTTCCGTGGAAAGTTATGCACATAGTGCATCAAACTTTTCTGACCCCGCGGTCAAAAATCGAAACTACAGTCGCCATATTGAAATAGTGTGAACTTACAACGACACTAGCGACCAAACACTCTAGGTCACAATGTTAGAGAAGTGTGTTGCCCTGAATCTCAATCGGGATGAAAGTATAATGTCGTTCTCCGTCTTCAAATTGAACGTCATTGAATTGAATGATGTGTTACGATATATAAAGTAATAATAAACAAACAATTTTTCGCTTTGATATATCATTATGATATGTATAACGCTTTATTTACCCCAATAACGCCAGAATTCTTAATAAATTAAATTGATGTTTATGAAATTGTATCCGTTGCGACACCTATTATCTCTGTTACAAAGTCTTTTGGAAGAACCCGAACTTACATACTAACAGCTTCTGCTATTCGACACAAGAGGGCAGTAAAATGATAATAGTCGAAAACGTACGTACATTACAGAAAACTATGCCACTCTTTATGCAATCTGTTATCCTAGTACTTGGCGATCGTAACTGCCTGCTCCAGATTCTCCAATAATGGACGCCCACGTTCCAAGCGTGCCTTCCATTCCACAGTTTATACACAAATGGCTAGGCAAAGAAAACGAAAAGCGTAGGTCGTTTTACGTTCATGCAACAAACTCGATGACTAGGATGACTCAAACTTGCCAAAGCTTACGAGTTAAAACATTTTCAGTCAGTTTCAGAGATTTTCATAAATTAAAGATGTCACTGGGACTTCTAAATCAATTTTTTTGACGACTTACTTTAGTGTCATAGGTCATAGGGTAGGTACGTACAATATAAGTAGTATTCTAAATACTTAAGTATAATGCAATTATATAGCTGATTCAGAGTAACTAGCTCCATACCTACAATATACAGTGTGGAAAAGAAAGGCCGTGGTTGGTAGGAAACTACCTTAAGTATTGATGATGGTAAATTTTACGATTCGGAGCGCCTCTCAGCGTGCTTCATACAAGCGAATTTTCACTTATTTTTGACACTTCCAGTTGAAACACCAAGAATTTTTAAAGACTTGTTCTTGTAATAAATATCTAGGTCTGCAGTGTGTTAGTTTTCTATTAAATTTTATAGTTCAAAAGTTATACATGAATCTAGTTTTTCATACAAATGGTTTAAAAAGATATCTCATTAATAAAAACGTTTCACAAGATTTTGGAAAACCACAGATATAGGTATTTGGCTTGGGATTATGACTAAGAAATTTCACAGTGATTTGATAAGTAAATGCCCATGAATTTTATCCTCTTAAAGGAAACATTCCTTTATTTTCTAAAATAAGTAAAACTGCATTCACCATTTAATCCATAGGGAATCGAACCATTAATTGGTTGGTTGGTAAGAGGATATGAAAAAAAAAACAAACTGTTATTTATGATATTTGTCGAAGAGAGAGAGCATTTTACATATTAGGATTGATTTATTTTAAATAACATAGTTTATAATAAAGTTTTTTTTTTATTAGTTTAAAGGAAAGAACATTAAACGACAAAACACAAAATTACTAATATTTAAGTAGTATCTAATCTGTAATTTTTGGAGGCGGTGCCAGTGGTTGAACGTTTTTAAACTTACTTACAGTAACTTTGACTTAGGTATATGGTTCTCATAAAAATAGGTATCCATTAAAGCGCGTGTTGGTCGTGGTCCACCTGCTGAGTTCATCTGAGTTGACCACAGGCACTGTTTTTGCATGTGGTTCACCTTTGACCACCTAGGTGGACCACGGGCACTTTTTCTTGCCCGTAGTCCACCTCGCATTAAGGTGTGGTCTTTTTTGCAATTTACTTTTAATCTAATTGACAACAAACGAGTTTTTATGATATTAGTAACTTTAAAAGAAAGAAAAGCAGAAAAGACTAACTATTGATCGTTAACTAGTAGTTTCGCCACAGAAATGATAGATCATATCAAGATCGTTATTTTGGACTAGTTATTTCTCACTAAGCATTTTTAGAGATATCTATTTTGTTGAAATATCTTTCGCCCTCTATGAAACCTAAAACAAAATGTTAACGAATTTTGTAAAAGTAGTTCAAAAAATACCGGACAGACAAATAATCATAACAGCGACTTAATAAAAACGCGGTAAATAAATCGAATATGAAGTTACATATTTACTTCAGTATACGCAAATACATGAAATCACTGCAACAACCAAATAAAAGATATATTACACTGCTCTAAAATGACCAACCGTTTTATTTCTTTAAACACGAGCAGTGGGATCAAGAGAAATATGTCTCGTCCGTAGTCCCATAAGTGGGGTAACACCTGTTTGTTTTGGTTATGAAAATAAAAAAAATAAGGTGGATGGTGAATAACAATATACCTATAATCAATTTTTGTCTCTAAATTGAAAAAAAATTAGTTGGACCACGGGCAATATAAGTCATACACATTTCTAATACTCATTCTCTAGATGGACCAAAGGCAAAAAAAAGTGCCCATGTTTCATCCAGGTGAACTTAGCAGGTGGTCTACTACCAACACGCGCATTAAGTATTATAGGGTCTTATATCTTTGTTGTTTTGCCTTAAAAAAGCTAGCACTGGCCCCAAGAAAGTTTTTTTTTTTTCAAGTTATCTGAGGATTGAATATACTCCATCGCTTGTCTTCAAATACTAAGTCTGTTTCTTTGTTTTTTTTTTACCTATGCTGGCACCATAGACTTCGAGTTCTGATATCTGTCCTATGGACTGCGCAACAGCCGTACAAAATTGGCAACACTTTAGAAAGCGACAAAGCTAACCTGTAGTCTCTTTTCTCTTCTCTTTACCAACTTCCGCCGTTTTGTTTGTTGATGTTTATTGAAACAAATTAGAAAGAGACAAGACACACCACAGTTTTACTTCGTCTCTATCACACTTTTGAGACCATTTCTTTCACATCTGGCTAGGAAATGCGCAGTTCTCTATATGTCTATGACTGGCACCGACTCCAAAAATAACAGATTAGATATTGATACTACTTAAATATTAGTAATTTTGTGTTTAGTACGGAAACGGAAAAAAGGTGAGACAGCGACACGTTTGAAGGAAACAAGTGACGAAAGGAATGATCGTTTTTTTAAAAAAAAAGTAAAAAAAAATTTTTCATCTTGCTTTTCTTAAAACATTAGAATCATATAAAAATTTAATCTAACAGAGAGTTGTACTTAAAAGTAAAAAAAATTTTGTCAAAATGAATATCAAAAAAAAATTAATTTAAAAAGCAAGGCGAATATTTGACGTGCTAGAGTTTTAGTGGATATTAATTGAGAGTTTATCAAGTGATTGTATGTAAGTGCGCAAGCCTTGCTTTTCTTGCGACTGCACGTGGATATAAAAAAAAATTATATACATTTTGACAAAAATATTTTTTACTTTTTAGTACAATTTTCTGTAAAATTGAATTTTTATAAGATTCTGTTTTAAGAAAAGCAAGTTTTTAAATTATTTTTTTTAATTTATAGTTTTTAGTGATAGTTTAATTGAATTTTTATAGTTTATTGCCCAAGTTTCATAAGTTGGTTTATGAGAATTTGGAGAACGCCATTATGTTCAATATAAATAAGTAATTAAATTTTCACTTAATTTTTCACGTTCAACCCTAATATCCACCTTCAGATGCACATCCCGCATCTGCTAAGAGGTGACCACAACAAAATGAACACCAAATTTGTGATCTGCGACCCTCAAAACCCCCGGATACCCATTTTGAAGATTTTTAAATTTTTCACCTCCACCCCTAGGTACAACTCTGAGAGGGGGTTGTTGGTCAAAGTAGGCTACGGGATCTTAGCACCTCATATGTAAAATTTCGAATAGCCAATTATATCATTCAAAAGGTCATAAAAAGGTTATGAAAGGTCAATTAGTTTGATGATTTGGCCAGCTCTAGAAAAAAAGTTATTAACCGTTAAAGTTTCTCACAAGGTCATTTACAAATCTAAGAAAAACTTTAATAAATAAAAAAATTAAATTAAAAAATTCAAGCTTTGCTCGATAGGAAATCATCCACTGATAATTGGGCCGGTTACGTATTAGAATAGTTTGCGTACGCGTGTCCACTATAAGCAATATGAAGTTTGAGTAGCTTTTTTTAGGGTTCCGTAGCCATTGAACTATTTTAAATACTAATGTTAACTTCTTGGGTGATATTATATTCATTAGTTTCACAATCGCGCGTAGGTACCATTTCCACTTTTCAGTTTACGGAGACCAAAAAAGTAAATAAGGCTTCCACTTAATCTCAAATAGAGCTTATTTTTCTGTGACAAAATATATTATAGATATGCGAAAAGCTTGGCGTAAAAAGTGAAAAATTATTAATTACAGTTATATCTCATAAGATATAGAAATTCTATTACAGTAATTTTCTAGGTTTACACTGTAGAGTAGGTACGACCTATATCACTTTGCACGTAGTGAAATGCGAAACTATAATTCAATGCTATATTATTTTGTTCCACTCATTCACAGTGGTGCCTCTGCCACACAGAAACGTTCAGGTCGCGTACATTTAAATAATAAGGTCGACCAAAATGGTGATGAATTTTAGACATTTACTTATCTACTACTCTCTGGTTTTTTTTTGTTCCGATCTTTATCAAATTAAAATGGGACCAATCCACGGGTTAACCCATTCATATGTAAATATTGTTACACTCTGTTTTTAAGACTGCGATATAGGCTAGACCGCGTCGAGAGCGACAACCCAAGCCGAAGCTCCCCCCGCGGGAAGCCCTTGAGCGTTGGGCGCCTTCAGAGTCTCGCCCCAAAAAGCCCGGTGAAGCAGTAATGGCTGCAACAGCCAACTGCATAGTCAGTCAGAAAAAAAAATAGACCGCGAATATATGTGATATTGCGGAAAACACAAAAAAGGAAATCTCCTCCTTTTTTCGGAAGTCGGTTAAAAAGACCATGTATTTTAATAATTTAAGTATATTGTATTGTATCATCATATTAGTCTATTGCATTAATATACCCACTAAGGAAATAAAAAGATAATATGTATTAGCTCCTTATTGTAGGTATTGTTTTGTATGGTGTTTAGTTAACATTCCATGCATCTAATTAAATAATCATTATTGCATCTGTAGCTAAAGTCACGACATGAAGTATTAGCATAGCTATACACCTGTAATTAAAGAAAATACAATAATAGAATTATTTATTGTTTTGACTGTTGTCTTTGCGTTTTCTTAAGGATCAAATAGATAACTACACTAAAAAGTGATTTGAGCTAAGTGTTTTCTTCCCTTTGAAGTGGATTTAAAAAAAATATATCAAAGATAGTTGTCGTTTTTTATCCGACTACAAGTTGATTTTTTTTTTAATACCACTTAGGTGGCAAACAAGCCTACGATCCGCCTGATGGTAAGCGGTCACCGTAGCCTATGGACGCTTGCAACACCAGGGGCATCACTCGCGCGTTTCCGACCCTTCAGAAATCTAATAACTTCTTTCTTGAAGAACCCCATACTGTAGTCCTTAGAGAAAACCTTGGCAGGGAGCTCATAAGATCTCGGTGTTTCATCTCTTTAAGGTATATTTTTCACTATTTAGTGGTAGTAATATCAGTACCAGAGACCATGATCATGTATCATCGTTTTAAGGCCATAACTTTACGATATTCTTAGACAGGGTAATACTAATTCCACAGAACGTTTTAAGACTACTAAATCTAACAAAGTGGGAGCCCCTTTCTAAGAAACAAAAAGTTTACGACTATATACCTATTCTAAAGACTTTTTTTAAAACTTATCAGCCATCAATTTATTTAAATCAATTAAATATTTTTTAACATTAAAATAATTATTGTAATGCAAACAAATCAAATCTTTAACAAAAATATTACTTAAAAAAATCCGAAAATATGCATCAATACTATATTATATATTTTCCTCTAATGCGCGACAAAAAAGTTGTCTGATGTACGAAAGTATTATTTTCATATCAAAAATACTGATGGCACATCAAATTAACCAGAGTGTACAAACGTAATACTAACACATATAACAAAACAACTATTTTTGCAACATGTGTTCTATTGAGCATCTCAAAACTCGCTTAACATTTCAGAAAACACGCTCAGCAAATTGAATAATTATCAGTATAGCAATGTGTTGTTATTTATATAGCATTATGTTTAAGGTTGATCTTAAATACTAAAAACGAATGTAGCGCGCTTTCTATCACTTTGCCACTGAGTATATCTCTACCTCTAGCGATACCTCAGACATCGGATTTTTTTTCAAAAAACATTAAAACAGTTTGCATTGACAAGTCTCGTTTAGAAATTTCGATTATAGTCTTGGCAACATTAATGATATTGAAGAACACTAACTTCTATACGATGTAAACTGCTGTTAAAAGAACTTCATTAAAACGACATGATTGCATCGACGATGATGAAATTATTTGTTTATTAGCCATTTGAACGTAAAACAGCTCCCTAGTTGATCCCGTATATATATGCTTGCCTCAAAGAGCAAGCCGTATTAAGGCGATACCGCGAATGGCTCAATATATCAGTTTTGGTTTATTAGATCTTACTAAGTTATAGTGAAATATTAAATTAATATGACAAGATAAAATGGTATTTCATCTAAATATATTGCCTTGTGCGTTAAAAAAATTAGGCTAGGCTACATTTAAGCTAAAATAAATTACGAAGTTTATTGTGCGCTAGTTATTATTAGATATTCGTTTATAAATCCCCGCTTTTCAATTAATAGCGATGCGTGACGAACTCAAATTGTTGCTAAAATAATAATATTTTGAGGTAACTATTTTGATGTGTATTTTGGATTAGGATTGGGTTTTTTTCGGGTTTTTTTCGTATCGTGAAAAAGAAAGATTTTTGGTTTACAGTTAAACACGGCTAGTATTATAATTCTGAATACTACACGTAAGAAAATGCTCAGCATAATTTTGCTTGGACATCTAGCATGACCAAAAAATCTAAAGATCTGTTCCAATCACAATAAAATTATTCTATTTGCTTTTTTGTACTAAAATTAAAAGAAAATAAAATAATTGTGATCGAGTAGTTTCGATGGTTGTGTTGTGTGTATTATTTCAGATGAGTAACGAAAAATTTGTGTATTTTTAAGCTGTTTCGGGGTCCATTTTCACGTTGATTTTATTAAATAAGCAATAAATGAGAAGATTAATATCCTCGAAAAAAAAACCTTGTCTTTAAACAAAGGCATTAATTTGTTAATATTACAAATTTACCTTGTATCTAATCTAAACTCAACACTTTTTGATACGAATATGGTGATGAAACGACTAAACTTTAGACTAAAAATACAAGTTCGCCAACCGGACCCGATCATATCTATATTTGTATTTCTACATTTTGGCTTTCGTTTATATTTTTTTATAACAATTTCGCATTATAGTTAGTTGACGGATGACTAAACATGACACCCAGTCTTCGTTATATGTGTACAATGAGTAATTCCAACGTGACGAAAGACGCATGGACGGACCGAAACAAACTAGCTTCCAGTAGACTTGGGAGTTTATTTTAAGCCGTTTAGTCACAGGGCTATTTCTGTCCCCAATGGAACCAACAGCTACCTTGAACCGATACCGAAGTACGCCCTATTTCAGTTTATTGAAACATTTACTTGATGGCAAAACAAGTGTTTTAATTTAATGCATGTTCATTTAAAGTCTATTTCGTTCATTTAAGTCTATTCGCCTTAAGTAATGTTATGACGATGGTTTCAGAGATCATTGAAATGGTAATGGTATATATAAAACCGGCCAAGTGCGAGTCGTACACTAGTAACGGGTACTGCCGTAGTGTCAAAATTAATTATTGCAGGTATTTGTAAAACTTGTAAACTGATTTTGTGCTAGACATTTTTGAAGTGAAAACTTCTTTAGCGGCGCTGTGCACTTATTTTGTCATGGGTAAAAACTATTAAACTCGCGTCAGGTCACGTGTCCTGATCGAAAATTCGTAAGATGTCACTCGCGTTAGGACACGTGACCTTTATTTACATTAGGTTAGTTTTTATTTTTAGTATATGGCGATTATGAGTAGTACAGAGAGGTTGGATATGGGATTTTAATTCTATGACAGATTGAGCTGTCAAATAAACAACGTCAAAAAAGTAAATAAACAAAAGTTATTATTTTTAATAAATAAATATGGATAAGAAGTGATGAGAAGTAAATAGCGAGTATGTTTTCACTTCTGCCGGCACCCGTTTCAGTGCAACCCGTTTTTTTTTTAAAAAGTATTTAAATATAGCTTATTTGGTTTATTAGTTAGAGAGGGACACAATATTAACGACTTTGGAAGCTTATTAGTCGCAAGATATAACTAACTTATATCTTCCTATAGATAAACCTCAAAAACTTATATTAATTTTATTTTAATTGATATGGTCACGAGAGCATTTGGTCCATTGGTTCTTGAGATAACGAGCGGCAAAAACAAGGTAACATACATACATACACACACAAACACACATACATTACTCAAGAAATGATGGCAAACGATTCTTCAGGTCTCAAAACGTAAAGAAAACACAAATTTGGCGATTTTGATTTTCGGACCTATTATAATACCTTCCCTCAAGAGAAATTAATAAAATCAATCAATGGATGATTATATAATAAATGATTTATTTTGTGATTAAATACTAAGAGGTTTAATACTACCGTCCATTGAACATATTTCGCACTTAGGGTGAGGGAGACAAAGTGTTACAGACTAAAATTTTCATACACAAATTGGCAAAATAGCGTAACAAGGTTCTAGTATTAAGGAGATTTGCTTGATGTGTTATGATGATGATGTAAAACACACAAACAGTCACAGAAAAAGAGATGGTAGATTTTAAAAGCTATGCAATATATTCTTGTCCTTGTCTGCGGTGACTAAAGACTTACAAGTCCACAATCTGTGCCTGTCGTCTCGTTAGTAATGAATTAAATATTCCTGTGGAGTTTTGGCGCGAATCTTAAGAAGGAGTGGTGTTTTTTTCTGTTTAATTTTTCTAAATTTATTTAGTGACTTTCGATGTATATATTTTAGCAATGTTTTACGAAAGCGTGTTAAGAATTGTGCAGCGAAGGCTCATGAATAGTGAATTATGAAGAAATAAGCAGGACATGACGCGCAATGTCTGAGGATCCACACCAAATCTCCCGCCCAATCTTGGGACTTGAAAACGAGGACGCGCGGTAACGCCCGCGCCACGATACGATATAATATAATTAACTTTGACTCTGGCAAATGCATAAATGGTCTGCTAAGACCGTGCGAGCCCATTATAATATAAAAAAAAATATATTCCTGTATTACTAATGGTTCTTAAATATGGTTTTTTACAGCTCGTTGGCGGCGGCAGCAGCGCGGCGAGCGACGCGTTCAAATGGATAGAGTTGTATGTAAGTGTTCTCGATGGCAGCGGCGTCATATAAAATCAAAATCAAGATCTTTTTATTCAAATGGATTACTGAGAACACTTTCGAATCGTCAAGTAAATTAACGACAACTAGCTTTACAAACTATTTACAATACTGTTTTATTGCGTGCGTCCAATAGGTAATCTTTGTAAAATCACAAACGAAACATAAAATTATAGTGTATCAACTAATAAATACATGTTATGTATTGAAATATAAATACATGTTTAAATAAACAAGATTTACAATGTAAATAGTTTGATTTAAAAAAAAAACAATCAATATTTATGTTATATTTCAATTGCCTATTGTTTTTCAGATTGCATAGGGGGGGGGCTCCATGTGATACGTTAAAAGTTTTCAATTATTCTGTACGAGCGACGCGCTCTGGTCGAGCGGTGTCTCTGCGTTTGAGTTGAAGTAGTGATATTCCATCTTGTTTTTTCGATCAAGTTAGTTACAACAAGTCAGTGGAGAAAATTATTATTTCTGTTTTTGATAGATCACCAATATGGAATAGCAAAGATGTTAACCATGAAAATAGAGTAGACTTTGCTATCAACAAAATAGACTAGTAGCTTAGCGCTGCATCGTAGATAGCCACTTATTTGGCAGATGATGCTTTACTCATGTATTTTGTATTATATTTTACAATATCTTTACAAAAAACCAAAGTGTATGCAACTACAAATGTTTTTATATCTTATTTGATACCGTTGTGGAAATTGCATCCCCGCATCTATCTCGGTAAAAGAGATAATTTTGTAATATAACTAAAAAAAGTAGTCTGAAATCTAATGATTTTAGAGAAAAATCCCAGTTCTACAGCCGCGCAGGTATAAGGCCTCAAACACGGTGACAGCGGAGAGCGGCGTGGTGTAGCGGTGGTGGCACGGCGAGCGGCTCGGCGACGCTGACCCATTCACGATGCCATTCTGATATGAATGGCCCTGACATTCGGACTCTGGAAATCGTGAGAAAAATGTATGCAAATACATTCACAGGTTTTTAGAGGTAAGTCAGACTTCTGTACATTTTTGTCTCGAATTCTAGCTTCCGAATAGCTCTAGACTGTTCCCAATAAGGTCCAAGAAGGGCTAATTGGAAAAAGCCTGGAGTACTCGGGTCTCGCGTTCTCGGGAGCAAAATGTGTCGAAGAATATCTCGCCTCCCGATATTTGATACCATTCCGCATTACGAAATGTAACGAATTACTCGTGATATCGTCTAATCGAAGTCTCGAACAAAAACTCGAGAGATTCAGTTCCTACTGTACAGAGCCAAGAAGCTAATTTTCTGAAGAAATTGCATTAATAAAATACCTACCTATATTTGTGAATAAAAAACGCAAAGACAATAATTTTAATAGTTATTCGTACCTTCAGAAACGGAATGGATGAAATTATCAAGTTTTATGATTAAGGCTTAGAATAAATTCGCAGGATATATAAATAATGAATGTAAAACATAGTTTTCTTGCCTTTAGCAAACTGGAGGTAATAAATTTTTACCTATCAGTAATTAACCTATCCTAAAGCATGAAAGGCAATTTTAATTACCTATTCTTTAGTTTTGTAACAGTTTGAAATCATAACCGTATTAGGTACATGTGATGTCCATCGAGTATTAGAAATGCTGCTTATACGCTACCATTCCATAAAGATTCATTAGACCGCGTAAATACTCCGTTTTTGTGAAAATTTTGTGGCACCTAAAGGATTAAAAAAAATATGTGTTATAAAACTTGCTCTTGTCTAGTGCATTAACTAACTAAATAATTTTAAATTTTTGTATTTATTGCAATAAAAAATCTGGAAGTGACCATTGTTTCAACACTTGTGCAAATTTTTAAAGCGTGTATTGCATTTTTTTGTAATGAAAGTTGGTTAAATAATTAGAATAGCTTGTTATATAGTGCATTGTCTCTATGTTGTAGCCAAAACTAAAAAAATGTGACTACAAAATGGTAAAAACGTTAAATCCCATACAAAAAAAAAAAAAAAGTTTTAATGCGTCATTATGGAATAATTTACTAAGGAAGTATAAAAAATATATCTAGTACTAATGTATATCACATTGTGTAATGATTTTTAGTACATTTACATACACAACGTTAGTATTACAGAAATTAGCTTTCTGGCCTATATCGCCCTCTTAACAACATTCATAAGCAACCTGCCTTCCACAGATGGTTAGAAATTGTATTTACTGATTTTTAGGGTTCCGTAGTCAACAAGGAACCCTTGTAGTTTCGCCATATCCGTCCGTCCGTACGTCTGTCTGTCTGTCCGGGCCTTAGTTCAAAAACTACTAATACGAGAAAGCTGCAATTTGGCAGGGGTATAAATATAATATACACATTGATCAAATCGACAAAGTGTAAAATAAAACCTTTGTAAAAAATTAAGTAATGAATTTAAAATAAAAACTATCACGGGTAAGTACACTTTACAGGCTAACGAGTAATAGACCACCAAATTATAAAATGTGATTGGAAAAGTGAAATTTTCGTACAAATTCCATTAAAAGTTACTTATATGAAGTAAGTACATCTGTGAAACAGGTATAAAATATAAGTAATGAATTAAACGATGTATAATTATAGAAAACTGAAATAATAACAATCTAAAGACTATTCTTCTTAAATTGATTACAATGCATGTGCATGTTGTTTAGATGTCTCGAAGATGAATAACGCCTAGATTCGTGCGCGAGTCCGACTCGCACTTGGCCGATTTTTATTTTTATTTCTATTTACTCTATCTCACTATTACTCATAATCAGTTATCAATCCGATGTTAAGCCAGTGCCTGACATTGCTTCAAACATTTGTGCATATATTTAATGACTGGGTAGGTATTAATGAGCTAATAAATAAAATACCCGCCTTACTACCTAATATGTGTAGGTAATAAGCATTTGAAGCTATGTCAACCATCAGCATAAGAATAGATAGTGACAAAAGTGCGAGCATGACGTTAACTCTTATAGTATTACTAGCTGCTGCCCGCGACGTCGCCTGCTTTTTTTTCTGAACTGACAGTGCAGCTGGCTGTTGCAGCCATTACTGCTTCACCAGGCTTTTTGGGGCGAGACTCTGAAGGAGCGTCAGCCCATATAGCGCCCAACGCTCAAGGGATCCCCGCGGGGGCAGCCTCGGCTTGGGTTGACGCTCTCGGGGCCGTCCCTTCGACCGGCGTGAGTCTCGAACCCGAAGGTGAGTCACCGCCGGGAGGGGAGTTCCCCGTTACGCGGGTGCGGTTGCGATTGAGTGGGGGTGAGAAGCGCCCCAGCACTCTTTGATACCTCGTGTATCCGTTTGGGCGCCAAAGAACCAGGGGACGTCTGCGTCGTGTTTGGAGTACTTTGGAGGGAGGCCCTATTGGGGGAGGTCGTTGAGACTAATCTCGCTACTATTTTCTACCATTTTATTATATGTATAGATGAAACCAGCTTTGAGGCTACTCTTGTTAAGATTGTATCGTTAATGAACATATGTAGTTACATTTAATGATGTCCCTTTGACGTTTATCAGTAAAAATCACAAAAAATAGTACTTCTAATTTCTAATCTTAATTATTAACCGACAGTTACACATTGATTTTAAATTGACGTAATTGTATCATGTTTCGTTTCAGTTAATGTCAATGTACTGTTAAAATATTTTCATTCATATTAATACCTACTAAATTATATTTAATCATTAAATAAAATATTTATATTATAATAAAATATATATATATATATTTTTAGGAATAATACTAAATGTCAACAGTGTCTGTATCGCATACATGGCAGCTTACTAAGCGTATCCTAAAACTATCTCTGTAGTGTATTTTTTAAACCATTTATCGTCGTAAAGACTGTCTACGTCGAATTTCATAGTTCTGCTACTTAGACTGCTCGTTAACTGCACTGAAAGCCCTTGACTGCTACAAATAGGTAAATACAGTCACGTGGCAAGCTAATATATGTGTGGCCGTAACATTCAGATGTTAAATTTTATTGTACACTGGCTTCTGCCCTCGTAGAATTAAGGTTGATATATTTTTAGCAGATTTCAATATATAGTTGTTTCAAATATTTAACCAGTGTGTGTTACCATTAATGACTTATGATAGGTATGTACATGGTCTTAAGCTCTTAGGCACATTTACTTAGGTACATGCAAGCTGAAATAGCAATGAGTGGGCCAAATGCTCTTCAAAAAGATTACGTTCAATGTTGAATATGATGACCATTACTCAACTTCCTGCTGTCAAGAGATGATAAAACTTTAAGGGTTTACTAATTCTAAACCAAAATAACATTCAGTGGAATCTGTTCAGTAGATTCTGTATGATGCATCGTGTATTTTTTAATACCATTTCGTGTCATAAATGTAAGCATAGTTTAGTTTACTTTTAGATTCGTTATTTCACATCGATAATGTTAATTTCTTGTTATGCTTGTTTCATCTAATAACTTTCATTTATAGCAGGTTTTTGTGGCCATTGTTTTGCAAGTTCCCATTCAAAGCATCACTTGACATATTTTAATAATTAACGAAACTATGTAAACAAAACTGTTTTTTTATTTAACATACAACACATCTTTTTAATCCCATATTGTTGAAGAATATTTACCACATTTCAAGTAGCAAGTTTCAAGTTAGGTTAGAAAATTACTAATATTATACAGTGTAGAAATTGAGAAAGTAGTTTTGGAATGCCTGAAACAGGTAAATTATTCAGCTGTTTTATTTTAATTAAATAATTTACTATGTCATAGATATGGTTTAAAAATCACTCCTGTTAGTGAAAACCTGGTGTGTCAAACACTCAATCGGAAAAGTTGGAAAATAAACTTTACCGAGCGATACTTACACAGCAGAGAGTAAAATGAGAAATGTAGAATTATTAAGGTAGTTTAATTCATTTATAAATTTTAAGTACAGGCTTAGGCACAGTACCTATAGGTAAAACCAAATATACTTTACTTTTTAACAGTTGAACAGTCACTGATAGTTAAGTTGATCAGGCGGACCGTAGGCAAGACTCAAATGTGTCTGTGATATGGTACTACATATGGTATTGTATTGTATATTTTTAATTCAGACAAGAAAAAAATCTGCATAATTCTTCGAAAAGTAATCTTTTAGGTCGGTACTTTAAATCATTGACACCTTACAACGACATCATTGGTTCATTTTTCGGGTCAAATTTTAATATACCGAAAAAAACGTTTCATAATGCCTTAGTTTATATCTTATATATTCGTAAAACTCTCGAGAAAGAAATCCGATAAGGGATTGGATTATTAAAATATACTTAAAATGTACTATATATACTTACAATATACATATTTTACGAAACATTATTTTGTATCTAGGTACCTATTATTTCTGTCAAAAAAAGCTTGAATCTGTAAAGTACTGTTTACGTGATGTAAATTATGATTTATAACACCTACTTAATTTATATTTTATATAATGATCGAGCATTTATATTCTTTACAATCCTCTAATGCACAGTAATTATGCGACCCTAACAAAAAACCTATACCTAAGTAGTACCAGAAAATGAAACCTTATAGGTACATACCTTTTACATTCAATTCGTTTTTTATTTCTTCCGATAACTGATTGATTACGCTCCTATTTTTATGGTTAACATCTTTGGTATTCCATATTGGTGATCCATCAAAAATAGCAGAAATTATTTTGTCACTACGTCGACATAGACCCATATATTCTACACTATATAATGGAATAGATATGACTCTTCAAAAATCTAATAACTGTAGTTCTTAGAGAAAACCTTAGCAGGGAGCTCATTCCACAACCTAAGTGTTCGCGGGAGGAAGTTTCTCTCAAACCGCACTGTACGTAACCATTTAGGTTCTAAAGTGTGAGAATGAATTTCCTGCCGATAGCGAGCGGTGCGATGGTAGAAAATAGCCGTGGGCATCATTTCAAACAATTCCTCAAAACACATCCCAATGTACAAGCGGTAGAACACACACAGGGAGACAGAGTCTCTCCTAAGACTTTAGGGTTCGATACGACAAGTGAGTTTGGACAATTCTCACAGCCCGTCGTTGAACCCAGTATAAAGGGCCAAGCTGGTATCCGGGTGCACCCGCCCATTGATGGCAGTAGTACTCCATATAGGGCCGAACTTGCGAAATGTAAAGCAGCAACCTTTGCCCCAACGTCAATAACTCAATGCATTTGAACTCTCCGCCCCGCTCCCGCTGTCATTATGTTTGAGGCCTAAAGGGGACGCCGCTCCCTCAAGCGTACTGCACCCCATATTTTTGGTCCGCAAAATGACCGAGTTTAACCACTATTACAGTTTATTATACATAGGCTATATCTTTGATTATAAAGTTACAAGTACGGTAAACTTGATCAATTCTCACTCAACTGTTTTCAAGCTGTCAAAGACCACGACTTTGCCACTGTTATTGAACAAAAGCCACTCATAGATAGGTATTAGTTATTAATAAATATTACTAGCTTTAATTCTCCCGCGGCTGCACCCACGGTTGATTTGTTTATCGCGTGTGTTTCTACTGTAACTCCTTTATTATAGCAAGCTGGAGTCGTAGCCATAGTTCATCCAAGTGGAATTTGGTACCATTTATTCCTGTGGAAACTTTTGGATTTAGCCTATGTCCTTCTCTGTTCTTTCAAGAATCTTTGTACCAAAAATCAGCTTCATAAGTTGCTCCGCCGCGACGCTAAGCAATAACAAACAAACAGAATTTCACAATTACAGACACTTACACTAGCTTTGATCTACGGTTTCACCCGTCCTATATTTCAACGGCAATTCCTCAATTATAGAAATAAACACGACTCACTCTTGACGTTTTCAAGTAGCTTATGTCCTTCCCCTGGATTCACACTATCTTCAAGACCAATTTCATCTTAATCGGTACAGCGGTTTAAGTGTGAAAAGGTAACAGACAGACAGAGTTACTTTATATGGATATGTATTGAAAAATATTAGGATATTTCAAAAGATAACAATCAGCAAATGCTACACCTTTTTTATAGCCTTAATATTTGTAAGTTTATCCTATATTAGTTTTGGCTGTAAAAAAAAAAATTATTCCATAAAAATCCAAGTTATAAATATAGAATTCAAGCGCTGAAACAAGCTGCTGCAGCGCTGTGATATCGAAAGCGATCGGAAAATTTAGCGGCGTTGTAACGACGAACGAAACGCAGAATAACGTAACGAAATGTGTCATCTGTGTCAGAATAAATATAGCCTTTGTAGAAAACTGTAGTGGGTGTACTCATTGCGTATTTATACTAAGTATTTAGAGTTCCTTTGTGAAAATATAGAATTCTCTATGGGTAATAGATTTTATAATTGCGAAAAATTTACGCTTAAGGACCGATAGCACCGATGGAATACTAGACACTGAAAGAATATAGTAACTTAAGTTTTTAATTACGCACCTAGTACTGCTTACCACTTTTACCACAGATGTAATACTAAGTTACTGTTTTTTTTGGGTAATTTCTAATTGACATATGATGGTTTCGTTCTTTCACTATTTATTAATTGTAAATTTAATGTGGCCCCTTTGGAATCTTTAAAACAATAGGCATTTAAAATTTTACTGGATTTTTGTTTTTTTTTTAAATTAAACTACTTACATTGTAAAGCTTGTTTTTTAAGTATTTGAATACGAAATTCGAGTATTTATAAGTTTTTTTATACCAATAAGGTGGCAAATAAGCTTGCGCTTCGCCTAATGGTAAGCAGTCACCGCAGCTTATGGACGTTAGCAACACCTGTAGCATCATTCGCGCGTTGCCGACAATTCCAAAAATCTAATAACTTCTTTTTTGAAGAACCCCATACATTAGTCCTCAGACAAAACCTCAGCAGGGAGCTCATGCCACAACCTAAGCGTTCGTGGAAGGAAATTTCTCAAAAACTGCACTGTACGTGACCATTTAGGTTCCAAAGTGTGAAAACGAATTCCCTTCGGATGGTGAGCGGTGGTAGAAAGAAACTGTTGGCATCATTTTGAACAATTCCTCAGACCACATCACATTATACAAGCAGTAGAAAACACACGAGGAGGCAAAGTCTCTCCTCAGACTTAAGGGTTCGGTAAGGCTTGTGAGTTTGGGATCATCGATGATTCTCACAGCCCATCGAGTCAAAACAGCCTAGCTGGCATCCGGGTGCACCCACCCAAAGATGGCAGCAGTACTCCATATGAGGCTGGACTTGCAACTTATAAGCAGCAACCTTTGCCCAGAGGTGAAGTACTGCTTCGCTACGTTGATTACACCAAGTTTTTTTGGACGCCAGCTTCACCTTGTCTTGCAAATGATCTCGGAACATAACATGGGGTCTCGATTTAAGACACAAATTCTCCGCGCTTTTCCTCCACAACGGGACGAGGGATTATTGCAAGGCCAGTTTGTCCAAAATTCTCTTACAACTAATCTCGATACAAATTTAATAAATTATATTCCAATAATTGTTAATAGATAATTTATGTTTTACATATTTTAAAATAATTTTATTGATGCTTTGCCTCTGCTAATCAATACGGAACCCTGTACTTGCAAGAGTACTGGTTGAATTTAAAACTTGGCGGCCTTTAGTAAGAGTGGGTTGCTAACGATGTCATGGCAAAAAATAGGGTATGTAAATAATTTAAATTACATTTGTACACTATTTTTATTTCCTTCGTTCTGTTGTTATTACGGTTGTATTGTAAATAACGAGAGGCTGTAGATGAAAAAACACTTATTTTAACAATTGCCCAGGTGTCAACTGGCAAGTCGCCATCCTATTTATAGGTGGAGTGGCTATTAGAAGAAAGCACCTGCTGGTTTTTTCTACTACTATACTACCTAAGTGTTTACAGATTTCCGCTTGTGTATACATTACAAGAATGTTATCCTTACTGGGAAACAAATTGATTTAATTATACCAAAACACCAAAAGACCGAAATATAATCAACGGCTTTTATTTTGTGAGTATGGCGTTTTTGGGCCAAGAAAAAGCCTTCGACTACATCGAAACCAAGACCTTTCTCTGCAGAGTTGTCGTATAGACTATGGTAAAATATCAAGGTGCTAAAATGCCTTCATTATATTGCTACGATGATTATCTATATACTTCTGAAATCATAAGATGAGTGACACCAATCCCCTAGAGGATGCACGTACACAAAATAGTGGACTGGACTAAACGTAAACGCTAAGTACATCACACTACTAAGGTTCACCAACGACATTAAATTGACTGGAATGGGCAGCATTCGGTAACTTTTTTTTAAGTTTTCTCTTCACCAATAGCTCTTTGACCAGTGCGTCTTACCTATCGTTACTTATACGCTCCCAAAACGTGGGCAATTTACAACGTGACTAATCCAGAAGTTCAATTTCGCACAACGCGCAATGCAACGAGCCATGCCTGGAGTTTCTCTGACTCATCGCCTCAGCCCAATGCAGAGGCAATGTTCTCTCCTTGAAAAAGGGGTCAAAGCCCAACGCGAAGTTTTAGTGCGGATTTGCGGATGTTGTCGAGCTAGTGACCTCTCGTCTGTCTGAGTTTTCAAGCCGCCCATAAGACCTCTGACTTGGATTTACGACTGCTGTCTATGACAGCCAGTACCGCCAGTTTTCGTGCCATCCGAAACATGAAAGAGCTCAGAAAAATGTGCCACCAGGCGGTCACCCATCCAAGAACAACGCCCGAAGTTCTTTAACTTTGCATATCGATTCGATAGACGAATGTGACTGGGCCACGATCTCTGGGTAACGAATCGAAAAATGAAGAGTTTCAGCAAAGAACTAAATAATCAGCAAGCTGAAGCGTCAGTGGGCTGGTCACAGTTGAAGGACTGATAGCCGATGGAGAAATGTGCCTTGGAATAAACACCACGAACCCTCAAGCTTGAAAGACCTATGGCCTTAAACGGTGGAGAATAGTAGAGGATGCGGTGCGGAATATAGAGGACCGCAAGAAGTAAAGCGCTATGGAGAAGGCCTATACCCAGCAGTGGCGATAAAATAGGCTGATATGAGAAATGATTGGATACCAAACCCAATGTACCCAATATTATATCACCAAATTAAGAAGATTAAATACAAACAGAAAGTTTACTTTATTTTTATAACCTGACATTTTATCCTTTATGTGTACTTTTGTGCATGTATAATGAATGAGAATCTATTTTTAAATTATTACACAACACAAAATATCAAATAAATTCAATGCAGTCTGACGTGAAACCAATAAAATCGCATGCATAAAATAAAGTGTTATCATGCCAGCTCAGACATAAACTGCAGTGGTAAACAATGCAACACGATCTGAGTGACGTCACCTCGGTGCAAAGTGCATTCAGAATTACCACCATGTATTTATGCAGACCTGGTGTTTGTTCCTTTTGTGAACGACACCAAAGGGGCCCTATCCCCTACGAACACCCTTTTTTAGGTCATTGAACGTCTTTCGGTCACTGGCCTTGCACGACCTTCGTTCGCTTTCGACCTTTAAATAAATAAAAGGTAAATAATATTAACCACGCACTCCACGCACAAGTAAAAACGCATTCGATGCAGTTTTCATTCTACTATCTCGTTACTAATAAGCGATAACGATATTAAACAGAAACGTCACCTATGAAATGGGGCAAAATGTGTGCTGTCATTTTACAAGAATCGTGGTTACTTCGTTGTGTTTATTTTAGAGAAATAGTTTTATTTGTGAAATTAAATATCAAGACAATACTTTTTTTCTTTAAAATATATTTACAATAACTAAATATAAAGCTTTCGTTACAAAGAATCATGTATAAAATTTAACAATACCTTTTTATGTTAAAATCCTTATTTTACATCAAATTTCATGAGGCTCTACGTTACAAAGATTCACTATTAAGCCTTATAATAATCTTATAATACTAATCATTTTTTTGTCGAGAATCTTCTAATCAAATAATACCTGAAGTGTTTATCCACAGCTCAACGCCTTACCAGGAACTTGTATGACAAGGATTTCAGAATTCAAAAGTGGTCAGATTCAAAATGCAGGTATGTGCACTTCATACATTGTTTTGTGTATGGTATTCAAATCCAAATTATATAAATACCATGTGCCATTTTTTTAAGCTATCAAAATAAACTGTCGGAAGTTCCGGTGTTCCTTCCTTCCTTTCAGTTAATTTTTAAAATATAGTTAGAAGCTAGAAATGTATTTATGTGCCAATAAAAACTTGCAGGATAGGTACTATAACAAAAAATAACTAAAACTCAGGTAAAAGATTCACAAAGTTGTTATTCGCTCTGTTTTTTCTAGCACTTACTATTTAAAAAATTTGTGTTCTTATTAAACTTTTGCCGTAAAAGCGAATGTATAAATAGTATGGTTGCCTTTTATGTATCTCTATATATCTTCACGGTTTTTTTCCCAAAAGGGGGACCAAAAAGCCAGTGGCTGGATACACACCCCAATCACAATGTGGGAGACGGTCTTTTTTACTAATAATTTTAGTCTTGCGTGATAGAAGGTCAGCCCAGGGCCGCCACACTGCTATTGATGCGATATTTCTGGACTAATGTGAGTTTATCTCATGTGTGTTTATCTCATGAGTAGTGAATTACCAACTTACTTCTGCTTGCTTGAGGGGGTGAGCCCATCGCTGCAACTTTTCTCATGTAGTACATCTGGACTAAGGTGGCTCCATATATGTCCCAAACGTCTAATAAAGATTCAGCTTTAAAGTAATAAATGGTAAAATAGAAAACCAGGGACATAATAATGATTGGATGAAGGATTGCGCAGGTACTACAAATATAAACCCAAATTGTAAAAGTAGCTTTTGTGGTTAGTAAATAAAACCATGTTCGCTTTGGTTAGGAATTAGGAGATATCCTCGAACTATTTTTCTTCGTACATTCAACTGTGCTTTTGGACAATTTCAATTATTTTTTCGTTTGTTTTTTTTCTAGCCACTATAACTTAAGCCGGACCTGGACCCTCCTGCTCGTGTTTCGCCGAAATAATACAAAAAACCTCTACACAAAACATGTTTTGGTTAATGCACGTGTTATCTTCTGCTTGGTATTGTTGTTTGATGTTTTAGAAATCATTTACTGTCAGTCAAAGTCAGTTCCTATTTTAGATTATAAATTTAAACTGAGTCTGAAACTTGTAATGGAACAAAAAAATATTTCTTGTTTTAAAAACTTTTTAAAAGTGGAAGCAAAGATGATCCTAAAAATTTAGACCAATCTCTATAATCTATACTGCCTGCCTTGAGCAGAATTTTTGAAAAACTTATGTTCAATCAGATGCTTAAACATTGTAACTTAAATGGATTACAGTTTGGTTTAACAAACGGCGTTCCACAAGTGACGGAGGTGATGCTCTTAAACAACATATATTTGATGCTTGGGAACAGTCACAAAATGCCATTGGTATCTATCAAAGGCGTTCGACTGCGTGCAACAAGAAACTTAAATACGAAACCTTAGTCATTATGGTACTGCAGATTTGGCTTATAGATCTTATCCGCTTATATTTGAGTAGCAGAATGCAAAAGGTTTAAATCAATGAAGTAAAATCCAATAGCTCAGAAGTAAAAATTAGGAGTTCCTCAAGGTTCTGTTTTAGGTCCCATTGCTACTTTTAATTTACATAAATAACTTGCCTTTCTTTGTGGAGAAACTGTGCTTGCACAGTTTGTACTTTGCATTGTACTATTTGTAGATGACACTTCTCTTTTATATTAAGTTAACAGAAATAAAACTAATTTTGACGACGCAAGTAGTGCACTTTTTTAGGTTCTTCTGTGGTTTACGGCAAAGCAACGGGCAGCAAGCAAGCTTACTTTTTAATGCCAAAAACTTAGTCTAAGTGTTTAAAATTTATGATATCAAATGTCAGAAACATAAGTACAAAATTATCCTTAAACGGAGAAGAAATAGAATTATTAGACTTAAAAGTGTTTCTAGGTATTACATTAGACAATAGGCTTTTATGATTATATAATATATGATAGGCTGCTTATACATATATAGAGTAACCCTCACATCTCAATTCTGGCAGGGAAATTTAGTTCAGCTGCTGATGCAGTTAGAAAGTTAGGCAGCTTACAGATGTTGACACCGCTCGCTTGGTCTACTTTAGCTATTTCCATTCCCTCATGTTTAATAGATTAAGGCAGCTGGCAGGCAGCAACGATCAATCTATAAATTAGGATCTCGAATTTCTCGCAGGGAACTATTTAGGAAACTTGATATTTTCGCTGTTTCTTGCCATATATCTTCCCTTGTATAATGTATGTACGCAAAAATTGTTTTTTATTTGCTAAAAATAGTGACCTACACAGTGTTGATATGCTTATTTTTTAATAAGAATAAATTGGAAGTTCCAAAATGTCGTCTTCAAAAGGTACGGTTAGGTAAGGTTGAAAAAATATAAAAGATTAACTGCAGAGTTTCTTGCCGGATCTTCTTGGTAGTAAATTATTCCGAACCAGTGGTAATTTTATGATAATTTTTAAAAATTAATAATTAGACTGACGATTCAAAAGTGCTGCTTAAAAGTCTATTTAATTAAAAAGTTTAAGTTTTGAGTTTGTAAAATGACTTCAAACATAGAACGCGTATTTTTAGTTTTAGAAAATATTTAGTAGATTCGGTATCAACAAGGAGAAGACATTTGATTACCACAGATCATATTTACAAACGAAATTATTGATTGTGCCCCACCCGCATACCCTAAGTTTAGATGATTTCCATCGAACGTGGTAAGTAAATCATTCTTTCCATCAATAAAAACAAAGTTTATGTACATGTTTTTGTGTAATGTATCGGCATAACACGAGCTGGAGAACCAGCTTAATATTGCAAAAATCTCTCAAGAAAAATTTGCAGCAAAATTGAGGCTCCAAGCTCCTCAATTTTTTAAACAGGGAAATATCTTATGGACGCCGCCATATTACAGTTTTACATTTAAGTTTTTTTTTAATAGTAGTATTCTGTACATTGAACTGAAGGATGTTTTTTTACGCACCCATTTATGTGGTGTATCGTGAATAGGTCTTTTGTGGTTTGTTAGCAACTGTTTTTCTCAGCAGTAAAAGAATGTGTTTAACTGCTTAAGAAAATTACGTGAATTAGTATAATTCAAATTAAATGTTGCAAGTTCAAACGAGTTACTAAAAACTACTAATTTGATACTAGTTTTGATTTATTAATTCAAAAATTAAAATACGGGATAAAAAAAAACTATTTGCAAGCCACACATAACTTCGTTAATATACAATATATATTTTCAACTCCAAGGAGAGGTATTTGAAAAATATCTACATTGTTTTTCTTAAAAAGCACATATATTAGGACAATTGTAATTGTGTGTCTCGTACCTCGGTAAGTGCGAAAATCTTGCAACCTTGCTCCAATTTTGCACAGATTCTGGCTCTTTTATAAATAAAACGTAATATTAAGGTTATCTGTTTAGAAAGGTGAAAAATGTATCTATTATTTTGCTGTTTAGTGCTAAGAATACCTACTCAATAAAAACATTTAAACAATATACAAAGGTATATACAATTATATATATATACAAGTATTATAAAAAGGTGATTTGATTGTTTATTTCTTCGTGTTTATGTAAGGGTAATTATTTAACTAATACATAGTTACAATATCCTTGAGTAACCAAGTAAGTGTGCTATATTTTGTTTTTACTTTAAAGATTAAAAAGTCCGAAATATCAATATTTATAGCTTATACTGGAAGAAATAAGGCACAATTTCTATACGTTGCAACTAAGCAGCGCAACGGGGTCATTAGACTTTTTGCGCAAAGGTAAAAATGTAGCTGAAGGGACTAAATAGGCTATAAAATATATTTTTTTATGCTGACCGAGAGTTTTTTGGTGCTTGATTTTAAATATAGCTGTAGGTTGGGATATTGAAGGACAAGCAATACTTATAAGTTTAAGAAATAAAACGCAGACCTTTATGTCTGGCATACTTTAATCCCGGACAAGAGTTCCCACGGGAGTAAATTTTTGTGCAGGCGAAACTGCGAGGCACTTTTCGTACAATACAATCTTGTACAATTTTATTTGTATGCTCAATATAAGTATCTCTACAAATATCAGATGATCAGCTAAAACGTGCTGAAATTTACGATACCAATAAAGTACCTGACAATATTATGGAGTGTGGAAAACATTTATTTCCATAGAAATATCTCAATAATAGTTTCTAACTACGTAAGGGAGATATTTCCGTCGAACGTTTCGCGAGTTTCTGCGCCGTATCCGTCCGCACCGCTCTGTTTACACCGAACACGCTTTGCCTCTGTATAAAACACGCTATGTGACCCAAAAACGCTTATTTAGTTCCCAACGTTGGTGAGAGAGCCATCTAGTGATATACACGTGAAATACGTGTTAGTGTACAAGTAACTTGTGTATCTGTGTTGTGTTTTCTAGGAAATTCTAATATTTCAAAATGCCTGGACGTCCGATTTGGCAGGTTAGATGATTTTTTACTAATACCACCACAAATGCAATATAAGAAATTATATCTTAGGGAAAATATTAACACCATACCAAAATCGAAGAAACAATATTTAAATGTATGCTTAAATAAACATATGGCTTGGTCTAAATATTAAAACCATAAATTAAAAGATACTTAATTACAATATTTAGCAAAGGTGTTCAGAATACCTGTAAATCTTCAACAGATGAGTAATCCGTCTGTCCTTCAGTTACCTGAAAATCTGAAAATAACGTATGCAGCCGCGTGGTTCTTTACATACAACGTTAATTTTTGGTTCTGGCACTCTATCAAGAATGCTTAGTTTGTGTGTCATGTGCTTAATGCGTTCATGTTAGTGATAGCTTTCTTTTTTTTATACATTTGAAATTTCAAAAAAGTGTGTTTAAAGTAACGATTGTTCGTGTCATACGATTAAATTTTTAAATTTAAAATTTAAAAATTCTTAGGTGCATTCTTAATCAAACACTAGAATCATCACATGATAAGAAGAGAGGAGATTTTCATGATATATTTAAACTAGGATGTAGAAATTAATAACATGTTAATAAATTTTTACGATATTATCCAATTTATAAAATATTACTATAATAGTCCACGAAATAAGCAAACAATTAAGATAAAGTCATTAATATTTTTATCTGACCAAGAGTAGGTACTCCACTTAGAACAGATTTAAGAACAAAAATTAAAAAAAAAATCCCCGCGTATAGCACCCGATAATAGTTAATTGTAAACTAAGGGGTGAAAGCCGTTTTACTTGCGAGACATTTTATTAGCCCGTAGGTTTTATAAACTCCAAATTTGCCTTGATGAAATTTAAAATTACAAAAAAAAACCCGTGGGAGTAATTAGGGTTTTAGCACCCACTTTACAAGTACGTAATGACACTGTTTACGAGTAAGTGTGATGAAAAGTACTATAGCTTATTTGTTTGTTTGTTTGCAGGGGTAATCTATATAACTAAAGATAAGACTAATTTAAAAAAATCCTTAACTTATAGAAATCTACACTATCCCTGAGTAACATAGGTTGGCTTCGAATGAAATAAGTTTTCAGTCAGAAATATCAATATTTGTAAATCAAGCCGGGAGAAAACCGCCATTATTCCTTTACTGTATGCATCACAAAGCAACAGGGTGCCCTGGTTTTTGACGCAGGGACACCTAGAGGAAACATAAAGGATAAAGGATAGTTTAATCCCAAATGCTGCGGTCACTGTTATCAGTTATGGGTTAATTAGCTATGGTAGAACATACAAATATATATAGAAGATATATACAAATTACAGTTAAAAGTACTAAAAATTATTGTTCCAGATGGGAATAAAAATAAATGCAAGGACGATTAAAGGGATAATTCAAACTGTGTAACGTTATGAATGTAATCAATGTACCTAATGAATGTAATCAATTAATTTAATTTTGCAATATTTAATGACAATTATAAATTAAAATGTCTAATAGACCGTAAGCGTCCAAAACTTAAAAAAATTGATGAAATGATAATCTGTTAAGTTATTTAATAACTTCTTTTCCATACTTAACGATCTGCCTATGCACCCAATTAACTGGCTCATTTAACCAGATGCCTGCGACATATAAATGTTTGTATAATATATACAATAAAACTCATATTTACTAACACCCCAACTATACCCCTATAAAGTCCTTAAGCTTACACATAATCCCAAAATAGATATTATCGTCATTTTTTGAACCACGTAGCCGTAGAGTAGGACAGGGAAAAGCTCAAAAATTTCTACAACTTTCGCCCCTGACTCGTTATGGTTTTTTTTATTAATTTTTTTCTTATTTGTGGACTTAACTTGTTTTTAGATTATCATTTTGAATGGCGGACGTTCAGTTTGATATAAGGTGATCGGATTATCCGACTGCTCTTAGGAATGTAAAAACAGTATTTAAAAATAAAAGGAATAAAACTGGAATCCCTGAAAGGCCAGGCATTTAAACTCTATCTACTCATCCAGCGATTCTTCGTTTTCCAGACTTAGATATGGTATTTCCTATTAGAAAACATTTATCGTTTCCTTACCGTTGTTAACAATGAAAGTCTGTATAGACTAACAATGTAAAGCAGCAATGTATGTCAGTCAAACTATTATCTTGAAAGCAGATGATTTAATACTTGAATCCTGATTCCTGTCTGTCTCTTGAGATGGGAGAGCTTCCTACTGCGTTAATGTTTGGACCTTTGTCTTCATTCGTCAACAATTGATTGATTGATTCTTACATTGATTTTGATATCCCAAATCACGATCTTATCAAAAAACCTAAGGTTAGCCCAATCCATAGCCTGCTGTGGACCATCTTTTTGGTCTATCCTTGGCAATAGCAAAAAATCTAAGACAAACCGCGTTTTATCTCTTATACATTGTCAGTGTTAAGGCATTGTCATTATTAATCCTACTTAATTCGTTACTAATGTTATTTATTAGTTATTTTTATAACCCACTATGTCGCTGACGCTACTTACTGTATTTGGAACACAACTTCCAGTTTGTGTAGTGCTTGTAATCAAACAATTATTACTTTTTAAACATGTATGTAGTACGTAATTCTATATCACTTTAATAATTTACTTTAGTTACTTCTAAATGTTAGAAAGACATTAACGAAACTAGAATTATCATTTATTCCTATTAGCTTTTTTAATAGACGGGTGTTTAAGATCTCCAATCATGTAGTGAGCAGGCAAATTGTGAAACAGCTGTTGCATAAAACCAAGTAGAATGTCTTCTATTGTTTTTGATAGTATCGGTTTTAGAGAATCATGAACCGGCCTCCAATTTGTGTTTAGATATTCATTTGTGCTGTCCTCTGAAACAAAATTTAAAAACCTTTAGATTACACAAGAATAAATAAATAAAATTAAACTTCGACTTTAACACACCGCTCTATCGTCACGAAACAACAACGACGTCAACAAAACGTCTCAACGTTGCAATTCTGCAACTCCTCGGTACCAGGATAACATAAATGTGTAGAATGTTGTTATACGCAACTAGCACCATCTACCGTTGAATTTAAAAGTTTACTAGTTATTGCTACTTGACCATAGATGTCGCTGTTCAAATAGTTAGCGCCAAATAATATAGATGTCACCGTATTAGACATTTGACTATAAAAAAATGGGAACGTAGTTGCATCGATAAAAACATCTAATAATCTAGGTAATATCCTGGTTAACATGATAACTAACATATTATAATGTAAATTGTATAAGAGGAATGTAAACGAATGTATATGTAACTATAAAAGTCGCTACTGAGCCACAGAATTAATAAATGACTGAGCTTCGTGTAGAAGCTACGTAGGTACCGAGTTCAACCAAACACGTAGTGCACGTGGTTCACGAAAATGAATATGAGATACTTGTTAAACATTTTTTTATTACAACCCGGTTGTAGCTTCATAACCAGCCTCCCATTGTGATTAACTATTTATATTTTCCTAGGGTATCTATTTGTATTGTAGTCTTTAATTTCTGTATTGAAAGGTATGATTTTCGAATTCGGTGCTTGTTTTCAATTACAAATTGGCATTAATGTGTTCATGTAGTTATTTTACACAGCAGTTAATGCATATAGGGTACACCATAAACACCTATATATACCTAATACATATTAGAAGGCGTATATCTCAACAACTTAACAAATGGCCAAATTGCTGCAGGTATACCCAACGTCTGCCTTCGAAAGTATTTCTGCTTGCATATTGTCTTCAAAAATTTATTTTCCAAATTATTATTCTCTCATTATTTTCAATTCGAAGCAACAAAGTATGTTAAAATATTATAACTAACCCAGAGACTTTATGCCGTCAAACAAATTATTCATGCGTAACTTCAATCCACCTATTGAATACTTCACGTGAGCTGCAGTGACATTGAAAAACGCCAAGCTATCTTTTTCGTATACTTTCACGTCACTAACAATGTCGATTGTCATATTAGCTGAAATAAAAAGTATATTTTTCTTATTGATCTAGAAATTCAACCACTGCTGATTTTTTTAAATCTAATAAGTATTCTATACAATGTATAGTATACATCAATACATAGTCTGTTATGACCGCTTCACATCATGCGGACCGCAAGCTTGTTAGTCACCTTGGTGGTATTAAAAAATTACTAAATACTGGAGTTTTTACAAATGTAAAAATCATAAATGCTTAATCATAGGCTACCTGTTTTCCAAACAGAATGTCAAGTTCTACCTATCGGTATTGACCTATCGGCGGTTCTACTCATATTGTCCTATTAAAAATAATCCTATTAATTTTAAATTTAACAAATACGAGAATTTTATAAACCAGACGAATCTAGCAACAAGTAAATCGGTAACAAATGATGTACCTAAATGATAGTCAAGTATGAAGTTACTTGAAAAGGAAAGTACCTAGGTATATATTAAATTATATTAAAAAATTATATTATATTAAAAGAATACATACTTGGTTCAAACCAACACTGGCCGCGACCAACTAAAGGTATTAGCAAAATTTTTCCTCGAAGATCATACGTTCCTTCTATCCTTATTTTAGGAACTCGAACTTTTGTGTAAAAATCGTACGTCTTGCTGTCCACTCTGAAACAAAATAGTCACGTAAAGTAAACCCAACTGGTTGTAAGTGCAGTTGGTCGATTAAGCTTTAGTTGATCAAACAGTCGCGTTAGGTACCAGGGTTAAATGAAACGTAAGCGGTAACACAAGTAAAGCAGCAATGAACTCACTGACTCATCAGCACTTCTGTCTGACCAAACCCTGTCACTGTGACATCGTCAAGTGCAGCGTTGACATTTACAGGGCCATCTCCTTGCAAAATTCTTATTTTTGGCACTTTCAGTGGATCTAATGGTGGCAATTGAATTTCTGGGAGACCTGAAATTGAAAACAGTAAATGAAAACTAAATTAAAAAACTTTGACAAGAGAACTAATGAGATACGGTAGTGCTTGTATCACTTTAATTATCTAATTAAGGAAAAATTACATAAACTTTAATTCGTTGGGTTGATATCAAATTATGTATGAACTTTTTTTGCTATTAAATAGTCAAATTATCTTCGTTTTTAATGTTTTTTCTGATTAAAATTTATATTCAGACTAGCTTTTGCCTGCGGCTTGGCTCGCGTTAAGTTTATTTATCGGCTGTAGGCAATACCGTCTTTACCATAAGGGCACACGGGGCCCGTGCCCAGGGCCCCCGTTCTCAGGGGGGCCCCCGAAGGACCTAAATTTCTCTCTACCATTTATTCTCAAAACATTTTTGTCGGACACATTAGACATTACTTTTTTTCGCAAATTAGTAACTTTATAAGAAGCTATTTACATGGCATAAACTACGCCATTATATCAACGAAGACAGACGGTCCAAGAAGGCTCATTTCTATCTGGAAGCTGAGGCCGAGAGACGCCTATGGATTTGTAGTCCGGGATTCCAACAACTGAAGCGCTAGCGTCGAAATTGCTTAATCGGTAACGTTATTTTAGTCCAGTATTCCAACCGCGGGATGGCGCAAGCATGTCCCTATACTGAAAAATATATTCTAATGTTATTTAAACTGAAAACCAAAGCCAAAAAACTTTAACGCCGTTTATATCGGCTACTATGCGTCATACGAGGTCGCTTTTGGCATTATTTGAAGTGCCGAAAAAAATTAATTAATAATATTTCCGAACGCATCCGACCTAATTTCTTAAGTACACCATCTAGCGATCACTCACGCAATCGTCTAAACAAGGCCTAACATAAATGTCGACATCGTCTATGGTCGGGGGAATCCCCGAATGATGTATTAAACTTTCAGTCTATGAGTGAGTGGAGTTATTTTGTTTCGTGTTATATTTAAAATTGAGTAAGATAAACAGAAGTTTTGATTTGTTCGTATGTGGTTCGTTGAAACATTATTTCATTATGTCAAAAAGAATATATTTAAGTGGTTCACAAAAGAGAAAAAAAGTTACAGCTCAAAAAGAAATAACAGAAAAACTTCCAAAGCTCACTTCGTTTTTTACGGTTGAAGAAACAAATAAGCCGAGAGATTATTCATTCTCATCACCGCAAGACAAAAGTACCTCTGAATGTCACCAGGAAAAAGAGTTTACGTGTGACGAAAATGACAATCACACATTAGATTCAAAACCATTGACTTCAACCTACTGTGAATCAATAACTGCAAGCTTAGAGAATGTATCTGTGTCTCCTGACCCTGGTACTTATTGTGACGACATTTTACCGGAAAAAGTCCGTGATATTTGGATTCGAAAAGGGCCAGAGTTTTTCCAAAATATAAACAGTGACTTCTCCGAAACTTCTACTAGTTTTCCAGATTCAAATGGTAAAACTAAAACAAGATGCTTGACAAAAAATATTTTTATTCGTAAATTGACGAATGGTGAGTCTTTAGAAAGAAAATGGCTTCTTTATTCACCAGCAAAGAAATCTGTATACTGTTATTGCTGCCGTCTACTTAATACCACTACTGGTGCTGGACATAATTTAAGTTCTCCTAATGGATATAAAGATTGGAAGCATATAAGTAACTTATTGATAGAGCATGAGAACAGTTTACAGCACAGGGAATTTATGATGAATTATGTTGCAGGAATAAAAACTACTGGACGAATTGATACTGAGTTGCTGTACCAATATAATAGAGATATTAACTATTGGAAGAATGTACTTAAGAGGATTGTTGCAGTAGTGAAATTTTTGGCTTCAAGAGGTCTTGCTTTTCGTGGTGATAATGAGACATTAGGATCGCAAAATAATGGGAATTATTTGGGATGCTTAGAACTGATTAGTGAGTTTGATCCGTTTCTTGCTGATCACATACAAAACTGCGGAAATCGTGGAAAAGGAAATACATCATATTTATCGGCAAATATTTGTAATGAATTTATTAATTTAATGTGACAGCAAGTTTTGAAAACCATTGTCAAAGAACTTAAAACAGCAAAGTACTACTCTATTAGCGTAGATTCTACACCAGATCTGTCCCACGTTGACCAACTGACTTTTAGAGTTAGATACGTAAAAGACGGACAACCTATTGAGAGATTTTTGCAATTTTTGCCTATGGATGAACATAATGCGCAATATATAGCAGATACCATTTTAAACTTTTTTGAAAGCCTTGATATTTCTATAAAAGATTGTCGCGGGCAGAGCTACGACAATGCATCTAATATGTCTGGAAAGTACTCTGGTGTTCAGTCAAGAATAAAAGAAGTTTGTGAATTTGCGATTTACGTTCCATGTGCGGCACATTCGCTAAATTTAGTGGGTGTTCAGGCTGTTGAGTGTGTCACTGAAGCAGTAACATTCTTTCAATTTGTACAAAAATTGTTTAACTTTTTTTCGGCTTCGACAAAACGATGGAAAATTTTGACAGAGCATTTAGGTGCAAATACAGTCTTGAAGTCTCTTTCGGAAACTAGATGGTCTGCACGTGCCAATGCTATTAATGCTTTGAAAAATGGTTATTCAAATATTTCTAAAGCATTGTGTTCAATCGCAAGTGACATTAATCAACCAGGAGACACTAGAAAGGAAGCCCAGAGCCTAGCAAAAAAAATGGAAAAATTTGAGACTGCTCTTCTAACGGAAATATGGAATGATCTTTTGGGAATCATGAATAAAACAAGTCTAAGTTTACAGAATAGCACTATGACCATGGACGTTGTAACGAAACTTTACGAGTCTCTGATCAGTTATGCCAATACCGCACGCGATAATTTTGATCAGTATGAAACGGCTGCTAAAGAAAAAAATCCATATGCTGACTACAAAGACACATTTGAAAGAAAAAGATTTCGCAGCACACGCATCACTTTTTTTGAAGGATCATCAGAGGCGGCACAGTTGAGTGGCAAGGAAAAGTTTCGTGTAGATACTTTCATTCCCATAATTGACACATTAGTTACACATTTAAAAAAACGTTCGGCAGCATACCAAGAAATTGATTGTCGATTTAGTTTTCTTTGTCAGTTAACAACAATAGAATCTGATGAGTTGACCAAAAAATGTAAAGAATTTGTAGAATTTTATCATGAAGACATAAATGCAGATGAGTTCAAAACAGAATGTTTTCATTTAAGTCAATCTGTAAAAAACATAGCAAAGCAATCGGCGGATTTAAATATCTCAACCTTACATAACTTAATAAAAGCTGATAAATTGGAAGAAACTTTTCCGAACATAGAAATTGCTACAAGAATATTCCTTTGCCTGATGGTTACCAATTGTAGTGGCGAGCGATCATTTTCGCAGCTTAAGAGAATAAAAAATGAATTGCGAACAACAATGTTACAAGAACGACTAAGTAATTTGTCGATTATGTGCATTGAAAGTGATATCCTTCAAAACATTGACTTTAATGATATAATAGAAGATTTTGCTCAACAAAAATCCCGAAAGAAACCATTATCGTAATCAGAACCAAAAAATAGCAGCATTCGAATATCATTAATGACATATAACATCATACTGTATCTGATTTACCTATAATAAATGATTAAACTTATTTTAAAAATGTTAGTATAATTCGCGTTTTTTACTTTCCAAAAGGGCCTCCAATTCTTGTGTGCCCAAGGGCCCTAACTTAGTTTAAGACGGCGGTGGCTGTAGGTCTAGTTAGGCCACGTGTAATTCGATTTTAGTTATTCCTGCGGGTACTCTTTTGCCTCCTCGCCTCGCGCTCTTCGTCCCCTCAAGTATCTCAGTGCCAAAACTCAGCTTAATTGGTTGATTGGTTTACGTTAAGCAATAATAAACAAATTTTACAAATATAAGTATAATAGTTTATATAAAAGTATGTATTTGAAAAAAAATCATATTTTTTTTATGTTAGAATAATATTTTAGAATTTACGGTTAAATTCCAAGCACTTAAAATTATTTCATTATCATGTATCTAAAGAAAAGATAGATTCCAGTCTGTATTACAATTTGTTTGCATTTTTGCTGGATAATTTGATTGTGCCATAAATCATAAATCCATTAGCATTTGTTTATCAATATTACAAATCCCATTTGATCCTCTGTGAGCCGTCTCGTATGAGTGTGGTGAAGAAACAGCGCTTTCGCTTTCCGCAAGTTATGTACACGTTTCGTAATCTGAGGCTGCTACTAGCCTCGTGGCTGCAAACCTACCAACCCACTATCTATCCATTTCAACGAAGCAATTAGCTACAATAATAATGCAATGATCTTATCTAGTTTTATATCTTTCTCTGTATGTTTTATGTCAATTTCAATACTTAATATAAGTGGCGTTTTGTTCACCGATATCATGTACATTATGCGCTTAATGTAAATAATACAACTAAAGCGAATGAGCCAAGATTTGTAGTGTGCCACACAGAATTTATGTCTCCTTAACTTGGCTGGATTATGACAATAAACGCATTGAAGCAGTTAACAAAACGAACCTTAGTCAGCTCAAGGTCAAGTACGTACGCAAAGGAGATACTGTTTTCAAAAAATAGCTTTTGTGATACAACTTTTTCAATGGACAAAAGATGTTTTGGTTTCTATCTATAATATTTAAAACAAATGCTATTCTGACCTTGGGTGTTGGTCGCTAGTGTCGTTGTAAGTTTCAACCATTTCACTCCATTTCACTATGGCGACTGTACTTTTGATTTATGTCCACCAGGTCAGAAAAGTTTGATGCACTATATTATTTTATTATCAACCTACACATTCTCTTTCCAACAAATTTTCTATGAAAATGTAAATATATATTCGAAATATTCTTAAAATTTGACTTCACATCCAAGTCATAGTATTAAGGCTAATTATAGAATCACCGAAGAGTGTAGATGTCACACAGCCACAAAATTACATAACCAGCACCTGTCGGTGTTAATTAATTAAGAAAGAAACAGAAGCTGTTAAAGTATTTTACAAATTAGATAACATGTTGTGAAATAAGTAGTTTGGATATAGATTTCGATGAACTAACTCATTTACTTTTGGAATGCGTTTCATATATTTTACACTGGCTTAAAATGACATATCTGTATATATAAAAAAAGAAACTGACTGACTGATTCAATATCATATCAACACACAGCCCAAACTGCTGGTCTAGAAACTTCAAAATTCGGCATGACGATTTTTTACTTCACGTAGTGCTCCACTGAGTAAAGATTCAGAAAAAATCATGTAAAGTAGTAAAATAGGTGTTGGAATTATGTATGAAAATCCGTAAATTTTCAAGCTAAATGAATAAAAAATTAGCTTGAAACGAGGCAAAACTGGGTACGAACATTTGTATACGAATTTCATAATTTTTTTGTAAGTAAAGCCAACAGTTACAAGCTTTCTTTTTACAAAAGCTCACGTGCACGTGGAAAAATGCTAGTCTTTTATAGGATTAAATTTCCTTGACTCGACATTCTCGAAACTTATACACAATATTGAAAACATAGGCTCTCTGACGTCTACTACAAACACCATCGGATATTTTAAATTTCTTCTTCACCCAAAGCGTATTTATATATAAAATAAATATTGAATATATGCTAGTCATTGGCTATTAAAATGTTTTACATTGTTCCTAGGATATATCTGTGAATTGTTTAGCACTACTGGTGAAAGTGCCCTTTTTATTGTTTATTTATTATTTTTAGTTTTTAGCCGAATTAAATAGCTACAGCTCACAGATATATTCTAGAAACAATAAAAAAATAATATCAAAAAAGAAAACAGTGCTGACTGAAGTATTTGATATTGTTTGTAACTAGATCACTAGATTTTCTAAGGAAAAGAGGACTTTCTAAGAAAAAACGAACAGACTGACACACAAAACAGTATAGTTATCTTTTAAGGAGTTCCTCTACACAATTAAGGCACAAAACTCAAAATCAAAAACACATAATGTGTCAAAGATCTTTTATGAATCTTAATCTTTTAACAATTTTGATGACATAAAAAACGCCTCAAAATACATTAGAGAAAGAAACTTACTTTTCATTTTTACCTAAAAATTAAGCGGTAGCGAGTGGCTCTGCTGACTAAAGTTGTGCCTCTATTGCAACAAGAAACCACGATGTAGTTTGTTTGCCGAAAAGACACGAGTGAAGGAACAGGTAACAGGAGTACAGCAGCATGCTGTAGTTGGTAACCAACCAACCAAGTACGTGTTGTGCAACGAACCGGGCAATAATCGTGCCGCACAAAATCACACCACTACTGATAGGTCCTTGTGTGCTACACATTGTGGTGCTACTGTGTAACTGGTGCAGGGAATAAATTAATAAATCCATATACTTTAACATCGTTTTCATGGTTACATATCCGACAGATACAAAGACAGATTTTCTACAAAAAAAATTAGAGCGCCGCTCTCCTAATTTATACAAGTAACATTTTTTTGTAATTTTTGCTCTATTGTAAAAACGGTAATACATTCAAGCTTTAACCTTAAAACGATTATGGTATTAGTTCTATATAGTAAAACGAAAAATTATAAAACCCGGTCAAGTGTAAGTCGGGCTAGTCCACCGCTTGTCCGTGGTACGGAGTCCGACTTACACTTGGCCTGTTTCATTATTGCTTTATTGTATATTTACAAACCTAGAAATGTCGTTTCCAAAATAATTATATTGCTTTACCTTTACAGTACTATTATTATTTTAACCATAAATTAGGCCAGGGAGATGATTGCGAAAAATTGTGAACCTGGAGTACACCTTTGTGTTGTGTTGTCGAGCTTCCATACGCCCTAAACATGAGACCCACGGACTCCAAACTTTTTCGCAATAAGCTCTAAGGTCTCGATTCCAAAATCCGAAAAAAACTAAGCGTTGCACACGAGAGCTTTATTTGTAAAAGTTCGACATGGTACATTATCTTTAACCTCCACTTAAAATCGAATACATCGTAACATATGAAACCGTGGCATAGGAAAGGTGCTGACGGTAGACACATTTGTAACAGACGCAGACGTTGAAAAATCTTTTTTAATAACCCAATGAATACAATTTCAAATAACTAAACTACATTTAGAGATATAATTACTTACCTACTTAAATCTTTTTAAGTGCCTGCAAATTCTGTATTTCTTCTCGGTTACTTTTTCTAACCAACACGAAATTGCGGTCAAGGTTATATCGTAAATATATGTCGCCGCTTCGGAGCTATTAGCTAAAAATTGTTTTACTCGCATGTAGTCCTTATAAATTCGACTTCAATATATTTTACATTAACTACATATACATATTAAGGAGACAATAGACGCGAGTGACACCGCTCAAGTATAAAGGAGCTAAAACCATTTTAAGCATGCACACATAAAGAAGAACTTTACAGATTACGTTTTATGTTACTTACGCGCGTGTTTTTCATGATTTAAATTAATATAAAATAGTAATACTTTGACTTATTTTATAGATATACCTACTTACTTATTTTCAAGCATTTCTGATGTGATTTATTTTTTAAATTTAAATAAAAAAAGTTATTCTGTCTTTCCCTAACTTTAGTATTTTTTAGATACCTAAGTAGTTAGCGCCATTTGTTCAATTCAGAACAAATAAGACCCTTCTAAGACCCCAGCCTTAATATCATACATGTATTTACCTGGGCCTAAAGCATCGAACAGTTGCTGTACAGCTACCTGCGAGCAGTCGTCAAAATCTGGATCACTTTTTAAACATGTCTTCACGAAATTAGCTGGAAAAATAAGCATACATATTAAGCTGTTAATATGGCCATTAACCTTTAAATGCACCAGCGGTCTCGCGACAAACATATTGTATAACACAAAACCAGCCTTGACAAAGACCTCATTGTGTCATAATAGTCATTTCATTTGCAAAGCAGTTACCTAAACATCTTTTTATATTTCCGTTGATTACATGATACGAAACAGCTAGTAACAACTTCGTCTGAAATCTTTTGTACGCTTTAGTAAAATTTTAGAAAAAAAGGCCATAAGTAGCTTATTTGCCATGATTGATTAAAGGTCTTAAGAGTAGCTGCTACTGGCGTCGCCTCGCAGCATGCTTCATACAAACGAATTTCCCACTTATTTTTGACACTTACCATTCAAATACCATAAAATTTAAAAAAAAAAGTGTTCTAGGAATAAATATCTAGGTCTGCAGCGTGACAGATTTTTATTTAATTCTATAGTTTAAAAGTTATAGAGGATTCTAGTTTTTCATACAAATGGTCTCAATTAATGATTTTTTTTAGGATTTTGCAAAACCACAGACATATATATTTAGCTCGAGTACATGTCTAGAAAATTTAACAGTATTTGATTAGTAAATGTCAAAAACAAGTTGGAAATTCGTTTGTATGATGTACGCTGCGAGGCACCGTGAATCGTATTTTCTTAAGTTTAGCTCTAATATAAACTTAATTAGGTCTGCTATATTTTAAAAAACTATTTGACTCTAGTAAGTCGTGTTATTTTTAAATGTGATTGCAGTTTATGTGCAAGTATTCTGGAGATTTCCAGATTTTTTTTGATAGTGCCTTCAGGTTATTATATTGACCAACACTATCCGCACTAAAAAAAACTGTGACGGACGTGGCAAAAATATAAAAATACATCCATGCCACTTAATAATAAACACATTTTATTGAACCATAAAAAACCTGTGCCCAGTAATAAAATTTTAGCAAAAAAATTCGTACCCGAAAAGTAAGTTATCATTTTAAAGTGATTTAGCTTTATTTTTATACTTAAACTAGCTTTTTCCTGCGGTTCTACCCACCTGAAATTCGATTATAAGTGTGGAATGGCAACTCCTTGATCATAGATTATAATATCATGTAAGGAAGTTTGATACAGCAAGCTGTTTGCAGCTTTAGTTTCTCCACGTGGAATTCAGTGATAATTGTTTGAATTATCCGAGAATTGAAAAGTCCTATATATTCTATATATGTCTTTCTGCGTCTCTTTAACTATCTTAGTGCTTTTAAGCTCAATTGGATGCTCCGTTGCGCCGTTAGTGAAGTAAAGACAAATAAACTCACTTTCGCATTTATAATATTAGTATATGAGTATGGATTTTAGATGAATCATTTTACATGCATCACAACGTATTCTGTTACATTTAAAGACTAGGTACTCAAAAAATCAAATACTGTTATGGGATTTTTTTACATGGGCGAGAATTACAACCTTTTTTATCTGTGTTCAAAGTGTTATTAATGTTTATTTGTCAGCAATATCCTTTCAATAGTTCGCCGAGAACAGGTGAAGAAGTTTTACCATTCTGGCTTTATAAGACTATATTTTACCATTTATTATTGTATGGCTGAAGACTTACGACATAAGTGACATTTTTTCAGCACACTTATCATACTATCTTAGTTTAAAATCTCGATGGATATTGTCGTGAGATCGAACATTGATTTTCGAAAAACTCTCGAAATGTCGCTAAAATCAAGATATCGCAAGACACCACTACTGAATTGCATTTAAGTTACATGTTGAAAAGAAAAATATGGAATTTTTTCATATAACATTCAACAACAAAAATAATGTAATTGTTAAAAATATTATAAATATGAAAGTGAGTTTTTTTTTTCTTTATTTACGTCGCAACGGAGCATCCAATTGAGATTTGGCCCAGGGATACTCGAAGAGACGGAAAAGGCCGTAGCCCATACCGATAACCGAATTAAATCGTAGACTTTTAACCACAATCCGTTAAAAATGCTAACGCATTGAATATTTTTTTAATGATTTCTTAGGATATTTGTTTTATTAGTCTTAAGTCTGTTATACCACATATTTATTACACATAAATTATTGAAATTAGTAAACTAATTTACTTTTAAATTTAATAAATGCGATAAATATTTGCAATTCAACACAGTTCCTTCACTCGAAAGATGACTTTATTGTTAAAATGAATACTTACTTCATATGAACAATGGACATAACTATGGATATGTAACTCTTAAGTAATAAGTTAGTACAAATGTATTAATTCACACGTTTTTTAGGGTTCCGTACCCAAAGCCTAGTTAGCGGAACCCTATTACTAAGACTTTGCTGTCCGTCCGTCCGTCCGTCCATCCGTCCGTCTGTCACCAGGCTGTATCTAATGAACCGTGATAGTTAGACAGTTGAAATTTTCATAGATTTATTTCTGTTGCCGTTATAACAATATAGACTTGTAATTCGGCAAATGGTTAGTTTACAGTAAGTAGTATGTCACATGAAATACTTTTGCACGATTTCAAACTTTTTTATTCGTATAGTACAAAATAACGTCACGGTTTTTATTCCCCAAAGGGGTTAACCAGTGGCTGGATGCATAACCACATCATAATGTGAGCGACAGCCTCTTTAAACCAACCACTCTTGGCAGGGGGTAAGTTCATCGGCGAAACACTGCTTGTGATGATGAGTATCTGGACTAAGATGGCGTTATGTCCGTCCAATACGTCGTTAATTACCAGCTTTTTACTAATAAGTGGTAAACTGAAAGACTATAGGGCAGAATAATATCAACATCCTTCACCAATTCGAGACTAACTATAAGGAATAAGTCAAATTTGGATATGGGTCTTTATGTGACATAGTTTTTGACTTTTTTAGCAAATTATCGAAAATATGGGGCAATTCTGTCTGGTAGTTCCATATTTTTTTTAAATTTATATTGTAAAGATTTTTTTCCCTGCAATATAATTTAAATGCAACTGTTTTAAGTTAAAAAATTAAAAAAAGTTCCGCAATTCCTATTAATACAGAACCCTTTGTAGCACTTTTCGGTTTTTTTATGGTAAGTTAATTGTTTTTTTTTAATGAAAGCAATATTAAACTATTGCAAACGCATTAAAGATTTATTGCAATTATGATTTTAATTCAAATAATGCCTTTAGATTTTCTATATCGAAATCACACCTAAAAATGACTAAAAATACTCACGTTTTTCCTTATAATACTGTGCAGTCGAATAATGCAACACCAGAGACACTATAAATAATTTAAACTGCATATTTATTACTATAAACAATTAAGTTGGATACTTGGAGCTCGGACAAGCCGGGTGAGATGGTTCGCTAGAACTAACTCCCCGCTACACCACTCTAAGGTTGCAATAAAGCTGCAGGGAGGGATACCGTACCATGTACGCAATTGTTAGCTAAGTAAATATAACTTAAACTTTACACTGCCGCGATTAAGTAAGATAAAAAAAGGTTGCACAGCCATGAGAAAGAGATCTTTCACACAGTCATTTAGTCAATTTGTTTGTCTTAGTATTGTAATGTACCTCATATTGTGATTGCGAACATTTTCATTCTATAATAGCTAACTGTGCTTTTTGTTTTGTGTATCGTATTTAGGACTTAGTACACAAATAATACCTAATCCTAATGAAGCTATTTTCCGTCTGTATATCCATCTTTCATAAATGTAGTTTAATTTCTAGACATACACAACGCCATCTGGTTCCAAACAAAGCAAGGTTTTGCGTAGGCTATTGGCTGAGAATTGATACCAGACAACTAATACAAATACTTTTTTTGTAAATAAATACATAATTTTATATGTTGAAAACACCCAGACTAAAAACAAATCGAACCCGAACCACGAGGTGGCCACTCTACCATTTGAGCTACAAGGAAAACAGTCTAATATTCGTCTGTACATAACAGATAGAGAAACATGAAATTTACAATTAATCCAAAGAATTTTATCCAAAGAGGAAGCTAATACTTTTTTTCGTAATTCTTGTGGGAGTCATTTGAAAGAGCTTTTTCATAACTTACAGCAATATTTTTTTTGTTTTGTAGAAAAAATGATTTAGAAATACTTACATACCTTAATATCGCTATTGCTTAAGAAGCTGTAATTAACCCGTGTAACCTTATTTAAATTTGATTGTATTCTTAAATTTTATTATTTTGTAAATTTTATTAATTAGCAATTATTTTTCTGTTGAAATCTGCATTCCAGTGTTTTGACGGAATTTGGCAACTATTCTGATTTGCTAATCCTACTATCCTACTAATATTACAAATGTGAAAGTATGTCTGGATGGATGGATAGATAGTTGTGTGTTACACAATCTCGTTTCAACCACTGGACGGATCGGGATGAAACTTTGCACACATATAGATTAGGTCCTAAAATAGGACAAAGGTTACTTTTTATCCCAAAAAATTCAAAATTTTCCGCGGTAATAACTGTAACCAAACTTAAACAACCTATAGCTATAGCTTGCTATAGCAAACTTCATTAATTAAGGAGTTCCACGCCAATAACTGAATTTAGGGCAAAAATCGAGTTGTTATAAAGTAACAGACCTAAATAGACGGAATATTTTTATACACATATATGTATATATGTTGGTAATGAATTATAAACTGCCTTTAAAAAAATCATTTGTGCAAACATCTCGTTTTTAATGTTAGGTTTACTTGGACAAGGAACCGTCTATGGTTTCTAGTTTTTTGGTTGACTAACATCAGATTTTATTAGCTCAAGACCCGAACCTTTAGTATAGTAACCACAAAAAATATATGTGCAGTAACTTTGTAAAGTTAGAATCGCTAAAATGTTTGATATATAAGTTTAGAACGGTTACGAAATTCTAACCCGTCACTTTTCCGTTTTTTTATTGATTATGCAAAATTTACCTACTTTTAACACTTGATATTTACATACATTGACAAATTATTCATTTATCAATTATTGGTTGACATGATGATTGGATAACTAATATTGAATCTAGCAATATGAAAATGCTTATTAAGAGCTTTATAGAGCTTTTTATGCCTAACTTTAAGAACAAATTCGATTTAAGAGGCGGTACTAGCTAAATTTGATTATTTTGGCAAAGGTTTTAATGACTATATTCGTGACTTTATCCTGAAAAACGTGAAAACACGATTAATGAACTTTTGTTCGATAGCAAAAATCCTTAACAGACACATTTTTACTGTACAGTTTTGGAAAAGAAACCTCCAAAGTACTAACTACTTTAAATTTACAATTTTGATAAAGCATAACCGAGATAGTGCTTTAAACTCTAATAAAAATATATTTTTTTGATACCAATGACATATAATAAACTATTCATTTATTTAATATATCTCAATGGAAATCTTAGTAAGTTGAGATGCAGCTGCACTACTCACGCACACTCAGTTACATATCGCGTCATCCTTGTTTTTACTCAAGTTTTCCGTCACGTAGTACTGCCTCTTAAGGATCCTGTAGTATGCCTTTGTTAGAGAGTCATTAAAGTAAGGAAGTAGTGCAGTCGGAGCTGTAACCCAATATGCCTACATACGTAATAAGTGTTACATTCGTTCCGTAACATCAGCTACGCTTCTTTCGCACGATACGCAAGTATGTAGAAATCGCTACTGTTTACCCATTTATTGAAAACAGTCAATAAAATGTTTAAAGAAACATATCTGAATCCCTGGTTGCATTTTTGGGGTGCAAAATACCACTGGAATCATTGCCACTCTTCACTTTGATAAGCGATTTAAATGAATCTACAAAAAACCTTGTTGACAAGGCAATTACTTTTTCAAAGCGTTAATCTCGGATTTGAAAAAAATCTGTTTGCATTTGATAGCCCAGTTCTTGAGAACGATTGTAGGCTATTTAACATCACGCCATGACCCTTAAGAGCCGAGCAAAAACAAAAATAGAACGGGCAACGGGGCACTGGGGATAATGGTACAGCGTAAAAGTAAGGGAAAGGGCAGAACAACATCTGCCAGGTCCTCTAGTTACAAATAAAAAACTAAATATTTTAACAGTCTATGACACATATATATTATGTAAGTACTAAGATCAAAGGTGTACTAAAATCCAAAACTTCAAAAAAATAGAGGTTGATTGAGTAATAAATAATGTATTCGTATTCAGGGAACATATTGGGAACAGTCTGGAGTGCCAGACTCTGGAATTCGAGAGAAAAAATTATGTAAGTACTTTCACGGGTCTTGAGAGGTAATACCTACTTGCATACATTTTTCTCTTGCATTCCAGAGTCTGGCGTAGTCGAAATTGTTCCCAAAAAGTTCCTAGATGTAGATACCTACATGCATATTTGATTTTTTCTTAGCACCAGCCAAAAGTTTTAAAAACTACAAGCTGATTGCAAATGCAGGTTTTCATCCTCGTTTCCAGGTCATGGTTGCTTAGTTGGTACTGGTACATCATTTTAGGGCAAAAGTTTTGCTTAAAGGACGACTACAAAGGAAATACGTGGCTTATTTGTACATTTGTCAAAATGAACACTCGCACAGACCCAGTCAAACCTGTTATTGTATGCAACCGCCACTGCAATGTCATGCCACTATAGTTGCTCAAGTTAACCGACATTGGCAATATTTCGCCATTTCCATGTCAAGAGACTTACGGGTCACTAGGCGATGTGGACGTCATTGAAAAATATGAAAATAAGCTTGAAAAGTCAATAAATTGAGGTAAATACAAATTTAAAGTCAGCTGATCTTAAACCTTCTTGTGGAAAAGGCTGTTTTTGGAACACAGATCTGTGTTTCAGAAGGTGATGTTGTGAAATTGAACTAGGTACTTGACCTAATAAAACACTTTTACTGATAGGCAGACAAACAACGCGCAGCCATAATAAGTACCTACAATAACAAGTTTAGTAAGCAAATGGTGGGATTAGTACCAATTATTTATTTCACAGGAATTCCTTTTATAACACAAATGAGTACTAAAAAAAGATTTCGAAAAAATAGAGATAACTATTTAAATTTGCAACTTTCTTTGAAAATCTTTATAAACACTTGTATATCATTGAAAATTGATTTTGTGTTTTGCTTAAGAAATACCTACGTGGTTTTATTGATTTTGTAAAATCTCTTATACGGGGTATAAGGGTTTACTGCTTCATATGGCGGGATCTAAAACGGGATGCAAAAGTTTGTAACGTACGGGAAAAGTGAAATTCCGCGGCTTACACCTGCAAGAAACCAACTAGGAACATTTTTTAATTTTGAGAAACTAAATATTTATTTTCTAAAAGTATCATTCCCGGCTAACACTGACAGGGAACCAGCTAGTGTTCAATAATAATCATTATAAGGTTTCACCTTTTATTGAATATCCATATCGTTAAAAAATCTTTAAGCCCTTGAGACGACTCTTATAGCAAACCAATAAGTTAATTAAAAATCCCTAAACAGTAACATGTACAACCAAATTAAAATCTGTCAGTTATTTAATCACAGTTTAACCTTCCTAAAATATTTTTTCCATTATTATTTGACCTCAAGCTTCACATTAATTACACGCATGAATACTCGCCAATATGGAATCTTTCACTCACAAGTCAAGGTCTTAAAGTTTGTCACGATATAAATTCGGCTCATCCTCCTGTCTTGGCTCCAGGTCAAGATAAATATCAAAGTGATTAGTACGCTGCGTGACGCTGAAAGTAAACCCACGCTTAAGCTTGCGAATATGATGAAACCGTTCTTTTTTGGATGAGTGGTCAATTTATTTTTTAGCATTTATGTCAGTCAAGAGTGTAAAGGCGAGACGATAGAGTAGTGACAGTTTCGTGAGTTTAGATGTTGGTTAAATGATTATCGTTTAGTATAACCTTTTTAAAGCAGATCATTCAAGTTTCATGCTAAATTGGACCAACATTTCTAAGTACCGGCCAATAAAAAGCACGAGCATTTTTTATCCCATCTTTATTTTTTTCTTTTACTTTGTATACCATGTACATTTTATTAAAAATAAAGTGACAGTTCGCAAAAAATATTTAACAAAACAAAATCAGAATTTTTCATTTTCGTGTGATAAAGACTTCAATTTAAATTTTGATGATTGGTTTTGATATTGGTGGAGTTATAAAATATAGGAAGATAATCATTTTTTTTGAAAAACGCAGGGCACTCTTGACGAATACGAACCTGTCTCTAAATTGAAACAGTGGGATGGAAAATACTTTCTACCATCTCATCGGTCGCTATCAATACTAATCGTTTAACCTAAATGGTCACTGACATTGCTGGTTTCGGAGGTTCTTCCTGCCGCAACCATTTAGGTTGTGGGATGTGTTCTCTGTGGATATTTTCCCTAGGGTACAGTATGGGGTTTCTAAGAAGAGAGTAATTAAAAACTAATACCCCTGAAGTTACATTTACAAGTGTCCATTTAACAGTAAAACCGCTCAATATCAGGCAGTTTGTATGCTTGTTTGCTATCTTGGTAACTTGGTAAAGTGTAGTAAAGTGCTGTTCAAACTCAAACTCAATTTTCTTTATTCAAATCAGGTTTTTACAAATTTTAAATCGTCAAAATTATTAAATACTATTATTTTTTTAAAAGCATTTAAGACAATTTAATGGTTTTTTACATGATATGGGAGACTATCATTAATGTAAATGAGAAATAAAAAAGGACCCTAAAATTGAGCCCTGAAGGACTCCCATAGTGACTGCTGATCCCGGAAATCTTTCACCGTTGATATCTATTTACTGTACTCTGCTACTCGTGTAGAAGGTCAAGAGGTTTAGTTTATTAGGTCTTTGCCTCTAATGCCATAGTGATATAGTTTCCTGATGACATTTTCATGTTGGACACTGTCAAATGCCTTGCGAATCCTTCCAGGCTTTAAATATATTTTTTAATAGTGCGACTTCTGCATCGGTTGTGGAACGGCCTTTCTTGAAGCCTAACTGTGTCCTTCTTAGCAAGTCATTGTCACAGAAATGGCATAACATTTGACAAAGTATGGTTTTTTCAAAAACTTTACTGAGTATACTGGAAGTATTGGAATAGGCCGAAAATTAGGATCTGTCGACTTACCTGATTTAAAACGAGGTATGACTGCTTAGTTTTATCTCATCAGGAAACACGCCAGTATCAACACAACTATTAAAAATAATGGCTAAGGGATGTGCTAAAACATGAATAATTGAAATTATAGTTTTTACAGAAAGTCCCCAAAGGTCTGTCGTATTTTTTTTCTAATTTTTAAATGTCTTTATGATATCCATAAGATTCATGAACATTAGTTTTTATTAATTTTTTCTGCTATTTTTGGACTTGAGTCCAGATGTTCGATGGTTTTAAAAGGAATACTGCTAAAAAAAATTAAAAGCAACATCCACCTCTACATTTGTTTTTAAACTTATCACCTACGGTCAACTCCTGATAAGAATTCCCAGCTTAACCAATTACATTTTTTATTTTTTATAATGTTTCATGTAGTTTTTATTTTATTTATTTGTTTAACACTTATAGCACATATAAAAACTATTATAATATTATATTAACCTATGAAAGCGATTTCTTCCAGCCAACCTTAGGAATTTTGCGAAAGTTGATTCATTTAAATTTATGTAGGAAGAGTCAAAATAAAAAGAAAATAATATATATAATATGAAAAATAAATAAATAAATATACAAATATAATTTTTATAAATATATATTACAATATAAAATATCATATACATACAAATATGAGTACAAATTGGTAGTTAGAGAGTTGTGATCATATCTCCTCATATCTTAAGAGTAAAAACTCTTAATTTTGGCTCTCAGTTCCTGTTCTAGGTCTTTTTTATTTCTAAACATATTTATGAATTAACATTACATCAATCGAATAAAATTTTCCTCAAACAAACATGACCAGTGTTCGTAAAATTGTATCTATTTTCAGACTTCTTTAAACAAACAAACTGCCGCATCTGAAAGAGAATATATTTTAAACGATCTTATTTTATTTTTGCCAAGATCTTTTAAATTATTTTAATAGAAATAGAACCAAGAATATTTATATCCCAAAACAAATTCAATGTTGCAAAAATTTCATTCTAGCCTTTGCCCGCAGTTTCACCTGCCCTAAATTCTGTTATCGGTGTAGGATTTCAAAAGCAACTCCTCAATTATAGATAAAAAACCAACTCACCCTTGACGTTTTCTATAGCCTATGTTCTTTTTTGGGACACAAACTATCACCATGCCAAATTTTGTCTTAATCGGTACAGCACTTTAAGCTTGAAGAGGTAACAGACATACAGAGTTACCTTCGCATTTATAATATTAGTATGGATGTTTTTAACATACCTACAAACGTTGACTACCTGTTTCTTTTGGATTCTTTGTCTTAAGCTCGTCACTTCTCAAAGTCCTTTTATTGTTCAAAGAACTTCAATTCCTAAATCCTAATCAGGAACAATTTTCAAACCACCTAGCGTACCCGACAGATGTTGTCCTGCCCAGACGTTAGCTTGCATGCTATTTTCAGCATTACTATAATATTCTAATTATATTAATATTCTAATTTACTATTATACTAAATCACATTTTACGTAGACTTTGAAAATTCAATTTTAATCGTAAAGAAATTTAAACAAAATTTTGAAAAACTAGTTAGAAATCTCTAGAACCCGATCTCAGCCCTATTTACCAATTGTAAATTTTACCATCTAGGGACCCACTGATTGACACACAAAAAAATCATTAAATTTTCGTCAAAAAACTGTAGGATGCAGGTTCCTTTTATGACGTAGGTTTCAAATAAAACAGATTTTTTAATAAAGGATACAGGTTCAGATGGAAAGATGGACATGTATCAGCGTTTTTTAAAAATTAAGATGGTTATATAAAAATTTAAACTTTATTGGTTTACAAACTTTTAGAAACAAATAACAAAAACAGTGTTTCAACATTTTTGAAAAATCACCCCCTACGAGGATAAGTATAATAGGAAAGTTTATTATATGGGAGTTTCATCGCTTTATATGACGGAGTTTTATTTTTAGAAAAGAACATTAATCAAAATATCATTATTTTTAAACGAATTAACAACCTTAAAATCAGCTGCTGTGTTTATGGTTATGCTTTTCTGATTCTTACATAAGTACTTTTTAAGATTTTTGGTAATTCTAAATTAATGCCCCTATTCTGTTACCCCCTGTATACTATCTATACAACCGGACTACTGCTATTAGAGGCTATATTTATCTACTTAAAGATCGTGGTCGGTGTCAGCGTCCTACAAAAGCCACCAATCGTTGAATTGATAGAAAATTAACTTATATGTGTCGGCGGCCGATCGTAAAATCCGGCAGATCACGAAATTCCTATGCAGGTCGTACAGTATGGAAACGAAAGGAACAGAAATCGCACAGTCATGTATGATAGGTTAGGTTGTTTCTCGTCTGTAAACGTAGAAGCGGCGCAAGCGAAGCGAGCGGAGCGTTCCAGGCAAGCTTCATATAATAATCTGTTCAGTTATATGATAATTTCTATTTCATACTTTAAGATCTGCCTAGGAATTTCGTGATCTGCCGGATTTTACGATCGGCCGCCAACATATGCATCGGCAAAAAAAAAGAAATCACTAGAATATTAAATGTGTGCCCAAAATTAATGTCTTGCTAAGATGAGGAAGACGCTGTAGAAAATTAGAAATATCGAGAGTCACCCAAAAGAAACCCAGGAGGTTGTTTAAAATATCGTTTCTATTTCATACGTAATAGCAAACAACGCTTCTAAACAAAAGATTTTTTATATATCGTTCCTATTAGCTAACCGTGACTTGGGATCACACAGCTGATGCTCAACTCACCCTGCTCTCACTGGACTCAAGATTATTTAGGCCAAGGGGCACTCCATCTTGAGAGTAATGATACTAGTTACATCGTATGCATTATTTGCGCATACTAAGAACGTGACTAACATTAATTACAAGTTGAGTGTAACGAAGAGCTCTGTTATTTACAATTTGTTTAGAAGACAATGCATTTATAAGGCAGATGTGGATTTCGGCATACATTATTTTGAATTTTTATTTTTTAAAGTACTAACAAATCGCTGTAAAACTATTGAATGTAAGAGCAATACTTACATAAATATGTATTTAAAAGATAAAGTATGTGAGTATTTAGAGATATCAGTTGACTTATTTTGTTTATCTCAGGAGTAGGAAACTATTTTTGTTTAAAGTACATCACAAGATTAATAATTTTTTGATGCTTCATTAATAAGGTAATTTTGAATCGACATATATAAATTGATAAATTTAACCAAATTACTGGTTTTTTAATTATTATATCGAATTATTTACAAGGTAAAGCTTGCTACTAACCTGGCTGAGGCGACATAAGTACCTTAATAAAAACTTTACTTTACTAGCATTTTAATACATCTAATCAGTTGGCAAATATGTTTAATTAAGAGAAGATAAAAGAAATAACCAAACTACAAATATATCTTAAAAATAAAAATTGTATTAAATTAATGCAGATATTTACAAACAAATTGGTAAAAATTAAGTATATAATAAAACTAACAGGGAAATAAAAATGTTAAAAATTAAAATTTGAACTAATAAATTATTAACAGTATAAGTAGGTGTAAATCGCGGCACGAAAGTTGAACCTGCGCAGTAACACATTTTCGGTTCGAAGTACATTTTTTGTCCGTACTGTACATGCGCAAGACGACCGCCATTTTTATTCAACTAACGTGCCGCGAACTATACCTGTTAACAAATAGCTTCAATTATTAAAAAAAAACAATAATAAAAATAACAATTTTCATATAAAAAAAATACTGATAATAAAACTCAATAATATTGGTCTCATATACCAAGCAAGCATAAGATGGTAGAAAATTGGCTTCACAATTTTACATATGACGAGTGTTGCCAAAACCTCCGTGTCCGGATTGTGAAGCACCCTTGTTGTAACCCATTTGAAGGTTCAGCTCAGCATTGTGTGCCCGAAGTTGTTCTTCAGTAAACGTACGTTCATTCTTGTCCGCCATTTTGGGGCCCAACTGAGGACCGGTCCATTCTGGGTGTTTTTGAGTCTAAAACCAAATCGTATTAGTAACATATGATCAACTGATTTTAACATAAAAAAAATCAATATTTTGATTTTAGCGTATACTAACAATTCTTCCTAAAGAATAAAGGCACAATGTGACTTGAGGGATGTTACGCCTTTCGAAGAGGTCAGCGGTTTGGAAAATTTCTTCCTCAGGCACTCCATATTTTTTAATAGCTGCCTGGAATCTGCAATTAAAAATAAAAATTAATTTATATGCATTAGAAGATTATAAAAATATTTTTTGGGCAAAAATGTTGTAGATACCTTTGAATATTTTCCATCAATTGAAAATTGGTTCCTCTTTCTTGGATTTTCTTAACAGATCCTGGGGATAGTTTGTTGATGAGCTTGCAAAGGACTACGCCATCCTTGAGGATGTCTTCGTAGGGTGCGTTAGGTAGTGACTCGCCAGTGACAGCTGTGATCCAGTTAAGGACTTCCTGTTCTTGTTCCTTGTTCCTAGGCTATAAGCAAAAAAAATAGTCAGAATATTTAGATTTGAAACTAAAAGTTGACAAAGACCCTAAATAAGTCTGTACCTTCTTCTTTGACAAATGGTTAACCACTACAAACTATTGACTATAAAATGGATTGTAAGTGCTACTATTTACTAATTGTAATATAATATTTACGCGATTTCAACCCATTATATGAATTTCTTTAAAACGTGTACAAGTCGCGAAAGTTTAAAATCATTCAAATGCTACTTTTAGTTTAAAAATATACTTTTTACACCAAAATCAATGAACAAATAGTGTATAAGAGACTTAAAACCATTCAGTTTTAGGCTAGAAACACATTATTTTCGTCAGAAACGTCGGCGTGAAAACATATATAAGTTTTGAAAGTTGGCCATAAAACATTCGTTCCAGTGCCAAGTCGTTTGATGGTGTTACGAGCGGATTCCAGCATCATCTCCGAAAATAACGCATTCGAAAACAGACGCCGATTTATCTCGACCTCAAGAGTTTCGTATGGAAGCTCTGAGGAGGGTAATGACGGGCGGGGTGCAGCTGTTTCGACTGACTAGTCATTAATAACCGGTCAAGGTGCCTCTCAGTACTTTGACGTCATTGATCTGACAGGTAAATGACGAGGCGTCAGCGTGGAGATAAATAAGCTTAATTAAAAGTATGTTAATTATACCTAAGTTTTACGAATGTAAATAAACAATATAACAAAGAGATATAAAGAAAATGTAGTCAGTCGGACTCGCAATAAAAATTAATATTAAAATATTTTTTAGAATCGGAAAAGAAAAACAAAGAAATATTAGTTCCTTTCATTTCACCTCTGACAAATACTTATGTATACAAAAGATCTTTATATGAGTTGTAGTCAAAGGGCGAAATCGTTTAAGCCCAGGATTGGCAAGTTATTTTTTATTTATACCCGGCTTATTCAAACTTTAACTTGTCACAAAATATGTTCTAATAACTATACGTTTTTTTTAAGTAATGTTATAAAGTCGTTCAAATTAAAATAACATAACACAATCTCACCTAACTTAACCCAAATCAAAGCACTTTTATATAGAATTTAAGTTTTTATGAACTGAACTTTGACTAGTCAATATACCCAGGTTAAGGTTTTAACAGAGAAAATATTAAGCTCTGACGCTGTTAGTAAAAGTTATCGCTACTGAAAATATTAGCATCACTTTTGTTTACAAAAATTAGATTAAATTGAATGAGTTTTACAAGAATGAATTATAATAGTTACAGGTTTTAGAAAGAACTTAGCTTTTATTAAGATTGAGATATAAATATAAAATACGTACAGCCATGTTTTGTAAATATCACAAAACTTTGTTAAGATAGATTTGGAACGAGCTCCCGCGAGCGTATCGGTAAGTACACTGGACCGTTAGATCCGCCCGCCCAAAGTCTCTAGCTGAGCGGGGGCGGGCGGCAGACCACGCAGCTGTTTTCAGAGCTTACTCTGTAAACATACATTACAGTGGTAATAATAATTATGATACAACCGTACTTTACGTCACGAATGCAAACGTCAGTTTAACCGGAAAACGGTCGTAACTCCTCAAAGAAGTTACGGTAATATAATACATATAAAATAGAATTTAGTTTTCCGGAGCGAAAAATTTTTGCACAAGAACTAATAGATAGTCAGTGAAATATTTTCATGATCCAATATTCCGTAAACCTAGGCGTCTTGAAGACTTTGAAATAGGCAGTTGTGTGTTGGTTAATGTCTGTCGATTTCATCTGGAAATTTTCCTAAGGTGAGCTGGATGATACCTTATGCATTAACCCTACATTTTAGATACCACATAAAAAGTAAAGTTTTTTTATTCAGGTATTTTTTTACAAAAATCTTGCTCGAGTAAGTACCTTATCTAACAAACAAACATTCTGAAAAACCTAGTACTGACAACCTTTTTTCGAAATAATAGGTCGTACCAAACAAAGAACGATATGTAGTCCCTGTTTTTTCTTACTGGTCTTATTTTAAAAACTTAAAAATCAAAAAACTATTAGTCTTCATGCTCAAATAGCAAAAGTCACTAGGTAGATAGAACAAATTTCAATCTGATCTGACTGACAGAGAGAAAACTGAGTTTTATCTGATCGTGCATTTCGATTTTTGTATATTTTTCATAATCAATCATAGTTTTCTTGATTTAAGGTTTACACAATAATAAATGTAAGAAAAAACAGGGTTTAATAATGATAGTTTTAAGGGAAAAAAATACCAAACGGAGCTCTATAAACACCAAAATTCAAATCTAGGGGAATTGCAATGACATTAGGTAATTATAACGCTTCCAAAAGACCTAGAGGCATCAAAGCTTGAATCAAGACTTCACTTTCATAAAAAAATTGTGGTAGATGCATAAACAAACCGGGTAACACAGAATCAGGTAATTTTAATTTCTAAATAGGTACTTAGGTGAATTTTCATAAGTTCTTTTACTAACAAACTGTTGCTCCTATGATGTAATTTCTGGTATTTTGTTATGAAGACAAATATCCACGGATTTAAATAATTCTTCTATCGCCATTCCTGTTTTTTTTAAACTAGTCGATTCCTTAGACTCTTGGCAGCGTTTTTCAAAGTTAATATTTTCTGACAGCTGGCAGAGACACTTTAATTTGTCACTGAGGTCGAGTTTATTTTATTCTACCATCAATTAAAAATTTCTATGTCTATGTACAATAAAAATTATAGGTCAAGAATATTCGTTTAGTACGTAACTGTACTTCTAAGGTGGCAAACAAGCGTATAGTTCGTCTTAGATGCTTACACACTCACCGTAGCCTATGGACGCTTGCAACTGCAACACATGGTTTATTAAGAGAAAATATCCAACCAAGCAAATACAGATATAGGTATATGAAAAAAAAGTTTAAGAAATCGATGTACGATAAGGACAACTGTAACTCGGACTGATTTTACTAGTCTTATATAATCAATACCCAATTCCTTACTTTTCTCCTCTAAATCTCAACCAAATTACTGGACCTAAAAGTTAATGAATGATTCTGTATTTGTATGTTGTTTTCTTTAAAATTAGTTTACATATTCGTACATCACACGTCTAAAGATTTCATTAAAAAGAGGCAATTTTTAAGGTTATTCAAATGATTTACATATCGAAAAAATTAATATATACAGATATAGTGATTGTATACATCTCTCATACATGAAAAACGATAGCTTTATTGTCAAAATCCAGGGATAGAACGAGAAATATGTTTGTGTGGGAACAAACAGTGGAATATTCCCTCCCAAATCACTCCTTTTTTGAAGAACCATATTCTGTAGTCTATAGAGAAAACCTTGATAGGGAGCTCATTCACAACTGAACCGTTCGCGAGAAGTTCCTCTGAAACCGTACTGCACACATGTTATTAATATGAATGTAATGGTTAATTTTTATATTTGCTGTTTTGTCATATAACAGCATTCGTTACGTCCAGTCAAAAGCCTTATAAATGACTTGTAAACTATGACAATCGAATCGGCCACTAGCTCAACAACGTCCAGCCCATTAACACAGGGTCAACGCAGTGGAATATATGATCTAAGTCTCCTCCTCCAAAGAGAAGCTTGTTGTGTTTTTTTTATAGAGCAAGAAATGAATCGTATATTGTCATCCCATAGGGTTAACGGGATGCAGAACTCCCCTATGGTCAATATTTGTTTGTACTAAGTTCGTGCGTTAAAGATTTTTACTGGTTGTTAAGCCACCGCGGCACATTTTCAATATCTGCCAAATTTCCAATTTAGCTGTTGCTTGCAAAGATACACATATACCTAATATCGCATTTGTAATATTTAGTAGCACGATTGAAAATTTATGTTATTGTATATTATACTATTTACACAAAGATATTACCACTTCTTCAAATTTATTGCGTATTAATATATGAGTTGTGAAAATAATAATTATAGGTATAAGTATAGCGATACATTTACCCTCTGCCAGGAGTCGTGTGTAACAAAGTATTTGCGTGTTCCATCTGAGTTTAAAATTAGAATAAGTAGCCTCACAACACACATTAAATTTTTTTATCTATATTTAAATCTTAATGTAAAAATGTATGACTTTTACCATGCCTTTACAAACCATTATCCAAAAACTCGGACACTTGTGTTGTGTGTTTAGTGTTTCAGATATTTGTAGGATCACTAAATCAAATGTGCTTCAATAAATATGTACAGTCATAGTGATCCAAAATCATTGAATAAACTATCGGTGACATTGGTTTTTCGTGTCTGCTTTTTAGGGTTCCTTACCTACAAAGACAACAACGGTACTTATAGGATCACTTTGTTGTCCGTCCGTTTTTCTCAGGAACGCATAGAGGTCTCAGGCTCAAATTAATATTAATGACTCAAGTCTTCAATCCCTTAGGTCATTGAAAAAATACGGCCGTTTATGCCGCATATTTGGAAGCTAGCAAGAGAATCAAAACCTATAGGGTACTTCCCGTTGACTTAGAATCGTGAGAGGCAAGTAATGCCATTTAGCACAAGTTAAGGAAGAAATCCAAAAACCGTAAATTTCTAGTAACATCACATTTTTTTTTTTTTACGGTTATAATCTTATTAGCAGTTGATAAGCTAACCACGGCCTATGACAAAGTATGGGGACAACATTTTATCCAACGGCAAAGTGAAGTTTGTCCCTCAATACAGTTTATTTTTTCGTTAGAGCAATATTCAGTACTGTCATGAGTTACGTAATAGTTATTCTGGTGAATGTACCTATAGCTTTACATTGCCTAAATGCGTAACTGTTGTACGCACTTTTAATTATTTTACGGTATTTTTCATCCATTAAAAATATGATTCCCGCTATGAACTATTTATATACCAACAAGTTTGTACGAAACCCTCGGTGCGCGAGTTTGAATCGCACTTGACAGATTTTTTAAATAATATTTTAAAATCCACAACTCATTAAAATCTGACTAAACTGTATCAGTTTGTCCTACCTACTCTAATTCTCTGAAATTATAGGTACTTTTGCTAATACTAATTATTTATGAAAAAGAGTGAAATAATGAAGGAATCTACACCTAAGAGCAAGGAATATACACCGTACTTACAATGTATTACGATTTAAATCTTTTTCTTATTTAATGATAAGTAAAGAAAAAGTTTTTTATATTCTACTAGATTTTGCCAGCGGCTTCGCCCGCCCTAAATTCGGTTATCGGCGTGGAACTCCTTAATTATACTAATGAAGTTTGCTATAGCAAGAGCTATAGTTCGTTTAAGCTCGGTTATAGTTATTCCCTCAGGAATTTTAATTTTTCGGGATAAAAAGTAGCCTTTATGTTAATCTATGTAGTAACAAATATGTGTGCCATTTTTCATAACGAGTCGTTGGCAAGTTATATAGTAACAAACATCCATCCATCCAGATTTTTAAAGAGAATACAGTTAAGAAAAATGCTTTTAAATTCAATTTTTTATGAGAAGGTAACTTTAACTTAAATTTTTTAACTTGTAATCTGCTATTTAATAATTATTATTTTAATTTTTTTTATATTTTTAACTATGGACTGATTTGCTGCCCGTAAAAAAAATATATGTGAATTATATGAAAAAATATGTAACACTTTTTATTATATGAATGACTGTTTGTTGCTTAATAAAATAAAAAAAAATATTTATTAATACATTGTATGGTAAACAAAATAGAAACACGTTTTTAGTTTTAGGTCATATCGATTTAATTAATACAATTACTAACCAGTTTTTGCCAGCGGCTTCGCTTGCGCTAAATTTGGTTTTAAGCGTCGAATTCCACGGAAACTTCTTGGTTATAATACAGAAGTTTGTTATAGCAAGCTAATGCTATAGCTTTCGTTGGTCCACGTAGAATTTGGTTAAAGTTATACCTTCGGGAAATTATGAATGAAAAGGTATAGGAATAAAAAAATATGAATGAAAAGGAATAGGTATAAAAAGTAGCCTATGTCCTTCTCCGATCGTTAGATACTAGAGGCGTGACTGGAATATGATTGCGTATAGGTACTTTACTCGATAGATTTTTTATAAGGGGTCTATAAAGTTTATTTAACAGGTTTTACTCAAAACTATTTAAGTTCTGTAACAAAATAAATAAAATTCTTGCAAACTTAACTCGTTTGGATATGCCATCACCTTAAAATAATATTTTTCTTAATTACACAATAGTTTTATTTGGTAGATTGGTACATAAATTTTCTTTTGAAAGGGTATTGTTATAAAAATTTTACCAAAACCCTATTGCGAAAATTAAAGCCGTTTTCTAACAAATCAAAGATGATACGAAATAAAGTGAAACCGACAAATTAACCCAAACGCAAAGAATATACATCTCAAAGGGCTATTTCTATGCCACTAATACTTGTGGTGTTCCCAATACACTCTTCCGAAATATGTTGGCTGTGATCCAAGTCGAAAAAGAAAAACAGTCCGGCACGTGTCGGGAAATCCCTTATCTATAACATATTCATACAACAGTGAACATAATACAATACATACTTTTTACCACTGCCATTCGACAAAAAAGTCACCACTCGAGCACAAAAAGGGAAAGGGGTTTCAAAACCCTGATGGCAGAAAATCGAAATCTCCCTACGCCGTTATTCCCGGCTAGAATTGAAATAAGTTTGAAAATTGAAAAAGTTTTGATATTAAAATGATAATCGATGTTTATGCATATATAACTTTAATGGTTTTGTCTTGTATTTTGTTACATGAGACTTAGCGTAACATTTTGAAGGCGAAACCAAATTAATACTTATATTGCGTTTATATAATGGAAAGTTATTTTCTTATTCACAATGGTAAAAAAAGAAATTGATTCTGCTAGATAATGCGTCGCTTCTCTCGGAATTCAACTTGATATTCTAATGAAATTTTCCTTTTTTTTTTGTGCAATCTAATATAATTATAATATACTAGTTTAATTAAAGAAATGCTTTATACCTACTCCTTTTTTAACAATGTGCGCAAAGAGGAGTGTAAGATTGGCATAATTAAAGTTTAGGTATATAAAAAAGGCCAGAAAGCAAAATTAAAAAAAAAAAACATCTACCGTTTCTCACAAACGATATAAATTTACTCTACATAAATAGGTACTCTGTAACTACGTGACTCATATGCTTGCATTGCGTTGCTCGTACTAAAAGCTTAACCAAAATGACCTTAGCTCATTTTACATTCCCCGCCATCTGTAGTTAGGCAAAATAAAATGTTTGCCCTTGGCGTGGTTAGAACTTTAGCTGTCTAGATTTACTTGATACTGTCAAATGACCAAAATGCGGCTTATTGTGTAGAGAACCTTGACTAATTGCCATGACTTTCTAGTTTAATCTCAATTTCGTAGGTAAGAGGAAGGTTTGATCAATAGGGTCAAATTAAATATTGCAATTTAATTTTACTTCGAATAAGATTTTGTGATAGATTTAATTGAAACATTGTAACACCTGATTTATTCAATATATAAAATAAAAATAAAAATATTTTGTATCCTTATATCCTTAAAAAACTTATAAATATTTTCTTAAAACTATAAAGAATATCTAAGAACTAGTTATTTAATTATTATTTTTTTAGCAACTTGTCGTTGTACACCTCTAGTGGCCTCCATTTATTTCTGTCAAATCATATTCCTGTACTTTTGGCAGATCGTATTTGAAGGAGAACCTTTTAATATATCTTTCTCCATGTCTATTAATATTTCTTGAGTACCATTCTGTTACTTTTTTGGTCTATATTTCTTATTCTTATTAGTTCTGTAATTTATGATATATTTTGTTATAAATTTTATTTAAGTTTACACCTAATAAATAACCTTAATAATTTGGTGAGGAGGCGTCCATAAATTACGTGAGATGTTTAAGGGGGGAGGGGGTCGAGTCAAATCTCATCTAATCTTACGTTGGAGAGAGGGGGGGTCTCGGCAAATATGCCGCATTTTTTTTTATTGAAACAAAAAAAATATATACTATTTTGGTCTATTTAATCCAGATTGTACATGCTTAAGATTTAATCTTAAGCGTAATCGTAATACGATTAAGATCATTCACTGAAGGAGCAGATAATTTTACTGAAAATCATACCCAGATAACTCTCACTTATTTGCTAATTATATTAACACAAATATTTATCACATAAATGTTTATGTCCTGTGCTGGGATCGGACCCACACCACAAGATAAAGAATAGTAGATACCTACTAACTCAATGATCAATCGACGCAAAATTTCATCACTGAAGGGTACAGACTCATGTACTAAAACCATGATGTCAGTTTGCGTTACGATGATACTAAAATCCAGTATAAACACAAAATATAATTCTTATTTTATATTAAATACAACTCCTAGTGACTTATAAAGTCTTAGTACATCATTCTTATAAGCAACTAGTTACATAATAGCTACGAATCCTTAAAAGTTTAATATCAAAGAAAAATTGCATTCCCAGTGCGCTAACAAACGCGAGCCTGAGAAGGAAGCAGAAGCCCAAAAATGGATCGAGTCAGTGATCGGTGAGCGGTTCCCCCCTGGTGTTCCATACGAGCATGCGTTGAGGGACGGCATCATCCTCTGTAAGCTGATGAACAGGCTCCAGCCCGGCATCATCACCAAGGTCAACGTCTCTGGAGGCGATTACAAGTTCATGGATAACATCAGCCAGTAAGTAGTTACCCTCTTTTATAATGACTAACCACCCCCTAAAATATGTTAGAGAAGATACTAAATGTGTAAAGTTATAATAGTTAGTTTTTTTTTTTTTTTTCATCAAAATTGGCGAAGATATCGATAGTAAGATACTCTTAAAAAAATCAGTGGAATTGAGACCTTCCTCTTTTCTGAAGTCGGCTAAAAACACTGAGGAATGTCGTCAATATCATGTATTTTTAATGTGTCATTTTTGACTTACCAAGTAACTTTGTAATTGGTACATTTTTTATACAAATATATACTAAATTTCTTCTTATACAAAGTTAGTAAAATATTTTAACTTTAAATAGCCGACAGCTTATATAAACTTTATATGAAGAGCCAGTTTTTTCAGGGGATTTAGTTTTTTACTTAAGAGGGCGATATAGGTGAGAAAGCTAATTTCTGAAACACTAACGATGTGCATGTAAATGCACTTAAAATCATTACACAATGTTATATACATTCCTATGAAATATATTTCTTATATACTTCTTAAGTAATTTGTGCCATAATGACGCATTGAAACTAAAATTTTCTTGTATGTAATTTAACGTTTTTACCGTTTTGTAGGAACAATTTTTTGACTTTTTGCTACAACTTAAAATCAGTGCACTAGATAACAAGCTATTCTTATTAATAACTTACGTTTACTAGAAGCAAATGCAATACACGCTTTAAAAATTTGTACAAGTGATGAAACAATGGTCACTTCCAGATTTTTTATTGCAATAAATACAAATATTTAAAATTATTTAGTTAGTTAATGCACTAGACAAGAGATTAGATAGATTTTTTTCAATTCTTTAGATGCTATAGTTTCGTCATAAAATTTACCCAAAACCGGCGTATTTATGCGATCTAGCCTATATCACAGTCTTAAAATTCTTTATTCATATGAACTTTTCATATGAAAAAAAACCCGAATGGTAATATACTATTTACAAAAGACACAAAGGAACTTCTAATTAAATGAATTAAGATACACTGAGGTGACCAAGTCAGTCCTTCAGGTGAGCTTGGCAAAAAATATCTTATCATTATTGATTAACAAAGATATATTTGATATAGTACTACGTGTACTGATTTTTGAGGGAATATTACCCCCGAGACCTCCTATCCTGTGGATACGCCACTGCTATTTTAACACGAGCTAGAGTCAAAAAAAATTGGAATAAATTTATTACAATTATCTATGAGAAACTCAAACTCAAATCAAACTTTATTCAAATAGGTTTCTAAGAACACTTTTGAATCGTCAATACAATGTAAACAATGTTAATTTCTGCCAAAAAGAGGTGGCAAGAAGTTCCATTTAAAGTAGTTATACAATACATTGATAATTAGCTAAAGAGTATACAATATGTACCGAAACACTTATTAGGTAATAAAAAATAAGTTAGTAAACTACTAAAAACAAAGTTAAACATGTAAATTTTTTTTTTGTTTTTATGTAGCATAGGGGGCGCACCATGTGAAGCGTCAAATATCGTTAATCGAGTGAAGGAATATAGATATTATATAGATATATATTAAGAGAATTCCGATATTAAATAGTACTAGTGGCATTAGCGCCATCATAATTATATTTTTGCACAATCATATGTACATACATATACTTAGAATTATCCATACTATCCATGAATATAATATAATAATAAATATTATAAATGCGAAAGTAAATCTGTCTGTTACCTTTTCACGGTGAAACCGCTGTACCGATCAAGATGAAATTTGACATGCAGAAAGTTTTGAGTCCCTGAAAAGGACATAAGCTACTTGAAAACGTCAAGTATTATTCGTTTAGTAATTGAGGAGTTGCCGTTGAAATCCTACACCGATGACCGAATACTAAGAATACAAAGAAGTTTGCAAGAGCAGACCAGCCTCCACAGCGCCACCCGTTCACAAGTATGACACATGAATCAGCCATCGCTTCGCTCAACCTTGTTTTAGGGAACGTAACGACCCGACGCACATGCCACCACCGTAGAGACTTTGAGAGAGCATGACACACTTAAGCGCTCCAATAAAACTTCGATTGTATTTGAATATCGATTGTGATAAAATGTCATGTTATAAATTTTTTTTATTATTTTCCATTATCAGGTTCCAAAAGGCTTGCATCAATTATGGAGTACCTGACGTCGATCTCTTCCAGAGCACCGACCTTTGGGATCAGAAGAACATCTCCCTAGTCACACAGACCATCTTCGCCATCGGCAGGACGGTAAGCATCTTTTTTTAGGGTTCCGTACATCAAAAGGAAAAAAGGAACTCTTATAAGATGGATCACTTTGTTGTCCATCTGTCTGTCTATCTGTATGTCTGTCTGTCAAGACCCTTTTTCTCAGAAACACGTGAATGTATCAAGATGGAAATAATATCGAATACCTACTAAGACCTAAATGGTCCCTTGAAGCTGTAAAAATATCAAGCTTCTAAGTCAACGTAATTAAAAAATACAGCCGAAATACGGCTATTTTTGTCACATATTTTGGCATTCACAAATAAATCAAAACCTATAGGGTAATTCCCATCGACCTAGAACCATGAAATTTAGCAAGAAGAAGAAAGTTTTTTTTTTGCTTTTGTAAACTTATTTGCAGTTAGTAAACTAACTGCGACCTATATCGATGTATTGGAACAACAGTTGCCCAACAGCAAAGTTAAGTTTGTTCCTCAATACAGTTTACCTTTTACGAAACCCTCAGTTCACAACAGAATAAAATAAATATTTAAGGGGGCTCCTATACAACAAACGTGCTTTGTTTGCTCGATATTGATAACGGCAACAGGTAGACGCTTGAAATATTCACAGAATATCTAATTATATATTCACTTTAAAAATAAATAATTTAATTAAAATAAAACAAATCTTTATTCCCACACAATAAACGTGATTTTTTTGCCGTTTTTATAGATAATGGAACACCTTCTGGAAGGGTTCTGCCCTTCGTGCACGAGTCCGACTCGCACTTGGCCGATTTTTCAATACTCGTTTGTAAATAGTATACCGAAACAGTAAATACCTAATAGTTTTGACGATTTGGAACTATTGCTAATTACATACAAATAGTATGACTTTGATTAAAAATCTTTTCTGCATCATGATCGACCGTGTCAACTTGACCAGTTTTTTTCTAACTACTAGCTACTGTTGTTGGTCGCAGATGGCCTTTACAACTACACGTGGACAGCACGTGCTGCTTGCACTCTGCTGCGAAAAGTTGGGACAGTTTGCACAAGGGTGTCCTGAACACGACCCTCAGCTAGGGCAACCGTTTTTAAAACTAAAACTGACAAACTTTACAGCCGTTTCAGAAAAGCTTCAGCTGTCGCCTTTTATAATTATTAAAATCTAACTAGTCAAAGTGCCTAGGTATATTGGTGAATATAGTATACCTGGTGTATACTATATTCACCAGGTATACAGGAATATTCTATACCTGGTGTATACTATATTCACCAGGTATACAGGAATATACTATACCTGGTGTATACTATATTCACCAGGTATACAGGAATATACTATACCTGGTGTATACTATATTCACCAGGTATACAGGAATATAGTATACCTGGTGTATACTATATTCACCAGGTATACAGGAATATAGTTTACCTGGTGTATACTATATTGAGTGATCAGTCTAAAGCTTCGTTAGCGGCGTATTCTGTGTGTATTTGTGTAAGCAGATAAAATTTTAAGTTAAATTCTCACACTAAGTTATCAACCAAGTGATGGAATTACAGTATGTTTACCTGTTACTGTTGTTTTTATTGTTTTACATGGGTTAATCTAATACCTTTAAACGAGCAATTCTTGTATATATATATTTATAGTCTGAATCTCGGAAACGGCTACAACGATTTTCATGAAATTTAGTATGCAGGGGGTTTCGGGGGCAATAACTCGATCTACCTAGGTTTTATTTTTAGAAAACGTTTTATCCGTGTTTTCAAGCAATGACAAACTAAAAAAATTAACTCTTCCTGACATCTATTGGCGAGTAGTAATACTATTATTTTTACTGACACAGCAACACTAAAGCTACTTGACAAAAGCTCGGTCCCCAGGTACTTATTATACTATTACTATATATAAATGAACTGCAGATTACTTTCGTTAAGTAACATGTTTAAGAAATCAATACTTTTGTACATTTTAAAGTCCACTATTCCCAAAGTCTCCAGTGAGTCATACCTATTGAGCAGCATTATGCTGTCTACTTGTTATGACTTATTAACATGACTAGTAATAGGCTACCAGTAAAATCAAACAAGTATATTTGAATCAATCCCATAACGGCAAAGGTAACCCAAAGAATCGAGTCTATGAGAAAAAAGATTCGATGTAATGTCATGTAATAATGTCAATATTGGAGGTATTGATACAAATTGTCCATTAGTCTTTCTGTCTATAACAGTGGATTCTTCTATAAGGCTTTATATTTAGATTTAGCTCCTCTTAACCTTGCGTTAATTTTTTTTTACAAACAAACGTGTATTTACGGTTTGTAGAAAAACACATATATTTTTTTTTGAAATATGGCTGAAACTCTCGCTTTGAACTTAAAATTGACATTTATAGATTTTTGAACTTAAAATTGTAATTTATGGATTTTTTGTTATATGATTAGATCGTTTTTAGGGTGTCATACCTCAAAAGGAAAAAAGGAACCCTTATAGGATACCTATGTTGTCGGTCTGTCCGTCAGTCAAAACCCTTTTTCTCAGAAACGCGTAAAGGTATCAAGTTTAAATAAATATCAAATACTTAGATTTATATCATTTACTTGGCCGGGTTTTAATCTTACCTCCAACTTAACGGATAGAGCATTTAATCCAACCTTAAATATTCTCATTGTTAGGCATACAAACACCCAGAATGGCGCGGCCCCTTCCTCGGCCCCAAGCCTGCTGAAGAAAACCGTCGTGAATTCAGCGAAGACATACTCCGTGCCGGAGAAGGTGTCATCGGCCTTCAGGCTGGCTCCAACAAACACTCCACCCAGTCTGGACAAAACTTCGGAGCCTCCCGCAAAATTATCCTGGGAAAGTGAACGACTTAATGGACTTAATAGTGTAAACATGTGTGTAATGTACGAGGTCTGATTATAAACAAAAAAATATAATTTAAAGGTTAACTCATTAGCATGGATCTTCTTATTTATTATTTTTAAAAATATCATAAAGTTATATAAATTTTCATGCGTAAGTTCAATGTTTTTAAGTTTGTGCACGAAGTATTTGGTTAATGTTGTTTTTGTACCTAATTTATTTTTGTTTATAATTTTTTTAATTGGTTAGCAGGATTTTAATCCATAAACTATTTATAAATAAAAAATAAAATAAAACTATTTTAAAATTAAACTATTTATAGTTAAAAATATATATAATAACGACAAATTTAGTACAATTACTGCATTTACATGCAATCTTACTAAACTAATATAACATTATAAAATAACTTTGCCCTGGGATTATGATGATAAGGCTTGATATGTATTATTAATATTTAATATTGTTATTTAAGATACGGATAGATAACAAAAACATATACAAGTTTACATTTTATTTGACAAGTAATATTTGTTTACATATATTTAGGAGATAAATTTATTTATCTGTCTGTGATCTCTGAGAGTAAAAGGAGAAGATAAATAATATGTGTTATAAGAAACTGTAAAAACACCACTTTGGTAACAGATACAATAAAATTACATATATATCTATTGATTTTGTAGAAAATAAATGTTAAAAATAGCTGTATGTTGTTCTTATTTTTCTGCCTAAAAAATCACTTCTTAACCCATTATAAAAAATTGGTTCGGCAGCAAGTACCGTACATGCAACATCTCTTGAGAAAAATTTTTTTACAAAAAAAAAAATTAGGTCATATTGGATCCGCCATTTTGAATTTTAAAAAACTGATAAAAAATTCGAAATCAGCACCCGCGAAAACCCTTAACTACCCCTCGATACATGAAATTATACATGAAATTTATGTTGCGTGCATAAAAAAGTAAGTTTTTTACGGATAAAAAACGAACCGTAGGACCGATTTATTTCAGACTCCTTTCAAATCTAAGTCATGACGTGGCGTATCGATTGATATTTCATCAGAGCGATTCGGTCCAGTAGTTATTGAGGAATCGAAAGCCAAAATATGTCTACATACATACATACATACGTACACACACACACACAAACACACACACACACACACACACACAGACATCACTATAAATATGATTGCAAATGATTCTCCAAGTCTTGAAACGTAAAGAAAACACAAAATTTTCGATTTCGATTTTCGGACCTATTCCAATAACTTCTCAAGAGAAGTTAAAATGGATAAAAGTCAATAATTGAAGTGTATTTATTACTGTCTACGAGTAGATACAACTAAAACATTTAATTTAATACTCTATTGTTATAAATTAAAAAAAAGGGTTAGATGTTTGTTATTGAATCACTCCAGAACGGCTAAACGGATCTGGATGAAATTAAGCACAGAGATAGATTATAGTCTGAAATAGCATAGCATAGGCTACTTTTTACCCCGGAAAATGCAAAAGTTCCAGCGGGAAAAACTTTAACGTTTGTTACTTAATCCCGCCGCACGTTACACCTAATTGAGCTAAAATTTTGCAAAGAGACAGTTAAAGACACGGAGAATGACATAGGCTACTTTTTATCCAGAAAAGTTCAAAAGTCTCCGCGGGAGTAACATTAAACAAATTGCACTAATAGCTTGCTATAACAAACTGTTTTTAATATAATCAAGAAGTTGCCGTAAGAATCCCACTCCGATAACCAAATTTAAATTTAACTAAAAAGTGGTAAATGTAACTTGAAATTATTTTTTTCCACGGTCTACGCCGACAAGAATCTCTCGAGTTTTTTTTTGCAATTCTGTAAAACAACAATCTTTATGTGCGTACAACACAGTATAGATGCGTAGAGGATGTATCGCTCTTCGTTCTAGTGATAAAAATAATGTTTCTATTCATGAAAAACTATCCTTGTGAAACGATTTTCATGTAAAATACCAAGATGTTATAAATGTCAAGTCATATCTTGGTAATGGACATAAACTACCTTTTAAACTGAATTGTTACAAATTCTACGTGATCCCTGACCCTAAAAAATAAATTTCAATAACATTTCTAATTCTGCTCAGGAGAAACCGCAGGGGATAGCTAGTTTGTAATTAATAAACAAATATTTCTTATCTTTGGATTAGACTTGTATAATACCGTATCGTATCTAGTACTGGTATTGTCGTTTATTAAGGCCAAGTGCGTGCCGTACTTTTCGCCGGCTCATTTTAACACGCATGGGTTTCGTAGTCCGAGAATTACTACGCTTATCTGAAAAACTTGTTCATAATATTTTTTTTAGAAGTAAAAGTATGATTATTTTTTCAGTAGGTACATGGTTAAAAAGTTATCAAATAAAAATTTGACATTCTAAAGCGGAAGAAATAGCTGATTTTGACGTTTTCATTTTTAGGGTTCCGAAGCTAAAACTGTATTTTATTTTCTTTGAGGTCGTAGATATTTTTTTTTTCATAACTGATTGTTCAAATTGGAAAGGTTAGTGTAGGCCCTACCAAGGGCGGATCCAGAACAAAAGTTTAGGGGAGCGATCATAAGATCTGAAGGTATTTTTTGGACTTTGAATCTGCAAATGTAATAAAAGTTATATATTAAAAAAAAACGGGTTGCACTCCAGGAGTGCCGGCAGAAGTGAAAACATACAACCTGGATATAACATTTTAACATGTGTAATCCGCACTTTCATCTTTTCATCAATCCAATTTTCTCTTACTTTTTATTCGTCCTATAGAGTTTAACATATTTTACCCATCATAAAAAAAGCGCACAACGCCGTTAAAGACGTTTTCACTTCAAAATTATTATAAATAATAATGTTTGTTTATTTACTTTTTTGACGTAGTATATTTGAAATCTCAATCTATCATAGAATTAAAATTCCATATCCAATCGCCATATGCTAAAATATAGGCGTGGCATTATGGTTTCCGTCTTGCGATCAGTCTGACGCGAGTTTATCATTTTTTACCCATTACAAAAACCAACCTAATGTAAATAAATCTGTTACGAGTTCCGTCTTACGAATTTTGTAAAATTATTCGATCAGGACACGTGACCTGACGCGAGTTTAACATTTTTTACCCATACGAAACAAGTGCACAACGTCGCTAAAGAAGTTTTCACTTCAAAAATGTTACAATTCATTTATTCCTTGGCCGTCCTTAGGGGGGGCTGATCGCCCCCCGCTGGATCCGCCCTTGGGCCCTACCGCCGTTGGACCAACAACACAATAAGGTATGATAAAGATAAGTAGTAAAAGTAGTGGAGACAAATTCAGAGGACTGGGTGTGATGCATACAAGGTGAGCCTTTGTCTAGAAACAGATGTCGATAGTATAATGAGGATAATAATCCAAATTATTTCTTGATCTTAATCACACACAACGTAAGGACAGATCAAGGTTTGACACTAGATATAATTTCAGATCTACATTGTAAATTTAAAATCTACAACAGCAAGTCCCCACCTCAGTCAATACCATGGCAACTCAAGGCATTTCAGGTAAAAAGTTATAATTAAAAAACTGCTGTATAGTGCAACAAACTTATTTGACTACGTGAAACTACAGTCGCCATATGGAAACTTCGCGATAGTCGCGTGAACTTACAACGACACTAGCGACAAAACACTTAAGGTCAGATGGTCAGAAAAAATGGTTGCACTGTACCTATATTACTTAAACAGAGTAATTTAACCAATGGATGTTTGACCGTGGTTAACGAACGAGATAATATGCTATTCTAACATCCTAACAAATATATATTTGTGAAAATCTGTTTGTTTATTTGTTTGTTATTGCCAAGCGTCTCAACGGAGCAACCAATTAAACTGATTTTAGGTACAGAGATTGTTAAAGAGACGGAAAATAAGTTCCAATATTCAGGTCTAACTATAACCAAATTCCGCGTGGACAGCTACCTATAGCTACAGCTATAGATGCTATAAGCGAGCTATCTATAATCAAGGAGTTGCCGAAAAAATAGCAGGCCAGTAATTAAATTTAAGCGCGAAAGGATTCGAGTCGCGGGCGAAAGCTCGTAGGCAATCAAAATTCAAATGGCTCAAAATTCCAATGGTTTGGTCCACGGGATAAAAAATCCTTGTTCGTACAACCAGTTGGACATAATAGTTGGACCAACGGGAAAAACCCGGTACAGGTTATGGTATTAGCCTGTGACCGACTGTACCGCTGCATTCTGTTGACAGTTAGGTAGACTCTGGAATTAAATACAAAAATTTATGGAAGTCTGTGTTACCTCTCGAAACTAGTTAATGTACTTGCATACATTTTTGTTTCGAATTCCATAGTCCGAATAGCTTGAGACTGTTCCCAATAATTCTTCTTAATCGAACACTGTCGGCACCACTGTTCGGTCGTGTCTCTGCTTTCACTGGTAATGATATAATTCCATACACAACACGCGCGGTATTTATTCCTTGCGGCCGCGTTTAACGACCAATCCTTGCTAAATTTGACTGGGACCAATCCGTGGGTTAAAACTTCTATGTGTATTTTTTTCCCGAATCGGTTTATAAATGACAAACAAAGATTAATAAAAAATATACCTACAACTGAATTGAGAACCTCCTCCTTTTTTAAGTCGGTTAAAATTTTATTAATGATAAAGAATCGGTTAGAGTAACTAAAAGGCAAGAAAGCCAAGGGGAAAAAACGGACTTAAAATATTTTCACGTATATTCTCTTTTTTTTTTCTAAGTATTTTTTCCTCAGCGCCTCTTTAGTGTGCATCCCAACCAAGAAATCCTGTCTGACGTCAAAATTGACCAATTGTAAAAGTCGGCTCCAGACTGGGGAAAATCGAGAAAAAATTTATGCAAAAGTAGGTCTTATTTAAGGATTTCTCTCAATTCCTCATGGATTCCTTCATCAGAACTGTCTTTTCATGAAAATTGGACAAGATTACACCCATTCAAATGAAAAAAAAAAAATAATCAAAATCTGAATTAATTGCAAACCATCTCCGTTTTAGAAATCGCCAATACATATATTAATCTATGGAAATCGCTTTATAAATAACCAGTAAGATTAGCTGGTCATTTTTCGTAAAACATAAGTAGCGACATCTTAAACGAGCATTTGAAATTAACAGCACTATTTTAGTTTACATATTTGAGTATAGATGGCACAGAAACACAGGATACAGAAGGTCATGGACTGTCAAATACTTATCGAACAGAAACTAGTTACTTATCTTATTTTCCATATATTTTACTAACATATAAAACTGTCGGCTGGCGAAAAACTATATTATTATGGTATGGTAAAAAGTAATCAATTCTAAGAGCTAGTCCTAAGTTTTATTTTTATCCATATTATCAGCATGATTCACTATTTTTGATTATTATAGAAGCAGAAAACACTTAAATCGTAACACATAAAAGAATGCTCATATAGATTCAATGGCACAGTAATACTTTTAAAAGGAGATTTTCTTTAGCGATCTTCATTGCATAACTTTTTTTTACACCATAAGATGGCAAACTGGCTTACAGTCCGCATGATGGTAAGCGGTCACCGTAGCCTATGGACGCTTGCAACACCACTCGCGCGTTGCCGACCCTTCATAAATCTAATAACTAATTTTTTGAAGAACCCAATACTGTAGTTTAAAATTTTAGCAGGGAGCTCATTCTACAACCTAAGCGTTCGCGGTAGGAAGTTTCTCTGAAACCGCACTGTACGTGACCATTTCGATTCTAAAGTGCGAGAATGAATTCCCTGCCGATGGCGACTGGTGCGATGGTAGAAAGTAGCCGTGGACATCATTTCGAACAATGCCTCAGCGCACATCCAAGTTGTAGAACACACACAGGGAGGCAAAGTCTTTCCTCAGAATTAAGGGCTCGATACAGCAAGTGAATTTGGGATCGTCGACATTCTCACAGCCCGTCGTTAAAGCTGGTATCCAGGTGCACCCGCCCAGAGATGGCAGCAGTACTCCATATCCATATTATTTATTTATTTACTTGTAAAGCAGCAACCTCTAAAGCAAGTCGCAATTAATCCCCCATCAATTTAAGGGTGCCGAATTCGGGATCTTTTTATATTTTTTTTAAATTCAATAAGGCGTTCATTTTTTGCATACAATCCAGCAAAGAGAAGTTTATTATGCAGTAATTTGGTGCTTGACAAATTATTTAAGTATGAAATGTTATAACGTAGGTATTTACTCATATCTGTCATTGCTAAAAGTCATAAAAATCTGTGTTTCTCATACCATTAAATTTTTTTTACATAAAATTTTTGGATTCAAGAAATATATTACTTACCTACTTATTAAATCCACAATATTCTCGTCATCACAGCGCAGTTTCGAGCACGGAATTTAATAAGTAGGTTAGTAATATATTTTTCTAACCAGTAAAGATAACACAAGTCCACAAAATAAAGCGCTTTATTAGTTGCCGGCCGCTTAAGCATGGATTCTTGTACAATTTTACATTTTAAATAAAAATCCAGACTTGAAATATTTTCATCAGATACATTTTTTAATAAAAATTAGGTTAAATGGTGCAAAAAGCACGTTTTTAGTCATATTTACGATTTATTTCTGAACTGAGTACTTTTTTTCTTTTTATTATATGACCACAAGTCACAAAAAAATTTAAATGATTCTAAAAAAAGACTTGTATGATTTTCCATCGCTAAGCTATAAGCTTCCATATATGTATTCTCATCGCTCCCAGTACTATGGAGCCTAAACTAATTTGTATGGAAAAGAAAACATTTTGGTAAAAAATTTATAACTTCGGTAAAAAAAAAAGAAACTGTACCAATTTTACACATTAAAAAATACAATAGTTCAACTTTACTATCATATAATTTGAAATGGACGCAATTTTTTTTTTTTGATAAAAACAGAATACTAAAAATTACCAAAATCATCAATTTTTGACAATTAGATCTCATTTATCTTAAAAATATGAGCTAAAGATAACTTTTCTTGGTGTTTATTGTAAAATATTGGCTTAAATAAATGCAAAATAAATCATATTTTGGGAGTAACAAAATCCTTGTTGCCTTGTGTCATCCATCCAATATGTAATCCATATTTTTGATCATATGCACTCAAAAAAAACTACTTGACACTACAAATTATATACATTATGTCCTGTGGACTAGATACCAAAATAAAAGATCGCTTTTCCTAGTGTGAATTTTTATCAGTTTTGACTATACCATCGCGTTCGTGTCAACTAAATGAATTTATGGGATTATTTCTATATGGCATTATCTACTATCGGACGCGTTTTGAGAACATATATTTTATTGAATACGCGAACGCGATAATAGTATAAACTCACACTGGGCTCATATATAAAAAATTCAATTGATGATTTGACGTTTAACAGCAGCTATCCAGTGATTAGGGAAGTTATCAAGCCTCCAACGATTGAATAAATATTTTGTTAGTTATAGACAATTGAATAAAACAATAGTTAATACAAATAGCACTTATCCGTGGATAAACGGACGGATAGTTATTTCGAATAGTGTCGGTGTAAGCCACCCTCAAAGTGTCAAAAGTATTGTCATATTTTAATGTTTTACATATAAATATTATATTTATATGAAAACTATTTCAACTATCGCAGCATATAAGCAAATTCTTCAGCATTGTCTTCAGTAATTCACTAGAACATAATATGTAGTACCTACCCTAATTGTTACCTACCTTACCTACTCTTTTTTCTTTCATGTTTAAAGTAGGCGTGTTTTTTATGGTAGTCTGTTTTATATATCTTTAATGATTAAATATCCATTACGAGGCTTTTTGACTTTACTTCACTACTGCCACCATTCATTTAAAAAAACAATTAAAACCATATCTAGTGTTGACTAGGCAGACGGCAACCCATATCGCCCATATTAAACTATTCGCGCACTTTCGATTACATACATCGATTGAAATCGAAATCTCCATGTTGAATTTCCATTGTGTCCGTCCGCCATGATTTTAGCACATCACTAAAGTTAAATAACAATTCGTTGGGTTTTTTTGTGTACTTATTTTTATTTGATGCTAATAAGTTTTCGGGGAAATAATTTCATGCTGCGTAAACAAAAAAAAAATGTGGTTTTAGATGTGCAAATGTGGTTAAATAAATGAGAAGATGATAACATTCGGTGCTACAAGCGCATCCACTGGAGAAGACTCAGGTAACTATTTTGTTCAAATTATTTTTGTTTTTGGAAGCGTTGCCCGGCGCACTGACTGCTAATATAAGTTAATTATTTTCAGGCGAAGTAAAAAGTATATGCGAGAGCGTCTGCAGTGATGGTTCCAATGCTACGGTTCAACCTGGAGCTTCAAACCCACGACCGCGGATGGATATTGCTTGTGTTCTGGACCTGTCTCAATCTTCAAACCTTGCTCATAGAAAAAGGGCTTTGGAGGAAGTGCGCTTGGCATCTGAATTAGTTAACGCTACTCTACATCATATTCATGTAAGTTATTATCCCTTTTGTGTGTATCTAATGTATTGCCCATACATTGGGTTGGGGTGTACAAAAGGGGGCGCTAGGTCATTTCTTCCCTTGCGCCCCCTTTTACTTACTCTGACCCAGAACCGACCCACATTTTGGTTTAACATGATTGTTAATAGGTAAATAGATGATCCTTAACCCGCCTTTGGTAAAATGCAATAAATACCCAGGCTGCTAAATAAATTTTATTAGGAAAAAATACTGTGCAAAGTTACCAACTAGCTAAATGCATACATTATAATAACAGCAATTTATGTTAATTGTCAATATCTTGTAATGAACTTTGTATGAGTTAATTCTGTTTTTAATAACTGTATAGTTGTTGTCAATAAATTCTCGGGTAGTTGGGAAATGGAAGACTGGACTTTTGTGTTAAGACAACCAAATGTTTATTCAATAAAAAAATTCACATTGAGTAAGCCACCTAAATTAAGCTCTGGTAAATATTAAGTTCTCTGCTACCTATCATTTTTATGTAAAAATTTATTTAATCAAGAACCAGATGTAATAGCCTTTAGTTAAGAGAAAAGAGAAGAGAGGTGTGCTCTAGAGCCCTTAGAACAGGTGTGGTCAGATAGGATTCTTATTTGTTACTGTATAATTTTCTTGCTGCCACCTCTTTCCCCACACAGATTTTATTTACCCATTCCTTTACAAAAATCATATTGAACTTATGCAGAGCTACCAAAAAATAAACAGTTTTATTAAGATTGTTCATTAGCAAATGTAACTATTTTAAAGTGTTGTCTTTTACAAGTCATCAAGAGTCAGTCCCAAGGTCTGTAAATTGATTCACAAACTTACTTATTTTCTTACGAATGTAACCTGTGTCAGTATTCAAATAAAATAGGTGAAGTCACTTATTAAAAAAAAATGTGTGTTTCAGTTTGAAAAGTTGGACTTTGGTGAAACAAGTGTATTAGATACGTTTTACAATGCTGATGTGGCATTGGTTGACCTCAGCGTGCAGGTGCAGCAGAGCTCATTGCTCTACCATCTTGGAGTAAGGGAAAGTTTTGACATGAAACAAAATGTATTGTTGTATAATGATGTTGATCCAGATGCAACTTTGAGACTGAAGGTAATCAATTTTTACTTCCTATGTGAATTTATCAATAATTATTAAATGGGCTGCAGAATTCATAAATTGAACTGACTTTAGTTTATACTTTATTTTGCATGTTCTGAAATCTTTGGTAAGTATAAATGATTTTTCATTAACTAATGACAATATTAATTAATATTGACTGGCTTTATACCTTTTGTAATTGTACTGTTGTGTCCTGTAATTATGCACCTCTTCATGTCATGGAAGACAAAAATAGTAATAAATCAGATCTATCAAAAATCTGGTGTCCTTTTAGTTTACCTCACACACCAATGGGCACTAGCCATTGAGAGTCAGGGGGAGAAATTTGCATTCAGCCCAGACATATAGAAGGCGTTTGATCGGGTCTGGCACTGGGGTCCTCTATCAAAGTTGCCATCTTACAGACTGCCTGAGTGACATACAAGCATTAGTTAATGTAATTTACTCTAATAGCATAAAAATCATTAATGCTGGTGTTTTGAATTTATTTAATTTTAAGCTGTACAATTTTATATTATTTTCATTTTAATTTGGTTTACCTATGCACCCTGTAATTGAGCATCTTCAGTTCCTTTTGGTTGGATTTTTAGCATTTACATAGTCTGAAATATTGTAGTATGCTCTTTTATAAAGTTGTTGTTTGATAAAAGATTTAAATTTACTTATTGATAGCTTTTGAATATTATTGGGAACTTTGTTGTAAAAGTGTGTACATTGCCCCATAAAAGAGTTACTATTTCATGTGTATCATGCATCAACAGCTTATTTTTACTTCTAGTATTTACTTTGTGAACGTCACTATGCCTCGGAGATATCCTAGATCCTCTTGGATAGGTCTCTGACTGGAAGGATAAAGACACAAATCTGTGCATTCACCACTAAGAAAACTCCATTAATTGAGAACTCACGATTCCAGAACATATGTCTACTATCTACCATTGTCCAAAAAACTTCACTTCATGGTAAAGGTTACTGCTTTACAAGTCACAAGTTCGGCCTCATATGGAGTACTGCTGCCTATCTCTAGGCAGGTGTATCGGATATCTGATTGATCCATTTGCAAGCCTCTATAGGCTGCGGTAACTGCTTATCATCAGATGGACAGTTAGCTTGTTTGTCATTAGAAGTATAAAAATAACTACTATTTTTGGATAATTAGTATGCAGATATGTGTGAGTCGACATAATGTTAAATGGTTATGTCCAACAAATAATTATGCAAAATCTCATTCCATTCTTCTTCTTCTTCTTCTTGTCACGGGCTGGTTTCCGCACTTGCCACACGTAGACGGTGGCTTTGTGTGTAGCAGATGGCCGACTATTGCAGCCAACCCAGTTCCTTCCAGAATCTCGACAAGTGACCCACATTGCTGCAGGCCTCCTGGAGGGTACCCAGGTGTTTTTCCCTGTTGTTTTCCACCCCAGCGCAATGTAGCATCACATGGGACGGCGTTTCTTCGGCCCCCATGCATGCTCTGCAAAGGGGGCTGTCGGTGGCACCTAAAAGAAATAGATATCAGTTAAGTGAGCAGTGACCAGTTAAGATCCCTACTACCAATCTGAGGTTATCCCTGTTCGTCTGTAGCAGGGTCTTAGTTAGTCTGGGGTTTAGATTGAGTGTTGAGTCCTTGGCCTGTCGGCAACCAGTACCACCCACCCAATCTGATTGATGTTGTTGGTGTGTGTGCTGTCTAAGCCAAGACCGCAGCTGGTTGAACTGTATGGGTATGATTGGCTCCGGCCCTACCGGCGTCGAGCTTGAGCCGATTTTGGCTAGATCATCAGCCGCATCGTTGCCTAATGATCCACTGTGGCCCTTTATCCAACCCACTGTAACGGTATTACTGAGTGATATAACCTTAAGAGCTTGGTGGCATTCAAATAGTAGTCCTGAGTTGACTGAGTTTCCATCGAGAGCTCTTATGACAGCATCGCTGTCCGAGAGAATTCTGATTACAAAATTCGTGATCTTCTTGCTCGCCATGTCCTTTGCAGCCTGGATTATACCTACACATTCTGCTTGGAATATCGTGTTAAACTTACCCAGAGCTGTGGATGCGTGCAAGTTTAGGTCAGCTGAGTACGCACAGGCTCCCGTACCCTTCCTTGTTTTTGACCCATCAGTGTATACTTGCACCTCGTTGAGTCCGGGTTGGTCCTGTTGATTTTCATGTAGCTCGATGGTGTAGTGTTTGTTAAAAACAAACCTTCTCGGTATCCTGTCGCAGGGAGCGTGCAATATAGGGAATGCAGCTGTTACCTTGTCTAGGATGCTGGTGTGCTTAGTTCCTGTGTTACCTCTCCATAGTTCTGCCTGCCTTAGTCTCAGGGCCGCCATCGCCGCCTCCTGTTGAATGTGTAGGTGGAGCGGTGGGAGCCCTAGTAGAATTTCTAAGGCTGCAGTGGGCGTTGTTCTCATACATCCAGTTATTGCCACTCATGCTAATCTCTGGAAGCGTTGTTGAGTTGCGCGGTTTTTAGCGTTGACCTCGGCCACCAGACGATGGCCCCGTAGGTGATCGCTGATCTGATTACTGCCGTGTATAGCCATTGTGTCGTCTTGGGGTTTAGGCCCCAGTTCTTGCCCACAACACACACTCTCCGAAGGTTATACTAGCTTTGGTTAGTTTGTTCTTTAAGTGGTTGTTCGAGTTCAGCTTGCTGTCTAGGATTACCCCCAGGTATTTGACCTCCTGTTAGAGAGACAGACTTGTGCCAAAAAATATTGGGGCGATTTCTTTGCTGGTTTTTATTCTGTTAGTAAAAAGAATTAGTTCTGTTTTGCTGGGGTTTACCGCCAGTTGGTTTTCGTTGCACCAAATTTCCACTTTTACCAGTGCTTCTTCCATGAGGTCGTTTAGTATCCCTTCATCTCTGCCACTGATAAGTATGGATAGGTCGTCAGCATAGCCCCACTGTATAGTGGACGCTTTCGTTGAGTTTGGCAATCAGATCATCTACAACTAGATTCCATAGTAAGGGTGACAGCACACCGCCTTGAGGGCATCCTTTCGCTACTATGCCCCTGGTTGTGCTGCTGTTCACAGTGAAGTGTATTCCTCTCATTTTTAGCATGTTGGTTATCCAACTGACTAAAGTAGGATTCACTTTGCGTTTAATGAGGGCTCGGTTTATGCTTTTAAACAGCGTTTTGTCAAATGCACCCTCAATGTCAATGAATGCACCCAGTGTTGATTGCCTATCTGCCAGGGCCCTTTCTATCTTTTCCACAACGCAGTGAAGGGCTGTTTCTGTAGATTTTCCGGTGCAGTAGGCGTGTTGATTGATGTTGAGTGGTATGTATGTTAGCGTCACGTCCCTGATATGTCGGTCGCAGAGTCTTTCCAGAGTCTTTAACATAAAGGAGGTGAGGTTTATTGGTCGGTATGCCTTCGGAATTGTGTAGTCACTCCTGCCAGATTTGGGTAGAAAGATTACCTTTACTTCCCTCCAAGCCACAGGAATGTATTTGTGTGCCAGGCAAGCTCTGAAGATATGTACCAGGGCCTCGGCAATAAGGTTTAGTCCCCACTGCAGTAGGGCTGGGAATATACCATCCAAACCCGCTGATTGGAAGGGGAATTGGGGAGGAAGGATTGGATTGCCCAGACTGTTTTTTCCTTATTCACTACGTCTTGCGCGGCTCTCCAGTCTTCCTCCGATGGTTCCTCCTCTTGGTGTGGTTCCCAGTCTGTGTCTGTGATTGTGCAGCCGGGAAAGTGCGTTTTTAGTAGTAGTGTGCATGCTTCCTCGTCCGATGTTGTGTAAGAGCCGTCATCGAGCTTTAGCGAGCCCAGGTTGCAATGGTTGTCGTTGCTGAGGATTTTTCTTATCCTTGAAGCTTCGTTTTGAGATTCGATAATTGCAGAAACGTTGCCAGCTCTCTCTTTTGCGAGTTCTGATGCGTTTCTTGTAATCGGTTTGTGCTGATTTGTAGGTTTCCCAATCTTGTTCTGATCTTGTATTTTTGGCCCTATTGAAGAGCCTTCTTAGGGTTTGCCTAGCCTCATTCCATTGTTTATTTAAGAGTTGCAGACTTTATTCACATTACATATTATTCAGCAGGTTACCTAGATTTTCTTACAAAACTACTAACCTCTTTTTATTATTTGTCATTTTTCTTGTAAACTAGATATAAACCAAGTTTGATCCTTGTAAGTGTGTATTACCCTTTTTTTATGATCAAGCAAGAACAAAAATCATTGATAAAAGTACAATTTTCTAGGCCAAAAGGGGATTTGATGCGTTTCTTATAATAACTATACAATTTTGAAGCAGATTATTGTAATTTATAAGTATCACCTCAAAGTGGCAATATGTTAATAAACAAACGCCATTAATAAAACAACCTCATAAGGTCAATTTTCCATTGTATAACTTGTAAGTTGTTGATTTTTTTTGATTATTTAAAATGAAATAGGTAATGGTAACAAGTTTTTGTTTGGAACAATTTCATCTTTTACAAGCCTATTTATTGGTTGCCTCTATGATCTAAATATTCTGTAATTTTTCATATATGACATCTTAGATGCAATGGTTTGATTGCGATGTCTCGGATATAGCTATCAATGACGAGAAGTGATTATGGCCTTTGTTTCTTTTCATCAAATAGGCAAAGAGGCACATACAGACAATGAGGCAACTAAAGAAACCGGCCTAGTGCCTGTTGAACACGCATTAAATTGCAGTTTAAAAAAATAATTATGAACCAATTATTTTCAAAATAAATTATCCTTGGAAGTATTTATAGAGCCCTGTTATTATTTTCAGATTTTTAAAACGTAGTAGCTCAATAGGTGGATACAAATTTTTAAACTTTGTTAGCCGATAACTCACAAAATATACATTCCAGAGAAACAGTTGCATAGAAACCTCAAATGCATTTTGAACACCTATGTGACAACACCCTATAAAATATACATTTCAGAGAAACAGTTTCATAGAAACCTGAAATGCATTTTGAACACCTCTGTGACAACACCCCAGCAAATGGGTATATTGCGGTTTAAGTATAAGATATAAGACACCTTTTTGTAAAATTTCAGTAAAATTGATCCGAAGACGGCGTAATTATAAGGCTGTGACATACGGGTGGAGAGACGGACGGACGTACGGACATGACGAAATCATAAGATTTCCGTATTTTTCATTTCTCTACGGGACACAAGGCTAACAGGCGCAACACACTCCACCGTAAGATACGCCAAATAAAACGCGTATACATAATGAATAAAAGAGAAAAGTCGGTGGATAAGTTTGGTATGCAACATCTGATCAGAATTGTATATCTTGTTTCTCATATTTTCCATACTCACTTCTGCTCATGGTCTGCTCTAAGCCCCTTGTATTCAAATCTTATTATTGTCAATTGCGTAACTACTCAGTCACCGTCGCAGCTAGCCACTCTTTATTGAATTATTCTTTTTTCAATTAAGCGATCGTGTATCGTGGCTTCCTTCGTTTGTTCGACGAACATTGGAACTACATATCATCCTAATTAGATCAGATTCTCGGAAGTAGGTAGGATACACGCGTTTTAGATGTAGTCACGTCTATGTCTGATTCCATGTCTATGTTACTTTTGTTGTTTTTAGGATTCTGTAACACTTAAATTTACGCAATTCAGCAAATCCGATGGGACCTTACCTCTCTTTTGTACATATGTAAATTAGTAAACCATCTAAACATATCACGATTTTATTATTTGTGTATTATTTTTGACGTCAACTGTTTTTGCGTGTCGCCCCGTCAATACTTAAAGTATGGCCGTAAAGTATACCGTTTGGCTTCTCTAATGGTAACACAACAGTTTTGTTTCTTATTTTTTTTTAACATTTTATAATTCAAGCTAAACGGATTATATGAATCTAAGTGCAAAATTTTACCACAAGTTGTATTCTTTTTCGGGTTCCGTACCCAAAGGGTAATTCAATAATTAAGGGTAAAAGCGGGACCCTATTACTAATACTCCGCTGTCCGTTCGTCTATCACCAGGCTGTATCTCATGAACCGTGATAAATAGACAGTTGAAATTAACACAGAAGATGTATATCTATAACAACGAATACTAAAAAACAGAATAAAATAAATATTTAAGGGGGCTCCCATACAGCAAACGTGATTTTTTTGCTCGTTATTGCTCAATATTGATAACGGCAACAGGTAGACGCTTAAAATATTTTATATTATAATAGTTATATATTTACTTATTCACGTTAAAAATAAATAAATTAATATAAGGGGGCTCCCATACAACAAACGTGGTTTTTTTTGCCGTTTTTATAGGTACCGTGCGTGAGTCGATCTTTGCCGATTTTTTTAGTTATAAAAAGATTAGACAAAATTGTACCACAGTAAATTCTTAGAAATAATTGCAGTAGGTAAATAATAAGTGGTTAGATAGTCTTTAAAAATATTTTTTTTTCTATATGCTATCTTCTTATTATTAGGTCACTCAGTATAACTCATTTCATTTGATTCTATTGTGTAAATAAGAATGGTAACCACAGGAATTTTGTTTACTTGTTTCCCATTACAAATCATTGCGTACTTGTATTACTTATGGTATTGGTCTTGTTTTGCACTTTGTTGTGGTTTAAATAAAGACCAATTGGATGAAATGAATTTTACTTCCTTGTGGTGGATTTTTATAGTGTGAATAAATTCACGGAAGATTCTAATTTCAAACTTTGATTTTTTGAAAGATAACAATTGTACACAAACTGTTAATGTGTAGTCTGTGGGAGATAAAGAAAAGCCTTTTATAGCAGAAATTGCATTTGTATTCCAATAAACACAATTGCCCTATCATATGATTTAACATCTGAAGTCATGGAAAATACTTAGTTCCATGTTCTGTTGATTAGATTGGCGCAGAATTTCTTTATTTCTTTTAATATATAGGGTTCCGTACTCAAAGAGTACAACAAAGCCCTATTGCTAATCACTATCTTGTTAGTATGTCCGTCTGTAACTGGAATAAGTAACAGACTTGAAATTTGGATATTGTGTGTAGTTTAACCCAAAATCGAATATAGAATCCATCACATTATTTTTCCAGGTTGTTGTTTATGCATGAAAAAGAACCCAAAAACATATTATCTATGACGACAGTATTTAATAGAAGATAAATAACTGGGTAAAATGCCGAATAGCGGTCACCAAATTTGTTTTCTTGTCATATATGTATTTACTACTGATACCCAGGAATAACTTCCTTTTTTAAAGGACCTTAATAATGGTCGAAGGTTATTTACTTGCAACTACACAAACAAGTGCAAAAATAAGACTGAATATTCCTTTATTCGGACGCAATATATTTGGTTTTCGGTTTGTCTGACTCCTTTGAAACTCTATTTTGTAATTTTGTATGGTGCAGTAATAACGATTCTAATTTAATTTGTTATTTTACAGATATCACTGCCAAATTATCTCTTTGTGTCATACAAGTTAACGGATGTTGGTACGTGTGTTACTACGAACCCTGCTGCAACTAAATTTAAAGGCGAGGAAGCAGCAGATCCTAAACAACATTTAACTTTGCGACTCAAAAATATTTTGCAAGATGTCGAAGTACAAACCAAGTAAGTTTAATTTTTTTTCAAATATCATATTTTCAATTTTTCATAATGGTCCTATTGTTTTTATACATAGTTTTTTTTTATCATACTCATCAAAATTTAAATTTGGTTGCCCACAGTGGATTTTATTTTAGTTTTATGTTTACTATAGGTTCGTTTTTTTATGTTTGTTCTAGGGCACATATGCAAGAGAAATTCTTATCTGATCTCCGAAAAGCTCGTGAAAGTTACACTGGCCCAGAATTAGCAACAGTTTTACATGCTATGAGAAAAAGACTCGACGATCCCGCGGTTTTGTCTGGAGATACTATATTAAACATGCTTATCTCATACCGAGAGATCCAAGATTATGATGCCATTGTTCAAGTTGTGGATGACTTGAAAACGATTATGAACAGAAAGAATTACGTTAACATGCCTATTATAAGGTTTATGTATGCGTTTGCTATGAACAGGTAAATTTATTTGTATTTACGTGTATTCCAAAAAGAACTGTGTCAGACAAAACATTAGTAAAAATTAATATCATCTATTTTTTTAGGCGGAACAAAGAGGGTGATAGAGAAAATGCTTTAAAAGTTTGTGTTAAGGCGTTGGAGAAGAAAGAAAACAGATTCCCGGATATGTTATGCTTATGTGGAAGAATTTATAAAGACAAATTCGTCGAATCTCAACACACCGATATGGAAAGCCTTCAGAATGCTATACATTGGCAAGTAACCTAGTTTTACAACACAATATTTTCAATGATACCGACAGTATTTGTTACTTTTATCATCTAATTTGCATACAGTTTAATGCCAGCTGTTAAGCATGCGGGCTTACTGTATACCTTGGTTTTTATGTCTCTTAGTAATAATTATAACTAATTTTCAGGTACAGACAAGGTTTCGAAGTTCAACCTAATGAATACGCGGGTATTAACTTGGCAACATTGTTAGTTATTGCAGGAAATGATTTTAAGAATTCCCAAGAGTTGCAACACATAGGTAAGTTTAGTAATAAGGTTGATTTCTTTTGTAGCAGATAGAATGTACTTAGCATTATAGTCGCAATGCTGACCATGCTGCTGTAAGGTAAGCTTTAAAATATCGGAAACAAGTCAATGTAGCCGAATGAAGATCAAGGGTACAAACAATTGTTGGAAGTAGTTATTAAAATAGAACATTATGATACAAGTGAGCAAAATTGGTCATTACAGATAACGCAGAATGTTGCCTAGTATGTTGTGTGTGTGTGTTGTGCATTCGAGCTCTGTCGATTTTAAGCAGCTGTGCAAAGCGCATTTAAACCTCTAGAACAAAAAAATAATGGATTTATTGACCTTGTAACAGGACTTCAAAGTGAAATTTTGATGTTGAAATCAGTTTCAAATTACATAACATGCCTAAACAAAGATCTTCGGGATATCCAACAAAAAATGCCAAACTTGACGCACGTACAAACCGGCGAATCAGGATAGTTTGATAAAACAATTTTCACAAACGCAGCGAGCGAAGAAACAAAGACACTATCTGTCGTGAAAATACTGCTTTGGCTGGTTTACTTAGATCCGAATGTCATCTGTCAAAATGCACAAATCAAACAAAACATTAGGCGGTGCGGTGAAGAGAAGGGGTGTAACAGTCATGTGCCATGACACGAGGGCGAGGGGATGGCAACGTCGCTTGCTTCGGCGTTGGCCCGGCTACGTATATGGCTATCCCGTATTCCATAGATCCCCCAAGGGGAGACGAGCTAGGTACGCTTTTCTAAAGACCTAAACAACTGAAACATCGTACATTGTATATCCCCTTGAAACGATGAATTAGATCCGCTTTTCAGCTACTGCAAATGATAAAGTTCACAGCAATCCATATTCAATCAGTCTTAATTATACATAATATAAAATCATATTAATTTATCTTTTTATAACAAAAACATAAACCGACTTCAAATCCACTAAAAAGTAAAAAAGAAATAGCCCCTAAAGCAGATTTATTGACAGAACAACATTGACAGGAATTGCAAACATCTGTTTAGGCAAATACTCGTGAAAAAATATTTTTGCGCGCACTATTATTGAAGTAAATGCACTGGCCACCCTGTCGACATTTGCCTATAGCTATATTTTGCTTAAATTAAAATATGTCTACTGTTCTGCACTAGTGCAACTATGGTAAAGTAAAAAGCACGCATGTGTTATAAGCTGCGAACCTAAAAACGGTGTAATGAGAGCCACTTTATGAGGAAGTGTATTGAAAAGGTTGGTTATCAACTTGTCTGACGCTTCGATTTATAACTAGAAAATAATGGAGATGTATATAAAAAGAGAAGTTTCAGCGCATATAGCCTCCAATCAAAAAAAAAAAAACAATGCGATACAATATTTGTTGCTATACTGCTAATTGAAAGTTCAGTTTCGAAACGAATAATTATATTAAATTTGTTCCCCATCGGTTATCGGTTTGATACGCGATGTGGCCTGCCCATTGCCACTTTAGCTTGCTGACCATTTTATGTAAAAACGTCGGTGACGTAGGTTCGCTGGCGTTAGCAAAATAGTATGTTAGCAATCTGTTGAACCTGAAAAAGAAACTGAATTATCGTGATTTATCTTACGGATTTTTTTTGTAGTGGCGTATTCATGAACGGGACTAGTACTACTCTACGAATTATATTCGACAAAGTCATCGTGTAATTTACAGTATGGCGGTTCCTTACACTTTCGTTCTGCTCCGAATACAAAGTGTTCATAACTAAATTGAAGCAGTAATGTAAAGAAACCTAGATTTATGTGTGACCGACACGCATTTAGCCAATTTTTCATACTTATTATACCTGTTTGTTACTCCTTGTATCATTTTTACTGTAACATACTGGAAAATTGTTTGCCAAGGTCCGAAACAGAAAATTTTAGTCGTTTACATATACCAATGTGACGCATTTGTTGGCGTATTCATTTTTTTTACATTAGTAAACGTTAGTTTCTAAAAATCCAATAAATCCTACTAATATTATAAATGTGAATGTTTGTATGTCTGGATGGATGGACGGATCGGGATAAAACTTGGCATACATATAGGTTAGGTCCTGGAATAGCATATTAATATAATATAATTTACGGCGGGCGGAGCTGCTGGCAAAGTCTAGTATGAAATAAATACGAACACAAAATGTCGATGTCAACGATAACAGTCACGCGTAGGTAATCTAATTAAAATTTGTGTAAATATTCATAAAACATATTATTAGTACACATTGAATGTTACGTCCTAAAATTATATTTATCTTAGCCATTTTAGTTGTGTTGTTTACAGTGTATAGTGTATATATATAAGTAAATCGGTCTCAAATACTGAACGCCAATTTTGTGAAACCACATTGTTGTATGTCTGTTTTATGCGTATTTTTTGTAATATTTCATTAATTTAAACATGGGTTAGCTTTAGAGTAACTAAAAGGGGAAGCCAAAAAATGACCTTATTTCAGTTTATTTAACAACTTAAGTTATAAAGAAATATAACAGCTCCATATTCATATAATATTTGCATACAACACTGACAAACCCTCAAGGCTATTCTTACCTTGCAATATTATATACATGTAATATTTGTATACAACACTAACTAAGCCTCAAGGCTATTCTGACCTTGCAATATTATATGCATATAATATTTGTAAACAACAGTGACAAACCCTCAAGGCTATTCTTACCTTGGAATATTATATACATATAATATTTGTATACAACAATGACAAACCCTCAAGGCTATTCTTACCTTGGAATATTATATACATATAATATTTGTATACAACAATGACAAACCCTCAAGGCTATTACCTTGCAATATTATCTTCTTTTACTGTCAGTGCCCACAACTGAATCCTTAATTTATTGAATATTATTACACATAATTTTCTAACTTCCAGGCATGGTCTTAAATCATCTCATAGGCAAAAAAGGCAGCTTATCCTCACTAAAGGACTATTGGGATGTGGCAACATTCTTTGAGATATCAGTCTTGGCACAAGATTATGTAAAGGCCATCCAAGCTGCAGAATGCATGTTTAAATTAAAGCAACCCAATTGGTACCTGAAATCGACTATTGGCAACATTGAATTGATTGACAGGTAGGTTACCACTTAAGTGTTTACTAATAAGCTAATAACCACGAACGTCAATGAAGATTACTGTTGTGTCATTAAATGTTTAAGCCAGGCTATATGGATTCAATTTCCAAAGCCTTCCGGAGCTTCTAGAAACAAAAATCCTGGCCAAATTAAAATAATAATCATATATGTAATTATGTATAATTTGAAGTTCAAAAATCATGTTTTTTATATATTTTCTGAAAATAAAACTATTAGCTCCTAAATTTGTTCAGTGAAAATAGGATATATTGGAATATTATAACATGAAGAGATATATAGTAGTAACAAGTAACTCTGTAAATAGGTTCGGTGGTTTAGTAACACTTGTTCAAGGTTACCTTTCTAAGTAAGGTAACCAAGGTAAAGTAGGTTCAAGGTAACTTATTTAAACCAGTCATTACTTTCATTTTCAAAGTATAAAAAACTAGATTTTTCAACAGGGGTGACACACTTTTTTTAGTTATAAATAAATAAATAAATAAATATTTTGGACATTACACACAGCGCCGTCAAGCCCCAAAGTAAGCAAAGCTTGTGTTATGGGTACCAGACAACGGATATAAATACATATATATTACTTTTTTTTTTGTAAATACATACACATCATACATAAGTACACCCAGACTCAAGACAAACACAAATGTTTAACACATAAATTTTTGTCCAGTGCGGGAATCGAACCCACATCCTCTACACGGCAGTCCATCACACTACCAACTAGGCTGCGAGGCGAGGCTGGCACTTTGAGATCTGGGGCAGTTTAATATGATACGAAAATGATCGCATTTGAGTCTTGCTTACAAAAACAAGTCAAATTTCATTTTGATACAATTAATGATGTTGCCAGCTCAACATTAAGGGTCTAACATCTTAAACTGTACAACACCTAGTTAGGACTTAATTATATGTTATTACATTTATGTTTACAGATTTAGAAAGAAGAGTGAAGAAACGTCCCCAGAGCAACAAGTATTCTCATTCTGGATGGAGTATTTCGATGAAGCAACGAAAACCAGCTGTGAAAGCATAAGATTTCCTGTAATTTTATTTTTGCAATTTATCAAAGTATTATGAAATAGACTTCACTCTTAGTTTTTGCTCTGTAAATGTTTTTTTTTGTTTTAAACTTTAGTACACTAAATGCAGTATTTTATTGCTTCTTTTTTTACAGCATTTAATGCTAACTAAGGTTGAATTTATTCACAATTGGTGTATATGGTTCTAGAATTCTAATTTTAATATTAAATTCAAAACTATACTTGGTAACACTAATTATATAATTTAGCCCAGTACCGTCACCTCTACAAACAGTGGCATTTCAAATCGAACAAGGATGGGTCAACATCAAAATGAAGTAATAAAAATATTTAGATATTAGAAATAAGAGGTGCCAATTTTTTTTCTACAGGTGTTGATATTAGAGACTACTAAAGTGTACATGCCTTCATACGTAAATGTGAACATGGGAGCGGACCAAAAATCAGTAGAAATTTTGAATCTATGTTTGGAGTCAATGCGAGGACAATGTCAACAGATGCACCGCTGGTTGTTTACCTCAGACATGATACGGAGTTACAGGTAAAAAAAAGTTTTACTTTTTACATTTTCAACAGATAAGATAAATATATTTGGAATGTGTACCTATTCAAGGAATTGAGGGCCAATGAAGAGCTTGTTGCCCGAGCTCTAGCGGAGATAGAAGTTAAGCTCCTGGCATCGAACCCTTTAGTTCGAGGATAGATTTGTGTTCCTATGTATGTTCTACCGCTTGTATAATGGGATGTGTTCTGAGAAATGGTTCTAAATGATGCCCACGGTTACTTTCTACCATCGCATCGCTCGCCATCGGCAGGGAATTCCACCTCAAACCTTAGAACTCAAAAGGTCACATACAGTAACTTCCTCCAACATACGCTTAGGTTGTAGAATGAGTTCAATAAGCCAAGGTTTTCTTTGAGGACTACAGTTCTTACAAGAAAAAAGTTATTAGATTTTTTAAAGGTCGGCAACATGCGAGTAATGCCCCAGATGTTGTAAGCGTCCATAGCCTGCGGTGGCCGCTTACTATCAGGAAGACCGTCAGCTTGTTTGCCACCTAACTGGTATAAAAAAAAATGTGTCATATGACATTTTCAGTCAGCAGTAGCTAAGCTAAGTCAGCCTTATAAGCGGTTTTAATATAATTATATGAAACATCCCAACTAGCAAAGTTAGTCCTTTCAGAAATGCATTTATCACTAAAAAGTGGTAATAAAGCGTTATAAACGTATCTCTTGGCGACCGTGTGTTCTATATTAGTGCCTTATAGAATATTTAAGCTGTATAATATTAAACAGCATTTTGGTAACAATAAGAAGTGTTGTAAAAGTTTACATCAACCCTACATATCGCGCCTTTAACGAAGTTCAGTAACTGCCACTGGTACATCAACTATAGAACCGTCTTGTATTATCAGAGATTTACGGGATTCTTTTTTACAGCAATTGTATGTTATTTTAGCTTCCTAATGAGTATTATAGTGAAAGCGTTAAATAGTGATAAAAACTCAACTATACAATATAATGTACTACTATGATGTAATAAAAGATTCCAAATAACTGCTTCAGTGCAAATTTCACAACTGTAACGAATACAATCTTTTAACACAGAAAGGTCATCAAAACAATTTCATTATAACAGTTGGATCTCAAAGTGTAACAGTAGTAACAAAGTGTAGTAGTAAGAAGTAACAGATTTTATATCACTTTTATTGGACCTTTGCGACACATATAAGTAGCATATTACTACTTTTAATGAACCTTAATATCATATAAAGAAAATTTAATATCGTTTTTACAACACACATCCCCTAAAATTCTTGAAAATATTCTTACTTTAGCGATAAAATTAAGAAAATTACACTCTAACAATTTCACAAGCCTTGAGCGCCATCATGCTAAAAAGTAACACATCTTTTTTTATTTATTTTAAGAATTCATATGAAAAATGCATAAATTAAACTTAAAGATCCCCGAATAAAGTCCTATAATAAATGAGTTGTGGGGGCTTTTTTGTCATGTAGCGACACAAAAATCATTATTAAAACTTTGAAAAGAGATGCGTGCAGCCACAATAACATGGCTATATTACTGGATTGCGATGTAACTGTGCCAAATCCTGCCTTAGTAAATGTTTACATCATTGTTATTGGACCTGTATGAAAGACTAATTAGTGTTTCTAAAAACGTTCTCTTGATTGCTATAGTACGCACTTCAGTTTGTTGTGATGAATATCAAAGTTATTAAGACAAGTCGTAAGTGATTAATTCTTTTAACATTTCAGTTTGTACAAACGCGACGAGCGCTGCCTGTTCCTCTACGTAAGCGAGAACTCCGATGATTTCCAGATCTTTCTCCCTTCGTCAGCGTGTCGGCAGCGTCTTCATGACCTTTTAGGAGAATTGACCGCCGACCACGAGAAAGTCACTGACCTCGATACTAGCGTTATGCAGGATCAGCTCAAGGTATAATATTAAAAATTATTTATTAAGTGTAGTGCTTCCAGATTCACTTATGTAATTACAGTAGCTTAGCTGTAATTTTGGCTTGTTTGCTGTAATTGTAAAAAAAATACAGTTTATATATGTACTCGAAATTTGAATACATACAACTCGATGCATACAAAAAATATATTTAAAACTATATGTTAAAAATACTGAAATTGAATTTAGCAATCGGGAACCACTGGCTGAGTGAAAGCACTTCTCATTCTCTTGTACGTTACAAACTAGCTGTTACCCACCGCTTCATTCCCTTTAGACTTAAAATATGTAATTAGTTACCATTCGCATTTTTTTAATAGTTTTTCTTCAATAGTTACATATTTCTTGATTTTTATTCAGTAATAATACTTAAAAATATTTTCAGTTTGAATATGAATTAGATGACTGTAACAGAAAAGCAATTCTTGGCAAAGGGACATACGGGATTGTCTATGCTGCCAGGGATTTAAACACTCAAGTGAGAATAGCAGTCAAAGAAATACCTGAGAAAAACCTAGGTGATGTTCAACCGTTGCATGAAGAGATATTGCTACATTCACAGTTGAGGCATCGGAATATAGTACAGGTAAAATAATGTTAACTACATGAATTTTGATATAACATATTCGAATGAGCACTCTATCTTTATAAATGTATAGCTGATTCTTGTAATTATTATTTATAGGTTATTTATGTCTACATTTTCTTACATTTTTAAAATCTATACTAATATTATAAATTCAAAAGTATCCTTGTCTGTCTGTTACCTCTTTACGCTTAAACCGCTGTACCGATTAAGATGAAATTTGGCGTGGAGATAGTTTGAGACAAATGTACAGGGTCGGTTAAGTGCACATAAAAAAAAATCGGCCAAGTGCGAGTCGGACTCGCGCACGAAGGGTTCCGTGCCTTTATCTATAACAACGGGAAAAATTCACGTTTGTTGTATCGGAGCCCCCCTCAAATATTTCTTTTATTTTAATTTAATTATTATTTTTCAAGTGTCTACACGAGGAAAAAAAAATCTCGTTTGTTGTAAGGGAGCCCTCTTATGTATTTGATTCTGTTTTTTAGTATGTGTTGTTATAGCGGCAACATAAATACATCTTCTGTGAATATATCAACCGTCTAACTATCACGGTTCATGAGATACAGCCTCGTGACAAACGGACGGATGGACGGACAGCGGAGTCTTAGTAATAAGGTCCCGTTTGGGTACAGAACCCTAAAAAGGCTACCGGGCCAGTTGGTATCACTGTAATAAGTAATTTTACACATTCTTACCATTATTGTTTAAAAATGTTGATCTGTAATTTTCGAGCTCAATGTTAATTCAGAATATTTGTTAATTGAAGAAAGTGAATAGATATAAAATTATAAGGGTATCTGTTTTACATTTTGCTTCTCCTTTATAACCAAATCCTTCTATATTCAATAATTTGAATACATATTAATCACTATAAATAACTAAAGTAACCACCCCTTTTTATATAAAACTGCTAAAATAACACCTTACCTTTTCTATTTAAGTTGTTATTCCAAGACAAAAAGTTTATTATTCCTTTATTTCAGTTTATTAATACTGTGAAAGTTATGTTTCAACGTCTTCAAATAGTAACATTTTTCATTTGTAAACGTTTTTACAGTACCTTGGATCAATATCGGAAAACAACTATTTTAAGATATTTATGGAGCAAGTGCCAGGAGGTTCTCTTTCAGCGTTGTTGAGGTCTAAGTGGGGACCTTTAAAAGAAAACGAGGCCACAATAGCTTATTACACTAAACAAATTTTAGAAGGTGAATTCACTTATTTTCATATATATTAAATTCAAAATATGTCTGTCTCTAGGTATGCTGATCGAAATTTGTATTTTTTGAAAGGCTGAGGTAGGTTTTTATGTCTACAAACACTGGCTTTTGCCTGCAGCTCTGCGTGGACATATCCTAATCACCTATTTATACTAATATATGAATTGTTTACCGGACGGGGCGCAATCAAACATTTCGTTTACACTGAAAAAACCTTGAATAATAAAAATAATGTACATAAATAAATTAATAATTTTCGCCAAATGCACCAAATATTCTGGAATCTCATATAAACCAATTTGTGTGTAGAAAAAGGAACTAATTATTTCGGTGAACAATCTAACTATTAGGTTAAATATTACAATATCTCCGGAAAAACTATGAAAACGGAAAGTTACTTAAATACATTAACTATCTGTGAAAAGCTTTAGAAAGGAGTTAGGCAAGAAAGCAATTATAATAAAAGATAAAAGAAGAGAAAAAAGAAAATCTAACTGATTTGTAATTTTGCGTTTTTCAGGACTGAAATACTTGCACGATCAAAAGATAGTTCATCGTGACATAAAAGGCGACAACGTGCTTGTGAACACATACAGCGGTGTTGTCAAAATATCAGACTTCGGTACTTCAAAACGTTTGGCCGGCCTTTGTCCATCTACCGAGACCTTTGCGGGCACACTTCAGTATATGGCACCTGAGGTCATAGATAAAGGACATCGTGGATACGGCGCTCCTGTTAGTATACGTCTTTAGTTTCTAAGGTTACACATGATTAATTAGTTTGTGAAAAGAGACTGTCCCGACACTATGTGGATGTATGTCCAGTCACTGGTTACTCCTTCAAGGGATAAAGTCAGTGACATTATATTTACATATGTGGAACAAATAAAAACACGTATTTATGTGACCAATAATTTATTTTTTTAAGGCTGACATTTGGTCTCTTGGGTGCACGGTGGTGGAAATGGCAACTGGTAATCCACCGTTCATTGAACTGGGATCCCCTCAAGCAGCTGTTTTCAAGGTACATTCTAGGCAGTTATTTAAGAATATTAATATTTTGACTATAGACGCGGGGCCGGAGTAGCTGTGTACGTCATATGCAATTGAGATAAATATCCAAAGATGAATCTCAAGACATCGAATCCGTACGGTTTGTTGACTAACTCATTTTACTACAACTCAAGTTAAGTAAAAAAGAAAAAATATTTTTAACTGCAAAAATACCACCACCATCAGGTTATTGACAATATTATTAACTATCCATCTATCTAATATCATCTTAGTTAATATCGTCTTCAGAACTAATTATGTAGTATTTTTCCTTACAGAACTTCCGGTAGGACTATAGTTCTAACTCGTCTTTTTCAATCGTAAAATATTACGGTGATCTGTGTAATTTTTTTGACATTCTAAAGGCGCTTCTGATTCCTGAATGAGTTTAATAGGACCGACCGCAAATTTCTTACTAATATAACCGAAGTTTACTTTTTATAGGTTGGATATTACAAAATGCATCCAGAAATACCGAAAGAGCTTTCGATAAAGGCTAAAAGTTTTATCCTGCGGTGTTTTATACCGGAGCCTGAGAAACGAGCTACTGCGACTGAACTTCTTGAAGACCCGTTTCTTTGCGAGTGAGTGATATGTAAATGCTAACGTTGAATTAGTTACTTCCAATATTTATCGTCTGTTTTATGTAAAATCTAGTACAACGGCTTGGATTACTGTAAAATAAATCTTATTTACTCAAAAACCCTAGGAAAAGTTTAATATATATTCAAAAAAAGAACAAACGAAGGACATCGATTCTGGATTCCAAATAAATAAAAAAAAAACATCTGAACAGAAAAGGCTTCAGTTACTGGAGCAAGGTCATTCTTTTTTCAAAATCTATCTTATGTTAAGCGTCCAATTGAAATAACAGAATAATTCTTTATTTTTTTTTTAAACCGAACTGGCCAATGACGACCGATCGCGCTGCCACAGCTGCCGAGGCGCGGCATTTAAAAAATAAATAAACGGAATCAATTTGATTCTGTAATAAAAATTATGTTTTTTGGAGCAATTTGGAGGTATTCTTTAAAGTCTGCTTTCTTTTCTCTGTGTTTTTGCGTAAATCATTATACAAATCGCGGCCGTAAGGTCATTGCTGGATTAGTATTATTGACGACCTCACCTTCGGTTTGGCCTATACTAACATTCATCCAGCAAATACTTTCACGGCCTCGACAGATTACATACGAATGAATGAATAGATGTGTCATATGACAGCAGTCGTTAATCCAAGTCCGTCAGGCCTTATGTGCTGGAAAACTACAGCCAACTAGCAACTAGCTCAAAAACGCCCGCCAATCCGCACTGGGCCAGCGTCTTGAAAGCCTAAACCTCTATTCTCTAAGAAGAGAACTGCTCCCGTGCAGCAAATAAACAAACAAAGGGTTAATATACTTTGATAGCTTCCAAGAAATGTGTAAAGGACCTAACATTAATGCAGTAAACATATTGTTATCTCTTTTATGTTTTGTTTTATTACAGAAAAAAGAAAAATACTAGCAGGCTTGGTAGTAGTATGGACTACAGTAGAAGCATTTCAGTGCCTGCCGATAAAGTAAAACCGACTAAAGCGGAAAAGAAAATTTCGGAACCGTCATTGCCAGGAAATATACCGACTTCACCGGACATCGAGTAAGTATATATGTATATGTATTTGGTTTAAAAGTTAAATTGCTTTCGTTTTATGGCATGAAGTATAAAAACAGTGATGTTCGACTTAATACCAATCAGTAACTGAAAATTAGATTGGAATCACCTTAACTGCATGGCTTTCCCTACTGTAATAGTTCGTTTTAGTTTTACCTTTTTTGTAGGTCTGAATATTAGGTATAATTTATTCCTCATTCTTTGCATTACGCGTTGTGATGTTTTTCCATTATCATGCATACCTACCTAATACGGTGTAAGGTGCTTATGTAATGGATAAAAATATATATGCTGTTAAAAATATAATATAATTGAGTTTTACATGAAATAAGTTCTGCCTTTTTGTTTGTTTTCATCATTTTTTTTTTTTATTTACTATCATAGTCGGTGCAAAGAATTATTTAATAAAAATTTACCATTTTTAAGACATCAATTACAATATGGGGTGTGCAAATATAAAAATATTGTCTTTAAAAGTAAAAAAGCAAATATTTAGTGATATCTGTTCATATTTTGATATTTTTAGATCATAACAAAAGGAAAAAAAATAATAAATAAAATCTTTATTATAACATTACATTGAAATATTTTTAATTTTACAAGAATTTTCCTGAAAAAGATTGTGCTCTCCAAATTGTTATTTTTTTCATTTTTATTACATTTTTTTCGAATGCTTTGCACCTAAGCCTGTATTTGTTTTTCCCACCATCAAGGGTAAAAACGGTCCGGTCTAATCCAACAATCACTAGGACGGCTTCGTCGATGCTCTCACCGATACTGATTTACCCACCGGATTTGTCCAACAGCAGGTAACCATAGCATCACTCTGATGCGTTTGCACATTACCATGTATTTTCTTTGTATGCAATAGACTTAGTAGTTTTTTTTTTACTTTAGAGAAAATATAATTGATATTAAAGGTTATTTGGCAAAATTAGCGCTGCGAAAATTTTTGATTTTTTTTTTTCAAAATACAGGCACACTTCGCTATTTATAGAGTTATTTATCTCTTAAGTTCTTTAATATTCACTATGGTTTTTCCCATTGATCAAACTTTTTATTTTCCAAATAAGCAAGATATTGCTTTTATAAATGGTAGGTACCATTGCCATTTAGGCTCTACCGTAACAGTAGCTTTTTCAAAATACATATAAACATTTTTATTATTTCATAGCAAACATAGGATCAAAAAATTTAGCCACAAGTCGAAACTGGAACCTGCAACACTTACATTCGGTCTGGCCTTAGATTGTAGCTTTTGAAAATAAATTTTCCTCTCCACAGTAACTACTTACCCTCGTGACTGCTTTAAACCGTAAATAACTAGAAAATTGCTGTAACGCTTCTAAATTTTTACAGTATGTTTAAAGGACAATTCATTATTAGTCACAAAATCATCATGAATTTAAGTTTACAGTGTTCGACCGAAGCTGGGAAATTGAGTCAAATACAAAAAAGGTTCAGTGGATTTGTCTAAAGTTGAAGAAATGATTACTTATATTATTTTTTACTAAATTTTCTGAAGTATGTATAGATAATAAGTGTTGGGGAAGAAATATTGTCGAATAGCGACTTAACACTGGTTCCTGGTTAGATAAAGCTTACCACACACGACCGTGTAATGTGGAAATAGTTAGGACCGGTTATCAAAACGCCCTAATGCCTTATTGTTATTGATAATGATGACTAGAGAATTGTCTTCGTTTTGTTTGACTTTCGGTCTGACAGTAGCAGTAGTAGACGAACGTGCGATTAATGTTTTTCTGTATTTTATATATGTTCAAGTCTAAGGCCGCTTACACACTAGGAAATTTACTTTCTGACAAGGCGCCGCCGCAGCGGTTCTATTTTCAATCCGATGAAGCAGTCTATATATTTATACATACACCGTTTGTGCACTATACGTAATTTTACCGCCCGAAATTTTTTTTTTTTTCTATTTCGGACCAATTTTCTGTTCCGAAATGGCAGTCTTCTGCGTCTTCGCACGTTAAGTAGCAAAAATCTGTCTACGTTTCAAGAATCTATTCGTAGCCTATTGGCGTGTATGTAATGTAACAAAGCGGACACCATGGAACTGCGTTGGTCCGGATTTTGACAGACAAGTGGAAAAGCGTACGAATGAAAATCCGTTTTATTACTTGTAAATAAATGGGTAGGGATTTTACATACGATTACGGACGGTCAAATTTCGTATTGTGTACAAGCACCCTTATTGCTAGTTTTGCTTTACTGAACATGGTCTTTACCTTTTGTGTCCATAATTTTGCTTGTTTGTTTAAAAATTTTAAACTCTTTAAACATTTTACCTGAAATCTCATTAAGTAGTCATCTTTTAGATGTTCTATTTTTCTTGTCTAAAAGCATCGCCTTAAGTCGTTCATAGCATATTTGCATTATTAAGTAATATTTCGTGTAAACTCAAAGTATATATACCATTTGTATAATCGTTTAATATAAAGGGGTTTTGTACTTTGTCGAATTCTATAGAAAATTAGTTATTTATAGGATGTAGTAACGCATTTGAAATAACTCATTTTGTCATTAGCAAAAATAATAATTAACGCTTTTAGATATTAAAAACTTTATTCCATGAAAAATAGCAACATTAATTTTTCTAAGTTTTGATCAATAGATATCGACAAAACTTATGATACTTAACTTGCTTATTTAATGTTATATTTTAAGCAGCGGGTATGTAAGCTTAATTGTCCTTGAAACGATTATGACGTAATAACGGCTTTTTATTTACTTTAGCTTTTTAGTTGCTACCACTGTTTTAGTTATGATTTTTGACGTAAAATTGTCAAAAATTCCTTATTTCATAATGTTTTTAGCACGATGCCTAACACACCATCGACGGATGATATGGATAGTAGCGACACAATTCTTAACAGAAGAAGTTCGTCTGGAGGACTGTTGTCACCTGAGGTAACAATTAAACCAGTTAATTAAACCATGGATCTTTGGGTATAAAGGTCCGATGATGCAAATGTACACTTGGTTACATAAGTGTTCCAAATGTAGTTTAAATCATTATTTGTGATTACAATATTTCACACATTTTGTACTTAAGTGTACTTCCGATTCGCTAGTTAGCCAATCCCGAGTCGCATGAAAACCAATCAGTGAACGCGAGCTAAAGCATGCGCGGTGAGGGACCAATAATTGAATAAGAGACTACTATCTGCGCAAATGACCTTGAAACCCCAAGATTGGTGGTTCTAACTGTACATCATTTTTTACTACCGTATTAAATTACAGATAAATTAATAAATGTGTTAATATAGCACCGTCGTGGGCGTACTGTAACGGTGTTATTACTGGTTCCCTATTATAAATAAATTAAAAAATGCAGTATTATAATCTAAAATACCTTTAAATTTAAGTCGGCTTGTTTCACATTTTTTACTAAGATTACATAATCAAAAAAATAACATAAATATATCCATAAAGGTAGGTAACTATATTAAAATTCCATTATAACCATGTTTTGCGTTCACCGATATGCACTAAAAATTAATTAGCCAAATAAGGCTACCGGTGTCCTCGGGTGCGTATTCGTGTGTCTGGGCATACTTTTCGGACGTTATCAGTAATATCAGTAATAGTGAAATATTAAAAGTAAATGAGGGAATTGGTTCAATTTATTACTTATAATGCTCCAAGTTTTAGTTATTCTACGTTGTTTTTGTGCTTTCATAACGTATGAGAATAGATTTCATGTCACCTAGTTCTGCTGTAGAAATTATTGTCTAAGAAATATCTCCGATGACGGTTTTTCACAAATTTACGATTTCAGGTGGACATGACAACTGTACCACGGTCATCCATAGACATAGAGCACGATGGATTCTATCTTCTCAAGAAGGACTCCCAACGTCGTCTCACTCTATCTCGAGTATTAGAACAGGACAGTGAAAAGATTTGTTCTAAGTGGATGCTGAGTATTCAACAAGATTTTGGAAATACCGTTCTTACTATGGTAAGTTTTCTTAACATTATAAATTTTACTATCATGTTTAGTTAAAACAATATTTTTAAAAGAAAAAAAAAATTGTAGTAACAAGTTACTTTGATGTAAAACTAGTTGTGTATAGTATGTAAATATCTCAGTAAATAATTTGTTTACTATCAATTTCTTTTTTGGAAACTACACACTGCGATCTAGACCTAAACTAATCAAAGCCAGAGTTTGGAAACAAATACATATTTATACTTTTGGTTTGTAAATACATACATATTTATACATAGAATACACCCAGTCCCAAGTCACACAAATTTCAATGTTCACTACACAAATGTTTGTCTTGTGCGGGAATCCAACCCTAGCCCCTCCATGCAGCGGTCGGGTCCCACTGAACCATATAGCCAACTTCAAATTTAAAGTCAAGTCAAAGGCAAATTTATTTTATTAGGGTTTTTACAAACACTTTTTAATCGTCAAAGTTACGAAATAATATTTTTAAACTAGGGAGGGTATTTTTAAATCTATTTTGAGGTTCACAATGTAGATTTCTACCGAGAAGTATCCGGCAAGAAACTTGATAGTTACTCTTCAATTATAGGTTTTTATAATGAGTTCTTGTTTTTACAGAATCATTTAGAAATCTTGCGATGTGCATTAAAAGATTACATCATGGATCAAAACAGAAATGTGATAGAACAAGCGATGGTAACACTCAAAGAGGAGTTAGACTTTGACTCGAACGCCATAAATGAGATACATTCAGCAATTTACATGTTTCAAGAAGCCGTTAACGCTGTGCTTAGAATGCACAGTATAAAGCCGCATTGGATGTTTGCTTTGGACAATTTGGTGAGGAATGCTGTTCAAGCAACCATTACGGTGTTGCTACCGGGTAAGATTTTATGTAAGGATTTTTTATCGCTCTGCTCGTGACAAATTCGGTTATCGGTGTGAGATTCCTACGGCAACTTCTTTCTTTTAGTAAAAAAGATTGCTATAGCAATCTATAGTTTAGGAATTAGGTCTGGTCTGAAGGTTGGCTCTGCGAGTATCTCTCTGTCAGCCACGCGAAACTGCTCTACACTGGCGACTCCGGTGTACTGCATAAAGTGACGCTGCAATGACTTCTTTCGTCATCTAGCTCATTTTTCCCTTAAATTTTTCCCATCATAATAAGTTGAAGCAAGATATATCTCAATACATGTCCAAAAAAACGTATGCCTATGTGTTAATTCAGGGTATAAGCTATTTCCATTCCAAATCTCACCCATATAGGTTTAGTTGTCTTGGCGTGTAGAAGTAAGAAACAAACTAACACACTTCCAATTTTGTTTAGAGTAATTTAATGTAATTTTTGGTGTAAAATGGCCGCCCAAAAGTATATAAAATAAAATGATCACTTAATGTAGATGCAAACTAGTCGGATACAAATAAAGACCAAGGTTATACTAAGAAAACAGTATTACTTTTAAATTATTGACAGAATCAGGCGTTACTTTGCGGAAATTCATTATTATGATAAAATATTATTACCTTGCAAATCCGCTAAAAACAATTCAGTAGCACTCACGTGCAGAGCAAGTTTGCTGAAGGTATAGCGCACGACTAACTTGCGTCTCTCCTGAAGATTCCTCGTGTTCAGGCGAAACACGTGTCGAGTTTTGTTATCAATTTGGTGGTGTAGCGTTGTGGTGAAGTTTGCATCGTCCACATAAAGAGGGAGGTGCACTCCTACACATGTGGATGGTGTACTTCTGTACGTGAGTGCTACTGAATTGTTTTTAGCAGAATTGCAAGGTAATAATAATTTATCATTATTACTTTTACTCAATTTCCATTAATTCAATGACAAGTTCCCGAGAAAATTTAAAATAGACCACTGAAATATGAGTATATCACGGGTGAAGGCCATCAAATAGTTGCAGTCATCTAATGCAACTACTCCATACTGTTATTCTCTTTTGTGAAGAGTTGGGAGCGAACCTGGAGGGCCAAGAGACAAAACACAGCGGCGGAGGGTCAGGAGGTGGTCCAGTGGATGCAGCCACGCCTTCAGCGCTCTCTACCGCTACATCCACGAGAGACCGAGACCGTGATCGGGAGCACGCGCTGTTGCAGTTACGACAAGAAAACCAAAAGTGAGTCTGCTATTCGTTATCTCTGAATACCATATGCTTGTCTAAGGCCACAGAATATATCAGAACGCTCACTTTATCCTTCCTGCCTTTGAAATACCTTGAACTTGGGTGTACGCGACGTATGCGTGCGAGCGAAGGGTTTAAAGCGTTTATTGTAGAGAAAGCATTCTGATTCTGTACTAAAGCTAACCGCCGGGCATAAGCGTTAAATCTCAAGGACATTTGTTCGTTTATGCGACTGCGGACGTTCGAACGTTTAAGTGACGACTAGTCAATCGACGTCGTCGTCGCGTACTTTAGCGCCTGCTTGCATGCTAGTGTTTCTAAAGCAAAACATTTAGTCGCTTATGTATCTTACTTATGTCTCGCAAGCTGCTGCTTAGATCTCGTGTGCGGATTTAACACACAATCGGGTAAAGCGTTGTTCTCGAATGGGCGGTCAGTCTAAAGCAGTTGGTTATTAGCACATGTAAACAGAGTCCCAAACTTGAGACTTTGCTACACAGAACGCGTTATAGCGTTTGTTTGGTATTGAGATGTCAAGTAATTCGGATGTGGAAGAATTATTACTTTTGTACTCTTTTAATACGATCGAACAGAAAAATACTGTACTTTTTTCCGAATTTTTTCTTAATTCTGATTTAATTGCTATGTTCTGTATGAATTATCATTCGTATTATATAAGTCGAGATGTATCCGAACGCACTCATTAGTTTTGCAGTTATTAAACAAGTAATTTCACACGTACGTCGGATACTAAGCGCCATCGCGTCAGACCGCTGCGCATTGCTGGCATCCACGCTCTTACCGATACAGTACAATACAACTCGGCGCTGTCGACAAGATTCGGCGCTATAGCACCTGTTTAGCGATACCTTTTGTTTAGTTTATTTACTATAATTTACTTATATATATTTTTTTCGATTTCAGACTTCATCAAGAATTATTAGAAAGTTACCAGCAATACCAGTCATTGCTTCGACAAATGCTAAAAGAACAGAAAGCGCAAACACAAATTATAAGAGAGCTAGTTGAAAAGGAATCGAGGTAAATATATTTAGGAATGAATTCATCTTTATTAAATTCTCAAACTATTCTAATTTATTTAATACTAATTAATAGCAAAAAAAAAACTTGTTTTTCAGTAGTCAGTCTCCAGAGGATCGCACGAATTTTGAAGATTGTGATGAGTATCGGAAATTACGCGAATGGTTGAATACGAGAGGCGTGCCTGAAAGTGCGGCACGTGCGCTCGCGGCACAAGAGTACACGCTTGAAGACTTATTGCAGCACGCGCAGAGAGAGGACGTGGCTAGGCTAAGTCTACGGTGAGTACTTTACGAGCTAATAGAGTACTTTGGAAATTAATAGTATTTTAAGTGAAAAGTAATGATTAAATTCAAGTATACATTTGAACACGTCCGCTAAACTGCACTAGGCCGGCATGGACTCCATCTTCAAAATGGCCTGTGCTCATGCAGTGGGGCGTTTTTTTTTAAACCACTAAAGTGGCAAACAAGTTTGCGATCCACCTGATTGTAAGCTTTCACCGCAGTCTATAGACGTTTGCAACACCTGGGGCATCACTCGCGCCTTACAAACCCTCCAAAAATCTAATGACTTCTAACTTAAAGAACCTTTTACTGTAGTCCTTAGAGAAAACCTTATTCCACAACCTAAGCGTTCGCGGGAGGAAGTTTCTCTGAAACCGCACTGTACGCGACCATTTCAGTTCTAAAGTGAGAATAAATTCCTTGCCGACGGCGAGCGGTGCGATGGTAGAAAGTAGCCGTGGGCATAATTTCGAACAATGCCTTAGAACACATCCTATTGTACAAACAGTAGATATATCAGTAGTCTCTTCGTTTTGATGTTAATAATTATATATTTTTTGCTGACAGAGGTGGCGTGGAACTTCGTCTATGGCGAGCAATAGTCGAACACCGTCTCCATACAAATGTGGCCCATCAACTTACTCGAACTAGCAGCACAGAAACCGACATCGATACAAACTCCATAGTAGTCGTCGAATGTCAAAGGTGTAAATCCGTGAGACGTACAATATCACACAACTCGACATCGTGTTCTAACAATCCGACCATTGTGATTAGGGATCCGCAGGTGAATGGAGATGAGGCGGTGGTGGAATACTATGGTGACAACGGAATTGTCAACCTTTGACAACTACGCGGGTGGTGCACGCTCCAGTAATATATGTGGAATTTGAGACCTGATTACAAACTTCAAATTAAAAATATTTATAATTTTATGTTGGAGATTTTTAGGCTTCTTTAAAGTAACCATGAATTTATAACAAGTATTTTGTGCATAGGTCTCTTTCCAAAGTGAAGGTCTCTTTTATAAGTGCTGGATTTTCTTATATATATATATATATATATATATATATATATATATATATATAAATAATGAAAATTATTAAGGTTAATATGAATTCGGTTAGTAGTAAACATTTTAAATAATAAAGCAAGCAAGCAATAACGAATAGGCTGATTAAATAAATGTGTCATAACGATTCATATGCAATAATTATTATACGATTTTTATAACAAACAGGTTTGTTGCTATGTTTTAAGGAATTATTTCAATAAAAGAAATCGAATGGTTAATTTTACTGTAAATCGGTTATCAGTTCAAAATATATTTGTTTATTTAATCAAAAGGCATGAGTAAACTTTTATAAAATATATTTTAATTGTTAAATGATAATAAGTTATTGTTATTTGCATGTTGCTTACTAATTTCTAAAAATAAGGTATTAAATATTCACGATAAGTTATCAAAAACATTTAACCTTTCTAACCGTTCTCATATTTTTCCATCAAATTGTTTCTGAAACATTTTCTTTGAAAACAATCACATTTTCTGTGACTTTAAATAGGTAAGCTTATTAAAACTTAATCGCTTGAGGCCAAGAGTGTGTAACCACCTGATAAATGTGTATATGTTTTCTATATACATACATGTATTATAAATATACAAAATAAAGCATAATAATTTTATATTGTAAAGAATACGAAAAAAATACGAAGAGAAATTATCTTACAAATTACACTATTGATTGACGTAGGTATGTTGTAGCAATAATTGCATGATTTGTACTCAAGATTCAATTATAATAGAGATACAATCCTAAAAGTTCTTGGAGAACTATTCTATTTTTACTTGCACCGTTATTAATTTTCACTTGCATGTATTTTAGTTCTTTATACATGCACAAAATGTAAAAATATATTGGTGCTAAGATATGTGATTAAATTAAGTGCGTACAGTGTAACCAAAGTGCAAAAAAAATTATCGTTTGTGTTATTTCTGTACTATAGAAATTCCTTGGTTTTTTTGATGTTTAAACAAATATAATTTTGCGATGTTTTTTTACAGTAGTTATATAAAGGCTTGTTTACAAATGTGGTTTTGTCTCTTTTATGCATTTTATATGGTATTGAACACAGTGTAAGCAAAAAGTGCCTTTTGTGAATTATGCTCTTGTTAAAAACTATTTTATGTAACATTATGCACAAAAAATTTAAGGAAAGTTATGTACCTAGCTGTATACTAAAATAGTTTTTTAATTTTTACCAATAAATGGTAATTATTCGTTAATTTACACTAATTTTTATTAATGTTAAGCTTAAACATATATCGTTGTAATTTTAATTATTTTGTGTTTTTATGTAAAAATTCACTTTTTAATTTCACTAATTCAGTAATTACTTATAATATCAAAATTTAATGAAAATCGCAATAACTGATTAATATAATAATAATTTATGTTAGTTTTTATAGTAGTAATTTCGATTTAACAATACATTACCGGATATATACTGTCACTTAAACAAGCGTTGTATTACAGTAGTTAAGTCATTTTGAAATTTTATAAAACAGTTTTAATAAAAGTAAATTTATATACCAAAAATAACATCAGATTTCTAATGATAAACTAAAATAATATTATTTCAAATATTTATAGTTGTAAATTCTTGACATAAAACGCTGTTTTTAGTAACATCAAAAAGTAATGAAATTACTACAAGAAAGTCTACAATTTATTATTTTCGAAACTCAAACGCTATGAAAACAATGCGATATCATATTATTGTTCAAAAATTTTAATACATAGTTTTTAAATATATTTTAAGTGCCATACGTTTCTAATTTTTAGGAAATATAAGAGACCCAGTAATATTTAAGTTTAAATTTTAGTGAAGTCAGTCCAAGAATATCAATAATAAAAAATAAAATAAAACTTAATAAAATAGGTTAGTTCCAAAATACATTGTTACTATATTTATATGATGTTATAATTGCCTTAAGGCCCGACTATTTTTGTCTGATCTTTTGATACAATTAAATGCTTTAAATAAACACAGGTTGCTGTTACAGACAACATTGCTAAAAATCACACGTACCGAGCCTTAATGGGCAATCAACTTGTTGCTTTTAGGCTTGCCAAATTTTAGTGTTCCATGCAAAGGGAAAAACTCCGATTTCGTCCGTCCATCTGTTACAGACATCTCGGAATAATACATTATAATAAATGCTGATATTAATCACACAAAAATAAATATATACAATTTTGCTAATTTTAAAATAGATTTTTTTATTTTTATTTTCCGTTGTGCAGTGCAGCTCTATAAAATATTCAAGTGTAAATAAATTGATTAAACCAAAATAATATGTTTTCCACACATGTTCAAAACAATAGGCAAAATAGATCAGCCTCACTTTAAAAGATCTGGGTGTGGAACCTTCAACCCTCAGCGACCCTCAGTTACATTTTTATTTCTTTTTAATAAAAACTTGTAAATTGTTTTCTTCTTGTTCCGGAATGACTTAAAATGTATATAAAATCGAAAAGTGTATAATTTTGAATACGTATTTCATGATTAAATTGATTATATTGTCGATAAAATTCGTATTTTTTAGTTAAATCATTATGTATCGATTGATTGGAAACTTTCCATCAAATTTCACTTACCTAATCGGAAGTGCAGCCATAATATATTAATTTAGTACGTATGTATTATTTTTCTTACTTAAGATTTAAAAATCACATTGCCTAACTAAGAAGTAAGTTCAAATTAACTTCTACCATAAATACTATTAAGCATATTATACGTAGAATATTTTTAAACCTTACAAAATACTCAGAATTTAAAAAGTACAAAGTACATTTTTTTTAAAACTAAATCGATTTTCCGAGTCTAACAAAGAAAAAGTAGTTTAGTTTGATACACTCACCAAAATTATCACAGTGTTCTTATTATAATAGTTCCAGAAATAATTACAGTGCCATTTAGATATTTGATACATTCTTAAGTAACATGCTTCAATTTTGTCTATTTTTTTTTGATTAATATAGGTGTATTTCTTTGATATTGCTGTTTTGGAAGCATAATTTTATTTGTTACTATAACACGTAACTTGGTTACATTTTTTGCTCTGCTGTGGAAGATGCACTAATATGATTTTATTAGATAAGCAAAAATACTGGCTGATCTTTGTCTTTAATTAGTAACAATAGACTTGCGCGGGAGCAGTACGAATTTTGTAAATTAAATTAACACAGCATAATTAATAATATAATTAAATAATTAAGGAGTGTTTAATCAAACTTTACGTAATTTTTTTTTTATTTACTGTTTTGATGAGTATTTACCTTTTTATTAGTATCAGTTTCGTACATTTGTTTGTTTTTATGAATTGTTCAATTCTTGGTATTTTTCTATGGGATACGATAGCTACAGGATTGTATCTATGTAGCAGTTAAGAGTTCTGTTTGTGCTTATCTCAACTCCAGGTTTACATGTATATTTTATAAATATCTGTTCCCGTTGATAACGAGTTGCAAATGATGCATTCTAAACTGCAGAATGAGTAAAATAATACCAACATCATAAAATAAGTCATATAAAGTAAGACTTTAGTGTTGAATTGTACGCAGTTTGTGAATAATAAAAACTTTTTTTATGGAGATATCTAGATATTTTTCAAAATGTATGAAAACACGAAGTTGAGCAAACAATCACCTTAAGTCTTTTGTGTAACAAACAAGAATTGTAGGATCTGCGAAGTTTGTCTTCTGACGATATTTCCTGGTATCTTTGTGAGGAATACTTACTTTTTAAGGTGATTACAATGACATATCAATATTTTTGCTATGGTACTGCATTCTTTTCTGGTATGATTTCTGTGGCCAATGGATTTGCAAGTATTGCATTAATGTTAAAGTTTCCTCGAAAGGATAATATGTTTGTGTTAAGGAGCAGTAATTATCTAACTAGCGCCGGCTAAGAAAATTCTTTATTTTCTCTTTGCACAAAACACATTTCTAAAGAAGGCTGATAACTAGTTCTAAAAAATTGGTTTGTTACAGTGTTGAAAATGTGTTTTGTACAAAGAGGAAATAAAAAAATATATTTTGGTGGCGCTAGTTAGGTCACACGCACAGCGCCTTAATATTACTTTTAAGGTCGAGACATATAAAAACCTTCCCGTAGAAAAATGTTCAAATGTTAGTATTTGCCTTGTTGTTATCAGACTTGTGGTGCTCAGATATTTATAGTTAAAGCTTAGAGTTAAACAAATAATGTTACACAATGAAGATCGCTCTTGTAATTCAGAGTAGCTAATAAATGAATAATGATTTAATAATAGTGAATTTTATTAACCTTGTTATTTATGACCGAATAAAACATGGCCTGTTATTTCCGCCAAATAACCCGCACATACGTAACTTAAACATACCGACCAGGACAAAAAATACACATTTCTGTAGAATTGTTAAAATAGTTATAGTATAGGCAGTATTTTTGATATACGCCTCACCAATCTACACCAATAGGGTGTTCAGTTTGCACAATTTTAAAATTTAAAACAATATCAAAAATGTTTAATAGTGACTTATAGTCCGTGAGCCAGATAGTATATTTTGTCAGTCATTTCTTCTCAAGCGATAACTAAGGTCAGCTGATGCAGTGAAAGGTGAAGCATGGGAGACAGACGTGAGCGCCGATTGCTAATTTAACGTCAGCTGACGGGTTTTCCACCAACATAGAGCCAGCTGACGTTTTTATTTATTCAAAATAGCATGTAAAGTATCATCTGACACATTATAAGTGAGAGGAAATCACTGAACGAATTTTTATTTTTGCATGTTCGTGTGACCAGCTGACGCATTATCCACCACGGTACTGCCAGCTGACTTCTTTCTCTTCGAATAATTGCGTTAACTATCATTTAAAAAAATTTCAGTTGGGAGGAAATGATTGAAAACAATTTTTTTTTACGTGATTGAGGGGCTGCCGCTGTCCCACCCGCCAACGGAGCGGCAGCTGACGTTCACCATGCTGCAGAATACAACTCTCTGAAGCATTTTACCAGTTATCGCTTGACAGGAACTATAGCGCAACCCAGTGATACAAGCCGGTGGAGTCAAGGGACCAAAACACCATCACTTATTAATTTCCTTTTCGTATAAAGCTTATTTTAAAAAGTGCTACGGAAATTTGAAATACTTATAAGCAATTTTTTAAACTTAGTATAATTTCTAACATATTTATTTTTGTAGAGTTTCATGGTTTTGTAATAAAACATACAGTGTAAACTCTTTATAACGTCATTCTTTATAACGATAAACTCTATAACATAGAAAAGAGCACAATTTGGTTAGTTTACCTTAAAACCCACACATTGATACACTCTTTATAGCGCAGCAGCCATCTATTACGAAGAAATATATTCATATTTCGACACAGAAAATATTTATTATTGGTATTTGTCTATGTTATCTTATCAGGTTACAAAAGACGCCGACTGAACTTTTGAGGCACCGAAACTTCTGAGGTCGTTAAGAGCCGCCTTGCTTTTTTTATTGTTAATTCCCTTAACACGTGCATCATTATGGTTGGTTTCCTTGAAAATGATGGTCTTGAACTAAACACACTAGGTACCTATCGTATTATTAGTCGTAAACAAACCAGTAAACATGGCCAGTAAAAGAAAAGCGTTATGTGGTGACGAAAAAGTTTGTGTGATACGTGCGATTGAAAATGAGAAAAGAAAAGTGACGTTGAAATACGTTTTTAACTAAGTCAATCTACTGTTGCTTTTCTGGTTTAGTTGTTTTTCTTTCTTTACTCCATATAACGATAAAAAATGCTCGGTCCCTTGAGTTTCGTTATAAAGAGTTTACACTGAATATATATATTGAAGAAAAACTTGAATGTATTCGTTGGTGGCGCTAGTTACCAGGAGTAGCGCCCAACACACAAAATAAAATATCATTTCTTCACGTTAGACTATAGGCCCATGACCAAAAATGACCCTGTGAAATAACCCACCGTGTATTACGTTTAGAAGGCTGCTACTATATTAGAAAATAACTCTCAGCCATCACTTTTGAATGGTACAGGTGAGGACTTAGAAAAATTGAGGTAAAATTGAAGAATTAAAACTAATTATTTTTGTACGGCTTTCTTCTAGTTAGATCGTAATAAATGATGAAAAACCTAGTTGTGTTGGTACCGGAAGTCAGTGTCTACAAATTTGTAATTCGCCGATAATTAAAGTAGCGATGTGGGTATAGGCACAGATTATATAATACCATACTAAGGTAACTTATTACAGTACAGTCGGTGGTGGCCATGGGGTTTAAATATCACTTCACGTCCCAAGTGACGGAGGTTCGAACCCCGGGGTCGGCGTGTACCAATCAGTATTTTCTTAATTTCTCAAGTATACTGATTTATTTATTCACTGGCTTTTCGGTGATGGAAAATATCGTGAAGAAACCTGCAAACGTCAAAAAAAAAAGGAAGTATGTGAAGTCCACAATCCGTACTGGGCTCGCGTGTGGACTATGGCCCAAATCACCCTCTCTTATGAGGGTAGGCCGTGCCCCAACAGTGGGGACGTATAAAGGCTGAAGAGATAACTGTACAGCATTTGTGTAATTCCTTTTCTATACTAATACAGATACTTATTCGTCATTTGTTTTTAAGGATCGATCAACTAAAAGAAAGCCATACAAAAATAATAAGTTAGTCGTTATTTAAATGAAATGAAAAGTAAAATAAATTACGGGTGCAAATAAGAAATTCAAGAGCATCATAACGCGGCCACGTGTTGCTTCATGGTTCATTATTGCTATGCAACATGTCATAGGTACACTTATTAAGTAAGGGTCTTGTAGAATGAGAATTATTACATTTATCTGTACCGATCTGTACCGATGAAGCGATCCTTGTCACCCCACAAAAGAGTGCATGGAAATAAATCTTTCAAACGCGTATCCACCTATTACAATATTTAATATGTTTGTATGTTAGGTTGTAGTGCTTACCTATTAAGGAGTAGGTATTCTGTAAAAACCAAATAGGTAAATTGTTCAATTTCAAATATTTTAGTTGACTAGTACCTATAGTAGAATTTTTATTTGGCTTGATTTTGAAATCGTTCAGGTGTTAAAATATCTAATTTAGTAACAAACCGTTTTTTACACTCACATGAACATATTAATTTCAAATCTCAACCCTCTTGTGCAAACAGCACGTATTTTTTCATAACTGTCACGGCTAAGTTGCAAACAAAACATTCCACCTAATCACGGTACGGACTTTGTGGAAAATCGCGTCGCCGGGTAGTCGTAAAGATAATTTAAGGCCGCAGTCTCGACGTCGTTAGCGCTGAGTTACCGGTGCAAGGGCATCTGCCGTCGTCGCGTCGCGTCGTGTCGACGCACTTAATGCACTATGAGTGGGTGCTTTCAGTTCTTAAAAACGACATCTTATATACACTAATATTTGAAATATCTTATTCTATGTTGAAGAATTGGCGCATATATCACAAACCTAAATAATACAGAAGCTGGGAGAAGATATATAAAATAAGAATTTAATTAATAAATACCTAAATATACGTCGCGCTAAGCAAACACATGAAGTGATGTGCCAAGTAATAATTCTTTTTAGCTATTTAAGTATAAAAAGCTACTTTTAGCAGAAATGCCTACTCTAGAAACAATACAAAAAAAACAATAATATAAAAATAGCATTAGGTGATATCCTAATGGACCTCATTGGGCAAGCAGGCTTTCTCCCCGCGGACATTAATCGTTAATTTATCTCCTGCGAGCCAGTAATAAGTGTGTGTTGTGGATGGCAAGTGTCTTATGGTTCAGGAACTGAACGGTCACCGTAGCAGCGTTGTAAAGACATTGTAGCACCTCAATCATCTCAATAACGACATCGCTGCAGAGAATCTAGCCCGACGTTGGACTAACATGATAATTCATTTTACTTTTATACCAATTTTAGAATTACAAATATACAATGCTATGGATGTTTCGTACTCATAGGTCAAGGAAGGCGTAGCAGACTGGTCCAGACAAACAAACGGATACAAATAACCAATTTTGTGTTATGGCTTCAGAACATCTAATAGTGAAGGGCATTCTGCGTCGACGTGCCACGCTGTGTTGGCAGAATAGTGCTATTGGACCGGTAACTCAGCAGTAATGAAGTCGAGACTATAGCCACAGTCTAAGCATTTGCTTATACTGTGCTACGGTATTAAATTATATTTACGACTACCCGGCGGCAGCACAGCAATTTTCTACAAATTCAAGACTTTTGCACCATACTTTTCTACAGCGATTAGGTAAACCGTTTTGTTTGCTACTGTAGAAAGCAGAATATCATGGTCAACAGTGTTAAAGGCATTAGAAAAATATATCTTCAGTCACTTTTAATAATGCAGTGGTTTTCACTTCTAAGTCACTTTTAACGGAAAAAAAATCACGTTTGTTATATGGAAGCCCCTCTTAAATATTTGTTTAACTTTTAATTTAATTATTAATTGTTGTATAAACATTTAAATACCCCCTTAAATGTTTATTTCATTCTGTTTTTTAGTATTTGTGGTTATAACGGCAACAGAAATACATCTGTAAAAATTTCAACTGTCTAACTATCACGGATCATGAGGTAAAGCCTGGTGACAGACCGACGGACGGACGGACAGCGGAGTCTTAGTAATACGGCCCTATTTTTTACCTTTTGGGTACGGAAACCTAAAAATATGTTAAATTTTATCTATTTAAAGAAAACGTATTTTTCAAAGTACTGTAGCATGTACAAGCAAGTATTTTAAATAGTTATAAAATATATCAATTCATGTGGGTACGTACTGCTTATAGGTATTCCGAAAACGGCTCTAAGGATTTCAGGGTTTTGCTTTTTAAGTTTACATATACAGGTGTATTTTTTGTAGAAACACGATTTTTGCAAAAACACAAAATTTAAGCAAAAAAACCGTAGCTCAGATACTAGTAATAGAAGGTGCTAACTTCCACGTTTAAAAACAATGTAAATATTATTGTATCAACTTATCTACTTAAAAATTTAAACTTTTTTTAAATTTGATTGACCGAGCTACGTTCTTAGCAATATCTGAACCAGAGTCGGGTAACTGACTGCACGCTCTTCCATTTTTGCAACTTTTTTAGATTCTTCTTCTACGTTACGAATCGCGATTTTCATAAGTCTTTTGGTATAGAAGTGTATATAAGCTACAAACTTGTCGTTGTGGTTTTTTGGTAAATGACCTAGCACGTCATGGTTTATCCTATTCTCAGAGCGATGGCCATTTTCATCGCTATGGTGCCATTAACGACCTTATACGCAAGGTATGCTAAGAGATGATGGTTGGAGGCCTGATGGAGCAGTGCAACCCTAGTACTATGGATTCTAGGACGTACTGTGGTATGGCATGCCACGTGTGTAGACACTCTAGCACCTTCACTAGCACCAGTAGGTTAGTAATTAAATGTAAATACTTTGAATTGCATTTTTACCATATCTACTAAAAGTAGGTTGTATCTTATAATATGGATTTTATTTATATCAATACTGAAAACAGAATTTTGTCCGTTTAACTAACACTTACCAACTTGTAATAATTTTGGGATTATGGTGCGGGTATCAATACTAAGTCTAACTGATAAACTTATATAAAATATTACCAAGCATAATGTGATTGTTTGTTAATCTAAATAAATAAATAAAAATACATCAGATTTATTAAAAACTTTAAAATTAAATACAAATCACCTTGAACCAATGATAAATATTAATTATTTATCTACTGGATGTAAGTAATGTTTTGATTCTATTGTCACATTTCGATTTACCTAACTCGAATACTCTTATAGATGAAGCTAGTATTTTATATTTACCCCAGGGAAGTGAAACAGTGTTCAATAGATCGGTACGACAGATGTTCTCACGTCTTGAAACGTCTATAATATAATGTAAAAGCTTTCAAGAGAATAGCTCAGAATAGCTCACAGAGTCTGAAGTATCAATTTAGCTAGTGAGACTACCTATCGATGGCTCCAGCTCAGACCTCCGATGTCTGTATTGGAAATTGTTATCGCTTCGAGTGAGCGTAAAATTCTGGATTTTTTTGGCTACGTCTTAAAAGTTTTGACGTTACAACTTTTAATAAGAAATAGCCAACGTTCAGCAAGTGGTTGGAAATGGTATTGGTCACTTAAAGAAAAAGTAAAGAAATGTTCAAACTGTACTCTTATATATATGTCAGATATGGGCTTTGACTAAAGACTCAAGCAGATATCAATATATGCTGAGTATAATAAGGAAAGATTGGAGGAAAAACAAGGAAATTAAGGGTACCTTTAATGTAATGGTAGAGCGACGATCGACAATTTCCTTGCCTTTTGTTTTTTTTTATTTTCTAGTCATAGATAATGACTTGAAATGTAAAGACACGCATGCTTTACAGTTACAGAAAACTATATATTGATAGATTACATATATATCAAGATAATTAAATACATTTACTCTTAAATAATGCTGTACGCATCCGTACGCAAGTTACATACCTTATTCCATGTCACCCTCCTCTTGGTAATAATTCTTTTATGTAAGTACAACTTAGAAATAAATTCCAACTTACTGTGCCCTGTTTATGACCTCGAACACACCGTAAAAAGTTCCCTTATACCGTTTTGTAATCTCCTTAACGAAATTAGGGTTTCCAAACACCCCTGAGACTCGTGTTTGTGAAACTACTACTGTATGCAGCACAGATGGTATATTAGTAAAAAATATATTATACTTCAACTTTAAAAAAAAACCAAGTAAGAAATTACAAAAACCATTCAACATACAAAAATATCAAACGATAAACTATGAATTGTTATACCCTCTCAAGCTTTTAAAGACAAATTCATTGTAATTCATTCATTGCAACTGCATCCCAGTTTAAAAGTTTTTTAATTTTTTTTTGACATTACAAACAATTACTAATAATTTAACTTAATGTCTTAAGCTTGCAGTTGCTTGGTTTTTCGGCTTTCGGTTGCTTCAAATATACAATGTAACAAAAAACGCGATTTCCATTAAAAAAACCTTCAAAGATCCTAATCCACTTATCATTTCTTCCTCTCCGTGAGGGCGACCATATTGAAATTCAAATCCCGTATCTGTGTAAACCTTAATACGGTTAGTTAATTATATTCTGATTTGAATCGCAAATAAGAGAGATTATACTATCAGGAAAATTGTAAAATTGCAAAATAAGTTTCAAGTCGATAATCCGTTTTAAATTAAACTTTTTTATCTTAATTATTTTTACGTATTTAAACAACACATCGTATTCAAAGTACATAAGATTGTCTATCTGCCTTAATGGCTCAGGGAGTGCTGCTTGCTAAATTGAGGGCGTGGGTTTGATCTCCGAATAGGATCAATAGTTATGTGATACTCATTTGTATTTGCCTTGAGTCTGGGTTATTTCTATGTATATAATATGTGTATTTACAGACAAAAGCACATAAGTATAACTTTCCGGTGCCCGGTAAAAGCCTTGGTTAGATTAAAATTAGACGGAGATGTGTGAGATGTCAAAAAATATTTATTGTTTCATACTTACCGTATTGTATGTAGGTAGATACCATCAAAATAACAAATCTCAAAACCACATTTTGTTACCACCTGTTTTCAGCATCGGTAATATAAAGTACAAAAGATTTTAAATTTTTTTATGTTTTTTTTTAATACCACGTATTACAAGGTGGTAAACAAGCTTGCGGTCCGCCTGATGGTAAGCGGTCACCGCATAAATATTATTATATAATTAAACATTGTATTTTTAAAGTGCTTTCCTCATAGGTATTATATGAATTTTACTCATTGTAAATACGTATATCATGTAGGTATATGTATTTGCGCAGTATATAGTTACCTGCTGTAGCGCAAAAAATATGTATTTACTTGCCATAAAAAAAATATAAATGAGTAAAAGCATTCCAGCAATGCAGTGTTTATTTTTATTTTCAGCACAATACGTGTAACCAGATTCTACTTTTAAACTACGGTTTAAATGTTATTTTTCTCATTGCATTTGTAAACAGCTACTGTATGCGTGCGCGGTTGTAACCTGCTGTGGCGCAATATGTAAAAAAAATTTCAATGAGAAAAATTACACATATATATATATATATATATATATATATATATATGAAAAAGCACTTCAGCAATGCAGTGTTTATTTTTATTCTCAGCGCATTGTGTGTAAACAGACTACTCTGGAATAGATGGTGCTCTTCGTTAATAATACGGTTTACGAGGGACAGCGTCTGCTATTAGTTTAATGTGCTCGGTTTAAAGTTTATTAGAGGATGCACAATGACCAGGTTCTACACGCGGCTAAGTCTAGACACCAGTGGCCCTGGAAACTATTCGTATCACGAGAATTAATTTTATTTTCATCGTGTTAAATGAAATATTTTTGTGGGTATTGTTGTAAACTGCACATTAACATTTGTAAGAAAAAAGAGTTAAATTTTAAGAAACCAGATTGTTGTACCTATCAATTTCTATAGGGAATCAGGGGCTGGCAATAAAAATTAATATAATTAACCTTCCGGTAGTTACCTGAGTTATGTCTCTCTTCCCGAAAAGACTGATGGTTTCCCAAAGGAATATAAAAAGTCATTTTAACCTCAAACTCTATTAAATTACATTATGTCTTTTTGAATATTAATATGGACAGAATTTAGCACAGTGAAGGCCCTGTAAAAGAAGAAGGGACTGAATGGGTTCAGACTTTGTTTGTGTTCTCTTGAGAAACAGAAAAATAACTCTGGCTATCCTAAAAGCCTGAAGTTAACACCACAACTAGTTAAAGTAACTAATTTAAAACAATTTAATTTTTACTACTAAACCTATTGCTTCAATTCAAATCGTAAGTTTAAAAAATAACCGGCTATTAGGCGTGCCTATAGGGTTCCCTCCCTATCCCAGGGAGCCTGACTTACTCTTGACCGGTTTCTATCAGGTTATTGTTTAACATTAGAATATAATAATCAACACAATAATCACTTGAAGTTAAAAGCTTGCATGTATTATTGTTTTTACCATGGAGCAAAAATAAATAAATTGAACATTTTCTTCTATAGGAAGGTATACTTCCCCTTCAATTTGACTTTTTGTTTCTTGGTTATAATATACACAATGTTTCTATATAGCTAAATAAGAAAAGTAGAAAATTTTAATGAATTCAGCACATAAGCCAAATCTGTTTGTCTAGAAACTTGAAGTCAGTTTCTTATGTGATATAAAGCTCGACTAAGAAATTATTTTGCAAAATTCATCTCTTGAGGGGGTAAAATTTAATAGGGGAGGAGTGGGGACGATGTTTTTATGTAAATTTGTCATTTTAAAAGCTTCAATTCACCATTTTTAGAAAATCATTTTAAAAATTAATTATTCGATGATACATACACATATACATATATTTGGTTTTCTCTTGCCAGGAACAAGAGAAACTATGTGCAGCTAACTGTCTACACTCACTCCTTGGTCAGGAACTCAAGAAGATACCTATACTGATAGTGCGCCATTAAACTTTGAGCTGTAGTACTTATTGGTAATATTCAATACACATACTTTTAAGACCCAGCACATTTATCTAATAAACCAAAAAGTTATGTTTGATGTAAGTAATTTAAGTAAATTCCTTATCGCGACGGGAGCGCAAGCTTTTAAAATATATGTGTAATAAAGCTTATCGCCGCCGCCCGCCCGGTCAGAGACAGCCGCCCAGCGCTTTGTGCAGCGCTCGTGTGTCCCCAGTCGACTGTGAAAAGGATATTGTTTAACTGATATTGCTTTCATATATCCTATTTTATCAATTTTGTCAATATTTAAATTGTAACTATTTCTGTTACAATAAATGTATAAGTTTTTTACTATTTTTATATGATTTTTGTCGTTTTAAAATTATAGCATACCATGTTTCCTGAAAATTAATATCCACTCATTACGTAGTTCTCTACACATATGAACATTATTTACACTTCAAACTGTGTTGTTACTATTTATGGACGTGTTTTAAATTACTTTATAAGGCTGTTAACATCGTGACGATTTGCTACGACTTTTTTAAAATTTTTTTTTTGTGTTTGTTATTTAATATCTATTGTCTAATTTTTTACATTGAAAAATAAACAAAACCTCAGTTTATAAAAAAAAAGTGTGCTTTTGTATTTTATTCCTTGAAAAAAAAATACACGATTTTGCCAAATGCTTAGAGGTTATCATTCTTAATAAGCAAACTTTATGAGATAAAAATATTATTTCTTTTATAAATTAGGTAAAAGAAATCAAAATCGGATACACAGAACTCAGACACAAAATTCGTGTTGACTTGTGTAATTCCTTCAAATAAGGTGTTTTTTACAAACATTTTCAAATCGTCAAAATTATTATATTCTCTGCTTTTATTTTATTAGATACAATTACGATTATACCTTTTCATCACCCTTACCCGTAAACAGTGTCATTACGCGCATGTAAAGTGGGTGTTAACTTTAATTACCTCCATAGACTATTTATTTTTAAATTTTACTTTACTCAAGGCAAAGTGGGCGTTCATAGAACCCATAGGCCATAATGACATATGAAACCTGTCCTGTGTGCACCGCTATTCTATCAAGTATGTATGTATCTATGGTTCAAGATATGAAATACGCGCCAAGTGAGCAATTATAAGTTTAAACTTCAGTCAAAACTTTTTAATCCATAATTTTTTTAGAAACCATTAAATTATATTCCAGCATCAAATTACGAAAGAACCTATTCCTTAGAATCTTTTGTTTACAAAACATCAAGTACAATGAAAATTTACTTGAAAAATTGGCTGTTACATTGTATGGCTCCTTACGGAAAATATAATGATTTATTAATGTCAATGATTATGCCCGAGAGCGGTGTTTTCTTTCTCAAATTGGTTATTGTTCCGCTTCTGAGCTTTTTTTATTACAATGCTATTGTAAAATGAGATGAGAGATATCTTTTTTCAATGACTTCCTTATTTTGGGTAATAAAGGTTGAATAGGGAAATTTAATGACTTCCAAAAGTTAAAAATTATAACAAGATGTGGATAAATTTATATATATCTTTCTATAACTACTATTATAGCACAGACATCCCCCTCGGATGTCTCTCAAACCAACATAAAAGTAAACATTTAAATATTATTGCAAAACAAAATTGCTTAGGACCGACTATTTGTAAGTGTCAGAACTATTTTTTAACTTCTTTTGTATATCTGTTTGCTATGCCATCACGGAAATAGTAGATACTTAACAGATTATGATGCGGTTGGGTCGTTCATTAATCGTTGAACTTAAAAGATCTATTACCACGTTTCATTGATTCTGTATGGAAATATATAGTGCATAATGATCCCTGTCGACAAATTTGCAAGAAAGCGTAATAAAGTACAGGGTATAGAATAGGGTAAAAGCTATAATTGAATGGCATATGCATTATTTTTTTTTTTTTATTTTTTTATTTTTTTTTATACCACTAAGGTGGCAAACAAGCTTACGGCCCGCCTGATAGTAAGCGGTCACCGTACCCTATGGACGCTTGCAACACCAGGGGTATCACTTGCGCGTTGCCGACCCTTCAGAAATCTAATAACTTCTTTCTTGAAGAACTCCATACTGTAGTCCTTGCAGAAAACCTTGGCAGGGAGCTCATTCCACAACTTAAGCGTTCGCGGGAGGAAGTTTCTCTGAAACCGCACTGTACGCGACCATTTAGGTTCTAAAGTGTGAGAATGAATTCCCTGCCGATGGCGAGTGGTGCGATGGTAGAAAGTAGCCGTGGGCATCATTTCGAACAATTCCTCAGAACACAACCCATTGTACAAGCGGTAGAACACACACAGTGAGGCAAAGTCTCTCCTCAGACTTAAGGGCTCGATACCGCAAGTGAGTTTGGGATCGTCGACAATTCTCGCAGCCCGTCGTTGAACCGAGTCAAAAGGGTCAAGCTGGTATCCGGGTGCACCTGCCCAGAGATGGCAGCAGTACTCCATATGGGGCCGAACTTGCGACTTGTAAAGTAACAACCTTTGCCCCGACGTGAAGCACTGCTTCGCTCTGTTGAGTACACCAAGTTTTTTGGACGCCAGCTTCACCTTATCTTGTAAATGATCTCGGAACTGAACATCGCTGGAGATGTCGACACCAAGGATCCCAATGCTCTTGGAGATGGAGAGGGGAGTGTTCTGGAATTGTGGGACCACAGCGAATGGAGTTTTCTTAGCGGTGAACGCGCACACTTGTGTCTTTGTAGGGTTGAATCGGACCAAGTTTACCCGTCCCCAGTCAGAGACCTGGGACAGTGTGGTCTCGATTTGAGACACAAGTTCTCCGCGGTTTTCCTCCACAACGGAACGAGGGATGTTTGCACGACCCGTGTAAAAAGCGTCTCCAGTACTGTCATCTGCATAGCAATGTATGTTGTTGATGTCCAACATGTCATTGATATGCAGTAGAAACAGCGTAGGAGACAGCACAGAGCCTTGCGGGACACCAGCATTAATGTCCATGCTATCAGAGCAACTACCGTCAACTACAGTTCGTATGCGTCTGCCGGACAAAAAGCTAGCCACCCATTTGCACAAACCCTCGGGCACTCCGTAAGATGGCAACTTCGATAGAAGACCGCGGTGCCAGACCCGATCGAACGCCTTCGCTATGTCCAGGCTACATGCCAATGCCTCCCCCTGACTCTCAATGGCTAGTGCCCATCGGTGTGTGAGATACACTAGAAGGTCACCAGTCGAGCGACCGTGGCGAAAGCCATATTGACGGTCACTGACCAGATCGTGTACTTCTAGGTATCTTAGAAGCTGTGTGTTGATCACACGCTCCATCACCTTAGAGAGGAGAGAGGTAATAGCGATAGGCCTGTAATTCGATGGATCTGATCTATCGCCCTTTTTGGGCACCGGGTGCACATTCGCAGTCTTCCATGTAGACGGAAATTGCCTAGTGTGGTAGGAAAGCGCGAAGAGGCGCGTGAGTACAGGACATAACTCAGGAGCACACTGCTTAAGCACCACTGCTGGTATAACGTCTGGCCCACTCGACTTACGAACGTCTAGAGAAAGCAACGCCCGCCTGACCTCCCGCTGCGTTATGGAGATTTCCGGCATGGACTTACCGCACCACGGTATAGTAGGTGGTACAGCGCCTTCATCGTTCATATTCGAGTTCGAGGCAAAGAGACTGCCCAGTAGATCGGCTTTCTCTTTAGCACTATGGGCCAAGTCACCATCGGTCTTTCGCAGTGGTGGTAACGACGACTGGCAGAAGTTCCCTTCGGCAGCTTTGGCAAGCGACCAGAAAGCACGACTCCCAGAAGGATAGCTCGCAAGTCGCCCACCTATTTTGCCGATGAATTGGAATTTTGCTCTGGCAGTTGCTTTCTTACTGAACCTCGAGGCAGCATTTAATTTGCGTTTTAACTCAGAAATATTCGGATCCTTATTAAAACGAGCCGTGGTCCAAGCCTCATATGCATTTTGCTTAAGAATGTTAGCATTTCTGCAAGACCTATTAAACCACGGTCGTTTTTTGACGCCGGCAGCTACTCGCAGGTTAGGAATATAGCATTCCATACCAGCAAGGATTGTCTCAGTGACTGCGGCTGCGCAGACGTCAGGATCTTCTGAGTTAAAGCAGATCTGCCTCCACGGGTACGATGCGTAAAATTCACGCAATCCATCCCAGTCTGCCGACTTATAGTGCCACACACGACGCCAGTTAGTTGGATCAGGTTGTGTTTATTATATCATCGCTTATAGTATGTACTATAGAAATTGAAAATAGGTAGTAGCAATATCTCTGAAATACATGACTGCAATCTATTCAATAAATAATATTTGTTTCTTTGTACAGTATAAACAAAGTCAAAATATATTATACCATTTTGTTGGCTGTCAAAATTCATAAGGCGGATTCAGAAGATGTTGACAATATTCATTGATCACTAAGCAATAGAAATTCAATACATTGGAAAATCCCCAGCGATTGAGAGGTGTTCATATTTGCCGTTTTATCGACGGGGATCAACCTAATGCTCTCGCCACCGAACCGGCTACGATTATGGTTCAATTTTCCTGCACGTTTATGCTGATTGTATGGCTTCGATCAACGTTTGAAAAAATAATAATGGTAGTCAAAAAACAAGATGCTGGTAATACAATCCGCCCTGAAGTTTCGTAGAGTCGCTTAGGACTACTATTGATTGTAGCATCGTAGACTCTTTGATTTCCTTTCTTACAGGTTTTGTTCTGAGTTCGATAAATAATAAAGGTTTAGAATTTCATACTTTGCGATTAAATAGCTGGTTTATCAAATACTTAATGTAAGTTTAAAAATCTGGAAATGAAACTTTTATAGCTTTTGCCAGCAGCTTTGTCTGTGTAACCTGTGTAACATTTAATTTTGGATATATTTGAATTGCAAGCTTTTAGATTTTTAGTAATGATTGCGATTGTGACATATTTTTAATAGTATAAATATATATTTACTAGTCCCCCGTATCCAATCCAGGATTAACTCTAATAGATTGTATTGAATTGGCAAAGTGATATATTATTTTGTCTCTGGTCGTTTGTTTTACCACTTACACAAACCTGGTATTTATAACTTATGGGACATAAATAAAGCTATCTTAGTCCAGATACACTGTTATCAGAAGCAATGTTGCAGCGAGATGCTTACCATCTGTCATGGAGAACTAAAGTGGTTGATGAAAAGGCGCTGTCACTGTAATGTGGGTGTGTTTCTAGCCGTTGATTTACCACGACGTCATATATACATATATTTACTTGTATTGTATGGCCGAGCAGATAGGTGCTAAATATTTAGTTTTTAGAACCTTTACTGGCGTTACTTCTACTTCTACCATTACTCAAGATGATAGTTATTTTTTTATGTAGCTACTAGCTTTTGCCAGCGTAATAGTAGACGTTTCAAGCGAGCGAATGTAAAAACCGAAAAAATTCTGCTGCGTTGATAAAAGGCGTAAAATATTATACATATCATTATATTTAAATTTCAGCTTTTATAAAAAAAAATTTGATGGTTTCAAAAAGTTTGCCGAGACCTTGTAACCGGTTTAGCAGCCATAACCATGGCAGAAACTAAGTAAAGATTAGATACCTGAGTATCTTACTCTAAAAAATAAAAAATTAGATAAACAGAGTTGAATTTCTCTAGTATTATATGACAAGAAAATTTAACCGACTATCAAAGTTATTTAAAAAGTTCTAGTTATTAATGAAAGTAATTTAAAATAAATTGTAGCTGACAGATTTATATCATTTCGATATCATCATCGAAATCACTAATTCGTTCAATTTATAGATTTTCGTCGTTCAACGGATCCGTATCTGTAAATATATAAAGTAAAGTAGGTAGGTAATTTATGTGCGTATGTTTTTTTATATGCATATTGTAGACTCTTTTCAATTACAAGAATAAGCAAAGCTAAAAATACATTCTTTCATAAAAAATCAGCAATCGATTTTTTAATAACGTAAAATTTTATCCGATGGTGGTAAATGTTTACTCGAATCGCTATCAAAACAACAACAGACCAAAGAACATTGATGTTCGATGTAAAAAAATGTTACGTGTATTTTGGAGTTTACATCTTAGTGAAAGTGCTTTTGTGTGTTTTCAGATACAATGATTGGTTTCCTCGTTCGCAATGATACATTTTTTTCTTTAGTTATTTTCATTAGCTATTATGTTTTTGTAAATGCTAAATTAAAACGATGATTAAATAAATGAGACGTAGCGGTTTACGTTCTATGGTCGACAATGGCCACATCACAGGGGGCTTCGTTGGTAAAATAGAGAGTATTTTTAAGGTTATTTAATAAATAGTAGTCGTTCCATACGAGCAAGTGTGGTAGTACTATACAAGCCTGCGCTGGAACTTGAGGTAACTACCGATTGTCTGCCAGGATGTTAAAACTGGAAAAAATGTCTGCCGTGACCTTAAAACCGGACTAGCTGTCTGACATTGTATTTTTTCAATTAAAATAATAAATTATTTCAAAATTTTTAACTTTCAACGTTAAGTTTACATAAAATTTTAACACCTTTCACACCTGTGTGGCTCTATAAGACCCAAAGTTGGAACTAACGAGTTTCCATTTCGTGTACGGTAGGTATACAAGAGAGGAACATCAGGAAATATAGGGTTTCATAAAATACAGTAAGTCTGCCGGGCACGGGCTCTCTAGTTAATACTAGAATCTGGTTTTTAAGAATTGGCAAAGGGGTATATTAGTCTGTCCTTGGTCTTTTATTTTACCGCTTACCTATTACTAGAAGCTAGTTTTCATAATTTATGGGACATCCTACTAATATAATAAATGTGAAAGTGTGTATGTATGAATGTTTGTAACTCAATCACGCTTCAACCACTTGACGGATCGGGATGAAACTTGGCATACATATAGGTTAGGCCCTGGAATAGCATTTAGGCTACTACTTCATTTTTATCCCCAAAAATTTCAGCGGGAATAACTGTAACAGAGTTAAAAAAACAATAGCTGCACCCCTAGCTTGCTATAGCAAAATTCATTAGTATACCTAATTAAGAAGTTCCTCGCTAATAACTGAATTTAGGGCGGGCGGAGCCGCTGGCAAAGTCTAGTATCTTTAGATATGTCCCTTAAGTCATGAAAACTTGCTGCTTCCAGATACACTGTATCATAAGCAGTGTTGTGGCGACGGGACCCGCAAGAATACAGTGGTCGGTAAAAAGAAGCTAACCCCACATTATGATTTTGGTGTGTTTCCAGCCACTGGTTGGTAATACAGGTTAATAGAAACTGTGACATTATTCATACATACATTTTATTAAAATCTGATATCAGTAGCCTATGAACCATCTTCCTCCTACCTATCCTTATACAAAATATCACTTTCTCCGTTGCCTTGTTACTTGTAGGAAGTAAAAACAAACAAACAAACACACTTAACGCTTATAATTATAGATAGATTAGTTAAGATTAGGCCGATTTACATAGAGTATACCTACCTATGTTTTATTAAATTTTCGACGTTCAAATAGATTAAACGGGAAAGCGCATACCGCAGCACAATCATTCTGATTACATGGTCCGAGTCGGGAGATGTGGGGCGATGGACCCACACCTCTCCATCTGCTTGTTTGATATATCTCACTCCCCTTGTGGCCGTCTCCTGGGAATAACTTGTTTACCTAATACATTTATTTCTACGTCGTAATGTGTACGTAGGTAGGTCATCCTACTAAAATTTGGTCGTTGTGGTGTTTTCTTTGTTGACTAATATCTTAATATTCCGTCTGGAAAGGCGTTTGAAGGTATCAATGCGGTACGCTAAGAATTAGAGCCAATTTAGTCCCGAAGTCGCTGTTACGTCTGCTTATAGTTAAATATGTGGTATGTTTTAGTGGCACTTGTTCATTTCTTTTTAGTTCATAATGCTTTTTGCGGCCAGGTTTTTTTAAAAAGTTTATTTTTGTTAGTTTTATACTTAAAAATTGTCTATGAACTAATGTTTTTAAAGATATATTCTTATTGGACACCACCCTATTAGTGTAAAAAAAATCTTATTACAACTGTAAGAGGTAATTATCATCTGCATAGCATGGTTTTTTGATAATACCAATTGGGGGCTAAAGTCGATTCCGTTACTGTTTGAAGTTGACTATAGATTGATATTCCTTATAATCATCGTGCACGATAATATAGTCATTTCTTTTCACATTCAACTGTAGTGCGTAATATATATTTTTATGAGGATGGATGTTTTAGAATTTTATCATGACTCCTACCTTTAATAAATATAATAGTGTATATAATTTAATGGTTTCGTTTCTCATTAATTTTTATATTTTTCAAGAATAGATGTGTTTAAAAAAAACGCGAATTGTGCTCAATATATATACATCTAGACCCAATTTCAATAAAAATATTATTATCCATTTGCGCTAAACTGTTTATTTTTATTTAATTTTAAACCAGAATTATGCTTTTATTTTAGCCATATACTTGATTCTTTCACTTCTTAAAGACAAAACTTTAAAAGTAAACTGCGTAGACTGTCAGTTGTATTAAATCCCTCTTAATTAAGATTTATAGCCCAAAAGAATAAAAAAATCCTACTTCAATTGCAAAATACTGACAAAGGCAAAATATCACACAAATACATACTTACCAAATATATGTGAAACATGTTTTTAGAAATGACATTAAAATTAATGAACTTTTAAAATGTATTTGGAATCCTATCATCGTGGTAATGCAAAAGAATTATTGAAAGCGGCACTCCAAATACACTATATAGAAGTTCATATATCAATATCTGAGATTCTAATTATAAGATCTTCGTCTCGGGGAATTAACCAAAGAAGTTCAATCAAATCCACGTTTCACTAAATCCCAGATTGTTGACTTCCTGGTATGCTCTGACTCGACGAGGAATTTCCGGCAAATTAAACACCGTCTTGGTACGAACTATTTGCAAAGATTCCGCAGGGCAAGGGTGAACGTGATCCTAGATAAGTAATTGACATGTGGTATTGACAGAAAAGTTAGCGAGAAGTTTCTTTATTGAGTTCCAATAAAAAGAGGGTACTTACCTTTTATATCCTATTTATCCTACTTATATTATCAATGCGAAGGTACGTGACGTAAGATTCTTACCACTCAACTTTTGCTACTACGAACTACAACGGATTTGCATAAAATAAATAAAAGGATAGGTATGTTGTTTTAAAGTTTTCATTAGGTGGTTGCCTTAGGAACAGATTTTTTTGGGCCTAAAATATATATACGCAAAAGATATTATTTAGGACCGAACAGACACCTAATTCATTTTTATTCAGCTTAATTTTGACTTCGTTTTAAGAAATAAGGGGTTTTGTATGCAAAGGTCGTAAAATCTACACATAACATAAAACGCACCCTTTTGATAATAATCCTGACGGTGCCTAAATTGCAGTGCACAGTTAAACATATCAATCCATCTAATCTGATTCCAGCACAATTTAGATGATGTGAACACCTATATCCAGCGCTGCAAACTTTTCATGGATTTAAAAACATTACATATTTTTCCAATTTATCAAGAAAAGAAAAGACTTTTACCCTAATATTTTAGGATTTTTCGGAAAAAATTAGCAATGTATAATTCAGTCATGTACAAATATACCCGGCAGATATGCGTCTGGTACCTGTTAAGATTTGTTTTTACAGTTATTATCTGTTTATTATTACGTTTCTACCCTACTTCAACTTAAGCCGATCCGAAGACATTAATAACAGTAAAGGCAATAAAGCACGGACACTACAACCGATAACAAAAATGAGGTACGAAATAAATTTTTAACAAACACTTTACAATAGATCATGTCGGGCTCAGGCATCTAGTAATAACATCTATGTTATTTCTGCATTTTTATATATATTCAAAAATTTAACAGGCGGTAATGTGAAACCGAAAATAAATAAGAGCTGTTAGTTTGACAGAACCAAGCCACACAAACTCTTTTTGAATTTTTTTTTTGTCAATGTTTTCCTAAAAATCCTTTAATATAAGGATAAAAGTCCTTACTTTTCGCTGTCTTGCGAAACTCAACAATAAATAATTAATTACAATAGAGCATCTAATATCTAGTAGTACCACGTATTTATGATATCTTAAACCAAAATTCTTAGAATGCCCTTATTTAATACTTTGCCTCAACTATAATTCTTACCTTAACAAATTTATCAATGAAAATATTTGCTTGTTTGTCTTACCTTTACGTGTCCTAGCGGAGAAACGGAAGAATATTATATTTTACATAGAGATAGTTAGAGGGACAGAGTGTAATAATAATCATAGTCTACTTATTCCCGAAAGAAAGAGAAGTCCCGGGCTACAGTCAGTTTGTAAATAATACTCAATTTACCAAGCGCATTTTTTTTTACTGGACCAATCTAAAGCAAATCAACTCCGACGACAAAGTGGAAAAATCCAAACAAACAATCAGCTCGAATTACGGGTTCTGGACTGATCGGGGACGGTCCATACCTCTCCACTTATTTGATATCCTCTCTCCACTTCGCTGAAGACCTCTCATGGGAATACGTTATTTGTTTTAAAGCTTTATTTCTAAGTAATGTGTACATAGGTCAAACCCTTCAAAAATTTTATAGGATTTCAATGTGTTGACCAATTTATTGCTGATGCATATATAGAAAATTGATGTTTAGTTTTTGTGCGTAATTTTTTTTTATTTTTGATTTAATAAAACAAATAATCATATTTATAAACTCATATATCTTCTACAATATATTATTATTCTTTATTCTTTCTTCATACAAGATATTAAAATTAATTCGAATTGGCTCTTAGTTTAAAGGTAACGAGCAGAACGTACGGTAAACAGGGCTATGACCCAACTAGCACACTAGTGGAAATAGCAGCCTATTTTGCAACTTTTAGCTGTACAGTAGCGCTTTAGGGGTTCAGAAAGTCGTTTTAAGTTACTCTATTGCTTCCGTAACCGCCTATAGCTGTAAATAACCCTAGGGATAGCAGAAACTGAACCAAATGCCACTCTAGGCTTTATAAGAGTTCATTTTACAGCCTATTTGCCGTACATAGCTTTAAAAGAGAGATAAAACATGAATGTTAAAACTTAAAGCTGCTAAAAGACTTCTGTTGCCGCTGCTGTACGCTTCAGAACTGCATAAAGACTTTAATTGCAGACTTTTTAACGGAAATGTACTAAAGCTATATTTATCACTGTTCTGCCACTGAAAGTTTCATTGCAGAAGTGATTTGTACTTTTGCGCAGACTAAAGTAGCAATTTGATCAACTGTTTTACTAATAGCGACATTAAGGCTTCACAATAGAAGCAGGAGCGTAATGGACATTGCCTACTCATTTGGATACATTCTGCTATTTTATTGGAGAAATCGCATTTTACAAAATATTTGAGCCAGTTTAAAAGAAATATGGATCTGAAATAGTAACATAGTAAGTTTTAAACAATTGAAAGAGCGAAAAATATAGAAGCAGCTACAAACGATCATCGTATTTTTGGGGTTTTCAACGAGTTCTACGGATCTCTAAACAAATAACCATAAGTGTGGTTCCATACCTGCAATAAGTACGAAATAAAAGTGATTATGAAGACTTGAACTGCATTAGTGGTACAGGTTTTACTTGGACCTTTAGAAGAGTGAAACTTAACGCTTTGATGTATTAAGGTTGAAGTTGCAAGTTAAAGCTGCTTCTCATAGACGCCATGTTTACAAGACAATTATTTATCATTACTTGAGAAACTTATAGGTTTTTATCACAATTGGAAGTAAAATATTGCTACATATAGAACAAGGAACTTTCTAAATACAAATGTAGTCAAGTATGTAATTTCAATATCGTGTAGGTATGTGATATAATATTATTCATGTAATAATATTTTACATATTTTACGATATTCTGAGGTAATTATTAAGGCACGTTAAAACTACGCCAATAATATTAACTATATGCACGATAAACTGATCTGCGTTTTTAGCCACTTGCATATAATACAAAATACAGCTCAAAAACACTTATCTTCATTTTACTTATTATTTATTTGTATTCAGTAATGTCTGACTCAGAAACAACAGATGTATTGAATAAATAAAAGAGACAAGGTGAATGATCAGTGATCTTTTATTCGTTCAGTTAAAACTTTCATTCATTCAATGAGCGCCACAAGAGCTTTAGTGTGGTGTTAATTATTAGTTGCAGCTCCTTTAGCGCTTTTATGTCACAATTATTAAGTTCCAATGGAGCTGTAGGTTGCAAAAATTGTGCCCCTTTGGCTGCAAAGCGGCTGCATAAGTTCTGCAGTGCACGCTCTGGCGCTTAAGCTTGGCGCCTTTGGAAATAATCGGATTAGCTCCAAAGCTCTTAAGCAACTAGTTTGTGCTAGTTGGGAATGTACTACAAGAGTCTCGGTAAAGGACAATTCAATTCAAATCCAAAGTTTTATTTTACAATATGAATACGAGAAAATTCGTGAATAAAAATAGACACAAAATAATCTTGAATCTGAATGTCAAAAGTTTAAACTTTGGGTAGTAATAAGCTATTTCAGCTATTTGTGGTAGAGAAAGGATATAGTCATTATGAAGTCTTTAAACAAATTTTAAAACTCAGGAGCTATTTTTAGACGCATCATTTTTCATTTCATTGTAAGTGTAACCTGTTGATTGTAAATAGCACCTTTTAAGTTCTAGGCCAGCTTTAGATTGGCGTTCCGCTCTTTTAAAATATTCCCACGCCTTAGCCATTTTCCGCCCGACTGCAGGAGTACAGGCCTCTCTTTCAGAAGGAGGCTTAGTCCATTTTCCATCGCCATGGTGTGCGTTTTGGCGGACTTTGTGGAGCAAGTAGCCACTTTACTTTCGGATTTTTTAAAAGGCCCCTTACTTGGCCTAACGACTGCTGTTAAAGGACAACCAGGAACCGACGGTTTGACTTGCCCTTCGAAACACAAAGGAGCTCAGAAAAATGTGTCGCTAGGCGGTCACCTATCCAAGTAGTGACTGCACCCGACGTTGCTTAACTCCGCGTTTCGTTTTCGACAGTCGACTGTAACACGACCTGATAAGCAAAGATTTGCATGTAATTATCAGTTTTGACTCTTTCCTATTTTATGTAGTTGCCACAATGATAAATGCGGTTATAAAGTATATTGAATAATTTATATAAGTTTAAAATTAAAAGTGTACATTATTGCGATGTCGTTTCAATTTAAGACCTTTTGGCGTTGTTGACAAAGATAACATTTTGATATTACCATTATGTCGTACTTTTGTGGATTTATCGACTATAACTATAACTTTCACTTTTACAAACTTAATGTACGAAACATTAAGATATAGTAAAAGTGAAACCACAATTTCTGAATAATTTTCTTTACTTTGTTACAAATTGTATCAAGTTTCTTAAGTATTCTTGTATATATATATATATATATATATATATATATATATAATCTGAATCTCGGAAACGGCTCTAACGATTTTCATGAAATTTAGTATGCAGGGAGTTTCGGGGACGATAAATCGATCTTGCTAGGTTTCATTTTTAGAAAACGTCGTTTTATCCGTGTTTTTTGGCAGTGATAAACTGAAAAATATGACTCTTCCTGACATCTATTGGCAAGTAGTAATAAGCAACATTAAAGCTATTTGACAATAGATAGCGTTATTAAGCAACGCTTAAGCTACTGGACAATAGATGGCGTTGTTTAAAAAAAAACGAGCAACGCTCGGTCCTCCAGGTACTTATAATTATACAACCACAAAACTTGCAGATTTATAGCTTTAAATGAAACAGAGTTGGCAACTAAAATCTTCATCAATTATGTAACATAAGTGCTTTCACGATACGTTTACATTTGTAGTAATATTTTTTTTTTTTTTTTTATACCACTAAGGTGGCAAACAAGCTTACGGCCCGCCTGATGGTAAGCGGTCACCGTAGCCTATGGACGCTTGCAACACCAGGGGTATCACTTGCGCGTTGCCGACCCTTCAGAAATCTAATAACTTCTTTCTTGAAGAACTCCATACTGTAGTCCTTGCAGAAAACCTTGGCAGGGAGCTCATTCCACAACTTAAGCGTTCGCGGGAGGAAGTTTCTCTGAAACCGCACAGTACGCGACCATTTAGGTTCTAAAGTGTGAGAATGAATTCCCTGCCGATGGCGAGCGGTGCGATGGTAGAAAGTAGCCGTGGGCATCATTTCGAACAATTCCTCAGAACACAACCCATTGTACAAGCGGTAGAACACACACAGTGAGGCAAAGTCTCTCCTCAGACTTAAGGGCTCGATACCGCAAGTGAGTTTGGAATCGTCGACAATTCTCACAGCCCGTCGTTGAACCGAGTCAAAAGGGCCAAGCTGGTATCCGGGTGCACCTGCCCAGAGATGGCAGCAGTACTCCATATGGGGCCTAACTTGCGACTTGTAAAGTAACAACCTTTGCCCCGACGTGAAGTACTGCTTCGCTCTGTTGAGTACACCAAGTTTTTTGGACGCCAGCTTCACCTTATCTTGTAAATGATCTCGGAACTGAACATCGCTGGAGATGTCGACACCAAGGATCCCAATGCTCTTGGAGATGGAGAGGGGAGTGTTCTGGAATTGTGGGACCACAGCGAATGGAGTTTTCTTAGCGGTGAACGCGCACACTTGTGTCTTTGTAGGGTTGAATCGGACCAAGTTTACCCGTCCCCAGTCAGAGACCTGGGACAGTGTGGTCTCGATTTGAGACACAAGTTCTCCGCGGTTTTCCTCCACAACGGAACGAGGGATGTTTGCACGACCCGTGTAAAAAGCGTCTCCAGTACTGTCATCTGCATAGCAATGTATGTTGTTGATGTCCAACATGTCATTGATATGCAGTAGAAACAGCGTAGGAGACAGCACAGAGCCTTGCGGGACACCAGCATTAATGTCCATGCTATCAGAGCAACTACCGTCAACTACGGTTCGTATGCGTCTGCCGGACAAAAAGCTAGCCACCCATTTGCACAAACCCTCGGGCACTCCGTAAGATGGCAACTTCGATAGAAGACCGCGGTGCCAGACCCGATCGAACGCCTTCGCTATGTCCAGGCTACATGCCAATGCCTCCCCCTGACTCTCAATGGCTAGTGCCCATCGGTGTGTGAGATACACTAGAAGGTCACCAGTCGAGCGACTGTGGCGAAAGCCATATTGACGGTCACTGACCAGATCGTGTACTTCTAGGTATCTTAGAAGCTGTGTGTTGATCACACGCGCCATCACCTTAGAGAGGAGAGAGGTAATAGCGATAGGCCTGTAATTCGATGGATCTGATCTATCGCCCTTTTTGGGCACCGGGTGCACATTCGCAGTCTTCCATGTAGACGGAAATTGCCTAGTGTGGTAGGAAAGCGCGAAGAGGCGCGTGAGTACAGGACATAACTCAGGAGCACACTGCTTAAGCACCACTGCTGGTATACCGTCTGGCCCACTCGACTTATGAACGTCTAGAGAAAGCAACGCCCGCCTGACCTCCCGCTGCGTTATGGAGATTTCCGGCATGGACTTACCGCACCACGGTATAGTAGGTGGTACAGAGCCTTCATCGCTCATATTCGAGTATTATAATATATCTATATTATAATATAATATAATAAGTATTATAATAACTCTACAATATTGAAAATTAGATTATATGAATGCTTGACTCCATCTTCTTGATATGTCGCTGTTCACAATATGTAAACTATAATCAATACAATTGATTATAGAAATTAAAATCAATATAAATGACAATTATTTCTAAATTGGCCAATTTTTCACACATCCAAATTTCATCATGGCCCTAGAAAGATTCTCCACTCCCAAAATATGATGAATCATGATTTGATTTTTACAAAGCTCATCAATATCAATAAATACTTTCATAGCAAAGATGTAGTCATAAGATTTACCTCAAGCCAGAATTTGAACCTGCGACCCTTACATTCCGTGTAAGTGCTCTACCACTGAGCTACCGAGGCACAAATCTGACTGATGAAAATCCCAACCACATCTTTGCTTTGAAAATACGCTTGTAAAGAGCGTTACATACAAATCAGATTGATGTAATAATTTATAAGTCACTAGGAGTTGTATTTATTATAAGCTAAAACTAACTCTATGTGCATTATTTTAAAGTAGCTAAAGAATACTTAGCGTAATATTTTTATGATAACATTTGCAGTAAAGTATAGTCCGTGAAGTTTCGAGCTCGTGAAGGTAGCGCTTTTTTTTTATTACCTCTTTACAATAAAGTATAGTTTGCATCTTCTGACGTTACTGAAATTACACTTTGTTCCTGAGGGATATTAAGCCACCCGTCGCGATCATGTTGCGTCTCTTCATGCAAAATGGTTCCCTTCCTGTTTACCGATCCCTATAACGTTATTCACTGAAAGTGTATCATGTGTTTATTTTAAATTTATTTTGCTGCTATCCATACCTACGTGTTCATGTTCGTTTCTGCAACTAGAAATTCAGTGCCCTATGGATGGCCAATAGTTGTAACCTGAATACTATGTAATTGTTTTATCTTAGAATAAACATCTAGAAAAAAAAAGAAGAAAAAAAAATTTTAAAAAGGAGGAGGAAGGAGGGAAAGTACCTTAAATATTACTGATGGCAAACTTTACTATAGAAGAAACATTCCTTTACTTTCTGAAATACCTAAATAAAACTTCGTTTTAAGATTTATACAAAAATCACCTGCTTCAACCAGGAATCGAATCTATGAAATTGAACTTTATACAACTTATTAGTATAATGTTCAGTTTTCAATAAAACCTTATGTCTCTCTGTTTTTGTCTATGTGACATTTTAATCAACCTTGGCTATCTATTTATATCTATAGCTATTTAAAAAAAAAATCTGGTTCGTATTTTCGATGATAAATTTAAAATTAATATAAGTGAATATTCAATTAGAAAACAATTTAATAAAATGAGCAAATATTTTAGCAAAATAAAATGCTTGCGTTTTAATATAAATGTTACTTGAAAGGTTCTGATTAAATATGGATAAACGAAATTAAATAAATTCGGAGATCTCATAAATGAAGCTGAGAATTAAAAATGTGCAATTTTATTTATTTCAAATACCTATTTATCTTTTATTCTTGATAAAAAAAAGGAAATTTCAGACGAGTCACAATAATCAGTTTAAAATGAGATATTCAATAAGTAGTTGCACGCATTCTTAAAATTTAATTAGTTCGGCTCGATTTTAGGTTCATCTTTTATTTAGGGCGGACCTTCATATATAAACTTAATAAGTACAACATAACCATTATACATATACAAAAGGTGTGTTTTGTTTACTGCTTCTAGTGATGAGCAAAGCAAGACCAAGACCAAGACTAGAACAGTCTTGGTCTTGGTCTTGGTCTTGCTTGTTCAGTCTTGGTCTTGGTCTTGCTCAAATCTGTCTGGTCTCGGTCTTGGTCTTGGTCTTGCTGTATTTTGTTTGGTCTTGGTTTTAGTCTTGGTCTTGCCATAATTTCTTAACGAACATCTTTCAAAACATTTTGTAAACATTTTATTTTTATTCAACAAACATTTTTAAACCTAAATTTACTATCTTTGAATTAAAAAAAGTTCATTAAAATATTATTTCTTATTGTTATTCAAAGATGGATTGTGAATAGATAGTTTAAAATCAATCATTATTTTGTAAAATACTTTATTTTATTGCACTTTAAAAATTTAGTATTTAGTATTGCTGAATATAATTCTAGATTTCAGTACTTTTTTTCGTTCTTTAGCAGGCGGATATTTTTTAAATATAAATATTTTATCTCACATAGAAAAAGGCGAGTTACTGTGAAAAAGAAATTTTGGTTGAGTCTTGCGTATTTAATCTTGGTCTTGCATAGTCGGTCTTGGTATTAGTCTTGTTCTTGTCCATATTGTCTTGGTCTTGGTCTTGCAAGTCGAAGAATGGTTTCGGTCTCGGTCTTGGTCTTGCTTTTTCGCAAGACCAAGACCAAGACCAATATTGCTCATCACTAACTGCTTCAATGCTATTCATGTCATAATCCAGCCTAAAAATACATAAATTCTGTATTACACACAAAAAACTCTTGGCCAATTCTCTTTAGTTGGATTATTTACATTAAGTGCACCATTTTCATTATGTTGGTGAACTAAACGCCACTGAAATATCATCCATATCGTAAGAGCCGTTTGCAAAAAACCCATTCTATATTAAGTATTAAAGTTATAAGTTTTGGTTGTTGCACCATCTGTTGTTTCCTCAGGGATGAATTCTATCTAGATAAAATAAGTTGAATAAAAAATAAATATTGAAGAAGAATGGGTAAATTGGTTAAAAAAAATAAAGTCTGCCCCCAGGGTCGTCATACCAATCGACAATTTGAAAGAGTACAATAACATTTATTTTATGGGACCGTAAGCATCTGACATGTAGAAATTGACATATACTGCTGTACACATCCATTAAAACTAATCACAGTTTAATTTTGTTCAGGGGCATAATTCTCATGCTGATAGAGATAATCTCAAATTCGAGATATGTTTAGTTGATTTATTCATGGCTGGTTAATCGCGGTAACTGTTTTAGTCGATAGATCGACTAGTTTAAACTAGATATGTCGAAAAAATATGGCGGGTATCGTTTGCAAATAGTTTTTTGTATTCTTAGAACCTCTCTTTAGGTCTCTCTCCCAATGAACATATGTCGTTTCAGGACATCGAGTGGTCTGTAGCAGTAGAGATAGGATGTCGCACGGAAAGTGGTATAAAAGGTTCTGACTCCTTTGCATACCACTTTCTAAGTTTGAGATTGAGACTTCTTCTTAAAATCCTAAGAATACGAACAGCGGCTTGCAAACGATATCCGCCATGTTTTTTTAACATATCTGGTTCAAAATATCGATCTATAGACTTATACAGTTACCGCGATTAACAAGCAATGAGTAAATCAATTAAACGTATATCGAATTCATCTAAACATATCAGCACGAGAATCAGGCCCCAGATAACTGTTTAGATTCTAGTTTTGTATTCGAATGTATAACACTGTTTAATAAACATCTATTATAAAACATATCAACTTGCTATGGCATAATTTTTTTTTACTTTTCCATTCAAAATGTTCATCGATGAACTTACACGCGAATTTGCTTCCTCTTGAAGATACCCTTTTTTTGCACTGAGCTGCTTATTGCTTTATATAAGTATAAACCTATGTGTCAAGAATCTTTTCTTTTTTAATATTTTTTACCTCATACCTTACCTTTAAATTAAGTATATTTAATTTAATTTCCTGTGGGTTATTTTTTTTGCTGTACTACAAAAAAACTCTTTCAAATGCACTTTGTCAATCCTGTGGGCAGACTTTTAGTTTCTTGGAACTAGCTCCATTAGCTTTTGCCCATTCCCCTTTGACTTGGATAAGTTCATTAATTTTATTCAACTACATGGTTTTTAGTATTTCAAGAATAGGCAATAAACGGTTTTACAAAAGGGTTTAAAAATATTATTATAAAAGACGCTTGGCAAAATATCAGAAAAATGGTGCCAATATTTAAACGAGCCCTCTCGTGTAGGCCTGAATAGGGCAAATAAGAATGTTTTATGATAATGTTCAATCGTGATTTGGATGCTGTCAGCCCCTGTCATTTTACCTAAATTGTCCTTTGTTAAGTGTTACGTCACGAATATCAAATAGAAAGGGACTTTTGCTTAACATTTTGCAATACGTAGGTGTCTGACAAAAAAGGTGTGAGTTTTTCTTTTAGCTGTTGACCATTTTATAAAAGGTTTTTTATAAATGACTATTCATTATAAAAATATTCAAGCATCTATTATTTAATATCAACGTTAAGTGTCTTATACACCGTACTTCACCAATAACTTTGGAACAAAATTGATATTTTTATTAACAATCTGTCAGTTATATGCATATACAGGCACTTATGTGGTATTTTATTATAAAACATTATAAGGTCAAGATTACGTGCAATAAAATTTTGCGAAAAATTGCGCCTAAATTATGTGTTTTTATTTAATTAATTCAGGAAAATTAAACCAATTATTATTTTTTTACTAGCATCGAAAAATAACAAAGCAATGATAATCTTCTTTTATTTTTTGGATCATAAAACGTATGTATCTCATAATCATTATAATTTCTTCCTTTACTTGAGCTTGGTACCTAATCAACTACAATATAATAATATGTATACCATTGAACAGATCTGTATGTACATTAGGCAAGACATTAGGTAATATACTGTTTATAGCTTTCAAGATTTTAATATTAAAAATACAAAAAATTAAACTGACAAAATAAAAAATTTCACCATTACATTGAAGTCGAATCACCTATTTATGAAAATTATTTTAATAATCTTCGATAATTCTTCTTTTGGCACCGACTCAAAGTGGGTTTTGGAATTTAGTTATAAAGACTTAAAATTTTATTTTCTTTTTCAATTTCCATTATAGTTGGTTTAGTTCTCTCTCTCTCTCTTCAGTTAATATACTTATATAACAAAATTGTATATAAATATCTATTTGTTTTCTGCTGCGGAGTTATCGTCTAGCTTTAACCAAAGGGCGCACTACAAATTTTAATCGTTGCGATTTTTAAACTGCGAAATAAAATCGCAAACGACGTTAATATCGATGTTTTCGCAGTGCGCGGGCTCTTGTACTATAGTGTTGTTCACAAATTGACTATTATTATTCGATTAAAATTCGTAGTGCGCTATTAGTCTAAGATTGCGCAACCCTTCTGATTTCCACAATCGTTTATTCGATCTGATTGAGAGAAATCTAAAAGAAAAGAATTAGCTTAGACAAATATCAAGCAAAATGAACTGCATACCTAATGGTATATTTGGAATCAAACAAAGTTCTTGTTGATATTCTCCAGTTGGCCATCCCATCAAAAATTCTTCTAAAAGATTTGCATGTAATTATCATTTTTGATTCGTTCCTCTTTTGTGTAGTCACCTCAATGACATAATGCGGCTAAAGATACAGTGAATAATTTATTAGTTAAAATACGTTATTGCGATGTCGTTTAAGGCTCAACGTTAATGTTAAATACGCTTCAATGGATACTGCTTTTGGGGATTTTTGTTGCTTTAATAAATTATTACTTACATTTGACTAAGAACACGTTTTAATGAATTTTAAGTAGGCGACGCGGAGGATGAAATGAAAACGAAATTTCCGCTTTATTTAAAATTTTGTAAAAAAGATAAAGACTTAACATATTTCGTTGTGAAAGGAAATAGAACTCACCATACATATAAATTTAGTTGGGCTATATTAAGTTAAGTTTAGCTCAACTCAGCAAATCGATACGCGAACAAATGAGGAAACACAAAGAACAAAACAGATTAAAGACAAAAGAAGAACTCATTATAAAAACTGGCGGCATAAGGCAAGTTCAAAAAGCTATAAACGACAAAAAAGAGTGGATACCAAAACTCAAAGACAAAAAGGCACTCAAAAATACTAAAAGACCGGACATACTGAATATAGCTACATAATTATATAAATCCCTATATAAAAAAAAAACAAAAAAAAAGGATGGGACAAATACCAGAAATCCTAATCAGAGAAGTGGAAGTAGCAATCAATGCACAAAAAATAGATAAAGCACCCGGACCTGACATCACCACAAATGAAATATTGCCACACAACAAAGAGATAGAAGCAAAACAATAAAACAAAAATATTTAACGAAATTCTGAAAACTGAATACATACCCACACAGTTTAAAAAGAGAGATATTTACAACATCAACCATTATAGGCCTATCAGTGTAATGTTGCAAGGTGTTGCTAAGAAGATTGTCTACAAAGCTAGGTGAAGTGCAACCTTTTGAGCAAGCAGGGTTTAGAAGCGGTTTGTTTGTTATGAATCATGTACATGTAGTGAAACAGATAGTATAAAATACGAAGAGTACAACTTACCACTATATTATGCGTTTACTGACTATAACAGGGCATGTAACTCGCTCGAACATAGCTGAATATGACATTACAAGAACAAAGCGTAAAAAATAAATCCATTGGACTTATCAGGAATGTTTATACAAAAAACTCGGCAAGAATTCTTCTAGAGCAAAAAGAAACTAGTATCAACATCGAAAGAGGGGGTCCGTCAAGGTGACCCAATGTCACTTAAGCTCTTCTCAGCAACATTGGAGCATGTATTTCGTTCGCTCAAATGGGACAATATGGGAATAGCGATTGACGGAACTAGACTGCCACATTTAAGTTTCGCAGATGATGTGAACTTTTTTTTCAAGAGTCACCATAAGTCCTAGAAATTATGCTAGATAAGTTAATAAGGATGGCAGTGGGTCTAATAATGAATGCTGAGAAGCCAAAACTCATGACCAACATAAAGTTGGGATAATTATCTTGTTATTGATTGCTAATTGAATATGCGTTAGGAGAAAGGACAGGAAAAGAAACACAGAGATAAGGGAATTGACAGGGGTTACAGATGTCTCAGTAAAAATTAAAAGGTTGAAGTGGAGATGGGCAGGTCATACCATAAGAGGAACAGATAAGTGGAGTTGAAGGGTAACTACCTGGTATCCGAGTATTGGATAAGGAAAGAGAACGGCAAAATAAAAGATGGAGAGACGACATTGAAAAGACGGCAGGAAAGTTATGGACAAGGACTACAAATGACAGATTATTATGGAAGGAGTTGGAGAAGGCTTATTCCAAAAGCATACAGACTAACAGCCAAGTATTCATTGTGATAATGTTTAATTAGGTATAAAGTTTTATAAGATAAAACTAGTTTATAGGATACTTGCATGCAATTGTATGAATAAAAGGCTTAATATGATTATTATTATTAAAACATAAAAACATGATATTTTAGTTTAAAAAAATCAAAGTGTTGGAAAATACAATTACTTCATATTAAATTAGTAAACAAATTTTCAATGTCAATAACAAATCGAAAGACATTAGAGTAGCATAGACCGCTAAAGTAGGCGAAAATGTATGAGCTTTCGCTTACCGTCTATCGACGCCGGCGCCCTCGCTGAATGCTAGCCGATCCGGCAATTCGATTTGGCATTTCTCATTCTGCGTTCGACCAAGAATGTTCTAAAGTTTTTTATATAAAGAATTTTTTGGAAATTTTGTGCAACTATGTTTTTGTTATAGAGTTTTAAATCGGAGTTTGGTGTCTAATTTTCTTAGCTAATAACAATCTAAGGTTCCTCATCTTTTTATACTGTTATAAGTATAGTGGGCTTTAATATCCATATTTCCATATCCTTGTTTCTTCTTGCCACTTACCGTACTTGATTTATGCGTATACTACATAATATGCTTGATAGCAAATGCAGATTAGCTTTTAATACAACAAAGGGGAGGATACGAATTCAATTATTTCACTAAAACAGTCTAAATACATGCACGTTAGTACCTTTAAGTGCTCTCGCGAGTGAAGAGAGTGAGTACTCATTGAGGTAGTTACTCCACGATATTGGCAATTAGACGTATAGTGTTCTTCATTCCATTATGTGAAACTGAGATGTTAAACATTGAATTGGAATTTTGGTTTTGAGAGTTTTATCCTGAATCATTTTCAATTATAAATGGATTAACTAGCAGAATTCACATACTGTTTTAAAGCTGTAGGTGTTTGGTTAATATGATTTTTAACTGACTTTAAAAAAAAAAGAGGTTAGCAATTAAAGCCTAGTGTTAGAATTGCACGATATTCATATATATTAGTCTATGTAAACTTTTAAAAATAATGTATATTGTATGTATGTACCTTTTCTTTAAAACTAGTTTTTTTTCTCTATAGTAGTCGTCTTAATAACGTCTTTTCCAGGCTTATTCACTTTAACATGATGAGTGCTATATGAAGAATAGTGAGATTATTAAGCGACTTTTATTGTCTTTTGTCAATTTCTAAGACATTCAACTTTTTTAAGCATGGTTTTTGTGTTTTATTCTTTATGAGGGAACTTGCAAGCTTATCTTTGAGTCTTTGTAATCTCTCCTTGTATTTAATGCGGCATTTTTATCTTCCTATTTAAACGTTGGGATAGAGGTCCCAGTACAATAAGACTGAAATACATACAACTAGAAAGTTGATCATGTATTTTAGAGTTCCGAGTGAACCATTGTGCATTGGATATGGGTCTAATCTAAAATAAATAAATAAAATAAATATTTTTGGACAATACACACAGCACCGTCTGGTCCCAAAGTAAGCAAAGCTTGTGTTATGGACACCAGACAACGGACACAAATACATACAAATTACTTTTTTTTGTAAATACATACATTTCATACATAACACACCCAGACTCAAAACAAACACAAATGTTTGTCCAGTGCGGGAATCGAACCCACACCCTTCGCACAGCAGCTGGCCACACTACCAACTAGGCTACGAGGGAGTAAAAATCTAAAAGTATTATTTCGGACGCTTTATCATCTGTATATATCGCTGTTTTCACTCCAGCTGTGATAGGCAAGTCTATTGTATACAAAGAATATAAAACTGGTACAATAACAGAACCTTGATGCACTGAATTTTCAATATTGTAAAGTTGTGGCAGTCATTTTCAAATGTAACCCGAAATTTTACACCTTCCAGATATGGTTAAAGCACCAGGAAGAATTAATTTCAATTTGTATTGAAGTTCTTTGTGCCACCACTTATCGAAAGCCTGTTGTATATCAAGGAGAAATACTGCTGAAAGTTTCCAATGTTTGCTTGATTTTATGTACCACTCTATTTGTCTGTTCCGTTGTTAAGTGTTGTGGTCTGATTTCAAAATGATGATCTGGGATTACATTTTTGTCTTCTAATATTGGTTGCAGTCTAGTTAGTAGTATTTTTACAAATACTTTTATTATGAGGGGTAAGAAGCTTATTAGTTGGTAGAAACTTGGCACGGTTCAAGGCTTGCCAGAATTTGCAGCTAATTTATTTGTGATACCTTCCACAGTTTTGAATAGCAATTGAATTTTTGAATAACATTGAACAGTACAGTGAGATCGACTACTACTTTTTAGGTAGATACTAAGATTTTTCTGCTGTAATGCGATCAAAACCAGGGGATATCTTGTTCTTTATATTGTTAACAGTTTCTACAACTTCTTTGGGAGTTACAGGATTAGGGGGAACAGGCAGTTGTTGGTCGCTGTTTATCAGTTTGTCTATATCTGACTCCCTCGCAGCCTAGTTGGTAGTGTGGCCGACTGCTGTGCAGAGGGTGTGGGTTCGATTCCCGCACAGGATAAGCATTTAGGTAATAAACATTTGTGTTTGTCTTAAGTCTGGGTGTAATTATGTAAGATATGTATGTATTTACAAAAAAAAGTAATATATGTATTTGTATACGTTGTCTGGTACCCATAACACAAGCTTTGCTTACTTTGGGGCCAGACGGCGCTGTGTGTAATTGCCAAATATATTTATTTATTAATGTTTATTTATCCTGTTTGATTTCTACCATAGAATATTCATTAGGAGTGAAGAGTTGCTGAAGATACTCGACAATTCTGTTGCAATTGTGTTATAAGAATAATAAATGAATAAAAATGTTAAACCGTACAGTAGTTAAGCTCTGTAATGTTACATACATTTGTTTTATGCAAAACAAACCTTGAAAACCCTATGACATCACTGTTCGTTAATCGTTAGTATTTCAAAGAAGAACGTGATAATGTTTTTCTCATTTTGGCTAAGTGGCTTTTGGAATCCTATTTTCAAATAAATTATATTTTACAATAGATGCAGCTGATAGAAAATCTTTTTTTTTCTATCTAAAAAATTAACCTAGCATCCCTTAAATACAATTACAGTATTTTTCTCTTGGCTGTTTTTGTAATTTTACAAAAACATTTGTGTCTACAAATTGTAATTCTAGTGAATAAACTGAGAAAGATTTGTGATTTCAATGTTTTCAGGCGCCTGAAGCGTGTATTTTAGTAAGATTTTCACTAAAGTAAATATTTCACCCTAATTCTATGATTAACATAGAATAACGTGCTTACTGATTTGGTAAATGTTACAAAGATTAGAGAGCTGTAAAATGGATGGTAAAATTCTAAAATATTATAATAATCTAAAGATAAACACCTCAAATCACAAAAGCTATAATCAAATCAAAAAGGTAAAACGTAAATTTCAACTTAAATAGAACCCTGTTTAGTACTGGTTTCTGATTCATTTCCATAAAACAACCTACTTTTTCACCCCAAATCCACACACAATATATTCGTGTAATAAAAATGTGTAGAAATATCTTTCTTATCACGAATAGTGCGAAAACTACTTAGCCGTTGATAAGTCTAATGTGGAATATAAGTCTGCTGAAAATAAATGGTATATCTGTGTCAAATTTCATACAAATCAGCTTAACTCGGCAATGGCTGAGTTTTAGTATCAAACATATAAACTGACATGCATTCAATGTACAATATTAGTATTATTCAAATACTAAGACTGTTGACGGCTGTCATTAAATATATTTTATTGAAAGGTACCTTCGGGGTATATAAATAGAATTACATATAAAATGCCTGAGGCAGCTCGTGGGCTGTTAAAAAAAATACGTCTGATTATTGATGATTACCTGTGTCAAAAAACCTACTGCAGTATTATCAGCTAGAAATATCTAGTTATAAATGTATTTTTTTTATTTATGTAGGTTTTTGCCTGAGGCGTTCTATTTCCCTACTGCAAGGGCAATGGGGAATGGCCTATCCTTCCTACCTTCCTAGAGTTCCTAGACCCTATTCCGCCGTGCTACCCCAATGTGAATTTTGCTGTCAAACTTATGGCCACTCGACTGTCAGAGATTTTAAGTCATTTGACTTGCCTTTACGACTGTTATGTGACTATAGAAAACAGCACAGTGTTAAATAAAATTATTCATTATAGTTATTCCAGTAAATAGTAGTACAGCCATAAAAATTTAAAGGCTAAAATGGAGCGTTTTTATTAAAATGTATCGTTAAGCACATTAATTATCACAGAAACTGGAAGAAAGTAAGTGCCATTAATTTCTTCTGAAGTTGAAAATAAACAGTTTGTTTCCTTCTGCAGGATTATATTTTCATTTAACGTACTTACTTAATGCATGGTTTCATCAAGAAGCAGTTATGTAAAAAAAATATTTTTAAAAATTTACTCATCGCGAAAACAATAAAAGCAACATTTAATGTATCTAGGTTTTTAAAAAAAAAAAATTAAATTACTAGTGAAGGTTTAAATGTTGCTAGCGTAAAATTAGAGCTCCCGACATGATATCAAATATATCACGTAAAACGCACGTCTCAATATAGAAACTATCTCAAGAATGCTGTCAAAAAGGCAATATAATAATTAATTGTTGGGACAAAACTATTTCCAGCAAGCGGTCCGCAGCAAAAATTTATGTGGGCATTATTATTGAAAACTACCCTCAGACCCAAGTCCGGCAAATTGACTGGCTGGCTGGGCGGGCGACACTCAGTATAGGGTGAACAAACGTGAAGTGGGGTGTGTGGGTGAAGAAATATACTTCCAACATGGAAGTATTTAGATTTGTATTTTATTTACAGCTTCATAAAAAAAACAATTTATTCATTTTAACACAACTTAAGTAACACACAACTTGAACTCAATTTAACAAACTAAAACAAGTAGGTATTATGTATGTATGTTGTAATAGTTGCCAGCGGCCTCGCCCGCCATAAATTTAGTTATCGGCGTGGGATTCTTACGGAAACTCCTTGATTATACTAAAGAAGTTTGTTACAGCAAGCTATAGCTGCAGCTATAGTTCGTTTATTTCGTGGAATTCGGTTTTAGTTATTCAAGCGGGAACTTTCCTATGACCTCCAGTTCTGTCCTGGGACTCAAACTATCTCCATACGAAATACCATTTAAATCGGTTTAGCGGGTTAAGCGTGAAAAGGTTACAGACAGACAGACAGATTAACTTTCGCATTTATAATATTAGTATGGATTCTTCTGGACGTTTGTAAAGTCACTGAACTTCTAAACGGCTGGACCAATTTTGGTGAAACTTTTTGTGTGTGTGAGTTGGTCCCTAGATGGTTTAGATTCACAATTAGACCCGGTAGGTAGCGCTGCAATCAGGTTCTGGGTTGTTTAAAGGATTTCGAAGATTTTTTTGTCTGTATTTGAGTGAGTGTTGTTACTGTTATGTTGTAGATAGAACAAATAAATCTATTGTTTTTATCATCCAAATGAAAAACTAATTCTCGTCAAATATAATTTCCGAAATTTTTACTAACATAATAAAGCTAAAGAGTTTGTTTGTTAGTTCGTTTGTTATTCGTCTGAATGCACTTATATTTGGAACTACCAGTCAGATTTGAAAAAATAATTTTGCCTTTGATAACCCAATGCTTGGAGCAGGTTATAGGCAGTTTAATATTACGCTACGACCCTTAGTAGCTTAGCAAAAGGGAAAATCGGAAAGAACGCTAAACTAAAACAAAATATAAAATAACGCGGGCGAGTGAAGAAAGTTTATATGTGGTGATTAGACGGAAATATCAGATCACGCGGGTAACATCGCGGGAAACCTGCTAGTAATTTAATATGCATCCTAATATTTTAACTACACATTAACAGACCTGCAATTTGCAGGCAAGAAAAAACCATCGTCAAAACTTTTCTATTAACATTTTCAGCAACTTCACAAATTAATGTCTGAGAATTTCGTGTCTCTGGCAATCCTTGTGAATCCCAGCTATTGTCTACTTGTCACTAAGTTTTTGTCTTTTGTACCTTCTTCACTGAAAGACATTGTATAAAACCCTCGTTTGCAATTAGTTGCTTCCGTTGATTATAAGTAAAGTTAATGCTTTCCAACCTAATAAAAAAAAGAGAAAGTTTTTTTTAATTGTTTTTTATCTGGCTCTTTTAATCGAACACTAGTCTTTTACGAATTTTATAGGTATAATATTTAGTTAAACGGCCATACCTCGGTACAGGAATACACTTTTTTGAACTCCGCCTCATTTGGTTAAAATGTATCTCGTTTAAAAACTACGAAACCCCATCAATCATAACAGATAACCAAAGATTAAAATGACAAAACAGAAATAGGGTTTTCATCGAAGATTGTCATGCAGGGTTTTGCACATAACAAGCATGAAATGAATCCATTATATTTGATGTTTTGGACGAATCCATCAATCACAGCACAGCTCGTTCGACGTTGTCGTGCGAGACAGTTTGCGGGAGTTTGTCGAATCTTATCTCCCGGCTGAGCCAACGATGCGAGTAATAGCTATTTACCTGCCGCCTTCTCATGTTCCGGGGATTATCTCCTTTCTTATTTTGATTCTGATTCTTTTCGAGATAAGAGTGAAAGATTAGAGAGGGTCGTTCGTTTATCGCTATTCCGAGATGTCGTTTAGAAATATTTTAACAAAATTGACGGAAGACATTTCATTTATTTCATGTTTTGTTGCAGGATCATACAGGATTTTATATTTCTTGTCAGACTGTTAATTATTTATAAAAGAAAGTAAACGCTGCTTTGTTTTTTTTTTTTAAATAATTGTCTGTCACCAATGGTAACTTATACCGGAACGTGATACTTTACTGCTGGTACGAATAAACGAGTTTAAATAAGTCATCATACTATGAAAAGGGTTAGTGCTTGGTGTTTATCTGAGTAATAGAATACTTGTAAAGCAATTAAAGAGGATAGCATGTTAAATGCCCAATCAATAGCTGTCGGAAAAAAAAGATTCTCTAATGTGGAACGAGTTTCACAAGTGGAGTTCTTTTTTGGTTTCGTCAATGGTAAGGCTAAATGCCTTAAAAAAGGGAACCCTTATAGGATCACTTTGTTGTCCGTCCGTCCGTCTGTCAACACCCTTTTATCAAGCTAAAATTTATATCAAATACTCAGGTCTACTGTCACTTGGATCTGTGAAAAACCAAACTTCTAAGCCAAAAGAATCAGTCGAATTGAAAGATACAGCCGTTTATGCCACAAATTTTCAAAACTTGCAAGGGAATCAAAATCTAAAGGGTACTTCCCGTGAACTCAGAATCTTGAATTTGGTGCGAAGTACCATCTTATAGCACAGATAAAGGAAAAATTGCGAAAATATTTTTAATAATTTTACAGTTACTACCCCTTTCCTCATGAACGCGTAGAGGTATTAAATTGAAATTCATATAAAATACTCAGGATTATAATACCTTTAAGCTGTAACAAAATCAAACTTCTATGTCAACGAAATCAAAAGAAACAGCAATTTAAGCCGCATATTTTCAAACTCACAACTAACCACTTATATACCTACAGGAACCCTCGGTGCGCGAGTCCGACACGCACTTGGGCGGTTTTTTTTTAAACAAATCCTGTTTTGTACTGTTGTTATCGGGGCCGCGGCTTACGTACGAAACGCAACCCGTTTTGTGTTTCTGGCAACACTCTATGGTTGTCATTAGTCTGCAAAAATATTAAACCTCTGTAAAAATATATGTTATGTTTGTTGTGATTTCGCTTATAAACAAGGTCAGTATTGCGTTGTAATTAACATAATTAACCGTGTATGTACAAGTGCCAATGCCAAGGTCGTAAAATTTTGTTTATATTCTAATTTTAAGTTAGATCTTGCCCCTACCTTGTCCTACCTATGTCCACTCTCAGTTTAAACTGTAACTAAGTGCTCCCTTTGGTCTCCTTAGAAGACATAGGACAGAGAGACGTGTTTTTTTTGGTAAACGTTGCAGCAAGGCCTTTTACAGTATTCAGATACACCCTTAATATTTCTTGGTTCGTAACTAATAATGTTATTAAAATTATACACCAAACAGGTCCAATAGAATAGATTGCTTGGTAGAAGGTAAGCAGTAATACACTATAAGAAATAATTCTTATTTATTTTAATGGTAGTAACATTGGCACAGCTTTGCATTATTTCCTGTTGAGGGGAGTTGTTGTGTGCAAATTTTTTTTAATTTTGGTGCATGATATCGCATTTCGTGGATATAGAAATATTTAATACATAATTTTATCTCAAAAAAATTAAGAAAATATGTGTGATTTAAAGAGAATATTTGGTCTCTATTCAGAAATTAAACAGCAAAGTCTAAAAGCAGTAACCCTTTTAATCGTGTGCTAGTATTGTGTTGTTTTACGAAACAAACTCTCGTAAGGATTTTTGTTTATATTACTGGACCCTTAATCCGTAGTCTGATTCGCACTTAGTAAATTTTGACACCGTATATTAAAAGGGTTTATCATAACAAAATGGCCCCAATTATTCATCAGAAACCTTTTTAATGGTGTGCCGTATAAAATAACAGCACAACTTCATTTATTTTTTCAATTAAGAATAACACCCCCGTCCCGTATCGTTTAATTTACGCTTTCCATTTGCCCCTTATTTAAATTGTAAAATTAAAATATGTAGAAAAGTAATACAAAATATATGCAATAATAACTTATTATATATTTTTATAACCTTCTGCAGTCTGATTGAATACAACATTACAATAACAATATTCTCGGCTTTCATTCCAATTATAATTTTTTTATAATATTTATTTACCACTAAGGTGGCAAACAAGTTAGCGATCCGCCTGATGGTAAGCGGTCACTGCAGCCTATGGACGCTTGCAACACCTGGGCCATCACTCGCGAGTTGCCTGCCCTTAAAAAAACTAATAACTTCTTTCTTTAAGAACCCCATACTGTAGTCCTTAGAGAAAACCCTGGCAGAGAGTTCATCCCACAGCCTAAGCGTTCACTGGAGGCAGTTTCTCTGAAACCGCACTGTACGTAACTGTTATGGTTTCTTAGGAGTGAGGATGAATTCCCTGCATATGGCGAGCAGTGCGATGGTAGAAAGTAGTCGTGGGCATTATTTCAAACCATTCCTCATGACACATCCTATTATACAAGCGGTAGAACACACACAGTGAGGCAAAATCTCTCCTCAGACTTAAGGGTTCGATACGGCTTGTGTGTCGACGATTCTCACAGCTCGTCGTTGAACCGACTCAAAAGGGCCAAGCTGGTATCCAGCAGTACTCCATATGGGGCCGAATTTGAGACTGCCGCGAGGTAAAGTACTGCTGCACTCAGTTGAGTACACCAAGTTTTTTGGATGCCAGCTTCATCTTGTGTTGTTAATGATCTCGAAACTGAACATCGCTGGAGATCTGACAAGCTCAAGGAACTCAATGCTCTTGGAGATAGTGAGGAGCGTATTCTAGAACTGTGGGATCTCACGAATAGGGTTTTCTTAGCGGTGGACGCGCAGTCTTGGGTCTTTTTAGGGTTGAATCGGAACAAGTTTTCCCGTCCCCAGTCAGAGACCTTGGACAGAGTGATCTGAATTTGAAACATAAGTTCTTCGAGCTTTTCCTCCACAACGAAACGAGCGATGTTTGCACTGCCTGTGTTTATTACACATCTACAATACTGTCATCTGCATAGCAATGTATGTTATTTATGGACAACACGTCATTGATATGCAGGAGAAACAGCGTAGGAGACAACACAGAGCCTGTGTTGTAGTTCAACCACCCCGGTCTTCATCCTCCAGAGACTTTCTTTACACAGGTTAGCGGTTCAGCCTCCCAGAGCTGAGATAAAGTAAATCCTGGGTTCGGGAACCCGTACAACCTGCAGTCGACCAGCGGTCAGCCGTTTCATCAGGCCTCCCTGACTGCCGTACCATCACGCCGAGCAATGAAAGCAACGAGCACCGCCGGTCCTCCGCTGCCTTCGCAGCGCATCTTAAAGAGCTTGGGCATCCTTACTCAATATTTTTATCTCTCATTGCTGCTTCACATCGTTGGTAAATACTGTCAAGATTAAAAACTTTAATCAAAAAGAGCAATGTATACAGGTCAGAATCGTCTCGGAAACAGGTGTTTCTTATTGACCTGTCCTCAAGTCAGTTATTGTAAAATCTTCGAACTTGAGATTGTTTTTTTAAGGATTATCCCCCCAAGCTTTTCTCTTGGCAGACCCGATAATACAACAAAGATAATAAAACCCATAGATACGCCTATCAACACACTTAAATTTTTTTTTAAATTTTGCCATATATTTTTCAACCGGTTTAGTATATGAAGAAACATTTATACCCGGCTTTGTAAACAAACGTTGTTTACTTGCTTTTAGACATACAATGTAAATTAAACAAATAACTTAGTTAGCCCGGACACAGCCCTCTAATGGATGCCTCGTATTCATTGTTTGACTGATGTTTACTAAACGAAATTATTAGCCTCGGCCATTTGCAATATGAGATTTAATGCCCAAATTAACTAAATTAGAAACTTGAGGGCAGGAATTGGCCGACCCTTTGTAACCATCCATCTTGAAATTCAAATCTTTAGTGCCCTTTTGTTTACATGCATTTGATTTAACTGTTATTTACCAGGTATTGATTTAATAAACGTAGAGTGGTTTTAACTCGAGTTTTGCTTTTTGACGAAAGTGGTCCAGTCCTGTAATAAAACTTCTTTAATCATAATCACTAAACTCAAAAATCCATAAAAAAGGGAGTCCCTAGACATAAATTAGGTAGGTATGTAGTAGTAAGCACTTATTTTGTGTCTAGGGACAGACATAAAGCTAGGTGTATTCTTTCATCGCAGACGGAACCCGGTAAACAATTTAACATATTTTTAATATTTCAAATTGTTATAAAATCTAGAATTAAGAAGAAAGTTAGGTAGTAAGGCAGAATCGATTAGATTATTTACCAACGAACCCTTTATTTATATTGATTTTTAGTTAATTATAAGTGTTTAAGATTTATTTATATATCAATAGAGCATATTTTTATATACCTACCAACTTACTTATTAGGCTGCAAATCCCATTTATTTACCTTTAACTGCAATTTACGTTCTGTTAATTGACGCAATTAGAGTTCCTAGGCGTAATTTCTAGTGAAATGCATGAGATTCAAAGAGAATGAACTGGGAGCGATAAAGTGGTCTTGTGTTTATTTGCTAATTAGACCAGTACGCAAAGTCAAACGAACGGAAGCTGCTTTACCGTGCCGCTTAATCTTTTAATCCTCCTGAAGGGCTCTGCACAGCGGTATCATTACGCTTTTTATGCATCAAGCACTCGTACCAAGTTTATAAGAGGAAAACTTATTCATGCTCGAGCCTAACGATAATATACTAATGAATATGCATCATGCATAATGCATATTGCTGCAATTTTTATTAAACACTAAAACGAAGAAGTAAATAAGTATATTTTTAACACACTTACTCGTAAACAGTGACATTACGTGTAGGCAAAGCGGGTGCTAAGACATCGATAACTCCCACGGGCTTTTTCTTTGTATTTTTACTTTTCTCAGAAAAAGGAAGCGGGCGTTTATAGAACCCGCGGGTAATAATGACTTATCAGACCTGTTTTGTGGGCACCGCTCGCGCTCTACGTACATTGTCTATACTGTTAAGTATGTATAAAAGCGTGATCTGTGGTTCAAGATATGAACTGCGTGCCACTTGAGCAATTACAAGTTAAAAATTCAGCTAAAGCTATTCAATTTATAAAATCTCTATATACCGCTAGATGGCGTTTTATTTTATGAAAAACCTACAAACACGATTATAATAGAATGTAAATTCTTAACCTACCCCTTTTCAATGCTTTTTTTCAAGTTTTGGCAAAGCAGTCTTTAAAATTCTATGTGCTATTAGTTAACAATTTTGCTAAAGCATAGCTGTGATAGTGCTTTAATCCGATGTAATGAAAACGCATGTTTTTAATAACAATATATATGTATTTTAATAAAAAAATCATTGAATCGCGATGAAGCTGCACTACTCACACTCGCTTAGCTACAACATATGGCGTTATCCTTGTTTTTACTGTCACATAGTACTGCTTCTTAGTGTACTATTGAAATTATTTAAAAAAAGGTCAAACACAAGCTTACTATGTTTTAAATTTTTGCAAGAGTAATAACAGAAGGTTTACTGTTTCCTTGTAAGAGAAAAAGAATTTGCAAACATTCACTTGGCCATATCTTAACTTTTTAAATCAATAGTCACAGGTCTTTTTTCATATCTAAATAGTGAAAATTTTAGCACCACATGGTAAAAGAACATTTATTTTTTCACTATTAATAATAGATTCCCACTTGTGAAAGGAGACTAAGGATGTTAAGAAAAACGCTAAAATGTCATACTTACTAGTCATTTATTCTTCCCCGGGGCAATGCTAAGATTACAAAAACAATCGGCGATGTTAGGTACTTACATTATTAAGGAAAGCTTTACCAAAATAAAAGCCAAAGCAAGAGACCTCCCTTGTGAAGTGGAGCGTTAAACATTGTGTTTATCTTTAATTACATCGTCGACTCCGACGAATAAATAAAAACCGGAAGATTTTTGCAAAATAATAGCCAGATATAAGGGATGGTACTATTTTCTGAGGGAAAAGTAATCTATATCTATCTCGTTTTATAAATAAAACTAAAAAGCTGTTTATAAAAATATATTTTTAAATTAATAAAATAAACATGACTGCAAAAACATTCAGATCTAAAAATCAATAAAAAAAGTGCACCTAAAAAATAACAACTTTTTAACCATAAGCAGGCGACACTTTTGAATTAAGCAAGTTCAAATAGTAGTACATATAGTTTGCTCAAACTTATCGTATAAATGACTTCCGTCCGCTTATAGTTAAATATTTAGTATGTTTTAGATGCACTTTTTTATTGCTCTTATTTAGTTCTTAATGTTTTTGCAGTCGGATGTTTTTAATTATTTATTTTTGTTGAATAAAGCATTTGTTTAATGTAAAAAATAATCTTTTTAAGTCTGTTATTTAGTGCAAAGTAATATTTCATAAACACAATAGATTTTACTCCCGTCAGTTGAAATCCATATAATCCTGCATATTTATTTTCTCAATTTTCTACATATTTCGTTTCCCCGGTAAGGTACCAGATGACAGAGAGTTCATCTAAGACCCAACCTACTCTTGTGTTGTCATCTAACTTCAATTTTAAGTCCAGGTTAAATCGTAATTAACATAACTAATCTTATGACCAGATAATGAAATTGAATAGTAGGTAGCATCAGTTTTTCCTTTCATATTACATAATATATATAACATGAAAGACGAAATTGATTGTCTGATTCAGTGACATCAACGCACAGCCTAAACTGTTGTGTCTAGAAACTTGAAATTTGCCATGCGAGTTCCTTTTTTATTTACTTAGGCCTCCACTAAAAAAAGATTTTGTAAAATTTATCTACTAAGAGGGTAAAATGGGAGTTAGAAGTTTGTATGGTAACCCTTATTTTAAAAGCTAAATGCAAAAAAAAATGGTAGGTTAAAAATTTAGGTTGATAATTAAGATTGACGTGTTCCGCTATTTTTTCCAAAGTCCACGAGGACGATCACGGGAAAATACTTGTGGTAAAAAAAAAAAAAACAAAAATCTAGGTATTTGTTGTGTAAATATCATATTTATATTTTTATTGTACATTAGTGGGTTTTCTTCTCAAATTAAAGTTTTTCAAATTGTTTCTAAGATAATATGTTAAGGTACATAACCTCGAACCTTTCCTGGGATTTGAGCAGCCTTACATTATATGTATTAAAATAAACAGTAGAAATAAAACAATGTTAAGATCCCTTTCGTTCGAATATCTAAAATTTTCGAGCCACTGGGTTGAATTGTTGGTTCAGATATGGAAAGAATGCTCTAAAAGGATTCTAGTTGTGATGTATCAAACATTGCGGAATTAAGAAATTCCACGCTTTTGTATGCCATTCCAATGTTTATAGATTTACTTTGTATATTTATTAAAACACAGGGTCACAGAAAAAATAACTTTTACCCATAAGGATGACAAAATCAAAAAGGATTTTGTTATTCAGAATCAATGACTATGTTGAAACAAAATGTCAACTGTAAGTTGTTAAAAAAAATCTAAATGGAAAACTGAAAAAAATCAAAAGATGTCACAATTTTTATGACCAAAATCACGAAAGAGAATTCTATAAATGAGGCTGATTCGGTCACCCATCAATATACCTTCCTAACAAATAAAGCATCTTAATCTTACCTTTATACATCACTTAAACGGCCATTGTACGTCACTCGGTAAACAGGGCATGCGAGCTTGAAGTCCATTAGGTGTAAGGGTAAATTTTAAAAATTAAATAAAAAAAAAAATTTTTTAAGTGAATATATATAAATTAATATTCTGTGCCGTTATCAATATCAAGCAAAAAAATAACGTTTGTTGTATAAACCCCCTTAAATATTTATTGTATTTATTTAGAATTACATCTGTCTGTCATCAAATGTCTAACAGTAGAGGCGATTCGTTGGTTCTGGCGCACTTCCCCCCAACCTCAACCCCTCGCCTAAAAAAAAGCTCACCAATTTTTCTGCTTTGTACGACTCGCGCTTGACCACTCTCAAAACATCGTTGGTTCTGGCTCACTACCCTCCAACCCCAATCCCTCGCCTAAAAACTTTTCTGCCCCCGCACGACTCGCGCTTGACCACTCTCAAAACATCGTTGGTTCTGGCTCACTACCCTCCAACCCCAACCCCTCGCCTAAAAACTTTTCTGCCCCCGCACGACTCGCGCTTGACCACTCTCAAAACCACCCCTGTGTCTGGGGTGTGGCGACTCGCGCTTGACCACTCTCAAAACATCGTTGGTTCTGGCTCACTACCCTCCAACCCCAACCCCTCACCTAAAAACTTTTCTGCCCCGCACGACTCGCGCTTGACCACTCTCAAAACCACCCCTGTGTCTGGGGTGTGGCGACTCGCGCTTGACCACTCTCAAAACCACCCCTGTGTCTGGGGCTATGTCGACTCACGCAACCAACCCCTGTGTCTGGGGCTATGTCGACTCACGCTTGACCAAAACTACTGCGTGACGTCACAGTGGCTCCTGTGTATAACTTGTCTCTAGTTTTGTTATGTAATTACATCATTATCGTAATGGGTTATCATGTTTTTCCCCGTTCATAATAAAGTTATTCCTATTTAATTACAATGATGTTGGTGGTGACATTCCAAAAACTAGTCCCCCGAGGGTGTATCTCAAGGTTTTAGGGGTGTGTCCACTCACGCTTTACAAAAACAACCTGGAGACGTGTCGGTTCACGCTTGATATGACTTGATATGTTATACCTACAGAAAATCTTCAATTCAAGTCGGTCGAAGTTTAAAGAGAAAAGCTGATAATAGTGTTAAAGATTTACAACTAGCATTGACGTCATCATGATGTGTCAAATATGTGATTTACAGGTTAAGCAAAGATTCTATGCTCAGCACTTACGATCTAAGAAACACAAATAGAAATGTCTTATTCTTAATCATAATTTACTTTATGTGTCTGTTATATCATTCGTGAAGTATTTATAGCATCAATTGAAGAATCAATATTATTTTATTATTCATGCAGATTTTGATCAGGAAACAAAAGATTTAAAAAATTCTTTTGAATTTTTAAATTTGACTATTAGGAATTGGATAAAAAATGGTGAATTAGAAAATTATTCAGAACCTTTAAGTGATGACATTAAAAATAAAATGTGTAATGACACATAGTGATTTAGAAAAAAAAGAAAATGTAGACCTTAAAAAAAAAAAAAAAAAACAGTTTTTAGAAATGCATGTTAATAAGTTTAATCCCTTACGGGGATCTTCGTATATTCGTAAAAAAGAACGATCAACAATGTTTTAAGAGGACTATATCCTGCAAATACACATTCCGATAGGGTATCATCATACTTGAGGCATTAAAATAAACTAACGTTTAATAATATTCAGTTCCCAATCAAATTATCTGATATACCCAAGGTAGAAAAACAAAATGACATTAGCATTAATATGTTTGAATTAGAGTTTAACAAAGAAAAAAAAACTTTACAAAATGTTCTAATTAATTACAAATTAACTTATTATTTTTAAACACCGGTTGAAATGGTCATTATTGTATTTATCACGCTTGGTAAATAAACAAATAACAAATTGAAATGACACTATTCATATCTGGGCCGGTTGCCGTAACTATTTTTAATCTAAAGTTAATTTAATTAATCACCAGAAACATGCATGTGCTCAAATTTTTACTGAATAACTAGGAATTCATAAAAAAGAAAAATATTGGTTTAATAGGGAAACAAATAATGATGAAATCTATTTTGATAAATTTCAAAGAATATTAAAATTACATTTTATAATATATGCAGACTTTGTAGCTCATTTAAAACCCTCCTATTGTCACCTATTGTGTCCCTGATCCATCGAAGTCATATACGTAAACAATACATGAACATGTAGTTTGTTCTTATGGATAATATATAAAATGTTCATATGATGATAAACTGTCTATATACAGAACATACTCAGAGCCTTATTGTACAAAAATGTTTATGGAAAGCATTAACAAAGATATTAGCAATATACATAGGATAAATTGTTTTCAAAAATGTCCACTTTCTTTAACTAATGAAGAGAAGGAATCTATAAGAAAATCGCAATTATGTTATATTAGGTGATGAAATCACAGTAGACTATGACTGGAATACTAGTAATTTTAGAGGTGTTAGTCACGAATTATTTAGTAGCACAAAGTATCGTGTTCCATTTTTCATTCCTATTCTATTTCACAATCTAAACAATTATGATGCTCATTTTATTGTTCATGCTTTGAATTTTAAAGATTGAGAAATAAAAATAATTCCGCAAAATAAGTAAAAATATAATTCATTCTCATGTAAACCTAATATGTCGTATAGTTCATTTGCGGTTTTTAGATTATTTTTAATTTATGATCTACTAGAGTTTAGATATATAGAATATTATATAAAGACCAATTTGCAGAATTTAGAAATCAATTACAAACGAATTTTAATAAACTTATTAGGAAAGGTGTTTTTCTTCATGAATTTGTTAATTCTTATGAGTCCTTAAAAATTACATCTCTTCCAAATCAAGACGCTTTCTTTAACTCTTTAATACCAGTGTATCAAATTATAATTATAAACATGCTCAAAACGATGTCAGCCCAATTTAAATGTAAAAATATGTTGGAATATTCCAATCTATATTTAAGAACTTATGCAATGCTACTCACTGATATTTCTGATAACTTTAGAATTTTTATATCTAATGTGATATTATTGTAATTATTTATTTTCTTCTTTTTACACTAAGCTGTACACCTATCTATAATATATTTTTGCCACGGAAAATGAGCTCTATTTTAAAATTAACCTGTAACCTTAAGTACCCTGAACATTTACATGATCTTAATTCAGATTTACCTTTATGCCCTGAAAAACATTGTAAACGATTACAGTAAAGATAAGAAATTAGTATCAAAGTTTTATAATAAAACTAAAATATAATTTACTATAGAAATCTCAAACAATGTTTACAACTTACTATGAAGTTAATTAGGGTTCATAGAGTTTTACAGTTTAAGCATAGTCCTTAGTTGAAATATATATAGATTTAAATACACAAGTAAGAACTACAGCTAAAAGTGACTGAAAAAGATTTTTATAAATAATACATTCTTTGGTAAGTCTGTAGACTCTCGAAATACTTCACCATTGTAATACGCAAGTTTCGTTTTATTAAAGTTTAATTATAAAGTAACCATAAATGTTATCATTAGGATAGTCTGAAGTATCGAAAAAAAAATCTAAGTCAGATTTTACATCATTATAAAAATTATCTGTAAATACATATTAAACGAAGCTACCCGTATCAGGGTATTATAACTTGACACTATTATCTTATTTTTTTGTGCATGGTATAATAATGAAAGTTATACATCAAAATTTTTATATTTCCAATATACAAAATCGTAACAAGTATTTCGAGAGTCCTACAGAATTCTCAAAAATTAATAAAACTTGTTGTAGACTTATAATTGCTTGAAGTAATTGCCGAATCTAAAGATTTCAAAAAAGTGAGACAAAAAAAAGAGATTTATTTGGAGAACTAAATAATAACAATTATATCACATTAGATATAAAAATTCTAAAGTTATCAGAAATATCAGTGAGTAGCATTACATAAGTTCTTAAATATAGATTGGAATATTCCAACATATTTTTACATTTAAATTGGGCTGACATCGTTTTGAGCACGTTTATAATTATAATTTGATACACTGGTATTAAAGAGTTAAAGAAAGCGTCTTGATTTGGAAGAGATGTAATTTTTAAGGACTCATAAGAATTAACAAATTCATGAAGAAAAACACCTTTCCTAATAAGTTTATTAAAATTCGTTTGTAATTGATTTCTAAATTCTGCAAATTGGTCTTTATATAATATTCTATATATCTAAACTCTAGTAGATCATAAATTAAAAATAATCTAAAAACCGCAAATGAACTATACGACATATTAGGTTTACATGAGAATGAATTATATTTTTACTTATTTTGCGGAATTATTTTTATTTCTCAATCTTTAAAATTCAAAGCATGAACAATAAAATGAGCATCATAATTGTTTAGATTATGAAATAGAATAGAAATGAAAAATGGAACACGATACTTTGTGCTACTAAATAATTCGTGACTAACACCTCTAAAATTACTAGTATTCCAGTCATAGTCTACTGTGATTTCATCACCTAATATAACATAATTGCGATTTTCTTATAGATTCCTTCTCTTCATTAGTTAAAGAAAGTGGACATTTTTGAAAACAATTTATCCTATGTATATTGCTAATATCTTTGTTAATGCTTTCCATAAACATTTTTGTACAATAAGGCTCTGAGTATGTTCTGTATATAGACAGTTTATCATCATATGAACATTTTATATATTATCCATAAGAACAAACTACATGTTCATGTATTGTTTACGTATATGACTTCGATGGATCAGGGACACAATAGGTGACAATAGGAGGGTTTTAAATGAGCTACAAAGTCTGCATATATTATAAAATGTAATTTTAATATTCTTTGAAATTTATCAAAATAGATTTCATCATTATTTGTTTCCCTATTAAACCAATATTTTTCTTTTTTATGAATTCCTAGTTATTCAGTAAAAATTTGAGCACATGCATGTTTCTGGTGATTAATTAAATTAACTTTAGATTAAAAATAGTTACGGCAACCGGCCCAGATATGAATAGTGTCATTTCAATTTGTTATTTGTTTATTTACCAAGCGTGATAAATACAATAATGACCATTTCAACCGGTGTTTAAAAATAATAAGTTAATTTGTAATTAATTAGAACATTTTGTAAAGTTTTTTTTTCTTTGTTAAACTCTAATTCAAACATATTAATGCTAATGTCATTTTGTTTTTCTACCTTGGGTATATCAGATAATTTGATTGGGAACTGAATATTATTAAACGTTAGTTTATTTTAATGCCTCAAGTATGATGATACCCTATCGGAATGTGTATTTGCAGGATATAGTCCTCTTAAAACATTGTTGATCGTTCTTTTTTACGAATATACGAAGATCCCCGTAAGGGATTAAACTTATTAACATGCATTTCTAAAAACTGTTTTTTTTTTTTTTTTTTAAGGTCTACATTTTCTTTTTTTTCTAAATCACTATGTGTCATTACACATTTTATTTTTAATGTCATCACTTAAAGGTTCTGAATAATTTTCTAATTCACCATTTTTTATCCAATTCCTAATAGTCAAATTTAAAAATTCAAAAGAATTTTTTAAATCTTTTGTTTCCTGATCAAAATCTGCATGAATAATAAAATAGTATTGATTCTTCAATTGATGCTATAAATACTTCACGAATGATATAACAGACACATAAAGTAAATTATGATTAAGAATAAGACATTTCTATTTGTGTTTCTTAGATCGTAAGTGCTGAGCATAGAATCTTTGCTTAACCTGTAAATCACATATTTGACACATCATGATGACGTCAATGCTAGTTGTAAATCTTTAACACTATTATCAGCTTTTCTCTTTAAACTTCGACCGACTTGAATTGAAGATTTTCTGTAGGTATAACATATCAAGTCATATCAAGCGTGAACCGACACGTCTCCAGGTTGTTTTTGTAAAGCGTGAGTGGACACACCCCTAAAACCTTGAGATACACCCTCGGGGGACTAGTTTTTGGAATGTCACCACCAACATCATTGTAATTAAATAGGAATAACTTTATTATGAACGGGGAAAAACATGATAACCCATTACGATAATGATGTAATTACATAACAAAACTAGAGACAAGTTATACACAGGAGCCACTGTGACGTCACGCAGTAGTTTTGGTCAAGCGTGAGTCGACATAGCCCCAGACACAGGGGTTGGTTGCGTGAGTCGACATAGCCCCAGACACAGGGGTGGTTTTGAGAGTGGTCAAGCGCGAGTCGCCACACCCCAGACACAGGGGTGGTTTTGAGAGTGGTCAAGCGCGAGTCGTGCGGGGCAGAAAAGTTTTTAGGTGAGGGGTTGGGGTTGGAGGGTAGTGAGCCAGAACCAACGATGTTTTGAGAGTGGTCAAGCGCGAGTCGCCACACCCCAGACACAGGGGTGGTTTTGAGAGTGGTCAAGCGCGAGTCGTGCGGGGGCAGAAAAGTTTTTAGGCGAGGGGTTGGGGTTGGAGGGTAGTGAGCCAGAACCAACGATGTTTTGAGAGTGGTCAAGCGCGAGTCGCCACACCCCAGACACAGGGGTGGTTTTGAGAGTGGTCAAGCGCGAGTCGTGCGGGGGCAGAAAAGTTTTTAGGCGAGGGATTGGGGTTGGAGGGTAGTGAGCCAGAACCAACGATGTTTTGAGAGTGGTCAAGCGCGAGTCGTACAAAGCAGAAATATTGGTGAGCTTTTTTTTAGGCGAGGGGTTGAGGTTGGGGGGAAGTGCGCCAGAACCAACGAACGTCTTAGTGATAGGGTCTCGTTTTTTAGGGTGCGGAACCCTAAAAAAGACCTTTATATCAGATACCTTTTGACATATAAACTTGAACTTCGTCATTCATTTAGACCTTCACATAGCGTCATAAAAATAATTAATAAAAAAACAAGTTCGGTAGCAAGTACAGCACGAGCAACTTCTCTTGAGAATTAATATTTTTTGCGTCTTTAAAAGAATCAGTTTTTTAGCGATAAAAATAAACCGCTGGACAGATTTAGCTCAAAATCTTTTCAGATCTAAGTCATGACGTGGCATATCGATTGATATGGTCACAACTGTTACAAGACAAATTGGTCCATTGGTTCTTGAGATATCGAGATAATAGCTAACATACATACACACACACATGTAAAGAAAACCCAAATTTAGCGATCTCGATTTTTGGACCTAAGTATTATATGATAGAGAGGTTATTATAATACTTATGCCGAGAAGTTACTATTAAATTGAAAAAGAAAATTACAGGTAAGTAACCAACAGTAGCCTCATGGCAACTCGTTCTAGACTGTTTTTTTTACATAAACATATTGAAACTTTAAATAGTGACTCACCTCAAATTACAGAGTGTATTACACGCATCTAGAGCTTTTCATCAATTCCGAGAATGTTGTTGTGCGAGGTAAATAGCCCCAAAAACTGCAATTACGTAGTCACGAAATGAAATTCGATACTAGCCAGGTAAAATTGATAAAAAATTTGATGGAAATATTGCGATAAACATTCAATATCTAATATCTTAAAAATAAAACAACGAAAGAATAGTGCATTTTACATTTTTGAGTTCCATAGCTTAAAAGGAAGAAGAAAATAAAAAATTATAAATTCACGGATTAGGTACATTGATATATTTAGTTGGCACTAGCTGCGCACCGCGGTTTCAGCTAGGGTAATGATTTATAGTAGCGGAAACTCTCGAATCATTGTATGTATTTGTTAAACTTCATACACTGACGAGAAAAAAAAACTAGTCACCGACGGCAATATCACTCCCTCGCGGCCTCGTTGGTAGTGCGGCCCACTGTTGCGCAGAGGGTGTGGGTTAAATTCCCGCATTAGACAAACATTTTTATGATAAAGTAAAGTAAGAGTATGGGTGTATTTATGTATAATATGTATGTATTTACAAAAAAAGTATTATATATGTATCTGTATCCGTTGTCTGGTATCCATAACACAAGCTTTGCTTACTTTGGGGCCAGACGACCCTGTGTGTAATATCCAAGCTGTGTGTAATATCCAAAAATATTTATATTTCCTAAACAACTTATGATGCTCTATGAAGTCAAAAAAACATGGAAGCGTATTTAATCACTTATATTATTGTTATTTATCTGTAAAATATAAATAAATATACTTTTTGTTCCAAGAATTATACGTCCAGCCAAAGTTAAGTGGTAACAAAGAATACTTACTTACGTTCATATTTATGATTAGTGGGATAATAATATGTATAATATATCAGTATGCAAAAGCATAGCGCACACGTTACAATAATTAAATCATTACGTAACTTTCGTTTTCTTATTTTTATTTGACGACAAGTTTATCAAAAGCTTAAAGGTTTTTATGACAATCAATATACAAAGCTATCGAATTTATGAGTGAAAATCTAAACTTGTCATACACAAACATGCCGCACCCCCGTGACGTGGACTGTAGATGACATCAAAAGACTACAAAAATATTCAATTACAGTATCAACTTTATAGAAAACCCTTATTATGATGACAAAACAAAGGCAATTATAGTGGACAAAAGGATGGACTTCGTTGACGGAGATGGTAGCCAAGGGCGATTCAAAAGTTACCAGTTAGATAGTTGACAAATTCATAAATAGACAAAGCTACGGATATATATTGAATTTCACATTGAAATTAAAGGGTTATTTAGGTACTTTAATATTATCTAATTTGACTTCGATTCGGAAAGAAGAAGAAGAAATACATTTTGTTTCGAAAACTTAAAGTTAAACATAAAGAACACACTAAAAGGGTCTTATTGTTTTTTAACCCAAAATTTCGGCAGATTAGTTATAGAAATAAAAAAACAAAGCTTAGTACGTACGAGGGTGCTTTGAATTCAAATATTTTAGAGATAATAACATTATATATGAAATTTACCCAATAATATGGATGTAATTAGTTAATATTAATAACTTTTTCATCTAATTATTTTTTACTATTCCCAACTTTGTTGACTTGACTGAAAATATTCGCTATTTTTTCTATTCGGAAGATTAATGCTGTTAATTTTTTAGGGTTCCGTATTCAACAAGAAACCCTTATTGTTTTGCCATGTCCGTCCGTCTGTGTATCCGTGGCTTAGTTCAAAAACTAAAAATACGAGAAAGCTACAATTTGGCAGGAATATACACATTGATCAAGCCCACAAAGTGGTAGAATAAAATCTTCGAAAAAAAATTTTTTTGGGTACTACACGTGAAGTGGGGACGTAATTTTTTTTTCTCGTCTACCACATTTTGTGGGCTATCGTTTGATAGGAATTCTAAAAACATTGGCGGTTTTCACAAATCATTTTTTAATTTAGGGCTCCGTTTGCGAAACATTTAGCTTTAAAGTACTAAACCCCACTCTACCAGCTTAAGAATAGTATTTGGAAATGTAAAAAATTACGGTGGTAGTGCATATAATTAATTTAAAAGGAAAACTATCACGGGTAAGTACATTTTACAGGCTAATGAGTAATAGTCGACCAAGTTATAAAATGTACATGGAAAAGTGAAATTTTCGTACAGATTCCATTAAAAGTTACTTATATAAAGTAAGGTACGTCTGTAAAACAGGTATAAAATATAAGTAAATGAACGATGTATAATTATAGAAAAATAAAATTATAACATTCTAAAGACTGTTCTTCTTATATTGACAACAATAGTTACGTTCAAATGACGCATTGGTCTAGCCGGCGCGCTTGGCGCAACATCGAATCAAGCGTGTGGCAGGCAGCTGCGCTCATAAGCGCGCATGTTGTTTCGATGTCTCTAAGATGAACAACGCCTAGATAAGGATGTAATTTTCGCATTGAAAGTTAAGTTTTTAATTATTTGATATGATTATCATTAAAAAACTTAACTTAATTTCAATAGTACTACAACTTAGCCCTTATTAATAAATTTCAGTTAATTATTCTTTAAAAGGTTGAACTATTTTTTTGCAATTTTAAAGTCGAATTTATTTAATTAAACATTTTAAACGTACGTACTCGTAACGTACCTACATGGGTACCTAACTCAGTCAGTCACGTCACGTCAGCGGTCTCTTTTCTCTACTGTACTATAAAAGAAGAAGAAGAATTTTAGTTTTCTTCTCTGTCGGTACTTCCGGCGTGCCACTGTTTTTTTTTATACATAGAACTTGGCTTTTGTTTCTATCAGGGATCCATTTGCGAAATATTTAGCTTTCAAGTGATTATTTTTGTAAGACAAGTCCCCCTCCTGTCAGCGAAACCGTTGTATTTGGCTATATTTAAACAAACTCTCAGACGTTGGTTTATAAGGCTACTACCGAACCCTAATTGCGCGTGGCCCGACACGCACTTGGCTGGTTTTTATGGAACAATAAAAACCGAAGTGGACAGGGCAGCGGGGCGGCGTGCGTCCCTTCCTCCGCTCGTAAACTATTACTTTACTAACTAAACTTTGAGTTCCAAAAGATCATCAAAGACTTAAAACCCAAAAAGGCCCCCGGGGCCGATGGGATCTCGAATAGGATCTTAAATCTCTTCATGGCTCGACTCCTCCTTCTATTGGCCATCTTCAATGTGGCCAAGGTAAATTTCGTCTTTCCCGATGCTTGGAAAGATGCTGGCGTTATTGGTATCCTTAAGCCGGGAAAACTAAGTAACGATCTCGTTTTATAGGCCCATTACTCTTTTGAAGTCTTTGGAAAAGCTTTATAAGTGCCTCCTCCATTTACGCCAGAAAGACTACGTTCATTCAACAATTCGTCTCGTACTCATCCTACGCGATTTCCTTAGGCATCGTAGTTTTCGCTACCGCGTAGAAGGAAGTCATTCATCTTCCCACCTAATCAGTGCAGCTGTCCCCCAGGGTTCCTTGCTTTCCCCTCTGCTCTACTTATTGTTTTCCAATGATATACCACTGCGACGATACTGCGCTTTATTGTTCGCACCGACGAGTCCATCTAACAGCACATTAAGTTTATGCTTGTTTCCCTGACTATCTCTGATTTTCACAAGTGCCGTTGACGGCAATACTTTAGAATTAATGCAATCAAAAAATGTAAGAGACTTACATGGTTTTTTTGTCATTGACATTATTTATAGTAGCCTGTTGTGTTACTCGTAGTATCTTCTGTGAATCACTACAAGAAGGTTGAGTTTCCGAGTGATTCTTCGCCTAAAGTCTCAGTCACACGTATGGATATATTGCTGCTATTTAGCTTTCGATTACTAGCAGCTATAAATCGCCGCTACCGTGTGTCCGTTTACGCCTACTGTCGACTAAATGCTGTTTTTGGCAGCTAAGAGTCTCATTTGATTGCTGCCGTGTAGTCAAAATGTCGTCAGTAAAGAAGTCGTCATCGTGCTGTGAGACATATGAAGAAAAAGAAGACGAAAAACTTTTATTTAGCAAATAAGCAACACATTATAGGTACAACAAAACATTCAAAAATACAAAAAAAGTGTTAGTAACTAAAAGTTTTTGTGTTGCATAATGCCAAATAGGGTATCCACTCAGCATAAGCTGCGGCCAAAGCCACAACACTGATTTTCAGTGGAGCCCTTTATTTGCCGTCAGATCTCCAAAAAAACATACATGCTCGCTGAATTGGCTAAATTGAAAAAAAAACTATTTCTTTGTTTAAATACTATCTCAAAAGTATTCTTAACTACCATAACAAAAAAGGAACGGATAAATTAGAATGAGATAGCTATAGTAAGTGAGTTGCGTTCTCTACCCAAATTAAGGCCACTGACTTAATTTCGATGTCTCCTACGCTGTAGGCAAAGAATTTTAAATTTAATTTTAATTTTCTAGTAACACTTGTAGATACATCATGCTCGTTGTCGTCCATATATTTCAAGATCCAAGTTATTCTACCTTTGATACTTTTTATAATCTCTCAATATTTGCTACAGACCAATAAAAGGTATATTATAATTTAATAAAAAACTAATTCATGTTAGATAATTTATTGACAGTTCTTTTTTTTCTTAAAAATAAAGTAGTATTCAAAGGAGTCTGTCGTATAACGTTCTATATCGAACAGTTTATGTCCATGATAACATTATAAACAAAGAAATTCGCTAAAGAACATAGTTACCGACATAGCTGAAGTAGCAATGGGCAGGACACATCGCTCGTCAAACCGATAACTGGTGGGGAAGGTTTTCGAGTGGAGACCACGGATCGAAAAACGCAGCCTAGATGGTCTGGTAGGGTCCAGCTGGTATAGACAAAAAACCTGGTTAGAGTCGTAGAAAGCTGATAGGCGTGGGCAGTTTGGGCCCGGCCATTGTAGAGACATCATATAAGGGAGACCAACGTTCAGCAGTGGACGTCTTCCGGCATTAAACAACTACGACAACAAAACCTTGAGATAAGTGTGCATGTAAGTATGCTACTCACATGTAAGTTAGTAAAGTAGTAAATCTTCCTTAAGTTTGTTAGATTGTAAAAAAAAACAATAATAATGAAAAAAACTATGAATCTCCCTTCAAAACTCGTGCCCGAAGGGTGGTGGTGCGGTATCTGCCATTTAATAAATTTAAATTTATTCGCTGATCAGGCGCGCGTCTGTCGCTAACGTATTTAAAAAGTCATTAGAAGTTAAATTGACACATTACTAGCTTTTGTATCTACAGTGAGGGGTAAACTGAAACGAAATTAAGCGTTCACTTAGTTATTTATTTAAACAACTGCTGGAAAATCAGCAGGATCATTGAACAACGCCTACTTCTGTGATTAAATTACAGTCGTTTTTTTTATTACGGTATTAAAAAATGTTACACAGGCCGTTGTTATGACATACCTTTACTGACTATAAGAGAATTAATAAAACCAGAAAATCGACGTTTGATTTTCTTTTTGTAAAAGTCAGCCGCATGATTATAAAATCTATTAATTTTAAAATGTCAACTATTACCTAGTCAAGACTAGTAAATAATCAAACAATCAAAGCGCGCTGTAGGTTTTTTTTTTCTTCATATTTTTTTATTTATCTTTTAGCGCTTTGTACAAAACCGACTTAGGTGTTTTTAGAGTTCCGCAGCTGAATGGCAAAATGGGAACCCTTATAATTTATAACCCTTATAAATAAAATGCCTCTCAGCCTTAAAATGTCGCATTAATTTTAATAAAAGTTAAAGAAACCCGCTATAGTTTTGAAATGAAATTAAGAAAAACATATTCTATAATGATGAAAGAATCTTTTTTTGAAAAAATGATTTGTGGTCTTAAGTAAGCACAGCAAAATCGACACCATTAGGTACACTGACAGTTTCGAGATTGGTTTCAGAATTTCAAGCTCTCTACGAGCTTTCGCTTTGTATTTTCGAGATCTTTCGGAAATGCGTAGTTTCCCGAATTTCTGGTCAAAAGTTCCACCGCGTCTGAAAATCGACACCGCCACACTGTTAATTTTGAAATTGGTCTCAGAATTATGCTAGGTGTGATTCCTGATTAATAGTGTCGACTAGCTTACTTCTGGGATTTTTTTTTCAGAATGCATATATTGCGGGCTACATAAATCACAATTTTATTTTAGTAATTGGTAGTCTACAATTTTAAAGGTTGAACGTGGTATACCGAACAGGGCAAAGCAGAACTTCGACTCCGATCAAAGGTTGCTGCTTTACAAGTCGCAAGTCCGGCCCCACTAGGGTTGCCAGATGGCCGGGAAATCCGGGATTGTTCCAGAATTGTGTGTCTTGTGGTTTCGAATACCTACCTCTAATTTTTTCATCATGTTACAAGTAGGTACGATGTACTATGTGCGTACCGTTTTCCTTCTGCGCTTCACGTTGTTTATGGGATGACATGGGACGTGCTATCTGAATTTTCTTCCATTTTGAAAAATGAAGCTGCGGTTGACATTGACTGCCTGTATTCAGAATTTGCGGGTCTGAAAACTGTTTTTGAGGTCCTTCCAAAAGAATTGCCATTTAGAACAAACAATTCTAATGATTTTGTAAATTTAAAGATAAAAGATGGTTTTGTCATTTCAATTCCAAAAAGCAACGCCTTTTGCGAGAGTTTTTAGTCTTCTGAAACATTTATGGACGAAAGGGTGAAACAAAATAACCATGGATTTGATCAAGTCTGAACTGCAAAATCAATAAAAAAAATATCTTTTCTGCAAAGCCCTGACAGAGAAAGGCTTCGAAATATGGCAAAATCCAGTGACAAATATTTTAAAAAGTAGTCGGCTTATCGTTTGATTTAATTACTGAGCCAAAATGATTGTGGTTTTAATATTCGAGTTTAATCAATTAGCAAAAAATATGTATTTTTGTTAAGTGCAATCCGTTTCTTTTTTCAAAATGGACAAAATGACGAATTAGATCCACACGAGCTCAACATTTGACAAAATTATGTTTAAAAAAATGCAAAACTGCACTAATGAGTAAAAGTATTTATGGAATGGCTCCACTTGTTTACAATAAAATACCGGATAAAATTAAGGATCTACCATTACAGTTGTTTAAAAAAAAGATTAGTGTCAATTCTTACAGAAAAATGTTACTACAAAATAAACGACTTTATGAGTGATTCTATAATATAATTAGTATTGTATCTTTTAATATTATTTTTATTAGAACGGTGTATTTCAGTGCATGCTTAAATATTTGTACGCCGAAATCAACGGCAAAACATAGAGAACACAAAATCTGTTATAAAAACCTGTATTATCTTACCTATGTTTAACAAATAAAAAATAATTGTATTTGTACTTGTATTTGTATTCGTTAATCCATGTTTCATGTTAATTTTAAGGCCCACCTAACAAGTACAAGAAACCCTGCAAAGATTTCTGAGAATCGTGCAAATGTAAGCGTTTCTCACATCACTATGTAAATAATTTTCATTGACTACGTCATCTATATATCATCCAGACACACATATTTTGTGATAGTATTCACTGGCAGTATATTGCGGTAAAAATACTGCCTTGTATGTGTCAGAGAGAAGACGTCGTAGGTTTGGCTATAGAGTTCCGTCATAATTACAAACTATATTGGCACCTATACGGGTATAAATGAGCACGACTTTTGTTACAGTCATTTCTTATTAAGTCACTTTTTTAACATTTAGTCACTTTTAAAGTTATACCCTTTTTTAAGTAACTTTAAGTCTAAGTAGGAAAGTGTAAATCATAAATAATGGAATTTTGTTTCTTAAGATGTTTATTATTAGCATCTGCTATGTTTGTTCACACAAGTTATTCATAAAAGCAACTATTTCGCCCTAAGTCCTTGATTAGCATAAAATAACACGTTCACTTACTCACGTCTACTGACTTTCAAAGTAGATCTAACGTGAATTGACTTAGTTGGAATATTGTGTATTTAATGTTAGGTTTTTAACTTCAAAAAAAAGTATAAATTTTACTTTTTTTCAGTTTTTACCAGTTAATGAAATTGTTTAACAAGTCATGTATAACCCTGGTCAAGGGCAAAAAAAAAGATTTGAAAATCTAATACATAAAAATCCACATTTAAAAGTTATTAAAATATTGATATACTTACTATAGTATAACACCGCGCTATCTGGTCTTAAACTGCTCATATTAATACATAAATACATAGTCAACTCTGCCGCTTATAAAGTAAACAAAATAATCTATATCGCTTCAGGTGTGCTATTAATGAAATTATATATATCCATATAAAAATACTACTTTTTATTAATAATTATTATACATAAAATAAAATCAACCACATCAACGAAAATTGCTCAAGATGAACTAATATATCGCTTAATTAATAATGGATCCATGCGGATGACGTCACAGGGTATCCATTTCTTGTATACCAAAATCTTATTCAGAATGCTACAAATACTTTTCTGAAACCCGCATCAAAATCGCGGACAAACTTAAACACATACAAATATATGGGTCAAACTATAAACCTCCTTTTTTAAACTCGGTTAAAATTTAATGGTAGTGCCACAAACTACTCATGTCCATTACAAATGTAAAATTGTTACCGGTTTTTTAATTTAAATACAATATGATGAATATACAATGAATATACAGTATATTCACCATATTATACATATATTTAGGGATTAAGACCCCATATACTGCACAGTAGCGCCGCCACCACTAGATATTATTTTTTTCTTCTTCATTCAAAGCGCATTTAAAAACACTAACTAGTGACTTTGTATTGTTTTTAGAACATGCCTGCGAGCTTTATTTCGGATTTCTGCTAAAAGTGGCCGCGATTCTACAAATAATACAAAACGTTGTAAAAGTAGTTAATCACTAGTTAGTATTTATCATGTTAAAATTAAATAAACAATATCTAGTATCTACGGTAGTAGTAGTATCTACGGTACCGCTTAAGAATACCGAATTGTAGTGACCTTCTTGACACGAGGACTTCTGATTAAATGCAAAATGTAATGTAGGTAAGTGATAAGTAAACTACAAACTATAAATCCTTATCAGCCTTATAGTCTACAGCCGGCCCAGTGCAGATTAGGGATTTCACCTTATACGTCTTTTTTTAACGTCTACAGGTTTCTATCCGAAGTTTTCCTTCAGTGAAATGCCAGAGGTGTAAATAATCAATGTACTCATTTGGACATGCCGGGCTCGAACATCTGCACTCTGACACAAGGTAAATTCGAAACCCCTGGGACACCACTGAAACTACCACCACAACCTATGACTATTATTAGGAAATTTCTTTCAATAGTCTTGAATATAGTGTAAAAACAATCAGCCTGATCAAGGCTCTGTGCAACGAGTATGAAGTTAAAAAACCTATTGAATCACGCAACTTCTGCAGCGAAACCAATTGATGTAACGAGTTCGAGGAACAGATGTGTCAACATAAGGTTACCATTTTCGTATATACAAAGATGGTTGGAGATGATGCAGTTGTGATAGCGACGTCACTGCAAGCTCTGGAGTAGATTCTTCTCAAAAATGTATAAAACCTCTAACAGACACATCGGGAGGCCTACTCTCAACAGTGGATGCCTTAAAACGACAAACAACAACGTATGAATATTTATTTATTAGGACTTGAACTTACAACTGATTCAAGCCCTGGCTCGAGGTTAATCTGTTGACTGCATCTTTGTTATGGAAATATTTATTAACATTGATGATATAGATATGGCATGTATGATATACTTCCTCAAAAACGAAGAAGATTATTCCTATATGATATATCTATATATCTATATTATATATGAATTTATATTAAAATTTCTTAATACTTTGAAGATTTTGTGTGTTTATAATATTGATGTACTAGGACTTTAAAAGTCACTAGGAGTTGTACTTGTTTATAACTGATAATTAAATGAAGTATTTGGTTAGGTCTGATAATGAAATGAAATATTTGTCCATATTAATTTATACTTGCTAATTAAAATGTATAACTTTGTTTATAAAAAAGAAAGAAACTAATTTTCCTCAAAGCACTTGAAGTGAAAACGACAAGTATTCTCAGTATTCTAATTAAAACAGCGACTGTACGAAAGTAAGTGCTATTACACGACAGAACTGTATACAAATGCAGCATGCACTTAAATGAAGCTTAAAGTTGTAAGTGCTTTTGTTTCCTTTTGAAGGCTCGTGTTCTTGTCGAAAAAATTATGTCTTTCGTGAAAAAAATTGCGAAAGAGGTTTTTAATTTAGATTGAAATACATGTTAATGTATATATATCTTAACGGCTTTTGTCCCCAGAATGGGATAACCAGTGGCTTTCAAAAACAACTTTATTAGCATTAGCTATCGACTTCAAGGCGAATAAAACGTGTAACTTAAGTTCTTTTTTAGTGGATGTAGTCGGACCAATATTTTTGTTAGAATAAAAGTTTTATGTTTAAAATAACAGCGGCTTTAAAAACTACTCCTAAAACTAACCGTCTTCTTAAACTTTAAAAGATTTATATATATTTCAATAATACACTTATATGTACTTATTTATAAAATTGCAAATTGTCGACACCATTTTTGGTTCTAAAAATTAAAAACCACTTTGTACTATGGCCTAACAATATCCTATACAAAGAACTTGGGTCCTCTTTAACATATATACCTACTTACTTTTGGGTGGGATAAATCATTACACCACGTCAGGTACGACACACATTTGAAGACTAGGTACTAGTTGTATTAGTTCGAATCTACATAAGCACAAATATCTATATTATCAAAACCTCGCGCAATCTGACTAATTTTTTATAGTTCATTAGAAACTGACACTGGGGTTATATTATTTTATTATAAGTAGCTGGACAGGCCAGTTGGGTGTGCTCGCCGCGCACCGCATCTCACGATTGCAGGGGCCATTTCCTGGACTGCTTCCTCTTTATGCCCTTTTTTTAAATACCACTAAGATGGCAAACAAGCACTCTGTCCGCCTGATGGTAAGCGGCCACCGTGGCCTATGGACGCTTGTAACATCTATTACTTGCGCGTTGCCGACCCTTCAAAAATCCATACATAACTACTTTCTTGAAGAACCCCATACTGTAGTCCTTAGAGAAAACCTTGGCAGGGAACTCATTCCACAACCCAAGTGTTCGCGGGAGGAAACTGCACGCGAACCATTTCGGTTCTAAAGCGTGTGAAGCGTGATTGGGCCAATTTATTCGTCTCATTTCATAGGCGACTGCTATGCAATTTTGAAATGGAAAATGAAGAGTATGGATTTATTTTGGTCTTTAAGATCATCTTGTTGCAATTTTTGTATAACGGTCATGTCGCACATTTTTTTTGTTTCTGTTACCATTCCTTCAACAGGTATTTTCTTGTCCTTTATTGTGAGAGCATACCGAAAACAGCAAAGATTTTACCGATTCTTTGGTGATTCGATAGTGTTGGTGTTATCCTTAAACAACACGTTCACTCTCACATAGGCATGTGTGTAGAGAAGCCTCCTAAATGACTTTATTCGTGATGTGCCCAAGATTGTCGCCGCGGTCTGTAATTCAATATTTATAACAAATTTCGAATCTTCACCTAATTACCATGGTCTGTTGTAATTTCTCCCGAGGGAGTTTTTGATACACTGAAGATGGTAAATTAATTTTAGCCATGGCACTACTAGTATTAAATCAGTAGTGCTACGGTAAATGATTTTTAACCGTGGCACTACTAGTAGTGCTACCGGCAGTGCCACGGTTGATTCGCGAAAATAATTCATTAAGTTAAACTTCTTTACTTACTTCTTTAATTGTTCACCAACATTTTGGTAATTTGGTAAGATAATAAGTGAAAATTTTAAAGAAGCAAAAGTAAATTACATTTCGTTATCGTAATTTTTCGATGAATCAATAACAGCTCACTCGATGACATCGAGCAGGACAGTTTGCGAGAGCTTGTTGAATCTTATCTCTCGGCTGAGTCAATGGAGCGAGTAATAGCTATTTACTTGCCACCGACTCATGATCCGCCATTTAGCTCTTTTTATTTCTGATTTTGATTCTTTGAAATGAGAAACGAAGATTATATCATAGGTCGTCATGCGATATTGATGTAAAACATGTTGGATTTTGATTATTATAAGAGGAACTAAAATTAAAATCGTCGACACGTATCGATTGTGTGACAGTAACAATTTTATAATTTTTACTTTTTGGAGTGACGATTAAACACGTTTGGCTTTATTTACAGAATAAAAAGTAATATTGATTAGTGATGTACCCATTGATCAAATACTGTATGTAAATATTTATTTGACACCACTAAAGTAGCAAACAAGCTTACAGTCCGCCTGATGTTAAGCTGTTACCGCAGCCTATAGACGCTTGTAACACCTGGGGCATAAGTCACGCGTTGCCTACCCTATTAAAATCTATTCATCCCTTTCTTGAAGAACCCCATACTGTAGTCCCTAGAGAAAACCTTGGCAGGGAGCTGATTCCACAACTTGAGCGTATCTACTGTGCGTGACCATTTAGGTTCTAAGGCGTGAGGATAAATTCGCTGCCGATTTGAAATTTGTGACGTGGCGTTTGTTTATACCGTTTCCTCTAGTGTAAACATAACAGCTTAATGGATGTTGGCACCTTCCTATTAAATCACCTTAAAACTGAACGAATGGAATAATTATCTGCTTAAGTAGGATCATTATTAGCAGATATAAACAATAACTAAAATATAATTAACTATCTTGTGATAGGACCCCTTTCGGGTGGTGGTTTTAAGATTTTAATGATCGAACGGATCAAAATTTTAAAATTTTGCATTCAAATTTTATCTTCATACAACATTGAGGTCGCAAACTTTTTTTTTATATGATCTAAAAAACAATTACGCTGTTATCCCTAAGGTAATTTGATCTTTTAATCAGATTTGAAAGCAGCTTTTTAAATTAACACTATCCATATTTACCCGACTTCAAAAATGAGGAGGTTCTCAATTCGGATGTCTGTATTTTTGTTTATGTATGTTAAGGCATAACTCCGTCATATATAGACGGATTTTCAAAATTTCTTTTTATATTTAAAAGGGTATACTTCTGAGGTGGTCCCATATTACTATTAACAAATAAATAATTAGTGTTAATTTGGAACTGGTGAAACGCCTTCTATGTTGATCATTGTGTAAAATTTTGTTACGAGTATCGATGTTTTTAATAAACTAAAAACAAAGCAATTCTTAACCTAAAAGTAAAAATAAAAACAAAAAAAAAACAACCGGCTTCAAAAAAATGCATTAAAAAGATAAATATAAATACTTTTTTTCAAAATCTGATCTATGTACCTAAAGTTTCAAAATGTAATTCAGATCAGATTTTTGGAATTTTTATTCCTAAGATATTTTGACGTTTTAATTTTATTCTGTTTTTAGTAGTTTAGTTCGCTTCTGAAAAAAAAGGGAAAACTCTATGTTTTGCGCTTTTTTTGTTTATTTCTTTTTTGTTTAATAAAAAATTTGTTTAATGGTATTTTATTCAGTATTTTGTTTTTTTTCACATATAATTTTTACAAAAACTTGACACTAAAGTGAAGTTTTCAATCGGTATTTAAATGAATTGCCATCTTACTGAATACTTATAATTTCCAATTTTACCGATTGGCATATCATATCTTGTTATATCAATATCTACTAGGTACCTAAGTTTGACCTAAGTGAATTCTATGTATATGAAAAGATTGATGATGGTGTCGGCATATGCCTTTGCCAAAGAATATTTTAATACGTTACGTTGAAAAATTGACTCGAAAAAGTCACTTTATATTGTTGTGTCGTTTGCATTTCTACGCCGTCAGTCACACATGTGGTAAATCTATTTTGAATATGTAATTTAATTTCGATAATGTTTACCTTTTTTTATTATACTGGACTAATGTGGAATAATGTCATACCGCATGTCCATCGCCAGCTTTGAAGTTAAGTAAGCTGCTAATTTTAATTTTAATTCAATTTGGGTTGGTAGTATTTTAGTAGCAAAAAAAATATATGTATAATACTTAAGTATATTAATAATAATTTTTTTTTTGTTGAATCCTATATTTTGATAATGCCCCAATCGTCTAGTACAATTACAACATATAAACAAATCTATGAAAATCTAAAGTAATTAGTGAATTAATTTTAAATCGACTTCAAAAAGGAGGTTTTCAATTTCATCAACTCAACTTCGTCATTTGTAAATCGATTGATATTTTTTTTACATATACGAAAGGGTTAACGCACAGATTAGTCCCATTTTAATTTACTAAGAATAAGTGTTAATTATATTTTAACAAAAACATGAATCCGACTTCAAATCTACTAAAAAGTAAAACAAAAACCTCTAAAGCAGACTTATATGACAGAAAATTCAGCTACATATTTTATTCGCTCGCCTTGAAGTAGATACTTACACATGTAATAAATCGTTTTAGACCCTTGGTGGACAATTTACTCTTACTATTATATACTTTTTTAAAAAACATCCTAATTTTATAATCATGGGGGTTTCTAAGATTTTTTTTGAATCATTAACAATGATTCAATTAACACACATATAATTTTTACCATACTGACCTCTATCGGTGTTAAAGTTAAAATGGTTCCTATTTTTAATCATTTTGAATATCCTTATTGTAACTTATTTTTATGAAATTAGTAAAAGAGCAAAAGTCAGTGCTATGTCATGTCCTTTGTTTGAAAATATAAAAAGTTTTCAAGTGAGATAGTCGCGAAGTAAATGGAGAGTTAGAACTTAATAATGAACCCACTTAGTGCTTAAAGTTAGACGCCAGACAACTTGATCTCTGTTATTGCACAAATTATTATTGAACCAATGCATACTCTTGTACACAAATTGAAGTTTTATTACTCTCACTTTGTTTAAGTTCTTTATTATTCTTGCGATTTGTTTCTTTTTACCCGACTGCCGGAATAAAGGAGGCTCATGTTTTTCGAGCGTGTATGTATATATGTATGTATGTAAGTCCATTTCTTTGGAACGCCCTTCAGCCTGAAAGGCTTGTCGGATTTTGACATGCGAGGTGTCATTTGATTCGTCGTGATTGTGTGAGTTACACTTGGTATATTAAAATATCTAAAATATCAAAATGCCGGATTTTATGCGGGTCAAAAAAAATTTTTCAGCACCTTAGACTTGCGTATTAAATTAAAGGGCTTGAAAAGGTGAGTACGAAAATATATGGCACTTACAGTGAAAATCTGTGAATTAAAATAAATAATTAAATGAAAAAAAAAAACCCGGCTGCAAAAACAAAAAGAAGTAAAAAAGTGTCTAAAGCATACCGAATATATAAGCAGGCGGGACTCATTTAAATGCAAGAAAAAATAGTAGGAAAGATTGCTCAGAATATAGTAGTTACCTTAAAATGAGTTTTGACTGCTTAAAGTTAAATATTTGGTATGTTTTAGGGACACTTGGTTACTTCTTTTTAGTTCTGGCAGCCGGGTTTTTTATTTATTTAATTATTTTTTTTTATCCCATAAAAAAAAGTTTCTTTTTCCGTTTAATATAAAAGCGAAAATATTGTATAATTGTTTACTACAACTAACTACATTTGTGTCTTTGTTATTCCTAAACGTCGCAATGAAAAGGACACATAATATCTATTATTATTATGATTTTTATTTCGATCAATCGATGCCACGGACTTAGATTTTCCCGCGGCTATTACCAAGGAGCACGAAAGAGGTTAATCTGATTCTTAGCACAGGGATAGCTTCAGGGACGGATAGGATTTGGATATTCGTTTTAACCCGTTTTCAAGTTCTCAAGAGAATAGATTTTTCTGCGGGTAGTACCGAGAGCACTAATCCTCCACCTAGTTTTATTTTTCGTCTTTTTTTTTTCTTTTCTTTTTCTTTTGCCATAAAATTCGTAACTGACCAAGTGCGACTCAAATCACACGCTAAGGCTTACTCACCACCTTAGAAGGTTTTCGGAAAAAAGTTCTTATAAAAGCCAGAGGACTCTTATCTTTATCTTAAAGCCTCTTATTTTTATTATATAGGTACCTCAAAAGAAGCTATAGTACCAAGTCTGGCAACCTGATATGGTTAAAAAGATATAGCTTGACAGGCAGACGGACGGATGGTCATATTGGCACTAGTTTTGTACAAAACCCAGATAACAAATAATGCAGTTCGACAGGTAAACAAGGCGTAAATATAAAACCTAGTTAGGCTATTGATACTTGCGATGACCAAAAAAGTATTAAAATAGTTGATCTCTCGCAAATATTCGTTTTCCGCTGCAATGAATATTCTAGGCAGTATCTTAAACGTAAGAACAAATGTAAAATCAATCATTTATTTTGTGTTGTGCGTTGTCTACTTAATATTACTTAAGAGAATACGATTCGTAGCGCCTCTCCGCGTGCTTTATACAAACGAATTTCTCACTTATTTTTGACACTTGCTGATCAAACACCACGAAATTTTGAAGACATGTTCGGGTAATAAATATCTAGGTCTGCAGTGTGTCAGTTTTCTTTTAAATTTTATAGTTCAAAAGTTATGCGGGATTCTAGTTTTTCATACAAATAAGAAAAAATACAAAAAAGATTTTTAGTTAACAAAACCTTTTACAAGATTTTGGAAAAACTACAAACATGGTTATTCGGCCTGGGATTATGACTAAGTAATTTCACAGTGATTGATCAGTAAATGTCAAAAACAAATGAAAAATTCGTTTGTATGAAGCCCGCTGCGAGGCGTCGCGAAGTGTATCCTCTTAACATCCAATATAAATAAATACATCCATAGCATAGATGCAGTCAAAAGATTCTAAGCCTCTTAACTTCAGAGTGTCATAAACGAAGAAAGATTATTTCTATGTATGTATATTCATACATATGTATCTATGAAGATTTTGCGTGTTTATAAGATTGATGTACTAGGACTTTATCAGTTACTAGGAGTCGTATATAATATTACTTAACAAGTCAGATACCTCAAGAAAGCTGGTCTCGTCCATTCAATTACTGACTTACAAGCTTGCGATCCGCTCAAGCTATGATAGTGTTTTTCTTGTAACGACCAGGTTTATGTGGAATTAATGGCCGTTACGTGACTCAGCGCACTTTTCAAGTAAAAGGGGAAGTTTTATGGCTGAGACCTTTACTCACACTACACAAAAACTAAGGTAGAATTGACTGCAATAGAGCTATAGCATAAATAGTAAATGGCTGCCTATATAATCAAGTCGCTACTATCGTTACCTATTAATATTTCTGAATTCGGTAGCTTTTCGTTTGTTACGGCATCATGGACCATGTTAACTGTTTGGCACATACAATTTTGTCCCGGTTCTTTATATTTCCTAAGTACCCTGGTGTTTCATGAAATCAGAAATATAATTGAATTCCACCAAGTCTTTTAATAATTTATTCAAATGATATTACGTATTAAAATAGCTTAGGATCTGGAAAAGGCCAACCGTTTCCAAGAAAGCAACTTAAGTGAAGCTACTTATAATATTCCGTAAAATATAAACAATGTAAATCCATACTTATAATATATTATTACTTATATAATAATATAAATGATTCACGTCGCAACGAAGCATGAAATTGAGCTAAAATTTGGTACGAAGATGAAGAGATGCAGGACTACTTTTTATCCCTGGATTTTTAGAAGTACAGGTACAGGAGCAACTACTATAGCTTGCTATAGCAAACTTACTTTACTTACTATAATCAAATAGTTGTCGTAGAAATTTACTTAAATTCAACAAATTTAGCTCGGGCGGAGTCACGGAAAACAGCTAGAAAAGAATAATTTAGTGACATTCTTAATTTTAGATATGATCTTTAAAAATAATCTGCACTTGTTATTTACAATTGGCTGGCATATTATAAGCATGAAATTGTTTTAATATTTAATTATGTACCTACAAACATATTTTAAACATATCTTTTAAATGAATAACATGATCTGTATATATGTTTTCGATAAAAACCGCAAAGAAACGGAGTTTTCGAACATATTCGTGTATAAATAAATCAGTGTCTCCCGTCTGCGACATTCGAGTGCACAGTCGATGCAGCGCAAATGTCGTTCCCAACCCGACTCGTAATTTTCGCGTACTTATACGCAGTTGTATACTGTATCGGTACATTACTGGCAGCTGCAAATTAAAATTAAATTCAGCTGTAGGTTTATATGAAAAAAACATCTATTTTCAAAACACCTAAATCCTTGTTACTGCTTTTACTTGCGACGTCTCGTTCACTTAGAGAATGGTATTAGTCATAGCAAAAAGTGTCTTTTATTTATTGTATTGCTTGCCCACACGATAATAAATAAAAATCGACCGAGTGCGAGTCGGACTCGCGCACGAAGGGTTCCGTACCATTATCTATACAAACGTTTGTAGTATGGAAGCTCCCCTTGAATATTTGTTTTATTTTAATTTAATTATTTATTTTTAAGATGAATATATAACTAAATATTCTGTGAATATTTCAAGCGTCTACCTGTTGCCATTATTAATAAGGTCCCGTTTTTCCACTCTGGGCACGGAACCCTTAAAATCAAGTGTGTGAACTTAACCCCATTTTTCAAACGTGTTGTTGTTTACATATTCAGTTTTTTAATGAGTGTCGAAAATGTGCTTATGATGTGACTAATTTCATATAGTACGTCATACCCTTTTAAACTGTAAAAAAATCAATAAAACTAGAGTAATTGTATTTTATGTGTAACATCTGTAACAAACAAAGGTATAAAATTTTTGAAAATCAAAGATGCATGTGTTCTTGTAAAGACATGCATCCATTACAACTTCATAGTAGTATATAGATTCTCTGAATAATATGAATTTGTTATGGTTAAGGCAGTTTCATCAGAAAACATAAGTAGCGCAGCCACCCAGCACTCACGTAGCGTAATACCCTCTGATAAATAAATAAGTAGTCCCCGTCTGCCGCATCAATACTACCAGTGGCTGAATGCCAAATGTTCTATGTGACGCTTTTCACTTTTCCTTTTTTCAAAAAGCATTTGAGAATAGTTGTGTTAGACTAGGTACTTCGGGACCCAATGTACATATTCAAAGGTAGAAGTCGGTATTTATTTGGAACGTGCTAATCTCTGAAAGAACCAGTCGGATTTGAAAAATTCTTTTTGCATTTGATTGCCCAATTCTTGAAAAAGGTTATAGGTTATGTAATATCACCCTGCGATCCTTAGGAGCCGAACAAAAAAGAAAAACCTGAAAGAATCCTTAGCTAAAACAAATAATAACGCGAGTGAACAAAGCAATCAATGTGGAGTGGCAGCGCCTGGTGAACCCAATGAAGATAATAATTTTGTAGTTTTAAAGATATAAATTAAATTTTTATTATCAATGACTTATATAATAATATATTATGTTTTTAGAAACCAAATTACAAAATGCTGCGCACCACGCTATGTGAAATGGAATATAAATGTCAATAAATTTCATTTCAACATGTAAGTAACCTTAGGTACTAGCAATAAAAACTGTATTTGGAGAAATTTCTGTTTACAGTTACTTATGTTTATCTATACATATATAAGTAAGGTTACACTTGTCTTATATGTTCCGTGGGTTGGGTACATGTTCATAGGCTTGAGGGAGGTTGTAGGCTATTTAACACCGTAACATTAACCTTACCGTGACCAAACGTCAGGAAAAAGTTATTTTGCAAAATAACGACGCGTTTAATCCCGTTTTATTTTTAAATAAGTAATGGAACACGAAAATTTAAAAACTTATATTATACTTAAATACTACTTATCTATAGTTTAACATATATAAACTTTCATCTGTGTAAACATGTTATGTAAGTAATTGGTAAAATTGGTTCAAAAACTAGCTTAACCTATCTGATTTCCACTACCTAAAGGTTGCCTGTTGGTTATCGCTTAGGCAATAAGGCCGCTAATCTGTACAATCTCAATTTTTTTCTTTCTTTTATTTTACTATATTTAATACAGTGTGTTATAAATTGTATTTATTTAATAATTCACGCAGGTAAAACCGTGGGCCCCAACTAGGAATATACTTAGTATTAATAAATAAAGAGGGAAGTTTTACGTTTGTTTGTTACTTAAAAAGCTTTTAATTTACCCTACGTGCATCGCGAATGTTTATAAAAGCCTTAAAGTACTAGGACAATATAAGCAGCAAACGGTTTTGCACATCTCTAGAATATGAGCACTGGCGTAGCCACGGTTCATTGTTATTTGAGTCCCCATAACGTCCTTATTTATGAAGCTAATACAAAGGACATTATAGTGGACACTCGACGATATTAAGTCCATATTGCAGATACATTCTAATAATAATTTCATTTTATAAACTGGCTACACAAACCAGACAGATATGTAGCTTTGACGGTCTGTCCATAGTGTTCTGCGACTAAATAGGAATTACAGAATTGTTATTACATTACCTACCCTACACCATCTAGGTGTTTTAATAGTTACGGCTAAAACGTTGTGAGGCAATTAAGGAAAAAACAAATTGAATCTGGTTGCAATTCATTTTAAATACTTACCTGTGTATGATTTTTTTTATATTTATTCATTAATTCAAAAAAAAAACCTAATTGGATATTCATTAGAAAAAAAAATATAATTATGATTTGGTTAGCTCGTCAATACATATTACGCAAAAACACAGAAATAAAAAAAAATCGGCCAAGTGCCGATATCAATATCGAATAAATCAAGCAAAAATTATTATACTTATTATTAAAATTAATTATTATAAATTGTTGTATGGGAGCCCCTTAATTATTTATTAAATATTTATTATATTATTTGTTGTTATAGCGGCTACAGAAATACATCTTCTGTGAAAATTTCAACTGTCTAACTATCACGGTTCATGAGATACAGCCTGGTGACACACGGACGGACGGACGGACGGAGAGCGGAGCCTCAGTAATAGGGTTCCTTATTATCCTTCGGGTACGGAACCCTAAGAAAAAGTAAAAAAAGTTTTTTTTAAAAACTTGCTTTTTTTAAAATATTAGAATCATATAAAAATTCAATCTAACCGAAAATTGTACTAAAAAGTAAAAAATATTTTTTCAAACTGAATATTTTTTTTTTATATCCACGTACGACTGCAAGCAAAGCATGGCGTGTGCTACATACGAATATTTGATGTGCTAGAGTTTTAGTGGATATTAATTGAGAGTTTATCAAGTGATTGTATGTAAGTACGCACGCCTTGCTTTTCTTGCAGTCGTGCGTGGATATAAAAAAAAATATATTCATTTTGAATAATAAATTTTTACTATTTAGTACAATTTTCGGTTAGACTGAAATTTTATATGAAGTTTGTATGAAGCCCGCTACGAGGCGCTGCGAAGTGTATCCTCTTAAGCTTGCAAGATGCCATCACAAGATGGAAGAAAAAAAAACGAAAACGGAAGCATTATGAGTCAAATAAAAGCAAGTAAAAATAAAAAAATTACAAAATTTGACACTTTATGTAAACACAAAAAGCTTAAACTTTATGTTATCCTAGTTGTTATAAGTTAATAATCATGCGACAAAACTTTTAGAAATTTGATTGTTTATTAAAGATTGCTTTTAGTTAATGTATGTACACAAGAATCTTTAACAAGCAAAGGCGACTTATTAAATATTTTCTATACCGTCTTGTTTTCAGTCCTTTATGACAAGTTTTCTATAAGTTACTTGTCTGATTAATTTAATGAAAATATCCTCGTTTCCAATTTATAAAAATAAAAACATCAAACCTATTAAAACGGTTTTGTCACCATTTTGTAGCCTTTAATAAAACAACCTTTTCACTTGAAAATGTCATCTGATTATTTTTCCTACTCAAGTAAAGACCTTACAGAAGAGAGATCATCTGTTGATATAAATATTTACACAGTAAGCTCTTGTTCGAGAAGACGATCGTCTTTGCTTTCAATTAGAAACAAAAACCCTGAATTTGATGCAATAAATTTAATTACATTATCACTTGTTTTCGGAAAGGGGAGGCAGGGAAAAGCTTCTGAATTCGTTATACATGCTACTTGTGGTGACTCGGCATGTGGGTAAGCTTAATACATTTATGGAGAATTTTTGGAGAGAGTTGTATATTAGTACCAGTAGTAGTAGGTATATTATGTATAGTATATTGTGGTTTATTTTTCCTAAGCTTCCCCCTGCTTCAAAGCCTGTAAACTGTCTGTCCTAGCTGGTTGTTATCATATGAGTATATGACATTAGTTGCTAAGTCAGGCGCGTAGAGAGGAGAGTGCGCGGTTTGAAAACTCTGTCAGGCGATAACGTCTTCCAATCCACACTGGGCTAGCGTGGTCGAAATATGGCCAAATCCTCCTACCTCCAAGAAAAGGTCTGTGTAGGGGTACATTTGGAACATGCAAACAAGTCAATAATTCCAAAAGATAATACACCTCATATTTTGTTATCTAAGTTATATTATGAACTTGCCTAATAATTTTAAGTTCAGTTCTTTTAATAAATAGCTCTTACCTACATATATCTCGAACCTCGAAAGGTAGAAGAAGATAATGACGGATGGATAGACAGGCAGACTACCAATCTGGAGCAAAAACTTTTGAGTTCGAAACCTGAAAAACTAATGCTTATTATATCTTCGTATAGAACAAAAAAGACCAAAACTAATGTATTAAACATCACGGTACCATTTTCTTTACTGAACGTCATATTAAGTAAAATTTATTTATTGGCTAAATCGAACGTTTTCAATAAGATATATGTTATAAAATCCGCTCACGTCCGTCCGATCACAGTCTTACAGGCACAAAATCCGTTAAATCTGCTATAACTCAATTCCTACATCGGCTAGTTTTATGTAGAACGAATGCTCGTTTCGTGACTAAGCTCAGTGGCTCGGTCCTTAAAGGAAAAAGTTTTATCACCATTCGTTTTACGAACTTTTTATAGCTGTTACTTGATTAGATGAATGCAATAATCATAGAATTAAGAAACTACATGTCGTACGCGTTTTGTCATTGCTACTTCAATGGCAATCAATCGTTCAGTGGTTTGGGGAAAATACTGTGTTTATTGACTATATATATAGGCTTTGAGATTTTACTATAAATAGAAAAAAACAATAGAATTTCCATTATATACCTATTGAACAAAAACCTACGTTTAAAATTTAAACTATTTTATACTATTAAATACTCAATAATTTTGCTGAATTTGATCAATAAGAAATGACAAAATTAAAATAAATGTTTATAAATACCTTTCACTGTCGTGAAATATATAAATTTGTCTATAAGACTATAAAAGCTCTTTTAATTAAGAGGATAGGATTTGCGGCGCCTCGCAGCGTGTTTCAAACAAACGAATTTCCTACTTGTTTTGGACATTTACAAATCAAATACTGTGAAATTTTGTAAACATGATCTCAAGCTGAATATCTATGTCTATGGTTTTCCAAAATCCAAAAAAAAGTTTTGATTAACTATTAATTTCATTCGAGATCGTTTGTATGAAAAACTAAAATCATGTATAGCTTCTTAACATTCTGATTTAATAGAAAACTGGCACACTGCAGACCTAGATATTTAATCCAAGTGCATGTCTTCAAAATTTCATGGTGTTGGATTTGTAAGCCTCATAAATAAGTGAGAAATTCGTTTGTATGAGTACGCTGTGAGGCGCCGCGAATAGTATTCTCTTAAGTTTTAGACCAACTGTAATCATTGTTCCATGTATTATAATTAACCGAAACTTACATATACTAATAAGTAGCCTAAAGGACAAATTCTTTTCAAACCTAGCCTTATAAGTATTTTCCTTAGACTCAAACTAAAGCTTAAATCTATCAAAATTACAAGCCAGCAGACATGACTTATTTAGCTTTAATGTTAAATCTTTATAAATAACTAAACCTAAAAAAGCTAATTATAATAAAATAATATAAGAAAACAAATAAAATAAATCAAGGTAGACATATTTGTCGTACAAATATTTAAGATTTCCAAGCCACTGACTTACTTAAGCTATGAGAAGAATTCAACCAAAGGATCGCAGTTGCAAATGTTGCGATATTATATCAAGTAACTAAGGAATTTCCGTAGTAAAGAGGTCGTTCGGAAAATGTTTAATATTATTTAAGTTAATATTTTTAGCTATGTAAATAAAAGTGGTTAGCCGTGCCGGCTTAGTGGCTTACGCAGCGTCGGCGCCGAGGTGGTTTCGGTGCCTGCCTTGCGTTCTGATTTATTGTTCAAAGAAATTATGAGAAAACCAGCGAACGTCTGAGAAAAAGAACTCAAAAGACGTATATGTGATTTACCACATTACATTGGACCGTCGTCGCCCAAACCGCTCTATTTCAAGGTTTGTGAGGGCAGGCAGTTAGGACATGTAGAAATAATAAAAATGTTCGGTTTTCAAGCTAATCACTCGTGCGTCAATCAAGTGCACCGCATAACGTAGCACATCCTCCAAGGTCTTAATAGATCGCCTAAGCCATTCAATACAGGCGCCCTCTTCTTCTGCTTTACTCTTCGCACTGACACATCCGTCGAATAAGCCTGGCCGTTCAGTCTGCAGCCAACGCCTTAGGCGATTGGTTCCGTAAGTGGAGAATCGAGAAAGACCAAGAGGCAACTCACCCCAGTCCACCTTTGTCCCTGGGTAAGAGACCACTTGGTCGGCCTTCGTACTCGGTCGCCTTAGGCCAATGTTAAACAAGAAAAGTAAAATGTTTCTAAGAAATAGATGACGCTTTACAAAACTTGTATACGGCCTATACTCACATATGCGAGCTTAGTGTTTGGTCACACAAAAACTACTCCCTTGCAAGTCATACAAAATGCGAGGCGCAGTCGGCGCCCCGTACTGTATGCGTGATATCGATCTCCATAGCGATTTCGAGCTACCGACCATTAATAGTACGAGATCCCGCTGCAGGATTGGTGTGCTCATCGACTTTTTGTTTAAAACCAAATTTTTATGTTTATTTATAATTAAGAGAATATATATTTACTAGGGTGCCTATCAAAATTTGGCCGCCATTATTTTTAATTAAATTATTTTTAATTGATTTTTGGTAAAAAATTTCGTTCATTTATTTTTTTAATAAAATAACGTCTACATCACGGTAATTAATATGAAGATTCTAAAAAATCACGGTTGCCGTTGCGCACCTGGCCGCACCTCTTTGCAGCCAGGTGTAAACAGGTATGATTTCGATAAATTTATACGTTTATAACCTATTTTTATTAATTATATGTCAAATTGAAGCTATTTTTTTTCTATTAATTATCATATAAAGTTGCTTAATTAAATCTGGCCGCAAATAAAGGTTACTGGCTGTTAAAGATAATAAATATTTAAGGTAGAGTGAAAGAGAGTTAGCGCGTAACATCATTTGTCAGACAAGGACAGCGATTGCCGGCTGTGCGACGCTTTTAAGCCATTGCGCATGCGTCGAATGTTAGTGTTCTCAACCACCGGGGAGTAATAGAGACGACTTATAATAAATACCCCAAAATATATGTAATTTTTTTGAAAATAACATATTTGAAAATTGCAACAAAAAATTAATATTGATTTGATATATCGACGGTCTTATTAGCAATAACATTTTGATAAAGCAATAATCCAATTACAAATTATTTGAATGATTCAAACTTAAATATTATATCTCTATTAGATATTATTGATATTAAATGGTTTTTTAAAATGATAATAAATTTTGAAGAAATTATTTTTTTTCGTACAAATAAAAGATTCTCTAAAATGGAGTTAGACAATTTGCTAATTAGAACGTCGATATTTAATATTAATTTAAAAAATAAAAAAATAAAACCAAGGTGACTTAAGTAAAAGAAAATTTTATTGCGAAAGTATTATTTAAAAAATTTATTAGATTTTATTCAAGTATTTAATTGTCTGTTACATATTAATTAAACATTTAAGCAAATTAAAAAATTTATCTTATAACTTACGCTTATTCATACAGAATACGTTGCCGCTGGCATATCACTCAAGCGGGATATACCAAGTATACTAATATACGTGGGCGCTTTGACTTGTTAGATTTAACAATGATTAAAGGCGAGGGCTGAAGAGGTTTTCGCCGTTTCTTCTCTTTAGAACGCCTTTGCTTTTCCGATACGGCGGTAAATTTTAGTCAGATTTCGTTTTTAAGAGCGTTTGCCCAAGCCGAGGTTCGTGACCTTGTGCAAACCGCACCAACTTTTCGCAGCAGAGTGCAAGCAGCACCGCAGCAAAAGGCAGTCTACGGACAACAACAGTCATCAGTATTTAAAAAAAATGTACTATACAACTATAAATACGTTTCAATAACTCTTAATACTTCTCGAATGAATCCCCTCTTTCTAACAAATTTTAATTAGGAAGGTTCGTACTAAAGAATGTCTCCTTATATTCATAATTATTCAAACATATTCAATCTTGAGCTTTCAAGTTTTAATCTAATTATTATATGAGTCAACGAGCAAACGAATCATTACGTATATTCACAGCATTGTGGATCACTGGCATCTCCCGAGATTAAATATTTACCTTTGTGAAAGCCTTCCGACAAGAGCCGTTGTTACGAATCTGCATCTAAAAGCAACAATTTAATTTTAATCTCTATTTTCATTTCATATATGCGTTGTTACTTTTCATAATGTGCCTTGTAACAATATTAGATTTCATATTGAGAAACAGAAGATATAAGCACGGTAAGCCACATGTTTTATTATATAATGCTCATACATAATTGAATTAATTTAGAGAGAAATTAAAAAAATGAAAACAATTGTTGTGCCATGCATGACACTTTCCATTTTTACATTATCATCAGCCTAGTTGCGTTTACTGCTATACACACATAGTATACATACATATCTTCATAATCATCTTCTTAGCTTAGGTCCAAGCTGGTATCCGGGTGCACCCGCCCAGAGATGGCAGCAGTACTCCATATGGGGCCGAACTTGCGACTTGTAAAGCAGCAACCTCTGCCCCGACGTGAAGTACTGCCTCGCTCTGTTGTTTTTTTGGCGCTAGCTTCACATTATCTTGTAAATGATCTCGGAACTGAACATCGCTGGAGATGTCAACACCAAAACCTAGACTTTGATAAATCTAATGTAAGCTTATGAAAATTTATATTTCGTGTTAGATTATTCTGAAAATAATAAATAAATGGTAAAACATAATTATAATAAACAATAAGTATTTTTATCACAATATTTTTGTCTTTTCTTGTGATTACGATTACCGGATATACGCTGTAGAACAATTTAATAGTTACTATATATCTGTTAGAAAACAAACCCAAATAAATAAATTTATTAAAAGGGTGGTAAGAGGGTCGAAATCAAACATTACCGGGGTTCTAATGGAAACTGGTAATGTTGAACAAAACACGATATTCAGTCAAAGTCGATATTTATAAAATTTAGAATTTTGTATTAGAAATAAAGAAACACATGGAGTTTTTTTTATATTTAGAAATGTGGCCATTTTCTATTATTATAAATAATTACTAATACCGGAAGGCCGGTAGTGGGATGATATGTGATCCGGTAGGGTGGGGTTTTGGCAATAAAACCATTCGTCGTACGTCCAGTACAGTTTTCATTGGTAAATTCCTCATCCCTGCTTGAGAAGGAAATTACAGTCTACGCTTGTGGGTTACTAGGAGCTATCTCAACCAGACTCGGAATCTATTTGCAATTCGGGTAAACAAAAATGATCTTGACGCGTGTCTTTCGCTTTGTTAGTCTATGCAACATATACATAAATATGTATAATATTTCAGATCGTAAATTTACAATTTCGTAGATTTTAGGTTTAATCAGTGTCGTGATTCGAAAACCAGTTAAAGAATGTGACAATAAAGGTAATCATGTATGTATTTTAATGATTAAATTACCAGAAAAAGTGAACATTAAGTAAAGTTAGGTTATGTTTACAAGATTTGCAAAAAGATTCTAAGTCAGGTTTAGAAACCACTTGGGGTTAAATTGCTCCTAGATTGTGCCAGTATTACTGGTAGGAAATACAATTATATTAAAAGTTAAATTTCAGTGAATATTTTATGTTCGTTGTGAAATCGGTTAGTTTGTGTTTTCCGACATAAGAAGTCCTTTGAAAATTGCCGACAGGTTGACGACCACGTGGCTTCAGACGATCATGATATGGCGGCGATGCGCAAATTAATATAGTGCGGGAAGTTACAAAATAGCCGGGAATTTATGTTGTGAATTTAGGTATGGGTTAATTTACTAGAGCCGGTACGAAGGTCCCTTGTTTATATTGTAATGACGAGTTCGCCTTTTCTGTTGGTTAGAAATTATGGTAGGAAGAAATGTCAATTACATCATTAGGTAGGAATATTAACCTTGTTCTGGGACATATTAAGCTAGGTACAGCAAAACCTCCAATAAATTAGAAGTGGGAACTAAAATAACATTAGCAATATTAATTATATAGCCTATTAAAGATCTAGGTCTGCCAAGAGATACAGTAATTACTATATGTAATCCATGTATCTATAGCGGCGTTAGTAGGATTTTACTATTTGACTAGTAAGCTATAAAACTACCTTAAAGTCACGATTCCTGTACACTTAGGTACCTAGTTTCTACTCTACGTAAACAAAAGACTAAGCATTCGTATTGTATTTTGTTTTCAAATGTGGAAGTACCATACTTAGGGTTTCTCTGCGTAGAGGTGACAGGAAAGTCGTCATTTTCTCCACTTATTAGGAAAATCCCGTAGACAATTGAATATTTTAAGTATACTTTTTGTGCCTCTCAAGTAAGCTATCTCTGAATTTATAGGCAATATAAGAGTAACATTGAATCTTACCTAATCAATTTTTATTTATTATATACCTATATTTTTATTCTTGTATTAAAAGTTTTCTTTTCTTATTAGCTTCAGTGATATTGTGCATATTTAAATACTAAAACTAAATGTAAATAGATAAAAGTTCGCTTACCTGTTCGTTAAAGATAGCTTAGGAAAATGCAGACCATTATTTTAGTGAGTAACAACAAGTTTTCTGTTCTTGAAACAGTCAAAAGTAGCAGATAGCGAGCATTCCTTCCATTGTCTGACTCAGTCAGTGGGTTGGAAATAATCTTAAACATTTGATTCTCCTTTTTTACATAGAATATCTATTTCAGTTTTAATCTTGGTTTTTTAAAAAATAGGATTTTGTGTGTTGGGTACCATTTCTATATATATATAAGGCAATGTCCTGACCGACTCATTTTCGCCCAGCCCAAACTGCTAAGGATAGAAATTTTAAATTTTGGGAATGCGTTGGTTTTATATAGGAGGCGTCGTTTAAGAAACGATTTTTCTAAATTAAATTTCTAAGGAGATGAAATAGTGGTTGAAAGTTGTTATGAGAATTTGACATTTTGAAACTAAGAATGGCAGCCTATACCTACTGTTATTTGAAAAAAAAACAGTGTGGTGGTAAAATAAGAAATAAATTTTTTTTCAAAAAGGTATTCGAAATTAAAGTTGAAATTGTTTAAAAACCATTCCCCAGGTGGTGATTTTTATGAAATTTCATAGTTTTTCATATCCATGAAAATCAGTATTAACCATTTAGTCGAAAATTTAAAATAACGGATTTCACGATTTGGTAATCATCCGCTATTTACATAAAAAGCAATGTCCCAAATGACTCACCATAAACCTTCACCTAAATGACCTAAAACGGCTGAGGACAGAAATTTGAAATTTGGAGGTATTAACTTTATAATTAAAGGTGTAATTTAAGTATGGATTTTTCGAATTTCAAACCACAACTCAAATAATAATATTTGATCTGAGCCCTCAAAAGGTGAAAACGGTGGGCAGCATTCGGGGGGAAATAATAAATCTATGGCGACTTGAAACTTTGTATTATTTTTCAGTAACACAATCATTGTAATATTCTTCGTTTTTTAGTCTTGATTTTTAAAAATTCAGGCCCTAAGACATAGCTGAAAAGTGTGTGACATAGCTTGAATTTAAATATTTTTATAGACCTATTTACTTCAAATTCAATAATAATATAATAATTTTCTTTACCATTAATGAACAATGTTTTTCGGGGTTTTTAAAAATGTAAAAATTAAGGATAGAAATGGAACATCATGTTTGTGTGGCACAATTTAATATGCGTGAAATATTTATAATATTAAATTTGGTATTAATGCTCGCCAGAACAATTCGTAAAACACGTATTTCAGGTTTTATATATCAAACTATTTAATTGGGTGAAAATAGGAGCAAGATTTGTATGGAAATAATATTTTATTGGTCGGATGTACTTGGGACTTTGTATAGACACTCGCTAACACAATATTTAAAATATTTGTCTAGTTGAAAAACTTCATCCTGAAGTAAAAAAAAATGGTGGCAAAATTTACACAAAAAATAATAATTTCTGAATACTGGTACACTAATTTTAGGTCAGTATTAATGCTCAACGGCACTTTAAATAAAACACGTATTCCGGTGTTTTTCAAAATTAAACCCTCAACGGAAGAAAGGGGGTGACACATGTTGTAATGGAAATATTATACTCTTCATCACAATTAGTAAAACACGTAGATATTTTGTTGTTTCTTAAAATTCACCTACAACGGGGGAAAGGGAATTAAAGAGTTTGTCAGGGATCAAATATTTCTATCGTTAGTTTACTTGAAATTTGGGTAAATATGCTTTATAAGACAATAAAAACACGATGTGTTTTGGGGTTTCTAAACATTCAGTCCCAATGAGGTGAAAAGGGGTGGCAAGTTTTGTAAGGAAATAATATTTCTATTGTATAATTTCTACATAAAGCTTGGTATCTTGGTTCTTTAACACAATTGATGAAACGTAATGTATTTTACAATTTGATGTTATTAGAAGTAAAAGGATGGCAAACTTACTGTGCAAAATAGTAATTTTTTTATGTCAAAATTTAATTAAAATCCGATATTAATATCCCACACAAATAATCGAATGTCGGGGTTGTTTGGATAATAATGTTGTTTAATGGTAACCTAAAACTTGATATACATATGTTTTTAAACACAATTAATAAAAATGTGTCTGCACCGGTGAAAGAGGGTGGCAAAGTTTGTGTGCAAATAAAAAAGTATTTGGGATTTGGAGCACAGATTGATTTTGTATTGTAATTGCTGAGGATAAAAATAATTAAGTTTTAGACTTTTGAATTTCAAACCCTGAGGATGTGACAAAAAGGGATACACTTTACAGTTTGTTGATTCAAAAACTGTAAATTCTTGAAGTACATGCGAGCAAAACCGCGGTTGAATAGCTAGTATATCACAAACAACGCTTTGTAAAATTTGGCTTTATTATATTCATGCCTGCATTTTGTAAAACCCTTCGCCATAGATTAGCCGTATTTTTGTAACCGAGGAGATGAGATGGAACTCTGGAAGTTTACTTAGGCAGTGTTTAATCTCTGGTTTAATAATTCTGTGAAGTAAAAAAAAACTAACTTTATTTAAGATATCGGATATGAGTACATAAATAAAATCTTATTGTTTCTTTTAAAATATCAAATTTCTAACTTTCTTTTGACTTATTTATTTTAAAAATTTTAAAGGCAATTAGTACATGATAGCTCAATGGGGCTAAATTAAGATTAATTTATTTAAACTTTGTTTTTAGAATAGCTTTTGAGTGTTCTCAAGTGAGTATTAGTTCTTGAGTGTCCCAAGTTTTAGGTCGTGAATAAAATAATATTGCAAGAAACATTTATTTATAAAACATAACTTAAAAATATTTCTAGCCGAATGAGTTGTCAAGTATTTTTTTGCTAACGAAGAGTACTTGAGTGTTCAAGTGAGAGAAATCTATTCGTACAATTCTTCGCCTTAAAATTTAAATTTATATTTCCGTCTGCAAGGTTCGCAATATTGTAGCATCAAGAGGTATGAAAATGTCTGGCATTTTAAACGTAATTTTATTTGCTTAAATTAAATTTTATCAAATAGGATTATAAGAAAACTTTCTTTTTCTTATCGTCTGTGCCTTTTGATAGTGTTATATTGCCCAATATTTAATATTTATATTGCCCAAGATTTTCCTATGGTGTTAAAATTTTTGGGTTTCGGTCAGGGCGACAATAATTGAATTCTAAAATTGTGAAAGTATTTTTTATCTGGGGCCTGTTTCAAGATGCCAGATTGCCGATCTTCGATTTTTAAAATAAAGGACAAATTGAAGAGTTGGCAACTGACTCTAACAATTTGAGTCTTCAGAAGGTTTTAAGAATAAAAACTAACTGAACAGTAGGATTTGCGGCGTGAAGAGTTCGGATAGAGTTTCGTGAAAAAGGCCCCTTGTTTGTGCCTAAAGAAATGGCGATAGACGTCTTCCCTGTAAAAAAATGGAATTTAAATCATTTTGACGTCGGTTCACTTTTAAAATACACTCATTGTCCACTGCTGTACATATGTAAGGATTTCTCATGGACAGTATATTAATATTATAGGTACTTGCCTATTCCCGCGACTTCGTCCGCTTTAACTGTTTATGGTTTTTCTACAGAAATATCAGAAGCCTCGTACAAATTTATACTACCTATATGATTTTCTAAAAACAGTTGGACACGTCAATCTTTGAATTTTTACCGAAATGCCAAATACTTTTTTTTATGCATTTAACTTCAAAAATTACGGATTTCCATACAAACTTCCAATCACTATTTTACTCCCTTAGCGGACAAATTTTGCAAAAGCCAAATCCTTTCTTAGTGCTCGCCTTAGTTATAATAGACACCTCTGGGCGAAAGTTTTAGACACTACTATACTATAGAAATTTTCCCCTCTAGGGTATGATTTTCCAAAAAATTTGTGAAACATGTCAATCTTAATTTTCAACTGATGCCCAATACCATTTTTTGAAACAAAACATGGTTGAGCGAAGCGATGGCTGATTCATGTGTCATACTCGTGAACGGGTGCCGCCTGTGGAGGCTGATCTTCTTTGCATTCTTAGTATTTAGTCTTACTTTTTTGTTTTGTTTATTAATACTGTAAGACATTGATTATTTCTTAGTGATGAATACATAAACTCTCTTTTGTTTATATTAGATACTTTTTTATGTTGTGCTTGTGCTTTATATTTCATGTTTTTTTTATGTTTGTAATGGAAAGTGTCCTTTTATGATAGGCAGGGCATTTTCCAATATTTTAATTGGACGCTGTAAGGGAAAGGGAGAAAAGAAATTCCCTTGCTGAGTTTCTTGCTGGTTCTTCTCAGTACAAGGTCACCCGCCCTGTAGACTTACGAACCGATGGCGTAGTGACATTCATAAGTGCTCAATTATTGTAGCCTAAACTGAATAAATTATATTGAATTTGAATTTTGAATTTATGCATTTAGTTTAAAAATTATAGAGTTCCATACAAACTTTCAACGCAATTTGACCCCATAAGAGATCAATTTTTCAAAATCCTTTCTTAGTACTTACAACTTCCCGGTGTCAGCTATACGTGGTTATTTACTAAAAATTTAATTACACTATGGGCAATTTAACTTTATAATCTCTCTTAAAACTAGTGTGTGCCAGAGTTGTAATATAATTGGCAGAAAATTAAACCTTAACAAAATTTCCTTCCATATATAAATTGTTTTACTGTATTAAATTAAATTTTCCGGTTCCAAGAAAGTCTAGCTTGCGAGGCAACAACCGAGGCAGGGGTGCAATGTTTATTGCATGTTACAGGTCACGTAACTTAGTTGATAAAACAATTATAAATTGGTTCTTTCTTTTCTATTAACGCAACCGTTTTGGTGCACCTTTAAATCTAAAGTTTAAAGCAATAAAAATAGAAAATAGTTGTATTATTGTGTAGTATGTAGAACCGTATCTACGAGATTGAATATAAAAAGGATGTTTTTGTAATATGTAAATTTATGGTTTAATATGTTATTTAATAAAATTAAACTTAAAAAGAAACTACCTACGTAGAATTGAATGTCATTGAGTGTCTGCAGCTAACTGGCTATTACTTAAGATCAGAACATTATAAGACTTCACATTTTCTTTTTGAAACTCGCTATTACTGTATTTTTTAAAAAAAGAGGAGGTTCTCAATTCAGTTGTATGTTTTTTTTTATGTTCGTTACCTCAGAACTCCGTCATTTATAATCCGATTTGGATATTTTCGTATAGAGAAGGAGATTCATTTTAATTTAGTAGTATCGTAACATTTTTTCATTCTATCTCGCAGTGCGCACAATTTTGTTGTCATTCACACCTTAAAAATTTTGAAAACAAACGCACAGCTATTTACCAAAGTGCACGGTAGACCTAGCAAATGCGATGACCATTTTGACGTTTTATCTTAAGAAAAAACTGATTTTGACGTTTAAATTATTAGGATTAAGTAGTTTAATCCGAGTGTTATGTAGTTCATCAATAGCTTCATCATATCTGTTCGTCCATTTGTTAAACATAAGGGTTCCGTAGTCACACGACAAAAACAGTTTTCGTCATGTACAGTCATTTGCTAAAGTCTATGCATAGTGTAAAGGTTAAAATTGCGTGGAGCCATTCTGTGAATCTCACACTCACACATTAACATTACCAGAACTGTCAATAATATTAACCTTAAATCCACGAAATTAGGTTTTGTTTTCTTTATACTAACCAGTTTATTTAAACCGTTCTTATATCTTGTGGTTTTTTAACCTAACAAATTAATTTGGTGTAAACTGCAGTGTTTTTCTACATGCGTATTGTTAATTTCGCATTGAATTTTATCTGCCCGGTGGTTGATTCATAAGTGCTGTGACTTAGAATGGTGAGCATATGGTTCAAATCACGCTACTTCCGTATTGAGTATTTTTGTTAGGAATTACTTTTTTTTTATATTTTGATATCTAGTTCTCTCTGAAAAGGACCAATTGGTATGAGAACTTTTTGTTTTGTTTGCAAGAATTAGTAGAATAGGTTGCATACCTACTAAAAATGGTTTATATTAAAATCTTATAAATAATGTTTTTGATAAATGTCTCTTTTTTCTAAATATATTTCCTATGGTTATAGCTTAAGTATTCGTTATTATAATGAAAAGAAAATTGAAACTTAACCATAAGAAAAAAAAAAATACAAGTCACCATTTATTCGGTAACGCTGCTATATTTTGAAAATCAACAAAGTAAAAATAATATGTTATGTCTTAGATATATTGAAATGTAAAAAAATATCTGTAAGAGAAATAGTTCTTTATTTTTAGGGTTCCGTATAAATGTCTCTTTTTTCTATATATATATATTTCCCATGGTTATAGCTTAAGTATTCGTTTTCGTAATGAAAAGAAAATTGAAACTTAACCATAAGAATAAAAAAAAATACAAGTCACCATTAATTCGGTAGCGCTGCTATATTTTGAAAAACAACAAAGTAAAAAAAAATATGTTATGTCTTAAATATATTGAAATGTAAAATAATATCTGTAAGTATTTTATTTTTAGGGTTCCGTATCCAAAGAGTAATTAGCGGAACTCTGTTAATAAGACTCCGGCTGTATCTCATGAACCGTGATAGTTAGACAGTTGAAACTTACATAGAAGATATATTTCTGTTGCCGCTATTACAACAAATACTAAAAAGTAGAATAAAATAAATATTTAAGAGGGCTCCCATACAACGCACGTGATTTTTTTGCTCGATTTTGCTCGATATTGATAACAGCAACAGGTAGACGCCTAAAATATTTACAGAATATTTAGTTATATAGATACTTTAAAAATAAATAATTAAATTAAAATATAACAAAAATTTAAGGGGGGCTCCGATACATCCGAAACGTGATTTTTTTTGCCGTTTTTATAGATAATGGTACGGAACCCTTCGTACGCGAGTCCGACTCGCCAATTTAATATAACCTATTATTTTCAATTACAGCAAGCAAGCGCCGCATAATCTAACATAGACCCGACTATATTAGAACAGATCTGTTCCTCTAATATTGTCCCAAATTTCTACACAGTGAGCCTCTAATGACTCTGTAGTTCTTTCATTTCGCATGTCCCATCTGTGGACCATCAAACCCCATAGGTTTTCTTTGGACCAGCCGCAGTCATCCACTCCCACATATTAAGTGATATCCGTCCAGATTCCATATTTGGGACAACATTGTTCTGCATAGTGGGTTCCATTTCTGCGCCACAAATAAACCCTCACGTCTCATCGGTAAATAAGGTGTGCTCCCAGTCAAATCTAAATACTCCCTTGCAAACAACAATCTATTTTGTTTATGGGTATTAGTTAAAAACAGTTTTTTAGCTGGCTTTCTATGATGCAATCCTTCAATATGCAGAGCTCGACGGACAGTGTGTGTATAGATGTATTAAACATGTTCCCAAACACAACGGTCGGTATGAAACCATTGTTCCACCATAAATCTTCTTTGAGTCACATCAATGTGCCGTGAGAATCCACTACGAGGTCGAGTTGATAAATTCCCCTCCTCTTGGTTGCGTGAGACCCAACGCTTTACGGTAATCCACTAAAAACCAAATAGGCAGATTAAAATAAACATTTACTTCTACAACTCTGACAACAACTACTGAAATATATTTTCAATTTTTTTTAGATATTTACTTACAAAAAAGTGTGGTTTTAAAAAATTATGATAAAATATTAACACTTAAAATAAAATACTTACGGTAAAACTAGTCTCATTGCAAATTTGAAATATATTGTAACCCATATTATATAGTTCTATAATACGGATCCTCTCTTGAATATTAATATTGGCCTGCATATTATTTTTAGCAAAGAAATTTAATAAAAACACCAAACAAACTTATCAACACAAGCACCTACAGTAACACAACCACAACGACAAGAAAATGGCTACCTAAGTTATGAATGACCGCATCTCACTTAATAGCTAAATAAAAACACCAAACAACCTTGTCAGCACATACCACCCCCAGAAACAAATCGGCAACGAACGACAAAAATAAAATGTCTACCTACGTAGATAGCTATTAGAAAATTGGTCAAAGCTGTTTATGTAAACAAAATATTCATAATTCGTAAAATGTAACAAAAACAAAAAGAAAGGCGTACGGTGAGATTCGAATCCACAACCTGCATTGCACTAAGTACACGTATTAAGATCTGATACGTCTATCCACTAGGCTACAGATACGATAATTTTCTTAGTGAAATTATTATATACAATATTAAATGAAACTAATATTACTCAGGTTCTAAAAGACATATTACTTTATTTCTTTAAGTGTGTGAGTGAATGAATGCGCTTGCCATTCTATTTTGATTTGAAATTCTATATGCAGTTCTGCAACTGACCGTACATCATTTTTGAAGTCGATTGCCACTGCCCCTAAAGCACACTTATTGACAGAACATTCAGCTATATGTTTTAATCACCTTGAAGTCGATTGCCACTGCCCCTAAAGCAGACTTATTGATAAAACATTCAGCTTTATGTTTTATTCACCTTGAAGTCGATTACCACTGCCCCTAAAGCAGACTTATTGACAAAACATTCAGCTTTATGTTTTATTCACCTTGAAGTCGATTGTCACTGCCCCTAAAGCAGACTTATTAACAGAACATTCAGCTATATGTTTTAATCACCTTGAAGTCGATTGCCACTGCCCCTAAAGCAGACTTATTGACAGAATATTCAGCTATATGTTTTATGTACCTTGAAGTCGATTGCCACTGCCCCTAAAGCAGACTTATTGACAAAACATTCAGCTATATGTTTTATTCACCTTGAAGTCGATTGCCACTGCCCCAAAAGCAGAACATTTAGCTACAGTTTCTTTGCCTTAATGTCGGATCAACATCATTATTTGTCTTTATTTTTATCAATCGATTTCAAGGGAAATAAAACATGTAGCTGAATATTACATATATAATATTGCGTTTAATTTATTATTAAGAATAATTTTAAGTGGATTTGAATTCGGTTTATGTTGTTGTTGAAAAAAGTTTATATATTAAAAGTATGGAGATAGGAGGATGTGGCACAGAGTTTGTATATACTTTGTTGTAATAAAAACACGTTAAAAAAACCACAAAGCATTTTTTCTAATGAAATTATATTTTAACTTCGAAACATATTAACGATTGGATTTACTATCGTTATTTAAAATGTGTTAACTTTTGACATCTAAGTCAAGAAAATTTGTAACAGTACTCCTAAAATTAATAAACATTATTGGACACATTACATAACGGGTCTCAAACTGAACTAGGCTTTTACTATGGGTATATATACTATTTACAAATACCTAAATACTTTTTTTTTTTAAAAAACCTACATACTTATTTAATATAGAAAACAACTAGTTTCAAGACAAACACAAATGGGATCAAAGCTACGAACCTCCGATCAAGAGGAAGGAGAAAGGATTTATTAAGGATATTTATTTATTTATTAAGGATTTAAACTAAATAATAGCTCTTCATCCGCTGTATTACCTACAAGAAAAAAAAAATATTGTACAATTAGAGAGAGAGAGTAGAAACTGTTGCCAGGTAAATGGAGAGTAAGAACTTGATAATGAAGCCACGTTGTGTTCAAAGTTTGACTCCAGACGAAGTTCAGTTATCGTACGAATTATGAACCCAATTCTTACTTCTGTTGAATGAGTTTAGTTTCTTAATCTCACTTCGTTAATTCCTGCAATTTGCTATTTCTAATTTGCAAATAAATCTGAATTAACATACGAAGTTAAAGAGTAAGATTAAAATAATTGATGGGCACCCAAGATACGGTAAATAATTTCTAAAACCTGCGTCAAAGATATATTTTATGTACTTAGGTACAAAATATTATATATTTATTACATAAAAATATTTTTTTTTTATGTTTATCGGCACGGTAGCAATCTTGATTTACGCGTCTATATTTAAAAAAAAAATCATGTCAAAATAAATCAACTTATGTAGAGTATAAGTCTTATTTAGGTAAGTATTTGTATTTATGAGAAATATAGTGGTTTCTTAATATTTGATGATGACTTAAGTGTAAAATTAATAAAATTATCCTCATTATGTGTTTATGTGTTTTTGTGCAATTATTATGATTATTTTTACATACTCAATATAAAGACTCAACTTTAGCAAAAAAAAAAGCGAATGCAAATTGAACCAAAATAAACTTATAATTTTTGAACTAATTATATTAAAACTCGTTACATATCTTTTAAAAATGAAAACATCTATGAACTCCGAAGAAGATGCAGTAAAAACATCTATATTTAAATATATATTAATATTCAAGTTTATCATATTCACTCATTAGTTTAATTTCGTGCTTGCAATAATAATTAGCGCTGCCAAAAAAAAAATAAAGTTTCGACGAAGTCAGCATAGGTCGTGACGTAGAGCTTCTTATTGAAACTTTTGCTTTCAATTTTTGAAAAATTATTTTTCGATTTTTCTGTATTATCTTGGCAATGCGCTAATACGCTTTAAATGCGGGCATTGGATCGTTCCATCCGGCAAAAATAAAATGTGTTCTAGAACGGAAATACAATCAGCTGCCCATAGTGAAAATATTTAGATTATCATTGTAATTAAGACTGTAAATCATGTTTTGCGTAAAATAAGATTAATTTTTCTATACATATTTTTCTAAATGTTTCTAGAGAAATAAAAGTCTTTTATCCCTTCATTAATTTTAAAATAAAAAAATTTCCTAGCTAAGAAATAGGGTAACTCTGTCTTACATAAAGACAATAAAGCTTCGTTTATTGAGTGAGGCTTTCGTAATTAGCATCGCGATGCTAAAGAGCTTCTTTGTCAACATTTCAATCCTTTCTTTCACAAAGCAACCCTTTCTTTCCAAGATGTCACTGGATTCTTTTTCCTACTCAACTGAAATCTTCTCAGAGAAGGGAACGTTAATTGACATAAATATTTGTACACCGAGCTCTCTTTTATAAGAGCACTCGACTTTGCTCTCAATTAGAAATAAAATCCGTGAATTTGATTTGTTAATTATATTATTAGACGACTTATGCGAGGGTGGGCAAAGAAGAGCTTATTAATTTAAGTGTTTGATGTTCTGTGATCAGTGTGACGAGACTTTTTTGTGTATTTAGATGTGAGTAACTCTAAAACAGAAATCAATTTAATATTTCTTTTGAAAATAATTTAAGTTTAAATGTATCAAAATCATACAACATTGATGAACAAAAATAACAAGTCTCTTAAATATTTCCTAAACAACTCATGATAGCTCCATGAAGACAAAAGAACATTGAAGCGTATTTGATCACTTATTTAATTTTTGTGTACATACAAAATCTTTCTAAATCTCTTTTTATTATAATTTTTGTTTCAATCTTTACTAATTTATGAAATATCGTGGTTTATGTAAGTGACTAGCTAGTTATTTTCGCTCTTCAGTGTAGGTATATATCGTTGCGCACTTGCATACCTATATATATTTATTTACGTAACTGATGGAAGCTTTTTGGTATTCAATGATGTTATTTATTAATTAATTTATTATTAATACTATAATTTTGTTTGTCGTTTGGAGGATGTAACATTATATATTATATTATAACATAAACGGTTTTTTTGATATTATAGTTATAACAATCTAGTTAATGTCATTGTTAAACAACAAACAAGTATACAAGCTGTATTGAAACACTTAGTAATATAAATAAGTTAGTAAGCTACTAAAAACAAAGTTGTGCATACCATGTTAATTATTGTCTTTTGTTTTTATTTAGCATATGGGGCGCACCATGTGAAGCCCTAAATATCGTCAATCCTGTTAAGGAATTCAGATATTTAAAAGTACTGAGATATTTCATAGTACTAGTAGGATTATTACTATTTCAATTATATTCTTGCACAATCATAATGTGTACCTATACATCACAGAGCAACACGGCCCCATACAGGCCGCGTCAGGATACCATGTTGCTATATGGTATAACAATACTTACATACACTTAAATATATACATACTATATATTATAAAATAGTGAGTCTGTTTGTTTGTGCATCTTTTACGTCGAAACGGAAGCTCCAATTTATGACATTGTAATTTAGCTAGCAACATGTGAGCCGCAGACCCCTATATCGTTTTAGGCAACTCTGCATATGTGCGACGAAATTAAGACACCTCATGTTGCCAATATGCAAATTCGGTAAATTGAAAACCCGCAGACAGCGAAAGATAAAACAAATATTTGGTAGAGTTACAAGAAAGTAATGTAATATTGATGAAGATTAATGTAAACAAAAGGGGAATTGAAAGCTGAAAATAATAACATGCTGATAACAATGATTTACAAAATAATAAAACGTTTATTTATTTAGTTTAAAGGTAACTAATAAACATTTTACACAGAATAATGGAATTATAGTAACTTCTTTTGTCGAAAAGAATGGTATCAAAAGCTGCTGGACAAAATTATTTCGAGTTATCAAATTTTGAGGGAACATTAAACAATACCTACCAAACATAACTCAAAAATAACTAAAAAATTTCATTTATATTCAACAGTTATCAAATTTAATTTATTTGCATTTAATTAATACGACTTTTTTGGAACATAGCTCATAATTTTGCACGCGTTGGATATGAGTATGTTATTTCCATTGCCATTCCATGATAATTTGTTCTTACTTCGAAGATGCACGTGTGTGGTCAACACACTAACGTTCTACCCCTTCACAAACGTATATTATGCTGTCTGGGCATTCCAAGCTGCTATAATTAAATTCCAAGTCCTCACAACTACGATTATACAAAGACTTAATGACTTATTCTTTTTTTTATGGACACATATACTCTTTATTCCACTTTTTCTTAAAAATGAAAAATCAAGTGTAAGTCTAGCTCGCGCACCGAGGGTTCCGTACAAACTTATTATATGTAGATAGTTCTTCCATCATGAGATCAAGTCTTACTAGACCAAGTCTAGGATTATTATTAGTTTTTTACTCAATTTGTGATGTAGCATTTTGTTTTTTGCCAAATTTCATGATTTTAGGTAAACGGGAAATACCCCATAGGTTTTGATGTATTTGTGTCACAATATGCGACAGAAATGACCGTATTTTGGGCATATTTTTTTTTATTTTATTGTCTAAGAAGCTTGATTTTTTTACACCTTCAAGTAACAGTAGAGTTTAGTTTTTTATATTAATTTTACCGTGATACTTCTACGCGTTCTTGAGTAAAAGGGTCTTGACAGACCGACAGACAATTTTTTTTATGATTTGTGACTACAATTAAACGAATTTTATTTAGGACAAAAGTCAAAATGGCCGTATTTCAACCGGTTTTTTTTTGATTGCGTTAGAAGCTTGACTTTTTTACAGATTGAAAGGACCATAGACCTTAATAATTGATATTAATTTCAAAAAGATGATACCTTTACGCGTTCCTGAGAAAAGATAGACGGACGAACAACAAAGTAATCCTTTAAGGTACGAAACCCTAACATTAGAACCTATTGAATGACTTTGTTCTGTCTGTGTGTCTGTCTGTCGGTCTTGTCTACCAAGTCTATTTTTCTCAGATGCGAACGGAGTTATTAGGTTAGAATTAATAAAAAATACTAAAGTCTACGGCCCTTTGAAGCTGTATAAAAATCAAGCTACAAAATCAAGACAATCAAAAAATACTGCCGCATATTTATACACTTACAAATATACCAAAACCTATAGAGTATTTCCCGTAGACCTAGATTCATAAAATTTGAATAGAGGCATAAGTATAAGAAAAAAGTGTGTTATAAACTATTAGGTACCGGTTGTTGAATGTTTAAAAGTTTTATTTTTTTATTTTAGTGACGAATTGCTTTTTTCTCGTACTCTAAAAACATCCATACTCGTAACAAAATTTTATACAATCATAATAAAAGGGTTTCACCAGTTCCTAATTAACATGAATTATTTATTTTCTTTCTCCAAAAGTTTAAGTTTTAAATCCATTACATTAATATGGGACCACTTGGCAAGTATACCGTTTTAAAAATAAAAAGAATTCCTCGAATAAGTCCAGGCGTCTTGAATAATCGGTGAACATACATAATAAAAAGAAACCTACAAATTACGAACCTCCTCCATTTTTGTAGTCGGTTGCAAATACGTCCATGTACATATTTTAACATTCGCATATTAATTTATAACTTCCCGAATTATTACTGGCAGAATACTGCACCTATATCAAAGACATTTCGATATATATACCCGATCAAATATTATTTTGATTGAGACTCTTGGTCAAAAAACTTCTATGAGGAGACATAAAGCCCGACCAATTCTGCATACAACGCGGAATATGAACGTAGTATGGGCGAAAAACATTAGGTAATTATTAATATCTCAAATATTTCCTATTGTTCTTACCTTCAGCTAAATTATATGAACCGTTATATAAAAAAAACAAAAACAGGAAAAACTAGGGTTAACTATGTGTTTTTTTTGTTATCGTAAAAAATGTATTGCATTATGTTTTAGTTAAATTTTAGACATGGAAATTATAATGTAGTATCTCTGTGTTTTTTTTTTATTTGGACTTGATCTATTTACTTAAAAATCAACTCTAATCGATATTTTTAGTCAAAACATACTTTTTAGTTAAAACTACTTTTGACCAACGTTTTTGGGCAAAGTTTCTACCTACTTGTTGCATTTTATTGCAGTAAGACTGTTACATATAGGTGTATTAATTTGTGTACATAGGTGGTGTATAAAAAATATTTATATCAAATAAAAAACCACAACGGATCTAATAATTCAGAAAGGAAATTAAGCCGTCCCCAATACTTAATAAAACCTTTAAAATCGATAGGTAAATTCATTTTATGTTCAGTAAATTGCTTGTAAGAAGGGAGTTCGCCTCAGCACGGCGGCTATTAAATTTAAATATAGGTCTCTTGTTCGAACGCGTCTCGTCGCTAACGCATTTAAAAAGCAATAAGAATTTCAATTAATACACAATTTCATTTTCTTTCCCATATTTTCAACTACCTTGTAAACAAATTCGTTTGGATATAATAAAAGACTTTTGTGGTTATTTTAGCAGTTTTGCCACTTACATTAAATTTTATTTCATTTATAGAATGCTAGACTTTGTGTCAAGTAAAGGATATGAATACAGACACTTACCGAGGGAGCTAGCTTTCTTGTAATTTTTTTTATCATGTTCAATTTAGTTTTTTAATTTTTTTTCCAAATTTTAGTAAAAAAAAATGATTCGGGATTATCATACCCATTAAATTATTTTAAAGAGATCTCTGTTAAATGGATTTAACGGAATTGAACGAAACTTTGTGATAAATCTTTTTCGAGGTGACGTTATATTACTTATTTATTATTCTTATTCCTATGTCCCACCTGGGTCCCACATCAAGCTGCTATCTAGATCACGACTACAGCACGCGGGAAGTCGGAAGTCCAGTACATCAGAACTGAAGAAGCCACGGTGCGCGCCCTGGACAAGCGCAAGTTGTGTTGTGTTGTGAATACAATATGTGATAATACTTCCTAACTGTTACTGCTGAAGTCTGCTGGAGTGGTAATAAATGGCTGTGCTTACATATTTGTTTTAATTTGCAGGTAACCCTTTCATTTGAACCCACCCTGAGAGGTCTCATGCTTTCCAACATATAAATAGGCACAATTTCTTTAACTTCATCTTATTTGACGGGGGTTGACAGTATGATAAGCTTAATTTGGTGTGATATTGAAAAATGTATCCCATCAACACCATCTTTATTCTGTACTAAAGCATAAATGTGAAAAAAAGGCTGGCAAATTTGGTGGCACGAATTTTACGGCTTTGATAAAATTGGCGTTAAGTTGTATACAAGTCCCTTTAGAAATATAGTACATAACTGCCGCGGCCCGCAAACATAGCATAACCGGGCGATCGTGAGTATGCGGGCCGAGGCATAGCCCAGTTGTGGCCAAAGTCTTTTAGAGCTTTTCATGCCTGTAAAAAAACTAATTATATTGACAATAATGAAAATAGTTTAGGTAATTTTGTCTCCAATTCGCCGCGTTCAAATGTTGATTTATTTTTTACTTTTTTAAATTAATTTAACGGCCAAGCCACATATTTTGACTAAGGTGTAGAGTTTGTAAAGTAAGGGCTTGTAGAGTTAAGGCGTGTAGAGTTAGAAGCTTGGCTCTACATGAGATCTTATAACTTTTTGACAGTGCGAGCCTCGTCTTGGCAAAAATCTAAATGAAAATGTTTTTGGTGGGATTTCACTTCTTTTTGTAAGTTGCTTATGGCAATTGTGTTTTTTTGTTGTTTATAAAGGGTAAGATCATAAAAAACCATATTCGCATAAGTCGATTGGTTTACTATGTCATCAAATTACGAAGTCAGACCTCTGATACAGTTTATACGATTTTTATCTTAGAACAACCAGGGCCTACACCATTGAGATATCCCATCCCCATAAAAGTTTTCTTTTATAAATACTTGTCACCACATTTTAATTTTTATCGAAGCACATTAGTATTATAAAATTATTCGTATAATATATGTAGTAACATTATGAAACCTGACAAATGTCCCATATACACTTTTATCCCCTAATTTAAGGGGTTGAGGAATTTTTTTTTAGAACCTTATACATGTACTCATATTTTTAATTTGTAGTTATAAGTCTGTGTACTTGTATAATTTTTAAAACTTTATCATGAAATTAAATTTATAAAGGAAATTCCATACAAACTTCCATGCCATAATATAAAAGGTGTGATTTACTAAAAATCCTGAAATATGTATTTTATTATTTATGACAAGGAGTCCTTATATCAATTTTTAGACCTCTAGCATCAAAATTTGGTAAATTTTCATACAAATTTTCACCCCCTTGTTTAAGAGGTGGGGGGGGTAAAAGTTCCAAGTTTTAGTTTTTTTGTTGTTTGTGTACTAATATTAGCTTACATACTAAATTTCAGCTTGCTAGGGCTTCAAGAAGTACCCTAAGAAATTTGATGATCATCAGTGAGTCAGTGACGAAATCAGGGTTTTTTAGATATCAGTAAAATGTAATGTATAAGAGCTATGCAATTGAAACTTTATAAGTTTAAGAAGACCATTATTGACATCATATTCTGAAAATTTTGTTTAACTGGTATAATCCAAACCCATGTAATGAGGATTCAAAAAAAAAGGCAAAGCGCTTCTTATTTATTATTGGACATCATACATACACCCGCCGTTATGTGGCTCCAAACCAGGCCATCAGTATGATTGTTAGGCAACTGATAAAAAAACTTATTTGCCATTTTTGTACTCATATACAAATTATGCATAGAAGACACTCAGACTCCAGACAAACAAAAAAGGTTCATTGCATTAATGTTTAGAGGAACGTGGGTACGATTACCGCACAGGTCAATCTTAATGTGATAAAAAATTGAGTTTATTTTGAGGCTGGAAGTTTTCTATGTCATATAATGTTAAAGTTATTTACGAAAACAAGTATGAAAGTAATTGTATCCATTGTCTAGTATCCACAGTAAAAGCTTTGCTTTGTTTTAAAACCAGATGGAGCTGCGTAGTGTTTAATTTTTTTATTATTTGCTGTTGGTCTTGTGCGGAGATCAAATCAGCGCCCCTCGGATCCGCAGGCAGTACTACTACCACCCACTACCAAATGAGCCACCGAGCGCTATATACAGAACATATAAAAAAATCATTTACTTTAAAATAAAATTTATTACACCTTACTACTCAATATATTTCAGCAATGGAAAAATATTTTAGGTGAAGCCCTGTCAACTGCTGGAACAGTGGTCAACTTTTAACTCGTTATTTGCACAACCTCAATTGCCAAATGAATTTTGAGAACAAGGTTGATTTTCTAGTTATAAATTGCTATTTTATTGTACTTACATTAAAGCTTGAGAAATCCGTTTATGACTTTGTGTTCCTTTTTTCTATTTCTTCTTCACCTAACCCAATAATTAGGTTACAAAAACGTAGCAGATTTGAATTCAGTCTCTATACTTGTTCTTACCAATTTCAATAAATATCATCACTCCATTATTAATTAATAATAAATCACGCAAGACTGAAGCGAAATTAAATGGCTTTACAGGGCAGCGTTGTTCCGCTCCGATAAGGAGCTTATGACGGGCGTTAATTCTATTGTTGCGTCATTGACAGATTTTTTTGTTTACATGCAGCCCTAATAACATTCTGTAGTAACTTAAAGTATTTTTTAAATTTTGACTGTAGCCAAGTACATAATTTTTATATTTTTTTATGTTAGTTATTAACTACTATCTTTTGCCGGCTCCACCTGCCCTAAATTTGGTTATCGACGTGGGATTCTAACAGCAACTCCTAACTCCTAAAAACACGACCTGATCAGTGACCGTCAATATGGCTTTCGCCACGGTCGCTCAACTGGTGACCTTCTAGTGTATCTCACACACCGATGGGCACTAGCCATTGAGAGTCAGGGGGAGGCATTGGCATGTAGCCTAGACATAGCTAAGGCGTTCGATCGGGTCTGGCACTGGGTCTTCTACCGAAGTTGCCATCTTACGGAGTGCCCGAGGGTTTGTGCAAATGGGTGGCTAGCTTTTCGTCCGGCAGAAGCATACGAGCCGTAGTTGACGGTAGTTGCTCTGATAGCATGGACATTAATGCTGGTGTCCCGCAAGGCTCTGTGCTGTCTCCTACGCTGTTTCTACTTCACATCAATGATATGTTGGACATCAACAACATACATTGCTATGCAGATGACAGTACTGGAGACGCTTATTACACGGGCCGTGCAAGCATCCCACGTTCCGTTGTTGAGGAAAAGCGTAAAGAACTTGTGTCTCAAATCGAGATCGGTCTGTCCAAGGTCTCTGACTGGGGGCGGGAAAACTTGGTCCGATTCAACCCTTCAAAGACACAAGTCTGCGCGTTCACCGCTAAAAAAACCCCATTCACTGTAGTCCCACAATTCCAGAACACTCCCCTCTCCATCTCCAAGAGCATTGGGATCCTTGGCGTTGACATCTCCAGCGATGTTCAGTTCCGAGATCATTTGCTAGACAAGGTAAAGCTGGCGTCCAAAAAACTTGGTGTACTCTACAGAGCGAAGCAGTACTTCACGTCGGGGCAAGGGTTGCTACTTTACAAGTCGCAAGTCCGGCGCCATATGGAGTACTGCTGCCATCTCTGGGCGGTTGCACCCGGATACCAGCTTGGCCCTTTTGACTCGGTTCAACGACGGGCTGTGAGAATTGTCGACGATCCCAAACTCACTTGCGGTATCGAGCCCTTAAGTCTGAGGAGAGACTTTGCCTCTCTGTGTGTGTTCTACCGCTTGTACAATGGATTGTGTTCTGAGGAATTGTTCGAAATGATGCCCACGGCTACTTTCTACCATCACACCGCTCGCCATCGACAGGGAATTCATTCTCACACTTTGGAACCGAAATGGTCGCGTACAGTGCGGTTTCAGAGAAACTTCCTCCCGCGAACGCTTGGGTTGTGGAATGAGCTCCCTGCCAAGGTTTTCTCTAAGGACTACAGTATGGGGTTCTTCAAAAAAGAAGTTATTAGATTTCTAAAGGGTCGGCAACGCGCGAGTGATGCCCCTGGTGTTGCAAGCGTCCATAGGCTACGGTGACCGCTTACCATCAGGCGGACCGTAGGCTTGTTTGCCACCTTAGTGGTATAAAAAAAAATTATACTAATAAAGATTGCTATGGCAATCTATAGCTGAAGCTATAGCTAGGTCTAAGTTTTTTAATTTTTTCGGGATAAACGGGAAAAGTATCCTATGGCCTTCCCCGGGACTCAAACTATCTCCATACCAAAGTTCATCTAAATCGGTTCAGCGGTTTAAGCGTGAAGAGGCAGCAAACAGACAGTTACTTTTGCATTTAAAATATAAATATGGATTTGCGTTTTGTTACAATTAATAAAAGAGAGAAAACATTTATTAGATACTCAAATAAATTCGTTACTAAACATACAAATTATTTGTTAATTGCAATCGTAACAGATAGACAGACAGTTACTTTCTCATTTATAAAACCTATTAGTATGGATTTGCGCTTTCTTAAACTGAATTAAAGATGGAAAAATATTTATTTGATAAACTTCATTAAACATACAAATTATTTGTTAAATGAAAACAAAAATACGCACTTACATAGTGTAGCCAAAGCCAAAGAACTGATATTTTGAAAAAAACTTCAATAATACTAAAAATCCAATAATAGCTTTTGGCAGCGACTCGCCATCGTAATTTGGTTATCAGCGTAAGATTTTAGTGCAACTCCTTGATTATAGCTGTAATTATAGTAATGAAGTTTGCTATAGTTACGTCCACATGGAATAGCAACAAATTCTTTAACTTTATTCAATTTCGCTCAGGGTGACAGTATGATTAGCCTCTTTTAGTATAAAGAATGTGTACCAAAACCAAAGCAAAAATATGAAAAAGAGGCGGGCAAATTTGATGGCACAAATTTTACGGCTTTCATAAAATGCTAAGTTCTATAAAAGTTCCCTTAGAAATATTAATAAAGTTGTTTATTATTGGACATCACACTTACACTCGCCGTCATGTGGGCCCAAACCAAGTTAGTAGTAACGGTGGCTACCAGGCTCACACGCGTTGAATTTGGTTATTAGCGTGGGATATCTACGGCAAATCCTTGATTATAGTTACATAGCTGTTACAGTAATGAAGTTTGCTATAGTTAATTATTCCTGCTGGAACTTTCTCTTTCTCTTCAAATATAAAAAATAAAAAATATCTTTGCCCTCAATTAGAAACTTCGTTGCGACGTAAAGGATTGACAAACAACCTCACTTTCGCACTTATTATAGTGGCGTTTTGTTGACCAACATAATGTACATAATGCGATAATCCTACCAAAGCGAATGAACCAAGATTTGTACTGTGTTATACAGAATTAATGACTTTTTAACTTGGCAGGATTATGACATTGAACGCATCGAAACAGTCAACAAAACGCACCTAATATTAGATGGATTTAACAGTTTTACGTTTTGTAACTTAATGTCATATTTTAGTATATAAACTATTTTTTGATGAAAAAATACTATTCTTTCGAAGGGATTTAATGTGTAATTTTATGTACAACTTCAATAACTTACGTTTTTTGCTAAAACATTTAATATTTTTCTCGTAGTTGTGTAATACGGTTTTTATAACAATATTTAGTGTCACAAAATTAGTTTAGTAATTTTTTTTTCTTATTTTCCAAACCTGCTCAATTCAAGACAAGCTGTTTCATTTTTAAATTAGATTCTTTTCATAGGCATTTTCTCAGAACTTACTTTGTGTTCGATTCGCTGCCTTTAGAGAAACTCGATTTCGGTTTCTACTTTCAAAATAAAATCTATGGATGTTTTACATCAAAGAGACACCTGTATGTTGATAGCATCAAAGATAGACATGTAATCCTTTGGTTGTAAAATAGCGAATAAAGATAATATCCTCTAGATATATTAAATTGAAGAGACTGTATAAAACAAAATTCAGAAAAAATTTCACTAATGAGAAACATGTTTATACATTATACGACATAAAATATGAAAAAAAAAACAATGTTTTTTACTGATGACACTTTCCCAAGTCTAGGTCAACTAGTTTTAAATAATTGTATGACAAATGCCAACTATGTTAATACAATGACAAGTTTAAAAATGACAAAATCACCTCATTCTTTACATTAGTTATATTTATCGGTAACAGAGGTAATGTAATAAAAGTGAGACAATATTATAGTAGTATAAGCGCACTGAAAGTAAATAAAATTGTAATGTTTACATTTCCATGTTGTAAGGGTGTGTGTAACAGTTTTAGCCACAGAAGGAAAACAACTTTAGGTGCGAGTTTAATTTACCTTTGCAAACTATGTCGAGCAATAACAATAACTTTCATGTGATAGATACTAACAGTATTTTTAGTCATAAATATAATATAATAATAAAAGGACAAGACATAAATATTATCTCACATTATACTAGACTACTAGAGTGTAAGCGATGTTGCTATCTTTTTATTGTTTATTTCATTTATTCTTACTTGGCTTTCAAGCATTTGGCTAAACTTATCTGTTTTCACTGAGCAGTGTAATTGACATTATAGCTAAGTATTTGGCTAAACAACCTGCTTCTATAGAACAGTGCAGTACTTTGACATGTTATAATTTAAATTAGATTACCAATCAGCAAAAAAAAATCTTTGTCATACTAAAAATAATATTCTATTAAACTTGGTGCATCAGAATCAACAAGGAATATCTCATAAAGAACTAGAAATTGAATTGTTCGTAAACTGCCAAAAGATTGACATTTTATGTATCACAGAACACTAATCATGGAGCCATCACTTTATTTTCCATTTAACTAATCACCAGGTGGAAAGCTCATGTTGGCTCTTTAAATTTTAGTTAATAAACAGCTAAATTATAAGTAACGTAAAAATATTGTGGGTATCTCAGTTGAGCGAACTACCGAGCTGTCCTGTATATAAGTTGAGCATCTTATTGTTATGAGTGTTTACAAACTCCCTTGTGCAATTTATGATAATTTTGAAATTGTTATGGAAGAATCGCTGAACCAAAACAGTAATTTCAATAAAACATTTTAGAAAATAGCTCATTAAGCACTAGATTATTTTTTTTATTTGAGAATTGCTGTATGTATCTAGTGCCACTCGCATCGACAATATACCTATTTACTGACATAAAACCAATTAAAAATCAATTATAAGCAATCTAGAGTCAGATCATTGTGGGCAGTTAGTGGTTATTGAAAGAAAGAATTGTATTACTAAAAAGGGTATAAAAACATACCAATTACAAATCATGCTCAATAAAGTTTTTGAAAAAATCATTCTTTGTCACAAAATATCCTAATAATTTTCGGCCTAATTTAATACTACCTATACTCAGTAAGTTTTTGAAATAATCATACTTTGTCAAATGTTAAGCCATTTCTGTGTCATTGATTTAGTACTAAACAGTTTAGCTTTATAAAAGGCCGTTCCACAACCGATGCAGATGTGGCACTATTAATACATGAGTAGCAGAGAACAGAAAATAGATATCAACAGTAAAGGAACTCTGGGATCAGCAGTCACTATGGGAGTCCCTCAGGGCTCAATTATGGGTCCTTTTCTATTTTTTATTATATTAATGATGTGAATAAGACATGACATTGTATTATTCGGACGGCTTATATTCTACATTTGGTACGGAACTCTGAAAGTGCGAAGTTGGACTTTGACCGCTTTTTATGTTAATTTACTGAATAGTTACAATTAACAAACTATGAATCGCATCTTAAAAAATCTTTAATTCCTTATATAAATACCGTACCCAAAGTTTGCCAAAGGAAACCTTTTAATAACTAAAATCTTAATAGCTAAAATTTTTGCAGAACATGTGTTATTATGGCGGATTATCTTACAAATAATAAAAAAGTTTAAATTTAAGAGGATACAATTCGCGGCTTCTTGCAGCGTGTTTAATACAAACGAATTTCTTACTTGTTTTGGACATTTACTGAACAAATGCTGTGAAACGTTGTAGGCCGAATATCTATGTATGTGGTTTTTCAAATCCTAAAAACAGTTTTTATCAACGTTTAATCTTATTCGAGATCATTTGTATGAAAAAATTGAATCCTGAATAGCTTTTAAACTTAATAATTTAATAGAAAACTGGCAGACCTAGATATTTAATCCTAGAGCACTGTCGGACGCCGCGAATCGTATTCTCTTAAAAGAAACATGATTTAGTTGGTCTTGCTATATAATATAGTAAAAAAAACTGGTTGCCTGTAAAGTCGGTATACGGGCGAAAGTTTTACGTGACAATGATTTTATGTCTGTCTCTCTCGCTCTTAGGCGGGCGCGTGCCTCTCACTCGCTCTCATTGTGAGCGCATAACGTGAGCGGAGCGTAACGCAGTTTCTTGAAGTGTCACCCGGCAAACCAATTTATAAGACGTTGTCACGTCAAAAATTACATACAAGCTTCAAACAATATAAAAGTACAAGATTTAGAACAATGACAATACATATGGATAATGCCAGTTTGAATACAAATTTATTAAACAATAAAATTGTATTTTAGACATTGCAACCTTATACGATGTAAAATTTTATATCAGTAATTAAGAGAGTTTGAGAAAGAAACGTGTTCTAATAAAGTTTTCTTTTTATATAATAACAGCGTTCGTTTCAGTTTATTCCAATATAAAACAAAAAATAGTCGTTCTTAAACTGCTTTGTGCTATACAATAAAATCTGTTTTATCCGTCAATCCAACCAACATTTTTTACCAAAATTTCAAAATATTCAAGCAAATATTACGCTTTGTTTTCTACCATTGAAGAAGACGTTGGAGGTAAGCAATAAAGGCGTGAAGTGGTTATTAACGTTAGATGAATTTTGCCTCAGCTCGGAGATATTTCTGTACCGCGTCGTACCGTCTAGACTTGGCCGTATGTGAAACAACCTGGCAAATTTACACTAAGTAATATACATTAAGCGAAGAACGTAAAACTAATGTCTGAGGTCCCTCAGTAGTAAAACATATTATTAAGAATCTAGTCGTTCAACCTAGCTTCGTTCATTTTAACTAAACGAAATTCAGTTTGTAAAAGATTGTTTTTGTATTTGAAATATTCTGGGCTCCTTACTAGAGGAACATTATTTTGGTCTAAGTGCTACTGCATAAATAAGTAGTCCCCAACTGCCACATCAATGCTACCAGTAGTGGCGGAACGCCAAATGTTTCCTGACACTTTTAATTTTCCATTTTTTATATGTCGGAGAGAGCTCCCGTTCACCATCCCTTTTGTGTAGGAATGTATTTTATTGAAACAAGGCTGAACCCTAGCTTCAATTAAATATTTACAAAGGTATTTGTTTTATTTGTCAAATGGTAGACCGTATTACAGATAAATTAATTGAAACTAATTAAGACCGGCCTTAAGTCGGATAATCTAACATGGGGTAAAATGATTCTCAATATTGTGGTAAATATTAAAATATGTAACACACAAAACATATGTTATAAAATATGTATATGTAAAATATATACATATAGAAGAACAGGCTGGAAGGCATAAAGCGTTTAATCATAATAAATCAATAGTTTTAAACTTCGAACCATCGTCTAAATGCGTAGGATATGCCGAGCTATAAAACAAAAAACGGTGAAAAAAAAAATTGGTGAAGTGCGAGTTGGACTCGCGCACCGTAGATTTCGTACCACCATTTACGTAATTTATGAACAAAAATTGTGATGCTAAGTGGTTACCCATCCAATTACTGACCAAGCCCGACGTTGCTTACCTAACTTCGAATATCGTTTCCAAAAAACAAATGTTTAACGGTTTCACCTAATAGTCTAGACTAGTTTCGCTAGATGGAGTTGATACGGTTATTTAAAATTGTAATAGCTTAAGTTTTAATTATTTGTTGTTACACTTAGGCTCATACAATAATCACTGCAAGTTTAAAGTTTGTATGCAATACTGTTTTTACTATAGACCAAAAACAACAAAAACGTGTTTTCTGTATACGGACCCCTTGCATTTTATTATTTTTGGGTAATCCGACATAATAACACATAATCTGTGAACATTTCAGTCATCTTTCTTTTACGATACAAATTATAAAGCTTTTTAAAGGTCGGACAGACAGACGGACATCATAGGCTTAGCATTTGGATACACAATCCTAAAAATGTACAAGCTGATGTTACAATGGTATATGGTTTGGTTAAACCGAGCCGCATTTTGGATAACAGAGGTTCCGATTAATAGAAGTTCTAATGTCTATATGGCTGTTGTCATATTACAGCAGTAGTTAAGAGGCCGAGGTCTTGTAGGGAACTAGCTCGACAGCGTCCGCTATTTTGCACTTGGCCGACGTTTTTTAGTTTTTTACTTAAGCCTCTTTTCTTCAAAGTCTATGCCCCGCAATGGGAATGTATGTACATGGCTGAGACAATAACAACTCTATATAAAACGGTTACCTTTTACTGAATATCACCATATTTTTTCAACGAATATTCCAAGAAGAATACAGGAGCATTTTGAGACATCTGTGGATTAGAGGATGAACAATATGAGCACTGGTGACGACAGCTTACGATTATTTGAGTGGACGCGCAGACATAACGTCCTTATTTATGGAACTAACATTGAAGCCCTTGTGGTGGACAGGCGACGATATTAGGTCCATACTGCGAATATATCCTTGTAATATCACTAACCCGATGAAATAAGAAAAACAAAACGTTTCAGAGAGGCAAATAAAAGAATTTATTTATTTACTTACATACACATAGGGAACTGGACACCGCATTTTCTAGCCTGCTGTAAAAAAAATATACGCAAAAGTGTGAAAGAGACGAAGTAAAACTGTGGTGTCTCTTATCTCTTTTTAATTTGTTTTAATAAACATAAAGATAGGAAGAGTAAAGAGACTACAGGTTCGTTTTGTTTCTTTCTATAGTGTGGCCAATTTTGCGAGGCTATTGCACAGTCCATAGGCCAGTTTACAGACCCCGACGTCTGTGTTTACGTACGTGTAAATCTACAGGGATATCACTTTTATTAATTTATATAACTAAATTCCTAAGATCCATTGATACTTTTGTAGCTTTTAATGAAACCGGTATAAATAAAATCAAACCAAAAACATTTTCATTTAAAATGTTGCCAAGACGAGACCATATGGCTTGCACTCTTAAAAAGTGGTCATAACTCTACACGCCCTAACTCTAGAAGCTCTAACTTACCGCCCTAACTCTACAAACTCTACATACCTACACACCTTAGTTAAAATGATGTGGCTTGGCTGTTTCGTTTCTACAAGAACAGAAAAGTAATGAACAGTATATCAATTTTTCACCTTACGCTCATGTGACGGTAGCGAAACGGCCAAGCCACACATTTTGACTTAGGTGAAGAGTTTGTGAAGTTAGAAGCTTGACTCTACATGAGATCTGATAACTATTTGACAGTGCGAGCCATATGGTCTTGTCTTGGCAACATGTTACATGAAAATGTTTTTGGTGGTATTTCACTTCTTTTTGTAAGTTGCTTATGACACTTTTATTTTGTACGTATTTTCTTTTTTTAAAGGGTTTTATATTAAAAAAATATATTCGCATAAGTCTATTGGTTTACAATGTCATTAGATTTTGCAGTCCGACCGGATATGATACAGTTTATTACGATTTTTATCTTAGAACAATCGGGGCCTACACCACTATTGTGATTTCTTATCTTCATAGAAGATTTCTTTTGTAAAAACTTGTCACCACATTATAATTTTATTAAGTATAGTAATATAACTCGTATAATATAATAACGTAGTAATATTCTGAAACCTGACCAAAGCCCCTATACACTTTTATACCCTGATTTAAGGGGTTGAGAAAAATTTTTTGAACCACGTTTTTTTTAATTTATAATAAGTTGTCTGTGTACTTGTATAATTTTCAGAAATTAAGTTTATAAAAACGGAAAAATAGAAAACTCATACATACTTTCATCCCCTAATTTAAAGGGTGGGGGATGATTTACTAAAAATTCTGAAATATGTATTTTATTATTTACAACAAGCACTATCATCTTTCAGACCTCTAGGATCAAAATTTGCGGAAGTCTCATATAAATTTTCATGCCCTAGTTTAAGGGGTTGGGGTTATTTTATATCCACATATATATATACACATATGAATAATTTTTAACAACTCTTCCGTCCTTTAATAATCTAGGTTACTCAGAAATCCAGCACACTTCCACAGATGTATCTAGTCAAATCTTTAATAGAGACAGTTTTACCAATACGATTATACAGAAATGGAGACAGAAAAAAGAGAAACTTTTTGCAAAAACAGTTTTACATGTAAGAATTTCATATACCTCATGCTTTCTCCTAGCTGATAAATTATGATATTTAAAACTTTAAATTCTTTGTATAGCTTAATTGTAGGATATCTAAAATGTTTAAAATTTATAACCTTTAAATATTTTTTTTAAAAGAAACCAGAGTTTTATTGCTTATTTATATTATCAATAAATAAATATTTGATTTATTTGGACTACCATAATATACGGGTACGTACTATGGAATCTAGTTTTATATAGAATTAAAACACATAAAGTGCTCAATATATCTGACAGCAAGCCTCGTAGAATGAAAATGTAACTTCAGCCGAAACACAGATTGGAACAATAAATGACATTGTAATTTAGCAACATGTGAGCGTGGCACTCCCCAGAGTCATTCCCAGGCAAGCTCCGCACATATGCGACGAAATTAAGACGCCTTATGCTGCCAATATGCAAATTTAGTAAATCCAACCTCGCACATTGTAAAATCTTAAACAAACATTTGGAAAGGTGTAGAGTAATGTAAATATATTTGTCACAAACATTTGAAAGAAAAGCAATGTTGTTTAAGTATGAATAAGTCATCGCCATTACCGGATGATTCTAACTTTACCAATAGTTTATAACTGCATTGGCCCTTGCTTTCTTGTAGAAATGGTAAAATAGTAAAGAAATTATGTACATATTATTTATATTTACTTACAGATATATCTATTTATTATTCTAAATGAAACCGGCTTGAAGTTATGTACCTATGTAAGTATAGAGTTGCATGAATGTATGTAGGCATATTTATTTTAAATTTCTTTTGAGCATGTTTCAATTGTTTATTTTGTTACGAGTGCAAATATACGTTATGTGCCTGAGTACTAAGTGATACTAAACATGTTTAATATTGACCAAAATATTAATTTTAAGGGTTCCGTAGTCAACAAGGAACCCTTGTAGTTTCGCCATGACCGTCCGTCCGTCTCTCCGGGGTAAAGTGAGGATGATATTTTTTTCCTCTACTCGTTTAAAAATATTGTGGGAATGTAAGAATCATTTTTTGATTCAGCGATACGTTTGCAAAATATTAGGCTTTAAAGTGCAAAGTTTTGTCAGGCCCAGTGTCCGGCCCTACTGCCAGCTAAATGGTTGTTCTTGAGTATGTGAATAAAATCATGGGAGTAGCATATATAACGAAATTAAAATGAAAACTATCAAAGCTCAGTCGGCTTTACAACTTAATGAGTTATAGACGACAAACTTAAAAATGTAGTCTTAAATCACCGTTACAGCGCCATCTAGCTATTATTAAGCGAATTAGTAACACATTTGCGTGTTGGAAACAAAATTAAAAGTTAAGCAACGTCGGGCTTGGTCTATAATTGGATGGGTGACTGCTCAGCGACACACTTTTTGTTTTTGTTTGTGTTTGTGTTTGTAAATTACGTAAATGATTTGCACTTGGCCGGTTTTTTATTTTATAAATAAACTTATTTTGTGTTTAATTTTCTCAGTCGTAGATGAAATCTGGTACCTATGCAACAGTCACGAGATTGATATTTTAATACTCGCGCCATGCTATTTCGTTACTGGTACCGCCTTTAATGAAACACGCCTCTTACTAAAATTACCTTAATTTTGTGACATTAGCATAAATACCTATGTTTAGTAATATTATAAAAAGGAACATACTAAATTTGATATAAAATGTACAGTTTATAAAGTATGTAATAGTAATTAGGTTATTATAATCGAGTAGACGAAAGTCGAGGGCTTACCATAGTCACGAGTATATAAATACCAATTCCGCACAAATGTCATACAACGTTTTTCAACACATTTGCGAAAAAGCAGTATAATTTATAGGTAATTAAATAAACTTTTTCATTCGACAGTTTTTAATAGCAAATAGGAAATCATACAGATAGGTAAGTAATGACTTTTGAAAATTAAAAGTAACATTTGAACAATTATTAAAATTCGGTGAAACTTACTGCTTTGAAAGCATAACTGACTGACTTTTTAATTTCAGATGTATATGTTGAACTGAAGAATGAGGCGTAAAGAACTACATTTTTCGTCTCTTTTTCTTTAAGTATTAAAGTTAGTCAAACGTATAGATCAAAAGCGCTTTCAAGAAGGTTCGATCGAAATAAAAAAAAAACCGTAAAGGATACGCACGGCGCCATACAACAAGTAGTTACTCAAAGTCATTAAATACTTTTTTTTGAATATTCGCTACTTATGTAGAAGGTCAAAAGGTCGAGAGCTTTGCCTCTAATACCATAGTGATGTAGCTTCAAGATGAGATTTTCATGTTAGACACAGTCAAATACCTTAGGTAAATCTCAAAACACTCCAAGAGCGTCATGCGAATCCTCACAGGTGTTAAATATATTGTTTAATAGTGCCACTACTGCATCGGTTGTGGAACGGCCTTTCATAAAGCCAAACTCTTTACAACTAAGTAGGTCATTAATACAGAAATGGCTTAACATTTGACAAAGTATGATTTAATCAAAAACTTTACTGAGTACAGGTAGTATTGAAATAGGCCGAAAATAATTAGGATCGGTTGAACTACCTGATTTAGAAAGACGTACAAAACGTAAAAGACTAACTAAGTTTCATCCTATCTGGAAACACGCACTATCGACAATACTATAAAAACTAAGGGTTGTGCTATAACATGAATTATTGAGTTTATAGTTTTTACAGAAAGACCCCAAAGATTTGTGGTGTTTTTTTTTACTAATGTTTTAAATGTATTTATGATATCTGTAGGAATAATGTTTTTAAATACAAAGGGAACTTAACATTCAGGAATATTAGTTTATAAAGTTTTCTGTTAAAATTGGACTTGAGTTAAGATGTTCAGTTGTTTTGAATGGAATATTGCTAAATAAGTTTCAGTGGCAACGGTTACCTCAGAATTTGTTTTGAAACTTTTATCATCTACAATCAACTCAAAGTATTCTTAACTTTACCAAATTCATTATTGATTTGGTTTCATGTAGTTTTTTTTTTATTTTTTTACTTTACCTTTGAGCTGAATGGATTTTGCAACGAGGCTTTTTAATTGTTTTACACATTCCCTAAATATTTGGTACATGAGAGTACCTATTTTACTGCATGTTCCGTTATATGGCACGTAATTTTGAACATTCGAACAATGTATACAATTGTTTTAAAGATTCATTAATATCACTATTACACATAATGTTATACGGGTTCTTACCGTGATTAGCCGTGCTCTTTCCTCGGCTAATCACGGTAATGCATTTTTCGGGCAAATGAGTTGAAAAAAATTATAAGTGTTTCCCTTAAGTCTCAGAAGAGTTTGCCTTCCAGTGTGTGTTCACACTTGTATAATGAGATGTGTTCTGACGAATTGTTCGAAATAATGCCCAGGGCTACTTTATATCATCGCACCGCTCGCCGTTTTCTCTTATTCAATTCATACTCACAACTTAAAATCTAAATGGGAACGTACAGTGCGGTTTCAGAAAAACTTCCTCCCACGAACGCTTATCTTGTGAAATGAGCTGCCTGCCAAGGTTTTCTATAAAAGAAGTAATTAGATTTTTGAAGGGTCAGCAACGCGCGAGTGATATCCCTGGTGTTACAAGCGTCCATAGGCTGTGGTGACTGCTTACCATCAGTCAGACTGTTAGTTTTCTTTCGCTTTAATTCCGTTCCGAAATTATCGTTGAACTCAGCTTGTTACTCAAAGACTTGCATGCAAATTAATATATTTACCAGTGACAAACGATCTGAGATTCGATTCTAATGTTTTTCTTATGGTCTTACATTTGTTTATGTTCAAACAACTTTTTAAGAGGTACATATTAATTATTGAAAGCTGCTTCTAAGCACTACTTTTATGTGTCTGGAAATTCAAAATTGTTGTAATTAAACTCCGAGAACAGTTCGTAGTACCACGATTATACAGGGGGTGTACTTCTTAATGGTTGTCTTATTGCTGCTGTTACTGTGCATGTATATAACAATGTTCTAAGAATCTGCATAGTTTCTGTTCCCCTATAACTGCAATTGTAATGTCGAACTGAGAATCACACACAACATTTTTTATTTCATAAAAAAACATTTGTTATGTTAAAAGTCAGTTAGTAAGGTTGGAAAAACTTACCATGTCCTTTCCAGTCCGAGAGTTAAGAATCATCTATCAGTCAATCTATCACGACATGAAGATAGGCTGGGCTACTGATTTGCATAATTTAATGTAACATGTTTAAGCCATCTCCGAGAAAAGCGGATTGGAAGATTTGCTAAATGAGTTATTACACTGGCAATGAAGCGGTGCTCACTGTTCGAGAAATATTGCGCTTTAACATGTGGATCTTAAAGCGCATACTGTAATTATTAGTAATAAAATTACAGTACTGTAATTTTTTTTAGGGTTAACAAGGAAACCCTATTTTTTCGCCATGTCCCAGTACAGTCAGGTCAGAGACCATTAGTACCAGAAAGCTGTAATTTAAAGTGGTAAAATATAAAAAGAAAAGCAAAAGTAACTCCCCTGAACGTAAAGTACTCGTAAAGCCTACTCGTTTGTAATAACCAACTTACAGCACTGATATCATATATAACTGTTACAAAATTTTACACATAAGCAGGATTTAGAAAAAAAAAAAAAAACAAGTTCTGGTTTTCACAGAGTTTATGTTTAGTGGTTAAATTATACTGTTTAGAACAAATACATTTACAAGTTTTTGGCAAATTAAGTCGGACTTCTCGACAAAGTCCCTTATTATGTTGTCCATCTAACTAAAGTCTAGTTATTTATAAGACCAAATTCCAAAGCAAATGAATGTTATGTTGTCTGGATATCCAAAGTTGCTGTAATTAAATTCCAAGGATGGTTCATAATACCGCGATTATACTAGTACTTAGGGTGCACTATTAACTGTAAAATAGTCTAATTGCTGTGGCTTTCTTTCGTACAAACTTTGTTTACCACAACAGTTTTGTAGTAAAATAGATGCAGATCTTTTGGTAAAGAGTTTATATTTAAAATTGATTTTATATTTTTAAACTTGCTTTTTACTTTACGGGGTTTTTTGGTAATTTTCCAACATACTTACGTAAAGAAATGAATAGTTCCCGCCAGGCACGTCGATACTGCAAGTGGCTGGATGCCAAGTTTTGTTCGGGGCACTTCCAACTTTCCTTTTTTCTGGATGTTAATGTAATTTTTAAACCGTCTTTCCTCCATGGCTAGTTATTTTTTTAACTAGTGATTTCATAAATATCCATTGATTTAAAAATAAACTTTTCTTTAATTGATTTATATTAAACGTTGATTTGAGTTTTTCCGTAAATGATTCCGAAATTTTTTAATTGTGATCACATACGGTGCGACAGTTTAAAGAACGCGCATTCTTTTGATAAGCACGTAGTATAAGCTAGCAATGCACCGTTAGGCGATAAACGAATAATATGCGAAGTCTGAGATAAAGTAAATAAGTACACCTGTTAAATAAACGAATCGGTCTCACAATTATACCTTGTTTCCTCAGCCGTTGTACGTTCCCACTGCAGGCTACAGGCCCCTCCTTTCTGAAAGGAGACTTAGGCTATACAGTCTACTATACTGCCTCCAAAGCTTTGGTCAGTAGTGGCGTAGATGGGGAGTGGGGAAGGTAGTTTTAGACTGGGGTATACGCCAACGACCTTGCTCGTTTCAGTAAACCTATTTATTATTATTACCTATTTTATAACCTATTTACGGAGTCGAGCTTAGACTCGCTAAGACGCAGCCGAGTGAGGTTTTAGAACAGGGCCCGCACATGTCACAATAATTTAGAACAAGTTAAAGTAAATGTTAACTTATGATTTAAATTGAAAAGTAATAACCAGGTTTGGAAGAAGGTAGTGTGATTTAAAGAATCCAAACTATTATTATAAATACGAAAGTGTGTTTGTACGTTTGTCGGTTTGCCCTTCTATAACGGGAGCTAGGAATCGACGGGAGTTTATGGGCAACTTTTTATACCGATTAAAAGTTCCTACAGGGTCATTTTTTTCGCATTTAGTAAGCATATTTCTTTTCGGAGCAACCAAATAGCAAGATTTTTGACACAGTTATAGCTGAAAGGATAAAGATAGATATGTGATACTTTTTATCCTGACTAAGAGTTCCCACTGAAACAAGTTTTCGGATTTTTAAAGTGAGTGTAGCAATTCCCACAGCTATATAGCGAACTTCCTCACGAATCAAGGAATTACCGTAGGAATCCCACGCCGATAACCGAATTTAGCGCTGACGTAGCCGCACATTTTACCGTTACCTCAAAGGATTTTAGTTTTTATCTTGTTTTATTAAAAACTATCTCCTGTTGCATGTTTTTTGTATAATTTTATTACTTTCGAACCCAGCTTTCAAAATTCTCTCTCTCTCTCTCTCTATTTCTCATAAATGTGAACATAAGCAAACTAGAGTCAGTTCACGTGTGCTTACATAAGGTTTAACATTGCAAATCACGCCTGTATACTTTTATATTGCATGAAATAATTTTACTCGAATTTAGGTTCTTCTTATTAAAAAAAACTAGGCACTGTATCAAAATTCTATTCAATTTTTTCCTTAAAATTTAAAAATATCTTGCCAATGCATTAAAAAAATATATAATACCCTTACAAAATACCGAGATGTACCACATGTAAACTTATTTTGAAGCCCTATTTTGTTTTTTTTTTATATATTCTTATTTTTTTTTCCAAATTCTGTTCCATTTTTCCTTTAGATTATATGTCTTTTCCCAGCTTCTGTATTTTTCTCAGCTCTGTAATAAGTGCCACTTTTTCAATCTAGAATAAGTAAGATGGACCTTTTTTGAGAAATTGGCGTAGTTCGTCGTCTTAAGGGGCTCAAGACTACGAAAATTTAATATAAACAATAAAACTTTAAAAGAAAAAGTTATGGAAAACAGTCATATCAATATGTGTATATTAAGCAGGAAAAAAAACGGCACTATTCCACATACCACCACTGTTGTAACAAAGACATGAAGTGACTCTAATTTTAAGATAGCTAAAGGTACAGAAAAGGACAAAGAATACTTTAATACTTATCATAAGATTCCACGGCAACAGATTTCTATGCCGATGAAACCGCGGGGCACTTCAAGCACAAGATACATTCAACAATCTAATTGGATTTTGAATTGTGGTCAAAAGTAAGCCCCGAGGTCTACCGTTGATCGTATGCCGTTGTCATCAATTTGTTCACAATCTCATAAAAACGCAGATTGCACGTATGAAGGTTACACCGTGCCTGAAGCTTACTGTGACGTTCATAGTGAAGTCAATATAACGTGTATTTTGTTCGCAGCTTCAATGAGTTCAATGTCATAATCCAGCAAGTTAAAAAGACATTAATCTGTACGAAACAGCTATATAAATCATAGCTCATCTACTGTAGTTGGATTATTAACATTAAGGGCATAATGTATCTACATTATGTTAGTGAACAAATCACTTTCATGCTTACAACGTGTAAGTGTAGTGTGCCTACGTGTGTTGTTATGAGATTGCGTGGCTTTATTAAGGAGCTACCTCATAAAACTTTCCCCAGACTTGAAAACTGAGTTCGGTCACGAAACGATCATTAATTTTGGGTAACTCTCTACTGTAAGGAAAAAGTACTATGTGTACCTAACACCTATCTGAAGCTTGTAAACCTGTAATCGGATGTACGTGGATAGATATTATGATGATGAAAACAATTTTGGAATGGATTTTCTGACTTTAGAAACAAAAAATTACTTCCTTTACGACCTGCCTATAAACGACCTGTTAAATTAATTACCTAAAATGTTTATTAAAACTTGTAATATAATTACTAATTAATATAATGGGCTAAGAGTAGAAGAGGGGAAAAGTTAGTTATGTAATGTTTATTTATGTTATATTTTAAGTGACTTATACTATATCATATCGTTCAGTGATGGCTCCCGTTGAAAGCTGTGTTTATTATTGATTAATGTAAAAATCTTGAAATATTATTTTAATATACATTCAAGAATTGCTTTTTGATAAGAAATAATTACAAGACAAACTACGTACGAGTGACTAACAAAAACATGGCTCACCACTGCACTCCGCGATGAGGGAGTTCTACTCGGATTTGTCTGTAATACTAAATTTATTGAGTTATTTATTTATTTTCTTAGCTTCTGTCCACGACTTTGGTCTAGTAAATATCGTATTTTAACCATAGATAACATACATTTTTTTGTATACACAGACGCTTTAGCTTAACTACTATAGTCTATTTTGTAAGTTTCTGCCACTGACTGATTGTATTCTTGCCTCAGCCATTACACGCCTCACTGCAGTGGCACAGTACACTGAGTACCGATATTAAATACCTGTACTAGTTAGCTATCAAACACTGAAAACCAACTTCGTCTGGGGCAAATTTATGAAATAATAAACTTAAATTATCTTATATCATCCTTACCAGCCTCATACGCCTCCACATTCGGCATACCCTCACTTTAGGCAACGGCGATTTGGTTCGTAGTCCATCACGCGGGCACAGTGTTTCCTGGTTTCCGTTAGAATCTCCGCTCTTCGGAACACGAGGCAGACACCGACCATACCTATAAACTTAAATTCTATAAAGAAGTTTGCCAATTATTAAAACATCCAAGCATAATAACTCTTTATGACAATTTAATTACATACAGAAACAGAATATCCAGAATCAGCATAATGATAAACAATTAACACTTAATACTCAAAGATAAATCCTCTCGACAAGTGGGTATTGGCATGAACATGTACAAGACAAAATACATGTTCAACCATTACGTCATTCCAATACCAGTATACGTCGCCGATACTTTACTCGAAGTAGTCCAGGATTAGGTGTACCATGGTCAGAAAATCCAACTATGCCTTTGAAAAGGCAACTGATAAGAGGATCCAGCTAGAGTGGGCAGCACTTGGTAAGCTTTGTTAAGTCTTCACGTCACTTATACCTCAGAGTCTGAGGACCAGAGCGGCTTACATGTCATAACTTACGCTGTCTCAACGTGGACACTTACTGCAGGGTTGGTCCACAAGTTCAAACTCGCACAGCGTGCGATGTAGCGAGCTATGCTCGAAGTGACTCTGAGGGATCGAATCTGAAATGCAGACATCCGGACGGGAACTAAAGTCACCGACATAGCTCGCAGAATCAAAAAAATAAAATGGTAGTGGCCTGGCCACATCTGTCCGAGGACCGCTGGCCGATGAAGCAAATGTCTCCTAGAGTGAAGACCGCGTATGGGAAGCAGAAGCGTGGGATGGACATCCCAAGCTGAAGGGCTTCAGCCCGGTGGACCGATGACCTAAACAGGGTGACCGGGGATGGTTGGATGCGGAAGGCGGAGGACCGGAAGAAATGGTGCGCCATAGAGATGGCTTATTACCTGCAGTGGACAAATATGAGCTAATACGATGGTGATTTAAAGATCCGCTGCAGAACGAATAAAATACTAGATTTTGCCACCGGCTCCGCCCGCCCTAAATTGTCGGTGTGGAACTCCTTAATTATACTAATGAAGTTGGTTATAGTCATTCCCGCGGAAAGTTTTGAATTTTTCGGGTTACAAAGTAGCCTATGTCCTATTCCAGGACCTAACCTATATGTGTGCCAAGTTTCCGTCTTGTGGTTGAATCGCGATTGAGTAACAAGCATCCATCCATTCAGACATACTTTTACATTTATAATATTAGTGGGATTACGATACCGATGTATATCAGTATGTATATCTTAACGATATTCAGAACTCTGTGCTGAAAGTAATAAAGATTGCCTTTTCTGACATACAGAAATTTTATCTACCGAGTCGGTGATTCAATTAATAAGTTCTTTTTTCCAATTATTACTTGTACTTGTAATAGTACTATATTAATTAAAAAATAAATCACGTCCCCTTCATCAGCTCGTGACAGTAAGAAAAAATAATAATTAGTAATCTTCCTGATACCGGACAGCTGACAGGTGCACCTGCGCGTCGGCAAAAGGGTTTACTAAATACTGAAGTAAAAAAGTGCTGCGAATTAATTTAAGAAAAATAATTTAAGCGTTATTCATTTCCTGTGCAATTTTCGTAACTGAAAGGTTCCAAATTGGATTTAATTTTTATAATATAATTATTGTGTTAATTAAAGTTACCTTCTGGTCTTCAGAAAGAGTGTCAAGGAATTAGGGAACATTTTTTTTTTATAATACTGCCTACTGTTGTTGGCCGTAGATGGCCTTGACAACTACTCGTGGACTAACTTTTGCTGCGGTGCTGCTTGCACTCTGCTGCGAAAAGTTAGAGCGGTTTGCACAAGGGTGTCCTGGACACATACCTCGGCTTGGGCAACCGCTGTTAAAACTGTCGTTCTGAAGAGAAGAAACGCCAAGAAACTCTTCAGCCCTCGCCTCTTATTATTTAAATCTAACTAGTCAAAACTCCCGTGTATATTAGTGAACCTAGTATACCCGCGCGCTTGAGTGTGTGTGTGTGTGAGTGCTAAACTGTCTAGTGTTCCGTCCGGTCCGGCGACGTATTCTGTATGTTATATTTGTATAATCCGTGTTCGCGGGCGCGGAAGGCGCTTGAGCTGTGAGCCTGCTGGTGATCTCATTGTCTGTATCTGTTATAACGTGTCTCGGATATCTAAATGGTCCTAAGGCCCATCTATTGGGGGCATAGTTACAAGCTTGCCTAATTAGGGGATTGGGGTGGAGGGCTGCTGACTCAAAGTAGCGTTTTGACGCATCTTTGATGAAGGCTTTTATGTTCTGTAGCTCGTAATCACTATGGAGATCGATATTACGCATATAGTACGGGGCGCCGACTGCGCCTCGCATAAAGCAATGTTGAATGACTTGCAAGGAAGTAGTGTTGGTGTGACCAAACGCTAAGTTGTTGTTTAACAAAGGCGTAGTTGTTTAACTAGGGAACATCTTTAGCCACAAACTATATATAAGTTACTATGTAATACATCCATCTCTTCCATATAAAACAAAAATCCCTACGCCTTTAAATACCTACTTCCTATTGTTATTACATATTATAGTTGTACAATTTAGCCAAGGGCCATATTTCTCTTCTTTTATGTAAACAGGAAGATAACACCTTTCGTGTAGGATTTCGTTGGATATGGCTTCGAAAATTAATTAGGCTTCTGTGGAACGGCGGCAAAGAGATCTCCTGCCAGGCGAGGTGTTATGCCTGGGGACCGCCGTGGTCCACTTACCTTGCGCTTCGGTTTCTATATATGCTGAACTTGACGCGTGACGTAAGCCTTGCTTGTAGAACGGTATGATACAATCCGCTACAGTTTATTAAACAAATCCCTCAAATTTTAAAAAATCTATTTGAGGAGTTTCTTTTTAAATCTTTATTCACTTTTCCTGTTACCTTGATTCTTGATTTTCGACCTAAGACATAAAATGGTAATAATAATAATATAAAAAAATTATATTGAGTATAAATGTGTGTCTACGATGTATGAAAAAAGGTCAAATAAATGTAACCTGAACGCAGCTGACCTTTCTGACACTTACAGAAAATGTAACGATAGAAAAATAATCATATTGTTACGTACGTTAAAGAATTGAATTGAAATTGAAAATTGAAAAGAACTTAAACTAGCTGTAGTGTCAAGTTTTAGTTATTGATTTAAATGAACCAATCGTTATTTTATAATTGCATTTTTTTTTAATACCACTAAGGTGGCAACGGTCCGCCTGATGGTAAGCGGTCACCGTAGCTCATGGACGCTTGCAACACCAGGGGCATCACTCGCGCGTTGCCGTTCCTTCAGAAATCTAATAACTTCTTTTTTGAAGAACCCCATTCTACAGTATGGCAGGGAGCTCATTCCACAAGCCAAGCGTTCGCGGGAGGAAGTTTCTCAGAAACCACACTGTACGCGACTATTTCGGTTCTAGAGTGTGAGAATGAATTCCCTCCCAGGTGAGCGGTGCGATGGTAAAAAGTAGCCGTGGGCATCATTTCGAACAATTCCTCAGAACACATCCCATTGTACAAGCGGTAGAACACACACAGGGTGGCAAAATCTCTCCTCAGACTTAAGGGTTCGATACGGCAAGTGAGTTTGGGATCGTCGACAATTCTTACAGCCCGTCGTTGAACCTAGTCAAAAGGTCCAAGCTGGTATCCGGGTGCACCCGCCCCAAAAATGGCAGCAGTACTCCATATGGGGCCAAACCTTCGACTTGTAAAGCAACAACCTCTGCCCCGACGAGAAGCACTGCCTCGCTCTGTTGAGTACACCTAGTTTTTTGGACGCCAGCTTTACCTTGTCTAGCAAATGGTCGCGGAACTGAACATCGCTGGAGATGTCAACACCAAGGATCCCAATGCTCTTGGAGATGGAGAGGGGAGTGTAATTGAATCGTGGGAACACAGTACATACAGAAGAAATAATTTATGAATTTTTACATATATGTTTATATAAAAACTTTAACAATCTTCTACTTTATTTAACAAAACTTAGGTTTTGACATATAAACTAAATAATAACAATACAATATAAGTATAATGGAACATAATAGTTATACAAAAATCAATCAGTTACATAACGATATTATGCTCTCGACAAATAACTTTTTTGCATTTATTTACCCTCTCCTCATCTCGTGTAAAAGTTTATTTTATGTTACTCTACACTGTCACCTTTACTTTCGTGGTATTCTACAGCGATATGTCTTCTACTTCACTATCGGTGTCCGCGCAGGTACCTTAGCTCATCATGACTTTATAAAAGATGTGATCTGATCTGTCTTCATCGAAAGTGAGTGTTCGGCAAAGGTTATTTTCCCTATTGTCGTGGTAGATTCTATATATATTTTATTTCAACTATTTTCTTGAAGGCTGAAGATATTTCGACAGGAAGGTGTAATTTTGTACTTTTACACCTTTTTCATATAATCAGTGTTACAAACTCTGGCTTTATTACTACTTGTTTCTTATAAATAAATAATGTTCGTAATTTTTTATCATCTTCCGACTTGCTGTAATATATTTATTTGTTGCATTGAAATAATAAATAAATAAAATACCGCACTCTAAAATACCTAATAAAACCATATGCGAAGAAGTTATCATTCTATTAGATATTATTATACATTTGATTCCCTAGCAGCCTAGTTGGAAGTGTGGCTGCCTGCTGTGCACAGGGTGTGGGTTCGATTCCCGCACTGGACAAACATTTATGTGACAAACATTTGTGTTTGTCTGGATTCTGGGTTTATTTATGTTTGTGATATTTCCAAAAAAAATATCATAAGCATTTGTATCCGTTGTCTAATTATTACAAATTATATGCAAAATTGTAGTATTCGGCGTCTTGGATTTTAAAAAACCTTAAAATATTTAAATTCGGCACCCTTAAAAACCCAATGAAACTTAGTTTTATCGAAATCAGAGAATTTTTGGCAAAAAAGGGAAGCCATATTAGATCCAACATCTTGAATTAAAAAAAGGAAAACCTCTTGTTTAATATATTTTGTGAATCGTTTGGAATGTCGATAAAGCAAATCGGTTAATAGACTCTAAATTTTATTTAACAACGGTATGTATATAATATACACCAATATATTTATATATTATACTAGGTACTACTAGGATGTCAGTAGTTTCCAATTCGTAGATAATAAAGTAAGTAAGTACATTAACCGTTATTAATTTTGTAAGTGGAAATTGATACTTGGCGAAAAAAGGAAGTCAAAATTTTTAAAATATACGTACATACATTGTTTACGTTATTAAATGTTTAACTTATGCAGTACTTTATAAGAGAACCTTTTTACGAATAATGTAGCTGCACATTTGACTAATAGACTTCACCCCTTCGCTACGTTCCGTAAAAAATGACATCAGTTTTTCTATACATCAGTGCTTATTTCATGCGCCATCAATCTTCTAAGGGTTAAACGTGATTTAAATCGATTTAAGTATGTATACTTGTACATCTATACACATCAATTTTGTCGTATTGCATTGCAATCAAGATTGTATGAACGTATTATTGGTGAAAACAGATTTGTTAAATTGAGAATCCTGTACATGTAGCGTATATGTACATATGAGGGTATCAGCTTTGGTAGGGTTACCAAGTGACAACGATGTACGGTTTTTTTTTTATCTTTAGGCTATGTATTAATTGTATGTATTTAGTCTATTTATTAGGATTTTTTTTTATTAGGTTATTTATTTAAATTAATTAATTTAATTGATTTTGTAATCACTTTTTAATAATAAAATATGTTTATTTAGAACAAATGAATGTAGCGTTATTAATAAAATTGTTCATAATAACTTTTTATTTGACCAACTCGTAATAACCCTAAAGTATTATTATTAATACAATGGTAATATTTAAATAAAAATAGATTAAAATCAATATTATGAAGTAAAAATCACTATAAAAAAAATATTTATTATTTCATAATTTTTAATCGATTTGAATGACTGTATTGTGTGAAACCGATTTCAGAAAATCAAAACAAGTAATTGTGCCTTATCTATCCCTATGTAATCTAGAAGTGAGTAATATTTAAAATTATTTTTATAATTTTGATCACATAGTATTAAAATCTTACAGTTGAGAATCTTGTCTAATAGCTGCTAACATATTTAAACTTGCAACTGAGAAGATATTTTTCACGTTTAATGTTATTATTGTTGTTAGAGTAGTATGTGATGAAAAATCCTATGTATTTATTGTTGTTAACCTTTAAACAGGGATGTAAGTCCTAGTAATTAAACACATTATTAAATTTGAAAGTCAATGAAAACATAAAAAGAATCAATAAAAATAAACTATTGGGAATTTATTAATAGAAATTAAAAATACATATAAAATATATAAATAATAAAAATAAAATAAATGTTTTTCTATTTCTTTATTCATTCTTTATTTCATGTTCATTTTGCAAAATACGTTACAATGATATAACTATAATAATACTTCGATTTCACTTTCAAAGCAATAAGGCTAAACTAAGCCACAGATAATATAATACTAAACTAGTATATAATATTCACATATAACCCTAATAAGTGATAATGCTAAAACACAAATTGTCTACGACCACTGACCTCTAAGATGCGAACCGTATGCCAATTTTCTAATTATGTATAATCCAACCAAATGTTCTCAAAATGTAATAAAGAATTTAACTTGTAGATTATACTATGATGGCATCAAGCCAAGCATATGAAGAGGTTATTTTTAAGTCATCCCCTCTGCTATTCTATTTCCATTTTATTATAGAACAGTTTAGAGAAATTACCTTATGAATGCATTGCCAAAGTTCTTGACGTCTCTTTTAAAGACCAAATACTCCTCTTAAAGGCAAAATTATCTACAATATAAGCCTTTATAATCTAAAATCTTATTTGCGGCACAGTTTCTTTCTGACGTTATTTCTTGTCATTGAGGACTAACAGTCGTCGAAAATGAGGTAACTTGTCTGGTGTTAATTAGATGAGGCCATAAAGAGGAACTCGTGAATTGCTACATTACCGTCTTTTAAGCCTTTAATTTATACAACCCTTTCGAGTTGCGCCATTGCGAATGTTTCATTAGATTGGGAGTATGAAGTAACTAGCTATAGGTGTATAAATACTGGTTTTCTTGCTGTTATTGAGTATTTTAGTTGTTTTTTAGAAAAAACTGGCTTAGTCATATGTACTTATGAATTTATATTATGCAGCGTTTTAGATTTTATATATAGGTGTACATTGTTGACAATATCACAAAGATAGAGTTTAATATATATTGAAATTAAAAATATATTTGTCATGACTTTATGATAATCATTTCAAGAGATGATGATGAGAGAAGATAGAGACGCAAATTATCCCAAGCTTTCTCGTTAGTAAAATACCTGTCTAACGTTAGGTATTTAAAGAAGTCACAAGAGAACAAGTATTTCATCAAACTGCTCTTCAAATATTTGATATTATTTTAATATTTGCTATCCATCGTCTCGAGAAAGAGAAAAAATAGCAAGTGCAGTCAGCACGTTCATTACTAGAAGCTCCAAACAATGAAAAGAACAGCAATTTCATTTTCCCTCGTGAGTGCTGATTGCTACGAATTTAAACTTAAAGCTGTATTTAGCATCGCAGTTCTTCTTAAAGTGTTAAATCTAATACTTAATTAGTACTTAATTAGAAACCGGTAAAGTACGTCGTACAAGTAATAGGTAAGAGTTCCGTAGAGTGAGAATTTCTAGATTTAGAAACGAATTGGCTAATATAGTTCCAGACAAATTAAGGTTAAAAGTATTTATAAAGCTCTACTATCGTTTTAATTTTGAAAGGCACAAATTTTTAAACTTTTCTTTATTCCTATTTGGGTACGCTACTCTTAAATATTGAAAGTTCAGAAATAGATAAATTGTAAAATAATAGTAATTTCGACATGAAAAATCGCATATATGCATATGTCGCAGGCAAATCGTATAATCCGCCGTTTCATAATATGTTTTTTACAGTTTTTTTTCTAAATTTGGTTTGAATGATTTGATTAATGATTTAACACTCGGAAATGAACATTAGTTTTGATTCATTTTAATAACAAAGACTAATATATTTCGTTAAATTATAAAAATAATGTGAAATTAGTTAGTTAGGGTCTGTGGGGGAGAGGGGAAAATCATTAATCTTCGCCCGTGTTAGAATCATCAGTATCAGTGAGTCCACGCTTGTCCTATCGAGATCGGAATCATCACTTTCTGAATCTTCATGGATTTCATCTTCAATGACTGTAGTTTCAGGAATGTTCACTAAATGCTCTTCTTTGTTGAGTACAAATCAATCTCACTAACCTAAACATAAACCCAACGAACAGGGATAGGGAAATCCCCGTCCATAAATGCAAACATTAGAGAATGTTGCCAGGTATTTTGAGCCGTTTCTGTTCTATTATTAAACAAAAATAGTAGTTAATATTGAATTATTTTGTTTAAATTTATATAATTGTTTTATATTCAACGTTATCGCCTAAATATTACATTCTCATTATTAATTATTACGTCCTATTTTAACTTCCGTACTCTTGAAAAAAACCTACTCCAGAAAAAAAACAGTTTTTGATTATGTTTTTTTTCATATTAGAAAAAAAACCGTTTTTTTACAACTCTATGCCTAGACAGATCGTTAAGTATGGTATAGAAATTATCATATAACTGAACATATTATAATATGAAGCTTGGCTGGAACGCTCCGCATCTACGTTTACAAAAGAGAAACTGAACCTATCCTAACATACATGCCTTATACAGTGCGATTTCTGTTCCTTTCGTTTCCATACTTTACGATTTGCCTAGGCATATTATAAAACGGCGGATTGTACGATTTGTCTGCGACACATGTATTTGCATAATATGAAGGTTAAAATATGAGAAATGTTTTGCAAAACACTATATTATTTATAATAAATTTATCATGCCATTATTTGACTAATATAATTTATGAAAGACTTATATTATTTTTGACATCATTGTAACAGACTATTAGCTACTTTCGTATTTTTTTAAAAATATGCTAAATGCATAACGCATGTATTAAATATATAAAAAAAATATATTAACAAAAACGATTTCTTCATAAATATTTCGCTTCCTTTGGAGCGTAATCAGTATACATTACACTTCAACCACACACAAGCATATACACAAAGTTTATGGTAAACAGTAATGCCAATTTCCTTGATCCAAATTACAAACTCAGCTATAGTGAACTATATTTTATACTTATTAAAAGTTATTTATGCCTCCACGAGTAGGTATGTATATGAACAGTACATCAAGCCCTTGGGACGTCTAAGCTGAAAATTGACTACTGAAGCTGCAGAAGATATTAAATTTAGAAGCATTAGTATTGTTCGATTGAATGGGTGTGTATCGACTAATTGTATTGGCATCGTAGTCTGCACATCCCAGACATCTCGTGATAGCATCAGCCGCAGCTTACGAACTCTTCATGCATACGTATTGGTTGATTTTCTTGGAGCTTTCAATTTTACTATTCCATTAGCGACATTCAAATGCATTTGTTGCTTCGATAAGAGTAAATAAAAATAAACTTAAAGTAACGTCTATTACAATTTATACCATACTTACTGGTGTGTTTAAATTTTGAAGTATCTTCAGCTAAATTTGGATATGTGATATAGAGGAAGTTTTCCGTTAACATAGATTGATTAAAACTAATGCACTTTTATGTTTTATGTTTATCTACAAAACATATATCGGTAAAAAAGCTAATAGTAAGCAGATGGCCATATTTTGCGGAAAAACTAAAATAAGATGAAAAGAATATACCTATATAGAACACTATTTCGGTTCCATTCCCAAAGGGCTCTTTTACTATTAAGTCTATGTCTTTGCTGTTTGCCAGTCTCTCCAACCCTAAAAGGCTTTTTTTATAAGGTAGAAGAGTGATTTTTTTACTCAATATGTGTTATTGTTATTATGGCTGAATTCTTAGCAAATAATAAAAATAGCTATTTATGCAATCGTAAAGTTGAGACAATGAAACATTAGGCAAAGTATTTTATTCTATTTGAAGTCGGATGCTAAAAAAATGACTGCTATATTTACTGCAAATTTTTGGTATTTCACTTCAGAGAGAGATAGCGCATGTCGTCCAACATGACAAAACAATATCCTCGGTATTTTCCTTTTAACTTTATGACCTCTGTAGTACTTACTACCTACCTTTTGCTAATCATGTCGATTAACCATTGTGCTAAGAGAACTGATTGCACCTTTATATCTTTGGCTGTAGATCACTAGTTAGGTAGGTATTTTTTGGTGATTGCATTTAAACATAGTCGGTGGTGTCCCAGGGGTTTCGATTTCACCTTGCGTTCTGAGTGGCGGACGTTCGAGCCCCGCGTGTACCAATGATATATTTTATTAATTTCTCAAGTGCATTGACTATTCACACCACTGGCTTAAAGGTGATGGAAAATGTCGTGAGGAAACCAGCATATGTCAAAAAAAATACATATGTGAAGTCTACAATCCGCCCGGTGCCCGCGTGTGTCCTATGGCCCAAATCACCCTCGGTGACTCACAGTGGGGACGAATGAGACTTATGAATCTCGTGAGATGCTATGTACCCATAGTTGGTATAATAAAAAACATAATTAATGTACCTGGCTACAACTAGCAAAATACAATATGTCTGGTAACTAATGAAGTGCCTTTAATTTATTTTGACGTGACAACGTCTTATAAATTGGTTTGCCGGGTGACACTTCAAGAAACTGCGTTACGCTCCGCTCACGTTATGCGCTCACAATGAGAGCGAGTGAGAGGCACGCGCCCGCCTAAGAGCGAGAGAGACAGACATAAAATCATTGTCACGTAAAACTTTCGCCCGTATACCGACTTTACAGGCAACCAGTTTTTTCTAAGTAGACTTCTAGCCCTTCTTACTTTCTGAAACTGAAACTATTTTAATAACGAAGTAAAAATTTAAATCCTTATTCAGTAATAGAAAATTGTGTAATAAGGGTGGTAAGAGAAAATAACTTACGACAGGCTATTTAGAAGCCTAAGGCTTTAATAACTTGAATTTGTAATTTCTGTACTGCCCGTGTTACACACAATGTGTTTCATTATATTTGTGAGAAAATAAAAATATAAGGTAAATAAATAAATAGACTCCCAAAACACAACTAAAATGGCGGGAATAGAAGTAGAGAAAACAACGCCACCGCCAGATCTAGAGAATTTATGATTTAAAAAGTTTTGGCTGAAGTCAAAACTTGTAATTGCTCGCTTGTAGTGTGTGTCTAGTTCATATTTTGAACAGACAGCTTTTATACATACTTGATAGAACAAGCGCGTCATCACCGCCTGTGATATCTGTGAACGCGCGCTTTGCTTTGAAAAAAGTAAAATTTACAAAGAAATAGCCCGTGGGAGTAATTAAGGTCTTAGCACCCACTTCGCCTACATGTAATGTCACTATTACCAGTCAATGTGACGAAAAAATTATAAATGTCTCGTTTCATACAAAAACAATATTTTAAAAAAAATCGAAACTTTTAGGACGCAAACGCACGCTCAACTTTCAATATTTCAAAGACACAACATCGGCCAATCTATGATCGTTACTTAAACCAAAGAAATCACTTGCTTATAAAGGGCAGTTTATAAAGAATATAAAGCTGAGATCCAAGGTTATGATGAATATGAAATACAGTGAATTGCTACTTGTCATCGATTCTAGATTAAGCTCTTATCCAGAGACGATTGAAATACCAAGGCCCTTAGTGAATTGTTAATAATATTTCAACATGCGTACACAAAAATAAGACTGCAAACAAAAGTATGGAAATACACTAGTTTCTCTCTTCATACCTACCTACTGGTACCCTAATTAAAAGCAATTAGTAAGCGAGATGCTTTTATTGAAGGGCGTCACATAGCCGAAATGGCAAAAGGAAATAAATATTACATACCTATCACTTGATTATGGCTCGACAGATTTGGTTGATTTGTTTTTTGTTGTGTTTGTAAATTTTTAAAAACAATATTTAAAAAACAAAAAAGCCGACTGCTAAAAACTGAAAAACAAAAAGCAAGTACTCCTTAAAACTAAAATTGTGTTCACATGTTTGAAAGACCCCAATGTGAAATAGTTTTTTTAATCAATACCCTAATAAATACAACTACAGAACGAAGCGGTAAATTGCTGAACAAAATTTTAGATTCCAGGACTCTGCTTTTTAGTTTTCAGCAGTCTGTTTTTTATAATTCATTAAATAGCTATTTTTCTTTACACTGTAAGCGACTCGCGCGCCGTGTGCCCTGGACACAGCCGCACCGATTTTTTTTTGTCAAGATACCAGTACTTTTTTATAATTATCTTTTAATACCAGCCTCCGTATAACAGTGTAGGAAATATTTTATTTTCGTTGAATGACATAAGCTCTGTAGGTTTTTGGGGGAGTTTTTTAAACATTTTCTATTTCTACATAACTTTTTGTAGGGTTTTATAAAAAAACATTAAAAAGAACCCTTATGGTTCCGTATGGTAAGCTATATGGTGTATGTATGTATTATCTCAGTAACTGTAGGCGTAGTGGTTCAGCACACATATATTAATCTCGGGTTGTAACTAAAAGTTAGTTTCTAGGTGAAACAATTTTATAAAAATTTATATCGACTTTCTTGACTGGAGGAAAGATGAAAATTTGTCAGTACAGGAAACCTATTGTGAGCAGTCTCGAGTACATGGGTCCCGCATACTCGGGAACAAAATGTGTTATCACCGCTGCAAGAATGCAACACAAATTGCATCCATAAACATTTATATAAAAATACATAATTTTTGTCATGTAATGTTTCGTAATAATAAGTTAATATTAAGTATATATAAACACAAAAAAAACTATTTTCCTGATAAGGACTAGTTTAGATTTAAAAACATGTAATAACAATAAGTGTAAAATTGTATTAAGTTAGGTAAAAGTAGAGTAGGTTTGTTTCATTTCCCCTCTTTACTATTTGTTGATATCAAAAATAATATTGTGTGAGTACCGACATGTTGTCGACTTTGTACGCACGACTATCCCCAAAAAGCGGGAAATTTAGTTTAATATATATATTTTAAACATATGCCATTTGTTGTGCAAAAATGTACAGAACTACTATGTAAAGTTCTATATAGACCGTATGTGGTTACTATGTTATAGGCGAAAATAGTTAGCGTGTTGAGTATTATACATTCTTTCTCCCTCACTCTAAAAAGGGAAAGACTGTCTGAAACTTTACCTGGCTAGGGTCATTAAGTCCTTAGGCTATGCCTTAAATAAGTATCACAGGTTGAATGCATACCTTTGCACCTATACATAGGTATCTACACCGTTACGGTAAGTAGTATGGTTAGGGCGCAAAACACATGTAAAAATATGAAACACAATAGCTTATAACTCAGCAACCGGGTTACATAAGATAAAGATAAATATATCACTAGATACGTCTCATAGGCATCTATCAAGATAAGTAGGTTTCATACAGGTAACTTTAAGCCCTGAAGTACAGGAGCACAAGGAAAATCCTGAAAACTTGTATCACACATTTTTTCCAGATTTAACATACTGACAGACACCAAAATTACTGAAATATACCTTTCAGTAAATTTAGGTCTCTTTTTTGACATATAGCACAAAGTCTGTAGTCATCTAGTATAGGCAGAAAGCCCTGAGAGCTAGAATTCCAGCTCTTCTCTTTCTACGGCCTAACCGTAGACGATGGAACATACCACTATACGTCGTTGGAACCGCCTCCGAAAGCTCTATCTTAGGACACCTAAATCGTCATTATTCCATTTGGCTATAAAACCTAAAAATGTAAAACAACGTTATTTTATAGTCAAGCCACGAATCGTGTGACTGTGATGGCAATAGCCGATAGAGACCCAAACTGTCAATAGCGATTTATAGCTAGGTAGATATTCCCGACACAAATTCCCGATTCGACTTTCGTGTTGTGCGGTCGTGTTCTAGAGCGTCAAGTGCTCTCATTATGCTCCGTGCAGTGGTGCCTCAGCTGGTGCGCATTCCTGTGGGTTGTTTTGCCTCAGCGCTGACGATCTCGAATTGTTGTTTGGATTATTGCTCGCAAGTCTTGGAAAATCGGCCTGAGTGTTGAGCGCTGCTCGGTTGTGTGTATTGGCTGGGAAATTGCTTCTCGGCTCGCTCTGAGTGTGCTTTCGCGCTTTTCAACGCGCCCATAACGCGAAGTTTATCGAAGCGATACTGTGTGTTTTTGTGTGTGAGTGTGTGTTCTCGTAGTCGCGTAACTACTACGCATAGTGGTGACCCTCGCTTTCCTCTTTGACTGACGCTGGTTCGCCCGGCCTGAGTCCGGCTTTGGGTTAATCGCTAGTGTAGTATTTCCGCTTCAGCGGTTCGCCACTCAGCGCATTCTCGCGTTTTAAGTATCAATTGCGTCTAGTTTGTAGAAATCCAGTTCCGAGTGCTCAAGGGCTGGTGAGTGAGATCGTATAGCTCTTTTCAGAGTTGCGATCTACCTAACGTTTCTTCTTCATAATCGTCTCGTTGCTCGGGGGAAACCTAACGGTGACAACGTAACCCCGGCCGTAGGAGTAGGAGTTAGGTACACACCAAGCAATCCGTAGCACTGCGGGGCGCTTGGCCACACTTAGGTATTCTTGCTCCTCGCCAGCAATGGTAGGGAGTCACTAGGTACTCACAAACTACACCTCGGCCACTCCCGCGATGGCCGAAGTACTTAAAGGCATGTCCCGGGACCAGATAGGGGAGATCATCAAAGCTTGTCTTCGTGATCACTCAGATCTGGTCCAAGCCTGCTCTTCCCAGGCTGTGGCTGCCCTCACAGCGTATGAAAAGTCCGTGCCCTCTCTGTGTTCGCCGCCGCGTTCCCCGTCTCGCTCCCGCACTCGTTCGCGCTCTTCGGGTCCCTGTGCTAAACCATCCCTTGACCCTTTCTCGGTCACTCGCTACCCCGTCCCCCGCAACCTCCGAAACCGCACCCCTGTCCCCGGTAGCCGTAATGGCCGCTGAGTCGGCGTTGTCCTCAAACGAGGACGACGAAGGCTTCAAAGTGGTTGGCCTGGGGACAAAAAAGGGAAAAAAGCGGAACAAGACCGCCAAGTCAAAAAAGGCTTCGGCGGCATACGCTCAGGAGTATTCTCCTCCCCCCTTCGATTCTGAGGCTAAGCGCTTCAAAGCGCCTAGCACTTCCCCGTCCCCGTTTACCTCGGCGGCCAGCCCAAAGCCAGCCGCCATGGACACAACCCCCGCCGCCACCTCTTCGCAGGCCGACTGTCCCACTTCGGGGCGGAAGGAAAAAACTCCGCCCCCTGTTGTCATCAAAGACAAAGGGGCCTGGCCAAACATTGCAAACGCTATGAAGGCCAAGCGTATTAACTATACTCACGCCCGCAATGATGTCGAGAGCGGCATCAAAGTGCAGGTCCCGACAGTGACAGATTTCCGAAATCCAACGGCCTTTCTTACGGCTCAGAAATACGAGTACCATACGTACTCACTGGCCGAAGAACGAGTGCTCAGGGCAGTTATGAGGGGAGTCCCTAAGGAATTCTCCGAAAAAACTGTCCAGGACGACTTAATCGTCCAAGACCTCCCAGTTAGGGAAGTACATCGTATGTACAACGGCCGACCTGAGTGCTACGACATGGTGCTCGTAGTGCTAGACCTCACCAAAGAGGGCAAAGCCATCTTTAATATTAAAGATGTGTGCAGCCTCAAGGGCGTCCGGGTCGAGACTCCGCACAATCGGTCAACCCCAGGACAATGCCACCGATGCCAGTTGTATGGCCACGCACAGCGCAACTGCAGACGCAGACCGCGCTGTGTGAAATGTCCGCGCGATCACGCCACTCCGGACTGTGATCGCGATCGCGTTAACGCATCCGACCCGGTCGCTTGCGTACTCTATGGGAGCGAAGGCCACCCTGCTAATTACCGCGGGTGCCCCAAAGCTCCCAAACAGAACTCTCGTAAACCCAAACAGGGTAAATCGCGCCCCCCCGGCCCCCGCCAACAGGCTCCGCTCGTGCCTGCTTCCCTCCCTGGTGTCAACGCCTGGAGCCGTCCTTCAGCGCTAATTGACGCAACAAAAGCTAAAGAGACAGACAAACTTCTGTCTGCTCTCCCTGAGTCCGTCTCAGTCACGGGTATTCCCTACCCCGCCCCTCTCATATCCCGGGACCGTCCAGCGCCTATGCGAAGTGCACCTATTGCGCAAACGCGCCTTGGCCCCCCGCGCCCCTCTCTCGCGCTGCCCCGCAACGCCGCTCAGACGGCCGAGTAGCAGCACTTCGGCATTCTCGCCGAGATTTTTTGGGCTTGCGACCCAGCCTATTTTGAGGTCGTGTACGCCGAATGCGTACAGATCACCGATCTCAATCAAATGCTCAGCTTCACGGCTAAGCATCGCGACTTCTTCGCCGCCCTCCGAAGGGTGGTCCCAAAACCTTAAAAACCAAAATGGATTGCACAACCGCGCGCGAAAAACCCCAGTCCGTCTCCTTAGGCTATTTTAACGCCAACGGTCTTCGAAACCAAAGAGGAATTATCGCAATTCCTCTCGTCCCAAAAACCGGACGTATTCCTCATCCAGGAAACGTTCCTAAAGCCCGCTGTCCGCACCCCTTCGTTCGCGAACTATCGCACCATCCGTAATGATAGAACTGCCTCCAATCTCAGAGGCACTCTCATCTATTACAGGCGCTCCTTGCATTGCTCCCCTATCGATCCTCCACCACTTACGAACTTAGAAGCATCCGTCTGCCGCTTAGCGATGACCGGTCATCAGCCGATCATCATTGCATCGGTTTATCTCTCTCCCTTAAAAAACTTGCTCGAGAGCGACCTTCAGTCGCTCTTAAATTTAGGCGACACCGTTATTCTTGCCGGCGACCTAAATTGCAAGCATCGCCGCTGAAACTCTTCAGTAACTTCACGGAGAGGCAGACTCCTCGACCATTTAATTGACAGACTAAACTTTGACATCATCGCTCCCATGACGCCCACTTACTTTCCCCACAATACTCGGAATAACCCTGACGTACTCGATATAGCACTTCTAAAGAATGTAAGGCTAAGCTTTCGCTCTATAGAGGTGCTTGACGAACTTCACTCGGGCCACCGCCCAGTTCTCCTCCGATTAGGTTCCCCTTTGGACTCTCCTCCTGACACTAGAACCGTGACGGACTGGGATAAATTTGCGCAACGTAATCTCTTCCGCGACCGACCTAAACGTAGCTAGCGACTCACTCACTAGCCACCTGGCCGCCACCGTTGGCGAGTGCTCAAGACAGGTGCCGGTTAGTGATTATCACCACCTAATCCTGCCTCAGCACATCAGGTCGCTAATGACTGAGCGTAACACGGCCCGCCGCGCACGCGATCGCGCTCCCACTATCGATAATAAAGCTCGCTTCAACGACTTACACCGCCGTGTAAAAACCGCTGTAGCTGAGCTCCGCGCCCAACATTTCGGTGATCCGATGGAGAACATTTCTCCTTCTCACCAAGCTTATTGGCACTTAGCCAGAGCTCTAAAATCAGACACCGCCAACTCTCTTCCTCCGTTAACTCGTCCCAACAACGTTCCCGCGTTCAATGACGACGAAAATGCGGATTGCCTAGCGTCTAGCCTCCAAGCCCAATGTGCCTTAAGCACACAGCCGTTCGATCCCGACCACGTGCGTGAGGTAGACGGTGAAGTGGAGCGCAGAACTTCTCTGCCTCCACAAGACCCCCTGCCCCCTGTCAATGTCGTCGAAGTCATACAGGTCATCAAAGACCTACGCCCCCGTAAAGCCCCCGGTGCGGACGGTATCTCTGACGATATCCTAAAGCGCCTCACTCTTCCCCTTCTCTGCCTCCTAGTAGTGATCTTACCGCTGCTATCGAACATTGCATCTTTCCTTCTCAATGGAAAGATGCAATTGTTATAGGCATACATCGCCCTATAAGTTTACTAAAGGCCCTTGGTAAACTCTATGAACGCCTCCTCCTCGCTCGCCTACGGAACGCTATAGTCTCCAGAGGCATTTTAATAGACGAGCAGTTCGGCTTCCGTGCCAAACACTCATGCGTCCATCAAGTCCTCCGCATAACGGAACATATTCTCACTGGCTTCCAACCAGTATTAGGTAAGGCCCGCCACACGGGCGCTGTCTTCGTCGATGTAGCGAAAGCTTTCGACAAAGTCTGGCACAACGGTTTAATTTTTAAACTGTACAACTTTCAGTTGCCAGATCGTCTCGTGCTCATCATACGAGACTATTTGTCGAATCGTAGCTTTCGCTACAAAGTTGAAGGCACTCTCTCTTCCCCCCGTCCCATAGAAGCAGTAGTCCCGCAAGGGTCCGTGCTCGCCCCCATCTTGTACCTTCTGTACACCAACGACATCCCTAAAACGATAGGTACCCAACTAGCCCTCTTTGCGGACGATACCGCTCTCTATACCACCGATAGGCAAGTGAGTCGAATCACTAAGAGACTCCAACCCGCTATCACCGCCCTAGGCGAATGGTTTCGGAAATGGAGAATCGAAGTGAATCTCGACAAAAGCTCTGCCGTCCTCTTTGCCGTAGGCTGCCCTCCGCGGCCACCTCCCCTCTCTCTTCGGTCGTGTCATTGCCTGGCAAAATAAGACCAAATATCTCGGTGTGACCATGGATAGTCGTTTGAACTTCCACGCTCACACCAAAATAGTCGGAGACCGAGCCGCTTTTGTCCTCGGTCGTCTTTATCCCATGATAGGCAAGTAAAGTAAGATGTCGCTTAGAAATAAGCTGAATCTTTACACAACTTGCATCCGCCCCATACTAGCTTATGCTAGCGTAGTCTTTGCGTTATCTAAGCGCAATCTCCACAAACTTCAGACCCTCCAAAACCGCTTTCTCAGAGCGGCCTCTGGGGCCTCTTGGTACGTCCGCAATGCGGACCTACACAGAGACTTCGCACTCCTCACGATTCCCCAATATTTCAAAGACTTGGCAGTCCGCTTTTTCGAGCGTACGTAAAATCACCCGAATCGATTAATCCACAACGTATCATCCCCCCGATTGACCTGGGCACGGTCGTAAAACTATAGTTAGGCGGCCTCGGCACGTACTAACGACCCCAGATGACGATCTCGCTGTCCGGATAGCGAGATTAGTCCGTACAACCTCCCCGAATAGGGCCTCCCTCCAAACACGACGCCGACGTCCCCGGGTTCATCGGCGCCCACAAAGATACACGAGGTATCAAAGAGTGCCGGGGCGCGTCTCGCCCCCACTCAATCGCAACCGTACCCACGTAATGGGGAACTCCCCCGGTTCGAGACTCACGCCGGTCGAAGGGACGCCCCCGAGAGCGACAACCCAAGCTGAGGCTCCTCCGCGGGGAGCCCTTGTGCGTTGGGCGCTATATGGGCTGAGGCTCCTTCAGACTTCCAAAAAGCCCGGTGAAGCAGTAATGGCTGCAACAGCCAACTGCATAGTCAGTTCAAAAAACAAAAAAAAAAACTTTCGATATATGTTTATATCGACTACTAACTACGTCTTTCACTAAGTTTTTGTGTGGGCTAGATTTTCAGTCACCACAGTAAGTACAATAAGTTAAGTACTAAATCTAGAAGGTTCTATGGAACAACCTCTCCCTCTGATGGGGTTTTTTATTTTATTATAATTCAGTCTTCAAGAAAACTTCAACAAGTTAATAGCTATGAAAGCTGAGAAGTAAAAATTTTGTATATATGTGTTAGAATTTAAGTTAGAAGCATAGGCAAAATAAAATCGGTTTGTTGTGTGCATATACGCGTTTTAATATCTCAAGCGCCTAAGAAGAAACTCCTTGTCAAGGGCAAAATCTTGTGCCACAGATTTCGAAGGGTCTGTCAGCACAAAATGTATAGAAGTACATCTTACTTTTCAAGACCCTATTTACTAGGTCTCAAGAAGTAAGATGTACTACCATACATTTTGCCCCCGAGACGAAAGATCCGAGCACTCCAGACTTTTTGCTAAAACCTCCCAGTTTAGGTGGAATATCCCACTCGGCTTTACTTCAACATAATATGTATAAAAGAGTTAATTTTTAAATTATATAACATTATTTTATTTAAGGCCGCATAGTTTTTGACTTAAGGTGACAAAGTTGAAAAATAACCATTCCGAAATTTATCTCCGAAAACTATAAAATCTGATACAGATTTTGATGGTAAAAATATAGTATATATTGATAAATACGCTAAAAAACTTACAAACTTAGTTACACTTTTCTTAAACTAAATTTTGTTGACAAAAGTATATTTATAGAGAAAGTTTACAAATTACAAGTAAGCAAAATAATAACATTGATAAATCCAAATGTATACTACATTCTTTGGTTATATACATCGCAAGGTACTAAACCATCGGCATGAAAGTTAGGCACACGTCCAATTTGTTACTGTTTTTAAACACCATTACAATTTAAAACATTAGGGAACCGTGTTGTAAGAACCGCTTACCATCAGACGGACCGTGTGCTTGTTTGCCATCTTAGTGGCATGAAAAAAAAAACATTAAATAAACAATATAATCGTAATAATAAATATATTGTATCAATTTTGAAAACGACTTCAATAATTTGTTGTAGGTACTGTATTTTTGCTTTTTGCTAAACCCTCTTATTCCTTGCTTAAAGAGACAAAAGCTCCATTCAAGAATCATCTGATAATAATTAATATTGTTTTGAATAAGCTTCTTATCGCAACGAGACGACGCGAAACGACACGGGTACTTTCTAATTATCTACTTTTCATTCATGCATGCATAATCCGTTAAAGGTTTTATCTTTGTAAATACTTCAATACTAGCTTTTCTCCGCGGCTCTGCTTGCACTAAAACTGTTCTTGGAGCGATCCTACGCTTCTTCTTCGACAACTTCTTGATTGTAAGGAAGTTTGCTATAAGAATTTATAGCTATAGTTTGTTGATGTGGAATTAGATTATAGTTATTTCTGCGGGATTTTGAAATATTTCGGATAAAAAGCAGATTATGCCCTATACCGTCTCTTTAGATGCGTTGCGACATGAAAAAAGGACAAACAAACAAACTTACTTAGGCATTTATAATATTAGTAGCTTCAAGTATTTATAAGTATGTATTTATAATTGTTACCTCAACCCGAGATGTAGGTATGTTTTCTCACCAATCACAGGTTGTCCAAGTAAAAACTAATTATATGTATGTATATATGTGACTACCTTTTGCCAGTGGCTTCGCCCGCCCTAAATTTGGTTATCGGCATAGGATTCTTACGGCAACTCCTCAATTAAAAAAATCACATACGGTAAAATATTTTTAAATAATACGTACCGCCCTTCCTCCTCATGACTGCCCGCCGGCCTCGCACATCATAAATGCGCGCGCAATAGTTGATAATTATTTTGCTGCCACGTTATTTTAAACCTGCGATATCTCCTAAGATATTCATTGAAATCGAATGATAAACAGGGCAATTTTGTTGCTTATGATGAATAACGTATTTATTTGGATAAAGATTAATATCATGTTTATAAAAACACCTTCAAAAATAATGCATTATTTTAGAACAAATATGGTAAGCATAAAAAAGGCTATAGTGAGCCAACCTTAAAATATAGACAAATGCTGTCGCGGACTTTTTTTTAGAACTTTTATAGGGGAATAATTCTGTCATACATGATTTTTGCGGAACTTTAACCGTTTACGCAGCGCACGCAGCGGAAGCTCTCAAAAGGATAAATAAAACACCGATTTTGAAACATTTTTCATTAGTGCTCCGCTCCTATTTGTGTTAGCGTGATGATATATAGCTTTTAGCCTTCCTCGATAAATATCTACTACCTACACTATCCTACACTGAAATTTTTTTTTAAATCCGACCTGTAGTTCCTGAGATAAGCGCGTTCAAACAAACAAACTCTTCAGCTTTATATATTAGTTTAGAAGTATAGACATGGCGTAGGTGACTTAGAAGCCCAACTATTGGCTTTTTGGGAATTCATCCGCCTTTTAGCTAACCGTGAGGTTTTTCACTTTCACAGAATTCGGAGTTGGGTTTGTTTTGTTGGTAGGTATGTCAAACTACTTTCCTACAGAATGCCAACCGTTGGCAACAGGACGCCAACGGGAAACGCTACCAGAGGCGGATTACTAAAATTAATCGTGAAACGTAGCGACATTATGATGTGGATGCGGTCTCTAGCCGTGGGCGATCCAGCTAGAAAGGAAAACAGTATTTAATGCTTGTATAAAGTTTCGTTGAGGGTAGACATGCAACCAGTGGAAGTTTTTGTTAAAAGATAAGTACGGTTTTTTTAAACCAGTAAGCTGGCAAACAAGCTCACGGTCCGCCTGACGATAAGTAGTCACCGCAGCCTGTGGACGCTTGCAACACCATAACAAGATAAATTTTCTATTTATCAAATGACAGTTGAAGGATGGTAAACATATCTACTTATAACGCCCCCCCCCCACCCCTATCTGCAGTTACTTAAATAAAATTCGCACCTCACTCCTACCTACTGCCTATAAGTCTAATTAATCTAACTAAGAATAATTTTTTTCAGGTGCATCCAAACATAATTTTTTTTGTATACAAACTGTATTACACATGATATCCTTAACTAAAGTTACTAACATAAAGCGCTATTTAATATAGTCGCAAAATGCATATTCATCCATAAAATGCAGGTAAAATATTAATAAAAGACGTTTTTTTTAAAAATTATTATTTAAACGTATGAAATCAACAAAACCTTTAGTTATTTCATAATTCACTGGCATTTGATAAATGAATATACATTTTGCGATAATTATGAAAAGCAATATATGATAATAACGCTTCCTATGGATATAAATTGCACCAAAGGTTGTATTGGGAAAGTCTGTTTCGGATTAACCTTAAGAGTTAATACCTCAAATACTTCCTGAGAATATTATAAATTTACCTTTTTACTTAATAAACCTTTTCCAATAAGAAGTCGATATTGAAACTGCAGTAGGTACTTATATAGGTTGTAACTTCCCCTTTTCGCTAGATAAGTACGAAAAAGTTCGAAGATATAAAATATAATGTTGAGTTCGACAAGTCAAGTAGTGAAGGTAAAAAGAAAGGTAAGAAAGAGAGCCACTTGTGCGATTGTCGGGGGACGAGTCCAGCGAAGTCACGAAGCGAGGCGTTTTGTCTAGACGAGAGATGACAAGCGTAGAGCCGGTGCAAGACACTAAGCTGGCAATATTAACATTGTAAGTAGTTTGAAGACAATTTTAAAAGCTTCTTAAAGTCAGCCCAGACATGTCTCTTGTTGTTGCCTATGTTAAATTAGAAATATATAATACTACTCTTCATATTTCAGAATAAATTAAAGACATACACGACGTACCTACTAGGACTGAATTTAGTACCGAGTGAATGTTAACTACGCATTAACATATTTTAGGGATTTGCTGTACATTTCTTGCGGAATTAACTTATGTATCTTTTATTATTATCAGATGTTGCAAGCGTCCATAGGCTGCGGTGACCGCTTACAATCAGGCGGACCGCAAGTTTGTTTGCCACATTAGTGGTATAAAAATAAAAAAAATTAAGAGCAATATTTCCTGCGTCTCCAAATGGGCAGGAAATAGCAGGTTTCATAAAAACGAAGTTTAACTCTATTTTTAACATTTACTTATAACACACCATGAAATTTTGTAAATGTGATCTAAAGAAATGTTTTATTCACTTGAAGTAATATTTGATACCATTTATATGAAAAACAAGAATCCTTTATCTATATCATTCAATTCAACCTATATACAATAAAAATACAACTGGCACACTGTAAATCACGATATTTCTTATTACATCATGTAAAAATCAATGAGCACCTATACGAAAAATTGGAGCGCGTTGCGGAAAATATTCTTTTAAATGTATACAGTAACATTTTTAAAAACCGAAAAGGCTAGCAATCAACTGCCATTTATTACCTATTAATTTGTATAATATTATTTAATTAGCAAAGTGCTTTGAATGCACAACTAAGTATTAAACTGTGGCCTGCTAGAGCCCGAGGGAGTTCTGAATCTGTCAGTCATTTGATCGCCCTCCACGGTCCGAAATGACCGTCACGGCCCTCAGGCCCCAAGCGAATATGAGGGACCCCTGTTGACCACCGAGATGGCTGCGGGAAGTGTTGCTTCTGACGCCTTATGGATTGGTTTAATTTTCAAGCTGATGGTTCAAATTCATGAAAACAAATAATAAAGAAAACATACATGCCATGAAAGTGTTTCCTTGATTTTTATAAGATTTTATTTGTTAACAACTGCCTTAGATATATATGCATCTATATTTAAAATAGTCCTATACAACTCTGAGTGAGTTATGAGGTCCTAGTACATCAATGTTACAAACACACAAATCTTCATAGAATTTAAAAAACACATCACTAGGTACATAACTAGGGCCTCGTCTCGATAGCCTGATTAGTAATTGTTTTGCACTTACACGATATGTAAGGATTGTTATAGGTTCTGGTACTGACTCGAAGTTAATCTTTTGACTGCATCCTTGCTAAGAAAATATTTATTTATATTGATAAAATCGTTATACATACTTATACCTAACTAACTACAAATTTGTAAACCAATTTTTGAACAAATAACAATTTTCTAATAAAAAATAGAAAATTGAGTATTTTAGTGGAATCAAAAGGTTGCATTCTACGTTAATAATACTGGGAAGTATATTGATTTTACTTGGATATTATAAGAAATTAATGTATAAAATTCCATAAAAACCGCTCTGTTTTCATCACTTACAACCTAGTTTACACGGAGAAATTGTGCGGTCAGCTAGAATCACTGGTCCTTGAAAGTGTCTTGAAGAGGGACGACTCTGACCATGTTAATTAAATACTTGCGGTGAACACTACAAAAACTCAATTTAAATGTCTTCAAATGTTAAATAAAATATAAATATATGTGTAGAAATAACCTTTTTTTGTTGTATATATTTACTTACAAAGAGCAATATAATACAAAATGGATACTTAAATTTTAATTCTTTGTTTATTTCTTTGTCCTACGGCTATCACTTTTCCCTCGTATCTGCTAGATGGGAAATTATTATTTTATGGATTAATCCCACAAGCTGTAGTTCCTGGTCATTCTTAGATATCAATGTGCTTATTACATGACATTGTATTATTGAATATACTATATCTTGCATAAGCTTGGTTTGGATAAATCGTACTTGCAGTATAGTATCAGAGATGACCCGCAATGTTTTAGCTGGCCGCTCGAGTGCTCGAGCGTTCGAATTTGTAATATAAAAATGGAACCAACTTTTGTTTCAATTTCACTATACAAGCGTTGGCCACTTTAACTTGAAATCTTTCATAAAACCATGAAATACTTGAATCCTGTATAACTTTTGACTTATAAAATTTGATAGGAAACTGGCACACTGCAGACCTAGATATTTATTACTAGAATATGTCTTCAAAATTTCGTCGTGTTTGATCAGCAAATGTCAAAAATAAGTGAGAAATTCGTTTGTATGAAGCCCGCTGGCAGGCGCCGCCAAGTGTATTTATTCTCTTAAAAGTAGCATGCAGGCTTTAGTTTTCAACGTGTTTGTTAACATATCAACTTCTAGGTGTCCGTTGCTCGACCTATGTCTCTTATTGAAATTTTTCAAAAAATTAGTTATTGCATCCACTGACATCCCGCCGCCCTGAGTAAATCATTCCAGCTAAATGGTCTAAGCATTCCACTTTTAAACGTCAATTGCTACATATATAAATTAAACTCGTTGCATAATATCGAACCTTTTCCCTATCTTCTTGTAAGTATACAAGTAAGTAACTTTGCGTTTTTACTACAAATGACTTCTAGCACAAGTGGTTTATTAAGGTAGAGCTAAGTAAAGGCTTCGCGTCTTAGTAGAATAAATATAATCGAGCTCGGAGCCCTACGATTTAGACAAATCCAACCAACGACAAAATAAGCTTAGCGCAAACGAGCTAAGACAAAGCTTAACTTGTAAGGGTCACCATATATATCACTACATTAATGACTAAATCGTGACTCATCAACACAAAGTCTTATGAGGAAAAACAGCGATAGGAAAACATTAACCTCTGGTTAGTTTTCTCTAGTTACGTAATTATTGGGATTGGATTTGATTTTCCGAATGCACAGTTTGAGGATAATAGGGTCATACTTAGTTAGTTACCAAAACATTTCTTACAATAAGCAATTTATTTGTGTATGTTCGTATGTAAGTCATACAAGTAGAATTAATATTAATGATTAAAAATTAACAACGTTACTATGTGAACTAAGCGTTGAACTCGATCTTAACGTCATAAAATACCAAGTCCTTTAATTTGAAGTTTCCCTTTTAAGTAAAGAAAATTTCACTTTTAGGCATCATTAAATATTTAAATTTCAAAATTAAATTATCTTGAACATTGTATGGCAAAATTGGCTATACGCTACACGATATTAAATTTATTTAAATTTCCATTCTATGTATTTAATTTATTAGAGCGAGAAAAGAGCTAGTATTAAGTAGAGGTTATTTGCAATAATTACAAAAATATGAGCCGTCTCTTTTTATGGCATAGTCATAAACTACTAGTTCATAGCATGCTTTAGTTATTTTATTTGTGTTCGAGTTTAAAAAAGTATGTTTTGCAGGATGTTTTCTCCTAAAAATGGAAGTAAAATCCAGCAATCAACAATAATTTAACACTTTTGATCTAAAATCCTTCGTGCAAGAAGTAGATTTGACTAAGATTTCATTTAAATTTAAAAAATTGGATTTTTTGTTTCATATAGCATATACGCAATAAATTTGATTTTTCAGCAAGGATTTATCTAAAATTACAGAATACAGAAGAAAAACACAAAAAAGTGTATATACTGGAGGTCGTATATACAGAGCGCAAAACATGATTGCGTATACTTTACTTGCAATAATTACAAAAATATGAGCCGTCTCTTTTTATGGCTTAGTCATAAACTACTAGTTCATAGCATGCTTTAGTTATTTTATTTGTTTTCGAGTTTAAAAAAGTATGTTTTGCAGGATGTTTTCTCCTAAAAATGGAAATAAAATCCAGCAATCAACAATAATTTAACACTTTTGATCTAAAATCCTTCGCGCAAGAAGTAGATTTGACTAAGAATTCATTTAAATTTTGAAAATTGTATTTTTTGTTTCAGAGAGCATATACGCAATAAATTTGATCTTTCAGCAAGGATTTATCTAAATTTACAGAATACAGAAGAAAAACACAAAAAAGTGTATATACTGGAGGTCGTATATACAGAGCGCAAAACATGATTGCGTATATTTTACTTGAGAGTGCTCTATAAAGTTTATTTAGCAGGTCCTACTTAAAACCTTTTTAAGAATATAAGATTTTCATTTTTAAAAAAACAAGGTTTAGACATCAATCTGGGTCGTGATTTTTTAACAATTATTTTTCGATATTCTCGCATTATCTTGGAAATGGAAACTATACTTATCCCTTTCTTGCGCACAAGATTCTGTATTTATTCATCTCGTTTCCTTAGTCATGCATTTGGCACACTAAACTTTTCTCTTGAATTCCAGAGTCCGGCGTACTCAAGTCTGTTGCTAATAAGCTCTCAGGTGCATTTCTCATAGTGTTCTTACCCTTAGGTACAATATTTTACTTTAACAGATGTTCTGGTCCTGATAGTTTATTTAGTTAAAATTACAAAATAAGAAGTATGAAACCTAAATTAAGCTATTTTGTTACATATACTTTCACGTCATAAAAAGGACACCACGGCAGTTTGATATTTTAAGGCTGGGTCAACGAACTATCTTTGACGTTAACCAGTCGTCAAAAATAAATATGGGCTATATTATAGAATTTAAATGCAAATTTTATACAATCGCAATTTTTGACGGCTGTTTAACGTTTAAGTTCGTTGGTGCCACCCAGCCTAAATGTTTATTTGTAGGTATACCAAATATTGCTGTTTTGCTTAACTATTTTTTTATCATTATGTAAGCAATATATATATATATATGGCAATTGAATAAAAATATAAAAAAATTATATGCATATTACTATTATGTTTTGCACTTTTAGGTGAAGCAACCAGGCCAGCCTAGGGAAGCAAATTAATCCCTGCCAAATAAACCATTTGTGTAATGATGAACATTTTTTTGGTCTTAAGTCGTCAGACCTCTTACGACACACTGTATCTTATACTAAATAAATGGACCTGACCATTATCTTCTGATGTGGTTGAAGTAAATGCTGTAAGGACTGTTTTGTTTTCGTCTTGTCCTTGTGGACAAATTACCATTAGACATGCAAAAACGGTGGAATTTACGCAATATTAAATCAGTTCAACCAAATCAGTGTAATGTTGATAGTTGCGAAAAGTAATTGTTTTAAATATTGTCCAGAAAAAAATAAAAAACGGATATCGAAACTACTATGCACGATTGAAAATGTGCTAGAGTAAGATTGAGCAGGTGGGCAATAAAATCCACAAGAGAGTATTAACGTAAGATGAATTTTCTTAGCACAAAGACATATGTACCGTCTAGACGTGGCCACACATGTTAAACTACCAGCTGAGTTGTTTATGTACATACTTTACACTTTTAATTTATCTTAATAATAAAGACATTTGAACTTGAGATATCTGAAGATGACTTGAAGTGGATTCAAGTGAAGACGAGAACATGGCCTGAATCTTACCTCAGGCTTTATACGATTTTTACATATATGGAAAGGGCTACCTCCAGAATGGTCCTATTTAAATTTGAGCAGCATTTAAGAATAAAACCAGTGTTAACTAGCGTGTGCAATTTTATAATTTGTGGCTACTTAGACGACCTATTAAAATGTTTGTTAACATTGCACGCCACGTAAGTTTCTGCATGGGAAAGGCGCTACTATGAATAAGAAAAACAAAATGATATGTGGTAACTATGTAGTTCCGCTTTTCGCCATATTTGAACGTATATCACGCGCACTTTAGTTGTTAACTCGACATTCTAAGGCTGGGTACACTGCGGCGCGGCGTGTTGCGGTGCGTATTTAAAATCGTAACGCATCAGATTTTGTGCGGGCTTTAAATTTGAATTTTACAGAATTTGATAAAATTTATTGGCCTTAAATTCACTTAAACCTTACGAGTTGGAGTCTATCAGTAAAAATAAAAAAAAAAGACTCTGTAAAACGTGAAGTGACAACATTTCTTTACCGCAATTTAAGCTCGAACTGTGGATGTTTTTGCGTAGTGTGTGAGGTTTACTACACTTAAGTGCGTAGTGTGTTAAAATTCCGTGCGGGAACAAACCGCAACAAATCTGTAGCAAACCACTGAAATCCGCATGCAAATCTATCTCGCAGTGCATTCAGAAGAGAACAATTAGCTACATGTTTTATACGCCATAATGTCTGTTTTAATAATAATGTAAAAATAATAATGTTTAATTGTTTTTATGCTTAGCAGTCGATGGCTTTAGGGACTGTCCACGGGCACTCTATGTTGTAAAAAAATCAAGCTTCTAAGTCAATGTAAAAAAGAATTACCTATGCCCAAAATACGGTAATTTTTATCGCATATTGTGACAAAAATAAATCAAAATCTATGGGGTACTTCCCGTTGACCTAAGAGCATATAATAAGTTCGTACGGAACCCTCGGTGCGCTAGCCAGACTCGCACTTGGCCGGTTTTTTATTATTGTTTATAAAAATATTATTTTTTCGTTAGCTAGCTAAAATCGTTTCTTTGAAATGTAAACATCTTTTAATTAAAATAAGCCTTTCTACGATTTTTTAGCATAGTGGTACTGTGACATTTAGACGGAAAAAACCAAAAGGGCTTTTACGACAATTTTCTGTAACAACCCTAAAGTAGATACTAACCCAGAAGCTTATATATTGATACCACCAATATATAAGCTTTTTGATACTAACCACTACGATGACATATATTGATTCTGTATTTAGAAACGACAATTAAATCTATCGCAGATTTCCTAATTCGAACATAACATATTTTATACATATATGGGAGTACAACGTTGTGGTAAAGTAATATAATTTAAGAGCATATTTTTTACTTTCAAAGTAGCTATGATTTAGGGCACAAATTCTACAATTTGAAGCAAATACTATTGTTGAAATTCAGCGAGCGTAGTAATAATATTTCACTTTTACGATCGTCTGAGCGTGCGTCTGCGTCTCCGCCTCGGAAATTGCTGTAATGGCCGAATTATTCTCAGCAGATTTTAGTGACTCGCCAAAACCAGAAGTCGTTTTGTAGAGATCCCTTAGATCAGTTTTAGATTAATTCAAACCTAGCTTTTAAGAAAGCATTGGTAATTTACATTTTTTGCATTTAAAAATGGATATATGGAGTTTCCAGTCGAGAGTACGAGCAGGTAAAGATAAATCTGTCACCTTTAAAATTTAATGCAATTTTCGTAAGTAAGATCTGTTAAGGTTAAAGTTGTTAATTGAATGTATATTTTTATTGATTCATTTTTACTGTGTAAATTAGAAAAGTGCCTTTTTCATTTGAAATGAATATCATTGCTTTACTGCAATTTTTGCGACATAGACGTATTAAAAAAAACTGGTTGCCTGTAAAGTCGGTATACGGGCGAAAGTTTTACGTGACAATGATTTTATGTCTGTCTCTCTCGCTCTTAGGCGGGCGCGTGCCTCTCACTCGCTCTCATTGTGAGCGCATAACGTGAGCGGAGCGTAACGCAGTTTCTTGAAGTGTCACCCGGCAAACCAATTTATAAGACGTTGTCACGTCAATAAAAATAAAACATAATTTGGATTGGTATCTATTAAATAAACATAACGTGTAAAAAGCCATGCAAGCTGTGTTTCGTATAATATCGCAACTTAAATAAGAATATATCGCAATGCTGATCCTCTTTATGAAATATGACAACGGCGCAACTATATTTAGTTTATCGATGTTTACAGATCCTTGTCAATTGGGAATTTTAAATCTAAAAATAAAAATCTTAATTTTAATTCGCATAATGAATACTTATAGAGAGAAAGAAGTCTTCCAAATTAAATTTTCTTCAAAGTTTCTTCAAACACAAACATCGCTGGAAGAAACTCGTTCTATGTTTTAACACCAACCTTATCAAGGTGTGGAAAAGAAGGTAGTTTAAAAATATATTGAATTATTGTAAAAAATTCTTTACCGAAATATTAATAAACGGTAACGGCTAAATATACGGTATGTAATAAAAGTTTTTAAATTATTATTATTAAATTATCTTATCCTAGCTAGAGTTTCAGATACCGTCATCACATCAAATATTCTATTTGTTTAATAAAATTTGACAGCTAAATTTATTTTAGTTCTAGTTTGTTTCTTTAGTAACAATTAAAAATAATACCTAAGTGTAGTCGTGCTAGTTTTAAGTACTTAAAAATACAATTAATAACATGCCAGTAGCATCTCTGTGTTAGGTGGTGGATCGAATATCGACTACATCCGGCTGGTTTGGATCCGGAGAGAAATCAAGCGTAACTTTTTGTTAAAAATGAAAACATTATCTTCAGTTGAGATTTTGTACGTAGCTGCATGATTGTTGATAAAAACGAACAGAATCGACTATTTTAGTTTTTTGTAAATGCGCACGCACACGTCCTATCAGCAATGAGTCTGTCGTCACACTGGTGCAAAATGTGTCCGGAAGCGCCTGGAACGAGGTGTCCTGTAGTCAGCTTCATACAACTGCATACGTTATTGAAAGGCTCCGCCCATTCATGCTGAAAAATGAACGGACCGGGTGTTCGGAGAAACAAGAGCATGCTCTGGTTGCTTCCGGGTAAAATTCAGAATTAACTGATGAATCAGATCAGATATAGTCGAAGTAGGGAAAATTGAAATATTTGTTTGAGCGAGAGATTCCGTATGCATCGAGCCTTAGACTTTTTTTAGTTTGTTACAGAATTGTCACAAGGGGCTACCAATTCTTGTAATTCTATGTGCTCCTAGTTCTTTTTTACTAGCAATCTTTTGACTGTGTCTTTGCTATAAACAAAATGTTTATATTATCTGAATTTCGATATGAAACGATAAAATCATTGCTCCCGTAAGCAATCAAAAATCAATTTGATTGAATGCAAAAGACATTGATATTCTTACAACCTTTATCTTCTTTCTTCCAGAAGTATATTTCAAACTTGTAGAAAAAATACTAGAAGGTAAATGAAAGAAGCTGTAGGAGTACCTACAACATACTCGTATAAAAGTTTAATAGCGAATCGTTTGAAATATGTTTGATCATTGTATTCAAAGGAATTCACGTGTCTTTTGTGAATGTTTTGAAAATACGTATAATATTACAGTTTCAATTCTTGGTATAATAGGTTCAATAGATATGAAAGAGTATTAACATTTCTGAGGGCAACGACCTACACGACGACTTGGATTCGAGATCAGCAGTCCAGCTCCTATCTGATTTCCTCCTATGAAAATTATGGGTAATGATAATAGTTACCTTATATATTTTTTTGATTATGTAGATGCTGTTAATTTCTACTTTAAAAAATCCAGCCTAGGCCGAGTCTAACTCACGCACTGACGGTTCCGTACCATAGCATAAAGCACGAGACTGACTTGCAATTGATCGATTTTTATTATTATTTGTTTTAGTATAAAGCTCACACTATAATTTTATTTAAGCTTGAAGCTCGTGTATATTACAGTTTTATACAATAGAGCAAAAACAACAAAAACGTATGTCTTGTATGGGGATCCCCGTCAATTTTTTACTATTTATATTTTTATTAAAATACAGAAAATGCGCCATTATAATACATATTTTGTAAGAGTTTTAGCATTTTACGTAATACGTTTCAAAAGATAGAGGCTTTCATACAGCTCCGTTGGCACGCTTCGGGTGCGGGACCCTAAATATACTGTTCCTATCTCAGTTACCTGTTTCTAATTAGCATTTTAGTAAAGTTAGATATAAGGTTTCATCCTGAAAAAAACTTCTTACAACAATATCTGTGTAGCACTTCCTTTATACGTTCTTTATTCTATATCCAAATATTTACAGGTTGTTAAACCTAACAGAAAAAAGGTATAAGACGTTTTCCCTTAAAAAAATAAAATATAGGTGGTAACTCTGTAACAAAAAGTATGTAGTTTTCTAGATTGTTCTATAAAGAAGTAAAAATGTAGCTAACTGCTCACCTGAGTCTCTCTGATGGCTCATTCAGCGCCTGATAATGAAGCCCCCTTAGTGCCGGAACTTAGATTTGGTTTAGGAGAGTAGTCAATCTCCAAAGCACGGACACACACATCAAATAACCCATGTCAGGGGTTTTGGGGGTGCTTAAGGAACATGTTAATCATGATGCAAAACTGTACCCGATACAGGTAATGTTTAGCGCAAGCGCTTTTTGTTACTATAAAATAACACAAGGTAATATTAAGTAATATTAAAAGTAAGGAAAACCGTATGTGACGGGTCAAGCAAAAATGAGGATCATATTGTATTTTTTTTACAATAGGAACATTTTTTCTGAAATTTACTGGTCAAGAAAATATGTAACCAATGAAATATATTTTTAGGATCCCAAACCCTTAAAGCTTCTCCACACTCTCGCGCTATGTTCGCCGAAAAATTATCGCGGCAAGAACTGCCACTCTTCCACTCTCACAGAGGTTCGCGCCTGGTTCACAGTATGGTTCGCGCGCTTGACAAAAATGGACGCCAAAGATGCTGCTGCTGCTGCGGGACTACTTTGCGCTTTGGCGATTTAAAAATATAAAAATGGCAGTTTCAGTAACTGGTCTAATGCACGATCATTTTAAGCACGTTCAAACCGTTATTAAAATACAAAGACAACGTCCGCGGCACATAATTATCGGCAAATGAGGCAGAAACGAGGCGTGAAGCTACGAAAAATATGCCAGTCATATCCACACTCATTCGTCGCGGCTTCGAGAGTGAATCACGCGCGAGTGTGGAGAGTACCTTTATAGTTTTGTCATTCATGTCCTTCCGTAAGTCTGTCCATCCATCAGTCTCTCCGATCGTCATAACCTTATAATGCCGCTTTTTAGATTGACTCTGACAAACAAGCTCATAGTTATATAGCTTAAAAACAAACTTTTTGATTATTATCAAACCCTATACTTAACTTATATGAAACTACCCTGAACCCTGCCCACTCCCTTTCATAGAAACATTGCAGGGCAGCCAAGTTACCAAACAATATTTTTTACCAAATTAATTAAAATTATTAACTTTAACTAGTTTTAATAAATTATGGCTGAAATACATACCAACAATTTTTTAGCAAAGAGTTTTATCATCATCCATGTACGTGAGAATAGATCATAACGATTAGCTTAAGTAATAAATTAGTTATCAACCCCTTTCACCATTAAGGAAATTTGATGGAGTAAAATTGTCTACATTTAAATGGCTATTAAAATTAATATAGCGTAGTGAAAATACGCTTACTATATTTAATACGCAGATGAATATTATGGCGTCTACGCGAAAGTCCTAGGTTTGAAATCCGGGTTGAAGATGAATGTTTACTGTATTGTAATTCAGTAATATTCCAAGCGCTTATCTATACCTTTATAAAGCATAAATTTGATTACCTAAGTACATCCTTAACGACAAAATGTTGGCAAAGCGAAATTAATATTAAAACGCAGATTAAATGTTGCCTCTAGGTTCAGTAAGAAAGCAACTGCCAGAGCTAAATTCCAATTCAGCAGCAAAAAAGGTGAGCGACTTGCGAGTTATTCCACTAGGAGCCGTGCTTTCTGGTCACTTGCTAAAGCTGTCAAATGAAACTCTTGCTATACCACTGCGAAAGACTGATAGTGACTTGGCCCATAGTGCTAAGGAGAAAGCCGATCTACTTAGTAGTCTCTTTGCCTCTAACTCGAATATGAACGACGAAGGCGCTGTACCACCTACTACACCGTGGTGCGGTAAGACTATGCCGGAAATCTCCGTAACACAGCGGAAAATCTAGCGGGCGTTGCTTTCTCTAGACGTTCATAAGTCGAGTGGGCCAGACGGTATAACAGAAGTGGTACTTAAACAGTGTGCTTTTATGTTATGTCCTGTACTTATGCGCTCTCCATACTCTGCTACAACACAGTCATTCCCGTCAGCATGAAAAACTGTGAATGTGCACCCGCTGCCTAGAAAGGGCGATCGAATAATAGGCATCGCTATTACTTCTCACCTCTCCAGAGGAGGATTAGCGTGTAATCAAAACACTAAAAAATCTAAGATACCTAAAATAATACGATTTGGTCGCTCGGCTGGTGACCTTCTAGTGTATCTCACACACCGATGAGCACTAGCCATGGATAGTCAGGGCGAGGCATTGGCATATAGCCTGGACATAGCGAAGGCGTTCGATCGGGTCTGGCACCGGGGTCTTCTATCGAAGTTGCCATATAACGGAATATCCAAAAGTTTGTGCAAATAGGTGGCTTTTCGTCCGGCTGACGCATAAGAGTCGTGGTTGACGGTAGTTGCTCTGATTGCATGGACATTAATGTTGGTGTCTCGCAAGGCTCTGTGCTGTCTACGCTGTTTCTACTGCATATCAATTACATGCTATTCATTAACAACATACATTGCTATGCAGACGACAGTAGTGGAGACGCTTATTCCATGTAATTTATTAATCATTATATATCCATGTAATCATGGGCCGTGCTAACGTCCCTCGGGAGTGTGTGGTGCGGTTTGAGAGAAACTTCCTCCTGCGAACGCTTAGGCTGTAGAATGAGCTCCCTGCCAAGGTTTTCTCTAAGGACTACAGTTTGGAGTTCTTCAAGAAAAAAGTTATTAGATTTTTGAAGAGTCAGCAACGCGCTAGTGATGCCCCTGGTGTTGCAAGCGTCAATAAGCTGTGGTGAACGCTTACCACTAGGCAGGCCTCAAGCTTGTTTGCCATCTTAGTTGTATAAAAAAAATTAACCAGATTTGTCAAGAAATCATTGCTAACTCAGATAAATATCAAAGTATATCCTAAAACCATTTTCACACAGAAAGCTAAATTAAATAATAAACGCATTTTCTACACATAGTCTTAATTACCTACATTGCTTGTTTGATTTCGTTCCTTCATGCAAGTGATTGGAAACACAACTTTATTTTCATTCAGTAATTTTACAAAAAAAATATGTCATTATGTATATATAATATGAAGCTTGAACACTATAGCTTTCGTTTTATAGTCAGATAATAAATAAACCCTGATTTATAACTTAAACTGCGTTTCTGTGAATCCATTCACTTTGGTCAAAGCCGTCAGTCGATGTAAAGAACTAATTCAATTGCTAGTTGAGCTTGTGCATGGAGCCATTAGTTGGAGTGATAGCCGCGTTTCGGATTCAATAACATTGATACAAGATAACGTTCAGCAGACCACCTTTATAGGATTAATTCCTTTATTTCGATGAACGAAACCCGAAGGACGTACACAACAACATATCTAGCTAAATACAATCTGTAATATTGAAACAACTAGAGTAGTATATAGATTGAATTACAAGGGACAAAATTAGTATTTTTATGTCAAGAGCGCAATTTTAAATCCAGAACGTAGCGAAGGATTCTAGAGTAAATAGGATCCTGGGTGTAGTGAGGGATTCAATATACGTCGCCCGAGCTATAAATATTTTGTGAACCAGTGATACACTTTACTTTCATCATCCTCTGTGAAAAGGGCGCCTTTAGACACAATTCATTAAAACAAACGATATTAATAAAAAAGTAAGTATAATTAATGTAAAATTATATGTATTTACAATTGAAACATTTTGACAGTTTTGTAATGTTATAAAAGTTGTTTTCCTATAAAAGAGGAGATTTTTAAAACCAGCATTTTCAGATTTAATTATCTGTGGATTTGAAAATCAAAATCAGTCTTTTGTTTTTTGATAGTGTTTTGTTTTTGTGAAAGTGTGGTAGTTTTTGGCGCCATGGATAAAATAAAAATTCGTACAATTTTCGAATAAACGAAATACCGCAGCACAAACAACATGAAACATTAACGACGTGTACGGGCCTAACACTGCTTGCATAAACACGATCCATTATTGGTTCAATCGTTTTAGATCTGGAAATATTGAGTTGAAGAACGAGCCTCGCGATCGGCCGGTAACTATTGTCGATAAAGACAATTTAAAGGCGATACTGGAAGCGGATGCAACTCAATCTACGACTTGCTGGGGGCTTTGGATTCAGTCTCGAAAGAACATTGGAGCACTTGCGTTAAATCGGAAAGATAAAAAAGTTAGTTAAGTGGGTGCTACACGAACTAAGCGACCATCAGTGAGACTGACGCGTCGAAGCATGCATAGCACTACTGAATCAGCATAGAAATGAGGCAATTCTAAATCGAATTGTTGCCTGCGATGGAAAGTGGATCCTGTACGACAACCGTAAGCGTTCGTCGCAGTGGATGGACCTGGGAACAGAACCTTATCAGTGCGCTAAAAAAATTACCTATAAGTTGAAGATGGTGACTGTCTGGTAGACCAGTGCCGGACTTTTACATTATAGCATCTTACCCAAAGGCACAACAGTGACGGCAGATGCCTATTGACAAGAATTGCAAACAGTGATAGAGAAGCTCGCAATTCAACTACCAAGACTGATCAATCGCTCTTCCCCATTGCTTCTCCACGACAACGCGCAAGCTCACACTTAACGACAGACCACAGCAAAGCTGCAAGTGTTACAGCTGGAAGCTCACAGTCACTCACCGTACTATCCGGACCTTGTCCCAACAAATATCTATTTTTTCAAAATTTAGACAATTTTTTAAGTGGGAAAATATTCAACAACCGAGAGGCAGTACAAAACGCTTTCGCTGACTTCATCGACTCTCGTCCAGCAGACTTCTACAGTAAAGGGAAAAACCTTTATAATTAGGGTTCCGCAGCCAAATGGCAAAAAAATTGCATCGATTGTGATGACAAATTTAGGAAGGTTCTTTATTTATAGCACAGTTGTGTAAGAAATATAAGAGAAATATTTTTCAAGGGTAGCTCTTTACAATTCATTTTCTTTCATTCACTTCATTACCGTTTATACTTATCGGTCTTCCAAAATACATTTGAGGTTTCTCAGTAACTTTATTCCTTCGACATACATTTTGAAAATAATAATATTTCAAAATAAAAAAAAATTAAGCCGCATTTTCTATAAACCTAAAAAAAACTATTTTAACGATAAATGGTTTTGTGCAAAATCCGTGCACAAGTTCTTCAGATATCCGTAAAAACCCTTATTCTACGGAACCACTAAACCCTAACTTAATGCGTGTGCGATACGCACTTGGCCGGTATTTATCATCTAGCTACAGATGCTAAATACTACTCTGATAATAATTTTAAGGTGCTTGAAATTATCATAATCATCAACAGTAGTATTGAATTTGGGATTACTACACAACCTATCAAGTTTATTTCAATAGATTAAAATTATTTATATAAATAATATATTATAAACAGGGTATCGAAGAACCATCTATTCTATTATCTGTTTTATTAATCTTTCGATTCCAGACAATCCCAGACTCTCATTTTGTTCTCACTGTATACACAGACGTGAGAACAATATTTGACCAGACGAAGAACAAACTCACTAAATCTCTAGTTTTATCTATTTGTATGATAAGATCAAAGAAGAAGGTCGTTGTTGCAACGCATTTTTTTAATTATTGATAGCACGTCCTACATACTTTTAGGTAACAGGACACATTAGGTAATTGAGATTAAAAATGTTACTGCAACTATCAGCTTTCATACTTAATTAATATTATAAGTAAATGTGGAAGTTTATGAAGAAGTTTGAATGTTTAGGGCCCGAATGGCTTAACGGATCTAGGTGTTATTTGGCACGCAGGTAGATAATCTAAATAAACACATTAGCTAATTTTTATACAGACCGAGAGTTACGAAATTAGTTTTTTTTTCGCAAGCAAAACCTAGGGACACAGCTAGTTGTCTACATACAACTATCGCATAATAGTGAAAAGTATTTTCATGAAAAACATTTTCAATTTACAAGATCTCGTGTAGAGCCAAGCTTCTAACTCTACACGCCCCAAGTCTACAAGCCCTAACTTTACAAAGTCTAAACCTTAGTGAAAATATGTGGCTTTGCACACACATACAGTTCAGCAACAATTTCTTCATCGAGAGGCCGAATTCAACTATAAAATTAAAGCAAGTTTAAAACAAACATTACAATATCTTAACAACGGTTAAGTTTTGGGGGCTATGCTGTTTTCCCTAAAATAAGTAGACATTTTCTATATGTCCCTGAAAACCAAAATGGACCCATTAATGGATATATTAAGGTAAATAAAAACCGGAAAAGTCCGCGTCGGACTTGCGCATCGAGGGATACCTACCACCACAAAATGCAGGAGCCCAACTCACACTTGATCGGTTTTATGGTTCTTGTAGTCATCAAGTCGGTGGTCGCGGAGGTTCGAACCCCGGGGTCGGCGTGTACCGATGAGTCTTTTCTTAATTTATCAAGTACACTGATTTATTTATACACATCACTGGCTTTTCGGTGAAACATCGTGAGGAAACCTGCATACGTCAAGAAAAAAAAGGCGTGTGTGAAGTCCACAATCCGCACTGGGCCCGCGTGTGGACTATGGTCCAAATCACCTCAACAGTGGAAACGTATGAAGGCTGGCAAGAAGTCATCGAGGAATCTTTATAGTTTCGTCTGTCCGCGGCTAAGCTCAGAGACAATTGGACTAGAAAGCTGTAATTTGGAATGGATATACAATACATATTAATTTAATATTACTGACAAAGCGGTAAAATAAACTTGAAAAGAAAAATTAGAAAACCTCCCGTACACGTAAAGTGTAAAAACCATTTTTCGATTCAGCTAATGGCTAATGCTCATCGGTGTGTGAGATACAGTAAAAGGTCAAGCGACCGTGGCGAAAACCATATTGACGGTTACTGACCAGGTCGTGTTGTTCTAGGTATCTTAGAAGCTGTGTGTTGATCGCATTCTCCATCACCTTGGAGAGGAGGGAGATAATATGAATAGGCATATAATACAATGGACCTGATCTATCGCCCTTTTTGGGCACTGGGTGCACATTCGCAGTCTTCCATGAAGACGGAAATTGCCTAGTGTGGTAGGAAAGCACGAAGAGGCGCGTGAGTACAGGACATAACTCAGAAGCACACTGTTTAAGCACCACTGCTGGTATACCGTCTGTCCCACTTGACTTATGAACGTCTAAAGAAAACAACGCCCGCCGGACCTCCCGCTGTGTTATGGAGATTTCCGCCATGGTCTTACCGAACCACGGTATAGTAGGTGGTACAGCGCCTTTGTCGAGTTAGAGGCAAAGAACTTGCCCAGTAGATCTGCTTTCTCTTTTGCACTATGGGCCAAGTCAACATCGGTCTTTCGCAGTGGTGGTAACGACGACTGGCAAAAGTTCCCTTCGGCAGCTTTAGCAAGTGACCAGAAAGCACGACTCCCAGAGGGATAATTCCCAAGTCGCCCACCTATTTTGCCGAAGAATTGGATTTTAGCTTTGGCAGTTGTTTTCTTACTGAACCTAGAAGAAGCATTTAATTTGCGTTTTACCTCTTTTTAGCTCCTCTTCGTCGTTTTTTGACACCGGCAGCTACTCGCGGGTTAGGAATAAAACATTCCGTACCAGCAAGGTTCGTCTCAGTGACTGCGGCTGCGCAGACGTCAGGATCTTCTGAGCTAAAGCAGATCTGCCTCCACGGGTACGATGCATAAAATTCTCGCAATCCACCCCAGTCTGCCGACTTATAATGCCACATACAAGGCCAATTAGCTGGCCCAGATAGTTCGGGTTGTGTGCATGACGCTTGAGTCCGAACGAGACAGTGGTCCGAGGAGCAAAAAGGAGCATTCACTGAGACGGAATATCCGTTCGGAAGTTAGTTATAAATAAATAATGATAAATATGAATATTTTTGAATATTACAAACAACGCCGCCTGATACCACACTAAGCAGAGCTTGTACTATGGATACCAGACAAAAGATAAAAATACATACATATACTTTTTTTGCATGTAAATATATACATATTATTCATAGAAAACACCTAGTCGCAAGACGAATAATAAAAAACTGTCGGGTTGATTGCTGATTACCCACTGAGCCATGGCCCTGATAAATAAAATTTATTTTCGAATGATTATACAATTAGCGAAGTACATAAGTAAATAGTATTGTTATCACTACAGTACGAGTAGCGTGATTTTTATATTCAAAAGAAAATTGTATTCCACGCAAAACCATGTATCTTATATTCCTACGTATTTCACACACTCAAGTTGTAAATTTAAAGAAGTGAGCAGTTATCGACATTTGGTCTCCAAGCGTTCTCCGCTAAAAGGGGTGTTTACATGCATTTTACGCCGCGAGCGACGTTATCAAGTTGTTACATTTGCGGCACAGATGTCGTCAACCTTTTCAAAATATTTACCCAGGCGAGAAGCGAGACAGTCTTCTTCACTCTATTTGCGAATTTAAATATAGCTGGTAACTGAAAATGTTTGATACGACTGAAAATGTTTGATGAAAAACGCAGGAAATTATAGCAAAGAAATGTTTTTGGTGTCGAAAATTCTATATTTTGTATAATGTTAGTCTTAGTTATACCATTGACATAAGTTAACAATGCAATAAGACGAATTCTGTTTATATTTCAGCATATACAATTAAATGTGAAACTGGCACACTACATATATAAATAGTATTCCTAGTTCATGAGTATAAAATTTCATTGAAATCGAAAAACAGCTACGGAAAAAAGAATCAGGCTATACGTTTTTATGAAGCACACTGCGAGTAAGATTACCTTCTGTTCGGGTTTCCCTGGATTTGTCCTAGTTAAGAGAGCGTCCGGGTAGGATCCGGGCGGCGTTTCATTTATAGTCCGGATTTCTCACCAATAATGGCATCTTACGTCATAAACAACTTTAAAGCGTTAAATATACCGCAAGTTATTGTTTCTCTATAGAACTTATTAATACATTAAATGCGAAACTTTCATAATGATTTGGGTTAAATTTGGATTGGAGATATCTTTTATACATATATATGTATATCGTATTCTGAAAAATTTAAAAGTTGCTATAGGCGCACAGTTTATTCAGGTATAATAACGCTTCATACTTCATGGTAAGAGTCACAATATTCAAATTCCTATAGTTTCATGGTTAACTTCGTTACCAAACATTTTTAAAAATCTAATGCCGATAACTGAATTAAGACAGACAGAGAGACAAGGTTACATACCTACTTAAAGCATAATTTAGTGACAATAATTAGAAACGTTACAAAACGTCACTTGTAGTGATGTATATGAGGTTACGATAGAGATTAACGTTACACGATATCTGAATCCGATTTTCTATCTATGTGAATCTAAGCATTTCGTACTAAATGTAAATTAAATGTTTGTTTAATCCCATTTCATCTACAGTTAAAATGTATGTAGACGTTTCTGCAAGCCGGCGGCGTTATCACTAGATTTGTGAACGAGGATTAAAGTGGATACGTATTGAGCACAGATACTGGAGGGAATGGCTTTCAGCAATCCTTCTAAGTGTTCCATGAAATACGGCTTGGGTACGCGGTAGACGACATTATGTAATACCGAAATTTAATGTATTGCTTGTTTAAGCGAAAATTCTTGGTCTTGTATTCATATCCATCATAAGAAATTAAAATATTAAGATAACTATGTCTGTCTGTATGTAACCTTATTAAAGGTAACGATATTGATGAAAATTTGCATGTATGTCGGTATTAAATTTCTATGCTTTCGTCTTCGAGGTTTAATTCCGCGGAATATACTGGTTTTTAGGATTTGCAACCATTTGTGTTTTACATAGTCTTTTAGCAAATTATCTGTGACAGATGTATAGATTGTCGGACATGTTTTTTTTTTATAAGTGAGCCTTTTTTCGTCACATCGCTATATGTTGTTTTAATTCTACAGCTTAGGAAAAAATAACCTTTTCATCATAATTTATCGTAAACAGTGTTATTATGTGCAGGCAAAGCGGCTGCCAAGATCCTATTTACTTTCACGGGCTTTTTCCTTGTAAATTTTACTTTCCTCAAGGCAAAGCGCGCGTTCATTGCACTCGCAGGCGGTAATGACGCGCCTATTGTGTCAATTATTGTATAAAAGCTGTCTGTTATATATGTAAACTACAAGCGAGCAATTATAAGTTTTAACTTTAACCTTTTAAATTCATAAATTCTCTAGATATCTGGCGATGGTGTTGTTTTTTAATGATTTATGATTAAATTACCAGAAACAGTTAACATTAAGTAAAGTGAGGTTATGTTTACAAGATTTGCATAGAGATTTTGAGTCAGGTTTATCTATTGTAACTATTTTATTTCTCAGTTGATAATTTCATATTTCGTAAATATTTACAAAAGGTTGTCGATTTAATAAATTTAAATAGTTTCCTAAGCAAGATTTCGGTTAAAACACGACAAGTTTTATGCTTGCTTTCGTAAAAGGCTTATGAAAAGAGAGTCGACTCCGAGAAGGGTCCTCAAGTCCTCTCATAGGAGTGTTTACGAGGAAGTACCCTTTCGTTTAGTGGTTACACTTAAGTTACGGACGTGTCATTGTCAAACTTTTTAGTTTTACTGACGTCATTTGGCCTCCTCACTTTATGGAAAATGCAAGTATTTTTATTAAGGTTTAAAGGATGATCCCAGCTGTTGTTTTAAGACTTATGCAAGTTTAAGTTAATCTTTACGTTGACTTATTTACTTTACTTACTTAAACATACCATGGAGCACCTACATGCATAAATTAAGGCACAGATATAGCTAAGAGAAAGAGAGAGAGGGAGAAAATATAGATCTAATAGAATTACTTTTATTCCCAATTAATAGCTTCCACGGAAATAGTTTTTTTTTCACTGAAAATTCCAAACGGTACTATTATTTACGATGCAACAAAAGAATTCATGGTTTGACCTGATTTATAGATACCTATATCTGAAAGTCCTTAAAAGCACACTACTCTTTATGCAGGGTTTTCAACAAGAATTGTTTTTTTCTCGGGTGATGCCTTAGGAACCTATTCTTTCACGTAACAACGAAACAAGAGGACAATTTCAATTTCAGCACAGCGATGGCTGGAGGAACGAAGAGGGACATATAATATTTTGGAAACTATCGTGAAGTCTTACAGCAATAGATTTTCCGTTCAAAAGTACTTACGACATGACATGAGTTTTAAAGTCAATTTGAACTAATATACAAATGCGAATGTTTGTTTGTTTTTTTATTATCGCGAAAATAATAACTGCGAAAATTGCAAGGTAATTTCATATGTTTGTTCCTCCAAAAGTACAGATTTGGCTAAAATATGAAATGTAGAATGGAAAAAGACTACATTTTATTTCGAAAAATTCAAAAGTTTCCGCAGGAATAACTATAACCTAATTCCTGCAGCTGCAGATATAGCAAACTTCCTTTCTAATCAAGGAGTTGCCTGAATGAGGACTCTGCGGACGATAGCTAGTAATATTTAGTTTATATAGTGCGCATTTTTATACTTACAACAAAATCGAATACTATTTATTAGAATACTATTTTCTTCCAAACGGAATTATAATTAAAGCATTTAAAACTGTTGGCTCTTATTCAGGATAATTCGAAAGATTGCTATACGAACGTAATTAGGATCCAAAAAAACAATCTATTTGAAAATTAATGTTGTATTCTTATATATATCTCTATAATTCACAAGAATGATGAGCTAAATATCAAAGAAAAACCAATTAACTTTGAACAGATGACTCGCTTTTCTCCGACTGTTTGCTCGTAGTTTTCAAAAAGTGTTCTTTAGCATTTATTTGTCTTTTAGTAGATAGGTTAATGACTTAACAAAGAAAAAAGACATTTATACGGAACCTTAAAAATAAAGTACTATTTCTCTTACGGATATTTTTTTACATTTCAATATATCTAAGAAATAACATATATTTTTTTACTTTGTTGTTTTTTAAAATATAGCAGCGTTACCGAATGAATGGTGACTTGTAATTTTATATATATATATATATATACTGCATTTATTTGATTTTTTGTGAATAAATAAATTACCTATTCGATCAGGTCCGTATTTATTTGGTCTTGGTAGAAACTTCGTCAGGATTAGATGTTGACGTAATAAACAAACCGTCATAAATACAAAAATAAAATACTTCAGATATAGTCTCTATAAAAAATATTCAATGTATTAATCTAGAACATGGCATACTTATGTTATGAATTTCATGAAAATCTGTTCAACCGCTCATGTCACAGTAATCACGGACTCATGGACATACATCCTTTCATAATTATAATATAAAAGGATAAAAGTATGTATATACAAATAAGTATATCTTTACTACATTGTTATTAATTACGAATATATTGAGATGAAGGTACACTTAAGTTCAGCATAATGATCTTCCTCCTTCCCAACTTCTTATATTACCGGAAGCTATACATCTTCTTAATGCGCACATTAGCAAGGCTGGCTTACGCTCTGATGGTTAATAAATATCGCAACCTTTCTGTAATACAAATAATGGCTCCACCCATAGTCGTATCTCGTAAGAAGGATACTATAGAAGGATTACGCGTGGCCCAAATTCCGTAAGTATTTGTGCACAATCAAATTCTTGTATACTTAATCCTACCGTAACTAATTTTGAGATAACTCTGTATGTAAGTTGTTTGAAGTTCGGATGTTTTGATTTTAACTTAAGCTCTTGAATAGGAATGATTAGATAGGTGATTTGAATTTCATTTTCCATTACGTAGTTTAATAAAATTTATACGTGGAATTAATTATTAAAAAAAGTAAAGCAACGGCTAAAATAGGGTTTTATGGCTGTACTCAGATTTTTTATTATCTTATTGGCCATAGCGACACTCTGAAATTCATAAAAATAAAAATAAATTTACCAAGTCAAAACGAATATCATCAAATAAATCTATATACTGTGTTACTTAACAGAACAATGATCTAAAAAACATAATGAAACAATTTTTTATTAATTCATTCATAAAAAAAAATTACTGAAATATAATACGTATTTTTACATTATAAAAACGAAAGCTTTCGTGGACTGATGGGCTTAAGAAGCAAAACTAAATTAAAAAGCTAAGTTAAGTTAGAAACACGAACACAGTTGCCTTCTTTTATTACGAAAAAGGTAAAAAATAATCAGAGTAATAATAAAAAACAAAAACAATTTTTCGGAAAAGCCTTTAACATTTATGGGATAAAACATGCCACAGTTCAACATATTTAGTCAAAACATATTTTTATGAACGTAAAAAAACTGGCTCTATTTATATAGTTTTTGCTTGTCACGAAACTATTTTATACCATATATTTTATACTATTTCATACTAAAAAGTTTAGGGTTTCGTAAAATATTTGGAAAAAACTTGCAACTGAGTAATGATTTCAAGCTTTTTTAGGCGATACAGTTGGCAGACACATAACCTACAGAGAAATTAGTCTATAAAGTGTATGTCGATAAACCGGCTACACCACGAGGGACACCTCATGGGTGTCTTATCTGCTCTTACAGGGCACGTAAAACTGTTTTATTACATATCGTTTAGTTCGTGTTTGTATTATTTCTATCTAATAAAACCCCTCTTATTTTACGTTCGGACGCTAGGGGTTTTTTACTAAGTCGATTGGACATAGAAAGTTTATGTCTTCTTTTTTGTGTGTATGTAACGGATTTTTAGCAACTAAGGTGCTCAATGACTGACTTTTGAAACAAGGAGCGATTTCTTAATGTGATTGCAATAATTTTGTAAATTTACTTGACAGTCTTACACATTACTTACCACCTATTAATTACCTTTTGACCGATCATAAAGGAAATACATCGAAGTATGAAGAAGGTTTTTTGTTGTTTATTTCGCTATAACTCGCCACTAGAGGGAAATGCAGCACATCATCTTTGAAGGCAAAATAACGTATGCCATCAGGTCAGCTAGTATAACATACCTACTGACTTCTCGACATTAGAGACGGAGCGAACTTGTAAATTTTTTAACGGTCCCGTAGTCATATAACAAGCGCTAAATTATATAGATTCTCTATGTCCGGTAGTATGTATATATTTGTTTTCTCAATGATGTCCGTTTATCAGTCCGTTCGTATATACGTTAAAACCCTGTAAATTTGTCATCTTTGCATCAATTCTTATGAATCTGATTAGTATCGGTCAATCAAATCGGTAATGCCCCGAGCGCAGTATCTGAAATACTTGCACATAGACTGAATTAACTTCTAAGAATAGATTACATACAAGTAACATTACATAACATAGTAATAGCTATTTACGGAACCCTACACCAAGTAGGTAAGTATTCCCTAAGATGCTCTTGCCAGTTTTCGCGTGCTTAAAAAAATATTAATAAATAAATTAATACTTACTACATCACTCTTAGCAGGTTCACTTTTATAGATTACAATAAATATACCTAAAAGTAAATGTAGGCAAGCTTAACTATCAGCAAACCGCACCACCCAGTGTTTATGGGTCGGAACACGCCATAAAATTGGGCCCCCATCGTTTCGCAATCTCCTTGACAAGGCCCAGTGTCTAACGACTGACGTCCCTTGAAGACTTTATATTTGCCTATAAAATATTTTATGTGGGCCACGCATCTGTCTGAGGGCGGACAAGTTGATCACGTAGCCCGACCAGTGAACGTAATAAGTCGTAAACCTACTGAAACGTGTAAAATGGACGTTGGTGGTATAAGACGTTTAATTCACAATGAAGCGGAGGTAGCCCCAAGTATTTTGGTGATGAATTCAGCGCTCACTGCTCATCAACGTACTAACTAACTTATCTTTACACTACCCACATACAATCACTTTCTTCAGCATGCCATGCCTTTCGTATTTTGCTTCGTTTTGAAATTATCTATTTTGACTTTTGCCATGTATATAACCTAAAATATAATTATTAAATTCAAATTAAACACACATAATATTTAATCAAACTGTTGCTATGTCTGAATTATAGACTAAGTCTACTGAATTTGATAGAGAAGACACCGTAGCCTGTTGTACAGTTCACAATAACTTCAGGCTACTGGACTTCAACAAATCTTATTGATATATTGTAGGTATATTTAAACAAACAAAATTAGTATATCAATCTCTCCTCTCTCCCAAGTCACGGAACACAATGTTTGCATCACAAACCTAAGTACTGCAAATGAAAAATCTGTGGGTAATATTACAGTATTAAAACAATCATCGATTGGAGTTTATGCGGTGCTGGTTACATAAATAATATATAACTGTTCATAAATCCAAATAAATAAATAAAAATAAATAAAATAAACATAATCAATTCCTCAAGTGACACACACACACACACACACATACAAACATAAGTGTTTTGTCTTACTGTTGTCTTACGTAAATTACTCTCATATAGAATTTTGATCTTTATACGAAACAGGATCTTATTGCATTAAAAAAAACCAAAACGTTGGAACAAACGGAACAAAGTTATTTTTGTGTATGTGTTATGAACCCTCAGAAAAATATCTAGAGGGTAATACTATACGCGCTCAGTGAAAATGCAGTGACATGCTTGACATTTTTAGGTCCAAAAAACTGTTTTTCTTTAGTTAAAAAATGTTTTGGCTTTGGCTTTATTCATTTCAAATAAGCTATTCATATTCTAAATTACCCGGTGTACCAAATTCCTAAGTTTTTGATATCGGTAAAAAAAGGAGTGAATTTTTCATTTAATAAGAGACCCTTATTCGACTTACACATAAACTTTTAAAACTTGATGTCGTTTAGAATGAGAATTTCATTCGAAATTTCTTAAAATCGGCTCAGCGGTTCGACTCTTTGTTCAAATTTGACGTGTTTTTGTGTATAGCTGTCCTTCCCCTGCCCTCATCAATTTTCATTATTATCGGCTAAGCAGTTCATCCTAATTTTTTTTAACCCTCTGCAAACTAATTCGACACACAATTGACATTCTTAAGTTGCCTAGGTCCTTCCCCAAAGTGTAAGATTTTTTCTTGCAAAATTTCAATACGATGTTATTGAAATTCTACAAGGAAATAGCATATTTAGCGGACCGATTAGCCCTGAAAGGTAACAGACAGATCGTCACTTCCACATTTTTAATATTAGTACCTTTGTGCAAGATGCGACTGATTACACTATACCGTACTGGCCTACATGCATTAGATCGTTCATGTCTGAGGGTTTTCTGGAAACATTCTGGGGTCTGTGTCAACTCCAAACCGCTAGCTGTTCCTAGTTCAGGTAATAAATGTAATTGAATCTTATACAATTTCTTAATGCCTGTTGTTTTATAATAGCAAATACTACAAAAAGTTTAATTTATATTCAGGGTCAATCAATCTTTATACACTAATATAGTTTGAATTTTAATTACTTTAAATGTATATAAATAGAAATTAAATCTATATACATAGCAGCGATCTTTAACTTCTACTGTTCAAAATAAGACATAACAACACTAACTTCTATCTGTAATCATGTTTTGGTGACTAGTAAAAAACGAAACTGCAACCAACGGATTTTACTTTCAGTTTAGTGTTCAAATATTTCAATAAACCGTTTTATTTTACAGCTTAGGAACTTATATTATTTAAAACAATAACAAGAAAATACATCCACAAATCCTTAACGGTATTACTTGCCACAAACAAAAGTGTTCATAGGCTGCGATGACCGCTTCCCATTAGGGGGCCGTACGTTTGTTTGCCACCTTAGTGGTATTTAAAATTGATTAGTGGAATAGGTATAAGCAATTCAGTGGTAAGATTATCACCGCCGTACCAGGCACAAAACAAAGATGAGACAACTTTATTATTCACGAATTGTAACAATATTGGTTGTCCCTGTCGGGAATCAAACCCGGGACATGGCATTTCGATGTTCACTAAGTCAGTCAAAATTTTTGTCAAAATCGGTTTGGCCTACTGAAAGAACTGACTTTTTTACATCAGCTCGAATAACATCAGGTTTAGTTATATTTTAAGATTTGCTGTTGCAGATAACTTAGTCATAGAAATAATGAGGAGGACCAATTAATATTATAGTAACTGGAGACCGAACTTTGCCCGTTTTTTTTAACAACGCCATCTATTGTCAAGTAGCTTTAATGTTGCTGTGTCGGTAAAAATAATAGCATTACTAGGTACTCGCCAATAGATGGCAGGAAGAATCAAATTTTTTAGTTTATCATTGCCTGAAAACACGGATAACGTGTTAAACGTTTCTTAAAATGAAACCTAGCTAGATCGATTAATCGACCTCGAAACCCCTTGCATACTTAATTATAAAATCGTTCAAGCCGTTTCCGAGATTCAGATTATATACATATACAATAATTGATCGTTTAAATGTATTAGATTTTGCATGGAGATAGTTTAAGTCCCGGGGAAGGACAAAGGCTACTTGAAAACGTCAAGTGTGAGTCGAGTTTTTTTTCTATAATTGACGAGTTGCTGTTTAAATCCTACACCGATAGCCGAATTTTGGGCGGACAAAAGCTAGTTGTTAATACATTCGCACTTTCTCAAAAACTTAGTAAAAGAATAAGAAACATCATTATGATAGTCAATATCATGAACGGTTTGCGAAGATAAGCATCATCGAGCGTAGTTGTCATTGGATGGATGACCGCTGGTATACTGTTTGAGCCTTTTTTAAGGTGAACGTGAAACCGTCGTCGGTCCTGGTTGTTATCATGTAATTGCAGTCGTTAAGCTCAATTAGTTGCCTTATCAGTGGCTATCAGTCCCCCCTTTTTCTCAAGATTATAAATTTTTCTAAGAAACTTGTTAAGCATCAACACTCACTCAGAGAAATCAAAAGAATCTCAAAATCTATAGTAGAGAAGTATTTTATTTGGCCAAGCGTGATCGTCAAAAGTGGTAAGACCCGAAAACCGTTGTGTTAAATAAGTAGTAAACCCAGTTGTTTTAGAGGTACGTCAGAGTAATATAGCTAACAATAGTATACAAAGTACTAAACCTAAACAACGCAAATACTTGAATATCAGAACTAAATGAAACAGGTACTAAAGAGATTATATGATTTTCCGTCATACCTACACAAAGGGACCCTAATTGATGCTACTTCCACATTTGAAAGTAAAATCCATACAAATGCTAAATCCATTCGATTTGTAGTGTGGGAACCAGGAAGCTAGCGTTCAGGACTTACGACCTGAAAGTAGGTTTAAGGGGCGCCCCCCTTACGATGAACATCAACGCTCACCTACACTAGCTAACCAGCCAAAATAGTAAAACCCTACTAATGCCGCTAAGGATGGACATGGATTACAATAGTAATTACTGTATCTCTTGGCAGACCTAGCTTTTTAGTGGGCTATATAATTATTATGGCTGGTACAATCTTTGTTCCCACTTCTACTCTTATAGAAGATTTATCTTTACCTAGTTGAAAATGTCCTAGAAACTTCTTTCTACCATAAATTTCTAACCGGCATAAGCGAGCGAGCTATGGACTATTGATCGGGCAGCGTTTCGACAATTTAAACTACGGCAATTGAATGTTCTATATGTATAAGACCACGCACTTTTATCACCACTAACCCCTCTCTGATAACTTTCTCACCCCACATTTCAATCCCCTACATCATATTTTTTATTCCGGACGGGTGTCCGGCCTTAATTAATTTTAACAAAGAAAAAAGAATATCTTTAAGTATAATTCTAGTTATGTTGGTTAGGGTACTATTATAGATTCCTAGATTAATATGAACGGTCTAGATAAACGGCCTTATTACCCTAAATTAATAGGATCCTAATAGAATATTAATATTATGTTCTAAATGTTCGTAAAGTTCTAACAAACCCCGGGTAATTTCAAATAAACTAACAAGTCATACCATTTCACGGAATACGTGAAAACCAAGACAACTACCTTTAATCAGTTTTATTGTACGAGGCTACCCTAATGGTTGTTAAACGACTGACTCAGGTAAGTCTCGCGGACGTTTTCAATATTAAAAAAATTCTAAGTAACTTAAACTTTCGCGTTTATATTCAACATTATAAAACTCCCAATCAGCGCTCTTAAGACTACCACCACTCACAGTACGTTCGAACAAACCAATCAACGCTCGTTTTAAAACATTCTCTAATCACTTTAGTTCCAAACAAACACCCAATCACAGTTAGCTTTAAACCATTCATTCTCGCGCCGCAGGTTCAAATTTCACGCAACCTTATTTTGTTTAGAGTTCGAATTCATAAATCGGAAGTTAGATTACTACCTACATTTAACAATTAATTCCGTGTTGATGTCTATGATTCGTAAGTTCATAACTTAAGATTTTACATTTTAGTCATTTGTACTTATATTTTGTTAGCTTTAAACCTTTCATAAAATAAATCATAATTTCTCACCTTATGTATAAAATTACTGAACTTAAATATTTGAAGGGCCATTCTAATTTAAAGATGAATTTTGCTATTGGTAGTACGTCCATTAAGAATTGTTTACTAATGAAAATCTTCGCGCTAAAACTTGAATAAACACATTGCATTACAAAAATGTTAAGGCATAAATATGGTATCGTCACAGCTAGTCCAGTGGCGACCAACTTAACGTCTGCCTATAAGTACACACAGGTTCTCTCCAAGGAGATGCCTGTGGTCCTGCAATGGCAAAGCTGGTTTCCGATGGGATTACTTTTGCTAACATGTAGATACTTATGTACTGTTCTTAACTAACGCTACCTTTAATCACTCCTTGACATAATATAGAATATGAAAATGTCTGGATTGTGAAACAGTGGAGTAATAATAAAACAAAACAATATATTTTATAGTTTTTTTTATTTATTTTAATAAAGGTTTTATTGTATTTATTTTAGGTATAGTGTAATTTGAAATATATTTCACTGCTAACAGTTACAGCTTTTTAATATAGGTAATGTGCAGTAGGCGAATGAGTTAATAAACAATTAAAGAAACTTAAAACATAGGTTTTACAAATTTATGAAAAGAACTTACACGTTAAATGTGACTTGTAAAAAGAATTAGAATGACAAAAACTCAAAATAACTAAGTGTTAGGTAAGAAATTATGCAATAATCTAAAAAAATAACTAAAAATATGCTACTTAAAAACCTAACAGCTGCTTAACGTATTTAAAAAAAAATCAATGCGACTGGAAAACTATAAGGTGAAATATGAACTATCAAATTTAGTTTTAGCGGTTTATGAATCTTTTGTTGACAGCAAAAATAAAATTCTTATTACTTAGGTAATATAGTACCAATAGGTACCGATTTAGATACGCTCTAAGTTGGCAAAACGAGACAAAGTCAGATGCGGAACTGTGTTGCCCCACAATATATGTAGTAGTTTTCTAAATGATTTACAGTCCATAGGATAACAGTAAAACAAAATTGGACTAAACAACAAGGAATTTGTACTTTGGGAAATGTGATATACAGAGAATCGACTAGGTCCTCATCAAATGAATATTAAAATACTTAATAAACATTGTATCCGTAATATATAATATAAGCAATACAAAAACGTAACATAATCAGAAATATTAGACAATAATATAAATTCTGCTAAATAACTGAAAATCTAGTTAAATCCACAGAAGTGTAATGGATCAATTCAAAATAGACTTTATAAATGAAACAAATAAGATTTATAATTCGTAAAGTAAACCAGTGGCTTCTTTTATTACAAATATAGCAAAGATTAGAGTTTTGTCCATTACAAATCTGACAAAATTAACTGCCTAACAATTTAACCAAATACAATAAGACATCGCTAAGTTTTGTACCGAAAATGTACTTAACTTCGTGAATACGAATGATATGCTCGTGAACAGCAACACTTTGGTTAAGATCACAAATGCAGGAATGCTGCCCGCGCCTCGTTAACTTAAACTTAAAATCATCTTTAACTTAAACCCACTACACATTCCTCTATTGATCAGTGTTGGTCTGTCCGGTATATCTTGCATTTACCAATATCGTATTAATATAAATGTCACAACATCAAGCCAGTATAAAAACGCTAAGCCTATAAAAAACTACTACCTGCGAAAACTCTTTTAGAGTATACTTAATAACTAGTTTCGTAAAGTAACACAAAACCCCCGGCTGTGCGGTAGGTTACAATATCAGGATCAGTATAAAATATAACATTTTTTTTTTCTTTCTCTTTTATTTTTATTACAATTTTCTGAAACAACCTTATTGCTAATCATAGTTCGTTTACCAACATTACAATATAGACAATACAACGCTCACTATCATTACAAAATTAATAGCTCTTCCATTTTTAAAAACTGTTTCAAAATGGAACTTTTTAATTTTTGGAATTTTTCTTAAACTACTTTCTTTTTTTGTGCCAATTCCTTTACGTACAAAAATACTCGTTTAGACGTATCAAAGACTATAATATAAATTTCAATGATGTATGATACTTATATGAGATACGTTAAAGCGACTCCATTTTCCTTAACAATTCAAGCACTTAAACTTACTTAAAATTAATCAATTAATTGGCGTTTTACCTCCTGAGCTTATTCACTTAATACCACTCCATTAAAAGTTTTCTTACATTCCATATTCCAAAAAATTGTAAGTAAAAAGAGATCGTAGAAAAGGTCATATTCATGACATAATCACTCAACTTTATTGTTAAATATTACATGTAGACATATTTTAAACCTACATAAGAAATAAGAAAAGTTATAAATACAGTGTCATTCATACAAACATACATTAATTACTTGTAGTTAAGAATATTGTATATAAATACATATATATACATTTTGGAAATGTGCATATATGTATGTATACATTTCCAAAATGGTAACGTTAAAAATTAAATTTTCTGACCAATGATCTAGTCATACTATACATCGGTATTATTTTATTTAACTGAAGATAAAAAAAAAACTTAACCAAGTTGTTAAAATTAAGAAAGTAAAGTGTTAAAAAAAAACTGATTCTTACAAACCTACAAAAGACCTTTAACATGTTTTATGAGAAGTAATTTTGAATAGCCCAAAACTCCTTAAAGTCTCCTCCCAAAAGTCCTTATTAAGGTTTTAAAATATATGAGAAATCAAAACTACTTCTCAAAAACTGACGAAAAAAGATCTTACAAAATATCTATTATCGCTTTGATACACGTACGAGATCCTAGTCTCGTGTTGTTCTTACAAATACTATATCTAATTTTCAGTAAAAAAAAAATTACATTTATTCTGAGGCTTAGTTTACGCGTTATACATAATAGAAAGACGTTATCACTAAATTAATATTTACCAATATGAAAGTACAAAAGTTTATCTTCTATACAAATTATGACACTCATACCCTGATCCACCCCGCACAACGTAGTAAAAGTTATCAAATAATTGCCACGCAATTCTTATTTATCTTTAACCAATTCGTAACAGTATCACCAATTTTAAACATCGTTTATAGTTTTTGGCATAACCAAATTCAATGACACCCATCTTCATAATACTTTAAAGCCAAAAGAAAAAAAAAGTAATTTCTGATAGTTTTTCGTTTCTTATTCTATTTCGAGTTTAGTGTGGCCCTTTTAACAAATTTAGTCTTTTCGCAAGTTTATACACAATGTGATTTTCCCTCCTACCAGCTATTTTACGCTCTCGTCGCATTTTTTAGTTTTAAATTATGACATAAAATGGTCTACAATCAGTCTGTTATTTATTACAAGAGAAAATGACGCTGAAACTGTTACCTACGACAAAACAAGCAAATCACACTTGAATGGTCCGTCGAAACTGCTAAATGCGATCGAGCGCGTCTAACTCTAGCTATTCATTAGTAATACAAAATACATATACAAACACTACCTACATTTAAGTGTAGAAAACATCGAGTATCAAAATATAATTAAACAATTTCATTTGCATCAATTCACTAACCAATTACAGCCGTATACTAGAATCAGCCAATGCGTTTACTGAATTTTGAGCTTTGGTACGGATGCCGGGTCGGGTATTTAAGAGTTCGACCATCAGTGCATTAAGGTTACTACACACGAGACATATAAGTAACATGTTATCTGCGAGTTTGTAATAAATGATGAAAGATATATTATCTGCGCCGTATGTGTACCTCCACTGATTTCTATGAGAGATCAATATCTATGGTCTTGTATAGATATCACATATTATCTGTCTCGTATGTCGATAACCTTTACCTACGGTCTAGTACCATAGACAATAAAGATTAACTATCATCAAAAATATGTTCGCAAGGAATTAATTATTTTTCATATGACCGCAATTTGAAATAATTTAAATATTGTGCGTTCATTTTTATCAGTATATTCACTATACAAAAATTTATTCTTTACCGGCAGTGTTTGTGATATCTACGTTAATGCGAAATATTAAACCTAAGAAAAAATTACACAAAAATGTTCTTATGTTAATTTTTCGTAACTAATATACCGCCACAATTGAATGTAGCATCTATGACCAGAATGTTTTTATAAAAAGCTCGCGTGAGGCGAGGTAATCATAGCAATTAAAAAAGCATTTGAAAAATCTGTAAAAGTAAATAAGAGTAAAAACTTTACCACATACGCGACAGATAATATAATACTTTATCTGCAAGTTTGCACAAACGATAAAATATATATTATCTGCGACCTGTTTGTACCTCCATTGATTTGAAGAGCGATATCGTAAGATATACTGTCTGCTAAAAATATCGTATATTAAATCTGTCGCGTGTGTAACAATTTTTAGGTTGTGAAACCATATTTTAATTGCTTTTTTCATTACAAACTAGTGCTCTTTATATAAAGAATGATTTGATACAAAAAAATGACATACAAAATACACTCAGCTAATAATGTAATCAAATAGAAGAATAAGACAATGACTTAATGATATATATGACCACAAGCACTCATCCATTCACACATTTTATTATTAAAGATAATCCTACAAATAAGAACTTCTATAGGAGGATTAGAATAACTCAATTTTTAAGCAAACTATGATACTTATAAAAGATTCTTATGCAATATTTAAAAAATATATACCTAGTACAATTATAAGATTTTTCCACTAACATTATTTTGATAATACATACATATGTTTAAGTAACTGTTAAGTAAATCAAATTTAAAAATTAATGTGATATAGTTTTATGATTTTCATAATAATATTATAACATTTTTGATACTAAATTTTAACGATGGGAAAACATAATTTATATAAAAATAAATATAACGGCTACATTTCTGTTATGTGAAATATTTATTTATAATGGTTTTATAAGGATTATAGCAATTATTTATCTAGGTCTGCGTTATTTTTAATTAATATGTATTTGATTTATTTTTTATATAAAATTTATAAAAGTAACATGTTTCTTTGTACTTTTAAGCAATTCACTAAATTACCACATAAAATTTAACACGAAGAAATCTAAATGTGGGTCTAAATAAATATTAATTACTAAATTTAACAAATACATAGTGCAAATAAACTAAGAAAGTTGGCAACATTTTGTGTTACATAATTAGGTAATATATTATTAAAAATGAACAAGTCTAACTAAGTTACTAAAATATGAATAATCAAATGTATAAGTACCTATATATACCGTCATATATATATGTCAAATCGCGTGAAAGTAGGTTGCATCCTTTGTGAAAAAAAAAAAAACTTTATGGAAATTTATAATAAAAGTAAAATTTTACGTTAATAGTTTGATGAATAATCTTTCAACATCCAGTTCGTTAATGTAACCGATAATATAAATAAATGTAATAAATTTGGTCTCTCATAGGTATGAAGACTGTTAAATACACAATACCTTTATAAAAATTATGACGGATATCCGTTATTACCTTGGAAAAGGTGCAACATACAATTCCTCGAAAATATTAATATAGTATGACTTAGATACAACCGTTTCAAAGCGTTCGATAAACGTACCATATAACTAGTTTTATGTTGAAAACTAATTTTCTTTTAAACATACAGTGTCATGTAACTAACTGGTGGACCAATCTTAATTTCTTTTGATAATTTCGTAATCTACTCAAAACCAACATCGACTGAGCAATTTATTAAATATATAGTAGGAACAAAGGATAGAAATAACATTAAAAAAAAAAGAGAAAAGAAAATGCCATAGAGAATTATTCAAGCTACGGTACGAAACGACGTTATTGGATTCTGTTCGTTTTTTTATTACATTTTTATGTAGGTTCAGTACAAAGCTCAGTGCTTAAAGAAATACTATATAATATTGTATTAATTTCAAAACCGAGGCATATAAATTAATTTATTAATTTAGGGAACAACGTTTTTTCCTATAATTTACTATTTTATATAGCATCTATAGAGGTAATGTGGGGTAAAAATACATTTTATATTGAAAATCTATGTTAAAACAGGACTTGCGTCGCGATGGAGATTTTAATGATTTAAAAATACGTCTATAGTATAATCCTGAATTTGTACGCTGTATAAAGGTATTTAACTTGTCAATGTTAAATATATATTATTATGTCTGATAACACATCTCAATTGACGTCTCTGTATTTGACTATTATAAAATATTATGATTTTATAATTTGTGTTTTTGCTTTACTAAATTCACAAACAGTAATAGCATTTCACTATTTCATTTGTACATGGCCACCATCAGATGATCTAGTTGATTAAATTTTTTATATTTCCTACATATACCAACAATAGCTCGCTTTATTTTTTTAATATTTTTTTTTTGCACATTTTCAAATTATTTCTATGTTACATTTCTGTGAATGTACATTAAAACTTTAAATATAATTATATATTTAAACGAGCAAACTTTTATAAACTTAAAATCGTTTAACATATGAAATGCCATTGCTGTGAGTGATTGTTAAAATAAATAGGGATCTCTTATATTGTTATTTATGTACTATTAAGTTTCGGCTACACTAGACATGCATAATATATCTTTATACTCTGTTAAGCAATCTCTGAGTGTTGTACAAATTGTACTATATATACACTACTTGACCAAGTTATTATTATACTAAAAGATATTGTTCTCTACATAGCATTCCATATATATATATATATATATATATATATATATATATAAATCAAAAGTTTGTTTTCATTAACTAAAAACTAAAAATTATATAAGAACAACCACACATGACGATCTGGAAACTATTGTCTTTTATTTATTATTATACAAATTACCTGAAACTATCGATACACGTTTATTTAAGTCAAATTGTAAGCACAGTGTAAAAGTCGAGATGGCCAGGTATTGCACTCCTGTATTCCTATTCTGGGTTTTACTTACTTCAACGTCTTTAAATTGATATGTGAAGATTATTTCGTCTAAAAAGGGGCTTAATTTAAGTCGGTAAAAATAAAATAATTTAGAGACACTTATGATAATTTACAGTGTAGTAGTAGAGGTTCCTAAAATATGTATATTATATAAAATTGTCATTGTTTTCATAATATAAGTAGCTTACCAGCTTAAAAACATTTTTTGGTATTACATTTTCATGTTACCAGTTTTAACCAATTGTTAATTGAGAACATTTCTTTCAAATCCTAATATCTAATAATCTAATTGGTAAGATTTTGGGTTGATTAGGACGATGTTTTGTTGTATTTTATTACTAACACTTGGCAAATAATTATTTGATTAACTTGTGTGGAAGTTTTTACACTTTGAACCTTAAGTATCCAAAAGAGAATTCTGAGAGTTAAGAGTTGATTGTTTGAAAAGACGTAATTAGTTATCCAGATCGTCCCCCAATCAAACCGTGCCTGATGACAAGATGACAATGATGTGTAGTGATGCGGATGACAGCGATGACGATAGGCGAATGATGCCCCTTGGGGTTTTTGCGCTTCGATAAACTAAAAGCGAGAATTCAATCGAAGGCCCCAATTGTCAACTAGAAATACGTAGGATGACCTATATAACTACGTAACAGATGTATACGAGAAAGACATCGTATTCAGTCGAATAATAATGAATGAAACTTGGCTATTTGTTATAGGTCAAAATGGCAGTATAATTACAGCGCGCTATAGTGGTCAAATCGATATAAATTACGTGTAGTCTCAAAGGTTGATTGCATCTGAAAAAGCACTAGCGCACTAGGTTACCCTATTTCAGTCATTAGACCAAATGTCAGAATTCGTTCGTTACTCTTACATCGTTTTGTTAAAATATTATGTACCTACAATTTACAATGTATGTAAGGTACGATTGTACCGTATAATGCTGTTAATGAATATTGATCTTAACAAAAACAGGTTACAACGTGTTTGAACAAAGTATGAATCAATCTTAAATAGTTAATTTAAGAAAGATCGTGTTACAACATGTTAAGTCTTTTTTAATAAGTTGTGAAATTTGACCACAGAGCTCAAATTGGACCGTAACAGTATGATGACTGTTCTTATACACCGAAAAGGTTAAATTAGCACTAGATCATCAAAAACATACAGTTCAGCGCCCCATTTACGAGCAGTTCAAAATGTAAGATTACTAAGAAGGATAAATTCAAAAATTTACGCTAACAAGTTTCAAGTCTTCGTATATAATTTATTGCCTACGAGAATTGAACATCGCCCATACTACGACACAGTCAAAATGTCTATAAAACCAGTTACGTACTCGCCAATATATCCGCAACACTTTTAAATCACGAAACACGCCCTACGCTAAATTTATATCACGTTAAATCACCTTGCGAGTAATGTATCAAATGTATAAAAACCTTACGTAATTTTTAACATTAAAGAGTTACTGAGTAAAAAATGTGCACATCACTTACATGTTAATTAAAGTCAAAGCCCTAAAAATACTTTTAAATTAGTAGACATTCATGATAACTACAAGAAAACACCTTACTCTTAACTATAATTTAAGAAAAATGAAATAAACAAAAAAAAAAACACTTCTACATAACTTAAAACATTTTCCCCAAAGATAAGTGGATTACTTAAATTTAATAACAACATTTTATCGAAAACATATTAAATTTTTAGTATCAATTTTTTTCTTTCCTGATATGGCACGATTTTAAAATATCAAAAATTATCTAAACATGATTCCACTAATCATTGAATCAACTTAAACTGATGACAACAAAAAAAAAACAAAGCATGCGTTAAAACTTATAATTATAGATATTAGACAAGCTAATAAAAGTTATTGGTGACACAGCAATGACTAACATTAACATATATTACAGGTAATTATTATTTTCTTAAATATTATTTGAAAAAGAAAATGATATTACAAGATAATAACCTAACATGGCATTTTAATATGTAAAATGTCCGTTACAAATATTAAATTGCCATTCTGGTGGGAGGAAATAAAAAATCGCAATAAACTACTATGTTGTATAACACTTAAGTTAAGTTTAAAATTTTGCTAAAATAAAACATAACTAATAAACTAAATTGAACTAAACAACACACCATTTAAACCCTATCAAATAGGGTCATCGGTATCACTGAAATAGAAGGTAATCAATCAATAATTTTAAAAAAAAACACCTACGTTTCCGTCAAGGAGAAAAAACTTGATTATAAGATTATACATAAATTGAAGAAACAAAAAAAATGCAAATTCTGGCGCTGTTACAATACCTAATTATTTTTTTTTATAAAAATCAACATCTAATTAACAAAGTGCGGAATAAAATTAAAATAAAATCAATAGTATGATCTAAACCGACACATAAAATTATTTTCAATAATACCAACTTAATTTAACAGAAATTATTTCTAACGTCAAAGACGCTTAAAAAGTTCAAAAGTAACATCGCAACACTGTTCACGACTACGCAATTTGGTTTAAATAACTCATAAAGTCATTAGAGAATAGTTGGAGGTGAGATGGTTCTGCGAGGGGAGTGCGCTTGGGAGCGCCACAACCACCGAAAGGAAGACTCTCGGGGAGCTTAGGCTTGAGTGCCGCTAAGTATCTGTCGGCCAAAGATTCGCCCATGGTCATCGCCAACGTCTTTGGGCTGAGCCCAAGCAATGATAAAGATTCCGTGATGCTGGTGAGCGTAGGCGGAAGATACTTCACTGGTTCCTCAGGAGTGTCGGGGGTTCGCGAAGCCATGCTAGTGTTGACAACAGGCCGTAGCGCGGGGGGAGAGGCGCGTCGTGGCGGAGAGGGCGCTAGCCAAGGATCGGTGGTGACCGAAGGGGGGGTGCCGGGAGATGGCCCCGGCACCGCCGTCTGTTATGGCCACTGCTGGTACAAAGGGAAAACCCTTTTTGTGAAGCAATAAGTCAGTGGCTTCACGAAGTGTGTGTCCAGGATTCGGCAATGCGGGCACGTCAATGGATGCGAGTAGTCTGAGTAGTTAAGCCGTTGTTGCGGGTGCAGGAGTGGTTTGTAGCAATGGTTGCACTGGTAACAAAATATTTCATTATTACTATTTTGTATAACTTCACACCAATACAGATTTACTTCACAGAAATCGATAGATACCTTCAATCTTTCAGCGCAACAGGGTGTGGCCATAAATATATCATAAGAGTACATGGTGCCTAGCACAAGGGAAGAGCCATCCCATTTCTGTCCGCAGAAGCGACATCTAATAGTCCGATCCGGGTCGTATCTCTCGAGGCACCCCATGCAGACGCACGTCAGATACTGTGTTCGTCCTTCTACCTTGACCTGGGAAAGGAGAAAACACATTTTAGTCTGACAAAAATATGTCATATTATGGATTAAGAAAATATTTTTCTGATTTTTTTCTATAATTGAGGAGTTGCCACTAAAACTCTACACCAATAACCGAATTTAGTGCAGGTGAAACCCCGGGCACTAGCTAGTAATTAATAAGTCTTGTAAGTAACAAAAAATTTAAGATAAAAAATGTAAAGTTTCCTCAAGTTGATAAAACATTTCAATTTCATGCTCCACCAACATGAAAGTATCCATAAGAGCCCGATTCCTAATTCGCTGAATAAACAAAGCCCGCCGAGAAGTTCCTCCAATGCAAGAACACGAGACGCCAGAGACGTTTACGTTATTTTGTAGACTTAAATAAACTTTGTGGGATCTTATTTAAGTTTTCAAACTCCGTGTAACAAACACCCGAGTTAGGAAAGTTCTTTCAGATGTATTCTGTTTACTTTACTCGTATTTATGTACACGCGACAAATAACATTCTAAGACTACAGTAATTCGAGTTGCAAATTAAATACAAATTGAAACGATACCTAACATCCACTTGATAAAATACACATTTACTAAAGTGATTGGTAAAATAAATGTTTAAGTATTAATTGCATTTAGCTTTAATTTAATAAACACACAGTTATTTGACTTCCTTGGTTTAATGATCGTGTGCGGATCGTGTCAGATTAAAAATGCTATTTTCGAATAAATTATTTTCATTTATCATTGTGCCAATTGCTTATGTGTAACACTGGTTGATACATGATGAATAATTTGTAATTTAAGATATATTTATTTTTTCCTGGTAGGAATACTGTCCCAAGCTGCAAGTCCGTAGTCGCCTCTTGTAAACATTTTTTTACCAATTGCTCTTTAGTTTGACAAGCGATATCGCTTGCGCATTGCCTTAGCAAATTTTTCGAGCTTTGTTGGCGTAGTTCTGTAGGATTTTTGTTTAATTTCCTATGAAGAAGCTACTAGAAGCCGTCGAATCAACACCGGCTGTTGTGGATATATATGGGGGAGAAAAAAAATCACTGAACATCTTACGGCCAAGATGAAATTCTATATTTACCTCAACAGCTCCACTGATGTGCTGCCTCGGACTAAGGAAGAAGGTGCCATCGACAAGCGGGTACCGGTCAAACACGTGCAAAGTGTCATCGCACAGAGCACACGTCACCTTCGGCTTGTGTTGACCAGCTAACGTAGACAGGATAAAAAGTCGCGTATCGTCATTGCCGTGGTTACCTTCGTCTTCGATCTGTAACAATATCACATTTTTATTAATTATTGTTGACTGTCATTTCTAAGGAGTCCCAAAACGCGTAATTCAATCGTGATTTACTTCTTATAATTCATCGAGAACTTGGCAAAGTGGCAAAATAATTCTCCTTGACATCAATCAATGTCCATTTATGACTTACGGGACCTTAGTCCAAATACAGCGTATCGAATGCAGTTTTGCGGCGATGGGATCCATCACCTGTCCCACAAGACTAAAGTAGTTGATAAAAAGATGCTGTTTACAAAATTATTATGCGAGTGTGTGTCCAGCTGCAGGAATTGGTAATAGTTTCTAGGGTTTGAATTAATAAAAATAAAGAAAATAAATACATATAATCCCAAAAATGTATACAAAAATCTAGATAGTTAAAACTTGACAGGTCAAAATTCAGATCTATAAAATCACGTTAGAAATGATACCTTATTATTTTAACATAAGGGCATTGCAAACTGCGTCTGTGTATTTTTCGGATACCTGTCCTTAAAAAAAATGATTTTTTTTTAATAAGTTAAGTAGTTCAAGAGACAAGCTCACACATAAATAGGTGCAAAACTTGTAAGTTAGAGCAGGTCTCCGTCAGGTTAGTTGTATATTTTTTAACCCTTCGGTCCTTTTAGGGTTCCGTACCCGAAGGGTCCCAACAGAGGCCTATTACTAAGCCTGCGCTGTCTGTCTTTCCGACCATTATAGGGCCCTATCTTTGAGACCGAAATAGGTAGAAGTCTAAAATTTTCACAGAATATGTGTCATAATTCCTTATTACGTTAACGACAGAGTAAGCAAGCTTGAAATTTGTGTTTTAGTGAAAGTTCTGTACTATTACTATTCTTTTTTCTGTGGTTATAGTTACCTACGGTTATAGTTTGTTTGAACAGTTTCGTCACCCTACTTAAAAAAGTTAAAGAAACCAGGCAAAAATAGCTTGAATACCACAAATGAAACAGAACACGTGCATACGTGGGTATTAAAGATGTCAGCTCCTACAAGACGTGTGTAGTCTAGAGCTCATGCTTATAATATTCAGGTGGAAAACAAAAGGCGGGTCGACCCCATTCGTCTCAAGCACAGACGTTATTGTAAACCACGTTCGCAATTTCAATATTTCATATCCCCACATTTACATATTACGATTAATGCATCCCACCCACGACACTCACTTTACCAACTCTCCCTTAGTAATAACGCAAGTAAATGACTGCATAAAGTTGAATAATGAAAGCCTGAAAGGCAATTACGCTGAATTCGGATTCGAAGTCAAACAAAGGCTCGCAAACGCCGCAACCATCGATTTGAGCACAATTCGTTCACGTAGGAGTAATTTGTGAGAGCGGATAATAATGAAACTTTAACAAGTTACACTGCTGCAGAGTAAGCACATCCCTGCTACTTAATTATGTATATTATAGACGTTTAAAATATTTACAATTCATATATTCATTAGAATACTTAAAGTTAAGTCATAATTGACATCAAACATATGACACATTCAACGGAATGAACTGGCTCTTGAATTATCTAGTTTACCAATCTACAAAACCTGACCAATTATGAGCAGACGACTGTCGCGCCTATTTCATTCATAAAAGTAAAAGTCGTATCGATAAATCCATTTACAGTAGTTGTAAAATCTATTTTTATTTAAAACATTAAACATAAAGTACATGCACGATGTAGAACAAAACTTCGCACATTCCAAAGTGTAGCAATAATGTTTTGACGTTACGTTCCTATTATTCTATTATTAGAATGGCGTCGTGACACCAGGAACACATAAAACGTATAGAGCGAGAGCGTTGACCTACGCAAACAAACTCACTATGATTTGCAGCAGTGCAGTCAGTGGAGTTGGCCAAGAGACGAGCGGGCGGGGTGCACCATCCGGCATGGCAAACATTGCAGCGATAACTTGCTTCCCCAACTCTGACCTAACACGACTATTCCAAACAATTTTATCTACAAACAGTTGATATACTTCAAATAAATCCATTTGTTTATTAATGGAAACGTCGCGCTGACGGGCAACTGTCGTCAAATTTGAAAATGATAAATAACTGGCCACTGCAACTGCGAGGCCGGACATGTGTGATTGATTTCTTCAAGGCAACAGCTGCGTCCAACATACTACAAATATCCATATTGTACCTTGATTGATGATAACAAAGGATAGCTTAAAAGCATTTCGAGATCGCGAAGCAGACACGTCTGGCCAGAACAAATGAAATGTCTATGAATTGCTGTGTTAATTAAACCGGTGCAAAACGGCGCTAGCGACGTCGCCTGAGGACTAATGAGTGACAATTAAATTGTTAAGCGTCGAGCTCACGAAAGTTAGCAAGGTTTAAAGGTGCGGCCGACGAACTCAGCGCTTGCACACTTAGCACAATACTTACTTTGTGTACTGCAAGATTGACGAATACCCTGACGCAGACTATTTGTTTACTCAATCCGATCACGCTTTGACTCGCAATCGTCACCTTTTACGTTGTCTGCATTGGCTCGGCAGCAGTAAACCGACACATAAAACTTTCTGACAGCTTTACGTGAGTATCCAAGCCATTAAGTCTTATACATTACTAGCAAATATAGGAATAGTACGGAAGGTAATTCTCTAGTCAGTTAACATGAGCAGACTGCTATTAACCAGACGATATAGGTTCCTCTAATTACGTCGACAGAATTTGCATACTGAGGAGAAACTTGGCAACCAAACAGTCTCTATGCGCCGAAATGGTTTCCATGCCACGTTTTGCTTATAACACGTTAACTTAGCCCTGTTATCTTAAAAGTTAAATTAATAATGCATAAATCAAATACGAAGAACTCTTAACATTAATTTTAAGCGCATTGTTCGTTTTCCGGATGTTTCAAACAGATTACAACAAGAACGAGGAGAGTTTGCTACAACCAGGAGATGAGAGGTTTGTAAGAGTGCTTCAGGCATCGTTAGTACTGGAGAGTCCTGCAGAACGAATGTACACACATTAAAACTTTACCGAGTGAAAATGACGCAATAATGGCTTCACGGGGTGCCATTCTTTGACTGAAGATAATTTAAGGAAAGAACATACGTTTCGGCTTTTCGAATACACGAATTCATTTTATTTATTTACTATCAAAAATGTTTAGACGTGGATTAAACACCATTCAGATGAACATTATAAGTTACTTAAGCGTAAAAAGTATTATGAAAAATAAAACGCGTTAACGCGTATGTAGATACCAAGTTTCATTTGCAAATATTTTAAAGGCAAATATTTAACGAAGCATTTGTTGAAAGATTGGTCTTCTTTATGTGTCTGTTACGTAAGAAACCTGCACGGAGATATATTTACAAAATTCCTATTATAACAGAATACACAACGGCAAAGGTTGGTTAAGGGCAATAAATCTAGATTGTTCCCGAGCGGACCTTATTTTTAATTAGCTAAATGAAACTTTTCCTATTATATTCCGCCAGTGCCCGCACTCGTTGTATAGAGATAAAAATTAAATACTGCAAAAGCGAAACGTCGAGCCGTAGAGAGTCGGGGAGGCGGGCGAGTAAAAATGAGAAAATCTTACCGCAAATCCAATTAGCCGCACCAAGATACCCAATACGACGGATCCGATACCGGTAAAATATCTAATTGAATTACTAAACTACTTCGCCTCTGTAGTTGCTGGTAAGTAAGCCGTTTTAAAATGATCGATGATCTCAATATATCGACAGACACATTGCAATAAAAGAGAGTAGCAATTTTTAGAAGTGACTTCGGAACAATAAGTCTGCGAGAGAATCATATTTGTTCGTAAGATGGCTATATGTATGTTTGCTTCTGTCTAAAATTACATAAGTGCTGCGTAAGAAAATGCATTTAGTACGTGATGTAATGTGGTTACGGGGTGTTTCTTAAAATTTGCGGTTTCCAATGTAAGTAGAGGAAGCGAAGACTTACTCGGTTAAATATTAAAGACGAATTTGAGTTGATAATATTAGGTATACTTTGCAATTGTGACTGTCATCGCAAAAGGTATATTTTAAAGGTAAGTTAAGTTTATATGACACTGTGAATTCCAAAATCAATCTAGACGCTGTTGACGGTGAGAAAATCAAGTTACCGGTGGTAAATAAGGCCTATCTTATTTAAAATTAATTTAGTACATAAATTGTACAGTCCTTTAAAACTGTTTATTTCTTTTGAAATCGCTTGAATAAACTTATAACAAACTTACCTAAATATATACCAACTTCGTGAATTTAGTATACCTACTTAAACATAAAAACTCTGCAAACTTGCAAATGTTGCTGAGCAAAAAGCTTTTCAAATTCTGTCTGTGAAGTGTTATCTGACATATCATTTTATATTTTTACTGTCGCAACCATTACAACCCGCATCGTGGGAAAAATAGATGTAATGAAACTTAACTTGTGCAAGGTAAACAACTTCTGTGAACGTTTAGACTTTCTAAAGAAAACTATGGGTTCATATGATCACATTCTCCAGACTGTAAAACTGAAGTTAGTAGAGACTTTCTCATTTATTTATTTCTCATCTGTATTCGTCAGCGAAAAGGTACGTTGGTTTAAGTTAATTCGATCATTAAAGAGTTGACATACCTAAAAAAAATATCATAAAATTCAAATAACAAAATCCTGTTAATTTCTTACAAGAATGGAAATAGCGTTCCAGTGAAAATATTCCACAGCTCAAAATTTACATTGACGCAAGGTATTACACGGGTGGTGTGAAAATATCGCAAAAATTTAACGTCTTGAGATGCGGATATTTTCTCGCGTGAAATCTCGCGTCCCGAGCATTCCATAATCCGAGACACTCACGTTTTCTGCGTCATTGTCGAGAAGGTATTTTTAGGGTTCCGTACCCAAAGGGTAAAACGGGACCCTATATTACTAAGACTTCGCTGTCATCAGACTGTAACTTATGAACCGTGATTGACAATTGATAAATATTTACGGGGGCTCGCATACAACATACGTTATTTTTTTGCTCGTTTTTGATAACGGCAACAGGTTGACGTTTGAAATATTTACAGAATATTTAGTTATATATTCACTTTAAAAATAGATAATTAAATCAAAATAAAACTAATATTTAAGCGGGGCTCCTATACAACAAACGTGATTTTTTTTGCCGTTTTTATAGATAAATAGTACGGAACCATTCGAGCGCGAGTCCGACTTTTTTGTATTTTTTATTTTTATTTTTTGTAGACATGCAAGTGTTTTAGATATTGATGTCACTACAAAAATATGTACTAAAGTGCCATTATTATTTATTTAGTATTAATGTGACAGAAATTACTCAATAGAAATACTAAAATAACGTACTTCAACCAATATAAATAGATGAAGGTATTTTTAGTCGACATGCAAGTGAACTTAAGAAGCTGACGTCACTGAAAAATATTTTATTAATTTTATATCTAACGTAAGTAGACGTAAATCTAGATTTTCAAGGTGAGGAAAAGTTAAGTGATAGACTACATTATTGGCCTATATCCGCAATGAAATCGATAACTTTTGTCACGGAATTAGAGCAGTATTAAACAGTCCGAATCGCATAAAAGTAAAGTTAAAATAATGTTGAAATAATTTTATTACTGTCTCCAAGAATATGAAGTGGTTACGTCGATCGCGCGATCGCGTTTCATCGCCCTCGCGAATGAAGTGAAATCTACATTCAAATGGGTGTTAAAAATGCTCGGGAGCCGGAGTGGGTGTGGGCGCTCTCTGATGCGATTTTGATGAGGTCTCAATTCAGACGCCCTCAGTTTCTGTAAGAGGACATTTTTATTAAAAATCACCCAGTCAATACAAACTTGTTTTCATTTAATAAACGATTTGTCATTCGAATTGACTGAACGAGACTTGGAAGTTGTTGAATAGTAATTTATTAGGACTGAAAGGACGGTAAAATGTAGAAAGAATTTGTACAAGTAGTAAAGTAGCGATATTTGAGTTGTGCTTCACCGCAGACGAAGCGCTTAGTTCTTGAGACATGGAAAACTACTTAACCTAACTTTGTTTTATCGTTGGACTTATTGTTATGTCGGCTGCTACCCATTCATGTATAGTCGTTAATGCCTCATAGATAGTAGGTATACTGTTTTACGTAGGTAGCTACACAGAATTGTAATAAAATTAGATATCAGATTTTACTCCTATTTCTATGCTATAACACAAGCGATGTTTGTATATATCAGCATATTTAAGGTAGCAACTTTAATGATTCAGATGAAATTTGGTGAAGTGGTGGTTTTTGGAGATAACCAATTCGAATTTACGAGCGAAGCGGTAGCTGTAACACTTTTTTGTAAAAGATAGAGCGTGAACTCAGGAGCAAAGATCGGTCGCTATAATGCTATTGGACGATAGTTACTATAATGTTATTCGACGACAATAGGCATGAACTCACGTGTAAAGCTCGCTCTCTGTTACGATATTCGACGATAGATAGCGTAAAGTTTTTGTAATGCTATTAGGCGTCAGATGGCGTGAATTAACGAGCGAAGCTCGGTCACTGTAACGCTATTTGGTTATTGATAGATAACATGAACTTACGAGCAAAGCTCAGTAGCTGTAATCACAGTCTGTAACGTTATTCTACGATGGAGTCAGATAGACAGCGTGAAATCGCTGTAACGATATTCGACGATAGATAGCGTAAAGTTACTGTAAGGCTCGTCAACCGAAGGTGGCATGAATTAACGCAATTGACGACAGATAGCGTAAATTTACAAACGAAGCTATAACGCGTGAATTTACAAAAGAAGCTCGGTCGCTTTAACGATAAGTCGGTGTAATATTAAGACACAATGCTTATTAAAACGTATAGAAATTAACTACTTTTTACTGATACGTTTTCGGAACTTAAGACCTGTTAATGTTATTGAATGTTGTTGTTAGTTTTTTAATATATTTAAACCATACTATCACAATCAAGAAAATATCAATTTATGACTTATACGGAATCGTAACCATCTTCTTTGGTTTTCCAGGTTTATATATTTTTTTGATAAATAAAGACAGAACGATATGCTTTGCTATGTCGCTTGGATCTTCGTCAAGTTATTAAGATACAAAGGTCTTACACCGTGTTAATAACTGTGTTAGATCATTTAACTGAAAACACGTGTACTAAGTTTAATTTACATTGCGCAAATCTAATAAACACAAATACATAGACTAAGCGTAAATCAAATTTATACATAAGGGTATATATTGAAACATATAAAAAAAAACCGTAGGTTATTATCTGTCTGTTCATGCATATTATATATTATATAAGTAATAAATAATTTAAACAACGTATGTCTTTAATGACACTTAGATAATATATGTACCTTAAGTTATTGAGCATGAATATATCTTGTCTAATGACATTACAATTATGATAAAATTGTTATTAAATCACATAAAAGTAATATAACAGATCTTTCAAAATACTCACAATGTCCTCATAACATATTCATTCATAAAACAAACATCTGCTCGGTAACGTTTGCTTTCGACATTGAAATCTATTTGATTTGCGGACAAACTATATGTATTACTGTAACCTTATTTATTGTGTACATACAGACATTATGAAATCGAAAAGATTTGTCATTATGATGGCATCAAGTGTTATAAAAGCTCATAAACTTATAACATAAAAAAGAGTCTATACCTACACTCGCCAACAATAAAATGGAATCACCCCCTTTGGCCTTATAAGAACATTAGTAGTAATCGATACAATATTATGCTTAAATTTAATTGATTACGTTTAAAAGCATTAACTTCAAATTAAGGCTAGAAGCATAATAATTCATTTTATAGTTTTAGAGTTATCTACCACAATATCTGAATTAACAAATTATACTCATTAAGGTAGGCACGAATAGGAAACATTGAAACATGCGCCCAATTTGGTTTTGTTGATGTGATGTTTGTTACACATATCGATTTATTGTGAGTCTTGGAACTAATCTTGGAAACAAATGTTTACCACGGCCGTAGAAGTTTCCCAAGTTGTCACACTGCTACGACAAGGATTTAGCCCACGGCCTGTGTTTCAAAGATCTACATAATGATCAGGGAAACCGAAGAGTTTGTGCAAAGGCCAGGATCTGGACGGATCCTATGTACTACGGAGATGGGAGATTCATCGTCATGATTTCTCTCTGAAATCTTTATTTTAATGGCGTTGTCGTCCAACAAGAGCTCAGAAAGGTACGAAGAAGAATCGCTAGGGAACGGACAGGTAGGAGACGACTTACAGAATAGAATTTACCCCGAATCATCCTGCCACAAGACCAAAGCTTGAGCTTGTTTTTGTTCCTGGTATATTTCCAATATTCTGCTAGATGACGTCGTTCCCTAGGTCGAATTTCTCAGGGAAGTCAGAATTAGCAGGATGGACTGGCCGGCGCCAGATATAAACCCTGTTCAGCATTTGTGGGACTAGCTTAAACAAAGGGTTCGATCCAGAAATCTAGTTCCTGAAAAAAATTATGAACTGGAAGCGGTACTTGTAGAAGAGTTGGAAAGAATACCATTAGCGGCAGTCAAGCAACTCATCAGGAGGATGAAAAATCGTACAAGCTGTAATTAAAGCTAGAGGGCGCAATGCAAAATACTTAAACAATAATTACTTTTAATTTTGTTTTAAATTTCAATTTGATTTTTTATATCTTTCAATTATCACGATTACCTCTTAAAATCCTGAAATGATTATGTTTTTTCTGGATTTAAACCTTCTGGTTTAAGGTTTTTAATGATACCATTAACATGCAAGCATGTCAAATAATCGTTAGCTATTATTGCCTTTACATAACACAAGAGGGCGATTCCATTTTTTTGCTTACGGGTGTATGTATATATTCTAAATCGTACCAAAAGATTGTTTTTTTATTGTCAAGGACCTTTGATTAGTAACTATTTTATCTTTATTTTCCCGTATATCTGTTAAATTAAAACTTAAGTAGGTATTTGTAAAGAGCAATAAATAAAATGGTATTTATACAGATGTTTATTTTATAGGTAGGTAACACATAGAAACTCGCTTAAAGTTTCTTTGACATGTTACGTTTCGAACATATATTATAATGTTGCTGATTTTGTATTGGTACGTATACATGTTCCTACGTGTTTTAGTTACAAATACTATTGAAAAACCACAAGTGCTGTAATATTTGTCGACAGGTGCAGACATACGTGCTTCTGAGTTATGTAACGTAACAGAGTTGCTTGTTACAAGCTTGTAATACGAGCACGGTATTGATTATTGTACTTATTTATATATATATATATATATATACGTTATAACACTGTGTTCATAATACGTAGCGGCTAATTGCTTAACATATCGGTTACAAATCCGTATTTGAAATATACATGTACCTATATTTACAATAAAATAGTGCTATAATTAGCAAGGTGACCCAAACCTTGTCCAAACCAACCAAAGTTTTGCTTAAGTCAATAGCAGAAAATATTTTGGCAATTAAAACCGGTCCTAGCTGTTTATATGGCGGCATGGTATCAGTAGCCTTAAGGGATCTCTATGGGCGGCTTGACTCTGGCAGTCTAGCGACCACTAGCAGCTTCCACACTTAGCCATCGTGGTGAGCAATGGCCTATGCCTCTTTTCTGAAAGGAGAGGACTGTACTATGTCCCTATAGCGTGGACGTAAGACAACTGATGCCAGAACAACAACGAAAAATAAATATTGATATAGCGCCAGATTATGACTGAAGTTAAAACACAATATTCTGATATTTGAAAAAAGGGGGCAAAATGCCAAATCAATTTAAAATGCTGTTTATCATGTTGGTGCGTGTTGGGTTAGTCCAACAAAATGGCAAGACTGTGCCAACAGTTAGTTCATCAACATTGTAAAAGTTACCAAGGCAACATAATATATTGAGAGTTGTCTGCAAAATCAAGACAAAGGAGTGCAAATACATGAAGGTCTTTCTTCTAACTATGTGCAGTAACGAAGACAATTTTAGTGACTCAATTTTGGGTTCTGCGTGAGAATATAAATATGTATAATCAATATTTGTATAGATATTTATATCAATATTAATATTTTGTTGTAATATAAATTCCATATAAGGGCAACAGTTTCGCAAGATACCGTCAGTTTACGCTCCTGTTTTGTCGTAACACGTTACTGCTGGCCACATGCGTCAGCTGAGTATATACACTGTTCTTTGAGGCATGTGTGGAAACTGTCTGCCTGTTTGTCTGATCGTAGTTGCGATAACACTAGGGTATGTGTCCCTATTTGGTATAAATGGACATAAACATTCTAAGAAATGATATCTTAACTACTTTTAACATTATCTTGCCCACATTTATCGAGTCGATAAGATATGAAGAAAGAAAGTTCTTATGTTTAAGAATAGGGCAGGGATACCTACCAATAAAATTGTGTAAGTAAAGGCTATTATCGCCAACACATATTAGTTACATCAAAGATAAGATTAAACCATCAATTTTATAAAAATAAACTTGTTTAAACAAACAAAATATTAGACGACAAAAAAAATATAAATTACGTTTTAAAAACTAAATACATAGGAACAATAATACAATGGAACTTTACTAGACTTTCTTACTGATTTTTTTAAGAAATGGAAAGCGAATTATGCAGTAGTTAGTTTTATTTTGTAATGCAGTATTTTGACAACACATAAATTATCTTTATATATAAAGGATATAATTTTTATGTTTTAGAACTACTAGCGTTGGTAATTAAAATTATTAATAAGTCAAAATACCCATAAATAAATAGAATGTAAAGATTTTACTAAGAAAAACAAAGTGATTAGTTTATTGGTTGTCAGGAGATATGATACGGGTATAAACCGACCATTTGCTATGCAGTGATAACCCTGCGCTAGAGCCAAGCCACCTCTTTATCGATGTTTTGCAAAGTTGCCAATAACAGCGCCGTAAGTGGTTATCGCTGCAATGAGAACAGTGACAATAATATCTATAGATAAAGTAAAATTTAATAAATAACTTGGATACATTATATTGTCAACTTACTGTTAAGATAGCAATATCAGAACCACAATTTTACGTACTTACGTTTTTGCGATAAACACAAGAGAACTTACTTTACTTGAATAAAAGTATAAATAAATGAACAGCTTATTTTACGCCTCAAGAAGAAAAGGAAATGATCTAGAAAACTGCACATGTGTGTACATTGCTTTTAGCCTGGGTTATTGACACACTTTTATGAGCACACTTTAAATCAGAAGTATACATTACCTACAACGATCTAAGAATATCTGAAATTGTTGCTGAAATATATCGTAACATATATCAGATAATATCCACATTTTTCGATCTGAATTTTTGTCGACTAAGATGAACATCTGTAGATCTGCAGGTTACCTATTCGTAGGTAATATTGAAGTTTGAGCGGATTTCGGCACATCAATAGGTGTTGGCGTTTACATATCACGAACGCATGTACAATATTTAATTTGTTATCGCATCACCCACATTCGAGATCTACATTATTTTCGACTACCACATGTACATCATCCGCTGTTAGTCTAAAAATATGACAATGTCTCTCTAGCTGTAATATTAATAACCATCCCCATAATTCTTAGAATGAGTATATTAGGAAAAAATTAACACGACAAAAGTACGTAAAAAGAACAGTGTAACTTGCAGAGCTGAGACAGTACACGTTTCTTTATACGTATATTTTGTCAACGTATATGTCTGTCAACAGTGTCAACAAATATTACGGACGCAACAAGTGAGCTGAACATTTCAGCGAGATAATATTCTTGTGCCCGACGAAGCGGAGAAATGCTAACGTCATTTCAGAAATCGTGAGATGCATTCATATCATTCTAGGCGTTCGAAGCCAAGTGCTGCGTCAGCGACTGATATTGCTTTACAGAACTTAAGGTTATATGTAGGATTTATTTATATATTCTAGTCCTAGAGAATTTTATCTTGAGTAAGGTATATTAGTGTAATGCTGTAAAACATATTGGTTTGTTTTTTTCTCGTAATTCCGAAATACATAGCTAATACCTGTTGAAGTTAGTCGGTTATTATCAGAATCCAAGAAACTGATGGCTTGAATTAAAATTCAATAACACCTTCTTCAACCTTTTCAAATCCGATAAGTATCTTTGAACATTAGAATACCCTGTTAAAAAGTTTTATTTTAGTATTTTATTCAGTAAAATATCTATCTTTGTCACCAGATGTCGTGTTTATCGAATCTTTATTCAACTAAGACAATCATAAAACACAGGGGTGGGCTATAGGTATTTGAATCGACGAATCAATCTATTTTCGTATTTTTATACTGAGTCAGACGCATTACATGCGCCCACACTGACATCTACAATAAAATACGAAGATTCATTTAAAAAAATACCAATAACTCATAGTTTATAATACGATAAATTCTGACGTTAAAATTACCTGTTCCACAGCTGTTACAGTAACTTACCTACAAGTAAACCGTTTATTTAGATACGATTCATAATAAACAGTTGAGGGCCGTTTTACTATACTTTTAAAATTCAATAACATATGAAGGTATATAGCAAAATAAGTAGGTATAAAATAAATTGTTTAAACCATACCCTATCCGTACGTCGTATTCTCCATTTGGATTTCTTAGCACTATGAAATCAGACTGTATGTAAGCTTTGAGTTTGGGTTGGCAAAAACGGGAACTGTGTGTCACTGTGAGTTTTTGCGTGTTTGTAACTCTACTATCGCGTTCGCGTATTCATTAAAAGTCCTATGAGAAAAAACAGTCTCAAAACGCGTCCGATAGAGACACTCCTTAATTTCCATACATGTACCTATATCGTTGACGCGAACCCGATAGTAGCCTTAATAACTCACACTATGCACACTGTCATAGTTTTGTCGCGTCCATGTCCTTGTCTGTAAGTTACACTTAAAATTGGGCAAGTGTCTTATGTGAACTTGAATACATTTTAATAATTAATAAAAGAAATATATTTTTAAGGAAAATTAACTCCTACATACAACCTACATATTCAGAACTGAAAGATAAGAAAGTTTTTTTTTTGAATCTCAGTATATGGGATGTAGTCGGTCGGTTTTTTTTAAATACAGAAAAGTTTATCTTAGGTGTAAATTATACAAAAAAAATTAAAAAAGTAAACTAGAGAAAACTTTTAAAACTCAAAATTAACAAACCCAAACTCAACAAAATCCAGATACCATTTTTTTCTCCTATAATTTTATACCTATGGTCATAAAAAGGCGCGTTTTTAAAAAGTAACTTACCTAAATCGCCCTTATTGAATCGAAGTAGTATTTAAAGTGGATTTTATCTTGTGTGTGCACAAATGCGTGTAGGCAAACAAGCGTACAGACACACGTTAGCGCAACGCGTTACGATAAGCAGGCCTTGCGTTTGCTGGGGATAACGCCCGCGTCAAGGTAAACCTATTGCCTTCACAGTGTCGTTCTAAACGACCACACTTGAATATAAAAATGTTGGTTTGTCACTAAATCACCTTTAAGCTATGGAAAGATTTTAATTACTTTAAGGAGTTACACGATTATCTACTGCAAGTGAGAATATAATTACTATCAAGAAATATTTTTTAGACAGACTGTATCCCTACATAATATACTTCAGAAACGAAATGATGATTATAATTTTGTACTTTATTAACTAAACGGTATTATTTTTTGACATTATATTAAAAAAATCACAAAAAATAAACAATATGTATATATTTCGGCAGTGTTGGCCGTTATCAATGTAAACAACTAAGGTAAAATTATAATAATTATTCAATCAAATTTCTGACAGCAACCATAATGGAATAATGAAATATGATCCACATTAGTTTATGCACATCCGGTGACCTTACTATATCTATATAATAAGTAATGCAGTATGCATTATTTGTCACATATGCAACTATTTATTAAGCCTTACCTACCTCAACCTCCATCGGTCATTGTACTGTAATTAAATGCATTACATTGTAGCAATGCTAAATATATAGTTGCTATCGTGCTAGGCACTCATCCAAATATATATACATAAACACATAATAAAGATAAAACTACAAATAGTAATTCATTTGTTTAACTATTATCGAACCACAAAGATAACAAATACTAAACAATGTTAAGGCGTAACTATGGACAAATAGTTTTCAACAACAATGTAGTCGGGCATTGCCCACTGAACAACAAGTTACAAGTATAGACACATTGCATTCCGTAACACAAACAAAATAATCTCAAAGCAGATATCCTTCTAGGAGTAGGTGCAGAGAACTCATAATAAACCGTTCCTAAATGAATCCATTCTTATATTGATATGGAAATTAATGCAGCAAATGTTGAAGCAAGATTTAAGATCCAGTTTTAAGGTGCGTTACAGTGACTGAAACCCGCAAGGTTCAGTTCTGGGGCCAACAATTAATATTTGTTGGTAGTTTTAGAAGCTGTGTGCTGGTATGATGTATATCTCCGCTTTACGGCATTGCTCGCTCTTAATCCGGAGTATTAACCGGAGGCTGAGAGCGACAAGATTTATCGCCCTGAGGCACGCCTCTTAGGGGCCCCAGTAACATTGTTGTTCTCGCGATATTGAGCATTATTGTAAATTAAACCTACAAAACCTCTTTTTATTACTATATTTATGCTTATAAATTTAAATTAAAATTCCACTGTTTCCCAACGAAACAATAGTCTATCTATTCTATAGATACATTCGTTTAACAACACGGTCCGCTGATCGTTTAAACTGGCTATCCCAGTTGATCCCGAACTGCTGGGCTGCGAGGTTTATTTAGAGATGTGAAAAGCTTTAACGGATTCACAGAGTTAAAAAAATAAAGAAATAAATCCGGACAACTAGACTTACGCTAACCCTGAGATTGAAGGATTTCGAAAAAAGAAATTCAATCAAAGCATTTCAAGAGCCTAAGTACCTTTTTACTTTATAAGTAACAATATCTTCAAATTAAAAACAAAAAAAAAGGTGCCAAGTTTCCACCTATATAGACAAACCTATGTTACACTGCGTAAAATATCGTCAAAAGATAAAAAATAAATAAATTACAATTATCTGTGAAAACGTAAGGTGTTTCTACTATTTAGTGCAACATTGATAGTGGATAAGGTCTATGACCTATTAGTAATTCATAGAATGGGCGAGTGAACGCGCAGCGCAGTGAAGTGCCCGATATGGCAGGTGCGTTATGTAAGTGGGTGCACGTCGCCATACATACCAAATAAATGCCACAGAGCTATTCCTATGCTGGCCAACAAAGCTTGTGCCAAGGCCTTTAACAATTGAAAGTACACGTCGACCAGTAACCATACCACAAGAGCCACAAAGTAAAATGTAAATCGTCAATGACTCTTCCTCGACACAATCTGCTGCAGAACAAAAGGTCAACCAGAATAAAGGGCGAATATCGAATCGAGCCACATTAATAACAGACACTATCTAACCTCGGAACAGCTACTACGAGCCAGACAAATTTATAATGATATAGCCCATTACCTCTCTCATAACGATAACAGTAGATATAGTCGTTACCGTCCCGTGCTTGGAGAGGACTTTAAAAGCGCACAATTTAAAACATAAATTAGATCGTGCAGTGTCTAAATACGGGAGGACATCGGGAGGTAGACTACCGGGTGGTTAGGGACTATGAATAACGAAGCGAAAAGGATGGTGTATCGCAGGCATTGCAATAACGAGCGAGAGAGCGGGCGCGGGTGCAGCAAGCAGTGTGCACACAGACAGCGATCGATTAGCGGGCCCGCCGCCGCCCAATGCCGCAACCATCTATCGACCTCCCCTATTTTAAATTTATAACTGCCGAATTGTTTCAATCATAATAAATTCGGCAATTCTGTTATCTGATTTTAAAACGATTTATCTTGTTGAGTGAACGATGTCGATATTGCATTGTACTAGTATATCCCATTCAATTTCAATATTGTAGTAGGTGATGATGGAGTTTGAACAAGCGGAGTCGTTTCACGTTGTGAATCAGACCACGTTCCCGCCGACCGGTGATCACTTATTTAACTTGGAGGTGCCGTGATTCTATAGAAATGCATAGGAGCAGACGCTGTTCGCATTTTTTATTTATGAAATCCTCAAGCAATAGGTGAACTAATGGAATAATATCGATGAAACTTATCAGTATTCAGCAAAACATCTGCGGTGTCTCCAGCTCAGCTTTGGTCGCCTCGATCGTCTTCGGGCTGACAGATTAGAGCTTGATTGAATTTTATTATTAAAACGATAGTAATTTTGTTAGCAATCGATTTTTCAATTATTTGTTTTAAAGAAATTTATCCTAAAAATTTGTAATTGCTTGTTTGGTTTATTTTAAAATGTAGTTTTGTTATTTAAACACTAGCTTATTTTTGCAACTTCGTCTTCGTAGACCTTTAAAAAAAAGCTTTTAACTGTTTTTGGTTTTACCTACAAAAATAGGGGAATTTTGGTACAAATTGTCATACCTTATTTTGTTTTCTCGGGGATGATCTTCCAAAAACGGTAAAACACGACAATCACCAACTTTGATGCATTTAGCTTCAAAAGTGACAGATTTCTATATAAACTTTTAACCGCCACTTTGCCTCCTCCGGGGACTGAATTTTGCAAATCTTTTCTTAATGCAAGCCTACGTTACAACAGGAATCTTGGTGCAAAATTTCACGTCTTCAGACTGAGTTGTTTGGACGGTGCGTTGATACTGATATATCAGTTAGTCATTCATTCAGTTTATTATTGTGTATACGTATATGTACATATTTAAATATTAAGACTCTATATTTAAATAATGTAAGTTTATTAAGGATAAAGGCTCGAAAGCCACTAAAGCTTAAGTAACGTAAGATTTCTGATGTATATTAGGAGTGAGTCATTAGCCTCCGAAAAGAAAAAAAAAACTATTTAATCGTCACTTTATCTAAAAGTAGTTTTTAAAATTTAATAAATATAAAAAATACAATAGTTTTTAATTCAAAGGTACTCTGGTAAATAGAAGCAGTACTTTTGAAAGATACCATAATAATTTTAATTAAAGCAAAATTACCTTAGCAGTAATATCGGATTTTAAGAAACAATTTTAAGACTCACTTATAACAACTTAAATTTTAATTAAAAGATTATTTAATCTTTAATGAAAAAATATGTAAAGTCTATTAATCTCCGAAGCTTAAAAACAGTGACGAATATTTTAGGAAATCATTTACTGCCGAAACTCTTAAGATAAATGTCAAACAAATCTACGAATAAATTGCTTTTTAGGAAAAATTATTGTCAATTGTCAATCTACTGAATAACTTGTTAGCTGAAGCACATGTTTGATATAAGACAAGCGATATACTCAAAAGCAACTTCAGAAAATCTCAGGATAGTTGATACTCCTCTGGCTTAACAAAAATAAACGGATTTGTAATGATTTCACACCACATCGCTCTATAGTCTTAGAAGTTAAGTTAGTCGCGAATACTTGTCTTCAATTTTTTGAAAGAAGTAAGGTTTTTTGCATTTTATTGCAATAATGAGTCCTGACATTTCAGGGTTTTATTTTTAAACAGCCTATATGAACCTCCTTTATTTAGTAGTTATAGAATTATATCTAACAAGATTTGGACATCTAACTGTCCAGTAGCAAACACCTGACTGGCCATTGCTGGGCGTCAAATATGTTTTTTTTTTGTATTTTTTTTAAACAAGAATTTCCTGGTCGAACATCAAAAACCTAAACTTCTAAAAGAGCTAAAATTATAAATCTGTTTGGTTTGGCTGTCTGCAGTGTTGATGATATCAATAAAGGAATATATCTTAAAACTGTAAATTGTAAGAAATAAAAATATGACGTTATATAATTATTTATTAATGAAGAAGCAGTCCGTTGTACCAGCAGTTAAATTAGCAACATTGCTAGTGAAGTATAGACGAATGAGTTAGAGAATATCATTGCGATTTAATATTCTAAAACACACGTTGACAAATTAAATAAAGTAATTTTAATAGAAAACCCTGAGTACCAAAAACCTAAAGCATGAGCTTCGTACATTACACAGGAAATTAAAGAAGGAACCTTAGTGTTGAGAAGTCGTTCCGGGGTTACAATTAGTAGAATTAGTAACGAACCATTTAGTTCATTGTTAAAACAATGCTGTCTGGAACCTTTAACAAAGGGCAATTTATACAGAACGTTAAAAAATATTTGTTTTATATAATAAAAAAGTACGTTGCGCTTTGCTTAGGTATAACTTTTAATAAAAAAAAGATAAATAAGACACTGGATACAACCCATTTGTTTCTTGAATATAATTTTATAACTACTGTGTTAATATCAATAGAAATTAATGAAATATAGTAGACAGTATTTGATGAGAAAATTAACTTTATATTTCAGTATAACATTTATGGTATGAAATGGTATACATTATAATTTATCGACACGCTTAACTACATACATAGGTACATGCGACCTTGTAACGGAAAAAGACAACTTTCGAGATATGGCAAGAGATATAAGGTTAAGTACTATAAATATAATTAACAATGTTGCCATTTCGATAAGCCATTTATCTGAAAATAAAAAAAAACAAGTTACCGAATAGGTTTAACGTTGGAGTTATTGAATGAGTTTCACAACAAAGGCAACCTTTATTACTCCGACAAGCGCACTTCGAGAGCTCGCATTGGACTCAAGAACACCAACTAAGAGAGAACAAAGCTGTGGCCATCTCGACAATGTGTTTAGTTTCAAGATTATACCAATCCCGACATCTAAACACGGATTTTAGATAACATTCATACTCCCACCGCACTGAATATAAATGAGACTTTAGAACGCTGCGGCGCCCGCCTTGGACTCTAGTGCATAATTACTAGACGTTACATACGACGTTAAACTACATCAGAGTACAGATTAATAAAGATAATGGCCTCTGATTAGGACTTATAACTATAAAGTTTAAGCTACTTGTAATGTAAATTCAGACGGGTTTTTGGCGGCCATTTTGGAGGAGAAGAAAATAGATTTGCAAATATAATTTAGGAGAGAATAAAAAGGGCAAAATATGAGGGTTTGTGAGCGGAGGGTAGGTACGCACCCTCGCCACCCAGCTGTTTGCTTCCATTACAATTTCAATGTCAAGTCCGATCAATACGGCCGGGAAAGTATTTCGGCAGAGTTCGGGCAGTTCCGGGAGCTACGAACGCTACGGGCATACTAACCTACCGTAATACGGACGCACCCTGCGTGTTCTTCAGACGATCAATAGAGCCAAGAAAGGAGGCAGGGCAGCTCAGTTTATAAATAACCCTGAACTTCACCTCGAGTCGGGGCCGAAAGTCTTGAAGGCGTCTCAAATAGTCGCTCTCTATTGAATTGAATTATGTCTTCCTTAATTTCACAAAGACTCGTCTACACTAAGAACAAGACTCGAATCACTTTTGTACTTCACCACGAAAGATTCATTTAAATCTTAAAGGGTAATGAAGACGTGCACAAAGGGATACCAAACTCATTATTTAAATTGTATGCACAATCCCTTGAAGGAGAAAGTTCGAATGTGCCGAATAAAGCGCGACAAACGTCCAACGATGTGAATATATCAAGTTTCCATGTAAATTACCCTTCTTAGTGAACATTGCAGTCAATGGCGTGAAGAAACTTTCAAGAAAATATCTGGGAACTGGAGAGCATCGGAAAAACGGGTGCAAAGAATATCTAAACGCAAAAGTCACTTGAAATGCCAATAATATTCCAGTTCTCTACACTCGTCAACACGCATACTATTGCATTTGAGTCTAGAAATATCCAATTAAACTACTGAGAGTTTTAAAATTGTGAGCTCGCAAAGGAATAAATAATTAAGGTAGCACAAACTGGAAATCGATGGGGCGAACAGAGTGAAATCAAGATAGAGAGCTATTACAGTGAGTAAAGGAGGGAAAGCGGTAATATTAAAGGACGAAAACGAGCGCTTCATTACCAGAATACTGGCAATAACAATACGGCTAATGGTCCGCCTGCGACCGTCTCAATTCCCGCTTCTACTTAAAAATACTCGTCTGTTACTCACAAATCCCTGGCAAATACAAACTACAATGTTTGTTTTATGCTTTTGTTCTTTCTTTTTGCTGTGAATTTATGATTAAGGACTTTGTATGTTACTTAATAATATCTACAGTTAAATAAATCGATATTACAATTGTATATTTTATTATAATTACATTGAAAATTTCTTATTATCAACTGTATTAACAAATAAAAAATGGCCAAGTGCGTGACTTACACGCATTAATTTAAGGTTCCGTAGAATGAGATTGATTGCAGGTCTTAATATTTTATGTAGTTTATTTTTTTATTTTTATCTAAGCACGCATAAGGTAGGAATATCATTTTAACTGTTATCATATTGTTTTTGTAAAAGAAAGTATAGTATAAGTAAATAGATATACCTACTTATACCACATGTGTGTCAATATTACCACACAACAGTAACATAAAACCGGAGTGCAATAAAAATAACAAAACAACTTTATTTTATTTTTTATCATAAGTGCTTTATTTTTTATTATTAATTACCTACTATCACTGAGTAACCTTGAGTAAAAATGCACTTTATAATGTGTCTGTTTATATAAAAAAAAACTCCGCAAATAATACTGAACACACAGTAAACAGACATTATTACAATAGTGTAGGTATTTGTTATCATAACATTATGTACCAGAGATACATGAGTAATGAGTAATAGTGTTGTTTGTATAGTTCTAATAGTACGTAGTACTGTGGTACCGCAAGTTACTGAATCAGAATTTTTTATTTGTAAGCCATAGGTAAATTTGTACAAAAAAGTTACAAAAAATATATAATTCTATGTTAATTACGGATAATATGAGAATAAATTATAAAATTTTAAATAATAACAGCAAATGCGTACATAGTATTATTAATAGTAAATAATCATTTGTCTAATAAATTATGTGCTTAATAACTAGTTGTTTTTTTAAATTACATGAAATTATGTCAAATTTTAAGTTTTTATGTCCGCTATATATAAATTTATTAATCAGTAATTGTCGATCTCTAATACACACCAATTCATATTAAATTAATATTTTTTCATTCAGAAATTCATTGACAGAATAATAGCATTTTGCTAGTAAAAAGTCGTTGAGAGATTTTTTAAATATGTGTATGTTATTTATTTCTTTAATCTCTTTAGGTAACTTGTTATAAATTTCGGTATTCATACAATATATACTATTTCTTAGAAGGGCGGATTTTGGTGGTAATATACAAAGTCGATGCTTGCAGTATCGTCCACTTTTTAGAGTTGTAAAAAGATTCCAGTTTGTTTTTACAAATAAAGCCGTCTCATAAATGCTCTACATTTGCTGGAAGGGTAAGAATTTTTAAGTCCGTAAAATATGGTTTACAACACTGTATTTGTTGTAGACCACATATAGCACGAATGCACCTTTTCTGTGCTTTAAATACATTATCTTTCCCTGTGCAGTTGCCCCAAAATATTAATCCGAATCTTAGTGTCAAGGCAACAAACCCATGGTAGGCTGCTAAGAGTGCATTTTGGTTTACAATTTAATTTAATTTATAGAGTGCATAAAAAAATTGATTTACCTTTTTTCATACATGCTCAATATGTGTTTTAAAAGTTAAATTATTGTCGATGTGCAATCCCAGGAATTTTGTAGTTGTTGCCTCTTTGCTGGTACTGGACAAATAGGTAGGTCACGTAGGCTGTTTTTTTCTACATCTATTTTACACCTGCTTGTTTTTTCGACTCCGTATCAAAACTGAGCTGAGGAGAAGGGCAAGTAATAATTTTGTGATTTTAAATTTGGGAATCGATCAGGTTAAAAACTATCCTTCTCCATCCCTACAACTACTTTATTCCTTACTATAGTTACGAAATTTTGGGAATTACATGGAATTCCTGTTCCAGTGAAGCCAATAATAAAATTTCCGGTTCCATGGACAACACTAGTTCTGCATTTATTATTTCCAACAGCACAACCCTAAGTTTTAATTAGGACATCATCAATGTATAGATATATACACAATTCTTTTACAGCTTTTTCCTTATTGGGCCCTTGTTTGGAGCACGGCCTACCCTCGCAGAAGGCTATTTGGGCCGAAAAGCTAGCGGTGATGATAATCAATGTACTTAGAAATTTAAAAAAAAAAACTCATTAGCTAGCACACGCCGGGCTCGAACCTTCGCCACTCAACAGGCAAGATACAAGAGACAGCTCTATAAATAGAACATAATTTTATAATATTTATCTCAAATTGACAAGCTTATATATCATAGTTAATTTCTTGATTCGTGGTATTAGTATGCCTAGTTAAAATTATTACTAGTTAAATCTAAGTAGTGTCTATATGCAGCTCGAGAGACGAAATACATATTATGTAATTAAGCAAAAACGTGTTATTTACTCTCGACTTGTAATTACGATAATTTAAAATTTAAATGCATAATATTTATGTTTAAAACCTGCATGTGCATTTATGCAGACGGGGTGTAGTCACGGCGTGGCACAATCTCCGAATTTCTTTAAGTATTTACTTTTTTCAATTTTTGTGTTATGGAATTTTTAGAACATTGGAGTTGTGGCAAACAAGCTTAAGGCCTACCTCATGTTAAGCAGTTACCTACCGTAGCGTGTGGACGCTTGCAGCACAAATAGCACGCCTTGTGGATCCTTGAATTTCTAATAATTTCTTTACCTACTCTACCTCATAGGTACTGTAGTTCCTAAAGAAAACCTTAGCAAGAAGCTCAATCCCTAACCTGAGCCGTCGCCGGCGGAAGAAGGAAGAAGTAGGCATTAATCCGTCAAACCGTGATAATGGCATTTGAAGGACAACAATCCGCATTGGGACTACCAGGGTTACATAATGGAGGCTTATATTCCGTCTAACAATGTCGAAAATAATATACCTTATGAAACAGGTATTTAAATCGACATACTTAGAGCAATAAAAAATAAAAATATAAAAAGCGTAGGTACTATTGACTACTTGACTCCATTTAATTCATTACTTTGGTCTGTCTTAATGTATTAATAAGGCCGCAATCGTTCTGGGATGAAGAGTTCCCACGAATACTTTCACACTTTTGATAACGCCAGTTTTTCTACCGACACTTACCGTTCATGTAGCTTTGAAACGTTACTAATAAAATTTTTGGTTACAAAACTTGCAAAACGAACGGTTGACGTACACACACTACGATAAAACACACGCAAACTACCATAAACAGTGAATATGTATAGACAGTTTGACAGATTAACACAAAAACCCCACCTCCAGACATGGGTCTAAAGTTTCATTTTTCGGTGGCAAAAGTGACAAAAATAACAAAAAAATCGTAAACGAACGCATGACAGTTTGTCACAGATGATACTAAAATTTTGATATTTTTGATACCAATGCTAAACGAATGGATGACTGGTGACAAAAGTAATGAAAATAATGATTCTGCATCCCAAAACGCGCCCTAAAGAATAATATAATTAACAATGGAATAAGTCCTTAAAAACATAACCCTCCTTCTGGAACAGTCGGGTAAAAAGCAACTTCAAATTGCACAGAAAAATCGTTACAACACCAAAAACCGAGATGATAAATTTATAATGTTCACAGACCCTGTTGTAATCAATAGATTATATAACACATAATATGTATGTAATAGGTAATCTGCATTTTATTTCTGGATTCGAAAAAACATTGTGGCGATAAATTAAATCCAAATTTATTTATTTACAAACCTTTTCAATTTATGGTCTCCTAGTACAACGCTACGGCCACAGAATAATACCTTAACTAGGCGAGATCGTGAGTCCGCACATAGACAATTTGTTACAATCTCAACCACAAAACCTGTCTATCTATATTATGTATAGTAGGCCTGCCACACCTCACAATTATGTAAATTAACCAGGCAAATAGGCATTAAAAGTTTAATTAAAGATAATCCGTGTAAGGAGACTGAGCATAAATGAAGTAATAACGATGAAAACATTCAGATACACCTTTTTAATATTTACCGCAAGGATGAGTGCATAAGAGTGTACAAATTATTAACTGAAAAAAATCTATAAATAGGTCACGAACGTCTGAAAAAAAAATCGAAATCAATTATATTCGACAGGGTTTCATCAATTCAGGACACCCAAATTTAAATAACCAAATGCCCAGTCATGTTGAAATAATAATAGTACTTAAGATTCTACGCGCTTAGAAGTTTGCAAGTATTGCAAATGCTACGGCATCGACGTGTACTCGAAGTAGGGCATGCGCGTGCGTCGACCCCACGCCCGACTTCAGGGTTAACACAGCGCGATCACGAAGAGATCTTACGACCTGTCGCAAATCTATGCACGCCTAGTAGTTCATGCAAGGCGAAGTTTATGTAACATGTACTCTTACCTACTTAATAAAAGCAAACTACAAGCTACAGAATACTGTTAAAAACATTGTAATGGATGATAATAGTGGTTTAGGTATATTGAGTTCAATAGCCGCTGCAATATTCTAATCTTGTATCGACTAAATTACCACGCACCACGCTAATTTCATAAATTAAAAATGTTTCAGCAGTTGCTGTTTTGCATCTAGTTATACTCTGTAATTTGGGTGGTTTTAACATTACACTACTGATTCTGTGTGTTAACTAACAATGAAATAAGCCGTTTGTTACTTTCACAAAAACAATCGTTGTTTCCAATTGTTACTGTTAGCCTAGAAACGTTTACTATGGTTATGCTAGCCACAAAAAAATATAATGGGCCTTTTATTCATAATAATATGCATGTGATGAGGTATTGTGTGCAACGTATCCAACGCGGGCTCAACGCAAGCTGAGGTGAGACAAACGCGATGTGCGTGGGCGCGACATGTGTGGGAAGACTTTACATTACATACAATAACCAGTCATTTGATATGCTTGAAAGTATGCATTGGCCGATTTTCGTATAAAAACCGATAGGTAATTGAGATTTCAATTTCTGTCGTACCATATTAAAAGGCAGGTACACAGCGCATTGTTACGCGCGGTGTAATCATCCATTATAGAATTTTTATTTTCTACGAATTTCTTTCCTTTCTTAGATTACGTGCTTACGTCGTTCATACAATGTATTTGCAATATTTTTGAGATTGAATTTTGAGTAGACATTGACACTTTCTAGATCCAGTGCTAGTGCTGTGTTTTTATACTCTAACTCTTTGCCACTTATTTGGGATTGAATTTTGAGTAACCTCCGTCACCTTGTACGAGCTGTGTTTTTCTATACACCCTTCATACATTTGCTACTATGGGTTTGGGAAGCCACTGTCAATTTTAGCCCCAGTGGTGCAATAAGTGTTTTAACTCCTTTTAGCACTACTTGAGGAATGAATTTTGAGTAATCACTTAACAGTCATTTCTCATACAAACGTAAAAGCTGTTTATTTGATACGTCCTTCATACTTTTGCTACTATGTGTTTTACTATGGGGATGAAAACACGTTTTTTAATATTTACTCTTCTTGTAGAATATTCATGTAAGCCAAGCAAGTTTTAAAATCTAGCCATATTTTTCATATAATTTGACACACATTTTCTTATTTTTCTTACACTTTGAAATCCATATAAAACGGAAACCGTTTTGAAATTGATGCCTTTTGCGACTACACCGATTCCAAAAGAAACATCTAAACTTCCTTCCGCATACGCTTAAGTTCCTGCTTAAGACTACGATATGGGGTCCTTCAAGAAAGGAGTGATTTGATTTTTAAAGCGTTGGCAACGTGCGAATGATGCTGCTGGTGCTTCCAGAGTCCATAGGCTGCGGTGATCATCAAGCGGGCCGTTAGCTTGTTTGCCACCTTAGCGGTATAAAAATACCGCTAAGGTTCATTCATTTGCCTTTCAATTCCATTGACAATGGATGCACGATAAAACTTTGCTGTAGCCATCACGAAATTTGCAAAACACTAGACAAACATATCTTACAACATCCATCGACTTTTAAAATACTCACATACATGTTTTATATGCATGTTACACTGAGATACTGTCTTACTTTGTAAAACTTTATAAATCACCACAGCAATGTTTCAACATCCAAGAAGTCTAAATACTGGAACTCACGTTTATCGAAATTCAATTCGATAACGTACCTATATGGATAAGAGAACCTGTCCACAAGTCATTTCCTTACATGGACATGTACACACACTTACTGCTTCTTGCAAAAAGTTGATCAGAAGCATACGAAATGTTGCAAGTAAATAGCAAGCCACTGAATAAAGAGAACACGACTGTTCGCCTTCTATGGCTGTTTTGGTCACTTACAAAATGTTGAAAGCTAGATGTGTGTTTTATTTAATTGCAACACAGCTGCACATGTTTTTCAATCAAATATATGTGATTTAAGGACATGTTATAAGGTGTTCGTATATAATAAAGTGACTACGATTGTGAAATTCTTATAAAACAACCGCGTATCAAGAGTCGTAAGAAACTATTGCACGTTATACCATCATTCTGCAGGTTTTTGCAACGAAGGAAAGTTGTCCCACAAGACCTAACAGCTAACCAGCTAGCCCTATTGTATCTATTAGCCGGCAACTTTCTTATTTCCTGCCATTTACGGTGCTTTGCGAGAAACAAGACGTATTTATTGTATCATCAATGTCTTGTCATTATGAAAGGGCAGAGTGATAACATAATCTTAAGCGTTGCAGCACATTCTCAAAGTTGTTCTTTCGAACATTGCGACGGCAGTTGTATTATGAATTCTTAAACGTTGAATGACAAAAACATACTGTGACTGACTGGCCGTTTGTGCTCAACAAGCAAGACGATTAAAAAGAAAAACACAGTGCTAATCCATATGGGAAACCTTGGACAAGGTATCGGGTTGCAGCCGCGCCAGTCATGTCGGATTCAGTTACACCAACAACCACGTACAAGTCACCTCATTTCCTTACGTGCTCTTTGAATGATGTAGTATGCATGGCTCACTAACATTACAAGTTTAAAAAAATGTGTGTTAGAAATATTTTGTTACTTGTTGTTTCAGACAGATAATAGGATTTGATAGGTATACCTTCAATATTCTATAGTCTATAAACAGTACCAAGGTGTATATCCAATTATGGTCAGCACTGAGGTAATAATATGGACGTTTTTCGAGGAATAAGGAGTTGGTGTAAAATACAAAAGTAGTGGTTTTTTGCGATTGAAATGGTTTCATAAAGTAAAGAATCATGCTGGTAAGTTATTTAGCTGAGCTATACAAAAGAAGTCACGGGTATGTAATAGTCCAGGCTCACGATGACGTACGCTGCTTTGACATTGGTCCCAAGTGTGTACAAGTACATGCAATAACTAGACACTAAATTTCTGAGGAAGTGACAGAATATTTACGTTATATTTGAGTGTGTTTGCAAAACGAAACCGTCAATAAAATAATTTTATGAAGTCGTCGAGCTCGTCGGTTTAATGGGGCAGTGACAATCTGAACGTGCAGCCAGGAAAGAAGACCGCAAAATGCTGATGCGAAAACGAGACAGGAGACAAAATTAATAAGATTGAATTTAGACGGTATGGATGTAACCGGTCTTCGTAATCAATATGCAGGCAGACAGAAGACACCATAAATAGAAGTGGACGCTGGTTTAACGATGCAGCCAGCGAAAACGTGCCTTCGTTGTCGCTGTTATCAATCAAGCTAGCGACTTTAGTATCGTTTCACTTGTTATTAGATTCCGATTCCAGTATACGTTTGATCGAGAGATTATTTGTGATGGATTTATAGTTTTGATATTTATATGCTGTCAGGTGATGGGAGAAACCGTTGGTAATTTTAATGTTTCTTGTTATGAATGATCCTATAAATATTGAAGATATGAATGAATGTAGGGACTTTTTGAAGCAAGCTTGTTCCAAGGTTTTTCTTAAGTAGTAGGCAATAAATAATAAATACTTTTTAGGAGACTGATTTCGGACACCCTTTTCAGGATAACTCAGCCGCATGGTCATAATGGAACATTTCCTTTCGTCTTATTTATCCGCCCATATATCAAATAGTCTTTTATTTTTGCCGTTTTACATTTGAATCTAATTAAATCATACAGGTAAATGTCTTATGTTAATCGCTTTCAATTTTATAATGCAATTAAGTTAAAAACAATTTTTTAATGTACATAGCACTGTGTCGAGAAGATAGCCCATGTTTTGTGGGTTATCGTTGGATAGGTTTGCAAGTTAATAGTTTTCAAAGTGGTAGCTCTTAAACATAGGTGTTTCAAAACCTTTTTTGACTTTATATTTTTCTTTGCCTAGAATGCAACTAGCAAGCATATTCTACAAAATTGGCATCAAATCTCAAGTCGATAGCATTTGCAATTGCTGACAAAGACAGCTGGGACAAACAGACACCAAAGTATCATCAATTCTGTGAAAAAAACCCTAAAATGGGTAGTAAACATAAACAAATCGAACCTTGACCTTCATACATACACAACGCAGCAACTCAATGTATATATATAAATTTATAAAGTAATTTCCCAACACCAAAAGCAGTAAAATGATATAAAACTAAAATAATGAATTTGCCGTGGAACATTGGTGGTAAAATACGGGGCCATAAAAATGAATTTTCCCTCGAAACCAGCAAACGAGGAGTTGTCACGCTATGTGGAGCGAAACGGCTACAAGACAATACCGGTCGCGTTATTTACACGATAGATAAGTGAAGAAAATGTTTTAAACTATCTACCGTGCACGATCAGACATTCCCAGCTATAGAACAGAACATAGAAAGGCGTCGCTGGAACTGCACTTACGGGCAAATAAACGAAACCAACTGCACTTTAAAGATTCTTTACTTTGCAAAAAGAAAAAAATATCTACATTTCTAGCGTGTGCAGACATTCTCTGCTACCATAGGTAAATAAAATAACAAAGAAAGGCGTCACTAGAATTGCTCTTGTGATTGCAAATTAATGCAATATTTTTCTAATTTCTGTAAGGAAATGAAAAAAGGTATTGTCAGTTAATGGATTAAAAAAAATTGCTTACCTACTGTACAAAGCAATGCTTTGCGGAAGCATTTTTAAGACAAAAATATTATAGCACCTAAACAAAGTAAATTGCTAAGACATTTTATCAGATATTTTTTTTAAATTTAATTTCTTGAATCATCAACAACATACTAGAATAGAATAAGTCTTTATTTGCACAGAATATGGGTAATTTTTGGTCCATACATATTCAACCATTTTAGATGGTGTGCAAAAATATCATAGAAACAATTCCTAAAAATTACAAATTACCATTACGAAACGTGAAGAAAATACAATTATTTGGCAAAAATTCAAAAAATTGAGATAGATAAATAATATAATCATTTGAAACATATCATTAAATTACTTTGCTTACAAAATATTTCAATATTATGGTAAAGTATTATGAAAACTATGTCAATACACATATATTATTAATACCTAATTTTGCTAGGTACTAAATCAGACGCTAAAATTTCGTTTTTTTTACTTACAACATACCTATAATATATTTGTGCCACAAAATTAAATAACATTATTGATTACTCATCACCTTATGTAAATACATATATGTACTGTATGTATGGTTATATATGTAGCTATTTGAAGCAGTTGGTTTTTTTATTCTAATATTATCATTGCGCAAGTAAGTATGTTTGCTTGTCATTCTTTCACGGCGCAACGGAGCATCCGATTGAGCTGAAAGACACAGAGAAGAGAGTTATAGAGATATAGACTGAGGCTAATTTTTACCTTGAAAAATTTAAAATTTCCACAGGAATCCACGTCACATTTTAAGTAAACGAAAAACTATAACCGAATTTTCACGTTGGAAGACCATAGCTACACCTACCTATAGCTTGCTATATCAAAAATTTTACCCTTTCTGCAGGAATTTCACGCCGATAACCGAATTCACTGCTGGCAAATGCTAGTACAAGATAATTTAATATTGCCATATTATTGGAATAGGGAGTTTTGTAGTCCAGCAGGGTTTCACATAAAATTATCATTTTACATGAATCACATTACATCATAACATATTTTTTTGCGACAAAGTAAAATAAAATGTAAAATTAACCATCACCAAATGTAATTGCAATGTATGAGCTTAAAAGTGATGGCTTTCATACGAGATAATTGAACAAAAAAATAGCTCGGTATAGGATTGAATTTGGATTAGTCGTAGAGTAAACTCTCGAGAATAATAAATATTGAATATTTTATTGAGTATTGTTTTTCATATTATGTATACTAAGTTATTTAAAAGCCAAAATATTTCTCTTCTGCCTCTTTGTGGCAATATAATTGTGTTTTATTGTGGTACCGAACCAGTAACTAAAAGTAAAATAAAAGTTCCGATTGATGAATTGTAAATAAAGCAGATAGATAATTATCTACTGTTATTAACTCATTGTATTGTAATTACAGCTATTATTGTGTTGGGACTTGAACAGCAACAGATAATTCTATTAATAAGAGATTTGAACAAATAGACAATATTTTAATTAAGTTTTAAGAACCGGCCAAGTGAGTGCTGTATTAGGGTTGCGTTAACTTGCGGAGAATGAGAAATGTTTCGGATATCTGAAAAACTAGTGAGTTCGTTCAGAAATATTTATTTTGTTGAAAACATATATCATACTAATTAGTCTATTTGAAGTGATTTTAATTCAGAATAGAACACGCAGTTAAAAGGTTAGGGGTTACGGGGGCGGGAAAGAATATGAAATATTTGGATATCCATCGAAATAGGCATACAATTTAAATACCTATTTAAATCTATAATTAGTTGAAAGTTAAACTGCATTTAGGACTAATTCAATTCTTATCTTACTTTAATGGTTAAAAAATATTTCCAAATAAGTAAGTATCTACTGAAGCAAATAATAAAAATTCCAAAAAAAAACTACTATTCATTTATGTATCAAGAAAGAAAACACGCTTATCATTACAACTATAAAACAAATAATAAAATTGCAATTATAACAATGTCATATTTTATCATAATCACAAAAAAATGATAACCCACTTAAATACAGCTCAAGAGTGAGTACATAATAAAAAAAAACAAAGAACCATTTTTAATTTCCCTGCAAACAAGTACAAGTGGCCGCGAAGAACGTCTGAAAACAATTATTCAATCATTTGAACAGCAAAAATAAGTACAGCACAAACGATGGCCAGCAATAAATAACAAACAAACGTCGAGTAAAAATAGCAGCGGGCGAGTTGCGAACGGGCGAATGACCGCTTGTTGACATACTGCTGGCTCAAGGCCTACAAAGATTAGATACCACCGCTGCATAACAAAATAAGTGCCTACCATGACTAACAATTGCAAAACCTTCTCGAGAATTATACTGAAGGCAAGTTTATTTAGATATTTACGCACTTGGAAAAAGGTTTAAGTAATAACAATTTTGTAGGATTCAGCACTCTTGACTCACTTGCAGCAAACGGCAGGTTCAATGTCGACATGGCTGTAACCAATTTAACGCCGGGTGCCTGGTGCCTGATTCTCGTGCCGATAGAGATAATCTTGAATTTGAGATATGTTTGATTGATTTACTCGTGGCTTGTTAATAGCGGTAACTGCTTTAGACGATAGATCGACTAGTTTAAACTAGATATGTCGAAAAAACATGGCGGATATCGTTTGCAAATAGGTTTTCGTATTTTTAGAATCTCTCTATAGGCATATTTAGAGTGGTCGGTAGCAGAAGAGATGGGATATCGGATGGAAAGTGGAATGAAAAGAGTCAGAATTAGTGATATTAGTTGATAAAAGTTTTGAGCGAGTGCTTTTAATCCCCTTATTTTTCTTAAAATTTAAATACAGCCACAAAGTCCTTCTTACGACCACTCTTTTTAAACTTGACGTATCTAGTTTAAACTAGTCGATATATCGACTAAAACAGTAACCGCGGTTAACAAGCCATGGGTAAATCGATTAAACAAATCTTGAATTCGAGTTTTTCTCCATCAGCATACATACGGGAAGCAGAAATTAGTTAGTCAAGATAACGTACGTACATAAATAAAAACATATTTGAAAAGTCATGTAATACGACAAATCAATGGATAAATACGCAAGGCTAACAACAACCTTAACAACAAAATTTTATTAAAGAAAATTGTTTTGGTAACTATATATGACTTCCTTTCATATACCACACATTTTAGCTATTTTAAATATATAGATAGGTAGGATATTTATTTTAGTACGTGTACATTAGTAATTAATTTCTTACATAAGTTAGTCGACGGAAACAATTTATTCGTATATTTCGGGAAGAAATTCTATGAGATCAAAGCAAGCAGGAATGAAATTAAGTTGGAAGTAATTTTTCAACTGAAATTTCCCAAGCTCCGCCCGGGGCGCCGGTGACAGCATTTTATCGCGAAAAGTGTCTTGCTTGTTTTTATGGCGTTGGAAATAAAAGCAAACTTTCACCTTTGCGAACCTTTTTAGCAATGAAAATATTTTATTCTCTCACGCCTTTGGTGTCCAGTATGCAGACCTAAAGGGCTATATATCACGTACAGTCGCAAACAAAAAGTAAAACAATTCTATTTACTGTAGTAGGTACAGTCAATGACACCTTAATGTGAACTTTTCGTAATAAAGTTGTAGTATAAAGCTTGTATTTTCTAAATTTAAAAAATAAACTCTGTAAATGTCGATGTACAATTGAAAAAGTACTATTTATTATAGAGCCTGAAACAATACCTTTATCTGGTAGGAGTTGACTTTGTGCTTCGGTAGAAGATTGAAGGTGGAAAAGTCAAGCCTTCTAGAGAAAATACCGTTGGCACCAGCACCAGCTCTGTAACAAAAAGAAATATTCATTACATTAAATTTTAAGGGTGTCCTGATACGAAAATATAGCATACAATATTGGCAAAACAACACATTTCTCTTCGTAGCAAACAGCAAAAACGGATAAGGTAACCCGTTTCTCGTCATGTTTCGTCCGTCCGTATGTTACGCTTATCATCAGGCGGACCGTAAGCTTGTTTGCCACCTTAGTGGTATAAAAAAAAAATCTGTCATCTCAATTTTTTTTGTGATGACGTTTTACAGGAAGGTTGGCTTATGTAATCAGCAATTCAGTTGTTTAATAAAATTAGGATTTTTTTAAGGGGAGATTTCCCGACATCCATACATAGAATTAAGAGATGACATATTACATTTTGCGCGCCCCATTGTGTGCTTGGGTGTTGAATAGGTCTATGAAAATAGATTATTATAGGTTTTCAAGTGCTTTTTTTGTCAGATTTATATATCGTTATTAGCTTTTAAAGTCGTTAGTTTTGTGCTTTTCAACTATGTGTATTAAATCAATCACGATAATATAGCTAAGTATATATTTTTATGATTGTTTTTTTTTTAGGAGGTACATACTTTGGCCAAAATTCTTTTTAGTGCCTAAAATAGATGTGAAAATTTATAAAATAGATGTCTTGAAATATTTTCCTAGTAGGTTTACGTTAATTCTTAACTGGGCCTCAATGTTTGTTATGAATTTCTCCACCCTCCTAGGTTTTTTATCGCAAAAAACCCTCATTTGGTACTGGTGCATTAGTACTCAAAAATAATATCCATTGCGTTATGAAGCAAGTTTTATTTTTAGCCCAAATATTTCGATAAAAGTCATCATTTGGGTATGCGTATGTCATACTTAATTAGAAAATAATATGTTTTTTGAAGATTAATTAAATAAGTAAAAAAATATGCGTTAATAAGTACAAGGGAAAGCGTCCCTCAAAAAGAATTTTAACCCAGTTATTTAAAATATAGTTTAAGAGAGACTGTATATCCTACACTCTCCTTATTTTTTTAATTAATGTTTTACTTGTATATTTACTTGACAAATTAAAGCCAAGCCAGATTTTTTTTAAAAAAAGTACATAATACGATCCATGCTCTCATAAAACTACAAAATATTCCAATGAATAGCTAATACACAACGATGACATGAAGACATGTTTAGATTTCAAATATTTTCATTTTCAAATGCTACTTTTGCAATAAAACTGGCAAAACCAGCTTCAACGAGATTATACCTACCTACCTTCCTCCTAGACTAGAAAATTCCGTCTTCGTTCAATTCATATTCATACATATATGTATTTATAAAAATGCAACGATCACGAGTACCGAAACTTGATAAGATAACAGGAAGGTAACCAGCACATGAGAGCCATTGTGACTCGTCGAAACTGATAACGTTTCCGGCGCAGGCGCAGGCGAGGCATTCAGATTTCACACTTTGGCCTTGATCAACACATCAAATATAATATTAATGCAAGATTTTAAAACTATCAAATAACTAATAATTAGTGTCACTTTAAATAAGGCATATAATAAGGTATACAAGCACTGTACTCGGTAGTCTACACACTGAGCTAACGATCTAGCACCTAAGAAAACAACTAGATGGCCATATGTGCCGAAAAATGCAATTGGTTTTTCCACCGTCATTAATTACTCGATATTTGCGAAAAGGGGTGGTTTTTTAAGTGACTTCTATTTAATAGCATTATTCTCCTCTTAAAATCTACATTGTCCTCTGAATTACTAAGTCAGCCCTAAACAATGCGCGTCTGAATAAACTATCTTAGCCACTATATATCTTTGATGTAATCTACCGTAAGTACAACTTAGCATGGTAATTATTTTTTAGTATCTACATTTGTAACATATATTCAAGCAGTAAACTCCTAAAATATTTATATATGATACCAATAAAGTAATTGCATCTAGTTCTATAACTCAGTATGTTTTAAATTTAGTTTTATAACTCAGTATGTTTAAAATTTAGTGAATAAATTCATAACTCGTCATATATTGGTTTGATCATCAAATTGTATCTAAAATTAAAATTATCATTAAATATGATTATCTAAATGTACCTACAATTATCAACTCAAAGTAAATTATGGCAACTAAATGTTAGAAACTATTAAGGGGAGACAAAATAAAATACTTCATTTGAAGTAAATCACTTTGTATTATGGCATTCTATTTCTTAATGGAATTAAAAGAAAGATAAAATATTATTGGATTATCAATGGAGTTGGTCATCCACACTCCCTTTTTGATCCTAGTTGTTGAACCTTTGCCTTCAATGGTATCGTCGCACAATCCGTTCTTAGTGTTCAATGGTATCGTCGCACAATCCGTTCTTAGTGTTCAATGGTATCGTCGCACAATCCGTTCTTAGTGTTCTCGTTCGTCATAACAGGAACCTCTCTACTAAATTTAAATTCTCTAAACACAAAGGTATCAAAATGCTCATAAAAAAATTTCATATCCAATTATCCTATTTTATTATTATTAAATTTAAAGCCAAATACCCAAGTTTATGCATTTAACTTCAAAAATTATCACTGGGGTATAAATAATTGTTATTCTTTATTTGATGGTTATCTTGGAATATTCAGGTGGCATTTAAAAAAAACCAAATTAGTTTATTAGAATTTTTTTCATTTTCCCATGGCTTAGTTATAAAATCAGAGTTTGGTTTCCGTGGCCAAATAAAAAAACTATGGCTTAATTTATAATTTCCCTGCGTAAAGTTGCGGATGTAGGTGCCTTTTAGTTGATCGTCATTCACCCTATTATAAAGAGAGCTGGAAAGTTTTCTAAAGTAAATAAAAATAAAATGGACTGGAATGATGGACTTTTATTTTTATTTACCTAGGAAACTTTTTGCACAATATTCAAACAGTAAAAAAAACAATTACAAAGAAAAAAAACTAATACACATAGGTATCTACATACAGAAGTAGGTCGTCCATCTATATGCGCTCAGATCGCCAAAATAAAATTAAGTTTGTAACTACAATAAAACGCCTAGAATTGTTATTATGTCAGTAAAGCATAAAAGGTTTTTTATCAAACAGCGTGGCGCCCAGGAAAAAGAAAAACAAAACTTCAAGGTTGTGCAAAACAAACTTGTTTTTTCATTGCCAAGGCCAGCAGAATTAGATACCGGCTTCGTAATGTCGCCGGGCGGGAATTTGTCAACACACCGTTGTTTACATACACCGAGATAAAATAAAGCGATTACGCTGTGTATATGGTCGCTTGGTCCCGGTGAACAATGAATTCATAATTACAAGTTTTATAAATACAATTTCAAGATAAAACAACATGCGAGTTTTGTTATTTATGTTGTAATTAAATCGTGTTGTAAATTTTATTGCCTTTTCTGTGGTGGCGGCTTGTAAGTAGGGATATAACAATACACGGTGAGGCCGATCACTAAATAGTTAAAGAAGGCCGAATATTATTTGCATCGCCGTTAATTTCTTAATCGTATTTTACCTTGAAATATTCGTGCCTGTTTCGGTTTCATGGCAGGCGTACAGCAAAAACAGTTTCTGAAGATAAAATGAAAATCGGTCAAGTGTCAGTCAGACTCGTACACTGTGGGTTCCGTAACACCACCGTGTTATTTGAGGTCCAAAAATTATACGCCACTAGGCGGTCACCCATCCAATGACTGAACAAGCCGAACGCTACTTAACTTCGCATATCGTGTCCAATACATAAATGTTTCTAGTTCGTTTGTCGACGAAAGAAAGAACATGATGTGGGAGTAGGTAATTGTTCTCTTAATGATCTCGACTATTTTTACTTGATGGCGCTAATATGGTAATTTATGATTGTAATGCCAAATGTCCGTCTTACACTTGGCCAGTTTTTATTATTCGTCGTTACAGGTACTTTAATCATACAAGCCTAAAGCTACCTAATGTATTTACTACTTTTATAATAGAGCAAAAATAACGAAAACGTGTTTCTTAACTTTCTTGTCCAGGGCTCCCCTTATTTTTTTATTTTTTATTACTCGTGAGGAAATCTGCCATGATAATCCATATTCCGTAAAAAGGTAAAAGCTTCCCCATATTTCTCTTTTTTCTCTTTTTGTACCGAGAGTCCACAGACCACTAGTTCTTGCATGCATCTTCTCTCATCGTCTGCCGATCGTTTCTTTGGTCTTCCGGCCTTTCGTTTTCCTGATGGTCCAGACTACTTTGTTGATTGCGAAGTGCACCTTTTATCTGTTTACCTTTTGATTGTATATCAACAGTTGTAATATTTTCTTACAAGAAACAACCTTTTAAATCCCTTACAATCTTGTATCAGTCCCGGTCATAGTACAACTACTGCACTTATTAAAATAACTTATGATATACGTTTTGGCATGGAAAATAAGGAGGTCTCAGTTCTGACACTCTTAGATTGGTTTCATAGTTACTTGCGTGGACGCGCATAAAGGTCGATGCTACTCTATCCAACTGGTGCACAACTGTAAACGGAGTTTCTATTCCTTTCAAAAACACAGTCAAAAATCTGAGTAGGCTTAGTATTAGGGCTCAGTTGGCACCGGGTGTGGTGCGGAACCCTAAAATCTAGAAATAGTCAATGTAGAAAATTAAACTTATTGGTGCCATGCAAAACCGAGTATGCAGCCGTCATTTAAAATCATAGTTATTATAAGCTGGACTGCTTATAGTCATAAATATGATAAAGTTATCATCACTTATTGTTTTATATCATTACATTGTTGCGTTACATTACATACAACATACTAAAAGAAATATTTATTTTAGTAACACAGAGGAAAATATTCAGATAGGTACGTGTGTGATAATGATAAAATATATAATACCAGCTTTTGACCGCGGTTCCATTCGCCCTAAATTTGGTTATCTCTCAATTATGGAAAAAATCGACTCACACTTGACGTTTTCAAGTAGCGCATGTCCTTCCACGGGACTCAAACTATCTCCATGCCAAATTTCATCAAAATCGTTACAGCGGTTCAAACGTAAAGACGCATTTATAATATTTATATATGGACTTGTCTGTTGTTGATTTTATATTGTATATTTTATCACTTGCGATTAATTAGTTTAGTACTAAAAATACAACTTCTTAGTAACGTATGTACTATGTACAGCAAAACAAAAGGTCACAGGAGCAGCGGAAGTGCGGTCCAATTATTTAATGTACGTATACGTATAATAGCCTTCAATATAAATATTTTAGTTAGTTACAGAAACAAAAGAGCCGACCATTTAGGTAGGTACTTGTCTAATTTCTTTGTTTCGAGCACATGATTATGTAATATGGTTTTGGGTTCTTTTATGTTCATACTTAATGTTAACCAATCTAAATCATTCAGAATGTACTCGTGTGTGTAAAATTTCGCAGAGCCCAGAGTACCTACCTATTAACTTGAAATTTATACAACGGGTAGGGCTCCACAACTTCGCTAAAAAAGTATTTTACAATATTCATTCTTTGGGAGTAAACTAGAGGTAGGTATATTAAAAGGGACAAAAAGTTAAAATACTAGAATTAAATTTCTAAAGAGTAAATCAAGGCCAAATTGATCATAAAAATACATACAGATACATAGACATACATTATACCACTATAATTCCAAGGTCTGATGTTTAGCAAAAACATGCAAAAAATATTCTCGTCAGTACTCCCGGTCGTTCGTCTTCGTCGATCTTTTTCAGTTATTCTTTCTTTAGTAGGGCCTTCTTTCTTACGACATAATTAAAATATTGATATATCGATCTTAAAATCGGCCAAGTGCGAGTCGGACTTGCGCACGAAGGGTTCCGAACCATTATCTATAAAAATTAAATGTTTTTTTTTTTATATTTGAGTTGATTGAATGAAAGGTAAATTGCGGTTAACGGTTTTATGACGTTTTAAAAGAAAACTACTTACTAAATCGCGTTCATACCTATTTTCGGTGGAAGTTTGCATGGTTATGTACATCATATATTTTTTGAAGTGAAAACTTCTTTAGCGGCGTTGTGCACTTTTTTTGGTATGGGTAAAAAATGATAAACTCGCATCAGGTCACGTGTCCTAATCGTGGAAATTCGTAAGACGGAAACCGTAATTCCACGCCTATTATAATTTTTATTTTTAGTATTCGCGATTATGAGTAGTACAGGGAGGTTGGATATGGAATTTTAATTCTATGACAGATTGCGATGTCAAATATACTACGTCAAAAAAGTAAATAAACAAACATTATTATTTCTTGACAATGTCAAAGACATGTCTTGTGACATATTTGAGTGTTAAGCGCGAATCGTGTGTAAAGGTTTTCACTTCTGCCGGCACTCCCGGAGTGCAACTCGTTTTTTTTAGTTTTATCATTCTCTTATTTTAGAAGTTACACGGCATATATTAGTTTAGAAAAAAATTATATTAGAAACCTCAATATCAGTTTTGAAGACCTATCCATAGATACCCCACAAGTATGCGTTTGATGAAAAAAAAATTTTAAGTTTCAGTTCTAAGTAAAAAGTGGCTGTGACATACGGACGGACAGACAGACAGACATGATGAATCCATAAGGGTTTCGTTTTTTGCCATTTGGCTACGGAACCCTAAAAACGTTATATTTTATAACATAAGTATAGATAGAAAACAATAATGTTTTAGACCTTGAAAACTTACAATACGCATTAACCTATATAGGATACGACAAACAATGCAAGTAAGTGGCTAACCAAACCTATACTTCCACACAGACAGACATGAAAAACATTTTAAAATCGTTATGCGAATGCAGCATGGCGACTTGACCTTGGCTCTTGGACAAAAATAACTATGTTTTTGTCGTTTCATTTTTATTAAAACACTTGTGTGCAGTCGGCGGGCGCATTGTAAAGGGGCATGTAACGTGCGCATTGCACCAAAATATGCACGCAAGTACGAAAATAAATAATTAAATTAACATATACAAATATTTTTATTTCATCATCTTGGTTACATAGGTTTAACAGTGTGTGAAACCTCCTTTTAAGTATGAAATACCTGTGCTAGGCGATTTCGCTCTTTCATAACATTGTTAGATACTATACTGTTCTCAAAATATAAATTTGTATACTATTTTCATATTATATAATATTATCAAATGAAATTAATACTATCAAAATAAATTAAATGAAATAAAATAGATAAACTCAAACTAAATTAATTGAAATTAAATAAATTCAAACTAAGTTAACAAGATTAAATCAGATCGAATAAATTAAATTCCTTTAAATTAAATTAAAACCAAATAGAATATAATAAATCAAAATAAAGTCACTTAAATTTGCACTACATTAAATCAAATCAGAAATTAATTAAAATAACATAACATTTAACAGGATTTATAAGTAAGATTAAATAAAACCAAATAAATTAAACTAAAATAATGATGATGTATGTAATGTAATTAAATAAACATTGTAGATTTTGTGTAGGTCAGGGGTGCGCATGTGTGTGTGTGTGTGTGTGTGTGTGTGTGTGTGTGTGTGTGTGTGTGTGTGTATGATTCTGTGTTCGCAATTCAGAACAATCATATAATTCTTTCTAGCAGCGCCTCTGTCTGTATACTTAAATTTTTGTTTATTTTATTATACAGAAAAGTTGCTTGTGAAATATATTGTCTAGTTGCAAAAGTTGTTTTAGTTTTTTGTGTGTTTTTAATACTAGAATTTCTTCTGTTTAGTACGTTAGGGTCGTATTTCAGACTTTTATGGTATTTTAATGCTAGATTTAGTACGTATAGTTTTCTGACAGTTAATATATTTTTATTTGCGTATACCATACTAGTAGGATGTCTGTATGATTTAAAGTACATTACTTTAATTAATAATCTCTGAGCCCTTTCTAGATCCAGAAATTTAGTCTTTATTGCTCCTCCCCAAACAGGTATACAGTATGAAAGAACAGATTGACCTAATGCTATATATATACGGTTAAGTAGATTTTGTGAAGCTACATGTCTCAAATATTTAAATATCCATATTAGTTTTCTAGTCCTACTGGTGAGCATCTCCAAGTGAGCATGCCATGATAGCCGTTGATCGACAAGCACTCCCAAATACTTTATTGTATATACTTTTTTAATGTCAGGACATTTACAGAGATGGTTGTTTAAATTACACTCATGTATTTTAGCAGTGAAATTTGAATCAGTCTGTGAATGGTTATACATGGAGAAGCACATCAAATTCGTTTTAGATATATTAAAGGTCAGTAGATTTAGTTTTAACCATACTGATATCGTTTTAAGTGCTGTTTCAGCATTGCTTTTAGTATCTTTCCAAGAAGTGCCAGTAAATACAAGAGCAGTGTCATCTGCATATGAAAAAATTTTACCGTCTTTTATGTTAAGATCACAGAGATCATTTATATATGTTAAAAATAAGGTAGGTCCTAATACACTACCTTGTGGGACTCCATAATTTATGTCCATATCCTCACTGACAAAGTCTCCAACCTTGACCCTTTGCTTTCGTTGACACAGATAGTCTGTCAACAGAGCGAGAGGCGTGCCTCTTATTCCAACTTTTTCTAGCTTGCGTATAAGGATGGGGACAGACACTATATCAAAGGACACTGGTAATCATATATAAACCGGTGATTAGGGTTACCACTTACCATATTATGTATTCATTATGAAATTTATATTTTTAGAAATAAGTTACCCATTTTTGACCGTAAGTAATTTTATTGTATTTCAATAAACCCGCCACACTTTTTATATAGGTAATTAAATTGGATTTAAAATTAAAATGTATTTAAGGCATGTAATTTTTTGCATGGAAACCCTACCCATATTTTGTCGTATATTTTTATTGTGTGGCCGCGCCTTGAATGGAAAACTTTAAGTGCATTTACTCATGGCAACATCTTGATGGTATGCATATTTAGATTATTCAACCTATTGTCCGTGAATTTTTAAATAGGTGCGTCGTTCGTAAAAATCACATGCTCTATGCTAGTATGCTCGTTCATACATATCACAAGTAGTGCATTAGCGGCCATCTTGGAAAACTCGTTTTGTCGTATTATCTTTTAAAGTGTTCTCTTTTTTTTCTAATATTTTTTTCTGCAACATCAATTTTTATACGAGTTTTAGTTTTCACGTTTACGGCGTTCCATATAACTACCTGCTTTGCAGAATTGTTAACGGTTTGCGTTTCATTCGCTTTTTGAACCAAAATCTAATGTTCAACTTTAGCATTTCGTCCTTAACAGCTGTCAAACGCGTTTAGTTTTAACAATAATAGTGCCACTGACAGTATCAGCTGCGCTTAGATGGAACAGGTATTTTATGCTAAAATAAGGTTTTGCTATCAAATTACAACGCCGCTCAGAAGGATCGCGCCTGTTGTATCAAAAACTTGCGTTCTTTTACAGTTTTGAATCTTAAGTTTAAAAAAAGATTTACATCACTAAATAATAAAATTTAGTAAAACAACTAGAAAATACACTAAAAAATGGCACTTACCACAGTGTCCTGTCCATGACAAAAGTGCTGACTAAAAAGAAACAACAATCAAAAAAAAAGGTACTATAAGTAACTTCAAGCAGAAAAAAAACCTGCCGACTGAACCGGGGACTAATGCTATAAAGATGTGATGTACGAGTTGTACTTGAATGGAAACATAAACAGATTCTTCATTCTATTTATGATTTTTAGCACCTTGTGTTGAGCTACTGGCCGTTAAAATTTTTAATAGATTCGGAGTTTGCACTTAACAAACATGCAATAATAAACGTCAACGTCGCGAGGTCAAGAAGAACTTTTGAACATGTTCAATATTACGAATAGTAAACGAAGATAGCCATTTCGGCAAATGAGAACTGTAATAACCGAAGGGCGCAGTGGTAGTACTGCCTTTGCAAGGTCTTAGGTTGGCTGCTTGGTAGGGGCAACAAAACAGTTAGGTACAAAACAATTTGTGCATTGTAGAAGTCGTTTGCGCCTGTTTTGTGCCCTATTAATTAGGATAGACGCACTTTACCCCTTTGATTACGCATAAATATAAAAGTGACAAATAATACTTCGTCACGCGTTTTTGGACTTTTCATACCATCAGTAGTGAAAAGTAAATATTGTAAGCGTTAACTTTAACGTAACCAACCCCTTTATTAACAAGTGTTTCAAATACTATTTTCGCTCGACCCATGGGGTCCATCCGCTCATAAGTTTTGTTAAGTTTATTTTACCGTGCTTAAAAACAGCTTCTGGCGACAAGAGGGCTGGCTCATTTCTCGCTCAGAGAATAAGTAGTTCGATTCAGAGGGGAAATGCAGCCAGCGCAATAAGCTGTTAAGTTTATTAACTGTATTATTTTGATAAGTATTTTCTTGAAAAGGTAGGCTAATATTGATTTTACAGTAACCGATTTTGACACCATGAACCTAAATATTGACCAGCGTACCACGACTAGGGTTGCCAGATGACAATTTGAAAAAGGAGGACTGATGGGTTAAAAAGGAGATTTTTTTTTAAAAAAGATTTTTTTTTCATGTAAATAGGTTTTGTTTTATAATTTACTTTTGACGTGACAACGTCTTATAAATTGGTTTGCCGGGTGACACTTCAAGAAACTGCGTTACGCTCCGCTCACGTTATGCGCTCACAATGAGAGCGAGTGAGAGGCACGCGCCCGCCTAAGAGCGAGAGAGACAGACATAAAATCATTGTCACGTAAAACTTTCGCCCGTATACCGACTTTACAGGCAACCAGTTTTTTTTTTTAATCATATTTAGCTGAACTGTCAATTTTTGAAGGTGATTCTTGGTTTTTTAATTGATGCGAATAAAAACCTTCACATGGTATGTTTTTAAGTTATACATTTGTCACCGCGCTACCGGTCAGTGTTAATGCACGCATACCAGTTTTTGAATGGCGCACGGATTATCAGCAAGCCAAAGGGATGATATAGAGCAGGTAAGGGAGGACGGGAAGACAAATCATAAAAATGAAGACTTAAATCCTCCTTTTGGATACCATCTGGCAACCCTAACCACGATCAACGCCTTGTATCATGATGACAACGGGCGCTCTACTCATTGCAATTGCTGTGCTTAAGATCACCCAGTGTACAATTTTGCAGTCCATAGTTGTATATGTACGTATTTACCATGTGTGTTAGGTACTCTCCTTTTATCACTACATAGTAAATTAAGTGTAACTGATATGAGTATTACATAATTTGCTTTCACACTGACGTCACAAAAAAAACTAATACTTTTTATCACACTGACATAAATAATACTTTCACTATGTAAGTTTGCCGAAGACTTATCAATAATATATTTTTTATCCTACCTATAATAAATATACAAACAATACGTCTGGTCGCCTATTTCCCGCAGGGGTTGGTAAACAACACACCTGTTTACCGTAGGGTTAGGCAAAAAACACACCTATTTCCCGCAGGAGGAGGTAAACAACACACCTGTTTCCCGCAGGAGGAGGTTAACAACAAGCCAGTTTCCTACAGGGGTAGGTAAACAACACACCTATTACTCTTAGGGGTTGGTAAATAACACACCTGTTTCCCGCAGAGGTAAGTAAACAGCACACCTGTTTCCCGCAGGGAAGGTAAACAACACACATGTTTCCTGCAGGGGTGGGCAGCAGAGATCACAACCTTCGTTTACAGTATTAAGTAAGTGATATGCAGTTTTATACCTACAGAAGTGTAAATAAGCCAATCGACGTGTCCGTTTATGCTCATTAGTTTATCACATAACTCTTGCAATTGCTATTTGCAGTTGTCAAGTTGTGCAGGTATTATTTTTAATAATAAAATTATTATATATACCTACCTATGCATTTCTATCAGTTGTCTAATATCCGTAAAGCTTTGCTTAGTTTGGGACCAGATGGCGCTGTGTGTAATATTCAAAAATATTTATATCGGTATTTATTTTTTATTCTAAGTCGCCTTTCCTTCATGAAATACTTGATCAAAAAACTTAGACTGTTTTTTTAGGTTGCAATAACACGAAGATGGCATTTATCATCTTTTATAATTTATTATACGTTAACATAATATGCAAACTATTAGGAAACGGCTGTACCCTCGTCTGGACATATCATTGTTACTATTACAGCTTGTACGGAACCATAAAAAAGGAGGTATTATAGACATTCCGCAGAAACAAAAACTTATAAAAACTCAGATTACGAACTCGATTGCCTTGGGTGATTACAGTGGACAAATAATAAAAACCACAAGTTTGTAACTACGTTGCTTGCTATCTCAGTATGCAAATATTGGCTCTCTGTGGGGATAAGAGTCCCGCTTTACTGCTAATCAAGGGAATTTATATAAACTTTTAACTACTTTCAGAAAATTATTGAATAAATTACAGAAGTTTTTTTTTTACATGGGCCTTGCATCTTTGCCTGCATTTGGTAATTTGAGTGTTGTTGTTTGGATTTTAGTTTTGAGTTTTATTATAATGGTTTTTTTTAATACCACTAAGGTAGCAAACAAGCTAGCGGTCCAACTGATGATAAGCGATCACCGCAGCATATGGCCGCTTTGGTTTGAGGCATAAAGGTGATATTTATTCAATGTAGAAGTATTTCACATATTAAATACTAGATTTTGCCAGCGGCTAAAGTCAGTTATCGGTCTTTCTCCTATTTATCAAACTACCTCCATACCAAATTTCATCTTAATTCGTTCAGCGGTTTAAGCGTGAAGAGGTAACAGAGTGACACACAGACAGAGTTACTTTCGAATTTATAATATAAATAAGTAAGGATTCTACAAAGTATGTAACTATCATTGATAATAACAGTATTGCAGTCTTGATCTATACAAGTTGAAGACTTAATTATTATAATGACATATTTAATATCCTCTTCGAAATTGCAACGATGAAAGTTTTCTGCAGAAACATCACATAATAAACAATAGTAGTGAAGCACATAATTTTAATTAAATATGCCATGATCAGCACTGAACTATGAAAACGTTCGAATGCGTATTAGAAATGCTTCGTTTAATCTTGTAGGAGATCGAGTTCGCATTGTGGAGCCGGTCGCGGCGTGGGCTGTCAGCTCATGAATGAGAAAGTATGGAACCGGTTCCCCAGTGGTTCCTGCCGCGGTGTCTACTTTCAAATTACAATAGATGTTCAGCTTATCTGAGCTGAACTACCCGGCTAAGATGCAGCTTCTGTGCGAGCCGCATATGCCTAAGTAATCAAATTGGAAAGTAAAATGGATGATGCACGTGCCAGTTTCGAATGAAGCTGTCACAGAAACTTTGGTTAAAATAAAGCTGTCATGTAGACTTCTATATAAAATCTATGTAATTCATAATCATGTATTTTTTTTTAATAGATTTCATAAGTTTAATTCAAAAATCAATAAACCAATCCTGACTTGCTTATTTATTATTCGTCAGAAACTTGTAAAGGAGGTTATATTATTATGTCCCTAGTTATCAACTTATCTAGTTTACCATTTATCTGGCAAAGGGGTATATTATTCTGACCCTGGATTTTCATGTTACTACTGATTACTCTAAAGTTGGTGGGTTACGACTTAGTGGATGTACACAGAACCACCCAAGTCCAGATACACTGATGCGGAGATGGGCTCACCACCCTTCACACAGGACTGAAGTACGAGAAGATTGTAAAAAGAGGTTATCCCCCAAATTACAATATGGGGGTGTATTCAGCCACTGGCTCTTTAGGGGGCAAAACCATGATGTTATACGTACATGTATATACAAAACTATATTAAATAATTCACTGGCATCCTATGAACGTATTTAATTTTTGCGGCTACGCATTATATGATAAGAACCCATTTTCAGTTGCAAAATGTTTATCGTTAAAGATATTTGATGCCAAGAAGTTTGTGTTGAAAATCTTAATTCGTATTCACCTTAAACTAAATTAAAACTTTTTACTCACTTCTATTTAAGAGTGTAACTTACAGCTTTTAAACTAATCAATTGCATATTTTTCGGCAATTGAAACCTCAATGTTCCAGAGTTTGTTTATTTGAATAATGTAAATTAAGTCTATAAAGTTCGATTCGAATTAAGCGCCATTTGCATTTTATTAATCAGTGAACAAGATAATAAATTAAACCGTGTGGGCGTTGTTTGTATTGTCTGTTAAACTTTGCTGCACTGGCCAGTAAGTTGCTAGAGACACCAAATTAAATTGGTTAGCTACAATCTTATTTCTTTATTACTAAGTATATGATTTATGTTTAATTTACCTTTTTTACAATAGTTATATATATAATCATTTATTATTTAATAAATTCCTTCAACCTATTTAATTTCTTTGATATTTTAGTTCGTTCATTTCAGCCAGAAGACGTCCACTGCTGAACGTGCCCTATATGTCTTCACATCGGCCGGTTCTGATCCGCCCGCGCCCATCGGCTTCCTCCGGCTCTAACCAGCTCGTTTGTTATCCGATCCGTGGATCACTCACTCGAGAAGCTTTCTTTCCAATCGGCTATCGGTTTGACGTGCGAAGTGGCCTGGCTTCAGCTTGCTGACTGTTTAAGCTATGCTCGATGACCGACTCTGCTAATCTTCAACTGCTCCACTTCAAAATACAACATTTTAAATTCAATTATTTACAGCAGCTAAGAGAACGGTCAAATAAACCACAAAATACGATGAATCAATAACGCAGCCACAATTTAATTACACACCCTCCGGATCCCACGTGTCTGTGGCTTCACCATTTAATACGCCATTTTTCTCAAGCACAAACGTGAGTCATTTGTTAATAAGAAGAAAATATTTGCAAAAGTCACGAGTTGCGTGTTCTATATCATATCAGAGCACGGTTTGATTTTCATCATATTGACATTTTTTTTTTCATTATGACTCTGTAAAAAAAAGTTATTAAAATCCGAGTAAAATAACTTTATGGCCTTTTTCAACTGTTGTTGTTGAGATACACAAATTTATTAATACATACAATTTATTCCTCTTAGTTTTTTTTTAAATTAGGACTGCATAAGACGTTGGTATGAAAAAGATATAATTTTGTCGTTATAGTAAAAAGGAGTCTCCTACACTTTGTATAATTTCTTATCTTTATAATATTTACAAATATGTTTTATTACTTATTAATTTTTTTTTGCACGTAAAAAAGGATTGGGTAGTAAAATACAAACAGCCAGTTTTTCTTTAACCCTAGTTTTATTGCTGTTGTTAACGACTGTTAGGTATTGATATTGAGTTGTGATTCAATTTGCATTATTTCTTGCTTATTGCGTCAACGCAAGTCGCCTGCTACATGGCACGTATGCATCTTGCTTTTTGCTCTCAAATGACTCATAGCGGCAAGCCCAACAGGCCTTCATTAAGACTTAATCGGAAAATGTAGTTTTTTAACGAATGTTTTAATGAATCATTTCGACTAAACTTGATATTTCAGCATGAATTTTGTATCAAATTTCATGTTTTTACTTGCTAACAAATTTAAAGTTTATTTTTATTACTACATTTAAAAAATGAATGTAATTTAGTTTAAACTGAAAAAAAACGTAACCAAGGTGAAGGCCAAAGCACTCGCCTACATAAAACAAATTTACGTCACCTTTTTCATTTGATACATGTTAATAATTGCAAAATATGCAAACGATGTAAAACCAGTTTCCTAAATCGCACGTGTTAGCCAACAACTATAGGGGCCAATTAAGTTTAACCACGTTTAGAAAACGCGATTTTCGAAATCGATAAAACTTTTATGAAGTTGCCTATTGTAGTATTTAGTAAGATAAACAAGTAAATCAAAATGCACTTTTTTGTACATGCCTAAATTCAATAGTTTTAATGTTTTGAGGGTTCCACATAGGGTTTCTGTTCGATAATTCTCGAACTCGAGAAGACTCGAAAATCCGCCTTGGTTTGAGACGAGAAAAAAAATCCCTTGCCTCGAGAATTCCCGAGGCACTAATTCAAAGTATTCAAGGTAGGTTTTTCCGCGTAAAATTGTCTGCGCTCACTGCGACAACTGCGAACAAGTTGTTTGACTCACAAACACACACACACACACACACAGAAACATCGCTTAGAATTTTAAACTAATGAACTCAATCAGTGCTAAAGATATTAAAATAATTTTGAACGACTAATATTGAATTTGTTATAGACAGAATCAGATTCAAACTCTTAGTGGTCTGCTACTATTCGTTTTTTAAGATTTAATTATTGTATTGGTTATTTAAGGAGCTTTCTATGTTTTGATATCGATCAAAGATAAAGCTGCGAAATACCAAAGACTGATTAAAGAATTACTTACTGTTTGTTACTTACTAATATATATATTCTTCAGAATCTTTTTCTTGTTATTTCCAGAAGATTGCTTATCATATGTAGACTGACGCAAATTTTAATTAGTAACTCTTAGGGTTGTTGTATTTATCTGTTTCCATTACACGGAGAAAAAACTTTAGTAGCTACAAGTTAATAATACTAATAACCACTAAAATATAAGTAATTCCGAGGACAAGTAAATTATACTGACGGTTACCAATGAGTTTGACTTATTGTATTCATTAACAGAAATAAAACTAGTCTTGTTGGTATAACAGTGCTGTTTACTAAAAACAAGTAAAATTTAATGGAATGCAAAAAACTTTAACACGCTTACAATCAGCGTTTAATTACACCGATACGAGTAGGTGGTCCTGATGAAGACCTGTGATGGGAAGCGTACGGTTGATATTAACTGGTCAGTGTACCTGGAAGAAGAAGGGCTACGGCTTCTGTAAGAAGATTTTTATATTTGATCTTAATGATATCAAAGTTAGAGCTAATAAATACCAATATTAAATTATTATTTAGATTATTAGTAGAGCAATAGCTTGATTCTAAAGTTTTTTTGTTTCTAGACGATTAAGGTGCACGCAGATTTTAAATGTTCCCAATTCTTCTAAGTATTAAGATTTGTTTATTATGTGTTAGAAGATTTTATGTTTCATTTCTTTTAAGTAAGTGCAGTTGGGTACTTAGTAAAAATATGTTTCTTTCGTGATTATTTTGAGTTTTTTTTATTTAAATTTTAATACCAATCATGTCTTCTTTGAAAGCCTCGAGAATTATCGTGCCTCGAGAACGAAAATAGTTCGAGAAATCAGAAACCCTAGTTCCACAGTTTACTTTATTTATACCAAAGTGGATTTTCGGTTCGGGTCGCGTTGCCCACTATATGAGTATAATCATGAAGGCATTATCGGAAAAATCGAACCTGAATTTTTTTTAGAGTAGGTAATAAAGACTGAAATTGCTGAGATATTTCTGGAGTTTCTACTAAGTCTAAATTAAGTATTATAATACTACGATTTCTAGAGGTAATTTGAGATACAACCGATAAAGTTAAGTTAACTGAATATGGCCCGTCATGCTCTTCGTTTATAAAGTACCTATCATTAACGTAACGTACTTCATCTTTAAGAGCATTGGTAACCTTAGTGTTGACATCTTCGGCGATGCTCAGTTCCGAGATCATTTGCAAGACAAGGTAAAGCTGGCGTCCAAAAAATGTGGTGTACACAACTGAGCGAAGCAGTACTTCAAGTCGCGTCGGGGCAAAGGTTACTGCTTTGCAAGTCACAAGTTCGGCCCTATGGAGTACTGTTGCCATCTCTGGGAAGGTGCACCCGGATACCAGTTTGGCCCTTTTGACTCGGTTTAACCACGGGCTGTGAGAATTGTCGACGATCCCAAACTCACTTGCCGTATCGAGCCCTTAAGTTCGAGGAAAGACTTTGCCTCCGTGTACGTGTTCTACCACTTTTACAATGGGATGTGTTTTGAAGAATTGTTCGAAATGATGCCCTTAGCACCGCCCGCCATCAGCAGGTAATTCATTATCACACTTAACCGAAATGGTCGCGTACACACGGAAAAAAAAGAGTTTCCAAGTTCTATTCCACCAAAATAATTTGCATTCAGTCAAGAAATCCAACTATTTTGGACGTATTTTGTTCACAGAAGGCAATATTATTTCCCTGAAAAAAAATCATTTTATCAATCGAAATTGATAAACTTCTTTTCGTATGAACAATTTTTTTTTTAACCAAATAAATGTTCGTTTTAGATCAACCAAACTTAAATTAATTACCCTAAGACAGTTAATGTTCTTGTATGAAATAAATACATTTTTATATACAACATTTTATTTTTCTTCGTTTGAAACAAAAAATAATTTTGCTTTGATATAATTTATTTTGCGCTAAAATCATGGTTTTCTTAAATCTGCCACGTTACTTATTAAAAACTATATCTTTCGATGAAAATAATTGTATCTTAAATCAAAGCCAGTGAAATGTTCAGTTAAGATAATATTGTTTTGAATTAGAGAAAATAATAATTTTAACAGAATTTGTTAGATTCTTGACTCAAAATCTGATATTTTAAGCTGAAACTCTTGTTTTAGTCGAAACAAATAATATTTCTGCTTTAAATATTAAACATTTTCGTTGAAATTAATCAGCTAGTATCGCTTTGAACGAATTTTCTTTTCTTTTAAGTAAATACCTGCATTTTTAAAACTGAACGAACCTCATCACTGTCCTTCATAGGCTTTCGTGTTGGATTTTAATTTTAAATAATTGTTTATTGTAGGGTTTTGTGCGTCAAATTAGTATCAGTTCATGCAAGAAACCTATAGTTAATTATTATCTGAAAATTAAAAAGTTCGTGGCCCAGTCCCATTCGTTTATCTAAAACGATAAACGAAGTTAAGCAACGTCGACCGTGGTCAGTACTTGGATGGGTGACCGCTTAGCGGCACACTTTTCTTTCTTCCATATTTAAGAAGGATCGTTAGTCATAACAATTATGATTAACATTACACTGTACAGCTAAAGGCGAGAATAGCTACTAAGCTCGACAAACGTTCCGCCAAGTCATAGAAAGGCAGTGCGGTAGACTGACTATATGGCCCAAGCCTCCAGAAAAGAGGCGTAGGGCTCTTTAAAAAATAAGTATGTAATTTTGGACCGAAACATTTTTTGTTTTAAACTAAAATATAATGTTATTAATTTAAGAGCTGCCGTAGTCAAGTTATGAGCACTTTTTTCTTGTGTGAACTAGAAATTTCTTCCGTGCAATAACACTCGAAGTTCTACGCAAGAAAACTAAGTGTTTCAAATAAAGAAGCATTATTTTCTTCAATGAATTAAATAATGTTTCAAACTGATAGAGTTTTATTTACTGGTTCAAAGAAATTTGATCTTGTGTTAACTTCATATCATTTTAAATATTTAAGAGAAATAATATCTTGGATGAAGCAAATATTCGTTGGTGCATATATGAAACGATATTCTCTTGGCTCAACTAATTCTTTTTTACCGTGCAGTGCTGTTCAAGAGAAACTTCCTCCCGCGAACGCGTGGGTTGTGGAATGGCAAGGTTTTCTATACCGACGAGAGTATGGGGTTCTTGAAGAAAAAAGTTATTAGATTTTTGAAGGGTCGGCAACGCGCGAGTGATACCCCTGGTGTTATACGGACCCCAAGCTTGTTTGTCACCTTAGTAGTTTAAACAAAATGGTTTTACACAATTCACTGTATTTTTAAACCTGACGATAAGTGGTACTCAATATCGATTTCGAATGGCACGATTTTAAAACGTAGCTGACGATACTGAATCCACACCTGTAGGTATATAGTGCTGTTAACATAGCCTTGGCCTCCAACTAACAATAGGGGCCGGCTAAAATTCATTACACAATCAAATAGCACCTAAGAACAAATAATTCGCTCACGATTTTAACAAAAAACCTAACTACGCCACTAGTAGTCGCCGTAGAGCAAAAAATGCACTGTTTAGATCCTATCTCGAAACGTTTAAATGGAATGAAAACATCGAGCAGACCTTGCATAATCTAAGTTAGATAATTAAGAACACAACCATATGTCTTAATTTGTTTACAAAAATTTTACTCGACACGTGTATTGAAATGTTTATAATTTATTAGCATTAAGACATAAATGAGTTCAAAGATATTTTGTGAAAGTTCAAGGATAAAAAAGCAGTTAAGATGCTAGCTTAATGCAAGGAGGGCCTGTCTTATAATAAAGGTGAACCCGGCTATACAAAAATACATGCATTAACCATTTTACATGGTTCAAGGTGATTTCGACTTCAAAACACATCATACTTATATACCAACTAAATAGATAAAACATAATGGCCGGCAAATATATGGGTATATATAATATAACGATACATATACCAAAAGAGGTTAGTCAACGATCGTCAACTGTTGAGAGAACAATAAAATTAAAGCAATGCACGTGGAATCCGACTGCAAGATAAGAGATAAGGGGGTTATGTTTTTCGCGCAGATTCGCTCGATGTAGGTATGTAACATTGTTTTTTCCGTTTTACCATCTAAACCAGGAGTTCCCAAAGTAGTCCAGGTGGACCCCCGGGGACGTTAGCGTGTGAAAAAAATGGGGGTTTACAATTCGTAAGCTAGGGACCACGAAAATTTATCTGCTTTCGATAGTGAAGAACTAAAATATTGGCTTGACTTGATTGATATATATATATATATTGCTGATGGCAGAGACCTGAAACTTAGAGGGTGTGTTCTTTGTATGACGTAGGCATCCGATAAGAAAGGATTTTCCAAAATTCTAGCCCTACATTTTTTTTTGACACATGTTTGAAAACTCAATCCGATTTTATTTAAAAAAAGGTTGAACTCACTTAAAAACATAAGCAAATACTCTTTAATATTGAAATGTCTCGAATGTCACCGTACTATATGTACCTCATTTGAAGGTTTCTAAGCTTAAAGAGGTTATGCACTTTTTAGGTGTTTGATTTTTTGGGTATAATAATACTTATGCCTTCCTTTTTACCTTTACCTTTATAAATCTAAAATGCTTTGTCCTAAATGACATATATATGTATATAATATATGTATATATATATATATATATATAACTTATGTAAGCAACGTACTACGTATTCTTTTTCGACATATAAACGAATTTACGTAGTTTATTTATGCCCAACATTAAATTGGAAAATTGTTTTAAAAGATCTAGCGGCCCAAACCACTGGTAATAAAAATAATTAGACAATTAGTTCAATTGCAGTGGGAGCATGGCCATGGCGATCGATCTCCCAATCTTCATTGTATGTAAAACAAAACTCACTCTACTGGAACTACGTAAATGGTGCTAATAGGGTTGCCAGATAGCAGGGTTAATGTAATTTTTTACAGCCTGCAATAAAAATACACTGTAGGGTTTTTTTTTTATACTACTAAGGTGGCAAACAAGCTTACGGTCCACCTAATGTGAAGCGGTCACCGCAGCCTATGGACGCTTGCAACACCGAGGGCTTACTCGCAAGTTGCCGACCCTTTCTAAACCTAATTACTCCTCAATTAAAAAACCCCATATTGTAGTAGTGTAGTCCCTAGAGGAAACCTTGAAAGCTCATTCCACAACATAGGCGTCCGCGAGAGGTAGTTCCTCCCAAACTGCACTGTACTGACCATTTAGGTTCCTGAGTGTAAGGATGAATTTTGGATTTGGATGTGGAAAATGAGGATGAAAAATAAAAGAACAAAAGAATAGAAAATAACAATAAACATATAATTTCATTTTAGGTGCGCGCCAATGCTGTCCCGTCACAAGATGTAGTGTGTTACTTTTTACAAGATAGTTCATCGTTTTTAAAAACACTTCCCAAAACAAAGGAGATTCTTAATTTGGCTACTTTTTAATGTATGAGTCACGTCGCATTTTTAAGTCAAGATTTTAATGGTGTCAGATTAACGAGCAACAAATTAAAATGGACATTATTGCCAAACATAATTCAGATTAAAAAAAAAAAAACTCTTGAACACAACTAATAAAGAAAGTTTGCAATCGAGCGTCCACGTGAGTGTCGCTTCCTTCTGAAGCAGCTAATCTGTGCCTAGCACTGAAAAGGCTTTCTATAGCCGTACAGTTCATTTTAATGCTACAGAAGTTGAGCAAATTATTAGAAACATGGCGAGAGGTAAATCACCTGGATATGATAACCTCAGTATTGAGCATCTGAAACATGCCGGAGCCTATTAACCTCATACATTAGGCATTTTTTTTAATCTTTGTCACATAGCTACCTACCTGAGTAACTGATGTCTACATTAGTTATTCCTGTTTTAACAAGACTGGCGACTGCTCGGACTTAGCGAACTATAGACCAATTTCTCTGGCGACAGTCTGTTGGAGCGGCAAATACGTGAACATCTTAAGCTGCAAGATGCGCAATTCCGCTTTAGACCTGGACTTTCAACCGAGAGTGCCATACGTCCAGAAATACCCCAGTCTTTGCTTGTTTCTTGGATCTATTCAAAGCTTTTGACCTTGTATCATATAACTTATTGTGGGATAAGATGAAGAGTGAGACCAGTCTCCATGATGAGATTATAATGATATTTAAATATAGGTATAGTCAATAAAAAAATCTAGTCAGGTCGGGTGGATCTCTGTCTGATGCGTACAGTATGAAATGTGGTGTGAGGCAAGACGGCCTATCCTCACCTAGTCTGTTCAATTCGTATATGAACAAGCTCATAATTGAACTCAGCAGCACTAGGGTTGGAAGTTCTGTTGAAGGCCAATGTTTGAACAACATTAGCTACGCTGACAGCATAGTGCTGCTGAGTCCTGCGATTGGTGGTTTAAGAAGACTGCTATCCATCTGTGGGGCCCATGGGCTCAAGTACAATCCAAAAAAAAGAGTAATTTTGGTATTAAGATCGCGAACAAAAACCTATACATTTGTACCGCAGGTTTTTGAAGCAGTAAATCATTAGCCAAAGTATCGCAATTTAAATACTAGGGTCATTGGGTCACCGAGGGCCTAAAGGTCAACATTGGTGGCTCTTCGATGCAATAGTTGTCCCGCAGGTTCGCACGTTATACTAAACAAGTCAAGATAACGATTTTCAAAGCATATTGTCAGTCTTTTTACGCGTGCAGCCTGTGGGTTCATTATACGCAGAGGGCATACGATGATCTACGTGTTCAATATAATAATGCATTCAGGGTGCTGATTGGACTGCCACGATACTGTAGTGCTTTGACCATGTTTGCAGATGCGCAGACTGGTGATTTTTTACACAATCGTCAGAAGGCGGTGCGCTTCTTTGTTTTATCGACTGCGAGGTAGCTTAAAGCATCCTGAAGGCACTGGCCAATAGGTAAGACTGCCCAATGATGGTCATTTGATGCGGTTACACAGTCGCTTGAATGTAACCGCTATTTAACAATTATTATTTCATTTTATTTTATTTTTATGTTACTAACATTAGTTTTAAGTTAAAACAACTAACAACTATGACCTTATTAGTTCGAAAACAGAATTCTTATTATTATAATTATTATTGAATAAAATGATTTATTTACTATGGTAAAACATCAGTTTCTGTCTGTATGACTTAGTTGTCTATTTCAGCAGATACGAATCCTTTCAACTTGCAAAGAACTTTTATTAAATGATTCGTTCTTCTAAGAAATTCGAAGAAATTTTCCCAAAATTTAGTCCGTTCAAATCTGGCAACCCTGGGTGCCCAAGGATTTATTTACCGTAAGATCTACGCAATAAAATAAATCTTTAATATCTTTACATGACGTAACCCTAACAGTCTTTTATTTTTTTCGTCCAGAGTGATTTGTAGAGGTTTGATTTGACAAGGATATTTTAATTATACTTTAAATGTTCTAGAGACATGTATTATTTACATATTTATACAAAGTATATACATAAAGCCTATTCATTTGGATGCCTGTCTGTCATTGCCACAGTCTGAATTATACTCGTGCCTAAATATATTTAAAGATTTAGACATTTATTATTACTAATAAGTATGTCATTGACGCTAAAAATTTGCTTTGCGTCTAGTAAGTTCTAGCCAAGTTCCTGTTCATTTCAAATTTATTTGTTAAATCAATTACACATAAAGCTCTAAGTTAGTCGTATATTTATACTTATTTAGGTAAGTTCTATACTTACTGCTCCTTTATTCATTACTTTTACTATTATGCTGTATTTAATTGATATTTAGCCTACGTAATTTTTTTGATAAGATGTTTCTTATACTATAACAATAAACGGAAGATTTACCTACTCTTGTAACATCTTAGGCAGTTTATTCTAATCAATATATATCACTCTTATTTATAAAGATGATCTAACCCTAATCTAAACATTTCCTACCCTTGGTAGTGACAAAACAAATTTGTTACCTACTCTTCTAGAAGTCTTGTATCATCTTAGACAGTTAATTCTAAGCAATATTATTCACTCTTATTCATAAAAATGGTCTAACCCTAATCTAAACATTTCCTACCCTTGGTCACTGACAAAACACATTTTTTACCTACTCTTCTAGAAGTAATAAAACATTACTTACGCATTTAGAAGTGTAAAAACATTTGTTACTAAGTGACAAAGCAACACTTCTTACTCTTCTAGAAGTGTCGAAACAACATTTCTTAACGTTTTTTCACTCCTCTAAAGTTAAAAAAAGTTTCTTACTCTTTTAAAAGTGACAAACAACATTTTTTACTCTTCTGAAAGTGACACTTTACAACCGTTTTTATGATCTCTGTGAGTAAGTAAGAAATTACAAAGATGACAATTTTTATGTTAAATAACTATGAAAATACAATAGCAAGAACAAGCACCTAATCAAATCTTGCTAAGAACATTACCCTCCTTCTAGGTCAGTCAGGTAAAAATCAAAATGGAGTACACACTGAGATATCTAATAGCGATTGCAGAACTTGGTAATGTGCTACGTGCTACTAGGTACGCACAGTGATACAAAAATGTATTATAAACGCAAAAACATCGGATTCCCTCAATTAACATAGAGTGTCTGATGCGTGATGCTCCTCAGACGTCCAGTGTACGGGGAGTAGCAACACGCGATAGATTTACTCACGGACTGTAGTGATTACCTCCAGGCTATTAACGCCATTAGGATGAGTACAGGCTCTATTTATAGCCCACACTTACAACACGACTGTCAATCACATGCAAATTGCCCTAAGAGGTGTTTTTCCGTTTGATTGCAGTCTGTAGTGTAGGTAATGTGTTTTGCATACATAAGGTATATACCTAATTATTTTTTATATTTTTAACAATATAAATGTTATTATTAATAAATAAATTAAAAAACAAATTTATTTTGTTCACTGTTATACTTTTATTAATATATAATTAATTAGGACTATATTAAAAGTAAAAGTGAAACCTGGAGATTAATATAGGGTACCTGCATACGTACTTTTCATTCCAGTGAAGGCTTTTCTCTTTTAGATTAAAAATTTTGTTAATAATCTCATAGCTGATTTCCTTAAGCAACAGCACAGGTAAAAAAATTGGGCTATTACAGGATGGTTCCCACTTTTTAAAGTAATAAACTAGACTAGCCTACACTTTTTACGGTCTTTACGTTCTTCAAGTATAAATTGGTAAAAAATTAAAAATAGCTGTAGTTTACATTTGCTGAAATTCGATTCTTTCAAATCTCTAATTTCTTAAGTATAGATCCCAATCCATAGCGCATTATTGCCTCAACTAAATTTGACACGAAACAAATAAATAAAAAACTTAATAAGTTTGTTCAAATACGCGTATTTATTAAATGCGTAGCAAATTGTAACGATTCGGGGATTTGGACTCTCTTTTCTTTTATACTTGCACGGCATTGTAGTTCTGAATTAATGTGAACATTGATTTTAAATTAAAGAGGATATATGCCCCTAGGGGAGACTTAACTTCAAAAACCCCGCCTTTCAATCCTTTTTTGAGAGTATAGATGCCTCATACAAGTATTTAAGAATATAAGAAAATAAAAAAACTTGACTTACTGAGCAACTAAATAACCCTCTCAAATAGCTTACATTCTACTTATCATAGAAAAAATATTGTGTGATCACAAACTCCAGTAGTACTGGTAAAAATTTTCGCGCGCCAAAACTTCAACTAAGCACTAGCGATGCATTCACTTATCCAACACAGAGTCGTATGAGTCGGTTATTCAAACTCGAAATAGGTGTTATAAAATTCGGGGCACGTATCCCACTAGGGCATGTATCCTAGAATTACCCTACCTAATGGCTCATCTTGAACAAGATTTAATATTTTAAATACGAGTAGGTATCTACATTTCTAGTTTAACGCGTTGAAGTTGCGGGCGCCAACTTCTAGCGTTGAAATAATTTATATTAAAACCCACATTAATAAGAACCCATACAACTTACACAAGAAGGTTCGTCCTTATGACGCAATCGTTTAATTTTGCCATGTAACAATGGTCTGCAATATTTTAGTAGGTAATCTCACAAATATAAGAAACTTATCACTTTAAATTACCAAATAAACACAGACAAAAAACTTGTGGATATTTACTGCATTTGATATGGTCTTACAAATGCCAACCAAAGTGCAAAGTTTATTCCACTTTAGTAAATAGGTAAGTGCTATGAGAGCCTCCAGTTCGAGTAGCTTGAAAATCTTACTATAGAATAATAAGGTAATAAGATTTTTTTTTGAATATGAGCTGACAAACTTGTCCTTTCGACCTGTGACCGTAATCGCATATTTTACAGGCTTATTCGTTATAAAATTACGCATTCATACCAACAAACCAAACGAATGACAGGTGTCAATCAAAATCAAATAAAATCCTAATTTTGATTAACAACGCGATATTTATATTCTGAAAATGTGTTCCTGTTTTTTTTCTCTGTTCTGCCTGCTCTAAATTATTTCGTAACTTATGGTTACGCTTGAAACTTATTATTACATACACATTAACCAAATTAATTACATATTATGTCTATGCACCATTCTCTGTTTGACTGTATGTTATGACAGGAAGTAAACTCCTAACAAACAATGGCCCTTTCATTGTTCTACAGACGTCTGAATACTTTGAATACGTAACACGTCAACAACAAAGTCTGTGGCAACAACGTATTTATTGAGGTTGGTTAAGTGTTGCATTTTATTGCATACCCAGACGTAAAATTTTACATTGTACATATATGGAGTTTGTATTTTAACGTAGTACTTCACTCAGCGTTTTTTTGAATCGATTGTAAATTTGCTACCAACGCACATATCGACAATAGCTTCAATAATAACAACACCTTTTTATTTAGAAAATGTTATATTATATGATATATGAATCTATCATTTTATTACAGTAAATTATAAAATCAGTTAAAAAAAACTTAACCAGCTATAAGTATATGCAACTATGAATATGGGCCCATAGCACATCAGGAGCAGGGCTTTTAAATTAAAAAACTTTTATAAAATTAAGAGTGCTAATGAATAACCGCAGAAGCATAATGAGTAAATACATCCTAATATTAAAAATGCCAAGTCTGTCTGTTACACCCTCACGCTTAAACCGCTGTACTGATTAGGATGAAATTTGGCATGGATAGTTTGAGTCCCGAGAAAGGAACTTGAAAACGTCAAGTGTGAGTCGGATTTTCATTCTATAGTTGCGGATTTGTCGTGGAAATCCTACACCGATAACCGAATTTAGGGCGCGTGGAACCGCGGACAAAGGCTAGTACTGTAATAAATCCACAAGAGTAATTTTTTTAATGTTCTATATTAAAAATAATAAATTTTAAATAAATAATAAATTTATTTAACTTGAACTTTGTTAACCAATTAAGCATACCATAAGTCAAAGTAAAATATAATACTTAATTGTATTACGTTAATAGGTTGTTAATAGGTAGTTTTTAGATAATCCCTGTGCTTTACTTTGCAGATTCACATTACATCATTTTTTGGATACACCAACATAACGTAAGTAAGTCGAAGTACCTACTATTATCTCTTTATTCTGTGAATTGGTTTGAGTAATGTTATGTTTCACATTAACTAAGTTGGCGAGTCAATAATACAATAAATCTACAATAAACGTCATTGCCACGAACGTTGCTGATATTGCACGAGACAATGCAGTCATCCAACCGATATTGTTCTAAATTTATTATTACTAATAGAGACGTCTAATAACCCTGTCACGTCTAAAAATAAAACGTTACTTTAACTAAGCTTTTATTACCATGGTAAAAGCATTTCCCTCAAGTCAAAAGTCAGACAGCGCTCATAAAGCAAGCTCCTGTTAATGAAATATTGCCCGGCATGCCCCTTGTGTATTCTGCTTGCCTGGTACAGAACACAAGTGTCGCTAAAAATATGTACATTAGGGACTTGCTTATTTGTTTTTTAAGTTCATTTATTAAGTTACCAGAGTAACTAAAAACTGTTTTTGTTTTCGTTTCGACCTTTGGTTTTTAATAAACTTAGACTAATAACAGTTTTCCGAGCTCGTTGAACTACTGAACTTTACTTTCGATTGCAGATTGCTTCACAATTCTGACATTACCACAGCAACGGCATTCTCTTGCTATATTCCAACAATAAATTAATTTTAATTTAGATATTGTAAAATGTACCCACAAAGGTTACATTAAGGTGAATACAACCCAATTTTTGTCATACAAACTGCATTGCATTAAATATCTGAAATAATAAACATTTTGTCACTTAAAACGCGTTATTAATTTACCAGTCGCAAAAAGCATATTATATGCACACATAAAATGCTATAATTTAAAGGACATGCATATTGCATACATTATACAACCATTTTTATTAAATTATTTAAATGTATGCATGCCACAAAAACTTTAATTATTCAATGTTTATATATACATAGTTTAAGCTATTTAATGCAATAAAGTTTGTAATTGAAAAATTTGTATCAGTTTCACCCCAACCTAACAGTACCATAATATACGAAAGTACTACCTATGTGGTCATTTGACAGCAATTTTCTCTGTGAAGTTCGAAGATAAAAAGAAAGTGGAAATCATAGCTGCCATAGTCGACTCGGTAACGAAGCAGCATCGTCTACATTTAGCTCAGTACATAAAGTTTCGTTTACAAATTTAATTGCATCTCCGATCGCCCGCCGCGCGACGTAAATAGCCAGGATTCGTCCCTGAACCCATCCCGTACTTTCTCTTCTTGTTGACGATGTTTTTCGAGCATTGGGAAAACATTTTTATCGGTCCGTTCGTTGGAGTACGCATCAATGCTCATATTATTCGCAGTCGTTTGTTTTCAGTTATGAATACATATACCGCATATACGTACCTACTAACAAGATTTTTTTTTTAATATGAAGCTATGCAAATAATTTGCCTTAACCTTAATTTCATATAAATTGTTGAGTCACACACGCAATTAAATTTTTTAATACAGTAGTACCTTAGGTTAGTATTAGAGTTCTTTCTCACAATTATTTTTAAAGTAGGTATTGAGACAAGAAACCATATATAAAAAAACCATAATATAGGTTACACAGATAAAGAACGTTCGATAAATTTTATGATCAAGATTTATTTCCAGACAGACATACACATACAAATTTTATGTTTAACATTCGACTATATTATTTTTGAAATAATAATCTAAATTCTGCATGAAACATCTCATAATTTTAAATAAACATAAGTAAATGATTCTTATTATATTAGCTTTATATTTGTGTATGAACCCTTTCGCCGCTATAAAAGCGTTTTAACAATAAATAACAAAACATGAAGCGCAAAATAAATGGCTTGACAGATTAAAGCGCTTTACAAAGTTGCAAGCATTTAAAGCTAAGGCGTTCACTGAGAACATAATATTGTACAGCGACAGCAAGCGCAGGGCGCGCTGGCAAATACAGAACTTCTGAGAGTCATTTTGAGAACTAATGGTTAAATTATACAGAGTCCGGTCGAAATTGTCGTTCCTTCGCCAGTTGACTGCGTAATGAACTGGAGTTGACCATGTAGGACGTGGGATGTCGGTAAATACCACCTTCAATTTATAACAGCTTTATTGGGAACTACTGAAATCAGTGGCTTTTGTACAGATAATAGTGAATTTTCTTATTTAAAACATTTTATTGTTAAACATAACTGCACTGCAATTCTCATCACAAGTTTAATTATATGTATTGTGTTTGCATCTAGGACTTTTCAATTGTTAAATACATTTATAACTATTGTAGTATAAGTACAGCCTTTTTTGAATTAGTTAGATAAGAGCAAAGGTTTTTTTTTAAAATTTCTTCATAACGATCTTAAGATTTTTTATGTTGCATTTAACTTTTTCCGGAATCCCTAAAATCTCAAATTACATTGCTGACAACAGAAATCGCGTATTTTTCTACATAACTTAAGATATTATGGTTCTCAAACCGCAAATGCAAACCAGTAAATTCAAGACTTACCATCAAACTATTGTTATAAAATGAAAAGATTTGTGCGTTTGTTTACTTGTTGATTCGTTTTCTTCTCACAAAAAAATACTGCGCGGATTATAATACTACTTATTTAAATTTGACAAAATAACTATATCATAGTTCAACAAATAGATGGAGCACAGCTTTTCAAGAATGTTTAGCAAATTTTTTATTTTTTTACACTTATGATTATGAGTAAGTAAAAGATGACACATTTTACATATTACATTATAATTTCATAAGTTGATATACAAAAAAGATCCAATATTACTGAGTTTATATATTTTTATATATATACACGTATGTACGTATTATACAATGCACAAGTAAAATACATCTTCGCCTGACTTCACAATGCATAATCACACACATTTGCAAGTAAAATTACGAGACGTGCCACTTTTTAATATAACCATTATAAACCACGCCATTGTTTTGACAAAATGAAGTTCTGTAAGGGAAGGTGCATCAGTTATTGTGATCCAAATATTCGATACAAGGTCACCATCACTACAAACGACTATGATAAAAACAAAAACCGGTACCTAAAGTACGACCGGCTTTGCAGTGATCAATGATGTATATTTACTTTCATTTATTCTACCTATATGTATGTTGGTAGGTATGTTCTCACATAATTAGAAGACGAGCTACATTATATTGTAGATAGTTTTAATATACTTCTTCAATATATATTAATTTACTAGACTTTGCCAACGGCTCCACCCGCCCTAAATTCGGTTATCGGCGTGGGACTCCTTTATTTAATGACAGTATTAATACTGTGATTTACTCCTTAATTACATTAATGAAGTTTGCTATACCAAGCTGTAGCTATAGCTTTAGTTCGTCTAAGCTCGGTTATAGTTATTTCCGCGGACTCTTTTTTGTTACTCGCGTTTGACTTTTTACTGTGTCATATATTTTCATGCTCGCAGGGGGTCTTGAAAATTTTTGTTTTTACCTATACATTAAAGCGCATAAAATCATCCATTTTAATTTTTTTGAAATTTTAATATATCCACATAGTGGCACTCACACAATCACGACGAATCAAATGATACCTCGTAATTCAAAATCCGTCAAGCCGTTTAGGATGTAGAGCGCCGGACATACCAAAGAAATGGACACACATACATGTATACGCTCGAAAAACATTACAACCACAAATAAAAAGACATAAAAAAGATAGCTACTTTTTAAAGAATTTAGAGTTTCTATTTTAGATAAAAAAAATAGTCTTATAGGAGACACTACACCAAATTCAATCCAACACAACTAATGCACAAAAAAAAAAATACTTCCTAATTGGTAATAATTTCAGCATTGGTAGTAATTTAAGCAGTGCATGCGCCGTTGCGTTGCTCACGTCCTAAAAACTTGGGCAACGAGCCGTGGCCAAGTATCGGAGACATGGGAACGGAAGCAGTATCCACCGCGGGAGACGTCGACCAGACTCAGACAATTGCAGGCACTTAGCCGGACAATTTTGTGGAATTGAGTAATCGCTGACCAACAGTTGTTAATCGGTTACAAGTATTGTCCATTAATTTTGTGGGAATGCTTAAATAATGTAACACAACGAAATTTTCCCGTATAGGTGTCAAACAGACCGCATATAAGGAATAATATAGGGGATCAAGAAACTTCTCCTGACCTCCACTCTCGTCGCCAATTAAAATTTTTGATTACCTCTTATTTCAAAAATGTACTTCTACAGAAATTTTAACCAGTTATTAGATAAGTCTAGAATATATTATCATCGTAAAATTCAGTAACAGTGACATGTTAACTTTAGACGCAGTTTGAATGAAAAACCAAGACCCAGAGCATCTTTGTTTACAATGGATATAGGTATGTATGTATATCTTCACGGTTTTAATCCCAAAAAGGGGGTAACCAGTAGCTGAATAAGAACCAGTAAAAGCTGGTCTAGAGAGTGACGTGATGATTTAAGATAGTTATAGGACCCAGAGCAGGTACACTTTTATCACGGTTTCTGGATAGGGATATTCTAATTCTGCCCAAATTTATGCAACTTCGGTTACTCTAACAACCATCTTTACTGAGTCGACAGTCTCTCTTGATGTTCGGCAGGAGGAAAGAGGGATAGCTAGAAAACGTGAAGAAATGCAATTTTTTCCAAGTTCCTAATATGAGAGAACTTCGGTTATAGTAACACGCATTTTGTTTACCTACTTTCAACTGGCTACCATCATCAGCTAGTACCATCAAAAACATACAGTCCTGTGTGCCGCCTGACGAACGGCACAGGTTTGTAAATATGTTTCCTTGGGTACGGAACCTTTATGACTTATACGAGATACCTACTGTATAACATGACAAAAAACCGCAAAAAATATGAATAGATTACTCATATTGTAAACTCACATATTGCTCATAAGTACCCACTTACTTACGGACTGAGTTCAATTGAATGAAAAGTACTTAATGCAATAATTATGAATCATCAACAGGTATGCCTACTATTTTATTAATTAAAGTACTAGGGTTGCATAAAGAACAAGGCGTTTGGTGTTAATACTACATAGGCAGTAGAACATGTACAGACTCGTTGGAAACTGAGTCACATTCAGCGTGCGTACGTGAACATAGTGTGACTGGTGTGACCTTGCACGACTCCGACCCATAATACGAAACGCAGTAAATCCAGTGATACCCTTTTAGCGGCCTCCCCTCGTAATTTGTATCGGTTGTGTTGCTTCCACGCGCCACTGGCCACTGAGTCAGTGGTCGGCTGTACGCGCCTTCAGACGCGCCATTTAAGGCGCAGTTATTATGAATTTAAGAAATCAAAATTAGCTTCATTAACAGAATTAGGGCTGACTTAACAACAACCAGTTATGTCTAGGTCAGTTGATTTGTATTTAACACAATGTTGTGTCTGCAATTTGTAATTTGTTGAGTCGGTATTGACGTAAAATTGTTGATAACGTTTGCATATTGAAATTTATACCAGGGCATGGAGGTTTATTATAAATGGCCACTTAGGTACCAACTATGGAAATATACTCAATAAAGGAAAATAAGTTCCCACTTGTCATACTTACTCACTGAACTCATTTTTTTATCGAAATGATCTACCTGTTTCACAAATAGATTTCATTTGTTAGGCTCATTTACATGTCAAACATTACAATACGCATACATGTTATAAGTAGAAAGATATGTATATGCGTACCATTTATGCCAAATATTTACAGGTTTTTTACTAGTATTTGTAATGTTATGGACGGACATAATCTCTAACGATATCGTTAAATTTCATCATAAATGGCCTGTTGATTTTTAAGGGTATTTTCAAAAATACTTTATCGCACGTACAAGGAAAAAAGAAAAGAAAAGATTTTTTTTTTTATTTAACATATGTAGGTTATATTTAACATTACATCAACAAGATATGAAACAGGGACTAAAAGGTTATTTAACTAAATAGTGTCTTACCATATTGATAATAGACAGTTCGGTGCAATCCTCATTGCGGCCGGTACAAATTTTACACCAGATTGTATAAAATCAGTGTTTGAAAAGGAGCATTAGGTAACTTCAGTTACCTTATTGCTTGGTGATAAAGTTAACACATCAGTTAAACTTCACTTTTTTAATGGTGATTCAATACAATCTGGTTTGAAAGTTGTGAAGTTTGGACCAGACTATGAATTTAGGCACTTTAAGGGTAATTATTTAATCTTCTATATAAATATTAAAAAATTTACCTGTCATCTGATTAACGAAATATTTTTTTTTGACTAGTTAAATAAATTCTCAATCTTGCCAACCCTACCCTTAACAAAACACAATAAAATCCAAACAGCGATATCTAATTTCTTACAAGAAGTAGAGGCAGCACAGCTTGTGACGAGCTCAAGGCCAAAGCAAACGTGATCAACAAACTCAAACACAAGTAAATCAAGCAATCTATATCTCGCCATATTATTTCCTGCAAGATCACAATCGATCCGTGAAATTAAGCCTTCAGATTTTCGAATTTGACTCCCTCGCAGCCTAGTTGGTAGAGTGGCCGGCTGCTGTGCAGAGGGTGTGGGTTCGATTTCCGCTGTACAAACATTTATGTGATAAACATTTGTGTTTGTCTTAAGACTGGGAGTATTTATGTATGATATGTATTTATTTACAAAAAAAAGTATTTTATGTATATGTATTTGTGTCCGTTGTCTGGTATCCATAACACAAGATTTGCTTACTTTGAGGCCAGACGGGCGCTGTGTGTAAAGTCCAGAAATATTTTATCATTATTATTATTATTATAATTTATACCATAGTCAATGAAATCCACATAAATATGATAAATGCGAAAGTAGGTAACTCTGCCAGTCTCACTGTCTGCTGCCTCTTACCTCTTCACGCCTTACCCGCTGTACCGATAAAGCTGAAATTTGTAACGGAGACAGTTTGCGTCCCGAGGAAGGACATAGGCTACTTGAAAACGTCAGTTGTAAGCCGGTTTTTTCTATAATTGAGGAGGTGCCGTCGAAATCCTACACCGATACCTGAATTTAGGGCATAGAGATAGTTTGAGTCCCAATAAAGGGCTAATTATAAACGTCAAGTGTAAGTCGGTTTTTTATCTATGAGGAGTTGCCGTTAAATTCCTACACCGAATATCGAATTTAGAGCGGGTAGAACCGCAGCCAAAAGCTAGTAAGAATATAATTCTTATTACAGAGAACGCAATAAAGATTTTTTCTTACGTCGAAATGAACCACGCCCACTCGTTAGGTTAAATCATAAAACAAAACCTGCCTCAGCCGGCGGATGGTCGTAAACGGACACAAATAACTATCTATAATATTATAATGTATGAATAATGTCCAATCGTATTTTATTTGAATATTTAACTGTTCCGTACTTTATATTTTTAGCATATTGCATAAAAGTGGTACAAATTATGCTTGTGGATATATTACCCTTGTTTGTACAACACGTAGATACTATATGCCTAGAACAGTGGTTCCCAAAGTATACGAATCGCAACTCACCTAAAAAATATTAAGTTCAAAGCCCACCTTTCAACCAATAATCCGCTATGGAGGTAATGGTTTTTGGCTAACGTAGCTTGGGCAAAACTAAACTAAAATACAAAATAATGCTGCTGCTTATTAGCTCCATAACAGTTAAATCCAATGGAGTCTAACAAAATTTATTGAAAACTTTTTCGAAAATGGTAACCCCAATCTGTCCCTCGTAAATATCATAAACATTGAATACAATGAATATATTAAATTGTATTTATTTTCCAGTGTCGCTGGTTCAAGGGCACAAGCTAACTTGGTATTTTTAATAATTTTGGCGTCCATAACGGATGTTTATATAAACGTGCTACTGCTTGAGGTGCAAATTGATTTGCATCTATAAATAAAAATGAGCAATTCAATGTAAACAAATTCAACTTCACAACTTCTGTTTGATTTAAAAACAATTCCTACTTTCTTCCTGGAAAAACTGCTGCTCTCTATAACAACCGTTTTTGGTTGTATTTTACCAACTTAATAACCTTTAGAGATTTAGCCGTAAGAGGAAAAACATATAAACTACTTCAGCCATAGAAGTTAGAAATTACCGAAAAACTTTAAACTTAAAAATTTACCAAACCACTGTTTTTTACAACAAGGTACCACCTACCTTGTTTTACTTTGGTCTCAAAGTCAAGGTTTTTTATTTTTTTTCAGGCATGGGACCCTAATTATATTAATATCGAAAAAGTGTTATCGTTATTATGATTACGTTTTATAACATAATCATTTTTATGAGTCACGATTGGCCTCAAATAGATGTTTTTAGTTTTAAGCATAATACCTCTCGTTGTTTTGATGTTTCGTTACGCCTTCGTAGCTAGTAGTTCAGTTTATTTATAGTCGAAATTAAAAATATTAATTTAATTGATTACTAAGAAGAATTAGGATTATATAAATTTGGGGAAGACAAGAACATTTGAAGACTAATATAATTCAAAAATGAATAAAGGATAACTATAAAAATTTATGAAGTGGGCACGTAAGTTATAGGTATTAAAGCAAATATCAGGTAGGTTTGCTTATAGGGTCCCGTAACAAATGAACCATTAACTTTGATGTCAGTTTTTAGGGTTCCGTAGCCAAATGGCAAAAAACGGAACCCTTATAGATTTGTCATGTATGACTGTCTGTCCGTCCGTATGTCACAGCCACTTTTTTCCGAAACTATAAGAACTATACTGTAGAAAAACACATAAAGATTTTCATACAAAATAGAAAAAAAAACAATAAATTTTAGAGTTCCCCATACTTAGAACTAAAACTCATATTTTTTTTTCATCAAACCCATACGTGTAGGTTATCTATGGATAGGTCTTCAAAAATGATATTGAGGTTTCTAATATATTTTCTAATGTGCGTGTGTGTGTGTTCCCCCCTGTAACTTAAACTAAGAGAATGATAAAACTAAAAAAAATATATGATGTATATAACCATGCAAAAATAGATCTAGTAAGTAGTTTTTATTAATACGTCATAAATCGTAAACCGCAATTTACCTTTCATTCAATCAACTCAAATATAAAAATATATTTTTTTGTGTTTGTAGATTACATAAATGGTGGTAGGTACGGAACCCGCGGTGCGCAAGTTATGTATCTTCACACTGTCCGGACGATTTTTACGTACAAATGCAGTGTTTTTTAAATACAAGTAAAAATGATATGCATGTAAAAATGCAATTGCCATTGCCCGCATAGATCTAAGGTAAAACAATAAATAAAATAATTGTTAATTTATTGAAAATATAATATAAATGCGAAATTCTTTGTGACATGGGCGTAGCCAGCTATTTAGCTAGGATGGGGCAGACCAGGCTTGGGTGGGGCAAATCTGGTTGATAATATTATTTTCATATGGGAAAAATGTACTGTACAGGCAAAATTCTCGAGGTTATACGCTTTTTGGCTAGTCTAGGGTAGGGCGACTGCCCCACCTGGGTGTTCCTGGCTACGCCCATGCTTTGTGGTTAATCGGACTCATAGATAGATACTTTTTACTTATACTTTTTCTTATATATATTTACAAAAAAAAAATAATGAAAGAAGTTTGGAAAACAATATTCAGTAAGAACCCTCGGCGTACAAATCTCACTGGCACTCGACTTATTTTTTTACTATACATTTGTAACAAAATTCTTTCAACAACAGCATCAACGTAAGCCAGGTATTTTAGACCACCTACGGAATTATTTTGCATTTCGGAATTTATATGGGTGTTTCTAGTGATAAGAAACCTAGACAGATAAATATATTTCAATGTATGCAAATTAAATACCTGACCGCCTACATTTTCAACTAATAGACCACAATGACTTAATTAAGCACCCGAAAGCAAGACTTATTGATCTCAAAACAAGAATTTATACCATTATTGTAATTAAATAACACTTACATTGAATTTATTACACTTGAATTGATTATTGCGTGAAAATAATAAAATTTACCACCAGCACCTGCTGCTTTAGTTTCTGGCCTAAGTTCCAGGTTGTACAATAAACAAAAGTCGAATCTAACGTGGGTGGTTGTAATTAGAAGTTATATTCAATGCAGTTTTGTTATCAATGGTCGTAATTTGAATATACACTGCTGCTAATAACAGGAATTAGTTTATCTTTAATCATGATTAACAGGTTATGTAAGCACCCACCTATATTGTATAGTATCACGTTTCTTTCACAGTACATTGTTTTATCTAGTATTACGAATGCCAATATTATAATATAATAGACAACATGACAACGATAGCCTTATGTCTGCGATATAGACTGAATCGCGTTAATATGCCGTTTTTGTGCAAATTTTGTGACTAAACTTAAAAAAAAATATGTTATAAAACTGGCTTTTGTCAGTGTTTGTTATTTAATGCAATAAAAAATCTGGAAGTGACAATTGTTTTAACACTGGTGCAAATTTTTATAGCGAGGAATGTATTTGCTTATACTAAAAGTTGATTAAATAATTAGAATAGCTTGTTATCTAGTGCATGCACATCGTAAGTATTACAGAAATTAGCTTTCTGGCCTATATCCGCCTTCTAACATATTATTTTTCAATGGGCCCAACTTAGAACAAAACCCTTTGGAAGCTAAAAAACATATCCGTGGGAAAACCGTACCTTTTGTGTATCTACTTTAAAAGTTGACTAATAAACTAAAAATAGAAGAACATGAAGAAAGAACGTAATTAAAATGACTGCGACAAACGATTACCTCTAATACGTTGTTAACGACACAATATTAAATCTAAATACTTATATAAATAAATATGAAACATCATTATACAATTTATCTTATGTTGTATCCTAATGTATTTTACAATGGCCGCCGAAGATATGCGCCCACGCATACAAACGGCTTCATTACCTGATATTAGCCGCGGTCGGTCGGGCGTTCGAAATACAATATCGATACGTGAACACTTTGACAATAGATGGCTTTGAAAACAACTATGGTATGTGTACAGGATTCGGGTCGTCCTTCATTTGTACGCCATTAAATATTTTTGACAATTAAAAAAACAAAAGTAGCTTTTTCATATTTTTAATACAGGCTCCGATTTTTATGTTTAAATAATTAACAGACATGGAGACTATAACATTTTTTTTTGCATACTCTTAAAATTTTACATGTTGAACTTGCCTACGTAGATAGTTGTTGCTAAAACCAAAATAAAATTACAAAATACCCTTTTCACTCTACACCCTGAAACCTACGCAAGCAGTACGTTTAATTTTTTCATTTCCTCTACCCAAAGTTTGCCTGATAAATAGCAATCTCGAATATCATTTAGCGACAAGGCTGCACATTGTACTTTACAAACTATATAACTAAATACCTCATTTACTTTATTTTTTTTTTGTGTACAATAAAATATAATTATTCATTCATTCATTTTCGCTACCATTTTCCCTGAAAGCGTGATTTCTTAAAGGAACACATCACCTTCGTTAACTGATTTCTTGAAATGTCTATTCTTTTCTAATAATAAAGATATAATAAAATAATTGTACTAACCCTACCCAATCCCCTGTTCCTGACTCGCTTCTTATACCTACATTTTCAGGAACTGGTAATATGGGTATATAATTCTGTCCTTGGTCTTTTATTTAATCACTTATAACTTAAAAGCTGGTAATTTACGACGTATGGGACATATAAAAAGTCACTTTAGTCCAGATACACTGTGTCAGAAGCAGTGTTCAGGTAATGGGCTCACCCCGTCACGCAGGACTAAGAAGGCTGTCCACCAAATTATGATGTGAATCTTAAAAAGATAGCTTCTAGGTAAATAATGTAATATTTAAGTTAAATACATCAGTGACAGTAGGTCGTGTATCAGCATTGGGGCGTATGAACAAATTCCAATACAAAAGAATAATTTTATTTAATTGCAAATTTGACTGTTTTTGACTGACCATTTTATTTTTTTATTAAGACCTTAATTAACTTCAGAACTAATTTAAACACGTTGCTCAATAAACCGAATAAATTTCATGTCCAATTGATTTTCACTATTATTATTTCAGTTCAAAAAACCGTAATAATTTTACTTTGAAGAAATATAAACCATAAAATTATTTGAACAACTGCGCTGAAACATAACAAATAAATGTAATGAAATGAGATTCTTGCGACAAATGTAAGTTACTTACCGTGAATATTTACACAATAAAGAATAGGTTACTTACTAATAATTTAAACAAACCGTTATGAATATTATTTCCAGGTGCCAAAACTAGCGCATGGTTTTACAAGTTTCTGACCAAATTTATTAAATTTAGATGGAGATGAAAATATTGATGTGGAAATTCGTTTTAGGGAAAGAAAATAAAAATGCAGGTATCTACAAATCTATCAAGAAAAGTATATGATAATATGATTTGAACGAAATCAGGTCGCATAATCATAAATGTAACAACATTTTTGATTGTGGTCACAGCTTCTCGTGTAAATGGGTATATCTGAAAATTGTGTACGTACACGAAATGGGGTAAACAAATATGTGAGTATTGGAACGTTTACAAGACTTGATAGCTATGGGCGTATGGATTTTTGGTCATGAATCAAACAAAATTAGAGCTAATAATTTTGGGAGAGGAAGCTCCCTATAATTATAATTACTCTAGACTATTAATCTTTGACAAAACGAGAGACGTTTACGTACGTATTTTACTTAATCTTAAATTAAAAAAAAAGATTCTCATACGTACCTCTTTACTCAGAAATATAATAAGTTGTATACTCAGAAATGTTTATTTGCAACAGCATAAAAAGCAATTAGCTACTGTTTGACCGTAATAGGCTTGTCATGATGTTATTTTTCGACTCATCTTTGTAGGTCAAGTTGAACAGATAGGACGTTAGTGGATCTTCGCCTTCGCCCACGATGTACAATCAGCTTTAACAATAAAACACCCACGCCCACACTTGTCTTATTAGTTCACTGGAGATGTGAGTCTGATTCGACTTCGTTCGATATTGTAAATAAATTCAATTTAATGTAGCTATTGTTATCCAGGTGATTTATGTTATCCTAGTCACCATCAAAGTGATAAATAACTAGGACTTTAGCAGCAATACAAGAACCAAGCATTCTTTTTCGAGAACATTTTGTGTTGCGGTCGTAGTCAGTCATTGAATGAGTGACCACCCAGTGGCACATATGTCTGACTCTTCCGTACCTCGGTCCGCGCTGGTCTCATATGACAGCAGCCGTTAATCTTGGCCGGCAATCGACTGGCCACTAGTTCGAAAAATCGTTAGCCAATTAACACTGGACCAACGTGGTGGGAATGCCTACAGCCTGCTTTCTTCAAGGAGAGGCCTGTGCCCCTGCAGTAAGGACGTTGACGACTGAGGCAACATAACAAACAGGAATGTTGTATTCTGTGACGTTGATGGCCAGGTTAAGGCATCAAATTTATTTATTATTTTTATTTTTAAATTATATGAATCTTAATTAGAACAACATTTGTGAATCATGGTCATTGTCGGAAGTTATAAATTTCAATTACAATAAATATGGCAATTAATGGCAATGGCTAATACAAATCACCTTAATATGCAGTGAGAATGTTGAGAAGTTCTTCTAACGAAAATGTTCATAGCAATAGAGCAACTCTCTGTTGTCGAGATGATTAAAGCTAGTAAGATTTAATAAATAATAATAATAAATAAGGTCATCTACCTACCTAGTAAAAGAAAAAATAAAGCAATTTTCATAACACGTCTTAGATGGAAGTCTAAACCCTTAGTACCTATTTGCCTCCGATTAAAAACAATTGTATTAACTAATCATGCAATCAATATGCACGATTTTAAAAGAATGAGATAAAAAACTAGGGTATTTTAAGGGTTCCGTAAAAAGATTTAGTGTTATAAAAGGTCCACAAAAAAGTTCGAGAACCACTGCCCCTGTTAATTACTACCTAAGTTCCTAAAGGAATTCGGAATTCTATATAAGCAAACGTAAATTAAAAAAAGGTGATCATATTTTTGTAGAAAAAAGTAAAAGGGTTTTTTTTTCGCCAAGCCCGACAAAAGTAAAATTCGTTGCTGGACGCGCATAGGGTTGCCAGGCGTCCTGATAAAGCCGGACATAGTCAGGCTTTTTGGGTGCGTTTCCGGCCTGTCAGGCTTTTGTTAGGATTAAATTAATAAATTAATCTTTTTTTATATTTGTCATGTATTGGTTTCCGCTCCGCACGCCTAAACATTGAATGATTATATAATGATAAAAACAAGACTGATTTATTAAATTTTATTGTTGTTTCATTAGAATTTAAGATTGTATGCTAAATAATAATTAAAAACCTTGTATTACTTTAAAAAGAAAATTGTCGTGTTACACTAAGACTAAAAAATTAAAGATGTCCGGCCTTTTTACCTAAATGTCCGGCTAAACTGATTGGTATGTCTGGCTTTTCAGTTTTAAGACCTGGTAACCCTAGACGCGCAGTATAATAACTTAACGTATGTACCAACCTATAGGTACACCATAACAATTCAGGCAAGGGGCAGCTGCAGCAATTTCGGGAAAACGCACTTTTAAAGCGGAAACCAGCTGTGCAACGACGCGCAGTTAATGCATCGCATCGACGAAATTGCATTTTTAGGGCTACACCAATTTGGACAGTGCCATTCTCGCGAAATAAACTTCTAACTGTTTTGTACAACATCGCGCCAGTTGGGTTGGAATTGTTGAAAACAAAAAGAGTCATTCTGATCGCATTTTGCCAAAATAGGGCATGTAACCGGCTATTCCTCGTTTAAAAACAAAAACGGTTCCGTAAAATATAAAAATAATCTATTCTGTTACATGACATAAAAAAGAAGAAATATCTATATTTCTCAGAAATAGATTGGCTTTTTAAATCTAATAGTTTTTGAGTACCTACCTACTTAAATATCAAAATAGGTGCACCAATTTCTTCTGCCTCGGTGCGAAAAAAAAAAACTCGTAGATCCGGGTCTGCACCACACACCTACCTAGGGTTACTAAGCCGGTTTACCATCTATTGTCGGTCACTTTTTTGGTTGTTATTTCTAAAAACGCCATTAATGCCATTAAAAAGTCCTATCTATCAATACAAACTCCTCTTTCTCTATGTTACTACGTTTTTTTTTTATCAATTGCAGTAAGAAGCATCCCGAAATGAAAGTAAGTTAGGTAAAAAATAGTGAGCTAGAAACCTGTTTCTGAATAATTTTAAATAACTTATTACGTTTGTGATACAACGATGTCAATAGCTTTAAAAGAAACTGTAATTTGTATCATATGTTTTGTTTTGTATGTATAAATCTCTTGTTTTTGTACAGTAACATGGCCGCAAAATTAACAAAATGCTAATTCCAGCTACCTATAATATAGTGATATCAAAATCCATCACCATCTCTTTATTCGTATTGTATCACCAGCCTCTTTCATCTTTTCATTTATCGGACACTTACTTGTAGAATAAAAATAATTATTATTTAAAATTGCAATTACTTACAAGTTTGTGCTTTTTCGGTTGACGAGAAGTGACTGTTGACCGAAGAGTAATTTCTATTTTATTTTATTGGTTCTCGACTTCGACTGCTCGAAATTTTAATTAAATGGTTAAAAGAGAAAATTCTTGGCAAATAAAAACCTTATAGGTACAATCAGGCCTTTTTTGTCACTTCTTTTTTGGGGGCATTCTAATTCTCGAAAGTTGTAAGTCCAAAATATTTCTGTTTTTATAGCAATTTTTCGACATCTTTTAAAAATCCAAACGGCATCTTTTCGGCCTAAATCATAAAATTCTTATAGAGCGATGACAAAGTTCTTGACGACCTGAAAACTTCTTGAAAACTGAATTAGAAAACCGGCGAAAAGCAAGTTTTATGGCCAAACCACAAAATGTGTAATTCTAAACAATGATTTTGACTTTTTGTGGTAATATTCTTGTGAAAAAAATATTTTTGAAGAAAACAGTTTCATTTGGGCATTACATAATTATAGCTTTTGCTGGCTTTACAGTCTGAGAAATCAATTTTTTTAAGTTGTTGGCACCACAAATTGTCTGAAAACCTCCCAATTTACCCTACAAATATATTGTAAACTTTTTAATTAATGCTACGCTTCGCATTAGTACAGAAATAAGAAAAACCCTATCTTTTTGAACCTATCAAAGGAAACGTAAGCAAGATATTGTGTTTTAACTTAGTTTTTCAAATAAAAAATACCTAGCTGTTTTAAATTTTTTTCAACCTAATATCTCATAAATCACGAAAAATCGAGTGATAGAGATCCGCAGAACTGAAAGAACCGTCTTCAAGGTTGCTATCGGACCCGAAAAATACGGTTCTTTAGATTGGCACTCCCTAGACCCAAACCGGTACGGAAAATAGGGAGGTAGGTACTTACATTTATTATTTGTTAACCATAAGAAAATTAAAGGTAGGAAGGCACGGACTAGGTATATAAGCAGGTAGGTAGGTACAAGATACATAAATAGTTTATTAGGTACCCTATATTTTACAAAAAAAATCACTTTATCCGTATTTTTTTAAGACAATTACCTTTATAAGAAAATAAAGGCGTAAAAACCGGCCAAGTGCGTGTAGGACGCGCCTTTAAGTTAGGGTTTCGAAAGTAAAAAATATTTTGAATATCCGAAATACTTTTTAGATTCTTAAGAGATCACGGTTAAAAAAAGTTTAAAGTAGGTAGGTACACATCCCTAACAACTGGCTAATTGACACCTTATAACAACTCAGAAAATCTTCTTACAAGCGGAATTCTTTCGACATCTTCAAAGTCTTTACAGCCTTAAGACCAGCGCGCATTGCTTTTTGGGCCTTTAGCTGAAATCGACAATGTTAATCTTAAATAGAATTCAGTTTTCTGTGGCAAAAATATAGGGTAAAACACTAAAATGTCGGCCCCTTAACGTAAAATGCAACTTTTAGTGTTTACTACCCCTGAATCATGAACTAATTTACCAATGCATTTGCAATGTTAGGCTATTTAACGTTTAGACTTTATGTTATAAGTAGGCCAAATTTCCCTAATATCGGCCACCTTTTACCTAACTACGGCCTTTTATCCTAATGTCAGCCAGTATAGGATGTTCTAAATCGTAAACAATGCATTATATTAATAGACATATTTATTAGTTTTAAAACTTTACCATGCATTTCTTTAACTGTTTATAATACATATTAAAATAGAAATTATATTAGGTTATATAGGTATTCTTGTTTTTGTTATTACTTTTAAAAGAAACTGAAATTGATTAATAATAAATAAAAACAAAAACATTAAATTTCCAACTTAAACCAGCGTTTTGATCTGGCAAACAGCAAACACACTGTTGTACACAGTTACATGAAAGGACTTATTTAGTATGTATTTTAAACAGCCTGTATTTCACCGAAACAAGTGGAAGGTGGCCAGACTTAGGTTGTTAGTGTAGCCGAATGTCGGCCATGGTTTTTACAGTCTATTAAAAAAGTAAAACTAACATTTTGTTGGTCATTCAATAAACGGGAATCAAACGCCTTAAAAAAATTAAATTAACAATAAATGTGTTTTTTACATTGTTTTTTCACTGTCCGGAAGCAATTAGAAAACTTTACAAGCTATTTATGGTCACAAATACATATTCCTAGAGTGGTCACCGTGACAGTTAAAATTTTCACAAATGTATTTCTGTTACCGCTATATCAACAAATACTAATAAAAAGAATAAAATAAATATTTAAGGGGGCTCCCATAAAACAAACGTGATTTTTTTGCTTGATTTTGTTCGAAATTGATAACGGCAACAGTTAGACACTTAAAATATTCACAGAATATTAAGTTATATAGTCACTTTAAAAATAATAAGTAATTAAATTTAAAATAAAAAAAAAGGATTTAAGGGGAGCTCCCATACAACAAACGTGATTTTTTTGCCTATTTTTATAGATAATGGTACGGAAATGGCACGAGTGTGACCCGCACTTGGCCGATTTTTTAAGCGATGTTTTAACATATATCTCAAAACAAATACAGTAACTTACTTGTTAAAGAATATAACCTTAATTTCGCTTTGGAAAACAAGGTGTCTATTGTGATGTGAACCAAAAAGGGTTCAGCATACAGCTTTGTAAGAAAATTGCGGCTGATCCGCCCGCAAACATAGTAGGAAACATATAGAATTATGATGGTTTTTTTTGCTTAACCTATTGTTGCGTGAAGTGTTGTTGGAAGTCTTCAAAAATACATTTTGAGCAGGTACTGACTCATACGTAACTTTTTTCGCTTAGATCAACTTTGACGACGTACCTATTCATTCTTGTTAATGTTTGCTATAGATACTAAAAAAATGCTTTTGTGGCTCGTACTAACCTACTTTCGACCTTGCTTTTTTACGCACTTTTCATTCAAAACTAGTTTTGCCGAAAACTAGAAAAATCTACCCGATTTTCAGCAAATGGTGGGCTCCTATTACCAGCCACCCCCCAAATATCAGCCGGGCAAGCTTTTTTCTGTGATAAATAAGAAGTAACGTGCCCTATCTTCATCTATGGTCTATTTTTAAAAAGAATATATATTTCCGACGTAATCTTCCAATTATCGTTCCTATCCCTTCGTTTGGGTTCCTTTAATCTCTATTTAACAGATTGTTCTGCCCAATACACACAAATTTTAACAAAAACGCGTGATTTTTCTGGACACTTAATAAGCGATATTTCACTTACTTTGATGCTTAGGGATATCTTTATAATTTAAGGGAACAAGTATGAATATTTTGTACAGTTAATTAAAAAAATTAAGTAAATTTTCTCCTGGATTTAGAATTTAATAGATGGCTGACGTTTGGTCCATTTGTTTGTATAGAGTGCCCTATATCAGCCGGGGTGGCTGAAATTTGGTGCCGGAACTAATCGAAATTGTTCCAAGTATCAGCCACCACTTTTTTTTTTTTTTCTCAATTATCGATTTTTGTTTGCGATTGTACTTCTTCGTGCTTGACATTATTTATAACATATTAAGATATGTTTATCTAGTATAAGTTTACTTTAGAAACAGCTTCCTTAGCTTTCATATGACTATATCGTCATTTATTAACTAAAATAATAACAAATTAATTGTGAAGTACAATCACAACCATAAGTCTTTTCCATTATTTTGTTTAAGTTATTTGTATAGTGAGACTTGTAGTTATTGATATAATGACTATGCTTTTCGTTTTTTATCTTTGTTTTTATCCCCATATATTCATATATATCATTATTTAGGGGATTTTTTCTTTTCACCAACCACTTAAGTCTTACATGACAGGGGGTGAGCCTATCACCGCAACACTGCTTGTAATGCAATATATCTGAACTTAGGAGGCTTTATATATGTCGACGATGCAAGTGTCTACTTGATTTTCGGTAGAGGGTAGATGGAGGAACAAAGACTAACACAGAATACTTTTAACTCTGTTAAATCAGAGGTTAACGTAAGAATCCCACGCAGGCGAAGTAGCGGATGAAAGCTAGTAGTAGTATGAATTTTCTTTGCCACTAGCAACGAATCACATGGCCTAAATGAATGGTAAAAATATTTCCATCAAATCATAAAGCATAAGCATCTAAAACCCTGAAAAAATGCTAGGCTGATGTTTGGTACGCATGAGGCTGTTATTACATCCAAGGCGGCTGATATTTGGAAAATACTACAAAATTCACAAAATCATGTTTTTTTAATAGTTTTACTAGTATCTTGTCATTTTTATGCATAATAATGCAATCTCAACATTACAAGCTACAAGTAACGAGTAAAAGTCTTTGGTTATTGTTTATTATGAGAACGTAGTAACCATTTAAAGTTGAAAAAAAAGTTTGGGGGCTGATATATGGCTCATTCACCCTACATGAAATTTGGCCTTGTTTTTTTCAGAATTTTTAGAAACTTAGGTTTTTAGTATAACTATTATTACGGTTCTTTTATGGAATAGCTGAAAATTGGAAGTCCCCGGGGAAATGGGAAATTGCCCAATGTAGGTAGCTTTAGGAGATACAACTACTTACCTAATTATACGTATAAAAGGCTGGGTTGCAGCAACTAACTTTGACGTTCACCAACCGTAAAAAATGTGAGAAAGTATGAAAATTTGCATAGTCAGCTATTTTTAATCTTGACCGTCTCGTCAAAGTTCAGGAAACCACTAGCTGGTTAACTTGGTTAACTAAGAAATGACCATCTCCCACTTTTGGCGACTGCTTAACTTCAAAGTTAGCTTGTGCAACTCAGCCTAAATGTTAACTGAATCAACATAGTAACTTATATACTACACAAGTCAACAAAAAAACTGCGTTTTGTGTTTGTTATTTTATGACTATTGTCTGATTTTCTTACATTAAAAAATAACCAATAACTCAATCATAAAAAAAGTTTGCTTTTGTACTTTATACGATGATGAATAAAATACACGATTTTGCCAAATGCTTACAGGTTACCATTCTTAATGAGAAAACTTTATGAGATAAAAATATTATTTATTTTATAAATTAAGTATAAGAAATCAAAATCGGATACACAGAACTCAGGCACCAAATTCGTGTTGACTTGTGTTATTTGTGCCTAAATGTTCAAAACAACTAGGATCTGATTTCTTTTACTTACATGAATTTAAGTAGGTAGTTTTGGCAGAACGTAATAGGTTAATTTTAATACCTACCTATGTTTTCCTAGATAGGAAAAAAACTTCAAGTCCAAACAAAATCTTTTGAATATTGTAGGAATTAGTACAATATCCCAACTAGTGGTCGGGGTGCTGCGGAAAAACGACTTAAAAGCACACGGAGTTAAAATACATATATGTATATTAATATAAACTGTAGCCAGGATTATTACGAAATGTATATGTATAGATTATTTTGTATTGAACAGAGCAGAGTAAAAAAATATAAAATATAACTCACTTGATTCTGTCAGAGATAATCTCTGTCTTTGAATTTCGCTTAGCTGGAATCATTGAGTGTATTGGACCGTGCGTCGGGCTGGTTGACGGCTCGGAAGATGCAGAAGGAGGTGAACATGACCCTGAGCTGGAAAGACTGAACGCTCTGGTCCTGCCGTCCGCGGCAGCCGCCGGGGTGCGCCCTGATCTGGTTCGTCTACGTCGCTTCTTATCTTCATCGGTGCGAGCGATGGTCCCAAGCGGCGCCCAGTCCAGATCCTTCTTCAAATGCCCTCGGCCGCAACGACAATTGCAAGCCTTAAATGCCAAATCGTAACCCTTCTTCGTCCATAAATTCTGATGTCGCTGTCGCTCAGACCACGAACGGGCCCTGCCGCAAGACTTAAGATATGCTAGAACTCCGGCTTCCCATTGATCAAAACAGTCTCTGTGCATGTACCGGCCGGCCGAGCACGTGTCATTATTGCAAAGCACGCGAACAGCGTCCTCGACGCGCACCGGCTCCCGGGGGCGAAGGCACTCGCCGGGAACACAGCACCCTTGGACCTCCTCGGCATCGCGTTCACCGGTAGCCCCTTGCCGGCGAGGAGCCATGACACGGCACGCGAGTTTACAAAATGAAATCGAATTTGCCGCCGTAAAATACGAATACGTCACGCGAGACACATGCTCCCTACAGCGCGCGCGGCCGACTAATAACCGCGAGTGAACGAAAGCGAAATTTCAAGAGCGCGCTGCGACGCCGCGCGACGCTGTTGCCGCCGCCTCCGCGCCGCAGCCCGCTCGGGCGCTCGCTTGCAGCGGAGCGGGGCTGACCTTGCGCGGCGCGGGCGGGCCGCGGAGGTGCAACGAGGGGCGGGCCAGACACGCCGCGCGGCAGTGGCAGTGGGGAGAAAGTGCCTGCAGAATTTCACTTTCGCGGGTTGCGATGCGTCTGCAGCAGCAAAGAGGACGATGCAGATGCAGCAGTAGGCCCCCTCTTTGCCTAAGTTTGCTTTAGTAAAGAAAAATTAGGCATATTAATATTTTTTTAGTATGGGTAGTACAGTATGTAGCATGAGAAACTACTACTATGTGGTACTACTATCTTCCTACTTCGTAGTTCACTTTATTAGTAAGTTCTTAAGATAATTACTTACCTATTTAATATTGGTAATTTTTCACGGAATAGGTAGGTGGTTATTCTGTACGTGCACTGAGGGTTCTGGTGTCATATGTTTAAAATTTGTTTTAGTCACGAGAAGTTAACAGCATTTGTTGTGCTACAAAAATTTCAATTTTTTTACATAAAAGTCTAAAATCGGCAAGTGAATCGGCCGTTAATTTATAAGTACATATCTATAAGTAATAAAATTGAAACTGGCCGATGTCTGTCATAGAAGATATTTAAGAAAAATTATATATTTATATATAAGTCATCTGTGAGTGGTCTTTATAAGAGCAAATAACGCTTTTTAAAAAAAACAATTATCTTTAGAATTATTGTTTGTATGTCTGCCTGTCTGTATGTTTTCACGCACCTCACACATAATCCATACTGCACCAAACTAAATGCGGTTTTCACAATTGTATTGCGAGAGGTCTGTTAAAATCTGATACATGTTCTATCTCGATATGCCACCTAGAAGCCGAGATTTACCTTAAAAACAAAATCAAGAAGTTGCCGTGAGAATCCCATGCCGATAACCGAATTTAGCGTGGGCGGAGCCATGGGCAAAAGCTAGCTTACTTAAATTTAGAGAAAAAACACTTTTGTATTCTGCTACCAAATAACAATCCACCTGCTGGGGTATGAAAAAAGTGGACTTCTCTTTCATGTAACTACCTATGCCCCTGCTAAAAATATTATAAGCACTCGTATTTGAATATTCGGTTTCTAGATAAATTATCTTAATTTGATGGTATATTAATATGACTCGTTCTTATGAGCTAACTTATAGATCCGAGTAATCAAATCAAAAAACACAATAATTGCTTAGGTTATTTCTAATATAATATATAAATATAATATAATATATAAAAATCCGTAGTTTAAGTATGGTGTGGTCTGACATTCAAAACATTGATGCTGTCATGATTTCGACTGAACAAATTGGAGTGCGGTCCAGGTACGATAAACAACGACTATATACGACCAAATATGACCATATGACGTCACAACCACGGGTCCACGACGTGAATCTAAAATAATCCAACTTAAATCAACAGAATCCAAAAAACCACTGCTCATAGCATGGTTTTTCTTTTTTTTTGTTGTTTTATTTGTCACTGTCAGATATCAGGGCGTAAATAAATACATGAATTTTGTTATGTTTTATATTCGTTAAACTAGTTGTAAAACTGATTCATCTTTACTTAAAAATCACAATTGATTGCCAGAAAACCTTAGAACAAGCAGAAATCTACAGTTTACGAAAGTAAATAAACTTTAACTGCCACTGTCAAATTTAGATGTTTAACTACAACAAAAACCAACTTAATATAACTTAATACTCGGTATTTTCTGGTTGTTTCCTGGACCGTACCCTTGATTTTTTGAAAAATCCTATTTTGATACGAGAAGTTTTGTTTAAATTGCCGTCAACTTTGAAATATCAATGGGGCATCGATAAATATCGCCGAGGATGGACTCAAGTGTCATTACAACATGTTGCAGAGTGGTTAATGGAGACCGCTAAATCGATTGAATTTGTTCCTAACGTCACGTCTCGCGGACCTACTACTGGTTCACATTTAACATACAAGAAGCCATATTTAAAGGTGAGCGAAATTTTTCTGTTATGCCTACGGCTAAGAACAACAAACTGACAAGAGATTGTTTTATGTGTAAGGGCAGTCACGAACTACATAAATGTCCAGATTTTTTACGACTTTCTGTTGATGACAGATGGAAGTACGTAACAGAATCGAAACCTTGCTTCTTTTGTCTGTCGCCTAGCCACCAGCTACGACTATGTAAAACAAGATCAAAATTTACGGTAAATTATTGACAGCTCGAGATCACGTGAGGATTTAGCTGCCTTGGAAATTTTAAAGGCCACTACGCGATTAGTAGATGGGAGACAGGCTTACTATCGTGAAGTAAAATGACTACACTGCCTGACAGCTATAAGCTAGCACGTCTTCGTCTACGTAGTCTACAAAAAAAATATCCAAGTTTCCGGATTTTGGCAGTCAATACCACTAGATGATTGACGACTATATAAAAAATGGTTATGCATCCAAATTGACGACAACTGAAGCTGAAAATAAACGTAAGAAGACTTGGTACTTACCACATTTTGCCGTGTTTAATCTTAACAAGCCAAATAAGTTAAGGTTTGTACTAAATGCTGCTGCCAAATGCAATGGGAAGTCTTTGAATGATTTTCTTTTACCGGGACCAAACTTTCTGAACTCACTGCCTGGTATTCTTTTGAGTTTTAGATGTCACCGTTATGCCGTCACGGGAGACATCCAAGAAATGTTTCATCAAATTCTGACTTAAGAAGAAGATCGGCAAGCGCAGCGTTTCCTTTGGGGAACCGACGAATATAGGATGAATGTCATGAATTTTGGTGTAGTTTGCTCACCATCTTCTGCTCAGTTTGTGAAAAAAATAAATGCCGAAAGTTTTGAAGATACGTATTCACAAGCAGTTGACGCTATCATACATCATCACTACATGGATGATTTTATACAATCCGTTCCGACAGAACACGATGCCATAGAACTTGTTCATGACGTTATTTATATACACAAGCAAGAAGGTTTTAATATGACTGGTTCTACGAGTAATTCTACAGCAGTTTTACAACACCTACCGGAAGAAAAACTTTTATCTTCAGCCCTAAAGACACTAAATAGCAGAATCAGTGGCTGAGAGGGTTCTCGACACTCATTGGGAGCCGATTAAGGACAATTTTATTTTGAAGTTGAGGCTAGATAGCGTTCTAGACGAAAAAAAAAGTGATGCACATAGGCCTACTAAGCGACAGATATTGAAAACAATGATGTCTATTTTTGATCCTCTTGGCTTTTATTATTTATGACAATGAGCGCGCGCATAACTTTTCAAGACATTTGGCGAACTAAAATTGGCTGGGATGACGACATAGGTACGGAGATAAATCAACGATGGATGTCTTGGCTGGGTTGTCTTGCTCGTTTAGCTGAATTACGAAACCCACGTTGGTTTTTGACTCCTGATAATCAACCATTACAGCCAGTTGAAATACACGTTTTTTTGTGACGCAAGCTCACGAGCCTTTGAAAGTGTTGCATATTTGAGATCACACTTTACAGATAGTACTTTTCACATCTTTGTAATTATGGCACGCGGAAGAGTAGCACCGTTGAAGACTTTAAGTGTACCTAGGTTAGAACTTCAAGCAGCAGTTTTGGGTACAAGAATGTCGCAAGATATCAAAAAGTATATACGTATAGCTATAAGTCGAGTAGTTTACTGGTCTGATTCAAAAACTGTCTTGCGTTGGATTCGTTCTGATACTGGTAGATTCAAACCAATCGTCGCACATCGCATTTGTAAAATCGCTGATACAACTGATCCTATCGAATAGAGATAGGTTCCTTCCCATTTGAATCATGTAGATGACATGACTAGGGAAAATCCAAGTGACAACGGAGCTAGATGGATCAGTGGTCCTAATTTTCTGAAACAATCTGAAGACAACTGGCCTGTTGAATTAAATGACGATTTGCCACTCAATGATAACCCTGAAATTAAATCAATTTTTTTGACTACATCAGCAACAGAAAACAGTTTACCAGACGATAAAAGGTTTTCAAATTATTGGCGTCTAATCAGATCTCCAGCACTTATAATTAGAAAACAGGAGATACCCAAGAAATTGAAGAAGCAGAGAAAAGGTGCCAAAAGAGAGCCAGAAAAGAAGTTTTCCTGCTGAATTGTCGGGACAAATTGACAAAGAATGTAGGTTATTCCAATTGACTCCCTTTTAAGATGCGGACAGTCTGTTGAGAATAAAAAGTCGAATAGATGCAGCCAATGTAAATTATGACAGGAAATACCCTATAGTCTTATGGCCAAAAGAAAATTATGTCAAACTGCTAGGCTACAAGTACCACAAAGACGCCAAACGTGTTGGGAAAGAGATGGTCTTGAATAATTTACAACAAAGGTTTTAGGATAATAAGAGGACGTCCAGCTGTGCAGAGAGCATGGAGAGACCTGCAAACTGCGAACTGCAAAAAACAAACGAGCTAGCCTATTTCGCCAATTATGGGACAAATTCCTGAAGGTCGGTATACTACTAATGCCAGAGTATTTGCTATAACTGGATTGGACTATTTTGGGCCAATGACGGTCAAAGTAGGGCGAAGACACGAAAAACGCTATGGTGCTCTGTGCACTTGCACGGGGGATGTTCGGAGAGATTAGTGCGATCTGTTAAGATGGCACTGAAAAAGACTTTAACCGAAAGAACACCAAACACTACTAACAGCTCTTACAGAAACGGAATTTATGATAAACAACAGACCGCTAACACATGTTTCTGTTGACAAAGATGACGACCCTCCTTTGACAATCTACAGCGAAATTCATAGCCTAAGTGAATAGTGGCACAAGTTTATCCTGGAACTGATGGGCAGTTTAGAATAATAGATGTTAGGACAACGCTTGGAACGTATAAGAGACTTGTGACAATATTATCAAAACTGGATATAAGACCTCCTGACAAGCAGAACTAGATTATTATTGACTTCGTTTACTCTGACTTAATTTTGAAGTTGACAAGACTATATTACTTGTTCTGGATTGACTGAGCTATCGATGACGACTTGACAGGTGACAAAAACCCCCATATCCTGACAAAAGTATTGACCTTCCAATACTGGGGGTGGAAATGCTACAAACTCCTTGGTGACTTGACTGATTTATGACTGACACTTTGAAATATGAAGGAGAATTTGACTTTCGGACGATTACATATAAGACAACATTGTACAAGTTGAAAAAGACCTAATAAATCTGAATAAGACACAATAGCTTGCTTATTTAATCTTACATAAGGTGATTTAGGGTTTTTGAAAAAATCACCCCTTTTTTACGAAATCTCGTTAATATCCAAATCTCGCCGGATCTCGACTCGGTTTTGCACGAGATCTCGACACCAGCTTCAACACGCGCGATCTCGAATCGCGAAATTGGGCTCGAGATGGCATCCCCCAGTACGGATGATAGGTGACTAAATTATTGGAAATAATGATTCTTCATCCCAAAAATTTAATTTTGTTCTTACAACACAGCTACATATTTGACAGTCCTAACCATCTGTCAGTATTTAAGATGATAGGTTTACTTATATCGTTTCGTTGCGTTTCGATTTATCAACTAAATTTTAGTTGACTAAAAATTAAACCTCAGTGATTCGCCCTTCGAGATTAAACTTTAATTTAAAGTGTAAGTGTAAATCATTTTCAAAAAACCGCTGGTTGGTCAGGAAGCTTACAGATTATCGCGCGATTTTATAATCGAGATGTGGCTGTGGACTTTGATGAGGCAATTGTCCGCTCTTTTGCACAGGGTACTGGGTTTTGATCATTTAACAATAAAATCATATGATATACATATATATAATACATTTTCTCCATTACTTCGTATATTATATTTTCGTTTATCCACCTTTTGCCTATGCTATTTCGTGACACTCTAAACATCCTACAAGTAAATTAAAGTGTAATCTCGAACGGCGAATCACCGAAGTTTAAAAGAAAGTCAAACGACTTTACCTGTAAGTGACGTTCAATGACTATTAAACGATGTGATTACAACCCTCCCGACCTAAATAAGACTTTGTCTTGGTCTTGCCCTTAACCACTGTAGACCACGAAATAGCACAGAGCACACATGGCCCGTATGGGGTAAACGTATGAAATACCCTCAAGTTAGATAACATTTTTTGTTCTCATATGTTGCTCTAAAATATTGTACGATGGCTGCACCTGTGCGTGCTACTACAAGTAAATTAAAGTGTTATCTCTGGGGCGAATCACATCGTTTAATAGTAGTCGAACGTCACCTACAGGTAAGTTCGTTTGACTTTCTAATAACTGATATTTTAATGGTGATAGTAGTTAATTCTTAGCGATACACCAAACCACAGACATATCATATTGGTATGTTAATGAATAGAATAACGATTAAATCTTACGACGGTTTCATTAACATCGATAATTTTATATCTAAAAGTCAGTTAATTCTTTGCGATACTTCGAAATATAAAACATTCATGGTCATGGGTACTCATGGAGATTGAAGGATAATAGTCCTTTTCTTCATTGCTTTATCCTAGGAAATTTAATAAACCATGTACTTAGTCCGTTTTCCACAATACAGCATCTTCACACGATTTTAGTATATATTTTTTCACATCTTAAAAAAATATAAGAAAATGGGATTTAGGTACAACTGATACCCTTGTTTAAACTCAGACGGAAGGCGTGGCTTCTGATTTTATTCGTTTTTTTCGTGTGTTGTTTCGTGACACGTATATTCAATTCAAAAATGTATATTTCTTAGCAATATATATACTCCTTCCTTAAAAGGCAATTTCCGTCTTCATGGAAGACTACAAATGTGCACCCGGTGCCCAAAAAGGGCGATAAATCAGATCCATCGAATTACAGGCCTATCGCTATTACCTCTCTCTTCTCCAAGGTGAAGCTTGTGATCAACACACAGCTTCTGGGATACCTAGAAAAACATGACCTGATCAGCGACCGTCAATATGGCTGTCGCCACGGTCGCTCAACTGATGACCTTCTCGTGTATCTCACACACCGATGGGCATTAGCCATTGAGAGTCAGAGGGAGGCATTGGCATGTAGCCTGGACATAGCGAAGGCGTTCGATCGGGTCTGGCACCGGGGTCTTCTATCGGAGTTGCCATCTTACGGAGTGCCCTAGGGTTTGTGCAAATGGGTGGCTAGCTTTTTTTGTACAAACGCATTAGAGCCGTAGTTGACGGTAGTTGCTCTGATAGCATGGACATTAATGCTGGTTTCCCGCAAGGCTCAGTGCTGTGTCCTACGCTAGTTTTACTGCATATCAATGATATGTTGAACATCAACAACATACATTGCTATGCAGATGATAGTACTGGAGACGCTTATTATACGAGTCGAACAAGCATCCCTCGTTCCGTTGTGGAGGAAAATCGTAAAGAACTTGTGTCTCAACACGAGATCACTCAGTCCAAGTCTGGGGACGGGAAAACTTGGACCAATTCAACCCTAAAAAGTCTGCGCGTTCACCGCTAAGAAAACCCCCCCCAAACTGTGGTCCCACAATTCCAGAACAATCCCCTCTCCATCTTCAAGAGCATTGGGATGCTTGGTGTTGACATCACCAGCGATGTTCAGTTTCGAGATCATCTGCAGGATAAGGTGTAGCTGGCGTCCAAAAAACTTGGTGTACTCAAAATCTTTGAACGTTGCGAAAGAATCCTGATGGACGGCCTGGTGAAGGAGGTAGAAGGTACCTTAATAACCAAAATACTGATTCCACAAAACTTTCAGCTCTCTAAAGCTTCTAAACTGAATGCAAAGGTTGCACCTTTTTCAATGATAATTTGCAGCTAAAAATAGAGATGAACCATTGGAAAGTATGCAAAATCAGCTTGGCGTAGGGATAGCGTAGCTTGCTAACTTAACAAAAAAAAGTTGGTTGTCACAGAAAGGAAGGGAAAACATTTTACAACTTAGATTTGTAAGCTGCCTTCGTGGCATTAAAGTGTTTTTGTAAAAACAGTAATCATTCAAAAGTTAATTTTGGGCCTTTTTCTCTTTTAAATAATATTAAAAGGCATTAGAAAGATCATAAATCAAGAGGCGACTGCTATATTAGTAGTTCCTTACAGGCCAAACCAACCGTGGTTTCCGCTGTTGATGTCTTTGACTACTTCAAAAGTATTATATTTTGGACCAGATGAAAATATGTTACTCTCTCCTTTCAGAACACCACACCCCTTATGGCCCAGTCTGACCCTGGCGTAAGCAACATTATCCGGAAAGCTTTTACCGAACAGTCTCCAGATTTTGTCCGGTCGATATAATGATAAAATCCTTGCCTAAAAGTACAATTCAACAATACGGCATACAAAAAATGGTTTCCCTTTTGTAAGCCAAATAATTTGGATCCCGTTAATGTAACCATTCCGGAACTTCTAAAGTTTCTCATAAGTCAATTTGAAAATGGAGCACTAAAATCATTTAGATCTGAACATTAGCTTGTATTAGGTAAAGAAACCTGTATTCATAAAAATGTCAGCAGATTTTTAAAGGGGTTTTTTACACGTTTATGCAAACAATGTATTGGTACGTCACATATTGGAAGATGTGCAGCGGCGCAACGCATTATCACGTCCAGCGAAAAGTCGATTTATTGAGCACGACGTTATAGTACGGTGTCTGGCCATACTAATGCCTAGGAATTGGGTTGCTGTGCCATGAAACATCCAACTCACAAATTTTGGTGCTACATCGCATCGATTTCTTGCCATCCTTCCTTCACATGAACGTATTAAAATTAGACCTAACTTACCAAAATATCTTAATTCTTGGGACCCCAACGTTGTATTGTCTTATCTCTCAAATCAGTTTCCTAATAAGACATTGTCACTAGAGCTACATAATTACAAAAAATCTTGTAACCTTTCTTGCGTTGTCAACAGGACAACATTCAGACATCGATCATTAACATTAATAATATTGTGACAAATAAAACGTGTGTTTGTTTATATATTTAAAGATGAAGCAATTAATCATCAATGCCAATTAGGGCTTATCCAAGACTAAAAATTCCGTTTTTTCATGAAAATCTTTTATTTACCCAGCGAGAGCTCTATCAATCTTCCTAGAAAAGACACGTCACTTGCGAAATACCTTAGTATCAATCCGTTTTTACTTTAACTGTTAAAACATCTCCTAGGATGCAGCAACGAAGTATAATTTATAGTTAAAGAAACATACCTTAAGTGATCTTCAACCAAAATTATACGAGTTGTTTAACAATAACTAATGAAACAGTTTGAAATGGTATCTATCAATAACTAAATATCGAAAGTGTCCGATCGATTAAATGATTGATTAGTAATGCGTAAAATTATCTGAGAATCGTTGTATATTTGAAATGTATGTTCATTCGTGCCAAGTACGAAGATGTTGTTAAACTATTGGTGAGTTAAGTTTCTACTTGTTGGTGAGTTTTTTAATAATATATTTGTGGTAACTTTTTTCAACTTTTTATTTAGAATTCTTCCAAACCTGAATAGCGCTCCAATACTCGATTAAAGCACTAGTTGACAGGCCAAGAAAAAAACCATTCTACAGTGCAACAAACTTTTCAGACCCGATGTGGTCAAAAATCTAAAATACGGTCGCCATATAAAAATGGTGTGAACTTACGACGACACTAGCGACCATACAGCTAAGGTCAGAAGGTCAGAAAAGTTTGTTGCACTATAGTTTGGTGTTGTAATTGTGAATTTTATCACTTACAACTGCCAACGACAATGGAATTACATACTTACTTACCTTATCTTAATCTTATTGCTAAAAGTCTAAAATAGGTGTAGGGTTTCGCGTTGTTGAGGGCAAAACGTATAAAGGACATCTTGCCTTTCGCGATCTAGTTTTTAAGTCTTGAGAGGCGTACACATTAGTACTACGGCCATAACTAAAAGTATACCATGTCAGCTTGGCTCATTACAGCCAGACATTTATAACTAAATACAAACATTGTACATTTCTATGGGCAGATTTATATAACATCAAGCCAATAAAATCACTTAAACTGGGAAACTTAACAAATAGATGTTAATCGTGGATAACGAGGTTATAATAAAACTTCACACAGTTCAAAATTTTAATCGTGTTCTTTAGCATGTGGCTAACTGTAGCTATTTCAGATTTTTCCAGAACTGAACTTTTGTTTTGACAGTCATATAAATAAAGATCTGTGTATTATTTCTTATACTATGCTTGAGTCTTGAGTCTTGACCCATTTAAGGAAGTATCTTATATGTCCTGCCTGACTTGAATAACTCTTTTCTAAAACAAACTCCATGGGAGCGGTAATGGTACCTATACGCATAGGTACACTTACGTAACAAATGAAAACTTGCTTTACCATTCATGTGAATTTAATAATGACGATTCATAAAACGCGCACGTGTGTTAACTATAGGGATATGTATAAAAGGGCCACAACAAAGCGCCTAGCGTGCTTGTAAGGAAGGAACCGGTCCAACTTGAGAGACCGGCACTAAAGAATAAAACCGGCACCTGGATTACGGAAAACACGTGAGGAATAGTAAGATTGGTTTTTTTACATTGCGTGTTTTGTGATGCAATAAAAAAACATCTGAGTTTTCGGCAAGCATTGTAAAATTTTTTTTTTGCTGGTGACCGTTAGTATCTCTGGGGTCATTTCCTCAAAAGGTAGTAGGGAAATCCAATAGAACATATGTGTGACCCAATTCTAAATCCAATTTGTACCGCCAGGTGTTACGTGCATTTCTTTGCTTTATATCGCAAGGGGACATTCAGGAACACGTGTACCGAAACTGACCTATTTTTAATATTCGTCTTTATAACAAGCTATTCACTTTTATGTTAAACAGTTTAAGGAAGGAAATCGAGTAAAAACAATTTTTGAAGCTGCATACATTTGTGGCTAAGGAATTGCGTCTCAAACAAAACATAAAGAGATGTTATTACGACGCTTTTGTTTGTTGTGATGGAATGAAAAGTCCACACATCTGGGTAGCCTAATCTAAATACCAATTGAATATCATGAGCGGAAAAATTGGGAACATAATAAATTCTTCGGACAGAATTTTACGTTTCGTCGTGTTTTGAATAAATTCCGTTATTTCATTCATATGATTACTACCTCTGACAAAATAGATATAGGTAGTATACTTATGTAAATGTAGGTTCGAACCCGGCGTGCACCTACCAATTGTTTTTTTTTCACACCAAAACACACGTAGCAAGTGCGTAAAAGAACCCACCACAAGAAGAAGACGTATATGAATACTAAGTACGCAATCCGCACTGGGCCCGCGTGATGGTCTTTGGTCCAAATCGCCCAGGCCTTGGGCCTTTAAGAATCTGTTTTTAGTAGATACAAAATATTATACACTTCATGAGACTGTGTAGTTTAAACAAGCGAACTGTTTTGTATATATGTGTAATAAATTTTGTATATATGTGCATGAATTCCCTGCCCATGGCGAGCGGCGCGATGATAGAATGTAACCATGGAGATCATTTCGAACAATTCCTCATACAACATCCCATTATACAAGCGCTATAACACACAAAGAAAGAAAAAGTCTCTCCTCAGACTTAAGGGTTCGATACGGCTTGTGAGTTAGGAATCGTCGACGATTCTCTTACCCCGTCGTTGAACCGTGTCTAAAGTGCCAAGATGGTATCCGGGTTGCACCCACCCAGTGATGGCAGCAGTACGCCAAATTTTAAAAATGCTATTTTATTTAAATACGTTTCATTTATATAAAAAAAGAAAAGTATAAAATTTTTAAAAAAAATCAGCATACTAAGTATAATTTCAGAACGCAAACTATGCGTATTTTCTCTAGTTAAAAACACATAAAAATATCGTTCGTATCAATAGATTTAAATAAAATCGGATATTTTTATGTACCATAAAAAAATATAATAAAAAATATAATAAAATAAATTATATAATAATTTGAGCAAGTGTAGATACAATTTGCTTCTTAAAAACACTTTTGTCAATATTAAATTTTAAAGAAGTGTCATCACTAATGATACATCCTTGCACAGATTCTGTACAGAGAAAGGGCACTTGTATAAATTAAAATAGAATAACATTGATGAATCCCTATTATCTATTATCTTTGTCGTTGGTTTTGGTTGTGGAACTGCTTTTTGTAAAACCAAAATATGTAGCAAAACGCAAAGTCGAACCCTAATTGCACTGATTAATATTTTCTTTAGTTTTTTAATAAGTAGCAAATACACACAAACAAATACAAAAACCTTTTGAGTTATAGATAGAGATATAGTATCTACGTTGAAAGTTAACATGCAACAAGCAAGTAAAAGTAAGTCTATTTTTACTTCCTGGCGATAACACAAGACACTAATGTTTTCGTTGTGGAGCTACCTTTTGTAAAACCAAAAAATGCAACATACGGCGAAGTTGAACTCTCATTAATATTTTCTTTAGATTTTTACAAAGTAGAAAATAAACAAACAATTACACAAATACACAAACCTTTGTGAGTTATAGATACAGACATAGTATCTTAGTTGAAAGTTAACACTAAACAAGCAAGTAAAAATAAATCCTTCTTTTACTTCCTGACAATAGCACAAGACACTAATGTTATCGTTGCCATAAGTTTTGGTTGTGGAACTGCCTTTTGTAAAACCAAAATATTTAGTAGAACGCAAAGTCTCATTGCATCTATATATTCTTGAGTTTTTTAAAGTAGCAAATACACACAAACTTTAGTTTAGTAATTAATAATATCAGTTTGGCACCGGAATAGTTAATAGTTACCATCAAACAAAAAAGTGAAAATAAGTTTACATAATTTCTTTAATAACCACTTAATTAGATGGATTTCTTATAGATACAACAAGTACAAGTAAAAATAACAACAGACGTTGTATAATTTTTACATAAAGCCCCCATTTCCTTTACAATCAACCAAGCGGATACGACGTAAACGTAAGAACAGAAACAAGTTTTCAAAAGGTAGAGTTATGTTTCAAGAGATATTCTGTTATATTTATATATAGTGGTAACAAAGGTTCCGTATACATTAATTTCTTTATAAAAATACCTTCAATTTCATATGCCGTACTAATCTTAAAATATTTCATTTTTCGTTGCAAAATGCTTGTGAAATAATGAGAAAGTGAGTAAGATAGAGCAAATGCGATCAGATCCCTAAGGCAAGTGTACTTAGCGGCTATAGTGGACATAGAAATCATGTAACCCGACAAAATAGGTACATTGGTTGCAGATCATTTGGTAAGGTTACATAAAAAATAAATATCTACTGGATTCGGTTAGATACTAACGAATGTATGATGGCTGTCGCAGCTGTCCACACTTGTCTGTGTGTCTGGGTTTCTGGTCAAAAATAGTAATAGTAATTTAAAAATAGAGTAAAAATTCAGGAGTTTTAATTTTTAGTCAATGTTAAGGTAGCTCTTGATAAACCATACTAATGTGTAAAGCCGTTACATAAATTGGTATAACTACAAAAAGGCAAAAATCTGCATGTCCTCAGGCTATAAATTCATCAGGTTTCTGGTATTTCGTAGAAGCTGCCAAGTTGCCTGCGGCTTTGTTTTGAAGACTGGTTATATTGTATTGAAGTTGTACGTCTTCAGTTGATATTAAATTGCATTATAATGTATGACAATAAATAATGTTGTATTTTATTTATAGCATGGCATCCGTTAAATAATAAATCACATAGATATTTGAGTTTAGGAAACAAAATATCATTTGTGCTTGGAATTTATAATATGATTCTACAATAGCTTCTTAGCTGTTGTTAGTATAAACATATATATACACACCGGCACAATTAGCGGAACAGAAAAAAAAGTGAGACTATGAGATAATAACGCATATATTTGACGAAAATGTAATTAGACACAAAATAACAAATTGATTAACATCATTTAACAACGACTTTGAAAAGTCTTCGTTATTTTTTATTGAAAAATAAAGAAATTTGAAATAAGTGAAATTTTTGGATGATTATGAACCATCACAAAAAATAAAAAAAATTAAGCATTAAATGATTTAACAATAAAATTAAAGCAAAATTAATAACGAGTGTTTCCCCCTCTTGCTCTGATTACGGTTTCCATTCGTCTGGGCATGCTACAGATTATGTTATCGATGATTTCTTGAGGCAACCGCTCTCACTCCTCAAGTAATGCATTTCCAAGTTCATTCAGATTGTTGGGGGGTGGCATTCTGGATTTAACCCTTCTTTTTAGCAAGTCCCAGACATGCTCTATCAGACTCATATCGGGGGAATTTGCTAGCCACTGCATCACCGGTATACCTACGTGGCTCAGATATGCCTGTACCGATTGTGCACTATGAGCACGAGCATTATCTTGCATTAGAATAAAGTCGACACCAATAAATGGGGCAAATGGTACAACATGTTCTTCTAAAATGTCTCTGATGTATCGATCTGCTGTCATGGTCCCTCCTGTGACTATCACTAACTCCATGCGAGCTCCCAAACATATCCCTCCCCAAACCATAATCGAGCCGCCACCATAAGCCACTGTGTGTTCAAAATTAGACTGTATGTGGCGTTCTCCTTTGCGTCTCCATATTCGCTGTCTCCCATCGATCTGTTTTAAAAGAACTCTGCACTCATCAGTAAAGAGAACCTGCTGCCATTTTAAAATCCTGCTTTTGTGTTCCGCTAATTGTGCCGGTGTGTATATAATTCCGAATATTTATTTTTATTAAAACATATATATTTACACAGAATAAGTATATTTTCTATCGATATACTTATAGGTATATTGCAAATCCCATTTCGCTGTTACTTTTATTTTATTAAGGAAGCAAAATCTAATTCTATAAATATTTGTGGTTTTAAACCAAAGTCATAATAATAAATATTAGCACCACAAGAAAACTTCTCAACTACTGGCTTTTAATCACATTACCGTAAATTTGCTATGTGATCACCATAGAAAGAACTGCTGTATATTTCAGACAAAACAACATAAATGTCGTCCACCACAGTCAGAAAAATTAGGGACATAGATATATATTACATACTAACTTATTAATTTAATTAACAAAACGGATCCCTAAACCCTCATTTATATGACCCACATCTAAGGTATAATTGTTAAAGTATAAATTGCTTAATAACAACTTTTATAGGTCAGTGCATAATGATGGCAGGTGCATCGAAGCGTTCACCGGGCAGGGGTTGTTCAAGGTCTCTTGCAAAAATGTCGTTTTTGTTTTTTTGTTTTTGAGCACTGCGTGCGACTGCGCAGGTTCTGGGGTATATTTATACAAGAGGTGAACCAATGTGAGTGTGACTAACACATCTAAATTAATGTTTTGTTACACAGCCCTTGTTTATTTAGGTGTTGTCCAAGGTCGAACGCCATTAAAATAATGATTTGACAGGATTCAGTTTGTTGTCTTTTTGTTTTGTGCAGTCGTTTTTCTTTATATTTTATGGCGTTGTATTGAATTTACCTTATAGCAATATTTTCTGGGATAAAAAGGGCCAAAAGCATCTGAATAACATATAATAATATAATTTAACAATTAACTATTTGGCTTTTGGGCCGAATTTGATTGGAGTCTTTTTAAAATAGAAACATTGACTTTTGAAAGACTACTTGGATACATTTCAACATTTGAATCACCGTGAAAATATCTTTGTCTAAGATTTACAGGAAATAGAAATAGGTATATTGATTTTTTTTTTTGGTTTTCGGAAGAATCATAATAAAGATTTGCATACGTTTCAATATTAATGATGTAAATATAGAATAATATAAAGAAAAAAGGTATAAAATGAAATTATTGGTTTTTGATAATACACTATAAATTGATCCAAGATTTTTAGCATGTAAAGAATTAGGTTCGATGAAAAAAACGAAATACGTATTAGATTTGTTTAAATAACGTTAATCCATCAGCAATCGATAAAACGCCAAAACAATAGGTAGGTACCTATATAACTTTTGGGTAGAAGTTGTCGAGCTTGAAAACACAGAATATGTTAAATGTTATATTTATCACACTAGAAGTGAAAAATAACACCTAGTTAATATTTTTGTAATTAGGTAGTGATCAAAACTTATATTGATTATCTTATATCTACATATTTAACATTAATTGAAGTATGCATTACAGAACTTTGTTTAGCTAAATTTACTAGCTTGTAAAGATATTGCCAATGGGCACGAAGCTCGGAGCCTTAGGCAATACGTGTCTGAAAATGAGAATAACTTGGTTGAGCAGCCAAAAAAGTTTTCCTCCAGCCCTTAGACGACTGTCAATGACATACTGTTAGCCAGCTCAATGTCGTTGCGCAAACTATGGATAGAGCTACGCTAAGTGTGGGATGGGATGACCACCTAATATCTTGATTTAAAACTTTAACCAACACGTAGCTTAGCGGGAAAAACCATGAGGCGTAGCTTTTATATGCCATGTGTATTACATATCCTATGAATGTCAAACTTATAGCAAAAAATATAACATGTGAATATAAACTACTTATACGTAATCTTTGTTTAAAGATGATGTCAATACAATTCTCTTGCGCATTCGAGTTGGACGTAAGTAACAGATGGAGAGGCTAAAGTACAATGCTGAAAGACATAAATTTCCATCGCTCATTTAATGACTATTGTAACATTTGAAACTGATGAAAGCAAAGACAACCTCAAAGCATTTAGCACGAGCTATTTATCAACCTCTATAACAGAATTGGTTGCATATTTTGAATCTTTAATTCTTTGATCGTCTGACCAATACTTGCGTTGTAGCATTCTCCGACAACACATATACCTAAGTAAAGTGGTATTTTCGCTATAGGTATCCCGTCCCGTGGAACCGGTGAGCCTTGATCTCACTAAGGGACCCTCGCGATCTGCCAGAGGTTAGCCTTGAGTTATTTTTAAACCAGCGCCGCTGCCTGCATTGCATTCGAATCCCGCCAAACTTCTTCCGAGTATTACATAATGCGAAATTATAGTTTGCCCTTTACGTACCCCATCTCCGCGAAAAGCGTGTGGCCCTGTCATTTTCGTTTTATAGCCTTTGTTTCGGCTCGCACGTATTTTATTCCTTTTCTCTGAATCGTAAAAGGAAGAGGCAATGAAGGGTTAGTGTTTTTTGTATAGTGGATTATTTATGGTGCGGAATAATGACAGCTTTCTTTCTGCGTCCGCTGCCGCGTAGTATTGAGAACAGCTGCATTTTCCGAAAATTTTGATACGATTCTACTTCCTCTAGTTTTTGTTGTTCTTGTTTATGATGTATTTGTTTGTTGTTTTATTTGCACCTTTATCTTTGTAGTGGGGTGTGAAAACTTTCTTTTCGATTGAGCCGTATTATCCTTTTTGTGTTTGTTCCACGTTAACAAACTCTATTCTATTATCACGGTGGCTTGCCTCTATTCCCTCTTTATTGTGTTGTTTGTGCAGCGAAAGGAATTGAAAACCCTTATAAATACCTGAGTATATGTTTGAAAAATATTTGCAGCTAGATTGATATAACTGGTTTCGTTTTATAAGTTGTACCTCTCGTGTCGCTCATGCAATAAAATATAATAAAATAAAGTTAAGATTTGAAAAAGATACATTAATATGTATTGCGACGTGTAGGTAATTGCAAATTGTAGGTATTTGGTGATTATATATACCATTTAACAAAATTTTGGTCTAACAAAGTAGGTTTATGTATGTAACCAAAGATGCTTTTTGAATTTAACGGTATTGCTTAATTAAAAATATTTAATAACACTAGCCGGAGATACAGTTTTAGTAGAATTTAGTACCCCACGTCGTTTATTTTTTTTAATATAAAAATATATGGGGTAAGAAATGTGGAGGGTTAAGAATCGTAAAGATAAAAATTTTGTATTTATTTTATTTAAGTTTTCGCATGCAGTAAGTGAGCGGCAGGAGTGTAGAAAAACGATATAATGAAGATGCCCCTAATGTCTGCTTAAGGTAAACAGGTGAAAGTTTTTGACGAAGTGTCTTACAGAACCCTACATAAATTCTTTAAGTAGATCTGAATTAGTTGTTTTAAAATTTTCACGACCCCTTCAGTGCAGAGTTTCTTGATTACGTATTTCATTTACCTGTTCTCTTATGAAGAGGGTGAGCATAGACAAAACGCCAAGTTTTGTTATACCTTATTACTAACAATGAACACGTAAATACACTAAAATTAACTGCAGTGTGTCATATACATAAGGATATGAGACGTATTTTTTCATACTTTATGTGCGAGTGATTTATAATAAAACTAACTTTTACTCGTGTTACCACCTACCCTTAATTTCGGTATCAGTGTAGGATTTCAACGGCAAATCCTGTTATAGAAAAAAAACCGACTCACTCTTGACTTTTTCAAGTAGCCCATAGCCTTTCTCGAAACTCAAACTATCTCCACGCCAAATTTCAGCTTAATCGGTACAGCGGTTTAAGCGTGAAGAGGTAACAGATAGACAGACTGACAGACAGAGACGCATTTATAATATTAGAATTGGTCATTTTTGTTGTTTTTAAGAGTTTAACGTTTCTACTGTTATATAGACATAACTTATATTTTTTTGCTATAAATGCAGGTAATACAAATCCCACCAAAAACATTTTTATGCAAAATGTTGCCAAGACGAGATCATATGGCGCGCATAGTCAAGTTACTAGATCTCATGTAGAGCCAAACTTACCCTACACGCCCTAACTCTACAAGCCCTAACTTAATAAACTCTACACCTTTGTCAAAATATGTGGTTTGGCCGTTTCGTTTCTACAAGAACTATTGTAAATCAACAAAATTTATGAACAGTGAATAAATTTTTACCTTACACTCATGTGACGGTATATATATCTATATATATATATATATACTGTTTGACTGATCACTCAAAACTTGGGATATCGAAATGTTTTTTTAATGTAGTTAATAAATTTCTTTGAAATGGGCCCGAACTAAGTTAAATTTACGCAAATCGGTCTAATTCCCAACATAGTTTGCCTCATTCAAAATGGAATTTAAAAGGGCCTATTCTCGATATTATTCGACTAATTAAAACCAATCGACAAAAAGCTATGCTTTGAATCTCGACTATGTTACCGTATCGAGTCTATATCGATAAAACCTACCATGTTTTTGTAAGAAGCACGTTTCTAAGAACAGTGTGTTGCTTCTTAAATTTCAACGCCCTCTATTGCATAACTAACCGATTGTAAAACAATATTCACATTGTAGCCGTCTATTGACCTGACCTTAATCAAATTCGTGGAAACAAAAGCTTTATTCGTTTGTTATCTGTTGTTTATTTCAGTTATTCTATATCTACGACTAAAATACGTCGTTAAAATTCCTTAATGGTATTTATTTTTTGAATGTCACCAAACTTATTTTTGATGTGTTTCGCTTAATAATTCCTTTATAGAAACTGAATTATCACGGTATAAACGCTCGATCAAGTCTCAGTACAGTGGGGCTAACTGTTGACAAAAATTTCAATCCCCCCGTAAATTTGGCATCAAATAAATCACATTTTAAAGCCAAAAAATTAAAAAAGTATTATTAGGACTACACATCATAAATTTGGATGTTGGAGGTAATTTCCGAAATTACTCATCCAATTCCAAAAAAATCTTTTACAATATTGCTTAAACTATATTTCGTTTTGTATATAATATTTTTTTAATTCAAAATATCCATATTTGCAAGTTAAGATGGAAGTAAACATAAACTATTCATTAACGTTACAACAAAACTATTTATATGATCTGATCCTTGGCGCAGGGATAGGACAGAAGAAAATATAAAACACTTTTTATCCTAATCAAGAGTTCCCACGACAATATTTTTTTCTGCGGGACACTATTCCTAACGTCATAGCGCTACTTAAAATTAACTTGATTTTCGGGATAGAGATAGCTGTAAGGACCGAGAAAGCGCCAGAAACCGTGGGTATCGCCTAGTTTAAATAAAATAACAGTGACATGAATGGACATGGCAAACCCAAACTATGAAGAGTTATTTATGTAACTGCGGTACTTACTTTAAAAAACCGCACAAATGCGAGTAGAACTTGTGCATTAAGGATTCCGTAGGTACCGTATAAAAATTTTGTATTTGTGATTGGTTGAGTTTCATAACATTTTAAACTTTCACGGTTATTATCGTATTTTTAAATCACACAGGAAACCATCGAAATACCCATATAAAATTTTAACCCAATCGGTTTAGCCGTATAGAAGTTATGTGAAAACGGAAGGATAATTCTTACTACCCGTTGTCCTATTACCCGTTCTCCCGTAAGAATGAAGCATAAAAAAGTACCTATGTTCATCAAGGATAATGTCGGCGTCTAATGGTAAAAGAATTTTTCAAATCGGTCCAGTAGTTTCGGAGCCTATTCAATACAAACAATCAAATCTTTCCTCTTTATAATATTATTAGTATAGATATGTTTATAGGTATGTTACCTACACTATGTAAAAATGTCGGAAACTCAATGAAATATAGACATATGGTTAGATAAGTTTCTTGCTTAACAAATCATTATTTCATTTTTTGGAGCAGTTTCCTTTTGTTTGTCAAATAATGGCAACAGAAAGGCATTTAGTGTTTGTATTATTATTCTGTTAGTGAATACAGTATATTTTCACTGAATAAAAATAAGTGACAATACATTTATTATAATAACGTTATTGTTTGCGGTCATCAAGAATGAATTGTTTCAGAGAGATAAGTACCATCGTCGTTTAACTCAAATTCGCCTTTACCGGTATTACCGGTAACGTAAATATGAATTTTTGCTTTTTTAGTCTGTGCTTCCTCCCTTCTTGCCAATGATTGTTACTAGTGACTTTGAATAGTAGCTTAGTTTTAGTCACAATAATAAACCGGTTTATGTAAGCTACATGTGATTTATTAAACGAATATCATCCGTCATGAACACATTAATAAGGAAATCTGTTTCTGAAGTAGGTACAAGAAAAAAATACTCAGATTATATGGTGTATTTTTTGTTTGAAGTTACGAGCGAGGATGTTATAAAGACGAGCGCTCTAATTATAATATACAAACATAGAAAATAATACATTTTGACCATCAATCAAATAGTAGTGCGTAGTCCGTTAAGGCGACGTCGTAAGATAATTTTATTTTTATCTAGTATGGTAACTGGAGTAGTTACGGGATTTAGTTTGTTATTCGGTTACCTGTTTTCGAAAACGTGTAGCAAGTAAAAACTAGACAAGACTGTAAATAAAAAATATATTTTAATTAAATAATATTACAAACATTACTTGCCGAATTCAAGTACCTACGTAAGTAGGGAATCACATAAAAATACGTAATAGTGGATCATAAAAAAAAGTTACTATCACAGCAGAACTAAACTAGTAACTAGCGTTATTAATAGGTAGGTACTGGTTTTAATTTACTCTAGCAATTGTGTTTTAGTACCTAGTACTTAATTCATAATGACATTATACACAATACGATGTTTTTATTATTGAAACCTTAATTAGGTTTTTTTTTGATAAGCGCATGATAATTAGCTACAGTGCATACTTATTTCTTATTTTTTTTACAACAAAAAAAAAATATTTCACAAATTTTTTAGATAACATTTTTTTGCATTTCCTCTAAGGCCAGATGTTATCTTGCCCTTAAATGTCAAAAAGTTCAATGTTAATGGCCAGTTACAGTTCTAGCTAATCACTATCAACGGTTATCAAAACCTTTTGTATCTGCCGCTCGCCTTTTTCTTCATCCAATTACCCCGACAATTAACAGATATTTATTGAATCAGTCTTCTTTGTGTTTATCGAAATACTTTTTTATGTTCCCACGCCGATGAGCCACATGTTTTTCATTGCGTATTTTTTTATTCTTGTTGTGTTACCAGTTCTGGCGACTTGCGACATCTTGTGACATAAATTAGAGCAAGTTTTGAATCACCTTGTGTTAGCAATAAAGCTCATTTTGTTTTGTGCCGTTTTTGTTACTCTAACCGAATTTAACAAATTTTTATTTTGTTTATAACTACAATTTGTATTTAAATTACTTATGTGTTTTTTTTATTGATATTGTTGTTGTATTAATTCTGTTAACAGTATTTTATGTTGAGCTGAATAACCATGAGATGGGATGGGAATGGGATAGGCAGACATTGCGGCATTTGCTTTACCCTGAGAATTGATACCTTAAAGCTTCAATAAACGGCTTTTGTGTATTTGTATCTTCTAAAAGTTTTAAATTCTGATTGAAAAGCTTTAATGACAATTATTAATATAAAAGAATATTAGGACGTATGAAATAACGTTGATTAATAAACGGATATAAAAAAATATACACAATTAAAATAAATAAATATCCATAACCCGAGTTTAGCTGACAAAATAAGCCTTTGCTGGATGAGTAGAGTTTGAAGGACGAAAAGTAAGGTGGTCCGTCAATATACGAATCCAGCAATGGCCTCACGGTCGAGACTTGTATAGATACCCACTTTGATATTTGAAAAAAATAAGAACAAATTTCTTACTATTTGCGTGTTTACTTTCCTTTAGTATAAGAATTTCCTGTCCCATTTTCTATTCAGAAAATGGTTTTTTTTAGTTAACTATTTGTAGCAATTCGGAATCAATATCCTTCCTGTGTTCTATTTTAGGGTTTCGTAGCCAAATGGCAAAAAAAAACAAAACCCTTATTGATTCGTCATGTCTGTCTGTCTGTCCGCCCGTATGTCACAGCCCCTTTTTTCCGAAACTATAAGAACTATACTGTTGAAACTTGGTAAGTAGATGTATTCTGCGAACTGCATTAATAGAAAAAAAAACAATAAATTTTGAGGGTTCCCCATACTTAGAACTGAAACTCAAAATTTTTATTTCATCAAACCTTCCAAATGTCTTCAAAAATGACATTGAGGTTTCTCATATAATTTTTTGTCTAAACTGAGCGCGAGAGACACTTCCAAAGTGGTTAAATGTGAGTCCCCCCCCCCCCCTGTAACTTCTAAAATAAGAGAATGATAAAACTAAAAAAATATATGATGTACTTTACCATCCAAACTTCCACCGAAAATTGGTTTGAACGAGATCTAGTAAGTAGTTTTTTTTTAATACGGCATAAATCGTAAACCGCAATTTACCTTTCATTCAATCGACTCAAATATAAAAATAAAAAAAAAACATTTAATTTTTATAGATAATGGTACGGAACCCTTCGTGCGCGAGTCCGACTCGCACTTGCCCTATTTTTTTATTTGGAATATAATTTGAAATTTTCATTATATCGAATTTTTATATTAATTTCATAGCATTATTATACAACACATTAAATAATAACTAATTACATAGTTAAGAAGTCTTCGATTAGTGCTAGTATATAAAAATGTAATGGAGGGAAATCCGTAATGTAAAGTTGTATATTATAGGTAGATTTATTCTAATAGGTAAGTACACTGGTTTGTAAGTACCTATTAAAAACTGGTCAAGTAATAGCTTTAGCTGTCTTTTAAACCCTTAGTTTTGTTACAATATCTCTTTTACCTTTTTTTAAAAATTTGTAAGAATAGACTAGACAGGTACATTTTAGCCTAAAACAGCACTCTGCAACTTTTTAACTGTTTGATACGTCTTTAATCTCAGTCTGTTGATTTGTTTTAATTTACTTACATAGGAACTTAGGCATGATTTGATAATACCCGCAGCTCTGTTTGGATGAATTTGTAAATAGTCAGATATAGGTAACTATTCAAATTTCACGCTACGCCAAGAATCTAGTGGCCGTAAATTTAGAAAATGGTATCAGAATTAAGTGGCCCATGCAAGGTATTAATGGAGGTTTTTAACCAGCACAGGAATGTTAAAAAATTCTGTACCAAACAAGTATGCAAATGTGGATTTAGGACACTATTAAAAAAGTTTATACTCACTCACGTACTTATGCCATTTTAATCCTAAAAATTGTAATGACTGAAATGCCTGTATGGTTTCTTAAAATGCTATATTGAAGTAGCAGTCCCAACTTTACTTGCATATTATACAAAATACGCTGATATTTTTTTCTGTTTTCCGCAAACATTTATAAGATCTAATCTGGGGCCTGATTCTCGTGCTAATAGAGATAATCTCGAATTCGAGATATGTTTGATTGCATGTTTATCGCGGTTACTGTAACGGATATCGTTTGCCAATAGTTTTTCGTATTCTTAGAACCTCTCTTTAGGCATATGTCTTACGCTAGCGGTCGACATGTTTCGAGTGGTCGGTAGCAGTAGAGATGGGATATCGCACGAAAAGTGGTATGGAAAGGAGTTACAATTAGTGATATTAGTTGACGGCTAAATCGTTTTGATTGGGCTTCTTGCGCCCTTCCTTTTTTTTGCGAAAAGTGGTGTTACCCTTTAACTTCCCATTTTGATGATAGATAGAGTCTATCACCACCAGCAATGTTTGTACCGAACATTTTGTGTGTGTGTGTGTGTGTTGTCATTTCCTCTCTACTGCTACCAACCACTTGATGCATGTCGACACATTTGTGAGTAAATAAATAAAAACATAAGGTGAATAAATAAATAAACTCACCAAAACACAATTTTAATGGCGGGAATAGAAGTAGAAAAAACAACGCATCTGCCATATTTTGAGAATTTATGAATTAATAATTTTTGTTTGCCGTTAAAACTTGAAGGTAATTGCTCGCTTGTAGTGAGCGCGTAGTCGCATTTTGAATAACGATATAGCTCTTATATGTAAATACTTGACAGAATATACGCATAATTACCAGCTGTGGGTTCTATGAACATGCGCGTTGCTTAGATAAAATAAAATTTACAACGAAAAAGCCCTGCGACCTGTCAGTACCCGTACATAATGACTAACGAGTAAGTGTGATAAAAAATATATTTTTAGAAACACTATTGGCTCGAAACCTACTTATATTTATAGTGTGTAAAGTATATTATATACTTTAAATAAAAATAAAAAGGTTTTGGTAACTATACAATGTTTGAAGCATCATTTTACTTGTGTTTCATCATTATTAATTAGGAAATAATAAGTATAACTAAGTTTGAAAACTAAATCCCTTTTTCGAGAATTGCTGTAATCTTTAAACGGAACGTATTTGGATATAAATAAAATAAAAAAAACTGTATATGTTTTTGTTCAGTGTTTTATTTGTTTATTTGGTTGAGAATTTTAAGTTATTCTTATTTTTCAAAGTTGTAATTGTGTTTATTAAATTTTTTTCACATGAAATTACCACCTAGTATTATCAAAATACTACGAAGCACTAAAAATGGCGGCACCGGACCTCAAACATTTTTTTCAGTGTATGTGATGTAATCTAGTGTTTTTTATGATGGAAATTAATTGAAATAGAAGAATATTATTGTCATGGGCGACTTTGTTAATTGCGGAAATCGGCCAATCAGTCAAGTGATAAAAGACTAATAATGTATTATGAAAGGAATATAGGTAAGAAAAATATCATATTTGGTAATATAAGTCTTTTTTCCGCCCTTTTCATTACTCTGACCTATATTTTAAACATTAACTTTAGATTTTAGAACATATAGTTTACGCTAAGAGAATTAATGTTTAGAACCCAATCATTTTTAACTAAATTTGTCAAGATTCGAATGCGAGATGGTCCCGACCAATCGAAGCAGTTCGAGCGGCTTACGTTCGAGAAATGTCGGATTCGACATTACGAGAATTGCTTAACTACATTTTCGTTCGAGAAAAGTTTAAATTCGTACTTTATTTCGAATTCGTGATCGATTCGATCGCGTGAGAATTGGCTCCGGAATTTCCGGAGTTTATAACATACGCAATCAGCTCTTTCTCTTCATAAACTAATATAGATAATGAAATTAAATTTTTATGAAACCTTGGAACCCCACTTAATAACATTATTGACGTTGTTGACGTGGAACTCCTTAACTATACTAATGAAGTTTGCTATAGCAAGCTATAGCTGTAGCTGTAGTTCGTTTAACCTCGGTAACCTATAGTATTCCCGCGGGAACTTTTAAATTTTTCGAGATATTTTTCCATTCCAGGGCCCAAACTATATGTGTTCCGGGTTTTATCCCGATCCGTCCAGTGGTTGAAGCGTATTTGAGTAACAAACATCCAAACTCTCACATTTATAATATCAGTAGGATGTTAAGTATTTTACCCTAATAAGTCTTTGAAAATAATATAGTCCTGTCTTTCAATATACCACAAATAAATACTTATTTATGAAATGATAAGTAGATATGTATATGTTTTTTAATATCAATCAATTTGATGTAATTAACGTCAATATAATTCAATAAACCAAGTTTATAACAGCACCGTGCAAAATTGAAAAGGTGCTCTGAAAAGCTACAGGGGTGCAATAAAAACGGAAGTGATTAAAAAGAAATAACTTTTTTATTAAAATTCTTTTGAACCACCGCTCATAATCACAGTGACAAAAGAAAAAAAATATGATGTCAGTAAAATTGTAATGGGTCGCCTCGTAAACTCGAATTTGAATAGGAACGTTACATATCAAAAATTTTCACTGATCCGTATTTTACGAGTGTCTCGTAATCGTAAACGTGTTCTTATGGCAGAGTAGGGTAAGAGCACTCGTCCATACAAACTTACTGACACCCTATTTTTTCTTACTCGTCCTATCTTCTAAGCGAAATTCTAACTTCTAAAATAATAAATTTAGGCTTAAATATGAGAAAGGCGAAATACACAATCAAAAAATCGGATATATTTTGCGTTTCTTATTTGAGCCTAAATTTTGTGTACAAGTAAGAGTTTATTTTAAGATTTATTCTAAAATATATATTTATATTTATATATTTAAATACCACTAAGATGGCAAACAAGCCTACGGTCCGCCTAATAGTATGCGGTCACTGTAGCCTATAGACGCTTGTACCACCAGAACTATCACACGCGAGTTGCCAACCCTTCAAGAATCTAATAACTTCTTTTTTGAAGAACTCCATATTGTAATCCTTAGAGAAAACTTTGGCAGGGAGCTCATTCCACGACCCAAGTGTTCGCGGGAGGAATTTTCTCTGAAACCGCACAGTACGCCACCATTTTGGTTCTAAAGTGTGAGAATAATATTCTTGTCGATGGCGAGCGGTGTGATGGTAAAAAGTAGCCGTAGGCATAATTTCCTTCCTCCTTAAAATTTAATAATCACGCAACTACTAAGCTCTTCTTTCCCATTATAGGGACAACAAATATATTGTATTTTAGTAAGTGCTTAGTAACTTAAACGAATTTGAATTAAAATATAAACGAGGATTTCTTTTTATTAAAAAAAAATCAGATGGACTGTTTTTTTTCTATTTAAAAAGTAAATAAAGTCAGTATCTTCGTTTTTATGGCAATCATAGCTCTTTCTACTCTTCTCAAAAAAGAACATAAAAGGCCCCTCACACTCTGTGTTTAAAAATCTATATGAGCAGCGAGGGGAGGCATAATCAGTTTCCGCGTAGCATACATTTATGACGTTTCCACAGAGTTTTCTTTACACTTAAGTAGATCCATAAAGTGTAAGCGATTCGGGAGCAAAATGTTATTTCTAATGTTTTAGGGACTATTTCATATAACGCACAAGTACTTTCATATGATAACGAAATAGCACACATAAATTGTTACATCACTTGTCTTTATTCGTTTTCTGATTCTGTAGGTTTAGGAAGGTACCTATGAAATGATATTTTTGTTACTAGCATAGGAAAATAAGTTCTTTGTTCTTTGACATTCTATTGGAATTAATTTACGTTTCTTGTATTCTTCTGTATCTGTATTTTTTGTATCGTATTCAAATACCCCTTACGTAGGGGACGTAAAAACAATTACCTGTGTATGGAAAATGTACCTATAACCCCATCTGTGGGGTAAGTGGCACCATCTTTTCATACAAAATTGTTGCTTTACATTACATCTAGTTAACTATTGGTAAAAATATGAACTCCTAATAAGACCTCTGAAGTCTATGTTTTTAGCCTTATCCATAATAATATTATAATACGAAAGTGAGTTTGTTCCAATTGAGGAGAAATTCGGCATAGATGAAGAGGTTGAAAGTTTTATTTCAAAAAATTCATAAGTTTCCACAGAAATAACTTTAACCGAGGCCCATGTGAACTACCTATAGCTACTGCTAGAGTAAACTTGCTATAATTAATATTTATAACCAATTCAATCAAACCCCACAGATTCCCGATTAAGCGCGGATGAAGCCGAGGGCACAAGCTAGTCATTAATAATTTCAGTCTGTCAAAATAAGTCCTTTTTTATTTATTAGCCTAATACGTCCCTATTGTTGTCGGACACCGAGGGCGATTTGGGTCATAGTCCACACGCGGGCCCAGAGCGATTGTGCACGTCATTTTTTGACGTATACAGGTTTTCTCACGATGTTTTCCTTCAACAAAAAGCCAGTAGTATGAATAATAAAATCAATGTACTTGAGAAATTAAGAAAAAGACTCATTGGTACACACTGGTCTCGAAACCTCCGCCACTCAGGACGCAAAGTGAAATCTAAACCCCTCGGCCACCATCGACTTAAGTTAATATACTTATATTCATTGTTTTTTGCAAAAAAAAAAAAATAAGTAAACATTTATGACACCAAATTTTATTATTAAAGACAAATTAACAATATTAAAGAGTTATAAATAATAAACGAAGTTTGTCCCTCATGTAACAAGAAACCTATTCAAAAACATAATAAGATTTACTTAACAACTTACTCGTAGCCAAAGAAAATACAGGTAGAGTAACAATACTTCAGTCTCCCTCGAGGACACCCTCTTTTGACTATTTTAATAAGAAAAAAATATCCCATTGCCTCTTGAGCGAATTACTTTGAAACGAATAAAAAAATGAACAGGAGGATAAGGAGATTGAATTAGAAAAGAATTTGTGAGTAATAAAGAAATCTGTCCATTCATAAAAGTTATAAGGGTGGAATACAATGAGGAAGTGGAAAGAAACGTTGATGTACATAAGCGACAGTGACTTTAGGTATTAGAGCGAAAAAGGATCAGTTTTCCTTTTGATGTCGTCATGTCATTTTTATATACCTACCTCCTTTAAAAAGTAAACGTAGGCAAACTTTATTCGTTTGGGCCCAGTTTAATTTCTGCTTAATATTAGTTAGTGTGCCATTAACTTTACTTACTTTAACTATATGCCTTGCAATCCGTAGGCACCTCACTATTCGCTATATTTGAAAATGTGCTACTGTCCGTTACTCATTTTGATTATAACTTACTTCTAACTTAGCATCAGTTAAGTTACGATTATTTAAAATTTTATTGATAAGGGAGATCGTGCTGAGTAGTAGGACACAAAGGTAGGAATCGCAGTGCTGAGAATTGTTATAACACCAAGTCATTTATATTTTACAATAGGAACCAGTCGGTTCCATTCCGTGTGTAATCGTCAAACTAATAATTTTGTATTTTGTCGGTAGTTTTCTAAAGTAGATTAATGAAGTAGAAAACATCTAACTGGGTAAGTAGTAAAAAATACCTACATCGATTTTTGTGTACAGAGTCGTAAAAAATTAAGTTTGTAGGTTTGTCTCTCTTAGTAGGTCCTTAGCTGGTTCTCATACCAGGCCCAGTAAGGTCATGCCATGCAACCGAAACGAAAAAGAACGTGTTTTCAGTAATTTCAAAATTAACATTATAATCTGCGCGGGTCAGCTAAAAGGTAGGCGTATGAGATGAGGTTGGGGTTATTGTTCTTGAAGTAATAGAACAGTTTCAGGATAATGAGTTGATATACTAACCCTATAGAATAAAAGTCTAGAGGCGTCCTTTAGATTTACGTCTGATACATTATTTTCAATACCTTTTGAGAGTATAAATGTAATCTAATTTTTTATTTTGAATGTTAAAGATTGCCTTATGTCATCAGGTTTTTCATAAAGCAGGCTTTATGAAAAAGTAAAAAATCTCTTCCATGCCTTACGTATGTTTGTTCATTATCCTGGTCATATTATGCATTGCGTCCGACATTTTGCAACTAATATCTGCGCTTATTTAATATTCTTATACTATTATAATATTACTCTTTTGATGGGAAGTAGTCTTGCTATGATATAACTAACTGACTAGATCTGCTGTCACTGTTTTCCTTTAATGTTTCATCCTCGATTGTAAATTCTGCATGCCGTTAATATTCACGCAATGTGCGTAAAATAATATTAAAGTCAAAGTCAAAGTTAGTTAGTAGTTAGGTACCATAATTATTTTGTCAGTAAAATTTATAACCATTTCGACATTTACAATGGTGAAACCAACCGAGTTCGGTATTAATACGTGGATATAATTTTGTAGGTATTAATATTAATCATCATAAATATTTATTCTACATGATTTACGACCATTTGCTCTACCACCATGGTCTCGGTCTGCCATAAATACTTATTTAATTACACAGAAATGAATGCTATAGATATAAATCTATTATGAACCAGGGTATTAGCTTTTTCATTGGACTAAATTATGTTTATTTTGAAAAAAACTGTAGTCTAAAGAATATTTTTAATCATATACGAAAAGTTAACTACTAATTGTGTTATGAAGTCAATGTGCAGGTATGAATTAGGTAAATATTAAAATTACTAACAAAAGAAAAAACTGCTCAAAACCGAGCGTTCGTTCGTTCTATAACAACAGACAGAAGTCCATAGGCATGAAATGACCATGGTGAGTCTACTTTATTCGCGTCAATTTGTATATTTGTATTTCATTAATCTACAATTTACTGACAAGTGATATATATATCTTCCTTCTTATGTGTGATATCAATATCTACAATTTTATTTTTCTACGACTCACAAGAACGGATGGACGGACACGGCAGTGATCTTATAAGTATTCCGTTGTTTAGGTACCGAACCCTAAAAAACCCATATAGTGCCAATTTTTCGTCTCGAGGGTATATTACTTATTTAGAATCTTCTATTTGCAAACATTACAGACTGTTTGCATTAAAAAAATCTCTAAATATAAAATGCTTTGCCCAGAATGACTGACGGATTAACGCACAGCCTAAGACGCTGATCGTAGAGACCTGAAACTTGGAGGGTGTGTTCTTTGTATGACGTAGGCATCCGATAAGAAAGGATTTACCGAAAGGGTCCAGTGCGAGTCGGACTCGCGCAATAAGGGCAAACCGATTGTAATGAAATTTTGGTAAGATGTAATGTATACGCCGGGAAAAGGTTTCTGAATTACAACAATTCCTTTCACAATAGATTGGTGCGCCAGTTGTTAGCCGGGTCAGCTCGTCTCTGATAAATTCGCACTTTGGTCACATATTATTTATTCATTTTAAGTACACTTTAAGGATATTTTATCATGTATAAGGTACTTAATAGAAAGTAAGTTTAAAGTTTGAAAGACTTGTCCGGGTTTCATCGAAGCACAACTACAGTGTTGACTAAACATGAACTTTTAATTAAATGGTCCATTCGATGTGAAACGGGATATTTATTACTTTTTAAGTATTTCACCTTGGTTGCAAATTGAGGATCTAGTATTGAACTGCACCAAAAATTAATCCTTAGGATACGTACTTGGCTCCTTTGTGCATGATACATGCTGTAAATGAACTAACGGCACTGATTGAGTTTCACAGTTGACACCTATTTTAGGCTAGGCTATCTGTGTAAATTCTCGTAAGCTTTCACGTATGTTTCCTTTTTATCATGCTATAAGTTCGCCTTAGTGCATTAAAAAATATAATTTGTACTTACGTCATGTAGGTAGTTTTATTAAATGTGCTGTTAGAGTTAAATAAATTGATTGTTAACAATGTCAAACGGCTTTAGATTTTGTGGACTCCGGAATCATTCGACGTTTTTCTGAAGATTATTAACAATACAGATTTCCAGTATACCTGCGCCTCTTTTTGTCTCAGTCAGTGGTGGTCAGTTGATTTTTCAATTGGTTATGTATGTTTAAGGTTGTCTCTTATGACTACAGTATGGGGTTCATCAAGAAAGAAGTTATTAGATAGAAGAAGTGTTGGCAACGTGCGAGTGATTCCCCATGTGTTGCAAGCGTCCATAGGCTTGCTTGCCACCTTAGTGGTATAAAAAAAATGGTTGTAGGTCTTCATGGCACAAGTTTTCACATGAATTTTAGTTAGGGGGGCAATCTCAAATTACTTCAAAAATTAGTAAATTTTCGTAGTAAGTTAAAGTCAGTAAAGACCATGCTGACGTCAACTACATTACAGGAAATTTCTGAATGGGTACCTACCGTCAATGCAAATCAACGCGGTTCAAGTGACTAACACATAGTCAAACACGCGGGCGCCGAAACCTTAAGAAAGTTCATGTGTCACAACAGTTAATATTAATAAAAATTTATAATTTTCCAAACAAAGCAAAGCTTGTATTATGAAAACCAGATAACGGATACAAATACTTAAATATTTTTTTGTAAATACATACATATTATACCTAAATTCACCCAGACTCAAGACAAACAGAAATGTTTGTCCAGTGCGGGAATCGAACCCATACCCTCTGCACAGTAGCTGGCCACACTACCAACTAGGCTTCGAGAGAGTCACTGTCACTGCGGGAGAGTTATGACCTTATGAGTGGTATCGTTACGTTTCGGAGCGCTTCTCATTTCCAGATAAAATTCAACCTTATATAAATCTTGCGACCATAAATCCTTCCTTCTTTATTTATTAATTTTGTAGTCCAACAAAAACCGAGGATACTGTAAAGGCCACAACGACTGTTTATTTTCCTACTTACTTTTGCAGGCAGATGAATGGATTCCAAAAATTCCCTTATTCCGTTACATATGAATAATTCCTAGCTCTCAGCTGATTTAAACATTCAGTCTCCTTATTAGTGTTTTGTTTAACTTAACTATGATACCGAACCCACTACGTTTGATTCCGAATCGTACTTGACCGTTTTTTTTTTATAAGTGTCGGTTGTTATATAAAATCTGCCTTTTAAGCACACAGGCTAAATTTTATGTGAACATATTTGTTACGTGCAGAAGTGTCTGCGCTACAAAAATTATATTTTCGTTGGAGCTTTCTCTCTTCTTCACCTGGTTTTATGTCTTTTTCATTGCTGCTGTTTTACGATTGTCGGCACTCTTATTTTATGTTCAAATAACGGTTGTTAGTCCTGAACATCGTGTGGTTTACAATAATTAAACGTTATGGATATGTTTTGACTGAAGAAACTGAGTTTATTGACTTGAAATTTATTTTTTTGGTGATTTTAATTGATGAAATTAATAGAATCACCCTCTTTTATATGTTTGGTACTGGATACCATCAGTAAAAGATGGATAGATAATGTTAATTTTTTTTTCTGTTTGCCTTGACAGTTTACGTTCGTAATATCTCCGTGCAATCCCTTTGAGGTGTCTAGGAGTTTTTTTTAACAATATTTTTAACAGGTATGCAATATTTAGCACAGGCTTCCGTGCTACAGGCCTTATCTGCAAATAAGCGAAACATAAAATATTTAATTTGTTTAATTTTTTACATTCGTGTTCTTTATACATTTTTAATTTTTGCAGTTAATTTTTTGTGCGAAACTTAAAGTCTGTGTTAATCTATCTAAACCAATTATGTAGTACGGATGTAGTCTCATAATTGGAAAATAAAATTGCGTTATAACAATTTACATAACTTGATTTAAACAAGCGCGAAATTTGAATGAAATTAAGAAACTAACAAAAATACAGTTTTACAGTTTGTACCTAATTGAGTACATTAATAATATGTATAAAATACCTGATATTTATTATTATATGAGCAAGAATTTTTGGATGGAATTAGTTCATGATATCTTATAACTCAGATATATTTAAACTGAGGTAACTGAGATAGCGAACATGTTTTAAAATAAATAATGTGTATGAAATACCTGATAGTTATTATTATATGAGCAAGGATTTTTGGATGGTTTATTTCTCAAACTGTAATATAATATTTTGTGCCTATTTATGGTGGTGATAGTTTTTCATATTTTCAGTTCATGATATCTTATAACTCGGATATATTTAAAGTAAGTAACTTATGAAATTTAATGATAATTCTTAAAAGGGTTTTCTCTACAAAAAATCTAAGAAATTTGGTACACATATGAATTTTGTAACCCAAACACGGACGCGTAACTTAAATAAATGAATTTTTAATATGGGGTCACTTTTAGAGGGTAATTCAAAAAATAAAAAAATAATTCATATTCATGAATTTTAGAAAATAATAAATAATTCATAAATAAATATTTATGAATGCCGTCTAGTCCTAAACCAAGCAAAGTTTGTGTTATGGATACCAGACAACAGATACAAATACATATATGTATATACTTATTTTTTGTAAATACGTACATACGTATTATACATAGAAAACATACAGTTTCAAGACAAACACAAATAATAAATGTTTGCCTTGTTTGGGAATCGAACGCATGCTCCTCGATTTAGTAGTCGGGTCATTACCTACTGAGCCAAGGATCAGACACATTTGAAAATTTACCATTCCCCCATATCTCCAAAACTACTGAGCCTAAAATTTAAAGAAAATACAGAAAAAAAATTTTACTTATCGATTACAGAAAAACCTACGAGAAGTCTGATTTAAAAATGGCAAATTTTAATATGATAATGTAAAATCTTATAAAATTAACCGTTTTAGGATAGGTAATTCAAAAAAAATAATTTACAGGAGTTAAGCACGAGACCCTTGGTACGCGAGTCTTACTCGCACTTGCCCAGTTTTTTTTAATTTTTTTCAGTGTTAATGTTTGCACGTTATCTTTTGTGCAAAAAGCTACTTCATAAAAACGCGGTTTTAACAATTGCATTATTTTCTCAAAAATGTGTATGATTATTGTATTGTGTCATCTAAAAGCGTAGGTCTTTTAAATGCATCTAACAAAGTGGGCACAACTTATAACGATAGTTCTAAAGAAACGACATCTACGCAAATAAAGTCGCTCGCTACATACCTATTCTATTAATAAAACTAAAGCAAACCAGACTCTTATTCTATAGCATACAAAGCCTAAAATACGAAAGATAAATTTAACAGTATCAATTTAATAACATATGGCCCTGAGTGCGCACAACATGACAGGCCAAATAATATTTCAATTACGGCCACATAAAAGTTCATATAGTCACACCTCGAGCACGAGCATTTTAATTTCTTCAAATATAGCCCCTTATGTCATCAGGAATGTTTTTTAAATTAATACCGCTTGTAAATCTTGTCGCTCACACAATACTGAGTCTGTGTTGCCAGCTCTATTTTTTTTAATCTAACGTTTGTGAATTTATCGAGGTTGCGGCTGAAACTAAGTGTTGCAGCGTGCTGGTTATTTTTTTGGCGCATCACTGCAATACTGAAGCAATAGATTAAATCACAAATTATACATACATTTAATTTTACTATCACCTTTTTAAAACTTATAAATAAAGTTGTAATATATCGACTGCTGAAGCGACAGGTGTGCAAAAACAAACAGCATGAAAATGTAATTGATAATTTGTTTATAAATAATAGAGGTGTACTAAGCGAAGCTGCTCTTAGGTCCTGTGACAGTAAACCGAAGACAAAAAGGGGTAGATATGTAATCGGATCGTATCGAAGAAGTATTCTGAAATTCATGGTCAGGTATAATGCGACAAAAAGCGAATCATTATTCTTACTTAACATCTAGCTTCACTAGTCAGTCTCAGTGGCAGCCATCTTAAAGAAGTAGTGTAAGTTAAATACCTGGGGCATTGGGTTACAGAAACAACGAAAGATGATGTAGACATTGACAGGGAGCGTAGAGCACTGGCAGTAAGATGATAGCCAGTAGGTTTGCAAGCTGCTCAAAGTATGTAAAAGGAACGCTATGTAGGACCATATTGCCAATCCATTGTGGGCCCACTACACGTAAAAGGCATATAGTATAATAATGTTTTCGGGATGCTGATGGGGCTGCCTCGTAGCTGTAGTGCATCAGGGATGTTCGCAAAAGCAAGAATCAAAGATTTACACTGCATCATGCGCTGTAGAACTGCCTCCCTGATAAGTCTTGTACGCGGCACTTGTAATAGCGAAGAAAAAAAATTAAGAGTGCACAACTCATAAAAAAATCATCTCGTACCTTTGAATTACCAACTCCGCTCAGAATTTTACTCAGTAGGCTCTGGAATTAATTCTAATTCGCTTTTTTACACTTTTTGTACAATCTTCTATTAAATAATTTGAATCTATAAAATGTGTGATTATGCTATGAGAAAACATTGATAAAACATTTCATTGTGCAGGGATTAGAACTAGTAAGGTGCACAAATCCGACTCGCTCTTGACCAGTTTTTGTTAAAGGTTTTATTTTCACCTCACCCTGTTACTACCATATTAAAATTTTCTTATTTTTATATGTTAAGTAAAAAATAAAGTAAATTTTATTCTAAGCATAAACACCCTAAGTTGGTACCACTGCGTTGGTAAATTGGAAACACCTCGACTCTCGCGCTCAGGGGCGTCGGTTTTATTTCTGTACCTGACACCACCACCGCCCTAAGACACGTACAATGTACCGACTTTGTTTTAGACAGCGACTTGTTCTAATTAATTCTAGCAACGTTTTACCGATATTGTTACTGACAAACTAATTCTTACTTTAATATAAATGATGTTCTTTTTAAGGGGTGTGACAATAATAATTACCATTTTGTTTTTTTTTTAATTCAGCTAAAGTTTGAGTTCTTATTGAATAACGGAATGAGCGGCAAATAATAGTCTTAATAGTCGCAGTTAATGACATGAATTACCTAACGAAACCTAAACGAATTATTAAACCTACACTGTGTGTTTGATGTTCCGTTTGTCTACTGACTGTCACAGCCCGGAGGGATGTGCCTTTGTTACCGTCATAAAAAGCCAGTTGATTTTTTTAAAATACTATGTACTATACTCGTTGCTATGCCGCTTAACATGACGTATAGTAAAAAATAATGTGCACAAAGTAAAATTTAAGTTTAAATCTGAAAGTATTCCATGTCTTTAATACCCCATTTATATTCAGCCGATGTGAGCAGGGAAGTGGGTTGGGAACTGGGCAGGGTGCTTACTGAGAACAGTGTCGAGGTATTCGGACTCCGGAATTCGAGAGAAAATGTATTCACAAAATTCGAGAGGTAGGTCAGACTTACATACAGTAATCTCTCGAATTCCAGAGTTCGAACAGCGCGAGACTGTTCCCAATAAGTTCCCAGGACGTGTATGTTAACATGATACTTCTCATCCTCTTTCCACTGCTACTCGCGCTGCTCTAGGCTGCCCAAATCAGACGGGCAGCGCGTATTTACATTCAGCTCCGTCCCTCACTTCTAGCCATGGGCTAATTAACTCCGGACAAAGATTGGATATGTCACATATCATTCCGATAAAAGATTTATATCCGCTTCGCATATCCGCGGAAATATGCAATTTTCTAGCACACCGCGGTCAAACGAATCCTCGGATCGATTTCGTAACTTTCAATCCCGAGTGCACAACTCGTTCGTGTCTCCCTCGTATCGTTTCGGAACGAAAACATTTTTGGTGATAAGTTGTGTGTGATATGTAATACTCACTTCCCGCTGAGCGCCTGGACGAATCTGACGTGTGCATCAACTTGTTTTATTACTAAAATGGTATTTTAAGGACAAAAACCACAAATTAAATTAAAAAAAATGTATTTATGTTATGTATCATATATATTAAATTTAATAAATATTATTTATTTTATATTCAATTTATGTTGTATATAACCACAAATTAAAGTTATCCACCATCTTTTACGATTTTTTTATTATTTTATAATTTTTTTATGAATTAACTAACATGTGTACCTATTGTAAGTAGACACAGTGCGGACGCTGCAATGCGTTGCCGAAAGTCGGAAGCGTAGTGAGTTGGGCAGAATGTAAATACAAACTTCTCTCGATCCTGCCACAGCAGTATTTAGAGAATTATTGCCAGCAGCGCGAGGAGCAGTGGAAGCGAATGAATATTAATGAGGTATAAGACACTTCTTAATGTCAATGATTGGATGGATTGGATGGTCATGGTACAATGAGATGCATTGTAGGCTATAAAGAAAATTAGTTAACGACTCTTAGTGATTTGAGATGATAAAGAGTTATTGGATTTCAAAGATAATTAGTAAACTATATTCAGAATAATATTTAAACCTTCATCTGTAATGAAATATAATGATCTTTGTACCTACCTACCTACCTCTTGTTAAAGTATAAGAAAATTGTGCGATCCATACTTCTACCTTGTACTTTGTTTATATAGTCTGTACTACGACTGACTTCCCGAGGTTGGTAATTGCTAAAATTAGGTTTTCAATTGGTGAAAACATAGGTAGCTGAAATTGAAAAACATAACAATATGAATCAATATTTTATATAGTAGTATGATTAATGATTTATTTGCAAGTATACGGGTTACATATTGGTCTTATATATTTTGTGCTAATCGATATAATAAAATTGTTGAGATCTACGAAACACACAAATAAGATACATTTAGCTTTCCTGGTCAAAACCAAAGACTGATTACCAGTATGAATAGGGGTACCTATTTACATTCCCATCTATCTTTATATTTGGGTCACATAAAATTTAAGTACAGATATCATCGTCTTTTTCCTCCCGCTGGCGACCTAACACCAATGCCCTCACGCCTGTGTACCTCTCTTCACAACACTTTAGTACAGAAATAAAATAATTATTAAAAAAAGGTAAAATGGAATGAATCGCTACAGAAATACGTACGGTTAAGAATTTCAGTACTAATTCATTAGTCCTTAACCATGTATTAAGGGTACTACAAACTTCATACATATTTATTTATAGTGGTAATTACTGTATTCTATTTTTAAATACTCAAGCATATTTAACAGTGAATACATACTATAAATTACCCCAGACATAATAATACAAATAATACGGACTAAATGTAACAAACTCATACAAGTTAAAAAGTCCTTTAAAAATGGTTTTAACTTTATGTAATTTGTTTAGAATAAAATAAAGTTTGATCTCAATAAATTTTAACGAAAACTTTATGAATTCAATCTGATAAAGCACTTTTTAATTATATTTATTACACTAGTCTGAGTCCACATTTTAGAGTAAAAATAGTGAGTCGTTTCGCTTAAATAGCTTCTGTCGATGTAATCTCAATGCAAAACAAGCCATTAGTGGTGAAGAATTATATAAAATAGCGAATATATTATGTTCTTACTTATGAAAAATTACCGAGAATTCGCTTCCAGTCGGTATTTTTAACATAAATATGTCAGTCGAATTGCTTTTTAAATTTGAATCCAGAGATATTTTTTGTTTTCAACTAATATATATATTCCATGCATCATTACCTGTATTTCATCGACTGAGTATAGCTTTTATAAAATAATCAGTAATAATCACATATGTTGATTGGTGGAACTGGTTTACCTTTTGTTTGTTATTATGAAATCACTACTATCTATTTAATAATAAAAAAAAAACTGACTGATAAACTGACGAATGAACGCACAACACAAATCACTGGGTGTAAATTTGAAATCAGTGTTCCCGAGGGATTCTTGTTCGATGAAGAGTGCCAACAAAGAATATTACAAAATCTTCCCCTATAGAAGTAAAAAAATCAGCCATTTTTGACGTCTCTTAAGTCAAATAAATTGGTATTTGGGTTTTTAATAAAAAATTGAGAATAAAGTGTTTCTATTTTGGAAAATAATTTTCTAGGGAGTAAAAGACGGAATGAAAGTCTGTATTCCCATACGCACGTATATCGCAATAATTTAAGGTAAAACTATCAACGTAAGCATTTTTAAAAAAGATAAAAAAGGTGGTTATTTCGAAAATACTAAGGGAAATAATACGAAAATTGAAAAGCTTTCTTTTACTTCAAACTCCACTTGGATAAAGCCATTTGAAATTAAAAAACCTTTTTTTTCTTCAAGCTCCAACTGGACAAAACCATTTTCAGCCCATTAGCCCTAGCTCCTTATAAATTTCTTTTTAAATGAGTTACTTTTGTTATTAAAAACCACAACGATAAATCTCTACAAAAAAGTATTTTAAACTAGATAGGTATTGGATGAACCCGATCAACAGAAGCGTCGAACCTATATTTGACTCAAACGTCATTAAAATTAACATTTGTTTCGCTTTCAATGAGTAATTTCTTATAACCACATATCATTTCTCGAACATCTCTCACGAAACGATATTTATCTTGAGTCTGTACAAACAAATTCGACAGTGAATACATTTCGTCATTCAGCACACGCACATCGACTGTAGTTATACCACAGCGTAAACATTTATTTCAGCCGGCGAGCGCACAGATGGGTCTACATGACCCTTGACATTTTAAATTGCGAGTATTTTCTAGAAATTAGAAATTCACACTGGTGAATAGACGTGTACAAACTATGACAGACGTGTAATAAATATGAGTCAACTATACATTTAATGTCGTTTTTTGTGCCGTTAATTCAAAACAAATTTATTCGATTTTTTATGTTTTTCTAGCGTTATATTCAAAATGGACCAATAAGAATTTTAAATGAATTGGACACCTTAAATAAAATCAAAGAGAAAGAAGAAGAAGAAAGTGTCACTGATCAAAAGGGACCGGACGATGACAGTGCTGATATACCTATGGTTGAATTACGGTGTCAAATACAAGCTTGATCTGTGTCCTTAACCTGTGAAACCCAAGTGCGAACTCTTTATTATTATGGAAAAGATGAAACAAAGTGGCAGAAAAAAAATCTTAGGAGAACCTGATGAGGAGCAACCTGCAATGGGTACCGAATGTTAGGAGAAGACCGAATGTTCTATCAAAAAAGATAGAAAAACTAATCATACTTATCGGTGCAACAAGTCTCCTCCTCTTATATTTTGTTCCTTTACTACACACATTGTAACAAGTACAATCGAAGTTTTATTGGAGTTGCTTGAGTGTGTCATGCTCTCTCAAAGTGTCTCTGCGGTGGTGGCGTGTGTGTCGGGTCGTTACGTTCCCTAAAACATGGTTGAGCGAAGCGATGGCTGATTCATGTGTCATACTCGTGAACGGGTGCCGCCTGTGGAGGCTGGTCTGCTCTTGCAAACTTCTTGGTATTCTTAGTATTTAGTCTTACTTTTTTGTTTTGTTTATTAATACTGTAAGACATTGATTATTTCTTAGTGATGAATACATAAACTGTCTTTTGTTTATATTAGATACTTTTTTATGTTGTGCTTGTGCTTTATGTTTCATGTGTTTTTATGTTTGTAATGGAAAGTGTCCTTTTATGATAGGGAGGGCATTTTCCAATAATTTAATTGGACGCTGTAAAAGAAAGGGAGAAAAGAAATGCCCTTGCTGAGTTTCTTGCCGGTTCTTCTCAGTACAAGGTCTCCCGCCCTGTAGACTTACGAACCGATGGCGTAGTGACATTCATAAGTGCTCAATTATTGTAGCCTAATCTGAATAAAATTATATTGAATTGAATTGAATTGAATTGAATTGAATTGAATTGAATTGAATAGTCGTAGTGAACATTCTATGTTATACTGCAGCGATTGTGCAGATAGACAGACTGATAGGGGCTTATCAGTTTTTTTTTAAATTGTTATACATATGTCATCTAAAATTGCGTTGAGAAGTCTGTTCTCAACTTAGATTTATGTAAAAGATTTACTTTTGTTTATGTAATGTGCCATAAGACAAAATTTGTCTAGTTTGTTTAAAATGTAATAACCTTTTTGTTGATTTCCTTGTAATAAAACTTCTTATTATAAATTTGTGTATGTTGTTTAAAACCTTCAAACTATTAGCTATTTAATCATAATATAACAATGACTTCCTTAGATCTCTTTTTTCACAGAAATTACAAGAATTTTTAATACGGGTCATACTGACCCATCCCGACACTCGGTGTTACTGTTTGTCATTGTGTTGACGCCGGGTTAATATAGTAAGCCATCGAAGATGTCTAGACTGAGCAATCAAGAGATGCGGTATGCGGCAAGACGGGTACAGCCTATTTCTTCACATATTCTAGTCGGGAGCTGTCAAAATTCAAAATCTTTTTATTCAAATGGGTATGTAAGAACACTTTTGAATCGTCAAAAGAAATAAACTAGAATTTGCTTTACAAACTAATTACAATACCTACTGATTTATTGCCAGCATCCAATAGTTGTCTATTCTTTGTAAAACTACAAACGAAACATAATATTATAGTAAAGACTTAACAAACAAGCTTTACAACGTAAATAAGTTAAAAAAAAATCAAAACTCAAGTGATACTTTAATTGCCTATTGTTTTTCAGATTGCATTAGGGACCCACCATGTGAAGCGTTAAATGTCCTCAATTCTTATCTATATCTAGCCGTTGTCGGATTTTCCTCCAAATAAACGAATGTTTAGGCTGTGGTTATACAGTGACGCAACGTAACTCCCTGTATCCATGTAGACAAAGAAACGTTCGAAAAATAATATTTTCTCAGCTCGGATTTAATCACCATGGCTGTCATGCTCTGTGATTTAGCACCGTATCAGTGTCATCTTTGGAGACAAAGACGCGTTGTCGAAAATTTGGGGAGCATGATGTCATCAGCGGGACGTGTTCCAAAAATGGCGTCTAATTAATAGACTGACTTTTAAAATGGGTTTTCAAAGAAAAACAAGAAATATTCGTGTCAGTTGCCGAAGTTTATGGTCCGTTGGTTATTTATTGTGACCGTTCAAAACCTAACTTTCAAATTACGTAGAACTAATCCTTTGTTTGCAAGAAAATACTCTCTAAAAGTATTTAGTTCAAAGCTGTAACTCACATAAGTTTCTTTGGATGGCTGGACGTGCTTTGAGACTCTTTTAAATAGTTCTTTCTTTGTATTTATAGTGTTTTAAGATTTTTACCGAGAATTTTATTGTTGAAATGTTTTTTAGCTCTATATAAGTCCTTTGTAGCACTACAATTGTTATTTTATGCTTATAAAATGCATATAAAACCATATTTGAAACTTACACTACTACTTAAAATAGTATCAATAATATATATAATCAATATACTAATAATATAATATATATCTTACTTCTATGAAGATTTTTTGTGTTTATAAGATTGATGTTTTAGGACTTTTTAAGTCACTAGGAGTTGTACTTAAAATAGTAGTGTTAATAATAAAAGCACAATATATATTGCTGTGGTTGCGGGCCAAGGAGTAGATTCCCTTTATTGTGGTGATCAAAAATAATGTCCATACTCACAAGGACATATAGGCAGAGCAAGGATCACCATCGGATCGTCATGTAATAGTACCTATTAAGATGCGCCTACAGGTCGGCGATCTACGGATATAAAAAAATACATAGGTATATGCTTATTTCGGAGTGCGACGTTGGTCAAAAAGCTAAACTGCTTAACTGACGATGTGCATGTAAATTATAACATTTTGTCATACACATAACTTCGTGTGTAATTTATACCATATAACGCCGTGAAACTAATCGATTTTTGATGAAATTCAAGATTACCATTTTAAATATAAGTGATTTTTAGATAGATTTTCATGATATTATTGAACATTATTACAACTTACAACCGAATGCAATATACGCCTAAAAAATCTACACAATAGTGTAGACACAATAATCACTTCCACATTTTTAAGCACTAAATACAATAACTGAAAATCGCTCAATAAGCAAAAATAGACTTAATTTTGTTAAAAATTTACTCGAATACCATATATTTACACTATTTCCTATTAAGGCACAGTGACTACTCAACTACCGCCACATATTCTTTATTTCCTCTATGTAAAAAACACATTTCAAAAAATTTACAAACCAATAACGCTGGCGTCTATTTAGCGTATTTTTTCTCATCGTAGTTGTCAAGAATTTTGAAGGTGACGAAAAATAAAAAGTTAGTTAGGTACAATTTGTCGTGTTGCATCTTTAAAACCTTTAAAAAACTTATTAAACCTATGCTACATACTTGTTGGTGCTTGCTTAACATTTACTTAAGCTTCCGAGCTTTATCTCGTAAATCTGAGAAGCGAAATCGTGCATGAAAATTGTAGGTAACTGCAGCTTTGTGTCTTGTATCAAGATTTGAGACCGACGAAATCGTGTGTCGGGGATTATAAACGAGCGAGCACTTGAAGGACAATTTAAAATTATACTGCACTGCATATGAACTATGATTAACATCCGTTTTTTGTAACTGAATGAGGATTAAATTGTATTTAAGCTGTTTATCTGTGCTCTGGGGATATCATTTACATTCAAATTGAAGCATTGCACTTGTGTTCTATATTATTAAAAATATCAGTCAAGGTTTTATTATTTCCTTGACTGTTGCCGCAGTTAAAAAGGGTCAATCTTGATTTTGAGAAGATGTTGTGTGAATTATTGCAAAATAAATAGATACAGAAGCATACATCCCCCGCATACATACATCCGAGTTTGGGTATTTCAGAGGCAACTTTGCTTTAGAATTTTCTTGAGCTTGGATGTACGCAAATATATCCCGTACATCTTGCGGTGGAAAGTGTGGTACTATTACTTATCGCATATATATACATATAAAGTATGTCTATACTTACTCTTTTTATATTTATAAGAAGAAAAGAAAGGTATTAAGATATCAGTTGGTCATATACAGATTTTCAATGACTACTTACTATTAAGAAAATATTTTTAGTCTTAATTTTTTCATATAGCAACATTACATAAAAAAAAAACCCTATTAAATTACGCCGAGTATCAAAATTGACGGCTCAGTTAGTTTATTTCACAAAGCGGATTGTGCAAACGTATATAAACTGAAACGTGACAAACATAAGATCAAAGAGATTTAATTTTTGATATAAACTCTAATATAAGTAACATACCTGCTAGTTGCTTGCTATGTATTACAGCTTTGAATTACGTCTAAAGTAGATTTCGTTCGAGTTAGCAGCTAAGCTAACGCTCGGATATTGAGGAACTGAAATCCATTTAAGGGATGTTGAGGTAAAATAAATCAGCAATGCTATAGTAGTTCGGTGAACTCTCGAGATGGAAGTCTGAGTGTGGATGTAAATTAGATTGGATAGCTGAAGGTTTGATCTCGCATGGGAGTTCCATAATATGTGTTTTTATGTTTTTATTAGAGTTTTAAATTGTGTTAAAAAACAGTTACAAGGGTTAATATATAAAATATTAAAAGTTTTACTTTGACCTTTTAAAAAAAAACAGCCAAATGTCCTATCGGCTTCCTGCTGCTCTGACCGTCCCACGCTGCGTCTTCTGATCCGTGGTCGCCACTCAAGAACCTTTCTTTCCCATCGGTTATCGGTTCGACTATAGATTCGAATGTAGATTTTGCTTTCCGTATATCAAACCTGTACCTGGAAACTGAAAAAAATTGAGTTTTCCTCTCGGCCCAGTCCTGACTTACTTCTTAAAGTTCCTCAGGAACTGGCAATGGGGGTAAGTTATTCCGTCCCAGGTCTTTTATTTTACCGCTTATTACTTTATATCTGGTAATTCACGACGTATCGAACATATATGAAGCCACCTTAGTCAAGATACACTGCTTCAGAAGCGGTGAAGCAGCAATAGGCCCACCCCCTGTCACGCAGGACTTAAGCGGTTGGTAAAAAGAGGCTGTCCTACACATTATAATGTAAGTGTGTATCCAGCCACTAGTAACACCCTTCTGGAGATAGATAACCGTGAATATAGACAGACATAATTGTCCAAATTCTTAATTTTTCATTTTTACAGTTCAAATATAGATTTTTAAAACACAAGCTTAGTTATAATCACGAACCCCAAGTAAAAAGCAATTTGGTCTAGTATTTATTGAGTAACTTCGTTCCAAACTTTTGTATAAAGCTATCAAATTTTGTATCCATGTTGTGCTTCACTGACGGGATAAGTACATAATGAAATTGCAAGTTTAATGCAGATTTAGTCGTAGTGAATTAATATTAGGGAACTAAAATTCATTTAAGGGATGTTAAAGCATAAATCAGAAACGAGACGCCCGCTAGTTCGACGAACTCTAAAGTTGCGAACTATTGTAAACTGAATCGAGAGACTAAATCCCAGGGACTGCTGCAATCCCGGCATTCTCTTAACACCTTTGTTGAGGGTTCTTTTAGTTTTGTTACAAGTTTTCAGGGCTCTCAAACGTTTGTCACTTGAAATGGACAGGAAATTACTACTTACAAGCGCAGGGTCTACGGAATAAAACTTATTTTCTTGTAGAGATTTCTTTTTTAGTTTTCTGCTTTGAATTCTTGCTGAAGTAGAAGATTTTGTAATTTTGTTTCAGGAAATAAATTATAATTGTATAATATATATAATTTATGTCTTTAAAACTACATACTCAGTTACTTCATTATGGTCAACAGATGCTGCAATTTATTCCAAACTCCGGTATCTCACGCACCATGCTATGTGAAATGAAGAACTATAGGTGCGAAGTCGAATTATGTTTTGATGTGGGTTAATATAAGTGCAAAAAGGGCCAAAATAAAACGGCTTTTTGCGTTGGCGGGGCTGTATAATAGCTGGAAAGCTGTTTAACAGCTGTACTAGGGCTGTTATTCGGTGTATAAAAAAAACTATTGTACTACAAAAAATATCCTATAAGTGTTTTGTAAAGATAAGTTTTCCAAATAGACTTTTGAAGAGAATTATGAAAGAATAAAAAAAAAACTATCTTTATGGCTTTTTTAATATTAGAATTGAATTTTTAAAGTTTAGGATAAATACTTGGGCTTTGGACAATAGTGTCAGGTGGTGAATTTAAAGTGCAAATTTTAATTTATCGTGGGACTTACACAGTCCAAACACATACAGTGTTTTGCCACCAAAATAATCAGTTAACATAAAGAAATAATTATACTTATTACGGTGTTTTTTAGGTAAGAAAAAAATATTTACAATAATAAATATGAGAGCACAGTTATCATTATTCAAGCTGATAATAATATGATACGTCTTTAGCTGTTGTCAAGAATTATGTTTATATACATTCCAAAATGATGAAAATTTGCTAAATAGCCTGAATGGTATTTGAAGGGTGTAATAGTCTAAGTAGCTGCACTAGGTAAGTTTTGGATTCTATTATGCTGATATTGACTTCTAATGAACTTTATAATAGAATATTTTTATTCATTTATTTTTTAGTTTACACATACCCTAACAGACAGAAGTCATAAAACCACTGCATATCGAGTGACACACTATAGCGTCACTTAGAGCAGTAATAAGTATGCAATCCCGTGCAAAATACATACTTTTGTGATAAAATCAGCTTGAAGTGTTACAAAAAAACTTAGAGTTGTATAGTAGTGTTATATTAAAGTACCCTAAGGTTACGCGTTTAAGGTTATTTATTCCTTAATAAGGATTTTATTACTTTTAGCTGTATGAAAACTCATAAATCACTCTTGTAAAGATAGAAACCTTTTTGCCACCCTTGTACGTCTTTAAAAGAACTATAAGTTCTAAATGGGCCGGTATAAAGATGTTGAAAACGCTTACATGCTGCTTAGGGCTAATTTGATTTTATTTTTAAAGTGTCTTATTTAGATTTGAACTGTCTTAAATATTTTTAGACGGCTGTTTTACTTTTGATCTCCGGAATTTCGAGAGCCGTTTTGGAGCATTTGTTATTATCTTTCGCCGTCAGGGACATCGATATCCCAATTTAGTTAAGACCTGGTCTTGAAAAAAAGTAATGTAGGTTCGAAAAGATTGTTTTAAATCTATTTAGGTCTATTGGAATAACTTATGTAATAAAAAACAAAGAAAAAAACGGGTTGCACTCCGGAAGTGCCGGCAGAAGTGAAATCTTGAATATTAACCTTGTGCATTTTGATATTTTGTAATGGTTAGGGAATAATTTTGGACGAATTGTTTTAAGTATCAGTATAAAAGTACTATCATTTATGTGGTTAAATACAATATTCATTTATTGTGCTATCGTACACAAACATGACAATTGATATTAAAAAAAATTAACACTTCAGATCTTTCGCCACACGGTAGAAGGAAATGGGGATACTTCTTCTCCTACGCCGCGCCGGCGGTCTACAATCCTTCAGTCTTACGAATTTTCGATCAGGTCACGTGTCCTGACGCGAGTTTAACATTTTTTAAACCCATCACTAAAAAAGTGCTAAACGCCGCTAAAGAAGTTTTCACTTCAAACATTAAAGTTCGAAGATTCCTTATTTTTATTTACAGGAAAATATCTGATGTGAACGTAAACCGCCATATTTCACATGAAATTGGTAAAAATATACCTATTTAAGGGATTTTTTTTTGCGTATTCCATTGTGTGGAGTATCGTTTGACAGATTATTAAAAACAAATTTAAAATTTACTTTGTTACTGGCTTCTAAAAATTATATTTATAATTATAAGTAAATATTATAAGCCACGTGTTTTAAAAATCTCAAAAACATTACGATAATAGAGCTTTATAAATACTTTTAACGTGAATTGCGTTTTTGAACAAAATCGATTTTCAAGTTCTTTAAATATCCGTAATAACCTCTCATACTACGGCACCCTAACTTAATTCCGTTTTTTTTACAGTAGACAGTTAAAATTTCCTAGTACCTCCTTTATTAGCATTTGCATATTGAAAACTTCTCAAAAGTATTTAGAAATAACTGAACAAGTTAGTTGAAACTTAATAAGAAGTTTGCAGACATACAAGTTGGACGTAGCAAGTTTCTACGATTTGAGAAAAACATTTAGTAAAATTGGCTAGGGCCGCTACGTTGTGTTTAGGGAAGTAGTGTTTCAAGGAAAAGTTTCACAGACGGCTTCGTGAAACTGAAATTAAATTCGACTAGAAAATCTCCCTTCGCTGGTTATTTATGTATATGTACGTGACCTTTACTGGATTACTCTCGAATATTCGTTGCATGGTTTTTTGCTAATATTTACTCAGGTGCCTTGAATTTTCATCTCGCTATTTAATTTACAACCCCGAAACAAATAAGAAAAGTGCAAAATACTTAAATATTTTTAAGAGAATCATTTTGAAATTCAGTGCATTAGCTTTACCTGTTTTAATAAAGAAAAGCTTTAGTGCGAGTTGGGCTCGCGCACCGTGGGTTCTGCACCGCCATTTACGTAATTTACGAACACACATAAAAGGAAAAACTGTGCTGCTAAGCGGTCACCAAACCAATGGCTGACCAAGCCCGACGTTGCCTTTAAACTAAAATTTGAATGTTGTTGCCAATCAACAAATGTATCACTGTTTCTCTTAATATTCTAGACTATTTTTGCTAGATGGCGCTGATACGTTAATTTAAGATGGTGATGGCTCGAGCCCGCGGTCTTACACATGGCCGGTTTTTTATAATTTGTTATTATACTTTAGAACTCACACTATATTTACTGCAAGTTTGAAGCCGGTTTGAAATTTCTGTTTATGTTTATGATAGATCAAATACAACGAAAGCGTTTTTCTTGTCCCCTTCAATTTTTTTTTACTTTTTGAACTTTTTATTTTTTAGGAAATCCACTATTATAACACATAATCCGTAAGAATTTTAGGCTTTTACCTGCTTCGGTCTAAAAGATAGAGCATATAATGGTCGGACAGACAGACAGCGTACCTAGGCTTAGGGCTCTGTCGGCACCCTTTGGGTACGGAACCCTAAGAAGTTAGTTTACTAAATTAGTAGCTGGTTGAAACTATTTCGATTTAAGCTTAGTGTTTCGTCAATGATGACAGGTACAATATAACCCAAATTACTACAAGGCGACTTAACTTACCTTCATAGGTGTGTACCTAAATGAACCACGTCTGTCTATCCTATGTCTTCTAAGGGGACCTAAGGGAGCATAAAAGGTAGGAACAAGATCTAACTTAAAACAATCAATAGGTAGAAATCTAAATAACTTATCCCTGGCGTAACGTCGTCCAAAAATTAATCACAAAACACTTTAAATATAAAAACAAAACACTTTTCTGACAGAATAGGTTATTTTATTCGTCGAGTACGATGACAATCATAGAGTGTTGCCATAAAAAACAGGTTGCGTTCGGAACCTAACGATTCTTGCGTAAGGCGCGGCCCCGATAGCAACGGTACGAAACACTTAGTTAATTTCAAATGAACTTATAAATTTAAATGTTGACAGGCTAAATAATTAGTCCTTGTTGCTTTTATGTCATCGTAGAGTATCATCACCTAAAAAACATTTTGTAAAAGAAAAAATCTTAAAAAAACGCTTTATAAAAATAAAAGCGAAAAAAAAAAAATTATAAATAAACCCCAGGCACACTAATGCAGCATTGAGCTAAGTGCTTATTTTCTCCTTGAAATCGAATGCCAAGAAATAATAGTCTCGTATCTTTGCTGCAAATTTTTGGCATTTGACTTCAAGGAGAAAACAAACACTTTGATCAATGTTCCATGTGCGGCCTAAGGTTTATTTTTGTACCTTTTAGTAGGTTTTTGAAGGTAATTTTTTTTAATAAATTTTGCTTATTTTAAAATTTATTTGTTAGTACTTACTTGCACATGCGGCATCATTGCCGTTATTAGGTAAAAAATATGGGATTCTTTAAATAAAGGAGTGCTTTAAAGGGACGCCAATGCCCGAATATGCCCTTGGATGGCGCTGATGGCGTGACCGCTTAAAATTCAGGAGGGACGTCTGCTTGTTTGCCACCTAAGTAAAATACGCACAAAAAGTGTTGTGTTTTAACGGCACCGTTAAACTTTAAAATTTATTTCTACCGGAGGATAGTAGGTATGCGGCGTTACCAGTCCGCAGTTACTCTAGTACTTTGCCATGTGAGCCTATTATCTTTGCCCAAGACACCAATAAGACGACGTAAATAGGACGACTAAAAAAAATGAACTTTTAGTGAAACATAAAATGTTTTATATAATCTATAAAACGTTTACAGTGCGGTTTCAAAGAAACTTCCTCCCGCGAACGCTTAAGTTGTGGAATGAGCTCCCTGCCAAGGTTTTCTGCAAGGACTACAGTATGGAGTTCTTCAAGAAAGAAGTTATTTGATTTCTGTAGGGTCGGCAACGCGCAAGTGATACCCCTGGTGTTGCAAGCGTCTATAGGCTACGGTGACCGCTTACCATCAGGCGGGCCGTAAGCTTGTTTGCCACCTTAGTGGTATAAAAAAAAAAAAAATTCTATACGTTTTGTTTCTAGATAAGAAGACGAAGGAAAATAAAAAATATCCATGACGCTAGCAAGCAGGGGTAGCGCTGTGCCTATTTAAAAAAAAAAACATAAAAAATGAGTACTTTTTCTATGATACAAATAATATTTAATAATTATTTATCATATAACATTATAGTTTTGTAATAGGAATTTGAAGTCAGACTGGATAAGGTTAGTGAATAAGATAGCAAAAGTCGATTTAAAATCCATTTAGAGAATGTTGAGGCAAAATAAATCAGAAACGGTGCCCGTTCGTTCAGCGACCTTTTACAGATAACGTAGGTATATACATAGTAGAAGTCGGTTTGCGACGTAAAATATTTAGCTAGAGTATATGTACTTTAATTTAAAATTATTTTTACTTGTTATGTTTTTAGGCTCTTATTATTTCTGGACTCTTAAAGTAAACCGAAATGGGAATATCTCTTTACCAGCAGGACAAACTCGCGAACTATCATCAAACCAGCGTTCGGTCGTTACAGCCCGAAGACTTCGACTGCTGAACGCAGGGCTCCCCTATAAGTCCCCAAAACATAGTGAAATTTTGTGAAACTGACCCTTACTCCATCACAAAATAAGTCGCATGATTATGGTTAAAATTTACAGTTTCCTAGGTTTCTGTATCACAATAGGTAAAGTACAAATATTTCATTTTGTTTTGCGTTTGTATTATGAGAAAAACTTAAAATCCGAGAAATCAGGCATTACAGAAATGTGTAGAATTTTTAATGTGCTTGTAGGCTTGCAAAACTTACCCGTATTTTTGAAGTGAAAACTTCTTTAGCGGCGCTGTGCACTTTTTTTGTGATGGGTAAAAACTGTTAAACTCGCGTCAGGTCACGTGTCCTGATCGAAAATTCGTAAGATGTCACTCGCGTTAGGACACGTGACCTTTATTTACATTAGGTTAGTTTTTATTTTTAGTATATGGCGATTATGAGTAGTACAGTGCGGTTGGATATGGGATTTTAATTCTATGACAGATTGAGCTGTCAAATATACAACGTCAAAAAAGTAAATAAACAAAAGTTATTATTTTTAATAAATAAATATGGATAAGAAGTGATGGGAAGTAAATACCGAGTATGTTTTCACTTCTGCCGGCACTCCCGGAGTGCAACCCGTTTTTTTTAGACTGTCAACTTTTTAAATGTCACAAAGAACACGGTCTAAATGTTTTATTAACGCCGTGTATAAACTAATGTAATAGTAAAACTAGTGTCAAAAACATGAAATTTATACTGTAGTGGGATTCTTACGTCAACTTCTTAAATATACTTAATTAACTATCATAGCAAGGTATAGCTGTAGCTATAGTTCGTTTACGCTCGGTTAGAGTTATTCCCGCGGGAACTTTTAAATTCCTCGGGATAAAAACTATCCTATATCCTTCCCCGGAACTCAAACTATCTCCATACTAATTTTCATCTAAATCGGTTCAGCGGCTTAAGCGTGAAGTGGTAACAGACAGTTACTTTCGCATTTTTAATATTAGTGTGGATATTAATAATTATATGGTAAATATAGTATGTATGTACCTCTAACATTAACTAAATAAAATAAAACAATTTAGTTATATAGGTATTACAACGAGATGCTAATGTTTATGTGATACTTTATGAGTTTCTCGTAAGTTGTTTGAGATTAGACGTCTGCATATTTATATGAGAGAAGTCTATGAACCTTTCGAGAAAAGGCTCGAGTGTAAATAAACATATTCATTTGTAGGTAATTTGGAAATGTAAGAACTTTTCTCAAAGAAATCTGGATAGACGTGAGTTTCTCGACGTAAAGTATCATGCAGGAGCAGGTATGAGGAATCCAATTTCAGAAAATAAAATTGGCAATCAGAGGAACGGTGTTCTTTTCTACAGTGTTTATGCACTAGCATACACGTTTGGTAATGATATTTTCACAAATGAAGCTATTGTCAAGGTGATATTTACGGATAAATATACGTTTATCTTCATTTTGTGTGAAAGTAGTAGAGTAAGTATGTCTCTCTATATACTACTACACTCTATATACACTTACTGTCAATTTTGGGCATATATTGGGCAATGTTGATTGATATATTTTAATGAATGTTAAAAAATACCTTAACGACAATTATATCCGTAGGGGTGATCAGAGTTGTTTAGAACTTAATCCCGTTACATCCACGTTTCATCGATGGTATTCCGTTCCACAAACGTGATAGGTGGTGAGCCTTCGCCGTGCCACCAGATGTTAAGTAGTTTATACTTAGTTATTTTGTTATTCTAAGATATAGTAATAATATAAACCAATATATATTTGTGAAAGTCTGTTTGTTTGCTCTTTGCGAAAGAGCAACTAGTGAACGACAATGAAGCAACCAATTGAGCTGTTTTGAACTATGAGGACATAGACTACTTTTATCCCAGAAAATTTAAAAATAACCAGGAATAGTTATCGAGTTCTTGCCGGACTCTTCTCGGTAGAAATCTACATTATGAAGCAGAGGTTTATTGGAAAGGTCGAAAACAATAATGTTTAATAATTTAACCGGTTACTTTTTTGACTTTATTTTGTTTCAGATTTTTATTTGAATAACTAAATTTCACGTAAACAAACTTACTCGCAGCCAGAACTTGCAGTAGTAACTTTCTTACTATGTTCAAGGAGTTGCTGTAGAAATCCCACGCCGAACAACGAAATAAGCACAGGCGGAGCAAAAACCAGTAATATAATAAATAATAATTTATTTTAATATTTGTATAAAAATGGATACTTCTCAATGATGAATCTAAATAAACACGGTACGGAAAATATTACCGAACATAATTTTTTCACACAAACTGTGTATCTTTAATTAAAAAAATATAGGTAGCGATGCAATACAATTATTATAAAGCGCCATTTACCGCTATGGTAAAAAAAATCATATATGTATTCATGAAATGCCAAATCGAATTAATTAAATGTATGGAATCAGCAAAATGTTTATAGTTATAGATATTTTATTTAGTGCACTGACGGTCGTACCTATGGGGAAAAACTGATTCAGAGTTATCTTTATACAAAATTTTATCTAAATCTTTATAGCCATTTATATTTATAGCCAGCAATAAATTATGTATATATATATATAAGAATTGGGTGCATATTTACAAGGATAAACAGGTTTTTTAGTTCAAATTTGTCGTTTTTTGTAACACAACGACTTTTTTCCACGATTTTTTTAGATCTATAAATATCCAGGTACTTACCATAAATAATACAGAAGCCTTATTTACGAGTTATACTTGTTTATATAGACCGCTTTATGTATAGGTATACCCACATGATGTTTTAAAAAGAAAAAAATAAGAAGAAGCAATATACACCTGCAACAAGTTTTTCTGTGTCACTTAAGATGTTATTTATTTTTCTTACTTATTGACTTTAGTCACTAATAACTAAAACGGATTAAAATTTGTCAGTCAAACCTTGTTGCCATGAAACCATTCATATTATTTAATATGTATTTATGAAACATTATTTTAAAAAATATAACTGAAATAAATACTAAACTAAAATTATCTTAACTTAATCTCTAAAAAAATTAAACAAAATAAATATAAAAACCCAGACTCATAAAAAGAATATTTAAAAAATTAAATATTTGTCTACTATATTTTAAATTTTTTAATTGGAATCCCTTAATCGATCAAATTCCCTTTAGATTTTGACTCTATAAAACATTTGTAGTGTCACACAACACAAAACCAAGTTCATGGGTAAAAAAAGGGTCTACAGGTACAGACTAACAAGTATCTAACCATGGACGGAACATAAACTTCCATTCGTTTTAAAATTAAAAAACCACACGTTTTTTGGTTTTCATCAGTACTTTTCTATACTGTCATGGTCATTTAAGCAAAAAAATATATATACAAATTTAGAGAAATGCCTGCAGTTTTATAAAGAGCTATTCACGCGTTCTATGTAATAATCTCTGATTGTGTACCGATATTATTTTATTTCAGAATTTGCATTTATGAAAATACTTATAAATAATAAATACAGCGATAACTATTATTAAAATATTTATAATAATGATATTGTTGGCTATTTTGGTTGTAAGCTTAACTGCTAAAATTCATATTGCGGAAAGAAAAATATTAAAATTGTAGTCCAATTTATTACTAGGCATTGCGTTATAAAATAGTTTATAAGTAATAGCAAAATTTGGTGTGTGTGTGTAGTGGATTTTCAGTACCTATGTATGTTGGTATTACAAAGTGTAGGTACAAAAACATCGAGGGCGCGACCGTTTGACTCACTTCTGCAAATATGACGTCATACTTCACCCCTGTAAGATGACATCATCCTAATGGCCAAAAAGGAAACTACGTACTTGTAAGTAACAGATTAACAGATGGAGTTCGCAAAATATTTTCATCTCTTTTCTTATATAAGGTTTAAACGTAATATCCTTGTTTATTTACACGATGCTTGTGTCTGGATATTCGATCGAAGGTAACACGATTTACGAGTCCGGTAACTCCGGTATAAACTGAAAACTGGCTAAGTTGGTGTCGTGCACGGATTAAGTTAGGGCTGGAATGAGATTTTTTTGTTGATATCTGAAAAACTTCAGAACTGACTACAGTTTGGGTAGCAAGTGTTTGAAAAGTCTGTTATTCTATTTTTCTGTCAGATTTTAAGAATGCGTTGCCCACAACTTTGGCAGCTAAAAGCTCGCAAATTATAGGTACATCCATTAGTTCAATGTATGAAGAGCTTTACTTTTCTTTGATTTATAAAAAAACTTCGTGGCGCTTTCGATAGAAGAAGCGATGCATAGATTTTAATTGTAAGGTGGTGCCATACGCACTGAAGGACAACAGGTTATGTCGAGACTATAATAATATAAAAAATTGAAAATAAAATGCAGTTACAGGCATCACATTATAATACTCTCACTAATATTATGAAAATGTTTTTGAGCTTGTGTGTGTTAGTATGTTGGTGACTCCTTCACATCTCAACAACTGAACCGATTTTGCTGAAAATTGGTATAGAAATATTATAATATTACATAGGTAAAATTATAGACAAAAATATATTTTATCCTGATAGTCTGGAAGATTTGCTCGTTTTTTTTAATAACGCCATCTATTGTCTAGTAACTTTAGAGTTGCTTAACAACGCCATCTGTTGTCAAGTAGCTTTGGTGTCGCTGTGTCGGTAAAAATATTAGTATTAAAACTCGCCAATAGATGTCAGGAAGAGTCATATTTTTCAGTTTATCATTGCCTGAAAACATGGATAAAACGACGTTTTCTAAAAATGAAACTAAGCTAGATCGATTTATCGCCCCTTAAACCCCCTGCATACTAAATTTCATGAAAATCTTTGGAGCCGTTATATATATATATATAATAAAAGAATTGATCGTTAAAGGTATTAGATATAGTTATACCTAATAAAGGAGTTGCCATAGGATTCCCACGCCGATAGGTAATTTAACGCGGGCGGAGCCGCGGGCTTAAGCTAATGTTTTATATATATCATACCCTGCATCACAAAAATATAACATTTCCTACCTATTTCATGAGATTACTTAATTATACCAAAAATCGTGTCACTGGGTCCATTTACTGGCATCGCATAAGCCAGCCATTACACAAATGCTGCCAGGTTTGTAAAACCTATTATAATAAATGTTGAATGTGGGATGTAAAACATCACTGAAAGCAAACTGTACAAGTTAAGTTACATTTAAATGTAAATAGTAATGTAACTCTATGTGTTACGATATTTTGTTTTGATTCTAATATCTACTGTTATGTTATAACCAGAATCAAATTATTATTGCTCTTGTAAACGGTTACGACAAGCGATTAAAACTAACCACAAAGCAGTTTAATGTTAGAATTACGCTCGCTTTATAGCTAATATCTTCCACACTACAATGAGACGTAAAGTTGACATTAGAATATACCCCCTTCCGGGTCGTAATTCTAATACCACCTTAGATTTTAACGGTGATAAAGTGAAGCTATTGAGTAAAGGCAAAATAAACGCACCCTTTTAGAACGACCCGTTCTCTTATGGATTTAGGAAATAAAGCATCGGTGAAATGTGATTTTCAAATGGATTTTTAAGTGCCCGAAACTTTGATGGCCCGAATCAAAGTGTTCGTTCGAACTTAGTGAGTGAGTACGTGGAAGAAGGGTGGGTTTTACATTCTTTTTACTTTCATAGTTAGTGCAGATAAAATTGCGAATTTGAATTTCATATTACTTACGTATTATGGCCGTTGCAGAACTTTTCTTGCGTAGACGTATCATACTAATCAGTATTTTCTTAATTTCTCTAGTACATTGAGTATATTATTAACACAACTGGCTTTTCGGTGAAGGAAAACATCGCGGGGAAACCTGAATACGTCAAAAAAGAGACTTATGTAAAGTCCACAATCCGCACTGGGCCCGCGTGTGGAGTGACTGGCCAAAATCACCCTTGGTAAGTATGAGGCTGATAAGGAAAGGAATATAATGTTTCATGAAGTAATTTCTACTCTTTTGGCTTATTGCCTTATGGTTTATGAAGGCAAAAACTCCTTACAGGTATGTTGCTTTTGCTTTCAGATTATACTTATTATTATAAGTCAGATAAAATATATAAATGGGTCATGTAGTTCCAATATTCGCTAACTACACTTTATTGAAAAAAGCGGGCTGTTGATGATTCTATACAATTCATAGAATTTCCAATAGTATAGGCCTGCATACTAGGCTACACAGAGTGATTCTTTAACAAGTGTTCGTCGCATCAGTGCTTAATTGTCTTATCTACCGTTGGCAACATTTGACAGTAGAAGAGATTTTTGCCCTATTTAAAAAAAACTTTAGTTTCTAGATTTGAAAGCTTTTCTGAATACATGATTCTACTAATATTATAAATGTGAAAATTTGTAAGTATGAATGGATGTTTGTTACTCAATAACGCTTCAGCCACAGGACGGAGCGGGATGAATCTTGGCACACCTATAGATAAGGTCCTGGAATAGCACATAAACTATTTTTATCCCGAAAAATTTAAAAGTTCCCGCGGGAATAACTATAACCGAGCTTAAACGAACTATAACTATAGCTACAGCTTGATATAGCAATCTTCATTAGTGTAATTAAGGAGTAAATCATAGTATTAATACTGTCCCACGCCGATAACCGAATTTAGGGCCGGCGGAGCCGCTGGCAAAGTCTAGTTACTTATAAATTGATTCTGATAAATTTCATACATGGATGCTAATTAATTATACCTTATTTAATAGTTCTTATGTGGAGATATAACAAACATACACAATTTTAATTACGAACGTGGACTTTGAAGACACAGGACAAACTGACTGTTTTATTTTTTCTTAATTCTTTGTACCATGTTTGAGATGTATATACAGCATGGTTTTTATAATTCACTGTATTATACAAGTAAAATAGAAATACTCAAAGTTTTGGCAATTTAGACACGTAAATACACAAAGCTCAAAACATTTTCTAGTTCGTATAATTTATGATTTGACTTATAAAAAAAAAAATCAAACTACTCGATTTACTTGATTGCGCTAAAATTTAAAGAAAAAGTATGTAAATATCTATTGATGCACTGGGGTTGTACTACAGTAACACCCAGAAACTTCAGATTTAAAGATTTAAGACTTTTTGTAAACTTGGTAAACCGGGAATAAATCCTGTCCTCTAGGACGACACTTTACGCTACTAAGAATAACAATCTACTTATACGAACGCACTCTTGGACTTAGCTTGGTAGTTGTTTAATGCGACATGGAGTGAAAATTAGACAGAACTTACCGCTTAGTTTATCACTGCGTCTGATTATATCTACTATTACAAAATATTCTAGACATAATTCGGCTTTTTTCTTATAACCATTTTCAATTAAAAACACAAAAATTTAAAGGATTTAACAACTATATTTTTGCGATTCTCGCGACGTCTTTAGCTACATTGACAAATTAAACAAAATGGCGGACGTAACTTCGCGGGCTGTGATTGGTCGATTAAGTGGACATAAAATATCGAAGCACTAAACGTCTTTTACTTACGATGTAGGATATAAAACAAACACTGGACATAGAAAAAATAAGTACAAAATTTTCATAACAGTGTGTTGTCACTAATAAAGTTTAAATGCTTTTTTGTTGTTTTAAGAAAAAAAAGTTCTAAACCTTCCTGAACCAACACGATTGAAATTTAAGTCTCATCTATACCGCATTTAAAGTTAATTTTCGATGAATTTGGTTGATAGGACAAATAAGAACTGAGGCGACGTGTTGTGTTGACAAGGTACGTACCTACTTTAGTATATTTTTTTGTTACTTACTGTAATCTTACTTAAATATGTTTGATTTTATAGATGTTTAATAATATTAGATGAATCTCTAGATTTACGTACTAAAATCCAATATTTACAATAATATATTTTACTTACTTACTTTGTCTGGCCTTCTGGTTTTGTGTGGCTTGTGTGCCAGGATTGTGGTCTCCTTGGGACTGATGATGCTCAATTACAGGATGCATAGGTAAACCAAATTTAAATGGAAATAACATAAAATTGTACGACTAAAATTTTTATATTTAAAACATTAATTGTATTTTAGTTTATTTGTATTATTGATAGTGTTTTTAAAAGATTAACTATCGAGTTTCTTGCCGGATTCTTCTCGGTAGAAATCAACAACATTGTGAAGGTGGGAGGGTTCAAAAAATAATATTTTATAACTTTGACGATTCAAAAGTGATTGTAAAATCCTTATTTGAATAAACCATTTTGACTTTGAATTTTGACTATTGTAGAAAATAGCCGTGATCTTCATTTTAAACAATTCCAAGTCCAAAAAAACACTGTTTTTTTTATACCATCTGTATCTCAATAAAATATCGATTAGGTAGAAAACCTTGGCAGGGAGCTCATTCCACAACCCAAGCGTTCGCGGGAGAAAGTTTCTCTGAAACCGCACTGTACGCGATCATTTCGGTTCTACAGTATGAGAATGAATTCCCTGCCTATGGCGAGCGGTGCGATGGTAGAAAGTAGCCGTGGGCATCATTTCGAACAATTCCTCAGAACACATCCCATTGTACAAGCGGTAGAACACACGCAGGAAGGCAAAATCTCTCCTCAGACTTAAGGGTTCGATACGGCAAGTGAGTTTGGGATCGTCGTTGAATTCTCACAGCCCGTCGTTGAACCGAGTCAAAAGGTCCGAGCTGGTATCCGGGTGCACCCGCCCAGAGATGGCGGCAGTACTCCATATGGGGCCGAACCTACGACTTGTAATGCAGCAACCTCTGCCCCGATGTGAAGTACTGCCTCGCTCTGTTGAGTACACCTAGTTTTTTGGACGCCAGCTTCACCTTATCTTGTAAATGATCTCGGAACTGAACATCGCTGGAGATGTCGACACCAAGGATCCCAATGCTCTTGGAGATGGAGAGGGGAGTGTTCTGGAATTGTGGGACTACAGTGAATGGGGTTTTCTTAGCGATGAACGCGCAGACTTGTTTCTTTTTAGGGTTGTATCGGACCAAGTTTACCCGTCCCCAGTCAGCGACCTTGGACAGTGTGGTCTCGATTTGAGACACAAGTTCTCCGCGGTTTTCCTCCACGAAACGAGGGATATTTGGACGACCCGTGTAATAATTATGGATGGATGTATTGTGGATATATTGATGGATAACATGTCATTGATATTCAGTAGAAACAGCGTAGGAGACAGCACAGAGCCTTGCGGGACACCAGCATTAATGTCCATGCTATCAGGGCAACTACCGTCAACTACGGTTCGTATGCGTCTGCCGGACAAAAAGCTAGCCACCCATTTGCACAAACCCTCGGGCACTCCGTAAGTTGGCAATTTCGATAGAAGACCCCGGTGCCAGACCCGATCGAACGCCTTCGCTATGTCCAGGCTACATGCCAATGCCCCCCCCTGACTTTCAATGGCTAGTGCCCATAGGTGTGTGAGATACACTAGAAGGTCACCAGTCGAGCGTCCGTGGCGAAAGCCATATTGACGATCACTGACCAGGTCGTGTTCTTCTAGGTATCTTAGAAGGTGTGTGTTGATCACACGCTCCATCACCTTGGAGAGGAGAGAGGTAATAGCGATAGGCCTGTAATTCAATGGATCTGATTTATCGCCCTTTTAGGGCACCGGGTGCACATTCGCAGTCTTCCTTGAAGACTGAAATTGCTTAGTATGGTAGGAAAGCGCGAAGAGGCGCGTGAGTACAGGACATAACTCAGGAGCACACTGCTTAAGCACCACTGCTGGTATACAGTCTCGCCCACTCGACTTATGAACGTCTAGAGAAAGCAACGCCGAGGACCTCCCGCTGTGTTACGGAGATTTCCGGCATGATCTTACTGCACTACGGTAAAGTAGGTGGTACCTTTATCTTCATCGTTCATATTCGATTTTGAGGCAAAGAGACTGCCCAGAAGATCAGTTTTCTCTTTAGCACTATGGGCTAAGTCACCACCGGTCTTTCGCAGGGGTGGTTACGACGACTGGCTAAAGTTCCCTTCGGCAGCTTTGGCAAGCGACCAGAAAGCACGACTCCCAGAAGGATAGCTCGCAATTCACCTACCTATTTTGCCGATGAATTGGAATTTTGCTCTGGCAGTTGCTTTCTTACTAAACCTCGAGGCAGCATTTAAATTGCGTTTTACCTCAGAAATATTCGGATCCTTATTATTACGAGCCGTGGTCCAAGCCTCATATGCAGTTTGCTTAAGAATTTTTGCTTCTCTGCAAGACCTATTAAACCACGGTCGTTTTTTGACGCCGGCAGCTACTCGCGGGTTAGGAATATAACATTCCATACCAACGAGGATTTTCTCAGTGACTGCGGCTGCGCAGACGTCAGGATCTTCTGAGCTAAAGCAGATCTGCCTCCACGGGTACGATGCATAAAATTCTCGCAATCCATCCCAGTCTGCCGACTTATAGTTAAAGTCTACCAAAATAACTAATTTTGCTGTGGGATATTGCTCTAGAACTTGGTCTGTCGTGCTGCTCTAGAACTCAGGTGCGTGAAGAGTTGAGTTACGTCCGTGTCGCCGCTATGAGACCTGTATAGGCACGCATTGATACGAGTGTGGCGGCCGTAATCTACACTCACAATATCGACAGGTCGCTGTCTTCAAGGCTATAAGGCGGCGACAGCAGATATCCTCCCGGACGAACATACATATACCGGCACGACTCGCAAAACTGTGCTCAAGTTGGTAGCCGGGATAATGAAGGTATGATGTATCGGCTAGGCAGGATATCTGCGTCTCCGTTAGAAAAAGAATGGTCGGCTGCGCAGTCTCCAGATGGAGGTGGACTGCGTTAAGATTTGCGTGCATACCCGTAATGTTGCAAAAGTCCACATTAAATGTAGATGGAGCGGCCGCTGAAAAAACGCTTTTCCTTATTTTTCTAGCCATTTGTTTTAAGAAAGTTACTTAGACTAAATTTGAGGATTCACTACACAGACAGCTAAGAGGACGAAAGAATTGCCAAAGGTAGGGACAGATAATACGGTTGCTTTCACGGCGAGCGGAAGGGCCCCTGATTCCCCTCTGTTGTAGTAGCCGGGTCTACTCCGGTCTCCTTCTCTGGCACGACTACCACTTCATAGACTTTACACAGGCTGGCGGATCAGCCTCCCAGGGCGGAGATTAAGTGATCCCTGGGTTCGGGAACCCGTTCAACCTGCTGGCGGCCAGTGGTCAGCCGTTTCATCAGGTCTCCCTGACCGCCGGACCAGCACGACGCGTCTATGCCGAGCAATGACAGCAACAAGCACCGCCGGTCCTCCGCTGTCCGCGCAGCGAATCCTCAAAGTTACCAGGAATGGCACTATTAACTACTAATGCCTTCTTCGAAAATTTAGTTTACTAGTTAAGTAAATAAAGTACGGCTGAAATAATGATTCTCTAAATATTTCCCGTTTAAATTTTCTTAATGTTTTTAAAGTTTACCCAAAATTTTATTTTTTCCCTAACTAGAGAAAACACCCCAGTCTGGAGACCCTTAACGAGGTTGTCCCCCACACTATGATTTAGATGTGTTTTCAGCCATACTGGTTAACCCCTTCGGGCAATAAAAACCGTGACGTTATACATAGATACATTCATGTTGTTTGGATTTATTCAGCCAGAATTCTATCAAAGGTTAATTCAGTCAGAATTTTATCTAAGGTTAATTCAGCCAGAATATTATCAAATCTGCTTTTTGAATACCGATCGATTCTATTATATTTGTGGGCTCTTCAAGTTCAAGCAAAACAGTCTGATTGAACTAGTTAAAAAATGCCTGCAGTTTTATAAAGAGCAAATTGACGTGTTCTGTGTATCTTACTTACGAATATTCATTTGTATTAGAAATAGTGCAATGATAAATAACAATCTTATTTCAAAATGTTTCGATCATTCACCACATGCCAATAGAGACAAAAAATGATTATTCAAAGTCAACTTGCTACGAAACCCAAAAAAAATTTAGAAATCAGTGGCAAACTCCAGGCCTAGGCCGACCTTCCGGACATCCCTTTATATAACTATCTTAGTAAAGCAATAAGTTAACTCGTGACCCCGGGTCAAATCCCGAAGAGTGTAAGAAAAATTCTAGTTATAAAAAGTGAACGCAAAAATGTTCTTGTTGGAATTTTTTGACAATACGTGGGACACTCAGAAAGTTTTGAGAACTAAAAAACAAACTTCTATGGATAAAATATTTTAATTAAATCTTTTCAAAGAACTCTCCACCAGCCTGTATACAAATTAAGTTTCATGCGTCTGAACCAATTTTCGAAACATTTTGTCCAGTCCGCCGCACACCTCTTCCACTGCCTTCTCGAACGCTGCTAGCACGTCTTCCGGCGATAAAAACTGTTTCCCTTTCAGGGGATTTTTCATTTTAGGGAATAAACAGAAGTCACACGGTGCCAGATAAAGACTGTAAGGAGGGTGACCTAAGACTCTGACTGGTATGGTGTCCAGGAAGACCCTCGTTTTGAGCGCTGAGTGCGCGGGCTTGTTGTCATGATGAAGCTGTACCCCACTAGTAGTGCGACCACTCCTTTGTTCATCGCCCAAAGTAAGACGACCGCGCTTGAACTCGCTATGCCAACGGTAGAGGGTTGCTTTTGAAGGTCCTTCATCCACAAAAGCCATTAGAAGTCGACCAAATGACTCATTAGGTTTTAGGCCACATTTAAAATCATAGAAAATCATCGCACGAAAATGTTCTCGATGCAGATCCATTTTTAAATGAGACACGATAATCTTATTTGGCTCTCAAAAAAGGTGAAGGGAAATTCCAAATTCGAAAAATGGTATTTTTACTTTTAATAAACCAAATTTTTCAAAATGATTGCAAGTGGCCAGTGCCTTATTCATATAAACTTTTTTTCGCAGAACTCTCTGCGTGGCCTGGTATGTAGCTGATCTTATCGTTTATCGAATTTTTAAAAACTCGTCGTTGGCGCTTGCACCATGCCTTAGGATTTTTTTTTTGGATCGGTTTACCCAAGTCATATCTTTTTGGGTTTCGGACACACATCTTGTTGTTTCTTCATATTTTTACTATATTGCGAGTCTGTTCGATCGATTATCATACCTACTATGTTATCAATTTTCATATTTTTATTAACTTGGAGGTAAATAATCTTTCTTATACTTTTTACATCTATTCAAAAATACTCGTAACAGGTTTGCAAAAGCTTCGTAAATAAACAAAGTTCAAAATCCAATATTGACTGGGATATTTCGTTTGATGTTCTCAAGTCGCACGATATTAAATAAGCCCTCATAGCTCTTTAATTTCTAGACTCGGTGCTTTACGACGGACGAGCCAAGTAAATGGATTGGGATTTCTGAATAGAAGCTCTTCGATTTGTTTTCTTTTTTTATTTGAGTCAAAATCTCATTAGGGATATTCGTCCAGGGATTTGTGGTTTTTATCAGTAATATAACAGACTAAGAGGCCGTATAAGTGTACGTATATACTTATTTCATTGTAAGCTAGAGTGTTAATTTTCTTTGGTAAGAATGTACATATTTGGAATTATTTGTGATAGCCCACGCTTTCTGGGTTTCGTAGTCAAAAAGGTACCTTTATAGTTTAACTATGTCTGTCCGTCCGTAAGTTACGGTAATATCATTAAGAAGCCATAAAAAATAAGCAAAACGACAAATACGCAAAACGACACATAGGTAGGTACGCAAAATGACACGTATACATACGCAAAGCGAAACATGCGCTAAACTACACATACGCAAATTATACAGATATTTGTTCTACTAAAGTAATGGCTGCATATATAAATTTAATTGGTTTCACAAGTTTAATATATCAGCAAACCTTTAGGTTGTTTGGTGGGATGTGGGATAACTATATAAATACATCATTAGGCTATTAGAGGCAAAGCTCTCGACCTTTTGACCTCCTACATGAATAGCAGAGTACAGAAAACAGATGTCATGATCAGAAGTCACTATGGGAGTCCCTCAGGGCTTAATTTTAGGTCATTTTCTATTTCTTATTTTTACATTAATGATCACCCATATCATGTAAAAAACCATGACATTGTCTTATTTGCTGATGACACCTCTTTACTTTTGAAGTTAAGAGACGACAGACATAGTATGATGAATTAAAAAATGCTATTTCTAAAAATTTTAATTGGTTTAACGCTAATAATTTGTTACTTAATAAGAAAAAAACAAAATGTGTTAAATTTACATTACCAAATGTTAGTCAGATAAAAACATGTATTAATATTAATGGCGAAAAATAATTCAACAGTCTTTCTTGGCATCAAAAATAATATTTCATAACTTTGACGTTTCAAAAGTGATTGTAAAATCCTTATTTGAATAAAACATTTTGACTTTGACTTTTACTTTGACTAACGCTGGACTACAAACTTCAATGTGGTCCTCATATTCATAACCTAGCCAAAAAACTTAGCTCTGCTGTATATGCGATCAAGAAAATAAGACAATTGACCGATTTTGACTCTGCAAAAATAGTATATTTGAGCTATTTCCATAGTTTAATGATATATGGTATCTTATTGTGGGGTAGCGCTGCTGATGTACATACAATATTTTTGTAACAAAATCGGGCAATTCGTGCTATCTATAAATTAGGATCTAGGATATCTCTGACGGATAGGTTTAGGGAAGTAAATATTTTTAATTTAGCGTCGCAGTACATATGTGAAAACAACTACTTTGTAAAATAATAGTATTTCATAATTTTGACGATTCAAAAGTGTTTGTAAAATCCTAATTTGAATAAAAAAAATGACTTTTTTTGACTTTTAATACAAGATACATAGAAAACAGCACGAAATTTTAACTAGTCTGACGTGATGATGCGTATATAAATATAAAGCAGGAAAGTATACAATTACCTGTACATTTTGAAGTTTATATTATGTCTTACCGCGGTAATATCAGGAACAGCAAATGTAAGGTTCAGTGACGTGAATAATTTTTTTACTTTTTAAATTGAACTTTACCATAACTTTCATGTTTACCTAAATTTAAGTGCTTGGCGTTTTTGGTGTCAAGATATTTTGAAAAGTCATTATTTTTTAAATTTTTGCAAAGTTGGAACTTTTTGTACGAGCAACATGGAAAATAAATAAAAACAAATAATAGCTAAGCAGAATTTTATAAACCCAAAAAACACTTGTGTTCTTTTTAAAAATCAAAATTCAAAGTCAAATTAAGATTCAATTAAAAAAGTTACGGCATCTAACGTTAAAATATTATGGTCTAAAATAGCCTATTTATTTACAGTTATTATGGGCATCATAACTAGGTTGTGGCCCTAAGGACCGGAGCAGTCAATTAACGTGGATGAAACCACTAGTCACATAAATCCTTTTGGAAGGTCATCATCATCTAGATGATGAATTGAAATTTCATAAGTCTTCCTGTTTATCATCTAAATGAAGATGATGAGGAAGACTTATGAAATTTTCAATTTAGTTCAATGTTGTCCCCATTATATTAGTCAAATAAATAAAGATCCTCGGTCGTTTCGGACTTTTAATTATCCCATTTTTTACAAAGCGATTTTTTAAGAAAATCATTCCCCTGCCCAATCTTACTTCTTATTTATCATCAAGAACCGGGGGTCATCAATAGGTGTATATTATCCTGTACCTGATCCATCATTTTACCAATAATTACAATTATAATAACTCTAAAGGTGGTCATTTACTACGTATAGAAATTACCTATAGAAATGCAACTTAGTCCAGAAACAATGCGTCTGTCAGACGGCGATGGGCTCACCGCCTATTACTCAGGACTGAGGTGGATGATAAAAAGAGACTATCACACACGTTATGTTGTGGATGTGTTTTCAGCCACTGGTAACCCCCTTCTTGAAAATAAAAACTATGTAGATATATATATAACCCAATTTTGATAAAGGATCTTCATATGGAAATAATCTCCCTTAATTGCAAATCCTTCCGTGAAATTAAGAAAAATATGCATATTGTATATATGTATTAATTTGATTGATTAATTTATGACGTTATGTATTTATATAAATTATGTGTATGTAATTATTTTTTACGATTTTTACTATAGCTTTCATTTTGATGTGTGATGATTTAATGTAAGATACATATGTATTTTTTCCTAATTATCAAATCATTAATATAATTTTTATTTCCCCAATGCTGATATCGCTAAATATGGGTGTTTTTCCTGAAATAAATGATTTTTTATTTTTTAATTTATATACATATTTATAATGCTAAACATCAGAGACTATATGTTTGTCTTAATATTTTGAACAAGGTGTGGCATTTTAAAGACATGCACACATTGATACTAGCTGTACCAAGGTCGTTCGAAACAAGTCAGACAGTGCAAAATTTATCACTGAGGATGGCGGCATACCAGGCTAACCGGTTATTTACCTTCAATTTATTGGTATATTTTGCGATTTTTATTAAAACTTTTTGACTCGTTGAAACTAAATATGTAAGAATAATTATAAGTTGTACTTAAGACCCAGTACTCTGACTGGAAATTTCAGGATTTACCCGCCCACTTCATATGACAGTTTGAAACACAGCTATCTAATATCACGTGCACTTGAGCTAGACAAAAGACCACAGCACTTTTCAGTATAAGTAAACGTGAGCTTCAAATCGGTATTTAGGTATTTACTTGAAAACTAACCCGATTTTTTAGATTTCAGTAGAAACAGCCATGGACAGATATGAATTTTAATTTTATATGTTTAAAAATAGCGGTTAAAAACCAAAAAAAAGAAAAAATTAGATGTCTTTTCCAGATTTTTTTCTATAGAGGCAAATTAATGCTATCGTGTTTTTGGTAGAACAAGACATTAGGTATATGTTCTTCTACATAGGGTTAAATTTTTAACCAAAAATATTTACTCCAAGTATTGATTTTTTCCATTTTAAAAAGGGTCACTTGGCGTTGGTCAGCCTCTTAAACTAGCCGCCAATTTTTTGCAGAGCGTGAAATTATATATAGCTTCTAGAAATAGGTCATAATAAGCGCTCGTACATCGGCAGTCACATAATAAGTGCTCCTACTTTGTCACATAATAAGCGCTTCTACTTTGACAGTCACATAATAAGCGCTCCTACTTCGACAGTCTCATAATAAGCGCTCCTACTTCGACAGTCACATAATAAGCGCTCCTACTTCGACAGTCACATAATAAGCGCTTCTACTTTGGCAGTCTCATATAAACTTAGATGTTACACATTATTGTTTTATTGATACAACTCAAAGTAGTTTTTTTATTAAATCATTATTAGATTACAAAACAAACATACCTTTCTATTATAGGCATGCCTGTCTATATTGATAAAATATGGGTTCACTTTCTCATTTTTTTATATTCTATAAGTAGGTCACTAAACCATTAATATGCTAACCGGTAGTATATCTCGTAACAAAAATTAGTAGTTCACAAAAACAACGCTTACTGCATGGCAATATAATTATATAATCACTTGCCCAATAAAATAAAAACAATGCCCCTGACATTTTTTAAGAAAGAACTACACGATATTTTAATAAGTGTATTACACGATTTCAGAGTTTTTAGCAGATAATTTATAATATTGAACGTAGGTAATGATTAGTAAAATTAGAAAACAGTAGACATATTATTTGTTTAAATTTGACATTAATTTTTATCTTTTACAAATATTTAGATTTTTTGTTTTATATTTTTTTTTGTCATTTTTAAATTTATAAATAAATCAATTTTGTAATGTTATTTTTCGCACATTCTCATGTTTCTTTTTATTTATTTTTTGGGACCTTATAATGTCATTGTTTTATAATCCTTGTAAGATTAGTAGATATGTTGTACTCCACAAATTAATTTTACACACCAGTTAAAATTGTAGAATATGTACGGACTTCAAATAATGTACTAAATATCTTTTATGTAAACCATATTCGATGCAAATAAAGACTTATTTTATTCTATTCTATTCTATTCAATTTTCAGGTAAAATCTTGCAAGCAGGATTCCTGGTGTAAAATTGGACTAAAATTTGATATAGTTACAACTTAGGCAACAATAATGAGGTAGGTACCCTGAAGCTTTCTGATGATGGAGTAGGAAGGTGGCTATAGAGATTCTATAACGAAACGACGCAAACCCTCGATGGCCTGTTTGATTAAGTGCTCTAGTCTTACATGATTCATGCTCTGATATAATCGCACTTAAACAGTAGACTCCAGGCGCGCATCGGAGCACTTTTTGGTGTTTACTTCTTTAGTGTGCCTCTGGTACTAATTTTTTTTTTGATTAATAATTGTTTGACTTAAGTCTCAATTTTTTTAATACTTCTAATATCTGGACAGAGTTTTATTGCAAAATCTTATACATTTTCTGACCGCGACTTTTTTTCTTAAGGCAAGATGATGATTGACTTGAGAAAAGCTACTATTGTTATTACGTACCGGTAGAGGAACATCGTCAAACGTACCTACCTTGAACAAATTGACCTTGTTCTAAGAAAACTCCTTAAGATCACTTTAAGTATGTGGAAGAGCCTGAAGGTGCAGATCTCTTGGAATATACCGAAACCAAATTGACAGATTTGTACAGAAGCGTTGAGGAGCGGACGGAAGAGGTCAACTCCTACAAGAAACAGGCGTTATTTTATGTAGGTATGTGAGTATAAATATATTCAAATGCAAGTCATTAACATACAAAATCTAAAAGTCTGGAGGCTTTGTTTCAAATTAATATTGGTATAAGTTAGTAGGGCTAATTATTTTAGTTCGAACCTCAGTTTGAAAACATGAAATATGACAATAATATTCCTACATATATTTTTTAGAAAAATCTCTGATCTCTGACTTTCGATATTTGAAATTGAGATCGCATTAATATAGGTAATGTATGTTTAGTGTAAACTTTGCATTATGAGTCATGACGCCAAACTGGATTTTGACAAAACCCAGTAAGAAGTAACATATGAGGAAATCCTATGCTCCGGTTTAAGGCAAATTTTGCTTTGCACGGATAATTAACGGAGGTAAGAGCAAGTAAGCATTCGTCGGTGCATCAGGGAAAACGTAATTAGTCATGCTAACTTCATAATAAAAAGCTGAACGGATCGGCAAAATCGCATGATCCCGGTTGGCAGCAAATTTTGGCTTTTCACGGAAAATTTACGGAGAATTTCAAGCCATAGTAGGCGTAGGGGCATCTTTTCAGGAAATACGTAATTTGATCACGCCAACTTGAGAGAGGTACATATCATTGCATTTGAAACAAAAAAACAAGTTTTATGTCACGAAAAATTTATTTAAAATGCATTAGATCATAATAGGTAAAATAAGTAAAACTTCTTGAACCATGTAGAATAATTCAAAATTCCTTCACTTTTCTATTATACATTCGTTTCATTTATTTTATTTCGTATCCAAATAACGTAGCTCGAGACTGATGTGTATACTGCTGGAAAACCTTTCTTGCCACAGGAAATACCATTAGAAACTACCCCTATAGCCTCCCATTTGTCTTCTCGTGTAAGTCTCATTAAAGGGCCTCCAGAATCTCCTTTACAAGAATCTTTGTTCGGTTCACCACCAGCACATATTTGATTTTCGGTTAAGTTGTATTTGGAGTACAATGCGAAGCATTGATCAGTATCGAATATTGGCAAATCCACTTTAAGCTTCACTGGGCTTGGTTTGTTTGACACTGTAATTTCAAGTATGGAATTAGATTAAATTTCAGTAAAACATTTTGCCACCTTTGAGCAAACTTTTTTTTTTATACCACTAAGGTGTCAAACAAGCATGCTCTCTGTCTGATGGTAAGCGTTAACCCAGCCTATAGGGCTTGCGCCTGTTTCAATATCTAATAACTTCTTTTTTGAATAACCCCATACTGTAGTTCTTAGAGAAAACCTTGGCATTCCAAGTCATTCCGCAAACCAAGCGTTCGCGGTAAGAAGTTTCTCTGAACATGTACGTGACCATTTAGATTCTAAGGTGTGAGGATGAATTCCTGATAATGGCGAGCGGTTCCATGGTAGAAAGGAAGTAGCCGTGGGCAGCATTTCAAACATTTCATCTATATGATATGTTTTTTCCATTATACAATGGGAGTGGGACTCCACCAAATAGGGTTTTCTTAGCGGTGAACGCGCAAACTTGTGTCTTCGTAGGGTTAAATTGGACCAAGTTTTCCCGTCCCCAGTAAGAGACTTTGGACAGAGTGGTCTCGATTGAAGACAAAAGTTCTCCGCATTTTTTCTCCATATCGGAACGAGGGACAATTGCAGGGCCCGTGTAATAAGCGTCTTCAGTACTGTCATCTGCTTAGCAATGTATGTTATTGATATGCAGTAGAAACAGCGTAGGAGAAAGCAAAGAACCTAATTGTCCATGCTATCAGAGCAACTACCGTCAACAATGGCTCGTATGCGTCTGCCGGACAAAAAGCTAGTCACCCATTTGCACAAGCCTTTGGGCACCCCGTAAAATGGCAACTTCGATAGAATACCCTAGTGCCAGAACCGATCAAACGCCTTCGCCATGTCTAGGCTACATGCCAATATCCCCCCCTGACTCTCAGTGGCTAGTGCCCATCGGTGTGTGGGATACACAAGAAGGTCACCAGTCGATCGGCCGTAATGAAATGCATATTGATGGTCGCTGACAAGGTCGTGTTTTTCTAGGTATCTTAGAAGAGAGAAGAGATTGGCCTGTAATTCGATGGATCTAACGCCCATTTTGGGCACAGGGTTCAATCGCAATCATCCATGATGACGGAAATCGCCTAGTGTGGTAAGAGAGCGATTTGATTACAGGACACCTCAGGAGCACTGTTTAAGCACCACTGCTATACCATCTGGCCCTCTCGATTTATGGACTTCTAGAGAAAGGAATGCCCACCGGACCTCCCGCTGTGTAATGGAGATATCCGACATGGTCTTACCGCACCACAATTTAGTAGGTGGTACAGGGCTTTCGTCATTCATATTCGAGTTTGACGCGAAGAGACTACCAATTTGGACCAAGTAGCCAAGAGGTGCATCCACTAAGACAGAATATCCGTCCTGTCCGGATCCTGTAGTCAGCAGAAGATCCGGTAAAGAGCTCGTATGGTACGCTACATCTGGTATTATCGTTGGAGAAAGTACCAGCTGAGAGAATCTATAGGTAGGGTAATAAGGCGAAGGTAGCTGCATAGTTATTAGTTCGAGAACTGAGCCACTCACGGTGGTGGGCGTTAAAGTCTCCCAAAATAACTAGTTCTGCTGTAGTATATTGCTCTAGATCTTTGTCAGTCTTCAATTTCAGGTGCCTGAAAAGTAGAGTCACGTCCGTGTCACTGCTGCGAGACCTGTAAAGGCACGCTTAGATACGAGTCTGGCCAGCGTAATCTACAGGCACCCATAATATTGACAAGTCCCTGTCTTCAAGGGTATGGAGGCGAGGACGGCAGATATTCTCTCGTACAAACATGCAAACACCGGTACGAATCACATGATTATGCTCGAGTTTGTAAACAAATTGTAAAATGTTTTTTTTTTACTTTTTGCCATTTTTAAAAAGAAGGTTCTTAGACTAAGATGAGGATTAACTGCACAGACAGCTACAGAGATAAAAAGTTCGGTAACAGAACTGCGGAAGCTCGGCACAGATAGTACGGTTGCTAGCGCGACAGGCGGACGGGTCCCCGGTTCCCCTCTGGTGTAGTAGCCGGGTCCACTCCGGTCTCCTTCTTCGGAACGACTACTACTTCAGAAAGTTTGTACATGTTGACGGTTCAGCCTCCAGGGTCCCCCGCTATCCGCGCAGCAAATCCTCATAAGCTCTGGCTACCTTAGTCGCTACCAGAACTTAGTGTTATTTGACCACGGTCTGTTGTAAAGTGGAGGTTTGGGAGGAGTTTGGGCTGCTCATTGGAGCGAGTACTGGCCGTGCTCTACCTCTCTTAAATTTTTAACACCTACTTTTGTCAGTTACTTACGTCTATTATGCAATAAGAATATGAAATGACAGGACTTGTTGTTAAAGTCTCAAATATTTTTTTAAATAACGTATCAGTTTAAAGTTTTCTTTTAGTATATATGTCTTATATGTGTATTTATGCAAAATGGAACCACACGACAGTTTTTGTTTTTTTTTTAATTGCACGAAACTCATTGAAAAGTGGTGAAATTTTACTATGCAAAAGAGTTCCACAGAATTTTAACCCAAAATAATAAAACTGAGAGCAGAATGGAACCAAAAGCAAAAATAAACCCCACACATATTACAAAATAGAACCACAGAATCGTGGGACCCAATGTTTTTTAAAACAAACCATATCACTTTATACAAAAAAGTATCACATATGTTTGGTACCATTTTACGTTACTAAATTTAGTATTAATTACATTTATTTATAAAATACAAGATGGAACCTCGTTTCTACGGTATTTTTACGCTTAAGATAAATTTCCAATATTTCATTAAAAACATTTTATGCAAAATGGAACCATAAGCATTCGGTTCTATTATATGTAAATAATTATTGTAAAATGCTCGAGCCATAAGTAAGTGGTTCCATTTGGCATATTATATTTTTACGCTTAATCGATACAGACTACATATCATGACGGAACAGGTGTCATTCATCGAATTTATTTGAATTCGTGATGACCGTTTTTTCTTTTAAAAAACGTATTTATTTATTGTTTTTGTTAATCAAAAAAAATATGGCTAAAAAGAGAACCACCAAACTTGATCTTCTTAAAAACAGATTTTGTTATTAACCCTGTAGAAGTAAATATCGGGAGGGCAAACCAGATCTTATATGCCAGAAGATTTAATTCCACTTTAACCTGAAGGTAAACCAGTATCAGCGGCTAAACTAGCCGAAATTAAGTCGATATTATACCACATTCCACAAGACGCACAAAGTTTTTACAATAATCTCATCGGTGTTGATGCGATTGAAGACGACGTAGATGGTTTGGACTCAGTGGATTTCGATATCCTATTCGATAATAACGATGAATAGACACTTTTGTTTTCTTTTCTTTTTTTAATTAAAGGTGTATTATAATAAAAGAAATTTATGTTTGTTTTCATGTTATTAGCAAACTTCCAGGTAATGGTTTATTTTTGTATATAAGAAAACTCATTAATTAATAAAACTTAAAAGGAACCACATGCACATTTTGGCAAAAATCAGGAAAAATACTGTAAATACAGAAAAAAATTACGTACACATACTTAAACAGGTATTTTATAAATCAATAGAAACCAAATAAATACTATTTTTGTTTCATTTCATCAAATGATTTTGTCGAGTAGTTTGCATAAATACGGACATATATGAAAATTAACAACCCCGAAAAATACAGATAGTAGTTTTATTTTAAAATAACATGGTAAATCTCTCAATAGCATACTTACAAAATCAATAGTTTTTGAGAATTGAAAAAACTTTTAAGAATTCTATTTGGTACGAATTTCTCGGTACGTGAATCAAACTCGCACTTGATGGTTTTTTTTATTGCCGCTAAAAGCTTTTCATTTATGTGATTTGGTTAGTTTAGTAGATTAGATCGAATTTTGGAGTGTAAGGATTTCAAGACTTTTCGCAATTTTGTGGCAATAAGTTCCCTGGTTACAGAAAATTCTAGGTACATTTTTACTTATTAATCAACATAAAGCACAGCAGGTAATTAAAAATAAAAAAGTGGTATGAGCAGAAGTGATGGTAAGAGACATAACGGAGCTACACTTGTGCCATGACCATGACAGCAAGGAAAAACTCTTATGTTCCCACATATCTTCGGACGCTACATGCATGGGGAAGCTTGTACCGTCACTAAATATTTTTTTCTTTTATTGAGCCTGGCACTGCTGGTGAACAGGCACCGAAAAAAATCTAATTTGCTTTAGGATATATATTTTTTGCTTTAGCATTTAAAACTTAAGGACTGTGGTATTTAGCTACCAAACTTTTTATAGATCTACTTAAGAAACTGGCAGTGAGATAATGCTGCAAGCTTTCTGGGGACTATGCCACACGGCACGAATTTTGATGAAGTGCCTATTTTTTATTTTATTTGATACATTTTTATTTTCTTTTAGCTATTTTATTTTTTATTTACTTCGACGCAGGTATTTATTTTTTTATTTTACTTTAATTTGTAGTTTCTATGTAGTTGTATTAAAAAAAGAATAAAAAAAGAAACAAACCGGTTGAATTTACTCCCCAGCCCGATACAAAAGTGATACTGCCAGCAGAGTACTTTGAAGGAGTTGCGTCCACTAAGCAGAGTGGACTTACAAAGTCTGAAATAAAAATTATATAAATATTTCTATTTTTATTAATACATACTCTAAGACTACTGGATCTATAAGGCCAAATTTGGCAGTTCTTTTACTACTAACTTTTTCCTATTTTTTTAATACTGACTTGTCTGTAATTTACCAAAAGCTAAGGTGTACATTTACAATGTATTTAAAATACTGTAAATTTTCAATTGGGTTAGCTAGATCCACGAAATAACATATTAAAACCAATTTAACCCAGTGGTGACGTTAGTTAAATACTATACACACACACACTCATTTAATGGACATTAACATTTTGAGTGTCGATGGTGGCCTTGTGGTGGTGGTGTGTGGCTGCGTCACGGTCTGAGGGGTGGAGCTGCAAGTCCGGCGTGAACCAGTACGTCTTTTTCTTAATTTCTCAATTACATTGATTGTTTACTACACTGGCTTTTTGGCGAATAAAAATATCGTGAGGAAACCTGCATACGTTGAAAAGACGTATGTAAAGTCCACAATCCGCACTAGGATCGCGTAATGAGTTGTGACCCTTGCCCAAGGTGAGGGTAGACTGTGCTCCAGCAGTGGTATGAGGCTGGTAACGGTAATGATTTGGAGCCCAACACACATTTATCAGCAGTCACGTGCATATAGGAGCTCGTGGCCTAGCGACATTATCGTTCAAGATAATCTTACAAGTAACGTGTGTTATGTATGATTGTACCTACCATTATAACTAGCCCTGTGAGCTAGTCTTACAAGTCCAATATCATCCTGTTTGTTTCTACTAAACTCTGAAAATCCAGGGTGTGGATAAAAATCATGTACTGGTATATCTTGAGGTGGATCTGCACAATCGTTATCGACACAATCAAGATTTGTGTTTGTATTATATTCACCTAAACGAATGTTTGTCCTGGAAATGAGTTGATAATAAAAGTTTTAATAAAAATTAAGTTTGATCAAAGATCTGTAGAAGTAGTGAGCTGCGACCATTATTGAACGCATCCATCAGCCGCGGTTGTACTTGGCGATCTAAATTATGCACAACAATGTCGCACACTATCTGTTGTGTTAGTAAAACACTGACGTGAGCTTGGACGTCCTAGAGCAAGCACGTTGTCCCTGGTCAAACAAATAACCCATAGAAGGTGTTCAAAGACATCAGTACCTTTTTAAAATTAGAAGATAGTAGTTTCTTTTGTTACCGTTGTAGACAGGCTATGAAAAGAAAAAATAGTTAAGAGCTAGCTGCATTCGTTAAGGGATTGAATTTTTTTTTTCATACACTCCATTTTGTTGAACAGGGCTTCAAAATGAAAATTACATGTTTTAAAAAAAACTCAAATATTTATATTTTGATTATAAAGCTAACTTTTAAACCACGTGTTATATTCAACACAATTTGGTTTATTATTAAAATATTTTTAAGTTTTTTAGATATTTGAAATAATTCTTATTCTTCGGAACCGTAAATTGATGAGTGTACAACAAGCACATCGCCGGGTTTTTATTTATGTCACAGACCCAACCCTATAATTTTTTTAATTCAAATAAATCGTTCTTCTAACACTGCTTAACATGTTTCCCCGACGACATTTTCTTTGTAAAGTGACGGAAGAGAAATGTCCGAAGATAACGTCCCGAAGTCTTGACAATCGTGCATTATGTTTAGTCGCCATCGTCAGCCGCTGCTGCTGGACGACCATAATGTGTTCGTAGCTTAAGTATTTGTTAGTATTAGAACCCAATCACGCGGTTTTCATATAATTTGGCAAAGTACAAAGTCGGGGTATTTTTAATTATAACATGTATGTGTCTATATAAAAAATGTGACTATCTGGTGTCTTTTACACATAGTATTGGGACAATAAGGTTCTTAATGCTTAAGAGTTTTAGTACAATGAATCAAGGTTCATAACTTTTATAGCAGGGACATTACTGCTGCGGTCTGTAATAAAGTAAAATAAAAGAAATAAAATAAAGATTTGATGGAAGTTCGGCTTTACTCAAAAAAGGTTGTCAAAATAATGACTACATTACCAGTATTTCGGAGTAAAATGTTTTTGCACCTGACTATTTGTGGAACAAAACTCAACAATAATAGATTTTTAATTGCTAGTCGCTAAAACTCACCAGCAATGGAATTTGGTACAACTTTGCTGAGGCCTATAAAACAAAACTAGACAATAATGATTTTTTGAAACAAAATTTTTAGGGGCTTAAACTTCCAGCAATGAAATTTCATACAACTTTGCTGGGGCCTATAAAACAAAACTCGACAATAATGATTTATTAAAAGGAAGCTGATGGAGGCGTAAACTTACCAACAATGAATTTTCATACAACTTTGCTGGTGCCTATTCAAAATATGGATTACATTACAAGTATATTTGAGTAAAATATGTTACTTACAATTTACCAACTAATCTTTCGACTTTTCCGACAAGACAATGAGCAGCAGTCATAACGTAACGATTATTCAACAATGAACCGCCACATGCAGATTTTAAATAGCCTGGTGGATCTAGGGCTAGAAAAAAAAGGATTACTTAACAATACAACAAACTTTTCTGACCTAATGACTTTCACATCATTTTAATACGGTGACTGTAGATTAGATTTTTGACGACCGGACCAGTTCGTTGCACTGTAATTATATTTGACTTCGTTTCAGAGTGACAAACGAAGTATATGCTTTTTTCCAGGGTCCAGGGTTCTAAATTAAAATTATAATTAATTATATTATTATTATAATATTTACAACTATTTTTCTATATCCTTCTGTCTGTTTTCTTCTTTTTCTAATCTTCTATCTGCAAATATATATATATAAATGAATCCCTGTTTCCCTTGGTCACGCCATAACTTCCGAACGACTGCACTAAATTGGATAATTCATTTTTTTGTCGTGTTCGTTAGAAAAAAAGTGCGAGCCGTACTCGCGCACTAAGGGTAGAAAGGGAAAGGTGTTTAAATTAGTACAACCCTTTCGCAATACGTTGTTTTAAAAAAGAAGGTTACGGCAATTCCGTGACTTATATGGGGTAGTTTCCCATAGCTGTAGCTTTATATTTTCACGTAGTATTCGGTCATAGTTATTCCTGTACAATCCTGAACTGTACCTCATATTATTAGTTCAGATAAAATTAAACATTTAAAACTTCAAACTGAAACGCCACCTTTGTAGAACGTTTTTTGTGACGAACAAGTCTATGTAAATAATAACCTTAATAAAACATGGTAAGAGTATTGATAGAATCAGGCGTTACTTTGCGGAAATTCATTATTATGAAAAAATATTATTATTACATTGCAATTCTGCTAAAAACAATTTAGTAGCACTCACGTACAGAAGTACACCATCCACAAGTCAAGGAGTGCACCTCCCTCCTAATGTGGACGATGCCAACTTCACTTTAACACTACACCAATAAATTGCTAACAAAACTCAAATTTTTTTTTTTGGTCAAGGTAGAGCGCACGCACAACTTGTGGCTCCTGAAGATGCCTCGTGCTACTGAATTGTTTTCAGCGGAATTGCAAGGTAATAATAATATTTTATCATAACATGGTAAGAGATTAAAGACTGCACACTGATAATTACTGTACCTTAGAATGGAAATAATAATTCCAATTGAAGTAGAAACATATTCTCGACTTTTATACGACTTACTTTTGCTGTTTGGGTATAGTCTTCTTGATAAAAAGTTAAAAAGCCGCTGGATTAAGGCGGCTTACACCAAATCGGTTTAAAAATCTAAGAGGAGTCATGTATCAGGCATTGGACGCCCTGCGACTAATACGATGACTATGAAGGTGATAAATATAGTAGTAAAGAAAAGATTAAAAAACAATAAGCATACCTTTTCGGTACTGAAGAATGGCCATCCATGGAAATTCATCCAGATCCGTAACAGTTCCTCCTATTATGCGATCTCCGTTTGAAGTCTTTCCACACGTTTTTCTGGGTTCTGGGTACGAATCCTTTGCCACAACTGGGTCAATTTCATCTTCACTATTGCTAGTTGTTTGAGTAACTTTAGCTGGTTGTTGCTGTAAAAGAAATAATAGTTGTGAATTAGTTAAATTTAAATGTTTTTAATCAAACTAATTGCTAGACGTGCACCTTTAATGAATACCATATTTTTTTTTTTAATTTAAAGATACACGATCTAAAAAAATAAGGCAATATCCTTTATCCGTGTCTTTTATCTGTTATGTTTAATTTTTTTTTGTATCAAGTAAGGTATTTAGGATATTCAAGAGAATACAATTCGCGGCGCCCACGCGCGTTTTACATTTTTGCTAAAATGTTGCTGTCCCTGTCGCACACGACGCGGGCGTGAGACCCCCTTTCCCTTTATTCTGGTATGATTTTGTCGGATAACTGAAACGTCAGTATTCTGATAATAAGCGATATGACTTTCACCCAAAAATACTATATTTTGAACATTAACGAAGTATAAATGAATTATCATCATTAATTTTTCAATTTAATAAGTATTTAATGTGCTGCCATATTGTTTATCCGATTGCCGATTGCGATAAAACTATGTTAATTTATTGCTACCTGAGCAAAAGTTATAGGCATGAAAGAATGTCATTAGTGTAATGGAATAGGTTAAATACTCACAGCATTGACCAGCATTGGACCTAACTGACGGTAATACAAAACAATCCTATACTTTTGTCAACGAGTGTTTGCTATCTGTAATCAAACTAATCAATCATTGATGCGATTTGCTCAATTCCTTAGTAGGTATTAGACGTTCTATTCGGCGCGCTCTCTGAGAAAATAGCTAGGTGCCTACCTATACAAACTTATAGGGTAGACCGAGGCGAATCGGATCAGTTGGTGAATCGGATCAAAATAAGAAATTCATTAATATTTTCAAAACGCGTGAAACGGAATGCTTGCGAGTGGCGTCTTATGACCCCGCTTTCACCCCGCACCTACCACCATCGGTGGTGTTTTGATTCGACTAGTAAATCAGTGTCAGCGCTGCTTGCCAGCAAGTCGGGTGTTTGTGTGCGTTACATTTTTGGCGCTCTTCTAAGGTACGTACTTACAGTTTTTTTGTTTCACTCAAAGGATTTATGTGAGAACTTTGAAATAATTTAAATTGGAAAGAAGTCTTTTTAAGAAAACATTTTAGTTTTTGAGCACAATATTATAGGTTAATGTGTAAAATATTTATTTCAAAAGTCATTAATTTGGGGTTTTTCGGATCACGTCATCGGGGGCGAATGGGATCATTATTTCAAAGTGTATTTTTTTTGTATTTCTGAATATTTATACATTTTATTTTATTGCAGATGGTTCGCACGTACAAAAGAAAGACAAATGCGGGAGAATAGTGTCAAGAAAAAATGAGAGAAGCCGTTTATAAGGTTCTCTCCAAAAAGTTAACCTAACGTGCATACGAAGAATGATGCCACGAAAAATGTATTGATATGGGAGGGAAAAAAGACCCTCATATATGTGATTTATGTGCTTCAGATTAAAATTGATGTTATTAGTCATTATCAAAATATTGTCAATGATTCCAAAGTTTATAGTATTCATTGAAATTTAATTTCGATATATGTTGTGTATGATCCCATTCGCCCCAAGAATTGGGGCGATTCGGATATTTCTGTCTTTCATGTTTTTTGTTATTATTTTGAAGAATTTATTAACAATTTGAGTTCGAAAACGTATATTGCGTAGCTGGATGGTTAATGATTACCATTTTGTCAAAAAAAGTTAAATTTATTACACTTAAGTATGATTTTCACGTTCTCAAATAAAAATTGATCCGATTCGCCTCGTTTTACCCTAAAGGTTATGCGAGTTTTTTTTTTGAAAAATTCTTTATTTATAGGCAGGACTCAATATTAAAATAGGAGGAAGTTTCTGAGCTAACATTCATTTATCTTTTCACGGAGACCAGCCAGGACGATAATAAAATAGGTAGGTAACTCGGTACCTCGTAATATTCTTACCCACACATACGGTATCCTTTTTTAAAATTTACTTCAAAATCATAATCTTAAATTAACATTTAATTACATATAATTAAATGGTAGGAAAGTCAAATTGAATTGGAAAATTGAATATTTTTTTAAAAGAATACTTGGGGTGTGATCTACAATCGATACCGATGCCAAAAATATAGTTTTTAGATTTTTTGTCTGTTTGTCTGAATGTATGTCCGGGATAAACTCAAAAAGTACTGCATATTTTTACTTCAAATTTGGAACGAATATTATTAAGAAGTCGAGTCAACATAAAGGCTACATATTATCACGCTATCACCTACGGGTAACGAGCAGTGAACCTTTATTTCTGCAACGCATTCTGTAAGAACGTGTAATCAAATTTCATGTCGCATATAAACTTAAGTGAGATGTGGAACTAGCTAGATTTTTTCCACTCACACGTAGCCATTTATTAACAACATCAAAAAAGGAGGAGATTCTCAATTCGTCGGAATCTTTTTTTTTATGTATGTTACCCGATTTCTCGAAGACGCCTGGACCGATTCGAGAAATTCTTTTTTTATTTAAAAGGTAATACTTTCCAGGTGGTCCTATATTATTATGGTGAATTTAAAACTAAAACTTTTGTAGAAAAAAAATAATTAATGTGAATTTGGAACTGGTAAAACGCCTTTTATGTTGATGATTGTATAAACCTTTGTTACGAGTATGGATGCTTTTAGTGTACAAGAAATAAAAAGCAATTCGCCACTCAAAAGAAAAAAAATCTTTTTAACAAAAAAAAAACAACCAGCTTCAAAAAGATGCACTAAAAAGATAAAAATCTGAGCTGAATTACAGGTTTGTGTCTATGTACCTATGTCACAGTTTATAACACACTTTGCTTGCATGACACCAACGTTAAACTGTAATTCAGTTCAGATTTTTGGAAATTAGTAATTATTTTTACCTTTTTATTGCATCTTTTTGAAGCCGGTTGTTTTTTTTTGTGTTAAAAAATCGTGTAAAGTCATAACTTAGATGTGTTATAATTTTTACCATATGAAAAAGGTTTTCTATTTGCTAACTAGATGGCGATTGCGTCGAATTAGATCGCGCTATAGTTTTGTTCACAAAAAGTGATGTTATGAGTACAGATGTCGCCGCCTCAACCTGTAGAAACTGGGGTTACCTACGTTGCTATAAGTTATCGTGTACTTGGTCGAATTTAACGTGAAAACATTTTCCTGTACAATAAATAAATATAGACTTAAATAAACTTCAATCGGACTACTGCTTAGCTATCATTATTATGTGTGTAAATTCTCAGTGTGTAAATTATTTTCTGTTATCTTTCAAACTTAAAATCATCAAAATGCCTAGAAAACTTTACATTTTGGCTGCGGAGAGCCAAACCACTAATGTTGTTTATCGAGAAGTCCTAGAAGTATGTATTTTTACTATATTCTGTATTCTTTATTCTTTTTTTTTCCATCTGCTTCAGTCACAACTTATGACTTAATTCAGCAGAATCACCATAAAGTCGTTTATTCAAAGCAGGCTGAAAATCAGCACTTTTTGAAGGTCAATTTTACAAAAGACAGTCTCCCTCTGTTAATGGACTTCCTGTAGATATGAAATGTAAAGAAGAAACGGGTAAATGAATATTATTTTAAAAGGCATAATCATAGGTATTTTTGATGCTGTATAGAGTTCACGCAGACGACGTCGCGGGCAGCAGCTAGTAATGTTAATAATGGTAAAATGTAAGTACAAATATTTACTTACCTTTCACCATTTTTAAATTATACTTATATATTATAGGTACTAATAGACTACTAAATTAGTATTTTTCGAATTAATTGTACGTTACGAAATTTTTGATGAAGTTAAGTAGTAAGTTGTAACTTTTAAAAAAACTTAAACTGACTGACTAAAGAAATGAAAGGTAACATAAATGTAACATTGGCAGTCAATAGATAATTAATAATACCAAAATAATCTATAAAGGTTGTCACTCATAAACAATATTCGTAGTAAGTATTTTTTGAAATGGCGTAGGGTAAAACACCTAAATGTCGGCCCCTTTACGTGAAATGCAACTTTCAGTCCTAACCATACCTAAACCTTGAAGTTATCCACCGTTGAATTTGCATTGTCGGGCTATTTGACATTTACACTTTATGTTATTGAGTATATATAGTGATTATAAACATCTTAAATAACGTGACAAAGAATTATAAGCGTTTAAAGTTTTATACGGCAAATTTCCCTAATATAGGCCATCCTTTACCTAACTACGGCCTTCTTCTATCCACATTTATATCTTATATCCTAATGTCGAATCGTAAAAAGGGCAATATATTAATAGAAATGATTATTATTTGAGTTGAAACTTTACCATGCATAACTTTAACTCTTTATAATACCTTTTAAAATTGACCAATAATAATAAAATAAAATAAATTGTTTAAATTTCCAACGGTAACTAGTTTGAATGTGATAAACAGCATTGTGTTTTATAGCAAAAAAATATAAACACACTGTTCTACACAGTTACATGAATACACTTATTTAGTATTTTAACATACTGTATTACATGGAAAAAAATGAAGCTGGCCAAGCTTAGTTTGTTAGAGCAGCCTAATTTCGGCCGTGATTTTTATAGCTTATTAAAATAGTATAACTAACATTTTGAGGCGGCCGAACTTTGGTTATTCAATTAACGGGTATTTAAAAGCCCTTACTAAGGATACTAATAAATCCATTAAAATTATAAAATTGCTGTCATCTGCCTTGTCTTGGCCGCAGACCGACATTAGGGTTTTGTAATAAAACAAGAATCCTAATTTATATTTACCGAATTAAATTAAGACAAAAAAGATCTTTTACATTGCTATTTAACTGTCCGGAATCAGTAAGAAAACTATTGTAAGCTGTTCCAGATTGGTATCCGTTGAAGTTTTTTGCCAAATTAGTTACAGAATTGCACTGTGCTGCGCTTTACATAATCTTTATCATAACCTTTCATTTCATCATTTTATCAGTAGGCAGTGAACACGTTTTTTAAAAGTTATAATGTAGTACTTAACTTCATCAACAATTTCGTAACGTTATTTCGTGAAGTACAATTGTTTTGAAAAATACTCATTAAGTAGGTAGATATTTACAATACATAAATATAAATTTAATAATGGTGAAATAAATAGCTTGCAATAGTTTTCTTACTGCTTCCGAACAGTAAAAAGTAATGTAAAAGTTTTTTTTTTATTTCAGTTGCTTACTTTAATTTGTTACTGAGAAATAACGGGGCCCATGATAGGATTCTTATTTTATTACAAAACCCCTTATGTTGGCCTGCGGCCGAAACAAGGGGGATGACAGCAATTTCAAAATTTATTAGTATCCTAAGTTAGGGCTCTTAAAGTCTATAAGGCGTTCCATACCCGTTAATTGAATGACCAAAGTTCAGCAGCCTTTTGATGTTAGTTATACTATTCTATTAGACTATAAAAATCACGGCCTGTTTTGATGAAAAATTGTATGTTCAAAATAATAAATAAGTCTTTTCATGTAACTGTGTAGGACAGTGTGTTCATAATTATTTGTTAAAATAAACAATGCAGTTTGCCACATTAGTAATTTATTTTTTAATAATAATATAGCAAATTTAATAATTTTATATCATTCATCAAATTCAGTTTTTACATGAAAATCATAAGAAAATACCTATATAACCTAATATAGTTTCTATTTTAATACAACTTTCAATTTTAAATAACAATGACTAATAATGCATTTTTTTGTTTACGATTTAGAACATTCTTTACTGGCCGATATTAGAGTAAAAGAAGGTTGTATTATGGAAATGTTACAAGCGTCCATAGGCTATGGTGACCGCTTACTATCAGGCGGACCGTTAGCTTGTTTGCCAATTTTTAATATATAATAATTAATTTATTTTTTAATCTTTAAAAAAAAAATATTACTGTTCTATTTTACTTAGGAATAATTGGAAATCTCTTTCTAGACTTTCAATCTTAGTGACACATTGTTCACAGTAGATGTAGGTACAATTATTTTGAAAATAGGTATCATACGGCAAATATTTAATAGGTATGTATTCATTATAAAAATCCATACTAATATTATAAATGCGAAAGTAAATCTGTCTGATTGTACCTCTTCACGCTTAAACAGCTGTACTGATTAAGATGAAATTTAGCATGGAGATAGTTTAACTTCCGAGAAAGGACAGGCTACTTGAATACGTCAAGTGTGAGTTGGTTTTTTTATAATTAAGGAGTTGCCGTTGAAATCTTACAACGATAACCTTATTCAGGGCGGGGGGAACTGCGGTCAAATTTGGCATGGAGATAGTTTGAGTCCCGAAGAAGGACATAAGCTACTTAAAAACGTCAAGTGTTAGTCGGTTTATTTTTCTATAAGTGAGGAGTTGTAGTTGGAATTCGACACCGATAACGCGGGCAAAAGCTAGTATTATATAAGTGTAATTTACTCATGATCCTGTCTGATCGAGGTTCAATAAATTGCAATTCAAATGGTAACACTTTTAATTACAGTTAGGTACCTACTATTATTTTGCACGTTCTAGGCAGTGCTCTTTATAGGTATTACTAGCTGACCCGGCAAACAACTGTCGCACCAACCAATTGAGAAAGGGTTGTACTAATTCAGAAACCTTCCCCGACATGTGCATAACAATTTCATTAAAATCAGTTCACCCTTAAAGTGGGAGTCCGACTCGCACTTGACCGTTTTTCTTTCATAAAAACCTTGCCCTAACACTATCAAACACAACAAAACAAATTACCCGAATTGGTCCAGCCGTCTTCGAGTTTTCCTTAGGGCGCGATTCCGATTCGCACTTGACGCTTTTTTCTTTCTCAGAAACCTTCCCCTGCGTGTGCAAAACAACTTACCAAAATTCCGTTAAAATCGGTTTAACTCGCACTTGACCCTGTTTGACGCGCACTTGACCCTTCTTTTCTTTCTCAGAAACCTTCCCCGGCGTGTGCATAACAACTTACCAAAGTTTCATTAAAATCGGTTTAGTCTTAGTGCGCGAATCCAACTCGCACTTGACCGTTTTGTTCTTTCATGAAAACCTTGCCCTAACAAACACAACAAAAAAAAAAATTGGCCGAATAGGTCCAGCCGTCTTCGAGTTTTGCGCTTGGCAACAAATTTTGCGATTCATTATTATTTATATAGATTACGCTAAATAGGTACCTAGTTATAAGTCAAAAAAATCTAATTAACTTGCTGCGAAACGAAACATGCAACAGTGATATTTTCGTAATTGTTTCCTTAGGTACCTACCTACTTACGTCAAACGCTGTACAAGTGAAGATTCGCTCACGGACGGCCGGCGACTGAATTTGCTGCCTCGCCTCGCCTCCCCCGTCTCTAGCCCCCCGTGTTTGTCAAGCGAGCCAGCGTCACACAGAATTCGATTTTTGCAAATTTGACTAATGATTTATGTGTTTCGAATTATTGTGTTTATTCATTTAATTTAGTAAGAATGACAGTAAAGTTTTTTATTTAGAAATATATTATCTAGGTCTGTGGTGCTTTAAAATTACAAGTTTTTGGACTCTAATAATTTTAGAACTACACAATATAACGTAAAACTGAAACAACACAGACCTAGATATAAGTTGTCTTGTCTTGTTAAAAAAAAAACATTGAGTTTGAGGGATTGATATGCATCATAGGAGGAAAATCCTGTTGTATGGAGCGCGCTGCGAACGATACTCTTAACGTGCTCTCATTATAAAGTACCATTAAAGAAAATTGATTTATTTGTTTCCCGCTTAATGTTTTATGGATATTCATTATTTATTTATTATTATTGAATAGAAATATATCATTATCGAAGAAAACAGTATTTTATTTAAACCATGTGTTATATAAAAACAAAAACACTGATATTTTGGCAATGTTAGTTAGCTAAGTTGCATCCAGGTTCTATTTAAAAAGAAAGACCGAAACAAAAAACATTTTTTACTTCTATTTATTTTATAAGATAAGCTAATCGTAATAATAAATACAATGATAACGACTGAAAATGTCGAAATATCTATGAAAATACAATTTCGTAGATATATCCTATAGTCTAGTTATAGTCCTATGGTACACTATAGTCAAAGACAAAAGTATACTTGAAACTACCTATGTACGGTATTTTTATATTAACGTTATATAGCCGCTATAAGAGTTTGCAACTATTGTACTTTATAGGTCATGCCAAGGTTTTGTACTGCGTCCTACAAAACACCAAAATGTGTACAAGTTTGTGAGTAAGTAGGTGCACAAAAAAACTGTCATTTACTATGTGTTAGTAAACAACAAACTATGCCAACATTACAAAAACATATAAAACAGTTAATTTATTTAGACTATACAGTCTCATAAAGTACAGTGGAGGAACGCGCGGGAGTGCCAAAAATTTGTAGATAGGTGAACGTGAACAAAATTAAAAATTAAAAAAATCGATTTCCGGCGCATCTCAGAGTGCTTATACCTAAAGAAATTACTTATTTATTTTTGGCAATAAAAAAAATACCACGAAATTCCGAAGATATGTTCAAGGAATAAATATCTAGGTCTGCAGTGTGTCAGTGTTCTATGAAATAATTTCTATACAAAGTCTTCAAAAAATATATGAAATCATTTTTCAGGAAACTAGTAAACCACAGACATGAATTCGGCTTGAGATCATGTCTTCAAAATTTTCCAATGTTTAATCAGTAAAAGATAAGCAAGTAAAGTAAAGCAAAAAAATTCAATATACAAATATACAATATAAAAATAATCATAGAAACTGAAGCTGCAAGGACCTGCGAATCGTATTCTCGTAATTTCTAATTGTATAGTTATTTACTTACTGTTGTTGTAGACGAAGATATTACATCTTCAGAAGAAATAGTTGACATAGTTCCGCAACAAACATTTATGCTTCCACCTTCATTTATACCACATTGGGATTGTTTTATGAAGTTAGACACTTCGTTTACACCTTCAAGTTCTCCTTTAAGCAGCTGGTTTGCAAAACGCAACGTGGCATCCACATATGACGGACAGTTCATTTGTGGGATGCAATTACCAGGGTTTCCCGTTGGAGTGAAGCACATGTCTTTAAAATAAATGTATAAATAAGTTGTTATTCGGTATTGTACAATTGGGCTGAATACATTTAATCAATAATTAGTACCGGCGGTGTACAATCTTAAATCAATTATTATATGTACTAATAATTAATTATTCTGATTTGTATTTTAATAATTGTCATTTAAGTATCGATGTACGTTGATGTTAAAATTGAACAGACATATAATACAATAGTTGTGTAATAAAAGTAAAAATGTTAAAATTTAAAAATGTCGAAGATTATTTTATGTTAACTGTTATGTTATTCATATTCGGACAGTAATTAAAATAAAATCAAATAACAGAATTAAATTTAATATAAAAATAAGATGAAAAAGTTCCCGCGTTCCTTCCTTTTTTTTGATCCATCGCCCGAGGTTTGGCAGTGGGGTCGATCAACAAGAAAATATCTTGTAGGTACTATTTGTGAGCGACTGCGTGCTTATACGGTCCATGCAAAGAAAATCGTATATGAAGTTATTGTCGCCTTATCTATCCTAAAACATGTTTTTTTTTTAAAAAAAGTTATCAGCAATCCGGCACCTATGTCCTTCCTGTATTCTTTTTTCGAATGGTATTCGACCTTTTAATAGCGTTTTTGACTCAAATCATTTTTCAACAATAATAATAATAATATTTGTGGACATTACACACAGCGCCATCTGACCCCAAAATAAGCAAAGCTTGTGTTATGGGTACCAGACAGCGGATACAGATACATATATATTACTTTTTTTTTTGTAAATATATACTTATTATACATATATACACCCAGACTCAACACAAACACAAATGTTTTTTTTTTATTACATTAATGTTTGTCCAATGCGGGAATCGAACCCTCACTACCGACTATTATTAATTATATAAAGACTACTAAACTGTTTGAGCCGGAAACTAAACCCGAGTAATATGAAAAAATTACCTGTATATTATGATTACGATCGAAAAGGTCATTTACAAGGATTAATTTCTTCTAAAGTATCTTGAATTCAGTAAAAGTGCAAAAATAAATAAATTGAGTATTGGATTTTTCAGGATGTCACGTAGCCTATATGCGGACCACTCACACGAAGCTAGGGATCCCTAATGTTGTCAAAACATGATGAGTAGCGTAAGCAATTATGAAACATACATAGACTGCTAGATTGCCTATACAAATTATACTTTTTCAGCATCTCTGAATGAGAAACTTTATTTTATGCTAAACTCGATATAATTGTAAATTATTTTTTCTTTTCATTTTTCTTTTTCCACTTTTCCTTTCCTGTTTTTTTAAAAAAAAAGAACAAGAGAGCCTATGAATTAAGTCCTTAATTTTGAAAAAATAAATCTAAACTATTAGATTCCATTAAATATCTACTTTATACTTACTTAACACTAATATAAGTATTTACTTTCCTTCTAGTGAGCTGAAAACAATCATATGCCACTCGTGAGCGTTGCTCAATAACACTCGGCTAATTGACGCCCTCGCTTTCAGCTCGGGCTGCAACCCGCAACCACTCGGGTACGTTATATCAGAAACTTCTATGCAAAATTTCAATTCCAGACACAAAAAAAAATCTAAATTCTTATATTATATCCCCTATTTTACCCTTCAGGGGTTTATTTTCCAAAAACGGTAAAACACATAAATATTAATTCTCAACTTCAAGACCAAGAACTTCAAAAATGACAGATTTCCATACCAATTTCCAACCACCCTATTGTACCCCCTTAGGGGATGATTTTTGCAAAATCCTTATTTAGTGCTCGCCTACGTAATAACAAGAACATTCATACAAAAATTTAAGTCTGACTTAGTAGTTTGAGCTGTAGCTTGATTGATGAACTTGTCAGTCAGTCAGTTTACTGTTTTATATATGTATATACAAATTTATAGAGTACGCTAAAATACACTACGTAAATTATGACTTTCCACTATTGAAAAGGTCCTTTGGCTGTCGACATCGGATGAACTAACAACATTATCTTAATAAACTTGTATATTTTCTGGAACAAAGTTCACACTGACCTCTGTCGCAATATTTGACGTGACGGATGACGAAATTGATGTGGCACAAAAAATGCAAAATAAATCTATTTCTGAACACTTTATTTATGAATCTATACGCATTAAACAGCTCCTGTAAACCTGTGTATATTTTATTTAAATATAAAAAGTTGTCAACACTAACTAAGTATATTCTATTCAACAAAAAAATACATCAAAATCGAAATAAGGTTATGAAAGTTATGAATGTTACGATTTTTGAATAAGAGAACCAACATCTTTTGTTTTTCGTCGGTTAACACAAAAATTAAAACATCGGAACTGTTGAAAATGAATAGGTAAGTAAAAATCTTTATTGACTCTGCTAGTGGTAGAAGGTCCTCCCACTCTCATTCATATTCGATAGTGACTAAAGTATCAAAAATCAACATTAACACTGTGATAAAAGATGATTGTGATAAAAAAAGGTTAGGCTAATAAGTGAACGAAATTGCTACGAACAATACCTGCGCGAGCCCATGGCCAAAGCTGAACGACCAAAAATAAAAACCAGTACATTATGATTTCACCACAAAATTAAACAACACGTTAGCACACAGCCAGTGGCATCTTTTCAATGTCATTTTTAAATGTTTGTATCACAAGTTTCCAGTTTACAAGCTTATCCTCTGTTAATAACAATAAAAAAACCGGCCAAGTGCGACTTGGACTCGCGCACCGAGGGTTCCGCACTTCCCACCATTTAAGTCAGTTACAAACACAAACAAAAAAAAATTGCTGCTAAGCGGTCACCCATCCAAGCCGGACGTGGCTTAATCATAATATCTCCTTATAATTTTCTACATACCTACCTTCTATTACTACCTATTATTATTTTAACTATCTTCCATTATTATTTTTATATATTATAATGCCCAACAACACAACTCATATCCCGCCTCTAATAACAAGCCTATAGCACTGAACATTTTTGACTGAAAGCAACGAAAAAAAAAACGGATTATGGCAATAAATGGTCTTCACCTTTTGGAAGAGGAACGAATTGCCAATTTGGAAAAAAGAAGAAGAATATATTAATCTATGACATAACCTATCATACCTTAGAATTATTTATTGTGTGTACATATTGGTAATTTATAATATATTGACATAAACTTACATAATTATGAATGAAAAGTTTTCATTCTCAGTCTAATATACATTAGGTGAGCTAGCTTTTTAAAATTTATTTCTCCATTACATATTAGCGTATACTACTTGCTCTTTAAGGAGGAAAGCTTTCATGTTTTTCATAAAAACAGTTTTAGATTTAGCAGTTCGAAGTGGCGGTGGTAAATCATTCCAGCAACGGCTGGCAGAGAATTTAAAACTGCCTCTAAAGGATGCTGACCTATGTCGTGGGCAATTGATTAAATACGAAGAAGCACGCGTTTCATATTTGTTTCTATCTCGGGCCCACGATAATTTTTCATACAAATAGCTTGGCTTTTGTGTTTTGATAACACCAAACAATAAAACCGAAAAGTGCAGTTTCCTGCGAGCTTCCATTTTAAGCAACTTATGGTTATTAAGATAAGAAGTCACATGGGTCCTTGGTGGTATGGGAAAACAGAAACGGGCACATGAATTTTGCACTCTTTGTATGAAATGTTTGGAGCGTGCTAGAAGACATGGCTGACATACACTGTGTCAGCGTAATTTAATTTAGACAAAACAAGGGACTCACATAGCTGAATTCCTAAATCCACGCTAAGGTAAGGCCTCATTCTGTACAGTAATCTTAGGCGGTAGAAACAATTTCGTACTGCATCTAAAACATGAGACTCAAATTTCAGGTTGCTATCAAGTATAAGCCCCAGGTTTCTACTCTCAGAAACACACTGAATTTGTTTACCAACAATATTGATGTTATGAACCTGTTTCCAGTACCTCTTATTTCCTACGTGGTGACACGTGGTGTTTACGTAAATAATTTACTTGCCTGATTTCTTGACGTGATGACATCCAGAATGTTGAAAAGTATCTTATCTAAATAAACTTTCGATAATTTTCAAAACGCTTTTGACATGGATTCAGATGTATTTGCCGGCGAAAGTGGCAAAAAGGATTACTAGCCCAAATAGTTAGAAGAGCACTATCACTCAGGCACTGACACCAATCTGAGCCCCAGTAACAAGCGACAGCCGCTCATAACGAAGAAGAGACAATCTCATCTGAAATATTAGCCATACTCGGCGACGTCATGAGATCCGAAGAAAATCCTGGAACAAAATTTTCACATAAAATCTCTAATTGTTGAGAAAGAACGATAGACGGCTTAGTGAAGGATATAAACCTTGATAGTCAAGATACTGATTCCACATAACTTTCAGCTTGATGGAGTTCCTAGACAGAATACACAGGTTGCACCGATTGTCAACGTTAATTTGCAGCTAAAAATAGAGATAATTCTTTGGAAAGTATGCAAAATCAGCTTGGTGTAGGGATAGCAGTACTTGATAACTAAACATCAAAACTAATTTTGCTATGTCCAAGCTACATGCCAATGCCTCCCTCTGACATGGTGTGAGATACACTAGAAAATCACGAGTCCAGCGACCGTGGCGAAAGCCACATTGACGGTTACTGACCAAGGCGCAGCCCGCCTATCCCATAGCGATACCAATAGCATAAGCGTTAACTATACCAATGCTTAAGTCAATGCAGTAGCCTCTCGCTACCGCCTAAAATTCCAACACTCTTGGTATCGCTATCGCTTACTTTAAATGAACAAAGAGAGGTAGGGCCTCTAAGCAAGCTGCCTGAACAATTAAAGCGGGGCATAGCGAGTACTTGCTCAATGAGCAGCCTGAACTCGGGAAGTACCTCCACCTTACAGAAAACCGCGGCCATAATAACACTAACTTTGAGTAGTGTTGTGTTCCTGGCGGTGAGTAAGGTTGCCAGAGCTCTTTGAGGATTCGCTGCTAGGACAGTGGAGGACCGGCGGTGCTTGTTGCTGTCATTGCTCGGCGTAAACGCGGCGTGCTGGTACGGCGGTCAGAGAGACCTGATGAAACGGTTTCTTCTTCCCGATCCCAGGGATCACTTAATCTCCGCCCTGGGAGGCTGATCCGCCAGCCTGTGTAAGGTCTTAGAAGTAGTTGTCGCGCCGAAGAAGGAGACCGGAGTGGATCCGGCTACTACAACAGAGGGGGATCAGAGGCCCTTCAGCCCGCCGTGCCAGCAACCGTATTATCTGTACCGAGCTTTGGCAGTTCCAGTACCGCAACTTTTGTCTTCTAAGCTATCTGTGCAGTGAATCCTCATATTTAGTCTAAGTAACTTTTTTTAAAAAAAAAAATGGCAAGAAAATGAAGGAAAAGAGTTTTTCCAGCGGCCGCTCGATCCACATTTAATGTGGACTTTTGTAACGTTAGGGGTATTCACGCAAATCTTAATGCACTCCACCTTCATCTGGAGACTGCACAGCCGACCATTCTTTTCCTAAAGGAGACGCAGATATCCTGCTCGGCCGATACATCATACCTTCACTATCCCGACTAGAAACTCGAGCACAATTTCGTAAGTCGTGCCAGTGTACTTATGTTCGTCCGGGAGGATATCTGCTGTCGCCGCCTTCATAGCCTTAAAGACAGGGACCTGTCGATATTGTGGGTGCGCGTAGATCACGGTGACCACACTCGTATCTATGCTTGCCTATAAGGTCTCATATCGGTGACACGGACGTAGCTCGACTCTTCACGCACCTGAGTTTGACGATAGACAAAGTTCTAGAGCAATATCCCACAGCAGAACTAGTTATTTTGGGAGAATTCAACGCCCGCCATCGTGAGTGGCTCAGTTTTCGAACCAATAACTGCGCAGGGATATCTGCTAATGAATTTGCTCTGACCTATGGATTCTCTTAGCTGGTACTTTCTCCAACGAGAATACTAGATATAGAGGCCCATACGAGCTCCTTACCGGATCTTCTGCTGACTACACGTCCGGACGGATCTCAGTGGATGCGCTTTTAGGCTCCTTGGACCACCGTCTCGTTCGGACTCAAGAGTCATGCACACAACCTGTTCCGTCTGGGCCATGGAGTCGTGCTTTCTGGTCGCTTGCCAAAGCTGCCGAAGGGAACTTTTGCCAGCCGTCGTTACACTGCGAAAGACCGATGGTGACTGATGATAGTTCTAAAGAGAAAGCCTGCCAACTGGGCAGTCTCTTTGCCTTAAACTCGAATATGAACGATGAAGGCGCTGTACCACCTGCTATACCGTGGTGCGGTAAGACCATGCCGGAAGTCTCCATAACACAGTGGAAGGTCCGGCGGGCGATGCTTTCTCTAGACGTTCATAAGTCGAGTGGGCCAGAAGGTATACCAGCAGTGGTGCTTAAGCAGTGTGCTCCTGAGTTAAGTCCTATACTCACACGCCTCTTCGCAATTTCCGTCTTCATGGAAGACTGCGAATGTGCACCCGGTGCCCAAAAAGGGCGATAGATCAGATCCATCGAATTACAGGCCTATCGCTATTACCTATCTCCTCTCCAAGGTGATGGAGCGTGTGATCAACACACAACTTCTAAGATACCTAGAAGTACACGACCTGGTCAGTGACCGTCAATATGGCTTTCGCCACGGTCGCTAGACTGGTGACCTTCTAGTGTATCTCACACACCGATAGTCACTAGGCATTGAGAGTCAGTGGGTGGCATTGGCATTTAGCCTGGACATAGCGAAGGCGTTCGATCGGGTCTGGCACCGGGTTCTTCTATCGAAGTTGCCATCTTACGGAATGCCCAAGGGTTTGTGCAAATGGGTGGCTAGCTTTTTGTCCGGCAGACGCATACGAACCGCAGTTGACGGTAGTTGCTTTGATAGCATGGACATCAATGCTGGTGTCCCGCAAGGCTCTGTGCTGTCTCCTACGCTGTTTCTACTGCATATTAATGACATGTTGAACATCAACAACATACATTGCTATTCAGATGACAGTACTGGAGACGCTTATTACACGAGTCGTGCAAACATCCCTCGTTCCGTTGTGGAGGAAAACCGCGGAGAACTTGTGTCTCAAATCGAGGCCACACTGTCCAAGGTCTCTGACTGGGGACGGGTAAACTTGGTCCGATTCAACCCTACAAGGACACAAGTCTGCGCGTTCGCCACTAAGAAAACCCCATTCACTGTAGTCCCATATGTGGCGTTGACATCTCCAGCGATGTTCAGTTCCGAGTTCATTTGCAAGACAAGGTGAAGCTGGCGTCCAAAAAACTAGGTGTACTCAACAGAGCGAGGCAGTACTTCACGTCGGGGCAGAGGTTGCTGCTTTGCAACTCGCAAGTTTGGCCCCATGGAGTACTGCTGCCATCTCTGGGCGGGTGTACCCGGATACCAGCTTGGCCCTTTTGACTCGGTTCAACGACGGGCTGTGATAATTGTCGACGATCCCAAACTCACTTGCCGTAGAGACTTTGCTTCCCTGTGTGTGTTCTACCGCTTGTACAGTGGGATGTGTTCTGAGGAATTGTTTGAAATGATGCCCACGGCTACTTTTTACCATTGCACCGCTCACCATCGGCAGGGAATTCATTTTCTCTCTCTAGAACCGAAATGGTAGCGTACAGTGCGGTTTCAGAGAAACTTCCTCCCGCGAACGCTTGGGTTGTGTAAAGAGCTCCCTGCCAAGGTTTTCTCTAAGAACTACAGTATGGGGTTCTTCTTGACAGAAGTTATTGGATTATTGAAGGTTCGGCAACGCAAAAATTTACCGGTTTTTTTCGTTTTCGGACATGAGCGCGGTCGAATTTCTCTGTATAGTGGCAGCACAGTTCAGCTTTACTGTGCTGATCATTCTATTTTACTTTACAAAGATAAAAGATATTCACTAAAAAATGGGTCTGATGACTACATATCGGACGTTTCGTTTTAACTTTTGTAAACAAACAACGACATTTTTCATTTTAGTAATTTAAAGTATTGATTATTGAATTCTTATAATTCAACATTGAACGTCAAAGAAATAACAAGTAAAAAAGTAAGTATGCTTCTTCCTTTGTGTGTGGTGTTTTTTTGTTACCTTTTTAGGTTTGTTCTAAATATCGTAATGTACCTATTTCAGGATGCCAGGCTATTTAATGAGGTCACTTTGGCTTGCAGTAGGTGCGACTCCATGCGTTTGAAACCTAAAATTTTCTACAAAAACTTCTTAGTAATAAAGGAATCTAAAAAGTTTTTAAACATATAAGATCACTAAAAGCGTCTCTAATAGAAAATTGTAAGTATTAAACGGCAAGATACTGGGATCTACCTATTCAATGTACCTTATGAGGTAGGAAAACTAGCTTGAAATAACCTGTAAGGTATCAATTGATATGGAACCTATTTAGTATAATCTAGATAGGTACCCTTTTTATCTTTGATCAGTTTACTGCAGGTATACTTAACTAACGCTCATGGAACAATAGTATTTAATCATCAGCACAACACAAATGAAAGAACCTAAACTTTACAAATCATACTGTAATCATAGTAGGTAGGTAATTAAAATGTAGTATCTATAGGCTGTAGGCAGAAAGCAAATACTTTCCTATAGCAAAGCCTACAAGTAAACTTGAACACAATGCGTTAAAAAGTTGTTATGGAACATTTATTAGTTTTACTTCGCTATTGACATAAGTTACCAGTAAGAAGTATCTTACATTGCCTATTTCAAGATAATCATGTTAACAACTGTACGATAACGCCACCGTGTCAGTCCGTCTCCAGGATCAGAACTCGAAAGCGATCCAACCGCAGAGAGGTGTGACACACGGAGATGTCATATCTCCGAAACTGTTCACAAATGCGTTGGAAGATGTCTTTAAGCTTCTGGACTGGGACGGGCTTGGCATCAATGTTAATGGCAAGTACATTACCCACCTTCGGTTTGCCGACGATATTGTGGTCATAGCAGAATCGATGGAGGACCTCAGCACAATGCTCGAAAGCCTTAGTAGAGCTTCCCAACGAGTGGGCCTCAAGATGAACATGGACAAGACGAAAATTATGTCGAATGGACATGTAGCACCCACTCCAATAACTGTTGGGAACTCTACTCTCGAAGTTGTTGACCTAGGACAAACTGTTCAATTAGGTAGGTCCAATTTCGAGAAAGAGGTTAATCGCCGAATTTTGGTCAGCGTTCAGAAAACTGCGTACTATTTTCTCGTCCTTAATACCCCAGTGCTTGACAAAAGTCTTCAACCAGTGTGTGTTGCCAGTGATGACTTACGGCACTGAGACGTGGCCGCTAACTATGGGCCTTATACGAAAGCTCAAGGTCGCTCAGCGGGCGGTGGAAAGAGCTATGCTCGGAGTTTCCCTACGTGATCGAATCAGGAATGAGGAAATCCGTAGGAGAATTAAAGTCGCCAACCTCACCGAATCGCAAAGCTGAAGTGGCAATGGGCAGGGCACATAGCTTGAAGAACCGATGGCCGACGGAGAAAGAAGGTTCTCGAGTGGCGACCACGAACCGGAAAGCGCAGCGTGGGCGGCCCCCGCTAGATTGACAGATGACCTTGTAAAGGTAGCGGGGAGCCGTTGGTTACAGGCGGCACAGGGTCGCACGCTGTGGAAAAAGTTAGGTGAGGCCTATGTCCAGCATTGGATGTAAATGGGCTGATATGATGATGATGATGTTAACAACTTAATCACCTAATTATTCGAAAAAAAGAAAAACAAAAGGGAATGTAGCCTTATTTGTTGCTCAATCCTAATAATAGTCTATGTGTGTGTCAATTTTTTTTTTCATAATTAAACATTTATATCAAGTATTAGGATTTGTTCCCTTATCCAAACCCTAGAATTTGCTGCTTAGCTCTAGTACCTACTTATCATAACTTACCATTACCTACATACCATACCGCCTGTACCGCAATAGCTTATTTAGTCTTTATCGTTTTACAGTTTTTTTTTTTTTTTTTTATACCACTAAGGTGGAAAACAAGCTTACGGCCCGCCTGATGGTAAGCGGTCACCGTAGCCTATGGACGCTTGTAACACCAGGGGTATCACTTGCGCGTTGCCGACCCTTCAGAAATCTAATAACTTCTTTCTTGAAGAACTCCATACTGTAGTCCTTGCAAATACCTTGGCAGGGAGCTCATTCCACAACTTAAGCGTTCGCGGGAGGAAGTTTCTCTGAAACCGCACTGTACGCGACCATTTAGGTTCTAAAGTGTGAGAATGGATTCCCTGCCAATGGCGAGCGGTGCGATGGTAGAAAGTAGCCGTGGGCATCATTTCGAACAGTTCCTCAGAACACAACGCTAGCTTCACCTTATCTGATAAATGATCTCGGAACTGAACATCGCTGGAGATGTCGACACCAAGGATCCCAATGCTCTTGGAGATGGAGAGGGGAGTGTTCTGGAATTGTGGGACTACAGTGAATGGAGTTTTCTTAGCGGTGTACGCGCACACTTGTGTCTTTGTAGGGTTGAATCGGACCAAGTTTACCTGTCCCCAGTCAGAGACCTGGGACAGTGAGGTCTCGATTTGACACAAGTTCTCCGCGGTTTTCCTCCACAACGGAACGAGGGATGTTTGCACGACCCGTGTAAAAAGCGTCTCCAGTACTGTCATCTGCATAGCAATGTATGTTGTTCATGTCCAACATGTCATTGATATGCAGTAGAAACAGCGTAGGAGACAGCACAGAGCCTTGCACCAGCATTAATGTCCATGCTATCAGAGCAACTACCGTCAACTACGGCTCGTATGCGTCTGCCGGACAAAAAGCTAGCCACCCATTTGCACAAACCCTCGGGCACTCCGTAAGATGGCAACTTCGATAGAAGACCCCGGTGCCAGACCCGATCGAACGCCTTCGCTATGTCCAGGCTACATACCAATGCCTCCCCCTGACTCTCAATGGCTAGTGCCCATCGGTGTGTGAGATACACTAGAAGGTCACCAGTCGAGCGACCGTGGCGAAAGCCATATTGACGGTCACTAACCAGATCGTGTACTTCTAGGTATCTTAGAAGTTGTGTGTTGATCACACGCTCCATCACCTTAGAGAGGAGAGAGGTATTAGCGATAGGGCTGTAATTCGATGGATCTGATCTATCGCCCTTTTTGGGCACCGGGTGCACATTCGCAGTCTTCCATGAAGACGGAAATAGCCTAGTGTGGTAGGAAAGCGCGAAGAGGCGCGTGAGTACAGGACATAACTCAGGAGCACACTGCTTAAGCACCACTGCTGGTATACCGTCTGGCCCACTCGACTTATGAACGTCTAGAGAAAGTAACGCCCGCCTGACCTCCCGCTGCGTTATGGAGATTTCCGGCATGGTCTTACCGCACCACGGTATAGTAGGTGGTACAGCGCCTTCATCGTTCATATTCGAGTTCGAGGCAAAGAGACTGCCCAGTAGATCGGCTTTCTCTTTAGCACTATGGGCCAAGTCACCATCGGTTCCTTTGCAGTGGTGGTAACGACGACTGGCAGAAGTTCCCTTTGGCAGCTTTGGCAAGCGACCAGAAAGCACGACTCCCACAAGAATATAATGCAGATGTGAAATTGATAACTATGCTGTCACGATATGGAATCAAGACCTGAATTTGTATGAGTAACCAATGATACAAATCGGTTACCTATGGACAATGGCCCTATCATGAGGCTTAAGTGCGGAAAACATTATCCCTGCAGAAGTATGTTGTTAAACTGAAACTTGCCAAAAAAGCATACTATTCAACATAAGACTATCTTATGGATAAAAACGCATGGGATTAACTCAAATGTTGTTATCATAGTGCTTATATTTGGAAATGTACCGATTGTTATACAATTAAAATTGAAAAGAGCGACAGCTGGAGAGTTTCTTTCACCGCTTTTCTCCCCAGAACGCCATCTTGATGCCGAAACGGTAGTAGTTTATATATTCCTTGCATATTATACTGACGTCAAAAAAGTGATATTGTATCCTATTTTTGAGAAATAAACTATTTGAATTTGAATAAAAATTTGAATTTGAGTTAGTCCAACTAACTCGTAAGAAAGTGTAGTCACTGGTACTACCTACCTATACTAATAAATAAATGTTTAAATATACATATTAAGGAATAAGTGAAATATATTTTTTACCGCAACTAACTTTGTGAAAGCCGCATAGTAAATTAAACTATGAAAACAAAGCTGTTTTTTTTTACACCACTATAGTGATATAAAAAAAAAATACCTGATGGTATGCGGTCACCGCAGTCTATGAATGCTTGCAACACCTGGCATCAGTCGCACTTTGCCGACCCCTTAAAAATCTAATGACTATCTTGAAGATATGGCCTTCAGCAAAAAGCATGCCTCACTCTAGCTGCTAGGTCAACCCTGATAACTTTTGTCTCTTAAATAGGTTATTGCTAAGTGTAAGGTCAAAAACGGAACCTCATAAGCTCAAAACTGCTTTGTGGGCAATGAAAAGTCCGGTGCTTGGAGCTTCTCTACAGATTATGAAGAATGCTTGTAGAACTAATAAACACAGGAGGAAGAAGGTCCTTTTAATAATAAAAACATCTTTATTCGTATGCTGCCAGCAACTTAAACCAATGTTGTCAAATAGAATTTTAAATAGCACTTAATCCTCAGTTTAATTATTAAATCAGCAGTCATGACTTGCATTACCAAATGATGCATCTAAATTCAAGAAGCATACATCTGCATCACAGAACACATTTTGAAAATAATCGGTAGTTGAACCTACAAGAATATATCCTTGGTGAGAATTTGTGTTTTCTTAAGTCTAGGTGTATTTATTTATGATATGTATGTATTTACGAAAAAAAGTAGTTTATATGTTTTTGTGTCTGTTGTATAGTATCCATAACACAAGCTTTACTCACTTTGGGGCCAGACGGCGCAATGTGTAATGTCCAAAAATATTTATTTATATTTAGGAGCAAATAGGTAAGCAAGTGCCTATACCATAGTTTAAAATCATTTCTGACCTTTGCTTGCTGATCTTGGATAAGTGATATATTTCCTTAAAATTTGCGGTTGGTTAAGTGCATCAGTCACCTCTACGAGAGATCTTCGACAGGCAGAGGCTAAAATTATTGCCTAGTCTTTTGGTAGGTAGGTATAGAGCAATGACATAAGTACTTGTAATCAAACTTATAAATCACTTGCTTCAAAGCTTGTATTGCAATGATAAATACCTTGATCTATGGATTAACAGCTGTGGTTCTTTGTGACAGATGTAAAAGAGGTATTATGTCCTCGCAAAGCGTCATGAATTGGTCCTTCCCCAAGCGAAAGTTGTCTATAAACGTTTGCTCAGGCAGAAGCATAGGCATGCTGTCTTCCCGCAGCTGTCTCCTGCGCAGCGACAGCATTTTCTTCAACCTTTCTTCTTCCGCTTCAATTAGCAAGAACAAACGCGCCATTTTTCTGCGCCACGTAATTTTGAAGGATGAATTCGATTGGCAATCGTTTAAACACACTTTTTCTACTAATTTCAAAGCAAAGAGTGTTAAAAACTGGAAATATACGTTAGCTGTTTCCATGACATATGGTATTGGTTTTGTAACAGTAGCTGAAACCAATGTCGCCATCTTGAAATATTTAGGCGGTACGGATTATCTGTCAAATCCATAGACTATCAGTCATTAATTGCTTATATTATTAGCTTGGTTGGACAAGGTTTAGTCTATACCTTGCATAGGCGGTAAGAAATTCCAAAATGTCGTCATAAACTATACCAGTACTGAAACCAATGGAGTTGGGCGGTAGACCCACAGGAAATGTTTTTCTTAGTATCTTAAAAGCTGTGTGTTGATCACACGCTCCATCACCTTGGAGAGGAGAGAGATAGTAGCGATAGGCCTGTAATTCGATGCATCTCATCTATCGACCTTTTTGGGCACCGGCTACACGTTTGCTGTCTTCCATGAAGACGAAAATTCCCTAGAGTTGTAGAAAAGCGCGAGAGGCGCGTGAATACAGGATATAACTCAGGTGCACACTATGTAAGCTCCACTGCTGGGATATCATGTGGCCTACTCGATTTATAATAAATGCTAATAATAAATTTATTTATTCAGTTCTTCCACAGTACAATTTTCTTAAAACTATTACAGGGACAGTACTATTATTTTAAAATACAATTTTACAGTGGGAGACAGAAGCGGGCAAATGATATATAGTATTCGTTTTATTTACCATGTTATATAACCTAGGTCCATTAAAGAAAATGAATTTTTGTGTATATGCTGTTCTGGTAACTTTCATTGGACATACCAAAGCATAATATCTGCTTTTATGTATGTTCCACTGTAGGATGTAATCTTGGTTTAAAGAATGAGACTTTTAGTATAAGCCAAGAGCTTTTTCTACAAATAGCATTAACGTTTTACTCGTACCACCCCAAGATGATATACCATAAGATTATATCGATTGGCACAAACTCAAGTACATAGTTTTCATCAGTTTTTTGTTAGCCACGTACCGCAGGTTCTTAAATATTTATACAAGTTTCCTAATCTTGTGTGATAAGTTTGTGATATGAGCAGAGAATGAAAGATTCTCATCCAGAGTTATACCAAGATATTTAATTGTATTTACTCTTTTGATCAATGGGCATTATGTCTTTAATGGTAATTAGAACTTTTGGAGTGATTCCGTCATATACTATTATTTACTTCTTCTTCAGAGGTTTCAAGAACAACAAACGATTTTGACGAGTTATTGCAGCTGTTAAAAAAAGAAAAAGAAGAGGAGGGAGTGACGTGTAGAATTTGTTCGGCTAAGTTAGTACCAATTTTGCAAAATAAATGTTAATTTCGTTAACTGAAGCCTCTGTTGATTCTTTGATATTGAGTAGACTATCGGTAGACGTACGTGTTTTATCCAAATTTGTTACACTTTTTATGGCAGTCCAGAGCTTTTTATTATCATTTTTAGCACATTTTCGCTGTTCTCTTTCGTACTGTTGCTTGCATTTTCTTATTATATTATTACAGAAGTTTCTATAACGCTTATATGTTAATTTTAAAATATCATTATCAGGGTATTTTTTTAGCTTGTTGTGCATTGTCCCTATTTTTTATACAGCGTATGAGTCCTTTTGTGATCCACGATCTTTATGTCGTTTTATATCTATTAAATTTTATGTTTGTAGAATTTGGTGTTATTTTTTTTTTTACGAAATTTAAAAGAAGACATGCCCGTTTATATCACTTAATTTTTTTGCTTTTTCTTGGAGTTTTACCAAATCTATATGGCGAGCGGTTTTTTTTATTACACTGTAAGTTGTAATTTTTGAAGGTTAGACTGGTTCGTGATCAGTGATGGGAAATTGTAAAAGAAATGTATTTGATTGCACCTTCGACTTCAAAATAACATGATCCAGACATACAAAAATATTTTTAAAAGAGGGGATATCACTTTTTTGTTTCGCAATTGTAATGAATACAAAAAGGGATGTATGTTAGTAAAACTAGGAGGTCTATATATAGGAAGCATCACGGTATCCTTCTTTAGTTTAATTAATAGGCAATTAGCTTCTACTATACTTGGTTCTTCGATACACTGGGCATGGTCTTACCGCGCCACTAATTAGTAGATGGTACAATGCCTTCGTCTTTCATATTTGATGTTTAGGCAAAGAGACTGCCCAGTAGATCCGTTTTTTATTTTAGCATTTTGGCCAAGTCAGCATCGGTTTTTCACAGTGGTGGTAACGACGACGACTGGCAACAGTTTTCTTCGGCAGCTTAAGCAAGCGATCAGAAAGTTTGCCTCCGAGAAGTATAGCTCGCAAGTAACCCACCCATTTTGCCGATGAATTGGAATTTCGCTCTGGTAGTTATTTTACTACCCAAACTCGAGGCAGCGTTTAATTTGCGTTAACGGCTACTTTCTTCTAGGATTTATCCTTAAACATTAGAACCTAAACGGTGTGGTTTCAAAGGAATGTCTAAGCCATAGTTTTTCTTAGAAAGACTATTTTCTTCAAAATACTACCGTATTCCCGTTCCATACTGAATCCTTCCTTTCCTCACCACTATACCAAATCGCATATATGGAAACCGCTTCCATAACGAACAATCACCCTTCACGCAAAAGATGCGTGTATTGGCCGCCGCCAGCCTTGCTACCTTCATGGGGTTCTTCAAGAAAAAATGTTATTAGATTTTTAAAGAGAACTTGAGAGTAAAGCTCCTGGTGTTGCAAGCATCCAGTAGCTGCTGGCTCACTCTTAGTATCTGAAAATACCACGGATGGATCTGTGAATGTCTGGTCCTTGTGGATAAAAATTATTTTTAAGATTTTCATATAAATATTAAAAAAACAAACAATGTGTGTTGCGAGTAAATTTATTTAAAACTCTTAGTGCAGTTACAGTGAATTAAAGCAAATCTAAAATATTTTAAAATTTTTTTTTTTTCCATTTTAAAAGTAACAAAATATGAATTATTGCATCTTTTTTCAATTATACGTTAGTTTCTATCATTTTAGAACTTATCCAACCAACGTACCTCGAGACTGATGTATATATACCTGGTTCATCTTTCTGACCACACAATTTACTTCCCTGCGAAACCGGGGTGGTTTAGAGCTTCCCATTTGTTTTCGGGTGTAAGCTTAATGAGTGCACCTCCAGAATCACCTTTACAAGAGTCTTGGCCGAGTTCACCACCAGCACATAACGGTTCGTCGGTGATGTTATACCCAGAGTACGCTGCGTAGCATTTTGCAATATCTAATATGGGTAAGGACACCTTCTGCTTCACTGCACTAAGCGGTGCTGAAATTGAATAATGTGTACTAATAAGAATAGGTAGCGCAAGTTTTTAAACAAAAAAATAATTCAAATTATAGGGTAAAGGGTAGGAGAAGAGTAGAGAGTTAGCGTACAATCGAAAATTAATTTAGAAATTTATATCACGTAAGTAATTAAAAAATCTATTAAACTGCTTTCATAGCTTTATAGTTATTTTACATTCTATGTAATCAATTATATTACTACTACAAGTAAATAAAGTGTTAAGGATTAAAATAGAAAAACGAGTAGTTATTTAATTTGAGTTGTAGTTTATATGTGCTGATCAAGAAATTTAAAATAATTGCACAAAATGAAAAATGAAAATAAAGTAATAATCAAAAATAATTGTTTTATTGAAATGTGGTTATGGATAGTCGACAAATTCGTTTAGACCCGTAATGTTGAATTCCTAAACTGAACAGTAACTAACATTTAATATCAGTATAAGTATTAAGTAAATACATTTCTAAAAAATATTTCAAAATCTAAAAGATAAGATGTTTAAATGTCATCGCATTAAGGTAAAACGAAATCAAAATACTCTAGCCGATTTTGCCCGATTTAATGATTATCGGACAAAATTAAGCTATGTTATTTAGCCACTGGCTAGAGTTTATAATTGTTAACGTAAAATGTGAGTCTCTTTCCTGCGATTATCAGATAAAATAGTTTATAGGTTAGACTAATGCTGTATAGGAACAGTGCAAAAAAATTTCTGACTCGATGGTCAAAAATCAACATACTTTCAACGGCATTAGTGACCATAAACCAGGCCAGAAAAGTTTGTTGCACTATAATCTCAAAGCTCCATAAGCCATCACGATAATTAATTCAACAAACCGTCATAAGTTCTTCCCCAGCCCGCTACAATAGTGCTAGTGCCAGAAGAGTACTTCATATTAGGATCCACCAAGCACAGTGCACTTACATAGCCTGTAGCAAAAATGTATCAGAATTTTTTGTACAAACACTAGTTAAATATATAAAAATATGTAAAAAATTATCACATAAAATAAGTAGAAAAACAATCTGGGTAATTCTGTTTTTTTTTATTATAAAAGCTTTTATTTAAAACTTTTCCCAATAAACAAACAATAAGAACACAAAGTTCAAATGGCGGTCTGTCACTATGAATTGATCTTCTCGTAAAAATGTAGTTATAGTACAAACCATTATTAACAACAATAATAAAAAAATATAATAATCATTATGGGATATAAAGTTACATTTTAAAGTTAAGATTATTTATAACTTAAACTTTGTGAATATTCTAATCAAGCTGATTGAGAACGCAGTATTCCAAGAGTCTATTAAGGTCCATTTGAAGTTTAAAGCAATCAGCGGCGCATTATATTGGCATGGATTTTTGTCTTTGGCGTACAAAAGAACTTTATAATACATGGCTACAAGGCTTAATATCGTGTAGATAGGGCCCTAAACTTTTTGAGCTATGTCTGTAACTTTGGTTCTTCGGCGAATTTCCTCGTTCCTCTTACCATAGCTCACTAAGTGTCCTGGCGCTTATTTAAGAGGTCAACAGTTAGGGACCACGTTTCTGTACCATATGTTATTACTGGCAACACACACTGTCTTAAGGCAGTGAGGTATTTCGAACAAAAAAAAGCTGCATAGATTCCCGAACGCTGCCCGACCAAGCTGAATATTTCGGTTTACCTCTTTCTCAAAGTTGGACCTACCTGACTGGACTACTTTCCCTAGGTATGTCTTTTCAACGACAACTTCGAGAGTAGCGTTCCCAACAACAACTGGTACAGGGGCGACCAGGACATTAAAAATTACCTTCGTTTTATCCATATTCATTTGAAGGCGAACCTGTTGGGAAACTTTACTGAGGTCTCTGAGCATCGTGCCTAGGTCTACGGTGATTCTTCCACGATCACTATATCATTGGCAAATTGAAAGTAAGTGATGGACTTGCCATTTATGTTGACACCAATATCCTTATCACTCTAGAAGCATACATCTTTCAACGCAGTTGTGAACAGTTTCGGGGAAATTATGTCTCCCTGTCTCACACCTTTCTGCAGATGGATTGGTTTCGTGTTCTGGTCATACAAACACTTCAGCACTTCGATGTACCGATAGTCAATGTGGCACCGCTGGAGGGACTGTGACACCACCCAGATGTCGATAGAATCGAAGGCATTTTCGTAGTCCACAAACGCTACACAAAGAGGCCAATTACACTCCTCTGTCGTCTGTATAATCTGGCGGAGTTTATGTACGAGTATGAAGCCCGTGATACTTAAGCCTTTTCAGAAACAAGCTTGTTTAATTATTTATTTATTTATTATTATTACAAATCCATAATTATGTACAGAGAAAAAAAAACCAGTGCCTTCTATTACTTAATATTACAGATTGAAAGTTTAAATCATAATACATAATACCTTCATACATATTGTTTTTTTTTTCACTATCGTACACATTTTTCGTAAAATTGAAATATTGGTATCTAAACGAGGCTGAGCCTGTATTTAAGACACCAGTTTCTTTCGGTTGTCATTTGTTAAGCATGACAATCTGTGAGTAGACATCATAAGCTGTATATTAATCATTATACATCAATATTTAATGCATTATAATTATTTTTATCATCATTAATTTGGGAGGCTGGAATTCGTCAAACTTGCTTTCTATATGATTCGTAATGACTCTGAAGAACAACTTTTACGCTCTTAAGCGAAATAGGTCTATAGTTCTTCAATAAGGTGAGGTCTCCTTTTCTGAAGAATCAGAGAGGTTTTGTGTTCTATTTTTTTAGCTCTAAAGTTTCAAATAACTTAGCTACAATTACTTAGACAGTTTCCACCAGCCTGTCATTTAAATCATCCACTTTTTTGCAATTTGCGAGGCACTTAAACTGATTTTGCAGTCATTTAGGTTCTGTATGAAGGCATTCATTGGACGGAGTGTAGACATTATAAAATGACTTCTTTCAAATTCGAGGTTAATATTCAACTTGCCCCTTATCATTCGGTGATCGCTGCCAGTTTTCACTTTATTGTTGAATATTCGCCTGTCAGAAGTCAGAATAAAGTCAATCTCGTTTTTGGTTATACCGTCAGTACTTACCCAGGTCCATTTTCTGTTGATGGCTTTTTGACAAAAGAATTCATCATAAAGAGTCCTTCTTTCTCCATAAATTCAACCATTCTGCGGTTTCGTGTCCCTAATCCAAATTTCCTCATTTTCAGCTCATCGCGACTCTATAACGACAGTGAAGCGTGTTGGGGAGGTAAGTATGGCTTTGTTAATATCTTTATACATAACCTCAACCTAATCATCAGGGTGTGCTGATGTCGGTGCGTAAACCTGTATCAGAATATGTCTTGGTGTTTTGAGTACAATGATAGCCACGATTGGTGTGTCCCTTTGTCGCCAATTATGACACCTACGGGAGTATTTAGGGCGGTGTTGTTCTACTCTTCTGACACCACCCGGCAAGTGGCAAGCTGAAGTGGTAATACCACATCGGTCGTCGAACAGATAACCGATGGGAAAGAAAGGTTCTCGAGCAGCGACCGCGGATCGGAAGACACAGCGAGAAACGGCCTCCTACCAGGTAGACAGAAGACCTCGTGAGAGCCGCAGAAAGCCGATAGGTGATGCGGGCGGCTCAGGACCGGACGTTGTAGAGACAATTTTTCCAATGCTCGTGAAGGAGCATCTCAACTACCTGCCGGCCCTTACTTTCTAAACCGAGGCCTTGCATAATAATACGTGCTTCGAATTCTCGTAATGCCTTAACTACGTCGACGCCTGAAATTTCCTCTACATATAGGGACATGATTACTGGGCTGACAATACGATGACCAGAAAATGTTACGTCTGCGTATGCCTTTCCACACCTGTTTTAACTCAGACAACGGGGAACACCACCATGTGCAGCGGTTTTAATGGTCTCTCTTACCATTAGCGAGTGGGGGCGTAATGCTGCTTTACCTATATACTTCTTGGTATTTCTCTTTCTGATTAAAACTTAGTAAATCAATATATGACGCAACATTTATTGCTCCTAAACTAAGCTTAAGTATTGAATTATGCGGCATCCTGGGACATCTTGGTCATCTCATTGTATTCCTCCTTCGGGTTTGATTTAAAATTTTTGGATTCTATAAATAATTAACGCCAAATGGGACATGAAAACTTATGATACAGGAATGTCTGACCTTTAATTCTCTAATGGCTACACAGACCTATTATTCATTACTGTAGGGCTTCCTGGTAAATTTAGGAATCATCCCTCTAAATTACCAAGACTTTCAGTGTCTATATTGAACACATGAATGTCGAACTAGTGGAAAAAAAGAACAAACCGGCGTTTCGATTTTTTTTATTCAAAATATCTGTCACTGTCCCTAACAGCTCCGTAATATCACGATGAAGTATTTACTGCGATATAGCGTTCGCTAGTATCCACTCCTGTTTTTAACTTTCGAGATGTCGATATAAAAGTTAATTCAGAAAAAAAAATATTTGTTAAAATTTGGAATTGCTATAACCCTATGGGTATTTAAGAAGCTTCACTTACCTATGTATATTATGTACCTACCGTTATACTTAGCCCTGCGAGATAGTCTTACAAGTCCAATATCGCTCCGTAGGATCCGGTGCTAGTTATAATATTATGTGTGTGTATAAAACGAATGCACAGGTATATCTTGAGGTGGATCTGCACACACGTCGTCGACGCAATCCATTTCTGTATTTGAGTTATATTCCCCCAAGCGAACAGTCGTCCTTAAAATGTGTTATAAATAATATTATTACAAAACAATAAAGTTTAGTAAATAATGAAAATTTCGAATCATTATGATTACAACTATATACTATGCCAAATTTAGGTAACGTTATTTATTTATTTTTTAATTCAATCACAGTTTTTTATTTAAATAAGTAATTTAAATTCAGTTAATATTACCAGATGAATACCTTTGTCACAATAAATATTATACTTGAGACACGGGGTATCATCCCATAGACAGATATCTGACCTTTAAAAAAATTTCAATAGATGGCAATTTGTGTATCGATTTATTACTAAGGTTGCTGTAAATTAAAAAAAACAGGAAAAAATACGTACTATAAAATGATTGTTCTAACTTTTTAAAATTCTCTAAGCTCTCGATAGTGAAATAATGATCTCCTGAATCAAATTTCCGTAATTTTACAAATTAAATTATTCCATCGTCAAAATTCTGGCGGTTAAGATTTGTATCAATATAATGACAGGAATTAGCCAATAAGTTTTCTCTGCGTATTGATAGATAACTCTGCGTTCTTGAAAACAGAGGTATAATACCTACCTACCTAGCTACCGTTTGGAGTGGTACTGTAGTACCTATAACAGTTTTTTAAAATCTATTTTTAAAAAAGTGTGTCTGCAGCCGTTTTAATGTGTAATCAAATCATTTATCACTTTCTTTAAAGTTGGTTAAAATTAAACAAGCTAGATTAGTAGGCACTTTGATAGGTAGGGTATATTTCACCACGTATTTTATTACGTTATAAGGATTACACACCACAAAATGTCATTGCAATATAACTTTTAAAAATCATTGGTTTTTATACGAGATATTTTAAGATTCGAAAGTCAGCCAGAAAATTTATGATGATAATTATAGTATTGTAAAATTTATATATATTATTAAAAATAGGAAAATAGGATATATGAAATCTTTGACTAGTGTAGTTTAGAAATTATCTCTAATAACCGATAAAGTTATGTTATAGCCAGTTATTCTCTTATTGCTCTTATATCTAAATTTATAGCCAAAATTTGTACGGCAAAATGTAACCGGGATGAAACTAGGTGATCAGGTACCTAAGTTAGCTTTGTCAGATAAAGTGACATAATAAACAATCCTTTTAAGATTAAATATAAAAAGACCTGACTGCATACAAATCCACCTAAAGTGTATACCAAAGACCACAGATAACGGAAACATACAAGTAAAGGCAAACTTTTGACTTGATTTCAACTTGAAAAAGACTATTGTGGTAAGTAACTTACTGTTGTTGTTGTAGAAGATGTAGAAAAAGGAAGGTAGTATTGTTCAACAGCAAACGTTTCTTTCTCCATTAATATTTTCGCCACAACGAGATTGTTTGATAAAAGTCGATATATCATTAACGGTCCCAAGGTCTCAGTAACAGGAAACAAATCAAGTAACAGGTTTGAAAAACGTAACGTGAAACTCACATATGTAGAACAGTTGGCTTGTGGAATGCAAAGGCCCAGGTCACCCAATGGTGTTACGCATTGGTCTTTAAAAAAAATGTATAGTTAATAGTTTAGACAAAGTCTTTGGTTGGTGCACGCTACTATAATAAAAAACCGTCCAAGTGCAATCGGCATTACCGACAGTCCCCTATGTAAGGGCTGCTTGGAGGCCCAGGAGACATCATCTCATATGATTCTACACTGCAAGAGCGTGAGTAACCAACGGACAAAACTCTTTAAGAATCCAAAAACCATGAGATGGTTGAGTTCTCTATAATATCATATGCCTCCTGGATTTCTGGACAGAGCTGGAACGGTATCAGTAACCAATGACGTGTAAATCGGTTACCTAAGCACAATGGCCCTAATATGAGACTAAGTGCGGAAATCACAAGTCCAACTAGCTGTGTTTCCACGAGAATGGCCTTTCCTCGGTTCAGGCCGTGGAAAATTATTAACTTGATTTCGGGCACAGCTGGAGGACGAAGATGGACATAGAATACTTTAGATTCCATTGAGTGGTATCTACCACAGCAATAGATTTATACCTCGGATGTAGCCGCGGGGCACTATTTCTTTACGTTACAACGAGATGACATAAGTTTTGACACAGAGGTAGCTAGAGAGTGGAAGAACATAGAATATTTTCATCCTGATTTATAGTTCTTCTAGCAATTCCACGGTGATTACGGAATCTCGCGCAAGTAGGTGAAGCCAAAACCTAAAACAATTCAAACTAATATAAAATTTCGAAAGATTATTTGTTGGCTTTTCCTTACTTAATTTCCGCAACGGAGCGGCGGATTGAAGTTATTTTCTGACAAAAATAGTTTTTGCGCATGAGAGTGACATAGCGGTAACCAATTTTTAACAGATGCGGACCTTTGTAAGTATCACAAAAACATAACCGATTTGACTAATATTTGGAGTAGACAAAGTGGTCTAAGGAAATAATATTTTATTATAATAAGATTTTAGAATTTACTATCACATATTCCGGCATTTTTCCAAATTACACCTTAAAAGGGGGAAGCGGGAAATTGCCTACATTTGTATAGAAAATAATGATTTCTGGATAAGTTGACTACAATCTCAGTATAAATTGAACCCGTATTTTGGTGTCTTTTAAAATAAATAATATATTAATATTAGGGTTCTGAAAAATAAAACCCTCAAGGGGTCAATTTGGAAAAGGATGATGTAATTTTTTAATTTTTTTGGTTTATGAATGACGGATTTCTCTTATAATTATTTAGAAAAATAGTACCAAACTGAGAACCTCCTTCTCTTTTGGAGTCGTTTAAAAAAGGGACTACTGGAGAAGAAATTCTCGCTAGAACGCCGTTTTGATTCAGAAACAGTAGTAGCTTGTAGATAGATCATTTTAATTTCAAAACAAAGTTGTTTTTTTATCCGATTTTGCCTAAAGTACCACTTTAATTCCTTTGTTTTCAATTTGTAACGTATAAATTATATAAATTTACAAACGGAAAATAGTAATTTTTGCCATAAAGTGGCCGCCAAATCTTGGGTTCGGTCGATTTTCCAGTTTTATCGAACCTGATGTTGTACCCTTTATTATTAACAATATTTATTTAAAATTTTACTTAATTATTTAAAGCAAATAAAAAAAAATCCTTGTAATTTTTTTTAAGAACAGGGATGCACAAATACTTTTATCACAATTAGTTTACATGCCCCTGCTGATTTCATTATTAATACAAGTAAGATAAAATAATAAGCTGAAACACTTCCATAAGCCAACAAACTCTTACCTCTTAGACCATGCACACAACAGAGAAAATAGACATATTATAACATATCGATATATTATTGGTTTTATAATTGCAAACATCGCAGCAGGACACGGCCAAAGTAATCACGTAAATGACAATCCCATTAAAAACATAAATGTGAAATGAGAGCCAAGTTCAATATTATGATATATGCCTTGGATCTTGACTTCAATGACAAAAGAAGTGAGATTTAAATGGGTGCCAAGTTCAATGGTCAGTCCTGAAATTTATTTATAACAACATAAAATATCATTTCTTCTTATAACTTAGGGTAATATATTGTAGCCTAAGGTCTGACTTGGCTAGTTCTAATATACAAATTATTATGTTCGATGGCTAGTTTCGACCAACAAGCTAAATTTTCGGAGTAATAAAGTAAGAACCGACAAGTAACAGGTTTAGAACTTGCGAAGTCTATAATATAATTCGTATATGAGAAACTAGCCAAGTCAGACCTTAGGCTACACTTATTACTTACACTAGTACTTATTTATAACAAAATTAATACCAAATGGTTTTTGTTAAACTACTGTATTTGCCTACGTTTATGACATACATACTCTACTATAATTTCACGCAACCTAGTTGTATATAACTATACTCAAACAAAGAATAAGCAATCGAATGGAATAGGCAGCTTCCATCGGGAGGTATTGGAATAATTCGGTGTAAGGTAACCCACCCGTAATTCTGTTGTATAATTATTTAAGACGATTACGGAACAAATTACCTGATATCTATTGAATTCTCAAGAGAAACAATTTGTTACCAATAAGTTGTCATTCTCGATTGTATTGCCTATACCATACGTACTTACTAAAAGAATTGTAATACTAATATAACCACAAATATATAAGTATTTTTTAAGAAAACCTACGAATTTCGTAGCGTAAATTGCAACCTTATAGGTCAGATATCGAGAGACAACTGGACAGCAAAACAGCGCTAGAGCGCTTATGAGCGCGGCTGCCACTCGCTCAGACACGTTCTCGTCAAGGTTTGCGCTCCCACCCTGCTGCTCCGACGTCGCACCGCGCGCCGTGTACCGAAATGCCTAGTATTGAATTATTTATAAGTAATGATCTTACACTATTGATGTGCGCTAAATATTGAAACAACAATTTATACTAAATCCCAGTTAATAACGTAATAAATACGAAAGTCGACTATACTCTTAGTTATAAGTACTAAAACGGAAATATTTGGATTATAAACAAATTAACGGTGGTATTCAACTCGTTATATATTCACGTGAAAACCTTATAATCCACATAAAGACCGCTGGATTATCATGAATCATATTTCGCAATATTCGCTGTCAAACGCCAATTTCGAACCGGCTGTCATGAGTTTTGATTGCTGATTCGTACATTACAGTTTTTATAAGTATAAGTTAAGTGTTCCTAATAGAATCAATTAACCTTCAAGCGGTCGCGCGGTAACCCTATTTTCAGTTACAAATTCGTATATTATTATCACTCATGTTTGCCAATATTAATAGCCTCTCATAGATTCATTGTGAACTCAAAACTATAGATTCTACAGTTCTGTGCGCATTGCTTAATCTATATTATATCTTTCGTTGAGCATGCTGCGTAGGTTTTGCAAAGTAAACGCGCGCCTAACGTCGTTGAAGATTCGCGCGACGCACTTCTTAAAAGTATATTTTTTTTATTCTATCTAAAGTGTATGTGTTTAAGTACATTGTTATTCAGATAATTTAATAATTTTTCTTTTTAATTCTTAAAAACCTTGACTGTCTTTAAGTTTACGCGCGACCGCTGCCATTACAAAAGACCGCGCGACCGCTGAAAGGTTAAGTGAAATTTTTTAACAAAATGATAAAAATTTACCAGCTTCTGATTTATTCTTTGGTATTCACCTAATTACCTATCTGCATGCCAAATTTAAACTTTTTAGGTCAGTGATAAAAATGACGATTTTTGAACGTTAATATCTAAATAACTGTTTGAGAAGTGCTTATGAAATTTGGAGCACATATGTATCTCGCAAGACTCAATATATGACACGTTTATGTGAAATAGTTTTTGAGTTATGAGGGGGTCAAAAGTGGCTCCAAATGGTTCGTGTAATATTACACACGGTGCTGCTCGCCAGTTATGTTACTTGAACTTGGCTTGACACGCTACCGCGTGTCTAGATCCTTTTTGAATTAATTTTAAAAAAGGAAGAAAAAATGCATTCAAAATTCAAATTTCGAGGAAAAACAAGCTTTTTAAGTCCATTGTAGGTAAGTGATACCAAACCTAAATTCTTTTTTTATAATGCAAAATAAACTAGTTTTAATTAACATATTTTGCTAGAAGGAAAAAAAAACAGTATTGCAGCAGTCAAACTAGAAATATTTTTAAAAAAGTACAGAAAACAGAAACAAATAGAGATCTTAAAAATCGGCTAAGTACGAGTCGGACTCGCGCAACGAAAGGGTTCCGTACCAACATATATAAAAACCCTGAAAAAAATCAGGTTTGTTGTATGGGAGCCGCCTTTGAAACTTTGGTTTATTTTGATTTAATTATTTATTTTTAAAGTGAATATATAATAAAATATTCTGTGAATATTTCAAGTGGCTACCTGTTGCCTTTAACAATATCGAGAAAAACAAGCAAAAAAATCACGTTTGTTGTATGCGAGCCCCCTTAAATATTTATTTTATTCTGTTTTTTAGTATTTTTTGTTATAGCGGCAACAGAAATACATCTTCTGTGAAAAATTTCAACTGTCTTACTGTCACGGTTCATGAGATACAGCCTGGTAACAGACGGACGGACGGATGGACAGCGGAGTCTTAGTAATAGTGTCCCGTTTTTTACCCTTTGGTTACGGAACCCTAATAAATTATTCTCGTCGGAATTGAATACCATAATAATAATAATATATTTTTATTGCAAGGTACGGAACCCTAAAAAAGGTACAATTTAAAGGTCAGACAAACACACAGAAAAGTAATAATGATACCTAATTATGATAAAGACAGCTTAAATTAATAAGAAACGTTATTCTTAAGAAATACTTAAATATGTCTGTTAATGGTCAAAGATCCTATACCGACTGTAAGCAAATGTCTTGCAATGCAAATCTATCAACAATAATGGTTACAACACATTAAAATATTTGATTGCATTCGAAGCAGAATTAGGTATCATTATTATTTATCTTCTTCTCTTTGGGCTTGGCACTGACTTCAAAGAGATCAGTTGTAGGTAGCACATAGTTATAATAATATTTTATTTAAATTAATATTATTAGCTAATAGGTTAAGACAAGAACTGTCACATAGTAGGAAATTGTGTAAATATTGATTAATATGTACAAAAATATTGTATATTTATTTATTGAAAGAAGAATCTCCATATCGACTTCTGACAGAAGTTCTTATTCCTCGACTATTGCGACAGACTTGTAAATAACGAGACCATAATCAAATAGCGGACTCCTGAAATTGGCAACCGAATGAAATTATGGGACGAGACGTGAAAGTTAATGTAGTTAATTCTTAAACGAATGCTGATGAGGGAATTGCACCCCACTTGATGATGAATCGCTTGATTGGGCACTGGGTCGATTAATAATGTCGTTATTTATATTAATTTGAAGTGAATAGAGATAAACATTTGCTACTTAAATTATATCCATAATTTAATAATACAAATGCGACAGTAAGTATGTTTGTATGTTTGATATTTCTTCATGTTTTAACAGAGCATCCAATTGAGCTTAAATTTTGCACAGAAATAGTTAAAGGTCATTGGTTTTTTTTTCCAAAAAAAGGCAAGTAAACGAATAAACTCGAACAAGATAAAAAGTATATCTTTGTGTAGAATTATTCAAGTTACTACTGCTAGTTTTTTTTTTCGAGCATTCGATGATTTAAAGCGCGTTTATTAGGAAACCGCGAACTGGTCGGCACAGAAGACCCTTTGATGAATCTTTGATGGTAATTCTTAAAGAACTTATATCTTCTGATTCCTCTGGTTGTCTACATCCATTGAAATTACAATCTAATCGATTAAAAGCGGCCCAGTAGATGTAGCTGCCTGCAAATTTGAATTAGTCGATTTCCGCGTCCGCCCCTTAGTACCTTCAGCAACCTGGTTCGAGTTGGTGTCACTTTTGTGGGATTCTTTCGGTGATCAATTTCCCTTAATCGCTATGGCTTTTAGGCTTTTATTTTAACAATTTTTATTTTTTATGCTTTTCCGTTTCAGTCAAGGCATTTCATGGTGCTAATACCCATGGTATAAACATATCAGTCTATTTTTTTACATCGAAATAAAGATTAGTTGTAGATAAATCTAAATAAGTGTACCAAGTTTAGCAAATGGCAGTCTTAGAACTCTGCCTACTCTTATGAAAAAGAGGATTGATGTTTGATATGCACTCATATGTATATACGTAAAAAACTTCATTATACCAAGTTTATTTATTCCTAGATTTGCAATTTATGAGTATTCTAGGCAAGTAAAAAAAATGAAGTCAAATACATTTTTTTAATTCATTTAATTTTGAAAAATCATTTAGTTAACATAATTAATAAACAAATTAAAAAAAATACTAATTAAATTATCAATGTTTCAAATAAAAGAAAAATAATTTCATATAAAAGAAAAATATAATATAATATAAACAACACTTTTAAACATTTAATATTGTTTTCATTTTTATTTGATTTACCTATGCGGCCTGTAATTATCATCTTCAGCCCCATGGATGTTTATCATTTAAATAGTCTTAAATTCTGTAGTATCCTTCTTTACAGAGATTTTAATTGATAGATTTAAATTTTGATATTTATAGCTTTTGAATATATTTATGCAGGTCTGGACCTGAATAACATTTGGTAATTTAAATCTCACACATTTGGTTTTTCTCATTTTAATAAAGAATTAGCATTATATAAAATTACAATCTCAGAAAATGCATTATTTAATTTATCATAACATATCAGTCGTCTCTAAATTTATTAAAGTGAAGAGGTGTTTTAAAAAATAACGAATCAAATAATAAAATGTCATGGTTTTTTGAATGATACGGGATGGAATGATCATTCATATAAATAAGAAATAAAAGAGGACCAAGAAATGACCCCTGAGAGACTCTTATATCGCAGGATTAAATTGGAAAAAAAGGGTAAAAACTTACGCTAAGTTACAATTTTATATATACATATATATATACGTATAAATACAGAATGATTTTTTGAAGTGTGCATGCATGGCCATACCCAATACTATGAATAATAGCGAAAAGTACTCAAACAAGTCTCGGGTCTTATTTTATTGAAAACTAAAACTGCATCATTGGATTTTTGAAAAATCAATTTCCTAGCCAGGAATCGAACCCGTTATATTTTTTTTAAAAACAACACGGTATTATTACACCATTCGATAGTGTCAGGGACACTAAAAGGAACGTATTCTAAAATAATATATAAGTCGTTTTTGAACTGTCAGTGTTGTTTGTTTACATTTGAAACACTTTCAATTTTAATATCTTTGGTGTTATTAAATATGAATCGCAAGCCAAGACGCAAGTGCGAGGTGTGTTATGTGTCATTTGTGTTGTGTGTATTTTTAGCCAGATTTCCGTTAGACGTAGATCGGTATGTAATTACATTGTTTAGTTACTGTCTTACGAATTTAATCTATATTATTTCAATTTATATCTTTGAAAGCAATAAGTATTTCGTTTAGAAAGTAATATTTTAAATTTAACAAAGAGAATCATATTTAACTTATTATTTAGGCCAGCCGCAAATGGCGAGAAATGTCTGAAAGAAAAATTCTCGAGCGCGCCACGCACACGCCCCGGGCGGACCCCGCATGGTCAGGTCGGCGATTCGGCGTCCAGGAACCTTATTGGGAATAGTCTCGAGTGACTAAAATGTATGGATCACTCCGCAACGGAGCATCTGATTGAGCCGAACTTTGGGGTTTTTCTCGTTCGTCCAACTATTATGTCCAACTGGTTGTGCGAACAAGGATTTTTTTCCCCGTGGACCAAATAAATAGTTATGGAGATATAGCATTTTCTAGTTTGACAGCTGTTATCCGAAACGAAGATCTTGATGAGATCTATAACTTCTGTAGAGAAACTACAAGTCTACGATCAATAGTTATGAAGATATAACACTTTCTAGTTTGACAGCTGTCATCCGAAACTAAGATCTTGATGATATCTGATATGATAACTGATATGATATGATAACCTCTCATCCTTTTAAGTCAGTTAAAAAGGAATAGTGTTTAGTTCATTATAGAAGTTTCACAAAACCTCATTTGAGAATTTCCTTTTTAAGGTCAGTTAAAAGCTTTAATATTATCATGATGGGGCAGTCAACTGGCCATGCAGTTGTACGAAGGGCCATGTGAATTTCGGTTTTCTAATGATTAACTATTTATTTGGTCCACGGGGAAAAAAAATCCTTGTACGCACAACCAGTTGGACATAATAGTTGGACGAACGAGAAAAACCCGAACTTTGTACATACTAATATTAAATAAATGAATATTTTTGTACATTAGATTTAGATGATAAGCGAGGGAAGCGAGCGGAGCGTTCCAGCCAAGTTTCATATGATAATCTGTTTATTTATATGACAATTCAGCACATACTAAAATTTTTCTATTGAAAATTTCTCACAATGTGCGGCCCGACCTTAAGTGTTTTGATTGCTACTAGTGTAACCGTAAGTACAAATTTAAATTTATCGATAAGTATATTTTGTGTCTTTTAATTTTTATGATATTTTTTATAATTATAAAACCGTTTAGCCGGTATCTATTTTGGCTCAATATAATGTTTTTGTTTTGTTTCAGTTGACGGGCATGGGCTAAATTTGTTGACAACGAAGATTTAGCGTACTTGCCTGTTGAAAAACCTAACGAATTATAATTTGTATGTAAATTTAAAGACCACTTTACACTTAATTCCTTTACAAAATCTAAAAAAGACTGAAAAAGACAGCAGTACGAACTATAAGTTCAATTACTCCACAATTACCTTATGAAATAGTAATAGAAATGGTAATAGGCCCACTAGTACTATTAAATATCGGAGTACTCTTAAATGTCTCAAATAGCTTACTAACTTATTTATATTACTATTTTTTTCAATACAGATTGTGTACTTATTAGCTGAGTAACAAAGTATTGTATTATTTTTGGCAGAAATTAACATTGAATAATATTATTATTGTCATTAAAGATTCAAAAGCGTTCTCAGAACCAACTTGTACCAATATTATTTGACCTTAAAATGTTAATAAACACTAAAATTTTAGGCATTTTTTTAAAATTTTCTGTGATTTTCACAAAACGGACTGCATTCATTTGGTTTTGTCAATAAAAAGGTTTTTTAAATATTTCTGGTAAGTCTCTTGTTTTGTGAGTATCATTTAAAAAACCTGTATTTCTATTACGAAACAATCCTAAATAAACGCTAGTGCCCCACTGAAATATCGATATCGATAGGTTTGCTATAGACAGGAAAGGAACCACTATTATTTATAATGTTGGTCAAATTGATTTTGCTGTCCTGTTTGTATATTGTAGATGCATAACAGCGTTTAGAGCTATTGTGACTATATGAAAGTGCCAGCTCTTCTTACGTAGTATTATATTCTCTTTGGACACTACCAAATGATGTAACAATACAGAAATGTTTGTTTTTTCGAAATCAACAGGTTCAATTCCTGGTTGGGAATATTGATTTTTCAAAAATCTGATGATGCAGTTTCAGTTTCCATGGATATCGGGCCAGATACCCCTCTGAGTACTTTTTGATATTCCTAATTGTTGCGGATTTGGCCTGCATGCCCACTTGAAAATTTTATTCAGTATATATATATATATATATATATATATAAATTTTTACCAATTATATTCAGGCCAAACGAGGTTACCTTAGGTCAAACCGGTTTATCCTATCGGTTTAGCCTAACAACTTTAAGTGCAACTAGTTTGGCCTACGCTATGCATGGAAAACCACGGCACAGCCAAAGTCAGGGCTCCGTTAATAGAGCTGACCAAGAAGTCGAGAATAAGCTGTTGGCTTAAAGATAATATAATATAATTGACTTAATGGTCAATAGGCTAGAGATATGTACCATTAATGAAACAAAGACCTATCAACTGGGGCATAAAAAATGTTTTTTACAAAGCTATGTTTGGAGTTGAACCTAGAGTTGATTTTTCAGGAACAATAAAGAATATTCAAGATGCATATGACCTTAAAAAAATTATCGAAACTGATTTAGTCCATGGACAGACAATCACAACGGTTCAGGAGATGACTGTGATTAATAATGATAATATTCAAAAGGCAATAATCAGCACTATAAGACATAGCACTAACGCTAGGGAGGTCAATAGGTCTTTAAAACTACTTATATCTAAATCATGAATATTAGAAGCTAACAAAACACCCATTTCTCATCTACAATTCATAGGCATGGACATACCAGCCGGTGTCAATCTAAAATTATAAATAAATTTATTTATATCAAAATACAAAATTGCATCGCTATGACGAAGAATCGAGTTGTACAGATGTACATTCATGTCAAATATATGCCTATTTAGTTTAGCAGTGGAGCATTAAGAATATGGAAAACCGCTTATTATAAATATACAACTTGTTTTATTGTGTAACTCCAACCAGGCACTTCCTATATGATGTCGTTTTTTTCTTTAATAATGAACCATCTCCAACTATTTAGTTCACTGACAGGTATGTTTTTAACAATTTGACAAAAGGAAACACCTGGTGTACAAATGTTTGTTACTGAATGATTCAACCGGTTGCAATGGAGTAAACCACTGTTTACTATGGCCTCTATGTCTAAATCATTTAATTCTTCATTTTCTTCCAAATCTTCTATCGTAGAAGTATTAGCGGGAAGCTTTTTTATAAATCCTTTTGATTTTGAGATGCCAAGCCCTTTTGATGCGTTTTTTACGTTCTAAGTAATGTCTCGTTTCCAAGCTACAAATTTCACAATGATTGAAGTTGTGGGATATGATAATAATGGAGTCGCATTTAATTTAGCGAACATTGAAATCATTGTCGTTCATTAAATCTTTTCCGTTTAGGGCCACACAGACTGCAGCGCCACCTACCGGGTCCAATTGTGGTATCAAACCTTGCAGGTGGTATCAAACTCGAACGTACACAAAAAATATCATTAAAATCTTCCCTGCCGTTTAGGGGATTAGTGACACAGTGACACATCGACTGCAACGCCACCAACCGGATCCATTCGTGAATTTTAAGCTTGCAGGGAATAACTCAAACGTACACAAAAATATCATTAAAATATTTCCTGCCATTTAGGAGAAAATCAGTGACAAAATGACTGCAGCTCCTCTTACCAAGGCCAATTGTGAATTCAAACCTTGCAGAGACCGATTGACCGTACACAATGAAATATTATTAAAATCTTCCCTGCCATTTAAGAGAAGAGCAGTGACACATCGACTGCAGAGCCACCTACTGGGTCCATTTTTGAATTCAAACCTTGCAGGAACCCATTCGACCGTACAGAAAAAATATCATTGAAATCTTCCCTGACGTTTAAGAGAAGATCAGTAACACACCGACAGCAGCGCCACCTACCGGGTCCATTAGTAAAGTTAAACCTTGCAGTTACCCACTCGAACGTACACAAAAAATATCATTGAAATCTTCCCTGCCGTATAAGAGAAGATTAGTGACACGCCAACTGCAGCACTATCTACCCACTCGAACGTACTCATAAAAAATCATTAAAATCGTCCCTGCTTTTAGCAGCAGATCAGTGACACACCGACTGCAGCGCCACCTATCGGGTCCAATTGTGTTTTTTTACCATCCAGGAGCCCATTGAAATATACAGACAAAATTTCATGCAAATCGTTGCTGACGTTTAGGAGGAATTAGGTCACAACCACACGTGCTGCTTTACAAGTCGCAAGTTCGGCCCCATATGAAGTATTGCTGTCATCTCTGGCGGGTGCACCCGGATACCAGCTTGGCCCTTTTGACTCGGTTCAACGACGTGCTGCGTAAATTGTCGACAATCCCAAACTCACTTGCCGTATCGAACCCTTAAGTCTGAGGAGAGACTTTGCCTCCCTGTGTGTCTTCTACCCCTTGTACAATGGGATGTGTTCTGAGGAATTGTTCGAAATGATGCCCACGGCTACTTTTTACCATCGCACCGCTCACCTGGGAGGGAATTCATTCTCACACTCTAGAACCGAAATACCTTAGTGGTATAAATCTCCATGCCAAATTTTATCTTAAACCGTGCAATGGTTTAAGCGTGAAGACGTAAGAGACAGACAGAGTTACTTTCGCATTTATAATATTTGTAAGGGTATAAAAATTAGTTTATATTTTTATATGCATTTGAGTATATTATTTGATAAATAAATGATCTGTGTTTATCTTTATTCTATGTATCTTACGTGAATATTATATTTGTTTGTATGTATGCATGTGTGTACATTGTCTGTATATAAGTAGATATTTTGTGTCACTGGTCTGGTATACCCGTTGTACAAGCCTTGTTTTGTTATAGAGCAGATGGCGCTGTGTGTACTATTATTTTACAAAAAAAATACACCAATTTTTGGAATTGTTTGGTTGGATTGGAAACTTTTTTCAACGTCAGTCTTTCAAAATCCAACCAACTAAAATATATCAACTTATTAAGAGGTTAAAGTCTTTAAATATAAAAATCTGTTTTTTGAGATTTATTTAACACCATCGAACATATTTTCCTGAAAAAAAACACACAATAATAGGAGGTCCTGACAGCGCCCAAAACATGGTTGCGTATACTATACTCTTAGAAGGTCATTGCTTTACTCGACAGATTTTAAATGTTCTATAAGTTACTCAAAACCAAATTAAAGCACATTATCTTCGAATTGTTGAAAAACTTAGTTTAGACGTCGGTCGAGGTCGCGACAGAGATATATTTTGGAAAACTTTTACTAATAATTTCTTTTCTTGAAAATAAATATTAAACTTGTCTCTTCCTTGTGCACTCGATTTTATTTTTATAAATATACAAATCAAGCCTGACCCTTTACCCTTCTCGCATTTTAGTATGGAATGTTAATACATATGTGACTTGCATCCAAGTTGCTTTATTATTTTTTATTTATTCATATCTCGTCGTGTCCTTATTGGACTGCAACTGGGCATCTAAATGAGGATAAGTGATTTTCTACGTAATCAACGAGCGTTATCAATACAATATAACCAGTTGCAAACCATATTCTTTTTGTATCAACAAGGCAGGTAACAAACTAACGGTCTGTTTTATATGAAGCGGTCACCATAGCCTATAGACGATTGCAATATTGACGAAATTACTCGTGACTTACCAACCCTTTAAATATCTAATAACTTCTTTATTGAATTCCATATTCAACTACTCTTGACAACGAGATAATTCCACAACCAATGCGTTCGCGGAAGAAAGTTTGTCTGAAACCTCTGTACTTTATCATTTAGGTTCTAAGATGTAAGGATTAATTTCCTAAAATTGCAAAAGGTGCGATCATAGAAAGTAGCCATGGGCATAATTTCGAACAATTAGTCTAAACACAGCCCATTATACAAGCGGTAGATCACACACAGGAAGAAAAACTCTCTCCTCAGACTTTAGAGTTCGATATGGCTTGTGAGTTGTCAACGATTCTGTCGGTTCTTCGTTAAACCGAGTAAAAAGGGTATACCGGTACATCTGCCCAGATATGGCAACAGTACTTTACGTAGGACCGGACCTGTAACTTTTGCAGTAACAACTTTTGCTGGACTGCTTCGCTATGTTAAGTACACTAAGGTTTTTGGACTTCGTTTGTCATTATCACTTTACATGACACCCTTTTAAAATGAATATTTTATTTCATTATTGACTCTTTTATACAAAAATTACACTTTAAGTATTTAAAATTTTTGTACATGGCGGAATATCGCATGGTAAAAGTTAAACATAAAAGGTAGTAAAAAGTTTTGCAGCCATTTAAGTGAATGTAACGCTGCATACATATTTTAACTTACAGTCCGTTGTTCAACAGTTTGGATAACAATTCTACTATATTTAATATTAGGTTCGTTTACATATTTTTAAATTTTTGCATATTATTAAAAGAAATTAAATAAATTAATAGCTTATCAAAAAAAAAACACTAATTATTTTAAAAAAATAATAATTAAAGTATCTATTCTATTAGAGTATCTATGGCCCCCTCACAAAGATTTTACGGACGAAATAAAATCTTTGATGACGAAACGAAATCGTGCCAAGGCCAAATACAAGGTTAATCCTAGCGACAGTAATAGTACAAAATACACACTCTTGAGGAATCGCTGCAATAGGATGTGTAGAGATGCACAAAAACGCCATATTCACAAATCCGTTGAAAACGGTGATCCAGCAAAAGTCTGGAAATTTCTTAAGTCGTGACGATTGCATTAGTCGTAATATGATCGTTCCCATCCTTGATATTATAGCTCCTGTCATTACCAATATCCTGAATCATTCCATTTCCACAGGTGTTCTTCCTGAATCCTGGAAGGATGCTAATGTAATTTCCTTACCAAAGAAATATAATCCATCCTCCTTTTCTAATTTTCGTCCTATATCCATTCTTCCTTGCTTGTCAAAAGTTTTGGAACGGCTTGTATATCAACAGTTGTCCCATTTTCTTACAAGAAACAACCTTTTAAATCCCTTACAATCTGGTTTCCGTCCCGGTCATAGTACGACTACTGCACTTGTCAAAATAACTGACGATATACGTTTTGGCATGGAAAATAAAGAGGTCACGGTTCTGACACTCTTAGATTTTAGCAACGCTTTTAACACCGTGGATCTGGACATTCTGCTACTCATTCTTAGTTCTCTTAACATTTCTCCAATCGTTATCGATTGGTTTCATAGTTACTTGCGTGGACGCCGGCAGCGCATAATAGTCGATGATACTCTATCTGACTGGTGCAACACAGCCGCTGGTGTTCCGCAAGGTGGCGTTTTGTCTCCTCTCCTGTTTGCTATTTTCATTAATTCTATAACATCTTCTTTATTTATTAACTTCTACATTATCTTCTCTCAACCATCTCTATGCAGACGATCTTCAGATTTACACACAAACTCCTATTAGTGAACTGACAAACGCTATCTCAATAATTAATCGAGACCTTGATCAAATTGTTAAATGGAGTGAATCCTATAGCCTCATTATTAATCCTACGAAAACACAAGCAATCATCGTAGGCAGTTCTAGACTTATATCCAAGATTGACTGGAACGAACTCCCATTAGTAACTGTGAACGGAAATTCTATTCCTTAAAAACTTTAAAACCTGGGTATATTTATCGATCGAACACTATCTTGGAGTTCGCAAATAAAGAAAGTTAGCAAGAAAATATTTGCTTCAGCTAAATCTTTTGGCAGATTGCGCAATTTTTTACCAATTCCTACTAAAATTGCTCTTGCGAAATCTCTTCTTCTGCCTATTCTCGATTATGCTGATGCTAGTTATATTGACCTTACCGAGGAGCAGCTTAATAAACTTGAGCGACTTCAAAACTTCTGCATTAGACTCATATTTGGTCTACGTAAGTACGACCATATTTCCGAATTCAGGTCAAATCTCAAGTGGCTCCCAATTCGACTTTGCCGGGATTCTCATGTTCTCTTTCTTCTGTATAACGTCCTGTTCAATCCAAACACACCAGTATACTTAAAGAAACGTTTTAATTTTATCGGAAATACTTCTCTTCGAGAGACTACACGCTGGATGCTAAAAATTCCTTTGCATTCCTCACAATTTTATAATGATTCTTTTACTGTAAAGGCTGTTAGATTATGGAACGCTTTACCTTTAGAAATAAAAAGAGCAAATTCGAAGGCAATATTTAAAAATCTTATTATTGCTCATTACTTTGAAGAACTAAAATAACATCACTACCTATATTGTTTATATATATTTACTTATACGTAGTACTATTATAATTATATTTATTATACATGTGTATTTATATATGTAATTCTATTTATGTAGATTTATACATACATTATTCATATATGTTATTTATGTGTAATTATTTATTTTATATGCATTATTGTATGATATATATACTTCTTAATAACTGTATCGAAACACACCTACTATACTTTGTTTAACTTTATTATTTCCTCTACCAAAAGGTTGTCTGGAAGAGATCGCTTTAAAGCGATAAGACCGCCTTTTGTTTTTGTCTATTTATAAATATGTTTTGTTTGTAAATTTTTTATGTTGATGCAATAAAGTATAATAATAATAATTTTTGATATCGATAGAATCGTGTCGTTACCTTATAATAACAAAGCAAAAAAGGAAAAGCCGCGACTTTATATCTCTATACCTACCTATACATACTCTATTTATATCTATCAATAACGATTTCTTAATAACAACAAAACAATTCAAAACTTTAAAACTAATTACTCAGTTCTCTGCAATCTAAAACACTTGTTGAAGTATTATGAATATTATCTTTATGTAACATAGTATGTACCAGTTAACAAAATAATAGTGAAAGGTACTTTTATTAAACCGGGCGGTAACAATTTGTATTTCTCATAAAGTTAAATCCTAGCAACATGAAAATGGAAACTATAAATCTACACACATAAAACTTCAGATTTTGTTTGTCGTTTTCTAAGTAGCACAATACGAATGTTTATCGAATAAATATTACAGCCTTTGCAAGCCGAGGGAGGTAGCTAGTATAGCCTATACACCTATAATGAGTTAAGACTACTTGAAAATCTTACAGGGAACCAAAGACCTACTTACGACTTTTATACGAGTTATGTCCTTTTCCGGGACTCAACACTATCTGCATATCTACAAAAAAATTTACAAACTTAGTTACACAAATGTCACTCTTTAACAAATGGGGCAACACAGTCATACAATACTCGTCGGAACTATCATCTAGTTCTACCGAAAATAAGAAACAAATTTGGGTTATTTTTGCCGTGACATTTGCGGGAGCTCAACCAAACAACAGGCACATAAAAGTAGCGACTACACTTCAAATTTTAAAAAGAAAATAGTTACATGTAACGTCTACCATCTGTGTGATAACTCGTTCGTAATAATTACCGCATTTAGCAAAAAAGTAAACAGTAGCATGTAGCACATCGGGTATACAAAAAATTATCTTTTTCTCATGTAGGTAACATATGTCTTAATGAAAGTGATATGTATTTTATTGAGTTTTAAATTAACCCGACAAATACTGTACTTAATGAATAAGTGTACTTACCTTTTATCAAAACATTACTCTTTCTCTACATTTACTGTATTTGCTCAATTATTAATACTATTTAATGAAATTTTACTTTACTCTCAGGAAAAGAACCACGTCCCTTATTAATAAATACTATAGTTGTACTCTTTAATTTGTTGTCCCCGCTACGTTAAATTAATAAAATTTAGGTCTAGATAAATTAACTAAACTATTGAGTGCTTAAAACAGATCAATAAACATACAATTATACAAAAAGAAATCGCGCCCCCTAATATTGTTAATAGCTAGAAATACCTACCAACACAGTAAGATGTATTTAAAGCTATAAAACTCCAACATTTTAAAATTCCCTTCCATTTCACAAACATCAATTGTAGGCATTTGGGCTTACATAAATATAAATCTAATATTTAATATTTGACATGTAGATAATTATTTTATTTGGCCAAACGTGATCGTCAAAAGTAGTAGGACACGAAAACCGTTGTGTTAAATAAGTAGTAAACCCAGTTCTTTTGGAGGTACGTCAGAGTAATATAGCAAAATAAACATTAAAGAAAATAAAGGAGATAAATATAGCTAAATCTACGATCATAAATATTGCTCACTTTGAGTTTTCACCATTTCTAAAGTCAGTACAAAAACACCTAAACAAAGCAAATACTCGAATATCAGAACTATAGAACACAGGTACTACAAAGTTATAAGATTTTCCTGTCATCCCTACGCAAAGGAACCCTAATTTATGCTACTTCCACATTTGAAAGTAAAATGCATACGAATATTAAATCCATTAATTTTGTAAAGTGGGAACTGGGTAGTTAATTGTTCATGACTTGCGACCTAGTAGGTAGGTTTATGGGGCGCCCCCTTACAATGTACATTAGCGCTCACCTACACTAGCTAACCAGTCAAAATAGTAAAACCTGTCTTACGCCGCTAAGGATGGACATGGATTAAACATAGAAATCACTGTATATCTTGGCAGACCTAGTTTTTTAGCGGGCAATATAATTTTTAAGGCTGGTACAACTTTAGTTTCCACTTCGATATTTATTGAAGGTTTTGCTGTATCTAGCTGAAAATGTCCCAGAACAAGGTCTGTTTATATACTCCTTCCTATTGAGGTTATTGAGATTTCTTTATACGATAAATTTCTATCCGACAGAAAAGGCGAACTCGTCATTACAATGTTTCAACGTGAGCTTAGACATTTTCAATTGAAATAAGCCCTCACAGGCCCCCGGAAATAAATTATCTGAAGCCACATGGTGTTTGACGCGCCTGCAACTTTAAAAGGACCCGACGCAGGAAAACACTATCTGAAGGATTTCACAACGAACATACAATATTTTCTCTGAAACTTTTCCTCTAATAACTTCTAATATAAAGTATTTACTAACCAGTAATAGTGGCACAATCTAGCCGTAGTTTAACTCCACGTGGTTTCTAAATAGCTGCTCGTGACCCACAAGCGTAGACTTTGATTTCCTCCTTCTCGGGCAGCGTTTTGTTGCAATTTAAACGACGGCAATAGAATGTTCTGTATGTATGGGACTACGCACTTTTATCACCACTTACCCCTCCCTAACAACCTTCTTACCCCACGTTTCAAACTCTCCCTGTTCACGCCAAAGTGTCGTGACTTTATTCAGAACGCACCTCGCAATCGACGAGTGAAGCGGCCACACTGTTAGCGCAGCAACACTGTTCGTCTGCTCGCTCCAGCTGATTGATTTGAATAAATGTCAAGGTTTTGAATCGTAACAAAAAGTTTTCTGCTCCAGTGGTTATACTTACAATAAAAACTCTATAACCCGAGCGAGACCATTGACAATTTACAGTAAAGTGAAACAGTGTCCAGCTCAATAAAACTGATTGCAGCCAAACGAAGGAAGGAAAAGGATATCAGCTCAATCCAACGTACATATCTGCTCATTAACTAGTAAGTCTTTTTCCTTTGACACTCCTTCAGCCTACGACTACTAGGTCTTACAAAGACCCCCCCATCCTGTGGTTTTATTCCGGACGGATGTTCGGCCTTAATTAATTTTAATATAATATAATATAGTCCATTGCCCTATAACCGGCGTTTCTTTTAAGTCTTGATCTAAAAGTTGCAATGCCGTCGAAATCGCAGGCCGCGAGATTCCGTGAGGGCAATTGCCCTCCTTAGAGACATTGCAATTGCAATTCTGTCAGGCGATATTTCAAAATACTCGGGTTGATGATTTTGAAGGTCGCCTTGTTAAAATCGATGAGCTGAAAAGTAAGCTTGACGAGATTTACTTTATAATTTTAGATGAGACTGACCTTGACGACAAGACTGAGGCTACATACAATCAGCACTATAGAGCAGCATGCATGACGTTAGTTTGGATCACACTTATCTGATAGGGACCCGAGAATTTTACTATCCAACGACTCCCCATCAGACGACGTGTGGTCGTAGGCGCCTATGTTTGGTGTTGGAGCTGCGTGTGTGTCCATAGGTGCGTGTTTTGTGGGAGCTAAGGCTGAGGTAGTTGGGTTGGCAGTTAGTAGTGTGTGGCCAGTAGCCTTAGCTCCGTTTGTGTTGGGTTCGTCTGGGGATTGTGTGTCCGCCGAATCACCTCCACCTCCAACAGTACTGAATCTGATGTACACACTGCCGGTGATGAAGGCGACTCGTCTTTCCCGTTCCAGAATCTTCGCCACCTCGGATTCTGGAATGCCCAAGGTCAGGAAGATACCCTTCTCCTGCATGGTCGCGCCGTACGGGGTGTCCCAATTGTTCAGGTCGATTCGCTGCATAGCGTGATCCGCGTTTGTTAGGTCCGCGTTTCCGTTTATTCTTCGGACTTGTTGTGGTCGCGATTGGTTGGGTTGACCTTGAGGTGGCCCTAGCTCGCTCCAGGAGTCCGCTTTATGGAGCCTAAGATGTCACCCCGCCCAGTAGCTGTCCAGTCGAGCTTGCGTTAGCCGTCATCATAGACCCGCCCGCTGACTGTGTGGTTCATACACGCCCGTTGTGGCTACGTTCCTCACTGAGCGCGTCGCAACTGGTCGAGGGCTTCGGCCAAGTCAATCTCGTAGCGGCATCGGTCAGAGCTGGGTCCTCTTGTCGGGTCTTCCCTTCAGTCGCGTTGGTTTGCTGTGCACTCTGGTCAGCGTTGGTCTTAGAAGGCTCGCTATTTCCCGGTTGCACAGTGTTGTTTTTTGAGCGCCGTCCCCGGTGATGGCGGCGCCCGTTGCGTTTTCTACCTCCAGGGGCTGCTAGCTTAGAGGAGTTGACGATAGCATTTCTGCGTTCATCTGCTCGACGCGGTGCAAGCTGCCAGGAGGCGTTAGAAGTTATTTCTGCGCTGGGCATAGCGTTAGCTAGCTCGCACAGGTTTATTGTGTGGGTTTGTGAAGTTTTGCTCCCCCCCAGAATACGTGGAGCAGCCTGAGCCCCCGAGCCTGAGCTCACAGGTTCATGAAGGGATTCTCCAGCGTCGTGGACGCTGGTCCCCTCCTGGGGCAGTTTTCTTTTAAAATTCACATCCATTTCAAATTTTTTCTGCCGGTTTGAGTATGATGTGTATTGTGTGTGGTGAGAGATGTTGGTATGATATAGTGTGTTGACTGGTGTGTAGGTGGATGTGCGTATTGGTGTGTGTGTGTGCGTGTGGATTTGTGCGTTAGAGAAGGTGTGTGTAGGTGTGTGTGTGTGTGTCTGTATGTGTATGTATGTAGGACTGTATTTCCAAGTATGCCCGCTTTTCAGCTTATAGGCTCCTTGATAAATGTAGGCCAGTCCAGCGTATACAGCACAAGTGCGTACACCTATGCACGGGGTTGGGTTAATCACTTCGTTTCATCCTCATCATAACTTTACTTTCTAATTAGTACAATCTGTAACACTTGTTCTTTCCAAATCGTTTCTCCGATTCGCCCGAAATTTCGTACAATATTTATTATCATCCTATTACACTAAAATTTATGTATGTATTAGTATAGATATATGTATAATATGTATAGGTTTATGTATGTGTATGTACGATTGTATGTACAGTAATACCCCGACTTACACTACCTCGACATACGCGAATTCGGAGTTACGCGATTTTTCAGGCTCAGACGTGTAGCGCGGAATCTACGCGAAGGTACAAGTAAATAACGATTTTGTGTGTTGTGCGAGTACGTACTATGGCATCCAAACGAAGTAGAACCGAATCTTTTGCTTCAAACAAGAAAAGAAAAACATTATCTTTTAAGTGTAAACTTAACATTATTATTATAAATTATTGATTCGTCAGACGACTTCGTTAGATTTTATGAAACCTTCTACATCAAAATAACTTCAGATTGTGTTTATTCGGATTCAGATTAATCATATTATCTACTATTAGTTACACATTTATTTCCTTAATTATTGTTTTATTCAGTCTCCGGTCCCAACTAAACATACTTTGTATGTCTTTATATGCAAAATTGTACCATGACTTACGCGAATTCGACTTACACGGATAGCGCTTGGTCCCACCTATCGCGTAAGTCCGGGGTATTACTGTATGTATGAATTTATGTAGTTAAGTATATAATGTAAATAATACGCAGGTAAATATGTAAATATCTTTTTTCTTTGCACCTACCGACACTTTTTCTTGAACATTTGTAGGTTGACTGGTAGAAAGTTCGGTTAGCATGAAGTCCACCTTTTTTACACTTTTGGTGTTCAATAAAAATATAAATAAAAAGAAATAAAAAAAATGTGGACCTAATATCTGAACGGGATGTGATAGTTGGAAGCTCCAATATGATGTCCACTAACCGGTCATTGGTGATTTTGAGTTGGGCGATTATTCTGAGAGCTTCACCCGAGAGGCACAAGATCAGATAGTGAAGCTTGACCGTATCTGACAAGTTCACTATGGCATCAGTTAAACTTTTAAAATGGTGATAAAGGGCTTCCAATTTGGATGAAAATTTGGGGAGCTCAATTTTTTTTTAAATTTTATTTTTAAAAAATATAGAATTTTTTTTTTCACTACTTTGATGTACATATTTATAATTTTTCTAAGTAACGAAAAAAAAATTATATAAAAGTCAGAATTTGTTTATGACAAATTGTTTTTATAAACAATGAAAATATTGTTGAAAAAAATTTTTTTTTTAAATTCTATTTGAAATTAAAAATTATGATTTTTAGAAAAAAACCGATTTCTTAATTATTAATTTATAGGTCAGATAAATGAAAAAAACAGTTATTAACAATTAAAACATTTTTTTAAAAATATTAAATTTGCCTATTTGTTTATAAAAAATTTTTAAACAAATGATGTAAAAAATTTTTTAACTAAGCAATGAAATGTAAAAAATAGAATCAAAAACAGTGAAAATCAAAGGTTTCGTAAAAAAAAAAAAATTTAACTACATTTTCCGGATTTTTCATTTATTGTTAACTTAGAAAAATCATTATAAAAAAATAAAAAAACTTTAATAATTTTTTATACCGGAATCTTGTTTATTGAGTATATCAGAGTAAGCTCCAAGAGGAAAAAGATTTTTAGCTAAATTATTTAAACGTTTATGATAGATTTTATGTTATCTTAAGTTCATGAAAAATAACTTAATTAACAATTGGATAAGTTAAACAAAAATCAAGTTACAATTTTTTTGTAAACTGGATTGTATTCCTTCAAGTGTCTAAATGATACTATAATTTATTCAAATTTTTATATTGATAATAAATATTATAAAAAAAATATTTTCTGACGCTTAGTTTGTTTGGCGGCGATGTCACAACGTTGAAACTGCCGCGCGGAACGCTATTTTCAACGTTAAATTTAAATTATAAATAATGGCCCTACAATCTTGGGAGTCAAGACTTTTTTTTATGAAATTTTATCCTCTTTTAGAACCTTTTTTCAAAATAGAGCTTTTTTTAATATTTTTGAAGTTATTGTTAAAAAACGGAGACCACCTTCTTCTGTCTTCGTTTTTTGTTAATAACAATTGCAATATTTAATAGCAAAAAAAATCCAAAATACCCCTTTTTCAGAATAAAATTCTGAATCCAAAAAACCAAACCCCATATTTTTAAATTTGTTCTATTTTTCGCAGAAAACTCACTTCTCGACCAGACTACAGTAATCAATGTATTTCTATATTATATAATGCTCATTGGTGCTAGAAGCGCTTGCAGAAAATTCAGTAAAAAGTTAAATTATTCGCATTCTGTAAGAGTCCCATTGTGGTTTTGATAAAAATGGACCAAAAGTGTTCTGTGGACCATTGTCATCATTTGATGAAATTGAAAATATATCTACCACACCAGTCAGTGAAATTGAAAATCTATAGATCAACTACATCAACTGCCAGTGTTCTTATTTATTCCTCTTAACCTGTTTCCTGATGCAGCAAGTACTCGAGACTAAATGTGCCATTAATTCAACGTAAACGGGACCATAATATAGCCATACCATAGATGGTTTAAGTTTATTTTCAAATTCTTCAAACTAACCGATAAACCATTCTCCAAGAATAATGTATTCGACACATAGCTAGATTCCACATAACATTCTTTGTAGCATTTTCTATTTAAATGCCTGAACTTTACGTGAAGCAGATTATTGCTTACTATAATAGCTTGGAGATGTACATTCCATTCCACGCGGATGGGGGCTCTTTTGCTCTACGATTGGTGCCTACCACGCCTTTCTCCATGTAGTATTTTTAATTAATGCAAATATTTTGGCTGTATGAGTAAATGTACTATAAAACTACTCAAGCTCGCCTGCAACGGATATATACTTGCGAAGTTAGGGCTTAGCGCACTTAGTCTGTAGTAATCCTTTTGTTCCTGTTTATTTTGTGCCACCCTATTATATACTCCATGCAAGTACTTGGTCTTATCTAAGCAAAATGTAAATCTAGGTTATGCTCGATTCTTATTTTATATAAAAGCCTTGGGAGTGATATTTGAGTGGCCATAATTAGAAGCTGTTATTTCATCCCAAAAGTGGGCTTAACTGGGATTGTTCTTTTAAGCATCAGCTAAGAGCTTTTTACCGCGCTTGGTTTGGTCATCAGAGTAGGGATTCTACGAAAACTCCTTGATTGTAGTAAAGAAGTTGTCTATACCTGTTGTTATAGTTCGTCCAAGTAGTATTAATTTATTATTATATATTATATATATTCACAGTTATTTTTCTAGGAAGTTTAAGTTTTTTCGTGATTTATTTCAGCGCTGTTGCTCCATCGCAACGTCAAGAAAGAGTAAAATGAACACATGCAGTTTCACATTTATAACATTTATATAGATTAGCCTTCCTACCCTAAAACCCCTTTTTAGAAAAAACATTATTTATCTAATAACTGTTTCCAACTGATAAAGATATGATTTTTGAAAAAGTTAATACCTCATGTAGCTGTAACATTTAGTGTGTTCTTGTCTCTGAAGTGGAATTCATCAGCTTTGGCTTTGGGTGGGTGTTGATCGTCTGTCTGTTAGCAAGTAAGTGACATAAGAAATTATAAATTAAAAAAAATGAACGAAGTGTAATTAAAGTACTTAGAACGCGCCCGCTTATTACGACTAAAACCTGACCCGATTGCTAAATGAGGATCGTCGGTGTGATTCCCGTACAAGAAAAACATTTATGTGATGAACATTTCTCCCAGTCTCACGACAGATATTAGTAGGATTTTTGATACCATTGGATAGAGCTCATAAAGCATTTCGGGATCAATAATCAGTATTTCGATATCGTGTAGGGTTTAAAAATAATTGAGTGTGATCGTTTAGTGTTTCCATTCTGTATACCTACTATTCGAAGTATCTTTTATTTAATACTTAAACTTTTTACACAACCTATGTTTTATTTTCCAAAGGAGGAACTAAACGAGAATACTAAAGGCATTAAGTTAATCTTTCTGTAATATGTAGGTAATTAGAGAAAAAGTAATAAAAGTAATTCTCTATGTATCTAACTGTATAAAGTTGAAAAAAAAAATTAATAACTTGAGTGATGTACCTATCGTAAAAAAGAAAATTTTAAATCCTTGTAAAGTTTTCAAATAAGTTTTTCAAAAAATTAAAATAATCTTAATTTAAATAAGGCTCTTAAGGAGGTCTTTAAATTAGTCAAATATCATTATTTGTACTACTACTGGTTTACAATGTTTTTTCCTATTAAAGAAAACCAGTAAAAGTAACTTAGTACAAAAAAAAAAAAAACATAAGATTTCAATAAACATTATATTCATTAGAGTCATAATCAATTATACACATATTAAAAATGGACTCGGGCGACAATCAGATGCGGCTAACTTCAAGATTTTAATAGTGCCACTAACAATCCTCAACTATAGGTTCAAGACCAAAGTTTTCGTGAGCTATATCAGTGTTCGTAACAAACCTGTTAAACAAGTTAGTAACAAATCATAACCCTACTGCACTAGATCGGGAATAAGCCAGACTAGTTTATAAGGTCATGTCCTTTATTAATAATACCTAATGAATGACCGAATCATAATTTTTACCGATGTTCTAAAGTTATATTTGGGTGTCGTGTGGGATCAATGTCCGACAGCTTAGATTCAGAGCGACAGTCAAAAAGCGAAGAAACACATTATCAATAATTTTCTTCTCTCTAATATATATTATGTATAATATAATATACTCTTAGATCTACGACTTCCTAAATTTACTTATATCTCTAGAAACTGTAGGTACTGACTTATATATACAAAATGCGTGATCTGAACTGTAGGTGAGATTCAACTCTCGCCTTGGAGTCAGAGAACTAAACGTTCCAACATACCTGCAAAAAGGTATAGTACTCATACCAAAGTACTTATTGCGCGCGCGTCCGCCCTCTAAATACTTTGCCCAAACTTAAGATCATTATGAGGCCAAATACACAATCAGTATAGAGCAGCGACATAAAAAAATTTATAGTTTTTAGTAAAAAAAGAAAATGTATAGGACCTATTACTTTAGCTAAATTCGGTTATTCCTACAGGGATTCCTAACGCAACATCTTGATTATTAATAGTATGCTATAAGCAAGCTAGCTATAACAATACCCTTTATTACTATTGTAAATTGTAAATATGTCCTACGGGTAAATTTGCTTTTTCTAGAATAAAAAGTTAGTCTATGGTCCTTTTCGGATTTTTTTTCGGTGTCAAAATTTAGCTCAATTGTGTGCATCGTTGTGACACAATGGAAGGAGAAACCAACTCACTTTCGCATTTATAATGTTAGAATAGATAAGATTGAATTCTTTATTCTTACATTCATTTGTACTCATGGGCATGATGAGTTTCATATCTTGACACTAAATGAAAATATTTTTTTTATTCTTCACTCCTTCCACCCACTTCACAAAAAAGTAAATAAACCTTTATTGTCAAGCATTAATATCTTGGGTCCACTCATTTTAGGAGTTAATAGGCTTCTGGCTACAGGCATACGCTCACCTGCACCAGTCGAAAGAAACGCACCACGATCTCACGCTCAGAAAATAATTATATCCTCGCTGATTTGGATTGGTTCTCAGACAATTTACAATCAACAAATGTTAAAATCAAATTATTTTTGGTTATTAATATATAATTAAATGTAATTTGTGTTGATTTGCATTTTTTCATTTTTATTAAGTTTCCGGTACGAAAGCGGGTGGTGCTTTAATAAACCATCGCTATGTCTTGACGACTGTCCACTGTCTTCTTGGTAGTGTCACAGAAAGGGTTGGATTACTGGTAACTTACCTAATTGATGGGTCATTCATATTGAATAAATAAATAAGAGGTCGGTGACCGGTGTATATTTCGAACTTTCTAGCATAAAGATGACGTAGGAACTACTTTACCGACCAGGCGATTGACAGAAGTTCCTTTTCTATTGTCGGATAGTTAAGTTCTGCTTGATATGGATATTGTTATATTGAGGGGGAAATTAAAGCCTGCTTCAGTTTTTGAAATGATTGTTTACATTCATCTGACCAAATAAAAACTTAATATTTTATGCATAAAACTGGTTAAGGGACTAATTATTTCAGCAGAATTGGGAATTAATTTTCTATAATAATTTTCTAACGCAACAAAACGTTTGAGTTTGTCTGTTGATTGCAAATGGGTAATTTTCGAGAACTTTAATTTTTGCGAGGTCGGGTTTTATGCCCTCTGATGTAACTAAACGGCCAAAATACAATATATGTTTTTTAAAAAACTTACACTTTCTTGGATATAAATCCAAGAAAGTGTAAGTTAAATTATTTTCTCTCAGTCGCTGTAAAACGTCTGTGAGATTTTTTTATGGAAGAATAAGTTTCTTCCAAAGTCTATTAAATCATCCAAATTTACAAAACTTTTTTCGTAATTAAGTCTAGAAAGGGCCAACGTCATTCAACGAGAAAACACGTTCGGAATATTGCTTGTCAAAATTGAATGCAGTACATTTTCTACTATCTTCTTCAAGTTCTACCAGGTAATAAGAATTTTGAAGATCTAAATGAGTGAAATAGACAGACCCCGAAAAAGAATCCAAATCCATTCTATCCATTTGGAAGGGGAAACTTGTCGTCATTTTTTCTGTATCAATCAATCTGTATTTTTTCTCAACTGAAATATCAGTTTTCTTTGGCACTAAAAGTAAAGGGCTCGACTTATAACTTTTTCAATTCAATTCAATATCATTAATTTAATTGAGGCTACAATAATTGAGCACTTATGAATTTCACTACGCCATCGGTTTGTAAGTCTATAGGGCGGGAGACCTTGTACTGAGAAGAATCGGCAAGAAACACAGCAAGAATTTTTTTTTCCTTTATTTTACAGGGTCCACTTAAAATGTTGAAAAATGCCCTCCCTATCATAGAAGGACACTTTCCATTACAAACATAAAAAACATGGAATGCACAAGCACAACATAAAAAAGTATTTTATAATCTAATTATAAAATATAAAAAAAGACAGTTTATGTATTCATCACTAATAATCAATGTCTTACAGAATTGATAAACAAAACAAAAAAGTAAGACTAAATACAAGGATACAAAGAAGTTTGCAAGAGCTTCCACAGGCGGCACCCGTTCACGAGTATGACACATGAATCAGCCATCGCTTCGCTCAACCATGTTTTAGGGAACGTAACGACCCGACACACACGCCACCACCGCGGAGACAATTTGAAAGAGCATGACAGAGAACTAACGGTATCCTCAATAATATCATCGTCTAACATTTTAAGGTTTGTTTTTAAATTTCAGGTTTTTGAAATTAAGGCACCCTATACGGTTTTTTTGAAATGGTTTTTTTATATACCTGAATAATATTTTTTTGTTTAAACCAATTTAGTGGTAGATAATTTGTCTCCCTCTACATGAAAAACATCGCAAGATTTTGTGCAAATATTTCAATTTATTACTGAACTTTTGTTAATTTTGAATAAAAAAAACTCAACTTACCTTTTTCCTTCCTTGTATTTTAAAATTAGAGTCAGTATTTTTCCATTTTTAGGAGTTACAACAACTCCTGCCATAAAAATACCTTCGGCAAGTTGTTTGGGAAAAATTATGCATTCTTCTTTTATATTTGTCGTAACATATTCGCACCTTGGTGGAATTACTAAATAACTGTTACTTCCATTATATATTCTTAAATAAATTATATGTTTTAAATTCAAAAAAGAAATTCGATATTAATTGTACCTTTATATTTACTAAAAAAATCTTGTTCTGAAATTCCATCACTACTACAACTTAAGTTATTGAACACGTAGAACTTGTGTATAAATTCTTACCCTTTATATGTCAGCTATAACGTTGGGTGCCACTATAACAGGACAGAATAGAGTAGGAGTATCCTATTACCGAATGCACCGGCTAGGTGCTCAGGAGATAGAGAGTTAGGTAGAGTAGGTTCAGAGGCAAGTAAAGAAAATACTTTTCAAGGGTAAGGCAAGTTATAATGTATACTCTTTCATGTTTAAATAACAATATTTAATGGCCAGACCTAACCACATAAGATAATTCTTAACCCTTAATAAACATAAATACCTTATACCTATCTATTTTACAATAGTAGATAACTACCTAACTTTTAGAAAGATAGAAAAACCGTAACCGTAACCTACACGGACTGCTATTAGTGTGTTTTTTCAAGTATACATTTAAGATAGAAAAACAAATAGTTTTTGCGGCCTAGAGCCCGATCAGCAATCTTCCACGTCGATCACACCCCGCAGGTCTCCGCCGCCAAAGTAGGAAGACGCGGACGGGATTGATTTTAGGTGACCTAACGACGTGTAGTAAGTTGTGAAACCCAAGGCTTTAATAAGCCGGCAGAATGCTATGCCGCAAGTGGCTGGCACAATGCAATGCCGCATGTAGCTGTCACGAAGCTAAGCAGCACGCAGGAGTTCGTCCCGTAGCTATGGTGACTAGCGGTGCTCAGGCTGAAGCACTGCTTCCGTACAGGCCAAGGATATGGAGTTTAGAGCACTCCAGACCTCCTCTCGGTGCTGATGTCGCTAGCAGGCTGACGCGCACCGGCCCTCGTAGTAGTAGAGATTAGCAGCCTTCTCTCAGCCCTCAGTCACGGCACCGAGCCGACAGAGAGACTTATAGTAAGAACTATAAACCATATAAATAAAATACACGTTATTACTTACCTAATTTATATAAGAACACAACACTATAAGAAGAACGGAGACTAAAAACATACCTAATAGAAACACACAATGGTTTATGTAAGTAGGACGATTAAAACATTTATATTCAAATCAGATTCAAATTAGTTGCAAATATTTAAGTGCAGATTGTTTTGCATCTAGCTGTATCTATAATGTAGCCCGTTGCGACATTCTCAAACCAAAATTAACTTATGCATAAATGGAAAAGTCAGTTTGTTCGTGTGACCTTCTTAAAATCAACAACGGAATCACAGATCGATTTTTTCGTAGATAGTTTATGGGCCTGAAATGACTTATATTGTTTTATTTCTCGAAAGGTCCCACAGGATTTGTTTTACCTTCTGTACCTGATTACCTGATATGAGTAGATGGACGAATAATGGACATAGAATTGATGCTTCAGATATTATTAAATGTAGTTCAAGTGGATGTGAACCAACTAAACAAGTCAGTAAATAAACTCATAAATATTGCAATGGTTCACATCAACCACATAGCCCTAAGTTGTGAAAATGATTTCTAAAATTATCGTAATAATAGAAACTTGCAGTTATAGCCGAGATAGCGTTTACACAAAAACTATGTATTTTAGAAAAGAAAGTACCACAAGTACTTTAGCTAATATGGATAATATACGCTCGCCATCGGCAGGGAATTCATTCTCACACTTTAGAACCTAAATGGTCGCGTACAGTACGGTTTCAGAGAAACTTCCTCCCGCGAACGCTTAAGTTGTGGAATGAGCTCCCTGCCAAGGTTTTCTGCAAGGACTACAGTATGGAGTTCTTCAAGAAAGAAGTTATTAGATTTCTGAAGGGTCGGCAACGCGCAAGTGATACCCCTGGTGTTGCAAGCGTCCATAGGCTACGGTGACCGCTTACCATCAGGCGGGCCGTAAGCTTGTTTGCCACCTTAGTGGTATAAAAAAAAAAAAAGTTATTAAAACTATAAAATGCAAAGCTTTGATTTTTTTTGATTCGATTGGAATTTCTTTTTTTTTAAATTTTGCATTTCCGTATGTTTTCTCTAAAATGAATAGTTTTGAAGTAGAAAGCGATGCTTCAGATCTACATATAAAAATGAAAATTTATTATGTCCAGCCGGACCTAATTTTTGTTTTGAATAAAAATATTTTAAGTATAGTTATATTATATTATCATATGTTTTAACGCTTTAAATAAATAGGTGAAATATTTATAAAAAATCGGTCAAGTGCCAGTCGGACTCGCACACAACAAATTTGATACTGACATTTACGTAACTTACTAAACTTAATAACCATTTTTAGGAATTCTTGCCTTTTTAATTTATGTAGATTTTAATATGTGCAGACTGTATGTGTCATAACTGAACTTTGCATCCACAACATTAAACCTGACAAAAAACATGTTTAACTAGTTACATGACAAAGCGATGGTAAATAAGCTTTAAACCGGTCAAGAACAAGTCGGATTCCGTAGCCGTTACTATAATTCTTGTTTGAGTCATGGTTGGCTGTATCTCGAAAAGTATTTAACATTGGTTTGTTCTGGACACTTATAAGGAACAGTCTCGAGTACGCGAGACTCTGGAATTCAAGAAAAACAAGTATGCCAGTACTTTTACAGGTCTCGAGAGGTAAGTACTTGTATACTATTTTCTCTCAAATTCCAGAGTCAGTCCGCGTATTCAAGAGTCGTTTGCAATAAGCGCTCTCTTATATTTTAAAGCAAAGATTACTTAATTTCAGTTTATGTGCAAGGACAATGCATTCAGTCAATATACAAGGACAATGCATTCAGGAACCCAAAATTCGAATAGCTCTTGAAAGTTCTCAATAATGTCCTTGATTATTGAGAACTTTCTAGAGCTATTCGAATTTTGGGATTCGAGACAAAAATGTATGGAAGTCTGACTTACCTCTCGAAACCCGTGAATGTACTTCCATTCATTTCTCTCTCGAATTTCAGAGTCGAATAGTTCGAGACTGCTCCGAATAAGGATCCAGAACAGGAACAAAAACCAAAAACTGGCAACTTGGAAACCGAATATTTTAAAAACAGATTTTTTTATGAACTGTATGTTAAAAACTAGATAGGTATTCTCTTTCACTCTCTCTCTTATTTATATTTTTTCTAAAATATAAATGTACAAAATATTGGTTCTATCTGTAGGCTCAATACATATTTTCTTAATAAAATAATTGTAAAATATAGATGGCCGGCCAGATATAGCGAAGTATTACGGTTGATTATTAATGACGAAATCCTAAGAAATATATTTGTACAGCGACTCAAGTTTAAATTCGTTTGACTTAAATCAATTACATACACATTCTTACACACTCATACAATGACCTTCTTACTGATTTAAATACATGTTTTGTAAAAAAAATGAAAAAAATCGACACAGGTGAGTATATCTCAAACGTTGAAATAAGTCTACTTGTAACCGGGCAGAGGCAAGCAAATAAAAACCAAACACAACCTGTTAAAGCAACCCAAACACGTAACGGGTTCCGTCTGAAGCTATTTGGCATAAAATTTTAGCAAATATAGTTTTTTTGGCATATATGGTTCCATTTTGATAAATCTTGATTTAGGGCGCAATATTGGAATTCCTTTTTTTATTTTATCCATAACAAAATAACTTTTCTTTATTGTATTTATTGTAGGGTTAGGGAATTTTACGTATGAACAAAAACACATTTTTAGGTTGTATCAATTTCACAAGGGATTGTAGTCCAATAAGTAATATTTTGCCTAAAAAAATTGTTAAATTACCTTTTTTAAAAACTGCAGTTTTTTTGTATTCTTATGTCAGGTAATTTGCTTTATTATTTAGGCATGTCCGTGTAGGACTGGCTTATTTACTGGCAGGTTTAATTGAAATAAATAGAATTTTTTTTTTCGGTATCATTAACGACTTCATGCTGCATATCAGCTTATATTATTGGTCCACTGCTTGAAATAAGCATCCTCTATGGCGCACTATTTCCCTAGATCTTTCAAGGGTAGGGCCTTCCGCTTTCAGCCCCCACCGGCCACCCTTTTAAGGTCATCGGTCCACCGGACTGGAGGGCGATCCACGCTTCGCCTTTTCGTACGCGATCTCCACTATAAAACACTTCTACTCCATCAGCCATCGGTCCTCCGCCAGACGTGCCCACTGCCACTTCAGCTTGCTCTCCAAAGGATGTCTTTATTTCGGATGTTATTCCTCAGACGTACTCCGAACATAGCTTGCTCCATCGTGCGCTGTGCGACTTTGAACTTGTGTATCAACCCCGCTGTAAGTGTCCACGTTTCAGAAGCGCAAGTCATGACACGTAAGACGCACTGGTCAAAGACTTTCGTCTTCAGACTCTACAGTATATGCGTCATGAAGACTTGACGAAGCTTACCAAATGTTGCCCACCCTATAATTAAATATAGCTACGTAATAGGTATGTACCTACAACGCCCTTCGTTCAAGCACTTATGTTTAGTTCTGCCACTATTACACTGCAGTAGAGAAAAATAATAGTATAAATAATGGGTCACTAGCTGGTTGTGGCTGGCTGAGGTTCACAGATGACCTGAAGAACGTAGCTGGAAGTGGATGGATGAGAAAGAATGAAGACCGAGCGTCTTTTAGGAAAGGCTTGGCAAAGGACTGTTACAGGATGCTTGATAATAAAAATCAATAAAAACCGACCATAAGAATAACTAATAAAATTTGTTCTTGTCGTGAGTCACTAGAAGGTGTTAGCGAATAACAGCGCTGCAGCACATGCTCAGCTGACAACCTGTTCAACGACGTGTAGCACAAGGAAAAATTGTAGCACAAGCAAAAATTAATAACCTAGAATGCTACTAGCTGTTTTAGAAGCCTAAAGCATGCTAACGGCTACTGAACTATGATGATCATTTTCTAGATGAAAATACCTGTAAAAGAGAACTTTATTGTTACTTGGTATTACCTGATTAATTATATCGTAAGTTTTATATAACTTAGTAGATGTCATTCAACTTCAAGAACAGAATATAAAAAATTACATAGTTTTCACATAGCGAAAGACGAGCCAAGTGCTACGTTTTAAATGAGCACAACAATGTTTCCTTATTTTCAAACCTTAACGTTTGTTTTTAATCTCTAAATCAGTTCACTGATTACTAAGTAAACTGAAGATGTATAACCTAATTTGTTAATATCACGGAAATTGAATCCATGACAGTTCGAGTACATAAGTTTTACTACTTAACTATTTTATTGAACACGATTAGTTTAAGCACAAAAACTTCAAGTTTAATTACAATATTATCAAAAAAATATTTAAGGCATTTTTTTGCAAAACTGCTAAACCTTATTACGATTATGATCACAATGATTATTAGGGTGCCAACGTAACTATACTAATACTAATTTTGTATACCCGCTTTAACCACAGTAATGAGACTGCTAAGACAAGATCTTCTTTTGCAATGTTTTTTGATTTCATCTATACCTTAAAAAAGTAAAATGCGAGTTGGACTCGCGCACTAAGTGCCCTTTTAGTCGATCCGGTGAAAAGCGTCCGATACAAATATTGGCGGTCAGTCACCCGGCTCATATTTACGCTCACATTGTAATCTTTGCGTCAGTTTGCAACACTGCGTGCGACTCGCCGATTCATTGATCCAGCGGCGACCTGGCCGAATATTTGATCTTATGCAACAACATTGATAAAACGCACATACTGCAAAAATGTAGGCGCGCGAAATCCATATTAATAATATAAATGCGAAAGTAACTCTGTCTGCCTGTCTGTCTATTACCTCCTAACGCATAAACCGCTGAACCGATTTAGATCATACTAAGATTTACAAGCGAAAGCAACTCTGCCTGTCTCTCTGTCTGTCTATCTGTCTGTTACCTCTTCATTCTAAAACCGCTAAAACGATTAAGATAAAATTTGGTATGAGGATAGTTTGAGTCCCGGGGACATACGATAGTTTGTATCCCGAAAAATTCAAAAGTGCCTGCAGTATTTAAATGAACTATAACTTGCTATCTAGAATATAAATAATTTACTAAAAGAGTACCTGCATTTGATTTTTTTATTGTTTTTTTATATGATATAAAATCAGAGTTTAAACTTTTAAAGACATTTATTGTATCTACAGTATAATTTCGAAATAAAAGCTACATAACTAATTCACAGCAACGACAAGCATAGACACAGTTCTGCTATTCTGCTATCTAAAGTTTATCCAGCGCGTGGACAACAGCTTTATTGTAGTAAAATCAGTATGCGTACATCTTCGCTACGCAGAAAGTATATTTGTACTATAATTCGGTTTGTGGGTTAAACCCGAATACCTGATAAATCACTTTAGGATATGCAGTTCAAACAAGACTGTTAGTCATAATAAAATTTAACCTGGGTAAATCCAGTCCGTGGCCGACAGGCCTACAAAGTCCGTGCTTCCTTATATTGTTTCACTCAGCATTCACCTTTCTAGTTGTTACTTTTTCTTACGAATCTTTTATTTATCTCAAATGGTTGACGTCCAGAAAAAAACTAAATCTCTTTCCTTTGCATTCCGAATCATTTCGTTTCGTATACTACTATTGTATCTCACATACCGATGGGCACTAGCCAGTGAGAGTCAGGGGAAGGCATTGGCATGTAGCCTGGACATAGCGAAGGCGTTTGATCGGGTCTGGCACCGGGGTCTTCAATCGAAGTTGATATTTTACGGAGTGCCAGAGGGTTTTTGCAAATGGATGGCTAGCTTTTTGCCCGGCAGATGCATACGTGCCGTAGTTGATGGTATAGTGGCTCTGATAGCTACCATTAATGCTTGTGTCCTGCAAGGTCTGTGCTCCCTCCTACGCTGTTTCTACTGCATATCAATGACATGTTGGACATCTACAACGTACATTGCTATGCAGACGACATTACTGGAGAGGCTTATTTATTATAACACGGACCGTGCAAACATCCCTCGTTTCATTGTGGAGGAAAAGCGCGTAAACTCGTGTCTCAAATCAAGACCACTCTATCCAAAGTCTATGATTGGGGACAGAAAATCTTGGTCCGATTAAATCCTACGAAGACACAAGTGTGCACGTTCACTGGTAAGTAAACCTCATTCACTGAGGTCCCACAATCCTGCAAATTGCTGCTTTGCAAATCGCAAGTCCGGCCCCATATGGATCACTGCTTCCATCTTTGGATACCAACTTGGCCTTTTTGACTTGGTTCAACGATGAGCCGTCAGAATCGTCGACGATCCTAAACTCACAAGCCGTATCGAACCCTTAAGATTTTGCCTCCCTGTGTGTGTTTCACCGCTTGTGTTAATATGAAGTTGTATAAATGTAAAACAATAACTGCTGAGTTTCTTGCCGGTTCCTCTCGGTAGAAAATCATTACGAACCAATGGTAAAGCTTATAAACTTTATAATTAAAAAAAGAAATTCAAAAAAGAAAGTTTGAGTTTGAGTTTGTATAATGGGATGTGTTCTGAGATCGAAATGATGCCTACGGCTACTTTCTACCATCGCAACGCTGGCCATCGGCAGGGAATTCATCCTCACAACTTAGAAGTTATAATAAGTTATATATATAACTTATATATTTAATAAGCAATTCTAGTCATTGTTTGGAATGCAATTTTGGATCGATTTAATGCTGCGAGTAAGAAGCTTCAGGATTCTCAAGCTGATTTATCATCTGTGATAAAAATATATAGTTCTTTGGCATTATTTCTACAAGATATGAGAGATAAACAATTTTTTGACTATGAAAAAAAAGCCAAAGAACTATCTGGAGTTCAAAATTATTACCACTATGACAGCCGTCGTAAAAAAACCCAAAAACTTCAGGCTGACGAGTCACGGGAAAATGAAAGAACAGCTTTATCTGGAGAAGAAAATTTTCGAACCAACGTTTACTATCCAATTTTAGATACCCTAAGTGTACAATTGACAGGACGTAAAAGTGCTTATCATAATCTCTACGAAAAATTTAATTTTTTTGACAATTTATATGAAATAGATACCAATAAATTAAAAATTTGCGCAGATGAATTAGTTACCAAGTATCCTGATGATTTGGAGAAGACTTTCGTGAATGAATGTATTCATTTGCACTGTCAACTCAAAGATTCTGTAATGAACACGAAAGATATTCGTTCCGCGCAAGGAATATACAATTTTTTGCATTCTCAAAATCTTCAAGATGTTTATCCAAATGTAGACATTGCTCTACGTATTTTTTTGAGTATTCCGGCTACGAACTGTTCAGGAGAAAGATCTTTTTCCACCTTGAAAAGAGTAAAAACGTATTTACGCGCAAGTATGGGCCAAGAGAGACTCAATGCTTTAGCACTACTGTCAATTGAAGCTCAACTTGTTCGAGAAATTGATTACAACGACATAGTTGATGATTTTGCTCAGACGAAAGAAAGAAAGAAGATATTTAAAGATTATGTTATACATTATATTTTAAGAAAAATGACTGAATAAATATTATATCTAAATATAAATGGATTCAAAAAAATAAAATTTTATCTTTTAAAAAGGGCGGCTAATCAGACAGGGCCTAGGGCGGCAAAATACTTAATCCGCCACTGGATGGTCACATACTGTGCGGTTTCCGAGGAACTTCCTCCTCCTACCGGTTTTATAAGTTTTTCCCCGTCAATTCCAGTTAAAATAAAGCTTGTGAGTCAACTTTCAAGAAGCATTTTATTAGACCTGTTATGGAATGTTCACAGGTTTTTAGGGTGTCGTAGTCAATAAGAAACCCTTATAGTTTCGCCATGTCCGTCCGTCTGCCTGTATGTCTGTCTCTGGCTAAGCTAAGAGACCGTTACTACTAATTATATATCTGTAATTTAGCATGGGTATACCATAAATCACGTCAAGATAGTGAAAAAATAAAATCATAAAAAAATAGTGTGGTACGTATATAAAGTGGGAATAAATTTCCTTTTCTCGTCTATACCATTTTTGGGGTGTTGTTGGATAGTTCGTTCAAAAATATGGGGTGAAAGAGCCATGCTTCGATCAAGGGATCCGTTTGCGAGATATTAAGCTTTAACATGGTAGATTTTGTCAGAATCAAGTTAAGCTAAGTGGCTGTGTGTGGATATATGAAAAAAAATTAGGCAGTAGTATGTATAACAAAATAAAAAGTAAAACAATTACATATAAGTAGGTTTTACAAGTTAACGACAAAAGTCGACCAACGTATTTAATGGACTTGAAGAAGTAAGAAAGTGTTTTCAGGAATTGTTCGAAACGATGCCCACGGCTACTTTCTACCATAGCAACGCTCGCCAACGGCAGGGAATTCATCCTTACACCTTAAAACCTAAATGGTCACGTACAGTGCCGTTAAAAAAAACTACTTCCCGCGAACGCTTAGGGTGTAGAATGAGCTCCCTGGCAAGGTTTTCTTAAAGGGCTACAATAAGGAGTTCTTCAAGAAAGATGTTATCAGAGGTCGACAACACGCGAGTGACGCCTCCAGTGTTGCAAGCGACTATAGGCTGCTGTAACCGCTTACTGTTGGACCGTTAGCTTGTTTGCCACCTTAGTGGTATAAATAAAAAGTAAAAATAGCATTTCGTTACGAAAATGGCAAATATTGGTTTGGTTCTTGTAAATTTATAGTACATTAAATATGAGGGCAAGTATCTGGGTGGAAAATGTTTTATTTTCAAGTGGGTACTTTGTTTTCAATCCTATACTAATCTTAACTGATAAAATATTTGTTAAAGTCCGTTCGTTCGTTAATTACTTCTTAAAGTTGCTACAGAGCAACTCATCAAGTAAATATTTGGTACAGACATCGTTAAGGGGATGGAGAAAAGGACATGAACAAGGACAAGCTCTTCTTTATCCCGGCAAAGTGCCCGCAGGAATAACGATATCTAGTAACCGACTTTCACCTGGACTAAGTAAGACTTTCCTTAGAAATTCGCCAATAACAGTATCGAGCGTGGGCCGTGGCAAAAAGCTATTTACGAATAATCTGTTTAAAAAAATATAAAAAGCAAACATTAGTTTTTTGTTTGAATTGACTTTTGAAAATAGAACATAAAACGACATCCTTGGCGGTCTTTGGATGTATGCGTCAATACCTTTGTCGCGAATATGAATAAAAAAGAATTGCTATAGCCACGAAATCTCTAACATTTTACTCTAATACTATTTATTTGAGAATATCAACAAGTAAAAATAAAGATCTTACTTCACCACTGATACAATACAGCAAAAAAAAAAAAAACGGGTTGCACTCCGGGAGTGCCGGCAGAAGTGAAAACATACTCGCTATTTACTTCCCATCACTTCTTATCCATATGTATTTATTAAAAATAATAACTTTTGTCAATTTCTTTTTTGACGTTGTATATTTGACAGCTCAATCTGTCATAGAATTAAAATCCCACATCCAACCTCCCTGTACTACTCATAATCGCCATATACTAAAAATAAAAACTAACCTAATGTAAATAAAGGTCACGTGTCCTAACGCGAGTGACATCTTACGAATTTTCGATCAGGGCACGTGACCTGACGCGAGTTTAACAGTTTTTACCCATCACAAAAAAAGTGCACAGCGCCGCTAAAGAAGTTTTCACCTCAAAAAATTGCATATATGACTTTAACATCCTGCAAGTCAATGACTTGACGCCATCGGGCAAGTTTGTGAGAATGAGTACTACGATACGACATACCACAAAAAATAAACGGAGCTTTAACATTAATTTCTCAGCTGTTTCTTAAGAAAAAAAACCGGACAAGTGCAAGCTGTAGTTGAAAAATGCTTACTTGATCATCGATATATACAGTCAGTGCTCCAACTGCAAACGCAAGTTTGTAATGCTAAAAAAACTTCTTTTTTACGTGACATATGTAACTATAAATTCACATTTTCAGATTTTCTTTCATGATCCGCGTATTGCCGATTTTTAAAAAAGAATAGAAATGAAGCTCACTCGCTTTTAAATGCAGAAATGTCAGCCAGTATGGTTGGATACCTTGTGAAACAAATCTAAATGTCAGCCAGTATGCTTGGATACCTTGTGAAACAAATCTAAATGTCAGCCAGTATGGTTGGATACCTTGTGAAACAAATCTAAATTTCAGCCAGTATGGTTGGATACCTTGTGAAACAAATCTAAATGTCAGCCAGTATGGTTGGATACCTTGTGAAACAAATCTAAATGTCAGCCAGTATGGTTGGATACCTTGTGAAACAAATCTAAATGTCAGCCAGTATGGTTGGATACCTTGTGAAATAAATCTAAATGTCAGCCAGTATGGTTGGATACCTTGTTAAACAAATCTAAATGTCAGCCAGTATGCTTGGATACCTTGTGAAACAAATCTAAATGCCAGCCAGGATGGTTGGATACCTTGTGAAACAAATCTAAATGTCAGCCAATATGCTTGGATACCTTGTGAAACAAATCTAAATGTCAGCCAGTATGGTTGGATACCTTGTGAAACAAATCTAAAATTTAAAAAGGTTAAAAATCAACATGAAGTCCTAAAAGATATACCAAACCAAAAAGTCATTGGTTGTTTGCTATAGGTAGGTTTTGGGTCACAGAAATGTGGAAAATTCTTTAAGCATATATAGCAACTATTATTATTGTGTAGCATCTAATACCTACACGAGCAGTTCTGGTGTTTTTGTGATGCAGACAAATGATATTAAAGATCCATGACCTTGCACAGGCTACATATTTTTGTTTCAGGGTTTATAGAATGGAATTTTAAGAAACAACAACCTATAGCATTATCCAGCACCGAGGCTGAATACATGTGCTAACAACATCATTAGGATTTCTGGTTTCTCGATCTTTTTTATTTCTCGAGGCACGAGAACCCTCGACCAGTATTTTTCGAGTTTCTCCGATGGTATTTCCCAATTTTTGCTTTATTACAAATTAGACTGACAGGTGAGATCAATTAAATCAAATGGTAAATTTTTAGTTACCATAAATTGCACTTTTAAATTACCAAATATACAACAAACAATAAATTAAACAAACTATACTCAGCTGGTCTATATAAAATGTACAAGAGGAAATATAATGATTCAGAATTTTTGTGATTGTAGGACAGATAATATCAATTCTATAAATTATCATGTTACGGCTTATATCGTCGTTACCAACTGCATTGGAAGTAATGGCGAGAACGTTCTTCTTAACAATACAATCGGTGAATTGTGTAAAAGTAAAAGGAGAGAAATCAGGAGTTGTTAGTGAGGAAAGATTATTTTAGCAACACCATCGAAGATAGAAGACCTAGGATTTTTTCGCTACGCTACATTTTATATCTATGCTATTACCGACTAAAAGCAATGGTGTTCCGTCTCGCGCCTTTACGGCGGGACCGCGGGAACTCTAGTCTATGTATATTCTTACCAATAAAAATATAGCCAATGACTTTGACACTTGCAAATAAATCAAAACCTACGTTTTATCACTTTTTTAATAACACCTTGCCAATTTCATGATTCTAGAAGCAAAGTCTCGAACTACAATAAAAAAAAAAACTATAAGGGTTCCTTTTTTATACAATGGAACCCTAAAACAGTTTTTTGAGTAGCGGTCAAGTTCGACGTCGTCGTTTGAGTTACATTATATGCCTATACTTAGTTGTAGCTCATTCAATTAATTATCGTGTTTTGTAACAAAAAATTAAAGAAGTCAATAAACTGACATACAAGTAGGTAAATCTTAAAAATAAAAATAAAAGCCTCCTTGTGATTGGGCAAGACTGTAAAAAACCCACACAAGACTGTGAAAAAAAACCCGAACGCGTATGGGTTTTGTCCGAAGCCATTTAGCATAACATTTTTGCAATTATAATGTTTGTACCAAATTAATAAGGCATATCAGTCGTTGTTAGAGTCACCACAGCAAAGTGCGACCGGTCATTGGGTTTATTTTCATGGAAAATGGCTATAGTAGGCTACGGAGGTAAGAGCTATTGATGTTTTGAGTGAGCTATTCGCGATAAAATCTGGAATGAGAAAACTGTATAGACATAATATAGATGATATATATATTGTAGAAAAAATAAAAAGCGTTCTAAAAACGTAGCTGGACTATATGCAGTCCTACTACCAACTATAGCATGGACGCTAAGCAGGAAGAATTTCGTTCAATGACCGGTCACTATTTGTCTCTGTTGTAAGCGCATAATTATTTGCCGTTTCGCTCCTCTATGACATAGGTCATCGCATCTGTGCGAGTGCGACGGCAAATAATTATGCGCGTGCAACAGACACAAAAAGTGACCGGTAATTGAACGAAATTCTTCCTGCTTAGCGTCCGTGCTATAGCAGCATTACTAGTATTCTTTGCAATATACAAACGCTTTTAGCAATAATTCTTTGCAATGTACAAACGCTTTTAACAAAAATGCAAACTGGGCAGATCATTCTGGAAACAATGCAATACATTCTAAAAATCAGCTGCACTACCTGCTGTACTATAGACATCTAGCACCGTTACTAATAAATATGTAATGTGTGGTTCAGCAGAAATGCTTAATTAAACGCAAAGTTAGGTATATTCTACCAACAATAAAAAAAAATTTGCTGTGTATGTATATACCAACTAGCTCCACAACAAATTCTTTTTGTAACGTGCACTTAAGCTGAAATGCATATCAAAAGTTACCGTTAGATATTATATTCTAAAAACAATAAAATACGTTTAAAGAATAGCTAGTTTTATTTTTTGAACATGTAAATTTTCGAAACACGCTTTGTGACTACAAAGAGGAAATTAAAAACCTCTAACAGTGGCGCTCATTGTGTGCAGGTGTACCTTAATGGTGGACACATTGTGTAAAATTTCTTATTCAGTGTATTTTTAACCATCTCATAATCAGTTAAAGCCACGAATCCACTGACTGCGTAAGATGCGCATAGCGCACGCAGGGCTACACGCACACATGTTAGTTGCGTGGATCCATTTGTATGCGAAACGTCACCAAGCCACGCATTCGTACGTAGCGTGGCCGTGGCGCGTGGGTCATAGTGGATTATTAAAAATGCGAAAGTAACTCTATCTATCTGCCTGTTTCTTCTTCACGCTTAAACCGCTGTACTGATTAAGATGAAATTTAGCATGGAGATAGTTTGAGTCGGTTTTTTTTCTATTATTAAGAAGTTGCCGTTAAAATCCTATACCGATAACCGAATACAGGGTGGGTGGAACTGCGGGCAAATATGGCATGTAGATAGTTTGAGTCCCGGGAAAGGACATAGACTACTTGAAAACGTCAAGTGTAAATTGGTTTTCTTTCTATAATTGAGGAGTTGCCATTGAAATCCTACACCGATGACCGAATTCAGGGCGGGTGGAACCGGTGACAAAAGCTAGTTTCTTATAAAGAGGAGCTAAGTACACGTGCGAAGCGTGTGCGTTCACCGTAGTGTATGTTTATAGCATTATAATTACTGACAAAATATGGAATTCACATTCGCTTAAAAATAGGTGGCAAAAAATCTCCGTTATGTTTTATTTATTTTGGTTCGCCATAACAGCAGCTACCTCTCTGTTAAATACATAAATACATCCGAGAGAACTAAATTATCGACTAAACAAGATATGTATATCAATGTTGTGAATCTCTCAGATCCAGTCTCAAGAAAGACTTAGAACTTGTCGGGTTTTTTACCTCAGCACGCGACATGAATTAATTTAATTTTTTTAATAAAAATATTTTTAGTGATTTAAAATGAAGTATTTTTGTGTATTTATTGTGATTATTGTGGTCTCTCCAGGCATTAAAGCACGTAAGTATTTTTACAATTGAACTCATAATAATAATACATTTAACCTTCCAATAGAATAGAATATAATTTTATTTAATGTAGGTTTTAATTTAATTGCACACCAAATAATTCAAAACAAAACAACATAAAACTTTCAAAGTACAACTAGGCGGCCTTATCGATAAAAAACGCTTTTTTACAGGCCAACTTGTCATACAAATAATAGAGATAGAAACAAGTAAGTGACGCGGAAAGAAATGTTAAAAAGAGAAAAGCATAATAAATACTAAATAATATAAATGTATAAAAAATACGTAAAGGTAGATAAATAAAACATACACAGACCGACATGCATATATAGTAGGTACTCATTGTTTGTAAGGAAACTTTATATATAATAAATAATTTATTTGATTAAACATAATGAAGTTTAACCAGTTTTAATAAAGTATTGGCGGAATGTAAGTTTTTGATAGATGGGTTATAATTTAGGTACCTACTAGTTTTTAAAATTTATCTATACACGAAATCTTGATTTAAATGCCAAATAATTTATTATAAAGAAGATTAAAATATCAACAGACTCTTGGTAATCGTTCGGATTCACAGAAATCCATACTTATAAATGCAAAATTTAATTTATTTAATGAAGCATCCAGTTGAGCTATAATTCCCTCCTCATCAGCCTTCCCCACTGTTGGGGTACGGGCTACCCTCACTTATGTGATTTGGGCTATTGTCCACGTTTACCTAATATTTAGCACAGTGACTATTGAACAAACTAAAAATTTAAAAGTTTTCGCAGAAATACATAATTTCAACCGAATTCTACGTGGACAAACTATAAAAAACTTCTTTACCTTAAGGAAGACCACGGGAATCCAACGCCGATGGCCAAATTTAGCACGGGTACAACCGCGAGCAAAAGCTAGTATTTTTAACATAAACAAGAGCATAGACCGATTTTCGCTTGAAATTAAATTTTTAAAAGCTTTTAACATATGTTTATGTCACAAAATCAAATACTATATTAAGATAACACACCGCTTAATGTAATTGCAATGTACGTATTAAAATTTTTTTAGCTTTTATACGACACAATTTAATATTGCCGTACGTTTGAAATTTTTTTTTTATTATTTACCGTCGAGAGTCAGCCTCCGGATATTGCATATGCTGTATGTAGAATCAAGCCATCATATGGAAGAACCGATACGTAAAAAATTGATTCGTATTGTGATTTAGGTACTAACATTTTGGTTGAAGATTAAATAAGTAGTTGATTTCTGTGACCTAGCCATGACCTGACTATGAAAATACGGCTTACTTGATCTTGCTTTGTGGATTTTAATTAGGTTTGAGGCAATAATGAATATTTGTAAATACGTGAACAAGGGGAGCGACCGAGCGACATTTGCTCTTCAGAGAACAGGCCGGGATGAAGTTACCAAATACCAAATCAGATGCTACATAAGTTCCTCCGAAGATTTGTTGCGTAAATCGGGATTCCCTATACATGAACGTAAATGGATGTTCGTTTGGAAAACAGCCAACGGATATACTTTGACCCTAAAGATGAAAAAGGTCGCGTAGAAAATCCACGACAAACTACACTTTTGGCCTTTCTCAAGCTGTGTCAAGAATACTACTTTACCAAAATATTAGTATACGACAAAGTGGCACACAAAAAAGTATTTTTAATTGTCGTTGAAGCTGCCGGGCATTTCCGGGAGTTTTTAAAGCAGCGTGATTTGGAACTAGTGAACACGGTCCACCCTAACAATGGCGAATGCTATTACTTGCGCCTGTCGCTGCATACTTTTCGAGGGCCCACTTCTTACACCTTTTTAAAAACAGTTCATGGCGTAGAGCATGCTACGTTTTAAGCAGCTTGCAGGGCACTTCATCTGCTTGGAGGTGATCAGCATTGGGATGACACTCTTAAGGAGGCCTGTGTGGAGCTCCAAGCGTTAACGTCATTTGTTTTTAGTATTGTTAGTGATCTGTAGTCTTTCGGATCCTTTAACGTTATTGAAAAAATATAATACATATTTATCTCAAGACATCCTACGCTCTTTAAGGCGCAACTCTGACCAAGAAATTGATGTAAATGACGAAAGGGTAACTAATAGTTCCCTCAACTCTATTCAAGATATTATCTTTGGGACCTCTATCTATCGAATTCCCGCATGAGACAAACATTTCTTTTTTATTTTTGTCTTTAGACTGGGTGTCTTTTATATATAATATCTATGTATTTACAAAAAATATTATCTGGCTATCCATAGCACAGCATTGCTTAATTGGGGCCTAGGCGGTGCTGTGTGTAATGTGCATACTCATTTATAAAAAAAAAATGAAATAAATCTTAAAGATTTTTTTTACCCGACTGCAAAAACATTAAAAACTAAACGGAAATATAAAGATACCAAGTATATGACTATACGCAGACGGCTCTCATTTTAAGAGGGTTCCCGACCTCTAGCGCCGCCAATTGAATTTTTTTTAATTTTTCAAAGAGGAGTGCGTAATAAAACTAAATGCCACGCGGACGAAGTCGTGGGAACCAGCTAGTTGTAAATAAATTTTAAACTACTCGTTTCTAAATTTAGCGTTGAAAGATTTTATGTATTAGTTAGTTAATATTTGTCTGAAAATTATTATGATAATTAAGGAAGAGAGAATTATGAAGCAAATATTTAAAAAAAATGTGCATGAAAAACATAAATTAAAAATAAAAATTGCTACTGCAAATATCATTAACTATCCATGTTCGATTTACCTGTTAAATACTTGGACCTATATTACTATTTTAAAATTTCAGAAAGATGTACAACGCCTTTGGGACGGAGAAGTCAATGCATTTCACTGTATAGCTGTCCTGAATTACTGTCTTCTGTTCAACATGGTGAACAGTTGTCATCGTTGTCAACTGAATTAATCGAGTTTCTCAGAGAATCGAATTGTGGTTTCGAACGATCTATCCCAAAAGTATGCTGCGGCCCATTACCGTCACATATTCCTAATCGGAATTCTTATCAACAGACCGTATGTATTAAGTATATTAATTTGCTCAATTATTTCTAATCTCATTGTCTTATGTATATCCACGATTTTTTACTTACTTTATCACTGTTATTTAAATAACAATATCACTTTGCTCAAATATTGTTTTTCTGTACAATAATTATCATACTACTATATATACTATATGTAATCACTAGTTACTTACAATAATTAATTACAAAGAAATATTCGAGCAAGATGACATAGCCGGTTGCCTCAACAGATACTTACTATTTTTATTTAAAATGATTAAATTAGTAATAATATCGCTTTAATGTAGTTGTGTAATATTGTTTAGTTTGTCATTACTAACCAAGTGGTACTTAAATAATTACAGCCAAAACCAGTGCAAGTCTCAGTAAAAAAAGACGTGTTTGTGGACCCAGTTTCATCTGAGGATTCCTATTTGGCGCCTCGAGGCCAGTGTGGTATTGATACGAATGGAAATCGTATTTTGGGTGGAGAAACCACAGATATTGATGAATATCCATGGATGGCTCTTTTGGGTTATCGAATACGTTAGTTTTGTGTGTTTAAAAATTATCGTTTTTTTACTATTTTATGATTTTTTTTCTTAAGAGCATACGATTCGCGGCGCCTCGCAGCTGGCCTTAAACAAAAGAATTTCTTATTTATTTTTGACATTTACTGATCAATTACTGTGAATTTTGAATATCTATGTCTGTGGTTTCCCAAAATCTTAAAAAATGTTTTTATTAACTAGAAATCTTTTTTGAAACCTTTTTTGTATGAAAAGCTAGAATCGTGTATAACTTTTGAACGATAAAATTTAATAGAAAACTGGCACACTGCAAACCTAGATATTTATTACTAGAACATGTCAGCAAAATTTCGTGGTGTTTTATCAGCAAGCGTCACAAATAAGTAAGAATTTATTTCGTTTGTATGAAGCACGCTGAGAGGCGCTACGAATCGTATAGAGAATACGATAAGGCATATATTTTAAACCTTTTTCACAATCAGTTTTAAAAATAAACAGTTTTAAAACTCGACTTCTAAGAAGAAGCCGCAAAGAAGCTTGTAAAGCTTGAAATGTTTGTAGATTGTTTTTGCCCGTTGAACTACTTTTAATTAACATTAACATATTAATGGATTTGATTTAAGTAATTGTTCAAGTTACAATTTTAATATGCTTAACGAATTCTGTACTTATTTTTTGTAGGCACGATCTCAAGACAAAATCTGTCTATGGTTTTCCAAAACCATGCAAGCTTTTATTAACATAAAATGTTATTTAGAACCATTTTGCATGAAAAACTGGAATCCAGTTTTTAATAGAAAACTGGCAGAACTAAATGTATATTATTCCTAGAAACAAAATCTCATAGTGTTTTATTAGTTGATGTTTAAAATAAGAACAGGGCCTCGATTACGTAAGTTGTTGCTAACATTTCTCGATAGAAATAAGGTATACATTGCGGTTTCGCGACAATCGATGAATTTCATACGTAATTTTAAATGCGCTAGTTATGTGTATATCTTATTTCTATGGATTTCAAACGATAATTTTTAGCAACAACTTTACGTATTCGACACACAGGATTCGTTCGGAGATAAAAAGCATAATATGCTATGAGGCACCGCAGTTCATATTTTTGGAATCATTTCGTATTTTTTCGGCAGCTAATGGAAAAATAAAGTATGATTGCGGAGGATCTTTGATAAATCATCGTTACATTCTGACGGCTGCACACTGCTTGGTCGGTGCCATTGAAGTAGAAGTTGGTAAGCCGTAAGTATCGAAAAATTTAAAAACTCCTAAAAAAATCCTTTTTATTTAAAGATAGGGGTTTTGTTATAATTTTATTCTTACCACCTAAAATCACAGCTTCGGTTAGCGTTTTTGCTCTACTATTATGAAAAACATTAATACCAAAAAACTTTAAGTAACTGTAGAGCAGACTTTCAATATTCATCACCAAATTATAAATCTTGCTTGGCCAAGTGTGAGTCGAGGTTGCGCTAAAGATCCTGAAATTAAAAAAAAAAACAACTAACGCGATCAATAATAATTCTGATTACTTAGAAAATGAGTTACTTTTCTAATCTATTAGTTAATTCTTTAAATATTAGTTTCTTATCAGACTTACACGTCTTCACTGTTGGGCTTAGTCCACACGGAGGCCCAGTGCTGATTGGTACTTCACATACGTCTATTTTGTTTTGACGTATCCAGGTTTTCTCACGATGTTTTCCTTCACCGAAAGCCAGTGGTGTAAATAAATCAATGTAGACTTAAGTAAATTAGGGAAAAGACTTGTTGGTGCACGCCGGGCTCAAACCTTCCTTCGCCACTCAAGACGCAAGGAGCAATCGAAACCCTTCAGCCCCCATCGACACAAGTTTATTTAGTAAAGTTAAAAGTTTGTAAATATGAGATCTATTTGACGAGCTGATTTTTTATAGCAACCTTTATATAACTTTTAAATATTTAACATATTTATTTTTCTATAAAATTAGTTTGGTAGCAAGTACCACACGAGCAACTTCTCTTGAGAATATTTTTTTAAATTTGAGAATTTATTCATGAAGGTAGGTTTTATGACATTACGTAGGTATTACTATGAAATCTGCACAAAAACTGGGATTTTACGCCGACGCTGACACTACCAGCGTAAATATTTCCTCTGGTTTTTACTGTCATTGCACTCATTACTACTACATCTCTTAAGAATAAAAATAAAATACATTTAATACAAGCATGTATAGCATTATTTAAACTGTGATAGAACTGTTGTTAATTACTTTGTATCACGCAAAAAAAAATAAAATAATTATCGTGCAACAGGCCAGAAACTAACCGTTTTGACGTCATCTGCAAATATGCGATAGTACATTAAAATCAACATCTCATCAAGTAAATATAATAAAATATTAATAGATATTTTTGGATATTACACACAGCGCCGTCTGGCCCGAAGTAGGTAAAGCTTGTATTATGGATATTAGACAACGGATACTAATACATACATATTATACATAGAAAACATACAAATAATAAGTAGTTGTGCGAGAATCGAACCCAATGAGTAATTCTACAAATATACACGTCATACTCTAAGAAAATATGCGGAGTTAAAACTTTTTTAGTCATGGATCTACTGCTACACACCCACAAGCTACGCACAAATTTTTTGCAGCTCTAAAGGACCAATGACCTAAATATTCCGTTCCATGCATTCCATTCTAGCATCTTACCAGCCAACGTTCCACTGCAAGTACTCGAGGAACGAGTCACATGGGAGAAAACGTTCAATGTCGGGGTTCTACAGAGGGCTTAAAACTGCGTAAAGCGTAAAGCGCTTAAAGCGTACTAAAAGGTGGTAATTGAAGAAATAGGGGGTCCTCAATCACTGAGAGGTATGCGGCGTTTCCAGTCCGCATTAGTGAGTGATTCTAGTAGTGTCTCGTCCATCTCATGGCATTCCCATGTGTGCCTATTACCTCTGCCCAAGACACCAGTAAGACGGTGTAGATAGGGCAGGTAGTGTAGGATTTTGCAGTCTAAGATGTGGAGTGGGAAGGATAGAGCCTACCGTACCAGCAGGATGATAGATATACATATAAAAATACAAGTGGAAATATATACAAGGAGGGAAAAGTGACTGCTTTACCGTTGTGGTCTGCGTTTGGCTTCTAAAGTCTTCTGTATCCTTTTTTCCGAAGCTTCAATTTTTTTGGCGAAGGTACTTAAGTCTATCAAAATAAAGTATTTGGTGGCGTTCTCTAATTATTCAGTTAAGTTGTTAATGGGGTATTTTCGTTTATCTTTCATTATTGGTAGGTTGAACAAAAATATAAATTTTCAATTTAATGATTTCGTTCTTCTATAGCAGTGTTCGAGTACTTGCGTTTTATTTTCCCTTAGTGGCGATATTTATTTTCAGTGTCTTGTTTCCATAGCTTCGGTTAATAGGTACCATCGACCTAAATATTTGATATTAATTTCAACTTGATGCCTTTACGTATTACTGAGGAAAGGTTTTGAAAGACAGATACACAGACGAACAACAAAGTAATTTATAAGCAAAATGACGTAGAATAGTGACGCACAGTGGGACACACGGATCTAAAATTGAAGTGCAAAGTGACGAGAAGTTGGTTAAAATCGATGTTAGAGGAAAACTGTTTCACACACAACTTTTTTTTTTTTATACCACTAAGGTGACAATCAAGCACACGGTCCGCCTGATGGTAAGCGGTCACCGTGGCCTATGGACGTTTGCAACACCAGGGGTATCACTCGCGCGTTGCCGACCCTTCAAAAATTCAATAACTTCTTTCTTGAAGAACCCCATACTGTAGTCCTTAGAGAAAACCTTGGCAGGGAGCTCATTCCACAAAAAGTTTTACTTAGACACTTCATGTAATAATCACGTTATTCATGAAAACTAATAAATAAAAACAAATGACACATGTATACTCGTCAATGTGTGCGTGTTCTATACTAACACGGTAATAGGATCGTAATAGAGGGGAGGTGATGTCGGCACTAGCCATAGGTAGGCCATAATTCACAAAGTACTTCTATCTGTGTTTTAACTTATATCTTTACTGTGATGCAGTTATGTATTAAAAAACTAAATAATACTTGATTGTAATTTTTTAGGGTAACAGTTCGTCTGGGAGAATACAACACACAAACTGAAGTTGACTGTTTGGACGGTCAGTGCGCAGATCCACCTCAAGAGATCCCTGTACTTGCCACATATCCACATTCAGGGTATTCCGATAATAGACCTAATAAAGCTGATGATATTGGTCTAGTAAGACTAGCGCAGAGAGCACGATATACTTGTAAGTTTTATGTATATATGTGACAGGCTGATTACCCGCGCATTCACCTTTCAGAAGATGGTAGGGAGGGTTACAAAGGATCAAGATGATTTTTTTTAGGGTTTTACTTTAATTTTTACCATTGACTGTGAGAAACTAAAATGTACTATTATCACATTTTGGTATATATTCGGTAATTGTTACCGGGTGCTAAGATAACAATGACATAAAACAACCAGTATTACAATTAAAACAATTTAACAAATGTTCTAAATTTAAGATGTTTTTATTCTCTTGTGAGTAAAAGTGAGTTTTATTCACTGTTATCGATGGATAAAATGCCCTTTTTCGAGTGGCAATGGTAAAAAAGGTTTTTTTTGTGTTTCAGACTATGTCCAGCCCATTTGCGTGGTAAACACAAACAGTCCAAGGCTATATTCAGGCGATGATGTATTTGTTGCAGGCTGGGGGAAAACCTTAAGTGGTAAGGATTACATAGTATATTGATGTTTCCTTCATCCTTATGACTAGTTATTCTTCTCAGGGTATTTTGGTCATTGCAATTATATCGATTCTGAGAAATTCTGATAAATGAACATCGAAAGTTTTAATCGACGTTTTTACCAAATATTCTTACATATCCAAATATTATAAACATTATAAATGCAAAAATATCTCCGCCTGTATGTCTGTCTGTTACTTCTTCACGATTAAACTGCTGTACCAATTAAGATGAAATTTGGACGGAGATAGTTTGAGTCCTGGGAAAGGACATAAACGTCAAGTGTGAGTAGGTTTTTTTCTATAATTGAGGAGTTTCCGTTAAATCCTACACCGATAATTGAATTTAGGGCGGTTGGAACCTAGGGCAAAATCTAGTAATACATAAATTGTGGCACAGCTTATTTCGTATTTTAGTGATATCACGTACTTTGAGTAGGTAATAACATGTAACAACCATGATACAAAAACTAAAAAAAACTGTGTTATTGTTATAAATTTTTGTAAATTTGTTTTTTGTCTGATGTCAAATAAAGAAATACCTATCTATGTTATACTTAGTGGTTTAAAACATTACTGCTTATTCATATAAGATGATGTTAAATAAAAATGTATACTTAACATTACTTACTGTATCAATCTGGCTTTTCAAAACAACTTTTCTAACCTTTATATTATGTAGATATTACTGCAAACAATAAATATTAATAATTATAGCAAAACTATAAACAAAAAATAAACGTCGAGCTAGGACTTGAACCTGCAACCCCGAGATTCGGTCTTACTAATTAAATCATCGAAGTACACCCGACTGGTTAAAACCTGACTATATTCTAACTTCGAATACATAACCTTGCTATTAACGTGACAAATACACTCCTAGGGACTTATGAAGCCTTAATACATGACCTTATAAATATAAAAATCATCATTAAATTAAGATAAAGAGGAATATACATACATACATATGAATAATATTGATTTCATTGTTGTACTAGAACTTCATAAGTTCCTAGAGTGTGCAAATAATAAATGTGTGTTTTTGGTTTAATATTATGTATATCGATCAAGTGATGTAAGTTTATCGTTTAGTATTTTTCAAGACAAGATTAATGTAACTTAAATCTTTTCATACTAACTGCGTTACACTTAATATCTAAGTAGGTACATTTATTTAAACAAAACGCGTGGTTTACTTATTATTATTTCGGTACCATAATTGCAAAATATGTATATTTTTTCCTTTCATAGTCTATGAAAAAATTGGTAGTATGTCACAAAAAACATGTTTTAATTATTATTTATTAAAAAGAATATGTGACATAATGACACTTTTGTAATTTCTAGCACGTAAGAGCGCCGTAAAGCAGAAATTGAAATTGCCGATATTTGATAAGAATGCTTGTCTCAGCAAGTATCGGACACAGCGAGTTGTCTTAGAATACTCTCAAATCTGCGCTGGTGGGATAAAAGCCGAAGATTCATGCAGAGGAGATTCTGGAGGCCCTCTAATGAGAATGTTGAATAACGGAAATTGGGAAACTATTGGAGTTGTCTCCTTTGGGTATGGCTGTGGAAAAGAAGGTTGGCCTGGAGTGTATACTGCAATTGCGGCATACTTGGACTGGATTCAGAATACATTGAAATATTCAAATACCAACTAAATTTCCATTTTCAAACAAAACAAAGGCCAAAGAGGGTATCACGCACGCATATCTTAGAGTGTTGTTCGTTTAACTCTTAAGTTCAACTAATTGGACCATAGTTTGCTGTATAAATAAATTTGTTCTTAAGATTGTAATTAAATATCTACAATACTTAATTGACTTTTAAATTCTTTTTGGAGTTAACTCCTTAAGAATCGATTTTCATTTATAGCCTCTGAGTACGAACGACGACAATTTTATGGGTAGTAAAACGTAACAACTTTGACAGTTAAACCACAGATTATATAATACTATACTAGTAGTTAAACTATGCCTTTGGATCCATTGCTGCGTAAGATGTACAGGCAGAGGTTTCACACGTTACCTTCATGGGTAACGTTTCCTCTGTAGTGCATGCGGCGCACGGGTATTGGCGCACGCACATAGGAGTATTTCCAGTTAAAATTCGGTCAAAATTATTTTATAGTTGTTTTTAATTAAAAACGTTATTTAGGTATAATGAAGTCTTAAACGTACATAAGAGTATTTCCAGTTTAAATCCGGTCAAAATTATTTTATAGTTGTTTTTAATAAAAAACGTTATTTAGGTATAATGAAGTCTTAAACGTACATAAGAGTATTTCCAGTTTAAATCCGGTCAAAATTATTTTATAGTTGTTTTTAATAAAAAACGTTATTTAGGTATAATGAAGTCTTAAACGTAAATAACTTAATCCACAATTTTCATTTTCCTATTTTTAGTAAAGCAGAGTTTTTTTAAATCTGTTCTTTTTATATTCATAGTCTTCCTCTCCTCTATTTTTGCAGCTAATTTCTTTTAGTTAAATGCATAACATAAAATGAAAAAATTGGTCCTCCTACTTTACTTAATTTTTACTTAAGTCCGACTAGTTAAGCATCTAGCACACAGTAGTAACTCACGTACAATGTGGCGCCAGTTTTGCACCCATATGGCGCCTAACCATGTGCCGACTCATTTAAAAAGCATAGTACACGCATTAAGTTAGTGTTTCGTAGAATGCGAATTATAGTAAATATCTGAAAAACTTGTGAATCGATTTTGTTTAAAATGATTTTTGTTGAAATTATTATAAATATCTACCGTGATTTTTCAGGTTAGTGAAACACGTGGTTTAAAACTTAGAGATGTAGGTTTACAAATTTTTAAACTTTGGAATCTAATGACTCGCAAATAGTGCATCTAGAGAATTTTCTCTTTTAAGAAACTAAATTTATTTGATTAATTGTGACTAGTAATTTTCAACATTTAGATTTTTGTAATTTACTTTTTTCAAAAAAAAAAAAAATAGAAATATCTAATGGCGGCGCTACTGAGCTTCTATATATCACTTAAAGCCTATCCGTTTTTCATTCCTCAGTTCAATGTATGGAAGCTAATCTTAAAATATTTTTTTTCACACTTTCGTTACACACTATTATAACACATATTTCTGTAAAATTTCATACGAATCGATGTTATAAGGCTATGACAAACAATTTGATTTGATTTGAGTGTGACTTTTTATTTTATTTATTATTAAATAATATTTTGCACTGTTCTGATCTTGCGTGTGTCGTTTTTAAATTTTTCCTTGTAGCAAATGTTATACAAAACTGGTTTGTAACAAATTAGATTATAAGAGTAGTATCACGGATCGGATGCCTACAGTCGTCTGAGAGCCCGTCTGACCTTGACGAGCTGGACATCGCATGTATGCATATTTATCTTCATCTAAATGAATAACAGGTTTAACCCAAGGAAAATTATTTAATAACTTCATTTTAGTTAAGACTTAAGGTGTTTTCTTACGTCTTCTAGGCAATTTTAAAAGAAATGTGTTAAATTTTTAAATTATGTATCGAAATATTATATGTATATTTTCTGTGTTGTGGGCGTTGTGTAATGCGGGTAAGTGTATTTATAATATTTAATTGAAAAAATAAAATAGGATAATTCGGGCATCATATTGTTTGTTTGCACTGTGTTTGTAACAACAATGTAAAACAGGAATATCAAAATTTTGTAACTTTTAATGTTTGTATGCATTGTAGTTGTGATTAAGAAAATGTCTAACCGTGCTCATAGCCGGTTTGGTTTAACCCGGTAGGCTTCCGTGTATAGCCGATACTTGAATCTTATTATTGTCTTAAATGGGATGGACAATTTGTACACATCTTTTTAACTTAACTACTATTTACAAGCCTTGATCAATCAAAAAAAAAAGATACTGCAATTGGTGTTTGAAATTAGAAATTAGCCAAATTTGGTCGGCTGGATGAAAACAAAATATATACTACAGAATTAAACAAAATAACACAAAATCGCCAAAATATGCAATTGAATCCTGATAAAATTAAAAAATATGTCAAATTTAAGGGTTTTTCTTTAAAATGCATAGTTTTGGAGTAAGATATAGGTACGAATCGTCAACCTGCGCTTAAAAAATCGAAAAGCACAAGGATGTCCATACACTTTTACGAAGTTTTAATATAAATGAAATGTATATAATACCTGCCTTCTAATATAGCAAAATTAAAATTTTGGTTCAGCAACTCAAAGCATACAATTTGACATATCTATTCCTAAATCTATTACATTGGAATTCAGTTACACATTTGTTTCTAAATTCGATGGACTATAAGCAGTGAAGCTATTCTGGTGACATATCGTTACTTTTATAATAATTTCGTTGACTTTACAATTTCTTGCTGACTTTAAAATTTGTTTGGTACATAGCTACTATATCTAATACATATATACCTGTTACCTACTATTTTTCACTATATTCATTGCAAATAGTATGTCTATATAATCTAGTGTACTGCAGTATATATGTTAGTATTTAGTCAATAATTTGATTTCTTCAAAAAGTGTTCACAGTAATATTAAAACGGTACCACGTGTTAGCAGACACTATGTACGTCACAATAATAGTTTAGAAATGAAAAACTGTGATAGAAAGAAACTTCAGGGTCACGGGGCTTTAAATTCGCAGAAGTAATTCCTGTCACAGCTATTTAATACACAATTAGTTAATAAGCCATTTAAAATAGCAACAGTATCACTTTTGTTGTATGAAGGACAGCGGCATTACTTTTCACCTCTAATACATAACCAACATTCAATTGCGTACCTAGGAAACATCATAATATGGTTCCTTGGCGCTTATTATATTATAAACCGGGACTGAACAAAGTACACCAAACTCTGCGAATAATACTGTCTTCTGAATGCACATACAAAATATTATAGGTATAGATTTAAAAGTATTTAAAGCAAACTCACACACATTTAAACACGCACAAATACAGAAACATTATTATATGCTAGGTTCAGAGTACGCATATCCCAGTAACGTAGGAAAGAGACGGCACTATATAATGTCTGTATAGTGTGACGGTGACAACCAACATGTAAGTGTTGCGAAAAATGAGTAAAACGTCGTTTATGAAATATCTTCGCTAGTTATTAAAAACTAGTTTGATAAGCAATAATAATATCCTAATATGCTCAGTAATTTTTTAAATAATTGCGTAATAGCCTGTTGTTTTAAACTGTGTGCAAAACAAGATTTTTTCGAAGAAAAAATGTATAGTATAAAATTAAAAATATTGTGTTTTGCCAGAATGTTTAACCTATAACTACCAAACTAAGATCTACAAGTCCAATTCAACACAGCGTATTTTAGGAACTCAAAAAGCTAAAAATAAAACAAAAATTATATGCCTCAAGTTTAAAGGTTCTATCGCAAGAATGACTAGTATAGGGTTTTCACCCTTGAAAATAAAGAATGAATTTTCAAGGGTGAAAACCCTATATTAGTCACATAGAAAACTTGCATTGCAGGTTGACAAGTATTGTAGTCTAGGGGTTTTCACTTCACCTAAACAAACTGTTCAAATAAATTTCATACGTATCATATTAAATCGATGATGGTTTATATACTACAATACTTGTCAACTTGCAATGCAAGTTTTCTATGTGACTAATATAGGATTTTCACCCTTGAAAATTCATTCTTTATTTTCAAGGATGAAAACCCTATATTAGTCACATAGAAAACTTGCATTGCAAGTTGACAAGTATTGTAGTCTAGGGGTTTTCAATTTCGTTTCGCGCTCTGAAGGCCGGTGGCTCAAGCCCAGCCTATAAGTATTTTTCTTAACTTCTAAAGCACATTGATTATTTACACCACTAGCTTTTCGGTAAAGGAAAACAAACCTGCATACGTCAAAAAGCCGTATGTGAAGTCCACTTTTCGTACATGGATACGCATGATTGACATATTGATATATAGGTATTTAGGTATAACTTGTTCTCGTTTTTAGTCCAAAACTATGCATTTAGGAGAAAATTATATAACTAATAATTACATAAAAATATCTGATTAAAATACGCTTTTAAAAATCCTAAATATGATCTAGTTTTAAGTCAAAACCGAAAGTCGAAAAGTTAATAAGGTAGTTTATTTTTTAAATTATTTTCAGTACCTGGAGAACCCAGCTTCGTTTGTTTCTTTTTTCACAACGCCATCTATTGTCAAGTAGCTGTGGGTAAAATTAAATAGTATTACTACTCGCCAATAGATGTCAGGAAGAGTCATATTCTTCAGCCTATCATTGCTTAAAAACACGGATAAAACGACGTTTTCTAAAAATGAAACCTAGCTAGATCGATTTATCGCCCCCGAAATCCTCTGCATACTAAATTAGATGAAAATCGTTGGAGCATATATGTAAATATAAACATATATACCAGAATTGCTCGCTTAAAGGTATTAGATAAATATATATATATATATATATATATATATATATATATTTAAAGAATCAAAAAGCATATCGATCGGTTTTTTTTGCTTCAGGTACAATTTTGTACTCTTTTTATTTTAATTGTGTAGTTTTAAAGTAAAACTCAAAGTATGAAAAAAATTACATACGTAATTATATGTATTATTATGCATCACACCCCCTTAAAATTAGTTAAAAAATAAACTACTGCATTGTGGGTTAATACAGAAGTAATAGAAACTTCTCTTCTCATGTTTATTAGAAGTTTTTTTTTTACAGAATCATGTTTCACACCACTAGGAATTAGTAGTGAATGTATTTCGCTGTTTGATTGCGCTCCACTGGCGTCTGCCTTAGCACAAAAATTACATTCAAATAAGCAAATTTACCTTTTCCTGCGTCAGTCCCACTGTGGCTTTGACGCAACCGGACCGAAGGTTTGCTGTGGACCGCTACCAACTTCTGAAACTGTAACTCCAGCTCCAACAACTGTAAGTGTTTTTTTTTCTTCTATTCTAACGTCACAAAACTCAGTGCTCACAAATTTTCATACACCTAAAGTTAAATGTGCAAACCTAGTTTTAAGTTTTTAATTATCAATTTAAATTGAGTGTTTACGGACACGCTATTAAATCCACTAAAAATCATTTTATTAAACTCATCCTAAAGGTTAATAAAATTATATGCATGAAATATATTATGATAATAAAATGCCTTTTATTCAAATAAATAAAAAGCTTATGTGATGAAAATGGCTGTTGTTTCTTATACCCAGTCTGTTAAATGTGCATGCATTACATAAAAAATTACTATCACTTTGGTGGCAAATAAGCTTATGGTCCGCCATGAATTAGCACATCACTTAGACTGGGTTGCACCAACAAACTTTGTCGTAAACCAGTCGCCAAAAGTGAGTGATTATATGGAAATTTCTATCGTCAGATACTTTTAAAGTTAACCAGCTAGTGGTTTAAATCTCCCATTTTTGACGGCTGGTTAACGTCAAAGTTAGTTTGTGCAACCGAGCCTATGTAACTTAAATAAATTTTGATTGTTTTAATTTAGCAATTATAAGGGTCGGTAATGCGCAAGCGTCCATAGGCTGCGGTGACCGCTTACCATCAGGCGGACCGCAAGCTAGTTTGTCACCTAAGTGGTTTAAAAAAAATAAGGAAGTTTCTCATGAAATTCACCTTTTTTACACTTGTGCAATCTACTATTCTTTAAATTTAGGCAAAGCCAGTTACTAAACCAACACCTGGACCTGCAGTTCAAGTAGAACCTGCTGATCCAGAAGATTCATATCCTGAACGTCGAACAACATGCGGCAAAGATTTAAGCGGAAACCGTATATTCGGTGGAGAAGCAACAGAGTTGGATGAGTACCGCTGGATGGCTCTGTTGGGATACCTCACATGTATGTTAATGAATTTCCCTGAACTCAGTTATATCAGTTTTAAAGAGCCTATAACATATTAAACAAAATTACTTTAAAGGCAATCTAACTTCTAAGCTTTAATTCAAAGAAAACCTGTCAATTGACTATATTTAACTGACTTAAAAAAAGGAGGTGAGGTTGGTGTCTATCACCTAACAGTTTATAATACAGTTCACTTGCATGAAACCACTTTAAAACTGTAACTCAGATCAGATTTTTGGAAATTAGTAATTATTTTTACCTTTTTAGTCTTTTTGAAACTGGTTGTTTTTTTCGTTAAAAAGTTTTTTTAGTTTCTAACTAAGCTGATTCGAAGAAATCTTTAAATATTTTCTCACTTCAAAATTAAAATGTTAGCATGTTATAGTTAGACATAAGATATTTAAGACTTTTTTGCTCCATTATCTTTTCTTCTTGCTTTCTATCACCGTTTTGCATTTCCAATCTATTTAGGTACAATGGTTTCTAGATTGTTTATTTGTGTGCAAGCAATTTTTTTTTAGAGTTGCTAGGGGCATGTTGACCATACATTTGCTTTATACAAACTAAATTAATGTATAAAGCTGATCACTCGTACTGCATTTTAAATACATGTAACATAAGGAATTGAATTTATAAAAATACTCAAATATGCATTTTATCAAAGCATTAATATTAAGTTTTACGTAAATTTAACCCCTAAAACTTTGTTTTGTGTTATGTATTACTTAGTGTGTTACGTCGTTAATACTATGTGTTGTGTTAATGACAGTTTAGAAATAATATTTAAAATCCTAAAATTTCGAAAACCCTAAAATACGTCTTGAAAAGCATACCTCTACAGCATATTTTTAGTGAAATCCTAAAAAATATTAAATCCCAACTTTGTCACCTTTTGTCGCCTTTAGCAAATCTTGAAAAAAAAAATGTGTTCTGAATTTAATCCTACATTAGTAAACAAAACTATTTTTTTTCTTCCTACCCCTACCAGTGTCTATTTCCACTAAAACGCCTTGATATTGAACAGTCAAATCTAGACACAAGTACCATTGGGATAATGTTGGAGCTGGAGTGGATTCGGTAAAGCAGAGATGCGGTTTTTTTACGTAATACGTCGCTGAAACAATCAACACCTCTGCCAAAATTCCAGATGCATTGCGAAAGCTCGACAGCCCCAGCATCATCTTAAATATGTTGTAAATTGGACCCATAGATCATAGTAGTTTAGATCATAGTATCTTTGAGTGTTCCTTACTCACAGACCACTTGAGTAAAGTGAGGTGCAGTAAGATTTAAATAGCGTGACTTTTACTTCAGTCGAGCACCGAGACAATCTGCATGCCAGTTCAAAACTCCTTACTGCTAATGCACTGCGTTCCCTCCTTATACCAGTATATTATCCTTCAGATCCTCTGTCACCATATGGCTCAAATATTGAAACTTAGTTACTGTTTTAACTTTAAACTTTTAAAAGAGTACTAGCAAGCACAACTGTAGGCACATTTTACAGCTTACTGTTTCTCAATTTAAAAATGATGAAACAGGATTAATCGCTTCGTTATTTGGCAAAATACCTTTTTCCCCACGTTTTGGTTGGGTTACAACAGCCTTGGTCATGGGTAACTTCTATCGTGAGGATGGATATAAAGTGTCGCCTGCATGGAATCTAGTCATAGGAAAATACAGCTCTCGAGGACACTGTTAGTGTTGTGTAGTAAGGTAGATAAGCCCAGCGTGCTAAACTATTTTGGTGTGTTGGCACCACGGGCCTGAGCTTTGGGACCAATTCGTCGACTGCGCGCTCTGTTCGTTTCACATCCCGCTCGGACGGAACACGCCCGACTGTCGACTACCTCTCAGGCGTGTCATCTGCTTAACTTCATGATCGCTCAGCACTCGGAAACCGACATATTCGCCATGTCATACAATATGTTTTTAGTTTTAGCCTACAAGATTTTAAATATTTATACCAATTAGTTTTTAAATTTACTTAATACACGTGTTAGGTAAAACTGTAAGTGTAGTATTTAATTGTAAAATAATAAATAAATAAATAAATAAAGACAAAGTGAGGGTAGTTCAACAGGACGCCTCCACTCGAAGCCGAAGACGCCGCGCCCCGCCAGTCAATCCGAGACCAAAGCAGCCGAAACGTCGGTAAAAAGCTATTTTGCCAAATTTCAACGCGTTAAATCCAGTTTTATTACTTTAAAATTAGTAAGGAACGCGAAAATTTAAAAATTCATATTACTTTTTCCCAATTTGAAAATTTATATTTCATTTTTTTTTAGTCGGTGCTTTTTCGCGTACTTCTCACAGATAACTACAAGTGTTCTAATGAAGGTGATTAAAGGAACTATAAGCACCAAATAAATAAATATTGGTATAAAATGAATAATTATAAAATAAATATTGATTTTGTTTTTTCTATCAGCCACAAGAGATATGCGGTACGAATGCGGTGGTGCTCTGTTAAATCATCGCTATGTGTTGACAGCAAGCCACTGTCTTGTGGGACCTATCCAAGAAAAAGTTGGATTATTGTAAGTAAATGTAAATTTTATTCAGAAGCTGTGTATTTATTTGTATGCAAGTATTTATGAATATATTACTAAGTTACGATTCTGTCTTACAACGTGTACAAGTTAAACTGGCTTGCACACGCAAAGCGTGATAATATGTTAACAAAGTGTAAAAAAACTCACATATAATTACAGAAAAAGTCTTGTAAATGCTTTTTTATACCACATATGGTTCGCCTATTGACGCTTGCAACACCGTGCGCGTTGCCGACCCCTCTAAAATTTAATATTGAGCATTTGCGGGAGTCACTGAAACCGCACTGTACGGGATGGTGAGCGGTGCGATGCTAGAAGTAGCCGTGGGCATAATTTCAAACAATTCCTCAGAATACATCCCATTTAAGACCGTATATTTAAGAGCTATTGCTGCGCCGCCATGCGTCTTCTCGTAGCGTAGTTGGTAGTGTGCCAGCTGCTGTGCAAGGGTGTGGATTTGATTCCCGCACTGGACAAACATTTGTGTTTGTCTTGAGTCTGGGTGTATTTTTGACCAGACGGCGCTGTGTGTATCGTTCAAAAAAAAAAAAAACCAAAAAAAACCTCTGGACAAGAAACCAGTATTTTGCACGTCAGCTCTTCTCTCGTTTACGTTTTTGTGTGGCTCTGGCTGGGCAAATGTTCTAAGGTATGGCATACGGTACTGGCACTAACTAATTATTATCACTGTCTCATTACAAGACCGTTTCGTTGACACTTTCTTGTGATTCTTAGTTGTGGTCACTTTGAATCACTTCCTCCAATCTATCTCCTCCATCCCTCAGAAACCCGCGAACTTGATATTTTGATCGTTCTAACCTAAAAAAAAGCTATAATAAAAAAACACAACATTTAGAATCTTCATTACCCATTAAAAAACTGAAAGAATACTCACTTGTCAAAAAAAGTCGCACTAAAACTCACGTGGGGTAATATATACCCCAGATGCGATCTCTTGACCCATCCACACGATATGAAGCGGCATTTTTGCCCGATCTGGACCGGGGAGAGATATTCAGCTAGTGATTGTAAATTTGTAACTTTAAAAATGGCAGAGTTACAACGCTTTAAAAACTCCGTGGGGTAATATATTCCCCACGCAAGTAATTAAGGGTTAGTTAGTAAAATAAGTCTTTTAGCCATTTCGAACCACTGACAATTCAACATACTATACGTGGTGAAAAATCATTAAACCACTATGGTATTGAGATAAAAAGGTTAAATTTAATTACATATTATTTACAATACTGTTTCATTGTTTCAACAATATGCCTTGTAGCGATCATTGAGTAAACATACAACATCTCTATTAAAGTTATATCGTAGAATTTACTCAATCTACTTGTAAGCTTACCGTATTTTACTGTTGAATTAAACAAAAAGTAATGATAAAATTGACTAACCAAAAATGATGTTTTCAGTCCCGTTTAATTTAAAATACTGTTTTGTTGTTTTAACAATAAAATTGGTAGCAATCGCAATGCTGCCACGATAAAACTAAATTTTGATCTCAACCTTTTTAGTTTTGTTTATCCAATTTTTAGGTTTTTTAACAGTTACTATAGTAACCTTGTAAATCTGCCTACACCTGAAAATTTTGTAAATCTAATAAAGCATTTGCAGCATTTCCAGTGTTCGTTAGATATGTAATAAGGAATAAAGATGGTGATTCAAATATAATATTGTTTATATAGACAACATAAAATCTTTTGATTGAAAAAATATAAGGCAAATAATTGATTTAGAAACTATGTTGCCTAATACAATAGTATATATAAGGTTTCGAATACCTACTCAATCCAAAGTTTACTAGAATAATTATAAGGAGAAACAATTTTAACACAAAATTGTTTATCGTGTAATTCATCCTTAATGAATGGATTTTTCTCTTTTTAAAGGGTAACAGCCCGCTTCGGAGAATACGACACGTCAAGAATCGAAGATTGTATTGACGACGAATGTGCAGATCCAGCTCAAGAGATACCTGTTCAGGCATTTTACGCACATGAAAATTACACCGACACAAGCATCGCGAAAAGCGATGATATTGGCCTTGTAAGACTGGCTCAAAAGGTCAAATATAACGGTAATTATTAAAACATTTCACTAAAATCGATCATTTCGGCCTAGTAAGGCTGGCTCAAAGGGGTTAACGGTAATTATTATAACATTTTACTAAAAGTGATGATATTAGCCTAGTAAGGCTGGCTCAAAGGTTCTAATATAACGATAATTATTAAAATATTTTACTAAAAGCGATGATGTCGGCCTAATAAGGCTGGCTCAAAGGTTCAAATATAACGGTAAATTATAACATTTTACTAAAAGCGATGATATCGGCCTTGTAAGACTGACTTAAAGGATCAAATAAAACGGTAATTAATAAAATATTTTACTAAAAGCGACAATATCGCCCTACTTAAACTGGCCCTAAACGTCAAATATATTAAGACATTTTACTAAAATCAATGATATCGTCCTAGTGAGACTGGCTTAAAGGGTCGAGTATAACGATAATTATCAAAACATTTTATTTATTTAAATAAGAAGCTTGTGGCCCAGTTATATTCGTCTCTTCGAGTGCGGTCAGTACCTCGATAGGTGACTGGTCCGTGGCTCATTAAATGAGCATCTGCGTTATTAGGAGGGCACCCGTTGGTACTGGGTGCAGTCGCAGATAAGCCAAATTAGAGCCCGTAAGGGCTTGAATACTCTGACAGTCTAGTGGCTAATTAGATCGATAATGTCCGCCAAACTGCATTAGGCCAGCGTGGTGGACAAAGGTCTAAGCTTTCTTCTTCAAGGACAGGCCTGAGCTTCTACGATGGGGAGTATAACGGTTAAGGTGACTTACTTGTATTTTAATAACTACACAAATTCAAATCATTACTGTAATAATCTGTAATCTATGATGCTAATATGTAGTTTAGTGGTTATCGAAAGGGGTCATGTAAATAAATATTAACCCCAAGTAAATTGATTGTATTATGTCCTTGTTTATGAATTGCATGTATGCATGTTAGGTATGTTATAAATATGCCAACAAGTTTCTATGCAAACGGATTTGGATTTACCGTACAAAGTTTGGTTATCTGTTTGTGTATTGATAATTAAAAAAAAATATTTGTTTGACATAATTAAGTTTATATCTAGTTTTATACTGACTAAAGGTACATTGTATCTATCTCAGTAGTGTAAGCAACGCCTGGCTACATTGTTAGCATTTATGATATTATTACATATACGAATATCTAGTTTTATACTGACTAAAGGTACATTGTATCTATCTCAGTAGTGTAAGCAACGCCTGGCTACTTTTTTAGCATTTATGATATAATTACATATACAACAACTGTAAGTAGTGTTACTACTAGTAAGGACTTACTTTAGTAGCCCTAGAACTTTGAATATTTAGGCGAAGTTTGGAACATCTTTGTAGCGAAAATTGTATCTTAATATTGTCTTATTAAATATTTTATTTTAGATGAAGGTAGACTACATTTATCATTTTACTGTAATGAAATACTTTTGTAGCACTTGTAAAAAAAACACGTCTCCTCTTGGCCAATATTTTCCTCGTACTGAGAAAATGGAGACGCTGTTGAAAGTGCGAGTCGAACTCGCGCACGAAGGGTTCCGTACCATTATCTATAAAATTGGCAGATAAAACACGTTTGTTGTATGGGAGCCCCTCTTAAATATTTGTTATATTTAATTATTTATTTTTAAAGTGAATATATAACTAAATATTCTGTGAATATTTCAAGCGTCTACATGTTGCCGTTATCAATATCGAGCAAAAACATCACGTTTGTTTTATGGGAGCCCCCTTCAATATTTATATTATTCTGTTTTTTAGTATTTGTTGTTATAGCGGCAACAGAAATACATCTTTTGTAAACATTCAACTGCCTACGGACGGACAATGGATTCTTAGTAATAGGGTCCCCTTTGGGTACGGAACCTTAAAAACGAGCGCAATGTTTTCAAATAATAACATTTTCAGTCTTCTAGGCATAACATACAACAATTTGTTCCTGGAGGGGTGAAAGTGATCGATTTCTTAGGAGGGTATAGTTTATAGACCTTAAATACACACTAGATAGAAACAGCATTTTACCCCGAGTACATACTGCACCTACGAGGAAAGTAAATAAAATAAAAATTTTCATTGACATTATAACAATTTTTCTGTTTGTTTTTCACAAGCTTTAATATTTTATTCTAAATGAAAAATAAATTGCAAGTGGCCAGTAAGATTTTTGGAACATTCATTAAAAAATATATATATAATAATAATCACACATGGTGCTGATCAAAATTAGAACGCGTTATATAGATTTTCATTTATGTCGTATATATTAGAAAGTTTAGTTTTCACCCCGACTAGCAGGTCAGTAATGAAATATTTCTGTAAAGATGTACATTCAGATATGTATGATGATTCTTTCCGAGCCGGTGTGTTATAAACGTTGTTTTTATAGGACATTAATGTTTTCAGGCGATGTTAGGTACCTTAGATAGGTTGACAGAACATTTTCTTTTCGTTCCCGGGATTGTGTATACGCAATAAAAGGTGCTAACTTGTCAACTTTTCTCAATATACTCAGGGTAGCCAAGTGTTTGTTTCTCGTCTCATATGGCTGGTGCTCTGAAAGCAAAAAACATATTCTAATTCAACCTACTTCAATTAAAGTATTTAGTCGGACTGCGTTTATTAAAGAAAGTAGTGATAGCAGTCTGTTTGTACTAGCTGTGTTAGATCTATAAGTAAATAAGCATAAAAAGCAATAAAGTTATTTAAGTTTTAAATGATACTAGCTTTACACTTCCAGTAGTTTAGTACTTTTTGATAAATTTATTTTGTATTGAAAATCCCATCAGAAAGATCCTTAAAGCATCAAACCAATAGCTACGCGTAAATATTAGTTAGGCAGCAACTAGCGCCCAAGTAACTAAGTAGTAACTAGTCTTAGTTTTTAATAAAATTGTCCCCAAAATATGTGCGATACTAGATCAGCTATCTCCCATTTTGAAATACTGTATTTTAATCTAGTACCCTCAAATACTTAACAGAACTTGTTTCATCGCAATTGAGTATTTAAATTAAATGGATTTTAAATTGGACCCGCCATCTTGAATTTTAAAAACTAATCAGAGATTTGAAACTAGTTTACCTCTTCGGGAATAAGGGTTGTAACTTGCGATAGTTTTTTTTAATGATTACAATATGTTTTTACAGACTATGTTCATCCAATATGTTTAGTAGCACCCGGGAGCCCAAGAATAATTGTAGGAAATATTGCCGTCGTTTCCGGATGGGGTAAGACTTTAAATGGTGAGTATTCTATGGACGAGTAATATTCACATAAATAAGTTTTGAATACCTATCAAATTTTAAAACAATGCATGCATATTGCGTATTCTCTTCTAACATATTTATTATTTTCATGGTGGGAGCAACATGAAAGTTTATATAGCCACGTTTTGTTGACAAGATTATCTCGGCATAAGATCGCATAGACATAAGATTGAAATCGCTCTATTTACACAAGATGTAAACAAACCAAATAGTACGTGTTGCTAATGCATTAAATGCAGTCTGAAAGTGCCACCATATTCAGCACAGAGCGCATTCATGTTCCGTCAATAGAACGATAGGATGCGTGCATAGAGAGCATTCAATGAGTTTAATGTTTGTAAACAAGCCGCGACTAGTATTTTTTAGTGTTGTTAAAGTTGTTGTAGGAAAGACTATAAGAAACGGGAGGGTAAAATATGTTGTTAACCAAAAAAAAGAAAAAAAATTGGTTTCCCTGAAGGTTACTGCATGACTGGAAGTCCATAAAAACAGTTTCAAAAAATTTGTAATTTATAGCTGAACTTAATTAGAGACAAGGATGGTAGTATTGAGAAAGGAAAAAAAATGTTTGCTGAAAGTATGGAAAGTGTATTTTGAAAATTTGTTTTAAAAAGACGAGGCACAGATATCTAAGATAGATACAAGTAGATAAGTAATGAAAGTGAGGTAAGCATAGAAGAGATAGTAAGAGCATTGAAAGGTATAAAATAAGGAAAGGTAGCTGGATATGACAAGATTGATGCTGAAAAAGCAGGACAGGGAGTATGTAAGTTACCTCTTCAACTTGTGCTCGAGGAGTGGTCGTGTACCTATAGACTGGTGCAAATCCGTAATCGTACGACTGTCTAAGATAACAGGGTTGCAGCAAAATTATAAGAACCACGGGAACAACTCATGATTGTTGGCAAATTATATGCGAAAGTATTAGTTGAAAGATTGAGGGAAGAAACGAAAGAAATAATTTAGTGTGTGTGTGCAAGCAGGAGTTAGAAAAGGAATGGTTTTCATGCATCAGGTATTTTCTTTAAGAAAAGCAGTAGATTGGTGTTTGGCAAAAAGTCAAAACGTTCAATGTGCTTTTGTTGATCTGGAAAAAGCCTATGGCAGTGTGGTGATGTATGAGTGGTAGTCCACATTATCCATGTATGATGTGAGCGATAACACAATCTAAGAGCTATCATATCTTTAATCACAGCTAAAATATCTTTATTCGGGATTCTAGTGATATGTTCAGGAGGGGCACATACAGATTAGTTTAAAATTTGAAAAAGGTAATAGGAATTTGGAGCGTCATCTTAGTTGTTTAAACTAGTTATGGACAATCTTCTCAAAGATTTGAGAGAAAAAGAATGTAGTAAAGGAATAAGTGGGTTAAGCCTAGTTGGTAGTATGGCCGACTGCTGCGCAGAGGGTGTGGGTTCGATTCCCGCATTGGACAAACATGTAATTAAAAAAAAAAACCATTTGTGTTTGTCTTGCGTCTGGGTGTATTTATGTATAATATGTATGTATTTACAAAAAAAAACAGAAATATATATTTATCTGTATCCGTTTTCTGGTATCCATAACACAAGCTTTGCTTACTTTGGGGCCAGACGGCGCTGTGTGTAATGTCCCAAACATATTTATTATTTATTTATTTATTAAATTAGTAACCAAGAGTGTCTCCTTCATGTTGATGAAGGAGACACTCTTGGTTACTTTTCTCTTTACCACCTTTAATACACAATGTAATGTTCCTAGAAATCACCTTATTTTTTTTAAAAAAACACAAAATTGAGGACTTTTAACACACACGTGGTGCGCCCTATGCATTCATTGTAAAAAGCCATTCCGGCGCCAAGCTTCTAGCTCTACAAGCTTTAATATCACAAAATATAAAATATGTGGCTTGGCCGTTTTGCTACCGCCACATGGGCGTAAGGCGAAAAATTTTTTCAGTGTTTATTACTTTTCTGTTATAAATACAATCGTTTTTGTGGTAACGCAACGGCCAAGCCACATATTTTGACTAAGGGTCGGCTCATACCGAGACGCTATAAGGAATCATCGCTTGTTCGCGCGATGATCGCGAGGTCGCGTTTTATTAGGACAACGCTTTATGGCCTTAGTTGGGAGTTAGAAGCTTGGCTCTACATGAGATCTGATAACTTTTTGACAGTGCAAGTCATATAGTATTGACTTGTTATCATTTTACAAGAAAATGTTTTTAGTGGGATCGTATTTACTTTTTATGAAGTACTTTCTATAGGTACATTATTGTTTATACATTAAAATTAAACACAAAAGAGAATAATCCTTCATCTTTAACTCTCAAAAACATAGTTTCTTTATCATATTAAAACTGCATCGGGATTTTAGACAAAAGTTTTTATATGTTTAACATTTTTCAGGTCGCAAAAGCACATTGAAGCAAAAAGTGGACGTACCATTTTTCGATACCAGCGATTGTTTCCTCAAATATCGCAAAAAATTCAACATAGAACTAACAAACAGGCATTTATGTGCTGGAGGAGTAGTTGCCAAAGATTCTTGTGCTGGTGATTCTGGAGGCCCTCTCATGAGAATAACGCCTGGAGATATTTGGGAAGCCGTAGGAGTGGTGTCTTTTGGTTATGGATGCGGCAGAGATGGCTGGCCAGCAGTTTATACTTCTGTTGCAAGTTATGTCGACTGGATACATTCTAAAATGATAGAAACCAATGTATAAACATTAAATTTTATTTAAGTATTATAAAATTGTGATTTTTGTTATCGTTTTTAATAAAAATAAATATATTTGGACATTACACACAGCGCAGCCTATAATATTGAGCTCAAGAATAAAATTTTATTTATCACAAATTTTATTTTATTCGAAGAATTTTATCACAATTTTTTGATGAATTTAAAATTTTATGATAAAATAAGTTACGAATAACTTTAGCATTTTCGCAACCATAAACCTTAACATTTACTAAAACATAGACATACATATTAAAGCCGTAAGTATTTTTAAAGATTGTTTATATTTATGAATGTGATTCTTTTTGATCTAGGTATTCCGTTTTAATACAGTAACAATAGTCAGTTTGCATTATATATTTGAATTATTAAAAATAGATGCTTTTAAACAAAAATAAGTCTGATGTCACTCAAGGCGCAGTGACTACCAAACTAGCGCTGACAAATTATGTTTTTTATTTTCTCTTTGTAAAAAACATTTTTAAAATTTTACGAACCAATTAAGAGTTATTGACTATTTTTAGAATGTTATACATTTTTGAAATGTCTTTTGCACGAAAAGAAAATTTTGGAGGCGCTAGTAAAGTAGTTACTGCGACTTAAGATTGAAAACATAAATAATAAACATTCATACAAAATTACACAATAAATGTGAAATCTACAAAAAAGAAATGTAAGTAATAGAATTTTGGCTTCTGGCATTAGCATTTTCGTGAATTCGTTGATTTACAGATAGGATCACTCACGAACCATACCAAAGTACTTGGAGCGCGCCCTGCCCGGCAAGTTAGTTTAGTATAGTACATCATATTACATACTGGCGAATGTTCACGGTTAGAGCAGAGAGCTTCATAAAGAACACATCATGTTTACCAGTAACGTAATCTAAATATCGAGAGGGAAGGGAAGGAAGAAAGGATATAAAAGTGGCCGTTTTTAGTGAAATGCCAACTACAACTCACAGATATTATTTAGAAACTATACAAAACCTTCTAAAAATAGCTTATGACTAGCTTTATATTCGCTACATTTGGATTTTAGAAATTCGTTTTCTACGAAGAAAAAATAGAGGATATCTAATGGCGGCGCTAGTGGGGTGTAAGAGGGCCCTTAACACTAGCTTTTCACTAGTTCGATCGACGCAGTTTTCTTACGGCACTTCTTCGGTTATATGTAGTTACGAAGTTTGCTGTAGCAAGTTACAGTTTTTGATATAGTTAGTTGACGTGGAGTTCAATTAAGTATACTTAGTGTTCTAAACAGCAAAAATAATAAAATAGAAAAATAAGAAACTTATATAACTTATCTATAATATAATCTTACATTTTAGGCTTAAGTTCATTACATTTATATCAACAAAATAAAATATGATAAAATAAATTGCTTGCTAATACTATCTTTACCTGGTAAAATTAACTCCTAATACAAAAATCACCTAGCTTAAACTACTAAAAAATACTTTAATTTAAAGCATCCGTTTTCTGCTCATCAATTAAGTATTTTTTTTGTGGCTGTTTTGAAAATACACACCTCCAAACTTAGCAGTACGAAATGTAGGTGGCAGATTTTTCCAGCATTTAGTGGCTGCATATCGAAAGCCACGAAATGCTGTGGTTCTGTGCTGAGGCACTATGAGCAAATAAACATATATTTTATCATGAGCCCAAGATAATCTCTCATGTAGATACACATGTGTTCCCTTCTTTATAACTGCAAACATAAGTTTTGTTTTTGCTGTTAGTTTAAATAGGGTTGAGTTATTAAGATAGGGCGTTATGCATATGCATTTTGCACACGTTGCAGAAGACGCTGTGATTTGGCTAGCAAGCATGGTCCACAAACAACATCACTATAATTTAACTCTGACAAAACCAGCGACTCACAAAGCTTAATTCGTAAGTCAATACTTAGATAATTACGGATTTTGTAAAGAATTTTCAATCTGAAGGAACAGTTTCTCACTTTTTCAAACCCTCAAACTGTAGCTTGTTATCAAATAGTAAACCTTGAGTGCGCGCTTCATTCACTTATGATAAAGTATTATCTCTGATTTGAACCACACGATTTTTAATAGCTATATCCTCTGTTTGCTTGGTAAACCCTATGATCATATATTTCGATTTTAAAGGGTTTAGCACTAAGCTATTGGAATATGACCACTTTTGTATCCGTTCCAAGTCATCATTTAATTTTGTGTCTGAGATGTGTGTCAACTTTGGAGGAAAGGAAACAAAAATTTAAATGTCATCCACCTACATGTGGTTACTGCACTTTTGTATACATTTAGTGATGTTAATACTGTTCAAGATTTACAAAATTGGTCTTAGAACTGAGCCTTGAGGAACTCATCTAGGCACAGGATAAGCTGCAGAGGACATTTTTTCACTGTTGGATTTTTTTTTTTTCACTTTTTGATGACTTAGAGAAAAGACTTTTCCAAGATCTTAGATAAGTAACCCGTTACCCGGTTGATTGGTCGTTGTTCAGACTTCAAAACAGGACTATTTTTTTTAGGTATGGGTCTAACTAATGCTAACTTTAATAAATCTGGAAACAAAGAGGAATCAGTTCATTTTAATAATGTGGGTTATGGCTTCTAGAGTTTGCGGTAATATTAACAACAACATCGAGAGACTTATTCGATCTACTCCTAAAGCATTGGAATGTACTTGTTTTATTATTCGAGCTACTGTATCAATTGTCACTGGCTTAAGTTAGAATATCCAAATCTATGAAATTCAAAATATGTAAGATTAGATATTGCAAAATTTCCTCTACCTGGCACATTTAGAAAATGTCTGTTTAAATCGTCTGAATTGTCAAAATGTGCAGGTAAGGTGAATTCAGTGTTATCGAGTATAACTGTTTAGGTTTTTCCAAAGGGTTTGTGAGTCCTTTCTCTTCTTGTTTATGTTCTATGTTCAAAATAAACTCGTTTTTCTCTTCTTGTTTATGTTCTATGTTCAAAATAAACTCGTTTTTCTCTTCTTGTTTATGTTCTATGTTCAAAATAAACTCGTTTTTCGTTTCCTATGCTCTTAAGGTCTTTGTTATATTTTTTATGGACTTCTAATTTTGTTTTTTGATATTTATTATATTATTTGTAAGCCACAAATAACCTTTTCCTCAAATAACCGTAGCTTTTTGGGGGCGAGCAAGTCAAATAATACATTTATAAATTCGTTAAAAGTGTTTATCATTTTATTAAAGTTATTCAAGAGTCCCAATTACCACAATTTAGGTCACGATTAAAATAATTCAATTGAATGTCTTTGAATGGTCTGAACGTTAATTGACACGCCACAGGCTGTATGTGCTTGAAATGACACTCAACTGAAAAAAATGTAACAAACTGTCAATGCACTTGGTCAATCCTTGGATGCTAAAGTATCTTCCTACTATAAGTTTCATCAAAATCAGTTTACTGATGTTGCCGTAACAATGTCGGAACGATGAGCAGAAGGTAAATAGGAAAAGAAATAGTATTTAAATTAATTAGTATTTAAGTATTTAAATAATATTTAAATATTTCATATATTTTTGAGCACATGTTAGTGAGAATTAAAAGGCAAAGCCACTCTTATGATAAAGCGATGTACAGAATAGGTGGGATGTGAAGGAGACGCTAATTCCTCTGTCACTACTGTCCTATAATTCACCTTTCTGACTTCAGGACATCTGATACATATAATTTTTTACGCCATAAATTAACCCTAAGTTTATAATTTAAAGAAGTCTTTAAAACTAAAAAATTAGGTCTCTAACCGGTAACCTAACCGAGATGCGCAGAGTAAACCTCAATAGAATTGCCGCTGTGTTTAATGTAATCTATCACTAAACTGTGTTGTTTGACAAAAGCCGGTATAAGTAAATATGACCTAATACCTTCTGCAACCAACTCAATTAGTGCTTTCGTGACAAATGGACAAGGTCTATTGGGAACAATAGCTTCTGCATTTCATGTACCACACCAAATCAGAGTCCAACAGACAGGTCAATGGTGATAGAAGTATTCGCAACCACATCCCATGGGTGGGAGCCCTCTCCGGTCATCGCTTTGTGCGCGGGTTACGCCATCCATTACTGTGGCTTTGTCTCTATCTCTCCTAAAGTTGCGCGAAAACGCTGCGAGCAGCGAATACGCATCACGTGAGTGCAATATGATAAAAACTTTTTAACAAAAAAAAAACACCCGGCTTCAAAAAGATGTACTAATATAAAATATAGTTTCATGCAAGTGAAGTGTGTTATAAACTGTAAGGTATAGACACCAACTTCCAACTGTAATTCAGATCAGATTTTTTTTAAATAAGTAATTATTTTAACTTTTTTAGTGCATCTTTTTGAAGCTGTTCGTTATTTTGTTAAAAAGCCCGTACGAGTTTTTGATTAAGTCGGAGGTAGAATTGCATGACCATCCCGTTCATGTAAAAGGTTCCTTTTTAGTATGAGTGAGATAAATAAGTCAACCTTCATTTAGTAACATTACAGCAATGGATTTATGAATGAAAACATATGAAACCTAATGGATCTCGTAGGGACCACATTGTAAAAAGTTGCAATCGGTGCGATACGAGACTCATAGTATCTCGTAAGGGTCTCGTACAAACCCTCATAAAAAAATATTAGTTTTGTGCCGACTTTTGTTGAATCGAAAAAGATTGCGTCAAATATTGCAGTTATCATTTAGAAGAGTAATAAAATGGCTGCAAATGAGACATGTGTTTATGATTAGTTCATTGAAAATTCATGATGCTTGGTTAAAAAAAAAATTAGGATTAGGAATGAATGAGAAGAAGAGATAAAGAAGCCAGAATGTGTGCACAACAGTAGTAAAAAAAAAAGAATAGATTACAGTGACCAGATGTCATCTTACTATAAGACCCTCAATACAGAAATAAAATGGTATCGCAAAGTAATGTTGGAGTAACTTTTGGAACTGCTTTAGCAAATACATGGTTCTTCTACAAAAAGAAAAGTGGACAAAAGATGCTTTGAAGCACAAAAAAAAGTATTAAAAAATTTACGGGAAATGTACGAAAAATTAATGGAAATATAAAGACGACGACTGATATAGTCTTGAAATATGTTCAGTACTAAGGAAAAACGCTGTACTGGATGCTACGAGAAGGTAAGACAAATAATGACAAGCAGAGCGGCTTTTCACCCTTATTTATCAAAAAGTAAAGCAATTCAAAGGGTTTTATGTCCAGTGCAATTAAACTTTGTGTTTAAATTGTTTTAATGAAAAACGTTGATTTTTCATAAGTTCCTACTACTAAAAATAAAATGATTACAATTATCGATATTGGTGCTTTTTATTTAATTCCCATCACTACTGATTCATCGACTTTTTTAAAATCGGTACATCACGAGACCCGTTCATTCTTACAGTGCATTACGAGATCCAATAGATCTTGTATTCTTGTTAAGGGACACTTTGGATATTTTTTATTGGATCTAAGGGCGGGACGGTATAAAAACCAATTCATCTATTATATCTATCGATACATGTAAGAAAAAATTAATACTCGAGTAATTTCATAAAATTATGCCTATTTAAAGTGAACAATCCCTACGAGACTCAAAGAAGCTCGATCCGTCATAGCTAGATAAACGGTAGCGATATCATTTAAGTCTCCTTACGCACCAAGTGGAAGGTACCACAAATTTGCCCACGCAGTGAACGTGTTAATCGGTCGAACATCACCATTCACAAAACCATTCACCACGCACGATTTTTTACATTTTACTCGATAAACTCATTACAAAAAACCTCGTTTCTAATACAATTTTCTTTAGATCTTTAAAACTATAGGCTATTTAGCGATAATTTTAAAAATGATTGATAGGCAATAACAATATCTTAGCAGTTCGCAGAGACCGAGAGTATATAGGACCGCACTTGGATGGCAGACGGCTGTTCCTCGAGCGCTGCGCCTAATGAATGGAATTGTCAGTCAAAATCCTGGTCTCGACTTATTTCCCTTTTTATCTAATAAATTTCAAAAAATTATAATAAATCAATGGCCTTTTAATTATAAAGTATATAATTAACGTTTCTTGTTTTTTTTTGTATTTATTATTTGTGTGTTATGTATAAGGTTTTGTATGGACGAATTGGAAAACTGTAATTCATACTAATGTTATAAATGCGAAAGTAACTCTGTCTGTTACCTCTTCACTCATAAACCGCTGTACCGTTTATAATAATAATTGCCATGGGGATAGTTTGAGTCCCGAGAAAGGCTACTTGAAAGCCGTTGAAATCCTAAACCGATAACCAAATTTAGAGTGGTCGGAACCGCAGGCATAAGCTATGTCTATATAAAATAAATTATAAATCAATTGATAAAAATTTATTCAGTAGCAAGGACAGTATTCAGTAGTAGGTACTTGCTACACGAGCAACTTGGGATTTTTTTTTATATTTGAGACTTTAAATACGTGAAGATTATTATTGTGTTTTAAAAAAAGCAGTTTTTTAGCGATAAAAAACAAACCACTGGACCGATTTTGCTCACACTCATTTCAGATCTAAGTGATGACGTGGTATCGATTGATATGGTGGAGCAATTTGGTCCATTGATTCTTGAGATATCGAAGGGCAAAAAGCTAACATACATACACACACACACACACACACACACGTTTCGCTAGGCTACAATTATATATGACTCCTTCGCAGCCTAGTTGGTAGTGTGGCCGACTGCTGTGCAGAGGGTGTGGGTTCGATTCCCGCATTGGACAAACATAAATGTGATTGTGTTTGTCTTGAGTCTGGGTGTATTTATGTATTATATATATATGTATTTACAAAAAAAATAGTAATATATATGTATCTGTATCCGCTGTCTGGTATCCATAACACAAGCTTTGCTTACTTTGGGGTCAGACGGCGCTGTGTGTAATTTCCAAAAATATTTATTTATTATTATTATTTATTTATATTTATTTATATAGCGCTGTCTCTTTTGTCTCTTTTCTAACGTCTCGCCATAGGCGCACTATTAGAAGTAACGTCTACGCGAGTATTTGATTTAGAAGCTTTTTTTAAAACAATATCGAGAAGCACTGTACCTACATAATGCTAAGTTATTGCTTATTGAAAAGTTGAATATATTTTAAAATAACCATTTGATTGCTTTTTTAAACCACCAAGGTGGCAAACAAGTTTACGGTCTGCCTGTTGTAAAGCGGTCACGGCAGCCTATGGGGGCTTACAACACCGAGGGCATTATGCGCCAATTAGATATTACTTAGTTGTCGACCCTTTGAAAATCTAATTACATCCTTCTTGAAGAACCCCATATTTTAGTCTCTAGAGAAAACCTTGGCAGGGAGATCATTCTACAACTTAAGCATGCTTGGAAGAAAGTCTGAAACCCTTACCTTACGATACCATTTAGGTTCTAAGGTGAGAAGATAAATTTCCTGGCGGTGCGATAATAGAAGTAGCAGTGGGCATCATTTCAAACAATTCTTCAGAACACAGCCAATTATACAAGCAGTAGAACACACATAGGGAGGCAAGGCTTGCTTATCTTAGTCATTATACGACCCACTGCACAGCAGGCACAAGCTCCTGTTTGGAGTACGAGGCTTAGGCTTAGTCCACCGCGCCGACCCAGTGTAACTTTGGCTGACGTTTGTCAATCTAGTGGCCACTTGACTCGTAGTGTCCTCAAACCACCCATAAGGCCGCATACTTAGCTCAACGACAGCTGTGATAATTTGTCAACATTTATATGGAAATATTTATTATATAAATTCCTAATAAATTGATTAAAGGATGCAGAGTTTATATAGTCCAGGTATTACCCGCTGCCGTGATGTAAATTTCTTGCTAAAGGATGAAAGTTTCCATTCACGTAGATCAATATGAAATTCCGAATAAAACCATTCAGTTTTATCTGACTACGAAGAATGATTGATTTAATTAAATTCTGCATTATTATTATGTATTCTACACTAAATTGTACTAGGTACGAATTTGGCATGGCACTAAATACGTATCACAACTCGTTTGTCGAGAATCAATCTCAATTTATTAGTAGAAGTCAATGATTTATTTTAAAACTAATTACTAACATTAAACAACACGGAGTAAAAACTTTAGTAGCTACAAGTAAATATTACCAATAATTACATTGACGGTTACCAATGACATTTACTTATTTTGTATTAACTAACAGAAATAAAACTACTCTTGTTGGAATAAAAAAGTGGTTTACTAAAAACAAGTACAATTTATTGGAATTTAAATAACGTAATATGCTTAAAATAAGCCTTAATTACACCGATAGATCCTGATAAAGCTCTGTGATGCGGAGCGGTACCTTAGAGATGAAGGGCTGCAGCGGAAGGTGCGCCAAATTTGTTGAGCTTAGGGTCACCAATTGTGGAATCTGTGGAGCGGCGGTAAAGGGGAACTCCCCGCAAGGTGAGTAGTTATGCATAGAGAACGCCTTGTTTGAGAAATTTGAACTGTCTAACTATCAAGGTTCATGAGTTGAGTTCAAGGACAGCGAAGTTTTAGTAATAGGGTAAAAACTGGAATGAAGATTTTTTTTAAACTCACTAAGAGTAATAAATTTAATAATGAGTGTTGCCTCCTCTAACCCGAATGACCTCTTCCATTCGAAAAAAAACACTCACAAACTTGCGCCTTTATAATATTGGTGTGATAGAGCTAGGATGGAAATTGATGGGACTTACCACGTTGCGATGACAATGCCGGTTGCCAAATCCTGATGTTTGAGTGGCCACTCACTTAAATCCATAACACAAGTACCTTTTCACAATCTAAAGGCATAGAATTTCAGCACAAAACATTCAAGATTAAAGTATTTTATAGAATATTTATAAAAAGAGGAACGATGCGCGACAGAACAGAAATCAATTTGAAGACATCTTGTATCAGCTGATTGGCTATTGACTCCTATACGTAATAGTGAGTTAGAAAGGGATAGACATAGGAAGTAAGATATGATAGAAGGAGATGGATAATACATACAACTGTGCATTATAATATTTTATAAAATTCAGATATCGAATTTTCAAAATAGCCTAACCAGTACATATTTTGCAATCAGGTATTTTTTATTTATAATTATTTCTTTTTATTTCCAGCTCTTTAGTTTTAGTTTTTTTTGCCTTATTTTTGTCGACTCGCGATTGACTATTTTGTGTACCCTATAACAATCAGGACCTTACATTTCAGACCTGATTCATCGAAATCGGTTTAGCCGTTTAGACTACAGGAGGTCTTCATGGAATGGACACACCCACATACATACATATGCGCGAAAAACTTTAACCTGGCTGGCTGAAACCTTATCCGCCTTCTACTAGTTTTTCATTACCTAATTATATCTTAATTAGAAATGATCGAGTTGGCAATGGGGTTGGCGGTGTTGCCGATTTATCAGAAAAGTCATATACCTGTTAAAATAGCTTTAAGATCCCACAAGCACAGCGTTACTGCAGAATACTTATTTGTAGAAATTGACCTTTTCTCCTTGGGGTGGTTTATTGTCCTCCAAATAAAGATGACTTTTCTCAGCTTGACGTTACCTTGGAAACTCTTATATCAGATTACACACGACTGGTAGAAACGGGAGACTTTAATTCGTGTTTGCTCGGAAAAGATTCGAGATTTCTCAAGTTAAAGTCTTTTATAGAGTTAGTCTGACCCTCTACTAGTCCATATTATCACACCCAAAAGGAACCTAATCGTATCCTACGGTCATCTGCTCCAATTTTTTTCCCTATATGATCTGATTTTTGCTTCTTTAAAATTAAAATTCCTAAACTCAAACCTAAGGTAATTCTACAACGAAATCTTACGGCTATTTATTTACATCAGCTTACAAATCATGCTAAGGCCATGAATTGGTTCAAACTGGATAAACTTGCTACTGTAGATGACAAGGTCGAATTTTTCAACAAAGAAATAACTCCAATGTGACTAGTCAAAATAAAACAATATCCAACTCCATGGTTAACAAGAGATATTCAGAGAGCTATGGCAAAACGAGATTATATGTTTATAAAGTACAAATGCCAGAGATCTCTGGATAGCTGGAACAATTCTAAAGTTGCAAGGAATATAAGCAACCAAATGTGTAGGAATGCTTCTCCGACAGGATTCTGGAAATGACTGCATTCAATAAGTATTGGCTAATCTTAGAATTAAAATACTGAATTAGCACTTAATATCGATCAAGACACTTACACTAAATCTGAAACTGTCCAATATATTGATAGCATTACTCAATCTCTCACTCCTCTCCTGAAGCTGAAGTCAAAAATATAGTTTTGTCAACTAAGTCCAAAATTTTTTAATTTTAAAGCATTGATGCGTATAGATGAGGCAAGAGAGGTATGCCAGGATCGTAGCAAGTGGCAGACTTTGGTCTCTGCCTACCCCTCTTGGAAACAGGTGTGATGTTATGTATGTATGTATGTATGTAAGTCTACGCAACATGTTATTACTTATACTAGATATTATCTTACCCTTTATAGCACATATTGTAAATTTCTCACTATATTCTCGTCAATTTCCTGAATCCTGGCGTAGGTCATTTGTTATTACCCTTCCTAAAGTTCCCAACCCTATATTACCTAATTATTACCGTCCTATAACCATTTTGCCTTTCCTTCCGAAGATCCTTGAATCGGTTGTACATCGTCAACTAACAGAATTTTCAACTAAATCAAATCTTTTCAATCTGGATTTCGTGCTGGCCAAAGTACAACCACAGCACTTTTAAAAGTCTCAGAAGACATCAGATTATAAAACTTTACTGGTCTGTACAAATTTAGGAGATTAGTCGCAAATTTTATGCCTCTTTACATTGGATTTAGTGTTTCTTGCCAATTTCTACTAAAATTTCTCTAGTGCATTAATTTTGTCTTCCCATTCTTGACTTGAAGAAAGGACAAACTACGTCAGGGTAGTTTTTTAAATTTCTACTGTTAATTTCTATTTTATGTATTTTCCCCTTTTCTATGTCTCTAAAGTTTAAAACATTGTAACTTAGGGCTCCCTTAAGTCTCCTTAGAAGACATAAAACAGACAGACGTTGTCCATTTAGGTACGCCACTAACACCTATGGAGGTAAGTTAAGTCGCCTTATAGTAATTTGGGTTAGATTGTACCTGTCGAAACACGGCTTAAATTTGAAAATGCAAAAAAAATATTTGAATTAGTCTTTAAGAGTAAGCATGTACTCCATACATTATTTTGATACTTTTAAAATACTACTCGCAAATATTTTTTTTCTACACCATGTTCTTGGTTGATTTTACCTACCACTAAAATCCTTATTGTGGTCCTGGAGTCCTCTCCGGGCCTATTGGTGAGACGCAATGACGAAAAGATATGGTGCATACTGGTAAGTAGACGGTGAGCGGCAGCATCCGTTTGACTTAACCACGTGTACGCGACAGTGGCGCCAAGAAATGGACAGAATAGAGGCGGAAATGCATCAAATTCACAACCACGCTCTCTCACAACCCGGAGAGGACGTAGGGGCCACAATAGGCTAGATTGCGTAAATACGCGGTTTTTGTACAGCTTTTAAAGCAAAACTTATAGGATCTGAAAGAAATCGCGTATGTCTAGGGCATAACCTCATTGGATGTTTTTTATATATTGTGTAAGTCAAAAATTTGGCCACAAACGGTAAAAACGTTAAATTCCACACAAGAAAACAGAAAGTTTCAAAAAAAGAACGTCATTATGGTGTTATTTACTTAAGAATTACGGAACGATTACATCTTAGTAATGAACACACGGCCACACACAGTAATGTACACACGGCCACACACATTCCATTGGGCAGCGACGTTCAGCAATAAAAAAATCAGCCAAGTGCGAGTCGGACTCGCGCACGAAGGGTTCCGTACCATTATGTATAAAAACGGCAAAAAAATCACGTTAGTTGTATGGGAGCCCCCCTAAATATTTGTTTTATTTTAATTTAATTATTAATTTTTAAAGTAAATCTATAAATGAATATTTCAAGCGTCTACCTGTTGCCGTTATCAATATCGAGCAAAAACAACACGTTCGTTGTATAAGAGCCCCCTCAAATATTTATTTTGCTCGGTTTTTTAGTATTTATTGTTATAGCGGCAACAGAAATACAATTCTTGTGAAAATTTCAACAGTCTAACTACCACGCTTCATGAGATACAGCCGTGATAGACGGACGGACGGACGGACAGTGGAGTCTTAGTAATAGGGTACCGTTTTTTACCCTTTGGGTACGGAACCCTACAAACAAATTAACACACTTTCACAAATATATATTAATTAGAATTAAGATCGGTTTAATTAAATAAATTAGATAAATAAGTTTAGTTGATAGAAGTCATACTTACATACGATCTGCGATATATTTATATTTGCTAAGATGACTAATACACTGGTTGTCATAAAATATCACAAGAAAAACCCACTACCGCAAAAAAACTGTAATTGTCGTACCTAATGACGTTTTTGTTTGTGTGAGTACTACGTCATCATCTAAATTTATTACATCTTAAATTTTGTATCATGTCCTGAACATATAACTGATGTGCTACCGGGGTTTATGTTTATAATTAATTAATATGTTTGTATGTTTCAGGCTTACCACAATTAGATTCATTAATTTCCCGATATTTCGGCACAGTTGCATGCGCCACCTTCTTGCACAAGTAAACTGAATTAAATAAATCAATATAAAAATATACATAACTAGCAATGTTTTTATGCAATGATTATTGCAGTGATATTTTTAGCAGCCAAAGCTAGCAATTTTAAAAATACTACTTTTCGCCAGCGGCTTCGCCCGCCCAAGATTTGGTTATCGGCGTGAGACTGAAGAAGATTGTTAAAGCAAGTTATACCTGCAGATTTAGTTCGTTTATATCGTGGAATTCAGTTATAGTTACTTCCGAGGAAACTTTCCGGGATTAAAAGTAGCCTATTAGCGGTTAAAGCGGGATTGAGTAACAAACATTTAAACTTTTGCATTTATAATAATAGTCGGAAGGGATGGGACAATATATATAATATATGCCAGAGGCTTTACCTCGCTTAGTTCGGTTATCGGCGTGGAACTCCTTAATTATGCTTATGAGGTTTGCTACAGCTGGAGTTATAGTTCGTTTAAGCTCGGTTATAGTTTTTCCAGCGGGAACATTAAATTTCGGGGGATGTGGCATTTATGTGTTATCTAGGGTGTCAGCTACCTCGATACAAAATTTTATCAAAATTGTTTCAGCCGTTTGAGCGTAAAGAATTAAAAACAACATACAAACACAATCACAAACTTTCGTCTTTATAATATTAGTGTGATGTATTTAAAAAAACCTTCGAATCTTCGTGTCTTCGAAATATCATATATTGTAAGCTCTATATTTAGCTACATCATCAATATAAACAAATATTATTTTTTTCGTAGCAAAGATAAACCTCGTGAAGGGATTAGAACTTGCAATGCATTTGTTACAAAGCTGTCATAATACTTGCAAATTTGTACCTTGTTAGCTTAGTTGGCAGGGCACCAAGACGGAGTTTAATGGTTGCAGGTTCAAGTCCTGACTCGAGTTTTATCTTCGGTAGCGCTGAAAGTTGGTTATACAAAAGTGTTCTTTTTAGTATTTGAAATTGAAATTTGAAATCAAACCCTTATAAAAAAAAAATATAGTGTAGTACCTGCAGTTCATGTTAACAGTCCTTATGGTAGGGAGGATTCTGAAGTCGCTGGACATGTATTCCACATTTCAAATTTTCATTACATATACTCACTAAGTGTATAGTGGTGTCCTATAAGGCGTCCAAGGTGGATATCTATCTTCAGCCCGAGTGTTGTCCCCTACATAGACGGAATCACACAAATCACTAAATGTACCTCATCATTGAGTAACAGATTGGGGAACACCGCAGGTTAAAATAGAAACAACAAACTTACTCGGCTCGGTTCAAAAAATGTAAATAAAATCGGAGGCTACTTTGAAAATAAAAATAATGGAAGTAAGTTAATCAAACCGTATTTTGGTATTATCAGAATGAACACTAAATAGCACTGCTAGAACAACTCTAAATTCCTGATTTTAGTTATCCTTGTATATACCTACTCTGTGACAATAGGCAACTAACCACCAAAACAGATTTAAAAAAAGCTTAACAGTCGATTCGGTAGGTGGCGCTCTGGCAACTTTCTTTTGTTGAATAAACGCAATTCAAAATAAATAAAAAGAAGGTTATTTTGAATTGTTTCAATTTTGTTGAATATCCGAGTTTTGATTGGTAAAAACTTTTTGGTGAATCATTCTTCAATATTTAATATATAACATAATTTGATTTAATCCTGTTTTCTTTGAAAAGGTACGTTACTATTTTTTTTTCTTTATTGACTTTATTTTGTTTTAATGGATCTATATTCTTAGTTAACTTACTTTTGTTTATTTATTTTTCTATGTAAAACGTGATATTTTACATGTTTTGCCTAAGAAATCATACATATGACAATAAACACTACACTGCATCCAGCCATCGTCAGCAGATTGAAATTCATTTTAATATTTCAAGCGATCAAAGCGTAAGGTGCATGCTACACATTGTTTCCTAAAGTAATTGCTAGTTCTTCTTCGCCATCTTCAAATTCAAGTAACACTACTAGAAATACGTGTAGTAGGTATTTAAAACTCATGCAGTAATTCTGATATTGAATCTGAAAACAGAGCTGAATGTATTGTCAATGAGAATGCTATACAGTCTCAAAACGCAAAATTCTATGGAAATTCCAATGAACAGACTAATGAAAATGTGAAATGAGGAAGGAAGAGGCTGAGGATTGAATCAACATAAAAATCAAAAGCAAAAGTTCTCAGAATTCAGGTAAAGCCTATCAATCTTTATCAAAAACAAAAACCAAAAAGCAGTATCTAAAAGGAGGGTTCGAGCGCCTTATGTCACAAAATGCAGACAACGATGTCATGTTCATACTGATGAAAAAACAAACAAAATGATCCGCTATTTCGCCTTGCTTTTTGGCTTTTGTTCAGCAGAGGGAATTTATAGCCAGGTACACTCAAAAAATACACATAAACCTCTTACAGATAAGCTCTTAATGAAGCATTTCTAAAACTTAAAATTTATTGATCTCTGAAGTGCTATATGCATATACTAAAAGTAATAAGCATTATAAGTTAATATTATTTTGAGGATTTTTGAGATTTCAAATTTTGAAATTTAGATTTATATAAAAACTTAAAGGTGTATTTTAATTTTAGCTTTAACATTTGGATACTGATTTGTCGGTTTTCATGATTATTTTATTAATTTGACTTTTGGTGAACACAAAAGTGTTTCTTATAATTTTAATATGACTTTTCCTGACATCCTGACGAGTAGTAATACTATTATTTTTACCGACACAACAACACTAAAACTACTTGATAATAGATGGCGTTATTAAAAAAAACGAGCAAAGCTCGGTTCCCAGGTACTTAATAAATTATACATCATAGTATATTTGTGATTCAATAATTTTTAGGACTAATATAATGATATTTGATTACTTTTCGTCAAATTCATTTAGATGTCAATCGAAAAGAGCTGTTTGTACAATTACTATTGTTTTTTAATTTCTAATACAAGTTCAACCCAAAATGACGGTTTAAAACTATGTCAACTCTAAATATGGTTTATTTTTTTTATATAAAGGGCATTTTCAAATATAACAACTCAAAACTTGTAACTGTTGGTAAAACTAACCGATTCTTAATTCCAGTTTATATCCCATTATCATATAATCCCATTTTAAAATGACTTTTTTTCACCTACTGAAAAATGTTTGCCTTTTCTATCTGTTTGTTTAGATCTAGGTGTGCGATATATTAAAAATTCCTATAATTAAAGATCTGTATTCTCCGTTCTTATTCAAGGTAGCCCCTTAAACTTGGAAACAGTTTTGTATAGAGGTGTTTATACATAAAAAATGGTGATATACGGATTTAATTACGGAACGCTAAAAATGCGGAAAATAATAAAATTTAAGTTTAAAAGTATACAAGGATAAACCAATTAATTTCCTTTTAAAACACGAATCTGGTGTGTACAACAACTTTAAAATATTTTTCTTACTTATATTTTATGCATATTTTATTGACCAATTGTTTGCAACTTCTAAGTAAGGCAATCAGAATCAAGGAAAAAAAACTCTGCAAAACATGTTGTTAGCAAAATTCTGTGTGCATAAATGTAAAATAAAAAGAAAGATTATTTAACACCAACACAAAACTTCAAAAAAACTGGGTGAAAAGCTTAAGAAAAATTAAAAAGACTTTTCTCCAATGACGTTTCTACTACTATGGAAGGAAATAAAAAACCAGACATTTGTCACAATTGAAATCATTATAAAATGGAACCAATGAAAATATCTATATCTATGACCTTTGTGATTTAAAACATTTACTTTATGAGTTGGTACCATGGTTTCGACCCTTGGAAAACCTATTCCCGTAACAAATATAAAAACACTGTGTGTTAATCTTAAGGTCTATCTGTGAACTGTTTTGGATAAATACCGTAGATAAACAGTCTGTAGGTAGTTATTTATAATTAGTATAGCTTCAAGCTACGCTAGGGTAGAATTGGGCAATCGGAAGTGAGAAAAAAGGTAGAAACTTGATATTACTCAAATCTGGCAACTTGATCTACTACTGAAAGGGGAAAGCAACTAACCCAAGGTCATATTGAATTCATGATCTTCCATCGGAGATTTTTCCATCATCAAACCCAGAGCATAAATTCAGATTCAGAGATTTAGAATCATATCAACAAGCTATTTTTGATGGTAATTACGAATTCAAAGTAGGTTTGATGACTTCCAGCCCTCCGAAAAAGCTATAGTTAGTAGAGGGTTTTAGAATCAATAAATAATTACGCTCCACCAGGGCCAGGGCATAAAAAAGACATAGACAAGTATAAACGGCTTCCTTGTACCTATAGCGTTTGTAGACAACAAAAAGATCTTTGATTTTATTGAGACCTAGTCGTATAGAGAGAATTTATTGGTGAAACCATTACTATATGTGCAACGAGGTATTAAAGTACTTGTTGAACAGAGCCGCCTTATGTATTCGATAAAGAAGAGAAGAAAAGTAGAAGACTAGTTATTTTTCTGAAACTGTTCACTTTTGTGTTAAAATAAATAGAAAAAGTTGATTTACCAACAGGTGATTAAAACGAAAATCCTCCTACTCCTCCTCCTTTAAACGTCACAACACTTCCGGTTATTTTGGAAATAGTAGCCGAAAAATTGTTGACCTCGGGCAAGAAATGCTATGAGTTTATTGGGAACAGTCGAGTAAGCCAGACTCTAGAATTTGAGTGAAAATGTATGCAAGTACTTTTACAGGTTTCGAGAGGCAAGAGGTCTTGCACTTGCATTAATTTTTCTCTCGAATTACAGAGTCTGGCGTATTCAAGAAAAGTTCGTGTGACTTAAAGCGGTTGGAAAATTGCGTATCATTTTTCTATATAACTGTTAGAAGTTAGCTATTAAGCTACTTATTTTTCTACTATACTGCTCGACATCGCCAGGGAATTCAGCCTTACACCTAAAACCTAAATGGTCAAGTACAGTGCGGTTTTAAAGAAACTTCCTCCAGCGAACGCTTAGGTTGTGGAATGAGCTTCCTGCCAAGGTTTTCTCAAAGGACTACAGTATGAGGTTCTTTAAGAAAAAAGGTATTAGATTTTTGAAGGATCGGCAACGCGTGAATGATGCCCAGGTGTTGCAAGCGACTATAGGCTGCGGGGACTGCTTACCATGCGGACTGCAAGCTTGTTTGCCACCTTATCGGGTTAAAAAAAACTGTAAAATGTGCTGATATTAATAAAAAATAAAAATAAAATTTTATAATGTTACTTTAGGTGTTTATATGCTGGATATTGAACACGTTCATCAATCATAGTCTGACATTAATATTTTATAAGCTAAAGCTAGGTATTAGGAGAATAAATTGTGTTATTTTTTGATCTTAATATTGACATGCTTATATTATTTAATTCTTACTTCTTTCTAAAATTAATGTCATTAAAATTATAGGTACTTAAATTTCTATTAAATATAGAGTAGTTAAAAAGTAAAGTTTAAATTGGATAAATTATGAATCTGCTGCATGTCTGTCTCAGGTAAAATGTTTGTAACATTATAAACATTGTTTAATTATGTACTACAATCTGTAAGTCAGTAAATAAATAAATAAAATTACTAAGGTCTCTTATGAACGTCATGTCCAGTCAAAGCTAAAAGAGAGAGAGAGAGAGAGAGAGAGAGAGAGAGAGAAAAAGCGCTAGATTCGTTTTAACCTGTCACACTTATGCACCGCTGTGATTATTTCTATCATCAAAGCATCCGTGCAGATGCAAGGCAGCCATCGTATATACGTATATTATGTATATCCACATCTCAGGCATGTTCACCGTGCACGTTGACTCAACATATATGGTAGTTCGAAACCTGAGTAAGGTTGCTACTTTCCAATATACAGCTTTACTAACCTATATCCATAGCGTCAGTGCAGTCACTACTGATTTTATATCAAACTTTGTGTTCGGAAGATCAAATACACAACTCGACACTGTGTACCCTATATCTGAATATTATAATAATATCATAAAGTATTAAATTTTGTTTCATTGTTTCTAAACAAATTTAAAAAATCGATTAAGTGCGATTCGGACTCGCGCACCGTGAGTACCGTACCACAACTTACGTTATTTACGAATACAAACTAAAACTAAAACGGTGCCGCTAAGCAGTCATCCATCCAATGAGTGACCAAGCACGACGTTGTTAATTTTGAACATCGTTTTCAACAATCAAATCTGTTACTAGTAGTTTCTCTTAATAATCGCTAAATAGCGCTGATAAAATTTGAGATGGTGATAACACGGGCCCGTCACACACACTGGTTTTTATTATTTGTTGTTTATACTTCAGAGCTCACACTACAATCACGGCAAGTTTGAAGCAAGAATATATTAATGTTGTTACGAAAGAGCAAAAACAACCAAAACGTGTTTCTTGTATGGAGGTCGCCCTAAATTTTTATTTATTTAACTTTTTATTATTTATTTGATTATCAGCCATTATAACACATATTCTGCGAAAATTTCATACTTCTACCTATTTTGGTCTTAAAGATAGATCCTTTAATCGTCGGAAAGAAAGACAAACAGCGTAGGCTCCTTTGTCACCCTTTGGGTACGGAACCCCTAAAAATTAGGTTAGAGAAGAATAACTAAAAATTAATTAGGATCCGATTAAAAATTTCGTACAGCTAAAAGTTAGTGTGTAATAGAAAAGATCTGACATTTTATATAAAAATAGCGTAAGTACTTATATTTTTGTTTAATCTGTCTATCACAGTTACTACTTCTATATCTTTTCCCTTCAACCAGTAGGAAGTATTTCTTACTCTTTGTCACTAGTTCCTATTTGCTAATATTTCCTCATGTGGTTTCTTATCTTGTAGAAATTATGTTGGCTTTTGATAAAGTACTAAGAAAACAATTTTTAATTACAATGTCAAATATGTATGTAAGAAAAATAAAGAATCATATAGATATATAAATGGATACGCTTTATTGAACAATATTTCGATTAAAGTTGGAGACACTACTGCCAACTCGTTAGATTTTGGGCTAAATAGATTTACAAAAAGGGCTAGATTTTCCCAATAAATTTAAAAAAGGGCAAAATTTCTATCTTAAAAAAATTAATAAAAGAAGTGATGTTTTGAGAACAATTTTTTGTATGATTACTTACTAAATATATGTACTATTAAAGTATGTACAGCCTAATATTGTTAATATAAGACAAAGACGAAACTGTAGTTGCATTTCTGAAGAGATCGCAAGTGAAGCAGCTACCTATCTCTACAATTCGTGTAAGAGGGAAAGAGACAGGTACTTAGTTTAGTAGTGAAAAAATCCTATGTCTATGGTTAAGACTAATGTATTCCAGCGAGTGTGTGGCCCGCTTGAGCGCGTTTAGTTTTTTTTTTTCAGGCATTAGTTAGTAAGACTATACACGATTTTGGGGCTAAATAAATAAATTAAGGGGTAAAAAAGCATAAAATGGGCTAGAAAGGGCCCAAAAGGACCAAATTGGCATCACTGGAGTTTATTATATAACAAAAGTATAATTTGGCGATCTGATTGCTTAAGAGCGGTTAGATAATATACGATCACTAGTCGAGTCTTTGTTGGTTTATAATCGTTATCAACTATTTGACTACTGCAATAATTAACATAAATTATACAATAATTTAATGACTAGTTATTATTCTAGACAGTTATACGCCTGTAAGGATAGTTCAGCTTCTGTAGGCCGATGGATTAGCTTGAATGCAGACAAAACCTAAACGTGTCATGCTGAAAAACGTAGGTACTTAAATTATTATAATAATATATTAGCATATTAATACATATTTATTGATATACTTACATAATATGTTAATACATATACAAAAATGCATTTATGTAATCAATATTTGAAATCATAATTGATAGCTTTTGTAGTAAAATATTTAGGTATTGTAAAAGTTAAGGGAGTGTTTAATGGAGGACGGAGAAGAGTTTGGAATAAAAGTATCCATTTCCGTACTTCCAACTCCTCCTTTAATTAATAACAAATAAACAATAGGAAAGATTTTGTACTGAGAGGGAAAATTTACTCAAAAACATTTGCATTCATTTAAATTCGACGCAGGTTTACTTGTGACAAAATTCTATAATTAACTACATACTGATTTGTGGTTAACCGCACACATACATACGTACGTAACATACACATAACAACACGTCGATAATTATTCTTATATATCGTTATTTTAGAAAAACTTATGTATTTAGGTATTTTGAGGATTACGGTCAGAAGTTTCCTTTTACTAAAACTTGAGATGGAAAGCTAACATATACCATTTAAATTAAGGAATTCCTTTTCGAAATGTTCTGTAACAAAAGCTAATAAACAAAATACGAAACCTATTATAAAGTGAACTAAAAAAAATTTATAAAAATGGCAAAAAAACGTTTTTTGTATGAGAGCCTCTTAAATCTTTGTTTTATTTTAATTTAATTATTAATTTTTAAAGTGAATATATAACTAAATACTCTGTTGCCGTTATCGATTTCGAGCAAAAACATCAAATCACGTTTGTTGTATGTGACCCCTTATATATTTACTTTATTCTATTTTTTAGTATTTGTTGTTATAGCAGCAACAGAAATACATCTTCTGTGAAAATTTCAACTGACTTACCGTCACGATTCATGAGATACAGCCTGGTGACAGACGGACAGCGGAGTCTTATAAATAGGGTCCCGTTTTTTACCCTTTGGGTACGGAACCCAAAAAACCTGTTCGGCTGTTAATGTTTAAAAGAGTAATAATTGTGTAACAAAAAATTAATTAAATTTATGTTTATACTGCTGCATGCCTAATTAGGTAGATAAATAGATTGTATGAAACTACAAGCTAACACCTGCAACTTCGCCCGCGTAGACTGAAAAAACGATCACGTGAAACAGATCAATCTTAATTATCAAATGAAAGTGATTTGCCAGGCAGAGTTTTCATACAAAATTATTTTGTCATAATCTTGGAAGTTTATACAACTTTACGTTTGATTTAAAGTTCAAAAGAAAGAGCAAGAAAACAATAGCTCTTACTTGTCGGTTTCATGAAATTTCATTCATCTATTATTTCTTAATTAATTTACAAAGTTCGTTAATTTTGCTTTAAATTACTTCTGTAGTGGTAGCACACACTTACATATATATAAATATACTTTTGCCCTCAGGATGCGAAAATCGAGTACTCCAGACTTTTACGCACCCCTTACGGGGTGTATTTTGCAAAATCTTTTCAAAGTGCTCGCTTACGTCTACGTTATAACATATTATAACAGAAACCTTTTTAAATCTGAAAATTTTAAGTTTGTAAAGCCACTAGTTCGAGATGTGCGTTGATATATCATTCAGTCAGTTTCCTCTTTTATATACATATAGATTATCAACTGGATAGTCTTAAAGAAAATCTTAATTCAATAAATATTACTATTTGATAGCCTTCCTTTAACTTAAACATCATTTCAATATAATACACAATATTTATTACTCAAACCTAAACTCACTAATCTGAAACTAATGGACTAAGTCGGATTCTGTTAAATAGCCTCATTTTATAAGAATACATAAATTAACATAATTACGTTTAATAAGCATATTTATTTTATCCGACTTTCATTCACTTTCGTTACGGCTTACTGCAAATCTCATTCGGTACCTACATAATACGTAATTCATTGGTCATTGAATATCTTTATTACCTGTATCTTTTTGGTGACTATTGTTTTAGCCGACTGTACTTTCCGGATATGTTTGACGTAATATACGCATATTTAATCTGTATGTATACATGTATAAAGTTGTGAAGCTGACCTCCAAGGTTCAGTAGAGCTAAGAGGCTTCCAAGAGCCGTACTTTGTTGCATTTATGTATATTAAATAAAAATTCTGATTTAAATTAACAGAAACTAATTGGCTACGACATAAGATTACAGTTGCAAATAATATTTTATTGTTTATTGTTATTGTGTAATGATAAGAAAACACAGTTAAATCTTTATATCACTATGAAGTGTCAATGTGTAGTGTTTGTGTTATCACTGTTATTGCCTTGGATGAATGCACGTATGTACCTACATATATTATTTTCCATATTTATGTTGTGATGACTTACAACATACATAAGTAACGTATCTATAGCTTATAAGGTAAACATATTACTTACGTATTTTCCTTATTTTTTTAAGTGAATCCGTTGAATTCAAAAGCATTTTTGTCACTTGTTACTCTTTCATAATAACATTGAAAAATTATGTTTTATTCGATTTTAAATTTCGTATTAGGGCTTTAAAGCGCCTATTGCAGCTAATTAGCGCTGCCATTATGATTTTCTTAATACTTTTTCAAAAACATTATTATATTTAAAAAATATACTTACTACATATAAATTAAAACACTCCTTAGTTAACTTATTAGCAGAAATGCTTAATAAAACTCAGATATGTATTCCAGAAACAATGAGTAAAGTTCTTAAAAGTTAACGATCCCAAACCCACAAGCAGTATTGAGCCCTAAAATTTTAAGAGAGACTCTGGCTTGTTGTATATGTACTATTAAAACTCTACAATGAGTCAGTAATGACTTACGGTAAAGATAAGTGTTATCTAACAATTGGCCTTTTAAATAAGCTAAGATCCATTAAGGGATCAAAAAACTGAGCTATTTCTAAGTGTTTTTATGCGCGATGAAATCTGGAATCGGAAAATTCTACAAAACCCAATGTAATCGATATCGCTAGCGAGCTAAAGTAATATTGGGGCCACAACTGCTAGATGGTTTAGAGCAGATTTGCTAGGACTACAGTTGATTCCGATTTTCAAGTAGAATAATTAAAGGAATTTTGGACAAAATCATCATATCATGGACTCCGAAGCATCCAAAGGTAGTTAGTTAATAGACTTCTCATTAATAAACAATACCTATATATAGGTCGACGTATTTCAAATTTTTAGATAATTTCACAATTTTTTTTAAATGATTATAATATTATATAGAATATCATGAAATATGTTTGTGTGTCTATATGTATTATGTATTTACAAACAGTAAATGCTAACATTTATATTCCAATTGACATGTTCCAAAAACTAAAACTGACAGTTTTTAATAGCTAAGAATAAGACAAGCTACACCTATTTGAGTAAGTTAAATTGACTACCTTGGTAACGAATATGAAGAGCTTAATGTTAACCTACATTGTAAGGGAAGAGAGAGCATAGGGGGAGTTAGAGCATCACTGGTGAGAGGGTTAAAGAGAGTTTGAATATTTGTTTGTAAATTCCAATATCTTGGATAGTAAAATCATGCACCATGCCTTAGCGTTTTCAAAAAAAAATCTATTTTGGATTATGAAAGCGAGTAAAAACAATTAAAATTTTATAAATTCAAATATTGCAAAAACAAATTTGTATAATTAACATTTTATCGCAATCTTCACTAAAGTTAAGCCTCCTTAGCATGCCCTAGCAAATGCGTGCTGTATCAACCAGTTTACTAAGACATACTACACTATTGGAGCATATAAAGAGACACAGTTCCACGTACGATGGGCGCTAGCACGTGACTACACGTAAAAATCTCTTTGGGTATTACACCTTTAATAGGTAATCAACTAACAAATATTGGTCATAGATATCTAGAATTAAAGTATTTATTCGTTTATTAATTTATAGTAAATAATAATTATTGGTGTACAGTGCAACAAACTTTTCTGACCCGGTATATGGTCGCTAGTGTCGTATACGTCCACACCATTTTAATATGGCGACTGTAATTCTGATTTTCTAACACTAGATCAGAAAAGTTTGTTCCTCTGTAATACGAAATATTTTGAAGCGACTTAACCCCCTCTTTTATTTTAGAATCAGCTTCATGTACTACACCCCTCGGAGCAAGGAGTCAATGTATGATCCTTACAAACTGTCCCAGTTTGCTATCTGCATTTGCAAGACTCCCACTACCAGCCAACATTGTTACTTTCCTAAGACAATCACAATGCGGTTTTGATAAAACTACGCCAAAAGTTTGCTGTGGACCTTTGCCGTCGAACACTGATACTACACCACGACCCATGGTAATTTTTTTTATCCTTGTCATTTGACTATCTGTTTAAACTTAAATACCTGTACCACACCATTTATTTAAATATGTTCACAAATATTAAAAGCTACGATAGGCGCTGGCTTTAAGAAAAAGAAGAAAAGAGAAAGAAACTAGTATATATGATTGCATTTTCGGTAAAATTATCCCAAGAACTTTTTCTAGTAGTGACAACGTTGACGATCTAAACAAAAAAATAAAATATCAGAGATTACTTTGATTGATCGATGTTTGAAAATAAAAACAATCGAGTGAAGTTGATGCAATCGTATTATGGTTTTATCAAAACGTTTATTACATTGTCAAAAGGTGCAGTCAACCAATTTTATTCCTAGACCACCACATAGTCTTATATCATAATAGTAAACTAACTGACTGTAATGTATGTTACTTACGTCATTTGATAAACAAGATTTACTATGATAAGGTTCTATGGTGGCCTAGAAATCTAATTAGTTGAGTTTATATTTGCACTACAATCTCTATTAAATAAAACATCAGTTAAGTGCGAGAAGTACTAGGGCACCGTGGGTTTCGTACCACCATTCAAATAATTTACGAACACAAATAAAAATAGGCTGCGGTGACCGCTTACTATAAGGCGGAACCTTAAAAAGTGTGTCGCTTAGCTGTCGCCCATCTAATGACTGACCAAATCCAACGCTGCTTAACTTTGAATTAAGATGGTAATGGCTTGAGCCCATCTCATACTTGACCGGTTTTTATTGTCTGCTGTATACTTAAGTGCTTGCACTACAATCACTGCAATTGAAGCTTCTGGGTACGGTTTTTTACGACAAAGCAAAAACAATGAAAAGGAGTTTTTTGTTTATTTAATCTTTTTTTTATAAACTTTTCGTAATTTGTAAGGTATTCCGCCATTAAAACACATTTTTTGAGAACATTTCTGGCTTTTATCTATTTAGGGATAAAAGAATAGTCATTTAATGTTCGGACAGACAGACAAACAGTCAGATCCCGACCGTACGGAACAGATCATGTAGGAAAAATCACAAGATCCTGCTATTTTACTTAAGCCCCAATTCATTCAAAGCGTAGGCAACAACCTAGTTTGTGATCGGGAATAGGTGTAGAGAACCAGCGGTAAAGGGAAATAATTAATGGAGTTTACAATCAAAAAGTGCTAAAAAACTAAATCACATAAAGATAATACAGAAAAGTAGTGACAGAAATGATTTTGACTTTACTAAAGTCGTAAAAATAAAAACGTTCCAATATGCTTTTAACACACCTACAACTAGTAAATTCAGCTTAAATTGAATTTAACTTGGCTTTACCTCTAATGATTACTTAATAAATAAACGAGAATGGATTAATTTATCTTTGTAAACCAATAAAGCCATTAAAAATCAAATAAAAACTGTTTTAAAACAAATTGTTCTGTTGAAGATTTTATGCCAAGGACACTAGTTTAAAGTCTAGGTCATTGACCATATTCAATTCATAATTAAAAACCTACTCGTTTCTCGTCTATATAACCGAATCGAATTTATACTAGTTTGCAAAATATTCTCCAATATGGGTACAAGTTTTTAAATTTTAAACTTATGTGTTGACACACAAACTTATTTTGTTTCCAAAAGTAAAATTAAATAACTAGTTTTTTATTTATTTTATATGTATTATTAGTAAGTTTATTTTCTGCGTATAATGTACAATAATGTACGTACATTATTTTTTTAGCAAAGAACAACCACAGCCAATAGCAAAAGCTATGTAGGACCCTCAGACTCCGCAGTAGAAGAAGATTCCCAGCTGCCACCAAGAGGTCAATGTGGTCAAGATACAAATGGAAACCGCATTTTTGGAGGAAACATAACGGAAATCGGCGAACATCCTTGGATGGCTCTACTAGGATACCGGACACGTAAGTTAAAAGAAAAAAATAAACATCTACATAATATAAAAATAATAGTAAATCAAAATTATTTTTGATACGTAAGTCATTATACCTAGCAGAAAAAATACACTCAAAATAAACCTCTAAATAAAAGTAAATCAAATATAAAAAAATAGTAAGGCTTAATACTAAACTTATATATGTTACAGTTAAAATCTGTCAGAAGTACTTTTCACTATGGGCGTCCGTCAAAAGCAGTTTTTTTGCTTTTGATTAAAAAATATTTTTCAATACCTCGGCATGATCGAAAAACTATCGTAGGGCGGCCTCGGTACAAACAGCCCCAGACGACGATCTCAACGACCTCCTACCTCGTATACCCCCCCACCCAATCGCAATCGCAACCGCAACCGCGTAACGGGGAGCTTCCCTCCTGGCGCTTACTCACCTTTGGGTTCGAGGCTCACCCTGGTCGAAAGGACGACCTCAAGAGCGACAACCCAAGCCGCGAGGAGCCCTTGAGCGTTGGGCGCTATATGGGCTGAGACTCCTTCAGAGTCTCGCCCCAAAATGTCCGGTGAAGCAGTAATGGCTGCATCAACCAACTGCTTAGTCAGTTGAAAAAAAAAACGAGAATTTTAGTCAAGATCACTTATAACGAAAGTGTTTGCATTTTTGTCATGGTCTTAATCAATATAATGAATAAATATTTTACATATTATTTGAAATACCTTAAAATTGGCTTTCAAAAATATAAGCTAACAGAAAAGATTTTTATTGTTAGGGTTCCGTACCCTATATGACTTCATTACTAATCCCACGCTATATATCTGTCTGACAGTTGTAATGCTGAAATTTTCAAAGAATGACACTGTTTACTTGACTACTTGATTACTCAACAAATTAGAAAAAAAAAATTACGGTAGGCACATTAAATGAGGGAGAAAAATTTTTACGGACTTTTTTGTGGGGTATCATTGTATGCGTGCACTTCAAAAATTGGCTGAGATTTACATTTGGCGTGTAGCTCAGTTTCAACATAAAGATTTAAAATCACGAGCTGAAAAATTATTGCTGTAGAACTCTCGATCAGAATAAAAAGTAACTAATGTCTTTTTCCATTCCTTAAACGAAAATCAAGTTCCTTTGTTGTACCGCTGCGGCACGTTGCGAAGGAATAGTGCCTAACAGAAAAAAATCACATGGTATAGGATCCCCCGATTGGGATAAAAAGTATTTAATGTCTCTGTCTGTCTCTTCAGCTATGACTGTGACGAAAATCAGGTGACTGATGATCTGTTATTAGATCAATACATAAACAAATAGTGTATAGACGTCCCCAGCCCAATCCTGACTTGCTGAGAGATCGAAAACTAATAATGGGGTATATTATTCATCCCTGGTCTTTTATTCTACTGCTTAATACAACTATTAACATAGCTGGGACATATAGAAATCTACTTCAGACGAGATACACTGCCCTAGATGCAGTGTTGGGGCAATGGGCTCACACCTGTCACGCAGGACTTAAGTGGTTTGGTAAAGAGAGGCTGTACCACATTATGATTTGAGTTTGTGTCCAGCCACTGGTTACCCCCTTCTTAGGACAAGAACCGTGAAGATATCCTTTGTATATACATACATACATACATATTTGAAGCTTATTTTTTTAGGTGCTGGAAAAATAACATATCAATGCGGTGGAGCACTGATCAATGCACGGTATGTGCTCACAGCAGCACATTGCATCACTGGAGCTGTCGAACGTGATGTTGGAAAACTGTAAGGTTTTTTTCTCATTTATTAGTGTATTTGCTAAAATGCGTGTATATAAAAAATATATACTACTAGCTTTTGCCTGCGGTTCCACTCGCCCTAAATTCGGTTTTCATTGTAGGATTTCAACGGCAACTCCTCAATTATAGAAAACAACCCGACTCACACTTGACGTTTTCAAGTAGCCTATTTCCTTTCCCAGGACTCCAAATATCTCCATGCCAAATTTCATCTTAATGCGGTGAAAGAGTTAAGATGTAAAAGACAGACAGACAGAAAGGCAGACAGATAGATAGAGTAACTTTGCATTTATAATATTAGTATAGATTAGTGCAACATGCTAAACTGAGCCAGTGGTCAAACGTCAAAACTAAAGTCGCCATATTGAAATGGTGTGAAACTTACAACGACACTAGCGACCAAACACTCAAGGTCAGAAGGTCAAAAAAGGTTTATTGCACTATACTTCGAGTCAATACGTTGAACTCTTGTCACATCTTATAGGTGAATCAAACGTGTTTTTATTTTTCATACAGACTGCAAATATTATTAGAATAAGTATTATTTTATTTTATTCTTTATTTTTTTTGATTATTTTTGTTTACATCTTTCTTTTTGTTTTATTTGTTTAGCACTAAACATACCTAAACTTTTAGGAATTGTCCTCTACCCAAAGGTTGTCAGTAGCGATAAGACTGCCTTTTGTATAATATTATCAATGTTTACGAGTATTTGTTTACTCTGTTTTTTTTTTAATTCGTATCTTTTTCTATAAACATGATATTTCGCTATTCAAACCGAGTTCATGCATATATCGCTATTTACAATAGTCGCAAATAGCATATTTATTTATAAAACACTAGTAAATTATTAAATAACCAGTGTCATTAAATTAATTTCATGCCCAAATTCAACAATAAGCTCTGATATTTAATTATTTATATTTAACTATTTACTATATATTTTATAAATGGACCGTCTATTATGCGTTTTTGCACATGGGCATTTTCAACTACAAACTTCCTCCCGCGAAAGCTTAGGTTGTGAAATGAGCTCCCTGCCAAGGTTTTCTCCAAGGACTACAGTATGGGGTTCTTCAAGAAAGAAGTATTGAAGGGTCGGCAACGCGCGAGTGATGCTTCAGGTGTCTAAAGGCTGCGGTGACCGCTTACTTGCCACCTTAGTGTTATTAAAAAAAAAAACAGTCAGCATTACAGAAAAAAATTGCTCTACTGCTATTGTACTGCTATATGATAGTTAAAAAGTGCCCACGCTTTTTTGCTTCGTGATTATGGGGGCTTATTTTCTACATTTTAGTTCATTTTTTATAAGCGTGGTTTTTAAATATGTTTTTATATTTTTTTTAATTTATGGAGACACAAAATATGATGATTTAAATAGTTGTTAATATAAAAATATCATGTTACTAGCACATTATATCATAAAATATTTGCTTAGCATATAACATTGAAATTTCTGATGTTTGCATTTACGTTTTACGTTCTGCTATCTAATCTAAAAAAAATCCTATAAAACTACTGTTTTCAGATCCTACACGCTTTTTTCATCAGTTACTAATTTCCTACAAAGCAGATAGAGTCAGAAAAAAGTGACTAATAATAAAAATAAATTAATAATTATTTCCATCTAGCAATTTCTTGGTTGGAAGTCGTTGATTTTTTTGTATGACTCACTTCCAAAATTTACTTACTTTTAATACCTACTGGTCTTTATTTATGTCATATGACACACAATACTTTTCTTGTTAGCGCAATAAGAGATTATGATGAAACGTGCTCGACTTTCTTAGGGTTCTGTGCCCAAATAGCAAAACCCGGTCAAGTGCGTGTTAAGCTACCTTGCAAAGCCTACTTATCTGTGATATTTTTCCTTTTAACTTCTTCACATAATATACTATTACTAAAATTTTTTTTAGTATAAATCCAAAAATGATTATTTAACTGGTATGGCCGCTTGACTCTAACAAATGTCTGCACTTTAAAGCTTAATATTTAACAGTCTCCTACAATATTCTTGAAAAATTATTTCAATGAATTCTACATCAAAAAAACATCTCGCATAAACAAGTAGGGAAAATACTCGTAATTTATTTTTGTTTAAAGATTTATTTTTTTACTTAGTTAGTTGGTTACAGTTTTCCTGTGCAAAGACACTCCGAACTTAGCCGTAAACAGGTAATAGTATTAGGGTTCCTTGTTGGCTATGGAATAAAATTATGCTTTTACTGTTTTATAATATCCGTTTATCTGTCTGTCTCTATGTCACAGCCTCTCTGTCAACAGGCCACGCAGGGACGTCGTTAGACAGCGACTTTTTCTTCAACCCTACGTTCTAAACATCCAAAACAAATTACAATCAAAGAGCTTTTTAATTTTTTTTTTATAAACCTCGTTCATAAATTATACGTATTCTGCCAAATAAACATATTCTTTATATGCTGTGTGTAGGTAAATATAATATAAGCATTGCCTTTACGTACGTATTTTGTTCGATCACAAAGCTTTATAAAGACCGTCCGGCCGTAAGATGACCATGACACACAAATTAATTCGTCCAACTAGATAATTAATTATGTTCTATTTGATTTTATTTCCACTTTATATCAGGTCTGCTTGTTTGTTTATTGTTTTGTAATGTTCTTACAGTGTTTAAAATAAACAGAAAATTGTGAAAGAAATAACTTCTCTTGTACAATTTCATTTTATTGTAATTTAAAATGTTAACAGAAGACAAGTACGTTAACTTGAATTATATTGGCTATTTAAATTAAAATAGCTATATGGTAAAAAAGATAATCAAGGTACCATAAATTATAATAAAAACTCTTGAGGTTTAGAAAACTATGTTACTTATTGAAGGTACGGATATCACTTAAGCTTAAAAAAGTAACAACACCTAGATTTGAACAAATATCTTAGTAATTAAAATATAATATAAATTTATTTTCAAAACATTAACTCAACACTTAACTTAATCAATTGTATTTCAAGTACTGTTTTTTTATTTTTTTTAAGTTTAAGTTGGTATTTAATATTTTATTTTTAAGGGCTTCATTTGTTTAAAAACACTTTAATTTGTAATGGAGTACTAATTAATAAAATGGAATAGAAGCGACACTTATATGTTCCTACTTTTTGTTGTTATTAAAATTACGGCACTTAACTAAGTTAGTGGCAGAATCTAAAATTAACGCTGTCTGTTTGATGGTCAAACTTATCGCCTTTTACTATAAGAATAATAAATTATATTATATGATTCTACCAATAATTCTTAAGTATTATACAATATCCACTGACATCATTAAAATATCACAATGTTCATGTCTTTTTACAGAACAACGGTTCGTTTGGGAGAATACAACACTGACACCGCTCAAGACTGTCAAGAAGAAGATGACTGTGCTGATGCACCACAAGAAATTGCAGTCCAAGATGCCTATCCTCATTTTGATTATATTGATGGAAATAAAAACAGACAGGGTGATATTGGAATTGTCAAACTTGCACGAAGAGCTACTTATTCATGTAAGTCCGTCCATCACTGTTTGCTTAGTAATCTTTATTTTAAGAGATAAGAAGGTACTAAATATAAAAAAAAATTTGTACAAATACAATATCATGTCCCTATAAGCTTGTATTGTGGATTCCAGGCAGCGAATGCAAAAACTTATATACTTTATAAATTCATACATATAATACATACAAAATACCAAGCAATTAAAGCAAAAAACACCCTAAAATTTTTTGAGTGAAGCTCAGACCTTTCCCATACCTGCATATACATTTGCCTAATATTTCTTAAAAATATATGAATAGGGTTACCATCAAATTTGCTGCTTTGAAACATAATTTTGTTACGGAATTCATGTTATTTCTAAAACTAATTCATATAATAAATATAATCAAGCTTTGATGAAGAAAAATGTATATTACATCCATAGGTACAGTTACATTACTACTGCATACAGTGGCAGCTTTTCAGCCGCCTACATTACTGTTATTATTTTTATTTTTATACTTAATATTGCTGTTTTCTTTAGCGATCTAATTTTTACTTTATAATATTTTTTTTATATCGTTAATTAGCAATATCGACCATTGATTAAAATATGTATGTATATTATTGCTTTGTTACATAAAGTGTTTATTCATAAATTTAAATCTATAGATACTGTTTAGTCATATTACTCCATAACTCCTAATGACGTCAGCGGCCAGCTAATGGTCAATCACACAGTCAATATTTTCGTCCAATCATCTAATCCCCAAATTTATTTATAGGTAATATAGCATGACTGTGACTTTTTTTTTACTGGTAGTTTTATTTTTACTATTTTTAAAATATTAAATATTGAATAAGCTGTTTACAGCATTAAACTGGAAATAATACTTTACTAGTATTATTTTATTCCAAACATAATTAAAAAATGATAAGTTTTTGTTTGTAGGTTATCTCAATTACCTACTTTTCGGCTCAAATTGTAATGTTTATTGCTTACCTTTGTTTTTGTTTTAGATTACGTCCAACCCATATGTTTAGTGGATAAACAAAGTTCAAAACTTAAAGCTGGCACGCACATGGTTGTTGCTGGCTGGGGAAAAACCTTAAGTGGTATGTGAACATGTTTTTTTTACTTTTGCGGCTTAGTGTATCCGGGTGACTGAACAGTTTCCAGAAATAGTCTCAACTAGCTCTTTGGGTTTTACACACACTACTGTATTGGCAGAGGGTTTTTTTTTGTTTAGAATAGAATAGAATTTTTATTTGCTGGAATATGGTAAAAAACAGAAAGCTTAACATTGATTTGAGGCACATCATATTCTGCCGTTTTCAGCGTGCAATTTTTTACAAATTATTTGTTATTTAAGTTTTTTTTAAGCAGTATTGACGATATTTAAATTGTCTCTGAAAAAGGGTCCAATGAATTAACAAACCATTCCAATGTTTTTATAATGAGCTAAATGTTTTTATTTTTGAAATATTTTACTTTACGTCTTACGTCTTTATCATAGGATGATTTTGGATTTAATTTCCGGCCGGTGCAGCTAAATACTTTTGTCTGCAGGCTGGTTTTTGGCTCAAAGAATTAGATATTTGTAATATTTCTACCTAACTTTCTCAAAGAAAGATGGTTTAGTGATATATCATATTATTAGAAACAGCTGATGCCCGGAAATCAGTCCGCGTGGTCATTACATACAACCTAACATCAATTTGATGATTTTCACGGCTTTTATTACCGGAATTCCGGAAAGGTTGTTGTTAGAGTGGCATTGCCGTAAAATAATTATTAATGCTAATAATATATATGCTAATAAAAATAATTAATTAATTTTTCCTTTTTTTTGGCTAGACTTATTTGTATTTATGCAATACTAGATTTTGCCAGTGGCTCTGCCCGTTCTAAATTCGGTTACCAGCGAAGAATTTCTACGTCGACTCGTTAATTATAATCATGAAGTTTGCTAAAGCAAACTACAGGTGTAGCGTTTCAGCTTAGTTATAGTTATTCCCGCGGGAACTATTGACTTTTCTTAAAAAAAACTATCCTTTGTCCTTCCCCGGTACTTAAACTATCTCCAAATTAAATTTCATCTTAATCGGTTCAGCGGTTTAAGCGTGAAGAGGTAACAGACATACAGACAGACAGACAGAGTTACTTTTGCATTTATAATACACTAGCGTTTGCCAGCAGCTCCGCCCGCCTTAACTTTGGTTATCGGCGTATGAGATGCTTGCAACTCCTTATTTATACTTAAGAAGTTTGTTATAGCAAGATATAGCTGTATCATTGGTTCGTTCTTGGTATTCAGTTATAGTTAATCCCACGGCAAATAATTAATTATTACCTCGGAAACTTTTGAATTCTCCGAGATAAAAAGTAGTATATATCCTTTTCCAAGACCTAAACTAGGTATATGTGTACCAAGATTTATCACAATCCTTTCTCGGGACTCAAACTATCTGCATGCTAAATTTCATCATTAGTAGAAAAGCGGTTTAAGAGTGAAGGAATAACAGACAGACAGGCAACCAGAGTTACTTTCGCATTTATAATATCAGTATGGATAGCAGAACTGGCAGACGTGACGGCGCCACATTAAATATTCTATTTTAAATTTAACATTTACATTTTTAAATTTTGTGATTCCATAATTAGGTACTGTTAAGGAATCTAAGGTTGAGTCATCATTTTTGGATATCTCACTGTTTACTATGGCCTCTATGTCTAAATTATTTAATTTTTTATTTTGTTCCAAATCTTCTATGGTGGAAGTTTAAGCTTGCACTTTCAGTGTGTTTTTGACGTTCTATTTAATTTTGTTTCCAAGCCACAAATTTCACAATGATTGAAGTGGAATATGATAATAATAAAGTTGAATTCAATGCAGCTAATGTTGAAATCTTTGTCGTACATTCAATCTTTACCGTTTAGGGGAAGGTGAGTGACACAACGACTGCAGCGTCATCTACCGGTTCCAGTTGTGTTTTTGAACCTTGCAGGAACCCACTCGAACGCACACAAAAAATATCATTACGACTTCATTGCCGTTAAGGCCATTAGTGCCACATCGACTGCAGGGCCACTTACGGGTCCAATTGCGAATTCAAACAAAACAGGGACCTACTCGAACGTAAACAATAAAATATCAGTAAAATCTTTCCTGCCGTTTAGTAGAAGATCACTGATACACCGACTGCAGTGCCACCTGCCGGGTCCATTTGTGAATTCAAACCTTGCAGGGATCCACTTGAACGGACACAAAAAAATCTTTAAAATCGTCCCTGCTGTTTAAGAGTAGACCAGTAACACACCGACTGCAGCGCTACCTACCGGGTCCAATAGTGTTTTTAAACCATCCAGAAACCCTTTAAAATATTAAAACATAATATTTAGGATAATATTAAGCCGTTTAGGAGGAGTTAGATGACAAACACACGTACAGAAGAATTATAAGTAAAAAAAAGCCGACTCACACTTGCCTTGACTCAACTAACCTTTGTCCGTTCCCGGGACTCAGAGTATTTCTATGCCAATTTCATCTTAATCCGTACAGTGGTTTAGGCGTGACAGACGTGAGGTAACCGATAGACAGAGTTACTTCTGCATTTATATTATATGTACAGTATGGAATGGATGTTAAATTTTTTTGGTTTCTTCACATACCTAGATACGAGTTAATTGGCAGGGAAGAAGCTAAGTGCGCCCAAGAGTTTTTCTGATGTATTTATCCCATAAAATTATTGGTAATCATGGATTAAACCTACAAAACACTTCATTTTTGTTTGCTTTAAGTCTCGCCTACAAAATAATGATTTTATAGATATCTTCTTACTGGAAACTCTAGTCTCTGTAAATTACGGCGTTCTGTAGCTGGGTTATATACGTTTTGGGATATGATTTAACGATATTACCGTAAATGTTTTGCTTTCTAAAAGGTACAAATACATATTGTTACATACAAAAATCATATATTTACCCTTAATATTTTAAATTTCAGGTCGTAACAGCCCTGTGAAACTAAAGTTAGAACTTTCTGTCTTCGACAAAGATACTTGTGTCACCAAATACAGGACCCTTGGAGCTGAAATATCTGATAAACAAATCTGTGCTGGTGGTGCATTTGCTGAAGATGCTTGTAGGGGTGATTCTGGAGGTCCTCTCATGCAGTTGAGATATGACGGAGTTTGGGAATCTGCTGGAGTTATTTCTTTTGGCTACGGCTGTGGACGAGACGGTTGGCCAGGTGTATACACGTCTGTAGCTGGATACAAAGACTGGATAATGGATACATTGAGATCAACAAACGTGTAATATTCAAACTCTATCTTATTTAAATCAAACATGTTTCTACTGTAAATGTGACTGTTTTAAAAATAACTTATAATTTATTTAATAAAAATGCGTTTTATCTGTTCTGAAAGGTTCTGAAACTGGAGGTGAATAGGTGATTTAAACGAAGAATTTGATGCTTATTTAATTTGTGATATTGAAGCCAGTTTTCAGCATAGTGTTTTATTGTGATTCTGTTTAGTTTGCGTGTAACAAATACGGAAATATATTTTGGTAAATTCTTTTACGTTGAGTTTTATTCCTATAAATACCTTAAATTCTACATTACAATGTAAATAAATAAAAAAATATAGAGACTTCAAATTTATAATATAAAAATACGCTTGGCTATGGACAATAAATTATTTACTCTCTTAGTCCTTTTAGATTTTAGTAGTGCTTTTAACTTAGTGGATTTTGACATTTTATTAGGTATTTTACAATCTTTAAACCTATCTTCGCCGGTGGTCTCTTGGTTTTATTTGCTATTTGAGAGGACGATCACAGTGTGTTCGAGCAAATGATAAAATATCTGATTGGTGCGATTCGACTGCCGGTGTCCCTCAAGGTGGCGTTCTCTCTCCTCTTTTGTTTTCTGTATTTATTAATGCAATTCCTTCTATTATAAACTCAAACTACCATTTGAATGCAGATGATTTACAGATATATCGTCATTTTGCATAAAGATAACAACGCTGCTGTAGACAGTATAAATAGTGACCTGAAGAAAATTTCTGAGTGGGCTAAATCTTTTGGACTAGTGGTTAATCTAGTAAAATCGCAGGCAATTATTATTGGTAGTAGGTACATGTGTAATCTAATCCCTTACCATATTATTCCACAAACAGTTTATGATAATGTTCCTATTATTTAAACAGATGTTGTGAAAAATCTAGGGGTGACCTTTGATAGCCACTTATCCTGGTCTAACCATATCAGCGACATAAGTCGAAAGGTATATTTCAGTTTTCATTCCCTCAAACACTTACATAATTTTCTTCCATTTGATTCCAAAGTTACTCTTGCCCAATCCTTATTCCTCCCTATTTGAGACTACGCTGACAATTGTTACCTAAATGCCAATGAAGAACATTTAGACAAATTAAAACGTCTACAAAACTTGTGTATTCGATTTATCTTTGGCCGTCATAAATTTGATCACGTTTTCTGTTAAGGTTTAAGCTAAAATCGCTTCCTATCCGACTTCGGTGTAATATGCACATACTTTGCTGTGTTTATAATATCCTTAACACTTCCTCCTCCCCTCTGTATCTTAGAGATCGCTTTAATTTTCTGTTTCCTAGAGACATACCTCTTAGATCGCATATTAACTCACTTATTAAAATATCAGCACAAAACACTCAGTTTTATGGTGACTCTATTGTTGTTTGCGGAGGAAAACTTTGGAACTCGCTTCCCGTTGTGATACGTGACAGCACATCACTGAATATTTACAAAAATAGATTAAAAGAGCATTATTTATCTCTATGAATTGGATATATATAAATGTATAATGTATATTTTGTATTTATATTTATGTTATATTATTGTATAATATATGTTTGTTAATAAGTAATAGTAATATAATTTATATACTTAGTCTTTTTTATATATTTACATTGTTATTTATTTTTTATTTAAATTAGTTTATGAATAAAGTTGTACTTACACTGTTTGCCTCCTACTTTTCTACGTGTATTATCTTTTACACACTTAGGTTTGGTGTAAGAAATCTCTATTAAGGCATAATCTCACCTTTATACTTATAAGATTTCTTTCGTTAATATGTTAATATGGGTTGTATTGTACAATAAAGAATTAAATTGAATAACTTTAAGTCAAGTCTAATGTATAATTTTGCAAAGGCAAGCAAAATATTCATGTTTTATTGAATTGCTACATTAAATGAAACAAAATTAAAGTCTAAATTCCTTGTTCTTCAGAAACAGTTGTAGCTCAAGAGCGATGTTTCTCATATTATGTACTAGTTTTTGCTAGCGGCTCCACCCGCTAAATTCCAAATTTGGTTATTGGCGTGGGATTCTTACGTCAAATCCTTAATTATACTAATGAAGTTGGCTATAGTAAGCTATAGTTCGTTTAAGTTCGATTATAGTTATTCCCGCGGGAAATTTGGAATTTTTCGGGATAAAATCTATTCTATGTCCTGCCCCGGAACTCAAACTACCTGCATACCAACTTTCATCTAAATCGGTTTAGCGGTTTCAGCGCGAAAAGGTTACAGACAGACAGGCAAATAGACAGACAGACAGATAGAGTCTCTTTCTCATTTATATTATTAGTATGGATGTAGGTACTTATTGGCTATACTAAAAGTAATTTCTTGAATGATCAGTATTATTATTGTTTATTACTTATTTGTCTCTAAAGTACATTGACATAAATATACGGTTCTAAAAGAAAGATTTACGGTCTTGCGTCAGTGCACTGCTTTCAGTTTTTAGCGAAGTTTACTCAGATAGTTTAATTTGCTTGCTTGTTTATAAATTGTTTGCTGATAGTTTTTTAAAGAACTAATATGCATGTGTGTGGAAATATAATCTTTTTTTAATTAATTTATTTTGTGATATGTGCCATATAATTACTTTTCCTGTCCTATATCAATTTGTACACCACTCATTTTCTTCATATCTTTAACGGGTGTAAGTGACATCTTAACACAAACTGATGCCAAAAACTCATAACATAATTGACCCCTTTTGAAAAAAAATCGTTTTTTTTACTTTGTTTTATAAGTTTTGCTTAAATACACTGTTGTAATAATTTTGTACTGTTCTGTACGACGTTGATCACACTCATAAGGTATGATCTCCAAGTTTTAGGATTCGTTTATTTAATCTACCCAATCAAATAAGCGGTTGTGTATTTTTTGACCGAACGTTAGGTTTTATCTTAATGCATCAAATTGAATGTGTGTCGCGCAGCGCTGTTTGGTATGGAATTGCCGTTCTGTTTTGAACCGAATCTTAAAACCAAATAGTCAAACCTGACGTCTGTGGGAGCTCAGGGGTTAGGATTAGTACATTATCCAATTCTATGGTACCAAAATTTGTAACGATGCCAATTTTACCCCATATATATAAAATAGTAAACTGTCTGACTGACTGACTACTGGGTTTAGAGCCTTGAAATTTTACACAGATATTGAAACGTAGGCAAGCACTATTTTACAAAATTCATCCTTTAAGGGGTTAAAATGTGGTTTGGAAGTATGTATGGCAATCCGACTTTTTAAAAGATGATTTCATAAAAAAAAGGAATTTGGCCTAATCATTTCCTAGAGGGCAAAATAAGGAAAAAAATTATTATAATCATTCCGGAATTTTGTTGGTAATCCAATAAACAGTAAAAAGCCTTGAAGTTCTTGAAATTTCATGCGGAAGAAGACGCGAGTATAAGCTAGTCATGAACATATAGGTAACTGAAACACCTAGTCAAACCATCTCAGAAAACGAATTATAAGCAAATGAAGAGAAGTTTCTGCTTGAAAGGGATCGAAAACCATCAAGTATTTCCACACTTGGTAAAACCACAAAATTCAATTAGTTGTGACGTATCATTTGAATAGCTGTCACCAACAATCAAATTAAGTTCAGTGAGGACTATTTTGTATGCATAATTAAGTCACTTACGCTTTCGTATTCATGAGCTACTGTTAAACTTAACTATACGTTAAGATTATTTTTCGTAAAATAAGGGGCAACAATCTAGTTTTTTTGAGCTTTGACCAATGTTATATTCATTAAATTTCTTGACAGTTTATTTCTACAATTAGGTGTAAATTTGTAGTTTGATGTATTTTTCTTACAAATATATCGAATTTAGTTGATATTTCTTGTCTATTACAGAAAAAAATATTATAAAATACATTTAAAAACCACGCTTATAATGACGCTTAACTAAAAAGTATAAAGTAAACCTGCATACACCACAAAGCAAGAAAGCGGTACTTTTCAACTGCATTGTTGTTTTTGCTCCATGATAGTTGAAAGGCGCCATATTCTTTCAATCACGACAAATAAAAAAAAAATCAAAGTATATAAATATATATATTCAGATTAGTGTCATAATATTGATTAATTAAGGTGATGGAATACCCTAACGAGTTAAGTTGGCAAGAATTTGAAAAATTTTGTTACAGTCCTGAGAAGTCCTTTTTGCCGTGATAAAAATATATGTTAAAGTTCAAACCTTAATTAAGTAAATTTAATAATTAAAGAACATTTTAATAATTTGCCTATGAAAACAGTGAAAAAAATCTGACACTCTATTTTTGGGGCTTTAATTAAAATTGTTTGGAAAGCTATGAGTGATATTCTCTTCATTATTATTTCGTTAAATATACATTAATATGAGAAAGTGAATTTATTTATTTCATAGTTTTAAATAAATATTTGAATTTTGTACCAACAAAAACCGAGAATATCGAGATTTTAAACGTGCGGTCACGTGCTAGCGCCTAACATAACGTGGAACTGTATCTCTTTATATGCTTCAATAGTGTAATATGTCTTTGTACACTGGTCGAAACGGCACGCTTTTGGTAGGGTATCCCATAGCCTTAAACTTTGGCTGTAATTTGATAAAAAGGGAACATTCAGTTTTCCCATCAAGTAACATTAAATCTTTTACCATAATGTCTTTTGTCGTTTTTCTTTACACTAATAAAAAAACTGAACTACGACTGTATAAAATATTAATAATAAAATAATCTTTAAACTATAATAAATCTATAATAATATAATATAAAATCTTACTTTTTTGACATTACTTAGAAAAGTTTTATAAACGTAATAAATTAACTTAAAAAAAATCGGACATTCCTTAAGAAAACTAAATTTTAAACAATAATATAATAATAAATAATATAATAAACTACAGAAATATAATAAATAACGGGAATGGTCAATATATAGAAGTTGATTAAATATAAAAAGTTTCTGACTCATTACTCTTCCTCGTCTTTCTTTTTGCCTCAAAATATCTCCATATCTGGCTGTCTCATTGCTGGCCTCTCAAACCTTGACAGACTACCTCCTCTTAAGACGCTGCCAAGGGGTAAATGGTGACCTGTCTTTGCCTTCAGTTTATGTGCTTCACTAATCTCTTCAATACCACCTGAACCTTGTAAGGAATTTTAAGTTGTTTAAGGATAAAATTGGATTTGAAGAGCTATATCTTCGAAACCATGAGGTAACAAAACAATTTTATATTGTAACAAATAATATGTACCTACTTGAAAAAGGAGCATAATTGCCTGTGTTAAAAAGTGCTTTATTGCAAAAAAAAAAACCAAAACGCAATATATTCGCAGTTTTAAGGATTTTCACAGTGAACTTGGTACCAACACATACAATATGAAAAATAGAAACCTATTGTAGTATTTGACGCTAACTAGAACCACAAGGTTTCTGAATCAGTGTTTTCAAACCATAGATATCGAGTCCTGTAATCTGTCCTATGGACTGTGCAAGTATCGAGTAGCCTCAAAAAATTGGCCATACTTTAGGAAGAGATAAAGTTAATCAGTGTTGTCTTTTTTCTTAGAAGACACCACAGTTTCCCTTTGTCTCTGTCACACTTTTGCGGTTATTTTTTTACATCTGGCCAGGAAATGCGCTGTCCCTATATATTTAAACCCATTTCCAACATCCAAACTCAAATAGTAAAACAATTCGAATGTAAAAATAATAAAATAAAGCAAGAATAGCGTAAAATAATGTGATAAATAAAACTCTTACACGTTACAAAGTTAAACAGAAAGCTTGTAAATCATTTTCTGCATATATTCATTTAGTTTCGAGAGAGATAACAAATACGCAGAGGGGAACTCTAATCGGAATCTAAAAATTATGACAGTTTAAAAGTAGGCGTCATTACCATAAAACTACTATATTGGAAATGATATAGTTGCAATGCCTTCCCCATTTGTTTACTTCAAGCGTGAAAAATTGGGGACTTTGTGAATATATTGATTGTTCAAATTGAATATTTTGCATCCTCTTAGTAGTGTTGTCGTTTTATCGAAATATTGGAACGAACACCCTGTTTGTATGAAAAAATAATCAACTGTCGTTGAATGGAAATTTTATTTACGGTTCATGAGTTGATATTTACATTACAGTAATAAGTAAATTTAGAGAATTTCCTTTTTGGTAAAGATGCTAGATCGCAGAAATACGCTGTTTTTGTGCACATTTTGTGGCAAAAGAAGCCTGTGGCTTTCTGAAAGATTGAAAAAAACTGACCTATGTGTTTTTTAAAGCGTTTATTGCATTTGGTTGTCATGGAATAGAATCATTTATATCAATAGGATTCGTTGCATTGACTATACATATGACCTAAGGGTCTCAAAATGTGACTAAAAACAATAAATTACATTAAAAATTTAAAAGTTTTAAGGCGTCATAACTTATGGTACAAATAACTTAAGATAATTAAATAATAATACAGTCTTTAAGAAGTGACTGATTCGAGTTTTGGCGTTGCAAACGCTCATAGTCTACGGTAGCCACTTATTATCAGTCGAGCACTCTCCTTGTTTGCCACCTTAGTGGTATAAAAATTGGCTCACGATCGGCAAAGGGTAACATACACACACTAAGTTACGCTTAGAATTGCAGACGGACGGCGAGTTTTCTGGTGATTGGTACACACACTCACTTAACAGTCCATATCTTGAAAAGTACTAAACCAGTTTTGATGAAACTTGTACTATTCCCTAAATTGAACGGTACCTAATTCGATATAAAGAAAAATAAAATTCCGAGCATTGATTGCTGGTAGATATGTGGACATACATACATATAAACATATGAAATTGTGCACATTTGTTTAGAAGCCTACATAGACTCACACCAGAAATATGAGTTTTGTGCAATTTTAACAAAAGTACAAAAAAAGTTCAAAAAATGAAAGCACTAGCTTTTGCTAGCGGCTTCACCCGCGCTGTAATCACATATTCTTACTTATTTATTAATCGGGGTAAGAAGCACTTTATGCCAAACGAATCATTCTGCCAACTACAGGGCCGTAAAATAAATTCGACTGAGCCTACGAAATTTAATGGCAACCAATATTTCGTACTTAACTGTAAATAATTTCATCAAGTTTGATTTTCGAAACCAACTTCCAGTAAGTAATGAACTTTTTATTGAAACTAGTAAAAATGTACTATACATAATGTATTAGAGGGGGGTAAGGAGAAAATTAATAACAAGAGGCTATTTAGAAGCCTAATGCCGAAGGCTTTGTTCACTCAAGTTTGTAATTTCTGTAGCGCCTGGATTACACACAATGTTTTTCATCACATTTGCGAGTAAATAAATAAAAATTCAGGGTGAATAAATAAATAAACTTACCAAAATGCAATTGAAATGGCGGAAATAGAAATGGAGAAAATAACGCATTATATTATATCTAGAGAATTTATGAATTAAAAAGTTTTGTTGTTAAAAGTTGTAGACTATTCCACTTAGTTAAGAAGTATCAATTTAATAGTTTGAGTTTGTAAATAAAACTTTTTACATTATCAATAAATACCAAAAACTGACCGAGATATAGACATTTAAAGTTTTCAGTAGAATACCTGACCCGCAAAACGGGCGAAACGGATGGCCGCCCCTCGGCGCTTGCTGCAAAAGCAAAGCTTGCTTTTTGAAAACCAGACAACGGTTAGAAATACTTATAAACCTACAATTATGTAGAGAACTAATTCCTTCTCATGACTCTGAACCATTTTTTCTGACATTTACGACTTTCGTGGTGCTATAAATGTTTTTTTCGGTGTATATAAAGTTGTTCACTGAATTGAATAATTATATTTATTATATAACTTCTACTTAGACCGAGACATAATAATCAACTTTCGTTCTAGATTAGTGCAATTTGCAATGTAACTACGCGGCGGTCTCAAGCGCTGTGACGTCATTTTCCATCGAGCCGCTAGCGACACGTAAGAGCTAGCCTTTTTCTAACGCCCTAAAAAAGCGAACTTTAAACTGCTCTAACTTTGACAGTGTCTATCGTATAATAATGTAATTTGCATCAAAATTTAAGTTTAAAAAAATCTTTTCTTTTAAAAATAACAAAAAAATTAGGTGGAATCGTCTATTGCTTTCTTGTAGTGTGTGCGTAGTTCGTGTTTAAAACAACGATACAGCTCTTATAAATACTTTATATAAGAGGTATGTCATTACCGCCCGTGGGTTCTTTAAACGCAAAATTTGCCTTATGGAAAGTAAAATTTACAAAGAAAAAGCCCACACTGTTAATGAGAACTTTTCTAAGCGACTTGCTTTGGCTCTTTCTTTGTAAGCTTACAAAGCGATTAGATAATCGAACCGCGAAACGTATCATTTTTAGAAGAGTGTTTTTTCTGACAGCGCCGTAGTTTGGGGCCATTATTTAAAAATACTGTTAAGTAAACTTTTATTTTGTTATTTACTTTATTTAAACTATTTGATTGACATAGAAAAAGGTATGTTTGCACGTATTGTATAGATTTATTTCTCCTCACAGGTGAAAAGACGATCTGTTTAAAGCCGGGGAAAGTCGATAGGTGCGGGAGGCTTGGGACCGGCTGTTGTGTAGACATATTGGGGAGCCCATGCTCAGCAGTGGATGTCTTCCAGCTGAAACAATAACGATTACTTGTATTTATAAAAAGTGTTCCTTGAATTTTAAAACAAATCATTTATACCAGATCGTTATGTATGTCGTAGATAGTTGCACAAATAACTAATGTTGTAATGTTTACTATAGAACGTGTAACTTCTCGTTTGAGTTGGTATGTTTTTTGTTTTTTCCCACTTTTATGTCAGAGTGGTGTTTTGATACCTAAGGACTTTACACGCGAACCTATTAATTTATATTATACCGATGAGGCCATGATAACAATGAATAGGTCTGTTTATTTACAACGGCCAGATCTCTATCATAACTAGTGTATAAAGGCAATGCGTGACAAAAGATACTATTTTATTGCACTCCATCAACAACTTAATACAAAAAATGGTGTACGAACCTATATTTTTTACTTTATTTTTTATTGTGTTGTCAATAAATTTTGTTTTTATTCAGGCCGCGGTAAGTATTAAAGATAAGCGTTAAAAATGGTTTGAAGTACAAATTAAAATATTTAACAAAATAATAGGTAACGAACTCTTCTTCTTTCTTACAGCATTTTTTTGTCAATATCTATGCCTGAGGTAAAAAATATAAATTAAAACTTCAGTATTATTACTTGCACGTTAACTGAGTTTTGGCATCGTTTAGTATCATAAAAATGCTGGTTAGCTTATTTGTAGTGCCTTTTACCCCAATCTAAACGTTTTTACCCCACTCGCAGCCTAGTTGGTAGTGTGGCCAGTGGCCATTCCCGCGCTGGACAAACATTTATGTCATAATATAAACATTTGTGTTTGTCTTGAATCTGGGTGTATTTATGTATGATATGCATGTATTTGCAAAAAAAGTTATATATATATGTATTTGTATCCGTTGTCTGGTACCCATAACACAAGCTTTGCTTACTTTGAGGCCAGACGGCGCTGTGTGTAATGTCCAAAAATATTCATTATTATTATTTATGTGACCCATTTTTATGTAAAAAAAGTTGTATCAGTAGTGGACAGCTAGGAGAGTTAACACAGAAATTACTTATTCGGGCATTACTGCTTTAATAAATAAGCTAGGTTTGCAAAGAATGTATAATTACAAATATCATCGTTGAATTATAAATCTTAGTAAAATAAGTAATTAGCAGTTAGAACTATTTCAAAATATGATTATTCTACATGAAGGCAGTCGATTTAAACCCTCCTAGTACCGAGATAAGTTGAAACAGGTACCTGGGGAAAGGTTGACACACAGAAAGAGGTTAAGCCTTTAAGGGCAAAAAAATGCAATGAAGAGTAATTTTTTTAAGAAATTATGAAAATCCTCTTCATGCTTCGAACCTGAGGCATTAACAGACCCTACAACACCAACCAACTGGTCCATCCCGTATGAAGTGATCCTAAAATAACCAGAATATGATCATTTCTCTGGCCTCTGTAACCACCGTCCCTCTCTCAGCTGATGTGATCGCACTAACTTGTTTGTCCTGTTTGCGAGCGATTACTCTGTTGGGCTTTTAAACGGTTGTACGTGGTGGGTTGAAACAAGGTGTTTCAACTTACCTCTCCCGTAAAATTAACGTTTAGTTACACTTCATTGCTAATTTAAAATACACGTTGTTACTTAATTTAAAAATGAGTTGAATATGTTAAAGTTACTTAATACCACTTTAAAACAAATCTTAAAATAAATCAAATACCCTTTAAAAAATAGGTAATATAACATGGAAATAAATGGAATCGAAAAAATAATGAAATACTTAGGTACTTTGCAATTTTCGCGATAGAAGCTCTAGCTTTACAACCGTTGGCCCGGCGGCAGCGGTGTATATTGACAAGTCGCAGCGGTGTATATTGACAAGTCGCAGCGGTGTATATTGACAAGTCGCAGCGGTGTATATTGACAAGTCGAAGCGACGGAGCAGTGTGTTAAAGCCGCGTTAATACCAAACTTCTAATACATATCGTTACAAAGATATTGAAGTTGTGTTAACTTATTTCGGTCTCCCCTACTCTTAGTCGATTGAGGTAAGGTATTACCTATAATAATAACAAATTCAAATTATATATCGCAATCTGAAAAACCACCGATTCGTCGACGACCGGCTACGGGCTGCGTCTCCAGAGTCGAGCCGATGAGAACGACATCATTGACTCCTTTATGTTGTTGATATAAAGCCTTTTCTAACCAATTTAAGCCGATTCAGTGTCGATAATTTAGGTTAACCCATAGTCCTGGCGGCGCTACGACAAAATGTATGATTGACTGGACCGCACCCGACTAGCCATATGTGACGAGATCTTTCCTCCCGCCTCCCATCTCGTTGCGCATCTTACCTCACAATTTATTTGTTTAGAAACATTCGATAGCTGACTGCACGATTGCAATAATTGTTTAGGCTGTAACAAAACTTAAAAAAAACTTTCAACCGATACTAGGTTACAACCCGCAGTGTGTAGTGTGTTAAGGATCTCTTTGTTAAATACCAACTGCAGGTAACAAGTGCAAGTGACTTGTTTGTTACAATTAGTTGTGTAAAGTAAATTTTATTGTAACCTAGGTATCTTACGCCGCTGGATTCAGTGACGATGTTGTTAGTTGTGAAGATTTTGACAATAAAATGTTCCAACTCGAAGGACTGAAGCTTGGATTTGTTAAAGGAAATGAAGATGATGAGGCTGGTATGGGTTTGTCTGGATTTATTGGAGTCCTACAGACCTTGGATTCTGGTTTAGAGGTATAAATACGCACAAACATACATTAGAGTAATTTAATTAGGCAAACACAATTAGTTACGAATAAAATCCTATATTTTGTGTGAAGGAAATATTGAAATGACAGACAATATTCATTTAATTTTTCGCAATTCTATTTCAGATAGAAATGAAAATATCAAAAGTTTTGGATATAGGTAAAGAGTTAATGTTCAGCTTTAGAGGTGACCTCTGTTCAAGTTTGGAGCATGAAGATGCACCGTGGTATCCAATAGTAAAGAGTACAAACTGCACATCTTGCCCCATTAGTGTGGTATAGAAATTTATTATCGTTGAATTAATTTGTCATGAGATATTTGAAGAACACGGACGAGCAAGAATAACAAGTCATTTACATAGACAACAATATTTCCGAAACAACTCATTACAGCTCTATGAAGCATATTTAATCACTTATTTCATTATTTAAGTGCTAATTTATGAAATATCGTCGTTTATGTAGGTGAATAGTTATTTTTGCTCGTCAGTGTATCTCAATTACTTTTTAATATAATTACGACAAAATAATTAAATCATTTTGAAATGTCGAACTTATTACCAAAAGTACACAACCTTTCATGTAACAAATATGAAAGTTTATGAATGTCTTTGGATGATTGTTTTACTAAATCGTTTATAGATAATACGCAAACATAGATGAACGTTGGAAAACTGATAGATAATGTCATGAAATAGGTTCTTCGGTGTGTGAATTAGCAGCGCATAGCATGGTTGTTAAAAGTCTGATATAATATGAACAATTAATTAGTTAAAAAATCTGTAAAACGCATGTTAAGACAAAACAGAAGAGGAAGAAAAATAAAAAATACAAACTAAAATAAATAATGTTAAGTGTACAAATAGTCAATAGGTGATCTTATCGCCAGATGACGATTTTTAACATATAACTTCAACAGATATATAACTTAATTAGGAGATATAAAGAAGTGCAATGTGAAAGATATTTTGAAACTATATATAAATATTATACATAGAAAAACGTATTAAATTCTATTAGGCAAATATAACTACATAAGTACATACTCAATATTATAAAACACATTAATACACATGTGGTATATAAACTACATATGCAATTTATATTTGTATACATATATATATACATATTAAGTACATAAAAGTGCATTACGTTTACAATAAGATACGATACCAGTAACAAAATATATTTCATTGTTGAGGCTATATCTTTTTTTTTCAGAAAAATTATCCGATAGATGATGTAAAGGTTTCATTGGCGTGTGCTCAAGATGTGCTTTGCGAAGAATTTTGCGGAGAGTATGAAGTTGAAGCATCCATCGTTGACGAAATAAATAAGTTGTCTTGTCATATCCTGTATATAACAGTATCGGAGATTAACACTGATGATTAAAAAATAAATATTGAAAAATATGTAAATAACGATATTTATTACTTAACAGTTACAAATGTTTCACATGCTTTTTTAAACTAAATAAAACCAAACAATCAATGAGTTATGTATGATCCAATCTTTTAGGATTTAAGTTATTTGGAATTGGAAGTGAACAAAATTTAATTTATTTGTATTGTTATCATTCCCTTGTTAAGAAATTCTAAATAAATAAAATATATTTGGAGTTCTGTAGAATGTAAATTATTGCAGTTATCTGATTTATTAGAACCTAAAAAGACTTTGTTTAAAATAGTTTTTGTTTAACTAAATTCTATATCTTCACAGCTTTTATAGAAAAAAGTAACCAGTGGCTGTCAGTCTCTATTCACCAACCACTTTAAGTCCTGTGTGATAGGGAGTGAGCCTATTGCCGCAACACTGCTTCTGAAGCAGCGTTTCTGGACTAAGGTGGCTTCATATATGCCCCAAACATCATTCATTACTAGTTAATTTTAAATTAAAGTTACAAATTAAAGTAATAATCGTTAAAAGTAAAAATGACGGACCCAGAACAGAATAATATACTCCTACTGCCAATTCCTGACAAACTATAGGAAGTGAGTGAGAGAGAGAGAGAGAAAACTCTTTTATTATAATTTTATCTTACTTTTTATTTATAGTAGAAATTTTAAAGAAAAGGGACACAAAATCCACTTATGTGCTAACAGGCACTGAAAATTGTCCGTACCTACAATTTAAAATAATTAAAATTTAACGACCACATAATAATAACATAACACATACGTTTACGCGAGAATTTGAAACTAGTATAGCGTGCAGATTAAGATTTCCTGTTAAAAATATGGGCTGGATAGTATATGGAACTCAATTAAGACTGCGATATAGGCTAGATCGTGTAAATACGCCGTTTTTGTGCAATTTTTGTGGCTAAACTTTTTATTTATTTATATTCTTTATTGAACTAACAGCACTTTCTACCAGTCAACCTACAAATGTTCAAAAAAAAGTGTCGGTAAGTGCAAACGAAAAAAGATATTTACATGTACACCTGCGTATTATTTACTTTATTTACCTACTTAACTACATAAATTCATACATACATACAAACATACATACACATACATAAACATACACATATATCTATTATTCATATATCTATACGAATACATATATACATTTTAGTGTAACAGGATGATAATAAATATTGTACGAAAGAACAATTGTAACAGTTTGTACTAAATGATTAGAAAGAAAAGTTATGATGAGGATGAAAGGAAGTGATTGACTTGAGTGAGCGACAAACAAGCCGTTTGAAAGAATCGCGTGATGTAGCCTTTCTGATAGACTTTAGGAAGATTATTCAAAAGTCTAACAGCTGCAATAGCAAAAGAATTATTCAAAAAGCCACTACGATGTAGTGGGGTACTAAGTAATAAGTTAGAGGAGAAGCGAAGATGTTTCTCATGAGTATCGTAAAGGAAATGAAAATTAGTTTTGAGATAAATGGGTGTTTTAGGGTCAAAAAGGATAGACTAAAAGAGGTGGAGTATTCTAAGATTTCTTCGATCTCTTATGTGAAACCATTTCAGTTGACGTCGGTATTCAGAGACATGATCGAATTTACGGAGACCGAAAATAAATTTAATGCATAAGTTTAGTAAGCGATCAAGCTTAGACAACAGTTCCTCAGACTGATCTAAATAATAAACATCACTGTAGTCAATTATCGGTATATAGGAGAAGAGTATTGACAAGAGTAATTTTAGCAGAAGTAGAAAGAAAATGTTTGAAGCGTTGTAACGAATGTAGAGAGGCATAGAATCTGCGAGAAACCTCCTTCACTTGAGCCGACCAACTAAGTTTCTATATAGTCTATAATATCCCAAATCCTCTACAGAAGATTCATAAGGTATAACAGAACCCAGGTTTCTGATATTTGGTAAAGTATTATTACTAATTTTGCAGAGCTGCCGTGAACTGCCTTATAAGATGGCTTGGCATTTAGTAGGGTTGACGTCAATACCATACTTCGCAGACCAATCTTGTATGTGTGAGAGATCAGCATTTATTTTATTAATGGTATCAGACAAATTTTTGACCTCCGCTTGTTGATAAAGCTGATGATCGTCGGTGTAGAGATGGTAATGACTTCAAAGATTAAGTGTGTTATGGAGTTAATAAATAGCGAAAAAAGAATTGGTAACAAAAGACCACCTTGGGGTACTCCAGCGCTTGAGTTGCACAAATCTGAAATTAATAGACCGTTTCAAACAGCTTGCTGGCGTCCCCGAAGGTAGGATGAAAACCATTGAACAACGGGGGCTGAAAACATCATACGGTCTAACAAAGCCAGCAAAAGGTCATGGTCGACGGCATTGAACGCATTACTAAAATCAATTAAAACGAGGACCGTTACAAGCGATTTCTCCATTCCAGTTCTAATATCTTCAGTGATTTTTAGTAGAGCTGACGTTGTGCTATGTCCCGCTCGAAAACCTGATTGATAAGGATTAAGAAGGTCAGATTTAGTGAGAAATTCAGCCAGTTGTTTATAGACAACAGATTCTAAAATTTTGGAAAGGAATGGGAGAATAGAAATAGGGCGACAATGATTTAGAAAGGATGGGTTGGAGACCTATGTCATGTAAAAAATAAAAAAAAATGTGTTTTATAAAACTTGCTTTTGTTTAGTGAATGATGACCTTAATGAATGATTATTATTTATTGTATTTAATGAAAAAAAATATCTGGAAGTGATCATTGTTTAAACATTTGTGCAAATTTTTAAAGCGTGTATTGCATTTGCTTACAATGAAAGTTAAATAATAAGAATAGCTTGTTTCTAGTTTATTGACTCTAAGTTATAACAAAAAGTTAAAAATGTGACTGCAAAACGCCAAACTGTAAATTACATACAAAGAATTTTAAGTTTCAATGCGTCATTATGATATAAATTACTTAAGAAGTATAAAACGAATATATCTCATACTAATGTGTACAAACTGTGAAACCATTTTTAGCACATTAACATGCACATCGTTAGTATTAAAAATTACCTTTCTTGCCTATATCGCCCTCTCAAGTAGCCATTTTGTCTGATAAAATATATTATTTATAACAAGCATGGTACAATTGACTCGATACAATACATGTCCTCATCCAACATCGAATGGGAACAGGGACATGCAACTCAAGAAAACGCTTTCGACAAACATGACGTAACCATGGTGTCACTTACCGGTTTTTTTCTATTACTTTTTATTATGTTAACTTATACTACTGTTGTTGGCTGCAATTGGCCTTTATTGCTTCTGCTTTGCTTGCACTCGGCAGCGAAAAGTTAGAGCGTTTACACAGGGGTGTCCTGGACACGAATCTCGACTTGGGCAACCGCACTTAAAACTAAATCTGGCAAAAATTTTTGGAAAAGTAAAGGCGTTCTAAAAAGAAAAATCAGCAAGTAACTCTTCAGCCGCAAAGCTTCAAAGTGCCCAGGTATATTAGTGTATCTAGGATACCTGGTATATCGGGGTTGAATGGTGTGTCGAAATCTCCGTCACCGCCGGCAGCAACGTAGTCCGTGTATGTTTGTACAAATGCTGGCGCGGAAGGCGTTTGAGCCCCGAGCGACGTGGTAATTTCGTAGTCAGAGTCGATAATTACATGCCTATGGTATAGAGAAGTAGTTGTTTTCTTATATCATGATAAAAAGACAATATACATGTGTTTGTAGATCAATATATATAAATCCAAAAAAAATAATTAAGAATTGCTATTAACAATCAGATGGGTTTTATAGATTATGAATAAAATATGATAGCTAAAATATTTATTTCTTTATGAAAAGCAATGGCATTAAAATGAGAATAAAACTAATTTATAGGCTATAATTTAGGGCAATAAAACAATTTTAATACACAGAATAAGATATTCTTGGTAAGTTAGTACGTCACATAAACAAATAGGTATACAAGAACAATTATTGCCAAAATAATTCATGATACTAGTTATTTATATGGCATTGTTTGATACATTATATAGCTCTAATTGTATCGTTTTGTATGAGGTCAATAAATTTTACTTTGCTTTTATTAATTCTTTAAAATTTTGTTTTTAATAAAAAAAAACAACACTTTTCATTTCTTTTGTGAGTTTGAGTTTTTGTTTTTGTTTGCTAAATTTTAAAAAGAATAGTGATGGATAAATCATATATTTAGAATTTACATATGTTGTGACCTGATGATTATATGATTAACATACTACTTCTACGCTTTACCATGGCCTCGAACCTGCTAGACACCAGACGAGGCGTTTATTATATTCTAGTATCACAGTCTTTTTAAACCCTAGTACTGTTATTTTTTTTAAAAAATACGTAATAACACGCCACAAACATCACTAATCGGCAAAAATATTAGCGTTACTCCATTCAATTGCAATTAGCCATCCAGCCTCATAATTACAAGCAAAACCTATTTCATTTAATGACATCAAATTCTGTAGTGGTGGTCATCTTTCAAACCTCTGAAGGTATGGGTGCCGAATTGCTTTTATTTATGACCCGGGCTGAATCTTTGTGGCTTGTGTTTTCCCCCTGGTCAGATTTTAACTGCCATTTAGATTTCTTAGGATTAAGTCTCCACTTTGATTCTCCTCTCTTAGTACAGCAGTTCTCTTTAAAGAGGTGTGCTGTTTTCTGGTGGTCTTGCGTGAAAGGGGAGCGACACCCCCGAGTGACTCGTGCGGACTATTGTCCGCTTTATCGAAAAAATTCACTTGCAACTGATGAATGAATGAAACTACTGTTGGCGCCTTGACATTCCTCGCATTGTGGAGTTCCTGGCGTAACGGCCAGCTCCCACATTTTGAACTGTTTGGATTCGTTTCCTATGGTAGGATAAAATTAGAGAATACCATGTTGGCGATGCGTACGTAAGCCTAGACTGGCCTTCGGTCCTAAGCGGTAGCTTTGACGATAAAAGTGGCCGTAATACCGCTTTAGCTCCATTGGCTCTATTGATCACATGATCCATCATTTTATGCATTTTTAGCGGTCGTTCTGTAACACAACCCAGATATTTGACCTGGTTATGTCTTGTGGGTTGGCCGCTCAAATTTAATGTAGGAGATAAGCTGGTTTTAAGGATTGTGAGCATGGTCGCAGTTTCATTCATTCATTTAATGCTATCCTCCATTTGTCTAGCCATGGTGTAAGAAGGTCCAGTAGCCTTTGCATTCTGGCCGCTGCCTTACGCGATGATGTTATAACAGCGTTATCATTAGTGAATAACGCCAAGACAACGTCCCCCTGACCATCTCTCAGCCCCTGATCCTTTAGCATGGGAATATCATTCGTGTACAAAGCGTACAATAACGGGGACAGGTAACTTCCCTGCACAACTCCAGGACTGATGAGCTTTATACTCGACTCTTAGTCTTTAACTGAAATGTAGAACTAACGATAAAAAGGATTCAATTATTCTCCAATAGCCTCTGGGTATTGCTGTGTTGAGGAGTTTGTATAATAGGCCGTCGTGCCATACCCGGTCAAAGCCCTTTTCGATATCGAGGAAGACTCCCGACTGTGTATCGTCCTTTGTTCCTCTCAAACTCTATGTAATGCAATACTCTGGTCAATTGAAAGGTAGTGCTATGGCCACTATAGAAGCCAAATTGCTCAGATCTTATAATAATATTGGGTTGTATTCTTTTTAGCAACAATCGTTTAAACAATTTTGCTTTTTGAGATAGCAAGGTTATAGGCTGGTGGCTGCCTGTTTTCCTACTATCTTTCCCTGGTTTGAGTGAAAGTGTGGTGGAGGACTATGACATTCCCTACCTTCTACTTCAGAGCCACTAACGCTTTATAAGGAAGCATAAAAGGGTTGTGTTCTGAGGAATTGTTAGAAATGATGCGCACGGCTGCTTTCTACCATCTTACCGCTCGCCATCGGCAGGGAATTTATTCTCACACTTTAGAACCGAGCTCCCGAGGAATGAGCTCCCTTCCAAGGTTTTCACTAAGGACTAAAGTATGGGGTTCTTCAAGAAAGAAGTTATTAGATTTTTAAGAGTCGACATACCCCTGGTGTTGCAAGCGTCCATAGGCTACAGTGACCGCTTACCATCAGGCGGACTATAAGCTTGTTTGCCACCTTAGTGGTATATCAAAAAAAAAAACATGAAGGTTAATAATTTTGTCACATCCGGGTGCTTTCTTTTTATTCAGTCCGTTAATGCCTAGAATTCAAGCCCAGTTAGTGGTTTAACAGGGTTTGCCTGACATTGATGTGCACGCTATACTACTGAGGACTCATGGACGATGTTAATACTAGAATTCGGCATGAATTGTTATAGAAAGTGACAAGCCAACAACGCCGTTGGCTATTGCTTTCAATGAGGGGACAAATAGGTCCTGTGTTTCCGCCAATCGTATAATACACAGTATAATGTCGTGTCCTCCTCGCCAGCCACCATAATGACCATGTCCTATGATTGGCCCCGGTATTCCAAAATCTCGTCAAGGAGTTTGTTACCAATCCTCTTCAAGTCTTTTTTGATTATGGAGCGACGTATTCTGGACCACACTTTTCGGAGCTATTTTGTTTTCCTAATTTTGTCTTTTAAAAAGTGGAGGAGAATTGTTTTGCCAGAGGGGAATTTTATTATTTTTGTGGAGACCTCTTTTGTTCTTTTAAGAGCTTCGTACAGACACATGGTCAGTGTTAGTTAGTACTGATTACTCTACATCTTGGCATGAGTCAATACTCTCTGGGGGATGTAGAAAGTTAGCATTTCCTTTTGTAACTAGACCCAATCTGTTTTGAGCTTGAGACATAGTGGAGGTTTGGTGCTGGCTGTCACTCCAATGACCAGTAGTACTAGAAGGAGATTAGTGTAGAGGTCAGGAGCTCACAGGCCACGGAATGTTACAAGCGCGTTAGTAGGCGATCCCAGGCCAATTATCTCTTATAATTATCAATTATAGGCCAATTATCAATTATAGCCGTAATAATGATACTAATGTCATCTGGGTGGACAGGGAATTGCGGTGGTTTGTAGGCCAAATTTTGTTTTAGTCCGAGTTGGATGTTTTTAATCGCAATCCTATAGAGCGAATTGATTCAAAGCCTGGCAGCTCTAGCTTATTGTGAACTAAGTCACGACGGGCTAGAACCGCCTTACCCCTATGGACATGACCGCTAACGGAGACCTCATTCCTCCTGTACACGAAGAAATTCGGGACACAAAGTCTCACTGAACGTTTTAATTTTGTTTCAACCAGTAACACGATGTAGATGTCGTGTTCCTGAATTAACGATCTCGAATGAGACGATTTTCCGTAGTGCCGTCCGGGTTCCAGAAAACTATCCTCAGTCTAGAGACCTGGTTATTAAACTGCGATTTAACCCTTGCAAGAAGGCTTGCATCGGATTTTGGCCCCCTGCATATGCCTCTATAGCCACATGGATAGCGGCTCTTTAGGCGCTAGCAATTCTTAATACTGCTGGGGACCCCAGCGTACTGACATTTGAACCCACGGTCGTTGTTTTAGGCATGATTCGAAATCGAGAGGGCATTCTATCAAAGTTGCCCTCATAAATTAAAAGTTAACAAAATAGCTATAAATAAAAGATGATGGGATAAAAAATGAGAGAGCTAACATACAAATATTATATGGATTCTCTAAACTGTGCCAATATTTACTCCATTGACATAGTTTCTAGAATCAGCACGGTAACATCGCAATAGGCAGGTGGCTGATATTGCAGAAATATAATGTAATTAATGGCTGACAGGAAAATGAATTCTGAAGTAAAAGTTAGGAAGTATTTTGCGAAAGAACAGGTTTGTGGTCCAGCCAGTCTGATTTAGACGATTGTCACAAAACATTTATCGATTTTATTAGGTTAATATTTGTTTATCCAGAATAGAATAAAATCTGAATATAGAAGAACCTAGAATCTTTTATAGCAATGGGCAACTAGATCAAGACTTTCGTCTGGTAAAGTTTTTTAACCGTTTTGGTTGCATTGTACTGAAGTTACCGTAATAATCCATAATTTATTTAGAATTATTTTTCCCACTAGTATGTTACTTAAAACTCTATTTTTACGGTACCAAAAAAATACATGAGAGTAATTTCCTCATGACTGCTTAAATTTTAGACTTGTTACCATTATTTTTCTTTAATTTACGTAATTAGGACTTTCCTAACAATTTTTTGTTCTGAAGGTGACTTGGTAACTCTACATTATTATAAACTTTATTTGAATTAGCTAACTTTAGTTTATAAATGCAAGAATAATGAAAACATTCCAGACTTTTCTGAGTTGTGAAAATATTTACATAAGTTTCCAATTTAAAATTTTCACTAACGTTCACAAAGTTATAAAACCGTATGTGAAAATTGCAGAGTTCTGAAAGGTCATTGTAGTATGCTAATGCAGGCTTGCTTTAGTAGACGCCCTGGCGGTTACAATTTTATTGTAATATTATTCAAATAATTCCCTGTATCTTATATGAATTTTCTACAGAAAATTATATTCAAATCAAGTCTGTATTAGCTCAATTATAGTCATGTAACATTTTTACTGACACATTCGTTTTGTTAATTTTATATTCCGATTTCTATCTCTTTCTCTTTGTATATTTTGTCTCTTTTTCGACATTGCTCTGTTATCCCCTCTTAAGCATAGCATAGCATGACAAGGTGTAACTGGCGACCAAAAACCTTGGTGATTCAACAGAGCAAAGGTTGCTGCTTTACAAGTCGCAAGTTTTGCCCCATATGGACTATTGCTGCCATCTCTGGGCGGGTGCACCCGGATACCACCTTGACCCTTTTGACTCAATTTAACGACGGGCTGTGAGAATTACCGACGATCCCAAACTTACTTGCCGTATCGAGCCCTTTAGTCTGAGAAGAGACTTTGCCTCCCTGTGTGTGTTCTACCACTTGTACAGTGGGATGTGTTCTGAGGAATTGTTCGAAATTATGCCATCGGCTACTTTCTACCATCGCACCGCTCGCCATCGGCAGGGAATTCATTCTCACACTTTAAAACCAAAATAGTCGCACAGTACAGTGTGGTTTCAGAGAAACTTCCTTCCGTAAACGCTTGGGTTGTGGAATCTACAGTATGGGGATAAATGAGCTATTAGATTTTTAAAGGGGCGGCAACGAGTGAGTGATGCCCCTGGTGTTGCAAGCGTCCATAGGCTACGGTGACCGCTTACCATCAGGTGCATCGTAAGCTTGTTTGCCACCTTAGTGGTATAAATATATAAAACATAAGGAGTGGGTAAGTTTGTTTGTTTGTTACCTAATCGAGCCACAACGCAACATCCAAGTGAGCTGAAATTTGGCACAAAGACAGTTGAAGAGACGAATAAGGAAATGGGCCTTTTATTCCGAAATATTCAAAAGTTACAGCGAGAACAACTATAACCGAATTCCACTTCAACAAACTTTAGCATCAGCCTTAGCCAGCTATAGAAAACTTTTTTTGTATAATCAATGAGTTTCCGTAGGAACCCTGCGCCGATAACCAAATTTAGTGCAGGTGGAACCGCTGGAAAAGCTAGTTATCAATATTTGTACATATATTTCGACAAATATATAGTTACGATTTTTACTTCGCATTCAATTTATGGTGATGTCCTTTTTTTGACGGTTCCAAGATGTTGCTAGTATCCCATTTGAATAAAAGATTTAGACATAAACAATTTTCTATGACCCATATTTTCATGTCGTATTTTTTTCCCTATTATTGTTACATTTATGATAAAGATAGACATATGTAAGAAATTAAGCTTGTAGCTATTAATTCTATCTAGTAATTTAATTTTTATTGTTACAATAAGAAAAAAAAAATGTCAAAGTAAAAATATTATGGTTCATAGAAAACTGTTAAAGATTGCAAACCTCTGAACGGCTTGCAAACTGGGACTGTTCCCTTTAACGACCATTATTCCACATAATTAGACAAATCAATAAGATAATATAAATTATCTTTATTGGTTTTCTCTATTTTCGGGTACCAAAACGCCCATCTTCAGCCCAATTAATATATGACGAAATAAATAAATAAGATATGGAACAAATAATTGTTCATCTAAAAATGACTATAAATTAGTTCAAGACCAAGACGAGACTTGTCTAGGGCAAGAAAAAGAAATAGACTTTCAGTGTTCGAAAGTTCAGCTCAAATGATTTTATATATGAACGTGACGTCATAACAAAAACATACACAGACATCTAAAGACAAATACTAACCTCAGAATTAAAATTAGTATATGTAGAGTATAAAAAGATTTTAAATAGACGGCTTATATATAGAAAGTTCAGATCAAATGATTTCACATACGAACGTGACGTCATAACAAAAAGATACACAGACATCTAAAGACAAATACTAACCTCAGAATTCAGTTTACTATATGAAGAATATAAAAAGATTTTGAGTAGACGGCTTATATATAGAATGTTCAGCTTAAATGATTTCACATACGAACGTGACGTCATAACAAAAAGATACACAGACATCTAAAGACAAATACTAACCTCAGAATTCAGTTTACTATATGAAGAATATAAAAAGATTTTGAGTGGACGGCTTATATATAGAATGTTCAGCTTAAATGATTTCACATACGACCATGACATCGTAACAAAAAATACACAGACAACTTAAGACAGATACTAACTTCAGAATTAAAATAAGTATATGAAGAGTATAAAAACATTTTGATTAGACGGCTTTAATGAAGGTAAAATTTATGTGCAGGCAGTTGGTGTTGATGACAATGTGTTTTCATGCTACGATGAGGATAATTTCATATTACTTCACTGTGAGAGGCACAAGACAATACTTGCGTCGTCTACCATTGCTCATCAGCATAAAGGAATACGGAAGGGTTCGCTAAACTCAGAAAATTATTTAGGCTTGCTATTTTGTAAGCCTTTGTTCATTTCGTTTGACTCTCATTATTTATTCATTTTGAAATATTCAACCTTGGTTTGTCGACTTTTGTTTGCAACGTAATAATATTAAATTTAATCTACTGCCACAATATGGCTGTGAGATTCCGGTGATTGACTTGAATGTTAACAAACAGTCTTATGTAAATTTAAGAATTTTGACACATCACAGTTATTTTTTAAATATTCACAGACAATTTATTTATGTTATGTCTATTTTGTATTTTTTCTGAGGTGTTTGTTGTAACAAAGCTTTGACAACATAAATAAGGAAAGTATAGCTCGATTTTTTGTTTATAAAACTCAGACAATGATTGAACTTAATCCATTATGTACCAAATCATTAATCATAATTTCATGTGAACTTTTAAAATATCTTTAATTAAATATTTAAAAAATACTTCAATGATACGTATCGTTAAGTATTTAAAGTGCACTTAAAATATTGAGACTGTATCGTTGTCTTAGAAATGAAAGTGTCAGAGCATCTGCAGTTGAAGGAATTGTAGATGAGAGCAAATAGTGTATCACTAAGGATTTTAAAAACAATATTTATAGTAAAACATAAGAAGTTCTAAAGTATAGCTGTTAAAATAACGTATAGAATAATACACGATCGAATGGAATTACTGTGAATAATTCTAAACTAGAATTTAGAAAGAAGGTGGTTCCATTAAGCAACTAAGGCGAAAACGACTTAGTGTTAGATAAAGCTGTTAGCTTTCTATAATTTGAGAATTGAAAAGAATAGGGCGTTAAAAAAGTGTAATTTTTAATTTTTTTTAGAATAATTTTTATTTAAATGTAAAGAATGTTATTGGGAATTGGCTAAATAAAGAATAAGTGGCCTTAAGTGAACTGATTTTGTAAAACGAAAATAGCTTGTAATTAGCTTTACTTATGAATAGAATTTAATATTAAATGATTCATTTGTAAAGTATGAAAACTTATTTACAAAATTAAATCTTCGTTTCAAATAATAAAATGAAACTTAGCTCAAATACACTTTTTAGTTTTCAGAAATAAAATATTTAGGTCTACCCTAAAACAGACTTACAGAATTAGGAAAGAAATAAAGATTAAAAATAAAAAGCATCGAGAAAAGTTTAAACGTACATAACATAAAAAATTAAATTTAGCTAAAAGTTAACGACCCCTGAAGCTTGGACATTGTTCTCTAACAGACTATAAATTAAAAACTTCATGAATCAGACCGCACTTTTCGACAATTACTTGAACTTTTAAATTCTATAAGCCGTATGTAAATGACAGGCTAAAAATGAGAGGCCGTGGTTGTAGGAAAAGTACCCATAATATTGATGATAACTTCACAGACAGAAAACATTCCATTATTTTCTAAAATAAGTTAAACTGCCTTCAAAGTTTTTTGGATAAAATACCTGTTGGAGCCAGGAATCATACCTAAAAATATGAAAAAAAAAACCAGCCTGTGTTTTATTATATCAATCGAAAGGGTCATTCATAAGGATAAATTTTGTCGAAAAAACATAGTATCTTAAATTAAAAAACGACCAAGAAATATTTAATATTATTTGATAATTCTACTGTATTAAATTTAGCTAAGTAAATGTGAGAAGTAATATAGTTAATATCTCTTAAGTCTTATTTTGATTTAAGGTAGGAACTATGTAATTTAGAGGAAAGTGATCTTGATGAATCACCCTTTTAAGGGATGTCATAAAATACCGTTTTTTTTTTCATATTTTACCGGATCAATCGTCTAGTATAGAATGAAACATTGTTGTTTATTCACTAAATATGCCACGTGGATTCGCCTGCAGAAAATCCTATTTCCAGATCTCTTAATCGGGATTGAAGATTTCTTGTCGCTATTTGTCACTCCTGCTCTATCTGTGTCCAAAAACAAGCTAATGGTATACCATGGCCGTAAGTAATTGTTGTGATCCGTAGAAAAAAATCATTCTCATGAGAACTCTTGATGGAGACGAAAAGAAACAAAAAACCAAACCAAACAACCCGGTTGGTACGTTGCAAATTAAAAAATATTACATTTTTTCTTCCGACTTGATTTACAAATTTATTTATTTCAAACTCAATACTTGTTTTTAATCAAAGGAAAATATAGCTTATGTTACTCTGGGATAATGTAGCTTTCTATTAAAATATTTTGTTTAGAAATGATGAAGTATTATTAGAGATACCCTCTACATACAAACGCCTGTGTTTTATTATATCAATCGAAAGGGTCATTCATAAGGATAAATTTTGTCTAAAAAACATAGTGTCTTAAATTAAAAAAAGACCTTTATAGAAAGAAATATTTAATATTATTTGATATTATTTGATAATTCTACTGTAATAAATTTAGCTAAGTAAATGTGAGAAGTAATATAGTTAATATCTCTTAAGTATTATTTTGATTTAAGGTAGGAACTATGTTATTTAGAGGAAAGTGATCTTGATGAATCACCCTTTTAAGGGATGTCATAAAATACCGATTTTTTTTTCATATTTTACCGGATCAATCTCTAGCTGGATCAGGTAAAATGTCAAAAATCTTTAAATGCAATTTTTATTATTTCAGAAAATAAAAGAATATTATTTCCTTACTGTAAAATTTGCCACCATCAATATAAAATTTACTTTCACTCCAAACACGCCTCCTACATACAGCCTACATCCTAATGGCGGACATAAACCATGCAAACATCACGAAAATTTTAAAATTGTGCAAACTGAACACTTTATTTTATGGGTAATGGATTGGTGTGGCGGTTATCAAAGAAACTACCTCCTGCAAACGCTTGGGTTGTGGAATAAGCTCCCTACCAAGGTTTTGTCTAAGAACTTATTGGATTTTTGAAGGGTCGGCAACGCGCGAGTGATATCCTTGGTGTTACAAACGTCCATAGGCCACGGTGACCGCTTACCATCAGGCGGACCGTGTAAAAAAAAAAATGAATAACAAAATAGTATGAGACACATTGAGTGCAGTACTCTACGGATCTAACAAGTTTTCGATACTATTATAAAATTGTAACTATAAGTTTATAAGACCATATTATGTATATGAATGACATACAAAAAACTGTTTTGAGGTTACCCAGGAAGCTGTGACATTTTTAACAGTTATTTACAATAGGATATAAAACAAATACTGGACAAACAACAATTAAACACAAAATTTTCAATACAGTATGTTGTAAAAAATAAAGTTTAAATGTTTTTTTTGTTGTTTTAAGTAAAAAAGTTTGAAATCATCCTGAACCAACACGAATGAAATTCTTATTAATACTGTATCTAAAGTTAATTTTTAATGAATTTGGTCGAAAGGACAAATAAGAACCGAAGCGATGAGTAACTGTCCACCTAATCAGGTTAATTATTATCTAATTTAGCGAGAAACAATACAATTTTGGCTGTGAAATAATACTTGTTTTTGTTATGAGCTCTGAGGCTGTATTTAATGGCATACTTATACTGCTAGCTTGTAAAATCAATAGTTTTCAATATTTTTCCATAATCTTTATTTAAAAGGACACTTCTTCGTGTAAATTAAATTGATATCTCCATTTTATATAGTTTTTATTTTTATCACTAACCATACGAATGAAAATCTGTTTTTGTTTTTGTATTTTGATGTAAGTTCCTTTACTATGAAAACATATATTTTTATATCAAATGTGTTTACTTAAATTGAGGAGCTGTGCTTCAAAATAATTACCTAAGCAAAATTTACCCTTGATATTTGTTTACATTCGTTTTGACACGTGATAATAAGGGTGTCAACACAACGTATTTCAACAATAATACGACCAATCAAACAAGAACTCTCATTTGAGCTTAGATAGAACCATTAAAAAAGTAGAGCAGATATCTTTTAAAGTGGTGATGATAAATGAGTTGCAGTATGATGTTTATCAGTTACTGTCAGTCGCAGGTGATGACTTGCTGTAGTAATTACCAGAAAATAATTATTTTCTGAATGTTTTGACTACAATCATAGTAAATATTCAAATAAATTATATGTTTAATTTATATTAAATATTGTAGTTTTGAAATGTAGGAAGAACAAATAGAATACTCGTATATTATAGACATCTTTGGTTTTTGATAATAAGAAAGATAAGCGTCACCGATGTATCGTCTATAAGTATTATTTGTTTATCAATTATCTTGTTTTGACTGTACATTAAAGTAAAAATATATATTAAAAGAAAATATTTATTTTTAGTATATTTTTTTGGTGAAAAGGAGGTTTAAAGTTTAAATGTAAGTTCTATGTTCTAAATTTTAGGAAGTTATTATTTCGACATATAAATGTTATAAAAAAGAGTAATTTTCTAAAATATCTACTATAGATATATTTGTTTAGTGGAGGTATTACAAAACTTTTTTCTACAACTCAAATCAAAACTTGCTCTAAGCTTCCAATAGAGATTTATAGCGCAGCTTTCAATATACGTCCATGCTAATGGAAAACTTTTTTGTTGCGAGAGACGCCTTTCAAGTTACCCGCGTAATCTGATAAAGTGGAAACCTTATTCCAGCTATTTCACTTTAATATCCTGCTTCATATAAAAGCGCAGATGCGTATCGGGTTGAATAATCTATAATCGAGAAACTAATATGCCCAGTGCCTTCTATTCAGCGACACGTGTTATTATGTTTACTAGTGAAGTTGGGATTAAGTTTATGTTGTGTGCATATATTTTGCCCATTATTTTGTGTCTACAGGATAGGAATTTCTTTGTGTCTTTCCACATGTCAACTAATTTTCTAGAAAATTGTCCGTGACATACAAATGCCGCAGCAATTTCTTATGTTAGATTCCGAATTAACTTAGAGGAGGGTTGTATAAATTAAATTTGATTAAAAAAAGAACATTTATTTATGGATTAACAAAAGGAAATTATTGAAAACAATTTTCAAAATTGAGTAATTGAGCTATTTAAAAAAATAACAGTCCAAGAAGCTAAAAATCTAAAAATAAGATGGTTATGTACATATGTATCAATTACTATTTTTTTTAAATTACCCTTAAAAATTGAACCAAAAATGATTGGTTAACAAATTGTTAACAAGAAGCCCATTTTCACTAACTAGTAGTTTTCAGTAAAGATTTATATTTAATTTTGCGCCAAAATAGGTACATAAAAATTATTTAGCATATGTATCGCATTGCAAAACGAAAACAAACTAGAGATATTTCAAACGGCGCGTGGCAATTGTAAATAATACTGTATCTTTTCGCAACATTAATATAGAACCAGAAATATACATCCTTCGTAGCAGCTTTATATCTTTTGTTTCCGTTTTAGAAAACTTCACCCTACAAAATTATGCTGATGGCGGCAATAACGCTTGAAATATTTACGAATATCCTGACAAACGAGTTGGGTTGTGTGAAATTAATAGTCGATACTCGCGTGGCATCGTCTAGTATAGAATAAAACATTTTTGTTTATTCACTAAACATGCCACGTGGATTCGCCTGCAGAAAATCCTATTTCAAGATCTCTGAATCGGGATTGAAGATTTCTTGTCGCTATTTGTCACTCCTGCTCTATCTGTGCCCAAAAACAAGCTAATGGTATACCATGACCGTAAGGAATTATTGTGATCCGTAGAAAAAAATCATTCTCGTGAGAACTCTTGATGGAGACGAAAAGAAACAAAAAACCAAACCAAACAACCCGGTTGGTACCTTTGCAAATTAAAAAGTATTACCTTTTTTCTTCCGACTTGATTTACAAATTTATTTATTTTAAACTCAATACTTGTTTTTAATCAAAGGAAAATATAGCTTATGTTACTCTGGGATAATGTAGCTTTCTATTAAAATATTTTGTTTAGAAATGATGAAGTATTATTAGAGATACCCACTACATACAAACGCAAAAGTTATTTGGTATAGATGACAAACAGTACATCAATAAATGATGAATAAATAGGAATAGTGAGTTTAATACCTTGTAAAATTCTCATATCTAATCTTTAATTTCAGTAATAAATTCAAGTAAAAAAAAATTCATTAAGATACGTAGCTATGCAGAATGAACTAGCTTACTTTTTAATTAATTTTTGTTTTCGTACAGAATGAGGATCAGTACAGTTTACACAAATTAAATAGAATTGGCACCTATGTTGTTCTCTATAACATAAGAATGGTATATCTTTTATCGAATTATTAAAATCGGACCATTACTTACAGAGATATTAAATATTAAAATAACTCTTCCATGCCGCTAAAAGCCAATGCGCCGCAATTGCGTGTGACGTCATCGTACTTGAACGGACAGCGCGCTCGTGCAGTCATTTAAAAGTCGCTCACGACTCGACGGAGCTGAGACGCGATATGTACCTAAATAAAGTGTCAATACATATCAAGAGTGTAAATTTGTGATAATTACTATAAAACCAATACCTACACATTATGAGTATTAATAAAATTGAAGCTCAATCAGATAACCTTCCGAAAGTGGATTCTTTAATGTTATTTGAATACCTAATCATTCAAAGTTTACCAGTGCTGAGATCCGTGGCCGGAGACTACAGAAGTAAGGTTGCACCTTATTTATCTGCCTACTTATTGTAACTTTGAGAGTGCGAGAGGTTTGATTCTTTATTTAAGATCGAGTGGACACCTACTGGTCTTGTAACTAAATCTTGTCAATAAGAATTATACCTTATAGGTAACTATTCCACAAAGTGCTATCCCTATCAAAGTATAACTTGTTTTCTCTGGTTTCCAATAAGGTAAAACAGATTCGCCGATGTTTTATTAAATTTTATTGCAATAGTTCCAGTTTTAATGACAGGACTTGAGTTGTGGTGCGGACTCTAAGCTGTATGCAGGGACGTATACAGAGGGGGGGATAGATGAGATTTATCCCTCCCCCCTACCCCTCCCCCGAAAACTAACGTTACATAAACTAAACGGGAGCATAACGAGCAATTTTTTACAAAGTCCATGGTTGATTCAATGTTTGTCCCCCAACGAATCGAGAGTTTGGATTTGTGCCTGACTATATGTGGTAGGTATCAAAATGAATGTAAAGTAAAAATACAGGGATGTTTTTGGAAGTTATTAATAAAGTATTTATTATATCTTGAATAACGAATGTTATCTTTGTTTATTTATATGTAAATCATTCGCGATTGTGATAAAGTGGCATCCGCCGATGGCTTTTGAACTAAAGCAACTAGGTACCCACTTGCAATTTATTTAGTATGGTTCAATAAAATAAACTTGCTGACGGAGTATTAGTTGAGTGTGGTTGTCATGGCTGTTTTTTGCAGTCTCGCTCATTTTTAGGGTTTCGTATCCAAAGGGTAAAAACGGGACCAAAAGGGTAAATGTATAAATTGATGAAATCATTTCTCAATCCGCGAAGTTATCGCGTAACAAATAAAAAAGACATGACGTGGTATATTGATTAAAATGGTCCGTGAGCGATTTGGTACATTAGTTCTTGAGATATCGAGGGACAAAAAAAAGCTACCATACATACATACACGCACACACACATCACTCTGAACATGATTGCAAACGATTCTCCAGGTTTCAATACATAAAGTAAACACAAATTTAGCTATTGCGATTTTTGGACCTATTACCTATAACTTTTCTTCTCTAATAACTTCTCTCAAGAAAAGTTAATAAATAATTAAATTAAAATTATTTAAGGTGTTCTCCCATACAACAAACGTATTTTTTTTTTTCGTTTTTATAGATAATGTTACGAAACCCTTAGGCGCGAGTCCGACTCGCACTCGGCCGGTTTTTATACTGTGAATAATGAGTATATATTGTTAGGATACCTAGGCATTTTGAGGTTTACATATTTATTCCGATTTAGTTTATTTATTACAGATTGGCACATGAAACCTATGAAGATGATGCTGTGAGATTTGTCCAAATCCAAAGGTTAGGGCATGTCTGTAAAGTTTAAAAAAAATAATGCCTAAACATAGGATAAAAAGTAAAGCGTATTGTTGCATATTTAGATGTGATGAAAAAAAGGAGATAGTTTTGAGCGTGGATTGTCATGACTGTGCTTCCCAAAAGGGAGGCTGCCAACATAGCGTAGCGTAGCGTTTGGCACGCAAAAAAATAGTTTTCTTGGTGTTTTAATTGTTGTGCTTGTACATTTTGGTACTAAAAAATATTTATTAATGGTTACAAAGTTGAACCGTACACAAATTGGTCACTTAATTATTTTTTAAGTCCGTGAATCACTGTGCGCTTTGTTACTGCCAACGGCTTACTGGCGGCCGATGAGTAAGATGACGTCACGCACTCTGCGCCGCGGCAACTCGGTGGTTGACGCATTAATTTAAATACTACTAGCTCATTTTTGGTGGTATGACAAAACTAAATATACCAATATTTTTGATTTTCCAAGGAACTACTACATTCAAAACTAAAAACCTCGTTGATCCTCAGTTTGAGTGACGTGCAAAATATAATTAATTGCGATTTCAACGTGAAAAGAGAGGGAAAAGATATCGAATAATGGTTAAGTTGGTTGTTTGGTTGTAACTTTCAGATGTCAAACTAATTGTTAAATTGGTTGTTTGATTGTTACTTTTAGATGTCAAAATAATTGTTATTATGTCCCTTGTGACAAAAAATAGAGGTGTTGTGGGACATCCGGTTCAGACGTAGTTTTGTATACTAAATATTTTGTACTAGCTTAGTGACCAACTCTCACTGCACTAAGTCGGTTAAAACAGGTCGAATTTTAAATAAGAAGCTATGATATACTCAGTGCGCTAATCCAAATAACAATTGACTTTTTTAAGTTGCTATATCTATCCTTCTCCAGTAAGCCATCCCCATACCAATTATTTTCAAAGCCTGTTCAGCGGTTCTGCCAAATTTCTGTCTATAACAATCAGTTAAAAAAATCATTTAGTTCGAAACCCTTAGTCAACTCACACTTCACCAAGTCAAAGTAGATTTCTTTCCCTAAGGTCTTGTCCATTCTGAATTTTATCAAAATTAGTTTAGATGTTTAACGCAATTCTCATTATCTCTCTCTACGCTAATTCAACTCACACTTGACGTTTTTAAAGTTGCTGTGTCCTCCCCGCTCTTATAATTTTAATTATTATTGGCTCAGCAATTTAGCTCAATTCCCAGTAACGCCATGTGCGCTAATTCGGCTCACACTTGCAGTTTTCAAGTAGCCTATGTATTCCGATAAGTTCAGCGATTAAATAAGTCGTGAAAGTTAACAGACAGACAAATAGCCAGAGGGCAAAAAGCGTTAAAAATGTCAAAAGACAATTCTATCGATATCCAATTATATTCTACGTCAAAAAAAGAAAAAAATCCGCACTGCACATATATGGCTTTGTCGTAACATTACTGTGAAGTTTGACGTAAAAACAGTCGAACAATGTCGTACACTTCAGCCAATCATCTAAATTGTAAAGTGCCATTAGGTTCTTCGTTTTCAAAAAATACAGATATTTATTTCTCTTTGTCTTAGCGTGATTACTAATCAGTGTATACGATAATAACAATATTGTTATTGCTAATAACCTACTTTTACCTATTTTGTGATATTACGCAGTAGAAAATGTCAAAATGTACTAGAAGATTTAAATAAACCTAACACCTGCTGCTAATTTAATCGTACCCCATAAAACGTGTGTTGGCCGAGAAATAAATGAAACTCTATACGTTAGGATCTTCGTCTGCAGAAATTTATAAGATCTATAAATTAGTATAATATTTTTGTGAGCACATTTATATTTATTTTTATGAAGAGAAACAAACCCCTTTTAAACCATTCAAATGCAATTTACTAGGCACGCTAAGATAAATCATGACAAGACATTAAAAAGAGCAGAATTTACATTTGTTTCAATATAATTTTGAACGTAAAGCAATAATCCAAAAGCTTTGAGGGTCTATATTTAATATGTTCTTTTAAAAGGAATTGTATTTTGAATATTATAATAACATTTTAGTATTGTTTTTATATTATTGGATTACTTATAGTCTATGTTTATTTAGTGGTTTTTTTTGACGTGACAACGTCTTATAAATTGGTTTGCCGGGTGACACTTCAAGAAACTGCGTTACGCTCCGCTCACGTTATGCGCTCACAATGAGAGCGAGTGAGAGGCACGCGCCCGCCTAAGAGCGAGAGAGACAGACATAAAATCATTGTCACGTAAAACTTTCGCCCGTATACCGACTTTACAGGCAACCAGTTTTTTAATTTTTGACGATTATTTTATACGAAAAACCCTTTTTTTTACCTTGCAGGGTATGAATCTAAAACAAAAATATATAATAACATGTTAAGGGATACTACGAGTATTTATATAGAGATCTCAATTTAAAATAAAAATGGTCTTAACAAGGGCTTATGTGACGTAACACCCATCGAACTCGAGCGGAAAAAACTTACTGTCGGTACAACGTCTTGAAAGCGTTCCGTTGTATTTTCACTGAGCTGAAAACTTTCGCAATACCCTGTCTGTCGGAGTTTTAAGTCTACATCAAACAAATATATCATCGTTTTCTTTGCTATAAAGACAAAAGTTTTTTAAACATTGGAATTCTTCGTATCAGTTTGTAAGCGAGACACTGAAAAAACATTTTATTTTATTTAATACATATCAAAGGATATCAAACCAAGAAACTTTAATTTTTTTATTCGATTTCCAACTATGTTTAGTTCAAAGGGTTATCTACCTTAACTGTCACAACTTTTACAACATCATTTCATGACCAACTGTCTGTTTTTTTTACCATTGTATCGTTAAATAAATCTTCATCAACCAATAAGAAGTTTTTAATTCACCTTTTAATTAGATGTGCATTTTGAGAATTAATTATATATTATATTGAATTTGAAAAAAGTGTGTCCTTATCCATAAGATTTTTAGAATACCTGGTTCGAAAGATCTTCCCCTATATTTTAAAAATCTACAAAAAATCATTGTAACATCCTTCTCCCTCGCAACCTAGTTGGTAGTGTGGCTAGCTGCTATGCATAAGGTGTGAGTTCGATTCCTCCACTTGAAAAACATTTTTGTGATAAACATTAGTGTTTGTCTTGAGTCTTGGTGTATTTATGTACGTATTTACAAAAAAAAAAAATTATATGTATTTGTACCCGTTGTCCCGTAACCATAACACAAGCTTTGCTTAATTTGGGGCCAGACGGTGCTGTGTGTAATGTCCAAAAAAATATATTTATTTATTATGACATTATTATTTAAAAAAAAAACATAACTCTGTACATACTTCCAAGGAAAATTGTTTTGAACAAAATAGAAATGATTTTCATCCACCTCTTCTTATTGCGTGTACGACACGCACCTGACCGATTTTTTTAATTAGCATTTATTTTATTTTGTTTTAACAGGACTTTTTTTATTATTCACATCATATCGTAATTTTAAGAGGCTTTTGAAAAGAAGATTGTAATAATAAAATATATTTATCGTCTTCTAAATTTATTTTTCAAGCTTCCTTTTATTTTAACTACTCTTGGACAGTGTTATTTTTCCTGTAACGCCACCTGGGACCCAGCTACGATGTAAGAACTGTAAGCCGCGTGCGATCAAAGGGCTTGCTTGTATAGACTGATCCCTAATATTTCACTCATAATTGGTATAAGCTCGTTCGTTTCTTCTACGGGAGGATTTTGTTCAACACATTTATTGCAAACGCAATAGGTGATATGTTAGAAATTGCGGTCCGTTAGGTTACGGATAAAAGAAAAAAATAGAAACAATAGATGTATTTGCTTTCTATTTTCTTAAAAAACCCATTTCTCACAGAAACTTCTATCTCTTTTAGATAACACTTTTAACAAAACAAAGTAAGTAGGTGACAAAAACAGTACTTGTGTTTTTAAGAGTCATATCATAACTATCTAATCATTGAACGGATTGCACTGAAATTTGGCACACATATAGCTATTATGGTGTAGGCGTGCGTTAAGAAGAGGTTTCCCAAAACTTACCCTCTAAAGGGGTAAAACTGGGTACAAAGTTTGTATGGAGCACCAAACAGTTACTGAGTGACTGATCTATCAACGCACAGCTCAAACCACTGAACGGATTGCTCTGAAATTTGGCACACATATAGCTATTATGGTGTAGGCGTGCGTTAAGTAAGGGTTTCCCAAAACTTACCCTCTAAAGGGGAAAAACAAGGGTTCAAATTTGTATGGAGAACCAAAGAGTTACTGACTGACTGATCTATCAACGCACAGCTCAAACCACTGAACGGATTGCTCTTAAATTTGGCACACATATAGCTATTACGGTGTAGGCGTGCGTTAAGAAAGGGTTTCCCAAAACTTACCCTCTAAAGGGGAAAAACGAGGGTTCAAATTTGTATAGAGCACCAAGATCGCGAGGTTAATCTTTTGACTATATAAGCAAATACCACAGAGTGAGAGTAGTATACTTATATTATTAATGCGAAAGTAACTCTGTCTGTCTGTCTGTCTGTGACCTCTTCAGGTTTAAACTGCTGTGCCTATGAAGATGAAATTTGCCATAGAGATAGTTTAAGTCCCGAGCAAGGCAAAAACTGCTTGAAAACGTCAAGTGTGAGTAATTTTTATTAGAAAGTTTTAGAGAGAGAGAGAGAGATTTTTTTATGATCACCAGTAAACTCCACTCGTGTGTTGGAGCTGTCAAACACACTTTTTTTTCTATATAATTGAGGGGTTGCCTTTGAAATTCTACACCGAAAACCAGGTGCAGGTGAATCCGCGGGAAAAATTAAGTGTAATCAAGGAGAATCCCACGCTGTTTTTTATTTGTTTATTTATTAGTTTAGGTTTACACTTGGTATTACTACGTTGGTTTGTCAACTCACTGGCTCAGTCGAGGGGCGTGGATTCGATTCCCGCATAAGACAAACATTTATTATTTGTATTTGTCTTGAGAATGGGTGTTTTCTATAAATAACATGTACGTAAGAGATGCTTGAAGCCTTATTTCTCATAGATCTTGTTCATTACATGTATGATTTTATCAATCGCATCACGGTTTTTATCCCCAGTAGGAGGTAAACTGTGACTGGACACATACCCACGCCATAATGTGGGGACAGCTTGTTTTCACCAACCACTTTATTGCGTGATAAAGGGTGAACCTGTCGCTGCGACACTGCTTTTCATGCATTCTAGACTCCAATAAAAACTTTTTAACAAAAAAAAACAATCGGCTTCAAAAAGATGCACTGAACCTTTACCTTTTCAGTGCATCTTCTTGTTTTTTGTCTTAATTTTTTTTTGATTTTTTACTTTTGATTGACGAATTGCATTTTCGTACACTAAAACATTTATACTCGTTACAAAATTTCATACAATCGTCAACATAAAAGGCATTTCACCAGTTCCAAATTTACACTAATTTTTTTTTAGCAAAAGCTTAAGTTTTAAATCCACTAACTAACAGTTTTATTAAAAAAGAATTTTGCAAATCCGTCTATATATGACGGAGTTATGCCTGAACGTACATAAAAAAAATGGATTGAGAACCTCAACAATTAAAAAAACTTCCTTTTTTGAGGTCGGTTAAAACAACACCTGTGACGAAACAACACACTACACCCATTGCAAATTCCTGATGAACTATATGATGTAAGTTAGAATTGGGCTAAGGAAAGATATCATTTATTGGTTGATTGTATTGTACCTATTATTATGCAATGCAATGAAATTACTAAAATTAGAAGCTTTGTGGAAATTCGTGGTAGAGTCCCAGAAGTATGCCACTAGCCTCTAGCTAGATTTTAACACATATGCTTTCTTCATAGTACTGTTACAATCTTTAATTTTAAAACATATTCTAAACAAATATATTAGGTCCTTACATATGAAATTGATGTTTTATATGGAAAAAGCAAAACTAAATTCTTTTTTACATTTTTTTCATTTCATCAATTGAAGTATAGCCATTTTATAGGGAGTGTTCTTTTGCTGAAAAAATGGTGGGAGCGAGAATCAACAAAATCTTTGAAGGTGTTTTGGACTGCCTTATCTGAATTGAATTTTTTTCCAATTAAGAAATTATTCAAATTCGGAAAAAAAGTGGAAATCGGTTGGAGCAAGGTCCGGGGAGTATGGTGGGTGACGGAGACATTCCAATCCTAGCCCCTCTAGTTTCATCACCGTCTGTTGTGTGTGGTCTAGCGTTGTATTGAAGCAGCAGTGGGCTAGAGCGGTTGACCAATCTCAGCTGTTTAACGGCTAGCTTTTCCATTTTGGTTTCCAATTCCAGATGATTCCAGATCTTAGGAAGCTGTAGTAGATGGCACCAACGCTGGTCCACCAGACACTAGCCGTCCACGAGGTTTGTCCTGGAGATCAAAATTTACAGAACGAAAGCGTTGTAACAAAAACGTACTGTGTTTTCTTATACGGAGGCTTCTCGGTACACATCATTAATCCTTTGAGCTGTTTCTGCAGCGCTAGTGCCACGATGGAATTCTTATTCAAAATAATGCGATATTTTATGTTTTCCATATTGAGCACAGAACGATAATGTCGATAATTAAATTCGAGACAAAATTAGGCAAGCTTAAAATTGAAATAAATTAGAATTTGGAATTCCGAACCGAACACCAGCTTTTTGAGATCAAGGTGGGCAGTTCTATAAAACATCAATTTCATACGTAAGGACCTAATACACTGACGAGCAAAGATAACTAGTCACTTAGGTACATAGTTTATTAATTACAATAATATTCACCAAACAACGTATGATAATTTATAAAGTCAAAGTATCTTAAAAGCGTATTTAATCACTTATCTCATTATTTATGTGTTTAATAAAATTCTTTTAAATGTACTTTTTGTTCCACGAAAGTATCTACTAGTTTATGAAATATTGTCGTTTATGTTAGTGAATGGTTATTTTTGCTTGTCAGTTTATAATGAAAAATAAAGCTTAGGTGATTTATAAATTAGACTAACTTTTATGGTTAACGTTATTACCACCTTAAATCTTATTTTTTTACATATCTGTTAATATGAACATAGGATTTCCTATATAATTTGCAAATAATAAGCAAAATACAATAAAAAATTAAAAATATTTTTTAAGAGAAACAGTAATGTAGTTCAAACACTAACCAAGCCCAACGTTGCTTAGGTTTGAATATCCTTTGCAACAAAAAATGTGTCCACTGTCGTCTTAAATTAACGTTACAGCGCCATCTACCTTATATTTAAGAGAAACAGTAACGTTTTTGTTTGTTGAAAACGATATTCAAAGTGAAGCGACGTCGGGCTTAGTCAGTACTTGAATGGGTGACCACTTAGCGGCTTTGTTTGTGTTTGTAAATTACGTAAATGGTGGAAGGTCTGGAACCCTCGGTGCGCGAGTCCAACTCACACTTGGCCGTAATTTCAGCTAAATATTTAAAAATTTTACATTCCAAAAGTAACTGAGTTACGTATTTGTTGTTGTCTTTGATGTCATGCTCTAACTAGTCCGATTCGGACCTTTTTTTTGTAAGCATTCTGTTACTAATTTACTTGAGTACACTGCTGACCTCGTGCTTTTTACATGAAGCTATGTAATTTCCAATCAAACGGTCGACTACCTCTCACCCTTGTGAACAAGCGACTGATTGGAAAGGAATGATCAGCATAATGAATACTTATATGAAAACCATTAGACATATAACCGATGTTAAAATCATAAAATGAGGAAACATTAAATCCAATTTAATAACATTGTTAACATTTAACCAAATCACAATCTCTCACAATCTCTTTAGTAGCATCAAGTAAAATTTTGACTACCGTTATAATTAATTGTGCTTTTGGAATAGTTTTCTGATTATTTTTTTTCTACAGCTTCCTATTGTTAAATATATGGAGAAATTACTGAACTAGATGCAAGTTATAAAGGTGGCAGTTATTAATTTTGTTAGTACCTATTCTTCTTAGCAGTAAAATTGATGAGTAAAACATTAAAAAATCCCGTAGCGTTAAATGGGTAGACCCTTGGTTTTTTTGTACACAAAAAAGTTGTATTAAATTTAAAATAATATGATTGTTATAATCTTAAAAGTAATCATAAGCCAAGGAATCAAATTAGGTAATTTCAAAAAGAAACGATAGGTATTGTAAAGAATGATTTAATCATGTACGATAGATCTGAACCCATTACTGACCGCAATTGAGTAAGTGAAACTTGAGTTATGTCTTTGTGAGTACTACCACCCCCTATGTGGGAGTAAACAAACACATTAATTGTTTCCTACTCCGCAGAAGTATTTTTGACATAAAAGCGAGCATAATTTAATAAAACACAGAAAGTAAACAAACTAACTGAAATTTATACTTTCGATGGCGCTAATATAATTTTATTTTATTTTTCGCAATTGTCTGGTGAAACTTTATATTGCATTTGTAATGAAATAATTTAAATTTTTGTTTCTATCAAACATACTGGTAATTTGTGAATGTTGCTTAGAGAAAGGAGAAATGATACACTGACTAGTAAAACTAATTAGGGGCATACATAAACGACAATATTTTCTTAACAAATCATGATATTTTATGAAGCGGGTGATACAGCGCAAAAAAAGCAAATTTTTGTAATACTAATGATGCACATGTAAATAAACCAACAACCATAAAACATTGTCATACATTTCTGTGAGTTATATTTGTTAAATACTTCTTCAGTAATTTATACCATTATGATGCTTTAAAACTTAACATTTTTTATATGAAATTTAACGCTTTTACTGTTTAGTAGTCACATTGTACTTTTTGCTACAATTAAGAGTCAATGCACTAGATAACAACCAATCCTTATTATTTAACAGAATTTGAGTTCAAGAAAATGAAATACATGCTTTAAAAATTTGCACAAGTGTTGAAACAATGGTCACTTTCAGATTTTTTATTGTATTAAATACAATAAATGAATGTTTTATAACACATATTTTTTAATCTCACTGGTTTGGAAAGGCTCACTTTGTCGTTTAAAATCTGATAATATCTGCGTGGAAAAGCCTATAAACTAAAACTAGGACCGATAGATACTTTGTCGATTTCAAATTATAAGCGTATCAAAATTTCATTTCCAGAAATAGCCTATATCATGGAACTTTCTCAAAAATATAAGTCAAGCTCATTGTGGTGCTACTATTCAATGCTAAAAAACATGGTATTGATGTCAAGTCATACTCCAACTTGCTAGCATTTCTAAAAAGACGCTCAAGTGGCCATGTGAGTAAAAAGTTTAAAGTATTTTCGACAATGTCAAGAAGTTCCTAAAAGAAGTTCCAGATTGTCGAATATTAGCAACAAAGGTCAGTTAAAACTAAATTATTGTTATTAACTTCTGTCACTTTCGTATTTCTTTACACGATATGTGTTTTGTACGCTGTTTTTATCTTTTTTCAGGTTGTGTTCATATTTGACATAAATTGTGTATGTAGACGCCATGAGTTGGCAAACATCACAACTAATGATGTCGAGAACCATGGGCGGGTTCTTCTTGTCCAGGTCAAAAACACAAGAAATAAAATTCTAAGATCGTTATACAGGGGCGTTTTCACGACATAGTGAAGAAATACGAAGCGCTTCGTTCAACAAAAGCGATGTCTAACAGATTTTTTCAAAATTACCAAAATGGAAAATGCACTAGACAACCCATTGGCATAAATAAATAAATTTGAATGATCCACATGAATACACAGGACACAGTTTCAGAAGGTCCTCGGCTACATTGCTCTCCGATTCAGGTGCGAACTTATTGACACTAAAACGCCACGGAGGGTGGCGGTCGAACAGTGAAGCCAAGGGCTACATAGATGACTCGATGAAAAATAAAGAAGCAATTAGCTCTCGCATTACAAGGAATATAAATTTAGAGCCAAGTGTTGACTATCGACCATCTACGAGCACACACGCGTACATTCCAGCATCGTTGCTGCCGCCGCAGCCGCTTCCGTCACCGCCACCGACTGCAGAACTCTGTGGTCTCGTTTCTCATACTTCACTCAAGAGAGCGAAAGAGAGACTGGTGAAATTGTAACTAATAAAAATAACTTGACAACATTAAAAATGCCGAATGGCAACGTAATAATCAATTTTACATATTGTTCAAATTTTTCTAACTGCCTTAACAAGTGATTAAAGATTAATTCGTTTAAGAAAGTCCGAGTTTTATTTATTTCCTCGCAAATATTTTATAAGTCGTCGCCTACGGCTCGGGCTAGCAATATCGCCTCGGCTGTTATTTTCGACTTACCGCACTTATATCAAAATGTTCTAAAGTTTACCCGCGAAAAAAGGTAAGTACTTCTGAGCGTGCGATTTGTTGACTACGTGCAAATATACACAAAGTGCTCAACCTATTTCAGATATTGCTATCATGTTATCATTAATTAATTAAACTATTTAATATAGGTGAACTTGTTCCATGCATAAGTAATTTAATTATTCTTTTTCTTGTATCTTGTATATATTTTCCTCTCTGTAGTGAGTTAAAAAATTGTGTTTTTGGGCTTCGTGCCTTAGAATCCCTCCTTTGCCCAGGATTCAATTTTGGAACCAGTCGCTTCGCTCGTGGGTTGAATCTTCGGATCCTTCGCTTGTTTGGTATTTAATATAGGCACTCACGCCAAAAAGCAGCTTTCCAGCCTTGCATAACAAATAACTATTTCAATCCTTGAGATGCTATAGTTCAGCCACAAAATTTGCTCAAAAAGGTCGTTTTAACGTGATCTAGTCTAAATCGTAGTTCTAAGTCAAAGGAACATTGAAGCGTATTTAATCACTTATTTCATTATTTGTTTGTAATAATAAACTCTTTTTAACTTCTCTTGAGAAGTTATTGGAATAGGTCCGAAAATAGAAAATTTTGTGTTTTCTTTACGTTTCAAGACTTGGAGAATCATTTGCAATCATTTTTAGAGTTTTGTCTGTGTGTGTGTGTGTGTACGTATGTTTGTAGACATATTTTGGCTTTCAATTCCTCAACAACTACTGGACCGAATCGCTCCGATGACATATCAATCGATACGCCACGTCATGACTTAGATCTGAAAGGAGTCTGAAATAAATCGGTCCAGCGGTTCGTTTTTTATCCGTGAAAAACTGACTTTTTTATGCACGCAACATAAATTTCATGTATAATTTCATGTATCGAGGGGTAGTAAAAGGTTTTCGAGGGTGCTAATTTCGAACTTTTAATCAGATTTTTAGAATTCAAAATGGCGGATCCAATATGACGTAATTTTTTTTTTTTAAAAGAATTTTTCTCAAGAGATGTTGCATGTGCGGCACTTGCCGCTCAACCAATTTTTAATATGGTTTTTGTACCATGAAGCTACCTTTACTAGTTTATGAAATATTGTCTTTATTTTACTCGTCAGTTTATAAAAGGTGAGCTACATTTTAGTATGCTTTAGCTATACATGTATGTACGTATGTTTATTTTTACGCGGGTTAGCAAAGTCGTAAATACAGTTGCGTTTCAGCATGGCCAAACTTTTAATGAAATCGTTTCACAATACTTGGTACAGTTACCAGCAGATCGAATTTGTCTGCAAAGTTTGAATCTTTGTGTGCGATCGCAGGAATTTAAATGAAGCAACGTATGAATTTGTAGCACAACGCTTTTACGACAGTACATTCTCTTAGAACTGAAATACGATTACGACATAAATATTTATGCAAGCGATCATTTTTTGGATAGTAATGAAAACTTAGTTTTGGTTTTAAAAATATATTTTAGTTATTTATTTGCCTTACAAAGGTGCCGTTTTGCCAAAAAAATCGATCAATTATCGGGGTTTCGTACTATCATATAATTTACGAACAAAACATCTAAAAAAGTCATCCATCTAATGAGTGATCATGTCCGATGTTGTTTAACTTTTCATTACTTAGTATATCGTGTTGCCATGAGTTCCTTAAGAGTATAGGATTCGCAGCGTGCTCCATACAATAGGATTTTTCTCCTCTGATGAATATCAATCCCTTAAACTCAATGTTTTTTGTTTAAACAAGACCAGACAACTAATATCTAGGTCTGTGGTGTTTCAGTTTTACGTTAAATTGTGTAGTTCTAAAATTATTAGAGTGCAAAAACTTGTAATTTATGGTCAAAACAGCTGCAACTTCGTGCTTATTATACACTATAACAAAAACGTTTCCGAAAATTTAAAAGCACCACAGACCTAGATAATATAATAAATTTTCTAAATAAAAAAACTTTACTGTCATTCTTACGAAATTAAATGAATAAACGCAATAATTCGAAACACAAAAATCATTAGTCAAATTTGCAAAAATCGAATTCTATCATGATGCTGGGTCGCTTGACAAACAACAGGTAGCAGCCAAAATCAGTCGCGGGCCGTCCGTGAGCGAATCTTCACTTGTATTGCGTTTGACGTAAGGAACGTAAGGAAACAATTACGAAAATATCACTGTTGCATGTTTCGGTGCGCAGCAAGTTGATTAAATTTTTTTGACCTTTGACTAGGTAGGTGGTTAGCGTAATCTATATAAATAAAATATTCCATTAAAATGTTACAATTTAAGGACCGAATATTGCATTTGTTAGAGGACGCAATTATATTTTTGGGACATGTGTGGAGGGTCAATAGTAGCTTTACCTCAAGTTTGAGGGATCGCCACCCTTGTCATCCGGCCACCATCTTGAAAAAGGAGGAGAAAACACTTTTTTCGCGATATCTCGGAAACTATGCGTCCTACAAAAAATTCGTAGACATAATTTGTAGCAAATTGTTCTGCCTACAAATATGTTTCATAACTTTTTGCCCTTAATTAAAAATTAAAGAAGTTATGAGCAAAAAAGTAAGAAAATTTTTATAAAAATTTTCTTTTTTGCTCTATAACTTTTTTTTATACATTTTACAAAAAAGTTACCTCAGACCAATCTTGTAGATGATCTTTTGAGGAAAATTTTTATCTGTAATTTTTTTAATTTCATTATTTATTCCCTCAAACTTGAGGTTAAGCTTCTATTGACCCCCCCCACACATGTCCCAAAAATAAAATTGCGTCCTCTAACAAATGCAAAGCTCATGTAACATTTCAATGGACTAAAAATGAATCGCAAAATTTGTTGCTAAGCGCGAAACTCGAAGACGGCTGGACCAATTCGGGTATTTTTTTTTGTTGTGTTTATTAGTGTTAGAGCAAGGTTTTTATGAAAGAAAAAAACGGTCAAGTGCGAGACGGACTCGCTCACTACGGAAAACTCGAAGACGGCAGGACCAATTCGGGTAATTTTATTTTTGTATTTGTTAGTCTTAGGGCAAGGTTTTTATAAAAAAAAAACCGTCAAGTGCGAGTCGGACTCGCGCACTTAGGAAAACTCGAAGACGGCTGGACCGATTCGGATAATTTTTTTGTTGTATTTTATAGTGCTATGGCAAGATTTTTATGAAAGAAAAAAACGGTCAATTGCAAGGCGGACTCGCGCACTAAGAGTAAACCGATTTTAAACCGATTTTAATAAAATTTTGGTAAGTTGTTATGTACACGCCGGGTAAGTTTCCGAGAAAGAAAAAAAAGGGCAAGTGCGAATCTGACAGGGTCAAGTGCGAGTCAGGCTCGCGCATATAGGGGAAAACGGTTATAATGGAATTTTGGTAAGTTGTTTTGCACACACCGGCGAAGGTTTCTGAGAAAGAAAAAGGGTCAAGTGCGTGTCGGCCAGGGTCAAGTTCGAGTCGGACTCGCACACTAAGGAAAACTCGAAGACGGCTGGACCAATTCTAGTAATTTTTTTGTTATGTTTGATAGTGTTAGGGCAAGTTTTTTATAAAAGAAAAACTGTCAACGACTGCGACTCGGACTCAGCTAGTAATACCTATAAAGAGCACTGCCTAGAGCGTGCAACATAATAGTAGGTAATAAAATTAAAAGTGTAACCATTTGATTTGCAATTTATTGACCCTCGATCAGACAGGATCATGAGTAAGTTACACTTATATAATACTAGCTTTTGCCCGCGTTATCGGTGTAGAATTTCAACGACAACTCCTCACTTATAGAAAAAAAAAACGTCTAACACTTGACGTTTTCAAGTAGCTTATGTCCTTCTTCGGGACTCAAACTATCTCCATGCCAAATTTGACCGCAGTTCCTTCCGCCCTGAATTCGGTTATAGATGTAAGATTTCAACGGAAACTCCTTAATTAAAAAAAAACCAACTCACACTTGACGTTTTCAAGTAGCCTATGTCCTTTCTCGGGAGTCAAACTATCTCCATGCTAAATTTCATCTTAATCAGTACTGATGTTTAAGCGTGAAGAGGTACAAACAGACAGATTTACTTTCGCATTTATAATATTAGTTTGGATTTTTATAATGAATACTTACCTATTTAAAAATTTGCCGTATGATATCTATTTTTCAAAATAATTGTAAGGACGTCTACTGTGAACAATATGTCACTAAGATTGAAAGTCTTGAAAGAGATATCCAATTATTCCTATCCTAAGTAAAAATAATAGAACAGTAGGTATTAAATTTTTTTTAAATATTAAAAAATAAATTAAATATTATATATTAAAAATCGTCAAACAAGCCGACGGTCCGCCTGATGGTCAGCGGTCACCATAGTCTATGGACGCTTGTAACATTCCCATAATACAACCTTCTTTTACTCTTACGTCAACTTCAACTTCAGTTTTTACATAAAAATCATAAGATCTCTTTATAATACCTTTTAAAATAGAAATCGTATTAGGTTATATATGTATTCTTGTTTTTCTTATTATTTGAAAATTGACCAATAATAAATAAAATAAAATAAATAGTTGAAATTTCCAACGGTAACTAGTTTTAATGTGATAAACAGCATTGTGTTTTACAGCAAAAAAAATATAAACACACTGTTCTACACAGTTACATGAATAGACTTATTTAGTATTTGAACTACTGTTTTTCTGTTAGAGCAGCATAATTTCGGCCGTGACTTTTATAGTCTTTTAAAAAATATAACTAACATTTTGGAGCGGCCGAACTGACACAGCCGACATTAGGCTAATAACATATAATTACAATGACTAATAATGCCTTCTTTTGTTTACGATTTAGAACATTCTTTACTGGCCGATACAGTAAAGAATGTTCTAAATCGTAAACAAAACAAGGCATTATTAGTCATTGTTATTTAAAATTGAAAGTTGTATTAAAATAGAAAATATATTAGGTTATATAGGTATGTTCTAATGATATTTTTTTTATGTAAAAACTGAAGTTTACGAATGATAAATAAACTATAATAAAATTATTAAAATTTCTATATTATTATTAAAAAATAAATTATTAATGAGGCAAACTGCATTGTGTATTTTAGCAAATAATTATGAACACACTGTTCCACACAGTTACATGAATAGACTTATTTTGTATTTTGAACATCCTTTATTTCATCAGCACAGGTAAATGTGGCCGAACTTAGGTTGTAAGAGTAGCTATAATAATATATGTAGGTACAATAAACGCCACAAATACGGGCATGCAGGTAGCATCTTATTGTGCGTATTTAGGTATTGTTTCTACGGTATGTTTTATAGCTACGCATTATGATGCAAGTATTAATAGTTGCGTTATGTTTATCGACACAATTTATATAATACCCTTACTATTAATAACCCAACTATAGACATTATTTATTTTTAACTTTTCTGGATTATGACATAAACGTATTAAAGCTGCTAACAAAACGCGCCTAATATAACACTATTCAATTAACTTTAAATATTTTTCATGATTTTCCTGTTGTGAAAAACGTGTTTGCAGTCAGCGTAGGTGTCTACCTCTTGCAAGGCAGATTGGCATGTAATTAAGCAAATGCACGCAATTTCTGCTTTTTAATGTATTTTAAGTGTGCCACCTATCGGGGCATGTTAATTTTTGGCATGTAAGTTACCGCCCGACGTCATGACATGTGAATTTTGAGTTGACATCATCTTTTCTGGTTTCTAAAATTTTACAGACCAAAATCAGACATTGGTATATCTTATTTTCACAATAGAATTTTACTTGGCTTAAGTTGTGAAAATCAGATGTTGTAGCACACTTGTATCTCTATTATGCGACTGTATAGGCGCTCGTCATGCTGACTCTCCTTTTCCAATCAGTCGCCTGACCATGAGGGTGAGAGGTAGCCGACCGTCTGATTGGAAATTACATAGCTTCATTTGAAAGGTGCCCAGTCAGCGGTCTCTCCAGAAAATTAGAGTTAAGAAAGTCCCTCACACAAAAAATAGAATAAAGAAAGAACTGTAATAGTTGTGCTGCTGGTATTTACATAGAAGATAAGTTGATTCTAGGTAATATGTAGTAGCTTTCCTTTAAAGTTTTCGTAATTTCCTATTAGTTAGTTATTATTAGGGTATGTAAGCCTGTCCCAATTACTCCTAAAATAATGAGGAATTAGTGTATATAGCATATACTCGTAGCAAGCTCTTTTATTGTAATCACGATAACATTGTGCATGATGTTACACTTCAATTTATTATATTATATTATATATATATATATATATATTTATTTATATGAATATATATATATATATATATATATATATATATATATATATATATATATATATATATATATATATATTTATATGAATATATATATATAAGATGCTACCCGCATGCCCGTATTTGTGGCGTTTATTGTACATATATTATTATAATTTTTGCATTTTAGCATGCGCTTGCAAGTCTGCATAGCCCCCCTTGCTTTGCATGCCAAAAAATCAAAAGACGTGCAAAAGCTAGCATGCTATTTTTAATAAAAAAATTGGCATTTCTTAATGATTCTCTTTATAATATCAAAGGAGCGTAGAAAAAGAAGAGCTCGTTTTAATATCGTCGCTTCCGTTGCTCAGTGAGTAATGACCCGACTGCTGAATCGAGGGGCGCTGGTTCGATTCCCGCAGCAACCCAACATTTATGTGATGAAGCTTTGTGTCTGTCTTTAGACTGACTGTTTTCCATGTCAGTAAGTATAACATTTGCAAAAAAGTTGCCTATATTTATGTTTTTGTATCTGTTGTCTTGTATCCATAATCTTTGTTTAGTTTAGGACCAGATGGCGCTGTGTGTTATTATTATAATATAATTGATTTATTAGAGGAAATATTTAAAGTTAATTGAATAGTGTTATATTAGGCGCGTTTTGTTAGCAGCTTTAATACGTTTATGTCATAATCCAGAAAAGTTAAAAATAAATAATGTCTATAGTTGGGTTATTAATAGTAAGGGTATTATGTAAATTCTGTCGATAAACATGTGTCTGTCTTGAGACTGACTGTTTTCTATGTCAGTAAGTATAACATTTGCAAAAAAGTTACCTATATTTATGTATTTATATCTGTTGCCTTGTATCCATAATCTTTGTTTAGTTTAGGACCAGATGGCGCTGTGTGTTATTATTATAATATAATTGATTTAATAGAGGACCATGTATTTATATTTTTTATTTACTAAATATGTTATCTAGACTTGAGATTAAAATATGAATACTAGCTAAAGTATCTAAAGAGGTATAGATCGTAAGTCACTAGCAAGCTAAACATTACCAAAACATGTTAAATAAGATATCGAGTAACTGCTTTATTTACAATTCAAAAAGCTATGCTGATTACAATCAAACTGAAAGCAAAAAACGATGCGGCCATTTACCAAATGGGGAAGGTAATCAAATTTCAAGTGAGTGAGATCCTTTCTGATAAATGATTACAGGAGAGTGCTACCATATACAGGGAAATTTATTTTGCACTTTTTATTTTGTGTTCTGCACTTTGATGGACAATCCCTTTCAAGTACTCAATTGTTTGGTCTCTGGTACATTGTATCGCTTATATCAATGTTATATTTTCATTTTACAATATGTGCTTTAATGTAAGTATTTATTGAAAAGAAAAAATCTATTCAATGAAAACTGAAATAGAGATTATAAATTGACATCAGTACCAAAAAATATCAACAAGTAATTATTTTTTAAATATCAGTTATCACCCTCGTTAATTTGCTGTAAGATATATATTAAAGAGAAGGGCTCGCTTTTTATATGACATTTATACTGTCTCATAACATAAATAACCTATGCTTTAACTTTACACTAACTTCTTGATAATCTTTTTATTTTATACATCGTGAAAAACAATTTACTTATAATTTAACTAAATAAATTAATAACCACATATTGATTTTTATAACCTAAACCAATATTAATTCAATGACAATAAACTAGCTAAATTTTTAAAAACCTTAAAATTGTAATAACAAAGCTTTTATTATATTTAATTTCCATAAAATATGTAGTAGGGGCACAAAATTTGATTTGGCATAGTTTTTATGGAAATCTAAAATAACACTTGTGTAAAGTGTGCTTGTTTGAGATATTGGTATGCTTTTAAATCGGTAAATTAGTTACAAAAAAATATGATGGATTACATGATTTACGTTGTCTTATATTTTATGTCGGTCTATATTATCCTAGTTCCCCAATTTAAAACCGCAATGCAATCAAAAATACAAAATTCCCTTTCTTCCGTTTTCCGTCAAATTTCACTCAGTGGTAGTAACATCGTTATAATTGAAGCAAATTTTTCATCTCCTCAATAGAGTCCATGAGTACCCTCCAGGAGCTTATAATTCAAATTATTCCTACTGTACTTGTTGGAGTCTGCATTCATATTCATATTTATTTCGTTTTCAAATTTGAATACTTTATTTTAACAAGGCACGAGAAATTACTTCAAACAAGTCGCAATTAATTTGATACAAGTTGATAAGGTAGAAACAAGTTGTAATATTCATACTTGATTTTGAATGAAAATTATTATATTATATAACCTTATAACGAATATATAACCTCCTTCTTTTCTTGAAATCGGTTAATTAAGTATTTTTCTTTGAATCTGATTCCATCGACTGTTTCACTCGTGCTCAAGCTCTTCATTGCAAAAGAAAAATCATATACGAAATATAACACGGAGTCAAACTTGTAAATAAAATGATTATTATACATAGGTATCTGTAAAAAAAAAATATTTGTGTAATTCGTTCTGGTAAAAATTGTCTTCTTTTGAGTTGTTATTTAATTGCGTAAGTATTGTATGTGCATGTATATATATATGTTTAGTTTAAATAAATATTATATATTGTGTATTTATGTTAGATTGTGAGTGTTGGTTTAGGGGAAAAGTGGGATAGATGCCTTAGAGGGATAGTTGCCTCGATTATTGCCTTACCTATTTAAAAATACGCACCGACAAATTAAACGTCTTATTATAAAAGTACTATGCCCCACCGCGTCGGTGCGAGCGAAACAGCTTACAGGAATAGACCAGTCGTCAGTGGCATTCAGGGAATGAAAATTTCGTGAATCTTGATTGTTGATTTCGATTTTTGAAGATTTTCTTACGCTCGTAATTTTTTATTTTATAAGGTGTGTAAAAGTAGCCGAGTGCTTCACTTTTGAGATACGATAGATGCCCTAAGAGCGTCTTTACTTTTAATAACAGACAATTGGGAAAAAAAAGTTGTGTTATACTTTGAGTAAACATTTTGCTGTTTTTGTTATGTTATAAATTATGTTATATAATAACTATGCAAACTTAAGTACTGAGAGTAGAGACGTAGTAGAATACATAGACAAAGATAAAGAAAACAAAAATAAAAAAGAAGGAAAGCAAAAACGAACTGAGAACAAAGAATTTAAATCAAAACAAAACCAAACAACAGCTTATTTGTCTTCTTCTGAAAGCTCTGATTTAAAAAGTTAACTACTTTTAATGATAAGTGATACTCCTAATATAAAGAATGCTTGGAAGATTATAAAGATACAAAGTAAAAATTTAGATTTAATAGTAAGAAATTCAATCAGAAGAAAAAATACGTAATGAATAAAAATAAATTATTATTTTGAAGTTTGTTTAGTTAAATTTGCAATAAAACTACGCAAATGTGATCGGAATTTTTTGTTTTATTTCTTAAGGCATCTATCCTCACATTATAAAATGCAAATGTGCAACTATCCCACACCATAGGCATCTATCCTCTTTCTTAGAGTTAATCTTTTTTTTACTTATTCTCATGTATGCAAGGAATATGCTTTTTTTTCATTTACCGGTTTCGAGTTAAAGGTTCAGTCTATCTTTAATCATTAACTTCTCTTCTTGCTCTCTTCTTTGCTCCGCTCCTGAGAGACGTAGCGTTATGCTAAACAGCCTATAATCTACCAATAACTGGGCTATCAAATACAAAAAGATTTTTTTAAATCTGACTGATAGATTAGCGCGTTAAAACAAAAAAAAACAAACAAACTCCCTATATTTATTTTATTAGTTTAGATAAGAACTTATAGCTCGGCCCTTTCCATAGAATTCTGGATGCCGTAGTATGTGTCGATTATATTAAGTTTCCGTAAGACAATACTAAATAATGGCACTAGATACAAAGATAAATGAATAATTAACAAACACTATTACGGTTAACATTAACTAAGCCTACTTCAATCATAATAATAATCAAGTTATTGAGTTTTTTGTGTTTTAAAAAATATTTTTTAATAGATAACGATGAAAAGGTTAAGCTAATAAACGAAATTTTAAATCAGATTAGTTACCTAACATTAATTGCCATTTTGTAGTTTTAAGATTTAAATTTCCCGTCTTGATGACATAATTAAGAATATATATTGTACATCTAGGTTACGCTCTAAGATCGGAAAAAGTCCGTGTGCTGTGTTAAAATATACTATAATAGGTATATTCGTATGTGCGAAAAAGTAAAGACAGTTTTACCACAAAGAAAATCTCTGAAAAACCCCTTGTAAATATTTGTGACGTGATGGTGTTTTGAGCTATAGCACATTTTTCGTTATGTGCACTATGTTGATCTAAGTTTTAGCTTACATTTAAATCGTGTAAAACAACTTTGAAACTCAAGAAAATTGGTGTAAGAATAAATAGTGTGAATTAACATAAGGTTCTTTACTTGTTTAGTAAAGAATTTCATGTAAATTCACACTTCACTTCGCTTTAATAATCTGCACAAAGTCACAAGACGTCGGTTTAACTCGACACAATTTCCCTAAGGAGCTTAAAGATATCTAATTCCAATGTAGATGAACCCAATAAATATTCTGGTGCTCCTTAATTTACATATTTGCTAGCGAGTTTATTAAGTTTAAATAGGTAACACTGAATTGCTTTTAAATTAATCTAAATAGGTTGTTCTGCAGCTGTTAATAAGTACTTAAGTGTTGGTAAATATATTTATAGATCAACTTTTGAATACTAATATATATATTTATAAATAAATCGGCCATTTCATAAAAGTTCTTTTTAACCGACTTCAAAAAAGGAGGAGGTTCTCAATTCGTGGCCGAGGGTTTGTGCAAATGGGTGGCTAGTTTTTTGCCCAGCGAACGCATACGAGGCGTAGTTGACGGTAGTTGCTTTGATAGCATGGACATCAATCCGTCGTTGAACCGAGTCAAAAGGGCCAAGCTGGTATCCGGGTGCACCCGCTCAGAGATGGCAGCAGTCGAGGTAAAGTACTGCTTTGCACTGTTGAGTACACCATGTATATACTCATATAATACTTATACAGAACACACATACTACACAGAAAACACCCAGTTTCAAGAAAAACACAAATGTTTATCAAATAAATGTTTTGTCTTGAGCGGTAATCGTACCCACGGCCCTCGATTCAACAATTGGGTTATTACCCATTGAGGGACGGAGCTGACTATGCCTCGCTATAGTTTATATATCGGAAAATAATAGTTCCATGTGTGATGGGCTTACATTATATAGTAAATGTCAAAACATACCAACCGTGACAGTCAGTAATTGGTGTTCGGGTTGAGCAAGTCCATTGAGCCAGATTGAGCCGGTCTACAGTATAATTGGAAGTTATGGTATGACCAAAGGAAACAGGGATTTATTTTTATATATTTTTATTTTTCTGTACGAGTGAATAAATTCAATCTACAGATTCTTAATAAACAAAAAAAATTACAGGCAATCCTTTCATTTTCTATTATATATAAAAAGAACAGGCACGAATGCAATCCAGGTTAAAATTATGTATTTTAAGGTTAAACTATGTAAATGCTGTAATGGTATGCAATGTTTTTGATACTCAGTCGAGGCATAACATAAAAGAAACTATTATGGATGGGTTCAATTATACCAGTCCGGACACATCCAAACTTAGAAAATTTACGATAATAATATAACATTAGGTCGGCAAAACGCAAGGCGTTGAATTTGTCCATAGTCTACGGTGGCCGTAAGTTTGTTTGATACCCCAATGATATACAATCGGCCAAGTGCGAGTCGGACTAGCGCACGAAGGGTTCCGTACCATAATCTATAAAACGGCAAAAGAATCACGTTTTGTGTATGGGAGCCCCACTTAAATATTTGTTTCATTTTAATTTAATTATTTATTTCTAAAATGACTATATAACTTAATATTCTGTGAATATTTTAAGCGTCTACCTGCTGCCGTTATCAATATCGAGCAAAATCGCCAAAAAAAGTCACGTTTATTGTATGGGACCCCCTTAAGTATTTATTTTATTCTGTTTTTAGTATTTGTTGTTATAGCGGCAACCGAAATACATCTTTTGTGAAAATTTCAACTGTCTAACTATCACGGTTCATGAGATACAGCCTGGTGACAGACGGACGGACGGACGGACAGCGGAGTCTTAGTAATAGGGTTCCGCCAATTACCCTTTGGGTACGGAACCCTAAAAAAAATGTTTAAAGATTTTTAGGAAGCTATAGCTACGTGACGTAAGATTACTGTGATTAAAACACGGGTACCAAAAATACATTCTAAGGCACGAATCATACGAAAAGCTCCAGGGTATAATAAGCTAACAAAAGAAAATCGCTATTTGTTTTCCGTATTTCTTTTTCCCTTGGAACCGAGGCGCGTCATTATTCTGTAAGTATCGTTTTTATTTATTTTTCAGCTTCACGTAGTAATTAAATATTTATTTAATACAAAGCGGTCGAGGATCGTTGGTTTTTATTTTGTCTTGAGTTTAATGCTACTGAATCTTCCCTATTGTTTTCGTCGCTGTAACAATTTGTAACGCTCGAGGAAATAATAGGAGCTTATTGTACTTGAAGTTTTTATTTTGATTTTTATCCATAATGCTAGGGGGTTGGGCAGAATTCGTTTACTAGCGCAAGATTACTACATCCCCCCATGATTAATTGGAATTATGACCTATGGCATTCTCCGTCCCTCGAGCTACGTTGGCTAGAACTAAAGCTCCGTATAAAGGATAAAAAAGAGCGTTTATTTCAAAATGATTCCTCCTCCTTTCTTTTTTCGAAGTAATTCATGTTAAATGCGTGACAGGAAATTTATAGACGTCTTGGTTCTCTGTCATGATGTCAAAAAAATAACCAACGCGATGATTAGTGTAGAAACAATTTTTTTTACTAAAAATCATAACAACATTGGATTTTTTCATTGTTAATGTACTTAATATTTTAAAAGCATTTATTTAAATTAGTAAAAATTAGTGATTCGAGTAACGAAGATATTTCTTTAACACCAGAAGAGCTAAGACAACAAGTGTCTAATGCTGAACTAAGCTTTTTACCAGAGAAGTCACGTGAAAAATATCTTAAAGCATAGGGATTGTTCAATAATTGGCGACTTTAAAAAGAATAGTTAGTACCTACCTTTTGTTAATTTTTAGGGTTCTGTACCTCCAAAGGAAAAAACGGAACAATTATAGGTTCACTTTGTTTTCCGTCCGTCCGTCCGTCTGTCAAGACCCTTTTTCTCAGGAACGCGTGGAGGCATCAAGCTAAAATTTATATCAAATACTCAGGTCTATAATACCTTGAAGCTGTAACAAAATCAAACTTCTATGTCGACGCAATCAAAAAAAACAGCAATTTAAGCCGCATATTTTCAAACTCGCAACTATACCCACTTAGTCAAAGTCAAAGTCAAAGTCAAAATGGTTTATTCAAATAAGGATTTTACAATCAATTTTGAATCGTCAAAGTTATAAAATATTATTTTTTGAACCCTCCCACCTTCCCGCCGGTTCACAATGTTGTTGATTTCTACCGAGAAGAATCCGGCAAGAAACTCGACAGTTACTCTTTTAAAAACACTATCAATAATACAAATAAACTAAAATACAATTAATGTTTTAAATAAAAAAATTTTAGTCGTACAATTTTATGTTATTTTCATTATAATTAGGTTTACCTATGCATCCTGTAATTGAGCATCATCAGTCCCAAGGATTTTTATCATTTACATAGTCTAAAATATTATAGTATGCCTTTTTACAAAGTACCTGCTTGATAAAAGATTTAAATTTACTTATTGATAGATTTTGAATTTTATTGGGAACTTTGTTGTAAAAGTGTATACATTGCCCTATAAAAGAGTGACTTATTTTGTGTAGACGTGTATCATGCACCAACACTACTTATATCCTACAGGTAAGTACGGAACCCTCGGTGCGCGAGTCCTACACGCACTTGGCCGTTTTTTTTTTAATAGGAGCAGAGTAAGGCAGATAGTATTCGTTAATTAGAATACACTTATTGCTTTATATGGCCTTCAGTGTGTTCCACGCCTAAGATCTATTTTTGTACACTGGTAGAGGTGAAAAGTTGTATGTTTCACACGAGAGCAAATTATTTTAGGTCTCGTGCCTATAAATTCCTCGCTGTACTCAGTTGTTTATACTAGAATCACTTGCTACTCTCGTGACCCAATTCTAGACTACTTCGCTAGCTCAGGATTTGAAGTTGGCACTCTTCACAAAAAAACAACTTTGCCCACTTGTTAAACGAATAACTATTTTCTTAAATTTTACATTGTTCATAAACTTATATCAAATACATGTTTTGCACAATTAGTATACCGACTTCATTTACCTAAGTACCTTTTAATAAAATTTGTACGAAATTTTTATTTTTCCGACAATATTTATTAAGTTGGTCGACTAATACTCATTAAGTTGTAAAACCTACTTAGCTATGATAGTTTTCTGTTAATTTCGTTATATATGCTACTCACGTGATTTTGTCACATAGATTAAGCAAAAATTTGCACTTTAAAGTCTAATATTTCGCAAACACATCTCTATATCAAAAAATAGTTTACACACACCCACACACTATTGGGTAGACGAGAAAAAAAAAAAATCTTCTCTTTACGTGTATGTGTAATTTTTATTTTATTTGACCACTTTTTCAGTCTAATTAATATGTATACCCATTCGAAATAACAATTCTCTAGTACTAATAGTCTCTGAGCTGAGCTACAGTTACAGACAGACAGACATGGCGAAACCATAAGGGTTCTTAATTGTCTATGCAACCGTGAAAAGAGTTTCCAGTGATTTCATTTATTGAAATGGTACCAGCATATAGCATTCTTACATAATATAATGTCCATCAGATGTATAATGACTCCTATACTGTGAAAGCTATAAGTATGCAGAATTTCTTACCATTGGACATTGTTTATTGTTTATATTTTTAAGGTTTCTTTTGTTTTATTGTGTAAGAAAGTATGTTATTATTATGATTCTCTAGATATCTAGCGCCACCTCGCGGTGGTGTTGGTTTCTCAACTTCTATTCGTGCCATTTCAATTGTGTTAAGTGAGCGTATTTATTTATTAATCACCTTATATTTTATTTATTCACTCGCATATGTTTTGAAAAGAATTGTGTGTAACACTGGCGGTACGGAAATTACAAACTCAAATCATTCTAGCTTTCAGCCTCCGGCCTTAGACTTTTAAATAGCCTCTCGTTAGTAAGTTTCTCCTTACCACACTTAATACACAATGTACTTTTACTTTTATTATAAGCAAACCAGTATCGATGTCCTCCCTGTGTTCTTATTTCGAAAGTTATATGAACTTTTCATAGAGTTTTTGAGTCAACTAATATCTTAGGTTCATTTAGTTATAGATTTTGCTACAAGAAAGAAAGAAAAGAAGATTTATACTGTCCGTGGAAAGGACGAACAAGGTTGTTTATTTCAAATTAATAAAACTTTTTCTTATTTCGAAGTTATTCATATTAAATGCGTTACAGGAAAATTTATAGACACAAGTTTAACCTTTGTGTACAGTGCTATTTTTATTTTGTCTAGGTTGTAAGTGACCTCTTGACTTTCATTTGTTTAAATGGTGCTAGCATATTTTACTTGTGCAACAAACATACATTTAATGAACAAAAATAAAGACAAACTGCTTAATACTAAAGACGCAAACAATCCAAAGTTATATAACTTTTTGCTTCTTTATACGGGACACAGTAAAGAAGTCACCAGTGACACAGTACACTAATGCATCATCAACACACTTCCCCATTTTACATTCAACCCTTGCATTTTGTTCTCAGCGCCCTCATTCCGACGCCCTTGATATTCCCCTATACATGAGTGAATCCCCCTCCGAGGGATAAGTCCGTGACACATAACGCCTGGTTTTAGATGAACCTAGGTATAGTTTTAGGTAACCTGTGACAGTTAGACGGAATGCGAAGCATATTACTCGTAAATGCATGTGTAATGTTTTTAATTCAATGTGGTAATTAATATTGGCTTTTTAATTCGATTTTAAATTATTTGCGCATCTACCTACTGTCATAAGTAAAATATTATATAAACGTTTTTGTTGTTGATCTTAGAGAATAAGTTTTTAAAAATCTTTAGTAACATTTTTAAAGCGTATATATATCACAGTTTTTTTCATCCCACAGTTCAAAAATGTTTCTCCAAACTCACAAACAGTCACACAGTAACAGATCCACGTGAGTACCATCATACAATCCCCAAAATCAAAGAGTCGTAAAACATTAGAATATATTTACAAATAAAATTCGAGAATTGGTTTTTGTTTACTTCTAAATCTCGACTTTTGGACAGGTTGCCTTTTTTTAGGACACCAAAATGTATTATTCACTATCCTTATGCCAAAAAGTAAATACTTAAATATATTTAAGATGTGAATCAGAAATAATATATTATTTGTATTATATTTTTAAAAATCATATTTAAACAAGCTCCTTTTACTTTTGTAGTAATTATATCTATACAAAATAATTTAAATAGTTAAAAAGTTTATTGAGGTATTTCACCTTCTATTCTAAGAGTCGTCAGTCAACTACACAAAAAAAAACTTTGTTAAACTTGGATAACGTTTTTTGCACAATTTGTCAAACAAAGTTTACATTTAAACTGGTATTACAACATAAAATACATCAAAAATGTTAATTCAAATAAACTTGTTATATTAATCAAACACTTTTATGCAAAAAACAAGAAATCTTGAACGTTTTTACAAAGATAAAATCTATGCAATACAATTAAAATAATAATATTACAGAAAACTTTAACAACTTTTACAATGGTTTTTTGTTTATTTTTTACACATCTTTTATAAGTTAACATAACGATATCTACAAATGAATTCAACAAACCTCTAACTACATCCTATTTCCCATTTATTTGACCACAGAATAAAATACAGCGCCATAAAGTTATCAGCAAGACTTGGACTTTACAATTAAATTCCACACTTAATGAGACCCGAGGGTCCACTCCTTTATTAACATCCACTCGTAAATTGAACGATTACAATTAAAATCGTATTTCCACATATCCTTGGCCAAAACTATTAAAAGGGGTTTCTATTCAATGAATATCTGATCCGAAAGAGATCTAACCCGACGACCTGATTGCTGCCCGATGAACAGTTTTTACTAATTTCTTAGTTTGCTTCAAATAAATAAATCAAACTCTAAATATTTTTTATTTAAAATAGCTCTTAGAATTATCTTACTACCGAGAATATTTTTTATACCAAACACTAGCTTTTACCTGCTGCTCCACTGGAATTCCTACGACAACTTCTTGATTGTAGTAAATTGGCTATGGCAAGCTTTAGATTGTTATAAAGACAGAGGTAGATTTGCAGTGCTGACCACCCGTTCTCAGGAATAAAGAGGCACTACAAGAGGAAGAAGAAGGATATTAGTTTGTCAGTGTGGAATTCGGTTTAAGTTATACCTGCGGAATCTTTCGGGGATAAAAAGTTTTTGAAGTGAAAACTTCTTTAGCGGCGCTGTGCACTTTTTTTGTGATGGGTAAAAACTGTTTAACTCGCGTCAGGTCACGTGTCCTGTTCGAAAATTCGTAAGATGTCACTCGCGTTAGGACACGTGACCTTTATTTACATTAGGTTAGTTTTTATTTTTTGTATATGGCGATTATGAGTAGTACAGGGAGGTTGGATATGGGATTTTAATTCTATGACAGATTGAGCTGTCAAATATACAACGTCAAAAAAGTAAATAAACAAAAGTTATTATGTTTAATAAATAAATATGGATAAGAAGTGATGGGAAGTAAATAGCGAGTATGTTTTCACTTCTGCCGGCACTCCCAGAGTGCAACCCGTTTTTTTTTTTTTAATTTTTATTGTTCGGCCTATGGCTATGTCTGTCTCTTTAACGATCTATGTGCCAACTTTCAGCTTAATTGGTTTCTACATAGTGAAGTTAAGCAATAACAAACTAACAGATTTTTACCAAAACATATCTTTGTCATGAATTCGCAATATGTAGAGGTAATAGTACCTACATTGTGTATTAAGGGTGGCAAGGATAAGAATGTTCTTTAATACATTTGCGAGCAAAAAAACAAAAATTTAAGGTGAATAAATAAATAAACCCACCAAAACACAATTGAAATGGCGGGAATAGAAGTAAAAAACAACTTTTAGTTTGTAGTGTGTGCGTTATTCGTGTTATGAACAACGATACATCTCTTATACATATTTAATAGAATAAACGCGTCATTACCGTCTGAGGGTTATATGAACGTGCGTAGTTTTGAGAAAAAAATCAGCACCCGCTTTACCTGCACGTAATGGCACTGTTTACGAGTATGTGTGATAAAAAGTATATTATATTGTAGAAATAAGCGCCTCTAGGCGACGCAAGTTTTTTTGTTCTTATTATAGGACTGTTTTTCAAATTGCAAACATGATTGCAAAGTAAAACTTACAAGCACTTAATAAGTTAATCCAAAATAATTAAAAAAATTACTTAACTGATTAGTTTAAAGTAGATTAAACTAGTTTTTAAGATTTTCGAACCGCAAAAAATAAGCATGCGATTTGACACGCCCAAGCACAGCTTATTTGAGGCAATAACTAATTCACGAAACAAATTAATTTAACTTAGACACACAGTCTTCGAAAATCATTTAAGATTAATCAGTAACATGTGTTTCAGAAAGTTTATTAATATTTAATGAATAACAGGGGAATGGCGTTGATTTACGTTTAAATCTTCGCTCGTAAGCCACTAGGCGCTAATTTAATAAAATGACAGGTAAGACATGTATGCAGTAGACAGTTTATTGACGTGAAATTATTTCGAAGTAAATGAATATTTCAAAATAATATTTGCTTAAGCACCGATCAATTATTACTAAGCGAAATGGAGAGATAAGTAAATTCAAACGCCTATTTACTTGTGTTTCATGAAGCATCCAATTGATCTGATATTTAGTATAGAGATAGGTTAAGAGACAAAAAAGGATAAAGGACACTTTATACTATCCCAATTGAGAGTTCTCATAGGGACAATGGAAGCCATAGGAAGTATATAGATTCACAATGTAAAACAGGAATATCTCAGGATAAAAAGTCGGTTGACATAAACGCTTACGCAAGCGGCTCATGACCGTTTAGCAACGGACAATTTTTAAATAAAGAAGTAATTGAAATTGAAATTCATTTTTTTTTTAAGTCAAATAAGGTTGTTACAGACACTTTTGAATCGTCAAAATTATTTATGGCCATTATTTTAATTTCGGTTCACAGTGTAGATTTCTACCGAGAAGAATCCGACAAGAAACTCTGTAGTTACTCTTCTAAAAAATTCATTTTGTTGAAAATATACCTGACTATTATATATTACAAAAATGTATTCAAAGTTTTCTCTAAGGACTACAGTATGAGGTTCTTCAAGACAGAAATTATCGGATTTGAAGGGTCATCAACGCGTGAGTGACACCCCTGGTGTTACAAGCGTCCATAGGCTACGGTGACCACTTACCATTAGGCGGACCGTAAACTTTTTTGCCACCTTAGTGGTATAAAAAAAATATCAATGTTTCAAATTAAAAAAAAATCACACATTTTCACCAACACTTTTAAACATATCATTTTGTGATTTTAGGCCAAACAATATTATGACCTTTTCATTTTGTTTTAGTTTAAATATCATATGGCACGTAATTGAGCATCTTTAGTTCCATTGATGTTTATCATTTATATAGGCACTCTAAAATGTTGTATTATCCTTTGTTACAAGGTTTTTTTATAACATCTACTGACGTTTAGTACAAATGGCAACTCTGTTGTAAAAGTAAAACTCATACTAATTATAATATGAGTTTTATTTTAATACGACCAATTCCATTTACAACGCAATGATTGAAACTCCATAACAAAGCCACCTTAGACCAGATACAGAAACATTACTTTAAAAGCAGTTTTGCGGCAATAGGCTCATCCCCTGTCACGCAGGTCTGAAGTGGTTGGTGGAAAAATGCTGTCCACCACATTATGATGTGGGTGTATATACATCTGCTGGTTACCCCTTTCTGGGACCAAAAACCTTTAAGATATTTGGCCATACATACAACTTACTACCAATAACACAGTCGTGACTTTATTCCTTACAAGGCAAGTCGAGACTTTTCATTAAGTTTTAATACTTGGTGCTGCAACTCGAGCACGTACTGTATTATTTTTAAACAGCTGCTCCACATAAAATTGCAACATTTGTCAACGTATTCTACCCAGTGTTGCCGTTTCATTGCAAACTAACTTTTGCCCGCGGTTTCACCCGCCCTTAATTTGGTAATCGGAGTAGGATTTCAAGGGTAACTCCTCAACTTTAGAAAAAAAACAAACTCACACTTGACGTTTTCAAGGTTATGTCCTTTCTCGGGACTCAAATTTCATCTCAATCGGTACAGTAATTTCAGCGTGAAGAGGTAACAGACAAACAAACAGAGTTACTTTAACATTTATAATATTAGCATAGATGTTCCTTTATACTATATAACATTACGTGTCATTTGAACTAATTTTTTTTCGAAAAGGAAATGATTTTTAATTGTTGACTCTATTTTTTTGTGTGTCATACAAACTTTGCTTACCATCAGGCGGACCGTGTGCTTGTTTGCCACCTTAGTGGTATACATTTTTTTTAATAAAAAACTTATTTTCAGCTTATTTTTGTCATTTACTAATCAAACACTGTAAAATTTTAAACACGTGTTTGAAGAATATATATCTATGTTTACAGTGTGGAAGTTTTATATTAAATTGTATAGTTTAAAAGTAGTTTAAATAAGATTAAAAGAATATATTTCTTTTCTTATGATTTTGGAAAATCACAGATTTAGATATTCGGCTTGAGATCATGTTTATAAAATTTCTCTTCGATTGATCAGTAAATGTCAAAAATAAGAGGAAAATTCGTTTGTTGAGCGCCGTAAATTGTTTTATGAAGGCTACCAAACATTTTTTTATGGTAAAATATGTTTTTAAATATATAAGTAGCTCTCCATACACTAAACTCCTAAGAGGAAGATATTTGCGGGCTCATTGCATCATTATATAGCTCCTAAAAAATGTACTATATAAATATTTATAAAAGCCTTTTCAAATATCTGCAAAAAATATCCTCCGGAACCCTGCAACAAGGCCTCGGCCGATTTTCTGCCACCAAGTACGACTGTTTTGTATTTATTCCCATCAAATTCGTTTCATGAAAACGTTGCTTAGAAACCATCCTCGGATTTTTTAAATTTTTCATTGATTACACCCAAAGATAAACAAATCAAAAATAAAATAAGTTTGATGAAAACTTACCTACTTCTAATCCTTTCCTTAAACAAGCATAAAGAGATCCCAAACAAAAAAAACTAACTTGAGCTAAGTGTTATTCGTAAAGTCAAATAAGTGCTCACATACTATGCTTATGAAATTTGATGCTCTTATATAAGTTCTTATTACAGATAGTCGTGGACAACTTAGCAATAACTTTGAATACGCAGTTCAAAAACGTTTACTTTGAGTAGAGTAAAAGCTGACTAAGACAGACACAAAAAAAAATTAAGTGCACCGTCGAAGCAAAAATTGACATGTTTCTTATTTTCCTGATTTCATTTCCGGTACTGACTTGAACAAGCAAGCACACTCATGTCACAAACCATGCAAAATGTCATTCATTACGCATCCGGTGACGTTAAATAGATTAAATGACAGTATAAAAGGGGAAAATATAGCAATTCTTTCAATTTTTTTCTTTTGATCGCTTAGCATTAATAAAATGAGTATGAGGGTTGGAGAAATCAAATCTATACGCACCAATACTAAAATTTCGACAAGAAAATTACATTTTTATTTATGCGGTGTTCTTGTGATTGCTTTTATTTTTAAAATGTTGTTGTTTGATAATTTAATTTTTGAACATGTACTTAATTTTATGGTTTTATTATCTTAGCTTTTTTTGTGGATTCCCTTTTGTTTGAAAACAAATTAGAGACTGATAATATTGTAAAAGAAATGAAGTATTTTGAATGTTAGTTAAAACTGGCTTGTCAGTCAATTCAAGGAACACTGAATATTTTTTTGTACCACTAACAACTTGCAAACAAGCTTCGATCCGCCTGATGGTAAGCGGTCACCGTAGCCTATGGACGCTTGCAGCACCAGGGGTATCACTTGCACGTTGCCGACAATTTTAAAATGTAATAATTTCTTCCTTTAAGAACCCCAATCTGTAAATCCTTAGAGAAAACTGTGCAGTACGCGACCATTTCAGTTCTAAAGTGTGCAATGAATTCCCTGCCAATGGCGAGCGGTGCGATGGTAGTGAGTAGCCGTGGGCATCATTTCGAAAAATTTCCATAGAACACATCCCATTGAACAAGCGGCAGTACGCACGCAGAGAGGCAAAGTCTTTCCTCAAACTTACGGCTAGTAAGTATGGGATCGTCGCCCATTCTCACAGCCCGTCGTTGAACCGAGTCAAAAGGGCCAAGCTGATATCAAAGTGTCCAGAGATTGCATTTACCTATTGTGATTTACAATTCTTAGTCGTGATGAAAATAATTTCTCCCTTTTCTTGTAACTTGAATTTTGTATGTATTTACCTATATTTTACGGTTTTTATACCTAAAATGGGGTAACTATTGGTGGAATACAGAACCATATCATAGTGTGGATGACATTCTCGTTTCACAAACCACTTTAGCCTTGCGTGATAGGGGGTAAGCCTATTGCCGCAACACTAATTGTGATGCAGTGTAGTAAGTTAGTACTTAGGTCGCTTTATATATGCCTTATAAGACAAAAGGAGTGGGCAGGACTAGTGCCGTAAAAATGAATCCATCAGTTTCTTTGGCGAATTTAACAAGTAATGTAATGAAATAATACTTAACTTATCGCTGTGATATATAATTAAATTATTATTACTCGGATCATAAAAAACGATAAACGACAAACCCAGCAACAAACTTCAAATCTATGAAATAGCCGATCCATACATTTCTGGTCAAAATGGCCGAATGAAGCTACTTAAGCTTTAAAGCTTTTGAAATATTTATGAAAAAGTTAACGCCAATCAATCGCGCTGAGTGTATCGAAACAAAACTTTTAAAAAGTTAATTTGCATTGCTGAAGTAATTTGTTAAATCTGGAAGCGACATTTTTCTCTGCGCTGTCACCGTGTTATTTACGAGGGGACGCCCCGCATTGGGCTTGATCACTTTTCATTAACAATTTTAAGGTCGAGTTTATTGATGTCGTAAATAACACTTGCATTCGGTCGTAGGTAACGATTGAAAAAAAAAATTTAGACTCAAAATGGGAATCAGTTTTATAAACGGTTATTTTATTATCAAATACAGATAACAAAAGCATTAAACCTTTTAAATTGTGATATAATGTAAGCCGCGTTTATTTATATAATTACAATTGTAAAAATACTTCTACGCGTTAAATAAAATAGATTTCTAGTGACAATCATATGTTTATGGGTGTATGTGTCGGTGAGAATGTATTATCAATATATATATATATATATATATATATATATATAGATATATTGATATATATGATTTGAGAGGTATCGTTAGATTCGTCTCAGGTGTGAAAAAGACACTAGGTATATAAAATTCTTAAAAATTAAGTTTAAGTTTAAGACATTTATTTAATAGCGGATTTTGTGCATTTTTTAAGTCTCTCGAGTCGTGTATCGAAATAAAGGGCTTCAAATAGCGAGTACGAAAAAATATAACACGTTTAGTAAAATAGTCAAGCGTAAGTTAAAAAAAATTTTGCACTTAAAACAAGTGAATAAAAATAAATTATCAAGAAGGAACAAATCAGAAAGCGAAAAAATAAATATTAAGTTCTTAATGTTTTTTCAGTCGGGTTTCTTTATTTATTTAATTTTTGTCTTAATTATCTAGTAATCATGAAACAAAAAAATGTAATGTGACAATGATAAATTTATTGCAATGCAAAAAATACGAATACTCCAAACTAAATAAAAAAGATCCTAGGAATATTAATTGCTTTTTTTTTAAAAAAAAACATGTTATTGTAGTCTTAATGAACGAGGTTGTTTTACCTAGTCTAAAAAAGTTTATTAAAATTTCTAAATTACTAAACTTTTTCATTTCAAATGCATTTAAATTTGAAAAATAAACATTCCTTTAAAATGAAGTTCTCGAACACTCTATTAATGAATTTTATTAATAAACGTTCATCTGGAAGTTAAAAAAAGAAAATTTCACATCAAAAATTTCTGAGAGTTCGTTATTAAAAACAAATTTTAATTTACGTATACATACTATTTACATATACGGTGTACTTACCGGTGGCAAAAAGACAAAAATCAAATAGGGGTAAGACGATATTATATATAAACTTAATTGGATTAGTGTAAAAAAAATTACGTACAGACTTAGTTCTTTATTTAGCAACAGTGTAGAATTAGAATATAAAAATTTTACAAAGTTTTTTTTTATTTTTTAAAATCTTTCCTGTAGTTTTTCTAACGTTAATAATAAATATAATAGTAACTTACTGTAATCGAATAACTACTGTATAATCAACAAAACCACTAAGGTCAAATAAAAATCCGTTCAGTATTCTTGAGATGAAGAAGGCCTTTAGGGCATCACGTCCTGCCAATGATTTTAAGGAGAATGCAGACAGGGGTGGTCCGGTCCATTGAAAATTAACTTAAATTATTGGTAACGCTTTTTAATAGATTTTTGTATTTCTATGGTAATTTATATGGGTATATAGGTATGATAGCAAATGTGTCTTTGAATCTCATTTCAAGCAAATTACGCGGTAAGCATGAAGCACGATCTATTTTTTTATTCACCACCATCAGGCCGAAGCAGATCACACCTCTATTCAGTAGTTGTTGTTCGTGCTTTAAAGTTGCAAATACATACTTTTTGCAATGAGTTGTCAAAAAGACTACTAAACTACTATTTATAATTGAAATTAAAGTACAGGAGTATGAAAAATATATTCCGTTGATGATTCTCTAACTTAAATAAAAAAAATATATATACAAAAGTAATATTTATTTACATACTAGCTTTTGCCTCCGGACCCGCCCGCACTAAATTCAGTTATCGGCGTGGGATTCCTGTGGCAACTCCAAGCACATATAGTAAGGAAGTTTGGCAAAAGCAAGTTCATGTAAAATGCATTTAAAGTTATTTCTGAAAAAACATTTGAATTTACCGGGATAAAAAGTAGCCTTTGTCTTTCTCCATTTGTGCCAAATTTTAGCTCAATTGGATACCACGTTGCGCCGGCGTTATGAAACAACAAACAAAAAACTCACTTTCGCATGTATATTATTAAATACGGATTATATTTTTCTTACCACAATGAAAATTGAAAGAAAAAAAATAATTAAAAATATATATTTTTTGAGAACGCTTTTAAATCGTCAAATAATATTTTTATTATAGTTATACTACTATTTCATTTCAAACAGAATATAACTTGAAACGGATTACGTTCGTTTCTGCTTTGTATCTCGACGTAACAATGCCAATCAATGAAGAGTAAAATCCAAAGAAACAAGATGTTAGGCAAACTTAAAACTTATTTTTTTAACTCAAAGATAGAGTTTCCATTGCAAGCTATCAGACTTCTTATCTTATTCGAATAAAATAAGTACTTACATTGTTAAAGGAAAGTCAACCAAAGATTCATCGGTACTTAAGAAACCAATGAAGCATTTTGCTTCTACTTGACTTAAGGAGTGGTTAAGTCAATTTTCATTTTGGTACTTTTTTATGCGTTGTCTAGTCTAAGATATCGTTAAAAAATACAAGGATACTAAATGTAAACAGATCCAGACCTTCTTGAACTCTGGCTGAAATCGAGATACGACTGGATGCATTTTTTTTAATTTACAATTTAGTAATGTGAGGTTTTGATTGAAATTACGTTTTCATTCCATCTATTCGAAATACGATGATTAGTTCGCCTTTAGGCGGATAGTTATGAATTTTAACAATTTTTTGCATTAATTTTTCTCTCTTCTTTTTAACAATAGTTCATTAAATATAACATTTAAAAACTGTCAAAATGTTTGAATGTAAATATATTTTTTTTAATAAATTTACTAACTTTAAACATTAATTATACATTTTTATTAATATGTTTTTTTGCGTTGTGTCTAAAATCGCCTTTTATTTCTTTGTCATAGAGGGGGGATGGAAAAAGTGTCGCTGCCTCCCTACACTCGGGATTCTAGAACCCGTCTTAACATTCTAGATTCAAAATTGCGCCCTCGTCATAAAAAACTATTTTTTTCCCTTGTAATACAATCTACTTTTTTGTTTCAGTGTGAAATATTACACTTAAATACACAACATAGTAATGGTTTAGTAAAATAAAGGTTTATTTTTAAATATAGTGTAGAACATAATATTGAGATAATATTTGACACAAATAACAACTGTTTTATCGTCAGTAACTTCAATATTGACTGAAGTCCCTCCTACATTTTGTTTTTTGCACAAAGCAGATTGCTGTTTGTTGAAAGCGATTATATATTATATAGTTTTATATAATAAATAACCGCTATATATAATTATATAGTTACTTTCGCATTTATAATATAAGTACGGATTAAATTTTGAAAAGTGATAGAAAGTAGGTTTAAAACAAATATAATTTACATTTCTTTTTTAAAAAAACGTTGTTTTAAATTAAATTTTACGTGTTTGCTCAGGTACTGTAAAATAAAACTAATTTATGTGGCACAGTCATTGAACTGAAATAAATGGTTGCTTTTAAAACTTTTTCTTTTATGTTTTGCCGAAGATTAAATATAAAACTTAGATACTCTGACGAAATTATGTTTGAGCATACCTACTTAATTGTGAACATTGTGCTTGTTATATGTTTATATGTTGGTAGATATTTATTTATATAGGACGGACGCAAAGCAAAAAGAATTTCGTATATTGACCTTTTACTTTTTAGCCTGTGTTCAGTGGTCAAATAGTAGTAATTTCTGATGACACCGGTCGGTCATCGCATCTGTGCGAGCGCGACGGAAAATAATTATGCGCGTGCAACACAGGCAAATAGTGACCGGCTATTGAACGAAATTCTTCCTGCTTCACGTATTGTGGAAACTTTTAATCGCAATGAAAAGTATTCTGTATTTATGCATGATGTGTGTGTGTGTGTGTGTTTATGATAATGATAACACATACACAGAACCTTTGAATGATCAACTCATTTAATCCCATTGTAGAAATGTTTGTCCTGTAGACTACTAAAACTGCTCTTACCAATGAAAACATATAAATAAGGTCTCTTAGAGCTTCAATTAAAATTAACACTTTTTGTTTTCAACAGCTGATGACTTGAATAAGTTCGAACGTTACTAAATGATAAACTGACGTGTCCTTATTCGTATACATAGGCATACACATAATTATAGTTTATGTATGTAAATAAACACACACATATAGGTACATATCTAAGGGAGGTAGGGCACTGCAAGTACTCGCTCGAATAATTCACCCGAACAAAAAAAAGCGGAGCATAGCGAGTACTTGCTCAAATGAGCGGCCCAATCTGGGGAAGTACCTGCACCTTACAGAAAACCGCGGCCATAATAACACTAACATTGAGTAGTGTTGTGTTCCTGGCGGTGAGTAAGGTTGCCAGAGCTCTTTGAGGACTCGCTGCGCGGATAGCGGAGGACCGGCGGTGCTTGTTGCTGTCATTGCTCGGCCCTTCTCCAGGGATAGGCTTGTATCCTTGCAGTGCAGACGTATAACGGCTGAGTCACACTTAGGACGATACTCTCAGCATGTATACGTATATGTATAAACATATATATCTAAATAAACTACTGCATACTAATCTTTCAACATACATTTAATTCTCCTATAGGCATATATATACATACAGTTATAAAATACTTGACCTTGGGGGCGGTCCCTGGTAACCTAGCAACGACAGGTTCGTACTCAGATCCCCTAACTGAATCTAACCCAATGTAATTGGATTTTCAGTTTCTATAGGTCTTTACCATGAAGTTATGAAACCATATTGATTTTATGATTTTTTTTCTGTTAAATTGATAATTTTAGTCAAAACCATCAAATATTTTAATTTATTTCGATTTCAGCTTTAGGTTTGACTTATCTAGTGATAGTTTATACCAAATTTAGGTTGAAATACAAGAGTCTCTGTGTTGGTAATGAAAGGTAAGGTGAAGTAAAATACATTAATTTAATCCAGTGTCGTAATGTTTCAATTTGATTATGAAATTAACATAAGTTAAAATCACAGACCACTTAGTCATGTTTCATTAACTCAAGTTTCGAAAGCTTTCTGTATCAAAAGTAGAAGTACAGGACTTACTCGTATTAACTGACTAAAAAAAAGGGATCCATAAGTCTGACTTTTGGCGACAGTGAGGTCGCCTAATTACTTAGCATTTCAATATAACATATTTTTTATTTATTTATTATATATTATTCTGTTAATTCTCAGACTTCTGCCTGCTTTTTTCCAAAACTTTAAGCCTATTATTAGAGTCGCACGGACACACAGTATTTTATAACTTTGACGATTGAAAAGTCTTTATAAAAACCTAATTTGATTAAAAAAAATTGACTTCACTTTGACAGACAGACAGCGTCGACTTAGTAATAAAGCTCCGTTGGCACCCGTTATATATGAAACTCGAAAAGTAATTAAGGAAGGTAGCTGTATTGGCCCTTAGTAATAAGTAGGTAGGTATTTTATTGGCCCTTACTCACATAACAAGTAATTAGTAGGTACGTACCTTAATTGGCCTTTACTTACATAACAAGTCATTGGTAGGTAGGTATTGGCCCTTACTAACATAACAAGTAATTAGTATGTACGTACCTTAATTGGCCTTTACTTACATAACAAGTCATTGGTAGGTAGGTATTGGCCCTTACTAACATAACAAGTAATTAGTAGGTAGATACCTTTATTGGCCCTTACTTACAAAACAAATAATTTGTAGGTAGGTAGCTTTATTAGCCCTTACTTACATAACAAGTAAATTTCTTTGACGTCCAAGTTCTAATCAGGTTTCTGTTATGATTAGGCATTACCGAGATAGTTTGTACCCACGATGAAAACAAGCATATTTTTTTTATCCCTTAAGAAAATCGTGCAAGTTTTACAATCAAAAATGGCATTTATCAAAAAATTAAGGCTTACTTGTTAAACAACCAGATCTCATAGTCTCATTTTATTGCTTAAGAAACTCTCCTTTGCACCTCCTCCAGTACTTTTAGTTTCACTGATCTAACCATCACTGGATTGTTAATGGTTTAATTTTAGCCTTATTGTGTTGTTTTAACCAATATTCATTTTTTAAAATATTTTTCTTTTTCTTTCTTCTTCAAGTTTTTTAAAAAAAACCCCTGAACCATAAAAACATTTATATAAGTAATTCAAATTCAAATGCTTTATTTCTCAAAAATAGAATATCATATCACTTTTTTGAATTCAATAAACTATAAGTTACTAGTCAAAATGGCCTTCTGGCCCTGGGGCCTGATTCTCGTGCTGATAGAGTCTCTCGAAAAAAAAAGCGTACGACAAATGCCAAAAGAAAGGTTCTAAAACTACGAAAAACTATTTGCAAACGAACCCCGCCATGTTTTTTCGACGTAGGTATCTAGTACAAACTAGTCGATATATCGACTAAAACAGTTACCGCGATTACTGAGCCATAAGTAAATTATTTAAACACATCTCGAATTCGAGATTATCTCTATCAGCACAAGAATCAGGCCCCTGTACATACAGGAAGTGGCTCGCCATGGTAGCGTGAAGAGAATACTTTTTCCCCGACATGGTCCTATTACAAATCTATGTACCTTTTTTAAATATAATAGTGGATATAATTATATACAGAAGGATAGCTTGCTAGTTACCGACCTATTTTGCCGATGAGTTGGAAGTTAGCTCTGCCAGTTGCTTTTTTACTGAAACTCGAGGCAGTTAATAAATATTTTTAGCAGTTAATAGCGAACTAAAAAAAAAAGATTTTCGTAGTCAAAGTTAAAAATTGCAGTGCAAAACGCGTTAAAAATACTTCACCATGCATCTTTGAATCATTGATTTAGCTCAAAATTCTACTATTAAATTAATAGAACCCTTCGCTTCTCTTAAATTTTCTTCTATTATGCTATTATTAGCAAAATATAGAATAAATCATTGTATCTACCAATGGTTTATTTTGACTAGGCCATAACTTGATTTTGTGATTTTAATTTATCGTCGTTAGATCGTGAGATGACTTATGGCCGTTTCGCACAGGAACAGGTGTTTATAGATTGCACTTATCACCTTCACTTTTATATTAAGTGAGAGACAAGTAAAAAGTCCTATAAAAACAGTATCTAAAGTGACTTTAATTTTTAAATCATTGGTAGCTGGTAGATTTGTAGAAATCTTCGTTTAGCCTATAACATTAGTCTAAACAATTTTAATATTATGGAGCTAGATTTTATTAGATAAATGTTCATAAATCAGATATTACAGAAAACTCTACAGCTAGATAAACTTTGATACATTTATGAGCCTAAACTAACAAGGTATCTCTCGTAACAATTTAGTTATCTAAATGGTGATAAAGTTTTATTTCGTTTTGATAAAGAAATATCATGAATAATTTAAAGATTAAATTGAAAATACAATAATATTTTAGACAATTGTTAACATAAATCTGAATGGACAGAAAAGGGATTTCGAAAAACAATAGAGCTTTCTAACATTCAATAAACCCTAGCTGTGAAAATGATGTCCAATTTGTAAACTGAATAGGGACTAATGGAAAAGTATGGTTGAATATTAACATTTATGTCGCATTGTTTGAGTCATAAAATCAAATGCTTAGTTTTTTTGTTTAAAGAATGCATTTAAGGCTAAAACTGAAGTTAAAATACTTATTTTTTTATTTAGGAACCAGTCTAAGCTACGCTCTTGTCACTGCTGGGATAATAGAATTCACTCCTTCACAGTTCTGTTCCACCTCTTATATTAACCAGCTACCTTCTCTTATTATTAAGCTCATGTAGCTCATTTATCTTCTTCCTTTGTCTCTCTATACTATGAAATTACGTAAATTTTATTCAAAGTGGATTAAAATTACCAACAGCTATTTAAAGTGGATTATCATTATCATAAACACACACACACACATCATGCATAAATACAGAATACTTTTCATTGCGATTAAAAGCTTCCACAGTAGTATCCATTGGACCGATTATATCTGCACGGACGTGAAGCAGGAAGAATTTCGTTCAATGGCCGGTCACTATTTGTCTGTGTTGCACGCGCATAATTTTTTGTCGTCGCGCTCGCACAGATGTGATGACCGACCGCTGTCATCAGAAATTACTACTATTTGACCACTGAACACAGGCTAAAAAGTAAAAGGTCAATGTACGAAATTCTTTGTGCTTTGCGTCCATGCTATATAAATAAATATCTACCAACATATAAACATATAACAAGCACAATGTTAACATTTAAGTATGCACAAACAGAATTTCGTCAGAGTATCTAACTTTTATATTTAATCTTCGCCAAAACATAAAAGAAAATGTTTTGAAAGCAACCATTTATTTCAGTTCAATGAATGTGCCACATAAATTAGTTCCATTTTATAGTACCTAAGCAAAAACGTGAAATTAAATTTTAAACAACGTTTCTTGACAAAAGAGATCGATTCTTGAAAAAATAAATTTGAATTATATTTGTTTTAAACTTACTTTCTATCACTTTTCACACTTCAATGCATACTTATATTATAAATGCGAAAGTAACTCTGTCTGTTTGCCTGTCTGTTACCTCTTTACACTTAAACCGCTGTACCGATTAAGATGAAATTAAGAAAAATTAAGATTGGAGATCATCTGAGCACCGAGAAAGAGGCTACTTGAAAACGTCAAATGTAGGTCGGTTTTTTTTTTATAATTGAAAAGTTTCCGTTAAAATCCTAGCCCGATAACCGAATTTAGGGCGGGTGAAACCGCGGGCAAAAGCTATTGGGCTTTATGTTGCAAAACACTGAAAAACATGTCTAATTCTATATATACTGTAGAATATGTATGATATAAGTAATATTCAATAAGTAAATCCAAGAAAAATAACAATCTTTGGCCGCAGAATACAATAATACCCTCATTCCCTGTAAATACACATTGTTTCAAGGAAGGTTTGTGAAGAACAACATAAATAACCGCTTTTCACAAACAGCAATCTGCTTTGTGCAATAGACAAAATGTAGGAGGGACTTCAGTCAATATTGAAGTTACTGAGGACAAAACAGTTGTTATTTGTGTCAAATATTATCTCAATATTATGTTCTACACTATATTTAAAACTAAACCTTTATTTTACTAAACCATTACTATGTTGTGTATTTAAGTGTAATATTTCACACTGAAACAAAATAGAATATTGTATTACAAGGGAAAAAAAAAAGTTTTTTATGACAAGGGCGCAATTTTGAATCTAGAATATTAGACGGGTACAAGAATCCAAAAAAAACGAAGAAGAAGAAAAAAGAAAACAAATATGTTTGTTATTGAACTATGCAAACTCCCTAATATCACATAATCAAGGAGTGACCGTAGGAATCCCACACACAAACAAGGGGCGTTCTTTTTGATGACCTCAAATGTCCAGTTTCGAGGTCATTAAGAATACAAGGTCAAGTTGGCATTAAAGAAACTTGGCGAAGAACATAGTAAGATAATGACTTTTTAGCACAGTTTATAGGTTGTAGGTACGGTCCAACATGAAGTACTGCAGCCACATATGGGAGGATGCACTCGGATACCAAATGAAGCCTTTTGACTCGGTTTGTAGACGAACTGTGACAATAATTAAGAATACTAATCTCATAACCAGTATTGAACCTCTTAGGTATGAGAAAAGACTTTGTCTCTTTGTATCAGTACTACCATGGCATGTTTTCTTTATAAACGAAAAGCCTTGAAAAAGTTATTATCATGCTTCCCAAGAAGTAATGGATGCAAGTACACTTTTACGATAGGGATCAGATTTTAATCAATGATTTAAAAGTCGTATCCATCAGTGTACTGTATGTGTGCTTCCAGGGAGTTTGGTACTCCCGACCCCTCCCTTGTAAAAGCACTGTTGCGTCATTCAAATGCCCTTGCCAACCCTAACACCATGTATACATATCTCTGTCTACCTGTCTACCTATGTCTGTTGTAGTAGTAGTAGTTTGAGTGAATAATATTAGACCCCATTTTATCCAGTTTGTTTTCTACTTTGCCTATATATATATATATAGATATAACTACCATGTTTCCGCGATTTCGTCTGCGTTAACTTTTAAAAAAAAACAAAGATTTTTCTGGTTATGGTTGTATCTAAAAAAAATAATCAGATAAACGTTTCAAATACAAAACAAACTTCATCTTCCTCTATTATGCCCACTAGGATGCATTTCCAAGAAACAGTGAAATACGTCAATGTTAATTTTCAACCTAAACGCTGAATGACGAATTTCCATACAAACTTTTAACACTAACGGATACATTTTGCAGGTATATCGACGTGCGATTCCTACTACAACTATATTATTGTAATAAGTCATTTTCCTTCACAAAATAACAGCTGCAGCAATTAGAATCAGGTGATAATAAAGAATTGTAAAAATTAAAATATGTGTTAATTAAGGATATAAGCTATCTCCATTTTAAAATTTAGCTAAAGCGGTTCAGTTTAGGTGTAAATAATTTACAGACATACTAAGTAACTCACAAACAAACTTTTGCATTTACTAAATATTATATTAGTTCAGTATAACCACTGACTGACTCAAGCAAAAAGATAAATTTGTTCACTAATTGAATATACTAAATGCTAACTTTTTGTAGTTACTATTTTATATTTATTTTAAAAGCAGTGATTTTCTTTTACAATTATATCCTATGTTTTTATTTTTCTAATATGCGTAGATGATTTATGATCCTAAGAGTGTAACTGTCATTTCTCACTCTTTCTATTGCTAGAATGCATGGAACAATAGTTTAATAGTAAGTTTTGTTTCAGCAGGAACACGGACACTACAATTCTGTTTATATTCTGAAGGCACGAAATCATAAAATTATTTATGTTTATTGAATGTAACAAATGTGTTTGCAAAAAAATATTTTATTATAATATAACATATGAACTTGCAAGTTTAAAATATATTATACGGCTTTAAATAATAGCGTAAACTATAGGTTTTCAACAAAAATATAGCTAATACTAACTAAAATGATGTATTTTTTAGTTTTATAGTTGTTTTAATGTAAATTTTTAACTTCTAATTATGCAATATGCAATTATGCAATACATGTTAAAATAAGAAAACTATTTTTCTGTCTGAAAATGATTACATCCTAATAGGATTTTCTTTATGTCAACCTCTTTTTAACCGACTTCAAAAAAGGAGGAGGTTCTCAGTTCGACTGTATATACATATTTTTTTTTTATGGATGTTCAGCCATAACTTTCTTGTTTATGAACCGATTTACGTGATTTTTTTTCACCTATTTTCCACGACAGAAACGTAAGCTGCTACTTTAGGTAATTTAAAAGACCCGTATAGTTACCGCTATTTTTATAATTTGATTTTTTTATTTTAGTTGGTACTAATATATATAACCACCCGATTTTGTGAGCTGGCCTGTCCGTCCGTCCCTATCCCTCTGTTAGTTTACCCATTTGTCTTTCCATTTGCTTATCTGTCTATTTAGTTCTAATTTTAAGTCAATAAGTGTTGTTTCATTACTTATAAAATAATTATTTAGAGACAATTCGTAAGAATTGAAAAACCTTTTTTTGATAAGGACGAATTACCCTCTTAGCCGGATGTTGTTCTTCTGAAACTTTCATAATTTGTTACTAGTATTTCACTTGACGACAATTACATCTATGTAAATTATTGGTAGAGTTCAAAAACTATAATGAATAAAGTTTGCTTGGCAAACTGTTTGTTTAACTGAAAATTACTGCACGTAGGTATTATTAATTGTTTAAAAACTTTCAACGACGAAGTTTATTGAAAAACTTAACTTTTGAGCAAATACAAAACGTTGCAAACTTTCTCTAAATTCAAAATTGTTGATTTTTACAAGTTATTGCTATTGTAGACGTTTATATTAAATATTAGTTATAAAACTATATTTCACTAGCTTTTGCAGCGGCTCCGCCCACCGTAGACTTGGTTATGGGCGTGGGATTCTTTTGGCAACTCCTTGATATTACTAAATAAGTTTGTTAAAGAAAGCTATGCCTGCAGCTATATTTCGTTTATTTCGTAGAATTCGGTTATAGTCATTCCCACGGGAACTTTTGAATTTTCTGGAATTAAAAATATACTATGTCCTATTCCAGAACCTAACCAATATGTGTGCCAAGTTTAATTCTGATCCATCCAGTGGATGAAGCGTCATTGAGTAACAAACATCCAAACTTTCGCATTTATAATATTAGTGGGATGTAATAATATATTTATCATATATACCAGCGGCTCCACCCGCCCTCAATTAGGTTATCATCGTGGTTAATTATACTACTAAAGTTTACCATAGCTGCAGCCATAGTTCGTTTAGGCTAGGTTACAGTTGTTCCCGCGGAAGCTTTTTTAATTTTTGGATAAAAAAAATCTTAAAAATTGGTCTAGCCGCTTGTGCGTGGAAAAGTAACAAAAATACATACACACTCAACAAACCTTCGCCTTTATGATATCAGTGTAATGTTCTGCATCCATTCGTGAAATGCAAAGTTACAATGACTCATTTACAAACATGAGTAATAGAATATAAGGTAATCTTTGATTACAGAATAAATTTCTGTAATCAAAGGTTACCTGGCAAAAATCGCTTTTAGCGGCAAGGCCACTTTAGGTGGTGTTATATTACTGTGTATTTTTTGTTATATTTTACCTCTCTCTCTCCTACCTCTCTAATACAGGATGATGATTGGTTCATATTGTTTCGAATTTTATTGATTACTCAATTCCTACCACTTCTGACTTACGATTTTTTTAATGGACAAAACTGTGACGACCTATTAAATATTAACCCACTTACAAAATATTTATATTTCTAGTCATAATTAAATGCATTATTAACAACTATAAATGTAATCTAGAAGCTTTTTCGATATAAAGTTTTATCTTTACCTAATAAGAATTTAATGTGTTTTCAGCTGATTCTATTCTGCCTTCTATTGTAATAAACGAGAAAAAAGTAGGGTCCGACGGACGAACTTTTACTTTGTAATTACGTCCGAGCTTTAAGCACCATTAACTTTTATCCAAATGCCTACATTGTTTGGTGTTTTGTGCTTCGTAGAATCCCATAATGGGAAAATTTTTTGTACGTTTTTTTATCTCTATAATTATTCTTATCGTTATTTTATTTTTAACTAAATGAAATATCCTACTAGCCTTTTAATTGCATAAGTCCAATTGTAATGTGATTTTTTTTTATTGAAAATTGTAATGAACTTTAAAACGGACAATATTGGAGCTAGAAAATTGCCTAGCTGGTAGGTCTGAGTTTAAGATTTTTTAAATTGTAACTGTATAACTTGGGCATCTTATCTAAATCGATTCAGTATAATTAGTATATTTATTTATGAGTTTGAACTGAATAGAGTTTGCGGCTTCAGACTATGAAGGTATCTGAGAGGTACGGTACTTTTGTGTGATAGGTCAAAACGTCAGCCAATACAAAAAAAAAGACCAACCGGCTTTAAAAAGATGCACTAAAAAGGTACAAAATATTACTTATTTCCAAAAATCTGATCTGAATTACAATTGGTGTCATGAAAGTAAAGTGTGTTATAAACTTTAGGTAGACACAAACTTCAAACTGTGATTCAGATCAGATTTTTGAAAATAACTAAGTATTTTTACCTTCTTAGTGCATCTTTTTGAAGCCGGTTATTTTGTTTTTTTTGTTAAACGATTTTATTTCTTACTTTTGAGTGACGAAATGCTTTTTTTCTCGTACACTAAGAACATTGATACTCATAACAACATTTTTTACAATTATCAATACAAAAAGCGTTTCAAATTAACACCAATTATTTATTTTGACCAAAAATTTAAGTTTTATTCACAATATTAATATGGCACCACCTCTCTTTTAAATAAAAAAATAATTTTGAAAAACCGGCTATATATTAAGGAGTTTTACCCAAACATACATTAAAAAAATTCAAACATCTGAATTGATCGGAATCCTACTTTTTCGAAGTCGGTTAAAAATTACACACACACTGTGCTAAAACTAAATGTCACTTTTAAAGTAATAATCATAAATAATAATGTAAAATAAACTAAATGAATCTTTTAGTTTTTTATGTATTTCATGTTCTTTTTATGCCTTGTTTTCACAATTTGTGTCTGCGTAACAACTTTTTGTGGACAGCTTGTCTCTGAAGCACCCATTTGTAGAGGATGAACTTGTTCAAGCATCTACCCAACTCGCTTTGATTTTCCCTATTTCGGCAATTGTTAACGAACATGCATTTCCAATTTGGTGAATCCGTATTTTCTATTACTTTAGTTTTTCTACTTTTAAAATGCGCATATAATACGTATTTAAGTATTTAAAACTTTGGCTCTACGAAGCTTTTAGAACACAGAATTCAAACTCCACTATTTAGTGTTAATTTGATGTGGACCGTATTTAATTTTGCCAAAGATAGATGTCACAAAGTAAATTATAGAAAACGTTCTGTTAACAAAACATATTTGGCACCTTTATCGTATGAAACTTCAAGGTGTGCAAAATTAAGAAACCATAGGCATACTTTTCGGTTTAGATGGAATCTTATTTGTTACATCTTATTGTCTTATCTTAAATAGGGATGAAGTCAAAACACAAATTTTTGATCACCAGCGGTCGGAATTAGGTAATCTGATTTAAATAATATTATCAATATCCCTCAAATACCTACTTCAAAAAATACTTTTTCCACCAAAAAATTACTTCCTCAAAAAAAAAATGTTTTATTTGTCTGAGATATTGATTCGAGTAAAATCTTAGTAACCATAACGCTACTTGGGATAGTAAATAAAAATGCTATTGCCAATAAATTAAGGTTCCCTAGCTGTATTCCGAAAATTCCGGAAATGTCCATGTTGATTTAAACATTTCGTTACAAAAGCATAAATTACACTACGTACGTACGACTCCGACAATACACGAATACAATAAAATTAAAAAAAAAACTTTATGTATGTTTCATTTGATTTTCACGGGTTTTTCATCCACTAAATCATTGTCCACCAAAAGTCCGATACCTGTACAAAATCGGTCTACACAGAATCAAACCATAAGCCACAGCCTAACATTCAATTTCCAATCTTTAAGTATATACAAGTAAATTGATTTTATTTATTAGTTATATGAAATATCCTTAAGGTTTCAGAAATTATAATTAAATATTGACATAAATGGTTGGAGATATCAAAGGCAGTGGTTACCTGTAATCTACGTATTGTTCGAACGAGAATGACTCGTACTAGGGATACCACTTAACAATGCTATTTGTATTCCTTTGACGCATCACTAATATAGGGATTAATCTGATGTTAGAGCATCCTTTGCTAGCGGCAAAAGGGTATAGGTATAATTCAAGATCATAAAATCATTTTTTTCTTAATTATATAGAATTTGCACTGTTGAAAATGAATTATGATAATCTTAAAACTTGAATTGATTTATTTAGGTATTTTAGTAAACACGGCATACAAAAATTAAGTAAGTAACCTGGTGAAAAAAAAGGGTATTTTTTAAAGAGACAATAGTAAAATATTTATTTAAATTATGTTATGGCCTAGATCAAAGCTATCACGGCAACCTCTAAAATTAAATACCTGGCAAAATGATAGCAATATAGACTACTTTTTATCCCGAAAAATTCGAAAGTTCCAGCGGGGATAACTATAACAGAGTTAAAAAAACAATAGCTGCACCTATAGCTTGCTATAGCAAACTTCAATAGAACACCTAACTAAGGAGTTCCTCGCCGATAACCGAATTTAGGGCGGGTGGAGCCGCTTGCAAAGTCTAGTATATACATACATACATACATTATCCGGTGACTATTTAAATTTATTTTGGTATAATCAAAGTCTTGGAAATCATTCATTAACGAGACTTTGATGAATTAGATGGGTGTTAGCGACCTGCGGTGAGCACAAACTTCCGAGTCGCAAGACGCGAGGTTAGGGGTGTCGCAGAACATAATTAAGTAACGCTAACACTCGTGAGTAATTCGCATGAGATTTTGTAATGAAATTTAATTACCGTAAATCACTTCACTGACTACAATTTATGGTTGAAACACGTAACCAAACACGAAACTAAATAGCTTTATGTTTTGTGGTTTTAAGTCAATCCTATTGGTTATAATTGGAACATTCTTTATAAAGGAAAATCTATTTTTAACGATAATTGATTCTCATCCCCTATTTAACCCCTACGGCAGAAGTATAGTATCTATGTAAAAACTTGCGAAAGTTGTTTAAGAGCCTGTATTCGTTTATCTTTTTCTATCTTGACATACGAATTGAAAGACTTTGACGAGCTAGTGCGACGTAATTACTAGAAGGTTCTGACTAAGGTTCCAACAGAAGTCAGGATTGACTTGTCTTTAAAAAAAGGAGTAGTTCAGAAAAATGTGATACCTACTAGGTGGTCACCCATCCAATGACTGACCACGCTCGACAAAGCTTAACTATGCAAATCGTTTCCGATGGACGAATGAACTCGAGCCATGAGCTCCTCCTATACTTTATTTATTCAAATAAGCCCGAACGGACTAACAAATGGGTCATCAGCAACCCTTTAATGCTATAACCCACTAAAGCGTCTCGTGCGACAATGGTGTATAGTGCGAGAAAAATAAACAGTTCACCACTGCCTACAAAAAAATTACTTAAGCTATTTGAGTGGAAGAGGCTAAAAAATTAATTTTCCATGGATCTAGTAATTATTGCAAAATCATTGGATTTTAAATAAAGGTAAAAGTGCTGCTATTTTTTAAAATTCTTGATCTAACGAATAGATATTATATTTTGTTCTTAAAGTTAGTGATCCTAGAAATAGACACAAACTTGCTTTGTCCCACACAAGGCGAAGAAAAACGAAAAATCATTTACAAGACAATATATCCGTTTTTACAATAAAATCCCTATGTAATGAAGTAATGACATGTATGTAAATTGAACTAAAAAAGTTCAAAAATTTTGTAAAATAAAAAACCTTATTACACAAATTAAGGTTACCTTTTGTTAGCATAATTTACTTGATACATTGTATTGATTAATTCAAATTAAAAGAGCGACAGCTGGAGAGTTCCTTCTTACCAGGGCGCTATTTTGACTTCGAAACAGTAGTTACTAGTAAGTTATAGTTTATTGACTTTAAAAAAGTAATATAATATCCTATTTAAGCGAAATATAGCATTTAAATTTAAATTAAGCATAGTTTTTTTTTCAAAAAATATTGTTTATGTAACTAAATCTTAGCGTAATCGTATATAAATTCGATATTTAAATAATTAATGTTTTTTTTTTTTTATTTATTTATTAAAGTTTGATGTACAGTAGTTAAAAAATCACATTCTGCTAAACTGTGTGACTCGTGGACAATCAATTTATTGACTTACTGACATGACTTGTTTTCACATACTATGTTACAAATGTAACTAAAGTGCTGCTCTCTGTCACCTTCCTGGATAATCATCTATATTTATGTGGTGAAGGTGATAACACGTGCCCAGTCAGCTTGACTTTATGCATTCTCATTTTTAACCCTCGCAGAATAAAAATTATGAGAATTTCATTTTTAGTCAAATTAGATGGGTGTGTAAAATATGTTCGCTTTAAGCAGGTACATACGTTTTATTATTTTTGTTGACTCTTGCGTATGTTTTAGATATTTTACTTTTACTATACGAAAAAGACAATAATAAGTAAAATATATATAATCATACATTTTTTGATACTGTACTATTTTATTATGTACCTAGTTGTTTGTCCTATATTTGAAAAATAAACAAAAACTGAGATTTATTATTTTAGATTTCGACCCTATATCAAACGTAAATCTGACGAAGAAAAAACCTGCCTACAGAGCAAATTGACCACGGTCTTCTAGGGTTTCTCTCTTATTCTCTTAACGTTTTCATCAGAGTACCTACATACATATGTTATTCATAACAAAAGTGTACATATTCCTATATTCAACTTATGTTTGAATATTCTTGTATCGTACTTGTTCGTCAAACTAAACTGCCGCCTCCTACCTGCCCTACATTCGAGTTTTTCTGTATCACGTAAACTACGTGACTTTTTTTTCTATTTCTTTACGTAACTACATTTTACTAAACAGTTACATTGTTTATTTGTGACAAGTTGACATACGAACCCTTTAAATTAAATTTTCCTTGATTCCGATTTCGCTACGAGATTACAATACAAATAGAAAACGAAGAATTTTCTAACACTTAACTTTTAAAGGATGCGTTTTTACTTATTTACAGCTTACTGGTGACCACAATAAAGTTTATAATTTTCAGGATATAAATTATATCTTAATTATAAATCATTTATTTATACTATTGTTTAATTATATTACAGCATGTTATGTAAAATTAAATATAATATAACTGATTTAAAAAAATGTTTAGGGGAAGTTTGTCGCCGTGTCGCGCCAAGCTTTGAGAAGGTCGCTGTTTGAGCAAGTACATATTATTTTGATCTCGGTATCTCATTAGCTTCATACGTCGCCTACACGTTTGGGCACGGTCTACCATTTTACCAACTAAACCACTTCCTTAAAAACAACCATGTGGATTTTGAAATTTGAACAAACAATCTTTGATTTTATAGCTTTCTAAAAAATGTCATATATATATTTTTGTAAATTCTTGTAGTATTAATGTACGCTATATATTTATTTCGCTTTGGTTTTTTTTTTTTTTTATACCACTAAGGTGGCAAACAAGCTTACGGCCCGCCTGATGGTAAGCGGTCACCGTAGCCTATGGACGCTTGCAACACCAGGGGTATCACTTGCGCGTTGCCGACCCTTCAGAAATCTAATAACTTCTTTCTTGAAGAACTCCATACTGTAGTCCTTGCAGAAAACCTTGGCAGGGAGCTCATTCCACAACTTAAGCGTTCGCGGGAGGAAGTTTCTCTGAAACCGCACTGTACGCGACCATTTAGGTTCTAAAGTGTGAGAATGAATTCCCTGCCGATGGCGAGCGGTGCGATGGTAGAAAGTAGCCGTGGGCATCATTTCGAACAATTCCTCAGAACACAACCCATTGTACAAGCGGTAGAACACACACAGTGAGGCAAAGTCTCTCCTCAGACTTAAGGGCTCGATACCGCAAGTGAGTTTGGAATCGTCGACAATTCTCACAGCCCGTCGTTGAACCGAGTCAAAAGGGCCAAGCTGGTATCCGGGTGCACCTGCCCAGAGATGGCAGCAGTACTCCATCTACTGCGGTTATCTGTTTATAACCAGCATTTTATTATAAGGGTTAGGATGCACATAAAGTTGTAAAGAGTGTAGGACCGGTTGGTCGTTAACTTGTTTTAACGACTATCGAACGATAATATTGGAAAATGGCATTCAGTAAATCTCTAAATTAAAAAAGTAATTTTCTTAAACAAATACAAATTTATGTTAAATATTGTTTTTAGCTTTTAAAATTATTAAAATAAAAATAATTAAATAAATTGATTAATTTCGCTTCTTTTATTTAATTTAAACATCTTCAATTCGATAACAAAAAACATAAATTAAAAAATTATTAAAAAACGAAGATTTAACGAATACAAAAATTTTAATTGTTAATCCATCCATACTTTCTAATCCTAACTAATATATATATGTGATAGTCTTTTTATTCGTTATTGCTTAGCGTCGCTACGAAGCCACCAATGTAGCTGATTTTTGGCATCCCGGAAAATTTCAACAGAAATTACTATAACTGAAGTCTATGTGGACGAACTATAGCTACAGCTATAGCTTGCTATAGCAAACTTTCTTTTTATAATTAAGGCATTGCCATAGAAACCTCACGGCAATAACCGAATTAAGCGAGAGTGGATCCGCGGGCAAAAGCTTGTAGTAATATAAAAGCAAAAGTGAGTTTGATTGTTTGTACTTCTTTCCTGTGGCAACAAAGCATCCAGCTGAGTTGAAATTTGACATAGAGATAGCTAAAAAGATGGAAAAGGACAAACTACTTTTATCCTGGCAAATTCAAAAGATTCCACAGGTAATAACTGTAACCAAATTCCAAGTGGGTGAACTATAGCTACAACTGCAGCTTGATAAAGCCAACTTTCTTATAGTAATCTAGGAGCTGCCGTAGAAATCCTACGCCTATCATCGGATTTATCGCCTATCATGTTTCTATCCACAAAAATAACCGGCTTACCATACAAAGATTCGTGATATATATATATATATATATATATATAGAACATGGTGTGACTTATTAATAATCTATGGGCCGGTTCAATTTATGACGCAAGGCTCCAGGACACGAATCTTTGTATGGTAAGCCGGTTATTTTTGTGGATAAAACCATGAATCGGTATACAGACTTTCAGTTACAAATAAATAATGACGTGTTTGATCATTTTTGTAAATCATCTCTTAAGTTGGGTAGACAGACAACTAACATTGGTATGTGACGGTATAAAAAATCACGCAGCGAAACCAGCTAGTGTGCCTATAACATGTTACAAGTCAATGTTTTTTATCAATAAAGTCATTTTTGTATGAAATTAATAAATTCAAAAGTTCAATCATGGAAGCACGTTAAACAATGACCTTCAAGGTCATTGACGTTGAGTATTAACTAAAAGTTTTGGTATCAAATTTGTTATTATTATGTTTTTAAACTATCTCAGATTCTCAAAGAGTTACTTGCGAGTAAGTATCAAACACCAAGTGTAACGTCGTCATTAGTGCGACCAAGCCGAAATATCGAAATTCAGTTCAGTTTTTCAGAGATATTTGTATCCTTTGTACTATGATACCATATAGACTATAGTGCTGTGCATAATGTCCAGAAACATTTAGGTACTAGACTTAGCCAGCAGCTGCACCCGTTCTAAATTCGGTTATTGGCGTAGACCTCCTTAATTATAGTAATAAAGTTAGCAAGCTATAGGTGTAGCTTTAGTTCGTTTAAGATCAATTATAATAATTCCCGCGAAATCTTTTGAAAATTTTGGGATAAGTGGTAGCTTATGTCCTATTCCAGGACCTACGTATATGTCTGTTTTTTCCAGTCTAGTGATTGAAGCGTGATTGAGTAACAAACATCCAAACTTTCAAATTTATAATATTAGTTGGATTATTTATTTATAGAGTACATTTACGTAGATTATGAATTATTAAGACATTTGTCCAGTCTAAATAAAAAGGCCACTAATAATAATAATAAAATATAATTTCTTTACTAGAATTTTCAGCGACCTTAGTCATACTGGATTACCTATAGTAGATTAACATAGTTGATTTAACATAGTGACAAGGGTAGAAACTTCTGATTCCCATACTAGAATATTCGGTATTTTGAGAATCAGTGTTCCTTTAAGAAAACAACAAGCAGAGACAATAAAAACGGAATAAACCTAATAAGCCGTAAATAAACCTTAACTTAATTAGGTACAATAAGGTAAGTTGATTTAAGTAATAAATATAATGTGTGTGTGTGTGTGTGTGTGTGTATAAGGATGTGTATTTGTATGTGTATACATATTTCCTAGTGGTTTTTTTTTCTTTACTCTATAGTGTAATTTGCATATGCATGATGCATCCTCGATTAAGTTCATAAATATTGAGGTATGAGTTTATTTTATTGTATAAATGTGGACTAATATAATAATTATGCCTACTTGCAAAGGTCGTTCCTAGTTTAAGTAGATAAGTTTTATCAGCACCTCCCCAGACAGGAATGCAGTTACTTAAGATTGACTTACATAAAGCTTCATATACCATAACTAGTCGATAATAAACTAATTACTTATCAAGCAAGTTAATAAAATAATCAAGAAGTGTTTATCAGGGATTGGAGTACGCAGAGCTTTTTTGGTATGGCATCATGCTATTATAATATGAATATGCTGTTTTTTAAAACAGTGAATGAAAAAATTCGGGTAGCTTTTGAATGGATTAAATATGACTAAAGCAGTGATGTAAGTACATATAAAAATAAATGATTCACATAATTGAATGCATATACAGTTTACGTGCAGCTATAATTGGTAAAATTTTCGAAAACTTGCGTATTATCGTGTAAGAAGCGTTTGTAAGAATCTGCCCGCTGAGTAGAGGGCACGGTTTCAATCCCCATAAAATACAAACATTTATGTGATTAACAGTTGTGTTTGTCTTGTATGTATTCACAATAAAAGTATTTAATAAGGAGTATGTCATCACCAAATGTTTCATTTTAATTTATTTAAATATCTTAAAATATTTTTAAATAAAAGTATTGTATTAGGTACTCTTTAAGTAACGTGTAACTTTAGTATTTTTTACTCACGTTATAATTTTTTTATTAATTTTATATTAAGTAAAAAAAACAAAGTTAACATGAAAGTTAGAAATACAGAATTGTACAAGTCTCAAATTGTATTGCAAATCCTAATAAGATTCGTTTAGGCACATCTACCTGAGTGGCTTTTTTACCCAATATAGAAGATTTGGAATTTATTGCATTTATCAAATACAATCGCTTGTCTTTGATCTCTGTTTTTTAAATTATTAGTTTTGAAACTTTTTATGTTTTATTAGCTTTTTTTTTATTAGATTGAACTATAAACTAACAACAAAGGCATGTTAATTTATTTGTCATATGAAAACAGTCGTTAAGCCCAAGTCAGAGGCCCATAAGGAGACTTTAAAACTCTGACAGCAGGCCACCAACTCAATAAGCATCTACTTGCTTTAAGTGAGCATGGTAGATGTTTGCTGTAGCCTCCAACGTTTGAGGTGACGGCGCGAGGCAATGTTTTATTATTGAAACGGGACTTACGTATCTACTGTATTAATATTTGATATTTAAATATTGATATAATCATATAAACCATTAATCTATGACTATATTATGTAAATGTATAAAACCCAATTTTTTTATTACCTAGTGGCACTTGCCACAGTCTTAGAAAATGCAAAAGATTACTTTGCAAGTCTAAGTAGGTATATTACTAGGCTATTCCCTATAACAGTATAGTAGATTTTAAAGACTTATTATTATATTTAAAACTTTGAAAATATTTGGGTAATAAAAATAATTCAACAACCGAAACGCAAACAATTTTTCTGTACTTTGTCCCTATGGCGATTGAAAACAGCAGTGACAAAGCCGCAGAAGGTTTAAAAGTTAACAAGGAGTCGTTATGATATATACTTACTAGCTTTTGCCAATGGCTACGTCTGTGCTAAATTTGGTTATGGGCGTGGGATTCCTACGAGATTATATTACAGAAGTTTTAAGAAATTTGAATTAAGAAATAAAATATACATAAATCGATTATTTTTTTTGTTTATGATTTCTTGAAGGTTTAGAGTCTTAGAAGAAATTATATCATATATGCCATGTCTAGGCTGTATCATTAATACAAATATTTGCATAGCAAAGATGCAGCCAAAAGATTAACCTAGAGCCAGAACTTGACCCTGTAAATCCTTTCATTCCATGTAAGTGCTCCATCAATTAAGCTATCGAGGCACAAGTCTGGCTCTGGAAATAAAGAACGTATATTTTAACACACACAAAACATTGGCCCAACATTTACAGTTTTTACTTCCACATTAACTAGCTCTAAATGTCTAATAACTATGTAATTTCCATTTCCGGAATAAAGCCTTCGTTAAAATATGACGTGACAGGTTAAACTTCGTTTCTATTGGTTGTAATTGTTGCAAACGGTGCCCATATCATTTACAATTACGTACTTATAACCAATTCTATTTATTACATTTTTATTTTGTCTGTGAAGGAGACAGCTATAACGACCACAAATTTGTAATTTAAATTTTCTCTATAGAGTGAACAGTACCACAGATCATTAAAAAGTTACTTCCAACTTTCACAATGGCCTGACGATTTAATGAAGTGGATGTTTGCGTCGTACGAATAAATTGGAAATGTTTTGAAAAGAGCGAAATCTACAATCAAAATAATTAAACGTTTACACCAATTGTATCATCATGTAAGAAATATATGACCACATTTTGTTGTTTTTTTTTAATTTGTTAATTATGGTTAATGTGAAACTAAATTAAATGATTACTGTCTTGTATTCTGTATCTATTATGTATTTGACGGAAGTCGCCTATTGAAGTCGATATATATGACTGACATATATTATTCATACATTGTACAGTCTCTGTGGCTCAGTGCCTGCTGAACGGCAGGCATGGGTTTGATTCCTCCACATGACCGATATTATGCATGTATTTTTGTTAAGTCTGGGTGTTTTCTATGCGTTAAATGTATCTATTTACAAAAAAAAAGGGTATGTATATTTTGTCAGTCTGGGTGTTTTCTATGTGTAATATGTATGTACATATTTACAAAAAAAAATGTATGTGTATCCGTTATATATTATTTAAATTACAACTTTGCTTAGTTTGGGACCAGGCAGCGCTGTGTGATTTGTCCAAATTTATTTTTATCATTATACGTAACACTGATTTTAGCCTTACTATTATTGAAGGTATGACAGTCTTTTAATTCTGTCACAATTATCGTAAAATAACAGTTTTTTTTTAATCCTCATTGGCACATAAAAAGCTTTTTCATAGTCAAAGCTAGGAGCTTCAATTTATAAATAGTGTAACAGTTTTTAATAGTGTAACAATTTATAAACAGTGTAACAATTTATAAATAGTGTAACAATTTATAAATAGTGTAACAGTTTTTAATAGTGTAACAATTTATAAATAGTGTAACAATTTATAAATAGTGTAACAGTTTTTAATAGTGTAACAATTTATAAATAGTGTAACAATTTATAAATAGTGTAACAGTTTTTAATAGTGTAACAATTTATAAATAGTGTAACAATTTATAAATAGTGTAACAATTTATAAATAGTGTAACAATTTATAAATAGTGTAACAGTTTTTAATAGTGTAACAATTTATAAATAGTGTAACAATTTATAAATAGTGTAACAATTTATAAATAGTGTAACAGTTTTTAATAGTGTAACAATTTATAAACAGTGTAACAATTTATAAATAGTGTAACAATTTATAAATAGTGTAACAGTTTTTAATAGTGTAACAATTTATAAATAGTGTAACAATTTATAAATAGTGTAACAGTTTTTAATAGTGTAACAATTTATAAATAGTGTAACAATTTATAAATAGTGTAACAGTTTTTAATAGTGTAACAATTTATAAATAGTGTAACAATTTATAAATAGTGTAACAATTTATAAATAGTGTAACAAGTAACAGTTTTAATTTTACCTAAACATGTATATGTTTAAAAATATTTGCAACAAAACTCCAAGAAAGATAGAACCGCTGATTTTAATAAAGTAAGAATATATCTTTCCGAAGGCAATAACGAAAAATCAAAGCTTAAAAACGTTTTTTTGTTAGAACCAACGAAGCGCGCATATGTGTTTTTATGAAGGGATATTGTATTGCTACAAAGGAAAGCAATTTAACAAAATAAAATACACTTTATTTTCAATGGGGGAAAAAGTAGAACAAATGGCAGGAGATATATTTAAATCGGCGCTTTATATCATTGGAATAGAAATGTAGAGTTTGTTACTTACAAAAAACTTAATCGATTTTCAAAATATTGTTACTTATTTGAGGAAAACTTAATTGTCATTAAAAGTCAAACATTTTTTAATATTGGATCTAACATACTATACAGAGACAAGAAATCTAATGAAGTGAATATTTGTGTTTGTCTTAAGGCAGGTTGTTATTAATGCATAATATCTACGTAATTTTATCAAAAAAAAGTATATATATTCCATTGTATTTTGATCCGTTATCTTGTTAGAAAATTTGTAATTATTTTTTATCCAAAACAAGATTATCTTAATTTCAATTAATAAAAATCAATGTTTCTTCATTTGTTCGTATTTTGACAAAGTCAAAGTCAAAATGGTTTATTCAAATAAGGATTTTACAATCACTTTTGAATCGTCAAAGTTATAAAATATAATTTTTTGAACCCTCCCACCTTCCCGCCGGTTCACAATGTTGTTGATTTCTACCGAGAAGAATCCGGCAAGAAACTCGATAGTTACTCTTTAAAAAACACTATCAATAATACAAATAAACTAAAATACAATTAATATTTTAAATAAAAAATTTTTAGTCGTACAATTTTATGTTATTTCCATTTTAATTTGGTTTACCTATGCATCCTGTAATTGAGCATCATCAGTCCTAAGGATTTTTATCATTTACATAGACTGAAATATTGAAGTATGCCTTTTTACAAAGTACCTGCTTGATAAAAGATTTAAATTTACTTATTGATAGATTTTGAATTTTATTGGAAACTTTGTTGTAAAAGTGTATACATTGCCCCATAAAAGAGTTACTTATTTTGTGTAGACGTGTATCATGCACCAACAGACAAGATAATAATACCTAGCTTGCACCGTTGGGAAGGAAAATCCGTCTAACACATGACGTTTTTAGGGTTCCGTACCTCAAAAGGAAAGAACAGAACCCTAGGATCACTTTGTTGTCCGTCCGTCAGCTAAAATTTATATCAAATAGTCAGGTCTATTGTCCCTTGGAGCTGTGAAAAAAACAAACTTCTAAGCCAACGCAATCAAAAGATTCAAGATTCAATCAAAAGAACAGCCGTTTATGCCGCAAACTTCTGCAAATTTTCGAAACTCGCAAGGGAATCAAAACCTACAGGGTACTTCCCGTGAACTCAGAATCTTGAAATTTGGTACAAAGCAACCTATTTATGTATGTACATTCTTATTTTAAAATCATCTTTAGGTTTCTGTTATAATTTTCAAATATGAATGACCTTATAAATTAGCTGTACTATGTTTAATCTAAGCTTATTAACTAACTTTCTATTGAATTTCTACATAGAAACTTGTGATTGTATTTTATTTAAGTCTCCTCGATAGAAATACTTCTAAACTAAAAACCAACAAATTTTAATATTTTTTATATCAGTTGTAAATTCATACAGCTTTGACTTTTGAGTGAAAAACATATATCGATAAAATAAAGTCCGGATTGAGACGCGGTGTCAAGAATTCTCTAAAAGTATTCATGGGAAACTAAATAAAAGTGACAGGCACGTAGGCAAGTGGAAGTCTTAGGTCTCTGCCTACCTTTCTGGGCAACAGGCGTGATATTATTTATGTATGATATTCAACTTTAATCAAACGACCATTGGCGTCATGTGTTTAAAAATGCTTAAAAATACATTTTAAGAGCTGGGTCATGTCAACATACCGACTAAACTCACATACTTACATACATTTACTTTTTATAAAGTCAATCAGCAATAAACTTTATCTAAATGGCTTTATTTTTTTGTTTTAGAAGCATTTTTTTATGTAGTATCAAAAATTTCACTTACTTTTCCAACTGCAAACTAATCACATTTTTCGTTTATTTATTTTTTGCACTGACATTCACTGTATTTTAATTTATACCTAATACCCCTTTCAAACTAGTATTTAAAACCACTACAAAAGTTATTGCATAGCCTAACATAGATATGACTGACCACAAATCAACTGATCAGCAAGCTGTGTGCTGCTGGTAGCCTAGTGAGGACTACTCCAGAAATGGTGTTGTAGTGGCTCATTGGCTCATTGAAGCCGCGCGCAACCGGCCTCATAAGAGCGTGAAAGTGAATCAATAGCACTGCTCAAAGGTCATAACATCAGTTTTAAATTCATATAATAGTACACTACTAATATGCTAAATGCGAAAGCTTTTGAGGAAGATAGTTCATACCCTAAATTAACTCATAGCATTTTTTATCCCAGAATATTCAAAAGTTCCCACAGGAATAATTATAAATAAATTCCTGAAGCTGTAGCTATAGCTAGAGCGGACAGAGCCGCGGGTTAAGATGGTTTTTATATACAAAAGTATTAAGACAATGGTAATTAAATATAAAACTAAACTGAATTAAAAGCAACTAAAATAAAAGAAACTAAACTAAAAATAAAACAACGCTTTCTGCACAGGACTTCTTTAATTGCAAATTCACACACCACACACACACGCACACACACACACACACACACACACACACGCACACACACACACACACACACGCACACACACACACACACACACACGCACGCACACACACACACACACACACACACACACACACACACACGCACGCGCGCACACACACACACACACACACACACCCACACACACACATTTAACTGTGTCAAGAGTATCCTAAACTTTAAACCGTTGTATGAAAACATTGTTTCGTTGTTGACATTTGAAGACTTTTTAATTTAGAAAATCACACACACAAATGAAACTGGGTCAAAAGTATTCTAAACTCTAAACCGTCGAAAGTGTATGAAAGCATTGATCCGTTATTGACTTTTGAAGACATTTTTAATTTATAAATTCACACGCACACGCACACATTCACAATTCAATACAACCAATTAGAGGCTTGGGTACCAACCACACTGTTGTACTTACGTGCTGTCATTCAATTTAAGCAAATTATAATTATTAATTATTATTATCACAACTACCTATACCTATCTAGCAATAACACACATCAAAAGCAATTACAGGTATAATTATGCACCCTACCGTCTGCACAAAAAAAATAATTATAAATTTTGTTAAAATAGCTTTTGGTTAGCTAATAACAGAACAGCTCAAATAGCAACAGCAGAAATAGCTAATAAGAACAGAAAAATACTTTTATGTTCACGGAAGCGGGTTTAATATTTAATCCACACAAAAGTACGCAATACATACCTACATCGCGCATCCTCTTTAAATGGCAAGTAACTCACAAAAGAACAACTCCAGATGTTCGTATGGAAAAGGGTAACTCAAAGGTCTTTTATAATATGTGCTTACAATAATGGCGGCTCCCACTGCTTTTATAATTTTGAACGAATGTGTATGTTTTTAATTAATATTTATGATGGTGTTTGCTTTTGATGTATGCACGTCCATGTTAAGTGAATTGTATTCTTATGAGAAACTAGCTTTTCGCCCAGAGCTTCGCTCACATAGACTCTAAGATTTGCACAGGTCTTTAATCAACATACTGTAAAGTTTACAACCCTTAGTTTAAATTTCAAAGTACCCACAAAACCTACAATAAAATTAACCGCTTCTCGAAATATAATTTCTGAGTAATATGAGCATAAGATAATCAATACAAAATTTACCGTGATCTTAGAGGTTAATTTTGAGAAATCCCTTTCGTATGCATACAATCCCTATGGAGTCTTCCATATCAAGTCGTTCAAAAGCCTACTCCTTTCCGCCACATGTCAAAAAGTTGCTAAACGCTTGAGCCTCCAATTATAATTTCTACGCAACTACGCAGAGCTCACACCTTTAGGGATTTATAAAAATCTTTAAAGATGTCTACAACATAATCATTCTACATTTCTTCTCCAAATTTCAAATTTCTATCCGTAGAAATTTGGGCTCGATGATGATGAGTCAGTAATTTTTCCACACAAACTTTGCCACCCGCTTTCCTTAGGAGTTGATTTTTTTAGTAAAAACTTTTTAACATTTTTTTAAACATACCAAACAAACCTTTTTTTTGAAGTCGGTGGTTGATTTTGTTAAAAAGTTTTTATTTTTCACTTTTAAGTGACCTTTTGGCGTATTTTCTTTTACACTAAAAAAAAATCGGCCAAGTGCGAGTCTGGCTCGCGCACCGAGGGTTCCGTGCTACTGACTACTAACTTATTATATGTTGTTGTATATTATTAAAAATATTTTTATTATATGATGATACTAAAAATTTATCAATATCAACGTCTTATAGTTATCTGTACTATAAGACGTTGCTTCGTTCCAAATTTCAATATTCTGAGTTCACGGGAAGTACCCTGTAGGTTTTAATTCCCTTGCGAGTTTCGAAAATTTGCGGCATAAACGGCAGTATCTTTTGATTACGTTGGTTTAGAAGTTTGATTTTTTCACAGCTCCAAGGGACAGTATACCTGAGTATTTGATATAAATTTTAGCTTGATACCTCCACTCGTTTCTGAGAAAAAGGATCTTGACAGACGGACAGACAGACGGACAACAAAGTGATATAGGATCGTGGGTTCTGTTTTTTTCTTTTGTGGTACGGAACCCTAAAAATACCCAAATCACTTCAGATCCTTCCTGTTTTTGAATTCTGAATTCTCGCGTATAATTTACGAAATACGTATTTTATTTATCGTGTAGAAAGTTTTATTCTGATCTCTACATTAATTTGAACATAAAAATATTATTTCCTGTTAAAATTTTGCCACAACCTTTCTTCCCTTAAGATAATCCATTTTTAAAAACCACAAAATACTACTTTTTTTATTAAATATTCTTACCCATACAAAATTTGCCACAAATTTCACCCCTTAGATGTCAAATTTGAAGAACACCACAAAGTTAGTGTTTTTGATTTATATTAAAGAGTATTAATACAAATATTATTATTGGACTATAAAAATACAATTCCCCAATTGCATACAAATTTTGCTATCCCGTTTTATCTTTAACACCCCGAAAAATCTCTTTTCAATTGCTGTTTTAGAAATGCATATCAATAAATAAATAAATAAAGTTTATGGTTAATTAAATAAAAAAAAATATGATATCGCAAATTTTGTTACCCTGATTCCCACTTAATTTTTAAACATTTCTAAAACATGCACTTCATTAATAGTGTTCAACAGCATAAATATGAGTTAATTTGACTATTATTTTTGACGTGACAACGTCTTATAAATTGGTTTGCCGGGTGACACTTCAAGAAACTGCGTTACGCTCCGCTCACGTTATGCGCTCACAATGAGAGCGAGTGAGAGGCACGCGCCCGCCTAAGAGCGAGAGAGACAGACATAAAATCATTGTCACGTAAAACTTTCGCCCGTATACCGACTTTACAGGCAACCAGTTTTTTTCCCAAACAAACTTTGCCACCCCTTTTTACCTACTTAGAGGTTAAATTTCAAAACATACTGAAATACGTCATTCTTTATTTGTAAACAAAAGTGTATATACAAATTTTCCGGATAACCGGATTCCGATACAAAATTTCATCCTCTATTTTACCGCCTGAGAGATGTTTTTCCGAAAACAGTGAAATATATCAATCGTGGTTTTTAGTAAAAGTTAAAAACCGAGTTTCATAGATTTGACTTACAAAATGAGGGTTTTTCATGCAAACTTTCAACCCCAATTTCACTCCTTAGGAGTCGAATTTCGCAAAATACGGCTTAAACGACGCCTTCCATATATAACAAACTCATCCTCCAAATTTCAAATTTCTATCCCTAGCGGTTTGGGCTGGGCGGTGATGAATCAGTCAGGACATTGCTTTTTATATTTATAGATAGATAAATAGATGTCTTAACCCATACGTCCATCAGTTTAAAATTTTAATAAGAGTGTTTTGAAAGTTAAATATTCACTAAAAAATGAAGATATGTGGGTACTCTTAAACTTGATAAAAAAACACTTTCAAACAAATTAGATTGTCTAATAAAATTCTTTATAACGTTTTCTTGGTTGGTTTCACAAGTTAACTAAAAAGGCGGAAAACTTTTGGTCGTGTCTATTTTATTTGAAATAGTGTTTATTATCGCATTAACTATTTACTTTTAAAGATTTGTTTAAGATTCCTCTAAATTGTAAAAAAAAATAGGTGACATTAAAAGACTTTGGAAACTTTGGACCATGTTTAAATTAACAATGTGGAGTGCAAAAATATTTTTTTATCACTTAGTGTGTGTATGAAAGCTAACCTATTAGTAAAAAACTTTCTAAATTCAATATATTTTGGGTATAACATAGCATTATCCCTATTTGATTTTTAGAGGTCTTAGGAATAGAACATTAAATGCCCGTCTTTGTGACGAAAAGTTAACTCCGCATTTAAGCTATTTAGGCAACGTATGTATACTAAATAGAAAAGTTAGATTAAGTTTGTTACTTTTAAAACAGAGTAAGATGAGACTTGTCAAACAGAGTCACCTAAATCCATTTAAGTTATAGATTATACAATAAAGTATATATAGATAATATAGTTTATAAAATATATAAGTATAGCCAAAGCCAAGACATTCATTTCATAAAATTAAATTACGAGCATTTTTAACAACAGTTACCTACTTCGCACATAAATGTCGTGTTAGTATTTTTTATTCCATTTTTAAATATGTTTTTCTAACCATTTACTGATTATTACTTAAAAGCATAAGTAACAGCCAAACTTTAATAAGCAATAAAATTAGAACAAAAGTCTCCAATTTCTCAATATATAAATTAGAAACTTCTCCAAAATATAAAGTTTAAATATTCCGTGTCGTCACACAGTAGTAAGAGAATGCCAAATTTTATTAACTTCTTAAAAAGTTATAAAACTATCATTATACTTCTATTTCAATGACTCATAATTAATAAATTAGTCACCAAAGCATAGTTTACGTGCCATTAAAATAATAATGTTGCAGTAAAATATCTATTCTCAAAATAAATCATTGTTTAATAACGTAAAAGAAAATTGTGAAAATATATCTGTATATTTGTTTTACATGTGTAATGCTTGTTTTATACATAAATAATACCTACTCATATAGGTAGAGGAATAAATAAAAATGTATTTAAACGTAATCGTTATTTCATTACATACAACTCGTTGTGACTTATAAAGTCCTAGTACATCCATCTTAAAACACACAAAGTCTTCATAGAATTAAGAAATACAATATAAATAGACATACATAGAGATAATCTTACTTCGTTTATGACTCCCTGAAGGTTGAAGAAAATAAATTATTATTATTATTATTTCATTACACTTTTAATTATATCTGTCTTAATATAACTAGTTTTTACCTTACAGTTACTAACTTAAAGTAATCGAAAATGGGCGTAGGTTCGATTACCACACAAGAAAAACATTTGCGTATAAACTGAACATGTGTTTGAATTGTGGTTGGGTGTTTTCTATTTATAACATGTATGTATTATTAATAATATGTATTCTAAAAAAGTATATATATATATATACGTTGCCTGGTATCTATAGTACTAGCTTAACTTAGTTTAGGACCAGATGGAGTGGAGTCGAATATCCAAAAATAATATTGTGGTTTAGAGCTAGGATTTAGGATCATACGCAAAACAAACATTTAAGTTATATATAACCTAACCAATTATCTAGAGCCTTAAGATACCGCCAAATTCTTAAATGTAAAAAATACTACTTACGATTGGAATGTAAAAGTTATCTATCAGTAAAACTTAGAAAGTTAGTTACCAAAATATCGTTTTAAAATTGATACACTGAAAATCTTGTTTTATATTACATCTAAAAACTACGAAACTTATTTCTAAGTTCATTGCACTTTATTTTTCTTTGAACGAACAACTTACAAAAACACAAGATGTATAAAAATGTTAAAGATTCAAAATACACAAAAAATAAGGACATGTAATTTGCACTAAATAGAATTATTTTTTATTTCTTTTTTATTTTACATATATCTAAAAACTTTAAAACTTAAAGGTGAATTTTATTTTACTTTATTTTTTTATTCTTTGGATAACTCACAACAACACAAGATGAATAACATAAATGTTACAAATATAAAATACACAGAGGATAAGGACATGTCATTTACACCTAATCAAAATATCAAATTAATATATCACATTCATTTCGCTGCCCCAATTATTCGGAAAACCTTATTCCTTCGTTAATATTCTTGGATAACAATCACGTGGTGATTTTGACAGCCAATAAAATTGTGTTCTCATGTACCTACTTATATATACACTAAAGAATACTTCTTTAACACAAGTCAACAAAAAAATCTTTTTTTTTGTGTTTGTTATTTAATGACTGTTGTCTGATTTTTTACATTGAAAAATAACCAAAAACTCAATTTATAAAAAAAAGTTTGTTTTGTGATTTATATGAATGATGAATGAATGAATGAAATACACGATTTTTGCCAAATGCTTAGAGGTTACAATTCTTAATAAGCAAACATTATGAGATAAAAATATTATTTATTTTAAATCAAAATCAAAATCAAAATCAAAATCGGGTACACAGAACTCTGGCACCAAATTCTTGTTGACTTGTGTTATAGATTTTTCTACATTTTCGGATGAATGGTTGACCCTTTAGTGCGCGAATCCGACACGCATTTAACCGGTTCTTTTTCAATAAACAAACCTTGTTCTCAGACAAATTGGTTCAGCGGTTCTTAAGTGATGGTTCGTTATACATGTGGCAATTGATCTTCACTACCTTTTGCCAGCGGCTTCACCCATGCTATAATCGATTATCGACGTTGGATTCCTACGGAAACTCCTTGATGTAAGAAAGTTTGTTATAACAAGCTAAAGTTGTAGCTATAGTTCGTTCACGTGTTATTCTGTCGTAATTATTCCTGTGGTAACTTTTGAATTTTCCGGTATAAAAAGTAGCCTTCGGCGTATGTTCACATATCTCTGTACCAAATTTCGGCTCAATTAGATGCTCCGTTGCGGCCTGGAGAAAGGAAAATGAAACCTACTTTCGCTTTTACAATATCAGTATGGATTGAAATACATATATATGTGTATGGATTGAAATACATATACATAAATTAACATAATCCATACTAAAATTATAAATGCGATAGTAACTATGTCTATCTGTCGGTTTTTTTTTTCTATCATTTAGGAGTTGCCGTTGCAATCCTACACCTCTAACCGAATTTAGGGCGGACGAAACGCGGGCAAAAGCAAGTGTCATATATTTTGCCTTTGTCATTAAATCACTCCATTCTAATTTGTGCTAGCGCCTATCGTACGTGGAACTGTGTCTCTTTGTTTGCTTCAAAAGTCTGATAGGTATGATAAGATATTTTGCTCCACGCACTGCAGGGGCATAGGCGTAATATTTTGTTATGATTTCAAATATTAGGTAAAATATGGGTTATATGTAATATGGGTATATGGGTTAAATATGACTAATACCTATCTAGGTAATAAACGAGGTACCTATATGAGTTATTTTGCCTCAGCCGTTGTACGTCCTACTGCAGAGCCATAGTCTTTTTTTGGAGGAAAGCGCGCTGGCACAGTGCGAATCGCCGGACCTTTGTTGAGCTGGTGGTTACTCAACTCTCAGATTGATTAGTTCTCAAGCCGTCAATGAGGCCTTTGACTTGGCTTAGGCCACTTCTGTCGTGTGACAACAAAACAGCCAAGATCGGCGGTTCATCGTGCCCTCCGAAGCACACAGGAATTTAACTTGGCTTAACCACTGCTTTTATATGACGAAAAAACAACCAGAACTGACCGAAGCACGTAGGAATTATAATGAGATGAGAATATATCCAAAAATAAGCACATTTAAGGTTATACTTTCCAAAGATCTAAATAGATCAATGTCATTTAATTAATATCTAGTTTTTAGCAGGTTTGCTATGTGATGCTTACTTCTTGGCTTCTTTGTTATGTTACATACTGTCGCTAAGTATAATCAACAAATCTTAAATTTTGTTAAAAAATATTATTAAGTACAAACTCAAAAAAAAAAAATATAACCATCACGGGACGCCTGGCAGATAAACATTGAAATAATTTTTTTATTTTTTCATATCAAAACAATAAATTATATCATATATTTTTAATAAATATAATAATATATATAAATATAATAATACGTAATAAAAGGTAGTCATTGTTTATCACTAAAATTAATAAAATTGAAAAGATAACACACTTATCTAGTGTTCAACTCATTGAACAATAATAAAATAACTAACAAGCCAAGTCGCATGACAAACTATATGTTGTGTGAATGTTGAAATGTGAATGTAGGTTACTCGTGAAAACTACAAAATTGATGAGTATTATCTAGGCAATAGACTTTGTAACATCACTGTGCACACCAACAGCACACTAATATATATTATAGTTGTTAAGTCAACATAAATAAATGAATATAAAGTAGAAATTTTGTTAAATAAAATTAATTGGAATCAAGAATCAGTCGAGTTTTACTCCTCCTCCCCTGAAGTACCCAGCAACCGCTGGAGGAGCTGCCCTGGCTAGATGTTCCCAGCATCCGCTGGATGAGCTGACATTATATGCCTTCCAGCATCCTCTCACTGCGGCCAGGAAACCTTTAGCCGTCAGTCGATTGGTCTTGTGAGTCCGCTTGACCAGCAGTGAGAAAATCCATCCTGTGTACATTGCACGACGTACACACACCTCTTCCTACCCACCTTCCGTCTGTCACCTTAGGTCTCCTGGTGACAGGAAATCCCGTATACGAGTATATCTATAAATTTATATATTGTTCGAATCCTATGGTTAGGGCTAGGGCGTTAGGGTCACGATAGGTAGGGTAGAGCCAATAGGTTCGCAATTGGCTAGGTACACACACTTACATACAATCACTAACCTAGGATACATGCACAAGGGGTCCAGATTATTTTTACAAACAATTAGGGAACTAGGGATAGGTTGTAAACCGTTACTGTTAACTTATCTGGTAGCTACACGCCCGCGTACATACCTCGCGTAGGGTAAGGTGCCGGTTGCCAGGTGCAGTTTAACATCTAGTTAATAATTAGCTCATAAATAAAAGTAAAAACTATACTTTACTACATATAACCTGTATATATAGCGTAGCGACGCGTCATGCGCGGTTATGGCAATAACCGCACAAGTGACTTCTGCTTTACAAATTTTTTTTTATCGAAAAGAAATTATGCATTTGAGCTAAGTTCTTGAGGTAGCTCATTTGTATCATAATGTTCTAAAACGTTACTACAACTTATTAAAATAGTTTGAAAATAATAGCAGAAGTAACTTATAGTGTATTTATATAATCATGTTTGTAAATGTTTGGGCTCTGGCCCGTTAGTTTACAATTTAATAAATAAATAAATAAATTAAGCTATCACATTACAATGAACTATTACAAACATATTTTAATTTCGTGAGTAATGTTAGAATTTTGGTCAGCAAATTTTGCTTGAGGATATTTATAATAATAGAGAGATCCCTAATTAGACTGGACAACCCTTTGAATATTACAATATCACCCAATTACAACTCAAAATTCAACGAATACTTTGATTAACAAGCAATTCATACGAACCTTTTGATCGTTGAAGCATATTTCACGAATAGGTATTGTTACCATCTCTCATGTTAATTAGTGATACATTACAGAATGATAATAGTGTTTTAATGTTGCAAGTACATACTTTTCGAAACAAAAAAAATTGAGAAACTAACTTATGAAATCGTAATAATAATTTACTTCATTCATTCAGTACCTTGTAATATTGGGATATAAAATTTTAAGCAATCTATTTCGATACGCTGACAGCATACAAATAACGCTCAAATATACTCACAGAAAGCCCTCGAAACGGCTCATTCATATAATATTCATGACGAGGGCAATCTTTCAACAATTGACAATGTTTTCCGGGATTGTGCGTCCCTACGTCTATGAAGGGCAGGAAAGTTACTAAATTCAGAACTTAGAATGAATTACATTTGGAAAATAGTATTTTACTTAAAAATGCTGTGAAAAGTTTAAATTACATTCGAAAGAAGAACACTTTTGGATAACAATAATAAACTAAAAACAGTAAAACACAGAGACAGTGAATCCTCATACTATTTTCTTTATATGGCCTGCAATCTCTGAAGTACAGTTTGAAGTTAGTGTCATACAAGTGAAGTGTGTTTTAAACTATTAGGTGCATAAACAGCAACTTCAAACTGTAATTTAGATATACCTGCGTAATTTGAACTTGGCATATTTTTGCGTATATATTATCTGTATTTTTTTAGAAACAAAAACAGACCTAATTCAAATTTTACTTTCTGTTTTAACGCTCTGAAATCTGCAGAATACTTAACTCCTCACAGCAGAGGTATCATGTTTGGGCTCATTGGATTGGGCACAATGAATAAGTCTAAAGATGGGGCAGAAAAGTGAAATGAGGGTAAGTTGGTAAATTTGTCTAAGCTACTTTAACTCGTTCAACCGAATTGATTTTGTTTTAGGTGAGGGGTTTTTAATTTCAAATAATTTCACTTGTTTAAAACGGAAAAGTAACATAATTATAACGTCAAACTAAAAAAGTACAAAATTAATTGACTAAAAATTCCCCTATCTACGACCCTCATCACGACAATAATAAAGCAATTTTGTGGACAAAAGGATGTCCCTTCAACGAAGAGATTGGTCGATTCAAAAGTTTCCAGATAGTTGGCGTACTGAAGGCTCGGATGTCCAATTGTATTGAATTACGTCCAACTGCAAAGTGAGGACACTGACCACATGCTTATTGTTCTGTCAAATATTGTGATTAGGGTTTCATACAATGTGGTAAATGTCAGGAACATTCTTCATTGAAATATGCGATTTATAAACAACTCAACTGAAACTAAAATAAAAGAATAAATAATAAATAAAATATAGTCGTATAGATATTAAGATCATAATAAATATTTTTTTAGTATTTAAAAGAAAACTTTACAATGCTAATTAATATACGAGAATTACATTTATTTTGAACCACGCACTGTGACCAGCAGAAACTAGCTAAGATATTTGTTTATACCTGACTCAAATTATAAAATAAATAAAAATCAAAGAAACTAAATATGTAATCAAAGCGACAGACGTTGTCCTGTCCTAATTTGCGATAAACGTTCAACGAAAATCTATCTATGCTAATATTATAAACGCGAAAGTTTGGATGGATGTTTGTATTAAATTACGCCAGAACGGCTGAATGAACCTGTTTGCATTTTAGCACAGATACATAGGCATTTTTTATCCCGAAAAATTCAAAAGATCCTGAGTTAGGTACTATTACTGAATTCCACTTGAACTCACTATAGCTGCAGCTATAGCTTGCTATAACAAACTACTTTAGTATCATTTGGGCGGGTGGAGTCGCTGGTAAGAGATAGCAAAATATAAAGTAAGTATTCAAATTATAATTAATTATAAGTAATAGCAAAATAATCGGGAAACTACGCAACATCTTTTTGTCCAAAATACCTCAGTGCCTAAAGACGAAAGTTTATAATCAATGTGTGTTGCCAGTGATGATTTATGTTACAGAAACTTAGTATCTAACTGTTGGCCTCTTAAATAAGCTCAGAGTCGCTCAGCGAGCTATGGAAAGAGCTATGCTTGGTGTTTCTTTGCGCGATAGAAACCGAAACGAGGAAATTCGCCGAAGAACTATGGTTACCGACATAGCTCAAACCGTTAGCAAGCTGAAGTGGCAATGGGCAGACCACATCGTTCGTCAAACCGATAATTGGTGGGGAAGAAAGGTTCTCGAGTGGCGACCACGGATCGGAAGATGCAGCGTGGGTCGGCCTCCTACCAGGTGGACAGACGATCTGGTCAGAGCCGCAGGAAGCGGATGGGCGCGGGCGGCTCAGGACCGGCCGTTGTGGTGACATATGGGGGAGGCCTACGTTTAGCAGTGGACGTCTTTCAGCTGAAACGAACGAATCAAATTTAACATTTTGAGAACTTAGTTAAAAAATCCTATAACGGAACCCTTCGTGCGCGAATCTGACTCGGTCTTTACCGTTTGTATTTATTTAGCATGACGTAAAACGAACAAAAGATGTACACAGACAAGTTTAATAGCAATCTAAGAAACGTGTGAAGTGTTCTCAAAGATTGTTAATATCGTTCGTGGGATCGCAATAAACGTAACGACTAAAGGTCTGTCAACGACGCAATTTTAGTTAAACGATTTTGTGTGAATTTAAGTTGTTTTTCACCTGTACAAAATACCTGTTTATAGTTTTATTGGCCTTACAGAGAATTTTATGATAGGTAGTTAGGTAATGCATACAACCAAATACAGCGATTTTTATAACAGATATATTTGTTAATTTTATAAATTATTTTATCGCTGTGAATATTAAGTTATATCTAATTTGTACATATTAAATACTTAACTTGCATGAGGGCGCTCTCCAAGGCACTGATCATCTCCTGCTTTGTGGTTTTCCAGGTGATTATATTATAATATGTAGGTCTTAATAAGGAACCTTCTAATTAATCAGGGAGAGTGGCTATCAAATAGTCCACTCCTCGCGGATCTACACAACTTATTGGTGAGTATAGAAAAGCTCCAGACGCGACACTTGACACTCCTAGCTTTTGGTTGTCCTAATTCAAAAGTGCCCGTCATTCAAACATTTACCCAACAGTTCTCTCTTTGCCGATTTTTAGTACAAACCTTATTTAGCTTTCTACACTGCCTACTATATTACTGCCATACGTACTATATTAACCTGCTTTAAAGAGTTGTAATTAACGGCATCTAAATCGGTTCAGTTTTTTTAAACAGTAAAAGACATACATAAACACAATCTTCCACCCTTAGCCCATATTCCTTCTTCCTCTGTTAGTTTCGCTGCCGTCGCGGGTAAAAGCTATTTTACAAGTTTTAAGATATCCGCAATAATTTATAATCTTCTTTCTGATTTTGGCCGGTTTTCTTTCTTTTCTTTACCTCAAATCGAAACGATTGTAGAACCTAGGCTTCTATGTATATCCTCAATATTTTACAAAAATGTAAACATTTTACGACTTTACAGAAACAGTTTATATTCCATTCTTGTATCTGCTGTAAAAGTTGCCTGTTACAAAATTGCTACTGTCTGACCGGTCAGGTGTACATTCACATGTGCACACTCAGCTAAATCTAATAATATCTTCTTTGTCCATTGTCTCCGTAAAATAAAAACAAAATCTTCTACAACAACATATGATTATCTTGAGATTATTTGAGACAAATGAAAAGGCGATTATTTTTAAGACCCTTAAAATAATCTCATTATTTTTTCAATTTTTATACAATATTTTAGGGTTCCATAGCTATATGGCAAATTCGGATCTATTAGGTAATAGTTTGTCGTGTTTGTTCGCCCAACCGTAATTATTAAAAAAAATTTTACCATCTTTTCCATCATCTTTTCACAGATCCTGATTGTACAGTCAGGTATTTTGTTTAAATACCATATACCATACCTATATAATACTAAGATATTTAAAGTTTTAAATTTATTCATAGAGTTTATAGGAATTTGGTATATCTTGAAATAGTAAAGTTTTTTAAACATCTGAAAGATAATTAAAAAAAAATTTTATTATTCCACTGAAAGACCTTATAAAAATTCTTCGCATGAAGTCATTAATTTATTCGGTGTAATGAAACTGAATTTTCGCTAAAACTTTGTTTCTAAAAAAACTTACTTATTGCTTTAGTTTTGCTGTCTGCAAATGTGAAAAGTTTAACTGAAAATATGACGTGGTGTTTTATTTCCTTAACAAAGGTCGGTATAATGCTGGTATAATAAATGTGACTCAAGGTGAGAAGAACGATGAAATATGTTAAGAATAAGTCAATCGTATAATAACTCATAATAAGAATAAGTCATACTTATAATAATAACTGAAAATAAAATTAGACTGAAATAGGAAATAAAATTAAATGATAAAGAAGAAAAAAATAAAATTTATGTAAGAGTTTTTATAAAAATAACTGACTTTTAAGATATACTTAATATCTCAATTTCTTCTTGAAAAATATATTTCAACGCCCTATGGTGATGGAACGCGTCGATCATTTTGTAGTATAATTTGTGAGCTTTCACGGAAAAAATGTAATGTTCACATGTATTAGTTGATTAAATTATAACTTATTTTTTACAAACAAGTAATAACGGCAAAAAATTTTAATTTTAAAGACGTTTATTTTTTTTAAGACCCTTTTCATAGAAAAGTGCTTATACGATAGCGGTACAATTACTGTATACAATATCGGTTGTTACGGTTTTTCTAAGAGTACCGTACTCAAAGGGTGTCAGCTTATCTTATCCTATTCCAAATCCTGCACTGCCTGTCTGTATGTCTATTTGTCCGCCTTTCAAACCTAGAGGAGGTTTGTAAAGCGTAATTAGGTATAATTCTGAAATTGGCACATGAATGTGCGTGTCAGCTTGACAATATTTAGAGGCAGCGCGATACACTATGGTTTAAGCCTCCTCTCTCTAAGGTAAGCCTATACCCTTGTAGTGACGACAAATAGAGGCTGAGGCGACATATGTTACTATGGCAAATTTCTCGACAGATAAAGTAAAACTTAAAACCTACAATACCAAATATATTTTTTATCTTGCTTTATTATATTTACCAACACCTCATTAAACTTAACTCTTATTTATCTATAGAATAAAATATATCTTCATAAAATTATTAACAAGATTTGGACCTTACGAATAAGTTCTACACTAATAGGGCCCAAGGGACCGTTCTTTTCGGCACTAAGCCCACTCGTAAATCGAACGACAACAATTACAACTGCACCTCTACATATCCCCCACAAAAACATAGCCATAAGGTAGACAAAAGGGTTGCTAAAGGAAGGGTTTACAAGTCTCGATAAATTAAGATAATTTACCAATAGAAAAGTACCCGTTTTTATCAACTAGGTATAAATAAATTTATATATTATCATTATCAACATAATAAGCTTAATTTTATAGGAGGAAGTTTTTGGCACTTTTAGGGTTGTGTATCCATATGGTATACACCTGCCCCTATTATTAAGCCTACACCAATAGCTACCTTAGATAAATGGCAGAAACATAGCACTAACAATTTCGATACATGTCAGTCCGTATATTACACCCTTATGATTCCGGCGACTTATCTTTATCTAATGAAAACTCCTGTTTTGTTAGAAAGGTTGTGAAACAATATTTTTTCTTCTAGTATACGAATAAATAATTAAGTAATCCAAGAAGTTTTCGATAGTAATCGAATTCAAATCAAACTCTTCACTTTGTGCGACGCAGTGCGGAACTCAGCAATGCGTTACTGTACATATCCTAACATTCCCTAAAAGCATTATACCTATACTATTTACTAATTTATATTTAACTATAGCAACGGGCATATTATAAGGACGTACAACCGCTAACTATGTGTACGTACGTGATCAAAAAGTAATGATAACTACATACTTCTTGGTATTTTGGTACTCAGAAGAGATATTGTTGATTGATTACCTGGAGCGTGGAACCACTATTACAGGCCAATATTATGCAGCTTTAATAACCAAGTTGAGGAATGCCATCAAAGAGAAAGTAGAGAAGAGAAAAGCAGAGGGAAACTTTGAATGGGCGTGCTGTTTCATCACGACAACGGACCCGCGCACAGGTCGGCAGTTGCGATGGCTGCCATTCAGCATGCTGGCTTCGAATTGGTTGACCACCCCCCTTATTCACCAGATCTGGCGGCTACCGATTTTTATCTGTTCCCTAAACTTAAAAAAATACTAAAGGGGAAACAGGTACGAAGACGATAACGAGATGATGGATGCCGTGGAAAGCTTTTTGCGGGACCAAGACAAAACTTTTTTTGTGAAAGGGATTGAAGACTTAGAAAAGCGCTGGACTCGGTGTGTAGAGAGACTCGGAAACTATGTAGAAAAATAAATTATTAAGTTATAAAAAGTCATTATATTCTATCACATTCTCACTAATATTGATCCCTCCTCGTACATATGTCTATATAAGAATATTTATTTCTATTTTTATTGCAAGAACTCATAATGGTATATCAAAACAACTACCTAACAATAGAAGTCCTTCTAACCACAATTTTATTATGCTGTCATAAATGTTACGATGGTTATTATTTTCCCGTCGTAAAATAACAATGTTGTAGAAATAATCTGATCCCTCCTTAATCATCACAATGTTATAAATGCCCTCCACATATTTTTTATTGCGTATTTTATTTAAGTATTTTTGTATGATTTCTACGTTTAGTTCTTTACCAGTGATTGAAATTGTCAATATTATTTTTAAAATGTACAATAAGATTTATATAGTTATTTATATTTTTATATAAGCAATATGTTTTGTTTAAATACCATCTAAAAATAAGTGTTCCGTATAATAATATTTTTTTGTTAAATTTTATATATTGATGAAGTTGAATAATACTGGAAGTGCTTCGTGGTTTTACTCACAGAAATAGTTGTTACTCTAGGAACTCTATAACGGAATAAAGAAATTATTTGTTCTCTGTTCCTACAACTTTCTCTGTACCAAAAATAATAAGAAATATATGCACTGTTAAGACCGACACGACGCGAGGACTAGTATCTCTCAAAAAATATTCCCGTGGGAACTCTCGATCAGCATAAAAGTATTCTATATCATTTTTAGTCCCTTTAACTACGTTTGTGCCAAAAATTAGGTCACTTAATTGCTTTGCTTCACTTGCAACGTGAAGTGCATTTTTCAAGTCAAACTTTATTTACAAATACTGATTTGACTAACTAAATTCTCATTTAATTCAAAACAAAATAACCTATTATACTATATTGTAGTACTATATTGATAGTGTAGATTTCTATTTGTGTTTTTAGTATCCGTTTATACTTATTACTAGCGACCCGCCCCGGTATCGCACGGGTGCAATGCTGATACTAATTATACTACAGGATGTCTTTATATACAACGATTACAGTTTTTTTTGTCATTCGACAATACAAACGTGTTTTCTTTAGATGTTACTCTTGAAACAGCGACATATAATTGGCCATGTGAAAAACACTCAACGCTCAAATCTAAGCCTGCAATGTTGAAATTATTACCCTGTGATTTATTAATGGTCATTGCAAAAGATATCTTTACTGGAAATTGTAGGCGTTTAAATTGAAACGGTAAATCCGGTGGTAACACAGGAATTAGGGGAATCAATACATCTTCTCCGGTACCACATCGGGTGAGTATTGTGCACTCTATTATAATAGTTTTTAGTCATTTTACCAGCAAACGCGTGCCATTGCAAAGTTAAGGTAGATTTAGGTTTCTTAATAAAATAACAGGACAACCTACTTTCAACACCATTTTATGAGGAGGGAGTCCAGACGGGTTCAAAGATTTAAGAAATTCTGTAGGAAAATGAACAGCTTCTACGAAATCGAGTAGAGTATCGACCCAGTACTATATTTGCGTCGGCGCATCAATCTTTGAAAGAATCAAGTTGTTTACCTTATCTACTTGTTCGTTAGTTGGTAACAGAGATTTCGAACAGGACAGGATCTTCTTCTTTAACCGGTAATTCAGCTGAAATAACGCTGTCAATTTGATTTGATCTAATTTTTTTCACTAACCACACCAGCAGATGTAAGTACATGTGGCAAACCCCTTTTTTGCCATTCTGTATAGGTACACATGACAGCGCGGCGGACCGAACCGCCGACCCCCGCCCGCCGCAACCGCTATGTCCCTGCATTTTAAATCTGTAATATTTTCGAAAATATTCATTTAAATTACATGCTACGTGCCAGATTGATTTATATTAAATGCTCAATGTATTAAAGGTTCTTAATTGAATAAGGATTAATGCCGTATTGCTTAAAATCGCTTTGTAAATAAGCCATTAATTCTCGTAAAACGTAAAGGATAAAAAAGATAATTGTGGATTATCCTTAAGAGATAAGCATATACCATCGCAGACTATTTTGTAGACCTTTTTAAGGTGTACAATACTGTAAAACATTATTTTGATCTATCTCGTAGGGTTGAGCCAGCGTTTGCAATGTAAGCGCAAAAAAATATGTTTAATTACGACTTCACATTAGAAACCTCTAAAATTATCAGTGTTTTTCTACTATTTATGCAAGTATTATACATATAAACCTTCTTTCTGAACCACTCTATCTATTTAAAAAAACCACATAAAAATCCGTTGCCTAGTTAAAAAGATCTAAGCATACATAGGAACAGACAGCGGGAAGCGACTTTATTTTATACTATGTAGTGATGATACACTACATACAAACAAACGGTGTACAGAAAAGATAGATGGATTAACGTCGATGTAACTATATTTGAACCTACGATTTACTCGCTTTAACTTCGTTATTTCTTATTTGCCACTTATACGATTGTCAAACGCAGGGTAGCGAAAAGTCCGTCGTAAGCAGATCCTTAGTTGTCACCTTTATTACGACTTAAAGAAGCGATATGAAAACTCTTGAAGGACACTTCGCCAGTCCTTTTGGAGCACTTACTCTCACAATTTTGATGTCGTGTGACTTTTTTCACCTTTTCATGTTATTAGCAAAACGTGGAAAGGACTTGGAGGGCTTGAATTTTGTATAATTTCGCAAAGTTTCTGACGCAGTATTGGCAAATTATTTTGTCTCTATACGTGACATTTACGATTATTTAAAACGAACTAACTTGCTAAAATCTAAATGAAAAGCTCTCACACTGTAAGATAATTCAAATTTATATTTTTTTTAATTCAGGTTTCTACTTCATTATGAAAAATCTTTGGTTTGATAAATAATATAGTAAATTAAATTAAAAATAATGAATGTATTGGGTTTGTTACCAACACCTGTGGCTAATGATAAATTTTTAATGATGGTTGTAAATAAAATTAATAAGAAACACTAAGAAAACAAGTAAAACAAATGAACTTAGAACAATAAATCATAAACTAAAGAGTAAATTGATATGCTAAATAGATAAATAGTTGATAAATCTACTACCTTTAAACGAGCAATTCTTGTATATATGTAGTATATATTATCTGAATCTCGGAAACGGCACCAACTTCGGGGGCGATAAATCGATCTAGCTAGGTTTCATTTTTAGAAAACGTGGTTTTATCCGTGTTTTCAGGCAATGATAAACTGAAAAATATGACTCTTCCTCTATTGGCGAGTAGAAATACTATTATTTTTACCAATACAGCAACACTAAAGCTACTTGACAATAGATGGCGTTGTTAAGCAACACTAAAGCTAATTGATAAACAAACGTTGTTAAACAAACGAGCAAGGCTCGGTCCCGAGGTACTTGCTAGTTTAAATAATGGCAAAAAAAAACATAATTATTTAATAATGGAATCATATGCTATGAGAACACGCGGAACTCTTGCTGTGCGGTCGCGAACTGACTGTAAAATTTGATTTTATCGGCTTAAGATTAATGTCACACTGGCGTGAATGCTAACGCCACCAATATACGGCTAGTCCGTACAGGATGTATCTAAAATATTAATATCGAACCATTTTTTTTTATTGTAAAACATTATGCGATAACCCCTATGCCTTAGTGCATATTAAATTTAGCTGGTCAAGTCATTTAATGACTACTGGAAGAGTAAAATAAATAAATATATATAAAAAAATGTTTTGTAATATAAAACATGAAAATATAATGATAATATTGTGTCATAAACAAAGTAAAAAAATTAAAAACAAAATATCTTACTCATTGAGATTCTGTTTCATTATAAATGACTAAACAAAGTAAGAAGCTCAAGTAGTGAAGAAAAGTAACAGTACAAAATTAGAAGGTAGAATTTATAGTTTACGATTTATGTATCAAGAAAGTTGAGCGTTCAGCCACAGCTGCACAGGTGAGAATTTACTTCAGTAATTACAAACTGCCATTACTGTTAATATCCATTTAATATAACAAGAGTACATTGTAAAGTTTGTGTAATTAAGTAGAAAACATTTTCCTTGAGATTGGTCTATCTTCAAATTTCATAACTAACCTATATTCATCATCTTTGTAAATGTTTTTTTTCTTATTTAAATATCTTTGACATGAAATCTGAATTTATTAATAGCTAAATTTAATTATAAACTTATTCAATTTTCATTGTGTAATAAAACTAAAATTTCAAAAAAAAATTAAACAAATGTAATTTTTAAAATTAAAACTTTATTTTTTTATTTTTGTTAATGTTTGGTATTGTTACAAAATATCATTCGGTAAAATTTAAAACTGTTTTCAAATTTGTCAAAGTGTCAGTTCCCTATTTTACATTTGGATTGCACCTTTGATGTTTTATTTCCAATAACTAAAATTTTATTGTACCTGTTTAGAATAAATGAGAGCAAGAAAGTTTAACCTACAACTGTAACCAATTTCAAAAGCTATTTTTTTTTACCCTTTTATTAGGGAACCTAAAGAAAATTTAACCTTGTGTACATAAAGGCATTCAGATTTCAATAATAATAAGAAAACTCAAAATTAATTGTTATAAAAACCATATAAGATTAGTTTATTCTGCCTTATTAGGCAAAATGGCATAAACAGCACAACGATCATTATATTCATGAAATATGAAAATCTTCTACAAATCTTTAAAGGATGAATGACACAGTAAACCTTCGACACACTTTTCTCTATATGCCTTGAGCGCTCCCCATTTACGTACTCATGATACACTTGGGGATGCCACCCTAGTGTAATTTTTACCCTTCACTTATATATCTCACCCCTATATTTCATCCTCCATAATCTAGATAACAAGCATATCTAGACATAGGTTTACGTATATTTGAAAGCTCAGCCGTTTGCAACGACTTTTATTTTACCCAATATATTTCTGTTATTCGTAAAAATTACTATTAAATGGAAATTAAAATTTTAAGTATTAAAATGTTACCAGCCAGATATTCATTCCAAGAACTCAAGGATTTTATAAAAGGTGATTGTAAGTTTGAAAAGCTTCAAACTTTGTAGTACCACAATAGTAGAATATTAATATTATCACCTTGCCTTACGACACAGTCTACCACTTAATCAAGTTGACATTTTACTATCATTAAATAATTGTAATAGTTGACAGAATAAAATAGTTGACAAATTTGTCAAGTTTAATACCTAATCAATAAAATGCATATGAAATATTTCCTTCATTTGTTGGTTATTTATTAATATGTATGAATTTCAGCCCTTGCTGTTGCTTAGGACCTAAACTTACCCCTCAATGTAGCAAAAATCACTACTATATTCTATTGACGCAGTTCCTTCAACAGCTTTACATTATCAAACTTTTGCTACAACGTTTTGTATTCCTATATAAGATTTTTTCTTTAATACCCGACAATCTTTAGTGGTTTCCCTTTCGGTAACTCGCTCATTACGTGGCAACGTGAAAAGTCAACCAATTAGCTTTATTTCATCAAAGGCTTCCTTTATGGACTGGTGGCAAAAGAGGGATACAAATTATCATGTTTTAGTTGGTACTTACCTTCTTGCTTTCGTCGTGTTTCTGTCCGGTTGTTTTTTTAATAATTCTTTACGTTTTGTAAAATATTTTTCTTTGACATAGGTGAATTAGTTAAATAATATGATTAAATATTCCCTTTTTTACTTAGATTAACTTTATTTTTATTGTTGGGTACATGACATTTTAGAACTTCTGACAGTAGGTATTAAATAACTTGATTATAGTTATTATTTTATACCCAAAGAGTCACATCCATTTATTTAATTTAGGCTTCTACGATATTAGAAACATGCAACCCCTGCAAAGTTTGGGTCAGTATTTGTTGTTAAAATAGAGTATATAACTGGGCCATAAAAGAAGCAGGAATTTAAAGATAATTTTTAAAATATTTGAGTAATATTTTTAAAAAAACATAATTTAATTTTATTTAATTACAAATATAGAAAGAAGCCAAATTCTTTTATTTCTTTCTGATGATAGAAAACAATAAATAAAAAATAACGACCATTTTTTTTTAATTGTAACCATTTGTTTTATCTTTTTTCTATTGTATCACAAAAATATGGCATCCCTCGCAGAATAGTTGGTAGTATGGCCGGCTGCTGCCCAGACGGTGTGGGTTCAATTCCCGCACTGGACAAACATTAATCTGATGAACATCTGTGTTTGTCTTGAATCTGGGTGTATTTATGTATGATATGTATGTTTTTTTTTGTCGCTCGCAGAATTAGCATTTAGCAAGATAAATTGGCAGAGGGATTGGGATCCACGTCTGTCGGAGGACCGATGGCCCGTGGGGCAGACGTGTCCTAGAGGGTAGCAGTCTCCACATATGGGAAGGCGAAGCGTGGGACACCCTCCAGCCCGGTGGACCGACGACCTTAAAAAGGTGGCTGGTGGTGGCTGGATGCGGAAGGCAGAGGACTGAAAGAAATGGCGCGCCAAAGAAGAGGCTTATGTCCAGCAGTGGACCAATATGAACTGATATGCTGTACGTATTTCCAAAAAAAAAAAAGTAATGTATATGTATTTGTATCTGTTGTCTGGTATCCATAACATAAGCTTTGCTTATTTTGGGGCCAGACGGCGCTATGTGTAATGTCCAAAAATATTTATTATACAGTTATTATTTCATAAAGCTAGCTTTAATATTTTGGAAGTTATTGTAGTTTTTGTTACCAAACGCTTTCTTGCAGCCCAGTGTAGTTTTTAGGATAGGCACTGTTCAGTATATAGGTCTAAACTGACAACTTTGAAGATAAAGATATTCAGGAGTAAGTAAAAGGTTTTTTTTCCACATATTTCATCCTTCTCAAAAAGTTTTAGTTTAGTTGAATTCTTATTCAAAATTCGGTATTGGGTCAAGATTATGTACAAAATAATATGTAACATGAAACCTTATTACACATATGACAAAATGTCCAAATTTCACGTCTGTAAATTAAATCATTCCGTACATGGGCTAGGGACCCGTGACAAACTCGGATAGACAGAAAGTCAGCAGAGTGACAGCAACGGGCACTCTGTTTGCCCTTTGGGTAGGGAACCCTGAAAACTGAGTTCACCCTTCTTTATTGTAATTTATTCAATGTTACAAATTCAGTAACTGGCACGTCTTGTGTCATGATTGAAGCAGATCCCGTGATCCCGGAAAATGTCAATTTTGAAAGATTGCCCTTCGTCGAACATGAATATTATATGAATGAATCACATTAAGGTTATATTGTGATAATATTTGATCACATCGTTTGTATTCAGTTGACTTACGGGGAAAGTAAATTATCCAAAGGTATTAATCAAATTTTGAACTGGCATAATTAGTTACCCGTTCGATAACTAGTGCCTCAGCCGATCTATTTCCCCAGTAATAGGGCACAAGCCAGCCCTTTGAGATATTTGGCCGCAGTCAAACTCCTTATGGTCTGTTGGTTCCACTCATGGGGTCCACTAGTGAGTCCAATGGGAGTACTTGACTCGTGGTTCCACTACTCAATACCGGTGGAGCTAGAAGGATTTGTGAATACTGTTGGAACCACTACTCGCTAGATTAATGAGGATAAGTGAAGGTTGTCTAGCCAGAGGCCTCTCGAAGGTTTTCAAGCTACCCATAACACTGACTCTGACTTGGCTTACTGATTGTTAACGATTGACGATGTTCAAGACAGCCAGAAACTAGTATTTAACAGGCCTTACGTAGCAAGGAGGTGGTCAGAAAAATGCTACGGAAGCGATTATAACCATCCAATGACTACACCTGACGTGGCTGAACTGCGCCTATCGTTTCCGATAGATGAATATGACTAAGCCACAAGCAATATAGGCAAGAAATTAATCTTTATGGTATAACAATAATATCTGATAGTTTTGGCTAGTACAACTTAATTATCCTTCCATAAATAATCTTTTTTATAAAATATTAACTAGAACATGTTACAATTAACATTAACTCAATAAAAATAATCTTGCTTTCTCTCTCTTTCTATTGCTTCACAGTGTCACGCGCGCCATGCCAAACCTGAATATATTTTCCATTATTATACCTGTAAAATTGCGCTGTAGTGCCGTCACGTCACTCATCACTTTTTCCTTTTTTACCTACTCATAAGGGCCGTAGCGTTATGCTTAATTGCTTATAATCTTTCTCAGAGATTTAGCTATTAAATCCAAAAACATTCAAATCCGACTGGTAGTTTCAGATATTAATTATTATTTTATTATTAAAACAAACAAGCAAAGTTTTTAGTTTTATTATATAAGTAGTAAATACGATTTCTCTGTGCAAATTTTGTAGTAAAACTATAGCGTCTGAAGGATTGAAAAAAATATTTGTTAAAAACTTTTATCAACTGCATTATCTAGGTGATTTTCGTTTATTGTATTTAATATTGAAAAAACTAGAAGTTTTAGCTAAAAAAAATAGTAAATATTTGGATTAAGTAAAACATATAAGCACTTACCTACAATGAAAAAAAAAACAGACAGACAGAAGTACAGATGTTTTATTGAATACAAAATAACACTAGAGATGATATCGAATTGTTCCAGATGTATTATTTGATACAAAATCTCTGTTTTTAGAATGTTATCTTCAGAATCTTTTTTTTTAATTCCTCGTATGTATTTACTTACCCTTCGTAAGCAGGATGTTCTTGCTAAGTATTTGCTAAGAACAAACTTTTTCAAGTATCACTTTGATTTGCCCTCTTTCTTCGATTTCAAGAGTTGTCAAGGAACATGCTTTTCCAATTTGTGAAAGCTTGTAGTTATTGTATTTATATTTGTTAAAGTGTTCTGTTAACGTCAATAATCATCATAATGACAATTGTATATTCGAATTACGGTCAATAAAAGTAATAATGCAAGAAAATCCTGATAAAGAAAAAAAAATTGTAACTATGAAATATTTCGAAAAACTGATCTGCGTTTTGTGATATGCTTCTTTGGGATAAATCGTACTTGCAGTACAGTATTAGAGAGCGAGCCGCAATTTATTAGCCGTTCGCTTGATCGGTCAAATATGAAATTTGAAAATAGAACAATTTTTTTTTAAACTCGAGCATTGATAACTAAAGAGATAACCTAATCAAAATGTATTTATTTAAATCTGGGACTGGCACAGCAAAAAGGATGCTCCATTCAATTATAAAAAAAAATTAAACAAAAGAAATCGACATTTTAAAACGGCGAATTGGCGGCAAAATTACCTTACCATTTTTATTGTTTTCAATACAGTCATATTTAGTTTTTACACGCATGTTTCAGAAAAGCACTATACAAGCCTTGGCCACAACTGAGCATAACCGGACTCGGTGATGCGTGCCTCGGCGTTTGCGGACCGCAGCAGTAATGTACTATTGATATACATTTTTTTATTGATTTACATTTGCCCAGAAAAAAATAGCATACGTTATATGTCAAATAGGAATAAGTTAATCACATCACGGTCTAAAGAAGAGCTCAAACAATAAAGTAATAAAAATAAATTCTCAGTATTAGGTTTCTCGTATTTTTAGGGTCTACCTACAGCAAAATTTCTTGAATCCGGTCTGCGGTGACAATGGATTGAAATTTCTCGAGTGTAAGCGACATGCCGCAGATATACACTTTTGACAAGAAATGTTATTGACGAAACATGTAATTTTACTGCAATAGGTTTCAATAAGTACATTGTCTTGGAATTTGACAAAGACTATTGTTAATTTGTATTAAATATTTTTTTCAGAAATGTTTTAACTGATAGCAATAGATAACAAATAATTAACTGAAAGAAATAGATGACAAATAATTAACTGAAAGCAATAGATGACAAATAATAACATACAGTTTGGATGATGTTGCTTTTGATTCTTAATATTTGTCAAATTTTTTTTACATTACGTTAGTTTTTATTTTTACTTCTTTGGCGGCGTTGTGCACTTTTTTGTGATGGGTAACAAATGTTAAACTCGCGTCAGGTCATGTAACCTGATCGAAAATTCTTATAAAATTCGTAAGTTAGAACTAGCGTCAGAACACGGAAACCGTAATGCCACGCCATAATAGGATGATTGGAAAAATAAAAATATTGTTTTTGAAGTGAAAACTTCTTAAGCGGCGTTGTACACTTTTATGTGATGGGTAAAAAAATGGGTTAAACTCTATGGGTCGAATAAAAAGTAAGAGGAAATTGGGTTCATGAAAAGATGAAAGTGCGGATTACACATGTTAAAATGTTATATCCGGGTTGTTTGTTTTCACTTCTGCAAGCACTCCCGGAGTGCAACCCGTTTTTTTTTAAATAGAGCATTTTCGCAATATGAAAACATGTATGGGAAACTATGGGGCACAAGGGAAACATCACAAATTGATAAGTATAGGGATATTTGTAATAACAAACTGGAATCAATCGAATTTCCCATAGAACTGACCAATTGTTGTGACAAGCTATGTAGCAATACTGAACACCAAAAACATATCGATAATATTTATCAAATAAATTGTAGATGCACTTAGTCAGGCTGCTATAATGTCATATGACTTAAAACAAGTCAAACGAGTTAAAAACATTTTAGGTTGGAATAGACACGTTCAAAGTGCTCATAGAGAGGTTTGGCGTGGTTTTCAGGAGTGGGTGTCTCACGGTAAACCATCGTCGGGCATTGTATATGACAAGATGTGTGAGAGTAGAAAATTCTTTAAAAAGAAATTGAAGTGGTGCCAAGATAATCAACAACAAATTAAAATGGATTTATTGGCCACACATCACAAAAACAAAACTTTTAAAGAATTTTGGAAACAGACAAACCGACTTAATCCTCGTCAGAGTCTTCCTGTGAGCATGGAGAGCGTGAGCGATCCCCGCCAAATTGCTTGCTTGTTCCATAAGCACTTTCAAGTACATCATTTATCAATAAGTGAGGTGTCCACCGCCGAGGAAAGAGTCGGTGACGTTCAAATTTGTGTTACTGCAAACGAAATTCCAACAGTAATTTCGAAAATGTGCCGGGGTAAATCACCAGGACACGACAGCCTCAGCGTTGAACATCTTAAATATGCGGGTGCTCACTTACCTCGTGTACTGGCAATGTTATTTTCTTTGTGCTTAGGTCATGCTTTTCTGTCCAACGACCTCATTAAGACTGTTGTCGTATCAATTGTTAAAAACAAGACTGGAGACATTTGCGACATAAATAATTATAGGCCGATCTCTCTTGCCACTGTTATTGCCAAGGTGATCGACAGTTAGGGCTTCATTTGCAATTAAATGACGCACAGTTTGGTTTTCGGCCTGGCCTTTCAACCGAAACAGCCATTTACTGCCTTAAGCACACTATCAGGTACTATACAGTTAGAAAAACACCAGTATATGCATGTTTCTTGGATCTTTCTAAAGCTTTTGATCTGGTAAATTATGATATACTGTGGAGAAAGCTATCCAATGAAACAAGTGTACCAAAGGAGTTGATATCAATATTTATATTGGTATCAGCACCAGACCAATTGTGTGAGATGGGCAGGTGCAGCATCGGAAGTGAACAGAATGGAGTGTGGAGTGAGACAAGGGGGGTTGACGTCTCCTAGACTTTTCAACCTTTATATGAACAGACTGATTGATGGACTCAATAGCGCATCTGTCGGATGCTTTATCGATGGCAAAAGTGTAAATAATATAAGCTATGCTGATGATATGGTGCTGCTGAGTCCATCAATTAGTGCCTAGAGAAGACTGGTTAGAATATGTGAGGAGTACGCTGAGACCCATGGCCTCCGATACAATTCACTAAAAAGTGAAATAATGGTGTTTAAGGCGGGAAATAAAACCTATGACCAGGTCCCTTCGGTAATACTTTCTGGCGCCCCTCTTAAGAGAGTTTCACAATTTAAGTACCTGTGGCACTGGGTCACTACTCTAAAAGATGACCTAGACATTGAAAGAGAGCGCAGAGCACTGTCTGTTAGGTGTAATATGTTGACACGTAGATTTGCTCGATGTACGCAGAGTGTTAAAATTAGTTTTTTTAAAGCATTCTGCCAATCGTTTTACACTTGCAGTCTATGGGTAAACTATATACGCAAAAGGCCTATAGTGCTCTGCGAGTTCAGTATAATAATGCATTCCAGATACTGATGGGGCTGCCGCGCGACTGTAGCGCATCAGCAATGTTCGCTGAAGCTCGCTCGAGCGATTTTTATGCCATCATGCGCAACAGAACGGCCTCACTGCTAAGCCATTAGCCATGCGTGGCAGCCCGAACAGGCTCTTGGAAGCAGCTTCCAAAAGGTTTGATTGCCCCATTTTGCGAGAGTGTGTAGGTGTTTATATAAGATGACGTATATGAACACTTTTCACTCTCGCAAAACATAATAATAATAAAAATTTATTTGTTTAGTATTTTGTTATATTGTTATATTATCTGTACAACTAACATAGTTTTTTTAAGTGTATTTGTTACTAACACACTATGGACCAAGGTCTGAAATAAACATTTATTATTATTATTATTATTATTAGTATTAAAATAACCGTATCTTAGATCAGGTAATTGCGACATCTTAATGTTACAAGTTATGTTTTTATTACTAAATTGTTAACTTTTTGCAATTGATACAAAACACTTTTAAATAATTAGATAATAGGGTTCTCTTTTAGTTATCATATATCTTTGTTAACCCGAGTACTTAGGAGTTCAGTGATAAATAAACTGTAGGGAGTGCGACTGCTGTCTGCAGCGCTGCCGATCGAATTTATCTCAGCTTTATTTGTATTAGCTCTAGTAATATTGTGTGAAATAAACAACACTCAGATACACAAATAAAAACTTATATTTATATAATAGCAGTTGTACCAGTACAGCAGCAAATTATTGAATTGAATGTTCATTGATAGTTATAATCAATATTTTTATATCATAAAGAAAGAGTATGAGTTTTTTTGTTTGATTATTATATGATATGCATGCAGGGTCCATTCCCTGGAAATACTGAATAGATTTTGAAACGTCTTTTACTGTTTGAGATTGGTCCAGATTGATAGGATGCCTAAGTTAATGCTTTACAAATTAATAAAATATTCTACCTATATAAAGTAAATTAAAATAGATTTGAACATTAAAATTTTACTGAACTAAAGGTACATCAAAGTTCAAACTGCGCAATTTCTGTGTTTTACTGGAATTTACATATTTTAGAAATCAATTTCGTAAGCATGCAAGTTTTCTTGTTAGCACTACGTGTTTGCACATAATAAAGATCTTAAGACGAAATTCAGTTTTTAAATTGCTTGTATTTTTATTTTATTATAAAACAGGTGAGTATGAGATGTTTAATTTATTTTTAATAAGTTACACCTTTAAAAAACCAATTAATAATAATGAAATATGCGCCTAAAAGTAACAAATCTATTTAATAAAAATCGGCCAAATGCAAGTCGGACTCGCGCACGAAGGGTTCCGTACCATTATCTATAAAAATGGCAAAAAAATAACGTTTGTTGTATGGGAGCCCCCTTTAATATTTATTTTATTCTGTTTTTTATTATTTGTTGTTATAGCGGCAACAGATATACATCTTCTGTGAAAATTTCAACTATCACGGTTCATGAGATACAGCCTGGTGACAAACGGAAGGACGGACGGACGGACGGACAGCGGAGCCTTAGTAATAGGGTTCCGCTAATTACCCTTTGGGTCCGGAACCCTAAAAAGCAGTGCAACTTAAATTATTTGTATTGTATACGCGATTTTGCAGCAATAAAATAAAATTAAAAATGATTCGTGTCTCACACAAACAACACACAAAACCCATTTCGCCAAATTTCAGTCCCACCGATTGTATTCGAAGATCAACCTCTTTATCGTATTGGACTTACCTAACCGAACAGTTTGCTCCAAGTATACCTGTACCTTTTTGTCTTACCATTGGCTTACTTAGTAAATGCAAACCCCACTAATGTGTTAATTAACATGAAATTCATCGAAGAGTTATAAGATTATATCTAAAATTCAGTTATTTGGTATATGTTGGCACTTAACACCTTTGTTTACTCATTCTGTGGCTTTGCCTGTATAGGGTTTGAGCAAATTCACCATACCAAGACATTCAATCATCGTAAAGTGCATATTTTGAAGAAATCTATGTTATTAGTTTGAATGTGAAACGTGAAAAAAAAGAATTCTAAGAACTCATGCATGCTACTTAGACTGGTCTGGAGACCGCCTACGGCCACTTATCTTCGTTTCAAAACTTGTTATTATTTTCATATCGATCTGTCATAATTGTATGTATGTTGAACCCATGGTTAATTGTATGTATGTTGAACCCATGGTTAACGTTTTTGCTTAGCAATATGATTACATTTGTAAAAAAGGTAAATCCTTTTATAATTTCCACTTGCATATCTAATATGATGAAGAGGTAAAGTTTTGTAAGTTTGGATGCAGAAGGTAATACAATCTACGAAAATACTTATCCGATATTAATTTTGGAATTTCAGAGTAGACATTGACTATGCTTTGTTTTGAATAAGTTTTTAATTGAATTAACTTACGTTATATACTTACTTACTTACTTACTTCCTTAAAACATTCATAATTTAAGTGGAAAGAAATAAAGCACTTTTCCTCAAAGTTGCAATGAAGCAACTCTAGAATCTGATTTTCAGCGCATAGATAGCTGAAAGAACAAAAAATATAGAATATTTTTTTTATCCTGATCAACAGTTCCCACGGAAATATTTGTGGTTGCGAGACACTATTCCCAACTTCATCGGAACGGTGCTTACAATTAACTTGTTTTTTTGACACAGACACAGATATGGGAATCTAGAAAAACTAAGAAAAGGTAAATAGTACCTTTTATATTTAAAACAAAAATTACAATAAAATTTGGTTTCTCGCGAGTGAAAGAGTTTAGTCGTCTAGTTATTTACATTTTAAATTATTTTTTTCTCTCGGCCAATACATCGATAATCAAACAATTGGATAAATAAACTCCATTATGAATAAATACAAAATTCACTAGCTTGCATCTAATTGTGGTAAAAGAAATCGAGTAATCTGAAAGTGCTGTTACTTCGGCAATTGAGACGGACTTTAATTGCACATATTCTTATCCTATATTTTTCGTAATTGCCTATTTTCAGCAGAAATATTCAATACTATAGACTACTTCAAAAAGTTTTTAAACCAACTCACGAAAAACTCGAATAAAAATGTATATTCAGACAAGAGTAAAAACATTAAGAGGTCTCAATACAAGAAACATGTTTTCTAGGGTTCCGTAGCCATATGGACGGAACCCTAATGAATTCGTCATGCGCGTCCGTCCGTATATTTCCGCTATCTTTACATATATCTCATAAAATTCTACATAAAGGTGTCTATTGTGAACCGCCATACTGATTTGTTTTGAAAATTAAGAAATATTTTGTAAGGGGTAACTTTCGAAACATTAAATCCCTTTCGGCTCATAAGGACAACTTCCTTTAAGGGCCACATACCATAACGTTCATTTTCCATGAGGTCCGAATCCCATAATGTCTACTACCCATAAGGTTACTTTAGGAAATGATAGATTCCGGGCTGATAATTTTTCTTTCGCAAACCCTATCGTGTGGGGTATCGTTGGATAGGTCTTAACAAATGCAATTAAGTTTTCAGAAAAAAATCTCTAAGATATTTATCAAGTTATTTATTGGCTTCCAAAATTGTAAGTTTGTGGCTCACTCTATTTTCTATTTAAATTACTTTTAAACATTCCTAGAATTTTCGAGAAAGATTTTAACGTTACAAAACAAGAAATTGCTTAAATTTCCCAGAAAAATCCAGAACGTTACCAAACTTTCGAGAAATTGTTCAAATTTTACAATTGAATTTTAAGAGTCAGAAGGTAATTGAACTTTTGAAATATTTCTTTTAAAATTTTGATCCAAAGAGTGATCGAACTCTTGAGAAATTGTTTGAATTTTCCAGAAAGACCCAGAACGTTACAAAAAGTGTCAGAAAGTTTTTCGGTTCACGAGAAATTTTTCAAGTTTCCCAGAAAGTTATCAAAAATTTTACGAAGTTACATACTAACATACTCGTTACTTTTAACCCCCGTATCTTTAACACCCTTACAGTTATAAACACATTACTACCATAGTGCACAAGGGGAAGCTTGGAGCTATTACCACAAACAAGCACTTTTTGCCTGAGATGTGTAGTTTTGGCTGCAGAGTAAAATATAGGAACAAAACCCTTTCTTTTTATATATATGTAGACAAAATAATAACATAAATATAATATTTCACCTCGAAGTTGCTTGTGAATTTATACAATCCTATGAAATCAAGTCTTATTCTAACCGCATTATCAACAGTCTGGTGATTTAATCGGTATTCGAAAATAATTTTGTTTAGAGCTCACTTCAAAATACAAATTGAAAAAAAGTGTGGTATTTTACCAAAAGTTCAAATACTTCATTATACATCAATCAACTAGATTTTGGTTTTATTTTAATATTATGTATTTGAATGACAAAGTGAAATAATAATGACAAGTAAATAAATGGTATTATTTTAAATGATCGTGTATTTGTAACTTGCCATGTTCATGATTGGCAAATCGAAATTATTTTTCACTTTACCAAAATTTTATACAACCTCAATCAGGATTTGCTGTTCTGTTACAAATGTTGCTGCAGATATATTTAATTTTCTAACAATGTCTTTTTAAGGCTGCCCAATACTTGTTAATAAATTCAGTTATTTTTGCTGACAAATATATTTTAGAGCTGGCTAAAACCTGTAAAAGCTGACAGTCTGAAAGATAGCTAATAAAAGTTTGGTTCATTGATAATGAACTTTATCCCTAATTCAAGTTCGCAAAAGTCATGGAATGCTAAGGTGATTTTAATTGCATTGCACGTTTCTTACAAAATTTAGCTAGCTATTTATAGCGTAACTCGTAAAGTTGTCTCAATTCTGGTTTGTGCCCGGTGTGTTTGTGAGACGGAATAGCATTAGAAAAACGTGGATTTTATGGGAATGCATTAGTAAAATTTCTGACAGCCCCTTAGGGATTAAGTGTAGTGGTGGTATATATAATTTATTACAGTAACAGTGAGTGATACCCCTAGTGTTGCAAGCGTCCATAGGCTACGGTGACCGCTTACCATCAGGCGGACCGTAAGCTTGTTTGCTACCTTAGTGGTATTAAAAAAAAAACTTAAATCAAAACTTCAAAATTTCACCTAGCCGATATTTATTAGCAGTAATATAGCTTTAAAAATGGGAAGAAATTTTCAAATATTAAGTGTTAATAAAATTAATATATCTATTGCTTACTGATAAAATATGTCATTTATTTAATAAAGGAAAATCTATAAAGATTATTCAACGAAAAGACTAATCGCAAAAGTTTTCATTTTGCTACCCTGATTACTTAAATGTTTCCTTCAGTCTATTTTATAAATAGGTTGTACCCATTCAACTTTAAACCTTCAAGTTGCAATCAAAAGGTATAAAATACTTATGTTATCAAATGAAAGAGAAAACGATTAACAAGAACTTTTGCATTGGTTCCATAATTGCGGCAAATCCTTAATTATTTTGAGGGTAAGCTTCTCCAGCGTTAATTTGCAACTCGATGTTCGATTCGTTTCAATGGAGACTTTTGTTGAGCTTATAAATTATATGGTTGACTGGAATATTAAATGAAAATTGGAAAACTTTGATATTAAGTCAATTCATTATTTGCTTCTTTATTTAAAAACAACTCCTACAGTAGCTTATAAAGTCCTAGTACATCAATCTCAGAAATACACAAAATCTTTATAGAATTAAGAAATACTATATTAATAACGCATTTCAATTCTCTCGATTAACGATATTTGACGCTTAACATGGTGCGCCCCCTATGCTTAAAAAAAAAGAAAAATTGACATTATTGATGATTTTCTTTTTAGTGGATTACTAATTTATTTTTATTACCTATTAAGTGTTTCGGTACATATTGTATACTCTTTAGCTAATTATCAAAGTATTGCATTAGTACTTTAAATGGAACTTCTTGCCAGCTCTTTTTGACAGAAATTAACATTGTTTACATTGTATTGACGATTCAAAAGTGTTCTTAGAAACCTACTTTGATATAGTTTTATTTGATTTGATTTGATAATATACATACATAGAAATAATCTTTCTTTGTTTATGAATCCCTGAAGGTTAGTCTCTTTGAAGAAAATATATAATACGCATGTATGATATATCTCTACATCATTAATGTAAATAAATATATTCATATTAATGATATATACAGTCAAAAGATTAACCTCGAACTTGAACCTGCAACAGTCCTTATATTCCGTGTAAGTGCTCTACCAATTGAGATTATGTACTTTATTTGAGTAAGTAAGTAGTTAAGATAACCAAATCGCTTGGCATGCGCCCGCGTCGATCTAGTAAATCACACACTTACAGCCATAACTAAAGTCGTGCACGATGAACGACTGGTTATTGTCGTTCAATGGTCGTTTGTCTTGTCGGCATTGAGATGAATAGTAGAGTCCATAATTTCATAATGTTGTCCATTATATGTATAATTTGCTCAATGGCAGTAGCTCGGCTACTAATCAAATGAGCGTAGGTTCATATCCGCATTGCCCCAAGCCTTGTTGTTGTTTGGATAACATTTTATTTACCTATTCAAATATAAACAGAATAATTATACTTCATTAAGTTAAGGCAGTGAATAGTTTATAATTAATGCCACTCGCGGATGGCAATGAAGTTAGTTACGATTACTAGGAAGGAAGCCATTTTTCTTTGTTATGGCTGGCAGCTTTATAAGCAAAGGCGTATATGTCGTAAATCGACAACAGTTTTTGCTATTTTCTAATCTGCGTTAATATAATGCAAAATCTTAATATATATAAATCTCGTGTCACAATGTTTGTCCTCAATTGACTCCTAAACTACTGAACCGATTTTGATCAAACTTCGTAAATATCTGTTATTTGATCCAACTTAAAAGATAGGATAGTTTTTATCTCGATATGTCAAGTGAGAGCCGGACTCGGGCACTATAGGTAAAAACCAACTTTCGCCGGGTACAGAGGGACGGCAGCGGAACAACGTTCGCCGGGACAGCTAGTATTCTATATAAAATAGATCAGTTACAATACCTATGTCTTTAATTTGCAATGAGACTGGTTCCAAGGTGAGTATTGTCTTTATTGTTAATTAAATTTCATAACATACTTTTTATAAGAAAACATCTGCAAATTTAGAAAAGTTAATAAGATAGTATAAATCGCGCCACGTTGAACCTGCGCAGTAACATATTTTTGGTTCGTTAGTACATTTGTCCGTACTGTGCCTGCGCAGACGGCCGCCATTTTAATTCAACTTAAGTGGCGCGAACTATACTAAATGTTTTTATTTTAATCTTGCTATTTTGTTTTATAGGAAATAGGTGGGAAGTTCAATACTCGACGCTGGGCAAAGTTGATGCCTGCGACATAGGTAGGTATACAACAGCTGAGTTCGTGGACATGTTCGATAAATATTTCGTAGATACTTCAACATACATCGTTCGTCACATAGAGGTAGGAAGGAAGTAAGTCACTTTCTTAGTATTCAAATCATAAAATAACGAGATTTCTTATATTTCTTTAAAATTAACCAAAAATTAAAGCAGCACCACCAAATTTAAAATTATTTAAAAAAGAGTACTTAAGCTTTATTAAGCTTCAAAAATTATTAACAGTAGGTAGGTAGCAAACATTATTATTTACATACGGTAAGTAAATGATTTTTTTTTAATTAAATCTTAATAAGCTATCTATAATTTTATTTAAAAATATTACTAAGACTATACTATCAAGATCATAGCAATTGCATAGGGATCGAACTCGAGTAAGCGATCAGGAAATCGGCATCTTTAATCCACTGGGCTACGACTAATTATTTCACTTAACGAAATAAACAGGTAGTCGATGTATTATTGAATGAAATATTTTTAACCTAATGTTGATTTAAGACTGATATTAGTTTTGATATTTACAGAAAGTAATGTAAATGTGTGAGAGAGTGATTCTCAGAATCAGTTGCATGCTGTTTTGACCCTTAAGGGTCCTCTTACAGCCCACTAGCGCTTCCATTAGATATCCTCAATTTTCTTTTTGGAGAACTGATGACTAGTTTTATATTTGCGACATTTGGATTTTAGGAATTCGTTTTCTACGATGAGAAAATAGCGGATATCTAAGTGCAGCGCTAGTTAGCTGCTATATGCCCCTTAAGAAGAAATATCAGACCCAAATGAATACACACATTGGGTTGCCGCACCAAGACCCGGGCTAAGACACCGATATGCGATGGTGACAATAAAAAAGTCGGTGTTTGGTATTCCCAACTTTCTTCAGCCAAATTGTAATTTCTATACATTTATCCTGGAAGTTAATGAATTATTCTGTAAATGTATGTTTTGTTTTCTTAAAAAATAGTTGACATATTTGTACAGCACACGTCTGAATATCTCATAAAAAAGATAGCATTTTTGGACTTTTGCAGAGCCCCAGTTATTAATACAAATAGCATTAGTTACTGAAGTAGCTATAACGCGGTCATATTGTATCTACTTACATACATTTATTTGCTATCATATAAATATATTTAAGATTTATAAGTTAACCCCGAGTGCGTATACAGTACAACATATTCCTACTAGTATATTCCTCAATACAACACAAGTAGCTTCAGGGCGGACGAAAGCATGCAAGTTAAATTGAGCTGCGCTCCGCCCAGACTCTCATTTCCTCCACTCAGTATTGTACGCCACTCACAATGCAAAACAGATCTCTTTTTTCTCATTCACACAAAAGGAGCTTTGATTTTTTTACTCATTGTTCGTACATATTCAATTTCAAAGTTTTTTTGAAGTTGCAGATTATAATTGCGTATGGAGTAAAAAAGCGATTAATTTCTCTTTATAAGTTTTTATTACTATCATATATTATTCTATATAATTCTGTACCAGGTCTTTTATTTTTAAAATTGGTAATTTAAGCAACCTGAGAATTGATAACCTCCTCTTTTTTTGAAGTCGGTTAATAAAAATAAACACATATATCGTAAATAAACTAACCTAAAATATTTTAAAAACAAATCAACTTACAAATAAATATACTAAATTCTTTTATTTGTTCTAAAAATATAAACAAATACTTATATGGCCTATATAATAGATTTAGATTTTTATAATTTCGAACACTTGCTTATTACACATTCAACCATTTACGAAATTAAGTAACTAGTACTTTTCGTACGCTAGTACTAATTTGTTAATATAATTAAGTTGATAATATTAATAAAATAATAATTAATAATTGTTGCCTAGCTTATTTTTAGTCTATTTTGTGGGAGTAGTTTACTATTCTGCCCCAACAAAATACGGAACTGCCTTTAGATAAGATTATTTTTATCTTGATATGTATCATCAAACATGGACCATTTAAACATATGAGATACACTAAGTAAATTTGTAGTGTTAATTATTAACCAATATTGAACAACTAAAAGAAATCAAATTGAAATCTGATACGGCACAGTGGATAAATGTCCCGTAAACTTCCCAAAGCCTCCATTTTCCTTACAAAAGACATTCGAATATAGTGTCAGTGAAAGCACGACTTCACACAACGCAATCTATTTTTCAATAATACGAGAAGGACGAGAATAGAATTTTATTAGGACGCATTAAACGGTCTCTCACTACCATTATAACGACAGTCGGATAGTATAACATTGAACTTATGTTACATTTTAGAAAATGCAGGATATTTTTCTCGTTTCACGCGGTTAACTATTTCTAGTAGGTATGAAAAATCTTTACAAAGTTACAAATGGTAAAAAATACGAAAAATTGAAGCGAATTTTCGAGATTTTTTTTGCAAGTATATAATTTTATGGCAAAAGAAACTTACTAACTATATTGTTAAATACTAAAAAAAACTAAAAAGCAACTTTTCAAAAATTGAGTTTGTCGAACAAAAAAGTTTGCATTATGAAACTAAGTTTTGATAATATAAGGAAACTAATTAATTAGACATTTGTATGTTTTAATTATTCAAATTCAGTTTGTTTTTGGTACGAAGTCCCTTAGTTACACTTAAAGCTATTGAGGAACAGGGTTACACTGAATTTTGTTAAACTGTTTCTTATTCAAAGCAATGCTACGTCACTGTCATGCATGTGGTGCAGTTCGTTTTTTTTTACTTAAAAACGTCAAGTGTAAGTTAAATTAGCACACAAAAGGTAGAAAAGTAATTGGGCTGAACTGCTGAGCAGGTTATAATAAAAGTCTGTGAGGGAAGTGGAAAAACATAGCTACTTTAAAAACGTAAAGTGTGAGTAGAATAACCGTGGACAGGATAAATAGGAATTTGGCTGCACTGCTAAGCCAATTTTGATTAAATTCAAAAAGAGAATAAGCTGGGGAAGAATATCTACTTTAGAATGGTCAAGTGTGAGTCAGATTAGCTCAGAGATTGTAAATTAGAATTCGGTTGAACCCCTGAGCCAATTTTAATAAAATTTAGAATAGGCATAATCCTAGAAAAGGACATTTACTTTAAAAAGGTTAAGTGTGAGTCGAATGAGGATTCGTACTGAATAAAAGGATAGGAATTGTGCCGAACTGCTGAGCAAATGTTTATAAACTTAGGTATGGAGAAAATTATTGAAGAAGAATATAGTAACTTAAAAACTTTAAGTGTAAGTCAGATTACCGCACTGAACTTTATTCTAAATGGGAATATTAAAGCTTTTTGAAAATAAAAACAGATTTTTTTGAACCTATCTAAAACGTCAAGCAAAATAATTAGTGCACTGAGGGTTTGTTATTGACCTAGTACTTAACAAATAGCTTAAATAACCATTTTATCCAGGTGTCCAACGACAACTCTCGCTTTCTTGTTTTGATGTTTTTTACATAAACGAATAAAGTTATTTAAAACACAGTTTATGTGCATCGGTATATAAAACTCAAACAGAAAACCAAACTTTCAATGGCATTTATAACGTCCTGACTTTCCAATGTCTGTAATTTATTTATATTCCAACCAACTTGCCAAACAACTGCCGTAAAATATAGATGTTATCCGGTCAGTTGACAATATTTTTAAAGAACGCTCTCGGAAATCGTAAAATTAAGTTTTACAACGTTGTAACGGCGATTCGCTGATTCCATAGAAAACTATCCATACATACCTATACGTTATATATACGAATAATTTAATGGTATGTAAAATACATACTTGATTACTCAACACACTTATGTTGGTTTTGGGTATCTAACAATAATTTGTTAATATATTCTAATTGAAACAAAATAGCATCGGTTTTATTTAATTTAGCCAAGTCTAAATCGGACTTGCTCTTTTTAGTGCTGAACTTATTGCACAAATCACGTATACAGACATTTGAGACTTATATAAGGCACTTAAATTTTTCTGACCTTCTGACAAGTTCACACCATTTGAATATGATTATTAAAGTTTTGATTTTTGACCAACGGGCCAGAGAAGTTTGTTGGACTTTAGTTGGTTTAAGTTGGATTATTTTAGATTAAAGTGCTTAGACCCATGGTTATGACGACATTTGAACATTTGTAGTCAAGGTTTTTATTTGTTTATTTTGGACTGGACTTTGCCAGCGGCTCCACCCACCCTAAATTCAGTTATGGGCGTGGAACTCCTTAATAATACCTACAGATTAACAATGAAGTTTGCTACTAATGTAGTTAACTGTAGCAATAGTTCGTTAAGGCTCGTTTTAAGTTATTTTCGCGGGAAATTTTCGGGATAAAAAGTAGCTTATGTCCTATTTATTTATTAAGTAAATCTCTTCCCGATGCGTCCAGTGGTTGAAGCGTAATTGAGTTACAAACATCCAAATATCCAAACTTTTACATTTATAATATTAGTAGGATTATATCATCTGAACCGCTGTCTTAAAACGGACAAAATTACCAATATTCAAGCCAATTCTAAAAACGCTATCACAAAATATGTTTTATCTCCTACAAAATTACATACAATTTACTAGTTTAGAATTCTAAATAGTTGTTTCTGCATGTAAAAAGCATAATTTCAAGTCATCGCTATTCCGACGGCGTTTTTAATTAAAAAGTCTAGCCAAGTTATAACACCCCATAAACTTTTACAACCCTTTAATGGGATGTAAAATGGTTATAAAGATTAAGTGAAATATTAAAATGTCACGATTCATATAATTATTTATTAAAATTATTAAAGCAGATACTGTTTTAATAATCATATTTTTTTTATATGACTGTGATAAAGACTGTAATCCTAATGAAGCCTTTATTAATTAACGTTGAAAGAGATGAAAAGGAATATAATTAAAGTTCACTCCTAATTATTTACAGTTCTATTTATTGTCCTAATATTTTTCATACCAATAAGGTGGCAAAAAACTTACGGTCTGCTTGATGGTAAGCGGTCACCGCAGACTATGGACGCCATTGGACGCTTGCAACACTCGCGCAACAACACTGGCCCTTCAAAATTCTAGTGGAAATTTCTCTGAAATCGTATTGTACGTTACCATATAGGTGCTATGGTGTGAGCAAACAATCTGTGTTTAAATGCATTAAACCCAAGGTCCTTAATTAAACCAATGGTCTTTTGCTGAGTATATTTTTTTTTTCATCTTATATTTACTTACTATCAAATGTGATGAAAAACATTGTGTGTAACACGGTTGGTACAAAAACTACAAACTCGAGTCAAGTCCTTCGACCTAACTTTTAAAAAAAAACTTTTATAGCCACAAGTAAATAATACTAATAATCACTGCAATATCAGTAATTCCGAGGACAAGTAAATTACACTGACGGTTACCAATGAGTTTTACTTATTGTATTTACTAACAGGAATAAAACTAGTCTTGTTGGAATAACAGTGTTGTTTGCTAAAATTAAGTAAAATTTATTGAAATGCAAACAGCGTAACACGCTTACAATTGAGCGTTTAATTACAAAGCTCCTGGATGAACCTCGGTGATGCGAAGCGTACCTACGGTTGATAACTGGTTTGGTACCTGGTAGATGAATGGCTGCGGCGGAAGGTGCGACAAATTTGTTCAGCTCAGGGTAACCAACTGTGAAGCGGCGGTCTAAGGGAATTCCCCGCCAGGTAAGATGTTATGCCTGGAGAACGCCTTGGTCTACTTTCCTTGCGATTCGGTTTGTATATATGCGAACTACCGAAGAAACTTCAATCGCGCGAAGTACGACATGTGACGTCAACTTTGATTCGTAGCGGTACGATATGATGTTTGTTATTAGTAAACTTCACTAATTCTTTGGAAGGTGTTTGTAAACGTTAATTGGCCAGCACTGTATTAACAAGTAGTGTTTTATCTTCCCACATTAGTAAAACATTTTCTAATTTTTAGTAAGTTTTATATGTTGATATTAATTACCCTACTCATAAATTCGAGGAAAATTTTATAGGATTTGTAAAATTCTGTAATCCGAAGTACAAGTTATTATTTTCGGAAAGTAATAAAACTATTTTGTAGGTATTAGTTTATGAAATTAATTAAATGTACTTAAAATTATATTGTTTTGTAATTTCCAGAAGAAAAATGTTAAAATTAATAAAATTCATTATTAACGCATTTTAAAAAACAGGTTTTTAATTCGTACAATACCTTTTCACACTGTGTGGGCTTCAAAAAAAAGTCGCGTTGGTAATTTTCTCCCTACCACCCTTAATACACAATATGGTATGGTATACTACTGCGTAAAGTTTAGCGTAGAAACTAATATTTGTCACTTGAATTGTCAACTACATTATTTTGTTAGCATGTCTGTGGAAAGTTTTAATTGAATTTTGACCTGTGTGGATATCTCCGGTGTATTCACGGCCATAGGTCCAAATATTAACAAAAAAGGCTTAAATATAACAGAGAGGCTTATGAGTCTTTCCGTAATAGTATCGTTTATACAGCGCACTCACTGTACGAGTTGATCAGTTTCCCAATAATTATTACATTTATAAGCAAATTTACAATAATGAAAACTACGATTGTATTCTTTGGCACAGGTTATAGACAATTAGGCTTAATTTTTTGGCACAAATTGAATTAAAGAATAAACCAGTGTTGTAACTAAACAGATAATGCACAAATGTGCCTTGCGATATAAATTTATAGTGACAAATTAAGCAAATTGTCCATTACGGTAGCATTCACATAATGACAGTTTCCTTGTGCTGTCGAAAAGCAATAAATCCATTAACTGTGAAAATGTCACACTGATGGTCATTCTGTTCTTGTTATTTTTCTTTACTGACTCACGGTCGTCACCTTTAGCCAATTTTTATCCCACGTACTACATTCAATATAAAATGTGTATAATGAAGTGATTATTGAATGTAAACGAAATTATTCACTTTATAACTGACAGGATACTTAAATATGTACAATACAAATACAATACAATACAACGGCATTAAATGTTATGTAGAAAATAACAGTAGCGGTTGATGGTAAAAATAAAATAAACCAAAGATATTTTCAATTATTTTTTATATTAAAGTATGGACCTGTCAACAAACTACTATTCTTTGATGCTGAGGTTTATCTAAAACTGTGCTTTATTTGTCTTTGATACAGAAAATTGTTGTCTGTACCGACCTTATGCGACATACATCTATGTAGGTAGTTACATCCTCCGGCCCTAGCCTAAACACAATCACCATCCGCTCATAATAATACGCAGTCAGCATTGCGGGAACTGCACCTGCAAGATAAGCATGGCGAGGATAGCGGGCGGCAAGCACCCGCGGGCGTCTTACTTGGAACCATAAGTTAGAATATGTTTGGCTTCTGTATTGAGCACACGTTTATTATATTCATTTAAACATAATTTAATTTGTCTTGTTCCTTAAAAGTCCTTTCCGCTCCGTCGCAATATGACAAGATACGCAATTATGACAATATTATCTACGCAGTGCCTATTAACAGAAGAATAATAAATCTCTTATTATTTATTAGAAACTATTATCATTATGCGGAACACGCAAGATGATAAGAATAAAATAATTAATTTTATTTCAGGTAGATTTATTCATATCTTAAACCATATTATTTAAGTCAAAATATAATATGGCTTACATTTACTTAAAATTAAAAGGCGTTTTTTTTATTTATTTAATCTTAGTCTTAAAGAGTGAATGCTATTTTTATTTTAAACCATATAGGATAAATCACTTTTGCATATCGGATTATATGTATATTGGTTTCTCGGCAAGGTTTAAGTCTAAAAATAGGACACGCAAACGCGAGCGGATCAGTAGGCGTCAGTTAGATAGACTGAGGAATTGTATTTCACAATATTTCCGCAATATATTTATTATGGCAAGGGGATCTTGACAAGTAGACAAAGACAGAGATTAGAAACGGTTCTCAACGTCGTGACAGCGATGAGCGATGAACAAAGAGGTTGTAAAAATCTTACATTATATTGTTTTATTTAGAAATCCATCTAAGAAAATATTTTATTTTGTGCTAGTTACCCGAGCCGCTCGGAATCACTTTAGTTTCGGTTCGCTCGTCTGTTTTTATTTTTTTCAGATATAATGTGACATTTATTTAAGTTTTTGATTGTTTTAGGAATTATAAGAGAAGATTATATATATAAGGGAGTCAGGGGTGGCCAAGGGGTTTCGATTTCATCTTGTGTCCTGAGTGGCGGTGGTTCGAGCCCGGCGTATACCGATGAGTCTTTTTTAGTTTTTCAAGTAAATTGATTAATTCACACAACTGGCTATTCGGTAAAACACCGTGAGGAAACCTGCATACATCAAAAAAAACCCGTTTAAGTGCGAGTCGGACTCGAGATAGGTAAACTGTATTGAGAGATAAACTTAACTTTGCCGTTGGACAACTGTTGTCCCAATACATCGACATAGGTCGCGTTTAATTTACCAACTGCAAATAGGTTCATAAGAAATATTTTTTGTGATGTAACAACAAATTTACGATTTTCAGATTTTTTCTTTTATGTGTGCTACATGGCATTCCTTCTTTCGAAATTTCATGATTCTAGGTCATCGGAAAGTGCCCCGTTTTGATTTATTTGTGTTACAATATGCGACTAAATTAAACGTATTTGGGGCATATTTTTTTTATTGCATTGACTTAAAAGCTTAATTTTTTTACAACTTTAAGTGATCGTGAACCTTAGTATTTCACATTAATTTCAATTTGATACCTTCACGCGTTTTCGAGTAAAAGAGTTTTGTCAGACTGACAATCTTTTTTTTTTAATGTGTTATAACTACCTTGGTTCGTGTGAAATTTCATGATTCTAGGATAACGGGAATTACCAATGCCCAAATCATGCTCGGTGAGGGTAGGCCGTACCCCAACAGTGAAGACGTATGAGGCTGATAAGATGATACGGTTTTCATTTTTCATTACCGGTCGCTTCGACCGACTTGCGCCGACAGTTTACTAGCAAAAATTATGTACAAGTTACAAAAGCTTAAAATAATTTAAATTTGAGCTGACTAATACTAAAATAACTTATAAATTGTTTTTTTTTTTGTTCTCTGGCCTTCAGTCCTATGAACGCCACATAATAACATTATTTATTGAAAATTATAAAGAATTCCTCTTGCCTTCTGACTCAATAACTGGATCCACATATTGTATTCTTACAATAATTACTTTACACGATAGAGGTTTGGCTTTCGTCATTTACCACATATTGTCACAAAGTTTTTTCTTTCTTAAAGGATTCCATACTCAACAGTGCACCAACCCTCTAATTCGTCGATAAATTCTATTTAGTTTTATAGTTGACTAGACTTTGCCAGCGGCTCCGCCCGCCCTAAATTCGGTTATCGGCGTGGAATTTCTAAATAACTCCAATAAATAATTCATTAGTTATACTAATGATTGGTATAGAATGCTATAGGTGCAGCAATAGTTTGTTTAACTCTGTTATAGTTATTCTCACAGGAACTTTTGAATTTTTAGGGTTAAAAAGTAGCCTATATGCTATTCCAGGACCTAACTTATATGTGTGCCAAGTTTTGTCCCGATCCGTCCAGTGGTTGAAGCGTGAAGAAGTAACAAACATCCATACAAACTTGTACATTTATAATATTAGTTTTTATAATACTCCTAGTATTACCGACAATGTTACTTTACTTCTAAAGCCTATTCAAAACATCCATTGTCAAAAATACGTGTTATAACTAACAATCAATAAAGATCATTTAATCATTTCATGAGATAATTCTCCCCAGTCTTCATACGTCCCTACTGCTGCATGGCCTACCCTCATAAGCGAGGGTGGTTTGGGCCATAGTCCACACGCGGGCCCAGTGCGGATTGTGGACTTCACAAACGTCTTTTTTTTTCTTGACGTTTGCAGGTTTCCTCACAATGTTTTCCTTCACCGCAAAGCCAGTGGTGTGAATAAATAACTCAGTGTACATGAGTAATTAAGAAAAGACTCAGTGGTACACGCCGACCCTGAGGTTCGAACCTCCGCCACTTAGGACGTGAAGTGATATTTAAACCCCTCGACCACCACCGACTTAAGAGATCTTTGGTTGGATTATTGACATTAAGCGCATATGGTACATTATGTCGGACAACAAAACGTCACTATGTTTTATCAGTACCAAGAATATTTTTCTATCAAGAGACAACGAGACTGATTTTTACGCTAGATAGCAATGTATACCAAATAAATTTTCTATAATTAAGCGCTAAATCTATTGTGGTATTAAAAAAACCTACTCAACCTACGCCCTCCTTTAGCAGGCAGAGTTACTCCTAACTGAGTAATTGCAAGCAATTGGGATATTTTAAAGTTATGTGAGAATTTCATTTGAATGGATGAATACCTTAGCTACAATTTGACTAATATAATAAATACTTTTCACAAAATATATCCAAAGAGCATATCTAAAAATCGCACGTCAGTAATCCCTATCTACAGCATATCAATATAAATTTGTTACTGTAAACTATTCAAAGCATAACTTAATTTTTTTAAAGACCGTATTAGCAGATACGGTAATAATAAGACAGAAATAGTAAATTTAAATGTAGGAACAAATATAGAGAAATAAAACTATGAAAAATGTAAAACGAAACCCACCAATGTTCCCATTGTATCTAAATAGCTATTTCTTGATGTTGGGAACAAATGAAAGACGACATGTAGCTCTCTCGAGTTTATTTTAAAACTACGAATATAAATTCTTAATAACTCGTCTAGACATAACAAAGCAGTTTTCCTTTGAGAACAAAGTTTTCTATTTCTTTTCGAAGATTATTGGCGATTTTAATAAGTTCATTGATTCAGACTGTATCATCGATTATTTATGAATACTGACATGAAGCAATATCGTTAGCAATTATTACACTTATTTTTGTGACTGTGAATGACTTATTAACACATAATTACTAACGTGTAGCGTATGACGTGGGTATTGAATACATTTTTCAACACATAGACACTTTTTTTATATATCTTTAGTCTCTGCATACCCCTTTGGAAAACAGGCATGGTATTATATATGAATGTATGATCCAAGGAGAAGTAGCAACAGTTGAGGTCATATTAATTGTACATTTTAAATAAGCTAAGAATCTGTAGGAAGAAGAATAAGTATAAAATAAGTAAAATACAAGGCCTATAACAAATAATCTACTTATGAAAGTGCATCTCATCTAAGTAATACGCAAGTAGTAACGATATTATAGATGTAAGCACGAACATTCAGCTATGTATGTAAGAAAATTCTAGATGTAAACACGTACAATTAGCTATGTATTTAAGAAAATTCTAGATGTAAGCACGTACAATTAGCTATGTATTTAAAGAAATTCGATATGTAAGCACACACAATTGGCTATGAATTTAAGAAAATTCTTGATGTAAGCACGTTCAATTAGCTATGTATTTAAGGAAATTCTAGATGTAAGCACATACAAGCTAGAAGAGCTTTTACTGGCTCAATCACTATATTCTGTCAGAGAATCTACTTATCAAAGTGCATCTCACTTAAATTATACGCAAGTAGTAAGGACATTCTAGATGTAAGCACGCACATTTAGCTATGTATTAAAAGAAATTCTAGATGTAAGCACGTACAATTAGCCATGTATTTAAAGAAATTCGATATGTAAGCACGCACAATTAGCTATGTATTTAAGGAAATTCTAGATCTAAGCACGTACAATTAGCTATGTATTTAAGGAAATTCTAGATATAAGCAAATACAATTAGCTATGTATTTAAAGAAATTCGATATGTAAGCACGCCCAATTAGCTATGTATTTAAGGAAATTCTAGATGCAAGCACGTACAATTAGCTATGTATTTAAGGAAATTATAGATGTAAGCACGTTCAATTAGCTATGTATTTAAGAAAATTCTAGATGTAAGCACGTACAATTAGCTATGTATTTAAGGAAATTCTAGATGTAAGCACGTACAATTAGCTATGTATTTAAGGAAATTCTAGATGTAAACACACACTAGCTTTATATTCAAGTAGTAACTGTTATAGTATTAAGAGTCTCCAGCTAGCCGAAACACTGTTAACATCTCTGGAAATAGACAACAATACATCCTCCGTCGTATTATTTACTCCAACTGCTCTCTATATACAAATAATATCGACACTACAAAAATCACCCGTCGTTACAACTCTAAAATAAAAAAAGATATTCATATAGTTTTATACGGTTCAGTACCTCTGATGTTTTTAGTAAACAAATTATAAAACGTATATCTCCCGACGTTGATTAGAGTTTACATGCAGCAGTACGCTAGTTGATGCTGTCCTAATCACACCTTTAAAGCTATAAAAATGCTAATTAAAATTAATACTTGTAGTCAAAATATGTGATGTCAAGATTGGCCTAATTTTATTTTATTTTGATTAAATATATGTATATATTAATAATATAAATAAAAACACAGTATTTTGAAATACTTTATATAATACCTACTTGAATGGCGTCATTGCACCGCAGTCTATGTAGGTAAACCTATCAACCTTCTATGCATAAGAAAGAATAATCATAGCCAATCTGTGAACTCCTTTCCAAATAATTTACTTAATATTACCGTTTATAGCCGCATCCATAACCAAAATTTAATGGTTGTTTGACTGTCTTTTTTTTTTAAATTATTTTCTCCACCTATTCCGGATTTAGGACACCGCACATTTGAATCTTCTTATATTGGCATTGGGCGCTTTTTATACCGATGGTCTTAACAAATTTCACTGACCAAATTATTCATTCTTTTAACATCACACACACACACACACAAGAGTGTGTCCTAGCGGTAGTTTATGGATTTTTAAATAATGGCAATTTTTAAAAAAACTGTCGACGTACCGATGTAGGTTTATGATAATCTATATTTTGTGTCTTTTATGGCAACTATATAAATTGGTAGGTAGTTTCTACCTGCAGATATGCACACCTCAATACTGGCGCAGACCACCTTACAAAAGTTACTATAGCAAAATGTTGCAATTGAGCTTTTTAAAAGCTCATGTAAAGCTTATATTAATAAATTATTGAGGATTCACCCGCACCGCATATTGAATAACTCACTCAATAACGTCCAATTTAGAAACGTTTCGGGAAATTCCTGGTCTTGGAATGAGGGTGAAGTTATTACGGCTATTTTCGCTGTTCTTTTCATTATCCGTACCATGACTCAAAGGTGGGCAGCTATGTTATCAATATAAATTGTGTACATAATTAAATTAAATTGAAAAACAAAGGTGCACACGCACACGTAATTTTTTTTCTAATTAGTATTTTTACATATTAGCGCAGTAAATACCTAATTAGCACCTTAATCTAGAAATGGCAGGAGAAGCAGTAGTAGTAGAAATATACTTTGTTGCACAAATTAAAATACATAGAAAAAAATAATTAAAAAATACAATGTAGGTGGTGTTATCGCTAATAAACGATTTCTTCCAGACAAGACTTTGGGAATAGGAAATTACAAAATGAATATGGGGGGATAGGAAGTGCAAGTGATATATTTATGAGTTGACATATACATATATGTTTACATTTTTTCAATAATATATTTGTCTATGGAATTGTCTGAACAACTTACATTACCTTACAGGTATTTAAAAAAAACCGAGGGTTCTGTACAAACTTATTATATGTAGATAGTTCTTCAATCATGAGATCAAGTCTATAACAGATTTATTCCTTTGTTATGTAACATCTTGCTTCTAGCCAAATTTTATGATTATAGGTCAACGGGAAATTTCCCATATGTATGTTTTAATCTATTTGTGTTACGATAGGCGACAAAAATTACCGTATTTTGGGCATATTTTTGTATTACATTGACTTAGAAGCTTAAGTTTTTTACTTAAAGTGACCTTAGACTTTAGTATTTGTTTTTAATTTTAACTTGATACCTCCACGCGTTCTTGAGTAAAAGGTTTTTGACACACAGACAGACAACTTTTTTTGCTGGTTTTTTTTCCGATATTTGTGAGTTAAGACCTTGCTTCGTGTCAAATATCATGATTCTAGGACAACGAGAACGTTTTGATTTATTTGTTAGTGCCACAATATCCGACAAAAAACGCCGTATTTTTTTTTTCTTTGACGTTAGAAGCTTGAGTTTTTACAGCTTCAAGGGGCCATGGACCTTAGTATTTGATATTATTTTTAACTTGATACTTTCAAACATTCCTGAGAATAAGGGTCTTGACAATCACACATTCCTGAAAAAGGGTCTTGACAGATAGACGGTCAACAAAATGATCTTAAAAAGATTCCTTTGTTTCCTTTTGACGTATGGAACCCTAAAAAACAAAAAATGCTCCAATAAACTTCGGTATGTTACTGCGCAGATAAATAACAAAATATTGTCATACAACAGCAGTTACGTATTAAAAGTTCTGACAGTCGAGTGACCAGAAGGTCATTTTTTGATTCAAATTAGGGTTTTATAAACACTTTTGAATCGTCAGAGTTATGGAATAATATTTTTTGAAATCCGGTTCACAAATGTTGATTTGTACCGAGAAGAATGGGACAAGAAACTCGATAGTTAATCTTTTAAAAAAAAACATTTAGTTAACTACATTAATACATATTATCATAAAAATAAAAACAAATACACTCATGAAAATTTTTAATTAAAAATTTAAGTCATACAATTTTATATTATTTCCATTAATTTGGTTTACCTATGCGTCTGTTTTTGAGCATCTTCATTTTATTCTACGAAGAGGCTGGTACCTTCTAGTAAGCAATATAACAAGCTATTTCAAGCATAAAACGGGATGCAATAGGAAATTTCTATTTTAGCGCACCATCTTTATTGACATTGGATGTTATGAAGACGATTGTCAGTTACAGAACATAGCAAAAAAACTGTTTAAAAATTATCTGTCCATGAGTTCTTATTTCCTGGTACAAACAAATATTTTTTAACCAAGCTTACTTACTATTAATGAATAGCATCGAACATGGGTTAGATAAAAGATACCTGAAATAATTTCTGGTCCATACATATTCTACCATTTTAAGGGAAAAAACACTAGACTCTAGCATCTTAATATTTCTTAATCAGATCTCTAACGTGTGGTTTTTAAACACAATATTTTTGAATGGCTCGGTCAACGGATCGACGAAAAAAGCATAGACGAAAAAATATAAATCATACCCACCTGACGTCATTTTTTTTAGATTTTATTTTACTACTTCGTTGGCATGATGACCTATGCCAAATTTCTACTTTGTATAGTACAAAGAGTCTCTGGGTTAAGTTGCGGACGTATGGCATGGTGAACTACAAGGGTTCCTTGTTGATTACGGAACCCTATAAAACGTAGCTAGTTACATTATAAATATTAAATTAGATTTTTCTTTTAGCGCACAGATCATAAGGATATTTTACTTCTATAATAGTTCTAGTTTTACTTTTATGTTTTGCTATGTTGTAATAATTTTTTTTTCTAAATATAGCTTATAGCCAGTTATATATTTTTCTAGAAGCACATTTTTAAAATTCGCTTTCTACAAAGATTGAATTTAAAATATTAATTGGCGACGCTATATAGCAGGGGTAGCGCTCTTAATGTCATTCAGTCTAAATCACAGTTTGGCCACCACCAAAATTTAAATTCGAAAACATGAAATAATTTGCATAATGACCCTTCAGATAAGGAGCCGTTTCAACTCTTTACGATGACATTCATGGCTGCGATAACGTTGTTAATTGCCCTGGAACCAAACGGAGGATCACAGCTCATTACAAGAGGATTAGAAACAAAATGTTTATTTGTTTGAGTGCAGATGTTGTTAGGATATTTTCTCCTTAAATGCCTTTCTAAAAATATTAACTGACTAGCTGGTTCCCATAAAACTCACGTGTGAATTAATAAATTAGTATGAAAATAAATATATTTTGTAGTATAGAAACCAAAATTGGTTTAATAATAACACAAATTATGAAGGTACTATACATTAATTTAATAAATTTTTGTTAACTTTTAAAAATATAAAAGTATTATTTTTACGGACATTTTATTTATAAAAAACATTAAATCAGAAATATTTTACCTTACTATAGCATCATCAGTCAATTTTAATAAATATGTACAATAAAATATTATTACAATAAATATTTATTATATTATCTGTCATGCAAGCTCTTAGAAATTAATGTACACTGACGGGCAAAAGCTAATGTCTATGCTATCATAAGCTGTTGAGGAAATATTGTCGTGTATGTAAGTGACTAGTTATTTTACATGCTAAAATTTCAATCACTTCGGAATACTTTCTGGATACCCCTCTATATCTAAATATATCAACCAGTTTACATTTGGTGTAACATTTAAACAGTTTCAGTTTTATAAAAGTTTAATCATTAGGTGGACATGATACTAGTCAATTTATTTTAAAGTAAAATAAAATTTATTGTATGTATTTTTTAAATAAAGCGATATCTAAGGCTTACATAATATAATAATTTATATATACATATAATTTTTTCGTAAATGTGTATGTCAACCTTAAACGGCTGGAACGATTTTGATGAGGAAACAAGATAAATAAATCGGTCAAGTACGAGTCAGACTTGCGCACCGAGGGTTCTGTATCAACGCACAATTTCCGAACACAATCGACTATCTACCGTAAGCTCTGTTCGTATGCCCCCACCACAGGGGCACAGGCCTCTGTGTAGAACCCAAACCTATCTTACTACAAATTATCACAAGTTATTGAGCTACTGGCCACTGGACTGCCAGAAATTTCAAAGCGCCCTTAACGACTGCTCTCGTTTGATTGTAGATTGTGTTGGTAAATTGTGTGGTGGTACGTGGTTACGGTGGCGCGAGTCTGACGCGCATTTAAACGATTTTTATTAAGTACAATATTTGTTTTACTTTAGAGGTATTTTATTTATAAACTTATTTAAGTTATACGGCAAAAATAAAAATAACTAGCGCCACCTAGTCAACTTTTAAAAATAAACCTGAAAAACAGACAGATAGACAGCGTAGGCTAAGTAGGTAATAGGACTTCATTGACTCCCTTTTTTGGGTACCGAAGCCTACTAAAATTTATCACTTGGATGTCAGATCATAATTTGATCAGTTGAAGACAACAAAGAGACAGTAAATAATTTACTTTATTCTAGTTTCAACACAAGCATAATATTCATTATTTATCATCACACAGAATATTTAGATTTGTAAGTAATATCAATTAAACTTACAAAATAATTTTTGTAAAAATATACGTGTATATTATCTTAATCAGCCACAGGCAACTAAATCATGCTTTATCGTCAATGTTTTGTCTGACTAATTACTACAATCCCTTGATCTATAACGGCCATTAAGGCCTTCTTAGAGTCATTAATTAGAATAATGCAGCAATTAAAGTTGCAACTCCGAATGTAGCTGCTTAAGCGATATCATTTCACCCTTTAGATTATTACACCTTAAAAATACTCCAGAAATAAATTATATATATGAATATTTTTCTCGAGTTCGAAAAATTTGAACAAAAAAGCTCAAAATAGGAGAGATATATTTTGCATATTCATTATACAAAAGTCCTGATAACTATTATATCTATAAGGTATTCCAATCATGGCAGTAGTTTTCCAGAGGCAAACCTAAAATAACAATTTTTCTTCATAATTTGTTAGTCAGATTTTCTTCCTACTACTATATGAACAATTATAATACTAAAAACTTTTTTTAAAAACATACATTAATTTACATTAAACAAAATAAATTGCATAAATTGCTGTTGAAACCAATGATGACTTTTTTTATTAAAAAGCTAAACAAACTCCATTTACCGTAATAATAAAACAAAAAACGAAGCAAACCATAAATAAATCTTCAACAAAAATGTACGTAAATTATAAATCAACTTATCTTCATTTTTTATCGTAACGCATAAATTTGTAAATTATGCTTGCAATTTCGCATTTGCAATGAAAACAAATACATCCGAGTGATAAGACTCAATGAACAAGGGTTCTGTTGATAAAATTGACTTATGAACGCTTTCGTCGTGTAAAATAATAAATTCAGGTTTTTCTCATTTCACCGATAATGAATATCTTGTAAATTTTGGTACAAAAAAAAACAAAAAAAGAAAAACTTATCTTAATATAAAATTTTTGGTTAGCATATAAATGATCTGTCCACAAATCTAAGAAACATGGATTTGTAAAAGGAAATCAAGAGAGTTTTACTATCGAAAATTGTAAACAATAATATGTATATTTAAATACAATAATTCGATTAAGTTTCATAAAGGATATAGTAATCGACTATTACTAATAATACCAAAACCAAACATTGGTATTATTTTTACAAAGTGCGCTGCCTCAATTAAAAGAGTTGTTAAGGCTTTCGCTACTCTCTAAAAGGAGGGCTAATTTACAGGTCTGAGTTGAAATTTGTGATTAGTCCATTTGTGTGTGTGGTATTTATGAAAATAAATGACTTATATAAAGAAAACTGATGATGTACATTTAGTAGTAAACAATTATTTATATACCTACTGATTTGGTAAAATAAAAGCATTTAATATTTTGATTTATATTTTAATTATTTTGTAATCGAATGCGACAGAAACTTACTTCCTTGTCAGAAACCTGGCACTTTTTTACATTTACTTATGTTTTTTGGGGAAATACGATGACGAAGTCTATATAGTTAGTACTAAATTTTGGCCATTTTAAACATATTAAACATTTAACAGCTGCTGTCTGTTTTATGTATGGAACTTCTGCAAAAACATGGTAGACATGGCTCACATATACGTCACGATTGCTCATTCTATTTTCTCAAATTCTAAAATTGTGCCAACTGAACATTATATTTTATAGGGAATGTGTAACGTTTTTAGCGCAGGGTCGATTAGTCTAAAGACGAAGTAAATAGCTAACAGCTAAATTCCTACTACGTGTGTGTTGCATCGAATGTCGCACCGTCGAGTCGGTCACGCCGTGTATTCCCCTCTTACACGTGCCCAGGGTGGTTATTGGGAACAGTCTCGAGTACGTCAGACTCTGGAATACGAGAGAAAAATGTAGGCAAGTACTTTTACGGGTGTTGAGCGGTAAGACCTACTTTTTGCACCTAGACTATGCATTTGCGCCTAGACTATTTGCGCCAAAGCAGAGCGGATTCACACAAAGAAAAAATTATTATAATAGGAAGAGACTTATTTACCTGAAGTTAGCCTAGTTATGTCAGTAATATAATAGGTAGTCTGTCACAAGTCCTATACTCCTCTAATCTACACTAACTTATGTCTTAAGACACGTCATTGTTGGCCACAATACAATCGTACTCAAAATAGGTTGTTTAGGTGTATTTTAAAAATACTTCTGTAACTTTACTATGCGATGGGTATATATGGGTCAGTAGCAACACGGACCGAATTTCAATTTCTGATTTCCAAAATAATACTACTAATGAGTAATAAGAGATATGATTTTTTTTTATACCACTTAGGTGGCAAACAAACTTACGTTCCGCCTGATGGTAAGCGGTCACCGTAGCCTATGGACGCCTGCAACACAAGAGATATTACTTGCGCGTTGCTGACCCTTCAGAAATCTCATAACTTCTTTCTTGAAGAACCCCATAATGTAGTCCTTGGAGAAAACCTTGGCAGGGAGCTCATTCCACAACCCAAGCGATGCGGGAGGAAATTTCTCTGAAACCGCAGTGTACGCGACCATATTTTGTGCAAAGACGATTGATTCTGCACGGAAAGATACTTGCACGCCTTTGGTTCATTCAACACATGTGACATTGTGCACTTGGAAAACCAGTATCACCTACGGGTATCTTAGCTTGCAGACTTACTAAATACAAGTCTTACTAAGCATTATTAAATTAAGAAATGTTTCAAATGGTGCAGAAAAAATCTTGTTTTAATACTTTAAAATGTGTATTAACCCTTTAACGAGCTTGGGCAGGCAATCTAAAAATAATTATCAAAAGGTAACTTTTCTTTTAAAAAAAAAAAAAAAAATCGACATTGTAGAGATCGAGAATCGAGATTGTACTTATAATATTGATCTCATTGATTTCGAGTTTTTTATTTATTCATTAAAATCAACATTGGCATAGAACTGGACAGTTTAGCAAGATGTGAAAAAAATGGCCGCAAAAGTGTGACAGAGACGAAGTGAAGCGAAGGTCTCTTGTCTTCTTCTAAGTTGTTTTAATAAACATCAACAAAACAATGGCGCACGTAGATAAAAAACCGTAAACCGTTTCTTAAGTAGGGCCCATTACAGGACACAACACACAGGACCGATTACAGAACTCGAAGTCTGTAAAAACCACCGATATAACAAATTAAAAAAAAACAAAAAAAAGAATTTACCCTAACACTGCATATTTATATTTTGTACTCACCAGTAAATCTAATCTCTTCTAAAATGTCATAAACCCAAATGTTGAAAGTCTTTATATTTCTTTAATCAGCGAAGCGTATACATGTTTATGTGAAAGGAATATCGTTACAAAAAAAAAAATAACAAAATAAAAATAAATTTATCCCCTCAAGGGACATACAAATGCTGGGAGATATAAATATAACATAAATTCGAGATAAACCACGATACTTGAAATGAAGTAAAGTAATTAAATTAAATTATTAATTATAAAATGTTAGTAATATAAAGATCTGTCTTAAAAAAGTACGTGTAACGTCACGTTTCTGTCCTCTATAAGAGACATAATCTAAAAATAGTAAATGTACAAGTTTTTATCCGCTATAAGAAACCTAGTCTAAAACTCAAAGTAGAATCCAAATTATTACAAGATTGATTAACGAAATTTCCTCATCATTCTATCTTGGTGCCGAAGATCAGCTCAAATATTTGCATAACGCACGGTTATAAAGTTACAAACGGTTAGACCGACAAATTTAGTTTGGATTTATTTCAGCTCGATCAGTAAATATTATTTCTATTTCATCCTTATTATTCTGTTTTTATTTTTTTAATCAGCCTACAGTAATAATATAGCATAAAATGAACAGCATCAACAAAACCAGCATTTCATTAAACTTAATCTTATTTTCATTTACCCGCCCGCATACACTTATTCGTATGAAATACGCATTTGATTTCATTCGCCCCCTCATATTCTTTTGATTATTGCTTTACGATCAAAAGAAGATCGAAAAAAGTCTTATACTTTGCTCTTTTTTATTTTCCCGGTAATCTTTTTAAGGTTTTTAGCGGTGTATAACGTTTGTCGTGGTTTAAGGAGTATCAGTCTTAGAATGTTTTTGTAAGTATTTGTATGTTTATAAACGTCAAAAGCAGATCGCAGCACTCAATGGTTACTATAAATAGATAAAAAAAAATATATTTGTCTGCAACTACTCAATTGTTTTTGAACATTCCTTAACTTATACCAAGCAATATTATTTCTAAGTAACATAGGCTTCGAAATAAGTGTTTAGCACTAAATATCAATTTGCGAATCAAGTCACAACAGGGCACTCTTTCTTGCAACGATGCAACAAGGCCAACTAAATTTTGGTGCAGTGGTAGTTGGATAGATTAAGAGTTCCTACAAGCATAAGTATTTTCTGCGGGCACAATGCCAAAAATTGTCGATGAAGAAAATCGGTCCATTAGTTCTCAAGACATACACCTACTTATAACTATAAAATCTAAAGAAAAAATATAAAGATAAACACATTTCACATAGATATCTACGTACATATTACACAGTATTGTATTTTTAAATAAATCTATGTAAAAAGAAATATATAAAATGTCTCCGTGCATTTATGCATTTCCTTAAATGTAAATTCTTTAAAATAACAAATACTCTTGGCAGCAAAACCCACGTAGACAAATGGAATTAGTTTGTTTTTGGCGTAAGAACACAAATGTAAACAAACACCTTCCATAATTCAGATTCCACGTACTCGTTTGCGAAAATACTAATATTCTAAGAGCTACAGAATATTTTGTACAAAGCGCAATGTCAAATAAAACTGAGTAGCCCTTTCGTATAGAAAATTTAAATAGTCTCCTATAGTAAGATATAATAGAAAATAATTGTTATACTTTTAAGCTATATCCTTACTGCAATAAAATTTTACATTATTGATAAGAAAAAAAAATTGGAAAATTAATTCATAACAATATCCATATATAAATATTAAAAATGCCTAAGTAACTCTGTCGGTCTGTTTGTTACCTCCTCACGCTTAAACCGTTGTACCGATAAAGGTAAAATTTGGAATTGAGATAGTTTAAGTCCCGGGGAAGGATAAAGGCTAAACGCCTAGTATTTTTTTTCTTTTTTTTCTATAATTGAGGAGTTGCCGTTGAAATCCTACACCGATAACCAAATTTATGCGGGTTAAACCGCGGGCAAAAGCCAGTTGACATAAACCCTTAATTATTTAATCTGATTATGAAATAAACACTAATTATATAGATACTCTTATATTATAAACAGTTTCTTTCAGTTTATTATTTTTGCCATCATATTTAATTATTTATTAACAACGCATATCCTCTCCAATCAATTAAATATACATCAACTACACGTGTTTGAAATTCTATTAAAATAATTTTCCATCATAATTTATACATGCTATTAAATAATGGATTTCCATTTAGCACAAAATTTAATTATTCGCTGAATTTGAACTCACAACCTGTGAGCGACTATACGTTCTGTACGATATAACAGTACGATGGCAGAAAGTAGTCGTACAAACTCATACTTACTTACCTACAAGTAGTAGTAGTCATCAATCATGCCTTTGTTTGTAAATTGTAGGCGTACGGAATTTATTTGTATACACTGTTTTTTTATGTAAGTTGATATATTTGTTTTACTTTGGGTTTGCACTCTAAGTTGCAAACTTGTAGGCAATACAGTCGTTACAACAAAGTAAATATCATAAACAGATAAACATGCTTTTTGTTTGTATCTCTCCAAAATGTTTACTTTTGATTATTTATTATTTGTCGAGAAATCCGTAATAACAAATATTCTATAGCAATTTCTGCTGAGTAATAAAAATAAAAATAAGTAAATATGTAGTACTGCTGCCATCACTGGGGGGTTGCAGCGGTTTTTGACTCGGTTCAACGACGGGCTGGGTGAATCGTCGACGATCCCAAACTCGCAAGGCGTATCGAACTCTTAAGTCTGAGGAGAGACTTTGCCTCCCTGTGTGTGTTCTACCGCTTATATATTAAGATGTGTTCTGAGGAATTGTTCGAAATTATATGTATTAAAATTATGGTTTTGATAAATTAAAGATGGTAATGGTTCACAATTTTATATATTTCATATCATTGACGTTCTTGTTTATCGTTACAATAAATTGACAGTTCCAATTATTATGGAACTACTTCTACCATAGATATATTCTACATCTCTGAACATCCTCCTAACCCCGAAGAACATACACAAACGAACAAAAAATAAAATAAGCAAATTCACAAAATTCAATAATTAAATTAATTTAAAAACTTACTTTTGCCTTTTTTCCCCTTCTTCCTCTCGACATAAAAAACAAAGACTACTAAAAATTAATAACATCATACTCGTAGCTTAATTATGGCCATATGTGAAATTAAAAGGACAAAGTTATAAAAAATTAAAATTTATAACTACTAGGTAACTTAATTTCCCGACCATAATGAGTAAACTTTTACAATTACGGAATTATCATTTCGTGATTGGATATCATCCTCTTCTCTCTGTCGCTTAGGAGCATCTCTACATAATATAGTTTTTGTAAAGACCTCACTTTATATCCAGTAGATGTTTTTATTTCCGCTGTTCTACTGACGCCATCATTTCCTTTAAATAAGTTCGTTATTATACCTAAAGGCCATTTAACGCGTTTTCCTTCACTCTCTAGCAATACTACCTGTCCTATTTTTACTTCTGTATATTTACTTTTATCTTTACTTCTTTGAACAAGTTGAGTTAAATATTCTGACTTGAACCTCTGACGGAAATCGTCTCTAAGTTTCTGTAAATATTTCAAGTGTAATGTACACTTGAAGGTTTTCGTATTCAGAACGTCCAAATCAGCAGTTGCAGATGAAGATAGTGGTTATAAAAAACATGCAGGTGAGAGAGGTTCTAATGATTCCGCTTTATCGTCTTGGATATTGTCAGTGGACGATTATTCATTACAGACTCGCAGTCGCACAACAATATTTATAATTCGTCATATGTTACACTAGATTTACCAAGTACACGGCGCAGCAAATCCTTTATAGAACGTATCAGTCGTTCCCAAAAACCTCCCCACCATGCAGCAGTAGGTGCTTAACTTCCATTTTATTTTGTCCATGCACGTTTCCTTTTGTACTTCATTCCAGTTTATTGTATTCAATAGGTTTTTGGTGCCGATGATGCCATTATCCGAATACACTATTTTTACACGTCCTCGCCTAGCAATGAATCTTCTTAATGTTCTTATAAAAGCTTCTGTAGACAAAGATAGTGTCAGTTCAAGATGAACAGCGCATGTATACAGAACAATCCAGCTTTTGTCACCATTATTTAAAAGAAGTGGACCAGCCAAATCAACTCCTGTGATTTCAAATGGAACTGAACTTTGCATCCGATCTACAGGTAAAGGTACAACTGGAGCTTCAAAAGATTTGGCTCTATACCGTTTACCAACCATGCAGTTGGAAATTACTGACTTGACAAGTCGCCTGATTCCAAAAATCCAAAATGTCTTTCTGATTTCTGTAATCATGATATTATTTCCTGTAGTTGTACATGTTTTTGATTTACCATCTTATATACAATTTTATGTTTAGCGGGTATTAAAATCGGAAACTTAGTACTTTCAGGTAAGTCGGAGAGTAAAAGTTTTGTCTTCAACTTTAATAAATTGTCCTTGTCATAAAATATGTTTATATTTTTTTTAAACACTTTTCTAAATATTCCTTATTTTCCTCTTGAATAAGTTTCATCAATTTCATTTCAGCCCCTTCAAACTCTTCGCTTGTTATCTCTTGACTTCTTACAGTGTCTTTTTTGAAACAAGTATATACAAATCTCATTATCAATGCGAACATGCGAACTATTTTAGTATATTTCGAAAAATAAAGAAGTCTGTCAGACATAACGCTTTGGCAACACATACTAACATTACAAACTGTCCTTTTTAACTCCATATTAGCTTCAGCCTCATTAAGTTTAATGTGAGATATTGGCCAATCAGTGGGACTCTTAAGGAGAAATGGTGGTCCTTCAGCCCATCGGAATTCTAATAATTGTTTGGCATTACATCCTCTTGATGCTAAATCTGCCCAATTTCGAGATCCCGAAATGTGACGCCAATTTTCTGTTGGTGTGTTTTCTTTAATTTTTTTAATACGATTGTTGATTAATGTATTCCATCTTAAATCATTGTATATCTAATAAATTGTAACACTTGAGTCAGTCCAGCAATATTCTTTGCACTCTGGCAAATCAAAACTTTTTCTGGATTCTACTAACAATCTAACACCTAAGACTGCTGCCTTTAATTCCAGTTGAGGAATACTTACGTTTTTTGGTGGCGAAACTCTTGATTTTGCTGCTGATAATCATACAGTAACTTCGTTTCCTTTTTCAGCCCTCAAAAATAAACAAGCTGCAATAGCATTTTTGCTGGCATCAGAAAACATGTGCAAGCTAAGATTACATTCTTTTAAATTATAACTGCTTAATCTTCGTGGTATTTTAAATTGTTTAATGTAATTAATATGCACATACCATTTCAAAAATTCCGTTACAAATTCTTCTGGTAATGGCACATCCCAGGTTATACCGCGGCGCCATATTTCCCGTAGTAACAACTTTGGAGGTAAAGCAACTGGACAAGTTAGTCCAATCGTGAACAATTACCATCTTTAATTTATCCAATGGTTTGGATAAATTAAAGATGGTAATTGTTCACGATTTTATATATTTCATATCACTGACGTTCTTGTTTATCGTTACAATAAATTGACAGTTCGAATTGTTATGGAACTACTTCTACCATAGATATATTCTACATCTCTGAACAATATGTATGACATACAACTCCTAGTGAATTATAAAGTTTTAGTACTACAATCTTACAAACACAGAAAATCTTCATAGAATTAAGAAATACAATTTAAATACATACACAGAAATAATCTTCTTAGAATCTGACTTAGACTTAGCCTTAGAAGAAAATATATTATTCATGCCATATCTATATAAATAAATACTTTCATATCAAAGAGCCCTTTGCCTTACATCATGCAACCTTTTTATTTTAAATTACCATCTGTCACAACGCATACACGTGAAAAATAAATAAAATATACTCCATTTATTCGAGAAAACTTTTCACATTTCAAAGTAACAAAACTAAAGTCATAAAGCTCATGCAGTGACAAAGTGTTTGAGAAATGCTTTTCTTTTATTATACCGAAGCAAAATGATCTCAAAATACCCTTTATTATATGTGATTTGAGCTTGATCTAGGCGAGGCATCTTTGAACATTAAGACAACTATTTTTCACCATCCAATAACACCACAATCTTAATCATTAAATATTTTCAGACACCCAAAGACCTACCTTTTAGTTATAGTCCAATTTTGCATGTTCAACATTCACTGGCCTAATTTTAATTACCAAATTTTATTTAACAACGAAAAAACCTCAAATAGTCGAACAGTTGGTGAGTGATTGGTTAGAGAATTCGCTTTAAAATAAAGATAGGAGAGTGTTGAGTTCAAATCACGGCTTGGAAATTGATGTTTTCTGTATGTGCTGTTGTAGATTTTGGTCACTGTAATACGGTGTTTCTGATTTAGGGTAGTAGTTTTACGTTGCGTCATCTTTCTATGATTCACCATATATTTTATTTATATTCTATTGAATATAAGATGGTAAGTATGTCACCTGTAAAATATTTTTTTTTTTAACATAACAAACAATACAAACTATAAGGAATGTAACGATTTTAAACATAAACACATAAATTAAGTGGCGGCTGTTAAATATTTATGTGATTCCAAACAAAAGGTTAATAATTTTTTTTTGCATACAAAATCATAACCTTGGCTATTATTATCTTAAGTTTGATCCACTAATTTTAGGACGCGTGTATACAAAAATGAGATAATTTTTTAAGCGATAATTCAGCTCAAATTCCATGTCTAATTAAATTAAAAAATAATCAAAGAATTTCAGTACCGGTACTTCTTTGAATTTCAATAGAAGCATAGACGCTAATACCTATGATTTAATATGAAAAACGGTTATTTTATGTTCGTAATGTAATGACTCTATTACGGAAATTTATTACTCCTTAATAGTGTATACCTATCTGCAAAATATAGTTTAACAAATATAAACTTATTACATTATATCCATTTAATAATGTTTTATATAAACCAATCTGATAAAGATATTTTACAGAAAGTAAAAATACCCTGCATTATGTGGATGTACATTATGCGTACATACATTTACCTTCATAAATAAATTTTAATGAATTTAAATTAAGAAAATAGTGTTAAAAATTTCAATGAATATAAATTAATAATAGTGTGAATAAAAAAAAAAATATTTTATTTTAAAAAAAGCGTGGGGTGCATGGTGTCAATAGTTATAAATATTTTATTGACAGATATGAGTAGAGTGATTATCATTTCGATAATATCTTAAAAAGCACCCCACGCTTTTTTTAAAATAAAATAATTTTTTTTTATTCACACTATTATTAATTTATATTCATTGAAATTTTTAACACTATTTTCTTAATTTAAATTCATTAAAATTTATTCTCTATTTTTTAGTTCGGTTTTCTATAAAAAGCGTGTTTTTTAGTTTTTTTAAACTATTATTTATTTTCTTCTTTTTAGTTTGGATTATTTATAATAGATTGTTTTTTTAATTTTAAACTATTTCACGACTCATGATGCGAAGCATCAGAGACTGCTTTACGATCGAAAAAATTTTTTCGCCTTATTTTTTAACAAAAATCATATTTTGCAAATTGAAAAATGGAATAATTTTATCAAATTAGTGTATTGTCATCGGTCCTCAATAAATCTACAAAGTTTGAACGAAATCTGGCCGTTTAAAGTGGGTCAAAATCGCGCCCAAAGAAGTCGGTTACAAACAAACATACAAACATACAGGTGAAGCTAATAAAAAGCTAAAAATACGTGTATGTTACATTTTATCTTAATTCTTCCTTACTTCTTAGATGTTTAAGAAAGTCTTGGTTTTCTGGGTTCCGTATCCAAAGGGTGCCAACGGAGCCCTATTACTAAGCCTACGCTATCTGCCTGTCCGACCATTATAGAGCTCTTATCATTTAGAGTAATATAGATATAGGCTTAAATTTTCATAGAATTTGTGTTGTAATGGAGTATTATGTAACAAATAATAAAATGATAAAAAAGTCAAAACTTAAGCGGGTTACTATACAAAAAACACGTTTTCGTTGTTTCTGTTCTATCGTAAAGACAGTAATAAATTCAAGCTTCAAACTTGGCGCGATTATAGTGTGGTACTCTTTAAAGAATAGTAACAAATAATAAGAACCGGCAAAAGCCCGAGACATGATCATCAGCGACATCTAGCGATTAGTAAGAGAAACAGTAACTTAATTGGTTGTTGGAAGCGATATTTAAAGTTGAGCAACATCAACTTGGTTAGTCATGGGATAAGTGACCGCTTAGCGGCCCACTTTTTGTTTTCGTTTGTGTTCATAAATTACGTAAATGGTGGTACGGAACCCACGGTGCGCAAGTCCGACTCGCACTGGACCTTTTTTTTAATATCACTAAATGTGTACAATTTGTTTTAAAACAAAATATTTTGAATAATGGAGTAAATAAAAATCATCTTTAAATACAAAATTTTAATATATAAAATACAAAAATAACGCTATCAACCAACAAACTATATGTAGGTATTAACTAATATTTACTAGTAGGTGTATTACTACTAGTGGTATTGACTAATACCTACTGCGAGGTTATTTCTGTTTACAGAACTACTCAATAATATAAGGTACTCATAGAAATGGCACAACGTCAGTTTGAATACATAAAAAAAGTTTTTATAAAAAGTACTAATTATATACTGCTAAAGTTTAGATAGAAAGTTAAAGATGTTTAATCCACCATAGAAAAAAGATTTTCGCTGTTTCTGTTAGATAAAAAATATATCAGGTAAATTCTATTTCAAGCTGTAATTAACAAACACCAGTTTATTATAAAACTTTTTGCCACTCCCAGGATATTATTAAAAAGTTTCCCTTCAGTAAATAATCACATCTTTAATTATTTAAATTTGAATCGTCACGACTGTTAAATAAGGTCAAATTTAATTTACAGATTCTTCAAAGGAAATAGTCAAAGAAAAGTTTTGCGGTAATGATTGTTGAAAATCCTCAATTGGCTTAGGGTGAACTCCTACAAAAGTTAATTTAGGACTGTGTATTTAATTCTATTAAATTGATAAAAAATTAATGTTTACTTTAATCATTTCCTTGTGTTTTTAAATTTTTCTTATAGATTTTTATTTTCACGGTTTTACGTTAACCAATCAACATGACCCAGTAGGTACATTATTATATCCAATTTCCCCTATTAAACAAAAGCCAAAGAACAGAACTGCTCAACAATAAAAAGTAAATTTAATATCTCTTATCTCTTATTTTTTAGATAGACACAAAACCGACAAAATGAATAAATTATCTATTCATACGCAATAATTGACAATGCTTAGTTAAACTTTTTCTACAACATTATTTTTTTATCTATTAATACGCAATAAAATAATCTAAAACTATAATACAGAAGAAAGGCTTATCCCTAAAGGGGATCTCTTCGACTTGTCATACAATTTCATACACATCATTGGCATACTGTCACTGGGTTGATAAAATTTAAAAGTAAAATAAAATCAAATTGCAAGTAAATCAAATTATATCGGCACACAGAAATAAACAAAAAACCTTCTAGCTACAGAAATTATATAAAGACTGACTGTTACAAAATAAACGGGTAGGTTACCTAGGTATCTACCTAAAGTAGGTTCATAGGAAACTTACCCGTTTGTGTACCTATGGTACGGTTACATAAAATGAATCCCATGTAGAAGGTACCTTTCCAACATGGTTTATTGATTAATAAAAAAAAACACGTAAAGTGCGAGCTGGAGTTGCGCACCTGTAGTTCCGTACCTACTTAATAAGATTCTTAAAAGTTATGGGTTATATACGTTTTATACCTACGTCCAGTTGCATTACCATGTAACCAGATATACCATGTTATTTTAAGACAATAAACTCATCATAGGTTTTCCAGTTATACATATTTTCTATTTGTCTTCAACATTTTAGGTTCAGTAGATTCGGAAATAAGCGGGGTAATGGTCTATTTCATTTATAATAATCGTAAAAATATATTTGAGGCACTCACAAGCCGTTTCATTTCATATCTCACATGGTACTGTTTACAATTTTGTGACAAATGTGACCCCTTTAATCAAAATTCAATTATTTACGTTGCGATCCGTGTTAGGGCACAGAAATTCATATGTATATATAAATGTATGTACCAAATTCCTTAATCAGTTTAGTGAATTCGGAGAAAGTTCGCTGTGACAGACGAACAGACAGACACTATTTGATTCAAAGCTTATTCATTCGGGCGTACGGAACCATAAATAGCCATTTAAAAAAAGAGTTGCACTCCGGGAGTGCCGGCAGAAGTGAAAACCTTTAGACACGATTCGCGCTTAACACTTAAATATGTCACAAGACATGTCTTGTGACATATTTGATTGTGTATTTTGACGTACAGACAAACATATACCCAGGCAAAAATTATAAACACAGAATTTTAAGTCTATGAATACAAAACTTAACCCATAAATGCTTATTAGCCTTATTTTTGCTTATTATGAGTGTTATTTATTGACTTTTGTACTGTCGGGGAAAAAACTTTAAGTGCCTACATACTAAACAAATTAATGTGGACTGTCATTAATATTTCGCCAGTCTTACTTTTAGGTTAGGTTTTATTGCACCTTATCGTCCATTGCTGTTTTTGATCTTAGGTCCGCCAAAACACTTGCTAGTCAAACAGTAATGTATATTTCATTGTAAAAATGTAAATGACGTTAGATTATAATCTACCTAGTGAGATTGTATACTATGAAACAAAATGAGGCAGAAATCGCACTGTATAAATCTTTTTGGGTGGGTAAGTTTTAGTTTCTCTCGTGATCGAATCAAGTTTCACATAATCTAAAAGATACACTTTATAATATTTTTTGTTCCATAGTATACAATCTTACTAGATAGATTATAATCTAACGGTATTTACAATTTTAAGGTGACATATAGATGAACGCGACGACCATGAGAATTTTGAAAACATAGAACTAGTGGAGTAGCTTTCACTATGACTTCCTAAGCAAATATTTTTTTTGTATCTTTCATTTTGCATGAAAGATTTTTATGTCATTGGGTATTTAATTACACGTAAGTATGCAATCGACCTACATACATCTTACTTAATATTAATATCAATTCGATTAAACGTATTTAGCAAAATATCTTACTATTACTGACTCATGATCGTTTAAAAAATTACTTAACCTACTTATGAAGCTGAAATTTGGCATGTTAATTTACTATGGGACGCAGACAGCCACTAAGAAAGAATTCTACTAGGACATAATAAGGGAATAAAGAGATAGTTGAACATTTATACTTAAGACCTGTTGTTTTTATTTTTATCGGCATAATTTTAATACCGAGAATAACAGCATATGTATAAATACTATTATAGTATTTTTACGAAAGGGATGGATTATGGAGTCCAACACGTGACTTAATTATACTGATATTTTTGATGTAAGGTTTGCATAACAAAATACTTATAAAATGTTACGACAGGGATGAATAGAGCGGCCAATATGTGATTCAAAGTTTATATAAGATTTTTTTATGTGGTGTGCGCTTAGTATTATAACATATATTGTTTATATGGTTCCAAAGAATGTGAACGACCTAAACAAGTCAGTAGTTATAAAAAAATTGGCAAAAGTTCACATCAACCACGTAGCCACACCCCTAAGTTGTAAAAATGATTCATTAAATTTTGAAACATCTAATAGTAGACGTGACTTCCTATTTTTATACGTTTACGTTAACTTTACGTCACTTCGAAGGAGCACTTACTTGACCGGATTAGATTAGACAAAGGAAAATTCTAAACTAAATGAAAATTATGGTAGTACATGTAGTTTTGTATCAAGATAGTGTTATAGTACTCGGATGATACATGTCTATACATGCAACTGCCTAATCAGTTTATTCTAGAATAAAAATGTAGAATATTTTAAAAGTGGGGTTTTTAAGATGGAATTAATATTTTCAGTCCTAGTGGAATATTTTGCAAAATGACCTATCTTCGGAACTTTGAATATCTTATTGTCTCATTATTTCGAAAGCGAACATTTTGATGTGTTCCGACCACGGTATGTAAATAACTACATATGTAAAAATATTGTATTAAGTTTTCAAAGTGGTATTAAGAGTACAAAATCTGGGCTGAGAATTTCTATAGAATAGAATAGAATAAGTCTTTATTTGCATAGAATATGGGTTACATTAATGATATTACATAATTTTTGGTCCATACATATTCAATCATTTCAGATGGTGTGCAAAAATATCTTAGAAACAATTCCTAAAAAATTACTAATTACCATTACGAAACGTGAAGAAAAGACAATTATTTGGCAACAATTCAAAAAATTTACATAGATAAATAAAATAATCATTTGAAACATATCATTAAATTACTTTGCTTACAAAAAAAAAGCCCATGTTTTCGAAGTTATGGAAGTTAAAATCTTTATTTAGGTTAGAAACCTATATATGTTTATTAACTAGCTCAAATGTACACAAATCCTTGATGTCTCCAGATAAAAGTATTGTTTGTCATACTGCGTGCTGAAAATAATTTTTTTTTTACATTTTATTCTCACATACCATGCTTTATTTTATAAATTTGACTGATATATTTTTTTTTTACACCATTCGTTTAATAATATATGTTCGAAAACGGACCCATTCAATAAAAATCAATTCATAAACAGATTGAATAAACTATCTTGAAGTTAAACGCCGCAGATTTTTTTTATACATAATTAATGTGCCATAATCTTTGTAGTTTCATTATTTTACTTTATACAAAAAATTAAGTGCTCGGGTTTTTAGTTTCATAAGATAAGCCATTATATTTTATGTTTTCAGAAGTTGCTCTATACGAGAAAGTCCGGAAACTATGCAAAAATAATAAAAAAATAATGGCTCACCAGAATATCATAATCCAAAAACGCTGAAAATATAAAGCAATGTTAAGTGAATTTCGGAGATTGTAGCAAAATTTATTTTGTATGAAGCAAATTGACAGCGTTTAACGTTAAACTCAAAGGTTGTTTATAGAATAAAGTCATTTGGAAACCTAAAATACTTTCATACAGTGATTTAAATTTAAGTAAGAAAATGTTATCGTTTTATAGCTTTGAAACATTTTAAACGAAATTATTGGTTTTGAAAGCTAGCGGTTAACGTAAGACATAAAATGCTTTTTTTTTATTTATTTGGGTGATGAAAATTGAAATGGAGGATTTAGCTATAAATAAATTAAATTAAAAAGTGCAAAAAACTATAACACACTGCATTTAAGCACACACACACTTTAATAGAATATCAATCAAAGTGTTTGGTAGTTGACAGATACACTAAAACCCTACTTGCAAAAGTTTCAGATTTCGGTTGCAGAAGTGACAAAAATTACAGAAATAACGAAAGTAAACGAATGCTTGACAGTTTTTTACGGATAATACTAAAATTTTAGTATTTTCACACCAATTAAGCTTATGGATAACAGGTGACAAAATACTTCTTTATTTATCCCATACTGACCGGGATTCACTCTAAGAAAGAAAATACTTAATTATTACAGTAGTATTCGTTATAACGTAAATTATTGGTGTGAAACCAATTATTATTTAATTTATAAAAAAGATTATGTATGTAAGCAACTTTCAAACGCTCAAAATGATTATGTATATTCATGAATATCATGAATAGTTTAGAAATATGGATCGCAGGTATGACTGAAATGCGAACGCCATAGGATATGAAGAGAGCTTAATTTAACTTTTTAACCCACAAAAAAAAATTGGTATATGTAAGAAATTTTATGTGAAATAAAAATGTTCCTACAAGGTAATAATAAACATTGCCTGCCTCTGTGTGTATATGGATACTAGACGACGACTACAAATATTTAGATACTTTTTGAAAAAACGTATATATTCGACTCGAGACAAACACATAAATGATTGTCTTCTACTCGGATTAAACACGTGGCCCTCGGATTCCAGACAGTCACTTCTACCAACAGAGCCACTGATCCGGAGTTTATTTTAATAGTGTAGTAGCAAATTATAATGCTGAACTCACCTAAAAGGTACGTGCATTCTGTAAATGAAGCAGGGAAAGCTATTTTCTTGCTGCACCATATTATTTGGGCGGTCAACATTCTTTGTTGTCCGAGCAGATTGGAGCGTGCTTCGAATTCCAAAATTCAATCAGCCACGGTTATATCTAGATATATTGATTTATAATCTGTACTTAGCTAAATAACTTTCATTTTATTTCATGTAATTATATTTTACAACACAAATAATTCCTATATCTAAATAAAGAACTAGCTGACATGCCCAACTTCGTCTGCATCATATTAAAGAAACAAAAAAAATTTAAAAACATTATATTAACTTATATCAAACCGTTTGCGCGCCGATAAATCAACGCCTTAGCCCGTTTTTGTCAGAATAATTGACAAATGTTGATATTTTACATTAAAAATATATTTAATCACAATCGAATATAGCCTATGTCACCCAGGAATAATATAGCTTTCTACTGGTGATAAAATTTTCAAAATCGGTTCAATAGTTCTAGATAATACTTCCTACAAACAAACTCTCCAACTGTACTTATCTCTTTATAATAAGTATTATAATTATTTAGTACATACTATTTTGCTACCTAACGTGAAGAAGTGGAGGATACGATTCGCGGCGCCTCGCAGCGGGCTTCATACAAACGAATTTCTCATTTGCTATTGATATTTACTGATCACTGTGAAATTTCTCAGTCGTTATCCCAAGCCGAATTACTACGTCTGTGGTTTTCCAAAATCTTATAAAATGTTTTTATAAGTTCTAGTTAACTAGAAATCTTTTTTGAACCCTTTTGTATGAAAAACTAAAATCCCTTATAACTTTTGAACTATAAAACTTAATAGAAAACTGGCACACTGCAGACCTAGATATAGATACCTAGAACATGTCTTTGAAATTTCGTGGAGTTTCATCAGCAAGTGTCAAAATTAAGTGAGAAATTCGTTTGTATGAAGCACGCTGAGAGGCGCTCCGAATCATATTCTCTCGTGGCTGTGTGTGTGTGTGTGTCAAAGAGAGGTTCGTGGTTGCGGAACGACCCTCCTTACGCACGAAGGGCGCTGCCACAGAATAATTAATAGTAGTACCTAGATCAGTACCGTTCAATTTTGCATACTCGCGGCCGCTGACGGCCAATTGCGTTGAACCGTATATACACACGCAGAGAATCACCGGCCGAATCGTTTATAAGGTTTTATTTGGTAACCGTTTTTCTGCAGTACATTGTGCATCATCACACCACCCCGCGGATGAGGCATCTATAATCCGTAGTAACATCTTTAACCAACCGCGCATATGACCCATTTGACAAGGAATTTATTGATAGTGAGCTAAAATACGTACTTCAGAAGGCTAGCAACATCTTTCGGAGGTCCGATGGCCGATGGAGCAGTTATGTCCTGGGGTAAAGACGTAAGATGGACGGGACACTACTAGAATCACTCACTAATGCGGACTGGAAACGCCGCATACCTTCCAGTGGTTGAGGACCCTCCGTTTCTTCAGTTACCACCTTATTGAACGTTTGCGCTGTTCCAGCCCGCAGTTTTGAGCACTCTACAGAAACCTCTCATCGACAGTTCCTTTCCTATGTGAACCGTTCCTTGAGTCCTTGCAGTGGAACGCAGGCTGGTAAGACGCTGGAACGGAACGGAATGTTGATACGATAACTCCACTTATAACAAAGAATAAGTTTAAAATTGTTGATAGGTATTTGACTGAAACAATCAAAAATTTGTTTGAAACAACCAGCTTAACATTGATTTAATAATAAAATCAACTTGTAACATCAACTATACGAAAATATTGTAGCTTTAACTTGTTAAAAAGTAGGAGTTTCTCAATTTGTCGGAATCTTTTTTTTTTATTTCAATAGTATATCCCATTAAGCTAACATTGTGTGTTCTGCGTAAAAAAAACAGTTTAAATCAACCTGAAAACTCACTTTTTCTCTCAGTGTAGACTCTATGATGGATGATCTTGGATTTTATATGTCTATAAATGATTTTTTCTTTAAATTCAAAGAAACTGGGTTCTGTTAGGTTTTTGAGGGTTTTAGAGGTTAGAGGTTAGAGGTTTTAGAGGTAGTTTTAGGGTTTTAACACTATTTTCTTAATTTAAATTCATTAAAATTTATTCTCTATTTTTTAGTTCGGTTTTCTATAAAAAGCGTGTTTTTTAGTTTTTTTAAACTATTATTTATTTTCTTCTTTTTAGTTTGGATTATTTATAATAGATTGTTTTTTTAATTTTAAACTATTTCACGACTCATGATGCGAAGCATCAGAGACTGCTTTACGATCGAAAAAATTTTTTCGCCTTATTTTTTAACAAAAATCATATTTTGCAAATTGAAAAATGGAATAATTTTATCAAATTAGTGTATTGTCATCGGTCCTCAATAAATCTACAAAGTTTGAACGAAATCTGGCCGTTTAAAGTGGGTCAAAATCGCGCCCAAAGAAGTCGGTTACAAACAAACATACAAACATACAGGTGAAGCTAATAAAAAGCTAAAAATACGTGTATGTTACATTTTATCTTAATTCTTCCTTACTTCTTAGATGTTTAAGAAAGTCTTGGTTTTCTGGGTTCCGTATCCAAAGGGTGCCAACGGAGCCCTATTACTAAGCCTACGCTATCTGCCTGTCCGACCATTATAGAGCTCTTATCATTTAGAGTAATATAGATATAGGCTTAAATTTTCATAGAATTTGTGTTGTAATGGAGTATTATGTAACAAATAATAAAATGATAAAAAAGTCAAAACTTAAGCGGGTTACTATACAAAAAACACGTTTTCGTTGTTTCTGTTCTATCGTAAAGACAGTAATAAATTCAAGCTTCAAACTTGGCGCGATTATAGTGTGGTACTCTTTAAAGAATAGTAACAAATAATAAGAACCGGCAAAAGCCCGAGACATGATCATCAGCGACATCTAGCGATTAGTAAGAGAAACAGTAACTTAATTGGTTGTTGGAAGCGATATTTAAAGTTGAGCAACATCAACTTGGTTAGTCATGGGATAAGTGACCGCTTAGCGGCCCACTTTTTGTTTTCGTTTGTGTTCATAAATTACGTAAATGGTGGTACGGAACCCACGGTGCGCAAGTCCGACTCGCACTGGACCTTTTTTTTAATATCACTAAATGTGTACAATTTGTTTTAAAACAAAATATTTTGAATAATGGAGTAAATAAAAATCATCTTTAAATACAAAATTTTAATATATAAAATACAAAAATAACGCTATCAACCAACAAACTATATGTAGGTATTAACTAATATTTACTAGTAGGTGTATTACTACTAGTGGTATTGACTAATACCTACTGCGAGGTTATTTCTGTTTACAGAACTACTCAATAATATAAGGTACTCATAGAAATGGCACAACGTCAGTTTGAATACATAAAAAAAGTTTTTATAAAAAGTACTAATTATATACTGCTAAAGTTTAGATAGAAAGTTAAAGATGTTTAATCCACCATAGAAAAAAGATTTTCGCTGTTTCTGTTAGATAAAAAATATATCAGGTAAATTCTATTTCAAGCTGTAATTAACAAACACCAGTTTATTATAAAACTTTTTGCCACTCCCAGGATATTATTAAAAAGTTTCCCTTCAGTAAATAATCACATCTTTAATTATTTAAATTTGAATCGTCACGACTGTTAAATAAGGTCAAATTTAATTTACAGATTCTTCAAAGGAAATAGTCAAAGAAAAGTTTTGCGGTAATGATTGTTGAAAATCCTCAATTGGCTTAGGGTGAACTCCTACAAAAGTTAATTTAGGACTGTGTATTTAATTCTATTAAATTGATAAAAAATTAATGTTTACTTTAATCATTTCCTTGTGTTTTTAAATTTTTCTTATAGATTTTTATTTTCACGGTTTTACGTTAACCAATCAACATGACCCAGTAGGTACATTATTATATCCAATTTCCCCTATTAAACAAAAGCCAAAGAACAGAACTGCTCAACAATAAAAAGTAAATTTAATATCTCTTATCTCTTATTTTTTAGATAGACACAAAACCGACAAAATGAATAAATTATCTATTCATACGCAATAATTGACAATGCTTAGTTAAACTTTTTCTACAACATTATTTTTTTATCTATTAATACGCAATAAAATAATCTAAAACTATAATACAGAAGAAAGGCTTATCCCTAAAGGGGATCTCTTCGACTTGTCATACAATTTCATACACATCATTGGCATACTGTCACTGGGTTGATAAAATTTAAAAGTAAAATAAAATCAAATTGCAAGTAAATCAAATTATATCGGCACACAGAAATAAACAAAAAACCTTCTAGCTACAGAAATTATATAAAGACTGACTGTTACAAAATAAACGGGTAGGTTACCTAGGTATCTACCTAAAGTAGGTTCATAGGAAACTTACCCGTTTGTGTACCTATGGTACGGTTACATAAAATGAATCCCATGTAGAAGGTACCTTTCCAACATGGTTTATTGATTAATAAAAAAAAACACGTAAAGTGCGAGCTGGAGTTGCGCACCTGTAGTTCCGTACCTACTTAATAAGATTCTTAAAAGTTATGGGTTATATACGTTTTATACCTACGTCCAGTTGCATTACCATGTAACCAGATATACCATGTTATTTTAAGACAATAAACTCATCATAGGTTTTCCAGTTATACATATTTTCTATTTGTCTTCAACATTTTAGGTTCAGTAGATTCGGAAATAAGCGGGGTAATGGTCTATTTCATTTATAATAATCGTAAAAATATATTTGAGGCACTCACAAGCCGTTTCATTTCATATCTCACATGGTACTGTTTACAATTTTGTGACAAATGTGACCCCTTTAATCAAAATTCAATTATTTACGTTGCGATCCGTGTTAGGGCACAGAAATTCATATGTATATATAAATGTATGTACCAAATTCCTTAATCAGTTTAGTGAATTCGGAGAAAGTTCGCTGTGACAGACGAACAGACAGACACTATTTGATTCAAAGCTTATTCATTCGGGCGTACGGAACCATAAATAGCCATTTAAAAAAAGAGTTGCACTCCGGGAGTGCCGGCAGAAGTGAAAACCTTTAGACACGATTCGCGCTTAACACTTAAATATGTCACAAGACATGTCTTGTGACATATTTGATTGTGTATTTTGACGTACAGACAAACATATACCCAGGCAAAAATTATAAACACAGAATTTTAAGTCTATGAATACAAAACTTAACCCATAAATGCTTATTAGCCTTATTTTTGCTTATTATGAGTGTTATTTATTGACTTTTGTACTGTCGGGGAAAAAACTTTAAGTGCCTACATACTAAACAAATTAATGTGGACTGTCATTAATATTTCGCCAGTCTTACTTTTAGGTTAGGTTTTATTGCACCTTATCGTCCATTGCTGTTTTTGATCTTAGGTCCGCCAAAACACTTGCTAGTCAAACAGTAATGTATATTTCATTGTAAAAATGTAAATGACGTTAGATTATAATCTACCTAGTGAGATTGTATACTATGAAACAAAATGAGGCAGAAATCGCACTGTATAAATCTTTTTGGGTGGGTAAGTTTTAGTTTCTCTCGTGATCGAATCAAGTTTCACATAATCTAAAAGATACACTTTATAATATTTTTTGTTCCATAGTATACAATCTTACTAGATAGATTATAATCTAACGGTATTTACAATTTTAAGGTGACATATAGATGAACGCGACGACCATGAGAATTTTGAAAACATAGAACTAGTGGAGTAGCTTTCACTATGACTTCCTAAGCAAATATTTTTTTTGTATCTTTCATTTTGCATGAAAGATTTTTATGTCATTAGGTATTTAATTACACGTAAGTATGCAATCGACCTACATACATCTTACTTAATATTAATATCAATTCGATTAAACGTATTTAGCAAAATATCTTACTATTACTGACTCATGATCGTTTAAAAAATTACTTAACCTACTTATGAAGCTGAAATTTGGCATGTTAATTTACTATGGGACGCAGACAGCCACTAAGAAAGAATTCTACTAGGACATAATAAGGGAATAAAGAGATAGTTGAACATTTATACTTAAGACCTGTTGTTTTTATTTTTATCGGCATAATTTTAATACCGAGAATAACAGCATATGTATAAATACTATTATAGTATTTTTACGAAAGGGATGGATTATGGAGTCCAACACGTGACTTAATTATACTGATATTTTTGATGTAAGGTTTGCATAACAAAATACTTATAAAATGTTACGACAGGGATGAATAGAGCGGCCAATATGTGATTCAAAGTTTATATAAGATTTTTTTATGTGGTGTGCGCTTAGTATTATAACATATATTGTTTATATGGTTCCAAAGAATGTGAACGACCTAAACAAGTCAGTAGTTATAAAAAAATTGGCAAAAGTTCACATCAACCACGTAGCCACACCCCTAAGTTGTAAAAATGATTCATTAAATTTTGAAACATCTAATAGTAGACGTGACTTCCTATTTTTATACGTTTACGTTAACTTTACGTCACTTCGAAGGAGCACTTACTTGACCGGATTAGATTAGACAAAGGAAAATTCTAAACTAAATGAAAATTATGGTAGTACATGTAGTTTTGTATCAAGATAGTGTTATAGTACTCGGATGATACATGTCTATACATGCAACTGCCTAATCAGTTTATTCTAGAATAAAAATGTAGAATATTTTAAAAGTGGGGTTTTTAAGATGGAATTAATATTTTCAGTCCTAGTGGAATATTTTGCAAAATGACCTATCTTCGGAACTTTGAATATCTTATTGTCTCATTATTTCGAAAGCGAACATTTTGATGTGTTCCGACCACGGTATGTAAATAACTACATATGTAAAAATATTGTATTAAGTTTTCAAAGTGGTATTAAGAGTACAAAATCTGGGCTGAGAATTTCTATAGAATAGAATAGAATAAGTCTTTATTTGCATAGAATATGGGTTACATTAATGATATTACATAATTTTTGGTCCATACATATTCAATCATTTCAGATGGTGTGCAAAAATATCTTAGAAACAATTCCTAAAAAATTACTAATTACCATTACGAAACGTGAAGAAAAGACAATTATTTGGCAACAATTCAAAAAATTTACATAGATAAATAAAATAATCATTTGAAACATATCATTAAATTACTTTGCTTACAAAAAAAAAGCCCATGTTTTCGAAGTTATGGAAGTTAAAATCTTTATTTAGGTTAGAAACCTATATATGTTTATTAACTAGCTCAAATGTACACAAATCCTTGATGTCTCCAGATAAAAGTATTGTTTGTCATACTGCGTGCTGAAAATAATTTTTTTTTTACATTTTATTCTCACATACCATGCTTTATTTTATAAATTTGACTGATATATTTTTTTTTTACACCATTCGTTTAATAATATATGTTCGAAAACGGACCCATTCAATAAAAATCAATTCATAAACAGATTGAATAAACTATCTTGAAGTTAAACGCCGCAGATTTTTTTTATACATAATTAATGTGCCATAATCTTTGTAGTTTCATTATTTTACTTTATACAAAAAATTAAGTGCTCGGGTTTTTAGTTTCATAAGATAAGCCATTATATTTTATGTTTTCAGAAGTTGCTCTATACGAGAAAGTCCGGAAACTATGCAAAAATAATAAAAAAATAATGGCTCACCAGAATATCATAATCCAAAAACGCTGAAAATATAAAGCAATGTTAAGTGAATTTCGGAGATTGTAGCAAAATTTATTTTGTATGAAGCAAATTGACAGCGTTTAACGTTAAACTCAAAGGTTGTTTATAGAATAAAGTCATTTGGAAACCTAAAATACTTTCATACAGTGATTTAAATTTAAGTAAGAAAATGTTATCGTTTTATAGCTTTGAAACATTTTAAACGAAATTATTGGTTTTGAAAGCTAGCGGTTAACGTAAGACATAAAATGCTTTTTTTTTATTTATTTGGGTGATGAAAATTGAAATGGAGGATTTAGCTATAAATAAATTAAATTAAAAAGTGCAAAAAACTATAACACACTGCATTTAAGCACACACACACTTTAATAGAATATCAATCAAAGTGTTTGGTAGTTGACAGATACACTAAAACCCTACTTGCAAAAGTTTCAGATTTCGGTTGCAGAAGTGACAAAAATTACAGAAATAACGAAAGTAAACGAATGCTTGACAGTTTTTTACGGATAATACTAAAATTTTAGTATTTTCACACCAATTAAGCTTATGGATAACAGGTGACAAAATACTTCTTTATTTATCCCATACTGACCGGGATTCACTCTAAGAAAGAAAATACTTAATTATTACAGTAGTATTCGTTATAACGTAAATTATTGGTGTGAAACCAATTATTATTTAATTTATAAAAAAGATTATGTATGTAAGCAACTTTCAAACGCTCAAAATGATTATGTATATTCATGAATATCATGAATAGTTTAGAAATATGGATCGCAGGTATGACTGAAATGCGAACGCCATAGGATATGAAGAGAGCTTAATTTAACTTTTTAACCCACAAAAAAAAATTGGTATATGTAAGAAATTTTATGTGAAATAAAAATGTTCCTACAAGGTAATAATAAACATTGCCTGCCTCTGTGTGTATATGGATACTAGACGACGACTACAAATATTTAGATACTTTTTGAAAAAACGTATATATTCGACTCGAGACAAACACATAAATGATTGTCTTCTACTCGGATTAAACACGTGGCCCTCGGATTCCAGACAGTCACTTCTACCAACAGAGCCACTGATCCGGAGTTTATTTTAATAGTGTAGTAGCAAATTATAATGCTGAACTCACCTAAAAGGTACGTGCATTCTGTAAATGAAGCAGGGAAAGCTATTTTCTTGCTGCACCATATTATTTGGGCGGTCAACATTCTTTGTTGTCCGAGCAGATTGGAGCGTGCTTCGAATTCCAAAATTCAATCAGCCACGGTTATATCTAGATATATTGATTTATAATCTGTACTTAGCTAAATAACTTTCATTTTATTTCATGTAATTATATTTTACAACACAAATAATTCCTATATCTAAATAAAGAACTAGCTGACATGCCCAACTTCGTCTGCATCATATTAAAGAAACAAAAAAAATTTAAAAACATTATATTAACTTATATCAAACCGTTTGCGCGCCGATAAATCAACGCCTTAGCCCGTTTTTGTCAGAATAATTGACAAATGTTGATATTTTACATTAAAAATATATTTAATCACAATCGAATATAGCCTATGTCACCCAGGAATAATATAGCTTTCTACTGGTGATAAAATTTTCAAAATCGGTTCAATAGTTCTAGATAATACTTCCTACAAACAAACTCTCCAACTGTACTTATCTCTTTATAATAAGTATTATAATTATTTAGTATATACTATTTTGCTACCTAACGTGAAGAAGTGGAGGATACGATTCGCGGCGCCTCGCAGCGGGCTTCATACAAACGAATTTCTCATTTGCTATTGATATTTACTGATCACTGTGAAATTTCTCAGTCGTTATCCCAAGCCGAATTACTACGTCTGTGGTTTTCCAAAATCTTATAAAATGTTTTTATAAGTTCTAGTTAACTAGAAATCTTTTTTGAACCCTTTTGTATGAAAAACTAAAATCCCTTATAACTTTTGAACTATAAAACTTAATAGAAAACTGGCACACTGCAGACCTAGATATAGATACCTAGAACATGTCTTTGAAATTTCGTGGAGTTTCATCAGCAAGTGTCAAAATTAAGTGAGAAATTCGTTTGTATGAAGCACGCTGAGAGGCGCTCCGAATCATATTCTCTCGTGGCTGTGTGTGTGTGTGTGTCAAAGAGAGGTTCGTGGTTGCGGAACGACCCTCCTTACGCACGAAGGGCGCTGCCACAGAATAATTAATAGTAGTACCTAGATCAGTACCGTTCAATTTTGCATACTCGCGGCCGCTGACGGCCAATTGCGTTGAACCGTATATACACACGCAGAGAATCACCGGCCGAATCGTTTATAAGGTTTTATTTGGTAACCGTTTTTCTGCAGTACATTGTGCATCATCACACCACCCCGCGGATGAGGCATCTATAATCCGTAGTAACATCTTTAACCAACCGCGCATATGACCCATTTGACAAGGAATTTATTGATAGTGAGCTAAAATACGTACTTCAGAAGGCTAGCAACATCTTTCGGAGGTCCGATGGCCGATGGAGCAGTTATGTCCTGGGGTAAAGACGTAAGATGGACGGGACACTACTAGAATCACTCACTAATGCGGACTGGAAACGCCGCATACCTTCCAGTGGTTGAGGACCCTCCGTTTCTTCAGTTACCACCTTATTGAACGTTTGCGCTGTTCCAGCCCGCAGTTTTGAGCACTCTACAGAAACCTCTCATCGACAGTTCCTTTCCTATGTGAACCGTTCCTTGAGTCCTTGCAGTGGAACGCAGGCTGGTAAGACGCTGGAACGGAACGGAATGTTGATACGATAACTCCACTTATAACAAAGAATAAGTTTAAAATTGTTGATAGGTATTTGACTGAAACAATCAAAAATTTGTTTGAAACAACCAGCTTAACATTGATTTAATAATAAAATCAACTTGTAACATCAACTATACGAAAATATTGTAGCTTTAACTTGTTAAAAAGTAGGAGTTTCTCAATTTGTCGGAATCTTTTTTTTTTATTTCAATAGTATATCCCATTAAGCTAACATTGTGTGTTCTGCGTAAAAAAAACAGTTTAAATCAACCTGAAAACTCACTTTTTCTCTCAGTGTAGACTCTATGATGGATGATCTTGGATTTTATATGTCTATAAATGATTTTTTCTTTAAATTCAAAGAAACTGGGTTCTGTTAGGTTTTTGAGGGTTTTAGATTCAAATATTTTTTCAAGTTTTAGAAATTCAAGTTAGTGGATCCAGTATGGTCCATATCCATGTTTTCAAAGAAGTTTTATTGGGTATTTAAAGGGTTTCAATATTTAAGATGGCGGATCTAATATGGCGTGATTTTTTTATCAAAATTTATTGCTATCAAGCCCAAAAAATAGAAGCTACTCGTGTGGTGGTTCCTGCTTGACAATTTTTTAATTTTCCTTTTGAAGGTACGTATGTATGTATGTAACTGTTGGTTAGTTAGCTATGTAAATCTCCACGGTTTTTATCCCCAGGAGTCGTTTCTTCAACCACTTTATTATTGCGTGACACCTCTGTCATATCGCTGCCACACTGCTTTTGATCCAGTGTATCTAGAGTAAAGTGGTTAATTGTAAAAAAATGGTAACGTTACATATTCTTTTCTTACAAACTCAATCTCTTTTTGTTGTTTTAATAAAAATGATGTTTTTTCAGTAACAGAAATTGTTTTCAGTTTCTTAAAGCGTCAATTTTGAAATGTCTTTGCCCTGAGGTGTGTTAACAAACATCGTAAAGCAAAAGTCATAAAGACTGTGAACACCTTGTTTAATACAAAGGGAAATTGCAACTTTTACGTCCAAGTGGCAAAACATTTCGCAAGCTATGTAACGATTGCTTTGAAAATAAACACCTTTACGACATTTTATAAATTACATACCTACCTCTCACGAAATAATATGTCTTTTGTATTTGTTATTTATTTTAGTGTAATTATAAAATATTTGGATAGTACGAGTTTTTTAATAGATTAAATACATATCGCTCAGTTTAAAAAAAAATACCTTCCAAACAGTTTTTTACTTATTAGTTAAAGTGTAAAGAAGCCATCAGCTGCAGTTGAAAATTAGCTGCAGTTTTTAAAAACTGCAATTTTGCACATTGCCAAAGCTGAGTTTGAAGCAAGGTAAGACGGTGCATAAATGTGAAGATAAAATTTAAATTAATAACATAATTTCAGTATCGACTTTAAAATATACAATGCAATTTAATAATGCCATAATAGTGTTGTAACCAAACATTCATGAATTGAAAAAAAAACGGTTAAGTACAGACAATTAGTGTAATGTTCCTATATACAACACCAACTATAGTTTATTTAAAAAACGACACTGCGACAGGACGGACAAAATATAAATATATATTTTCTTTTACCATAAGAATAAAATATAATATATGCTACTCCCATAAGAATAAATAATTATTATTCATTCTTATGTGAGATACTTTCTATTTACATTTTACATCAAAAAATTGCATCGGGTGTAGAAAAACTGAAATATACCTACTAATTCACGGAATATTTATCAAAGATTAGGTACTTTTTGGATATAGAAATGACACTATTTAAGCTTGTTTAGTGCCTGCTCGGGTGTTTTTCTTAAATTAACCCCATTGTCAATGTTCATGTCTTTTTAGGGTTACGTAGCCAAATGGCAAAACAGAAACCTAAAAGTCACCGCCATACAGATATGTTAAGAAATTTTAGAAAAAAAAATTAAATCAATAGGATATAAATATTTTTTCGCACACCCCATCATGTCGCATCGTCGAATAGAATTATAAAAATGCATATGACGTTTTAAAAAAATATTTTTCTAAGGTTTATATTTTGCAAGATGGACCCTCTAACTTTTAAGCTGCGTTACCCCGAAATCACGATGGCAGGCCTTCATAAATTTTCTCACTAGTTTTTATATATTTTTTTTTAAATACAAGTAATTCCTGTAGTTTTCATCATTTTTTTCGTTCCAAATCATTTCATCTTTGCCTCGCAGTAATCGCCTGGTACAATTTGGCTTTCCAGTTAATGAACGTGCTTGCGTTATGGAACGACCTAGAGCGATAATTACTTTCTGCCGAATTGGTTTGCATTGTCGGCTCCAAATTCAATGGGGATGAGGCCTTTTGGGCAGGTACTTTGCCAAGTTTGATTGTAAGGTGATTTTTACAATAGTTAGTTTAAAACTAGCTCGTTTCCATAAAGATGAAGTAATTAAAAGATTTTCTTAAAAATAAAAAAAATAGTTTTTCACGCCAACCATTTTTCTTAGGGTTGTCAGTTTTTTGATATTCTGTGCTCTGGGGCTCTAGCCATGTGTGCATTGATGCGATAGCGAACAGAGAAACGCTAATATAGGGTTGAATGAGGAAGAAATATTTATTTATCTAGTACCTACCTACCAAGTATCTTTTCGATCGTTTTTGTTGTCGTGCACTTGGCTCCAGGCTTTGTTTGTATGTAATTAATCCATAACATTAGTGATCGCGCTCGGGTCGGCTGTTGACGTAGTGACGACATGAGACGCGCGATGTGGCAAAGTTGTGACAGTGACGAACTACATAAGTCGACCACTGCCGAAACTAGACCTCCTCGATAGAGTCACTATAGTAAGCTCACCACTGCTGAACATAGGCATTCTCGAGAGAGTCCCTAACTCCCTAGAAAAGCTTGGATACTCGAGGTGGTTAAAGGACGGTTTATCGATATGTGACTGCAAAGGGCTTTAGCTACGTGTGCACAAAAGCGATAGCATTCACAGAAACGCTGATACCCGACCGAGTAAAAATGTTATCTTTAATGTACCTATTACTTCGCCAAGTAACGTGCAACTTACATACTCGATCGAAAACTAACGTTTTTATTATCGTTTTCGTTGCTTTTTTTACTTAGTTAGAGGCCCAGGAAATCGTTCGTTTGTCCCTTTGTTTAAATGCAGATAGTTACCACACATATACAATCCCTACAAACTGCTTGTAAACTGTGAGTCTGTAAAGACAAAAAATAACCTCAAAATAATTTTAACAATTTTTTTTTTAATAGACTTTTACAAGTTTATAATCGATGCCATTAGTTACTTAAAACGTTTCTCTATCTATTGTATAGCTTTTTCGAGAAGCAGTGGTAAAAAGGTACCTAAACACAGAATTTATTCTTATCTTAGGAATCGGCGACTACAATATACTGTTGTCTTACATATATCTATCTAATAGGACTTTAAATGTAATGTCAAGTGTAAAGTATATTATGTTTAATTTTTGATACTCAATAAACATTATTATTATGCAGGTACGCCAAGTGATTTGGTTCCTCCTATGTAGGGTTTTGAGTATTTGCGCTGGTATGCGTGGATGCAACCACCGCAGTATTAAGGAACCGTCGGTTGATCGAGCAGGTATCTGATACTATGGATTTTTCACGTAGATGAAATTATTATAGTAAATCTGGGTACAATGAAATCCTTACTGTATTTTGATGCCACATTTCATTTACTTCCTCATCTAATGGAATATATTTTTCAATCTTCTCTACATGATTTTTTTTTAATTTACTATCATCTGGTTCATATTATAGGTTTTTCTTTATACCACTAAGGTGGCAAACAAGCTTACGGTCTGCCTGATGGTAAAACCTATTGACACTTGACCCTACAAAAATCTAATAACTTCTTTCTTGAAGAACCCCATACTGTAGTCCTTAGAGAAAATGTTTGCACGACCCGTGTAATAAGCGTCGCCAGTACTGTCATCTGCATAGCAATGTATGTTGTTAATGTCCAACATGTCATTGATATCCAGTAAAAACAGCGTAGGAGACAGCACAGAGCCTACCATTAACTACGTCTCGTCTGCCAGACATAAAGCTAGCCACTAATTTGCATAAACCCTCGGGCACTCCGCAAGATGGCAACTTCGATAGAAGACCCCGATTCTAGACCCGATCGAACGCCTTCGCTATGTCTAGGCTACATGCCAATGCCTCCCCCGACTCTCAATGGCTAGTGCCCATTGGTGTGTGAGATATACTAGGTCACCAGCCGAGCGACTGTGGCGATAGCTACATTGACAATCACTGACCAGGTCGCGTTTTTCTAGGTATCTTAGAAGTTGTGTGTTAATCACACGCTCCATCACCTTGGAGAGGAGGGAAGTAATAGCGACAGGCCTATAATTCGATGGATCTGATCTATCGCCCTTTTTGGGCATCAGTTGCACATTCGCAATCTTCCATGAAGACGAAAATTGCCTAGTGTAGTAGGAAAGCGCAAAGAGGCGTGTGAGTATAGGACATAACTCAGGAGCACACTGTTTAAGCACCTTTTATGAACATCTAGAGAAAGCAACGCTCGCCGGACCTCCCGCGGTGTTATGGAGAGTTCCGGCATGGTCTTACCGCACTACGGAAGAGAAGGTGGTACAGTGCCTTCGTCGTTAAATTCGAATTAGAGACAAAGAGACTGCCCAGTAGATCGGTTTATCTTTTGCACTATGGGCAGAGGGATAGCTTGCAAGTCGCTCATCTATTTTGCCAATGAATTGGAATTTAGCTCTGGCAGTTGCTCTCTTACTGAACCTCGAAACAGCATTTTGTTTGCGTTTTAACGCTGAAATATTCGGATCCTTATTATTATGATCCGTGATCCAAGCCTCATACGCAGTTTTCTTCAGTATATTATCTTCTCTGCCGCCAGCTATTCGCGGGTTAGGAATAAAATATTCCATACCAGCGAGAATTGTCCCAGTGGCTGTGGCTGCGCAGACATCAGGATCTTCTGAGCTAAATCACTGCCTCCACGGGTACGATGCATAAGATTCTCGCAATCCAATCCTAGTCTGCCGACTATTAATGCCACACATGACGCCAATTAGTTGGCCCAGATGGATCGAGTTGTGTGCATGACACTTGGCCCCGAACGAGACAGTGATCCGAGGAGCCAAGAGGCGAATTCACCGGACGCATAGTCAGCATAAGGTCCAGTAAGCAACTAGTATGGTCCTCTACATCTGGTGTTCTCGTTGTTGAAAGTTCCAGCTGTAAGAATACATAGGACAGAGCAAATTCATGGGCATATATCCCTGCATATTTATTGGTTCGAGAACTGAGCTACTCACGATGGTGGGCGTTAAAATCTCCCAAAATAACTAGTTCTGCCGTGGGATATTGCTCTAAAACTTTGTCTCTCGTCAAACTTAGGTGCGTGAAGTGTCGAGCTGCGTCCGTGTCACAGCTATGAGACCTGTATAAGCACGCATAGATACGAGTTTGGCCGCCGTGATCTACGTGCATCGACAATATCCACAGATCCCTGTCTTCAAGCCTATGAAGGTGGTGACAGCAGATGTAATCTTGGACGAAAATACGTACACCGGCACGACTCACAAAATTGTGTTCGAGGTTGTAGCCGGGATAATGTGGGTATGATGATTTTGCCGGGCAGGATATTTGCGTCTCCGTTAAAAAAGCGTTAAGATTTGCGTGAGTACCCTTGATATTGCAAAAATCCACATTATATGTCGATGGAATAGCCGCTGTAAAAACTTTTTTTCTAATATTTTTTCTGGCCATTTCTTTTTGTAAAAAAATACTTAAACTAGATATGATGAATTCAGTGCTCAGACAGATGTTAAAGCTCAGCACAGATAATACGGTTGCTGGCACGGCGGGTGGAAGGGCCGCTGGTCCCTCTCTGTTGTAGTAACAGTGTTCTACCCGGTCTCCTTCTCCGGCACGTCCACTTCTTTAGAGACTTTACTCAGGTTGGCGGTTCAGCCTCCCAGGGTGGAGATTAAGTGATCCCTGGGATTGGGAACCCGTTTAACCTGCAGTCAGCCGTTTAACCAGGTCTCCCTGACCGCCATACCTGCACGCTGTGTCTATGCCGAGCATGATAGTAACAAGCACCGCCGGTCCTCCGCTGCCCGCGCAGTGAATCCTCAGGAGCTCTGGCAACCTCACTCACCGGCAGGAACTTAACACTACTCAATGTTAGCGTTATTATAGCCGCGGTTTTCTGTAAGGTGGAGGTACTTTCCCAATTCAGGCTGCTCATTCGAGCAAGTACTTGCTATGTCCCGCTTTAATTGTTATCCGCTTTAATAGGTATCTGCATATTTAATTAACTTTGTGGTTTTTTTGTTGCTAAATAAAGATGGCACGTCATGTAAACTACAGAATCACTTTTGATTATATAATTCTATGTGATTACATTTTACTACTCATAACACGTTTTTATTTTCTTAGCCAATAAAACCTCGACACTGTGCTGTTAGAAAATCACTTGCTTGCCATATTTTGTAGATTTCATGATAACTACCCGAAGTTCTTTTACTAAAATCCACAGAATGCCGTTCATATATTTTGGTGATAAATAAACACACATTTAAAAAAAACTGGTTGCACTCCAGGAGTGCCGGCATAAGTGAAAACATACTCGCTATTTACTTCCCATCACTTCTTATCCATATTTATTTATCAAAAATAATAACTTTTGTTTATTTACTTTTTTGACGTTGTATATTTGACAGCTCAATCTGTCATAGAATTAAAATCCCATATCCTGTACTACTCATAATCGCCATATACTTAAAATAAAAACTAACCGAATGTAAATAAAGGTCACGTGTCCTAACGTCAGTGACATCTTACGAATTTTCGATCAGGACACGTGACCTGACGCCAGTTTAACAGTTTTTACCCATCACAAAAAAGTGCACAGCGCCGCTAAAGAAGTTTTCACTTCAAAAAGTATGAAAATTAAAAAAAACGCGTGAATCAATTTTATGACACAAAATTAAACAGAAAGGTCGGTTCAGGTAGATATGTACGTGTCTCCATCAAATTAAGTCCGTTATATAAAAAAAGAGAGGTCAAGCAAGAATACCCTAAGCCGTTAGACGTGGAAACGTGTGGATATGGATAAGTCTGCAAGTAAAAATCTAAATTTTTACGAAACAGATAAGATTTTATATATGTATAAAAGAGTTATTATCAGTTGTTTAATTAAAATGAAGTAAACAACTACTAGTATAGTATTTACTTACGTGTGTATGTACTTACGTTATGTGCGAATAGGTGCTTGCTACAATTTAGTACCTACGTGGCATATGCCATATCCAAATCTCGGATTTCAGCCCATCGCAGGTATAAGATTTTTCAAATACAAACGCACTACCATTTTTTATATCTATCATTTAGTCATTGGTTTATTTTATTTCCACGAAATTAGCTATCAGTGAAATTTACTTCAATTTGCCAAAAAAACTACATGTAATTTTTATATGTTTGCGGCTTACCTACTTTAAATACTTTTTCATTTCTTTTTATTGACGTTCATTAAGTTTAATGCTTTTAGTATTAGGAATTATAGTACTAATTCAAAAACATTCTGGTATTCAATCATATATAAAGACAAAAACATGGACCAACACAAACATATAAGATAGTTTCACCTCCCATAAAATTATTATATGAGTATCTAATGGTCCGATAAACGTATTTTATTATACCGTAATGGCTTATTCCTTTCGACACGTTTATGAAGCGATGTGTTTTCGACGCATTAGGACGGTGATTTTGCATAATGGTTTTATGTGGATAATACGGATATTATGAATTAAATTAGTCATAAAAGAATTAAACCATACATTCGAACATAACGTAAACAACGCCCACTTAGACCACTGGACTGTCAGGGTTTTTAAGCCACCAAACGGTATCTGACGTAGCAGTCTTTTACTGTTGTCATACGGAGATCAAGAGAATGTGCCACTGGTGGTCACCCACCCAATGACTGACCACGATGCTTTACTTCGCAGATCGTTTCCGATAGGCGAATGTATCTGGGCAACGAGATCTTTATTAAATATTTTTGTCTTTGCCAAATTACAAGTTTCAGTTTACAGACAGACAGACAGTGCAGTGACAGTTTAACTAACGGACACATGGAAAACAAAGTGATTTGTTTATTTTTAACAGAATTTAGTTAATTCAGTCTTCAAGCTTACTAATTTTATAAAATACTGTCCTATTTTAATAACGAATAACAACACAATATATTAAAAAAACGAAACAAAATCAACAAATATTTTTAACTTTGAATTAACAATTATAAACTGGTTTTTTAGCGTTCCGTAGTCAACAAGGAACCCTTATAGTTCCGCCATGTCCACCCGTCCGTCTGTCTGCGGCTTAGTGCAAAAATTACTAATACTAGAAAGCTGCAATTTGGCAGAGATATACACAAAGTGGTAGAATAAAATCTTTGTAAAAAAATTTTTTTAGGGTACCTCCCCTATACGTGAAGTGGGGACGTCATTTTTTTCTCGTCTACCCATCTTGTGGGGTATCATTGGATAGGAATTCCAAAAACATTGCCAGTATGCAAAAAACATTTTTTGATTTAGGGCTCCGTTTGCGAAACATTTGGCTTTAAGGTACTAATTTTTGTAAGTGTCAAGTGTCCGGCCCCCTCTACCAGCGAAGGTATAGTATTTGGAAATATAAAAAAAATTACGGTGGTAGAACATGTTATGAATTTAAAAAGAAAACTATCACGGGTAAGTACACTTTACAGGCTAACGAGTTAAAGTCGATCAAGTTATAAAATGTACTTGGAAAAGTGAAATTTTCGTACTTATTCCATTAAAAATTACTTATATAAAGTAGGTACATCTGTAAAACAGATATAAAATATAAATAAATGTACGATGAATAATTATAGAAAAATAAAATAATAACATTCTAAAAATAAAACAAATATTTAAGAGGGCTCCCACACAACAAACGTGATTTTTGTCGTTGTTATAGATGATGGTATGGAACCGTTCGTGCGCGAGTCCGGCTCGCACTTTGCCGATTTTTTTCTCCTATAGAGTTGTACTAATTCAGAAACCTTTTCCGGTGTGTGCGCAATAACTTAACGACATTTCAGTCAATCGGATGATTGCTTTACTCTTAGTGCCCAACTCGAGATTGACTGGTTTTTATACAAAACAAATCATCAAAATCAGTCGAGCCATTAACACGTCGCACCTAATTGGTTTTAAGAGTTCCGTCCCTATAAAGAGTGCCAAACGTGATCCTACGATGTCAGTCATCGAAAATAATCTGGATTAATAATCCGACAGATAAATCAGAGAAATAGTTACAAATTTGTTTATTAGACACGATATTTATAGTTGGACAACGTCGAGCTTGATCAGTCATTGGATGGGTGACCGCTTAGCGGCACACTTTTTGTTTTTTTTTGTATTTGTAACTTTCGTTAATGGTGGTTCGGAGCCTACGGTGCGTGAGCTTGATGCGCACTTGACCGATTTTTATTATTAAATATGAATATAAAAAGATGAAATAAAGACTCAAAGCGCATTCGGAAAATACTTTGGCGTTGGCATAAACATAAAATGTTTTACGTTTCACGAGTAAAATATGAAAATGTTTTTAATATCCCACATACTGGTATATGGGTACAAAAGTTTTTCAATTTAGTGTTAGTATCGCGAACGTATTTCCCAGTAGAAGTCATAAACAAGGTACTTAATGGTAAAGTGTCGCGGGGTAAAAGCTCTCGTTGTAAACATTTGAAAATGTTTCAGTTCTCGATGACCGAGTAAATTGAAAATATGTTTGAAATTGAAATTTTTTTTTCAGAAAAGGACTGTGAAATAGTTAAAAAAAAATATTGGGTAGTTTCTTATTTATTTCTGTTGTACACAATAAATAGTTCAACTTTTATTTTATAATACTTATGTTTCTGAAAGATAGAATAAAAACATTTGAATATCAATTTTTGATTTGACAATTTGACAATTAACATTTTTTTCCGCATTATATATTTTATGAATTTTTGCTACCTTAACAGAGAGTAAATTTTAAAACCTTACACAAGTTAGTCATGCAACATTTATATTGTCAGTTATTAAAACTTTGAGTGATACTTGCTTATTCTACTTTTATTTCCAAGATACTGTGAAGAGTAAATATGGGAAATACTTACTGTAATATTCGTTTTGCTTTTAGTAATGTAAATCTGTAATTAACTTTGTGATTCAGTTTACTTATGGCCTCTTTGCGCACCTATGTACAGTTAATTTCTTTATTTAAGTATAAATTTAGGAAAATCTGATTTAAAAAAGAATTGAATTTTATTTTAGATAGGTCAATGTTTCATACTCATCATTTTCATGGTGAAAAATTAGACAACAACAAAATAATTAGCATTATCTTTTTAAAGATCTCAAAATGGCAATATTTATCGACAGATTTATCTACGCATTATTGCAGAACGACTGAGTTCGAGTATGTTATCCGATCTTGGCAACGTACTCGTAGAGTAGATGAAAAAACAAGGATGAGAAACCGATGTATTTTTGAAAGCCATCTGACATTATTTCTATTAGATCCTGATGTATTTAAAATAGAATCCACAGTCGATGCTTAGTGAAGTTATAATTAAAAAAAGATCAAGTTTTCCGAAAACTTGCAACGTTCTTCTTAACCTCAAAGAATTAAGGTTTCAAAAATAATATAAGATATAGGTTAAAAGGGTTTCCTTCAAACCTTGATTTTATTTTTTAAATTATATAAATATGTAAAGAAGATTAATAATAAAAATATCCTATTTAATACTGTTGACTGATGCAATGCCGGTGACGAATGATATGGACCTATGTTTTAACAGTAATTATTAATTATTTTACTAAGATATAGTTAGAAATTTGTACTACATAATATATCGTAAGGCAGATCACGTTTTCAATTTTTGTCATTTCTGCTAAAATCGACCACTTTAAGCAGAGAAAACAATTCACAGATATTACTTAGAAACTATACAGTTTAATATTTCCAACATTTGGATTTTAGAAATTCGTTTTCCACGAAAAAAAAATTGAGGCAATCTTATTTATACCCTTAAGTATAGGCGATTGATTCCAAGAAACGTGGCGTCGGTCCTTCCCTTTGAAAGAAATCGTCGTAAGTCAGGATTCGGACGAATAAACAGTTTGTTTCTTATCCCCGCGTTATGATCTTTGATGTAATCAACGTTATTTTGAAACAGCTCATTATCTGAAGTCGTTATGCAAATTACTTTATTATTTTTGAATTCGCTGTAAAGTTACAAAGCCAAACGTTTTCATGTTCGATACTTAGCTTGATAAAAATATAAAACAAAAACAGAATTAAATGAAATATTTCACATTACTTTATAAAGAGTCAACAACTATAAGATAAATCCAATCCAAACTTTGAAATATGTTAGATATAATAAGGCGTAACTTGAATGATAGGTATTAAAAGATCCACTCACTCGCATATGTCCAAAGTAATAAAATGGTTAATTGGTAACCAAGACATCAAACAAAACTTTGCCACTTTAGCATCAAAATAATAATGAAATGGGTGTATGAAACTACTATTTGTAAAGGACCAAAGGAGTGGCATTGCCGGAGGCGCATCATCTACTGCATAAGTATGACATAGTTGTCTATAATCCTCCGCCCTCGTGTAATCCCGGTCCGCACAATTATGATTGGGTCCTATTTTAGTTTACAAAAGGTAATCATCAAAGGAGGAGAATTTTGGGGAATTTCGATGGACGATACAGTAGTTAGTTTAATGTTTATGATGTAAATTTCACATTAATACGTTAGATAAACCTGCTTTAGAACCTGTTGCAGTTTTAGTATAGTTTTATAGTTTTGAAAGTTCATAACGGTATTTATATATTATCTATAATAAATAAAAAAACAGGTGGACTGACTGAGTTTTTGCTCCCTAAAGTGACAAAATCGGGGTTGGAAGTTTGTACGGTAATCCTTCAATTTTGAAGCATAAAATTTTTTATTTGGCCTTGAGGTTGGAAGTTTAGATAAAAATGTTTCACCTTATAAGTTTTTCAATTTTTACGTTCCATTACTTCGCCTCAGTGCTTATTTATCCTAAATACCATTGGTAACATTTTACAGTAGAAGAGGTTTTTACTCTATTTAAAAAAAAAATTAGTTTCTAGATTTGAAGCCTTTTCTTAATACATGAGTTATCTATAAATTGATTGTGATAAATTTCATAATGGATGCTAATTAATTATACCTTATTTTATAGCTCTTATGTGGAGACGTAACAAACATGCACAATTTTAATTACGAATGTGGACTTAGAACATTACCGTATTAGAGATAGGACAAAGTGACTGTTTTATTTTTGCGTGCTTCTTTGTTCTATGTTCCAGATTTATATACAGGACGGTGTGTAATTCCCTGTATTATTTATACAAAACTCAAACCCTTAATATCTTTAAGTTAAGAACTGTTTTGTCAATTTAGACACGTAAATACTCAAATCTCACTACATTTTCTAGTTGGTATAATTTATAATTTGACATATAAAAAAAGTAATAAACCTTCTCGATTTACTTTATTGCGCTAAAATTAAAAGAAAGAGAAAGGTAAATATCTATTGATACAGTGGGATTGTAATACAGTAACACCCAGAAACTTCAGAGTTAAAGAAATAAGACATTTTTCAAACTTGACAAACTGGGAATAAATCCTGTCCTTCTGCGACTAGGACGACACATTACACTACTATGAACCACAATATACTTATACTAATGCACTCTTGGACTAAGCATGGTAGTTGTTCAAAGTCATTAAAAAACAAAATCCAGTTTCAACTTCAAAACGGCATGAAGTAAAAATTAGACAGAACTTACTGCTTTGTTTGCCGCCTGCCTGTGTCTGATTATATCTACTTATTACAAAATATTCTAGACACAATCCGGTTTTTTTATAACAATTTTTACACAAAAACACAGCAATTTAAGGGATTTTACAATATAGTCGTGATTCTCGGGATGTATACATTGACAAATTACACAAAATGGCAGACATGGCGTTGTGGGCTGTGATTGGTAGATTGAGTGGACATAGTACATCGAAGCACTTAACGTCTCTTACGATGTAGGATATAAAACAAACACTGGACATAGAACGAATAAGCATAAAATTTTCATTACAATGTGTAGTCACAAATAAAGTTTAAATGGTTTTTTTTGTTGTTTTAAGAAAAAAAAGTTTTGAATCTTCCTGAACCAACGCGATTGAAATTTAAGTCTTTTCAATACTGCATTAAAGATTAATTTTCGATGAATTTCGTCGATAGGACAAATAAGAACTAAGGCAACGATTACTAATTTAAAATAAACCATTTAATACCTTTAAATACAAATAATGACGGGTTAAACCCCTTTTAATTTTTAAAGTGCTTCACCTTTTTGGAAAATCATCCCCTACATGACAAAATAGATTTTTTTATGGATATGTATAGGGTTCTTCGAGAAGGGAGTAATCAAAGTTTTAAAGGTTCTACATAGCCCAAGTTACGCCCCTTGGATGGCATTGCAAATATCCATAGGCTACAGTGACCGTTTTACATCACGCATGCCACTTGCTTGTTTGCCACTTTATTTGTAGGTATAACATCGGCGCGCAATTGGAGAAGATATCGCAATATAGGTATACGAAATAAGTTTAGTAAGTAATCCAAAGACGATATACACTTAACATTTACACATAACTTACGATTTTGATGAAACTTACACTGTTCCCTAAGTAAAATGGTATCAAATTCACTAAATAAAGAACTATTAAAACCTGATCACTTGTTTTCAAGAAATACGTGCATGAAAATACTTACCTGTTTATTTTGTAGGTACTTTGTACCTTCCTGTCGTGTAATATATTGTTTTATGAAACTGTATAATCTATCAGTGAACACTTGCCGTTTTTGTATTATTTGATTCTTTCTTCTATGTTGGTATACGAGTATGTACAATCCTGTATGACTGAATATGTTTTTAACGATCTTAACAAAAGGAGGTTATCAATTTAACTCTTATATATAATAATATCGTTAGAATTGCTGAATATTTGTATTTGTACGGCTTTGTAGGCTTCTAAAAAGATGAGCCGAATGTGCATGCGTAGGAAAGGTTTATTTTTTATTTTTTAGTGGGTTTTTGAAGGTGGTGTAATTTTTATAAAAAAAAAAATGATAGAATAGGTTCATTACCTCGATCGTACAAATTTAGGTAAAATTGTAAATATTTAATAGTTTTATTTAAATTTTCTAATAAGAGAAACCCTCCTTTATAAATTTAAGACATTTATTTTAACCCTTATAATCGAATGATTGTAACATCGAAAAAGCGATCACAAAACATTATTTCTGTAAAACATAGACAAATATTTATCAGTCTGTATAATTTTAAATTTTAATGCTCATATTATCAGTAAATTTTCCTCAATTTTAAAGGTAATTTTTAATTTTTGTCCTTTTTTTGGACTTGAACATATCATTCTATGGCAATTCCTGTATAAAAAATAAAAAAAAAGTCTGAAATAAAATTTAGACAACAGAAAAAAAAACAACATTATTCCGAAAGGTAAACAATACTGCGAACAAAGTAAATATTGATATATTGCTAGACTGACCAAAGTTGGATTAATGTTACCAACTAGTTGCCTCTACGGTGTTAGTTTAGTAACACCAGGGAATACAATCTGATAGAGTTTAATCCAAGACGAAAGACCCTTCACACTTCACGCCGACTCGACTTAATCCGATATTAATGATTCAAAGATAATAAGCCTATTCAAAATAAATACAGTTTTATATTAAGATTAAACAAGTATTTCTACTATAATAAATGTTTATTGAACTTTTTTTTTTAAACTTAAATGTGTATTAAAGTTGTAACTTTTTAGTGGTCCTAAAACTAATAATAAATAACCAATGTTTTTACATTCGAGTTGAATAGGAGTATTCCCATTTATATAAAGTTTCTCATTTTATTTAAAATATAGAGTTAGTATGTAATATGTATTAATATGGTGAATATCTGTTACTAATTACACAATTTCTCAGCCTATAAAGGTATATTTCTTATCAATCAAAGTAAATTACTATATATAGCAGCAGTAGCAACCCTAATATATTTTTTTTTAATTTCTTATTGCCCTACTCGGACATTTTATTGATTTTCGCTTTGACTGATTATATCGCAATTAAGAAATAAAAAAACACAAATATATTAAACCTGTTTCATAAAAATGCGCTGTAGTCGAGCCCTAATCATTGTATCGAATTTTATGATCCACGAATATTGTTATTTCTACAGAACGCCTCTACGCCCTAGACGTTCTAAATACGCAAGTTTTAAAATACTCAAGCGAAATTTTAACTTGCGTTGAACTCTTAATTTAAATTAAATCAACTTTATTAAAAATTATATTTTACACGAGTCGAATTTAAACACCTTTTGAATTAATTTTCTTATGTACACGATTCTTTTAATTATCGTTTCGTGTTTTATCTTAATTATGAAGGCACCTTTAACAATTAAGTACATTCAGTGAGTGAATATAATTTAATATTAATATTATAGAATGATTTTATTTTCACTAGCCTTATCTGAAATGAGCAATTTTGTGCATATTAAGTATGAGTTCACGATTGCTAACAATGATTTATACAATAATGTTATGAATTAACAATTCTGTATTCATTTTCAGTACATCTTATATCTAAACATAAGTATTTTCGTTAATTCAATTAGAAATCGTCTTATCTAAACTGAATGCGACCTCCAATAATCATGATTGTTTATTTAACTTATTTGCATTAAAATTATTAAATATTAAAAATTTGCACAAGGTCGACTAATTGTAAGATTAGTCCATGTACGGGTAATAAGCATGTGTGCGTAAACAAATTGGACGCGCGTTCAGTTTTAGATTTAATTTAAAATACTAAAAAAATCTCCTTATTTCAACGAATAGATCATCCATCGATTCTATCAACTAAGAATACCAATAATTATTATGTTTGTGCATGGTGGCACATCAACCCACCCACCCCTACCTAACTATAGCTATAACTAAAGCTATAATAAGCATTGCCGACCAGTCGATCAAGTCTTTTTCGATCGCAATCGTGTTGCAGTTAAACAAAAGAAATGTCAGTTATCTTATAAGAATAATGATAAGCATAAAAAAAATAAAACTTGGGCTGTAAAGTAAATTAAAGCGCCGATTTTTTTGTTTAACCTTTTATCTGAGTATCTTTAATAGATCAGAAGACAAATTCGTATATGACGGAAAAAGCGTCTATGTTATTTTTTTTTTATAGTTTGGATGGAAAAATTGAATCTGGTAAAATTATCCTCAACTGTTGGTTATACATAAATAAAATCTAGAATCCTGGGCTGTCGAATTTCAGAAACAATTTCGATCAAATTGGCTTGAAAACGTTGATTCTGCGACTGAAAAACCCTTAAACACAATATTTACTTTCGTAGAAGAATCCCTACCATTTTATTTGCCTGCCTGGCTTATAACTTATCACTTTTCATTATTTTACAATGTCATAATAACTTCAGTTTTGAAACAACATACATGCACAGGGAAGCTCATACCTCCTTCCAGTAAAAACTTTGTTTTCTTTTTATTGCCAAACATCCTCAAAATTTATTCAACAATTTTATTTAATCCCAAATCATAAACAATAATATATGAAACAAAATGAAAATAATAACAAAAAATTAGCCGTAATACCTTCACCCTCATTCCAAGACCAGGAATTATCCGAAACGTTTCTAAATTGGACGTTATTGAGTGAGTTATTTAATATGCGGTGCGGGTGAGTCTACATTAACTTTTGGGAGTAATTTTATTATTATTAGGGCTTATGCGAGCTTCATATAATCTAATACCCTTAACTGTTATCTTTTTTCCTGAGTAACTTTATTTTTATTGTGGTTTGCTTATCGTCTCAAAAAAATATTTGATGATGTTATTAAATTATTTTTTAAGGTATTTATGAAAATTAAAAGAAAATGTTTATAAGACGGTAAGCAAACCACAATAAAAAAAAAACATTTTCTTTATAGGACAAAATGTTATTATTTAAGACAACATCAGATGAGAGCAATGTTTGTGGACTTTCATGGGTTCGTTGTTTTGTACCCGAACTTCGGTAGACGGTTCTATATTGTATGATATGATGGGTAATTTTGCAAATAAAGATTTTTTTCTGTTGCAAAAAATACAAATGTATTAATCAAACTTTTTTTTGTGTAAATTTTAAATGAAAACAATAAACATTTACTCGTCAATTAAAATATTAAATCAGGACGAAAGGTACCTGCGGGGTCCGACTCTTAAAACAAATTTCAATCGCATAATCGTACATTCACTAAATTAAAGAAATTGAAAGTCGATTGGGATTGAAACTGATTTCAATTGTCAGTTTACTGATAAGCAATACGTTTGTCAAATTTTGTGCAAAGCAATATGAGAAAACTGTAAAATTAGGTTTGTAACGAATATTATGCTACTATTCGGTATTTGGCTACTTTTATTCTTTTCTGCCGAATATTTATTCAGTAGATAGTAGATACTATTCAGCCGAATACCAAATACTTAAAATTTTTCCTTGTAGAGGGATGATTGACAAAAAAAAGATTGGTTTTTATAATTATGTATTTTCTTATAATCAATAACATAATTACGCATTAGGTGTACTCAACAGAGCGAGGCAGTACTTCACGTCGGGGCAGAGGTTGCTGCTTTACAAGTCGCAAGTTCGGCCCCATATGGAGTACACCCGGATACTAGCTTGGACCTTTTGACTCGGTTCAACGACGGCCTGTGAGAATTGTCGACGATCTCAAACTCACTTGCCGTATCGAACCCTTAAGTCTCAGGAGAGACTTTGCCTCCCTGTGTGTGTTCTACCGCTTGTACAATGGGATGTGTTCTGAGGAATTGTTTGAAATGATGCCCACGGCGAGTGATACTGCTGCTGTTGCAAGCGTCCATAGGCCACGGTGACCGCTTACCGTCAAGCGGACCGTGTGCTTGTTTGCCACCTTAGTGGTATAAAAAAAAAAAAAAACTTCCGTACTACAGGCGAGTTCTTTTTCAAGGCCATTATAGATTACTATTTTATGAAGCTTGCACAATTTCACTTTTAAAGTAAACAAATTAAAATGAAGAGAGCACGAAAATATTCGTATTTACTATGAGCACCAAACCAAACATATCAAAACACGGAGCGCGAATACTTATGCCGAATATTCGGGGAGTAAGCTGGCAGAATATTCGGTATTCGGCGTGTGACCGAATATACTATTCGTTATCCATTTTTACCATTTGTTATCTAAAATCGTGAAATGGACGGGAAAAAAACAAAAAGACAAGGATTTTAATTTGATTCGATATACTCTACTTGAACAACAATACATAAAGTATTATTTAAATAAGTAGTTTAACCATTCTGAGAACGACATTTCGAAGGTGGTTAAAAAGAGAAATATCAATTGATAAAGTTTTCGAATTTCAAACGATTTCTTCATTTAAATTGTAACAATTGTATTTTCGATTTAGAAGTTATGATGGAGTCGGATTCAGAAAACTTATTAATGATAACCAATAATGTTTTAAAATGAAATAGAATACTTTATTGTCCAAGAATATCCGCTTTGTTATGTCTAGACGAGTTCTTAAGAATTTATTATATTCCTTGTGTTAAAATCGGTAGAGTGCTTGTCGTCTTGCATTTGTTCCCGACATCAAAAAACACATCGCTATTTACAATATAAATATTTATGGGTACACGAAGCAGTTGCTAATTTGTTGTATGTTTTATATGTATTTCTTTACACGTGTACAAATATTTGCGAATTGATTAGGCACGGGTGTTGTCATTTTTTAAATTTCTTCTTTCCCCTCTGTAGCTAAAGCAATTTTATTCTTTTAGATGTGTAAGGTATTTGCTTGTATCTTTTATAGTTTTTAAATTCCTAATTTAAATACAATTTTAAAAAAACCCTGTAAATTGCTTTCAATTTCAGTTATCTAAATGTTGCGATAAATATTGCATGATTTGGTAGTTTGTAAACTTTTAATTTCAAAAATGAAAACACTAAACAACATTAATACACCGTAAAACAGCTGCTTTTTTTCCCTGACTACGGCGAAACTAAAAGGAGGAGGGTATATGTTTTTATCTTCTGTATGTCGCAGCCATCTGGTTAAATTAGCCAATTAATTAGACGGCTAGGCAGATCGTCAAGTATGGAAAAGAAAGGAACAGAAATCGCACTGTGTAAGTAAGTAATGTATGTGGGTTTAGGTTCAGTTTTTCTTTTGTAAACGTAGATGCAAAGCGAGCGAAACGAGCGGAGCGTTCCAGCCAAATTTCATATAATCTGTTCAGTTGATACATATTTTATAATATCTTTTTCATACTTAAGTATCTGCATAGGCACCCAATTAACTGGCTAATTTAACCAGATGGCTGCGACATACAATACATATTTGTTCATCAATTCCCTCATATCCTTTAAACTACTCAAAATAATTTGACAAATGAGATATCGTTTTAGAAGCCTCTTGAAGCTGTTTATAGACTAAGTGATTTCACACTTAGTACAGTATAGTGCCCTCAAAGTCCTGTATTTAAAAAATGTGCAGGATATCAGATGAGAGGGCTAAATAAGCAAATTTTGCAAATTGACATATTACTAGCTGCTGTTTGCATTAAATCGATTATCATAGTTAAAAATATAAACACGTCGTATTTGGTACCTTGGTATTAGGAGTAGTCGGGTTTAAATTTGTTAAACTTTTACTTATTTATATTCTCTTTATAGGTTTGTTTTTATATAAACGAGTCAAAAATAAAAACAAGGTAAATACAGCTCACCTGAAACACGAGTGCACACACGCACGTACTCTCATGCACACACACACACACACACACAAGCACATGTGGTGTAGATACTAACATAAATAAAAATAAAAATAATCTTAGTGTATTATTATTGTACTATGTTTATTCTTGTAAAAAATTGTAATTGTTGACGCTACTGTTAGCAATCACTGCAATAGTTTTCTAAATAAACCACTGGTATAGCACTGCCGCGAAGAACAAAGAATTTTGTACATTGATCTTTTACTTTTAAGCCTGTGTTCAGTGGTCAAATAGTAGTAATTTCTGATGACAGCGGTCGGTCATCGCATCTGTGCGAGCGCGACGCAGATAATTATGCGCGTGCAACAGAGAAAAATAGTGACCGGTCATTGAACGGAAGTCTTTCTGCTTCGCGTCCGTGTTATAGGTATCTGATAAAGATACAATGTATTTCCAACCTTCACGTAATACGGCTAATAAAGCAAATCGTACATCCCATTTTAGCTGATTTTTTTTCTAAATTTTATGTAACTGTGTCATTTATGTATGTCATATTTAGCAAATCGTATACGGCCATTATTATTCTGGCTGTGTCCAAAATAAATACATCTGGCATCCACGCGTAATCCATTTTCAATAGTCGTTTCTGTATATTCTACTCACGCACTAGCATCCCTTTTATCAAATCTCCGAGTGCGTCATGATTAGTAAAGCAAAACGTTTAACCTACTCTTTTTCCCTGTGTAGACTGATTCAAGTGCCTACTGCGAGGTTGTATTTATCTGACAGTATTTTTGAATAGGCATATCTGCAATACAAGAAATAGTACGTATTATTTATTTTTACGGCTCGGCATAACTACAAGAATAAATAAAACGAGTGCTGTGTATTATTTCCTTTACTTTGGTATAAAATTTCTTATCTTATACCTTTAAACGAGCAATTCTTTTATATATATATATATATATATATATATGTATATATTTAGAAATATAAAATGAGTCTCGTAAACGGCTTCAACGATTTTCATGAAATTTAGAACGCAGGGGGTTTTAGGGGCGATAAATCGAGATAGCTAGGTTTCATTTTTGGAAAACGCCGTGTTTTCGGACAATGATTAGCAAAGCAAAGTACCAAATGTGTTCTTCATCTTTTGAAGAAGAGTTGTATAATATTGTAAATATCTTATCGACATATAACACACTCAATATTCTAATAGTTACCTGCTTATTTACATAGGTAAATTTCTAGGATTTTATCTCATTTTATATTTTTGTAGTTCATCAAATAAAATAAACAAACACCTTTGGGCATTACACACCCTTACACATACTTTTTTTGCAAATACGTACATATTATTCCCAAAAAACACTAAAGGTAAGGATAGTAGATATATTTTGTGACTCGCGTGCTACTTTGCCTAATATCCGTATTGAATCCCAGCCAAGACGTCGAAGGCGTTTAACCTTATAATTGATTAAATATATATTTGAAAGTTTTAAAAAATATTATTCTTTATCCATCTAATGAAATATAACTATGTATAAGTTTTTTTTTAAATTTCAATAAAAAACTGGCTGTATAATGAATAATTTAAGAATATATGACAGGTTGAAAAATCGGTACCAAGAGTAAGGTAAGCACGCTAGAAGAATATAAGACTGTACAGGGTCAAAAAAAAAGGCTGTGGTTGGAGAGAGAGAACCCTAAATGTTCATGATGGCAAATTTTACTGAACAAAAACATTCCTGTGAAATCTGAAAAAAAAAAACATTCAATGAAACATCAGAATCAAACATTTCATGATATCAGTGAACGGTTATTCATAAGGTTAATTTTTTTATTAATAACATTAAAAAAATATCGAGGAAGATCTATGACCTTTGTACTGTGTGTTGCTTAGTTGCTACGAAGAAATATATTCTTGTGAATGACGCTACTGATCGATATCATAAAACAGAGGAGGTTTTTGCATTTTCATAGATTCGGTTCCCGGTTTAAACAAGTGATTTATTAAAAAATCTTTGAATGCAGTTTTACTTATTTAAGGAAATAAAAAAAATGCCAACTTCAATATTTAGGGTCCTTTCCCACCAACCATGGACTTTCTTTTCCACCCTGTTATATATATTTGGTGGTTTTATATTGTAAAATCTATTTTTTTTTGTTTTGTTTATGCTCATAATTATCATTTCGCAATGTTTATTATTGTAGAAACTATAATAATCTGTTTATAATATAAGTACCTGTATTATTATAGTTGTGTGCTTAGTGCATTTCAAAAACGATATACAAAATAGTAAATTTTAGTCGTGTTTTTTAAATTATCTATGATTACAAGAAGGACCTTGAAAATTTAAAATTTAACGAGCAATAGCATTTTTTATATACAACATTTATTAGTTCAATAATTTGGTTTATAATAATAATAATAATAAGGAGTGTTTAATATAATCGCGTTTAATTTTTTATCTTTGATCATTAAAACAAAAAAAAATCACAAAAATATTTGTGTCACAAATAAAATGGTATACATATGCGACAAATTAAGCCTTATAATATACATACAATTTTTTGTTTACTGTGTGTATACACATACTTTATGGTATCTAATAAGACATACTGAATGGAGTTTCATATTCACTTAAAATAGGATTCTCTTTAATTTAGCAAATTGAGAAAGACATAAAATACGAAAAGGGCTGTGACAAAGCATTATTAAATACCGCATCATGATTGCTTGGCACGTCTATAATTAAATATCACACTACGGACTTTAATGACTCGTAAAATTCTACAGCATACGCCATTGTTTCTTTGATTTCTGTCTTTATCTGACAGTTTAATTAAAGCTTATCGAACTAAAAATGTAATATTTTTTTTTTAAATATTAGTAATTATTTATTTAGGCTAATTTTTCTGCTAACAAACGGTTTCTCTCTGTGCTGAAGATATTATAAAATACTAGCTGTGCCTTGCAGTTTATCCTAGGGACAAACCTATGATACCTTGTGTTAAGCCGGGGCATGGTCAAGGTCAATTTGAACCTGTATTTCTAACTCATATTTATCACTTTTTACTAGAGTAAGGAATAGGAAATAAGAGTTTAACACTTTGAGTAGTATATAGGTAGTTACTTGGTTTTAATGTATGCTTATGTATGCATGTATATCTTCAGAGTTACACAAATTCAGCACAATGTGCGGGAGCCAGCCTCGTTGTACCTACTTCTTTAGTTCTGCGTGACAAGGGATATAACAGGACAGGTTAAAGCAGTAGTGCCCTGTTACCGAATGCACCGGCTAGGTGCTCAGAAGGAGGAGAAAAGATAGAGGGAGTTCAAAGGCGAGTAAAGAAACACTTTTCAAGGGTAAGGCAGGTTATATTAGTATACTCTTTCATTATATAGTAACATCTTTTATTGCACAATATCCTAATCACATAGGGTGGTTCTTAACACTTAAATATCTAGATCACAGCTACCTAATTCACAATCATATAGGACTACCTAAATAAATAGAAAGATAGCCAAACGCAAGCCTGCCTTCACAGATTTTAAGTTTAAAGCTTTTATTAGGGAACTAGTACACTCAGGTCTCTTCGGCCTAGAGCCCGATTCGATGTCTTGCTCGCTGTAGGCACTCCTCAGGTCAGCACCGCCGTAGAAAGAAGACGCGGATGGCACTGATCTTACGTGGCCTAACAGCGTGTGGTGAGTAGTGAATATGCCACCCGTGGCAGGCACAAGGTAAGGCCGCACGTGGCTAGCACAGTGCAAGACCGCACGTGAACGTAGCTCGCTAGTAGCTTCGGCGTAGAGCAGGTCGCTCCATAACCTTCGTGTGTAGTGGTCTTCAAGATAGCACCCCTACTGCACAGGCCGAAGGTTTGGAGTCAAGGAGACTCCGGGCAGGCCGAGGATTTGAAGTTTAGTAGACTCCGGCCTTTCCCAGTAAAAGAACAGCAAAGCAGCTGCCGTGCGCCGTCGTTAGACAACAAACGTGCACCCGCATACAAAGACGTCTTCTCACGGACCTCAGTTTAGGCGTAGAGCCGTAGTAAAGCAATATATATACGTAGTATATATATATACTAAGAACCGTACTGTCACGGAGAAAGAGAAATGGATTAGCGACTTACCAATAACTCACAAAACACAGAACGAGAGAAAATAAATATACAAAATTACCGAGGACGGTTTTCTTTTATAGCATAGAAGTAGATATGCAGCAATTTGTAATTTAATAATAGAATCCGTGATAATAATTATCAACAGATTTTTTTCACGACTACGTCAAGTATCTACGTAAAGTGAACTGTTTTGACTTAGCGATGTCAAACATCTAGAGATTCTTTGATCTCTAAATTTAAATTACCACAGTGGTGATGGACCTAAGAGCGAATGCCCAGAAACTTCTATCGTTTCCTACATCATCCGGTCCTTTACCCGAGACGGATCACCGGAAACGGTCGTTCCGTTATAGGAATACGATTATAAATATTGGTATTTTTTTTAAAACAATGCATATTTTTGAAATCATAAATTAAATGATCTTATACATACAAAGACGATAAGGTTAAAGGATATGTTTTATATTTGTATAGAACCCGGATTATGACATTGTACATAACGCTACAAAATGTCAAATTTAAGTAAAACTGTTTGGAACCATAAATTTTTCATATTCATGTCTTAATTTCTTGTACAAATCAATTTTTTGTATTGAAGTTAGTAACATTGAACACTGGAAACAAAATCGTAGTAATCTTGTCCATAGAGGAAACAAACTATCTAGAGTATGTGTCTATGGATACAATGCAAGGGTTGATCAATACGTTAGTTCCAAATCGCAGGGCATCAGAATCCATTCGAGCACATCTAAGCAAATCAGGTATAACAATAAACGAAAAGATACGCAAATGAAACACAATACAATAAGATATATTAAAAATAAACAGCAACAGTACCGATTTAAACGACTCGACTAATCTTTTTTTAAATCGATTTTCGTTGTGTTAGTTGGACTGACAGCGCGTTCAGAAACTAGATTTCTATCACTGTTAATATTTTAGGACCAGAACAAAGTCTTACAAGTCAAGAGTTTATTTTATTTCGCAATGCCTGATATTTTAATTTAAACAAATATGGCTGCCGATTCCAGCGAAACTTGTGTTCAATTCGGGTCACTCGAGTTAATAAAAGTAACAATTTACACTTTATGTTTATTAATCGGGTCCCAACTAAGTTCAGAACGATTTGAGCAGTAAGTCTATCCAATCTAGTCGGTTTTTGAATGCTCTTTCGAGGTGATCATAGACGAAATGCTTCTGCATTACGGTGTCAGTGATGTCGAAAATATAAACATATAAAATCAATTTTGTACACGAGAACCAGCACCAAATTTAAAAATGAATAATTAGGATATGACGTTCCATTTTTAATTTTTTTTATTTTACGTGTACCAGCACCAGGGTGAACAACTCCTTTCCATAAATTTATCTCTTCTTTTTCTGCAGAACTAAGCCTATTCGCTTATCTAGTGGAGGGCCCATTAAAGCTTTGTGTCTAGGGTAACATCTAAGAATACTATGTTATATACAGAATCTAACTGCTTCCCTTTTATACGTTCTAACTTAACTGACTTAAAGCACACTTACTTTGATGACATCATATTGGGACCACCTGGAGAAATCAATAGTTAATTATTAACTCATTTTACTAAAATTTCATTCGCCATTTCATCTTCCTATTTGTCTAGGTTTAGCTCGAATTGGTATTGTCTTATACAGAATAGTACACCCACGAAATATCGACTTAAATAATACAAACAAATAAACAAGAAATACATATAGGTACACAAATTTTATGAATTTCTTTAAATTATTTGTAAGTTGATACCTACACATAGTCTGTATTTGCCCCAAGTATATCGAAGCGTCTTTATGGCGCTAAAAAACTTATTTAACGATTTCCTTTCTGGAGCGTTCTTTAAAAATATTGTCAATAGACCGAATAAAATCTATATTTTATGACAGTTGTTTAGTAAGTTAGTAGGAGTGCAAACAAAATATAGGAAAAAAGACTTTGGAGATTTGATATAAAATATATGTATACCTACATACTTACATTAAGAATAACATTTACTTGTTTTGAAAAAAAGGTTTGATTTTATAGTGATACTTAAAAAAATATATTAATTTAATATCAAAAACTTCATTGAAGATCATCAATCATCATTATTGGAAGATCATTCCAAAAAAAAACTCGTTTACTTGTCTACAGTGGTTTTTTGTTGGAAATTGGTTTTTTTTTGTTTGTTTTCCTAACATATTTTTATATGGAAAAATTTTATTGATTGTTTTGTCAACGTTGTTTTATGAGAGTAAAAGAAATTCTAATTGGTCATCTATAAAATGTAACTTCTTGAAACTCAAACATTGTAGGTATTTACATTGGTATATCATAATCTATGTCACCCGCATACCCTTAAAACTCATACCTACTTACAATAGTAATCTAAAATTCTGTTAACTTCTTGTTAAGGGACAGAATTTTGTGATTATACACTCTGCCGTTAGTACGTTAGTAATTCTCTAAAGTACGTTGTTCATTCAGTGTATTATTCACACTGCCATAAAAGTACGTTGTTCATTCAGTGTAATATAAAAAAAATATTGTGGCGATTGTAGTCCTGCCGACTTCGAATCTAAATGTAAACGTATGTAAGAAATAAAAACGACTTTCGTACAATTGGTCACGGGACATTTGCTGTGTGAAATAATATTTCGATTAACATCTTTTCTACCATTTCTTACCAAAGAATCTATTCAGAAAAATTTTACAATTTTGTAACCGAAAACGGTGTGGTGATTTGGATGACTTTTTTAAATTATTGATACAAAGAAATGTGAAAATATTAATATGAAGCAGAAATTAATGGATACAAATATAGGTATAATGGTACTACCGTTTCTATCTTATTGCTGGTCCTATGGAAATAAGAGATCACTACAAAGCAAGCCATTAAAGATTTGTGTGTTTAAGTCGAAAATTAATTTTAATTTTAACTAAAATTTTTAAACTGGCATCGAGGCCTGAATTCGTTTTCACGAACAAGCCGGTGATCTGATTAAATACCTTCTAGCATATATATATATATATTTATATATATAGGTGCTTAACTTAATTTAATTTAATTAATATGATTTCGTTTTGTTAAAATGTCAAAAAAAAATATGTTTAAAAAATAAAATCTAGTTTAAAACATTTTGTGATAGGAACTAAAATTCTGAATTAATAAAAATTAAATTAAAAATAAAATAACTAATAAAACCAGTAACAAATACCATATAGTCTACGAAAAAAGCCCTATTAAGAATGCCTAAAATAGTTAAAATAACCTACACTAAAACACAGAAGAATGAGAGGTGATCTTATTAAGACATACCTGATACTCAGTACCAGATACAATTTGCCTTATATCAGAGATATGTTTTTGTACGGGAAAAGAAGCTCATTCATCATGTGGACACAGCCTCACCCTAAGGCCGAGAGCACATTACGAGAAATTTCTGATAGAAAAATTTTCGCGCGCGCCGGAAGGACTCCGTGCATACATTTTGTACTAGACCCCGCACACTGTAAGAAAATTTCTCGGGCCAAAATGTATGCACAGAGTGCCTTCCGATCGGAAATTTCTCGGAGTATGCGGCCGGCCTAAATCGCACTTCGCAATCATTAGTGGCCTATCACTCTTTGAACAATCGTGTTGCTGTGAAAAGTGTGAAATATGGAACAAACTTCCGGTAAGTGAAGTTAAATCCCTAAACAGTTTAAAAAAAAAATTTAAAAAAAAATTGGATCTATGCATCCAAACAACCCCAGACTGAATAATAAAAAAAATACCAAATATTAAGACTAAGTGCAGTGATATGGACACATGAGCAATGATGCTTATCCATAATAAAATGACAAAAATAATAATAAATTTGTTATCCCAATATTTTAACCGATGACGACTATAGTCGAGTATACGAAATATAATAACTGAACAACTTCAGTTCATAAATCCGTATATAAAGTTCCTTCTATTAATGACGACAGGTAATTTTGTAAGGTACTGCTCCCAGACAAGTAAATGGAATTGTCGAGTATCATTGTCATTATTCTTGACGTGAAATTGTCAAAATTGTCAATGCAAATATTACTCGTTAGTATGCATTACGTGGAGCAAGCTGCATAATTACGACCACGAAATTACGCCCAATGTACCTACTAACCTTTTATGAAATGTGAACAAGGACTATTCTATTACTGAAGGGATATTATGAATGGCTTATTAAGTTTTTATATATAAATCCTCTATGAGGATTTTTATTCTAATAGTATTTTAACGACAGACTTTACGCACAGTGTTATTAGAGACAACTAAAGTTTGTCCTTATGATTTGAGCTTTTATTGGTTTTTTAATGTTTTAATGGTTTTATTTCTTATGAGTACACATTACCACATTAACATTAACAAATATCTTGAGAAAATTATTGTTATATATTATCAGTTATAATAACACTAAAGGCTATGACAATAATTGGCATGTCATTTCTGCCTTACAGTTAGGTAAATAGCCACTGCTGGACATTAAAATCTCAGTAAAATGTGTTTCATTGTTTAAAAAAAAATTAACGCGATTCAAGACGATTAAAATGGTGATAAAAATGTTGAAAACCAAATTGAGGGTGGGCGAAGCCGCGGGCAAAAGCTAGTTAACGATATATGAGTATAATTCACAAATATCTGTAGGAATATTAATATTGTTTACATTCGTTTGTGGTTTCTACAGAAACTCTTTAATTATAAAAAAAATTGCTAAATCAATCTACAGCTGTAGCTTTATGAATTCAGTTGAGTTGTAGTTATTCCTGTGGAAACTTTTGGATTTTCCTGAATAATGTGCCTCATTTCTAATTAAGGGTATAAGCTAAATTGGTTAAGTTTGTTAATGGCGTCAAGGTTAACAAACAAACTTGTGTGAGTTAAAAACTTTCGCATCTATTATACTCCCGGAATTCGGTCATCGCCGAGAGATTCCTGTGGGATCTCCTTTATAAACTGAAATATAAATATTCTATTATATTCTCCCTCCATCACTACGCTAAAAATAGAGTCACCTCATTTGGCATGTGCAACAGTGCCTCGCGGTTTCAACCACAGAAAAATCTATTGCTGACCTCTTAGTCAAGTTAAACTAAGTCTATGGCTTAATATAAACTAACCCTGTTTCTTTGTTACTACTTAAAAAACGAAAACTAAAAAGACAAAAATTTACTATGGAAGTCAATAACCCGCAAAATATACATACACCTTAGAAAAAAAACTACTTAAAAATTACAAATTCATTTTTGAAGCCCTATTTAATGATACCTCACAGAATGGGGCCGCAAAAGAAAATTTCGTCCCTAGGTTTAATTATAGAAAGCTACCCCCAAAATTTCTTAATTTTCAAAACAAATCTGGTTGGTGGTTTAAAGGAGACACCTTTAATGTAAAATCTTGTTTAAATCGATGCAAAGAGGACAGAATTGTTAAGGCTGTGAAAAACGGACGGACGGACGGACATGACAAATTTATAAGGGTTCCGTTTTAGCAATTTTTAGCTACGGAACATTAAAAAAGTAAACTTTTAACTCTTTACGGTCTTATCTCCAAAAATATAGGAATTCCGATACAAATTTTCTTTATTTTGCCCTCTAGGGGATGAGTTTCCAAAAACAGTAAAACACGTCAATCTTATTTTTTAACCTTAAGGTCAAATACCAACTTAACATCTAAAAAGAAAATTTTTTATACATACATTCAACTCCCAGTTCAACTCCTTAGGGACTGGATTTGGCAAAATCCTTTCTTAATTCTCCTACGTTATAATAGGAACCTCTATGACTCTAATCTATACCTAGAGCGACAACCCTCAAGAGCCCTTGACCGTTGGGCGCTATATGGGTTGGGACTCTCTCAGGGACTCGCCCCAAGGCCCGGTAGAGCAGTAATGGCTGCATAAGTCTCCAGACTCAGTAGTTTGGGATGTGTGTTGGATATATCAGTCAGTCAATTCTTTAATAAAGACATAATTTGAGAAATCCGGTCCAGTATATTTGACCAACTTAAAAAAAAGATGTTATTTACCTTAGTTAAAAAAAACAAACAAACCCTCATATATTCGTTAAAATAACTTTTGAATTTAACTTAAATTACATCAAAAGAATCAGACCACAATTTAATTTTCGTGGCACATTCACTGAACCGTGGAAAAAGGCGTGCTCGCAAAATTCTCTTTTATGTTTTATCAGAAATTAAACATAACTCAGTTCGTGAGCTCGGGGGGCGGAGTCGCGGGATTTATTAAGCTCGGCGCAATAAATCGCAGGACTCCCTAAGTGCTCAATATACGAGTACCTTTACTCTACAAAATTTATTGGTAATTTTGATAGTGTTATCCATTGATGTTTTAAATACACAAATGCTAGGCGGGTTATGCACTCCTAGTATATATATTTTATGAACACATTGTTCTTCATAGAATTAAGAAAGATAGTAGTAATATGTAATTAGAAATAAACTATCTTCGTAAAGACTTCCGAAGGTAGTTGCCATTGAAGAAAAACTCATCATACAGCCATATTTATGGCTAAATTGTGAATATGAACAAATGCTTTTATTTTCATAGCAAAGACACAACCAAAAGATTTGACCTTAATGCAGGACTTGAACCTGCAACCTTAACAATCCGCGAAAGTGCTCTGCTAATTTGGCTAAAAATCTTAAAGCTACCTATTGTTACTTTAACAATACAAAAATAATAAATTAAAGTACAAGTTGCAATAACATATCACCTATCTCTTTTTACAATAAAATCATGAAAGACTTATTTTGCAATTTGGATTCGGAATAGTGTTTTATGCAATTGTTGCGTCTGTGTTAATTATAATTTATAATCTTAATAATAATAATTAAAAACAATTTAAGCGATGATATGATTTATCAGATTAAATTTGTTACAAGTTTTTAAATATTCTCATGGGCTATACATCGTTAAAATAATATAAAACGTTAGTAGATAATTGCCTCGAAACCAATTTAGATTATTTTACAACATGGGAAAAAGAAATTTTAAGTCCAAAACACTTACTATATAGGTACATTCATAGAATATTGTTGTAATATAATATAACAGTATTGTGTCAATTTATTTAATTTTTATTGTATTACGTTATAACTTGTTGCAATGATATATCATAAGATAGATGACCTATGATGCTATATTGTAAAGTGATACACTAAATTATATGTAAAGTGTAAAAAGAGAATGGAGTGAGGTGAAGTGTAAAATTATATTATGGTAGTTTTCTAAGTAATATAAGTATTAAGTACAAACGCAAATAATGTATGTAAATTAAGGCGAGAACTTCTGCCGACAAACTGCAATGCAGTGAGTGTGTGTGGTGTGAATTTAGATAAAATGTAATTATTTGTGATGAATATGTAGCGGATCATATCGTACCGCTACAAGGAAGGCTGAAGTCACGCGTCCTACATCGCGCTTCCGAAGTTTCCTTGGCAGTTCCCCGTATAAAGAAACCGAAGCGCAAGTTAAGTGGACCACGGCGGTCCCCAGGCATAACACCTCGCTTGGCAGGAGATCTCCTCTTTTCCGCCGCTCCACAATTAAATAAAAAAAATCTGACTGAAAAAACATTAACAAATAAACAAGTGCATCTAAAACATACCAAATATTTAACAATAAACAGGCGGAACTCATTACAGTGCAAGAACAAAATGTGGTACAGATTACTCAAACTACTTGTATAGTAGTTTCAGAAACAAAATAACATAATTCTACGCATCATGCTTAGTGAAATGAAATATAATTGGAATGAATTTGTTATTACATGCACCCAGAGCTCGATGTAACAACAAAACGGGAAAATCTCAACGTATCGAGAAACCGTAACAGATAAGGAAGTATGGTAGAGTTGTCTCAGCTTTTGTTTATCCCCACTTCAGGGCTCTTCTTAAGGGAAAGAGGCTTAGGTCATAGTCCACTGCGCTAGCCCATTGCGGATCGGCAGACGTTGTCAAATTGGTGGTTACTTTACTGTTCAGATCTGTTTCAAATAACATTTTCTAAAAAATTCAAATAACATTTATAAAAAATAACAGTTCTACTAAGGCATGCATATCATAAATTTATAAAATGTTAATTTTATTATTGTGAAAATGCAAAAAGAATTCACTTTAGTATTTGAACAATGGAAATAAATTTTCACGTCTGCCGATTTTGTAAAACTAAACATAAATTTTGTAATTGACAGCCACTCCCAGTCTACCCTAGCTAAATAATTTTCAAAGTGTAAGCATTAGCGTTATAGTTGACACAATATGAAGATTCACTGTTCTAAAATTACTAAGATTTAGTGATCTAGATAATATAATACTTAAATACATAACAATATTTTCAAGAGGGGTGACATAAATTAGTTTTGTCGTAGAGTACTATGATAATTTTAGTATTCTTAACTAAAATATTAAAGAATAATTTTTATTGAGAGGACTTTGGCGTCTGTCCGTTTGTCATGACTGCTTTTTTTCAGCAAATGCAAAAACCAATACCCATATTGGTTGGTCTTGCCAGAGTACTATGAAATTTTTTTTAGGTTTCTGAACTTAAATGAAGTTAAATGAACAATTTAAGTATAGAGGAATTTTAGTGTCTGTCCGTTTATCTGTATGTCATGTCAGTATTCACAGTAACTGCATGTTATTTCCTAGGAAATTTTAATTTTAAAATGGGCTCCACCAATATTAGTTTGTCGGCTTTGAACTTTTACAGCAACTCCTTAATTACAGTATAGCAGTTTGCTATTACAAGCTATAGTTGTAGCTTGAATTCGGTTAGAGTTATTCCTGCTGGAACAATTTAATTTTCCGGGATAATAAGTACCCTATACATCCTTGTTAACTATTCCTGTGTTAAATTTTAGCTAAATTATATTTATTTTGCTCAATTGTATGCTCCGTTGCCACTTGAAGAAAGGATAAATAAACAAACAAAAACCTAAACCAACAAAATTAAAAAAAAAATTGCATTTATAATATTAATATGGATAAATTTTTACATTTGTAAGCACAGCTTGTTTCATTATTTGTTGCATTTCATACCTCAATTTTTACAGTGCGGAACATTTAATGTAACTATGTGGTATATTCATGTGTTTCCTGACATATGGTTCTTTATTAAATAATGTTAACGATTAACCTTTAAATTTATTATATAAAAATGCTGATAAAAACCATCTTTTAACTGCAATAATTTTTAATTATACCTAATATCAAATAATAAAAAATGTAAACAATGTTTTAGTATTTTCAAGTTGGCATTCGTTTAGATTTTATTCAATGTCAGTTTCATAACGAAGGTTAACGAATCCAAATTGAATATAATTAGTAGCGCTGACACGAAACTAATTCAAATAATTAGCTAACAAGATTTTCCTTAAAGCGCCTTTATTGAAGTGTTTTAAGAAAAACATTAATTAAACAGTGTCGGCTAAATCTACACAACAATCAAGACATTATAAGAAAATTTATAAGAGCGTTTAACTGAATTACAGTTAATTCAGATTTATCCAAGTAAATCATGATTCGTATTACGCAAAGATTATGTAAATTATGTAGATGAGTCAATATATTTTCTTCTCAATTGTTTGGGAGAGCTTTCTTTATCGTTCAAAATCTGCATTGATTTCGAGTGCTGTAATATGTCCTATGGAATGTGCAATAGCCTTACAAAAGTAACCACATGTTCGCTTTGTCTCTGTCACACTTTTGCCATTATTTTCACAGCTGGCTAGTAAATGCGCTGTTTAGTTCTCTAAGTCTAATTACATCTGCAAGCACCTTAGAATATTAAACCAACATGCACACTTTATCGCGTAGCGCGCAAAAGGGTTTTTTTTTAATCCCCTAAAAGCATAATAAAATATTCAGAAACGCGGTTTGTCCTTTTTTTATTCATTAGTGATTCGTTGGTTTATTTTTAATATTATTTAGTTAAAGGGTATTTTGTTTGTTAAATTATAAAAATACAAAAAGAATATGTAAATTAATTTAAGTATAATTTCTGAGAATTGCACATTGTCAAATTGGCATACCTAGAGTGAATTCGAACACATCCGAAAAAAAAACGTTTTTAATTTTTTAAATCTAGTTGTCCTTAGCTGCAGTGTGATGAAAAATTGTGTGTACGGCTGTGTTCGTACGGCTGTGTTCGTACGGCTGCAAAATCATTGTGCCTTAGAATTCGTCGCTTCGATAAGGCTTCTATTTTTAAATTTCTTGATTTGCTCGTGGGTTCAATTTTAGAATCTATCGCTTTCTCGATATTCATTAAATCACTCGCGCCAAATAACAACTTTGCGGCCTTGCATAAAAAATACCAATTTAGCTCTTATTTGTTTTGTTAAATACTTATTTTTAAATTTTTAAATACCGATACATAAGAATACCAAAATGTTAATTGTCGTTGTAGATAAGGTTTAAAATCTAACACATATATAATTTACATAATTTTAACACGTTTCATCGTATTATATTGTACTATTTAATTGATAAATGCAGCTAATAAAACACTTGTACTTTTTAATTTACATTATTCTTCTAGGGCGTAATGCAGTTTTTTTTTATTTTAGCGAAACATAAGCAGCTGATGGCATTGCTGACCAGCTCGTTAACTCCAAAAAAGTATATGTATCTTTTTACGAGCGCTTTAATAAGTAAGCAAGTTTGTCGAAAGAAATTCGGCTTCATTACGACCTCGCCAGGCGGTTCGGGCTAAAATCCTGCCTCGTTTGTAATGAAAAACTCAAATCTCACTTGTATCATAATATAAATTTATCAGCGTATGGTTTTTTAGGATATAGACTGATGAAAATAATTAAGAATTTCTTAAGGAATCTGTAGCCCGGGAGCAATATATTAGCACTCCTATTCACTGATCGAAAACATCTGCTAATAAATACTGAAGTAAATAATTATTTTCTGTACTCATGTACCAAACTAATTGCAGCTGTCTTCAATTCACACTTGATGAAGCGAGAAGGAAAAGGGCTAGACAACGCAAGGGGTAGAACTGTCAAACCCAGGTGAGAACAGATTCTAGTAATTAGAAATCGACGTTTCGTTAATAATATACCGAAACGTGTCTCAAACGTCAAATGCAGTTGAAGTTTCGTCAATTATGTTAAATTGCCCAATACGTTAAATTAAATTTATAATTCTGTTATTTATACTTTTTAACATTGTAAATTAGACTTTGTTTGATAGTTTTCTAAAATATAATGTAATGGAGGTATTGTAAATTTATTGATGAAAGATTTATAACAATTTTGTGCGTTAGCCAGATTATAGTGCACCACGATCAGGAATGTTTGCTGCAGCCTGTGTTGTAGGCCTGTAGCAAAAGAATTTAAGTGTAAATATATTTTGAATCGAGTGAATTTTTTTTACAAATAAATCATTTCTTCTTTACTGTTAACATAATAGCTCAATGTGACAACAATATATTTTTGAGAAGCTTACTAAAATACTCAAACTGAAAGGGTTTTTAAGTAGACTTTTTAACAGCACTATTAAATTTTACAGGTTGTGCCACCGGTTAGGGATACTTTAAAACGAATATAGAAAATTATTTGTTGAAATTGATGTTTTGATTATTCAACGCATTGCTGATCAAAAAAACTTTATATTTGGAACCAAAATCTTTTTTAAAAAAAAATATTTCTTAGAAACTGTATTGCGCTTTCTCTGTTAAGTTCATCCCATTTATGCTGGTGCTATCTCGTGTGGAGTAGTGGTTTTAAAGGGTGCGTTCAGAGAAGTAATGGAAATCGATTAATATCGATCCCGGTATTCCTGGCCCACCAACTTAGAATTTTTAAATTTAGATCGTCGCGAACAAATAGGTGTGAGCCGTGAGGGTACCTATAAAATAAATTTATGAGTTTAAAATATTCAGAAATATTATAGTCTAATAATAGTCAGAAATTTGTAAATGTCCCGACTAAAATTTTAATTTTTTATTAACAATCATAAAACGGCGAAGATTGTATGAAAACTAAAATCTGCACCACCTGGAAATTATTATTATTATTATTAAAATGTCCAATAGGTACCTTGTAAATTCTACAATCCAAATTCTGAAGTTGATGAAAAACAATCTGTTATTCAATCACGACTGAAAAAAAGGGAAAAATAAATAGCAAACCATTTTCAAAATCCAATTTCCTATTGCAAAGGTATTAATTAAAGTACCAACTAAGCCGCAATCATTGCACTGGGACTTACGACTATACAGTCATATGAAAAAGTAAATCACGTAATGAAATCAGACTCACCCCTGACAGCTCGATTCCGATTTGAACGGCCAGTATTTCCGTTCGGAAGCGACCGTACGTGAAATCGCCATTAATATCGAATCTGTTGATATATGCACACAAATGTGTATACATGTATTAAAGGAAATACTAAAACGGAATCAAAAACAAAATACATATGTCTATAGATGGACTTATTTTCGTGTTAGACAAAGGCAAATATATTACATAAATTACATGAAAGTATTCATTTTCACCGATGACAATATTGTTTTATCTTTGTTAGAAAAATGTCTATAAACAGTTTTGAAAAGATTGGTAATAGTAATGATAACGTAAAAATGTTTCACCGAACTTTGTAAAACGATGTGGAAATTAATATTAGGCTACGCAACATTTGTGTATGAACTTTTAACTTCATAATTTCTTTGAAAATTATGCAAAATTCATATTTGTACGTACACCTACTACAATGTATTGTGTAGTGAAAGAAAATGGTTTTAAGATGATATCGAACAAGCACCAGATTTTCTGTATCTCTATTTGTAGCTAAGCAATCAAGTTCTGTTTGTATCTCAAAAGAAAATATGAAAATAATATTAAATTCATTTCATCTAGTCAATATTTGTTGTCTGGGACACAATCAAGAAATGTTAACGGGGTCTTTGCCCTGACCATTAACCATCAAGATGGCATTTGTGTGGAAATGTAAATACCTTTTGAGTTTCATGGAGTGATATGCTCCGTGGCTTAATGATCAATGACCTCACTGCTGAATCGTGGGGCGTGGGTTCGATTTCCGCAAAAATCAAACATTTATGTGATGAACAATTGTGTTTGTCTTGAGAGTTGGTGGTGAAAATCGCATAACATATATCTTTCGTTATTTAACCTTCGTAGGGGTATTTTTTTTCATATTTTTGTTACTCAAAAATAAACTTTTAGCCCCAATTTAACCCCGCAAGGGATGGTTTTCTATGCAATACAAATTAAACACTTTATTAAAATTTGTTTTTGCACATTCTTTCATTTAACATTTGCTGAATAATTTCATACAATTGAATCGCTAGACCATTGATAACGCAGTCGGAGTCTTGATTGGGATTTAATAAAGTTCATTGAAAAAGTCAAGTTAAAATATATCTTGTACAAGAATTGAATTGATTTTGTAGACGAAATCAACTTCATTATTGTGCTATTTACAAAATTAGGAATAAAATATATATCGTTTGTAAAAAATAACAGAAGTATAGATTTACTCATAGAATATGTCTAAAAAGTCTGTAATTAGGGTTCCATAAAAAACCGTTAGTAACCTTAGTTAGTAAACTTATGAGGTCAAATATGTCGCGGTGCCTGTTTGTATATCAACCACTTTTTTTTAAGCAACAAAAAATGCTTTAAAATTAAAATTTGAAAAAATAATAGAAATACGGCTTCCGTGATTCAAGAGTGTATACCTCGCGCTTAATCAAGAACATTGTATGAACAAGTAACTAGCTCTATAATAAAACTGGCTGCTTGCGCGCGGAGCAAATAAAAAAAAGTAAAAACTGCGTAAAATTTATTTCGCCTTTGTAATTGTTTACTCAAATTCGTATTTATGATGATACTTTTATAAAAAAAATACTGCGTTTTCTTATATACACTTATCTCTTTTCTCATAGATAGTAGTAAAAAGTAGAGTGTATCACTCGGTCGCAAAATTATTGTACTTCGTGGGCCGTCCTTTGAATCCCTTGGTGTGCTCCAGATTATACCTTAGAATCCTTCGCTCCACTCTGGATTAAGAGTAGCGCCCTCGCCGGAAAAATATTATTTTCATCCCTTGTGACTAATCTACTATTACCTCGTGCGCCGTCCTTTGAATCCCTCGCTGTGCTCCGTATTCTAACTTTTGATCCCTTGTGATACAATCTTCTATATTTTTCTCTAAAATTTATATTTTGCGAGTTATTCACTTCTAAAGTTAAAAATTCTACCCAACACTTTGCAGATCAAGCAGTAGTTAGAAGTTAACACTAACACAGTTATTTAGAATACACACGACTATTACTAGCTAGCGCCGCTAAAAGACTTTCTTTATTTCATCTTTGTACAAAACAGATTTCAAAAATGTTACAAACGAATTATTAAAAACTAGTAACAAGATATTTATAGAACGTTATACGTACTAGTTTCTAGTTACATACTAGTTAGGTAGTCACTGCGCCTTAAAAAGCCCATTGGTAGTTAAAAAATATCTACCTACCTATCGGTGACCGCTTATCATTAGGTAGACCGAAGTCTAACGATTTTTTTTTTTTTCGTATAGTTTTGTATCTATTGAAACGAACCCGTAGACTTCAGCTAGTGCTAGCTAAGAAATAGTAACATTTGACGTAGCGGTAATTCAATTAGGGTGAGATGTTTGATCTTCATTATTGCACGCAAACGTTAACGTTAAATTAACGTCTTCTGATCAAGATCAAAGCTTCAAGAGTTTATCCACTAGACATTTACCGATAGAAATAATTTTCTAGACATTGAGCTTTTTTTAGAAAACATTTTCTCATTTATTTGAATTTTCATCAGATATGTTTAAGGTAGATTTTTATTAATTGATTAATTCATTAAAATATTATTATTTATTTATTACGATTTAATATAAGTGGTGACTTTGATTTTTATAAAGAAAAATACAAGTAGTGGTAGTTAAGTAAACAACTTGACAAACACTATTGTGGTTGATTAAAATGTTTATATAAATATCAATAATAACAACATAAATTATTCTGTGTGAAAATGAGTAATTTCCTTATGCCTACATATATATATATAATGAATAATAATTTTGCAATCTAAATCTTTCTCACATACATAAAGGCTTAGCTAAATAAAGGCTTTGTTAATATAAATCTACGTTAAATATGCATTTACATCTTCACTTCGCTTTTACAAGTAAAATTTTATTAGTTTATTTGTAAATAGTTTTTTAAATATTTGTTTATAAATAGCTTCCTTGAAAAAAAAATCAAGTAACTTTTGTATCTGCAAACAATGTGCTACTGAGAACCTTCTTTACAGCAAAAGTATAATTTGAAGTTGTTATTATTTTTGCTTAAAAACGTAAAACTTATTCATAATACACAAGGAAACAACTTTGACAAAGGGATTTTGTTATTTTTTGCTGTACCTTATCAAGCTCTTGTGTTTAGTTGCTTAACAGAAAATTTAAATGTGTATAATGCAAAATGTGCTCTATTTTGTATAACATATACAAGTGAATGTAAACGGCCTTCATGTAAGTAGATAAGTATAGTAATTTCTTTCAAACAAGCATTAAAAGCCAAATTTGTTTCAATTTATTTTCACCTACGAAGCATGACTATCTAATAGAAAAACTCAGCACTAACAATCTTAGGAGGCAGTACTACGTGACAGTAAGAACAAGAATGACACATATATAACTAAGCGTGCGGCAGTTATATTGCAATTCACTGATTTTTTCATTTAAATACTTGAAAAAAATTGATAGTTAATTACACATCATTGTTACTAGATTATGCGTTTTTTCAGGATCTAAAGCACTATTACGGCTATGCTTTAGCAAAGATGTAAACTAATAGCACTTAGGAATTTGGAGATTTCTTTGCCAAAACTTAAAACAAAACAGTAAAAAGGTGTCACTTCAGGATTTGTTTTCTATCGAACAAAAGGTCATCAATCGTGTTTTCACGTTTTTTATAGTCTGAACATGGTTCCCGAAGAACACAGACATTAAATTTTAGTCGGATCTGCTCAGCGAATCCGGAAAAACAATTTCCAAAAAAAATTAAATTTGCGTTGTAGAAACGCAAAAAAACAGTGTTGGTGATCAGCAACTTACTGTACATTATATCAGTCAACAAAACGCCACCTTTCTTATTTATTTCAGTCTTAATAAGTTTTATTACGTTTTCTTTACCTCTTTATTTGGAAAGTTAAAAAACAACTTACTTTTCTTGCACAACATCTAATTTTAACATCTAATATTGGTATAAAATTGCTCAAGAAGTCGACAACCTCCATTTTGTGTTAAAACTGCGATGTTAATTAACTTTATAAGACGTGGTAGTATTGTGTGCTTTATGAATAATTTCTTAGATGTTGAATTTTTCAGTCGCAAATAGATGTTTCATTTTAAATAAAACTTAATAAAGCGAAATCTATGGCATTATTATTGAAATATTAATTAGAATAAGAAATAAACTTATGTCGCACTGTCAGCCACTACACGTCAACTGCTGAGCAGAGGTCTTCTCCATTGCGCCGGGCGGCCGATGGTGGATTGTGGCGGGTTATAAATACTATATTTATTATATTATTATACTGGTAGCTATGTCAGTTTATACATATATGTATATTTTTTCTAGAAGTATCAATTTTTGATACACTGTTTTTGTTTTATGTATATTTATGTGTGTCTTTGTGTATGTATTTATACATGTACTAGTTGTTGCCAACGGCACCGCCCGTGCTGGACTGGCGTAGGATTACTACGACCACTCCTGAATGGTAGTAAGAAAGTTGCAATAGCAAGCTCTATCTGTGGCTATAGTTAATGCAAGCGACATTACTTTAGACAGAACTTCTTGCCAGCTCTTTTGGCAGAAATTAACATTGTTTACATTGTATCGACGATTCAAAAGTGTTCTAAGAAACCTATTTGAATAAATATTTTTTTGATTTGATTTGACATATATGTATTATGATTTATTTATTTTAGATTATTCATCCATACATTTGTAGTAAACACCTTTATGAAAATTGCTAATAGTTCATAATATTTAATATTTTGCTTACAATAAGTACTTTGTATAGCCTAGATCAAATTGGCTCATCTAGCATTAAAAATTTCAGGTCTGAAACCAACATGCAATAGATTTCAGTGTCTCAAAATGGTACAATGAAACTTTTCAATAAAAGAAAGTTTTCAAAATATACGGATTCAAGCCGGTTACATCCAGTGAATCTCCACAGCCACCAACTAGGCCGTCACCCGAGTTGTTGTGTGTCCCAAGCCAAGTTTTCTGGCCCCATATTAGGACTTTCTTGATACTTGAGGTTAATATTTATTTAATTATGTCATAATAAGACCACACATCATAAACAATGCAGATTCTTTAAAATTATTATTAAACTTAACAAATAAAGTATTGTAAAATTACTTTTTTCTCTAAAAACCTTATCTAAATAAATCTTAATATTTGTTTGAGATAACTTATACCCGCGCTTCGGTGGGATTTTAATGGGAGCAAGTTTTTGATAATATTAAGAAAGATTAGTGTAGCAAGCTTCTCGTTGAATAGTCAAAAGTTATTCCTGTAGAACTTTTAAATTTTCCAACATAAAAAATGGCCTACGTCCATCTCCATCCTTTATAAAATGCCTAATAAAACAGACTTTCACGATTATATATTATATAAGATTTCACTGTTTCACAGTTAAAAAAACTGATAAAAAAAATTTTATCACTAAATTATTATATAAACAAAATAAATTTGAATAATATATTTTCAATATCTATATATTCGTTAGTATATTTTATTAATGTTTATTTTACAACGTTTAAAGTGTATTTCATTTACAACAATTATCGTCTAATCGGATTACGTGGGCTCAGTGCGGTGACGTCACTAGGCAACACTAAATTAATCTCGCCCTAATCTTCCTCGTATGCTTCGTAAATTAAATATATTACACATAGATTTAGTACCTAGCGAAATATATTGTAATACGTATTAAATATTCATGTAATGTTTTTAATTCGACCTTTTTTGTATCCAATGTTAAATTGCAGGTAATTACGTGATAACGAATAATTCATTTTCTTTAATGAAATGACAATATACTTCAACTGATGATTGGTGAGGAATACAGGTTCATTAGAAGCGGCCATGGAGTGAAAACGCAGTGTCGGACAGGTAAAAAGACACAAAGAGCTACATGCTGCTGTGAAAACATACGAAAGAAACCTAGCTTCAGCAGAATACATAAAGGTAATTGATAAAGGACTCAAGCCATAAGTATGTGATGTTTGTGTGTATATATACACACTACTGTAACGAACCTCTAACTTATGTCACCTATTTTGTGTTTTATTTATTTTTAAATTATTTGTTTATTAATTTAACAAGAACTAGTCGTGTTCTTATGTTATAAAACAGTTTTTTTATTAATGACTGAGATTGCGATATTGTAATTCAGGTAAACTTATCTTTTTGAAGAATATTTTTATATTTTTACATTTTCATTTGTTTCAGTTTTAATAAATTATTTATTTAAAAATTACTATTCCAGCTGAATATAGAACTATCAGAGAACGTTTACTTGCAAAGGGTGAGACCTGATCGTTTTTAAAGGTTAAAAGAAGAATATAAGAAGTAATTGCACATTAGAGAATACATTAGAAGTAATTGAACATTAGAGCAAATAACGGTCATGAAAATTTCCCATTAATTTTGTTAAGTGATAAAATTAATTAGGATGGCGATAGAAGCCAAAAAGTTAATTTCAGTAATACTTAACATATCTAAAGTAAATGTTATAAAAATCGTAATAATATGTCATATGCAATATTTGTTTTGAGATGTATTTGTTTTATATAAAATTTAACGTATTTACCATTTTGTAGTCAATATTTCTTTTGACTTTTTACTAAAAATTAATTCTAATGAATGAACTGAATTTCATAGCAACTAAATAAAGACGCCTTTAAATTTTTTTGGAAAAATAGTTACTTCCAAATTTGTTTTGCATAATATACAATAAATGAAAATCCCTTAGTGATTTTATGCACCAGACCATAGCAAGTTTAACGGCTTTATTTACAACCGTGTATAATCCTTATGCAGTAGTTTTACCTTAACAAACCGACCTTCCGGAACATTAGCTTATCGCTTACTTAGAAAAATTACTATAAAACCTAAATAATATGTTTTTTTTTAATTATAGCAAAAATTTTCGTAAATAATAAAAAAACAGGAACTTTTCAAAGTCGTTATCATAGACAAACTTGCGTCCGTAGGCTTTTCGTAGATTTGTGTATTTCACATTCATTGCGCGCCAGTTGTTGCCATTATTTCGGAATAATTAAAGCAAGCGAGCAATGGATGTGTAAAACATAGCTACATTAATAACAACATATTTTAATGCAAAAGGTGATATCAAAATTTAAAAAACAACACAGCAGCCGGTCCTCTTACTAAAAACTCACGTACCTACTGTATGTATTTTGTAACATTCTTCGTTAAATAAAAGGTTTCAGGTTACACACCTGAAGATGTCACGACAATATTTTAGTAGGCACTCTTTATTTCACACAATATTGCAAGAGACAAAACAAATAAAGCTTGGATAAATTTTCAATCGGCAGCGCAGACAGCAGTTGTGTGTTTCCACAGTTTATTTATCACAGAACTCCTAAGTACTAGGGTTATCAAAGAAATATATTCTAGAAAACTGGAAAAGACTAATCGATGACTAATTCTTCGCCATTTTATGAAATAAAAAAAAATATCGTCTATGAAACTTTATGCACGTATTGAAGACAATATGATAAGGTAAACAATTTGTTGATAATACGAGTTTAATTTCAGCAGCTCGCAAAAAACTAGAAACACAGACAACCTCGCAAGAAGGAATAACTTTACTAACTAAATGGTCACATGATATTTGATTAGTAGCTACTTATTCACAAAAATCTTTTTATGTATGATCAAGTCATAATAAAATTACTTACATTAGAAAAAATCATATATTTTATCAATGTGATTAATTTTTTCATAGCAAAGATTATTTTAACCTGCAACTCCTAACATTGATGTACTAGGACTTTATGAGTTACTAGGAGTTGTATTAGAAAAAATCACTACTTTTACACCAAATACAAAACCAGTTATCTATTTAAAGAATTTTGTACTGCTACTATTTATTTAAATTGCTTTTACCTACCTATATATCTGATTTTGCGGATTACATTAAATTAATAAAGTTTTCTGATAAAGATAGCTCTTTAAGCATAAGTGCTACCACTAACACTAACACTTACATATATTTTCTAGAGATAGTAAAAAACGTTGTAAAAATAATTTATAACTATCGATACTTAAACTGTTCTTGTTTTTAATAATACACATTTATTACTACCAACCATACCAACATAATATATTTTTCACAATATTGATCTAATTTTTAAGTAAAACTAAATGAAAATAACCAGGTAACTAAAACAAATTAAAAAGAATTAAAGTTAATATAAAATGCACTGAAGTCGCCGTCTCCGGGCAGGGACCTGGTATAAATAGCTAATTTAACTGGTTTTTTCTTTATTAGCCTCATACGACATCACATACCTCTTTTTTTGACGTATGCAGGTTTCCTCGCGATGTTTTTCTTCACCAAAATGTCAGTGGTATAAATAATCAGTATACTTGAGAAATTAAGAACAAGATTCCTTGGTACACGCCCGCCCTAAATTCGGTTATCGGCGTGGGACTCCTTTATTTAATCACAGTATTAATTCTGTGCTTTATTACTTAATTAGCCCGCCTTAATTCAGTTATCGGCGTGGGACTGCTTATTTAATCACAGTATAATTACTGTGATTTACTCCTTAATTACACTAATGAAGATTGCTATATCAAGCTGTAGCTATAGCTATAGTTATAGTTATTCCCAGGGGAACTTTTGTCAGGATAAAAGATAGCGTTTGTGTTATTCCAGGAACTAATCTATAGGTGTGACAAGTTCATCCAGATCCGTCCAGTGGCTGAAGCGTTATTGAGTAACAAACATCCATACTTACAAATTTTCGCTTTATAATAATAGTAGGATTGACATTTCTTGTTAAAGGTTCGATCTCTATCTGTGACGTGTCGCTTCCACTCGAGAAATTTCAATCTTTTCTCAGTGCAGACGTGTGGTCTCGATTAAAACCCAAGAAACCTGACAATAGACCCTGAAGTTTATGAGGTGAAAGACTTGAAGTTGTTTTACTATTTTTGCTTAATATCTATATTGTATTCTCCCTTTCTTATTATATAATCCGTACTTTGTTGGTGTTGAAATAAACCGTAAGAAATAAACACCACTAATTTGTTCTACAAAATGTAATTTTTTGTGTGACTTTTGAATAAATACTATGTTTTTATACAAATTTATGGTCACTGAACACGAATATACAAATGAAATTTAAAAATTAGCTTGAATTAAGAAATATCATAAGTATGGAAGTATGGTATGAAATGATATTCATAAAAGTTTGAACATAAAATATTTTAAAAATATTTTTTTTTTAAAAATAATAATTTATTCAATTTTTGTTGTTGGTTAATGAGCATCGTTAACTACTTAGATTTACCATGTATGTAGCAAAAAATAGCAATATATATTTTTTCACAAATGCTAGATGCAATGAAAAATTTCAATTTTACACTGAAAAGGGTAATGCGTAAAATTGCGTAAAGGTTGGCGCCTATTTTTGGGTCGCTAATACAAATGCGACTATTTAAAAAAAAACTTGTCCCCGACTTGAAATACTGCTTTGCTCTGTTAAGTACACCAAGTTTTTTGAACGCCAACACCACCTTGCAAATGAATTCGAGACTGAACATCACTGGAAATGTCGACACCAAGGATCTTGACGGTCGCTGACCAGGTCGTATTCTTCTAAGTATCTTAGAAGCTGTGTGTTGATTGTTTGAACCTCCATCACCTTGGAGAAAAGAAGATAAGTTATAGCAATAGGCCTGTAATTCGATGGATTTAATCTATTGCCCTTTTTGGGCACCGGGTGCACATTCGCAGAGGCGCGTGAGTACAAGACATAACTCCTTAAAAAGGAACACACTGTTTAAGCACCACTGCTGGTATAACGTCTAGCCCGCTCGACTTATAAACGTCTAGAGAAAGCAACGCCCGCCGGATCTCCCACTGTTTTATGGAGATTTTAGTAGATCGGCTTTCTTTTTAGCACTATGGGCCAAGTCAACATCGGTCTTTTAAAGTGGTCGTAACGACGACTGGCAAAAGTTCCCTATGGCAGCTTTAGCAAACGAACAGTCATCTTATTCAAATCAGTAAAAACCATCTGATTCCGAGATGACTTTGATGCATTGTCCGTTTTCTAACGTTTTTAATTACGCTACATAATTACTGTCAATTTAACAAAAAGGGCGACTGTCTTTATCGTTACTTTCGATAGAAACCATAAATGATACCTCTGTGGTCAATAATGTGAAAGCCTTCCAGTCGAGTAATGGTCACTAAGGGTGTTTCCAGAGATATGTGTGTTTTGTCATGCATGTGACACATATTTCTGAAAGTGCCCTAAATGCTAAATACACGCTGAATATAAATATTGAAATCTAAAGAAGCCATTTGATAAAGTTAACGGTTTGTCCAATGGCTGTTACTTTTTGATATCATCATAACTAAAGTTAAGTTAATTTAGAGTCGTCGCGAAATTATTGTACACAAAATCTCTCGATCAATCTCCCGGTCGCACTAAGATGTAAAATAAGATTGCAATTTTCATCGGGTGAGTCAAAATAGATGCTATTAAATAAATACTGTAAACTAAATAACGCTATATGGTACGCTGCCTTAAAATTCATGTTGAATTTGATATCTGTTAATTGGGCTACGATAGTGAAAGATCTAAACTGACAAGAAATATTAGGATTCCTACACTCATACATATTTCATTCCCTATTTTGCACTCTACGGGATGATTTTCCACAAAAAATGTGGAACATGTCAATCCCACCTTTCAAACTAAAGGCCAAAAGCCAATCATTATGCATCAAACTTCAAAAATGACGGATTTTCATACAAAACATTTTACCCCCTTAGTAGAATTTCGTAAAATAATAATAATTTTTGAACATATCAGACAGCGTCATCTGGCCCCAAGCTAAGAAACGCTTGCATTATGAAAATCTGAAAACGGATACAAATACTTATGTTCTTTTTTTTGTAAATACATACAAACACCTAGACTCAAGACTAACACAAATGTTTATCACACACATGTTGTCCAGTGCGGGAATCGAACCCACACCCAGCAGCACAGCAGCCGGCCACATTCCCAACTGGGCTGCGAGGGAGTCTAAAAATCTTTCCTTATTACTCCCTTAAGTCCTATAAAAAACCTTTATACAAAATTTCAAGACTTATAGTCTCTTATCAGTCAGTCAGAGTACTCTTATAAATATATATGTTGATAAAATGTCAACTTGATTAAGTGGTAGACTGTGTCGTAAGGCAAGGTAATAACACTCACCTAGTTCTTCAAATTTTATTGATGTGATATATAAAAAATCTACCAAGTGCGAGTCATACTCCATACCATTATCTATAAAAACAGCAAAAAATGAAGTTTGTTGTATGGGAGCCCTCCCTTAAATATTTGTTTTATTTTAATTTATTTACTTATTTTTAAAGTGAATATATGACTAAATATTCTGTAAATATTTTTAGCGTCTATCTTTTGCCGTTATTAATATCGAGCAAAATCGAGCAAAATCACGTTTGTTGTATGGGAGCCCCCTTAAATACTTACTTTATTCTGTTTTTTAGTATTTGTTGTTATAGCGGCAACAGAAATACATCTTCTGTGAAAATATCAACTGTCTAACTGTAACGGTTCATGAGATACAGCCTGGTGACAGACAGACGGACGGACGGACGGACGGACGGACAGCCGAAGTCTTAGTAATAGGGTTCCGCTAATTACCCTTCGGGTACGGAACCCTAATAAAGACTATTGTATCAAAAGAAGTTTATGTAACGTGTATTCGATTGCCCATGCACTGTTAATCACAATTTAATGCTCCATAATGTTAAGAGTCAATTTAGAGCCAGCCATTACGTAACTTGAAGAAATTAGAAAATAACCTTTGTTGATAACTCTTGACACTGAAATCAGTGTCAAATTAGGAGTTCGTTTCAATTATCCGGTTTTACGTCTCAAGTAGTTAATGTCTAGACAGGGAAGAAAAGTTCTAAGGCTTGTGGCAATCGCTCGACAAACTTTTGCTATTCCGTCTGCATAGGATAATAATTTAATTAATTTAACAAAGCAAAACGCCAGAGAGTCGTTTAGTTCACAATTAACAAGAGACTGCTACAATTTTAAAGACCGCACTGCGCTGTTCCCCTCAATAAACATTTTACTCCTAGTGACTTATAAAGTCCTAGTACATAAATCTTATAAACACACAAAATCTTCATAGAAGTAAGAAATACAATATAAATATACATACATAGAAATACGAGTAATCTCCGTTTATGACTCCTTGAAAGTGAGAGTCTTAGAAATAAAAATATTTTTTGTGCCATATCCATTAAATACTTTCATAGCAAAGATGCAGTCAAAAGATAAAACTTGAGCCAGGACTTGAACCTGCGACCCTTATATTAAATGAAAGTATTTATATTAAAAAACATTTTGTAATAAAAGATTAGATTAATTTACAATCAGTCGGAGCAGAAACTGCTTGTTAGCAATATCTTTCCAACAGAGTTTTCTTTAACAATTGAACCTATTCACCTGAAAAAAAACACACAATAAAATTAAGTTTATGCTTAAAGTCATGATGGAGCCCAAAACATGAATGGGTATACTTACTGTGATAGTTTTTTTTTTTTTTGAAAAGTGCTATGTAAAGTGTATTCAGCAGGTTTTATTCAAAACCTATTGAAGTGTTCAAGCAAGTGTTAGACGTCAATCGAGGCCTATACGAAACTATTGCTAATAATTTTAAACATTATTATCCGATATTTTTGCATGTTCTTGGATACTATACTTTTTTGTGCAATCAATTTTGTATTAATTCATCTCGCTTACTCAGTGATGCATTGGTACACTCTTAAAGTCTAGTCTCAATAGAAATGTTGTTACTAAAACAGCTGAGATTTAATATATATAAATATAGTCACCGAAGTCTCACTACGAGTATAAGAGTTTATTTTTACCATTTTGGTACGGAATCCTAAAAAATATCTTATTTCAAATCTTGTTTCAAATAATAAAAGAAAAAAAACTTACACAACTGAGCAAAATACCGCCATCTCCGTCCGCTCCTTGACTTGGTAAAGATTGCATATAGCCCGCGGCTTCAAGTTTCCAATAAGTAGACAATTAAAACCCAAGACGTGAGATGGTAAACTAACGCCACAAAGGAACACATGTTGGCTCATTCCGCTTCTGTGATCATTCCGCTTCCCTTCAAAATAAATCTCTTTTTATCTTCTGGTAAGTTCATTGGGTATTTTGCTTTTCTAAAAAATATCATGGCTGAACACCCGGATAAAAACAATTTTAAAGAGTCAATTTAAAAAATAATACTCCTGTTCAATTTATTATAAGTGTCTCCAAAGTTCATATTGTTAAGGGTAAAAAGGAACTTTCAGCTTCAATATACCTACTTCTGTTTCCAAAAATAATTATTTAAAAACTAAACAAATTAAAAACATGTTAAAAAAAAATTATTATAATATTAAAGCATAATAAACTTTTGATATTAGTGTTTCAAATAATAATTTTTGAAGTTAGATAATGTCACGTAAGCTCGGCCTATTGGTAAAAGGACGATTTTGCCAGAAAGCTACGAGAAATTACTAACAGTACTAACGATGTGTGTGTAAGTGTAATAAAAATAATAACTAAAAACTTTCCATTTTTTGTATAAGATTTATCGTTCTTTCCATTGTGTAGTCACAACATAAGATCATTCATTTCGTATCTCTAGAATGTAGTTTACATAGTAAAACTATGCACTACTACTACACTACTAAGCAAGTAGAATCGTTGTATATTTCTACAAGTTAGAATTTAAATGTTTAACCTAAATTCAAACAAAAAAATAAAAAAAATATAAAATCATTTAGCTAACCGGCCAAAACATTATCATAATGCAAACTAATATGCAATACAATGATTATGAACACTTCACGAATTGAAGCCGAAGAAATCAAAACTTGACCCTTAGAACAATAACTAAAACAATATACATATTTTTGTAACACATTATGTTATTAACACAACATGTCGTTAGAAAATTAAGTGTAGGTTTGGTATGTCTTTTTCTTTTTAAGATTTGACATTGCATGAAATACCGACGTTTCGTTTTTGCAACGCAAACTTTTGTTTTTTATACCACTAAGATGGCAAACAAGCTTGCGGTCCGCCTGATGGTAATTAACATTTTTCCACCAGTAACGAAAAAGCTTCTAGCAAACTTTAAAATTTGAAAGTTTAATTTTGAATATATCAACATTTCTTTTTAATTATAATAATGATTTATAAGCTGAGAGCATACTAATATATGTTATCGTTTTTTGACCAATTCAAAAAGAAGCCTTTGATCAAATAAAGCTAATTGGTGAACTTTTTTACGTTAACGTAATGAGAGTGTGTGTAAAAGGAAAACCGCCAAACAGTGTCGGAAATGAAAGGAAAAATCCCAACATATTAAGGGTTTGGTAACGAAGAGTGTAATAAATATGGAAGGATAAGCTGAGTGAATGACTCGACCCGCTTATGCTTATACTAACCAAAAATACGTTCTCTAAGCTTGGTCCATTCATTAGCTGGATTTAAAGAAAAAGTGGTTTAATAAATTAAACAAAGAAATCGCTTTTAACGAGACAAAGGTGTTTAAATGGGAACCATATTTTTCTTTTGCTTTGCGTATTTATTTTTGATTACTAAAAATAAATTTAGATAACTCAGAAAAATAACTATGATAGCATAAAAAACATATTTGAAAAATGTTAGTTTTTAATAGGCGTTAACTCCTTAAGCATCCATTTTCATATAAGGCCTCTGGCATAGAAATGTTATGAGGAGTAAAATTAATATGAACATCAAACCATAAGCGTTACGTTATTCTGCGCAACGTATCTACCTTGCGTTTCACTTTATTGTTATGCATAAGCGTTAACGCATTTCCTGGTGTCCAATTGAGCTGAAATTTGGTATACTTATAAAACTTTGGTGATAATGCAATAATACCTGGGACCTCACTTCATCCGAGATAATCTCGTATTAGAGATTATCTGGAAGGCACTATCTCGATTGTAAAATTTCGATCGTCGACATAATTTTCGCGTTTGCTGTATTCTCACTATCAATCGAAACAACCTTCGAACAAAATGTCGTTCGAAGCGGTGGAATGTTGCCATTGTAAACCGGTAACGCTATGAGGTACGTTCCGTTGCACAGTTGTAGAACGTTTTTAAAAACGCCTATTCTAATATGCTTCTTTTGATATATTAAAAAAGGGTTCGGTGACTACAAAATGTTTGAAGCAACATTTTACTTGTGTTTCATCATTATTAATAAGGAAATAATAAGTATAACTAAGTTTGTGAACTAAATCCCTATTTCGAGAAATTGCTTTGATTTTTAAACGGAACGTATTTGGACACAAATAAAAAAAAACTCTGTTTGTTTTTGTTGTGTGTTTTATTAGTTTATTTGGTTGAGAATTTTAGGTTTTTCTTATTTTTCAACGGTGTAATTATGTTTATTAATTATTTTCACATGAAATTACCACCTAGTATTATCAAAATACTACGCAGTACTAAAGATGGCGGTGCCGGACCTCAAACAGTGTATGTGATGTATCCTAGTGTTTGCTATATTGGAAATCAATAGAAATAGAAGAATATTATTGTCGTGGGCGACTTTGATAATTACGAAAATCGGCCAATCAATCAATTGAGAAAAAACTAATAATGTATTATGAAATGAATAAAGGTAAAAAACATCATATTTGCTAATATAAGTCTTTTTTTCGCCCTTTTAATTACTCTGATCTACATTTTAGACATTTACTTTAGATTTTAGAGCATATAGTTTACGCTAGGAGTAGAATTAATGTTTAGAACCCAATCATTTTAAACTAAATTCAGTCATGATTCGAATGCGAGATGTAGTCTCGAACAGTCCCGACCACTCGAAGCAGTTCGAGCGGTTTGCGTTCGAGAAATGTCGGATTCGACATTACCAGAATTGCTTAACTACATTTTCGTTCGAGAAAAGTTTAAATTTGTACTTTATTTCTAATTCGTGATCAATTCGACCGCGTGAGAATTGGCTCCCTGGAGCGGATCTGACGATGAAGCCATACGGTGGCTGCAGGAACTCTGTAATGAAAAAACGCAACCCTGTCGATTTTAGGCTCGTTTAATTAGACGAGACAAGCACTTTTTTCTTATATGAAATCCAAGGTTTGATGATGAAGCCAATAGGTGGGTTAAGGAACTCAATAATAAAACAACACAACCCCATCGGGTGTGGGCATGTTTGATTGGTCGTGTCAAGCACCTGGTCTAAAATGATATCCAAGAAAACCTAAACTTTAGAGCAAAACTCGCTTCGAAGTTGGCACGCACTTTTTATATGTTTTTTTTAATTTTAAATAACACCTGTTTTCATTTTACACATTGGTCTGCAATTTCGGCTCTGTGAAATACACTACTACTTCTTACTATATACAAAAAAAAAAATATCTTTAAGCTTAGTTTTTCTTTGGATGTACGTACAAATTTTATAATGAAGATTTTCCCACTTAAGCCCTGTCTCTAAATTTGAAGTACCTATTTTAAGAAGGTTGTCAAAGCTTAAGAGCCTTTACTCCGTAAAACTCGCTTTACATCACTGTTGAGACCTCACCCAATAAAAAACTAACGTAGCCGCCTATATTTTTGTGACACATTGACCCAACTTCCAGAAAGCAGAAAAATATAAGTAAAACTTTTAAATCAATACGCTCAAACATTCTTAAGTTATAATACGACTAACAAACAAATTTCACTGCATGCACTGTGTCGTTCGTGCGCCCAATGCATGTCGTCTCTTGAGGCATTCATCTTACAAAACTGGGTTATGTTACCAGTTATGTACAAGGAAACGTTATTCGTAATTCGTAGTACACAAAACATTCGTGTGAAACTGTAACGCGAGATTGTAAATTGAATAAATTTTCCTTGTACATTACTGGTTACGTAACTGGGTAATGTTCGAAGATCATGTTAAGTTTTTAATATTTAATATATTGTGAAATAAATATCACAGTATCTGTCTACATTTATGATAAACATTATTTAGGGATGCAGTGGAACTACAAAGTACACATAAAAGTGTCAGGAGTAAAATAAATACATAAATACCCTTTGCAGCATTAAATTCTCCCGCAATTATTCATCGAGGAAGGCCCACTCCATTCATTCTGTCGAAATTTCATTATCTTTCCATTTAGTAAAATGCCCACATCGTCCCTTGCTTTCACATTGATTGAAATCCAAAGAGCTATTTAAACAAAACGAGTCACTTTTAATTTAAATTCTAAGTAATCGTGTTTTTTCTATAACCTTTTTAGTTAAAACTGTTTTTCAGAAGATTCAATAGTGAATGAGATTGCTTGTTACACATTAATTATATTTTTTTTCACTATTTAGTTAGGACAAAATCAACTTTGGGTTTTTTTTATGTTGCCACATGGACTAATATCAGGTGATGGTGTATGAGTGTTATATCTTGTACATCAAGTCCAACTTCGAGAAATAGGTAAATAGAAGGTGCGTTGAGTTAAGGAAATGACGCAACATCTCCAAGTCTAAAATGTTTCGTTGCAGTAAGATAAAAGACTACTATTCTACGAATGTGGAAAGTGTTAATTCATAGTACAGAACCATAGCTTCTAACTGTTGGCCTTTTAAATAAGCTAAGAGTGGTGATTCTTTGTGCCATAAAATCTGTAATTTTTGTCATGACATTGGGCAGTCTATATCTGACCGTGGATTCCAAAACACAATTTCCTAAATGACAATGCGTTTTGTGACTATGGTATAATAATGCGTTTTAAACAGAAAAATGTTTATAGTCAAAAATATTAAGGATAACGCAATTTGTTTGAATAAATGTTGGTTGGAATAAACTTAAACGTTATTTAATCATTAAACTGTCGTGATAAAAAAATCGGCAAATTGCAATTCACAAATAATGTTGAAGTAGGTACCTACCATGAACGAATATAACCTTCATAAATCTTTATATCCGATTTTATAGTATCCATTTTGGTAATCAAAAGTTTTACTAGCTAATACAAGAACAAAAAGAATCAAAAGCTCTCCTAGTTGGTATTCAATTTTAACACTAGTTCATTAACAACGGATTTTACTGTAGCTTAAGGAGAGGAGGGCTGCTGATCTCGGATTATATCGGATTTTCAGCCTTCGCGCTCCAAAGTAGCCTCAGAGCACAAATAATACCTACAGGGCCATAATCCATTTTCGGACAGCTCCTTTAAAATGGCGCGAGCTTTAAAAGTTAATGATCGTTTCCATTAACTTTTTCTTACCTTATATTCTTAAATGTTTAGTAAGTAGTTTATGAGAGAAAACAAAATTTTGCATTATCAACTAAAAAATCGGCCAAGTGCGAGTCTGGCTAGCGCGCCGAGGGTTCCGTGCAAACTTATTATTTGTTGTTGTAGATTACTAAAAATATTTTTTATTATATGATGTAACTAAAAATTTACAGTTTTCGCAATTTTTTCCTTTATCTGTGCTATAAGACGTTGCTTTGTACCAAATTTCAAGCTTCTGAGTTCACGCCCAACTAGCAAATCTTAGCTGTATATCGGTTATAGGAACGTTTCCTGGGTGCAAAATGGTGTTCATGATTGGTCGTATTAGAATATTAGAAACGTTTCTACAACGCGAAAAGGGCCCCTGATTTAAAACGTTTCAGTGATATAGTTATTGTATTGCAGCTACGCTTGGGGCTAATTAGATACATATTTGTCATATATGCGTTGTTCTTCGTGACTTTTCGGTAATATATTAGGGAATTTTAAACACTGGTATTACTGTGAAGTGATAAAACGGCCACGCGAACATAGTATACAACCATTGAGTGTTAATGTAGTGATTGCTATTCCTTTCTATTAAAAATTCAATTACTGTTGTGTCGACCATCTATAAATTTCGAAGTTTGGAGACAAAAATTTATTGCTAAGTTATTATTTGTTTCATATTAATGCTTTTGTGGTCTGTAACGAGTGATATTATTGTAATAAATAGTTCAATATCACTTGTGCTTGCATTTTTATTGATATTCTAGTAGTATATTAATGGTGTTTTTTGCATGCCCCTCGTTAATTCATTAATATTTTGGGCAAATAAATATAAATTATTTAGCAAATATTTTTAAGACATTGATATATAACTGAATAGAGTTGCGGTTCCTCATATACAACCAATTTACAACATCTTGCAGCCATAATAAATTTTAGGTCCTGTAAAGATGTCACAGTGAAGCTATATGTGACTTTTTAGTGATAAATAGGAAATAACAAAGTTGTTATGTTACTAGTGATATCTAAGCCTTGTAAATACGTTTTAAAAACTTTTGAGAGTTAATTAAGGTCCAATTAGGACGATTTTAGAGCAGTAGTTAACGGGAGCGGCTTTAACGCAAATTTGTTGTAAATTCATTATAACGGGACCTGCTGTATCACGGTTTAGCAGTGATAGTGACAATTTAAACACCACTGTTATATTAGTTATTTAGGAGCCATAACAGTCTGGTTCCGCTTCGTAACGGTACCATGAAAGCCTTATATACAACATAGTAGCTCGATAACGACTGTTGTGAGTGCCTATTTACAACAGTGCTATAGGCGTTACACAAAGTGGCAGAGTAAACGTTTATATGATAGGTTAATGTCACAATTTTACTGTAAAGCCTTATACAGCTAGAACGCTTTAAGAAATACATATATATGACCAGCAGTCACAAGCGTTACTTCTATATGACTTTGATATCACTCTTTTGTGTTATAAGATTTCTTTTATCAACATTTTTGCTAGTTGGGCGGGAAGTACCCTGTAGCTTTTGATTCCCTTGCGAGTTTCGAAAATTTGCGGCATAAACGGCTTTTGATTGCGTTGGCTTAGAAGTTTGATTTTTTCCCAGCTCTAAAAGACAGTTAACCTGAGTATTTAATATAAATATTAGCTTGATACCTCCACGCGTTCCTGAGAAAAAGGTTCGTAACGACGGACGGACAACAAAGTTTCCTATAAGGGTTCCGTTTTTCCTTTCGAGGTACGGAACCCTAAAAATGACGAAATAATGATTCCGTTTTAGCTATTTACCTACAGAACTCATAAAATGGTGGAAATATTCTTAGATATATAAAATTCCCTAAAAGCTGATTCATTCAAAAACGTTCATCTGTAAGCATTTTTTTACTGTTCACTTTGCACTGTCCACTATTTTCAGCCATTAAGAATTTTCTTTATGACTCTATAGGGAGATAAAATTCATGATGCTCAGACACCGAAATGGAAAAAGTTTTATGTCCGCCATTTTCATAATTTTAGTTTATACAAAAATTTTATTTTTTATGTGAACATAGGTACCTAATATGTTAAGTAATTGTAATGATCAATAAACATATTATCATAAAGTAATAATATAAGTGTAAATAGGAATATTTTTTTTACGTGCTAATTGGTGAAGAAAATGTATTTTATAGAGTGTCAGTGGTACTGCGCCTTAGCAAAAAATTAAATTTCCCCTTTTGGCATTTGGCAAAAAATCATTTAGAAGCTTTTTCTTTTTAACTTAATAAAAAACAAATGAAACAAAAACATTCTTTAATTGACAAAAGCTTTTACATAATGCTGAAATTGAAATTTTAATATAATAAAACGAACTAAAAATATTGACACAGACAGAAAAACAAAGTTTGTTAATATTACATTGTTACTTTTAGCTAAAATACATGCAAAATTGCATACATGCCAGATTTGATACAGACAAACAAACTACGGTTGTATATTTTGCATACAGCCAAAGTGCAAGCAGAAATGCAGCACGAACTGGTCCGAGAATTTGTAAAAAAGTAATTTTGAAGATTTGACGTAGACAGACAACGTTTGTTATTGTTGCAATTTCTTATAGCCAAAGTGTGTGCACAATTATTAATGTTGCGTTGCTTATAACCAAAGTGTATGTACAATAGTTAATGGTGCGTGTCTTATAGCCAAAGAGTATGCACAATTGCAGCACGAACTGGTCACAAGAGTTTAATAAAAAGTAATCCCATCAAAAACATAAATGTGAAATGAGAGCCAAGTTCAATATTATGATATATGCCTTGGATGTTGACTTCAACGACAAAAGAAGTGAGATCTAAATGGGTGCCAAGTTCAGTGGTCAGTCCTGAAATTTATTTATAACAACATAAATATCATTTCTTTTTATAACTACTACTACTACAGTATGGAGTTCTTCAAGAAAGAAGTTATTAGATTTCTGAAGGGTCGGCAACGCGCAAGTGATGCCCCTGGTGTTGCAAGCGTCCATAGGCTACGGTGACCGCTTACCATCAGGCGGGCCGTAAGCTTGTTTGCCACCTTAGTGGTATAAAAAAAAAAAAAAAAAACTAAGGTCTGATTTGGCTAGTTCTCATATACGAATCATTATGTTTGATGGCTAGTTTCTACTAGCAAGCCAAATTTTCGGAATAATAAAATAAGAATCGACAAGTAACAGGTTTAGAATTTGCGAAGGCTATAATATAATTCGTATATAAGACACTGCGTAGGTTTTGCAAAGTAAACGCGCGCCTGACGTCGTTGACGATTCGCGCGACGCACTTCGTAAAAGTGCTTTAATATAATTTTTTGTTGGTTGTCTGCCAAATATTTTTTTTCATTTTATCTAAAGGGAATGTTTTTAAGTACATTGTTATTCAAATCATTTAATAATTTGTCTTTTTAATTCTTAAAAACGTTGACGGTCATTAAGGTTACGCGCGACCGCTGCCGTTACAAATGACCGCGCGCCCGCTGAAAGGTTAAGTGAAAAATATAATAAATAATAAAAATTTACCAGTTTCTGATTTATTCCTTCGTATTCACCTAATTACCTATCTGCATGCCAAATTTGAACTTTCTAGGTCATCTGGAACTGGGTTATAGTTTTGATCTATAGGTTAGTCAGTGATAAAAATGACGATTTTTGTACGTTAAAGCACATGTATCTCGCAAGTCTTAATATATAAGCTAAATTAGACACGTTTATGTGAAATAGTTTTTGAGTTATGAGAGGGTCCAAATGGTTCGTGTAATATTACACACGGTGCTGCTCGCCAGTTATGTTACTTGAACTTGGCTTGACACGCTACCGCGTGTCTAGATTTAAAGATTTGCCGTAGACAGACAGACAGCCACGTTTTATATATTGCTATGTCATGTTAACCGGAGGCGCATGGAACATTTCAGTACTATCCTATAATGAGAAGTTGATCGAAACTGACTTAAATTATTTGATGAAAAAATACTGACAGCGAGATAAATTATTTAAAGTCTTTTGATAATTTATAATTTATATCTAACTACTATAGTAAAATTCAATAAAACAAACTTTAGATTAGGTTTTTTTATCAGCTATTGGGCATCACTCGTACTGTTAATCTTTGTCAAAATTGAATAATCCAAATTGGATAGAGGCTAACAGTGATCCAATTGGATATAACTGTGTATAATACTATTTTTGCGTGAAATTCAATTTTTAATGTTTTATTTTTGGAATAACTAAATTATTCACCAATTTATCGAAATAATTTCAGACAAGTAGGTGTTATGTATTTTGTAAGCTAAATTTGAACAATATTATTTCCTGTTTAATTTGAATGAATAATTTTACGCATCAATCATATCCATTATTGTGATTACCGACATAGATAACTCCATTATGCGAAATCACCGCCACAATTCGTTCTCATAACGCATTATCTTATGGACGCGTTGAGACAGGTATAAGCCATTAGGGAATAATAAAATACGCTTATCGGACCATTAGATACTCATAAAATATTTTTTATGGTGCAACTCCGTGACGGATATTAATATCCATGTTTTCGTCTTCATATCATGGTCATCGGTTTTTACGGGATTGTACAGCATTAAATAAAAAAACTTTACAAGGTGAAAATATGTATCGCACACACTTTTGTGACTATTCATTCCATATCTCGTTTCTTATTCGTCGCATACAAACATCAGTCGTAACAACCTAAAAAAATTATCTTGTTTTTTAAAGTTTTAGCTCGCAAATTAGAGTACTCTCCAATGGGCGATTCTTTATTGGCCAAAGTGACACGACACAGACACCGACAGTACTTCACAACCCGACAGCCAGAGCTACATTCTTCATTTTTACCGACACCGACTCCCTCCGATCCGATACGAACGGGCGTACCTGGCTTGAACCAGAACGATACGATATACGGCAGCGTATTTGTTGCATTAATTATATTAAAGGCGTTAAAAGAAGTGTTATGAGTGGTTTTGGGTACGCCCAATTATAAAAATAAGATATTTAGGTGGTGTGCACTACAATTTATTTTTAAAACTAACTGATGACCCGGACGAGTTTTTTAATTATTTTCGTATGACGGTGTCTTCACTTTTGATTATTTACTTATGATCAGTCACTGATCACGCCACTCGCACGCCCTTGGAAACTTGCGTATGTAAACAGCACATCCATAAAACATAAACATAAGCACGCGGGTAGTACAAATTGGTCTAACTTTAATGAGTCCCGAAAGAAGTAAACAAGTGCCCACTTGTTTACTTCTTTTTAGTTCTTGCAGTCGGGTTCTTTTATTTATATAATTATTTATTTTATTCACAGCTTTTTAGTGTAATTTTTTTACTCGCGCTTGACTTTTTTACCGTGTCATATATTTTCGTGCTTGCCTTTTCAAGCCCTTTATTTTGAGACCCAGCTCGAGGATCTTGAAAAAAAAATATTTTTTAATCACTACGAATCAAATGACACCTTGTATGTCAAAATCCGTCAAGCCGATCAGGCTATAGGGCGTGCTAAAGAAATGGACATACATACATACGCTTGAAAAACATTACTCTCCTTTCTTTTTCGAGTAACAAACAAAAACTCCAGTCAGCAACTAACCAAATTAAAAAAATCAGCAATGTCTCTCTATATTCGTACAACCGTCTACCTAGGGAAATAACAAATGCAACTTCCATCACGGAACTCAAAATCAAGCTGACAAGTTGGCTAACTAAAAAACTTTGAAGAAAAAGTATGACTAATTATATTTGTAACCAAATACATAAGTATACATATGCATTTTTTTTTTGACATTTTGTATATCATCTTTTTTTATTTAACCGTAAACTAGGTACATATTTTATGACCTGTATATTCAACAAATTTACCAATAAATATATCATATCAAATCATATCGTATCGTATCATATCAAGTTTCTTGCATATCTCCATAATTTAACAAAACTTGCCATGCAAGTCAAGATTTTGTTAACAATTAACAACGTACTTTCGAATTCATGGCAACCCCTTTTTGTAACTTTCTTCTACTTAGCGCCTTTTTACACCAAGAACAAAGTTTTATTTTTCATAAATATTTTACATATCATAACATATTTTCCTTTCACACTAAAATAAAAAAAATTCAACACTAACAAAAATTGCTTTTATTTTTATGAAAGAGAAAATTTTATTTGAAAACTGTCGCATATTTATTGAGACTTGTGAACCCTTTTTTCGGCCACCCTTCGCTTAATGGCCGTGTTTTGGTCAGGGATATGTAGACGTGCAATTTTAATTGTTGTCGTCCAATTTACGAGTAGCCATTAATAAAGGAGTAAAACCCTTGGGACCCGTTAAGTGCTGCGCTTATTTGTAAGGTCCAAATCTTGCTGATAACTTTATGAGCCTTTATTTACTTTACTCTGTATACTCTGTACCGAAATTAGTGTTAAACTATATAAGGCTGGGAAAATATATTTACTAATTACTTAATACTGTAAGGCTTTTTTTTTTACAAATCTTTTGGACTCAAAGACAACTAGGGTAATGTCATCTATTGTCAGTTTTACATTTTTACCGGTCAGGATTTCGTATAATTACTTTTCGAAACGACTATAGTTTGCCTACAAATTTTAGCACATCCTACAAAACATCAAAATGTTTAGGTTCAAGTGTCTGTGTATAAGTACAGAGTAAAACTATCATTAAGTATGTGTTGGTAAACAACAAACTATGCGAATATTACACATTCATACAAAACAGTTCTTTTATTTATTGAAAGGAAAGTGGCGGGGTGTGCAGACGTTCTATGATTTTGTAGGCAGTCTATACCAACACTTAAGTAACAAAAAAACTTATTTTTTATTATATATTTATTAAATATGCAAGCTTATTGCCACACACATGCTTTTGGTCAGTTTTTTTAATTACCTACTGTTATATACGTCAATTATATTCACCAAGTATTGTAGTCTTTATAAAACATCCCCTAAGGACGGACGGTTAGATCTTTTTCGTCCTTTGCCCCGCCCATCCTCTTCACTGCTACTTTTATGTTCCTCATAAGTAATAAAATGCTGGTTGTAAAGAAATAATAAACGTAAAAATAACGAGAAAGAGGAAATTTACAAAAGGTCACTAATAAGGAGCATTAGTGACCTTTTGTAAATTTCTCTAACGTTACAAATTATTACTTTTACAAAAAAAAATTGCAAACCAGTCTTTTAAACCATTTATAAATACGTAATATTTAGTCAAGTTTCTTGCAAAGAATGCATTTCTTTATTCATTTAACGCCCATAATTGCTTTTAAAACTACTTATATGAAACCTAAAAAACCTGTTGAATATTGCATTGTCATTAGAATCTGAGTTAGGTGTATTAAATGTTTCTCTTTCTTTCTCTAGCTAAGTAGATGAGTGAGTTAATAAAAACTTGGTAAAAATAGTATATTTCGTACCGATTACAAAATGGCGCATTTTTTTAGTCTTGTCGACGGCATTTATTCCAAGAGTAAGAATAGTATATTTCATACGGTGTACAAAATGACGCTTTTTCTTTAATTTCACTCCGAGGGTAAGAAAAGCCATTTTGTACTCAGTATGAACGATACTTTTTCTACTACCTAAAAGTCTGATTCTAATTTAATATCAGAATCGATTTTTGAAAAATATAATATTTTTTTTATTTTTTTCTGCAAAATCGTAAGTCCTATGTCATAAACTAGCCCCAAGGCGTCGCTTCGGTCAATTATTAAATTTTAATCATAATTTCTTACTGATCTGTTCGATTTCCGAAACTAATTTCTAGTATATCATAAAGCCATTTTGTACTCGGTACAAACGATAACTTTTCTACTATCTGAAAGTCCAACCATAATTCATCAACATGATCTCTTTCTGACAAAAAATAGATTTACAATGGTTTCCCGGCAAATTTTAAGCCTTTTATAAACCTTCTGTCTGTCTGTCAAAGAAAAAGTCTAAATGACTGATATTTAATTAATTACGTTTTTGATGAGCAGTTTTAGTAACCTATCAAAAATCAATTTATAACCAAATACAGAGTCGTGCTGTAGTCGTATTTACGCCGCCCTACAATGTATGCAGTGCAGGTAACAGACGACACGACGATTTGGTCTAACGAACAACTGTGTCTCTTGAATACTTAACCATTACAGCTTATGCAAAGACATTATCAAAGGCTAAGTCTATATTCTATCGATAAGTTTGTTGTTTTTAAGATTTAGAGAAGTATTTTTCTGATATTGTTATTTTTCCTATAATTGAACCTCCATACTTAACAACTTTGAACGAAAGTTAAATAAAGGTAGTTAACAATACCATTTTATAGAAATATTTATTAAATTCCTGTACATATGATTATACTAAAAACTGGCATTTCCATCGACACTGTGAATTGTGATATAAAATAATATTTCATGTTCTATGTCCTTCTATCAACACGAGGATCTAGTAGGATTTTTTTTTTTTTTTTTCTATAGCCCTATGGCAAAAATAAAGTTATAGCTAGATCGTATTATTTGAATTCTGCTTATGTGCTTTAGCAAAGTTTTCGGTACATAACAATAATACCACATTCCAAACCAACAAAACTAATCGACTAGAAACCCTCATCTACAAAAGTTATTGCATTCACAATAAAGCAATTTCGTGGACAAAAGGATACTTACCCCTTGAGAGATTGGTCGCTGACGGCAATTCAAAAGTTCCTAGCTAGTTGGCATAATGAAGACGCTCTGATGTCCTAATATATTGAATAACGTCCGAATGCAAAGCGAGTAGATTGACCACACATTGATTGTTACGTCAAATATTGTGATTAGGGTTCTTCCTCCATGGGGTAAACGTCAAAAACATTGTAAAAATGACAACCAGTTTAATTCTTTTGAATGAATATCAACTGCTTGGTTATGGAACGATGATGATGGAATGGATCTTCGTTATAAGAAATTGGATCTGAAAACTAAATCTTGGTTTGTTAATAACAAATATTTTATAGTTTTGAAATACCTTGAGGCTCAATAGACTAAAACTTAGGATTTTAAAATTCCTTGAGACTTTTAAAGGTAAAATATGTTCTGATCTTTTTCGTTCCTTTCACCTTGTAGTACTTAATATTTTACAAAAATGTAAACATTTTACGACTTTAGAGAAACAATTTATATTCCATTCTTGTATCGGTTGTAAAAGTTGCCTGTTACAAGATTGCTACTGTCTGACCGTTCAGGTGTACAATCACATGTGCACACTCAGCTAAATCTAATAACATTCTCTGTCCGTTGTCTTTTGTTGAATTTTAGTGTTTTGAAAATAAATTTAAAATTTTATACACTTACGTAAAAAACACCTCTAGAAGATGATGTATTAATAATATTAGAGATTAGACGTATAGCTCAATTCAAACCATATAGTTTACCGTCTAAGAACTTATATGAAGCATCGTCACTTTCTTATACCGTACTAAAATTGTAGATTTACAATAAGTACATGCTCATACTTGTGGATATTTACTAGTTTCTAGTAGATTTGTCTCTTAACAGTTTATCGCTATTATGTACCAGTCACCAATATTTCAGAATATAATATCAGATGGTGAGTTATGTCCATAGACTATACATGATATATTAACTTCTACATCACACCTACTCGTAAACAGTGTCATTACGTGGTGGTAAAGTGGGTGCTAAGCACCTAATTACTCCCATGGGATTTTTCTTTGTAATTTTTTCTTTCCTCAAGGCAAAGCGGGACTTTATAAAAACCACGGGCGATATTATTCATTATGCCATTGAACGCACGGCGCGCGCTCTACTTCTACGATAAAACAGTACGTAAATTTTAAGAACTGTTTTTATCTATTATATCAAGTAAGTACAAAATTGCCATCTGCAGTTGAAAATATAAACTACGTGCCAAGCGAGCACTTATAGTGCAAGATTTTTTACCCGGTGTTAAAAAAATCAAAACTACAGGCACCATATTGAAATGGTGTGAACTTATAACAACACTAGCGCCCAAAAAGTTATAACTGTAGCCGAAACATTTTAATTCTAGGTATCGCTAGATGGCTGCACTGCTGTTCCCACCATTTTAGGGTTCCGTACTTCAAAAGGAAAAAACGGAACCCTTATAGGAACACTTTGTTGTCCGTCTGTCTGTCCGTCTGTCAAGACCCTTTTTCTCAGAAACGCATGGAGGTATCAAGCTTAAATTTCTATCAAATACTCAGGTCTACTGTCCCTTAGAGCTGTGAAAAAATCAAACTTCTAAGCCAACGCAATCAAAAGATACAGCCGTTTATGCCACAAATTTACGAAACTCGTAAAGGAATCAAAACCTACAGGGGGAAGTATCCCGTGAACTCAGCATCTTGAAATTTGGTACGAAGCAACATCTTATAGTAAAGGAAAAATTGCGAAAACCGTAAATTTTTAGTGACATCATGAAATAAAAATATTTTAATAATATACAACAACATATAATAAGTTTGCATGGAACCCTTGGTGCGCGAGCCAGACTCGCACTTGGCCGGTTTTATTATTTTAATGAGTTTTATTATTTACAACTAAGAAAAGAAGTAAAAAATGTCTTCGCCGTCAGATGAGTTTAATATGAGACACTGCCAGATATTGTCATTGGGGCTCAACAAATAAATATGAACCTGTTACCACCGAAGCCTAACCTTAACTTAACCGCATACGCCAGTTTTACTAACTGGAGAAACAAGAAGAAAAAGAGTGTACAGAGAATGCCCTATTAGCTTACTTTGGAAAATCTGCCAAAAATACAAACCGTCTTCCCTATGGGCAATTTACTCTATGTTGAAAAGCATTCTCAAGTCCAAAAATTCCATCAATATTAAACAGTATACAAAATATACTTACTCGCAAATGTAATGAAAAACATTGTGTGTAACACGGGCGGTACGGAAATTACAAACTCAGGTCATTTGCATTTATCGATACTGCAATTTATCTTCTCTTGTTTTGTGCTGAACACTATAAACGTTATACATATTGTAATTGTTTACATTTTTGCGTTGCTGTATTTAAGTGGGCTTAACGTATATTTTAATGAAATATCCTGGTTGTTTGGATCCGCCATCTGAATTTTCAAAAGCGCCGCCATTTTAGATTATTTATTTGCGTTTACTTAAACTAAAATTTTGACTCAGAGAAGCTATGACGTTCGTTTAAATTTGATTCGTCAGCTCTCGTCAAGATCTAGCTAACCTTACTCTCTATAATCTAACATTAGTGTAAAATAGGTACATATAGTGAATTTATGGTGTTAAAGTAAAAAAAAACTGGCGGCGATTACCGCACGAGTAACTTCTTTTTGTTTACATTGAGGTTTCAGAGGAATTGAGCTTAGGTCGGAAATGAGCTCCCTACCAAGGTTTACTCTAAAGACTATAGTATCGGGTTGTTCAAGGAAGAAGTTATTTGATTTTCGAAGGGTCAACAACGTGCGAGTGATGCCTTAGGTGTTGCAAGCGTCCTGCTGACCATCAGGCGGATCGTTAGCTTATTTGCCACCTTAGTCGTATTAAAAAAAATTAAATGCAGCACACACAAAAACCTTACTGAACCTAGTTTGAAACCCATGATTTTTTATAAAAAAATTTACCTACCAAAATAAATGTTTTTTGTTAATAGATACAAGCCGCCAATTTCAGAAAAACTAATCAGTTTTATTTTGGGTTATAGGAATCGACTAAGCAAATCGATCTATTAGTTTAAAAGATATCTGATCCTAACAAACTCATTTATAAAATAGGCGCAAATAATTCCCTAGGTCTCAAAATGTCAAGAAAATCACAACAAAAATTGCTGAAAAGACAAATTCAGCAATTTAGATTTTTGGACTTAGTATAGTAACTTAGCATCCCAAAGAGAAGTTAACAGATAAAACAAACAGACTTTCACAATAATATATTTTAACTATAGCTATAAAGGGATAGGATTACGATTCTTGTCTTATATTGAAACTTAGCCCCAGATGCCTGCGGAGGAATAAAGGTAATTGGATGAATTTAAAATAAATTACTACTATGACCTATGACTTATGGCTGCTATGATTATATACTGAAAATATGGTATAACTTGTGGTTGTTATGAACGTAATAATAAAAAGAAAAACAATAATCTGATTGCTCCTGAAAGATTTCGTTATTTTACGACGAAAAAAAAATAGAGGTTTTGGCATTTATATGTTAGCAGTAAAAGTTTATTCTTCTTAGGGTAATAAAGTTTTTCCTTTTTATTTTTTAAAATATTGTTAAACAAGTTTACACAACGTGAAAACGATGGCAATCAACTAAAAAGGTAGTAAGCAGCAATCCTTTACCTACCACAGTTTTATATATTATATTCTTATACTTATATTCAGCGAAAAAAGCAGTTCGTTTTTAAAGATTTCAAAAAAATACCAAAAAAACCATGAAGACTGTTTATGACATCACATAAGTAAATAGATTTTTAACGCATGGTGCGTTAACAATTAATCCCCAATGACGTCACTAGCCTTATGTATTTATATAAAAGACAAGTCAGTCAGGACGACTCATCAACGCCCAGCCTAAACCGCTATAAGGATAGAAATTTCAAATTTAGGGGGAAGAAGTTTGTTATATATAGAAAACGTCGTTTAAGAACGGATTTTGCTAAATTCGACTCCTAAGTGGGTAAAATAAGGGTTGGCGGTTTGTATAAAAAACCGTCATGTTTTAAAATGAATCTTCAAAAATTGGTATTCAACCTTTTTAGTCCAAACTAAAAATGAGGAACGATACATTTCACTGTTTTTAAAAAATTATCCTATAGGGGGTAAAATAGGGGATGTAACTTTGTATGGGAATCCGGTTTATTTTCTAAATAAAGCCATGAAAATTGGTTTTTTCATATTACATAGCAAATAAAGAATGACGTGCTAGCATTTTTTAAACATTCAACCCCTAAGCGGGTGAAAAAGTGTGGCAAATTTTATATGGAAAATAACGTGTTTATTTACGTAATTTAAATTAACGTGAGTATTCAACTTAAAACTAGGTATAGATGCTCTTCTGTGCAGTTAACAGAACAAACAACCCTGAAATTTTTTAAATTTAACACCTAAGGCGGTGGGAAAGAGTGGCAAAGGTGCGTTTTGTTGACTGCTTTAATGCGTTTAATGTCATAATCCTGCCAAGTTAAAAAGACATAAATTCTGTATAACACAAATCTTGGTTAATTCTTTTTGGTAGGATTACCGCATTATGTACATTATGTCGGTCAAAAAGACGCTACTGTTGTGTGAGTATTATTCTTTTAACTGTCAAACTTACTGATAACTTTGTAAACATGTTATTGAACACTATAAACGAAACAAGTATTTCAGTTTTTGTAAAACTTAGGCCCCTAAGGGGGAGAAAGCGGGTGGCAAAGTTTGTATGAGAAGCAATATTTGTGATGTAAAATCTACTTATAACACATATTATTCAACACAATTGATGTCGCAAGTACTTCAGTGTTTTCCAAAATGCAGTTCCTATAAAGGAGAAAGGGTTGGGAAAAGTCCATATGGGAAATAATATTATCGATCTCAATTATTTCTATCTACATATGGCAATGACCCGACTGACTCATTATCGCCCAGTCCAAACTGCTAAGTATACAAATTTGAAATTAAGCCAAAGAGTTAGTTTTATATTGAAGGCGTCGTTTCAAAAAAAATTTTTAAAATTCAACCCCCGAGGAGACCAAAAGTGGTTTGAAGTATCAATGTGATTTCCTCATTTTTAAAACTTATAATGACAAGCTATGCGGTGGCAAAATATTCCGTCGGTTTTTCAAATAAAACCATGAAAATAAGTATGCCAAATTTAATTTGAAAACATGTTGCTAATTTTTTTTATTTTTTTCTGTGTAGTGATATAAGGCTTAGAGATTTGTATAGTAACTCATTTAAATCCATAAAAATCTTGAAGGTTAAAAATCTTAAAAAATCCTTTTTAAATTAAGCATTGATAATTTAAAGCCCCTACCAATCTATACATAAAAAAACAGTGTCGCAAAGGGCACGAATCATCGCTCAGCTCAAACCGCTGCGGACTGACATTTTGAATTTAGAGGAGGTGTTGACTTAATAATTTTTGAAGGCGTCATTCTTTCGAAATTTAATCCTTATGGGTGAAACTGTGGACAATCAGGGGAAATAATAATTGTATTGTCAAATTTACTCGAAACTTGGTATTATTTCTCAGTAACACAATTAATGTAATATTTGTTTCAGGATTTTTCAAAATTTAACTCCCAAGGGGAAACACACTGTGACAAAGCTTAAATTCAATTATTGGTTTTGGTTTAATTTACTTGAAAGATAATATATATGATTTTTTTTACGGTAAATAACCGACGTCTCTTGGAGTTTTTAAAAATTCAACACTTAAGGAGAAGAAGGAGTAAAAAAGTATGTTTGTATTTGGAAAATTCCATGTTTGTAGTCAAACTTAAATATTAATTTAAACTAATCTGTTCTTTATCCAATATATATTTGAAGCGGTTTTTTTGTTTTCTAAAATTCAACCCAAAGCGGTTAAAAGAGGATTTCATGATACACATGAGAAATAATATTGTTTACGATCAAATTCCCTTGAAAATGAGTGTTATTGCTCTTTATCAAAATCATTAATTATTATTTTTTTTAAATTAATCGATAAAGGGAGAAAGGGGTGACAAATATTAAATTCAATAAAATTCTTGATTTGAAACTTGAGATATTGAGCTTTCATCAGAAATAATAAAAAACGCTTTTAAGGTTTTTTCAAATTTCAACCTCTAAAGGTAGACAGCGTGTTTTGAAGTATATGTGGTTTTGTTAAATATATTATTTTTATAATTTGTTTGAAGTAATAATAATTATATAGTCAAATCTATACAAATTTGGTACTTATTGCCAACACAATTCATAAAACACTTATTTCCGGTTTATAAAACATGTAAGAGGGTAAAGCTGGTGGCAATTTTGTATGAAAAATAACGGTCAAATTGACTACTACTTAAAACTTAGATTTAATGCTCTACAGTACAATTAATAAAACACGTATTTCGGTTTTTTAAAAATTGAACCCTCAACGGGAGAAAAGGTATGCCACAGTTTGTAATGGATATAAAATTTATATGGTCTAATTTAATTGTAACTCAATATAGATGCACTTCATCACAAATATATAGTAGAACACGCAGGTATTTTGTTGTTTCTTAAAATTTAACTAAACTACTAAAATAAAATAGGGAATCAGATAGTTCGTCTGGGATAAAATATATCTATCGTCAATTTACATGAATTCAGGTATGGATATGCTTTTCAAGACAGTTAAACAACGATGCGTTTTGGGGTTTCTAAAAATTCAGTCCCTATGGGGAGAAAAGGTATAGTAGTATAGGTATATTTAAAAGTCGAGTCTACTTATGGCTCGGTGTACATGTTCTTTAACACAATAATCTTCTTAGGAGTATGATAAAGGCATAATATTTTTTTTATTGACTCGCATTGTTCCAGCTCAAATTGCTATGGATAAAAATAATAAATAAAGAGAACGGTTTTCATTTCATGTCGTAAGCATGTTTTAAGTAGAAAACTTTTAAACTTTAAACCCTGGGGAGGTGACAATATAGGGTAAACTTTTGTTAATAAAAAATAACTCTAAAAATCTCAAAGTATATGCGAGCGAAGCCGCGGGCGAAAAGCTAGTAGGTATTATAAGTATTAAGCGTCTTCTCTTTGATTTCAAAAGGAAGTAAGCACCAAACTTTTAAATTTGAATAACTCAAATAGTAGTTATGGAGGAATTGACTAATGGTTCTAATTTAGGTATACAATTAGAGTAATTTTTTCGCAGGCTCTTAATATACTTTGTTTACAATTAACAGTACTGGAATGAATTATTAAAATTATCTTAGTTACGAATTAAGAAGCATGCTCGATGATAGCAGTATACACGCTTGAACAACCAAAAGGATAATATGAATTCCTCATTAATCAGGGTACCCACTCAATTTTGAGTTTTAATTGGGTGATATTGTTATATGTAAAGGGCTGTCCAGTCTAATTAGAGATATCTCTATTGTTGCAAATACCCTGAAGCAATATTTGCTGACCAAAAGTCTGACACACTGTTTTGCCAATCTTGTTTTAATTGTAAATAAAAATTCCTTTTTTTAAAATAAAATACCTGGAAGACCGAGCTTTGCTGGTTTTTTTTAACAACGCGATCTATTGTTGAGTAACTTAAGTGTTGCTGTGTTAGTTAAAAAAAACTGGTTGCCTGTAAAGTCGGTATACGGGCGAAAGTTTTACGTGACAATGATTTTATGTCTGTCTCTCTCGCTCTTAGGCCGGCGCGTGCCTCTCACTCGCTCTCATTGTGAGCGCATAACGTGAGCGGAGCGTAACGCAGTTTCTTGAAGTGTCACCCGGCAAACCAATTTATAAGACGTTGTCACGTCAATAAAAGTATTACTACTCGCCAATAGACGTCAGAAAGTGTCAAAATTTTAGTTTATCATTGCCTGAAAACTCGGATTATACGATGTTTTCTAAAAAATAAACCTAGCTACTACATTCTAAATTTCATGACAATCGTTGGAGCTGTTTTCCAGATTCAGAACATATATATATATATATAATATGAAACTATTACTTTTAGGTAGGTAAATGTAAAGAGCAGATGCTTTATTAATTGATAAAACAATCATAAGTCAAAAAAAGTAGACCAGGTTCAATTTTTTTATAATAAGGTAATAAAGTTTATTATACATATTTTCTGATCGTATAAAAAACATTGTATGCAATGCAGAATTTTTTTAGATAAGGAAGCTGAGAGAAGAATTCAGTTAGGCTGAGCAGTATTCAGAAAGAGACGCTACGTCTTCACGTCGCCTATACCTCAATGTTTACCTATACTTTATTACGTCTTGCCTGTTATGACCTACGGCGCGGAAACTAATAATAAGTCCAATCCACAAAGTTAAAATCGCTCATATCCTTCTTTGAAGGATATAATCAGAAATAAGAAGTACCGACGAAGGACTAAAGTCACCCACATTGCTCATGGGTCGTATATGTCTCAGGTACGGTGATCACTGGCGCGCTCGTTGTTCTAGAGTGGGAACAAAAAATTAGATTAAATATTGCTATATTCTTAGCAGCAGTGTGTCACAACACAGTCGGTAAGTGAGCATCAACTTTGTTCATTACTACTACAATTTAACTGAGTGGTCTCTATTAGCAACAGTTGTTGAATTAATTTTCGTATTTCAAATTTTCTACGAGAAGTATTAAATCAATATTTGGGATCACATAAATAAAACACATTTTGAAGTTAGAAGTAGTATTAAGTTAGAACTTAACTAGTGTCTTACATATTATTTAAAAAAAAATATCTATACTAATACATATGTATAATATAACTAAGGGGTTTGTTTATTTTTTTTTGTTTAAAAGCGCTTTTTGTTCTGGAAGTAACAATCGGATTTAAAAAATTATTTTTTCATTTGATTGCCCAATTCTTAAAATAATTCAATAGATCAGTCAAGTGCGAGTGCCGCAGCAATTTTTATATCGTAGGCTAATAGGGCTCCGTTGGCTTTGGGTACGGAAATTACGATTTTTGGACCCATCATGCACAGCAACTTCTCATGTCAATAAAGTTGTCACATAGATCATGACGTAAGTTTCGCAACCATAAGTTTAGTCACTATTGTGTAAAAACAAAATTAAACACATATAACATTTTTTATTTTTTAAAATAAAAATACTACAATATGTGGAGGTTGATGGCTTGTAATCAATCCCTAATTAAATCGAAAAAAACAATTACTACAAAAGCATACATTGAAACTAAGTTTGAATCATTCGTTTACAATTCATTATCCTTTTAGAAGCATAACTTTCGTAACACTTTAGTTTTAACGACGCATATTAGTGAAGTTAGGTGTAATAACATATTTTAAAAGCTGCAAAAGCAACTTCAGCACTAAACTTTAGTGGGTGGTTGTTTTTTATAGCCAAGTTTTGTTACGCTAAGTTTTTTACATAAAGTTTAACGATGTAAAAGAAGATTAGGAATATTTTACGATATGTAGGTATTCATAGGTATTTTATGTACATTATATCGATTTATAATCCATGTTTAAAGAGACACCTAGTGAAACGGACTTACTTTTATTATATTATTTATCTAATAGTTTAAGGGTAAAATCCGTCATAATTAAAGATTAACTAGTCAAAATCTAGCTATGCTAATTATAATTTGTCAAAAAAATGTTATATTTCGATATTTTTTCGTTTATATCAGTTACGTACATTACTGCCGCGGCCCGCAAACGCAACATAACCGGGCTATCGTAAGCACAGCCAAGACACGCATCACAGAGTCCGGTTATGCTCAGTCGTGGCCAAGGCTTGTATATTGCCTTTCTCACACATGCGTGTAAAAAAACTAATTATATTGACAAATGCATTGACAATAATAAATATAGTTAAGGTAATTTTGTCGCCAATTCACCGCGTTCAAATGTCGATTATTTTTTTTTCTTTTTTAAATTAATTTAATGTCGCGCTTACGAGTTAAAATAAATTAAGAGAATAATAATAATAACTCTTTATTTCAGACAAAAAGAACCATACAATGAATTTAATACAATAGACAGCTAAAAATAAACTAAAACAATATATAAAACATTAGCTGGTTATACAGAAATGAGACCTAGCTAGATCGATTTTTGTGTTCCTGAAAACTGTATATTGTAAATGTTATCAAAATCATTAGAGAGCAGTTTTGAAGAACGCGATTACAAACAAATATGTATATATATATATATATATTTATGGTTTAATAGTATAGAATTCTATGAATGTCATCGCGTGTCTTACAAAGCTAGCTATCATTAAAACGGTCAGCTAATTTAAGAGGTTTTGGTCTGCGAAGAAGAAGTGAATTGACCTTCTTTTAGTGATCAGCAAAAATTACTAAATTATACACCAGGATGTGATATTAGTTAGGCTTAAAATTGATGTCATAAAAAATCAAATATATCTGCAGCAACATAAGTAAGAGAGCAGCAAATCGTTATTCAGATTATATCAAATTTTGACAAGCTGTAAAGTTAATTTAATAAAAAAAAATAAAAAAAAAGTACCAAGTTACGTAAGCACGTGACTTGATTACTGGTCCTCACCGGCCGCTACTCCGGCACGCTTCGCTCGACTCGTGAGCTATTTATACAAACTAGGTGCTCATCGCTGCTACGTTCCTTGCTACCTTATTATACTTAGTTTAGTGCTCGCTCTATTGTATTATGCCTTTATAGCGTCCATGGGCTGTGGTGACTGCTTACGATCAGGCGGACCGCAAGCTTGTTTGCCACCTTAGTAGTATAAACAAAAATCCTGCTGACCAATTATAAATTTTGTATGAAGATTATAAATTTTGCAAAAATATACATTATGAAGCTGACCAAATATCTAGTTATTTTCTGATAATCATGGATTTAGTTGCTGACCACTGGTAGGTTTTTTACGGCCGACAAAAACATATTATGCTGTCAAAATAACTTTGTAGCTAAATTGTCTTGCCTAATATTTAAAAAAATATAATTTATTTACTTGCCTTTATTAAATATTGGTAGTTTCTCTATGGTATGGTAAACCTCTAAAATAACAATAAACCTGAGAATGAGATGGTTCAAAATTTTAATTAAGAATACGCACATATTCCGAAATTTAAAAGCAGCATGTAAAGTTCCTTCATCCATCCTTTTGTCTGTGAAATGTAGAAAAGGCTTCTGAAAGTTACCCTTTTCCACACGAGTGTTCTATTGAGCTGTTTTTTTTGTGAAAAAATTAATACTTAAAGAGGATCCGACTTTTGTATACATTAGGGTTCAGACATTTTTATAAGTGGCGAGAATCTAGCAATTTGCCAAAATCATTTTATTTATGAATATGCTTATTTTCCTTAATGTGTTTTATTTTATCAGTTGCAGATGAAATCTTGTACGCAACTGCACAACATTCATTGGTATTTTTGTAGTCGCGCCATGTAAAAATTATCTTCATTTCATAACAGTTAGTAAGTTTTATTTACATAAGAATACTGACAACGCAAATCGCTTATTAAATTTATACTTCTAAACTTAGTGGAATAGTCAATAGACTATTCACGATCCAAAACTCGCAAGCCGTATCGAGTCTTTAAATCTAAGGAGAGACTTTGCCTCCCTTTGTGTGTTCTACCGCTTGTACAATGAGATGTGTTCTGATGAATTGTTCGAAATGATGCCTACGGCTATTTCCTACCATCGCGTTTCCTCCCGCTAACGCTTGGGTTGTGGAATAAGCTCCCTGCTAAGGTTTTCCCTAAGGACTACAGTATGGGGTTCTTCAAAAAAGAAGGTATTAGATTTATGAAGGGTCGGTAACGCGCGAGATATACCCCTGGTGTTGCAAGCGACCATTGGCAACGGTGACCTCTTACCATTGTGCGGGCAGTAAGCTTGTTTTACACATTGGTGGAAAACAAAACTAAGAAAAAAAAAAATTTTCTATTTTGCCAAATAGGGTACGATTTTCCAAAAAAGGTGAAATTTAATTGGTATTACAATTTTCCCTTAGCTTCAAAATTTACAGATTTCCACAAAAACTTTTAAACACCATTATACTCCCTATAATCCAGTGCAGCAGTTTGAACTGTGCGTTGATGAATCAGCCAGTCAATTAATATAGTAAATAAGAAATGTTAGCTTCGTTATAAGAACTGAGGAGAGTTGCCGTTGTAATATTTATTTCAAACACATGGCTTCATATATGTTTTTCCCAGAGTTTCCTTCCAGATAAGGCTCACATCCATTTATACAATCATCATACATCACGTCACCTAATAAATGTTTTCTTTTACCTTTTGTTGCCTCAGCCGTTCTATGTCCGTATTACTAGGCATATCCTGCAAAAAAGGAGGCTTGAGCCATAGTCCACCCCGCTGGCCCAAAGTGAATTGCCAGACGTCATTCTACAATAAGGGGCCACTCGACTGCTGTTAGTGTTTTCAATCCGCCATAATAAGGCCATGAAATTTTACAGATCTTTGTTTACCTATTATTGTTACAAGTCCACAAGTTTTAGTGTTGTTGAGTCTTTCGGTGTGTCTATGAGGGCTCGAATCCGATATGAGGACATACGGAAGAGAACTAAACTTACTGCCATAGCTCGCAGAACAAACAATCTGAAGTAGCAGTAGGCTGGTCATGTCAGTCGGAGGACCGAAGGTCGATGGGGCAGACGTGTCCTAGAGTGGATACCGCTGGATCCGAAAATGGCGCGCAGTAGAGAAGTCTATTGTTCAGCAGTAGTGGCTCATTTAGTTTGTTTTAAGTATAATAATATATTACATTTGGTGACAAGGGTCTAATGATGCATCCTGGAGATGTAAAGTGGAATTCTTCAACGGTTTCTAGTTAACATCTCGAGTTTCTGGTCATTTGTATTGTTTTAACTAATCGAATATATCGCCCATTGTGAAAGTAAGATCCTTATAAGATCCATCTCAGCGTATGGCTGGCATAAAAGGTCTCGGGTTCGGTTCGCGGAAAGGGGCAAACGATATTGATTGAAATATGTTAATTGTAAAGTTTTCTTGACTCTGGTTTGTGCCCGGCACGGCGATAGTTCACAAACTATCACGTTTGTGCGACGGAGTACCATTGGTGAAACATACATGTTACGGGCATAAGTTAGTAATATCTCTGACTACCCCTTCGAAGCAAGTATCGTGATGATATGATGTATTTTCATTACCTATTATCACGTCATCCACAATTGAACAGCCTTTGGTTTAATTAACCTGTCCTATTTTCGATGAAATAAAACGAGTTGACACAGAATTTTATATGGTGATGTTTTAGTTGTGAGTGTTGTGACCGTATATACCTTTTCTTAAAATTTTGACGATTGTAGTCCTTTTTGTTGATAACTCATACATAGTGTCGTTTGAATTTCAAGTATTTCACAGGAGCGTTCAAACTTTGCAGACAAATTCGATCTGTTGGAATCTAACGGTGTGTTGTGAAACAACGTCGTCATAACTTTGTCCACGCTTCAACACAACACAAAGTTAAACTTGTAATATATTTAACAACTAATTTCTATGTTAAATTCAAGATTGAGTTCATTTTTACCGTGTGTGCATTTATACAAACTTTTTGTTTAGAAGTAACATATCAAATTGTCTGTCCTGGTGAGAAACGAAAAAGTTATATATCATCTACGTATCTACCTACTAAGACAAGTCTTATTCTTCTAAGTCTCCAACCTTTAAGGAGTCATAATTTCTTTTTTTTTCAGTTGGCTGATGCAGCCATTACTGCTCCACTGGGCTTTTGGGAAGAGACTCTAAAGGAGTTTCAGCACATATAGCGCCCAACGCTCAAGCTGGTCGACCCTTCGACCAGCGTGAGCCTCGAACCCGAAGGTGAGTCAGCACCAGGAGGGAAGTTCACCGTTACGCGGTTGCGGTTGCAATTGCGATTGAGTGGGGCCGAGGGCTCTTTTATACCTCGTATATGAGGTAGGCACGTGCGTGCGCCGACGAACCAGGTTTATTAGGGGAAATCGTTGAGACTAATCTCGCTATCCGGATAGCGAGATGGTCGTCTGGGGCCGTTAGTACGTGCCAAAGCCGCCTAACAATAGTTTTTCGCCGTGCCGAGGTCGATTGGGGGGATGATAGGTTTTGGATTGCACAATTAATCAATTTGGGTCATTTTATATACGCTCGAAAAAGCGGACTGCCAGGTCTTTGAAGTATTGGGGAATCGTGGGGAGCTCAAAGTCCCTGTGTAGGTCCGTATTCCGGACGTACCAGAAGGCTCTGGAGGCCGCTCTGAGGAAGCGGTTTTGGAGGGTCTGAAGTTTATGGAGATTGCGTTTAGATAACGCATAGACGACGCATAAACGACGCTAGCATATGCTAGTATGGGGTGGATGCAGGTGACGTAAAGAGTCAGCTTATTTCTAAGCGACATCTTACTGTACTTGCCTATCATGGTACATAAACGACCGAGGAAACAAGCGGCTCGGTCTGTAACTATTTTGGTGTAATCGCGGAAGTTCAAACGCCTATCCAGGGTCACACCGATATATTTGGCCTTGTTTTGCCAAGAAATGGCACGGCCGAAGAGTGAGAGAAAAGATGGTCGCAGAGGGCGGCCTGCAGAGCTGTTGCCGGGATTAACTTCGATTTTCCATTTCCGAAACCATTCGCCTAGGGCGGTGATTGTGGATTGGAGTCTCTTAGTGATTCGACTCACTTACCTATCAGCGGTGTAAATAGCGGTATCATCCGCAAAGAGGGCTCATTGGGTACCTATCGTTATAGGGATGTCGTTTGTGTACAGAAGGTACAAGATAGGGGCGAGCACGGACCCTTGTGGGACTCCTGCTTCAATGGGACGGGGGAAGAGGGAGTGCCTTTGACTCTATAGCGAAAGCTGCGGTTCGACAAATAGTCTCGTATGATGAACACGAGGCGGTCTGGTGACTGATAATTGTACATTTTATACATTAAACCGTTGTGCCAGACTTTGTCGAAGGCTTTCGCTACATCGAAGAAGACAGCACCCATGTGACGAGGCTTACCTAATACTGGTTGGAAGCCACTGAGAAAATGTTCCGTGAAATGGAGGATTTGGTGGACGCACGAGTGTTTGGCGCAAAAGCCAAACTGCTCGTCGATTAAGATGCCTCTGGAGACTATAGCGTTCCGAAGGCGAGCGAGGAGGAGGCGTTCATAAAGTTTACCAAGAGCCTTTAGTAAACTTACAGGGCGGTAGGAGAATGGCTCGGTTCGAGCTTTCCCTGGCTTATGGATGCCTATAATAATTGCATCTTTCCATTGAGAAGGAAAGGTGCAATTTTCGATAGCAGCGTTGAAGATCGCTACTACAAGGCAGATAAGGGGAAGAGTGAGGCGCTTTAGGATATCATTAGAGATACCGTCTGCGCCGGGGGCGTAGGTCTTGATGACCTGTTTGACTTCGTCGACAGTGACTGGGGGCAGAGAGAGAAGTTCTGCGCTCCACTTCGCCGTCTACCTCGCGCACGTGGTCAGGATCGAACGGCTGTGTGCTTAAGGCTGGTCTTAGAGGCTAGACGCTAGGCAATCTGCTTTTTCGTCGTCATCGAACGCGAGAACGTTGTTGGGACGAGCTAACGGAGGGAGGGAGTTAAACGTGTCTGATTATAAAGCTCTGGCTTGGCGCCACTAAGCTAGATGAGAAGGAGAGCACTTGTCTTGAGCACTCGTCAATGGTGGCGGTCAGGTGGCTGGTGAGCGAGTCGATAGCTACGTTTAAATCGTTCACGGAAGAGATATTACTGGGAACGTGATCTAGACGTGGTGACCTGGGGTTTTCGAGTAATTGCCCGAATTTATCCCAGTCCGTCACGGTTCTAGTGCCGGTAGGAGTGTCCGATGGGGAACCTAATGGAAGGAGGACAGGATAGTGGTCCGAGTCAAGTTCGTCAAGCACCTCTATAGAGCGTAAGCTTAGCCTTACATTCTTTAAAAGTGCTTTGTCGAGCATGACAAGGCTTTAGAACCCTTGTAGACCCGTTTTAACACAGACGGGTAGAAAATATCCAATTCAAAAATTCTGCCGACCGTCATCCGGCACGTGTACCGGTATAGTGTACTCATTGTAAAGTGTAACAAACTTTCCTAACCTGGTGGTCAAAAATCAAAACTAAGGACGCCATATGGAAATGGTGTGAACAACCCAAGGTTAGAGGGTTAGAAAAGTTTGTTGCACTGTAACCTATACAAAACACGTGCGGTCTGTTAATTTATTGGTCCAGCGTCGGGTAAAAAAACGGACGGCTACAAGGGCTCCCAGAGCCTTTACAGTATTATATAAGTATCATTTACTACTTACAGTCAAAACAGAAATAAAGTCTGTAGGTAAGGAAAAGTAAACATCCCATATATTTTTTTTTTTTAAATCTTATTACACTTTGGCCAATTCCCATCAAGAATGGCAAGCAAAAAAATTCCGTAGCCACCTACTTTAAATAAATCTTTGAACATTAACCATTACTTTAAAATATAGCAACAACAGTGGTTAATCAGATCTCCTTTTTAGGGTTCAGTACCCATAGAGTCCCAACGGAGCCCTATGACTAAGCCCACGCTGTCTGTCTGTTTGTCTGTCCGACCTTTAAAAGGCTCTATCTTTTAGACCGAAATAGGTAGAAACCTGATTTTTTCACAGAATATGTGTTATAATGGGGGATTATCTAAGAAATAATAAAAAGTTTAAAAAAAAATTAAGACGGACCCAAGCAAATACTATTTTAAATTACCGGTACAGCGCCATCTAGCTTATCATTTAGAGAAACAGTAACACATTTGTTTGTTGGAAACGATATTCAAAGTTAAGCAACGTCGGGCTTGGTCAGTGCTTGGATGGGTGACTGCTTAGCGGCACACTATTTTTTTTCGTTTGTGTTTGTAAATTACGTAAATGGTGGTAGGTACGGAACCCTCAGTGCGCGAGTCCAACTCGCACTTGGCGGGTTTTGGAAAGAAAAGTTTAATAGCGCATAATTTTCAAAACGCAACATCAAACAAAGCAGACTTGATTCAATAAACAAAATACATTTCAAAACGTCTTTATTCGATAAGGAGCCAATCAGTTGATACGCGTGGATGAATCTTATTAGAATTTGTAATCCAATTTCACGCTCATGGACCCCGAATTTGCGCCTTTTATTCATTTTCAACTTGTCTTGATTATAAAAGAAATTTCTCTAATTAATATCAGCTTAAGGTGCGTCAAAAACAGCAACTGAACACTTTTCAGTGGAAATTAATTTTCCGTTAAATATGCGTCTAATAAGTTCTTTAAGAGCAGTAAACGTTAATTACAAATTTATTTTTAGCCTTTTTTTAGTATGAACAATGCTCAGTTTGAAATCTTGAAAATTGTTTTTAGTGAATGTTTGAGTAGAAAACGTAACTAATACTTTTTTTAAATTTATTTATTATTAGTTTACATCTAAAGTTTACAGAAACTTTGGACAAAATACCGAATATGCTTTTAGCAAATCTTACATATATATATATATATATATATAGGTATGTATGTGTTAAAACCAGATATGATCTTGACGTGATGCTCTTGACAGAGCGATCGTAATCATCTCTTGCCTAAATGCTGCTCTACTCAATTATTGTTTAGTGAATTACATAAGATATCGATATGATCGAGCCAACGTTTACAATCACCTTCCACAATACTTTAAAAAAGCGCCATCTTAGGCACTAATTGATATTTTTTTAAATGTCTCAATATAAGGGATGGGCAAATATGATGAAATTTTTCAACTTTTGATTTTTTTTTTAATAATATGAGTTATCATAAATATAAACTGTAGCTTAGCTCAAAATTCAAAAAAAACAAAATGTATTGATTTGTATAAATATGGCTTGTAATGATAACATTATATTAGGTAGGTACTACTTCTACTTACACACTTTTTAGATTAGGTATCTAAGAAATTTTAATGTAAAATTTTTAATTAAAAAATAAATAAATGTGTATAATGTGTGTGTTTATATATATATATGTATAAAACGCAGGGCATAAACTATATCGAAACCTACTTACTGCTGAAATAGTTTTCTTCTAGAGTAAAAAACAATCAATTTACACATTTACATATCGAAGCGATAGTTATTATAGGTACGTATATCCATATCTAAATTAAGTTAAGCCATAGGAAATGAATTACAGGACTCTCCCTCACAAATAGTATTCCTTCTAGCGATAGGGAGGGCGCGTATTCTAAGGTAATACGCAAGGGTTGTGGGTATGCTGTATTCACGGAGTATATCATCATTGTGCATCATTTAGTGTGTCACTAAAAATCTTTTGTGACAAAATTTATCAAATTCACTGTCGCCATTTTTTTTTATTTAAGTACTTTTTAGGAAAAAACAAACTATGATTTTAGTGTGATCAATGATCATTGATATTGCTAATACCTACTCGTGTAAGGTACTTCTACAGTGGACTTTATGGATATACATCCTTATTAGCTTTATACGACCCCACTGTTGGGGCTGGGCCTACAGTGATTTGGGTCATAGTCTACACGCGGGCCCATTACGGACTTCACATATGTCTTTCATTGACGTATGCAGGTTTCTTCACAATGTTTTCCTTCACCGTATAGCCAGTTGTGTGAATGATCAATGCCGTTGAGTAATTAAGAAAAAGACTTATTGGTACACGCCGGGCTTAAACCGCCGCCACTCAAGACACAAGGTAAATCGTAACCCCTCGGCCACGACCAACTTTTTTATGGATGTACGCATCAGTCATAATACAATTAGAAAACCATCCAAGTGCGAGTTGGACTCGCGCACCGAGGGTACGTACCTATCACCATTTACATATTTACAAACACGAACAAAAAAAAGTGTGCTGCTAAGATTCAAAGTACTGACCAAGCCCGACATTGCTTAACTTTGAATATCGTTTCCAACAAACAAATGTGTTATTGTTTCTCTTACTAATAAGCTAGATGGCGCTGTACCGGTAATTTAAAATCGTAATGGCTTGGGCCCGTTTCACACTTGGCTGGTTATAATTATTTGTTGTTATACTTTAGATTTCACACTATTTTTCTTTGCAAATTTGAAGTTTGTATGTATTACTGTTTTTACAATAGAACAAAAACAACAAACATGTGTTTCTTGTATGAGGACTCCCCTAACAAATATGTCACTGTTTCTCTAAATAATATTACTAGCGTTGTCCCGTTGTAGATAGTGTCCTACCGGTATTTAAAATGGTTATGGCTTTGGTCCGTCTCACACTTGGCCGATTTTTATTATTTGTTGTTATACTTTGTAGTTCACACTATTTTTCACTGCAAGTTTGAAGTTTGTATGTATAACTGTTTTTACGATAGAACAAAAACAGCGAAAATGTGTTTCTTGTATGAGGACTCCCCAAACAAATGTGTAACTATTTTTCTTAATACTATTGCTAAATAGCGTTGTACCTGTAATTTAAAATGGTAATGGCTTCGGTCCGTCTCACACTTGGCCAATCTTTATTATTTGTTGTTATACTTTAGAGTACACACTATTTTTTACTGCAAGATTGAAGTTTGTATGTATTACTGTTTTTATGATAGAGCAAATACAACAAAAATGTGTTTCTTGTATGAGGACCCCCTTTAATTTTAACTTTGTACTCTTTTTTAGATAATCCCCCATTATATATTTTGACAAAAAATCAGGCTTCTACCTATTTCGATCTATAAGATAGAGCCTTTTATGATAGAGACAGACAGCGTAGGCTTAGTAATAGGGCTCCGTTGTCACCCTCTGGGTACGGAACCCAGAAAATAAGTCAAATAACTTCTTTTTAATTTAGAATACTTTCGGATGCCATTTTCCCAAAGTATCGTTTGATAGTCGTTAAAACATGTTAACGACCGTCCGGTCCTACTCCCTCTTAGCCCCGCCTCCTCTCTTTACAACTTTATGTGCATCCTAACCCTTATAATAAAATGCTGGTTGTAAACAGATAATAAAAGGAAAATACTCGCAAATATTCAACGGACATTTAAAAGACGCTAGTAATAAACTATTTAAAAGTACAAATTACTTTGTTAAAAATATTTTGTTATTTCAGCACAACAACCTTTTCTGACCTTCTGATCTTAGGTTTTTGGTTCGCTAGTGTCGTTGTAAGTTCAATGATATTAATATCATATATTTATGTTATCCCCACAATCTATTTATTTCATAAGAGCTTTTTTTATTTACACTTATATTAACCTAAATTTTATATTAAAACGATAAATTGCTTAAAATAATGTAACGAGTCACATACATTGTCATAGGCACGCTATTTTTTTCTGAAGTCTATATATACTTTAGCCGTCAACCGTACATACCATAATTTTTTCATAGTTCTACAATATGAAACACTAGTTTATAACCTTCTCTTTTCGTATTGTCATCTCGTAGGAAAATCAAAATCAAGGAAAATTCAATTTAAAGGGTTCGTATGTCAACTAGAAACAAATAACGGAGTACCGCTTTAGTTGAAATTTAGTTACATGAAGAAAAGGAAACAAAGTCACGTAGTTTACATGATACGAACAAACTTGTATGCAGTACAGGTAAGGGGGGGCGCTTTGGTCTGACGAACAAGGTTGTCCCTAGAATACACAAACGTTTCAATCGTGTATCTTAAAAGATTTATAATGCTTTCGTTCTAATATGTATCTGCAATAGATTCACAACAACTTACTAGAACTTTGGAGATTGTATGATAAATTGTGAACCTTCAATGGGGAAACATATAAATACTTTTATTTTAGATTTGTATGAAAAAGTTGAAAAGTTTCAATACTAAAGAAATATTTATAATTGACTAGGTTATTACCGCGAACTCGTCCGCGTGGGCTTTTGACAAAAATAAAGCTTTTATCTGTTTATGGTTATACTTACAAAAATATCGGAGTTCTCAGACAAATTTTTATTTCCTATTTAGTCTATAATGGATGATGAGTCCGACATAACTTACTACTATGATAAATTAAGTGCAAAAATATTTATGGTCATTATAATTGCATTTTCTGGTCGTCTTGGATACTCATATATCTGAACAATACACGCGTCACAAATATAAATGTGACATTGATGTTCATCCGTATCTATTATATTTTTTTTGTGACACACTGCTATCACTACCAGACAACTTTGAGTAAAATATAATTTTATATTTTTACGCCATAGCAGGATCTGTGGTTGGTATGTTAGTAAGAGTAGTAAGTATTGAGACTCATATATAAGAGATATAGGATAGGGCTCCGACAAGCTGTCACAGACTTCGTCATTTAGAAACTTCACTAATGTAGTATAGTATTATATGATTGTGCTTATGTCATGATGGTTTTCATATTTGGTCAGTCGGATAATTTCGTAGTAACTGTAGTCATCCAGTATGGCCATGTATCATAAACTTTATTTAGTTCTTTACATATATATATCTGTCAATTAGTTATGTACATCTATGTGTATGTTCATTGAACTTTTCTGTGTAGTCACGTTTTTATTATTTTAATTGTTTTCATTTATTATTTCATTCATTACAATTAATATCTAGTATTCTATTTCTCCTAATTTTATTTCATCGACATTATTATACTTTTATTTATCATTTTAATATTCTGTAACTTATGTATGTCACGGTAAATACTGTTACGAAGGGGAAGAAACACAAAAATTTGTTGACAAGTGGACAATAACAGAGATTAGAAACGGCTCTCAAACCAAGTCTTCGATATAACGGATTGGCTGAAGCAATGTATTATTGTAGGTACCTCGTTGTTTTTTTACTAAAATAATAAGTTTGATTTTACACCTTAGTGATATCAAGTAAAAAAAAATATACATCCGATCCTACGTCCTAATTAATAATGGTCTTTATATAAATAATTAATTCTTTTAGAACATAATTGTATAGCATTTAAACCTCCTAGTGACTTATAAAGTCCTAGTACATCAATAAAAAACACAAATTTTAATAGAGTTAAGAAATACAATTTAAAAAATATATTTGTACATAGGAATAATCATTCTTCGTTTATGACTACCTGAATTTTAGAGCGTTTCAAGAAAATATAGCGTAAGCATGCCATACGCAGCTTCATTATAATGTCAATAAAGTTTAAAAACAGGTTAAAAAATAGTAAATCAGGTTCAAGTCCTGGCTCGAGGGCTAATTTTTGTCTGTAAATTTGCTATAAAAATATTTTTTATGAGACTTACTTTTAAACAGTGTCATAACGTGCAGGCAAAGACCTTAATTAATCCCGCGAGCTTTTTCTTTGTAAATTTCCCTTTTTTCAAAGCAAACCGCGCGTTCATAGAACTCATGGCAGTAATATTAAAAAATTCACATTATATTTTTATTTATTGACTCGCAAATGTGATGAAAAATATTGTGGGCGGTACGGAAATTACAAACTTGAGTCGTAAAAGCCTTTGACCTTCGGTCTTAGGCTTTTAAATAGCCCATCGTTAGTAATTTTCTCCTTACCACCCTTTATACATAATGTACTATTTTACACGTACTCGTAAACAGTGTCATTACGTGTAGGCAAAGCGGGTGCTAAAATCTTAATTACTCCCACGGGCTATTTCCGTGTAAATTTTACTTTTCTCAAAGAAAACGGGCGTTCACAGAACTCACGGGTGGTAATGACACCATTTATCAAGATGTAAAAAAAGCTGTGTACATTATTAGCGAACAATTGCAAAATTTAACTTCAGTCAAAACTTATTAATTCATGAATTTCACCAGATATCTAGCAGCATTTGGCGATGTCATTGTTTTTTGTACTTCTATTCCGACATCTCTTTTATGTTTTGGTAAGTTTAATTACTTGTTCACTGTATATTTTAATTTATTTACTTGCAAATGTGATAAAAAAACATTGTGTGTAACATTGGTGGTACGGATGTTACAAAATTGAATCATAAAAAAAATCTAAATAGCCTCTCGTTAGCATTTTATAAAAGCCACACTTAATATACATTATAACATTTTCTAAACATAGATATTTCAAAAGAAAATGAATTTAGACGATCACATCACTTTAAAAAAAGTAAAAAAAATTCATAAGTTTAAAATCATTTGTATTCAACAAGGGTTAAATATGAGTAGCATGAAGCCAGCCTGACTGAGCACGCGTTACCACCTTCGCCACATAAATCATAGCAGATTATCCTGTGAGGTGACAGAGAGCAGCGGATCATTCATGAATAATTTAAATCTCGCGATCGTATTATTCTACGAGATAAAACCCACGAAGATGTCTAAATAGACATTCTGTTAGTGGAAAAATAAGTAAACCCGTTCACTTTCATGTTTAAATTAAAATTCCGAATAAATAGATTAATATCAATAAAATAAAATAAAAAAATGTGTGTTTCAGCTCCGACACACGACTGGGGTTTTTTATCTCTCTCTCTCGGTACTGGTCTCGTTCTCAAAACTCCCAAAAACCAAGGTACAAGGTGTTGTTCCTTGCAGTTTCCGAAATAAACTACTTATCACATCTTTTTCATCATTCAGCTTTGTCATCCAAAATAAAGATCCTGATAAGTTCTATCACTTCTGTCAGGAAGCTACTAGTCTACGATCAATATTTAACGAGATATAGCCTTTCCTAGTTTGACAGCTGTCATCCGTAGTAAAAGATCCTGATGAGATCTATCACTTCTGTCAAGAAACTACTAGTGTACGATCAATATTTTACGAGATCTCTCTGTCTCTCTCTCTAAAAAATAAATAATAGTATATATAATATATAAGATAGGTGGAGAAAGCATTGGGAAGGGTCAGCTTTAATTTTCATGAAAGAGTAACGCTCGATTTTTAATCACGACTTGATGCACCATCTAATTGAGCTGAAATTGGCAATGTTTGATTTCACACATTTGACACAATCAGTGTTCATCAGTGATATGTCAAGGATAGTGGAAGAAATGAAGAAAGACCTAGGCTCCTTATTCCGAAAACTTTTAAAGTTCCCATGGGATAACTATAACCGAATTCAACTTATACGATCTATAGCAACAGTTTGCTATAGCAAATTCCTTTAAAATAATCACAATATAACTACGTATGTTATGCTTTGGCATGATCAAAAAGTTGCCGGGCGAATCTAATAAATTTTAGGTTTTAAATAAACTTTATTATATTACTATATTCACAACAATCAGTTTAAATAACTTCACTTATTTGCAACTAAGCTAATCAAAAATTTAATTTTAATGCTTTATTTCTAAAAAATAGGATATCATATCACTTTTTTGAAGTCAATAAATTACAATTTACTATCGTTTTAAAGTCAAAATGTCATTCTGGCAGCAGTTTTTCATTTTAATTAATCAATACACATTGTTTAGTAAATTGTTTCAACAAAAACTTATTAAATCCCATACATTCTTTATCAAGTAAGTCAATCAAGGTAGTCTTTAATTGTATAATAGGCTTTTTTGACACGTTTCTGTTTTAGAAAATCTTTAAATTTAATTTACATATTTCTGCAGGATTTTTATTTTAAAAACGGATTCATTATCTTTTAAATGATTTATCTATTTTAACGTCTCTCTAAAATCATGCTATTTTATATGCAGTAACACTTCAAAACAAAGCATATAGCTTTGTGTTCAGATTCTTTGAATCTTTGAAAATGAAAATCAAAGAGCTAGATAATTGGAAGCGATTTTTTAGTTGACTAGTCAGCTAAAACTACAGTCGGCCCATTAATAAATACACCGTAAAACTTTAGTCACAACAGATAATTAATTAATTATGTATGAATATTATATATATATTTACATCTGACTTATAACTTTTACCGTTTTATTTATTACTCGCTTTTGCCGGTGGTTCCAAACGCCCTAAATTCAGTATTCGGTGTAGGATTTCAACGGGAACTCCTCAATTATAGAAAAAGACTCACACTTCACATTTTCAAGTAACCCATGTCCTTCCCCGGGACTCAAACTATCTCCGTGCCACATTTTAACTTAATCGGTGAAGCGGTTTAAGCGTAAAGAGGTAACAGACAGACAGACAGAGTTTCTTTCACTTTTATTATCATCAACAAATCTCATTTACTCGTGTTGTTTTGGTGTAAAACCACAAACTCGAAGCTAATTTCATTTAGCACTACGTGTTTTCACCATAAATTGTAGTCAGCGATGTGATTTACGATAATTCAATTCCAGTGCTAAATCTCATACGAATTACACACGAGAGTTAACGCACCTTAATAATGTTCTGAGACACCCCTAACCTCGCGTCTTGCGACTCGGCAGTTCACGCTTACCGCAGGTTGCTAACACCCATCTAATACATCAAAGTCTAGTTAATGAAATGTTTTCCAAGACTTTGACTCAAAATAAAACAAATTACAATATTTAACGTGTTTATGTTTTATCTTTATTATTTAATTTAACATATTTTATTTATTTTAGAAATATAATTGAAATTTTGACCGTACAATAAAAATTGATTGATTGTTTATGTATCAAAGTTAGATGACTTTGTAAATACACAAAGTCATTTACATATTAGTTCATTATACAAAGTAGAAACTGACTGCACTAACACAAATGTTCATTACCTAAATAATGTTGAGGCGAGGATCGAACCCACGCCCCTAAGTCGCAGCCTCACTAGCATCGCCAAAAGATATTCTTTATTTCCCTACTCTTTTTACAAAACAGATTTCAAAAACGTTGCAATTATTTAGAACTAGTCATAAGCTATCTTTAGAACAGTGTTATGTATTGCATTTAGCATATACCTGTGAGTTGTAGAAAGCGTTTCTGCTAAAAACGGCCTCTTGCACCAATGGCCACCAAAAGAATATTCAAGGCCGTCAATTTTTTTTTAATTAAATATTTTTTGCACATTATATACAGCGCCGTCTGGCCCCAAAGTAAGCAAAGCTTGTGTTATGGGTACCAGAGAACGGATACAAATACATATATGTTAATTTTTTTTTACACATAAATACACCCAGACTCAAGACCAACACAAATGTTTATCACATAAATGCTTGTCCACCGCCGGAATCGAACCCAGCCGGCAGCTGGCCACACTACCAACTAGGGCGCAAACCTAATATTCCTTACAAATATATGTGCCTCTCTAGTAAATTGTAATTTTCATGTCTTTGTTGCTAATGTAAGTAGATGACATACTGCTATTAGATTAATCCCCGTCCCATATTAGTCATGCATCAAAGGACAACAAATAGCATTGTTAAGTGGTGCCCCCAGTGATTCAACTTCGAACAATACGCGGATTATACGCAATCGCTACGTTTGAGAGCTTCTTGACCCATTTCTGTCAATATCAAATTAAGTACTACACAATGCGCGTGGATTTTACTGCTTATAATGTGAAATTGTGAATTTTTAAAGAATAGTAACTATTACTTTTATAAGCTTTAACATAAAAAGCTGATTTTTTCTATCACAGGCTCAACAATACTTCTAATACCTTTAAACGAGCAATTATTGTATACGAACGACTCTAACGATTTTCATGAAATTTAGTATAAATCGATCTAGCTAGGTTTCATTTTTCGAAAACGTTGTTTTATCCGTGTTTTAAGGAAAACTGAAAAAATATGACATATTATAAAATAATACTATTATTTTTACCGACACAGAAACACTAAAACTACTTGAGAATAGATGGCGTTGTTAAAAAAAAAAAACAAGCAGAGCTCGGTCTTCTTCGGTGTATTTTAAATTTTGATCATGGTTGATGTATATTTTTGGTCATTTGTGTTTGGTCAAGTAAAGTGACAAAACGACTTACTTAGTTACATAGGTTTTTGAGTTTGATTGCTTTATTTGAGTAAATGTATTAGTATGTAGTAAACAACCCTGATCAAAATAAAAAGTTACTGACCAAATAACATAACTTTCACTGTAATGCACACAAGGCCTTATATTGTAAAGGTTTATAAATAAGGATGACTAATAAATAATGACAAACCTAAATTAGACAGTAGTTTAGTTGAATCCTAACCTTACAAATTTTCTTTGTATTTCTTAATATATCAAGATTAGAAATGATCGAGCCGTAACATTTTTGTGATAGCTTCCTTTGCTGGTGTTCTCTCTCATACTTCGTTGAATTTTAAAAATCAAGTATAATAAGCTCCTAAAAACCGATACCTACTCCTAAAGAAATTAATAAAATGTGTTCAAAGGAATTTTAAATATTTGCATTCGCACTCTGTTGATTATCAAAAACTAGAAATGATAGGCGTTAAAAAATTGATACATGTGTTTCGACAGTTTTTGTTTTTTAATAATGAAGGGTAGGGAATCTGTGCATGATACTGCAGGGCAATATTCTACCACAAATACTTTTAGTTTTATACTTTTTTAATGAAAAACTTTATCATACTTATATTAAAAACATCCAGCCGCAAGACAAATGCAAAATGCTCTTTACACACTGTGCGGGGATCGAACCCATTTCCTCTTCGGCATTTAAAGAAAAAATATTTGCAATCAACTATAAAATAATTATGGACTTCACTTACGTCTTTTTATTGACATGTTTCACCGAAAAGAAAAAGTATTGGAACAGCTGGACTTCAATTATGCAACTCAGGACGCAAGGCGAAATCGAAACCCTAGGCCACCACTGACTTTTTATTATTGCTAATATTGACGTTTCCACCTTTAAACAGTAGTACAGTAGCTTTAAAATTAAATGTATATAAAAGACAAAGAACCCAAAAAGCTATCAAAAAGAATTGTAAGAGGTGTGAAGTATTCTTCAGTATTTTTAATATCGCCTCGTAGAGTTGCAATAAAAGCGACAAATGCTTACGTCACGAAGCCATCGCTGGCTTTACATCGATTATTTGTAAGTTAAGGTTTTTATGGGTGTAATAGTAAAATATAAAAAAAAAAATTAAAAGCAATGAAGACCTATTTTATTGATTTTTTTATATATAAATCTATAAAATGAAACTCCATGAAATTGTGGAACGTATCTTTTGATAACAATAACTTACATGATTGGTTTCAACATACTTAATTGCTTATTTCGTTGTGCACTGTTGAATATTTTCTAATACCTAATAAGTGTTGTGACTATATCCACTAATATTATAAATGTGAAAGTGTGTCTGTTAGATAACAACGACTAAAATTGACGGATTAGGAAAAATCGAAGTAAAGAAGGTACTTGGAAATTTTATCTGATACAAATAGGTCTTTTGTCTTCAACAAGCTATCAACTGAGAATTGTTATTTAAGTGGGGAAGTCATAGATTTGTTCTTTATAATAGTAAAAAGTAACTCGAAAAACTTCTTATGTAAAAAATAAATACAAAATTTTAATAATTGTAGTTAAACTATAATTTTAAACACGAAAATTTAAACATTATTGACTTAAAAAAAATTCAATTAACTTTTTAATATTTTACAAATACTTAAAATTAGACATATTTTGCAGATTGCATTTATTTGTTTATTATATTTTACGTTTTTTTTTTTTTAGAAGTTTTATAAAATATAAAACTTACGGAGTTGTTTTTCAATAACTACTACTAGACATCTAAAAGTATGACGTCACATTCTCCTAGAGCATTTTCGCCGTATTTATAAAGAGTCGTAAGCGGCGCGGCGTAATTTTCTGAACTGAAAAAGGAGCAATCGGAGAAAAGTTTACTGTTACCGATATATTTTATTAACTATATTTACTTAATAAATATACTTCTTCATGCTAGATAGCTCAGTTTTTTCTCTTTATTTACTGGACGGTTATTTTGATATTACTATGGCAGACCAGAATAAACAGATTGCTATAGGCTTTACATACAAATTATAACAGAACTAGTAATTATTAAGTAATTAAATTAACAACGCAATCTATATAAATGACAACAAAAACATGTTACGAAAAGATATTCCACGGAATAAAAAAACACCAGTATCCTGGCATTTGGATAAAAGTTAATGGTGCTTAAAGCTCGGAAGTAATTACAAAGTAAAAGTTTGTCCGTGGGACCCTACTTTTTTATAAATTAGAATTAAAAGTCAAATAAAACTTTTATGTACCAATATTTCTTTCAGTACTTTTGAACCATTCAACATGCAAACGTACGCTTTAATCTTACGTAGTCCTTTTTTGTTTCGCCATGTCAGTCCGTCTGACTGTAAGTCAGTCATTATTAGTAATTAACACCATTAGTAATTAACACCGCTGAAATTAGGTAAATAGCAAATTATACTAACTATATCAATATGTAGGAAAGATAATATTTAAAAGCTTGACACTTTTTGACACGATTTCCTTTCCACTTCAACTATTTTTCTAAACTTTTAAACTTAATTAAACTTCCTTACATTTATAAAGGTCGGTCCTTAGAAGTGAATTAAGATTTTATTACTATATTCATAAAAAATCGTATTCTCCTCGTGGTTATTTCAGGATTCTTCATTGAGGAGCCCCAACATTAAAGTAAAATAATTGCTTTTATAATAAACATACATAATCAGCTTAGGCTGCAAATCTCAATATTGCAACGAAATGGGAAGTGGATATTTTATGAGGAGCTCGTGACCCAGTCCAGCCTCACCTAGTGGAAACGATAAGCGAAGAATTTTCCAAGCTCCTCTTTGATTAGCACGTTGAACCGTCGGTCTTGGCTGTTCTCATATTTTTACAGCAGTCGTTAAGTCAGAGGGGTTATCGGTGGCTTAAAAACTCTGACAGTCGAGTGGGTACTAGCTTGACAGACGTCCCCAGTTTTGCACTGAGCCAGCACGGTGGACTATAGCCGATGCCTCTTTCTCTAAGGATCTCGTGTAATGTGAGTCAAGCAAAATGTATGAAGTCAAACTTACTTACCTTAGTTTTTTTATGTTTAAATTTTAATTCATACACATTAATACCTAATCAACCACTTCTGTTCTGATTTCCACTTTTATCGCGTATTAAAAAACACAATTGTAAATATCGAGCATTACATTTATTTTCTTGACAAGTTTCAAATTTTAGGTATAAGATAAATAGGTAAAAAAGATATCGCCGGCCACTTAGCTATTAAAATAATTTTTTTATAATCTTTAATAATATAAGTAAAAAAATTGAAATTAAAATATATATAAACATGACTACAGACATTGATACGTACAATAACTGTTACCCTGTGTTTGTTTATAATTAGTTAAGTAAAATTATATTATTGAGTGAAGATATTTCCAAGACACTGCGAAATTAAAGTTTTATATTCAATCGAGAAAATACATTAAAAACTATTATTTTATTAAAAACTCTTACAACGAAATGCAAATATTTGGACAAACTAAAAATTATTCGTTCGATGAAACTTCACAACTTTAGGTAATTGCTGAATATGAAATAAAAATTTCCAATCACGATCGTAGACGAAAGTTTTATATATTAAGCTTTAAGACAAACAATTCTATAACGAATTGTGCAGTATAAACTTACCAACCGACAAAAAATTTTGCCAGACTAAGTTTTTCCATTATGTACTAGTGATACTTAGATAATAAACGTAAAAGGTTGTTAGCTTGTTTGTTCGTTTGGGTGTCTGTTTACTTTCTGATGTGTATTTCAATCCACAACGCAGTATCCAATCCAGCTAAAATTTGGCACAGAGATACTTGAAGAGAAATAAAAGGACAAAGGCTATTTTATATAAATTCTGAAAAATCTAAAAGTTCGTTCGTTAGGAACAACTATAAACGAATCCCGAATCCCAAATGAGCTACAGCTATATCAAACTTCCTTGCTCTATTAAGGGAGTTGCCGTAGGAATCCTATGCTGATAACCAGATTTTAGGTAGACGGAGCCGCTGGTAAAAGATAATTAATGTTCAGTACAACAAATACCCTAATAAGTGGTACCTAGTGTAGGTAATACTCTAAATCGAAATCAAGCCGATCAGACAGGGAAGTCTATAGGCCTGCTCCAATGTATGCAATTAATTCTATTATTAAAATAGATTTTGCAATAAATCATATGAAAAGTAGTAGTATAAAGATAACAGTCAGAGGTAACTAGTAACAGCCAAATCCTAGTGTGCTGGTCAGCCTTTTTTCACCACTCTCTTTAGTTTTACGTGACGGGGGTAAGCCTATCGCTTCAATACTGCTATTGATCCCGTGTATCTGGACTAAAGTGGCTTTGTATATGTCTCATACGTCGTAAATTACCATCTTTTAAGTAATTAGCATTAAAATAAAGTACCTGGGACAGAATAATATAACGCCATTGCCAGTCCTTACGGTCCGCCTGACGGTAAGCGGTCACCGTAGCCTATGGATGCTAGTAACACCAGGGGTATCACTCGCGCTTTGCCGACTCTTCAAAAATTAAATAACATCTTTTTTGAAGAACCTCATACTGTAGTCATGTAAGGTCTCACAGAAGTGACACTTCGGCGCAATACATTAGTAGGTAGTCACAAAACTCGATGTTACTTTACTGGTATCTTACTACATAAACTATTATCTTATTTTTATATAGTTTCGCTGTGGGAGGTTAAAAAAAAAACCAGTTGCACTCCGGGAGTGCCGGCAGAAGTGAAAACCTTTACTCACGATTGGCGCTTAACACCCAAATATGTCACAAAACATGTCTTTGACATTGTCAAGAAATAATAATGTTTGTTTATTTACTTTTTTGACGTAGTTTATTTGACATCGCAATCTGTCATAGAATTAAAATTCCATATCCAACCTCCCTGTACTACTCATAATCGCGAATACTAAAAATAAAAATTATAATAGGCGTGGCATTACGGTTTCCGTCTTACGAATTTCCACGATTAGGACACGTGACCTGACGCGAGTTTATCATTTTTTACCCATACCAAAAAAAGTGCACAACGCCGCTAAAGAAGTTTTCACTTCAAAAAATTAGAGAAGTGATATTAGTGCCACTGTAAATAACAAAATTCGCACATTACGCATTGCGTCATCCACACAAAACAAAAACGTTCGTGCCAATGGACCCTATGAACTTAGGACACACTTTATATTGTGAAATGAAGTTTACTAAGGGTTTGAAAAACATCGCGTTCAAAATAAAATACGTAGCTTTATGTCTGTCTGTGTATATATGCCTTTATACGTAACCGAAGCCTGCATGTATACAATGTCAAAATTTAGTAAACTATTAAATCTGAGCGTACATTAGCACAGTTCAAAATGGCGTAGTAAACTGGACCGATGAAAAACATCATGGATGAAAATATAGAAAGCTTTGTATAAACCAATTACAACAGAAATATTAGGGATCATACAGGAAAGCCTTTGATCAAACGAGGGTAAAAGCTTATGTTTCTTTACGGTCTCGGGAAATGGGCGAGAAAAAGAGAAGCCACCTAATTGCGGTCACAGTTCTTAATAAATTATAGGGGTTTGTGGATAGGAAGCAAATTCCCTTAGGATTGGATAAATAATATTGCTTAACTGCCCATGTCGAGTAATCATTTTCGGACAGGATATTTGTTTCAATGTATTTTAGCGATATGGATAACATGTTTAGGGTTCTGTAGTCAATATATAAACCCTTATAGTTTCATCATGTCCGTCACAGGTATGTTACAGTTAATTTATTGGATTGTTCAAATTTGATACAAGTATTATAGACAATCAAATGCGCTACTAAAATATCATCAATATTTTGGGAAATAAAAAATAAGGGTCCCATTTATGTAGTAAAAGAAAATAGAACCCCACATTAATGTCCCGATATGCTCTTGACCTTACTTTTAATCATAAATATATTTTTTTTATGTTCAGAAAAAACTGTAATACTAATTTGTTCCTCAGGATGTTAGGTAACCGAGTGATTTAACTTTTCCGTTCCATGGGTACATAGATTAAGCCCCATTTTACCTTAGGAGTCGCATTTTAAAAATATAAAAGTCTTATGGGAAAGCTTCTTATATAACTGAGGCCTAGCTAATTTGAACTGTATGATGATCAAAATTTTGATATTCCGTAATCATTAGGGTTCTGTAGTGAAACAGGAATTCTTATTGTTTTGCCATGTCCGTCCATTTGTCTGTCTATGTTCACGGCAGATTCTTAGTACTTAAAAGCTGTAATTCGACGTGGACATGTACATATTAATCAAGCCGACAAAGTACAACAAATGGTTGTTTTGATAATTGAAAAAAAATCACTGCAGTGTATATATAATGAAGTTAGGAGGAAAACTTTTCAAGTTAACTAGTGATGCAACCATCACTTATAAAATGTACTTAAGGATGGAACAATTTCGTAAAGATTTTATTTAAAATTAAAGTAGGCGGCGCGTTACGGATTTTCTTATACGTACGTGTACGTGCACTTAGCCAGTTTACCAAATCATCGCCTAATTATTTGCTTTTTCTTTGGCACTACTACTAAACACACAACCAACTACCAATGTTTTGTTAAAAATCGGCCAAGTGCGAGTTGGACTAGCGCACGAAGGGTTTTGTACCATTATCTTAAAATCGGCAAAAAAATTACGTTTGTTGTATGGGAGGGCTCACCTTAAATATTTTTTTTATTTCAATTTTATTATTTATTTTTAAAGTGACTATATCACTAAATATTCTGTGAATATTTTAAGCATGCACCTGTTGCCGTTATCAATATCGAGCAAAATCGAGCTAAAAAATCACGTTTGTTGTATGGGAGTCCCCTTAAATATTAATTTCTTGTGTTTTTTAGTATTTTTTGTTATAGCGGCAACAGAAATACATCTTCTGTGAAAATTTCAACTGTCTAACTATCACGGTTCATGAGACAGACTGCCTGGTGACAGACGGACGGACGGAAGAACGGACGGACAGTGTAGTCTTAGTAATAGAGTTTCGCTAATTACCCTTTGGGAATACCCATACCCATCCAAATACCCATTTAGAACCCTAAAAAGTATTATTTTTTGTAAAACTGCATTAAAAAAATACGTTAAAACAAATACACTTTTTTGTTTAAACATAACATTATAGATAAAACAAAATAAAAACAGACGAATGAGATGTATAATCAGAATCTCTCCTTTAATACTTAAAACAGACAGAAGTTAATCTGTATAGGACATTGGGGTGGGCAAGGGCATTTGAATGACGCTACGTTGCTGTTGCCAGGAAGGGGTCGCAAGTACCCAACTTCCTGGAAGCATACACAAAATTCAGCGATGGATACGACTTTTTAATCTTAAATATTTCTTTAAAAAATCATGCTAGCTCTTCGATTGATTAAATTGTTGCAATACCTGTAATATGTGGCCTGTGCCCTAAGATAGCACGGGCGCTAAGCAGGAAGAATTTCGTTCAATGGCCGGTCACTATTTGTCTCTATTGCACGCGCATAATTATTTGCCGTCGCACTCGCACAGATGGAATGACCTCTATCATAGAAGAGCGTAACGGCAAATAATTATGCGCGTGCATCAGAGACAAATAGTGACCGGTCATTGTACGAAATTCTTCCTGCTTAGTGTCCGTGCTATAGAGAAGCCTCTTCTTGGAGAAGGAGGCTTAGGCCATCGATAGATTGACCACGCTGGCCTAGACCGGGCTGGCTGACGTTATGGAGCCAGCGACCACTTTACCGTCAGGTTTCAAGTTGATCTCTGACTTGGATTAACGACTGCTGTAGACAGGACTGACGGCTTAACTTGTTCTGTGAAAAACGAATAAGCTCAGAAAAATTAGGTATTTACAGATGCCTGATGTTGTTTTACTTCGCAGTAGTTTAAAAAATACAAATGTACGGAGCCACAACGACCTCTATCAATCTAAAAAATCTAAGAGCTAAAAATCAAATACTAGAAAAGATTATATGAGATCCCACAGATCAATTCATAGAAGTTTTTGTGATTTATTTCTAAAACACTAAGTGACTGCAGTTAAGAAAAATCATAATCCAGAAAACTCAGACATTATGGTATGAATTAAAGAAAAAATTGAAACAATTGTAAATATCACTCAATCCCAATATTTTTTTTTTAAACCAACACAGCGTTGGCTGAGGCAGCGCGGTTAGTCATCACTGGCCAGTTTGATATATACCACTTTTTGCTTTAAAACTGGTAATATGGGACATATGTAAAGCCACCTTAGTCTAGATACACTGCATCAGAAGCAGTTGCGGCGATAAGCTCACTCCTATCGCGTTGAACTTAAGGTTTTTCTTCATCATATACATTTACATAAATAAATACTTTCATCATCACACAGTCATCATCCTCAGCTAATAATTTAAACTTAAATGAACTCAATCAACATTTTACTTCCGTAGCTGCTTTTGATAGCAGTAAAAAAGCTAGCACGCTTAATAATCTTTCTGCAAATCCAACTCCTGACTTCTCTCCTTTTACTTTTCTTCAAATTACTGATTGTGATGTTAGGAAGTGTGTTTTGGCTATATAATCCAGTGCTGTTGGTAGCGATTGAATTAGCCGTACTCTGATTGTCCCAATCCTTGACCTGATTACTCCTATTATCACTCATATCCTCAATTCTTCCATTATCTCAGGTATTTTCCCAATCAAGCGAAAAAATGCACACGTCATACCATTGCCCAAGAAACTTATTACATCTGCTGTTTCTGATTTCCATACAATTTCGATATTACCATTTCTCTCCAAAGTTCTCGAACGGTTGCTAAATCAGCAGCTTAACCTTTTCCTGACGAAAAATAATTTGTTGAATTCATTACAATCAGGATTTCGTCCTGGCATAGTACGGTTACAACACTTGCTAAGGTTACTGATGATATTCGCTTAAGTATAGATACCAAACAAGTTACAGTTCTTTCACTCTTAGATTTTAGCAACGCTTTCAATTCAGTAGACTTTGATATCTATTCTACACTCTCTTAACATATCTCCAACAGTAATTGACTGATTTCGTAGATTAAGATTTCTTCTCCCTACCTCTATCTTCAAATTTATGCAAGTGGACCTGTTGACCATCTTAACAATGTTATCAAGTCATTAAATTCTGACCTTGAAAATATTGTGGAATGATGCGAGTATTATGGTCTTAGAATTAATCCTTTAAAATCACAAGCCATAATTATTGGTAGTCCAAAACTTACGTCCAGGGTTAACTGGAATTACTTGCCACAAATTGAAATTAATGGAATTCCAATTTCATACAGCGACACAGTTAAAAATCTTGGAGTTTTAGTAGACAATAATTTGACTTGGATTCCACAAGTAAAAGAAATTAGCCGATAAATGTTTGCCTCAGTTGGATTCCTACGACGTCTACGTAATCTTCTACCGGTTCCCACAAAAATTTTGCTTGCACAATCTTTACTTCTTCCTATCCTCGATTATGCTGACGCTTGCTGTACTAATCTTACAGAGGAAGAACTTGACAAACTTGAGAGGCATCAAAATCTTTGTATTCGGTTTATATTTGGAAACCGCAAATATGACCACATATCTAAATTTCGCACTGAACTCAAGTGGCTCCCAATCCGCTTTCGCCGGAAATCTCATGTATTAAGTCTTTTATATAACGTGCTATTCAATCCATCAACCCCAATCTACCTAAAGGAGCGATTTCAGTTTATTCGCTCTTCTACTGTAACTCTCCGCTCCTCTACTAGCTTTAAATACTTAAAAATACCTAGCCATAGTACCAATTTTTATAGTTTATCGTTTACTGTTTGTGCAATAAAATTATGGAACTCTCTACCTTTATCTATCAGGCGCTCACAATCCGCTGACACTTTTAAATAACAGTATATTAACTCCAATTTAAAAATTCTGTCTTGCTAATAACTTTTGTTTGTACCGTTTTTGCGGTAGACCGCGAAAAGTGCGCCGCGTACAGTCATATATGGCCTAATGCAAGGTCAAGCGTGAGTAACGGTTATCAGTAAGTTGTATAAAGTTAATTATTTACTAAAAAAATATAATTATTAAACAATTCCCATTATTTATGTACTAATTATTTATATTTAATTAAAATAAGTGACTTAATTATTTATATTTAATTATTTATATTTAACTTTAATATATTATTAATTTTGGCTTATATATTTTAATTATATTTGAAGTTAAAAAGACAGTAAGGGAATATATTTTATACAAATATTTATTTATCATTAAATTATACATTTATTGAAATGTGAGTTCAATACCTATTTACAGCTTATCATCTTTTATTCCGAGGTGAAACCCCTTATATGACTGGGCTAATAGCAAAGATGCAGTCAAAAGATTAACCTCGACCCAGGACTATTTCTTTGTATGTATTTAATATTTATAAATATTGTATTTCTTAATTTTATGAAGATTTTGGGTGTTTGTAAGATTGATATACTAGGACTTTATAAGTCACTAGGAGTTGTATGTGACGTTCGTAACGCGCGTATTTTCATAGCAACGATGTAGTTGGGATTTTTATCAGCTAGATTTGTGCCTCGATAGCTCAATGTTAGAGCGCTTACACGGAACGTAAGGGTTGCAGGTTCAAGTCCTGGCTCGAAATCTTTTGACTCCATCTCTGCTATAAAAGTACTTATTTATATTATTGATATAGCCATAGATATGGCATGTATAACATATTTTCTTCTAAGAATCTAACCTTCAGGGAGTCATAAACGAAGAAAGATTATTTCTATGTATGCATATGTTTATTGTATCTCTCAATCCTATGAAGATTTTGTGTGTTTGTAAGATTGATGTACTAGGACTTCATAAGTCACTATGAGTTGTATGTGACCTTCTTCGTATACAATCATATATAAAATTGACCCGATATATTTTGACTCTTTTTTTAAAATGTGTCACACGGAAAATATGAGGAAGCAGAAGGAAAAAATAGCACACATGCATTTCATAGAACATCTACCTATGCCGTAATTAATCTATCCGATACTAATGTCATAAATGTGCATGTATACATATTATTCACGACGACAAAGTAGTAAAATAAGATAAAAAAAATAGGACACAAGTAAAGTACTACACGTAGAGTGAGGATGATTTATTTTCTCGTCTATTCCATGGTGTTGGATGTCGTTGGATAGTTTGTTCAACTACTTTCTGATTTAGGGATCAGTTTGCAAAATATTAGTGCTAATTTTTGCCAGCGGTTGTTTTTGAATTTATATAAAAAAATTACGACAGCGACAGTACTATACATATATAATGAATTGAAAGGAAATCTACCACAGCTAAGTAGGCTTTATAAGTTAACGAGTAACAGTCGAACTTACAAAATGTAGCTCGTTGAAAAAGTAAAATTTGTAACGGGGAACTACGAAATCCTACCCTACGTGGGTGTGGCCCAACACGCACTTGTCTAGTTTTATTACGGTGAGTTCTCAAATATAATGAAAAAAACTTATGTTGTCAAAAGTCTAAAGTAAAACCTGTTATAGATAAAATCTGCATGGAATTTTTAAGTTAATTTTTATCCAAAAGTATAACGTAGTAAGGACTAAAAAATATATAAATATGCTACAGCGCTCTACTCTGCATGCACTTTGTGTTCACGTGGCAGGCTGCATCTACTGTTTGAAATCAATTTTGACCAAATACGAGGCCTTTAGTTTAAACACCTTTTCAATTGTTTAGTACGTATTACGTAAACATTGTATTCCGTTGTAATAAATTTCAGTCAAACCATTAGATTTGAATATGATCTTGTGGATTACCAAAAAAAAAGTGAAACCCAAAAAAATGGTAGCAACGCAAAGTTTGAGGACTTCATTCAATAGGAAGTGCACCGTTGTAACATGAATAATTGACAAACAAAGTCATTCACCATAACAATACCCAAATAAACATAGTATATTTATTATTATTTATTAAACTAAATATAGTATATTTATTAATATTTAAAAAAATATTTATTATTATTTATTATTATTAATATAGCAAAAGTTAACACTTATATTTTATTTCATAATCACTTTACAAACAGGAAAGATATCTTAATTATTTTTTTCCAAAAATTACAACACACAACTTGAAACTGAAACTTAAAAAAATATACCTATTGAGTTGGGTGTTGTAAAGGTTAGTGAGTTTTTTTTGTTTTCTAATAAATTTGCAGGAAACTCTAAATTTAAAAAATATAATTGAATGTCTTCAAATATTTCGAATCAAAGCCGCTGCAATTCTGGGAAAATGGAATCATAAACTAACTCGAGTGTCAATTATAAAGAAGGTGATTATATTTAGTGATTAGTTAATAATATACGAATTAAATTCATGGAAATAATGGAGCGAGCTATGCTCGGAGTGTCTGAGAGATCAAATCCGAAATGAGGACATCCGGAAGAGCTGAATGAATGAATGAAATGAATGCCGACATGGCTCACAGAATCAGCAAGCTGAAGTGGCAGTGGCCTGGCCACGTCTGTTGGAGGACCGATGGCCGATAGAGCAGACGTGTCCTAGAGTGGAGATAGCGTGTTGGAATTTAGAGTGTGGGATGTCTTCCACTTCGGTGGACCGACGAACTGTGTGCGGAAGACAATAGAGCACAATAAATAGCGCGCCATAGATGAGACTTATGTCCAGCAGTGAACCAATATGAGCTAATGTGATGAAATGAATTAATAATTGTGAATTTCTCGTCTCGTTTATAAATTAAATAATATGTTTGTGGTTATAATATTTTTTAACAATTAGAGTAGGTATCCAATATAAACCATCATTTAAAACTGAACTAAAACAAAATTCGAGTTTTAGAAGGATACCCTGCCAAAAGCCAAATAATTAATTTTTGACCGTATTTAAAAGTAACATTATGATCTATCTATTTTATGTATGAAATTTGAATTCAGCCCTCTCGAAAATCCGATAAAACTTAGTGTCACCGAAATTGAAGCGTTTGTGCACAAAAACTACCATGCCGTATTAGATTTTCCATTTCGAACTTAAACAAGACTCTCTTTTAAGTGTGAAGGATTCAAACCTTGAACTTTTAAGATTTTGCCCGTTGTTGTCATAAACTCAAACTCAAAGTAACAGAAGTGAGTCCTATAACATTTTCGATGCCACAAGTCATAGATGTAAAACTCCGCAACGTATAATAAGAATATATTAACCGAGTTGCCTTAACATTAATTTATACTTATACAATCAGGCACAGTACATTTTAAATAATGGAATTTTATTTTATAACCTACTCGTTATATTTCCCATATGTCCACCTCCTGCATGCTGTTTATGAGATTTCACAACTTTTTATAAACTTTTTACAGCGTTTTTTTGGGATAGAGTTTACAGGTTTTGTTTCACCTAGTGTATGATTTCTTTCAGATACTTATATTAAGTAAAAACCAGCGCTGACTTCGGTTATCGGCTTGATATTCCTACGACAACTCCATGATTATAGGAAGTTCTTCATAGCAAGGAATAGATGTAGATATAAAATGTAGAACTTAGTTATAGTTATTCCTGCGGGAACTATTGAATTTTCTGTACTTCTTCGTCTTTTCAACTATGCTTTGGATGCTTGGTTGCGACGTGAGGGAATGACAAACATACGAACATTTTGCATTTTTATTATTAGTATGGATGTCTTTTTTTTCTTCTTTAATTTTTTTGTTATGTGAGTCGCCTTATTGTTAATATAGTAATATTACTTTGCTTACTGTGATGTGATGGACTACAACAATTTCAGTTTTGAAAATATTTTTAAGTTAATACAAAAACAATGTCAAACGTAAAAAAATAGAGTTGGTCAAGTAAGATCATAAAGACTGGTCATCGAGTACATAAACTGATAGGGTATTCCGCGGTTTCCAGTATTTATCCACCGGTAAAAACATAGCAACAAAACGAACAAGCACTAACACGAGTGATTTAGTGACAAGGTGGGTTATTACCCACTATTGACATGTTTCTCAAATCTCCAAAAATATTTTACAAATCTAGAATCATGTTTTTGCGTGCTTGTATTGAAACCATTTTTATAACTTCATGGTGAAGACCTATAGAAATCTACAATTTGCTTACATTGAGTTAGATTTAGTTAGGGGATCTGAGTACGAACCTGTCGTTGCTAGGTTACCAGGGACCGCCCCCAAGGTCAAGCATTTATAACCATGTCTATATGAATATCAAATGTATGTTATGAGTTTGAAGGTTTAATAGCATATATGTGTACTTCATATATGCTATTAAACCTTCCATATATAAGCCGGGGCGTCATTCAAATGTAAACTAAGTAGTACTTTGAAAAATTTAAAATAAAGACAAACAAAACGAAAGCTTTTATTTTCGGTAAACCTCTTTATCGTATAATCTTCGAAGTTTGAGACCTTGTGAAACCTACAACTTGCAAGGTGCTAAGTAAAATCGCCACCTGATATGCTATCTTCGAATTAACAAATTGTAGAATTCTAATAAATACCTACGCATAAATAGTTGATATCACACTCAGTAAGTGAGTTTTGATATATCTTATAAGTTACGAGGTTATAGAAATTAAAAAGTCTTACCTAAGAGAACGCCATTCCAAATGTATGCACTTTCTGGCTTAAATTGTATGCTGAGGTAAAGTTTTGTACGATATGAAACTCTAGCAGTCAGAGTTCAATTTGACTGTTTTTCTGTGCAGTGTGGTAGCCAGCCTGTATTTATATACCTAAAACAAATAAAAAATCACAACTGTTTAATTAATATAATATTTTTATTTACTAGTTTTTAACTTGCCTTGTTGTACGTCCCTCTACGTCGCTTATCTTTGTATAGTCAATTTTATCTAACGTGTCGTTATCGGATCGTGTTGCGCATTTATGTGTCTTTTGGTTCACTTGAAAGTGCAAAGTAAAAAAACCATCCAATTGAGAGGCGGACCACGACGAAGTTCACGAGCCCGACTCGCGCTAGACTGGTTTTTAGGGTTCCGTAGTCAACAAGGAACCCTAATAGTTTCGTCTGTCCGTCTGTCTGACAGTCCACGACTTGGCCATTAGTACTAGAAAGCTGTAATTTGGCATGGGTATACATATCAATTAGCCCGACAAAGTGGTACAATAAAATTAACAACATTATCATTATAATTATATTAACAAAAGTAAAAATAAATATTTTTTTTCTCGTCTACCCCATATTGAGGTTCTTTGAAAACAATTTTTCGATTAGTTTGCGAACAAAATTGGATGGGTGACCGCTTAGCGGCACTTTTTTTGTTTTTGTTTGTGTTTGTAATAATGTCAGAAAATAACCGAATATTCTGCGAGCTTCATGGCCGAATATTAGAATACGGCAAGCGCGTGACCTCTCTCCCTCGTCGCGCTGCGTGTTTTTGACATGTTTAGTTTGGTGCTCATAGCAATTCACTTACTGTAAATTCAAAAATAATTGATTCAGATCTTGATGTCGCTAACTCTTTTGAGAAATATTTTACTGAAATGCCTACAATTACAACTAATGCATTAAATTCCTCACCATTAGAATCAGAGTTACTTTTTAAATGTAATGTAAATAAATGCAAGGCTATATTTAACTTGGAGCATGTTACCTCTGAAGACATCATAACGACATTTAAATTACTAACCCAGAAAAAAACTTGTGACCTATGGGGTATATCAGACAAAGTCCTTAGCGGAATTATTGATATTATAGCACCAATCTTAGCTATAATATTTAATAAGTGTGTTGACGAAGGGATATTCCCAGACTTAATGAAATATAGTAAAATAATACCACTTTTTAAAAGTGGAAGTAAAGATGATCCTAATAATTTTAGACCTATCTCTATACTGCCTGCCTTAAGCAAAATTTTTGAAAAAATTATGTTCAATCAGATGCTTAAACATTTTAACTTAAATGGATTACTTCATCCTCAACAGTTTGGTTTTACAAAAGGGCGTTCCACAACTGACGCAGGTGTTGCCCTTATACAGTATATATTTGCTGCTTGGGAACAGTCACAAAATGCTATTGGTATCTTCTGTGATCTATCAAAGGCATTCGACTGCGTGCAACATGAAACTCTTATACGGAAACTGAGTCATTATGGTATTGCAGATTTGGCTCTTGAGCTTATCCGCTCATATTTGAGTAGTAAAATGCAGAAGGTTCAAATCAATGAAGTAAAATCCAATGGCTCTGAAGTAAAATTAGGAGTTCCTCAAGGTTCTATTTTAGGTCCTTATCTATTTTTAATTTACATAAATGTCTTGCCTTTCTTTGTGGAGAAGCTATGCAAGATTGTACTATTTGCTGATGACACATCTCTTTTATTTAAAGTTGACAGAAATAAAACTAATTTTGACGACGTAAGTAGTGCGCTTTCTCAGGGTATTCAGTGGTTTACGGCAAATAATTTACTTCTTAATGCGAAAAAGACTAAGTGTTTAAAATTTATGATGCCAAATGTCAGAAACATAAGTACAAAATTATCCCTAAACGGCGAAGAAATAGAACTATTAGACTCAACAGTGTTTCTAGGTATTACATTAGACAATAGGCTGCAGTGGAACCCTCACATTTCAGTTCTTGCAGGAAAACTCAGTTCAGCTGCCTATGCAGTTAGGCAGCTTACAGATGTTGACACTGCTCGCTTGGTCTACTTTAGCTATTTCCATACCGTCATGTCTTATGGCATTTTGCTTTGGGCTAAGGCAGCTGATATTGATACAGTCTTTATTTTGCAAAAGAGAGCAGTACGATCAATTTATAAATTAGGACCTCGAATTTCTTTTAGGGAACTATTTAGGGAAATTGATATTTTAACTGTTCCTTGCCAATATATCTTTGCTTGTATAATGTATGTACGCCAAAATTGTCACTTATTTGCTAAAAATAGTGACCTCCACAGTTTTAATACAAGGAATAAGGATAAATTGGTAGTTCCAAAATGTCGTCTTCAGAAGGTACATAGCTCTTTCGCAATACAAAGTATATTTTTCTACAATAAAATTCCAGAACATGTGGTTAATTTACCCTCAAATAAATTTAAAATATATGTCAAAAATAGTTTAATGAAAAAAAGCTATTACAAAGTTGATGAATACTTAAATGATAAAAATGCTTGGAAAAATTAGAACTTAATTGATTTGTATTGGGGCATTTGAAATAATTATTTTTTTTTTAATTAAAACATTGTATATTATGTTATTACCTAGTGTAAGGCTATATTGTATTTTTATATGATGTATAAAAGATTAACTAGTGAGTTTATTGCCGGTGCTTCTCGGTAGTAAAGCATTACGAACCTTCCAATTTCTCCTCTTATATTTTGTTCCTTTACTACACACATTGTAACTAGTACAATCGAAGTTTTATTGGAGTTTCTTGAGTGTGTTATGCTCTCTCAAAGTGTCTCTGCAGTGGTGGCGTGTGTGTTGGGTCGGTACGTTCCCTAAAACATGGTTGAGCGAAGCGATGGCTGATTCATGTGTCATACTCGTGAACGGGTTCCGCCTGTGGAGGCTGGTCTGCTCTTGCAAACTTCTTTGTATTCTTAGTATTTAGTCTTACTTTTTTGTTTTGTTTATTAATACTGTAAGACATTGATTATTTCTTAGTGATGAATACATAAACTGTCTTTTGTTTATATTAGATACTTTTTTATGTTGTGCTTGTGCTTTATATTTCATGTTTTTTATGTTTGTAATGGAAAGTGTCCTTTTATGATAGGGAGGGCATTTTCCAATATTTTATTTGGACGCTGTAAGAGAAAGAGAGAAAAGAAATGCCCTTGCTGAGTTTCTTGCCGGTTCTTCTCAATACAAGGTTTCCCGCCCTGTAGACTTACGAACCGGTGGCGTAGTGACATTCATAAGTGCTCAATTATTGTAGCCTAAACTGAATAAATTGAATTTGAATTTGAATTTGAATTTGAAAATTTAGCAACCAAAAAAATGCAGCGACTATTGGACACTTTGCCTGGCTGGCTGAACAAGTGGAAAATAGCCGTTAATGCCAGCAAGACATCAGCAATACTGACCGGCCTGCAAAAGTTTCTCCCACCGAAACTCGTGTTCCGAGGTCAAGTTATTGAGTGGCAACCCAGCGTAAAGTACCTTGGCTGTATTATAGACTGCCCCTTGCGCATGCGCAAAATGCTAGACCATGTGTCAGCAGGCGCGGTCGCATCACGCCTTAGACCGGTACTTTCCTCTGACTTGCCACTCAGAACCAAAATTCGCCTGTACAAGTTATACATACGGTCGAGACTGACCTACGGAGCCCCTGCTTGGTACGGTCTTCTATCTTCTACCAGCAAACGTAAGCTCCAGGTTGTCCAAAATACGTTTTTGTTTATTGTTTTTGCTTTGTTTTTGTTTTATTTTATTTTTCATTTTGATCTTTTACTTTGTTTTTGTTTTTATTTTTTGGCGCCTAATCTCGTTTTTAATTTATTTCCATTATTAATATCGCCTCAGGCGGTATTACATAGTCACCATCAAGGGGCCTGAAAAGTAGGCCTCCTTTTTAAATTTCACCGGGGGTGTTCAGCACCCCTGAGCTTCTGCCCGGGTCATGGTGGAAGGTAAATTACACACACAGTGGACACCTGGGGGATAACTCGCGCTTTGCCAGCCCTTTAAATATCTAACAAATTCTTTCTTAAAGAACCCTATACCGTAATCCTTAGAGAAAACCTTGGCAGGGAGCTCATTCCACAACCTTAGCGTTCTCCGGAGGAATTTTCTCTGAACCCGCACTGTACGTAACCATTTAGGTTCTTTTTTATGTCCTTATACCAAAAACTTATTGAACCCCTCGCAAGTTCATAGTTTCATAATCATTGATGAGGCATATGTATTTTTTTAACATATTTTGTATTGCCTACTTCGCGATTCCCTACAAAGCCAATAATATTTGCCCTCCTGCTATACTTTCTACGAATAAATCTTTTGACGTAATCAATGTAGTCGTAGGGTCGTTGAGACTACAGCTGCGGGCTATGACCACAAGTTTGAAGTAAACAATTAAAATCTCAAGACCGGAGATTGCGACCTCGTGTTACAAAGAGAGAGCATGTTTGCTCTATCCGCCCTCGTGAGTCGTGAGCGCTCCAAATCTTCTTTAATATCCTGTCACAAACCTTTTACAAGACGAATTCGTAGATACATAAGTTCCAATCTAAAGATTTATTAAGGTGACTTAGGATTTTTTATAACATAATGTATTGATTTGACGAAAATGCTTTGGCATTATTATAATAGTTGAACGTGGCTTATCACGTTATTAATTATGTTTCCAATATTGCGGCACAGGCACATGCACCGCGCTGTGGTCACGAAGTTTAATTAAAAGAGTTATATAGATTACTAGCTTTTGCCCGCGGTGCCAACTGCCCTAAATTCGGTTATCGGTGTAGGATTTCAACGGCAACTTCTCAATTATAAAAAAAACGATTCACAGTTGACGTTTTCAAGTAGCCTATGTCGTTTGGACTCAAAATATCTCCATGCCCAATTTCATCTTAATCGGTACAGCGGCTTAAGCATAAGGAAGTAACAGAAAGAGTTACTTGCGCATTTATAATACTAGTATGTATTGAATATTAGATTTCAAATCTAGAAAAGTGGGAAAAACTAAATTCTAAAAGAAACTACTAGATAGTACTTGCATTATTGTAAGAGATATATATTTTTAAATAAGTCCTATCTATCGTGTTATCAATTTAAATGATAAATAGTGGACCGACTGCCATGTCGAAGGTTCTGGGTTTGTTTCTCGATATGGGCAACTCTATATAAGAAGAACCAATATATGAGTATAATTTGTGTATTTAAAAGATGTCTAAACTTTAGTTTGTGTAACAGCAATAGCAGTGCCATGATTAGGACTGTATACCATAGCAATCTTAGCTGTTCGTCGCAAAAGCTGATGTTTGTAATATGTCTGACCTCCGTTTTGCAGATAAGTGTTGTGATACATAAGTGGTACGTGAGATATAGTCTACAAAATCTCATTAGGAAAATATCTGGTGCATTAAAAAGGTATTGATTAGACTTCTACTTAAATAGATATTTATTCAGCAAACCATAGTCTACAAAACCTTAGTAGGTAATTATTAGACTTTTACTTATATTAGCAGCAACCATACCGATTAATTTACAAAATTAAAGTTTTACTTTTTTTCACCTAAAATTTGGTATAGTTATCAGTAAAACGAAACTGTGGTATGAAAACAAAATCTATTTCAAAAATATTTCAAGTAATTCTGAAGATATTTAAAGTAGAATAATTTCCTTAGCACCGCAGATTTGTCTTAAAGCTTTCAAAGACGTTACTTCTTCAGATATAAATCTTTTAACAGTCATCCGGCGCTTTAGCAAATCTGTCCTGAGCTCGCTAACTCTGTAAGTGTAATTAAGTTCAGTTTCAGCGCTCGCTATAATCTGCTTTAATTCTGCAAACGATGCAATTATACTCAAATGATCAGATGTTTGTTTAGATGTGGACTTACAAGTGTTAACAACAAGTTTGTGGTAAATTGTTTTTATATTTTTATATTTTACAAATGGGAACTAAAATTTTTTGATTGTAAATAGTGATATCCGATATTTATTAAAGTGGTCGTTTTATCTACAATGTTATGTTATTTTATTTAAATAAATTGATTGGTCTGTTAACTACGTACTTAATTGATACATATTCAAAAGGATTAAAATATCCCTATTGATTGATTTTTGAAAATGAATTATCACTATCCTAAGTTTTTACTTAGTCAAAGTTGTGCCCAAGTGAATGCCTACATGACATGTGATTTTTGTCTTGATATAGATTAGTTTATTAATAAGGTACCCACGTCGCAAAATTTTTGTCTATTTTAGATGAGTTTTGTTGGAAGATTTTGTCATACCGGCATAACCTTCTCCCACCAAACCGAGTAGCGTAAATTAAGAATGATTTTTATTTGGTTTATATATGTTTACAGACACTGAGTTAGAATGACATACCTTGGGTGCTTCATACCGAATTAATTACCTAATTAATGGCCTTGTTGATTATTGGATCTTCTAACAAACTGCAAATGATAAAAAATAAAATTAACAACATCTACACGCGTTTTTAACTGCGTGTCACGATCACAATGGAGACACGATGATACTAAATAAGAGTAATTTTGAATTATCTCGGTCAGTTAACAAGGTAAATTACAGCTTTAACAATACTGCCCTTTTTAGATGGCACATTGAACCGTAAAGGGGCTTCTCCAATTTATTTCTAAAACATGTCTTGATTTTCTTAATGATACTCAATTGTCTGAGCAAGCTACGGCAGCGTGATAGGCGAATAAACTAATTCTCATGATTTCTAGTGGTTTTGTTCTTTTTAAGGGTCTAAAAATCTATTACGACCATATTCGTGTTCTATACTACATACTATAAAGTGTCTTCAAATAAAAAACTCCCATATAATGTGAAAAAAAATCTTATTCATAAGAATTATTAACAAGTTATGGTCAATGGGCGAAATTTGTTAAATCAGAGTCAAAACAAACAAACTTTAACTTCTCACAAAAAATATAGTTTAATAACGATACGGTATTGTTTCAAGTTTGATTAGGGAAGTCGTTTCAATAAAAATAAGTTATTAACTTAACCAAAGCACTGATGTCGAATAATTGTTTGTATGAACCGTTTTTTACTAATTATTTCTACTTATTCCAAAAAAAATATACCATTGAAGCCGCTGGGCATTTCCTGTCCTTTGTTGCAACACTTTATTTAAGGGGAGGTTTATGAAGAACAACTTAAACAACCACAGTTGACAAACATTAATCTGCTTTGAGCCATAGATAAAATATAAAGAGAACTTAAGTCAATATTTATTTCTGGGGACAAACTGTTGTTATGGATATATATTTTTGATAAATTATAGGTACTATGAATCTCTGAAAACTTAATTCACATTTAAAATACCTTTATATTAAAACTGCAAAATTTTGACTAAATCCCTAGTTAAACATTTAAATAATAACCAGTTGCGATTAAAAATATCAATATTGAAATGATTACATAAATATCTGCAGGACTTTCTAGAAATCATCAATGTCCAAGTCCCAAGTACTTGTATTTGTGACGTTGGTAACGAGCGTATTCCGAGACAAGATATAATTGGTATATTTACTGCCCAAGCTTGATAGCTCAATTGGTAGTAGGAAACCTACATTGACTGTAAGTTTTGTTGCAGGTTCGGGTCCTGGCTTAAGATTAATCTTTTAACTGAATCTTGCTATAAAAATATTTATTTACATTGTTGATTAAAGCTGTAAGCATGAAAAAAAAATAGCTAGTCAATTAACAAAATTGTCAAAACTTGGGGGAAAAGAATTCATACAGCCACCTTTGATAAATCCGACAACAACAAGGCAGTCATGGCGCCGCCGCGCCGCGACAAAACGTATTACTGACTGACTAGCTGTACAGCACCTGACTAGCAATATGTGACGAGGAGGACATTAGGTGGTCGGGTAATAACAACTAAATAGAAATAATTACTATCAATATTTAACCTGTTCCGAAGCAACTTCATGAGGAAGAATGCCCAGAAGGCTGTCTAATTACATACATTTTAAATTGTAGGAAAATGTTCTGCGTAAAATAAAATAAGGTACTCGTATATGCATGAAATTCAAATATTTGTAGAATAGTTATTATTTCTACAATCTTTATAGCTAGAGCATTATACTTTTATCTACAAAAATATTTTTCCATATTCAGTAATCAGTTAAAAATTACGAATTTTGATTATTGAAAAGTAGAAAAAATATAAGAAAAATTAAAAATAGCAAAATGGAGTGCTCGATTGTAACTTCCAAACTCTTCGAGAGCTAGCACAAAAGGGGCTGTTAATAAATATTACGTAAGGACGATTTAGGCTTATTTTGGCCATAATTTATGTTTAATTATGTATATGCCACTACAAAAGTTATCCCTGAGGAGGTGGTCAGAGATATGACACTCCTAAGATCCACGTTTCAACGAAGGTATTCATTTCCACAAACTTAATAGATAGAGATAGGTCACACTAATTTTATGTTACGCAGCCAAATTGCAAAACACGAATATATTTGAAATGGCACATCCTAAATTTTCAATCCTTTTACTTAGTTTGATCATGAAACACCCTTAACCCAAATCAGCTGTGCATGTAAAATTCATGATGGGAGGTAAAAGAATTGACACCTTTTCATTTCAAGAGCGGGCCCTTTCACTGACTGAAGGTGAACAGTCACATCATTGTATTTAGAATGATCAATAAAATACGATTGGGGGCTTCCATAAGGATATTGTATTTATTCAATCGCTATATGTAGCAGGTATTATATTATATTTTTTCGGAGACTCTGACCTTAAACGAAACGAAGAAAGATTATTTGTATTTAAATATGTATAAATATTATATATTTAAAATTTATTATTACCGTATTCTATGAAGATTTGTGTATTTGTAAGATTTATGTACCTATAAGGACTTTATTATTTACTTGGAATTTTTTGAGTATTATAATAAAGTATTCAAAAACAACTCCGTATAAAGTCTTAGTACATCAATCTTACAAATACACAAAATCTTCATAAAATTAAGAAATACAACATAAATAAATAAACATAAATACTATAAAATCTTTCTTCGTTTATGACTCCTTAAAGTTTAGTTAAGCTTTGAAGAAAATATATCACACATACATCGATAGCTTTATTGGTAGAGCACTTACACGGAATGTAAGGAGTTGCAGGTTTCAGTCCTGGCTCGAGGTTAATCTTTTAACTACATATTTGTTATGAAAATATTTATATAAAGTATTAAAATATACAAGTTTAGTTGTAGATACAAAACTAATTACAATACGATAGGCTCACTAGCACAATTGTTATAACTTGTACTAATGCATAAGATTATTTTCTATACAACCATTTTTTCCTTCGATACGATACAAAACGCTGGTATGGTATTTTGTTTATAAATTATTTACAGAATTTATATATGTCGTATTTTTATAATCATATCTATTTATCTTAATAGTACCTATATTTATCAGGCGGACCGTATGCTTGTTTGCCACCTTAGTGGTATATATAAAAAAAAATATTCCAATGTATATTTAAATTTACTGAACTCTCGCTGGTCATTTACTATTAATATTCTTATCATCCAGTTTTTCTCTACCCAAAGGTTGTCTGGCAGAAATCGCCTATAGCGATATGACTGCCGCAATTGTACAACATTATTTCTTTTTTTTAAGATGTATAATTTGTTTAAGATATATATTTTGTGCAATAAAGAAATTCAATAATACGTTAACATAACCATAAACAATGCGTAATTATCATTTAAATTGTTATTTACCATAAGCAAAAACATTAATTACATGCTAAATAATTATTAAATAACTAGAATTTGTACTTAAACCATGCATTAAATTTATTAGTTAGTATATTTAATTCAAAATGTTACTCAAAAAATATTAGTTCAAAGATTTTTATTCTTATGTTGTCTTTGGTGTATCCTATGAGTACATTGTGTGATAGTTAGTCAAATAAGTATTAGTCTGTTCCTAAATTTATAAAATATATTTATAATATAAATAATGAAACTTATCCTACAGCTACAAAAGAATAGAGTATTAAAAAGTAATTAATAATTTAACGAGCACTAAAATATGTTTAGTCTGTAGAATAACTTCATTAATATTCGTAGCTGAAACTAGAGTGTAATGGCAGTTTTACGTTTTAATAAAGAGTAGCAAAATTTTATACAATTTTAAATCGTAATTTTCCTTCTTTGCTAAAGCATTAACTGTACTTTTAATATCTACACCTTTTTACTAGAAGCCATTGTGGGTCTTGTGGCTTGTAATAAAGATCATATAGTTGTTGCAGAATGACGACGAAGAAGTAAGGAGCAATGCTCGACGTGTCCATAGTTTATAAGCTTGGTTTTTTTATCACAGTTTATTTGATGAGGTTTTACTTTATTTATTTATTTCACTGAGTTGGCAAATAGGCCTAAGGTAAGCCCGATACTAAGCGGTCCTCAGACCCTGGACACTTGCAATACCGGGGGTATTACTTGCGCTTTATTGACTATTTTATAAAACAAGTCAACACGAAGGTTGATTGGTGGTGCCTGAGTTCTGTATACCCGATTTTGATTACTTATACCTAATTTGTAAAAGAGATAATATTTTTATCTCATAAAGTTTGCTTATTAATAATGGTAAGTTATTCATCAACGTATAAAGTACAAAATCAAACTTTATTTTTATAAATTGAGTTTTTTGATTATTCAATGTAAGAAATTCGACAAAGTTTTTTTTTGTTGACTTGTGTAATCTTATTATGTCCTTTTATAAAGAACCCTATATATTGTCTAAAGGCAGAAAATTCGTAGGAAAATACACCATTAAATTTCTGAAATGTTTACCTATTTTTCGAAAGTTACATTAGAGTAACAAATTTATGCCATAATTTAAGTTTCAAAGTTTTTGATTTTGTATCTTCATGGTATATGTATTAAAATGGTTCCTGAACAACAACGTTTTACGAAAACTGTTGATGATGATTTATTTCGTACAGCATTTATATATACGTATACAATAATATAACACCACCAAGTTGTACATTTATTACATTGTTGTTTTTGTTATTTTTAACCGACTTCAAAAAAGGAGGAGTTATATGTTCGACTGTTTATTTTTTAAAGTATGCTTACCGATTTATCCGTCAATTGGAGACTGATTTTAAAAAATATTTTTTTTTTATAAGAGTATGCTCCTAAGGTGGTCCCATTGTCACCAAGTCAGGATATGAAGATAGATTCCCATCTTCATATCCTGACTTAAAAGAAAACTGTCTAACTATCACGGTTCATGAGATCGTGATCGTGATTCACAGCCTGGTGACAGACGGACGGACGGACGGATGGACAGCGGAGTCTTAGTAATAGGGTCCCGTTTTTTACCCTAACGGAACCCTAAAAACGAAATCGGATTCCCTAAAAATATTAAATTGCTTCAAACTTGTTGTTTTTACTCGTCACTTTTAAAAAATAAAAAAAATATTTTTCAGTTTTACTTTTAATTTAAATTGTAATTTTGCCTTTTGGTTATTTATACCCTTTGTCTGATTCTTAATTATTTTACAATTTTTTAGGGTCCTCAGCCAAATTACAAAAAGGGATCTATTTGAAAAAAGGGATCTATTTGATTATTATCCTTAGTCTTCAATTCTCTTATTTATTTAGATCATGATGCACCCTTAATTAACCCAAATCAGTTGTGCATGTAAAATTCATGATGGGTGGTGAAAGAATTGACACCTTTTCATTTCGAGAGGGGGCCCTTTTCCTGACTGAACGTGAACAATCACAGCAGTGTATTTAGAATGATCAATAAATTATGATTAGGGCCCCCATCAGGACATTGTATCTATTCAATCGCTTTATTTGGTTTTTTGAGTACATTAATTAAATGCTAAATAACTAGGTACATACTTTTCATCACTTCCTCGTAAACAGTGTCAAATTACTCCAACAAGGTTTTTTACTTAATTCTCAAAGTAAAGCCCACGTTTTAAAAACCCACGGGTGGTAATGACGCACCTATTCAAGTATGAATAAAACTTATACTGTTGCATATGAACTACAAAACTACACACTACAAACAAGCGAACAATTACAAGTTTTAAGTTCAGCCAAAACTTTTAAAAGTTCCTTCGCCCTCATATTTCTAAATGACCTCGCATTACTGATTCTCTCCTTACCACACTTAATACACAATGTACTAATACTTAATCGATGCACTTAATGAATTACCTGGTTAGCATATTTAATCAAAAATATACATTAGTTCAAAGATTGTTATTCTTATGTTGTACTTGGGGTAACTTATACATAGTGTGTTAGAAAGTCAGATAACGTAGCTCTTTTCCTGAATTTAAAATATATTTATAGGCAGGTAGGTAATGAAACAATTTATATTCTTACGCGTAGATGTATGATAAAGTAATTAATATTTTAACGAGCGCTAAAATATGTTTTGTCTTAAAAAATAACTAAATTAATCTTCGTTGCTAAAACTAGAGTTTTTACTCACAATAAACAGTTTTACTTCTTAACAAAGAGCTCTAAAATCTTATAACATTTAAAAGCGTAGTTTAGTTTGCTGGCTAAAAGCAAAAATTGTACTTTTTCTAACTGAACTTTTTACTTTTTACTATAATGAACCCATTGAGGGTATTTTGACTTGGAATAAGGATCACAAAGTTGTTGGTCTAATGACGTTGAAGAAGTAAGAAGCAATGTTAAACATGTAGGTACTGTTATACTAATAAATCCATATTTGTTACGCCAAATCATGTTATTGGAACAAATTACATTATAAACGTGGGTCTTTATCACAGTAACATTTAGGTGGCAAAAAGTCCTAAGGTAAGCCTCATAATAAGCGGTCATCAGAGCCTGGACTCTTGCAACACCAGAGACATTAATCGCGAGTTGTCGACCCTTTTAAAACCAATCACTCCTTTCATAAAAAACTTTATTATTTAACTTTAGTCCCTAAAGAAAATCTTGGCGAAAAATTAGTCAGATAACAATATTTTTTGCTCATAGTAGAATTGAATTTTCACTAAGTAAATCAAGTCCGAATAAATAATAAAAAAACATATTTCTACTACTACATTATAATTCCAAGGTCTACATAATCTAACAAAAAATTCTCGTTAGAAAAAAATTACAATGCTACGTCTAGTTTTTGGCTCTATTCGTTTAATTTTCATAACGGTACATATAAAATAGATAAAATTTCATTATAATATTGATTTATGCAAAATGAAAGGCTGCTATTGGCATTTTTTAAAAACAAGTAATATCATTGGAGTTACTTTTTTTTAATGCTTTTCGCTCATACTACGTTTATTTTCAGCGTTGTATTAAGATTTTTTCTGGCTTTATGCTCTCTATTAAGGTTCTAAGGTGATAACTTATTTTTAGGAAGTTATATAAGAGTTACTTATGTAACTTTTTTTATTGCAATTTTTCCTTCGTTGGTATTACCTAAAGATGGTTCCTAAACAACAACGTTTTACGAAATAAAATAATATCTGTTTATTTGAAAAATCGGAATTTAGTGACCTTTTCCAAATTGTTACAATGGCAGAGCTTATGTGCAATTCTAAAAGTTATTTACGACTTCAATAAACTGGTCCTTAAAATTGTTAATGAAAAGTGATCAAGCTCGGCGGCCCCTTCGTAAATTACACGGTGACAGAACAGTGAAAAATGTCGCTTTCAATTTAAACATATTACTGCAGCAATAAAAAAAATACTTTATTAGACTTTTTTCTCATAAATTACACAATTGTATTTCAATATAATGCTCCATTCTACTAATTTCGAGCTTGGCTAGGAATGTTGTAGGAGATTTATTTCGTACAATTAGCGATAAGGCCACCAGTTGTAAATTTATCACATTGTTATTTTTGTATATGTTGCTAGTCATGTGTGCAACAAAGTACTCTGAAGAGCAAATATAATTAGACACTTAGATAGACGACCACATTGCCTAGAAGTCATGATAGCTCTATGAAGACAAAGGAAAACAATAAAACGTATTTATTTACTTATTTAATTATTTAGGTGTAAAACAAAAATCTATTTAATATACTTTTTGTTACATGAAGTTGTAAATTATTATTATAAATAAAAATAGTACATTTATTTATTTTATTATCACTACTTGAGGAAAAGACACTATTTTTTATAAAAGTATCATCATAAATACGAATTTGAGTAAACAATTACAAAGGCGGAATACATTTCACGCGGTTTTTACTTTTTCATAAACTTTTTTTTTTATTTGGTCCGCGCGCAAACAGCCAGTTTTATTTTAGGTGTACGTTAGTTACTTGTGCATTCAATGATCGTGATTGATCCATATAATTTACATTCCATATTGAAATTACTTTGCGTCCCTAGGAATTCAAAGCGCTTCTTTAATCCCTGTTTACGAGGAACAAACCAAACAGCTCTTTTTGAATAGATGTGCTAAAATAAAATAATAAAAACATCACATAAACAAAGATGCAACATTTATCAGAGCCTGGTAGGTAAGTACAGATTTGATTTTCTTACAACCCTACGAGGGTTCCTTATATTATTGCTTGGCGATCAAAAGAAAAATTGAAAGAATTGCGAGGTTTTTCCCTTTAATAATGTGGCTTAATCTATTTAGCGTCAGCGGATGCGTAATGAATGATGTTTGACATACTCTGTGACATGAGTGTGTTGTTGGTCTTTTCCCAAAAATGAAATCAGGAATGTCAGAAGCAGGAATTAGGTTATTAAATCCAGAATTTTATACGGCTTCGAAACCTCTGTGTTAAAAATTGTTATCATGAGCATTATGATGGAACGTACAGATCAAATATTTTTTAATCGGATACATTCAGTACTCCAGAGAAGAAAGAAGAGAGTGTAAAGTGTGTTTTCTCGAACGTTTTAAAATAGATTCGAGACCGTTTTTAGTAATTAAAAATCTTTAATGTCTTTAAATTTTTAATTGCAGAGAAAATTCTTTTCATTCAGCCCTTGTCGCTAATATTCAGTTTTGGTCAGCGATACACGGATGTGCGATTTAAAATGTTCGCAGCTTAGTTACTAGTGGCCGTTAGTTAGGAAATGGACCCGAGGGACACATTTCTAGTGACATTTATTGGCAAGATCCGAGTGTAGCTGATAACTTCATGAAAGTATAACTACCTCGCCCTGTATCCAAAATAGAGTTTAATTTATTACACGATCGTATGTACATATGACATAACAAACCATTTATTGCATGTTGTTGCAAAATTCTTGATGTTCATAGTTATAAGTGTTGTTTTTTGTATTTACAATATTATTTTTATCACTGGTAACCCGATGCCTTTTTTATATTTATTTCTTAAAGTTAAATAACGTTAAAAAGGAGGCTTAAACTTTTGTCTTTATAATAAATACGTTCAAAGTTTAATTAAGATTAATGTGTTTTTGCTTAAAACTTTGGGTGTCAACTCAAATGTTTGTTGTATGACGCTTTTCACCAACTTTGATTCAATAATATAAGAAGGGCACATTTAAAATTTTTTCACATATACCTATAAGAGTAATTAAAGAACTACATTACAAATTAAAGCAAAAAGTCCTATTAAGTTAGGAAAGTATATTCAAGGCGAAAATGCTAACAGTTAAAATAAACTTTATTAGTTCTCAAACTTTGTGTAATTATCTGCTGTCAAATTAATTTTGAAAAACTGAAATTAAAATAGCCAAATGAACAATCTTTGAAATATTTAAGTGGAAAATAAATACCTAATATCTGAGTTCTTATTCTCTTAAATCTTTTTCATCTACAAATTTAAAATTTTATTAAAAACGAAATTGAATTCCCTAAAAATAATAAATTGCTTCAAACTTTTGTTTTTACTGGTTTCTTTAAAAAATAAAAAAAATATTCTCCAGTTTTACTATTAATTTACATTGTATTTTTTACAATTTGCGCTTATTTATGCCAAAAAAAATTTCAATTACATTCTCGATGCGTAATAAGAAAATACGTAAAAAACTATGTAGTGTAACGAACGTAGGTCACAGAAACAGTAGGTTGAGGTAAGTGGATAGGCCACATAGCTTAAACAACACTCAAAAACAAAAAAAAGCTATTATTATTATATCATATTATACAAAATTTTCAACTTTTGAAAAAAGAAATTTTTCAACTGTTTAACTACAAAAATATCGGAATTCTTATACAAATTTCCTGCTCCTGTTTAACCCCTTTAGGAGATGAATTTTGCAAAATCTTTTCTGAATCGCTACATTAAGTTAAAATCCATGCCAAATTTCGTATTTCTAGACTTAGCGATTTAGATTGTGCGTCAATAGTCATTAAATCAGTCAGTTTCTTCTTTCTTTTACTTTACTTTTCCTGGCAGCCTAGTACTCCCTCGCAGCCTAGTTGGTAGTGTGGCCGGCTGCTGTGATGAGGGTTCGCTTCCCGCACTGGACAAACATTGATGTGTTAAACATTTGTGTTTGTCTTGAGTCTGGGTGTATTTATGTATGCAATGTATGTATTTACAAAAAAAGTGACATATATGTATTTGTATCCATTGTCTGGTATCCAAAACACAAGCTTTACTTACTTTGGGGCCAGACGGCGCTGTGTGTACTGCCCAAACATATTCATTATTCATTTTATATATATACATATAAAATATATTTTTTATTTAAAATATATAATTATTTTTTTTTTTACAAATTAGTATAAATATTACAAAATATAGAAATATAAAATAGAAATCCTGTCCAAATTCCTTTTAAATTGATTTTTTTGTATTATATATCTCATTGGTTCGATAAAATCACGGATCTGTGTTTAACATATTATTTTTCAATTCTAGAAGTGTGGGAAAAGCTATTGTATCCTTGCAAGTGACCTTTTATTTCAAATTACTTTTTGATACCTGATTGCAATCGTTGCTAAGGCAACGTCACATATAAAAACACGTTATCACCAAAGATTTTCACGGAATATTTTGAAAACCCACCAAACACCCAGCACATTACTGGATACGAAGACTACAAAAATAAGTTACCTACTTATTATTTTAAATTTTTATTGCCTGTGCTCAAGAAGTTTCACTACTTCAACTTCAGCTTTTGTTCGTTCGTTTCTCTGCAACTGTTTTTGCTTGCTGCAACAAACCACATCAAAATTAATTCAAGACTCGAAGACTCAAGACTGTGATTGTTGTATATTTATTTTATTTTATAATAAATTTAATTTAGGCTAATTTATTTTATAGGCTAACTTATTCTGTATTAATGTTTAATGAATGAACCTGTTCTAAGTTGTAGCTCAACTATAATAAACAGCAACGATGGGCGTTTGGACCAGGCGAATATGTTTAAATGTGACCAATGCTCACAGCCACGTTATTTCAAAAGCAACAGAGATCTGAAAGTTCATAAGGGTAAAGTTCATAAAAATTCAAGTAGAACTGACCTATCAATTCCTGATTCCTTTATTTCTTCTTTTTCATTTAATTCTATAGTGACCAATGAACCTTTTTGGAAACAAATAAGTCGAATTAAAAATTCCGTACCAGTAATAAAGAGAATTCCCCGTGGCGCGCGTCTATCTGTAGCTCAAAAATTGTCACAAGAAATAAATTCAGCGGTTACTGAAAACTCAAAACGTGCTTGGGAACATTTATTGACTTTTCCATATAGAGTCTTACATGTTGAGAAAGAAAACTCTGATAAATCTTCTCTTACTAACAAAATTAAAAAAAACTGTCACACATTTCAGCCTATTTTAGGTAACTCTAATTTTTGTTCATTTGGCAAGAAAAATATCACCCGTTCTATTGAATCGAAACTCGCTGAGGGAAATATCAAAGGTGCTTCTCGTTTAATTTTTACATCTGATGACTTTGCTCCTGATACTACTGATACTCTAATTTAACTCCGCTCTAAGCACCCTCCTGCCTCTGATAATTTGATTTTTCCAGATCCTTTTGACTCATCTAGTCCATCGCTCCAGGTTTCTTCTGAGGATGTTTTAGAAGCTGTTTATTAATTTCGAAGCGGCTCAGCAGGTGGTATAGATGGGCTCACTCCACAACACCTTAAGGATTTACTGAGTGTGAGTTGTGGGAATACAGGTTTGTCTCTCTTGGATGAACTAACTTCTCTAGTAAATTTAATGCTAAATGGCCGTATAGACTCGGAGGTTACTGACATCCTTTATGGGGCCAATCTTTGTGCTTTACAGAAAAAGGATGGTGACATCAGGCCAATCGCTATTGGTACAACATACCGCCGCCTTACCGCCAAAACTTGTTGTAAAAAACATTCAACGTTCTTAGTGATTACTTTCAAACTAATCAATTGGAAAGGAGGTTGTGAAGCCGCAATTCATTCTCTAAGAACATTTTTACATAATGAGAAAAGTAAGATTGTGCTGAAAGTGGACATTAAAAATGCTTTTAATTCCATCAAAAGGGATGCAATGTTATCCGAAGTTAAAAATTAAAATGCAAAAATTAAAATCGAAATATAACGTCTGGTTTTTAGATGACGGTACGTTAAGTTGTGACGCAAATACAGTTTTAGAAGATTTAAATTATATTATACAAGAGTTTCGGAATATTGGTTTAGAACTTAATCTATCAAAATGTGAACTATTTCTATGTCAAAATGATAACAATTCCCATATTATTAAAAGTTTTCAGTCTGTTGCTCAGAATATTAAAAGTGTTGATAAGTCCAAACTTCGCATTTTAGGTTCCCCTATATTTGATGAATCTTTTTCATCTTTTGTTCAAGAAAAAATTTATCATTTTCAGTCTATTCTAGACAAACTTTTAGCTATAAATTCTCATGCAGCATTTTTTATTATTCACCATTGTATATTTGTACCAAAATTTACATATTATTTACGTTCATGTTATTTTTGGAAATTTACAGACCTTTTGTGCAGTTTTGACAGCGTTATTAAAGATACCATTTCAAAGATTCTAAATATTAATTTCAATGAACGTACTTGGCTACAGGCAACCATACCTGTAAGATTTGGTGGCTTGGGTATTCGTTTAACTTCCGCAGTAGCCCTACCTGCTTTTTTATCTTTAGTTCATAGTACTCAACCCCTTATAAACAAAATTCTTTTTCCTCTTAGTAATTTCGAGATCTCATTTTTAAATGAAGCTAAAAACACATGGAGTCTTACCTGTCCAAATACTGACTTTCCTATTGTTTTAACATCACAAAGATTGTGGGACGGGCCACTTTGCGAATTGAACCGGAAAATACTTTTGGAAACGGCTGTCGATTCTGCAGATCGTGCTCGTCTTCTTGAAGCTTCAACATGGGAGTCAGGGCTTTGGTTACAGGCGCTTCCATCTGCAAACACAGGCACCCTAATGGATAATTCCACATTTCGACTTGCATCTTGCTTACGTGTAGGAGCGGTCACTAATATACCCCATCGTTGTCAATGCGGCGACATGATCGATCCCCTCGGTCACCATGACTTATCATGTGTTCGAAGCGCAGGCAGAACGTTTCGCCACAACAGCCTCAGTGACATTATACGTCGAGCTCTAGTGAGCATCAACACTCCTGCCATTTTAGAGCCTGTTGGTATATTTAGAGATGATGGTAAGAAGCCTGATGGCATGAGTCTTGTGCCTTGGAAGATGGGTCGACCATTAGTTTGGGATGCCACGTGCGTCGATACCCTTGCCCCGACTTATCTTCCTGGTACAGCTTCTGTGGCGGGAGCTGCTGCCACTTCTGCTGAAAACCGCAAACGTAGAAAATAGACTACTATAAGTAATAGTTATATTTTTGAGCCGTTTGCGGTTGAAACCTTGGGTGGTCGCCGGGGACTCATATTTTGTTTAAAGCGATTTTAAAGCGTTTGGTCGATGTGTCTCACGACAGAAGGGCTGGCAGTTATTTCGCTCAAAGAATTTCAATTGCAATTCAACGAGGAAATACTGCCAGACTTTTAGGTACACTGCCCTATCAGGTTAACTTGGAAAAGGTTTTTTATTTGTAGTTTTTATTTTAGTTAATTATTAGTTTTTAATTTAATTTTAATTTATAATAATAATAAACATGTCATAATAATATATATATGTATATCTTTTATATAGGTATTTAAATTAGCAATATTATGACATATTTTTATCATGGTCTTCGAATGACCACAAATCAAAACAATATTTATTCAAATAGGTTACTAAGAACACTTTTGAATCGTCAATACAATGTAAACAATGTTAATTTCTGCCAAAAAGAGCTGGCAAGAAGTTATATTTAAAGTAATATACACGCATATGCATTACATAGTATATATTCCGGTTTGTATGATTATTTTTGGCATATTAATACATATTATACGAGTAGCTACGTCTGTGACAGGCTTAGGAGAAGAGGGCGTGATCCGGAAAACGAAGTGTAAATGGCATGCATTTTGTAAATCAGTGATGGAGGCCTATATCCAGCAGTGACTGATATAATAATGATTGATATCTTTCGTAGGCGTCGTTTCGTTTTAAAATGCATATTTTATTAAGCTGTCTTACTTTTCAAAATTATAACAAATCCTACATATACATATGATCGAACCCCCCACCCTTATGTGATTGAGAAGTAAATGTGCAAGCCACTGTACTAAAGCAAAATTATTTCAGTAGGTATTTTAAAAATCTTAGAAAACCCATTTTTTGTAGATAGACTTCATAAGCAACGGTGAATAAATAACACAGCATAAGAAACAAAACTCCAGAACACTAATCTCACCCAATAACTTGATCTAAGTTTTGAATTTTTATCTTTTTTCACAGCTATACCTAGGTTTACGTAAAAACTAGGCATCATGACTCAGAGATTTCTCCCTCACTAGGGGAATTCCCCTTACCAAGGGACATCAATGGCGTCAGAGTGAGGGTGGTGAAGATTAAAATGCAAGGGTTGAAAGCAAAAGAGGAAAGTATGTTGGTTGCGTTAGTTCAGTGTGTCACTAGTAACTTAAGGTACCTATTCCACAATATCATGTGCAAATACAATACCTACATAAACAGATAAATATTAGTTATACAATAGGAAATGGCAGCATTAAAAATCCGGTGAAGTGCGTGTTGGACTCGCGCAATAAGGGTTTTGTAGTTAAAAAAAAATTTATTAGGTTATGTCACATTCACAGTTATTAAGCTATATAGCTACTTCATAATTTTAGGTATTTATTGTTAAAATAGGGTACAATATAGGTACGGTACCTATATGGTCCATAGTATACAGATAATTCCCCGTAATCAATATGGCCCATACTTTGATGGTCTCCGATTAATTTATTGTTAAAGTTGAAGAAACAAAGCGCTTCAGACAATGACGCACCACATGCCAGGGTAAGAAAATGATTTTTCTTGTCCGTTATATCAATTGCATAAAACGCATAATTAATGTCACTAAATTTTTAACTAAATAAGTATTTGTGTCAAAATATCCAAATTTCAAGTCAATAAATATGTAGGCGTAGATAGACTTTTATATAAAATTGTATTATAGGCTAGCATTTTCAACTTCATCTGCGTGGATTTTCGAAAACGAAAAGTTTTAACTGTTCATTGTTTTACTTACAAAAACATCAGAATTCTCATACTAATTGCCATGCAGTAGTTTTTCGATAACGATGAAACACGTCAATCTTAATTTTTAACCCCAAGACCAAATACCAATTTTATGCATATTATTTTCTATTTTATTTTTATTTTATTTAATGCTTTAAATGCAAATGACGAAATTTCATACAAAATTTAACCCCTGTTTTACCCCCTAAGGAATATTTTTTTCAATATCATGCCACAACATGCCAAATTTGAAGTTTCTAAACCCAGTGGTCTGGGTTGTGCGTTGGTATGACATCAGATCAGTCAGGAAGTAGTTCCTTCTTTTTATATATACAAATTTTAGTTAAGAAAATCTTTTTCATAAAATACTATAGTAAAAACATATTATTTTACGCTTTCCTAATGTATATTAGGGTTCCTAAGACAAATCAACAAAAATGAAACTTCAAGTTTTTATTTTCCAGTACCACTAAGGTGGCAAACACGCTTACGACCCACCTAATGGTTAGCGGTCACCGTAGCCTATGGGCGCTAAAATTGAAATTTAATTAAAAATGAAGTAAAATTAATCTAATTTATTTTTACTTAAGTAAAATTTGAAAACAGATGTCTGTTCGTCCGTTTATTAGCCTTTCCGTCCGTCTCTGTGATCCACCGCCATTGATATTTCAATAGATTACTACCCACTTCCCATTGAGCCACAGAAGCTGTCAAATAAGTATGAAAGTTGACAACTAGGCAAGTAAAGCAGTAAACGACCACTCGTAGTAAAAATGCTTGTAGAAACCGCAGTAATTGTTATTAAAACTACCTCTAGAAACTAGTAGTTTTCTAAATTGTTACTTTTATAATGAAAACAATAGAGAACAATTTATAGCAATATTAGTCTTAAGACTTTAAAAACCAACAAGCTCAACCGGTTTGTATTAAACCAATATTTAATTACTACACGAAACTGAAAAATGAAATAATGACTTCTACAGAATAATGATGTCCTCCTGCACAAAGGGAAAAATAATTACGGAAAGAAAATGACGATTTTCTATTGTTAGTTATTACGTCCTCAAGCACATTGCATTAATTATTTATTCGTACCTAAAACTGTGTTTTCAAAGACATGTCATTATCAATCTTTTTGAAACTTAATTAAACTGACAGGATAATAAACGTGTTACACTGTATCTTAACAACTATTAAAAGTTTATTTGATTGAAATCCAAAATGCAAACGTAATAAGTAACCCTAAAAACATGAACTTAATATAATCTAATAACGTGGTATATAATATATATAGACGATAGTGTAAAAAGCTTGGGCAATCTCTAAGACGAAATACTATCGTGGGGTCAACAGTCAACAAGTAAAAAAAATATTTGTTGCTACGAAATCTTTACCTAGATTACTTAATTTCCTACTCATCCCCACTAAAATTACTCTTGCCTAATCACTACTACTTCCTATTCTCGACTATGCAGGTCCTAGCTATCTTGATCTCAGTAACGAGGGGCAGCTTGATGCAGTAGCTTGATAAATATTTGGTCTACGAAAGTATTATCACATAAACGAATTCCAAATCCCTCCCATTTTGTCTTCGCCGGAATACTCATATCCTATTTCTTCTTTTTTATGTTATGTTCAATTTAAAACACCATTTTATTTCAAAAAAAAAATTCGAGTCCATTGGTTCTTCTATTCTCTGTGAAAACACAAACCTTTTGTCCAAATCTCCGACGCACTATACACAATAAATGTATCATAATTCATTTACTATAAAAGCAATTAGATTTTGGAACACAATTACCTCTGGATATAAATCGACCGCAGACTTTGAGAACATTCAAGAAACTTGTAATTACTTACTACAATAAATGCAATCTGAGATATGATTAAATTTTGTAAATGATGTATGATTATTATAATTATCTACTTTATTTTTACGCGTGTGTTATGCAAATCAAATGATTAAAAAATAAGCAAAGGTGTTTTTACGTAGGTACATGCAACAGTTGTGTTTATTTATCTATGATAAAAAACCAACCCTATATACTGAAGTAAACATCAGCTTAGTCTTGCTAAAAACATGTCCGCTAAACGTAACGAATCATATTTAGCAAAATATGTTCAGTTTTCTATCTAAAAAAGGGTCGGAAATATCAGACAAGGGACGTCAATTTTTGAAAGATTTCACAACCTGTATATTTCATGAACAAATCGTGTTTTGTGATAATGTTAAACGATCTTTTCAATGATGACACGGTTTTTGCTACGTAAGGTACGTTGCATCTTTACTCAGAAACGAGTCTCGGTATGACGAATGAGTTATATGGTGTGGTAGCTCTCTATCTCCCATCCATTAAGAAGGTTCCAGTTTCTACCTGCAGGGCGTGCTTTTTAAGATATAAAGGCTGGAAGTTTCACCCTATAGAAAATCCTAGAACAGTCCAGAACATTCGAGGGTATTCGAGAGCATATAGAATGTTGTGGAATGTCGAGGAACATCTCAGATCATTTTGGAACATTCCAGAACACTGTCGAATATTGTGGAATATTCTCAAACATTGTAGACCATTCGAATACCTTTTTTGTATGGGTGTAGCTACCTTTTTGTAGTGATGGTTATACAAAGCAAGATCCGTCTTGGGCTCGAACGTTCCAGAACATCCCGGAACATTCTGAAATGTTGTGAAATGTTTGAGAATGTTTGCCTTTCATGTTTTGAAGTTTATTCTTTTATTCCAACTACCACACAATCTCTTATGTTGATGTTAAGGCAGTTGTTCCTGAGCGAAGCCGAGTACCACAGCTAGTATATCATAAATGCCATATCTATAGTTACATGATCAATGTAAATTAATATTATATCTATGTATATTAATCTATAATGTATTTCTTAATTCTATGACGAGATGTACTAGGATTTTATAAGTCACTAGTAGTTGTTTGTGACGTTCGTAACGAGCGTATTTCCAGTGATATAGTTAGGATTTTCATTGGCCAGAGTTGTGCATTGATAGTGGAATTTATTGGTAGAGCACTTACACGGACTATAAGGATTGCTGGAGGTTCAAGTTAGGTTAATCTTTTGACTGGATCTTTGCTATGGAAGTATTTATTTACATTGGTAGTAATCATAAGTGTACCACAAGAAATAAGAAAAATATTATTCACAAATATGCTCTATATTATAAGCCCTTAAAATATTGATCGCATAATCAGGAATAGGTTGAAATTACTCGCTTTGAGTTAAAGTCTAGACTAAAAGCAGTGCTAAGGTTTGCGGCAATGACTCGAAGAACTTTGCTAGTTTCATTTGTATTTCTACAATAATGAAATTAATTTGAACCAAGCACCACACTTGGGAGTCGTCCTGTTCGCAATTAGTGGAAGACTCCTACAATCTTAACGACCACTGTGTTGCAGTTTTCTCTTTTGAAATTATCTTGTGAAATATTTGGTTTGATTGAGGACTTTTGAGTTAATTTGAAATTCAATGCAATTGTTAATTAATAAATAGAATTTTAATTTAAAAGCAACAAGTAAAGCTATATCTAATTAAACATTTTGATATTATATATTCAAGTCAACAATATTTAGCTAATAATAAACTATTAAAACTCTTTACTGGAAACGGAAAAGAAATAGTAAACCAAAGCTACAAGAAAGTCTGTGTGGTTGTGCATTTTTTATTTTTTTTCTTTCAGCGGCATTAGATACCCTACTAGTGATATGGCTTACAGGTGAAACGTCTCGCCTTAAATCTGCACATGTGTGTGGATGCACACTTAACCACATCATATTATTGAGTATTAGACTAGACCAATCCTGTTTGAGGAAAAAAAAATCTTAACAGTAGGTATACAAGTGATCAGAAAATTTAGTTGATGATGTAAATAACGAAGAAAAAAATATGGTAGGGTGGTAATATTTACGATTTTAGGGGTTGGTTTTTGCGATTTGCGGCTAAACTATGCATCCTGTCGAAAAAAATTAAATGAAAAAGTTGTAGATAATAAAACAATCTAAAACTTTTTTTCCATTCATTATTGCGTATAACGTCAAAATTATCGTGAAAAATGCAAAAAAACCGTTTTTCGGTTTCTAATTTATAACTATAGCAAAAATTTCTTTTTGGTCATGAAAATCGGTTAAAATGTTCTTTTTTGTGTTTCAAACAAGCTAAAATTTGGTTAGCAAATTTTTGATAAATGACCTTTACCAATGCTCATTTTTTTCGTTGAATTTTTCAGCTTTCATATTTATTACATATATAAAAAGCGAACAACCGAAAAAACTACGTTTCAAAAATAGATTTTTCGGTGAAAATAATGCACTCGTATACTGCTAAGAATATTTATTTTTACGATATTTGAGCCTCTTTTCACCTGCCAATTTAGACACAGACTGACAAGAGGTGAAAGGAAGGAAGAGATATGATAGTGTTTCTGGATTTGGGTGGTTTCATATTATGTCTTATAAGTTATGAAAAGAAAGACAAAAAACAGAATAATATACACCAAGTGTATATGCACTTTTCTTTTTCATTTCGACGCCAATACCTACTTTAAGCCACAACTGTAAATATTAAAATTCAGTTAGTATTAGGTTCCTGACTAACTATTACAAAAAAACTACGTATATGAAGTCCACAATCCGCACTGGGCCCGCGTGTGGATTATACCCCAAAAAACCGTGCTCCAACAGAAAGGATGTATGAAACTGATAAAAAAAATTATTGTATCATTGAGTTGCCAAAAATTTTAAATTTATGTTTACAATATTTATAAGGATGTTATTGTTTTTAAAAAAAGCATCCTTAACTCAAGTAGTTCATTTAAAATTCATGGGTAGATGTGAAAGTATTAACACCTTTTACCGGGGTAACTGTCCCTTCTGTAGGTTTAACATGAAAAACCGAGGCATTTTATTTGCGGTAATGAATAAATTACAAAGGCAAAGGGTACAACATAAAAGGGACTGAAGTTTAAGCTTTTAAAAAAACCATTTTTGATTTTAAAAACATAATAATTTTGAACACCCTCTTATTTATTTCGTTCTCCCACTTCGCAAACTCAAGAAAACCGTCAAGTGTGTGTTTGACTGTGATGCATTGTGCAAGCACACAATTTGTGTTAAATTAATACCTATATTATACTATATATATATATTAATAATATTTAATTTAATTAAGTCATGATTTATTAACAACTTATTAATATTAAATCTTGGCTGAATTAAAAAACAGTCCATAACTTTTAGTAATTTCTAGTAACTATACGCACAACCGATTTATGCAATCATGACTGATTTACAAAACTGTCCATAACTTATTGCAATTTCTAGGAACTGTACACGCCCATGAAAACTTGTTATGCAATCATAACTGAATTTAAAAACAGTCCAATGTTACTAATTCAAACTTAATCCGCCTTGTTAGCAAATATGTAAATTCATTCGGGGGCATCAGAATATTTATTGGGTGTCTCTAAATTTTAATTAGATACGTATCCTTGTTTGAATAAGACTCCTTAGGGAAATTGTGTCAAGTTAAACCGATGTTTCGTTACTCTCTCAGCTTAGTGAATTAACTTAATGACTTTAAATGTCATATACTTAACGACGTACATGTCAAGCTGAAAGACAGAAAACTGGGCGACATGATTACCGGAACAGTAGGTATATTCGTATAGTTTGTTTATCGCAGTGAAAACATTTGTTATTTCCTAAGTATTTCCTAATTGCCGGAACGGATGCACTATGCCATAGCGTAATAACTAACATATAACTATTTATTACGGTTTTTTTTAATACCACTAAGGTGGCAAACAAGCTTACGGTGTGCCTGATGGTAAGCGGTCACTGTAGCCTATGGACGCTTGCAACACCTGTGGTATCACTCGCGCGTTACCGATTCTTCAGAAATCTAATATCTTTTTTCTTGAAGAACCCAATACTGTATTTCTTGGAAAAAACTTTGGCAGCTTCCTGCCACAATTCAAGCGTTTGCGGGAGGTAGTTTCTCTAAAACCGCACTGTACGCGACCGTTTCGGTTCTAAAGTGTGAGAATTAATTTCCTGCCGATGACGGGCGGTGCGATGGTAGAAACTAGCCGTGGGCATAATTTCGAACAATTTCTCAGAAGACATCCCATTTTACAAGCGGTAAACCACTTACAGGGCGGCAAAGTCTCTCCTCAGACTTAAGGGTTCGATAAATTATTTAGTTTTACGAGTATTGAATTGTTTTTAAAAAAACTAAAAAAAAGGACAAATAGCTAAGCTCCCTAGTATTATTTAAAAAAAGAGTATGAGTATACAAGAATGTTTAGTGGACATTTTCTTCTTGCAGTCGGTTGCTAACTGATAATAGAAAATTAAATCACATTTGTAGGCTAAATTCTAATATCTATCATTAAAATTTTAAAATTTGTATGATATAACTGTGTGTGGCGATAAAGTTTTATAACCAAGCAGTTCACAACTATTATATTTTCTTTATTGCACAATAAAATAGAATTCAAAAGTGAAAAACAAATTAAGTTTCTAACAATATAGGTGGTATTATCCCTAAAAAGCGATTTCTGCCAGACAAGTTTTGGGTAGAGGAAATAACAAAACAACTGTGAAAAATAGGAAGGGCATGTTAGTTTTGCAAATCAATATATACGATGTAATATACTGTGATAAAACAATTCAAATTAATATATCTAAATATATATATAACGTACAAAAATAAATATTGAAATTAATTAAGAAGTAAGGAAATGAGACTAAATACCTAAATAAATAATAACTATCACGTTAAAAAAGATTAAGGAATCAAAAACGTCCTAAAAGCTTTCTCATTTCATGTTAAAAAATGATTTAAATTGGTTTTTTAAAAACTCTTTCGTCGTCTATTTCGACACTAGTACAGACTATAATCTATTGAATTATCTATATCTAACGCACTGGCAAGGAAGTCAGCAGTAAATCTTTTAAAATTTACACAAAATTTAATACATAGTTGACGCGAGTTCATCATTTTTACACAGAGAAAAAAAATTTTGTTCGAATTAAACATCTGTTTATTAAATTACGTTAATTCTAAATTTTATTAATTTAAAATTTTTTTTTCAGGATTTTACACAACATTATAAATTTAAGTACATTTTATTAATTCCATAAAATAATAACAACAAAACAGTTTTCTTCATTTCCGTCATGAATAATTTGTACTTCGGATAACGGAATTTTACAAATCCCATAAAACTTTCCTCGAATTTATGAGTAGGGTAATTAATATCAACATATAAAGCTTACTAAATATACAAAAAGTTACATTAAAGTGGGAAGATAAAACAGTACTTGTCATTACAATGAAGACCAGAAGTGTTTACAAACACCTTTCTAAGAATTAGTGAAGTTTACTAATAACAAACATCATATCGTTCTGCTACGAATTAAGGTTGACGTCACGCGTCTTACATCGCGCTATCGAAGTTTTTCGATAGTTCGCATATATACCGACATACTGAAATGCAAGTTTCCCCCAGATGACGATCTCGCTGTCCGGATAGCGAGATTAGTATCTACTACGTCGACCCCGAATAGGGCCTCCCTCCAAACACGACGCCGACGTCCCCGGGTTCGTCGGCGCCCACAAGGATACACTAGGTATCAAAGAGTGCCGGGGCGCTTCTCGCCCCCACTCAATCGCAACCGCACCCGCGTAACGGGGAACTCCCCTCCTGGCGGTGACTCACCTTCGGGTTCGAGACTCACGCCGGTCGAAGGGACGCCCCCGAGAGCGACAACCCAAGCCGAGGCTTCCCCCGCGGGAAGCCCTTGAGCGTTGGGCGCTATATGGGCTGAGGCTCCTTCAGAGTCTCGCCCCAAAAGTCCGGTGAAGCAGTAATGGCTGCAACAGCCAACTGCATAGTCAGCTCAGAAAAAAGAAAAAAGTGCAAGTTTTAATTGTGCAATCCACAACGTATCGTCCCCCCAATCGACCCGGTCACAGTCGTAAAACTATTGTTAGGCGGCCTCGGCACGTACTAACGTCCCCAGATGACGATCTCGCTGTCCGGATAGCGAGATTAGTCTCTACGACCTCCCCGAATAGGGCCTCCCTCCAAACACGACGCGGACGTCCCCGGGTTCGTCGGCGCCCACAAGGATACACTAGGTATCAAAGAGTGCCGGGGCGCTTCTCACCCCCACTCAATCGCAATCGTACCCGCGTAACGGGGAACTCCCCTTCTGGCGGTGACTCACCTTCGGGTTCGAGACTCACGCCGGAAAAAAAAAAAAAAAAATGCAAGTTAAGTATGACAAAGCGTTCTCCAGGTATAAGACCTGACCTGGCGGGGGATTCCCCTTTAGCGCTGCTCCACAATTAATAATCCTGAGCTGAACACATTTGACGCACTATCCGCCGCAGCCCTTCCTTCATAAAGCCAGGTACATTGGCCAGTTTTCAACCGTACGCTTCGCATCACACAAGTTCATCAGAACCTACTCGTATCGGTGTTATGAAATGCTGATTGTAAGAGTTTTTTTATACGTTATTGGCATTCCATTAAATTGTAATTGTTTTTAGTAAACAAAACTGTTATTCCAACAAGACTAGTTTTATTTCTGTTAATAAAACTCATTGGTAACCGTCAAAGTAATTTACTTGTACTCGGAATATTTTCGTGGTTATTAGTATTATTTACTTTTAGCTACTTAAGTTTTTTTCCGTGTACGCATCACAAAAAAAATGCACAAAGCCGCCAAAGAAGTTTTTATTTCAAAAAAAAACCCATTTGATAATTTTCATGTTCACAAATTAAAAGTTTATTACATTGTTATTGCATAATGCTTTTCGTTAAAAGTCAAGTTATAATATAACAATGGAGATTTGTTTCCACCCTGTCAACCTGCATCAAAATTCTGAATTGTATGTAGACATTCCTTGTACCTTGTTTAAAATTTAGTTTTCAAATTTCAAAATGGAATAAATACGAATGTGAAAGCAAAGTTAAATAAATATGGTGGAAATAATTTGAATAATAATCTGTTTCGGGGTGGGACACGCGAAAGCTTGTGACGATACCATATTTATGCCTTAACATTTTCGTAATAGAATGTGAAGATTTTCATGAGTAAACAATTCTCAATGGACGTACTACCAATAGCAAAATGCATCTTTAAATTAGAATGGCGCGTTCAAATATTCAAGTTCAGTAATTTTATACATTAGGTGAGAAATTATGATTTATTTTATGAAAGGTTTAAAGCTAACAAAATATAAGTACAAATGACTAAAATGTAAAATATTAAGTTATGAACTTACGAATCATAGACATTAACACGGAATTAATTGTTAAATGTAGGTAGTAATCTAACTTCCGATTTATGAATTCGAACTCTAGACAAAATAAAGTTGCGTGAAATTCTAAACATGCGGCGCGAGAATGAATGGTTTAAAGCTAACTGTGATTGGGTGTTTGTTTGGAACTAAAGTGATTAGAGAATGTTTTAAAACAAGCGTTGATTGGTTTGTTCGAACGTACTGTGATTGGTAGTAGTTTTATAATGTATTGGGAGTTTTATAATGTTGAATATAACCGCGAGAGTTTAAGTTACTTAGAACTTTTATAATGTTGAAGACGTCCGCGAGACTTACCTGAGTCAGTCGTTTAACAACCATTAGGGCAGCCTCGTACAAAAAAAATGATTAAAAACTTAGAATTTTTTAATATTAAAAACGTCCGCGAGACTTACCTGAGTCAGTCGTTTAACAACCATTAGGGCAGCCTCGTACAAAAAAAATGATTAAAAACTTAGAATTTTTTAATATTAAAAACGCCCGCGAGACTTACCTGAGTCAGTCGTTTAACAACCATTAGGGCAGCCTCGTACAATAAAACTGATTAAAGGTAGTTGTCTTGGTTTTTACGTATTCCGTGAAATGGTATGACTTGTTAGTTTATTTGAAATTACCCGGGGTTTGTTAGAACTTTACGAACATTTAGAACATAATATTAATATTCTATTAGGATCCTATTATTTTAGGGTAATTAGGCCGTTTTATCTAGACCGTTCATAGTAATCTAGGACTCAATAATAGTAGAACATCACTAGAATTATACTTAAGATATTCCTTTTTCTTTGTTAAAATTAATGAAGGCCGGACATCCGTCCGGGATAAAAAATATGATTTTTTACTATTTTGGCTGGTTAGCTAGTGTAGGTGAGCGCTAATGTTCATTGAACGCTAGCTACCTGTTTCCCACTCTACAAATCGAATGGATTTAGCATTCGTATGGATTTTACTTTCAAATGTGTAAGTAGGATAAATAAGGGTTCCTTTGTGTAGGGATGACGGAAAATCATATAACTCATTAGTACTTGTGTCCCTTTAGTTCTAATATTCGCGTATTTGCTTTGTTTAGGTGGTGAAAAATTCAAAGTGGACATTATTTATGATCGTAGATTTAGCTATATTTATTTCTTGATTATTTTCTTTTACGCTTATTTGTATACTGTTGTTTGCTATATTACTCTGACGTAACTCTAAAACAACTGGGTTACTACTTATTTAACACAACGGTTTTTGGGTTCTACCACTTTTGACGATCACGCTTGGCCAAATAGGCTAATTATCTCCATCAATATTAATCATTAGATTCTTTTGATCTCTCTCGTTGAGTGATAGTGGGCTGCGGGGTTGCATAGAACATAATAAATTATTATTTATCTTCGAGTAAAAGGGGGGGGGGGGCGTTACAAGCTCTAGCTAGATAGATGAAGAGACAATAGATTACAAAATTGTTGAGTTCTTGCATAAAAAAAAGGAAATGAACCCAAGTAAAGATTTTGTTGAAGGTGAGCTATTGTAAGTAAATCTGCATGCCAAAAAAACATATTCAAATCAAAAACTAGTTACACATGACAGACCAAAAGTGAATAGATTACGCTTATCAATTATAGCTACATGTAAATGCACACAAATTTTCATCCCATAAACGTTTGTCCTGTGCGGCAATTGAACCAACGGCACTCAGTTCAGCTGTCAGGTAATTCATAGTCAATGCCACTCGCACAGCTAGTACATTAGGCCACTTTTGTATGTAAACTTAAAAATTTCTTAATACAAAAAATGTTTTGTATCATTCAGGGAGCTCATTCCACAACTTAAGCGTTGGCGGGAGGAAGTTTCTCTGAAACCTCACTGTACGCGACCATTTAGGTTCTAAAGTGTGTGAATGAATTCCCTGCCGATGGCGAGCGGTGCGATGGTAGAAAGTAGCCGTGGGCATCATTTCGAACAATTCCTCAGAACACAACCCATTGTACAAGCGGTAGAACACACACAGGGAGGCAAAGTCTCTCCTCAGACTTAAGGGCTCGATACCGCAAGTGAGTTTGGAATCGTCGACAATTCTGACAGCCCGTCGATGAACCAAGTCAAAAGGGCCAAGCTGGTATCTGGTGCACCTGCCCAGAGATGGCAGCAGTACTCCATATGGGGCCGAACTTGCGACTTGTAAAGTAACAACCTTTGCCCCTACGTGAAGTACTGCTTCGCTCTGTTGAGTACACTAAGTTTTTTGGATGCCAGCTCCACCTTATATTGTAAATGATCTCGGAACTGAACATCGCTGGAGATGTCGGCACCAAGGATCCCAATGCTCTTGGAGATGGAGAGGGGAGTGTTCTGGAATTGTGGGACTACAGTGAATGGAGTTTTCTTAGCGGTGAATGCGCACACTTGTGTCTTTGTAGGGTTGAATCGGACCAAGTTTACCCGTCCCCAGTCAGAGACCTTGGACAGTGTGGTCTCGATTTTAGACACAAGTTCTCCGCGGTTTTCTTCCACAACGGAAAGAGGGATGTTTGCACGACCCGTGTAAAAAGTGTCTCCAGTACTGTCATCTGCATAGCAATGTATGTTGTTGATGTCCAACGTGTCATTGATATGCAGTAGAAACAGCGTAGGAGACAGCACAGAGCCTTTGGGGGCACCAGCATTAATGTCCATGCTATCAGAGCAACTACTGTCAACTACGGTTCGTATGCGTCTGCCGGACAAAAAGCTAGCCACCTATTTGCACAAACCCTCGGGCACTCCGTAAGATGGCAACTTCGATAAAAGACCCCGGTGCCAGACCCGATCGAACGCCTTCGCTATGTCCAGGCTACATGCCAATGCCTCCCACTGACTCTCAATGGCTAGTGCCCATCGGTGTGTGAGATACACTAGAAGGTCACTAGTCTAATATATATATAATTTAATATATTAATATTATGACAAAAGTTAAAGCTTTTAAGTTGTCCCTCTAATGGATGTCATTCGGTCGTTGGAACAACTAAGCCGATGTTTCTCAATAAATGTATTGGCATTTGTTTGGTAATACGATACTAAAAGCCCTAATTTGATTAAATACCAATATCAGAGTGCTCGACAGATTGTAATGCAATATGCTTAGTGGCTCGGTCACGTTGCACAGTCATAATTCCAAAAGGGTTAAAATATAAAACCTTTTTGAATGAAAATCACTAATATACATAATGACTATGCATTTACTAGCTGCATGTTGGTTTTAAAATTTAGGTTTTTATAGATACCTACTTATTGATTTAAAACTGAAAAATCTTATCCAATCAAAAGCTTATATCGATTGTAATTTTTGTTAGGTAATGCTTTAAACTCCACTATCCCATACCATCCCACTTCCTACTAATATTATTATTTGGATGTTCATATGTTTGTTACTCAATTACGCTCCAACCACTAGACGGATGGCACACATATAGGTTAGGTCCTGGAATAGGACATAGGTTTTTTTATCCTAGAAGTTCCCGTCGCAATGACTATAATGTTTGTTACTCAATCCTGCGGCAACAGAGCATCCCATTTGAGCTGAAATTTTGCTGATATACTTGATGATACGGAAAAGGACATAGGTGACCTTTTATTAGTTAGTACATTTATTTTATTAATAGGAAAATTTTAAAGTTCCCGCGGAAATAACTATGAACGACTTTCACGAAATAAACGAACTATAATATGTTATAATAAACTTATGTTGTATAATAAAGGAGTTGCAAGCATCTTATACGCCAATAACTAAATTTAGGGCGGGTGGGGCCGCGGGCAAAAACTCGTATACCATACAACCCACAAAACAAAATAATTAAGCTCACTTACAAATTTCACAAGCTCTTATCTCAATAAAAATTGCAATGATTGGGTAAAAAAAATATTCAAATTACCTCAGGCAAAAAATAATCAGAAAAATAAATTAGTAAACAACGGCATTTTTTAAAAATTGTGGCTGCAAACCTGAAATAGCTATTGGACTAAATGTATGGCCATGGTAAGCTATTCATTGTCGCCCCAGGAAAGGGAAGATAATTCTGACTTATGTTTTATTTTTATTTATTTACCAAAAAAATTTTTATGGCCCAAAAGCTTTGAAAATGGACTTTATTGGTAGAATTAGTGGTCATAACGATAACCTATGGTTTGGACCACAATATACTACCTATGTGTCGATATAAGTAATATATATTTAAGTTCCACGGTACTTGATCTCTACCTAAAATTATACAAAAGGAAAAACCTTGCGCGAATACTAAACTATAATATAAACTAGGAAAATTATTAATTTGTTTATGTGCCTACCTATGTACGTATGGATATGTTTGTACGTACCTATGTATTTTTTTGTTTGTACCTATATTTTCACGGTTTCCATACCCAGAAGGGGATTACAAGATAGGATAGGGGATATAGAAGCTGGATACACACCCACTACATCATATGGTGGACGTAATGTGAAGAAAAAAAGGTTCACCAACCACGATAGACCTGTGTAAGAGAGAAAAAGCCTTTCGCCACAACACTGCTCCTAAAGCAGTTTTTCCGGACTAAGTTCTTCGTCGTAAAATTGTAATGATATATAAACCTAACAACCTAACCTAATAACATAAATACACATAATACATATAAATACAGTAATAAAAATAGTGCATAATACTTTGAAAAAGGAATGATTTCAAGTTACAAAGTTAAGCAATATCGGGCTTAGTCAGTACCTGGATGCTTTCCGAAACGCGTCAAATCGTTGGTCCTGGCTGTTTTCATATTATGATTGCATTTGATAAGCCAAATGGTCAGTAGTTCGACAAACGTCCACCAATCTGCATTTGTCGTCGCGGTGGACTATGGCCTAAGCCTCCTTTTTTAAAAGAGGCCTGAGCCCATTTTGTGGGGCGTATAGGGGTTGAAATACGGAAGAAACGCAGGACACTAAGTACAATGTGCAAAATAAACAAATACCCTTGCGTGGTCGCTCTCTCCTGTAATTACTTATCACAGTGGATCCACTCATTCACTTGAAATTTGATTACCTTCCCATTTAGTAAATAGCCACATCGTATTTTGCTTTTAAATTGATTTAATTGAAAAAGCTTTTTAGATATTTCGCTTTTTTATACTTTTAAAGAAACTCAGTGATCATAGTCGTATAGTCCTAATGAAAGTCCTATTGCAATGAATGTTTAGTTTAAAAAAGAGAATTTAAAGCACACAAAAACCAAGCAATTCAAATTAAAAAATATTTTGACCTATTTGTCTCTTTCTGTCGAGACACTAAATTAATTAAGAAAATCCGGTCAAGTGCGAGTCGGACTCACGGACCGAGGGTTTCGCAACTACCACCATTTACGTAATTTACAAACACAAACAAAACCAAAAAGTGTGCCGCTAAGCCGTCACCCATCCAATTTTTGACCACGTTGCTTAACTTTGAATATCGTTTCTCACAAATGTGTTACTGTTTTACTTAATAATAGCTAGATGGCGCTGTAACAGTGATTTAAGATGGCAGGTGACTCGGGCCCGTCTCACACTTGACTGGTTTTTATTAGATGCTGTCAAACTTTAAAGATCACACACACTATGCTCACTGCACATACAATGTGTTTCTCTTTTTACGATAGAGCAATTAGATAGTGTCTCACTCTTTCACAACACTAGACCGCCGCAACACCGAGCGATCTGGCTGCTGGTATCGTGTATGAGGCCTTACTCATTAAGCATACTTAACTATGATAGTTTTACTTTTAATTTAGTAATATATGCTACTACCTAAATTTTTTTACACACCCAAGAACAGCCATTTAGCTGGCAGTGGGGAAGGGAACACTGGGCCTTAACACAAATTTGCACTTAAAAGCTTAATATTTCGCAAACGCATCGCTAAAACGAAAAATGGTTTTCACACGCCCTCAAAATATTATTATAAACGAGCTATCCAATGACTTCCCACACTATGAGGTAGACGAGATCAAAAATCATCTCCACTTTACGTGTAGGGGAGGTTATCTAAAAAAAAATTGTTTTCAAAGTCAAAGTTAAAATATATTTATTCAAATTAGGATTTTACAATCACTTTTTAATCGTCAAAGTTATGAAAAATTATTTTTTGAAAACTTCCCACCCTCCCTCCGGTTCATAATATTGTTGATTTCTACCAAGAAGAATCCGACAAGGAAATCCAAAACTTTTTCAAAAAAAATTCCTAAGAACTACAAATACAATCAATGTTTTGAATAAAAAATTTAAGCCGTACAATTTTATATTATTTCCATTTTAATTTGGTTTACCTATGCATCCTATAATTGAGCATCTTCAGTCCCATGGATTTTTATCATTTACATAGTCTGAAATGTTGTAGTATGCTTTTTTACAAAGTAGTTGTTTGATAAAAGATTTAAATTTACTTATGGTTTATATAATATATTATTTTATTATATAGTTATAGCTAATGGTTTGCTAAACTTTGACGGGCCGGTTAAGTTTAAAATAATTTTGATGGCTGGTTAACGTCAAAGTAAGTTGGTGTAACCCAGCCTAAATAAAGTTCAGTAACTTAGCATTATGGCTAATATCTTAACTAGTTATCAACATATCCAATCAATTGTGTGTAACTGGTAAGTATACCAGCGACAGTTTACGAAACTTTAACTCGAAATGAGGTTAGGGCTGTCAATCGTTGCTATAATAAAAACAAAAAAAAAATCCAAAGCGGGTACGTTGACAATACGACTTGTCAACCAGTCACCTAAGGTATGCAACAACCATGATTTGGTTCTTAACAGTAACTATGCAGTCTACTGCGAAGGGTTTCCTTTCCCTCCGCATTGCCTTAGCACACCTTCGACGCCTGTTTCTCGGTAAGATGTCTTACTTAGTCTACCTTCTTAGTTAATAGTAGAAGTAATTAGAATAATTACTTTGCTACTAGGGACTTAGTTTTCTGTGAACTCCATTAAACCGCATGCAAACGTTTAGTTTATTATACTAATTGTAAGAAAAACTTTTTTGAATCGTCTGCTTTAAGACAACAAATCACAGGTTCTTTCAATTCACACTTTGTCTAAGACTAAATATAAAATACCTACCTAATTATCAAAACAAGTTTCTCTATTTAATTAGTACGAAGATAGACCTAAATTTAAATTGTCTCTGCTGACATAAAAAATCAGGATGTTACAGAATTTCAAGCTATATGTAAAGCTAATGCATACCATTAAAAGTTTACGCTACTAAAGTTTAGCATTGTCTTAATTTTATAGCGTTGTACCTTGGACAGCTTAAGCCTTTCAAGGATAAGTATTCACCCCTCGGCGTAAGCCCAAGAGGTCACTTTGACTTATAGTCAATTATAATAATTGGCAAAAGGGCCTGCAATCTACTAAGATTAATATTAACAAGTTTACCGCATCGGAAATTCGCTTCCTCTCCAGTTAAAACCTCTCGAGTGGATTAAAAAAAATATAGGCTTGTCCTTAAAATGGAACTCAGCGGCGCGAAGTGTCTGCAGTGCCACACCGCGCTCCGCCACAACCCTCGCCTGCTTCCCGACACCTACACATAGCTGCGAGACATTTTATGATACATATTTTCGTTGGATATCTTTGGTCTGGGTTCGATTCTTGGTAGAAGCAATAAAGAATAATAAATTTATGTATTGTGCGTGTGTGCGTGTGTTGTTAGTTGTCCCGAATGTAGTTTGTCTCCAATAAATTACGATGAACCTATTTTTTTACGTTTGGATTGGAATGAATTTAATTGGTGTAAGGTAATTATTATGACCATACTTGTAGTCAACTGCTCGCAGTAACAATCATCATTTTTAATGTATCTGAGTAACCCTTCGGGTATCGGTTCTGCGGTTAAGATTGTTTGGTAGACTGAATGATGCCAATCAAGTTCATTTAGCCTACATATGTTAAATTGATGCCAATTCAACACAATCCAGCGCTAGTTTGTTTGGATATTCGTAAATATTTCAAACCTTATTGCCGTCGTCAGTCTTAGGGATGAGTTATCCAAAATTTAAACAAAAGATATAGGGCTAGGCACTACAAGGACCTATATATATATATTGATGTTAGTTTAAAGATTAAAGTAACAAAACTATATTATTTACAGTCAGTTCGACTTAGTTTGAAATATCTGAAGTACCTTTGCTTATTTATGTCTATAAAATAACCATAAAAAAATACATCTTGTAGTGTGTCTGATTGACTCACGAGCTAAAAACCAATATCAAGCCTAAATCGGGAGTGGTAAAGGTGTTTTTTTTTAAGATAGCTTTTTTTAGTAGTGATAATCGCTGTCCTAATACAACGCGACCACGCGATAATCGCGCAAGAAAGCGATGCGATTATCTCGCCGTCACGTCGCGTCTAGATTCGTGTGTCCAAATAGGATGGTCGCAGTATCGCACAAAAAAACGTTTCTTATCATATAAAAAAAAGTACGTTGAACAAAAATTTACGTTTATGAAAACTGCGGGATCTCAAATTGCATTAGGTGCCTACGAATTTTTTGGACGCCCCTGTTAACAAATAGATTGTCCTGAACGTGCTTGTTCATTATATGGCCTAAGGAGCACATGCCTATCCTTGCATTAAGGCCATAGTCCAACGCGCTGACCAAGTGCGAGTTGGCTGACGTTTTAAAGCTAGTAGCCACTCAACTGTCATATGAGAACAGCCAGGACTGGCGATTTCATGGCTTTACGAAGTACGGAGAAGCTCAGAAAAATGTACCTCAAAGCCGACACCTATTCAGGTACTGACCACCTCCGATATTGCTTATCTTCGCATATCATTTCCGATACACGAATGTAACTAGGCCACGACCTTCTTTAATGATTATCAACCACTTTAAGAATTTTGTGTTTTTGGTGAGTACCTACCTAACTTCTTACGAAGAAGATGTATTTTTTTAAATTTGAAAATTTCGTTGAAATTACTTTATGAGAAATCTAATTCAAAGCTAATAAATGTAGTAAACATTGTTAATAAAGACACTCGGTGTATTTAGATTTTTTGCAAAAAGACTTCACTCTTTGTCACTCTTGAGACGATTTTTGTAGTCATCTTTACGTTTATTTCAGAGAATTGACCGAGCACGTCCTCCAATTATATTTTTTCTTTAAATATTATTCCGCAGAATAAAAATTAATAAGCTACTAATCATCGCTAAGACTAAAAGTCGCACGAACTTGCGATGGTCGCGTAGTTGCGTTGCATTAGGAACAAAACGGAGCAAAACGGTGTAACGGTGTGACTTGATTTTAGGTACAAGAGAGGTTATCCCTCGGAGATAACCCATTTTTACGCGGGTGAAGAACCTTATTAGTTTACGAACTTTTGTAAATTATTTTGCACACACCCGGGTAGTTTTATGAAATAGCACAACCATTTTATAATAGAAGGCATGCGAGTCGTTTTGACAAATGAGTATATTTTATGCAGCTTAACGTCAGTTTGTATATTTTCGGTGTAAACTGATAGATGAGAGGGATAAATGGGTACTTGGGCGTAAAGGGGGAAAAGTGGACAAAGAAATAACGTACAGCACGTCAGCTAGTGATTTTATAAATATACAGCAAATCACAACACAAAACAAAACAGAATAACTTGTGACGTCACTAGACATACTGTTAAGTTCACATTCTTGTTACCATTAATCCTCTTAATTGGCTAAGGTATTACGGAGCTACTGTCCCTTCACCCATAACTGATGAAGTTGCTTCCTCTTACAATTAATTATATTAATTTACGAAAGGGTCGAGAAAGTTATTAGAATAGCCACATTGTTTCTGTACTTCCAGAAATTTTGCTAGTTATTTAATGTATGATACGTAGCGGATATTTGTAATTTGAAATACACCTAAACAAGAATATTATCTAAATATTTGATTAACATTCTTCAGGCTGCATCTTACTTTAAATGTGCAGTTTTCTACTCGTTTTTAAATCGATTCCACTGTCCTATTGCAAGTTTCAGACTGGAAAAACATAACATGGTTTTCTACGTTCTTTGGCTAGCAAATTACTGTTTTTGTTTTAAGATTTATGTTAAAACATCGCTTTAAAAAAATAACGGCCGAACCTCTTGTTTTTCTATTTTTAATTCATCAACTAGTAGCGGGAACATATTTTATTTCATGAAATTGTAAGTAACTATTAAGCTAAAAATTACTGAAATAGAATTTTTGTATCTTATGTAATATAATTGTAATTAATTATATTCCACTTTTTACGCTTAGCTGTATATCTATAATATTTTTTGCCACTGAAAAATTAGCTCTATTTGAGTTTAACATTTTATTTGCGCATAAGGCAAATGTATATGCGCGTAGAAGGGCCTCTTAATCAATGATATTTTGCTACAAGATTTTTTACGGACTAATAAAACGGTCTTGAAATAAAATATCCTCCAGTTTTTTATGATTTTATGCGAAATACTGTTAATGTAAAATAATTCGGATTTTTCATATACTCACCTCAAACAGTGCAGAAAAAGGTTAGCATCGTTTTTAATTACTGTTTGTTTGCTTCTCTTATAAATAGCGTAGCTCTAACCTCACGGTATGCACGGTGCTTGATTATGTTTTAAATTTTAATAACGGTGTTGTTTTAAAAGTAAATTATTATGTTTAGCTCGTATGTTTGGAATTTGAATAACCTTACGCCACAAAAAGTAAAGAATATTTGAAAAGAATTTTATTGCGTTAAAAGTACTAAAAGGAAACACGCGTACGTAATTGTTATTTTATCCATTAACCTGTAAGAGTAAATTATAATTATAACAATACCATAAAAATATGGAATCAGCAAATCAAAACAAGTTACTATACGGCAACGAATAAACGTTTGAATTGAATATACTTTGATATATTTCGTCGATGTATAAATTACAGTGAAAAAAAAATATAGAAAAAAGGCACCAAGCTAATTCAACATCAACAACATACATTACTATGCAGATGGTAGCACTGGAGACGCTTATTACACGGGTCGTGCAAGCATCCCTCGTTCCGTTGTGTCACTGTGTTCAAGGTCTCTGACTGGGGATAGAAAACTTGGTCCGACTTAATCCTACAAACACCACTACACGCGGTCACCACTAAGAAAACCCCATTTACTGTAATCCCACAATTCCAGAACACTCCCCTCTCCATCTCCAACGATGTGTGCGATGTTCAGTTTCGACATCATTTGCAAGACAAGGTGAAGCTGGAGTCCAAAAAACTTGGTGTACTTAACAGAGCGAAGCAGTAATTCACGTCAGAGCATAGTTGCTGTTTTAGAAGTCGCAAGTTCGGCCCCATATGGAGTGCTGCTGCAATCTCTGAGCTGGTGCACCCGGATACCAGATTGGCCCTTTTGACTCGGGTCAACGACGGGCTGTGAGAATTGTCGACGATCCCAAACTCACTTGCCGCATCGAGCCCTTATGTGTGAGGAGAGACTTTGCCTCCCTGTGTGTGTTCTACCGCTTGTACAACACTTGACCAGCACGTCCTCCAACTATATTTTTTCTTTAAATATCATTCCGCAGAATAAAAATTAATAAGCTACTAAATCGCTACGACTAAAAGTCGCATGAACTTGCGATGGTCGCGTAGTTGCGTTGCATTAGGAAAGCGCCTTTGGTTTTTGTTAGGTTTCAAAATTGGGATCAAAAATTAGCAAGAATAATCATGCAGGAAAACTATTTACTACTATTTTAATAGTCTATCACTTACAATGTGTTCGCAATAAACTAACTAGTGTTTTTAACGAAGAGTCCTCGCATGAAACCACGGATAAAACGGTGTAACGGTGTGACTTGATTTTAGGTACAAGAGAGGTTATCCCTCGGAGATAATCCATTTTTGCGCGGGTGAAGAACCTTATTAGTTTACGAACTTTTGTAAATTATTTTGCGCACACCCGGGTAGTTTTATGAAATAGCACAACCATTTTATAATAGAAGGCATGCGAGTCGTTTTGACAAATGAGTATATTTTATGCAGCCTAACGTCAGTTTGTATATTTTCGGTACTGACTTCAAACTGATAGATGAGAGGGATAAATGAGTACTTGGGCGTAAAGGGGGACAAGTGGATAAAGAAATAACGTACAGCACGTCAGTTAGTGATTTTATAAATATACAGCAAATCACAACACAAAACAAAACAGAATAACTTGTGACGCCACTAGACATACTGTTAAGTTCACATTCTTTTTACAAATATTTGGTTTTCCAAACATTTTACTAAAAAATAAACCTAACGGTTCGCAAGAAGAAAAGAGTTACATTTTTACAAGAAATTGTTGACTAGGTGACCTTAAAAAACACGACTGATCTCTCTTCATCAGTTATCCAAAATTGACACATTTTTTCTAGAGATCGAGATCTAGAGAGCCAAAGTATCTTAATCGTAGGTTAGCAACATACTTTATAAAACAATTTTTATTGCATATCTTTTTTTACGTTTTTGCCTAATATTTTTATGTAATTACCTATCTAATAATTTAATCAGCTTTATGCTAGTTGTTGGAAATCGTAGTTATTTTAATTTTTTTACTTGCTTCTTTGTACAGAAAATATTTCAGTTCACGTTTATTTTGACATGTCAATCTTGCCAGCCGAATGTTTGTGTTTGACGTAAAAGTAATTTCTTCGGAAAAGTATCGCCACATTGAATAAGATTTGAAATTGATTTTTTCCATAGTATGATGCTGCGTATGACGCTTGAAATTTAAAGAAAATAAAGAAGCAAGAGTAAATATTGAGCACACTTACAAAGTTGGCGAAAGTAAATATTATATTGTTATGATGGAGAACGATTTTCGTAGTAAAAAGCTTAAATGATTTTTATTTGTTATGGGATTTTCGTTATTTTATATAAATATGTAAAGTTTTCTTTTCATAGTTTATTTTAAACTTTTTATAATAAAGTGAGTTTTACTCGAAAATGTATGCCGGGGCAAAAGGTTTTTAAGTGAGAGGAAATATTAGGTCCAAGCGAATACACACATAGATGAAAATATAATTAAGACCCGGGCCAAGACACTGATGTGCGATAGGGACAACTAAGCCTCAGACTATTTATACCTTGTCAAAATTCTTAAAAACCGGAGTTTTGTATTTAAAATTACGTATCCTATATGTAAGTTAATGAATTATTCTATGTCTCTATGTTTGTTTTCTTAATAATTAGTTTACAAATTCGCACAGAGTACGTCAAAAAAGGTCTTAAAAAAGAGAATATTTTGGCCTATTGCAGCGCCCTAGTTATTTACACGAAAAGCTTTTAAAAAAAATCAAAACATAGAGACATAGCGTATATTTATCTACATATATATAAAAAAGAATTCCTGTTCCTTAGTCTCGCTAAAACTCGAGAACGGCTAACCCGATTTGGATAATTATTTTTTGTTGTGTTCGTTTTTGTTAAGGCAATCTATAAAATGTTAGTAAAAGGGTCAAGTGCGAGTCGGACTTGTGCAATAAGTGTGAACCGATTCTAATGAAATTTTGGTAAGCTGTAGGCAAACGCCGGGGAAGTTTTTTAAGAAAGAAAAAAAGGGTCAAGTGCGAGTCGGACAGGGTCAAGTGCGAATCGGACTCGTGCAATAAGGGTGAACCAATTATAATGAAATTTTGGTAAGTTGTAGGCACACGCCGGGGAAGGTTTCTAAGAAAGAAAAAAAGGGTCAAGTGGGACTTCGGGCTTGCGCAATAAGGGTTTAAATACAAATTAACTTGACATATGTTGGTATATAAACAATACATCAATATACATCCATGCCGACTGGGAGCCTTACATGGCGTGAGCTGGCTAAGAGTTACATACATTTCTATCAGATGGCGATTTAAGTTAGTTGATCGACAGAAGTAAACTTGTCCGGTTCCATACACTTCTAACGGATGGCGGTGTAAGTTAGTTTACCCTCATAAATGTCCGGATTGGGTAAGTATCTAATAGAAATCCCCACGGGTGTAACCGTGGGTAATAGATAACCCTTGGTTGTAACAGTGTGCTGAGTGTGAGTTTTTGCATATTCGTAAATCTACAATCACGTTAACACTGATGGTGCTACAGCGTATCAACTTTAAGGGCAGAACATCGTCTGTCGGGCCAGCTAGTCATTTATTAAAAATAAATATATTATATTTTATTATATATAAAATCCAGGGGGGACACTAGGGAATTCGTTTGTATGATGATGAGAAACATGATGATATTAGAACAATGTTAATTATTTCACCTTTTTCCATTAATTAATATAACTTTTCAGTAACTATTCATAAAATTAGTCTAAAATTTTTTTTCCACAATTATTTATAGGTAATACAAAATTCTATGTTCGAAATAACTGAGTCATGCGTTGACAAAAATACATTTTTTACATTATTTCATGTAAACTCCATTATTACCAAGCAATCTTTTTTTAACACGATTCTCGATAAGAGGTAAGCCACGAGACGTGATATTTTTATAACGGCTAAATGCTAAATGAATATAAACATGATTTTCTTCGAAAAGGGTGCGTGATTTAATAGGATTTGCTGCCTAGCGTTTCGTGTAGGAGACTTAATGTCGTCTTATTTTAATAAAACACACCTAAAGCTACAACAGTATACTATTTGGCAAAAAAAGACAAATACATTTTTAGAAAAACTCTTTTAGTCATTTTACAGGTTTTAAAAGAACTACTTAGTGTAGTAATGCTTCATATCTCGCATGAAGCTATGAATATGATACGAATGCGTCATAAAAAATTATGAGTATATTGACAGTAAAAATATTTTAGTCATGTTACAGGTTTTGAAAGAACTACTTAGTGCAGTTATGTACTATATCTCGCATGAAGCTATAATTATGATAAGAACGCGTCATAAAAAATGATGAGTATATTGACAGAAAAAATATTTTACTCATGTTACAGGTTTTGAAAGAACTACTTAGTGCAGTTATGTACTATATCTCGCATGAAGCTATGAATACGATAAGAATGCGTATTAAAAAATTACGAGTTTATTGACAGTAAAAACCTTTTAGTCATTTTACAGGTTTTAATAGGACTACTTAGTGTAGTTATACTTTACATCTTGCATGAAGCTGTGCATATGATAAGAATGCGTCCTAAAAATTACGAATATATTATAAACAGTAAAAATCTTTATCATTCTACATTACAAAATATATTGCCAATTTTGCAAGATGCATCAGTTTCTCTTCAACGAAAAAACGAAGTGCTTCTAATTTCATGACTATTTGATCAACACCTAAGCTTTTACTTTGTAATGCCATCTGAGCATTGTTGACAACCCTTAGCACTTAACTCCAAAAGAAAGATAGCAAATAAATTGCACACAGCATGCATACGGTTTTCTGTAGCTCCTCTGGCGTCTACATTTGCTTGTAGGTCACATAGTTTTTCTTCAATCGCAGAAATAATCTCATCAATGAGCACACCAGTTTTTTTGGGGAGCACTTTCCAGCGGCTTGTGGAAGTAGAAAAAAAAAGTTGAATATTGCCTCTACTGCTTCCAAAAATGTAACACAGTGTCATTTTGTTCAAACGAATGTTGGCCACATAAATTAATTGAATGATCTATACAACCAACAAAACTTTGCTTTATTGTTTTTTTCTTTTATAATAGTTTGTACTTCCCTGTGTGCCACTCAAAACTGCTGCATTATTATCACATAGGGAACGACATACAATAAGGTCTAAACCATCGTTTTCAAGTTTCTTAAGTAAAACTGTGCTTAAAGAAATTATATTTTTTTTTTTTTTTGGAAGTTGTCCCAATTTTATACTGTTTGATATAATAACTAGAAATTGAGTAGTCAGTACTCTACTTTTTCTCTGTGCACTTTACTTACCTTGTTTTTTTTAAAGAAAAAACTACATTTACACTTTTAGAAAGCTTTTACAATAACAATATTTTTGTTTAAAATAACAAAATCGAATCATTTGCATCAATTACATGTTCACGAAAGAAATGTTGAAGAAAATGCGGTCGGGCTCGGGAGCAAGGAGATTTCCAGAGAATCTACTGACAAGCAACAGTTACAGTGAAATTCGAAGATAAAAACAACTACATTCGATCGACCGACAGTGTGACGCTACTGTACGCGACCATTTCAGTCGCTGCAAAATAATAGTAAATTCCTTAGTATTTAATTTTACTATATACTAAATACCTTTGCCTGTTCTTTGGTTAAAGGAACTTTGGTTACAAAAGTAGACGACCAACAAAGCGATTCAGTGATTAGTTACAATTTACAGTGTAGGAACCGGAACCCTAAATAACTAAGTTAATCGAACTTTACTATTGCTTTTTGTTAACTCCACTATCTGCCGTTCTCATTTCACATACTTGTATTCATTTATCTTCCTTATTTACTGTCCCTCAAGACAATGAAGTTCTCCTCTAATTTTAATAAATTATTGTAATTAGTTTGTTTGTGTGTGTAACAATATGAGAAATAGTATTAAAACAATATAACCATTTAATGCAATGCTTTTAAAATAACAGAAAAGGTTTCGAATTGTTAAGAATACTACTTAAACGATTTTGTACTTATTTGCTCTTTGTAACTAAGACTCACAGAAGAAAGCAGACACATGCCTGTCTTAAAATGGTTTTTAAAAGACTAAACAGATCTTCAGAGCATTTTTTATGTGAACGACAAAAGGTTATCATAAGACAAAGGGATGTAACTTATTTGTGTTCATAAATTTAGTACCTATTCCTCGTTTCAATACTTTGTTTATACAAAGCATTTACGACGTTTTCCTTCAGACCCTAATTTTAATTATTAAATGTAGGTGAAATGAGTTTCATATATTGCTAAAGAATCAAAGAAATATAACATCAAAAAAATTATAAGAATGTTTTGCCTCCAGTAGACAATTTAGGTCTATTTTTTACGTTAAATGAAATGAAATATCGATGTCATTTCATAAAATTCCTGTCTCTATTTTATTAACAATAACGCTATTATCCCTGAATTGAATTTTTTCAAACAATTTGATAATGTATAATTTTTGATGCTCATGTTTAGGACTAAAATAATACAAAGTTAACAAACGGTAGTCACACCATTTGTATTTGTTTGAAACATAATAAACAAGAAGATTTCTTTTCTAAAAACACGAATACTTACAACTTAGAATTAGATTTAGATATGTAGATAACAAACTGCACGAACGCACCTATTACAACACTAACCATAAAGTCTTGCTTAGCAATATATACACAACCTTTTTGGTCCTTAACAAATATTGTGTAGAATATGTACATTCCTTTGGTTTTATTCGTTAGTGCTGTTATGAAAAATTTTGCTTGATGTGGTGATTAAAAACGTATTTGTGTTTACGGTCATATAGGTAGGTCTATCGATACAGTTAATTTAAAACACAAGTTAGGTACAGGTTTTTTATCAGGTTATTAACTTGTCAATTATGTAAGTTGTCCATTGACCACGTACATTGCTGTGCAGACGACAGTACTGGAGACGCTTTTTACTGAGCGGGTGCAAGTTCGTGCATTCCATTGTGCAGAAAAACCGCAGAGAATTTGTGTCAAAAATCGAGACCACTCTGTCCAAGTTCTCCGACTAGGCACTGAAAAACCAAATGGTCCCATTCAACCCAACGAACACACAAGTCTGCGCGTTCACCACTAAGATCACCCTCATTCACTGAGGTCCTACAGTTCCAGGATACGGATCCAAGAGCATTCGAATCCTTAATTTTGATATTTCTAGCGATATTCAGTTCCGAGATTTACAAAGGTTGCTTCTTTACAAGTTGCAAGTCCGGCCCCATATGGAGTACTGCAGCCATCTCTGGGCTGTTCAACGCCAAGCTGATAGAATTGCTGACGTTCCAAAACACACAAACCGTATCGAATACTTAAGACTGAGGAAATAGCTTGCCTCCCTCTGTGTGTTCTATTGCTTGTATAATGGGCTGCAGAATTGTTCGAAATGATGCCCTTCGGCAGGGAATTTATACTTACTCCATAGAACTTAAATGGTCACGCACAGTCCAGTTTCAGTGGAACTTCCCCGCGCAAACGTTTAGGTTGTGAAATTAATTTCTCTAAGGACTAAATTATGGGGTATTTCAAGAACGAAGTGATTAGATTTGCAAAGGGTTGGCAATGCGCGAGTTACGGTAAAGCCTCTGGTGTTGCAAGCATCCATTGGCTGCGGTAACCGGATACCACCACGCAGACCATTAGCTTGTTTGTCATCATAATGGTATAAGAAAATTGAATGAATATTGCTGATTTTATTTTCCTTTAAGAAGCAAACGAATGCAAAATGACAAAAAATGTGCTATTAACATTAAGAGCTTCTGTACAAATTTTATTGCGAAATTATTAAACTAAGTTTTAAGATTTATCTTTGGTATATAAATCATAATATTTACGACATTTTCTATTAAAATGATTGATCTCTAGCATTTAAATATGCACATCGTTAGTTTATTGCAAATTAAGTTTTTGTCTATACTCATACCCTTAAGAGGGTTCCTGGCGTCCACTAGCGTCCCAATTGATATTTTTAATTACCTGTTTCTACAAAGCGAATTTAAAACTGTGCTTCTACAGAAATATGTAACCAGTTATAATAATTTTATGAATTTTTAGTATTGTTTCTAGGATAAAACTGTGAGTTTTAGGTAGCACTTCTGATAAAAGTGACCGTTTTTAGCAGATATGCTATCAACAACTTAGAGTTTTATCTTAGAAACATGACAAAACATTCTAAAAATAGCTTCTAACTAGTAACATATTTCTGTAGACGCACATTTTTGAAATTTGCTTTGCACAAAGACGAAAATTAAGATTTCAATTGGCAGCGCTAGTTAGTAGGGGTAACACGCTTATGCATAATTTAACTACTGCGTTATAACTTAAATTGTTTGCCTGCGTCACATTTCTAGTGAGTAACCATTTTTCACAGTAGCATTTTGCTTTGTCATCAAATTAAAAAGAAAAAAGAAGTTTATTATTATCCTAGTTTTTGCGATGGCATTAATTTTTTTTAATAAACTAAACTATTATATTTTTTCATATTTCAACAACCAAATATTAACTAAAAAAACCAATATATATGTGTATATTGGTTTTATTATATTGGTTATTCTGTTAGGATATTGTGTGCCTGAACTGAAACGGGTGGGAGTATAAAGAATATTCATTGAGAAAATAATGAAATTTCATTGCCTTAACCCACTAACCTTTTACAAAAAATAAGAATTAGTTTAACACCTACTTGGTAATTTTTTTCTGTGGCATAATGCTACTGTAGTGTTTGTACTGTGCTGGGACATAATGCGTTTAACTCATTTATGAATGAATGATAAAAGTTTAACAGTCTAGTACATTAGTGCTTAAGCACTTTTAAGTGTTTGTATTAAGTATTTCAATACAAAACATGTATTTATTAGTTGATACACTATAATATTATGTTTCGTTTGCGATTTGACAAAGATTACCTATTGGACGCACGCAATAAAACAGTATTGTAATTAGTTTGTAAAGCCAGTTGTAGTTAATTTACTTGACGATTCAAAAGTGTTCTTAGTAACCCATTTGAATAAAAAGATTTTGATTTTGATTTTGATTTTGAGGAGTCTAATTTTTTATTCCCTTGTATGAATAAAATAAGTAAGAAGCGCTTTTAGATACAAGAAATTAACATACTCGAGTTTATATAAATAATGTAATATTGTTCAAAGTAAAAGTTAATTCAAAACCCCTTATATTTAAAGAAACATTCTTTTCTTTATATTTTTCTTACATAAAGCCGGTACGCACCGCCCTGTTAACCGGCCAGTATTCTTTATACACAATATAAAAAAAAAAAAACACAACTACTAGGGACCTTATATGTTTTTCTAGTACATAAATTTTTCATTCACACAATAATTTTGTTGGAACTCAGTCAAATCTTATTACTTAAAAGCCTTTTTACAGAAAGACGAACCAATAAACTTTTGTCGAAAAAATGAGATGAAAAATATTTACAAACTCAACAAAACATAACAATAAAAACATATATTAAATAAAACTGGCTAAGTTCTATGAAATACTCAAATAAAAGGAATTGTAAAAAATGGAAACGCATTCAACAAATAGACTCAATTTAAAGACAAATGATATTCCGGATTTGTGATTTGAATACACATATGGTTCAGCTGATTGAATCGCTATTGAAATTCAAATCTACCTTTTAAAAAGAAATGGTGAAATATGTATAATGTATATGGCTTGTAATGATTCATTACTTTTCGTTTATTTCATTGTTTTATTTTTAAATCTTCTTTGAAACATAACATTTTTATTAGTGAGTCAATCTGATTTAATTTTATTGAGGTTCTCATGTAGATTTACAGATACCTCTGACTTTTGAATAACTTAGAAAGTGCTAAATCCGTCAGCTTGAATTATCTAGCTGACAGGTTTTCAGATCTGGTGAACTGATTTCCTCCATATAGGTGTTACATTATGAATAAAATAAAAATTTTGTTCTGGTTATTTAATAATATACTAGCTTTTAATAAATGTATGAGTTTTGTGAGTATGGTATATGACGATATATAAAAATAATGCATTGGACGAAATTATTATAGTTAAAAATAAATTGGTGCCATTAAGTTTGAATGGGAAAATCAAAAGCAAAAACCTTTTTTAAAAAAAGCTTTTATTTAAATGCTCTTAAATGAAAGAAAATAAAATTTTCCTTTAACATTTTAACTATCAACTTATAACCTCATTATACACAATTTATATGATCATAAATGCTTGTTGCGCGATTCACTTGTATAAATAAACTAGTACCTATTTAATTGAGTAACTTCTCTTTCTAAGTTTTTTTTTTAATTACAGTTTAATTAAATACTTATAGGTACTTACACAAACGTGACAAGCTTTTATAATCATATAAATTGTGTATAATGAGGTTATAAGTTGATAGTTAACATTTTATAGGAAAATTTTATTCTTCTTTTTAGAGCATTTAAATAAAAGATTTTTTTAAAAAAATGTTTTTTTGCTTTTAATTAATTTTTTACCTTTTAGTTATCGCTGGCTAGGTTTCTGAGTCTGACGAAACACAGTTCCCTGTTTGATTTTGGAGTTGTCCTTCTCTGAGACAGGTTGCAGACCAATCCTGATGACACCCATCTCGCTAAATCACACAAGTCAAAGTTAATCAACCGATGTTACATGGTCAAAAAGTTTTACCTCAAGATTAATCGAGGTCTTTACACCAAATTTTTAACCTGCCTTTTTATTCTAAGCGAAACCTTTCATTTAAGACCTTTTAAAGACTTTACTATTAGAAAGCATAAAAAACTTCAACAATCCGTCATATTAACATAAAATTGAGTTGCAAGATTCCACCCGAACAAACATACATTGCAAGTTAAATAAAAGCTTTTAAGAATTAGTAACAGTTCCACCTTTCTTCGAGTAATAGTTCCAACTTTCTTTCCGAATTAAAGTACAAAAATCTTTAAACTTAATTATTATTTAGATTTTAGCGCGTCTGGTAGCCTAAGTATTTATCTGCTTTACTTCCGAACAATTTGGCCTTTCCTTAACCTATTTTACAATATAATTATTGGACTCTAGATTATTCTATTCATATACCTTACTTTTTTAATTCCCTCAATAATAATGCCACGTAGTAACAATCTGTATCAAACTGTGGTTTTAGTTTAATAATTAAACGTTTAAGTACTAATAGTTTTTTTCCTATTTAAAAAACTTAAGCTTAATTAAAGATGAGTAAATAAGCTTAACTCTAAATAGTGAACTAAGCTAGTACATAATAGCAACATGTTCGTTCAAACCGGGTGTCCCACGACATTGTCGAGTCTTTTTTTAACTAGAACTAGCCAGTTACAAACCTTCCCTGAAAATTTAACACTCTATTTTAAAGATTTTCTTGCATTTCTTTAAGCATACTAAAGTGGTAATAAATACTACATGGGTTGCGAATTTGACAATTTTTGTTTCTCACACAAAATAACTGAGCATCTCTGCATTGCATAAATCAAAAATCATATTAGTTTGCAGGAATACCTAGTCTTCTTCGATATAAAAGACACAAAAAATAAAATAAAAATGCTAGAGATGTGGAAAACATGCAAAAGAAAAACAATACACTTCTTTTGCCCCAAATTGGCTTTACATTACTTTATTTTCTAATTTGGAAACCACCATTGATTGAGAAACTTTTATCCGTAGTTGTTTGATAAGATCATTCTCAAAGAACGTTCACCTCTTATTGCAGTATATTTCAGCGATGTAAAACGAAAATAAAATACAGCGACCAACTTCAAAGCAAATATTTACGGTGGTATAAATGTGGACTTGTTTTAAGAAAATATCATAGGAAAATACTCTATAGTCTATACCAAATGATTAGCTCTCTATAAGTAACAATCCTACTAATATAATAAATGTGAAAGTTTGTATGTCTGGATGGATGTTTGTAACTCAATCACTTTTCAACCACTAGACAGATCGGGATAAAACTTGGCATACATATAGGTTGGGTCCTGGAATAGCATATAATAGCATTATCCCTGAAAATTCGAAAGTTCCTGCGGGAATAACTATCACAGAGTTAAACAAACTATTGCTGCACTTATAGCATGCTATAGCAATTCATTGGTATAGCTAATTAATTAATTAATTAATTGGAGTTAATTAAGGAATTCCACGCCGATAACCGAATTTAGGGCGGGCAAATCCGCTGGCAAAGTCTAGTATTAAATATTTATTTATTTTATATCTGTTATATGGGTTCCGTAGTAAAACAAGGAACCCTTATAGTTTCTGTCCATCTGCCAGAGTGTATGTCACAGTCATTTTATGCAGGTAAAGATAACTAGCTTTTACCGGTGGCTCCGCCCGCGCTTAATACTCTTATGGAAGTGGGATTCCTATGGCTACCCCTTTCTTTATAGTATGGAAGTTTGCTCTCGCTGTAGTTATACTTCATCAACTTGGAATTCGGATATTGATATTTCTGAGGCAAATTTTAAATTGTCAAGATGAAAAGGCTATTAATTGTATTAACGCATGCAGCAGTTGCGTGAAATAAAACTAGAAATTTTGCAACTTCTTCGAAAGAGTTATCTTGATAACTGTGCAATTTACAAAAAATTATAAGATATAGTTTTTTAGGAAATTAATTCAGCATTTGCAGTTGAGATATGTTTGATAGCTTTAACGGCTAAAGAATTATTAGCGGTATAAGGCTTTTTTTGCACTAAAGTAGTGGCATGGAGGAGGAAAGGGGTTTCGTGGTTTTATGACGTATGGTGTCTTTTAATAGATTTTGAAAAAAAAATGTTGTTACAGGTTTTTTATAGCTTTTGATGTATTCTGACCTCTAGCGACTGGACTATTAATCCTACTACCGATGAAAATAAATAAATCATTATTTTTGGACATAACATAGCGCTGTCTGGCCTCAAAGTAAGCAAAGCTTGTGTTATGGATACCAGACAACGGATACAAACATATATAATTACTTTTTTTTTTGTAAATAAATATATATATATACACCCAAACTCCAGACAAACACAAATGTTTGTCCAGTGCGGGAATCGAACCCACACCCTTCCAACTAGGCTGAGAGGGAGTCAATATAATTATATAAACTAAGTATGAATTGTGATGAGAGTTGACCAGTTTGGGTACAGATTTTATGAATGTAAAAAAGTGTTTGTTAATGAAACTGAATGTTAGGTAGGTAAAGTGCACATGGACTGCCATAACAGTTAAATTAATCAATATATAGCTGATTAATTATTACAGACTGATCACAAAGTCTGCAACTCAGACGTCTTTCCAATTAGTACTCACAGTCTGCACTGTCTGCTTTAAGTGAGCACTGCTGTCGCATTAAATATTAAATTCAGACGAATTCTGCTCTCTATATTGATTATTATAAAAGGAACACTATTGGTTTAAGATGTAGATTTTTAGCATTTTAGATTGATTATTTAATGTGAACACTAAAAAAAATAATTTATTATTAGTCAACTGTACATAATTTTACACCCGAAACACAAAAATTAAAGACTGAGATAAAAACTGGTTGCCTGTAAAGTCGGTATACGGGCGAAAGTTTTACGTGACAATGATTTTATGTCTGTCTCTCTCGCTCTTAGGCGGGCGCGTGCCTCTCACTCGCTCTCATTGTGAGCGCATAACGTGAGCGGAGCGTAACGCAGTTTCTTGAAGTGTCACCCGGCAAACCAATTTATAAGACGTTGTCACGTCAAAAAAAGGCTTGCCTGTATATTTATCGCCGAGAATAAAGCTCTCGAAAGACACAGGTAAACGATAAAAAGGAATTAACAAAGAGACCGATGGATCGATTTTATTATTAAAGATAGTTGTTCCTTAACACAAATGCTGTAAAAAATATTTTAATGAACGTGCAACTATAATAACGTTTAGAAACTCATTAAATTGTCGATGCATGATTATTATATTTTATTTTAATTTAAAATGTTGTTTTATGTTTAACAGTAGGTTAGTGTAACATAGCGTTTAATGTTACTTTAAAAATAGACTTACAAGTAAATATAGGGAACTGAATATTTGTTCAATTCTTAAAAGCTCGAGTTCTAAATGGTGCTTACATCTTTCACAGTTAATTGGTCTACGATGACAGAAATGTCGAGTGGATAGCAAGAATTAAAACTGTGTGAAATATATTTAATCTTAAAAAGGGTCAACTAAATTTGGTTATAGGAAGGTAGGTTATAGGAAGTCACGTACTCCAACTATGTTTTTTTTTTCATCTCTACGAAATATACAAATTCCTTGTATTGGGATTCGGAGAAGCGTTTGCAAAAACGAAGCTGCCTCAGTTAGCCAGTAGATGCGCTTACTAATTTTGTAGTAACTTCAAGTACGTAGATACATTTCTCGGCGCCAAACAATTAACAATGACCAAAAGAAATATTTCAACTCACATTCGACAGTAAAATAACGACGACTTAAAATAAGTTACCATGAAAGTAAACTTATGTTATCAGTTATGAAGACTAAAAAGATTTTTGATATTCTTCGCTTTTTAGGGTTCCGTAGCCAAATAGCAAAAAACGGAACCCTTATGGGTTCGTCATGTCTGTCTGCCTGCCTGTCTGTCCGTCCGTATGTCACAGACACTTTTTTCCGAAACTATAAGAAGTATACTGCTGAAACTTAATACATAGATGTATTCCGTGAACCGCGTTAAGGTTTTCACACAAAAACAGAAAAAAAAATTTTTAGGGCTTCCCCATTTTTTGTATCTATGGATAGGTCTTCAAAAGTAATAATAATAATAAGGTAAAATGTGTATCGTCCCCCCCCCTGTAACTTCTTAAATAAGAGAATGATAAAACTTAAAAAAATATATGATGTACATTACCATGAAAACTTCCACCGAAAATTGGTTCGAACGAGATCTAGTAAGTATTTTTTTTTAATACGTCATAAATTGTACACCGAAATGTACCTTTAATTCAATCAACTCAACTATAAAAATAAAAAAAAAACATTAAATTTTTATAGATAATGGTACGCAACCCTTCGTGCGCGAGTCCGCCTCGCACTTGGCCGTTTTTTCTCTTTTGCGTGGATTTGATTTTTTGTTAGAAAGTTTTGAAAACGTTTCTGACGTAAACCAAAATAAATAGTTTTGATACTGATACTGAAATAAAACTTTAAAAAACTTTGTAGTGTTTAGGGTTCTGTAGCTAAAAGCAGAATCCTTTTATTTTTAAAAGGTCTGTTCCTTCCTCCACCTTTCCGTACGTTTTCACAGTCTAAAAATTCTGCCATCTTTTCATCTTTTTTCATTCACAGGCAGTTTTGTTATTGAATTAGAATAATAAAGAAATTCAAAGGTAGATTATATAGGTAAATTTAAAATAAGATTTTTTTGCACTTAAACAAAAGGCAGTCCAACTTACCTTATGTATTTGGCCTGCACTTACAATGAAGTCTTATTTCATAGTCACATAATATTATTTGGATATGCCAAATACATGCAATAGTGCCTTTTCTACGATATTACCAGGAGAATCCTGGATGAAATACATGGCAATTATTAAGCGAATTTCTACAGTCAATTACTTCACTAAAGTAGTTAAAGTACGCATATGCCACTTCAAAGCATCCTTAAGACCTCGTTCAAAGCAAACTAGCTACGCAATCAACAATATAACAATTTAGTTGATTACATTACATTACATTTGACTGAGTAATTGTTACGCATCAGAGATTTTGAGAAAATTCAGTCATGAGTACGTATATAAAGAACGATTAACTGTCAATAGCCATAAAAATAGCTTATGTTAATCGAGTTGTATTTTTCTGCTTATAAATAATTTCCGAAATCTGTAAGAAGTCTAAATATATAATATATATGTATATAAATAAGGCATAGATAAACCATATGTATAGCATGTATAATATATTTTCTTCTAAGACTCTAACCTTCAGGTAGTCATAAGCGAAGAAAGATTATTCCTATGTATGAATATTTTATATTGTATTTCTTAATTCTATGAAGATTTTGTGTGTTTGTAAGATTGTTGTATTAGGACTTTATAAGTCACTTGGAGTAGTATATGTATACAATATATATGCATTTAAGTTTGTTTTTTTTGAAGTGAAAACTTCTTTAGCGGCGTTGTGCACTTTTTTTAGTTTGGGTTAAAAATGATAAACTCGCGCAGGCTGATTGAAAATTCATAAGACGTAAGACCGTAACCCTAATGCCACGCCATAAAAATTAGTAGGACGGAAACCATAATGCCACGCCTATTATAATTTTGAAGTGAAGTGAAAACGTCTTTAGCGGCGTTGTGCACTTTTTTTGTGATGGGTAAAAAATGTTTAACTCTATAGGACGAATAAAAAGTAAGAGGAAATTGGGTTGATGAAAAGATAAAAGTGCGGATTACACATGTTAAAATGTTATATCCAGGTTGTATGTTTTTACTTCTGCCGGCACTCCCGGAGTGCAACCCGTTTTTTTATTTGTTTGTCTGATAGGCAGTATGCATGACTTGAAAGTGCCATATCAAACAAGCCCAAATTCGATGGAGTTGCGTCGTTTCGTTGCAGAGTTTCTATGGCCACCTTCCTGCTCCATCATCATATCAGCTCTATGGTACCATATTATTGCATTGTCACCGAAGTTACAAGTTTACCAAAATTAACTCACTGCCTATATAATTTTAAAAAAATGTCGTTCTGGACCTATTTTAAATGAAAATTGATTTCTTAGGAGTAAACTGCAACAAAAATGTTATTTTATATTATTATTTATTGTAAGGGTGAAAAATTCCAAGTAGATAAAATAAGAACTAAACTCAAGTAAAAATGTTAAAAAATAGTAAGTACCTATATTAAAAATGAATGGGGCTAAGCCGTGATAAGTGTTGACAATGACGTTCAAGTATTTTTTAAAATCACACTGTTTTACAAGTAGGTGAAACTGGTAATCATGGCTTATCTAAATGTTTCCCCAGTTTTAAAATCCCATGATCTACAGCAGTAATAAAACTCTACTTAGAGTCATTAATTAGAATAATATTGCAATTTAAGATGAGACTTTTGGTAAAGTTGTTTAAAAGAGTTATATTTGTTTTTTGTTACATTTCTTAATATTGTCTGCCTAACTATGTGAAAAAAAATAAACTGGCTAAAAAAAATAATTAATATTAGTCTACATAAAGTCAGGGTCTTAAATTTTTTCTGTAAGAAAAGTAAGTGACGACCACCATTGTGCGATTGTGATGTGCCCATAGACATAAAAACTGAACAGCGCATTTTCTAGTCAGCTGTAAAGTAAAATCAGTCACTGTAAGTGTGACAAAGACGAAGCAAACGTGCGGCGAGTAGGTGTCTCTTTTTAAATTTGTTGTTTTTGGTAGAAACGAAAAGAGAGAGAGAGAGAGTGCAGATTATCTTTGTCAATTTTAAAAGGCTATTGCGCAGTGAATTGGAAAGATTACAGATTTTGAAGTCTATGTATATGCCTATAGAAAAAGTAGAATTGACAAAATAGCACAAATAATATATAGGCCAAGACTGTCAGAGCTTTAAATAGACAAATATCAGTAAATTATACATAAAAATGATTCATTAAATTACTTATTTGAATTGTTGTAGATATAGGTTGTGTATAAGCAATGTTTTATTTATTGTAAAAAAAACTGGTTGCCTGTAAAGTCGGTATACGGGCGAAAGTTTTACGTGACAACTTGCGCATAAAATTTACGAATGATGAATGCAGTGTTCAGACATTCTGAATATATTCATAGATATATATTTGAGAGTAGGTACCTTACCACATTTTTTCTCCAAAATATTTTTTAATGATAAGTATACGTTGAGATCACTTATATCAAAAGTTTTACTCGGCTTTATCGAGATACATCGATGTATTCAATTTATTTTACACTATGCTGTTATTAAGATAAAGTTTTGTCTCCTGTATTCATACCTATATTTATAATTATAGTATTTTGTAGCGATAAAATGTGCTTTTTATAAATCCTATTGTGAACAAAGATTACATTTTATTGCCAATACTGCTACAAACTAACATTACTGCAATATATTATCAAAAAGCTACTGAGCCTATATCAAAGCAATAGAAAGATCAGAAACAAATAATCACATCTCTGAGCCCACATAATATCTTCAAACGGTTTCATTATTTATTTTAATAGCCAATAAAGTTATCTCAATTTATTGGGTCTATAACGTGTGGGGAATCAACCGCGACTTCACATCCCCTTATGAATAATGGGAGAAACCTTTAAAGTTTGATAATATCCTGCAATATCATGTACATGTGGTTAACCTAACCTTTTTCTAAAATAATTGGCTTTATTAAGTTTATTTTGCAGAATAAACGTATTTTAAATATATACAAAAGTATGATTGTATTTTTCATTATTGTGTAACGGCCATACAACTGTTTTATTTATGGAGATAGTTGCAAGTACGGAAAAGGATGAAAGATCTTAATTTTTACCACGGGAATAATATTTTACTTGGATTGTTCCACATACCACTATTTCTTCACGTTGCGATGCATTTAATCAACGGGATGAATTGATTTACGTCACAGATACTCGTATAATTGGAGGACAGAGAAAAACATAAAATTCTTAAAAGAATTCTATATTTATCTCTGTCCCGACAGACCTCTGTCTCTGACCCGATTGACAGAACCGACGGGAATATATCTGAAAGAAAGAAAAAAAAATTATTTGCACAACAACACAACCTATAAATAACAGGAAAAAAAACGAAATGTTAACACTATTTACATAATGTGAGTTGTGTGCCAAATAGGTTTCTCACGCAGCATTACGCTGTGACCAAATGGTCACAACGCTGATTTTCAGTGAGAACCTTTCGTTTGCGACTCGTTTGACAATAGGAAATAAAAAGATAATTAAGGTTTAATTTTTACAGTTAACTAACTACACTACACTAACTGTAATTTTAAATACAAAATAAATAATTTACATAAAACGAAAAACAAACAGCCGCATGTGTATTATCCTTCGCTCTACTTAACCTAAGACAAAAAGAAAGAAATAAGCGAAAAAAAAACAAAAAAGTGATACAATATATTAATCATCATATCTCCTTATAATTATATTTATTACATTATTTTATTTACTATATACCTTCTTTTACTACATATTATTATTTTATCTACCTACCTTTATTATTTTTATATATTATAATGATAATGTCCAACAATCCTAGTAAATGCGAGACGATGACGTTCACGCGTGGGCACAGCCCGCGACAGCACCAGTATGACCTAGGCGTGTGGTTCGATCCGGCGCTGACGCTACGAGACCACGCGCAGCACGTCGCGAACTCCGCACACCATCGGCTGGGTTTCGTTATGAGGAATGCCGCCTCGCTCTCAACAGCTGCAACTCGAGCACTCTATGGAGCCCTTGTGCGTAGCGTACTAGAGACGAGTGCAGTAGTATGGAGCCCGCATGAGGACAAATATATTCTAATGCTGGAAAAAATACAAAAGAGGTTTTTACGACACCTGTACAAAAAGGTCTATAATTATTACCCCTACCTGTATCCTACTCTTTTTATACAGGGTCAATTAGGTTAAGACTCCTTAGAGCTTAGGAGGTCTCTAACACTGACGAAATTTGCTCTTGGTATCATGAGAAACAAAATAGACTGTTCGGCACTCGTCGAAGCGTTTCTAAGACTTGTTGTGCCCAATGCTCATACAACAGGTAGACTACGCGAGAGAACCCACTGCGTGGTAGGTCCTGCATTGGGGCGTACGGTGCAACGCAGGCAGAGCCCGGCGGAGCGCGCGCGCGCCCTTCTCAGCTCGGTTCTCGCCACAGCACCACAGTGTGATCTATTTGCGAGTGGAATAGGAAGCCTGATGAGTGAGTGCAAGAGAATATACGAGATGGATGCTAGAGAAACTAGCGTAAATATAAACTAAGATTATGATTGAAATAAATACATGTTTTATATTTGAATTTTTAAAATAATTTGATGAATTGTTTAATTATGAAAATAATAATGTTGTATTTATTTTTAAGCGATGATTTACTAATTTTAATTTAACATTTGTAACGCTTTGGTATAATTGTATGCTGTCATGTTATAAATTGGAAATAAATAAATAAATAAATAAATAAATAAATAAAATAAATAAATACAAATCATATCCCGCCTCTCCTCTCAACCTTGTAATAAAATAAATAACAAGCCTATAGCACTGCACATTTTCGACTGAAAGCAAGGAAAAAAACCGGATTATGGCAATAAATGGTCTTCACCTTTTGAAAGAGGAACGAATTGCCATTTTGGAAAAAAGAAGAAGGAGAATTAATATATTAATCTATGACTTAACCTATCATTCTTATGATTATTTATTGTGTAAATCCTTTATAGCACAATGATTTAACAGGGGACCTGATTTTATACAAAAGACAATCTTTTATTTGACATCACAAGTTTAAAAAAAAACACATCATATAAAAAATATTAATTTAAAGAAAGAAAAAAAAATGTATTATCATGGGTGTTGTGATGTCAAAATTGTAACACAGAAAAAATACAATACTTTTTATCCCGTTAATCAAGGGGTTCTATAGGATAACCTCAACACGGAAAAAGTAAGTGTTAAAATATATTTCACTTACAGAAGATATTACTATCATCTAAACATATATAAAACTGATTGACTGACTGATTGACTGACAATCAACGCACAGCATAAACCAGAGGTGATAGACACCTAAACGAAGTTTTAAGAAAAACCTATTTTGGGTAGGGTAGGGGAGGACTACCAATGAGTTTGCAAAAATCTACTCTCTAAGGGGTCCAACATTGGGGTCAAAGGTCAGTAAAAACTATTGGATATCACAAAAACTACAAATTATTATTATTTTATCAACTCACACCTGTTTCGGGTTATATTTCATGCGACGGCGCAACGCAGTGATTTGATTTTTAGGACAGGTAGCTAAGAATACAGAGAAAACCGCAAAACTTATCCTAACACTAACCGAATTTTCTACAAGCGAATCTGCGGGCAAAGCTAGTATAACATTCAAATATTTATCATAGTACAATAGTGGTAATAATAATGACGTTCTGATGGCTTATTGCATTTTATTGTCTAACAAAGTTACTATTTCATTCAAATCTATCTATCTATTTAAATTTCACGGTTTTTATTCCCAAGAAGGGTTTTGCCTGTGGCTCGAAACAGACCCACATCATAATGTTGGGAAGAGCCTCTCTTCACCAACAACTTAAATCCTATGTGACAGGTCGTGAGCCCAACGCCGCAACACTGCTTCTAAAAGCAGCATATCTGGACTAAGGTGGCTTTATATATGACCCATAAGTCATAACTACCTTATATGGTACGGTATGGCGCTTATATGAAAGAACATGCATAGGATGATATACTCCTTTGCCAATTCTAGACAAATTTTTGAAGTAAGATTGGACACGGGGATTCAAATCCTCGAAAACTTTAAACATTTTAGTGCAATTAATAGTGTGATATAATGTTAATAACCACTCGTATAATGTGTTCTGAGGAATTTTTCAAATGATGCAGACGGCTACTTTTTTCCATTGCATTGGCAGGGAATCAGCTTAGAACCTAACTGCTCACGTACAGTGCGGTTTCGAAGAAACTTCCTCCTACGAAAGCTTACGCTGTGGAATGAGCTCCCTGCCAAGGTTTTCACTAAGGACTACAGAATGAGGTTCTTCAAGAAAGAAGTCATTAGATTTTTGATTTTTGAAGGGTCGGCAACGCGGGAATGATGCCCCAGGTGTTACACACGTCCATTGGCTGCGGTGACCGCTGACCATCACGTGGACCGCAAGCTTGTTTGCCACCTTAGTGCTATAAAAATCTCTATCTCAAATATACGATAGGTGCTTTTTATAATTTTTGCGTCAATAACAGTATATTAAATAACCAAGGAATACATTAATATAATATTAACTCATTTATGTATGTACGCTGCTCACAACTGACAGTCTAACCATATGAGATGTGAAAGAGAATATTCTGCACAAGAATACGCGGAAACACAATTTACCAAAGTTATGAGCAGCTTACTGCGCAATCCAAGGGTATTAGAGACTGAATCACCAATCTCCTTAATTTATTACAGTTATTTCCTTATATTGTGACCGCTCTTAGGTGATTTCATTTTTCCTCAAACGCCACATGGGACCCAGCGACATTATAATCGTGATACTCGTGTGATCAAAGAGCTTTCCTGTATGGACTGATTCCTAATATTTCATGTATAATTGGCGTAAGAGCATTTCATAGTATAGATTTTTTTGTATTTTAGCTTTAGCTTTAGGAACCAAGAAGTTCATGAATTTTTTTTAACTTTGTATTAATATTTTGACGCTTAACAGTTCTTGTTTGGAAAAGTAGGAAATATTAACCTCTTATTTTCATATAGACATTTTTCCTCATATTTTATTATCCAAATTATGTTATGTTCGAATATAATTAAAGTTAAGTATACAGTTATCTGCTTCGAAGATTTTGTTTTAATCATTTTGGAATTAGATGGTCTTTGTGAATTAGATCAGGGGATTGATTTTAGGTAAGACTTTGTCAAATTAGGTATTTCTAAATCGGTGGAAGCTCATTTTCAATTGAGCTTCTAATACTTATAGTACTAGTAAACCACTGAGCTAAATATACACCAATCAAAAGCTTTTAAACATTGCATTAGTTAAACGGATCTTACGCATTATGGAAGTATATTAATAAATAAAAGTAATCAGACATTAGACAAGATAAATAATTAGTTCTATATCTTCTTTTTTATAGGATTCCGGCTCCGTTTTCACATCTAATTTGTCTTCTTGTGTCTCTTAACCTTATAGAGACTGTTCTTATCACAGATATTTGTATTTTCACCCTCAGCCAGTAAATTATTTGAGAGTATGCTTTCCCCATTTTGTGTTTAGCTTAGATGCAGATTTTTTAAAAAAATGTTATATTCAGTGCCTAGGGCTCCCTTGCATGAGATAATTAGTGAGTGGCGCTCTTAATTTTTAAACAGCAAAATCATATTTTAAATGTTTTTCTCTACTATGCTTTTGGGCTGTTTTTTTCCAGGTGAGGTTGCTGTAAGAGAAAGCATTTATTATGCGAACTTCAAAGAAAGCTTTCCATGCAGGTTCTTAAACCAATTTAATAATAAGTCACTAATCAATGCTGGTTGACTTGTATTTGCATCATGTAATATAGGTTCTGTTATACTAGGTCCCCAGGATAATTAGCCCAATTTTGGCAATCATCTCTATGTTGGTATTGACCTTGTGTTATTAGACTACCTTTTGTGCAATTAAGTGTATGGTTAAGGTTAAAATAACAAGCTTACATGTTACCGTACTGAAATATCGTAAAATTAGAACTAAAGTAATAACTGATCAAAACGATCTGAAAACAATATGTCAAGCAAAAAATTCTCTGATGGATTTGAGGAATATCAAATCGATTCCTAGTCAAAAATCAAAATAAGTATATTGAAAAAAACCTGTTAAGTATAAGTGAATGGCTTGTGTTATGCATTGAGTTTTGTATTTTTGTTATAATAGCTGAAATGGTAATAGAAAAACAAGTTTTAATTTATATTAGATTTTAGTGTTCTCGGATTAAATTGTTTTGTAAAATTTTAAAAGTTGAATGTAATCAATATTGAGCTTATTAATTATTCCAGACTCAACACAAAGTCTGCAATTCAGACGTCTCAGTGCAATTAGAACTCAGTTTCTTGACTATCCACATAAAGTGAGTATAATTTAACGTTACATTTAATATTAACTTCAAACGAATTCTTGACATAAATAGCTGCTTATTCCCTTCTTTTGTTGTAAAAGGATTACTTCTGCTTTGAAATGTTAATTTCTAGAATCTTCTGACGTCCTTTGATGCAATTAAATAATATGTTTTGTGAAAAACTTCGCAATACTATTTTATCTTAGAATTAAATTAAAAACAATTAGTTTTTTTTGAATTTGAATGCTAATAGTATTTTTAATGTTTTATTTTTTTGATAAACCACTAAAAAACCTTAGCAATGCTTTTTATAAGTAAGATCCAATAAACGTTACGATGATCTCCACTTCCGAAAATCAAAAGGATGGTTTATATTTTGATCAACAAATAAGCATTGCCGTATCCCAGCGGAATATTTGAATTCTCTGGAATTGTCACCTATGTCTTTCTCCATCACTTCAATTATCTCTGTACCAAATTTCAGCTCATGCATATTAAGCTTAATTAATTTTGGAAAGTTTAACAGTAATACATATGGCCTGTCTAAAATTAACTGTAACATTACTGTATCTATTAAAAAGATTTCATTTGTTTGAAATTACTTTCATTAAAAATAAAGCTACTTAACAAAAAAATAAAATTATAGACTAAATTAGGGTAGCAAATTATAAATAACAACTTAGTTACTGGTACTGTAGAGAACAGTTGTGCTTCGGTGACTTTACAACTGCAAAAGTGATTTGATGAACTTTTTCATTGTGGCCTCTTGGTTATTAAAATTTCCTTTTCAACAAATTGTTTTTTCAAAATTACTACAAAAGTAAGCTTTAAATATTTATACATTGAGTATAAATTAAATACATTGGCCTTTAAAATTAATCATCGTGGCAAAGTTGTTGGGGAAATAATTGAAGAAAGTCTTCAAATACTTTGCTGCTAAACTTTACTAAAGTATATTTCGAACTCCGCATTTAATTATCACAAACCAATTTAAAACATAAAATAATATTCGATTTCGCATTTGATTGGAGTAATCAATGATTTTTTGGCATTTAAAAATCTTTTTCAAAAATATTTATGTATATATGTTAAAGAATTGAAGCAATATCCTATTGAGGACAAAAGGATATGTCTTGTATTTAAGGAAATAAATTGGATTTATTACTATTGGACTACACTTTTTTAAATTCTATTTCCAGATAAACTTGTAGCGAGTGAAGTATTTTATTTTGTATATGTAGTGTGTAATTAACTTTAAATTACCCTTTGCGTGTTATGTCAAAATCATTGTAAAAATATATATCCATACAGGCATCGAATGCCATACTCATTTACGTCAACAGTCTTTTAATTCTGATTTTTAAAAAGATGACAGATCGAAAAATATTCAAAGTCAGTCTGGTTGAGATTTTCTCAAAGTAAGAGATAAAAAATAGAAATTTTAAATTTTAATTAAATAAAGATAATTCATTATTTTACCTGGTGTAACCTTATTGGCGTAGACAATATATAAGAAACTGTGTTTTTGATCGGATTCGAATCAAATGGAAAGCATATAAGGAATTTTGATCTCCTAGAATATCTGTCGACGGTTTGTGAGTTACCCCAAAAATCACACTTCAAGGTACCCTAATTCTGCTTTACTTAATAGGAAGGAACTACGAAGACCTTGATTTTTTGCGGATTGGCCTTTTTGCCTTATTGAATTTTCTTTTCCGTAATTTGTATATTCGGGAAATATATGAGGATGACATAGATTGTCGTAATTCTACTACTTAATTACATCGTACCACGATTTGCCAACTTTGGCGATAATAAAGTCGACTGGGGTAAAAATTGCAATACGGTCGTCAAAAAGAAGAAAAGACGGCAAAATGAATAATTTCCAAAATGAAGATATCAAATTGTATGGCATAATAGAGATTGAAATTAATTAAGTTTTGTAAAGTGCGATCGTATAGGAAGCTATAATTAAATTGTATTTTCGAACTAAACATATCTTATTATTTATCTTCCCCTGGGGAATTGAGTCTTTACAAACTCCAGGTATTTAAGCTTAAAAGCAGCTTTACTTTAGATCCCGTGACATACATAAAAAGTCAAGGCCAAGTGTGAGTCGGACTCGCGCATGAAGGGTTCCTTACCATTATCTATAGAAACGGCAAAAAAATGCACGTTTTTTGTATGGGAAATAATATATATTTGTTTTATTTTAATTTAATTATTTATTTTTAAAGTGAATATATAACTAAATATTCTGTGAATATTTCAAGCAACTACCTAACCTGTTGCAGTTATCAATATCGAGCAAAAACGAGCAAAAAAATTACGTTAGTTGTGTAGGAGCCCCCTTAAATAATTATTTTATTCTGATTTTTAGTATTTGTTGTCATAGTGGCAACAGAAAAACATCTTCTGTAAAAATTTGAACTGTCTAACTATCACAGTTCATGAAATACAGCCTGGTGACAGACGGAGGAACGGACGGACGGACAGCGGAGTCTTAGTAATAGGGTCCTGTGTTTTACCCGTTGGGTACGGAACCCTAAAAACTATGCTCAGCTGCCACAGTTCTTTGGTTAATATTCTTGACACAAGTGACTCTTCCATTTTCTTGTAAAGTTTCACGCAGTTTCTTTTGAAGTGAATTCGATGAACGTCTACCTCGACATTTTAGTATTACGGGCATTCCAAGAAGACTTAAAAAACATGTACCTACGTTTGAACGCTTCATACAATTTTTAAGTTGAAAAGTTTCAAAAATATTAATTATATCATTGTAAAGATTGATCTGAGGACAACACAAAAATCCCCCTCCACTTTCTACAATGACGTCACAGATTGCGGGAGTCTGCACTCAAAATTAAAATGAAAGTAAGCGGTCACCGTAGCGTAGGTGTAGCGCGAGAGTCGCTTATAACTTGCACTAGCATCAAATCCCTTGGGTGGATTTGAACGAAATAAACTGAATTTGAAAGATTAACATTTTTTTGACGCCAAACAATTACTAGACTGATATATTTATTAGATATGAGTACGATGAAATGCCGCAACTCAAAAAGACAAAAAGTTTTAACTTAAGGTTGAATCCCTTTGCGATCACCAAAAATAGACCACAAATGCAAAAAACTCTTTAACAAAAAAAAAACAACCGGCTTCAAAAAGATGCACTTTAAAGGTAAAAATAATTACTTATTGGTAAAATCTGATCTGAATTACAGTTCAAAGCTAATGTCTATGTACACTTCACTTGCATGACACCAACTTCAAACGGTAATTCAGATGAGATTTTTGGCAATAAATAATTATTTATTTTACCTTTTTAGTGCATCTTTTTTTTAGCTTTTAGCGGTTGTTGTTTTTTTTCTTTAAGAAGTTTTTTTTTTTTGCTTTAAAATGAAGAATTGCTTTTTTTCTCGTACACTAAAAACATCTACACTTATTACAAAATTTTATACAATCATTAATATAAAAGGCGTGTTTCACCAGTTCCAAATTAACAACAATTATTTTTTTTCTACAATAGTTTAAGTTTAAAATTCACTTCATTAATATGGTAACTTCAAAAAAAAATTTTTTTTGAAATCGGTTCACAATTAACGGAGAACTCATAATAAAATAAAACCTCTTCCTTTTTTAAAGTCGATTAAAAAGTTCTCGTGTTTATTGAACTAAGTAGAAAAAGTGCTCAATAGTAACACCAGCTCAAACCAGATTTGTAAAACCTAGTTGATGAATAAGTGATGCAAAACAAATTTAATAATAAATTTAAAAAGTAATTCAAAAAGCACTTCAGGAATTGTTTTATATATTTATATTAAATTTATTATTAGGTAATATTGTTACAAATTTAATAATAAGTTTAATCAGTATTTCAAAAACTACTTCTGAAATTGTATGGATTTTGCCCACCTGTGCGTGCGAGCGGATATGATCTAGATCATATTACATGATTTTTAACACATAGTGGTCTGGGTTTTGGCGTAGGGTGGGTAAATGCAGATACCTACGTCTATATTCAAAACATTTCCTTTTTTTCTTTGTAAACCTATACATAATATACATATATATAATACAAATACATGTTATTAAATGTTTTATATGTTCTTATATTTGTACTAATATCTGCTGTGGAAGGACTGTAAGTAGTTAAGTAAGTAAAGCAAGATGTGAACACCATGCTCGCCTAAAACCTTACTAGGTTTATGCGAGTTCGTGTAATGTACCTTTCTTTGTATCTTTAATAAGTTTTGATCTATAAATAAATAAAAGATGCTGAGCGGCGAACGCAAAAATAGACTTTTTCAACTTTGCAGTCATCTACATCAACCGGACTGCTTTTAAACGATTCTAATGTAATTCAAATAGATGTAGACGATCCAGAGAAATTAGACAAAAATAAGTTCTTCAAGTGTTACCAACCACCATCAATAGTAGGGGCAACATAACCTGAGATTAATAATGGCAATTGTGAAATGACATCCTAAGAGATCCCCAAATAAAACTCTTTAAAAACCATCGACTTTACGAAAAAAACAACTTCTACCCACCGCGATTATGTTCAATGTTCATCCTTTCGACAGAATGTTATTTAACATTTTACAACTAAAGCCGTGTCTCCTGCTAGTTGTTTTTGTTAAATTTTACATCTAACACCTAACCTCTAACAGAAATGTTAATGATTTTGACATTTAAAGTTAAAAAAACATGTTAACACGTTATCCGAGGCGGATGGAAAACATCACCCGCGTTCGCCTGCAGGGGGGGTGATTCATTCATTTTGTGTTAAGTATTCGTTGCGTGTTGTCTGATCTGTGGTTCGCTTTGCGCGCTCGCCCGCCATCTTTGCATTAGCTTGCTACTAATGCAAATCTGTGCTTCTTTATTTAAGTTAATTAGGTATATTCTCTTTGCTGTGCTTTGGATTTTGTAAAATTTTACATTTGTAGATTCTACATTTTTGTCTAACACTTCGCCTCTGGACTAAAACCAAGATAGCTACAACTGCTAACACATCTTCCTTGTCGGAGCTCATCTTGCACACTGAGAAACTAACAAAACAAAAACAATACGAAAAAATGACGAGGAGACAGTTTTTTAAAGAAAAGTGTTAATGTTAACATGTTAAGTTAGATGTTTTGTTAGAATTTAACAAAAACAACTAGCAGGAGACACGGCTTAACCAATCCTGTTATGTTTATGAATCCATCTTTATTTTGCTGAGTAAAATTTTATGAATAAACACAAGGGTGGTGATATACGACATAGTTTGAGTGTAAAGCAAGCTAAAACCAATGTAAGCGTGCTTTTTTTGCTTTTTTCCCAACGGTTTGGGCTGTGCTTTGATATGTCATTAAATCAGTCAGTCAGTTTCTTATTTTATAAAAAAAAGGAGGCCTATTCGTGTAGAGCATAGTGCTGAGCTTTAACATATTTACTACCCATTTCATGAGATCGTACTTTTTAGGGTATGTTTAGTTAGTTTGGGCATGTTATGAGGATAAATTAAGAAGATGCACAAAACAAATTTATGAGGCAAAAGTAAGAGTAAATAGAGGGTTAAGGTAGACCTTGTCAAACGTAATATCGATTAAATTAGGTTCGTTCTCAAGAATGAAAAGTTCAAGAAATCTTTGAACTATTGTACAAGTGCCAGGATCGAAGTCAATGTAAGTCTTCGGTCTCTACTTACCCGTTTGTGACACAGGTGTAATTTTATGTAATATTTCGTATGAATGTCGTCTTACTTTAGTGTTAAAATCAAGCGAAATTCAATTTTGTTCACATGCCAACTTAAAACAAATAAAACTTAATGTTTGTTGAAGCTGAAACTTAAGTGAAAAAAGAGTCACGTAGTTTACGTGATACTAACATATGCAGTGCAGGTAAGGGATGGCGCTTTGGTCTAACGAACAAGTCCGTTTTTGGAATACAAAATCGTTTAAAGGACTTTCAATATTTTAGTTAAGAACTTGCATATATATTTTATCTCAATTCATAATACGATAGAACTAAAATTACGGTGAATAAAAAATGGCTCATTACTCTATGGTACTGAAGGTTTTTCTTCGTAACTACGAAATATTTTTACGAACTAAAAATATCACTGGCACTTGATAGGTTTCCATATTTAAAGGCTTTTGCAATGCAACGCTTATAACGACTCGATTTCTATCTATCTGTATGCCCCAGTCATTTTTCAATCAATTTTGATAAAATTTACAGGCAAATGTCTTAAATGAACCAATTTTAGTTTTATGATACAATAAAGATAAAAATCGTCCGAAGTTATTATTAATGCATATTTACAAATGTATCCTTGCAAAGCTCTTTAAACATAGTGACGTCATGGATTTAAATTATTTGTGTAATTGTAAGATTATGTTTTTTAATAGATATTGCCTTCATAAAGAACTGCCTTGATAAAAAAATATTAAACCTGGATTCCTTCAAAAAAAAGTTTTAGACTATTATCCTTCACTATTAATGAATAAGTTATGACAATCACAGGTTTATGCATTACACTTGAATTTTAATCTTCTATATGTTTTATATGTATATTTATTGAATGTAATATTATATGTTACGTATTTAGTTTAAAAATTATTTAAAACATTTTACATAGTATGTATTTATGTTCATAGTCATATGAATATAAATTTATTTTAAAAGTATATTTACTCCAATGCATATTTTAATCATTGAACTCTCGCTGCGCCTACTTTTAAAGTTCTAATCCAGTTTTCCTGTACCCAAAGGTTGTCTAGCAGACATCGCCTATAGCGATGAGACCGCCTCAATTGTACAATATTTTTATTTTATTTGTCAAATATATGTTTTGTGCAATAAGAAAAACAGTTATAATAATCCTACTAATATTATAAATGTGAAAGTTTGTATGTCTGGATGGATGTTTGTTACTCAATCACGCTTCAACCACTGGACGGATCGGGATAAAACTAGGCATACATATAGGTTAGGTCCTGGAATAGCATATAGGCTACTTTTTATCCCTAAAAATTCGAAAGTTCCTGCGGGAATAACTATAACAGAGTTAAACGAACTATTGCTGCACCTATAGCATGCTATAGCAATTCATTGGTATAACAAATAAATTAATTAATTGGAGTTAATTAAGGAGTACCACGCCGATAGCCGAATTTAGGGCGGGCGAAGCCGCTGGCAAAGTCTAGTAGTAAGTAAACTGACAAATAATACAAAATTACTTTTAAATATTACATTTATATTCGATCAAGATTCAAGACTTCATTTCTATTACTAGGAGAGAAACGTTTATTTTAATTCTAGCTACGAGTGGAAAACACTATTGCGGTCTTGTAATGTGTTTATAAACAGCTAGTGTGAATTAATAGTACCTAAATTATGTATTAAGAGGGGTAAGAAGAAAATTACTAACAAGAAGCTATGTAGAAGCCTTAGACCGTAGGCTTTGATGACTCGATATCGTAATTTCTGTACCGCCCATAAAATAAATAAAAATAAACATTCCGTTAAAATATAAAAATAAACTATATAATTTGGCAGAATACTAAGTGTGTTATTTTAAATTTTGTAATTTAAAATATCAAACATTTTTATAATTTTTCATTTAACTAAAATATTTTACCAAAAAAGCTTTCAAGCCATTCTGAAATATTGACCACAGATTCGGTTAAAGACGAGGCAAATATAGTTTCGAAAATCTCTTACCAGAAGTATCACTAATACAAAATGAATAGCACCTAGGTAAATATCTGATCAAGGATCGCCCATTATTCCACAGCCGTGTCTTCGTCTATATATTACATTAATGTGAGCAATTTGTCTCTCGTCCAAAGCAATACCTTATTGTAGCCAAAACATGTTACTGTTAATGGGCAATAAATATCACATATTATGGTAAATTATACAGAGCGAAAAGGCTAAGTGATTTCACTCAATTATTTCTGAACCATACACGATATCGAAATGCTGATGTTTCCAACTTCCATAAATTTAGTATGGCGACATGAAGTGAGATATTTTATTAGAATTATTAAAAAAACTTAAGAAATGTAATAAAATAATAATAATAAGCACGGAAATTGCGTTCTTCTATAAAATGATTTACAGAAATACTTTATGTTTATTAGATACTATAGACTTTGCTCCGCCCGCCCTAAATTCGGTTATCAGCGTGGAACTTCTTAATTATCTCCAACTAATTAATTAATTAGTTATACCAATAAATTGATATAGCATGCTCTAGATGCAGCAATAGTTCGTTTAACTCTGTTATAGTTATTCCCGCAAGAACTTTTGATTTTTTAGGGATGAAAAGTAGCCTATATGCTATTCCAGGACCTAACCTATATGAATGACAAGTTTTCTCCCGATCCGTCCAGTGGTTGAAGCGTGATTTAGTAATAAACATCCATCCAGACATATATACTTTCACATTTATAATACTAGTAGGATATACTGGTGACCTTCTAATGTATCTCACACAACGTTAAGCACTAGCAATTGAGAGTCAGGGGGAGGCATTGGTATAGTGCCTGGACATAGTGAAGGCGTTCGATCGGGTCTGGCACCGGGGTCTTCTATTGAAGTTAACATCTTACGGAGTGCTTGAGGGTTTGTGCCATTTGGCTAGCTTTTTATCCGGCAGGCGCAGACGAGCCGTAGTTGACGGTAGTTTCTCTGATAGCATGGACATTAATGAGGGTGACCCGCAAGGCTCTGTGCTGTCTCCTACGCTGTTTCTACTGCATATCAATGACATGTTGGACATCAACAACATACATTGCTATGCAGATGACAGTACTGGAAACGCTGATTAGAAGGGTCGTGCAAACACTCCTAGTTCCGTTGTGGAAGAAAAGCGCGGAGAACTTGTGTCTCAAATTGAGAACACTCTGTCCAAGGTCTCTGACTGGGAACGAGAAAACTTGGTCCGATTCAACCCTACAAAGACACAAGTCTGCGCGTTCAACGCTAAGAAAACCCCATTTATTCTTCGATCCTTGGTGTTGAAATCTGCAGCGATGTTCAGTTCCGAGATCATTTGCAAGATAAGGTGAAACTGGCGTCCAAAAAAAATTGGTGTACTCAACAGAGCAAACAGTACTTCACGTCTCTGGTACTGCTGCCATCTCTGGGCGGGTGCAGCCAGATACCAGCTTGGCCCTTTTGACTCGGTTCAACGACGCGCTGTGACAATTGTCGATAATCCATTCATTCTCACACTTTAGAACGTAAATGGGGCGTACAGTCCGTTTTCGAAGAAACTTTCTCCCGCGAATACTTGGGTTGTGGAATGAGCTCCCTGCCAAGTTTTTCTCTATGGACTACAAGATGGGGTTCTACAAGAAAGAAGTTATTCGATTTTTAAAGGGTCGGCAACGTGTGGTACCCCTGGTGTTGCAAGCGTCCATAGGTTACGGTCACTGCTTACATTCAGGCGGATCGTAAGTTTGCTTGCCACCTTAGTGGTATATAAAAAAAAAAGATTTTAAGCTTGCTAAGGTATTAAGTGCCTCCATACTATATGTATGGAAGCTGAAAACAGTAAATTTTCGTAAAGATCCAGTTTATTTTGTAAACCAATATTGATGCCATTGGATAGAGCTTGTAAAGTACTTCAAGGATTAATAATCAGTATTTCGATATCGAATATAGTTTAGAAATAATCGAGTGAGATAACTTCGTTTCCACCCTGTATACCCACTTACAATAAATGTTTAAATACAAATACTGTTTAATGTTTTTATGAAAGTCATTTATTCATTACATGGAACCACTACAAATAAAAATATTATGCGGAAGAAATTATACCAACATACAAAAATTTAAAGGTTTTGCCATTCTTATTTAAAGAGTTTATCTTGTGTCTACAAATACCTTACAAATAGAGCGATTTGCTAATGATTAAATAAGCCAATAATAAAGTATCTATATGGGCTTACACAAAACTTACGCAGAAAATAATAAAAATAAGTTTTACCGTGGGTCAAAGCTACAAAATAACAAGGATAAGTTTTTTAATTTTTATTTATTCATTTATTATATTACACTTTTCTACGTTTGTTTAATACTATCTTAAAATCTAACTTAGATTTAACTAGATAGTATGGTTGTCGATATTTACATTATGGAGATATGGAGATAAGAACAATACACACATATTTGCAATATTGTAGTAACTTGTTACTTAGCTGTCGATTATGAGTGTGGGCGGTCTCGATAAATATGTTTTTTTTATGTTATTTTATTTTTAATATCAGTATGTTATTTGTTTATTAGGTTAGAGATTAAGTATTATGGCGTTTTTTTACCGTAGAAATTTTTAAATTTCGGTAAAGTAAGTGTTTTATTAGCGACGTTTCTCATGTTCTAAATGCTCAAGTAATAAATGAAATACGTACATTCTTCTCAGACTTAAGTATAAGTTAGGACCCGGACGCCTACTATAAGGTAAAAATAAACTACGTAGCCACAATTTGAAAAAAAAATTGTCACGTATTAATGTGTATTTAAGTTAGAAAATAATGATGTACAGATATTTTCCACTAATTGTGCTATGAGGCCGTCTGTCGCACCAGACAAGTTTGTAGGCCGGTAAGAATTTCGTATATTTTTATTTTGTATCAGAAAAAAATAAATAGGTAGTTTGTTCTAATGGTTTCTTATTCTAACGATTAGGAAATATGCGGCTTAACGTGTTTGATTTCTAGATAAATTTTCTGATGATAAATATTTAGAGAAACAGACGGATAGATTTTTCTTTACAATAGTGATCTTGGTTCTAAAGCAATAAAGTACGGGCCAAGAGCATGGAAGTTGAATCTTAAAAGAATAAACGATGGAATTAGTATTTTGCGTTTACGTAACTTGATGCTTTATTTAATAAAGTAAGTTATTCAAAGTCCCTGTTTATAATTGTGCTGCAACATTTTTCGCTGTAATCATACCAGGTTCCTTTCACGCTACGGCAAGTTGAATTACTTAAATTTTCTTTCTTATTAAATTTCTAACATAGGTTTTCTTTACGATTTCCAGCGAACATGTCACGGGCGACATGAGACAGTGTGTATCTGGAAAAAATCCTGGCACGCAAGAAAGACTATCGTTTTTCTATGTATGTTAAATTATTTCTTCCAATAAACATACTGTTAAAATAAGATTGTATACTTTTAAACATACAATATTTTAACCCTAAAACGTGAATTAAATTTTGTAATGCTGTAATAAATATTTTACTAAACACACCGCAATAATAACATTAAGAAAGTCATTAAATTGTCGATGCGTGACAACGTTATTAAATTTTAGTTTAAAATGTTTGGAAAATTATTTGTGATTTATGGTTTATTCGGTTCAGCGAAGTTTGAATCACTATAAACGTTAAAGGGGTGACTCGGGAACGCTGACTGTGCAATCTTTACCACGCCGCTCTTAAGATTTATTGTTGTTAAAGCGCCACTGTAATGAGTTATTGATTTATTATTAGATGCAATAATAGTTTCCAAATCATTTTTAACTAAATTTAATTTTTTGCAGATTATTTATCTAATGCCAAATTTTTCACAACAGACGTGACACAGTAGTGCGTTCATCTAGGTACAATGTGATTACATTTTGTGTATTTAAAAAAGTTGATTTCAGTCTGATTTTTACGCCATGAATAGTGATAGACTTGTGATTTTGATCTTGACCTTGTGACCTGTAAAATTCGTGAGTTCTTAGGTCAGTCAAATGGAGTTCGAAGATAAGGTTAATCAAATAAAAAGTTGTTCTTCACTATTTAAAATTTTGTCTTCTTAGAAGCTACATACATAATCGGGAAGAAAGATTTTAGGTAAAGGTATTGATCAAAAATCTAGCTATGACTGGAAAGCAAAACAAATTACAATCTAACAACTATTCAAATTTGTTATTAAATTATAATTTTAAGTAGTCTTCAAAAAGGTATAATCCTTTTCAAGCTTGGGACGTAAATTGATAAAACATTTTACAATAATCCGGAATAAAAACTCTTGCACACAGCCAGTAGGACTCGCGCATTAAAAGCCCTGTTTTAAACACAGTAAGTATAACTATTATTTACAAAAGACATACAAGTCTGAGATATACCACAAAACATATCTCAGATTATTTGACATATCGATTAGTCTTTAGCAAATATGCAAGAACGTGACCCTTTTGGTCCTTTACAGATATTCTCTATAATCCTACGGTTTTAATTATTATTGCTGTAATGGACAAACTCTGTTTGATGCCATGATTAAAATCTTATTTGTGTTTACTGTCTCAAAGAGGAGGTGGTCGTGGGTTGCTGCGGATCGCACCCATGTCAATACACACGGTGATCTTGAACCACTCGAGGAACGCAATCCAAATATTGAATGTGAAAATTAAAGGGACGCTTTTATTTTGTGCAAGTTAAAGATTACTGCAAATAATTCCAACTTTTTAAATTGCAATTGTACTTACTCATATGCAATTATTTAAAAAAAAAACTAAAGGCACTATTAAAAATAAGTAAATTTTATAATTTAGATGAACTGGTCAAATTGGCAATTAATAGTGCATTGTGTATTAAGGGTGGTAAAGAGAAAATTACTAACGAGAGGCTATTTAGAAGCCTAAGGCCGAAAGCCGAATTAGAATTAGAATTAGAATTGTCTTTATTTGCCAGAAATATGGTACATTACAGATGTTAAATACAGATTGTCCAAACATATTTCGCCAAAACATTGGCATGCAAATTGTTACATATATGAACATATTTTAACATATTCAGTGGCGTATTAATAAAATCTAATAAATTTTTCAGTTTAATTCCAATGCCACATCATTTTAATTCGAGTCAAATCATATTATATTATAAACCAAATGTCAACTAAGCATTATTTTATTATAATTACATTTTATGTCAATATTTCAATATGTCATCACAATTACTACTAAAAACTAATAGAACTTTTACAAATTTCAGATTTAACCTTAACTATAGAACAAAATATCAAATGTACAATGTACAATTAATATTATAAAACAACCTTCCTGTCAAAAATTGAAAATAAAAAAAAATAAAAAAATACCAAGTTAAACAAATATAATATTATTAATCGTTGGAACATTTAAAAAAGTCGTGCAAAGTATAAAAACTTTTCTCAATAAGTATTTTCTTTAAATCTATTTGAAATTTTTTAACTGTTAATTCTCTTAAAAATTTCGGAAGGCTGTTGTATACTTTTATACTCATTACTGCGCAGTTTTTCTGGTATAGGGTTATGTTACATCGAGGATATTTTAATTTCGTAGGATCTCGACATGTGAAATTCCGAATTCGGTCATCTGCTACCTTAACAAATAAATGAGGATGTTTTTTTACAAAAATACCTATTTCATACACATACAGAGATGTCAATGTCATTACATTTAATTTTTTAAACAATAATCTGCAAGATTCATAAGGACCAATGCCAGTAATTGCTCTGATACATTTTTTTTTGGGCAACAAACACTTTATTTATGTCTGTAGAATTACCCCAGAGTAAAATGCCATACCTTAGCAGTGAGGCTACGTAGCCATGGTAAGCAGTGAGAGCTGCTTTTTCGCCCACTGTTTTTCTTAAAGTCCTAAGAGCAAATACAAATTTATTAAGCTTTTTACATAAATTGTCAGTGTGACTCTTCCAATTACAATTTTGATCTAAAGTTAATCCTAAAAATTTTACTGCTTGAGCTTTTTCTACCTTCCGCCCATCACTTGTTATATTCAAAACTGGGTTTTCTCTTTTATAATTTGAAAATTGAATATACTTTGTTTTGGTTCAATTAACTTGCAAGTTGTTACTTTCAAGCCATTCTAAAATGTCGTGAACGGTAGAATTTATAACATGTTCATATAAAATGTTGCTAGCATTGTTTGGTATAACTATTGAGATGTCATCTGCAAAAAGAATGCATTGGTGATTTGTTACAGACGGCAAATCGTTTATATATAATACGAACAACAACGGGCCGAGAATGCTTCCCTGTGGTACACCTAGATTATTATATATGTAAGGTGATTTATATAGAGTGAGATCGAAATTATCATCAATCCTCGGTATTTCTACGCATTGTTTTCTATTCGTCAAGTAGCTTTTTAACCACATAAGAGCAGGACCACGTATACCATATTTTTCACACTTTTGGATAAGCAATTCATGTTTTACAAAATCAAATGCCCTGGTCATGTCGAAGAACAACCCAGTCACTGCACACCTTTTATTTATTATTTCAGTAACGCTACGTAGTAACATAAAGCTAGCTAATGTAGTTGATCTATTTTTTTGAAACCCGTTCTGTTCTGGTTTGATAATACTATGTTTTGTCAAAAAATTTGTTATTCGTACATGCATTGCTTTTTCAAAAATCTTTGAAAAAATTGATATTAATGTTATTGGTCTATAATTATTTATATCCTTTTTACAATTTTTCTTGTAAAGTGGTTTTACTATAGACTGTTTCAAGAGTTCTGGAAATTCACCCTGGCTAAAAGAAAGATTAATTAAATAAGTGAGAACAGTTGCTAACTCTTTTGTACATAATTTTAATATGTGTGTTGAGACAGAATCAAAGCCTACGGATTTAGTTTCTTTTAAGGATAAAATTGTCTTTATTACGTCATTTTCTGTGCAAGGTTTTAAAAACATGCTTTTGACGTTGGTTTGTAATTTAATGTTTTTGTTTTTTCTATTGCCGGTGTTATTTTTATGTTTTGAATAATATACTGTATTAATAAAATTTTCGTTAAAAACCGTAGCAATATCTATAGGGTCTTTTATGTTCACCCCATCTTTTGTAATTGATTGTATATATTTATTTTCCCTTGTGCTATTATTTTGTTGTTTTATAATGTTCCATGTAGCCTTGCATTTATTTTTTGATTTAGATATATATTTATTATTTAGGTTTTTTTTTGAAACAATAATACACTTTTTCAGAATTCTGTCGTATTTTTTACATGTTAATTGACAATCATCTGATTTATTTTTATAGTATAAAGATTTTAAGTGCCTTTTAGTGGAACAGGACTTTTTTATGCCTTTTGTGATCCATTGTAAAGATGATTTATTTTTTACTTTTCTTCTTTGAATGGGAAAACAAAGATTATAAAATAAACAGAACATGTCATGAAATGCATTAAATGCTGAGTTTAAATTATTATCGCTAATTACATGTGACCATGAGAGGCTGGACAAGCATTGTTTAAATTTTTGAATATTTTCGTGACTGTAGTTTCTTGAGTAGGTATAAAAATAGTGGACACTTTTTGATTTCTTTGGAGTTTTAAAATTTAATGTTTGCGCCTTTTCATGGTCTGAAAGATACAGATCATGTGTTTGGCCTTCTGCATTTGTAATATTACTTAAAATATGATCAATACATGCATTTTGCCGCGTAGGTCCTATTATATGTTGTTGTAATCTATAGTTTAAAAGGATGTTTTGAAAGTCGGTACAACTTTTCGTTCTTTTCAATGTGTTAATATTTAAATCACCAGCTAAAATTATTTTTTTATTAGTTTTAGTGCAAATATTGTATAGTAAAGTTTCTAATTTATGAAGAAAATATGAGATATTTGAATCAGGTGTTCTGTACAAACATATGACATGGCACTTATATTCTGGTAGTTCTACTCCGCAACACTCAAATACCCTATTCATTGCTAATTTTGTACATATAGGCAAGATTTCAAAATCGATATTATTTCTTAGAAGGATACAAACTCCACCACGTTTTTCTTCTTTTCTTGAGTATGAACAAGCCACTTTAAAACCGCTAAGACAAATATTTTGCTCTTCACCCAATTTGACAAATGTTTCGGAAAAGCATAAAATATTTAAGAATTTCTTGTTATGTAGAAATTCATTTATATAAAATTCTATCATTGGGAGTTTATTTAAAATTCCTGCAATATTTTGATGAAACAATGTTATATCAGAGTGGTTTTCGGGTGCAGGAACGAAAAACGGCTTATCTTCGCTTTTACTGATAGTCTCAGCTGCCTTATTGAAGTTAGGCTTTGCTATAGAAGGAAAATAATCGGGTATAGTCTTTTTTACGGACGACTTAGGTTTTTTTAGGTATGACACATTCATTATATTTACTCTGTCTTTATAACATTGTTTACTGAAATTTAGAAATCTATTATTATAGTCCTGAGAGTCGATTATCATATTTATTTTTTTACACAAATTTATAATATACTGCCTATTACTCATGGAAACTTTATAATACTCTAAAAATTTACAATTCTCGGTATTGTTACAAATAGTTTTTAACATAACATTTACTTTATTTTCACTTAAATATCTGTTGTGATTGACGCTAAGCATTATAATGTTAAGATTTTTCAGTGATTTTACGGCGGCTGAAACATCCATAAATAGTTTTGTAGGATTGTCATCATTTTCTCCAGGACTTAATATCACATAATTTTTTCTGCTAGGATCCAGTGAATAACAAGCTTTAAGGATTTCTTCAGTTCCTGCAAACGGTTTTATGAACGCTGAAATATTGTACTTCCCGTATTCAGTCCCATGTCTTGAATCCATCAGGTTAGGTGCTAATCCTATACATTGCTGTCCACCAAAAATATAAATATTATGATCGGTCCATTCTTTTTGTTCCTCTTTTATTGATCCTTCAGGGTTATTTTCAGATTTATTACAGGTAGCGTCCTCTATGGGTAAATAGAATGTATCCGTATCCAATCTATTAGAGTCAATAGTAACAGCGCGATCTTGTATCGCGAAGCAACATGTGTTTTCCTGTGGGTTGTCAGCGCCATCTTGTATCGAGTAGCAAGATGCATTTTTCTCTAGACATTCCGATTCAACAAGACTTAGATCTAGAATACTTGTACTATTTTTTTCTGTGGATAGATCTAGAAAATTTAGGTTTGACATCTTTTTCAGATACTTTTTTCTTGTTGAAAACATTTTCTTTGTACTTTTCGTAGGTTCACTGCATATTTTTTGTAAATGCTTTATTTTATTTTGCAACTTTTCAATTTCTTTTTGATAGTTCCCATTTTCGCATGCAAGATTTTCTATTTCTGCGTGGGCACTTTCCAACTGAATTTTTAGAACCTTAACTTCATCTTTTAGTTCTTCTATGTCACTGTCATATGCCGTTGTTAAATCGGGCAAGCTGTGTCCCATAAAATCCGACTGTGTAGATGTAAATGATTCCATCGATTCGTTCAGTGCTGGTTTGTGTCGTCGCATAGTGACATTATTTGTATCTTTGTTCATGTTGAATAGAAAAATGAAAGTGAAAATAAAAATAAAAATAACGTTGAGCTTAGAATTGAACCTTGATTTGTCGGCGTACTATGGTTTATTTGTACCGCTAGACCACTGTGGGCTTTAATGACTCGAGTTTGTAATTTCCGTGCCGCCCGTGCTAAATTCAATGTTCTTCATCACATTTGTGAGCAAATAAATAAAAATAAAAGGGGAATAAACAAATAAAAAAACGCCACCTCCAGATCTAGAGAAATTATAAATAAAACGTTTTGGCTGAATTAAAATATAATTTAACACAGAAAACCTATTTGAACAACAGTACGGCTTTTAGTCATATTTCATAGAATAGGAATTTGCTTTGAAAGAGTAAAATTGACAAAGAAAAAGCCCGTGGGAGTAATTAAGGTCTTAGCACCCACTTTACCTGCAAAAAAATGACACTGTTTACGAGTAAGTGTGATGAAAAAAGAAATAAAGAACCAATACTTGATTTCTGGCGCACAAAACGTAAATTCATGCTGTAAATTATAATCCTACTAATATTATAAATGTCAAAATTTGTATGTCTGGACGGATGTTTGTTTCTTAATCACGCTTCAACCACTGGTCGGGTCGGCATAAAACTCGGCAAACATGTAGGTTAGCTCCTGGAATAGCATATAGGCTACTTTTTATCCCTAAAAATTCAAAACTTCCTGCGGGAATAACTGTAACAGAGTTAAACGAACTATTACTGCACCTATAGCATGCTATAGCAATTCATTGGTATAACTAATTAATTGATTAAGGAGATCCACGCCAATAACCGAATTTAGGGCGGGTGGAGCCTTTGGCAAAGTCTTGTAAACAAATAACAATGTTTTGAACAGAATGCAATCAAAATGGAAATCTGCTTGTCACTGCTATCATTCCAATAATATTCTCTCTCTATTATGATACGAAGTCGCGTTACCAATATATAATTTCCCTGAGGAATTATAAAGGAACAGTTACGTAGTAAGTAATACCTTTGGTAGGGATGGTCGCAACATGAAACGTAATAAAATATCTAAAAGACAAACTCACTTTTGGAGTTCTAATATTAATAATAATAATAATTTTGGACATATATATCTGATCCATACTATACCAAGCAAAGCTTGTATTATGAAAACCAGACAACGGATACAAATACTTACATACTTTTATTTTGTAAATACGTACATATCATACATCCACCCAGACTCAAGACAAAAACACACGTTTACCACATAAATGTTTGTCCGGTGGGGAATCCAACCCACACTTTCTGCATAGCAACTGGCCACACTACCAACTAGGCTGCGAGTATGACAATAGCGATTTAGCTCAAAAGTTATAGGTAAATTGTTGTCCATAGTATAACGAAAATTGCTGATTCCTTATAGTTGAAACTATATATAGCCATTGTGTGACTGTAGTAAATTCTAGTGATTAATTTGGTTTATAATAATTTAATTGTTATACTAAATCTCACGCGAATTACATGTCAGACTTAATTAATTCCTCCAAATTTTGAATAGCGCCCCTAACCTTGCGACTTGAGACAACAATTTGTACGCTCCGCAACTTGATACTCACCCTTAACTAATACATCAAAGTCTTTTCTACTGAGCTCCCACTACGGGTTTTTTAAATTGGTTACAAATAAAATGGTTTAGTTACTGGTCAAACTAAACTAACATGGGATTGGGCAAGCCACACAGCTCAAGAACCCATAAAATAATGAAAGGAAAATTGAGTGTGGTAATTCCGGGATAAGATCCGGGAAACACTGAAAGAGACGAGGTGGCCTGATTAGTTAGATAGGTCTACATATGCGGATTTTTTTTAATAAGGAAATCCGTAGAAGAAGTTATCTAAAGTAATTAAGTCAAAATGCATAATAAAGAGACAATTAAAAGAAGTTAGCAGAAAAATATTTGCTACAGCTAAATATATTAGCAGATTGCGTAAAATAAATACACAAACTACATACATCTTAAATGATATAGATGAATAAACAGTGTTGATGAGACAGCTTAAATTTTTAAGTAATGTGTGATTACGAGTTTTTTAAATATTCTTAAAGTTTGTGCTTTTTTGACATCAAAGGGTAAACTATTCCATAGCCTTATGGCTGTGACAGTGAATGAGTCATTATATGCTTGCGAATAATGTGTTGGGGTTTTCAGCATCATGTTTGTAGTGGCGCGATGAGCTGTAGACCCTATAAAATTGAAACGCTCTTTCAAGTATAACTAAGTAGACGGATTGAACAGAACGTTGTAGAGAAGAAACAGAAAATGAGTATTCCGGCGAAAGCGAATTGGGAGCCACTTGAGTTTTAATCGAAATTCGGATATATGATCATACTTACGTAAACCAAATATGTATCTAATACATAGGTTCTGGAGTCGCTCAAGCTTATTTAATTGCTCCTCAGTAAGGTCAAGATAGCTAGCATCCGCATAATCAAGGACAGGTAGCAGTAGTGATTTAGCCAGTGCAATTTTAGTGGCAATGGGCAAGAAGTTTAATTGTGGTAACTTCTCATCTAATGTATAATATTACTGAACTTGAATATTTGAACGCGCCATTCTAATTTAAAGATGCATTTTGCTATGGGTAGTACGTCCATTGAAAATCGTTTACTAATGAATATCTTCGCGCTAAAACTTGAATAAAAACATTGTATTACAAAAATGTTAAGGCATAAATATGGTATCGACACACTGTACCCAAAGGTTGTCTGGAAGAGATCGCTGTAAAGCAATAAGACCGCTATATGTTTTCTTTATTTGAAAATATATTTTTGTAAAATCATTATGTTGATGTAATAAAGTATATTATTAAAATTAAAGCGAAATAAAAATATTGGCCTTGGAAAAATAACTAAAATTATTAAACTTACTCTACTTCGTCAAAATAAATAAATTCTTTCGTAGCAAAGATGCAGTCAAAAGATTAACCTCGAACCATGACTTGAACCTCACCCACATTCCGTGTAAGCACTCTAAAATTGAGCTATCCAGGCACAAGTCTGGCTGATGAAAATCCCAACTACATCTTTGCTCTGAAAATACACTCATTACGAACGTCACATACAACTCCTAGCTAGTGACTTATCAAGTCCTACATAAATCTTTCAAACGACCAAAATTTTCATAGAATTAAGAAATACAATGTAAATATTTTTCAGGGAGTCATAAACGAAGAAAAATTATTTCTATGTATATTATTTCGCATTGTATTTCTTTATTCTATGATCATTTTGTGCGTTTGTAAGATTTATGTACTAGGACATTATAAGTTACTAGGAGTTCTACTTCGTCAAAGATGTTTTTTTCCGAAGAATAGATTAAAAATAACTAGACAGCAAAAACATACAGATATGCCCGAAAAATATTACAGGAAAAGATTTAGAAAATCCTGAAGCCTCAATAAAAATAACCGTAATTTCTTTTCTAAGAAGGTTTATTACTGGCCTCGAGTTAATTAAAATTTTATTTTATGACGCCTAGCAATATTTTTATTTAAATTAGTTTTAGTTCTCAAAGGTTGTTTTTTTTTTTAATTTAGTAATACTCCTGCCTATAATTACTGAGAAACTTAATTCTTTTTTTAACTCTTGTCACTAAATAGGAGTACAGAAGTGGAAACAAAAAAGCACTATAGTGTTAAGTTTTTTAAAAATTTACAAGATTGGCCAAATTACCTATAACGAACCTTTTTGTCCAAATCCAAAGATGGGTGCTGAGATTGAACGTACAAAAACTTTCAAATTATTTGATATTTAATTGAACTTGTCACATGAAACTCAGGGAAACTTTAGGGATTAACTAGAATGAACATGAGCAAGTAAAATCAATATACCTACAAAAGCTGCAGTAGTAATTTAAATTTTAGCGTAGATATAGGTACTTCTCACGCCACCGGTCGGTGGTTGGTAAATATGTAATGTTTGTCAATGGGTCCTAGATAAGAAAGAAGACAAAAATCCTAGCAAGGAAAATACGCATTAATAGAAATCGCGACCGGTTTACTATTGTAGGAGGGTACTAAGTGTATGGACTAGTAGGTACCTCATAAAAATTAAGTGCTTATATAAATATTCTAGACTTAGTTAGTAATTTCACTTTTTAAGGACTGAAAAAGTGAACTTAGTTAAGCAGCTACGGCAAAATGTTATGGCAATAATTAATAATTAATAATTTTTTTTAAATAACAAACAATTAAAAAATTTAAAAATCACTTGCTTATTTTTACCAATAAAAAAAAAATATCTTACATTTTTATTAAAAGAAAAATTAAACTCGTACGTTGCTATTCGTCTGGTTGATGTTATTTATTTATTTAATGTATTACAAAAAATAATTAGCAGAAATATGGTTTGTACGAGTACCAACTTCAAGTGAGATTCAATTTTGACTTCAAATCTGACTTTCCAATTTCAAAAATCAACACTGTTCAACAAAGAAAGAAAATTAACTAAAAAGGGGGTCCCTAGTAAAGAAATTGGTAGGTCACTGACGGCTATCTAAATTTAGCAACTATCACAGCATAAAGGATATTCCAAATATATCGAGTAAGTTCTCTTTCGAACATTATGTCCGTTCAAAACGAATAGAGCGAAATAGCGCTAGATTCGTCTTACGTTCGTAAGTTCAATTGTTTAGGTAATACTTAATTTGACAAACCTTGTAATACAAAAGGAATTTAATAAATATAAGTACATGTCTCGGTAAACTGATACTTTATGACAATTTTATAAATTCATTCTAATTTCTACTTACCGTAAATTACATCTTGTTTAATATTCTTAATATCTATATTATTATATATATCTCGTATTATTACATTGTTTTAAGGTATGACACCTATCTACATAAGCTTAGAAAGTAAAAACATTATCTTGATAAATCCGTAGAAATGTAAGGGCTGTTTCCAAGAAACGAATTCTTAAACCTGTGAAAAAACCAGAATCCAAGCACAATTAATTACCACTCACAATAGAACATTAATCACAATCAACAAAATTAAATCAAGGTATGGACGTCTCAATAAATCCCAATCCTTCGAATTCCTCGAATGCTATGAACCGACGCGGGGCTTCCATCAAATTAAACATCTTTCACAACTATTTGTAAGGATTTCTCCCCATTCAGTATGTGAAATTTAATGTGCGATATCTCTTCAACGTTCTTAGAAAATGCTTCTTCTATTGTTATCACTCCGGAGGTGAAATACCTCATAACCTTTTGAACTTCTCAGTACTTGTGATATCTATGCTTCTCGATAAAAATATTTAATACTGGAATTTTTTCAATTATTTGTCCATAAAACCGAGATCATATTTTTTATCTACCATTTTTCTTATCACTAGGTATATTATTAAGAGATTGTACAAGTAATTTTAATAAAATACGGCTGTAAGATAAAGTATTAATTTAAATAATAATTAAAGCAGCCATTTGTACACCACTAGTATGTTGTTTTTTTTTTTATACCACTAAGGTGGCAAGTACCGTAGCCTACGGACGCTTGTAAGGGCATCAGTCGCGCGTTGCCGACCCTTCAGAAATCTAATAACTTCTTTTTTGAAGAACCCCATACTGTAGTCCTTAGAGAAAACCTTGGCAGGGAGCTCATTCCACAACCTAAGCGTTCGCGGGAGGAAGTTTCTCTGAAACCGCACTGTACGAGACCATTTCGGTTCTAAAGTGTGAGAATGAATTCCCTGACGATGGCGAGCGGTGCGATGGTAGAAAGTAGCCGTGGGCATCATTTCAAACAATTCCTCAGAACACAACCCATTGTGCAAGCGGTAGAACACACACAGGGAGGCAAAGTCTCTCCTCAGACTTAGGGGCTCGATACCGCAAGTGAGTTTGGGATCGTCGACAATTCTCACAGGCCGTCGTTGAACCGAGTAAAAAGGGCCAAGCTGGTATCCGGGTGAACCCGCCCAGAGATAGCAGCAGTACTCCAAATGGGGCCGGACTTGCGACTTGTAAAGCAGCAACCTTTGCCCCGACGTGAAGTACTGCTTCGCTCTGTTGAGTACACCAAGTTTTTTGGACGCCAGCTTTACCTTGTCCAGCAAGTGATCTCGGAACTGAACATCGCTGGAGATGTGAACACCAAGGATCTCAATGCTCTTGGAGATGGAGAGGGAGGTGTTCTGGAATTGTGGGACTACAGTGAATAGGGTTTTCTTAGCAGTGAACGCGCAGACTTGTGTCTTTGAAGGGTTGAATCGGACCAAGTTTTCCAGTCCCCAGTCAGAGACCTTGGACAGACCGATCTCGATTTGAGACACCAGTTCTTCACGTTTTTTCTCCACAACAGAACGAGGGATGCTTGCACGGCCCGTGTAATAAGCGTCTCCAGTACTGTCATCTGCATAGCAATGTATGTTGTTGATCTCAAACATATCATTGATTGAAGCTGTGTGTTGATCACACGCTCCATCACCTTGGAGAGAAGAGAGGTAATAGCGATAGGCCTGTTATTCGATGGATCTGATCTATCGCCCTTTTTGGGCACCGAGTGCACATTCGCAGTCTTCCATGAAGATGGAAATTGCCTAGTATGGTAGAAAAGCGCGAAGAGGCGCGTGAGTACAGGACATAACTAAGGAGCACACTTCTTAAGCACCACTGCTAGTATACAGTCTGGCCTACTCGACTAATGAACGTCTAGGGAAAACAACGCCCGCCGGACCTCTCGCTGTGTTATAGAGATTTCCGGGATGGTCTTACCGCACCACGGTAAAGTAGGTGGTACAGCGCCGTCGTCGTTCGTATTCGAGTTGGAGGCAAAAAGACTGTCCAATAGATCGGCTTTCTCTTTTGCACTATGGGCCAATTCACCATCGGTCTTTCGCAGTGGTGGTAACGACAACTGGCAGAAGTTCCCCTCGGCAGCTTTAGCTTCTCTGCAAGACCTATTAAACCACGGTCGTTTTTTGACGCCGGCAGCTACTCGCAGGTTAGGAATGATACATTCCACACCAGCGAGGATTGTCTCAGTGACTGCGGATGCGCATACGTCAGGATCATCTGAGCTAAAGCAGAGCTGCCTCCACGGGTACGATGCATAAAATTCTCGCTATCCGTCCCAGTCTGCCGACTTATAGTGCCACACACGACGCCAATTAGTTGGCCCAGAAGGATCGGGTTGTGTGCATGACATTTGAGTCCGAACGAGACAGTGGTCCGAGGAGGCGCATCTACTGAGACGGAGTATCCGTCCGGACGTGTAGTCAGCAGAAGGTCCAGTAAGGAGCTCGTATGGTCCTCTATATCTGGTATTCGCGTTGGAGAAAGTACCAGCTGAGAGAATCCATAGGTCAGAGCAAATTCATGAGCAGCTATCCCTACATAGTTATTGGTTCGAGAACTGAGCCATTCACAATGGTGGGCGTTAAAGTCTCCCAAAATAACTAGTTCTGCTGTTAATGTAATGCTAACAATGGTAGCTCTCCATGATTTAAACGCTGATTTTGCGTTTGTTTTAATGTATCCTCATAATGACTGTCAGAATTAAAGTTGCTTACCACGCATGACTCTTTCATAACGTTCTCAGAATATTGCTCTTTGTTTGTCAGTTGACTCCCCGTCCAGATATCTCCGCTATGGGGCATGCAAAACCGGAACCGCTCGAGCGGTCGGATATGTAATTTGAAAACGGAACGAACTTTTTTAAACCCGAACATTGATAACTTGAGAGCTAACCTCATCAAGTTTTAATTAAATTTCGGGCTGCCACATAAAAAAATAATGCGCCAATAATAAATATAAAAAGTAAAAAAAAAATCGACATTTGAACGCGGCTAATTGGCGGCAAAATTACCTGAACTATTTTAATTTTTTTTCAATATAATTGTCAATATAATTAGTTTCTTTACACGCAACTAAGCTTAATAATTCAATTGAGCAACATGAAAATTATCATGCAAAATCTATCCATTTTTTTTTGACTTTTATTTACCACATGAACTACTAAACACAAAGTCAAAATCAATTTATTCCATTTGCTCTACTAAACATAAGAAGTTACAAATTACCAATTTATAAACAATTTCTAACCAAACTCTCGTTTCCCTGGTTCAATACTTACCAAATTTAACTTTAAATAGATCCGTTCTTGTTTCGGCCCTTTCATAATATATGTGAAAATCGTTGAAACAATTAGTAATGACAACGCGAACAGTACACTCAATGAAGGCGAATTGTGAACCTCCTCCTTCTTGGAAATCGCTTTCAAAATATATCTTTACACTCAGACATAATAAATAAATACATACCTCCGAGACAATAAACTGGTATAGCTTCAATATTAGGCTGTATGAAGAAATTTTCATAAAAAATATGGCATGCATGCGATTGCGGAATAAAGGAATAGGAACTGTCAATATTCCGCTATATTGGATCGTTCTCTCATATTCAAAGCCATAAAATCAAGATGGCTACACTCGTATTGCGCCGATATGTTTGAAAAGAATCTTAATAAAACTGTACGTATATTGAAATAGATGTTAGTATTTAAGGTGAAAGTTTGTGAGTGTGTATGTTCTCAGACGGCGGGACCAGTTTTGATGAAAATTGGTATGAAGGTAGCTGTCACCCTGGATTAACACATAGGTACTTTTTATACCGAAATATTCAAAATTTCCCGCGGGAATAAATTTAACCGACCTTAAACGAACTATAGCTTGCTATAGCAAATATAAATTTATTGGTATAGTTAAGGAGTTAATAGAGGAGTTCTACGCCGATAACTAAATTTAAGGGGGGTCGAGCCGCTAGCAAAATTTATCAATTACCAGCTATCCCATTAATATTAAAAATGCGAAATTTTGGATGTTTGGTTGTTTGTTCCTTAAACACGCTTCAACCAATGGATGGAACAAGAACCGCAAAACCGATTTAGATGAAATTTGGTTTGGAGATAGTTTGAGTCCTGGCGAAGGACATTGACGATTTTTCATTCTGGTAAATACAAAAGTTCCTGCGGGCATAACAATAAGGTTTATATCTCTATGCTGCTGCAACGAAGTATCCAATTGTTCTGAAATTTTACACAGAGATAGTTGAAGATATGGAAAAGGAAGAATGGTAATTTTTTTTTTTTTTAATTTAAATGTTCCAGCGGGAGTAACCAACCGAATTCCACGAATAAACCATAGCTGCAGGTATAGCTTTCTACAATAAGCTTCTTTAGTATAATCAAGGAGTCACATCAATAATCTTATGCCGATAACCAAGTTTAGGGCGGGCGGAGCAGCTGGCAAAGCTTGTACTGGGATAATTTGATTAAGATTAAGGCTGGACGCGAACTCTGCAGCGGAAAATTAAAAATGAATTGTAGGTACATTTCATAAGTACTTTTAATGATATCCATTGGATTAAAATTAAAAACAAAAACAATTGAAGCAATCGGTTCCAAAACGAAATTATAGGGGAACCATTGTTGAATAAAAAAAACCGTTGCGCTGGCTCTAAAAGTATATATAACTTACATTAGTATAAAAATGACAGCAATAGAGAAGCTTATTTTCGAATATGGAACCGCAATTAACGACGATAACTCAATCGATGAATCAGTCTATATATGTTCACTTTTGAACATAAGCCTTTTCTAATGAACGCTACTACACCCAGTCCTTCGTCTTTCTTATACATCCACTTTCTGGTACCTTTTTCAGGTCATCGGTCCACTTGGCTGCAAGGCAACCCGCTCGTGGATGGTGAATTTGAAATAAAGACCAACAGAAGAAACAATAACAAAAAAAAAGGCTTCATACCATAGAAGTTAAAGTTGGCACCTCGCTATAATTTGAATATGTATTACATAAACTCTGCGTTTTTATAGCAAATGGCGCTAGAGGCACTGCCGTTCGATTACATAAGTTTTTTTATGATGCATTAAAAAAAATCAGAACCGAACATAAACACACAAGTATAATAAACACTCTATACACGTACAAAGTAATACATGGAAACAACCGGCCATTACAATCTAACAGCAAAAAACCTTCACGTGGACATGAACCTGATTAAACAATAAACAAACTTTAAACATAAAAGTTGTCACGATAGTCGTGACAGAGTGACAATAAAGAAAGTTATTGTTTTTTCCTTAGTCTATAAATTATGGTATTGCGAAGTATCTTTTAGTCTAGAGCTCATAACTTACATCTGAGATGGCTAGTAGTAGACTTTGGCTGTTACTACTTCTCTACAGTACAGTATATTTAGAAGTTCTAGCTGCAACTCTAGGCGGTAAGAAGGGTTTTTGTATGTATTTAAAACAAGTTTTTACCCGCAGCTTTGCCCGCACGAAATATGATTTTTATAACCATAGAATATGTATAGGGATTTCTAGATAGATGGGGAGAGGAGAGTATAGTATTTAATGTAATTTTCTGTCTATTTAATTACCCTTTTGCCCGTTGCACAGTAGCAAGGTAAACAAATATTGCCCCAGGGTTTCATGCGTGGTAATATCATTTCCAATAAAACTTTCGTTTGGGATAAAAATAATTGGAATTCGTTATCTATCAATTCAGCCCGAGCCGAATTCTCTGTAACAACACGTAAGAATAATGTCCTATGGTATCACCTGCAAAAAAATCAGTTTCCTTGGGAAATGTCGATCTGGAAAAACATTTTATGGAATTGGAGCTAAAAAAAGCTAAAAGACATAATATGACTCTATTATGTCTTTTTCCGTGCCGCCAGCGGTATTGCAAAACTAAGCCAATTGGATGCTTCTTTAAGTAAAATTGCCTCTCAGAAGAAATTGACCGTGTCCATGTCCAAAATGACGCAACACATCCCTGTACTACACCTTATTCGATGTTAAAGTCCAGTCCCATTTATCGTCACAGAATCACTGGAATCCCGACAAAGAAATTTCAGTGTTCTGGTCAAATTATCGTTTACCCCATACACGTACAATACTTTTCACACACTTGTTTGGAATTTTCCAGTCATGCTAGCCTGTCCGATTTTTTAAGGCTTTTGGATATTTGAATCCATGGGAAATAAAAAAAAAAAAAAAACTGGTTGCCTGTAAAGTCGGTATACGGGCGAAAGTTTTACGTGACAATGATTTTATGTCTGTCTCTCTCGCTCTTAGGCGGGCGCGTGCCTCTCACTCGCTCTCATTGTGAGCGCATAACGTGAGCGGAGCGTAACGCAGTTTCTTGAAGTGTCACCCGGCAAAACAATTTATAAGACGTTGTCACGTCAATAAATAATTAAAATTTGTTAATATCGATATGAACCAGTCGGCGTCCAGCTTTGAGTCGGCTTTTAGGTAAAACGTCCGGCCACACCGCACCCCATGCCTGGTTTTTGTATTTTACCACCTTACAACCCTATACTGGCTACAACTCATTCCTTACCGCTATTTTATACACTTTTTCCAGATCAACGAAAGCATATCAGACTTTTGCTTAATATTTTTCCACTATGCTTCGCAAGAAAAGTTTCTGTTGCCGTTCTTTTTATTCTTATATCATCTTGCTTGCAAATCTCAAATTTGATTTCTCCTTCACTTTTTTAATTAATATTTATATAATTTGCTAACGAAACTGATATGAGTAAACTACCTGTGGTAGTTTTACCGATCTTGCTGTGACTCTTTGCCTTTGCACCGATCTTAAGGTACATCATAGGTCATCCAGTACCAGATGAAGAGGTGATGTAGATGACTTAAAACTACTCCTTGTAAGGTTTTAGCTGCCAATTTCGATTAGTACATTGCTCGAGTAAAATTTAATACCTTTCTAAGGTTGTGTCGTACACGTTACTTTTTTTTCGCTTTATAGTAGTTATAAATATTATTTTTAAATTATAAAACATTTGATTTTTTTTAATATTTCGCCCTTATATTGAGGCATCATCAGTCAACAACATAGTATAAATTACTAGCGCCCCGGCCCGACTTAGCACAGGTGCAATATACACATTTTTTAATACATTATTTTAATTTTAGAACCATGTGACATATCATTCAAAATTGTAGTTGAACATGCTCCCGGTCTTTCCCGCCTTGAATTTTTGTAAAATACATAGCCTGTCCCGGCGTAACATTGAAATGTATGCAAGAAATATGAGAAGTCCGGTAAAATACGCAGTACGGTAAAAAATCTTACTGCGTGTAACGAAATCATTTTAATTCCAAACTCCAATATAATAAAGGAATAAGCATTTTTGACTGCCTAAGTACAGTTCAAAAAACTTTTTTAACCCGTTGTTGTACAGCATTTTAAAGGTGACTCTACTTTTGAACTAGGTCAAAAAAGTTTGTTGCACTATACTACATCATAAGCAACACTCAAAAAGAAAACAAATATATATGCCACCACCTAGTTGCAAAAAATAATGTATACAAAAATTTGCAGCCTTTATCAAATAAAAGCTAAACTTATTGTTAATAGCCAAAAAGCGTCGTAGGGCTGTTCAAGGAAAACATTTTTTGTTGCGTGTAATTTTAAATTTGTCATATCTTCTAAAGTATTCATTGGAATGATATTTAATAAAAGGCAATTTAATTCTACATTAAATGGTAAGGTAACTAAAATATTAAAGAAGATAGGATTAAAACTATACTGAACAAAATAGCTTTCCAAGTAACTTTTAGGTATATATTACAATAAATCAAACTACTATCAATTTCTTTGTATGAACTAATTTACCTTTGTTAAACACAGCCTACATAACAATATTTTTCGTCTTAAAAAGGTTTTTAATAATTATAAATGTACACTACGAATCGATTTTCATTCCGGTATCTTTGGAGAACCCAATGCCCAGCAATGAACTGTAGTGGGCAGATAATGATAAACATTTCATCAAAATCTGTGAAAACATTGTGAAATTTAAAAGTATATGGGATTCGTTTATGCTATTTGAATTCAAAACTCTGAAAAAAAGAATTTCACTAGAAGAGATTGTTACACTCGTATTTAATTTTATTAACACTATAAATAAATACTTTCGTAGCAAAAATGAAGTCAAAATATTAACCTCGAGCCAGGACTTGAACCTGCAACCCTTATCTTCCGTGTAAACGCTATACCATTGAGCTATCGAGGCACAAGTCAGGGTAATGGAAATCCCAACTATATCTTTGCTTTGGAAATACACACATTACGAGCGTCACATACAACTCCTAGTGACTTATAAAGTCCTAGTACATCAAGCTTATAAACACACAAAATCTTCATAGAAGTAGGAAATAATAAATACAATACATACATTGAAATAATCTTTCTTCGTTTATGAATCCCTGAAGGTTAGAGTCTTAGAAAACAATATATATATCGTGCCATATATATATGGCTTTATCATCAATATAAATAAATATTTTCATAACTTGAACTTTATTAATAAATTATTAATTTATGCCATTATTATTTTTTCAGTTTCAAATGCAGTTGCTTCAGTTGCCAATGCAATCAACACAGGTAGCGCACCTGCCACTACAACAAGTAAGTTGATCATAGTCAACATATTAAAACTGCAAGACGTCCACTTCTCCTGCTCCTCAATAAATTTACAAAATGAACGGGTTTGAGCCCCTTCCTTTACATCCACCTACTTACTTTCCCGAGTATAGCTGTTTCCACTTTAAAACGTTGCTTTGCTTGTTTTACAAGAAAATTTAAATCAATAAAAGTATAAACATATCTCATATTGCCTAAATTAGTACAAATGAAATAATACCTATACAGTATACATATAGACAAATTGTCTTTGGCTTGTCTTTTCCAGTATGGCTAAGTTTCTAAAGTCTGTCTTACCAACGTTTCCTAGGTCACCTTTTGCCTGTGTATATTATGGGGTATCCTCTTGGATATTCTTTTGCCCATCTAACGTCTTCCAATCTATAAGTTTTCATAAAGTCTTTGTGTAGTTAAAATACGGATAATGAACTAATCTAAGAGTGGCTTATTGCTGCAGTCCAATTTTTTAGAGCAAAACTAACTTTTGATACAGCAAAAACTTACTTTCCGCCCCGTGCAACAATCGGCCCGGCTATATTGTTTACAGTGCTACAACTTTTTCTGACCCGGTTGTCCAAATTAATACTATAGTCGAGATATTGAAATGGTTTAAACTTATACACCGACACTAGCGACCAAATACCGTGTTAGAAAAGTTGGTTGTGCACATTGCTTAACGTGTGTTAAACTTTATTAATAAATTGGTCTTAGATAAATAATACTTATTTACACCAAATTTTTGCCATTATTATTATATCAGTTTCAAATTCAGTCGCTTCTTCACCTGCAACCGCTACAACGTATATGTAATTACACAGATTATATTTATCTTATCAACCACTAGACGTCCACTGATCCTGCTCCTCGATAAATTTACAAAACGGACGGGTTTAAGGCCCCATCTCCTGCATCCAGGGAGCTTATTGGGAACAGTCTCGAGTTCGCGGGACTCTTGAGTTCGTTAGTAAAATGTATGCAAGGACTTTTACGAGTCTCGAGAGGTAAGACCTACTTTACATTTTTCTCTCGAATTCCTGAGTCCGGATCACTTGATACTGTCGAAAATAAGCTCCCAGATTGCGGTTTTATATCGACTCCAGATTCTTTCTTGGTCTATTATACGAGAAATTTTAAATACATAAAATAATAAACATATATTATATTATCTCTATATAAATATTTTAAAAATGCACATATACAAGTATATTTGTTTCTTTGACTTGTCTTCTTCAGTTCGGCCAACATCTTTCTTTTCTGGGATGACAATCCCAACATTTCCTAGGTATACATTTTCCATGTAGGTATCCATTACGAGGAACCTCTCAGTTTTTTAGAGCTAACCCTCGGTGTAGCTAAAACTCCTTGCTTCATGCAATAATCAAGTAGGTAATAGTTTTTAAATTAACAAACTTCAAGTTTAGACAGCAAACAAAACCGACGTCAAATATTGTACAACAAACTTCTCTGACCCGGTGTATGATCGCTAGTGTCGTCTAAGTTCACACTATTTTAATATGGAGACTGTAGTTTTGAATATATAATATACCTACTTGGTATAAGGGATGTTTAGTGTCAGACTATGACTATTAATTATATATTTATTAGTTCTCCAGCAAATATCGCAGTGATATCTGCAAATCGAAGTAATACTGGAAAGTTTACTGACAAAGATTTATAACTGTTTAAGTAGTTTTAAGTTGCAATTGAAAAAAACCGTATTCCTATTTACAGCTTTTTACAACAGGGAAAACAATTTCTATATGCATGAGAAAATCTTAGTATTGTATTTTATTCTTAAAACTTATATTTTACTTAGTTTATATTATTGCATTTTTTTATCATATTAAATGAAAACACTAAGCAATTATACGTTAGTCTTAGGATGAAATTAGGATTTTTTGATAAGGTATTTGTATTCGGAACTAAAAAAGTAATTTCACAATGAGACATTGTTTTAGTTGCCGTGACTTGACAAGTCAAGAAAACCATCAATAACTTACTGATTACTGATTTTACAAATTCCCAACTATAATTGGTCTTAGATAAATAAATAATTTATAGCCGTCACTATTTTGTCAGTTTCAAATTCTGTGCCTTCAGCTGCAAATGCTTTAGTTACAAATCTTGCATCAACAACCACTACACGTAAGTAATTTATTCATAATCATCAACTGCTACACTTCTTCTTTAATACCTTTCCTAATCCAGCTACCTTCCGTGGCTTCAACTAGGTCGTTAGTCCACCAAGTGGTGGTGACCAATAAAATAGTAATTATTGACCCTAGTATTTGAACAACTGAATATTTATGATTCTTTTTAAATATCCATGATATCTCACAATATTTTAAAATCCTTTTCAAAAATACTCTTCTCACTTAAAACAATACGATAGTAAAAACTAAATAAAATCATCCCTATTTTCATATAAGGGAGGTAAGTATCTCCTTCCCATCCCAATATTTTTGTTTGTAAAATGTTGATGCATATTTTTATATCAGGCACAAAATTCCAGCGCTTTAATCTCAATCTTTTCCGAATATTAAACTGTGGCATATGGTTGGACGGACACGACAAAACTATACGAGTTCCTTTTTTACTACGGAACCCTAAAAATCTTTTTTTGCTTAATAGGTAAAGGATTAAATGTTGATGTAAAACGCATTTTTATTTTTCAGCATCAAGTGGCGCTTCAGCTTTAGCGACTACTAACGTTAGTACTAGAGAATCGCCATTGATCTATAAATGCACGTGTGTAAGAATACCAGTAAATCAAAGTCCAACTGCGACCACATCGGGTACGGGGACAACAACCAATAACAGCAACACACCTGGTAATTTTATCATGATATTTAACATCCAATAATTACACATATAAATTACAATGAAATATTTCCAATAATAGTTTTGTGTTACCACAACTATAGTTACGTAGGATACTCATAACTTTAGATGGATTATAAATATTTGTAGTAGCATAAATATTGAAATTAATGTTTATTCGTTAAAAAATTTGTCCCACAGCAACTACCGTACAAGTAACTTCTCTTTGCTAAGAAGAAATAAATAATTAAGGCAAAACAACGCGCACCATCAGTGCCATCTTGAATTTTGAAACAATAACAAAAAAATGAGTTTAGCCCCTTGAATATCGAGTAGAACTTGCTTAATCCAAAAATTAGCTAACAGAAATTAACAAAAGAATATATTTTACCTTAAAATTGTGATAGTAAGGAATATATAAAGTTACAAAAGTCATTAAAAGCAACACAGAGCAATTAAGGTTTGCACAGTTAGGATTCCATAATAAAACAACGAGCTCGTATTTTAATCGATAGGCCAGAGACCATCGTAAGTTTATACATTTATAAAAAAATATCTTTCCGCAACTTTCAATTGGTTAAAAACCTGCAGGTTGTCTTTAACCAATCCAGTATCCAGAGATGGCAGCACTTTTCCATATAGGACCGAACTTGTGACTTTTAAAGCAGCATTCTCTGCCCCGACCCTTCTACACTGTGTAATCTGTTGTCGTCGTTCAAGTCGCTCGGCACTGAACTTACATTCGTATTTGACCCAAACAAACGGATCGAAACGTTAGGCGAGAGATGTTCAAACCGTCTGTGAGCTCAGCCGATGTAACTTGAAGCCACTAGCGAATGTTAACGATAAACATTCTGAGAGATCAGTAGGTTTTAGGCTTCCGATCCCCGGGCATGCCTCCATCATCTCCTTATCTCCTTCTTTACTTTATACTCAGGCGAGGGCTTTTTACCTGTATTGTATAATAGCAGTATAAGTAATCAAACATAAGAAGCAACATCCATCGCTAATTCAAGCAAAAGAGTCACACTCCAATATTCAGGTCACTACAACACTGCCACCTTTTATTAGCCATCAGAAAGGTACATAATTCCTCTCATAATAGAATGTATTCACTCAGTTATACATTGGATTTTATACGCTTTCTTTATATATTGTGGCACCGCGACGCTCGCCGCTGCCTATGTATGTCTACGTAAACTTATGCTGTCCCGGGTGTTTTAGTAATGAATTTTATTTTATTTTCAAATTTAGGTTTTTAACTACATAAATGTGTTAAGCCCGTCTTTTGAAAGTCTACAAAAATATTACAGACCTCCACCGCCACGATCCTGGCTAACTTTTTCTAAGTCTTCGACCTTACACAATCCCATTAAATTATTATTTTGATCATTATGTTAGTTTTATATAACAATTTTATGTTATATATATATATATATATATATATATATATATATATATATATATATATATATATATATATTTCTTTTCTTTTTTTTTATTATTAAATTTTATTTTTTATAAATTTAATATTATGAAGGACGAAGACTGCTTGGTAGACGGGTAGGCTTGGCAAATGGGTACACTACCCTCTAATTACCTTGAATTATAATTATGTAATCCTCGGTTTCTCCAGTTAGCCTTGTGCTAAAAGTTCAAGTCATCCGAAACACCGTTGGAACGAAACGGAAAACGGTCCCGCGGTTAAATCGCGGAAAAAATATTTCCATCTGATCTGTCTCAGTTGGAACAAATATTATCCTATGTAGTTTAACGTGCTTTAAGCTTTCTCTGTATTACCCGCATAGAAATCCATGCCACACGATATCTTCAAATATGTGTAGGGAACCGGGAAAAAAACAGCTCCGGATTAGCCTGGATCTAATTTCGGTTGATAACGACTACATGCGGCCGGTTCGGATCCAGAGAGAAATCAACTCAGTCTGCCGCCAGCACTTGCGATGGATAGTTGACGAGACGCTTTTTGCAAAGCTCTCTTGTTGAGATTTTTTGTGTAGCCGTGTTCGTTTAAGTTTTACTATGGTATTCTGCAGTACCGGTGTTACAGATCCATTGGTAATTTTCAATTACGGTTATCAAATGTTCGGAATCGACCATTTTAGTTATTCCGGAAGCGCCTGGAATTAGGTGTCGTGTGATCAGCTTCATACAACTACATACGTTATTGATAGGCTCCTCCCATTCAAGACACCTCGTCTAGGCGCTTCCGGACAAATTTTGCACTAGTCTGACGACAGACTTATTGATGATAGGACGTATCCGTGCGCATCCTCAAAAAACTAAATGGACGATTCTTTCCGTTTTTTATTAACGACCACAGTACATACGAAATCACAAAAAAGATAATGTTTTAATTTTAAACAAAAAGTGTCGCAAAAATTATGTAACACAAGTACTGGCGGCGGATTGAGTTGATTTCTCTCCAGGGCCTGATTCTCATGCTAATAGAGTCAATCTCGAATTAGAGATATATTTAATTGATTGACTCATGGCCTGTTAATCACGGTGACTGTTTTAGTAGATATATCGACTAGTTTGAACTAGATATGTCGAAAAAACTTGGCGGATATAGTTTGCAAATAGTTTTTCGTATTCTTAGAACCTCCCTTTTGGCATATGTCGTACGCTAGCGGTCGACATGCATCGAGTGGTCGGCAGCAGTAGAGATGGGATGATATGAAAAAGAGTGAGAATTAGTGATATGAGTTGACGGCTAAATGGTTTAGTTTCGATTAGGGGGACGCGGGGAGTGCTTTCAATCCTCCTTTTTTCTTTAAAATACAGTCACAAAAAACAAACTCTCTACTTTCTCTTTCGATCATCAAAATGGGAAGTAATAGGAAAACACCCCGTTTTGAAAAAAAAAGGGGGGCGCAAGACGGGTTTTATTTGACCCCTCTTATTTTAGGAGAGTCATATAGTCATTAAAATGGGGAATCATATGGACGCTTTTTATTGAAAAAAAAAAAAGTGGTCGCAAGAGGAGTTTTTGTAACCCCTCTTTTTTTAGTGGAGTCAAAAAACTCATTTTTCAGGAAAATCGTAAGTTATGAAAATGGCAAATAATATGGACCGCTTTTTGAAAAAAGAGGTGTCACTAAAAATCCCTCCTGTGACCACCCTTTTCAATAAGGGGTTCTTGATAGGGGAATCAATTGCTCCCGTTATTTCTTTTTAAAAAAAGGGTTCCATATGATAATTTTTTTTTTGACGACTTTTGGGTCCCTGGTTGCGACCCTCTTTTTTTTCAAAATGGGGTCCATATGATTCCCCATATGAATAACTTTTATGACCCCTTAAAAAAACCCTTTTGCAACCCCCTTGATCATCCAACTAAGTATACCACTTTAAGACAAGTTTCTTATTTATTTATTTTTACTCAATTAATTAGTATTTTTTAAACAATTTCGCAGCTGGTAACAACGGCAACTCTATAAACGTTAACACGTTTTCATCGGTTCAAGCAAATGGTAAGTAAAGAATATGATTTTAAATATGTATTCTTAGGCCCGGACTAGTAGTCGTTTTTAAGTAATGTCTTCAGTAATACTTCTAAAAGTCTTACTTGGGGAATTCTATACAATACTTACTACTGCTATTAGTCATATATACCACATTTTGAAAAACATTTATAATAGCAATAGAAGAAAATTTATTTCGGAGGTTATCATTAATGGCTTGCGTTTTTTTTTTTGTACCTATAATTCTATACTTCTTTTCGTGACTATTACATTGTAATCAGTGGTTTTGTTCATCGACAACGCTGTATGGCTTGTAGACTTTACCTGCGTGCATTAAATGCCATAAAGAGCAAAAAAAACGCTCGAGTGCGAGTTTTAACTTGCGCACAAACTATGGTACCGTAGGTACTTAGAATTATCCCCCCCCCCCGCACCTCTCTTATTTGCCCTATAGTACCCTTACATAAGTCGACATAAGCATCTATGAAAAAATAATTTAATAATAATTTCGTTTACTTAGTCTCATAAATTTAAAGTTTTAAATAATAAATACAATATAGAATGTACACTGTGTTACAATTTTACTTTGTGAGACTCTGGAGTTCGAACTAGCTTTGCACCTGTAATTTCAGATCACCAGGCCTCTACCACCAATAGTACACAAAGTTAATAGAACTGAAATAAATATATTTACAGTAATAATAATACACCGATGTAGCTTAATATAACGTAAATGTAAAAATTTATTTATTAAGATTAAATTTTTAAAAAATATGAGTTGAAAGTGTGTTAGAGCAAATGGAATTATATGAAACTGTGTGTGTGCGAGGGTGTGAGGGTGTGTGTGTGTGCGAGGGTGTGAGGGTGTGTGTGAGAGTGTGTTAGAATTTGTGTATGATTTTAAGGATGTGTGGAAATTGTATAATTAGGATGAGGTACATGTTATTGTAAGGTAGTTGGGTTCGTGATATCATTTATTTAACTATTATGTCATTTGTAGTAGCTTTTCAGTTTCATCATAGTTTAGGTTTTGCAACCATTTAGAAACAGCTTTCTCGCTTTTATATTTTGTTAGATATTTAGATTATGTGTGAAATTTTTGTGCGGAAATTTCTAGAAGTGCACTTTTTGATTCATGGATATTTGAGCATTTGAATCCATGTTTTATTATTATTAACACATTACGTGCTTAGACTATCCTGAGTAAAGGAAATGCGTTACTTAGCTAAAAATAAGAGTATGCTTAGCATCGTGTGTCTTCCTAAGTAGTGTCCATTATTACATTATTCAAGCTAAGCCTATGTCTTAGCAATAAGTCTTTTTGTAAGTAAGTCCAAGCAAAAACTATTAAAACCGGCGTCAGTTATGTTCGTTGTTGCATTTAATTGCATTACGCTTACTAAGCATCTGTTTTAGAATGTTACTTTGTTTAAGCCACGACTATCAATCCGGGCCTAATTATTTGTATTCTTCTAGGTATAAATATGTCAGTATGCATACGTAATGTGTACATATAACATATAAATTTCTATAATCATAAATAACTTAATGAGTTTATGTTTTTGAAAGCGCTGATCACATAAAAAACCAGACGAATTTTTAATAATTTTCGGTAACCTTTCTAAATAAACGGTCAGCTGATGTAAAATTGATTTCACAGTGGACTGGTATTTCCTGAGATAATATAGTTCACACAAACTTTAAAAAGCTGGTGAAAGAAACATGTGAAACCGGTGGTAACAGCTAGTTATAATAATAAAGAGAGAAAGTTACAAACGGATTCATTCGCCAGAAAAACTAAATTTACGCAAAAGTAACTTGATCTTTCACAAAAATAAATTGCTTTGGAGTAAAATTACTGAAAATACTTGTAGCGGTAGATATGGAAATCATCTATATATGAACCTAAAAAGAAATTATTTACAGTAGTTGTTTCTTTAGATAATTTTTTTCTGTTAGTAGGTACTTTCTTTGTATTATTAACAAATTTAATTAAATGTTGAAAATAAAGCTGCCACCTAGCGCAGTACAGCAGTAAGAAAATGTTTTTATTATTATCCATTATTTTAAAAGTTGAAAAATTTAGTTATAAGTTTTTATTTATTTTATTAAGGATTTTCTTTAATTTTTAACCGAGTTTAAAAAAAGGAGGTGCTTAGTTTGACCCGTTTGTTTGTATGCATGTATGTATGTTTGTCTGTGATTATCTCGCGTATGGCTGAACCGATTTTGATGCGGTTTCAAAAAAGTATTTGTTATATTCTGGAGAAGTTTGGTATACAATAAATGGATACCCATGGTCCCATTGTCAGTAGGTCAGTATATAATAATGAAATACTGGAGAAATAAAGGGAACTCTTGAAATTTTTATAGGCGCACTTAAAGCGAATTGGGTTTTTTTTATACCACTAAGGTGGCAAATAAGCTTGTGATCCGCCTAATGGTAAGCGGTCACCGCAGCCTATAGACGCTTGCAACACCTGAGGCATAACTTGCGCATTGCCGACCCTTCAAAAATCTAATAACTTCTTTCGAAGAACCCCATTAGCAAAAACGCTAGCTCTTACGTGGCGCTAGCGGCGCGAAGTAAAATGCCATTACAGCGCTTGAGACCACGCAAACCCAGCGTAGTAACACTGCAAACTGCTATTGGTACGGGCACTAATCTACAGAACGAGAGTTGATTAATATGACTCTGTCTAAGCAGAAGTCATATAGGTAATAAGTATAAATATTTTGTTGTTCCAAAATGCAAATCAACAACTTTATTTACACCAGAAAAAATATATAATGGTTCCTAAAGATGTAAATATCAGAAAAAATGGGTCAGAGTCGTGAGAAGGGATGAGCGCTTCAGTGAAGACTATTTCAACGTGTTTACTTAGATACCTATCAAATAGGTAATACTTAGATTTTCTACGCTATAACTACCTTATTTTTGTATCGAGTTAATCTTCAAAGGATAGATACCCGATCTCCTGGGGTAAGAAATCGGATTATGTTTTACAAAAGTGTACCTACTGATGATGACTGAAATATGATTAATTACACCTATTAAACCTTGTTGAAATGCCTACAGTAGGTAGTTTAGTGCGTGGCAAACAAATACATAAACATGCACACATAATGTTTTGTTTTCGTTTCATTCGTAAAATTAACAAATCAGATAATGACATGGTATAGAATATACATCTCCAAACATAAGAAAGAGCTATTATAGCAAGTAGTAATCTGCTTCCCGTAAAATTCAGGTATTTAAATATTCTTAGCTTATTACGTTAAACACTTAAAACTTACACTTTTAATGTATAATGTGAGTAATGTATTAATAATGTATTTAATATGTACACTGCGAACCAAAACTCTATGTAAAATGCTAACACGCGCGGCGATTTTAAGCGCTGTGACGTCAGCCGAGGGACGATCATCCGTTTCGCCCGTTTTGCGGGTCAGGCATTTTACTAAAAACTTTGATTGCCTATATATCGGTCAGTTTTTGGTATTTTTTTTGATAATTTAAAAAGTTTTATCTAAATAAGAATACTGTCAACGCAAATCGCTTATTAAATTGATATTTCTAAGCTTAGAAGAATAGTCTATTTCTTCCCAATGGCGAGCGGTGAGATAGCAGAAAGTAGCCGAAGGCATCATTTTGAAAAAATCCTCAGAACACATCCTATAATACAAGAGGTACACACAAGGGAAGCAAAGTCTTTCCTCAAACTTCAGGGTTCAATTTACGAATTTGGGATTGTCTACGTTTTTTTAAGTGTACGAAAAAATAAGCCAATGGTCAACAAATCTGATTAAAATTACAGTTTGAAGTTGGTGTCGTGCAAGTGAAGTGTGTTAATAAACTGTAAGAGAATTAGACACCAACTTAAAACTGTAGTTTTGTTCATATTTTTTATAAAAATCCCCAATTTTTGTCAAAATTTCTGAAATTCCGCAGGAAGTTCGTCTATTATGAGATATTCATTCTAATATTATAAATCCGAAAGTAACTCTGTCTGTCTTTCTGCTGTCTATCTGTTTGTCTGTTACCTCTTGACGCTTTAACCGCTGTACCGATTAAAATAAAATTTGGCAAGAAGATAGTTTCAGTCTCAAGAAACTTGAGAGAGAGCTACTTGAGAACGTCAAGTGTGAGTCGGTTTTTTTTTTCTATAATTGAGAAGCTCCCATTGATATTCTACACCGATTACCACATTTAGAGCGGGTAGAACTGCAGGCAAAATTTGGCATGGAGATAGTGTGAGTCTAGGGGAAGGACATAGGCTACTTGGGAACGTCAGTGTAAGTGGTTTTTTTTTTATCCTAATTGAGGAGTTCCCTTTGCAATCTAACATCGATAACCGAATTTAGAGCGGGTGAAACCGCGGACAAAAGCTCGTTATTATATATGTTTCTAATTTTCAACTCATATTAAATAGTTAAGAACCATTTTGTTACGTGTAAGTGCCGGTTTACGAATTTTCGAATATTATAAGTGGGTCAGCGCTCGATCGAGCTCCATTTTCATATTACTTATAATGGAGATGGAGTACCATGAGCTAGGTTTTTGTTGGAATTTGTATCTTTTTTCTTTATTACTACTTTTTCAACGTTATAACGTAGGCAAACGATATTCCTTCAGTTGAAGTACGATACCTCTTAATAAAATCCGATCCCATTAAGAAAAAATAAAAGATAGAGCAATTACATACATGCATACGAAGATAACTACATAATGATGATAATATTTCGAAACGCTCCTTTGGCGACGGGATTCGTGTCTTTCCCTTTGTATTTTAGTAATTAGTATATTTAAATCATTTTCGCAGCTAGAAACAACGGCAACACTGTAGGCGTTAACACTATTACAGCAACTCAAGCAAATGGTAAGTTAAGATTATAAATTTAGAAGGAAATAAAATATGTATTCTTATCCAAGTTATAAATGAATGTTTAATGTATGTTTATGCCTTATGATTGATAAAATTGTTTTTACTCGTATGCCTATCTATATGTAGAACTTTGTTTCGCTTTAGTTTACAGTAATACAATATGTGTAATAAAATTTTATAGTAAGTTAACTTCTTTATCGGCTCTTAGTATCTTAGCCGATAGGCCAATGAGGACTTTGTCATATTAGTACATTGTGTGTTAAGGGTGGTCAGGAGAAAATTACCTACGAGAGGCTATTTCGAAGTCTAAGGCCAAAGGTCAAAGGCTTTAATGAATCGAGTTTGTAATTTCCGTGCCGCCTGTGTTACCACAATGCTTTTCATCACAATTGCAAGAAAATTAATAAAAATATAATATGAATGAATAAATAAATCACCATAACAATCGAAATGGTGGGAATAGTGAAAATATAAAAAAAAAAAATTTCAAGACATAACACACAGCGCCGTCTGGTCCTAAACAAAGCTAGTGCTATGGATACCAGACAGCGGATACAATTAAATATAATATACTTTTTTTTGGAAATACATACATATTATACATAGAAAACATCCAGTCTCTAGACAAACATAATATTGAATGTTTGTCTTATGCAGGAATCGAACCCACGGGTCGTTACCCACTGAGCCACGCTCAAGTAACACAATGAAGCTGTACAACAGATTTTTTTCCATCCCAAGCCTGTATAAAAAGGCTGTAAGAAGTCTGTATAAGCGCTTAGCCAGCTCTTGTAAGTGCAGTTTGGTTATACAGACTTTGGTTTTAGAGTGACTATTTTGTAGCATTACAACTGTTTGTATAACGGAATTGTAAGTGCTTGATAAAGGCTGACAAATCTGCTTTTGACCTAAAATATGTCTTTTGCAAATCTGCAAATGCTGTTTGTATTATTTACGCTATTTTAAAAACCAACTGAAGTTGTTCAGTATTAAGTTATTTTTGTGTTTTTATTGTGGAATATGGTTTCGGATATCAGTTTATTTTGAAAGTACATACATATTTTTATTGATATTTTACGCGCCCATGAATAAGAGCTATTTAATGTATGAATATATATTAAATTACGATAAAATCAAAACGTATTTGTACATTTTCTCAAGGATATTTTTATTTTTAGTAAAAAAAGTCGGTAAAATGAAGGAGCAAATCACGTAAAATAGACTAAGTGTTATTTAAAGCATTCTGAAAATGTAAAAATTAAATCGTAATTTTATGGAAATAAAAGCAAATGGTGGCAGTTTACTCACAAGCCTTAGACATTTTAAACATACGTTGAAGTGCTATGAGTTTGATAAAACTTGAAAAAACAGCTTGAGGGCAGTTTGTTGCCGTATAAATTACTTTCTTATGGTGATAGGCTGCATCGCAGCGTTAAAAAAATATGTTGTAATGCTAAAAGCATTCTGAGCGATAAAACACAAGCTATATAGCTTATTAGGGTCTCGCTAGTAAAACTTGACTATTTACATAACCGGTGATATTTCTGTTTTATTTTTGCACTTTCCCTTTGAAACCACCAGTTCTTTTAAGTTTTGCACAGTTCGCAAAAATAATTAAAGAAACTGTAATAAATAGTAGGGCTAATTGAGTAATATAGTCAAGCCAAAAATAAGGTCTTATTACAACCATTAGCATTTTAAAATACTTCTCTGTACTTTACTATATAGCTTAAGGCCTTACTAAGGGAACATTTACGACGGATAAGGAGGAAAGGCTTTACTAATTATTTTATCAATGCTTACGTACAGATGGCATCAAAAGAGCATTTACTTTTACCTTTAAATAGTTGTAACTCTTTAAAATTTTCTTTAATATTGGAGAGTTTTATTAGAGAATTGTGCAAAGCTTTTCAAAGGATTGTTGCGGTAACAAATTCGTATATAAGGCTTTAGGTACTGCAGAATACCTAAAGCTGCAACAAAAGTTGTAAACGAGATTATATTAATTCTTTATTAGAAACCATTGCTTAGCAATACATTGATCTAGAGCACTATACAACTTTGAGAATTATTAAGTTTGTAAAATTCTTTTAAACAAAAAAATATCCTTTCCGGAAGCCGTTATGTTTTTTTTTGTAGACTAGGAGACATATACTGGTTTTTGGTTCCTCTATTATACAGAGTTTGTGTTACTTAGGTGGAGCTGACATCTGGAGAATTCATGAATTAAAAGTTATGACTAAATTTAAAACATACAACACTACACAACAAACAAAAAAACATATTTAGAACCACAGTACACCTTTTATACATATTTGATAGAATAGGCGTGTCATTACTTCCTTTGGGTTCTATGAACGCGCGCTTTGCTCAAAGAAAAGTAACATGTAAAAAGAAAAAGCCTGTGGGAGTAATTATGGTCTTAGCCCCCGCTTTAGGTGCACATATTGACACTTTTTACGAGTAAGTGTGATAAAAAATAAATTACTTACCTTTATCAATTTTAGAATAAAATTTATAGTATTGGTTAAATTAAAATACTACAAGCAGTCACTGTTCAAACCAACTATTTAACATTAATATCACTGACTACTCCTTCAGGGACAATTTTCGTGTTTTTCATTTTATAAATTGATTAACCTTTCAAAACATTTCCGCAGCTGGAAGCAATGGCAATACTGCAGCCGTAAACACAATTACAGCGGGTAAAGCAAATGGTAAGTTCAAATTATACTTTTAGAAGAGAATAAAATACCTACATAAATATTCCAATCCAAGGTATAAATTATTAATAATATGTAAGTATGTTTAGTATATACCTATTTCGTAGATTTAACATAATTGTTGTTACTCATGTGCCATTCTGGATGTAGAACTTTGTTACTACTATAGTTTACAGTAATAGAATATGTGTAATATAATCCAATAGTAAGTTAAATTCGTTATCGGTTGTTGTTGTGTGGCCTATAAGGTGGTTGTCACATAATAGATTACTAGGGGTAACCTATTACATTTGTAACAAAATAGGTACTATTAATTAGCAAAATAAAAATAATAATAAAAACATATTTGGACATATCACACAGCGCCATTTGGTCCCAAACTAATTACTTTTACTGACAGTTTGTTCGTTGGTATATTTGTACCTGCCCGTCCAATGAGTTCGATGGATGTGGTAAGTGATTGGGTGTACAGTGTATTTGTATGAGGACCGACGGGATGGCAACTTCCTTCCTCGAACTACTCCCTCTGCGCAGTTGATGATCCAATGCACTACTTCACACAACTAATTAAAAAATCGACATGCGAGATGTGTTCTACGCACACAGTTATGAACGACAGACTAGCGCGCCGCAAAAATGACGCGAACAAATCATATCTAACCCATCACACCGGTCCGAGACGAGTACGTCATTTGTACTTTCCGAAAAAACCCCACCCCAGCCATCCTGATGCTCTTCTGGAGACAAGACTGAAGCAACCGTGGCTGTGACCTGTTTCGTAAGTTGTGGAGAAACCTCTTAATCTAACCGGTGACACGAACGAGCTTGTTGATAGAACTGAACCGATTAAGTAGGAAATCCGGTGAAGTGTCAACAGTCTGCTCAACAGCAAAGACCTTTAACCCCGGCAGAGGGTCAACAAACTCCACATTGTATGAGACCAAGTGTCTTCAGGAGAGGCCAACCAGTCAGGAGACCCCACCAGAGCGGGTGATTAATGAATTGCGAGGCAATCAGGCCTCGTGAAGCGCAATCTGAGGGATTCAAGGACCCTGGCACGTGACGCCAATCCAGAGACAACGCAGGAGACTAGATTTGGGAAACACAATTGGCCACGAAGGTTTCTAGGGCATGAAGGGACGCCTTAAGCCAAGACAACACGATTTTGCTGTCTGTCCATTGACCCAAGGTGGAAAAGACTTGGTTCAGAAGTCGAGTCAGCAATGTAGCTGCTGATAACTCCAGCTTGGGGATTATCAACTTGGTCCGCAAAGTTGCTGCCTTACTCGTTGCGACAATCAGACTGACGCGGACATAACTATTGCGGTCACCGGTGCGCAGATCAACAACAGCCGCATACCCGGATTCCGACGCGTCAGATAAACCGTGAAGACTGGCCCGATAACGACTTGGGGGAAGGTCCAAAAGTGTCTCATAAAAGCGTAGCCAATAAGAGAACAAGTCTCCGGTCAAGGAGATATCCCAGACGATACCAGAAATCCAAAGCTCCTGTAGGAAACCTTTGACCTATAAGACTTCAGGAGCCACCCAACCATTGGGGTCAAAGACGCGCTCTAATGTGGATAAAACCAGCCTCTTAGTCCACCTTTTCATTGTGTCCGACGGTTCAACCGAGTAGGTGAAGATATCCTAAACTTCGGAGTCAGGATTTTCAGGATTCTGGAAGAGGTAGATCCTGATGATTTTCTGACGGCAAGTTTTCCAAGACGGCAGGGGAATTGGAAATCCATTTTCTCAGTTCGAACCGCCCGTAACAAGCCGATCAGCTCATCCCTCAGAACTAACGCCTTCTCCACGGACGAAGCACTCGTACAAATATCGTCTACGTAAGCGTCAGAAGGGAAGACAGCAGCTGATGGTGGGAAATTCAGACGCTCACGATCAGCAAAATGTAGCAACGAGCGAATTGCTATAAATGGGCTCAACTTTAGCCCGTAGGTATTGGTGTTGAGCTCATAAACCACCAATGGAGGGGCCAGATCTTCTCTCCACAAAATGAGCTAAAACTGCCAATCTTCAGGGTGTATCATGACTTGACGGAACATCATCATGTCAGCCACAAACACAACCTGGTGGCGACAAAAACCAGTTAAGATGTCCGAGATGTCTACCTGAAGCTTTGAGTTAGGTGAAACCTTTCTTCAGCCAACTGCAGACCAAAATCCAGGACGTCCGTCGTCAGGGGCACCTGAGGGTGATGACCCAAAATATTCCTCAGGACAACAGCTCCTAGTTGATACCTCATACTAGGATGGAGTTAGGAGTAAAAGAAAAAGGAGACCGTACCCACGACGTCTGCGGCTCATAATGCCCCACGTTAGAGCCCGTATAAGCATACGGGTCCCACGCGGGCATAAGTGGCTGCCGAGACGCGCGCGCCATCGGCGATTAACGCGAGGACGCTCCACGATAGGGGGCAGAGGCTCATATTCTCGGTAACGTGTCCGCTCCGTAAAACCTACCTGAGCGAAAAGGGCACGAGGGGGTGGTGACCGACGACCGCCCCGTGGGCTCGTTAGCGGTGAGCGGGGCGGGGAAGGCCGATGTCGCACAGGGGACAGGAGGCGGTTGGCTTCGATTCGGCGGCAACGAACCCCGCCCGTGCGAGCCACACCTCCATGTGCTAAACAAGGACTATTCTCTCGGATGAGCATGCACAAAACGGGGTGCTGACCCCCACCCCACTTTTTACAAGGTCGCGGCTGTCTACAGTCTTTGGCTAGGTGCTCCCATAAACAATAATAACATAGGGTCAAAAATTGTTTTCGGGTTTCTGAACTGTTGACCATCCCGAAGGGTGTGTCCCGGTTCGTAACACACCCCACACCGTTCAGTCCGTTCGACCGTCAAAATTCTGTACGGCCGAAACGACCCGGTACCTCGCGATGTCCCGGGACGAGGTTGTTGACGGGTTCCAGGCGGGGTCGGAGATCGTGACGGTCCCGGTTGTGGCTCAGCGGGAAGATTTTCGAGCTTCCTACTCTGATCCTCCAAGAACGACACTAAAGTGTCAAAAGTAGGTTTGTGAGACACCGAGTTACCTCCGTGCCACTGTTCAAAATGAGCCCTGACGTCATTTGGCAATTTGTTTAAAACAATGTGCAACAATAAAAATGACCACTCGGTCACAGGGAATTTTAGCCCCCCCTGTTAACTATACCTAAATGACGTGACCCGACGTCACGAATTTTGAATGTAATTTATTTACTTTTTTTTTTATACCACTACGGTGGCAAACAAGCACATGGTCCGCATGATGATAAGCGGTCACCGTGCCCTATGGAAGCTTATAACACCAGGGGTAACACTCGCGCGTTGCCCTCGAGCACTCCGTAAGATGGCAACTATGATAGAAGACCCCGGTGCCAGACCCGATCGAACGCCTTCGCTATGTCCAGGCTACATGCCAATGCCTCCCCCTGACTCTCAATGTCTAGTGCCAAACGGTGTGTTAGATACACTTAAGGGTCACCAGTCGAGCGACCGTAATGTAAGGCATATTGACAGTCACTGACCAGGTCGTGTTCTTTTAGGTATTTTGGAAGCTGTGTGTTGATCACACGCTCCATCACCTTAGAGAAGAGAGAGGTAATAGCGATAGGCCTGTAATTCGATGGATCTGACTTTCGCCCTTTTCGGGCACCGGGTGCACATTCGCAGTCTTCCATGAAGACGGAAATTACCTACTCCTACGTCTACTCAGCGCAGACTTCAGGATCTTCTGAACTAAAACAGATCTGCCTCCACGGGTACGATGCATAAAATTCTCGCAATGCATCCCAGTCTACCGACATATAATGCCACACACGACGCCAATTAGTTGGCCCAGATGGATCGGGTTGTGTTCATGACACTTGAGTCCGAACGAGACAGTGGTCCGAGGTGCCTAAAGGCGCATCCACTGAGACGGATTATCCGTCCGGACGTGTAGACAGCAGAAGGTCCAGTAAGAAGCTCGTATGGTCCTCTACATCTGGTTTTTTCGTTGGAGGAAGTACCAGCTGAAAGAATTTATAGGTCAGAGCAAATTCATGAGCAGATATCTCTGCGTAGTCATTGGTTCGAGAACTTAACGTGTATCCGATTACACAAAAACAACACTAACTAATCCTTCAGGGACAATTTTCGTGTTTTTCATTTTATAAATTGATTAAATTTTCAAAACATTTCCGCAGCTGGAAGCAATGGCAATACGGTTGGCGTAAACACTATTACAACGGGTCAAGCAAATGGTAAGTTAAGATTATACATTTAGAAGATAATTAAATACCTATGCATTCTAATCCAAGGTATAAATTACTAATAATATGTAAGTATGTTTAGTATTAACCTATATCGTAGGTTTAATATAATTGTTGTTACTCATGTGCCATTCCGTATGTAGAACTTTGTTATTAGTTTAGTTTAAAGTAATACAATATGTGTAATGCAATCCAAAAGTAAATTAACTTCGTTATCGGTTCTTAAAAAGGCTGATGAGGGGGTTGTCACACAATAAATTACTTTGTTACCCCCATCACATTTGTAACAAAAAAGGTACTATAAGCAAAATAAAAATAATATTAATAATAAATTTGGACATATCACACACCGCCATTCGGTCCCAAACTAAGCAAAGCTATCAAAACCAAGCAGCGGATATAAATACTTATATGCTTATTTTTTGTAAATAAATACATATAATACATTAAAACACCCAGACTACACAACACAAGTGTTATCACATAAATATTTGTCCAGTGTGGGAATCGAACCTACACCCTCTGCACGACAATCAATCACTGTTCATCCAAAGTATTTGACCAATATAACTGATTACTCCTTGAGGAGGTTTTATTTTCGAATAACTGATTAAAAATTTTAAACATTTCTGCAGCTGGAAGCAATACCTCAAATAACAATGCAATGATGTCACCAAATAGTGGAACACCTACCAACACTAATAATAGTTGTAACACGGTTATGCCAACTGTAACAGCAAACAGCGGAACAGCAACGCCAGGAAACGGAGCACCAAGCAACAACAACAGTAACGGCGCTACAACTCCAAATGGCAGTTCTCCTTACAACACAACTGGATCACCGAATAGTGGAACACCGAACAACACTGGCAATAGCAACATCACGGTTACCTCATCTGTTACGCCCAACAGTGGTACAGCAACACCAGGAAACGGAGCATCAAACAACACCAACAGTAACGGCACTACCACTCCAAATGGCAGTTCTCCTAACAACAAAACTGGATCACCAAATACTGGAACACCGACCACCACTGGGAATAGCAACATCACGGTTACCTCATCTGTTACGCCCAACAGTGGTACAGCAACGCCAGGAAACGGAGCATCAAACAACACCAACAGCAACGGCACTACAACTCCAAATGGCAGTTCTCCTTACAACACAAATGGATCACCGAATAGTGGAACACCGAACAACACTGGCAATAGCAACATCACGGTTACCTCATCTGTTACGCCCAACAGCGGTACAGCAACAACAGGAAACGGATCATCAAACAACACCAACAGTAACGGCTCTACAACTCCAAATGGCAGTTCTCCTAACAACACAACTGGATCAGCGAATAGTGGAACACCAAACAACACTGGCAATAGTAATAATAATAACAGCGGCAACACTGTAAACGTTAACACGATTTCAACGGTTCAAGCAAATGGTAAGTAAAGGATATGATTTTTAATCTATATAGTCATTGTTTGTATTCTAATTCTTCTATGTATGCATATGTCAGTATGCATACCCAATGTGTACACTAAGCTGCAAAATTGCATGGTTCCTCAAATTCTGTTATCGTTCACGTTCACAAAACGAGATGGCGTGGTTAACTGCACTAGTAAGATTAATGTTTGCTACACATAGTAAGACGATCGATATTTCGACCATTTAATATATGGATCGCTATCTCAATTTGTCGCGGCCCCGGATTTCATTTGCATGGTGCGTCTTGTCTCCGACGCAGCATTTGAATCTGATAGACTCTGTGGGTTCAGTATTGCTTTTTTTATAATTTTGTTTTGTTCTTATTGTATTATATATATTTGGTATATATGTAAGATCAAACGAGGCGACTTCATTGCGTTTTGCAATTTTGACAATTCTGTAGTTTTGATTACTTATCAATAGTTGAAAGTTCGAGTAGCTCCACTAAGAACAGTGTGTTTTGCTTTACCTCAAGTTATAAGTAAGATAATATTCTACTATCAGAATATAAATCGTTCATTAATAAGTGAAGCTTATTGAGCCGGTCTCCACTATGTCAAGTAGTATGGTTCAATATTTGGTGTAACCCCCACCTCTTCGATAACAGCTTGCATGAGGGATCGCATTGAATCTATAACATATTTGCACAGATACGAACCACGAACACTGTCCCATATTTTTATACAATGAGCCTCATTCTGATTCTCATTCTGGAGTGCGCTCATTCTGATTATCCCAACATTGGACAAAAATGTAGTTTTTGATATAATATTATAAGTAGGTAGATTTGATAATATTGTGTAACCACCCTCATATTATAAAATAAGCAGTGGCTCTTCAGACATAGTCGTTTTAATACGTGTATCACTCTAATAAATTCATAACATGGTGTCAGAAGTGGGGTTTTGCGACCAATTATTAATTTAATTTTGATTAAAATACTTTTAACAAGTAGTGCATCAATATGGCAGTTGAAAGTGAGAAAAGTAACGCAATGTACTAGGCTTTGCAACAGCCCATGGAATTGCCGTGTGTAGGCAATATGACGGGCATCTGGAAGGAATGGAAAACGGCATTTGATTTCTATTCAATAGCGTCGGGTAGACAACATACACCAGATAAAGAAAAGTGTGCTCTGTTTTTACATGTCATAGGCAAATTTGGAAGAGAAATATACGAAGAATTTGATTTTGCAACTAAGGAAAGATATGATTATACAGAGTTATTGAGAAAATTTAATAAAAGGTGTAACCCTGAGAAAAATATTAATTTTGAACGTCATTGCTTTTTCGAAACATTGCAAAACGAAAAAAGTTTAGGTAAGTTTATCTTAAGTTTAAGAGTTCAAAGCAAAACATGTGAATTTGGCACGCTCCGTGACAGTTTAATATTACGCAATTAATTAGAGGCATCAAAGACCTACAGTTACGTGAAAGACTGTTGCGACAAAAGGATTTGAAATTAGAAGATGCAATATCATGATGCAGAGCAGCAGAGGTGGCAAGCACGCAGGCAGCTGCAGTGCGCGCCGGTCCCACCGCCAGTGGCATTCTTGAGCTGCTGGAACTGCGCTCGCGGCCCGCGCGCCGACCGATCCGCGCACCAGCTACGTCGACGCCGCTGTTTCCAACATCGCGGCCGCGGTCATATCAAAATATAAAAACAAAATGTTTACGGTGTAATTATACACATATAAAAAATAAGTGTCCTGTGTTTGATTCTCAGTGCTATCATTGTAATAAAAAAGGTCATTTCGCCCGCTGTTGTGATTCGGTGAGATAAAGAAGAGTCCGTGAAGTCGAATGTCATTTTGACAGTGATAATTCACATAACGAATGTGACGAACTAATAATTGATGCTGTGGATGACATCGCAACGAAAACGGAGGCCGGTTGGTATGCAAATGTCGACGTTAATGGTATGTCAATACGCTTTAAATTAGACTGTGGAGCTGATATTAGTGTTATGTCAAACAAAAATTTTCTTGAAGCCGGTTTCAATAAAAATGTGTTGAAATATGGCAAATTTATTATACGCGAATTCAGTAAAAGACAACTACCAGTTATAGGTTATTTTAACGCCGAATTATGTAAAGGAAATTATTGTTTAAAGCAAAATATATTTATACTGGACGTTGATTGTGACAGCTGATCTGCAGCGTCCCGCCGCAGCCGCCGGCTCTGTAGCGTCCATGCTATGATGATGAACTTATACCCGTAGCATCAAGTTCACGAAACGAAACAATAGGGTCCTCAGTAGAATCAAACATTCAAAATTACAAAACAAGTAGCTTCGGCAGACGAATTATACCTAGTGAACGTTTTGTTATTAATCAATTCTTATGTCATGTACTTATATAATAAAATCAAATATATATTCATTGTTTTATCATGCTATGTTTTTATGAAGGTAAAATTAATTCATGCATGCTCATTATGTTTCAATCATTATAAAAGTTAATAAGTGTTTGACATAAAATAAATATAAAGTGTTGATTACTGCTGATACTTATATTTTGTATAAATAAAATTATATTATGTGTACTAAAAGTTACTGTGCACAAAAACTTATTTAATTTATTATACTTAATTTAAATTATTATATGGTTTAAAGAATGCATAAAATAGAAAATAGTTGTGTGCACTTAAATTAAAAATAAGAACTATATTTTTTTTTTGAAGAGCCACTGTTTATTTTATAATATGAGGACACAATATTATCAAATCTATTAAACCCCATAAATTTTCAATGGGATCTCAAACAGGTAATCTCGAAGGCCAAGGAATATCATTAAAGTTATTGCGCTGGCGAAACCACTCTCAGACACAACGCGAACGGTGTATTGGACAATTATCTTGCACAAATATTATTAATGGCAGTTCTTCCCTGAAGTTACACACTTCGAACGACGGGTTGCATGATCTCTTCCAGCACTTCTACATAATAAGCACTATTTGCTCGGCTGGGTAGTCTGATTAGTTCTTCCGGGTCTGCCGCACTGATCCACCTCCACATGTTTACTTTTATACGTCTGGACTCCATATTGGGCACTATGTGAGCACTATTATATCTTGTATGTTTTCGACGCCACAAACTTAGACGTCCATGTTCGCTGGATTTAAAAGTCTTTGCATCAGTTAAGATGACATTACTCCAATAGAAATCTAAGTGCTTCGAACAGAACTCATACCTTGCTCTTTTATGATTTTTCGTCAGCAAGGGTTTAACAGCATGCCTACGATAACGCAGACCCTCACTTTGAAGAACACGACAAACAGTATCCACACTTGTGTTAAATAAACCGTAGTTGTTTGTCGTCACGAATCCATTTTCCTCATACTCCCTCACCATGGCTTCACGTTGTGGTGTGTCTATGAGCCGTGGCCTACCTGTTCTGTGACGGTGGAGCAAAGATCATTCCCCTTCGAATCGCCACCTGCCACCCAGCAGAAGAGTCTTTTTAAGAATTTAATAATCTTGGTTTGGAGATTTGTGACATTGACAAAATAATAAATAATAACGAATGCGTCTTCATAGTTGAATCGGCTTTACAGATCTTATTATATCAGTCCCTTTTTAGCGCATCGTACATATAAGTTGGTGAATTTATGTTTTTGAAACCGATGATCTTATGATACAACTATACCAATATGAAAAATATTTTTCGGTTACCTTCCACAATAAGCGGTCAGCTGATTCAAAACTGGTATTTCCTAAGATAAGTTAGTTCAAACAAACAAACTCTAAAAGCTGGTGAGAAAAACAGGTGAAACCGGTAGCAACAGCTAGTTATCATTATAAAGAGAGAAAGTAACTAACGGATTTAGACGCCAGAAAATCCAAATTTATGCAATAAGGAAAGATTTGTTTTTTAGATTAATATTTCGTGGTCGCCACAGGTCACCCGACACTCAAAGTATTAATTATGGGACAAATAATTGTATAGGAAAACGTTTTCAGTAAACATAAATCTATATCTATGTTAGTATAGGCCTGCAACTTAACCTTACTGTTTTGACCCAGGTGACTACTTCGAGATAATTTAATTTGTCACAAAAAAAATGCTTCAGAGTAAAATTACTGCAAATAATTGTGGCGGTAAATATGTTAATCGTATAAATAAATAAAATAATTTATCAACGCCGAGTCTAAACTACTAAACCTTAAATCTAAATTTTGACAGTAGTTGTTTCATTAAAATTATGTTTTTTTGATACTAGGTATTTTCTCTCCTTCATAAACCATTCTAATTCAATGTTGAAAATAGAGCTGCCATCCAGCGCAGTGCAGCTACGGTACTATGTTCGAAAACATTTTAAAAAAATGTTTTAATTTATTATCAATTGTTTTAAAACTTGAAACGAATTCGGTATTACAAGATACGCGAAAAACTTATATTCTGCTCAGAGAATTAGGTTTTTACCTATTTAATTTATTTTTTTAGGATTTTGGTTATGTTTTCAAAGTAAGACAATTGTTAAAAAGGCATTATTTTTTTTTTACTTTATGGAGACCGTAGCATAAGTAGACTTAATGACAGTATGACGTTGCGATATTAAAAATTGTTATTATTAATAAATAAGAAAAATCTCTTATTTTCGTTTTAAATTGCTAAAATAGCGCAGGAAGTTCGTCGAAGCGTCTTGATATCATTATTTATGTTACTAATTTTGAACTAGTATTTAATAGTTTAAAAAACATTATGTTATGTGTTACTGCCTGTTCACAATTTTTCGAAAACTTTAAGTGGGTCAGCGCTCGCTCGAGCTCCATTTTTATAGTAACATAACTTTTGCTAATTTTTGTTGGAATTTTCTTCATTTTTTTCTTTTCACTTATTACTTTACAAAATTTTTTGTTATAACGTAGGCAAAATGTAGTTGGAAGTTGGTATAGAAATCCATCTTGTTTTCAGCTAAATATACCATAGTCTTATATAGGTAGGTACGGTATGGGTATATTATACACTTAGGCAGGGTTGAACTAAGTAACTTTAACGTTAACCAGACGTCAAAAATGGGAGATTGTATTAAAATTTGCATTGTTAGCTATTTTTAAAACTAACCGGCCCCGTCAAGTTCAGCAAACCACCTGATGACAGAATTGTCCATACAATCATACAATTTTGGCGACTGGTTAACGTCAAAGTTAGTTGGCAGAACCCAGCCTATGAGATTCCTTTAGTTGAAGCACGATACTTATTAATGAAATCCGATCCCATTAACAATAAATAACAGTTAGAGCAAATACATACCTGCAAACGAAGCTATCTACATGAAGTTCATTATATTTCGAAACGCTCCTTTGGCGACGGGATTCGTGTTTTTCCCTTTGTATTTTAGTAATAAGTATATTTAAATCATTTTCGCAGCTGGAAACAACGGCAACACTGTAGGCGTTAACACTATTACAACGACTCGAGCAAATGGTTAGTTAAGATTTTAAAATAGAAGAGAATAAAAAAGGTTTTCTTATCCAAGGTATAAATGAATGTTTAATGTATGTTTATGCCTTATGTTTGATAAAATTGTTTTTACTCGTATGCCTATCTCTATGCAAAACTTTGTTTCGCTTTAGTTTACAGTAATACAATATGCATAATAAAATCTTATATTAAGTTAACTTCTTTACCGGCACGGTGGTAAGAATAAATTACTAACTAGAGGCTATTTAGAAGCCTAATGCCAAAGGTTTAGGTAAGGCGGAAGGCTTTAATGACTTAAATTAGTAATTTCCGTACCGCCCATGTTACACAATGTTTTTCATCACAATTGGAAGAAAATTAATAAAAATATGATATGAATTAATAAATAAATCTCCAGAACACAATCGAAATGTTGCTAATAGTGATGATATAAGAAATAAATATTTTTAGACACTACACACAGCGCCGTCTGGTCCCAAACTAAGCAAGCTTGTGCTATGGATACCAGACAGCGAATACAATTACATATAATATACTTTTTTTTGTAAATACATACATATAATACATAGAAAACACCCAATCTCAAGACAAACACAAATAATAAATGTTTGCCTTGTGCAGGAATCGAACCCTCGTTACCCACGGTGCCACGGAGCCGACATTTGGAGAATTTATCAATTAAAAGTTTTGGCTGAATTTAAAACATATTACTCTATAAAACCATCAAAAAAACATATTTAGAACCACAGTATAACTTTTTTAGACATTTGATAGAAAAGGCGTGTCATTACTTCCTGTAGGTTCTATGAACGTGCGCTTTCCGCAAAGAAAAGTAAAATGTAAAAAGAAAAAGCCTGTGGAAGTAATTTAGATCTTAGCACCCGCTTAAGGTGCACATATTGACGCTGTTTACGAGTAAATGCGAGTAAAAATTAAATTACTTTACTTTATCAATTTTAGAATAAAATACATAGTATTGGTAATATATAAATACTGCAAGCATTCACTGTTCAACCCAAATATTTGACGTTAGTATTATTGACCACTCCTTCAGGGACAATTTTCATTTTATAAATTGATTAACCTTTCAAAATATTTCCGCAGCTGGAAGCAATGGCAATACTGTTGTCGTAAACACTATTACAACGGGTCAAGCAAATGGTAAGTTAAGATTATACTTTTAGAAGATAATTAAATACCTATGCATTCTAATCCAAGGTATAAATTACTAATAATATGTAAGTATGTTTAGTATTAACCTATATCGTAGGTTTAATATAATTGTTGTTACCCATGTGCCATTCTGTATATAGAAATTTGTTACTAGTTTAGTTTAAGGTAATACAATATGTGTAATACAATCCAATAGTAAATTAACTTCTTCATCGGTTCTTGAAAAGGCTGATGAGGGGCTGTTACACAATAAATTACTAAGTTACCCCTATCACTTTTGTAACAAAAAAGGTACAAAAATAATATTAATAATAAATTTGGACATATCACACAGCGCAATTTGGTCCAAAACTAAGCAAAGCTTGTACTAACAAAACCAAGCAACGGATACAAATACTTATATGCTTATTTTTTATGAGTAAATACAAATCATATATAAATACACCCAGACCCAAGACAAACACAAGTGTTTATCACATAAATATTTGTCCAGTGTAGGAATCGAACCTACACCCTCTGCACGACAGTCAATCACTGTTCATTCAAAGTATTTGACCAAAATAACTGATTACTCCTTGAGGAGGTTCTATTTTCGAATAACTGATTAAAAATTTTAAACATTTCTGCAGCTGAAAGCAATACCTCAAATAACAATACAATGATGTCACCAAATAGTGGAACACCTACCAATACTGGTAATAGTTACAACAAGGTTATGCCAACTGTAACAACAAACAGCGGTACAGCAACGCCAGGAAACGGAGCATCAAACAACACCAACAGTAACGGCACTACAACTCCAAATGGCAGTTCTCCTAACAACAAAACTGGATCACCAAATACTGGAACACCGACCAACACTGGGAATAGCAACATCACGGTTACCTCATCTGTTACGCCCAACAGTGGTACAGCAACGCCAGGAAACGGAGCATCAAACAACACCAACAGTAACGGCACTACAACTCCAAATGGCAGTTCTCCCAACAACACAACTGGATCACCGAATAGTGGAACACAGACCAATACTGGAAATAGCAACATCACGGTTACCTCATCTGTTACGCCCAACAGTGGTACAGCAACACCAGGAAACGGAGCATCAAACAGCACCAATAGTAACGGCACTACAACTCCAAATGGCAGTTCTCCTTACAACACAAATGGATCACCGAAAAGTGGAACACCGAACAACACTGGCAATAGCAACATCACGGTTAACTCATCTGTTACGCCCAACAGTGGTACAGCAACACCAGGAAATGGAGCATCAAACAACACCAACAGTAACGGCACTACAACTCCAAATGGCAGTTCTCCTAACAACAAAACTGGATCACCAAATACTGGAATACCGACCACCACTGGGAATAGCAACATCACGGTTACCTCATCTGTTACGCCCAACAGTGGTACAGCAACAACAGGAAACGGAGCATCAAACAACACCAACAGTAACGGCACTACAACTCCAAATGGCAGTTCTCCCAACAACACAACTGGATCACCGAATAGTGGAACACAGACCAATACTGGAAATAGCAACATCACGGTTACCTCATCTGTTACGCCCAACAGTGGTACAGCAACACCAGGAAACGGAGCATCAAACAGCACCAATAGTAACGGCACTACAACTCCAAATGGCAGTTCTCCTTACAACACAAATGGATCATCGAATAGTGGAACACCGAACAACACTGGCAATAGCAACATCACGGTTAACTCATCTGTTACGCCCAACAGTGGTACAGCAACACCAGGAAACGGAGCATCAAACAACACCAACAGTAACGGCACTACATCTCCAAATGGCAGTTCTCCTAACAACACAACTGGATCAGCGAATAGTGGGACACCAAACAACACTGGCAATAAAAATAATAATAACAACGGCAACACTGTAAATGTTAACACGATATCAACGGTTCAAGCAATTGGTAAGTAAAGAATATGATTTTTAATCTATTTATTAATTCTTTGTATTCTAATTCTTCTATGTATGAATATGTCATCATCTCAAGTTTCCTCAAATGCTATTATCGTTTACGTTAACAAAACGAGATGGCGTGGTTAACTACACTAGTAAGATAAACGTTTGCTACACATAGTACGATGATTAATATTTCGACCATTTAATACATGGATCGCTTTCACAATTTGTCGAGGCCCCGGATCGCATTTTAATGGTGCGTCTAGTCTCCGACGCAGCATTTGAATCTGATAGGCACTGTGGGGTTACGTTTTGTTATTATTGTATTATATATATTTGGTAAATATGTAATATCAAACGAGGCGGCTTTATTGCGTTTTGCAATTTTGACAATTCTTTAGTTTTGATTACTTATCAATAATTGAAAGTTCGAGTAGCTCCACTAAGAAGAGTGTGTTTTGCTTTACCTCAAGTTATAAATAAGATAATATTCTACTATCAGAATATAAATCGTTCATTAATAGGTAACGCTTATTGAGCCGTTCTTCACTAAGTCAAGTAGTATAGTTCAATATTTGGTGTAACCCCCACCCTGTTCGATAACAGCTTGCATGAGGGATTGCATTAAATCTATAACATATTTGCACAGATTCGAACCACGAATACTGTCCCATACTTTATACAATGAGCCTCTAATGCTTCTGGAGTGCGCCCATTCTGATTATCCCAACGTTGGACAACAACACCCCATACATTTTCGATGGGATTTCAAACCAGTGATCTCGAAGGCCAAGGAATATCATTTAAGTTATTGCGCTGGCGAAACCACTCTCACACACAACGCTAACGGTGTATTGGACAATTATCTTGCACAAATATTATTAATGGCACTTCTTCCCTGAAGTTACACACTTCGAACGGTGGGTTGCATGGTCTTTTCCAGCACTTCCACGTAATAAGCACTATTTGCTCGGCTGGGTAGTCTGATTAGTTCTCCCGGGTCTGCCGCACTCATCCACCCCCACATGTTTACTTTTATGTGTATTTTTTCGACGCCACAATCTTAGACGTCCATGTTGGCTGGATTTAAAAGTCTTTGCATCAGTTAAAATGACATTACTCCAATAGAAATCTAAGTTTTTCGAACAGAACTTTAAACAGAACCTTGCTCTTTTATGATTTTCCGTCAGCAAGGGCTTAACAGCATGCCTACGATAATGCAGACCCTCACTATGAAGAACACGACAAACAGTATCCACACTTGTGTTAAATAAACCGACGTAGTGGTTTGTCGTCACGAATCCATTTTCCTCATACTCCCTTACCATGGCTTCACGTTGTGGTGTGTCTATGAGCCGTGGCCTACCTGTCTGTGACGGTGGAGCAAAGATCATTCCTCTTCGAATCGCCACCTGCCACCCAGCAGAAGAGTCTTTTTAAGAATTTAATAATCTTGGTTTGGAGATTTGTGACATTGACAAAACAATAAATAATAACGAATGCGTCTTCATAGTTGAATCGGCTTTACAGGTGACGCAGCGCCGTTTATTAAGATCTTATTATATCAGTCACTTTTTAGCGCACCGTACATATAAGTTGGTGAATTTATGTTTTTGAAACCGATGATCTTATGATACAACTACACCAATATGAAGAATATTTTTCGGTAACCTTCCACAATAAGCGGTCATCTGATTCGAAACAGATTTTTTTTCACAGTGGACTGGTATTTCCTAAGAAAAGTTAGTTCAAACAAACAAACTCTAAAAGCTGGCGAGTAAAACAGGTGAAACCGGTAGCAACAGCTTGTTATCATTATAAAGAGAGAAAGTAACTAACGGATTCAGACGCCAGAAAATCCAAATTTATGCAATAAGGAAAGATTTGTTTTTTAGATTAATATTTCCTGGTCGCCACAGGTCACCCGACACTCAAAGTATTAACATGGGACAAATAATTGTATAGGAAAACGTTTTCAGTAAACGTAAACCTAAATCTATGTCAGTATAGGCCTGCAACTTAACCTTACTTTTTTGACCCAGGTGACAACTTCGAGATAACTTAATTTGTCACAAAAAAATGCTTCAGAGTAAAACTACTGCAAATAATTGTGGCGGTAAATATGTTTGTTGTATAAATATATAAAATAATTAATTAACGCCGAGTCTAAACTACTGAACCTAAAAGCAAACTTTTGACATTAGTTATTTCTTTAAAATTTTGTTTTTTGATAGTAGGTTCTTTCTCTCTTTGATAAACCATTGTAATTCAATGTTGAAAATAGAGCTGTCATCCAGCGCAGTGCAGCTACGGTACTATGTTCGTAAACATTTAAGAAAAAGGTTTTAATTTATTATAAATTATTTTAAAACTTGAAACGAATTCGGTATTACAAGATACCCGAAAAACTAATATTCTGCTCTGAGAAATAGGTGTTTACGTATTTAATTTTTTTTTTAGGATTTTGGTTATGTTTTGAAAATTAGACACTTGTTAAAAAAGCCATTAATTTTTTTTTACTTTATGGAGACCGTAGCATAACTAGACTTAATGACAGTAAGACGTTGCGATATTAAAAATTGTTATTATTAAAAAATAAGAAGTCTCTTATTTTCGTTTTAAATTGCTAAAATACTGCAGGAAGATCGTCGAACCATCTAGATATCATTATATATGTTACTTATTTTGAATTAGTATTTAATAGTTTAAAAAACATTGTGTTATGGGTTACTGCCTGTTCACAAATTTTCGAATACTTTAAGTGGGTCAGCGCTCGCTCGAGCTCCATTTTCATATTAGCAGTTAGATAATTTTTGTTGGAACTTTCTTCATCTTTTTTTTTAATTATTTCTCAACAAAAATTTGTGTTATAACGTAGGCGAAAGATAATACATATATTGCAAAATGTGGCTGGAAGTTTGTATAGATCAATCCATCACGTTGACAGCTAAATATAGCATAGTCTTATATAGGTATGGTATGGGTATATTATACACTAGCCATGGACTAAGTAACTCCGGACAAAGATTAAATATGTCACATATCATTCCGATTAAAGTTACATAATCCGCTTCGCATATCCATATCTGCTAAATATATCCGCGGAAATATTTAATTTTCTGGCACACCGCGGTCAAATGAATCCTCGGATCGATTTCGTACCTTTCAATCACGAGTGCACAAATCGTTAGTATATCCCTCGCTTGTTATAGATAGATACTATTTGATATCCCTTAATACTTAATAGGCTTAAGACTATCAATCAAATAGTTATGAATAAACATATTTGATTGGCGTATTTAAAAATCAAATAGTATGTACAATGATTATCTGTTATAATTTACATAATTTTCTTTTTTTTTTTTGTTTTGTTTTTATTCCTTTTTTATTATATAAGTTTTGATAGGTATGCATCGGGCTTTTTTTGACTAGTCATTTCTTAGGAACCCTACCAGGAAAGTAAACGATAATAATTATTTATAAACAAACACTCATCAAATACGCTAGTAATCATTGACACTTATATTATATTTTTCTAACAGATATTCACGCGCACGTCACTAAACAGAGGTTATAACTTAAAACTATTGTGTCATGCTCTCTCAAAGTCTCTGCGGTGGTGGCATGTGCGTCGGGTCGTTACGTTCCCTAAAACATGGTTGAGCGAAGCGATGGCTGATTCATGTGTCATACTTGTTAACGGGTGCCACTGTGGAGGCTGGTCTGCTCTTGCAAACTTCTTTGTATTCTTAGTATTCGGTCATCGGTGTAGGATTTCAACGGCAACTCCTCAGTTACTAAACGAATAATACTTGACGTTTTTAAGTAGCTTATGTCCTTATCCAGGACTCAAAACTACCTGCATGCCAAATTTCATCTTGATCGGTACAGTGGTTTCACCGCGAAAAGGTAACAGACAGATTTACTTTCGCATTTATAATATTTATATTTATATTATATTCATGGATAGTATGAATAATTTTTAATATATGTAAATATATGTATGTACATATGATTGTGCAAAAATTTAATTATGATGGCGGTAATGCCACTAGTACTATTAAATATCGAAATTCTCTTAAATATCTAAATTCCCTCTCTCAATTAACGATATTTGACGCTTCACATGGTGCGCCCCCTATGCTACATAAAAACAAAAAAAAATTAAAATGTTTGGCTTTGTTTTAGTAGCTTACTTACTTATTTTTTATTATCTATTGTATTGGTACATATTGTATACTCTTTAGCTAATTATCAAAGTATTGTATTACTACTTTAAATGGAACTTCTTACCAGCTCTTTTTGGCAGAAATTAACATTGTTTACATTGTATTGACGATTCAAAAGTGTTCTTAGAAACCGACTTGAATAAAGTTTGATTTGAGTTTGAGTTTATTGAAGTAAGTACTAATCTATAGTATGTACATACCTACGTAAACAAACAATTGAATTGAAGACAAAAAACGTCCACTTAATTAATAAGCGGTTTAAGTGCTTTTTAGCGTATTGCACGGAAATTCGTATCCCATTGCATATACATTGGATTTAGCAGGCGTGATTTTAAAAAGCGCTGAGATCGCTTATAAGCAAGACACGAAAACGTTACTATTTCGCTCTCTAGTTTCAACGCTAGCTCTGTCTCTCTCTCACCTTTAGTGATATGCGTGCATCGCTATACAGCCGCTCCGCATCACGGACACGGGCGACACGCTCCGCTGTTTATTTGGATTGGTTCGTTAACTCCCTGGATATAGGACATGTTTATTTCCTGCAACGTGAAGGAGTTGTAACATATCCGGCCTCAGATATATATCCAAAGATATAGTTATGTCCGGAGTTACCCAAGGCTATTATACACTTAGGCAGGGTTGAACTAAGTAACTTTAACGTTAACCAGTCGTCAAAAATGGGAGATTTTATAAAAATTTGCATTTCAGCTATTTTTAAAATTAACCGGCCAAGTCAAAGTTCAGCAAATCACCTGACGATAGAAATTTCCATACAATCTCGCAATTTTAGCGACTGGTTAACTTCAAAGTTAGTTAGCGGAACCCAGCCTATGATATTCCTTAAGTTGAAGCACAATACTTCTTAATGAAATCCGATCCCATTAACAATTAATAAAAGTTAGAGCAAATACATACATGCATACGAAGATATCTACATGATGTTCATAATATTTCGAAACGCTACTTTTGGGGACGGGATTCGTGTTTTTCCCATTGTATTTTAGTAATTAGTATATTTAAATCATTTTCGCAGCTGGAAACAACGGCAACACTGTAGGCTTAGTTAGGCTAGGTAGGCTAGTTAATACTTTTAAAACGACTCGAGCAAATGGTAAGTTAAGATTTTAAATATATAAGGGAATAAAACATATAGTCTAATCCAAGGTATAAATGAATGTTTAATGTATGTTTATGCTTTATGATTGATAAAATTGTTTTTACTCGTATGCATATCTCTATGCAGAACTTTGTTTCGCTTTAGTTTACAGTAATACAATATGCGTAATAAAATCTTACTGTAAATTAACTTCTTAATCGGCACGGTGGTAAGAATAAATTACTAACTAGAGGCTATTTAGAAGCCAAATGCCAAAGGCTTAGGTAAGGCGGAAGGCTTTAATGACTTTAATTAGAAATTTCGGTACCGCCCATGTTACACAATGTTTTTCATCACAATTGGGAGAAAATTAATAAAAATATGATATGAATGAATAAATAAATCTCCAAAACACAATCGAAATGGTGCTAATAGTGATAATTACAGGTGCCGCAGCGCCGTTTATTAAGATCTTATTATATCAGTCCCTTTTTAGCGCACTGTGCATATAAGTTGGTGAATTTATGTTTTTGAAACCGATGATCTTATGATACAACTATACCAATATGAGAAATATTTTTCGGTAACCTTCCACAATAGGCGGTAAGCTGATTCAAAACAGATTTTTTTTCACAGTGGACTGGTATTTCCTAAGATAAGTTAGTTCAAACAAACAAACTCTAAAAGCTGGTGCGAGAAACAGGTGAAACCGGTAGCAACAGCTAGTTATTATTATAAAGAGCGAAAGTAACTAACGGATTCAGACGCCAGAAAATATAAATTTATGCAATAAGGAAAGATTTGTTTTTTAGATTAATATTTCGTGGTCGCCACAGGACATCCGACACTCAAAGTATTAATTATGGGACAAATAATTGTATAGGAAAACGTTTTAAGTAAACGTTAATCTAAATCTATAATAATATAGCAACTGCACTGCAACTTAACCTACTTTTTTGACCCAGATGACTACTTCGAGATAACTTAATTTGTCACAAAAAAAATGCTTCAGAGTAAAATTACTGCAAATAATTGTCGCGGTAAATATGTTAATCGTATAAATATATAAAATAATTTATCAACGCCGAGTCTAAACTACTAAACCTAAAAACAAAATTTTGACAGTAGTTGTTTCATTAAAATTATGTTTTTTTGATACTAGGTATTATCTCTCCTTTCTAAGCCATTCTAATTAAAATCATTATAATACATAGAAAACACCCAGTCTCAAGACAAACACAAATAATAAAGTTTTGTCTTGTGCAGGAATCGAACCCTCGTTACCCACGGTGCCACGGAGCCGACATCTGGAGAATTTATCAATTAAAAGTTTTGGCTGAATTTAAAACATTCTTCTCTATACAACCATCAAACAAACATATTTAGAACACAGTATACCTTTTTTCACACTTGATAGAAATGGCGTGTCACTTCCCGTAGGTTCTATGAACGTGATCTTTGCGCAAAGAACAGTAAAATATAAAAAGAAAAAGCCTGTGGGAGTAATTAAGGTCTTAGCACCCGCTTAAGGTGCACATATTGACACTGTTTACGAGTAAGTGCGATAAAAATAAATTACTTACCTTTATCAATTTTAGAATAAAATATATAGTATTGGTAATATATAAATACTGAAAGCATTCACTGTTCAACCCAACTATTTGACATTAATATCACTGACTACTCCTTCAGGGACAATTTTTGTGTTTTTTATTTTATAAATTGATTAACCTTTCAAAACATTTCCGTAGCTGGAAGCAATGGCAATACTGTTGTCGTAAACACTATTACAACGGGTCAAGCAAATGGTAAGTTAAGATTATACTTTTAGAAGATAATTAAATACCTATGCATTCTAATCCAAGGTATAAATTACTAATAATATGTAAGTATGTGTAGTATAAACCTATATAGTAGTTTTAATATAATGTTGTTACCAATGTGTCATTCTGTGAGTAGAACTTTGTTACAAGTTTAGTTTACAGTAATTCAATATGTGTTATACAATCCAATAGTAAATTAACTTCGTTATCGGTTCTAAGTTAGGCTGATGAAGGGTTTGTCACAAAATAAATTAATTAGTTACCCCTATTTCTTTTGTACCAAAAAAGGTACTATAAGCAAAGTAAAAATAATATGAAAAATAAATTTGGACATATCGTATTGTATACAAATACTTATATAACAATTTTTTGTAAATAAATATATATCATATCATACATAAATACACCCAGACCCAAGACAAACACAAGTGTTTAACACATAAATATTTGTACAGTGTGCGAATCGAAACTACACCCTCTGCACGACAATCAATCACTGTGCATCCAAAGTATTTGACCAATATAACTGATGACTTCTTGTGGAGGTTCTATTTTCAAAAATCAATAAATGATTAAAAATTTAAAACTTTTCTGCAGCTGGAAGCAATACCTCAAATAACAATACAATGGTGTCACCAAATAGTGTAACACCTACCAACACTGGTAATAGTTACAACACGGTTATGCCAACTGTAACAACAAACAGCGGTACAGCAACGCCAGGAAACGGAGCATCAAACAACACCAACAGTAACGGCACTACAACTCCAAATGGCAGTTCTCCTAACAACACAACTGGATCAGCGAATAGTGGAACACCAAACAACACTGGCAATAGTAATAATAATAACAAAGGCAACACTGTAAACGTTAACACGATTTCAACGGTTCAAGCAAATGGTAAGTAAAGAATATGATTTTTAATCTTTATACTCATTGTTTGTATTCTAATTGTTCTATGTATGAATATGTCAGTATGCATACCCAATGTGTACACTTAGCTGCAAAATTGTATGGTACCTCAAATTCTATTATCGTTCTCGTTCAGAAAACTAGATGGCGTGGTTAACAGAACTAGTAAGAATAACGTTTGCTACACATAGTAAGACGATCAATATATCGACCATTTAATACATGGATCGCTAGCTCAATTGGTCGAGGTCCCGAGTCTCATTGACATGGTGCGTCTAGTGCCCGACACAACATTTGAATCTGATAGACTCTGTGGGTTCAGTAATGTTTTTTTTTTATAATTTTGTTTTGTTTTTATTGTATTATTTATGTTAGGTACATATGTAAGATCAAATGAGGCGGCTTCATTGCATTTTGCAATTTTGACAATTCTGTAGTTTTGATTACATATCAATAATTGAAAGTTCGAGTAGCTCCACTAAGAAGAGTGTGTTTTGCTTTACCTTAAGATATAAATAAGATAATATTCTACTATCAGAATATAAATACTTCATTAATTGGTGACGCTTACTGAGCCGGTCTGCACTATGTCAAGTTGTTGTGTTGTAGTGTCAAGTATATCATTAAAGTTATTGCGCTGGCTTCTACATAATAAGCACTATTTGCTCGGCTGGGTAGTCTGATTAGTTCACCCGGGTCTGCCGCACTTATCCACCCCCACATGTTACACATGGACTCCATATTGGGCACTATGTGAGCACTATTATATCGTGTATTTTTGCCACGCCACTAATTTAGACGTCCATGTTGGCTGGATTTAAAAGTCTTTGCATCAGTAAAGATGACATTACTCCAACAGAAATCTAAGTTTTTTGAACAGAACTCATATTTTGCCCTTTTATGATTTTCCGTCAGACGCCAGAAAATCTAAATTTATGCAATAAGGAAAAATTTGTTTTTTAGATTAATATTTCGTGGTCGCCACAGGATACCCGACACTTAAAGTATTAATTATGGGACAAATATTTGTATAGGAAAACGATTTCAGTAAACGTTAATCTAAATCTATGTTAGTATAGCAACAGGTTAAGTTGCAACCTTACTTTTTTGACCCAGGTGACTACTTCGAGATAACTTAATTTGTCACAAAAAAAATGCTTCAGAGTAAAATTACTGCAAATATTTGTCGCGGTAAATATGTTAATCGTATAAATATATTAAATAATTTATCAACGCCGAGTCTAAACTACTAAACCTAAAAATAAAATTTTGACAGTAGTTGTTTCATGAAATTTATGTTTTTTTTGATACTAGGTATTTTCTCGTCATTATAAACCATTCTAATTCAATGCTGCAAATAGAGCCGCCATCCAGCGCAGTGCAGCTACGGTACTATGTTCGAAAACATTTTAAAAAAAGGTTTTAATTTATTTTAAATTATTTTTAAACTTGAAACAAATTTGGTATTTTTTTTTTTTTATACCACTAAGGTGGCAAACAAGCCTGCATGGTAAGCGGTCACCGTAGCCTATGGACGCTTGCAACACCAGGGGTATCACTTGCGCATGATACTTTCCTTCAGAAATCTAATAACTTCTTTCTTGAAGAACTCCATACTGTAGTCCTTGCAGAAAACCTTGGCAGGGAGCTCATTCCACAACTTAAGCGTTCGCGGGAGGAAGTTTCTCTGAAACCGCACTGTACGCGACCATTTAGGTTCTAAAGTGTGAGAATGAATTCCCTGCCGATGGCGAGCGGTGCGATGGTAGAAAGTAGCCGTGGGCATCATTTCGAACAATTCCTCAGAACACAACCCATTGTACAAGCGGTAGAACACACACAGTGAGGCAAAGTCTCTCCTCAGACTTAAGGGCTCGATACCGCAAGTGAGTTTGGAATCGTCGACAATTCTCACAGCCCGTCGTTGAACCGAGTCAAAAGGGCCAGGCTGGTATCCGGGTGCACCTGCCCAGAGATGGCAGCAGTACTCCATATGGGGCCGAACTTGCGACTTGTAAAGTAACAACCTTTGCCCCGACGTGAAGTACTGCTTCGCTCTGTTGAGTACACCAAGTTTTTTGGACGCCAGCTTCACCTTATTTTGTAAATGATCTCGGAACTGAACATCGCTGGAGATGTCGACACCAAGGATCCCAATGCTCTTGGAGATGGAGAGGGGAGTGTTTTGGAATTGTGGGACCACAGTGAATGGAGTTTTCTTAGCGGTGAACGCGCACACTTGTGTCTTTGTAGGGTTGAATCGGACCAAGTTTACCCGTCCCCAGTCAGAGACCTGGGACAGTGTGGTCTCGATTTGAGACACAAGTTCTCCGCGGTTTTCCTCCACAACGGAACGAGGGATGTTTGCACGACCCGTGTAAAAAGCGTCTCCAGTACTGTCATCTGCATAGCAATGTATGTTGTTGATGTCCAACATGTCATTGATATGCAGTAGAAACAGCGTAGGAGACAGCACAGAGCCTTGCGGGACACCAGCATTAATGTCCATGCTATCAGAGCAACTACCGTCAACTACGGTTCGTATGCGTCTGCCGGACAAAAACCTAGCCACCCATTTGCACAAACCCTCGGGCACTCCGTAAGATGTCAACTTCGATAGAAGACCGCGGTGCCAGACCCGATCGAACGCCTTCGCTATGTCCAGGCTACATGCCAATGCCTCCCCCTGACTCTCAATGGCTAGTGCCCATCGGTGTGTGAGATACACTAGAAGGTCACCAGTCGAGCGACCGTGGCGAAAGCCATATTGACGGTCACTGACCAGATCGTGTACTTCTAGGTATCTTAGAAGCTGTGTGTTGATCACACGCTCCATCACCTTAGAGAGGAGAGAGGTAATAGCGATAGGCCTGTAATTCGATGGATCTGATCTATCGCCCTTTTTGGGCACCGGGTGCACATTCGCAGTCTTCCATGGAGACGGAAATTGCCTAGTGTGGTAGGAATGCGCGAAGAGGCGCGTGACTACAGGACATAACTCAGGAGCACACTGCTTAAGCACCACTGCTGGTATACCGTCTGTCCCACTCGACTTATGAACGTCTAAAGAGAGCAACGCCCGCCTGACCTCCCGCTGCGTTATGGAAAGAGAAAAACTTATATTCTGCTCAGAGAAATAGGTTTTTACCTATTTAATTATTTTTTTTAGGATTTTGGTTATGTTTTGAAAGATAGACAATTGTTAAAAAGCCATTTAAATATTTTTACTTTATGGAAACCATAGCATAACTAGACTTTATGACAGTAAGACGTTGCGATATTAAAAATTGTTAGTATTAAAAAAAATAAGAAGTTTCTTATTTTCGTTTTAAATTGCTAAAATACCGCAGGAAGTTCATCAAAGCGTCTACATATCATTATATATGTTACTAATTTTGAACTAGTATTTAATAGTTTAAAAAACATTATGTTATGTGTTACTGCCTGTTCACAAATTTTCGAATACTTTAAGTGGGTCAGCGCTCGCTCGAGCTCCATTTTCATATTAGCAGTTAGATAATTTTTGTTGGAACTTTCTTCATCTTTTTTTTTAATTATTTCTCAACAAAAATTTGTGTTATAACGTAGGCGAAAGATAATACATATATTGCAAAATGTGGCTGGAAGTTTGTATAGATCAATCCATCACGTTGACAGCTAAATATAGCATAGTCTTATATAGGTATGGTATGGGTATATTATACACTAGCCATGGACTAAGTAACTCCGGACAAAGATTAAATATGTCACATATCATTCCGATTAAAGTTACATAATCCGCTTCGCATATCCATATCTGCTAAATATATCCGCGGAAATATTTAATTTTCTGGCACACCGCGGTCAAATGAATCCTCGGATCGATTTCGTACCTTTCAATCACGAGTGCACAAATCGTTAGTATATCCCTCGCTTGTTATAGATAGATACTATTTGATATCCCTTAATACTTAATAGGCTTAAGACTATCAATCAAATAGTTATGAATAAACATATTTGATTGGCGTATTTAAAAATCAAATAGTATGGACAATGATTATCTGTTATAATTTACATAATTTTCTTTTTTTTTTTTGTTTTGTTTTTATTCCTTTTTTCTCGGGCTTTTTTTGACTAGTCATTTCTTAGGAACCCTACCAGGAAAGTAAACGATAATAATTATTTATAAACAAACACTCATCAAATACGCTAGTAATCATTGACACTTATATTATATTTTTCTAACAGATATTCACGCGCACGTCACTAAACAGAGGTTATAACTTAAAACTATTGTGTCATGCTCTCTCAAAGTCTCTGCGGTGGTGGCATGTGCGTCGGGTCGTTACGTTCCCTAAAACATGGTTGAGCGAAGCGATGGCTGATTCATGTGTCATACTTGTTAACGGGTGCCACTGTGGAGGCTGGTCTGCTCTTGCAAACTTCTTTGTATTCTTAGTATTCGGTCATCGGTGTAGGATTTCAACGGCAACTCCTCAGTTACTAAACGAATAATACTTGACGTTTTTAAGTAGCTTATGTCCTTATCCAGGACTCAAAACTACCTGCATGCCAAATTTCATCTTGATCGGTACAGTGGTTTCACCGCGAAAAGGTAACAGACAGATTTACTTTCGCATTTATAATATTTATATTTATATTATATTCATGGATAGTATGAATAATTTTTAATACATGTAAATATATGTATGTACATATGATTGTGCAAAAATTTAATTATGATGGCGCTAATGCCACTAGTACTATTAAATATCGGAATTCTCTTAAATATCTAAATTCCCTCTCTCAATTAACGATATTTGACGCTTCACATGGTGCGCCCCCTATGCTACATAAAAACAAAAAAAAATTAAAATGTTTGGCTTTGTTTTAGTAGCTTACTTACTTATTTTTTATTATCTATTGTATTGGTACATATTGTATACTCTTTAGCTAATTATCAAAGTATTGTATTACTACTTTAAATGGAACTTCTTACCAGCTCTTTTTGGCAGAAATTAACATTGTTTACATTGTATTGACGATTCAAAAGTGTTCTTAGAAACCGACTTGAATAAAGTTTGATTTGAGTTTGAGTTTATTGAAGTAAGTACTAATCTATAGTATGTACATACCTACGTAAACAAACAATTGAATTGAAGACAAAAAACGTCCACTTAATTAATAAGCGGTTTAAGTGCTTTTTAGCGTATTGCACGGAAATTCGTATCCCATTGCATATACATTGGATTTAGCAGGCGTGATTTTAAAAAGCGCTGAGATCGCTTATAAGCAAGACACGAAAACGTTACTATTTCGCTCTCTAGTTTCAACGCTAGCTCTGTCTCTCTCTCACCTTTAGTGATATGCGTGCATCGCTATACAGCCGCTCCGCATCACGGACACGGGCGACACGCTCCGCTGTTTATTTGGATTGGTTCGTTAACTCCCTGGATATAGGACATGTTTATTTCCTGCAACGTGAAGGAGTTGTAACATATCCGGCCTCAGATATATATCCAAAGATATAGTTATGTCCGGAGTTACCCAAGGCTATTATACACTTAGGCAGGGTTGAACTAAGTAACTTTAACGTTAACCAGTCGTCAAAAATGGGAGATTTTATAAAAATTTGCATTTCAGCTATTTTTAAAATTAACCGGCCAAGTCAAAGTTCAGCAAATCACCTGACGATAGAAATTTCCATACAATCTCGCAATTTTAGCGACTGGTTAACTTCAAAGTTAGTTAGCGGAACCCAGCCTATGATATTCCTTAAGTTGAAGCACAATACTTCTTAATGAAATCCGATCCCATTAACAATTAATAAAAGTTAGAGCAAATACATACATGCATACGAAGATATCTACATGATGTTCATAATATTTCGAAACGCTACTTTTGGGGACGGGATTCGTGTTTTTCCCATTGTATTTTAGTAATTAGTATATTTAAATCATTTTCGCAGCTGGAAACAACGGCAACACTGTAGGCTTAGTTAGGCTAGGTAGGCTAGTTAATACTTTTAAAACGACTCGAGCAAATGGTAAGTTAAGATTTTAAATATATAAGAGAATAAAACATATAGTCTAATCCAAGGTATAAATGAATGTTTAATGTATGTTTATGCTTTATGATTGATAAAATTGTTTTTACTCGTATGCATATCTCTATGCAGAACTTTGTTTCGCTTTAGTTTACAGTAATACAATATGCGTAATAAAATCTTACTGTAAATTAACTTCTTAATCGGCACGGTGGTAAGAATAAATTACTAACTAGAGGCTATTTAGAAGCCAAATGCCAAAGGCTTAGGTAAGGCGGAAGGCTTTAATGACTTTAATTAGAAATTTCGGTACCGCCCATGTTACACAATGTTTTTCATCACAATTGGGAGAAAATTAATAAAAATATGATATAAATGAATAAATAAATCTCCAAAACACAATCGAAATGGTGCTAATAGTGATAATTACAGGTGCCGCAGCGCCGTTTATTAAGATCTTATTATATCAGTCCCTTTTTAGCGCACTGTGCATATAAGTTGGTGAATTTATGTTTTTGAAACCGATGATCTTATGATACAACTATACCAATATGAGAAATATTTTTCGGTAACCTTCCACAATAGGCGGTAAGCTGATTCAAAACAGATTTTTTTTCACAGTGGACTGGTATTTCCTAAGATAAGTTAGTTCAAACAAACAAACTCTAAAAGCTGGTGCGAGAAACAGGTGAAACCGGTAGCAACAGCTAGTTATTATTATAAAGAGCGAAAGTAACTAACGGATTCAGACGCCAGAAAATCTAAATTTATGCAATAAGGAAAGATTTGTTTTTTAGATTAATATTTCGTGGTCGCCACAGGATACCCGACACTTAAAGTATTAATTATGGGACAAATATTTGTATAGGAAAACGTTTTCAGTAAACGTAAATCTAAATCTATGTTAGTATAGCAACAGGTTAAGTTGCAACCTTACTTTTTTGACCCAGGTGACTACTTCGAGATAACTTAATTTGTCACAAAAAAAATGCTTCAGAGTAAAATTACTGCAAATATTTGTCGCGGTAAATATGTTAATCGTATAAATATATTAAATAATTTATCAACGCCGAGTCTAAACTACTAAACCTAAAAATAAAATTTTGACAGTAGTTGTTTCATGAAATTTATGTTTTTTTTGATACTAGGTATTTTCTCGTCATTATAAACCATTCTAATTCAATGTTGCAAATAGAGCCGCCATCCAGCGCAGTGCAGCTACGGTACTATGTTCGAAAACATTTTTAAAAAAGGTTTTAATTTATTATAAATTATTTTTAAACTTGAAACAAATTCGGTATTACAAGATACGCGAAAAACTTGTATTCTGCTCAGAGAAATAGGTTTTTTTTTTTTTTATACCACTAAGGTGGCAAACAAGCCTGCATGGTAAGCGGTCACCGTAGCCTATGGACGCTTGCAACACCAGGGGTATCACTTGCGCATGATACTTTCCTTCAGAAATCTAATAACTTCTTTCTTGAAGAACTCCATACTGTAGTCCTTGCAGAAAACCTTGGCAGGGAGCTCATTCCACAACTTAAGCGTTCGCGGGAGGAAGTTTCTCTGAAACCGCACTGTACGCGACCATTTAGGTTCTAAAGTGTGAGAATGAATTCCCTGCCGATGGCGAGCGGTGCGATGATAGAAAGTAGCCGTGGGCATCATTTCGAACAATTCCTCAGAACACAACCCATTGTACAAGCGGTAGAACACACACAGTGAGGCAAAGTCTCTCCTCAGACTTAAGGGCTCGATACCGCAAGTGAGTTTGGAATCGTCGACAATTCTCACAGCCCGTCGTTGAACCGAGTCAAAAGGGCCAGGCTGGTATCCGGGTGCACCTGCCCAGAGATGGCAGCAGTACTCCATATGGGGCCGAACTTGCGACTTGTAAAGTAACAACCTTTGCCCCGACGTGAAGTACTGCTTCGCTCTGTTGAGTACACCAAGTTTTTTGGACGCCAGCTTCACCTTATTTTGTAAATGATCTCGGAACTGAACATCGCTGGAGATGTCGACACCAAGGATCCCAATGCTCTTGGAGATGGAGAGGGGAGTGTTTTGGAATTGTGGGACCACAGTGAATGGAGTTTTCTTAGCGGTGAACGCGCACACTTGTGTCTTTGTAGGGTTGAATCGGACCAAGTTTACCCGTCCCCAGTCAGAGACCTGGGACAGTGTGGTCTCGATTTGAGACACAAGTTCTCCGCGGTTTTCCTCCACAACGGAACGAGGGATGTTTGCACGACCCGTGTAAAAAGCGTCTCCAGTACTGTCATCTGCATAGCAATGTATGTTGTTGATGTCCAACATGTCATTGATATGCAGTAGAAACAGCGTAGGAGACAGCACAGAGCCTTGCGGGACACCAGCATTAATGTCCATGCTATCAGAGCAACTACCGTCAACTACGGTTCGTATGCGTCTGCCGGACAAAAACCTAGCCACCCATTTGCACAAACCCTCGGGCACTCCGTAAGATGTCAACTTCGATAGAAGACCGCGGTGCCAGACCCGATCGAACGCCTTCGCTATGTCCAGGCTACATGCCAATGCCTCCCCCTGACTCTCAATGGCTAGTGCCCATCGGTGTGTGAGATACACTAGAAGGTCACAAGTCGAGCGACCGTGGCGAAAGCCATATTGACGGTCACTGACCAGATCGTGTTCTTCTAGGTATCTTAGAAGCTGTGTGTTGATCACACGCTCCATCACCTTAGAGAGGAGAGAGGTAATAGCGATAGGCCTGTAATTCGATGGATCTGATCTATCGCCCTTTTTGGGCACCGGGTGCACACTCGCAGTCTTCCATGAAGACGGAAATTGCCTAGTGTGGTAGGAAAGCGCGAAGAGGCGCGTGAGTACAGGACATAACTCAGGAGCACACTGCTTAAGCACCACTGCTGGTATACCGTCTGTCCCACTCGACTTATGAACGTCTAAAGAGAGCAACGCCCGCCTGACCTCCCGCTGCGTTATGGAGATTTCCGGCATGGTCTTACCGCACCACGGTATAGTAGGTGGTACAGCGCCTTCATTGTTCATATTACAAGATACGCGAAAAACTTATATTCTGCTCAGAGAAATAGGTTTTTACCTATTTAATTTTTTTTTTTAGGATTTTGGTTATGTTTTGAAAGATAGACAATTGTTAAAAAGCCATTTAAATATTTGTACTTTATGGAAACCACAGCATAACTAGACTTTATGACAGTAAGACGTTGCGATATTAAAAATTGTTAGTATTAAAAAAAATAAGAAGTTTCTTATTTTCGTTTTAAATTGCTAAAATACCGCAGGAAGTTCATCAAAGCGTCTACATATCATTATATATGTTACTAATTTTGAACTAGTATTTAATAGTTTAAAAAACATTATGTTATGTGTTACTGCCTGTTCACAAATTTTCGAATACTTTAAGTGGGTCAGCGCTCGCTCGAGCTCCATTTTCATATTAGCAGTTAGATAATTTTTGTTGGAAATTTCTTCATCTTTTTTTTTTAATTATTTCTCAACAAAATTGTTTGTTATAACGTAAGCGAGCCTAAAGATAATACATATATTGCAAAATGTGATTGGAAGTTTGTAAAGAAATCCATCACGTTGACAGCTACATATAGCATAGTCTTACATAGGTATGGTATGGGTATATTATACACTTAGGCAGGGTTGAACTTAGTAACTTTAACTTTAACCAGTCGTCAAAAGTTGGAGATTTTATGAAAATTTGCATAGTCAGCTATTTTTTAAATTAACCGGCCCAGTCAAAGTTCAGCAAATCACCTCACGATAGAAACTTCCATACAATCTCCCAATTTTAGCGACTGTTTAACGTCAAAGTAGTTTCCTAAAGTTGAAGCACGATAGTTCCTAATGAAATCCGATCCCATTAACAATAAATAAAAGTTAGAGCAAATACATACATGCTTACGAAGATATCTACATGATGTTCATTATATTTCGAAACGCTCCTTTGGCGACGGGATTCGTGTTTTTCCCATTGTATTTTAGTAATTAGTATATTTAAATCATTTTCGCAGCTGGAAACAACGGCAATACTGTAGGCGTTAACACTATTACAACGACTCAAGCAAATGGTAAGTTAAGATTTTAAATATATAAGAAAATAAAACATGTATTCTTATCCAAGGTATAAATAAATGTTTAATGTATGTTTATGCCTTATGTTTGATAAAATTGTTTTTACTCGTATGCCTATATCTATGCAGAACTTTGTTTCGCTTTGGTTTAGGTACAGTATATACAATATTTTTAATAAAATCTTATAGTAAGTTAACTTCTTTATTATTTTAATATAAAATATATAGGATTGGTAATATATAAATACTGGAAGCATTCACTGTTCAACCCAACTATTTGACATTAAAATCACTGACTACTCCTTCAGGGACAATTTTCGTGTTTTTTATTTTATAAATTGATTAACCTTTCAAAACATTTCCGCAGCTGGAAGCAATGGCAATACTGTTGTCGTAAACAGTATTACAACGGGTCAAGCAAATGGTAAGTTAAGATTATACTTTTAGAAGATAATTAAATACCTATGCATTCTTATCCAAGGTATAAATTACTAATAATATGTAAGTATGTTTAGTATAAACCTATATAGTAGGTTTAATTTAATGTTGTTACCAATGTGTCATTCTGTGAGTAGAACTTTGTTTCAAGTTTAGTTTACAGTAATTCAATATGTGTTACACAATCTAATAGTAAATTAACTTCGTTATCGGTTCTTAATTAGGCTAATAAAGGGATTGTTACAAAATAAATTAATTAGTTACCCCTTTTACTTTTGTAACAAAAAAGGTACTATAAGCAAAGTAAAAAAAATTAGAATAATAAATTTGGACGTATCACACAGCGCCATTTGGTCCCAAACTAAGCAAAGTTTGTACTCTCAAAACCAAGCAACGTATACAAATACTTATATAACATTTTTTTTGTAAATAAATACATATCATACATAAATACACCCAGACCCAAGACAAACACAAGTGTTTACCACATAAATATTTGTACAGTGTGCGAATCGAAACTACACCCTCTGCACGACAATCAATCACTGTTCATCCAAAGTATTTGACCAATATAACTGATGGCTTCTTGTGGAGGTTCTATTTTCAAATAACTTATTAAAATTTTAAACATTTCTGCAGCTGGAAGCAATGCCTCGAATAACAATACAATGGTGTCACCAAATAGTGGAACACCTACCAACACTGGTAATAGTTACAACACGGTTATGCCAACTGTAACAACAAACGGCGGTACAGCAACGCCAGGAAACGGAGCATCAAACAACACCAACAGTAACGGCACTACAACTCCAAATGGCAGTTCTCCTTACAACATAAATGGATCACCGAATAGTGGAACACTGACCAACACTGGCAATAGCAACGTCACGGTCATCTCATCTGTTACGCCTAACAGCGGTACAGCAACGCCAGGAAACGGAGCATCAAACAACACCAACAGTAACGGCACTACAAATCCAAATGGCAGTTCTCCTTACAACACAAATGGATCACCGAATAGTGGAACACCGACCAACACTGGCAATAGCAACGTCACGGTCACCACATCTGTTACGCCCAACAGCGGTACAGCAACGCCAGGAAACGGAGCATCAAACAACACCAACAGTAACGGCACTACAACTCCAAATGGCAGTTCTCCTTACAACACAAATGGATCACCGAATAGTGGAACACCGACCAACACTGGCAATAGCAACGTCACGGTCACCTCATCTGTTACGCCCAACAGCGGTACAGCAACTCCAGGAAACGGAGCATCAAACAACACCAACAGTAACGGCACTACATCTCCAAATGGCAGTTCTCCTAACAACACAACTGGATCAGCGAATAGTGGAACACCAAACAACACTGGCAATAGTAATAATAATAACAACGGCAACACTGTAAACGTTAACACGATTTCAACGGTTCAAGCAAATGGTAAGTAAAGAATATGATTTTTAATCTTTATACTCATTGTTTGTATTCTAATTCTTCTATGTATGAATATGTCAGTATGCATACCCAATGTGTACACTTAGCTGCAAAATTGTATGGTACCACAAATTTTATTATCGTTCTCGTTCACAAAACTAGATGGCGTGGTTAACAGAATTAGTAAGAATAACGTTTGCTACACATAGTAAGACGATCAATATATCGACCATTTAATACATGGATCGCTAGCTCAAATTGTCGAGGCCCCGAGTCTCATTGACATGGTGCGTCTAGTGCCCGACGCAACATTTGAATCTGATAGACTCTGTGGGTTCAGTAATGTTTTTTTTTTTTATATTTTGTTTTGTATTTATTGTATTATATATGTTAGGTATATATGTAAGATCAAACGAGGCGGGTTCATTGCGTTTTGCAATTTTGACAATACTGTAGTTTTGATTACTTATCAATAATTGAAAGTTCGAGTAGCTCCACTACGAACAGTTTGTTTTGCTTTACCTTAAGATATAAATAAGATAATATTCTACTTTCAGAATATAAATCGTTCATTAATTGGTGACGCTTATTGAGCCGGTCTGCACTATGTCAAGTTGTTGTGTTGTAGTGTTAAGTATATCATTAAAGTTATTGCGCTGGCTTCAACATAATAAGCAATATTTGCTCGGCTAGGTAGTCTGATTAGTTCACCCGGGTCTGCCGCACTTATCCACCCCCACATGTTACACATGGACTCCATATTGCGCACTATGTGAGCACTATTATATCGTGCATTTTTTCGACGCCACAAATTTAGACGTCCATGTTTGCTGGATTTCAAAGTCTTTGCATCAGTTAAGATGACATCACTCCAATAGAAATCTAAGTTTTTCGAACAGAACTCATACTTTGCCCTTTTCTGATTTTCCGTCAGCAAGGGTTTAACAGCATGCCTACGATAATGCAGACCCTCACTTTGAAGAACACGACAAACAGTATCCACACTTGTGTTAAATCAACCGATGTAGTGGTTTGTCGTCACGAATCCATTTTCCTCATACTCCCTCATCATGGCTTCACGTTGTGGTGTGTCTATCAGCCGTGGCCTACCTGTTCTGTGACGGTGGAGCAAAGGTCATTCCTCTTCGAATCGCCACCTGCCACCCAGCAGAAGAGTCTTTTTAAGAATTTAATAATCTTGTTTTGGAGATTTGTGAAATTGACAAAATAATAAATAATAACGAATGCGTCTTCATAGTTGAATCGGCTTTACAGGTGACGCAGCGCCGTTTATTAAGATCTTATTATATCAGGCCCTTTTTAGCGCACTGTGCATATAAGTTGGTGAATTTATGTTTTTGAAACCGATGATCTTATGATACAACTATACCAATATGAAAAATATTTTTCGGTTACCTTCCACAATAAGCGGTCAGCTGATTAAAAACAGATTTTTTTTCACAGTGGACTGGTATTTCCTAAGATAAGTTAGTTCAAACAAACAAACTCTAAAAGCTGGTGCAAGAAACAGGTGAAACCGGTAGCAACAGCTAGTTATCATTATAAAGAGAGAAAGTAACTAACGGATTCAGACGCCAGAAAATCCAAATTTATGCAATAAGGAAAGATTTGTTTTTTAGATTAATATTTCCTGGTCGCCACAGGTCACCCGACACTCAAAGTATTAATTATGGGACAAATAATTGTATATGAAAACGTTTTTAGTAAACGTAAATCTGAATCTATGTTAGTATAGCAACTGCACTGCAACTTAACCTTACTTTTTTGACCCAGGTGACTACTTCGAGATAACTTAATTTGTCACAAAAAAAAATGCTTCAGAGTAAAATTTGTCGCGGTAAATATGTTAATCGTATAAATATATAAAATAATTTATCAACGCCGAGTCTAAACTACTAAACCTAAAATAAAATTTTGACAGTAGTTGTTTCATGAAATTTATGTTTTTTTTGATACTAGGTATTTTCTCTTCTTTATAAACCATTCTAATTCAATGTTGCAAATAGAGCTGCCATCCAGCGCAGTGCAGCTACGGTACTATGTTCGAAAACATTTTAAAAAAAGGTTTTAATTTATTATTAATTATTTTTAAACTTGAAACAAATTTGGTTTTTTTTTTTTATACCACTAAGGTGGCAAACAAGCCTGCATGGTAAGCGGTCACCGTAGCCTATGGACGCTTGCAACACCAGGGGTATCACTTGCGCATGATACTTTCCTTCAGAAATCTAATAACTTCTTTCTTGAAGAACTCCATATTGTAGTCCTTGCAGAAAACCTTGGCAGGGAGCTCATTCCACAACTTAAGCGTTCGCGGGAGGAAGTTTCTCTGAAACCGCACTGTACGCGACCATTTAGGTTCTAAAGTGTGAGAATGAATTCCCTGCCGATGGCGAGCGGTGCGATGGTAGAAAGTAGCCGTGGGCATCATTTCGAACAATTCCTCAGAACACAACCCATTGTACAAACGGTAGAACACACACAGTGAGGCAAAGTCTCCCCTCAGACTTATGGGCTCGATACCGCAAGTGAGTTTGGAATCGTCGACAATTCTCACAGCCCGTCGTTGAACCGAGTCAAAAGGGCCAGGCTGGTATCCGGGTGCACCTGCCCAGAGATGGCAGCAGTACTCCATATGGGGCCGAACTTGCGACTTGTAAAGTAACAACCTTTGCCCCGACGTGAAGTACTGCTTCGCTCTGTTGAGTACACCAAGTTTTTTGGACGCCAGCTTCACCTTATTTTGTAAATGATCTCGGAACTGAACATCGCTGGAGATGTCGACACCAAGGATCCCAATGCTCTTGGAGATGGAGAGGGGAGTGTTTTGGAATTGTGGGACCACAGTGAATGGAGTTTTCTTAGCGGTGAACGCGCACACTTGTGTCTTTGTAGGGTTGAATCGGACCAAGTTTACCCGTCCCCAGTCAGAGACCTGGGACAGTGTGGTCTCGATTTGAGACACAAGTTCTCCGCGGTTTTCCTCCACAACGGAACGAGGGATGTTTGCACGACCCGTGTAAAAAGCGTCTCCAGTACTGTCATCTGCATAGCAATGTATGTTGTTGATGTCCAACATGTCATTGATATGCAGTAGAAACAGCGTAGGAGACAGCACAGAGCCTTGCGGGACACCAGCATTAATGTCCATGCTATCAGAGCAACTACCGTCAACTACGGTTCGTATGCGTCTGCCGGACAAAAACCTAGCCACCCATTTGCACAAACCCTCGGGCACTCCGTAAGATGTCAACTTCGATAGAAGACCGCGGTGCCAGACCCGATCGAACGCCTTCGCTATGTCCAGGCTACATGCCAATGCCTCCCCCTGACTCTCAATGGCTAGTGCCCATCGGTGTGTGAGATACACTAGAAGGTCACAAGTCGAGCGACCGTGGCGAAAGCCATATTGACGGTCACTGACCAGATCGTGTTCTTCTAGGTATCTTAGAAGCTGTGTGTTGATCACACGCTCCATCACCTTAGAGAGGAGAGAGGTAATAGCGATAGGCCTGTAATTCGATGGATCTGATCTATCGCCCTTTTTGGGCACCGGGTGCACACTCGCAGTCTCCCATGAAGACGGAAATTGCCTAGTGTGGTAGGAAAGCGCGAAGAGGCGCGTGAGTACAGGACATAACTCAGGAGCACACTGCTTAAGCACCACTGCTGGTATACCGTCTGTCCCACTCGACTTATGAACGTCTAAAGAGAGCAACGCCCGCCTGACCTCCCGCTGCGTTATGGAGATTTCCGGCATGGTCTTACCGCACCACGGTATAGTAGGTGGTACAGCGCCTTCATTGTTCATATTACAAGATACGCGAAAAACTTATATTCTGCTCAGAGAAATAGGTTTTTACCTATTTAATTATTTTTTTTAGGATTTTGGTTATGTTTTGAAAGATAGACAATTGTTAAAAAGCCATTTAAATATTTTTACTTTATGGAAACCATAGCATAACTAGACTTTATGACAGTAAGACGTTGCGATATTAAAAATTGTTAGTATTAAAATAATAAGAAGTTTCTTATTTTCGTTTTAAATTGCTAAAATACCGCAGGAAGTTCATCAAAGCGTCTACATATCATTATATATGTTACTAATTTTGAACTAGTATTTAATAGTTTAAAAAACATTATGTTATGTGTTACTGCCTGTTCACAAATTTTCGAATACTTTAAGTGGGTCAGCGCTCGCTCGAGCTCCATTTTCATATTAGCAGTTAGATAATTTTTGTTGGAACTTTCTTCATCTTTTTTTTTTAATTATTTCTCAACAAAATTGTTTGTTATAACGTAGGCGAGCCTAAAGATAATACATATATTGCAAAATGTGATTGGAAGTTTGTAAAGAAATCCATCACGTTGACAGCTACATATAGCATAGTCTTACATAGGTATTGTATGGGTATATTATACACTTAGGCAGGGTTGAACTAAGTAACTTTAACGTTAACCAGTCGTCAAAAGTTGGAGATTTTATGTAAATTTGCATAGTCAGCTATTTTTTAAATTAACCGGCCCAGTCAAAGTTCAGCAAATCACCTCACGATAGAAACTTCCATACAATCTCCCAATTCTAGCGACTAGTTAACGTCAAAGTAGTTTCCTAAAGTTGAAGCACGATAGTTCCTAATAAAATCCGATCCCATTAACAATAAATAAAAGTTAGAGCAAATACATACATGCATACGAAGATATCTACATGATGTTCATAATATTTCGAAACGCTGCTTAGGCGACGGGATTCGTGTTTCTGCCATTGTATTTTAGTAATTAGTGTATTTAAATCATTTTCGCAGCTGGAAACAACGGCAACAGTGTAGCCGTTAACACTATTACATCGACTCGAGCAAATGGTAAGTTAAGATTTTAAATATATAAGAGAATAAAACATGTATTCTTATCCAAGGTATAAATGAATGTTTAATGTATGTTTATGCCTTATGTTTGATAAAATTGTTTTTACTCGTATGCCTATATCTATGCAGAACTTTGTTTCGCTTTGGTTTAGGTACAGTATATACAATATTTTTAATAAAATCTTATAGTAAGTTAACTTCTTTATTATTTTAGAATAAAATATATAGGATTGGTAATATATAAATACTGGAAGCATTCACTGTTCAACCCAACTATTTGACATTAAAATCACTGACTACTCCTTCAGGGACAATTTTCGTGTTTTTTATTTTATAAATTGATTAACCTTTCAAAACATTTCCGCAGCTGGAAGCAATGGCAATACTGTTGTCGTAAACAGTATTACAACAGGTCAAGCAAATGGTAAGTTAAGATTATACTTTTAGAAGATAATTAAATACCTATGCATGCTTATCCAAGGTATAAATTACTAATAATATGTAAGTATGTTTAGTATAAACCTATATAGTAGGTTTAATATAATGTTGTTACCAATGTGTCATTCTGTGAGTAGAACTTTTTTACAAGTTTAGTTTACAGTAATTCAATATGTGTTACACAATCTAATAGTAAATTAAATTCGTTATCGGTTCTTAATTAGGCTAATAAAGGGATTGTTACAAAATAAATTAATTAGTTACCCCTATTACTTTTGTAACAAAAAAGGTACTATAAGCAAAGTAAAAAAAATTAGAATAATAAATTTGGACGTATCACACAGCGCCATTTGGTCCCAAACTAAGCAAAGTTTGTACTCTCAAAACCAAGCAACGTATACAAATACTTATATAACATTTTTTTGTAAATAAATACATATAATACATAAATACACCCAGACCCAAGACAAACACAAGTGCTTACCACATAAATATTTGTACAGTTTGCGAATCAAAACTACCCTCTTTGCACGACAATCAATCACTGTTCATCCAAAGTATTTGACCAATATAACTGATGGCTTCTTGTGGAGGTTCTATTTTCAAATAACTGATAAAAATTTTAAAAATTTCTGCAGCTGGAAGCAATGCCTCGAATAACAATACAATGGTGTCACCAAATAGTGGAACACCTACCAACACTGGTAATAGTTACAACACGGTTATGCCAACTGTAACAAAAAACGGCGGTACAGCAACGCCAGGAAACGGAGCATCAAACAACACCAACAGTAACGGCACTACAACTCCAAATGGCAGTTCTCCTTACAACACAAATGGATCACCGAATAGTGGAACACCGACCAACACTGGCAATAGCAACGTCACGGTCACCTCATCTGTTACGCCCAACAGCGGTACAGCAACGCCAGGAAACGGAGCATCAAACAACACCAACAGTAACGGCACTACAACTCCAAATGGCAGTTCTCCTTACAACACAAATGGATCACCGAATAGTGGAACACTGACCAACACTGGCAATAGCAACGTCACGGTCATCTCATCTGTTACGCCTAACAGCGGTACAGCAACGCCAGGAAACGGAGCATCAAACAACACCAACAGTAACGGCTCTACAACTCCAAATGGCAGTTCTCCTTACAACACAAATGGATCACCGAATAGTGGAACACCGACCAACACTGGCAATAGCAACTTCACGGTCACCTCATCTGTTACGCCCAACAGCGGTACAGCAACGCCAGGAAACGGAGCATCAAACAACACCAACAGTAACGGCACTACAACTCCAAATGGCAGTTCTCCTAACAACACAACTGGATCAGCGAATAGTGGAACACCAAACAACACTGGCAATAGCAACATCACGGTTACCTCATCTGTTGCGCCCAACAACGGTACAGCAACGCCAGGAAACGGAGCATCAAACTACACCAACAGTAACGGCACTACATCTCCAAATGGCAGTTTTCCTAACAACACAACTGGATCAGCGAATAGTGGAACACCAAACAACACTGGCAATAGTAATAATAATAACAACGGCAACACTGTAAACGTTAACACGATTTCAACGGTTCAAGCAAATGGTAAGTAAATAATATGATTTTTAATCTATATACTCATTGTTTGTATTCTAATTCTTCTATGTATGAATATGTCAGTATGCATACCCAATGTGTACACTTAGCTGCAAAATTGTATGGTACCTCAAATTCTATTATCTAATCTAATAATTGAAAGTTCGAGTAGCTCCACTAAGAACAGTGTGTTTTGCTTTACCTTAAGATATAAATAAGATTATATTCTACTATCAGAATATAAATCGTTCATGAATTGGTGACGCTTATTGAGCTGGTCTGCACTATGTCAAGTTGTTGTGTTGTAGTGTCAAGTATATCATTAAAGTTATTGCGCTGGCTTCTACATAATAAGCACTATTTGCTCGGCTGGGTAGTCTGATTAGTTCACCCGGGTCTGCCGCACTTATCCACCCCCACATGTTACACATGGACTCCATATTGCGCACTATGTGAGCACTATTATGTCGTGTATTTTTGCCACGCCACTAATTTAGACGTCCATGTTGGCTGGATTTTAAAAGTCTTTGCATCAGTTAAGATGACATTACTCCAATAGAAATCTAAGTTTTTCGAACAGAACTCATACTTTGCCCTTTGATGATTTACCGTCAGCAAGGGTTTAACAGCATGCCTACGATAATGCAGACCCTCACTTTGAAGAACACGACAAACAGTATCCACACTTGTGTTAAATCAACCGATGTAGTGGTTTGTCGTCACGAATCCATTTTCTTCATACTCCCTCATCATGGCTTCACGTTGTGGTGTGTCTATGAGCCGTGGCCTACCTGTTCTGTGACGGTGGAGCAAAGGTCATTCCTCTTCGAATCGCCACCTGCCACCCAGCAGAAGAGTCTTTTTAAGAATTTAATAATCTTGGTTTGGAGATTTGTGACATTGACAAAATAATAAATAATAACGAATGCGTCTTCATAGTTGAATCGGCTTTACAGGTGACGCAGCGCCGTTTATTAAGATCTTATTATATCAGTCCCTTTTTAGCGCACTGTACATATAAGTTGGTGAATTTATGTTTTTGAGACCGATGATCTTATGATACAACTATACCAATATGAAAAATATTTTTCGGTTACCTTCCACAATAAGCGGTCAGCTGATTAAAAACAGTTTTTTTTTCACAGTGGACTGGTATTTCCTAAGATAAGTTAGTTCAAACAAACATACTCTAAAAGCTGGTGCGAGAAACAGGTGAAACCGGTAGCAAAAGCTAGTTATCATTATAAAGAGAGAAAGTAACTAAAGGATTCAGACGCCAGAAAATCCAAATTTATGCAATAAGGAAAGATTTGTTTTTTAGATTAATATTTCCTGGTCGCCACAGGTCACCCGACACTCAAAGTATTAATTATGGGACAAATAATTGTATATGAAAACGTTTTTAGTAAACGTAAATCTGAATCTATGTTAGTATAGCAACTGCACTGCAACTTAACCTTACTGTTTTGACCCAGGTGACTACTTCGAGATAACTTAATTTGTCACAAAAAAAATGCTTCAGAGTAAAATTACTGCAAATATTTGTCGCGGTAAATATGTTAATCGTATAAATATATAAAATAATTTATCAACGCCGAGTCTAAACTACTAAACCTAAAATAAAATTTTGACAGTTGTATTCAATGTTGCAAATAGAGCTGCCATCCAGCGCAGTGCAGCTACGGTACTATGTTCGAAAACATTTTAAAAAAAGGTTTTAATTTATTATAAATTATTTTTAAACTTGAAACAAATTTGGTTTTTTTTTTATACCACTAAGGTGGCAAACAAGCCTGCATGGTAAGCGGTCACCGTAGCCTATGGACGCTTGCAACACCAGGGGTATCACTTGCGCATGATACTTTCCTTCAGAAATCTAATAACTTCTTTCTTGAAGAACTCCATACTGTAGTCCTTGCAGAAAACCTTGGCAGGGAGCTCATTCCACAACTTAAGCGTTCGCGGGAGGAAGTTTCTCTGAAACCGCACTGTACGCGACCATTTAGGTTCTAAAGTGTGAGAATGAATTCCCTGCCGATGGTAGAAAGTAGCCGTGGGCATCATTTCGAACAATTCCTCAGAACACAACCCATTGTACAAGCGGTAGAACACACACAGTGAGGCAAAGTCTCTCCTCAGACTTAAGGGCTCGATACCGCAAGTGAGTTTGGAATCGTCGACAATTCTCACAGCCCGTCGTTGAACCGAGTCAAAAGGGCCAGGCTGGTATCCGGGTGCACCTGCCCAGAGATGGCAGCAGTACTCCATATGGGGCCGAACTTGCGACTTGTAAAGTAACAACCTTTGCCCCGACGTGAAGTACTGCTTCGCTCTGTTGAGTACACCAAGTTTTTTGGACGCCAGCTTCACCTTATTTTGTAAATGATCTCGGAACTGAACATCGCTGGAGATGTCGACACCAAGGATCCCAATGCTCTTGGAGATGGAGAGGGGAGTGTTTTGGAATTGTGGGACCACAGTGAATGGAGTTTTCTTAGCGGTGAACGCGCACACTTGTGTCTTTGTAGGGTTGAATCGGACCAAGTTTACCCGTCCCCAGTCAGAGACCTGGTACAGTGTGGTCTCGATTTGAGACACAAGTTCTCCGCGGTTTTCCTCCACAACAGAACGAGGGATGTTTGCACGACCCGTGTAAAAAGCGTCTCCAGTACTGTCATCTGCATAGCAATGTATGTTGTTCATGTCCAACATGTCATTGATATGCAGTAGAAACAGCGTAGGAGACAGCACAGAGCCTTGCGGGACACCAGCATTAATGTCCATGCTATCAGAGCAACTACCGTCAACTACGGTTCGTATGCGTCTGCCGGACAAAAACCTAGCCACCCATTTGCACAAACCCTCGGGCACTCCGTAAGATGTCAACTTCGATAGAAGACCGCGGTGCCAGACCCGATCGAACGCCTTCGCTATGTCCAGGCTACATGCCAATGCCTCCCCCTGACTCTCAATGGCTAGTGCCCATCGGTGTGTGAGATACACTAGAAGGTCACCAGTCGAGCGACCGTGGCGAAAGCCATATTGACGGTCACTGACCAGACCGTGTACTTCTAGGTATCTTAGAAGCTGTGTGTTGATCACACGCTCCATCACCTTAGAGAGGAGAGAGGTAATAGCGATAGGCCTGTAATTCGATGGATCTGATCTATCGCCCTTTTTGGGCACTGGGTGCACATTCGCAGTCTTCCATGAAGACGGAAATTGCCTAGTGTGGTAGGAAAGCGCGAAGAGGCGCGTTAGTACAGGACATAACTCAGGAGCACACTGCTTAAGCACCACTGCTGGTAAACCGTCTGGCCCACTCGACTTATGAACATCTAAAGAGAGCAACGCCCGCCTGACCTCCCGCTGCGTTATGGAGATTTCCGGCATGGTCTTACCGCACCACGGTATAGTAGGTGGTACAGCGCCTTCATCGTTCATATTACAAGATACGCGAAAAACTTATATTCTGCTCAGAGAAATAGGTTTTTACCTATTTAATTATTTTTTTTAGGATTTTGGTTATGTTTTGAAAGATAAAAAATTGTTAAAAAGCCATTTAAATATTTTTACTTTATGGAAACCGTAGCATAACTAGACTTTATGACAGTAAGACGTTGCGATATTAAAAATTGTTAGTATTAAAAAAATAAGAAGTTTCTTATTTTCGTTTTAAATTGCTAAAATACCGCTGGAAGTTCATCGAAGCGTCTACATATCATTATATATGTTACTAATTTTGAACTAGAATTTAATAGTTTAAAAAACATTATGTTATGTGTTACTGCCTGTTCACAAATTTTCGAATACTTTAAGTGGGTCAGCGCTCGCTCGAGCTCCATTTTCATATTAGCAGTTAGATAATTTTTGTTGGAACTTTCTTCATCTTTTTTTTTTATTATTTCTCAACAAAAATGTTTGTTATAACGTAGGCGAGCCTAAAGATAATACATATATAGCAAAATGTGATTGGAAGTGTATAGAAATCCATCACGTTCAAATTCAAAGTCAAATTCAATTTAATTTATTCAGTTTAGGCTACAATAATTGAGCACTTATGAATGTCACTACGCCATCGGTTCGTAAGTCTACAGGGCGGGAGACCTTGTACTGAGAAGAACCGGCAAGAAACTCAGCAAGGGCATTTCTTTTCTCCCTTTCTCTTACAGCGTCCAATTAAAATATTGGAAAATGCCCTCCCTATCATAAAAGGACACATTCCATTACAAACATAAAAAAACATGAAATATAAAGCACAAGCACAACATAAAAAAGTATCCTATATAAACAAAAGACAGTTTATGTATTCATCACTAAGAAATAATCAATGTCTTACAGTATTAATAAACAAAACAAAAAAGTAAGACTAAATACTTAGAATACAAAGAAGTATGCAACAGCAGACCAGCCTCCACAGGCGGCACCCGTTCACGAGTATGACACATGAATCAGCCATCGCTTCGCTCAACCATGTTTTAGGGAACGTAACGACCCAACACACACGCCACCACCGCAGAGAAACTTTGAGAGAGCATGACACACTCAAGCAACTCCTATAAAACTTCGATTGTACTAGTTACAATGTGTGTAGTAAAGGAACAAAATATAAGAGGAGAAGATTGGAAGGTTCGTAATGCTTTACTTTGGCTGGGCAGCTACATATAGCATAGTCTTACATAGGTATGGTATGGGTATATTATACACTTAGGCAGGGTTGAACTAAATAACTTTAACGTTAACCAGTCGTCAAAAGTTGGAGATTTTATGAAAATTTGCATAGTCAGCTATTTTTTAAATTAACCGGCCCAGTCAAAGTTCAGCAAAACACCTAACGATAGAAACTTCCATACAATCTCCCAATTTTAGCGACTGGTTAACGTCAAAGTAGTTTCCTAAAGTTGAAGCACGATAGTTTCTAATGAAATCCGATCCCATTAACAATAAATAAAAGTTAGAGCAAATACATACATGCATACGAAGATATCTACATGATGTTCATAATATTTCGAAACGCTGCTTTGGCGACGGGATTCGTTTTTCTCCCATTGTATTTTAGTAATTAGTATATTTAAATCATTTTCGCAGCTGGAAACAACGGCAACACTGTAGGCGTTAACACTATTACATCGACTCGAGCAAATGGTAAGTTAAGATTTTAAATATATAAGAGAATAAAACATGTATTCCTATCCAAGGTATAAATGAATGTTTAATGTATGTTTATGCCTTATGTTTGATAAAATTGTTTTTACTCGTATGCCTATCTCTATGCAGAACTTTGTTTCGCTTTAGTTTACAGTATATACAATATTTTTAATAAAATCTTATAGTAAGTTAAATTCTTTATCGGCACTTAGTAAGCCGATAGGGCAATGAGGAGGTTGTCACAATAGTACATAGTGTTTTAAGGGTGGTAAGAATAAAATTACTAACTAGAGGCTATTTAGAAGCCTTTAATGACATGAATTAGTAATTTCCATACCGATCGTGTTATACAATGTTTTTCATCACAATTGCGAAAAAAATGATATGAATGAATAAATAAATCTCCAAAACACAATCGAATATAAGAAAAAAATATTTTTAGACATTACACACAGCGCCGTCTGCTCTCAAACTAAGCAAGCTTGTGCTATGGATACCAGACAGCGGATACAATTACATATAATACATAGAAAACACCCAGTCTCAAGACAAACACAAATAATAAAGTTTTGTCTTGTGCAGGAATAGAACCCTCGTTACCCACGGTGCCACGGACATCTGGAGAATTTATCAATTAAAAGTTTTGGCTGAATTTAAAACATTCTACTCTATACAACCATCAAAAAAAAATTTTTAGAACACAGTATACCTTTTTTTACACTTGATAGAAATGGCGTGTCATTACTTCCCGTAGGTTCTATAAACGTGATCTTTGCGCAAAGAAAAGTAAAATATAAAAAGAAAAAGCCTGTGGGAGTAATTAAGGTCTTAGCACCCGCTTAAGCTGCACATATTGACACTGTTTACGAGTTAGTGCGATAAAAAATAAATTACTTACCTTTATCAATTTTAGAATAAAATATATAGGATTGGTAATATATAAATACTGGAAGCATTCACTGTTCAACCCAACTTTTTGACATTAATATCACTGACTACGCCTTCAGGGACAATTTTCGTGTTTTTTATTTTATAAATTGATTAACCTTTCAAAACATTTCCGCAGCTGGAAGCAATGGCAATACTGTTGTCGTAAACAGTAGTACAACAGGTCAAGCAAATGGTAAGTTAAGATTATACTTTTAGAAGATAATTAAATACCTATGCATTCTTATCCAAGGTATAAATTACTAATAATATGTAAGTATGTTTAGTATAAACCTATATAGTAGGTTTAATATAATGTTGTTACCAATGTGTCATTCTGTGAGTAGAACTTTTTTACAAGTTTAGTTTACAGTAATTCAATATGTGTTACACAATCTAATAGTAAATTAACTTCGTTATCGGTTCTTAATTAGGCTAATAAAGGGATTGTTACAAAATAAATTAATTAGTTACCCCTATTACTTTTGTAACAAAAAAGGTACTATAAGCAAAGTAAAAAAAATTAGAATAATAAATTTGGACGTATCACACAGCGCCATTTGGTCCCAAACTAAGCAAAGTTTGTACTCTCAAAACCAAGCAACGTATACAAATACTTATATAACATTTTTTTGTAAATAAATACATATCATACATAAATACACCCAGACCCAATACAAACACAAGTGTTTACCACATAAATATTTGTACAGTGTGCGAATCAAAACTACACCCTCTGCACGACAATCAATCACTGTTCATCCAAAGTATTTGACCAATATAACTGATGGCTTCTTGTGGAGGTTCTATTTTCAAATAACTTATTAAAATTTTAAACATTTCTGCAGCTGGAAGCAATGCCTCGAATAACAATACAATGGTGTCACCAAATAGTGGAAAACCTACCAACACAGGTAATAGTTACAACACGGTTATGCCAACTGTAACAACAAAAGGCGGTACAGCAACGCCAGGAAACGGAGCATCAAACAACACCAACAGTAACGGCACTACAACTCCAAATGGCAGTTCTCCTTACAACATAAATGGATCACCGAATAGTGGAACACCGACCAACACTGGCAATAGCAACGTCACGGTCACCTCATCTGTTACGCCCAACAGCGGTACAGCAACGCCAGGAAACGGAGCATCAAACAACACCAACAGTAACGGCACTACAACTCCAAATGGCAGTTCTCCTTACAACACAAATGGATCACCGAATAGTGGAACACCGACCAACACTGGCAATAGCAACGTCACGGTCACCTCATCTGTTACGCCTAACAGCGGTACAGCAACGCCAGGAAACGGAGCATCAAACAACACCAACAGTAACGGCACTACAACTCCAAATGGCAGTTCTCCTTACAACACAAATGGATCACCGAATAGTGGAACACCGACCTACACTGGCAATAGCAACGTCACGGTCAACTCATCTGTTACGCCCAACAGCGGTACAGCAACGCCAGGAAACGGAGCATCAAACAACACCAACAGTAACGGCTCTACAACTCCAAATGGCAATTCTCCTTACAACACAAATGGATCACCGAATAGTGGAACACCGACCAACACTGGCAATAGCAACGTCACGGTCACCTCATCTGTTACGCCCAACAGCGGTACAGCAACGCCAGGAAACGGAGCATCAAACAACACCAACAGTAACGGCACTACAACTCCAAATGGCAGTTCTAACAACACAACTGGATCAGCGAATAGTGGAACACCAAACAACACTGGCAATAGCAACATCACGGTTACCTCATCTGTTGCGCCCAACAACGGTACAGCAACGCCAGGAAACGGAGCATCAAACTACACCAACAGTAACGGCACTACATCTCCAAATGGCAGTTCTCCTAACAACACAACTGGATCAGCGAATAGTGGAACACCAAACAACACTGGCAATAGTAATAATAATAACAACGGCAACACTGTAAACGTTAACACGATTTCAACGGTTCAAGCAAATGGTAAGTAAAGAATATGATTTTTAATCTTTGTACTCATTGTTTGTATTCTAATTGTTCTATGTATGAATATGTCAGTATGCATACCCAATGTGTACACTTAGCTGCAAAATTGTATGTTACCTCAAATTCTATTATCGTTCTCGTTCACAAAACTAGATGTCGTGGATAACAGAATTAGTAAGAATAACGTTTGCTACAGTAAGACGATCAATATTTCGACCATTTAATACATTAATCGCTAGCTCAAATTGTCGAGGCCCCGAGTCTCATTGACATGGTGCGTCTAGTGCCCGACGCAACATTTGAATCTGATAGACTCTGTGGGTTCAGTAATGTTTTTTTTTTATAATTTTGTTTTGTTTTTATTGTATTATATATGTTAGGTGTATATGTAAGATCAAACGAGGCGGCTTCATTGCGTTTTGCAATTTTGACAATTCTGTAGTTTTGATTACTTATCAATAATTGAAAGTTCGAGTAGCTCCACTAAGAAGAGTGTGTTTTGCTTTACCTTAAGATATAAAGAAGATAATATGCTACTATCAGAATATAAATCGTTCATTAATTAGTGACGCTTATTGAGCTGGTCTGCACTATGTCAAGTTGTTGTGTTGTAGTGTCAAGTATATCATTAAAGTTATTGCGCTGGCTTCTACATAATAAGCACTATTTGCTCGGCTGGGTAATCTGATAGTTCACCCGGGTCTGCCGCACTTATCCACCCCCACATGTTACACATGGACTCCATATTGCGCACTATGTGAGCACTATTATATCGTGTATTTTTTCGACGCCACAAATTTAGACGTCCATGTTGGCTGGATTTCAAAGTCTTTGCATCAGTTAAGATGACATCACTCCAATAGAAATCTAAGTTTTTCGAACAGAACTCATACTTTGCCCTTTTATGATTTTCCGTCAGCAAGGGTTTAACAGCATGCCTACGATAATGCAGACCCTCACTTTGAAGAACACGACAAACAGTATCCACACTTGTGTTAAATCAACCGATGTAGTGGTTTGTCGTCACGAATCCATTTTCCTCATACTCCCTCATCATGGCTTCACGTTGTGGTGTGTCTATGAGCCGTGGCCTACCTGTTCTGTGACGGTGAAGCAAAGGTCATTCCTCTTCGAATCGCCACCTGCCACCCAGCAGAAGAGTCTTTTTAAGAATTTAATAATCTTGGTTTGGAGATTTGTGACATTGACAAAATAATAAATAATAACGAATGCGTCTTCATAGTTGAATCGGCTTTACAGGTGACGCAGCGCCGTTTATTAAGATCTTATTATATCAGTCCCTTTTTAGCGCACTGTGCATATAAGTTGGAGAATTTATCTTTTTGAAATCAAAGTATTAATTATGGGACAAATAATTGTATAGAAAAACGTTTTCAGTAAACGTAAATCTAAATCTATGTTAGTATAGCAACTGCACTGCAACTTAACCTTACTGTTTTGACCCAGGTGACTACTTCGAGATAACTTAATTTGTCACAAAAAAAAAGGTTCAGAGTAAAATTACTGCAAATAATTGTCGCGGTAAATATGTTAATCGTATAAATATATAAAATTATTTATCAACGCCGAGTCTAAACTACTAAACCTAAAATAAAATTTTGACAGTAGTTGTTTCATAAAATTTATGTTTTTTTTGATACTAGGTATTTTCTCTTCTATATAAACCATTCTAATTCAATGTTGCAAATAGAGCTGCCATCCAGCGCAGTGCAGCTACGGTTCTATGTTCGAAAACATTTTAAAAAAAGGTTTTAATTAATTATAAATTATTTTTAAACTTGAAACAAATTCGGTATTACAAGATACGCGAAAAACTTATATTCTGTTTAGAGAAATAGGTTTTTACCTATTTAATTTCTTTTTTAGGATTTTGGATATGTTTTGGAAGTTAGACAATTGTTAAAAAGCCATTTAAATATTTTTACTTTATGGAAACCGTAGCATAACTAGACTTTATGACGTTGCGATATTAAAAATTGTTATTATTAAAAAAATAAGAAGTAAGAAGAAGTTTCTTATTTTCGTTTTAAATTGCTAAAATACCGCAGGAAGTTCATCGAAGCGTCTACATATAATTATATATGTTACTAATTTTAAACTTGTATTTAATAGTTTAATAAACATTATGTTATGTGTTACTGCCTGTTCACAAATTTTCGAATACTTTAAGTGGGTCAGCGCTCGCTCGAGCTCCATTTTCATATTAGCAATTAGATAATTTTTGTTGGAACTTTCTTCATCTTTTTTTTTAATTATTTCTCAACAAAAATTTTTGTTATAACGTAGGCGAGCCTAAAGATAATACATATATTGCAAAATGTGATTCGAAGTTTGTAAAGAAATCCATCACGTTGACAGCTACATATAGCATAGTCTTACATAGGTATGGTATGGGTATATTATACACTTAGGCAGGGTTGAACTAAGTAACTTTAACGTTAACCAGTCGTAAAAAGTTGGATGTTTTATAAAAATTTGCATAGTCAGCTATTTTTTAAATTAACCGGCCCAGTCAAAGTTCAGCAAATCACCTCACGATAGAAAATTCCATACAATCTCCCAATTTTAGCGACTGGTTAACGTCAAAGTAGTTTCCTAAAGTTGAAGCACGATAGTTCCTAATGAAATCCGATACCATTAACAATAAATAAAAGTTAGAGCAAATACATACATGCATACGAAGATATCTACATGATGTGCATAATATTTCGAAACGCTGCTTTGGCGACGGGATTCGTGTTTCCGCCATTGTATTTTAGTAATTAGTATATTTAAATCATTTTCGCAGCTGGAAACAACGGCAACACTGTAGCCGTTAACACTATTACATCGACTCGAGCAAATGGTAAGTTAAGATTTTAAATATATAAGAGAATAAAACATGTATTCTTATCCAAGGTATAAATGAATGTTTAATGTATGTTTATGCCTTATGTTTGATAAAATTGTTTTTATTCGTATGCCTATCTCTATGCAGAACTTTGTTTCGCTTTAGTTTACAGTATATACAATATTTTTAATAAAATCTTATAGTAAGTTAACTTCTTTATCGGCACTTAGTAAGCCGATAGGGCAATGAGGAGGTTGTCACAATAGTACATAGTGTTTTAAGGGTGGTAAGAATAAAATTACTAACTAGAGGCTATTTAGAAGCCTTTAATGACTTGAATTAGTAATTTCCGTACCGATCGTGTTATACAATGTTTTTCATCACAATTGCTAAAAATATGATATGAATGAATAAATAAATCTCCAAAACACAATCGAATATAAGAAATAAATATTTTTAGACATTACACACAGCACCGTCTGGTCTCAAACTAAGCAAGCTTGTGCTATGGATACCAGACAGCGGATACAATTACATATAATACATAGAAAATACCCAGTCTCAAGACAAACACAAATAATAAAGTTTTGTCTTGTGCAGGAATCGAACCCTCGTTACCCACGGTGCCACGGACATCTGGAGAATTTATCAATTAAAAGTTTTGGCTGAATTTAAAACATTCTACTCTATACAACCATCAAACAAACATATTTTAGAACACAGTATACCTTTTTTTACACTTGATAGAAATGGCGTGTCATTACTTCCCGTAGGTTCTATAAACGTGATCTTTGCGCAAAGAAAAGTAAAATATAAAAAGAAAAAGCCTGTGGGAGTAATTAAAGTCTTAGCACCCACTTCAGCTGCACATATTAACACTGTTTACGAGTTAGTGCGATAAAAAATAAATTACTTACCTTTATCAATTTTAGAATAAAATATATAGGATTGGTAATATATAAATACTGGAAGCATTCACTGTTCAACCCAACTTTTTGACATTAATATCACTGACTACTCCTTCAGGGACAATTTTCGTGTTTTTTATTTTATAAATTGATTAACCTTTCAAAACATTTCCGCAGCTGGAAGCAATGGCAATACTGTTGTCGTAAACAGTATTACAACGGGTCAAGCAAATGGTAAGTTAAGATTATACTTTTAGAAGATAATTAAATACCTATGCATTCTTATCCAAGGTATAAATTACTAATAATATGTAAGTATGTTTAGTATAAACCTATATAGTAGGTTTAATTTAATGTTGTTACCAATGTGTCATTCTGTGAGTAGAACTTTGTTTCAAGTTTAGTTTACAGTAATTCAATATGTGTTACACAATCTAATAGTAAATTAACTTCGTTATCGGTTCTTAATTAGACTAATAAAGGGATTGTTACAAAATAAATTAATTAGTTACCCCTTTTACTTTTGTAACAAAAAAGGTACTATAAGCAAAGTAAAAAAAATTAGAATAATAAATTTGGACGTATCACACAGCGCCATTTGGTCCCAAACTAAGCAAAGTTTGTACTCTCAAAACCAAGCAACGTATACAAATACTTATATAACATTTTTTTTGTAAATAAATACATATCATACATAAATACACCCAGACCCAAGACAAACACAAGTGTTTACCACATAAATATTTGTACTGTGTGCGAATCGAAACTACACCCTCTGCACGACAATCAATCACTGTTCATCCAAAGTATTTGACCAATATAACTGATGGCTTCTTGTGGAGGTTCTATTTTCAAATAACTTATTAAAATTTTAAACATTTCTGCAGCTGGAAGCAATGCCTCGAATAACAATACAATGGTGTCACCAAATAGTGGAACACCTACCAACACTGGTAATAGTTACAACACGGTTATGCCAACTGTAACAACAAACGGCGGTACAGCAACGCCAGGAAACGGAGCATCAAACAACACCAACAGTAACGGCACTACAACTCCAAATGGCAGTTCTCCTTACAACACAAATGGATCACCGAATAGTGGAACACCGACCAACACTGGCAATAGCAACGTCACGGTCACCACATCTGTTACGCCCAACAGCGGTACAGCAACGCCAGGAAACCGAGCATCAAACAACACCAACAGTAACGGCACTACGACTCCAAATGGCAGTTCTCCTTACAACACAAATGGATCACCGAATAGTGGAACACCGACCAACACTGGCAATAGCAACGTCACGGTCACCTCATCTGTTACGCCCAACAGCGGTACAGCAACTCCAGGAAACGGAGCATCAAACAACACCAACAGTAACGGCTCTACATCTCCAAATGGCAGTTCTCCTAACAACACAACTGGATCAGCGAATAGTGGAACACCAAACAACACTGGCAATAGTAATAATAATAACAACGGCAACACTGTAAACGTTAACACGATTTCAACGGTTCAAGCAAATGGTAAGTAAAGAATATGATTTTTAATCTTTATACTCATTGTTTGTATTCTAATTCTTTTATGTATGAATATGTCAGTATGCATACCCAATGTGTACACTTAGCTGCAAAATTGTATGGTACCACAAATTTTATTATCGTTCTCGTTCACAAAACTAGATGGCGTGGTTAACAGAATTAGTAAGAATAACGTTTGCTACAGTAAGACGATCAATATTTCGACCATTTAATACATTAATCGCTAGCTCAAATTGTCGAGGCCCCGAGTCTCATTGACATGGTGCGTCTAGTGCCCGACGCAACATTTGAATCTGATAGACTCTGTGGGTTCAGTAATGTTTTTTTTTATAATTTTGTTTTGTTTTTATTGTATTATATATGTTAGGTGTATATGTAAGATCAAACGAGGCGGCTTCATTGCGTTTTGCAATTTTGACAATACTGTAGTTTTGATTACTTATCAATAATTGAAAGTTCGAGTAGCTCCACTACGAACAGTTTGTTTTGCTTTACCTTAAGATATAAATAAGATAATATTCTACTCGCAGAATATAAATCGTTCATTAATTGGTGACGCTTATTGAGCCGGTCTGCACTATGTCAAGTTGTTGTGTTGTAGTGTTAAGTATATCATTAAAGTTATTGCGCTGGCTTCAACATAATAAGCAATATTTGCTCGGCTAGGTAGTCTGATTAGTTCACCCGGGTCTGCCGCACTTATCCACCCCCACATGTTACACATGGACTCCATATTGCGCACTATGTGAGCACTATTATATCGTGCATTTTTTCGACGCCACAAATTTAGACGTCCATGTTTGCTGGATTTCAAAGTCTTTGCATTAGTTAAGATGACATCACTCCAATAGAAATCTAAGTTTTTCGAACAGAACTCATACTTTGCCCTTTTCTGATTTTCCGTCAGCAAGGGTTTAACAGCATGCCTACGATAATGCAGACCCTCACTTTGAAGAACACGACAAACAGTATCCACACTTGTGTTAAATCAACCGATGTAGTGGTTTGTCGTCACGAATCCATTTTCCTCATACTCCCTCATCATGGCTTCACGTTGTGGTGTGTCTATCAGCCGTGGCCTACCTGTTCTGTGACGGTGGAGCAAAGGTCATTCCTCTTCGAATCGCCACCTGCCACCCAGCAGAAGAGTCTTTTTAAGAATTTAATAATCTTGGTTTGGAGATTTGTGAAATTGACAAAATAATAAATAATAACGAATGCGTCTTCATAGTTGAATCGGCTTTACAGGTGACGCAGCGCCGTTTATTAAGATCTTATTATATCAGGCCCTTTTTAGCGCACTGTGCATATAAGTTGGTGAATTTATGTTTTTGAAACCGATGATCTTATGATACAACTATACCAATATGAAAAATATTTTTCGGTTACCTTCCACAATAAGCGGTCAGCTGATTCAAAACAGATTTTTTTTCACAGTGGACTGGTATTTCCTAAGATAAGTTAGTTCAAACAAACAAACTCTAAAAGCTGGTGCATGAAACAGGTGAAACCGGTAGCAACAGCTAGTTATCATTATAAAGAGAGAAAGTAACTAACGGATTCAGACGCCAGAAAATCCAAATTTATGCAATAAGGAAAGATTTGTTTTTTAGATTAATATTTCCTGGTCGCCACAGGTCACCCGACACTCAAAGTATTAATTATGGGACAAATAATTGTATATGAAAACGTTTTTAGTAAACGTAAATCTGAATCTATGTTAGTATAGCAACTGCACTGCAACTTAACCTTACTTTTTTGACCCAGGTGACTACTTCGAGATAACTTAATTTGTCACAAAAAAAATGCTTCAGAGTAAAATTACTGCAAATATTTGTCACGGTAAATATGTTAATCGTATAAATATATAAAATAATTTATCAACGCCGAGTCTAAACTACTAAACCTAAAATAAAATTTTGACAGTAGTTGTTTCATGAAATTTATGTTTTTTTTGATACTAGGTATTTTCTCTTCTTTATAAACCATTCTAATTCAATGTTGCAAATAGAGCTGCCATCCAGCGCAGTGCAGCTACGGTACTATGTTCGAAAACATTTTAAAAAAAGGTTTTAATTTATTATTAATTATTTTTAAACTTGAAACAAATTTGGTTTTTTTTTTTTATACCACTAAGGTGGCAAACAAGCCTGCATGGTAAGCGGTCACCGTAGCCTATGGACGCTTGCAACACCAGGGGTATCACTTGCGCATGATACTTTCCTTCAGAAATCTAATAACTTCTTTCTTGAAGAACTCCATACAGAATACAGAATGTAGTCCTTGCAGAAAACCTTGGCAGGGAGCTCATTCCACAACTTAAGCGTTCGCGGGAGGAAGTTTCTCTGAAACCGCACTGTACGCGACCATTTAGGTTCTAAAGTGTGAGAATGAATTCCCTGCCGATGGCGAGCGGTGCGATGGTAGAAAGTAGCCGTGGGCATCATTTCGAACAATTCCTCAGAACACAACCCATTGTACAAACGGTAGAACACATACAGTGAGGCAAAGTCTCTCCTCAGACTTATGGGCTCGATACCGCAAGTGAGTTTGGAATCGTCGACAATTCTCACAGCCCGTCGTTGAACCGAGTCAAAAGGGCCAGGCTGGTATCCGGGTGCACCTGCCCAGAGATGGCAGCAGTACTCCATATGGGGCCGAACTTGCGACTTGTAAAGTAACAACCTTTGCCCCGACGTGAAGTACTGCTTCGCTCTGTTGAGTACACCAAGTTTTTTGGACGCCAGCTTCACCTTATTTTGTAAATGATCTCGGAACTGAACATCGCTGGAGATGTCGACACCAAGGATCCCAATGCTCTTGGAGATGGAGAGGGGAGTGTTTTGGAATTGTGGGACCACAGTGAATGGAGTTTTCTTAGCGGTGAACGCGCACACTTGTGTCTTTGTAGGGTTGAATCGGACCAAGTTTACCCGTCCCCAGTCAGAGACCTGGGACAGTGTGGTCTCGATTTGAGACACAAGTTCTCCGCGGTTTTCCTCCACAACGGAACGAGGGATGTTTGCACGACCCGTGTAAAAAGCGTCTCCAGTACTGTCATCTGCATAGCAATGTATGTTGTTGATGTCCAACATGTCATTGATATGCAGTAGAAACAGCGTAGGAGACAGCACAGAGCCTTGCGGGACACCAGCATTAATGTCCATGCTATCCGAGCAACTACCGTCAACTACGGTTCGTATGCGTCTGCCGGACAAAAACCTAGCCACCCATTTGCACAAACCCTCGGGCACTCCGTAAGATGTCAACTTCGATAGAAGACCGCGGTGCCAGACCCGATCGAACGCCTTCGCTATGTCCAGGCTACATGCCAATGCCTCCCCCTGACTCTCAATGGCTAGTGCCCATCGGTGTGTGAGATACACTAGAAGGTCACAAGTCGAGCGACCGTGGCGAAAGCCATATTGACGGTCACTGACCAGATCGTGTTCTTCTAGGTATCTTAGAAGCTGTGTGTTGATCACACGCTCCATCACCTTAGAGAGGAGAGAGGTAATAGCGATAGGCCTGTAATTCGATGGATCTGATCTATCGCCCTTTTTGGGCACCGGGTGCACACTCGCAGTCTTCCATGAAGACGGAAATTGCCTAGTGTGGTAGGAAAGCGCGAAGAGGCGCGTGAGTACAGGACATAACTCAGGAGCACACTGCTTAAGCACCACTGCTGGTATACCGTCTGTCCCACTCGACTTATGAACGTCTAAAGAGAGCAACGCCCGCCTGACCTCCCGCTGCGTTATGGAGATTTCCGGCATGGTCTTACCGCACCACGGTATAGTAGGTGGTACAGCGCCTTCATCGTTCATATTACAAGATACGCGAAAAACTTATATTCTGCTCAGAGAAATAGGTTTTTACCTATTTAATTATTTTTTTTAGGATTTTGGTTATGTTTTGAAAGATAGACAATTGTTAAAAAGCCATTTAAATATTTTTACTTTATGGAAACCATAGCATAACTAGACTTTATGACAGTAAGACGTTGCGATATTAAAAATTGTTAGTATTAAAAAAATAAGAAGTTTCTTATTTTCGTTTTAAATTGCTAAAATACCGCAGGAAGTTCATCAAAGCGTCTACATATCATTATATATGTTACTAATTTTGAACTAGTATTTAATAGTTTAAAAAACATTATGTTATGTGTTACTGCCTGTTCACAAATTTTCGAATACTTTAAGTGGGTCAGCGCTCGCTCGAGCTCCATTTTCATATTAGCAGTTAGATAATTTTTGTTGGAACTTTCTTCATCTTTTTTTTTTAATTATTTCTCAACAAAATTGTTTGTTATAACGTAGGCGAGCCTAAAGATAATACATATATTGCAAAATGTGATTGGAAGTTTGTAAAGAAATCCATCACGTTGACAGCTACATATAGCATAGTCTTACATAGGTATTGTATGGGTATATTATACACTTAGGCAGGGTTGAACTAAGTAACTTTAACGTTCACCAGTCGTCAAAAGTTGGAGATTTTATGAAAATTTGCATAGTCAGCTATTTTTTAAATTAACCGGCCCAGTCAAAGTTCAGCAAATCACCTCACGATAGAAACTTCCATACAATCTCCCAATTTTAGCGACTGGTTAACGTCAAAGTAGTTTCCTAAAGTTGAAGCACGATAGTTCCTAATAAAATCCGATCCCATTAACAATAAATAAAAGTTAGAGCAAATACATACATGCATACGAAGATATCTACATGATGTTCATAATATTTCGAAACGCTGCTTAGGCGACGGGATTCGTGTTTCTGCCATTGTATTTTAGTAATTAGTGTATTTAAATCATTTTCGCAGCTGGAAACAACGGCAACAGTGTAGCCGTTAACACTTTTACATCGACTCGAGCAAATGGTAAGTTAAGATTTTAAATATATAAGAGAATAAAACATGTATTCTTATCCAAGGTATAAATGAATGTTTAATGTATGTTTATGCCTTATGTTTGATAAAATTGTTTTTACTCGTATGCCTATATCTATGCAGAACTTTGTTTCGCTTTGGTTTAGGTACAGTATATACAATATTTTTAATAAAATCTTATAGTAAGTTAACTTCTTTATTATTTTAGAATAAAATATATAGGATTGGTAATATATAAATACTGGAAGCATTCACTGTTCAACCCAACTATTTGACATTAAAATCACTGACTACTCCTTCAGGGACAATTTTCGTGTTTTTTATTTTATAAATTGATTAACCTTTCAAAACATTTCCGCAGCTGGAAGCAATGGCAATACTGTTGTCGTAAACAGTATTACAACAGGTCAAGCAAATGGTAAGTTAAGATTATACTTTTAGAAGATAATTAAATACCTATGCATGCTTATCCAAGGTATAAATTACTAATAATATGTAAGTATGTTTAGTATAAACCTATATAGTAGGTTTAATATAATGTTGTTACCAATGTGTCATTCTGTGAGTAGAACTTTTATACAAGTTTAGTTTACAGTAATTCAATATGTGTTACACAATCTAATAGTAAATTAACTTCGTTATCGGTTCTTAATTAGGCTAATAAAGGGAATGTTACAAAATAAATTAATTAGTTACCCCTATTACTTTTGTAACAAAAAAGGTACTATAAGCAAAGTAAAAAAAATTAGAATAATAAATTTGGACGTATCACACAGCGCCATTTGGTCCCAAACTAAGCAAAGTTTGTACTCTCAAAACCAAGCAACGTATACAAATACTTATATAACATTTTTTTGTAAATAAATACATATAATACATAAATACACCCAGACCCAAGACAAACACAAGTGCTTACCACATAAATATTTGTACAGTTTGCGAATCAAAACTACCCCCTTTGCACGACAATCAATCACTGTTCATCCAAAGTATTTGACCAATATAACTGATGGCTTCTTGTGGAGGTTCTATTTTCAAATAACTTATTAAAATTTTAAACATTTCTGCAGCTGGAAGCAATGCCTCGAATAACAATACAATGGTGTCACCAAATAGTGGAACACCTACCAACACTGGTAATAGTTACAACACGGTTATGCCAACTGTAACAAAAAACGGCGGTACAGCAACGCCAGGAAACGGAGCATCAAACAACACCAACAGTAACGGCACTACAACTCCAAATGGCAGTTCTCCTTACAACACAAATGGATCACCGAATAGTGGAACACCGACCAACACTGGCAATAGCAACGTCACGGTCACCTCATCTGTTACGCCCAACAGCGGTACAGCAACGCCAGGAAACGGAGCATCAAACAACACCAACAGTAACGGCACTACAACTCCAAATGGCAGTTCTCCTTACAACACAAATGGATCACCGAATAGTGGAACACTGACCAACACTGGCAATAGCAACGTCACGGTCATCTCATCTGTTACGCCTAACAGCGGTACAGCAACGCCAGGAAACGAAGCATCAAACAACACCAACAGTAACGGCACTACAAATCCAAATGGCAGTTCTCCTTACAACACAAATGGATCACCGAATAGTGGAACACCGACCAACACTGGCAATAGCAACGTCACGGTCACCTCATCTGTTACGCCCAACAGCGGTACAGCAACGCCAGGAAACGGAGCATCAAACAACACCAACAGTAACGGCTCTACAACTCCAAATGGCAATTCTCCTTACAACACAAATGGATCACCGAATAGTGGAACACCGACCAACACTGGCAATAGCAACTTCACGGTCACCTCATCTGTTACGCCCAACAGCGGTACAGCAACGCCAGGAAACGGAGCATCAAACAACACCAACAGTAACGGCACTACAACTCCAAATGGCAGTTCTCCTTACAACACAAATGGATCACCGAATAGTGGAACACTGACCAACACTGGCAATAGCAACGTCACGGTCATCTCATCTGTTACGCCTAACAGCGGTACAGCAACGCCAGGAAACGGAGCATCAAACAACACCAACAGTAACGGCACTACAAATCCAAATGGCAGTTCTCCTTACAACACAAATGGATCACCGAATAGTGGAACACCGACCAACACTGGCAATAGCAACGTCACGGTCACCTCATCTGTTACGCCCAACAGCGGTACAGCAACGCCAGGAAACGGAGCATCAAACAACACCAACAGTAACGGCTCTACAACTCCAAATGGCAATTCTCCTTACAACACAAATGGATCACCGAATAGTGGAACACCGACCAACACTGGCAATAGCAACTTCACGGTCACCTCATCTGTTACGCCCAACAGCGGTACAGCAACGCCAGGAAACGGAGCATCAAACAACACCAACAGTAACGGCACTACAACTCCAAATGGCAGTTCTCCTAACAACACAACTGGATCAGCGAATAGTGGAACACCAAACAACACTGGCAATAGCAACATCACGGTTACCTCATCTGTTGCGCCCAACAGCGGTACAGCAACGCCAGGAAACGGAGCATCAAACAACACCAACAGTAACGGCACTACAACTCCAAATGGCAATTCTCCTTACAACACAAATGGATCACCGAATAGTGGAACACCGACCAACACTGGCAATAGCAACGTCACGGTCACCTCATCTGTTACGCCCAACAGCGGTACAGCAACGCCAGGAAACGGAGCATCAAACAACACCAACAGTAACGGCACTACAACTCCAAATGGCAGTTCTCCTAACAACACAACTGGATCAGCGAATAGTGGAACACCAAACAACACTGGCAATAGCAACATCACGGTTACCTCATCTGTTGCGCCCAACAACGGTACAGCAACGCCAGGAAACGGAGCATCAAACTACACCAACAGTAACGGCACTACATCTCCAAATGGCAGTTTTCCTAACAACACAACTGGATCAGCGAATAGTGGAACACCAAACAACACTGGCAATAGTAATAATAATAACAACGGCAACACTGTAAACGTTAACACGATTTCAACGGTTCAAGCAAATGGTAAGTAAATAATATGATTTTTAATCTATATACTCATTGTTTGTATTCTAATTCTTCTATGTATGAATATGTCAGTATGCATACCCAATGTGTACACTTAGCTGCAAAATTGTATGGTACCTCAAATTCTATTATCTAATCTAATAATTGAAAGTTCGAGTAGCTCCACTAAGAACAGTGTGTTTTGCTTTACCTTAAGATATAAATAAGATAATATTCTACTATCAGAATATAAATCGTTCATGAATTGGTGACGCTTATTGAGCTGGTCTGCACTATGTCAAGTTGTTGTGTTGTAGTGTCAAGTATATCATTAAAGTTATTGCGCTGGCTTCTACATAATAAGCACTATTTGCTCGGCTGGGTAGTCTGATTAGTTCACCCGGGTCTGCCGCACTTATCCACCCCCACATGTTACACATGGACTCCATATTGCGCACTATGTGAGCACTATTATGTCGTATATTTTTGCCACGCCACTAATTTAGACGTCCATGTTGGCTGGATTTTAAAAGTCTTTGCATCAGTTAAGATGACATTACTCCAATAGAAATCTAAGTTTTTCGAACAGAACTCATACTTTGCCCTTTGATGATTTTCCGTCAGCAAGGGTTTAACAGCATGCCTACGATAATGCAGACCCTCACTTTGAAGAACACGACAAACAGTATCCACACTTGTGTTAAATCAACCGATGTAGTGGTTTGTCGTCACGAATCCATTTTCTTCATACTCCCTCATCATGGCTTCACGTTGTGGTGTGTCTATGAGCCGTGGCCTACCTGTTCTGTGACGGTGGAGCAAAGGTCATTCCTCTTCGAATCGCCACCTGCCACCCAGCAGAAGAGTCTTTTTAAGAATTTAATAATCTTGGTTTGGAGATTTGTGACATTGACAAAATAATAAATAATAACGAATGCGTCTTCATAGTTGAATCGGCTTTACAGGTGACGCAGCGCCGTTTATTAAGATTTTATTATATCAGTCCCTTTTTAGCGCACTGTGCATATAAGTTGGTGAATTTATGTTTTTGAGACCGATGATCTTATGATACAACTATACCAATATGAAAAATATTTTTCGGTTACCTTCCACAATAAGCGGTCAGCTGATTAAAAACAGTTTTTTTTTCACAGTGGACTGGTATTTCCTAAGATAAGTTAGTTCAAACAAACATACTCTAAAAGCTGGTGCGAGAAACAGGTGAAACCGGTAGCAAAAGCTAGTTATCATTATAAAGAGAGAAAGTAACTAAAGGATTCAGACGCCAGAAAATCCAAATTTATGCAATAAGGAAAGATTTGTTTTTTAGATTAATATTTCCTGGTCGCCACAGGTCACCCGACACTCAAAGTATTAATTATGGGACAAATAATTGTATATGAAAACGTTTTTAGTAAACGTAAATCTGAATCTATGTTAGTATAGCAACTGCACTGCAACTTAACCTTACTGTTTTGACCCAGGTGACTACTTCGAGATAACTTAATTTGTCACAAAAAAAATGCTTCAGAGTAAAATTACTGCAAATATTTGTCGCGGTAAATATGTTAATCGTATAAATATATAAAATAATTTATCAACGCCGAGTCTAAACTACTAAACCTAAAATAAAATTTTGACAGTTGTATTCAATGTTGCAAATAGAGCTGCCATCCAGCGCAGTGCAGCTACGGTACTATGTTCGAAAACATTTTAAAAAAAGGTTTTAATTTATTATAAATTATTTTTAAACTTGAAACAAATTTGGTATTTTTTTTTTTTATACCACTAAGGTGGCAAACTAGCCTGCATGGTAAGCGGTCACCGTAGCCTATGGACGCTTGCAACACCAGGGGTATCACTTGCGCATGATACTTTCCTTCAGAAATCTAATAAATTCTTTCTTGAAGAACTCCATACTGTAGTCCTTGCAGAAAACCTTGGCATGGAGCTCATTCCACAACTTAAGCGTTCGCGGGAGGAAGTTTCTCTGAAACCGCACTGTACGCGACCATTTAGGTTCTAAAGTGTGAGAATGAATTCCCTGCCGATGGCGAGCGGTGCGATGATAGAAAGTAGCCGTGGGCATCATTTCGAACAATTCCTCAGAACACAACCCATTGTACAAGCGGTAGAACACACACAGTGAGGCAAAGTCTCTCCTCAGACTTAAGGGCTCGATACCGCAAGTGAGTTTGGAATCGTCGACAATTCTCACAGCCCGTCGTTGAACCGAGTCAAAAGGGCCAGGCTGGTATCCGGGTGCACCTGCCCAGAGATGGCAGCAGTACTCCATATGGGGCCGAACTTGCGACTTGTAAAGTAACAACCTTTGCCCCGACGTGAAGTACTGCTTCGCTCTGTTGAGTACACCAAGTTTTTTGGACGCCAGCTTCACCTTATTTTGTAAATGATCTCGGAACTGAACATCGCTGGAGATGTCGACACCAAGGATCCCAATGCTCTTGGAGATGGAGAGGGGAGTGTTTTGGAATTGTGGGACCACAGTGAATGGAGTTTTCTTAGCGGTGAACGCGCACACTTGTGTCTTTGTAGGGTTGAATCGGACCAAGTTTACCCGTCCCCAGTCAGAGACCTGGGACAGTGTGGTCTCGATTTGAGACACAAGTTCTCCGCGGTTTTCCTCCACAACGGAACGAGGGATGTTTGCACGACCCGTGTAAAAAGCGTCTCCAGTACTGTCATCTGCATAGCAATGTATGTTGTTGATGTCCAACATGTCATTGATATGCAGTAGAAACAGCGTAGGAGACAGCACAGAGCCTTGCGGGACACCAGCATTAATGTCCATGCTATCAGAGCAACTACCGTCAACTACGGTTCGTATGCGTCTGCCGGACAAAAACCTAGCCACCCATTTGCACAAACCCTCGGGCACTCCGTAAGATGTCAACTTCGATAGAAGACCGCGGTGCCAGACCCGATCGAACGCCTTCGCTATGTCCAGGCTACATGCCAATGCCTCCCCCTGACTCTCAATGGCTAGTGCCCATCGGTGTGTGAGATACACTAGAAGGTCACCAGTCGAGCGACCGTGGCGAAAGCCATATTGACGGTCACTGACCAGATCGTGTACTTCTAGGTATCTTAGAAGCTGTGTGTTGATCACACGCTCCATCACCTTAGAGAGGAGAGAGGTAATAGCGATAGGCCTGTAATTCGATGGATCTGATCTATCGCCCTTTTTGGGCACCGGGTGCACATTCGCAGTCTTCCATGGAGACGGAAATTGCCTAGTGTGGTAGGAATGCGCGAAGAGGCGCGTGAGTACAGGACATAACTCAGGAGCACACTGCTTAAGCACCACTGCTGGTATACCGTCTGTCCCACTCGACTTATGAACGTCTAAAGAGAGCAACGCCCGCCTGACCTCCCGCTGCGTTATGGAGAGAGAAAAACTTATATTCTGCTCAGAGAAATAGGTTTTTACCTATTTAATTATTTTTTTTAGGATTTTGGTTATGTTTTGAAAGATAGACAATTGTTAAAAAGCCATTTAAATATTTTTACTTTATGGAAACCATAGCATAACTAGACTTTATGACAGTAAGACGTTGCGATATTAAAAATTGTTAGTATTAAAATAATAAGAAGTTTCTTATTTTCGTTTTAAATTGCTAAAATACCGCAGGAAGTTCATCAAAGCGTCTACATATCATTATATATGTTACTAATTTTGAACTAGTATTTAATAGTTTAAAAAACATTATGTTATGTGTTACTGCCTGTTCACAAATTTTCGAATACTTTAAGTGGGTCAGCGCTCGCTCGAGCTCCATTTTCATATTAGCAGTTAGATAATTTTTGTTGGAACTTTCTTCATCTTTTTTTTTAATTATTTCTCAACAAAAATTTGTGTTATAACGTAGGCGAAAGATAATACATATATTGCAAAATGTGGCTGGAAGTTTGTATAGATCAATCCATCACGTTGACAGCTAAATATAGCATAGTCTTATATAGGTATGGTATGGGTATATTATACACTAGCCATGGACTAAGTAACTCCGGACAAAGATTAAATATGTCACATATCATTCCGATTAAAGTTACATAATCCGCTTCGCATATCCATATCTGCTAAATATATCCGCGGAAATATTTAATTTTCTGGCACACCGCGGTCAAATGAATCCTCGGATCGATTTCGTACCTTTCAATCACGAGTGCACAAATCGTTAGTATATCCCTCGCTTGTTATAGATAGATACTATTTGATATCCCTTAATACTTAATAGGCTTAAGACTATCAATCAAATAGTTATGAATAAACATATTTGATTGGCGTATTTAAAAATCAAATAGTATGGACAATGATTATCTGTTATAATTTACATAATTTTCTTTTTTTTTTTTGTTTTGTTTTTATTCCTTTTTTCTCGGGCTTTTTTTGACTAGTCATTTCTTAGGAACCCTACCAGGAAAGTAAACGATAATAATTATTTATAAACAAACACTCATCAAATACGCTAGTAATCATTGACACTTATATTATATTTTTCTAACAGATATTCACGCGCACGTCACTAAACAGAGGTTATAACTTAAAACTATTGTGTCATGCTCTCTCAAAGTCTCTGCGGTGGTGGCATGTGCGTCGGGTCGTTACGTTCCCTAAAACATGGTTGAGCGAAGCGATGGCTGATTCATGTGTCATACTTGTTAACGGGTGCCACTGTGGAGGCTGGTCTGCTCTTGCAAACTTCTTTGTATTCTTAGTATTCGGTCATCGGTGTAGGATTTCAACGGCAACTCCTCAGTTACTAAACGAATAATACTTGACGTTTTTAAGTAGCTTATGTCCTTATCCAGGACTCAAAACTACCTGCATGCCAAATTTCATCTTGATCGGTACAGTGGTTTCACCGCGAAAAGGTAACAGACAGATTTACTTTCGCATTTATAATATTTATATTTATATTATATTCATGGATAGTATGAATAATTTTTAATATATGTAAATATATGTATGTACATATGATTGTGCAAAAATTTAATTATGATGGCGCTAATGCCACTAGTACTATTAAATATCGGAATTCTCTTAAATATCTAAATTCCCTCTCTCAATTAACGATATTTGACGCTTCACATGGTGCGCCCCCTATGCTACATAAAAACAAAAAAAAATTAAAATGTTTGGCTTTGTTTTAGTAGCTTACTTACTTATTTTTTATTATCTATTGTATTGGTACATATTGTATACTCTTTAGCTAATTATCAAAGTATTGTATTACTACTTTAAATGGAACTTCTTACCAGCTCTTTTTGGCAGAAATTAACATTGTTTACATTGTATTGACGATTCAAAAGTGTTCTTAGAAACCGACTTCAATAAAGTTTGATTTGAGTTTGAGTTTATTGAAGTAAGTACTAATCTATAGTATGTACATACCTACGTAAACAAACAATTGAATTGAAGACAAAAAACGTCCACTTAATTAATAAGCGGTTTAAGTGGTTTTTAGCGTATTGCACGGAAATTCGTATCCCATTGCATATACATTGGATTTAGCAGGCGTGATTTTAAAAAGCCCTGAGATCGCTTATAAGCAAGACACGAAAACGTTACTATTTCGCTCTCTAGTTTCAACGCTAGCTCTGTCTCTCTCTCACCTTTAGTGATATGCGTGCATCGCTATACAGCCGCTCCGCATCACGGACACGGGCGACACGCTCCGCTGTTTATTTGGATTGGTTCGTTAACTCCCTGGATATAGGACATGTTTATTTCCTGCAACGTGAAGGAGTTGTAACATATCCGGCCTCAGATATATATCCAAAGATATAGTTATGTCCGGAGTTACCCAAGGCTATTATACACTTAGGCAGGGTTGAACTAAGTAACTTTAACGTTAACCAGTCGTCAAAAATGGGAGATTTTATAAAAATTTGCATTTCAGCTATTTTTAAAATTAACCGGCCAAGTCAAAGTTCAGCAAATCACCTGATGATAGAAATTTCCATACAATCTCGCAATTTTAGCGACTGGTTAACTTCAAAGTTAGTTAGCGGAACCCAGCCTATGATATTCCTTAAGTTGAAGCACAATACTTCTTAATGAAATCCGATCCCATTAACAATTAATAAAAGTTAGAGCAAATACATACATGCATACGAAGATATCTACATGATGTTCATAATATTTCGAAACGCTACTTTTGGGGACGGGATTCGTGTTTTTCCCATTGTATTTTAGTAATTAGTATATTTAAATCATTTTCGCAGCTGGAAACAACGGCAACACTGTAGGCTTAGTTAGGCTAGGTAGGCTAGTTAATACTTTTAAAACGACTCGAGCAAATGGTAAGTTAAGATTTTAAATATATAAGAGAATAAAACATATAGTCTAATCCAAGGTATAAATGAATGTTTAATGTATGTTTATGCTTTATGATTGATAAAATTGTTTTTACTCGTATGCATATCTCTATGCAGAACTTTGTTTCGCTTTAGTTTACAGTAATACAATATGCGTAATAAAATCTTACTGTAAATTAACTTCTTAATCGGCACGGTGGTAAGAATAAATTACTAACTAGAGGCTATTTAGAAGCCAAATGCCAAAGGCTTAGGTAAGGCGGAAGGCTTTAATGACTTTAATTAGAAATTTCGGTACCGCCCATGTTACACAATGTTTTTCATCACAATTGGGAGAAAATTAATAAAAATATGATATGAATGAATAAATAAATCTCCAAAACACAATAGAAATGGTGCTAATAGTGATAATTACAGGTGCCGCAGCGCCGTTTATTAAGATCTTATTATATCAGTCCCTTTTTAGCGCACTGTGCATATAAGTTGGTGAATTTATGTTTTTGAAACCGATGATCTTATGATACAACTATACCAATATGAAAAATATTTTTCGGTTACCTTCCACAATAAGCGGTCAGATGATTCAAAACAGATTTTTTTTCACAGTGGACTGGTATTTCCTAAGATAAGTTACTTCAAACAAACAAACTCTAAAAGCTGGTGCGAGAAACAGGTGAAACCGGTAGCAACAGCTAGTTATTATTATAAAGAGCGAAAGTAACTAACGGATTCAGACGCCAGAAAATCTAAATTTATGCAATAAGGAAAGATTTGTTTTTTAGATTAATATTTCGTGGTCGCCACAGGATACCCGACACTTAAAGTATTAATTATGGGACAAATATTTGTATAGGAAAACGTTTTCAGTAAACGTAAATCTAAATCTATGTTAGTATAGCAACAGGTTAAGTTGCAACCTTACTTTTTTGACCCAGGTGACTACTTCGAGATAACTTAATTTGTCACAAAAAAAATGCTTCAGAGTAAAATTACTGCAAATATTTGTCGCGGTAAATATGTTAATCGTATAAATATATTAAATAATTTATCAACGCCGAGTCTAAACTACTAAACCTAAAAATAAAATTTTGACAGTAGTTGTTTCATGAAATTTATGTTTTTTTTGATACTAGGTATTTTCTCGTCATTATAAACCATTCTAATTCAATGTTGCAAATAGAGCCGCCATCCAGCGCAGTGCAGCTACGGTACTATGTTCGAAAACATTTTTAAAAAAGGTTTTAATTTATTATAAATTATTTTTAAACTTGAAACAAATTCGGTATTACAAGATACGCGAAAAACTTGTATTCTGCTCAGAGAAATAGGTTTTTTTTTTTTTATACCACTAAGGTGGCAAACAAGCCTGCATGGTAAGCGGTCACCGTAGCCTATGGACGCTTGCAACACCAGGGGTATCACTTGCGCATGATACTTTTCTTCAGAAATCTAATAACTTCTTTCTTGAAGAACTCCATACTGTAGTCCTTGCAGAAAACCTTGGCAGGGAGCTCATTCCACAACTTAAGCGTTCGCGGGAGGAAGTTTCTCTGAAACCGCACTGTACGCGACCATTTAGGTTCTAAAGTGTGAGAATGAATTCCCTGCCGATGGCGAGCGGTGCGATGGTAGAAAGTAGCCGTGGGCATCATTTCGAACAATTCCTCAGAACACAACCCATTGTACAAGCGGTAGAACACACACAGTGAGGCAAAGTCTCTCCTCAGATTTAAGGGCTCGATACCGCAAGTGAGTTTGGAATCGTCGACAATTCTCACAGCCCGTCGTTGAACCGAGTCAAAAGGGCCAATCTGGTGTCCGGGTGCACCTGCCCAGAGATGGCAGCAGCACTCCATATGGGGCCGAACTTGCGACTTGTAAAGTAACAACCTTTGCCCCGACGTGAAGTACTGCTTCGCTCTGTTGAGTACACCAAGTTTTTTGGACGCCAGCTTCACCTTATCTTGTGAATGATCTCGGAACTGAACATCGCTGGAGATGTCGACACCAAGGATCCCAATGCTCTTGGAGATGGAGAGGGGAGTGTTCTGGAATTGTGGGACCACAGTGAATGGAGTTTTCTTAGCGGTGAACGCGCACACTTGTGTCTTTGTAGGGTTGAATCGGACCAAGTTTACCCGTCCCCAGTCAGAGACCTGGGACAGTGCGGTCTCGATTTGAGACACAAGTTCTCCGCGGTTTTCCTCCACAACAGAACGAGGGATGTTTGCACGACCCGTGTAAAAAGCGTCTCCAGTACTGTCATCTGCATAGCAATGTATGTTGTTCATGTCCAACATGTCATTGATATGCAGTAGAAACAGCGTAGGAGACAGCACAGAGCCTTGCGGGACACCAGCATTAATGTCCATGCTATCAGAGCAACTACCGTCAACTACGGTTCGTATGCGTCTGCCGGACAAAAACCTAGCCACCCATTTGCACAAACCCTCGGGCACTCCGTAAGATGTCAACTTCGATAGAAGACCGCGGTGCCAGACCCGATCGAACGCCTTCGCTATGTCCAGGCTACATGCCAATGCCTCCCCCTGACTCTCAATGGCTAGTGCCCATCGGTGTGTGAGATACACTAGAAGGTCACCAGTCGAGCGACCGTGGCGAAAGCCATATTGACGGTCACTGACCAGATCGTGTACTTCTAGGTATCTTAGAAGCTGTGTGTTGATCACACGCTCCATCACCTTAGAGAGGAGAGAGGTAATAGCGATAGGCCTGTAATTCGATGGATCTGATCTATCGCCCTTTTTGGGCACTGGGTGCACATTCGCAGTCTTCCATGAAGACGGAAATTGCCTAGTGTGGTAGGAAAGCGCGAAGAGGCGCGTTAGTACAGGACATAACTCAGGAGCACACTGCTTAAGCACCACTGCTGGTAAACCGTCTGGCCCACTCGACTTATGAACATCTAAAGAGAGCAACGCCCGCCTGACCTCCCGCTGCGTTATGGAGATTTCCGGCATGGTCTTACCGCACCACGGTATAGTAGGTGGTACAGCGCCTTCATCGTTCATATTACAAGATACGCGAAAAACTTATATTCTGCTCAGAGAAATAGGTTTTTACCTATTTAATTATTTTTTTTAGGATTTTGGTTATGTTTTGAAAGATAAAAAGTTGTTAAAAAGCCATTTAAATATTTTTACTTTATGGAAACCGTAGCATAACTAGACTTTATGACAGTAAGACGTTGCGATATTAAAAATTGTTAGTATTAAAAAAATAAGAAGTTTATTATTTTCGTTTTAAATTGCTAAAATACCGCTGGAAGTTCATCGAAGCGTCTACATATCATTATATATGTTACTAATTTTGAACTAGAATTTAATAGTTTAAAAAACATTATGTTATGTGTTACTGCCTGTTCACAAATTTTCGAATACTTTAAGTGGGTCAGCGCTCGCTCGAGCTCCATTTTCATATTAGCAGTTAGATAATTTTTGTTGGAACTTTCTTCATCTTTTTTTTTATTATTTCTCAACAAAAATGTTTGTTATAACGTAGGCGAGCCTAAAGATAATACATATATAGCAAAATGTGATTGGAAGTGTATAGAAATCCATCACGTTCAAATTCAAAGTCAAATTCAATTTAATTTATTCAGTTTAGGCTACAATAATTGAGCACTTATGAATGTCACTACGCCATCGGTTCGTAAGTCTACAGGGCGGGAGACCTTGTACTGAGAAGAACCGGCAAGAAACTCAGCAAGGGCATTTCTTTTCTCCCTTTCTCTTACAGCGTCCAATTAAAATATTGGAAAATGCCCTCCCTATCATAAAAGGACACATTCCATTACAAACATAAAAAAACATGAAATATAAAGCACAAGCACAACATAAAAAAGTATCCTATATAAACAAAAGACAGTTTATGTATTCATCACTAAGAAATAATCAATGTCTTACAGTATTAATAAACAAAACAAAAAAGTAAGACTAAATACTTAGAATACAAAGAAGTATGCAACAGCAGACCAGCCTCCACAGGCGGCACCCGTTCACGAGTATGACACATGAATCAGCCATCGCTTCGCTCAACCATGTTTTAGGGAACGTAACGACCCAACACACACGCCACCACCGCAGAGAAACTTTGAGAGAGCATGACACACTCAAGCAACTCCTATAAAACTTCGATTGTACTAGTTACAATGTGTGTAGTAAAGGAACAAAATATAAGAGGAGAAGATTGGAAGGTTCGTAATGCTTTACTTTGGCTGGGCAGCTACATATAGCATAGTCTTACATAGGTATGGTATGGGTATATTATACACTTAGGCAGGGTTAAACTAAATAACTTTAACGTTAACCAGTCGTCAAAAGTTGGAGATTTTATGAAAATTGGCATAGTCAGCTATTTTTTAAATTAACCGGTCCAGTCAAAGTTCAGCAAAACACCTAACGATAGAAACTTCCATACAATCTCCCAATTTTAGCGACTGGTTAACGTCAAAGTAGTTTCCTAAAGTTGAAGCACGATAGTTTCTAATGAAATCCGATCCCATTAACAATAAATAAAAGTTAGAGCAAATACATACATGCATACGAAGATATCTACATGATGTTCATAATATTTCGAAACGCTGCTTTGGCGACGGGATTCGTGTTTCTCCCATTGTATTTTAGTAATTAGTATATTTAAATCATTTTCGCAGCTGGAAACAACGGCAACACTGTAGGCGTTAACACTATTACATCGACTCGAGCAAATGGTAAGTTAAGATTTTAAATATATAAGAGAATAAAACATGTATTCTTATCCAAGGTATAAATGAATGTTTAATGTATGTTTATGCCTTATGTTTGATAAAATTGTTTTTACTCGTATGCCTATCTCTATGCAGAACTTTGTTTCGCTTTAGTTTACAGTATATACAATATTTTTAATAAAATCTTATAGTAAGTTAAATTCTTTATCGGCACTTAGTAAGCCGATAGGGCAATGAGGAGGTTGTCACAATAGTACATAGTGTTTTAAGGGTGGTAAGAATAAAATTACTAACTAGAGGCTATTTAGAAGCCTTTAATGACATGAATTAGTAATTTCCATACCGATCGTGTTATACAATGTTTTTCATCACAATTGCGAAAAATATGATATGAATGAATAAATAAATCTCCAAAACACAATCGAATATAAGAAAAAAATATTTTTAGACATTACACACAGCGCCGTCTGCTCTCAAACTAAGCAAGCTTGTGCTATGGATACCAGACAGCGGATACAATTACATATAATACATAGAAAACACCCAGTCTCAAGACAAACACAAATAATAAAGTTTTGTCTTGTGCAGGAATAGAACCCTCGTTACCCACGGTGCCACGGACATCTGGAGAATTTATCAATAAAAAGTTTTGGCTGAATTTAAAACATTCTACTCTATACAACCATCAAACAAACATATTTAGAACACAGTATACCTTTTTTTACACTTGATAGAAATGGTGTGTCATTACTTCCCGTAGGTTCTATAAACGTGATCTTTGCGCAAAGAAAAGTAAAATATAAAAAGAAAAAGCCTGTGGGAGTAATTAAGGTCTTAGCACCCGCTTAAGCTGCACATATTGACACTGTTTACGAGTTAGTGCGATAAAAAATAAATTACTTACCTTTATCAATTTTAGAATAAAATATATAGGATTGGTAATATATAAATACTGTAAGCATTCACTGTTCAACCCAACTATTTGACATTAATATCACTGACTACGCCTTCAGGGACAATTTTCGTGTTTTTTATTTTATAAATTGATTAACCTTTCAAAACATTTCCGCAGCTGGAAGCAATGGCAATACTGTTGTCGTAAACAGTATTACAACAGGTCAAGCAAATGGTAAGTTAAGATTATACTTTTAGAAGATAATTAAATACCTATGCATTCTTATCCAAGGTATAAATTACTAATAATATGTAAGTATGTTTAGTATAAACCTATATAGTAGGTTTAATATAATGTTGTTACCAATGTGTCATTCTGTGAGTAGAACTTTTTTACAAGTTTAGTTTACAGTAATTCAATATGTGTTACACAATCTAATAGTAAATTAACTTCGTTATCGGTTCTTAATTAGGCTAATAAAGGGATTGTTACAAAATAAATTAATTAGTTACCCCTATTACTTTTGTAACAAAAAAGGTACTATAAGCAAAGTAAAAAAAATTAGAATAATAAATTTGGACGTATCACACAGCGCCATTTGGTCCCAAACTAAGCAAAGTTTGTACTCTCAAAACCAAGCAACGTATACAAATACTTATATAACATTTTTTTGTAAATAAATACATATCATACATAAATACACCCAGACCCAAGACAAACACAAGTGTTTACCACATAAATATTTGTACAGTGTGCGAATCAAAACTACACCCTCTGCACGACAATCAATCACTGTTCATCCAAAGTATTTGACCAATATAACTGATGGCTTCTTGTGGAGGTTCTATTTTCAAATAACTTATTAAAATTTTAAACATTTCTGCAGCTGGAAGCAATGCCTCGAATAACAATACAATGGTGTCACCAAATAGTGGAAAACCTACCAACACAGGTAATAGTTACAACACGGTTATGCCAACTGTAACAACAAAAGGCGGTACAGCAACGCCAGGAAACGGAGCATCAAACAACACCAACAGTAACGGCACTACAACTCCAAATGGCAGTTCTCCTTACAACATAAATGGATCACCGAATAGTGGAACACCGACCAACACTGGCAATAGCAACGTCACGGTCACCTCATCTGTTACGCCCAACAGCGGTACAGCAACGCCAGGAAACGGAGCATCAAACAACACCAACAGTAACGGCACTACAACTCCAAATGGCAGTTCTCCTTACAACACAAATGGATCACCGAATAGTGGAACACCGACCAACACTGGCAATAGCAACGTCACGGTCACCTCATCTGTTACGCCTAACAGCGGTACAGCAACGCCAGGAAACGGAGCATCAAACAACACCAACAGTAACGGCACTACAACTCCAAATGGCAGTTCTCCTTACAACACAAATGGATCACCGAATAGTGGAACACCGACCAACACTGGCAATAGCAACGTCACGGTCAACTCATCTGTTACGCCCAACAGCGGTACAGCAACGCCAGGAAACGGAGCATCAAACAACACCAACAGTAACGGCTCTACAACTCCAAATGGCAATTCTCCTTACAACACAAATGGATCACCGAATAGTGGAACACCGACCAACACTGGCAATAGCAACGTCACGGTCACCTCATCTGTTACGCCCAACAGCGGTACAGTAACGCCAGGAAACGGAGCATCAAACAACACCAACAGTAACGGCACTACAACTCCAAATGGCAGTTCTAACAACACAACTGGATCAGCGAATAGTGGAACACCAAACAACACTGGCAATAGCAACATCACGGTTACCTCATCTGTTGCGCCCAACAACGGTACAGCAACGCCAGGAAACGGAGCATCAAACTACACCAACAGTAACGGCACTACATCTCCAAATGGCAGTTCTCCTAACAACACAACTGGATCAGCGAATAGTGGAACACCAAACAACACTGGCAATAGTAATAATAATAACAACGGCAACACTGTAAACGTTAACACGATTTCAACGGTTCAAGCAAATGGTAAGTAAAGAATATGATTTTTAATCTTTGTACTCATTGTTTGTATTCTAATTGTTCTATGTATGAATATGTCAGTATGCATACCCAATGTGTACACTTAGCTGCAAAATTGTATGTTACCTCAAATTCTATTATCGTTCTCGTTCACAAAACTAGATGTCGTGGTTAACAGAATTAGTAAGAATAACGTTTGCTACAGTAAGACGATCAATATTTCGACCATTTAATACATTAATCGCTAGCTCAAATTGTCGAGGCCCCGAGTCTCATTGACATGGTGCGTCTAGTGCCCGACGCAACATTTGAATCTGGTAGACTCTGTGGGTTCAGTAATGTTTTTTTTTTTATAATTTTGTTTTGTTTTTATTGTATTATATATGTTAGGTGTATATGTAAGATCAAACGAGGCGGCTTCATTGCGTTTTGCAATTTTGACAATTCTGTAGTTTTGATTACTTATCAATAATTGAAAGTTCGAGTAGCTCCACTACAAACAGTTTGTTTTGCTTTACCTTAAGATATAAATAAGATAATATTCTACTTTCAGAATATAAATCGTTCATTAATTAGTGACGCTTATTGAGCTGGTCTGCACTATGTCAAGTTGTTGTGTTGTAGTGTCAAGTATATCATTAAAGTTATTGCGCTGGCTTCTACATAATAAGCACTATTTGCTCGGCTGGGTAGTCTGATAGTTCACCCGGGTCTGCCGCACTTATCCACCCCCACATGTTACACATGGACTCCATATTGCGCACTATGTGAGCACTATTATATCGTGTATTTTTTCGACGCCACAAATTTAGACGTCCATGTTGGCTGGATTTCAAAGTCTTTGCATCAGTTAAGATGACATCACTCCAATAGAAATCTAAGTTTTTCGAACAGAACTCATACTTTGCCCTTTTATGATTTTCCGTCAGCAAGGGTTTAACAGCATGCCTACGATAATGCAGACCCTCACTTTGAAGAACACGACAAACAGTATCCACACTTGTGTTAAATCAACCGATGTAGTGGATTGTCGTCACGAATCCATTTTCCTTATACTCCCTCATCATGGCTTCACGTTGTGGTGTGTCTATGAGCCGTGGCCTACCTGTTCTGTGACGGTGAAGCAAAGGTCATTCCTCTTCGAATCGCCACCTGCCACCCAGCAGAAGAGTCTTTTTAAGAATTTAATAATCTTGGTTTGGAGATTTGTGACATTGACAAAATAATAAATAATAACGAATGCGTCTTCATAGTTGAATCGGCTTTACAGGTGACGCAGCGCCGTTTATTAAGATCTTATTATATCAGTCCCTTTTTAGCGCACTGTACATATAAGTTGGAGAATTTATCTTTTTGAAATCAAAGTATTAATTATGGGACAAATAATTGTATAGAAAAACGTTTTCAGTAAACGTAAATCTAAATCTATGTTAGTATAGCAACTGCACTGCAACTTAACCTTACTTTTTTGACCCAGGTGACTACTTCGAGATAACTTAATTTGTCACAAAAAAAAAAGGTTCAGAGTAAAATTACTGCAAATAATTGTCGCGGTAAATATGTTAATCGTATAAATATATAAAATAATTTATCAACGCCGAGTCTAAACTACTAAACCTAAAATAAAATTTTGGCAGTAGTTGTTTTATAAAATTTATGTTTTTTTTGATACTAGGTATTTTCTCTTCTATATAAACCATTCTAATTCAATGTTGCAAATTGAGCTGCCATCCAGCGCAGTGCAGCTACGGTTCTATGTTCGAAAACATTTTAAAAAAAGGTTTTAATTAATTATAAATTATTTTTAAACTTGAAACAAATTCGGTATTACAAGATACGCGAAAAACTTATATTCTGTTTAGAGAAATAGGTTTTTACCTATTTAATTTCTTTTTTAGGATTTTGGATATGTTTTGGAAGTTAGACAATTGTTAAAAAGCCATTTAAATATTTTTACTTTATGGAAACCGTAGCATAACTAGACTTTATGACGTTGCGATATTAAAAATTGTTATTATTAAAAAAATAAGAAGTAAGAAGAAGTTTCTTATTTTAGTTTTAAATTGCTAAAATACCGCAGGAAGTTCATCGAAGCGTCTACATATAATTATATATGTTACTAATTTTAAACTTGTATTTAATAGTTTAATAAACATTATGTTATGTGTTACTGCCTGTTCACAAATTTTCGAATACTTTAAGTGGGTCAGCGCTCGCTCGAGCTCCATTTTCATATTAGCAATTAGATAATTTTTGTTGGAACTTTCTTCATCTTTTTTTTTAATTATTTCTCAACAAAAATTTTTGTTATAACGTAGGCGAGCCTAAAGATAATACATATATTGCAAAATGTGATTCGAAGTTTGTAAAGAAATCCATCACGTTGACAGCTACATATAGCATAGTCTTACATAGGTATGGTATGGGTATATTATACACTTAGGCAGGGTTGAACTAAGTAACTTTAACGTTAACCAGTCGTAAAAAGTTGGATGTTTTATAAAAATTTGCATAGTCAGCTATTTTTTAAATTAACCGGCCCAGTCAAAGTTCAGCAAATCACCTCACGATAGAAAATTCCATACAATCTCCCAATTTTAGCGACTGGTTAACGTCAAAGTAGTTTCCTAAAGTTGAAGCACGATAGTTCCTAATGAAATCCGATACCATTAACAATAAATAAAAGTTAGAGCAAATACATACATGCATACGAAGATATCTACATGATGTGCATAATATTTCGAAACGCTGCTTTGGCGACGGGATTCGTGTTTCCGCCATTGTATTTTAGTAATTAGTATATTTAAATCATTTTCGCAGCTGGAAACAACGGCAACACTGTAGGCGTTAACACTATTACATCGACTCGAGCAAATGGTAAGTTAAGATTTTAAATATATAAGAGAATAAAACATGTATTCTTATCCAAGGTATAAATGAATGTTTAATGTATGTTTATGCCTTATGTTTGATAAAATTGTTTTTATTCGTATGCCTATCTCTATGCAGAACTTTGTTTCGCTTTAGTTTACAGTATATACAATATTTTTAATAAAATCTTATAGTAAGTTAACATCTTTATCGGCACTTAGTAAGCCGATAGGGCAATGAGGAGGTTGTCACAATAGTACATAGTGTTTTAAGGGTGGTAAGAATAAAATTACTAACTAGAGACTATTTAGAAGCCTTTAATGACTTGAATTAGTAATTTCCGTACCGATCGTGTTATACAATGTTTTTCATCACAATTGCTAAAAATATGATATGAATGAATAAATAAATCTCCAAAACACAATCGAATATAAGAAATAAATATTTTTAGACATTACACACAGCACCGTCTGGTCTCAAACTAAGCAAGCTTGTGCTATGGATACCAGACAGCGGATACAATTACATATAATACATGGAAAATACCCAGTCTCAAGAGAAACACAAATAATAAAGTTTTGTCTTGTGCAGGAATCGAACCCTCGTTACCCACGGTGCCACGGACATCTGGAGAATTTATCAATTAAAAGTTTTGGCTGAATTTAAAACATTCTACTCTATACAACCATCAAACAAACATATTTAGAACACAGTATACCTTTTTTTACACTTGATAGAAATGGCGTGTCATTACTTCCCGTAGGTTCTATAAACGTGATCTTTGCGCAAAGAAAAGTAAAATATAAAAAGAAAAAGCCTGTGGGAGTAATTAAGGTTTTAGCACCCGCTTCAGCTGCACATATTAACACTGTTTACGAGTTAGTGCGATAAAAAATAAATTACTTACCTTTATCAATTTTAGAATAAAATATATAGGATTGGTAATATATAAATACTGGAAGCATTCACTGTTCAACCCAACTTTTTGACATTAATATCACTGACTACTCCTTCAGGGACAATTTTCGTGTTTTTTATTTTATAAATTGATTAACCTTTCAAAACATTTCTGCAGCTGGAAGCAATGGCAATACTGTTGTCGTAAACAGTATTACAACGGGTCAAGCAAATGGTAAGTTAAGATTATACTTTTAGAAGATAATTAAATACCTATGCATTCTTATCCAAGGTATAAATTACTAATAATATGTAAGTATGTTTAGTATAAACCTATATAGTAGGTTTAATTTAATGTTGTTACCAATGTGTCATTCTGTGAGTAGAACTTTGTTTCAAGTTTAGTTTACAGTAATTCAATATGTGTTACACAATCTAATAGTAAATTAACTTCGTTATCGGTTCTTAATTAGGCTAATAAAGGGATTGTTACAAAATAAATTAATTAGTTACCCCTTTTACTTTTGTAACAAAAAAGGTACTATAAGCAAAGTAAAAAAAATTAGAATAATAAATTTGGACGTATCACACAGCGCCATTTGGTCCCAAACTAAGCAAAGTTTGTACTCTCAAAACCAAGCAACGTATACAAATACTTATATAACATTTTTTTTGTAAATAAATACATATCATACATAAATACACCCAGACCCAAGACAAACACAAGTGTTTACCACATAAATATTTGTACAGTGTGCGAATCGAAACTACACCCTCTGCACGACAATCAATCACTGTTCATCCAAAGTATTTGACCAATATAACTGATGGCTTCTTGTGGAGGTTCTATTTTCAAATAACTTATTAAAATTTTAAACATTTCTGCAGCTGGAAGCAATGCCTCGAATAACAATACAATGGTGTCACCAAATAGTGGAACACCTACCAACACTGGTAATAGTTACAACACGGTTATGCCAACTGTAACAACAAACGGCGGTACAGCAACGCCAGGAAACGGAGCATCAAACAACACCAACAGTAACGGCACTACAACTCCAAATGGCAGTTCTCCTTACAACACAAATGGATCACCGAATAGTGGAACACCGACCAACACTGGCAATAGCAACGTCACGGTCACCTCATCTGTTACGCCCAACAGCGGTACAGCAACGCCAGGAAACGGAGCATCAAACAACACCAACAGTAACGGCACTACAACTCCAAATGGCAGTTCTCCTTACAACACAAATGGATCACCGAATAGTGGAACACCGACCAACACTGGCAATAGCAACGTCACGGTCACCACATCTGTTACGCCCAACAGCGGTACAGCAACGCCAGGAAACGGAGCATCAAACAACACCAACAGTAACGGCACTACAACTCCAAATGGCAGTTCTCCTTACAACACAAATGGATCACCGAATAGTGGAACACCGACCAACACTGGCAATAGCAACGTCACGGTCAACTCATCTGTTACGCCCAACAGCGGTACAGCAACGCCAGGAAACGGAGCATCAAACAACACCAACAGTAACGGCTCTACAACTCCAAATGGCAATTCTCCTTACAACACAAATGGATCACCGAATAGTGGAACACCGACCAACACTGGCAATAGCAACGTCACGGTCACCTCATCTGTTACGCCCAACAGCGGTACAGCAACGCCAGGAAACGGAGCATCAAACAACACCAACAGTAACGGCACTACAACTCCAAATGGCAGTTCTAACAACACAACTGGATCAGCGAATAGTGGAACACCAAACAACACTGGCAATAGCAACATCACGGTTACCTCATCTGTTGCGCCCAACAACGGTACAGCAACGCCAGGAAACGGAGCATCAAACTACACCAACAGTAACGGCACTACATCTCCAAATGGCAGTTCTCCTAACAACACAACTGGATCAGCGAATAGTGGAACACCAAACAACACTGGCAATAGTAATAATAATAACAACGGCAACACTGTAAACGTTAACACGATTTCAACGGTTCAAGCAAATGGTAAGTAAAGAATATGATTTTTAATCTTTGTACTCATTGTTTGTATTCTAATTGTTCTATGTATGAATATGTCAGTATGCATACCCAATGTGTACACTTAGCTGCAAAATTGTATGTTACCTCAAATTCTATTATCGTTCTCGTTCACAAAACTAGATGTCGTGGTTAACAGAATTAGTAAGAATAACGTTTGCTACAGTAAGACGATCAATATTTCGACCATTTAATACATTAATCGCTAGCTCAAATTGTCGAGGCCCCGAGTCTCATTGACATGGTGCGTCTAGTGCCCGACGCAACATTTGAATCTGGTAGACTCTGTGGGTTCAGTAATGTTTTTTTTTTTTATATTTTGTTTTGTGTTTATTGTATTATATATGTTAGGTATATATGTAAGATCAAATGAGGCGGGTTCATTGCGTTTTGCAATTTTGACAATACTGTAGTTTTGATTACTTATCAATAATTGAAAGTTCGAGTAGCTCCATTACGAACAGTTTGTTTTGCTTTACCTTAAGATATAAATAAGATAATATTCTACTTTCAGAATATAAATCGTTCATTAATTGGTGACGCTTAGTGAGCCGGTCTGCACTATGTCAAGTTGTTGTGTTGTAGTGTTAAGTATATCATTAAAGTTATTGCGCTGGCTTCTACATAATAAGCAATATTTGCTCGGCTAGGTAGTCTGATTAGTTCACCTGGGTCTGCCGCACTTATCCACCCCCACATGTTACACATGGACTCCATATTGCGCACTATGTGAGCACTATTATATCGTGTATTTTTTCGACGCCACAAATTTAGACGTCCATGTTGGCTGGATTTCAAAGTCTTTGCATCAGTTAAGATGACATCACTCCAATAGAAATCTAAGTTTTTCGAACAGAACTCATACTTTGCCCTTTTATGATTTTCCGTCAGCAACGGTTTAACAGCATGCCTACGATAATGCAGACCCTCACTTTGAAGAACACGACAAACAGTATCCACACTTGTGTTAAATCAACCGATGTAGTGGTTTGTCGTTACGAATCCATTTTCCTCATACTCCCTCATCATGGCTTCACGTTGTGGTGTGTCTATGAGCCGTGGCCTACCTGTTCTGTGACGGTGGAGCAAAGGTCATTCCTCTTCGAATCGCCACCTGCCACCCAGCAGAAGAGTCTTTTTAAGAATTTAATAATCTTGGTTTGGAGATTTGTGACATTGACAAAATAATAAATAATAACGAATGCGTCTTCATAGTTGAATCGGCTTTACAGGTGACGCAGCGCCGTTTATTAAGATCTTATTATATCAGTCCCTTTTTAGCGCACTGTGCATATAAGTTGGTGAATTTATGTTTTTGAAACCGATGATCTTATGATACAACTATACCAATATGAAAAATATTTTTCGGTTACCTTCCACAATAAGCGGTCAGCTGATTAAAAACAGATTTTTTTTCACAGTGGACTGGTATTTCCTAAGATAAGTTAGTTCAAACAAACAAACTCTAAAAGCTGGTGCGAGAAACAGGTGAAACCGGTAGCAACAGCTAGTTATCATTATAAAGAGAGAAAGTAACTAACGGATTCAGACGCCAGAAAATCCAAATTTATGCAATAAGGAAAGATTTGTTTTTTAGATTAATATTTCGTAGTCGCCACAGGTCACCCGACACTCAAAGCATTAATTATGGGACAAATAATTGTATATGAAAACGTTTTTAGTAAACGTAAATCTGAATCTATGTTAGTATAGCAACTGCACTGCAACTTAACCTTACTGTTTTGACCCAGGTGACTACTTCGAGATAACTTAATTTGTCACAAAAAAAATGCTTCAGAGTAAAATTACTGCAAATATTTGTCGCGGTAAATATGTTAATCGTATAAATATATAAAATAATTTATCAACGCCGAGTCTTAACTACTAAACCTAAAATAAAATTTTGACAGTTGTATTCAATGTTGCAAATAGAGCTGCCATCCAGCGCAGTGCAGCTACGGTACTATGTTCGAAAACATTTTAAAAAAAGGTTCTAATTTATTATAAATTATTTTTAAACTTGAAACAAATTTGGTATTTTTTTTTTTTTTATACCACTAAGGTGGCAAACAAGCCTGCATGGTAAGCGGTCACCGTAGCCTATGGACGCTTGCAACACCAGGGGTATCACTTGCGCATGATACTTTCCTTCAGAAATCTAATAACTTCTTTCTTGAAGAACTCCATACAGAATACAGAATGTAGTCCTTGCAGAAAACCTTGGCAGGGAGCTCATTCCACAACTTAAGCGTTCGCGGGAGGAAGTTTCTCTGAAACCGCACTGTACGCGACCATTTAGGTTCTAAAGTGTGAGAATGAATTCCCTGCCGATGGCGAGCGGTGCGATGGTAGAAAGTAGCCGTGGGCATCATTTCGAACAATTCCTCAGAACACAACCCATTGTACAAGCGGTAGAACACACACAGTGAGGCAAAGTCTCTCCTCAGACTTAAGGGCTCGATACCGCAAGTGAGTTTGGAATCGTCGACAATTCTCACAGCCCGTCGTTGAACCGAGTCAAAAGGGCCAGGCTGGTATCCGGGTGCACCTGCCCAGAGATGGCAGCAGTACTCCATATGGGGCCGAACTTGCGACTTGTAAAGTAACAACCTTTGCCCCGACGTGAAGTACTGCTTCGCTCTGTTGAGTACACCAAGTTTTTTGGACGCCAGCTTCACCTTATTTTGTAAATGATCTCGGAACTGAACATCGCTGGAGATGTCGACACCAAGGATCCCAATGCTCTTGGAGATGGAGAGGGGAGTGTTTTGGAATTGTGGGACCACAGTGAATGGAGTTTTCTTAGCGGTGAACGCGCACACTTGTGTCTTTGTAGGGTTGAATCGGACCAAGTTTACCCGTCCCCAGTCAGAGACCTGGGACAGTGTGGTCTCGATTTGAGACACAAGTTCTCCGCGGTTTTCCTCCACAACGGAACGAGGGATGTTTGCACGACCCGTGTAAAAAGCGTCTCCAGTACTGTCATCTGCATAGCAATGTATGTTGTTGATGTCCAACATGTCATTGATATGCAGTAGAAACAGCGTAGGAGACAGCACAGAGCCTTGCGGGACACCAGCATTAATGTCCATGCTATCAGAGCAACTACCGTCAACTACGGTTCGTATGCGTCTGCCGGACAAAAACCTAGCCACCCATTTGCACAAACCCTCGGGCACTCCGTAAGATGTCAACTTCGATAGAAGACCGCGGTGCCAGACCCGATCGAACGCCTTCGCTATGTCCAGGCTACATGCCAATGCCTCCCCCTGACTCTCAATGGCTAGTGCCCATCGGTGTGTGAGATACACTAGAAGGTCACCAGTCGAGCGACCGTGGCGAAAGCCATATTGACGGTCACTGACCAGATCGTGTACTTCTAGGTATCTTAGAAGCTGTGTGTTGATCACACGCTCCATCACCTTAGAGAGGAGAGAGGTAATAGCGATAGGCCTGTAATTCGATGGATCTGATCTATCGCCCTTTTTGGGCACCGGGTGCACATTCGCAGTCTTCCATGGAGACGGAAATTGCCTAGTGTGGTAGGAAAGCGCGAAGAGGCGCGTGAGTACAGGACATAACTCAGGAGCACACTGCTTAAGCACCACTGCTGGTATACCGTCTGTCCCACTCGACTTATGAACGTCTAAAGAGAGCAACGCCCGCCTGACCTCCCGCTGCGTTATGGAGATTTCCGGCATGGTCTTACCGCACCACGGTATAGTAGGTGGTACAGCGCCTTCATCGTTCATATTACAAGATACGCGAAAAACTTATATTCTGCTCAGAGAAATAGGTTTTTACCTATTTAATTATTTTTTTTAGGATTTTGGTTATGTTTTGAAAGATAGACAATTGTTAAAAAGCCATTTAAATATTTTTACTTTATGGAAACCATAGCATAACTAGACTTTATGACAGTAAGACGTTGCGATATTAAAAATTGTTAGTATTAAAATAATAAGAAGTTTCTTATTTTCGTTTTAAATTGCTAAAATACCGCAGGAAGTTCATCAAAGCGTCTACATATCATTATATATGTTACTAATTTTGAACTAGTATTTAATAGTTTAAAAAACATTATGTTATGTGTTACTGCCTGTTCACAAATTTTCGAATACTTTAAGTGGGTCAGCGCTCGCTCGAGCTCCATTTTCATATTAGCAGTTAGATAATTTTTGTTGGAACTTTCTTCATCTTTTTTTTTTAATTATTTCTCAACAAAATTGTTTGTTATAACGTAGGCGAGCCTAAAGATAATACATATATTGCAAAATGTGATTGGAAGTTTGTAAAGAAATCCATCACGTTGACAGCTACATATAGCATAGTCTTACATAGGTATTGTATGGGTATATTATACACTTAGGCAGGGTTGAACTAAGTAACTTTAACGTTAACCAGTCGTCAAAAGTTGGAGATTTTATGAAAATTTGCATAGTCAGCTATTTTTTAAATTAACCGGCCCAGTCAAAGTTCAGCAAATCACCTCACGATAGAAACTTCCATACAATCTCCCAATTTTAGCGACTGGTTAACGTCAAAGTAGTTTCCTAAAGTTGAAGCACGATAGTTCCTAATAAAATCCGATCCCATTAACAATAAATAAAAGTTAGAGCAAATACATACATGCATACGAAGATATCTACATGATGTTCATAATATTTCGAAACGCTGCTTAGGCGACGGGATTCGTGTTTCTGCCATTGTATTTTAGTAATTAGTGTATTTAAATCATTTTCGCAGCTGGAAACAACGGCAACAGTGTAGCCGTTAACACTATTACATCGACTCGAGCAAATGGTAAGTTAAGATTTTAAATATATAAGAGAATAAAACATGTATTCTTATCCAAGGTATAAATGAATGTTTAATGTATGTTTATGCCTTATGTTTGATAAAATTGTTTTTACTCGTATGCCTATATCTATGCAGAACTTTGTTTCGCTTTGGTTTAGGTACAGTATATACAATATTTTTAATAAAATCTTATAGTAAGTTAACTTCTTTATTATTTTAGAATAAAATATATAGGATTGGTAATATATAAATACTGGAAGCATTCACTGTTCAACCCAACTATTTGACATTAAAATCACTGACTACTCCTTCAGGGACAATTTTCGTGTTTTTTATTTTATAAATTGATTAACCTTTCAAAACATTTCCGCAGCTGGAAGCAATGGCAATACTGTTGTCGTAAACAGTATTACAACAGGTCAAGCAAATGGTAAGTTAAGATTATACTTTTAGAAGATAATTAAATACCTATGCATGCTTATCCAAGGTATAAATTACTAATAATATGTAAGTATGTTTAGTATAAACCTATATAGTAGGTTTAATATAATGTTGTTACCAATGTGACATTCTGTGAGTAGAACTTTTTTACAAGTTTATTTTACAGTAATTCAATATGTGTTACACAATCTAATAGTAAATTAACTTCGTTATCGGTTCTTAATTAGGCTAATAAAGGGATTGTTACAAAATAAATTAATTAGTTACCCCTATTACTTTTGTAACAAAAAAGGTACTATAAGCAAAGTAAAAAAATTAGAATAATAAATTTGGACGTATCACACAGCGCCATTTGGTCCCAAACTAAGCAAAGTTTGTACTCTCAAAACCAAGCAACGTACACAAATACTTATATAACATTTTTTTGTAAATAAATACATATCATACATAAATACACCCAGACCCAAGACAAACACAAGTGTTTACCACATAAATATTTGTACAGTGTGCGAATCAAAACTACACCCTCTGCACGACAATCAATCACTGTTCATCCAAAGTATTTGACCAATATAACTAATGGCTTCTTGTGGAGGTTCTATTTTCAAATAACTTATTAAAATTTTAAAAATTTCTGCAGCTGGAAGCAATGCCTCGAATAACAATACAATGGTGTCACCAAATAGTGGAACACCTACCAACACTGGTAATAGTTACAATACGGTTATGCCAACTGTAACAACAAACGGCGGTACAGCAACGCCAGGAAACGGAGCATCAAACAACACCAACAGTAACGGCACTACAACTCCAAATGGCAGTTCTCCTTACAACACAAATGGATCACCGAATAGTGGAACACCGACCAACACTGGCAATAGCAACGTCACGGTCACCTCATCTGTTACGCCCAACAGCGGTACAGCAACGCCAGGAAACGGAGCATCAAACAACACCAACAGTAACGGCACTATAACTCCAAATGGCAGTTCTCCTTACAACACAAATGGATCACCGAATAGTGGAACACAGACCAACACTGGCAATAGCAACGTCACGGTCACCTCATCTGTTACGCCTAACAGCGGTACAGCAACGCCAGGAAACGGAGCATCAAACAACACCAACAGTAACGGCACTACAACTCCAAATGGCAGTTCTCCTTACAACACAAATGGATCACCGAATAGTGGAACACCGACCAACACTGGCAATAGCAACGTCACGGTCACCTCATCTGTTACGCCCAACAGCGGTACAGCAACGCCAGGAAACGGAGCATCAAACAACACCAACAGTAACGGCTCTACAACTCCAAATGGCAATTCTCCTTACAACACAAATGGATCACCGAATAGTGGAACACCGACCAACACGGGCAATAGCAACGTCACGGTCACCTCATCTGTTACGCCCAACAGCGGTACAGCAACGCCAGGAAACGGAGCATCAAACAACACCAACAGTAACGGCACTACAACTCCAAATGGCAGTTCTCCTAACAACACAACTGGATCAGCGAATAGTGGAATACCAAACAACACTGGCAATGGCAACATCACGGTTACCTCATCTGTTGCGCCCAACAACGGTACAGCAACGCCAGGAAACGGAGCATCAAACTACACCAACAGTAACGGCACTACATCTCCAAATGGCAGTTCTCCTAACAACACAACTGGATCAGCGAATAGTGGAACACCAAACAACACTGGCAATAGTAATAATAATAACAACGGCAACACTGTAAACGTTAACACGATTTCAACGGTTCAAGCAAATGGTAAGTACAGAATATGATTTTTAATCTATATACTCATTGTTTGTATTCTAATTCTTCTATGTATGAATATGTCAGTATGCATACCCAATGTGTACACTTAGCTGCAAAATTGTATGGTACCTCAAATTCCATTATCGTTCTCGTTCATAAAACTAGATGGCGTGGTTAACAGAATTAGTATGAATAACGTTTGCTACACATAGTAAGACGATCAATATTTCGACCATTTAATACATTAATCGCTAGCTCAAATTGTCGAGGCCCCGAGTCTCATTGACATGGTGCGTCTAGTGCCCGACGCAACATTTCCCGACTCTGTGGGTTCAGTAATGTTTTTTTTTTTTTATATTTTGTTTTGTGTTTATTGTATTATATATGTTAGGTGTATATGTAAGATCAAACGAGGCGGCTTCATTGCGTTTTGCAATTTTGACAATTCTGTAGTTTTGATTACTTATCAATAATTGAAAGTTCGAGTAGCTCCACTAAGAACAGTGTGTTTTGCTTTACCTTAAGATATAAAGAAGATAATATGCTACTATCAGAATATAAATCGTTCATTAATTGGTGACGCTTATTGAGCTGGTCTGCACTATGTCAAGTTGTTGTGTTGTAGTGTCAAGTATATCATTAAAGTTATTGCGCTGGCTTCTACATAATAAGCACTATTTGCTCGGCTGGGTAGTCTGATTAGTTCACCCGGGTCTGCCGCACTTATCCACCCCCACATGTTACACATGGACTCCATATTGCGCACTATGTGAGCACTATTATGTCGTGTATTTTTGCCACGCCACTAATTTAGACGTCCATGTTGGCTGGATTTTAAAAGTCTTTGCATCAGTTAAGATGACATTACTCCAATAGAAATATAAGTTTTTCCAACAGAACTCATACTTTGCCCTTTGATGATTTTCCGTCAGCAAGGGTTAACAACATGCCTACGATAATGCAGACCCTCACTTTGAAGAACATGACAAACAGTATCCACACTTGTGTTAAATCAACCGATGTAGTGGTTTGTCGTCACGAATCTATTTTCCTCATACTCCCTCATCATGGCTTCACGTTGCGGTGTGTCTATGAGCCGTGGCCTACCTGTTCTGTGACGGTGGAGCAAAGGTCATTCCTCTTCGAATCGCCACCTGCCACCCAGCAGAAGAGTCTTTTTAAGAATTTAATAATCTTGGTTTGGAGATTTGTGACATTGACAAAATAATAAATAATAACGAATGCGTCTTCATAGTTGAATCGGCTTTACAGGTGACGCAGCGCCGTTTATTAAGATCTTATTATATCAGTCCCCTTTTAGCGCACTTTACATATAAGTTGGTGAATTTATCTTTTTGAAATCAAAGTATTAATTATGGGACAAATAATTGTATAGGAAAACGTTTTCAGTAAACGTAAATCTAAATCTATGTTAGTATAGCAACTGCACTGCAACTTAACCTTACTTTTTTGACCCAGATGACTACTTCGAGATAACTTAATTTGTCACAAAAAAAATGCTTCAGAGTAAAATTACTGCAAATAATTGTCGCGGTAAATATGTTAATCGTATAAATATATTAAATAATTTATCAACGCCGAGTCTAAACTACTAAACCTAAAATAAAATTTTGACAGTAGTTGTTTCATGAAATTTATGTTTTTTTTGATACTAGGTATTTTCTCTTCTTTATAAACCATTCTAATTCAATGTTGCAAATAGAGCTGCCATCCAGCGCAGTGCAGCTACGGTACTATGTTCGAAAACATTTTAAAAAAGGTTTTAATTTATTATAAATTATTTTTAAACTTGAAACAAATTCGGTATTACAAGATACGCGAAAAACTTATATTCTGCTCAGAGAAATAGGTTTTTACCTATTTAATTTCTTTTTTAGGATTTTGGTTATGTTTTGGAAGTTAGACAATTGTTAAAAAGCCATTTAAATATTTTTACTTTATGGAAACCGTAGCATAACTAGACTTTATGACGTTGCGATATTAAAAATTGTTATTATTAAAAAAATAAGAAGTAAGAAGAAGTTTCTTATTTTCGTTTTAAATTGCTAAAATACCGCAGGAAGTTCATCGAAGCGTCTACATATAATTATATATGTTACTAATTTTAAACTTGTATTTAATAGTTTAATAAACATTATGTTATGTGTTACTGCCTGTTCACAAATTTTCGAATACTTTAAGTGGGTCAGCGCTCGCTCGAGCTCCATTTTCATATTAGCAATTAGATAATTTTTGTTGGAACTTTTTTCATCTTTTTTTTTTAATTATTTCTCAACAAAAATTTTTGTTATAACGTAGGCGAGCCTAAAGATAATACATATATTGCAAAATGTGATTCGAAGTTTGTATAGAAATCCATCACGTTGACAGCTACATATAGCATAGTCTTACATAGGTATGGTATGGGTATATTATACACTTAGGCAGGGTTGAACTTAGTAACTTTAACATTAACCAGTCGTCAAAAGTTGGAGATTTTATGAAAATTTGCATAGTCAGCTATTTTTTAAATTAACCGGCCCAGTCAAAGTTCAGCAAATCACCTCACGATAGAAACTTCCATACAATCTCCCAATTTTAGCGACTGTTTAACGTCAAAGTAGTTTCCTAAAGTTGAAGCACGATAGTTCCTAATGAAATCCGATCCCATTAACAATAAATAAAAGTTAGAGCAAATACATACATGCATACGAAGATATCTACATGATGTTCATTATATTTCGAAACGCTGCTTTGGCGACGGGATTCGTGTTTCTGCCATTGTATTTTAGTAATTAGTATATTTAAATCATTTTCGCAGCTGGAAACAACGGCAACACTGTAGCCGTTAACACTATTACATCGACTCGAGCAAATGGTAAGTTAAGATTTTAAATATATAAGAGAATAAAACATGTATTCTTATCCAAGGTATAAATGAATGTTTAATGTATGTTTATGCCTTATGTTTGATAAAATTGCTTTACTCGTATGCCTATCTTTTTTTTTTTTTTTTTTTTTTTTTTTTTTTTTTTTTTTTTTTTTTTTTTTTTTTTTTATACCACTAAGGTGGCAAACAAGCCTACGGTCCGCCTGATGGTAAGCGGTCACCGTAGCCTATGGACGCTTGCAACACCAGGGGCATCACTCGCGCGTTGCCGACCCTTCAGAAATCTAATAACTTCTTTTTTGAAGAACCCCATACTGTAGTCCTTAGAGAAAACCTTGGCAGGGAGCTCATTCCACAACCCAAGGGTTCGCGGGAGGAAGTTTCTCTGAAACCGCACTGTTCGCGACCATTTTGGTTCCAAAGTGTGAGAATGAATTCCCTGTCGATGGCGAGCGGTGCGATGGTAGAAAGTAGCCGTGGGCATCATTTCGAACAATTCCTCAGAACACAATCCATTGTACAAGCGGTAGAACACACACAGGGAGGCAAAGTCTCTCCTCAGACTTAAGGGTTCAATACCGCAAGTGAGTTTGGGATCGTCGACAATTCTCACAGCCCGTCGTTGAACCGAGTCAAAAGGGCCAAGCTGGTATCCGGGTGCACCCGCCCAGAGATGGCAGCAGTACTCCATATGGGGCCGGACTTGCGACTTGTAAAGTAGCAACCTTTGCCCCGACTTGAAGTACTGCTTCGCTCTGTTGAGTACACCAAGTTTTTTGGACGCCAGCTTTACCTTGCCTAGCAAATGATCTCGGAACTGAACATCGCTGGAGATGTCAACGCCAAGGATCCCAATGCTCTTGGAGATGGAGAGGGGAGTGTTCTGGAATTGTGGGACTACAGTGAATGGGGTTTTCTTAGCGGTGAACGCGCAGACTTGTGTCTTTGAAGGGTTGAATCGGACCAAGTTTTCCCGCCCCCAGTCAGAGACCTTGGACAGACCGATCTCGATTTGAGACACAAGTTCTTCACGCTTTTCCTCCACAACGGAACGTGGGATGCTTGCACGGCCCGTGTAATAAGCGTCTCCAGTACTGTCATCTGCATAGCAATGTATGTTGTTGATGTCCAACATATCATTGATGTGCAGTAGAAACAGCGTAGGAGACAGCACAGAGCCTTGCGGGATACCAGCATTAATGTCCATGCTATCAGAGCAACTACCGTCAACTACGGCTCGTATGCTTCTGCCGGACAAAAAGCTAGCCACCCATTTGCACAAACCCTCGGGCACTCCGTAAGAAGGCAACTTCGATAGAAGACCCCGGTGCCAGACCCGATCGAACGCCTTCGCTATGTCTAGGCTACATGCCAATGCCTCCCCCTGACTCTCAATGGCTAGTGCCCATCGGTGTGTGAGATACACTAGAAGGTCACCAGTTGAGCGACCGTGGCGGAAGCCATATTGACGGTCACTGATCAGGTCGTGTTTTTCTAGGTATCTCAAAAGCTGTGTGTTGATCACACGCTCCATCACCTTGGAGAGGAGAGAGGTTATAGCGATAGGCCTGTAATTCGATGGATCTGATCTATCGCCCTTTTTGGGCACCGGGTGCACATTTGCAGTCTTCCATGAAGACGGAAATTGCCTAGTGTGGTAGGAAAGCGTGAAGAGGCGCGTGAGTACAGGACATAACTCAGGAGCACACTGCTTAAGCACCACTGCTGGTATGCCGTCTGGCCCACTCGACTTATGAACGTCTAGGGAAAGCAACGCCCGCCGGACCTCGCGCTGTGTTATAGTGATTTCCGGCATGGTCTTACCGCACCACGGTAAAGTAGGTGGTACAGCGCCTTCGTCGTTCACATTCGAGTTAGAGGCAAAGAGACTGCCCAATAGATCGGCTTTCTCTTTTGCACTGTGGGCCAAGTCACCATCGGTCTTTCGCAGTGGTGGTAATGACGACTGGCAGAAGTTCCCCTCGGCAGCTTTAGCAAGCGACCAGAAAGCACGACTCCCAGAAGGATAGCTCGCAAGTCGCCCACCTATTTTGCCGATGAATTGGAATTTTGCTCTGGCAGTTGCTTTCTTACTGAACCTCGAGGCAGCATTTAATTTGCGTTTTAACTCAGAAATATTCGGATCCTTATTATTACGAGCCGTGGTCCAAGCCTCATACGCAGTTTGCTTAAGAATTTTAGCTTCTCTGCAAGGCCTATTAAACCACGGTCGTTTTTTGACGCCGGCAGCTACTCGCAGGTTAGGAATGAAACATTCCATACCAGCGAGGATTGTCTCAGTGACTGCGGCTGCGCAGACGTCAGGATCTTCTGAGCTATGCAGAACTTTGTTTCGCTTTAGTTTAGGTACAGTATATACAATATTTTTAATAAAATCTTATAGTAAGTGAACTTCTTTATCGGCACTTAGTAAGCCGATAGGACAATGAGGAGGTAGTCACAATAGTACATAGTGTTTTAAGGGTGGTAAGAATAAAATTACTAACTAGAGGCTATTTAGAAGCCTTTAATGACTTGAATTAGTAATTTCCGTACCGATCGTGTTATACAATGTTTTTCATCACAATTGCTAAAAATATGATATGAATGAATAAATAAATCTCCAAAACACAATCGAATATAAGAAATAAATATTTTTAGACATTACACACAGCACCGTCTGGTCTCAAACTAAGCAAGCTTGTGCTATGGATACCAGACAGCGGATACAATTACATATAATACATAGAAAATACCCAGTCTCAAGACAAACACAAATAATAAAGTTTTGTCTTGTGCAGGAATCGAACCCTCGGAATTTATCAATTAAAAGTTTTGGCTGAATTTAAAACATTCTACTCTATACAACCATCAAACAAACATATTTAGAACACAGTATACCTTTTTTTACACTTGATAGAAATGGCGTGTCATTACTTCCCGTAGGTTCTATAAACGTGATCTTTGCGCAAAGAAAAGTAAAATATAAAAAGAAAAAGCCTGTGGGAGTAATTAAAGTCTTAGCACCCGCTTCAGCTGCACATATTAACACTGTTTACAAGTTAGTGCGATAAAAAATAAATTACTTACCTTTATCAATTTTAGAATAAAATATATAGGATTGGTAATATATAAATACTGGAAGCATTCACTGTTCAACCCAACTTTTTGACATTAATATCACTGACTACTCCTTCAGGGACAATTTTCGTGTTTTTTATTTTATAAATTGATTAACCTTTCAAAACATTTCCGCAGCTGGAAGCAATGGCAATACTGTTGTCGTAAACAGTATTACAACGGGTCAAGCAAATGGTAAGTTAAGATTATACTTTTAGAAGATAATTAAATACCTATGCATTCTTATCCAAGGTATAAATTACTAATAATATGTAAGTATGTTTAGTATAAACCTATATAGTAGGTTTAATATAATGTTGTTACCAATGTGTCATTCTGTGAGTAGAACTTTGTTACAAGTTTAGTTTACAGTAATTCAATATGTGTTACACAATCTAATAGGAAAATAACTTCGTTATCGTTTCTTACTTAGGCTAAGGAAGGGATTGTTACAAAATAAATTAATTAGTTACCCCTTTTACTTTTGTAACATAAAAGGTACTATAAGCAAAGTAAAAAAAATTAGAATAATAAATTTGGACGTATCACACAGCGCCATTTGGTCCCAAACTAAGCAAAGTTTGTACTCTCAAAACCAAGCAACGTATACAAATACTTATATAACATTTTTTTGTAAATAAATACATATCATACATAAATACACCCAGACCCAAGACAAACACAAGTGTTTACCACATAAATATTTGTACAGTGTGCGAATCGAAACTACACACTCTGCACGACAATCAATCACTGTTCATCCAAAGTATTTGACCAATATAACTGATGGCTTCTTGTGGAGGTTCTATTTTCAAATAACTGATTAAAATTTTAAAAATTTCTGCAGCTGGAAGCAATGCCTCGAATAACAATACAATGGTGTCACCAAATAGTGGAACACCTACCAACACTGGTAATAGTTACAACACGGTTATGCCAACTGTAACAACAAACGGCGGTACAGCAACGCCAGGAAACGGAGCATCAAACAACACCAACAGTAACGGCACTACAACTCCAAATGGCAGTTCTCCTTACAACACAAATGGATCACCGAATAGTGGAACACCGACCAACACTGGCAATAGCAACGTCACGGTCACCTCATCTGTTACGCCCAACAGCGGTACAGCAACGCCAGGAAACGGAGCATCAAACAACACCAACAGTAACGGCACTACAACTCCAAATGGCAGTTCTCCTTACAACACAAATGGATCACCGAATAGTGGAACACCGACCAACACTGGCAATAGCAACGTCACGGTCACCACATCTGTTACGCCCAACAGCGGTACAGCAACGCCAGGAAACGGAGCATCAAACAACACCAACAGTAACGGCACTACAACTCCAAATGGCAGTTCTCCTTACAACACAAATGGATCACCGAATAGTGGAACACCGACCAACACTGGCAATAGCAACGTCACGGTCACCTCATCTGTTACGCCCAACAGCGGTACAGCAACTCCAGGAAACGGAGCATCAAACAACAGCAACAGTAACGGCACTACAACTCCAAATGGCAGTTCTCCTTACAACACAAATGGATCACCGAATAGTGGAACACCGACCAACACTGGCAATAGCAACGTCACGGTCACCACATCTGTTACGCCCAACAGCGGAACAGCAACGCCAGGAAACGGAGCATCAAACAACACCAACAGTAACGGCACTACAACTCCAAATGGCAGTTCTCCTTACAACACAAATGGATCACCGAATAGTGGAACACCGACCAACACTGGCAATAGCAACGTCACGGTCACCACATCTGTTACGCCCAACAGCGGTACAGCAACGCCAGGAAACGGAGCATCAAACAACACCAACAGTAACGGCACTACAACTCCAAATGGCAGTTCTCCTTACAACACAAATGGATCACCGAATAGTGGAACACCGACCAACACTGGCAATAGCAACGTCACGGTCACCACGTCTGTTACGCCCAACAGCGGTACAGCAACGCCAGGAAACGGAGCATCAAACAACACCAACAGTAACGGCACTACAACTCCAAATGGCAGTTTTCCTTACAACACAAATGGATCACCGAATAGTGGAACACCAAACTACACTGGCAATAGTAATAATAATAACAACGGCAACACTGTAAACGTTAACGCGATTTCAACGGTTCAAGCAAATGGTAAGTAAAGAATATGATTTTTAATCTTTATACTCATTGTTTGTATTCTAATTCTTCTATGTATGAATATGTCAGTATGCATACCCAATGTGTACACTTAGCTGCAAAATTGTATGGTACCACAAATTTTATTATCGTTCTCGTTCACAAAACTAGATGGCGTGGTTAACAGAATTAGTAAGAATAACGTTTGCTACACATAGTAAGACGATCAATATATCGACCATTTAATACATGGATCGCTAGCTCAAATTGTCGAGGCCCCGAGTCTCATTGACATGGTGCGTCTAGTGCCCGACGCAACATTTGAATCTGATAGACTCTGTGGGTTCAGTAATGTTTTGTTTTTTTTTATATTTTAATTTGTGTTTATTGTATTATATATGTTAGGTATATATGTAAGATCAAATGAGGCGGGTTCATTGCGTTTTGCAATTTTGACAATACTGTAGTTTTGATTACTTATCAATAATTGAAAGTTCGAGTAGCTCCACTACGAACAGTTTGTTTTGCTTTACCTTAAGATATAAATAAGATAATATTCTACTTTCAGAATATAAATCGTTCATTAATTGGTGACGCTTATTGAGCCGGTCTGCACTATGTCAAGTTGTTGTGTTGTAGTGTTAAGTATATCATTAAAGTTATTGCGCTGGCTTCTACATAATAAGCAATATTTGCTCGGCTAGGTAGTCTGATTAGTTCACCCGGGTCTGCCGCACTTATCCACCCCCACATGTTACACAAGGACTACATATTGCGCACTATGTGAGCACTATTATATCGTGTATTTTTTCGACGCCACAAATTTAGACGTCCATGTTGGCTGGATTTCAAAGTCTTGGCATCAGTTAAGATGACATCACTCCAATAGAAATCTAAGTTTTTCGAACAGAACTCATACTTTGCCCTTTTATGATTTTCCGTCAGCAAGGGTTTAACAACATGCCTACGATAATGCAGACCCTCACTTTGAAGAACATGACAAACAGTATCCACACTTGTGTTAAATCAACCGATGTAGTGGTTTGTCGTCACGAATCTATTTTCCTCATACTCCCTCATCATGGCTTCACGTTGTGGTGTGTCTATGAGCCGTGGCCTACCTGTTCTGTGACGGTGGAGCAAAGGTCATTCCTCTTCGAATCGCCACCTGCCACCCAGCAGAAGAGTCTTTTTAAGAATTTAATAATCTTGGTTTGGAGATTTGTGACATTGACAAAATAATAAATAATAACGAATGCGTCTTCATAGTTGAATCGGCTTTACAGGTGACGCAGCGCCGTTTATTAAGATCTTATTATATCAGTCCCTTTTTAGCGCACTGTGCATATAAGTTGGTGAATTTATGTTTTTGAAACCGATGATCTTATGATACAACTATACCAATATGAAAAATATTTTTCGGTTACCTTCCAGCCGCAGTCACTGAGACAATCCTTGCTGGTATGGAATGTTTCAAAAAACGACCGTGGTTTAATAGGTCTTGCAGAGAAGCTAAAATTCTTAAGCAAACTGCGTATGAGGCTTGGACCACGGCTCGTAATAATAAGGATCCGAATATTTCTGAGTTAAAACGCAAATTAAATGCTGCCTCGAGGTTCAGTAAGAAAGCAACTGCCAGAGCAAAATTCCAATTCATCGGCAAAATAGGTGGGCGACTTGCGAGCTATCCGTCTGGGAGTCGTGCTTTCTGGTCGCTTGCCAAAGCTGCCGAAGGGAACTTCTGCCAGTCGTCGTTACCACCACCGCGAAAGACCGATGGTGACTTGGCCCATAGTGCTAAAGAGAAAGCCGATCTACTGGGCAGTCTCTTTGCCTCGAACTCGAATATGAACGATGAGGGCGCTGTACCACCTACTATACCGTGGTGCGGTAAGACCATGCCGGAAATCTCCATAACGCAGCGGGAGCTCAGGCGGGCGTTGCTCTCTCTAGACGTTCATAAGTCGAGTGGGCCAGACGGTATACCAGCAGTGGTGCTTAAGCAGTGTGCTCCTGAGTTATGTCCTGTACTCACGCGCCTCTTCGCGCTTTCCTACCACACTAGGCAATTTCCGTCTTCATGGAAGACTGCGAATGTTCACCCGGTGCCCAAAAAGGGCGATAGATCAGATCCATCGAATTACAGGCCTATCGCTATTACCTCTCTCCTCTCTAAGGTGATGGAGCTTGTGATCAACACACAGCTTCTAAGATACCTAGAAGTACACGATCTGGTCAGTGACCGTCAATATGGCTTTCGCCACGGTCGCTCGACTGGTGACCTTCTAGTGTATCTCACACACCGATGGGCACTAGCCATTGAGAGTCAGGGGGAGGCATTGGCATGTAGCCTGGACATAGCGAAGGCGTTCGATCGGGTCTGGCACCGCGGTCTTCTATCGAAGTTGCCATCTTACGGAGTGCCCGAGGGTTTGTGCAAATGGGTGGCTAGGTTTTTGTCCGGCAGACGCATACGAACCGTAGTTGACGGTAGTTGCTCTGATAGCATGGACATTAATGCTGGTGTCCCGCAAGGCTCTGTGCTGTCTCCTACGCTGTTTCTACTGCATATCAATGACATGTTGGACATGAACAACATACATTGCTATGCAGATGACAGTACTGGAGACGCTTTTTACACGGGTCGTGCAAACATCCCTCGTTCTGTTGTGGAGGAAAACCGCGGAGAACTTGTGTCTCAAATCGAGACCACACTGTCCCAGGTCTCTGACTGGGGACGGGTAAACTTGGTCCGATTCAACCCTACAAAGACACAAGTGTGCGCGTTCACCGCTAAGAAAACTCCATTCACTGTAGTCCCACAATTCCAGAACACTCCCCTCTCCATCTCCAAGAGCATTGGGATCCTTGGTATTGACATCTCCAGCGATGTTCAGTTCCGAGATCATTTACAAGATAGGGTGAAGCTGGCGTCCAAAAAACTTGGTGTACTCAACAGAGCGAAGCAGTACTTCACGTCGGGGCAAAGGTTGTTACTTTACAAGTCCCAGGTTCGGCTCCATATGGAGTACTGCTGCCATCTCTGGGCAGGTGCACCCGGATACCAGCTTGGCCCTTTTGACTCGGTTCAACGACGGGCTGTGAGAATTGTCGACGATTCCAAACTCACTTGCGGTATCGAGCCCTTAAGTCTGAGGAGAGACTTTGCCTCACTGTGTGTGTTCTACCGCTTGTACAATGGGTTGTGTTCTGAGGAATTGTTCGAAATGATGCCCACGGCTACTTTCTACCATCGCACCGCTCGCCATCGGCAGGGAATTCATTCTCACACTTTAGAACCTAAATGGTCGCGTACAGTGCGGTTTCAGAGAAACTTCCTCCCGCGAACGCTTAAGTTGTGGAATGAGCTCCCTGCCAAGGTTTTCTGCAAGGACTACAGTATGGAGTTCTTCAAGAAAGAAGTTATTAGATTTCTGAAATGTCGGCAACGCGCAAGTGATACCCCTGGTGTTGCAAGCGCCCATAGGCTACGGTGACCACTTACCATCAGGCGGGCCGTAAGCTTGTTTGCCACCTTCGTGGCATTTAAAAAAAAAAAAAAAAAAAACGGTCAGCTGATTCAAAACAGATTTTTTTTCACAGTGGACTGGTATTTCCTAAGATAAGTTAGTTCAAACAAATAAACTCTAAAAGCTGGTGAGAGAAACAGGTGAAACCGGTAGAAACAGCTAGTTATCATTATAAAGAGCGAAAGTAACTAACGGATTCAGACGCCAGAAAATATAAATTTATGCAATAAGGAAAGATTTGTTTTTAGATTAAAATTTCGTGGTCGCCACAGGACACCCGACACTCAAAGTATTAATTATGGGACAAATAATTGTATAGGAAAACGTTTTCATTTAACGTAAATCTAAATCTATGTTAGTATAGCAACTGCACTGCAACTTAACCTTACTTTTTTGACCCAGGTGACTACTTCGAGATAATCGCGCCTTCATCGTTCATATTACAAGATACGCGATAAACTTATATTCTGCTCAGAGAAATAGGTTTTTACCTATTTAATTTTTTTTTTAGGATTTTGGTTATGTTTTAAATGATAGACAATTGTTAAAAAGCCATTTAAATATTTTTACTTTATGGAAACCGTAGCATAACTAGACTTTATGACAGTATGACGTTGCGATATTAAAAATTGTTATCATTAAAAAAATAAGAAGTGAGAAGAAGTTTCTTATTTTCGTTTTAAATTGCTAAACTACTGCAGGAAGTTCGTCGAACCGTCTAGATATCATTATATATGTTACTAATTTTGAATTAGTATTTAATAGTTTAAAAAACATTGTGTTATGTGTTACTGCCTGTTCACAAATTTTCGAATACTTTAATTGGGTCAGCGCTCGCTCGAGCTCCATTTACATATGAGCAGTTAGATAATTTTTGTTGGAACTTTCTTCATATTTTTTTTTTAATTATTTCTCAACATGAATGTTTGTTATAACGTAGGCGAGCCTAAAGATAATACATATATTGCAAAATGTGATTGGAAGTTTGTATAGAAATCCATCACGTTCACAGCTAAATATAGCATAGTCTTACATAGGTATGGTATGGGTATATTATACACTTAGGCAGGGTTGAACTAAGTAACTTTAACGTTAACCAGTCGTAAAAAGTTGGATATTTTATAAAAATTTGCATAGTCAGCTATTTTTAAAATTAACCGGCCCAGTCAAAGTTCAGCAAATCACCTGACGATAGAAATTTCCAAACAATCTCCCAATTTTAGCGACTGGTTAACGTCAAAGTAGTTTCCTAAAGTTGAAGCACGATAGTTCCTAATAAAATCCGATCCCATAAACAATAAAAGTTAGAGCACATACAGACATACATACGAAGATATCTACATGATGTTCATAATATTTCGAAACGCTGCTTTGGCGACGGGATTCGTGTTTCTCCCATTGTATTTTAGTAATTAGTATATTTAAATCATTTTCGCAGTTGGAAACAACGGCAACACTGTAGGCGTTAACACTATTACCTCGACTCGAGCAAATGGTAAGTTAAGATTTTATATAAGAGAATAAAACATGTATTCTTATCCAAGGTATAAATGAATGTTTAATGTATGTTTATGCCTTATGTTTGATAAAATTGTTTTTACTGGTATGCCTATCTCTATGCAGAACTTTGTTTCGCTTTAGTTTACAGTATATACAATATTTTTAATAAAATCTTATAGTAAGTTAACTTCTTTATCGGAACTTAGTAAGCCGATAGGGCAATGAGGAGGTTGTCACAATAGTACATAGTGTTTTAAGGGTGGTAAGAATAAAATTACTAACTAGAGGCTATTTAGAAGCCCTTAATGACTTGAATTAGTAATTTCCGTACCGATCGTGTTATACAATGTTTTTCATCACAATTGCTAAAAATATGATATGAATGAATAAATAAATCTCCAAAACACAATCGAATATAAGAAATAAATATTTTTAGACATTACACACAGCACCGTCTGGTCTCAAACTAAGCAAGCTTGTGCTATGGATACCAGACAGCGGATACAATTACATATAATACATAGAAAACACCCAGTCTCAAGACAAACACAAATTATAAAGTTTTGTCTTGTGCAGGAATCGAACCCTCGTTACCCACGGTGCCACGGAGCCGACATCTGGAGAATTTATCAATTAAAAGTTTTGGCTGAATTTAAAGCATTCTACTCTATACAACCATCAAACAAACATATTTAGAACACAGTATACCTTTTTTTACACTTGATAGAAATGGCTTGTCATTACTTCCCGTAGGTTCTATGAACGTGATCTTTGCGCAAAGAAAAGTAAAATATAAAAAAAAAAGCCTGTGGGAGTAATTAAGGTCTTAGCACCCGCTTAAGCTGCACATATTGACACTGTTTACGAGTTAGTGCGATAAAAAATAAATTACTTACCTTTATCAATTTTAGAATAAAATATATAGTATTGGTAATATATAAATACTGGAAGCATTCACTGTTCAACCCAACTATTTGACATTAATATCACTGACTACTCCTTCAGGGACAATTTTCGTGTTTTTTATTTTATAAATTGATTAACCTTTCAAAACATTTCCGCAGCTGGAAGCAATGGCAATACTGTTGTCGTAAACACTATTACAACGGGTCAAGCAAATGGTAAGTTAAGATTATACTTTTAGAAGATAATTAAATACCTATGCATTCTTATCCAAGGTATAAATTACTAATAATATGTAAGTATGTTTAGTATAAACCTATATGTAGGTTTAATATAATGTTGTTACCAATGTGTCATTCTGTGAGTAGAACTTTGTTACAAGTTTAGTTTACAGTAATTCAATATGTGTTACACAATCTAATAGTAAATTAACTTCGTTATCGGTTCTTAATTAGGCTAATGAAGGGATTGTTACAAAATAAATTAATTAGTTACCCCTATTACTTTTGTAACAAAAAAAGTACTATACGCAAAGTAAAAAAATATGAATAATAAATTTGGACATATCACACAGCGCCATTTGGTCCCAAACTAAGCAAAGTTTGTACTCTCAAAACCAAGCAACGTATACAAATACTTATATAACATTTTTTTTAAATAAATACATATCATACATAAATACACCCAGACCCAAGACAAACACAAGTGTTTACCACATAAATATTTGTACAGTGAGCGAATCGAAACTACACCCTCTGCACGACAATCAATCACTGTTCATCCAAAGTATTTGACCAATATAACTGATGGCTTCTTGTGGAGGTTCTATTTTCAAATAACTTATTAAAATTTTAAACATTTCTGCAGCTGGAAGCAATGCCTCGAATAACAATACAATGGTGTCACCAAATAGTGGAACACCTACCAACACTGGTAATAGTTACAATACGGTTATGCCAACTGTAACAACAAACGGCGGTACAGCAACGCCAGGAAACGGAGCATCAAACAACACCAACAGTAACGGCACTACAACTCCTAATGGCAGTTCTCCTTACAACACAAATGGATCACCGAATAGTGGAACACCGACCAACACTAGCAATAGCAACGTCACGGTCACCTCATCTGTTACGCCCAACAGCGGTACAGCAACGCCAGGAAACGGAGCATCAAACAACACCAACAGTAACGGCACTACAACTCCAAATGTCAGTTCTCCTTACAACACAAATGGATCACCGAATAGTGGAACACCGACCAACACTGGCAATAGCAACGTCACGGTCACCACATCTGTTACGCCCAACAGCGGTACAGCAACGCCAGGAAACGGAGCATCAAACAACACCAACAGTAACGGCACTACAACTCCAAATGGCAGTTCTCCTTACAACACAAATGGATCACCGAATAGTGGAACACCGACCAACACTGGCAATAGCAACGTCACGGTCACCTCATCTGTTACGCCCAACAGCGGTACAGCAACTCCAGGAAACGGATCATCAAACAACACCAACAGTAACGGCAATACATCTCCAAATGGCAGTTCTCCTAACAACACAACTGGATCAGCGAATAGTGGAACACCAAACAACACTGGCAATAGTAATAATAATAACAACGGCAACACTGTAAACGTTAACACGATTTCAACGGTTCAAGCAAATGGTAAGTAAAGAATATGATTTTTAATCTATATACTCATTGTTTGTATTCTAATTCTTCTATCTATGAATATGTCAGTTTGCATACCCAATGTGTACACTTAGCTGCAAAATGGTATGGTACCTCAAATTCTATTATCGTTCTCGTTCACAAAACTAGATGGCGTGGTTAACAGAATTAGTAAGAATAACGTTTGCTACACATAGTAAGACTATCAATATTTCGACCATTTAATACATGAATCGCTAGCTCAAATTGTCGAGGCCCCGAGTCTCATTGACATGGTGCGTCTAGTGCCCGACGCAACATTTGAATCTGATAGACTCTGTGGGTTCAGTAATGTTTTTTTTTTATAATTTTGTTTTGTGTTTATTGTATTATATATGTTAGGTGTATATGTAAGATCAAACGAGGCGGCTTCATTGCGTTTTGCAATTTTGACAATTCTGTAGTTTTGATTACTTATCAATAATTGAAAGTTCGAGTAGCTCCACTAAGAACAGTGTGTTTTGCTTTACCTTAAGATATAAAGAAGATAATATGCTACTATCAGAATATAAATCGTTCATTAATTGGTGACGCTTATTGAGCTGGTCTGCACTATGTCAAGTTGTTGTGTTGTAGTGTCAAGTATATCATTAAAGTTATTGCGCTGGCTTCTACATAATAAGCACTATTTGCTCGGCTGGGTAGTCTGATTAGTTCACCCGGGTCTGCCGCACTTATCCACCCCCACATGTTACACATGGACTCCATATTGCGCACTATGTGAGCACTATTATATCGTGTATTTTTTCGACGCCACAAATTTAGACGTCCATGTTGGCTGGATTTCAAAGTCTTTGCATCAGTTAAGATGACATCACTCCAATAGAAATCTAAGTTTTTCGAACAGAACTCATACTTTGCCCTTTTATGATTTTCCGTCAGCAAGGGTTTAACAACATGCCTACGATAATGCAGACCCTCACTTTGAAGAACATGACAAACAGTATCCACACTTGTGTTAAATCAACCGATGTAGTGGTTTGTCGTCACGAATCTATTTTCCTCATACTCCCTCATCATGGCTTCACGTTTTGGTGTGTCTATGAGCCGTGGCCTACCTGTTCTGTGACGGTGGAGCAAAGGTCATTCCTCTTCGAATCGCCACCTGCCACCCAGCAGAAGAGTCTTTTTAAGAATTTAATAATCTTGGTTTGGAGATTTGTGACATTGACAAAATAATAAATAATAACGAATGCGTCTTCATAGTTGAATCGGCTTTACAGGTGACGCAGCGCCGTTTATTAAGATCTTATTATATCAGTCCCTTTTTAGCGCACTGTACATATAAGTTGGTGAATTTATGTTTTTGAAACCGATGATCTTATGATAATACTATACCAACGGATTCAGACGCCAGATAATATAAATTTATGCAATAAGGAAAGATTTGTTTTTAAGATTAATATTTCGTGGTCGCCACAGGTCACCCGACACTCAAAGTATTAATTATGGGACAAATAATTGTATAGGAAAACGTTTTCAGTAAACGTAAATCTAAATCTATGTTAGTATAGCAACTGCACTGCAACTTAACCTTACTTTTTTTGACCCAGGTGACTACTTCGAGATAACTTAATTTGTCACAAAAAAAATGCTTCAGAGTAAAATTACTGCAAATAATTGTCGCGGTAAATATGTTAATCGTATAAATATATAAAATAATTTATCAACGCCGAGTCTAAACTACTAAACCTAAAAATTAAATTTTGACAGTATTTGTTTCATGAAATTTATGTTTTTTTTGATACTAGGTATTTTCTCTTCTTTAAAAACCATTCTAATTCAATGTTGCAAATAGAGCTGCCATCCAGCGCAGTGCAGCTACGGTAATATGTTCGAAAACATTTTAAAAAAAGGTTTTAATTTATTTTAAATTATTTTTAAACTTGAAACAAATTCGGTATTACAAGATACGCGAAAAACTTATATTCTGATCAGAGAAATAGGTTTTTACCTATTTAATTTTTTTTTAGGATTTGGTTATGTTTTGAAAGTTAGACAATTGTTAAAAAGCCATTTAAATATTTTTACTTTATGGAAACCGTAGCATAACTAGACTTTATGACAGTATGACGTTGCGATATTAAAATTGTTATTATTAAAAAAATAAGAAGTTTCTTATTTTCGTTTGAAATTGCTAAAATACCGCAGGAAGTTCATCGAAGCGTCTACATATCATTATATATGTTACTTATTTTGAACTAGTATTTAATAGTTTAAAAAACATTATGTTATGTGTTACTGCCTGTTCACAAATTTTCGAATACTTTAAGTGGGTCAGCGCTCGCTCGAGCTCCATTTTCATATTAGCAGTTAGATAATTATTGTTGGAACTTTCTTCATCTTTTTTTTTTAATTATTTCTCAACATGAATGTTTGTTATAACGTAGGCGAGCCTAAAGATAATTCATATATTGCAAAATGTGATTGGAAGTTTGTATAGAAATTCATCACGTTGACAGCTACATATAGCATAGTCTTACATAGGTATGGTATGGGTATATTAAACACTTAGGCAGGGTTGAACTAAGTAACTTTAACGTTAACCAGTCGTCAAAAGTTGGAGATTTTATAAAAATTTGCATAGTCAGCTATTTTTTATATTAACCGGCCCAGTCAAAGTACAGCAAATCACCTCACGATAGAAACTTCCATACAATCTCCCAATTTTAGCGACTGGTTAACGTCAAAGTAGTTTCCTAAAGTTGAAGCACGATAGTTCCTAATAAAATCCGATCCCATGAACAATAAATAAAAGTTAGAGCAAATACATACATGCATACGAAGATATCTACATGATGTTCATAATATTTCGAAACGCTGCTTTGGCGACGGGATTCGTGTTTCTCCCATTGTATTTTAGTAATAAGTATATTTAAATCATTTTCGCAGCTGCAAACAACGGCAACACTGTAGCCGTTAACACTATTACATCGACTCGAGCAAATGGTAAGTTAAGATTTAAAATATATAAGAGAATAAAACATGTATTCTTATCCAAGGTATAAATGAATGTTTAATGTATGTTTATGCCTTATGTTTGATAAAATTGTTTTTACTCGTATGCCTATCTCTATGCAGAACTTTGTTTCGCTTTAGTTTACAGTATATACAATATTTTTAATAAAATCTTATAGTAAGTTAACTTCTTTATCGGCACTTAGTAAGCCGATAGGGCAATGAGGAGGTTGTCACAATAGTACATAGTGTTTTAAGGGTGGTAAGAATAAAATTACTAACTAGAGGCTATTTAGAAGCCTTTAATGACCTGAATTAGTAATTTCCATACCGATCGTGTTATACAATGTTTTTCATCACAATTGCGAAAAATATGATATGAATGAATAAATAAATCTCCAAAACACAATCGAATATAAGAAATAAATATTTTTAGACACTACACACAGCGCCGTCTGGTCTCAAACTAAGCAAGCTTGTGCTATGGATACCAGACAGCGGATACAATTACATATAATACATAGAAAACACCCAGTCTCAAGACAAGCACAAATAATAAAGTTTTGTCTTGTGCAGGAATCGAACCCTCGTTACCCACGGTGCCACGGAGCCGACATCTGGAGAATTTATCAATTAAAAGTTTTGGCTGAATTTAAAACATTCTACTCTATACAACCATCAAACAAACATATTTAGAACACAGTATACCTTTTTTTACACTTGATAGAAATGGCGTGTCATTACTTCCCGTAGGTTCTATGAACGTGATCTTTGCGCAAAGAAAAGTAAAATATAAAAAGAAAAAGCCTGTGGGAGTAATCAAGGTCTAAGCACCCGCTTAAGCTGCACATATTGACACTGTTTACGAGTTAGTGCGATAAAAAATAAATTACTTACCTTTATCAATTTTAGAATAAAATATATAGTATTGGTAATATATAAATACTGGAAGCATTCACTGTTCAACCCAACTATTTGACATTAATATCACTGACTACTCCTTCAGGGACAATTTTCGTGTTTTTTATTTTATAAATTGATTAACCTTTCAAAACATTTCCGCAGCTGGAAGCAATGGCAATACTGTTGTCGTAAACACTATTACAACGGGTCAAGCAAATGGTAAGTTAAGATTATATTTTTAGAAGATAATTAAATACCTATGCATTCTTATCCAAGGTATAAATTACTAATAATATGTAAGTATGTTTAGTATAAACCTATATAGTAGGTTTAATATAATGTTGTTACCAATGTGTCATTCTGTGAGTAGAACTTTGTTACAAGTTTAGTTTACAGTACTTCAATATGTGTTATACAATCCAATAGTAAATTAACTTCGTTATCGGTTCTTCATTAGGCTAATGAATGGATTGTTACAAAATAAATTAATTATTTACCCCTATTACTTTTGTAACAAAAAAGGTACTATAAGCAAATTAAAAACAATATGAATAATAAATTTAAACATATCACACAGCGCCATTTGGTCCCAAACTAAGGAAATACATATCATACATAAATACACCCAGACCCAAGACAAACACAAGTGTTTAACACATAAATATTTGTACAGTGTGCGAATCGAAACTACACCCTCTGCACGACAATCAATCACTGTTCATCCAAAGTATTTGACCAATATAACTGATGACTTCTTGTGGAGGTTCTATTTTCAAATAACTGATTAAAATTTTAAACATTTCTGCAGCTGGAAGCAATGCCTCAAATAACAATACAATGGTGTTACCAAATAGTGGAACACCTACCAACAATGGTAATAGTTACAACACGGTTATGCCAACTGTAACAACAAACAGCGGTACAGCAACGCCAGGAAACGGAGCATCAAACAACACCAACAGTAACGGCACTACAACTCCAAATGGCAGTTCTCCTAACAACACAACTGGATCAGCGAATAGTGGAACACCAAACAACACTGGCAATAGCAACATCACGGTTACCTCATCTGTTACGCCCAACAACGGTATAGCAATGCCAGGTAACGGAGCATCAAACAACACCAACAGTAACGGCACTTCAGCTCCAAATGGCAGTTCTCTTAACAACACAACTGGATCGCCGAATAGTGGAACACCAAACAACACTGGCAATAGTAATAATAATAACAACGGCAACACTGTAAACGTTAACACGATTTCAACGGTTCAAGCAAATGGTAAGTAAAGAATATGATTTTTAATCTATATACTCATTGTTTGTATTCTAATTATTCTATGTATGAATATGTCAGCATGCATACCCAATGTGTACACTTAGCTGCAAAATTGCATGGTACCTCAAATTCTATTATCGTTCTCGTTCACAAAACTAGATGGCGTGGTTAACAGTACTTATAAGAATAACGTTTGCTACACATAGTAAGACGATCAATATTTCGACCATTTAATACATGGATCGCTAGCTCAAATTGTCGAGGCCCGTCTCATTGGCATGGTGCGTCTAATGCCCGACGTAACATTTGAATCTGATAGACTCTGTGGGTTCAGTAATATATTTTTTTTATAATTTTGTTTTGTTTTTATTGTATTATATATATTTGGTATATATGTAAGATCAAACGAGGCGGCGTCATTGCGTTTTGCAATTTTGACAATTCTGTAGTTTTGATTACTTATCAATAATTGAAAGTTCGAGTAGCTCCACTAAGAACAGTGTGTTTTGCTTTACCTTAAGATATAAATAAGATAATATTCTACTATCAGAATATAAGTCGTTCATTAATTGGTGACGCTTATTGAGCCGGTCTGCACTATGTCAAGTTGTATTGTTCAATATTTGGTGTAACCCCCACCCTGTTCGATAACAGGTTGCATGAGGGATCGCATTGAATCTATTACATATTTGCCCAGATTCGAACCACGAATACTGTCCCATATTTTTATACAATGAGCCTCTAATGCTTCTGTAGTGCGCTGATACTGATTATCCCAACGTTGGACAACAACACCCCATAAATTTTCAATGGGATTTAAATCCGGTGATCTGGAAGGCAATGGAATATCATTAAAGTTATTGCGCTGGCTTCTACATAATAAGCACTATTTGCTCGGCTTGTTAGTCTGATTAGTTCTCCCGGGTCTGCCGCACTCATCCACCCCCACATGTTTACTGTTATCCGTCTGGACTCCATATTGAGCACTATTATATCGTCTATTTTTTCGACGCCACAAACTTAGACGTCCATGTTGGCTGGATTTCAAAGTCTTTGCATCAGTTAAGATGACATCACTCCAATAGAAATCTAAGTTTTTCGAACAAAACTCATACCTTGCTCTTTTATGATTTTCCGTCAGCAAGGCCTAACAGCATGCCTACGATAATGCAGACCCTCACTTTGAAGAACACGACAAACAGTATCCACACTTGTGTTAAATCAACCGATGTAGTGGTTTGTCGTCACGAATCCATTTTCCTCATACTCCCTCATCATGGCTTCACGTTGTGGTGTGTCTATGAGCCGTGGCCTACCTGTTCTGTGACGGTGGAGCAAAGATCATTCCCCTTCGAATCGCCACCTGCCACCCAGGAGTCTTTTTAAGAATTTAATAGTCTTGGTTTGGAGTTTTGTGACATTGACAAAATAATAAATAATAGCGAATGCGTCTTCATAGTTGAATCGGCTTTACAGGTGACGCAGCGCCGTCTAGTAAGATCTTATTATATTAGTCCCTTTTTAGCGCATCGTACATATATCATATATATATATATATAATATAGTTAAGTTGGTGAATTTATGTTTATGAAACCGATGATCTTATGCTACAACTATACCAATATGAAAAATATTTTTCGGTAATTTTCCACAATAAACGGTCAGCTGATTCAAAACAATTTTTTTTTCACAGTGGACTGGTATTGCCTGAGATAAGTTAGTTCAAACATGTGAAACCGGTAGCAACAGCTAGTTATCATTATAGAGGGAAAAAGTAACTAACGGATTCAGACGCCAGAAAATCTAAATTTATGCAATAAGAAAAGATTTTTTTTAGATTAATATTTCGTGGTCGCCACAGGACACCCGACACTCAAAGTATTAATATGGGACAAATAATTGTATAGAAAACCGTTTTCAGTAAACATAAATCTAAATCTATGTTAGTATAGGCCTGCAACTTATTTTTACTTTTTTGACCCAGGTGACTACTTCGAGATAACTTAATTTGTCACAAAAAAATGCTTCAGAGTAAAATTACTGCAAATAATTGTGGCGGTAAATATGTGTATCGTATAAATAAATAAAATAATTTATCAACGCCGAGTCTAAACATCTAAAACTAAAAACAAAATTTTTACAGTAGTTGTTTCATTAAAATTATGTTTTTTTGATACTAGGTATTTTCTCTCCTTTATAAACCATTCTAATTCAATGTTGAAAATAGAGCTGCCATCCAGCACAGTGCAGCTACGGTACTATGTTCGAAAACATTTAAAGAAAAGGTTTTAATTTATTATAAATTGTTTTAAAACTTGAAACAAATTCGGTATTACAAGATACGCGAAAAACTTATATTCTGCTAAGAGAAATAAGTTTTTACCTATTACAGTTTTATTTAGGATTTTGGTTATGTTTAAAAGTTAGACAATTATAACAAAAGCCATTAAAATATTTTTACTTTATAGACCGTAGCATAACTAGACTTAATGACAGTATGACGTTGCGATATTAAAAATTGTTATTATTAAAAAATAAGAAGTCTCTTGTTTGCGTTTTAAATTGCTAAAATACCGCAGGAAATTCGTCGAAGCGTCTACATATAATTATATATGTTACTAATTTTGAACTTATATTTTATAGTTTAAAAACATTGTGTTATGTGTTACTGCCTGTTCACAAATTTTCGAATACTTTAAGTGGGTCAGCGCTCGCTCGAGCTCCATTTTCATATTAGCAGTTAGATAATTTTTGTTGGAACTTTTTTCATCTTTTTTTTTAATTATTTCTCAACAAAAAATTGTGTTATAACGTAGGCGAGCCTAAAGATAATACATATATTGCAAAATGTGATTGGAAGTTTGTAAAGAAATCCATCACGTTGACAGCTACATATAGCATAGTCTTACATAGGTATGGTATGGGTATATTATACACTTAGGCAGGGTTGAACTAAGTAACTTTAACGTTAACCAGTCGTCAAAAGTTGGAGATTTTATGAAGATTTGCATAGTCAGCTATTTTTTAAATTAACCGGCCCAGTCAAAGTTCAGCAAATCACCTCACGATAGAAACTTCCATACAATCTCCCAATTTTAGCGACTGGTTAACGTCAAAGTAGTTTCCTAAAGTTGAAGCACGATAGTTCCTAATGAAATCCGATCCCATTAACAATAAATAAAAGTTAGAGCAAATACATACATGCTTACGAAGATATCTACATGATGTTCATTATATTTCGAAACGCTCCTTTGGCGACGGGATTCGTGTTTTTCCCATTGTATTTTAGTAATTAGTATATTTAAATCATTTTCGCAGCTGGAAACAACGGCAATACTGTAGGCGTTAACACTATTACAACGACTCAAGCAAATGGTAAGTTAAGATTTTAAATATATAAGAAAATAAAACATGTATTCTTATCCAAGGTATAAATAAATGTTTAATGTATGTTTATGCCTTATGTTTGATAAAATTGTTTTCATAGGTATGTGTCTAGAAATACCTCAGTGTATGCCTGCTTTCTAGACCTAAGTCGTGCCTTCGATTCAATTAATTGTAATTTATTATGGAGCAAACTACGTAACACTACGGTACCTCATGACATTGTAGACCTATTAGAATTCTGGTATGCAAATCAGACTAACCTAGTTAAATGGGGTAATGCTGTTTCAGATAGCTATACACTTACCTGCGGGGTGAGACAGGGTGGAGTGATGTCACCTGTTCTATTTAATTTATGTCAATAAGCTAATCGAGGAGCTGAGCAGTACCAGAGCCGGCTGCAACATTGGTGGAGAATGTCTTAACAATCTAAGCTATGCAGACGATATGGTGCTGCTCAGCCCCTCAGTAAATGGCCTAAGGAGACTTATGGCAATATGCGAACAATATGCGGCTACTCATCATCTGCTGTGTAATGTTAGCAAAACTGAAGTTATGATCTTTAAGTATGGTAAAGGCCCCAGTGTTATACCTCCTGTAAACTTATGTGGCACTACTCTAAAAATTGTTGACTCATTCAAATACCTTGGTCATATAATATCGAGTAACTTGACAGAGGATTTGGAGAGACAGCGCAGAGGTATTGCCTGTAGGAGTAACATGCTGGCCAGGCGATTTAGTCACTGTTCAAACCAAGTCAAAGTGACCCTGTTCAAAGCATACTGTCAGGCATTCTACACCAGCCAACTCTGGTACCATCACACAAAAAGAGCATATAACACTCTTCGCGTGTAATACAACAATGCCTTTAGGGCCATGCTCCACCTGCCCTGGCGCGTCTGGAATGTTTGCCGAGAACAGGGTTGATGACTTCTTTGCTGTTTTACGAAGGCATAGGTCCTCGTTTCATATGAGGCTGATGAAGTGTAACAATGAAATAGTAAGGGCGGTTTTCCATACCACTTACGTGTTAAGAAAACAGGCTATTTTGACTGCATAGTGCTTTAATTTAATTAAATTTAACAAATAAACATAATAAATACATGTGTATCTGTCTGTCTGTAAATATACAAAAGAAATAATTTCATTTAATTTAATGTAAAATAAATAAATATAAATTTTTAATTGTTTAATATATAATTATATAATATATAATTTTGATGTGGTATAATAATTGATTTGGCTTAATTAACTGTGACTCTATTCTAATCTATTTAAAGGTATATACATGTGTGACTATTTATATTATATATAACTATATATTATAGTATAGGAATAATATAATTCAAATTGATTTAACTTTATTTGATTTGTTTGATTTAATTTGGTTTCATTGGATTTAATTTGATTCAATTTAATTAAGGCTTGAAAATCATGAAAGAGCTGGGTTAATACCTGTCAATAAAACATTTTTTATTATTATTATTATTTACTCGTATGCCTATCACTATGCAGAACTTTGTTTCGCTTTAGTTTACAGTAATACAATATGCGTAATAAAATCTTATAGTAAGTTAACTTCCTTATGGGCACTTAGTAAGCCGATAGGGCAATGAGGAGGTTGTCACAATAGTACATAGTGTTTTAAGGGTAGAATAAAATTACTAACGAGAGGCTATTTAGAAGCCTTTAGTGAGTTGAATTAGTAATTTCCGTACCGCCCGTGTTACACAATGTTTTTCATCGCAATTGCGAGAAAATTAATAAAAATATGAAATGAATGAATAAATAAATCTCCATAACACAATCGAAATGGTGCTAATAGTGATAATATAAGAAAAAAATATTTTTAGACATTACACACAGCGCCGTCTGGTCCGCCAGACAGCGGATACAATTACATATAATATCCTTTTTTTTGGTAATAGATACATATAATACATAGAAAACACCCAGTCTCAAGACAAACACAAATAATAAAGTTTTGTCTTGTGCAGGAATCGAACCCTCGTTACCCACGGTGCTATGGAGCCGACATCTGGAGAATTTATCAATTAAAAGTTTTGGCTGAATTTAAAACATTCTACTCTATACAACCATCAAACAAACATATTTAGAACACAGTACACCTTTTTTCACACTTGATAGAAATGGCGTGTCAAACTTCCTGTAGCTTCTATGAACGTGATCATGGCGCAAAGAAAAGTAAAATATAAAAAGAAAAAGCCTGTGGGAGTAATTAAGGTCTTAGCATCCGCTTAAGGTGCACATATTGACACTGTTTACGAGTAAGTGCGATAAAAAACAAATTACTTACCTTTATCAATTTTAGAATAAAATATATAGAATTGGTAAAATACAAATACTGCAAGCATTCACTGTTCAACCCAACTATTTGACGTTAATATCACTAACTACTCCTTCAGGGACAATTTTCGTGTTTTTCATTTTATAAATTGATTAACCTTTCAAAACATTTCCGCAGCTGGAAGCAATGGCAATACTGTTGTCGTAAACACTATTACAACGGGTCAAGTAAATGGTAAGTTAAGATTATACTTTTAGAAGATAATTAAATACCTATGCATTCTAATCCAAGTTATAAATTACTAATAATATGTAAGTATGTTTAGTATAGACCTATATCGTAGGTTTAATATAATTGTTGTTACTCATGTGCCATTCTGTATGTAGAACTTTGTTACTAATTTAGTTTACAGTAATACAATATGCGTAGTACAATCAAATAGTAAATTAACTTCGTAGTCGGTTCTTAGTTAGGCTGATGAAGGGGTTGTCACAAAATAAATTACTTAGTTACCCCTATTACTTTTGTAACAAAAAAGGTACTATAAGCAAAGTAAAAATAATATTAATAATAAATTTGGACATATCACACAGCCCCATTTGGTCCCAAACTAAGCAAAGCTTGTACTAACCAAGCAACGTATACAAATACTTATATAACATTTTTTGTAAATAAATACATATCATACATTATTACACCCAGACCAAAGACAAACACAAGTGTTTTACACATAAATATTTGTCCAGTGTGGGAATCGAACCTACACCCTCTGCACGACAATCAATCACTGTTCATCCAAAGTATTTGACCAATATAACTGATGACTTCTTGTGGAGGTTCTATTTTCAAATAACTGATTAAAATTTTAAACATTTCTGCAGCTGGAAGCAATGCCTCAAATAACAATACAATGGTGTCACCAAATAGTGGAACACCTACCAACACTGGTAATAGTTACAACACGGTTATGCCAACTGTAACAACAAACAGCGGTACAGCAACGCCAGGAAACGGAGCATCAAACAACACCAACAGTAACGGCACTACAACTCCAAATGGCAGTTCTCCTAACAACACAACTGGATCAGCGAATAGTGGAACACCAAACAACACTGGCAATAGTAATAATAATAACAACGGCAACACTGTAAACGTTAACACAATTTCAACGGTTCAAGCAAATGGTAAGTAAAGAATATGATTTTTAATCTATATACTCATTGTTTGTATTCTAATTCTTCTATGTATGAATATGTCAGTATGCATACCCAATGTGTACACTCAGCTGCAAAATTGCATGGTACCTCAAATTCTATTATCGTTCACGTTCACAAAACGAGATGGCGTGGTTAACTGAACTAGTAAGATTAACGTTTGCTACACATAGTAAGACGATCGATATTTTGACCATTTAGTGCCATTTGGTCCCAAACTAAGCAAAGCTTGTATTATCAAAACCAAACAACGGATACAAACACCTATATACTTATTTTTTGTAAATAATATATCATACATTAATACACCCAGACTCAATCATACTCAACACACACAAATGTTTATCACATAAATGTTTGTCCAGTGTTGGAATCGAACCTGCACCCTTTGCACAGCAGCCGGCCACAATACCAACTAGGCTGCGAGGGATATAAATACAACAAAAAATCACTATTCATCGCAACTATTTGACGAATATCAATGATTACTTCTTGAAGAGGGTCAGTTTTCGTGTTTTTCATTTTATAAATTGATTAACCTTTCAAAACATATCCGCAGCTGGAAACAATGGCAATACTGTAGGCGTAAACACTATTACAACGGGTCAAGCAAATGGTAAGACAAGATTATGAATTTAGAATAGAATTGAATTAAATATGTATTCCAATCCTAACCACTCGTGTAGGATCATATGAATGAATATGAGGGTAGGTATATGTTATGTATACGGCAGTGGCGTGCAAGGGGCATATAGCAGCTAACTAGCGCCGCCAACATTTTTTTAATTAGTTACTAAGACTGTAACATACTTCTAAGTTTCTCCAAGAGGTTTCCTTTTTACCGCTTTTGGTACAGAACCCTAAAAGTTACAATAGTTTCAATACAATACCGCCGACATGTCTGACCATTTTATTAGAAATAGTCAATAACAGATGTAGGTATGTAGTGAATTCACCCGGAAAACCAAGCCAAGTTCGACTAAAACCTGGTGTTTTGTTAACTATCACTACAACCAAAGATGACTTATACGTCTAGAAACCGTATCCTTAACAACATCAAACGGAGTGTTGCGAGCCATTTTCCAATGAATGTGTGTGTAAATCAGCTAATAAGATTATAATTTTTACATCTGTGTGCGTAATTTTGGTGTTGCCAACCTTAAAGTGATTATCCCAAATTGGGGAGTTCTTACTTTTATTCGATACTACAATTTATTTTCACTTTCGATGACCCCCTGTGGTTTATTATATATGTAGGTTATTATTTTGAGATAGAACGTAAATAAAAACGTAATACGAAGGTGACCATGGCCATGTAATGCATGTTAAAACCTTAAATTATGTTCCAAATATTATATACTGTAGTGCTAAAATATAGATGGGTGTACAAAATAAAATCCGTCCTTCTCTGCCATGGCTTCCGTGAGCGCCGTTTTCGTTTACATAGGTCCTGCCATGTGACAACAGCCGTGTTTTTTTAACATAGAAAGCTATCGCATCACAGAGCCATGGAAATCGTTTTGTTTGTCAAATGTCAAATAACAAAATAGCTGTTCCCCTTTTTTTAAAGAACATCCACTGTTCTACCTTCTGAGCATGTGCAGCCAATGCGTTAAATGCGGACTGTAAGTGCCGCCAAATTAAACATAGAGCGCATTCATTTTTAGTCAACAGATAGTTGGAATGAGCGCGTAAAGAGCATAGAGCACATTCAATGCGTAAATATTAAAATTACTAAATTTCTTTTGCGAAAGCGAAATTGCTAGATATTGTTAGAGCAACCCGCAGGAATCTGATCACAATGCTATTGTTTTGATGTGTACAATTTTCTCAATTTACATTTATTATGAATCTTATACTCGTTGGTTTTGTAACTTACAGTGTCATTTAACTACCACCGGAACTACGGCGCCTATTTTAAAAAGGCCTCATAATTTTTTATTTTTTGCTTTTATATTTTTATTATAATTTAGGAAACCCGCATACATAACACATATTCTGAGAAAATTTCAGGCTTTTGCTTCCAGCTCCTTAAAGGTTAGGACCCTTCTGTTAGGGAAACAATAAGGGAGTTCAATTAATAAACTATAGAGTATTTTTATTTCAATTTACATAGGAAATATAAAGATTATATAAAATATGTTATTAAAAAAAAATATTAGCTATCCAAAAGAAAATCATTCAAAAATCATTACAAGTACATTATATTTGTTTTTCTTAAGACCTTATAAGTCTATCATTGTAGATGAATATCTTATACTACTGATTGACGTCTCAAAATATTAAACAAACAATGCAAATTACACTCACCTTATAATTTTACACACCCAATTGCACGTGTGCGAACACCGTCTTGCCAATAAAGTACCTAATCTTAGGTAACTAAAGTTGAAATGTTATATAAAGAGCCCAAAGCGTGACGTTAACGTCACAATTAGTTGTAAAGAAAAGATATTTTTTTCAATTATTTATGTATTTTAAGACACGGTAATTAATTAATTTCGTAGTTCATAAAATACATAGGTAAGTACTACTTTTTCTATTGATATTTACATGTATCTAACTGTTATGTTTTTTTTATTTTAACATTGCAGAAGTAAAGGTTTATGTTCTATAGATACAATGTATCACAGGGCCATCAATACATAAATACTTTATCAACCTGAAATAGTGTAACGTATGTAAGTGACGTTACGTGAAAAATATGTATTGTCGTTTCAGTATTCGCCTTACTGAACTTGGGATGGGAAATGAACGTACCTACAGACTTGGCAACACAGACAGAAAAACATTTGTTGTTTGTTTTGCGAATAATTAATTTGAAAACTTACTTTGTATCTCAAATACAGCAAGCAAATTAGTGTAATTATTATTATTTATTATTCATTTATTTCAGATTATCTCCATATGTTGTTAGTATTTATACAATCTTAGAAGTATGTTAGTAGTCAAATTACAGATTACAAATTAAAAATAAATATTATTCTGTACTAGACAAAGCCTATTAGTTTATCTAGCACTGAATATTGCTGGCCTGGAACAAACATGTAATAAGTTCCAGTGTCTTAAAATTGGACACTGAAACCTTTCAGCTATCGGCTTCAGAAGAGAATTGGGGCTGCCCCGGACTCTGTGTAGTAGGGAGGCTACTCTTTTGCGCAAAATAGCAGTAAAGCTGTCTATTCGCGCTTCCGCCATCATTCCTGAAGCACTGCAGTACCGAGGCAGCCCCAAAAGCATCCTCAAAGCGTTGTTATACTGAACACGTAGGGCACTATACGACTTACGCGTATAATCAATCCACAGGCTGCACGTATAGAAGGTTTGACAGTACGCCTTAAACAGTGTTAGTTTTACTTCCTTACTACACCGGGTAAACCTACGGGCAACCATATTCGCTCTAGTCGCCAGCGCCCTACGTAATAACTTGTTAACAGAGATTTTGTGTTATCAGCCTTTTTTTTGTCAATAGATTAAGCACGATTTAATTGCACAAATCGTCATTTTAATTACTTTACGCGCGAGCACCTTTCGCATCGACGCACAGATTACGTATGATGTAGTGTGGCGGCAAGTAACTGAAAATTAAGGTACTCGGATCGGCTCGTTTTGTGTGCCCGAACACGGTATCTAGACGTATAAACGTATAAGTCATCTTTGACTACAACAAAAGATATTTGCTGTTTTGTTCAGGGTATTACGGTTTTTTGTCATCAAAAAAAAATTACATGAAACCATACTTACTTTTTCGAAACACAAAGCCAACCAAGGAGTTATCTCCCACAAATCATTTCATCATTTTCCTAACAAAAGCTTTTATTTGTAAAAGGTGCGTTCTGTTCACTGCTTCAATGCGTTTAATATCATAATCCAGCCAAGTTAAAAAGACATAAATGTTGTGTAACACACTGTACAAATCTTGGCTCATTCTCTTTGGTTGGATTATTGACATTAAACGCATAGGTAATGTGCATTATGGCGGGCAACAAAACGCCACTAAAATTATTTTCGTGCTTGTTGTTATCAACGCCAAATGGAAATAAAAACCTTTAATAGAAAACTTCGGTAGCAATCGTATATTATTGGCAAGTGTCGTGTCGTAGTCATAACCAATATTCTTTAACAGGCATTGACGCACTGCCTAGTTTGACGCTTGTGGGCTCGATGGTTATCATTGTGTGCAGTGTACATATAGAATAGACACATGCATACATTTGTGTATGCACGGAGCACTTAACGCAAAAAAAGGCACCGCGATTTCTTGCCTTCGCCAAATAAATTAATCATTAGCAGCGCTTGTGTGGCTGTGTGCTCGCTGTTCGCGCATGCGCCATGCACGTAGTCAACTTCCCGTTCATGTAGTATTAATTGTACACGCGAGATGGCGCTGTAATGATTTTAGCAAAATCGATAGTAAAAAAATATGATAATATTATTAATAGGTAGGTACTCTAAAATAATTTTCATATCAGATTATAAATTAAAATTTAATAATTGCTACAGGGTAGGCAGCACGCCACTGGTATACAGTTTAGTCATCATTATCAAAAAATATTATTTCATAACTTTGAAGACTCAAAATCTTCGTAAAAAAAGACCTAATTTGAATTAAAAAATGAAGTTTTAATGATTTTATACTTTCGCGATTTTAACCTATTTTAAAGAAACACATATAACGGATCGAAATTGCAAAAATGTCTTATAAACAAATTCCTTTTATTAGGGTTCCGTTTATATCCATATCTCTTGCTTTGTGTTTCATATGTTAGGAGAAGGGTTTTTTACGGCCGGTTGCCACCTGACGCCAAGTTCAAGCTTACAGTTCATCCGCTGCCATCCTTACTGCGTCTCCCAACATGGACCAGCAGTACACCCGCAACCTCGTATCTTAATATGTTGAAAAAGGTTACGGGCGTGGTTTAATATCGGAGTTTCCAAATCCGACCTTTTGGTCCGCGGAAGGTATTTCATTATCCTCCTACCCTCCAGGCCAGCTATTGCTTGCCCGGGAGAGCATTCCCCTATCTGCCACCTGGGTACGCATTCTCTGGGGAATAAGGGTACCTACCCCGAGACAAACTTCAAAATTTTTCCCTTAAATCCTTAAGATCTAAAAGGTTTTTAGGCGTTAGGATTTAAAAGTTAAAAAAATTGTCTTCACTTTAGTACCGAGTATTTCCTCCAAATTTAAATAGAATTTGTATCCTTCTTTTTTCTGACCATCTAGGTAAAAATAAATAGCTATTTAAGTACACATGTGTAATGTACACTCATATCATCTGTTTCGTAAAATTAATATTACATGTACATTGTACGCTTATATCATAGCTGAAACATCATTTCATTAAGACTGCGTAAAATTAGCTTTCTGGCCTTTGTCGCCCTCATAATGCAATCAATCATCGCCCTTAATAAATCCGACAATGTCGAGATGGTACCATGACGTCGCCGCAAAAAATTGTATGAAAGTATGACTCTGGACAGGACCCGACTAGCCATATGTGTCGACATAGGCTCGTCGTGTTTCGTTTTATATTAATTAATCTTTTTGAAACATTTTGCAGCTGGAAACAACCGCAACACTGTAAACGTTAACACTATTTCAACAGCTCAAGCAAATGGTATGTAACGATTGTGAATATGTGTTCCAACTATATGTACTTATGATTCATTGTGTATTAAGGGTAGTAAGGAAAAAATTAGAGGCTATTCAGAAGCCTAAGGCCGAAGACCGAAGGCTTTAATAACTCAATTTTGTAATTTCTGTACCGCCCGTGTTACACTTAATGTTGTAATAAATATGGAAAAACATAAGGTGAAAAAATAAATAAACTCACCAAAACATAATTGAAACGGCGAAAACAGAAGTATACAATACAATGCTATGTAGCAGTATCTAAAGAATTTATGAATTAAACGTTTTGGTTAAAGTTAAAACTTATAATTGTTTGCTTGTCGCGTAGTTCATATCTTGAACCACAGATGGCGTACTTACTGTACTACTCTGTACTTTCTCTATTCTATCTATTCTATGTTTAAAAATACATACTTTACAAAATATCACGCGCACATGACTGGTTTCATACGGCATAATCGCCAGTGGGTTCTATGAACGCCCGCTTTGCCTTAAGAAAAGAAAAATTCACAAAGAAAAAGCCCGTCTGCATGTGATAACAGTGTTTACGAGTAAGTGTGATGAAAAATAGTACATTATTCACCGAGGGGTGAAACTAACGAGGGTGTAATAATTATTTTTTTATTATTTGTTATTTTTTTATTATTTAATTGAAATTAATATAGGTAATTGAATAAATTTTATGTACAAAAGCCTTAAAAGCATGTCTGTAATGTTTCAGCAACAAGCAGCAATGGTAGATCATCTGCGTCTACAACTACAATAACTTCAGGTGGTGGAACAACAACAAGTACCAGCAACAACTCGGGATACAACACATTGGGTGGCGGAACAACAACCAATACCAACAACAATGTTAACTCAGCTACAACCACATCCGCTTTACAAACCAGTAGTAGCACTGCCACAACATCTGCAAGCAGTTCCTCTGTTGCGTCTAGTACAAGTGGTGTAACAACAAGCAGTATAATCAATAACTCGGGGTACAATACACCATCAGATGGTGGAACAGCATCTTATCCCAGTAACAACTCGGGATACAATACATCAGGTGGTGGAATAACAACCAGTTCCAACAACAATGTTAACTCAGCTACTACCACATCCGCTTTACAAACCAGTAGTAGCACTACCACAACATCTGCAAGCAGTTCTTCTGCTAAGTCTAGTACAAGTGGTGTAACAACAAGCAGTATAATCAATAACTCGGGTTACAATACCCCATCAGGTGGTGGAACAGCATCTAATCCCAGTAACAACTCGGGATACAATACATCAGGGGGTGGAATAACAACCAGTTCCAACAACAATGTTAACTCAGCTGCAACCACATCCGCTTTACAAACCAGTAGTAGCACTACCACAACATCTTCAAGCAGTTCTTCTGCTGAGTCTAGTACAGCAACATTAAGTGGTACAACGAAATCATCTAATTCTGCGGAGGGGTCTGGACCATTAGGACTTCCTCGTCCAGGAGCGGGTACGAATTATCTACAATGGATTCAATTAGCACTGAGAGAGCTTAGCCATTTGGTATCGCAATCTGCGAAAAATGTAAAACAACCAGTGACACCACCGAATGTTCCGAGAAGACCAAGTAGACAAGAACAACGTCGACCACCGATACCATCAAGTGAGTCATGTTTTGTATAGGAGAAATGGCTATATCATCATACAAATTTTGAAAACCTATTATGAAAGCAGGAATATTAGGTTCTTATCCAAATATATTATTTAGAGACACTGTCCGTTCGTTCGCCTGTCAAAATCATTTTATTTAGAGATTGCTAAAATTTTGCTAAATATGCTTGCTATTAAAATTAATAGATAAATATGCTTGCTATTAAAATATTACAATTGTAATAGTTTCTTTAAAATATTACCTATTTTTACTCGCTACTGTAATTTTTTTTATTTGAAAAACAGTATTTTAAATAAAACTGCATGATAACTAATTTAGAACAATATTCTTAGACAAGAAAATTAATATTCCTGATTCTAAGTCTAAAAATAAAGTTAAAAAAAAACCATATTTGTATGATGATGATGCACACATTTTATATTTTTTAGATTTTTTTTTATTACAATAAGGTGGCATACAAGCTTACGGTCAGACTGATATTTAGAGGGCGATAGACGCCAGTTGAGCAATTTAAGTATGTATAAAAAAGCTAAAACCATCCTAAGCCTGCTCTCGTAAGGTTGAACTCCGCGCATCACGTTTTATGTCGCTTACACGTAGAGCGCTTAAGTTTTTGGCTAGTTTTTTCATGTTTTTAATTTATTAAAAAATACTAGCCTTTGTATAAAAAATCCCGATTTGCCTCTTAATATGAAACAGTACCGAAATAATGAATTGAAAAAATAATTAGGTTCCCTAACAAAATATTGAGATCTAAGACGAAGTAAACTTAATTTTTAGCACTTTATTGTGATTATTTTAGTATTGTTTCCTTAATTTATGAATATTTTTAAAAGTTTCTTCAATTTTTCTTTTACATTAGTTCTTTCGCTAACCTCTGTATTTTTCTGTGATTTGTAGTATGAACTTCTTCAATCTAGAACAAGTAAGATAGACTGTTTGGGATATTAGGGTATTTAGTCGTCGTAAACGTACATAGCTGGATGGACGCTTGCGATACCAGTAGTAGTAGTAGTAGTAGTAGTAGTAGTACTGGTAGTAGTAGTAGTAGTAGTAGTAGTAGTAGTAGTAGTAGTAGTAGTAGTAGTAGTAGTAGTAGTACTTACTCGTTACATTATTTCTAACTAATTTAATTCCAACACACATAGTTCTCTTAAGTGTTAATTTTAGGTGATTTAAACTTATTGTTTTTCTTATGTAGGACGGTCTGGAAATCCACCACGAAAATCTACGACAACCGTTAAAATATCACTTCCAGGTACGTATTAGATAGACATACTAAAATTTTTCTGAATAAACATGTAGTTCATTTCATATCTATATGTTTAATTTATTCTTACTTTTCAAAATTAATAATTAATTATTGTGTACCATGTTTCCATATCCTGGTCTTTTCCCACTTTCTGCTACAAGCAAAGCAAATTTGCCAACCTTTTATATTTCAATTTACTATTAAATGTAGAACGACACGAATACTTTTATCGCTACCGGTATTGTCTTCTAAAACATATCTCCAAATTCAAAATTCCATTTTAAAACCGGTAGGTCTTTTATGACTATTGATATTTTATTTATATTTATTTATATTGATGATTAAAATTAAAAATATAGCCAATTGAATGTTTACAAATTTAATTCTTTATACTAGGCAAAATCTGTTATTACTTTTGAAAACTACGTTAAATATAATGACTTGCGTTAACTTTATGAAATGACGTTGGTCATCGGTACAACATTAGCTACGTCCACTTGAAGACGCTATTGGTCCAGTCCTTACGAAAAAATATGCATATGATAATGATGGTATCACTTCCCATCTTTGTGGGTTTTTTTTAACTATTAACGTAAAAAAAGGTTTTGAGAAAATTGCCTGTGACAGACAAAAGGAGTGGACGTACCTACAATAAATAAATAAATTACCTCGTAAAAAATGTTCTGTTACCTTTATTTCTCAGAACACATTCCTTTAAACAAGCGGTAGAACAAAAACAGGATATGTATGTTTTGTTAACTAATTATTTCAACATAAAATGTACTTAATACGTTTATGTCTCTAGGACGTAAGAAAGAAGAGCGTGCGCCGAGACCACCAAGGAAAGAAGGGATTAGTATATCACTAGGTGAGAACTACCTATTTATATTTTTTATTAATTTTTGTAAGTTGTTATAATTATGTCTTTCTTAAGAATCCAGCTATATTGAATATTTAATTCTGTGTTGTGAAGAAACACTTAAAGGTATACGATCTGCGGCACCTCTTATGATGTTTCATACAAACGAAGTTTGTATTTATTTTTGACATTTACTAATGAAAATTTGGAGGATGCTGCAGGAATAACTATAATCTAATTCCAAGTGGATAAACTATAGCTGCAGCCAAAGAGATAAAAGAAGCATAGACTGAAACTGACTGCAACATGATTCTAAAAATCGGGCAAGTGCGAGTCGGACTCGCGCACGAAGGGTTCCGCACCATTATCTATAAGAACAGCAAAAAAAATACGTTTGTTGTATTGGAGCCCCATCAAATATTTATTTTATTCTGTTGTTATAGCGGCAACAGAAAAACATTTTCTATGAAAATTTCAACTGTCTTACTATCACGGTTCATGAGATACTGCCTGGTGACGGACGGACGGACGGACGGTCAGCGGAGTCTTAGTAATAGGATTCCGCTAATTACCCACTGGGTACGGCACCCTAAAAATGTTTGAAAACCACATAAACCAGTTTACGGCGAAGCGGGGCGAGGGTAGCACTGAAAGTTATACAATCGGTAAAGATTTAACCAATTTGTTTTCGTTTTTATTTTTTTTTAGATTGAAATACTTTTATAAATTTTGGCTAAAAATATCATAAGTACTGTTGATAATCTACTACTTTATTAAACTTACTGACTGACTGATAGACAACGGCCTCGACCGATGGGTAAGAAATAAAACTTTGCACAGAAGTAGAATTTAATTTTAATAGTGTAAAATTAGATTTTTAGATATTCTAGCTATTATATATAATACCTATTATCCGAGACGAGGTTCGTGTGAACCTCGGAAACCCGAAAAAATATCGAAATTGGCTGTATCAAATAGTTCATTAGCCTTGATTATGACATGTAAATAAAAAAACAACTGTTTCTGAATATGCGCGAATATATTTTATTGTATGGTATTATAAGTAATATTTTGTGCTTATTTAAGTTTACTCGGTAGTTAACACATGTTTGGTAATATTTAATACATATTTTATATTTTTAATACATCAAAAGTATAGGTAGGCAATAAGTGAGGCTGCCGATAGACGGTGAGCGAGGAATCGTCATCATTTCGCCTACTTTAGCGGTCTATGCTACTCTAATGTCTTTGGCTGCAGCTTTAGCTTACTATAGCAAACCTACTTACTGCAATCAAGGAATTGTCGTAGTAATCTCAAACCGAAAACTTTCAGTGCGGGGTAGCTGCTAGCAAAAGCTTTGTTTTTTTTTTACCACTAAGGTAGGGAAACAAGCTTACGGTCGGCCTGATGGTAAGCGACCACTGCAGCCTATGGACACTTGCAATATCCGGAGCATCACTCGCGCGTTGCCGACCCTTAAAAAATCTAAGAACTTCCCTCTTCAAGAACCCCATACCGTAGTCCTTAGAGAAAACCTTAGCAAGAAGCTAATTCTTCGCGGGAGGAAGTTTCTCTGAAACAAGTTCCAAAGTGTGAGGACGAATTCCCTGCTGATGGCGAACGGTGCGATTAAAGAAAGTAGCCGTGGGCATCATTTCGAACAAGTTCTCAGAACACATTCTATTATACAAGCGGTAGAACTCGCACAGGATATATATGTTTTGTTAACTAATCATTACAACATTAAATGTACTTAATACGATTGAAGGACTAGGACAGAAAAGAGGAGAGCGTGCGCCGGGACCACCAAGGAGCCAAGGGCTTAGTATATCACTAGGTGAGAACTACCGATTAATATTTTTTATTACTTTTTCTTAAGAATCCAGTTTTATTGAGGATTCAATTCCGTGTTGTAAAAAAAACACTTATGGGAAAACGATCTGCGGCGCCTCGTAGGGTGCTTCATACAAACGAAGTTGGTTTTTATTTTTTAATTTTTTTTTTATATAACACTATGAAAAGTTGTCATGTTCTAGGAAAAATTATGTAGGTCTGAGTACAGTTCTCTATTAAATTGCATAGGTATATCCCTACCTAATAGCTTAGTAAATGGCATGTAATATACGATGCTTTATTTAATAGTCCTATTAGTTGCAGAAAAATATTACCAAACACAGCAGTTGGAGCTGGAACAACAATGGAAAGAGCTATGCTCGCGGTGTCTCTAAGGGATCGAATCCGAAATGAGGACATCCGGAAGAGAACCAAAGTTACCGACATAGCTCGCAGAATTAGCAAGCTGAAGTGGCAGTGGGCTGGCCACGTCTGTCGGAGGACCTATGGTCGATGGAGCAGACGTGTCCAAGAGTGTAGACCGCGTATGGGAAGGCGAAGCGTGGGACGCCCTCCAGTGGACGGACGACCTTAAAAAGGTGGCTGGTGGTGACTGGATGCGAAAGACAGAGTACCGGAAGAAATAGCGCGCCATAGAGGAGTCTTATGTTCAGCAATGGACTAATATAAGCTGATATGATATGACAGCAGTTGAAATTGTACACGCTGTCGATCTCGTGCGCGTTCGTCAATATCACCTTTTTAGGTCTCGATCAACCATTGCGTCGCGTGTCGTCTGCCTTAGTCTCTCCGTTCGCTTGTCCGTGTGTAAAATAGACCTGAAATTGATATGATAAATTGTATATATTTGGAATATAAAAGAAAGTTAATGCTGTAAATGAAAATTAATTAATATTTATCGGAGCATATTTTGTAAATATAATAGCACTTGTCAAAGTATCAGTTCTTGTTCCCGTTAGATAGTAAGTACTTCGGAGACCAATAAACAAAACTTGCCCTTGACTGAAAAGATGGTAGTTTCAGTCATTCCCTCAAATGTTGGATACAATTTCCGGAAATAATTTTCAGGATTCTACACCGTGCTATTATTTAAAGTAACTGCGCAGTCTGTAAAATGTGGTACTTAGAATGATTATAATCTATATAAGATTCTATTCAAACAACAGTAGGATCAATTGGATTACGTTAGATAATAACGGGCTAGGATAGGCTCCCAGAGCCTAGAGTAAAACTCACAGGAACAAAGAATGTAAGTACACAAAACGAGAATTACACAACTGCAATTATAAGTCAAGGAAAGATTAAATATACTTAACTCAAAAGTCTACCGCTGCAAACCGTTACGTTTTACTTAGAAAATATACTGTTTTGCACACGCGATCACTTAACCAGCTTACACCGTAGCTCTAGATTGACTGTCTCACGTGTTTACTCCTGTTCTCGTAAGAACTTGACTGTCTGTCACAGCATTCTTTCTGCAAAGCGTCTGCGCACCCTTCTGTCGGTGCCTTCGCGATAAGTCCGCGATAAGGTCTCACAGCAGAACTAGTTATTTTGGGTGACTTTAACGCCTACAATTGTAAATGGCTCAGTTACCGAACCAATAACTATGCAGCAATTTGCTCTGACCTATGGATTCTCTCAGCAGGTACTTTTCCAACGAGAATACTAGATATAGACACGTCAGGACGGATATTCCGTCTCAGTGAATGCGCCTCTTGGCTCTTTGGACCACTGTCTTGTTCTGACTCAAATATCATGCACACAACTCTATCCACCTGGGCCAACTAAATGGCGTCGTGTGGCACTATAAGTCGGGAGACATGGATGGATTGCGAGAATTTTATGTATTGTACCCGTGAAGGCAGCTCTGCTTTAGCTCAGAAGATCCTGACGTCTGCGCAGCAGGAAATCTCCATAACACAACAGAATATCCGGCTGGCGTTGTTTTCTCTAGACGTTCATAAGTCGAGTAGGCCAGACGGTACACCAGCAGTGGTGCGTAAACAGTGTGCTCCTGATTTATGACCTGTACTCACACGCCTCTTTGCACTTTCCTACCATACTAGGCAATTCCATCTTCATGGAAGACTGCGAATGTGCACTCGGTGCCCAAAAAGGGCATGAGGGATCAGATCCATCGATTTACAGGCCTATCGCTATTACCTCTCTCCTCTCCTAGGTGATGAGTGCGTGATCAACACACAGCTTCTAAGATTCCTAAAAAACACGATCTGGTCAGTGATTGTCAATATGGCTTTCGCCACGGTCGCTCGACCTTCTAGTGTATCTCATACACCGATGGGCACTAGCCATTAAGAGTGAGAGGGAGGCATTGGCATGTAGCCTGGACATAGCGAAGACTTTCGATCGGGTCTGGCACCGGGGTCTTCTATCGAAGTTGCTGATGATTCTAGTTCTTCATACAAAAGTCTCAAATAATATTTCAAGTAAAAAAAATTCTCACGATTTTGGAATACCATACTATACTTGGTTTAAGATCATATCAACAAAATATCAAAAAAGATATCTCAATTTCAATTGAGATTAAAAAGGTATATAAAAATGTAATAATACTATTTAACAAGCGCTCTCTAAACTTTTTGATTTTGCTTGAGTTAAATATTTTCTGACTAATATCAATATTACCATTATGATAAATACTGAATTATGTTAACCACATTCCTAATTATATTTTTCTATGAATTTGCTTATAATTTTGTTTTTATTTATTTTTTCAGACCTCTAAAAGGAAAAATATTGGTGAGCTTAAATTAACTATCTTAAGACTTAACTTATAGAAAATAATAACTAACTAACTAACTATTTTTGAACTCTGGAGTTCTCCGAACTCCTTCAGAGTATTTTATAATTTTATAAATAAAATGTATATACGACCAGTATAATCTCTTGAATCAGAGTCCCTAGGTTAGGGCACTGAAAGTACTCGCTCGAATAAGCCGCCCGAACAAATAAGGCGGGGCATAGCGAGTACTTGCTCGAATGAGCGGCCCGAACTGGGGAAGTACCTCCACCTTACAGAAAACCGCGGCCACAATAACACTAACATCCAGCCAGAGCTCTTTCAGCTTTGAGCTTTTGTGCTAGTACGGCGGTCAGGGAGACCTGATGAAACGGATGAAAGCTGTCCGCTCGCAGGTTGAACGGGTTCCCCAACACAGGGATCACTTAATATCCGCGAGGCTGATCCGCCAGCCTGTGTAAAGTCTCTAAAGTGGGAGTCGTGCCGAAGAAGAAGACCAGAGTGGACCCGGCTACTACAACAGAGTGATCAGGGGTCCTTCCGCCCGCCGTGCCAGCAACCGTATTATCTGTGCCATGCTGCGGCAGTTCTAGTACCGCACCTTTTGTCCCCTAAGCTGTCTGAACAGGGAATCCTCATTTTTAGTTTAAGTAACTTCTTTAAAAAATGGCCAAAAGAACGAAAATGAAAACAGTTTTTACAGCGGCTACTCCATCCACATATTATGTGGATTTTTGAAACATCAGTGGTATTTACGCAAATCTTAATGCAGCCCACCACCATCTCGAGACTGCGCAGCCGACCATTCTTTTTCTAACGGAGACGCAGATATCCTGTCCGGCCGACACGTCGTACCTTCATTATCCCGGCTACAAACTCGAGCACAATTTTGTGAGTCATGCCGGTGTATGTATGTTCGTCCGGGAGGATATCTGCTGTCGCTGCCTTCATAGCCTTAAAGACAGGGACCTGTCGATATTGTGGGTGCGCGTAGATTACGGCGGCCACACTCGTATCTATGCGTGCCTACACAGGTCTCACAGCTGTGACACGAATGTAACTCGACACTTCATGCACCTGAGTTTGACGACTGACAAAGTTCTAGAGCAATAACCCACAGCAGAACTAGTTACTTTGGGAGACTTTAACGACCACCATTGTAAGTGGCTCAGTTCTCGAACCAATACCTATGCAGAGATATCTGCTCATGAATATAGAGGACCATACGAGCTCCTTACTGGACCTTCTGCTGACTACACGTCCGGACGGATATTCCGTCTCAGTGGCTGCGCCTTTAGGCTCCTCGGACCACTGTCTCGTTCGGAATCAAGTGTCATGCACACAACCCGATCCATCTGGGTCAACTAATTGGCGTCGTGTGTGGCATTACAAGTCGGTTGACTGGGACGGTTTGCGAGAATTTTATGCATCGTACCCGTGGAGGCAGATCTGCTTTAGCTCAGAAGATCCTGACGTCTGCGAAGCCGCAGTCACTGAGACGATCCTCGCTGGTATGGAATATAACATTCCATACATTTCGTGTAAAAACCAACACTTTTGAAAACTTACGTTGCAATTACATTAGGTGATGAGTATTTAATCTCTATTTTTTCATTTTGTTGCATAACGGTTATAAGTAGTTACAATAGTTATATATAACTAAGAAATAACTGAAATAATACGGTTACAATAGTTTAGCAGCGGAATTGGAATTCATAATAAAATCATGATTGATTTAAAAATCGTGTTTCCTTTTGAATACAAATTTCTTAAATTTGACTTCAAGTTTATTTCAGACCATCAAAACAAAAATACACTTAATTTTTTTATTTTCAGAAAACGTAGCAGGAACGTCTTTACAAAATGTACTAAAGGCAAGAAACGGAACAGGAAAAGCTTATTTAAAACAGCAAACAAAAATCATTGATTTAGAAATGGAAAAGCAGTTAAATGTACACATTTACTGAAACTATGTTCACAATCTTTGACTTGTGTATGACGATTGCTTAAAAATTAAACATAGTATGGAATGACTTTTTGGTTTTAATTTATCTATCTCATGTCATTATCTTGTAATAATGTAAGTCATGCCTCACTTTCTATAATATTTGATTCTATCGCAATATTAGAATTGCTATCATGACTTTGCCAATTAGTGGTAGTGTTAGGTCAGAACTAGGACTTACTGAGCACTTGATAAAAATGCTGTAGGCATTGAAATTTTTACATAGAGACAGATAAGTATATTTCTTTGGAATGCGTCAAAGTCAAAGTCTTACACAAATCAGTGACAAACTTAGGATATTTATAGATATTGGCATGAAGTTTTCTGGAAAATATTCATACCAAAATTATTTTAAAAGTTAAGTGAATATTAAAAAAAAAACCAAGAATATTATACAAGGAGTCAGTTTTTTTTGAACAGATTTTTGACAAAAACATAAAAATAAACGATAAAATATTTTAGTTGTATTTGCTGCTAGCGAGGCCTTTATGTCTTCTAGTAGAAGGTCAAAACAAAAGCTAATAGTAGTCAAAAGATTAACCTTGAGCCATGACTTGAACCTGCAACTCCTTACATTCCGTGTTAATGCTCCAGCAATTGAGCTAGAGGGTAATCGTTGGACTGCATCTTTGCTATGAAAAAAATCTTTACATTGATGATGTACCCATAGATAGTCTTTACAAAACTTTCAACACCTTCAGGGAGTCATAAGGAAGAAAGTATATTTCTATGTATGTATATTTATTTATATTTTTTCTTAATTTTATGGGGATTTTGTGTGATTGTAAGATAAGATATAAGATTTACTAGGACTTTATAACTATACTTTAGAACAGAATAAATGAGGTATAGTGCCAAAGCTTCACAAGAACTTGAATTCTAAAAACTGTAATTTTCTTCTCCAATAAAAACTGTATCCATTTTTACAGTAGGTAATAATTTTAATGAGTTTATTTGTATGACTTTGAACTAAAAGTCTGCCACTCCAAAATTAACGAAGCGTAAAAGACAACAAAGCTCTAAGAACGACAATAATATAAATAAAATTTCCATACTTTCAAAACTTTTAGAGCCTTTAGTTTGTCGTATCTAAACTTTACGCAATAATATTTACGACACTACTAGCATTTTTCACTCTATTTAAAATGAATATATAAGTTATGTTTTATTTGAATATCAAAAGGGCTGTTCCTCCCGGATATATTGTGCATTATGCGGGTAATATGGTTGTCTCTTTGAAGGCCCCTGATAGGTGTTTTATGCGCGCATATGGAAGCCATCTTGTGACATATTTGGGTCTAATGGTTCCAAGTTGAACACAAAGCGAAAGCTGATAGGTTTTACGTGAAAAAGGAATCTAATTTAAAAATAAATCACCCTCTATATCAGATAGTATGACTGAAGAAAGTGGATATAAAGATAACGTTATTTATTTTCGTAGAATTCAAGCAAAATTTGTAAAATAGTTCTGTTATCATGAAAATATCAGTGAATGTTGAATTATTTTGGAAATACCAATAGAATCTGAAAAAACTTGCAATTTGGCAGAAGCCTGTTAAATGAGTTTTTATTTTTACATGTTTATCGGTTACACCCAACATTTATACGTTTTTTGTCCAGAATTTACATTTGTTAAAAGTAAGACGTTTATTTTTCTTACAGCACATACTCGTATTTATCCTTTTTTTAGGGTTTCGTACCTTTAAAGGAAAAATGGAACTCTTATAGGATCACATTGTTGTATATTATCTTTCTGTCTGTCTCTTAGGACCCTTTTTCTCAGTGACGCATGAAGGTATCAAGTTAAAATTATTATTTCTTACGTATTTGATACGCTCCCTTGAAGCGATAAAAAAATCAATCTTCTTAGTCGACGCAATAAAAAAATACGGCCGGAATACGGTTATTTTTCACGCATATTGTGACACAAATAAATCAAAACCTATGGGGTACTTTCCGTTGACCTATAATCATGAAATTTGGCAAGAAGCAAGATGTTACATTATATATCTATATCCAAAAACTGATCATAAGCCTGTGAGACTTGATCTCTCAAAGGAAGAACTATCTACATATAATAAGTTTGTACGGAACCCTCAGTGCGCGAGCCAGACTCGCACTTGGCCGGTTTTTTTATCATAAATTGACCCATGTAGTTCTGGCTTCAAAAATCAAACAACTAAATCATTATGCCGATATACACGTACTCGCGGCAGCTGAAGTTTTGTAGAAAATGTAGCAATCTAATTATAAAAGAATAACTTATCTAAATTTGTTGCTTATGGCATAGTTTCCAAAATGCTGGCAGGATTTAAAAAAAAACCACTTACAGCCTAATTTTCTTTATTTTACTGAAATACTGCCTAAAAAAAAAACCTTTTCATTCTTATCCTTTATTTTAAGATATTCATTAAATGTACGTATCACAGTTTATATTGGTTATAGTTTTTATTTACAAAAAAATCATTATAATCAATAGATTTTATTAGGAAATAATAAAGCCCAATTTAATTTGGTAAAGCAAAATACAACTATATGGCCAAATACATAATATTATAATGCCTACTGTGCAAACATACTGACCAATTTCATATTAAGAAATTGTTTAATATCTATTATGTTACTTAATCTACTTTTTTCTTAAGGGGCTAGCAGCGGCTAACTAGCACTGCTACTTGATATTTATTAATTACTCTTCATACAACGCATATTTCAAAAATGTGCTTGAAAGAAATTGTTAAACTAGTCATAAGCTATTTTATAAAAGTTTCGCACTCTGTCCTGATTATGTCTGTAAATTTACAATATCATTTTTGCTCGAAGTAGCCGCTTCTAACGACGAAACTTTTTAAAAATTGCATATGACTAGATAAACAATTTCTATGAAGCACGTTTTTGTAATACAGCTTTTTATTCATAACAATGTTACAGGTCATTACATAATAGTTCAACAAAAAATATGGTATGTCAAAACATTTAATTATATAAAGTCATGCTAAAGAAATTATAATAAACATTTAAAGGAAAAAAGAAAAAATAATTGCTTTGCTATCACATTGACAGCTCCATGAATTCATTGAAATCATAGAACTGCACCTGCAAGAGCCAGGTCCTTAGTCTATCTTTGAATACATTAGAGGAAGAAGTATCTCCTATAGGCTGCAGCAGACGGTTGTAGATTGCAGGATCGATTACATAAACAGAGTTCTCCGAGCTGAACGAGACGAGACACCATTCTTAACTTTTACCGGTGCCGTGTAGTGTACGTATGACGTTTACCATGTTTGGCAAACGTTTCTAAGTTTCATACGTGACAACAGCGACATGGTAAATGTATATACAAGAAGGTACAAAATATTGTATTTTGAAAAATATTCTTTGGCTGAGACTGCTCGTTTCTGCATAACGAAGGCCCGGTTTCTATCAGCTGCTCGTGACCATAGCTCTGTGCCGTAGGTACACAGAGAATGGACAGTCGCAAAGTAACAAACTCTTACAATTTTCGTATCCGCCGTTGCTTCGAGTTAACGCAATGCAAAACAATGCTCGGCCTAGACGGGAGCAGAGGCGACGTTGTGGCGACGCAAGTTAGCCGCTATTAGCCCCTTAATACAATTAAAATTATACAGTCCTAAATAATCTACAAAACGCTTTTTACATTTATTATCCATTACATACATAATTTTTTATTACATACTTTGAAAGATTCGTTAGCATTTTTTAAAAAACTTTAAAAGCATTTATTAAAATTTAGAAATATACAACCGTACATCAATTACAACAATAATGATATAATATGAAAATTACAAATACAAATAGTCTTTCATCGTGGGAACGACCAGCATCGTCAAATAGGTTTATTTGATTATAAATTTTCAAAAACCACAATATTCCAAAACTACGTAGATTGTAAGTAAAATAACAATAAAATAGTTTGTCCTCTAACTAGTCGCTTAATGTATTTACAATAAAAAGTAAATAAAAACCGAACTTTTATAATCTAAGTATTTTATCGAGAACTCCACAAAATTGGAGAAATGTTTTTGTAGAAGAAGGGTTATGCTGTTAATTTTGGATTAAGATGAAAAGGGTACGGTCTTCTGTATCACACCACTTAATAAACCTTAGCCGAAATATGTTATATCATTCCCTAGGACATGATAGTTACAACGTATCATAGCTACAGTATCAGACCACAATATCTACTTGGTGGTATTCTTCTACATAGGCAACTTTCCCATTTGTTAATAATGTAAAAGTTAAATAAGTGTTCATTTTATATTACAATAGCTTACTTAGTTTGAGAGCATATGACGCTGTTTGATATGCCATCTTGTTCTATTTTATCTTTATTTTATTAATTAATATTTCGCTTTTGCTAGCAAGTTTCTCAATATAATTTTTTTTGAGGAACTGCTATTATACAAGAAAAATAATTTAAAAATATACCATGAATGTTATTACTATATTGCACATAATAAATTTTAAAATAAAAGAAAAAGAAATAGGCTAACAAAATATGTACAAGTTATATTCGTTTATTTAGTAGAAAGAGATTCCATAGCTGTATAGCTTGAACAGAGAATGAGCGGCTGTCGTAGTTGGTGTTATGAGCTGGTATTTTTAGGAATAAGCAGTAGCGAAGGAACGTGTTGACGAAGAAATAAATTAAAAACGTTTTTTCAAATAATGAGGAGTTGCTGGATTGAACAGTATGTTTTAGAGAAGTGTCTGAATATGGGTATTCCGGCGAAGTCGAATTGGGAGTCACTTGAGCTGAGCACGTAATTAAGAGACATAATCCATATTTGCGTATTCCAAAAATAATTCGTATATATATGCACGACTCAACTTTATTTATTTGCCCCTCGGTGAGATTGATATAGCAATTAAACACTCTGTTTGATTTTTTTGATTGGTATGATTGTTATTTATGCTGTTTATACTCTTTTGTATAAAGTTACCTAGTGTGGTAAGTTCTTATTTACTTTTCTTACTATTATTACATGACTTGTTAAGTAAAGTACACGTAAGTGTACTGATAAATTAATGTATAAAACTTATGTTGTCATACATAACATAAACTTATATTAATATTTTTCCATATACAAATAGGTATAGCATCTTTTCAGATACAACTATTATTGCACAATACATACGTAGATAAAAATATTTAAGTGTTGCGTAAAATACACTGATTTAAATTTAAAAAAATTAAAAAGCCGTTTTCAATACTTTGGTGGATGTTTTATAACTTTCTCGTGTTTATGAGTTTCTAGCTTTTATCTGGAAATATTTTTTTGAATTTTCTTCAACGTGGTAATGCTATCTTCTATCTTCCGAAGAAACGGCCTGGATAATAGTAGGTTGGAGGTCCAGACCTGACGCCTGAAAATAAATTCATATACATAAATTAGTTAGAGATAAACGCGAGAAATCACCTCGTTTCGTTTAAACGGTTCCCTCTTTATGAAGAAGGCTCTGTTAGTTGTAGCGACTACATGCGGATAAATGGGGCGTGAGTTCGATCCTCGCACAGGACAAACATTTATGTGATGAACGTTTGTTTTTGTGTATTCACAATAAAAGTATACAAGTATTCTTATCTGTTACCTGGTATCATCTATAGTACATAAGTGAGTATGCGGAACGAGGCACAGCCGAGGCACGCATCACCGAGTCCGGTTATGCTCAGTTGTGGCCAAGGCTTGTATAGTGCTTTTCTCAAGTATGCGTGTAAAAAAAAATGTATTGACAATAATAAAAATAGTTTAGGCAATTTTGCCGCCAATTCGCCGCGTTCAAATGTTGATTTATTTTTTTCCTTTTTAAATTGTTCTAATGGCGTATTCGTTTTGTTGTGCCAGTCCGAAATTTAAATAAAGCTTGATGAGTATAACTAAGGAGTTATCATTGTTCGGGTTTAAAAAAGTTCGTTCCATTTTCAAATTTCATATTTGACCGCTCAAGCGCGCGAGAAGACGCATAAAAAATTGCCGGTCGCTCTCTGATACTGTACCGCAAGTACAATTTATCCCATAAAAACTTGTACAAGATATGGTCGCATATCGTAGCATGTTTGAGAAAATAAGGTTAATAGTTTATTTTACATCAGTATTATCAAAAAAATGTTTTTACGGCGCTATTACGGCTATGCTTTACCAAAGTTGTAAAATTACTTAAAGTATATTTAAGAACTTAGAAGATATCTTTGGCAAATCATTTTAAAAATAGAATGAATAGAAAGTCAGTTTAGGATTTTTTTAACGAACAAAAGTTCACTAATCGTGTTTTTACGTTCGTTAGGGCTTGAACTGTATCCTGAAAAACAAATTAAATTATAGTCAGCTCTACTCAGCAGATCCGTAGAAATCTTTCCCAAATAAATAGCCTCTTAACTATTAATAATCTATGGGTTAATTAATTAAATATATTAAAAATAAAATCAAACAATTATTTTATCAAACTACCATCACGCTTCTTGAAATTAACTTTAGCGAACAAAGTCGCTCAAGCCCTGCCTGTGTCGGATTTCACGCTCGTCGGTTTGGAAATGCACAAAGTTTCCTTTTGTGGCGTTTCTCATAACTTGATTTGTGACGGCACAACCCTTCAGTCGGGTTCCGGAGTGGCGCCGCCGCGACGAGACGCGTCACTTCCGCTATACACTGCGGACATGCTTATAAAAAGAAGCGATAGCGATTTGTCTGATTTCTTGTCGTAACAGAAACATGCTTTAAGTGTTGCTTATGTCTCAAACTTCATAAATTATTTTAAAAAACAATTATAATTACAACCCTATTAATCATCCTGTTGACGTTAACCTTATAAACCACTATGTTAGTTTAGTGAGACCATTTTATTTGATTGTTTATTTTCTTATTCTGTAATCTGGTTACTATAAACAAAAAATCAAAAACTGAGTTATTTTAATTTCAGTTTAGTGTGTCAGAAAAAAATTTTTGGAGCTTTACTCAAATTAAATATCCGTAATATTTTATCGTATCTTTCTTACCAGCCTTATATATTTCCACTGTTGGGGCAAGGGCTACCTTCGGCAAGGGCGAATTGGGCCATAGTTCTTCAAGCGGCCCCAGTGCAGATTATAGAAACATACAGATGTTTTCCTTCACCGAAAAAGTGTGACCGAAAATTCATTAATTACCAGCTATCCTATTAATATTATAAATTCGAAAGTTTGGGTGTTTGGTTGTCTGTTACTCAATCACACTTCAACCACTGGATAGATCGGGAACCATTAAGCGGATTTAGACGAAATTTAGTATGGAGATAGTTTAAGTCCCGGCAGAGGACATAGGCTTTTTTTCACATGAGAATTTCAAAAGCTCCTGTGGGAATAGCTATAACGTTTGTTACTCAATTCTGTCGCAACAAAGCATTCAATTAAGCTGAAATTTTGCAAAGAGATAGTTGAAGATATGGAGAATAACAATGGCTACTTTTTCCCATACATTTGAAAAGTTCCCGCGGGAGTGACTATAACCGAATTCCTCGAAAGAACCATAGCTGCAGCAATCAAGGAGTTGCCATAAGAATCCTACACCGATAACCAAATTGAGGGCGGGGGAGCCGCTGACAAAAGCTAGTTTTTAAATAAACCTCACTTTAAAATTGTTAGCCGTATCCTCCCACTAATGTGTTCAAACCCGAACTCTGTGTTCGCAATCTTACATTGCAATCAGACTTGTTAAATTTAACTTCCATACACAAGGGCTACAAACGAACGAGTATTAAAACTATCTATTTATCTATTATTTTTATATATGTATTTAAATTTATAAAGGAGAATCGTAACAGTTTTATTAGGACTGTCTGTTACAGTTGTGGAGTTATCACATTTTTTAGCGTCTGATACAATAAAATCTGGACTTATTATAATTTTTTCATAATCACACAATTTTTTTATAAAATTATCTGCGTAACAGTCACAAATGCGGAATGCATTTCGCGCGTTTTTTTAGTTTTACACAAACTTTTTTTTAGTTTATTCCTCACGCGGTTTATTATATCATACAAGCAGTCTTTTGTGTACATCATGTTCCTGATCGATATCTGATGATTGAAACTTTTACTAACAATATACAAATTCCAAATTAAAATTATGAATTTACGAAGAAACAACCAGCCCTTTTTGAATGTGATAATTACCTTTAATTTTCTTTTAACCTACTCACTACACCATAAAATTCCTATAAAAGCACATAATTATAGAGTTAAATTTCTGAAATATCCTCATAAGTAACAAAACATACTTCTGATGATTTCAAAGCCCCGATACTTGTAATATGCAACTCTATACAAAATATAACAATAAATACGACACATTTATTGAAAAGGCATGCGTATTATAACGAAAAAATATTATTATGACTTATTCGCAATAACACAAATATGATTGTGAAAAAAAAAAATTTACGCGTGACATTCTATGCATTAAGTAGAAATCTGTTTAGTTTTCAACGTGAGCAAATAAATCAATTCCAGAACAGTAACTTTCTAAAACTTCCATTGTGCAAAATTATGACAGGAAAAACAAACAATATCGATATAAAACGAAAGCTGTCACAGCAAAAAGCTTATGAAACTTTTGCAAGTTGCGCGCGGAAACTTTTGACAACTTTTCCGGAAACATATCCGTTTTTCCAGTCTCTTGTTTGTTAAATGTATTCCATATCTTTTTACGTGAAATTCACACAATACGTAGAACCTACTAACTGCAAAATGAGGGAAAAACGAGTAAATCATTCGTATTACGTACCATGAAGCTGTCTTTACTAATTTATAAAATATCGCCTTAATGTGACTAGTTTTTTTTGCTCGTCCGTGTATATTGTGTATACTTGACATTGTTGCCTTCCTATAATAGGTTCTTTAATATAATACTAATCAGTCAGACTAATTTAAAAAAATGATAGTATATAACTCCATGGAGGGCGCCTGGCCAATTCCTCGCAACTTTACCTGGAAGCGCACACTGTGTAGGTACATTTGCTCAAACCATGTCAAGCCGATATCGACCCATTGTATCTGCTTTCAGGTTCAAGCTAGTAAACTGTTTTTTTTTTTCATGGAAGTTAATTTTTCCAAAGACTAGCACTGCTTAAAATTTAACATGTCTAAGTGGAATAGTGTTTCGATATGCGAGGCCAAAAATCATTGTTTTAGACTTATTGACTGATTCATAGTTCATCAAAAATGTAGAATATCCTAATGAATTAGATTCTTAAAATTTGGCACATAGATAGTATTCAAGATAAAAAAACCGGTCCAAACTTATTAAACATATATTGTTCTTCAATCATTAGATCAAGATCAGAGGTTATGTTTTAATTATATCAGTTTTTGGATTTTTTCCTATATTTGTGTCGTAACATCTTGCTTCTTGCCAAATTTATGATTCTACGTTCCATAGGTTTTGATTAAAATTACCGTATTTTTGGCATATTTTTTTATTGCGTTGACTTAGAAGCTTAATTTCTTTACGAATTCAAGGGTCCTTTGACCTTAGTATTTGATATTAATTTCAACTTGAAACCTTCACGCGTTTCTGAAAAAAAGGGCTGACTGACAGACAGACAAGCGTACAACATAGTGATCCTATAAGGGTTTCCTATTATCCTTTTGAGGTATGAAACCCTATAAAACGAGAAAAAATAAAAAAATGACCAAGACCGAATTGGCTTATGCTTCTGTTATAGTATTACGTTATTCCACAGTAGGTAAAGTTGTAGTACCGAAAATGTGCAAGAGCTCTGAAATTTAAACTATAGAAAGTATGTGACGTGACAATATAATGGAAAATCAAAAATTGGCCAAGATCGAATCGACTTACACTATCGTTATAGTATTATGATATTTCACTCTAGCTACAGTTGTAGTAACGATATTTTTAAATTTTAAATAAACAAAATATTTAAGGTGCCAATAACATAAAAAATCAAAAATTGGCTAAGCATCACCACTATAAAGCACCTACTTATTCTTGCCTATCGCCACAGTATTCCTATATTTAAACCGAGCTTAGGTCGTAGCATCTACTCACAGTAGCAACCGAAGACAGGTAGGTACTTACTTAAGGTCAAGTTACTTACCTAAGATGACACCGCCGTTAGTACCTACTAAACCAAGGGGCGTTTAATCGATCCACGCACAAGACAAACATTAATAAAGTAAAGAACATTAGGTTTGTTTTGAGTCGGGTCTTTTATGTAAAAAGATGTAAGTATTTACAAAGAAAAAGTATTATAAAATTATTAGTATTCGTTGTCTGGTACCTATAGCAGAGCAGAATAATACCACCCCAAATCCCCACCAGATGGTGGGCAGCGCACCATACTGAGGTAGTTTTAACAGCAATCTGCGATCGCCCACCCACATGACAAGCGTGGTGATTATTGGCAAAACCCCGTTTATGCATTGCGCAAGAAAACCACGGCCCGTTGTCCCCGGCAGCCCCACTAGTCCTGACTATGGTAGCGGTCAAGGTAGCGGTGTAAGAATTCCCGGCAGAGATCCGGCTACCACAAACAGCGACAAGGGTAGCGTACCTTGTACTCAGAATCACCAAGAGATATTATCTGAGGGTGATACAGGTTTACGCACCGACCTCGGCACACCCAGATGATGGGGTTGAATTTATGTATGAGGATATTAAAAAAAACCCATACATACCTCCCCAACACGCTTCACTGTTGTCATGAGAGACTTCAACGCAAAATTGGGTACTGAAAATTGCCTTGAGCTGAAAATGGGGAAATTTGGAGTAGGGTAACGAAACCGTAGGAGCCAGCTTTTGGTTGACTTTATGGAGAAAGAAGTACTCTTTATGATCAATTCTTTTTCTCAAAAAGCCACCTTACAGGAAATGGACCTGGATGAGCCCTGACGGTTTAACCATAAACGAGATTGAATTTCTCTTGACTTCAGATAGGAAAATATATAGTGATCAAAAGAGTGAAACTGGCAGCGATCACGGCATGATAAAAGTCACGCTGAATATTAACCTCGAATTTGAAAGAAGTCGTTTAATAAGGTCTACGCTCCGATTGCCTTCATACCAAACCCCGAACATCAGTTTTTGTTTTGTTTTCAGCTCGAACTTCAAAATCGCTTTAAGTGCTTAGCAGTTTGCGAAAATGTGAATGTTTTAAATAACAGACTGGTGAAAACTGTCCAAGTGGTTGGAGCTTAGTTCTCCAAAGCTCGCCGCAAAATAGAACACAAACATTGTCTGATCAGACTCTCAATCTTATGAAATTGCAGTCTTAGTCTGATAGGTCCGAATACACGCGGCTCAATAGACAAATGTCGAAAGCCATACGACGCGATATACGCCATATCAACAAATCATGTGAAAGAGAAGCTATAGAGCAAAAAAATACTTAATTTTTTTTTATAGAGAGCTGTCTATTGGGCAACAACAGTTGACAAAGCTGCATACCAAAACTGGCAAAATTGTTTCTTCCAAACCTGAAATATTGAGAGAGATCTAGAACTTCTATAGACAGCTGTACACCTCAACTCGTGATCCTGTCAACATCAAGGCCAAAGAACCCAGACCCATATTAACTCGACACTATACCGAAGAAATCCTGGACGTCAGGTTGTATTAGATTAGAATGGCCTTGAAACAGCTTAAGAACAATAAGACGGCAGGCGATGACGGAATTACGTCATAGCTTCTGAAAGCGGGTTGAACACCGATACTTAAAGTCCTTCAAAGGCTCTTTAATTCTGTTATCCTCGAAGGCACTACGCCAGAAGCTTGGAGCAGAAGCGTGGCCTTATTTTTCTTTAAAAAAAGGAGACCTCACCTTATTGAAGAACTATAGACTCATTTCGCTTCTGAGCCATGTCTATAAGCTGTTTTTACAAATCGTCTCGAATGCAAGTTTGAAAAATTCCAGCCTCCCGAAAAAGCCAGTTTCCGAAAAGGCTTTAGTACCATAGACCATATCCATACGCTGCATCAGATTATACTGAAGACAGAGAAGTATAATCGGCCTCATTGTGTAGCGTTCGTGGACTATGAAAAAGCCTTCGATGCCATCGAGACATGGGTGGTGTTCCAGCCTCCCAAATGGTGTCAAATTAACTAACGGTACATCGCTGTTCTATAGTGTTTGTATAACAGAGCCACGATGTCTGTCCGACTACAAGACCAGAATACGAAACCAATTAATCTGCAGAAAGATGTGAGACAGGGAGACGTTATTTCTCCGAAACTGTTTACAACTGCGTTGGAAGATGTGTTTAAGCTTCATCGACATAAATGGCGAGTACATTACTCACCTTCGATTTGCCGAAGATAGTAGCCATGGCAGAATCGCTGGAAGACCTAGGTATCGTCCTCGAAGACCTCGGCAGGTTTCCCAACGGGATGTTGCTAATGAATATGTCAAATTAAGGTATGCCTAACTTCGAGAAAGAGGTAATTTCAAGAATCAAATTTGTGTCTGGGCAGTATAGGTAACTAAACCTTAGTGCTTGAAGACAAAAGTCTTAAACTAGTTTCTGTTGCCATAACACTATTTAATATTTCAAGTGGGAGTGGGAGTTATAACGTTTACTAATTCATTCGCGCAAACGAAATGCTTAGAAAAAAAACATCGTGGTTGTATATTAAGACACTTTGTTTTCAAATTGCGATAATGTTAGCTTACAGTACAGTAAACTTGTGTGCCACCTTTGTGGAATAAAGAAAAGAAAGTCCAACTTCGGTGAATCAAAATCCGATGAACTGCAGCATCGACGTATTAACGACCTCAGGCATCCTTAACGGTCAAAATCTTAATACCCACTAGGCAAAAATTGATAATGGGATCATGGGAGCTGCGATAGTGACCACGTCCAGCAACTGACGCTTTGTCTATGACAGAGCGGCGCTGTATAACAAGTTCTTAGCAGTAAAAAAATGCGTAACTTTTGAATGGATACGCGGTAAAAGGGCAAAGATGTTGCAGATCAGCCGGTAAAGACAGGGTTAAACACTAAAATACCCGGTACCTATACCCAGGACCCAAACCAATTGTGCCGATAACTTTTAGCCATGGTATAATAATAACTTAAAACATGGAGCCCCGGATCTAGGGGTGTGCGAGAAGGGGCACTTGCTCCTAGGGCCTAGGCAGCCACCAGTTAGTTCAGTTCGCTAAAAAATTTGCCTGAAGGGCGACAAAGGGGCATTCTGTCTCGCCTTTTCAAAAATGTAGATCCGGGGCTAAATACATGGTTATGCGACAGAATCTTTACTTTACACCGCCTCTGGTTTTGTGGAGTTTTTGCAATAACTTAAGGCTAAAAAAGGCACAGATAGGCTTAAAACTACTTTTTATTGTTTTAAGTTTTAATGAGAGTCAATTATTATGATTTAGGATTTACTTTAAACAAAAATAAATTTGCCGTATCTTACTTTAAAGGCAATGGTTTAAGCATATACTAGCTCTTAAGAATATGTGTCGTGGAAGCAAATCAACATCAGAAAGTGTATCCAAAAATCTGGTATTTCACCGCTTTTAAAGCATTTCCACATAAAAATACGTACGTACATATAAACAAAATGTTTTAAAAATAATAATCTACATATTACGTTAAACTTAATACACGTATTCTAGTAACGAAAGCGACATTTGTTAGCTATAAATTAATTAAATCGACACATGTGACATCTCCCTCTGGGCGTAGCCATAAATATTCATAAGGTAAATATCACTGAGGTCCAGCTGAAAACAGCTGAGTCGGTATGGCTATCCAATTAAGTCCAAACTTTTATTAAATCATAAAGCGTTCGCGCCAGCAAGCATCGCTCCACGGGACTACCAAGCTATATGTCACCTTACTTAATTAAAATTGGTTTGACTGTATTTAGGAGGGTCCAGATTAAAGTTAAACTTGGCTCGCCACACAAACTAAATTCCTAGCAATATTTATAATATGTTCTAATGTTTTATTATAAATTAACTATGGTTAATAAAGGGCTAAGTTCGGTATCGTTACTGGTTTTTTTTTATTCATACGACAGTATGGTAAGAACGCATTTAGTGAGATATTTTTTATTAGAATTTCTGTTAATTGAACTGAATTTTTAAAAGAATATGTCTGTGCACTCGTAAAAAACCATTTTAAGTATCCTTCATAATTAATGTTAGGAGGCTCGTGCTTTTACCCGCATTGGAATCGCTTTCGTGTTTTGTACAGACGTTATAAAATGATTTGGAAATTCATGAATAGCATTTTGAAGACTGATAGTGTGGCCATTTTGTCTTTCATTTCATCATCGTCAGCGTGTTAAATTACCATTAAAATCACACTTAAGAGGTTTGGTTAAAATGATAATTTGACACGCTGATTATACGTACTGACATATCACATTGAAGATTCTGTACATTTCGACAAATCACCGCAATGGCCAACTTGCGTCTCTTTTAAACCACATAATAAAATGTATGTTTAAAAAAGTAAATAGTATTTCCATTTAATATTGTTGGATGAAAGTATACACACCCATTGCAGCATAATTACAAAAAAAAAATAGTAGTGTCTTATTTGCTCACTTGCAGCGTTCTTTTTTTTTACCAGAATAAAATAAAATGTTCACATGTTTTGACATTTACTTTTCTAAATTAAAAAAAAAATAGAAAATTATTGAAGTAACACAATGGTGACATTAAAAACAACTGCAAAACGTTACTTTTATGAATAATTGTACTAACCTTTATTTTTTTCAAAATTCAATCAAACTTTCTACGTCAGTTTTAGAGAAAAATAAATTTGAGAAACTAAATGTCCATAAGTTGTCCGTTTTTCTTGTTTTAGCAAAAACGCTAGAAGAATAAATACTACAAATATATTATTAAAGTATTGGGGCAAAAAACAGTACAGATAACTAGTAAAGATATGGAATTACAATGTAGTTTAAAATTAAAACAACCAATGGACAAAAATTATGGTTCTGATTTCGCTTAAGAGGATACACTTCGCGGCACCTCGCAGCGGGCTTCATACAAACGAATTTTTCATTTGTTTTTGACAATTACTGATCAATCACTGTGAAATTTCTTAGTCATAATCCCAATCCGAATATCTAGGTCTGTGGTTTTTCCAAAATCTTGTAAAACGTTATATTAACTAGAAATCTTTTTTTAAACCATTTGTATGAAAAACTAGAATCCTGTATAACTTTTGAACTATAAAACTTAATAGAAAACTGGCACACTGCAGACCTAGATATTTATTACTAGAACATGTCTTCAAAATTTCGAGGTGTTTGATCAACGAGTGTCAAAAATAAGTAAAAAATTCGTTTATATGAAGCCCGCTGCGAGGCGCCGCGAAGTGTATCCTCTAAAGGCTAAGATGTAATCTAAATCGCGTAAATACGCCAGTGCTTATTTTGTGGAAAAACTATAGCATCTAAAGCATTAGAAAAATATATGTTAAAAAAAAAAAATTTGATTTTTTGTAGTGCATTTCCTTACTAAATGATTTTAATTTGTTGTATTTAATGCCAAAGTAATCGTTATTTTGAAACTTGTGGAAATCGGTTAAAAAAAGAATGTTATCCAGTGCATTGACTATAATTTTTAGCTTAACTTTAAAAACTGTGACTACGAAACGGTAAATACTTTAAATTCCATACAAAAATATAAAAATGTCATATTGTCATTTTTGGTAAAAACTACCTAAACTTATACCTATAACAAATCTCAAAGTAATATATATGACTTTGTGTACCTAATGATATTTAGTTCATTTACATTCACATTGTTACTGTTACAGAAGTAAGCTTTCTGGCCTATATTGTCGTCTTTATTACTAGTCACCCACGGCCACCCGTCCAGGTACTGACCACGCCCGCTATTGCTTAACTTTAGATATCATTTCTGATGGATTAAAGAAACTAGGCCAAACCCTTCATTTTCCGTTTTTAAACCATTAATCACTCAACCCAAAACTTAATGAAAAGTGTTTGTATGGCACACCACGTTCACTGTATTCCTTAATAAGGGCGTAAATTGGATGTTTGCGCGGTTCATACGCTTACCCGAACCCAAAAATATAAATGAAGTCATCGAGATGTTTTACTGGACACAATTAAAAAGGTCCGTGATGAATAATTGAAAACGTCCGAGGGACTTTAACCACCATATTTAACCCTTTCATTTTCTTACAGTCCTATTACTCATACGTGTTGCTAAATACAAAAATACCGTAAATATTATCTACTTACATTTTTATTCTTTATTTTTACAGTCTATCATAAAGTCGGGCTATATATAAAAGAACTTTTACTACAAGATGGTAACGATTTCTATGTATTCTACATAAAAGTCGTTGACGACAAAAATAGCATTGTCAACACTTTAAAAAACTAACTATGTCCCTACAAACCCTTGATCTCTTTCTACAACATGAGCGGTTGCAGGGAGAAGTCTCTACGTTATCGCACTCAACTGAATCATCTCAACTAAAATCAATGTTCTAAAATAGTGGTTCTGAACAAATTCCAACACTTAAAAAAGAAAAGAAAATAATAATTTTCTTTCAATCACCAAGTTAAGTTACTATATATGCAGAATCAATTTCATCGCGGTTTCTATTGCGCATCTGCGAAAAAAATTTTGTAATAATTGTATAAATAGTGTATTTCTAAGAGACTTAACGAAAAAGGAATGTCAGCCTCCAGGGCCATCAGCCAAGTAAGTAAAACAACGAAAACTATAATAGAAACGTTAGTATCCAACCAAGTATGTAAGTTGCACATTATTTGGTGAAGTTATACATTAAAGATAACTTCTTTGCGCGGTCGGATATCAGCGTTTTTATGATTTCTACTACCAGAACAGGCAGGTATTCGAAAAAATTTTAGTACCGTGGCTTATATCTATATTATTCGGCAAATTATACAAAAAACACAGAAGTAAATACAGCTGCTATGTATGGCGTTTGTAGACTTCGAGAAATCCTTCGACTCCATCGACCTGGGCGTATATTCTTTGCCTGGGCCGTTTTAGATTCTCTGCAGAGATATCGTTTACACTGGCGATATACAAAGGTGCAAAGATGTCTTTATAACGCTGGTACAATGACCGTACAGTTCCAAGGCCACAAGACGAGAGCCATTAAGCTGCACAGCAGTGTGATAGGGGGACATATCCTCGAAACTGTTTACCAACGCGCTGAAGTAATAGGAGCACACTAGATGAATCCTTACGAGAAGTATGAAATTGGCAAAGACAAAAGTCATGTTCAACCGAAACGTAGTCCCAAAGCCAGTCTACCTACGTCACTGGTACGAAACCAGCCAACGAAACAAGGACACTTACAGCGGGGCTAGTCCACAAGCTTTAAGTTGCTCAGCGCGTAATGAAACCAGCTATCCATGGAGTTTCTCTAAGGGTTAATCTATATGAGAACATCTGGAAGAGAACTAAAGTTACGAACATAGCTCGTAAGATTCGCAAGATGAACTGACAGTAAGTTGGCCACGTCCGTTTAAGGACCGACAGCCATTGAAGCAAACGTGTCCTAGAGTAGAAACCGCGTATCGAAAAGCGAAGCGTAGGACGGGCGTCCTAACTCCTAGAGACTCAATAGACCGATGACATTAAGAGACTGGCTCGCTGGATGCGGAAGGCGGAGGACCACGAGGACTGGTGAGCCATGAATGAGGCTTATGTCCAGCAGTAGACTAAAATTGGATTATATGATTAAAAAATGTTTATTGGCAATAATTTTAGTAACAAGTTTGAAACAAGTAAGAGGGGCCTTCATTTTGTAATGTGCTGTTACAATTTACTGTTTAACAACGACATGAAGCTATGCGAATCAAAAACCATTGCAGTACAGTCGAAAATTAAATGCTTAGCTTTTAAATAACTCCAAGTAAAACAATGAAATAAACAAATTAAGTCAGGGAAAAAGTCTTTTCGTATATAGTGTGTATAAACTTGTAAGAAAAATCTCTTTGGCTGCACTATTCGTATCTGGCTGGTTTTGATGACATTAAAAAGATTACATATAAAAAAATTTGTTAAATATTGTTTCCCGCCATTTTTCACTTGTATTTCTTTCTGTCAAAATGAGTGAACCTAATGAAGGAATTCGATATATTTTAAAATTTTATTACAAAAAAGTAAAAAATGCAACGCAAGCCGGAAAAAGATGAGTGACGTTTATGGACCTAATGCAGTGTCAGAGAGTAGCACAAAGTTGGTTTAAGCGTTTTCAATCCGGGAATTCTGATGTCAAAAATTCAGCTCTCTTAAGTTTTTATATTAAAATGCGAAGAAAATTTTTCCCCAACCTATTATATGACAATCAATATTTTATATGATTACTGTTCAACAAATAGACAAAACAAAGTAATTTGTTAATATAAATAAAACTATGAGGGAAATGTTTCGATATTGTCCGTCACGATCCGGAGTCGAAGGTCAGACTCTCATTCAGCTTTGCCGGAACCGGCGGTCATGACTCGCGACTCAGCGCCCCGGGCACGAGTCATGACACATTGACAGGTTTCCGCCCCGGGCGATCGACACATTTTCCCCTTACCGGTAACTAAGAATTATCTGAATTAAGAGATCGTTGTGAGTGAATAAAATGCTGAAACTATTTAGGACCTTTAGGATTAATGTGGTTTATGCAATTATTGTATGTTTTAGGACCACAATTGTATGAAATAAAAAAAAAAAATTAACCCACTCCAGAATGTTCTTTTTTTGTAAGTTTATCTTGAAAAACTTGTGTGCTAAATATTTTACTATTCCAAGCATGTTTAAAGGTCGCACGAATGAATCAAAATCGAAATTACCAACTTGTGCTAAAGTGTTATTGTACATTTCCTGAAAATCTTTTTCAGGTTAATTCACTGTCACTGCAGGCAGAAAAACAATCCGTCACCATTACTAAATATTTGTGTATAGGAGTAATTACAAAAGAGATGTGTATGGTTAAGGTCAATATTAATGCAGTACTTTATACCAAAAACTTAAATTTTGTTACAGTACACGCAGTTAAATATATACAGTGTAGTTATACTGTGTGATATAATTCCTTCTCTTACTTCCTTCTTAATCTGGCGGCTCTTTACTTTAACTTACCCGTACTGAACTGTTAAAATAAACTGTTAAAACGTTAAAATTAATTATATTTACAAATTGTCACGGTACCAATCCCTCAAAAAGGATAACTAATGTGCTGGACAGCCTCGTTTCCCCAACCACTTTAGTCCTGCGGGACAGGTGATAAGACCATCATCGCAACAACATTGCTTTAGATTCAATGTATCTGAACTAATGTAGCTTTATGTACACCGTCACTTGCAAACCAATATCTTTAAAAAGTAATTAGTAAAATAAGAGACCAGTGACAATAGTTGATTATTCAAAAAAAAGGAACTGCAATTCGAGGGACTAAATTAGATCCTGAGCAGCGAAGGATTCTAGACAAAAACAAAGGACCGAGATGATTTTTTTTTTACGTATTGTATACTCTAATTTTTACCATTGACTGCGAGAAAATAAAAAGTACTATTATCACATTTTGATATATATTCGGAAATTACTACCGGGTGATAAGAGAACAATGACATAAAACAACCACAATAGCATTTAAAACAATTTAACAATTGTTCCAATTCAAAACGTTTTTATTCTCTAGAGAGTAAATGTGAGTTTTATTCACTGTAATGATTTTATTCTCTTTTGAGTAAAAGTGAGTTTAATTCACTGTAATCGATGAATAAAATGCCCTTGTTTGAGTAGCAATGGTATTCTCCTTTTGCCAGTTCCTGACAAACTACAAGAAGTTAGTCAGAATTGGACACCCGGGATTATTAGGTGCAAACAACAAAGGTAATAAAAATTATAAACATATTTATATACACTAAAAGTCAAACTACGCATTGTACATACATATTGTAGAATCTTTGCATGCTAAATATTAAATCAAATTTTAGTGTATTTTCATTGTCATTGTACTTAAACGGTACAGTGAAGTGCAAACAGGCAGGCACAGTTAAGTCAAGTGGTGCAGCTTATATTTAACAGGGTTACAAAAAAATGCTATTTTTTTTTAATTTTTATTATCTTAAATAATACTATTTACATAAGGCATAATATACAGCATTATATTATAAAAAAAACCACAGTGTTAAAACTATTTTAACACGAACATTTTATAAAGATATCCAAATTTTATTTAAATTAGAATTACCTACCTAAATTTAAATTATAATTTTTATATTTAATTTTGTAAATACGGTATATTTTCTAAAAATTTTGCAATTTGCTCCAATAAATGATCTAAGTTTTTTTGAAAGTAAGAAATAAACATTTTGAATTACTCAACTTTGAAACAATATTTTTTTTTATTTAAATTATCTATACAAAAAATTATTTTACACAAAAATTGTACCTAAAACTTATAAAAGTGGCTTGCAATATTTATGCGTTTATAAATATATGATTTATAATATTTAATGTAATTTCTAGGTGTTCAATAAATAATTTACCGCATAAATTAAATGAAACAACCAAATCAGACGAACCAGAATTAATTGTTATTAGTTCTAACTACTGAAGTACAGTCACCAACACAACAATTATATAGGGGCATTTCAAAAATATCAAAATGTAGTTTACAAAATAAAATAACAAAACGTATATAAACATCAAAAATAAAATTTCTACGTTTGCTACGGTGTTTGAAAAGGAAGACGAACTCTTTAATTAAAGGACAATATATACAGAGAATGTACAACAGTCACCAAAAATGCCAGTATAAAAAATAATTTATTGATAGACAGAATTTACTGGAATTGATTCTTATATTTATATCATGAAATACCCTCACTAACGTCAAATTTGGTCCCAGTGCCTATTTACATACCGGGGTTACATGATTGTGACGGCGTTGCGTTGGAAAGTGCACCTATGCCACTTGACTAGAGCTACTTAGTCTAATCATCGTCCGTATGATCTACCTTGGGTTCCGGGTGGCACGAACCCGAAGCCCGAAGCACCAACGACGACGCCACTGGTCTGCGACGGGTCTCCAGGTGGGGAGGGGGGGAACAGCACAGGCCCTGAAAAGTTAATATTAAAAAAATAGTTTCAATTTGACTAACAAGAATGTAACAATGCAGTTCCATAGTTGTGAAATGAGCTCCCTGCCAAGATTTTCTCTAAGGAATACTAAGGTTCTTTAAGAAAGAAGTTATTAGATTTTTTAAGGGTCAGAAACGCGTGTGTTATGCCCCAGGTATTGCAAGCGTCCATAGGCTACGTGACCGCTTACCATCTGGTGGACCGTAAATACCGTAAGTTGTTTGCCACCTTAGTGAAAGAAAAAGGGAATAGAGATACAAATCTACATTTCACAAATTTACATTTACCCCTTTCCTTTGTGTTGTACAAATGTTGCATTCATTATAATTTAAAATCACGTTAACTAAGTTTGAACACTGAAACCTGTGAAATGTAATTTGTTTCTCTATTATTTTTTTTATTTTATTACTGAATTGTTGATTTTGTCCAAACCATTTGGCTTGAAACTTGAAATTTGATATATGGTTAGGGCTCTTAGAAAAATAAATTACAAAACTCGTCCTCCTTATGTGGGTAAAATAGGTTAGAAGTTTAAATGAAAAGACATCATGGTAGAAGTTAAACACACAAGAAATAGTATTTGGCCTTTTGGTTTACAATAAAAAATGAGATTTTTCACTATTTTCCAGAAATTATCCCATAAAAATTATATGAAAATTTTGTTATATTGTATTATAACTATAACAAAAAAATTAACTATTTTTTGGACAGTCATCTCCTGAAGAGTAAAATTTAAGCGGACAAATTTGCGGGAACAGTTAGTAATATGAATATATTTGAATTGATATATCATAAACTAAAAAGGTTAAGAAATATTATTTTTAATATTCAATAACCACAATAAAAGATTTTGCGAATCATGAATTAAAATTACTTTTTATAGTACCGAAAATAATGTGCCAACTTAGTCCAGTCAACAGTGGTTCATTCTGTAAAAACAGACAGAAATGCAGTAAGAATCGGTCAATAATGCAAAAATGCTTTCTCATTACATGAATTACTCGTAAATCGAACCGGAACAAGGCGGAATGTTTCCACGTTCTCTTTCTTGAGGTAATAATTGTTAATTATTTCAAAGACATGTGAATTTTTTGTGAAAATATATTTTATACGACAGTAATTTTATTGAATTTACTGCTGTGTCAGGTTTAATGTAAGCTTTCGAACCTGATTATCGAGATCTGTAATTAAAAACATTCGTGTAATGCCTTGAAGAAAGATTAAGAATATTCCTTTTTATTTGAAAATTAAAAACTGAAATCATAACTTTTATATTGATAAGGATTATGCCATTAATTTTTGTCGTAGAGAAAGATAAAAATTGATTACCTAAAATTGTAAGTAGAAATTTCAAAATTGGTACCTTTGAAAAAAGGTTGAGTTTTATTTAAAAAAAAAAACTTCAAATCAACTGCACCAATTTTATTTTAACCATTAAAGAATATTATAGAAAGTTAAACATATAAAACAATATTTTCAACCTATATACTACTAAAAACTGTTTTTTTATTTAATTTTTACATCAGTAGTAGTTCTTCACTAGTGTAATGCAATTTTAGTATCTTGCAACATTTCTATTATATGTATACCAAGCAATAGATCACCGTTGCGATAAAACATAACACTTTACTTTCTAATTTTACCATAAAGTATAATAATTGATATATTGTCAATTTAATAAACCACAAAACTAGCCCAAACTAATTTCCGCATATCTAAATTAAAATGTTGTAACTAGAAACTATCTAAACTATAACTATGAGCAACTTAATATTACGGTATTCAAATGTTAATTGTTTACATGTATTTGTTAACAGCATGGTGTAACAGACAAATCAAATACTGTATCTTTAATATTGTTCTATATTTCTATAGCAGTGAAGCAACTTATGGCAACACTTATTGAAATATTTTTTAGAAAGCAGCAGCATAGGATACAAATAAAAAGGTGTAAAAGTTAATTATATTTTATAAGTCAGTAACAATTTCATTTAAATAACGTTTACTTATAGTCAACAATCAAAGAACTTATGATCATATAATCTTTTTTTTCCCTTTTTAATTTAATATTCATTACAAATATTTCTATGACCTACTAAAAATTACGAAATTCGAATATAAATATTTCATGCATTTGATGATCGCATTATTGGTCTAATAGAAAAAAAATATATTTCTTCTTTAACCGTATTCCGTTCTTCTATATAATTATATAATTTGTTATTCTAATTATTAGTTTGGTACCTAGTTGATTAGTTTAATGTAATGTATGTAACATAATATACCTACAACACCCTAGCAAGGAATCATGTAATAAAATATTAAGTAGTCACCTATAGAAATAATTTTTAACTTATTGCAACACTTAATAAAATTTGTCTTTTAGGAAGCAGCAGAACAGGACACAAATATTATATTATTTCGACTGTAGCGTATCTAAATTTAAATTGGTTTACATTCAAAAGTATACAATTCGCAACGCCTCGTAGCGTGCTTCATACAAACGAATTTTCTTTGACACACGATTTGGCATTAATTACTGATCAAACACTGTGAAATTTTTAAGACATGATCTCAAACCGAGTAGGTATCTTTGTCTGTGGTTTTCCTAAATCCTGATAAATGATAATTCAACTTTAAATCTTATTTAGGACCGTTTGTATGAAATTAGATTATCCTGTAAAGTTTTTAACCTTTACAGTTTAAGAGAAAACTGTCACACTGAAGACCCATATTTATTCCTAGAATTTTTCTTTAAAATGTCGTAGTTTTTGATCAGCAAGTGTCAAAAATAACTGAGGAATTCGTTTGTATTAAGCACGCTACGAGGCGTTGCGAATCGTATTTTCTTAAACACTGTAGATATCACAAGCACTTACGGTCAGATAATATTTTTTTATCTGCTTATAATTTTCGTTGATTCGAACATTATTGTGAATGTTTTGTATAAAAACAACATAAAATTGTATTGGCAGCTTTAACTTAACGACAAAATTTTTAATTTAATTCTGATTCATACTTATTATGATATGATAATGGCACCGATGATTTTACTAGAATGATATTTCTGTCAGCTCATTTTATAGAGATTATTGTGGTAAAAGAGAGTACCCTACGGTTTTAACATTTACCTTATATTATAGGCGTTGAGCCGAACAATATTGACCACAAATAGAATAAGTATAGTTTAACCTTCTTTGCTTTAGGTTAAATCCAACCATCATCACCTCATACAAACTATGTTTACGCATAATATCTTTTGCAAACATAGATAACGAAGCAACCAATCAGGTTAAATTTTAGCACAGAAATAGTTGAAGTAATCGAGAAGGTTATAGGCTACGATATTTCGGGCGATTTACGAGCTATTCGGCTTTATACCGAAAGATTGAAATAGTAAATATTCATATTCAAAAATAATAGAATCAAGGAGCTGCCATAGAAACCCCACGCCGATATTTTTTTTTTATATCACTAAGGTGGCAAAAAAGCTAACGGTCCGCCCGATGGAAGGCGGTCACCGTAGCCTATGGACCCTTGCAACATCGGGAATTGCCGACCATTCAGAAATCTAATAACTTCTTTCTTGAAGAACCCTATACTGTAGTCCTTAGAGAATACCTTGGCAGGGAGCTTATTCCAGAACTCAAGCGTTCGCGGGAGGAAGTTTCTCTGAAACCGCACTGTACGCGACCATTTCGGTTCTAAAGTGTGAGGATGAATTTATCGCCGATGGTGAGCGGTGCGATGGTAGAAAGTAGCCGTGAGCATCATTTCGAACAATTCCTCAGAACACAACCCATTGCACAATTGGTAGAACACACACAGGGACGCAAAGTCTCTCCTCTGACTTAAGGCCTCGACACCGCAAGCGAGTTTGGAATCGCCGACAATTCTCATAGCCCGTTGTTGAACCGAGTCAAAAGGGCCAAGCTGGTATCCGGGTCCACCCGCCCAGATATGACAGCAGTACTCCATATGGGGCCGGACTTGCGACTTGTAAAGCAGGAACCTTTGCCGCGACGTGAAGTACTGCTTCGCTCTGTTGAGTACACCAAGTTTTTTGTACGCCAGCTTCACCTTATCCTGCAGATGATCTCGGAACTGAACATTGCTGGAGATGTCAATACCAAGGACCTCAATGCTCTTTAAGATTCGGAGAGGAGTGTTCTGGAATTGTGGGAAACTGTGAATGGGGTTTTCTTAGCGGTGAACGCGCAGACTTGTGTCTTTGTAGGGTTGATTTGGACCAAGTTTTCCCGAACCCAGTCAAAGACCTTGGACAGAGTGATTTCGATTTGAGACACAAGTTATTCACGTTTTTTCTCCACAACGGAACGAGGGATGCTTGCACGATCGCAATAAACGTCTCCAGTACTGTCATCTGCATGGCAATGTAAGCTGTTGATGTCCAACATATCATTGATGTGCAGTAGAAACAGCGTAGGAGATAGCACAGAGCCTTGCATTTATGTCCATGCTATCAGAGCAACTACCGTCAATTACTACTTGTATGGCTGCCGGACGAAAAAAAAAATCTGATTTGAATTTACCTTAAGCCTAATTACAACGTTTCGAAAACCTTTAATAAAGTTAAAACTATCAAAATAAACAACCCAAAATACAAAAATATCAATAAAAAACATTGAATTAATAAAAACTAATTTTCATACCTCAGAGTAGGTAGGCACTCAAACATGGCCTAGTTGTTTAATATGTTTTTAATTACTTGTGCAATTTGGGAAGTAAATCACCAGATACTTACATTAAATAACAATTAAACTTCAAAGTAATTACAAAATCGCCATTTTGTAATAATATTTGCATACGTTCGGCGGACATTCCTAATTAATTCTGTTTCAGTTTACTTTGAGGGATTCTACGAAGAACTGCTGTTGTCATGTTGAATTGGGGATATTACGAGACGAAATCATAAAAATGTCGTTGTACGCCAAAAATCTGAAAACTGTGGTTTTTGATCCTTTTATAATTTGTTTTTCAATTGGATTATTTTTATATTTGGGTACTCGTATATACCTATTGCTCGTCTTAGCTGCCCGTTCAAACTAAAAAGTTTAACAGATTGTATAATCCTCACGAAAATTTATCCATAAATAAAGCTGCGCAGACCAATTTTTAGCCTTCACAATGCATTTGGATTAATATCAAAGCCGGCTATCAAAAACGACCAGCTGCATATTATGGGGCATAGCGAGGCCTGATTATGCTCATAATAGTAAGTGGTCCAAAGCAAAAAACTATATATGCATACTAACTAAATGGCTAAATACCAATCCAAAGGACTTTTATTGGAGAAAAACTCAAACACAACCCTTGGCCTAAATAACATAAAGTTATATTACATCCTCCGAAAAAGGGCAGGTAAAAACTTAGGTTCGTGCGTATGCTGTGAAGATGAGAATATTTTCTTAAGTAAGAGTGCACATGACAATCTATACTCTTACTGAGGGAATCCGAAGGACGTTCGACACCCAACATCTAACATTATCGCGCTGACATTTAAATGACTTTAAAATCTATTTATTTTTATTTTATTGCCTTGTAAAATTATAATTTCTGAATTTATGAACTGAAATGCCATACAATTAAATAAACTAATCATACTAACGATATAGAAACGCTCGTAAACAACTCGTAATCACCCAGTAGTAACTTTACTGTGCTCCAAGCCGCGTGCATGGAGGCCCGTTTTTGCTCTGTCGAGCATGATTTTGTTATTAAACCGGATAGAACCCTTCTTACGACAACATGCCCGGTGCTTGTTGATGACATTTTCATATTCCATATCGGACGACAGAACATACGCACTGTGATATCTCTTAATCTTCCGGTAATGGTAAAAATATATAAGTAATATTATATCACAAAATAATTTTTTTCTTTTCCGACGAGCTTTTGAAAGTAAAAGCGTAACTGATCAAAAACTTAGAAACCTTAACAAAACAAACTTACTTGTGACATGTAGCCTTAATCAGTATCATTTTTGGAGCACTTAATTTTTATTTTACAAAATATAGTTTACATATATTACCGCAGATGGTGCTGTTAAAAATTGGAACGCGTTATATACATTTTCCTTTCTTTCGTTTTTTCACCCCGTCTACCATTTTCTTCAAAACGCCTTTGCTCTTCCGAAACGGCGGTAAATTTTTAGTCGGATTTAGTTAGACATAGGTTCACTCGTGAAATAATCGTGAGCTGCAGCTCAAATAAATAAAATTACGGCGTACAGCCTCTGTGCTGTGACTCCGTGACTCGATTGATTGTGTCAACTCAATATACCTAATCTGTAAAACCTGTATTAGAGTAGATTCAGTGACTATAAAATTCAATAAAGGAATGATTAAGTTGTGTATTTTTAGTGCCGTGAGCTGCGCATCTTGGATCTGAGCTACAGCTCAACAGCTCAATCGGTTGGTTTTTAGCCGGTTCAACGCTGAGTTACCCATGTCTAGATTTAGTTTTTGAGATCGGTTGCCCAAGCCCTAGTTCGTGCCCAGGACACCCATGTGCAAACCGCCCCAGCTTTTCACAGCAGAGTGCAAGCAGCACCGCTGCATATGCTAGTCCGCGTGCAGTTGTCAATATCTGCGGCCAACAACAGTAGACAGAAAAAAAATACCCCGCCTAGCAGGTCACAGGTCAGTAATGAAACATCTCCGCAAGAACGACCTCTCAACTGAACTTTTAGATCTGCATGAAGATTCTTTTTGAGCAAGTGTGGTGTAAATAATATTTTGTCCCCAAGTTGAACGAGTTACAGGCCTGAAATATGAATATTTTTTGTACCTATGTTATGAGTAAAAATTCGATTTGATTTTTCTGAGGCCTACTTATATAAAATCTTTAATTTTAATCCAATGCCTAGAACATCAGTTGCACGACTAAAAATCAAAAGGTACATACAGGCACCGCTTTCGGCCGATAAACAATAGGGCTGATACAATACAAAACCTTCTTCCAAAAAACTCCAGCTAATATTTATGAAATAAGTATGCATTTTCGTTTACAAAATCAGATTGCTTGTCTTCTCGTTTCATAATGTCCGTCTGCCTGTGCGTCACATAATCCTACCATCTTTAACACGATTCTACTGATTTTTTTCAGGAAAATGTCATAAAAACAATGCTACGTATAGCATTGTTTTTATGACATTTTCCTGAAAAAATATATAATAAGTATGCATTTTCGTTTACAAAATCAGATTGCTTGTCTTCTCGTTTCATAATGTCCGTCTGCCTGTGCGTCACATAATCCTACCATCTTTAACACGATTCTACTGATTTTTTTCAGGAAAATGTCATAAAAACAATGCTATACGTTTTGTCATAAAATTAAGAAAGAACATTTTTACGGTACATGGATTATTAAACAGAGATTATTGTTTACACGCATGTAAATGTGTAGGGGGTCATTGTACAAATTATCAAAAATGCAGAGTGTTTTTATTTCTTATATTTTTTATTAAGGTATATTATGTATATTTTTTTTCTATTATCTATGATTTTGCAAAAAAAATTGTGTCTTCTTTCTTTACTCTTTATTTAACTCTACAATAACGAAGCTTTATAAATATTTCCGATGAAAATTTAAACAATATTGGTTTACAGATACCTACCAGCATTATTTCTTATTTTACAAAAACCTAAATTGGCCATTTATTTATAGCTGGCTTAATCACACCGCATTACTGGCGATATAATCGTAATTATAAAATAGGAAGTTACACATGTATGTAGGTATATGTTGAAGCAGGTTTTAAAAAGCAATGTGGTTGATGCAGGAATGTAACATTGCCTCGAAACTGCGGAAGTACTTATCTCCCACTTAAAATAGATATATTATATTATGAACGACAATATACAATGAAAACAAGGATTTAGAAACATAAGATTTAATTTTAGTTTTAAAATGTTCAAATGAGGTGTCATTCTTGCTTCTAAGAAAGAAAATTTTAGAAAGTTGAGTTTCAGGAAGATACCTTATATCTTTTATTTCAAAATAAAAAAACCATGACGACAATAAACAATAAACTTATCTTTGTAAACATAATGATTATTGTAATTATAAATGGATAAGCTGGTCACAGATGTTGAGTCACCTAAACTTTCACGTCCATAGGCTGCGATGACCGCGTACCATCAAGTGGACCGTTAGCTTGTTTGCCACCTTATGACTTTAGTGATTAAAACATAATTTCGAACTGTAGATTTTTTTGATATTTTTGTCTAAAAGTCAAAAGCTTTTATCACATTGGGTAATCCTACTTGTAGATTACAACACCCGCACCTTTTTACAATAACTAACATTTTATATTTTTGTAATATTTAAACAGATACGAGCAAGCAAGGACTACAACAGTGTGAAATTTCAAGACAAACAAACACCGAATTTTCGGCATAAGTGTTCGTTTTTACTATTTTGGTACGGAACTCTAATACCAAGAATAATAAATCTAAAATTTTATTTCATGTTAACAGAATACCAGATCGTTCAAATGAAGATTGATACAGGTCTCGTCTGTCTGTTTATATTAATTAAGTTGAATCGATTTCGTTTCAAACCACACAGCTAAATTTACATTTCGTTAAATTGACAGACTTTACTCCAGAGACGGAATATAATGAAACGTATGCATCGGAAATTAATTAAGATTCAATATTACTTAAGTTTAAATAATTTATCATTGATAGGTATCATACTTATGTTAGTTATCTATCAATATTAAATATTGAAAACGATGTTGCCAGTTATTAAGTTGACAGCTCCCCAAGCTAAATTTACTTTCTTGCGTAATGTTTACAGGTCCGTCAGTTAATCATATAATTTAAATTGATTGACGATGTGTTGATTTGTAAAAACATCATTATCTAAGTGTATATATGTAACTATTAAAAAGAGGTAAAATTTGTTTGTTTGTTTGATTGCTTGATTGTATGTAGGGGGTAATCTCTGCAACAACATTCTCTGCATCTCTCATCTCTGCAGCTACATTATCTCTGAGTAACATAAGCTGATTTTTTTAAATTAGAATAATTTTTACAATGTTTTTAGGTCGAGTTGTAAGAGATGAGCCACTATTCCTTCATGTTGCAAAGATTTTTGGCATTGGATTTTTTGGCAAAGGGGTAGGTACCTACCTAGCTAACGAGAGAGAGAATAACATGGAATACCCTCATTCGCGTTTAATATGAGAATCTTTTCCTCAGTAATAACCAAAAACTGCGCGGGTGTATGGTAATCACATGATGTTTGTCCTGTGCGGCGATCGAACCCACGCCCCTCACTCCAGCTGGCAGCTAGTAATATGTAATACATAGTGTATGCAGTTGTGAAATACTAATATAATATAAGGCTTAGAACATATAGGAGTTTTAGTAAAACATTATTTCATTTTAGTTAAACTAAACTTTTGCGAAAAAATGTTTTTTTTTTCTAAAAAATCTTACTGATTTAATGCGGTAACGAAGTCTCAACAAATTTGATACTAGTAACCTAGTAACTTAAATTATTTTGTAACCAAAGTTCCCTTCACACTTACATGCAGGCAGGCCCTTGACAGACATTAATACAAATAATACAATAAAAGCATTTAACATCAACCTTATTGTGGCAACACATGTACTTAATAGGAACAGCAACGATTAATAAAAACGAACTCAACATTTACTTCCTCCCACTTTGTCACAAAACCATTAACGGACCGCACCCATCAGATTATTTTTCTCTTGAGCAATCCCTAAATATCAAGTTTGTACAGAATAAGTATCGGCATGGTTTTGACAGGTGCCTTGTAAAATGTAAACGCCTTAATGAAGGACTTTTCGTAACAAAGTATACATTTTAATTCGTCAAGATTTTTATCTGTGTAGTGAGATAGTACCTAGGCCAAGGTCAGATTCTGACTGACGTTGTGAAATGGAGCTGAGGGGTTAATTCTTGGAGCTGCGATAACAATAAATATGATTTGATTAACTGCGTTTTAATGTCTGCGTTCTAAGTTTTTCCAGATTCTGGAATTTCTAGTTTATCTTTTATTTTTGTGGAAGAATACTGCAAATATCAAATTCAGGTATATTTAAATATTATCTTGATTTTTTTATTTAGGATAGCCGTTTCATAGTTTCTCTGATATTCAATTCATCACAATAGAAAAATGTTAGCACAAAACAGCTACATTCAATGGATATGCTTTATCGATGCTGTTTGTATCTTTATTTAAATATTAATCTCCCATAAAAATTAATAAAATAATAATAAAAAATAAGAAACTGGGCGACCTTTATTTGAAGTGTTTTATTTTAATCGCGTTTTTACAAAAAATACAACTACAAAGGTAAACTCAAAAAGCAAAACGCTAAATACAAAATATCATCCTAATCGTTAGAGCCGCATATACTGTACGTATATAGACAAGAACATATTGGACTAACATTGTAATACCAAACGTTAATTCACATTACAAATTATTAGTATTATATACAGGGTGTAACAGAATAGGGGTAGTAAGACAGCAATACCAGAAAGCCCTAAAACTACATATGTAATAAGTTAGTAAAGAATATCATAACAGAGTTTAAGACAGAATTTAAGTCAAAAATTATATATACCATAAAAATACTCTAACTGAAAACATGAACTGATTTCCGACTTCAAAAAAAGAGGAGGTTATATGTTCGATTGTATATTTTTTTTATGTATGTTCACTCATTTTTCCGTCAATTGTGGACCAAATTTAAAAATCTTTTTTATTCGTGAAAAAACTAATTTTGATAGGTCCGTTTTTAGGGTACCGAAACCAAAACTAAATCCTTATTGTTTCATCATGTCTCGCGTCAGGGTCCCGTAGCCGGATTATAGTATGTTCACGCTTGTGTATTGTCATGTCAGTGCGTCCGTCCGTTTGATGGTTTTTAGGGTCCCGCTAAAAACACACGTAGTTCAATGTTCCGTCAAAATGTAAGCTTAAGGCCCTTATTTTTAACTTTTTAGTCGTTTTTTGAATAAGAACTTTTTGTTAAAAATTTATTTTTTAGGGTTGTCACTTCTTTTGTTTATAAATAACTATTTTTTTTAGATTAGTATTTAAACCTGTGTTACATATTAACATACTCATAATTAACTTACTGGGTAGGTATGCCCGCTCAGTAATATGTAATTGTAATACGTAGCGGACTACATCTCTTCTATACTTAGTTACCAGTCGACTAACTTTGTAAATTTATGTTATAAAACCTTTATCACAGCATAACCGTTACCAAGGATGTAACTTCTACCTTACGTATTATTATTACACAACAAAACTGTTGAATTGTAACACCATTTGATAATCTTTGTGAATAAGAAAATATGCATAAAGTCATTCACACACGGAGCTATAATATATATTATTATAAATTAAAGCAAGGCATATTACTATTAATTTTACTATAGTAATTTTTAAGTGACCACACACGCAGCTGTAAATATATTTCAGTTTTGTATGGATATATTTTGGTATATTAATAAATATAGCTCAGTGTCTGGTGGACTAATAAGGGACCTTATTGGGAACAGTCTTGAGCTATTCAGACTCTGGAATTCGAGAGAAAAATGTATGGAAGTCTGACTTACCTCTCGAAATTCAGAGTCCGAACTCTAGACCGTTCCCAATAAGGTCCAAGTTCGTACTCTACAAAGATAGGTAACTATTTTGTGTATTATGCGAAGTACGTAGCAGGTATGTTGTACTAATCTATCAAGTTTTATTTAGGGGAAGTTTCAGGTTTGCTGCGTCGAAGTGCTGGAATGACCTCCCTCCTCCGATTCGTAATGCAGCTAGTAAAGCTATTTTTAAGCGGAAGTTTAGCGCTTATTTGCTGTCATTACAAAATACATAATAGATATCCAGCACTTTGTATTTGTATCTGTATAGGGATGGTAGAAATATGATAGTTTTATATCTTAATTTTGTTATTTAATAATATATTATTAAAAATCTTTATACTTTTATTCTTATATAATTTATTTTTATTATTAATTACAATTTGTGAATAAGAATGTATGTTGTACCTACGCTTTTCATCTTTTTTTTTTTTTTCCACTTTTTTGTTCTTTTTTATAAAATATATTTTATACTACTCATGTGTCATGCTCGTGGGATTTGTATACATATACACTTAGAATGTGGCCCTGACTGAAAATCAGTTTGTGAGTTTAAGGCTCACATAAATGCTGAGTCAAAGGCCATTTCATTGGTACGGAGACATCCTCCATTTTTGTTTACTTTTTATGTTTAGTTATAGTGATCTGTTATTTTAATTTGTGTTTAAATTGTAAACTATTTATGTATGTTGTCTTTGTTACAATGAATAAACGTTTTTCTTTCTTTCTTTCTTTAAATGACTAAATGACTACATAACTGGAGTTGGTAAATTGTTTTTTGTTATGCGTGCGTGAGATAAGTATCATGCATTATTGTTGTCTGAAGACCTTCACAGTGAACTGCAATTACTGCACTCAGAAGCAATTTTGTTATTTTACAATTTAACGTGCTGTGATACGTTCGAAGGTATTTTTTTTAATTGTGATTTACAATTTGCCTCTGGTCTTTGTATAAAAATATTTTATTGTACCCTGATAATGAAATTTCTTAAAAAATCTATCACGATGAATCTTTACGATTAATATTATTTGTTCTGAACTCGTTTTATTAGGGTCCCGTAACAAGAAACCGTTATAGTTGCGCCATGTCCATCTGTCTGTCTGTCTCTTTGTCCATGGCTTAGCTCAGAGATTAATAAAATAGGTACTAAAAATCTGTAATTTGGCATGGATACAATGATACATACTTATCACTCCAACATAGTGGTAAAATAAAATCTTGGAAAGCAAATTTTAGGGACCTCCTCTACAAGTAAACTCGCGATTAATTTTTTGTCTATCCCATATTGTAGGATATTGTTAGGTATGTCGTTAAAAATATTGCAGGTGTGTGTAAATTAATAATAATTAATTAATAATGTGTTTTAATTTAATAAAATTAATAATAATAATTTATTATTAATGATAATAATGTTAAGTTTGCATAACGCATTTTTAGTTATTTTTCTGTAAATGAGTTTTAATAGTTATTAGTTACCAGTGAACTGCAATTACGTAGAAATATGAACTTAGAAATTTGAAACTTGAGAGTTCCAAGTAAATTCCAGAATTCTTATCTACCAACTAGAGAATAGCCGTGGACGCATGCCACCTTTCCCTAATATTTGTTTACATAACAATACATTTTATATTATTATTTAGGCAGGTAAATGTTATAATTTAATTTTGTAATCATAAAAATCGGTATAATTTTTAGAGCCCCTTTATCTTAAAAATTATACCTTTTTTTCTATTTTGTATGAAAACTTACTGCGTCCCTTGCTCTGAAACTTGAATATGTATGTATATATATATACATATTACGTACCTGTGTTAGATCTAGGATCTCTTGATGATAAAGTGTTGAAATTGTTACCGCCAAAACTTGAACCTAGGAATCCATAAGGCCCGGCACTAAAGGGTGCGAACTGTGCGGTGGTGAGCGCCAAGCACGCACACACCACTAACGCCTGAAACAATACAATTAAATCCTTATTTCAAAGTGTCATTACTTTTAAATGTTAAGAAGAATGAAGAATTTTAATTTCTGTATAAACATAAAAAATGCAAATTTTTATCAAAGTGTGACCAGTAAAATTTAATGACAATATAAAATATATTTTAATACAAGAAGCCCAATGAATACTTATGAAGAAAAGAATATCCCTTTAATCAGGCATTATGAAGCAGGCGAGTATTACCTATGTATGTACCTACTTGTTAAATTAGAATTGATCCGTACCGGTACCTACGATCGTAAGTCATTTGTTCAATTTGTTATTAAAAGGTTGCTAATAAACTTTATTATAAAAATAAGATAACAACATTGGAATGTGTAAGAATTATTATATAAAACAGCATATAACACGGTATGTTTTCTTGCACCTATAATATTATAAAGCAAATTGCATAAATAATTTAAACTTAAAATTTTCCCAAAAATACTGAATTAAAATTATATATATTTGAACAAGCAATACTTGTACCAACATAAATGTTCATATGCGTATCTCGAATAGGTTTTTGCTTTTTAAGTTTACCTATAAATGGTAAATGGTTGCTCAGGGACATATATGAAACAAAACACTACTGTATTATTTAGTCTGTGGTAGTAATAAGCACTCTACGAAAATCTATGATCAATATGTCACAGCCATTGTAAAACTAAACAAGATATTTTAAACAATGTTCAATTATCTGCTTTGCCTTTAACATACATATAAACGACTACAGTAAAATTTTACTTTAATGATTATTAAAATCAATTAATCAAAATAAACAAAGCCATGCCGGTATTTGCCCGGTCGTGATGTGATTAAGAATACATCGCTGGACGTAACTAGCGTCCATTTATCCACGTAACCTGTCGGTGGTATCTCAGCGGTTGGTCTTCTGCGACCTTGGACCACTTTCCAGTCTACACGGAACATTAGCTTATCATAGCCGAATAGTTGCGGTTCATAACTCACAAATTAGATACGTTTTTTTTACAACTAGGTAGCGGATATAATAACTAATCACACCTTTTCTCGCAGGAATCAATTGCGGAAACGAGCACAGTATCCTGGAAGCTTATTGGCAATAGAGTGTCGAGTACGCCAGACTCTGGAATTCGAGGGAAAAATGTATGCAAGTACTTTCAAGGGTCCCGACAGGTAAAACCTACTTGCATACAGTTTTCTCTCGAATCCTACAGTCTGGCGTACTCTGAAATGTTCCCAATAAGCTCCCTGGCTCTTAACTTATCTTTTAGACTTTTCTGCACCCATTATTGTTTGGAAGTACCTATAAAAACAAAACAAAACGATTTTTCCGCGAGATCGCGTCTAGCCGACAAACACAGGGATGCACACGCAGCGTTAAGTTGATTTTCGCAGATAAAATTACCCCCCCAAATGGATAGCTATATTTTAGGGAGGCGAATGTAATTTTTTTTATTAAAAAAAGATAACCCATGTGCCTAATGTGAGTTTTTTATTAAATAATACCAGATTATCATCGCATTTACGTATTCGATTATATAGCCTTACAAGAAACAATTCGTAAAAATACGTCCACCTTGGGGGCTTCTTAGTTTTCTTATATTTAGTTAACATATAGATGATATTTAAAACTCGCACTTGGCATTTAGTACTAGGTACAATTTGATGCATTTAGTTTTATTTTATAAGCTTCGTGCGGCCTACTAATGCTACGATCTTTATAAGCTTCGTGCGGCCCACTAATGCTACGATCTTTTTAAGTTTCGTGCGGCCCACTAATGCTACGATGTTTATGCATTTTGCCCACCAGTGACTTTTAGTACGACATTCCTGGTCTACGAACCATTTCAAGCCCATTTCGACTGCATGTATCTCTGTTGAGATTTTTAACGTGAAGGTTACCACCAACAAGCACTTTGTTATTTAACTGCTCACTTACTTTAATCAAACAACTACTAATGTCAAGTATCTAAGTAAAATACATAGTATGTAACAAAGATATAAGTGGCCAAAAACCATGATTATAGGCACTCACTCACTTTCTGACTTATAAATTAACAAGAATTTAGGGTTAGTACAAGGGTACTTAGTTTTAATTGATTTTTTATATTTTTTTATTTTTATGTTATTGGTAGCTATTCGTATAATATATATATATATATATATATATTTGTTTCTCCAGAGATAGGTATCTAATTTAATTCGGAATTAGTTCATGTTTATGACAAGTGCTTTATACGCGCATTGACACATTATAAATTAGAAGTCCTGGTATGATGCTGCAGTTTATGTTGCAATTCTCCTAGGTGCGTGACATTTTATTATTTTTTTTAATGTTTTGCATTATATAGGTACCTTCCTAATAATTTTGATAAAGTGATAAGAAAACAAAAATCTATTTTATTGATAATTTTGTTAGCGCCGTAAAATTTGATACGAAGATAAAATTAAATGTATACGGCCAAGACCGAATATCAAAGCTAAAGTCTTAGCACCGAAATTGGTCAAGTTACATGCAGAGTATAATATTTAAGGTGACAACAGCGTCTACACAGCGAACAGCGTGGGACATCCTTGTAGTCCAATGAATTGATGACCCAAGAAGGGTGGCTGCTTGAAGCAGGAAATGGCCACAAGGCATAGGACCGCGAGTGGTGGCGCGCCATAACCATAAATCGAAGTTTATGCCCAGCAGTGACCAAAATAGGCTGATATGACGAATCTAATTAAGGTTTAACTACATTTAATAATGTATTGAGGCTGGGGATATAATAGCTAGGAAGGCAACTTCGAAATCTGTCTTGCAAACAATTCATAGTGATATACGTGTCCATTCAAACCTAACAGAATAGTAGCACAAATCATATACTATGACATAAAGAAAACTAGGCTTATGAAATCAAATTCAGTTATCCAATGTCTGTCTCTAATCGCGCAGAAAGCGAAACACGGAACCCAGGCATCGTTATGCAATTGTAAATACCTAATCTGTGATTATGCGTTGAACTGCATGTGTAAGAACTGGTTTAGGAGTAAAACAAACATGAACTTGATATGTGACCTCAGCAAGGACCCGTGTGTGGGTCGGGTGTGTCAGCCCAGCTGATATGGCGCCACGTGTGATTACGCACCTGCAAACGAGCGTGTAAAAACAGCTGGCAGTTTTTTTTTTTAATTAAGTCATAGGTTATAAGTAACTGGTGACATTTTAGGCTCTAGTTAGCAGAACTAGACGTTTTGATAAGTTCCATTGCTCATCAGTGCCTTATTAATTTAAGTGAAGAAATTCCGAGTTGTAACATTGCCAAACTATTCTCGATATTGATTTAGATACATGATTTCTCATTTTCTTTTATTAACTTCCAGTCATTTAGTATTATTGATATGTATTACTAATTTTACTTACAACCATATCTATCAATGTTTAAAGCAATCCTCTTACACTAATTAACATAAGATTTCTACATATCGTTTCTAATAATGATTACAAAGTAATTTCAATAAAAATAAATATTTAACAGTTTACCACCATTTTTTTAACAGACAATTTTTTATGCCAATTATACTGCGACCGGTAAACTTCTTTCGAGGCGCAAAGATATATATGTATTTACATATCTTCACCAGCATTACAATGTTTCGGAAACACTGGCTTAAAACTAATCAAATCTTTCTTCATTTCACATTAAAGAAAATTTACGAAACCAAAAAGTATCTCAAAATTAATGTGCTTTAAACAAAGAATAAATTACTTGTGCTTGAAACCATTGTATAAGAAATAATACTCATTATTTACCAATTCTTATAGTGAAATAAAAAAGTTAATCCACTACAAAAAGAAAACATCAATAATTTAATTGTTTGATTACCGTTACTAATATATACCTATACTTACGTTATACCAGATAGAGTGACGTAAAGTAAACAGTTTTGAATAAAAAAATCCGTATTATGCATATCAAATTGTTTAGTTTCAGTGACGTAAACTGTTGATTTTTCAGAACGCTACATGTGGCGTAAATAGCGAAAAGTAATAATTGTTAAATTTATGATATTAGTGCGGTAAGTTGGTTATTACAACTTACCATAGACACGAGTTTGTAAATACCAATTCCGTACGTACTCATTACTTTTGGAAATAAATAGTAAAATTATTGAAATACATTGAAGTTGTATGTATCATGTTAAACTGGAGTACGAGGTGTAAAGAACTAGATCTTTCGTATCTTTTTCTTTTAGTATAAAGTGAGTCAAACGTATAGATCAAAAGCACTTCGAAGGAAGTTCGATCGAAATTACAAAAAAAAAACCGTAAAGGATACGCACCGCGCCATACAACGGAGCGTGCGGTAAAACAGGTAATAATGTGAGAGTACCTATTTTGCCGCACGTTTCATTGTATGGCACGTAATTTTAAACTTTTAACAATGTATACAAGCTTCGTAAATGTATTTTTTGAGCAAATGTGTTAAAAAATTAATTTATCATACATTGCTTATGAATACCATAGAAACTCCTGCATTCTGTTCAGTTTTAGATGACCGCGCCCGTCTGTGTCGACGCAGACTGCTTACTGCAACTAGTGCACCACTATTACACATTTCTCAACCGCGTCCTTATAAATATGTACGAATCGATAAACTGTATCGTTATCCATAATAACAGGTAATAATTTATTGTAAGCCATTACTCGAGGTAGTAAGCTGTACCTTTTGGTTTAGAATACCTATTATAAGCTATGACTTCTAAGTGGCAAAATAAAACAGTAAACTTTATACATATACTTATTTAACAGTATTTTTAATACGAAACTGTGAAATATAATTTTAAAAAAATCGGCCAAGTGCGAGTCGGACTCGCGCACGAAACGTTCCGTACCATTACCTATAAAAACGGCAAAAAAATCACGTTTGTTGTATGGGAGCCCTCTTAAATATTTATACTCCCTGTAGTACTAGTGCCTGCCTCAAATAGCAATTTCAAATGAGGATTTTTAAAGTCTGTCTTTGATTATTTATTCTTCAGGATAAATCGTACTTGCAGTACAGTATCAGAGAGCAGCTAGCAATGTTTTAGCCGGCCTCTCAAGCGGTCGAATATGTTATTTGAAATGGAACGAACTTTTTTTAAACCCGAACATTGATAACTAAAGAGATAACATATCAAGTTTTGTTTAAATTTCGGGCTGGCACAACAAAAAGAACGCGCCATTAAAATAATTTGCAAAATTACCTAAACTGTTTTTATTGTTGTCAATACAGTTGTCAATATAATTAGTTTTTTGAATAAACATGAACCTACGTTATTTCGTAATTTTTTTAAGCCTCGCCTCAGCCCGCATACTCACAATCGCCCGGTTATGCTGCTTTTGCGGGCCGTGGCAGTAATGTACTATTAGAGAGACAGACAATAATAAAAATCGGCCAAGTGCGAGTCGGACTCGCGCACGAAGGGTTCCGTACCGTTATCTACAAAAACGAGCAAAAAAATCACGTATGTTGTATGGGAGCCCCCTTAAATATTTATATTTTCTGTTTTTAGTATTTGTTGTTATGGCGCAACAGACATACATCTTCTGTGAAAATTTCAACTGTCTAACTATAACGGTTCATGAGATACAGCCTGGTGACAGACGGACGGACGATAATAGGGTTCCTAATTACCTTTCAGGTACGGAACCCTAAACACTAGTACATATTTTTTAAATAACTGTCCTGCACAATGTGATGATTAAGGTCCTTTTAATGAAGTAAGGAAACTTTAAATGAATAATGTTAAAGGAAAAAAATTAAGTTTTATAAAGTCCGGGATATATGCATTGCAATATGCGTGAATTTAAATAACAAAAGTTTTTTTCCAAAGTTAGACAAAATAAACTACTGAATATTGGATGAGAGGTTACTATAATGAGTACTTTCTTTACGTACTTGATCTTTTTTAGGGATCGGACGTATCTCGAGAACTAATTTGTACGATTTGCTTTGTCAACGTCTCAATCGATTCTCCTTCACCCGGAATCGAACTAGTTTTTTTGAAATATTGTACCAGCGGTTCGTTTTTATCCAATAAAACCAAAAAAAAAAAAAAAGTTTGGTTTTAAAATTCAAGATGCGAATTGAATATCGCATACGTTTTTTGCAAAAAAATCTACAATATTAAGACAAAAAAAGAGATGTTGCTCATGCGGTAGTTGCTGCCGGACAGTTTATAATTATCTGTGACTCAAGTATAAAAAAATCATGAAACTAACCCGGAATATGGAAACTAAAATTTACTTATTTATACATGTGATTATAGAGGCATATCTCTAATACCTACACAGTAACAAAGATAATTCAAATAGTTCTAACCGTTCTAAATTTGAATATTATCATTTATAACTCATTCTTTATAACCTTGTTTAATTATGTTACCAACAAAAAACCAATGCTTAACGTGAGTTTATGATTAATTAGACAGCACATTAAATGGATTGTGCAATAACAACAAATTTATTTTGATGAATGATTAAAAGTTATGCATCATAAACATTTATAGTTTAAATAATCTGGATTAGTTAAAAAAAGGTTACTGAGGAAGGTTTTTAATAGGGCTTGAAACGCGAATTACCTTCTTATTTTATTTGTTCTACAAACTAGTCTTAAAACTCCATAAGGAAATCCGGAGGAAAGTCAAGGTTACCTACATAGCTCACAGAATCACCAAGCTGAAGTGGTAGTTTGCTGGTCATGTTTGTCGAAGGGTCGATAGCACATAAACCATAACCATGGTCCAAAAAAAAGTTCATAAATGCTATCCTTACCAAAATTACGGTCACCTATAAGAGGTGTCAGGCATACAAATAACCTATTTTTGTTAATGCAAGGAATGAGTACATAACGCAGTTTATTATTGATCTATAAACAATTATTACATGTACCTGCGACTGTAAACAGTTTTTGCGTTATGGAAAGGAATTCCAAGTTTTTTTTTCCAAATTCGAATTTAGGGCCTAAGGTACTGCTGGACCAATCAAGACCGACGATTTAACGTGTCCTACGCAGCACGGAAGAGCTCAGAAAATTGAGCAACTAGGCGGTCACCAATCCGGGTACTGACTACACCCGACGTTGCTTAATCTGTTGCTTCCAAAAGACGAATGAGAATGGGCCACGAGCTCTATTTTTGATGATACTGATACTTTCAAAATATCACTATATTTTCGTGTATAAATAAGAATAGATACAATAAATACCATAACTACAAATATACGTATGCCAGTAGTGCCTACCAGTATAGCCCTACACCATTGACCAAAAATATTTAACCTTTTTGTCTTGTTCGTCCTTCGTCGTGGCTGGCTCGACAAGGCCAACACATTTTAGTCCAACAAGATATTCTTGAGATTGGAGGCAGTTTCGTCTTTTGTGTTCGCCATCTCTTAAACTTTCAGATTATCTAACCACCAGCGGTATATTCTGCTATGCGAATGAAGAACCCGTAACTTTTGACGCGGAAGGTATATTCGGTATTTTTGTCGACTTATTTTTATGAAAAAAGTATCTAAAATTTAAAATAAATTTAAGGAAATCCCTGATATGTCCAAGAGTTTCCTGCGTTTTGAGGAAATAACAACATATTGTGATTATATTATTAATATAACCTGCTTATTTCGGTAATTGCATGGCAAAAGCACGAACTATGTCCGGGAGACTAAATCCTAGTGCATGAATTGAAAAAAAATCTAAGCCCGATTTCCAGCAACCTAAGAGGTCGTGTCTACACTTAATATCACATAACAGATTAAACTAAAAAAAAAAGCAAGTGCTTGCGTTTCTAAAAGTGAAAATAACAATATCAAAAATTACTTAACCAACGTTGGATGCGATTGAGGATTCACGGCGTATTTTCAGTGTAGCAAGTGTAATAAGGAAGTCCGAAAAAAATAACACCGTTCCGTTTATATTTACTTATTTACTGCCGATGGCAAGACGTATCCTTTCAGGTCCACCTCTTATTGTCTTTCCGTATAAATGGTTGCCAGAGAGAATTCCGTCGTCGGTTTCCTCAAAATGGGTTATCGGCCGCAGTGATACGGGGTAGATGACAGCAGACAACTTTAGCCATTTTATCACAAAAATATTTGAATCATTCCTCACAGAACAAAACATTCCAAAACCAGTAATACTGTTTATAGATAACCACAAAGGCCACATCACTTTGCAGCTTAGTCTAACTTGTAAGCAACAGGACAACGAACTGATTTATTGCTTTGTACCCCATAATCTTCGATTTTTGTAATCTGTCCTATTGACTGCGCAATAGGCTCAGGAAATCTTTTCTCATAGAAAAGACACCACACGTTCGCTTCGTCTCTTTCACACTTTTTTTTTCACAGCTGGCTAGGAAATGTGCATTCCAGTTCTCTATGTCTATGCTTTACCCTAACACCACTCATATCGCTTAGTAAGCCGATATCTCCGTTTTTTGGGCATATCAAAAAAGTACAGAAAAGCTGTTAGACGGTTTCAGGCAGAAAATATCGGAAAACGGTGACGTAAATATAGCCAATATTTTAAAAGCGATTATAGGTAATTTGAAATCTGACAATCTAATTATTTTTCAAACTACGAAGGTTGTACCCGTTCGATAAGAATGCTTTTGATTTTAAGTAGTGTCTAGCCACTAAAAATACTCCAGACAAATTTAATTTAAGAAAAAGACCCTAAAAATTGTATGTTGTGAAATTATAAGTAAAATGAATGAGCTGCAATCGAAAGACGATTAAAGTAATACAGCACAAACTTCACGTACGCTATACAAACTGTTGTGTTTTTTCAAAGTAATCTTCCACAGGAACAATCAACCAAAAAAAAATGAACAATTGTTTTGTTTGAGTAGATTTTATTTAAATTTTTTATAAACAAAAAACATTTCATACTGCTGAATAAACACATTAATATAATAACATTTAGAAAAAATATTGAAAACCTTCGAGATAATAGACGAATCCGAAGTCCACTGTTTTCCCGAATTACAAATAAATTATGATACTGGTTTACACTGTAAAAAGAAAATCGTTGAAATGCGAGACAGACCCGTGCACTAAAGGTTCAGTGCTAGCACTATAGGTACTTGGCAGCATCTTCTGTAATTCTGATACGGTTATTTTTATGCATCAAAGTTATTTGATGTATTACAGACCCTGGACAAAGACATTAATAAGCTTTAGAATTTTCGCAATATCGTGGGAATTTAAGAGACCTCAGCATTAGAATTTCGAATATAACTTTACGTTTTTTTATTCCAGTTATTGCTTAACTTCCTAGAACCTACTAAAAATATGGACTGTAAGCTGTCTTTACCTATTTGTAAATTTATTATTTAATAAACTTATTTGCTTTGACACTTAAGTTGCACTCTATTCTGGTTTTAAATTCGCAATTAAGGAAACCGGTTTAGGGCCGAGAATAATATTTCTCACCTGTCATTTAGATAGTATATTGGAGAATTATTCGTGTTCGAATATGCATATTCCGGTGCTTTAAAAATCGAAGGTTTTATTTTGAAACCGGATAGTTAGATTTATCTCCATAAAGTACACTGGTGTCACATCCTGCCATGCAAGGACGATTTCAACATCTTCAACGTGCACTGACTTTAACGTGAGTGCATTACGCATGGGCAGCATCTTAAGCATGCAATGGTCATCGATGTATTAGTTGAACTCGATGGGAATTTTAATTTTGATGTTTAGTGTAAGTATTGCATTTTCGCAGATTATTTCAAATTATCTTATCACACAATTATTAAAAACTGAACATTGTACAAAAATACTAGGAGTAATTTTCTACTTCAAGATGAAAATCAAATAAATTTACTTGATTTAATAGAATAAGAAAGTCGCAAATATATTAAGATATTTAAATAGGATAAGAAGAGTATGTATACACTATATAAGCGCAGAGGCTACCTAGATGTTATTCTATTTATAAAAGGATTTTAGCAGCTTTTGACAACTCTTTTATATCTTTAAATATATGTATTTTCTACTACCCGTTCACATTTTTGGTTCCTGCAGAGAAGAGCCGCCTAATTCGTTTTTGAGTGAAATGTAACAATAACGCTACAATTTGTTTTTTCTTAATTAATTAATATTCTTTTATTGTATTAATCAATTATTCATATCAATATTCATAATGAATCTAGGCAAAATAAAACCATTTTCCGGCAAATCAGTCTTATTTAAATTTGTATTAGTTAAATACTGTCTTTTGCTTGGCAGTAAAATCAAACTATTATATTCATTTACTACTTAAAAGTTATAAAAAGATTTCACACACCAAATCATCCGATAAAACAACAAAGTTTGTAACAAAGATAACCATAATTTGCGATCAAAAGCTTGCAAGGTCCTTGCGAAGCGCTGTGACCATCAAAGCGTTACATTCTTGTGGCTACGCGGTCGGCCGCGCGCCGCCCGGCCCATTAGACAGCGTGCGTGTCGCGCGTAACTAACTCGAGTGTAAACGCACCTTGCGGTTGCAACACTCTGACGCAACTGGACAACGACTATTGTTCTCAAACTCGTACCCAAATTCCGAGCTGTGTAAGTCCTGAGTAATAGCCTCCTTAAGATTTGAGATATGTGCTATAACGGATTTGTAATATCAATTCTGTCATTTGGTTTTCTTAATAAAATGTTTACTAACCAGTGAATCTATTTTCTTGTAATCCTTGATTAAAATACAAAAATAGTTTTTGACTGACAAAAACAAAATTGTTCATAACTACTTCCTATTCCTATCAACCGAAAACTATTTTGTTTTGAACCACTTACGTGGAAAGCAATGACGATTGATCCCACCTTATGTTAAGTGGTTACCGGAACCTAGGGACGCTTGTTTCCCCAGGGGTATTATTACTGGCGTATTGCCAACCATTCTTATATTTAATTCGAAAAAGATATTATTGAAGGTTTGTAACATATACGTTCACGGAAAAAAGAACCCCTGTGCACTGTGCTATTTATTTCCTCAGGCAATCGGTGTGATGGTATTTAGTACAATAGTGCAACAAACTTATTTGAGCTGGAGATCAAAAATCAAAACTACAGTCGCCATATTAAAATAGTGTGAACTTAAAACGACACTAGCGACCTAACACTTAAGATTAGAAGGTTAAAAAGTTTGTTGCACTGTAGGTAATAACTGCAATAGGCATTATTGCCAACATTTCCTCAGAATATAACCCATTGTACAATCGGTAGATTACACACAGGAAGCCAAAGTCTGTTCTCAGGCTTTTACAGGTTCGTTACCGCCTGTTTTTGAACCTAGAGTCAAAAGGGGCTTATAATATCAATGTACTTTTGATCCTTGACTTAATGATACCCACTGGTAGTTGTAACTAGACCACTGTTTTGACTGACATTTATATCAGCTTGTAAATCCGATAGGTATTGATTGTGAACGCAGTCAATATGCAATTAAATGCTTTCATGACCCTGAACCTAAAGAACTGGTGATAAATTATCGAACCGTCAACAATCTGTCTGTGTCTTGCAAGAGAGTTTTTGTCACGAATTTATTTACAGTGTTATTCACCTTTACAAACAATGAAGAAAAAACTAATAAACACTTATATAAATAATTAGGATTTCTGACAATAAAATGAAATGTACAGTAAAATGAAAAAAAATGAAATGTATAATTTTACATGATAATATTACTCCATTCGTCTGTTACATTATTTTTTCTAAAAGCAATGAAGGTAGATAGACAATATTTGAAATATTCGCTAACTTCATTGCTAACGTAATATACTTACTACTATAAAAGAATTAAATCCTAACTAACAAATCAAGAGGAACTAGGTGATTGCTGACAAAACTGAACGGAACGCCGAATCCAGCTGCACGGAGGGCGACTTCAATCGCTGCAGCAACCACTTTCTCCACTGTTTAGAAAATACAGCAGTGGTTTTTCATACACAGAAATCGATGATCTTTTAGATGAGGTTTGATTTTTTGAGGAGATCGATCATACTAGATACCTAAGAACGAGGCGTCGCTTATCATGCTGCTGCCACTGATGAGACCAATCAGGGGGGCTTGCAGCACTGCATTATTGTATAGTCCTACCCTACCCCTCCCCTCTTCCGAAAAACAAACATAACTTAGAAGTCATCATACTAGAAATCTTTTTTTTAATAGCGTTGCCAAGTTCTTGCATTGCAGCATCGCCATTTCGTGTTCCTCCATTAATGACGTGAAAAATATATATATATATATATATCATCTGGTAGTTTTATCGAACCAGGTTAAGTGTCGTGGGCTTTCAGACTATCACGTATTTAATATATGAAATGATCTTATTTTTATATAAATAAATTAAATCCGATCAAAAGTTTCATCAAAGTCTCGTAACAAGTAAAGCCAAGTTCTACTGTTGGCAACTCTTACAGGTACTTTCAGTCCCAGTCTGGAGCTGTTGCATCTCGCTGGAGCATCTTGCCAGGGAACAAAAGAAACTTTCACGATTGATGTCCAACCTACAATGATTGGAGAGGAACAAGAAGAAAAAGAAGAAGCGGTCACAGTCACTGTAAATCTACCCATAATTCTTAGTTAATAGAATTTAATACTTAAAATATATTATTTTCTTATGTAAGGTTTCAAAGGGATGGTACTGCTGATTGCGCCTGTTGGATTTGCTGGATTTAACCAGCATTATTAACTACCAGCAGTAATAATAACCGAAAATGTAAAAACTTTGTATATAAATGAGAATGGTGATACTGATACATACAAGTATTTTCTGTAAAAATTTGTGCTGATATAAGTTAATAACACTACGAAGGTTACACAAATTGAAGTATTACAACCACAAACCACAACCAATTACCGACAAAGTACAATAGCCATAATAGCCTAGTTACTCGAAGCACTAAGCTCCAAGTACCGGCTCCTCATTACATAACTCCAAGAACTAAGTATCTCTGCCGTGTGATCTGGATTGGGACACATAAATTTACCTTACGAAACGAATTCATCGTAAGCCCTATTTTGAATGTTACATTTAAGTGTTTCCAACTCCTTTCACTGTATATCTTACTACCGAGGCACATGGTAAATATATAATAGAATCAGTTCTGTCAAAAAAAAGAATGTTTGTAATATATATTTTTAAGATTACAAATGTGATTTTGTGTTTTTTAAATGTAAGGAAATTAAAAAATTGTTGTTTTTTATTTGTCTTTGTTTTTACAAATGGGACACACAGTTTTATCGGCTCTCTCGGACTACTAGACCAGATAAAATCCTAATTCCTCTCTGGATTATGAAGACCCAATGCTAAAAAAAAGCTGTAAAAAATATTATTAATTTCTTCGTAGTAGCCGGCTCTCATTGAAACAGGTTCGAAACTAAATAGCACGATTAGAAAATAAATTAATGTTTCCATTTCATATTTCTGAGACAAAATAAAATATAGAATTAATGAAACAAAAATCTCTGATACGTACGAGTAAGGTCTTACAAAAATAATTATAAGTTTTATTATTATAATTATTTTTATATAATAATAATTATAAGACGTCAAACAACTTTTTCCACCAGAGTCTTGGAGATGGGGAATTAAACGAAATATAGAAGTTACAACCAAGCCCTGGTTTTAAGGCGCTTTAAATCAATTTCAGTAACATGACTGAATTAAATGGAATAATTCAGAATAAAAAAAATGTATCTACATAATTTTAGCATCATAATGCCTGCCAAACCTTTGTCAAAAGCTTATGAACAATGGAAATAGTCATCAAAAGTGACACAATAGTGTTGACATATAAAACAATCTTAATACACAGTCGCCATTCACCAATGTCCGTTAATCCTCCAGCTACCCAATTTTTTTAAAATTTGGTAATACAAAAAACCTTTCTAAAATATCTATTTAATGTCAACCTACGTCCTACGTGAGACTTAACACGAATTTTGTCACAAATTAAAGCACAAATGACCTATTTAATAATACGTCGACAAATCTGACAGTGTGTCAGTCAAGTTTGCACTTTATAATTTACAAGAATTATCTCGTCCAAGTTGCATGGGCCCTAATTACTCGCCGACCCACGTCACGCACTTCGGATATCCTTCATCATGTTAGGCCGTAATTGTTATCTGATTATCAGCAAGATCTTCACGAAGTTTCACCAATTAAGGCACTACCTACATGCTTGTCAAGGCTGAGTAAACTGGAGCAAAAAAACGACGAACGCAAATAAAACAACACTTATTATAAAAGTAAATGTTTAGTTTACGCATGCAAGTGAAACACCAACATTCACACACAAACACATATACACAAGCACTCAAATACTGTTGATGTTTTACGTGATGGTCATTTTATGTCATATACATGTAAGTCCTAAAATTGTAATTTATCTTAAAATAAAACTAATCAAGCACCTGTCAACCCCAATTCATTTTGTTTACGAAATATAAAACATGACACACCTTGACCAAACATTTTCCTAGTTACTTCTCATCTTATTTGAGAGTTTCAGAGTAGCTTCCTTGAGAACGCTTGAGTCGCAGATGGAATAAAGGACTACATACACTACACTATGGGGTTTTCCAAAATATAAGTGATTATATTTTAAATGGTCAGGAATAGGTAAGTAATATAAGCTTTGGTGTTACAAGCATCTATAGTAAATAGTACACATAGTAAAATTCTTTAACTGAAAAAACTGAAACTAACAAGATACAAAATTATACGGAAAAATCGTGTATAAATGGCCTAAATTACGCACGTTCATTTGTCAATAAAATTAATAATGGTAAGAAATTTGATATATATCTCAATTTGTTAAAGCGAAGGCAATCCAGAACTAAAAACATACTAAGAGTCGATATCAATCAAATATGATAGAACAAATACTTAATTAAATTAAATATTTTGTTTTACTTTATAATGCGTCATCATCAGTTTGAACTACGATACAAAAATAATAAATAAGCAATTTGTCGATTGTAGTAGTAGTAGTAATATAATTTATTTCACACTTAAAAATATACAAGAAACAATAAAAAACAAAAGAAAATCACAATGTAGGCGGTCTTATCCCTAATAAGCTTATCGCTTTGGGTAGAGGAAATTACAAAATAAATACGATTGTTAACATGTATGAGCTTATGTACATATGTAAGTAATTGACAGTAATCTACGTACTATAATAATAATTAAACATTAAATTAATTATGTGTGTTCGTATTATGAGGTGGTGTGGTTGTATGTGGCGGTTTATCGATCGATTTAAAAATGCAAAATGTTTGTTAAGGCCTGGTCTATAGTGTCCACCTAGGCCCTATATATACGATGATTCCCAAAGTTGCGATTCGCTACCGGATATTAAAGGCGAAAAAGACTTGAACTTTATAAGACTTGATAACAAAAGCAGTTAGTAGGTATTGGTATTAGCATGAAAGCTTTTACTCGAATAAATATATTTACTAAAAAGATATCGATATCAATACTGTACGTTACTACAATCGATTACACTTAATAATATTTGTCCTGTCAAGAAACTATCGATGTTCATAATGAGATACAAAAACGAACCAGTGCTCGCCAGCAAACTTACACGCAAAATAGCCACATTAAAGCATTTAAATTCCAACAAAACGTTCATAATGTCGTGATTTAAGGTAATTTTTTATTGTTACAGTTTATTTCCCTAAATCGTCTGAGAGTATCGAAAGCGATTGAAGGTCGCATGAAATAATGAACTTCGATCTTGGTATTGTTAGACGACAAAATTAGCGTTGCAATGACGAAATACCAGACTCGGATATCCGTTAATCACTTAGTTACAAACCATCATTAATTCAAATATTTAAAATAACAAACAGTAGCAAGGGAGCAGGTTGTTATTTTTTTGTTTTTGCATGACAAATTGTTATTGTAATTAATGTGCGATGATAAACAAATATTTTAACTGGCAGCAAAAAATCTTTTCTATTAAAAATCTTTTCGATTGGCTAATTTTGTGACAACTGGTAAAACGTAGACCTGTGTCGATCATGATTAATCGAATCAATTTCATTTACATCAGATACTTGGGTTCTGCAATGAGTTCCCTGTCAAGGTTTTCTCTAAGGACTACAGTACGGGATTCTTCAAGAAATAATTAGATTTTAAAACGGGTCGGCAACGCGCGAGTCGTACCCCTGGTGTTGCAAGCATCCATAGGCTACGGTGACTGCTTACCATGAGGTGGTCCGCAAGCTTGTTTGCCGCCTTAGTGGTATAAAAAAAATACTTATTCATAGTTATTGAATATTTTGAATTGAATAGATTGACAGGACTAGTAAAGCCGTGTCGGAGTTCATCGATCAACATCCTTTGGTACAAGTACATTAAATTCCTATGGGAAGTTTTGAATTTTCCAGAATAAAAAAATGCTTATATCCTTCAACAACCTCAGTGCAAAAAATCAGCTTAATTGGTTGCTCCGATGCGACAATGAGCAATAACCAACAAACAAAAATATATAATAGTTTGAATACCCACAGGTAATGTGAATACTATAGTAATCTGATTGTAACTGTAATTACCGTCTTTTGAAAGGTAGAATATGCTATATCATAAAATAGGCCCGGCTATTTGTCAGACCTTTCGTCATATAGTTCCGCATTCTGCATCCAGTTTCACGTTACCAGCTGACCACTACGCTACCCGACAAGTTGGTCAACTTGTGCCCGAATTAATACGCGTAAGTTCACGGAAATAAATGTTTCTCACTAATATTAATTTACAGTATTTGTGGATTTGTAATGTGGATAAAATTACTGCCTAAGTAGCGTTGGCTAACAAATAACCCTTAAAGTTTCGCCACGTCCGTCTTTCGATTCGTCCGTATGTCACAGTCATATTAACAACTAATAAAATTTGCGGCACAGATATAATTTATTACTCATTTAAAATTTTGATTTATATTTTATGGCAGGTGTGTAGATAAAAATATAAATCATTTTTTTTTAAAAAAAAACATCCCCTATGTGTAATGTGGTGATGGAAAAAATTAATTGCCATTAAAAATAGATGTCGTAATTAACATAATTGTGAGTTAAATGTCAATGTAACTATACTCGAATTGTAGTAACATTTGTTTTACCTACTGAGAATCGATACCACTGTGCAATAATTAGTACATATTATTTACAACTATGCTTTTTTTCTGAACTGTCTACTGCAGTTGGCTGATGCAGCCATTACTGCTTTACCAGACTTTTGGGGCGAGACTCTGGAGGAGTCTCAGCCCATAAAGCGCCCAACGCTCAAGGGCTCCCCGCGGGGGGAGCCTTGGCTTGGGTTGTCGCTCTTGGGCTCATCCTTTCAAACAGTGTGGCCCTCGTACCCGAAGGTGAGTCAGCGCCAGGAACAACCACGCAAAACACAAATAATATAAAAAACAAACTATTATTTTGTAGTTACCTAAATGTTTGATCCAAATTAGCAACCTTATCAGTCAAATGACCTCTGCCAGATAGTCAGTGTAGCATAAATAATTTTATGGTTATTCAAAGTTTAAAAACAACATTTAAACCTAATACAATTTATATAAACGTTTGATATTCATGTATCGTGTATAAATTTGCAAATGGATGCACACAGACCGTGCAAAGGTAATAAATATTTTTTCGTTTTTATAATTAATTTAGCAAGGATATTAAACGCCAATTAAATTCAAAAATCTGATAAAGCAACTCCGGCCTACGTTTTACGAAACTTAAACATTGTGCATTCTACCTTTTATAAGGTAAATAAACCAATACAACGCGCTCTAAGAAATTGTTTTTTAATTCATTTTCACAGAGTCTTAACTGTCAAAAAATATTTGAAATTAACGCAGGAGCTAAAATTTAAAAGTTTATTAGTGAGTTCTACCAAGTCATCAAAAAAGTTATCAATTTATTAAATGATTTTTAAATATTATGTATCTTAAAATTTACTTTGCAAACTGAAATATGTATTTTAACAATTTCCGACTACGAGGATTAAAGCGAGGTTATGAATGAGAACAATTTTAGTCAGTAAAAAAGGAGAAATGGCTACATTGCTGTCTTATATCATTAGTTAAAAACGCTTTGTAACTTATCTCAAAACCTTATAATTTTAACTGTTTTAAATCTAGGCTAATAAGGATGTACCGCACGATTTAGGTACTTTACAAGAACCTAAATTAACTGTATATATATATATCTTACTAATAAAATTTTATGTTCATAACACCTTTTACGATATTTTCTTTTGAATTATGAGCACTATATTGAGCGTAGACATAGACTTTCAGTTCTGTAATCTCCTATCTATGGTCTACGCGACAGCCTCACAAAATTGAACGTCAACAAACCTGTGGTCTTTTTTCTCTCTCTATCAACTTCCGGCATTTTTTTTGTTTATGTTTATTAAAACAAGTTAGAAAGAGATAAGAGACCTCAGTTTCGCTTCGTCTCTGTCACCCTTTTGCGGCCATTCTTGTGTTACTGAACTGAATTTGACTATTTTTTTTCTGAACTGACTATTCAGTTGCCTGTTGCAGCCATTACTGCTTCATCGGACTTTTGGGGCGAGACTCTGTAGGATTCTCAGCCCATATAGCGCCCAACGCTCAAGGGCTCCCTCTGGGGGGACCTCGGCTTGGGTTGTCGCTCTCGGGGTTGTCCCTTCGGCCAGCGTGAGCCTCGAACCATCTGGCTAGGAAACACGCTACCCTATTTAGAGTGCACCACAGTAATACATTTTAGTTTTGTAGAGTAATTCGACCAGTACTAGAAAAATTGTACTTACTACAAAAGATAAGGTAAGGATAAGAATTAAATCTTCACTTTCTAAAGTTTTGTCAACAGTAACTTATGCTCACAGAACCTACCTTAAAATTAATATCAGTATTACTAAACGATATCAGTTTTTCAAATTACATTATCAGTACAGAAAAAAATAATTGCCTTTACAAGTAGGTTATGCTTCGCTAACTATTCAGTAACAATTAATTTGACTTGATGTCCGTTATAATTCCTTTATGACTTAAAATTATTAAGCGTTGTGCGTAAGTGAACATTACGTTACCGTCAAGGGCAGAGCAAAAATAATTGTGTTCAAATATTTCATCAGTTTAAACTCTTGAATATTTGCACGGCTACCATTTAAAAGGCAAATTAGATGTATAATAACATAGGTAAATAGATGCAATTACAGTTTTTAGCAAAATAAGTGGGTCGGTAGAGCACTTTTTCATAGCAATTATGAATTTTGATAAATAGATTTTAAGTATAAGTTTCAACTACCAGCAAGTGAAATTGTCACTTACAACTGTTTTCTAATGCCTTATTACAAACTAGTTTTTGCAATCAGCATCACCCGCGTTTTGTTTACTTTTTGTTCGTTGTGAATAAGCGTACCTCAAATTATAGGGAATATTTATTGAGTATGCTTCGAATTATAGGTATATTCTGTACGGTTTAAAAAAGCGTACTTCAAATTTTAGGTATATTCTTATTGCTGTAAATAAGTGTACTACAAATTATTGGTTTATTATTTTTGTTGTAAATAAACGTAGGTACTTCAAATTATTGGTATATTCTGTTCGTTATGGAAGAACGTACTTCACATTATTTGTATGTATATTTTCAATACGAAGCTTAATACACAACACATATAAAATATCGGGTAAGTCAAATGTGTTTATTACTTGTATTTATTATGATATGACAAACTTAGGCAATAACGTAATAAACTAGACTTAATACCTACACTGTGACATTTATATTACTTGTAGGTGCTTGAAATTGATATAGCATTAATTTCAATCTAAGTTTTATTGCTTCCAATCGTTATAATATCATACAAAAAGTATTTTTTGAGCCAAAAACAGCCTTTTTTTGTCACAATTATGCAGTTTGTTTGTACATTTTCCAAATGTGATATTAAACTTTTGTTATGTGAATTACAAGCTTTGAATTTTATTATAGTACAAAAACATAAGCATAAGGGTTTGGCCACATTTAGGAAGATACGTCGCATAGTGCCGCCATCGGATATAGCCCAACCTTAAGAGTACAGTGCCATAAATGGAATCGGCGTCATTCAAGCGAGGAACTCGCTGCTGGAGGCTGCGCCGACGCCAGTGCGCATACTCGCGTACTCGTTATATAACAAACACATACAAATGACACTTGAAACGTACATGTAATGCACACAAACATGTCCACCCGGTGCATGCGCTGTCTGACCGGTTTCGTTGAACTTCCGCCTTCCGACTTATGTAGGTACATTGCACATTAATATACGAATCCATCTTTGTTTATATTCGCAAAATTCAACAAAATAAATATAATGAAGATTACTGTATAATTTTTTTTACTAGCTTTTGCCAGCGGCTCCTCTACCCGCAGCAATTTATGCAGCAAAGCGAGTTAAAGAGTTTTTGACGGAAGTTAATCTGTTGATTTCGTCAAAGTTGACCTTCACTTGTATGTATATTCCAAAGAAAATTTGCAATTTCTTACGCTTTATGTATTTTTTTCATTCATATTAAATAGTATTCTATTCAGATTCGTGACCGTATAATGCAGTATCAATTCGAGGCATGACTAACTTCAGACTTTTTTATCAGTCACTTTTTATGCACTCTAATCATTTATCAGTGATTTGAAATAGCCTATATTTGAATGCCTACTTTATATGTATTTGCAGTTATATGTATAATGTTTAAACATGTTAGGCATTTGTAATTGTGACAAATGCTTGAAATGATTACTACACTCGCTAACCGGAGTTAACTGCGCGCGCTGGTCTATATTATATCGGTCGATCATAGAATCGATGAGCTACGACTACTAAGTTATATGGGACCACACGTAACGCCCGATCACTTAACAGCCGATAGTTCGTAGGTATTGATTCGAGAGTCAAATCTATTTCTCGCAATGATTAACAATTCGGGTATGTGCGGTAACAACACAGCCTTTTTTTTATTCTGATCAACGAATGAAGCAACAAGCATCTACCAAGCTTAATTAAGCTTTCTTAGGTCCTGTGTCAACACTTCCTGATTAGTTGCCGTTAAAAAACCTGTCAAATAAATTATTATATTGTAAAATTTATCTTCTAAGAGTCGAACTGCAAGTGGTGAAACAGACACTTAAAACCTATACTTAGGTTTTCATTGTAAATTTTATTTCCAGGTTAAAAAACGAAGTCTACAAATTTTTAGTCAGTCTTTTTATACGTCAAATCATTTCAGCGTTAAGGTTATGTTATTTACTAGGTAATGTTTCGTTTTACTTCATTAAGCAAAACAAATAATTCAGTCTTTCATCCGAATCTTTCGCATAAAAAGTGTTTCCTCTTGTTTTTTTTTTTATCCTACAATCTGAAAACTTTATCATTAATTTTATAAATAAAAAAAAATCGTTTACTCGTACACTTAGAAGCAAACTTCAAGGCTAGGTTTCACCAACTAACTTTAAAGGTAACCAGTCGCAAAAATGGGAAATTGTATAGAAATTTCTATCGCCAGCTATTTTTGAAGTTAACCAGCTAGTAGTTTTCTACCCCCTTATTCAAGTCAGTAGAAACTACCTGGTTCCAAGATGATTGTGACATGCATTATCTATTTACTATAAATTTTAGTGAAAAATGTGTAGAATAACTATTTGATCAGCAATGTAGGACAGCAAATTTGCATTGCGGAACTAGATGATTTTTACTGACATGATTCGCCTCCAGAACTTTGATGAGCCGGTTAAGTTTTAAAATAGCTCACTATGCAAATTTTAATGCAATTATCCATTTTTGACGGCTGGTTAACGTCAAAGTTAGTTAGTGTAACCCAGCCTAAGACAGCTGGTCATAAACTTTCTAACCCGATTGGATTAATAAAGTATAGGAAAACTGATGTTTAATAGATGCGTTAACATTACAGGGCAATAACGTTGCCGAAATTGCTAAATGACACTTTTCCAATGATTATTTAATAAAATGGTGTTAGAGAGTTGACCAAAGGCCTTAAAGTTTGCATCGAGGTATACTAGCGTAAAATAAGTACTTACCTTATAATTAAATTAAAATAAAGAAGCTAATCGTCATAAATAATTTTTAAGCACAACTAGCCAACTTATCACTGCAAATGTTATCAAAATAAGTTAAGTAGTTTTTGCAACGGACGAAATTCATAATCCTACTAGCGCCGCCATTAGATATCCTTAATTTTCTCTTCTTAGAAAACGAATTTCTAAACTCAAAATGTTGAAAATATAAAACTAGTCATAAGCTATTTTTAGAATGAGATATATTGTTTCTAAATAATATCTGTGATATGTAGTTGGCATTTCTGCTACTCTACATAGTAGCTGTATTTGGCTTTAATGGCTTCGGCTTTTGTCGTTTCATATAAAGACACATTTACAACTCTGTTACTTTGTTATTGTTATTGTAGATACATTATATTTTAAAAATATTTATACGTTCTGAGTCATACAAATTGATTATTTTTTATCCTAATCCCTCCTAAAAGTCTGTTTGTTTGGGATTCCTTTAAATGAAAACGGAGCAAACAATTGACCTGATAGTTACCGAAGGAATCTTACAATGATGACTAAATAATAAGCGGGCGAAGCCGCGAGAAAAAAAAAAGTGCAACATTGAAGTAAAGGTACATTATAAAAAAAATCTTATTATGTCCATTACAAGGTTAGGATTAAATTATATAATCTGAAGAGGTACAACAAAGAAAATTTTAAGTCAAGGTTTTGTTTAATTGGTAAACTTAACTGCCACAGAAATATGCAAAAAATACTATTATAAAATATTGAAACCTAAACCCGCATACATTTTTTAGATCAAATTACGTGACTGATCGATATTGTACTAAGTTCAAATGTCACCAATAACCATTAAAATTAACTGCTTAAGTTTCAATAGTTTTTACATGATTTGGGCACAAAAATAAACGAAAATTTGAGAATTAACTTTTTTGGCATTTGCTTTAGAAATTAAACACGCTTACTTCAATTTTATCTTCATAATTATTCTATATAGGTACAGACACACTGTTAAACAATTTATTTTTTGCAGTTTAAACTATAGGCTTTATCGTATGTAATTTTATGTAAAATTTAACCAAAACTTTTGCAATTTTGTACAGAAAATGTATTAACCATAACAAGGTCAACTGTTATATAAATAGTCGCACAATGACAAGGTCTCAATTGACATAATGGTATAGCAAGACAAGAATACATTTGATTTTGCCTTGACTCGTTCTTCTCTGATGATTAAAACCATTCCTAAGTAAAGGAAGTATGGTTATCAACCGACGGATATTTCGAGGTATTCACAATTGAGGCAATGACACAACGCAAGTACGAAGGCCGGAGAATTGACAGTTGTATTTTAATTTTATATGTTTAACAACATCCATAAGCAGCTGGTTAGCCTTTTACTTTGTCCTTTAAGTTATGGAAAAATATTGAATGTTTTTAAGTATAAGCATCATGGCAAAAGTTATCCGAGTGATTGTATATAAATATATTTTGAACTCCCGACAAATTCGATAAAAAAAATCCAGGAATATTAAATATTTTTGAAAGCCTATCTAAAAACGTGAAGTGTCTTTCGATATACATGACAAAGCGCGCCCGAAATTGATAATTTTTCGCATTTAGCTACGAAGCCCTAAAAAGGACAAAAAAATTAAAGCTGACGGTTTTTAACATACTGACCTATAATACTTGCATAACTAGATTAGATTGCATAGTCTAAACACGAAATAAGGAATACTGAACCTTCTGAACACTGTTTACAAATGAATGTATACTATGTAATATATCAGAGAATCCAATATTTATTAAATGTTATATATTAAAAAAGTGTCTGCCAATTGAGCTGTGATTTGACACAGAGATAGAGAAGAGAAGAGACGAGGAAGGATATATAGTCTACATTTTATCCCGCAAAAATTTTAAATAACTACCTATAACTGAATTCTGCGTAGACGAACTCTATCTATAGCTACAGCTTGCTTCAGCAAACTTTCTTACTAAAGGAATCATCTAGAATAACTTAAAAAGTTGCCATATAGAAATCCATTCTGACATCCAAAGCCATGCTGAAAGTAAGGCGAGAAAATCTTGTAAAACGTAATTTTGAGACAAAGTTTAATGCTTAAATATTTTTGCAACTTTTTGGATGTTAAATCATCTCAATATGAAACTTATGTAACTTAACATCAGCTATGTTACCTAACTAGATCACTAAGCAGGCGACACCAAAAACGAAACAGCCGAATATTTGCAAAAGACAATAAAAAACATACAATGGTTTGCGTAGAAAAAGTCTGACTACAATGAAATTATTAAAATAATCCATGCCTACATTAATATTACACTAAATGCGAAAGTATGTTTGTTGGTGTGTCCTTCCATAACTCAGAAACGGAGCATCGAATCGGATATATTTTTGGACTTTAACTAAGTCCAAAAGTTTATGGGCCTGGGCATAGGCTACTTTTAAATCCAGTTGATTTGCCCTTTGGTAGTTGGTGAAACATTTATTTCGCATTCTTTATTCACATTCCGAATCTTATGTTTAGTAGCCTAACTGGCAATATTTTTGCCCCAGTTATAGCTTAAATGACATTGATAGATATAGAATACTTTTTGTTACGATCGAGAGTTACCACCAGAACATATTTCGAATATTTTATTACTTGTCGCATCCTTTCTAACCAAAGAGTTTCCATTGGAATCCCACGCCGATAACTAAATTAAGTGCAGGAGAAGCCGCAGGCAAAAGGTATTGTAAGATAAAATAAATGTTGCTGTATTTAAAAAAAATAGTAGATTGTTACACCGAGCGGCGAGTGACATGTCGCTGCACCGGGTGTTAGTTTAAAAACAAGTAGGTACAGTTAGAAGTCACCCTGAGCAAAGCCCGGAATCCGCTTCTCTTTCAACGTGACAAGTTGAAAAACAGAAATTTATATATTTTTCTGGCTAGAGGTTAACAGAACCATTGCGAACTTAGACCATAAATAAATTATTTTAGACACCAAATTTCAGTTCTGAAAACCCGGAACGGAATGGTTTTTTTCATTGTATTTTTGCACTGCTAAATGCTGTAATAGAAATTCCTAGGAAGTTTTTAAAAAAAAATTCTTAATACTCTACAATGCAAATCAAAAATTAATAATTTATGAATTATTTAAAAAGTTGTAAAGTAAGCTCATTAATCGATGCGAGACGGTAATTCTCGCTTTCTATGAACTTACATTTACATGAGACACGAATTTTTAGTTGTGTAACAATTGCAACACGTCACATAAAATTTGTCTCAGCTCAAGCCCTGCCATTATATTCCTATTATTTTCGTCACATTAAGGAATGTGACAGTGGCAAGCAAACATAATCTGACCTCGCATGCGTGAAATCGTTGTTAGTGCAGACCTTTATTGTCTGCCTGAATTTACATAACTTGGAAATAAATCCGGAATCAAAAAGAATTTAATTTAATGCCTTACTTTCAAAATGCGTATTTACCATGGTTTAGTCTACGTGAAACTCTCGATTGGCATAAGTTAGTAGTAGGTAGGTAAGTAGGCATAAAAAAGTGTATGTGTGTCGCGTTATAAGTAAAAACTTTTAACAAAAAAAAAACAGTCGGCTTCAAAAAGATGCACTAAAAAAGTCAGTTTTTTCGGAAATAAGTAATTATTTTGACCTTTTTAGTGCATCATTTTGAAGCCGGTTGTTTTTTTGTTAAAAAGTTTTTATGTAGGTATTACTTTTGAGTGACGAATTACTTTTTTTCTCGTACATTAAACATATCCATACTCGTAACAAAATATTATACAATCATCAACAAAAAACCAGTTCCAAATCCAAATTAACATATATTATTTCTTTCTCCAAAAGTTTAAGATTTAAGTTCGATACATTAATACTTATGGGACCACCTTGGAAGTACACCCTTTTAAATAAAAAATAATTTCTCGAATTGGTCCAGGCGTCTTCGAGTAATCAGGGAGCATACATAAAAAAAATATTTCAACGAATTGAGAACCTCCTCCTTTTTGAATATGTTGATAAGTATTAGTAGTATTGTTAATTATAAAGAAGTGTATGCGTGTAGCGTTGTTAGTCATAAAGAAGTGTATGTGTGTAGCGTTATAAGTTATAAAGAAGTTTATGTGTAGGTTATTAGTTATAAGTGTATGTGTGTAGCATTTTAAGTAATAAAGAAGTGTATATGTGGGTTTTCAGTTATAAGTGCATGTGTGTAGCATTTTAAGTAATAAAGAAGTGTATGTGAGAAGCGTTGCGAGTAATAAACGAGTGTATATGTGTAGCGTTGTTAGTCATAAAGAAATGAACGTGTGTAGCGTTGTTTGTTATGAATATGTGTATGTGAGTAGCGTTATTAGTTATAAAGAAGTGACTGTGTGAAGCATTTAAGTGATAAATAATTACATGTATGCAGCGTTATTAGTTATAAAGAAGTGTATGTGTGTAGCGTGGTTATTTATAATAAAGAAGTGTACTTGAGTAGCGTTGTTAGTTATCAAGTGTTTATGTGTGTCGTTTTTAGTTATAAAGAAGTGTATCTGAGAAGCGTTGTTAGTTATATAGAAATGTATGTGTGTTGCGTTATTAGTCATAAAGAAGTTTATGTGTGTAGCGTTGTTAGTCACAAAGAGTGTATAAGTGTAGTGTTCTTAGTTTTAAAGAGTGTATGTGAGAAGGGTTGTTAGTTCTGAAGGAATGTATGTGTGTAGAGTTGTTAGTTATAAAGAAGTTTATGTGTGTAGCGTTGTTAGTCATAAAGAAGTGTATGAGTGTAGCGTTGTTAGTTATAAATAAGTGTATGTGAGTAGCGTTGTTAGTTCTGAACTATTTATGTGTAGTGTTCTTAGTTTTAAAGAAGTGTACGTGAGAAGGGTTGTTAGTTTTAAAGGAATGTATGTGTGTAGCGTTGTTAGTTATAAAGAAATGTATGTGTGTAGCGTTTTTAGTCATAAAGAAGTTTATGTGTATAGCGTTGTTAATCATAAATAAGTGTATGAGTGTAGCGTTTTTAGTTATAAATAAGTGTATGTGAGTAGCGTTGTTAGTATTGAACTATTTATGTGTAGTGTTCTTAGTTTTAAAGAAGTGTATGTGAGAAGGGTTGTTAGTTCTAAAGGAATTCATGTGTGTAGCGTTGTTAGTCATAAATAAGTTTATATGTGTATCATTGTTAGTTATAAAGGAGTGTTTATGGGTAGCGTTGTTAGCTATAAAGAAGTGTATGTGTGTATCGCCGTTAGTCATAAAGATGGTTGGAAAAATAAGCGTATGTATGTAGCGATGGTAGTTAGTATTTTATGCTCAAGTTATGTTATATTGCGTGAAATACAGAGAAATGCAAAAAATACGGTTGGTAAAAGCAAAAGCTCTGTCAATTAATATATCATGACTGAAAGCTACCTAAATTTTATTTTTAGCACTGTATTGCAGATTTAGAAGAACTTGGAATAAGATAGGTATAGTGTATACCACTTAGACGCTAAGTAGTCCCTGATAAGTCTCGACCTTGTTTGTAGTATATGACAGTATCAACAACGCCCGAGTCACGTTTTTCACAAGTCGTTCACGAAGTTTGGCAAGAACTCATTTTGTTTTGGAATAATTAAAACAAGTCGCATGTTTTTCCTGAATTTATAGCACTAAGAAAGTTAAGTCCGGAAAGAGCAAAACTACATCAACCTATGCTCTATACTAAACCAATAAACCTGAAGAGTTTGCAAGTCTTTTTGTAATTTGTTTGAACGCTTTAAGTTCTGAAACTACCAGCAGGATTTAAAAAAATCTTTTTGCAATTGATAGACAAATTTTAAAGGAAGGTTATAGATATTTAACATCAAACTTCGACCCTTAAGAGGCGCGCAGAAAGCGAGTCAGAAAGTACCCAGTCACAAGCAAGTTAAAATGAAGTAATAATAAGTGATTCGACGAGGGATGTCAGCAAAGGAAAGGCTAGAAAAACATCTGCCAGGCCAGCTACATATATTTCTATCCTACTAAACCAAAACTTTTACAAAAGTGAAGAAATACGAAAATGCTAATGCTAAAATAAAAAGTCGGTAGTGGCCAAGGGGTTTGAATTTCACTTTACGTCCCAAGTGACGGAGGTTCGAACCTTGGGGTCGGCGTGTACCAATGAGTCTTTTCTTAATTTCTCACTGCATTAATTTATTTATTCACACCACTGGCTTTTCGGTGAAGGAAAACTTCGTAAGAAAACCTGTATACGTCAAGAAAAAAAAAGACTTATGTAAAGTCCACAATCCGCGCTGGGCCCACGTGTGGACTATGGCCCAAATCACCCTCGCTTATGAGAGTAAATCGTGCCCCAACAGAGGGGACGTATGAAGGCTGGCAAGCAAGTATAAATTGTATAAATATTAATAATGTCACTAGTTTTAAACCATTTTTCTGATTTCTTCAACCATTTTCTTGAGACGAAATCTTATCGTAAACCTTTTCATTTTTAAACTATTTACAACCAACAATACTTTTTGTTTTTTTATTATACGATTAAAGCAACTATATTGTTTTTAAGTTTTCAATTGAAAAAAAATCCAATTACGGAAGATCTTTTGTTCCAGTCTTTGTCCAACCTGGAAACACCAGACAGCATAGTACGGTACAGGCCACAATTTCCCGGAACTGTTTTTTTCGTTGACAGAAAATCAAAGCTGACAAAGGTCTCTAAACTTAAGTCATTCACCCACTATTCGTAAAATGTTGAAGGTCACTTTTTACATAATATCTTGGTCACGAGATAACTGATGTGCATCTTAAACCTAACTCCTATATTTATGTTTGATTTTAGTACAAGTTTTTTTTCAATTATCATGGGAATTGTTTTACAAATACGAACAAAAACAGCCTCGACCGTAATGTATAAATTGTTAGGTAAATACACAACCGACTTGCAAGGTTTAACAATCGTATGACAAACTTTATTGTTTTCTGAAATTTTCTAACCAACTTCGATGGAGAAGAACCGTTTCGCGCGTACATGTTTTATGTATGTTTAGATTGTTATTGATTCTAATCTTTAGTATTCGATTGGATTAGATTTTGGTGGCAAAATAGCACCGTAGAGACCAAATTATTGTATTGTTCTGAGAGAGAGATGGCCATGCGTTTGACTTAGCATAGTAAGTCTCTTGATTAATTATTAGATCTGGAAGCCTATTGCAAAAAAGTGTGGAATGCTCAGGTCTCGCGTCCTCGGGAGCAAAATGATGTATGAAATTATTTTATGAAAGTACATCTCATCTTTACAGATTAAGTAAACAAGGTATCTGGAGGTGATATGTAGGTATTTCCATACATGTTGCCCTCAAGAGACCCAATAACTTTAGACTTTTTAAAATAAACTCCCAAGATGGTCTGTGGAACTTCTTAAATTACCAGCGTTTATTTTATTAAATTTTTTGTATTTATTTTATAGATATATGATGTATGATGTATGTAAATACTAGATGATGCCCGCGACTGTCCATGTGGACTCGTAATTTTTATTACCATATCATGCGCTTAAGCACAAACACAAAAATCACATCACTTGTCACCAGTTTGGAATTACATAACCTAACCCAAGTGTTTTTTTAATTTATTTTATGTACATAAAGAACAAACATAGAAAGAAGATACTTAGACAAAGGTAGGTTACATGAGGACACATTATTTCAGTCCTTGCATCTTCCAAGGCCGGTTTAAACAATCTTAAGTAAATAATTAATGATGGATCACTTTTCAATTAACCTTTCGTAAACATCGACTAGTTGTACAACAAACTTTTCTGACCCGGTGACCATTCATCAAAATTACAGCACATTAAGACGAGGCATTGAAAAAAGGGTACTTTTTCGTTTTAAAATACAACTCAACAATAAAAGCTTAAGATCTGAAACTAGCTTCATGTATTTTCAGACCTTCTTCTTAACTTTGTCAGCTCATTTAATTTAATTTATTCGAAATCACCTCCTCAAAATTATTAAAATTGAGATGATGATGTAACAACAATACCTGAACTACAACAGCTTGGAATTTTTATATTTATATTCGTAACATTTAATTTTTTATAAATAAATTAGATCAATTATTCGCTAGCTATAATTTATATTTTTTTGGTAACCTCGTGCGCAATGAATTTTCAACCTAGCGTTTAAGCTAGTAAGGAGAATTATTGCACTTTACTGTGCAATACTCATCAATACCTCGGCTTAAGACTGCGGTATAGGCTAGACCGCGTAAATACGTCGTTTTTTCTGCAAATTTTTGTGGCTGAACTACAGCACCTAAACGATTAAAAAAAAATATGTTATAAAACTTACTTTTGTCTAGTGCATTACCTAAATGAGTGATTTTTATTTATTGTATTGAATGCAATAAAAAATCTGGAATTAACCATTGTTTCAACATTTGGACAAATTTTTGAAGCGTGTATTGCATTTTATTGTAATGAAAGTTGATTAAATAATTAGAATAGCTTGTTACCTAGAGCATAAAACATTAAATCCCATACTAAAAAAAATAAGTTTCAAGGCGTCTTTATGGAATAATTTACTAAGGAAGTATATAACAAATATATCTGATAGTAATTAATATGATATTGTATAATGATTTCAAGTACATTTACATACACAACGTTAGTATTACAGAAATAAGCTTTCTGGCCTATATCGCCCTCTTAAAATGCTGTGAACTTACGCGACACTAGCGGTCAGAATAGTTTGTTGCACTGTACATGATATTTTCATCTGTATTGTGATTTTTAAGCAGGTACACCTAGGTAATCAAGGTAAAGAAATATTCAGTTGACCGTGTGGCATAAGTAGGTCCACGTGATGCTCTGTCATTCATTGCCTAACTAGGAAGCGTGTCTAACGGACGGTTACTTATTATGCAATCCTAACTAACGCCAGTTTAAACTAAACGATTCTGCTCTATCTGCATCAGATGTTTTCAAAACCAAGAAGAACGATACGATCCGTATGCTAATTGCTGATCTTATTACCTAATTGATCATTGTTTAGACTAAATTGACTAGACGAATGTTATAGTTGTTTATAAATAGCTTAGTTTGTTGTGTAAACCAATAGCAAATAGTAAAACAAAGAATTTGCTTTGAATTTTGTCACTGTTCAATGTCACATTAGAAACTTTTAACAGTCAAACTATACTTACATACATATTTAAGTGATGTCGGGCCTTTACAAAAAAGTCCTAAGCAGGCAATTAAACTGCACGCAAATTTAAATTTTAGGTGGGCCAGCGAAATATTTGTCGATAAATCCTTAGCAACAATCAAAGTAAACGTCAAAACTGTTGCAGTTTTTGCGTAAAGTCGTGACGTAGCAAACAGTAGGACATTGTTACAAATATTTCAAAATCGTTTGAAATTTCTGTTTCCTCCTAAAAGAACAAATATCTCAATAGATTTTGTCGTTGTTATTACGAAATTGCTTTAGGTATTTGGCTATTTTAACCTCGAGTTAGTATGTTTGTTTTATTAAATGGCAAATAATATGTGTAGTCTAAATAAATCAAGGGCTCCTTGATATAAATATTGCTTGCTCTGTTATACCTACGCATGCGCATTGCTAAATTTACTACTACAACTATACTACACCTATAAATTATTTATTATATAAAATGTATTTATAAGGGATATCGTAATACTTTGCTGTCTGTTTGTATGCCACAACTATTTTTGAAGTGAAAACTTCTTTAGCGGCGTTGTGCACTTTTTTTGGTATGGGTAAAAAATGATAAACTCGCGTCAGGTCACGTGTCCTAATCGTGGAAATTCGTAAGACGGAAACCGTAATGCCACGCCTATTATAATTTTTATTTTTAGTATTCGCGATTATGAGTAGTACAGGTTGGATATGGAATTTTAATTCTATGACAGATTGCGATGTCAAATATACTACGTCAAAAAAGTAAATAAACAAACATTATTATTTCTTGACAATGTCAAAGACATGTCTTGTGACATATTTGAGTGTTAAGCGCGAATCGTGTGTAAAGGTTTTCACTTCTGCCGGCACTCCCGGAGTGCAACTCGTTTTTTTTTTCAGCAACTCGAAATTTGGCATAGTTGTAAAACTTACTTGCCCGCAACTACCACAGCTAAAATAAAAACCTAATGTAGGTTCCATAGTATGGAAATTATTTTCGATTATTAACGCAAATGACACAACACATAGTATAAAATTTTGAAAGGTGCAAATTTTTTTAACCTTAGATGCTTAAAACTCGAATAATTTAGATCTTGGGGGAAAAATACTTAAAAAAGCTTTTATAAAGACCTATCTATCCAACGACACTTTCATTAGTTACAAAACTGTAATGTTTGTTTAAGTTTACATAAATAGTGTAGTAAAGCATACCTAGGATGTTTGTCGTAAAGTAAGGTGTAAATTTATTAATTTTACTATACAAGCCTTGCTTTTTATCACAATGCAAATATTGATTTCAGGCGGAAGAAGCACAGTATAATTCTCAAAGATAACTTATCTTATTGTTAAACAACAAAGAAACCAGTTAAATTAAATGCCTACTGTGATATTCCTATTCCTTTACGTGCATATAATAAAACAATAACGATTACAAATATGTCAGTAGTGTTAATTACAAGGATTCTCTGTTATTTTCCGTACCTCCAGCAATTATTTTTTTCCAATATAGTAAAAGAAAGAGAATCAAGCAAAACAAAAAATCCCGTCCAATCCTGGCTTACTCTTTTGGCTGGTCAAGAACTGGCAAAAGGAGGGTCATGTTATTACTTATTACTTTGAAGCTGGTGAATTACGACTCATGGGCAGTCGTTATCATCAGAAGGAAAAGAAAACAGTGTTGCGACTTGCAGTGATGGAGTCCCCATCTGTCATGCAGGACCAAAGTATTGGTTAAAAAAGAGACTGTATGCCAAGCATCGATATGCTTTATCATACCACTGGACTTACAGTTATTATAAGGTTTACCCTAATAATAATTGACATATAGGTTACGCCACTGGTTGACAGATTATATATAAGTTACCCTATGTAAAAATACGAAGGAATATATAAGTACCTTAGCCTATAAACTCAATTGTGGAGGTATTTACTTTGTAATGTACGTCCTAGGCCGGTCCGGGTCCCAAGAAGGGGGTTAACAGTGGCTGAATACACACCGAACATCATAATATATGTATAATTGGTAGACCTCTTTTACCAACCATTTAAGTTCTCCGTGATGATGAACCCATCGCCGCAATACAGTTTTTTAATACAAAGTATCTGGACTAAGGTGGCTTTAAATGTTTACGCCCTATATATCGTAAATTACCGGGCTTAAAGCAATATGTGCTACAATGAGAGACCAGGGATAAAATAATAAACACCCTTTGCCTGTTCTCGACGAACGATATGGAGAAGGTCAATTATGAGGCAGGTTGTTGGAAATCAAAGTACCCATACTTTCCAGGATGTCCTGTTTCGAGGAAATAATAAAGTAGGTTTTGGTTACTTACCCGGTAACAAAAACCACGTGCGTAAGTAATAGGAAGTAAATATTTGACTTCCTTGTTGTCACGTACGTGCGAATAGTAGAAGTACCGGAAGTTGTAAAGTTACACCATAACAGTTGTAAGGATTCTGAGTCAACATGGCGTCCATCAAATAGAAATTTGAAGACTACTATGTAAAAAATATTTACCTAATGTCTATAATAAAGTTACAACTATAGGTCTTACTTAAAGTGGATCCCCTTTCCCGATCCTATGAAGTTCTTAATCGGTTAGGTGATACATAATAATATTAGGTCTTACCTACCTATTGGACGATTTCGTCCGAATTATAGCATAGGAACCAATGGTATCGTAAGACGTGAATCAATATTGGAATACAATATTAAAAGTGTGGCAAAGATGTGATGTAAAGAGTAGCAAAAGAGTGATGGAATACGATATTAAAAGAGTGGTAGTTGTGTGATGGAATACAATATAAAATAAATAACAGAGGTGTGATGGACAACGACATAAAAAGAGCGACGACGGTGTGATGGAATACGATATTAAAACAGTGATACATGTGTGTTGAAATACGATATTTAAAGGGTGACAGAGCTATGATAGAATACGATATTAAAAGAGTGACAGAACTGTGATAGAATGTAATATTTAAAGTGTGGCAGATGTTTGATATTAAAGAGTGGCAGAGGTGTGTTGAAACACAATATGAAATGATTTGCAGATGTGTGATTAAATACGATATTAAATGAAATGTTTTTCTTTCTCTTTCTATATTAAATAAGTGGCAGAGGTTTTAAGCAATACGATAGTAAAAGTGAGACAGGGATGTGAATGAAAACGATATTAAAACCATGTGATGAAATCAAAACGCTGATTTGTGAGAGTTCGACACATAATACAAACGCCACTTCAGGTTGAATAAAAGAAGATTTCGCACTTTGTATGTCTTAACTTTAATATTGCTCACTAGCTTCTGCCAGCGGCTTCGCCCGCCCTAAATTTCGTTATCGGCATAGGTTCTTACGGCAACTCCTCAATTATAGAAAAAAAAACAGACAATCAAATCTCTCCTCTTTAATGGCATAATACATTCGTGTCTGTGAAACCATGGAAATACACATACAAAATTTCAACCCATTCGGTCAAGCCGAGTTATGTGAAAAAGGAAGTAATTACGTAATTAAGTAATTATGAATGTACGGAAGGATAATTCTTACCACCCGTTGTCCTGTTACCCGTTTTCCCGTAGGAATGAAGCATTTCCCCGTGGTAATAAGTAGTCTATGTTCATCAGGGATAATGTCGGCTTCTAATGGTAAAAGAATGTTTCAAATCGGTCAAGTAGTTTCGGAGCCTATTCAGTACAAAAAGCAATCAAATCTTTCCTCTTTATAATATTTGTATAGATAATCACAAATACAAGCTAGAAGTTTAAGAAATCTGTATATATCAATGTTTTCTAAATGAAATCGTTCGTTTTACTTTAGCCATGGACCTATATTAATAAATTACCTCACAAAAAAAACTTTTCAAAGAAAATCATTTATCATGAAAAAATAAACTACAACGTAGCGTTCACTTTTCCCACAATCTTGCTTCTAACTTTATTCATATTTTCAACAAAAACTAATTAAAAATAACACTCAGCAATTTTAGTAAGTAGGTACCTACCTAGGTACCATAATTATTTTCAAAAATCACAAATTATCATCGTACGCAAAAAAACTCGTAAACTATCTTAAAAAAAACTTACTAGTTTTAAAGAATAAATTTACTTATAATACTTAGGTACTAGTATTTACTTTTCAAGTATTGACAAAATCCTAAACAGTTGTTTAGAAATAATAACGTCGTAAGGAAAAATAACTTTACCTGCATAACTATAATTTATAAAAAATGTATGTAAGTATATTTGTAGTTCTTTACCAACGTCATACACAACCACTGTAAGGGCGCAATCTACCGTCCGAGAGTCCATCATGCGGGCGCAGTGCGAATTGTAGACTTCAAATACGTCTTTTTTGACGTATGCAGGTTTCCTCGTGATGTTTTTCTTCAACGAAAAGCCAGTGAAGTGAATAATCAATATACTTGAGAAATTAAGTAAAAGACTCATTGTACACGGCGGGCTCGAACCTCCGGATGCGAAGCCAAGGTATCCACCGACTTTTCAGTTATTAACACACATTTTAGTAATATTTGTCTTGGGTTTTACTAGTTATTTGAGGCCAATGAATTTTCTGATTATTCAAAGGAGAAGAACCCATTTAAACATACTTCTTGCATCATGGCGAGCTGTTACGTAAAATATTCAAAAATGTGTACGACATAGGTACGGAATTCTAATAAAACATTTATAAGATGCCCATATATTATACTATACTGATTATCCTAATAAGTATGTGGACAATTAGCTTATCTAACGGCATGAAGATATGGTAATTATTACTAATTATACTATTAATGTACACGAGTGCTTAATTAAAAAACAAGCAAAACTTTTCAATGATATACCTATTATAGCAGCTTAAAAAGTAGTGTTAACACCAAGGAAATCCGTATATTGAGTCACTGCTTATAAATAAATTTAAACAACTGATCAAATTGACAGTAACGGTCAAACTAAAATAGATTGCCGTAGAAAAACAGTAATTTAAATAGAAAGCTGACTTTAGACTTTACGGCAATTAATATCCTTGTTGCTGGTTAGATTGACCATGAAAAAGTGAGCAACAGTAGTACTAGTGTATTTGTTAACTTTTACTAAAGAAGGAACGCGGTTGGTGGTGCGCTTCTAGGTGAATTATGCTGTAAATTAGTGGCAAATTTAGGTGTTTCTCCACATCTATCGATTTTCTGATTAATTTGAAGTCACATTAAAATTAAGTAAACCAAAATAGTTTGTACTGAAAAATAAATTCGTACATGTTATTTTACTAGTAACATTTTCGTACATAATGTAGGTAGGTAGCTCAACCCACGCATATTGCGCAGTGACATTTTATATTAAATGAAACGTATGGAATATTTTGTTCATTTCCGAGATGCTAGAAATTTATTTAAATACATTTTAAATTAGTATATTTTATCTTTATCTATTTCGCAAAGTAAATTCATAATATAGTTTCTGATAAAAGCAAAAAAAAATTAACAACGGAAGGAAGTTAGATAACTAAGTAAGGTCTTTAAATCGTTCAAGTACTATTTAAATGTTTACTTACATTTTATTGTAAAACTAACTAAAATCCAAGGGCACAATACGAAAATTAAATAACTTTTAGTGCTTGATAATTTGTTACAAAACGCATTCTTTAATGAAAATAGTAAAAATACATATATGATCGATACAGCATTTTGTTTTTTATAATTTGTAGGTTTGAACATACTATTGACTGCTGATAACTTTTTTTTATTTAGGTAAAATGCAAATCTTCAAATAACATTTAGAACTCAATTATTTTATTAATTTAAAGGTCTTTACCTTTATGAGCCATTAAGCAACTTGTAACGAGGCAATTTACCTAAATTTATTAAAGTAAATCTTCGACATCATTTTCTTAATTAAATATTGCGTAAGTTTTTGATATCGTGATAATTTATTGATTTTCATCTGTATTATTCATGGATATAATCAAATATATTTAATCATGCTGCAGTTAAAATTGACATAACATGTCAAGGTAAAGTAAATTGCTATTAAAGTGAACATTTAGAATTTTTATTTGACGAGATGCGTTGTTTCTAATTGTACAAGTTGTACCTTCGTAATAATTTTTTGCCTTGTTATTATTTCCTGTAATTTAATTTTCTGCTTTTCTTTATAAATGTACACCGTGTAATGAAATAAGGGTACAAAGCTAGCATCACCCTGTGTTAAATGATTACATACTTCTAGGGCTTTTTGGGTGATTCCAGCTTACCACCCCTATTATGTTACAGCCTGTATATATTAACTACCTATTTTAAAATTGAATTAACTTGTCGAAAAAAAAATGTATATGTTCTACTTACTATTCTGACGTAATAATTCATGGTGGTTACTAAATAGTCGAAGTCGGTGGTCACAGTCACAGTATCACTGAGCGGGCGGGGCGAGTGCGTACGCGCCGTGCACTGCGGACTGCAGACGCCGCTCTAGCTGCAACAAGCACCAGTGGTCAACTATTACCACCAATGCCAAACCACGCGGTAGCGCGACGCACTAATCGATAATTTCCATTTACTTAATAGATCACGTAGTGTACGCTTTAACTTAAGGTACGGTTTCACAGGGTTTCGTACACGCGGTTAGACCTTGCACTGGCGACCTAATTACTTTGTTTTTTTTTTTTAATGAAAGTTCATGTTAGTACAAACGTATGTTGCGGGCGGTTGTGAACGGGCTTGTAAACGGTTCGCTACTTGATCACTTGTTATATAGGACAGCTGGTGCGCTCGACCTCTATCATAGGAAGTGTTCCTCGCTAAGTATAGATTTTTATTAATAGTAATTAAAATTTCCGTTTTAGTTAATTGTAGATTAAATCGGAAATCGGAGCCTAATATTTTGGAGTGAGGTCGCTGTTACAGATTTGTATTTTGGTACTGATTTTAGGAGTCGTGGAATTTTTCAAGAGATCGTGACAGGAAGTTTGATTATCTTATACTACAATTTATAATCAAGTTGACGTATCAGCGGAAGTTCCATAAATAAATAAATAAATAAATATGTTTATTTACTACCGATTAGCATTGACATTTTTAAATATAAGAAGATACAATATACGGATAGATCCTTGCGATTTTTTATTTATATTTACCGAAATGTTAGTAATGACTAATATCTTGCTTCGCTCTATGGTCTATACGTCAAATACATTCATAAATTTACATCAGTAAAAATTATTATACTGTCCCTGGTTCAATTGAGGAATATTTCGCTTTACATGAGTACATTAAAACCAAAAATAATAATTGACATGCCGTGTATACACAACTTGGTTTTTAGTAGCTTACTAACTTATTCATATTACTTAGTGTTTCAATACAGATTGTATGCTTGTTAGCTGATTATCTAAGTATTGTATTATTACTTTAAATACTCATTTCTATAAAACATTTTTAAAAAGATAATGATTAAAAAGTGTTATCAGAAACCTACTTGAGTAAACAGTATTTCATTTCATTTTATTTTACCACTTATTTCATTAAACAAGAACTATATCTCCCATTAAATGAAAACAATTTAATCAACTAACAGTAGAAACTCACGGTGTACTGTAAAGTGGGATTTTTTTTGTGATTTTCATTAAATAATAAACGTAAAACCAGCTTTAGCTTATTTATTATATTATATTATATTATATTTTATTTAGCTCTGTAAAATATTTGAAGTTTTGAATAGTTCGATCTTAAAAAAAGTTTGACATCTGCTGCTCCAAAGCTGATTTTGGACTTTGGAACATATAAAGACACTATATTCTGATACTCTGTAAAAGAAGTAGGTAGTGTTACGGCGATAGGCATACTACGTGTCACGTAAGGCTGAAGCCGACTACACTAAAAAGAATTAAACAAGTGTGCTTAAAACACAGCAAAAATTTTACTATAAGCTGTCGGTACTCATTGTGAAGTAACTACTTTATTGTGAGCAACAGGTACGTACTACTATTTGTTCCTGCATTTAAATGGGTACCGACTGCTGACAGGTAAATATCTAGTATGTTTTAGGGGCATTTGTTTACTTCTTTTTAGTTCTTGCAGTCGGGTTTTTTTCTATCATTTATTTTTATTCACAGCATTTTAGTGTAATCTTTTCTCCAATTTTATTTTACTCGCGCTTCGCTCGTGTTATATATTTTCTAACTCGCCTTTTTAAGCCCTTAATTTTCATACCCAACCTGAAAGTCTTGAATAAAAATTTTTTTATCCCGCATAAAATTTAGCGGCGGATTTTGAGTTTTTAGAAATTATAATATATCACACAAACAATGACGAAGAATCAATAACACCTCGCATGTCACAATCCGTCATGCCGTTCAGGCTGTAGGACGTCCGAAAGTAATGGACATACATACATACGCTCGAAAAACATTATCCTCCTTTCTTCCAGCAGTCGGGTAAAAAGAGGATGTCCGCCACATTCAGGTATGTATCCAGCCCCTAATAACGCCGTGGCTGATGGATTAAAACGTTTACAACTTTGTACATACGTACCTACATTTACACAATATAAATACCTAACCTTCTCTTGAAAGTCTTTTTATTGGTACCGAACGAACCGGTGGTAATTGGTAATTTTTTTAATCAAAGTGCTGTTTAAAAGTGTATTTGAAAGAAAAAGTTTGTGTTTGAATGAATGAAAGCTGAAATTGTGCACCGTAAAACATACAGACGGACGCAACGGTATACTATAATTAATACCATGTCGTAATTTTACGCTCGTTTGTCAAGATTACAATTTCATACATAACAAAATAAACTGTTATAGTATATCACTATTATTATCATCAAATCAGCTATTAGACGTCCGCTTTTTGGACATAGGCCGGTTTAGATTCTTAGAATACCAAAACGAAGGTACCTGATATTCTAGAAAAAGTGTCCACAGCGGCAATACCTAGTGTTAGTAGAAACTTTATTACGCAGTAACCAGTCAGAGAGAGATGCAGATTATTTAATAACGTTATATGAAGAATATCTACTTTATTTCGATTGACTTTTCTATGATCGCTATCAGCACTGTCCACACTTTTCTAAGGGATCACCCCAACGACAATCCACCGACTTTCATAGGTATTCTACCTGGTGGGTGGCGGTCCTACACCGCGCTTTTAGCATCACAACCTTTAGTCTCCTTTTCAATCGGTTTTTGCCTCATTTCTGTATTAATTAATATTATTATTCATCACAATTTCAAATCATCACATCAGCTTTTGGTCTACTGCTGGGTATCAGTCTTTCTCCATGGCGCGCCACTTATCGCGGTCCTCGGCCTTCCGTATCCAGCTACTGCTGGCCACCCTCTTAAGGTCATCTGGCGATCAAGCTGGAGGGCGTCCCACGCTTCGCTTACCGATACGTGTTCTCCACTTTAGCTTGCGGATTTTACCATATAGATCAGTGACTTTAGTTCTCTTTTGGATGTCCTCATTTCGGATACCATCCCTTAGAGAAACTCCAAGCATAGCTCGTTCCATCTTGCGTTGATCGACTTGTAGCTTGTGGACCAGCCCCGCTAACAATGTCTACGTTTCAGCAGCTTAGGTCATAATAGATAGGCTACACTAGTAAAAGAAAATTGACTTTAGACTTTGTGGCATATAAATTTTAAATGAACGTTTGTAGTTTACTGAAAGCAGCAGACTATACTTGTGCCATAAGAGTTTTTTTTTAATACCAATGAGGTGGCAAACAAGCACACGGTCCGCCTGATGGTAAGCGGTCACCGTGGCCTATGGATGCTTGTAACCCCAGGGGCACACCCTTCAAAAATCCAACAAAAACTTTGAAGAAAAACTAAAAATAGCATAAATAAACCCGATATTTTATAATTAAAAGGATCAAAATTAAATATTGCAATTACAATTTTACTACTTTTTTACAAAGATACTATTTTAGCTGTGTATGGCCATTGTATAAAAAATGTAGTTATATCCACAACCTGCAGAAGGCGATAAGAATTTGGGCTGCATTTCCTCTATTAAATTTAATTTTAATGTCATATCTTAACATTTTAATGTCTTTAATATTATTTCAGTGATATTTACTATAATGTGGTATTTAATATCTTGTGACACTTGTAGTGATTTATTTTAGAAATAATTAAAAAAAAACAAAGATTAATTATTGGTAATAATTGGAAAGCGTTTGTAAAGTTTGAAAGCAGTAATTGGATTAATCGTAGTTAAGAGTAAGATGGTGTTATCAAATTATTTAATGTTTACTTTGGCAATAGAAGTGGTTCCGTACATAGATTCAAAAGAAATTTCAATAACACTTTTAAACTATTGTTTTCGTCATGCATGGCCCTATACGCCCTAAGTTTAATATGTAGTCATTAGCATACACTGCCTCTTTAACTATCACATAAAAATCTCGTTAGTTTTCTGTCTATTTATTATTAATTTATTAAAGAGCATTTTCGAAAAATACCGGTGGCCAGATGGTCATAATCCAGAAACCATAACAAAAACTGTGTAACCTATAAAATTACAAGTTTTTGGAGTTCAAATTAAATAAAACTATCGCGATGCCTTTCGATTTTAACTTCCACGGAAGCCAATCAGTAAGAGTGATTTTTTTTGTTAAAAAGTAATCTGCATGCCGACGGTTCTGCACATAGTAACAAAATACTTTAAAACTTCTCCCGTAACGACAGTTAATTATGTATATAAGCCCCGCATTCTAACTAAGTAACGAAATGTCATAAAATAAGTATGTTTTGCCTAGCGAGAGAAATTCTTGTATATATATATATATATATATATATATACAAGAATTTCTCTCGCTCTATATATATATATATATATATATATATATATATATATATATATATATATTTATAATCTGAATATCGATAACGGCTCCAACGATTTTCCTGAAATTTAGTATCCGGGGTTTTCGGGTGCGATAAATCGGTTTTAAGAAAACGTCGATTAATTCGTGTTTTCAGGCAATGATAATCTGAAAAATATGACTGCTGCTGAAATCTATTGGCGAGTAGTAATACTATTATTTTTACCGACACAGCAACACCAAAGCTACTTGGCAATAGATGGCGTTGTTAAAAAAACGAGCAGAGTTCGGTCGTCCAGATACTTATATATTATATGATCATTGCTATAGTTTTTTGTTCATAAAAAACTAGTAACATTTTAGGTACCTATTTGATAACTTCGGCATTAGCGTAAAATCAGAACATAGGTACCTAAATAAAGCACACATAACTTCATATAAGCCGTCAGGCAGCAGACCTATACATTTATTTCAAAATTATTATGCAATACTTTATGCATTTTTATATTATCAATAATTATGTTTTTAGGTTGACCGCCACTGAAATTCCGAAAAATTTTGGGGAAGTAAATATGATCATGGCCATACGATTAATATAATTAAACATCAGTAAATTGAAGCGGATGAATCCTGTGATATTATTAAGGTAGAGAAAAGGCAAGTTTAAAAAGAGTTCACCAAAACGGTAATTTAAGAAATAACGTCAACAATTAACGAATTGAGGTATTATTATAATAAAATCTATTAATTAAATTGTTTTAAATAAGAGCAAAAATCCTTGCCAGTATGTATGCATACATACATAAATTAAAGTTACCATGCGTCCTCTTTGCCCCGGACATTAACTTTTTCAAATACAAACATGATTATTTATGTTTTTTTCACATATTATCTTAATGCCTGTATCTGTTGTTATGGCAAAAATATTATTAAATAAACATTTGTTAATGCACATTATTAAAGGTTTTTTAATTTTCATATTTCTAGTTTTACTAAAAAATTAATTCCTATTCAAACAAATATTATTTCATCCTAATTTCTTCATAAAGATTATGAAACTATATATCGAATTAGATGTTTTCTAACACTTTCATTAAGAAAATCTCACATAAATAAAAATATTTAATTATTTTGTTTTATTAAGATTATTCGTGCATTAAAATGAAGAAAAACAAGCAGGAATCAAATTATATATATTATAAATTATGTAGTGGATGTATAGAACTGTTTATTTCCCCTTTTTTCAAAACTAAATTTTACTTGCTTTTTTCTTATTTTGAAAAAAATATATACCTACGTTTATAACTGCTAGAGGAAAAGCTCGCAGTTTTTTCCTCGTATGTCCTCGCTTCCGGAATTTTATGATGGCAAACCTAACCGAAGCTGATTTCCGTACTCACATCATGTTGTTGACAGACACGGTCCTACTGTAGGCGAATGCCCCCAAGCTGAAGGTTACTTTAGAGCTATAATTATCATAGTTCATTAAAGTCCCATTGCCAGAGTTTTTGTTAAACCTTATGCTAATTTTCAAGAATAACATAAATCAATTAAATAATGCTTAAGTGTGACATATGATTTCAATTCAACTTATTCTACGTAAAGGAAATATTAAAAAGTAAGTCTTAACAATAGGTGCGTTCTGTTTACTTTTTCAATGCGTTTAATGTCATAATCCAGGCAAGTTAAAAAGACATAAATTTTGTGTGACACATGTACGAATCTTTGCTCATTTTCTTTGGTTGGATTATTGACATTAAACGCATAATGTGCATAATGTCGGTCAACAAAACCCTTAAAGAAGAATCCGTATGAAGCCCTTAAAAAGCACTACACATAATTTGGTATATGTGCCTTAGTCGTCCCATATGTGCAATTCTATTGTGCATGTATCAGAAAAACTGATAACCAATGAGGGGAAATGTTCTCGATAATCATGTTTCAAATAAGTCACCATGTATAAAGTTACGGTTTTAATGTGTAACCAGTGCCTAGAAATACACCCACATCATAATTTATGTTCCAGCCTCTTCTCATCAACTGCTTTAGACCTGCGTGACAGCTTCTGCTTTAGACCTGCGTGACAGCTTCTGCTGTAGACCTGAAAAATATATAAAAATGAAAGTGCGTGAGCGTGTAGGTACAATACTGATTATCAGTGGGAGCCCTTACTGCGTCACTTCACGGACATTAGTGAAAGAAAAACAATAAATATCTAACTTGCCTAAATAAAAAACAAATATAAAAAATAAAATATTTACAAAATCAATAATTTGAAGAGAAAAAAAAGAGGAAAAAACAATAAAGGCCAAAGAGGCTGTACGCACTAAGACTTTTGCCTTTTGCAAATTAACAACCAGGGATAGAATAACATACCCCTTTGCCAAATCTATGAAAAGTATATTAAGTAAGTCCGAATTGGACACAGGAGATAGTAATCTATGAATGTCCACTAATTCTTCCATTTGTTCTCTCAATCTAACTAGGTTCTAAGGTTAAAGAGATTAGCTTGAATATCCGTCCACTATACTACAAGTTACAGCCAATGACATGCTAAAAGGTCATGGGTTAAAGCTATTTAAAATAATAACGAATCATGACATTTATTATCTATCTCTATCTGTCTATAAAGAGAAAATGACTGACATGAGATGCTTAATATATGACTTCACATTGACCTGATGGTATGACTCCGGAACACATGAGAGTGCAAGCTTCTTTTTGTCTCAGCGGCTTTATTGAATAGTTTTTTAATATTCTTATTACGAAGGTGCGAATTCAAAATCAGGTCTACTGTTCCTAAAAGCTATACATAAGCTTCGAATAAAGAAGTTACATCTTAGTACTTATGATTACAGGATCTCATTCGTATGTTTTACCATATTCTTCTGTTTTTTCCACCTAGGTGACAAACAAGCTTACGGTCGGCGGCCCGATGTTAAACGGTCACCGTGGCCTATGGACGTTTGCAACACCAGAAGCTTTAGTGGCGCGATGCCGACCCTTTAAAATACAATCGATCACCTCTTGAAGGACCTCATACTGTAAGTCCCTATAGAAAAAAATGGACGGGGAGCTCATTCCACAACCCAAGCATCGGCGGGAGGAATACAATGTTAATCATACTGTATAGGTAATTATTGAAACCTTATTACAATACCGTTTAAATTGCTATGTTCATGGATAAAATCGCGTTACTACTATACCGGAGCGTTTTCCGGCCTGCTGCTAACATGAAATAAAATTGGTTTGTAAGACACCGTATCTAAGATCATTCAATCAAAGCAGGCTGATCTCAGTAAACCAGGAACAGAGGAAATACAATAGGCACCAAAAACACAATTCCAGAACGGCAACACTGAAATCTTGGAAGTTACTATGCATGAAGTGCCAACATGCAGCTACATTATAATAATGTGTACCAGACAAAGGATAGAAAAACATACCTATACATCGAACCCACACGCTTTGCACAGGAGCCAGCCACACCACCAACTAGGCTGCGAGGGAGTAACTTTTTAACAACTGCCTTATAATAATAACAATATACTTGATCGCGCATACTCAAAGAATAACTTAATTAAATTAGCAAAGAAATAACAAATTGGCGATCTTATCGCTGATGAGCGATCTCTTCTAGACAACCTTTGGGTAGAAGAGACTTTATAAAAATTATATAGAGAAATATAGTTCATTTTTCGTCCATAATCAACAGTAACAAATCAAATACACGTGTGTAAACGTTTTTATCTGTGTTTTCTGTATCATTTATACTAGTAAGATCATCATACTTTCATATCTCTCCTTTATCCTCTCAAAATCATATAAACTCTGTATTATTTCTGCACATATTTAAAAAGAGCTACAACATCTTCCTCCTCGGCTTTAGAGACAATTATTATAAATAATAGGTCGATAATTACCGAAAAACAATACCTATACAACCACAGCATTACTACGGGCAAAAAACGAACCTCCTGAGGCGGTTAAAATTAATTTCAAAGTCTTATTTCCTCTTTAAATAACTTTGGAAGGATTTCTAGGCAGCTTTTTTGCGAGTATTTAACTTGAGATCCGCATCGCAAACCATTGAACTTGAGCTGATGACCCTGGCCCAATTGTATGCACATCCATGGTTCAATGATCTGGTAACCTTTGCATCAGCATGCTCATAGAGTCATTGTTTCTCTCTTAAGGCACGTTTTCATTGATAAAGGACACACACACCATGAAATTTGCATATGTGTAGTTGTGTACTAGATATATAATATCGCAAATTAAAGTGCGCAAGCATTATACGAATTTTTGATAATTGAATTGCTAATTATTGTCCGTTTTATATTACGGTTTTGTGATATTTGATTTTTTAATTATCTTATTTTACATTACTAATTTCTACACTGAATATTTTGTAAATTATCGTGCGTTTCTTTTTGTAATATTAAAAATGTGTCATATTCAAGAGGTATTTATTATCGGAATTTATTTTTAGTAACTGTTTAAATGTTTTTATTAGATAAGATCTTTTCAAGAATTAATAAACACAGGATTCGAATACAAAGTTGTGGTTGTCTATGATATATCTTTATCTGTAATTCGATTTACATTATTTTTATATTGTTTTTCCTCTGCGTGAAAACTTTACAAACATTAAATTAAGAGTAACTATAGTGCAGACTAAAATGATAAAACTAATCATATATTAAAGGCCAAGGCAAATATCGCCTACCCAATACTTGCTTTATTTTGTAAACAAAATTCTAACCTGGACGTTACACACGTCGCCGCCTGGTCCCAAAGTAAGCAAAGTTAATCTGGTATCCATAGTACCAAACAATAAATACACATACAAATTACTTTTTTTTCGTAAGTTCATTCATAGGTAATATACATAGAAAACACCAGAAGTCATTACCCACTGAGCCACTGAGCCAACTATATAATAAAACAACTAACTATATAATGCTTAAAATATGAGAAAGGAATGAATATTTTGTCTGTCTGCAAGATTTATGTACTAGAACTTTATAAGTTACAAGGAGTTGTACAAAAAAAATTGAGTGTACATTCATACAAGTAGAATATATACGCCTATCTTAACGTTAAAGCAAAAAACACTGATCCTTTTAGCAGTTCATTGTCACGGACATATATTTTTAGAATCAATTTAATAGGATTATATTATCGTCTACATTCACTTTTACACAATACTTATCCAACCATAAAGATACTTAAGCCATAAGTATAATGAATAATACGCACACCTTTTATTCCTTTGCTTAAACCTCAAGATATATATCGAATGTATTCTAACTAGATTGATCAAGCGGCATTTCGCAAAATTTTACGTTGCCTTTTTTCTGATAGTCGAGCCAATAGTCTTTATCTCTATATAGATAAACTAGCTGTGTCCCGTGGTGTTAGTCGGTGTCACTCGCGTAACATTTTAGCAATCCGAAAAGTATAGCCAGCTACTATTCCATTTTCATATTTTGTCCTATTCTGCCGAATACCGAATATCAAGGATTTTTCGTTGTAGTACGAGGATTGTCAAAATAAATAGATTGTTTTTTTATTTTAAATAATGTATTTTCTTGTAATCCATGAAATAATCATGCGTCTAATATCAACTTCCGTACTATGATTTTTTTATAATTGATATAAGGCTTACACAATTTTACTTCTAAAGTAAACAAATTTAAACGTAGAGAGTATGAAAATGTTTCTATTTACTTTGAATACCTAAATAAACATGTCAAAAATGGCAGCGCGGCGTGGATGGGGAGGTCACGCGCTATTCGGACAGGAAGCTCGCAGAATATTCGTTATTCGGGGTGTGGCCGAATACACTATTCGTTACAAGTTTAATTTTAGGTGCGTTCTGTTCATTGCTTCAATGCGTTTGATGTCATAATCCTGCCAAGTTTAAAAGACATAAATTTTGTATATCACAGTACAAATCTGGGTTCATTCTCTTTGGTAGGATTACCGCATTATGTACATTATGTCGGTCAACAAAACGCCACTTTTGATTCTATATAAGTTCTCGAATAATATTCCCATCAGTACCTAATCTACAATGGCAAAAGTTTCATCGTTCATCGTAGTGCATTACCTTCGTAAGTGATTTTCATTATTGTATTTCATGCAAAAAAATCTGAAAGTAACCATTGTTTGAACACGTGTACAATTTTTTAGGCGTGTTTTGCATTTGGTTGTTATGAACGTCGGTTAAATAATTAGAATTAGTTGTTATCTAGTGCATTGAATATAAGTTGTGGTAAAAAGTCAAAATATGTTACCACAAAACGGTAAGTACTCGTACGTTAATTACCGTACAAAAAATTAAAATTTTCAAGGCCTCATTAGGGTAAAAATTACTAAACAAGTAGGTATACAACAAATACATCTCATAGAATTTTTAGTAATGTAAAACATAAATTGTGTAATTATTACAGAAATAAGCTTTCTGGCCTATATCGCCCTCTTAATAATATTTTATAATAGGGACAATAAATTTGTACCACAACTGCCTAGTGGCACACTGTTTACAAAAAACGAATTGCATTTATATTCTAACTAGCTTTTGCCCGCAGTTTCACCCGCCCTTAATTCGGTTATCGGTGTAGGATTTCAACGCCAACTACGTATAACACCGACTCACACTTAATGCTTTCAAGTAGCCAATGTCCTTCGCCGGAACTCAACCTTGACCTTGTTTCGTGTGAAATTTCAATATTCTAGGACAACAGAAAGTGCGACAAATAACTTGATTCTTATACAGCTTCAAGGGACCGTAGACCTTAGTATTTGATATTAATTTCAACCTGATACTTTCACGCGTTTCTGAGAAAAAGGGTCTTGACAGACACACAGACAAACAGACGGACAACAAAATTATCCTATAAGGGTTCCTTTTTCCTTTTGAGGTACGGAACCCGAAAAACTGCCATATAATCTATTTTTTTTTTGTAGCTGGTGCAATTAATAAGATTAGATCTAAGCCAGATCATCTTGACAAACTCTGACTTACAACCACTGCCTTTACAAAGAATTTTACAAATGGAATGGACGCCCATTAATTAACATAAAGTAACTTTTAAATCAACAGGTAGCTTAAAATAGTGTGTCGTCGTTTTTGCCGGAAGAGGGCGTCTTCGTCAGAAATCTGTTAAATCTAGGCCTCCCTGTAGACACAAGCTACAACGCCGATTTCGAGTCTTGAGCCGCTTACTTCATCACTACTGCGGCTTTGACCAAAACTATATCTACATTTTGTCTGACCACAACTAAGTATTCATTTTATATGAACTTTTTTTTAAGGTAATTGCAATCTTTCAAGCTTCTAAAAACCTAGAGGTACTAAAAACTACAATCGAAGTTTGTTGGTTAGATTAGATTCAATAGCTAACCATCTTAATTCAATCAAAAAAAATCTAAAATTATTTTGGTGGTAAAGTTTAGATGTCGGCCATTTTGCAAAGTTGACGTGTCGATCTAGCGGGGTTTAAGTACCTACGCTCTTTATCATCCGTCTTTCCATCCTAGGTGGTCAAAAAAAGTAACAAATAGGTAAATAATTAAACAACATACTTCATTTGACACGTACATTTCTACATCGACCCTTTCTCATCTCATAACCACACCATTGTCTCGATTGGATGACTGCAGACGATCATGACCACGCGATGGAGTTTCCACCTGGCTGCATTCCCAATGAACTTGGCCCCAATTTTTGTATAGTTATTAGGTAACAAGTGGATATTTTGTTTTTGCGTAGCATTAGTGGCGATTGAGGCGCGACCGGCAAGGTGAAGGCTTTACAGTCAGCATTGATGTAACATGATGTCTTCAACCAGGTCATTAAGTTGTATTACTGTTGAAGGCCTCTTTTTTTAGGCCATGTCTTACGCACGCACATTATGTAAGTTCTGTAAGCACGCAATAGTTAATACTAAGCTAGTTATTAGAAAAAAAAATTAACAAGTATCTACTTAGGTAACTTAAACCTAAAGGAAGGTATAAACAACCACAAGAATAATGTAAATAAAACATTGTATGTGACATTGCGACATACCTTTTTATTTCACCAGGACTTACGTAAATATGTACACCGTTAAAGGTATGAATGATCATAGTAACCCTAACTGTACTTCTGTAATCACATTGTGCGTGACCATTTAGGTTCTAAAGATGTGATAAGCGGTGGGATGCGTCACTCTTAGCTATTAAGACTATTGAGTATAAGTAGTTCGGTGACGCAATGCAACTCAACTGCTGACACTTTTAGTTTAGACAGCTGTTATCCGCGATGAACATATTGATGAGATCTATCACTTCTGAAAAGAAACTGCAAGTCTACGATCGAAAATTACAAAGATAAAGCCGTTTCTAGTTTGACAGCTTTCATCCGAAATGAAGATCTTGAGATCTATCTCTATTGTAAAGAAACTACTAGTCTACGATCAAAAGTTACGGGGATAAAGCCACTTCTAGTTTGACAGCTGTCATCCGTTATGAAGATTTTGATAAAATCTATCACTCATGTAAAGTAAAATTAACAAAGAAAAAGCCCGTGAGAATAATGAGACTTTATTGTAATATTGTCCACTGTTTTAGCTAGAGGTCTTAGTGGATTGAAGGCCTAGTATCAAACATATTGGTCCAAATGCGAAGTGGTCCAAATGCTAATGTGTCCAAATGTTAATGTGTCCAAAAGCGAATTAGCCCACATGCGTATATTTGTCCTTTTGCATTTTGGTCCTTATGTGTCTGAAGCGACAAACTCTATTAGCTTGTCGTTAAACCGAGTCAAAAGGGCCAATTTAACAATAAACCAAAATCAAACTATGCTATACTACTTAACTCACTCACTCACATAAACTAATCGAGAGACAAATTACAAATGAATTATCGGCAAATTATACGTCACGCCTACGATCAAAATGTTATGGACGATCTTTATCAATTAATATGATACTTGAAACACAGGATATTAGACTGTGCTTGACCATAGCCTTGTCAGTCTATAATAGACTGTATTGTTACAGGTGCATGCAAACAACTATTTATGTGTACCTAATAAATAGGTACCTACATTAATATAAGTAAATTATCCAGCCGCATTGGGCTATTAGGTATGTTTACACTAGAGGAGACGGTATGAACTAAAGTTAACTGGATAGCGCATTTTCTAGCCAGCTGTGAAAGGGTGACAGGGACGAAGAGAACGTTTGGTATCTTATCTATGAGAAAAGACAGGTACCACAGATTAACTTTGTCTCTTTCTAAAGTGTGGCCAATTTCGTGAGCCTATTGCGCAGTCCATAGGACAAATTACAAAACTATGCTTTGAACAAACTAGACAAAATACTTTGTGAAATACTAGCCAGCTAGTACTATTACTTTGTCTGTGATACTAGTTACTACGTCACGGCCCATACGTCCTGTTTCAGCCAGTGACTATGTAACCTCCTCCGCACACATTGCAATTTTTGTATCAGCGGCGATAAGTCCGATGTCTCCTCTAGTATGTAGTCCATAATAAAGATGCAAACGTCAAGTTTTCTTATCGTGGAACTTGGAAAATTAGGTAGTCATAGGTGACAAGGCTAAATGTGGCACAAGTTCTTGGTTTTTCTAACAGAACTTCGTTTTTGCTATTATATATTTTTTGCTCTTAAAATTAGTGTACCTATTGTCAAATTTAATACCTATTTACATGCTGAATTATGGCGGTGGAATACGCCTGTTTTGAACTTACGTACGTGCTTCTACAATACAAATGCAGAATGTTATTATTTTATTTTTGTTGTCATCGATTGTATTTGCAAGATAAAGAAGGATGGGCAAAATTATATATCCTTAGAAAGAGAGAAATTAATTAAAAAGAGAAGTTTTAAGAAAATAGACCACCTTCGCTCCCTTTTTCTCTGAAACAACTGAGGTTAAAATTTAAAAAAAAATATATAGAAGAAATAGAAAATAGAAATAGAATAGAAAATAGTTTGTTTAAGAACAGAAAACCCTACGAGAAATCCGTAGTTGTAAAATCACATAGAAAATATATAGAGTTATTTGATACTTCTATAAAAAATTTGAAATAAGGCGATCTTATTACTTATAATCTATCTCTACTAAGCAAAACAATCTTTGAATACAAAATGACACAGATTAATAAGTGACATTAAAAGAAACAGTTAGCTAAATAATAACCTACGCATGATGCTCGGAGACCTTAGCAGAGTTTCCCAACAGGTTGGCCTGAAAATGAACATGGAGAAAACGAAGGTGATGTTCAATGTCCATGTCACGCCTATACAGATTGTCGTTCGAAACGCTACTCTCAAAGTTTTTGGCGAATGCACATACTTAGGGCAAGTAGTCCAGTTAGGGAGGTCCAACTTTGAGAAAGAGGCAGCGTTCGGGAAACTACGCAACTTCTATTCGTCCAAAACACGTCAGTGCCTGAAGATGACGCAAGATGGCGCCAGTGATGACTTATGGTACAGTAACGTGGTCTCTGACTTTTGGCCTCTTTAATAAGGTAAGTGTCGCTCAGCGAGCTGTGGAAAAACCTATGCTTGGTGTTTCTTTACGCGATAAAATCCAAAAAGAGGAAATTCGCCGAAGAACTAAAGTTGCAATAGCAAGCTGAAGTCGCAAAAGGCAGGCCACATCGCTCATCGAACCGATAAACGATGGGGTAGACAGGTTCTCGAGTGGCCACCATGGATTGGAGACGCATCCAGGTGGACAACGACCTGGTCAGAGCCGTAGGAACCGATAGGCACGGGCAGCTCAGGTCCGGCCATTGTGGAGACATATAAGGGAGGCCTACGTTCAGCAGCGAACGTCTTTCGGCTGAAACGAACCTAAAATAAAGACTGAGTATGCGATTGATGGGCCTGGAGAGGGCTGGCTAAAAGTTCTAATTAGGTGCAGTAGTATTTTTAATTTTATTTTTAATATATGTATCAATCAACATGTGTTCAAAATTTGAATTATGTTAAAACAGAATTAAGTAGTAAAATAATTAAATTTATATCAAAAATCTGTTCAGCACCTGCAAAAAATACAAATAGGCAATGACGTGGTATTGACCTTCGCCTTGAATTAGAGAGCGCCATTGTTGAGATCATGCCGTATCTCCGGTCTCACAAAAACGATTAATTCAATCAACCTATGAGCTACATATAAACTAATAAACGTCGTATCAAATGTTGTCTCCAGCTTGATACAAGTACTAAATGTTCAAACTCAAGGTATGTATATCCTACAGGTTATATTCCCCAGAATGCTGTGGCTAAGCACACACCCACATCATAATATGAAGGACTGCCTCTTTTTACAAACAACTTTAGTACTGCTTTATAGGTGGTGCCCATTGTCTTAAAACTACTTCTGATGTAAAGTATCTTGGCCTAAGTTAGCCTGGTATTTGTCCTATACGTTGTAAATTACCTGCTTTAAAGTATTAAGTGGTAAAATTAAAGACCAGGGGCTAAATTAAAAACTCCTTGGCAGATCTCAATGAAATAAAAGAAGTAGGTCAGGATTAGGGAGGGGAAATAAAATTCTAAATAATGTAAATAATAAATAAATAAGAGCATGTCGGTAAGGTACTCATATAATTTTGACACAATTAGGAACAAATATTATCACAATTAAGATCTAACTAGCTGTGCCCTGCGGCTTCGCTAAAACCGTGTTTCTGTGGGAAAATTCGATCGGGTGAAAAGTAGGCGTAGGTGTTAATCCAAGACGTGGCGTCTACGGAAATTATTATATTTCCGTGCAGGTTTTTTTATGGCCGATGTCCTAGAAAAAGCTTTACTTAGTCACAATCAAAAAAGCTTACCTTTTTACAGTCCAAACTCGCTTAAACAAGCTTAAACACGATAATTCTCGCAACAAATTTCTCCTCATTCGTAGTTCAATATACAGTTCTTTTAAAACAAGTTTTTTTTTTATTTTAACACTTAGCCACATTTATACTAGGATAGTAGGTATATATACCTTATCGGTAATGTTGCAGTTATTGGCTAAGAAATAACTGCTATTTTACAAAAATGAAATTTAGCAATACCGTCCAATTATTCGATAAAGCCAATACAATGCCTATAAAAATATTGAAAGTTTCCTGAGCAGTCGATTATAGTAATCGCACGCGCCGGAAGGAAGGTGTCCGGCATCTGTGGGACCTTGCCACCACTTCCGCAGTTGGTAAGACTGGTTCACCTTAAATTGGCCACTGAACTGAACGTAACAAGTTCGATGAACGAGCTTAAATTTCACTTAGTGTTGTCATCACAAGTTAGTAAAATGCAGTGGCTTTTCCTAGATTTGTTAAGCTTATAAAAAAACCTGAAAAAAATCGTCCACGCTAAATTTTCCCTTCGATTAACATGCGCGTAGGAGGGACCGGTGCCAAAAGTAACACTGTACATTTAGTTTGATTTTGGACAGTCTAAACAAACAATGCTTTATAAATAAAGATACACTTTAGCTAAATATTTATTGGATTGTAAAAACATATAAAAAAAATCTGATTTTATCTGAAATTATGGTTACACTAGGGTCACTAGGTAGGTAGGTATGGGAGACTCGACGTTTAGGTCGCTCCCTAGTGTCGTTGTTAGGTCAAACTATTTCAATATGGCGACTGTAGATTTTATTTTTGACCACCGGATCAGAAAAGGTTTTTGCACTATATATACATTTCTCAAAATAAATTTTGGTAATCTAAGGCTGTCTAAAGCTGTCTTAAGCTTTAATAAGGATTATTAATATGTACCTAACTTAATTACATTACCCCCCACAATTCTTTATTGAAAGATTCTTTTCTATACATTCTCATTAAATCTTGTGTAACCAAAGGATCATTAAAATAACCACTGCTATATATAAACTTCTACGATGAATAAATTGCATTCAAGTCAACACGAACAAGAAACACATAATTTACTACTTATTGGTTCTTAAGAAGTCGGTTAATGACTTACACTTAGTACCTACTTCTTAACTACATAGGTAAGAAAAATTTATGTAGGCAACATATCAAACCCTACTAAAAAAAATAAAAAAAAAACATAAACATAAAGATTATTTCTATGTAACGTACCTACATTTATTTATATTGCATTTCTTAATTCTTTGAAGATTTTGTGTGTTTATATAGGATTGATGTACTAGGACTTTATGTCACTAGAAGTTGTATAAAATAGTTAACATAATTGTAAATAGGTATTTTAGTTAGAGCATCGTTTCGTTTTTCTACCATGTTTAGTGTCGCTGTCGCAGTACGATGGTTGAAGCCGTGATATAAGGTACCTGCAGGGTAGGAAGGCCCGTTGGCTTATAATGCCTACCTCCTTCATCTTAAAATAAGGTAAGTGTAAAAAATATAACAATATGGGAAACAATTATAAAGTCTAAGAAACGACAAAGAAAAATTTGAATATCATAATAATTGTTTTTAGTAATAAAATTATTTCATACACTGCGGCTTATAAAACCTAGGTTATAGCATGTTGTTTTTAACATCTTTTAGAAGATTATTTATTTCATTACGAAAACATATTTATTTGTATGTTACTTTTTCTACACTGGGCCCTTCCAATTCAAATAACATAATTGCAAAAATTATCACTAGATCAAATGAAGTTTAACTAAGTTATTCGGTTATTTCTTGAAACATAGATGTTTTTGCAAACCTAAGGTCATATTTCCCGCAACTATCTCTATATTTTTAAATTCATCTAGAAATTTAAGATTACCAGTTAAAAATATGTTTTTGTCTCTGAGAACCTGCAGTTCTTTCTTAACAATAAGCATAAAAAATGTAATATTGTTTGAAAGGACTAAATAATTAATTAATAAATACATTTAAAATTAGATAGGCCTTATATACCGCAGGTACTAAGTTATATCCCTAGGAATATAGCTATATCAAATATTGACGATTCAAAAGTGTTCTTTGAAACCTATTTGAATAAAGTTCGAATTTGATTGATTTGATAGCCCGTAATATAGTTATATGAAAGCCGCTCATAACTGTCTTACTAGGAATATAACTTTTATGCAAGCACGATTTAGTAATATAACTGGCTTACTAATCTAATCTAGTGAAATAATTATAAATATATATTTTCTTTAATTTGCATAACTGCAAAAAAAAATTATTTGATGATCTTAAATAAAACGATCCAATCAAATAACTTTTTAGGGTTCCGTAGCCAAACGGTAAAAAACGGGACCCCATTACTAAGACTTCGCTGTCCGTCCGTCTGTCGTGAACCGTGATAGTAAGACAGTTGAAATTTTCAAAGATGATGTAATTGTGTTGCCGCTATAACAACAAATACCAAAAAACAGAATAAAATAAATATTTAAGGGGTTCCCACACAATAAACGTGATTTTTTGCTCGTTTTTGCTTGATATTGATAACGGCAACAGGTAAACGCTTGAAATATTCATAGAATAGTTAGCTATATATTCACTTTAAAAATAAATAATTCAATTAAAACAAAACAAATATTTAAGGGCTCCCATAGAACAAACGTGATTTTTTTCTTGCATTTATAGATAATGGTGCGGAACCCTTCGTGGCCGGTTTTTTTTTAATCTAACAGCGGAGGATCGGCACTTCTCGTTGCTGCCATTGCCCAGCTTAAACACAGCGAGCTGGTATGCAACACCGGGTGTTCACGCCAACCTTAACGCAGTCCAGCACCACCTGGAGACTGCGCAGCGGACCATTCTTTTTCTAATGGAGACGCAGATATCCTACCCGGTCGGTACATTAATAACTACACTATCCCGGCTACATACTCGAGCACAATTTTGTGAGTCGTGCTGGTGTAGGTATGGATGTTTGTCCAGGAGAATATCTGCTGTCGCCGCCTTCATAGCCTTGAAGACAGGGACTTGTCGATATTGTGGGTGTGCGTAGATCACGGCGCCCACACTCGTGCGTGCCTCTATAGGTCTCATAGCGGTGACACGGACGTAGCTCTTCACTTACCAGAGTTTGACGACTGACAAAGTTCTAGAACAATATCCTACAGCAGAAATTGGTATTGTTATTTTGGGTTGTTGTTAAGGTTCTGTCATAAAGGGTGTAAGGGACATCGTGACGAAAACTGAAACCATAAGTTTAGTACATGATTCTGAACCTTATAGCGTTGGAATTTTACGTCGGGTTTTTACATGATTTTTATGTATTTTTTGGTGTTTTTTTTAACTGATAATGACTATTACCGTGTATCACAACCCCATTGTACCTAAAAAAGTAATACTGCCATGTAAATCAAATTTAAAATCAGCTGTTAGGTACGTTTAAAATAAATTCTTGAGTAAAGTCAACGTACCTACACAACAGCACACAATAGGCACAAGCTCACACCACGGTAAAGATAAAGCAGTAGGCATCGATGTGCGGCTATACCTACATTCTGTGTCCGCGCGCACATTAGTAACACGCGTTTGCAATACATTGCGCGCTTTCACACGATACAAAAATGACAAAAACTATAATTTACCATTTCCGAGATAATCTTTTTTGTAATTTTTTTATAAACTGAAAATACTACTTTTTGCCAAAGTTTTGGTCATAATGTCCCTTACACGGTGTATATATAATATACTTTATTGCGCATATAGAATACAAAACAATTAAAACAAAAGAAATTGTTATTCCTTTTCACTTCTTGCTTTGCAGACGGGTTCTTTATTTATTTAATTATTTATTTTTATTTACAGCTAGCTAGTTTTATTTTTTTTCTACTCGCGCTTGACATTTTTTTTATGTGTTATATATTTTGGATATCGACATTTTAAGCCCTTTATTGTAAAACGCGGGGGTCTTCAAAAAAAAATTTACCTCGAACATAAAACCCGCTATTTTGATTTTTTAAGGATTTTAGCCAGTGACACTCGCGCCCTGAATACGAATTTAATGAAGTAACATTATTCAAATCGGTTGAGCCGTTGAGGACCTTCGAGCGGAGATAGGATACATACCAACATCCAAACACATAACCCTCCTTTTGGGCTTCTCTGTAGTCGGGTGAAAAGAAAAAAATCTTGCGACCCCGTCACTGAATCAGTATAAAATTTTATTTGTTAGAATATTAGAATTTAACTTTTATAAATTTACTAGCTAAATAAATTTATATATAAGATTAATAAAAGCTTCGCCCGCCCTAAATTTCGTTATCGGCGTAGGTTCTTACGGCAATTCTCAATTATAGGCAAAAAACAAACATTCGTATATGTGAAAACATGGAAATACACATACAAAATTTCAAACCAATCGGTCTAGGCGTTTAGTAGTGGACATACAGACAGCAGCGCCGAAAAATATAAGTACCTACGGAAAGATAATTGTTACTACCCGTTGTCCTATTACCCGTTTTCCCTTAGGAATGGAGCATTTTGCCGCGGTAAAATGTAGCCTATGTTCATCAGGGATAATTTCGGCTTCTAATGGTTTTTCAAATCGGTCCAGTAGTTTCGGAGCCTATTCAATACAAACAAACAAACAATCAAATCTTTCCTCTTTATAATATTATTATAATTATAATTAAAATAACTAAGTTGACGATTCAGTGCTGTAAATGTAAATGCATACTTTAATAAAAATTACTTATTACCTCCTACTTGTTAATCAAACCCACATATTATTTTTTATTCCCAATTCGGCTGCATATACTTTTTGTGTATGTTTAGGCATAATTTTTTATAGGACACTTTGATGCTTCTTTTTTGCTAGACCAAATTTCAAAGAAGCAAAATCTAGTAGCTCATAAATATTTCGTTTTCCCTTTCCATTCTATATTCTGCCTAGCACTACTGGTTGTCCAGCTGGTAGTGCTGTTTACAATAAACGGGTAAAACTATGTACATACTTCTCGCTCGTCTAGCCAGGCCTGTGTCACTCGGCGTGGCCGCTCGTCTAGCCAGGCCTGTGTCACTCGGCGTGGCGGTTAGTTAGTTATATAAATTTTTCGACAACTCGCTCTTTTTTTATGAGGTAGTGCTTTATGTCGCGTAAGTTCTTAGTATTTTGATATGGCGTTATGGCGTAGATTTATGTTTTCCACAAGGTCAGAAAAGTTAAGCACTAAACGCGATAAGGCTCGGTGGACAAACCAGACCTCAAGCACCCTCCGGTCGTATCGTTTTACGTGCATCAGGGTTCTTAGTTAGCGGTGCGTGCCGGTCTATGCATACAAAGTACGTTCCGCAAAGTTAAACTGAATTGTTACTTATAACGTTAACGACTAAATAATCAAGCTTTACAGTTTTGTACTTTAGTGACCATTCTGCACTAGTACCTGCTCTTTATTCTGTGGTATAGCTGCGGTGGCAATAGGTTAGTACTAAAAATATGATAAACAAAAATAAAACAACTATATTTGGTCACTATATATATTTATTACGTCAAACAAGAAAGGTACCACAAAGATATACAATCATATTTAAAGACCCTGTTTTAAAGTTATATTATTAGTGTACATAATGTTATTTAACACGATGTTTGACAGAAATTAGTAATTTAGATTCGTAAGACTTGATTGTTTAGAATTTTTTATAGCAAATTGACGAAAATACATTTTAAGCTTATGAAATAAGTCAAATTATTTCTCGAACAAGTAACAGTTAGCCTAATAATTCATAAAATAAAAAAAAAGCAAACGGTCGGCATAGCGTCAATATGCATTTGAGCAAATTACATCCATAACTTTTGTTTTTTAAATTTCGTTATATTTGGAAACATCAAAAGGCATACACATAGTAAAAATCGCTATTAATTTTCAGCAGACAATCGAGGTAGTAAAAAAGAGTGTCTGCCTGCAGCAGGAGTCTTGGATTTTATTATAGATCAATGGGCAAAATTTCCGAACCAAAAAGGTAGTTAGTTTTTATTTTTGAAAATTAAAAAACTCACCGAGTTTACTTTCCAAATCACTTTACTCTGTCAAGTGATTACCGCCCGGTAAAGTTGATTTTCCAACCGTTTCGAAACAAATGTTTAACAATTAATTTATACACTGACAAAGTGTTGAAGATAATAAGAATAAATAGAGATCAGAAGATAATAATTTTAAATTATATATAAGAACTATAATTTAGTTTAATTTAATTCACTTAACGTTAAAATATAAAACGTTTTTTTTTTAGATTTTCGGTGCTTTTATTTTTTTTTTTCTCTTTTCAAGATATACAACGATTAATTTACGTTAATTAGCACAGTCGGGGACTCCGCTACTTCGTTAGTCTCGATAGGGCGACAATCGCTTGCAGATTCGCGCGTCGCCGGTAGCGCTTGGCCATCACCGACGGCTAAGACTAACAAAGCAGCCAAGTCCCCAACTGTACATTTTAAATTCAGAAACTTTATTTTCCAATTACAAAGTTAGCTTATACACTTTCATTAATGATTAAATCAACACTGCAACTCAAAATACAGTTTCAATCACAAATGTATTCATTACTATAACTCAAATAAAAGTTATAGTTCTCATAGCCAGACCAAAACAGTCCTTAATGTCTGTTATTTATGAGTTAATGTAGATTGGCACTAACCGTGAGCAAAGACAAGGATGGCGCGATATGTAACTAAGCATGCATGAGTAGTGCAGCTATATTGTAACTATGTTGATGTTTCATTGGAAAACAAGAAATAAATATAGATATTTTCTGTTTTAGTGGTATCAAAAACTGTTTTTTGTTAAAGTTTAAATAACTATTAAGACTAGGCTTTACCGAATTTATAAGTAATAATAGCAAGTAAAAATTTTGAGCCAGGTAATTCAAATTTGTTGTATTTTACATAAATAACAACATTTTGTCGATTGTTACTTTCACTTTCAGCCCGTTTTTTTTTTATTATACCACTAAGGTGGCAAACAAGCATACAGTCCGCCTGATGGTAAGCGGTCACCGTGGCCTATGGACACTTGCAACACCAGGGGTATCACTCGCGCGTTGCCGACTTGCGTTGTGAATCTGGTAAAAACTAATTAGAAATAAGAATATCTTTTGTGGCAAATAAGTTTTTTTTTTTAAACATTTTTTCAGAGACTTAATTATGTTTTCCAGCCAGTTTCGTCGGGTTTTTTTTTTTAACGGCCAATAAAGCAATTTTACTGAGAAGATCCTTTTCTGTCCAATCCTTTTTATTAAAACAATCCCTCTGCCCGCGTAAGGGAAATACTAACATATCTTAGTATCGCAAACGCGACTGACAATTACAAAATTTTAATCATTGATGATTTATATCGATTTAATGATAAATAAGCCCGTTTGCAACATTAAGCAAAGAAAAGAATGATTTTTGTAATGTCACAAAGGTTTGAAATATGATAAACTTTAGACAATATAGAAAAAAAAGGTAAGAACTTATTCTATACAACACACATAAAAAAAATATACTACATATTTCATGGAACTCTATAAGCCTTTTTAGGTAGTAAATACGTAATGTACACTGAAATCATGGCTTTATATGATAACAATTTAAATGTATTTACTATTGAAATATATTTATTATTAAGTTCACGACACTAAGTAACGGCCTCAATAGTAGTAAAAAGTAAATTTTTTGATTGAAAGAAAAATATTATTTTCTTTTTTAGTAAATTCAACACATTTACGTTTATTTTTCTAACAAACGGTGAGTCAATTAAACTAGTCAAACTGTATTTAGCTCACGTATCGACGAACAATGTAATTTGTTATAATTTTACGTAATAACTGGTATTGACATAAACAGAGAAGCAGATCTAAAGTGCAAATTTCTTTTTATTTATAATTTTAATAACATAATACTTGAGATCAATTTCACCACTTCATGATTATTTAATGATTAATTTAACTGCCACATAAAAATATTTCGAATCTATTGTATTTTTAAACAAATAGTTTAATCAAGCAGTGGTGAGACCCACCCTACTTAGAGAGTTACACGAAGAACATTCTGCTGAAGTTCAGCATCTTGTCCAGCACTCGAAGACGTTTAGGCCTGCGTTCCAACTCATTGGTGTCAAACTTTTCTCCGCTGTGGGCATTACAAAACACATTGTTATTACACTTCTAAATAGAGAAACTGATCTGAATCACGATAAGAATAACAGGTAATAGTAATTAGATGTACATCTTCTTTTTTTAAAGTCAGTAAAAAACTAGGAATGCTTGAAGTATATGTAAGAATGTTGACAAGATGCCTAGTCTAATTTTAGTCTAGGATACGCAAAAATTATAAGCAAATATTTAAATGGGACCAACTTGGAGATATACTCTATCCAACAAAAAAGAATCATCAAAATCAGACTGCTCTGTGAAAAGCTATGCCCGAACATACATAAAAAATATATATATCTACAGTCTAAAAGAGGGGGAGACCCTTTTGCTTTCGTCCGTTAAAAATAATCAGATCGAATCTTACACATAAGGTAACGCAATATTAGGACATAATCAAAATATTCATCAACGCAGCTAACAATACCAGTTGTTTTTTCTATGCAAGACGTCACAGTTACAATTTTATATGAAGTGTTTTCGATTAGTTCAAAGACAATGTAAGCATGGGTGGCTTACATAATTTTACTTTTAAATACTTCTAAAAAATTTAGGAATCTAATTGTATTTCTTACGTTTTTATTTATTTTCAATAGGTATCTTAATGGGTTTTACATAAATAAGATTTCTTCAATATACTATTATTCACATTCTGTTGATATTCTGTGGAAATATCAGTTGCTATTTAGCTTTTAACTATGCTATCAAATTTTATTCAGCTTTTTAAATGATTCACGCACAAACTGACAGAAATATAAAAAATCTATGCATTAATCACTAATTTGCAAAAATAAATAAATAAATATTTTAGTCATTAAACACAGCGTCATCTGAACCCAAAATAATCAAAGCTTGTACTATGGATACCAGACAACAGATACAAATACATTTACCTATATACTTCTTTGTAAATCCATACCATATTATACATAGAAAACACCTAAATTCAAAACAAACATTGATATTTTTGTTTTTTTCGGATTTTTAAGAAAACTGTTATGCACATATACAATATATAGGGTGTCAAATGAAAGCTTATTTCAGTACCTATCTAACGATACTAAAATATTGTGCATATAAAGAACATAGGAATTAGCTTTTTAAGCCGGTAATTATGAAAACAATATGTAAATGTTTATGAAAGGTTTTATTGAAAATTACAAAAAATCTTAGTAACTAGTGTTCCCTTCCCTTGCCCTGATGACTTCTTCCATCCGGTTTCTCATCGATCTAATGAGCCTAAAATAAATTCCCGGCCTTCTGTATACTCTTCCCCGTCCGTCGTTACCAAATAAACATATGCTGCACTCGTCTGAGAACAGTACGGCTTGCCATTGGTTAATGGACCAATTTAGGTGTTCTCTGGCTAACCGAAGTCGGGCTTCTCGATGCGCTGCGTTCAATTTCGGGCCGTTGGCTGGTCTGTGTGCCCTCAAATTAGCTTCAGCGAGTCTTCTCCGACGGTCCACCGACTCACACTGACGTTTCTTGCCGATTGGAGTCTGCCCCAGCTGAACTGCGTTGAGGCGACGATCCCGGAGAAAAAGTATTGACGAGGTAGCGGTCGTCACGCTGGGTAGTGGCTCGGCTCCGGCCAGATCCGTGTCGACGAACGAAGCCACCAGTAGCCAGAAACCTCTGGTATACACGACGTACTGCAGATCGGCTCAGGTCAAGTTCTCGAGCCACTTGAGATTGATTGTGGCCAGCTTGGATCAATACAACAGCTTGGGCGCCTTCTTGGGGCGTGGTGTTCGTTCTTCAAGGTGGTAAGTCACATACAATGCAGGAGATGTTCACAGAAAGAGCGCTGATAGACAAGACAAGAACCTTAATTAGGCTCGCAGCCGCTTAGTGAGATAACGTGCAAACTTTTCCGCTTTCGGTTTTATCCCTCTAATTGGTTGTGTTTACTCTCTATACGCTCAAATTGTGCATCATTGGATAGGTTGGTTTGGTCCAGGTGTCTTGAGGTATGCTTCATGATATATTATAAATAAAAAAATGGAGTAAATAATAATGCAACAAAAAATGTAAGGAGTGGTCGATTTTTATACTCTCAAGTGTAGTTATTTCGGTGCAGGAATCAGACCTACATCCCTTGATACAGTATGCAGGTCATTACCAACTGAGCAACGGAGCCTTCGGTTCAGTCTTCTAGTACTTTTTAATAAATACATCAATGTATACAAACAACTACGTGGACTAACAGACTATCTTACGCCAGTTAAATACAAGTGTTTTTGAGAGCTATCACTCGAATTAACGAAATTAAACACATAACGGCTTAGGTTAAGGGTCCTTTAGGTAGACAATTAAAATATGGGTGTAAATCTAATTCTACGAGGGCGAAATCGGGTTTTTTATCTAGCAAAAATATAATTGTGTACATACTAAGTGAGAGATCTGGCGCGAAGACAGGCAAGATGAGCGTAGTATGTCGGCGTGGGGTAGGAGACGGCACGCATACACCGCGAGTACAGGTGACACAGGTAATAAGTCAGTTGTTCCACTTCGTCGTCAGGAATGGCTCCGTCGTTGCAGACGGCGTGATACCGCGTGGGACGAGCTGTACCTTTTATGGCCTGATGAGATACCTACAAGCAAATGGCATGAATTTTATTTATAGTTTTAGACTAAAAACCTTTTTTTTTTTCAAACTACAGCACGGTGCTATTTACGTACTCAATAATCTACAATAATATAAAAAGGGAGAGAACGGATTTTGTAAGTTTGTAAGTAAGTTTATATGTGGAGAGTAATATCCGAAACCACAACACCAATTTGAAAAAATATTTTACTATTTTAAAGTATGTATGTACATTATTCCAGATGGACGGGGATAGGCTGTATATATTATAAACATAACTGAGAGGGACTATAGCGAAACAACATTAACCAACAACAATAAATTAAAAAATCAAATTAATTAATTAATAAATGAATTTTGTCATTTGCAATGAACCATTTTTCAACGCAAAATTTATCAATAAAAAAATCAACAAACGGTCTAACTAATGACCTCTAATTAATTAAGTGCATAGCATAATTTATACACTTTTCATAGCCTATTTACTATATGACTTATCAAAAATTATGTAGTAGGCGTACAATTAAGGTTCATACCAAATAGAAGTCTAGTTCTCTAGCATGGACAATGTGTTTGTCGACCACAGTTCCCGGCTCCACATTTTGAGGATTGTTGGCACCCAAGAAAAATCTAAAACAAACAATTATCAATGACAAACCGACAAACCTTTTAGAAACTGAGTCAAGTCTTGTTTTCTCTCTTCGGGTGACTTAAGAGCTTACCTCTCACAAAATCTAACTTAGTATTGCTACCAGTGTGCTCTGTCCTCTTGGACTAGTTTGGATAAGGAATTCTTTTTATTACTTTAGATTATATTTATATTAAGTATAACATTATGTTCATAAGGTATTTTATAAACTAGAACTAAAGTAAATCTTTTTCCCGTCGTGTCTTATGCCATCTATATTCTCTTTTAATTTTTGATATTACTTGAGTTTCAACAAATCTAAAGACGATATTTTTTTACGCCGACTCCGAATGTACCTTTATTGAATTCGGTTTCATAGGTATTTTAAATACTATTAATAACTTATATTTTAAGTAAAACATCATACTAAATGTACTAAAATACTAAAAAAAAAACTCCCAAACTACTACTTGTGGAGTCAGTTAAACATGCTCACATGTCAATACAATACCAATTTAACCCATTAAAAATAGTTTAGTTTCAGAATATAGACAACATTTTAATGTAATTACTACTAGTAATTAATAACAATTTATTTTATGTTTTTTTTATTTTGTGTCATTTTAATTTTTTGGCATGTCTTTTCCCACTTTTGTAATTTTTGTTGATTTTGGATTAATCGGAATATTATGCTCGAATTGCAGCGCTAAATAAAAACGTCGTTCATGAAACTTCACAGTTAATGGCATCTAGCGCTTAAGCAAAATCAGTAGGTACTTAAGTATTTATATGGGTTCCTAAAAAAACATCCTAAAATTATTAGGTAAATAAACGAAATACCTACTAGTCGTTTATTGTTATTTTACTTAATTAAGTATTTAAAATTCCAGTAGAATTCTTTACTTGAGGGAATTTTTAAATCAATGTATGGTCGCGGTCAGAAAATGTTTACCACCTTAAGGATCACAATTGCATGCACACATTTAAGTCACAAGTTCTAAATGTCTATTTCATAATAATTTGATTGACCATAGATTATCTTTTTTCTAATATGACAATCAATCGCTCTAGGACAGGGATCGCGAACCTTTATTAATGAATGTGCCATTTCTGGGTTACTTAATAATAATGGAGAAAAATTAAACGAATTGCTGTAACTTAAAACTATTAAGATACTTGCAGCTCTAAATGTTTACAGCAATCGAAATGTTTAATATTTATATTCAAATTAAAAAAAAAATAAGGTGGGATTTCTACTGTTGCAAATTAGGTGCTAAAAATCTCACATTAGGGCAGGCTCGTACTTTGTTACTAAGCAGTATGGAAGCTAAACTAGAGTTCGTTTCTAAAAATGACTTGCAAGCATACGTTGGTGAAAATATAAATTTCATAAATGATTGGCTTGCCCGAATTGCCATGGGTTCGCCATCTCTGCCCTAGGAGATGGATTGACTACTATCAAGTTTTAATATATAGAAAACCTTCTTTGAAAAAACTAATATTTTAGTTAATAATAGAAATAATAAAATAGACACTTCGAAAATCTTTATTTAATATCTAGTATAACCTCCCTCTGCAGCTATGACGGCACGTAGTCTATCTCGCATAGATGCAACAAGACGCGTGCATAGATCAGTACCTCTGATATCGTCCCATACTTGAGCACAGTGTGATTTAAGAGCTTGAGGGTTTCTTTCATTTTGACAGTCCCAGCGTTGAACCATAAGCCCCCATAAATTTTCAATAGGGTTTAAATCAGCAGACCGAGCGGGCCATTGAATGGGACGAATGTCACGGTGCAGGTTGAACCACGCCATAGTAGCACGGGCTGTGTATATCCGTGCATTATCTTGAACGTAAGTAATGTGTGGGAATACCGTTACAGGATACACTACGCGCACAGTAAGCAGCATCACTTCTTCCAAAAGCGACACATAATTAATGGCCGTAGCCCTATTCTCTAACGACGCCAGTTCTCCGACGCCGTCAAGTCATACCGAGTTCGATTGTAGCGCCATAAAGTTAATCTTCCGATTTGGCTTGATTTAAAAGTTTTTTCATCGGTAAATAAAGTATTCAACCAATCAAAATCGAGATGTCGTCGCGCAAAGTTAGGCCGGGTTGTTTTGTGGTGAGGTTTCAGCTCCACTTTAATAGCATGGTGTCTGTAGTGTAGTCCAACATTGTGCAAAGCTCGTCGGATCGTCCGAGCACTCACACCATATAAAGCAGCAAAATAACTAGTTGGTGTGAAACCATTCTCTTCGTAACGACGAATGATTTCTGTTATTTGCGCGGCGGTTAGTATCGTAGTAGGTTAGAATCGCGATATATTGAGTTCTCGTGATATAGCACTAATACTATGTCCATCTTCGAAGAGAAATATTATTTCAGCCCTTTACTACAGGGTTAAACTTGCCATTTTATTTCGTTATGAGAAAATCTTTTGTAAAATTTTACTCTTGTCAAAACGACGTTCAAACAATATTTTTTGATAAATGTCATTTCAACAAATAAAGATATTAGTTCCATTATCAAAGAGTGATCAATAATTCTTGTTGTTTTTCTCGAGGCGTCATTTTGCATAATAGCTTTTGAAAGGTAATAAGTAACTTGATATGGCATTTTAGACTTAGTGAAAAAAGTGTGATATAGAATCTAATTTCAAAACTGGTAAACATTTTCTGACCGCGACCGTATGTAGTGCAAAGTATGGCAACACCTATTAAGCCCGGGGCGCGGCGCTACAGATCACTTTGAGAATGCCGATAATCGAATTAAATAAGGTCAGTAGTGTTTTTCTATCTTGTTCGTACATGTTGAGTGTCAAATTCAGTGATATGATTTCTACAATAACAAACTACAGTGATTTAGTGTTTTACAACATACATGTGCGTAAGGTAGAGCGGGACGTGACCTGCAGACCAGCGTATCCCAAGATTAAGCTGTTTTCACACAGGCTTCACGAAACTGGAAACTATCACAAACGTGATAGCGAAGGGTGGCCAAGATCTCGAAGAGGATCCTACTACCAGTAGCCGACGCGGTGGTTTAGTCCTTGAAGTAGTCAACCACTGCAGAGTTTGGGAGACAGTGATGGACAGACGAAATAATTGGTGCATAGTGATTGTGAATAGTGACTTAGTGACTGTGGATCAAAGATGATATACGTGGAAACTGTGCTTTTGTGATCGTCATGAATATCGTTGTGTGTGGACAGATGCGTAAGCCTGTAAGTTATTATTAGTTTTTTTGTTTTAGTTATTAAAGTTTGCATTTTCACGCGCCCCGTGCGCGGATACGCTAAAGTACTAGGCTCTCATAGATACCGAAGAGATTTTTATGCCGTGGCGCGTAAGTCATATTTGATTAAAAGTTAGGGTTGTCCAAAAAATAAGTAAGGAAAACATTGATTTAGTTTGTATGGAAATTGGTCAATTTACACAGTTCACAATTTCCACCTTCTGACATCGGCATAGTATTCAAATGACACATGGTGCACACGTACGTAACGGGAGTATACACCATTTACCTAACATGTTGTATATTTAGATTACATATATATATATAATCTAAATACATATATATATAATCTAAATACATATATATATATTTTTTTAATACATACAAAAAATAATAAATAGGACACTGAAAGAATTAAATGGTATAAAATGGCGCAGCGTTTTGTCCGAACAACTTTAGGTAGAGGTAATATGGCTATTTAGATGACGATATATACCACAAGCTAATTTCTGTAACACTATGTCCATGTGAATGTACTTAAAAACATTACACAATGTCATATACATTACTACAATAGTACATTATGATGATATGAAATGCAAACAAAGCTTTAAAAATGTGCACAATAGTCATTTCTAGATCTTTTCACCATTTACAATAAACAAGAATTTCAGTAAGGTTACACTAGACAAAAATAAGATTTATAACATATATTTTTTCAATCCTTCAGATATATATCCTTATAGTTTTGCTTCAAAATTTGCACAAAACCGGCGTATTTAAGCGATCTAGTCTATATATCTTAGCCTTAAAATTCTAGATAGTAATACGGTCCAAATTTAACTAACCGTTTTAAACAAACCATTCTAACCCTTAATATCACAATTTATCAAATGTGGTAAACGCTTGTGTAGTATATACCTGGTGTGATGTCTTTTTTGAACAAGTAGGAACAAAACTTCTGGCTTGCCGCTACCCGCGTGCGTGCGATACGCGTTGTGTACCGCTTGTAGCTCGCTATTCATCACCTAAACATAGAATACTGGATATTGAGGACGATTGTGGCCTTCTAAAGCATTGAAATACCATATTAAACAGGCCTTGCCAGCGGCTCCGGCCGCCCTTCATTCGGTTATTGGCGTGGACTTCCAACTAAAAATTTCCTTGATTTTAGTGCAAAAAGTTTGCTATACCACAAGCTACAGCTCTTTCAAATAGAATTAGAGTTTAGAGAGCCTACATCCTTCTCCGTCTCTTCAACTATCCATTTACTAAATATTAACTTAACTGGATATTCCGTTGCGACGTGTATTGTATTAAGTGCAAACAAACAAATTCACTTTCGCATTTATAATATTAAGTATGGATTATTTGTAAAATCAACTCTCACTTTATCTGGTTGTATTATTCCTGGACTTTACTCACAATTTATTATTTAAAAAGTGGTTATTTACAATTTATAGAAAGCGTTGCCATACGTTCGGATTTTTCCGTAAAAGTTCGGAATTAGAGTTCATAGCCCGGAATGCGGAGAGAATTTTAAACGTCCGAAATTTCAAATGATAATGATAAAAGATTTACGGACGTATTACGAAAGCTAAAATTATTTAATATAATACTATTATGTACTTATATTTCAAACAACGAGCAATATTATAATTCTTCTGTACGTCACTGAACTTTCTCTAAACGGCTGCACCGATTTTGATGTTTTTTTTTGTGTGAATGTGTCCCTGGATGGTTGATATTCACAATTGGACCCAGTAGATATCGCTATGTTCAAGTTATTAATAAATTTGTTTTTATGAGGCAAAATAACTCATGTTCACAATATAAGTTGGGTCAGTGCCTAAAAAGTAAATAGCAAAATTTTGATTTAGGCGCTATGTTCGAGTTATTAGAAAGACGGTGTAAACATTTATATGAGATAGGACAGGAAACTGTTGTTTTGATTTGGTAACCCCACTAACGGGTCATATATAAAGCCACGTTGGGCCAAGTACACAATATGAGAAACAGTGTTACAGCAATGTGCTCACTATCTTTTACAAAGGACATAAGTGGTTGGTGTAAAGACACTGTACCGCATATTATGCTGCGAGTGTGTATCCAGACACCGGTTAACCCATTTGTGGGATAAACACCATTAAAATACACATACTAACATAAATAGCACATATAAATATCACATTAAAACCTTGCAGCATGAAATCCATGTATAACAATTTACCTGTGCAAATTGTCCCTCTGAAACGCCGTCGCGGAACACGAATATTTTCCTCGGCAGCGTATTGCCGTTGTGCTTACGATACACATGGAGATGTTCCACCATCATGTCTTCAAAATCCACTATCATTTCTTTCTGTAAAAGGTATTAACCTCGTCAATTTTTATGTTGCAATGTTTTTGATGAACTTCACAAAAGAAAAACTACCGTCAAACTACGACAATGTGCAGTCGGGGTCTTACCATACTAATGACCTAGGGGCAAGGTTTAGGTTTGAATGCGTACATACGAACTTGCTCCCGGTCGGCGGCAGTACCCAGATTCAGTACGTAGAGCGATTTCTTAGCATTGTACTAGTTAATAAAGTACGGCAAAATTGCCGACAGCTCTTAAAGTATTTATTATATCATATTTTAATTTTGTTAGGGGTCACTTGCGACTAATTAAGGGTTAAAATCTATAATTTTAATGCATAAATGCTTTTTCTATTAGAGCTACATCACTTATAAATAACACCTTATACCATTATATTAACCCTTTTTAACGTATATTGCAAAATAGTATTAGTTTTTGGGTACCGTACCCAAAGGATAAAACTTTAAAAATAAATAATTAAATTACAATAAAACAAATATTTAAGGATGTAATTGTTTTTTCCATACAACAAACGTGATTTTTTTGTATTTTTTATAGATAATAGTACGGAACCTTTCGTGCGCGAGTCTGACTCGCACTTGGCCGGTTTTTTTTCATACCTTAGGTGTTTGTATACTGAGAGCGATGTTATACTGGAAACACTTTGGATCAATGGATGCAGTCACTGCAGCTATGCTAGGCACCGAAGACTGAAAAATAAGAAAACGATTTCATTAAAATCCAGCGAGCTATAATTTTCTTCCACGTTCTAACCAATTAAGTTTCAACAGTTGGTTATGGAAATCTAAAGAGGTTGGTTTACATTCAGTAGTGGTCAACTATTATGAGTACTAAGTAGATGGTGGCTTGATACGATAAAGCAGACATGTAGCGGATCCACTTGTTTGGGTATTTAAAAAAAAAAAAACGTAAGTAACGTATCGATTATCAAAGGTATTGTTAAAATCATAAGGTATCAAAATTTTATTTGTCCAAACTTTATCGAATTTTTTTCTTAAACATCAGACGCGATGACCGACTGTATAAATTAAATTAATGTTTGGGTTGTGATTCTAGTACAGAACCACCGAGTAAGGATTAAGTAGATGATAGTACAGAACCACCGAGTAAGGATTAAGTACCTACAGAGGTCCGTCGAACGGCGTCTAGACAGGGCAATCCTGCATTAAGTGCGGGGCAGGTAGTATCTCCAACTTGCCTCAGTTTGTTGAGGACGTCCCTGTAATGCTGAGGCTACTTCCTGCCCCGCACTTACCACCTTTTGTCAGACCTCTGTATGTAATCGTTACACTATGACAAAACACAGCTTACCTGGTCTGGTGAAGGATGTGTCACATCAGCACCGACAACCATAACTCCGCCACCCCTTAGACAGTTCGGCACAGAGCGGACGTCTAGGGTTTGATTGATACCCATCAACTTTGAATTTACCTTCATGAAAATATAAACAAATATTAATGCCTTTTACTGTTTCACTGCGGGAAATGTCAAACTACAATACGTGTTATAAAAATCTACTAGTAGGTTAATTCCCCCATCTCAATGAGCAAAGATGAGGTGCGGTATGAAGGAAAGCGACTTTCCCCTCTTACCCACGAATCTGCGGTGTACCAAACGGGCTTTCTTAGCTTTCTCAGACAAATGAGTTAACTTTTTATTGGTATGGTAAAGTTTTTATTGGTATGGTCCAGTAATATTAATTGATTTAGATATTTAATCTCTTAATAAATTCGGTTTCTTTTATGTTCAAAATCAGAAATTTAGCTGTACCAAAAATCATATTATTAATCTCCTATAGATTGATTTAGAACATTACGTTCCAATTTACTATCAGTCTGAGTGATATTAATTTCCAACAGAAACCACTTCCTGGAGTCAATTTGCTAGTTCCGTGGGTTTTTCTTTTTTTTTTTGTTGGATTTACTGAATAAGTATTGAAATTGTCGAAATAACAAATCTTAAACTAATAACAATAATTTAATACAGCACTTATTGTGACGGAATGATTTGAATCTCAAACGCTAACTATGCACTTCAGATAGTTTTGAAAAAAGGAAAAGAAAATTAGGCTAGGAAGTTTTATATTTGACTAGGTTAACCTATTCTCACACTTTAGAACCGAAATTGTCGCGTACAGTGCAGTTTCAGAGAAACTTCCTTCCGCGAACGCTTAGGTTGTGGAATGAGCTCCCTGCCAAGGTTTTCTCTAAGGACTACAGTATGGGGTTCTTCAAAAAAGAAGGGTTGGCAACGCGTGAGTTAAACCTCTGGTGTTACAAGCGTCCGTAGGCTACGGTGACCGCTTCCCATCAGGCGGACCGTAAGCTTGTTTGCCACCTTAGTGGTATTAAAAAAAATCTTAAAACAAACAATATGACCACCATATAGTTTACCTTGAGTAAAATATTCCGAGCAGTCTGCGGATTCATGCGTCGAGCTGCCGTCATTTCCTTAATGCACTGAGTTAAAATTCCCACCTCACGCTCTGCTTTTTGTTTTACCTGTACAAATTAGGAGAATTGCCATTTCAGGACTCAATTTTTAACAAGGACTCAAAGCAAAAAAGATACTGTAAGTACTAAACAGATTTTTTTTACTAACTGATTGTTTTTAACAGGATCGAAAGCATTAAAAGTATAGGGAAATTAATAAAAGCAACCTTTCGGTGATGATAATTTTAAAGTGGCAATGTAATGTCACAGTGAAGGTAATTAGGACGTCATGCAGTATATCAACTGTCCGCCGACTTCACCCTCCCCTCTATTACGATCCTGTTACCGCTCGTAAAGAACACGCACACATCTGCGCGTATACACACGTCATTTCTTTTTTGTGTGTTAGTAGGCACGATAAACGCAGTTTTTGTATGAAGTGTTCAAGCTCTGGTAAAAGTTATCTATGTTAATATTTTTAAATATTTTTAATAGTGCCATACAATAAAAAAAATAAAAACATTTTTAATACATTTAATTGACATGTCACACGGTACAGTCTGCATAACTTTTATTTTGAATTTTCTATTTGACCCCAAAAGTGGATTCCCATATTCAAAATTCATTTACGTAAGTCCTTACTTACTAGGGAAGTTTGTTTGGGTCACAGAAATTCATATGTATACCAAATTTCAACTTAATCGGTTTAGCAGATTTGTAGCAAATTAGCTGTAACAGACAAATTGTTGTAGAAGAAATATCAAATTATTATTAACATCTTACCCTATGATAATAATCTCGCCCTCTCGTGGAGACTATAATGAAAAGAAAATTGATTCCCTTTTCAACAGCTTGAAATAATATCTTGTCTAAGTCTCGCATATTTACATTGAAATGAGTCATCATTGGCTCAGCGACTGCCATGCCCATACTGCGGCCAATGTCCATCATCTAAAAATAGTTACATTATAAATATTACATAACACCATTTTTATTATATTACGTTATATTGCAGAATAATACTAGAATAAAGAAATCATACTTCTCTGACACTTGTGTTATGGATTCCAGACAACGGATACAAATAAAATATATATATATATATATGGATATATATATATATATATATATATATATATATATATATATATATATATGGATATATATATATATATATATATATCTGTTAATATATACATATATACACCCAAACTCAAGACCAAGACTAACACAAATGTTTATTCTCGCAGAAAATAAAACAGGCCCGTTCAAAGGTATATTCATTTTATTCAATAGACCAACCAAATAAGAATACGAGAAAGCTCGTAATATTAGTAATCTACAGGCCTCAGCACGAAACCCTACTGTGAGCACTACTTTATCAACTCAGCCCGTAAATATGGCCACTGTTGAAAGAAGGGCACCCTCATGACAGCTGGAATCCCGTTGCCTTTAGAGGTTTTACCTAGGTCGTCTGTCTGCTTGGCAGAAGACCATCTTACACTGCGTCTACCAGTTTTAACTTTCCTCTCAATTGCTTATTGATTTTACAAGCGATTAACCTAACCATTACCGCTTAACCCTTCTATACAAGATGTGACGCCGACTTTTTCGTCATCATCAGCAACACATACCTGCTGGTGACAATCTCTAGGCACTCGAGAATCTGATATCAAACGGAAATTTTTCATTGACCTTTTTCTCGAATTTGGACTTACCTAACTGCAATACTTGCCCCAGGTAAGTACATTAAGTAGCATTCGAATAACAACCGATAAAAGGGCGACATGAACATTGAACATTACTTCGGATTTCCTGTTAGGAAACTGCAGGCTTTGGTTGGTTTATTCATGGAAAGGAGCATGTTGGGATCCAGCATGTCTTCCAGAGGTTCTAAAATGACCACAATGTCGACCACTTAAAGGTTGCTGATGTCTTTTCCACTTATGTTAATACCATATTCTACTAGTACAACAACTTACCAAGTGTTTAATTTTCTCGAAGTCACAATTTCGGGGATCAGTCTCAATAGCGATGAAACCCCAAGTTCTGAGTGCCTCCGGTTTATACACTAAATTAGATTGCCACACCCCTCTCCTATAATGTAAAAAAAAAATATATGATAAAAGGTAATTTTTAAATAATATTTAGTTCAGAACAATTATTACCAAAAAATATGGACGATGATTTCTACCGTGGAACAAACGTAAGTTAAAACATCGATTACGTGGAACAAAGGTAAGTCAAAACATCGATTACGTGGAACAAAGGTAAGTCAAAACATCGATTAATTAGGATATTTGTTCAAAGATAACCGTTGTCATGAATATGACTTCTGATCACTAATTAATGCAGATGAACTACTTACTTAAAATATGATTTTAATGCTTCCTTAGCGACTACGGAGACACTTGGGTTGACACAACCCCTCATGGGTTTTCAGGCAAGTAATGTTGTTGAAATGGAGTACGTAAGTCGCACTTTTCAGTTTTTTTTATACCACTAAGATAGCAAAAAAGCCAACGGTCCGCCTGATGGTAAGCGGTCACAGAAGCCTATGGACACTTGCAACACCAGGGGCATCGCTCGCACGTTACAGACCCTTCAAACATCTAATAACTACTTCTTTGAAGAACCCAATACCATGTAAAAACCTTGGCAGAAAGCTCATTCCACAACCTAAGCGTTAGCGGGAGGAAATTCCTCTGAAAGCGCACTGTACGTGACCATTTAGGTTCTAAGGTGTAAGGATAGATTCCCTGCCGATGGCGAGCGGTTTGATGATATAAAGAAGCATTAGGCATTATTTTGAACAATTCCTCAGAACACATCCCATTATACAAGCGGTAGAACACACACAGGGAAGCAGTCTTTCCTCAGACTTAAGGATTCGGTACGGCTTGTGAGTTTGGGATCGTCAAAAGTCAAAAGTACTGCTTCGCTCTGTTGAGTTCTCCAAGTTTTTTGGATGCAAGCTTCACCTGATCTTGCAAATGATCTCAGTATACAGATAAAAATCATAGAACTGGGGAAATAAAGTAAGGATTAGGAAAATATAATTTTCATAAATAGGTCTCTTAGTCAGTTTTCATACCAAATAGAACAGACCTAGAGCATTCCAGTAAAAACATTATTTTGACTTAGTTAGATAATTTGAAAGCAAAAAACAAAGGTTACAGTCTAACAGTCATTACAAATTAAAAAATTTTTTTATAAAATAGTACATACTTAGGCATCACTGATTGCCCTTTTCCAACTTCCAAATTAGGCGGTCTCAATACTTTGGCCTCCACTTCGAAAAATTCATTGCTTATTTCCAACCCAAACTCCTTGAAATAAGGATTCCTTGAATAATTCATCTAAAAACCAAACAAGTTATTAAATTATAGACATTTTAGATTAAAGAGATAATATCAATAATACAAACAGATAATATTCTTTTCATAGCAAAGACACAATTAAATGAAGCCAGGTCTTGAACCTGCAACACATATATACCATCTGAGCATTTGCTATCATGGTAAAATATTGGCTCAGCTGGTAAAAAATCCAACTATATGTTTTCTTCAAAACTAAACGTGTCGCGAAGGTCATCAACATACAAATTCTAGGTAACCTATGTGTTTCAAGTATGAACATAGTAAATTTTCTCCAGCCTATATTGTGCCTTGATAGCTTAAGATCTATTGGTTGCAGGTTCAAATACTAGCTTGTGATCATATTTTTTTTAACTGTGTCGTTGCAAGTAAAATAAAAATGTTTGTTTATAATTATTATTTCGCCAAAGGTATGTTTTTTTATGACAACTACCTTTAGGAGTATTTACGTAGATTATCTATGTACCTATATGTTATATCTTTTTTATCTATATAAATAATAAGCAATGGCCACATATATGACGGAGAATCAGTTGATAACGCCTAGACCGATTTGGCCGATTTCTTACAAGTTGTGTTCGTTTGTATTTTATTGTATTGTATTGTACAAGGTTTGTATCAATATTTTTTTTAAATCCACGGCAAATATTAGCTTTATAAAGAACAACGTTTTATATGCTTTATTTACTAGGAGCGCATAAGTTGCCAAGGATTCGTGTATTTTCCTACTATTATTTTTTATTAAAACACCCAATTTCTCCTACAAAATTATTTTCTTTGAATATTTTAGAGGTAAGCATGCTTTTTGTGCAAACCTTATCCTATAAAAGAACTCAACGCTACTAACGTCTCGGATTACTTCTTCGATTTTACGTTTTCGATCGGAAGGTGGAGTAGCAGCCTCTCTAACCATCGTTGATAGCTGCATCTCATTGAGCTGCTTATTCAAAGCCTGTAATATAAAGTGTAATAACATAAAAAAGAAACTCTAGCAAAAAATCTAGATATTATAAAAAATTTTATAACAAAATACCTGTCCATATGATATATCCAATAATTCTATTGGGTAGTATATGTTTTTATCTCTTGGTCCCACCCACATGCAATTTAAATTCGGGTACTGAATCCTAAATACCAAAAAAAATGTTGTAAAAAATACCATGAAGGAATCTTAAAATACTTTAAAATTATAGAAACGGCAAATCACTTTATCAACATAAAAAAACGTTACCTTTTTAATTATTTGTAAAATTTCATAAACAAAATAAATTATAACGCCTTTTTTATATTAGTTATTACTACATAGACAGATAAAAAATAATATTATTCAAGTAGGCTTTCTAAGGACTTTTTAGAATAATTACTCATAAACCTTATTTTTCTCAACGATAAATAAGAAATACATGAGGAAATATACTAAAACAAAAGCGCAAAATAAATAAAATGTATGTCACTTTATTATTAAAGTCAGTAGTCTTAATACACTCCCGGGCACATCTATCGCCTAAGATGTTTCTGTGACTATGGAGCTGGACCCCGAATACGCCTCGTTAACTCATCCCATAAGTGTTCAATGGGGTTTAGATCTGGGCTTCTTGCTGGACAGTCTATAACTGCGATACCCACATCTTGAAGACGGCCGTATGCGCTGTTGCATTATCATGGATAGAAATGAAATTTGGGCGCACAAATTCAGCATATGGCATCACGTGTAGTTCTAAGCACTGGTGAATGTACCTTTTACTATCTAATGATGGCAATCGTTGGCCGCAAACCACCTCTAGCTCAGTTTTTGTATTTGTGAATATGTTCTCAGATTATCCATGATCCAAGGCCAAAAACAACCGTCCCATCTATGCAGCACTAAGCAAAACGCTCTCTCTTTCTTGTTGACAAAATGTGCCAGCTTCATAACTACATAAAAACTTTTAACTCATTCTTAAATTTATTTTTATGGACACACAAGGTGGGCCGATAATTGTGTCCGGGAGTGTATATAATAATGAATCAGTGCCAACCTGCAACCTTTTTCCCTTGTGAAGTAATCCAGAACAGTCATTTGTAGTTGATTCCCTTTGGCATCGGTCATGGTGAATCTTAACTTACTGGGAGGGTCCACTAAGCCATTGCATATAAACTCTCTTTTTTGAGCACTTGCTGTCTTATCACCACCTATAGTCGCCATTACCTGTATAAGAAAACAAAAATGGATACAAAAACAATTATGACCGAAAACCCCAGAAAACGGCCAGTTAGATGAGTCCTATGCCTAGCAGTGGATGTCTGTAGGCTGATTTGATGATAATAAATCTTTAACCTTAGTTTGATGATAAACTACAATTACTACCATGAGACCACTGACAAAATGCAATCTTTACCCTAAGTCCTTTGATGAAGTGCGTAAAATTTTCAACACCCCTTCCACGCTGTTGCTCTATGGGTCTCCCAGTTTCCAGTCTGAAGTCGTTCACAATTGCTTGGATTAAAGGTTGCTGTTTAGGAAAACCTTTGTGAGCGACTGAAACAAAAAAGGGGCTTGATTAAAATGTGTTTTATGTATTTTAGTTTGGCGGCTACTTACAATTATAGTAAAATCAAACCAAAGTTATAATGTGAACCATGTGCCTAATCTGCATCGGAAACGAGATATTCTGGATAATATTTTTATATATAAAATATAATAACCTAAAATGTAATAAACTACCATTATTTGTAGTGTAAGTAGTGCAGTAAACTTTAAAACACGTAGTTATTAGTTAACAAGCAAGTTCTTTCGAAAACTATTTTTAGACTGGCTAAAACTTTTTATTTGTTAACATAAATGTATAGTAGTCTTTGAAACTGTCACAGAAAAATACACCCATGCCTACACCCAACTCCCATTCACTAACAATTTGACTGTTGTAGTATGTTAGTTTTTTTTCTTGCTATTCTGTGTGTTTTTTAACCACTTGGTAGAATATGTTGGATATTTTGTTTCAAGGCCTTAATATTTTTTATTTTTTTTTAAAGTAGTTGTTTTGTTTATATGTTAGTTATGATATGAGAGTTCCGAATTCCAATATCTCCGCCCCGATATCACTTACTACTCGGGCTAGTTAACATGACACCTGGCCGCGTGAAGTCTATTCCATGTCGTATGAGAAAAAAATTATCAGAGTAACTAAAAGGGGGTGCAATGGAAAAAAAGCACTTAAAATATTGTCACGTTTTTTTGGTTAAGGTGTACAAATGGGGTCTGCTGAACAAAAAAAAATTTTTTTTTTTTCGAAATGTTTGAGAATTCGTGGTGTCCTAATCGATAGTGTATTGTCGCCAGAAACGTTTGTATGAAGCACTTTTCTGTGACCACGGACCGCTTGGGGGTTCATATTTTTTTTTTCTCTAGTTTGAGGGCAATTTTTGTTTCATTAATGAAAAGCTATTCATAAATAATAGCAATGGAATGGCTGTCCAAACAAAAAAAACAAATTTGTCCATACAAAGTTAATTAAACCGCTTTAAGAAAAAAAAAATTTGTACAATTTTACTATGCATTAGGAGTGAGAAATGGCACCTAATGTAGAAGTATTTTTACGATCTCTTAAAAATTTCCATTGATTCCTGCTCAAAAAACAAAATCGTCTAAGCTCTCATATTCTTCTCTCTCTCTTTTAAACTCTTCTAAGATTTTGGCAAATTTTAAGAGCACAAACCGTCAATGTTGATAAATGGTCGTGAGGTAAATATAGCCGACTGGAAAAGCCCCGTCCACATCTCTAGCCCATCTCCTAGTTCTATTGGACGAGAGGGGCGTTTGAAGAACTGACGTCCAGCCTGTAACAAAAATATTATGATAAAAAACAGAAGAATGCACTTTGCTGAAATGCGAGTCCATAAAAATAACCCGTAAATATGCTTTTTTTTTGAGTTGCAGAGTAGTTATTATTGGTCATAGAACAAAGACAACGGGAACTGGGTTTTTTCAATTCACTAATTTCGTTAATTCTCACTTTAATAAGCAAAGCGGTTATTCGAGTTGTTAAATAACAATTATTTTAAGCACTAATCTTCCCTTAAACTGCTTCTAAATCGCACTCGTGTTCATAGTGTGTCTCTGATTGGGTTCCCGGTTTTGACAATTCATTTTAAATTATTAATAGTGTTAATTATAATATGTCATTGAAATCCTACACCGATAACCAAATTTAGGGCGGGTAAAACCGCGAACAAATTTGGCATGGAGATACTTTAAGTCTCAGGGAAGGACATAGGCTACTTAAAAACGTCAAGTGTAAGTCAGTTTTTTCTATAGTTGATGAGTTTTAGTTGAAATCCTACACCGGTAACCGAATTGAGGGTAGATGGAACCGCGGGAAAAAGCTAGTTATGGATAAAAAAGAAACCGGTTGAAGGAAAAGAATTTGAACACTTTAATTTTCATCAAGCAAAATTACAATATGCTTTTTACTTTAATATGTTTTAAGTTGTTAGTAATATAAAAATATAAAATGTCTTTTCGCATATAGTATGTACAGACTTGTGAAAAATCTCTTTGGCTGTACTATATGCATCTAGCTGGTTTTGATGACATTAAAAAGGTTACATTTCAAAAAAAGAAACAAATTGGTAAAATGTTGTTACCCGCTATTTTTCATTAGTTTTTCTTTCTGTCAAAATGAGTGAATCTACTGAAGAAATTCGATACATTTTAAAATTTTATTACAAAAACAGAAAAATGCAACGCAAGCCGCGAAAAAAAATTGTGACGATTATGGACCTAATGCAGTGTCAGTAAGAGTTTTTTGATGTCAAAGATGCATTTCGCTCTTAAGCTCTTGTTAAGTTTTCATATAAAAAGCGAAGAAACTTTTTCCCCAACCTATTAAACAAAATAGTGTAATAAATTTTTTATTGTTGCTTTTATTATATTTGTTTGATCTTTAATTGAACAATTAAATAATCTCTTTCCCCTATCCCCATTTTCCCTGTTTCTCCTTTCCGCTCTCAATTAACTTATTCAAGAACTATTAAGGCGACCGTGGGTACGAAAACTCACAAAAGATTCAACGTAAAAGGACAAATACAAAACAAGTGCGAGTCAGACTCGCGCACGAAGGGTCCCATAACATTATCTACAAAAACGAGCAAAAAAAATCACGTATGTTGTATGGGAGCCCCCTTAAATTTTTTTTTTTTTCTGTTTTTTAGTATTTATTGTTATAGCGGCAACAGAAATACATCTGTGAAAATTTCAACTGTCTAACTATAACGGTTCATGAGATACAGCCTGGTTATAGACGGACGGACGGACGCTCATCCTATTTTAAGAACATTTATATACTTTTCAACCGACTTCAAAAAGGAGGAGGTTCTCAATTCGGAAGTTTATATTTTTTTTATGTATGTTTGGGCATAACTCCGTCATATATAGGCGGATTTGCAAACTTCTTTTTTTATTTAAAAAGGTATACTTCCGAGGTGTTTCTATTTTGATGTAGTGCATTTAAAACTAGGTCAAAAAACACAATTGGTGGTAATTTATCATTATGGCTTTCGGGCAGGACGAGCGTGTTCAGACAAATATAGTTTCCATTGTCTCTGATTTATCACGTCTTCTCGATAATGGTGCCATATACACTGATTTTAGTAGTGTTTTTAACAAAGTTAATCACGACATTCTGGTCAACAAAATAGCCATGTGTGGTGGCTCCCTGCTTAAATAGTTACAATCCTATTTGAGCAATCATCCGTAAGTCGTTGTTGTAAATGGCTGTGAATCACGATCTTAAACGGCAAAATTAGGTGTTCCGCAAGGATCCCATCTTGGCCCATTGCTTTTCATAATATTCAGTAACGATACCACTACCTGCATAAAAAATTGTAAAATATCCATGTTCGCAGATGACCTTAAAATTTACAAACATATTAGGTCACACGATGACATGCGATTAATGCATGCATGCGATATAAACCAATTTTATGACTGGTGTTCGTCGAATGGTATGACTCTTAATGTTAGTTAATGTTTCTACATTAAATATACTAGGAAAAAAACCACTTGACACTATGTACACCATTAATGGAACACCAATGTAGAGAGTTTATTAAGTTTGAGACCTTGGTGTTATAATTGATTCAGGGCTCAAATTTAACTCACATGTTGACGAAACAGTTAAAAAGCTACTATGATGCTAGGATTCCTAAATCGCAATACTAAAGAGTTTAAATCTGTAAAGACTAAAATGTTCCTTTACAACTCTCTTGTGCTTACATTTACAAGATCTGTTACATTCCACACATCTGGTTTCTGCCATAGAAAGCCTTATCATGAAAGACTATTAAGATTAAGATGGTTACTTTGCATGACCAAAAAATCATCTGATGTATGTTATTATGCAACGTCCTATTCGTATCAGTTAGTATTAAGGTATATTCTATTCTTCTGTAGATTTTTTTCTTGTTATTGTTTAATGTGAAACTGTTTTGTAATTTGTCTTAGTGATTTGCATTATATTATTGTAAATGTTATGTACGCCAATATTGTCAGGGATATCAGATATAAGCTGTAATGTGAGTTTCGTATTATAAATGTTTTATAAGTTTGATGTGCCTGTACTATTAAATAAATAAATAATTTTTGGACTGGTAAAACGCCTTTTATGTTGATGATTGTATAACATTTTGTTACTAGTACGGGAGTTTTTAATGTACGGAAAAAGCAATTCGTCACTAAAAAGTAAAAATTAAAAACTTCTTAACAAAAAAAACAACTGGCTTCAAAAAGATGCACTAAAAAGGTACAAATAATACTTACTACCTAACAGTTTATGACACACTTCACTTGTATAAAACCAACTTCAAAATGTAATTCATATCAGATTTTTGGAAATAAGTAATTATTTTTACCTTTTCACTGCATCTTTTTGAAGCCAGTTGTTTTTTTTTTGTTAAAAAGTTTTTATTCTTTCACGGTGTGGATACTGACAAATGAGACAATAATGACCTTAACTAACAACTTTAAAGTGTAATTGATTTATTGCCAAATACTTGTATTAAAATATGTACATATGTATTACTAGACATTGCTAGCAGCTCCGCCCGTCCTAAATTCGGTTATCGGCGTAGAACTCCTTAATTAACTCCTTCAAACTTAAACCTTTTTGTAAAAATAGACTTTTAAACAGCACTTTTGAATATTTATTTATTTATGCTTTATTGAACACCATAAAGTTTTAAGATACAGGTATTTTTTTACAATTTAATTTAACAAAAGTATACAACTAGGCAGTCTTATCGCTTAGTAGCGGTTTCTACCAGACAACCTTGGGGTAGAGGATATAATAAAATGATTAGTTTTGAATCGTCAGTTTAATTATAAATTTTAAAAAATTATCACCGTTTTGAAATGATTTATAACAAGCTCTAGCTGAAACTATAGTTCACTTAAGTTCAGTTATAGTTATTCCCTAGAGAACTTTTTTCGGGGTAAAGCCTATGTCCTATTTTAGTACCCAACCTATGTATATGTGTGCCAAGTTTATTTCAGATCCGTCCAGTGGTTGAAGCGAGATTGTGTACATCCAAATATCTAAATTATTACATTTTATAAAATTAGTAGGATTATCTTTTTGAGCCGTAAATGTAGTTTTCAACATACAAAAGACATTAAAATTTAAGATTTCTCGAAGTAGACACCTGCGTCAAACTTGGCAATGACCCAGGAGAGCGCCATGATTCTGATTGCTTATTAATGTCTTTTGAGCAGTGCTATTATAAAACTTTAATATTATATGTGTTTGTGTTATGTATGTGATAATTTTATTATAGACTATGCTACAATCATCTAAGATATTTTAATAAACAAAAGATCTCACCTTAATATATGATTCTAGAGTACCTTGCCTCAATATGACGTCAACACATTGTATGGCCTCGGTCGGTGGACACAAAGAAGTACCATGTTCCATATAACTAGAAAAAATACACATGCTATTAGATCCTAATACTAACGAATATAAATGCAAACTGATCTAAAATAAATTAAACGGACTTGTTTTGTATGAATTAAAAGAATTTATAATATGTATGTATAATAACATTAGTTTTCAGCTCTTAAGACTGTGGTATAGGCTAGATCGCGTAAATACGCCGTTGTGTGCAAATTTTGTGGCTGAACTATAGCATCTAAAAAATTTAAAAAAATATATCTTATAAAACTTGCTTTTGTCTGAATTTACTGAATGATTTTTTTTTTATTGTATTTAATGCGATAGAAAATCTGGAAGTGACCATTGTTACAACACTTGTGCAAATTTTTAAAGCGTTTTTTGCATTTGCTTGTAATGAAAGTTGGTTAAATAATTAGAATAGCTTGTTATCTAGTGCATTGACTCTAAGTCGTAGCAAAAAGTCAACAATGTGACTACAAAACGGTAATAACGTTAAATTCCATACAAAAAATTAAAAGTTTTAAGGCTTCATTGCGGTATAAATTACTTAAGAAGTATATAACATATATATCTCATAGTAATGTATACGACATTACCTAATGATTTATAGTGCATTAACATACACAACATTAGAATAACAGAAATTAGCTTTCTGGCCTATAACACTCTCTTAACTCTATTAACGTATAAGATCAAATTTCTATCAAAATAATCTAAACTTTACCCATCACAAGTATTAAAGTAAGAATTAAATTACCTTAAAATTGTACCCAAATCAACAATTCCCGTGGCCTTAAATGACACTTCAAAGGTCATTTGCTTCCCATTATTATCCAGCAACTCTACCTGAAAGTTTAGTTTTTGCACATAAATTAATTTCCCAATAATTACCTACCTTCCTACCTTAGTAACTACTTCAAAATCAAGTCATTACTTTAAAAAAAAAAAAACTTAAACTAACAACATTTACCAATTAAAAAAAGTTATAAAATAACAGGCATGTATAAAACTTATAATTAAACAACTATTTTTTTCTTTATAGATCGGTTTTTGTAAGTGACGAACAGTTTTCGAAATCAGGGAAATAAAAACAGATGAATAAAACTTACATTAGTAACTAAGCGATCTGTCGTTGACACTCCAGGCAAAGGTTTCAAGGAATAACAATTTTTCATTTGATCAAAAGCTATCAGGTGTTTTGGGAAAAGTATTTCCTTCGCAATATTAAATGCTTTAGGTATCATTTTCTTGGGTCTGTCTGGTTTGAATCCAACGTCATAACGTGACTAAAAAAAAGAATACATTAAAAAAACGCAATTTATGTGAATTATCTAAGGTCTATTCACTATTAACACTGAAGTAATTAACTTTGTCAATAGGTCGATATTTGCAAGTGGAAGACAAAACGGTTATAATCCTTAAAATATTTTTAATTAACATTTGATCCTACCAGTTACGTAAAAATACTTATTTTACAATAATAAGACAATGACCACTTTTAGTAGTAGATCTCCGCAAAAACTTTTAGACAACAAACTACGTCAAATTATTCTTTGAAGCCCTATCCAACAATATTAACAAAAAAATATATCCCGCGGTACAATGCAGGGTTGTAAACCACCGCATTTTTTTTTTAATTCAATTAAATCAAGGTGATATTATGATTTTTTTTATTTTTACTACCACATTTTATAGTTTGCCAGCTGGCAAAATTAGTATGCATGTAATTTGTGATAGTGGCAAGTCGAAATGCATTAAAAAGTAAAATATAACACAGGGGTTTAACATTTGACACTGTAGTCGTAATGTTTGCTGTTGTAACTTTGACGTCAGTCAAATTGACCATTAGGCGCGTATTGGTTTTTTTTTTTCAAAATGTATAGTTATAGTAAGATTAAATAATAAGGTTATAAAAATAATTTGGTCCATATTTGAATTAAATGTATACCTACTCGAAAAACTTATAACTCATTTGATAGTTAGCTCCTTATACTATATTCAATACATTCATAAAGAAAGTCTATTGTTATTCAAAATTTGATTAAAATCAATGTAAAGACGGTGGTAAAATAAGGCTGTGACAGACGGACATGACAAATTAATAGGGAAAAAAAAACGAAACTTTTTGCGATTAGGCTACGGAACTCTAAAAAGCAGGTGTGTACTGCAGTGTTAAAGGTACGTACAAACTAAAATTTAGAAAAAAAAACTTACAATCTTTAAAGCTTTGATTTTCATTTGAAGATAGTTTGCTAATACTTTGACTGGTATAGCAGGCACTTTTCCCCCAGGAATTTTATTAGGTATTTTAAAAAGACAAATCTGTGATGACTGTTCAGGTGCTTTTCTCGGAGTCTGCGCAACTGAAGCTCTAGAAGTAGCAGGCTGCGGTGGAACTTGTTTATCACCATGAGGTCCTCTAGGTGCCATTTGTGTTGGATACCCAGCTGTTGGAACAGGTTGTTGTACTCCGTGGGATGTTGGTCTTTGCTGCGGCGCAAACCCAGGTGCATATCCAGTCGGTTGGGGCCCTGAAGCGTGAGGAATTTGCTGCGGCGCATATCTAGTCGGTTGGGCAGCTGGAGCTTGAGCAAATTGCTGTGGTGGAAACCCAGGGGGAGCAGGCTCTGAAGGGTATCCGGAGGGTGCATGGCCAGGACCAGGAAAGTCTCCACGTCCAGAAGGACCAGGAGGACGTGAACCCCGACCTCGACCTTGGCCACGCCCCCATGCAGGTCCTTGTGATTCTATTTTAGCAGGCGCTGTTTCAGGCATAGTGGATATAGATATTTCCTGTTTTGGCATCACAAGAGCAGGAGAAACTTCTGGTGCAGCTACATCAGTTTTCGGGCCCTTCTTTTTACGTGGGTTCCTTTTTCTGGCACCTGATAGTCCTAGTCCTAAACCGTCTTCTTCCTCCTCCTTTGTTTCTGGAGCTGACGGTGGAATAGTTTTTTCTGGAGCTAATGGCGGCGTAGTTTGTGCAGTTGGTGACTGAACCTGAGAGCTAGATGGTTGAGGATCACTAATGGGCTGCTCAGCAGGTTTATCAGGCTTAGTATCACCTGCCACATTTTTTCCTTTCCCTCTTTTCTTTTTGTTTCCACCTGTTAACCCAAGTCCTACATCTTCATCTTCTGCTTGTGGAGCTACTCCTGAACTGGATGGCTGAGGGTCACTAATCGTCAAACTACTCAAAGAAGGTTCCTCTTCCTTTTTTTTCTCTTTATCTCCTTTTTTCTTTCCTGTAATTATGGAAAAATAAATCTTATAAAATTGCACCACCCCTTGAAACTTTATGTTAAACATCTTTTATGAAAAAAAAATGGCTAGTGTGGTCTTGATGACCGTTTTAATTATAAAGCCATGGCTTTAATTTATTTACACACGATACTAGCTTTTGCCCGCGGTTCCACCCACCCTAAAAATCGGTTATCGGTGTAGGATTTCAACAGCAACTCCTCAATTATAGAAAAAACAAACTCACACTTGACGCTTTCAAGTAGCCTATGTCCTTCCCCGGAATTAAAACTATCTCCATGCTGAATTTTCCCGCGATGCCACCTGCCCTTAATTCGGTTATCGGTGTAAGATTTTAACGGCAGCATCTCAATTATAGAAAAAAAAGATTCACAGTTGACGTTTTCAAGTAGCCTATGTCTTTTCTCAGGTATCAAACTATCTCCATTCCAAATTTGATCTTTATGGGTTCAGCGGTTTAAGCGTGAAGAACAGAACTTTCGCATTTATAATATTAGTATGGATTTTAACTATAGTCACAGTATAGATATTGTCTCCTCACCTCACCATTACGATCTAGTTACCACTTGTATAGAAACACGCACACATTTGCACGTATACACACGTCAATTCTTTTTCACGTCTCTAGTTACGAATAACTCGATTTTTGTACAAAGTGTCCAAGGTTACATTTATATGGTTAAGAAATTATTAATGAGTATTGAAAATCGCGTTTAATGTTAAACAAAAATCCTTTAAGGACTACATAGTTAAAGCGTTGCGATGCAAAGTATAACATGCCAGACAGTTCCCAAATAGCCATATGTAAGACAAGTCAGGAGCGTTTAGTCAGCTGTCTCTTTTCGCACACCGCACATCGTGATTGCTTTATTTAGCCGCCTTTGATTAACGAGTAGCTTGAAATAAAGGTTAAGGCTATGCTACTACAGTCAACATACATCAGAAAAAGAAAAAGACGCATTCAGAACGCAAGGCTGATAGTAAAAGCCTATGCCATTCCTGAAACCCACATTATAAAAAAAATCGTTTCAATAATAAGTTAGATAAGAACTAACCTTTAGCCATTTTTCCACTGTTCAGCTAAACCTGTAACAACAAGAATACACAACAATTAATTATAAAATGTTCAAATAATTTTTATTTTTCAAGTTTTTTACTTTATATAAACAAAACCAGGTAAAACAGAGGCCTATAAAAATGCCTCTTGTATGTTTTACAATGCAATAAAAATATCACAACTCACTAACAAAATATGTGTTTTTATTTTAAATGACAAATTGCACTCTTATTGAGACAGACACCTTTTGTGACTGAGACATAGTATGCATTGGCACTTCTCTGCTATCTTGTATTTTTTTATATAGGTAGTCTTATTCTATAATAAGCTTTATTGATAAGTTTCTACTTGATACAGTTCTGTTTTGAAACTTTATTACATACTTCAGCAGGGATTTTATTTTAGTTTATAAAATCTTTTCAATTTAATGCATATGAAGGAACTTTTTATTAAAAAATCATAAAAAATCTGCACAAATGATTCTTTTATAATTGCAGATCATTTATAAAACTGCCTCCATTACATTTTCAAAAATGTCATAATCAACTGAAGGTGCTCTGTATACACTAATAATAATTCATGATTAGCTGCGTACTGACTGAGCGAGCTGACGCAAGGGGCTGCCGCGCGAGGCAAACACTCGCTCAGTTTGGACGCGCCTCGCCCGCAGCAAACGAACGTTGTCGGTTTTTGTCGATGCTCAATGGCCCCTCAGTGCGTTTTCCTTGGGCACTGATAACGCCTGTAGTTTGCCTTGCTGGCTCAGTTAGTAAATGGCTAATATGGATAAAGAATTGTGGTTATAAGATATGAGTATAAAAATATTCAGGCAAAAATTTTACAGACTGCAGCTGCCTCGTGTGGCGAACGTCACATGGCAAACATCCAAAGCTGCCACACGAAGCTGCTGGCTCAGTCAGGACCCTGTTAATCACTTTATTTCCAAGTTGTACCCAAGCATATTTGGTTTGGTATGTTTTAAACTTGTTCACTTTGTCTTGTTAAAATTTTTGTCAGAACATTTAGGTGAATAATTTCTAAAAACAAATATTGAAGAACAGTTATTAAGAATCAAACAAAACACTAATTACACTGTGTGACACGATTTTTCTAACATAAATGAGATTACGTGTTTTGAATTCCTTATTCCATTGTTGAAAACATTGTCAATTGATATGGTTGTCTAACACGTCACGTTTCTAAGTTATAGTGTCAATACTATTTACGTGTACCCTCGTAAAAAACAAAAGATCAAACGTTGTTAATTGCAGATTTCTTTTAATACTGAAGTCTGTACGACTATAAATTAAAAGTTTTAGTGGTCTTAAGATAATTCTAACAGTTTATTTGGGTAATCATAACATTTTTTTCGAAAGTCATGAAGAAAAGTAACCACCGCAAGTGTTTAAATCATCCGGAAAAGTTAAGGAAAAATTAAGGCAAAGTTAATATTTCATCATTTTCTTTTGGAATATTTGGCTCATTTTTTATATTGACCACTTAAACCTCAGCTATTTTGATTCGTTGTCACTTGTCAATATATATAACATTTTTTTTGTGTAAAATTAATAATTTAAATAAAAAATATGATATACAATTTTGATACTGTCTTTATTTATTTATAGTACATCAATTTATCATAACTTTAAAATGATACGTGTTACAAAAAATCTATTTAAGTTTTTCTGTTCAGCAGGTTTATTTTGATAAAAAATAGCCGTTTCATTAAATGTTAGAGCACAAAAAAAAAAATTTGTCACACAGTGTTATGCTATCAGATACAGTGAAACTTTAGATTTATTATTCATCCATCAAATATATGCTGAAGATACCAAAAAAAAAACAAAAAACAAGCCAGGCAATTATGGGGATATCACAACAAGTATTATATAAATTGCCAAATAAAATGCAAAGATGTATCCAAATAGTTGTTGAAACTAAATCATCACTATACCTAACTATTATCCCTACTATTGCGAATACAGATCTAACAGCTACCCAAATATAAGTATGCCCTAGCGATATGTTATTCACATGAACCTATTACTATCTCTCAAACCTGCAATGGATGTGAAGAAAGTGAGTTTACCTAAGCAATGCACTTAACTGCAAAAAAGGTAATCTAATAACACAAGGTCTTAAGGCTGAATTAGCCTGGGGACCTAGTACAACAGAACTTATATTGCCCGATGCAAATACAAGTCAACCAGCATTGGTATGTGTCTTATTATTAAATAGTGTTTGGGAACCTGCAAGGGAAGCGTTCTTTGACATTCACATAGTAAATCCCGGCGGTTTCTCTTACAGCAATTTCACCTGGCAAAAAAACAGCACAAAGGCATGGTAGAGAAAAACATTTAAAATATGATCTTGCTGTTGGAGACTTAAGATTGTCACTCACCCTACTATGCGTCAAAGCCCGAGGCACTAAATATAAGTTTCTTAAAAAAACTGGATCTAAACTAAACACAAAACTGGGAAAAGCATACTCTCAAATAATTTAAAGTAACACAGTGAAAGTTCAAATGTATATGATCAGAGCAGTCTCCATTAAGAGATTATATTTGATTATATTATTAAGAGCAGGGTAAGGGACACAAGAAAACAAATTAGATCCCTTGGTTGTGTAGGCGGAGCTGGAATCCTATGAAGAAGGCAATGGACCATCAATTTGAACATATATAACTATGTACTATATCTTGTCTAATGTCTGATTATTTTTATTTATTAATATACTTTAAGTGGGTACATGTTGTTAAGAGACTATTCTTATTTTATTTTTTTGCATCAAACACACATGAACAGGCATATTTAAGTGTGTGTTCATGTGTGCCATGCTCAAATACACATCAAGACCTAGAATGATTTGGATCCTGTTAACAAAGAATAAAAGTGGGAAAGCCTACTAAAAAAATATTTGCCATCTTATCCTCAATAAGATTACACCTCTAGGGGGTGTAGAGTGAGTCAAATATTGCTTTAATTTAAAGTGTGTTTGTTTTGTAATAAAAGCTATGATTTAATTATATTATTATTTTTTCACCTGTCATTATTAGCTTAGCAATGATGTCAAAATTATCAATATTCTAGTATCAAGCTTTGTTTTTATCACTTTTAAGATTGAAAAATGGGACTTTAGACCTCGTCCAAATGTAGGGTTTGGTGTTATTATAATTTATTATTATTATAGCCTTCTTTAATTCTGAAAATGGTTTCCAATTCAGGCATATTTTTTAGAATTATTAGCAGGTGTCTTAAATTTTATATTATTTATTCTTATTTTATTTTTTTCTTTTTCTTTCTTCTTGAGTAAATATTAACAGATAAAGATACTTTAGATAAAGGTCTCCTACATCTTTTGCCATGTTTTCTTACATTGTGCCTTCTACATCCAGGCCCTTCCAGCTAACTCTATAATATTGTCTACCCATCTTTAGCCATTGAGTAGATATTAGTGTCCTTATGTCTATATTTTAGTCAAGCAATGTCACTACCTACTACATATTCAAAGATAATCATAATGTGTGTGTGTGGCAAACATTGTGTATTAAATATAATATATATAATAATATACCAAAATAATGTAATAAGTCACAAATTACTCTTGTCTTAATATAACAGCAAAATATTAATCGCAATATACTTACCTTAAATGCACTTTTAAAGCTCTATCTAATGAAACCTACATGAAGGGGTGCACAAAAAATTCAACTCTCGGTTCAATTTATGGAGTATAGATCTATATGCTATTTTTATAAGTTATCTGTTTAACAATTTACAATAAGCTCACATATTTCTAATAAAATTCATTACAATCTACACAAAGACAGCAGAGTTATAAGGGTTTCACACACAACATGGATTTATAATGGTTCTGGTTTTGCCATTTTGTTACAAACACTTTTAAAACACACTGTTAAGACACACATCTATGAATAATATTTAGGTATAATATAGGTAATTGAGTTTGTTTAAATACATATTGTATAAAATTAATTTGACAAATAATTAAGTAAATGTTCTATATCACTTTCTGTAAGTTTTAATATGTATATTACTCACAGATATGACAATCTTGAAAAAGTTACTCAGCACCTAAAAACTTCTAGAAATGTGACATAGAAAATTTTGTTGCTTTGTCAATTTCAATGTGTTGCATCATTGTTTGAGATTTTCTTTTGAGATCATGTTTCAATATTGTTTATGAGACTTTCTTTGTCCTTATTTGAAGTAAAATACCTATCAGATATGTTCAGGAGTTTAAGGTGTTTTTCGAAAGAAGGTTAAAGAAAGAATGTTTTCTTTCTCTGAGATTATAGGAGGATTAGAAGGTCTTGGTAAACTTTGCTTCACATGTTACTAGAAGAGCAATTTCTATTACAAAGCAAAGCAACTAAACCATTAAACCCTGCAAGGGAAATATGTCATAAGTACCAATATAATTTAGCGTACGGCACCTTGGGTAGGTTTGCTTATATTATGTATTTAAAATACTTTCCTAGCTCGACATTGTACAAACTTACCTTACTTATCTTCTATAAACTTTTATTTACTCTACGTATGGTACACAAATTACATAGATGTGTATGATAATACTAATAGTTCAAGTTTTCTTCTATTCAAAATTCTATGATTTGTAAAATGCAATGATTTATTGCCGATAATTAGAGTGTTCCATTTGGCGATTTTTTAATACTTAAGTAGCAGAATTTTTAGCGGTTCGCGTTTCATTAGCTTTTGGTAGTAAAATCTAATGTTGACTTTTAGCGTTTCTTTTGGGCGGTTTTGCTACGAAATGTTGCTACCAAAAACCCATATCGGGTTTGACAGCTGACAAATGTGAAAATGAATCTTTTGAGACAAATACTTATAAGGTTGTTTTTTTTAGAGAGAAGTTTATTTTTGCAATATGAACTATATATTTTAGTTATTATCTACAAAAAAATCAAAATAAAATACTTAAACATATACACACACGGAACTGTCAAAAAATGACGCGAAACGCGTTTCGTTTGGACAAAAATAGCGCCGCAGAAATTATTAGATGCGCTCAAACGGAACGGGTAGTTGGTGCCAAAATGAGGTTTTACTATTAAATTTTAACGCGGCTCAGAAGGAACGCCCTAAGTATATTTGCAGGCAGGCCAAAGGAGAATACGGAAAGAAGGCAGGCTGAATCGTATTTTTTATTTTTCGGTATTTTTTTCTAAATTTGACAACTTTAATGTTGCCAGATTGGGCTAGCACAAATTAAAGGTGCGTTTTATTGACGGCATTGAGAGCCATAGAGTAAATAATCATGACAGCGTCGCATAGGCTTTAAAATCTTTCTGACATAGAGGTCATATAGTACAGTCAAATTAGATTCATTATAAGGTTAAAAAAACATTAATTGGTAGAGGCCTCCCGTTGAACATACTAAAAGTCCCCATCGATAGCTATTGCGCTCACGCCGCCATCTTGGAATAGAGGTGCCCATTTTTTTGCTTATATCTCGGCAATTTTTGCTGATAAATGAATTTTTAATAAAAAGTAATATATGAGCTATTCCATACTATATATCTATCTATCCGTTCAAAATTGGACAGTTTATAAATTAAGCCGTTGTTCCAGACTTTGTCGAAGGCTTACGCTACATCGAATCTAATACTGGTTGTAAGCCAGTGAGTGAGAATATGTTCCGTGATGCAGAGGACTTTGTGGGCGCACGCGTATTTAGCGTGGAAGCTAAACTTATCATGGATTAAGATGTCTCTGGAGACTATAGCGATCCGTAGGCGAGCGAGGAGGAGGCCTTCCTAGAATTTATTAAGAGCCTTTAGTAAACTTAAAGGGCGGTAGGATCACGGCTCGGTGCGAGCTTTGCCTGGCTTATGGATGCCTGTAACAATTGCATCTTTCCATTGAGAAGGAAGGTGCATTTTTCGATAGCAGCGTTGGAGATCGCTACTAGAAGGCAGAGAAGGGAAAGAGTGAGGCGCTTTAGGATATTTTTAGAGATACCGTCCGCGCCGGGGGCTTTACGGGGGCGTAGGTCCTTGATGACCAGTTTGACTTCTTCGACAGTGACGGGGGGCAGGGGATCCTGTCGGGGCAGAGGATCCTGTGGGGGCAGAGAAGTTCTGCTCTCCACTTCACCGTCTACCCCACGCACGTGATCGGGATCGAAAGGCTATGTGCTTAAGGCACATTGGGCTTGGAGGCTAGATGCGAGGCAATCCGCTTTTTCGTCGTCATCCAACGCGGGAAAGTTTGTTCGGGGGCAATTAGCAGATAATTAAATATCGTGTCGACAACTAACGAAATGTAAATTGTGACTGAACATGATAGTAACACGATAGTGGGATGGGCAAGTAATTGGCGTATCCTTTAAACTGGACGTGTTAATGGAACAATTTTGTTAAATGTAACACCACCACTGCGAATTCCCTAGTCAGCCGTGAAAACAAATGGTCGCAAATTTGTTTCAGATATGAAGCGAATGTGTTTCTTTTACTCATTCTAACTTGTTTACTACACTTAAACAAACAAAATGTCGGACGTTGATAGAAAGAGAAAAGACCACAGGTTAGCTTTGTCTCTTTCTAAAGGATGGTTAATTTTGTGTTGTTATTGTGCAGTCCATAAAAATACAAAAAACCGTCGAGAAAGCGCTTTGATGCTTCAATGCCTTAACAAAGTTTTACTTTATAAACAGTTGACTTTGGGAATTTTGAATAAGCTTTTTGGGGAATTCTAACGATTAGCATTTGAGATTGGCAATGCCGGTTGAAATGCAAATAATTTACCTGTGTTGCGTGTGTGCCATTATTTTAAATATTTACTAAATTATACCAACAATTTTGTAACTGCACAGATTTACTCAAATAATTAAGCTGCACTCATGATCAAGTTACAGAAATGAATAATAGTATTTTTAATTATATTACCTATAATTATATCGTAAAGTTTTCCGTATTATGGCTTATTACAACGCTGGTTTAAATGTGAAATCAGAAGACATAATTGATGATACAGTAGGATCTGATGATTTATCTATAGTTCCATTAGAAAAAGACAGTTTTGGTAAGTTCTTTCTTTATCGTTTCATCAGTGTTTTAGCCATTGTTTGATTAAAATATAAGATAAAACATTTCCCTTAATCGACTATATTATATTTCTGTAGTCCATATAACCCAGCTCACGGTGACCAGTTACATACCTCAATGTCTTAAGCAATGCCCTATGCTGTTATAGTAGGGTGCTCGATTTAGGTTTTTGGAGTGAATAATTATTGTTTATAAAGTAGATAGATATAGCCAAAGGCTCCAATTGCCTCCAGTGGCCACAAAAGTTTTGTGGCAGTAAATGATTTTAGTATATTAAGTACCACTGTAAACAAGCTTACAGCCCACCTAATTTTAGTGGTTGCTGTAGTCTATGGACACTTGCAACTCCAGGGGCATTACTCTTGCGTGGCTGACCATTTAAAACGCTAATCACTCCTTTACTTAGGAACCCAATATTGTATTCCCTTAAGAAAACATTGGTTGGTAGCTCATTTCATTACCTAAGTGTTAGTTACCATATATTTCATACTTATATCATAAATGTGAGAGTGATTTTGTTTGTTTTGCTCGTACATCATTCACATTGCAATAAAGCACGTAATTGATTAGAAATTTGCCACAGATATTGTTAAAAAGACAGAAGAAAATAGGCAACTTTTCATGGCAATAAATTCAGAAGTTCTAAAGTGCTTTAGCAAACTTTCTTAATATTATAAGACATTTCCATAGATTTCCCTCCCAAAAAAACCATGTTTAGCACAGGCAGAGCCACAGGCACAAGCTAACACACTCGATAACCTCTATAATTATCATTCTCACTATTATTTTCACTTATAAAATATATCAACCTTTTTAAAGAAATGACACAGCACCATCTGGTCCAAACCAAGCAAGGCTTGTACCAGATTTATATAAATACATATGTCCTTGTTATACATTAGTTATACCGGGCAAACATTGTTAACTCGTTTTTGAATTCATCCTTTACAAACACGAATCTTTCACCTATAATATGAGTGTACATAGAAAACACAAAGATTGGAAAGACTGGTTCACAATGCTGTTGCTTTATACTGAGACCAATCTGGCAAGAAACTGAATAGAAAGTCTTTTAAAAACATCATAAAAAATACAATTACAATTTAAGCAATCACAAAAAATTTAAAGCTATATACAGTCCTATGGATTTTTCTCATTCGTCTCATTCTCATAGACTAAATGTCTGAAATATTGTAATATGCTTTTTTACAAAGTTGTTGTTTTATAAAAGATTTAAATTTACTTATGATAGCTTTAGAATATTATTAGGAACTTAGTTGTAAAAGTGTATACATTGCCTTATAAAAGAGTTACTAATTTTATAGATGTATATCATGCACCAACAACTTATTTTTATTTCTACTATTTACTTTGCAAACATCACTTTTAGCTGAAACTATTGATATTTTAATTTTCATATATGTTTGCTAAAGTAAAAATATTTACTTCCCTAAACCTATTTCTCAGAGATATTCTAGATCCTAATTTGTAAATAGCATGAATTGCCTGTTTTTGTAACACAAATATTGTATTTACATCAGCAGTGCTACCCCACAATAAGATGTCATTAAACTATGGAAATAGCTAAAATATACTATTTTTGCAGTGTCATAATCGGTCAATTATCTTATTTTCTTGATTGCAAACACAGCAGAGTTAAGTTTTTTGGCTAGGTTATGCTAATGAGGACTCCATTGAAGTTTTGAGTACAGTTTTATGCCAAGAAAGACTGTTGAATTAACAAGTTCTAATTGCTTGCCATTAATATTAGTACATGTCTGGATCTGACTAACATTTGGAAAGTAAATTTAACACATTTGGTTTTTTTGTCATTAAGAAACAAATTATTAGCGTTAAACCAAATAACAATCTTAGAATGGCATTATTTAAATCATCATAACATGTCTGTTGTCTCAACTTTAAAAAGTAAAGAGGTGTTGTCAACAAATAAGAAAATGTCTTGGTTTTTAACATGATATGTGAGATCATTAATATAAATAAGAAATTGACAAGGACCTAAAATTGAGCCCTGAGGGACTCCCATAGTGACTGCTGATCTCGGAGATCTTTCACCATTGAAATCTATTTTTTGTACTCTGCTACTCATGTAGGAGGTTAAAAGGTCGAGAGCTTTGCCTCTAATACCATACTGGACATAGTTAAATGCCTTAGATAAATCACAAGAGCATCATGCAAATTCTCCCAGGCGTTAAATAGTTGGAAATTGTATGGTGGCATGTTTAAGAGATATTGCAAAGTATCTCCTAACATTTATGTATGTGCTGCCATAACAAAAGTCCTTTGAAAATTAACCAGTAATATAAAAAACCAAAACAAAAATATTTAAATGATTCTTTAATTTCTAAATTTTTTTTTATTATACCACTGGTAGCAAATATGTTTACGGTCTGCCTGCGGTCACCAAAGCTTGCAACACCAGGGGTATCACTTGTGTATTACGAGCCTTCACAAATCTAATAACTTCTTTCTTGAAGAACCCCATACTGTAGACCTTGGCAGGGAGCTCATTCCACAACCCAAGCATTGGCGAGAGGAAGTTTCTCTGTAACCGCACTGTATGCGACCATTTCGGTTCTAAAGTGTGAGAATGAATTCCCTGCTGATGGCGAGTTGTGCAATAGTAGAAAGTAGCCATGGGCTTCTTTTCAAACAATTTTTCAGAACACATTCCATTGTACAAGCAGTAGAACACACACAGGGAGTCAAATTCTCTCCTCCTCCTCAGTACGACAAGTGAGTTAGGGATCGCGACGATTCGCGACAGCTCGTGGTTGAACCGAGTTAAGAGTGCCAAGCTGGTATCCGGGTGCACCCGCCCAGAGATAGCAGCAATACTACATATGTTGCCCTGACGCCAAGTACTGCTTCGCTCTGTTGAATACACCAAGTTTTTGGACTTCCCCATACTATGTTTCCTCTTATAAAGTCCTGTCCCTCTGGAAACTTGTGTCAAGTCGAACAAGGGGAAGCAAAATCCAGTCTATATGACTTGAGGCTGGAGTGCCACAAGGCTCAATTCTTGGACCAGTTGTCTATTATATCTTGCGACAGCATAACCCTCAGTAAAACTTGGGAAGGGAACCCTTCCACACTTACTGTTTGAAGTACCTTGGCTTCCACCTCGACAGGCGCCTTACGTGGAAGTATCACATACAACATATAAGAGACCAGGTCAATTACAAATTTCTTTCCATACTGGCTCATGGGAAGTAAATCAGTTTTATCTATTGAAAATAACTGTTAATTTACAACTTAGTGCTTTAACCAATTTGGACGTACGGAATCTAACTTTGCGGCGTCACTAGCAAAAGTAACATACTATGCGTCTAGCGAGTGCCTGATAACATCTTAAGAACAATTTGTAACGCTCCTTGGTTTACGAAGAATTGTGAGATACATGACTATCCTGAAATTCCGAATATACCTGAACGCCCAGACTGGCTTTGTAGGGTTATATCGGACCAAGGTTTCCATTAAGACGAAAATTCCATAGTGTGGTAAGAAAGCTCGAAGAGGTGCGTGAGTACAGAATATAACTCAGGAGCACACTTTTTAACTGGCCCACACAACTTATGAATGTAGAGAAAGCAACTCTCAAATATCTAAAAATCAACAACATTCTTTACCAAGCTAATTTTTTCATTAGATCTTTTAGTATCCATAGCAACTAGTAATTAGCTTTATTTAAATCTAACGACATTTTCAACCTTGTCACTTTCCTATTGAGCCACAAGAGAATGAACTGCAGCAGTAATTGCAATTCACCATATGAGCATGAAAGTTTTTTTATTCTAGCACCGAGGTGTCAAACAGCTTTATACCTAGGGATGCTTGAAACACCACGGGTATTACTTATACATTGCCAATCTTTTAAATTCTACTACTACTACTATATTGTAGTCCTTAGAGAAAACCTTCAGAGGAAGTTTATTCTACAACTGAAGCATTAGTGGGAAAAGCACAGTGTGTGACCATTAATTAAGGCTTAGAGCACCAATGAACTGAAATGACATATTTCCCTGCCGATGGAGTGTTGCAGTTTTAAGATATTTTATATAATATCTCTTTGTATCAGAGTAGTGTATTACTAAAGCTTAGCATCAGCATATATTTCATTTTGATGTTTATTTCAGCAATATGTGAGTTATGTGGTCGTGTTGGTCGTCGTCGCCAGTTCTATCCAAGGAACAATAAGTTTTGTTCTCTACGATGCAACGCCAGCAACAGTCGTAGGCGCATTTGTAATTGGAGGTTTAAGCTGATGGAAGGAGCTGAACATATGGCGGGTTTGATACCATTGGAACCCTTGCCACAGCTGCAGCATTGGCAAGCTACATTGACTGATCTTCAAGTAATTACAGAACACTTCATTTTGTATTTTCACACCTTCAATTAATTTACTAGCAGTAACACAAAATATATAAATCATTAGGGTTCCATAGTTTGAGAATGATTGTTATCTGATTGTGTAAACAGATTATGTTTACAATTTTTGTAATGTTTTTTTAATACATACACAAGTTTAAGACATCACAAAACTTGAGCTTTGGAAGTTTACCTGAGAGGAAAAATTACTTTTTATCTTAAATGAATATTATCCTATAAAATATGAACCTGAGGGGAAAAAGCACTTTTTTCTTTCATGCATTTTCAAAGACTTACTTAATGAAATCCTACACAATGGAGTAAGCAAAGAATATTTTTTCCTATGTTTCCATGAAGAGCTACCGTCAAAATCGTTCTGGTAGAGATGTCAAGTGCAATATTGCATCTCAAATTGATGATGATTGTTTTTTAATTAATAATAATGTTATAACTATGTAATTATATAACAATGATAAATACTAGAGATATATTAGTTTGTGTTTGAGGGGTACTGGAAGTACAAACGTAAGCCAGAAGTGAGACACCCCTGAGTTTTTTTTGGATAATGCAATTTTTGTATGAAGTGTCCAAGGTGTGCCGCATTCACAAAAGTTTTGCCACTTCAAATCATGAAAGTCTGTACCTTTTTGTGTGTTGCAGTGTCCATTATAAACCTGACCTCACCCACTGACGACATTAATGAGAATCTATTCATCAGCTAATTTCTCATTTGCATGTTAAAAAAATTAGTGCTTTCTTTTTGAATATTATTTGAACCCAAAAAGCCTAAAAAAATAAGGCTTGTTATTATAATCATAAAAAATTGTGGGTAACAATTTGATTTTTTTTGTAGGCTGGTCCTATAAAACAGTCGGCGGCATTGATTGCTAACAGCTACGAGTGGAAAGATGAATTGTTTGGCTGTGATTTCCTTGCTGCTCCAGTGAGTTTGTTTAAACATGCCCCTCTTAACGAAATGTGGGACAATACCTTTGAGGGCATGAAAGTTGAAGTCAAAAACACTGATTGTGAAAACAGTTCAGAAAAACTTAGTGATTACTTTTGGGTGGCTACTGTTTTAAAAGTAAGTGAAATACCTAGGTTATGTAAACTTTACACGACAATCAATTTTATAGTCATATTTAGTTATTTTTGTATTCATCCATTTTATCACATTTATCCTTTAGTCACATTCATAAACACAGTTGTCAACTAACACTTTTGGTTGTATGCTTTTCTACATTTCTACAAGTATCACCTCTTATACATAGTAATCAAACGAACAAGTTTACGCAGAAAGTTTTTCAGGAATTACCAAATAAAGTTTGATAATGATAATATGATTCGCATTCAAAGATGTAATATCAATTATGTAGTCCTAACTAACTAGACAACACTGCACTGCGATGGTCAAAAGGACTACATGGTTAATGTGTACAATGGCGGACTTAATGCCATTCGGCATTCTCTACCACCCAACCATGGAGCCCAGCAGATATTTACTGGTGGGAATTTGATAAAAAAAAGAAAAAAAAATAGTTTGTAAAATTTAAGTATCTAGTATAATAAATATGGTGATAGTATAAATATATAACTACTGTTATAAATATGGTTTAATATTTATATCAATATTATATTTGAAGAATGAAGTGTATTTACTAAACCCGAATCTTTTGATAATGGTTAAGGTATTGACATACACACGTTTTCGCTCGCGTAAATATGTTATTAATAAATTTGAGGCGGCTTGAAAGCAGAAGTCCTGCCTAAGTCGTCGTGGAATCGATGTGCGTAAAGAAACATGTTTTTATCCCATTATTTTTCGACTTTTGTTTGCATACCATCCAAAAACTAATGACCAGAATTTTGCAGAAGAACTAACTTAGGACCTAGGGAGAAGTTTTGAGGCAGCATAGCTTGCAGAGAGCCTAGTTTTATTATTTTTCTCTGTCTATGAAAATGGGTATTCATGATTTATGTAGATAGGTATAGGTAACCCTAGAAGTCAGAAAATGTCATACTTTTGGTTATTTCAACAGTGTATAACATATCATATTAAATATTTATAATATATAATTATGTAATATTTTATATACATACATACCTATTATATATTTTTCAGGTGAAAGGGTATATGGGACTGTTGCGATACGAAGGTTTTGGTAGTGATGATTCCAAAGATTTCTGGGTAAACTTGTGTTGTTCGGAAGTACATCCAGTTGGCTGGTGCGCAACGCGAGGCAAGCCTCTAATACCGCCTAGCAGTATTGAAGACAAGTACACTGATTGGAAGAAGTAAGTTATTGCTGGCTGCAACTTAAAAACAAAAACGACTAAGTTTACATTACCGTTAACCTTTCATTAAAAATTTATTCATACCGAAACTTAAGTAAAAGAAATCTGCATTAGCTAAGCATTTAGGTTAAAAATTAAGATTGACATGTTTAACTGCTATAGGAAAATCATCTCCTAGAGCAGAGGTTCCCAGACTTTTTTTTTCGTTCCGGTGGACCCCTTGCAGCTACATTTCTACCATATTCCCAAAACTCGACAAAATCTAACTATGGAAATTTGCGTTGCGGCTAAGTTCCAACCACGTATTAATAGTTTTCGAAAAAAAGAAGTGAGGATTGATTGGTTAATTAACTAATCCATTGTATGGAATCACATTTTTGATTGACCAGCTTTACTTTTTTGACATCCTCTGACAGGATAAGAAACCAATCAATTCTCACTTATTTCATTTAGAAAACTCCCCATTCGGAGGTGTAAAAATAAAAAGAAAAATAGTATATTTTTTTGTATTGTATATTTATTCAAATATGTAATTATTACACTATTATATTAATTATTATTGTTATCACATTTTTATTATTTTTAATTATTTATTCATTACTTTGATGCACGTTACGGATACGTAAAGACGCGTGCAATTTATGAAAATATATTTAATTAAGTCATTTAGCATTAGGAAACTGAAATATTTACAATCATGCAGGTCAATCATAATGTTAATATGAACCTACCACACGCATACATTACAAATATACTTATTACAACATAAAATAAAAGTATGTATAACAAATAGGCAGGTCAATACTTACTTTTTCTGACACTGGCAAACACTAACATTAATTTTTTTTAAATTTTATCTTTTCGAAATCTTTTATCATCGAAATTTTTATTTTAACAAATCTATTACAGGTTTTTAGTGAAGCAGCTAACGGGAGCTCGGACCCTTCCAGCAAATTTTTATACAAAATTAAACGACAGCATAAAATCGAGATTCTCTATAGGTTCTGTCATGGAAGTTGTCGATAAAAATAGGATATCACAAGTTAAGGTTTGTAGACATTTCGATTAAGTAGTAGTAAACTTACTGAAAAAAAAAATACACTTAGGTACCTAGAAAGATATTTGGTTAAAAAGTAAACCCTCACACAAAAACTTCTTATTGATATACAAATTGCTTTTTAAGGCTGGGCTGCACTTCTAACTTTGACGTTAATAAGCCGTCAAAATTGGGTGATTGTATGAAAGTTTGGATAGTCAGCTCTTTTTAAACTTAACTGGCCCGTCAAAATTCTGTAAATCACTAACAGTCAGTTATTATTTATTACTTTAAAAATGGCTGACAGTAGAAATTTTTATACAATCTCCCATTTTTGGTTCTAAGTTTGTAATTTTTATGTCTCTGTTTTGTTTGTTACTTTTAGAACATTTACAAACTAATAAACAGCTGTAAGAAATAATTTTGACGTTTTATGAGTTTCTTTTGTGTAGGGTTTTTTTTTACTTGTCGCCTTTATTAAGAACGCTGTGAGTATTAATAATATACAAAGTCACTTAACATGAAACTATTTTACTTTTTTGTATGGTAATACCGTAACTTTATTGATTTTTTCCCGCGTACTTCGTCACGTATTTTTTTGTATTAAAATGTATTGATTGCTTTATTTATTGAAGAAAGAAATAATAAAAAGTTGCGTTTATTGCACTACGGGCGTATTACAAGTTCTTAAAGGTTAGTTTATTTTTTCTTCTTCAATTAATCGTTTTGTTAAAAGTGAGGAAACCACTGGGCTATGGAACATGACTGTCGCTTGTTCGCGAACGTTCTTAGTGTTTTGACATAGCTAGAGTAGTTTTTCTGATTTCCACAAGGTCAGAAAAGTTATCCAACACACGATAAATAAACGCCGTTTTGTGAGTGACACGGATCTTGGTAAGTAAGTAAGTAGTGCGTCTCTTCCGCGTCTGTTCCATACGTAAGTAGGTAAGAGCCGCATATTAAAACGAAATTGTTCCTTATTGCCCTATCAAAAGCGTGCCGTTTCGACCAGTGTACAAAGACATCATATTACACTATTGAAGCATACTAAGAGACACAGTTCCACGTACAATAGGCGCTAGCATGTGATCGCACTTTGAAAATCTTGGCTTTTTTGTCGGTATAAAATTGAAATATTTATTCAGAACTATGAAATTAGCAATAAGTATATAATATCTTGGTTATATTAATATATATTTTATGAAATATCAATTATTATTTTTTCTTACTGTTAAATAGCCAACTTATTATAATATTAGCAATTCCACTAAATTAAGGTTTGAACTATAGGTATCATATATTTTTTTTTACATTAATTTTTTCACGTCTAAAAGTGTACTCAGGACTGTAACAAAATTAATAAAATTCTTGCAAACTTAACTGGTTCGGGTATGTCATCACCTCAACAACAGAGTAATCAAGCTTTGAAGTTTGTGGTTTAGTGAAAATTCTGTACTAAAACACGGACGCGAAGTAGGAAATATTTCGTTCAATGACCGGTCACTATTTGTCTCTGTTGCACGCGCATAATTATTTGCTGTCGCGCTCGCACAGATGCGATGACCGACCGCTGTCATCAGAAATTATTACTGTTTGACCACTGAACACAGATTAAAAAGTAAAAGGTCAATGTTCGAAATTCTTCCTGTTTCGCATCCGTGTAAAACTACCATTCTTTATTCTATAGTAACCTAATCAAAGCTTTAAATTTTCTGAAAATTTAAAATGATTATTTCTGGGTACAATAACAGGTGTATACATCTAATTTACTTAAATTATTTCGAAATGTTTAAGCTTAGTTTTTTTTCTCGTTTTACAGATAGCTAGTGTAAGTGAAATTATAGGAAAACGGCTACATGTTAAATATTACGACAGTACGCCAGAAGACAATGGTTTTTGGTGCCACGAAGACTCACCATTAATTCATCCTGTGGGATGGGCATTTAGGATCGGTCATCCGTTAGATGCACCTCAAAGTTACTTGCAAAGGGTAGCAGCAGGAAGATTATTACCGAGCGATGCAACCCCTGATATGTTTTATAAATATCCAAGCAATGAACCTCCATTATTTTCTGAAGGGATGAAGTTGGAGGCGATAGATCCTTTGAATTTGTCTGCAGTTTGTGCTGCAACAGTTATGCAGATATTGAATGAAGGGTACATGATGATAAGGATAGATTGTTATCCGGCTGATGCTTCAGGCGCTGATTGGTTTTGCTATCATCAAAGATCGCCGTGTATTTTTCCAGTTGGCTTTGCAATGGCGAATGACATTACACTTGTACCTCCCCAAGGGTAAGTAGATTTTTTGTTAGTAAATATATTAGAATTAAGATGTCATATTCCGATTGTTTTGTTGGAAAAAATCAAAAATAATTATAAATCATCCTTTGTTTTTAATTTCGGCCACGTTTAGCGTATGTTTGAGTGGCGTTACTTTTAGACTTCATTCAAGTAGATTAATGTTACCCTAATACTAATTGGTATATAAATGTCTGTTTATTATTACTTTACGTCGCAATCGTTTTTGTCACAAGAATAGGTAAAGGGTGGGAGGACATAAGATTCTTTTATAGGTATCCTATTCCCGTAGGAACTAAGTATCCACGGGGATAGTTTTTCTGCCGTTGAAACCGCGGGCACTAATGGTTCACGTCGCAACGGAGCCACAGGGTGACTTCAGTTTTAGCACAAGAATAGCTGGATGGATTGAGGACATAGAATGCATTTCGTCCCTGGTGAACTATGGCCTAAGCCTCCTTCTTCAAGGAAAAACCTGTGCCCCATTATACGCCCCATAATGGCTGAGGCGAAGCGAGGGGTTAATGTAAAAATTCCTGTAAATTTGGCTCTCATGTAGACAATTTTCTTTGACATAAGATATTATTAATTACTATTGAAAATTCATTCAAGAAATTTTGCAAACGAAATCGCGGGCTACAGCTAGTTTTGCAACACTTTGTACTTTAGATAACTGATCTTTATTTAAAAGTAACTTTATGAATCGGACGTTAGATTTTCAAGTACAGACTTCAGTTGGGAGCAATACCTAGCGCTGTGTGGTGGCAGCGCGGCGGGTCGCGAGTCATTTGCGGCGCGCGGTCACGTGGTCTCCCATGGGTTTGTTGCCGGCATGCGAATAGAGTGCGCCGACCTGATGGACCCGCGGCTTGTCTGTGTCGCTACCATCGCCAGGGTAGTCTCCGATCTACTCAAGGTAAGAAATATTCAACAGGAAGATTTTTAATTTTTTTTTTGTCGCCAGGACGCAAATAGAACTTAAAAACAAAGTACGGTTTTTATTCAAGTTGAATTAAGTAGCACTTTTTAATCTTGCAATTATCTCTTAAACCTATATACTTTAACTACTGGTTCGGAATAATTTTACTAACTACAAGAGAAGACTAGATCAGAGTGCGCTGACTTTTTGAGATAGGTATTGTTTGCATCGCCACCATCTCTAGATAAGTTAATATTCAAGGCAAATTACCGATGACTACTTTAAAGTTTTCACATAGATTTGTGGCCGCCATGCACATCGATTGCGGTTTGCTTTGTTACCATCTCCAGAACAGTCACACATAAGTAATTTATTTTGTATTTTTAGCCACGAATCACGCGGTGTTTCGTATGAGTTGGACAGTCAGAGTGGTATAAGCGTTAATAGCGCTGTGTGATTGTTAAAGGTACACTTTGACGGTTGGGGCTCGGAGTACGATCAGTGGCTGTGGGCGCACAGCACGGACATGTACCCGGTGGGGTGGTGCCGCGCTGTCGGGCACCGACTGGAGGGCCCACTGCAGCCGCCGCCGCGAGCCCGCAAGCCACAACCGCGTCAGTGCCGGCGACGACGCCGCCCCGGTATGTGATATTTGAACAGGGCCCGATCTAGTTTTTTTAGCCGCTCCGGGTAATAACATTTGCCGCCTTTTAAAATTCCACCTATTAAGTATTGTTTTGTGTTATTTTAATCTTTAAAAGAAACATGTTCCCTTGTCGATGTAAATTCAAGAAATTAAACCGGATAGTTTAATTATAATACATATGAAGGCGATACTCCTATCATTACATCGTCCTTATTTTTGCCGCTCTAAGAATTTGCTCAGCTTGCTTTTCTTGAAAAACAATTTAATAGGGAAATTCAAAACCGCCCTAGCTATAATTGTACTTATATAAAATATTTCGTAACAATAAAATGGCAAACATTATATTTGCATGCATTTTGAATTTACTTTAATTTCAGGTGCGAAAATAATCCCAAGCCATCCAATTTCAACTGAAGAAAGTTCACAAAATTCTGATATAGGAGACACTAAAAGCGATACGAAGAGCTTATCGCCACCAACAAGTGTTTCAGAAGTCCTAGATTCATTCCATATGGAAGTAGAACACGATTCAGATCATACAGGAGGCCACAATCTGTTATCAGATAATACTGGGCACCCAGAACACATGTTGCAAGGAAACAATATGTTACCAAGAAACAATGTGCAACCAGGAAACAATGAGTTACCAGAAAACGATGTGTTACCTGGAAACAACGTGCTACCAGGAAACAATGTGTTGCCAGAAAAAGTGCCCGAGGAAATGCCGGCAGATTTTATGGCAACTGATTCTGTAGCTCCAAACCCTGTGGTAACTGACATGGAAGTTGAAGACCCAAAGCCTATATCAGAGGATACTGAAGAGTCATCCAGCCATAAAAATGACGAAGAGGAGGAAATTTCAGTTAGTAATACTAATATTATAAATAATGTGAAATCGAGTTTGTCTCTCATCATTATCCCATTATTAGTAAAAAAAATTAAACGAAAGTTGTTCATTAGGTAAAATTAGGTAATATATTAATTATTTTTTTTGCAACATTTATTAGAATCTAACAGAAGAAGGCATGTTATACCAGTTATTCTTGCTTTCATAAAACCGGGCTGAATCTAGCGAATATTTCACACATGTCACCATACAAACACAAAAATACCCGAGTTTTAGCGGATATTTAAAATTATATCTGTCCTTGGAATTCAAATTCTAAATTCATTCATTCATTTTTTTACAATAATATACAAAGAAAGAGCTGTGGTTAATACGTAGTAAAAATTTAAAAGACAACCTACTTGTAGCCTTTTTAGCCTTAAAAATAATATTACAATAAAATAAAATTTTGCCTTACATTTTAAGGTCTAAATAAAAACAGCGCAAGTTTTTTGTTGCTCATAATATTCAACAATTTAGGTTTACATACATAACATCACGCCTGTTTACCAAAACGATAGGCATAGACCAAAGAGTGCCACTTGGTATAATCCTGGCACACTTCTTTTGCTTTATCTACAGGCATCAATGCTTTCATAAACAACATAAGTTTTACGTAAAGCTATGTCTGTCGCCGGCTTTATATCACTAAGTGGTATAAAACAAAATTGCTGCCGCCTGTCAGTATCTCCGCGAACTCCTCTTAAACTAGTCTCTGGGTGGTTTAGATTAGTTTAGATTCACAATTAGACCCGGTAGGAAGCGCTGCAATCGGGTGCTGCAACACATCAATATCAAAGGTAGAACGTCTACCGGGTTAGCTAGTTAGATATAAAAACTGTGTTACCAAAGATCAACCATCCTACCCACCGGAATTCTAAAAATAGTATTTATAATAACTTTAACGATTCAAAAGTGTTTGTAAACACCAATTTAAATGGTTTAGAGTTTGACTTGAAAATTATATTTGTCTTTGTCAAACTTTTAAAGATGAAGCGATTTTAGTCGCACGCCCATACTAAATACGATTAGTGGCGCTTCGCAGCGTGCTTCATACTTACGAATTTTTCACTTCCCTTTTGACTTTTACTGATCAATCACTGTGAAATTTTGAACACGGTTTTCAGCCAAATATTTCTGCATGTGTTTTCGCGAAGTCCTTAAAATGATTTTATTATAACTTTCTAATTCTACCTGTATAACTTTAATATAAACAATTTAATAGAAAATTGCTAACTGCAGACCTAGATATTTATTCCTGGAACAAGTCTTCAAAATTTCACAGTGTTTAATTAGCGCCGTTATTATTTTTACGTTCTAAAGGTACATCTTGATTTCTTTTTTTGCAGACCAGCCCAACGGGATCATCACAAGACTTCAGTCAAGCTCCAGAGCCATCCCCAGCAATCCCATTCAACTCGGACAAGGTGATACCTAGACTAGTCAATAATACTACTGTGCCCTTAGAAATATTAAACTCGGTCGACCCTGAAAATTGGTCCACCGCTGACGTTGCCCGATTTCTCACGGTCAATGATTGTCAACCTTATTGTGTTAACTTCACCAGCATTACGGGAGCAGCCATGCTCCAACTGTCTAAGGATGAAATTATATCACTTTTAGAAATGAAAGTTGGACCATCCTTGAAAATATTCGATTTAATTCAGCAGTTGAAGTGTAAAATAAAACAACCCCAATGTAGATTACCTAGTAGCTTTAAGTAGTATTTAAGTTGTGTAGATATGTTTGATGTGAAAATGGCCTTATTGGGCAGTGATTTTTTTTGTGGAAAATTAAGTTTGCAGCTTTTCTGGTTATGACACGGTTTTATTTATTGTGTGGTTTACTTTTTAGTCTGTATCAAATTAACACTTTTAATAGATGATTCATTCATGCGTTAAAATAATTTAAGTTTGTAATAAGCGCCATTAAGCTGCGTTTATACTCGAGGAGATGCTATAAACAAACGTTGCCGTGCGCGGGAAGCTCTGTTCCAGCTATAGCACGGACGCAGAGCACAAAGAATTTAGTACATTGACCTTTTACTTTTAAGCCTGTGTCAGTTGTCAAAATAGTAGTAATTTCTGATAACAGCGGTCGGTCATTGCATCTGTGCGAGCGCGACGGCAAATAATCATGCGCGTACAACAAATACAAATAGTCACCAGTCATTGAACGAAATTCTTCATGCTTCGCGTCCGTGCTATAGTGTCTTAAGTGAACTGCAGCGCATACACTGCAATTGTTTGAAACGGGCAGTGTCTCCTCTAGTTTGTAGTACATATTGGCTTAATAATAAACGATAAATAATTGAAAAAAGTTAGAGTGAATGGATACGTAAGAGTTTTTAAAATTATGCTCATAGTTAACTTTTAATATTAAAATTTGTATTAACCTATGACATCGCTCGTGTTAGACTTAGGGACGCGAGCAAAGCCGCGAGGAAAAGTAAAGTATTATAAACCCTTTTTAGTGGTTTTCATATTAAGTAATAATTAGGCAATAAGAATCATGGTGCCTAGCTTGCTGATGAAACGTTTTATCTATTGTGATTGTATTATAATTAAAATAATTCATAAATTAATCGATACTTTCCTAATATTATTTACGATTTTATTACTTTTATTATTGCCGATTATCTCATTATTTTAAAACATAGTCATATAAAAGTTTATGTGTATGTACTTAGAAATATATTTTAATGATCTTATACAAATATTTTAGGTTTAATTAGAATTAAAATAAATAAATCATATTTATAAAAAATGTTTAACAGCCTATCATAAAATTAATAATAATAAAAAATAATAATTCTTATCGATACAACAAAGGTTCTAGTTCACATTTAATAACGACTATGTACATGTAAATTAAAGATTAGTAAAAAATAAAAGAAAAATACAAGGCGTAGTATTATGTATTTATATAAAAACTATCAAAGGTACAATAAAATTTTACTGATTTAATATGACCATAGTCAATATGTATTAGTCATTTATTATAAAATTGTACCCCACACCAGAGATTAAAACAAAAAATCATGGTATTATTCAGTGCTAGTATGCGATGCGATGGAGTTAGTTATTGTAGTCTTTTGCAAATTAGTCTCTGGTGTGCGCAAGCTTTAATGCATGGCAATACATTAAATAAAGACCAGTGGGGTAACTCGTAACAATCGATTTCAAGTTTTCTGTAAATTTGATATCAAATACATTTTTAAACTTTTTATGTGACGAAATCAACATGCTAGCTTTTAAATCTCTTGTTGGTATTTAAACACAATAATTTTGAATTATATTTAATTGTAATCGGGTTTATTGTCTTCAGCGCCCTGCAATAAATAATAAATATTTGAAATAAGATGAATATTAAACGCCAAAATAAGTATTCTTTTCATTTCTGATAAGGTTTTGTAAAGTAATCGTATGTGTCATACACATTTAATATGCATAGTTGTATAAACTAAAATGAATTTTAATTTTGATCTAAGATACCTATACAATTTATTATCGAATTGTCAAATATCACAATTTGTAAGATAAAAAGACCATTTATATTATAAAATTTTTCATTTAACTATGCACCGATCAGGTGTTTTTTTTTAACTGTAATGTGATGAATTCAAGTTTGCCTTTTTAGTGACTTAAAACTAATATAAGGCCGTTGCCAGTACGCTGTGTGTTGTAGGACTTGGAACTGGCTTAAAAAATAAATACATATGCAAAAATTACTATCGAAGTTTGTTTATACATAAAAAATGAAAATCCAAAGAACAGAGATACCAAATGTAAACAAATATAAAGCCTTGTCGACAACGTGCCTCTGCGTCCACCAATGCGTAAGAAAGAAATAATAGTATTCTGTAACTTTATATTTATGTATTCCCTCTCTTTGGCATTTTATATATATATTTTGATAAAGATATTTATATATATATATATATATAGTTTGACTATGCACAATGACAACAAGGTTACAAAATCTATTAAAATAAACGATAGAGCAGCGTTTATAAACTTTTAGGGGGTCCTTCAATTCATGTCAATATCATCATCTTATCAGTTTATATCGATCCACTGCTGGAAATAGCCTCATCTAAAGCGCGCGCCATTTCTCCTAGTCCTCTGCCTTCTGCATCCAGCTACCACCAGACACGCTTTTAAGGTCGTCGGTTCACCGAGCCTGAGGGCCTCCCACGCTTCGACTTTTCATACGCGGTCTCCACTTTAGGACACTTCTGCTCCATCGGTAACGGTTCTCCGCAAGACTTCAGCTTGCTAATTCTGCGAGCTATGTTGGGGACTTTAGTTCTCTTCCGGATGTCCTTATTTCTGATAAGATCCCACAGAGACACTCCGAACATAGCTCGCTCCTTTGGTGCTGTGCGACTTTGAACTAATGGACCAGCCCTGCTGTAAGTGTCCACGTTTTGGCGGCGTAAGTCATGACAGGTAGAACGCACTGGTCAAAGACTTTCGTCTTTAGACTCAGTGGTATAAGCGACCTGGCGACGTGAAGACTTCACGAAGCTTAAAAAATGCTGCCCACCCTAGCTGGATCCTGCTATCGGCTTCCTTCTCAAAATTTGTTCCGGCCCAGTTGGATTTTCTGTCCTAGTTACACATAATCCCGGACTACTGGACAAGTTTCTGAAAATATCTTCTAGCGCGTTGTTAAACAGTTTCGAGGATATGACGTGCCCCTGTCTTACACCTCTACGCAGCGGAATGGCACTTGTCTTATGGACCTGGGACTGGATGGACATAGCAGCACCTCAATATATCACCAGTCTATACAACATCGTTGCTCAGATATGTCATAGTTAATGTCTAAAAAATTAAAAGGATAACATGTTCGTTATTTTTCGATAACATAAATGTATTCCTATGCGATCGCATACAGGAACAGGACCGGGCCCCTTTGTTTCAGGTACCTGTAATCTTCTTCAGACTTTTCCATAAGTAATAAATGGGACACATATGTGTCCACTTCAGTCCAGCCAGATACACTACACGCAGGACGTCAGTGGTTGGAAAGGGGCTTGCATCCACATTGAAATGTGGCCCTCCACTAGTCCTTCTGGGGTTCATTTTTCTAAATAAGCCTGGGGAATGTTATATTGTTCATTAAAAAACCCACAGGTTCAGCTTAGTGGTTAGTATCCTTTACTAATACTATTTTTTATTTTTCTGGAGAAATGAATCCCTATATTTTTATTTACATAAAATATGCATTTAACGCTATGAGGTTTCTAACCACAGTACTACAGTAGCTTTTCTTCTTATGTTGTACTAACCCTAATATTGAATGGTAGTACAAATAATCTAAAGAAGTTTAATTGGATATTGTCTGCTACCAATACACGTCCCTGTTTGTGTTCAGTTCATGTAACATTTGTCCCGTAATTAACCTGAAACATACAATTTTTAAAAAAATATTAGCTTTAAAAGGTCAAAGGTGAATTTTATTCGCACAGCAAGTGTTTTGTACAATATTAAGAGTGCCAACGCATGACTGAGAAAGCGAGATATACTTATAAATACAGAACTGAGTGCAACCTGGGCGTAGCGTTATTATGTTGCACTGGTAAGGCAAAGTATTCATTGGAGTGCTGCCGTGGTACGCAAAGGGATACTGTGCGACATCAAATCAATCGGTGTCTGCGTTGATTAACAGTAGGTAAGTACCTATTTTTTATATTATACGCAGAGGGTTGTAGAAAACGTACCTACTCTACGCCAAGCGATATGTAAGAGCTCCAAGAGAAAATGTGGGTTAAACCTTTTAATATAATGAATAATGAACATAAGGTTTAAATTGGAATAAAAAGTGTGACTTTCTTGCCCCACTTCACCTACTCCACCCCCGCTATCAACGGCTACGCCGGTTTCCGAACCACAGTGTCATGTTACCATATCTATTGTTTTTTCATATCGATGGTCTATCTATATACCAGAATTTATCATTCATAATCGATTCAGCGGTTTAGGCGTGAAAGCGTAACGAAACAAACTCACTTCACATTTATTTGATAAACGTTTGTGTTTGTCTTGAGCCTGGGTGTATTCGTATATGCTATGTATGTATTTAGAAAAAAGAGTAATATGTATGTATTTCGGATACTGTCTGAATCCATAACACAAGCTTTGCTTACTTTGTGGCCAGATGACACTGTGTGTAATGTCCAAATATATTTATTTATGATATAATATTAGGATTTACCCAATATAATCTTACCTCATGGTGTGCGTGGGCACAATAGTTGCGTATAGCGCGCAACATAATAGATTACCTACGCGTTGCGCGTGACAGTTGTAATACTCAGAGCACCAGTACGTTTCGCGCATGCAGCCCGCCATCTTGTCTACCTCATCTAAACAGAGATTTAAAATGGAAGCGCACGGCCGTAACACAAAGTTATTTAGTGGACGTAGCTTTTTGGTGGTAACAATTAGGACCAAAAAGCGTGACCAGCGTGATTTGACCCCGCCCGGACGGATCCCTATTTACCTAATATTTAAGCAGCCTTTTTATCAAGTAGTTTACCTTTATCTGCACCATTCGATTTGAGTTCTGGAGCCAATTCTCTTGCAGTGGTCACGTAGAAAGTTCGTAAGATGTCCAGCCGATGAGAAGCTGACATTCCTCGACTTTTCTGACTGGAGCTGTGTAAGTGACGAGACAAGACACATAGGCGCTTGCTAATGTTTACGACCAATAAGCTGGAAATAAAATATAATCTGTACAGTGGAAATTCTGTAACCGAGTTTTCGAGTTTATAACTAGCTGATGAATTTGGCATTACGGTGATGGCAAAGCAAACTAGTTAAGTTTGCAAGAATTTGATTGATTTTGTTACAGACCTGAGTACACTTTCTGACGTGAAAAAATATATGTTATAGTTTAAACCTTAATTAAGTGGATTTGATAATATAATAATTTGGCTATTAAAACAGTAATATCACGGACGCGAAGCAGGAAGAATTTCGTTCAATGACCGGTCACTATTTGTCTCTGTTGCACGCGCATAATTATTTGCCGTTGCGCTCGACCTCTGAACACAGGCTAAAAGGAAATTCTTCGTGCTACGAGGAAGCGTTTTTATGTTCGCGGAATGGGGGATTCACCTGCAAGACGGATACATTTTTCAGATCTTTCAATTAATGTATTTATACCCTCATAAAAAAAGTATTTCGAAATTCAAAGTATGCCGAAACTGCCTCCTTGAATTCATCATTGGTGGTAATTTTTTTACCCCGTAGCTCTTTTTTTAATTTTTGGAAACAGGTAATAATCACTCGGGGCTAGGTCCGGGCTGTAGGGTGGGTGATTCAAAATATCGAAGCCCACCTTATGCAGGGCAGCCAAAGCAACGCAGCTCTTGTGGACGAGCGCGTTGTCGTGCAAAAGCAGCACACCTTTCGTCATTTTTGCCCCGTCTTTTCTCTTTAATGGCTTCTTTTAGTCGCTCTAATATTAAAGCGTAGTATTCTTCGGTTATAGAAACACCTTTATCTTTATAATCGACCGATAATATTCTTTCCGAGTCCCAAAAGACCGTTGCCATGAGTTTTCCAGCTGACTGTCGTCTTCAAGGGTTTCACTTCCTTGTTTAAATAAACTGTGCCATTTGTACCATGGTTTTTCCTGGACAAGAGTTGCCGTAAACCAATGACATCTCATTCATTATGGTCGCAACTGATGTTCCTTGCTTGGTAAGGAACTTTATAACTGCACGATATTCGATTTTTTTTCATATTTCATTTATCACTTCCGATTATTTGATTGACGATAGCAATGAAACCTCGTATTTATACTAATTATGAGTCACTGAACATGTTAGGATCCTAATGAGCCTAATCACCCCCCTCCAACCCTCTCATTCCGCGAACTTAAAAACGCTCCCTCGTATTATCTTGATTCTTATTTCATCATATATATATTAATATGATCAAGTAAATTTGCTAATTTTATAGCTCTAAATAAATATTTGAATTCTATACCGACAAATAACCGAGAAAATCGTCATTTTCAACGGGCGGTCACGTGCTAGCGCCTATCTGTGTCCCTTTGTATGCTTAAATCCATAGTAATATTATAAATGCGAAAGTAACTTTGTCCGCCTGTTACCTTTACGTGCTTAAACCGCTGAACTGATTTAGATGAAAATTGGTATGGAGATAGTTTGAGTCCCGGGGAAGGACATAGTCTATTTTTCATCCCGGAAAATTTAAAAGTTCCCACGGGAGTATGTATAGCTTAATTCTACGGTCGAAGCGTAGCTGCAGCTATAGCAAACTTTTTTAATATAATCAAGGAGGTGCCGTAAGAAACCTATGCCGATAACCAAATTTAGGGCGTGCAGAGCCGCTGGCAAAAGCTAGTAGTGTATTTGTCTTTGTACACTGGTCGCAATGGCACGTTTTCTCTAGGGTATGCCATAGCTTCAGGGTGAATGCGATTCGGTTTTTTTTAAAAAAAAATTACTGTAACTTAAAACGCGTTATTATTATGCTCATATCGCTATTCATATTCACTCATAAAATTTAATGAATTATTAAATTACCAGATTAATTAGATGTATAAATTCAATAAAAACTACGGTTATTAAATAATTTTCTGGCATTTTAAAAACGATTATGCATTTTGCGCTTATCATGACAATAACGCGCTTTGAGCAGCAAAATTTTTACAATTATAGATATTTAAGGTAATAAAAAAATTGGCTCTACCATTTATAATCTATTCAGGTACGCCTGAAAGCAGTAACTAAAGCTATGAAAACAGGACACTGAAACTGAGCACCTACATTCACCTACAAAAAATGAATCTACTGCATAAATATCCCCATTCATCATTTAATTAAGTATGTTCGAAAATAATAACTAAAGCTATAACAGAATACTGCCAACAAAGAAACAAAAAACGTATGAGATTGACGTTCGCTTCATAAGTAATAAGTAACAATAGTCATTTCCATTCAAAATCTACTTAGGTACACGCCTGAAAACAACAACGGTAGCCATGCAAAAAAGAACACTGAAATAGAAGGCCGTCAATAAAGAAACAAAACTTAAATGTCTGAAATACTACCTTAAAACAACGAAATTATTTTATTGGTCAAACTCATAAAACTCATATCACCAACCTACATAAAAAAAAGCAACTGTTGGAATTCCGCCTACTACAGTTAGCTACAAAGAAATGTAACAACATCATGATCATCTATCACCTAATTCGGTATGCCTGTAAACTGTAACTGAAGCTATGGGAATAGGAAGCTGAAGCTGAACACAAAGAAACAAAAGAATCAATTGTTGGAAGACCTCCTTAAAAACAACGAAATTTTTCCTTGGTTAATTTATGATTTAATTAGGTATGCCTTAAAAAGGTACTTAAGCTACGGGGAACAAGACAACAAAACTGAAAATTACCGGTGAATAAACAAAACGCAAGTGCTGGATACTCCCACAAAAGACCGACGATAAACTTCACTTATTAACTCTACTTATGATAAACTTAGATAGGTAGCTAAAAAGGAACTGGAGCTACGATAAGAGGTTAAAGGAACTGAAAACAGTCAATAAATAATAATAACAATAACAATTGCTGCAATGTGCTACAATTTAATTGAGCCACGCGATCTACTATTTCTATTCTTTAACCTTATCAAGTACGACTGAAAATAATAAATGAAGCTTTCGAAAAAGGACACCAAAACTGAAATCTGCTATAATAATCTGAAACGTAAGTGTTGAAAGGCCGGCGCAAGACCGAATAAACAATGATCTCATCCATTCATGATCTACTTAAAAATTAGAAACGCCTAAAAAGGTAACGGAGATTATGGGAAGAGGGCAAGAAGAACGAAAAACTGCTAATTAAGGATCTTTAAAAAAAACCCAAACGCTGGAATTCTGCTTTAAAAGAATGAAACTACTATCTCAGTTTATGTACTGCTTAGGTATACCTAAAAACAGTAAAGTTAGGACAACAACACTGAAACCAAACAGCGCGAATAGTTTTAATAAAGCAATTGTTGGTATACCCTTTTTTACGAAGGGGGCAAACAAGCTAACGGTCCGCCTAATGGTTAGCAGGTACAGAAGAAATAAATCACTACATTTAATTATTAAATTAAAGCTTAACCTGATAAAAACCCAGGCAATGACATACTTTGGTACGCATGAGAAAAGTACCTGTGTTCATTAATATCTTCCATAAAAATGTATAAATCCCCTACACCCGACTACCAACCGTACGTCATAACCGACATATTTAAACGGTGCCTTACCTGACTATATGACCCTACTGAAGACACCTTCAACGGAAATGCCTTCCAAGGCTGCTCACCGCCGGCACACCGCCCGCTGCAGACATCACCAACCTTACCGAGCTCGCTAAAGACAAGAGGCTACACAAGACGCACCGCGACGCCGCGCGTATAATAATACAGATATCTGTAAAATACAGTACCTCCGCCACCGCACCGCTCCACTAACATCCATTTATGATTTACTTAAAAATTAGGTACGCCTAAAAAAGTAACTGCGAGTATGGGAACAGAACGAGAAAAACGAACAACTGTCAATGAAGAAAAAAAACCCAAACGTTGGAATTCTGCTACAAAAGATGGAACTACTATCCTATTCTGGACGCTAAATCAAGCCACCCGAGCAAGGACGTGTCACCGCCTACGAGCCCTTCACTCCGAGGGCAGAAAAGCCAATCCAGTTCATCCACCGCTACTGCAACCACCTACAATCTCCTACAAGTTTCCGACAGTTTTGCGAAGTCAACTTATGATTTACGCCTATAGACACCTAAGAACAGTAAAGCTATGGAAACAGTAAAGCTATGGAAACAGAACACTGAAACTAAACAGCGCAAATAGTATAAAAAATCTGGACGCTAAATCAAGCCATCCGAGCAAGGACATGTCACCGCCCACAAGCCCTTTATTCCGAGGACAGAAAAGTCAATCCGGCTCATCCACCGCTACTGCAACCGCCCACAATCTCTGCTGAAGTTACGAAAACAAAAGAAGAAAATATTTTTTTTTGCGCTGGCTATGTCCATTTACGAACTACGAGTACTATGGTAGGTATATCTAAGAACAATAACTGAAGCTTAGGAAACCAGTCACTGAAAATAAACACTGCCACTGGGGTAAAATAAAACACAAGTGCTGGAACACTGCAACAGTAAAACAATCCGTCACTGAATATTTAAATTTATGTTTAACCTAGTGATAAGCGAAACTAATCGAAAATGCCTTATTAACGACATAAACTGAATACCATTACAAGACAATAAAATGCATAAGTTGGAACGCCAGTCAAGCATCAAAGTAACAAGAGTTGTATCGCAAATTGGAAACTTCTAACGCCACGTTGATGTAAACCGAATAAGCTGGTGCAAATGAATACCATCAAAGAAGAATCAGAACACAGAAGAGTTTAGAAGCCAATACGCAGACCACAAACGGCAAAGCAGTCATTTTTCCCTTCTTGTATATATTAACACTTGTATATATTTATCATCCTGCTGGCTAAAGGGTGCTGGTACCGGTCGGCTCTATCCTTCCCACTCCACATTCCAGACTGCGAAGTCCCACACTACCTGCCCTATCTACTCCGTCTTACTGGTGTCTTGGGCAGAGGTAATAGGCACACATAGGAATGCCATGAGATGGACGGGACACTTCTAGAATCACTCACAAATGCGGACTGGAAGCGCCGCATACCTTCCAGTGGTTGAGGACCCTCCGTTTCTTCAATTACCACCTTTTTGAAAGTTTGCGCTGTTCCAGCCCGCAGTTTTGAGCACTCTACAGAACCCTCTCATCGACAGTTCTTTTCCTATGTGACCCGTTCCTTGAGTCCTTGCAGTGGAACGCTGGCTGGTAAGACGCTGGAACGGAACGGAACGGAACGGAATAAAAAAATTGGCTCACGTTTACCTTAATGGACTAACTTAATCGCAGTTGTTTCAAATGAAAATGGGCTTTGTTATATACATTTGAAATTATTGGGAAACAAACTTGCTACACGTAGAAAAAAGTGAACAGTTGTCACGCATTCATAAACAATTTTTAAAGTCTACAAATTTTATATAGTAAATTTAAATGAAAGATATTTTTATTTAAATAGGCCTTTTGAGAGCTCTTGTAATCGTCAAATGTTATCATAGTCATACTTCCGGTTGAAAATGTTGTTTTCTACTGAGAAGAGCCGGCAAGAAACACCATAGTTTCTCTTTTGAAAAAAATACAAGTATCTTATAATTCAATATAATTTAATTTAAATGTATATTTATATTGTACTGTACTTTTACACTAAATAAAGAAAAGCAACCACTCACCCTAAAACAGTAGATTCAAATGTGATGCTAAGCGGGAAGTTCCTTGGATAAATCAGCTTGGCTTCTTTTATAATATGTGCGTAACCTTCCCAACAGCGCAATACTATTTCATCTATCTGCGCCAATGCTGGCGTAGCACCACATACCACTACGATGTATACGTCAGCCAGCAGCTTACAGGTGACAGCTCTGAAAGCCACCTGAAGAGTAATGCAGCCATTTGTAGTGTCTGCCCTTTCAAGGAGCAAAGTAGGAAGTGAAGTTCAGCAAAAAAGAATAGACTAGTTACAGCCCAGTTAAAGTGATTCGTGGCTTTGTATGTATCACTGCAGATATACACAAATCTCAGATCGACATTCTTCATCTATTTTTGCTATTCGTATCATTTTTATGTATTAGGGTTCGAAAACAAATCCACACAGCTACATGCATGTGGCTCCATTTCAGTCATTCGACAACCACTACAGTTGAGAAACCTGGCGAAACGTCGGAAATGATAATAAAAATAAGCCAATGGATTCAACCCTTTATATGTTATACTTAATCATAAAAAATGAGTCATAGAATTTTATGTACTGTTTAAAGTTAAACACACTAGTGCATATTCAGATTTCCTCTTTTATATTTATATGGTTTTAATGGAAGTATACTTTTAAGATGTCAAACACATTTTGCATATTTTAACTCATAGCCAAAGTATTAAGAACTTACATTAGGACTCATAAGTGGCAGGTAGACTGGTGTGTCCCTAAGAGGGGCTCCATCCTGTACTGCAGTTAGAAGCAGCAGGAGACGAGCTTCTCTGGGATCCAGCTCAGAGAAGTCAGAGCTTGTGGCCACAAGATGCCCATGGATGGTGAGGCATGCCCAACGACCAGTAACACTTTCTGCATAATTATCTAAAGCTTGCTGAAATTGGATAGTCGATGTTGTAATATGATATAATTATGCACATTGATAACTTGTATTTCACAAAAACTTGATACTGGACTGAATATTAGCTATAGTAGCCGAAGAAGTTATTAGATTTTTAAGCGTTGGCAACGTGCGAGTGTTGCAAGCATCCATAGGCTGCGGTGACCGTTTGCCATCAGGCGGACCGCAAGCTTGTTTGCCACCTTTGTGGTATAAAAAAAAAAAAGGGTAATTCAGTTCTCAAAAAGAATCATTACACAAATCAACTAAGATAATAATGAGAACAAAGTATGTTAAAGGATAATAATACCTGTAAATGCTGTGCTTGGGGACATAGAACACTTTGTATAAGTTCTAATACAATTGCTGGATGAGAACTGCATATGGAATTTGGATCAAGTAACTCTAATAAAATATCCAAAATAGGGTAGCATTGCCGTAAGTCTCTTTTTATCTGGTCAATATTTTTTAAGCTTTCCAACTCTTTCTTGCCAATGTAAAATATCATGACATCATATATGCTGGACAGAAGAAGTTCTAGGTCGCATTCTAAACCTCCAGTTGCTAGACCTATTAATGTGACACTGAAAAAAAAAAATACATTTTCAATAGTTAGTTTAAATATACTTAACCCTTTTAATTTGGGATAGCAAGTTTATATATGATTTAAGTATATACATAATGCTTGTTAGTGTTCCCAGAAAAGTAAGTAAACTTTAAAAAAAAAACCCGGGCAAGTGCGAGTCTGGCTCGCGCACCGAGGGTTCCGAACAAGCTTATTATAGGTATGTAGATAGTTCTTCCATCATGAGATTAATTTTCATAGGTTTATGATTTTTTGGATTTTTACTTTATTTGTGATATAAAATCTTGCTTCTTGCCTTTCATGATTCTAGGTCAACGGCAAGTTCCCCATAGGTTTTGATTTATTTGTGTCACATTATGCGACCAAAATGACCGTATTTTGGACATATTTTTTTATTGCATTGTCTTAGAAACTTGTTTTTTTTACAACTTAAAGTGACCATAGACTTTAGTATTTGATATTAGTTTCAACTGGCAATCTCTACGCGTTGCACTAGTAGTGTGGGCGGCGCGGTGTGGGAGAGAGGTCACGCCCTGCTTTAGCCGAATACTTTTGCCAAGTATTCGGCTATTCGGCCAGGAAGCACGTAGAATATTCGGTATTCGGCGTGTGGCCAAATATACTATTTGTTGCAAGTCTTCTTTTTTACTTTTAGTTGTGATTTTATGGTTGGACTTTTGAGCATACCATATGCATTTAAACTGCCAAAAATTTCTATTGAGGCTTATTATTTAATACAAAAGTCGTAAATGGTTTACTAGCAGTGCCATCACACAACCAATTTTTAATATAAATTGTGTACACAACACATACTATCTAATATATGCACAGACTACTTCTTGTTAGGGCTTGCACGCAACCCTGCCTGACCATAAAAAAAGCTACTGTCTAATGTCTGTAGGTTGGTACCTAATTGGCACATATCTCTGAATATAATTCTAATATGTCTTACCTTTTGCAATACTCTTTCCATAATATATTTCCATTGTCAACTTGAGTATTGATCATTGTTAAATTATGGCATTTACTGAACATGTTTATACCATGTAGTGAAGCAATTGTAGAAAACTGAATCTAAAACATGAATGTATGAGTTTATTTGTTTTAAAGTTTTGAATAGCAACAAACTATTCAAGCTTTTATTTAAATGATTTAGCTATAAGAACATTCTTAACGATACCCCGGCACCCCCGGGGGATGGTTTTGGGGGTTCAAACTTCCCAAAACAAAACAAAATTTCCTTAATAGTTGAGGAGCGTTAAAGCAAAAAACCTATAAATCACTCATGTTTATTGTGAAAAATGGCAAAAATATGTGCAAATCTATGGTTTTCTAATTTAGAATGGAACAAAATGTATCAATCTATTAGTGTTGGAATCACTGTTTGGAAACCCCTAATTTCTACATTCGTGTTTGCGGTAGGTACCTGTTGAGATATGTATAAAAACAAAATGGATTTATCAGTTGTTGATCATACCAATTGGTTATATCGGTTTTTGATTAAATGCTGTAGGATATATCGGTATTTGATACAACGCCGGTATGAAATATAGGCGTTTGATAAAATGTAACTGAATATGTTAGTGTTTACAAAGCCATATTTTAGGTGGGTAGCTTCTAAATTAAACAATTTATTTAAAAAATCACTTATCAGTCACGATCATCCATCAGTACTTAATGTAATAAAAAGGTTTAAGTATTATTGCTATGTCTTTCTACTATTAACTTTACATCTACTTTCTGAGCACTTAGACATTTATTTATGTTCAGTGGTTCAATGACTTGGAATGTATTCGTCTTGATTAATCAAATAATTCATCTCAAGATGCTGAACCGTTTTCTTTTCAAATTGCAAAAAGTTTTCACCTCATACAGAGTTTTAGTTTATCTCTTCGTTTCTCACCCTGAATAACAATGATTTTTTTTAAATGCATAAATTCAAATTCAATATAATTTATTCAGTTTAGGCTACAATAATTGAGCACTTATGAATGTCACTACGCCATCGGTTCGTAAGTCTACAGGGCGGGAGACCTTGTACTGAGAAGAACCGGCAAGAAACTCAGCAAGGGCATTTCTTTTCTCCCTTTCTCTTACAGCGTCCAATTCAAATATTGGAAAATGCCCTCCCTATCATAAAAGGACACTTTCCATTACAAACATAAAAAAACATGAAATATAAAGCACAAGCACAACATAAAAAAGTATCTAATATAAACAAAAGAATAGTTATGTATTCATCACTAAGAAATAATCAATGTCTTACAAAACAAAACAAAAAAGTAAGACTAAATACTAAGCATACAAAGAAGTTTGCAAGAGCAGACCAGCCTCCACCACCCGTTCACGAGTATGACACATGAATCAGCCATTGCTTCGCTCAACCATGTTTTAGGGATGAGGAACATATGTTTTAAGTCCCACATTCCTTTGAGATTTGACATTCTTAAAACCCCAATCTTGTTCCAACAATAAGTTATCCCCATGTCTCTTATTAATCTTTCATATTCTTCTTTTGTGTAATCATCGTCGAGTATCTACTAATAGTGAGGTAACTCAGCTGTCTGGACAGAGCAACGATAAGGTGCGGTGCGGTCCAGGGCAGGGACCCCCCACCCCTATTTTTCAGACGATTGCTTCGTCCAACCACCAATGCGTGTAGCATGTAGCGTGTCGTTATCGCAAATTAAATTTTATAATTGTTGTTTTTTGTATTAAACATTATCCATCTGCAATTAGTCGTCAGACCATAAGCAAGTTCTTTGTGAGTAGAGTTAGGCAACAACTCAGCAATTATCAGTTCGGATGCAAAGTTAAGCGCTCTTTGTGCAGTTTTTTGTAACACTCTATTTCAGATGCAACTGTCAGCATTATCGCGCAATTTTTTGTACACCAAGGGGCATTTATAGCCCTCAGGATGCTATTCTGCACTTGTTGTAGGCAGAGTATGTTGCTTTTGCTGACAATACATATTGGTTAAAGCACTAAGTTGTAAATTAGGAGTTGAATAGCAATTAAACGATTTTAATGAGACACACGAAAATTTAAATTATTTACAAACACAAAAAAAAAACAAAAAGAGTGCTGCCAAACGGTCACCCATTCAATCACTGACCAAGCCTGATGTTGCTTAACTTTGAATATTGTATCCAATAAACAAATGTGTAACTGGTTCTCTTCACAATATAGTTATGCATCATACCTGTGGAGGCAGCTCTGCTTTAGCTCAGAAGATCCTGACATCTGCTGAGACAATCCTCGCTGGTATGGAATATTTTATTACGCTATGGGGACGCTATGTTTCAACAAATAATTTTTGTATGGTTTTGCAAAGTTTTGATTAGATATGTCAGTTGTTGACAGAATTAAAAGTCAACAATGAAAAATGCAAAGGAACTATCATCCTCTGTTCCAATCTTTGTGTTTTATAAAACAATTAAGCATATTTATTGGTTTATGTTCAGATTCAGGTATTGCGGAAAAGGCTTTAAAGTGGATTTAGGCTGGATTTGATCATGTTCCATTGACAACAACAAAATATATGATGGAGAAACCAATTGAAAAAATGATTTTTCGGTTTTTGTTCCGACTCTTTGTGGTTTTATATTATCTTTATTTAAATAAAAATCCTATTCCTATGTACCCATGAACTTTTCTAATTTATTGCTATTTTTTACTAACAGAACAGAACTCAGAAATCTTGTTAGGGCACCCCAACACAGCCGGGTTAGGTTAGAAGGTTAAGCCTTGCTTTGCTTTGCTGGCAGGAGCCTTAGCCTGCGTGGTTATTTTTTTTATTTCCACCCAGAAATCTTGTTAGGGCACCCCCAAAATATAGTCATAGTGTAAAACCGTGATTCGGGCCAGGAATTCTATTTTTATTTTTATCTTGTTTAGCCTGTGGTGACTTAGCCCTGGCACTCGGAGCAGACGCCCAGGTTGCCGACTTCTAAAGTCAGTCCAAAATTTCACTATAAACCTTTGGATAGAATATAATATCAAAGGCCAGAAAATAATTTAGACTCACACCATCATTGTTGCCACGTTTGCGAGAAAATATAGGTACACCGCTTTCTGTAGCTACTGCTATAACGATTACAGACATCATGAATTAATTAAGTTACAACCCAAGATAAATTACATAGAAAAGATAATAAATAAAACTATTTACAAAAACGACTTCATAGTTTGTGTTTTGTTTGTAAACAAAATTTGGTTGCGGTCCGATTTACGCTCACAGCTCTCACACTAACTGCCGTTTTTGCGGGAGGACCGAATCATTAGCACGCTTACGGTACTTACAATTCGGACCGAACCAAGAGCGCGTTAACGAAATCATCAAAACATAACCCTAAACTAATAGACGAAAATGATATTGGGTGGGTTATACATTATTCTGAATTAATAAGTTATAATTATATGCGAATACTAATTATGAGGTTAGTAATGTATAATTTCACCTTTCGATGATGCACTCCAATCATGCAAATGATGATAATATAAGGGGAACCCTTCTTTCGCCATTTAGCTACACAACCCTAAAAACTGTATAAAAGTATAAAAAGGATTTTTAAATAAGATATAATTAATAAAAGATATTAGGTAACATAAAATAATCAAAAATATTTATTTTATATAGCACCTTTTGTCCTCTAAGCTGTACAGTGAATCCTCATTTTTAGTCTAAGTAACTTTTTACAAAATTGGCCAAAAGAACAAAAAGGAAAAGAATTTTTACAGCTGCTACTCCATCCACATATAATGTGGATTTTTGCAACATCAGGGGTATTCTATCCAGGGGTATGCAAATCTTAACACAGTCTACCACCATCTTGAGACTGCGCAGCCGAACATTCTTTTTCTAACGGAGATGTCGATATCCTGCCCGGCCCAAACATCATACCTTCATTATCTGTACTTCACGTCGGGGCAGAGGTTGTTGCTTTACAAGTTGCAAGTTCGGCCCAATACGGAGTAATGCTGCCATCTCTGGGCGGGTGCACCCGGATACCAGCTTGGACCTTGTGACTCGGGCTGTGAGACTTCAACGACGGGCTGTGAGAATTCTCGACGATCCCAAACTCACTTGCCGTATCGAACCCTTAAGTCTGAGGAGAGACTTTGCCTCCCTGTGTGTGTTCTAATCTTGTACAATGAGATGTGTTCTAAGGAATTGTTCGAAATAATGCCCACAGCTACTTTCTACCAACGCACCGCTCGCCATCGGCAGGGAATTCATCCTCACACTTTAGAACCGAAATGGTCGTGTATAGTACGGTTTCAGAGAAATTTCCTCCCGCGAACGCTTAGGTTGTGGAATGAGCTCCCTGCTAAGGTTTTCTCTAAGAACTACAGTATGGGGTTATTCAAAAAAAAGTTTTTGGATTTTTGAAGGGTCGGCAACGCGCGAGTGATACTTCTGGTGTTCCAAGCGTCCATAGGCCACGGTGACCTCTTACCATCAGGCGGACCGTGTGCCTGTTTGCCACCTTAGTGGTATAAAAAAAAATTCAATATAGTACCTAATACTAAATAATGTTAATACTAAAATCTAATATTAGAAACAGAGCAATGAGATAACTTATCATGTGGGAACTGTATTAAATAAACAAAACCAAAACTATCCTACTCTAATAAAATCTCTTAATATTCCACCAACACTGATATACATAACCTAACCTAAAACAATATTCAAAACTGGCGCCCTATAATAAAAGAAAAACAAAGCCATTGACAGCTGCGCTCAGTGTGCTTTCTCTCGATACGCTGGCTGGGCGCTGTGAGCACAATGAATGTCGTAATTCGTGACGTCATCACGGCTTTCGTGAGTACGATAAGCATCATTCGGACCGAGTGTTAGTACGCTTATAGCGCTATGAGAGTGATTCGGACTGCAGCCTAAGTGTTGCTAGGTAGATATGGCGACTTCACATTATAGCATATCATTTCTCTAGAGTCATGTGTAAATATAGTCCTATGCTTATATCTAAATTTGGCGAAGTGCCATTATCAAGTTTTATCGCGACGTCGCGCGTCATCGTTTTCGTGTCCCAAGCTAGGGCGGGAGATTAGGTTACTTCCTTCAGAAATTGCGCGTCAAATTTTGCTTATTTCTTCATAATTCGCTATTCATGATCCTTTGCTGCCCAATTCTTAACACGTTTCCGTAAAACACTGCTGAAATATACACATTGAAACACACTAAATGAATTTAGAAACATTAAACAGAAAAAAACACCACTCCTTCTTAAGATGCGCGCCAAAACTTCAATTATGGGGATTACGGTAGTAAAGCCTTTTTCGGTGAAACTAGTTTGCCTCCTTATTTTCAATGTGTAGTAAATAGGTAGGTAGGTACTAAAGTACCTTAGGTATGTACTTAAGTATGTAAATAGGTAGATACAACTTATTAGCTACAGTGAGAATGGGATTTCTATTTTAACGTTATTAGTTTTATTATTACACAATCAAAGTTACTAACAAGTAAAGTTTATTAAAATAGTACAGAATTTTTAGACTTACAAACATTTTTGGAGTCAAGGAGTTTCAAGTCAATTTTTGCACTACTGACCAAAATAATTTGTGTATAGCTGTTACTGCCACCAGAAGCTTGGCTCTTTTTCATTTGGTTTTGTAAGTTGCTTATGACAATATGTTTTTATTTTGTTCATATTTTCTTTTAGGTATTTTTTGCACATCAGAGGTGCAATTTTTCATAGCCCACTATCTATCTTTGTTTAATTTAAATATTAAACACTTATTACTTTTTTCCGTTGTTTATAAAGGGTGACATTATAAAAAACTATGTTCGCATAAGTCTTGGTTTACTATGTATAGCCGAAAATGCTACGAAATTTTGAGTCACAAGTTCAAAATTACAAGACTAAGGCTGGGTTGCCGTGAGTTCAATACCGCTTCGACGTTGCAAAATACCGTTTGTAATTCCTCAAACGTAAGGACCGTTTCACCAATCACACGACGTAGGTGAATTTTGGCGACATTGACAGCTGCTTCGAAAATACCGCTCCACGAAGGATAGCCGGGAGGATCAAAAATCCAAGTCACGCCCCGTTAGGACCACTCCGAGTCAATATACGTGTGATTGTCCGACAAAAACTGAAGGACTTCCTTCAGATAGCGATCTGCACCCTTAAAGTTTGTGCCACAGTCCGAGCGAATTAAATGAGGGAGACCACGCCGACTGACAAACCGCGGCAGACATGCGACAAAGGCCTCCGTAGACAAGGCTGAAACGAGGTCCAGATGCACAACCTTGGAAAAAAAACAGACGAAGGCGCATAAATAGGCCTTAACCTGTTTCTTCACCAAAAACGGACACGCGAAATCCAACCCAACCTAAGCGAAAGGTCGAGCGGGCCGGACACGATCGGTCAGCAAGTCACCCATTTGTGGCTGGGTCAAGGTTCCCTTTACCCTATAACAAGGGATACATTTAAAGATGACTCTCCGAGCTGCTCGTCTGGCGGACAAAATCCAAAATTCTCGCTGCAGAAAAGCCAGCAATGCGTTGAGTTCCTAATATGGCGGTCCCTGATCAGCAAATCATTAAAATTTCCGTTTTTGGGCAACAAGAGAGGATGCCGAGCCCCATGGGGCAATACTGAGTTGCGAAGCCTACCACTCGCAAAAACTCTGACTCGTCTAGGAACAAATTGAGGCGAAGACTTCCCCGCAATTTCCCGTTCTCTGAACGGAGAAGACGAATTTCCTTCTCAAACGACTAGGCCTGTACCAGTCGAACACAGGTGAGGAGGGCATCCTGACGGTCTTCAGGAGACCAGACTGAAGACGTCCTTGGCTGTGACCTGTTCCGTGAGTTGTGGAGAAACCTCTTAATCCAACCGGTGACACCAACGAGCTTGTTGAGAGAACTGAACCGATTAAGTAAGAAGTTCGGTGAAGTGTCTACAGTCTGGTCAACAGCAAAGATCTTTTACCCCGGCAGAGGGTCCACAAACTCCACAACAGTGTGAGGCCAAGTGTCTTCAGGAGAGGCCAGCCAGTCAGGACCCGAGTGAATAATAACTTGCGAGGCAATCAGGCCCCGTGAAGCGCAATCTGTGGGATTCAAGGACCCTGGCACGTGAGACCAATCCAGAGACACCGCAGAAGACTGGATTTGGGAGATACGATTGGCCAAGAAGGTCTCTAGAGGCATGAAGGGACGCCTTGAACCAAGACAAAACGATTTGGCTGTCTGTCCATGCCGTGACGGAGTCAAATTGGATACATTGACCCAAGGTGGAGAAGACATGGTTGAGGAGTCGAGTCAGCAATGTAGCTCCGGACAACTCCAGCTTGAGGATTGTCAATTTGGTCCGCAAAGGTGCAACCTTACACTTTGCGACTACCAGACTGATGCGGACATGACTGTTGCTGTCCACGGTGCGGAGATAAAAGTCAGCCCCATAACCGGATTCCGACGCATCAGAGAAGCAGTGAAGATTGGCCCGATAACGACCTGGGGGTAAGATCGACCGAGGCACGGAAACATGTTGAAGGTCCGAAAGTGTCTCATAAAAACGTAGCCAATAAGACAATATGTCTCCGGTCAACGGGATATCCCAGTCGAGACCAGAAATCCAAAGCTCCCGTAGGAAACATTTGGCCCAAAAGACCACAGGAGCCACCTAACCATTGGGATTGGGAAGACTCGCGCTACTGTGGATAGAACCAGCCCTTTAGTCCACCTCTTCATTGTGTCCGACGGTTCAACCGAGTACGTGATGATATCCTTAACTGGCAGATACTGAACTCCGAGGACCGCGATGGAGTCAGGATTTTCAGGATTCTGGAAGAGGTGGGGCTCCTGCTGATGTTCTGATGGTAAGTCTTCCAAGACGGCAGGTGAATTAGAAATCTATTTCCTCAATTCATAACCACCTACCCGTAACAAGCCGATTAGTTCATCACTCTGGACTAACCCCTCCTCCACAGACGAAGCACCTGTACAAATATCGTCTACGTAAGCGTCAGAAAATAGTTGTGACAGGTGGCGAAGAGACTAGTGAAACGGCTGCCACGAGTGAACGGTCGTTAGCCTGATCCGAGCGCCGTACTTGGCCCCGGGGCTCCTGTGGCTCATAATGCCCCACGCTTAAACCCATATAAGCATACGGGTCCCAAGCGGACATAAGTGGCTGCCGAGACGCGCGTGCCATCGGCGGAGCGCGATAGCCACCCTCAACTCGCGAGGAACGCGAGGACGCTCCGCAATAGGCAGGGGCAGAGGCTCATACTCTGCATAATGTTCCCGTTCCGCAATACCTACCTGAGCGGAAGGGGCACGTGAGGGTGGTGACCGAAGACCATCCCGTAGGCTCGCCCGCGGTCGATGTCGCACTGGGGACGGGGGCGATTGGGTTCGATTCAGCGGCGACGAACCCCCGCCCGTCCGAGCCGTAGACACACCTGCATGAGTCATCCGAGGACCATCCTTTCGGATGGGCATACATAAGTCGGGGTGGTGACCCCCACCACACTTTATACAAGGTCACGGCTGACGACAGTCCTTGGCTAGGTGCTCCCCCAAACAATAGTAACATATGCCTAGCCTACGGGTCAGAAATCGTTTTCGGGCCACCCCCGATTTTCTGAACTGGTGGAAATCCAGAATGGTGTGTCCCGGTTCATAACACACCCCACACTGTTCAGTCCGTTCAACTGTTAAAATTCTGGGGGCCCGAAACGACCCGGTACCTCGCGATGTTCTGGAACGAGGTTGTTGACGGGGTACAGAATGGGGTTGTTGACGGGGTTCAGACGGGGCCAAAAATCGTGACGGTCCCGATTGTGGTTCGGCGGATAAATTCTCCAGCTTCCTACTCTGGTCCTCCAAAAACGACACTAAAGTGTCAAAAGTAGGTATGTGTGACGCCGAGTCACCTCCGTGCAATTGTTCGAAACGCGCCCTGACGTCATTGGGCAATTTGTTTAAAACAATGTGTAACAATAGAAATGACCACTCTGTTACAGGAAATTTTAGGCGCCTCAACGCATTTGACGCCCCCAAAATAGGGTTAAGCTGATCCGACCGCAGCTGGTTAACTGATGACAGTTGAGGAATACCTAAAATGGCAGCTACATGTGTATCCGCAATGCGACGGTTATTTTGCTACCGCTTCACTAATAACTCCTTGTAATATAATTGACATCGGTGATGTCCAAATGTTTCACTAAACAGAGAGGCTCACCCCTGATCGACGTCACAAGGTAACTTAATTTTTGTGAGTCAGATAAGTCAGTCAGTCGGTGCACAATGCTATCAAAAAGTGTGATAAAATTAGTCCACTCATCCAATAATCCGCTAAAATGAGGAATATCCAAAGTTGGCAACTGTTCGTTACATTTTTGTTCCGAAACCTTCCTACTTGCCGGCTGCGGGCTAGTCTCTAATGTCGACACAGCCTCGTTTACCTCGTCCACTACTGACATACAAAAATCACAATCAGAATTTGCGGCCTTTAGTATAGTTTCGTCATCTGTTAACGATAAAATGCCCTTGTATGCTTGATCCAGCTCACTGACTCTTGTCGGAAACTGTGTAGCTCTTTGCTTTGATGTAAACATCCGATCCTCCCGTTTAACGATCCCTACAACAGATGAAAACCATCTTACTAAATTCGTCAAGTTAGCCCTGAACTCCTAAATTAACACAAAAAAAATCCAAAAACTAAACCAGACACACAAGCAAACGACTCTGTTTATATATACAGTTTGTTACAGCAACCAATTTGATAGCTTAAAAGTATTAAACCCCAAAAAATCCAACTACAATGTACAAAAACCCCGACCACACAATTAGACAAATAAATACGATATCTTACAATCCGTCATAAAACAACAATATTTAAAACCTATTTATTCCAACCTATTTTAACAGCAACAACAAAAAAAGTGGATACCTAATTAACTTAATGTCCGACGAGCAATGCGATAAGACCGATAAACTATGCCTAGACAACGTAACCCAACGTAACGAATTGTAATTTTATTTATTACAACTTTACAATTTTAGATTAGCGCAAAAACAAAAACGGAGCCGCGTCGAGACGCACAGATTATGACAGACTGATTGGCGCGGACGCGCACAGAGTAAGCTAAGATCCTATCGCCGGACCGACCACATAAATCTTTACCAAACACTATGTCATCACATTTTTAAGTCCGACCTCTAATACAGCTATATCATTGTGATTTCCCATCACCATAGAAGTTTTATTTTGTGAATACATACACACATACAGTACTAGGGCATGAATATCGAAATCCTGGAATCTCTAAGTCCGATATTATAATTCCGATTCTGAGTAGTCCAATATCGTAATAGCGGAATAAGTCAAATATTATGTTTAATTTTAAAATAAGACGTAAACTGTGCCAGCCGGCTGTCCGTTGTGCTGGCGATTTGATGTTGTCTCACTACCTTCTCATTGAGCCGCTAAACAGTTACAGAATGCTATTACAGCTTTCGTACTTTTTTCCACCAAAGTCCTACAACCTGTCATACAGCACCCAGTACACTATCCACGAACAGGCACGTTGCTTAAAAAAAATCTTAGGGGGGGCCCGAGTCCCGAAATCATAATAAAACTATAAAATATTAGGGTTCAGCGCCGCAGACACTTAACATTTGGGGGCACGAGCACCCTCAGGCACCATAGAGTCAGCGCTTATTGTCCCCGAGTCAAATGGAGGCCTCCTCTAGATATTTTGACTGTTGTCGCGAATACGACTTACTACATAATTTATAATATATAGCAGACACAATATTGAAATTCGTGTTCAGTTAACTTGAGAAGCAAAACAAATTTTCTTAAATCGCTATGAATTTACTATGACAATTAATAGCAGTAGTACCATTCCTACCTTTATAATTCTTAAAGTTTCTATTGGCTTCAAAAGGCGTCATTTTTTTCAAACCAACGAGTAAAAAAGTATATAATGCGTATGCATGTCCTAAACCTCAAATATAATGCAAACCCTGTATGCACTGGAGCTGTCACAGAAACAAAGACTATGTTGAGGTAGGAATTTGAGAAAATCTGAAAAAATAGGAAGGCCTTGCCTGTGGACGCCATTTTTTACCTTTTTAAAATTATAATAGCTTATTCACTTGTATGCGACAAAAACGCAAGGAGGGATTAGTGTATATATAACATGCGTACAGAGCGTTTGTATTTTACATAAGTATTCCTTACTGTTATAAGTAAGCGTGTTTTTCGTCACCTGGATATTTTTGATGCATTGTCCGAAGTTTGCTTTTGCTGAAATGCTAGAAGCTTTAATGAGAATGCACTATCAAGTTTCTCTCTTAAAAACATATACATAATGTTAGTAAATAAGTAGTTTCGTTCCATTTGTTTCGAATTGTATTTTTTTAAAGATGATTTAGAGTTTCTTTAATTTAATTAGTAGCAGAAGAGTAGCAGAATTTTTATGAACGCATTATGAAGAAAAGATGTAGTTTCTTAAAAATAAATAAATAGAACAGGATTAGTAATTTTATTCTCTTGTTAATTTTTTTTTCAATTCTTGAGAAAGTATTTTTGTGAAGTTATTTCAGAAGGTATTTTTAATTTAGATTTTGTTAACAGGTTGTGCTATTTTTAAATATATTTATCACAATTGATTTCAGTTTTATGTCTTTTTATAGTTTAATCATCACAGAAGTTGTTTTACTTTTAGGTTGATAACAAAAATAAATTAATTTAAAACATCTTGTATCAACGTTATGAAAAATATGTTAAATTCCGATATTAATATCGGAATTCCGATATTAAAATCTTATATTGGAAATCAATATCGGAATTGAAAACATTCCGATATTACATGCCCTATACAGTACATAAGTATAGTAATATTATTCGTATAAGTATAATAATGTAGTAATATTCTGAAGACTTGACGACAGCCCTATATAGGTACATACTTTTATCCCATAATTTAAGGGGTTGAGAGATGATTTTTTTTTAAAAACCTGAAACACGTATTTTTTATTTTTTTATTGAAGAGTACTTACATAACTTTAACACCTCTCGCATGAAATTAGGTTGGTATGAAGGAACAAAACATTACAACAGACAAACTTTTATCCCCTTATTTAAAGGGTGGGGGGTGATTTACTAAATATCCTGAAATATGTAGTTTATTATTTATAACAAGGAGTCCCTATATCAATTTTTAGGCCGCTAGCATCAACATTCGCGAAAGTCTCACACAAACTTCCAACCCCTAGTTTAAGGAGTTTGAGGGTAAAAGTTCATTTATTTGTTGTTTGTGTACTAATACTAGCTTACATACAAAATTTCAGCTTTCTAGGACTTCCGGTGCGTGCTTACATCCATTTACACAGCCATGAAATTGTCAAGAGAGCACGCCTCGTGTTAGGCATACCCCGAACAGCAGGACGCAATGAAACCCACTGAACCATTTATGAAGGTACTAATTATTATGTACCAATGGAACAACCCATGCTTAACACACCCCGAAGAGCAAGACGCAATAAGCCCCACTGCATCCATGTAACTTTAGTCGTACAGTATAAATGATTTATTTCGGTTTACAAGCCGGTGTCCACACCATACATGACGAAGAATAACAGTTTATAGTTTATTTGATCGATTAACGATAGAATAGGTGTGAGTTAGATTATTGCACGCCTCAAAAGCGGAGCGGTGAGCTAGTGCTCTACTCTCGACATGTCAAAAAACCCAGTCTTTCGAAACTTAAATTACGTTTTTTTTTTAATATAACACTTACAGGATAATATGAGTGCACTAATATGAAGTTAAATAATCTGTCTAGCACATATGGTACATTTTATAAACAATTAATTTGTTTAATATAGTAAATAATAACATTAAAACTAATCATTCTTGGACGTCCGTGAGTCTGTGTTTATGTGACCATGTATGTGGCAGAGAAATATGTCGAAAAATTTATCTTACCGGAATACTTTTGTTTTTAATATATAAAGTATTACACTGTGCTGATTCCTAGTTAATATTAGCGTTCTAAGTACTGTCGTTTAATTATAATTTATAAAAAACTAATATACCGCTGTATACTGTATATCTTTATATATATTTTTTATTTTTATTTTATAGTATATTTTTTCCTCACCTTATTTGTTATTTTATTTTAAAAAACTTGAGTTTTTGTTTTAGAATTTTTTTTTTAAATGTGAATGACCGCTATGAGGCGTGCACTTTTGGATTTTCCAAATTTATCTTTATTTATGTAATATTCAGTATCGCAGCTTTTCAGGAATTTCGTCGCGAGCCAGATATGAGATATTTCGCAGTTTTTCGACTCTGACAGACAGCTCGGGGCAAGGAACTTTACCCTTCTACACTGTGTAATCTGTTGTCGTCGTTCAAGTCTCTCGGCACTAAACTCACATTCATATAAATTGACCCAATCTAACGGATAAAACGTCTGGCGAGAGACGTTCAAACTGGCGATGTAACTTGAAGCCACTAACGATTGTTAATGATAAGCATTCTGAGAGATCAGTGGGTTTTAGGCTTCCGATCCCCCGGACATGCCTCCATCATCTTCTTGTCTCCTCTTTACTTTACTCAGGCGAGGTCTTTTTACCAGTGTAATATAGAAGCATTATAAACAATCAAACCTCAAAATCAAACGTCCATCACTAATACAAGCAAAAGAGTCACATATTCCAATATTCAAATCGCTACAAGGCCTCTGTCCATTGATGTCACCAGTCGCGTAGGTGAAGTATTATCACTTATTTATAATATTTAAACATCGATTGGTTAAGTTTTATTTATTATATTAGGTCTTTTGCTGCACATAGGCCTCCTCCATGGTGCACCACTTCTCGCGGTTCTCTGCATTCCGCTTTATTTAGTTAGACACAAAATAGAAGAGAACCAACGGGGTTTTAACAAAGTATCCATTGACCCAATAATTTCAAATGCATTTTTATTGGTAAGTAGCTACTCACATAGTTTTAAGTAAGTTACTGTCATAATTAATTTAAGTAAGTTAGCAAAATAATTTTAAGTAAGATATATTATTATAAGTAAATAACCTAGTCATTGTACTTACTGATAGTTACATAGAATACTTTCACTAATAAAAATACACTAACACACTACGTTGTGAAAAAGTACCTAAGCGTTTTACTATTCTAATTCAAAGTGGTAGGTACCGAGTTCCAAGTAGGTATTACATTGTTATAAGTAACGTAAGTACCTTACTTTGTTTAATTTAAATCAGTGGAATATAAACTATGCCTATATTATATATGGGATCTAAGTACTATAGTTTAGATGTAGATTCTTCAGTTTTTAGTCCGGTTTCTGGTTCATCTTCCTCGGTTACTATAAAAAAATAAAGTTTAAAATTTAAAGATATGTTAGCAGCACTGACTAATCAACTGAGCCCTGTGCAGTACACAATATAAGAGTTAGGTGAATAACGACACATATATATGTGTAGGTATGTATATGTGAGTAGGCCTGTTTTTAGGGTTCCGTACCCAATGGGCTTATTAGCGGAACCCTATTACTAAGACTCCGCTGTCCGTCTGTCACTAGGCTGTATATCATGAACCGTAATAGTTAGACAGTTGAAATTTTCACAGAAGATGTATTTCTGTTGTCGCTATAACAACAAATACTTGAAGATTGATTTTGCTCGATATTGATTACGGCACCAGGTAATCACTTCAAATATTCGCAGAAGATTTAGTTATTTAGTTACTTTAAAAATAAATAACTAAATTAAAATAAAACAAATATTTAAGGGGGGCTCCCATACAACAAACGTGATTTTTTTGCCGTTTTTGTAGATAATGGTACAGAACCCTTCGTGTGCGAGTCCGACTCGCACTTGGCCGATTTTTTTTTAAAGCGCCGTTGCTTGCAAATTTTGGAATATTGGCAATTGCTTAGCACTGATAGCAGGAGAGAAAATAGATTTTTGTACGAAACAGTCAGAGACAGCACGAATAGCAATAGCTAAAAATCATACCCTATTTCGCACCTTTAAAGTTCGTGCACAAACGAAACAAAACAAACGAACTCCCCGATAGCACAGATAAGAAAATAGGTTCCGATAATATACTCAGTGCTACACTACAGTACGTACGTACGTGTCAAGGTTGGTAAGGAAAAGCTATAATTAAGTCCCGGATATACGGTAATGTCATCAAATATTTATAGTAGCTCTGCTGCATACTACATTGGAGTTAAATGTGGTGTATAAACAGCCTACCTAGCGTCTTACTCAGCAATCTGGGTCCTGTGGTGGCAATCAGCAGCGCTCCTAGTGGCGCGGAAAGGACTACGCTGAGGACGCTCACTGCTAGAATTGCCTTTGCATGGTTTTCTTCTTCTTCTTTAGGATTTCCTGCAGTCTGTCCACTGTTGACCAAGTCTAAAGCTGCTGGACCTAAAGCTGCCTATTTGGATAGGCAAGGAAACAACAAAAATACTTTGTAAATAAGAGGATTAAAGTCAAAGAATAACTTTTGTAGATAATTTGTAAATGAGTTTTAAAAAGGGTAACTATAAATGACTGTCTTAGGGCCTAAACACACTCGATACTTTTAGGCCCCTAGATCGGTGAATTCAAATGTAATATAGCTAACCTGTACAGTAGCTTTGGCCATCCAAGTTAGGCCAATGAAGAGTTTCTCTTTGTTGTTAAGCCCACATCCGAAGCTTACAAAAAACGTCGCGATGGCTCGCAATACAAGACAGGAAATTAGACATATTGCTCCCATCGTTACCACATGCGGGTCTAAGTCACTTATCTGGAATAAAAGATACATTAGGTATGCATCATATGTACACCGGTAGCATAGAAGTTTAAGTCACATAAAGAAAATTTCACAGGAGTAACTGCATACTTATCTAGTCTTGTAATCAATTTCAATCGTGAACCCTACGCTCTTGTAACACTAGGGGCATGCCTCGGCGATACTATGCAACCCTTTAAAAATCTAATAACTTTTTTCTTGAAGAATCCAATAATAAAAACCTTTGCAGGGAGCACAATTCACAAGCTAAGCGTTCGCGAGGGAAAGTTCCACCGAAACCGCACTGTACGTGTCCATTTAGGTTCTAGGTTGTAAGGATGAGTTCCCAGCCAATAGCAGGCGGTGCGATGGTGATAAGTAGCCGTGGGCATCATTTCGAACAATGCCTCAGAACACATCCCATTACACAAAGACTCTGTGCTCCCGGTATACAGAAATATACGACTATTATTTTAGTTACTTGTAATTAAAATATGAATACCTATCAGTATTATACAATAACTACTTCAACATAAAAATATGTATCCACCACGTTGTTCATTTAAAAAAAACTAACTGTGATTTGAGCACCAGTAAAAGCGAATAGAATGGGTTCAAAGAAGATCCATAATATTCTGAATAGGTTGCTAACTGGGTTCTTGTTGATAGGCCATCCTTCTTTTTCCCAAAAGAACGCAGCTATAAACCCTGAAGATACTATTGCTAGTGGACCTGTAAAATATGTATACACATTTTTAGTTTATTTGTACGTTTTATTGAGATAAAATATTTAAATTTCAGATTCCAAATCTCAGACGACCTTCGGGGATGGAATGTAGTAAAAGCCATTAAATCCGAAATTGAGTTTCGATAGTGTGTTGCTTAATTCACTTGCGTTTTTAAATCCTACGCTGGCGGTCGGAGTCCAAAGTAACACTCGGTGCAACAAGAAATTACTTTCTGGTCAGTGCAACAATTTACTATTTAGAGCCTAAACCTAAACATATTATGTAATTTTCAGTTTTTCAGTTTTGACATTTAACTCAGTAACTTTCGTCCGTAAACGTCTTAATGTAAAAAATGAAAATACAAGCTTTCTTGGTTTTAATGTAATTACAAGCAGTAGCATGCGGTTTTCTCGAGAAAGAACCCATTCCAGTGGGAACTCTCGATCGGGCTGAAAGTATCCTATATGTTTATCAATACCATAGGCTATCTGTGTGCCAAATTTATTCAAAATACGTTCAGCGTAAAGTAGCCGTTTGGCTTTTACTACATTTTTCTCCAAGGGATCGCGATACATACCTGCTCCACTCCATCCAATCATACTAGAAATAAATAAAGAAAATAAACCTCCTAAAAATAGAATTAAAAATCTTAATGGCACAACGTAAATGTCTTTCGTTTCTGGAATGATAGAAGTCATAGCACCCCAGCATGATCCTAATAAAACCCCAGCAACAATCGATAAAGGACCCTGGAAAAGAAATAAAAGTAATCATATTTTTGATCATTTAATATTATTGACTAAAATTTATCTCATAATTAGTTCTTTATTAGGTACCTTAATAATATTAAAAGTTACTGAGCCCGTTGAAAACATAGCATTGAGAATAATAGCAAAAACTGCCACACTAATGGAGTCATCTATAGATGCAGCGGCTAATATTAAAGTTGGGATGCCTTTAGAAACTCCATAACCTACTTCACGTAATCTAAATAGGCATGGCACAACCACAGCTGGTGATACTGAGGCGATCATAGACCCCAAAAGAAAACCTGAAAATATAGACAAAGTATGAACAAAAAACCCGACACGAAACATCCATTATGATAGGAAATTATAATCAATACCAAATGTAAAGGATTGAACTACATACAAGGAAGAGATAAATAAATACTAACCCCATATCCATGGCAAATGTAGGAGGTAATGTGTAGTGATAGTGATTGCTATACATTCAATTCCCCATGGCAATAGCCCAAGTTGTAAGACAGCTGCGTAATGTTTCTTAAGTACAACAGCATCGAGTCCCAAGCCTGCTCGTGTTAGAATAATTACTAGTGCTACTTTTCTGAAACATATTTCTAAATTAAGAAAATTTACTTATACTATTTTTTGTTTTGCGTTTTTTGGATGACTGACCTCAGATCTTGATTTAACTTCCTGTATTCCTCCGTCATGTAAACTAAGCCGAGGTTCTGGAACATTATACCCGTAAGTAACATGCCGATAAGAGCTGGCATGGTTGTGACCTGCAACCATATCCAGCCAATTAAGTACGCAGCTATGACTAAAATAGTCATACTGAAGAGTTCTCCTCTCAAACCAACTGTCTCTCCTAATTCGGCGTAGAGAATTCCCCAAATAAGTAGAACTGAAATATTATGAATAGTAATTATTTTTAAATCAGTATCATATGATTATTGTCCGCTGTTCTCTAGTGTCGACCTTACATCCCCTCTGCTTATTACTATCGATCCTGTAGCTCGTATAAAAATGCACACATTGGCGTGGACACTCATGTCAGTATTATAGTGTTGGTAGTCACGAATAATGCGATGTTTGTATGAAGTGTCCAAGGTGTTGTATTACAGACGACCATAATATAAATTTTATGTGGATATTGAAAGAATATCAATTAAATTGCTATTTTTTATTGGGTTATTTTAATACTACCAACTCATGAATTAAAAAGAGAGCGTAATACTTACAGCAAAGCAGTATACATAATTGTTGGGCTGCTTGTCTATAGGTAGGGAAATAGGGGAAAGGGAAAAATTTCGTCCACCATGACGGTTGCCAAGATGGCGTTGGGTCTGCTTGGTGACACCTCAAAAATAGTTTTTGAAAACATCCTTTACTGAAAAATACAAATAATGTAATTATTAAGAGAGGTAAGATTAAAGTGATCAAAACAAAAACAATTTTATTAATACTTGCTTTTGCCGGCGGCTCCGAAGCTGCAGAAGTTCGTCCGCGTGGAATTCGGTTATGTAGTTATTTCTACGGAAACTTTTGAATTTTACGAGAAAAAAAGAATATGTCCTCCGTTTCTTCAATTATTTCTGTGCCAAATTTTATCTCAGTTGGATGCGCCGTTGCGACATAAAGTACGACAAACAAACAAAAACTCTTTCGCATTTATAATTATTAAAATACTAGATGCTGACAAACAGCGGATCTTCCTGCTCTAAATTCGGTCATCAGCGTGGGATTTCTACGGCAACTCCTTGAGCACAGTATAGCTGTAACTATAGTTCGTCCACATAGAATACGGTTATAGTTATTTCTGCAGGAAAATTGGAATTTTCCAGGATAAAAATATGTATGTATGTAGTATACTTCGTATAGATGGATAAGTACCATGTTATTGTACTCACTCTGAATATGCTTTGCTTTTATGCAGATCTTCATTATCTGGAAAGGAACAAAAATAATATTACTAATCTTGGACTAATAAAAGATAAACACTTTTGCTGTTTTATAAGTGTCTTTCTACATATCTACGTGTAAGAGTATTAATTGGAAGGTTGAAGCAGAAGAGAATGGAAAAATCAGGGAAAGTCCTTTGTTGAAAGAAGCAGCCATGTCAAATCAATAAGAAAGAATAATAGCTTTTTTTTATTTTGATTCCTCAGAACCTCGTCAATGTAATTATTTTTTACCATTATCGGTATAAAACCTATAAATAAAAAAATATAAAACTGTAACAAAAGGGTATATATACATAATAGGAGATTGTATCGCAAGGGTTCAAAATATTTTTTTACGGCGAGGGTGCTATTTTGAATCCAAAGTGGAGCAAAGGATTCTAATGACTGGTTTACATGCATTTAGTGGTTAAGTAGATCAGTATATTTTAACTTAATCTTAACTAAATAATGGGGACTTGAGCGTTCGAACGTGAATTTAATTAGGATTTAGTAAACCGCACAAATAGACGAACTTGCGACTTGTAATCACTTGCTGCTTTGTTTTTTTTTATATCGCAATAGTTAAATAGTTAACTTAAACTTTAACACTTTTAAAGTTACACACACAGTCATAGCGTAGGTATATAGAGTTCCACAAATTTAATTGTCGTGTTTTCTGTCTATTTCGTCATTTTATAATAATTTATCAACAAAAGAGTGGCTACTATTAACTGCAACCGAATTTCCCTGACATTTTCCCGGTTATGCAGGCGTTTTCTCAAATTTTTCCCTGACCATAATATGCAAAATAAAAAATGCACAGACATAAAACGAGAGAATTTAATATTTTTATTAACGGATTTAATGATTGCTTTACTTTTCCGCTTAAGGCGCATATAGCAGCTAACTCGCGCCGCCATTATATTATTTATTTACTCTTTGTACAAAGATTATTTCAAAAATGTACACATAGAAGCTATAAGACTAGTCATTAGCTATTTTAAAAATGTTTTGGTTATTGTTTATCTATACTATACATCTGTGAGTTATATTTGATATTTCTGTTAAAATTGGCATCTATTATCAAAAAAATTAACTACAGCTCACACATCTGTTCCAGAAACAGGTACATTATGGAAACACCAAACTATCTCTGTCTTATTAACTTCGTCTTTTTTATGTATATTAATTGCTTAACCAGTAATTAATAATAAATTTACATGGATCACATTTTTTTTTTCAATTTAGCATAGATTGTCGACATAATTTTTATATTAACTTAGCACATACGGGCCTAGTTTTTTGTCAGTGCCACCAAACTTTCCTGTGTGCTCAGCACAAGAATTTCTTAGTGGATGTCTGACATTTAAATCAAATTTTCTGGGTCGTATTAGTGCGTGCTTACTTGTTTTGTGTACTGAAAAAAAAAATCAATTAACCAAAACTTTGTTGCAAAAAAAAAAAAAAATAAAGTTAATGTCAAACGGTTATTACAGCAATAAAATTATAATGATTGATTGGTTCAATAAGATTTTTTATTAATTTTGGCATAAAAATAATTGCAATAACCATTTCAATATTGTCAAAAGCAATAAAGTTAGAATTATAGGTCTTTCAACAAAGCAGCTTGTCATTTTAACAAAAACATGTTTAAACTAGTCAAATAAGAATTATTGTTGATGCAATATTATAATTATTCGTTACAGTAAGAAACTTTTGTACTTTACTCATGCTTAAATCGTTAAAAAGGGTTCCGTTTTCTAGATAACTTAACGTGGTCAAAAGCAGAAATATAATTTCTAGATAACTTAACGTGGTCAAAAGCAGAAATATAATTTCTATATAACTTAACGTGGTCAAAAGCAGAAATATAATTCTATCGAATATGTGGTCCTATATTCGATGGAAGATATATATTTTTTTGTTTATCTCATTCACAATATCGCCTCTAGCACCCAAATAAATAGGTAGCGCGCAGTCATTAAACAAACATTCAGTAGATGGTCTAAGTAGCCACATAATGATAGAATTAAATCATTTTCTACCATTAGTTACTCATGGTTTTACATGTCCGCTACTGACCTAATTTAATAAGGCACAATACGGCGGTGAAACCTTCACTTGTTACACACGTAAAATAAAACGTACAGACAAATTGATAACTTTCTTCTTTTTTGAAGTCGGTTGTAGACTGACAAACAAAGACTACATTCTTTGCAAGTTTGCTCAATATGAGCCTATATGTATATTTCCAAAACCCGCATATTGAAATACTTTTATGGTTACGTCCTTGGGCATTTATGGTGTGTTATCTACGTATGATGATAAAGTTATCGTTGCCTGCAGCCTGGCTGCAGCTAGGTACATAGAACAGCTTAACACTATGATACAATCTATCAACATAGGACATTTATGCGCTTTACATTATAGTTTCTTGGGGATTGACCTTCATTTTGATATGAATACTGAAGTATTAAACGCGCGGCAATGAATTCTTAATACTGTCCTTTGTCTGTCGCCGAATAACCTATCTATATCCTCGCGTGTCTTACCTTTTGGGCTTACCCCCAGGTGGATGGGCCCCTAGACCAGGGCCTTGTAAGCATAGGCGGAAATCTGAGGCTGTTTGGAAGCAATATTGCTACAATATATGTACGTACATAGCGTAAAAAAGACCTGTCCAAGTCCAACAAGAGCTGACAGAGAAAGTTAATTTGAAGCCTTATCAGTAATAATACATCTACAAGTTATTATCACAGTCTATTTAAAATTAGGGTCATGTAGGTTGCAGATCTCGTAAAGGTAAGCGCTCACTGGTCAGGCAGCATCGCAGCGCTGCGAATTGAGTTATTGAGTACCGTATTGTCAGAGCCAGAGTATCGCATACTGCTAATGCAGCACATCGTCGCTATCCGGATAGCGAGATTAGTCTCTACGACCTCCCCGGGTTCGTCGGCGCCCGCAAGGATACACGAGGCATCATAGAGTGCCGGAGCGCTTCTCGCCCCCACTCAATCGAAACCGCACCCGCGTAACGGAGAACTCACCTCCTGGCGCTGACTCACCTTTGGGTTCGAGGCTCACGTCGTTCGAAGGGACGCCCCCGAGAGCGACAACCCAAGCCGAGGCTTGCCCCGCGGGGAGCCCTTGAGCGTTGGGCGCTATATGGGCTGAAGCTCCTTCAGAGTCTCGCTCCAAAAAGCCCGGTGAAGCGGTAATGGCTGCAACAGCCAACTGAATTGTCAGTTCAGAAAAAAAAAATCGTCGCCTACGCACAAAACTAGTACGCACGCACTAATACGGCCCAGAAATTTTGTTGCTAGGGATGTCAGGCATCCACCAAGAAATCCTTGTGCTTAGCACACAGGAAAGATTTTAAATAGACTGTAGAATAATAACTTGTAGATGTATTATTACTGATAAGGCTTCAAATTAACTTTCTCTGTTAGTTGGACTTGGACAGGTCTTTTTTACGCTATGTACGTACATATATTGTAGCAATATTGCTTCCAAACAGCCTCAGATTTCCGCCTATGCTTACAAGGCCCTGGTCTAGGGGCCCATCCACCTGGGGGTAAGCCCAAAAGGTAAGACACGCGAGGATATAGATAGGTTATTCGGCGACAGACAAAGGACAGTATTAAGAATTCATTCCCGCGCGCTTAATACTTAATAAAGGAAAATAATAAAGGCCCGTCTGTGCTAAGTTAATAGAAAAATTATGTCGACAATCTTTGCTAAATTAAAAAAAAATTGATCTATTTACGAGTAAGGTTATTATTAATATTTTTGCGTTCTAGGATAGTCTCATTAGGACCTACATGATACGTGCGTGATCATAGAAACTAAAGTTGGTTCCTCTGGCCAAGTATGCAGTATTTCATTAAAAAATGTACGAGCTGTTTGTGTGGATTTTTGCGCTGCGACTCGACGAAGTGAGCGTCTAGCTTTAAACGCACCAGTAGTGCAAAGCGACACCTGTCTGTTAGATTACACACACTGCTTTTGTAAAATTATTAGTACTGTGTAACACAAGAAGCGTTATTAACGTTGCGTGCGAGTATAGAATAAATTTAACAAAATTATATTTCAACGTTACCAACGAAAGTATAAACACGAACACCTACAAAACACAGAAACATAATTAGACAATGTTTAAAAACGATACATTATCAAAAAACAATCAACAACAATAAAATAATTAATAAAGAGACACTAACCTGACCGATGAGAATTTTGTTCCATATCTAAATCTATATAACCGCGTCTTTTGCCTGAAAACATTATGAAATTTTTAATTTTAAGAACGAAAAAAGGGTTTTGATATGTATTAACTTTGCCAATATGTAAGTAGGTAAGTGATTAATTACGGAACTTGACTAAAAACATATAGAGGTTTTGGCAAGCGCAACGACGATCGGCTATTATCTAAGATAACGGTGTTTATCTACTGTTTAACTAAGGGAGCAGTAGTAGTAGTAGTGGTAAATTCTTTACTGCACAAAAAAATAATTAAAAGTAGTAAATACAGTTGATTGTTAGAGTACAATTGAGGCGGTCTTATCACTATTTAGCGATTTCTTTCCAGACAAGCTTTGGGTAGAAGAAATCTAGTAGAATAAGATTTAAGAGTAGGTGCAACTTATATATATATAGTCCCGAACGTTAACCACAAGATACCACGTATTAAGTAAGTTTATGTTGGTTTCTGTTGTCTTAAATCACCGGGACCGGAAGCAAAAATTTAACAGTGGCAGCTGACGTACAACACTCAAAACACCAAAGTACCTTGCTATGACCTGTGGTTATTTGTAGTGAGTTGGTTGGATTATTTTATCTAGTATCTGTGGTCGAAAACGGTCATGGTTTTTCGTTCGGGACTGCAATGCTCCCTAAGAAACCTTACTATGTTTCTACATATGTCGCATGCTTGTTCATTGGCGTAGTTTAGATTATTTTGTATAGGGGACCTTTAGGGGGTAGCCAGTAAATATGACTAAAATAATAAAATAATTCATTCATATTTCATAAAATGTAATAAGGTACCGTTCTGTACCTTTGTATTTTTGTTATGTCCGTCCGTTCGTACACGACTCCTCAATTAGGTAATGAAAAAAAGCCGACTCTGCTTGAAGTTATCAATTAGCCTATGTCCTTTCTCGGGACTTAAATTATATCAATGGCTAATTTCAACCTAATTGGTTAAGCGGTTTAAGCGTAAAGAGGTAACAGACAGCAAACACACGGACGGACGAACGCACAGACAAAGTTACTTTCGCATTTATAATATAAGTATGGATATGCACAACTTAAATAAAAGAAATAAAAATAAACTTGCTATGCCAAAGTTTAGGCTTACTAAAGCCAACAAATCATTTATGGGACGCGGTGTAAAATTAAATAAAAAGTTAACTTTAGAAATTCTTAACTTAGGTGACAAACAGTTTAAATTTTATATTAAACATCTGCTATGTAAGAAAGCATATTATAATGTAGATGAATATTTGAATGAAGAAATTGTATGGCCTGGTATTACACAAAATTAATGTTTTAAAATTTTCTATTGAAACTTAAATAATTTACGTTTGATAAGTTAAATGAACACTGTAAAGACCAAGATAAGTGAAGATGTTATGTCTCTGTTGTTTACTTTATAGTGGTTGGTTGCCTGGTTTTGGTGGGATTTTGGATGTGTGGGGGTGTGGCGCACAGGTACGTATGTGTATGTGTGTACATACATATTTGGATAGATTTTGTGTACTTGATGGCTTGGTTCCTGCATGACTAATTGGTAACAGGTGTACATCCGGGAGTTTCTTGTCACTTCTTCTCCCCTTAGGCTAGTTTCCGAAGAGATGGTAGTTTAAATAATGTGCATTTGTTGCCGGGCTGTTGTGTAGGGGCTGAGCCACTTTCGGGTGTGCGACGTTTGTTTGAATGTGTGTGTGCATATATATTTATGTGCGTGTTTGTGTGTAGCACCCGCTCGTGTTCGGACCCTGCCGCCATCGGGCGGCCGAACGAGGATTGAATCAGATATTATATGTTGTATGAATAGAGTACAATCGAAGTTTTATTGGAGTTGCTTGAGTATGTCATGCTCTCTCAAAGTGTCTCTGTGGTGGTGGCATGTGCGTCGGGTCGCTACGTTCCCTAAAACACGGTTGAGCGAAGCGATGGCTGATTCATGTGTCATACTTGTGAACGGGTGCCGCCTGTGGAGGCTTGTCTGCTCTTGCGAATTCCTTTGTATTCTCAGTATATATATCTGCTGTGTAAAATTATTATGTTATATGAATATATTTTTCTCGAGAGTTACTTAAATCCTGTCACAGAATAATTGAAGACTTTCAACGTATCACATCACATCACTATATTATGTTTTGTTTGTGATTTTGCAAATATTACCTATTGCACGCACGCAATAAAACAGTATTGTGATTAGTTTGTAAAGCTAGTTGTAGTTAATTTACTTGACGATTCGAAAGTGTTCTTAGTAACCGATTTGAATAAAAAAATTTTTGATTTTATTTGATTTTGATTTGATAGCGGACTCGGCAGACGTTGGAAAAGCAGCGCCACATTAAATATGATATTTTAAATTCAACATTTAAATTTTTTTAATTTTGCGATTTCATAACTACATCTAATGAATCTACGTTTGAGTCATCATCTTTGGAAATCTTACTGTTTACTATAACCTCTTTTTTACTTCTACATTTTTTAATTCTTCATTTTAGGAGATAATCTCGTTTTGGAGATAAGTGACACACCGCCTGCAGCGCCATCTACCGTGTCCATTTGTGAATTGAAATCATGCAGGGACCCACTCGAACATTGAAAAAAATATTATTTAAAACTTCCCTGGCGTTTAGGAGAAGATCAGTGACACATCGACTGCAGCGCCACCTACCGGGGTCCAATTGTGTGATCAAATATTTTAGGGACCCACTTGAACGTAGACATAAAATATTATTATATCTTCCCTGCCGTTAAGGAGATTAGTGACACACCGACTGCAGCGCCACCTACTTGTTATATAAAATCATGCAGGGACCCACTCCAACGTACTCAAAAAATAATTTTAAAATCATTCCTGCCGTTTAGGAGAAGAGGAACACACCAACTGCAGGTCCAATTTGTGAATTCGAACCGTGCAGGGACCTACTCGAACGTACACAATAAAATATCACTAAAATCTTCCCTGCCGTTTAGGAGAAAATCAGAGACACACTTACTGCAGCACCAGCTACCGGATCCATTTGTGAATTAAAACCATGCAGGGACCCACTTGAACGTATATCATCCCTGCTGTTGAGTAGAACATCAGTGACACCCCAACTGCAGCGCCCGTACCGGGTCTAATTATGTTTTCAAACCATCCAGGAACCCATTGAAATATTCAGACAAAATTTCACCCAAATCGTTTCAGCCGTTGAAGAGGAGTTAGATGACAAACACACATACAGAATAATTATACGTAGAAAAAAACCGACTCACACTAGACGTTTTAAAATAGCCTATATCCGGGACTCAGACTGTCTCCATGCCGAATTTCATCTTAATCCGTACAGTTGTTTGAGCGTGAAGAGGTAACAGAGAGACAGACAGAGTTACTTTCGCATTTATAATATTATAGTATGGATTTATTAACAGATCATTTATCATAAGCTTAAGTAAATCCGGAAAAATAAAGGTCTTCTATGTTTCATTTAGCATATTCTACATAATCGCAATATACACATTTACACTTTACTGTACGAAGGCCGACCGAGTCAAAAGTCAACAAGATATAATTTTATTGAGTCATGCATTTTAGTTTAACGGTTTCTTATATTACATTGTACTATTAAAACTTATTTTGTATTTACTTACATTTTCATGAATTCTTTCCTATGATATTTTTCGAGGTAAAAATTAAAGCATTGAGAGATATTGCACAATGTTATCGAAAAGTGGTGTAAAATAAATATACTGGTGAAGTATAATTTGGACTCCTAGGGTTCCGCACGATCGGAGGCACGAGCGCGGGGGTTCACACGGAAATAGACTGGGGTGATGCAGTGGTATACTATTTCATCACTTGGCAATGGAGCAACGGAAGTATTCTGGTATATGGTATGGTAACTCGTAGGATAATTTGTCCTGGTCGATAGTTCCCAAGGAAATAGATTTTTAACGGGTACCGCGAGGTACTTGTCCTTTACGTTACAACACTGCTTTGGGTGAATTGGTTTTTGGCAAAAGGATAGCTGGAGAAAAAGAGAATAATAAAAAATACTCTTTTAATAAATGTGCAGGTGATTACACGGCGATGACTAAATCAGCACAAGGACAGTGGCCCGAGTATACATTCGTACGAACTACTGTAACTACCAGTGATGTCAATACAAATATGATGTTACTTTGTAAATTGTTTTGATTTTTTTTCTATTTTTTTTTGTAATCTATAGTTTGTTTGTAGTCTTTATTCTGAATACAAAAATGATCTAGTGTTTAAAAATTTGAGTAATATTCATAAAAATAGGCGAAGAGCGTGTCGGAATCGCATTTGTGAACAAAATTAGTTCAGTACACTTTATGCTGTAGGTATTTATTAATCTCTAATATCTTATTTTTTTAGACGTTTAAATCTCATATTTCAAAACTATAATATAAATAACTTTGGAAGCTACTCGGAAAATATACATTTAAAAAAATAGGGTGCGAAAAATGTTTTATCGCTTTTTCATCGCTTGGTATATTACCCTTAAAATTTGTGTAGCGGTTTACATGAGACACCTATCTGTAAAGTTATTGGAATCAATGCAAAATGTTCTCCCTTGCCTACGTTAGCGCTAGCGTTAAACGAAATTTAGTACGTTTAAGTACTTTTTACCGCCCATTCCTGAAAAGCAACGAAAATGTGCTAAACTTCGTATATACCCAGATTATATAATAGAATTATATACTAGGTATATACTTAGAGAAAAAATCACAACCGATTTAAAAATAAACTGATGCTTTATGTACTTTTATATTCGTAACTTTTGACGTAAAAAGTTTGTAGATCAATTTTGTTAGCATATGCAACATTTGTGTCAAATTAGGCTGTTTGTAACCTTTTTTACTCCAATAATAAATTATATAAAAATCAATGATTTATTAGGATTTTAATGTCTTTAAGGTTTGGTAAACGTCGTTTTGGATCCTCTACAATAGCCCTTACCTACTTCATTTTTAAATATATACCGGTTTGAAACCTTTTAATTGTCTAGTTAGAAAAAAAGCTATAAATAAATTGTAATTTATCTAAGCGGTGAATAAATTGTAATTTGTACAAAGATCTTCCAATCCCAAAAAAACAGTTTGAAAAAAAAATACCTATGTCCAGGTACAGAAACAAAGAACAAAAACGCCAATAACGCCTAAATTTTGGCTTTCTGCTTTATTGAAAAGTGCATCAAATAACAGTCTTTATTCAGTTTTTTACTATTTAGCTAATGTACCAAAGTATGTTTACAGATTCCGTGAAACAAAAAATAAAATAGATACCGAACAAAAATAATTGAGGAAGTTATAATTATCTAAATTATTTATGCAATTTTGTTTTAAACATAATGCAAGATGAATTTAAAATACTTTCCAAATGGAATTATTGAGAATTGTATATAATGCGCTTTTCAATATGTATAACATTCTCACATCATCTAGCTTTAATAAATTTTGCCTCAACTTTGACATAACCTATACATATTTATTACAAAACCTTACCTGTTTACTGAAACAGGGTCACACACAAAATGTGGGCACTAAATAGCTGAGATTCTAGGTTTGACAAAAAAACGTCTACATCGCCTCCAAAACTTTCAGGTTATACATTTTATACGAGCTTGTATACATCGTACTACTGTGTTACTATCCTTCCTTTTCCTTTTGGTATAATTATAATACTCTTTGGTTACTACACAAAATACAGAGTTCGATTTCGTTAGCAGGCATGACTAGTTTGCGTGCATGTTATCTGTGGCGTACTGGCGTGCCCTTGTTCGTAAATTTCTCGATCTACTACGTAGTAAGAACGTCGTCAATGAATGAAGGTCAATTTTTTTATAGTCTAGTGTGTCCATCTAGTTTGCGTTGATTTCCACAGATGGCGCCAGTGGTCAAAATAATTGGTTTAAAAAAATTAAAAATTTCAGTTAAATCGGTTTAGTTATTATCACGTGAGAGAGTAATAAAATAAACATACTAACACACACACACACTTGCACAAACTCGCGCATTTGTATAACTAGTTGGTATTGTTTTAGGGTCTTTAAGATTTTGGTAGTTTATGATTTAGTATTTTAAAAACTTAGATATAGTATTTTATGATAAACTTAACTAAAGAACTAAGGTGACAACTACGATATCTGCCGTGCCCATGCTAGGTAGACTAGGCTAAGAGTGACCAAGACAAGTTTTTCCAGCATTAAAATTATAAAAAACTAGCTTCTGCCAGCGGCTTCGCCCGCCCTAAACTTCGTTATCGGCGTAGGTTCTTACAGCAATTCCTCAATTATAGAAAAAAATCAAACAATCACATCTTTCCTCTTTAATGGCATAATACATTTGTGTCTGTGAAACCATGGAAATACACATACAAAATTTCAACCCAATCGGTCAAGTCGTATAATAGTTAACATACCGACACCTACCGAGTCTAATTGTATTTTTAAATCATCCAGAAAACCATCGAAATACCCATATAAAATTTCAACCCAATCGGTTCAGCCGTTTAGAAGTTATGTGAAAAAGGAAGTAATTACGTAATTAAGTAATTATGAATGTACGGAAGGATAATTCTTACTACGCGTTGTCCTATTACCCGTTTTTCCGTAGGAATGAAGCATTTGTGGTAAAAAGTAGTCTATGTTCATCAGGAATAATGTCGGCTTCTAATGGTAAAAGAATTTTTCAAATCGGTCCAGTAGTTTCGGAGCCTATTCAAGACAAACAAACAATCAAATCTTTCCTCTTTATTATATTATATTATATATTATATTATATAGTATAGAAAAGTTTTATTCGACTTTCATAGATATTATTATAAATAAACCGTATAGTATAGTAGTAGCAGTAGTAGTAGTAAGAAGTGAACAGGGGTTAGTTTAGAGAGCTTATTGGGAAAAGTCTCGAGCTATAGCTATAAAAAATCTTTTTAAAAGCATACAATTTTAACATTCACACCCCAATACATTTTTTCTAGACAAAACATGGTCCCATGATTATATGATAAGACGCAAGCAACAGCTTAACTTACCTCCATCCTAGTTACAAACACTACATTAATATTCATTTTTCGAAATCGAAGGCGAGAGCTTTATAATCTAGATTTCAGTATAAGCACCAAAGTAGTTTGTCTATGCTTCAGTTACCTAATATTGCACAGGATTTAGGTGCTATTTCCACCAATATTATTGAAATGGGTTTCTTTTGTGTATTTGTTATTTGATATCTTCGCAATAACAGTCATGTTAACAATTTGAATGAAGGTGATACTATTTTAATTTGATTCTTTGCCCCTTACGCAATTTTAAAGTGGGTTACCAAACATTTTTTTAAAGCGTTTCATATTAAGTATTTAATATTCATAGATTTACTAAGTAAAGATTTACTTATGTAGTGTGTGATTATGTTATTACTCATACTTTTTATTAATAAATCCTATACATGTCAATTTCTATACATTTAATATGCTAAATTTTTACTATTTAATTAGTTATAGATATTTATTTTATTACAAGTTGAAATACATTAATTTGTTTGTGTTATTATTCAAATGTTTAATGTCAAAAATTAATTTATGTCATAAAAAGCGTGTTCAGTCAAAGATAATTGACAGAAAATCTCAAGAACTGTAAATTCGTTGTGGAGTCCATTGTAGACTTTTGGACCCACAATATGTACCGATTTAAACATTTTTTGTAACTTAGATGGAGGTAAGTTAAGCTGTTGCTTACGTCTTAGCATATAATTATGTGACCATGTTTAATCTTACAAATTGAACTATGGAAAAAAATGATTAGGATGTGATTGTTAAAATTTTTTGCTCTTTAAAAATATTTTTTGCTGGAGTACCAATGGGGACACAAGCGATTATTCTCATAGCGCGTTTCTGAACTGTAAAGACACGTTTCCATTCTGCAACTGTGCCCCAGAGTTCAATTCCGTAGCTTAGCTGTGAGTGATGTAGTGAGAAGAAGCAAGACCGAATGGCAGAGGGAGGAAGCACCTTAGACAGTTTGTATAGTGCAAGGCACGTGCCACTCAACTTACCACAAAAATTGGAGATATGTGTATCCCATTTTAAATCAAGGTCAATTGTTGAACCTCAGAATTTTGAGGAATTTGTTTGAGGTAGTGAAACACCATCAATGTTTATTGACAGAGGTCTTGGTGGACGGCCGCCAAAGTTGAAATAAAATTTTGTGTAAATTCAGCACAAGGCCGTTTGCTATAAACCACTCCTTCAGTTTTGTTAAAAGATAAATTGTTCGAGATTATGTCACAGGCATCGTCGGCAAATAGATACATTAACAGCATTTGGTTGATTATTTACCTGGACTTAGAATGATATGTTTGCCAAAGCAGACCCCTGGGGTACACCAATAACTGTAGACCCTTGTTCGGACCATATACGGGCATTTTTAAAGTGACTGTTTGGAGCCTGTTGCTGAGAAATTCTTTTATAAATCCGTAGGCAGGACCTCTTACACCCATGTGTTCAAATTTTAAAGCGAGGACTTTGTGATAACATTATTCAAATGCGCCGGTCGTGTCGCATAAGAGAATAGCAACATGATCCTGCCGTTCCTTTATACTATACTATACTAGCTGATCCCGCGAACTTTGTTTTTCTTTTTTAAAACTGCCCACCGCTCCACCCATTGTGAAGAGGTTGTTCTAATTCAGATCCCTTCCCCGGCATGTGCTTAACTTACTTACTTAACTTACCAAAATTTCATTACAATCGGTTTTCCCTTATTGCGCGAGTCCGACTCGTACTTGACCATTTTTTCTTTTTGAGAAACATTCCCCGGCGTGTGCATAACAACTTAACAAAATTTTATTGAAATCGATGGTTTACCCTTATTGCGGGAGTCCGACTCGCACTTGACCGTGTCTGACTCGAACTTGACCCTTTTTTTATTTCTCAGAAACATTCCCCGGCGTGTGCATAACAACTTACCAAAATTTCATTACAATCGGTTTCCCCTTATTGCGCGAGTCCGATTCGTACTTGACCATTTTTTCTTTCTCAGAAACATTCCCCGGCGTGTGCATAACAACATACTTAAATTTCTATACAATCGGTTTCCCCTTATTGCGCGAGTCCGATTCGTACTTGACCATTTTTTCTTTCTCAGAAACATTCCCCGGCGTGTGCATAGCAACATACTTAAATTTCTATACAATCGGTTCACCCTTATTGCGCGAGTCCAACTCGCATTTGACCCTTTTTTTCTTTCTCAGAAACCTTCCCCGGTGTGTGCATAACAACTTACCCAAAATTTCATTAAAATCGGTTTACCCTCGCACTTGACCATTTTTTTCTTTCATGAAAACCTTGCCCTAACACTACCCTTTTTTTACCCGAATTGGTCCAGTCGTCTTCGAGTTTTCCTTAGTGCGCGATTCTGTCTTGCACTTGACCGTTTTTTTCTTTCAGAAAAACCTTGCCCTAACGCTGACAAACACAACAAAAAAAATTACCCGAATTAGTCCAGCCGTCTTCGAGTTTTGTGCTTAGCAACTAATTTTGCGATTCATTTTTATTTATATACATTAATTATGCTTTGTTGGAGTTTATTGTTGGAATTTCAGTCCTCAAAGGGATTTGTCTCATCCAATCTCGTTAAGATGTGTTACAACTTTATCCAATTTAGGTACTAAGAATGTTTTACTTTAGGCTTAAAATATTATCTGGTTTACCGAAGAATCATATAGTAACGTCATCCGCAAACAATATAATTTTATACGAATGTTATTTTTGAACCCTCTAAATTTTATTGATTTTATTGTATTTTATTGTATTTTCGCACTTAGCCGGTTTTATCACAAGTTAATAAGTAACTTCTAAAGATTTGTAACTTACGTTTCTCCGTTTCAGAATAATCTTTCTATGCTATCCACTCATTATTTTCTTTAACAATAAAAAATAGCAACCGTTAAAAAAAGCAGTTAGAAATTATTATTAAAAGAATTCGGAAATAAAGATACGTTCCACTTTTGCCCCTACAAATAATTAATAATACTTACCCGTGAGATAAATCTTCTTTTTATATCAAGATTTTTTCCTTGTTAAAGGTAAACCCTTATCAGAAGTGACTAACATTTCTGGGAATATAATCGACTATCTTATCAGTCATACTCGTTTTAACTGCGGCTTTATTCGTTAAAAGGTTGACAAATAATTTTATTTAATACTAGACGAACCCTGCGTTTTTATCTGCAGAAAAACCTATTCCTGTGGGAACTTTCGATAGGGATAAAAGTATATTTGTCCTTATCTATCTCTATAGCTATCTAGGTTTTAAAAATGAAAGTCAATCGTATACACTGATACTATATGAGTAAATAATTATTCTGCAAAAAAAAAAAACCGTGGGTTCTCTCAATCGGGACAAAAAGGGTTCTATATTTGTTTAAGTTCCTATAGCTTTAACTGCGCCAAAAAGTACCGTATGGGAATACTTCCTTTTTTTAACGACTTGATTTAAAAATATTGATTTTTCGAATTCAAAACATATTCTAACCTAAACAACTAACCCTTACCTTCCCCCTTTTCTTTACTTTACCCCCTCCCTACATACAAACAAATAAACAAACACATTTTACCTACTTATATGTAATAGTATATCTAGATGTAGCTCGTGTAAATGTGTAGGTACACAATCGTAATTCCTAAAAACACCATAAGGTAAATCCTTGCAAACATGTCCAGACGATTGCAAGCTGTGAATTCAAGAATAATTTGCACATTTGTATTCGGTTCGTTTCCGTGTTTTTTCAGTATCTACAAGCATTCGTGAATTATCGATTCGTTTATATCACGTACTTGAAAACATGGAAAGCAATCGAATACGAATGAGTGCACAAACGCTATCACATATATATTTTTATATTATTCTTGCTGAAATCATAGCTTGCAATCTGTGCATTATGTTCCCACTACAATGTCTATCAAATTTTTAAGGGTCTTTTAAGGTAGCGGTGCTTCTTGCACTGTTGCGTTGGCGGGGCCAAAGTAGCGGGGCACATCGATACTATAGGGGGATCATTTGTAGCCCATTTGTAGCCCATTTGTAGCGTGTGCCAGTTATGAAAAAATGGAAACACCGCTAGCGTAAATAATAACCTAGCGGGGACCAAAGTTCAAAAATTGTCGGGCTACAACGTGACTAGGGGGATAATTTGTTGCCAATTTGTTACGGCATTAAATAATAAATAGCGTGTGCCAGTTAAAATATTTGAAATATTTTGATTAGAGGGCTACCTCTCTCAAAAGTTATGTTTGGTGTGCAAAGAGATAATGCCGCCAGTGTCAATTGTACTATTCCACAGAGTTTTACTTAGATGAAATATTCTTTTTATGAGTTTGGGGTTTTATATTTTATTTATTTATTTTTTAGGGATTTAGTTAAGAGTATTTTAGTTTTGTTATTTAACTATCGAATTGAAATAAAATGTCTTGTATATATTTACACTCTAGATATTAAAATTATTAGAAAATCCTCCAACTTCAAATCCTAAACGGCTTCAGTGCGACGATAAATTAAAAAATCCCCCTACCCCTTAAATATTTATTTTATTCTGTTTTTTAGTATTTGTTGTTATTGCGGCAACAGAATTACGTCATCTTTGAAAATTTCAGCTGTCTATCACGGTTCATGAGATACAGACAGACGGTGACAAGACAGTCGGACAGCGGAGTCTTAGTAATAGGTCTTAAAAAACGGTTTTTACCCTTTGGGTACGGGACCCTAGAAAGCGTCCATTCGATGTTCTATTTTCTCCGTACGATCAAAGGTACGATCCAACTACTTAATTAATTGCTGCTTAAAAATGTGTGATTTCATCAAAGTCTTTTTGGTGCAAAAAACTTATCGTCGAATGCGCAAATTGGGAAAAGTTAAAGACATTTTCTTAATCTAAAGTTACTACTCCATTTTTAACCGACATTAAAAAAAGGAGGAGGTTCGCAATTCGGATTTTTATATATTTTTAGCCAGGCTAACTAGTAGGCTACTTGACGTCAAGTAAGAGTCGGATTTTTTCTATAATACTTAGTTAATATTTTTTCTATTGAAATTGAAATCCTATACCGATAACTGAATTTAGGGCGGGTGAAACCGCGGGCAAAAGCTAGTTTTAAATATGTGTAACTGTGTCTGGAATATACTGTAATTGGCTTCGATATTGGTATTCGATTCACGTATTTCACGTTGTTGTTACGGTCAATGACGCTGACGACACGCTTCTGTTCTTCGACACAATTACCTTATTTAATACCACAAACAATATGTCGCTTGTTATATATGCTCTGTTCATCTCTTGTCCCGTTGATTTATAGAGCACAGTCACAATATGATGATAGAGGGTATCTCCATAGGCGCAGCACTAATTTGTTGGTGGGGTTGGCTGAAATCTTAAATCACTGACAAACACAGAACAAAGCAACGTAATCCATATCCCTATAGGTACTTATCAGGTCAGTTTATTAACATTTTTAAAACATGTTTAGACCAGATTTTGCCAAAATGAAAATGAATGCCAATGTATGAAAAAAGGCAACCCGGTTATTTTTTTAGGGTCCCGTACGTCCAAATGTGACACAATGAAATATACAAATAGAATATATCCTTTACGACTGGCTCGTTTCAGTCGCATGGAAGGGAAATGATTCACAATGTTTTTTTGGCTGTCTTACTTTGACGAATTTCAATGGGAAACCTAGAGGAGCTCGTGGCAAAGTGACATTCGTCTATCGGAAACGTTCTCACGAAAGTGTAAAAAGCCGCGTTAAAACCCGATGTTGAAGCTATTTAACGCTCTTTCGTTTTAAAGTACAACGCTCAACGTCGATCCAACGAACAGAACGAATCCAACAGTGCTCTATAAAAAAGCACCGCGCTTCAAAGCCGCCTTCGTGTGAATAAAATAATACATGGGTATCGCTTAGTGCCGTTAAAACGTTTTTTTAAAGCCCGTTAACAAGCGTTTGTGCGAATGAGGCGTCAAGCAACGTTGGACGTTGCCACTACTTGGATGGGTGACCGCCTACTGGCACACTTTTCTGAGCTCCTCCGTCATTCGGTGGGCATACATAAAACCGTCAATCCAGGGAGTCATGACAGCAGTCGTTAAGCCAAGTCAGAGGCCTTATGGGCGGTTTGAAAACGGTGACAGTCAAGTGGCCACTAGCTCGACAATGTCCGCCTCGCTTTTCAAGGAGAGGTCCGTGCCCTGCAGTGAAGGGTTTAACAGCAGGCGATAGGCGAATAGGAAACCGGTGTGAGTTGACTTACTGCACTATTTATGTTGTACTGCGATGGTCACGGTCGAACATTGTCGTACATTTCTCCTGCAGCATAGTACAAATAGCTTTATTCACTACAACACGCGCCCCGCGCCGCGCCGCTACTCTCTCGATATCGACTTTGCACGCAAGCAATTTTTCTTGCAATTCCACTATAAATTAGAAATTATTAAGTGTTTTTTTTGTTTTTTTTTTATAGTTTTTGAGGTAATTTAATTTGTTTAAAATATGTGAGTGCAGTGCAGGACAATGTGAGTGTTAGTTTCGCAGGTATCTAGTGTTTGTGTGGATTATTGTGGGATCGAATTAAATATTATTTGGATTTACAATGTGTTACAAATATTGGATTTTATTGATGTTTGTCATGGTTTCATGTGCCAATAATTGTAAGTTTATTATTTTTGATTGTCTCAGTCATATGCGCCTAACTGCAGGGGTACATGCCTCTCCTTTTAATTACTTATTATCAATTATAGAAATATATATAGAATTATATCGCAATAGGTGATTTCCTTAGTTATATTGATAAATAAGAGAGCTTTGAACTGTTTATGATTTTACCTACAAAAATATCGGGATTCTATAATACAAATCTTTAACCCCTACTTTGGCCTCTAGGCGATGATTTTCCATGAAAACTTCAATCTTAATTTTCAATGTAAAGGCCAAACACTAGTTTTAACGCATTTAGCATCAAAAATGACCGATTTCCAAACAAACTTCCTATCACCATTGTTTTCTCCACCGAAAGCTAGTAAAGTCAATAATCAATGAAGGTAGGTTCGAGCCTCCGCCCCTCAGGATGCGAGGTGAAATCAAAACCCCTAAGCCATCACCGACTTCAACTCCTGTTTTTCGCATTATCTACTAAACCGAATGAAACGTTTTTTTATAGATTCGACATGTCGGTCTGTCTGTCCGTCTGTATGTCACAGCCACTTTTTTCCGAAACTATTAGAACTATACTGTTGAAACTTGGTAAGAAGATGTATTCTGTGAACCACATTAAGATTTTGACACAAAAAAGGAAAAAAAAAACAATAAATTTTTGGGGTTCCCCATACTTAGAACTGAAACTAAAATTTTTTTTCATCAAACCCGTACGTATATACCATTTTTTTCTAAACTGAATAGTTTGCGCGAGAGACACTCCCAAAGTGGTAAAATGTGTCCCCCCTGTTCTAAAATAAGAGAATGATAAAACTAAAAAAAAAACTTCCACCGAAAATTGGTTTGAACGAGATCTAGTTAGTAGTTTTTTTTTAATACGTCATAAATCGTAAACCGCAATTTACCTTTCATTCAATCAACTCAAATATAAAAATATTTTTGTTTGTATTTGTAAATTACATAAACGGAACCCTCGGTGTGCGAGTCCAACTCGCACTTGGCCGGTTTTTGTTTTATAAATCTTATGATTATACTTATAAACTAGTCTTTATCTCGCTATGATGTCTGGAGCCGGATATATAACAGTAAAACTTTTTTTCCGAAAACAATTACTGTGGACGAAGTCACAGGCAAAAGCTAGGCATAAATAAAACAAAACCTGGAAGTAAAAGTGTAATCTGCGTAGCGCTGCGTTAGACGAAAAAAAAAAACATCACTTTCATATTTCTATCACGGTCTTTGTATTGTACTTTACTTTTTTGATTCATATTCCATTTATGTTAGAAGATTGCTTTCTTTGAATAATAAGAATAGCCCTCTACCTATATTAGTGGAATATAAAAATGTATGTACATACCTAGTTAAAATAAATATTTTAACTAACTATTTTGTATTTGTATGTCATGAACTTATGACCCTGTTTCTCAGGAACTTTATATCACACTAAATTGATTAAGTATTTTAGTTATTGGTTGATTGATTGAGTTGAAATTAATATCAAATGTTTCTTGCAGCTGTTAAATCAAGCTTATAAGTTAATAATTTGCTCCTAAATAGCAAGAGAACCTAATGTATAAATTTTTTAACACAAACTGTAAGGTAAGGACCAGTTTATTTATAAACGGAAAGCAGTTACATAGTGTAGATTAGCTTTTGCCCGCGGTTCAAACCGCTCTAAATTCGGTTATTGGGGTAGGAGTTTAACGGCAATTTCATGTTACTTTCGCATTTATAAAATTAGTATGGATTTAATTAATTCATAAAAATATTAATTGTCAAAATAAGAATAGCGATATATACATTATTAGGTACTCGAAATAGACAAAAACTTGCTCTGTTCCACACAAGGCTTAAGAAAGTAGATAAAGCATTAAAGGACAATCTATCGGTTTATACAATAAAAATAAATAAAATCCCTGGAGAAGTACCTATGTAAATTAAACTTAATACAGTTCAAGACTTTGTGAAACAGAAAATTGTCGAATCAGCTTATTATACAATTAAAGACTACCTTGATGATAAAAATGCATAGCATTAAATAATTTTCAAATAATTATATTATTTTTAAATAAAACTTTTTATTTGCTCTGAGTTGCTTACATAATTTACCTGATATTTTGATTAATAAAAAATAAAAGAGCGACTGCTAGAGAGTTTCTTTCGCTGTTTTTTCTCACAGAAATATTGGGAACAGTCTCGAGTGATTCGGACTCTGGAATTCAAGAGAAAAATGTATGGAAGTCTGACTTACCTCTCGAAACCCGTGAATCTAGGTACTTGCATATATTTTTCTCTCGAATTCCAGAGTTCGAAAAGATCGATACTGTTCCCAATAAGATCTCAGAACGTCATTTTGACTTCGAAACGGTAGAAACTAGTTATTTTAGTTTATAGAGTTCAAAAAAGCGACATGATATCCTATTTTTGAGAAATAAAGCATTTGAATTTAAAACTTGAATGCAATAAAAAAATATTAACGAAAATTTATTTATTTATGAACTTTATATTGCACAAATTGGAAAAAATAATGAACGACTGGCGGACTTAATGCTACATAAATTTTCTACCAGTCAACCAAGAACATGGTATGGAAAAAATAATTTGAGAGTAGGTGCTAATATACTATTTAGTAAATACCTACTCTTAAAGACTAATTTAAATATTTAGTTTACATTTACAAATGTACTTTATTCTAATAAGTCTACCGGAATTTATACGATATATATAGTTAAATATAATACACATGAACATAATATATTAAATGGAATACTTGCATAATAATAATTCTTTATGTACTCATTAAAAAAGTACCTGGAAGACCGAACTTTACTTTTTTTAACAATGGCATCTTTTGTCAAGTAGCTTTAGTTTTGCTGTGTCTGTAAAAATAATAGTCTCGCCAATATATGTCAGAAAGCGTCTTATTTTTCAGTTCATCATTGCGTGAAAACACGGACAAAACGACGTCTAAAAAATGAAAACTAGCTAGTTCGATTTATGGCCCCCGAAAACCCCTGCATGCTAAATTTAATTGGAGCCGTTTTCGAGATCTATATATATATATATAATACATAATAAATAAACATTAAATGAGTATGTGTCATCAATATATCACATGTGTGTTTGTTTTGAAAATATGATTTAACGTTGCCAACCGAATGTCGGAAGGCAGTTTCACAGTAGAGCTACTTTCACAGCAAATTATTTGCCATAAAAGGTAGTGGAGTGGAGTGGAATAGTTAAAGTGCGTTCTACCTTTGACCTTAATATAATACTTTGTGAAGTATTAGATTGGTATTTAAAGAGCTCCTGCAAGTAGCAGAATGCAGAGTGGTCGTACTGTGGCGAGCACGAAATTCAGATTGGAAGGGATTTAACAGATTTGATTTAGTAAAAAAGCCTGTTAGTTGCCGATATACGACCGATTCCAGGATCTTCGAAAGGAACTGAACTGACTGTAAGCTGGTCCTTTGCCTTCTGCATCGAGCCACCACCGGCCACTCCTGCAAGATCGTCGGTCCACCGGACAGAAAGCGTCCCATGCTTCATCTTCCAGTACGCGCTCTTCTCATTACGACACGTCTGTAGGGCAGACATTATCATAAATCACTGCCTAAATCTATCTCCTCATATAATTTACGTATTTAAAAATGCCTGATTAGAATTGTAAGATTAGCAATAATTGTTTTATTTTAACTTTAATTTCAAACTTTCAGCTGTCGAAGGTGACAGCAGTTTGATGTCAATGGTGGACTTCAGGTACTGGCGTTGCGTGATGAAGCGGGAGTGGAAGTGCCCGGATTCTGAAATTAACTTCTATTTATACACACCGTAAGTATAATAATAACTAGTTGTTTTATATTATGTTAATGTAGCTTACTGAAGGGAAAATGTGTGAGAGACATTGAGCTTGAGAGAGTTTTGGATACTTAAGAGGTAATATCCCAACCAAACAAATACAGAAATAGGTTAGGAAAAAACATTTGCTGTGACGCTATGACCCGGTCCAATATACCGATGTGTGATAGGTTGTATTCAGACGAACCGACGTTGCGCCCGCAGCGGCATACCGCGCGCACTGTTTTTCATCTTAAAAGCGCTGTATAATTTTTTCATGGATAGCTAGGAGGTAAAAAATTTGGAGTTAGACTAAGGGTCGGCTAATTCCGAGACGCGACGAGACGCAACGGGACGAGACGTGAAACGGCTTGATGATGCGCCGCGCGAGTGCGAGTGCGCGCGATGCAGTGTTGCCAACCAGACTTAAGAGGGCGAAATAGGCCAGAAAGCTTATTTCTGTAATTTTAACGTTGTGTATGTAAATGCACTATAAATCATTAGATAATGTCATATACATTACTATGAGAAATATATGTTATATACTTCTTAAGTAATTTATACCGTAGTGACGCCTTGAAACTTTTAACTTTTTGTATGGAATTTAACGTTATTACCGTTTTTTAGTCACATTTATTGACTTCTTGCTACAACTTAAGAGTCCAGGCACTAGATAATACGCTATTTTAATTATTTAACCAACTTTCATTACAAACAAATGCAAAACACGCTTTAAAAATTTGCACAAGTGTTGAATACAATAAATGAAAATCATTCAGTAAGGTAATGCACTAGACAAAAGCCAGTTGTATAACATATATTTTTTTCAATCCTTTAGATGCAATAGTTTAGCCACAAAATTTGCACAAAAACGGCGTATTTTCGCGCTCTAGCATATTTCCGGTTCTAGATCATAAAATAAATAAATCAGCTCTGGTAATTTTCTTCTTGCCATCCTTAATACACAATGTTCTAATAATCTTTTATACCTATTATGACTACAGTCTTTCGATGAAACAATTCATAATTAACTTCCAATACTATTTTTTAATTATCTAGCGCAGGGACTTGATTTCTCAAGTTCTCGAGGCGTTGAGTATTTTTCCCCGTCTCGACTAAAAACAAATTTCTCGGAAATTCTTGAACAGAAACACTAGCTACTACCTACAACTGCCCCTCAGGTTGATTTTACCTAGTCACAATCATCAGAATCCAGATATCGTATTCCCCACTTTTCTCTTCCAAATCTCAACCGAATTCATAAGAAATTACTTCATCTGAAGGTTAATGAATTCTTCTGTGTCTGTATGTTTCTTTTTCTTAAAAAATGTCTTGAATATTTGTACAGCGAACGTCCGAAGATGCCATAATAACGAGGATTTTTTTTTTGGATTTCAGCAGGTTGCCAATTATTTATAGGAATTACATATCAAAAAAAAGGAAAACATGAAGTAGTGATTGTGTATGTCTTTGATACATGAAAAAACGATAGCTCTAATGACAAAATCCAGGAAGGAAACAGGTGAATACGATGAGCATATAGGTATGTTCTGTGGGAATACGTTTGTATGGGCGAAAACGGCGGCATATTTCCTCTTAATGAGACGCTAAATATTAGTTTTTACTTGCACTGTGTAGTATTTTTTTTCATTGTATTATTTGCAGAACTAATCCCAATATTTATTTGCCAGAGAACGTCCATACAACCAGTGGGTGGACACACGGAATCTTGGACAACTGCGGCGTCTTGGCTGGAAGCTGCAGAGGAAGAATGTATTGATTGTGCATGGTTTCAACGGCACGCATTCCAAGACGCCCATGTCGTTTCTGAGAGATGGTAAGTTTCGTTAAATATAGCAGTACTCACGGCATGTAAATCGACTTCTTTTCCGGTATTTGGTCGCTAGTGTCGTTGAAAGTTCACACCATTTATAAATTTTAATATGACGACTGTAGTTTTGATTTTTGACGACTGGGTCAGTAACGTTTGTTGCATTGTAAGTGGTTCTCAAGAAAAAAGTGCATTAAGTACTGAAAAACGTGTAATGCGTTCAATTTCATAGTCCAGCAAAGGTAAATTTTAAATTTTCCGGGACGAAAAATAGCCATGTCCTATTCCAGGACCTTACCTATACGTGTGCCAAGTATCATCCCGATTCATTCTGTACTTGAAGCGTGATTAACTAACAAATAACCAAACATTCAAACTTTTGCATTTATAATATTAATGGCTGGTAATAAAGCATAGCTGGTAATTAGGCTATGAATTTTGTCAGCGACTCCACTTGCCCTAAATTTGGTTTTTGGCGTGGGATTCCTTCAAGTACACTTATGAAATAGTTTGTTTTAGCTCGGTTATAGTTATTCCCGGGGGAAATTATGATTTTTTTTGAGATAAAAACTATCCTATGTCTCCTCCAATTCGCACTCGCCGAAATATTCATATTCTATGTCTCCTGTCCTGCGTTTTGTTCAATCCGTCAACTCCTCTACTTATACTAAAAGCAGCAATTTCAATTTATAGGCATTTCTAATCCCCAATCTCCGCTCTTCCACTCATCTTCTCCTTAAATTACTAACTAATGTCACTAGTTTTTATACGAATTCATTTACCATGCATGCAATAAAACTGGAATAAATAACCGTAAAAAGCTGAATCTCTCAATATATTAGGGAATCAAATAAAACTTTATTTCAGTGATTTTGTTCCATAATCCCATTGTAATAAGTATCTTGGAAAATACATATATGCGTATGTACCTATGTTTTTTTATGTATTATACACAAATAGCATATGTATGAATATCGTATCGTGTTTTATGTATATGTACTTGTTTATGTATTTAATTTAATTGAATTTTAACTATAATTTAAAGTATCATTTATGTTCACCTATCTTTTCTCTATATTTATTTTTTGTCGATCCAAAGGTTGTCTGGCAGAGATCGCTTATAAGCGGTCTGATCACCTTCTTGTCTACTGTCTGCTTAGTTATTAAGAACTATCAATTAAATTGTTATTTTATGTTTGGAGTGCAATAAAGAATATATCTATCTATGTCCTTCCCCGGGTCATTAACTATCTCCATACGAATTTCATCTAAATCGATCCATTATACGACTTATGAAGCAACAAATTGACAGACAGACAAACAAACTTTTACATGTATAATATATATAGGATTATCTTTCCGCAGCATACCTTTCCCGTAAAGACTACAACGTGTTCATGGTGGACTGGTCAGCTCTCACTAGGTTTCCGTGTTATCTCTCGGCGCTTTCTAACACCAAGTAAGTTTATTTAGAACAGGCCTATGGTAATTTAAAAGCTGCAAGTTTATACTTTAAACAGGCATTTGTAAGGGTATTCAGATACCTAGTACGTAAGTTGGATACAAGGAGCTGGTCTAACAACTTATTATTGTTAAGTTTATTTTCGAAACAAATACAATTATCAATTACAATTGTAACATTTAATTTACTTTAGACTGAAGACTATTTTATTGATACAGAAAGACAAAATCTAAACATATGTTGTTTTTTTTAATAAGTGAGTTTATTAAAGAAGTTTTGTATTATTAATTTATACATATATATATTATACTATACTATATTATACTAGTTTTTGCCTGCCGTTTTACCCGACTTATATTTGGTTATCGGTGTAGAATTTTAACGGCAACTCCTTAAATATAAAATAAACCGACTAACGCTTGACGTTTTCAAGTAGCCTATGTCCTTCCCCGGGACTCAAACTGTCTCCATGCCAAATTCGCCCGCGGTTCCACCCACCCTTAATTCGGTTATCGGTAGAGAATTTTAACGATAAGTCCTTAAATATAAAATAAACCGACAAACACTTGATGTTTTCATATAGCCTATGTTCTTTCTTTGGACTTAAACTATCCTCATGCCAAATTATAATTTATGGCAAATATTGCCAATTACTAGTATGTTATACTATTCGAGTTATAATTTCAGAAAAGTGTTTTCATATATTTTTTTAAACATTTTATAGCAATTTCAGTTAGTGGACATATTATTTGGACCAACGATAAAAAACCCAATATTTAGCGAGAATTCAATAAAGATTCTTGAAAATTAAAAATTATTTCTATTCACATCATCAAGGTGGCAAACAAGCATAAGGTCTGCCTAGTGATTAGGAGTTACCACAGCCTATAATATATGCTTGTTTATTACATTATTCAACCTAATTCAGTGAACCGCTAACGAGAAGTAATTTTATTTTTCTCGATATTAAAGCCTGATACAAAAATTCCAATACGTTTCAGGCTGGCCGCCCAATGCACTGCTCAGCTGTATTCCACTATCACTCAGGCTGGAGCCCTGGCAAAGATGATTACGTGTGTGGGCCACTCTCTTGGAGCCCACGTTTGTGGCATGATCTCTAATCACCTAACTGAGAAGCAATACAAGATCATTGGTAAGTCTCCTATTAATTAACGTCAACCAGGTTTAAACAAAATTATCAAATTGAACTTACAATGTTTATAGTGGATATGTTACTGTCAAAACTGAGGTAACTTTGTCAATGGAAAAAGAAGACTAGAGCTGTCCAATGTTCAAACAGACTGCTACTAGATTAATCTACTGCTAGTATAATTATTTGTTTAGTTGTTTATTATACTCCTAGGGCCTGAGCTTTTGAATTATTAGTTGTCGTAAAGACCGAAGTGACCTCCTATAGAACAAAATGGCAAGCAATACTAAAACCTGACAATCACGAAATGACCGAGCGTTATGTGAGTAGAATGTAAATTGTATAGGCCACTCTCTTGGAGCCCTCGTTTGTGGCATGATCTCTAATCACCTAACTGAGAAGCAATACAAGATCGTTGGTAAGTCTCCTATTAATTAACGTCAACCAGGTTTAAACAAAATTATCAAATTGAACTTACAATATTTATAGTGGATATGTTACTGTCAAAACTGAGGTAACTTTGTCAATGGAAAAAGAAGACTAGAGCTGTCCAATGTTCAAACAGACTGCTACTAGATTAATCTACGGCTAGTATAATTATTTGTTTAGTTGGTTATTATCCTCCTAGGGCCTGAGCTTTTGAATTATTAGTTGTCATAAAGACCTAAGTGACCTCCTATAGAACAAAATGGCAAGCAATACTAAAACCTGACAATCACGAAATGACCGAGCGTTCTGTGAGTAGAACGTAAATTGTCTTTGTAATTTTTAGCAACATTCTAGAAAAAAATGACATTGTCTTAATAATTTTATATTTGACTTTGTCACACGCGTTTTCAATTTGCGAAATAAATTAATCATTTGTGTTTAACTTTGTTCTTTGTAAAGTTTGTTCGGTCTGTATAGCGGTGATAATACTGATGAAAATTTTCTTTTGATTTAGTTCGAAAGATAAGACTGGTGTTCCATCTATCAACATTTACCAGGAAAGAACTCTATGTACATCAACAAATACTCGAGTGATTGAATGCGTACCAAAAAGTTGACAGTAAGGTTTATTGATTGAGTTGTCCGGTGTTAATGCCTGGATAAAGTTTAAGGCGGATCAAAATCTGCAAGGAACACGTTCTCACAAAAATGTTCAACTACGTGCTTTTAAGCATTATGTAGAGGATAAACTAGATGACTACCTGCTTTCAGAAAAAGATATTTACTGCGCAATTGCGGAGTCGGTTACTAACACAACATAGGTGAAGACAGAAGGGTTGTACGATTAATACTACCGCCTATTGTAAAGATTGTGACTTACCTTTGGCTTTCACTACAAAAAGAATCGGTTTTGCAGATTTCCACACAGGTTTCTAATTTATTTTACAGTGTTATGAATTACATACGAGGCTATTTCAAATTTTATACATTGACAAGAAGAATATTTTGACGTATTTGTTAGTTTTAAGGATACCTTTTGTGCTACATATTTTATTAATTTATAGGGTTTTTTTCACCTAAACTTTATTGCGCTACTAGATCGCGGCGATTTGTTAGTACTAATGAATGTTTACGCAAATTTTTGCCACAGTACCACTCGTCGTTACCACCACTGCGAAAGACTGATGGTGACTTGGCCCATAGTGCTACTCGAATATGAACGATGAAGGCGCTGTACCACCTACTATACCGTGGTGCGGTAAGACCATGCCGGAAATCTCCATAACAAAGCGGGGAGTACCGGCGGGCGTTGCTTTCTCTAGACGTTCATAAGTCGAATGGGCCAGACGGTATACCAGCAGGGGTGCTTCAGCAGTGTGCTCCTGAGTTACGTCCTGTACTCACGCGCCTCTTCGCGCTTTTCTACCACACAAGGCAATTTCCATCTTCATGGAAGACTGCGAATGTGCATCCGGTGCCCAAGGGCGATCGATCAGATTACAGGCCTATCGCTATTACCTCTCTCCTCTCCAAGGTGATGGAGCGTGTGATTAACACAAAGCTTCTAAGATACCTAGAAGAACACAACCTGGTCAGTGACCGTCAATATTGCTTTCGCCACGGTCGCTCGAATGGTGACTGTCTAGTGTATCTCACACACCGATGGGCACTAGCTATTGAGAGACAGGGGTAGGCATTAGCTTGTAGCCTGGACATGGGTCTGGCAACGGGGTCTTCTATCGATGTTGCACTCTTACGGAGTGCCCGAGGCTCTATGCTGTCTCCTACGCTGTTTCTTCTTCTTCTTCTAATAGTAGAAGCTGTTTATACTGTATATCAATGACATGTTGGACATCAACAACATGCATTGCTATGCAGATGACAGTACTGGAGACGCTTATTACACGTGTCGTGCAAACATCCCTCGTTCCGTTGTGGAGGAAAACCGCGGAGAACTTGTGTCTCAAATCGAGACCACACTGTCCATGGTCTCTGTCTGGGGACAGGTAAACTTGGTCCCATTCAACCCTACAAAGACACAAGTCTGCGCGTTCACCGCTAAGAAAACCCCATTCACCGACTCACAATTCCAGAAAACTCCCCCCTCTATCTCCAAGAACATTGGGATCCTTGGTGTTGACATCTCCGCTATGTTCAGTTCCGAGATCAATTGCAAGACAAGGTGAAGCTGGCGCCCAAAAAACTAGGTGTATTCAACAGAGCAAGGCAGTACTTTCACGTCGGGGCAGAGGTTGCTGCTTTACAAGTCGCAAGTTGGGCCCCATATGGACCATCATACTGCTGCCATCTCTGGGCGGGTGCACCCGGATACTAGCTTGGCACTTTTGACTCGGTTCAACGACGGGCTGTTAGAATTGTCGGCGGTCCCAAACTCACTTGCCGTATCGTAACCTTAAGTCTGAGGAGAAACTTTGCCTCCCTGTGTGTGTTCTACCGCTTGTACAATGAGATGTTTCCTGAGGAATTGTTCGAAATGATGCCCACGGCTACTTTCTACCATCGCACCGCTCGCCATCGCCGAATTCAGTCTCACACTTTAGAACCGAAATGGTCGCGTACAGTGTGGATTCAGAGAAGTGTGGTCTTCAAGAAAGAAGTTATTGGATTTTTGAAAGGTCGGCAACGCGCGAGTGATGACCCTGGTATTACAAGCGTCCATAGGCCACGGTGACCGCTTACCATCAAGTGGACCGTATGCTTGTTTATCACCTAAGTGGTAAAAAAAAAAAACAAAATAAAATTTTCAACAAACACTGAGCCCGAGTGTTCTTTATAAACAAAAAAAAATGTAGGCAATTTGACTTAGTACAAATATATCTTCTCTTAATTATAAACAATGTTCTAACAAAAAAAAATTAAGCATAGTATAAAATAGTTTAAGCCGTGTGCCAAGTGTGCGTTTTTGCGTGTTTGTAACTCTTCTATCGCGTTCGGGTTTTCATTAAAAGTCCTATGAGAAAAAACCGTCTTAAAACGCGTACGCTAGTGGCATTTCTTCATTTCCATACATGTATTTCGTTGACGCACACACTAGGCACACTGGTGCTGAAATTTCAGGACTCTTTTATAATAACTCTTTGTTTCTATATAAAGTACATTCGCCCATAATGACATCCCCTTCCTCGCAATACTCAGGACTAAAAGATATACGCCATTTGTTTTTTGTAAAGGGACGCAGGACTTAGGAAGTTATTATTATAACATAGTTGAAGTGGCTGATGGGAACCATTACCTGCGTGTTCCGTAATCCGTTGTGACGAGATGCAGGGACAAACGAACAAACTCACTATCGCATTTATAATATACTAGCTTTTGCCCGCGGTTCCTCCTGCCCGGGAAACTTCTCAATTATAAAAAAAAAACATGGATAGTTATAAGTATATGTATACATATGATTGTGCAAGGGTATAATTTTATTATGACGGTACTAATCGAACTAGTACTATTAAATATCGGAGTACTCTTAAATATCTGAATTCCTTCACACAATTGACGATATTTGACGCTTCAAATGATGCGTCACCAATGCTACATGAAAACAAAAAATAATAATTGACTTTTTTTCTTGTTGGCTGATTATCAAAGTATTGCATTATTACTTTAAATAGAACTTCTTGCCAGCTCTTTTTGGCAGAAATTAACACTGTTTATATTGTATTGACGATTCAAAAGTGTTCTTAGAAACCCTTTTTAATTAAATATTGTTTGATTTGTTCTATGGAGCCTCACAAAATTGGCCACACTTAGAGAGATACAAAAAGAAACTGCGGTCTCTTTTCTCGTTCTATCAACGTCCACCCACCATTTTGTTCGTTGATGTTTATTAAAACAAGTTAGAATCAGACAGAAGACCTTTGCTTCGCTTCGCTTCGTTTCTATCACACTTTTGTTACTATTTTTTCACATCTGGCTTGGAAAAGCGCTGTCCAGTTATCTATGTCTATGACGCAAACATTATATCGACCACCGCTTTGTTACGACATTAATGACTAAAAAATAAGGTAACTTTATCAACAGACACAAACGTTGCCAGTGTCGTTATGAAAATGAAAAAATAAAATACAGTAGGTATTTTAGAGCTGACCGATGTTCATACAGACTGCTACTAGATTAAACTACTGCTAGTATAATTATGTATTTGCTATTACAAAGTTGAAATAGTTGACAGTAACATTATATCGAACACTGCTTAAGCTTCGACATAAGGGACTGTAAAAACTAAGGTAAGGTTAAAAATAATTATATTAGTGGAAGTGAAAAAAAAACACGGTATTACTGCGATTATTGTTTGTGATTACTTGGAGTAGTTAACAGGAATATTAGTTATGAAAATATTATTACGAAAAAACTCTTATTTCAGTGTGACAACTTAATCCTAGACAAACAAAGAGATTATGTAACTAAATTTAAGTATTTTTATACAAAGCCCGCAAAATTATTTCTTAGTTGATATTTACGCCATAAAAGGAACCTATTTTCAAAACTTTTCGGTTCTGCGTTGATGAATTAGTATTATATTCTGTTTTACATATTTAGATAAAGATATATTATTTTAATATATTGCACTTTATTGTCGAACTTCAAGTGCATGGGTCACTAAAATTATCAAATGGGTCTGAAGTTGCCGACTCACTGCCTCCACACTTTATAACCTAACAAATTTACTAATAGTCATTAACTGAGTGAAAGAGAACGAAAATGTCTACCTTTGAACCTTTGAAATAAACTAAAACCATTACAAATTATTGCTGTTAGATTTAGTTTCTAACTAGCCAAAATCGATAAAGAAATATAAATATTGCACATTTTTGTAATCATGCTCTAATATAGCTGAGTTCGTGGCACAGCTACATTCGCCTATCAGAACCGGTAATCGAAGTTAAGCAACGTCGTGCGTGCTCCTTCGTGCTTCACAGTGCTCGTTAAGCTGTCGGTGATGAATGTTGTCATGTGATAGCAGTCGTTAAGCCGAGTCAAAGGCTGAAAGTCGAGTGGCTACTAGATCGACAAATTTCGGCCAATTCGCACAGGGTCAGTGCTGTGAAATATATCCTAAGCCTCCTTCTCTAAGTAGAGATCTATGACTCTGCAGAGAGGCGTATAAAAGCTGAAGCAAGCAAACTTTCGTATGAAATTAAGAAACTTATTTTTTAAAATGTGCATAGAATTAAATAACTGGATACAACTAAACAGAGAAATATATTTAACGTAACAATAAATATATACTGACAGTAACTCAGTCTCTATTCAATATATACCTTACATTAACAAAGCGTATATCTATCACATTTCCCTTAACTTTAGGCGCACTTCGTTATTTTAGAATGATGGTTTCTTTGGCAGCGCCATTGTAACGGTTTTGCATTCCAAATATTGATTGATCCCTTCTTCGCCCCTGTAAATTAAATAAAGAAATAATAAAACCAGTAACAAAGAACCTTCCGTGCCATACCTACTTAGTGTTAATATAATCATTGTTGGGTTCTCATCAATAAGCTACTTGGTCAGCTCAGCATTATCCCACTCGGTGTGTGTTTTAATTTTGTAAGTTGTGTTATTTTTAAAAGCGACTATGTATCCTAAATTTCCTTTTTTTAATGAATAGGAGTTTCCACACTAGGCTCATCACCTACTAATATCCGGTAACCTTAACTCAGTCAGTTATAACTCGCAATTAATTGATTTCAGTCCATGTGCTAGTTTATTCTAGCGATTACGATTTTTGTATTATAAATAGTATGACATCCTTAGCGGCCTAGGTCCCCACTGTTGGGGCACGACCTACCCTCACTCGCGATATAGGTCACAATCCACACGCAAGTCCAGTGCGGCTTGTGAACTTCAAATACGTCTCTTTTTGTTTTTTTGATGTATGCAGGTTTCCTCGCGATGTTTTCCTTCACCGAATTGCCAGTTGAGCGAATAATTAAAGTACTTTAGAAATTAAGAAAAAGACTCAATGGTACACGCCGGTTGCGAACCTTCGCCCCTCAGGACGTGAGGCGAAATCGAAATCCCTAGAGCACCACTGACTTATACTTTAATTATACTTATACTTTAACTATGACATAAAATTATATAATTATGTTACGGTTCGAGATGCAGGTATGACAAATTTTGTCTCCAGTTTGTCATCATTTGTAAGCAGAAATATTTGATATTATATATATATATGTATATAATAATGTAAAAAGGTAACTCACAGTTCTCTTCCTAAACCAGAATTTTTAAAACCACCGAATGGAGTCTGTGCAGTTGTGTGATCAAAGACATTTATCCTGAAAAAATTAAGATGGATGATGACTTTCTGGACATATATATAGTATATAGGCTATATTTTATGCATTTGCAATTTTAAATCATAAATTGTACATTTGTAAGAAATAAGAAAACGAGAAATAAAGAAAGAGAATAACATGAAGAAAACAAATACTAGAGAATGCATGTTTTAAAAGACTATTCTAGTCTTAAAAAAGTTTTTTTACGACTAAAAAAACCGAACCAAAATAAAATTATACCAAATAGATCCAGCTCGTGCATGTTTAGCGAAGCTCAAAGCCGTGGTAAGGTCATTGGTGATGACTCCAGCCGCCAGGCCGTAGTTGGTATCGTTGGCACGGTCCACCACCTCGTCGAATGTCTCAAACTTGAAAATACTTTGCACTGGACCGAAGATCTGAGTAAAAATTTAATAGATTGAGAAATCAAACGAGTATTATATTCTGTCCCTGCAATTACTCTAAGGCTGGTAATACTCCAAATACTCTAGATAGGTACACTGTTTCAGAGAGACAGTATTGCGGCGATTGTAGGCTTGTCACGTGTCAAGCAGGTTGGTTGGAAGAAAACACACTGTCGTCTACATTATGATGTGGGTGTGTCACGGCACTGGTTACCCTCTAATGGAAATTGAACTGCAATAATACACATACACCTAGTCTGCACATTGCTATATATATATATATATATATATATATATATGCATATATACCATTCAGATGCTTTAAACTACTAAAGCATTGAAGAATGGGCCGAAAAAATATCGCGCAACTCTCTAAACATTGCTTGCATTATCAGTTGACCTATTATTTATTAATGAGCAAATTATATTTATATATTATACCTAACGCAATATATTAGGTGTATGTGTGTTATGGGGTGATAGAATACTTCATCACATTCACATATCATTACATTTATTTAATCATCACGTTTTGATAAAGGACATTCATATAATTATGATAGTATTAAGACTATGTTAGTCAGGTATAAAGTTGTAAGATGGTGGTTTCGTTGTTGTAAGTAAGCTTAAAGGCATGAATCCATTGCGGTGCGCACGGAGACTGTGCACGTGTACCTACCTACACGAACTTGCTTCGCTCTGTATGGCCTTGTCTGCACTAGCGTGTACGGCATGCTAAATGACTAGTGATTAGTGACACACCTGGTAAGTCACTAGGATTCTCATCAGGTTTGCTAAGTACCTTGTTTAGCATAAGTTATGTATTTATCGGTGGTCTGACGAGGCAAGGCAACAGAGTAAAGGTTAAAGTAATGTTAGGAGTTATTTAGTCTTGTACCATACCTCTTCTCTTGCGATTTTCATATCATCTTGTACATCAGCAAATACAGTGGGCTTTATGTAATATCCCTTATCACCCAGCTTTTCTCCTCCTGCGACACATTTGGCACCACCGACTTTGCCTGCCTCGATGTATCCGAGGACCTTAGTGTACATATCCTTGTCAATCTGAAAGCAATTAATAAACAATAAAGTAACTAAAATATAAGGCTTTTGGACATATAATGTCCTGTATCTACTAACTGTCTGGTCTTTTAGCAGCGGCTGCCAGATGTTTTTGAACAAGGCAGAATTTTTAACATTCGTATGTGAAAAATCCGGATTAATTAAGAAAAAGCGGTATATACTAAGGTACACACAACATTTACTAATTTTTAGGGTTCCGTACCCAAAGTCGCTGTCCATCCGTCCGTCTGTCACCAGGCTGTATTTCATAAACCGTGATAGTTAGACAGTTGAAATTTTCACAGAAGATGTATTTCTGTTGCTGCTATAACTAAAAAACAGAATAAAATAAATATTTAAGCTCACACTTGGCCGATTTTATTACACGTAGAAACAATAAAACCGATGCTTACTTATAAATCGGTCATTAGATGTCATTGCTGCAGTAAATTTGATATGAAAGGCTTTATAACGTCATTGAATTTCTTTATAACGAAATTTTCATCTCTCATACTCTAAAAGTAGACCATATATTATCTAAAAAGTAGGTGGAAAGTAGTAATTGCCGGCCCTAGGGCCAAAATGTATATAAACGAAGAAAAATTCAGTCACATTGGGCAAAGTCAGTCACCTATACAGCCACACATCGATTAATACTAGGTATATCTATTCTTAACTTGGTTGTAGACTTTTTGTTTGTGAATTTATTTAATAAGATACCTGGTTATAGCAAATACCTTTGTGGTTTAAATTAATCAAGGATCTATGATCATGAAAAATAGAAAAATAATTTATAATAGTAAAATCTTTTCATCAACTAGCAATTACTTCAACTCAAAAATACTGGCTGGCAAAATTGCGCTTGAAAAATGTTGCGCGTAAAAGAGGAAAAGGCGGGAAAGCGTGATAAGTGCAAATTCTAAGAAAATTGAAGCAAATTAAATTGTACAACTTGAATTAACCTGTATCATATTTGGCTTGTGTTTACTTTCCTCATATCCATAAGAAGTAGAATAATAGTAAGTTCTTCTTCAAATTTGGCTTGTGTTTACTTTTCTCATATTCGAAATGAAAAGACGAAGCAGTGTGTTTAGTCGCTTCGTTCGAGCCAAAATTTCTCGTCAGAAATGGATGCCTTTCATCCCTCAGTTAACAATATACTATTGTTTTACCTGTGGCCCCTGTTGAACGTTTTCAAAAGGATTTCCAACTGTTCTGTTTTTAGCTATTTCTGCAGATTTCTGTACAAACTGGTCATAGATGCCAGATTGGACGTAAGTTCTAGTACCAGCGCAGCAGCACTGGCCAGCGTTGGCAAAGCATGCGATATGAGCGATTTGAGCAGCTTTCTCCACTAAAAGAATACGTGCGTGCACGTAAATAAAATTTCGACATATAAGTTGATAAATCACAGTTGAAAATTTATGTCATTGGTTTTTAAGAGAATACGATTCGCGGCGTCTCGCAGCGCGCTTCATACAAATGACTTATTTGTGACACTGAAACACCATGAAATTTTGAAGACGTGCTCTAGAATTAAATATTTAGATCTGCAGTGTGCCAGTTTTCTATTAAAATTATAAAGTGTAAAAGCTATGCACGATTATAGTTTTTCTTACAAATGATCTCGCATAAGAATAAAGTTAGTAGATTTTTTTTTATGATTTCGGAAAACCACAGACATATAGGTATTCGGCTTAAAATTATGCATACAAAATTTTACAGTAAATGTCCAAAACAAGTAGGAAATTCGTTTGTATGAAACACGCAGCGAGGCGCTGCGAATCGTATCCTCATAAGCAAAAAATATAAGATATATAACATAAGTCAAACACAGGCGTTATTGGCATTTTAATTTGGTAACAGAATTAAAAGCAACAGAATTTCCATCTAATACGATTACTGTCATCCAAATAATAACAAAAAGCAATTAATATTCGAACTACCAATAATGAAAGCCAGATTTTCTTGAACACAAACTTCCAAACAAACGAGCAAAAAGAGTGTCTTAGTAAAAAAAAATGTGTGGAAAATTCTGTTGATATTTCTTTAACCCGAAATATTTACTCTAAATACTTACCATCGACATCATTAAACACCACTAGTGGACTTTTACCACCGAGTTCCAAAGTCACACGTTTCAAATTAGCAACGGGGGCAGCTCCCAAAATTAACCGCCCAACCTACAACATTAAAATAAAACTTTTTGACAAAAAAACAAAATGACAGGTTTCAAAAAGATGCACTAAAAAGGTATAAATTAATTAAAAATTTGATTTTGAAGTTGGTTTCTATACCTAACCGTTTATAACACACTTAACTTGCATGAAGTTTTTATTTTTTACTTTTGATTGCCGAATTGCCTTTTTTTTTGAAGACTAACAAAATTTTATACAATCATCAACATAAAATGCGTTTCAATAGTATTAAGACACACAGTAATACATTTGTTTGGGGAGTCCTCATACAGGAAACACATTTTCGTTGTCGTGTTCTATCGTAAAAAAAGTAATACATACAAACTTCAAACTTGCAGTAAAAAATAGTGTGAAGTATAACAATAAATAATAAAAACTGGTCTATTTCAAATTACGGTTACAGCGCCATCTAGCCTATTATTGAGAGAAACAGTAACACATGTGTTTTTTGGAAACGATATTTAAAGTTAAGCAACGTCGGGGTTGGGCTGAATGAAGAAAGATGACAAAGTAAAGGTAAATAAAGAGTTGTTTGTCGAGGAATGTGAGAGTTGTCGGCTGCTTTTGTAGTGATATACCTAAAATAAAAGCACAGAACATTATAAGACTACCTAAAAGCTATGTATACGAACATATTAATTCAAAATATAACTAGATAGACTCTAATTTCAACTCGAGCGCAAAGATTCGGGATTTCATTTGATCCTGTGGTAATAATATTTTGTCAATTTTATAAGTTGTTAAAGACCCTAAATCACCAGCATTACTGAACTCTTAAAGTGTGAGCAAACATCACAGCCCAATCATTAATTTCATTTATAAATTCAGTTATTGCCTTTGTTAAATCGGAACTTGACGTGAAAGTCATGACACCGCGACTAAATGTATGACTTGTTGGACAGCACCTGACTAGACATTGTGACGACATACTCGTAAGGTATTCGGGTGCGCCTTCCATCTCGTCGCGCACCTTGCCTAACGATTGCTCTGTCTACACGCCATCGATTACCGACTGTATAAATTAAATAAATGTTTAGGCTGTGATAATGGGTTGTATTTTTCGAAATTGCTTGAAATAATGCCCACAGTTAATTTTATTGTAACTATCACATCGCTTGTCGTCACCGATAGGAAATTCATTCTCACACATTATAACCTTAATGGCCACGCAGAGCGGGAATCTTAGGTTGTGGAATTAGCTCTCCGGCGTTGAGCTTTTTCATAGAAACTATATGATGGGGTTCTGTAATAAGGTAGTGATTAGGATTTTAAAAACGGTTATTATTTAGGTAAAATAAAAAGTGCTTAAAGAACCGGTTAGGTACCTCAGTAGAACCAGTGAAAGCTATTTTGTCAACTTCTGGATGGTGAGTCAGTGCAGCTCCAGCTGTTGGTCCATAGCCTGGGATAATGTTGACTACTCCTGGTGGAAATCCAACTTCTTTGACAAGAGCCGCAACGGCTAATGCTGTGAGAGGGGTTTGTTCTGCTGGTTTCACAATTACAGTGCAGCCTAAAATATATACATAATAATATATATACTTGATGACATAATACTAATTGATTTCTATTTAATATTAGTTTCTTGACTCAAGTAAAGAATAGTAGTAATATATAACACCCCTAGTTAATCTTTTATTGGAACAACTGGTCTTATACCTATTCGTATGTTTCCACTTTGAGTCTTAGTTTTTCATAAGAACGTATTAAGTTCACTTATAATTTTGGATCAGAATTGTTTACCTACCTTGAGTAATAAAAGGTCATTGAATAAAACGGACTATAATCAAAGAAACATAATCCATTGTACTTCTTATGCTTTACCATTGTCTACTGAGGAATTGTCTAAAATGATCCCCACTCCTTTGTTCCATCGCAACATCCTTATACTTAGGAACTTTAATGGTTACGTACAATGTGGTTGGAGAGTCACTTCCTTTCGTGAACGCTTAAGTTATGGAACGATATTCCTGCTAAAGTTTCTCTAGGGACTACAATATGGTGTTCTTTAATAAAGAAGTGGTTAGATTTTTAAAGGGTCCACACGCGACTTAAGTTCATAGGCTGCGGTGACCGCTTCACATAAGGCGGACCGCAAGCTTGTTTGCCAACTTGGTGGTATAATAACAATGTGGTTTTCCAACGACGACTGTAAGATGGAAAAGAAATAATATTCCATGTCGTTCCCGGGGCATTACTCATCATACCTAATCATTTTCTCATAGGAGTATATCCTTGTCAATTTTAGTTCATATGGTTAAAAGTGTTTGAACACAAGGAACGTAATAAGGTAAAAAAACCCTGCTGTATTCAAAGAACTCTTTACCTGCGGCTAATGCGGGCCCAATCTTCCAAGTAAGCATAGGTATTGGGTAATTCCACGGTATGATCTGACCACAAACACCCACTGGCTCTTTTAAGGTCATACATAAAACTTCACCGTCTGTAAACAAAACGATTAAAGATGAAGTTGGGTCGAGATAAATTTATAGCATTAAACGAAATTGTCGAGATAGCGCCACGCCAAGTGCGCAAAGTCACTCACTATCACCTAGATATGCTGTACTATGACTATTGGACTGTGATAACAGTAGCAAATTTTTATTTGTATTATTTTCAACTTTATTTTGCCATAACCAGAGAGTGGTTATTCCAAAGCCCTCTTTTTTTAATTTACAGCGAAATCCCATTGTGACCACGGCTACTTTGAATCATTGTGCATTGCACCGATTGCCGGCATTTAAGTACAACATCGGCAGTAAGTTACACCATAGGAACTATAGTCACGCTCAGTGCGGTATTAGAGGGACTTCCTCCACAAAAGCTTAGCTTGTGGAGTCAGCTTCCTCTTTTCCAAGCGACATCAATATATGGGGTTTTGCCAGAATTCAGTCATTTTGTGATTAGCTTTTTAATGGGTTGGCAACACGAACAAGAATATATTGTAATATTTATCACTGGGTTTATAGAAAAATGTAATCATAAGCAAAGATAGTGTGAGATTGTAATTAAAATTTAAATCTAAAAGAAAAGTCGATTCAATTTTAAAAAAATATAGTATACCTAAACATAATAATTAGTACAGTATAGACAAGTATCAAAAGATTTAATTAAGTTTCATGGTTGGATTCAATAATTATTGATCGATAATAAGGTAGCATCGACAGTTACCTGCAGGTATAGTATTTCCCAAGATTTTGTCTGCCTTTCCACCATAGTACCTTAAAACATTGGCAGAGAAGTAGACTTCGTCCTCAGCTTCTTTAACAGGTTTTCCACAGTCAAGAGTCTCAAGTTCGGCCAAGTATCTGGCTTGGGATTCCATTAGGTCTGCTAGTTTCATTAGCAAAAGCCCTCTAGCAGAAGCATCCATTGTACGCCAGGCAGAGTATCGATGAAAGGCCTTTTTTGCTGCTGCTACAGCTAAGTCTACGTCTGCCTGTTTAGGTACAAAATTGGGTCAAAGTTTTGGTAAATAGTTATTTCTTTTTGATCACATTTGCTCGTGATCAGTGTCATTGCTTGCAGGCAAAGCGGAAGCTAAGACCTATATTACTCCCACGGTCTTTTTCTATGCAAATTTTGCTTTTCTCACGGTCGGTAATGACGCGCCTATTCTATCAAGGATGTATAAAACATGAACTCCGCGCAAACTACAAGCGAGCAATTACAAGTTTTAACTTTATCCAAAACTAACCACTCTGGCGGTAGTGTTATTTTCTCTACTTCTATCCCCACCATTTCAGTTGTGTTTCGGTGAGTTTATTTATTTATTTTATTTACTCGCAAATATGATAAAAAAAAATGTGTGTAATACGGGCGCTACAGAAATTACAAACTCGAGTCATTAAAAACTTAAATTTTTACCTTGTCTCCCTCAGCAACTTGAGCAATGACTGTCTCATTCTGGGGGTTGATAGTGGGGAAGGTTTTCTTGCTGATGGCGTCCACCCATTCATTGTTGATGAATAACTGAAGATAAGAGCATGTATATATTTAATAGTCGTCCATATTTATGAAAGAGTAAACTGACTGATTGACTGACTGATATATCAATGCACAGCCCAAATTCAAAAGTCAAGAGAATTGAAAATTATCCCCTAAGGGGGTAAAATAGAGGTAGGGAGTTTGTATGTAAATCTGTCACTTTGCTTTGTTTGTATGCATAAAATTTGATTTATGGCCTTATAGTTAAAAAAATAATTCACGTGTTTCGCCGTTTTTTGAAAATTACCCCCTAATGGGACAACATAGGGGATGCAACTTTGTACGAGAATTTCGATATTTTTGTGTTTAGAGGCTTTAAATTTAGCACAGAGGTTTGTGTTGCGCCAAGAACGGATTTTGCAAATTCATCCCGGGGTGAGATGGGGTAGAAAGTATGTATGAAAATCCGTCACTTTTGAAGCTAAATGCATAAAACTTAATATTTCGCCATGAGATTTAAAATCCAATCCGAGAATCCAATCTTTCACCATTTACAATAAATAATCATTCCCTAGCGGGTGAAATAGGGTGTGATTTGTATAAGCATTTCGATCTATTTGTGTCTGGAGACTTGACGTTTAGAACATAGATTCCTGTTATAACTTAGACACTAACGGATTTTGCAATATTCATTTCCTAAGGTGGTGAAATAGGGATTGTTATTTTGTATGGAAATCCATCACTTTTGAAGTCAAATGCATAAAACTTGGCGTTTCACCTTAAAATTAAGAATGGCATATTCCCTACAGGACGAAATAGGGGATAAACTTTTGTAGAACTTGAGAGATTTTGCAATGTGGGTCCAGTCCAATGGTAAAAAAATAGAAGAAAAATCAGGGTTGGAAGTTTGTATAGAAATCAGTCATTTTAGAGCTAAATGCGTAAAAATTAGTATTTACCGTAAGGTTGAAAATTAACATTGACTTGCGAAAGACATGCGTTATTAGAAAATCATTGCCTAGAAGTCAAAATAGGGGATGAAAATTTGTATGAGAATTTCGATATTTTTGTAGGTAAAACATCACAGCCCTATACTCTCAAAAGTCCATGCAAGTGTTTCAACGTTTTTCCATAGTCATCAGTATCCTATTACGCAAAATAAGGGAAAATTTGTTTAAAATTTTCGATAGTTTTTTGTCTACAGACTTGAAATTATGCACAGAATTTTGTGTTTTAACGGTAAGCGAGCACTAAAGAAGGATATTGCAAAATTCATACACAAACGGAATTAAATGGGGGTAAAATTTTTTTTATGGAAATCCGTCGTTTCTAAATGCATAAAAATTGGTATTTGACTTTAGGTTGAAAATTAAGATTGAGGTTTCACCGTATTGAATAATCATACCCTAGAGGGATGAAAATTTTTATGGCTAAAGACTTGACATAGGCGTAGTATGACGACGTACGTTTCATAGATACGCAAGATTTCGAGTGTGTATGGAAGTCCGGTATTTTTTTAACTTAATGCATAAAATTTGATATTTGGTTAAAAAATAATATTGACGTATCATACTATTTTTGGAAAATCATCCCCTAGACAGTAAAATATCGAATGAAAATTTCAATATTTATGTAGGTCAAACCGTTGACATTCAAAAGCTGTCTTTTTTTTCAAATTTTCTACGCAGACGAAGTCGTGGGCAGAAGTAAGTACCTATACATACATAAAATAGTGCTGTTTACCAAGGGTTAAGCAGAGACCAAAGACTTTCACTTGTTACGATCCTGGCACACATATTTTACTTTATCTACGTGCATCAATGATTTGATACACGTTCGGCGATATACTCATAGAGTACCTACCTACTTGAGACCTCGCCATATCTGAGAATGGACTTAATTTGATGTACATAAGATGTTACACGGAGAAATAACTTTAGTAGCTACAAGTAAATAATACAAATTTTAACTAAAATATTAGTAATTCCGAGAACAAGTAAATTAATTGATGGTTACCAATGAATTTTATTTTATGTATTTACTAACAGGAACAAAACTACTCTTGTTGGAATAAAAGTGTTGTTTACTAAAAACAAGTAAAATTTATGTAGGATTTGGTCGCTCCGCTGCTGATATAAGACCCACGTTTGGAACCTATTTGTACTAATAATAATATTACTATTACTTATTAAAATACATATATTATACATTAATATTACATACATATAAATACACAAAATAACCACAATACATTATATATATATATATATATATATATATATATATATATATATACATATATATCCAATTCATAGAGATAAATAATGCTCTTTTAATCTATGTTTAAAAATATTAAGTGATGTGCTGTCACATATCAAACCGGGAAGAGAGTTCCAAAGTTTTGCTCCACAAACAACAAAGGAGTCACCGTAAACTGAGTGTTATGTGCTGCTATTTCAATAAGTGAGGTAGTATGCAATCTAAGAGGTCTGTCTCTAGGAAATAGAAAATTAAAGCGATCTCTAAGATACAGAGGAGAGAAGGAGGTGTTAAGGATATTATAAACACAGCAAAGTATGTGCGTATTACGCCGAAGTCGGATAGGAAGCCATTTTAGCTTAGACCTAAAACAGGAAACGTGATCAAATTTACGAAGGCCAAAGATAAATCGAATACACAAGTTTTGTAGACGTTTTAATTTGTCTAAATGTTCTTCATTGGCATTTAGGTAACAAGTGTCAGCGTAGTCTAAAATAGGGAGCAATAAGGATTGGGCAAGAGTAACTTTGGTGTCAAATGGAAGAAAAATATGTAAGCGTTTGAGGGAATGAAAACTAAAATGTACATATGTAAATATGGTTAGACCAGGATAAGTGTCTATCAAAGGTCACCCCTAGATTTTTTACTACATCTGTATAAATAATAGGTACATTATCATAAACTATTTGTGGCATAATATAGTGAGAGATTAGATTACGCATGTACCTACTACCAATAATAATTGCCTGGGATTTTACTGGATTAACCACTAGTCCAAAAGATTTAGCCGACTCAGAAATTTTCTTCAGGTCACTATTTATACTGTCTACAGCAACGTTGATATCTTTTACTGCAAAATGACGATATATCTGCAAATGATCTGCATACAAATGGTAGTTTGAGTTTATAATAGGAGTAATTTCATTAATAAATACACAAAACAAAAGAGGAGAGAGAACGCCACCTTGAGGGACACCGGCAGTTAAAACGCACCAATCAGATAATTTTTCATTTGCTTGAACACACTGTGATCGTCCTCTCAAATAGGAATCAAACCAAGAGACCACCGGCGGAGATAAGTTTAAAGATTGTAAAATACCTAATAAAATGTCAAAATCCACTGAGTTAAAAGCACTACTAAAATCTAAAAGGGCTAAGAAAGTAAGTAATTTATTGTCCATAGCCAAGCGTATATCATCAGTCACTTTAATTAAGGCCGTAACTGTCCTATGGCCGGGACGAAAACCTGATTGTAGTGGACTAAGAAGTTGATTAAGATGTAAGTAATAAGACAATTGTTTACTGACGATATTTTAAATTACTTTAAAACTAAATGTTTCTCATACGGAGCCCTAAATCAAAAAACAAGCTTACCGCCAATGTGTTTAGAATTCCTATCCAACGATACCCCACACGATGGGGTACACGAGAAAAAGAAAAAACCTCCCCACTTCTCGTGTAGGGGAGGTACCCTAACAATTTTTTTTTTCAAAGATTTTATTCTACCACTTTGTCGGCTTGATCAATGTGTATATCCATGCCAAATTGCAGCTTTCTCGTATTAGTAGTTTTTGAACTAAGCCGCGGACAGACAGACGGACGGACGGACAGACATGATGAAACTATAAGGGTTCCTTGTTGACTACGGAACCCTAAAAAGGAAGTAAGTTTAGTGCTTTTGATAACACGAAATCAGTCACTCCCACTCTTATTCATTCCGAGAGCGTAATAAATTTATAAAATTTTAACAAAAGGTAGTAACGGCTAGTATGTCGAAACTCTAAAAAAAATAGGTTTTGCTCAGGCATTATCAACTGGTACATTATTGTTTAATTGTTGCGTTTTCGTCATTTTTGAAGTGAAAACTTCTTTAGCGACGTTGTGCACTTTTTTTGGTATGGTTAAAAATGATAAACTCGCGTCAGGTCACGTGTCCTGATCGTGAAAATTCGTAAGACGGATGGAGAGTAGACAGCTGGCGCGGCGTAGGAGAGGGAGTATCCCCTCTCTTTCTACGGCGCGGCGAAAATGTATGCCTGCGTCTGCTGTTTCGTTTAGGCGGCGCAGGGCGCTTGCGCGAATGGTCGTGTGTGTTTATGTTACAGCGTGCTACGCACATCCATGGATGGTGACAGCTGATGGCTCGACCGTCTGTGTAGTGGCCATACTGCTGTGTATTCGTAAAATTCGTGTATATAAAGTGTTTAAAATATGGAAATTGAACAAAGTGCATCTTTGTCTTTGTAAAATATGGAAACCGTAATGCCACGCCTATTATAATTTTTATTTTTAGTATTCGCGATTATGAGCAGCACAAGGAGGTTGGATATGGAATTTTAATTCTCTGACAGATTGCGATGCCAAATATACTACGTTAAAAAAGTAAATAAACAAACATTATTATTTCTTGACAATGTTAAAGACATGTCTTGTGACATATTTGAGTGTTAAGCGCGAATCGTGTGTAAAGGTTTTCACTTCTGCCGGCACTCCCGGAGTGCAACTCGTTCTTTTTTTTTTGTTAATTTCGACCAAGATTTTAAACTCCTCATTCCTGCCTGAGGTCTTTATTGTAATAGCTTTTAGTTTTAAGTTAGGCGAGTCACAAAGTGTCCTAAGTGACTAAAATTAGGATTCTAACCGTCCCAACTCTAATTACATTTTCCTGAATTCAATTTGAATTTCTAAATCAGAGTAGTGTTATAAGCTTTTTACTCTAGTACTCTCTTTACTTGTTAAAGGCATATTGTAACAATGCTGAACAGTAAAAGGCAGATAAAGTCAATTCGCGCAAACGTTTTCGAGTCGACTGAAAACACGGACCTAAAAAAAAGACGGACGTAACCTAATCTCAAGCACGAGTGAAGCATGCAAATGGCCGCCCATACATGTGTTGACGTGTTTTGAGGGTTACCCTATGAATCAACAAATTGCCCACTTTTTAAATCTAGTATAATTAAATTATCATGTTATTATTTATGCCCTACCTCTTATGTTATGCAACCGTTATTCTTTTATTAAAATGGGTAAAAAACTAACTTCTATGGATAAAATATTTTAATTAAATCTTTCCCAAGAACTTTCCACCAGCCTGTTTACAAAGTTTCATGCGTCTGAACCAATTTTCGAAACATTTTTTCTAGTCCGCCGCAGACACCTCTTCCACGGCCTTCTCGAACGCTGCTAGCGCGTCTTCGGAAAAATGCTAGGTTGATGTTTGGTATGCATGAAGCTGTTATTACGTGGACACTCAGAAAGTTTTGACAAACTAATAAACTAACTTCTATGGATAAAATATTTTAATTAAATCTTTTTAAAGAACTTTCCACCAGCCTGTTTACAAAGTTTCATGCGTCTGAACAAATTTTCGAAACATTTTTTCTAGTCCGCCGCAGACACCTCTTCCTCGGCCTTCTCGAACGCCGCTAGCGCGTCTTCTGGCGATGAAAACTATATCCCTTTCAGCCGATTTTTTATTTAAGGGAATAAAAAGAAGTCACACGGTGCCAGATCAGAACTGTTAGGACGGTGACTCAAGACTGACCGGTGTGGTGTCCAGGAAGTCCCTCGTTTTGAGCGCTGAGTGCGCGGGCGCATTGTCATGGTGAAGCAGTACCCCGCGGAGCCCGGTGTAGGGTCGCTTGTGGCTCATTGCAGACAAAACTTCTGGCAGGCATTTTGTGGTATACCATTCGGCGTTGATGCTGCTTTGGTCTCGTGATGGAATTGAAACCAGATACCCCGTCAAAGTAAAGAAACTAGCGAGCAAAATTTTCTTAGTTCGTTTTGAAACAGCCAAACTGTCGACTGACGCATTGTTTCTGGATCGTATTGATAAATCCAGGATTCGTCACCTGTCACAACATCTTAAACGCACCGAAACAAGCCTGCTTCAAATTTTTTAATTATATCAAGGCTTTATTCCCTACCTGGCCTGCTTCTAAGCTTCGATGAGGTTGTGCTGAACCCAGCGCGAAACTATTCTCCTCATGCGAAGATGATAGTGTAGAATCTTGTGAACCCTTTCCGAACCAATCTGCAGTGTATGCTGAATATCTTTGTGTGTAATTCACCTGTTTTTTTGAATTAATTTTTGTACTGCCAGCACACTTTCTTCCGTGACAGCCGTCGTAGGACGACTACTCTTATGGTGATCGCGCTTGAACTCCTATGCCAACGGTAGATGGTTGCTTTTGACGGTCTTTCATCCATAAAAGCCATTTGAAGTCGATGAACTCATCAGGTTTTACCGACATTTAAAATCGTAGAGAATCATCGCACGAAAATGTTTTGGATGTAGATCCATTTTTAATGAGACACAATAATTTAATTTGGCTCTCAAAGAAATGTGGAGGGTAATTAGAAATTCAAATAATGGTATTTTTACTTTTAAATAACCAAATTTTTCAAAATAATGACAAGTGGCCAGTGCCTTTTTTCGCAAAACTTTCTGCGTGGACTGGTACATATATAGAGACATAATATTTACATTTTACAAACATGTAAATAAATAAATAGGTATTTATATACATGTTAAAGAAATATTAAAGTACACATACATACACATATTCATATAGGACTCACACAGAGACATATATTAATACATATACTTCATAAAAATACAGAACATTAAAATAAAGAATCCTAAAAACTTACGAAACCTGATCTGACTGAGTCACAAATGCAACAAAGACAGATTTCCCAACTTTTAGGGAAAATATCCTATAAAAAAACTGACAACACCCTTATAATAACTGTTTAGAATTAAAATCTAATTAAATAAAAAATAACTATAAAAATAATAACAAAATTATCATAACCTACGTGTGGTAGGTGATTCCTTGTAACTTTTTTAAGTTTACTCGTGTAGTTTTTACACGATTTCACCACAAAAGAAGGCATTTTTGACAATTTTCGTCGACGCACAATACATGTCACAGGCGCTGTCACGCGGTACGTATAATTTCGGAGAGTTGTCTGACCTGGTGTATCTGTGTGAGTGTAGGTCATGTAAAACAAACGAAATTGTAGGACCTTGCATGCTTCACATCTTTTCAGTGAAATGTTACGTCCGTCTTTTTTCAGGTCCGTGACTGAAAAATACATATTCCTAGAGTGGTATCCGTCGACGTTTCCTGCCAAATCAATGATAAAATTGCACTGTTCTGCGCCTCGCCGGCATCTATACACTAAAACCACCGGAGTATACGACATCGTATTGCATACATATCAAAACTAGATTTAATAGTCGTGATCGATGTCTTTAACCTTTACGGAATCTGGACCTAACTATAAGCTTAAACCTTTTAGGGGCCGAACTTAAGCGGGGGCTGAGATTGGGATGTTTTACCCTATTAGGTTATATAAAAATCTTTATCTTACTTACTTTGGTGTTTACGACTGTGTAAAACCTGATGGTTATCTGGAAAGTGTTAAGCGTACGAGAGACCATACGTTGTGTATGCCAAAGAACTTAATATTTTAATTATTTATGTTTACATAATGCTATATTATCATACAATATGTAATGAATTATCAATTTATTTAATATCTTATCGTGAAATTGACATTTGACAAGGACATTATAAATACAAATGTTTAAATGTCACAGATTTTTTTTATTTGTTTTTTTAATTTATTATAATATGGAAGTTCATTTTTTAGTAGCCACCGTACACAACTTATTTTCAGTTACGCATATATGAATGTAATAGTAACTGTTGCAGTAGTTCAAAGTCGTCTATAAGATGCAATTAAAGAGTACCTAAGTAAATTTTTATATACCGTTGCGATTCAGTCGCGTGCAATATATTTACTTAATCCATATTCATAGGAGGAGCCAGTTTTGTGACATCCCTTTTTTATTCCAGATTCCTATAATTTGAATCAATTCAAATGCGTAAGTAAAACTCCCGCGTGTATTATTTTTTTTCGGATTATTGATTTAAAAAAAATTGCAAATCAAATGGTTTTTATAACTAACTGATTCCTCATTGATAACATTTTTTTTATTAAAAAATAAGAATTCATATTTTTTTTTTGATTTTTTTCTTGCAAGAAGTCACTGTCATTATTTGACAAATCTCGGCACCATAGATAGAGCATCACAGCCTCCATACGTCCATATATAAGCTTCTTGGCTTCCATCCTGGCCGCGTCCGTCAGGCTCGCAGAACAGATATATGCTAAGTTAGGATGCCGTGTTGCTATAGGCTCGTAAAAAGTATGAGTCAAAGCTAAATGTCAACATCAGGTTGTAACAAATTTCGGGCAAAGTCGGAAAAGTAGAATAGTAGAAATTTCATTCGTACTGAATTCTGTAAAAGTCTGTATTTTTGTTTGTTGTTGCTGACGTCGTCGTAACGGAGCGTCCAAGTGACCTGCGGCCTGCAGGTTACTACAGGTTACTATGACCTTTTAAAAAACCACCGCTTTTCCAGGCAGTTCAATTTAAGTCCTTAAGGCTGCACCCTACTTGAATTTGCAATTATCTTCTCGTTTATAAAATCGATTCCACTGTCCTATTGCAAGTTTCAGTTATAATTTATTCATGAAATGTTGAGTAAGTAAAAAGTTAAAAAAATTATGTTAAAGAATTTTATATCTTATGTGATATAACTGTAATTAATTATTTTCCACGTTTTACGCTTAGCTGTACGCCCATAAAGCATAATGCGCGTTGGGGGCCCTCCTTATAAATACGTAACATGCAAAAACTTACACTAGGCACACTAAATAAGGGTTTTTTTTATACTACTAAGTGGCAAACAAGCTTGCGATCCCCCTGATGGCAAACGTTTACCGCAGCCAATGGACGCTTGCAACACCTGGGAGCCTATTGGGAACAGTCTCGAGCTATTCGGACTCTGGAATTCGTGACTAAAATGTATTGAAGACTAACTTACCTCTCGAAACCCGTAAATTTACTTGCATACACTTTTCTCTCGAATTCCAGAGTCTGAATGAATTATAATAGCTCGAGACAGTTCCCAATAAGGTCCCTGGAGCATCACTCGCGCGTTGTCGAACCTTAAAATTTTTTGAGCTTATACCGTGATATTTACCTACCTTTGTGTATTTTACGTCAACTTTGACCATATTTTAGGTTTTTGTCACAATAACCGACAGAAACACGCGCGGTTAGCCCAGTTGTTACCAGACGACTAAAATAAAATGGTAGGACGGAATGTTGAATGGAATACACATGAATAAAATTAATTTGATACTCTGTACTTATCAATGTCAAGGCTGAATATGATCTGGTTTTAAAAAAACAACCGTAACACAATATAATAAAGTTCATATAACACTATCGTAAAGTGCGATTGCAACTATAAAAATAATATACAACATACGATAAAGGAATATGCTAGTGATACTTAAAATTAAGAATGTAAGCTTTATTGTGAGATCTTAAGATTCTATATCGTGTGACCTTTTACTGAAATAGGTGGTAACATCATTACCATTATGATTAAAATTATCTTTATTATACCAGTGTTGCTAATTTAGCCATTTTTAGCTATAGCTGGCAACATTTAAGATTGATGCAGACAAATATCAATTATTACACGGCTTAATACTACGTGACTGTTACGACTTTTGTCACAAACAGACGTTTATTAAAAATTTCCACGCCATACTAATATTATAAATGCGAAAGGAAATCTGTCTATTTGTCTGTCTGTCTGTTACCTGTTTACGCCTAACCCGCTGAACCGATTTAGAATAAATTAGCTACGGAGGTAGTTTGATTCCCGGGAAAGGACATAGGATAGTTTTTATCCCGAAAAAGTCAAAAGTTTCCGCAGGAATAACCCTAACCGAGCTAAACGAACTAAAGCTTGCTATAGCAAACTGCATTAGTGTAATTAAGGAGTTAATTAAGAAGTGCAGGGTTCGGTAGTAATAGGGTTAAAATTATCTTTGAACCCCATTAACAATATCAGGCGGTGTCGCTTTTATTTTAAACTCAGCTGACTACAAAGTCATTTTTTATTTCATTGTAAATAAAGAAACTCACCAAAAATAAAAGTTTTTGAATTAAAATGTATTGGATAAAGTTAAAACTTTTTGATCGCTAGAGTCGTTATTTTAATCTGGCACCTGTAGTTTTGATTTTTGACCACCGGTTCAGAAAAAATGTTGTACTATAATTGCTCGCTTGGCACGTAGTTCCTATCTTAAACTACAGATGGCACTTTTGTACATACTTGACAGAATCGATAAAACCGTACGTAAAGTCTACGTACTGTGTTATCGTACAAATAGCGCGCGCGGTGCATGCAATGACATAATGCATCATATCGCCTGTGTTTATAGATTCCAGGTTTACTTTGAGAAAAGAAAAAAGCCGTGGGAGTAATTAACGTCTTAGCACCCACTTTACCAGCACGTAGTGACACTTTTTACGAGTTAGTGTGATGAAAATACATTAACACATACAACATTGAAACTTTTAGTGATTATAGTGTGGGTAAAGTATAACAATCTATACATATAAATAAAATTGAAGTGTCTGTTTGTAATATTGAAATAACCGTTTTTTACTACATGTATATGAATATATATACGGTACATACACCAAAATAACGAAAAATAAAGTAATCTTGCAATGTTCACGTACTGTCCAGTACCGCGCGCAGCTCACGCGCATGCCACTGGGCCGTCACGTCGGGCGCCTCCCACCAACTAATCAATATTACAAATGCTACCTGTCGCGCGGGCTCAGAACGAAAAAAAATTGAAAATAAATGATAATTAAAATAAAAATGCAAACACTAAATAAACGAAATAACTTTTTTATCAAATTCCACGCGGACGTAGTCGCGGGTACAGCTTTTGTAAATAAAAATATAACTTAATTTGGAATAAGTAAAAATAAAATAAAATTAAGTAGGTATCATAATAAAAAAAAACAAAAAAATTAAAGAATCGACTCTTAGGCGGAACGAAGTTCGTCGGATCAGCTAGTAAATAATAAAAATCAGCCAAGTGTGAGACGGGTGCGAGTTATTACCGGTACAGCGCCATCTGGCAATTATGAAGGAAAATGGGGTTTTGTTGTTTGTACTTGTTTGTCGGAAATGATATTCAATGCTAAGCAACGTCGAGCTAGGTCAGTAATTAGATGGGTGACCGCTTAGCAGCACACTTTTTATTTTTGTTCGTGTTCTTAAATTACGTTATTTTATATTCGTGTTATTAAAATCAATTAAGTGCGGGTCGGACTCGCGCTCCGTGGGTTGCGTATCACATATACACAACCTTACGGTAAACTGATGGTAAGCGGTCACCATAGCCTATGGTCGCTTGCAACACCTGGGGTACCCTGGGGCATCACTCGCGTATTGCCGACCCTTCAAATATCTCATAACTTCTTTCTTGAAGAACCTCATACTATAGTCCTTAGGGAGAACATTGGCAGGGAGTTCATTCCACAACCCAAATTCTCTGAGAACGCGACCATTAAGGTTCTGAAGTGTGAGAATAAATTCCCTGTTGATGGCGAGCGGTGCGCTGGTAAAAAGTAGCCGTGGGCATCATTTCGAAAAAATCTACTAAACACATCCCATTGTACAGGCGGTAGAACACACACAGGGAGGCAGAGTCGATAATTCTATTAGCCTGCCGTTGAACCGAGTCAAATGGGCCAAGCTGGTATCCGGGTACACCCAGAGATAGCAACAGTACTTCTTATGGGGCCGAACTTGCGACTTGTAAAGCAGCAACTTTTGTTCCGACGTGAAGTACTGCTTCGCTCTGTTGAGTACACCAAGGTTTTTTGGACGCCAGCATCAACTTGTCTTGCAAATGATCTCGAAACTGAACATCGCTGGAGATGTCAACACCAAGGATTCCAATGCTCTTGGAGACGGAAAGAGAAGTGTTTTGGAATTGTGGGACTACAGTGAATGAGGTTTTCTTACCGGTGAACGCGCAGACTTGAGTCTTTGTAGTGTTGAATCGAACCAAGTTTTTCCGTCCCCAGTCAGAGACCTTGGAGAGAGTGGTCTCGATTTGAGACACAAATTCTCCTTGCTTTTCCTCCACAACGGAACTAGGAATGTTTGCACGACCCGTGTAATCGTCTCCAGTACTGTTATCTGCATGGCAATGTGTGATGTTGACATGTAGTGCATGATATGCAGTAGAAACAGCGAAGGAGACAACAGAGAGCCTTGCGGGACACCATTATTGTCCATGCTATCAGAGCAGCTACTGTCAACTATGGCTCGTATGAGTCAGCCGGACAAAGAGCTAGCCACCCATTTGCACAAACCTTCGGGTACTTTGTGAGATGGCAACTTGGTGCCAGACCCGATCGAACGCCTTCGCTATGTCCAGGTTACATGCCAATGCCTCCACCTGACTCTCAATGGCTAGTGCCCATTGGTGTGTGAGATACACTAGAAGGTCCCTACTAGTCCCCAGTAAAGCGGCCGTGGCGAAAGCCGTATTGACGGTCACTGACCAGGTCGTGTTTTTCTAGGTTTCTAGTTATCTTAGAACCTGTATGTTGATCACACGCTCCATCACCTTGGAGAGGAGGGAGGTAATAGTGATAGGCCTGTCATTCGATGGATATTCCATGAAGACGGAAATTGCCTAGTGTGGTAGGAAAGCGCGAAGAGGCTACGTAGTTTACGAACACATATCCAGTGTCTGACCAAGCCAAGTTTTTATTTGTGGTACGAAAGCTTCGGTGCCAGGGTCGACCCGCATTTGGCCGGTTTTTTAAGGTTGCTAAACATTTAAGTACCCATACTAAACTTCTTCATTAAGCTATATCTATACCGAATTTTTTCAAAACCTACGCAGCGGTTCTGCCATATTCTTACCTGTTCAATTGATTAAAAAAGGTTTAACGGTTTACGAAATTCTTTTTCGATTGACACTTAATCTTTTAAAAGTACCATTAAAGCAGCAATTTCAGCGCATTTTTGTTTATTTGTGCTCTCTGCACTCAGATAGATATATCTTTCTCCAAGGTGATCCCCATTTTAAATATTATCAAAATCGGCTCAGTGATTCAACTAAATTCTTATTTACCTTGTCAATGCTAATTCGACTCACATTTGACGTTGTTTAAATTAGCTATGTCCTTCCTCTCCCCTCATCAATTTTCACTATTATCGGCGCAGCAGTTTAATTCAATTCCATTTTACCATCTGTGTGCGCTAATTCGACTTACACTTACCTATCAAAGTGTGTTTTTACTCCATTCTAGTAGCCCTGCCACACATTCGTCGAGTCGTATGGGAAGTAGCGATGAAAAGAGGCAGAGACGTAATGTGGCCACGTTACTCAGGTTAAATCATATAATAAAATGAATTTTAATAGAAAAAATAACGAATTACATTAAATGATGTAATATGAAAATAATTTTTTTTTTTATTAAAACAAAACATATTTTCATTACAATACTTATATATCAATTTGGTATAGTTTTTATCAGTATAAGCGTCCGTGTGAGTTTCTTAGACTAATGGCTTTTTTGGTAGGCTGAAGGTCACGGTTTTGTTTTCCAGGTATTGCTGGATTCCTTCTTCACCCCTGTAAAAATAATGAGATTATTATTATATTGATTTCTAGGTATTCAAGTCTTGTGAAAATAATAATATAGGTAATATTTTAATGACTGAAACTAAAAGTGTTTCTAAAATTTGTGTCGCACGCAGCGTACATATTTATTGCTTTCAGAAACTTTGTTTTTAAATATAACTACAACTTAGTTTATTTAAAATGATTACCTAATTATTTTCTTGCCGGTCTTTTTTCGGTAGTAAAATCATTCCGAACCTATTCTTTATATAATTGGCGGTTCAAAAGTTTTGTAATAAACTTCTATTATCTATACATATAAAATGCTTTGTCCTGAATGACTGACTGACGGATCAACGCACAGCCTAAACCGCTGATCGTAGAGACCAGAAACTTGGAGGGTGTGTTCTTTGTCACGTAGGCATCCGATAAGAAAGGATTTCCCGAAAGGGTTAATTGCGAGGTGGACTCGCGCAATAATGGTAAACTGATTGTAATGAACTTTTGATAAGTTGTTATGCACACGCCGAGGAATGTTTCTGAGAAAGAAAGAAATGGTCAAGTGGGAGTCAGACAGGGTGAAGTGTGATTTTGACTCGCGCAGTAAGGGTAAACCGATTGTATTGAAAATTTTAAATTTTGGTTAGTTTTTATGCACACGCCGAGGAAGGATTCTGAGGAAGAAAAAAAGGGTCAAGCTCGAGTCGGACAGGGTCAAGGGCGAGTAGGACACGCGCATAAGGGTAAATCGATTGTAATGAAATTTTGGTATGTTGTTATGCAAACGCCGGGAAAGGTTTACGAGGAAAAAAAAGGGTCAAACTCAAGACGGACAGGGTCCAGTGCGAGTCGGAGTCGCGCAATAAGGGTAAACCGATTTTAATGAAATTTTGGTAAGTTGTTATGCAAACGCCGGGGAAAGGTTTCTGAGCAAGAAAAATTTAAGTGAGAGTCGGACAGGGTCAAATGCGAGTCGGACACGCGCAATAAGGGTAAACCGATTGTAACCGATTGATTTGAATTGAATGCAAAAGTGTGTTTGTTGGTTTGTTCTTTTGTAACTCGGAGCAATAAATTGACTAGATTACCCGGATACCAGCTTGGCCCTTTTGACTCGGTTCAACGACGGGCTGTGAGAATCGTCGACGATTCCAAACTCACTTGCGGTATTGAGCCCTTAAGTCTGAGGAGAGACTTTGCCTCCCTGTGTGTGATCTACCACTTGTAAAATGGGTTGTGTTCTGAGGAATTGTTCGAAATGATGCCCACGGCTACTTTGTACCATCGCACCGCTCGCCATCGGCAGGGAATTCATTCTCACACTTTAGAACCTAAATGGTCGCGTACAGTGCGGTTTCAGAGAAACTTTCTCCCGCGAACGCTTAAGTTGTGGAATGAGCTCCCTGCCAAGGTTTTCTGCAAGGATTACAGTATGGAGTTCTTCAAGAAAGAAGTTATTAGATTTCTGAAGGGTCGGCAACGCGCAAGTGATACCCCTGGTGTTGCAAGCGTCCATAGGCTACGGTGACCGCTTACCATCAGGCGGACTGTAAGCTTGTATCTGGTGGTATATTTTTTTCATGCCACCTTAGTGGTATAAAAAAAAAAGATTTTTCCCACATTGATAGTTTATGGGCTTAAGAGCGACATAGGCAAATAGTATTATAATTATACCAAAAGGCGACATAAACTACTTTATCCCACGGGAACAACGATTTTTTACGAATATATTCAATCAGTCTTGCCAGCAAACTTTTTGTAAGCCCACTAGATGAAGGTCCTAAATCGTGAGAAAACCAGATTTTTAACGTATAATATGAAACCACTAAATTATGAAATTGTATGAAATACTAATTTTTAATGAAAAATAAAGGAATATTGAGTTGTCAATAAAAGTATATTTGGTAATACCAAGAAAATAATGAATTATGACAAAATTCTACGATTCCCGAAACTTTTATATTCACATAATATAAAATACTTGCGAAATAACAAGTTACAAAATGTTTTTACAACCAGATTACGAAACTTGATTAGTAGCCCAAAACAAAATAAAGTTCCGTTTGTCGATCTACGATCTTTTAGTTCATCCATTATAAGTAGGGTTGCTATACGTGCCGTATATACGGGACTGTCACCCTATTTGAGAGCCTTGTCCCGTATTGCTATTTTGTCCCGTTTTACAATAAAATACGCGTATGCAGCAATAAGACTGTCGCAAATGGTTAATTTTATGGAAAATTGCATTAAATGGCACGAAAATATAGTTTTTTGAGACTTATTGCTAATTTCGAGAGATATGACCCCTAATAATAAGCGATCTCTTTTTTACCTAGTCTTTATTTAGCGAGCTATACCATATTTATTTTCCCTATAGGTGATGAGTTACTATACTTACCGAGTGCAATATTGATTTTATTTAGCAACATTTTGCTTTGTTTTTGAAATGTATCAACCTAAAAATTGCCCACTAAAAAATCCACTAGCCACCAGATACAAATTTTGCCCACCAGCAGGGGGTCCCAAACCACCAGATCTTGTAGTAAAACCACTAAGTTGGCAACGCTGTTTTCAATAGCACCCAAATGGTAATATTTTTGGCACATACACCTATAGCTAAACGGATAAAAATAAATATAGAATCCTTTTTATGCCGATTAAGACGGAAATGGTTTATTACGTTGTACATATATAATAGAAGAAGAATAGGCCTTAAAAGAATACATGCGAAAGTTTTTTCGGTTGTCTTTTTCTTTGATTTGGCAACGGAGCGGTGGATTGACGTATTTTTTGGGCCCTAGAACATAGCGGTGGCTTATTTCAGGTTTAATTTCTGTACCTACAAGTATAGTTTGCAATAACAAACCTCCTTTCCATAATCAAGGAGTTTCAGTTGGAATCTCACACCGATAAACCGAATTTAGCACGGAGTCGCTAGATAATAGATTTTGCCAGCGGCTTCATTCGCCCTAAATTCGGTTATCAGCGTGGAACTCCTAATTATACTAATGAATAGCGAGCTACAAATGAGCAGTAGCTATAGTTCGTTAAAGATTGTTTAGTATTATACTAGTGGGAACTTTTGAATTTTTCAGAATAAAAAGTAGCTTATATCCTATTCCAGGATCTAACCTATACGTGTGCCAAGTTTTATAACTATCCGTGCAGTGGTTGGAGCGTGATTGAGTTACAAAAATCCAAACTTTCATATTTATTATATTAGTAGCATGTCTTTCCCTATACTTCGCATCACAGAAAAGAAATTATTTCTTGCATAAATCAATAATAATCGCGTCGTCAGATGATGCCAAAATGATATAGTTATTCTGTGCACATACATTGCTATAATTATCTTTAAGGCATACACACGATATATTTTATACGTAATATTTTTTATTAAATCAAAGTGTAATAATGTTACTTACAATTCACGTCCGATACCAGATTCTCTGAATCCTCCGAAGGGTGTCTGAGGAGTCACATGTTCATAAGTATTAACCCTGGAAACAATTTTAGGTCTTTATAGTAAATTACTATAAATTAATTATTAGTAATTTAGAATTTTAGTGTAAGTGTTGGAATATTATTGCAGTATTGGTAGGTAACAGTCCTAATAAGTAATAAGTTAATTGTAGTTAAACGTATCTAAGTTTTAAGGTGTCATATCGAAAGACTTGGATGTTTTATATGTGTTATATGATGTGTGTTTTACCATAGAAAAATATGTATGTATTTGTATCCATTATCTTGGTTTGCTTTGATTAGTTTCGAACCAGATGGCGCTACAAGCGAAAGTCTGCATCCAATTGCACTGATTTCTATTAGGTACAGGCGTAGCTGGTGGTAAAACAGGAAACCAGATTCTCGCAGTAATTTTGGTTCCGATAAGAGTTCCTACTTATATGTAATAGATATTTTTGTGGACAAAACTTTTCTTTCTCTTCGCAACGAGTGATGGAATAAATCCTTGTCTACTTAGATAATTAAATTGAAAAGTAGACAGAGAGTAATTTGTCAAAGACTTAGGAAGGCCGTACAATTTCAATCTAGATTGCAATCCGTGGTCATGATAATGTTCGTGAAAGATTGACGGATCGCGAGGTCACATCACAAAATATTTAATGCCATTATTCAGTGCCTTGGTACTTCTTTGTAATTTAAATGCAAAATATATAAGTAACGTCACTAAACAGCGATAAGACCGCCTAAATTGTTACCTAGTTTGAATATTCACTTTTGTTAATTTCTTTTAAATAGTGGTGATCAATAAAGAGTTATCTATCTAACATTAGGTAAACTAACCAAATTGAGCCGGCGCGCGCGTGCCTGATGAAGGACAGTGCCGTGGTGACGTCATTGGTGACGACACCAGCTCCCAGCCCGTAGTTTGAATTGTTAGCTCGGTCCAACACTTCCTCGAAGGTTTCGAACTTAAGAATACTTTGAACCGGGCCGAAGATCTGAAAATTTATTAGCTAAGTTAGCAGAAAACCACTAAGAAACACTTAATTTTCCTCTACGAGTTACTTCCCTGTTAGCATTCTTATAATCTCTACAGTGCTGATGACTAATTAATATAGAATTCCTTATAGGAAATATTTTGCACGTGCTAAATTATACTATTATTATTAATAATATACATAGTAATGGTTTGCGTGTTTGTTCGTTTGGTCCCCTATAATTCGAGAAAAGCCAGGATAAGATAGAATATTCTGGTTTGAAACTTTAACCAAAACGTAATCCTCCTTTACAGATTTATATCACCAGGGTAAAACAGCAGGATACAGTTAGTAAAAATATAAAATATCAGCTTTTAACTGCGGAGAGTTTAAGGAGATACGATTTAAGCCGCCTCGAAGCTGGCTTCATACAAACGAATTTTTCATTTGTTTGGGACATTTACTGATCAATCACTATGAAATATCTTAGTCATAATCCTCAGCCGAATACCTATGTCTGTAATTTTCCAAATACTTGTTTATTAGCTGGAAATCTTTTTTGGAACCATTTGTATGAAAAACTAGAAACTGGCTCACTGCAGACCCAGATATTTATTACTGGAACATGTCTTTAAAATTTCGTGGTGTTTGATCAGCAAGTGTCAAAAATAATTGAGAAATTCGTTTGTATGAAGCAGGCTGAGAGGCGCTCCAAATCGCATTCTCGTAAGGGGTTCCTCAAGAAAGGAGTGATTAGAGTTCTAAAGGGTTGGCAATTCGCGAGTAATACCTACCACTGGTGCTGCAAGCGTCCATAGGTTACAGTGACTGCTTAGCGTCAGGCGAAGGGTAAGCTTGTTTACCACTTTAGTGGTATAAAAACAATATTGAACAATAATTCTTCTGTTTCTTCAATATTTGATCATAGTATACTGTTCCTTGTGTTATTTTATTTCTCGTAGTCCTTTTTCATTTGTGTATTAAAGCATGTCAAATACTAGCTTACCTCTTCCCTGGCAATTTTCATGTCTTCTTTTACATCAGCAAATACTGTAGGTTCGACGAAGAATCCAACATTGCCATGTCTTTTGCCTCCAGCCACGCAGCGAGCGCCACCTTGCTTACCAGCCTCGATGTAGTTTATCACCTTCGTGAACATCTCATCATCGATCTTGAACACAAAAAAATCTTTTGAACACCTATCGTTAAATATTTAAAAATAAACTTTAAGAAATAAGTTTTTAGATTTTTAAAGGATCGGTATCACGTGAGTGATGCCCCAAGTGTTGTAAGCGTCCATAAGCTGCGGTGATCGCACGGCAATTAGGCGGACGGCAAGCTTGTTTGTCACCTTAGTGGTGGTATATGAAAAATATAAATGCGTAATCGACCTCTTAAAATTACATGATTTATAAATGTCAGAATAAACCTGTTGACAACATTTGTCAATAAGTTTGCTTATTTATCATAAGATCAAAAAACTGTTAGCCAACGTCTAACTTTATGATGAGTTGGGTAACATTTTTTTTGGGTGCCGTAGCTTAAAAGAAAAAACGTAACCCTTAAAATTTTTGTCATATCCTTCCATCCGAAGAAAAAGCTTTCTTTGCATTGTTTATAATAAAATTTTATAGTATAGTATTTTATGTGAACCACCGCTTTATTTTAAAAGTGTCTTTCCATGCATTGAACTGAGGAATGATTGTTTGTCCATTCGCACACCCCAGTGTGTGGGGTATCCTTGAGCAGTTCCTTAAAAATGCGTTTGACGTGTTTAAGAATCTTTTTTTACATATGCTTATTTACAAGTTAAGCTTCAAAAATGTGTGCTCTCTTATAGTTTTGAACCATGTGTGCTAAATAACCAGAAAAATCACGAAAATAGTGCTTTAAAAATACTTCCGACGAAATTGATTTTACACAAAATCGTTTAAAAGAATACGATTCGCGTCGCCTCGCAGCGCTCTTTATACAAACGAATTTCTCACTTGTTTTTGAAATTTACTGATCAAAGACTGTAAAATTTTGGAGACATGATCTAAAGCCGAATATCTATGTCTGCGATTTACCAAAATCCTAAAAAATGTTTTCATTAAGTGATAATCTTATTTCAGACCATTTGTATGAAAACCTGGAGTCCTGTTATACAATTAAATAAAAAACTGTCACACTGCAGACCTAGATATTTCTTCCTATAATATATTTTTAAAATTTTATGGTAATTGAATGGTAAGTGTCAAAAACATGTGAGAAATTCGTTTGTATGAAGCAGGCTGCGAGGCGAAGCGAATCGTATCCTCTCAATTAGTATTTCAAATATCCGTAATAATTCTCATTCTACGAAACCCTAACTTAATGCGTGTTTAACACGTCAGTTTTTATTTACCATACTGTAGGTAGACCAGAAGGCAAGACAAAAACTAATGTATGGATGTAATGTAAATAAGGCTCTAGCTTCTGACATATTGCACACAAGTGGAATACTATTCAATTAGGTGATTTGTTCATTATTGTTTTTACCTTGTAAAGTTACTGCGCACGAGGAAGTCAAATACATACAAGGTGCTCTATTCAATCAGATATTCAACCAATAGAATTAGCAATACATATATTACCAACATATATTATAGTGGGTCATCGATATATGTATATGTATACTAGTCAATGTAGTAGGTATTACATGGATTGTAATAGAGCTGTAGTCTATGAACTGTAGAACATTTTCGTTTTTGTGGATAATTAAATCTAGTTGTAACGACTCTGGAAATTGTAACGACGCCCGAAATAAAGTATTTATCCTATCTATATAATGTCTAGATTTCTATATAAACAGTCTATAATACCAGTGTCATTCATACCAATTCACATAATAAGTGTTTGATTACCTCGAATTGTTAAAATGGTGAGCTAATTAGGATGATACATTTTAAATTTCTTACCTGTGGTCCTTGTTGAACATCTGTGTAAGGGTTGCCAACAGTTCTTTTTTTGGCAATTTCAGCGGACTTAGCGACGAATTTGTCATAAATGCCAGCTTGGACGTAAGTCCTGGTGGCAGCAACGCAGCATTGTCCAGCGTTTGCAAAAGCTGCTCTGTGAGCAATGTCGGCTGCCTTATCCACTAAAAATTAATAAGTATAATATTTATACAATATAATTTGAGCCTTCGAACAATAATCGTAGAGTTTTAAAATAGTTTGATAAAACGCAAACGCAGAAAATAAAAAAAAAAACAAGAATGAACATAGTCAGAATACCAAAAGCTACAGAATATGCGAGACCCGCCTTCGTTTAAAACAAACAAAAAAACCTACCATCAGCATCGTTGAAGATGACCAAAGGACTTTTGCCACCAAGTTCAAGTGTGACACGCTTCAAATTGACATCAGCAGCTGCCTTCATGATGACACGACCAATCTGCAATATAAACAAATCAATATTAGTAAGCAGTTAATTCATAATACACAAACAAATAATTATTAGTTTGCTATAAAACGTTGTTTTGTTGGTAAAAAACGGCCAAGTGCACAGGGCCGTAGCTAAAGGGGGCATTGTGGGGCAATGCCCTACCTTGAAATTCTAATACCCTACCTTAAAAGTACCATAAACTAAAGTATAATATATATAAATTGTGTTCCTGTACTAGAAATTAATACCATTTGCTCTTGTTTTCCCGCGATCCCACCCAATTACCTTCTACTTTAATTACTCACGCTCACAAGCAGGTAAAATAATGAAAGATTGAAAAATTACTTGCGCCGTACCCGTGCATGAAACCACCACTGCCTTACCTTAGATTCAACTCTAGCAACAGCCCTGAGTGCGAGTCGGACTCGCGTACGAAGTATCCGTACCATTATCTATAAAAACGGCAATAAAATCACGTTTGCTGTATGAGAACCCCCTTAAATATTTATTTTATTCTGTTTTTTTGTATTCGTTGTAATAGCGGCAACAGAAATACATCTTCTGTGAAAATTTTAACTGTCTAACTAACACGGTTCATGAGATACAGCCTTGTGACAGACGGACAGCGGATTCCTAGTAAAAGGGTACCGCTAATTACCCTTTGGGTCTAAACCCTAAAAATATACTTTATTATACCTAAGTAAAGACTGTTATCGTAGGACCGTTGGAGCAAATGTATCCTGGAGTGGAGGCGTATCGGGAAGTGAAGACTAGGACGCCCTCTAGTTTGATGGACCGATGACTTTGAGAGGATGGCCGGTAGTAGCTAGATGTGGAAGGCGGAGGACCACGAGAGGCTTATGTCCAGCAGTGGACCAGTCCAGATAAATTATAACATATGATGATGTTTATGACTAAAGAATATATTACCTCAGTTGATCCTGTGAAAGCAACTTTGTCGACATCAGGGTGAGCTGTCAACGCGGCACCAGCTGTTGGTCCGTAGCCAGGAATAACGTTCAAGACGCCTGGTGGGAAACCAGCTTCCTTCGCCAGAGCAGCCATTGCCAAAGCCGTTAGGGGCGTCTGCTCGGCTGGTTTCACAACTACTGTGCAACCTGAAATTTTTCAATAAAACTTGCTCAAACATTGTTTACTTAGTAAAACAAAATTTTAATATTAAAATCTGATGAAGATATGTAAGAAAAGGTAGTACTGTTTCCAAGAATTTATTTATTGAGCTCTTCTGCAGTTGCTGTCAGCATCCCTTGACATAACTAAAAAGGATTTCTTAATGTAAGATACTAATGACTACGGGAAGAATTGTTTATTGGTTTTGTGACGATACCAATATTTTTCCCTTAACATTCTGTAATGCAATGTTTTTATTTAAGTTTTAGCGCGAAGATTTACATTAGCAAACAATTCTCAATAAACTTACTACCTAAAACAAAATGCATTTTCAAATTAGAATGGCGCGTTTGAATATACAAAGTTCAGTAATTGCACGCCTCATAAGCGGAGCGGTGAGGTAGTGCTCTACTCTCGACATGTCAAAAAACCCAGTCTTTCGAAACTTAAATGACGTTTTTTTTTTTAATATTACACTAACAGGATAATATGAGTGCACTAATATGAAGTTAAATAATCTGTCTAGCACATATGGTACATTTTATAAACAATTAATTTGTTTAATATAATAAATAATAACATTAAAACTAATCATTCTTGGACGTCCGTGAGTCTGTGTTTATGTGACCATGTATGTGGCAGAGAAATTGGTCGAAAAATTCATCTTACCGGAATACTTTTGTTTTTAATATATAAAGTATTACACTGTGCTGATTCCGAGTTAATATTAACGTTCTAAGTACTGTCGTTTAATTATAATTTATAAAAAACTAATATACCACTGTATACTGTATATCTATATATATATTTTTTATTTTTATTTTATAGTATATTTTTTCCTCACCTTATTTGTTATTTTATTTTAAAAAACTTGAGTTTTTGTTTTAGAATTTTTAAATGTGAATGACCGCTATGAGGCGTGCACTTTTGGATTTTCCAAATTTTATACATTAGCTGAGAAATTATGATTTATTTTATAAAAGGTTTGAAGCTAAGAAAAAGTTGAATACCGATGACTCAAATATTACGTTATAAAGTTACGAATCATAAACATCAACATAAGATTAATTGTTAAATGTAGGTAGAAATCTAACTCCTTGGACAAAATGAGGTTGCGTAAGTTTTGAACCAGTGGCGCGAGTATGGATGCTTTAAAACTTACTGTGATTGGATGTTTGTTTGGAAGCCAAGTTCATTAGAGGACGTTGTAAGTCAATCACTGATTAGTGGTTTAGTGATATAGAAATGGAAGCACGTTGCATATGCTCTTTAAGGTAGTTTCATAACTTTTACTCGAATAAAATTTTATTCAGGAAATTAAACGTAGGATAAATCGGAGAGCCTCTAGATAGGAGTTGTTTTGTTATCCGCGGTTTTTTTTTCTTATTAATTTTATTGCCTTAATTATATAGTAATGCAGCTGTTCTTGGGAATCCTATAATATTGAGTATAACCGCGTAAGTTTACGCTACTTAGAACTTTTATAATATTGAAAACATCCGCGAAACTTACCTAAGTGAATCGTTTAACAACCGTTACGGTTAGCCGGTTAGAAATTTATGGTAGAAAGAAATCTCAATCACCTCAGTAGGAAGAAATATAATAACGGACCTTGTTCCTAGGACATTTTCAGCTAGGTAAAGATAAATCTTCTATAAAAGTAGAAGTGGGAACAAAGATTGTACCAGCCATAATAATTATATAGCCCACTAAAGAACTAGGTCTGCCAAGAGATACAGTAATTACTATGTGTAATCCATGTCCATCCTTAGCGGCGTTAGTAGGGTTTTACTATTTTGGCTGGTTAGCTAATGTAGGTGAGCGCTGATGATCATCGTAAGGGGACGCCCCTTAAACCTACTTTCAGGTCGCAAGTCCTGAACGCTTAGCTACCTGGTTCCCACTCTACAAAACGAATGGATTTAGCATTCGTATGGATTTTACTTTCAAATGTGGAAGTAGCATCAATTAGGGTTCCTTTGTGTAGGGATGACGGAAAATCATATAACTCTTTAGTACGTGTGCCCTTTGGTTCAGATATTCGAGTATTTACTTTGTTTAGTTGTTTTTGTACAGACTTTAGAAATGGTAAAAATTCAAAGTGGACATTATTTATGATTGTAGATTTAGCTATATTTATTTCTTGATTATTTTCTTTTACGCTTATTTGTATACTATTGTCTATTGTCTATATTTGTATTCTATTGTATATATATCACGCTTGGCCAAATAAGATAATTATCAACCTCACTATTAAAAATTTATTTAGCTTTAATTTCTCTCACTCGTTAAGTGAGTAGGGTTGAGGCTGCGAAGTTTCCTAAAACATTTTAATTATATATTTATATTTCTAAAAGAAGGGGGGGACGTTATAGTTTTCTACTAGCAGGTTATTGGTTTTCTACTAGCAGGTTATTGGTTTCCTACTAGCAGGTTATTGCATATGCGTATTAACAAAGTTGCAACTATTAGCGTCGGATTTACCTATATCTTGTACGAAGAATTACGTACGACTCCCTTATGCCTCGGTTGCTAAGGAGGCTGCCTGCTCTGTAAAGCCTTAGGTGCAATCGACGATATTAATGCGATGAACATTTTATATTTGTTGACATTGGGTGTTTTCATGGATGTAAAAATGGAGGTGGAAATATTAATGAAGAAAATTAGTTCCTAGATCCATGAGTAGTGTATGCATGTCCTTGTATTCGTGACCGTCGAGAAAATGGCATTAAATTTCAAGGAAATATAATCTTAAATTTAATGGAGGTTCCGTACTTAGGTATTTTAAACGAACCACTTAAGATACAAAATGAAATATAGGCTGTTGATTTATGATGCTATGATTATTTTTATAATGCTTTCGTTGGCCGAATGGAAATGTATTCTTAAAGTCAAATTCAAATTTACATGTTACAAGCTGTTCGATACAAACCGGCAGCTAGAGCGGGCGCTATCTTCCAAACGAACATAGGTATGGGGTAGTTCCATGGTAGAATCTGACCGCAAACACCAACTGGCTCCTTCAGCGTGAATGTCAAAACTTCACCATCTATTAATAAATATTTTAGATTATAAAGAGGTAAAAAAAAAAAAAAGTCGGTTTCCGAAGTTTCGTGACAGAGTTCCTATGTCCACCTTCCTGTTTCATCATTAGATCAGCTTCAGGGTACCATATTACCAAAGTTATATAAGTATATAAAAATTTGGCTTATTAAAAAACGGGATGTGGCAATAGATGACCTTGATTTGACCTTAACACATAAAGACACTCAAAATCATATTTTGCTACCCATAAAATTTCCGTACCGGGGGCTATAAATGCAAATCGAATTATTAAGGAGTAACCTCCAAAAATCACGTATTTAAAAGTATTTTGTTTTATGAAATTAAAAAAAAAATTTAACCCTTCAGGAATGTAAAATTATTCATACCATGGCACATTGGGTATGGTATAACTGTTTACTATGGGAAACCTAGGAGTAGGTACGATGCGTGACTAGTTTATTAATCAGGTAAAAAAATAAAGGCATGGATGAAAAAAAAATACCACACAACGAAAACCGAAACCACATATCATTATATTGAATTATCAGCGTTGATTTGTATTACATCATCTACGTAAATACAAGTTTACAGTCATGTATGAAACTATATGTATGGAAGACCTTGATCTTGTCCCTAGTTAAAAACGCGCAGCCGGCAATGGCCTTGTGGCATATAAATTCCGACAGTATTGTCATTTTGTCTGCTGTGCTAACAATCGGATTTGTAATATCGGAACATGTACTTTGTTAAGTATTTGAGTTACAGTAAATATATCCTAGTCTCCTATTGTATTGTAACATAAGTGACATCCAGTGACGCAGATAGCTTTTGGCAATATGACTGTTTGTTTTTCTTCTAATGTTCTATTGTTTTTTCGTAGGCTTGAGGGAATTGTTCTACTTTATCCAGGGGAGATCTATGTCAAAGTAATAATTTCGTGGGATCTTAGGCTATGTTACACTTAATTCCCCAGTCGTTTTTTTCCATGATACCTATTATCCTGAAAAAATACTTTGTTGGTCAAAATATAACTGGGGAATAAAGTGATTATACCACTAAAGTAGTAAAGAAGGTTACGTTACGCCTAATGGCGGATAATCGGTCACCGCAGCTTATGGACACTTGTAAAACCGTGGGCGTCACACGCGCGTTGCCGACCCTTTAAAAATCTAATAACTTCTTTCTTGAAGAACCTCATATTGTAGTCCTTAGAGAAAACCTTGGCAGGGAGCTCATGCCACAATCTCAGCGTTTGCGGGAGGAAGTTCTAAAACCACAGTGTACGTGACTATTTAGGTTCTAAGGTCATCATCAAGATCTCAGCCGCAAGAAGTCCACTTGAACATAGGCCTCTTCCATAGATTTCCAAAGGAAGTGGTTGGAAGCTTGGAAGTTCTAAGGTATGAGGATAAATTATCTGCCGATGGCGAGCGGTGCGATGGTAGAAAGAAGCATCATTACGAACAATTCCTCAGAACACATCCAGGAAGGCAAACTCTCTCCTCAGATTTAAGCGTTCAAAACGGCTCGTGAGTTTGTGAAAACGATTCTCTCAGCCCGTCGTTGATCCGAGTGAAAAGGGATAAGCTGGTATCCCGGTGCACCTACCCAGAGATGACAGCAGTACATGGGGCTTGGCGAAAATAATAGCCCATTGAGAAAGGTTTTTAAATAGGTCTACTAGCCGTTGACCGTAGACCGCGTTCCTAATTCAGATCGGACATACAAACTCTACAAAGTAAAGTAGTGGGTAAAACTGCTAGGAGCATCTTATACAAAATGTACATAGTAATTAAATTAACTACTTGAAACACCCACACGAGACTCTCGTGTTTTTAAAATACACTAGCACATTCATTTAATATTTTTTCCTTTAGGTGAAATAAATGGTTGTTTCCTACCTGCAGGTATCGTGTTTCCTAGAATCTTGTCGGCCTTGCCAGCGTAGTATCTAAGGATATTTGCAGACCAAAATACTTCACCAGTGGCTTGTGCTACTGGTTTCCCATTGTCTAAAGTCTCCAATTCTCCTAAATATGTAGAGTCTCTTTCCATGAGATCGGCTAACTTTAGTAGAAGCCGGCCTCTTTGGGAGGCGTCGATGGTGCGCCATTCTGAGTATCGGTGGAAAGCTTTCTTGGCTGCTGCTACTGCTAAATCTACGTCAGCCTGAAATAAATTAATTCTATTTTTATAAAAATCAATGGGTCTTAGTGACTATTAAATTTCACTTTTACCACAATCCCTAAGGAGATGTAAAATCGATATAAAAGTTAAAAAATATAATATGGAGAGTTTTATTTTAAAGTAGACTGAATTGACTGCTAGACCTGCGAGACGACGAATACGACGACGTCATCAGTAGTCATCATAAAATTGTTATTGTAAGCAGAATATTTCGGTATGTTAGCGAATCACACAAATACTATATTAGCGGGAGAACAAATAAACCTAGGTGAAAAAGGCAAGCTCAAAGTTTTCTTGTTAAACTGTAAAAACTTAAGAATTCAAGAACAAAAACTACTTGTCTACAAAGTTTAATATTATATAATACAATATTATATAACAAAAAGGCGTTGTCCTGCATGATACCGACTGCAGCGCCATCTGCCGGGCTGGTTTGTGAATCTAAACCATCCAGGGCGCCACCCAAACGCATACAAAAAAATACATTCAAATCGGTCCAGCCGTTAAGGAGGAGTACAGTGACATACAAACGTACAGTAGAATTATATATATAAAGCTTGGAATTATTGTATTATGTTTAATACAAATGCAAATAAAACCCCTTTAAACGAGTTGTATTAAATACGGCTATAAACTCATAATTCAAATGCACCCACCTTGTCACCCTCAGCCACCTGTGTGATGACAGTCTCATCTTGCGGGTTGATGGTCGGGAATGTCTTCTTGCTGACTGCGTCCACCCATTCGTTGTTGATGAACAACTGTGAACAAATTATCCGATATTGAATCGATATTCAAAGAACTTTAAGTTGTTGTTTACTACCGTTTCGAGAGTTGCGAGAAGAAACGGCAAAAGAAACTCACCATCATTCTTCTTTCATATTTAAATCATTCTTCTTCTTTTATATTTAATTAATTAATACAAATCGTCAAGCAAATCATGTTAACAAATACTGCATATCGAATTTCATATGCGTTTTTATCCTCAAGGTAGTCTTTAATTGTATAATAAGCCTTTCTAACATGTTTCTGTTTTACATTTTTTTTTAATTTGATTTATATACTTGTGCAGGGAATTAATTGTAGAAACGGATTTTCCTTTAAACAATTTATCATCACAGCAAGTCTTGTGTCTTTTTCAAGTATTAAGATTATGAACACCGCTATTCTTTTTAAAACTATCAATATGTTTATGAACATAAATTTATTATCTTTTGTATACTGAGACGGAAATGTTAAACCTTGATTTCCTTAACAAATATCTAAATTTACTAATATTAACGTGGTGTCATAAAATACTAGATCTGCTGAAGAGGGGACAGCAGATCTAGTATTTTATGACACCACGTTAATATTAGTAAATTTAGATATTTGTATATCTGCGCTAATAGCCATGAAATGCGTTTGTTTATCGTACTCTACGTGTCACTGTCCAAAATGCTTGTTGATTGTGGACTAAATTTTCTGTTGTAATTGCATATTTTTGGACCAGCATATACTCATGACTTCACCCAAGAAGATTTCAATGTACCACTCAACTTATCCTACCAAGGTTACTTTTTCCTAACCGTGATACTCCAGTGGTACCACGGTTACTTTTTCCTAACTCTGATACCCCAGTGGTACCACGGTTACTTTTTCCTAACTCTGATACCCCAGTGGTACCACGGTTACTTTTTCCTAACTCTGATACCCCAGTGGTACCACGGTTACTTTTTCTAACCCTGGTAGGTACCACTGATCGTGTGGAGGTTGCATGTATGCGATAAATTTACATGCTTTCTTTCTTTCTACTTTTCAACCGACTTCAAAAAAAGAGGAGGTTCTCAGTTTGACCTGTATGTATGAATGAATGTATGTTTGTATTTTATTTTATTTTTCAATTTTTAAGGAGAATTTGACACTAGTAACATTAGTAAAAGAAATAAGCCAATTAAAAGTTCCCTCAATAGTTACAACAAAGAATATAAAAATCTAATAATAAAAAACAGTATATACCTAAATAATAAATATTCTATGCACAAACTCTGAAGTTCGTGGTTCATGATACCAAATATAATACATTCTTACAGTATAACTAAATTATTGAATATTTTGAAATCAAACAAATATTGTATTAATGATAAGGAAGAAAAAAAAGAAGAACTAAACATACGGTTTAATGCAACAGGGTTGTATGAGAATATGTCGACATCGACATTTAAATTATTAAATTTATAACAAGCTCTTACTAAATAGGAGTTAAGCCGGTAATTTGTCGAAGCATTAGGAATATCCTTCTAAGTCTATTCGGTACACACAAGGATACTTTACTGAGAATATCAGGACAGTTTATGGACCCATTAAGAATTTTCGACAAATACACTATATCGCTAGTATTATAAAATATTTATTATAATAGTATTATAAATATATGTATGTATGAATGTATGTTTGTATGTATGTAGGTTTGTCCGCGATTATCTCGCGTTTGGCTGAATCGATTTCGATACGGTTTTTAAGAAAAGTATTTGCTACATTCTGAAAAAGGTTTTGATATACAACGAATGGATACCCATGGTCCCATGGTCATCAGATCAGAATATATTTATGGGATCCTGGAGAAATCAAAGGAACTCTTGAAATTTTTAACCGACTTAAAAAAAAGAGGAGGTACTCAGTATGACCTGTATGTATGTATGAATTTATGTATGTATGTATGTATAAATGTATGTTTGTCCATTTGATGTATACCAAACCCTTCTCCAGAATGTAACAAATACTTTTCATAAAACCGCATCGAAATCGGTTCAGACAAACGCGAGGTAATCGCGGGCAAACATACATACATACAAACATACAGGTCAAACTGTGAACCTAATTTTTTTGAAGTCGGTTAAAAAATTTAAAGAAAGAAAACCGCATCAAAATCGGTTTAGCCAAACGCGAGATGATTGCGGACAAACGTACAACATACAAACATATAGGTCAAACAAAAAACCCCCTTTTTTTTGAAGTCTGTTAAAAAATAGAAAGAAAGAAAACCGCATCAAAATCGGTTGAGCCAAACGCGAGATAAACGATTAGGAAAAAAGTAACAGTGGTACCATTGGTGGTACTACTGGGGGTACCACGGACAACAAAAGCTTGTTTCACCTTTTTAGGAGTTTAATTAATTTTACACATCTTTTTTTCTCTGGTTGTGTCAGTAGTTACTTTAAACGGAAATGGGTTATTTAGCCGAAAATATGCTCAGGCACTCATTAAAGTTAAGTTTAGTTTTACGAGTGTTTGATATTAGTGGCGTTTTGTTGACCGACATAATGTACATAATGCGGTAATCCTACCAAAGAGAATGAACCAAGATTTGTACTGTTTTATACAGAATTTAAGACTTTTTAACTTGGCAAATTCAAATTCAAATTCAATATAATTTATTCAGTTTAGGCTACAATAATTGAGCACTTATGAATGTCACTACGCCATCGGTTCGTAAGTCTACAGGGTGGGAGACCTTGTACTGAGAAGAACCGGCAAGAAACTCAGCAAGGGCATTTCTTTTCTCCCTTTCTCTTACAGCGTCCAATTAAAATATTGGAAAATGCCCTCCCTATCATAAAAGGACACTTTCCATTACAAACATAAAAAAAACATGAAATATAAAGCACAAGCACAACATAAAAAAGTATCTAATATAAACAAAAGACAGTTTATGTATTCCTCACTAAGAAATAATCAATGTCTTACAGTATTAATAAACAAAACAAAAAAGTAAGACTAAATACTAAGAATACAAAGAAGTTTGCAAGAGCAGACCAGCCTCCACAGGCGGCACCCGTTCACGAGTATGACACATGAATCAGCCATCGCTTCGCTCAACCATGTTTTAGGGAACGTAACGACCCGACACACACGCCACCACCGCAGAGACACTTTGAGAGAGCATGACACACTCAAGCAACTCCAATAAAACTTCGATTGTACTAGTTACAATGTGTGTAGTAAAGGAACAAAATATAAGAGGAGAAGATTGGAAGGTTCGTAATGCTTTACTACCGAGAAGCAAATAAAGTCACTAGTTAATCTTTTAATCATCATATGAAAATACAATATAGCCTTACACTAGGTAATAACATAATAAAAAATGTTTTAATTTGGCAGGATTATGACATTGAACGCATTGAAGTAGTCAACAACACGCACCTGTAGTAATAGTATTTTAAAAGCATTAGCTATATACTCATAAAATTGTTACTGGCCGATGAACGTACTTACTGTTTGTATGCAAAGGTCATCCAAGGCCAATAACAGTTGACTGTTTAAAAAAAAAAAAATATGTTAGTTCATAGTTTTCATTAAGTGTGATGAATATTACTGTCAGTTTATTGAATAGCAAGAACGCCACTCTTAAAAATAATTCGACCCGCATATGGCTCCTGTTTGCCTCCCCAGTTGTCTGACTGTCAGGAGATGATGGTTATTTATAGATAATTTGGTTGTCCTTGTCTGTGTTAAGTCAAGTGAATGTGACTGGCATACGTATCTATATTTTGTTAATATGCATATTAAGATGATATATTTGTGTGTTTGATCGCGTTGACATCAGGAGCTAACCGTCCATTTTACAAATTGTTTTTAAAAATTGACGGCGTCTCGTAACTTGCTTCATACAAACGTATTCTCTACTTATTTTGACATTTGTAGTACATAAAAAACAAAAATCTATGGATGTTTTTTAATAGCTACTTTCTACGCCTTATTAGTCTCATACGTCCCCACTGTTGGGGCACGGCCTACCCTCACTGAGGGTGATTTTGGCCCATAGTACACATTGGGCTCGAACCTCCGCCAATTAGGACACGAGTTAATTCGAAACCCCTGGGCCACCATCGACTCACTACGCTCCCACGGGTATTTATTTAATATAATAATTAATTATATCTTTTATTATGATTCTGGTTAGATTTAAATGCAAGTTTTCGCAAATTTAGCTAATAAATTAAAAATAATAGTAGTATTTAGTTAAATAAAATAAAAACTAATTTAAATCTTATACCATTGCAGAAATTAACCCAAAAACTGTCGACTGAAATTATTTTTGAGATCCGGACTCTGGAGATCAACTTTTATCCATTTGTTTTCATAAATGATAGATAAAAGTTTTAACTTTGGCAACCTGCACCAGCGTGCTCAATACGTTTCATTAGAAAAAGATGAGTATAAATTTATAATACCTATTAACCTTTTATACCTGGCAGGTAAAAAATGTGAATAGGTATTATAAATTTAAAAAGTAAACATATTTTTTTCCTTGTTGCGTACGCTTTGTAAATGACAATTTTTTTTTAAAAATAATATTAAATGTAGAATAAAAAATTAGACAAGCTGTGTACGGTTTAATTGTTTACACACTATGTTTGATGGCAATACCATTCAATATAGGAACTTTCTGATCTTAGTTTGGATTTATTTCTATAGGTATAGGAGATATGTTAATTGTTACGTATCATTATACTACATTAAGCATAGCATGGAGCGCGTGATACAAAGGTTTTACTAAACTGGAGCCCCCCGGTGACATCAATGAAGTGTGTGAATATGTAGTTTTGAAGATAAATATTATATCTTTATTATATAGGTAGGTACTAGTTGTCAGACTGACTCATATATCAACGCACAACTCAAACTACTGGAAATTTTGCAGTTATTTTTGTTATAACTTAGGCGAGCACTAAGAAGGGATTTTGCAAAATTCATTCCCTAAGGGGAGGATGGGAGGGATAAAATGGGTTTGGAAAGTTGGCACCTAAAGAAATCCGTCATATACAAAGCTAAATGTATAAAAATTGGTATTTGGGTTAATGTTTAAAATTAAGATTGACATGTTTCACCATTTTTGGAAAATCATACATCAGAGGGCACAAGCTTTTTTTCAAAAGTCCACACGGACGAAGTCTTGACGACGGTTAGCTTGCTTTTATTTATATTTTTTTTTAATTTTTTTTTTATTGCATTAGCGGGTTCAGCAATAATTTTTTCAATATGCATTGTCGATGAATAATGTTAAAAAACTTTTCAAAAACAATAATATCTAAAAGCCGATTGCAGCGCCACCTATCGGGTCCATTTGTGAATCTAAGGTACCCACTCAAGCATACAAAGAATTTCATCAAAATCGGTTCAACCGCTCAGTGATTTACAAACGTGCAAAAGAATGATATATATAAAGATTTATTTATTTAACTTAAGTTATTATTACTTTAGAAATGAAATAACATGCTATACACCATGCTATGTGGAATAGAACATAGTAATAATAATAATAATAGATATGTCATTAGATTACGCTATGTTTATTTATAAACAATTTTCGTTATATTTTTACTTTGCGTTGCATAAGACTTACCACAAAAAGCCGTATCTTTAGAGTACCTATTCGTTATCAATGGGATAAAAGTGGCTGGCAAATGACAACGCTATCAATCAATACTTTAATACCGACTTTGTAAATAAAAGAAGGTTATCACTTTGACCCGTATGTATGGAATATTAAAAGAATTGCATAATATTAATATATTTTTGCTATGTGGGCTTCCAAACAAATGTGCCAAATTTTGTAAATGTATTGATATTTGTCAGAGAGTGTTGTGATCTGAGAAACTGGTCATGTTTAATCTTGGAGGTCCCCTTAGGAAACACTGCAAGTTTGACCAAAATCGATTAAGTAGTTTTTAAGGTATGGGCTGTTAAGTATGTTTGTACCAATCACTAGAAAAACACGTGGTCGGTTAAACGGCGCAATTCAAACGCGGAACTTATTGTGTGAAGGTTACCCGAGATCTTCGACGATTTTGAGCCTGTTTTATACTAGTAAGGTGGCAAACAAGCAGACTGATTTTAAGCCATCGAAGTAGCCTGTGGTCGCTTGAAATGCGATCCAGGGCCATTACTCCCGCAATGGCGACCCTTTACACTCATTTCTCCCTGCTTAAGAAACACTTTACTTATTAATTCATAAGGGTGATTCCCTACTGCCAAATACCTATATGTCCAAGTTAAAGTTATCTTTTGACCTTTTAGACTTTTCTGAGTGGCTTGTGGGTCACCAACATTTCGGATAATTTCCCTAATTAATAACGCTAACGCTACTCAACCTGTCATCACGCACATAATAAACACATGTTTTTCGAAATCAAGTTACCCGGACAAACTAAAATTTTAAATAATAAGACCAATTTATAAAAATGGCAGTCTCAGCGTCATAATAATTGAGAGGTATTTAGGTAACGAAATAAATAAATATTTAATAGATAACAATATTATCAATGAAAAACGGTACGGTTTTCAGGAAAACCGGAGTACCTCTCAATTTTGTTCAAGCTCAAGGCTGCAGGGTCAAGTCCCTGGCTCGAGGTTAATATTTTGACAATAAAAAGCCTTATTTATCAAAAAAAACATGAAATATTCAAATGAGTAAACTTAGGCCAAGCTTGTCCTTATCGTCACCCTATCAATACACTCAAAGCGATTTCAAGATCAAAAAATTTAGCCTTAAAACAGTATTCATACTGCGCTCCCAAGTGACATCCATATATAAGCTTTTTGCCAAGTAAAAACTAAAATTAAAAAAAATTACTTACTTATTAGAAGAAAAAACTTAAAGTGGTAAGCAATCTTTAGAATTATGAATTCCAGCGACAGAAACGAATGAGGCCTGTACAAAATGTTAATAAAAACAAAAATACGTCGTGCTTTGCAATAAATGCTAAGGAACCGCAGATTTATGCGTTCACAATATACTTGGCTTGGTTTTTATGTTTAAGGCCCTGTTATTCAGCAGGAACAGGTAAAAAAAGGAATTGGTCTGAACCACTGAGCCGATTTAGTTAAAATATTAAGAGGGGAGGCGAAGGTCATAGTTGCTTAGAAAATGACACGTAACAGTCGGATTAGCATAGCAGAGGATAACCTTATCTACAGCAAACTTCCTTGCTATAATTTACAAATTGCTGCAAGAATCGCGAGCCAATATCGAATTTAGCTCGGGTGGAGTCACAGGCAAAAGCTTGTACGCTTATATAATATTCCTGACCGTCAACAAACGATACAGTAACCGACAATGGCGATAACTTAAGATAGAGAAGGTTATGGTGATTAATGAACTATATTATTCTTCAAGTCAAAGTTTATTGCTGCCTCTTATCAAAAGACCTTTGTTGATAAGTGGCGGACTCCTTGAAAATATGGGTAAATAACGTAACTAAATTGAATTTTGATAGCCTGCGGGGCATTTAATACTTTAATTTAATGTAAGCGAATCGGTATTTCCAAATAAATTATGAGTATCTATGTAAACAGTATTTTTGCATGTACCTATTGCTCTTTTGCGTTAAATCTCTACGGATTATAAAAAAGTATTTATTTATTTAATTTTTAATCGTTACAAAATTAGAAACATGAAAAACATTTTTAATGTGGAATTTATAAGAAAGAAGTGCTTCTTTGAATGAGTGGTTTTCAAATTTCAAATGGATCTTCAGAATGTCCTAACATGTTCGGGTTATAAGTGGGGACTTTATGATTGTTACGGCTCCCCTAGTAAGGTGCACAAATTTAGCAAATTTTTAGGCCACAAAACCCTTTTAAACCTCGTGAAGTCGATTGGAGGTAGTCATAACATAAGTACAGACAGACACATCGAATTTCATATTAAATTGTAAGTAGGGTTTTTTTTTACCAGTTACTTAGTTAATAGCCTTTAAAATCTATTAATTTAACTTAATCAATATTTTTTAACCCTTAACAAAATAGGGATGTATTTCTATTTATAAATTTACGTAGGATGTTTAAATCAATGAATTTTAAGTATGCATAGTAAATATAATAATAATAATAATAATATAATATATCGTCAAAAATATACCTGGAATATTGGCAAAAACTCCCTTTGGTAATTGGATTGAGAGAGTCATAATAACTATTATAATAGTTAGTAAAAAGTTCCTAGATATTTTCTTCATATTGATTTGTCAATTAAGTAATTATTGAGTCGATATACCTCAACATTCGATAGAATAAATTATTTTAAATGTGATGATTATTACAGGTAGAATATGATAAATGATGTACGTACACCGTACTCGGTTAATTCGTTTTATCCTTGTTTATACGAATGGATTAGATAAAATTATTAAGTTATCTTTCGCTGCTTAGTTTTATAATCAAGTGATTATCTACAAAGAAAAATGCATGCTTACGAGGCAACATAATAAAAATAAGATATAATAGAATCTTTAGTATGTATCTATTTAAGTATGTAAATGTGTATGCTATAAGATTCCATAAACATGTTTATTCATTCGATCACTGGCATCGTGTAACAATCGATCGTTGATTTCTAGTAGTTGTTCGATAATGCATCGATTTCGTCTGAAATTACAGTCTGATCCGTAACATAGCGGGAATAATGCCGATAAAACCGCACATAAGTAACTTGATAGGTCGTTACCCTGAAAATCTTTATTCAAAATGTAAAAATGATTTAGCTTCATTATTACTCTATTTTAATAATAGCATTTATCAATAGAGGTTCTAAGTCTTATTTTAAGGGTATATATTAGGATATCTAGGTCTATAGGTCTAAAAATGAAATCGCTAAATTTGCGTTTTCTTTACGTTTTGAGACCTGGAGAATCGTTTGCCATAATTTTTAGAGTGATGTGTGTGTTTAGGTTATCTTTTTAGAGAAACAAAGAATAGGTATAGATGTAAATTTTGTATTTTTGTATATTTTATAGAAGAAACTAGCTAAAACGTTATGAAAGCATAAATCGATTGTTCAACTCTGCTGAAGCACTAAAATAAAAATCTATTTACCCAGTATTCTGTTATATTTATAAGTGAAACATTAGTTGAGTGTCTTATCGGCTTTCGTTAGCATATTCATATTATTCAAACTCATACCGAAAAGGTTGGTTTTTATATTTATTATATCGCTAATAAAAATATATAATAAATTCACTAATTAAAATATAAAATCTAATAAAATGAAACAAGCACTAAAAAAATACAAATTAAAACATTTTTCTTAAAAACCATGAAAAATATAATATAGTTAATGTCTACTTGCAAATAAAATAAAATTACTCACCTTAGTGTATTTTATGTTTACTTTCGCCATTTGTTCTGTAAATTGAGGAACTGAATACGTGTGATCGCGGCCACGAACTCCCGTTAAATGATGTATTTTCAGTGCCGGCTTCCGGCTCTATAGAAAACTGTACGCATGCGTATTAAGCAAACACGTGTTTACAAATACATTATTCGATTGTTATTGAAATATAATTTTTATTGTAAGAACAGAAGATACAAATTTGAATCATCAGTTGAGTTTAAGGAGCTTTTTGAATGCATAATGCCACGTAACGATATCCAACGTGTATTGTTGATTTAAGGCAGAGTTTCTTAAACTATTTCCATTGTGAACCCGTTTTGAATTTTAAAATACCTAACTTTTGTGGACCCCTCAGTTATGTCATCCCTAAAGATTACCAAATTAAACTAAACCATTAGAAAGCTGTTAGTTATTTGTGTCCTGCACATACGTCGAACACGGCTTTTCTTAGTTCACTCACAGCATTCTATCATCAAATCTGTCTCTTCTGTGACACAACAACCGACCCAAAGTTTTTACTTTTTACTTTTTATTGACTTATTGGCTATTTTCTCGTACACTCAAAAAATCGCTTCAAGTGTGAGTAAAAATTGAAAGAGTCCGCTCGATTTCTCCAGGATCCTCTCATTATATCCTTACCTGATGACCATGGGACCACTTGGGAAGGGAACTTTTTGGGTTAAAATGTAGGTCTCACACGTGGCCGGTTTTTATTAGTGGTTGTTATACTATAGACCTTACTCTATAATGACGGCAAGTTTGAAGCTTGAATTTATTACTGTTGTTATATACTACGAAACAACGGAAACGTGTTTCTTGTATGGGGTAAAAATATCCCCATAATTTTTTAATTTCTGTAATGTTTATTATTTGTTGGATAATCCGCCATTGTTATACATATTCTGTGAAATTTCAGGTTGGATCCTATTTTAGTCTCGAAGATAAAGCTCTGATCCACACAAAGACAGAGCACTGAAGAACACACGGCTTAAGAAATACTATAAATAATATAAAGGACAATGTATCCATTTTTACATTAAAATCACAGCAGAAAGAAGTATACTTAACTATAAATTAAATTTTAAAAATTATGGTAAAACTTGTCAAAAAAGCTTATTTTATATAATTAAAGATTAGCTTGATGGTAAAAATGCATGAAATTAAATACATTTTAATTTTACATTTAATTCGTAATGTTAATTGACTGCAGAAGCGTTTCTTTCGCTGTTTCTTCTTATTAACGGTATTTTAGTCACTTGTAGTGAATAGGCTTCAAAAAAGTGATATTATATACTATTTTTGGGAAATAAAGCATTTCAATATATAATTTATATGGTTCCTTACTAGGGACTACAAATTTATGTACTTAAAAGTGGTAGTTAGAATGGGGAAATTCTAAAAAAACATTGCGCATTGTTTCGAAAAACATTATATTTCAAAAAGTTATGAAATACCTACTGCTACTAACTACATAAAATCACTCAATGTTCAACTTTAATTTGCAAATAGAAGTTAAAGGTATTAAAATTATCTTTAGATTGATATAATATAGGTTAATATAGGTTATTATAGAGACTTCTATAGAGAAAAAAATAAAAAACCGTTAAAATGACGTTTTTACATTTTCTTAACGTTTTTTAACGCAACATAAATTAGAAATTTAGTTAGATTTAAGACAAATGTTAAACAATTACGCACAAAAAAGAAGGATTTCTCATACAGCAATATTCAAATGCAACGGCGATCGATTTGATAATTTTTCTTTCATGACCACGGTACAAGGTCGGCTTATATCGAGCGCCAGAGTTGTCCACGCGGAAACCAGGAATATCATTTTGTTTTTACTTTTCTTTATTACAACAGAGTTAGTCACAAAATCTAAAGTAGGGATGAATGTGGCAAGCAACCACTTTTATGTTTATTTCACATATTTTCAGAGCGTCTGTTAATGATCACGAAAGATTTTTTGGAACTTTTTGTAGAACCGGTTTCCAAAATAAGTCGTAGCAATAAAAAATATACTCTAGATTTTTCTTATACTCTGTTAAGTTAAACTAACTAGACTTACTTTTAAAAAATTAAGCATTTAGGAACTGGGAATTATCCCCAAGAAGAACTGCATTAAGGTACAAATTAATTTGGTTTTTCAAATAATTTATGTGGCATTTTATTAACTGGTTGCATAAGATTTAATATTATATTGTGTTCGCAGAAATATTAATATTTATAACTAGACAAACTCTGCGGTTTCACTTGCAGAACTTTCAATCGAGTTAAAGTATTCTTTGTACTTCTCTGTCCCTACGGCTATATCTGTGCTAGAAAGCGATTAGAAAACACGACTTCCAGAGGAACAGTTCGTAAGTCGCCCACCTATTTTGCCGATGAATTGGAATTAAGCCCCAGCAGTTGCTTTCTGACTGAGCTCTTCTGGCTGATACAAAATAGTAAATACGTAGTTCGGTAAAGACTATGGTCGTCGTTCGTCGTTTCAGCCGGAAGATGTCCACTGCTGAACGTAGGCCTTACCCATAGGTTTCACAATAGCTGGTCCTGACGAGTCTGAGCTTATTTAAGAAGCCAACTGTTAGAGACAACATTTCTGTCTAATAAGTCAACACTGGCAACACACACTGATTGTAGACTTTCGTCGTTAGGTATTTCAGACGAAAAGATGTTGCGTCTAAAAAAAAGGCTGCGCTGCCCAACCGAGCTGACTTCCTCGGTTAAGTTTTTCTCAAAATTGGACCTAAATAACTAGACTACTTTCCCTAGGTATATGTATTAGTCAACACTTCGAGAGTACCGTTCCTAACGACAACTGGAATAGGCGAGAACTTGAAATTGAACATTACCTTCATTTCATCCATATTCATGTTACGGCCATCCTATTGGGAAACTCTGCTGAGATCTCCGAGCATCGTGCCTAGGTCTTCCAGCAATTCTGACTACTATGTCGTCGGCAAATTAAAGGTGAGTGATGTACTCACCATTTATGTTGACGCCGTATCCTCGTTTTCACTCCAGCAGCTTAAAAGATCTTCCAACGCAGCTGTGAACAGTTTCGGAAAAATAAGGTTTTCCTGCCTTACACCTCTCTGCAGTTAGATTGGTTTTGTGTTCTTGTCTTGTAGTCGAACAGATAAATTTAAATCATCCACATTTTAGCAATATGCTATGCACTAAAAGCGATTTTAAAATTCGAAATTAAAATGTTCGGGGTTCCGTATGAAGTCAATCGTTGGACGGATTGTGGACTTTATTAAGAGACTTCTTTAAAATTCGAGGTTAAATTCAGCGTTCCTCTTACCGTGCGGTAATCGATACTAGCTTCTGGAAGTAGAACAAGTGGACGGATTGGAGCAAAATCGAGTACCCCCTGACTTCTGACTTCTAATGGCCCTATTATATCCCAGCGCAGATTGTCTTCTTCTTCCAGCTCAACAATCTTTTCGTCATTTCTTAAAGTTGGTGTTTGTGTTAGCCGGATCTCTGCCGGGGATTCTTCGCAACCCCAGCGGGGCTGCCGGGGACATGTAGCTGTGGTTTATTTGGCTTATGCTGTTGTGATAGTAAAAACTAGATGTGTACCTCGGATCGCAGCGGAACAGCTACTTTTTTCATTCTACTTTTAAATAAAAAAAGGATTTTATAGTATAGTACGACAATTTTATAGTGACATAAGACATTTTTTAAATGGGTGCCTATACAAATTTGTAAATTAAATTGGTTATAAACTAAATTAATAGGCTGTATTTGTTTACCTATGGGATAATAAAATATATATTATATATATTTTAATGTAAACAAGCAATTTTTGAATGTTTTTATATATATACACATATAGGTTTTGGGGGCGATTTCTTTTTTAGAAAACGTGGTTTTATCCGTGTTTTCAGGCAATGATAAACTGAAAAATATGACTCTTCCTGACATCTATTGGCGAGTAGTAATACTATTATTTTTACCGACACAGCAACACTAATGCTACTTGACAATAGATGGCATTGTAAGAAAATGAGCGAAGCTCGGTCCTCCAGGTACTTTCTGCTAAAGTTGTAACTTCGGAAGAAAAATTTATGGAAAATAATCATATTCCCCCCATGGCAGGAACCTTGTTAAAGTTGTTCAGTGGATTCTGACTATTGCACGGTGTTGGTGTTTGGTAAGATAAATAGTATAAATATAAAGATAGTAGGAATATACATTAAGCTCTTAAGTAGTATTGTACCTATAAAGTTATCATAACGATTATATAATCGTATAAAAGCAGTTAAGATAAAATATAAGCTAAAATTAGTGCAAATTTGTTATATAAGAAAGTATTTCTTAAGTAACCTAGATATTGGTCAATAGGTCGTCGTTTTGTAGCCAAATAGCAAAATGGAAGACTTTATAGTTATATAGTACCGTTTTGCCCTCCTCAAGATATCAGAGCCATATATCTTTTTATAAATTCTAATACAATTTATAAGCAAATGTCTCTCTGAACTGCTGCAGATATACATTATATGCTATTATCTCTATTCTATCACTATTATCGCACGTAAAGTTTTGTGATGAAATGTTTTTAAGAGCACTTAGACGTTTTGAGCATGACAGATTGAAGTTTATGTTTTATGTCAAAATAGGGTCAAGTGCGGGTCGGACTCGCGTATTAAGGTAAACAGATTGGATTGAAATTTTGGTAAATTGTTGTGCACAGGCCGGGGAAAGTTTTTGTAAGACAAAACTGGTCAAGTGCGAGTCAGACTCTCATTCTAAGGGTAAACCGATTTAAGGGTAACAATTGTTGTGCACACGCCGGGAAAGATTTCTAAATTAGTACATCCCATTCACAATAGGTGGCGCGCTAGTTTTTTTAAAAAAGGAAACTATTATAATTTACAATTTATTTGTTTAGTTTTAGTTACAAATATAAAAATTTGTTCTGCTTACGCTTATTCATGTATATAAACGTGGTCTTTTTAGGGTTCCGTAGCCAAATGTTAAAAAACGGAACCCTTATGGATTCGTCATGTCTGTCTGTCTGTCTGTCCGTCCGTATGTCACAGCCACTTTTTTCCGAAACTATAAGATCTATATTGTTGAAACTTGGTATGTAGATGTATTCTGTGAACCGCATTAAGATTTTCACACAAAAATAAAAAAAAAACAATAAATTTTGGAGATCCCCACACTTAGAACTGAATCCAAAAAAATATTTCATCAAATCCATACGTGTGAGGTTTCTACGGATAGGTCTTTAAATATGATATTGAGGTTTCTAATATGATATTTTTCTAAACTGAATAATTTGCGCGAGAGACACTTCCAAATTCGTAAAATGTGTGTCCCCCCCCCTGTAACTTTTAAAATAAGAGAATGATAAAACTAAAAAAAATATATGATGTACATTACCATGCAAACTTCCACTGAAAATTTGTTTGAACGAGGTCTAGTAAGTAGTTTTTTTAATACGTCATAAATCGTTAACCGCTGTTTACCTTTCATTCAATCAACTCAAATATAAAAATAAGAAAAAAACATTTAATTCTTATAGACAATGGTACGGAACCCTTCGTGCGCGAGTCCGACTCGCACTTGGCCGATTTTTTTGTTTTTTGTTTAAACATCTCATTAAGTAGAAATATTCTTTTGTATTGCAATAGTTTAATAATAATCGACAACGTAAAAACTACTAAACAACAAAAAGTGATCAAATTTTGTCTGAGAGCTATTAAGGTCAGCTCTACATAGCTAAAGAGTCTGAAGTGCGCAATTAAGCCTTAGAAACATTCTTTAGAAATCTGTGTATTAGGCAATTACAATTGACGAAGCTGAAAATAAAAATCACGAAAATATTTTATATAAATTTAAAATATACATCGAAAGATCCCTAAACCAATATATTGCAACATATGGATATATACACTAGTCTGTGTGGGTTTAGGATGACCCTAAAACAGCTATAGTACAGTAAGGTGGTGGGCGATGATGAACTTAAGTCAGAGCTCCTGAATGCAGGTGAAAATTACTAAAAGTCTTTCAGGGGATCTTTAAAAATTCGAGCATGCTCGAAAGTACCACGATGCTTTCCTAAAAAAAGCCAGACTAGTGTGAGTGGCTGACTTGCGCACCGAGGGTTCCATGCAAAACTTACTTTCCTTTACTGTTGCTGCGCTGCCTTGCATCTTGTCAAAGTTCATGATTTTAGGTAAACGGGAAGCACCCATAGGTTTTGATTTATTTCAAAATTTCATAATATGACGGCGTATTTTTAATTCCGTTGACAGATTTATTATGTGAAATAACTAAAAACTTCAATTTTTCGGATTTCCCCTCTTATTTGTGATGCCTCTACTTCTAGTCTAATTTCATGATTCTAGGTTTTGATTCACTGTTGTGTGTCAAAATAGGTGTGCAGCAAAAATGTGTTATTTTACATTTTAATTTTGTATCTATAGTATTTAGGGTTAGGGGCACGGGAATTCTCGAGTCTTCTCGAGTCTCGAGGCTTTCAAAGAAGACTTATAATTGGTAGTAAAATATAAAGAAAAAACTCAAAATCATCATGAAAAGAACATTGTTTTATTAACCCCAACTACACTTACTTAAAGGAAATGAAGCATAAAAATCTTCTAACACATATTAAACAAATCTTAATACTTAGAACAATAAAGAACACTAAAAATCTGCGTGCGTCTTTATCATCTTGAAAAAATAAACTTAAGCATCAAGCTATTCGTTCGTTTCAGCCAAAAGACGTCCATTGCTAAACGTAGGCCTCCCCACATATGTCTCCACAACGGCCGGTCCTGAGCCGCCCGCGCACATCCGCTTCCTACGGCTCTGACCAGATCGCCTGTCCACCTGGTAGGACGCCGATCCACGCAACGTCTTCCAATCCGTAGTCGCCACTCGAGAATCTTTCTTCCCCATTGGTTATCGGTTCGACGAGCGATGTGGCCTGCCCATTGCCACTTCAGCTTGTTAACTGATTGAGCGAATTTCCTCGTCAATCAAGTTATTGCTTTACTAATAATCTAAATAATAATATAATATTGGTTTTTATTAGCTCTATCTTTTAAATCATTGCGATCAAATATATAAAGATCATTTTACAGAAACATCACAATAATAAAATCTTAAATAACTAATGGAAACAGATAACTAAGGGTGGTACGGCAGCCAGGATTTGTATTCGGGGGGGGTGAATAGTGCCAGCCTGAGGCTAGTTGCCAAGTAGAATAAACACGTTTTAAGCTTGCGTTAATGGGTTGCGTTGCGACATTTCACGGCGTACACTAGGACACCGGGCTTTAACATTAATGCGAGCGTAGCGATCGCGAAACTTTTCGATTCTGATAGGTATAGGTCAATCAATCAATGCTTAAGTGTGTGCACAATAATTCTCACTTACGCATGATGTTGTAATGGTTATCATTCATGTGTAAAATTTAAAAAAAATCAAGAGAATTTTATCGTACTGCTTACATAATGAAAAAAATTATCAAATTTTATAGTACCTATTAACCTTTATGATTACTACGATGTTGTATGAAAACCTAGTAATTCTTGCAATAAGAGCCTTTATTACAGTATTAAAAAATGATTTTTTTTCTTCCTATTACAATTCAATATACTAGAATTTTAACCTTCTGTTGTGTGAGACCGTAAATCTGCACACAACTGCTGCAGGATCCACATTCACATTCCTATGAATACTCAGTAGCGCCAACCCCGTTAGACGTTGGTTTAACATTGTGTTCCTTAAATAACCAAATGAATGACTGACTCGCTCGCTTTTTTTTAATTATTTTCCAGCCTTCTTTCGAAGCTCTACAAGTTGGAAATTTAGCCTAACATAAACATGCCATCACGCCAATAATGGCGCCAAAAAACTTAAATTGTCGGTGCGTTAATTGAAAATTTTCACAACTTTGCTCGCCGTTACTTGCTCATTGTTTTCAATTCATCCTCTATATGTCTTCGATGCATAATTTTCAGGGTTCCGTAGCCAAATGGCAAACAACGGAACCCTTATAGATTCGTCATGTCTGTCTGTCTGTCCGTCCGAATGTCACAGCCATTTTTTTCCGAAACTATAGGAACTATACTATTGAAACTTGATGAGTAGATGTATTCTGTGAACCGCATTAAGATTTTTTTACGATTTTAACCATAGAAAAAAAAAACAATAAATTTTGGGGGTTCCCCATACTTAGAACTGACACTCTTATTTTTTTTTTCATCAAACCTATACGTGTGGGGTATCTATGGATAGGTCTTCAAAAATGATATTGAGGTTTCTTATATAATTTTTTTCTTAACTGAACCCCTGTAACTTCTAAAATAAAAGAATAATAAAACTAAAAAAAATATATGATGTACATTACCTTGCAAACTTCCACCGAAAATTGGTTTGAACGATATCTAGTAAGTAATTTTTTTTTAATACGTCATAAACAGTAAACCGCAATTTACTTTTCATTCAATCAACTCTAATATAAAAATAAAAAAAAAACGTACTGTTTTGTTTGTGTTTGTAAAGTACGTAAATGGTGGTAGGTACGGAACCCTCGGTGCGTGAGTCCAACTCGCACTTGGCCGGTTTTTTTACAGGTCTTCATAACACTGCTGAGTCGTCGAATCCTACCAGACTTATTTTAAAAAATAAACAAGCAAAAACACGTCTCCATTGTTAACATTCGTATGTAACCCCCCTGACTTGCTCACCCGACAACCAGGGTTGCCAGATATTTGTATTTGCTTTGTTCGGTGTTCGGTATGACAAAAATACCGAAATAGTAGTGGTTCTGTTTTTATTTTACCCATTTGTAAGTTAAAACCAATCTTATTTAATTTTTGCTTTGTAAAAAACTGACAGTTCCTTGAGGTTTTTCTGCATTAAACTCTGCAAATTAGCCTAAAATGCAGAGGTATCATTAATATTTTGCTTCTAATACAAATCATTATTGTTGTTTGAACCTAGTGTTTTGATTCAATGTAGTTGAGGATCCGTTAAGGTAAGTAGGTATATGTAGGTACTTGCACCGTAGAAAATTAGTTGTTCCCTTGTTTGGTAATAAGTTCATCTGGCAAACGTTTGGCGACACGAGCCGATCGCGACACCCGCCGAAGTAAACCAAAAGAGGCCGACCGCCCAACGGGAGTGTTTCGGCATCAGCAAAGTAGTAGTTTTGACGTGACAACGTCTTATAAATTGGTTTGCCGGGTGACACTTCAAGAAACTGCGTTACGCTCCGCTCACGTTATGCGCTCACAATGAGAGCGAGCGAGAGGCACGCGGCATGGTTAGCCCGCCTAAGAGCGAGAGAGACAGACATAAAAAGTGAAAGGCACAAGTTGTCACGTAAAACTTTCGCCCGTATACCGACTTTACAGGCAACCAGTTTTTTTATACACAGATTCTTGTCGGTCCAGTCCAGTCCGGGGCGACGACGACAGTGGCGCGGCGGAAAAGTTCGAATGCGCCGAAAAAGTGCATCTGAATTTTTGAAATTTCAAAGATTTCGGGGGAGGATACGACACCCAAATCCCCCCCCTGTATACGCGCATGACGGTACTACAATAACCCTAAGAGTTTCTATTTAAAATTTTCATCAATCTACATAAATGATAAGTAATCTTCTCAAAATAACAAGAAAAACTTTCGGAAGAAAATGATTTGGCTCTACTAATTTGTAGCAGGTAACAGTATTAAGTAACTAACATTTAGTAATTCTTTAATCAGTCTGGTATTTCGCAGCTTTATCTTTGATCGATATCAAAACTTAGAAAGCTACTTAAACAGCCATTACAATAATAATATCTTAAAAAACTAATAGTATCAGATCACTAACAGTTTGAATCTGATTCTGTCTATAACAAATTCAATATCAGTCGTCCAAAATTATTTTAACAGCTTTAGCACTGATTGAGATCATAAGTAAATAATCCAAAGCGCGGCGTGTTTGAGTGTGTGTGTATAAGTGAAACAACTTGCTCGCAGAAGTCGCGTGATTTTACGCGGAAAAACCTACCTCGAATACTTTGAATTAGTGCCTTGAGAATTCTCGAGGCACGGGATTTTTTTCTCGTCTCGAACCAAGACGGATTTCACGAGGCTTCTCGAGTTCGAGAATTCTCGAGCAGAAACCCTAATAGTATTATATTTGTGTCTTTCTAAGAAGAAAAATATATATTTTTTATTACAAGGTTTTGCAATCGCCTTACAAATATACTGGCAAGATATAATAAAAAAATAAAAACCCACAGCTGTAGCGCCTCCGTTGAAAAATAAAAAAAGATTTGTTGTATGTTTGCTAGTAAATGCTTTTATTTCATAAGTAACGTTAAAAACGCTAAACGTTAATTTACATAAAAATTAGATTGTAATGATATCACTTATATATTCATGTTTTATTATACTTTGTTTTTTTTTATCTCTATGTTTCTGGTTTTTTTGGTAGGCTTATGGTTACGGTCTTGCTTTCCAAGTATTGCAAAATTCCATCTTCACCCCTGAAATAAGTCAGTCAAATAAAATATTGTAATATAAACTCAAATCAGTAACTTACATCGAATTGCTAAGATAATATTATTTACCATTAATTAATGTATTTTGTGTAGAGTAAGGGGAGAGCCATTATCTGGTTATAGGTAAACTCGTGACAGTTTTTATGGTCATACCTTTAGCGCCACGCTTTTGAGACGCAGCATACATTTTAATCAATATATTTGACAACCTGTATGCTGGGTCTTAAAAGCGTGGCGTTAAATGTACACCCATGGTAAAGTTTGAAAAAACCGTCACGAAATTACCTATATCATATTAACACCTCCATTTACCCTACCTATTAACTTAATACATAATTTACAAAAATACAAAAAACCAACTAACTATCTTAGGCTTGTTGCGATGTTTTGATCTAAACCTATTTTATCGATTTTTTTTTAAATTTTTTTACTTTTTATTAAGTGATTTACATATTCAAAATAAGTATACTTTCTTGTATATTTGGATATTTTTAACGAAAAACGAAAATTTTGGCATAATGTCACATATTAAAAGCATAACGTGTCACTATATTATATACTCACATTTCACGTCCAATACCAGAATCTCTGAATCCCCCGAAGGGTGTCTGTGGAGCTATCTGCTCGTATGTGTTCACCCTAAAACATGATAGAAAATAAATATTTGGTGTTTTATATTTGTCTAGTTTCTCACCAGAACTATTGCCAGTCATTGATTAGCATAAGAAGTAGGTATCTCTCATCAGCCTCATACGTCCACACTGTTGGGGCATGGCCTACCCTCTCCAAGGGTGATTTAGGCCATAGTCCACACGCGGGCTCAGAGCAGATTGTAGACTTCAAATATGTCTTTTTTTTATTGACGTGAGCAGGTTTCCTCACGATGTTTTTCTTCACCGAAAAGCCAATGGTGTGAATAATCATTGACCTACTTGAGAAATTAAGAAAGAGACTATTTGGTACACGCCGGGTAAGAACCTTAGGGCGCAAGGTGAAGCGAAAATCGAAAGGTTCAAAGTTACCAAAGCGTCTTTGCTCCAAATTAAAATATGTTAACATGGGTTTTAATGTTAAATGCTTTAAAAAAAAATAATAAATTTATAGTTACACATGTTATACAGTGTTTAAAGGATAGTTAATAAAGGTAGGTCTTAAGGTGAGTTTATACTAACATCCAAACTAGGCCGAGCCAGTGCCTTATGGGTGGGTCCAGTATAATATATAAGAATGTAAGTACATAGTTAAAAACACAGAACTATAATATTTATCGTTTGTCTTATAAAATCATCATTAACTATGCTATTGGCCAAATTTTAAATCTTCATAAAGAATATAATTGTATGAAATATATGTCACTACTGTGACACAAAGTAAGTCGGGGCACAGCCAGAAAAACACAAGAATATACCTTCATTTACTGGAATTTCTGATACAATCTTAATGTTTTGATCATCATACGATCTCATTTAAAAATGGTCATCTGCATAAAAAATTCATATATAAACAAGAAGTTCCTAAGACATTAAAATAGGTAGTACAATATTAACTAACTACTAGTCGTGCATGAATTTCAATAAAATATTTTTTCATCTATGTTCTGTATCTTCCATCACCAAAAGGTGCCAAAATGTCCGTATGTCCATATTATGTATACATACTAACTACTAACCATATAATACCAGAGCGAACGTGCTTGGCAAAAGCTAGCGCTTTGTTGATGTCGTTGGTGATGACACCAGCTGCCAACCCGTAGTTGGAGTCGTTTGCCCTGTCTACCACTTCGTCAAAGGTATCAAACTTGAAGATGCTTTGAACAGGGCCAAAAATCTAGAAAGATACGATTCCATTAGAGATTATAGGAACCTTTATAAAAAAATGCAGAGGGACGACTTGGTTAGGTACCCGAAAGTCACTGATATATTTTTGCACCAAGACTCTTTTTTGCGCGAATCTTGTTTTGGTCTTCTATGGCAATATTTTAATCCTTGTTTCTAATATAGGTATAGCAAATACTGAGTATTGGTGATATAGTACCTAATAGAATCTTTTATAATTTACCGCCGAGCTAGACGACACGGTTTTGCCGTGGACACTGCACACTCGTGGCTCACTTGCCCTTTGCTTGAACATCTACGCTGAAACTGTGAAATTGTGGGTACGGTACGGTACATTATAAAAGCGTCCAATAACATTGTGATCATAATTTTGCCTTAGGTTTGAGAGTTAGTGAATTTGTTTCTATTCTACATTGCTTAAGAGATCCTATAGTACATTGCTTCAGCAACTTCTGATGTTAAATTACCTCCTCTTTGGCAATCTTCATATCATCCTGGACGTCAGCAAAAACAGTTGGTTCGATAAAGTAACCAACATCGCCTTTCCTGTTGCCTCCAGCCACGCAGCGGGCACCGACTTGTTTTCCTGACTCTATGTAGTTCAATACTTTTTTGAACATGGCCTTGTCAATCTTAAAAATATTAATAAATGGATTATATGTGTATGGCATTGTTATTGTAATTTATTTTTACTACCAGATAGTCCCACAAGTAGGACATCTTCTTACACTGTCCTTTTCATTGCAGTTACGAATTGCAATCCGGAATCGTTTTCATACAAGCAGCATTTTCGCTTGATTGACTTGAATCCAGCTGGATCCAGCTACATCCAGTGCAGATCCAACGACTTCTAATATATATTTCTAGACGATCACTGTTGCTTCACCCGCGGAAAAACCTATTCCAGTGAGAACTCCTGATCCGCATTAAAGTATTCTTCGTTTTTCTCGGTCTCTACAGCTATCACTGTACCAAAAATCAAATTATCTGTTTGTTGTGAAGAGAAGAAAAGACAAAAAACGAACAAACTCACTGTTTAACTATCAATGCGCGCCTTTGGTCGCCGTATTAAGAAAGGTATGCAATACCTATATGGTAATACCTGATCTGCAAAAGACGCTAATTTTTTGCATTTATAATATAAGTGTGGATTCTCATTTAAGTTAGAATTTATTTTAGTTTTTGCTAGTTACGCTGCCAAATTATGACTTATTTTTTTAAAGAAATTCAATCTTTAAACAGTGGCAAAAGTTAGCTGAAAAACAACTGATGCTTTACTTGGATGGGGATTTACTTAAATGGAAATAATACATACTTGCGGATCCGCATAGCTCGATCCAGTCGACTAAAAACTGCGCTGGACCCAACTGGATTGTAGGATCGCGGATCCAGCATTGTAATTCTTACTGGTCGCACTTTAAAAAAATTAATCATAGGGAAGTAGGTTATACATGTCGTTTTACCTGTGGTCCCTGCTCAACGTCTGTGAAAGGGTTGCCAACAACTCTCTTCTTGGCAAATTCAGCTGCCTTTTCAACAAACTTGTCGTAAATGCCAGACTGAACGAAGGTTCTGCTGGCAGCTATGCAGACCTGACCAGCGTTGGAAAATACGGCCCTGCCTGCTATTTCCACTGCCTTATCCACTGAGGAATTAAATCATTTATAGAAAAAAGTATTACACACATATTTTTTTTGATAATATAGGTACAACAAGCCACACTGTTTTACAAGTAGTGACTCATGGTACTGAGACTTATTGGCTCCTCACATAAGGTTAGAGTCGGTGGGCTCCATAGAGAGTTTCATAATCCGTAATATGGAAATATCTATAAAAATAGAGTTACTGAAGTGAATCACAGGTGTAGTAAGCTGGTGATGGGCAAGCCACATAAATGGTAGAACCGATATGGGGAAATAGAGTTCTATAGTGAAAACCACAAGCCAGAAAGGACACTGTGGGACGGTAACCACTAGGTGGACCTGCAGGAATTCCATCGATGTAAGCTGCTCAAACTCGTTCATTTTGGAAATTGAAATTTCAGGATGCCTATGTCAAGAATGTCTAGGTCGTTTATGACGTTTTAAAAAATCAATATTTTGTAAATCAGGAAGTATTTAGTTGCAGTAAAAATTTGCAAGCCTGTTCGAGCAGTGGGAAATAAAATATTTGGAAATGTAAACATTAAACTCTGGCTATGTTAAATATTTCCCTGTTTACCATCAGCGTCGTCGAAGATGACCAAAGGACTTTTTCCACCAAGTTCAAGAGTCACTCTTTTCAAATTGACATCGCCAGCAGCCTTCATGATAACACGCCCAATCTATAATGCAAAAGAAACCACTTTAATCATCCAAGGGCAAGATACTGTTTTATTCTATTACTGCATGTTTCTTTGTTGAATTTAAAAATAAATAGATTGCATTTAAGGATGGTACATAAAAGAGAAATAAACATACGCCTTTCAAGGTCTCGTTTATTGATTTCTTTTAAATAGAAATGTTCATTTGCAATGAATTCTTTCATAAGTTCTTATAGTAATACTAGGTTGTTAAAATATTCAGCCATTTTCTGGCTACTCATATCTATATTTCTTTTAAGCATGAGCGTTATCACTGTAAGATTACAAGATTTGTGTCCTTTATGATTACAGTGATTATTATATGACACATCACTAAAATAATAAAGTTGAGAACCTTAAACTCGGTTACGATTTTATTAATGTTTTGTTACTACTCAGTAATTTCATTTGTATAAATATAATAAAAGCATTATTAAAAACTAATAAATAAACATTTAAAGTAAAACAAAGAACAAAGCATCTACATAATATTAAGATAACATAAATAACATTTAACGTAATTATACATTTATGTCAATTTTATTAAGTTTCTGCGAGTTTATAGAGTTTATTGGACAAAAGTCAAAAAAACATTGTTACAATATCCACTCATAAATTTTTTAAGAATTTTAAATATTTTGTATAAGTTAATTATGAATAACATCTATGCAATTTTTATTCGACTACGGTAAAGCCAAAAGTAGGAGGGTATACTCGATGTGACCATTATTTTGACAACCTTCTTTATTTTGATAAACATGCAATAGGCGGGCCACATAACTTGACGAACCGATAACCGATGCGGGAAACAGAGGTTCTTGAGTAGTGATACAGATAGGAAGACGTAGCGTGGGTCGGCCTCCAACCAGGTGGACAGACGATCTGGTTAGAGCCACAGAAAGCGGATGGGTGCCGGCGGTTCAAGACCGGCCGTTGTGGAGACATATGGGGAGGCCTACGTTCAGCAGTGGACGTCTTTCGGCTGAAATTAACGAACTCAAAAATGCTTGTGATGTGATCATTATTTTGACAACCTTCTTTAAGCAAAGTCGTCCTTCCCGCGCTACACGCATAGAAAAGAAGAGAAGAAAAGTAAGAATTTTCATTGCTGGTGAGTTTTCGCCACCATCATTGGCAAATTTATTATTATCAAGTTTTATTTTATAGGCAACATAAAATTGCATGAAATTTCAATGCTTGTGAGTTTAAGCCACCATCAATTTCCTTTGAAAATCCATTATTGTCAAGATTTGTTTCAAAAAATTGTGTTGGTATGCAATGACTGCACTGCTGGCGGTCTCGGCCTTTATTCCAGCTTGTCCATAAAGGACTGCAATACTGACTGCGCCGCGCTTTCGGCTATCATCAGCGCTGCCAGCAACGTATTCTTTTCAGACCGCGGCAGTAAATACTGACTGACCGACTCAGATATCAAACTGGGATACGGTTTAACTTAGAAAGTACCTATTAAAAAAACAAAGCTCTGAGCAAGCGGATGAAACGACCTCGTTTAACTTTATATAAAACAACCCTTGTAGTAAATATTCACAAAAAATATGTGGGTGCGGGACATTGGGTAACCAATGACTCTAAATATTTTACCTGAGTAGATCCCGTAAAAGCAATTTTGTCAACGTCAGGGTGAGCGGTCAATGCGGCGCCAGCTGATACTCCATAACCAGTGATAATATTCACTACACCTGGCGGGAAACCAGCTTCCTTCACCAAAGCACCCATATATAGAGCTGTAAGTGGCGTTTGCTCGGCTGGTTTGACTACGAGCGTACAACCTGAAATAAATTTGTAAATATTTTCACAAAAAAAAAAAAAAATTAGGAACTATGGTCTGACATTCATCGACAGACCATTTTTTCGACAGCAACAAAATTTTATTACATAGGCAATTTTTAGTATTTTGAAGAAAAAAGTAATTGCATAGTGCATAGTAGGTAGAAAAATTACCTTACCTATAATCGGTGAATATGTTTTATGTATACTTGGGATACTTATATATTACTGCGGTACTTATGTTCGTTAAAGATTTGAAAAGTAAAATATGATATCAAATGAATATTTGGCAGGTTAAAATCTTTCTTTCTTTGTTTTGTACTGAGTTGGTAGTTGTACTCAATGTAAACAATCTTGGATACTAACCAGCAGCGAGAGCAGGCGCAATTTTCACAGTGAACATTGTCATGGGGAAGTTCCACGGCAGGATTTGTCCACAAATACCAACTGGCTCCTTCAGCGTGAAACTAAGAACCTCACCATCTAAAGTACAGGAAGAAATATCTCACCATAATTATTATCTTTCAGCCCTTAAAGATTTAAGTAATTGCCTTTGAGATTTCTTTAACAAAAACAGTATTACAAATTGCGTGTATCTACCTGCAGGAATGGTATTTCCTAGAATTTTGTCAGCTTTGCCAGCGTAATATCTGACAATATTCGCGCACCAATTTATTTCCCAAGTGGCTTGTATGACCGGCTTTCCATTGTCTAAGGTCTCAAGTTTTCCTAAATACTCAGCATCTCTTTCCATAAGATCGGCTAACTTAAGTAAAAGTCCGCCTCTTTGAGAATCATCGAGAGTGCGCCATTCAGAATATCGGTGAAATGCCTTTCTGGCTGCTGCTACTGCCAAATCTATGTCTGCCTGAGAAAGTATAAGCACAAACAATTTATTTATGATGTCACACATTTACTGAACAATTTAAATTTTTCTACCATGAGAGATTTGCATTGATGGTAGCTGAGGAGTTGTAGGAAATGGTAATTATGTGTATGAATCACTGAAAAGGAATAGAATGAACGTCAATGTAAAAAAGACGAAAATTGTGGGTTTTTGAAAGAAATAAAACTGTTACAGAATGAAACTCTATGGCGGAAGCAAAAAATTGAAACAAGTGCAAGAAGTTGGATATTTACTATCTTTGTTTACGGTAAATGTAAGAGTGACGTAAAAAGAAGAGTTAATACAGGACATCAGGTGAATGGAGGCATGTTTAGCTTACAAGAGTAAGAGGGTGTGTTGGTGTGACTTTGAACCTGTCCTACTTTAAGGGCTCGTGCGCATTGGTAAGTTTTCTCGCCATAACTTTTTCGTCTTGCTCATCAAGTCTACGGTAATACTACATGTATTATAGATGCGCGAACGTAACGACGTGACAATTATTGACAACCCTTAACTAAATAAGACTGACTCAACTGTCATCGTGATAAATCTTTTTTAAGTCACTCTTGTGCGCTGGCTCTAGATAGCTCTAAAAAACTTTCGTTTTCAAACCCCTACAGGCGAGCTGCTGTCTAACCTAACCGTATCGGAATCGAAATCAAAAAATGTTTGCAATAAATATTGTTAATTATGCTAAAGGCAAAAATGTTGCACCTTGTCACCCTCAGCCACCTGTGTGATGACAGTCTCATCTTGCGGGTTGATGGTCGGGAATGTCTTCTTGCTGACTGCGTCCACCCACTCGTTGTTAATGAACAACTGTGAATATTTTTTACATTAATTACCGCTTGATGCTAATTATAATTACCTACACAATAATAATCTTATACTATAATTATTGCTACATAATTTTTTATCTGATTTCAATAATCTATTGATTTTATAAAGATTAAATGTTATCATTGAATTAAAATCTTTTTGAAGCCGCATAGAAAAACATAATTAACATATAATATTCTTGATTTTGGTACAACATACATATATTTTACTTATATCTCGACTCTTGTACTGTTTCTTGATACTGCAGTTTGTTTTTCAATATATTACCTATTTTCACAAGCTTAATGAAGTGGCGTTTTGTTATCAAGCAATACACTTTATGACTATTTGACTAAGTATGAAATGTGGAATATAATTGCACATGCTCGGGAGGAAGAGCAGTAAATGCGCTGTCAAAATTGAAATCGACTATATACAGCTAGGGCCGTTAAAATGAAGGTAACCACCATGACTGACCTGACCGTGTAGTCTAGCAGTTCCGGGAGTGAATTTTTTTTTTAGGAAATTTCGTCCTCTTTTTGAATTTTTTTTTTAGATTTCGAAAATCTTTTTTAGAAACTAGCAAAAAAGCTAAAACCCCCCCTTTTTTAAGTAAATTGTTTATAACTTTTGCAATTTTTTTGAAGGGAACTTAATTTCAAAAAAAACCTCTTCATATTTTTCCGAGACTGATGAAAAATTTTGAACAAAAAAGCACTTGTTGACTAGACTAGTGACCGTGTATTGATTGAGATGCGAGGATTGCCATGTATTTATTTATATTTAATGTTTTTGTTTGGGTGAATAGATGCTTCACTGCATTTTATGAGTATATACGCAAAAGGGTATTCTATTCTGTGACACCCTGAGTAACTTTTATTTGTAGCTAGCATTTTAGATATTTTGTGCTCCGACCCAGATATTTACTTATATTACAACTATTAGCTTTCATTACACATAATTATTGTATTGTTTTTTGCTAAAAAAAAATAAAATACAAATCCCAATTAGAAAGGATGTACCAATAAATTTTTTAAGTAGCAAAAAAACACAAGTAGTGAAAAATCTAGCGCAAATTTTAAATTAAATTTTAGTAAACACATTAAAAAAATTTACTATAATTGTCATATATCTGCAAGACATATTTTCGTGATATAGTTTTTTTCTGCCATGTCAGATTTTATTAGATTGGATACACTTTAGAATTGGATTGATGTTTAAATTGCCATCATAGAAAAATTAAGTAAGTAAGTAAATTGTAACTAGACAAACCCTGCCGTTTCACCTGCTGTATGCAGTGTTACGATGTGCGTAACGTGAGGATAATAGTGGTTCTTTTCTATACATTTATATTTCGAACTAAAAACTTATTTAAATCAAGACAATTTATGTCACTCAAGGTTAATGTAGCATTTTACTACTGACAAAATTTCAAGAATCGGTTCAGCATGTGCAGAAATTACCCCTTTGTTCTAACAAACCAATTTTACCTCTTTATAATATTAATATAGATAAATTGTCGTACCTTAGTATATTTAATGTCCACTTTCACCATTTTTGCTGAAAAACGAGTGGTCGAAGCTGCAGATTCCCGCAACATGACATTGATATAAATTGAATGATAAGATTACAATATTATACCTGATAAAAAAAAACGGTATATTTTCAGGGCTGTTGTTGATATTTATTTTGGGTTTCGTAACTAGCTATAAACTAGTTTAATTAAATAGCTACAAACTAGTTTAATTTAGCTACAAACTAGTTAAACTAGCTACAAACCAGTTTAACTAGCTACAAACTAGTTTAATTAAGCTACAAACTAGTTCCATTTCGCTAAAAAGTAGTGTCATTTAGCTACAAACTAGTTTAATTTAGCTACAAACTAGTTTAATTTAGCTACAAACTAGTTTCATTTAGCTACAAACTAGTTTAATTCCGTAAATAGCTACAAACTGGTTTAAGATCCGTAACTAGCTTCGTGGGAACACTTTTTATTTATTGCTTCTTAACTTGGGTGTGTAATTGTAATCCATTTTTTCCCTTTAAAAGGAACAGTTATACCTTCTTAATGATATTGTATCACCCCTAGTATTGAATCCTTTTATTTTTATTCAAGTGGTATTTTTTTTATTTTATCACCGGTTCAAAAAACTTATTTCTACCGAAAAAAGCCGGCAAAATCTGAAAAGCTTTGCTTTTAAAAACAATAATCAGTTTATAAAATGTCTATTTTACATCAATCAATAAATAGATTTCAGTAAAAATACTATGAACATGATATACTACGAAAGTTCTAAGATACTAGAAATCGGAATAATAGAAATCATTGTATGTGTAATAAAGTGGCAAAAACTTTTTAATGAAGTTTGTTTAAAATAATTTTGTTCTATAGGTCGTTTCAGCAATAGTTTTAGCGGTTGTACTTACGAACCGTTCCAAAAGCATTTTTCAAAAATGTGCTTTATAGAAATTGTTAAACTAGTCATTAGCTATTTTCAGAACGTTTCGAACACTGTCCGGAATACATCTGTGAGTTAACAATATAATTTTTGCTAAAAGTAGCCGCTTCTAGCAAAAACGATATTGTAAAATTACTTAGCCTCATTCTATACCCGGTAAAAAACATTCTAAAACCAGCTAATGACAAGTTTAAAAACATCATTTTCTATTCATACCCAAAGTTTGGCCGCATGAGACTGGTAAGGAGAAGGTTTTGAGTAAATTGAGATATTGTTATTCCCTATAAATTATTTATAATGGTCACGATTTTAAAGATCTAACGTAAAACGTTAAAATCACATTAAAACATCAAATAACAAGATCTTTAAAAAAAATGAATTTGAGCGTGTGAAAATTAAAGTATTCAGTTTTCAGTGGCCAAAATATGAAACCCATGAGGTACTTTGTGCTGAGATCTAGTGCACCGAACAAACTAATAGGTAAAATCCCTTAGTTGTAGGAAGGGTAGCTTATATTTGTAAGCCTTGCTCAATATGTCATCAAACAAATTTAAATTATTAGCTTGATTTGAAAATACAAGTTTTCTTATCCAACAAGGCAACGCTGATTTTTATGTGCGATACGACTGCTACTGCCTACGTTTATCTTACAAAAACAAGTATCGTGCACAACACGGTTAATGCTCTACTCCATACGTCGACATGACAAGTCTTTTCGAGTAGAGCGGCATAGTACAAAATTAGCTGGTTTTACATTAGACAACACGATGACGCCAACGACAACGGCACGACGATGACTGACGTAGGCGTCCCCAACGGATTTTCGTGCTGACGCTGTAACAAAATAACTAATAACAGAAGAACCACTACGTACCTAACATGCCATAAAGTGAAATCTAGTACATCATGAATTGACCAATTTTCAATTTTTATTAGTGTGGTGTGGTTCATTGTAAACAATTTGCGTAGTAAATAATAGTGGTTTTTGTTAGTTAAAAAACTGTTAGTACCTACCTAAATAAAAATATTTAACTTTGGCTTTGTTAGTGGGTTAACTATTTATGCCTGTGCCTATTCTTCAAATGATTTATAATACATATATCAACCTTGATAAGGAAATCAAATAAAACTATTAAATTATTTTATCCTAATGACAACCCAAACGGAATACGTATATTTTGCGCTTTCTCTCTATTTGTTTTGTACTCTGTGTACTTGCAGCTTTACACTTCAAAACTGCACATGTATGTTGGTAATCAATTAATCATGCACTGCGTGCGTGTGCAATGGCGATGCGAGTTAGGGCTGCCATTTGCATGAATATTTTATGTTAAATTTACTGCCCAACTGATGCTTAGCGGCCACTGGAGCGTATAGAAGCTTTTATGTAAAAACTTGGAACCTCCACACTCCTTGCTGGCAGCCAAATAACATGTTTTGTATAGTCTAATCATAATATACAATCAGGCGGTCTTATCGCTTATAAGCGATCTCTACCAGACAATTTGAAAAATAAAAATATACAGATAAGGTAGGTGATGCGTTACTAAATTAATAACTTGGTATTAATATTTACATAGAACATAATATAGATATGATGTATAATATTTTAAACTGTAGACAATAGTCAAGTAAAAGAAATACATATACATTAAATTTAATATATATATTAATATATAATATATAATTACATACATAATATATAATACATATAAATACACATATTTGTTAAGACACATACAGGTAATTTATTGAACAAGATTGCTGTAATATGATTTAATTTGATTCCTAAAAATACTAATAGATTGAGCTTTTATGGCTAAGGCAATTTATTCCACAGTTTGGTTGTATATACCGTAAATTTATTTGCATAAAAATTTGTAACGTGGGTTGGTAATTTAAGTAAGAGATGAGTAGAAGGCCGACGACGTGGATTAAAAATGCCTATAAACTTAAATCGCTCCTTTAGGCAGGCAGGAGTTGAAGGATTGTACAAAATACTGTACAGAAGACAAAGAATATGATTATTCCGGGAAACGAGAATCGGAGGCCACTTGAGCTGTTGTCGAAAATTGGAAACATGATCATATTTATGAAGTCCAAATGTGAAACGTATACACAAGTTTTGAAGACGCTTAAGTTTCTTGAATTGGTCCTCAGAGATAAAATAGCAGGCGTTAGCATAATCGAGAATAGGATGAGGTAATGACTGCGCAAGTGAAATTTTGGTTAAGATAGGAAGAAAATTACGTAAGCGTTGTTAAAATAAAAAAGGCATGGATTTTTTATGCTGCATTTGCTGCTTTTCTTTCACGATTCGGTAAGCTGCTGTGACATGGGATATTTTTGTTTTGTTTCCTACTATAAAGTTATTTTAACTAATTGAGAAGTGCTATCTCCACACCGTAAAAAGTTGTAAGATCAGAAGTCGGCACAAACATATCATTGAGTAGATATTTCTTCGCAGGTAATATTGCATTTCATAATATTACTAGCTTTTATAAGTTTTTAAATTTACGCGTTCCGTTACTAATTTAAAAATAATAAAACGGGATTAAACGCGTCATTTGGCAAAATACCTTTTTCCCGACGTTTCGGCTGGGTTTCACCAGCCTTGGCCTACCCCGTTTTATTATTTTTAAATTACTAGCTTTTGCCCGCGGCTTCACCCGCCGTAAATTCGGTTTTCGGTGTAGGATTTTGACGCTCCTCAGAAAGTCAGCTCCGACACGCGACTGGAGTTTACTGATGGCTATAAAAAATATCTCTCTCTCTCTCTATGTCTTTGTGCCCCACTCCGTCTCTCTCTCTCTCTAAAAAAAAACGACTCACACTTGACGTTTTCTAGTAGCCGTTAACTTTCCTGGGACTCAAACTATCTCCATGGCCAATTTCATCTTAATGGGTAGGTACAGCAGTTTAAGCGTAGAGAGGTAGCACACAGACAGACAGAGCTACTTTCGCATTTATAGTAGTTTGGAGAGCTACTCTAGGATTAACTTCGCGATCTTGGCGCTCCATACAAACTTTGAACCCCCGTTTTACCACTTTAGGGGGTGAGTTTTGTAAAATGCTTTCTAAGCGCACGCCTACGTAAAATAAACACTATGCTACTGTTAATATAATCCAAAATCTACCACCACACGGCTCTACACAAAATGGCGGCCGGATCTATCAACGAAACAATTTCCGATAAAAAAATGTTTAACGCACAAAATATTGTCCACCCAAAAATACTAGAACGTAGACCAGCCTGTCTGATAAAAGTCGTTCGGAAAAAAATCCCTCCGCGACAAGATTCGCTTAGAGCCCACAGTGGGACCTAAAACGCGTCACAGGTTAATGATAAAAAAATTACCGACTTTGTGCGGTACGACATTATATGATTCACAACTTTTTTATGGTGTAGGAATTGCGATGGGAGACTTTGCATGTAATTTTTTTTATTTTTAAATTTTTTAATGGGATCTCACTTCTTCTATTTTTAGGTAGTTTAGATATGTGTAGAGCTCATTGAGTGGAGTCCATATTTCTATATATATATATATAAATACCAAACAACGGATATATATATATATATATCCGTTGTTTGGTATTTATATTACAAGCTTTTCTAAGTTTGAGACCAGATGGCGCTGTGTGTGATGTGCAAAAATATTTATTTACCCATTAGAAGCATGCGTTTTAAATAAAAAATCAGTCATTTTGTTAAATCTTTGTTAAAAGTATTATCTGAATATAAACAACAATTCAACATATAAATTTATATACCGACTGAAGGTATATTTTTGACCGTGTTTTTTCGGAATTATTGGGTTTGCCTATACTACAGGCTTTTTCGGTAGGCTAAAGGTTATTGTCTTGGTTTCTAAGTATTGCAGAATTCCATCTTCACCCCTGTAATATAAAAAAATTATATGAACTGAAGCTTAATTTAGTCTCAACTTAAAAAAACAAATACAGTTTAAGACCTTGATAGGGTGGTAGATTTACAATAGTACTTTAATTTTTAACTTACATTTCGCGTCCGATACCAGAGTCTTTGAATCCACCGAATGGTGACTGAACAGATCCTTGCAAGTATAAGTTGACCCTGAAACGATTTTTGAGTTAAGTTGTTTTAATAATAATATAATATTAGTGTTAATAAACCACCACAACGCTTATCCCTGAAGGGGTGATAGAAAATATTACGAACGTACTGTGGCTAGTCCAGTCGGTAAAGTTCACAAAACATCAAACACTTGTTATAGCAATTTTTCTCTTACAAAAGAAATATATCCTGTTGATTTTTTTGAGAATTTAAAAATAATAAAAGTTTTGCCCAAAAATATACAATACTTTGTGGGTGTTTGTTTATGTCACATAATAAGACATAATGTTCAAACTTTAATCAGCTTCAGCGGTTTTGGCTAAGTGTTAGTAAATAAATTAGTTTTCTGTGCGTCGTGAGTCAGGGCGTGCTATTTATATGTAGGTTCATATATCTACAATAACATTATGTAATTGAAACTTACCATACAGTACCAGCCCGAGAGTGCTTGATAAAAGCTAGAGCTTTGTTGATATCGTTCGTGATGACACCAGCTCCCAGACCGTAGTTGGTGTCGTTGGCTCGGTCTAATACTTCCTCGAAGGTTTCAAACTTCAGGATACTTTGAACTGGTCCAAAAATCTAGAAGAAGAAATTTAGAAGAAAAATATCAAAACCTTCAATCCCAAATATAAGCATTCAGAGGCATAACTATTTAGTTTGAACTACCAATATACTGCTGTGCAGTAATGGTTTCAAAGATTTAGTTCCAGTGTGTGTTTTAAAGTTCTGAAGGTTACCTAATATGATCTACCTAATATGATGAATCTTAAGTTAGTATAAGCGTTGTTCTTATATAATCCCTCGATATGACGTATTTACTTTTCATTACGATCACTTTATTAGCAAACTGTGAAGAAACATTTGCGCAACGAGCTATTTGTGCTGTGTAATTGTTCAGGGACGATATTTTTATACAAACAAAACTGTATTGTAATGGTAGTTACAAAATATTGGATCATTTATACCACAATTACAGTACACAAATTAAAAATACAGACTTGTTGTGCACATGGGATCTCTCAATCTTTTACGGTGTAGTGCGATATGGGGCTTAGCATGTGTTTTTATTATATTTTGCAGGTTTCATTGATTTTTTACCTCTTCTCTGGCAATCTTCATGTCATCTTGAACATCAGCAAATACTGTAGGTTCGACGAAGTAGCCGACATTTCCTTGTCTGTTGCCACCAGTCACGCAGCGTGCACCACCTTTCTTGCCAGAATCGATGTAGCTCAAAACCTTCGTGAATATCTCTTGATCGATCTTGAACAGAAATATTATAAAGCATTATAGTACGTCTCTGTTATATTGCGAAGTCACATTAAAAAAAACCGAAAAAAAATATTATTATTATTAAAATGAATAAAAAAACCCGACTGCAGAACCAATTTTAACGGTGACTTTTTAGTTCATAATGATTTTGCTGCTTCTTAGGTCACTTGTACCTTAATCATACTAAATATACATCTATACCTAAGCAAACGGAATTCATTTTAAGGTAACTACTATAAAAGTAGTTTGAACAATCTGGGACCTTATTGGGAACAGTCTCGAGCTATTTGAACTCTGGAATTTGATACATAAATGTATGGAAGTCTGACTTACCTCTCGAAACCCATGAATGTACTTGCAAACATTTTTCTCTAGAATTCCAGAATTCGAATAGCTCGAGACTGTTCCCAATAAGGTCTCTGTACTACTATTTGTACTTACAGTAAAATGAGTCCCGCCTGCTTAATTATAGTTAAATATTTGGTATATTTTAGGTGCACTTATTTATTTCTTTTAACCGACTTCAAAAAATATTTTCAGTTTGACCCGTATGTATGCATGTATGTCCTCGATTATAATAATAATAATATGTTTATGTTTAAATTCTTTATTTCTTATAAGGATAAACCACTTACAATAAGAAATGTAACAAAAATAATACTATAAAATAAGTTTCGTTGCGTAATCGTATCATTACATTAGGTTAAGGTAGCATTCATATTTAATACACATATAAAAAAAATATATAGGTTTTTAGATTTAATTACAGTACGTGACATAACAATGAAGGACTGCTCACTTACTGTGTCCAAAAATTTAGGATTGTCAAAAATAAATTCTTTAAATTTTTCTCTAAATACGTTAAAATTGTTCAATTTACTAATTTTGTTTGGAAGTTTGTTATACAGTTGTACTGTCTCGTGTAAAATGTTCCGTTTGCTGTGATGTGTTCTAGGCGCGTGGGATTTGATTTTGTTAGGGTTTCTTAACTCATATCGCGATACTTTTTTAAAAAGGTAAAAATAATTATTTAAAAAAATGTGATCAAAATTACAGTTTGAAGTTGTTGTCGTGTCAGTGAAGTGTATTATAAATTGTTAGAGAATTAGACACCAACTTCAAACTGTAATTTTGATCACATTTTTTTAAATAATTTCTTTACCTTTTTAGAGCATGTTTTTGAAGTTGGTTCTTGATTTGTCAAAAAAGTTTTTATTAGTTCTTAATGTTTTTGCAGTCAGGTTTTTTATTTATTTATTTTTTTATTTTGCTTTACAGCTTCTTTTTTACTTTTTTTTCGACTTGCGCTTGACTATTTTATTCTGGGGTGAAATTCGGCATATTTCTTCGGAATATAAATCTACAAAAATCGTCCAAAGGGCGTACGTATCTCTATAGATTTCTTTCCGCAGACACAGAGAAAGAATTAATATACAAAAAGGTTGCAAGGTCTTGAACGACAAATTTTGTATACATAATTCTAAATTTATAACATATAAAATTTAATAACAATATAATTACATATACACATTCATTCAAACAAAAATAAAATAATTACATAAATGAACACATAATTATATACTACTTAAAAAATAAATTATATATAATTTTTTTATTAAGTTACTGACAAAGTATTCGATGGTAATAAATAGAAGTTTTGTTATAAGAATTAACAAGCTGAGTATTATTTCTACTAGTACACCTGAAGGGCCGAGCTTTGCTCGTTTTTTTTAACAACGGCTATTATCAAGTACCTTTAGTTTTGCTTAACAACACCATCTATTGTCAAGTAGCTTTAGTGTTGTTGTGTCGGTAACAAAATAGTATTACTACTCGTCAATAGATGTCAGGAAGAGTCATATTTTTTAGTTTATCATTGCCTGAAAACACGGATAATACGACGTTTTCTAAAAAATGAACCCTAGCTAGATCGATCTATCGCCCCCGAAACCCCCTGCATACTTAGTTACATAAAAATCATTGGAGCCGTTTCCGAAATTTAGATAATATACATATACACAAGAATTGCGTGTAAAGATATTAGATAAAACGTTTTCATCAGGTTTCAGTTTTCAAATTTTAGCCCATTCGTCCATTTGTCGACTCGCTCATGACGCGATTGCGATTATGGTATCATAATCGTTATTTGGATGCATCCGCCATGCACTTTTGGGGCATGTTCATACATTTACGGGCCGCAAGCTTGTTTGCCACCTTAGCGGTATAAATAAAAAAAAACCTTGTCGACGCAACTCACATGCAACGTTACCTAGGTTGAGTGCCGGTTGCACGCGACCCGCACTGCTAGTCTCACGCGGTTTTCAAAGACTTATTTATTGACATGACGACTGAATATTTTGGGTAAAAGAAAATTAATTCTTCGTTCTGTGTCTGTTCTGAGACACACCTGTATAATTTCATCGGAACAGATAATTGGTGTCAGAATTATAAGGTTGTGACATACGGATATAGGGACGAGCGTTACGAAACTACATACATATATGGCTTCCGTTTCTGCTATTGGGCTATGGGAGCTTTAAACGGTTCAAATTCTACCAGTATAGATTTTTATTACCGCTTAATTTAAGGGACTGGAAACAATTTGCAATATTTGAGCAAAATTCAATTATCGTACCTGTGGTGACTGCTCAACTCCCGTTTCAGCGTTGGTAACATATCTCTTGGCGACTTCAGCAGCCTTCGCAACAAACTTGTCATAAATGCCAGACTGTACGTAGGTCCTGCTGGCAGCCACACACATCTGACCCGCGTGGGTAAAGATGGCTGCTGCAGCTATCTCAGCAGCCTTGTCCACTAAAGATTTAAAAATACCATAGATACAATTGATATTTTTTTTAGTTTACAGTTATATGGGAACCGAAACATCTTGCTCTGTTTTATGGGCGTTGAGTGCATGTAATTGATATTGAGCGTAACTAATCCTTTAAAATCTAATGACGCCCTTCTCAAAGAAGATAGTTAAAAGGCACCTAAAATATTTTCACAAATCGTATTTTTTATTGCTTTTGCAGTGCTACCATAGTCTCGTATCATATTAACTGTCAGTTACCCAACCAGAAGAAACTTGGTGAAATGTCTAAATATGGTCTAAAGATACAGATCTGCTTAAATTTTTTTAGTAATGACTAACCATTACATAACCATCGGCAGGGAATTCATTCTCACACTTTAGGATCGAAATGGTCACGTACAGTGCGGTTTCACAGAAACTTCCTCCTTGGGTTTCTGCTTGGGTTGTGGAATGAGCCAAGGTTTTCTCTAAGGACTACAGTATGGGGTTCTTCAAGAAAGAAGTTATTGGATTTTTTAAGGGTTGGTAACGCGCGAGTGATGCCCCTGGTGTTGCAAGCGCCCATAGGCTACGGTGACCGCTTACCATCAGGCGGACCGTAAGCTTGTTTGCCACCTTAGTAGTATAAAAAAAATCTCGTGGTATTTATAACTAAATGTGCATTGACTCACCATCGGCGTCATCGAAGATGACTAGTGGGCTTTTACCACCAAGCTCAAGAGTGACACGCTTTAAATTAACTTCGCCAGCTGCCTTCATAATGACACGGCCAATCTGTAAAGTAAAAAAAACAAACATATCAGCAAATTCTGCATTTCTTGAAATTTTCCACTACCTTTTTAGGTCATCGGTTCATACGGCTAGAGATATCAAATTGTACATAGTCCCAGAAAACTTTTTCAGATAAAAGTAGGGTTAGGTTTAAGACGCAAATTAACAATTAAACATAACAATATTATGTTGGTTAGGGATATCAAAAAGTTGTCAAAGACTATATAAGACGAGAAGTAAAGAGATAAGTATAAATTAATAGTATTTTATTTAATAATATTTTTTTTTAAATACTAAGCATCGTTAAAGAGTTAAATGGGTTAAGTTAAAAATACTAATCAAGAATGAAAACTGCAAAATATAGAAGGGATTATTTACTTCCGTGGATCCAGTAAAGGCAATCTTGTCGACATCAGGATGGGCCGTGATCGCAGCGCCAGCTGTTGGTCCGTATCCAGGAACAACGTTCACTACACCTGGAGGGAAACCGGCTTCTTTTATCAGAGCAGCCAACGCTAATGCTGTTAGCGGCGTTTGCTCGGCTGGCTTCACCACAAGTGTACAACCTAAAAAAATAAGATGATTCAAAGAAACAAACGTATTAATCTTTAGATTGACAGTAGGTATTGTCAATCTAAAGATTAATACATTTGTAAGTCGATCTAAAGATAGATAGATTACTCTAAAAATAGATAGTAAGCAGTAATGCTGCATAATTTTGTGGAAGTTTACTGTCCAATTTATCAGAAGATTACTTCGAATGGATTTGATACTTACCAGCAGCCAAGGCCGGTGCAATCTTCCAAATAAACATAGGTATGGGAAAGTTCCATGGCAGAATCTGACCACAAAGACCAACAGGTTCCTTTAGAGTAAATGTAAGAACTTCACCATCTTTAAAAAAAAGGGAAAAAGAGAGCTAGATTAAAATTCTGCGTTACCTAATTGTACTTATTATTTATGCGTTTAATTTTTTCTGTCATTATTTTCGTTGTTACCCTATGATTGTTTGTTTTTTTATAGTCGTAATATAATTTACTGTCTCACATTAGAATAAAGATTTTTCATTTTTAAAGAAATTCATTGTTTGTAACTTTGTCATTGTTTGCTTCCGTATAATGTTCGTCATTGAGTTTGTTCTTCAATAAGGATTTAAGTGTTTTTATTGAATAAGCAAGCCAGTAAAAAAAGTTCTTTGTCGACAAACGTTTGAGGATGGAAGTGGTCATCGTGGATTAACTTTTATGCATCACCAATATTTTTGTTCTATTAACTTTGGACTCAACTTTCAACTTGTTATTCGTGCAATATCTCGATCGACGCAAAAAGTTATTGTTGGACCCAACTCTCTCTCCCTCTTACAAACGTAAGGTAAATAACATATGTACATTTGTATAAACAAAAAAACATGACAATAGATAATAACAGCGTTAAAATCTAATAAATGGTAGCTATATACTAATTACTATTATAAATGTGAAAAGTTTGGATGTTTGTTACTCAATCACTCTTCAACCACTAGAAGGATGGGGATTAAACTTGGCACACATATAGGATAAGTGCTGTAATAGGACATAGGCAAAAAATTAAAAGTTCCCGCGGGAATAAGCTATAACTGGCTATAGCAAACTTCATTAATATAATTAAGGAGTACCACGCCGAGTACCGAATTTAGGGCGGGCGGAGCCGCTGGCAGAATCTAGTTAATAATATAGGTAATAATAATGGCTAGTCAAGCATGACATGCAAGATTGTGTAAGAATCATCATAACAACACAGATTTGTACTTATCATCATTAGTCATCGAAATATTCTTTAAGTATGATTAAAGGTTTGTTTCTAAACACTGATAGAAACTGAATGACTGCAAACCAAACAATGAAAAACTGTAAGTATTACCAAGATATTTATATTTGAGTTTAAAATTCGAACATACATATATTATCCTTACATATGAAATTGATGTTTTATAGAACTGGCCACTTTGATCTCAGAAAGCCAGCGTTTGGTTAAGAATTCCAAATTAAAATTTATTAAAATTTTAAGCTTGTCTATTTGTGTTTCGAATGTAATAATTCATTTGTTTTCGAGTCATCCAATTTTAATTTGACATCGTTCTATGATCAATATGGAAAACATAAAATAAAGCATTAACAGCTCGAGAGATCAATGATGTGTACGGAGAAGTTACTGTAAAAGAAAACACTGTACGTTTTTGGTTCCAACGCTTTCGTTCTGGAAATTTCGATCTCCAGAGCAAACCTTGTAGACGGTTAGTGTCTGGTAGACCAGCGTTGGTGTCATCCACTACAGCTTCTGTCAGAAAATAACGACAGATCTGTATTGCTGCCAAATGGAAACCATTATGGAAAAGCTGGCCGTTAAACAGCCGAGATTGATCAATCGCTCTAGCCCACTGCTGCTTCAGACCACGCTAGACCACACACTGCACAACAGACGGTGGCGAAACTAGAGGAGCTAGGATTGGAATGTCTCCATCACCCACCATACTCCCCGGACCTTGCTCCAACCGATTACCACTTTTTTCAGAATTTGGATAATTTCTTAATTGGTAAACAATTCAATTCAGATGCGGCAATCCCAAAACACCTTCAAAGATTTTGTTAATTCTCGCTTCCGCAATTTTTTCAGAAAAGGAATCAATGAACTCTCTATGAAATGGCAAAAGTGCATAGATCACAACGGTACCTACTTTGATTGATTTAATAAAAATAAATAAAAAAAAGTCATAACATCAATTTCATCTATACATATAAATAAAATTGAAGTGTCTGTTTGTAATATTGAAATAACCGTTTTTTACTACATGTACATGAGAATATATATACGGTACATACACCAAAATAACATTTTTTTCAATTTTTGTCTGTCTGTCTGTCTGTCTGTTTGTTCCGGCTAATCTCTGAAATGGCTGGACCCATTTTGACGGGACTTTTATTGGCAGGTAGCTGATGTAATAAGGAGTATTTAAGAAAAATTCTTTTATTTTAGAAAAATAAACTAATGATGCAATGTTCAAGTACTGTCCAGTACCGCGCGCAGCTCACGCGCATGCCACTGGCCCGTCACGTCGGGCGCCTCCCACCAACGAATCAATATCACAAATACTGACTGTCCCGCGGGCTCAGAACGAAAAAAAATTGAAAATAAATGATAATTAAAATAAAAATGCAAACACTAAATAAACGAATTAACTTTTTTATTAAATTCCACGCGGACGAAGTCGCGGGTACAGCTTTTGTAATTAAAAATATAACTTAATTTGGAATAAGTAAAAATAAAATAAAATTAAGTAGGCATCATAATAAAAAAAACTAAAAACTTAAAGAATCGACTCTTAGGCGGAACGTAGTTCGCCGGGTCAGCTAGTATGTAAATAAATATAAATTTAATTTTAATTTGTTGTTTCCGGTGATTATTTATTTATCAACCTTTATAAATATTTTGTTTTCGTAGTAGGTAATATGGAAAAAAGGTACTCGATAGCTCAAAGTTATTTAGGCCAATAATTCACGTGTCTTACCATCCTATCTGGTTTTGATATTATAAACTAGCTGTTTCCGGCAACTTCGTTCCCGGCGGGACTCATGTGTTGAAACGACTTGCACGCTACATATTGTAAAATGCTTGCAGTAATTTAGAAACCTTTCTCGCGTGTGCACTTTGGCTAATGCACGAACACATAGAAGATGAACACACAAACAATACCATTTACACATGTATTTATGTATAACTTAACGGTTTTTATCCTCAGAAGGTAATAATCAGTGTCTGGATACACACCCACATAGTCCTGTGGGGGACATCCTGCTTTCACCAACCACTTTAGTTTAACGTGACAGGGGGTGAGCCTATCGCTGCAACATTGCTTTTGATGCTGTGAACCTAGACTAAAGTGGCTTGACACTCGTACATGTCTTATATGTCATAAACTACCAGATTTAAGGGCGCGTTCATTTTGGGAGGCGGAATCATTATTTTTGTCGTGGATTTGTGTCAAAAATATCAAAATTTTAGTATCATCTCTAACAAACTGTCATGCGATCGTTTACGACATTTTTGTTGTTTTTGTCACTTTTGCCACCGAAAAATGAAACTTTAGACCCATGTCTGGAGGTGGGGCTTTTGTGTTAATCTGTCAAACTGCCTATACATATTCATTGTTTATGGTAGTGTGTGTGTGTTTTATCGTATTTGTGTCCGACAACCGTTCGTTTTGCAAGTTTTGCAACCAAAAATTTTGTTGTTAACGTTTTAAAGTTACACAAACAATAGGTGTCGGTGCCAAAACTGGTGTTATCGAAAGTGTGAAAAGTATCAATCGTGGGAACTCTTAATTCCATAATGAACGCACCCTAAAGTGGTAAGCGGTCATTGATATACAAGCAGAAAGTAAAAATGAAAAAGTTTCACTTCACCCAAACCCAATAGTTGGGTTTTTGGCTCGCATCTTAAGAAGGAGTGGTGTTTTTTTCTTTTTAATTTTTCTAAATTCATTTAGTGCGCTTCGATGTATATATTTTAGCAGTGTTTAACGGAAACGTGTTAAGAATTGTGCAGCGAAGGCTCATGCATAGCGAATTATGAAGAAATAAGCAGGACCTGACGCGCAAATTCTGAAGGGTGCACACCAAATCTCCCGCCCTATAAGATAAAACTCGTATATGGCGCTTCGCCAAACTTAAATATAAGCACTTGACTATATTTACACATGACTATGAAGAAATGATATGCTATAATGCGAAATCTGGTCTCCACATTGAAGAAGGAAGGAAAAAGTAAAAATACGTATTTAGTTAATTTTAAGAAATTTTCATACCAGGAAAAATAGTGCCATCTGCTATTACTTTTGAATACTACGTAAATCATAGTGAACTCCGGTAGTTATACTAAGTAAAATCACGTTGGCCATGATTCATGGAGTTAATATTTAACAACACTATATAAAAAAGCTACGTACACTATAAGTGTCCACATTTCAGCACCGTAAGTCATAACGGGTAGGACGCACTGGTCAAAGACTTTTGTCTGCTGACTCTGCGGTAAAGGCTTCTTGATAGAATTATGTTTAGTATTAGGAAGTACCTAACCTAATTAAACTTAATTAGAAATAACCTCACCAAATTCAACTTCAGTAAAATATACCTAATCTGATTTAACTTATCTTTAATCGGAACATTACCTGCAGGAATTGTGTTTCCCAGAATCTTATCAGCTTTGCCAGCGAAGTATCTGATGATGTTCGCGCACCACATTACTTCCCCAGTCGCGTGCTTTCCTGACTTGCCATTATCTAAGCTCTCTAATTTTCCTAAATAGTCAGAATCTCTGTCTAAAAGGTCAGCCAGTTTAAGTAGAAGCCGTCCTCTCTGCGAAGCATCCATTGTACGCCATTCTGAATAGCGGTGGAATGCTCTCTTCGCAGCTGCTACTGCTAAATCGATGTCTGCCTAAAAATATATAGACATTAGTATTTTCCTTCTAACGGCTACAGAGTATTTTAGCATTACTGGACCTTAAGTTGTCTCTGTGCTAAATTTTCACCAAACTCATATTACAGATGAAGGAAAACTTTAGGAAGAAAACAAAATCCAGCTGAAACAGTGGGGAACTTCAAGTGTAGAAAGACAAAATTTGTTTCAGTGTAGATTGAAATAGTATTTTTATTCATAAAAAGAAAATAAGTAGTAGTAGTTAGTAGTTAGTTAGTAGTAGTTTCTTACTTTATCACCTTCAGCCACTTGTGTGATGACAGTCTCATCCTTTGGGTTGACGGTGTCGAAAGTTTTCTTGCTGACCGCGTCTACCCACTCATTGTTAATGAACAACTGCGAAGAACTATCATTTATAAACAATTGTGTAGAAAAACCTTAAAAAACATGTGTACTGGCCTTAGTTTCAATTAACTTTTACTCTCTATCGAGTAATTATAGGCAAGTAAAGTTGTTTTTACCTACTACAGTTTTCGAACGAGTGTTTAATAGTTATTTTGCACCTACAAGAGTCAATATTATATAATCCTTATCTATGGCAGAGTAAATAATTCAAATTGACAGTTAAATAATGTCCCTGAGCCGGGAGTTTTTCTACCTTCAACTACTTTTCTACCTTTCTCGTTGCGTATTGCAACACATTTTTAACAATTTGTATTACCCATTTCGGAACAAAAAATGAGTCAATTTTTTTTTTTACTATAACCAGATTATTATGGTTGATTTGTACTATTCCAGACTATCAACTTCTTCACTGATTACTAATCCAACCTAATCTTTATTAGAATAAACATTATCTGGTATTACATTTACTTGAATTTCAAATGTAAATGTTAGTTTTTAAATAAAGTAATACTTGTTATATATAAACATTGTAACGCTGTCAAAACTTAATACAATTCAACATACCTTTGTGTATTTAATATCCACATTCACCATTTTTGTTTGAAATGAATTTATACTAGGATAACAAAACGCGTGTGGACGCGGCTGCTGACTCTCGCACAGTGATAAGATTACATTACAAAAAACATCACGTTTAATGGCAAGTTGCATTACGGAGTTCACTGACTTGCAAAAAACGTATTTTCAGGATTCCGTAGCTGAACGGGAAACCTTACAGTTCTACATATCCATCCTTACGTCTGTACGTCACTGCTATGTCATCTTTTGGACATTTTTCAGAAAATTGTCCTTAAAATTAGCCTTTGTGGAAACCCACTCAGAAAGTGACCGTGATAAAAAATGGGGGAGGGGGTGAAGAGTATAGTTAAAGCGGGTATAATATCTGGGATATGTTAAGGTTTGATGAAAATCTTAAGCAAGGCAATTCTCCACTTGGCTTTACCTTATGGGGTAAAGTGGATAGGCAATCTGGAAAAAGCGAATGGTATTTAAATAAGTTAACTTGAACTAAGAATTAACCTTACATACATTAAAAAAACTTTTTTACGACAAAAAACAACCGGCTTAAAAAAGATGCACTAAAAAGGTAAAACTAGTTACTTATTTTAAAAAACTGATCTGAATTACAGTTTGAAGTTGCTGTCTATATACGTAACAACCACACTTCACTTGCATGACACCAACTTTAAACGGTAATTCAGATAAGATTTTTGCCAACAAGTTATTATTTTTACCTTTGTAGTACATCTTTTTCATTTTTTTATGTAAAAAAGTTTTTATTTTCTGCTTTTGAGTGATGAATTCCTTTATTTCTCGTATACTAAAAACATCCATACTTGTAACAACATTTTATAAAATCATTAATATAAAAGGCGCGTTTAACATCTTTTATATTATTACTCTAAAACTTTAGGTTTTAAATCCACTTCATTAATATGGGACCACCTCAGGAACGCACTCTTCCGAATACAAAAATAATTTTTGAGATCGGCTGACAATTGACGGAGAAATCGGTGGACATATATAAAAAAATAAAGCCGTCGAACATAGAACCTCCTCCTTTTTTGAAGTCTTTTAAAAAGTAGCTACTACATCCCTCGTAGGTGGTTCAGTAAGTTTGTTAATCTGTCTGTGCTGAATCTTGTCTGTAGATGGAGAGTCTGTAGATGTATTATATACACTATTGAACACATACACACTATACAACACATTCACAATATACACATATATAGAACTGAAATAGTCGCGTACAGTGCGGTTTCAGAGAAACTTCCTCCCGCTAAGGCTTGGGCTGTGAATTGAGCTCCCTGGCAAGGTTTTCTCTAAGCATTATAGTATGGGGTTGTTCAAGTAAGAAGTTATAAGATTTTTAAAAGGTCGGCAACGCGCGAATGATACCCCTGGTGTTGCAAGCGTCCATAGGCTAAGGTGACTGTTTATCATCAGGCGGACCGTAAGCATGTTTGCCACCTTAGTGGTATACAAAAAATGTATATCTGAGAGCATATCCAATATGAAAATATAAATTAAAAAAGGCTTTTATTTAAATAGGCCCTTTTAGAGCTCTTTTGAATCGTCAAATGTTACTATTGTCCTATAGGATGACAATTATTAATATCTTTATATGGAGCGGCTAAATTTTTTTTACAGGGCGGTTACTTTTTAATAAATCATTAGAAGTTACAAAAATTGTAAAATATTAAAACAGTTCTTAAAGGTTTTTTACCCATTATCTTAGTTCTTTTCTTTAAATTTGCGGCTACATATACGAATCAGCAAACTTCGGTTTTTTGTTGGTAAATTTTTGCATAAAATTTTCAGAGAATTTACCTATCAGCTTTGCCCCTTTAAATTTTGGCATAGACTTGCAATCTATAATTTTTTTTCTCCAATAGACAGCGGTTACGCAAAACTACTACCAATAATTAAATAACATTTATTACTGGACACGATAAAACTATAAGATAACCTTTTTGTCATTGGCTGTGGAACCCCAAAAAGTCAGATATCAGGTAAAAAGATATTTCTGAAGATAAGATTAATCTTGAGACTTGAGACACTGCACGAGGCACTGTTGCTTTTGAGTCGATTAGTAAACAGATATTGGTTGATCGATTTATCTACTATAGTAGTGGCAATGGCAGTGGCATGGTTGTGTTAGCAGAAGAAGTAGTAGTGGCGGTTGTAGTAGTAGTGGTGGTAGTAGCAGTATTAGTGGCGGCAGTAGTAATAGCGGCGGTAGTGGCGGTAGGGCAGCATATCTGTGCATTTTTCTCTTTTTCAAATGTTAGGTTTCTGTTTGTAGTCAAAAGTAAAAAAAACTGGCCAAGTGCGAGTTCTCGCGCACCGAGGGTTATGATGTCATCCATTTTTGAATCCCAACCATTAAAAAATTTAATGAAAACCCCCTGAAAGCAATTTGGAAAATATTAAAAATTAAGTATTTGAATTTTTGAAAATTGCAATGTGAGACGGTTCCTTAAACTTCAGATCTCTATGAGACTTATGTGGAACTGTACTGTCCCCTGCTGCTTCTGTTTACTGGTGTTATTTTTTAAGTGTATTTAAAAATTCAAAAAAAAAATTAAATTTAAATATTTTCCAAATTGCTTTCAGGGGGTTTTCATTAAATTTTTTAATGGTTGGGATAAAAACTATCATTTAAGGTATGTATTAAAGAAAAATGCTGAGCCGTCTTCTACCTGGAGGGGTGGGCCCCTTGGTATGTTTTGAAAATACTATATTGTGTGCTATATTTTTAGAACCGGCTTATCAAGCCCTTTGATTTGGTACCACTCACGATGGGTTTCTGAATTATTTTTTTAAATCCCATACAAAAAATTGATGACACCATAACACCCCAGTAAGGGAATTATATTGAGGAACTGCGGCTCAAAATTGTTTTGCCCTAAAGTACCTGTGTGCCAAACGGCTAAACACTACATTGATTTACGGTTTTTTTTTGCGAACACCTAGAACTATGGATCATCTGCGATAGATCTCATTTAAAGATAAGCTTGACTTTTGTACAGTGTAGTTTTTGTATTGTCTATGCTGTTAGTATCCTCTGTTTGTGTACATAAAAGAAATGAAAAAAATATGATTACATTATCACGACATCACGATACTTATCCCTGAATAGGTGTTCAGAGATTGGATATTAAATATGAACTGTTACAGTTAACAGCTAATAATGCTTACCATCCACTTTTTGTGATAGTATTCCGTGCTACAAACGTGAAAACGTAACGTAGGTGGTGGTGGCTGAGCCGATTCACTTGGTAAAAATCATACTTGAAACAACTTTATTATAATTTCCGAACTGTAATAATATTGTTGCCCTTACCGGGAATTGATCTCAGGACCTTGTACATGTCACTCCAAAATACTAATTTGCTATTATTTACGCCACTCAGTCGTTTTATTTACTGGATTCTGTTTTCTGTACTCCAATTTTTAAAGTGTTCCAATGTGCCAGTTAGAGCAACCTAAGTCATGGAGGAGCTAAGAAAGTAAAATAAATAAATGAATGTAAAATAAAAATAAAATATTTTTTTTAATAAATGTAATGTAATTTAAAAAATACTTTAAATAAACAAAATCTATTTCAAATAGGTTTCACATTTCAACAAATATTTAAAAAGGTATAAATAACATATTTGAATCCGTGTAATTTGCTAGCTTCATTTTCAGAACTGAGGTTTTTTGGGCAGGCTGATTGTCACTGTTTTGTTCTCCAAGTATTGCTGGATACCCTCCTCACCCCTGCAAATATTTAACACTCACGTAAAGGGGATAATACAATATGTATAATAAATATGTGTTCCGTAGGTCTTATATAGCTAGTTATACAGTACAATACTTTACTAGAAGTAAGAACTATAATGAAAAAATTTACTTTATAACCAAAGGTTGTGGCCGATGGGCTTAAATTTCACTTCACGTCCCAAGTGGCGGTGGTCCCAATCCCGTGGCCGGCGTGTACCAATTAGTCTTTTCTTAATTTCTCAAGTACACTGATTTATTTATTCACACCACTGGCTTTTCGGTGAAGGAAAACATCGTGAGGAAACCAGCATACGTCAAGAAAAAAAAAGACGTATGTGAAATCCACAACCCGCACTGGGCGCGCGTGTGGACAATGGCCCAAATGAAGCCCTCGCTTATGAAGGTAGACCGTGCCCTAACAGTAGGGGCGTATAAAGACTGGCAACAGAACCAAAGGTTAACAAAGCCACTGTGGGCTAGTCGAAACAATGGTAAAGAAAGATGCTTGAGTGGCGTAGGTGACGCTATGTGGGATGGCCATCCCACCAGGTAGAACTGATTATAATGGTGATTATATGAATTAGAAAACACAAAAGTTATGACAGCTTTTCTTATAGACGGCTATGCCAATATATTTCACCAGACACCATATAACCTTTCACGTAGAGCATCAAACCTACCTGATATTTAATATACATAAAAAAAACAATAACAGCAAATACTCTGTCTTTTTTACGAAAAAACCATCCCTCAACTTTGCAACCTTTATGTTCACCTCGAGCACCGGATATCAGAAACCCTTTTCTTTAGGATGAACTAATGAAAATGTTGGTATAACGTCAATTTAGGACGCAGCTGCAATGCCAGAATTGAGTGCAAAGTTTAACGCTTCTTCTTACCTCTTCTGAATTTGGTACACTTCTAGACACTGATGCTATAAAAATAGCGATGGCTCTTACACTATTCATTGTAGGATTTGTATTCCACAAATATCTTGGGACGACAGCAATGGTTATCATGGTCTTAGCTGTATACCATCTACTGGGATATTAACAAAACATCACCCCCTGAATGAAATAGTTTGAAGGGCTCTAGGTTCTGCTAATATTAATTCAACAAGGTCGATTCCGAACCAATGGTAAATATTTCTTTTTCTCCGTGAAAATGTATTTTACATCTAATTTTGTACTTACAATTCGCGCCCGATACCAGATTCTTTGAAGCCTCCGAACGGTGTCTGAGGAGCTACGTGGTCGTATAAGTTGACCCTGAAAAATATTTCATGTTTTTATTAGCTAAATGTTTAACTCTATGCTCGCTTAGGGTTTCGGTGTCTGCCACATCACATTCTTAGGGGCGGATGTTTGGGCCAGGCGTGTACCAATAAGTCTTTCTTAATTTCTCAAGTACACTGTTTGCTTTCACCATTAGCTTTGTGGTGGAGGAAATCATCGCGATGAAACCTGCGAAGGAAAAAGACGTATGTGAAGCAAATATCCCGCACTAAACTCAAGTGATGAACTATGGCCAAAATCGTCCTCACCCAAGATGAGAGACGATAACTTTAAGTTTTCAACTGAAAATTGTAGACATTACTCACTATATTTTTGTGCATTGTCAGCATAGCAACTCTTATTGATACATCACAGTTTGAATATGTCTATAAAACTTTAGTCTAGCAACTGTGATGTGTTATCAAACTTATGCTGTTTATAATTTGGTGTTGAGCAACTGAAGAATTGGATTGAGACACTCTGAAAAATTGAGCGCGTTTTGAAAATACCCTGTGGGTATGAGGTATGTACATATTATGTATTTCTTCACATAACAAGCTACTATGAGTAGCTAGGTGGGTAAAATTAAGTTATAGTTGTCACAGCAGGCATAAGAGACTTACCAAACAGAGCCGGAACGAGCGTGTTTGACAAAGGTTAGTGCTTTAGTGATGTCATTGGTAATGATACCGGATCCAAGACCGAAGTTGGAGTCATTGGCTCTGTCCAGCACCTCCTCAAATGTTTCGAACTTAAAGATACTCTGGACTGGACCAAAGATCTGCAATATTGTGTTTTAAAAAATATTTACAGATATGTTTACAGTAAGGTCAGGTGAATCATTATATACCTAGCAATAATTTGATTATAGCAGTGGCCCAGTTGTAGTGATCCTGCCTGCTGTGGCATTTATGTGGTCAACATTGTCATGAGTCTGAGTATTTGTAGGGTTCCGTAGACAAATGGCAAAAACGGAACCCTTATACATTCGTCATGTCGGTTCGTCCGTATGTTACAGCATTATGATTGTTGTCTTTGCTTCGATCCTATTTCATTGAACCGAAGGATTCAAACACCATAGTGTGGGCCATTGCTTGATAGTGCTTCAAAAATGCATTTTAAGATTTTCTTATTGCAACAATGAACTTTTCCTCTAAAATGTAAATATTGTGTATTTCATTTTGCATTGTATTTCGCTCATAAAAAAATCTCGAGAATTCGATTTTTAATATGTATAAAGCCTCTTACTGTAACGAATTATCATAATATTTCATCAATATTTAATTCCTATTTGACTAATTAAAACATATTTTTGTTAAAATGACGAGCTGTTTTTTTGAACGACCTATAATTCTAACTTTATTGCTTTTGACAATATTGAAATGGCTATTGCAACTATTTTTATGTCAAAATTAATAAAGAATCTAAGTTAACCAAACAATCATTTTAATTGCATTGCTGTAATAATTGTATTACTTTAACTTTAAATATTTATTTTATTTTTGCAATAAAGTTCTGGTTAATAAAGTGCTTTATTGAATTGATTGTTTTCAGTGTAAAAACAGCAGGGTGTTTTTATTTCTTTAGTTAAGGCGCAGTGACTGCCTAAGTAGCGACGCAAAAAGATATTCTTCATTTCCTCTTTTACAAATCACATTTTACAAACCAATTATTTACAACTAGTTATAAGCTATTTTCAGAACGTTATGTATTGTATCTAGAATATATTTTTTGTAGACTTGTAGATAGCGTTTAAATAGCCTTAAACAAATGGTATAGGTACCTGTTCCCCTCGCCAATCCTGACTTAGTTTTATAGTTCGGCAGCAATTGGTTATGGAGGTATATTATACTGTCCCAGATCTTTTATATTACAGATTATTACTTTAAAGCTATTAATTGACGACGTATGGGACATATATAAAGCCACCTTAGTCCAGATACACTTCATAAAAAGCAATGTTGCGGTGATGGGCTCACCTTCTGTCACGTACACAGTATAATGAGGATGTCAATCCAGCTACTGGTTACCCCTTTTGGGGATAAACCCCTGATGAAGATATACATACATACAAAAACCAAAGGGGAGTAATTTTTTTTAACTAGGTTAAAAAATATACCAATTCGCTCTAATAGCCAAAAGTAAATGTTATAACTACTAGAGAACAAAGTAAACTTACTATATTCTTCATAAATGAAAAAAAAAAATGGAAGTTCAGGCCCAGGCCAGGCAGGTGCGAATGATTTAGGCAAAAACTAAAGATTATTTAGGCATAAGCTAGTATACATAAAGTTCCTTTATTTTACCTCTTCCCTGGCAATTTTCATATCATCCTTAACATCAGCAAATACCGTAGGCTCGATGTATAAGCCAACTTTGCCCTGTCTGCTGCCACCGGCCACGCATCGAGCTCCAGATTTCTTACCTACTTCGATGTAGTTCATGACCTTTGTGAACATATCTTTGTCCACCTACAAATATAATTATTTTCATAAAATAATCTGGGAATAATTGAATCACTTAAACTTATCTTGACTTGCTTCTCGTAAATATATCTTAATTATGTTCTATAATACATATTACACTTATTCAGAGATACCATTTGTTTGCTTTTTCACTCACTAAGTTCAATCCTTTTATACACATTTTTCGCCGTAGGGGTTGTTCATTACATAAGAATGGTTTTGATAATTTTTGACCCCCCCACGAAAATAATGTGTATGTATTTATTTAAACTTAATCAGATCTTAACCAGCAGCGAATAAATTTGTATACTAGGAATCTATTGTCTCTGGAATAAGTAAGGTCATCTACTTAATTTCAATGAACACTGTAACTGACAGGCATGGGTTTTTGTTACTTAAGTTAACTCAGATGACTCAGTAACAGTGTTCATGTTTTATTAGTTTTATGGTCGCGTATACAGTACGGTTTCAGAGAAACTTCCTCCCGCGAACGCTTGGGTTGTGGAGTGAGCTCCCTGCCTGCTCATTTTGTTCCAAGGATTACAGTTGGGGGTTCTTCAAGAAAGAAGTTTTTGGATTGTTGAAGGGTCGCCAACGCGCAAGTGATACCCCTGGTGTTACAAGCGCCCATAAGCTACGGTGACCGCTTACCATCAGGCGAACCGTATGCATGATTGCCACCTTAGTGTTATTAAAAAAATATGTTTATTTTACGTGATTATTGTATTATCTATGTAGAAGACGGTTTCATCACCTGTGGGCCTTGTTTAACATCGTTGAAAGGGTTGCCAACAGTTCTTTTCTTTGCTATTTCAGCAGCTTTGATAATAAACTTGTCGTATATTCCGGATTGGACGTAGGTTCTGGTGGCGGCGACGCAGCATTGACCGCCATTAGCGAAAGCTGTGTTGTGTGCAATTTCTGCGGCTTTTTCGACTGTAATAAAAAATAAAATAGTAGTTGCAAAATTTCAGTTAGAAAAAAAATAGTTGGTGGGGAAAATAAATAAATTTGGAGGCGTTAACTTTATAATTCATATCTTTAAAATAAATTTTTTGTTTATTGCATATATAACATATCTTAAAATAATGTCATTTATGGTTATACCACACCTACACAGGTACATGTAACACAAGACAGGTTAGGGGAAAAACTGAGCAAGATTGTCTGATATTTACACACATCATAGAGTTACGTTACCTTTTACAAAATAATTTTAATACTTACACTTCTTATAGCAAATACCTTAACTTTTTTAGTATCTACTTTAATAAGGTTGATCAAATATTTTTATTCAAAATCTAAAAGATTTTGTTTCGATAATTGGGTATGTAAATGGCAAAAACCACACACACACACACACATACCTTACAATTCTGTAGGTATTTAATTTCTAGAATTTCTTCTAGAAAGAAACAAAACAGATGTACATACAGGCAGGAGGTTGTAACAAATCTATCAGAGTTCCGCATTTACCATTAGGTTGAAATGATAATAATTAAATCAACTTTCAGGAGACTTACCATCTGCATCATTAAGGACAACAAGAGGGCTTTTACCGCCCAGTTCGAGAGTAACACGTTTTAAATTAACGTTGGAAGCAGCTTTCATGATAACTCGTCCAATCTGTAAAATTTTTTTTTTTCTTTTTTTATTATTTAAAATACACTTTATTAAGCCATTTTTCAAGCGGCATATGTATGAAACAGCTGATTGAAAAAAAAATCGCTTGAACATCTGTTGTTACGGAGGTGGTAATTTTTTATGCGTATGTGCTTATTATTAAAATATTTAGCTTGTATATACAATATATAGCATCTTACAGTTTTACTGACGTACGTAGCTGTTAAAATATTTCTAAATGATAATTACATTTTAAATAATGTATTATTATTAATACATTTATTAGATAAAAGGTACTATAGGGTATAATATAATAGTACATTGTGTATAAACTGTGGTAAGGAGAAATTACTAACGAGAGGCTATTTAGAAGCCTAGGCCCGAAGGTTGAAGGCTTTAATTATTCGAGTTTGTAGGTAATTCCCGTTCCGCCCGTGTTACACACATTGTTTTTCATCACATTTCCAAGTAAATAAATAAAAGTAGAAGCTGAATACATAAATAAACTTACCAAAACAATTGAGATGGCGGGAATAACTGTATTGCGTGAGTCCGACTCGCATTTGAATCTTTTAAGGGTTCCGTCCTCAAATATCAAATACTCAGGTCTACTTTCCCGAAAAAATTAAACTTCTAAGCCAACGCAATCAAAAAATACAGTCGTTTATGCCGCAAATTTCCGCAAATTTTCGATACTCGCAAGAGAATCAAAACCTACAGGGTACTTTCCGTAAACTCAGAATCTTGAAATTTGGAACAAAGCAACGTCTATAGTATATAGTACAGATAAAGGAAAAAGTGTAAAAACCTTAAATTTTTAGTGACATCACATAATAAAAATATTTTTAATAATATACAACAACATATAATATGTTATATATGAACGGAACCCTCGGTGCGCGTGCCAGACTCGCACTTGGCCGGTATTTTGCTTTCTCAGAAACCATTCCCGACGTGTGCATAACAACTTACCAAAATTTCATAACAATTATTGTGCGAGTCAGACTCGAAAAAAAGATTTAAATGCGAGTTGGACAGGGTCAAGTGCGAGTCGAACTCGCGCAATAAGGTTGAACCGATTTTAATGAAATTTTGGTAAGTTTTTATGCACACGCCAGGGAAGGTTTCTGAATTAGTACAACCCTTCCAGAATAGGTTGGTGCGGCAGTTGTTTAAAAAAAGAAACAATGTTCGCCGGGTCAGCTAGTTTATGTATAAAAGCTGTCTTTTAAAAATATGAACTGCAAGCAATTACAAGTTTTAAGATTTAAGATTTTAGATATATAATCCTTTCTTATCGGATGCAAACGTCATATAAAGAACACATCCTCCATGTTTTAGGTCTCTACGATCAGCGGCTTAGGCTATGCGTTGATCCGTGAGTCAGTCATTCAGGACAAAGCATTTAATACGTATAGAAGATTTCTAAAAAGTAGGAATAGTAGCGTCAGTCCCCCCGTGAGTTCTATAAACGCGCGCTTTGCTTGAGAAAAGTAAAATTTTATAGCACCCGTTTTGCGTGCATGTAATGTCACTGTTTACAAATATGTGTGATAATTTTTTTTTAAATATTTAATGGTCATCTTTAATACATAAAAACATATTTTAGAGCTACTCAATTCAATAGAATACCTCAGTGGAGCCAGTAAAAGCAACTTTATCGACATCAGGGTGGGCAGTGAGAGCGGCACCTGCCGTTGGCCCATAACCTGGGACAACATTTACTACTCCAGGAGGGAAACCAGATTCTTTGATCAAAGCAGCCATTGCCAAGGCCGTAAGCGGTGTCTGTTCGGCTGGCTTCACGACCACTGTACAACCTGTAGGACAAAATTAGATCAAAGTGAGATAATGTCAGGGCAGGTCCAAAAGTCCACGGAAACAAGGGATTGTAGGTTAAATAAAACGATGAAATTATTTTACCTTCTCAATGTAGTTCAATTTCCGAAGTTTACTTTCAGATTTGCTTCTTTACGGCGCGGTAAGTGACTACGGCATGACGTTAGGGACTTCAAATTGACATATATACCTCTGAAGTGTTGCTAAATAGCGTAGTATTAAAAAAAGTAGATATATCACCCCGTCCTTCCCTATCCTTCATCCCGCTACTTATGGACCTCCCCGCATATTAATAATGTTGCTGATTAGTAGGTAGTTCATACTTCTTTATTTGCCGTATTCATATACGGGCTCAGCCTCCCTAATACTTTCTCACCACTTTACGCGATTTTGTCTAATATCTGAGCTTAAATCCAACATTTCCTTGGTTCGACTTCAGGTAGCGGTAGGGTTTTCTCTACCTCTCTTACCCTCGTGTATGGTCATCACTTTATGAGTCATACGATCTTCTTCGCATCACCAGATAGTTCATTTAGTTATAAAGATATATAGATAGTTCATTGCTTCGATGATGTCATTAGATAAATTATGAAGTCATAATACATAACATAACATACTTACCGGATAGTTCAATAAATCTAAACAATTTACAAAACTGTTAATGACTAGACAAGACTAGGCTAGACTTTAGTGCGTAACTATACAAGATGTACGAGCAAGTACCAGTTGAAAAACTATGGCACGTATTTCTTTTTTTTTATCTTTTACTTGTTGATTCAAAGATAAACTTTTTTAAATTAGTTATTTTAAAAAATGGATTTTATGGTCAAAAGTTGTTAGAATTTACAATATGGAAACCACTTCTTTAGTAAGTTACTGACCTGCAGCTAGGGCGGGGGCAATTTTCCAAACGAACATGGGGATGGGGTAGTTCCATGGTAGAATCTGACCGCAAACACCAACAGGCTCCTTCAGCGTGAATGTCAAGACTTCCCCGTCTGGTGAAGAAACGTAGTTCAAGCTAATATATCTCCATAATCACATCATAAGGTCAAAAAAGGTGTACATCATTTATAACAAATATTTGCCTCGTCTATCCGTAGATACATAAATGAAAAGTGAGTTCGTTTGTTTGTCCGTCTTTCACGTCGCAATGAAGAAAGTATCTAACTGAGATTGACACAAGGATAGTTTAAGAAACGAAGAAGGACATAGACTACTTTTTACTCCGGGAAATTTAAAAGTTTTCGCAGGAATAACTATAATTATCGATATAAACAACATAATATGGCCATTCCATATTGTCGCCGCTCTGAAACGTGTTCACGTCTAAATAAACAAGACGGACTGATTCCAAACCAGTGACGAGAAGGACAACACAACGTTAGCTGAGTTAGAAAGAGAGCAATGCATTCTAAAGTAGTGCCACAGAATTTTGGTCGGGGCATATCTGGCTGTTTATATCAGTGACTATAACCGAAATCCAAGTAGAAGAAAGTTCAACAATAAACAAACTTCCTTCTGTAATCAAGAAGTTGCTGAAGAAATCCGACGCAGATAACCAATGTAGCACGGGAGGAGCTGCGCAAAAGAGCTAGTAATTTAAAAATTATGAACTAAAAGTTTTATACCCATATTACCTGCTGGTATTGTGTTTCCTAAAATCTTGTCTGCCTTGCCAGCATAATATCTAACGATACCTGCAGCCCAGACAACTTCACCAGTCGCATCCTTTAAGGGCTTGCCGCAGTCTAAGGTCTCCAGTTCTCCTAAATATTTAGAATCCCTTTCCATGAGGTCAGCCAATTTCAGTAGAAACCGCCCTCTTTGGGAAGCATCCATTGTGCGCCATTCGGAGTATCGGTAGAAAGCTTTTTTGGCTGCTTTAACTGCAATGTCTATGTCGACCTGATAGAAAGAGAACAGTTTCTTTGAAGATAACAACACTATATTTCGGCCTCCCAGTATATTTTTTCATTTTACGTGAAGGATGGGTTGTGTTCTGAGGAATTGTGCGAAATGATGCCCACGGCTACTTTCTACCAGCGCACCGCTCGCCATCGTCAGGGAATTCATTCTCACACCTTAGAAAGTAAATGATCACGTACTGTGCGGTTTCAGCGAACGCTTAGGTTGTGGAATAATGCCCTGCCAAAATTTTGTCATAGGACTACAGTATGGGGTTCTTCAAGAAAGAAATTATTAGATTTGTGAAGGGTCAGCAACGCGCGACTTATGTCCCAGATGTTGCAAGAGTCCATTGGCTGCGGTGACCAGCTTTTTTGCCACCTTAGTGGTATAAAAAGTCTCTTCAACTATGCTTGCTCCTTACATCAAATCACCCTTATGCATTGCTCATTTAAAATTACAAATATTGGTAGTAAAAATTTAAAAGCATAAGGTAAGATAGTTAGGTGTTATTGGGCGGCGGCAAAGAGGAGATTTCCTGACAGGCGAGGTGTTATGCCTAGGGACCGCCGTGGTCCACTTAAATTGCACTCCGGTTTCTATATATGCTAAACTACCGAAGAAACTTTGAAAGTGCAATGTAGGACGCGTGACGTCAGCCTTACTGGTAGCGGTACGATATGGTCCGCTACAGTGTCATAGTTTTATGTACTATACGTTTTTTTTGTATTTGTGTTTGACAAGGCGAAGAAAATATGACTACGTAGCTCAGTGTGTATGTCAGTACCTATTGTTTGCTTGAGAAGCTTATTACCTCAGAACGTGTTTTACAACTGTGTCTCATCGAGAAAATTGTAAGTTTGATATGTAACGTTCGAAACGATCGTATTTCTATGGCAAAGATGTAGTTAGGATTTTCACTGGCCAAACTTGTGCTTCGATAGCTCAATTGGTAGAAGACTTACACGGATTGTAAGACAGTTGCAGGTTCAAATCCGCGCTCGAGGTTAATTTTTTGATCCACCTTTGCTATGAAAATATTTATTTACATTGATAGTCGAGAAAAAACATACAATAGCATTTTCAGTTGCTAAGATAAACATCCGTGACAAACAGTCAGAAGGGGACAGTCACGAGAGTCTTACCTAAATTGTTTGTTAAAAAACCCACCTTGTCTCCCTCAGCCACCTGTGTGATGACAGTCTCATCTTGCGGGTTGATGGTCGGGAATGTCTTCTTGCTGACTGCGTCCACCCACTCGTTGTTGATGAACAACTGAAAGTTATTATTAAACAATGCTCTGAAAAATAGTAATATTTGGTATAAAAAAAAGTAGTTACAATGTGGCGCGCTTTTTGTGGCATACGTTATTTTAAAAACCAGTGTTTAAGTACTGTATTGTTCCTAGGTGTAAAGTCCATCACACACGGATTAATTAATATCCTATTCTACTTAATATTATAAAAGTGAAAGTTTGGATGTTTGTAAATTAATGATGCTTCAACCACTGGACGGTTCGGGATAAAACTTGGCACACATGTAGGTTAGATTCCGGAATAGGACATACAATACTTCTTATCCTGAAAAATTAAAAAAAATAACTTATAACCGGTAATAATTATAACCGAGCATAAACGAACTATAGCTACAGCCATATGAGTTCCACGCCGATAGTCGAATTTAGGGCTACTCTTTATCTCAGAAAATTCAAAAGTTCTCGGGAGAGTAATTAATTCAATTAACTAGTTGAACGAACTATAGCTGAAGCTATGGCTTGCTATAACAAACTAATTAGGGAGTTAATTAAGGAGTTCCATGCTGATAATTGAGTCTAAGGCGGGCGGAGCCGCTGGCAATCCTATATTACTTCTTACTTAATCCTACTAATATTATGAATGTGAAAGTTTGGATGCTTAGACGTTTGTTACTCAATTACGCTTCAACCACAAGACGGATCAAGATAAAACTTGGCACACGTGTAGGGTAGGTCCTGGAAAAGGTAATAGGCAAGTTTTTATCCAGTTTAATTCAGAAGTTCCCGCGGGAATAACAGGAGCCGAGCTTAAACGAACTATTGCTATAGCAAACTTCATTACTATAAATTAAGGAGAGCGACGCCGATAACCGAAATGAGGGCGAACAGACCCTCTCGCAAAATCTAGTTGTATATAAATTATTGCACCTTCTAATGTAATATCAGTATAGGTAATAGCACTACATAGTAATATTGGTTATACTTTTGCTGCCGTAGACTTTGACGTCACATCCGAACTAAGTACTAATGCTCCGATTTGCTATTTTCAATTCCGCTTATAATTTTTGTACTTAATAATTAAAATTCGTAATTATTAAAAGATGTGCATAATTCGATAGCAATAGAGTTTGCAGGAAAAAAAAAACGAGTTGCACTCCGGGAGTGCCGGCAGAAGTGAAAACCTTTACACACGATTCGCGCTAAACACTCAAATATGTCACAAAACATGTCTTTGACATTGTCAAGAAATAATAATGTTTGTTTATTTACTTTTTTGACGTAGTATATTTGACATCGCAATCTGTCATAGAATTAAAATTCCATATCCAACCACCCTGTACTACTCATAATCGCGAATACTAAAAATAAAAATTATAATAGGCGTGGCATTACGATTTCCGTCTTACGAATTTCCACGATTAGGACACGTGACCTGACGCGAGTTTATCATTTTTTACCCATACCAAAAAAAGTGCACAACGCCGCTTAAGAAGTTTTCACTTCAAAAATTAGTCTACGTATACTTATTTGATTTACATCTCTACATATATACTATATTACTTACATAGTGGTAAGCCCGCAATAAATAATTACAAGGAGTTTTAGGTTGTTTGTAAAATAGCTGCAAATGTTATGCATACATGCATACTATTAAAAATATTATCTTAAACCAAATGTCTATACAAGGTTTAGTTGGAGTTTTAAATTTCTTATATTTGTGCCCAAAACTTGTTTACCGACTGACTTACTGACTTACTGACTCTTTGCAGTTTGTCTACAATTGGATATTGTTTATTGTTTTTTATTGGGTACTAATAATAGCTTTACTCGGTATTTTTTTTTTCATATTTATTCTAAAATCGCGTTTATACAAAAAGACAACTTAAGTTGTAAGTAAGTTTGCTTTTAAAGTTAACTAGGTAAATAAACTACATAAATAAAGATAATAAGTAAACTTTAAAAGCAAATTCCTATCTAAATACAAATTTTGGTCCAAATCATTAAAGCCGTTTCCGAGATACGCAGATATATGTATAAGAATTGCGCTTTTAAATATATACGAGGATTTATTAAAGGGGTATATTACCGCGTATTTATGACTTGTTAAACATTATATATGAAGCCACCTTAGTCCAGATACACTGCATCAGAAGTGGTGTTGCAGCGATAGGGTCACCACCTGTCGCGCAGGAACTAAAGCGGATTGTAAAAAGAGGTTGACCACTACATTAGGATATAGTTGAGTTTCTAGCCACTGGTTAACTTATTTGTCCAATAAAAAACGTTATGTTATACATACAATACAATAAAAAAATATAGGTGATTACGAAATGAATTTACATCCTATATTTATTATAATTTTGTAGCTTTGACTGTTTGGATTATTCTTAACCTACTGACGTTGAGGCAATATTATTTATTAGTTCCTAAGTTACATAATATGTTATTACCGGTAGTACATTGAGTGTTTTCACGGTTATTAGTAGTTATGCTTTAAAGTTCTGTATTTGAAAGAAAACTATTGCCGTGGTAACTCTCAATCGATGTATGTCTATACGGCCTTTTCCCTAAAAGGGGGTAAATATGTCGATGCAAACTTTATAGAGGCTGGCTATTGACTCGCGAACCTGATTGTTTTAAATCAGCACGGGCAACTGGCGGTCGGTGGTGGCCGAGGGGTTTAAATTTTACTTCACGTCCCAAGTGGCAGAGGTTCGAACCCCGGGGTCGGCGTGTATCAAGTCTTTGCTTAATTTCTCAAGTACACTGATTTATTTAATTACACAACTGGCTTTTCGGTTAAGGAAAACATCGTGAGGAAACCTGCATACGTCAAGAAAAAAAAAGACGTATGTGAAGTCCACAATCCACACTGGGCCTGCGTGTGGGCTATGGCCATGATAGGCCGTGCCCCAGCAGTAGGGACACATGAAGGCTGGCAAGACGAGACTGGCAACTGGACGTTTTAAGCAACTTCGGCAACTCTATCGTTTTGTTAGTTTATATTAAAAGTACCTAAGTCGATGAAAATCAATTGTAATCGTGAGGTTTTTTTTAAATCAGAACGTTTAATCTAATTATATTGTCAAAAGACAAAAAGTTTTATATTCAAGTTTCCAAAAAATCATTTCCGTTTAGCACGTCCACATTGTATCTTTACTCTATTTCCCCATCCGCATATTTGTGTGACCGCAATGCAGGTACGTTACGTTCTACATCGTTTTTAAAAAGAGTATTTTCTAGAAAAGTGCAGTATTCCAAAAATCCACTGTTCCACCATCCTTATGACGTGTGGCATGGTGCACCACAATAAATATTCCCATGAGAACTCTCGATCGGGATACAAAGTTGTAGTCAAACCCTTGCTCAATTACAACGTAGCGGAATAGCGTTTTTTTTGACTTGATGAACAAATACTTATGTTTTAAACTATGAGTATAAACCTATTTTAAACAAAGAATATTATTATAGCCAATACTAATAATACTATGATACTCAGGGATATAGTGTTGTGCTACTATAATATTATAAATGTGAAAGTATGGCTAGATGGTTGGATTTTTGATACGTTTCAACCACTGGACGTATCAGAATTAAACTTAGCACACATAGGTCCTGGAAGAGCATATAGGCTACTATTTATCCCGAAAATTCAAAAGATCCCACGGGAATAACTATAACCGAGCTTAAACGAACTACAGCTACAGCTATAGCTTCCTATAGCAAACTTTAGTAGTAAGTATAATTGGGGAGTTAATTAAGGAGTTCCACGCTGATAACCGAACTTAGGGCCGGTGGAGCCGCTGGAAAAATCTAGTTTTTAATAAGTGAAAGAATGTTAATAACAGGTTTAGCAGTTAAAAATATTTACCTCTTTGTAAAACTAAGTATAGATGATTACAGCATAGAAAAAAAGTAAATGGACAATGATTTGTCAACTTGGAGTACTCAACGAGAGCAAAGCAGTACTTCACCTCGTTGTTGCTTTATTTCTCGAAGACCCGGCCCCATATGAAGTACTGTTGGGGCCTTTTTACTCGGTTCAACGAAGAACTGAGAGAATCGTCGACGATCTCAAAATCCCAAGCCGTATCGAACTCTTAATTCTGTAGAGAATTTGCATCCTTGTGTGTATTCTACTGCTTGTATAAATGGGCTGTATGTACAGGAATTGTTCAAAATATAATAAAACACGTTGTTAAGGTATCCTTGTCTCCAAATCATCGATATTTTTACTAATTGTTTGTTCGAGTCTCATCACTAACTTTAGAGCGCACTTTGATGGTGATTTCATAATAAGATAGCTTGAGGTACAGCCTCAAGTCTATGTCACGTTTCATCTAATTCTAATTCGTGAAACTGTAGATATGGCACACAATGTAATCCACGCGGACGAAGTCACGGGCAAAAGCTAGTTGTAACGTAAACCGGACAACAAATTAAAATTTACAATCTCAATATTAACAAAAGTTGGGTATTTATGATGCAATCACGTTTTATGCCTAATCATTAATAATATTAAAAAAACGATGTTTCGACCGTTCTTTATTGATTTACTACAATCGATTTATTAAACCTTACACGTACACCTGATTACTAACTGGGCTCAATAAAACAAATCTGACATAATTTGTTAGCAGTCAGTTTTACAGAAGGTTTGTCATTAGGTCTATTTATTATTTACACTGAAGACGTCATAGATTATTTTAGATTTTAAACTTAAGTTTTTATATGCATACATTTCAGCTAGTGTAGCATAATCATTCATCATCATCATCATCTGAGCCGCAAGAAGTCCACTGCTGAACATAGGCCTCCCCCATAAATTTCCAAAGAAAAAGGTTGGAAGCGGCCTGCATCCAGCGTCTTAAGTAATTCTATTTTTCTTAAGGCAACCTATAAAGGGTTAGTAAAAGGGTCAAGTGCGAGTCGGACTTACGCAATAAGGGTAAATCGATTGTAATGAACCAATTTAAATTTTTTTTTATTGTGTTTGTTATTGTTAGAGCAAGGTTTTTGTGAAAGAAAAAAAGGGTCAAGTGCGAGTCGGACAGGGTAATAAGGGTGAACCGATTGTAATGAAATTTTAGTAAGTTGTTATGCACATGCCGGGGAAGGTTTCTGCGAAAGAAAAAAGGGTCAAGTGCGAGTCGGACAGTGATATAAGGGTGAACCGATTGTAATGAAATTTTGGTAAGTTGTTATGCACACGCCGGGGAAGGTTTCTCAGAAAGAAAAAAAAGGGTCAAGTGCGAGTCGGACAGGGTCAATTGCGAATCGGACTCGCGCAATAAGGGTGAACCGATTATAATGAAATTTTGCTAAGTTGTTAGGCACACGCCGGGGAAGGTTTCTGTTAAAGAAAAAAAGGGTCAAGTGCGACTTCAGACTTGCGCAATAAGTATTTAAATACAAATTAACTTGACATATGTAGGTATATAAACAATACATCTATATGTATGTATATAGATGCGGAGCTTTACATGGCGTGCGCTGGCTAAGAGTTACATACATTTCTAACAGATAGTGATTCAAGTTATTTTATCGAAAGAAGTAAACATGTCCGGTTCCATACACTTCTAACGGAGGGCGGTGTAAGTTAGTTTATCCTCATAAATGTCCGGATTGGGTAAGTATCTAACAGAAATCCCCACGGGTGTTACCGTGGGTAATAGATAACCCTTGGTTGTAACAGTGTGCATAGTGTGAGTTTTTGCGTATTCGTAAATCTACGATCGCTTTCGCGTATTCATTAAAAGTCGTATGAGAAAAAATAGTCTCGAAACGCGTCCCCTAGAGGCGCACCTTCATTACCATACATGCATATCGTTGCCGCGAACGCGAGAGTAGCGTTAAAACTCACACAAGGCACACTGATGGTGCTACAGCGTATCAACTTCAAGGGCAGAACAACGTCTGCCGGGCCAGCTAGTACTTACTAAAATTTCATTACAATCGGTTAAATGGTTTACCCTTACTGCGCGAATATAACTCGCACTTGATCGGTTTTTTTATTAGCTTTTTATTAGCTTCACCTGTATGTTTGTATGTTTGTTTGTAACCGACTTCTTTGGGCGCGATTTTGACCCAATTTTAACGGCCAGATTTCGTTCAAACTTTGTAGATTTATGATGACAATACACTAATTTGATAAAATTATTCCATTTTTCAATTTGCAAAATATGATTTTTGTTAAAAAATAAGGCGAAAAAAAATTTTCGATCGTAAAGCACTCTCTGATGCTGCGCATCATGAGTCGTGCAATAGTTTAAAATTAAAAAAACAAGCTATTATAAATAATCCAAACTTAAAAGTAGAAAATAAATAATAGTTAATCACTCTACTCATATCTGTCAATAAAATATTTATAACTATTGACACCATGCACCCCACGCTTTTTTTAAAATAAAATATTTTTTTTTTATTCACACTATTATTAATTTATATTCATTGAAATTTTTAACACTATTTTCTTAATTTAAATTCATTAAAATTTATTTTCTATTTTTTAGTTCGGTTTTCTATAAAAAGCGTGTTTTTAGTTTTTTTAAACTATTATTTATTCTTTATTACAATGCTTGTCCTGACACACTTACGAACACCTCACAAAAAGGAATCATCCAAATTATTCCAGCCATTCTCATCTCAAGTGATGCTCCGCTATACATTTATACATTGATTTTTAAATATATAAATACAGTGCAGAGTTTTAGCTTACATTTGATATCTTAATGTTCCAACATATGTTACTTTAGAAAAAAAAACTTGTATACTTGCAATGAGAAATCCGTATTTTTTTAATTCAATATATACATTTAATTAAATTGTTCAGTTCTTTTAATTAAATTAAAGTTATCAAATGAACTAAGTTTTAAGATAAGAGATAAGATTTTGTTTTAAGATAATGTTAACATGTAAGCGAATAATTACATTTAACATAATGTAAATGGTGCGGGTAATTGACACTTTTAGCTGTTTATTTGGGTAACACAAAAAAAGTCGGACTCGCGCACGAAGGGTTTCGTAGTACGTACCATTACCTATAGAAACGACAAAAAAATCACGTTGGATGTATGGGAGACCCCCTTTAAAAATTTGTTTTAATTTAATTTAATAATTTAGTTTTAAAGTAAAAATATTACTTAATATTCTGTGAATATTTCAAGCGTCTACCTGTTACCGTTATCAATATCGAGCAAAAACGAGAAAAAAAAACACGTTTGATGTACGGGAGCCCCCTTTAACAATTATTTTATTCTGTTTTTTACTATTCGTTGTTATAGCGGCAACAGTAGTACATCATCTGTAAAAATTTCAACTGTCTAACTATCACGGTTTATGAGATAAAGTCTGGTGACAGACGGACGGACAGCGGAGTCTTAGTAACAGGGTCCCGTTTTTTACCCTTTGGGTACGGAACCCTAAAAAGTGTAGGAAAATGTATTATAGTTTTGAAAATATAGGTAAATCATATATATGTTTTTTTACATAATTAATTTCCAAATACTGAATTATACTATCCTACGCAGCATGTAATGTGAATTGTCATATAGTTATTATTTACCTTAGTATATTTTATGTCCACTTTCACCATTTTAATTTTTTAATAAACACGTGTTATCGCTAACAAGAACTGCCACTAAATAATACAAACAAACTTTAGTATTTATACCAACGCGACAACTATCAACAACATGATATCATTTTTATTATTACTAATGTAATTTTATTATCAATCATAATATTTTTTTGCTTGTCAATAGTTTCGGTCAATATTGGCTAAGAATTATACGGATTGTTTCGCATTTAACCGGTTAAAAAAATAATAAGCCAAGTGGTTTTTTCCTCCACCATAACTCACAAGAACTCTTCCAAATGACAGAAGAAACGTATAACTACATTTCATTACATTAAATTCATCCTAGATTTTTTTTTTACCACTAAGGTGGCAAATAAGCTTGCTTTTTTGAAATAAATTCGTAGTTGGGTTTACTTTTATTCTGTACCTTATCTTATTTGCCTTTATACGTCCCCACTATCGGGGCATGACTACCCCTAACCTTGGGCAAGGCCAATTAAGCCATTATTGATCTCGAGAGCCCGGTGTTGATTGACTTCACATATTATGTCTCTATGACGTTTGCAGTTTTCCTTTAAGAATTTTAAATTAGTTTTTTTGGTATTATCTTTTCGAATGACATTGTTGCAGCTGATTCTGAACTCTTGAGATGTACTTACAACAAAGGTTATGTACTGGTAACGATGACATTATAAGATAACGAAAAGAAAACAAAATGATAAACGAGTGCTGCAATATGTGTGAAATTCATTTTTTTGAAGTTCATCAATCCACATGACTTATGTAAAGTAATATTTTTTTGAGCAACAACAAAGTGACATAAATATTCACTGATAAATAATACCATTCGTTTTAAGAAGAAATCGCCTATTTAAAGAGCAGTATCTAATCCTATAACTTTCAACGAATTACTCTGACTATCTCGTACACTTTTACGTGTGACTAACCCTTTATCGGTCAAGTGCGGGGCGGATTCCACCCTTGGGTTCCGTTTACGTGATTTACGAACAAAAAAAAGTGTGCCGCTAAGCGGTCACCCATCCAATGACGGACCAAGCCCGAAGTTGCTTGACTTTGAATATTGTTTCTAACAAACAAACATGTTACTGTTTCTCTTAATAAACGCCAAATTTATTTTTTTATACCACTAAGGTGGTACAAACAAGTACCAAACAAGCTTACGGTCCGCCTGATGGTAAGCGGTCACCGTAGCCTATAGACGCTTGCAACACCAGGGGTATCACTTACGCGTTGCCGATCCTTCAGAAACCTAACAACTTCTTTCTTGAAGAACTGCATACTGTAGTCCTTGCAGAAAACCTTGGCAGGGAGCTCATTCCACAACTTAAGCGTTCGCGGGAGGAAGTTTCTCTGAAACCGCACTGTACGCGACTATTTAGGTTCTAAAGTGTGAGAATGAATTCCCTGCCGATGGCGAGCGGTGCGATGGTAGAAAGTAGCCGTGGGCATCATTTCAAACAATTCCTCAAAACACAACCCATTGTACAAGCAGTAGAACACACACAGGGAGGCAAAGTCTCTCCTCAGACTTAAGGGCTCGATACCGCAAGTGAGTTTGGAATCGTCGACAATTCTCACAGCCCGTCGTCGAACCGAGTCAAAAGGGCCAAGCTGGTATCCGGGTGCACCTGCCCAGAGATGGCAGCAGTACTCCATATGGGGCCGAACTTGCGACTTGTAAAGTAACAACCTTTGCCCCGACGTGAAGTACTGCTTCGCTCTGTTGAGTACACCAAGTTTTTTGGACGCCAGCTTCACCTTATCTTGTAAATGAGCTCGGAACTGAACATCGCTGGAGATGTCGACACCAAGGATCCCAATGCTCTTGGAGATGGAGTGGGGAGTGTTCTGGCATTGTGGGACTACAGTGAATGGAGTTTTCTTAGCGGTGAACGCGCACACATGTGTCTTTGTAGGGTTGAATCGGACCAAGTTTACCCGTCCCCAGTCAGAGACCTTGGACAGTGTGATCTCGATTTAGGATACAAGTTCTCCGCGGTTTTCCTCCACAACGGAACGAGGGATGTTTGCACGACCTGTGTAAAAAGCGTCTCCAGTACTGTCATCTGCATAGCAATGTATGTTGATGATGTCCAACATGTCATTGATATGCAGTAGAAACACCGTAGGAGACAGCACAGAGCCTTGCGGGACACCAGCATTAATGTCCATGCTATCAGAGCAACTACCGTCAACTACGGTTCGTATGTGTCTGCCGGACAAAAAGCTAGCCACCCATTTGCAGATGGCGCTAACACGGTTATTCAAGGTGGTATTGGCTCGGGCTCGTCTTACACTTGGCCGGTTTTTATTATTTGTTGTTATATTTTTGAGCTCACTCTATAACCACAACAAGTTTGAAGCTTTTTCTTCACGAAACAAACCCCAGGAATAATTCAATTCGACGGCGTCATTGTTGTATTTTACTTCATATCGCATTTGCTATTTACTTCCCGATGCGATCACAGCTCTTGCCATTAATATTACGAGTACAAAGACGTTTATTAATAAGTATTAGGTCCTTACATATGAAATTGATGTTTTATAGAACTGGCCACTTTGATCTCAAGAAGCCGGTGTTTGGTTATGAATTCCAAATTAAAATTTATTTCAATTTTAAGCTTGTCTATTGGTGTTTCGAATGTAATAATTCATTTGTTTTCGCGTCATTTAATTTTGCTTTGACATCGTTCTTTGCTCAATATGGAAAACATAAAATATCGCATTATTTTCGAATACGATTTCCATCGTGGCACTAGCGCTGCAGAAACAGCTCGCAGGATTAATGATGTGTATGGAGAAGCCACTGTAAAAGAAAACACAGTACTTTTTTTGGTTCCAACGCCTTTGTTCTGGAAATTTTGACCTCCAGAACAAACCTCGTGAACAGCCATAGCCGGATCCATCTCATATCACATTAGAGTTAGCTGCAGGCCTCGTTGTGAGTGACAAAACCATTTTGAATCGTTTGAAACAAATTGGAAAAGTGAAAAACTTGAAAAATGGATACCGCATGAACTACGTGAAGCAAACCAACAAACACGCGTCGACGAGGGGATTTTGAATTGTATCGTTACTTGTGATGAAAAATGGATCCTATACGATAATCAGAGTCGCTCATCACAATGGTTAATCCAGGAGAAACGGCTAAATCCTGCCCCAACCGAAAGTTAACTTCAAAAAAAAGGTACTGGTTTGTGTCTGGTGGACCAGCGCTGGTGTCATCCACTACAGTTTCCTTAGATCTGGTCGGACGATTACGGCAGATCTGTATTGCTGACAATTGGAATCCATGATGGAAAAGCTAGCCGTTAAATAGCCGAGATTGGTCAACCGCTCCAGCCCACTGCTGCTTCAGGACAACGCTAGACCACACACTGCACAACAGACGGTGGTGAAACTAGAAGAGCTAGGATTGGAATGTCTCCGTCACCCACCATACTCCCCGGACGTTGCACCAATCGATTACCATTTCTTACGGATTTTGGATCATTTCCTAATTGGAAAAAAAAAACAATTCAGATAAGACAGTTCAAAACACCTTCAAAAATTTTGATGAACTCCCTATAAAATGGCAAAAGTGCATAAATTATTGATTAAATAAAAAAAATGAAAAAAATATTTAGTTTTGCTTTTTCCATATAAAACATCAATTTCATATGTAAGGACCTAATATTAGTTATTAATGGCACAGTATGTTGTTATACCATAATGTTATAGACGGTCTACAAAAAAAAAACTCCTCAAAACTCTTGGCATCCCTCTACTATAGGGTCTTCATAAGACTGTATCCATAGTAGTGTTTCTGGTTTCTCGACCTTTTTTAGTTCTCGAGGCACGAGAATTTTCGACGAGGATATCTCGAGTATGTCGAGAAATTTTCAAAGACTTGTTGATTAATAAATGCAATTTATGGTAACTTAAAATATACCATTTGATTTGATTGATCCCATTATCAGTCTAATTTGTAATAGAGCAAAAATTTGATGAAAACATCTTGTTTCGTTACAATTTTCAAAATTTCTCGACATTTTCGAGATATCCTGGTGGAATAAATTGAACAAACTATACTCGGCTGGTCTATATAAAAAGTACAGAGTAGGGTAGTACGTACTTAACTTTTTTATAATTATTGTGTCCCAAATGTACAACATTCTTTAATTAACTAAAATATAATTAGTAAAATCAAATCAACACAATTTCTAGTACATATTTAGACAACTATAAAATATTGTTTAACAAAACAGATATTTATCTACCTACTTAAACTAAAAATGCCTTTTATATTTAATAGCAGCATGCACGTGTTTTAATTACCTAAAACTCGGAATTGATTTTTTTGAATTTTTGATGCGTTGAGTTTTGTTTTCAGTCTCGACTTAAGACAAATTTCTTGAGCAAAAACCCTAAACCTTAGATATTACAGCCGAAACATTAATTTCGTTTGGCTGTAATAACCTTGCTACTAAGAAGGTCATTGTTTAGAAGTGACCGTATATTCTAAATAGAATAAACTGATATGTTTGTGTATTATTCGCATAGTTGGTTGTTGACTTCATGACAGCTTTGCCCTGTCCTTACTTACACACACACACACTTTTATCTATTGTGTTGTTTTTAGGATGTGCCAATATTTTGTAGTCACACTAAACCGCAATGCTACTAACTAAAAGCGCTTTGTCAGTTTTTTATTCCTTTTGGTATAATTATAATACTCTTTGCGTATTACGCAATAAAAACAAATTTGTCTAAAATATTATTATTTATTCGGGCTCAAAGATTCAAGATATGAAACCAAGAAGTAAACGGCTCATAGCAATTATTATTCACTAGCTTTTTTCTGCAGCTCCACCCAAGCTAAATCGGTAATTGGCATGGGATTCTCATAGCACAGTATATGGAAGTTTGCTATATCTGTGTGTGGTTATAGTTCGTTCACGAGGAATTCGGTTATGGTTATTTTCTCGGGAATAATTTTTTTTTGTATTTTCCAGGGGAGGACAAATAATCAAACTTACAAATTCACTTTCGCATTTTTTTTATTAGTTTGGCTGGACTAAGCTCCGTCGCAATATGGCACTTCATATGCACTTTATGTAGTGTAAGCCATTGTCTGCCGCTTTCCGGTGTCGAACTCATCTCGGCCCTTTATGATACCACTCGTATAGAACTCGCACACATTTACGCGTATACACACGTCATGGATTTTCGTAGTGACAGTAGTCACGATTATCGCCGTTTTTGTATGAAGTGTCCAAGTTCTATTATTTTAATATAACGTAGTCCGTTTTACTTAAAAAAAAAATCGTACCGAGGAAAATTGGTTGGCGGAATAGGCGGGTAGTTTGAAAAAATGAAAACACTGCAGCATTTTAAGACAGCTGCCTATCAGTTGACCAGGTCCGGAACGTGGGAAGTTATCAAAGTCATCAAGCTGTATGTACTTAGTGGATATCACCGAGGAGTTTTTTATACCACCAAGGTGACTATGGACATTTGCAACACCAGAGCATAACTCGCGAGTTAACGACCCTATAAAAAATAATTAAGTACTTCGTTCTTGAAAAATCCTACACTAGTCCCTAAAGAAAACTCGGCAGGCAGTTAATTCCACAACCTAAGACTATTTATATTAAAAGTTGAGGATGAATTACCTGCCGATAGTTAGCTGCGAAATAGTATGTAGCCATAAGCATTATTTTCATAAATGTTTAATAAACAACCCATTCCACAAGCGGTAGAACATGCTTAGGGAGGCAAAGTCTCTGCTTAGACTTAAAAGTTCGATATCGTAACGATACGAGTCGTAATGTTACAACATTCAGCAGTGGCAATTGATAAGGCAAGATGATGACGATGGTAGAGAATCAATGTGTAAGAAAATTTTCACTTTTTTAATTGCTGTCTTTTACTTTTCTAGGTTTAGATCCAGCTCGACCTCTAGTCTCGTCATACGGTTCGCGGCTGTTTCGGCTGGGTCGAGATGATGCACACGTGGTCCAGGTGGTCCATACCAACGCTGGTTTCCTCGGAGAAAGTGGGCTCGTTGGACATGCGGATTTCTGCTTCAACGGTGGCCGAACGCAACCAGGGTGTAAAGGACATCTGATGCGTAAGTACCTACATCTTTGTATTACGTGATTCGATTATGAAAGTAGGTGCAGATTGTATCGCCGTACAAACTCCTACATCTATAGTCTCATAAATTTTTTTTTAACACATTTGCTATAAAAGTGGCTATTACTGCATTGCCTTTATGTCGATAATACAGTTTATAAAACTCGCGTGTCTTTTACTATTAATTATAATTCCAGCAAAATAAGGTGCGCGAAAAAAATTTTAGGAAAATCAAGCACCATTTTTGACAATTATTTATGTAGATAACCAAACTTGTAATCTAGGGACATTGCACACTCAGCTTCACTACTGCCTCGCCTATAGCGGCTCGGGCTTAAATCCTTTCTCGTGTGTAATGACCAACTTCTTCTTCTTCTTCTTCTTTCTTCGATTTGGAGACCAGATTTCGCATTATTGCATATCATTTCTCTAGAGTCATGTGTAAATATAGTCCTGTGCTTATATCTAAGTTTGGCGAAGCGCCATATTCAAGTTTTATCGCGGCGGTATCACGCGTCCTCGTTTACATGTCCCAAGATAGGGCGGAAGTTTTGTTGCGGATCCTTCAGAAATTGCACATCATGTCCTGCTTATTTCTTCATAATTCGCTATTCATGAGCCTTCAGTGCACAATTCTTAACACGCTTTCGTAAAAAAATGCTAATATATACACATCGAAACACACTAAATGAATTTAGAGAAATTAAACACGAAAAAACACCACTCCTTCTTAAGATTTGCGCCAAAACTCAATGACCAACTTAACTCACTTATACACGAGTATCATCATGTAATAACACAGATTACATATACGAACATAATGGCTTCTTTGCCTCGATAAATATATCCCTTCAACATTTTTTTTAAATATGATTAGACACAAAAGTATAATAAAATTAAAAAAAAACCTAAAGTCCCGTCGACTTTAAATTTGTAACTAACATTCGTTTAGGAGGTAGGGCACTGCAAGTACTCGCTCGAATAAGCCACCCGAAGAACTAAAGCAGGGCACAGCGAGTACTTGCTCGAATGAGCGGCCCGAACTGGGGAAGTACCTCCACCTTACAGAAAATCGCGGCCATAATAACACTAACATTGAGTAGTGTTCCTGGTGAGTAAGGTTGCCAGAGCTCTTTGAGGATTCGCTGCGCGGACAGCGGAGGACCGGCGGTGCTTGTTGCTGTCATGCTCGGCGTGCTGGTTCGGCGGTCAGGGAGACTTGATGAAACGGCTGACCGCTGGCCGCCCGCAGGTTGAACGGGATCCCGAACCCAGGGATCACTTAACTTCCGGCCTCCGGAAGTGGTAGTCGTGCCGGAGAAGGAGACTGGAGTGGACCCGGCTACTACAACAGAGGGGGATCAGGGGCCCTTCCGCCCGCCGTGCCAGCAACCGTATCATCTGTGGCGAGCTTCGGCAGTCTTAGAACCGCACCTTTTGTCCTCCAATCTGTCTGTGCAGTGAATCCTCATCCTTAGTCTTAGTAACTTTTTTTGTATATTATGGCCATGAGAACGAAAAAGAAAAGAATTTGTACAGCGGCTACTCCATCCACATATAATGTGGATTTTTGCAACATCAGGGGTATTCATGCAAATCTTAACGCAGTCCACCACCATCTCGAAACTGCGCAGCCGACCATTCTTTTTCTAACGGAGACGCAGATATCCTGCCCGGCCGACACATCATACCTTCACTATCCCGGCTACAAACTCGAACACAATTTTATGAGTCGTGCCTTTGTATTAATGTTGGTCCGGGAGGATATCTGCTGTCGCCGCCTTCATAGCCTTGAAGACAGGGACCTGTCGATATTGTGGGTGCGCGTAAATTACGGTGGCCACACTCGTATCTATGCGTGCCTATACAGGTCTCAGAGCGGTGACACGGACGTAACTCGCCTCTTCACTTACCTGAGTTTGACGACTGACAAAGTTCTAGAGCAATATCCCACACCAGAACTAGTTTTGGGAGACTTTAACGCCCACCATCGCGAGTGGCTCAGTTCTCGAACCAATAACTATGCTGGAATATCTGCTCATGAATTTGCTCTGACCTATGGATTCTCTCAGCTGGTACTTTCTCCAACGAGAATACCAGATATAGAGGAACATACGAGCTCCTTACTGGACCTTCTGCTGACTACTCGTCCGGACGGATACTCCGTCTCAGTGGATGCGCCTCTTGGCTCCTCGGACCACTGTCTCGTTCGGACTCAAGTGTCATGCACACAACCCGATCCTTCTGGGCCAACTAATTGGCGTCGTGTGTGGCACTATAAGTCGGCAGACTGGGATGGATTGCGTGAATTTTACGCATCGTACCCGTGGAGGCAGATCTGCTTTAACTCAGAAGATCCTGACGTCTGCGCAGCCGCAGTCACTGAGGCAATCCTTGCTGGTATGGAATGCTATATTCCTAACCCGCGAGTAGCTGCCGGCGTCAAAAAACGACCGTGGTTTAATAGGTCTTGCAGAAAAGCTAAAATTCTTAAGCAAAATGCATATGAGGCTTGGACCACGGCTCGTTATAATAAGGATCCGAATATTTCTGAGTTAAAACGCAAATTAAATGCTGCCTCGAGGTTCAGTAAGAAAGCAACTGCCAGAGCAAAATTCCAATTCATCGGCAAAATAGGTGGGCAACTTGCGAGCTATCCTTCTGGGAGTCGTGCTTTCTGGTCGCTTGCCAAAGCTGCCGAAGGGAACTTTTGCCAGTCGTCGTAACCACCACTGCTAAAGACCGATGGTGACTTGGCCCATAGTGCTAAAGAGAAAGCCGATCTACTGGGCAGTCTCTTTGCCTCGAACTCGAACATGAACGATGAAGGCGCTGTACCACCTACTATACCGTGGTGCGGTAAGACCATGCCGGAAATCTCCATAACGCAGCGGGAGGTCAGGCGGGCATTGCTTTCTCTAGACGTTCATAAGTCGAGTGGGCCAGACGGTATACCAGCAGTGGTGCTTAAGCAGTGTGCTCCTGAGTTATGTCCTGTACTCACGCGCCTCTTCGCGCTTTTCTACTACACAAGGCAATTTCCGTCTTCATGGAAGACTGCGAATGAGCAAGCGGTGCCCAAAAAGGGCAATAGATCAGATCCACCGAATTACAGGCCTATCGCTATTACCTCTCGCCTCTCCAAGGTGATGGAGCGTGTGATCAACACACTGCTTCTAAGATACCTAAAGAAAACACGATCTGGTCAGTGACCGTCAATATGGCTTTTGCCACGGTCGCTCGACTAGTGACCTTCTAGTGTATCTCACACACCGATGGGCACTATCCATTGAGAGTCTGGAGGAGGCATTGGCATGTAGCCTGGACATGGCGAAGGCGTTCGATCTGGTCTGGCACCGGGGTCTTCTATCGAAGTTGCCATCTTACGGAGTGTCCGAGGGTTTGTGCCAATGGGTGGCTAGCTTTTTGTCCGGCAGACGCATACGAACCGTAGTTGACGGTAGTTGCTCTGATAGCATGGACATTAATGCTGGTGTCCCGCAAGGCACTGTGCTGTCTCCTACGCTGTTTCTACTGCATATCAATGACATGTTGGACATCAACAACATACATTGATATGCAGATGACAGTACTGGAGACGCTTTTTACACGGTTCGTGCAAACATCCCTCGTTCCGTTGTGGAGGAAAACCGCGGAGAACTTGTGTCTCAAATCGAGACCACACTGTCCCAGGTCTCTGACTGGGGACGGGTAAACTTGGTCCGATTCAACCCTACAAAGACACAAGTGTGCTCGTTCACCGCTAAGAAAACTCCATTCACTGTAGTCCCACAATGCCAGAACACTCCCCACTCCATCTCCAAGAGCATTGGGATCCTTGGTGTCGACATCTCCAGCGATGTTCAGTTCCGAGCTCATTTACAAGATAAGGTGAAGCTGGCGTCCAAAAAACTTGGTGTACTCAACAGAGCGAAGCAGTACTTCACGTCGGGGCAAAGGTTGTTACTTTACAAGTCGCAAGTTCGGCCCCATATAGAGTACTGCTGCCATCTCTGGGCAGGTGCACCCGGATACCAGCTTGGCCCTTTTGACTCGGTTCAACGACTGGCTGTGAGAATTGTTGACGATTCCAAACTCACTTGCGGTATCGAGCCCTTAAGTCTGAGGAGAGACTTTGCCTCACTGTGTGTGTTCTACCGCTTGTGCAATGGGTTGTGTTCTGAGGAATTGTTCGAAATGACGCCCACGGCTACTTTCTACCATCGCACCGCTCGCCATCGGCAGGGAATTCATTCTCACACTTAAGAACCTAAATGGTTGCGTACAGTGCGATTTCAGAGAAACTTCCTCCCGCGAACGCTTAAGTTGTGGAATGAGCTCCCTGCCAAGGTTTTCTGCAAGGATTACAGTATGGAGTTCTTCAAGACAGAAGTTATTAGATTTCTGAAGGGTCGGCAACGCGTAAATGATACCCCTGGTGTTGCAAGCGTCCATAGGCTACGGTGACCGCTTACCATCAGGCGGACCGTAAGCTTGTTTGCCACCTTAGTGGTATAAAAAAAAAAAGCTTAGTAAAAATAAAAGTTTATTTCATTTTTCAGTTTTTAGTTGTTTTCGCTGATTTGATTTTTTCTAATTAAATAAGACAACAACAAATTTAGCAGAATTTTATTATCCTACACTGCCTTCCATTTCCATCATCAGATCCTTTAGGTCTCCATCACAATTACATATGTGTGCTTAGTTTCAAAATACTCGTAATCGGCTTACAGGTGGATAATAACCCTCCTTTTGCTTCGCCTTAGTCGGTTAATGATACATCCTCTATTTTTTACCCTTAGTTTTTCAAATTAAAATGGGATCAGCTTAGAGGTATTCCCTATCCAACAAAAAAAAAACATCAAAGTCGGAGTGCTCTGTACAAATTTATGCCCGGCATCTATAAAAAATATAAATATACACAATCAAATTGAGAACCACATCCTTTTTCTTTCGTCTGTTAAAATTGAGAAAATATTTAGTATTACATATTGAGAATGTGGAACTGATAGATCAATTGCAATGAAACTTGCATCCTAGTGTATGTAACTGCTTGTACAATGCGATGTGTTCTTAGGAATTTTTCGAAATGATGCCCACGGCTACTTTTTACCATCGCACCGCTCGCCATCGGCAGGGAATTCATTCTCACACCTTAGAAACGAAACGGTCGCGTACAGTGCGTTTTCAGAGAAATTTCCTCCCCCAAATGCTCGGGTTGTGGAATAAGCTCCCTGCAAAGGTTTTCTCTAAGGACTACACTATTGGGTTCTTTAAGAAAACAGTTATTAGATTTTTGATGGGTCGGAAACGCGCGAGTGATACTCGTGGTGTTGCAAGCGTCTATAGGCTATGGTGACTGCTTACCATCAGGCGGACTGTAATCTTGTTTGCCACCTTAGTGGTACATAGAAAAAAAAAACTTAAAGTTAGAAGAAAACTTCAGCCGCTGGCAAAACCTAGTTTATTATATTTTACTATTTTTCATATTGTCATTTAACGGCAGGTATATCACGATGCAGTCACTTCATGAGCTCATGCTACTTCGCAGCCAGCGTTCGTCGCCGCATACACATGGTGGGAGTTCCGTGTGATTCCACTTGTCCTAAGGAACGTGGAAGGTGGGGGATTACCAGGGATAGGCGGGCAATACGGCTAGGAGACGATACCCCTGCCACGTAAGTTCTTGAGAACCTACAAATTAAATTTTAAATGCTGGTTTCAGACCTCCCTCGTGCTACTTACTTGACAATTATTTGATAATTTTCAACCCATTTTAGGTTGTTTACTGTAGGTTTCTTCCTTTACTTTAGGATCTGCTCGTAGTGTCTCTTCGAGGCTAACCCTATACGTACCTATGTAATATATTCTTATACAAGGTTTGTTAGAAAGATGAAACTTGTTAACGAATTCCTTCACACGATTGACAATATTTGACGGTTCACATGGGGGAGGTATGCTACATAAAAACAAATAAAAATAATTGGCATGTGTATTACAACTTTATTTTTAGTAGCTTACTAACTTATTTATATTACTAAGTTACTACGGATTAAATACTTGTTAGTTGTTTAACAAAGTATTGTATTATTACTTTAAATAGTTAGGTTTCTTGCCAGCTCTCTTTGGCAGATACTAACATTGTTTGATAATTAAAGATATAGTTATAGATAGTTTGTAGATTGTATTGACGATTTAAAAGTATTCTCAGGAACCTACTTGAATAAATATTGTTTGATTTGGTTAGTTAAAAGTATTATTTTAAGCCCCATTAGCATTTCGTTGACCAATTTACTATAAAATATATTAATAAGATTGTTGATTTTCAGGTCACGAGGAATGTATTGCGTAAAACTGGATCACAATGAAGAATGTCCATTCGACTGAAAAACGGGCAGTTTGTGTTGTATCACGCTTTATTTATTGTATTGTAATTTTATTAATTAATAATGTAAATATCAAATAAATATCGAACTTATTTACGATTTTTTTATGCAATACAATTTATTTACTTTTAGGTACAAAAGTTGTGTAAAGAGTTGTACAGGAAAAATTACATTCTTCACTGTAAAATACAGATAGAAACGTGAGGTTTCCATACAAGAATGTACCCCCGTAGTACTTTTGTGCCACTTCTTCGATGTTGACATGGTTAACATAGCTCCCCTTAAAATAAAAAAAAAATGTTAAATAGGCGCTGAAGTCCTTATTAATAACAAATCTAACTATAAAATATTTACCGTTTTTAGCAGCAGCAAAGAAGAATAATATAATATAATTTCTAAGGTTCTCATAGATGTAGTATAATAAATGTTATTAAAATGAATTATTCAAAAATACATGCGATGTACAAATAAATATATATTTGTTAATTTTTGCTGTTCTGTGTGGTGGTGTGTCACCTTACTGGTGTTTTTCTTTTTTAATTTAACTTTGAATTCATTGTGTCTTTCTAAAGAGTGGTCAAATTTGTAAGGCTATTGCGCACATATTGCGCAGTTCAAGAAAGATTACAAAACTCGAAGTCTTTGGTCCCTAGAAGCACACGAAGGATCTATAAAATAAAAATATTGAATTGTCTTAAAAAAAATCGAACATAATAAACATTCTCGCAACAACTTGGGTGAATAATTATATCGCAATAAAAATCTATTGTTTGCTACGATAGTAGTAGGAATTAAAGTAGCGTTTGACAACACTGGTTAGATGCCCCGGTCTGATATTTAAATTCTTTATAGGTCCATTTTCGTTTACTTTAAAAGTCTCTAAAAACTTAAAATGGGTACAGTTGCAAGCCCTCTAAATTAGTGCGTGGCCGTTTTATACTTTTAGTATAATCATTTCGGTCCTTTGTAACCCTCGCTCCGCTCGGGATTCTACTCTAACATCCTTCGCTGCTCTCAGGATCCAACTTAGAATTTCGAATTGAATTCCTTTTTTTTTTCACTTGTTGTATAATCTACTATTGTTTTCCTTTTGCGGCAATCATGTTCAAAAATGAAAATTGAATTTCGTTCGGTTATTAAATATTTCTCTCTGAATTTTCTGTTTTTTTCTACAAAATGTGTTTTTGAAGAACCGCAATCTACTTGAAAGACAATGCTCCGCCTTCTTCTTCAGTAACTTACTGCTGGACGGAATTTTAATTCGGTAGAAGTAACAAGTGTTAAACATTTCCAAGCAGAATTTATCAATTATTGACGAATACCTTGAATCTTTTCGACTACGTTACAAAACCATTTTGACCCGGAAACGAAGAACCAAATATGTTGTGAATGTAATAATTATATATATATTATATATATATATACGGAAACAAATAGATATATATTTTTCTTTTGTAAATACATTCATATTATACATAAATACACCCAGACTCAAGAGAAACAAATGTTTATTATCACATAAATGTTTGTCCAGTGCGGGAATCGAACCCACACCCTCTGCGCAGCAGTCAGCCACACTACCAACTAAGCTGCAACAAGATCTTTCCCGCTAGCCAAGACAGTCTCTGGCTCTCCTGAAAAGATAATGCCCTCTGTCTTCTACGATGCGGAAGATATCATAATGATTTATTATTTAACTAAAGGACAGACAATAGCAGAAGATTATATCGCAAATAATAAACGACGTGGAAAAGTAAAAAAACAGTGTCATTTGTGGCGCGTGGATTGTTTATATCCTCTAGTGTAAACATAATAGCTCAATGTAAATAACACACTATATAAAGGCAATATTATAATATGCACTTACTTTTGAAATAACACACTTTTTCGTAGCATTATACAAAATCCCCATAATTGGAGTCAAGAACAAATGATTACATGGATTATTCGTTTGTAGTCTCACAAGTGGCTTTTTGTCTGCTGATAAAACAAGGATCTTAACCTGAAAACAATCAATCCTAAAAAATCTATTTTTTTTTATTTAGATTAATTTAAAATTGAAGGGGAATTTTATTTTCGGTAGGTTTATGTGGTAAAAATGCGCCACAAAACCTTGGCATGGAGCTCATTCCATAATCCAAGCGTTCGCGGGAGGAAGTTTCTCTGAAACTGCACTGCACACGACCATTTAGGTTTTAAAGTGTGAAAATTAATTCCCTGCCGATGGCAGCGGTGCGATGGTAGAAAGTAGGGTATCATTTCAAACAATTCTTCAGAACACATCCTATAATATAAGCACTAGAACACACACAGGGAACGAAAAGACGGGAATTGAACCCACGCCCCTGGTTTCTGAAGGCAGGTCATTACCGACTGATATATTCTTATATATATTAATACTATATAATAAAATGATGATAGATACCTATATTTAAAATTATAGAATACTAGACGATCCTTGGGGATTCACCTGCGGAAAAATCTAATCCTGTTGGAACTTTAGGTCGGGATTAAAGTAATCTTTTTGTTACTCGGACCCTACCTAGCCCTCAGCTATCTCTGCCAAAACTCAAGTTGATTGAAGCACCGGACGTTAGGAATAGTGTCCCGCAGAAAAAAAAAATCAATGGAAACTTTCGATCAGGATAAAAAAAATTATTAAAGTAAAAGTATTTAATATTATTTTTTTGTCTTTCTAGCTACCCAAAATTTCGATTATTTATACATTTTTTTTTAAATGTTGCAACGTTTAGAAAAAGTGCATTTCAAACCACGACATTAAAACGGCTTTATAAACACTCCCAGTCCAAACGCCAATTGTTTCAAACATACGTTATTCATAAGTTAAGAGATATCTGGAATATTTCTCATTTTGTACGAGGCGTAGTTCGCCTGTATTTTGGTCTATCACCGAAACCAATAGAGCAATCAAACTTTCATGGAGTAAATCCGGAATATAGTAGTTTTTAAAACTTAATCTCTTGGAAATGTAGTATAGTATAGAACAAATAAGTCTCGTGGAAATGTAACAACAATTTCACCAGTAAAAATATATTTCCGTTGGAACTCTCGATTGAGATATTAAAAATTTATCCTACGTATTTTCTATTTCTAATACTCCGTGCGACATTAAGCAACAATAAATGATCAGAATTTATATATATATTAGCAAGGATTAGTATCAGGATTTTTGTGTTGCGTTCTTACTTTTGTAGGTGCTGTCTTTTGATGGACATCGACTTGGTAGAACAAACTCACATTGCTCTCAACGTAGGCAGTTACTGTTGCACAGCTTTTGAGCTTAGGACCCTTACACACGTCGGCCTTCCTTAAAATTAAGTCAAAAGGACCCTGAAAATAAGTCAGTCATATTAATATGTAATAATTAGAAGTTGATGATTTTTTGGGTTGTGATATTTCACAATATTGAGGACGAAAACGATGTTATAGATTTTACCCGCGACTCCAACTTCATGTCAACCTATAACCTAACCTCCAATCCCCCGATCGACCTCGACACGGTCGTAAAACTATAGTTAGGCGGCCTTGGCACGTACTAACGGCCCCAGATGACGATCTCGCTGTCCGGATAGCGAGATTAGTCTCAACGACCTCCCCGAATAGGGCCTCCCTCCAAACACGACGCCGACGTCCCCGGGTTCGTCGGCGTCCACAAGGATACACGAGGTATCAAAGAGTGCCGGGGCGCTTCTCGCTCACTCAATCGCAACCGCACCCGCGTAACGGGGAACTCCCCTCCTGGCGGTGACTCACCTTCGGGTTCGAGACTCACGCCGGTCGAAGGGACGCCCCCGAGAGCGACAACCCAAACCGAGGCTCCCCCATGGGAAGCCTTTGAGCGTTGGGCGCTATATGGGCTGAGGCTCCTTCAGAGTCTCGCCACAAAAGCTCGGTAACGGCACTCTCGTCACACCGATGTGACAGTAATTTTTATTTATTTTATCAGTAACGGCACTCACGTTACAACGGTGTGACAAGTCATTTTTATTCGTTTTATCAGTAGCGGCACAAGAAGCTTATATGGATTTCACATCCTCTCGTCTTTTTGAGCGGCACTCTCGTCACACCGGTGTAACAAGTCTTTTTTTTAGGCGTCAAAAGCGATTTATTTTAAAACTTATTATATAACTTATATATTTAACAATTATATTTTAAAAGAATATGTTTTTTACATCACCTGCTTGAAAATGTCCAATTACATGTTGTGCAAACATATAACCTAAAATATATTTCATTTAACGTGATTTCAATTTGGAACCTTAACATAGCGATAACGAAAACCAAACATTCGTATGAAAACTAATTTGTTTGACACCAGACTTATTATTGTCTTGCAGATGGTGTTAAAAGTAGAGTACAAAAATATTGGGTTCTCCGACAGAATATCGAGATCTAAGACAAGTAAACTTAATTTTTAGCACTTTCTTGTGATTATTAAAGAATAATCCGGAATCATTCGTTACGCTCGAGGTTAAATTTGGTGCTCGTGACGTAAAACACTGCTTTATCCCCTTAGTGAATAATATACTATCAACTTCAGAAAATCTTAAGATTTGACATTCAGGATACTCCGAACAGTTCTAGAAGCTTTTTAGTATGGAAATTTCTGTGATGTAGAAACGTCATGCGTAAACATTATATGTTCCATTTGTAAAAAAAAATTAGCGTAAAACCGGCCGAGTACGAGTTTGGCTGGCGCACCGAGGATTCCGTGCAACCTTATTATATGCTGTTGTATAGTATGTTGAACAGTTATATTAACTGTCTTGGCGCAAGTGGAAGGCCTAAGTCGCGTCCTTTGACTCACATAAGCGAAAATACGGATGATTGGAAGGGTTTAGTCAGGCTTACCATCACTTCTGGAAGTTGATTAATAAGTAGATTGCTGTTTGGTCTACAATACCTTATACTTATAACACACCTTTTGTACACTTATTTAATTTAATTTCTGACTAGAATCATCACAGGTGTCGCTTGTAAGAATTAATAATCTTTTCAGAATACTACACATCCATACTAATATTATAAATGCAAAAGTAACTCTGTCTGTTTGTTACCTCTTCACGCTTAACGGCTGGACCGATTAATAATTTGGTATGGAGATAGGATAGGTCCCGGGGCAGCCCATAGGCTACTTGAAAACGTCAAGTGAGAGTCGGTTTTTTTTTGTATTTGAGGTGTTGCCGTTAAAATCTTATACCGAATTTGCGAAGGGCGGGTGAAAACGCGGGAAAAGCTAGCTAGCTAGCTAGCTAGCTATTTATTGGTGGCCGGAAGAAAAACCATATTGCGATATAATTTAATGTTTACGTTTACGTTTTAATGTAACGCCATTAAATGGCAACTTTTGTTACTAAAAGTACTTATATCTGAATATTGTTTTTCCATCATGAGATCTAATTTCACATGCCTTAATTTTTAGTTTTTGTTTTTTTTCTATATTTGTGATGTTAACATCTTGCTTCTTGCCAAATTTCATGATTGTAAAGCAACGGGAACTACCCCATAGGTTTGGATTTATTTATGTCACAATATGCGACCAAAATGACTGTATTTTGGGTATATTATATTGTATTGACTTAGAAGCTTGATATTTTTACAGGTTTAAGTGACCGTTGACTTTAGTATTTGATGTAAATTTCTACTTGATACTTCCACGCGCTCGTGAGTAAAAGGGTCTTGACAGACGTATTATAAGTTTTCTGTTCTGTTGTGTCAACTTTCATGAGTCCAGGACAACAGGAAGTAAGTATAAGTTTCGATTTGTTTGTGAAAGACAAAATATGTGTCAAAAATTGCCGTATTTTGGCCGTATATTTTATTGGGCTGACTTAGAAACTTGATTTTTGTACACCTTCAAGGGAGCAAAGACCTTTGTATTTGATATTAATTTTAACTTGATACCTTAACGCGTTCCTGAGAAAAAGTGTGCATACAGACATACATACTAAGACATACATACTAATAACAGAGTGATCCTATATTGGCTCCTTTTTTCTTTTCGCGGTACGGAACCCAAAAACACTGACTCTTCCCTACCTATTTTAATAACTGCGTTTTCGAATCGCTGCTTTCTGACCAGCGGAAGTAGTTAGTATAAAGTGGATACTTTTTACGCATAAAAGCTATTATTTATGTTTTGGTTGGCTGGAAAAATTAATACGTGTTCCAACATTCATTGGATAATTTTGTTTTGATTAATAATTTGGAATAGTGAATTAAACAATAAAATTTCAAGATCATTCAGTGCGATCATATACCTACGTATTTTAGAATGGCTGTCAAAAACGAGCACAAACTGTTTCATTTAAGCATTACTTAGTCCGTCAACGGTATAAATATGTGTAAAAATAAACGATAAAAACTGCTTCAATGTGGCATTCAAATCAGACAGCAATGTTCTTTAGAAGGAACGTATCTTTTTAACTGCCGAAAAACAATGTTTAAATAAACCCTAAAGTAAGAAATCCCTAAAATATTATTGTTTTTATCTATGTACAACTGAAAACTGTGATTCCTTCGACATGTGTTTCATTCCACTTTAACAATTTGCAGTCCTTTTTGTAAGATAATGCGGCACTCTTAAGTTGATCGACATTCAAATGTCACCTGTACCCTCATAGATTAAAATATAGTTTGTTTTTATTGTAAAATACTGATACCGGATTTAAAATGGTGTATCTGCATCAAGTACATAGATAGGAGAGTGTTGAAACTGTTAATTATTTAAATACTAAGTTCGTAATGCTATTTTTATAACTCACGTAGTCTTGTGACTTGTACTGCTGATTTGCCATTATTATAAAATTTATGTGAATGTAAATTGTCGAAATTATAAAGATGTGTCTATACATGACTTTCGGTCAAACTAATGAATAAACTCCTATGTAGTTAAACCAAAAAGAATTGTTATAGTTAATTGAACGGAACAAAACCATGGATAGTATTATATAAACTGTGACCATGGGAACTAGAACCTACGGTAATAATATAAAAGCCTTGGACACAGTGCCGTTTTCTGCGTTTTTGTTGACGTCATTATTTTTATTAAGGTTCCGTACCCAAAGGGTGCCAACGGAGCCGTATCACTAAGCTTACGCTGTCTGTCTGTCCGACCATTAACGGGCCTTAACCCTAACCTTTTAAACCGGAATAGGTAGAAGCCTTAAATTTTCACAGAATTTGTGTTATAATGGCGTAACAAAAACTAACTAAGAATATTAATACTATTTTCAAAAAGTAAAAATTTAAGAGGGTTCTCTATACAAGAAACAGTTTTTTTATTGTTTTTGCTCTATCGTATAAATAGAAATACATACAAACTTGAAACTTGCAGTAAAAATAGTGTTATATAACTTATTATATGTTGGTGTATATTATTAAAAATACTACATATTTGCGGTCTTTGCAAATTTTCCTTTATCTGTGCAATAAAGCGTTGCTTCGTACCAAATTTCAAGATTCTGAGTTCACTGGAAGTATCCTGTAGGTTTTGATTCCCTTGCTAGTTTCGAAAATTTGCGTAAATTTGCTGCATAAACGGCTGTATCTTTTGATTGCGTTGGCTTAGAAGTTTGATTTTTTCACAGCTCTAAAGGACAGTAGACCTGAGTATTTGATATAAATTTTAGCTTGATACCTTCACGCGTTCCTGAGATAAACGGTCTTGAAAGACGGACAGACGGAAGGGCAACAAAGTGATAATATAAGGGTTCCGTTTTTTTCCTTTCGAGGTACAGAACCCTAAAAATCGTCCAAGAGTGAGACGGGCCTGAGCCATCTCCATCTTAAGCTACCATATCAGCTATCCAACGATTATTAAGAGAAATAGTTAGTATGCTTTTTTTTGTTGAAAACGATATTCAAAGTTAAGCAACGTCGCGGATTGGTCATTCATTGGATGGGTGAACGCTTGGCGGCAAACATTTTGTTTTTGTTTGTGTTCGTATATTACGTATATGGTGGTACGGAACACTCGGTGTGCGAGTCAGACTTGACCGGTTTTAATTATAGTATAAGTTTGTATGACAGTATGCGTACTCACTAAAGCTGTGTTTTTGCACTTTATATTTAACACTATGACTATGATACATTTAAACTTTGTTTTATGTTTATGAAAAACCATGTATAAGGTTAAAGCACACTTGACGCTCCAGCGACACCCTACCAGCGCCTCATCAACTCGAACAGTTAAGCACACTTGACGCTCCGGCGACACCCTACCAGCGCCTCATCAACTCGAACAGTTAAGCACACTTGACGCTCCGGCGATACCCTACCAGCGCCTCATCAACTCGAACAGTTAAGCACACTTGACGCTCCGACGACACCCTACCAGCGCCTGCTCAACTCGAACAGTTTAGCATTATTTGTATGAAACGATATAAGTTAAGCTCCATCTCAGCAGAAGCAGCACGTACAGAACGTAAAAGAGTACCAGAACAGTAGTTTAGTATTATTTGTATAGAACTCCATACTTCAACACACACTTATCAGCACCGGATCAGCATCGCCTCGTCTAGGGATCGATGAACGGAGTCATCGATATAATATACGATTATAAACTTTGACCAACCTGTTCTTAGTTAGGAACTTTTACTATAATCATCTAGTGTCAATTACAGACACTATATTATAACGGAATTACCGTTTCAGGTTTCTGGCAGGTAAATGACCGGAGAATGCAAGAAACTATGGAAGTTCCCAGACGTTCATTCCTAGTTCTTTGTACATATACAAGGTTTCAATTATAGAAACTGATTTTTTTTTTAATACCAATCAGGTGGCAAACAAGCACACGGCTGACGGAAAGCGTTCACTGTGGTCTATGGACGCTTGCAACACCAGAAGTATCACTCGCGCAAAAATCCAATAAATTCTTTCTTGAAAAAACCTATACTGTAGTCCTTAGAGAAAACCTTGGCAGGGAGCTCATTCCACAACCCAAGCGTTCGCGGGATGAAGTTTCTCTGAAACCGCACTGTACGCGACCGTTTCGGTTCTAAAGTGTGAGAATGAATTCCCTGCCGATTGCGAGCGGTGCGATGGTAGAAAGTAGCCGTGGGCATCATTTCGAACAATTCCTCAAAACACATCCCATTGTACAAGCGGTAGAACACACACACAAGGAGGCAAAGTCCCTCCTCAGACTTAAGGGTTCGATAAGGCAAGTGAGTTTGGGATCGTTGACAATTCTCACAGCCCGTCGTTGAACCGAGTCAAAAGGTCCAAGCTGGTATCCGGGTGCACCTGCCCAGAGATGGCAGCAGTACTCCATATGAATCCGAACTTGCGACTTGTAAAGTAGTAACCTCTGCCCCGACGTGAAGTACTGCCTCCCTCTGTTGAGTACACCTAGTTTTTTGGACGCCAGCTTCACCTTATCTTGTAAATAATCTCAGAATTGAACACCGCTGGAGATGTCAACACCAAGGATTCCAATGTTCTTGGAGATGGAGAGGGAAGTGTGCTGGAATTATGGGACTACAGTGAATGGGGTTTTCTTAGCGGTGAACGCGCAGACTTGTGTCTTTGTAGGGTTGAATCGGACCAAGTTTACCCATCCCCAGTCAGAGACGTTGGACAGGGAGGTCTCGATTTGAGACACAAGTCTTCCACGGTCTTCCTCCACAACGGAACGAGGGATGTTTCCGTGTAATAAGCGTCTCCAGTGCTGTCATCTGCATAGCAATGCATGTTGTTGATGTCCAACATGTCATTGATATGCAGTAGAATCTGCGTAGGAGACAGCACAGAGCCTTGCGGGACACCAGCATTAATGTCCATGCTATCAGAGCAACGTAAGATGGCACCTTCGATAGAAGACCCCGGTGCCAGACCCGATCGAATGCCTTCGCTATGTCCAGGCTACATGCCTATGCCTCCCCCTGACTCTCAATGGCTAGTGCCCATCGGTGTGTGAGATACACTAGAATCTTAGTGAAAGAATTAATAATTTTAATTGTATTGCTGCAATAATCACATTATATTAACTTTAAATATTTTCTTTATTTGTGCAATAAATTTCTGGTTAATAAAGCACTTTATTGACTGTTTTTTTCAGTGTACCTGATTTAAAAAGATGTATAACTTTGCTAAGTTTTATCTCATCAGAAAACACACCACTATCAAAACAACTATTAAAAATTAATTAAACATAGAGAAAATATTAATATAAAAGAACAAATTTCTGAGTTTTTAAAAAAATGTCAATCATTTTTAGTTGAGTTGGGCACGCAATAAAAGTCTCGTTTGCCATTTAAAAATGAGAGTTTTCGAGAATTGAAATTTCTTAACCCACACACTGCCGTTCATACAAAATTTCGCAGTTTAACCAACAAGAACAACAACAGCCAGAACAAATGCAGTTAATTGACGAAGAGTATAGAACCCTAAAACTTGATCACGAAGTGTAGTTATTTGTTATACAAGTGAATAAAAGCGTTTTTTGGTAGAAGTGCCGACTTTAAATACTGAGCATAGCGAGGGATTTAAAGGCACGAGACCGAAAAAATTTGCTCAAGCGTCCAATATACAACTTTTCACCTCTACCAGCGAGAAAAATATTTTCACGTGCCAAGTCACCATCGGTCTTTCGCAGTGGTGGTAACGACGACTGGCAGAAGTTACCTTCAGCAGCTTTAGCAAGCGACCAGAAAGCACGACTCCCAGAAGGATAGCTCACCAGTCGCCCACCTAGTTTGCCGATGAATTGGAATTTTGCTCTGGCAGTTACATCCTTACTGAACCTCTAGGCAGCATTTAATTTGCGTTTTAACTCAGAAATATTCGGATCCTTATTATTACGAGCCGTGGTCCAAGCCTCATATGCAGTTTGCTTAAGAAATTTAGCTTCTCTGCAAGACCAATTAAACCACGGTCGTTTTTTGATGCCGGCAGCTACTCGCGGGTTAGGAATATAACATTCCATACCAGCCGGGATTGTCTCACTGACTGCAGCTGCACAGACGTCAGGATCTTCTGAGCTAAAGCAGATCTGCCTCCACGGGTACGGTGCATAAAATTCTCGCAATCCATAATAGTCTGCCGACTTATAATGTCACACACGACGCCAATTAGTTGGCCCAGATAGATCGGGTTGTGTGCATGACACTTGAGTCCGAACGAGACAGTGGTCCTAGGAGCCTTAAGGCGCATCCACTGATAAGGAATATCCGTCGGAACGTGTAGTCAGCAGAAGGTCCAGTAAGGAGCTTGTATGGTCCTCTATATCTGGTATTCTCGTTGGAGAAAGTACCAGCTGAGAGAATCCATAGGTCATAGCAAATTCATGAGCAGATATCCCTGCATAGTTATTGTTTCGAGAACTGAGCCACTCACGATGGTGCGCGTTAAAGTCTCCCAAAATAAATAGTTTTGCTGGGGGATATTGCTCTAGAACTTTGTAAGGCGTCAAGCTCAGATGCGTGAAGAGTCGAGTTACGTCCGTGTCACCGCTATGAGATCTGTATTGGCACGCATAGATACCAGTGTGGCCGCCATAATCTACGCGCTCCCACAATATCGACAGGTTCCTGTCTTCAGGCTATGAAGACGGCGACAGCAGCTGTCCCCCCGGACGAACATACGTACACCGGCACGACTCGACAAAATTCTGCTCGAGTTTGTAGCCGGCATAGTGAAGGTATGATTTAGGGCAGTATATCTGCGTCTCTGTTAGAAAAAGAATGGTCGACTGCGCAGTCTCGAGATGGTAGTGGACTGCGTTATGATTTGCATGAATACCCCTGATGTTGCAAAAATCCACATTATATGTGGATAGAGTAGCCGCTGTAAAAACTCTTTTCCTTTTTGTACTTTTGGCCATTTAATTAAAAATGTTACTTAGACTAAAAATGAGGATTCACTGCACAGACAGCTTAGAGAACAAAAGGTGCGGTACTAGAACTGCCGAAGCATGGCACAGATAATACGGTTGCTAGCACGGTGGGCGGAAGGGCCACTGATCCCCCTCTGTTGTAGTAGCCGGATCCACTCCGGTCTCCTTCTCCGGCACGACTACCACTTCAGATACTTTACACAGGCTAGCGGATCAGCCTCCCAGGGCGGAGATAAAGTGATCCCTGGGTTCGGGAACCCGTTCAACTTGCGGGCGGCCATCTTCATCAGGCCAGTTTCATCAGGTCTCCCTGACCGCCGTACCAGCACGCCGCGTCTACGCTGAGCAATGACAGCAACAAGCACCGCCGGTCCTCCGCTGTCGGCGCAGCGTATCCTCAAATAGCTCTGGCAACCTTACTCACCGCCAGGAACACAACGCTACTCAATGTTAGTGTTATGTGGCCGCGGTTTTCTGTAAGGTCCTTACCCAGTTCTGGCCGCTCATTCGAGCAAGTACTCGCTTTGCCCCGCTTTATTTGTGCGGGCGGCTTATTCGAGCGAGTACTTGCAGTGCCCTACCTCTCTAGAATTTTACGAATGACATGAAGCTTCTTTGCTTCTATATTGTCCTTTGCGCTATTTTGAAGTTTCTTCAATTTTTTTTCAACAATTTTTAAGAACGCCGATTGAGATTAAGTAAATGAGCTTAAACTACAACTAAAATTTCCTATTATAGGTGATCTTCACGACCGTTTAGGTACGGTATTTTATCTTTTCTACGTTGTATTGTGTATTAGTGAAACTCACGTTAGTAATTTATAAATATATTTTTAGTACTCACAGTACAGCGATCTTCTGCTTACCCTACGGCTCTTTGCCGTATCTTCTATCTTTGAGAAGTCTTTCCTACTCAATTGCTCTAGTTGCCGTTACGCGTCATCTAGCGACTGACGTCCGCACTGAAGAGGAATCTGGGAGTTTTACTATACTCCAGATCCTCGGCCTGAGCAACACTGCTCACCTAATCTACGGGGCGAGCATCAGCATATCCTCGGTCTGAGCCCACTGCTCACCTAATCTACGGGGCAAGCATAAGCCACGTGTGGCATAGCATTGTACCTGATCATCAAGGCCCTGGGCTAACATTACACACCACACGTCCATAGGCTCCATAAAAGTCAGTCCCGTCCGCATTAACCTACTCTGGCGGTGGATACCTACTGGATGTGGCCGTCGTGGAAGATATCATAGATCGGGCTTTAGGCCGAAAAATTTGAATGTACTCTCTGTCCTAATATATATTTGTAAACCTTCTATCCAGAAATCTGTGTAGGCAGGCTTACGGTTTTCTATCTTTCTGTATAGATAGGTAATCTCTTATATTGTAAATAGATACTCTAACTTCAATATAATAAGGGTTACGAATCACCTTAAGTGATAAAGGTTTTACTGCTAATCATTTAATATTGTTAATATAACCTTGAACGAGTATACATTATATCTTTCCTTGACCTTTAATAGCGACTTTATTTTACTTGCCTCTGAACCAACTCACCTGAATCTCTCTCTTGAGCACCTAGCCGGTGCATCGGTAACACAATCTCCTTTTTTGTTATAATATATAGATCTGAATTTCCAAAAATTTAAATTTGACGTAAATTATTTTTAAGAGACAGTGGTGAGTAATATATTTATTTAGCAAACCATGTAGCAACTGTAACTATTCTAATCTACAAGGTAGGTCCAAATTTTTTATCATGATCCCAGTACATTTAACGCGAGCTCGACTCGCACTGTGCCCGTTTTATTATTTGTTGTTTTAGATTTCAAAAGGTCCAAGTTTGAAGTTTGTCTGTATTACCGTTTTTATAGTAGATAAACAAAATAACACATATTTCTTGGAAGTGTTAGGATATTCGCCATAATCACACATATTTCTTACAATTTTAAGCTACTGTAGCTTTAAATATAAAGCTCTTTAAAGGACAGAGACAAGCAAACAGGCAGACAGCGTAGGCAATATCCTACTAACTAACTAGGTACTACTGGCGTATTGAAAAAATCAATTTATTTTTAGTTTGTCGAATTTGTTTTTAATATATATATATATATATATATATATATATCTGCGAAAGTTTGGATGGATGTTTGTTACTCAATCACACATCACGCGGAACGCATCTGATTGAAATTTGGCAAATAGACTTATCTCTATTGAAGTCTACTTTTTATCCAGAAAAATGCAAAGTTCCTGTCGAAATAACTGTAACGTTTGTCTCTCTATCCCCTTGGAATGGAGCATCCAATTGAGCTGAAATTTTGCACAGAGATGGTTGAAGACGAGGAGAAGGAAATATGATTAGGATAGGATTTATATTACAAAAAAGATTGATAAGCCCTAACACGACTTTCATTTTGGGGCCAGCCTCTTATAGAAGAAATTTCACCATTTTCAGTGTTTCTCACCCAAAAGGTGTCAACGTTGATGCTGTCTATATTAAAATAACATTTAATACTCGTATTTTTTTTGCCTCACCTGCAGCTCAGCACATAAAATTCCTCATCCGCGAATCGTTCACTTTCCCGCCTCTACAACAATGTACTACTAATTATATTATTGTATTTCTTTAGGTAGACAATCAACAGCATTATGGGAATTTAAAAAAAAAAAAAAAAATTAATAAATGCTAGGATAGTAAAAGAATAAAAACCAATTCGATGAAAATAAGGCTCTATCGCATTTAGTTAACTTTGTAAGACATTCATTATGCTAGTGTTTTTACTAATAGATATACCTGTGTAAAAAAAAAACTCTATTTCACAATTTAAATACCCAAGGTGTAATTCTACCAATGGTTTATTTTTAAATAATTTAAAATATAACCGTATCTCCAAAATGTTATACCCGAAATTTAATTTCTAAGTAAATATGACAATGAAAATAAATTGCATTTCAGAATAGGGATGGGAAAATTTCATAAAATTTTCAACTATTAAAATTTTTCGAAAAAAAAATCAGAATTTTAAACTATGTCACGAGAGGGTGTTGAGGTGTGTCATATTGTTTACAAAGATATACTACTGAGTTTGAATCATATTGTATCAAATTTTATAAAAATATAACATAATTAATTATTTTTTCAATATTTTTTTGGTGAAAAGGTTGTATACACAACAACACAAGATAAATTACATTCTTCATTGTAGAAAGAAGCTAGAAAAGATATGTTTCCATATAAAAAATCTCCTCCGTAATAGTTTGTGGCCACCATTTCAAGACTTATACGTTTTATGTAATGCCCCTGAAATAATAATAATATATTATGATATCGCAAAAATAATAAGAGTTTAATTTTTACGTAATAAATGAATAATTTACTTATCAAAAACTTTTACAATTGGTTTACTCTAAACATTAAACTTGTAGGTAAGTATATAATTATTTTTTATATAAGTCTTACTTCGAGAGAAGAATTTTGTCTGGTTTATTTGAAATTTTGAAGAAGTAATCTACAGTAGGCTCTAATAGCGAAACACGTATATTGGCGCCGTAACACGTAAACACGTTTTTCACTGTCACATCACAGGGCATAAAATAGCAACCTGAAATATGACAGTAGTGGCGTTTTGTTGACCGACATAATATAGGCACATTATGCGCTTAATATCAATAATATAACCAAAGAGAATGAGCCAAGATTTATACAGTGTGTCATGTAGAATTTATGCCTTTTTAATTTGGGTTATAACATTAAACGCACTGAAGAGGTGAACAGAACGCACCTATTGTGAGCAAGGCCCTCTAGAAGGCCAATGTTACGCCTATCCTAAAAATTACGTGAGCACGCTTGTACTTTACATAAAACGTATTAGATTATCGGCTACCCTATTCTAAAACATTCTATGGCCACACAAAACCCAGACCTAATTTCAGCGTTAGGCATTATTAATTAAGTAACAAATCCAGCTGTCATGTTTTAAGCCGCCCCAAGGTGGCATTGCTGATTGCCTGCTTTCATAGAGCCTGAACTAAAATTCAAAGCTGAACGTATCTTCCGATGCACAGAGAAGCTGTTAAAAAGAGCTACTAGCAATCACCCACGTTAAACTTCTGTTACACATCTGCTTAACTTGTGAAGATCCTTTCTGGACCATAAATGTAACCTCCTTTGTAGGTAAATCTTTGTAAGAATAATATGTTATTACCTTTAAAACTACGCATTTATATGTAACATTAAAAGCAGATTCTATAATAGAGTGCAAAAATAAATGTTTACAAGGGTTGTTAGTCTGCAGTCTCAAAAAATGGTTTCTCGTCCATCATTACGACAATTTTTCCCTGAAATCAGAATAAATAATTAGGATTAGTTTTTAAGTTCTGTCACACCATTCTACCGAAAAACCCACTAGCTGAAGCCTACAGTATGTTTAATATTCTACTGGCTCGTGTTGTAGCGGAATATTTTTCTGCTTTTTTTTGTTCAGAAGAAGCAATATGTATTTTGATAGACTTCAGGTTCCAAAATGACGTAATTCGCTGTTTTTGGAAAACCATCTCCTAAAGGGAATGAATAGGTACTTGTTTTACTTCGTTTTTTTTTTGTAGAGAAATCCAGCAGCAGTTATAAGTTTTTTTTTTAATTAGTCTAGGTGGACGAAGTAAGGTAGTCTATATATGCAAAAAAAAAACTGATTGACTGTATGACATATTAACGCATAGACAAACTACTGGGTCTAGAGACTTCACATTTTTAAGTTTTTTGTTATAACGTAGGCGAGCACTAAGAAAGTATTTTCCTAAATTCATCCCCCAAGGCTAATTTCAAAATTCGTCCCTTTTGAAGTTAATGCAAAAATGTTAAACTATTTTATATAAAATATTTTATATATAAAAAATTGTTAGGAAATGTGTTTTAGAAAAATCATCCCCTGGAAGGCAATATAGGGGATGAAAATTTTAATGGGAATCTCAATATGTTTGTGTCCAGAGACTTAAAAAGTGCAAAAGTTCTTGTTGTAACAGTGAGCACTAAAAATGGTTTTTTTCTAAATTCGTCATCTAAAGCGGTAAAATTTTAAGGGACAAGAATTTAGGGTATCTACGTATAATTAAAAAATACCATACCCTAAAAATTACACCCTGAAGATTGACTTTGCCTCTCTATGTGTGTTCTACCGTTTCAATAATGGGATGTGTTCTGAGAAATTGTTTGAAATGATGCCCACGGGTACTTTTTGTCATCGCACCGCTCGTCATTGGCAGGGAATTAATTCTTACACTTTAGAAAATGGTCACGTACAGTGCAGTTTCATAGAAACTTCCTTCCCCAAACGCTCGGGTTGTGGAGCTGAACTTCTTTCTTGAAGAACCCCATACTGCCGTCCTTAGAAAAGCTCCCTGCCAAGTTTTCTCTAAGGACCTCTCTAGTGGTAGAAAAATAAAATTTTGCGGGGAAAGCTTCTATGTAATAAAAAGAAATAATGGTACAATGTAATTTTTTGTAGGTACTTACTTTAGTAGGAGCCATGTTTTCTGTTATAATTTTATCGGTGTATAAAATTGCATTATTTTCAATTGATGCGTATAAAATCGAACAGTTTTTTAGTTTTGGTCCCTTCTACCTTAGTAAGTAACACTTTGAAAGGTCCCTGTAAATAAATACGTCTAACTTTTTATCTCAAAATAACTGGCCAAGTGCGAGTCGGACTTGCTTGACTTACGTGCTCTACTCGCACCAGTTAAAGCATACAGCATTAAAAACCAAAAACATATTTCTTTAATGCAGGGAAACCACCTTAAATATTTACTTTTGTTTTTTAATATTTTTTTGGGGAATCTACCGTAATAACACATAGGTATTCCGTAAAAGTTTTCCGCTCCTTTCGTATTCCGTGAAGAATTCGCTTTGACTTAGTAGGTAATATGACTTCAATGGCACCCTGGGTACTGCAGCGTGCGGGGGCGTAAATATGCTGCTTCTACCTATTTCTATTTAGGTATCGGGATCTCTGCTAATAAAAAGACAACATCGGGAGTTCTTTTCTGTATTCAGATGTTCTTTTCTATCGCCACAAGACATACATAGATTCATCTACTACCTAGGAGAATTATTATACAATATTAAACTTATCTGCAACACATCTTCTTCGATTAGGCCATCCTTCAATAGGCCTCGGGTCGTCGTGTCGATACATTGGATAAAATATACATTAGGACATTAAATCGCGATGGTGGCGATGCTTGGAATATTTTGGATACTGGAGTATCTAACTTTAAGTCCACTGGCAATGTAAAGCTATTCTACCAATTCTAGGGCTCCCTGATTTAGACAGGAATCGACCTTCCAAATTTATATAGACTTGTCCGAACTATATTTTTCACTTGAATGTCAATTAATAACAAAATAATGACAAGCTCGAAATTCCGATTTTTATTATTTAAAAACGCACTGACACCATCAATTAAGTATTTGCTGCGTAAAAACGTTCGCTAGCCTATTTACTTCCTTTACATTCAACAAGAGGTCGTAACCTCTACATATTTTCCACCGATCGGCCAGAAAATTATAGCAACTCGTTGCGTATAATTTTCTATTCGCTACCTATAAACTACCCATCGAAATCATAAATGGCGGGAAATCTACATTACCCTACTGATTTTAACCTAAAACCGGGACACTTCGTCACGCGATGCCAAACCATATGCAAATGGTAAATTAACTAAATCAGAATCCATTTTGGATTTTTAGTTGATTTTCCTCCGGATAAACCACGGTAAGGATCCAAAGACATGGCACTATCGACCTCCTTATCGAACACTAACTTGTTTAAATGTTGGGCAACTCCCTTCAAATTAATTCATTAATAATGCCAACACAAAACAGTTTTAAATTTTTGACTTTTGAAGTCAAACTTCAAAAATATTATACACTATAATACCCTATTAACCTACGTTAATTACATTATCATCGATTTAATATAACAAAACAAAAGCTAATCACAATTATTCCTATACCTGACTTTACTTTAAACATCTTTTAGTTTTTCTCATAAAACAAAATCTCTCGTCCTCCTAACTTCCATTTACATTTATCACTTTTAATACAAGTTAAAAACTGTAATGCAGCTCAATAAATCATTCGCGTCAAACAGTGTTCATTTGATTCTAAATTCAATTCGCGTTATAAAACCTTCCCGTATTGACCTACAATTGATCCCTAAATCAGCATCTTCTTTTCTGAATATCTCTGAATTGGAAGGCACACAAAAAAATTAATAATCAATCTATAAACACAATGGTCCTTCATACTCGCTTATACTTTTTCATCAATAATTCAAAATTAAAAACAATATTATTACTTATCTTAACTAGATTTGGTGGCGCATCACCATGCATTAAGTGCAATACCTACCTAACTTACTTACGGCTCCTACTTGACTCTAATCCTACTTGGATCCTATTTGGATTATACCTAATGACTTAGATCACCCTTGACCTAAACCTCCCTCGACCATAATTACTATTCTAATACCATTGGTCCGAATCACGCTTGACACAGATAACCCTTGACCTAAACAACTTTCAACCATATATTTCATTATAATATTTTTAAAATATCAATGGTTCGCACTTGGCTCTAACATATTTTACACATCAATCTATCGTTAGATTATTTACCTACGGATCCCTACACATTATACCTATTCACCCTTGACAATATTTTATATCATTATATATTTATAAGATGCAAAAACCTATATACAGAACCCTATATCTCCTCAAATCAATTCACTCTTTACAATACCTTTTTATTTATTTATTTAATTTTATTATAAAAATCTACCTACGGAACCTTACTTAAATAAACTAAAACTCCTCTTGACTTCATCTAACCCTTTTCCTAGTGGAAACTATCCATACTTAACTTACTAATCTTAAGGAACCCTATTTTAAGATATCCTATCTTTTAATATAATAATTAAATTCAATAAAATGAATTACCTTACGGAACCCTACTACTGACTAACATCAATCTATCTTAGCCCTATCTATTGACAAATATAACCTTGTCCTCTGAATTCGCTCATCCTATACTGACTACTGTCATCCTAAACACATCTCACAATAAGATATTCCCTACGGAACCTTATCTAACTTCAAACTTCTCTATGCTTGACCTATTTTCATATGAAAACTTTGTATTTTCTAAAAAAATCTCATATATCAAACCCTACTGAACTTTTTAACAAAATAACCTACACCTAATAAAATTCCTATCATTCTCTACTAAATCCTACTAGTATGACTACTTCCTACAACTATCAACTTAACAAACCCTCGGTTCCTATGAACTCTTTTTACCTCAATTTATGCTCCTACAATATTTACTAACCTCCAACGTGTACTTTTTTGGGGATGGAGAGGGAAGTGTGCTAGAATTATAGGACTACAGTGAATGGGGTTTTCTTAGCGGTGAACGCGCAGACTTGTGTCTTTGTAGGGTTGAATCTGACCAAGTTTACCCATCCCCAGTCAGAGACCTTGGACAGTGAGGTCTCGATTTGAGACACAAGTCTTCCACGGTCTTCCTCCACAACGGAACGACGGATGTTTGCATGACCCGTGTAATAAGCGTCTCCAGTGCTGTCATCTGCATAGCAATGCATGTTGTTGATGTCCAAAATGTCATTGATATGCAGTAGAATCAGCGTAGGAGACAGCACAGAGCCTTGCATTGCATGCATTAATGTCCATGCTATCAGAGCAACGTAAGATGGCAACTTCGGTAGAAGGCCCCGGTGCCAGACCCGATCGAATGCCTTCGCTATGTCCAGGCTACATGCCTATGCCTCCCCCTGACTCTCAATGGCTAGTGCCCATCGGTGTGTGAGATACACTAGAATTTTAGTGAAAGAATTAATAATTTTAATTGTATTGCTGCAATAATCACATTATATTTTCTTTATTTGTGCAATAAATTTCTGGTTAATAAACCACTTTATTGGCTGTTTTTTTCAGTGTACCTGATTTAAAAAGATGTATAACTTTGCTAAGTTTCATCTCATCAGGAAACACACCACTATCAAAACAACTATTAACAATTAATTAAACATAGAGAAAATATTAATATAAAAGAACAAATTTCTGAGTTTTTCAAAAAATGTCAATCATTATTAGTTGAGTTGGGCACGCAATAAAAGTCTCGTTTGCCATTTAAAAATGAGAGTTTTCGAGAATTGAAATTTCTTAACCCACACACTGCCGTTCATACAAAATTTCGCAGTTTAACCAACAAGAACAACAACAGCCAGAACAAATGCAGTTAATTGACGAAGAGTATTGAACCCTAAAACTTGATCACGAAGTATTGTTATTTGTTATACAAGTGAATAAAAGCGTTTTTTGTGTGTGTGCCGACTTTAAATACTGAGCATAGCGAGGGATTTAAAGGCACGAGACCGAAAAAATTTGCTCACGCGTCCAATATACAACTTTTCACCTCTACCAGTGAGAAAAATATTTTCACGTGCCAAGTCAAAATCGGTCTTTCGCAGTGGTGGTAACGACGGCTGGCAGAAGTTCCCTTCAGTAGCTTTAGCAAGCGACCAGAAAGCACGACTCCCAGAAGGATAGCTCACCAGTAGCCCACCTAGTTTGCCGATGAATTGGAATTTTGCTCTGGCAGTTACATTCTTACTGAACCTCGAGGCAGCTTTTAATTTGCGTTTTACCTCAGAAATATTCGGATCCTTATTATTACGAGCCGTGGTCCAAGCCTCATATGCAGTTTGTTTAAGAATTTTAGCTTCTCTGCAAGACCTATTAAACCACGGTCGTTTTTTGACGCCGGCAGCTACTCGCGGGTTAGGAATATAACATTCCATACCAGCCGGAATTGTCTCACTGACTGCGGCTGCGCAGACGTCAGGATCTTCTGAGCTAAAGCAGATCTGCCTCCACGGGTACGATGCATAAAATTCTCGCAATCCATCCTAGTCTGCCGACTTATAATGCCACACACGACGCCAATTAGTTGGCCCAGATAGATCGGGTTGTGTGCATGACACTTGAGTCCGAACGAGACAGTGGTCCTAGGAGCCTTAAGGCGCATCCACTGATTAGGAATATCCGTCCGAACGTGTAGTCAGCAGAAGGTCCAGTAAGGAGCTTGTATGGTCCTCTATATCTGGTATTCTCGTTGGAGAAAGTACCAGCTGATAATCTACGCGCTCCCACAATATTGACAGGTTCCTGTCTTCAGGCTATGAAGGCGGCGACAGCAGCTGTCCCCCCGGACGAACATACGTACACCGGCATGACTCACAAAATTCTGCTCGAGTTTGTAGTCGGGATAATGAAGGTATGATTTAGGGCAGTATATCTGCGTCTCTGTTAGAAAAAGAATGGTCGACTGCGCAGTCTCGAGATGGTGGTGGACTGCGTTATGATTTGCGTGAATACCCCTGATGTTGCAAAAATCCACATTAGCCGCTGTAAAAACTCTTTTCCTTTTTGTTCTTTAGGGCATTTTATTGAAAATGTTATTTAGACTAAAAATGAGGATTCACTGCACAGACAGCTTAGAGGACAAAAGTTGCGGTACTAGAACTGCCGAAGCATGGCACAGATAATACGGTTGCTGGCACGGTGGGCGGAAGGGCCACTGATCCCCCTCTGTTGTAGTAGCCGGGTCCACTCCGGTCTCCTTCTCCGGCACGACTACCACTTCAGATACTTTACACAGGCTAGCGGATCAGCCTCCCAGGGCGGAGATAAAGTGATCCCTGGGTTCGGGAACCCGCTCAACCTGCGGGCGGCCATCTTCATCAGGCCAGTTTCATCAGGTCTTCCTGACCGCCGTACCAGCACGCCGCGTCTACGCTGAGCAATGACAGCAACAAGCACCGCCGGTCCTCCGCTGTCCGCGCAGCGAATCCTCAAAGAGCTCTGGCAACCTTACTCACCGCCAGGAACACAACACTACTCAATGTTAGTGTTATTGTGGCCGCGGTTTTCTGTAAGGTGGAGGTCCTTACCCAGTTCGGGCCGCTCATTCGAGCAAGTACTCGCTATGCCCCGCTTTATTTGTGCAGGCGGCTTATTCGAGCGAGTACCTGCAGTGCCCTACCTCTCTAGAATTTTACGAATGACATGAAGCTTCTTTGCTTCTATATTGTTCTTTGCGTTATTTTGAATTTTTTCAATTTTTTTCAATTTTTTTTCAACAATTTTTAAGAACGCCGATTGAGATTAAATAAATGAGCTTAAACTACAACTAAAATTTCCTATTATAGGTGATCTTAGTAGGTGTTTATTGGGCATTCTGGCTCACTTTCCGCAGCGCAGATGCTGGCGCATCTTCACTGCTCCAATTGAGCTAGAATGCCCAATAAACATTTTGGAATTGATTACGTGCATCTGCGCTGCGGAAAGTGAGCCAGAATGCCCAATAAACATTTTGGAATTGATTACGTGCATCTGCGCTGCGGAAAGTGAGCCAGAATACCCAATAAACATTTTGAAATTGGTTACGTAAAGTTTTCAATGTGGGTGAATGTAAATAAATTAACGTATTTGATACCGACCAACCTTCTTCTAGCTCTATGCACAAGGTATTTTGGAGAGCATCATTCCGTTTTACAAGAGAAGAAGGCATAAACTTACAAATATATACAAACCGTTCTGTTCTGTTCTAGTAGAAAAATGTTTTACCCTATAACAACTGTCGGGCAATAAATATTTCATTAATAAATTATAAAAATGTTACCTTTCTTTTATCTTTCGAAGGTCTTGTGTGTCAATGTCTCTCAAATTAATATAAATATGGAGTCATATCGATTAGAGATTTCATTGCATAATTAACTTCTTTCACCAAGACATCATGAAATTTGTAAAGCAGCCACTAAAGCTACATTTAGAAAAAATATGTTCTGAATCTGATCTAGGCATATCACGTCATGGTAAACTATTACCTAATTCGATTCGATGTTTGATTTGCGGACCATCTAACTGTGGAAAAACAAACCTAATAGTTGGACTTCTTTTGCATGAAAATGGTTTATGCTATAAAAATATATATTTATATTCCAAAACGCTTTACCAACCAAAATATATATTTTTAGAAAAAGTGTTAAATGAGGTTCCAGAAGTACAATTAATGAAATATAACGATAATAGTGACGTTATAAGCCCTCATCGTGCAAAACCTGATTCAGTAATTATTTTCGACGATATTGCTTGTGAAAATCAAAATAACATTCGTGATTATTTCTCAATGGGGCGACATAAGCGTATAGACTGCTTTTATTTGAATCAAACATATAGTAAAGTACCTAAACAATTAATTAGAGATAATGCAAATCTTATAATTTTGTTTAAACAAGATGACATTAATTTACGACATGTTTATGATGAACATGTCAGTACAGATATGAATTGGAATCAATTTCGTGATATGTGTTCGGAAATCTGGTCAACTTCGTATGTGAAAAAAATAAAGGTTGCTATAGAAAAAAGTTTGATACTTTTGTCATTCTTGATTAAAACTCTTATAAACGACAAAAACTCTGATATGTGTTTAGTGTTGTCTATAACATTGGTAAAGCTTATTGTGAAAAATGGATTCGCAAGTAAATATCAAAAAAGAGATAATTAAATCAGCAAGCGTTGTTAAGAAAAAAGTTAGGCAGTTGCGTAATATTCAAACTGAAAATGATAAAGTCCTTAAATCTGTGTTCAAACCTTTAACGGATCCACTACATAAAATGGTATCAAGAAATGCAACACAAAATATCAAACCTAATTACAATGAAGACGTAATCCCAGGGAAAAAAGCAAAATATATGAAAACTGAATTTGATTTTGATCTTCAGGGTGGAAGTGAATATGAAATAGATTCCGATGAACAGTGTGAAAAAATTGATAAAACTCTTAAGAACTTTGATGATTATGAAGACGATATCTATGAAGATGATTCGGAAAGTATGAGCGATACAAATAATAAAGAAACCAACATTTCAAGTGACGCTTCATTCAAAACAATTGAATCTATTTCAAGTCCACAACATAATTGTTCACCACCTTCAGAAGGAACTGTAAAAGTATTGGAAGATATTCCATTTGGTGTTAGAAATGAACGTGGTAAACTGATGATAGGTAATTCTCGAATTGTCCAAACAGAAAATACAATTTTAGTTTCTGGAAAGCCTTACAAAAAAACTGAAGGTCTAATGGAATTATTATTTAAAAGAATACCAGATTTAAAAACAATCACTAATAGTGACTTAAACAGTTACAAACAGATTCTAACTATTACAAATGCACATAGGCGTGACTTCAACCCTAAAAAACCAATTAAAAGTAATAAAGGAAGCAAGTACTTAAATATTATCAAACCACTTTTCAAGTTATCTAAGCAATGTACAAGCACCGAAAGTCTTACTCAAGGGTCTGGGTTACCAATTTTAAAAAAATATAATAAAAATGTTGATTATATGTATTGGGATGACCCTAATGAGTTAGTTGAAAGACTAAAACTTTTAATATCTTCTCGTGATGCAGGAAACAGTGGATTAGACAATGAAATAATATCTATCGTAGAGGAGTTGCAAGAAGCTGGTATTATTAACAAATAAAATATGAAAAATAACGTATTACATGCATTCTTAACGATTTATTCAAATATAATACAGAGAACTTCATATTAACATTCAGTTGTAATCAAACCATTTAGGGATACATTTATTAAACAATGAACGTTGACAAGTTTGGTCATCACGTGCATAAAAGATTGCGTTTGTCAGAAGTTTTCGATATTACTGACAAAGTATTTCTTAAGTCTATTAATGGAGATTTAGACTTAATATCAGCAAGTATAAAAGGACTCAAAACACCTCAGCTACCTGACGAAGCCGTCAATAAGCAGTATGTAGATAATGTACTAAAAGAATATTGTGGAAAACAATCTTTCCTGGTCGAAATAAATGCTATAAAAAGCCTGATTCAAACTTTAAAAAATCAGTTGCTAGATATTAAATCAGAATTAAAAAAGGTTGTATCACAGAAAACCGCACCTAAACAATTATGAACAGAGAAGACATAGTTGGTGAACTTCACAAACCAGCTAGAAAACACTTCATTCGTAGGGCGGTAATATTAAAAGGGATTGATGATTTATGGCAAGCTAATTTAATTGACATGCAGAAAATGGAAAAAGTGAACAAAGGTTTTAAATATATTTTAGTTGTTATAGACTGCTTTTCAAAATTCGCGTGGGGAGTTCCTCTGAAAACGAAAACAAAACGTGACGTAGGAAACGCTTTTCAAAAAAATTTTGGATTGTGGTCGAATTCCTATTAACCTTCAGACAGATATGGGAAAAGAATTTTACAATGAAGTGTTTAAGAAAATAATAACAACTTTTAATATAAATCACTATTCTACATATTCTGTGAAAAAGGCGTCAATTGTTGAAAGATTTATAAGAACACTGAAATCAAAATTATATAAATATTTTACTTTAGTTGGAAATAACAAATGGATCGGATCACCTTTGAACGATGCTTTGTCATCATATAATGATACTGTCCATCGAACCATAAAATTTAAACCAATAAATGTAACATGTGATAACCAAGCCGTTGTTATGAATAACATAAAGAGGAATGAAACACCTCAGTACTTAAGAAAATCAAAATTAAAAGTAGGTGACTGTGTTCGGATTAGCAAATATAAAGAAAATTTCAAAAAGGGGTATACACCTAACTGGTCTTCTGAACTATTTACCATAACAAAAGTTAATAATACTTACCCAGTAACTTATCACATTCATGATCAAAAAAATCAAATAATACTCGGATCCTTTTACGAACAAGAGTTGCAAAAAACTAAACATCCAAACATTTATTTAATTGAAAAAGTGATAAGAAAGAAAGGAAATAAATTATTTGTAAAATGGTTAGGACTCAATGAAAAGGAAAATAGTTGGATTAACAAAATGTCTATTGTATAGTGATTACTTTTAACTTATAAATACTTTATAATTGTAAGATATTCAACCATGTATTCATTTTAAATTCAATGATGAACGGTGGAGGACTTGTTAATAATATAGTAAACAATTTACCATTTGAACTTCATTTACCAGGATATAATTATTGTGGTCCTGGTACAAGACTACAAGAAAGATTGGCTCGAGGTGACAAAGGGATAAACGAATTAGACGAGGCTTGTAAGCGTCACGATATAGCATATTCCGAACATCGTAATTTAGAAGATCGTCATAAAGCTGACTTTGCGCCTCTGAATATGGCAAAACAAAGAATGAAATCAAAAAATACTAGAACCGGAGAAAAATTAGCGTCTTGGCTCGTAAGCAAAGTTATGAAAACTAAATTAAAAAATGGTGCTGGAGTTAAATCTTTTAAGTCAGTCGTGTCTAAAATCCGTAATTATATGAAAAACCGCAAGCCAAAAGATAACAATACTGCTATAAAGATAGCCTACTTGACTGCAAAAAAATTATTTAAAAATAAAAATGTTTGCTTACCCCGTCTTATACCAATACCAAAAACTGGAGGGATTCTACCACTTATACCAATTTTTGCTGGCTTATCTGCATTAGGGTCTTTAGCTGGAGGAGCTGCCGGTATTGCTAAAGCAGTGAATAGTTATAAATCAGCAAAGCAAAACCTTGAAGAGGCACAGCGTCATAACAAAATGATGGAATCTATTGCGTTAGGAAAAGGTCTCTACATCAAACCTTATAAAGGTAACGGATTATGTTTAAAATCAGCAAAAAACTAACTAGAAGGCTACCTAGACGTGCTTTAACGAATGTAGATATTTTAAAGCACACTAATGATATACCGTATTTTCGAGGAGTATTCATGAAAGATGCTTTACCAAAAAAACCTAAAGATATTGAGTGTGCGGTTGTCAATTTGGATAACTCTAAGAATCCTGGAACGCACTGGGTAGCCTATATAAAAATTAACAACTACTGTGAGTACTTCAATAGTTTTGGAAATCTAAGACCACCCCAAGAGTTACTGTCCTATTTAAATTTGTCTAATGTTTATTACAATTACAATGTATATCAGAACTTTAATACTGTTAATTGTGGTCACTTGTGTATAAAATATTTGAACAATTTTTGGCATTCAAAAGAATAAATTAAGATAATTTAATAAAATAAACCATTTTAATCATGTCTTTCACGCTGTCAATATCTGGATTCACATCAAGCTTAAATACTTGTTATTCTCCTGCTCTACAGTTAGACGGAGATTACGAATGTGGTCTTTTATACTTTTCTACTTTTAACTCTATTCCAAACGTTGAAAGTAAAAATAATAAATTTCATTATGGTGATAATGAAGTGATTGAAATTCCTGAAGGATCTTATGAACTACAGGACATTTGTGACTATATAAAGAAAAACATTAGAAGCAGCACCTTTAGTTTAACTTGTAACAATAATACTTTACGTACTGTAATTTGTTGCTCTAAAGACATTCATTTTGAAAAAGAAAATTCTATTGGGAGTATTCTCGGATACAATAAAAAAACATTACAAAAGAATTAATTTCATGAATCACAGATACCAGTCAGTATTCTTTCTACCACTGTTGTCCGAGTTGAATGTGATATTGTCTGTGGATCCTTCATTAATGGAATTCCAAGCCACATAATCCATGAATTTGCACCTAATGTTCCGCCTGGATATAGAATTATTGAGGTACCAAAGAATATAATATATTTTCCGATTAATCAAAAGACTATCAGTAGTGTAAATATAAAAATTTTAGATTCACAGAACAAGTTAGTTAATTTTCGGGGAGAAGAGGTACTACTGTACCTACATCTGAAGAAAAAATGATAGACTTTCACCAAATTAATATAAATTCTTTTTCACGACCAAAGAAGCTCAGAAAGATACAGGTAATTCGCAAAAGAGCACCTGTGTCACTAACATCTACTAACTTAAAAAAAAAATTAAGTGTTGAAAATAAAGACTTTTTAAAATTAATTGGATTACTAAAATGAGTGTATTAAACGTAGCGCAACCTATTGTATTTGATAATACTATAGAAAGCATGGAAATTCATTCGTATAAGCCATATATCACTACTTTTAATAAAAATGATGAAATAAGAATACCTATCAACCAACAAGACTTGTACGTATTGCCATCAGCGAGTACAATATACCTAGAAGGAATGGTCATCGTTAAAAAAGGAGATCTAAAAGATGTTGCAACTAGCGTTAATTTTACTAACAACCCCATTTTATTTCTGTTTCAAGATATTCGCTATGAACTTAACGGAGTTGAAATAGATAGAATTAAAAATGCTGGTATAACAACAACAATAAAATCATTTTTGTCTATGAATGAAAATGAATCAAAAATTTCGAAAGCATGGGGTTGGGATATAGATGGAACAAAAAATACAAGATCAGGGAATTTTGCAGTATCTATACCACTGAACAAAATGCTTGGATTTGCTGAGGATTATAATAAAATAATAATGAATTGTAGACATGAGCTAATACTTTTACGCAGCAATACTAATCTAAACGCAATAAAACTAAACACTGGAGAAGTAATAGATGATATCATACTTAAAAAAATTGTTTGGCGTGTTCCACACGTAAAAGTTTCCGATCGAGAAAAACTAAATCTATTAAAATATCTAGAAAAAGATCGTTCAATCAACTTGTTATTCCGAAACTGGGACTTGTATGAATATCCCTTATTACCAAAAACAACAAAACATACATGGGTAATTAAAACATCTTCACAAATAGAAAAACCGAGATATGCTGTTATTGCATTTCAGACAGACCGAAAAAATAAATCAGAAAAAGACATGTCACACTTCGATCACTGCAATATAAGAGAAGTTAAAGTATTTTTGAATTCAGTGTATTTTCCCTATGAGGGTCTTAATGTTCGATTTGATGAGGATAAATTTGCTTTATTATATGAACAATACACTAGATTCCAACAGTCTTACTACGGACGACGTCCTGAACCCTTGCTAAGTTATAAAGAATTTAGAGATAAAGTACCGTTATACGTTATAGATTGCTCAAGACAGAACGATACACTTAAAACTGGCCCAGTTGATGTTCGTATCGAAATAGAGAGTGATAAAGATATACCAAATCTAACTTCTGCGTATTGTTTGTTATTAAACGATTGCATATTTGAATACAAACCCTTAAGCGGTATAGTGAAAAAAATATCATGAATATTACCGGACCTATTTTCGTAGACTTACAAGGCTTTAAGGATTCTCATAATAATTTTATTGTAAAAGAATTTGCCTTGGCTACCTCAGAATACATTCAAGTATTTCTAATAAAACCACCATATCCCTTTTCTTATTTGACTAAGGAAGAAAAAAGAAATGTATCTTGGTTAGAAAGTAATCGCGGTATTTATTGGAGTGACGGTTACATAGATTATCAAGAATTTAGAAAACTTATCAAACTAATTTTAAAACACCAATATTTGCTTTTGAAGGGTAGAGAAAAAATCCTATGGATTAATGAACTTTGTACAGAATGTAATGTTGAAGATATTGCAGAAAAGGGATGCCCTAATTTTCCTAATTTGTACAGCACCTATTCTAAAGGGCAAAAAAACAAATGTTTTTATCATAGAAAATATTGTGCTCTGGAAAATGTTATTTGTATTAAGAAATGGTGCAATGAAAATGTGGACGTTAAAAATAAAATACTTGAATTAGTTTAAAATATAATAGTTTAGTTTTTTCATTTGTGTACAAATTTATAATATAAGTATTAAGTATTAAAATATATTAACTAAGTATAAGTATTTTGCTTAACTAAGTATAAGTATTTTTATTAAGAAAATTCAATAAATGTTATAACAATAAAACATTTTTTATTTAATTTCTATTCCTAAAGAGACATTACATATCTTAATGTTTGTACATGACAAAATCGTTTATTTACAATACAAAAAAAAAAGAGAATTAAGTTTTGAATGAAATCTCCACGGAGGAAACCTCTTCCTCTGCTACTGCTACTGATATTCTTTGCCTCAGGTATATCTGAAAGACAAGGAAAATAATTAGATTTTCTGTAAATTTTGAAAGTAAAAGCAAAAATAGGAAAGTTTATACATACCTCTGCTCATTAAATTTTCTCAGTTTGTTTTCCCAACTCTGTCGAAATAAGGAAAAGGGAATGCAGTACAGAATTCATCACTGGGTCATTTTCACTTTCTGCATGATAACTTGTTTTTACAATTGTTCTGCTTTCCACAACGTTTGGTAGTTCTGTTAATTGACTATTTTCGATTTTGACCACATACTTTAAAACTTTGCCTACTGAAAAAGCGATATAATTTGCCTTTTGGTAATTAGACATATTTTAAAATTATAATAAAGACGTGTTAACGAATCGACACCTTTTAATTATGTGATTTATTTTTCATATAATGCAACAATCTGTTTGCGTCATACAGGTTTCAAATAAAAACTTGTTGGTTCATGTATGTTAGATATCGTATGACCGGCTGCCTACACCGAAGACATAAATTTTCTTTTCTAACGTTCGTAATAAAATAGTTAAAGTTTTTTTGTTTGTCTGTCTGTCACAAATGCTTATTATATCTACCAACATTCTTTATCTAAAGGTTTACACTAAAGTTGGACTTAGATTAATAAAACAACATTTTCAAATAGGTACATTTTATTGTTATTATAAAAAAATCACAGAATTATAAAACACACAAAATCCAGAAAAAAATTAACAACAAGTCAAATAGTTATAAAAATATGAACTACCAAAAAGTAAAAGTTCTTGCACAGCTAAAACGTTAGATTTACTTTTATAAAAATGAAGTACCATTTCAATTTGACTGACAGTTAGGGTATTATAACAAGCTAAATTATTTTTTATATTATGTACAAAATGACTAACTATTACATAGTCATGCTTAAGTAAATAGTTTAATCTTAATTCTACACAATGACAAAATGTACTAAGAGCACCACAAATTAAAGAAATCACATTTTCAGGACAACGTTTTTCACAAAAAAGAAGTTGGTATAGAATTGTCATGTTGTCTATACATTTCGAGTTGATTTCAATGTAAATTCTGTGCCATTCCTTAGTAGTAATAAATAAATCATAATTCTCGCTATTGACAAGGATATGAATTTGTGGTAAAAAATTATTGACTGCCCATAATCCTGTAGTTATATAAATATTATTTGAATATACATAATTATGTTTTGAAATAATAATATCGGTTAAATAACTTTCTGCCATCTTCGCAACAGTGATATTCAGAAAAATGAGCAATGTCCCCAAGCAAACGTTTTTATGTTGTCTTCCATTATTCGACGTTTTTCGTCATTGGAAGACAAAGCTACTTTGTTAACAGATCTTGTAAATATTTCATGTTTAAGAGACTTAAAAAAAACATTTTTTCTTCGTAGGATTTTGTCTTTTTTCTTCAAAGACTTATAATAGTCATTGAAATGAACACCATTTAAAACATATTTTTGAACACCTTTAGCCTTTTTTATTTCGCACGATTCCGTTCTAATACAATATAACTTAGATCGCAACCCAACAAACTCTACAATATTTTGACCTCCTAATTCATCTTTAAACAAACCTGGCACTTTTTTGTTGACGCGTTCAATTTGATATTTATTTAGCTCCGAGTAATTACTTGTATCAAAATAGTGCTTTAAATTTAGCTTTAAATGCTTATAGAAGTCTTTTGTTTCTATTGAATATAAAAAACTATCAGTATCGGTATAACACATTTTTAAATTAGAGCCGTAAAAAGGTTTCATAATAGTATAGTGAAAATTATACATATGGCTTTTGGATAGTTCTAAGACTGTGAAACCTATGTATATAGGTTTATCAAGTACTACTTTTACTGGTTTCAATTGAACAGCTACACAATTTTCGGTAAATGTAGTTGAACTATGAAAGTTAGGTCTAGATATTAACTGCTCTGCACAGTAATTTTTTTTTGTCTTGTTTTTATCATCACTCCATTGATTTACTATTTTAACGTCTAATCTATTCTCTGTGTTTTCCAAAGTTTTTCCAAATATGCTGTTATTCATTAGTTTGAAAAAGTCTTGTTCAAATACAGATTTAGCTTGTTGCCTTAGTTTAGTGTTTAGGTCAATATAGTCTTTTAGATAAGGGCTTTGTTTGAATTTTATTACTCGATGCACGGTAGTCAACTTAAGTCCCGCTTTTAAACACAGTTTCAAATGGACGTAATGAATAACGTAAAAAAATTTGTCGTATAAATTAGGAATCAATTTTGATGTTTTTGAACCGGGTGGAACACATTTTTGAGGACAGAACGGTAAATCATTGTGTGAATCATGAAGTTCTTCTGGATATTCGATATCTACTTCTAAAATGTACCCATATTCGTTTTCGTCTGGTATTTTGCAAACGTTTAATTCATCGATTTCTCGTCTATCTAATAGTCTAAAATCAGAATATGGTAAGTATGCGCACATAGCGTAACCATATAAATTGTTACAATCAATATAAATAAGGTACTTCTCAGGTTCAGCAGGGTTATAATAATTTAAATACTTATTGTTGGCTTTTGCGAACCGCGTAGAACATAAGCATACTCCTCCCCGTATTCCTTTTTGAAGCATTCGAATGATTTCTAGATCATTAATAAGTTCTAATTTAATATTAGTTTTTAATAACATGCTGTCCCAGCTCAAAGCAGGAGCTGTCAAATAATAAGCAGCATCGACTTCGAAATTCAACCTACAAGTAGCTCGAAATTTTTGAAAAACATCGGCTAATAATAAAATATCCGTCAGTAGGTACAGATCTGTGTATTTCCCTAAATTTTGAATCTTAAACGTATTCCAAACCTTAAGGGCGTGATTATAGTCCTCTTTAGAGATATTTTGATTTGTTAGTGTACTAAAAAAATCTTCATAGGACGGTAAGTTAGTTTCGTCATACGATTTCCAGCTTTTCATATATTCATACGGATATACTCCTTTGCGTCTCAACAATTTAAACTTTGTTTTATTCGTAAAAAACTTAGACAAGTTGACCAAGTCTTTGGTAATTAAATTTTCCGCTAACTTTTGTAAACTAGCTCCTAAAAATTTAAATGAATCTACAAAACGGACTGGAACAAAGCTTCCTTCTTCGGTTGAAAAAAACTTTGTAAATGAAATGTAATTTTCTTTAGTTTTAGCTATAACTTTTATTTTGCCACGAATATCTCCCAGCTCACTTATAAATAAATGTGCATCGTAGCCTGAAAGGTTGTGAAAAAACACTGGAATGAATTTTGGTAATTGGAAATGTATATTGCAGTAAGAATGTGCGGCACCCCTATATTTGCCTGTTAGATGGTCATGATCGCTTACTTTATCATCAAATAACAATTGGGAGCAAATAGAACAGTCTCTGGCATTAGTGAAATCTTTTGAATTATTTTCGGTAAATATCAATGGCACAGGATTTTTCAAAATTTTATATATCTTTAGAACGTCGCGTTGAAGATAATCTATAAATTTCTCAACACAGTTTGGACCCCGATATGACACATATTTATTTAAAGAAGTATCGTACGAGCATACAATGTAATAACCAAACGCGGCAGGAACATGTTTTTGCAAGTCTGACGTAAAACCACCTTTGTTAAAAGTTTGATTTGTTTGGCATGGTTCTAAAAAACATTCGAAATCTGCATAAATGACAAAGGGTACGTCTTGCATACGCTCAAAATGCGTAAACTGTAAAATTGAGCCTTTATTAGGCAATTTGGTCGATACCCCTCCACATACATGCTCATCAAAATTAGTTTTACAATTAAAAAAAAGCAAGCAGTCATCGCAAAAAAAGATTTACCCATGATGTTTAGTAGTTTGGGATCTAACCAATCGTTCCAAGTTTTTAATTAGACAGTAATGACTACGGGACTTATTTTGCAAGAATAGAAGATTGACATGACGCTTTTTTCTATGTGTTGTTCTATACAATGGTCCAATTATTTTATTATTGGAATTCAAGCCGTAAACGTTGACACTAATTCTGTGATTATTTTTTTCAAATATTTTAATGTCCGAGAATGTCGCCGGAAATGCCATATTTTTGGTGTTAAGTACATCTTCGAAGTGAGGATAAGACGTAGTTCTGTGTGCGTTTGATTTAGCTGGGAACAATGCTGCAATTATACTCCACAAAAAACAAAAATTATCGTTATTTTTTACATTAATACAAGCTTTTTTATTTTTTACACATTTTGGCAATTCAATAAAACTCGAAGCTCTTAAAGGTGAATACCGATTTAAATTAATTTCTAAATACAGGCTTTTTAAAAATGACCACCTACTGTCCTTCTCTTGGAATTCGCTAATTTTTTTGTTTATTTTTGACACAAGATCAGAATACAAGTGGTTAAAATTGTAATTTTGATGAATAATTACATTTTCTGTTGCAAAAGATTTAATTTCAATACAGTCATTTTTCGGTAAAATGAACTCTCCAAAAAATTCAAAATTTACTTTTAAATTAACATGTTGTGCTAATTTAACATCAATAAGCTGTCGTACAGCACGACGCAAAGGTATTCGAGATAAGAACGTGTGAGGTGTAAGCAGATACGAATTTGCTGAGCTGTTACTTGATGGCGACCTCGAGGCATTGCTAGTGGGGCAATGCACCCTGTAACTAGAAATACGGTTTCTGAATGCTGAACTAATTTTTTCTACACATTCATTGATCTCAATAGCGCTATTATTCTTATGAATATTACTACGAAGATGGGCAGAAAATATCCTACTCGAAACATCTTGTTCGCAAACAGTACAAAAAACTTTTTTACTCATATTTACATAGATCAGTAGTATGGCTCTTAAGAGTTGTCAGTGTGGTCATATATTTACTGTCGGAAAATCTAAATTTCTATAAACAAAAAAACCAAATTTAAAAAAAGTATTCGTATTTTAAGCACATTAAGGAAGTTGTTAATAAAATGACTTATTTAGGTTATCTACTTTTTATCCCAGGAAAAAATTAGTAATTTATCTGGTATTATATGTAATCAAAATTATACTTCATATGTTACTAAAATTATTTGTATGATAAAAAAAACTAAGTACAGTATCTACCTATTTAGTTACTTTATTATTACTAATAAAAAAAATTTAGGAGCTAGTTTACAAAAGTTTCATTCTTTTTTATTAGAGTAAAACTTGCCTTCTTGGACAAACTTTAGCTTTGCTTTTCTGAGAAAAATTCTTAGTTCCTCCAAATCGGAAGACGACGCTTGAAAGCGTAACGCAACTTGGGCTTTCTCCAAACGCTCTTTCCCACAGTAGCAGCAATAACGTCTTTGGTGTTGTAAACTCTCAGCTCGATGAAAGTATCGCCGTCGAGTTCCGCGGTCCGACGCAGCACACCATCCGCCACTCGCCGGGTCAGAGACGACGTAAGCCCCTGCTGAGCGGCAGCACGAGCAGACCGAGAAGCTTCAAGTTCGTCTTCAGTGTCCGAAGACAGGAGTCTGTAGCTCGAGGACCGTTTTCGTGATGATTGCGGACAATGAGCGCTCAGCGATGCAGTCACAGTTCCTCGCGCCTTCCCTTCCACTTTCTTGCGCGGTTTTTTTACTTTTGGCTCTGCCTTAACAGAACTTGCTTCGATCCTGTGTATCAAAAATATAAGAAGTCAATATTTATTTTTATAAAGAAATTATGTACTGCACGTACAGTATTCTTAATACTACCAGTAATAAATAGGCCTCAGTATTCTTATTTAAAGTACTAATTTATGTTTAAAAATAAATATTAATGTTATAAAAACAATGGCTTTACTATCCTCTTTAATCATTAGGGCTTAGTATTTAATTTGAATACAGTGAACTTAATAAGTAATGAAACTATTAAAAGCGTAAGACAAAATTAATCTCTTACAACACACCTTCAACAATCCGAATCTAGATACTTTGGACACTTGATATAAACACTTTTACTAATTACGTCTTTAATCCGAACATAATACAAAAAAAAAGTGTGCAGTCAACAAGGCAAGTAAAATAAGTTCGGATTAAATAGGTAGGAATAGTTGGTAGGAGTTTATATCAATTGTCCCAAAGTATCTAGATTCGGATTATGGAGGGTGTGTTGTATGGGAGATATGACAAAACTAGAAATTCTGAGGTCAGCTTTTGGAGTTATAAAAAGATTTATGTAAATTACATTTTTCAACAAAAAAAAATAGAGTTTTCCATATTAAACTAACCTAGTCTCACCGTCGTCTGAATCGGAAAAGGAAAAGCAGGTGGTTCCCTCTTTTCCAACCTTCCTCTTCTGTTTGAATTCAAACTCCGACCTGTAACAATATAGTAGTTAGAAAGATCTTGACTTCTCATTATATTTATAGACGTATTTACCTAAAATTGATTCGCATTATTTAGAAAAGTAACAAGAACAGGGCCTTTATTTAATTACGAACAAATCATATAATTTCGAGATTATTTTGACCTACGCTGCCGCTTTACATCTTTAGTCTTTTCTTTCATGTTTCAGAACGTTAAGCCATAGAGTAATGTAGATCATAATCATCTCGAAACAAGACGGATTACACAGAGTTAAATAAAAGCCTGTTATAAAATTAACATTACAGATTTATGTACAGATAATACTAAGTTTAAAACTTTAATTTAAAATAAATAATTAAACAAACACACAGATTACTTCAAAGTTAAAACTTACGAACATAATTTTTGATGCTTTGATCCTCAGCTTGAAAATTAGATGTTCACCAATAGCAGCTTCACAGCTTGGTTGTTTAGCAGCACTTATTCACACCCAAGAGTGTTGGAAATTGTGTATATTTTTAACCGGAAAATAAGGCTTAAAAAGGGAAAAGTCAGAGATCTGCAACCTTTTATTACAGTTAACTATAATCAGAAGAAATTAAATCGTACACACTGGTACCATACATAATCAGCTGACACCGAGCTATAGCAAATTAGACTCCAAAAGAAAAGACCTTGGTTTTCTTAGTTCAAGAGTCAAGTAACATAAATTGTAGTTTAACCTACAATAAAGTACTATGAAGTGTAGGTTAACCAAACTTATATTATTATAAACAGGTATTTACGTTCATACTAAATAAAGATTATTCAAGTTTTATACGCTTACTGTTATACGTGTTTAGTACAAATATATTGTTAAGTCATCTAAATTTATAATATACCAATTAGGTTTTGTACCCCTTAAATTGTTTCAAGTCAGCAAAACGGCATTCCCATAGAAAAGATTGAAGAATAAATATATTTAATTACTATTTTATTTTACATTAATAACAGAAATATGAAGTACAAAGAATATGCCGCTATTTGGTTTGGGGTTCAATGTTGAATATAAGAATGGTTCTACTCAGTGTCCGCGAATATAAATTACTTATATGTTATAATTAATTGTTTTGGCATACCTTATTTATGTTTGTAAGGAAAAATAAGATAAAGGTAAAACTAGTAAAATAAAAAGTCTTGTGCTTTAATGTTAAAACAAGTTACCTACTCGAATATATATTTTTCAATTACCTTAATTACTTATAGTTTTTTAATTTTTAAACCTCAAAAGGCTCGCTTAAAAGTTTATGTTTGTTTTCTTAATCATATTATTTTGCTCTAAGTATATAGTACCCAATAGAAATAACAAAACTAAACCATAAATAATTAACAGGTACGTAAGGAACCCAGAGCAGATTATGCCGCTTAGATATCGTAACACAAAGAAAAGCTGCATTAATGTTTCTTTCCATAAGATTTGTAGAATAGGTAGCTACTTGGTTTACGCTGCACAGCAGTCACGTTTTGTTGGATATGCAATAAAACTGGGGACTTACCACGAAAACTTTTATGAAATCGAGTGTTGATCAAAATTATTAGTGAAATTTTACATATATTCAGGCTTAAGGTTTCATTAGATTAAAAAAATTAAAACATTATGTACAAAAGCATAACTTTCATTTTAAAAAATCTTTCTGCATTCTTCATTTATATTTTTACAATTAAAGTTAATTATGGTTAAAGATATTTTAAGACTTGTCCTATTTGCTATAACCTTTTGTAAAAAACTCAACGTAAGTTTGATTTTAAAAACACTGTGTAACGAAAGTATCTTTCGTTATCGCTGACCGATTAAGATGTTTGATCGACAGTGTTAATGGTGAAGCGCCTGATTTATGGGAACAGTTTTCATTTCAAACAATTGTTCTAATATGTGCGTACGTCATTTTATTATATATAAAATTAAATGTTTAGTAAAAAACATCTAAATCTGATTTAAGATATGTAGATAAAATTTTGGAGTTTAATTTGTTCTGTTTTAGAAGAAGCCTGTGTAATAATAGATCATATCGTTTACTGCAATAACGAAAGTTTTAACTTTAAAAATCATGTGCTTTGAGTTAGATAAGATTAGTGTGTTAAGTTATCCCTCCCTGTATCCTAAAACGGAACGATACAGCCTAAACACCTTGTGCATAGAGCTAGAAGAAGGTTGGCGATGTCAAGTACGTTATCCTTTCCTGATGCCTTGTTTTGAAAAATATGACGTAAACGCCTTGTGCATAGAGCTAGTAGAAGGTTCGTCTGTATCTGTGTCAAAACATATTTTCTCTCCTATATCCTAATACGGAACGATACGGCCTAAACACCTTGTGCATAGAGCAAAAGAAGGTTGGTCATGTCAAGTACGTTATCCTTTCCTGTTGCCTTGTTTTGAAAAATATGGTCTAAACGCCTTGTGCATAGAGCTAGAAGAAGGTTTGTCTGTATCTGTGTCAAAACATATTTTCTCTCCTATATCCTAATACGGAACGATACGGCCTAAACGCCTTGTGCATAGAGCTAGAAGAAGGTTGGTCATGTCAAGTATGTTATCCTTTCCTGCTGCCTTGTTTTGAAAAATACGGCCTAAACACCTTGTGCATAGAGCTAGAAGAAGGTTGGTCTGTATCTAATCTATGTTAAAACGTTAAATGAGTCCGATCTGCTCGGAGCACATGTTTTCCTTTGTCATTGCAGTAAACGATAGGATCTTACCTAGAACAAAATGGTTCAATTCCATTTAGTTGTTCTTCTATTTATCTTGTTTATCTTCAGACATATATTTTCAAGAATTAAACTAATTACAAATGTTTATCTAAATGTCATAAATATGGGTTTAGGATTTAAACAAAATCTAATTTAAACAAGTGGAAGTGATGAAAAATATTTATTGGTAAGTTTTTATTAGTAAATTAATCATTCGCTGTGGTTATTTCAAAAACTATTCTGGCTCACTTTCCGCAGCGCAGATGCACGTAATCAATTCCAATATGTTTATTGGGCATTCTGGCTCACTTTCCGCAGCGCAGATGCACGTAATCAATTCCAAAATGTTTATTGGGCATTCTGGCTCACTTTCCGCAGCGCAGATGCACGTAATCAATTCCAAAATGTTTATTGGGCATTCTAGCTCAATTGGAGCAGTGAAGATGCGCCAGCATCTGCGCTGCGGAAAGTGAGCCAGAATGCCCAATAAACACCTACTGATCTTCCAGACCGTTTAGGTACGGTATTTTATCTTTTCTACGTTGTATTGTGTATTAGTGAAACTCACGTTAGTAATTTATAAATATATTTTTAGTACTCACAGTACAGCGATCTTCTGCTTACCCTACGGCTCTTTGCCGTATCTTCTATCTTTGAGAAGTCTTTCCTACTCAATTGCTCTAGTTGCCGTTACGCGTCATCTAGCGACTGACGTCCGCACTGAAGAGGAATCTGGGAGATTTGCTATACTCCAGATCCTCGGCCTGAGCAACACTGCTCACCTAATCCACGGGGCGAGCATCAGCATATCCTCGGTCTGAATTTCCAAAAATTTAAATTTGACGTAAATTCTTTTTAAGAGACAGTGGTGAGTAATATATTTATTTGTCAAACAATGTAACAACAGTAACTATTTTAATCTACAAGGTAGGTCCAAATTTTTTATCATGATTCCGGTACATTTAACGCGAGCTCGACTCGCACTGTGCCCGTTTTATTATTTGTTGTTTTAGATTTCAAAAGGTCCAAGTTTGAAGTTTGTCTGTATTACCGTTTTTATAGTAGATAAAGAAAATAACACATATTTCTTGGAAGTGTTAGGATATTCGCCATAATCACACATATTTCTTACAATTTTAAGCTACTGCAGCTTTAAATATAAACCTCTTTAAAGGACAGAGACAAGCAAACAGGCAGACAGCGTAGGCAATATAACTAGGTACTGCTGGCGTATTGAAAAAATCTATTTATTTTTAGTTTGTCGAATTAGTTTTTAATATATATATATATCTGCGAAAGTTTGGATGGATGTTTGTTACTCAATCACGCTAGGATTGCGGAACGCATCTGATTTAAATTTGGCAAATAGACTTATCTCTATTGAAGTCTACTTTTTATCCGGAAAAATGCAAAGTTCCTGTCGAAATAACTGTGACGTTTGTCTCTCTATCCCCTTGGAATGGAGCATCCAATTGAGCTGAAATTTTGCACAGAGATGGTTGAAGACGAGGAGAAGGAAATATGATTAGGATAGGATTTATATTACAAAAAAGATTGATAAGCCCTAACACGACTTTCATTTTGGGGCCAGCCTCTTATAGAAGAAATTTCACCATTTTCAGTGTTTCTCACCCAAAAGGTGTCAACGTTGATGCTGTCTATATTAAAATAACATTTAATACTCGTATTTTTTTGCCTCACCTGTAGCTCAGCACATAAAATTCCTCATCCGCGAATCGTTCACTTTCCCGCCTCTACAACAATGTACTACTAATTATATTATTGTATTTCCTTAGGTAGTCAATCCAGCATTATGGTAATTTAAAAAAAATTTAATAAATGCTAGGATAGTAAAGGAACAAAAACAAATTCGATAAAAATAAGGCTTTATTGCATTTAGTTAACTTTGTAAGACATTCATTATGCTAGTGTTTTTACTAATAGATATACCTGTGTAAAAAAAAAACTCTATTTCACAATTTAAATACCCAAGGTGTAATTCTACCAATGGTTTATTTTTAAATAATTCAAAATATTACCGTATCTCCAAAATGTTATACCCGAAATTTAATTTCTAAGTAAATATGACAATGAAAATAAATTGCATTTCAGAATAGGGATGGGAAAATTTCATAAAATTTTCAACTATTAAAATTTTTCGAAAAAAAAATCAGAATTTTAAACTATGTCACGAGAGGGTGTTGAGGTGTGTCATATTGTTTACAAAGATATACTACTGAGTTTGAATCATATTGTATTAAATTTTATAAAAATGCAACATCATTAATTATTTTTTCAATATTTTTTTGGTGAAAAGGTTGTATACACAACAACACAAGATAAATTACATTCTTCATTGTAGAAAGAAGCTAGAAAAGAAATGTTTCCATATAAAAAATCTCCTCCGTAATAGTTTGTGGCCACCATTTCAAAATTTATACGTTTTATGTAATGCCCCTGAAATAATAATAATATATTATGATATCGCAAAAATAATAAGATTTTAATTTTTACGTAATAAATGAATAATTTACTTATCAAAAACTTTTACAATTGGTTTAATCTAAACATAAAAACTTAAACTTGTAGGTAATTATATAATTATTTTTTATATAAGTCTTACTTCGAGAGAAGATTTATTTGAAATTTTGAAGAAGTAATCTACAGTAGGCTCTAATAGCGAAACACGTATATTGGCGCCGTAACACATAAACACGTTTTTCACTGTTACATCACAGGGCATCAAATAGCAACCTGACATATGACAGTAGTGGCGTTTTGTTGACCGACATAATATAGGCACATTATGCGCTTAATATCAATAATCTAACCAAAGAGAATGAGCCAAGAATTGTACTTTTTAATTTGGGTTATAACATTAAACGCATTGAAGAGGTGAACAGAACGCACCTATTGTGAGCAAAGCCCTCTAGAAGGCCAATGTTACGCCTGTCCTAAAAATTACGTGAGCACGCTTGTACTTTACATAAAACGTATTAGATTATCGGCTACCCTATTCTAAAACATTCTATGGCCACACAAAACCCAGACCTAATTTCAGCGTTAGGCATTATCAATTAAGTAACAAATCCAGCTGTCATGTTTTAAGCCGCCCCAAGGTGGCATTGCTTAGCGCCTGCTTTCATAGAGCCTGAACTAAAATTCAAAGCTGAACGTATCTTCCGATGCACAGAGAAGCTGTTAAAAAGAGCTACTAGCAATCACCCACGTTAAACTTCTGTTACACATCTGCTTAACTTGTGAAGATCCTTTCTGGACCATAAATGTAACCTCCTTTGTAGGTAAATCTTTGTAAGAATAATATGTTATTACCTTTAAAACTACGCATTTATATGTAACATTAAAAGCAGATTCTATAATAGAGGGCAAAAATAAATGTTTACAAGGGTTGTTAGTCTGCAGTCTCAGAAATGGTTTCTCGTCCATCATTACGACAATTTTTCCCTGAAATCAGAATAAATAATTAGGATTAGTTTTTAAGTTCTGTCACACCATTCTACCCAAAAACCCACTAGCTGAAGCCTACAGTATGTTTAATATTCTACTGGCTCGTGTTGTAGCGGAATATTTTTCTGCTTTTTTTTGTTCAGAAGAAGCAATATGTATTTTGATAGACTTCAGGTTCCAAAATGACGTAATTCGCTGTTTTTGGAAAACCATCTCCTAAAGGGAATGAATAGGTACTTGTTTTACTTCGTTTTTTTTTGTACAGAAATCCAGCAGCAGTTATAAGTTTTTTTTTTAATTAGTCTAGGTGGACGAAGTAAGGTAGTCTATATATGCAAAAAAAAAAAACTGATTGACTGTATGACATATTAACGCATAGACAAACTACTGGGTCTAGAGACTTCACATTTTTAAGTTTTTTGTTATAACGTAGGCGAGCACTAAGAAAGTATTTTCCTAAATTCATCCCCCAAGGCTAATTTCAAAATTCGTCCCTTTTGAAGTTAATGCAAAAATGTTAAACTATTTTATATAAAATATTTTATATATAAAAAATTGTTAGGAAATGTGTTTTAGAAAAATCATCCCCTGGAAGGCAATATAGGGGATGAAAATTTTAATGGGAATCTCAATATGTTTGTGTCCAGAGACTTAAAAAGTGCAAAAGTTCTTGTTGTAACAGTGAGCACTAAAAATGGTTTTTTTCTAAATTCGTCATCTAAAGCGGTAAAATTTTAAGGGACAAGAATTTAGGGTATCTACGTATAATTAAACAATACCATACCCTAAAAATTACACCCTGAAGATTGACTTTGCCTCTCTATGTGTGTTCTACCGTTTCAATAATGGGATGTGTTCTGAGAAATTGTTTGAAATGATGCCCACGGGTACTTTTTGTCATCGCACCGCTCGTCATTGGCAGGGAATTAATTCTTACACTTTAGAAAATGGTCACGTACAGTGCAGTTTCATAGAAACTTCCTTCCCCAAACGCTCGGGTTGTGGAGCTGAACTTCTTTCTTGAAGAACCCCATACTGCCGTCCTTAGAAAAGCTCCCTGCCAAGTTTTCTCTAAGGACCTCTCTAGTGGTAGAAAAATAAAATTTGCGGGGAAAGCTTCTATGTAATAAAAAGAAATAATGGTACAATGTAATTTTTTGTAGGTACTTACTTTAGTAGGAGCCATGTTTTCTGTTATAATTTTATCGGTGTATAAAATTGCATTATTTTCAATTGATGCGTATAAAATCGAACAGTTTTTTAGTTTTGGTCCCTTCTACCTTAGTAAGTAACACTTTGAAAGGTCCCTGTAAATAAATACGTCTAACTTTTTATCTCAAAATAACTGGCCAAGTGCGAGTCGGACTTGCTTGACTTACGTGCTCTACTCGCACCAGTTAAAGCATACAGCATTAAAAACCAAAAACATATTTCTTTAATGCAGGGAAACCACCTTAAATATTTACTTTTGTTTTTTAATATTTTTTTGGGGAATCTACCGTAATAACACATAGGTATTCCGTAAAAGTTTTCCGCTCCTTTCGTATTCCGTGAAGAATTCGCTTTGACTTAGTAGGTAATATGACTTCAATGGCACCCTGGGTACTGCAGCGTGCGGGGGCGTAAATATGCTGCTTCTACCTATTTCTATTTAGGTATCGGGATCTCTGCTAATAAAAAGACAACATCGGGAGTTCTTTTCTGTATTCAGATGTTCTTTTCTATCGCCACAAGACATACATAGATTCATCTACTACCTAGGAGAATTATTATACAATATTAAACTTATCTGCAACACATCTTCTTCGATTAGGCCATCCTTCAATAGGCCTCGGGTCGTCGTGTCGATACATTGGATAAAATATACATTAGGACATTAAATCGCGATGGTGGCGATGCTTGGAATATTTTGGATACTGGAGTATCTTACTTTAAGTCCACTGGCAATGTAAAGCTATTCTACCAATTCTAGGGCTCCCTGATTTAGACAGGAATCGACCTTCCAAATTTATATAGACTTGTCCGAACTATATTTTTCACTTGAATGTCAATTAATAACAAAATAATGACAAGCTCGAAATTCCGATTTTTATTATTTAAAAACGCACTGACACCATCAATTAAGTATTTGCTGCGTAAAAACGTTCGCTAGCCTATTTACTTCCTTTACATTCAACAAGAGGTCGTAACCTCTACATATTTTCCACCGATCGGCCAGAAAATTATAGCAACTCGTTGCGTATAATTTTCTATTCGCTACCTATAAACTACCCATCGAAATCATAAATGGCGGGAAATCTACATTACCCTACTGATTTTAACCTAAAACCGGGACACTTCGTCACGCGATGCCAAACCATATGCAAATGGTAAATTAACTAAATCAGAATCCATTTTGGATTTTTAGTTGATTTTCCTCCGGATAAACCACGGTAAGGATCCAAAGACATGGCACTATCGACCTCCTTATCGAACACTAACTTGTTTAAATGTTGGGCAACTCCCTTCAAATTAATTCATTAATAATGCCAACACAAAACAGTTTTAAATTTTTGACTTTTGAAGTCAAACTTCAAAAATATTATACACTATAATACCCTATTAACCTACGTTAATTACATTATCATCGATTTAATATAACAAAACAAAAGCTAATCACAATTATTCCTATACCTGACTTTACTTTAAACATCTTTTAGTTTTTCTCATAAAACAAAATCTCTCGTCCTCCTAACTTCCATTTACATTTATCACTTTTAATACAAGTTAAAAACTGTAATGCAGCTCAATAAATCATTCGCGTCAAACAGTGTTCATTTGATTCTAAATTCAATTCGCGTTATAAAACCTTCCCGTATTGACCTACAATTGATCCCTAAATCAGCATCTTCTTTTCTGAATATCTCTGAATTGGAAGGCACACAAAAAAATTAATAATCAATCTATAAACACAATGGTCCTTCATACTCGCTTATACTTTTTCATCAATAATTCAAAATTAAAAACAATATTATTACTTATCTTAACTAGATTTGGTGGCGCATCACCATGCATTAAGTGCAATACCTACCTAACTTACTTACGGCTCCTACTTGACCCTAATCCTACTTGGATCCTATTTGGATTATACCTAATGACTTAGATCACCCTTGACCTAAACCTCCCTCGACCATAATTACTATTCTAATACCATTGGTCCGAATCACGCTTGACACAGATAACCCTTGACCTAAACAACTTTCAACCATATATTTCATTATAATACCTTTAAAATATCAATGGTTCGCACTTGGCTCTAACATATTTTACACATCAATCTATCGTTAGATTATTTACCTACGGATCTCTACACATTATACCTATTCACCCTTGACAATATTTTATATCATTATATATTTATAAGATGCAAAAACCTATATACAGAACCCTATATCTCCTCAAATCAATTCACTCTTTACAATACCTTTTTATTTATTTATTTAATTTTATTATAAAAATCTACCTACGGAACCTTACTTAAATAAACTAAAACTCCTCTTGACTTCATCTAACCCTTTTCCTAGTGGAAACTATCCATACTTAACTTACTAATCTTAAGGAACCCTATTTTAAGATATCCTATCTTTTAATATAATAATTAAATTCAATAAAATGAATCACCTTACGGAACCCTACTACTGACTAACATCAATCTATCTTAGCCCTATCTAGTGACAAATATAACCTTGTCCTCTGAATTCGCTCATCCTATACTGACTACTGTCATCCTAAACACATCTCACAATAAGATATTCCCTACGGAACCTTATCTAACTTCAAACTTCTCTATGCTTGACCTATTTTCATATGAAGACTTTGTATTTTCTAAAAAAATCTCATATATCAAACCCTACTGAACTTTTTAACAAAATAACCTACACCTAATAAAATTCCTATCATTCTCTACTAAATCCTACTAGTATGACTACTTCCTACAACTATCAACTTAACAAACCCTCGGTTCCTATGAACTCTTTTTACCTCAATTTATGCTCCTACAATATTTACTAACCTCCAACGTGTACTTGGTACAAGGTTCAAGTTTCACATGACTTGGTGACGTTCTCTTCCTGCTTTACTCATTTCTATGACCCATTTTACGGCTAGGCTACAGCCTATTATCCTATTTCATTTACATTAACTTCTATCCGTATATATGTAGCACAACCACAACCATAATAATACAACCAAAATGAAAATACTCTATTATTTTACGTTACCATGACAACTAGAATAACATGGCTCACTCATCCAATCTTTGCTTTAGCAAACCTTTATTGCTATGATAACTTCAATAACTATCATACGCTCTTCACCTATTGTATTTTATCGGATAACTTTTCCTGATATTCTACAATGACATTTCATTATCACTCGACATTACCTAAGTTTGACTTTTAAGAAATTACCTACTTCTTTCAAGTATTTCTTACTTACCTAGTATAGTTTAGCAAACCTACACATACCTAAATAATCTATATGCCTAAATTACAACACGAATATTACCAGTATCCGCTACTAGACTTTCTACATTTTGAAAAATTCAACCTAATCTGTCTAAAATACCTAAAATTACCAATCGAATATTAACAATGTCCGTTACTAGACCTTCTGAATTTTAAAAAATTCAACCTAATCCGTCTAAAATACCTAAAATTACCAATCGAATATTAACAATGTCCGTTACTAGACCTTCTGAATTTTGAAAAATCAAATTCCGTCTAGTCAAAAAAATTGACTAAAACTAGCCTGACTAGCTTTATCACCCTGACTTCATTATCTATATATAAATAAATCGATCTGTCCGTTTGTTTATTTTACCAAGTAAATTAGTTGAATTAACCTATTTATAAGGTTAATCTCGGACGGAATACTTTTAACCTATTAAAATGTACAGGACCTACCTGTCTATCCGTACGTACATTTCTCAACTACGCAATGTTATGCCTAACTAACCTAACAATCTCATAAGGACCCTTATAAATCTTCTTTAATTTATATGAGAACCCTGTTCGTCGTTTATCAAAATATAACAATACTACATCTCCTACAACCAAATTTTTCTGTTTCGCCCGACGATCAAATACAACTTTTTGTTGCTGCTGCGCTCGCATTATCCTATGCCTAACTTTTTCTACCTAAGGATGACGCATAAGAAATCCATTAATGGCACATCTACAACTCCGCTTAAACGCGCCCGTAGCGGAGTTTGCATTGAGTAATTACTCAATACTTACAATTAATTTTGAGTCTTATGAGGTTGTCAAAGAGTAAAAATTTCTTTGAATGTCACACGTATTGAAGTAAATGAAACTGGCTAGTTAGTGTTCCACAATTTTGGTAGCGATTTGTTCAGCGTGCGATATCCTTTGTAGTATATTGATGGTTAGTCATAAGTGAGAGAGGCGTAGATATAATGTCAGTCTTTTAGTAAGTCCTTTAGCAACACAACTGTTTTGTCCACGCACTGCGTGAATGTATCCGCAGAAATAGTTAGTACATCGGGATGATTTTTTTTCAGTATATTGCTCAGTTTAACTATCTCTGTCCCAAAAATCAGGTCATCCCGATGATTCGTTTTAGCCAAAAAGAATAGAGCATTGATTTGAAAAAAAATATTTAGGGGCCCCGAAGTGCTTCAATATATCAGCAACGATAGGCATTAGGAGTTTGGCACTAAAACTATTTTAGCCTACTGCTCCGTCGGAGCGACGGCCCCGAAGTGCTTCAATATATCAGCAAAGATAGGCATTAGGAGTTTGGCACTAAAACTATTTTAGCCTACTGCTCCGTCGCTCCGACGGTTGTGGAACTAATCTGTGGCGAAAATTGCACGAAAAGTAAGTAGCTATTTTATCATTTATTAGATGCCATTTATTTCCATTTTATAAACTTATTTTGTGGTGTGAATAGATTTGTTTTAAAGTGAAATTAAGTAAGCTATAAATATTCAACTCATTCCTAGGGTTCCGTAGTCAACAAGGAACCTTTATTGTTTCACCATGTTTGTCTGTCTATCTGTCCGCGGCTCAATGATCATTTGTAGTAAAAATCTGTACTTCGACATGAGTACACAATAGTACACATATTATTAAGGCCAACAGTGATAAATAAAATTAATAAATTTTTTTTTAAGGTTCCTTTCCTACACCTTCCTACAAATCGGGTAAAAATATTGAGGGTGTGTGAAAATTATTTTTCGATTCAGCGAGGCGTTTGCGGAATATTAAGCTTTGAAGAGCAAATTTTTAGAGTCCAGTGTCCCCCCACTGCCAGCTAAATTGCTGTTCTTGTGTGTGTAAAAAAAAAGGAGTGGCATATATAACGAAATTATAAGGAAAACTATCATAGCTTAGTAGACTTAACAACTTAATGAGTAATAAGCGACAAACTAAGGAAAGGGAGTCTGAAAAGTAAAAATTTCGTACAAATTCCATTGAAAGGTGCTTAAATGAAGTTAGTACTTGTGTAAAACAGATATTAAATATAAGTTTGCGAAACATGTGACATTATAGAATACATAATAAAATTATAAAATTCTAAATACTTGTACTTACTAAATTAATAACAATATTTAAGTTCGAATAACGCATTGGACTAGTAGGCGGCAGGATGGGGCGCTTGGCGGTACCGGGTACAAACTTAATAATTTAGTTGCTCTATTGTAAAACAGTAACACATACAAGCGTCAATCTTGCAGTAATCATAGTGTGTGTAAGCTCTTAAGTATTACAACAAATAATAAAAACCAGCCAAGTGTGAGACGGGGCTGAGCCATTTACCATCACCCTTACAGCGCCATCTAGCTATTATTATGCGAAACAGTAACACAACGTGTTGCAAACGATGGGTGACCGCTTAGCGTTAAACTTTTTGTTTTTGTTTGTGTTTGTAAATAACGTTAATGGTGGCAGCTACAGAAACCTGGGTGCGCGAGTCCGACTCGCAATTTTTAAATAAAGTTACGACGTGTATTTCAAAATAGCAATGAAGTGTAACTAACCGTTAATTTCAAGGGAGAGGTAAGTTGAAACATCTTGTTTTAATCCACCTCGTTAGTTTCAACTCTCCTCTGTTTCAATATAATATTTTGAATTTGTATTTGTTTTTGTAGAATGCGGAACAAATAAAAGCGCGAGATGAAAAGAGGTATAGGTCCAAATATAGGATTCGGCCCCCGAAGAGGTTACATTAAGAGGAAAAAGTCTTCGGGATGCTGCAAAATCGTATAACTTAAATTATTAGTTATAGTATTAAACTTTTAATTTTCAGATCAACCATTTTCACAGAGAAGCAGAAATAAATTAATAAAAATTAAAAGCGTTTAATTGTATTAAGTAAGTTTGAAGTTAGTTATTGTTTCGGTTCAAAGGTTGTATATACAATAAAACAGGACAAATTACATTCGTTGTTGTAAAACGATGAAAAAAACGATAAGTTTCCATATACAAAGCCTCCTCCAAAATAATTATCTGCAATCATTCCAAGATTTATGTGTTTTATGTAATGCCCCTGAAAAAAATAAAATAAAAAAAGAATATTTGTATCAGCGCTACTCGAAATAGTAGCAGATAATAAATTTCAAATTTAGAACCGGCACAATACAATTAGTTCCTAAACCCATTCGTAAGAACGTAAATATAACCATAGGCCGTTTAAAATGAAACTAGAATGCTGGAAAGTAACTGCACCAGAAAATTATTACTTAAGGCTGTTTTCGACATTTAATTGTAGTGATAATAAGTGGTTTTTTTTTTATACTATTAAGGTGGCAAACAAGCACACGGTCCGCATCACTTGCGTGACCCTTCAAAATTCAATATCTTCGTTAATAATTTCATTAATTTCAGATAGTTTTTAACAATTACCTACGAAAAATCTATTTTCTATTTATTACATCACAGATCACTTTTAGTTTACCGTGTTTATAGTTCACTTTCAGTTGCAATGTAGTGAAAAAAAAACAAGTAAGTTGATGTAAGCTAATGAAAATAACCAAAAAAATTTGAACAATAAAAAAACATTTTAATTAAGAACACAAAAACTTTTTTACGAAAAACACTGACATTACATTAAAATTAAACCTTTTTAGGTAAATATGTGTTAATTAATTGAATACAAGTAAAAAAAAAAGTAAACTAGTAGTGTTCGGTATTGTAATAAAAAGGAAATAAAAATACATTTAAAATCCTTTACAAGTAATTGTTAAAATCTGAAATCATCACTTATTACCACCAAAATTAAGTGTCGAAAACAGCGAGACTGCAGCCTTTACAGAGATAATTTAGAAAAAAATAATTACTGTCTGGTTTGGTGAAAATTACAGTCATGCCTTTTTTTTAACTTAAAGATAATAATATTAGTAAATTAGCCCACTGCGAGTACACTTTTAAGGGGCGGTTGTACCGTTATTAGAGCTGTTATTTGTAAGGCGCAGAACTAGTTACCTCAAAAAGTAATTATTTATAGGTACCTTTAAAATCATGCAATTACTTGTAACATTAAGTATTGATTCTAGTACAGGGCGTAAGAATAAATGTTTGCAAGGATTATTAGTTTGTAGTCTCACAAGTGGTTTCTTCTCTATCATCACAACGATTTTTACCTGAAATTAGATTAATTTATTAGACAACCTTCTTTCTTTTTAACTGTAGGTTTAAAAAGAAAAACATTAAGCAGAAAAACATTCAAAAAATCGCAATCAACAAACCACATAAAAACAAGAACGAGAAATTTACGGAAAACCAAAGTTACTGACAAAGTTGAAGTGGCAATGGGCAGGCCACATCGCTCGTCAAACTGAAAACCGATGGGAAAAGGATTCTCGAGTGCCGACCACGGATCGAACGAGTCATGTAATTCTGAATGGGCGCGAGTGGCTCAGGACAGGTCGTTGTGGAGACATATGGGGAAGGCCCAACAGAACAGTTAAAAAAGTTTTTCTGAACATAAGTTTATTTTACTAAACTTAATGTTTTTAACATAAATGAAACATTAAAAACAAAAAGAAGCCATTTTAACTGAAAGGCAAAACTTAAAAAACCCTGCTAAAAAGGTGTTTGTAGTCTTAAAATAACCTTTTTAATAACTGTGTTGCCTCCTGTGATTTTGATCACAGCTTTGAGTCTGTTTAGCATACTGAAGATGAGGAGGTTTCGGAGACGATGTTGGGGGATATTCTCCCATTCTTCCATCAGAACCTGTTTAAGATCATTGAGGCTGTCAGGAGGTCGTCTGCGTTGTCTGACCAGCCTTTCGAGCTTATTCCAAGCGTGTTCGATCGGTTTCAGGTCAGGACTTCTTGATGGCCAGTCCATTAGGTTGATACCAATGTTCTGAATGTACTCTTGTACGATCTGAGCGGTCTGCAGCTCGGCGTTATCTTGCATTAGAATTGATTCATCACCCATATTTACCAGATATGGTCCTGCATACTCATTAAGGATCTCTTGAGCATATCTCACCCCGGTCAGAGTGCAATTTATATGGACACTAACTGTGGGCAACCATCCGAAGAGATGCCAGCCCATACGTGTACAGAACCCCCGCCGTATTGGACTATTTCTGCAAAGCAGGCTTGAGCGTATCGAATAATGAAAAAAACGTGACTCATCCGTGAACAAGAATTTTGCCTTTTCTTCTTCACCCCACTGTACATACGTACGTGGCCTCAATCTGTTAACCCGAAGCTCTGCCTCAAGTTTGGGACCATTTGGTGGCCTGTAGGGTTAACCTTAAGGGTTAACCTCTGCAAGTTTTCTGGCGACCCTGTCTTCGCTAATGTAATCACCCCTTATCAGGAGAAGCTGCTGTTGGACCTGAACAGCATTGAGGTCACGATTTCTCAAATTAGTGCTGCTGGCAATATATCGGTCTTCTCTAGCTGTAGTGCATCTGGGACGGCCTGGGATTACATGGTCTTCTGAGATGGTTTCCGGTTTCTTCGTACCTTAGTTTCACCTTGAAGACCGTTCTTAATGTCACACCTATGGTAGGTGTGACATTAAATCTTGCAGTACGACGCACACTGAGTCTAGTTCCAGATGTGCCATAATTCTTGCACATTTTTTAGGTGAAAGATACATGATAATTAATGTTTACGTGCTGAAGATACCTTGGCTTATGAATTAAATGTAAATGATTGAAAAGCAAAAGCGAAAAAAAAAACAGAAAGCTATAAGTAAAAAAATAAAGCATTTGAAAAGGGAGCGTTTTTTTTTGTTTATTTTTTTTTGCCATCAATTAAAAGGAGGTAGTCAAAATGGAGTTTATATACAACAAAACTATTTTTTTTACATAATGCTTTTTATTTCAAGTTTCTAATTTAAATAGTTCAGAAGTTATCATCACGTTTATGAGTGTTATACCTTCTTTTGCAGGCCAGTGTAGTTGATTCCTTCTAGGAAATGTAGCCGTGACGTTATACATACATTATTCAATGGTATAAATTAGAGTGTACAAATCGTAAAAAAATATCATCTCACACCTTTTAATCATTCGTTCCGCTCAGGATTCTACTCTTAAACGAGATGCTCATCTTTCCTTAGCTACTTTCGGAATTCAACTAAGGTCATCGCATAAAATTTTCCGTTTTAACACAGGCTGTGCAATCTACTATTAGCATAGGGAAATTGTACGTTTCTGGGATTAGATCTACATTTACAGATTACGTGTACATATTTATTACATTATGTAGTTACTTTTGTTGGAATTATATCCTGCGTTATAAGGTCATCAATCAACAAAGTTGAATTATTTTTGATAGTTGCAGTCATGATGGAGCAGTTTTTCTGTTTAGGCCCCTTGCACGCTTCTACTTTTGTAAGTGACATTTTGAAAGGTCCCTGAAAGAGATAACATATATTTGTTTTCGCGTTTGTGCATGTAAAAAAAAAATTATACCTGTTTCCCTTGGTTACGCCGTAACTTTCGCACGACCACGAAGATTAGCACCAAATTGGAGATGTTTTATTTTTGCGTTCATAATTGTTAGGGCAAAGTAAGTATGTATTTTTTCTCATAGGACTTTTAATTACGCGAACGCGATTGTAGATTTACAAATACGCAAAAACTCACACTAAGCACACTGTTACAACCAAGGGTTATCTATTACCCACAGTCACACCCGTGGGGATTTCTATTAGATACTTACCCAATCTGAACATTTATGAGGATAAACTAACTTACACCGCCATCCGTTAGAAGTGTATGGAAACGAACATGTTTACTTCTGTCGATAAACTAACTTAAATCGCTATCTGTTAGAAATGTATATAAGTCTTAGCCAGCGCACGCCATTTAAAGCTCCCAGTCGGTATGTACGTATAAAGATGTATTGTTTATATACCTACATATGTCAAGTTAATTTGTATTTAAACCCTTATTGCGCAAGCCCGATGGCGCAATTGACCCTTTTTTTCTTTCTCAGAAACCTTCCCCGGGGTGTGCCTAACAACTTACCAAAATTTCATTATAATCGATTCATCCTTATTGCACGAGTCCGATTCGGACTTGATCCTGTCTGACTAACACTGGACCCTTTTTTTCATACATAAAAACCTTGCTCTAACAATAACGAACACAACAAAAAAACAATATCCAAATTGGTTCGTTACAATCGGTTTACCCTTATTGCGTAAGTCCGACTCGCACTAGACCCTTTTACTAACAATTTATAGCTTGCCTTAACAAAAACGAACACAGCAAAAAAAGAATTATCCAAATCGGTCTACCCGTTCTCGAGTTTTAGCGAGACTAACGAACAGCAATTGATTTTTATATACATAGATAGAATATAAAGAGGAAAACTTTGTTTTTTTTTGTTTGTAATAGGTAATCTCTGGAACTGCCAATCCAATTTAGAAAATTCTTTTTACTTTAGAAAGTGTATTTAGTCATCTGGAAGCAACATAGGCTATGTAACATAAGACAAGATATATATCTCTTTTACTACTAGATAGCGCGCTACGCCATATATATTGCGATATATATTAGTGATTTTGGCAAATCATTATTACAAAATATTCTTTTTAATATTTTACTACATATCGGAGTTAATTCATATATGTGTCGAAGGATAATAAAAACCGGATCATTGAAAAAATTCTAGGACGTTTGCAAACGACTAGGTCATTAGCAAAAATGTAAGAATAAATCTTCCGAGCTATATTCAGGATCATTGCAAAAAAACTGAGTTTGATTTAGCTAAGCATCGTGGGGAAAAAGCAGTCATGGGTTGGGGGATAGGAGATGGGTTACTAGTAGCATATTTTCTAAGTTCTGCAATATTTTGGAGGGTACGTAAAACTGCTGGTCCAGGGTGTTTTTATATAGGAAAAGTAGTCAAGCTTAGTCCAGAGACCTCATGGGTGGATTAAAATTTTCTGAAAGTTGAGTCACCGCTACCTATTGGCACGGGACCGGTGCCCTAGATTGTGGCCTAAGCCTCCTTAAGAAAATTCATGTACTCCTGTAGTGGGGACAGCCAACGACGGAAACAACATAGACTTTGACAGTCGGTTTATAAACACTGAATAGATCGATGTTACTACAAAAGAAGCCGATCATACATGAATGTAGTCATTAGCCAATAAAGACGAGGAGCGTTTGACAAAAAGACAATGCAAGAAGCAAATCATGTAAAAGTTGGGGTAACAACGTTTTTGGAGTATTTCGACCCCACTGAATACGAATCTGCCTGTTGCGAAAGCGAAATTGAACCGTTAGTCCCGAATCCAATATGGCCGTGAACACTCTGTTTTCCCTTTATCCCCTTAGTACGTCGGCTTAAACTATGATTTAAAATTAAAATGTTGCAGATCTCATGGACTGGAATATACTTCCTTTCTTTTGCCGCACCACACATCATCCTCACTTTGGAGCTAGTAATTTTGTCGTAGTAAAAGCAGCAAACAGATTTCGGAATCCCTAGCTATCTGAGGTCTGAGAGGGTCAAAGCAGAGTTTTTAGTATATTATCATGAAAACTTTCAGCTGGTTTTTCAGATGAATCTTGAAGAACTAGCCGCTAATTAACAAAGTTAGTAACCAGATCTGAGCGAAGCATTTTAGCTTCAAGAAGCGATGCCTGAATCTCTTGTCCGGTCTTTTGTTGCAATGTTGCAGACACTTGAGTTGGGAACTGTGTCTATCAAGTTAAACGACTTTATAACCTTGAGAAATGCATGTTCGTCGGAATAATCTCTGTTTCTTCGCCCTGGTTTATCTTCCCAACCAGTTTTGGATAGGCCTTGTCCATACATAGCGAAAGTTTGTTGAGTGATTTCCCCTCCAGTAAATGATATAGCCATAAAAATTTCTCTTTGCGTTTTGCAACCAATCGTCGAAGAATATGTAGATTTTAAAGGGGCAATAATAAAAATTTTTACTTAAAAATACGTGACACACACACACACACACAACATCACACACACAATAGTTTTTGTACACATTAACCACTAAAAACCATACAGATTTCAAATCCCAAATACAACAAGACGCACGGAGCGCACGTAATACAACAAAACTTCGGCAACTGTGTTTCACTCCAAGTGAGTGCAGGGTTAGGGTTGGTAAATTTTGAGGAAAGGATGTTACAACCATTATTTTAAAAGAAATATAAGAGAAAACGCATTTTGGGCGCCATCTTGGAAAACGGACTACCGGCCAAATTTTCCATTGGCAACAGTAGTAGATTGGTGCTCATCGGAGTCGACATATCCATAAAACGCTGTTTCCCCAACTGTAACATGATTTGCTTCTTGCACGTTATAGAGATGGATTTTTCAATTATAGGCCTCTAATAGCTCTTCTGTTAGTTTACAAAGTTCATACCAGCCTATCAGCGCTCGCGTTTATCCTAAAATGAGCTTGATTCGCAATAACCCTAATAATAGCATTATACTGTATATCGCTTGCAAACGTCCTCGGATTTTCGCAATAATCCGTTTTTTTTTCGATTATCCTATATATGCAACCGGTTTGGCGCGGCTTAGGTGTAAAATGAAAACTTTTACCAAAGCTTTAGTTTATAATGTCATAAATGTAACGCAATGCAGGTGCGCGGGTCAGCTAGTGTGAGGGTCTTGAGAACTAAAATACTACATTGCCTATTGGACATCTTCACCGATTCACCTGTTAGCACATGCCTAGTAAAAAAAGGTCTAATCGAGACACAGTCTAAACATGACCTTGGCGATATTTATTATATTTTAAAATATAATATTATGTTTAATCTTACTAATATTATAAATGTAAAATTTTGTATGTCTGGATGGATGTTTATTACTCAATCTCATTTCAAATACTGGACGGATCGGGATAAAACTTGGCATACATATAGGTTAGGTCCTGGAATAGCATATAGGCTACTTTTTATCCCTAAAAATTCAAAAGTTCCTGCGGGAATAACTATAACGGAGTAAAACGAACTATTACTGCACCTATGGCATGCTATAGCAATTCATTTGTATAACTTATTAATTAATTAATTGGAGCTAATTAAGGAGTTCCACGCCGATAACCGAATTTAGGGCGGGCGGAGCCGCTGGCAAAGTCTAGTATAGTATAAATTACAGTGATTTTTTTTAATACCTATTGAGGCATAAAATAAAAAATAAAACGGGATGTAGGTTTGATACAAAAATAAAACATGTCATTAAGAGCTATACAACGTCTACTAACAAGACTTTGCTATTAAATAAGTTAATGTATTTTAAAAGAATCTTTCATTTACATTAGTTGCTTTTAATGCCATTTTATTTACACACAAATTCTACAAAAATATGATTTAGCTAGGAATGTACTTACATAATCTGTTGACGATTTGACTAACACTATCATGGAGACTAACGAAATTGTGACAAATGAAATTAATATTCTACACATGTTTTGCTCCAATACTATATTTATTGAAACTATAACTATACTGGCTGTTATTGCATAATGTATGTATTGTAATACATAATAATACAAAACATAAAACCTACTTCGTCTAAATTGGTGGCTTGTTTAACAAGCGCATTTATTTAATTTCATAGCCATATTTCCTGTTATTATCACAGAGTTTAATTTGAGGTTGTTTGATTTTATTTTACTTCTTACGAACGCTTGTTATATTTTACGTTTACAACATTTCAATAGATATTTGTAAAATCTAAGATCATACCGATATTTGCAGGCCACCTTCGATTAGCACGCACCTCGTGGGTCTATAGATCCGACCCACACTAGCCCAGTTACTCGCGGAAGCAAAGTTAAACGACGCGTGTAGTGGTTCAAATCAGTGAGATTTTGCAAATGTTTGGTTTGCCTCTTATAGGTACTGATATTTTGTATGGAGCATTTTCGCTCGTGTAGACAAAAATCGTAATAGTAGGTCGCAGCCCTTTTATTCAGAGACTATAAAAACTACAAAGCTTTGCATGGCATATATTTTATATAACACTAACGTATACCCGCGACATCGTCCGCGTGGATACTTATACAATAGGAATGCTTCGAACTTATTATGGTTACAAAATAATCGAAATTTTTATACAGATTTTCATATTTTATTTTGGCCTCTGAAGCCTAATTTTCTAAAAAACGCTGACCTGGCCTTACAACCAAAAAGCCAAATACCAAATACTAACGCATTAAACTTTATAAATGACGGATTTTCATACAAACTTCCAACCTCCATTTTGCCCCGTAGGGGATTAGGTTTACGAAATCCTTTCTTAGTGCTCACCTACGTTATTTTAGGAACGTCTGTCCAAAATTTCAAGACTCTAAACTTAGATTGGGATGTGCGTTGATATATCAGTCAATCAGTTAACTGTTTTAAATAATTTTCTTTACAAGGGCTACATAGCTGTTTATTTCAGTTTGAAATATCTGTGTCAAGGTGTGTTTTTTTGTAGGATACCTCCCCTACAAGTTAAGTGGGAATGAATATTTTTTTCTCGTCTACCCTATATAGTGTAAGCCCTACACTGTAGGGTGTCGTTGGATATAACAATATTGGCGTATGTAAAAACTCTTTTTGATTCAGCGATGCGTTTGCGAAATATTAAGTTTTAAAATGCAAATTTTTGTTAGAGCCTATTGTCTCCACCGCAGTGTGTGTGTGAAAAAAATCACGGCAGTAGCATATATAACAAAATTTAAAACTATCAGAGCTAAGTAGGCTGTACGACGAAAGAGTAATAGTCGACTAACTCAAATTGCTGTCGGAAAAGTAAAAAAAAATGTACAAATTCCACTAAGAGGTACTTATTTGAAGTTGTTACTTGTGTAAAACAGGCAATAAATATAAGTTTATGAACCATGTAACATTAAATAAATAAAAAATAATAACATGCTCAATATTATTACTTACACATCCTGTTTGGATGTGTTTCTCTGACTACCTATGCTTAAATAAGTCTGTGATTTGCACTTTACAGGTTTAGTTTGATCTAAGATTCAGATCAGAGAGATCACACTGATTTGAGTTAAGTATCGTTTAATAAACTTTTAATTTATCTATTTTTTACCTATTAGGTACTGACCCTTTTTTAAATCAAATTTCAGGTACTTCGGTTACTATGGAACCCTACACTTCTTGCTGTATGACAATACACATCACTTTATATAAATAAAATAAGATTTAAGAGAATATAGAAGTTTTATATAAATTAAAGTGAAAAACTACATTAAGTGAAGTGTTATATACAATTAACTACTAAATATTTAAAATAATATTAGATAAACAAACATAAAATAGATTATTGATATTAGAGAAAAAAAACCCTCGATACAATTTAGTAAAAAAAAATTGTGTACATTTATACTAATAGAACAATGGCAAACGAGTGAGAAAGTATCTTTATATATTGGTGTATAAAATTATTTTATTTGGCCAAGCGTGATCGTCAAAAGTTGGAGGACCCGAAAAACCGTTGTGTCAAATAAAACCCAGTTCTTTTAGAGGTACGTCAGAGTAATATAGCAAACAAAAGCATACAAAATAAGCATAATAAAAATACACGGCGCCCACGCACTAGACGGCGCCAGCCGATGATTTTGTTGAGGTGACAAGTCACCCTTTGTACTATAAGCTAGGAGTTAAGGCAGTCTGTAATTAGCCACCGATTGTATTGATTGATTGTAAAACGATAGCATCTCTTTCACGAGTGTATTGTTAAATTCTATACCGGAATCCGCGCTTATTTTACTAGGGATGCCATAGGGGGAAAAGTATTTTATAAGGGATCTAACTACTTCTGGGGTAGATTTGTTACTGATTTTAAACGCCTGGCCTAATTTGCTAAAGGCGTCTACAATAGTAAGGTAATCTTTACTTTCTATAGAAAAGGTGTCGATAAATAATTCCTGAAAAGGTTTGGTTTGCGTTTGGGTCAATTGCAATTCTGGCTTGATGGTGTTACGGTCATATTTCATTTTTCTGCAGGTTTGAAATGAGTTAATGATACTGGTAACTATTTGATACATGTTGTTCCAATAATAGGCTCTCTTTAGATGTATAAGGGTTTCCTTAATTCCCCTGTGACAATTTTTTAACGTGTGATATTTAAGCACAACGTTCCTCTGCTCTTCTTCGCTGTCCACATAAACAACCCGCCTTGTACACTCACAAAACCGTCATGTACCCTTGCTAAAAAGCAATATAGTGGCCTGCGCGAACTGTGTGCGGTGTGACTCATCTTCAAAGTAAAAGAAATGTTTTATTTTAGGTTTAGTGTTTAGGAATTTCTTGACTAAGTCCGGTTGATCTATTGGTAAGCGTACTTCTACCACCTTTTGTTTAGTCCTGAGAGGTTGAACGGACAACTCTTTTCTGTTCCAAGAGTAAACGTACTGATTTGGTTTAGTGTCTATAGCCTCTTGTAAGATGGGTATACCGTTTGTATCTAAATCTTGGGCGGAATGTACCGTCCCTATGCTGTCGTTGTTTGATCTTTCGGATGGTGTTGCGGTGTCACTATCCAGGGATGGAATAGAATATGGGGATTGCCTACCATTGCCTACTTTCGAGGTAATACTTACAGTTCTTTCGGAATCAGATGAAATCAATAAAGGGGATAACGTTCTTTGCCGAGACGGGGAGGTGCGAGGAGTAGCGTTATTTTGTTTCTTACTTAAACGTGTTATCTCATCGACTAGGGTGTCTATATATTCATCAGTCAATTCATAGAGATGTCGTATTCTTCCTCTAGAACGTTGATTCTGATACGAGACAATCCATCTGCAATTTTGTTTTTCGCTTTTGTACACTATGTTATAGTCGAATTCCTCCAAGCGGAGTTTCCATCTCCTTAGTTTACTGTTGGGTTCCTTTATCGAGTTCAACCAGGCTTGTGATCCGTGTATCTCGTAAATTTTCTCCCGTATAAATACGGTCGAAAATGATTTGCAGCCCAAACAATAGCTAAGAGTTCCTTTTCAATCGTGCTGTATCGTGTCTCGGCATCGTTTAAGGTGCGGCTCGCAAAGGCTATTGGTTTGTCAGAGCCGATTGGACCTTGCGAAAGCACTGCACCTAGTGCATAGTTAGATGCATCTGTTGTAAGGACAAATGGTTTTGAAAAGTCGGGGAACTGTAATAGTGGCGCATTGGTTAACAACTTTTGCATTTCTCATAGGCATCTATGTATTCCTGTTTTGTGGTGTCGATTTGGTTTCTTTTCTTTAAGAATGATGTTAATGGCTGAGTTAGTTTAGCAAAATCTTTTATAAATTAACGGTAGAACCCCATTAACCCAAGGAAGCTCTTTATTTCAGTAGCTGTACTCGTTAGGGGAAAATTTTGAATTGAATTTATTTTATCGTCGTTTGGCATATGGCCGTCTTAAGTGATGGTGTGACCCAGATAAAGTACCTCTGTCCAGAGAAATTGACACTTGTTGAGTGTGACTTTCAGATTCGTTTCTCTAAGGCGGTCAAAAATCGTGCGGAGTTTCTCAAGGTGTTCTTGAAGGCTCGAGGAGTAAACTATGATGTCATCAAGGTAGACCAGACAGTGTATACCTTGAAGGCCTCGCAATACATTGTCCATGGCCCTTTGGAAGGTCGCTGGAGCTGTCTTCAGGCTGAAGGGCATACGTTTAAACTCATAATGACCAGATTGAACCGTCAAAGCGGTCTTAGCCCTGTCTGCTTCATTAACTCCAATTTGGTGATACCCGCTCGCAAGGTCTATTGTACTGAAATACTGCGATTTACCTAATTTATCGAAAAGATCGGTAATATTAGGCAGGGGGTATTTGTCGTCAGCAGTGATTTCGTTTAAGCGTCGGTAATCAATTACCATTCTAAATTTCTTTTCACCAGATAGGTCTGGTTTCTTAGGAACTAAGTGGACTGGTGCACTCCAAGGTGAGTGTGATTTTTTTATGACATTGTTGTCCAAAAGTTTGTCGATTTGGTTTTGTATTTCCTCATTTTGTGATGGTGGGTGTCAGAAGGGTCGAATATAGATTGGGTCCTCGTTAGTAGTCCTTAGCCAGTGTTTAACTTGATTTGCAAAAGAGAGTGGTAGTTTATCACAATAGAATATATCACGGTACTCGTTACAAAAATTGGAGACACTATCACACTCTTCTTTATTCATGTGATCAAATCGTAATTTTTTTAAATTCTCTTTTAAAAGGTGATGACTTTTGAGTCATGCTATCCTCTTTCATAAAGTTCAATTCACATTCTTCCCTTTCAAATACCATAACTTCAAATAGTTCTTTAAAAATAATATTGGTTTCCTTTTCAGAGATATTTTGTATGACTGTTTCTGCAAAGAAGTTCTCACGTCTGATCAAGGCAGCGGGCATAGGCACGTTGTTATTAAATTGCATAAAGTCCACCACTGCATCTCCGTTTTATAAATTGGTTGGGATTTTTACACGTGTTTCAGATTGTGGGGCTAGATTTATTTCGTATGGCGGGTTAGATATAACTGGTATTTCGGTATTATGAGTTTGTAAAATTTGGTTTCGCATATCTATGTTCGCAGCTAATTTCTTAAGGAGGTCAGATCCTATCAGTCCTTCATATCTTCCGTCAACCTCATTAATATAAAATTTATGTGGGAGTGTGCTTTTGAATGTCTTTAACAAAGGTATGTATATTACCTCATTTTGTACGCTTTGAGCATGTGTGCTAATGACTGTAAAGGGTTCATTATATTTAAAATCACTAAAGAATTCGTCAGTTTTGGCGGGACTTATGAAAGATCTACTGCTTCTGGTGTCAATAAGAAACCTCGCGTTTTAATATGGGGTCATTTGAAGATACTGTCACAGTAATTTAAATGTATCATTTCAGTGAATCTTTCGGGGCTGGTCCCTGAAAATTTGCAGGCTCTGCAGTTGGGTATTAGGTTGGTAATCGTCGTTATTCTCTAAATAAAGTAAGGCGGGGTTTTCTAAGTACTTTACACTAATGAAGTTGTACCCATCTGCCAAGCCTACCCGTCTACCAAGCCATCTTCGTCCTTTATAATATTCAATTTTATAAAAATAAAATTTAATAATAAAAAAAAAAAAAAAAAGAAAAATATATACATAAAATAAAATTGTTATATAACACTAACATAATTATCAAAATAATAATTAAATAGGATCGTGGAAGATCGAGGACTTAGAAAAAGTTAGCCAGGATCGTGGCGGTGGAGGTCTTTAATATTTTTGTAGACTTTCTAAAGACGGGCTTAACACATTTATGTAGTTAATAACCTAAATTCGAAAATAAAATAAATTTCATTACTAGAACACCCGGGACAGCATAAGTTTACGTAGACATACATAGGCAGCGGCGAGCGTCGCGTGGCCACAATATATAAAGAAAGCGTATGAGGTGGGCATACACAAAATGCGATAAATTGATATAAAATGCAATGTATTATTGAGTGAATACATTCTAATATGAGAGGAATTATGTACCTTTCTGATGGCTAATAAAAGGTGGTAGTGTTGTAGTGACCTGAATATTGGAATGCGACTCTTTTGCTTGATTTAGCAATGGATGTTGCTTCTAATGTTTGATTGCTTATACTGCTGCTATACACTACAGGTAAAAAGACCTCGCCTGAGTAAAGTAAAGTGGAGACAAGGAGATGAAATGGAGGCATGCCCGGGGATCGGAAGCCTAAAACCTTCTGATCTCTCAGAATGTATATCGTTAACATTCGTTAGTGGCTTCAAGTTACATCGGCTGAGCTCACAGACGGTTTGAACATCTCTCGCCTAACGTTTCGATCCGTTTGTTTGGGTCAAATACGGAGGTGAGTTCAGTGCCGAGCGACTTGAACGACGACAACAGATTACACAGTGTAGAAGGGTAAAGGTCCTTGCCCCGAGCTGTCTGTCAGAGTCGAAAAACTGCGAAAGAAGGCAATTATTGTTTATTAAAATTGACACGTAAACCGTTGCCAAGTTGTGGGGAGTCGGACGCTGATTACGTGAAGGCGACAGTGATACTTCACCTACGCGACTGGTAACAACTCATGGAATCATATTTAGTTCGCGACTAAATTCCTAAAAAGCTGCGATACTGAATATTACATAAATAATATAACTCACACTTATTCTATCGTTAATCGATCAAATAAACTATAAACTATAATTCTTCGTACTTGAACTGATAATATACCTATACATTTAACCTGATTATGAATCCTTGATCATGTATGGTGTGGACGCCGGCTTGAAAACCGAAATATATCATTTATAATCTACGACTGAAATTACATGGATGCAGTGGGGCTTATTGCGTCTTGCTCTTCGGAGTGTGTTAAGCATGGGGCGTGCCCTCTTGGTGAATTCCATGGCTGTTCCATTGGTACATAAATTACCTACTACACAAATGGTTCAGTGGGGCTTATTGCGTCCTGCTCTTCGGAGTGTGCTTAACACGAGACGTGCTCTCTTGACAATGTCATGGCTGTGTCTGTGCGAACGGATGTCACACTCTTTGGCCTAAGGCTGAGTGTTTGTGCCATGCACGTACAAGGATTTGTTCCTGAAACTACATATTAAGACTTCGGTCTTCAGCTTCGGCTGCAACGATAATTTAATGGTTATACCATTTATGATTTCACACCTCTACTCCTTCGGGGGATGTGCGCTAAGTTAGCCTCGGTATGGACACGTACCGTGGGAAGCGCTGGGTGGAGCTTCCCGCCTTTTTATTTTTTTAGAAAAATAAAAAGCGCATAGGGGTAGAGGATACTATTTTTATTACTAGAACGGTGTTTCAGTCTTTCTCTTAAAGAACCTGCGGTCTACGTTACACAATAAGGTCCTACCACTCAGACGATCACATAGCCAAACCTTCGATAAATTTATACTTCAATTTTCAAGTTTCGTGTTCATATTATCTCTTATAATCTTTTCTGGCCATACTGGTTAGTTAGGTAGGTACGTTAAAGGTAGGTAGTATATGTGTTGTTGGGGGGGTTAGTTACAATTTGGTTGCCTTCGACCAGGATTATTAGATTTATATAAAATCTTTTAAAGTTTAGAATCGCTATTGAACTGATTTTATTCGTAGTCGTTTATAAATATTTTAATAAATACAAAATTTTAATTTTATTTAAAATCTTAAAAATAAATAAATAATCGAGAGTCAATTGTATGAGGAATATATAGCAGTTTAGTTTTGATACCTGCATCATACACAAAGTAGAAGTTGTTACATGTGAATCAATGACAAAATAGTCAAAATAAATATTTGTTGTTTTGATAGTTGATATAATGTAGTAGTTTATGTTATACTTCAATTTTGGCAAAAGTATAAGAACCTGTGAGTGTCATTTTCGAAATTATCGTAAATTCAAGTTTTTTGTAATATTTGGTTATACAGAGACTTTTAGTTTTGACTTTACTAAGATTTTGTTTGAGATTAAACTAGTGAATTCATTTTACATTACTAAGATTTCGAATCGGTATTTTGAAACAAATGTCTATAATAAGTAGTATAGTATCTTTTTATTGAATAAAATAAGTAAATAATTTTTACTTTTCAAACTACACTTAAACCACAACAGTCGATATTATCTAAATACTTTGTATTTATGAGAAACGTATTAATTGCAAATTTTAGTTTGCAACTAATTTATATCGGTTAAACAAAATAGGTATAGTTTTTATTCTTTTAGCTTTAAACATTGAAAATAGGAAAATTTTTACTCCATGGTTAATTAAATCAAATTTAAACATATTCCATATCCAACAACTAAATATGATATTTAATATGTACTATTAAAAAATTGTTAATTTTATTTAACTTAATGTGCAATGTACATCCATTTATGCAAATTATGGTGATGTAATTTATGTAGGTTTACATGTATTATTTGGGTTAATTAAGTAACTTATAGGGAAATTAATATTTTTCATTAGATTATTAAAAGTAGTTTTGTACAAAATCCAATCTAGTAAATAACAAAAAAATCGATTGTCTTTGAAAATTGATTAGATAAATGAATTTTGAGTGAAGAGTGAGCTCTACTAAGAGAATTAGCTTTCTTATTTTGGTTGACAATTTTAAAGAAATTCTCGGAATCGAACAGTAGTTACAGTAAGTTTTACTTCGACGGGCCGATGGAATAAATGTGTTTAAGAAAGTTAAAAATCGTAATCACTATGATCACAAAACTAGTTTTGTGTTCAGTATCCTTACAATGTTAACGTGATCTACAATATAGATTTTCTTAACTTGGTAAAGAGTGCGCGAGCGATGGTTCTAGGATTGTTTCGTCTGCACTTCTAAAGGTTGTATGCGGTAAACCTTTATTGATTAAACTATTTCTTTAAACTTGAAAAGTTGGAGCCTGGGTTTAAATCAATCCTACTAATATTATAAATGTGAAATTTGTATGTCTGGATGGATTTTTGTTACTCAATTACGCTTTAACCGCTGGACGCATCGCGATGAAATTTGGCATGCATATGGGTTAGGTCCTGGAATAGCATATAGGCTACTTTTATCTTTTACGAAATAAATCATAAGTTCCCGCGGAAATAACGCCAACAGAGTTTAAAGAACAACAGATGTAGCTATAGCTTGCTGTAGCAAACTCCATTAGTATAATTAAGGAGATAATAAAGGAGGTCCACGTCGATAACTGAATTCAGGCCGGGCGGATCATCTGGCAAAGTCTAGTTAACTATAAAATTACGGAACGCATAGTGCAAACCGACATCCATCAGTAGAACCAAATCACATACTTTTATTAAATACTGTAGTTTAGTCTGCTTGTTTAGACAATTTGAAATAAAATATCAGTTTGTAACAGAAATGATGAATGGATGCAGCAGGTATAAATAAAAAATAAGAATAAGAAAATCGTAGTCTGAAAATACATCAAAATCTGTTTTGTTTGTTAAATATTACAAAGATAAATTTAAAATTTAAACAAATTTTAAAATGTATACACTGAGATATAAAGGAAAATAAAGATGATAGAGGATATTGAACACATAACATTTTGTATTAATTTGTTTCAATCACATCAAGATCTGTTTTAATACAGTACGCTACTATGATTTGTGAAATTTTGAGGTCAAACTATAAAATTGTTTTTTTTTATTATTAATTAAGATTAATTGTATAATATTTTCGATTCATTTTATTTCGTGATACAATCTAGCCTTATGGGTTTTTAAGTCTTACACTTATACTTATAAGATGATGAGAGAGATAAAGATCTAAATAGAATATTTATTTTGAAAATTTAACATATTTTGCAAATATCAGTTAAGGTAAATATTTGGTTGTTTAGTAAAAATATGTATAGTTTAACATAGACAATAAATACACAAGTATATTATGTTAGAAAGGGTTTAATAATAACTTATATTTTAGGCGGCATTAGGGTTGTTTATATCTGGTGGCATGTCAAAAATTTGTTCGAGGCGCGATGGAACAATCATGACTGAATTAAAGTGGAAACCATTGTATTTAGAAAGAAACAAACCTTTCTAGATACACCTATGCAGACTACTGCCGAGTGGATGAATAGGGAACGAGTTTATACTAGACATTTCAGTCTATCTTTGTAGCTTCTCTATTGTATAGGTATATGTAACACAAAAATGAACATGTGCTATTTCTGTTTTACAGGAATTTTGTTATTATTCGCAGAACTGGTTTGTACATAGCAATCCAGTTCGAAAAAATGAGTATATCTTGAGAGGCCTGTGTCTGGTACGCTGGGAAATGTGAGATGTGTGTCGTTAGTCACCGTGAAATGCACAGAAATTATTAATATTTTTTCGTTGGGTTTGTAGTCGTCCTCAATGACTACACTAGATATATTAGTTTTATCAGCGTATAAGTGGACCTTGAGCTTCTGAGTGAGCTAGGGTTAAAGTTCGGAATACCAGGCGACAAAAAGTTTGGTGTGACGCATTTACTTGCCAGAGTGTGTGGGTGAAATTAAGTCGACAAGACTTCTTAATTGCAGCCAACACGTAACGGTGTTCCTGTTTAAGATACTACTCCGCGTTAAGATCTTGAATCCTTTGGCCACAACATTGGGATCTTGGTCGACATAAACAATGGATCAGACTATGATTTGGACTTATCTGTCTAGGGGGAGATTTATACAGTTGGCAATATGTGAGTAACAATAGGAAAATGGTAATTATCGCACCTCTGTTAGGTTGATGTGTTACCACTATAAGCAGGAGTGGTAGACTTTAAATTCCTTTAGTAAATATTGCTTGCTATGGTTTCAATAAACGTAAAACATACATTACTTAGGACAGAATAAAGTAAGACAAATTGCTATAGTTTTATGTTGGGGAACAGTGATGTAATAAATAGTAGGTATTTAAATGTTTAAACCTATTTAGTGGATGTTAGTTTATTATTCGCTATCACAAACTGAAGTTGCTATTTGAGAGTTTATGCCTGCTTGGCTACTTTATGACAATGATTTTTAAGAATATATTAGCTTGAGCGTAGGGTGGGAGTGCGCTAGTTTACAACTACTATCCTAGTCAGAATATTCACGCAAAGAAAAATAAAATATGTTATACCACGTTATCAGTAAACAAAAATATAATTTTTAATGTAATTAGAACTTTGGAACATGGAGTCGCTTGGGACTGGCCTCTGTCTATATGGCTATATCAAGCCATGGTGACAGTGATGAGGTTCCTAAGTTGCTGCAAAAACAATGCTAGTTGCTAGAGTTTTAGTGTAAAACACTATCTAATTAAATGGTTATAACTACCGATGTGATTGTGGATGGTTTCTGCGCGATGCGGATGCAAATAATTGTTAGCATTGCGGGGAACTAGCCTATGTCTATTTGGTTATTTATTGGCTATAAGCGCTTAATTCATTAAATGATAGTTTTAAACTCAATTTAATAAAGTATAAATTAAATAGGTAGACGCATATACCGTAGGCCTTACGCCTACAATTTGCTGTCCGTGAAATGGAGGAGATTGACTGAATAGAAAGACAATGTTAGATGTAATTAAGTATTGTGAGGCTTAAACGAATTTTGACAAGAAAGTTTAAAATAATTAAACGATAAAGAATCTGGGGGGTGTAAATAAAAGTATTTGTGGTTTAGTAAGTTTTATTAGCTTTGAAAAATCTTCCTGCAGCAAGTTCCGTAAGATTTTTGGGGGTGAATGTACCCATCTGCCAAGCCTACCCGTCTACCAAGCCATCTTCGTCCTTTATAATATTAAATTTTATAAAAATAAAATTTAATAATAAAAAAAAAAAAAAAGAAAAATATATACATAAAATAAAATTGTTATATAAAACTAACATAATTATCAAAATAATAATTAAATAGGATCGTGGAAGATCGAGGACTTAGAAAAAGTTAGCCAGGATCGTGGCGGTGGAGGTCTTTAATATTTTTGTAGACTTTCTAAAGACGGGCTTAACACATTTATGTAGTTAATAACCTAAATTCGAAAATAAAATAAATTTCATTACTAGAACACCCGGGACAGCATAAGTTTACGTAGACATACATAGGCAGCGGCGAGCGTCGCGTGGCCACAATATATAAAGAAAGCGTATGAGGTGGGCATATGCAAAATGCGATAAATTGATATAAAATGCAATGTATTATTGAGTGAATACATTCTAATATGAGAGGAATTATGGACCTTTCTGATGGCTAATAAAAGGTGGTAGTGTTGTAGTGACCTGAATATTGGAATGCGACTCTTTTGCTTGATTTAGCAATGGATGTTGCTTCTAATGTTTGATTGCTTATACTGCTGCTATACACTACAGGTAAAAAGACCTCGCCTGAGTAAAGTAAAGTGGAGACAAGGAGATGAAATGGAGGCATGCCCGGGGATCGGAAGCCTAAAACCTTCTGATCTCTCAGAATGTTTATCGTTAACATTCGTTAGTGGCTTCAAGTTACATCGGCTGAGCTCACAGACGGTTTGAACATCTCTCGCCTAACGTTTCGATCCGTTTGTTTGGGTCAAATACGGAGGTGAGTTCAGTGCCGAGCGACTTGAACGACGACAACAGATTACACAGTGTAGAAGGGTAAAGGTCCTTGCCCCGAGCTGTCTGTCAGAGTCGAAAAACTGCGAAAGAAGGCAATTATTGTTTATTAAAATTGACACGTAAACCGTTGCCAAGTTGTGGGGAGTCGGACGCTGATTACGTGAAGGCGACAGTGATACTTCACCTACGCGACTGGTAACAACTCATGGAATCATATTTAGTTCGCGACTAAATTCCTAAAAAGCTGCGATACTGAATATTACATAAATAATATAACTCACACTTATTCTATCGTTAATCGATCAAATAAACTATAAACTATAATTCTTCGTACTTGAACTGATAATATACCTATACATTTAACCTGATTATGAATCCTTGATCATGTATGGTGTGGACGCCGGCTTGAAAACCGAAATATATCATTTATAATCTACGACTGAAATTACATGGATGCAGTGGGGCTTATTGCGTCTTGCTCTTCGGAGTGTGTTAAGCATGGGGCGTGCCCTCTTGGTGAATTCCATGGCTGTTCCATTGGTACATAAATTACCTACTACACAAATGGTTCAGTGGGGCTTATTGCGTCCTGCTCTTCGGAGTGTGCTTAACACGAGACGTGCTCTCTTGACAATGTCATGGCTGTGTCTGTGCGAACGGATGTCACACTCTTTGGCCTAAGGCTGAGTGTTTGTGCAATGCACGTACAAGGATTTGTTCCTGAAACTACATATTAAGACTTCGGTCTTCAGCTTCGGCTGCAACGATAATTTAATGGTTATACCATTTATGATTTCACACCTCTACTCCTTCGGGGGATGTGCGCTAAGTTAGCCTCGGTATGGACACGTACCGTGGGAAGCGCTGGGTGGAGCTTCCCGCCTTTTTATTTTTTTAGAAAAATAAAAAACGCATAGGGGTAGAGGATACTATTTTTATTACTAGAACGGTGTTTCAGTCTTTCTCTTAAAGAACCTGCGGTCTACGTTACACAATAAGGTCTTACCACTCAGACGATCACATAGCCAAACCTTCGATAAATTTATACTTCAATTTTCAAGTTTCGTGTTCATATTATCTCTTATAATCTTTTCTGTCCATACTGGTTAGTTAGGTAGGTACGTTAAAGGTAGGTAGTATATATGTTGTTGGGGGGGGGGTTAGTTACAAAGTGTGCTATATTATATTTCTACGCAACAATATGGGAGTTCTCATACCAATTTTCGTACCTTATTTTGCGCTCTAGGGGATATTTTTCCGAAAACAATGAAATACTTTAACCTTAATTCTAAAGCTCAAAGTCAAATATCAATTTTTATGCATTTTGCTTAAAAAATTAAGGATATCCATACTCACTTTTAACCCCTACTTTACCCACTTATGAGGTAAATTTTGCAAAATTCGTCTTTATTCCTCGCCTACGTTAAAACCGAAAGCTTTCCGGAAAATTTTAAGTCCCTATACACAAAAATGTCGGAATCCTCATACAAATTTTCATTCCCTATTTTGCCCTCTAGGGCATGATTTTACAAAAACAGTGAAGCACCTTAATTTTTATTCTAAAGGTTAAATTTTGTTCAAAATTAGTGTCTATACACAAGAATATCGAAATTCCCATAAAAAAATTCATTCCCTATTATAATAGGATAAAGCATCTGTACTAGTTTTGGCCTTAGGAAAACGGACCAGTAATAACAGAAACACTAGAAGTTTCCCGACACCCAGGCATACTGCCATAGTCGTCTACATGCATTGGAATTGCGAACTCTAAAAAGTAAATTTGCAACTGATACAAATTGTCAAGCATTACTTTACTAAGAGAATATAATACTACGTTACTTTAAGTACTGCAAGCGGTGTGAATAGTCTATATTCGTCAATGTTTTTACATACCGTGGTGCATAACTATATTATATTATATATCATTTGTATTGTAAAAGAGGTTTTGCAATGAACATGTAAGTTGATGGGTACTGACCTTATGTTTGACGACGAAGGGGTGACTATCCGTGTGTCCTATCGTCAGTAGTGGTCTAGCTTGCACAGAGGGAATTTACTTTTAGTGATATCAATACAAAAAGGAGACTAGGTATATATTAATAACAATGTTATCTGTTGACACCGATGTCAACCACCGTGTAGAAGCTGGGAAGATGCTGGCTAAGAAGTGTGTAATTGTGCACTAGCCACTAACACTTCACTAAAAGTATTGACACCGATGTCCAATTAATACCGATATATAGTTCAATTAGTACTGATCACATCAGTCCGTAAATAAGTATTCTGCACTCCGTATAGCGAGCCGATCAGCCTTGTGTGTGCGTCGCGCTTCCGTATAAGCTAATTTGCACGCCTGCCGCGAGTCGTACCAAGATAAGGCCGATGCGTCATGCTTATCTTTACCGAACATAAGTGATCCTACTTTTCCTATGTATTAGTCTGGTGAGACTTTGGTTTACCCTTGTAAAAAACGTTAGCATCTGGTAGCAAATATGACGACCTCTCTGCTGGAGGACGTCTGGTGTCGGTTTTGTGCGTTTGTAGTAGAATCGGACCATTTCCTAGCGACTGCTTACTGCACGCTCTTGCGTTGCTTACTTCGTGCGCATACTGCACGCTACTTACGTTGCGTGACCTTCTGCGCTCGACAGCCTCCACTCCAGATCCTCGGCTCAGCGTGCATTGCTCACCGTTATCTCACGGGGGTATTCGCATTACTAGGCTTACTACTTTCCTCTGATGTCCGATGGCTGCCTGATCCAGTAACCAACCTGAGAAAGGACTTCGTGAAAGACTCCACTGTATTTCTGTCCCTAAATATATTAAGCCTTTGTAAAACCTCACATCGCATTCGCTTGGGCTGGTTTACGGTTTTTTTTTGTAAGCTTAGTACGGAACGATCGCCAAGACAAGTCAAGCGAAGCGCAAGGGCACCGCCTACCTTTTCTCGAAGCACTGCTTCGTTTTTTTTAAAACCTTGTGTTTGTATTACACCATACAAACGAAATTCTCGAGATATCATGTCAATAGTAGACTTATTTAACATATAAAATTTCAATTGCATAGCTCTTATACTTCAGATTTTATTGATATTATTTATTATCTACAAAAATCCTATTTCCTCATTGAGTCACTCACTGATGATCATCAAAATTCTAAGGGTACTTCTTGAAGTCCTAGAAAGCCGAAATTTGGTACGAAAACTAGTAAAACTTTTACCCCCCAACCTAAGGAATTAAACTAGGGAATGGAATTTGTATGAGAATTCCACAAATTTTGATGGCAGTGATTTGAAAATTGAAATTGAGACTCCTTGTTATAAATAATAAAATATTAATATATATATATATTATACGAAAATAAAGCCTGAAGAGTTTGAATAATTTTTAATAATTATCAAAAGAGCATTCGTTCGCCGTGAACAGTTTCCATTCTGTGTCGAGTATGCTATAACCATCCATAAAAGTCGAGGTATAAGTTTGAATAATGCTCTCATTGAAATTAGGTCCTCCACGTTCTCTTGTGGGCAGGCCTATGGAGCACTCTCTAGAGTGACTAATTTGCTAGGTGTTGACCTTATAATTATTGACTTCAGTAGTATTAAAGCACAGCAATCAAGTATCGCCCTGATCTAACGCTTGTTATAAACAGTAAACCAACAAAGAATAAGGGCAAAAATAGAGAGTGGGCTATTAAAACAGGCACCTCTGATGTGCAAGAAATACATCCACAAAAAAAATGTCAAATGCAACTTACAAAAAGAAGTAAAATCCCACCAAAAACATTTTTATTTAAAATGTTGCCAAGACGAGACTATATGACTAGCAAAGTGAAAAAGTTATCAGATCTCATGTAGAGCCAAGCTTTTAACTCAACATGCCCTAACTCTACAAGCCCTAACATTAGTCAAAATATGTGGCTTGGCCGTTACTACAAGAACTATTGCATAACAGAAAAGTAAAGAACAGTAAATATTTTTTTACCTTACGCCTATGTGACGGTAGGGAAACGGCCAGGCCACATATTTTGACTAAGCTGTAGTTTGTGAAGTTAGGGCTAGTAAAGCGAGAAGCTTGGCTCTACGTGAGATCTAATAACTTTTTGACAGACTTGGCAACGTTTTACATGAAAATATTTTTGGTGGGATTATATATCTCCCCTATTATTCTTTATTTAAGGGCTAGAAATCACCTTAAGTGATAAGGCAACCTTAATCAATAAATAACTTGTTGAGTAAGCTTGAATGAGTATATTATGACTAAACCTTTTTCTTACGAATCCGTGTTTCTTTTCTCCTGAACCCCTCACTTTGCATACCTAGCCGGTGCAAAAGTGACCTTAGGTGTATCTACTATACCTCTAAGTGTTTTACTATTTTTCCTTTCACAGGATGATCTCCCACAAACGGTGAAATATGTTAATCTTAATTTCCAACTGTTAGGCCAAATCCAAGTTTTATGCATTTAGCTTCAAAGCTGACAGATTTCAATACAAACTTACAACCCCTATTTATCCCTCTCAACGGATAATTTTCGCAAAATCTTTTCTTAGTGCTCACAGGCTCCAGTAGTTTATGCTGTGCGTTGAAATATCATTCAGTCAGTTTACTCTTTTATATAGGTTAGAGATAAGATACGGGTAGATGTTGTTATCATAGTAAACGCTTATCACGTCTTCTTTTAACATAAGAAAAAAATGGTTTAGTGCGTGTCGTACATAACTTAGGGTTCCGTGATAAAAGAATAAATGCGGTTATCCAAAAATTCCGACTTGTAAACAGATTTGTTGACACAATTTTTGTTGTGTTACACAAAATTTGTTAACATAAGCTTGTTTTAAAATATATATTTTTATTTTGATTTTTTTACAAATATATCTTAAAATACATACACAATTTGTTTCTTACCTTAGATACGGAACCCTATAACATGCAGCTATACTAACAAATTTATGGGTATTAGATAAAATCCCAGGTAGAATTACACGTATCAAATTTCTTAATGTAGTTTTGATAATAGATACATATAGGTATCATCACAGCAAATCATAAAGTTAATTAACTTATCATTTTATATAATTTTATACTGTGCAATTTGTGTATGAAATGAAATTTTTCTGAGATTTTTATTTATTGTGACATTGGATTTTGTGTTAAATGTTAATATATTTATGAAAGTCTGAATTGAATATACAAATTATTTGTTAACAAAAATGGATAATCCAGAAATGTATCAAAACAGCAGTCTTATAACCAAAAGAGACGCAGAAGATATTTTGAGCGAATACACCACGAGAATTACTTGGAGAGAAAACGGAGAGAGAATTATTGACGTAGCTTGTGCTGATGGAGGTATTACAGCAAACTTATATAAAAAGTATGCTCCTGAAGATTTTAAAATAATTGGTTGTGACATTAACGAGAATATGATAAAATTTGCTAACAAGCATAACCGAGACAAAAAGACAAGCTTTGTGGTACTTGATATAGAAAAAGAGTTACCGAATGAACACAAGAGAAGATATCATCATGTATTTTCATTTTACATACTGCATTGGGTGAAACAACAAAGGTAATTCATTTGATCAAACCTTTAATGTTTGGAGACAAGTCTAACAATTAATGCGTCTTACCTGTCATAATCTACAGTGGAGAAACGTGGACATTGACAGTAGGCATGAAAATCACGAATTGAACGAATGATGTTCACAAAATAAATTTACAAAGAGGCAGGGTTCGAGCAGAATCTTACCCAATCTCACTTGGGTCTCGGCAAATATCACGTAATTATTTATTTTACAAGAAACAGTGTAGAATTGCAAAAAATAGTTAAATTATATAAAACATGTCCGATACTAAAATATGGCTAAATCCTACATAATAATATTTATCGTGGTTTTGCGAACGTCACAAAAAAGCAAATTATGTTCAGTTAAATAAATTTAACAGTATTCACTACAGATTAACGTATCACGTTAATTTAAGGGAAGGGATGTAGAGGTTAATCCAAATCTCACGACATCTCTTGGGGGTCAAAAAATCGACATAATTACCTGACGCCCTCTATATTATGTAATTTAATAATAATCTTGCAAAATATATGTAATGTTTTTTATAATATCATAATAATTTGACAAATAACAGTCAACAAGAATCCATCGCTAAGCAACCTTAAAATATGTATATACATCAGTGGCCAGTATGTATCACCTATACTCACCAAATCTGCAAGACAGCAGCTAATCGACATTTCTTAGCCGAAGCTGACCATCGTTACTGTGTAGTGCAATAATCCTATTCTTCGCTCAATATTACCAATCGCCCATTTGTTTCATCCACTATAATAATGTGACTGAACTCTGACCCATCTTTAAACACGCGGATATTTCTTTCTTTTTTTTTTTTTACTCGGCTCATGCTTTATCGATGAGAAAATTAACGTATAAATAATAATGTTACGTTGCAACCAAACATCATATTATAAGAAGTTTCGCCGTGGTTATTATGCTTAATGCTTAATGTTTTAGGTGCATTTTTAATTGTTTGGACGCTCTTCTGCTTGGCCATTTGTAGCAGAATGAAATGGTGCTGTGGTTTTATGGATGATATCAAATTTTACCGACACTTAGTCGGAATAATATCCACCCATTTACTGTACGGGTCAACTATTATAAACTATGTCTATGTGTATCCACTACCATGGACCTTGAGGTGATTCCCATGTATGTGTTGTACTTTCCTTAGGTTCATTTCGCTTTAAGCAACATAATTCACACGAAGTAACAAATTTATCAATATCCTTGTCCCTATGTTTTCAATAACAGTAGCTTCGAGCTGACAGTTTCATTTTTGTTATACCCAAATAGCATAGATGGAGCTCTTTTAAAGCACTCTTTTGTAAGAGTACTGGTACCATAAATTTTGATCCTCTTAGCAAACAACCTTCATCAATTGTAATTTCTCCATCATTGTAACCATACTTTTTAATACTTTTGCCTGTTTTGGTGCTTTTAATAATTGTTTTAGCACTACATTCTTATTTTTTTCTTTCTCAATGGCAGCTTTTCTAATTGAAAGTGTGTTTATTTGGTATTTTGAATAACGTTATGATTGTGTAATATTTCGATGGTTGTTCTACTGGAAATCTAAACAAGTAATCTGCATTGGAATGCTCAACTAATCTTCTGTAATTTATAGTGTAATCAAATCCTGACATAAAGTAAGCATAATGAAAAAATCGCATTGTGCTCATAGCTGGTAAAGTTCTGTGTGGATAAAAAATAGTAACTAGTGGCTTATTATCGGTAATCAATATAAATTTTCTTTCATTACAATACTGAATTTAATGCCCAATGAATTCCAGTTGCTTCTTTATCTATCTAACTAGAATGTATGTTCATCACTGTTTGAATTTTATTAAATTAATTTCACAAGGATCATTTTCATTTATTATTTGCCTCGTTCCTTCAATTTTAATATTATTATACATGCATACTTTAGCCGAAGTCCAGTTTTTTTTTAAATTTGTAACAAATTCTGTTTGAGTTCTGAGTTTGTTTGAGAATGACACGCCGTATGAGCTGAAATTAGATAATTCTGCCTTAGACATTTCAATCATAGTAGCGATGTGATGCAGACTATGCATAAATTGTAATGCTAAAAAATTTTCACAGTTTTTCGTCAGCTTCTTTAAAGCCGTTGCAAAATCAAATACTTTTTCATCAGGTTCCTGTATAAGACTAATAAATGTATGTTGCGCAGCCCATATGCTAGGTTTTGGGTGAACAAAATTCAAAATTGTTTCTCTAATTCTTAGTATATACCTCCTGTTTACAGGTTCTTTTGGTGAATATACATCATACAGTTTTTGGTGCATGGTTGGTGACAAATTACTTAACAAAATTCTTCTGTCTTTTAATCATGACAGTTTATTAACTCTAAGTATGTTTCTTATCTTCTTGTTAAATTTTCAAAATGTTCATCTTCTTGGAGAGGTTTAAACTTTAAAATTGTGTGTTTCGTGTATTACTCAAAATACTTAGTTTACCTGTATTTGATCACGAAGAAACACTTTCTGAAATATTTTTAATAATTGTTTCAATACTAACAAACTCTTCTTTCAACTCCCATTTTCTTATTAACTCATCATCATTATTTTCAGTCATTTGAAGTTGTATTTCTTTAAATTTCGTTTCGTTTTGTATGTTCTCAAATTATTTAATCTAAGGTCAACATCTTTACGTGATTGTGGGCCCTTTTTAATGGCATTTTTAATTTTTGTCAACATACCCTCAATTGTACCCCTTCTTTTATGTAAATCTTGTAAAGTTTCTGCCATTTTTAGCGTACTCGTTGCCATTATTATATTGGGAGCAGTCTCGAAAGTTAACCGCAAGATACCACGTATTAAGAGGATACACTTCGCAACACTTTGCAGCGGGTTTCATATAAACGAATTTTTCACTTATTTACGACACTTGTTAATAAAAAACCACGAAATTTAGAAGACATGATCTAGTAATAAATATCTAGGTCAGCAATGTGCCAGTTTTCTTTAAAATATTATAGTTCAAAAGTTATACAGAATTCTAGTTTTTCATACAAATGGTTTTAAAAAAGATTTCTAGTTAATAGAACGTTTTACAAGATTTTGGAAAAACCACAGACCTAGGTATTCGGCTTGGGATTATGACTCAGAAATTCCACAGTGATTGATCATTAAATGTCAAAAACAAATGATTAATTCGTTTGTAGCCCGCTGCGAAGTGTAACCTCTTAAGTTAGTTTAAGTTGGTTTCTGTTGTATTAAATCACCGAGACTGGTAGTCAAATGTGTACGACAGCTGACGTACAACACACAAAAAACCAAAATGCCTTACTTGACCTGATGTCCTGTGTAATATGTAGTGAGCTGGTTTAAGTTGGATTATTTTATATTAAAGTTTCGGGACCGTGGTTATGACGTCATTTAGTCATCTGTGGTCGAAAATGGTCGTGGTTTTTCGTTTGTGACTGCTCCCATAAATTTAATACTAATATTGCAGAACATATGTAATGTTGAATAATAATATTAAAATAATTTGACAAATAACAGTGAACAAGAATCCATCGCCAAGCAACCTTAAAATTACATATTTGAACATCTAATACATCAGGGGCCAGTATGTATTACCTTAAGCGCAGTGTAAGTCGCCTTCCAAGTTTCAGTAAAGTGGAACAATGATCTGAAGAAGGTGATCTTCAATGATCTAGCTGGAAGTGGCTGAACAGTATATATGCGACAGCAGGCTGCTATAGGCTGATTATTTATTATTATTTTAGGTTAAAGTTATTTATAATCCATAAAAGTTGAATGTTTGCAGAAGGTCAAGGCTTTGATCTCAGCATCCGTAGTAGTAATTTTCTTATTCACAGATTTTTATCATCTTAATTAAGTAACAACATCAACCAAAAGAAATTAGAACGAAGCATCACTAATTGGGTAGTTGACAATGTGTAGTCAGGTTTTGATATATCTAATTACTATAAGTAGTATCATATACTATACTTATTTGTTTGTATGTTATCGCGTTCTCAAAACCGGCTCTAACGGTTTTTTATCCAAATGATAAAATTTACAATGAAGGGGTTTACAGGGTCAAAAATCGACCTATCTAGGTCTCATTTTCGGGAAAATTTATTTTCCCATAGTTTCACGGACAAAGAAACAACTTTGCCACAATTATAACCTTCTAAAATACCAAATGATTAGAGTGTAGTGAGTGCACGGGTTCGAATCCTGTAAAGTGGTCAGTTTTTTATTTTAAGAACATGCTCAGTTACAAATTTTTGACGATATGTAATAGTGTCGACATTTAAAAGATAATAAAACAAGAACAAAAAACCTAATTTGTTTTTCTAAAGACTTTTGTGTTGATGAAAATTCGTAAAGGCAATATTTAAGGAGATATTTACAATTTTGTTTCTTTAACACGCCATGTAAACAAATACAATGAAAGTGTAGTTACTGGAAGTACCATACTTTTATCACAGTCTGGAATGTTTAAACTTTTTGCTAGGTAAACTTATCTGCTCATGAATTTGCACTCACCTATGGATTCTCTCACCTGGTACTTTCTCCAACGAGAATACCAGATAGAGAGAAACATATGAGCTCCTTACTGGACCTTGCGCTGACTACACGTCCGGATGGATATTCCGTCTCAGTGGAATGCGCCTCTTTGCTCTTGTCTCGTTCGGACCCAAGTGCACACAAGCCGATCTATCTGGTCTAACTAATTGGCAACTTGTATCTTATTATAAGTCGAGAGAATGGGATGAATTTCGTAAATTTAATCGAAGGCAGCTCTGCTTTAGCTCAGAAGATTCTGACGTCTGTTCAGCCTCAGTCACTGAGACAATCCTAAAGGCCAGACGATATACCAGCAGTGGTGCTTAAGCAGTGTGCTCCTGAGTTATGTTCTATACTTACGCGCCTCTTCGCACTTTCCTACAACACTAGGCAATTTCCGTCTTCAAGCACCCGGTGCCCAAAAAGGGCTATAGAGCAGATCCATCGAATCACAGGCCTGTCTCTATTACCTCTCTCCTCTCCAAGGTAATGAAGCTTGACCGTCAATATGGCTTTTCCACGGTCGATCGACTGGTTCATGTCACGCACCGATGGGCACTAGCCATTGAGTGTTAGGGGGAGGCATTGGCAATAAGAGGAGCATGAGTACAAGACACGATACAGGAGCACATTGTTTAAGCACCACTGCTGGTATTCCGTTTGGCCCACTCGACTCGAGCCAGACTTGTGCCTTGATAACTCAATTAGTAGAACACTTACACGGACTGTAAGTTGTTGCAGGTTCAAATCCTGGCTCAAGATTAATGTATTGACTTCATCTTTGCTGCGTGAATATAAATCTATAGTAAAGAGACTTTTTAACTCGGCAGGAATATGATAATTAATGCTATTCAGCTGTAAATAAAACGTAACTAATATAAGTATGGATAAATGTATATTTCAGGTTTGTTTTTCAAAATTTCTACGATGTACTTGACGAAGGAGGGCAATGTATAGTGACTGGTTTGGCAAAAATGCCTTTTTTCGATGGATACCGTGCGATATCTCGTACTGAAAAGTGGGGTCAGTATCTGAAGAATGTTGAAGAATATGTGTCCGAATACCACGATTGCCCGGTTAGTTACCTAATACAAATTGGTGGTATACTTTGTTATTGTGATGAGAAGAAGAGTTAGTCAGTAAGAAGGAATTTTCTTAGTGTCACTTAATTTGATCATATAGTATTTTTCGTCAATTTTATATTTTTTAGTAATTAGCAAAGTGACAACCACTTCTTCCCCTCTGCTCAACTAGCCTGCTCAACTGCATAACATTATATTTTACAATATATTAATTTCTTTATCTTTATCAGATATTTCACATTTATAGGATCCAGTGATCAAGGTGACTAGGTTAATGGAAGACGCTGGATTTAAAAACATATCTGTGATTTGTCAACACAAAGAATTCGTCTTTGAGTCTTTTGGGGCATTGAAAGGTTACTATCATACAAATATTTCAATAGAAAGCATGTATAAATTATACGGGTTTGTGGTTTGTTGCAGATTAACATCTTACTAGTTTTAAATTCAATTTTAGCTGTGACAAATCGAGAAAAGAGATGGGTGTTATCGGTAAAAAACAGAAATTTGAGATATTTTGAGAATGAATTATTCTGAAATGGCAATCATCAACAAGTTTTTTTAGTTTAGCCTATCACCGTGTCTGTAATCAAATCTTACAAGTAAAGTTTGATCCATTTTCCGGTGTACGATGAAGCTAAAATTTTGCACACACACTATAATTATGTCATAGAGTAGGTCTGATGATGGAGCCGGATGGTGGCTATAGGACCTCTGTAACAAAACGGCGCTATCCCATCGAGTTCGGCTTGTTTGATTTGTCGTGACCAGTACTCTGATCTTAGATGATAGCTAGGGTCTAATGATGAATCCTTTAATGTCAGTCAAACCTTTATTTCAATTTTTTTAACAATATAAAAACAAGCTTTTTGTAATTTTTTTACTTATATTTTTGTTTAAAGTTAACATTATTTAATAGCTGCATTCATTGTGTCTTAATTAAGCATTTTTTTATAATAAAATTTAAAAATATCTTTATATTATATGGGAAACAAAGTCTTATTTTAGACCCATGTTTACATAGTTTACGGTCAAAGTAAATTTTAATCTGAAATCTGTTATTGTGTTTGTAAACAAAAGAAAACGAATTTTTAATAAAAATAATGCATCTGTTAAAATAAAATATTTAATTTAAATTTTAAAATTTAATTTCAATATTTTAAGGATCAAAATTAAACAAAATAAAACTGCTCGACTGGACTCCCTAACGAAATTACAGTTATTGCGATAACAAAATTTTTTAACAAAAAACTTAAATTATTTTTGACTGAACACGCTTTTTATGACATAAATGAATTTTTGACATCAAACTTTTGTTATAACACATTATAAATTAACGTATTTCAACTTGTAATAAAATAAATATCCATACCTAACTAATTTAATAGTACTAATTAAGCAAATTTAATCCATAAAAATTGACATGTAAATTTGAATTTTGATTCATAGCCTATAATGAGTATGACTGATAACTTCATATTTTTTACAGATATATTACTTGCAGTTAATGCATTTAAAATACCACAAGGAGAAATTGGTGATTACTTGGATGACTTAGTGGAAATAACGATAGAAAACAATAAAATGGAATTGATGGAGATCAAAAACGGAAAAACTAACAGCATCCAAATGAAATATATGTTAATAGTAGCATATGGTTCTAAATAACTCGAACTGCATCAAATAGACATCTTGTCCACGGTGAAATGATTTGATCTGGAATAAAAACCGAATTTACGTGGGAATAACGGAAATTACTTTGTCTACTCGACGGATTTACGTAAGGATATTCTTATAGTCGCCAGACTGACGGATCTAGCTCCACGATCACACGAGGTTATCAATCTATTGAAATGTGTTCACGACGACAGATTGGCGTCCGAATAGTGCCCAACTTGCTACGTCAAAACAACAATATGAATTTTGACGACGAATTACTTATTTTATTGATAGAATCAAGGCTAGTATTGTGTGATTTTAAGCTCGTCGGATGTAATTCGAATAATCGTTTTTATCTTTTTTGCAAGCCAATGAGAAGTGTATGAAAATAAGCAAAAATCTTGTCTTTCCATTACATATTGGGTGCACCCAGTATTTACGTTCTTTTACATCTTGTACCACTAAATACAATCAGGAGTTTTACATTTTTAGGGTTTTGTACATGAAAGGTAATTAGGAACCCTATTACTAAGGCTTCGCTGTCCGTCCGTCCGTCCGTCCGTCTGTCACCAGGCTGTATCTCATGAACCGGTATAGTTAGACAGTTGAATTTTCACAGAAGATCTATTTCTGTTGCCGCTATTACAACGAATACTAAAAAACAGAAAAAAATATATTTAAGGGGGCTCCCATACAACATACGTGATTTTATTTGCTCGTTTTTGTAGATAATGGTACGGAACCCTTCGTGCGCGAGTCCGACTCGCACTTGCCCGCTTTTTTTTTAAAATTGCCACTACACAAACTACACCGTGGACAAGAGCTGAGGATATAAATAGATTCATTTGTAAGTTCTAATGGATGTATATTTTGTTTTAATTATTTTTTTGCAAAAGATCGAAATGTTATTTTAATTATGATTTTGCTTTAATGGATTCAATTGGAAAATCATGGACTACTGGATTTTATGAATAAAAAACCAACCTGGTTATTAATAAAAGAAATTTTATATTTTTTTCTGCTGATGTTAATAACAGTTCGTATGGTTACATCAAAAATTAATAGATACGAATACTTTATGTAAGGTGTTTCAAATTTGGTATTGAGTTTAATAGAAAAATACTGTTATAAAATTTTATGATAAATTAGTAAACAACAAAACAAAGTTCATTGTTAAACATGGGATGTAATGATTACTTACACTTGTTCAAAACATTCTACGATCGTAATATTTAGACAAGAACCTTACAGTTTTACGACGTCTGTCCGTCTATCCATAGCTGAACCCAGTCTCTTGGCACAAGAAAATACAAATTAGTAAACAATAAAACAAAGTACATTGTTAAACATGGGATGTAATGATTACTTACACTTGTTCAAAACATTCTACGATCGTAATATTTAGACAACAACCTTACAGTTTTACGACGTCTGTCCGTCTATCCATAGCTGAAACCAGTCTCTTGGCACAAAAAAATAATCTACGCCCTCTCTATTTGGTCAGGTATTTACGTTTCTACGATCCCGATACGAAATGCACACTTTCCTAGACCGTCGGGTCAGAAATGTTTGTTTCATTTCATTCATTCATTAGAGATACTGAGTGAGCCTCCATAATCTACCTACGGTGTATAATCCCGAGTCTAGTTTATCTACACAGAAATTCACGTTTTTTTTGTGCGTACAATTATCAAATTAAAACAGAATGTCGTACGTAACGTAACTAATTTTAAATAATAATAATAATAAATACACTTTATTCGACTAAATAAGCAGGGTAGGGCCTAAGCTACAGGTAGTTAGGGCGACAGAGAGAGGAACCTCCTAACTATCCGCGCACTACGACCCAGCCATCTAGCGAGAGCTTCTTAAGGTTTTGGGCGAGACTCTTCGCTATAAGACCGTTCGCAGACACGACTATCGGGACAATGATCGTCGAATCAACATCCTACATGGCGCTTACCTCGTGTGTCATGTCAGGGTATTTGCTGGCTTTGTCCTTCTCGGCCTTCACGAGGTTCTCGTCAAGGGGAACGGTGATGTCAACGAGCACTGCCTGGCGCTACGATCAATTTATCAGCACGATATCAGGCTTATTAGCCATAATAGTCCTGTCCGTGATGACAAATCGATTCCAATAGAGCATGGCACGACCATTTTCGAGAATTGGCGCAGGTATATACTTATGGTACGGCACTTCGAAGTCTACAAGACCGTACAAAAGAGCAAGCCGTTGGTGGATAATCCTGGCTAGCAGGTTATGCCTATGCAAGTACTTACTGTTAGCAAGATGAGCACAACCGGAAATAATATGTCTAAGTGACTCTCCGGGAACGCGGCATGCCCGACAAATGTCGATCGTACCGTCCTTCAGGATATATTTCCGGTAGTTGTTCGTCATGACAACTTCATCCGCAATTACACAGGCAAAACTTTCGTATACCCCGAAAAGATACCGAAAGCGTATTCAGTTCAACGAAGCGAGCAGGTCTACATGGAGTCTGTAAGGGCCTCGCAGAACCGCCCGTGTAGTTCCTTATCTTATGGCTAAATTTGCGTTCTTATATTGCAAATCTGCGAGCTGCTATTTCGTATGAATTTCCATATTTTCCTAATTGAATCTAAACGGAAGGTTTACCTTGTATTTTTCGTTTATTTTGCCTCGTTAACGTATTGATTTTCCAAAAATATTTTTCAAACTGTCAATATCTTGCGTAGCACAGAAAGATAAGGGTAAACTTGGTGACGTTACAACCGGCGCCTCGGCTTAAACTACACATCTTAGCGCTGTAATATAATCTTTCGGGACTTTATTAATTCAGTAAATAATTTTACACCAATGACAAGATCTATAGAAAGAGGAATTCCACGAATCACCAGCTAAGGGAAAAAAATACCTAATGAAAAGATATCTATGTGACATTTTGGCAACTGAGCGGTTATTTCATCTAGCACTAAAGCTTCGATAGTGTATTTTTTGGTTGATCGGAACATTGAATTGAAAGTAATATTAACGATGCCTTTGATTGGCTGACTAATGCCTCTTATCCTTTTAACAATGAGTGTATGTAAATATGTACATGTAAATATATATGTATGTATATAATCTGAATCTTGAAAACGGCTCCAACGATTTTCATGAAATTTAGTATACGGGGATTCGGGGGGCGATAAAATGATATAGCTAGGTGTTATTTTATAGAAGAATTTAGGAAGACTGAAGTAACTTTAGCGGTTTAGTAAGTAGTTATCTCAAAAAACTTATAAGGTACCTGTGTTCGAATTTAGACACTACTTAAGTCTACGCCGGGGTGGTAGAAAGTGAATGGAACCTTCCTAAACAGCCTGACCCAGTGCGATTCAACTAACAAACGTTAAATGGAACATTGTGATAAATGATCAAAACATTCCTCGATTAATTAATTTTAAAGTCATCGCAAGGTTAATCCATTAATGTATCTATTCGTTAATTACTTTTTAGTAGTTAATTCGTTAAATATTTATTATTTTTGATAGAGAGAGAGAGAAAGGGAGAGAGAGGGAAAAACATAGAGAGAGAGAGGGAGGAAACGTCAAGTATGAGTGGTTTTTTTTTTCTATAATTGAGAAGTTGCCGTAAGAAGCTAGTCCGGCAAAAGCTAGTCAAACTATAAATCTAAATTGTGCCTCTTTATTCACTTCACACGTAATACCTTCACAAAAAACACAGAAAAAACAATACGGCCGAAGGCCCAAAACGGAAACTTGATCGCCACGTAAACTCTTTGATACTAGAATGCGACAAGCCCGGTGCTTTGTTTCGGATTAAAGATAGGAATTCGTTGTTACTTAGTTTAGCAATAGGGGTACTCACATGCAGCCAAAGAAGCTATGAACCTGCCTTCTTGTCTGATCCTCTGGATCCCTGGATGCTCAGGTGGTCTGAAGTGTTGTTGCTTGAGGTCACTTTTAAGACTATCGTCTACAAAATCCAAGCGAATATGTGCCACATGGTCTCTGTTCGATCTTCAAAGACCTCATTAGACAGTGGGATGTCTTATCGCCACACAAATCCACTAACTGGATAAGTTCATATAAGTAAACTTTGAAAACATAGAAGTGCCTGTTCTTTAAAACCAAGCAACAAGCAATGTAATAACTAAGATTTGCTTTCAGAAGTTTGGGTGGCATTACCATTAATATACACCAAATAGAAGCAAAAAGTAATATTTGATTTTTAATACAGCTCACGGATTTATAAGAGGTTTCTTTATCACGTTCAGCAGCCGTTTCTATGCCTTAGTCTTCTAAAACAGAAAGTAGCTTTATGGATAGCTAAAGTCTGGAAAACAGTGATTTGAAATTCGATTTTGTTCCATTATGCAGTCATTAGTCAGCTTTGCTGTCTTACAGTGTACGGTTTTTTACTTATACAGTAATTAGACTCACTGTATTGCAGCTAAATCACAGTGTTAGGCTGTTTTTAGCAGACTGGGGCAAAGTCTAAAAGGAAGGTATATGTGTTTGAACTGTATGTATATGGGACTCTATGTTCCATCGTACCTAACTACTGAACGGCGAAATCGATTTTAATAAATTATACGTGGTTAGATTTTAGAGTGTCATAGGCTTTATAAAAATAATTGGAAATTAAAATGGTGGATTTTCGGCGCTAAATTGCTTTTTTGCTTTTCAGTTACTAAGATTACTTTATATTTTTGAAATCCGCTGTCGGGTTTTATTTAATATTTATACAACACGATCTTTAAATACTAAGCTGATAATAAAATGTTGTAGAAAACAACTGACATTAATTAATTATGGCTAATTAATGAATGACAAAAAACTTGGAAAACAAACTAAACTGTTTACCATATTAATGTTAACATTAGATTGCATAAACAAATAGTTTGTACAGGTGATTATAATTAATGATCTTATGCGAGCGCTTAACACGTCCTTATATAGTTAAATAAAACAGGTCAAGTGCGTGTCGGACATAACTTAGGGTTCCGTGGTTGGAAAATAAAAGGGGAATAAAATCTGAAAAAATGCGATTTGTTGAAATTTGGACGAAATTATTTATAAAACTTTATTGTTTTGGTGTTTTCTTTACATAAAGGAACACGTGGTTAAAAAGTTAAAAGGGCGGTAAGGAAGCGGTGGCTGTAAAAAACTGACAAATTCTAAAAGAATAAATTTTCACAAAAGCTTAGGTTCCTCATGATAGTAAAGATCAGGTAATTTTGTTGCCGTTGCCTAGGCAGAACCTGAAACAAGGAACAACTCAAGAAAGTTGAGCGGCTTCAAATCTTTGTATTCGGTTGTTTTATGCCAGTAAAGTAGCAAACAAGCCAACAGTCCGCCTGATGGTATGCAGTCACCGAAACCTCTGGACGCTTGCAACACCAGGGGTATCACTCAGGGTTGTCAAGCCTTCAAAAATCTAATAACTTCTTTCTTGAAGTACCCCATACTGTAGTCCTTAGAAAAAAACCTTGGCAGGGAGCTCATTCCACAACCCAAGAGAGGAATTTTCTCTGAAACCGCACTGTACGCAACTATTTCGGTTCTAAAGTGTAGGAATGAATTCCCTGCCGTTGGCGAGCGGCATAATGGTAGAAAGTAGCTGTGAGCATAATTTCGATCAATTCCTCAGAACACATCCCATTGTACAATGAGCGGTAGAACACAAACAGGGAGGTAAAGTCTCTCCTTAGACTTAAGGGTTCGATACGGCAAGTGAGTTTGGAATCGTCGACAATTTTCACAGCCCGTCGTTGAACCGAATCAAAAGGGCAAAGCTTGTACCCGGGTGCGACTGCTCAGAGTTGACAGCAGTTATCTATATGGGGCCAAACCTGCGACCTGTAAAGCAGCTGCCTTTGCCCCAACGTGAACCCAACGGGAAGTGTGCTTCGCTCTGTTGAGTACACCACGTTCTTTGGACGCCAGCTTCATCTTGTTTTGCAAATGATCTCACAACTGAACACCAAGGATCCCAATGCTCATGGAGATGGTGTGGGGACCACAGTGAATGGGGTATATAAGGCGGTAAACGCGCAGACTTGTCTTCATAGGGTTGAATCGGACCAATTTTCCCGTCCCCAGTCAGACCTTGGTCAGAGTGGTCTCGATTTGAGACATAAGTTCTCCGCGCTTTTGTTCGGGTGTTTGCACGATCCGTGTAATAAGCGTCTGCAGTACTGTCATCTGCATAGCAATGTATGTTGTTGATATCCGACATATCATTGATATGCAGTAGAATCAGCGTAGGAGACATCACAGAGCCTTGCAGGACACCAGCATTAATGTCCATGCTATCGGCTACCTATGTCCAGGCTACATGCCAATGCCTCTCCCTAACACTCAATGGCCAGTACCTATCGGTGTATGAGACCTACAACATCCTAACTTCAACCTACACTAGAAGGTCACCAGTCGAGCGAGCGTAGCGAAAGCCCAATTTTAGGTAGCTGACCAGGTCGTGATTTTCTAGATATCTTATAAGCCATGTATTGATCACACGCTTAATCACTTTGGATAGGAGAGAGGTAATACCGATAGGCCTGTAATTCAATGGATTTGATCTATCAACCTTTTTAGGCACTGGGTAAATATTCGCAGTCTTTCAAGAAGATGGAAATTGCCTAGTGTGGTAAGAAAGCGCAAAAAGGCGCGTGAGTACGCGAAATAGCTCAGGAGCACACTGCTTAGGCACCACGGCTAGTATACAGTCTAGCCCACTCGACTTATGAACGTCTAGAGAAAGCAATGCCTGCCGGACCTCCCGCTGTGTTATGGAGATTTCCAGCATACTACCACGGTGTAGTAGGTGGTACAGCGCCTTCATCGCGAGGCGACATTCGAGTTTGAGGCACAGAGACTGCCCAGTAGATCGCCTTTCTCTTTACCACTATGGTCCAAGTCACCATCGGTCTTTCGCAGTGGTGGTAACGACGACTGGCAAAATTTCCCTACGACAGCTTTGGCAAGCGACCAGAAAGCACGACTCCCAGAAGGATAGCTCGCAAGTCGCCCACCTATTTTGCCCATGAATTGGAATTTTGCTCCGGCAGTTGCTTTTTTACTGAACCTCGAGGCAGCATTTAATTTGCGTTTTTACTCAGAAATATTCGGATCCTTATTATTACGAGCCGTGGTCCAAGCGTTTTTTTGACGCCGGCAGCTACTCGCAGGTTAGGAATGAAACATTCCATACCAGCGAGGGTCGTCTCAGTGACTGCGGCTGCGCAGACGTCAGGATCATCTGAGCTAAAGCAGAGCTGCCTCCACGGGTACGATGCATAAAATTCTTACAATCCATCCCAGTATGCCACTTATAATGCCCAGATGAATCGGGTTGTGTGTATGACACTTGAGTCCGAACGAGACAGTGGTCCAAGGAGCCAAGAGGCGCATCTACTAAGACGGAATGTCTGTCCGGAAGTGTAGTCAGCAGAACGTCCAGTAAGGCAGTTGTATGGTTCTCTCTATCTGGTATTCTAGCTGGAGAAAGTATCAGCTGAGGGACTTCAAGGGTCAGAGCGAATTCATGCGTAGTTATTGGTTCGAGAACTGAGCCACTCACGATAGTGGGTGTTAAAGTCTCCCAAAATAACTAGTTCTGCTGTGGGATATTGCTCTAGAACTTTGTCAGTCGTCAAACTCAGGTGCGTGAAGAGTCGAGCTACGTCCATGTCACCGCTATGAGACCTTTATAGACACGCATAAATACGAGTGTGGCCGCTGCGTTCTTCGTGCACCCACAATGCAAAGATGGCGACAGCAGATATCCTCCCGGCTAATATAAATACACCGGCACGACTCACAAAATTTGCCGGGATAGTGTAGGTATGATGCGATACATAGGATATCTGCGTCTCCGTTAAAAAGAGTATGGTCGGCTGCGCAGTTTCTAGACGGTCGTGAACTGCGTTAAGGTTGGCAAATATGATATAGCAAAAGGGAGTGGCCGCTGAAGAAACTCTTTTTCTTTTATTTATAATTCTTGCTATGTTTAGAAAAAAAGGTTCTTAGACTATAGATGAGAATTCATTTCCCAGACAGCTTAGTAGAAAGTTAGATTCATATTTAGACTCCGAAAATATGATCATATTAGTAAATTTAGCACTGAACTCAAGTGGCTTCAAATCCACTTTCACCGGGATGGTTATGTTCGGAGTCTTTTGTATAGCGTGTTATTTAATCCGTCAACCCCGACCCGCCCAAAGGAGCGATTCTAGTTTATTCTTGTTCTTCTCTAACACTCTGCACTCCCAAAGCCTTATTTTATAAACACCTAGTAATAGAAACATTTTTTATAGTTTATTGTTCACTGTTTATGCCATTCAATTAGGAACTCTATATCTTTATGTATCTGACTCACAATCCGCCGACACTTTTAAAAACCAGGCTAAACTCCATTTTCTTAAGTCAAAGTAGTAAATGTATGTGTATGTTTTTGTATGATCATGTATTTTTACTAAAGCTGTGCAACAGTTTTGAAAGGCTTATGGGTAAATAAGTATATGGAACATTAAAAAAAATCCTAGTCTTTTCATAAAAATGTCAAAACAACATAAATAATTCGTTTTATCCTTAGATACGGAACCCAACAACATGCAATTAAACCATATAATTAATGGGCATTAGATAAAATCGATATGTAGAATTTTGGGTGTCGAATTTCTTAGTGTGGTTCTTAAATATGATAGATATAATCACAGCGAAAAAAAAAGTTAATCATTAACTTCCTGTGCAATTACTGTATAAAATGAGATTTTTATGAGATCTTTTTATTGTGATATCGGATTTTGCTGTAAATGCATAATAGTTTGAACTGAATATATAAATTAGTAGGTTACAAAAATGGATAATCCAGAAATGTATCAAAATAGCAGTCTTATGACCAAAAGAGACGCAGAAGAAATTTTGAACGAATATATCAAGAAAATTACTTGGAGAAAAAACGGAGAGAGAATTATTGACGTAGCTTGTGCTGATGGAGGTATTACAGCTAATTTATATAAAAAGTATGCTCCTAAAGATTTTAAAATTATTGGTTGTGACATTAACGAGAATATGATAAAATTTGCTAACAAGCACAACAAGGACGAAAACACTGGCTTTATGGTACTTGATATAGAAAAAGAGCTACCAAATGAACATAAAAGAAGATATCATCATTTATTTTCATTTTACATACTTCATTGGGTAAGAAAACAAAGGTAATTAATTTGATTAAAATAATTCACGTCGCCTCAATGTTTGGAGACTAGTCTTCTATTAATGTGTCTTCCATATTATGACATATGGTGCGGAAACATGGTCACTGACAATAGCCATGATCGTCAAATTAAAAGTCGTTTAGCAAGCTATGAAGAGGGCTATGCTTAATGTTTGTTTGAAGAATTTAATAAGAAATGTGGAAATCCGACAAAAAAACCAAAGTAACCGACTTCGTATGCAGAATAAGCAAACTAAAGTAGCAGTCCGCATCGCAGAACCGACGACCGGCAGACGTTTGTCAATTGAAGATCACAGATTGGTGAGCGCAGCGTAGATCGTCTTTTAAAAAAATGGGAAGATGACCTAAAGAAGGTAGCTGGAATTGGCTGGTGTGGCATAGTGGCGTTCTTTAAGAAATGCCTTTATCCAGCAGTAGACTGGTATTAAAGCTGATTATTATCATTTTAGGTTATAGTTTCTTAATCTATGCAAGTAATCCACAACAGTAAGTAACGTTTGTAGAAGGCCACCGCCTACTCCCAGCATCTTTCATTCTATGAAGATGTGTGTTTTTCTATGAATATTGAAAAACTAGGACTGCATAAATCCCTAGTATTTGTATTTGTAATGATCGTAACGAGAATATTTCCAGAGTAAGGATATAGTCAGGATACTCATTGGTCAAACTTGTGTCTTTATAGCTGAATTAGTAGAGCCTTTAAACGGAGTGTAATGTTTGTTGTAGATTTAAGTTCTGGTTGTTGGCAGGATTATGACATTGAACGCATTGCTGTTAAAATACGTCCCTAATATTCCTCGTATTACGGACAAATTTTCATTTCAGGTTTGTTTTTCAAAATTTTTATGATTTACTCGACGAAGGAGGGCAATGTATAGTGACTGGTTTGGCAAAGATGCCTTTTTTCGATGCATACCGTGCGATATCTCGCACTGAAAAGTGGGGTCAGTATCTAAAGAATGTTGAAGAATATGTGTCCGAATACCACGATTGCCCGGTAAGTTACCTACTACAAATTGGTGGTATACTTTGTTATTGTAATGAGTAGAAGAGAAAGTTCTTTTAAAGTAAACTTTTTTAGTGCCACTTAATTTGATCATAGTGAGTAAGTCTAAAAAAGGTCAGTACGAGTATATTTTTTTTTGTAATTCACAAAGTGTCAACATTATATTTTATATTTTAGGATCCAGTTACCAAGGTGACTAGGTTAATGGAAGATGTTGGATTTAAAAACATTTCTGTAGTTTGCAAACGCAAAGAATTTGTTTTCGAGTCACCTCAGGCATTAAAAGGTTAATATCATACAATCATTTAAATGGAAAGCATGTGTGTGTGAAATGGGTTTGTGATTTGTTGCAGAGTTCTAGATAGTCGGTTTTCAATTTTAGCTGCGATAAATCGGTAGAGAAAGGTGTTATCGGTAAAAAACAAAAATTTGAGGTTTTTTGAGGTTACATTATTTGTAAATGGCAATATTTTTTGTTAACCTATTTAATTGCCGCATTAAGTATAGGTATCTTTATCTAGTATTTGTATATAACAGAACTTGAAAAAAAACTTTATATATTAATAACAAAATGTTTTTATTCAATTATAAACCATATAAATGTGGATGTGGAAGAGACGAAATTAATGCTAGTGTCCCAAGCAAGCAAGGCTCTGTGCTGTTTCCTACGCTGTTTTTACTGCATATCAATGACATGTTGGACATCAACAACATGCATTGCTATGCAGATAACAGTATTGGAGACGCTTATTACACGTGTCGTGCAAACATCCCTCGTTCCGTTGTGGAGGAAAACCGAGGAGAACTTGTGTCTCAAATCGAGACCACACTGTCTCTGACTGGAGACGGGTAAACTTGGTCCGATTCAACCCTATAAATACACAAGAAACCCCATTCACTGTGGCCCCACAATTCCAGAACAATCTCCAAGAGCATTGGGATCCTTGGTGTTGACATCTCCAGCGATGTTAAGTTCCGAGATCACTTGCTAGACAAGGTAAAGCTGGCGTCCAAAAAACTTGGTGGTGTTTACCAAAAAGGACAATTAATAACACGTGATTACTAATATTTTTTAGCACTATATTTAATATTAAATAAAAAAAATGTTTAAGACTAATACGATACATACCGAATATAAACATATAAATGATAATTTTATGTCTTACAGATTTAATACATGCAGTAAATGCGTTTAAAATACCTCAAGAAGAAATGAGTAATTACTTAGATGACATAGTGAAAATAACGTTAGAAAACAATATAATGGAATTGCTAGAGAACAAAAAAGGAAAAACTAACAGCATTCGAATGAAATATATGTTAACGGTAGCATTTGGTTCTAAATAACTTGAATTGCATCAATTACGCAACATATATAAAAGGTTCATTCATATATTCAACATTTTTTCAGATGATTTGAAAAAACTACCACTCATAGCGTTGAAATATATTTTCTTTTAAATAAAATGTATTATCCAAGCAGATAAGCGTAAAACTTGATATCATTAAATTATAATTTAGTTTTGTTTGTTTGAATTATTATGATAATTTATGCTTATGATATTTATTTTAAATGTTATAAATATGTAAATCACTTTATTTATAATTCAATTAAGTAACGGAAATTAGAACTTATTCAAATGAGATACCTATAGTTTTTCTGAGCTATGACATGTAACACATTGTTTTTGCTATGTATAATTGTTATAACCCCCTTTTTTAGTAAGAATGAAAAAAAAATATATTGCACATTTTAACTTCTTATTGCTTTGATAGATTCAAGACCCATATTATGTGATTTTTAGCTGGCCCGGAAGTAATTTGAATAATCGTTTGTATTGCAAGCCAGTGTAAAGTGTATAAAAATGAGCAAAATCTTCTCATTCTATAAAAAATTGGGTGCACCCAGTATTTTCTTTCTTTTACATCTTATATATATAATGTTTAATTACTTTCAAACTCGCCATAACACAAGTCTCACCACACAGTGGGCAAGAGCTCAGCGTTGAATAGAGTTTTTTTACCCATGGATTAATATTTAGTTCAAACATTTTTTTTGCAAAAAACCGAAATGTTTTTTCAATTAACGGTCTTTACTTTCATAAATAACTAGGTTTTGGTTTTATATTACTACTAAATACTTAGCGCGCTTAGGCCCAGAAAATAAATTAGCTGAAACATGTTTTTTACATTCTTGCCTTAAATTTTAAAAGTTTTTTTTGTTAGCTTATTTTTTATTAGGTCGATTTTGTTCTACTTGTATTCTTTTTGAATTAAGTCAGTAAGTGTAGTAGGTGCGTTTGCCAGGGCCATTAATGTGGGTTTCAAAGGCTAGAAACAATGCTGACATATACACACCGGCACAATTAGCGGAACACAAAAAAATGATTTGAACGAATGGCAGCAGGTTCTCTTTACTGATGAGTGCAGAGTTCTTTTAAAACAGATCGATGGGAGACAGCGAATATGGAGACGCAAAGGAGAACGCCACATACAGTCTAATTTTGATCACACAGTGGCTTATGGTGACGGCTCGATTATGGTTTGGGGAGGGATATGTTTGGGAGCTCGCACGGAGTTAGTGATAGTCACAGGAGGGACCATGACAGCAGATCGATACATCAGAGACATTTTAGAAGAACATGTTGTACCATTTGCCCATTTATTGGTGACGACTTTATTCTAATGCAAGATAATGCTCGTGCTCATAGTGCACAATCGGTACAGGCATATCTGAGCCACGTAGGTATACCGGTGATGCAGTGGCCAGCAAATTCCCCCGATATGAATCCGATAGAGCATGTCTGGGACTTGCTAAAAAGAAGGGTTAAAAAAAAAAGGCTAGAATGCCACCCCCCAACAATCTGAATGAACTTGGAAACGCATTACTTGAGGAGTGGGAGCGGTTGCCTCAAGAAATCATCGATAACATATTCTGTAGCATGCCCAGACCAATGGAAACCGTAATCAGAGCAAGAGGGGGAAACACTCGTTATTAATTTTGCTTTTATTTTATTGTTAAATCATTTAATGCTTACTTTTTTTTATTTTTTATGATGGTTCATAATCATCTAAAAATTTCACTTATTTCAAATTTCTTTATTTTTCAATAAAAAATAACGAAGACTTTTCAAAGTTGTTGTTAAAAGATGTTAATCAATTTGTTATTTTGTGTCTAATTACATTTTCGTCAAATATATGCGTTATTATCTCATAGTCTCACTTTTTTTTCTGTTCCGCTAATTGTGCCGGTGTGTATATATTAGCTAGAAAACAGTGCTCCCGCTATAGAGTGCCGTTGTTCCGACTTTCTTGTGTCCATCATTTTAATTAGCAGACCAGAACAGGTGGGGCAAACTGGACTGTTGGCTTTATGAGGACTGCCACAGGTAGGGGCTTCTTAATAGGTGCTCAGATAGTCCCGTGTCACAAAATGAAGAATTTCTTAGTCATCTATAATAAACAAACATAAATACTTACATCTTATTGATTAATTTAAAGAATTAGTTAATCTGAAGAGAAATATTTAAAAAAATAACAAAAACTATTGGAAACCGTCCTTATTTTTATTATAATTTTACACAGTTTTATAACTTTAAGACTCCGGTACATTAAAAGATACTGCGATTTCTGAGGTAATCGATACGTGTTTATATTCTTTATCGAATCGGTTCAGGAAATCGCTTTACATAGATTTCAGAATGATTAATATAGGTATGTCAAAGTGAACTCTATTCTAAGCTCGAGTCAAGTCGAAGAGTAAAGTCAAGTAATTAGCCAAAAGGCTGCCAAATGGCGAAGGTCACAAAACTCGCACAGTGACCCTAAATATTGGCAATATATCGTCACTTTCAATGATTGTAATAACAAAAAAAGTTTTTTTCATGTGCTATAGAGCAGCAACATGCCGTGTAGCTCTATGGATAAAGAGTATATATGTAAGTACCTATAATTGAAAAATAATATTTTTTGGTTTTTTTTCTATACATAAACTCTGAAACTTTGTTTTTTGTCTAAGATTTCATCGATGCTAACGATGATAAAAACCTCTACCTGTATTTTATTTTATTTTAATGTCCCGATTTTATCTAATTAATGCCCGTTATGGCCGAAAATGATCTGGCAACCTGCCTACCTAGCTGCCCGTCGGCCCACTTACAATTGTGTCCACTGCTTACTAGTAAAAAGCGCAAAAATGTACTTTAGTTACCAAACTTTGTCAATATTGGTTGAAAAAAGGATAAACTACTTATTTTCCATCTTACACATAAAATGTATATACATTTACAATTGTTTTCACCGCTTACTTTAAAAAAAATGGTCCAAGTGCGAGTCGGACTCGCGCACGAAGGGTTCCGTACCATTATCTACAAAAACGAGCAAAAAAATCACGTATGTTGTATGGGAGCCCCCTTAAATATTTATTATTTTTTAGTATTCGCTGTTATAGCGGCAACAGAAATACATCTTCTGTGAAAATTTCAACTGTCTAACTATAACGGTTCATGAGATACAGCCTGGTGACAGACGGACGGACGGACGTAGGGACGGACAGCGAAGCCTTAGTAATAGGGTTCCTAGTTCCCTTTCAGGTACGGAACCCTAAAAAGCACAAAAATGAACTTTACTAACCAAACTTTGACAATATTGGTTGAAAAAAAAAAGAATAAACTTGTAGATTTAATGATGCAGCAGAAATTCACCAAATTGCGTTGATTGGGGTGAATTGAGGGTGGTTGAGGAAGCCACCGCTGTGCTGCATGTCTGCAATATATCAAAATGAGTAGGTATAAAGCAACAAAGTTTTCTGACCTGGCGTTCAAAAATCAAAAAACAGTCGCTATATTGAAATTATGTAAACTTATAACGACACTAGCGACCTAAGATCCAAGGTCAGAAGGTCAGAAAAGTTTGTTGCACTGTAAATCGACTGAATACCAACACTCTATTCTAGTTTATTAATATTTCAGAAGATGGCGCTCAAACACATAAAAATCTATAGTTAAAAAGTGTTTTTTTTAAGTATCCATCAATTAAAGGGCCAAAATGTTAATGATTATCATTGAAAAACAACAAATTTTAAAAGCTTTATATTTTAAGAGGATGTAGTTTTCATCATTTTTGAATGATTTAACTACGAAACATCGTGCCCTAAGCTTAACCGTTCTCAAGTTATAGAACTTTGAATTTTTTTTAAAAAAATGCTGTTTTTTGTCTATTGTCCCTTTTTTTGTGTTTTGTTTGAAAAATTGGTATTTCTTTCTTCAATTTTAAAAAAAGTCTATAACAGTTGTGCTGCAGATGTTCGCGAAAATATTTACGTTACTTTAGTTTTCTAACAAATACGTGAACATCTTCTTTTACCCCTGTCGGGTAAAAAGAGGTACGGGTGTCGGGGTAAGGACTGACGTTTTACCCCATGACCCGGGCGAGTCTCGAGGGTGAGCGTACCCTCGGTGATTGTTTAAAGAGGGCCTACTTTTCAGGCCCTCTGTCGGCATTATAGTGGCCACTTTGTGAAAGTGGCGAGGAGGAAATGAAATAAAAAAAATAAAATAAAAAATGGGTGCTATTGTCCGCCGCGTCAAACAACCGGGCAGACAGTCTGGCGATAAACTCACCTATTGGGTCTGCCTTTGTGTCCCTAGCAATTGTGTCATTGCGAACGTAGCGCGGAGCACCCGTTAATATCCTCAGCGATTTGTCTTGTACTACTTGAATCTTTTTCTTTTTAGTGGCGGATAGCAAGGCGTACCAAGCCGGCGCGGCGTACGTTAAACGGGACCTAACGTAGAGCTTGTATAGCCGGATTTTGGTTTAAAGCGGCAGGTCAGACGAAAATAATGGCCGTAGGGCCGCCCTGGCGCCAACCGCCCTGGTCGCTGCATGTTCAACCATTTTGGACATGCGCAGTCTGCGGTCGATAAAGCAGCCAAGGTATTTTACGCTGCTCTGCCACTCAATTACCTGCCCGCGGAATACAAGCGCTTTAGGTAATAGCCTCTGTTGGCCGGTTAGGATGGCTGCCGTTTTTGAGGCGTTTACTGCTATCCTCCACTTGTCAAGCCAGCACGGGAGAATGTCCAATAATCGCTGCATTTTAGCGGCAGCTAAGTGGGACTTACGGGACGAGCTCATGTACGCGCTGTCGTCGGCATACAATGCTAGGGTGACGTTCTGTATGCCTGGCGATAGACCGCTATCGCTAAGCGTGGGAATGTCATTAGTGAAAATCGCATACAACAGTGGGGAAAGGCAGCTACCTTGTGGGACCCCCGCTGAAATGGTCTTGGTAGGGGAGTTTTTATTGTCAACCGAAACAAAGAAACTCCGCCCCTCCAGAAAAGAGGCTATTATCCGCCCGTACATATGGGGTAAATCGGTCTCAGAAAGCTTAAACAAAAGGCCGGCGTGCCAAACACGATCAAAGGCCTTCTCGATGTCGAGAAAGACCCCGACCGTGTACCTGCCTTTGTTCATCTCAAAGGCCATATGGTGTAAAACACGAGTAAGCTGAAGAGTGGTGCTATGATTACTTCTAAAGCCAAACTGTTTTGGCCTAAGATTGATAAAGGGTGATACCCTTTTCAATAAAAGACGTTCGAACAGTTTGGCTATGTTAGAAAGTAACGTGATCGGCCAATAATGCTCTGGTTTCTGGCGGCTCTTACCAGGCTTCGGTATGACAATAATTTTGCCTGTCTTCCAGGTCGTGGGAAAGAAACCTGTGCGGAGGATCCCATTAAAAATACGGGTTAAGGCCACAAGACCTTTTCTGGGTAACATCAAAAGGGCCGTGTTAGGAATGCCGTCAGGGCCGGGAGATTTCTTTTTGTTTAAGAAAGATATAAATTTTTTAACCTCCTTAGGGGAGATAAAATCGTCACCTCTAAGTGGGACGGTGGGGGTAGAAAGGAACTGTTGTATGCGCTCCTCAACCAATGTTGTGTGGGCGTGGTCGACAATGGGATTGGGCCTAAATTAGTCCTCGAAGTGGTCCGCCAGTAAGCCCGCGCGTTCCTCAGCTGAGTACAAACGGTTACCTAGCGTGTCTACGGGGGGGTGTCTGGGTGCAGGGGTGTTGGTCATACAGCGAGCCAAACGATAAAGAGCGGTATCATTGTCGCTGGCCTTTGAAATTGTATTATCCCAAGACCATTTCCGATCCGCTCTTTTTTTTTTTTTTTTCTAACAAGGTACAACACGAATATGAGAATTTTCTGAAAAAATTTTGATGAAACGCTAGTACGGTATTAAAAAATAATGGTAATAGAGCGTCAAATTTATAACTTGGTTCAGAAAAAATAATTAAACAATCCTTATTAATCTAATCAATGTACCATCAATCAATTATGTAATTAATATACTAAAAATGTACGCAGAGGGGAAACTGACATTCCTAAGATTAAATGGCGAAAGCACGAAATCAAAAAAAAAACCTCTCAAATAATATAAGGACTTATTTAAATAGAATTAAAAATAGGTATCAGTTAGCTAGACTGTTAGATGTTTTACAATTTCTGTGAATGATTTGTAGAAATTGACGTTGTTTCAGCCCAGGATAAATAAAGTATGTATAACTTGCTGTTTGATTTTTTTTTTTCTATTGAAAAAAGTATATCCAATCGTGTTCCTGCAAAAATAGTCATATAAAAAATTCCATACTGAATCATTCATTTTGTTATGATCGATAGGATAGGCGCGATTTCTTTGTAAACGGAAAATCTAATACGGCAAATGCAGCCTAAAGCATAAATTAAAAAATGTACGCAACTAGTTGCATAAAAAACGTTTTCATAATAACTTGTCTGGACTTTTGAATCATCGGGCATTTTTTTGTGATTCATTCTGTGCCTAGTAAAAATCAAAAACTTATTATGATGGCGCTATTTAGTTATTTGAGGACATCCTTTAGTACCGATTTTAATTACCTACCACTTATGATTTTAGTATGTAACTCACTTTTGGTGCGGACTCAGTCGGGCGGAATCGTAGTAGAAAGTTAGCTGATGTCAACTATCACAGTTTAATATAAAAACTTTTAATAAGAAATAACCAGCCAAGTGCGAGTCTGGCTCGCGCACCGAGGGTTCCGTGCAAACTAATATATGTTGTATATTATTAAATTATATGAAGTTACTAAAAATTTACAGTTTTTGCAATTCTTCCCTTATCTGTGCTATAAGAAATTGCTTCGTACCAAATTTCAAGATTCTGAGTTCACGGGAAGTAGGTACCCTGTAGGTTTTGATTCCATTGCGAGTTTCGAAAATTTGCGGAAATTTGCGGCATAAACGGCTGTATCCTTTGATTGCGTTGGCTTAGAAGTTTGATTATTTCACAGCTCCAAGGGACAGTAGACCAGAGTATTTGATATAAATTTTAGCTTGATACCTCCACGCATTCCTGAGAAAAAGGGTATTGACAGACGGACAGACGGATGGACAACAAAGTGATCCTATAAGGCTTCTCGTTTTTTCCTTTTGAGGTACGGAACCCTAAAAACAACTAGCTTCAAAAACATTAATTATTACTTATTACTAATTAAGTTAAGTAATTAAATAATTACTTATTTTCCAAAAATCTGATCTTATTTACATTTTGAAGTTCGTTTCATGCAAGTGATGAGTGTTATTAACTGTAAGGTACATAGACACCAACTTCAAACTGTAATTAAGATCAGATTTTTGGAAAATAAGTAATTATTTTTAATTATTTTGGGTATTTCCCAATTATTTTTACCTTTAATTATTTTTACCTTTTTAGTGCATCTTTTTAAACCCGGTTGTTTTTTTTTGTTAATTTTATGTTTTAATTTTAGTGACGAATTGCTTTCGATTGTACAGTCGTGATGTTATGTTGTGTGATTGCGTAAACAATGCATATTTATGTGATAACAGCAATCGCGGTTAATTTGCTGTAATTTTTTTCCGTTGTCTGTCTCCAAAATCAGATCTATATGAAATTTAAATGGGACCTTTTCGAAATAAACCCCCTTCGAACAAAAATACGTCTATAAATAACGTAGTAAATACATAAAAAAAATGTAACTCTCCGAATTGAGAACCTCCTCCTTTTTTGAAGTCGGTTAATAAGCTGGACTGGGGTCAAAAATCATATACAGACGGATTTGCTAAATAATTTTTTTGTTCGATAGGGGATTTGATGATGAGTTTTAGGGAGCTGCGGTCAAAATCTGGTTTTAGGTTAACTTAGCAACATAACTTTTTTTGTTTATGTGTTTTAACAAATAGTTTTATAATTTTATGTTAATTCTATTTGTTTCCCTAATAAAAAATCTATATATAATATATAATAAAAACCGGCCAAGTGCGAGTCGGACTCGCACACCAAGGGTTCCGTACCTACCGTAATTTACGTAATTTACAAACACAAACAAAAATTTTATTATTAGTTGTTATACTTTAGAGCATTGGTGTCCAACATAATTTTGTAGAGGGCCAGATTTAAAGTTGTTGCTATCGTAGCGGGCCAAATCTAAATAAAACAGTTATTTTAATTTTATATTATGATTTAAAGAAAGCCTCAAATTTAGCTAACATACATGCAATGCTTATCGATATTCTAATGAGATAACTGTCATTTCTTTTGTTTGCACAGTATATCTATGTCAGGTGATATTCTACAAGTGGCTATGCGCATAGCTTGTTAGATGATCGTCTATGCTCATGAGAATCCCGTCAAAAGGAAATGTTTAACTTATTTTTTATTATTTTTATTATAATTTTTTTTTTCAATTCGTACAACCTTACTTATTCATTCCTAACTCTTTTCCCCGCCACCTATGAGGTAGAGTCTCTAGGCGCGTTTTTTTACGTGGTATTCCCAGTAGGCCTACTCCACGGACATCTTACTTATAAGGTAATCCTCGACATCATAATATTTTCAATCACTTATTAACTTGTTACTATAATCTTCTTTTCTTCGGTGGTCCAGGCTGACGGGGAAAAGACTTAGGAATGAATTAGTAAAGTTGTACGAATTTTGAAATTGAGTTAAACCTGTCGTTTTGACCGGATTCTCATGAGCATTGACGAACCCGGTCAACTTTGGAGCGCTGTAACAGCGTTTTAAGTGAATGAAATTAAAAAAAATTTAAGAGAAAAATTACAAAAAAATACCTCAGACCATCTACAAGATTGGTCTGAGGTATTTTTTGTAAAATGTATAAAAAAAAGTTATAGAGCAAAAAAGCAAATTTTTGTAAAAAATTTCTCACTTTTTTGCTTATAACTTCTTTAATTTTCAATTTAGGCCAAAAAGTTATTTAAATATATTTGTAGGCAAAACAATTTGCTACAAATGATATCTTTACGATTTTTTTGTTAGACACATAGTTTCCGAGATATCGCGAAAAAAGTGTGGCGACCCCTCAAACTTGACGTTAAGGTTCTATTGACCCCCCCACACATGTCCCAAAAATAAAATTGCGTCCTCTAACAAATGCAAAGCTCATGTAACATTTCAATGGACTATTCAATATCAATAACGAATGGATTTTGAAAAAACTTTTATGTTTGGAATTTGCGATTTAAAGTTTGCAAATCTCTCCTCAACCCAAGCAACAATGACGCGTTTTTGCTTAAGTTTAATATTACTTGATTTCTTGTAAATAAGGTCTCCCAATGAACTAACTCCTTTTACAGTTGTACCAGCTGTTTCCAATGATATGAGCATTTAAGTGAAAGCTAGAACATGTTCATATAACTGCGTATTACTGCGTACATAGTTGCTCTTCTTCTTGCAGTTTAATGGCAAGATCGGTGAAATATTTCATAATATCAACTGATCCGTTAGGAAACTAGTTTAATTCCCTTTTTTTTCAATTTTTTTTTATCATATCAAACGACAAATAAAATCCTCCGGATGCATTTTACGGATTTGAAGTCTTCGAGAATTTGAGATGATAGAATATCTTTTTACTCCGTTAGTGTGGTTTCGAATAAAACAGTTTGGCAACATTACCATTCTTGGCTCAAAATAAATCTGTTAATTTTGGATTTCCTCGGCGTGGTGTGGAACGCTCGTGCAGATCTTCAGTTTCTTCCATATGTATATCTGCTGTGTAATATCATATGTTATATGAATATATTTTTCTCGGGAGTTACTTTAGATCCTGTCACAGAATAATTGAAGACTTTTAACGTATCACATGGTGCACCCCCGCTATGCAATCTGAAAAATAATAGGCAATTGAAATATTACTTAAATATTGTTTTTTTTTAAATCAAACTACTTGTTTTGTGAATTTTTTTTAAAAAAGTGTTTCAATACAAAAAAAATTATTCATTATTTGATTCACTATAATATTATATTTCGTTTCTGATTTTACAAAGAGGACCTATTAGACGCACGCAATAAAACAGTGTAATACGTTTGTAAGGCTAGTTGTAGTTAATTCACTTAACGATTCGAAAGTGTTCTCAGTAACACATTTGAATAAAAAGATTTTGAATTTAAGAGAGGCTTTCCACCATTTTATGATGTGCGCGTGTATCCACTTCCCCTTCTGGGGACAAAAGCCGTAATGATATAAGCTCATATATGTACATAGGCTAGTATTCTAGCTTAGGTCTCAATTATAGTCTAGTATACTCATATTGATTAGTCATGCCAATGTCATGCCCTGTCCAAAACGCTATGGACAAAAATTGGAAATTTGGAGAATTAAGCGAATTTGCGATTTTATATTGAAGGCGTTTCGACCCGTCCTAAAATTTGTATGAGAAATCATGTGTTTAAGTTAAATATACTTGTAACATGTTTTTATGCTCTTCAACATGATGAACGTATTCCTGCATTCTTTTAAAATATATCCCTTTAGTGATTTTCAAATTAAAATTGTACTTAGTCACAAGGATGACTAATTAGGAAATAAATAAGGAATTATTTTCAAAGTGGTTAATGTTTTACAAGTTTCTAAGGTAAGTAAGCAAGGGCTGCTTTTTTTCATACAAACGTATTCCCTTGTTTCTTTCCTGGATTTTGGCATTAGACATTAGGTATTTTTTTTGTATATGATACACATACACAGTAACTATGTTTGCATGTATTGCTTTTTTTAAAATACCATTTGTATAAATAAAAGGGGCCCTTTTTTCTTTAATATCGCCTGAACGGTAAGCGGTCACCGAAGCCTCTGGATGCTTACAACACTAGGGGCATCACTTGCGCGTTACAGACCCTTCAGAAATTCGAAGACGGTTACGCGACCATTTCGGTTCTACAGTGAGAATGAATTCCCTGACGATGGCAAGCGGTGCGATGGTAGAAAGTAGCCGTGGGCATCATTTCGAACAATTCCTCAGAACACAACCCATTGTACAAAGCGGTAGAACACACTAAGGGAGACAATGTCTCTCCTCTGACTTAAGGGCTCGATACTGCAAGTGAGTTTGGAATCGTCGACAATTCTAACAGCCCGTCGTTGAACCGAGTCAAAGGGTCAAGCTGGTTTCCGGGTGCACCCGCCCAGAGATGGCAGCAATACTCCATATGGGGCCTGACTTGCGACTTGTAAAGCAGCAACCTTTGCCCAGACGTGAAGTACTGCTTCGCTCTGTTGAGTACACCAAGTTAATTGGACACCAGCTTCTCCTTGTCCTACAGATGATCTCGGAACTGAACAGATCATCTCGCTACAGATGTCGACGCCAAGGATCCCAATGCTCTTGGAGATGGAGAGGGGAGCGTTCTGGAATTGTGAAACCACAGTTAATGGGGTTTTCTTAGCGGTTAACGCGCAGACTAAGTGTCTTTGTAGGGTTAAATCGGACCAAGTTTATCCATCCCCAGTTAGAAACCTTAGACAGTGTGGTAGCGATTTGAGAGACAAGTTCTTCGCGGTTTTTCTCCACAACGGAACGAGGGATGTTTGCACGACCCGTGTAATAAGCGTCTCCAGTACTGTCATCTGCATAGCAATGCATGTTGTTGATGTCAAACATGTCATTGATATGCAGTAGAAACAGCGTACGAGACAGCTCAGAGCTTTGCTCACCAGGACACCAGCATTAATGTCCATGCTATCAGAGCAACTACCGTCAACTACGGTTCGTATGCGGTTTCCAGACAAAAAGCTAGCCACTCATTTGCACAAACCCTCGGCCACTCCGTAAGATGGCAACTTCGATAGAAAACCCAGGTGCCAGACCCGATCGAACGCCTTCGCTATGTCCAGGCTACATGCCAATGCCTCCCCCTGACCCTCAATGGCTAGTGATGGCACTCCATCGATGTGTGAGATACACTAGAAGGTCAACAGTCGAGCGACCGTGGCGAAAGCCATATTGACGGTCACTGACCAGATCACGATTCTAGGTACCTTAGAAGCTGTGTGTTGATCACATGCTCCATCACTTTGGAGAGGAGAGAGGTAATAGCGATAGGCCTGTAATTCGGTGGATCTGATCTATTGCCCTTTTTGGGCACCGCTTGCTCATTCGCAGTCTTCCATGAAGACGGAAATTGCCTTGTGTGGTAGAAAAGCGCGAAGAGGCGCGTGAGTACAGTACACAACTCAGGAGCACTCTGCTTAAGCACCACTGCTGGTATACTGTCCGGCCCACTCGACATATGAACGTCTAGAAAAAGGAACGCCCGCCGGACCTCCCGCTTTGTTATGGAGATTTCCGGCATGGTCTTACCACACCACGGTATAGTAGGTGGTACAGCGCCTCCATCGCTCATATTCGAGTTTGAGGCAAAGAGACTGCCCAGTAGATCGGCTTCCTCCTTAGCACTATGGGCCAAGTCACCATCGGTCTTTCCCAGTGGCGGTAACGACGACTGGCAAAAGCTCTTTTCGGCAGCTTTGGCAAACGACCAGAAATCACGACTCCCAGAGACTCGCAAGTCGCCCACATATTCTGCCGATGAATTGGAATTTTGCTCTGGCAGTTGCTTTCTTACTGAACCTCGACTCGACGAAGAAAGCAACCAGAACAAAACCAGTGAGGATTGTCTCAGTGACTGCGGCTGCGCAGACGTCAGGATCTTCTGAGCTAAAGCAGATCTGATTCCACGGGTACGATGCATAAAATTCTCGCAATCCATTTCAGTCTGCCGACTTATAATGCCACACACGACGCCAATTAGTTGGCCCAGATGGATCCGGTTGTGTGCATGACATTTGAGTCCGAATGAGACAGTGGTCCGAGGAGCCAAGAGGCGCATCCACTGAGATGGTATATTCGTCCGGACGTGTAGTCAGCAGAAGGTCCAGTATCGTATGGTCCTCTATATTTGGTCCGACCTAAGAATCCATAGGTCGGAGCAAATTCATGAGCAGATATCTCTGCATAGTTATTAAAATAACTTGTCTGCTGTGCAGTAGTGTTCTGCTCTAGAATTTCAGTCGCCAAACTCAGAAGAGCTGCAGCAGCAGCGAATCCTCAAAGAGCTCTGGCAACCTTACTCACCGCCAGAAACACAACACTACTCAATGTTAGTGTTATAATGGCCGCGGTTTTCTGTGACGTGGTGGTACTTCCTACTTCCTCAGTTTCCAGTTCGGGTCGCTCATTCGAGCAAATACTCGCTATGCCCTGCTTTAATTGTTCGGGCGGCTTATTCGAGAGAGTTCTCACAGTGCCCTACCTCTCTTGGAAAACTTGCAAACGTCCAAAAAATTGATTTTATAAGTTTAATTTGTTTTTTTGTAGCCATTGTATAGTTATATTTAGTACATTTTATTTTTATGTGCTCCTTCAAATATATTTTATCCCTATTGATAATTTCAAGTTCAAATATGATGCCTCTCAATCCCTGTGGTCAAAGTTGTGACTCAGTGTTTACAATAAGTAACCTATGTCATTCGTCAACAAATTCAGTCATTCATTCATTTGTTTAGCGATTCGTTACAACTTATTTTAAAATGTAGAAACATGATATTTAAAACATTTAACTGATTTTTTGTATGTGTGTAAATTAGCAATCATGCATATTTAAACACGTAGGTTAGTAATTATCGAAGTATATAAAATGTCTCATTTACATAAATATGAATACGGAAAATAAATATCGGCTTTTAAAAAAAAAGAAACGAAAAAAATAAGTTTATATTTTGTAGAAACACTAGAAAGACGGTAAGTGCTACTGAGACACCCGCTTTGAAGCGGTTCTATCTGTACTTAAGAAGGTTTAAATTTCGTAACCTCGGTACATTTGCTTCGCGTGCCTCAGTTAGCACGCGGCTAATATGGATAAGGAGTTGTCCAAGGTGCGGTGCGAAAACTTGCTATTTTCTATTTCGCGCCGAGCGCCGAGTTGGGGTCGGGAAAGCGCGGAAAGCGTTTCATTCAAAATACCAAATCATAAGGTTTTGATACCCGCGTAGTTAGTTCGCCATGCATTGGACCAACAAGCAGCACGCGTTTGCCGTCGAGGCTAACTTTTTTACTGGCCGTTCCATTATCGCCACCTAACGAGCGTGCCGTACCTACTCGTTTCATTGTTCGTCGTTCGTTCGTATAGGTCTAGTTCCTGGATGACAATCAATTATTTTTTGGTTGGACAAATACAGAGAGAGTAGAAGTGTGAAGAAAAGTGGGTCAAGAGTTCAGTGGACTGTCACTACACCCGAAAACATTAAGAGAGTCAAGTAGTCATTTTTACGCTCTCCACGGCATTCCACATGTAAACACGCTTCTGCTGCTTCTCATTTTTTTCTGCCTTACGTGGTCGGGATGGATGTTGGTAAAGTCTGGTTCCAACAGGACGGAGCTACGGTCCAAACAGCGTCATATTCAAGCACTGTATATTAAGCTTATAGAATTTTATGGTTAATGAATATAGACGACAAAAGCTAATTTTTTCTATATTTTTTATGTATGAGTCAGAGACGGAATATAAACGCAGTAGTCGCAACAGTTTTCCGCACGTGGTGCTTCATGACGATCTTGATCGAAACTGGCTCTACCTGGCCGCGCGTAGCAGCCTTGCGCAAAAAATTTACAGACGTGGCACCGTCGCGCGGCAAACCTAATGAGGCTTCCCCGCAAAGCTGCTCGTTCAGTCAGGATCCGGGTAATAAAAAGAGAAAATGCGGGTCAAGCCGGTAGCATTTGTAGTTCTTGAAAAACTGCTGTAACATAAAGATAGACAAACACCGAAGTAAGGGTTCCTACTGACCATTTTACTTCGGAACCCTAAAAATTGCCGGCACAAATTAATAAAAAAAATTAATAAAATAAATAAATCGTATATAAAATATAAATCGTAATTAATGTACCTTAACTTATTTTATTTGCATAGGTATAAGTTTTATTATTTTGTTCACTGTTATTAGTCTAAACAATTTTAATGTAGGGGAGACCGGGGTATGTATGGGTACGATATGCTAAGAGAAAAATGCTGTAGACCTATTTATTGAAAAAACTATTATTTAAAAAATTCTATTAAGTTCGATACATTTGATTTGATTGATTATCTAAATGTCAACAATCATTTTTAATTTTTTTTTAATATTTCTCTTTTTGCAACGCTTACATTTCTCGCTTCTACCTCAATAACCTTTATCATAAGTTTTCTTGTAAGAGATCGCTTTACAGTGATAAGGTCGCATGTTGTACTCTAAACATTTAAGATTGTATTATTGTTTTGTTTTTAGTCTTTGGTGTGCAATAACCTATATTCTAATTATTATAATATAAATTTCGGACAGATCACACAAAGCCGCCTAGTCTCAACCAAGAAAGGCTTGTGATAGGAATACTTGACAACAAATACTACATAATACTTATTTTTAAATAGTATTTTTATAAATATTATAAATCACATCGCACACATGTTTATCATTTTTGGAAATCGAACACAGACCCTCTGTTCAGCGAACATTACCAAGCCACAGAGGCTGCCACAGAATTAGAATCAATACCTCCGAAAACAATTCAATGTTATAACTTGCTTATGTATACGCATGCAATCCAATACGGATCAAAATCCGCTGACAAACTTGCTTACATTAGATTTAGATAAGATAGAAACCGCGTATGTTGGCCATACAGTTATACTAAGGTACACGGTTTTATACGGGTTACCCCTACATGAAAATAAAAAAGAATAAAATTACATAACCATTAGGTACTTATTTAATTTTATATCTGACTGTTTCCTCAATATCAGTAGAAATATTGCTATTATTTTCTAAGAAATCTTAAAAAATCATAGCAATGTCAGTACAAAAAGACACGTACGCTAAGAATACGTATCTTTGTAATTTAGTCGACGCACTATATAAGGCAGATCACGGAATTCATCAGTTCATTTTAGTGTGTACATTGTGACAATTTCCGTGTTATAATTTAGTCGTTGGGTAAAGTCTACAAAACAAAATGATAATGAACGAAGCTGAATTATACAATAAAAATAATGAACTTCAGAAACGCGATGCCCACCAGGTATTCAGTACATATGCCAAAAATGTGAAGTGGAATTCTGGTGATAGAATTTTAGATATTGGTTGCGGTGATGGAAGTGTCATGACTAAAGTTTTGGGAAAATATATACCAATAGATTATAAAAAATTTGATGGATGTGATATCAGTGCCAATATGATAAAATTTGCAAATGAACACTACAAGGACCATAGGACTAGCTTTTTTGAATTAGATATAGAAGGGCACTTGCCAGATAGCATGAGAGGAACATACGAGCGTGCATTTTCTTTTTACGCTCTTAACTGGATAATGGAACAAAGGTTTTTATTTTTATTAAAAACAAGTTAATTAGTATCTCTATTAAACACTTTATTACGAAACCCTATAAATAATGTGCGAAATATCTCTATGCTGATTTTTGTTTATAATATTTTGAGTTCTTGACGATGTTAATAGCAGAATCGATTTTTATTTTATTTGTAAACTAATAAAATTTGCTTATAGATTAGCTTATTCGAATATATTTAATCTGTTAACTGAAGGAGGAGATTGCTTGTTAACCTATCTAGGACGCATGCCAGTCTACGACGTATTTCAAATTCTTGCACGCAATGAAAGATGGAGTACATGGTTAAAAGATGTTAAGAGAGTTATATCTCCTTATCACGAGATTAAGGTGCGTTATAGCCTTACATTTACGTAAACTAAGACATTGAGATAATGTAAACTATCAATTCGAAACCATACAATATTTTAAAAGGCTAAGATGCGTTACAAAACTAATTTTAATAAATATAATATTAATAAAGACAACTTCCTTTGTCCATTATAATTATTGAATATATGAATTGGTAGCAATAATAGGATAGGAATAGGTATATTAGAAAATGTGCTTAGCTTAACATTTCATCTTTAAAGAGAGTTTACTTTACTTTAGTATCTGTGTGTAAGATAAGTAGGTAAACAAGTACAGGTTACAGTTAAGTACATATTAAGAGACAGGTCTTAGAATCAAAGTTTCTAACTTTCTCTTGAATTATTTTATTAATTGAATTTTTGTACTTATTAAAACTTAATCAACAAAAATTTCTTTAAAAATATAGGAACCAGAAAAGGAAATCAAAGAAATAATGAAAACCATTGGGTTTAAAAACATTGATGTTATTCGTCAAGAAACAGAGTTTACATACGACACCGTAGAAGAATTTAAAAGTAAGTTAATAAGGGTTATTTTAAAAATACCGTATTTATATTTTGAAACAGGCTTACTTGAACTTAATTAAATTTAGGTGATGGATAAAAACAGAATTGAAGGTGAAAAATATTTTAAGTACACATTGACAAATAGGAATAAAGTGTAGCAATTTTAATGACTTAACTATTCTTGATCCTAACTGCACACTAACTAAACTAACTAAAACATGGCACTAAATTGATTTCTCTTCCTTACTAAAAACAATTTCTACGAAGATCGAGTGCCATGCATTTTATCACCCTTACTAAAGGACGTGATTGAAAGTGTTTAGATTTTTAAAGGATCGGGAATACGTAAGCCCTGGTGTTGCAAGGGTCTATAACGGTAGCTGCTCAGCATCAAGTGAGTCGATTGTTTATTTGTCACCTTAGTGGTATAAATTCACAATTGAAATTGAATGACTTCTAAAACCAAAAAAACCGCCCGAGTGAGAGAGCAAAAAATATGTTATGTAACTAAAAATATAAGGTTTTCGGAATTTTTCCTTCATATGTGCTATAAAACATTGCTTCATGCCAAATTTTAAGATTCTTAATCGACTGGAAGTACCCTTTAGGTTTTAATTCCCTTGCGAGTAGTTGCGAGTATGAAAATATGCTGCTTATATTACTGTTTCTTTTGATTGCGTTGACATAGAAGTTTGATTTTGTTACAGCTTAAAGGTATTATAGACCTGAGTATTTAGTATGAATTTCAATTTAATACCTCTACGCGTTCATGAGGAAAGGGTTAGTAACTGTAAGATTATTAAAAATATTTTTATTATAAGATGTAACTAAAAATTTGCGGTTTTTGAAATTATCCCTTTATCTGTGCTATAAGACGTTGCTTCGTACCAAATTTCAAGACTCTGAGTTGTACCTCTACTGAGGAAGTACCCTGTAGGTTTTGTTTCCCATGCGAGTTTCGAAAATTTGCGGCATAAACGGCCGTATCTTTTGATGGCTTTGCCTTTACAGGGACAGTATACCTGAGTATTTCATATAAATTTTAGCTTGATACCTCAACGCGTTACTGTGAAAAAGGGTCTTGACAGGCGGACGGACGGACGGACAACAAAGTGATCCTATAAGGGTTACGTTTTTTCCGTTCGAGGTACGGAACCCTAAATAGGATTTAGCAATTGAAATTGATTTACTCCTAAAACCAATTTTTAATCGCAAAATCCTAGAGCAATTAAAAACACTTTTATTAATGATATAAATGTATGATATATATAATACTTTTATGAATAGGATTCTACATGTCTATAGGTAAGTATTTTACAATTGCAGTTACCTTCTAGAGCATGCAACATCGATCAATAAAGAATATTTAGCTTAAACATAACTCATATTGACTATGCCTCAGCCGTTGTATACGACACTGCAGGGGCACATATCTATCCTTGCCAAAGTAGGCTTAGGCCATAGTCCACCGCGCGCTGGCTTAGTTCAAAATTAGCGGAAGTATGTTGAGCCAGTGGCCACCCAACTATCACAGTTTTTAATCCACTCATAAAGTCTTTGACTTGGTTAAACGACTGCTGTCATATGAATGCGTGTGTCATCGCTGTCATCAACTTTTATTGATAATAGTTATCGATATGAATTTCACAATTGTAATAAATTTTTTCCGATTGACATTATCTTTAAGAGCACCGATATGCGACCCTATTTTGCACAAGATTTTTGGGATTAATAGTTCTTGCAGTACAGTGTCAGAGAGTGACCCGTATTGTTTCATATTTGACAGCTCGAGCGCTCGATCGTAATATAAAACTGGAAAAATTCTACAGCAATCAAAAATACTTTCAATAATTATCGAATCCTACTGGTCAAATATGAAATTGGAAAATGGAACGAACTTTTTGAAACCAGAACATTGTTAGCTAGAGAGATAACTCATCAAGTTGTATTTAAATTTCGCACTGGCACAACAAAAAGTATGCACCATTAAATTAATTTAAAAAGAAATCGACATTTGTACGCAGCGAATAGGCGGCGAAATACCTAAACTACTTTTTTTTTACACGCATGTTTGAGAAAAGCAATATACAAGCCATGGCCACAACTGAGCATAACTGGACTCTGTGATGCATGACTCGTCTGTGTCTCGGCCCGCATACTAACGATCGCAACCGGACGCGCTGCGTTTGCGGGCTGCGGCAGTAATGTACTATTACTCTACAATAAGCTACTAGGCCTATAATAACATACTTACTGTCTTGGACACAAAAAATAATATTATCAATATAGATAAATATATTTATAGCAAAGATGAAGTCAAAAGATTGATCTCCAGCCAGGACTTGATAAGATTACGGCTTAGTGGTCTACCACTCAGCTATGAAGATTTGTTTATTGCTAAGATTGATGAACTAGAAATAAATAAGTTCCTAGTAGTTGTGTGTTTGCTATATAAAATCAAAATAACCTGAAGACTCTTATTGCTGTCATATAGTAATTCCATTCTATTTTATATGAGGTTACCACTGTTGTTAAAACCCTACTTCTGAAACCAATTTATTTCTTTAACGATTGAGAAATACGTTTTGACATTTCTAAATACACTGACAGCACATTAGCAGAGCATGCTTAGAAGACTGTTATGTAATAGTTTGGTTATGCCCCACAATGGCATTGCCACGATATTTTTAAATTCTAGGTATGATTGTGATAATTATTCTACTTAAAATAAGATTTATATCTTATTTTTTGAAATTGCTATTGTACTAGTAAAATATTATCACTATTGCAAAAACCTTATTAATAATAAAAGTTTTTAAGCATGCTTTGCTATTGTGTTATCAGTGTATTTAGAAGTATAGGAACGTATTTTTGATGGTCGTAGAAATTGAAATTGGTTTCAAGAGTAGGCTTTTAATGACAGTACCTAAGATACGAATAATTAAAACTTGTGTTGGTGCTCGTTACAAATAAAGTCTTCAGGTGAACACAGCATATTTGTTCAATTATTACTAGTCTTTAGACGCTGGATTGACTTTTTTTGTGCTAGATGCATGCACAATATTTGCAGGATAATTTTGCTAACTGTTTTTCTTGTGCAAGCAAAGAGTTATTCCCCACGGCTCCACCACCACCAGTCCGAAAGGCTGTGCGCGAGCCTCTAAATATTATTTAATTAAACAACCTTGTTGCGTATGCTGACATTGTACTACGTACCTTATATACATTTGTTGTGCCATTGTTTTCTCTCAACCGTTAATTAATCCTTCTAATATTATAAATATGGAAGTTTGTATGTCTGGATGGATGTTTGTTACTCAATCACGGTTTAACCACTGGACGCATCGAGATGAAATCTGGCATACATAGGCATATATATTAGGTCCTGAAATAGCATATAGGCTTCTTTTTATCTCGAAAAATTCATTCTCTCCACCACCACCAGTCCGAAAGGCTGTGCGCAAGCCTCTAAATATTATTTAATTAAACAACCTTGTTGCGTATGCTGACATTGTACTACGTACCTTATATACATTTGTTGTGCCATTGTTTTCTCTCAACCGTTTATTAATCCTTCTAATATTATAAATATGAAAGTTTGTATGTCTGGATGGATGTTTGTTACTCAATCACGCTTTAACCACTGGACGCATCGGGATGAAATCTGGCATACATAGGCATATATATTAGGTCCTGAAATAGCATATAGGCTTCTTTTTATCTCGAAAAATTCAAAAGTTCCCGCGGGCAAAACTATAACAGAGTTTAAGGAACAATAGATGTAGCTATAGCAATCTTCATAAGTATAATTAAGGAGTTCCACGCCGATATCAAAAATCAATTATAAGCAATCTAGAGTCATATCATTTTGGACAGTAAGTGGTTTTAGAAAGAAAGAATAGTATTAATAAAAGGAAATTAAATTTATACCAATAACAACTAAACGGATTGAATCATTTTAATTAAACTTATTTCATAAACTTCTGGATTTACCTCATAATGGCAACCTAAATGATATATACATTACTGTTATTAATACTATTATTACAGATTTATATTTATTATATAAAATATTTACTGCAAAACAGAGACTTATATCCAGTCGCTTTACTTTTAGTGAATGGGCTACTCCAGGTTTTTATAACAGTAGGCGTAAACTGTATGAATTATATAAAGAAAGAACATATAATAATAGCCAAATATTTAGGGAATATAAAAAAAAAAACTCAAAACCTTTAAAATAGTCTGTCTCGTTGCAAAATCAATTCACCTCAGACATAAAGTAAAAAATTCAACAAATAAAATAAAAACGACGTAGAACATAATAAATAATGAAACTGGTAAACCTAGTAATTCTTGTCAGGACTTTGAGTTGATTGTAGATGATACTAGTTTAAAAACTAATTCTGATGTAGCACTTGCCTTTTTACCAATATTCCATTCAAAATAACTGAATATCTTAACTCAAGTCCAATTTTAGCAGGAAAAATAATAAAAACTAATGTTCCTGAATGTAAAGTTCCCTTTAGTAAAAAATTAGTCCTACAGATATTATAAATACATTTAAAAAATTAGAAATAAAAAACTCCACAGACCTTTGGGGACTTTCTGTAAAAACTATAAACTCAATAATTCATGTTATAGCGCAACCCTTAGCCATATTTTTTTGTATTGATAGTGGTGTTTTTCCTGATGAGATGAAACTCAGCAAAGTTATTCCTCTTTTTAAATTTGGTAGTACTACAGATCCTAATAATTTTCGGCCTATTTCAAAACTACCTGTACTCAGTAAAGTTTTTGAAAAAATCATGCTTTGTCAAATGTTAAGCCATTTCTGCATTAATAATCTACTTAGTAGTAAACAGTTTGGCTTTATGAAAGGCCGTTCAACAACCGATGCAGATGTGGCAAAATTAAAAATTATATTTAACGCCTGGGAGGATTCGCATGATGCTCTTGGAGTTTTTTGTGATTTATCTAAGGCATTTGACTGCGTCCAACATGAAAATCTCATCAGGAAGCTATATCACTATGGTATTAGAGGCAAAGCTCTCGACCTTTTGACCTCCTACATGAGTAGCAGAGTACAGAAAATAGATGTCAACGGTGAAAGATCTCCGGGATCAGCACTCACTATGGGAGTCCCTCAGGGCTCAATTTAAGGTCCTTTTCTATTTCTTATTTATATTAATGATTTCCCATATCATGTAAAAAACCATGACATTGTCTTATTTGCTGATGACACCTCTTTACTTTTTTAAAGCTAAGAGACGACAGACATGTTATAATGTATAAAATAATGCCATTTCTTAAATTGTAAATTGGTTTAACGCTAAAAATTTGTTACTTAATGAGAAAAAACCAAATGTGTTAAATTAACATTATCAAATGTTAGTTAGATACAAACATGTATTAATATTAAAGGTGAGCAATAAGAACTTGTTGATTCAACAGTCTTTCTTGGCATAACTGGACTCCAAACTTCAATGGGCTCCTCATATTCATAACTTAGCCAAAAAAATTAGCTCTGCTGTGTATGCTATCAAGAAAATAAGACAATTGACCGATGTCGACACTGCAAAATTAGTATATTTTAGCTATTTCTATAGTTCAATGACATATGCTATCTTATTGTGGGGTAGAGCTGCTGATGTAAATACAATATTTTTGTTACAAAAACGGGCAATTCGAGCTATTTATAAATTAGGATCTAGGATATCCCTGAGAGATAGGTTTAGGGAAGTAAATATTTTAACTTTAGCGTCGCAGTACATATATGAAAATCTTTAATATGTAAATAAAAATATTAATAGTTTCAGCAAGAAAAGTGACGTTCACAAAGTAAATACTAGAAGTAAACATAAGCTGTTGGTGCATGATATACGTCTACACAAAATTAGTAACTCTTTATGGGGCAATGTATACACTTTTACAACAAAGTTTCTAATTATATCAATAAGTAAATTTGAATCTTTTATCAAACAACTAATTTGTAAAAAGCATATTAAAATATTTCAAAATATGTGAATGATAAAAATCCATGGGACTGAAGATGCTCAATTACAGAATGCATAAGTAAACCAAATTAAATTATTTATTGTATTTGTAGTTTTAAAGATTTTTTTAAAAAGAGTAACTATCGAGTTTCCTGCCGGATTCTTCTCGGTTGATATCAACAATATTTTGAACCGGATTTCAAAAAATAGTATTTCATAACTTTGACGATTAATAAATAAATTTTGATTTTGATTTTGATAACCGAATTCAGGGCGGGCGGAGCCGCTGGCAAAGTCAAGTATACTAAAACTGTGAACCTAAATTGTTTATCTGATCTCCTTTATGTACTTCAGTCAATTGGAGGCTACACCATACTTGTGATAAGAACCTTACATAGGTTCTTAAGTAAAGATGATCTCTTCGTTTGTTTCGTCAATTATTTCGTCAACATTGTGTATTTTCTATAAGTGTCCTTGTTCATTTTCAGACCTCATTAAATCCGTTAACGCATTTCCAATACCTAAAGAAATATACGAAGAGTATTTAGAGGACTATGTGAAAATAGTAAGAGAAGAACAAATAAAGAACATGGGATTTGATAATGAAAATTCGGAAAGGATCACTATCAACTATGATTTACTAATAGTTTATGGTTGTAAATAATAAAATTTATTTATTTTTGTGTATATTACTAAATTAACAGTGGTATAATTATAAAAAATGTATCGTTGATAAATAAATTCTTATTATCTTTTGTTATTTTTAAATTTAAAATGAAAAATAGCACAAAGCGCACTATATTTAAACTTAGGATGATGTACTAAACAATAATTTATTTTACCATTTTTTAATGAAGCTGGTGATTTACTACTTCTAGGTCATAAACAATGAAGCCACATTTAAAGTTTTCTCGTGATTGGACTTTAAAGGGTGCGAAGGATGCCTCTGCAAGCGTCCATAGGCTAGCGTGGCGTTGATGATACAAAAAAAATGACCTAGTGCGAGTCGGACTCACGCACGAAGGGTTCCGTACCATTATTATCTATAAAAATGGTAAAAAAATCTTGTTTGTTGTATGGGAGCTTCCCTTAAACATTTGTATTATTTAAATTAGATTGTTTATTCTTAAAGTAAATATATTATAATATTCTGTGAATATTTCAAGGTTCTACCTGTTGCCGTTATTAATATCGAACAAATACAAACAAAAAAATCACGTTTATTGTATGGGAGGAGTCCTTACATATTTATTTATTTAAAATTTCACTGTCGAAGTATTACGGTTCATGAGATACAGCCTGGTGACAGACGGACAGACGGACAGCGGGCATAGTTATAGAGTACCCTTTGGGTACGGAACCCTAAATATCAGTTGCCTAGATGCATTGTATTAGCAGCTCTCAGAGTGGAGCGCGAAAAGAGGTCATAGCCCTGAGATACGTAAATTAGCACCACCATTACATATTTTTGTTTTCTACTTAATACAAAACGAATTTCAAAAAATGAACTAAATTAAAAAGTTTGAAATACAGATAAACTATTTTTAAAACGTTCTGTCTAGCAGAAATTTTGCACTGCACTGGTTCGCTAAAATTTTTGTTTTGCAACTTTTAGCGTAAATAAAAATTCTAGCCAATAACGTAGCGGTAGGTTTATCACCTAACGAGCGAATGTTCACTGTTAAATTTTCCTCGTGTGAATAGAGATAAAGCATTATTTCGTCGCTCTATCTATGTTTGCAAAGATTATGTTCCTATTGTTAATGGTAATGTTTGCTATTTTAGTGTAAACGGTAATAAGACATTATCACGTACTCTGATAATAATACGAAAGAAAGCTCTTGGTCAGGCTCTGACTCTATGTTCCTTTGGTCTTAATTTACCTTGACTCATATTTTGAATGCAAGACGGTCTAAAAATAAGAGTAGCTCATTTGCACTTGAACCATATTATTAGCGTAGTTATATTGTTCTGTAATAAATATCAGTATTAAAATCATAAACTAAACAAACGTTTAAAATTAAAGTTAATATTTTTTTTAAATACGTGATTTAAGTGCTCTTTCAAATCGTCAAAAGTTGTCATAGTCATACTACCAATTCAAAATGTTGTTTTCTACTTAAAAAACCACCCAAGTGCGAGTTCGAATCGCGCACCAAGGGTTTCGTACCTATCACTATTGACGTAATTTACATGACCAAGGCTGACGTTGCTCAACTTTGAATATCGTTTTCAACAAACAAGTGTGCTAATATTAAATCACAGTTGTTCGGTTTTTATTATTTGTTCAAATCCTTTAAGTTCACTCTATATTTCACAGTACAAAGCATACAAGTTTGATGTTTGTATGTATTATTGTTTTAACAATAGAGCAAAAGCAAATAATTAAAATTAACTTTTTTTTTTAATTTTTATTATTTGTTAGATTACACATATTCTGTGAAAAATTCAGGCTTCTAACTATTTCGGTCTAAAAGATAAATGCTTTATTGGTAGAGACAGACAGACAGTGTAGGCTTAGTAATAGGGCTAAGTTGGCACCCTCTGGTTACGGAACCCTAAAAAGCACTGATAAGAAATTTAGTAGTTACTCTTTTATAAATGAAATAATCTCAATTTTCTGATAAATTGTCTAAGTAAAAAATAAAAAAAAAATATCGTTTCATTAATTTTCACTAAATTTAAATTTACAGATTTTCTACATTCATATTGTTATATAAAATTTATTCAATACTAGCTGACCTCGCGAACGTTGTTTCTCTTTTCCAAAACAATTGGCGTGCCACCTATTCTGAAAAGGGTTGTACTAATTCAGAAACCTTTCCCGGAAATTTCAATCCAATCGGTTTTCTCTTAGTTCGTGAGTCCGACTAGCACTTGACGTGTCGTGTGCACAACAACTTACCAAAATTTTAACAAATCACTTTTTTTTATTCAAAAGGTTTTTGATAAAAATAACTTTAACCCTAATGCCATAATGATCTATTTAGAATAGATTTCTGATGAGTTTTTAATGTTGAAAACAGTCAAAAGGCTTGGATAAGTCGCAAAACGCTAGCCGAACTAATTTCAACCGGGCAAATTATTAATATTAAAATGGCTTACCATCTGATGAAGTATGATTTTTTCAACATAAGTCTAAAATCAGTTAGGTCTGTTGTAAAGCCAAAAGCCAGTAAGTATGACTTTGCTTAGTTTCATTTTATGAGGAAACTCAATTATCAACACAACTGTTGAAAATTGTGGCCAAGGGTTGCGCGTCACTTGCATAATTTGAGTTTATAGTTTTCGCAGGAAGTTCCTAAAGGACTACTGTCTTTTCCATTTTTATTGTTTTAAATTTGCTTATAAAATCGATATGATTAATGTTTTTTGGGAGCAGGGTGGTACTGTTTACTGTAAAAAGTTTTTCATGAATCGTCTCGCTGACTCGACGAGTTTCAGCTACTGGAACAAAACATTATTAAAACATGTACTAAACAGGGTGTGGCATTAATGTGAACGGCGAAAACATCACACTTTAGGTTTTACCAACGATATCGTTATTGTGGCAGAGTCTCTGAAAGATCTGAGAGAAGTTCCGCATACCCTATATGAATCATCACGACGAGCGGCCCTTGCAATGAATTACAATAAAACAAAAGTGATGTGCAACCGAAACGTCATGTTAAAGCCAGTATACATCGCTAGTACTTTACTTAAGGTGGTCCAGGATAATGTCTACCTTGGCCATTATCCTGAACCGCCTTGGTTCAGCTAGGGTGGGAAGCGTTCATAAAGCTTCGTCAAGACTTCTTTGACTTTATTGCAGAGCCTTTAACCAGTATATCTGACCTACGCAGCCAAAACATGGAAACTTGCTTGTTGCCCAGTGCTCGAAGGTCAAATCCGGTAAGAGGATCTCAGAAATGAAACCAAAGTCATAGGTGTAGCTCGCCAAATCAGCAAGCTAAAGTGCCAGTTGGCTAGCCACGTTTATCGAAGGGCCGACAGCCGTTAGAGTTGACGTCCTTTTAACTGGTAGGTAGGACACCTGCCATGACATGCGCTGCTGAAACGTGGGGACTTGCTAGCACGCGAAGGTCAAATCCGATAAGGCTATCTCAGAAATTGAACCTAAGTCAAAGATAAAGCTCGCAAAATCAGCAAGCTAACCACCACGTATCAGAAAGCAAAGCGTGGACGGCTGGTAGTAGCTAACCGGTATTCCACTTAAGGTCATTGGTCCATCGAGTTGGAGGATGCAGAAAGCAGAGGACAGCCAGAAGTGGCGCGCCATGGAGGAGGCTTTTGTTCAGCAGTGGAACAAAGTATGTTGATATGATGAATGCTAATATAAAAGAATTCCGGAACCAAAAGTATATAAACTAAAAAAATAAGTTGTAAATAATTATGTAAATAAATTAATGATTTTTAAAATATGATTGTATTTTCTGAGCAATTTTTTCTCTTAAGTAGATATATATTTTTCGAGTCACCTTATATTCTATTAAAAACAGAAAGACTTAGAAAAACTTCAAACTTCAAACTTGCAGTGAAAAATAGTGTGAACTCTAAAGTATAACAACAAATAATAAAATCCGGCCCAGTGTGAGACAGACTCTAAGCAATTACTATTTTGAATTACCGGTACAGCGTCATCTAGCTTATCATTAAGAGAAACAGTAACACATTTGTTTGTTGGAAACAATATGCAATGTTAAGCAACGTCGGGCTTGGTCATTCCTTCGATGGACCGCTTAACGGCACACTTTTTTTTGTTTGTGCTTGTAAATTACGTAAATGGTACGGAACCCTCGGTGTTCGATTTCAACGCGCACATGGCCGGTTTTTTTTAAATTCACTTATCGTTTTCAAAAGACAAATGCAACTGGGTCACGAGCTACCCTTGCGACTAAATCACAGATGACTCTGGCGACTGGGCCACGAGCTCGTCTACTGGACCACGAGGTCCTCTACTGGGCTACGAGCTCCTACGCTGATTGCCGCGTACAAATGCTGCCACGGACGCCACGATCAAATACAAGGCACCCTAGTAGTGTTATCATATTTTATATATATAATTGTTACGGACGGCCAGCTGACAGCTGAACTCCGCGCTATACATACCTAGATGTATATATGGATAGCTGCTTATCGCTAATGTGTTGTAAATGAGATAATAAAGTTTACCCTTTGTTCCCGCATAGATAGTTCCATTAAGAATGAAAGATGCAATGTTCGATAGCAGCGTTAAAGATCGCTACTAGGAGGCAGAGAAGGGGAAGAGTGAGGCGCTTTAGGATATCGTTAGAGATACCGTCCGCACCGGGGACTTTACGGGGGCGTAGGTCTTTGATGACCTGTATGACTTCGTCGACAGTGACAGGGGGCAGGGGGTCTTGTGGAGGCAGAGAAGTTCTGCGCTCCACTTCGCCGTCTACCTCGCGCTCGTGGTCGGGATCGAACTGCTGTGTGCTTAAGGCACATTGGGCTTGGAGGCTAGACGCTAGGCAATTCGCTTTGTCATCGTCATCGAACGCGGGAACGTTGTTGGGACGAGTTAACGGAGGGAGAGAGTTTGCGGTGTCTGATTTTAGAGCTCTGGCTAAGTGCCAATAAACTTAGTGAGAAGGAGAAATGATCTCCATCAGATCACCGAAACGTTGGGCGCAGAGCTCAGCTACAGCGGTTCTTACACGGCGGTGTAATGCGTTGAAGCGAGCTTTATTATCGATAGTGGGAGCGCGAACGCTCAGTCATTAGCGACCTGATGTGCTGAGGCAGGATTAGGTGGTGATAATCACCAACCGGCACCTGTCTTGAGCACTCGCCAACGGTAGCAGTCAGGTGGCTAGTGAGTGAGTCGATAGCTACGTTTAGGTCGGTCGCGGATGAGATTTCGTTGAGAACGCGGTCTAGATGTAGCGAGCTGGGATTTTCGAGCAATTGCCCAAATTTATCCCAGTCCGTCACGGTTCTAGTGTCGGGAGGAGAGTCCGAAGGGGAACCTAAACGGAGGAGGACAGGGCGGTGGTCCGAGTCAAGTTCGTCAAGCACCTCTATAGAGCGAAAGCTTAGCCTTACATTCTTTAGAAGTGCTATGTCGAGTACGTCAGGGTTATTCCGAGTATTGTGGGGAAAGTAAGTGGGCGTCATAGGAGCGATAATGTCAAAGTTTAGTCTCTCAACTAAGTCGTCGAGGAGTCTGCCTCTCCGTGAAGTAACTAAAGAGTTCCAGCGGCGATGCTTGCAATTTAGGTCGCCGGCAAGAATGACGGCGTCGCCTAAATTTAAGAGCGACTGAAGGTCGCTCTCCAGCAAGTCTTTTAAGGGAGAGAGATAAACCGTTGCAATGATTATCGGCTGATGGCCGGTCATCGATAAGCGGCAGACGGATACTTCTAAGTTCGTAAGTGGTGGAGGATCGATAAGGGAGCAATGCAGGGAGCGCCTGTAATAGATGAGAGTGCCTCCGAGATTGGAGGCAGTTCTATCATTACGGACGGTGCGATAGTTCGCGATCGAAGGGGTGCGGACAGCGGGTTCTAGTTTCCTGGATGAGCCTCAGCACGTACTAACGGCCCCAGATGACGATCTCACTATCCGGATAGCGAGATTACTCTCTACGACCTCCCCGAATAGGGCCTCCCTCCAAACACGAAGCCAACGTTCCCGGGTTCGTCGGCGCCCACAAGGATACACGAGGTATTACTTCGCTTCTCGCCCCCACTCAATCGCAATCGTATCCGCGTAACGGGGAACTCCCCTCCTGGCGGTGACTCACCTTCGGGTTCGAGACTCACGCCGGTCGAAGGGACGACCCCGAGAGCGACAACCCAAGCCGAGGCTTCCCCCGCTGGAAGCCCTTGAGCGTTGGGCGCTATATGGGCTGAGGCTCCTTCAGAGTTCATAAAAAAAAAAGCTGAAAGCATTTCTTCCTGTCGCCTCGGGGATCAAGAAAGCCTCCTGAACAGGAGCAGAAGAAGAAGAAAACTGGAAGAAAGAAGATGTTTATTTTTAAGTGCAGTGTAAATAGTAGTTGTTACGAAGATAGTGTTTGTAAATATTAAAATATATGTTTCTTGAAGGCACCTCAGTAAGAAAATACATGAGCTTTGCAACGTATCAGAATCAAACATCAGTTACCTGATTGATCTTTCTGGATCTAAAGCTGGCAGTCAATTAAACAAATGCATAGAAAAAGGAACACGATCCTATCACGGTCCTTAAATTTGTTGATATTTGAAAATTGTTTATTATTCATGGCTATTGACGGATCATGTATTAGCATTAGTATTTAGCCTTCGAATAAGGTTATCGGCTTTCCACTATCTCATTACAGCACTAGAAGCCTAGCCGTCTACAGTACCTACTTTAAATAGGCTTCCTAACCATTGACTAAGAAACGTTAATTTTTTATCGTTTTGTGGTTTTGGATTGAAATAATATTTGGATGACAAAAAGGGACAATGAGAGTATGATTATACAAATTCAATCTTAAAGATTTTGGTAACAATCTTAATTTAATTTCAATTTAGAAATTTAACTTCATTTAAACCACAAATTAAAAACTGTCATTCCATTAACGAAGTTAGTTAATAAGATAATTATTCGTAATTTAAATAGCGGCGAAATCTTGTAGATATATTCTTAAACATTTTTACAGAAGGCTGGCGCCGTGCCCTGTCTCAATACTTAAGTCCAGGTATTATCTTAAATTCTGTAAAATTTTTAACGCCAAGTTCACAGTCATGCAGTAATTCAAAATTAAAATATTTAAGAGTAATTCTTCTTTTTACTGCTTGTTTTTGGCAATTGTAGGAACCGGTTAAAAATTATTGGTTAAAGATAAATCAAGTTATTTCATTGTATGTATGCGAAATAATACCTAACCAACTGCAAAACACCGCCAGCAGCTAATTTTGTAAATATATTTTTCTGAAAATAATGGTTTTGTCGACCAAGGTAGAAAAATCCCGTTTATAACCAATAAAAATATTTTAATTGATCAGCTTTAGTCAGTTATTACAACAACAAAAAAATAACAAAACGTATTAACTTTATAACGTAAATCTTTCTTTGTCATAACCTAATTAGGAAATATCATTGATTAAGTCTTAAAAATCACATTTTAAGACAGCTGAGTTATTGTTGTGCATTTTTTTACACATTTAAAAATATTTTAGCAGGTTTTAGAGTATTTAAAATTGGTAAAATATATATTATCTTGCATCTAATAAACCTGTAATTTAATTTATAGACCAATTTTACAACTGACATCGAAAAATCTCTTCGTATACATAGGGACATAATGGTAACACAGTTGTTCAACAGTAACAAAGTTGTTTCAACAGAACATTCTCTTTTACAAATAATTGTTAATCAGTCTCTTGTGACAAGAAAGTATGAATAAATAATTAAATTAATTAATGAATTTAATTTATTTCTTATTACCATATTCTTTTTGCTCAATCTCAGCACTTACACAGGCTATGTTAATTAAAAATTAATAAATAATTGCAATTATTGTTCGAACACTTCCAGAGGATAAGATTTTTTTTTTCTCTCTTAAAATCATTTTTGGTGCAGGAACTACTTCCACAATGTTATCATAATGCTTACAACTAATGTCTGTGTGTGTGTTATGCTTTAAATAGTTTGCCAGTATCATTTGTACCTCTGGTAAAAATGACTTTTACGTATCCATCTTCATGAACGTCACTCAATGCAGAAGCCAAGTGTGTATAAAAGCACGAATATGGTCCCTCCTTTTGCTGTAAGCGACCCGCTATTTTATTTTGGTGTGGTGATTTTTTCGTTCCGTTAAGTCTTTGAAAAGGCGTTTTGTTTTGTGGCATCTTTCCAAAACCTTTTTTCTTGCTTGCTCTTCTCTATCAGGGTCTAATTTTCGATTGTTTCGGTACCGACATTTTTTTCGGCTGGAGTTAGCGGCATGATGATTATACGAATTCTAACATCATTAATTTATCTATATTAATATTATAAAGCTGTAGAGTTTATTTGATATCTTGACCACAAATCTCAGGAACAACTGGTCTGATTTGAAAATTGTCTATAGGCTATAAATCATCACGCTAAGACCAATAGGAGCGGAGCACCAATGAAAAATGTTTCAAAATCAGGGTCTTTTCTTTTTCCTTTTGAGAGCTTCCGCTGCGTGCGCAGCGTAAACGATTAAAGTTTCGCAAAAATCATGTATCTATGACAGAATTGTTTTCCTATAAAAATTCTAAAAAAGTTTGTGACAGTATCTGTCTATATTTTAAGGTTGGCTCACTATAACCTTTTTTATGTTAACCAAATTTGTTCTAAAACAATACATTAGTTGCGAAGGTGTTTTCATAAACATGATATGAATCCTTATCGAAATAAATACGTTATTCATTATTAGTATTTAATTTAAAACAAAGTTGCCCGTTACATCATTTGATTTCAATGAATATCTTAGGAGATATCGCAGTTTTATAATAACATCGCAGTAAAATAATGATTAAGTACTGCGCGCGCATTTATGATGTGCAATGTCGGCGGGCAGTCATGAGGGGGAAGGGCGGTACGTATTATTTTAAAATATTTTCACCTTCTACGTAAACTAAGTCGTGGGTTAAAGTAAGCGTTAGCCCAAAGTAACTATTACTGACTGACTGACTGATCTATCAACGCACAGCTCCAACCACTAGACGGATCGAGCTGAATGTTAGCACACATATAGCTATTATGATGTAGGCGTGCGCTAAGAAAGTATTTTCCGAAACTCACCCCCTAAACGGGGGTTTAAAGTTTGTTTTGAGCACCAAGGTCAAAAGGTTAATCCATTAGTTAATTAATTTTTAGAAGTTTTTTATTTATTATTTTTGAGAAAGAGAAAGAGAGAGAGAACGTCAAGTGTGAGAAGGTTTTTTTTCTATAATTGAGGAGTTGCCGTAAGAATCCTACGCCGATAACCAAATTTAGGGCGGGCGAAGCCGCTTGCGAAAGCTAGTAACTTATAACTCGTGTACTTAAGCCAACGTCAAATTTCGGTGCTTATTACTGCTTACATATAATAGGCATGATCTAAAAAATCATAAAGCAATGTGTATAGATAGTATTATGTAAATTCTGCTCGTGTCGTTTTACATATCACGCACTACATTACTCATTGGGGATATTTACAGTTTGATATGATCTATTCTTAAACACTTCTTGTGTAACATTACACATCGCAAGCAAAGAAAACCAAGTATTAGGCTTGTGGCACACAATGGGCAGTAAGTATAACTATAACATCAGCTATACTGTATACCGCTAGGATAAGTAATGATTGAGAGTTTTTAAAACAATGGATATAGTTTCGCCTCATTAACACCGTGGGTTTAAAGATATGTATATATAACTTTACGGCTTTTATATCCAGAGAGGGGTAACCAGTAACCATCAAACCCACATCATACCGTAGGGAACAGCCTCTTTTCACCAACCACTTTAGTCCTACGTGACAGAGGGTATTCGTATCGCCACAAAACTGCTTCCGGTGCTGTGTATCTGGACTAAGGTGGCTTTATATATTTCCCATGCGTCGTAAATTTATTAGCTTTAAATTAATGAGCGGTAAATAAAAAACCTGAGACAGAATAAGCCAATTATAATAGCCAATTACTGACGAACAATAAGACGTAAGTCAGGATTAAACAGGAGGTAATTATAATATTAATATCTTCATCAATCGATAGGTACACGGCAAATATCACAGTTAAATAGTACGGCTTACTATCGTCTAAATGTCCCTAATGCCAATTGAAGTAACCATATAGGCAACTTACTACTACAATGAATATGGACGTTAATCATATTCTAACTACATTATATATAAATTATTTCCATTACGGAGCAACATGGGTGACCTTATGTTCTGCAAATGAATAGCTGTGTGTCTGAAAAACGAAAAACGTTATTCGTACAAGTGGGACAATTAATTACGTAGAATGCTTTTTATCTCGGTTAATTAAGATTGACCGTTGAAAAATCATGGTGATGACCGAATCCCATGCAAAGTAGCGTGCAAAAGCAATTAGTATTATTTACTACAGATTAAAGTCTGCTGTAAAATAGCTTGAAGTGGATGTTGAATGTTATTGCTCTATCCGTCTACACACCTTATAACTATTCAAATACCAGAACCGTAATAGCTCATTAATATGTCATTAGTGCATTAGAATAGATAGCTAAAAGTGTTTTGTATTGTAATCAGTGTGCGAAACTTGAAAATGGCCTTAGGGTTGTAAGTAATTGAACATTTTACACAATTTACATATGGTAAAACTAATTTTTCACAGCGATACACTGAAAATATTACTTTGAATAATTTTAAAAGGCATACAGTTTTTAACCGACTTGATAGAAGAGAAGGTTCTTTTTTTCCTTTCCTTCCTCTTTGTTTCCGAAATCTTTGCCGACTGTGGAAGACAGCAAGTCACGTGATTTCTGTTGAAGTATGTTGCACCGCCCCCTAGTGTCGTTATTGCTTACAAAACAGTTGAATAGTAGCCGCTGTATATGCCAGTAGCAATGGCCAGCATGGTGCATTGTGTACTGGACCCTTTACTTGATTCTTTACTAAAACGTGATCAGCCAAAATTAAATTTCTAACCGATCCATCAGCAGCGTGTAAAAGTCCTATTACACTACTTTAAATTCAGAGGTCCTATTGAGAATTTAGGAAAATTCAATAGAAGCTAGGATGGTTATAATTCTAACTAGACATGATTTCTGTCTTCCTGACTCGCTTAGATTTCTATTTAGGAAAGGAGTAAGGAAGGTGTAATATTATTTATGTAGGACGTTCAATCGGTTCACGACCGTTCGCACGAAATATGCCTTTATTGGGTTCTGCTGTCAGTCGTCAACGTAAAAATCTCAAATAAAGCTAGATATGTACTTCTATAAATGATGAATCTTTTTAAATAAATGCCATAATTATGGAACAAATTTAATGACAATTATTCTAAATAGTTATAATACAGTCTGTGAGAAATGTAAATTCAAAGTTTTTCTGGAAGGTTATAAACATGTTGACAAAGATGCAATTAAAACACCTAGCATCTACTGGTTGTGCATGCCAAAAAATATCCTTTTACTTAGCCTACATTTTCTGTCTATCTGACCCATGAAGCGATTTATCTTATGTAAATCGTCTATAATCAGGCTAAAATTATCTGTTTTTACTGTTTATAGTTTTTGCTGTATTGTAAATACGGTATTCAAACATTGAGGTATTGTAAACCTTAGAATGCAAGCTTGCACTGGATAAGAATTTTTTATAATTATTTTTGGGTTAACTGTTAACGCGAGGGCAATCTTCTTTGCATATCTTGACAGATAGATATTGTGAAAACAGTATACTCGTTAGGACGTTTGCTCTCGGAATGCGTTAGTCACTGATTCAGTGTGGTATAAACAAAAGTACCAATTTACTTTTTTCTGTGAATCCTAATTAGCATTTCTGAATTTAGAGTAGTATAATAGAGCCTTGAGGTGCCTATGAATGCTAACTAACGCCACCATAAGATATTTTTAATCTTCTCTTCGTACAAAGCCATTTTCAAAAATAAGTTGGTTAGAAGCTATTTTTGTCCGATTTGTATTGTTTGTAGACTATGTATGTGAGTTAATTAACCTATTTTTTGCTTTTTTTCATTAACATATTCACCTTAACAGACATTTTGCATTATATTGGACAATAAACAACACACCCACCTAATACTATAACTTGTAGATTGAAAATCTGTTTTTTACAGCTTATTATTCACTGGATTAGTGGCTTTGATTGTATATTTGACTACAAAGTACATGATGGGATTAAATGCTGCCACAAATATTACGATGTCGATACCAACAGCCAATATGACACCCACCAATCTTTAATATCAAGAAGCTATAATTGAAATAAAACGTGTTTTATTATCCAATATATATACCTAGACCTTTCAGTAGAAAAAGAGAACTATCTTCATATTTAAGAGAGTTAACTACTTTAAAAGTAGCCAATAATGTCCAGGACATAAAAAGACAACTATGAACGTCTTTGAAGCAGGGGTGCTAGTTTTTTTCGGCCGGAATGCCTACCAGTGTCGTACTCACCTTAAACAAACTACAATATCATTTCTCATCGAATACGATGGATCAGAATCTTAGTAAGATATTATTTCTACGAAGATGGCAAGACAACTAATTGAACTGTAGTGGTAAAAATAAATAGTGTCTTAACATTAACTGCCAAAATATCGATATTTTTAAGCATTAATTATTTATTAATTAAGTAAATTTAAAATTTTCTCCTATCAGGTAAAACTCTGAACACAATGTGGTGATGTGTATTTTGGCAAACTGCAACTCAAACAAGACAGTTAGTTCTACTATTCCAGGCCCAATAACATGTCCTCAAAAAAAAAATTACTTAATGTGATATATACAACCAATCCTTTATTAGTTAAAATATTCCTGTCCCCATAAACTATGTTGTTAATTCTATTAACAACTATTTTTAGCGACTAAGTGCACATCTTAAACGGTTTGCGAGAATGACCCGCATCGCACCACCCTACTTGCTACTTACTTACCACATATCCTTGATCCAGCGTCGTCGAGCCAATCACTTGAATCACCTGTTGATTTAGTGGCCACTAAATTTGTAACGTAACCGTCAACAAATGATTACCTATGTTTTCAGTCATTTATTATAACTGAAATAGTGTATTGCAGTTTTAAGTATTGCACGTAGTTATGAGATATCTTAATAATTTTATTTTTTGCTTACGGAATGATACCTATATGTCGGCCGCTCTCAGAGAATATGTCCCTAACATATGTCAGGTGTAACTAACTAGTGATCGGCAATAAGTAACACTGGTACCTACATACTAGGTATTTACAAACGATTTAAGTAAAGAACATGAAAGTCAAGTATTTTTAAAATTTTTAGTTTTGATATATTGTTATTTTTAGATGACATGTAACCATACAACCCAAAAATCTATGTATTTACATGGAAGCAATATGATGTATTTACTGGATATTCGCATAATGCCCAGAAGTGTACTTAGGTAAATGATACAATTATCTAGTATTTTTATTATTTAATTCTAGTTAAAACAGGATGTATTCATTAATTTTTTTATGATTCACTTCATAAGATATAATTACATATATGAGACGTAATAACTGTCATCTCGTGTGGTGGGCGCATGGCAGTGCCAAACAGTAAGTATTTAGTTACATAATAACTTGGGAATAAAAATACTAGGAATTACGGGCCACGCAAGAAACATTCATTCACCTGCGTGGCGCGATCTATAATACATATATGTGAACTATATTTTCTAATAATTTAAGTGTTCCAAAAATGTTACTGACCACTTGCATTTTATTTTTCATTATGAATAAATTTTGATGTAAAAAAAAATAAAATTTCTTTCAACAATTATGATAATTTTAATATAAATTTTATATATTACACATTATTATCTTTAAAATATATTTTACATTTCAATAAATTATCTTTTATTTCCCCGTAGGTGTAGTATAAAGCATGATGTTTCATTCGGGGTAAAATGCGATTCCTACCTCGTGTGTATCTAAACTACACACTCATTAGTGATCATTCACTTTTACCCCTCGGTGAACAATGCACTATTAACTAACGTTTCGGATACCGCATTACTCCAAACCTTTGCTTATCAACCTTAACCGAAATACTGAAGCTCTATCGGTGCATATCTCTTTGAAAGTGCTATGGCAGAATATGATCAGATATACCTTCTGTTCTAAAAATCTGCAAAAGTGCTTTGGGGTCAGTGTCTATATAACCCTTAACCCCAAATATAATTTTAGAAGAGATTCAATGCCCACACTAATACAAGTCATTCTTTTTCGGTAATTCAGTAATTTTGCTCAGCTGCCGATCATTTCTGGTGTTTTTTCTGGATGCAAACAAAACTAGTAGCATCTTCTTTTCTAATTTTCTATGTAGTATAAATGAATAAGTAAAAATTGCTCCTAGACACATTTTACTCACATCTGTTGCAATTTTTGTTTATTACCTTCTTCATCGGAAAAATAACGCTACAATGGACGTTCTTGTATTTTCCTAACTAATTTTCTAAAAGCTGCTTCCTTCCTATCTCCCCAATAGAATTTACGATTCTATTACTTACGCTTTGAATCGGTTAAAGTTGACGATATTTTAGCAAAATAAACTATTAAATTTCTAAAATACGATTGAAATTCCTACTACACTATTTCCATTTCTTTGTTTTCTCGATGACAGCTCCTGTGAAAACCTGAACTAGCGTCTTTTTAACAGTATGTATACATTATTTAATAAAAATATGATGCTTACGCACGTACAAGCTCATAGCAGAGTCGGAGAAACTTATAGGGATGGAGCTTTCGATAAAATATTTTATTACAAAATGTAAGAGACTAAACTATTGCCGAATAATTTTGTTCAAATTTATTAACTGTATTACATTTCATAACAAGATGTAATTATATTATGTTGATTCTTTATTATTTATATTAATCAAAATCTGATGAATCGTCACTGTCACTCGATGAGCACTCCCCAACATTTATTATAAGTTCCTGTACTTCTATTATTATCGAATGCTACATGAATTTTCCAATCCGACGCTATAATGTTTTGTGTTCTTCTCACAATTTTTTCCCAGTGTTCGGCAGTTACTTCGGCACATGCATTTTTTTATAAATCTATCTTGTTTGCCGTAAAAGGGGGATGGGTATTGTTTCGAGCGGCTGGTCCTTTGATTTGTGCCCATATTATTTCTATAGCATTGTACTGGCAATGATACGGAGTAAGTCTATGAACCCAATGACCATTTTCGGCAGCTATTTCCTTGGAAATATATCTTTTTGGGATGCTTTTTTTCCTTTTAAAATATCCACTAATTGTACTTTTAATAAAGTTTTATCCACATTTTCGCCATGACGTTGGAGACAGTCAATTATCCCTTGTTTTTTATTGGCCTGCGTCGGCATTTTATCGATTTTTCTGGAGTGATATGTAGCGTTGTCCATAATAATTATCGATGCTTCTTCCAGAGATTGCACCATTTCATTAAACCATCCATAGTAAATCTCCGCGTTCATTTCTTCGTGCATCAAAGTAATTACTAATCTTGATCACCAGTTCTCTCGCCTGCCGTTTCAAAACAGATCCTTTAGGCATTTTGATATTTGACAGTTGGGCTGCAATCAACACGGAGGAACAAAAAATACACAACGTAACGTAAAACTCAGCGAACAGAAATGTAGTGAATATAGCACGACCGTCTTGTTGCGAGTGACAGATTAAAACAAACACAACATGGCGGTGGGCCAGTGTTCCCACCTTGAAAAATATATTTGAAAGTTTTTATTGTACTTGTCTTTGTTCAAAACATAATAAATATTTGCGATCGATATCATTACTTATTTGGTCACAACACTACAACTATCAAATTAGAACTGTCATCGAGAAAATAAAGAAATGGAAATAGTATAATGACTTTTATATTTTATGCCGTCTAATTTACCTGATTTTTCGCGATCAGGAAAATTCCCATGTCTGATACAATATGCCCTAACAGATGTAACTGTAACGGTACTAAAATGTTATTTCTGACAGATTATGTTAAATATCCAATAATACATAACTTCGATGAATTCTCTGCGAAGTATTACTGCTGCCATATCCGTCAGGATGCCACCCTCAGGCATCTTACAGTCTTTGTTTAGGGAGCATCTGAGGTTCGATAGAATCGAGTAAGTAACTCGTAAGTAAAGTAACCAGGTACGTGTACCAAATAGCAAATATTTCACCATATGAATGCCTTACATTTAATAACCTATTTGGCTGTGTAGAGCCATACTATTAGTAAATATAGGAAACGAGCACCCGAATTTCAAAGGTCTTACCGGGCCTATCTTGAACATATAAATAAGTGCCAATATAGTGAAAAAAGAAACAAACTGTCGTTCCGATTGTTAAATAAGTGAAACCGCGGACAAATTTGACACGGAGATAGTTTAAGTTCCGGGGAAGTACATAGCCTACTTGAAAACGTCAAGTGTGATTCGGTTTTTTCTATAATTGATTAGTTGTCGTTGAAATCTTACACTGATAACCGAATTTAGGGCGGATGGAACCACGGCCAAAAGCTAGTGTACATTAAAAAAAAATATTTTTGAAATGCTATAAAATGCAAATTTTCATAAATTTACAAGATTTTTTACTACTACTACAATATGAGTTGGGATTTCACTGAAATGTTATGAGTTTCGTTCCATGTCCAGTAATGATTCGAAAAATGTATTTGCATACTTTATTTTAATGCAAATAATATATTTACTGAAAATAAAGTAGTATTAAAAGTAGGCATTTGTAAATCATGGTTAGCAACCCTGCCACACCTGACATGCTTACTAAAAAAAAGTTTTGATGAAAAGTATGAAATCAAGGGTTTGCTCCATTTTAAAATATTATATATTTTTTGAGGGAATACTAGCTGCGTATGAAGGGTAGGAGTGCGCGTGTGCGACAATTAGTTAATGCTTACTTGTGTTATTCTTTTTTCGATTATAAGAACCATAGCTTTTATCCGACTGAAAAATAACGATATATATTACTGCAGCACTTTCCCGACTTTTTGCGACGATGTGAAAAATGGAAGCCATTTTAATTCGGTTTTCTAAATAATTAATAGCGTTGGAATCAAAGGTTTGCTACTTTTTTGTTGTATAACTTCTGTGGTAATGGAAATCTAGAGAAAAATTACGACAGTATATATTTTATTCGGGTGAAATTGCACACAAAATATAGTAGGTATATAATTTGATTTGATTTACCTACTTAAAATAAAGAACAACATTCGCCCGAATCAAAAATGTAAATTATTCTTCTGAAGATCTTTTATTATACTTAAAAATAGTTCGACTGTTAGTTAGTTAGTAGTCACTACCCAATCACGATCACCATTGCTTGTAGTGTGTATTATTGTAACTCATTACGAAACTACGGGATTTGATACAAATTGAATAGTAAATTTGGTGTGGTGGTGTAGGTATATCTACCTAGGTATGAATCGCTACTAACAGTTGGGGTCTCTATCGGTTATTGCCATCACAGTCACACGATTCGCGGCTTGACTATAAAATAACGCTGTTTTACATTTTTAGGTTATATAGTCAAACGGTAGGAGCTATAATGACGATTTAGGTGTCCTAAGATAGATCTTTCGGAGGCGGTCATAATGACGTATAGTGGTATATTACATCGTCTACGGTTAGGCCGTAGTGAGAGAAGAGCTGGAATTCTAGCTCTCAGGGCTTTCTGCCTATACTAGATGACTATAGACTTTGTGCTATAAGTCCAAAAATGGACCTAAAATTCAGACATACCTTTTCGTGTTTTTGGTGTCTGTCAGTGTGTTAAGTCATGAAAAAATGTGTAATACAAGTTTTCAGGATTTTCCCTGTGCTCCTGTACTTCAGGGCTTAAAGTTACCTGAATGAAACCTATTTATATTGATAGATACCTATGAGAGGTATCTAGTGATATATTTATCTTTATCCTGTGCAACCCGCTTGCTGAGTTATAAGCTATGGTATTTCGTGAGTTTACACGTAATTTGTGCCTTAACCACACTACTTATCGTAACGGTATAGATACCTGCGTGTAGGGGCAAAGGTGTGCTTTTAATCTGTAATACTTACTTTAGACATAGCCTAAGGACTTATTGACCCTAGCTAGGTAAAGTTTTAGACAGTCTTTCTCTTTTTTACCTATAGACCCATCCCTTTTGTATCTCTATCGCAGTCTATTATCATAGGAGTGAGGGAGAAAGAATGTACAATACTCAACATGCTAACTGTTTTCACCTGTAACTTAATAACCGTACACACGGTCTATATAGAACTTTACATAGTAGTTCTGTACATATTTGCACAACAAATGGCACATGTTTTACATAGATACATTAAACTAAATTTCCCGCTTTTTTGGGGATAGTCGTACGTACAAAGTCGACAACATGTCGGTACTCACACAATATTATTTTTGCTATCAACAAATAGTAAAGAGGGGAAATGAAACAAACCTACTCTACTTTTACTTATCTTAATACAATTTTACACTTATTGTTATGACATTTTCTTAAATCTAGACTAGTCCCTATAAGGAAAATAGTTTTTATTGTGTAAATATACTTAATATTAACTTATTATTACAAAACATTACACGACAAAAATTATGCATTTTTATATAAATGTTTTTGGATGCAATTCGTGTTGCAATCTTGCAGCGGTGATAACATTTGCACTATGAACCTTTCGATCCGTTGTTATAAATAAACACACTAACAGCACATCTTAACGTGTCAACTGGCAATAGTTTAACCTTTAGCTCAATTAAAAAAAAACAATGCACAATGCAAAAGAGTATGCAAAAAGTAACCATTTACAAAAACGGGATGCTTTGGAAATGTTGAGAAAATATTCAATTAAAATTAATTGGAAAAATTATAACGCTAAAATAATTGACATTGGATCAGGGGATGGCAGCGTAACAACAAACATTTTACACAAGTTTTTACCTGACAATTACAGCAAGTTAGTCGGATGTGACATTAATATAAATATGGTAAATTTTGCAAATAAACACCATGGAAGCAGAAATATTTACTTCATTATACTCGATATAGAAGAAGAAATCCCAGATAATTTAAAAAACAGCTTCGACCATGCATTTTCTTTTTATGCTCTGCACTGGATAAATAATATACAGTAAGATGTTTTTTTTTTTTGTTTATAATGGGCATTTTACGTCCCGGTATCAAGTCAGGGTTCCGTAGAATGGGAATTATTAGGAATGTTTGAGGCTTTTAAATCGATTTGGTTCCAAATACCTCATAGCACCAATCGCCCAATGAATGTGTTATTCGAACGTAAATTTTGTTATAATTAGGTATAGGAATTACTATTATTAATTAATTAATAATTAATTAATTAATTAAATTTAAAATCCGTAATTTTACATGGTTGATATATTTACTACCTGTTTTACACCAACTTCATCTACGTAATTTTCAAAGGATGTGCGACATCTTTACTTCTCCAAGTACACTTCATAAGTTTTTCGACTATTACCCGTTAATTCGTAAAGCCTACTTAGCTGCGATAGTTTTCCTTCTAATGATACATACTACGGCGACATCGAAAAACGTCAAGTTTAATTCTTCAACTACCAAGATTGCAATCGGATTTTTTATGTAATAATAACCAATTACAATTTCATTCTCGACTTGTTCTCCTTCCATTACCTTTGTAAGACCTTGCTTCGTGGACAGAACACAATATGCCACAATCTTTCGATACCCGAGTAGGTACTTCTGTGACATAATTTTTTTATTTAATTTTTCTACAGACAAGAAATATACATAATATACCACAGACTATTTTTTATATTAATTGCCTAAATTAAAAAAAAAAACATGTTTAGTGCCCAAAAAGGGAGATGGATCAGACATATCAATATCAATACTGGCGTCACGCAAGGCTATGAGCTGTCTTTTTTTTTTTTTATATACCACTGAGGTGGCAAACAAGCTTACGGTCCGCCTGATGGTAAGCGGTCACCGTAGCCTATGGACGCTTGCGACGTCAGGGGTATCACTGGCTCGTTGCCAACCCTTTGAAAATTGAATAATACCCCTATAATATCCTCATACTGTAGTCCTTAAAGGAGCCTCGGCAGGGAGCTAATTCCACAACCCAAGCTTTCGCAAGAGGAAGTTTCTCTGAAACCGCACTGTACCGTTTCGGTTCTAGAGTGTGAGAATGAATTTCGTGCCGATGGCGAGCGGGATTCCATTGCACAAGCGGTAGAACACACACAGGGAGGCAAAGGTCGGAGCAAATTCTTGAGCACATATCCCTGTGTAGTTATTAGTTCGAGAACTGAACCACTCAAGATGGTGGGCGTTAAAGTCTCCCATAATAACTAGTTCTGCGGTGGGATATTGCTCTAGAACTTTGCCAGTCGTCAAACTTAGGTGCGTGAAGAGTCGAGCTACGTCCGTGTCACCGCTATGAGACCTGTAAAGGCACGCATAAGTACGAGTGTGGCCGCCGTGATCTACGCGCACCCACAATATCGACAAGTCCCTGTCTTCAAGACTATGAAGGTGGCGACAACAAATATCCTCCTGGACCAACATACATACACCGACACGACTCACAAAATTGTGTTTGAGTTTGTAGCCGGAATACTGAATGTATGATGTATCGGCCGGGCAGGATATCTACGTCTCCGTTAAAAAGAGAATGGTCGGCTGCGCAGTTTCTAGGTGAGGGTGAACTGCGTTAAGGTTGGCGTAAATACCCCTGATATTGCAAAAATCCACATTAAATGTGGATGCAGTAGCCGCTGAAAAAACTCTTTTCCTTTTATTTCTTGCCATGTTTAAAAAGCCTGCGCTATTTTTACTGGATATCAATAAAATGTTGTCCATCGATGAATGTCACATTGCTATGCAGATGAAAGTTCTGAAGACGATAAGCAAACGGGTAGTGCAAACATCCCACGTTCCGTTGTATAGGAAAATTGCGGAGAACTTGCGTCTTAAATTGGGAACGCTCTGTCCAAAGTCTCTGATGGGGCCGGGAAAACTTGGTCTGATTCAACCTTACGATGACTCAAGTTTATCACAATTCCAGAACACACCTCTTACCATATCGAAGAGCATTGGGATCCTTGATGATGACAACAGTGATGTTCAGTTCCGAGATTATATAAGGTGAAGCTAGCGTGTAAAAAAATTGAGTACTTTACACAGCGAAGCAGTCCTTCGCCTTGGGGCAAAGATGGCTGCTTTAAAAGTCGCAAGTCTAGCCCCATATGGAGTACTGTCTCCATGACTGGACAGGGCACCCTAATTCCAACTTCCCCTTTTGACTAGGGTTTAACGTCGAGCTGAGCAAATTGTTAACGATGCCAAGATGTCCGTTCTTTTTCAGAAAAACTTTCGAAAATATTTACAATTTGCTGACAGAAGAAGGAGATTGCCTGCTAATGTTTTTAGGATACATGCCAATTCACGATATCTACCACATTCTTTCCTGCAATGAAAAATGGAGTGCAAGGCTGAAGAACGTCAAAAGAATATTCTCTCCGTACCATGATTCGCAAGTATAAATAAAACATCAACAATGTCACATCATTAGCCACATTTTGTTGACGGAAAGACCTTGGGATAGAGGCTTCCTTCGTATATGTATAAAACGTTCTATTGATAGCGTCAATAACGCGATTATTACTTCTCCTGTTGATCATGTGTCGAGTGCCTTAAATGCGCATTGGAATTACCGCCATATTTAGCATAGACGGCGTACGTATTTGGTCAATGTTGATTGCCGTTCGCTGGTTCCAACGATTTATTCATCATTTAGTTATTTGCATTTTATTATAAATTAAGTAAATAGATTAGTAATAGGTTCTAATTGTATTGATTTTCACCCAATATTTAAATGTAGGATAGTTTTCAGAATCATAATTCAATTTTATAGATAGAAGTGCTGATATATTAAGTAACTGCCGAGCTGTCCTGTATAGAAGTTGAGCATCTCATTGTTGTGAGTGTATACAAGCCGCCTTGTGCAATTTATGATAATTTTGAATTAGTTATGGAAGAAGTGCTGAATAAAATCAGCAATTCTAATAAACAAATCATTGTTTGTGGAGACTTCAATATAAACATTTTGGAAAATAGCTCATTAAGCACCAGATTGCTTGCCTTATTTCAGTCTTTTAATTTAAATAATTTGTTTTGTGAACCAACTAGAATTGCTGTATCCAGTGCCACTTGCATCGACAATATATTTACTGACATAAAACCAATTCAAAAATCAATTATAAGCAATCTAGAGTCAGATCATTGTGGACAGTTAGTGGTTTTAGAAAGAAAGAATAGTATTAGTAAAAAGGAAATTAAATTTATACCAATAACAACTAAACGGGTTGAATCATTTAAATCTAACTTAATGCATAAACTTCCAGATTTGCTTTATAATGGCAACCCAAATGATATGTACAATACTGTTCTTGACACTATTACTACAGAGTATAATAAAATATTTACTGCAAAAAAGAAACTTATTTCCAGTCGCTTTAGTTTTAGTGAATGGGCTACCCCAGGTATTCATAAAAGTAGGCGTAAACTGTATGAATTATATAAAGAAAAAACATATAATAATAGCCAAATATTTAGGGAATATTTAAAAAAATACTCAAAAACCTTTAAAAAGGTCTGTCTTGTTGCAAAAGCAATTCACCTCAGACATAAAGTAAAAAATTCAACAAATAAAATAAAAACTACATGGAACATAATAAATAATGAAACTGGTAAAGCTAGGAATTCTTGTCAGGACTTTGAGTTGATTGTAGATGATGCTAGTTTTAAAACAAATTCTGAGGTAGCAGTTGCCTTTGAACAGTTTTTTAGGAATATCCCATTCAAAACAACTGAACATCTAAACTCAAGTCCAATCTTAGCAGAAAAATTATTAAAAGCTAGTGTTCCTGAATGTAACGTTCCCTTTGTATTTAAAAACATTAGTCCTACAGATATCATTAATACATTTAAAACATTAGAAATTAAAAACACCACAGACCTTTGGGGACTTTCTGTAAAAACTATAAATTCAATTATTCATGTTATAGCACAACCCTTAGCCATTATATTTAATAGTTGTGTTGATAGTGGTGTGTTTCCTGATGAGATGAAACTTAGCAAAGTTATACCTCTTTTTAAATCAGGTAGTTCAACAGATCCTAATAATTTTCGGCCTATTTCAATACTACCTATACTCAGTAAAGTTTTTGAAAAAATCATACTTTGTCAAATGTTAAGCCATTTCTGTATTAATGAGCTACTTAGTAGTAAACAGTTTGGCTTTATGAAAGGCCGTTCCACAACTGATGCAGGAGTGGCACTATTAAAAAATATATATAACGCCTGGGAGGATTCGCATGACGCCCTTGGAGTGTTTTGTGATTTATCTAAGGCATTTGACTGTGTTCAACATGAAAATCTCATCAGGAAGCTACATCACTATGGTATTAGAGGCAAAGCTCTCGACCTTTTGACATCCTATATGAGTAGGAGAGTACAGAAAATAGATGTCAACGGTGAAAGATCTCCGGGATCAGCAGTCACTATAGGAGTCCCTCAGGGCTCAATTTTAGGTCCTTTTCTATTTCTTATTTACATTAACGATCTCCCATATAATGTAAAAAACCATGACATTGTCTTATTTGCTGATGACACCTCTTTGCTTTTTAAAGTTAAGAGACGACAGACATGTTATAATGAATTAAATGATGCCCTTTCTAAAATTGTAAATTGGTTTAACGCTAATAATTTGTTACTTAATGAAAAAAAAACCAAATGTGTTAAATTTACATTACCAAATGTTAGTCAGAGACAGACATGTATTAATATTAATGGCGAGCAATTAGAATTTGTTTATTCAACAGTCTTTCTTGGCATAACGCTGGACTCCAAACTTCAATGGGGTCCTCATATTCATAACCTAGCCAAAAAACTTAGCTCTGCTGTGTATGCGATCAAGAAAATAAGACAATTGACCGATGTCGACACTGCAAAAATAGTATATTTTAGCTATTTCCATAGTTTAATGACATATGGTATCCTATTGTGGGGTAGCGCTGCTGATGTAAATACAATATTTTTGTTACAAAAAAGGGCAATTCGTGCTATTTATAAATTAGGATCTAGGATATCTCTGAGGGATAGGTTTAGGGAAGTAAAAATTTTAACTTTAGTGTCGCAGTACATATATGAAAATCTTTTATATGTACATAAAAATATCAATAGTTTCAGCAAGAAAAGTGACGTTCACAAAGTAAATACTAGAAGTAAAAATAAGCTGTTGGTGCATGATACACGTCTACACAAAATAAGTAACTCTTTTATGGGGCAATGTATACACTTTTACAACAAAGTTCCCAATAAAATTCAAAATCTATCAATAAGTAAATTTAAATCTTTTATCAAGCAGGTACTTTGTAAAAAGGCATATTACAATATTTCAGACTATGTTAATGATAAAAATCCTTGGGACTGATGATGCTCAATTACAGGATGCATAGGTATCATAAAATTGTACGACTAAAAATCTTTTATTCAAAACATTAATTGTATTTTAGTTTATTTAAGTGTTTTTAAAAGAGTAACTATCGAGTTTCTTGCCGGATTCTTCTCGGTAGAAATCAACAACATTGTGAACCGGCGGGAAGGTGGGAGGGTTCAAAAAATAATATTTTATAACTTTGACGATTCAAAAGTGATTGTAAAATCCTTATTTGAATAAACCATTTTGACTTTGACTTTGACTTTGACTTACCTCTCTCTCGTTTACACACCTACACACACAAATTTTTATTTCATATTAATACAATGTTTATTTAAAAAAGGCCACTCATAGAAACACATATATACACACACACAGTACCGCTTTAAGTACTTTGGTCGCACTGAGATTTTCATTGTTCTTATTGTTAACAATCATCTAAGAACGTTATAAATGTAAGCATTTAACGATGAACCCTAATGAGGTGAAATATTTCAAATAATTTTTTTTTTTTAATTTAATAAATAATTTAATGATATATCTATTTTTAATACCTTACAAAAAGGTCAGACGTGATTTGGTTGCAATACACTAAATATATATTTTACCGATTCTGATATATTTCTTCAAAACGTTCCAAGCATTGAAATTAGGACTTCACATAATGTTATTTTTTCTGCACAGCAACCTGAAATTGAAGTTGAGAAAATTTTGCGAACAGTTGGTTTTAGCAGCATCCATGTGATTTGTCAGCAAAAGACATTTATATTTAACAGTGTTGATGCATTAAAAAGCAAGTATAACTGTTTTAAATATACTAAATTTGCAATAACTTAGTTTTATAACTGTTATTTTTTTAAACCTCTAAAGTGGCAATCAAGCTTACGGTCTAGTTAGTGTTCACCGCAGTCTATGGACTCTTGGAACTCCAGAAAGAGTGATGACTCGCGCGTTTCCGACCTTTCAAAAATCTAATTTCTTTCTGAAAGAACCCCATACTATAGTCCTTAGAGAAAACCTCAGAAGCTAAGCATTCGCGACAGAAAGGAGAAGACACTGTTATATTTTAACTATATGTTATTTTTAGTCGCTATCTTTATTTTGAATTTTATTTTTTTTAATTTTGTTTAAATAATTGCATTTCCGACAATTTGTTTCAAGTGCAAATATAGGTTTACAGATTGATGTAGAAATTATTTAGTAGATAAATATTAGAAATTATTTTTGTTGATGATTGCTTTCCTATATTAAAATAATCAAAGTTATTCTTGACATTCATTCAGAATTTAAAAACTACATAAGAATTCCGAGAGCTTTGTCATATTTTCTGTGGCAATCAAGTGGAAATGTCTACTTCGGACAAAGGGAAGTTGTATAAATACCCCATTTTTTTTTATTTGTTATTGATTTCTAATTTAAAATAGTAAAACGGGATTAAACGCGTTGTTATTTGGCAAAATAACTTTTTCCCGACGTTTCGGCTGGGTTACACCAGCCTTGGTCCCGGGTAGACTGAGGCGGTGTCTTCGGCTTCGAGTGAAGGCGTCCTGTTGAACTACTCTCATTTTGTCTTTATAATTGTCAAAATCACTAAACACAACACTAACGGTGTCCTCGGGTGCGTTCGTTGGTGAAACTCGAGAGCTGTATTTTCCTATGACTGGATTCCATGGAGGCGACAGTTTGTATCCATCCTCACGATTAAAGTTCTTATGCTTTTTTATTTCAATCGCTCCTAAAATAACAACGCGTTTAATCCCGTTTTACTATTTTAAATGAGAAATGGAACGCGTAAATTTAAAAACTTATATTGTTATTGATTTTACAGATATGCTGACGGCAATAGTACCCTTCGATATACCTAATGACATAATAAAAGAGTACCTAGATGACTTTGTGGCAATCATAATTGAAGGCAAGGTGTGTGATATGACAATTAACAGTTTGGAGAATCCGCCCCAAATTGTCATGAATTACAAACTGTTAACGGCTTATTCATCAAAGCTATAGATAGCTATAGATATATAGTGCACCAGAAATTTACGACCAAATGCTTTACGTATTACTTATCTACTGAAATCAAAACCAAAAAGTTTTTGCTTCCTTCCTGTTGTTGTTTTGTTAAGTACCTGAATTCGTGAAATTAAAGAAATTTAACTTTTGAACCTCTTGCGGTTTTTGTCACTAAAATTATTCGCAATGGGATTGAGGTTACTGAGCTCCTAACATTTCGCACAGTTGCATGCGCCATATTTTTTTATTTTATACTACTAAGGTGGGAAACAAGCTAACGGTCCGCCTGATGGTAAGCGGTAATCATAGCCTTTGAACGGTTGCAACACCAGGGGCATCACTCGCGCGTTGCTGACCTTTTAAAACACTAATTGCGTTTATCTAAAAGAACCACATATTGTCCTTAGAGAAAACCTCGGTTGGGAGGTGAGAGAATGAATTCTTTGCCGATGGCGAGCACTGTGATGGTAAAATGTAGCCTTAGGCATCATTTCGAATCCTATTTTACAAGCGGTAGAACACACACAGAAAGGTTAATTTTTTCAACCCGACGTTTAACCGAGTCAAAAGGGCCAAGCTGGTATTTCAGAGATAGAAGCAGTATTCTATATGGGGCCGGACTTGGAACTTGTAAAGCAGCAACCATTGCCCCGAGGTAAATTACTACTTCCCTCTGTTGAGTTCTCCCAAGTTTCTGCATAATAATGTATGTAGCCGATAGACAACCTGTCATTGATATGCAGTAGAAATAGCGTAGGAGATTTCTCTTCGTTACAGCAACAAGAAATAATGCTTTGTGTTTTTTTTTAATCAAAGATAAGTGCTTGCTTACTCTGGTGCAGATTATGAGTCTATGATGTGCTTAATTCTTGTGATTAGTATATTGATTTAGGCATTTTTGAACTAACGCTGAGTTATGTGCGAATAATAACTTTCAAGCGTTTGTTGCGGAAGTTTTACAAAACGGAAACTTAATGGGTTTGACAATGGGACTGAACGTGTTGTTGATTGTTATTTGCTAGGATTTTAATTAAAATTCAATATAAAAACTTGTAGAAATTAATTCCTGTGGATTTGTGATGTGTAGTGGACCGAGAATTATATGTTTTACTGTTAAATTTCCATTTTCGTATCGTGATATTGAAACGATTGTGTCATAAAAACTGTAAATTACGAATAACTAGCGACTTGCTTTATGGTAAATGTGACCGTGGACTCAAGTTAGATTGCACCAATTTCAGCCCAGGATAGCGTTTATAGTGTTATAATACATTATTGGCGCTTACTGTAACATACCTGATTTATAAATAATACCCGGTGACAGTTAAGTAAAAAGCTATATTATTTTATAGGCAGGTGTTAAGCCTAAATTAACTTGTTTGCAGGTAGTTTTCCAAGTCTATTAACAAATTGCAACACATTTTGTGTACTTATACAAAAATCAAACAGGTATATCTACCTACCATTACAAAACATTGTCAATTCAGAGAGTTATAAGCGGCTATAGCGAATTCGGAAACTTCGATGAAGTTATTTTAGATACCTCTTCCAAGCATGTTCCAAAGTCTCAAAGTGCGACCGAGGTACTTAGAGTGCGCCCTGACGGTAAGTATATCATCATACATACTGGCGACTGTTCACAAAATTTAAACTCAAACTACGATTAGGGCTGTGGAAAGTAGTTATGTGGTAAAAACCATGTAAAAACAAAACAAAAATGACTGTCAAAAACGTCTACTTACATGGACAATACAGAACTATGAGTTATATGTAATGAAATTTAAGTAAAGATACGGTACATTCATATTGTTCGAAATCTGAATTTGATCCGCTGTTATCTACTACGTACTAACCTTGACATATACATAGGTTTTAACAACGAATGCAATAGATAATATGGAACGTGTGAAACAGAATAAGATATATTTAGAAAGTGTCGTGACTAAATCAAATTACGACACTTGTCTTAATTTCATCGCCTCAGTTTTTGCGTGCTAGTACGATATCCACCTCTTTAAGTACATACATTATCATTGGTTATATGTAATATCTAGGGAAGCGTCTTGTTCCTTTCCGCACGCACTACGCTTTTGACAAAGCATCGCAAAAATGTTCTACTAATGTATGTCTTTATTATAATTATTCTAAGTAGGTACTGTGATACGACTCTCCGATATATCTTTTAGGCAAGTCAAAAAAACTAATTTTGAGTTGATATATCTCACCTTGCTGCATCTCTTCTAGTTTTCTAGACCTAAGGCGCCAAAATCAATTTGCGTAACGCAACTTTTTTTAAATATCTGAGCTTAAAGACGTTTTATCAAATTCACGTCAAAAAATCACCGCCATGCTTTTAATTGAAATACTAAAAACACTGAGATAACAATGTCACAAGATGCATAACCAGTACATTTTTACAGAAACTAAAATTCACTACAAAACCATCATCGCGCCTTTTTGAAAAATTTAAAAGCATTTCGATACTTCTGGGTTTAATCGGCGTTTGGCCAAAATGAGTTGTATACATAGTTTTTCTCAGAATCTTCTCGATCTGTATATACAATATGTTTGAATTATAGGCTATAGGCCGTCGAACAGATAGTAGTCTCTTTTCCTCGTCATTTTTCAATAATAATGTTGCGAGCAAGGGTTACTAAATTGCCGTTTGGTGATGAAGATGATTTATTGCACTTCACTTAACATAATTTAGCAGAGTCCGTATCGTATGCCAAACTTCAGTAATCGTGGCGCCTTATATACTCGCTAACAAGAGTGGGGGTTGTGCTCGAGTATTCTAGATGCTTCAAGAGCTGTCGTGTACTTTAATTCGTAAACAACCCATTTCATGCAAACATCCTTTATTTTAAACAATATGGTATTCATAAGATAGTAAACCTTATGCTCATAGTATGAGGTTCAAGTGGCTAAATCTTGAGTTGAGTGGAAGCAATAAATGCAAACCTTTTTTCTTGTTTGAGGTTTTGAAGATCACTCACATATACGGCGCTAGGCTTCCGAGTATCAGGTGGCGTGCCTGTTATAGTTCCTATTGGGAGCCAGATCTCTCTTCCAAAATTTATCTTCGCGGGTGTAACACCGGTACCGCCATGTATTGCAGATCGATAAAACATCAAGAATGGTATGTATTGGTCCCAGTCTCCCTGATGTACATCAACAACTTTGGCCATGTGGTTTTCGAGGATCAAGTTGAATCTCTTAACCATCCCGACTGTGGAAGTGCTGGTGTAGTCCTGGTTTTATTCATGCCAAGAAGTTTACAGAGTTTCTTGAAATAAACCATATTCGAAATTTCATCCTTGATTCGAATGGATTTCCAAAGGCACACAACAATAACAGATCACTTCTTGTTCTAGTTTTGTGCCACTATTTTAGCTTTTTGTTTTGAAAAAGACTTCAAGCAATTTACTGAAGTAGTCCTGTACTACAATGTTGTATTTGTTACCTTCGTCAGTCTCCAGGAATGAGCCAGAAACATCGATAGCTATACGCTCCCGAGGTCCTCTGACTTCTAGTTTTTGGTCCTTTTACAGAGGCACAAGCGGTACATTTACGACACCAGGCTTATGCACGATAAACCTTCCCTCTCTGGTTAGGTATCCTGGAATTGGCGTTTCCCATAGTCGTTATTTAAATTCATTGAACGCACTATTGTAATCAGAATCCCAGACAAAAGTTCGTTTTTCTTTTGTTAGTCGATGAAGTGGTTTGTTTATCTCCGAAAAGTTCTTGACGAAGGGTCTGTAGTAGGTTCTTAAGCCAAAAAAGGTACTTACTTCAGTTTATTTTGAAGTGGCCATTTTTTGACTGCTTTGATTTTGACTAGGTCTGTTCGCACGCCTGCAGCTGATATAATGTGGCCAAGGTAGTGAACTTCTTTCTGAAAGTGCACACATTTCTTTAGAAATAACTTTTATTTGGCTTCTCTTAACCGAGTGAAAACAATTTCTAAGTTGTTTAGATGTTCTTCCAATGAAAATGAAGTCAACTCGGAACTGCCGGAGGCGATTTCCGATGCCTGTGCTGAATGCTGTTTTCTTTTTATCTTCTAGTCTAATTTTCATCTGCCAATAACCACTTTTCAAATCTACGGTAGAAAACCAGTTCATACCCCTGAGCATGTCCACGCTGGACATGTGCTTGGATTATTTATCCGAGGCAGAGGGTAACTACCATCCTTCTTTTTAACCAGAACCACAGGCGATGACCATGGACTAATTGATAGCCCGATGATCCTGTTGTCGTCCATAACTTTTATCATCTCCGAAACTTCTGCCTCTTTTGCCCATGGAATACATCTTGTCAATCTTGTCCTCCACAAGTGAGATCCTTCCAAGAACTGTAACTGCAAATATGTCCTTGTATTCAGTTCCTTGGCCTGTGAATATTCCAAAGTGGATACTCTTTTTTTAAAGGACTTTGATAAATGTTATTTTAAAAATCAGCTGTTAATGCTAATTTGTTTTTTTGTTTGTTTTTAAATTTGTTTTCAAAAAATGATAATTTCTTTCTTAAAACTAAGGAACTAAGGAAGAAACAATTATGCTTTAATTGTTTTAAAAATAATAAAACAATATTTAAGATACTAAGAAATTAATCATTTTAGAGGTTTAAAGTTAAAACTCTACTCATTATTGTGTTTTACACCAATAATTACTACCAAAAGTTAATCAAAAGTGGAGTTACATCGAAAACTTTTCTTTTGACACCAAATATTTCTGTTCTTAATCACCAAAAACTGTTTTTTTCTTAGACGTAACTCCTGGCTATTGCTTTAAATAAAAAAATTAGCTATACTTTGATTATTCATACTTTTTCATGGCAAAGTTTTAAGTAACTTTCTTAAATAAAACATTTTTATAACTCTCAAAACAAAAAAGTTACGTAAGAAAATATAAAATAAAAAAAGTTTTTCTGCTCTTCTAAAAAGAAGGGGTTTGGCTTTAACGCCAATTGAACCCAGAGGTATCGATTTGCTAAAGATGCTAAAATTATTCCCATACCTAAGAGACTAATCCGTCTTCTTTTTCCAAATACCGACCCATATCCAGCTTGCCTTTCCTACTCAAAGTTTTAGAACGTATTGTATTTGAACAACTGTTTCCTATCAAAAACTCATAACTAAACCATTATTCCTTTCCAATTTGGTTCCGTCCTGGTGAGACTCTTTTCAGATTTAAGTGCAGCAGTCGAATGCACTCATTTAAGTCACGGATGATATCCGCTTAGGAATAGAAAAAAGAAATTTCACGGTTTTGATTTCACTAGACTTCGGTAATGCCTTTAATTTGGTTGATTTTGATATTTTATTGAGGATCATGTGTTCGCTTTACTGAGGCTTAACTGTTCTTAACAGTTCTGAGGCACTTAACTGTTCGCTTCAGTGAGGATCATGTGTTCGATAATGGGTTCTCCTACAGTAATCGGCTGGTTTCATAGTAACTTGCATGGAAGTCGACAGCGCATCAAGGCTGATAATTTTTCTCTGCTTGGTGCGATATTAATGTCGGCGTCCCTCAGGGTGGCGTGTTGTTTCCTCTCCTTTTTGCTGTTTTCATTTATCCTGTAACCTCTCAGATTTCTTCTCTCTACCATCTCTATGTAGACGTTCTCCAAATATATACTCAAGCTTCAATTGAAGAACTCAATAAGGCAATCGATATAAAAATTTAAATTTATCACATATTGCAACATGCTGTAAAAAATATGGCTTTACTTTAAATCCTATAAAGACGCTCATTCTGGGAAGTGCTAGATTAATATCGAAAATTTCCTGGAAGGACATACCTTCCATTGCCTTAAATGGTATACCCATATCTTATAGCGATACTTTCTAAAATTTTGAAATCTGTATCGTTCTAACAATGTCCCAAGCACCACAGATTAAAGAAATCAGCAAAAAATTCTTCGGCGCTTCAAAATCATTACAAAGATTACGCAAATTTCTGCTTATCTCCACTAAAATTGCTCTTGTACAATCCCTATTGCTTCCAATTCTCGACTATGCTGATGCTAGCTACGCTAATATACACACCGGCACAATTAGCGGAACAGAAAAAAAAGTGAGACTATGAGATAATAACGCATATATTTGACGAAAATGTAATTAGACATAAAATAACAAATTGATTAACATCTTTTAACAACGACTTTGAAAAGTCTTCGTTATTTTTTATTGAAAAATAAAGAAATTTGAAAAAAGTGAAATTTTTAGATGATTATGAACCATCACAAAAAATAAAAAAAGTTAGCATTAAATGATTTAACAATAAAGCAAAATTAATAACGAGTGTTTCCCCCTCTTGCTCTGATTACGGTTTCCATTCGTTAGGGCATGCTACAGATTATGTTATCGATGATTTCTTGAGGCAACCGCTCCCACTCCTCAAGTAATGCGTTTCCAAGTTCATTCAAATTGTTGGGGGGTGGCATTCTGGATTTAACCCTTCTTTTTAGCAAGTCCCAGATATGCTCTATCGGATTCATATCGGGGGAATTTGCTGGCCACTGCATCACCGGTATACCTACGTGGCTCAGATATGCCTGTACCGATTGTGCACTATGAGCACGAGCATTATCTTGCATTAGAATAAAGTCGTCACCAATAAATGGGGCAAATGGTACAACATGTTCTTCTAAAATGTCTCTGATGTATCGATCTGCTGTCATGGTCCCTCCTGTGACTATCACTAACTCCGTGCGAGCTCCCAAACATATCCCTCCCCAAACCATAATCGAGCCGCCACCATAAGCCACTGTGTGTTCAAAATTAGACTATATGTGGCGTTCTCCTTTGCGTCTCCATATTCGCTGTCTCCCATGGATCTGTTTACGCAAACATGACTATGTTTCCGAACTCCGTACTCAAGTGGCTCCAAATTCGTGTTTACCGGAATACTCATATTTTATTTCTGCTTTTCAACATGTTATTCAGTCCGTCAACTTCTTTGTATCGGGTATAATTCCAATTTCATGGCAGCTGATGCTCTCAGAGATACAACTAGATTATTACTGAAAATACCGGTACAACAATCTGATACAGTAATTCATTTACAGTTAAACCAATTAAGCTATGGAGTAGGTTACCCATTGAAACAAAACAAGGACGTTCTCTTGGTGTTTTCAAAAACTTATCTAGTCTCATTTTATCCATTTTTCGCGACATATAATTTGTACATATGTGTATGTATTTATATACAGTGGAAGGAAATATAGTGCCTTAATTGAAATAGGAGGAACTATCAAGAATATTAATTAAAAAGTAATGAAAAATCATAGTTCTGATTCACCTAATTAAAAAAATTAACTAATTATAAAACCTACTGATATGTCTTTTTAAAGTGACTTGAAACTACTGTAGTCATTTTACTATGATAAAATACTTTTCACTCGTTTATAAATAAATTCAGATGACGTGTGATGTCTTACTCAGAGTCAGCTGATTACCTACCTTGCTTGCTTATAACTATTCCTTTTTTTTTCGTTTAATTTAACGCGACAGATGGTACACATACAACTTTAGTAAACAATAACTCATTTATCAAATTTTTGGTATACTTACTGTGGTCTACCTATATCTACTGCAGGCGATAGATGTAAGCAACTAAGTTTTTCATACTGTACTTGGCATGCAAAATAAGCATGCATACATTTCCTGCTGGCTTTTCTATCACGATAACACTATTACTTAGTATAGTTATATGTAAATCAATAATTACTATTGCAATGCTATTATCAAAAGTAGGTAATAATGATTTATTGTCTTCGAGTTCTATGTACATATAATTAGGAAGAATATTAAGAGAACACCTGTATTGTTTCAATATGAACAAACAAAGGAAACAAAAAAGAATGTGGTACCTGTGTGAATACATTTTATTGTATTTTACATGTGAATTGATTCATTTTATTCAGTTTGTACCATACTTTTGACGTCGCTTGGCCTATTAAATTAAATTTTGAATAAAAGAGAATAATAAAAAAGTATAAACTACGTATATTATACATTATGAATAACGCTGCATTATATCATAATAGTAACTTTCTGCAGAAACATGATACGTTTCAGCTACTAGACGAATCAATGTCAAAAATGAGCTGGAAAATATACAGCCCTGCTGTTGTTATGGATGTTGGTTCTGGCGATGGAAGTACTACGGCTGAAATTTTGGAACCATTTCTTCCTGCAAATTATTCGAGGCTGATTGGATGTGACAGCAATGAAGATATGGTTGATTTTGCTAACGAAAACTATGGCAATGATCGCATAAATTTTGTCGTTCTTGACATAAAAGAAGATTTACCGCCAAAGTACATTGAAGTTTTCGATCACGTTTTCTCATTTTATGTTTTGAATTGGATTATAGAACAAAAGTAAGTATAGCTTTAATATTTTCTTTTCGTCTAGGTTTTTTTTGACCAGATTTTTACGGTGTTCTGATGGGTGTACCCAGATATATTGATTCTAAAACCCTATGCGCGCTAAACCTAATGGACGCTAAAATTTGTCTGGAAAGTAATCGGCTTAAGTTAAACCAGCAAAGCAATTTACTTGATTTTTTTCAATTCACAGCGCTGCTTTTAAGAACGTCTACGATATACTATCAAACGGAGGAGAATGTTTTATGATTTTTATGGCTCACAGTCCTATTTACAATATATATCGTAAATTGGCTCTGATGGAAAAGTGGCGCCCGTGGCTTATAAACGTTGAAAGTCATATATCACCGTATCACGATTCAATGGTGAGGACTCTTGCTGGTATGCTGATAAATATAATAAATAATAAAAAAAGAACAGGTAAAATGACTGGTGGTTAAAAACGAATGCAAGGACGACTATATGAGTATAATGCGCGTTGTCTTGAGTGCAAAGTCCATCCTGCACCGTCCCTCCTCCGTCGAAGCGAGTTTGCAAGCGCCATAATTTCAAGATAGGTATTGCATACTTTTCTTTTTACGGTGACCAAGGCGCGCATTGATAGTTAAACACGTAACTTGTCACGTAAAGTCTCAATACAAATACTAATGGTTAAAGCGAATGGAAAAATGTATAATTGTGAGGGCATATACTTTGAAAACAATAAATTTATTATACAAGTATAATATCTGCTCACATTTATTAGAATCCGGAAACTTTCAGTATGACCTAATTAATTCGGTGTACTCTTTCAACGTGTGACAACGCAGCATCGAAGCGACCAGATTTTTTTGTATAGGTACAGCTCGAGGGATGTAGTAGGCCATTAGATACTGTTTGTCCCTATCAAGATTTCCTACGAAAATTGATTATTTCATTATATTGCACATATACGAATTTCATGAAAATAAATATGATTGGACAAAAAAAATTGAGATACGTCAAAGATAAAGCTTAGATGAATCCTAAGTCTGCTTTGGAGGTCTATTTTTGGCTTTCTTATTATTCGTCCACTAGCGCTTCATGGACTTATTCGAAGTTGGTTTAGTTTTTATTTGGTAATATTACAGGATCCAGACGTCGAAGTTACGAAAATTTTGACTGATATTGGCTTCAAGGATGTTTACGTCAAAAACTTGAAAAGGTCCTTTGTGTTTGAGAGTTTACAAAACCTTGAGGGTGAGTTCACACTTTTTTTTATCAAACTATATTTTTTAAATTTGAAATCGACGCTATAATCCATAATTATGCTATTCGCCAATATTCAAAATCGTGAAAATTGATGTGAAATCATGCTAGGCGTTCACTCTGGGAATTCTTAAAATAGTGACACTCTTATATGAATGTGTTGTAGTTCGTAATTTACCATTGAAAAAATAAAGCAGATCTCAGAAGTTTATTGTTTCTTAAACTATTATAAATTTTAAATGACATAACAACAGTTTTGCGAATTGGCGTATGGCATAATTAAGCATTATAGCGACAAAATGTATAATCGCATGGGCAATGAAATTATACAGTTGTTAGAGACAGATTGCAAAGTAAGTTATTGTCATAGTGATTTTCGATTCCATAGTTCTATTGATTTGAAATCTTTTTTATGTAATTTATTTTCATTTTTTAGTTAGCAACATATTTTCAATATTTAGTTTATAGCCAAATAAGTTCCATTAGCATCGCTATATGTGACTGATAGGAGAGCGTTTAATCGTCAAAGTTTCAGCCATTGATCTTCTACTGAGAAGGCCATTGATCTTCTACTGAGAGGGCCATTGGCTGAACGATTAAAATATCACGTTGATTTTAAATTAATTTTAAAGTATGCCAAAAATAATAAGACCGGAAATACAGAAAAATTGCATTACAAAAATAAATACTATTCAATATTTTGATAAGAAAAGCTTTTAAAAATCCGAAAAGTACTTGCAGACGAGTAGAGTACTGCCAAAGTGAAGAAATTTAAAAGGATAGAGAACAAATTTAAAAGGATACAGAATAAATTTAAAAGTAGTACTAAGCGGCAGAATAATCTTATTTCTTTCATACACATGGTAGGAAGCAGAATTACAAAGTCGAACGAGGTATTAAAGTTTATGTGTTATTATGGAGGTGGGGTTGCCATTTATCTTCGATCTAATATACCTTTCTATGTATTAAGCATGTCAACTCCGTCTTCCTCACCTGCTGCGGAACACCTTCTTATTGAAATATTTCTATCGAACATTAAAATCCTTCTTGGCGTATATTACAGTCCTTCACTTCACGTTAACTACTTTTCCTCATTTGAATCTCTACTGGAAACATTTTCCCCTCTCTATAGTCATTCCATTATTATGGGTGACTTTAACACTTGCCTACTAAAAAAAGACTTTCGTGCTAATCAACTTCAGACGATAGTTGAGGCTTGTAATCTGCACTTATTACCTCTTAACGCCACGCATTACTTTCCAAATTGCTCTCATTCACTGTTAGATCTTATTATGGTCTCTTCACTCCATCATACTACTGCACATTCAGCAGAAGCATTTTCTTACTACGACTTCTATCTATTTATCTTACAAAATTCGTCCACCTAAAGTGAAGTCCGCGCAATTTTAGCAACATGAATGTAGATAAATTGCGCGAAGACGCCTCTAAAATTGATTGGTCTAGTTGTGAGTGCTAATAAAGTCGACGAAAAAGTTCATACATTTAATTCGCTTATTACTGAACTGTATAACACTCATGCTCCAGTAAGACCAATAAAAGTAAAACACTTTCCTGCACCATGGCTAGACGATAAAATAAAAGCCCTTCAAAAAATAAGAAATCGAGCTAAGGCCAATCTGAAAATTAACCCTACTGAAGCCAACTTAGGAAAGTATAAGAATTTGCGAAATCGCTGCAATACGATGTGTCAAGATGCACAACGACGCCATATCCACAAATCCGTTGAAAACGGAGATCCATGTAGAAAATGGAAATTTCTGAAGTCATTAGGAGGTGCTAAATCTCAGGCTACACCAATTTCAAAAGATCTTAACTTAGATTTACTCAATCAACATTTCACTTCTGTGCCTGCTATGAATAGCAGTAAAAAAGCGATTACGCTGCAAAATCTTTTAATGACCTCAACTCCTGACTTCCTCCCTTTTACTTTTCGTCAATTTACTGATTGTGATGTTAAGAAGAGTATTATGTTTATATCTTCAAGTGCTGTTGGTAGTGATTGCATAAGCCGTGCTATGATTTTCCAATTATTGACCTAATAGTTCCTATAATTACTCACATTTTTAATTCATCTATTGCATCTGGAGTATTTACTGAAGCTTGCAAAGATACTTATATTATACCGTTGCCTAAAAAATCCAATCCAACTTCTTTTTCCAATTATCGGCCAATTTCATTATTACCATTCCTATCTAAAATCCTTGAAAGGCTCGTTAATCAACAGTTAAACCTTTTTCTAACTCAAAATAGTTTATTTAATACCTTGCAATCCGGCTTTCGAACCGGTCATAGTACTGTTACTGCTCTCACTAAGATCATTGATGATATCCGTTATAGTATGGACAGTAAGCAGTCACTGTCTTGTCTGCTCTTGATTTTAGTAATGCTTTTAACATAGTGGATTTAGACATTTTGTTGGCAATCCTAAGCTCTCTTAACACATCTCCAACAGTAATTGACTGGTTTCGTAGTTACTTGGGTGTCCGCCGACAGTGCATTCGGGTAGAGGAATCTTTCTCTAACTGGTGGCCATTAACTGCCGGCGTACCTCAAGGTGGCGTGTTGTCCCCACTCCTGTTTGCAGTTTTTATTAACACTATCACTCTCAAACTATCTTCTCTCTACCATCTATATGCAGACGATCTCCAGATTTATGCACATGGTCCAATAGAAAATATCGTAACAACAATTCAATCTATTAACTTTGACCATGATAAAATAGTTGATTGGTGTGGACTTAATCCTCTCAAGTCGCAGACCATAATTATAGGTAGCCCAAAACTAATATCGAAGATTAATTGGACTGATTTACCCCCAATCAAATGCGATGGTATCATTATCCCTTTTAGTGACACAATAAAAAGTCTTGGTATTTATATTGACCGCACGTTATCTTGGACTCCACAAATTAAGGAAATAAGCCGAAAAATGTTTGCTTCGGCCGCACCCCTGAGAAGATTACGGAATCTTTTACCTGTGTCAACTAAAATTGTGCTTGCGCAGTCTTTACCTTTACTTGATTATGCTGACATTTGCTGTACTAACCTGAAAGAGGAACAACTTGATAAATTTTTGGACTTCGAAAATATGACCATGTCTCAGAATTTCGTTCACAACTCAAGTGGCGTCCAATCCGACTTCGCCGGAATGTACATATTCTTTCACTCCTCTATAACGTGCTATTTAATCCATCTACACCATGTTATCTAAAAGAGCGGTTTAATTTTATCAGCTCGCCTTGTCCAACTCTTCGCTTGTCTACTAGTCTTCTTTCTAAAACATCTGGACACAGTACTAATTTTTACAATCATTCTTTTACTGTAAAAGCCATTACTCTTTGGAACTCTCTGCCGATAATTGCCGATTATATAACCATTTATTTTATGTATTTGTTTAAGTTATTATATTAAGTATGTATATGTATTTTATCTATATAGTAAGTACAAAGGTATTTATGAGTGTTGTTATATTCTTTATTCTTCCTTATAATTTTCTTATGATGTTTTACGTATCACCTACCTCTTCCTGTCAACATTACTCTACCCAAAGGTTGCCTGGTAGAGATCGCTTTTAAGCGATAAGGCCGCCTTATTGTGCTATTTCCTCTATTGTAATTGTTTTTGTGTATTTTAAATTGTGCAATAAAGAATATTGTATTGTATTGTATTGTATAAATATAAGGCAAATCCAGTCGCTGCCTGTTTTCAAGAATTCGTTAAAATCTTATTACTTATGTACTACTTCCTAGTTTCCTATAATTTTGACCAACCTCTGGTTCTTCAGACATATCTATCTTTATTACTTTATTTATTGTATGTATGTTTATGTATTCATAATATATAACCATTTATTTTATGCATTTGTTTATATATTTATATTAAGTATGTACATGTATTTTATCTATATAATAAGTACAAAGGTATTTATGAGTATGGTAATATTCTTTATTCTTCCTTATAATTTTACTTATGATGTTTTATGTATCACCTACCTCTTCCTGTCAATGTTACTCTACCCAAAGGTTGCCTGGTAGAGATCGCTTTTAAGCGATAAGGCTGCCTTATTGTGCTATTTCCTCTATTGTTATTTTTTTGTGTATTATAAATTGTGCAATAAAGAATATTGTATTGTATTGTATTGTAAAGTTTACTTTTGGTAAATTTACTGTTTAGCTATAGTTTAGAATAAAGTGCTATCTATGACTTAGGTACTGTGTAAGTTGCAAATCTAGCCGTTTGGCCATTCTTAAGTTATGAAACGACAAAACAACAAAAAACATATATTTATAAAATTGAGAAAGTATGTTTACGTTTTTTGTATGATGCCTATATATCTATGGCCTAAATAGTACGGAACACCTGGAATTTATATGTATGCCTATACAGTACGAAACACCTGATATTTAAATGTAAGATAAATTTAATGACAACACACTCTAAATCTTTGTTCTTTAATTATATCTCTAATTGTTTTAGTTTTTTATTTATTTTCAGATGCAGCAATAGCAGTTAATCCATTCGAAATACCAACCGACCTATTTAACGACTATGTAACAGATTATATGCAATTAATTCTAGATTCCCAAATAGATAATATGGTTGTGAATTATTATAATGACTCGGTTAGTGTTACTATGAATTATACTATTCTTGTTGTTTATGGATCAAAATAAAACACGGATTTTATATTATTTTTTATTTCTACGAGTAATGTAACCTAACCTATATTGCAACAAATTTCTCTCACCTGGTGGGCAATAACCAAAATTACAGTCGCTGTATTAAAATTGAGTAAACTAATAATGACACTAGCGACCAAACACCCAAGGTCAGAAGGTCAGAAAAGTTTGTTGCACTGTAACATAAGAATAATTGGTAGAAGCATAGACTTAGAGTTCTATAATCCTGTCCTATGGACTGCGCCAATATCCTTACAAAAGTGGCGTTTTGTTGACCGACATAATGTACATAATACGCTTGATGTCTATAATCCTACCAAAGAGAATGAATCAAGATTTTTACTGTGTTATACTGAATTTATGTCTTTTTAACTTGGTAGTATTAATTAAACGCATTGAAGCAGTGAACAGAACGCACCTAAAATTAACCATTCTTAAGAAAGACACAAAGCTAATTCGCTATAACTAAAAATGTTAAAAAGAGACAATAACTAGCCGCAGAATCGCTTCGTCTCGTTCACACTTTTGCGACCGTTTATACTTCATAGCTGACTAGGTAATGCGCTGTGCAGTCTCTCTGTCTATAGTTTCAGGTAATATTCAGCAATAATTCTGTTTTAGTGTTCTATTTATGAGACTGTTAAATGATTTAAATAGAGGAAGGTCATCGATACCAGAAGGCTTGTTGCACTGTTTCTATATGATAATTTATGATCGATGCCTATATGTATCGTACACTCAGTACGCTCTAGATCTAGGCACTAGACTTTGAATGCTAAGATATAGGCTAAATCGCGTAAATAAGACAATTTGTGCGAATATTGTAGCAATTGAAAAAAATATGACGTAAAACTTGCTTTTGTCTAACGACATGAGGTTGGTAACTGGTTTTCATTTATTGTGTTTTATGCTAAAAACACAACCTGGTAGTGACTATATTGTTTCAACACTTGTGCAAATTTTTAAAGCGTGATTTGCATTTGGTTGTTATAAGAGTAAGTCAATTGAAATTTATTATTTTATAGTAAATGAGTACAAGTTGTATGAAGTTTCACGGCATCATTAATGTGAATTTAAATTAATAAAGAAGTTTTTTTTTTTTATATATATACCACTAAGGTGGCAAACAAGCACACGGTCCGCCTGATGGTAAGCGGTCACCGTGGCCTATGGACGCTTGCAACACCAGAAGTATCACTCACGCGTTGCCGACCCTTCAAAAATCCAATAACTTCTTTCTTGAAGAACCCCATACTGTAGTCCTTATAGAAAACCTTGGCAGGGGAGCTCATTCCACAACCGAAGCGTTTGCGGGAGGAAGTTTCTCTGAAACCGCACTGTACGCGACCATTTCGGTTCTAAAGTGTGAGAATGAACTCCCTGCCCATGGCGAGCGGTGCGATGGTAGAAAGTAGTCGTGGGCATCATTTCAAACAATTCCTCAGAACACATCCCATTGTACAAGCGGTAGAACACACACAGGGCGGCAAAGTCTCTCCTCAGACTTAAGGGTTCGATACGGCAAGTGAGTTTAGGATCGTCGACAATTCTGATAGCCCGTCGTTGAACCGAGTCAAAAGGTCCAAGCTGGTATCCGGGTGCACCTGCCCAGAGATGGCAGCAGTACTCCAGTGTATGACAAATACATCTCACAGTACTGCTTATGACACTGTGTGATGGTTTTTCGGTTCATTCACATATATATATTGATAGTATTACTAAAATTAGCTTTCTGGTTTTAAGAAGATGATGAAATCACGAACAATGTTGCTTTGCGCGTAAAACAAACAGAGACAACTAATTTTCCTGGAAATGAGGCCTCGCTAAATTATTAAAATACATTATTTTTAAATTAATAAATTATGTTATGTTTATTTCATTTAAATAGTTAGAGAAATTTCCGGGTACGCGCTTACAAACAAATACTCAATAAAAATCGGCCAAGTGCGAGTCGGACTCGCACACGAAGAGTTTCATGCCAGTATTTATAAAAATCGGCCAAGTGCGAGTTGGCCTCGTGCACGAAGGGTTCCGTCTTTTTATCTATAAAAACGGCAAAAAAATCACGTTTGTTGTATGGGAGCCCCACTTATATATTTGTTTTATTTTAATTTAATTATTTATTTTTAAAGTAAATATATAACGAAATATTCTGTGAATATTTCAAGCGTCTACCTGTTGCCGTTATCAATATAAAGCAAAAACAAGTAAAAAAATCACGTTTGTTATGTAGGAGTCCCCTTAAGTATTTATTTTATTTTGTTTTTAGTGTTTTTTGTTAAAGCGGCAACAGAAATACATATTCTGTGAAGATTTCAACTGTCTAACTATCACGGTTGTATTCATGAGATACAGCTTGGTGACAGACGGACGGACGGACGGACCGACAGCGGAGTCTTAGAAATAGGGTCCCGTTTTTTACCCTTTGGGTACGGAAGACTAAAAATCAAATATATAAATATTTATCGTTTCATAATTTAAATGTGGAATATAGATAGATTTTACGAAATTCTTTTTGTTGGTACGGAACAAAGAAACCGTATCGAGTAAACGTATCGAACTTAGCGCGTCTGTTGACCACTGCCGGGCTTTCAAATTTTTACAGGTTGTGTATCTTATTGCAAACATTTAGTTTTGTATGTTGAATCTGAATCTGTGTGCGCTCCTCTGTGTAGGGTTGAAAGAACTTAGCCGGTTGCACTGCGTGTACCTTAATACAGCATTTTTTGTACGTAAAGGAAAAATCGAATTACAAATTTTTTATATTTGTTACAAAATAAAAAATAAAACGAATCCAGAGGACAATATTAATAAGACGGTGAACCAATGTGTTATAGTTACCCAAAACCACCGCCAAATGTTGAATGAAATTATGACACAATCAGCATGAACAAAAAAGTGGAGAAATCTTATGACAGTGATAACATTAATTTAAATACACCAAGCGTTCTGATCATAAGATTGTATGATGGGCAGTTTGTCGGCGGAGCGTTCTTGAAGACTCGACTCATCTGCGATCGAGAACGTGAACGAAAATACGCCAACGTATATTCCGTCACAAATAGGGAATCCACAAAGGATTTGAAACTAAATTTCCTAATAAATATTAATTTACATGCCATTAATTAAAATTAACATGCCAAATGACAACCTTCTAGTACAAGAGTCTCAGAGGTAAGTCGCGGATAGACAAAAACAAGCATGGATACGGTAAAACTATAAGAGTTCCTTTTTGACTACGGAATCCTGAAATGGGACCCATAAAGGTATTAGGTTTCATCATGACGTTCGGTTGTTCGTCTGTTTGTTGACCTGTTTTTCTTAGTGTCTTGTTTCCTGTTTCACTAAGGGGGCATACAAGCTTGTGATCCGTCTGAGGTTAAGCGGTCACCGCAGCCTATGGGCTTGCAACACCTTGGGCATCACTTGCGCATTGCCGACCCTTCAAAAAACAGTACACGAATAGTTAATACTGTATTTATTAATAGCGACTTTTCTTGTCGAAATATTTGCTTAATACAGTGCATTAGCCAAGCTCTCACAAGTTTAGCACATGCATCTATATTTGCGTGACCTAATTCCAGCCACTTTTGACCCATGTATATCTCCGTACATTGCTGTTATTAAACATATATTTCTAATTATTATAAATCATTAAGTTAAAACAATGTGGTAGAATGGGACTTAATAATTTCTTTCAAGGTAATTTTTTAATTTTATGAAATAAATATATCAAATAAAACTCTGTTACAACCTTTTTTTTGTAATGTTTAATAGTTTGCCCCAAATTAAAAACCCCAATCGCAATTGTACTTAATTTGCTATGTTTTGTATAGATGGTAGTAAATTGCATTAGGCAGGTTTTTTTTACACGTGAAGCGAGAGTGCCAATCGTTGTGGCGCAAGAATAGTCTTCTACTATTTGTCAAATTAGGGCAGTGCGCACTGTGCGCAGAAGCGCGTGACAGTTGTTAACGAGATATGAATAATTTGCTCTACAATCAATATTGTACTTTTTACAGTCTGTTTTTTTGACGTGACAACGTCTTATAAATTGGTTTGCCGGGTGACACTTCAAGAAACTGCGTTACGCTCCGCTCACGTTATGCGCTCACAATGAGAGCGAGTGAGAGGCACGCGGCATGGTTAGCCCGCCTAAGAGCGAGAGAGACAGACATAAAAAGTGAAAGGCACAAGTTGTCACGATTCCGAACGGTTGTCCGACACTATTTTTTTTTTTTTTTTTTTTATACCACTAAGGTGGCAAACAAGCTTACGGCCCGCCTGATGGTAAGCGGTCACCCTAGCCTATGGACGCTTGCAACACCAGGGGTATCACTTGCGCGTTGCCGACCCTTCAGAAATCTAATAACTTCTTTCTTGAAGAACTCCATACTGTAGTCCTTGCAGAAAACCTTGGCAGGGAGCTCATTCCACAACTTAAGCGTTCGCGGGAGGAAGTTTCTCTGAAACCGCACTGTACGCGACCATTTAGGTTCTAAAGTGTGAGAATGAATTCCCTGCCGATGGCGAGCGGTGCGATGGTAGAAAGTAGCCGTGGGCATCATTTCGAACAATTCCTCAGAACACAACCCATTGTACAAGCGGTAGAACACACACAGTGAGGCAAAGTCTCTCCTCAGACTTCAGGGCTCGATACCGCAAGTGAGTTTGGAATCGTCGACAATTCTCACAGCCCGTCGTTGAACCGAGTCAAAAGGGCCAAGCTGGTATCCGGGTGCACCTGCCCAGAGATGGCAGCAGCACTCCATATGGGGCCGAACTTGCGACTTGTAAAGTAACAACCTTTGCCCCGACGTGAAGCACTGCTTCGCTCTGTTGAGTACACCAAGTTTTTGGGACGCCAGCTTTACCTTATCTTGTAAATGATCTCGGAACTGAACATCGCTGGAGATGTCGACACCAAGGATCCCAATGCTCTTGGAGATGGAGAGGGGAGTGTTCTGGAATTGTGGGACCACAGTGAATGGAGTTTTCTTAGCGGTGAACGCGCACACTTGTGTCTTTGTAGGGTTGAATCGGACCAAGTTTACCCGTCCCCAGTCAGAGACCTGGGACAGTGTGGTCTCGATTTGAGACACAAGTTCTCCGCGGTTTTCCTCCACAACGGAACGAGGGATGTTTGCACGACCCGTGTAAAAAGCGTCTCCAGTACTGTCATCTGCATAGCAATGTATGTTGTTGATGTCCAACATGTCATTGATATGCAGTAGAAACAGCGTAGGAGACAGCACAGAGCCTTGCGGGACACCAGCATTAATGTCCATGCTATCAGAGCAACTACCGTCAACTACGGTTTGTATGCGTCTGCCGGACAAAAAGCTAGCCACCCATTTGCACAAACCCTCGGGCACTCCGTAAGATGGCAACTTCGATAGCTGCGCTGCGTTATGGAGATTTCCGGCATGGACTTACCGCACCACGGTATAGTAGGTGGTACAGCGCCTTCATCGTTCATATTCGAGTTCGAGGCAAAGAGACTGCCCAGTAGATCGGCTTTCTCTTTAGCACTATGGGCCAAGTCACCATCGGTCTTTCGCAGTGGTGGTAACGACGACTGGCAGAAGTTCCCTTCGGCAGCTTTGGCAAGCGACCAGAAAGCACGACTCCCAGAAGGATAGCTCGCAAGTCGCCCACCTATTTTGCCGATGAATTGGAATTTTGCTCTGGCAGTTGCTTTCTTACTGAACCTCGAGGCAGCATTTAATTTGCGTTTTATCTCAGAAATATTCGGATCCTTATTAAAACGAGCCGTGGTCCAAGCCTCATATGCATTTTGCTTAAGAATTTTAGCTTTTCTGCAAGACCTATTAAACCACGGTCGTTTTTTGACGCCGGCAGCTACTCGCGGGTTAGGAATATAGCATTCCATACCAGCAAGGATTGTCTCAGTGACTGCGGCTGCGCAGACGTCAGGATCTTCTGAGTTAAAGCAGATCTGCCTCCACGGGTACGATGCGTAAAATTCACGCAATCCATCCCAGTCTGCCGACTTATAGTGCCACACACGACGCCAGTTAGTTGGCCCAGAAGGATCAGGTTGTGTGCATGACACTTGAGTCCGAACGAGACAGTGGTCCGAGGAGCCAAGAGGCGCATCCACTGAGACGGAATACCCGTCCGGACGAGTAGTCAGCAGAAGGTCCAGTAAGGAGCTCGTATGTTCCTCTATATCTGGTATTCTCGTTGGAGAAAGTACCAGCTGAGAGAATCCATAGGTCAGAGCAAATTCATGAGCAGATATCCCAGCATAGTTATTGGTTCGAGAACTGAGCCACTCGCGATGGTGGGCGTTAAAGTCTCCCAAAATAACTAGTTCTGCTGAGGGATATTGCTCTAGAACTTTGTTAGTCGTCAAACTCAGGTGCGTGAAGAGTCGAGTTACGTCCGTGTCACCGCTATGAGACCTGTATAGGCACGCATAGATACGAGTGTGGCCGCCGTAATCTACGCGCACCCACAATATCGACAGGTCCCTGTCTTCAAGGCTATGAAGGCGGCGACAGCAGATATCCTCCCGGACGAACATACATACACCGGCACGACTCATAAAATTGTGTTCGAGTTTGTAGCCGGGATAATGAAGGTATGATGTGTCGGCCGGGCAGGATATCTGCGTCTCCGTTAGAAAAAGAATGGTCGGCTGCGCAGTTTCGAGATGGTGGTGGACTGCGTTAAGATTTGCGTGAATACCCCTGATGTTGCAAAAATCCACATTATATGTGGATGGAGTAGCCGCTGTGCAAACTCTTTTCTTTTTCTGTCTTCTGGCCATAATATATATAAAAAAAAGTTACTAAGACTAAGGATGAGGATTCACTGCACAGACAGCATAGAGGACAAAGGGTGCGGTTCTAAGACTGCCGAAGCTCGCCACAGATGATACGGTTGCTGGCACGGCGGGCGGAAGGGCCCCTGATCCCCCTCTGTTGTAGTAGCCGGGTCCACTCCGGTCTCCTTCTCCGGCACGACTACCACTTCAGATACTTTACACAGGCTGGCGAATCAGCCTCCCAGGGCGGAGATTAAGTGATCCCTGGGTTCGGGATCCCGTTCAACCTGCGGGCGGCCAGCGGTCAGCCGTTTCATCAGGTCTCCCTGACCGCCGAACCAGCACGCCGCGTCTACGCCGAGTATGACAGCAACAAGCACCGCCGGTCCTCCGCTGTCCGCGCAGCGAATCCTCAAAGAGCTCTGGCAACCTTACTCACCGCCAGGAACACAACACTACTCAATGTTAGTGTTATTATGGCCGCGGTTTTCTGTAAGGTGGAGGTACTTCCCCAGTTCGGGCCGCTCATTCGAATTTGAATGATTTGATGTTAAGTTCTGTATAAGAATGATTATTAAATTGAGTTATACTTTTAAGTTGGCCCGTGTGTTCGCGTACGGATTGACGACGCACCATATGCCTGAGGTGCCATTGGGTATGTATCCTGATTTGTTCTACATGCCTGTACTATAAGAAATAATAAACAGGTTTCATTAATTTTTATACTGTATTTTATTACTCTAATCTTTTAAGAGTATACGATTCGCGGCGCCTCACAGCGTGCTTCATACAAACGAATTTCCCCATTTATTTTTGACAATTACTGATCAAATACTGTGAAATTTTGTAGACATGATCTCAATCCAAATTTGATGTGTGTGGTTTTCCAAAATCCTGAAAATGTTTTCATTTAGATGTAATCTTATTTGAGACCATTTGTATGAAAAACTAGAATACTCAGAAATCGAATAACTTCTCTCTTGAAGAACCCCATACCGTAGTCCTTGGAGAAAACCTTGGCAGGGAGAGTTCATTCCATAACACAAGCGTTTGCGGAAGGAAGTTTCTCTGAAACCGCACTGTACGCGACCATTTCGATTCTAAAGTGTGAGAATGAATTGAATGAAATGAGTGTGAGGTATCCGGGTGCTGCCGCCCAGAGATGGCAGCAGTACTCCATACCTTTATGTGTTATGGGATCTGCCAAATTGCTCTTGCAATAACAATTCTATTTAGGTACTTTGCATTGCCAAGGTTGACTAAAATTACGTAAGTAAAAGGTAAATTTATAAACACCTTTCTAGTAACGGATTTTAATACTTACTATAGGCAAGCACACTATTTAATATTTTTAGGCGTGATTTCATCTTCTATTTTTCGTTACCGGAGTGTACAAATTGTACACAAATTGACTTTAGCATAACAAGTATGAATGATTTACAAAAACCGTACTAGTAGTTTATAATAACAATTTTAATCTTGTTAATTAGGTACGTTTACCTTCTGTTACTTTTTCAACATCTATTTATATAAATCCCAAAAAACATTTGACATAAAAACTTTAACAATTTAAAAACTAAAATTGTTTCAAATTAAGATTTTAAGATACCTATCGACACTAATAGTCCAGTCATTTAAGCTTAAATTAGGTAAGAATCTCGGAATTCGAGATACCCAGCTGTAAGTCTGTAAATACTTGTATATTGACACCCTAAAAGTTGTCTCAAAACCTACATATGGTAGGGTGTAAGCAACTATTAAATTTCAAGGTCAAAGGTCACAAAAATCGGTTTTTTGCGCTTTTTTTGGAAATATCTCATTTCCTATGGGTTTTTTGCTATTTGTATTTATTATACATATTGTAGAATACAAAATTCTCTACAAATTTTGTTTAAAAAAATTTTTTATACGTTGAACCAATTTCGAGATAGAGGGCGGAGAGCACGCGGTCACAGCATCACTTCAGGTCAACCGGTGCCTCCGGTCAAAAACGCGCCATATATAGTTGATAAACTATCGATAAATCAATGATTATAAATATTTGTCAATTTTTATTAACTATTATATTATATTTTATCATTTTCTTCATGCATTAAATCTATATCTATTCAATAATACTGATAACCGTTTACTAAAATTATAAAATAATTAAGAGAAAAACTTAAATCATAACATAATTATATTCCCATTTACACTAATGACATTTTAAATAGAAAATAATTTAGTGCCTCTTTAAAATCTGTAAATTTTAAAATTCTTCCACTACGTCGAACATTATACCTGGGAATTATACGGGCCCCTATTATACACTACGGACCTTTCTATTTATAGCCAGTCGGGACAGATGTTCACTTGTATTGTATAGTAACGACCGTCTTCTCTTTCCTTCAGTTTGAGTTGTATCTTGGTAAACTACGGACGTTTATCGTAATTAATGACTGCTTGTGTACTACGAGGTTAAGCCCTAGTTAATGCTTTAGGCTTATTTAGTATAGTTATTTCAGTTGATGTTGATGTGTTGATTTGGTTAAAAATAACAATATAACATTAAATTTAAATATGGATAACGTCATTTTGTATCGAAATATAAATGGAGTACAAAAAAGAGATGCTTTTCACACGCTAAACAAGTACGTGAAGAAAATAAAATGGAAGGATTGTAACGCAAGGATATTGGATATAGGCAGTGGAGACGGCGGCGTAACAACAGAAATTTTAAAATATTTTCTACCTAATAACTATAAAAAACTTATTGGATGTGACATTAGTAAGAAGATGGTGGATTTTGCTAACGATAATTATAAAGACAAACGGACAGAATTTGTTCTATGTAATATTGAAAGTGAACTAGAAAAGGATTGGGAAAATAGTTTTGATCATGCCTTTTCCTTTTATACTCTTCATTGGATAAAGAATAATATGTGAGTTGGTATCTTAAAAAATAATACAAACTTTATTTTTATTAGTTTCACAAACTATTTGAAGTTTTATATTTTTCAGAAAAGTTTATTTTGCATAGAAATAAAACTCTCGTCATAGATGTGTTCCAAGTCTGCATTTAATTATTGTCACAATATCAATTTATTGATGTCTATTCAGGTGTAAGAACAAATTCCAAAAAATCGCACAGTTGTTTATAGTTGTGAGACGATGATATCATTTTGATATAACAGTGTCTTATTTTTGTTAGTCTTATTTTTGAAGTGAAAACTTCTTTTATAATTTTTGTTGGTCGGTCGGTCGGTCGGTCGGTCGGTCGGTCGGTCGGTCGGTCGGTCGGTCGGTCGGTCGGTCGGTCGGTCGGTCGGTCGGTCGGTCGGTCGGTCGGTTGGTTATAACAATAAGTAACTTGTACCTACTACGTTTGACGAATGCACGAATGTTCGCCGCTGCGGCCCAACTCTTTGGCGATATTATCAAATAGTGCCTATTATAAAATATTAAAAAAATATTTTTATAATGCCTACTATAATGCTATTTTTTATTTTTAACTCCTAGATACCTTAGTCGAAAATAAACTAATTATATTATTAGACATAACTATCCATGAATACTATGAAATTATGCACTTCTTTTTAAGTAACTACTAATTACAACAGACAAACAATACAATCCTACTTTAACTAATCTCAGCAGAAATATCATCAAAATCAGTAAAAAACTAAACTTAGGAGTATTTACCTACTAAGACTGCATAAATAAGAACTAGTATTTTAGAATAAGGTCAAATAAGCTGACAACGGTCCCCTAATTTTTAGGGAAATTACCCTGAGCACCTGAGATTACAAGATTTTTCTCTTTCATAAATTATGAAGGGTTCCCGAAAATTAATTTACGTATTTTTGACTACTACCAGAGTACTGGAACTGCTCAAGTAATGAATCTGATTTCACCTCAGTTTTTAAGTAACTTTTTATGTTTTTGGCTCACGGAATCTTAGGCTTTAGTCTACCATGCAGACTTAGTGCTGGCGGACTTAGGTACTATCAAATACATGTTATTAAACATTTGAAAAAATATTATTTTGTTATTACTTACTATTTGAAATTTTTTAATCCTAGATAGATATTTAAATAAAGTCGAAAACTAGTTTTTATGTCCGACATGACTAATCATCCATTTCATTACAAGTAAACACTAATTACAACAGACAAACAATACAGAACCTCAGAATAAAGAAACATATATTCCTTCTTCATCTCAGTACGAAATATCAACAAAATCAACAAAAACTAAAAGTTACGTACTAGAGCTGCATAAACAAGAGCTTGTATTTCCAAATAAAGTCAAAAAAAGCAAAAGCGGTATCCTAAATTTCAGGGAATCCCCTTTCTTTGCGAATGTTATCAGCCCAAAATAAAATATGTGAAAAATGACTAGTAGGTAAGTCATTGCGTTATGTGTAAAGGTACGATACTATTTTTTAAAGTACCTAAACTGTTAAGTAATTAAGTAGGTTTCTAGATTTTTTTCCGTCCATCACAGGAAATGCTTGCATTCAACGCGCCTGCGCTGTAAATCTAGCACCTAATCTACCCTATCGCCAGAGAGTTTATGGTTTCCCAAAATTTGATGTTTTAATATCACGTTTGACATCACATCTTAGCGCTTATTTCCTAGACTTGTTCTGTGTTTGACATATTTAGGATAGACATACACAACTAACCTTCACCTAATTAAGCCAAGCATAAAAAACACCCATGAAACTACTTGTGGAGTCAGTTTAAGCGTGCTCACATGTGAAAATAATACCAATTTAATCCATTAAAAAAATAGTACAGTTTCAATATTGTTATTTTATGAGTTTAAGTCATTTTTGTTTTGTAGCATGTCTTTTCCCAGCTTTTGTAATTTTCTTGATTTTATAAATTCGGCATATGCTCAATTTGCAGCGCTGAACAAATCATGTAACTTAACAGCTAATTGAATCTAGCGCTTAAGCAAAAAAACACATAGGTACTGACCTATGTATATCTATGAATATTCTAAAATATTCGGCAAGTAAATGAAATACCTACTAGTCTTTTATTATTTTACATTTAAATTTCATAACAAATTTTAGGGGAATTCTTTACCTGAGTAATCAGTAGTGGTTTAAAAAAGCTTTTACGTATAGGTAGATGTTTTTTCAAATCTATCAATGAAACACAAAATAACCAAGTATGGCAACACCTTTTTAGCCCGGCGCGGCGCTACAGATCTCTTTGAAAATGCCGATAATCGAATTAAATCAGGCCAGTAGTGGACCATGTCCGAGTGTCAGACAGTGTTTAGTGATGTGATTTTTTGACCGCCGATGCGGTGGCTTAGTCCTTGAAGACAGCCACTGTAGAGTAGTGGAGACTGTCGCAAGAGATTAACAGCAACCATTTTGTAGTTTTACTATCAAAAGAAAATACAAAAGAAATTTGTAGTCTTTGTGTACTGTTGTGTTTAGTGGATTTACGCTTTTTGTGATCGACATGTGAGGGGTGTGAGATGCGTCTAGCAGGAGAAGAAAGAGTCTGTAAGTTATTTGTTAGTTTTAATACCTAAATAAAATTGAAGTTTGCATTTTCACGTGTCCAGCGCACGAATACGTAAAGCAGGTACTAGGCTCTCATAGATACAGAAGAGAGATTTTTATGCCGTGGCGCGTTAGTCGTATTTGATTAAAGTTAGGGTTGTGCAAAAAATAAAATGAGAAAAATGTTGATTTATTTTGTATGGAAATTAGTCAATTTACATAGTTTACAATTTCCAACTTCTGACATCGGCATAGTATTCATATGATACATGGTGCACACGTACGTAACGGGACTATACACCATTTACCAAACACCTTGTATATTATGTATTTAAGTAGTTTACGTATATATTATTATGTAATGTATGTAGTAAATGTTATAAAAGTATTTAAAGTATATATGTACTAGTATAATAGTATATTAAAAATTAGTAAAATTGTTGTCTATTTTACCTTTAGGTAGCCTTCATTTGGCACCATCAACTAAGCTTTCTGTTTGACCAATGGTTGACTGGCAGAGAATGCCTTTATGCATTAAGTCCTCCTTTTTTACATCGTATATTATAAAGTGTACAATAAAGAATAAATAAAAATAAATAAATGTTTAACACTACTATTCTTTGTTTTCAGCAAAGCCTACACAAATATTCACTACTTGCTCAACAAAGATGGCGATTGCCTGCTTATGTTTTTGGGATACATGCCCATATATAATGTATTTCGGTCGCTTTCTCGGGATGATAAGTGGGGCATGTACCTTAAGGATGTTGATAATTTTGTATCATCTTATCACGATACGCAGGTATGTTAAGTAAAGTTATTTTATCCCTTATATACAGGTGGCACAAATAGTAACGATAAAAACGAAAATTTAGATTCCTTACACAAAGATCTAAGCGAAACACCCCTATGTATGTTCAGCGATTTTTAGTAGTTTCCGAGATATGATTTTTTGAGTATTTTTTCAGTTTAATTCCTGGTTCTGCTTTATTAGTTTATTTTTTTTCAGAAAAATGTTTTTATGGTATTTTTACGATGTCTTCGTAATCACTAATAAATGGGCTGTTATAATATAAAATAACAAAATAACCAATAATTAACAATGTCTCCAGAAAACTCAAATCAATTATTAAAAAAATACGTTTCAGGTGAAGGATCTTATGAGCTAAAATGACAACTAAAAATAAAAAAGTGGTCAAAGAGACTTCTTATTGACTTTAAAAACTACTGTTAACACTAGACTTTTATTGATACTAGGAATAAACATCATTTTATAGGACTGTTTTTTGAGATTTTAATGATCAAAGGTGTGTAAATACAAAATCAGTGTAAATTAAGTTAATCCTATTTTACTTTATTAAACATCATTTTAATTTTTTTCTGACTAGATTGATTGAAAAACTACTTTCAAGTAAGTTATTGGTAAGTAAGAAAAGAGTCTAAAAGAGTTCGTTACTTAGTTGGTAGGTCCATTCGAGTTACCACCAAGACTCAACGGTCAAATGACAAACCAATTTTGTTAGAAGATGTGAATTTGACCCTCTGGATTAACATGATATATATATCTCTGAAAATCGCTGTACATAAGTGTAAGGCATCTAAATTTTCGTTTTTATCGTCACTATTTGGGCCACTCTGTATAATAATAAAACCTTGACTTTGCAAAGGCGTTTACCCTTAATAATTGGACCTAATTTACGGGGTTCTCATTGTGATCACTAACAGTAATATAATGCGTAACAAGTTGTTTGATGTCAATGCTATATTGAAACATACGTTACGCGTAACGTGTAATGTAATGTTACTGTCATATGTCTTAATTTTCCCAAGAATTTCACTGTCGGCGTTTTAGGAATTTTACGATCGTACATTTTTACTATTTTTAATATTGTTTAAAAGTAGCTAGGAATATCTTAAAAATATATAAAAGAACTAGCTAGTTATCGTGTTGAACCGTAAAGGTAGGTAAAGGGTTTTCAGAAATAGTAAAACACGACATTCAATTCTTTCACCAATTTTCATAAAGATAATTTAACAAATAACAGATATTCATACAAACTTCCCACCGTTAACCCTTTCCCTACCCTAGTGGATTAATTTTTCCAAATGCACTTCTTAATAGAAAGAAAGAAAAACATTTTATGTGAACAACACAACCTATACATAATAGAATAAAAAACGAAATGTTAACAATATTTACCTAATGTGAGTTGTGCGCCAAATAGGTTTCACACTCAGCATTACGCTGTGGCCAAATGGTCACAACACTGATTTTTAGTGAGAACCTTTCGTTAATAGATAGATAGATGGCATTATTTAAGTTTTTAACCCAAGGATTGGATAAGGAGAAGTACTTAACGTTTTAAATCGAACCCTACCCTATGCCATTATTGTGCATACGGTTGTAAACAGAAATACCGATCAGAACCATCTGGAACTATAGACTGTTGTTGTGTATTACTGTTATTAGTTTTTCGGGAAAACATCTGACAATTTTAAAGAAATCTTATTGTACTAAACTAGCTATTAGTGGAATGTATATCTATCCTATCCACTGGTTGGAAATAGGTACTATTAACAAGTTACAAATTTTGTAGTAATCTGTCTGTATTAAACTAGCTAGTAGTGAAATGTTTATCTATCCAATCCACCGGTTCGAAATACTTTTGATTATTGACAAATAATCAAATCAAATCAATATTTATTCAAAAAGGTTTCTAAGAACACTTTTGAATCATCAATACAATGTAAACAATGTTAATTTCTGCCAAAAAGAGCTGGCAAGAAGTTCTTTTTAAAAGTAATAATACAATACTTTGATAATTAGCTAAAGAGTATATAATATGTAACGAAACACTTACTAGGTAAAATAAGTTAGAAAGCTACTAATAACAAAGACAAACATGTTAATTATTAATTTTTGTTTTTAAGTAGCAAAGGGGGCGCAGCATGTGAAGCGTCAAATATCGTCAATCGAGTGAAGGAATTCAGATATTTAAGAGTACTTACTCCGATATTTAATAGTACTAGTGGCCTAATGCCATCATAATTATATTTTTGCACAATTATTATCCTAAATATTATAATTTTTAAATACATTTATTTGTAAAAAATACAATAAAAGAAATATTTCGCTTTCCGTGGGCACGATCAGTCGATGTTCATTTAAACATTTAACATTTAAAAAATTATATTTTTACATTAAAATAATTATTTTAATGCAAACAAATCAAATTTTTAACATGATTTGTACTCAAAATAATCTCAAAATATGCATCAATACTATATGTATTATATTTTTTCCTCTAATGCGCAACAAAAAAGTTGTCCAATATACGAAAATATGATTTTCATTTCAAATCAAATCACATCGAATTAACTAGAGCGTACAAACCTAATATGTGTGAACATATAACAAAATAACTTTTTTTTGCAACAAGTTTTCTATAAAGCATCCCAAAACTCGCTCAACATAATCAAACCTATGTCTTAAAATTTCCGAAAACACTATTAGCGAAGTTAATAATCATTGTAGTAAAGTTTTGCTACAGATATATAGCATTATTTTTTAAGGTTGATCTGATATACTGAAACCTTAGAAATCAGTGGATTTTCCAAAAAACATTGTAACAGTTTGGATTGACAAGTCTCGCTTAGATATTTCGATTATGGTGTTGGCAACATATATTATGTTGAAAAACACTATTGTCTTCTGTGCCAGAGTCAAAGTCAAAGTCAAAATGGTTTATTCAAATAAGGATTTTACAATCACTTTTGAATCGTCAAAGTTATAAAATATTATTTTTTGAACCCTCCCACCTTCCCGCCGGTTCACAATGTTGTTAATTTCTACCGAGAAGAATCCGGCAAGAAACTCGATAGTTACTCTTTTAAAAACACTATCAATAATACAAATAAACTAAAATACAATTAATGTTTTAAATAAAAAATTTTTAGTCGTACAATTTTATGTTATTTCCATTTTAATTTGGTTTACCTATGCATCCTGTAATTGAGCATCATCAGTCCCAAGGATTTTTATCATTTACATAGTCTGAAATATTGTAGTATGTCTTTTTACAAAGTACCTGCTTGATAAAAGATTTAAATTTACTTATTGATAGATTTTGAATTTTATTGGGAACTTTGTTGTAAAAGTGGAAGAGATTCTCAAAGTGGTCGACATAAACGAAAACTGATTTTAATTACTCGTACAAGTTCTTATTTGAATCTTCCAAGGTACTGTATAAGTTGTGTAACGTGTACCAACTTGTTATAAGAATGACTAATATTTTAATGTTGTTTTCAAAAAATAATTACCTACTTAAGTATTTTTGCGTAATTTGTATTAATAATTATTAGGATTTTTAAAATAATTTGCCTATGGTGGTCTGAGGTATCAGTTCATTTTAGAAAAGGGGTCTCAATACCTGTTCTATACGATGTAAACTGCTGTTAAGTTCATTTAAGGGACACGATTGCGTCGATGATGAAAATTATCGATGTGATCCGATGCTCGTAGCGGCTCTTTTATATGAACGTATGACAGCTTGAACCTACCAGTAGTTATGTGCTTATCTTAAAGATTAAGCCATGCATGTCTCAGTGCAAGTCGCAATAAGGTGATACCGCAAAGAGCTCAAAATATTAGTTTTGGTTCCTAAGAATTTACTCAGTTATAGATTAGAATTAGATTAGATTTTTCAGAATTAGATTTTTATGACAAGATAAAATTGTGTTTCACTTAAATAAATTGTCTTATACGTTAAAAAAATAGAGGCAAGAAAGAATACAAAGTTTGTTGTGCGCTTGTTATTACCTTGTAAACATGAGGCGTGAAGTCTATTCAATGTAGAATGTTTGTACTGTGTTATACAGAATTTATGACTTTTTAACTTGCCAGGAGTATGACATTGAACGCATTGAAGCAGTCAACAAAACGCACCTTATATAAGTACTAGGTTACGCATAGAATTAAGAACGAAATAAGAACTGACACAAATATATTAATAAACATCGACTGATGACGCCCTAGAAAGGCGAAATATTTTTGCTATATTTTTTATAAAAAAATGTACATAAAAATCATAACGTTTTTATTTTAAAAGTTACATATAAGTTCATTATTGATTTTTAACAACACAAAATAATGTTTAAGGACCCCGTAGATTACATTTCTAAAGTCATTTCAAATATTGGATTCAAGCATATTGATGTAAAATGTCAGCAAAAAACAGCAATATATGAAAGTATAGAAGAATTCAAAGGTGAGTCTTTACTTTCAACTAACATACCGAAAATACAAAATGCTAATTTTTATACCAAAAATCATCAAATGCATGATATCTGCAGTAACGCTGCCATCTCCACTGCCTACAACCAATATCCTTGCGTTACAATCCTTCCACATTATTTTCTTTGCGTAAGTGGTTGCTTAGCGTATAAAAAGCATGCGGTGTTATAAATCTGCTATTAAGTGGTGTTTGTACGCACATTTATTGTTTTTTTTAATACATGCCGCCCATACTGAACCAGAGTTTCCTTGTAAATTAATCTACATTTTCGCTTCGTTCGGTGCAGATAGGTGTGCGAGGTTTCATAACATTTTGTACAATGGATCTGAAATTCGACTCGCTTGGTGTGGTTAGTGCGGATACGTTGCTGCCTTTACATTTCAACAGAATAAGCCCTTGACTGTCAGTATAGGGCGGCTCATTGATGTCGCCGATGAGCAACATTTCTTTGACACTAAATCATCTACGATGCCATTTCTATGCTCCCTTTTCGAGTGTCACAGATAATCTGTTGGTCTTCAGTTGATGTCTTCAGGGTCTGCTATTGTATTAGTGACAATGATGTTTCTTTTATGATCTGTTTGAGTACCCATGTTGTTATTCCGTATTTTATGTACAACTTAGTGTTTCCTGATTATATCTGCCAAATCAAATTCACTAAGTCAATTAACAGAGTACAATTGGGTTATTTTCCCAGTTTTTGTAGTTTTATTTTCATCCAAGGCATCAAAGCTGCTGATTGTGTCATCCTTTGATATGTTTTTCATGACTAGGTCTTTAATTACATGGTAGGTGTTCCCTCGCTTCCAGGTGATACGGTTACAGAATACTTTCAGAAATGGCTGTGTTGACAGATCTTGTTATCCTGAAAAGAGCCTTCACCCCGTCGAATGCGATAGTAGTATAAAATAACTATTTCCATACGTATTCACCATCATCATCATATAAACATAAGCATCCTCCATGGGGATTATCCATCCTCCATTATCCTATCCTATCCTGCCTTTCACATCTTACCGATCACACTCATAAGGTCGCTGGTCTATCGGGCCGTCTGAAGTCTATGCTTTACCTTCAGTTACGTGGTCTCCACTATATTTATTTTTTAATATACTCTATATTCCATGCGTACTACTAGTTTTTCATACTTTAACATTGAGCAAAGATATTCGTAAAATAGCTACAAAATAAAAATACTTGTATATAGCTATTTCTCATAATTTCATTTATTTATTTTCCAGACTATAAAACGAGTCACGAAGTATTTTTCAATATAGGTTGAAACTTTTACCCAGTTTCAGTTGGGTATAATGGAATAACATTTTTTATTTTTTATATTTCAGGCTTGATAACGGCTATAAATGTATTCAAAATACCAAACTCGCTTTTTGATGACTTTTTAGAAGATTTTATAACGACAGTAAAAAACAACAAGGTGGCAGATATCAGCATTATAGAAATAAATGGATCACGTCAAGTTTTATTACATTATGATCTGCTTATAGTTTATGGAGTAAAGTAAAAGCCTCGGATCAACTGAATCTTTTTCTTTGCTTAAAAAAATGTCATTATGAAAAGGAAGTAATTTGTTAGAGCTAAATATGAGATATGCACTTATCTCACATTTAGCTTTACATATCACCTAGCCGATAAGTATGATTTTTTTTAAGATATTTTATTTATTTGATTTTATTGAACTGTTTTGTATAGTTTTTACAATGTTTTTTAATAAATTAGTAAATTAAAAAACCCTATTAAATAAACTATTATAAAATATGAATTTTGACTAAAATGTGGGTTTATGTTGACTATAATATACCTAATCAAGGTTTACGGAATATTGAGTAGAATAATCAAGTGACTGATCCAGCACCTCGATTGCCTTACTTCTATGAGAATGGAATAGTACATTTGAAAACTGATACAAGTGAGCTTAGTTGGTTATTACACATGAGAAAGGATGCAAACAGACGCAAGTGATTATAGCCCACAAGTGCCATAGGATTACACACGTGCGCCTATAAAAATGAATAAACCATCAATCACCATCAGCAACACATTGATGACTTACATCCTACAAATATTATAAATGTAAACGTTTGTATGTCTGTATGGATATTTGTTACTTAATCACGCTTCAACCACTGGACCGATTGGAATAAAACTTGGCATACATATAGGTTAGGTCCTGGAATAGCATATAGGCTACTTTTTATTCCTAAAAATTCAAAAGTTCCTGCGGGAATAACTATAACAGAGTTAAACGAACTATTGCTGCACCTATAGCATGCTATAGCAATTCATTGGTATAACTAATTAATTAATTAGTTGGAGTATAATTAAGCCGGGCGGGGCCACTGGAAAAGTCTAGTAATAAATATTTGTTGAAAATGGCGCTCGTGGAAGTTAATGCATTGGCCAGCGCTAGCGACCAAACAGCCAGTCTTTTTTTTTGCAAAGATTAGAAAAAATACCAATACAAAGGCAATAAGCAATTTTTTTACAATTTAGGTGGCAAACAAGCTTGTGGTCCGCCTGGTGGTAAGCGGTCATCGCAGCCAATGGATGCTTGCAACACCTGGGGCATCACTTGCGCGTTACCGACCCTTCAATAATCTAATAACTTCTTTTTTTAAGAACCCCATACTGTAGTCGTTAGAGAAAACCTCCTAGAGCGCATTTCACAAGCTAAGCGTTCGCGGGTGTGAATTCCTTGTGGATGGCAAGCGGTGCGATGGTAGAAAGTAGCCGTTGGCATTATTTAAAACAATTCCTCAAAACACATCCACATCAAAGTCTCTCCTCAGACTTAAGGGTTCGATACAGCTTGTGAGTTTGGGATCGCCGACTATTCTCACTCAATTAATAATTTTAATTTCCTCTTTGGAGAAAAAAGGATTTAAAAAAAAAAAATTGCTTCTACTAAAATATGTAACTGGTTGTAAGCTATTTTTCAAACGTTTTTTATTGTTTCTAGTATAAACTTCCCGAGTTGTAGATAGAAGATAAAAACAGTCACTTTTAGTAGATGTACATATCTACAACTCTGTTATCACTTTTAAAAATGGATCTATTGAGAAAATAATATCTCAATAGATCCATTATGGATCTGGACAATGGATCTAGTGAGAATGATCCCTAGAAACTATAAGAAATTTTCCAAAAAAAGCACATTTTTGTAATTCGCATTGTACAAAGAGGAAATCATAAATGGGCATTGGCGGCACTAGTGGAAGTCAGGAACCCTCTTTTAGGTATTAGACAATAAAGTTCACATATTTACCACAGACGGTGCTGTTCAAAATTAGTACGAGTTGTATAGATTTTCCGTTCTATTTTAGAAATATTTTTCTGCAACACGCTGTTAGCAAGTACATAAAGCATCTATACGAAGACGTTTTCTCAACTGTTCTTTTTAGATATGTATGTTGTATGAAGGTTCTTTCCGAGCAGGTGTAGTGTAAAGTAAAAAGCACTTGTGTATTATTACTAGCATTATGAACCTAAAAGCGGCGCAGTAAAAGCTACTTTATGAGCAATTGGCGTGAGCCCATTCTTACGCGCGGGCCAACATTCAAAACATAAATCTTTCTATTATCCATCGCCTGACATATATAATATATGTAATTTCCCCTCTTACATATAACGTAGCAAAGCGTCGCTTCGCGGTCACATTTCCGCTTCTGTCGAAAACACGACAATATGATTATCTCATAATGAGATAAACTCAGAGAGTCCGCCAAGTCGGTACGCTTGTTCTAAGCCACGCGTCCATAAACACGGCAGACTTAAGTAAAAGAATAGAAGCGGAGGATTGTGTTTAAGAGAAGAATCCTGAAAGTTGGGTAGGAAATAGGTAAACAGAAAAGCTTCTATAGGGATGGTATAGTGCCAGAAATACACAAATTTCCAAGCAAACTTAAAGTTGTTGAGAAAGAGCCGTGACCTTCTGAATCCTGAAGATAATTTCGAAAAAAAAAGCTCATATCAGTCCACGTAAAGTTCTGTCGCTGTTGTTGAAAGTCTTCGGCAGTGCAGTTTTAAAGACTATCCTCGATAAACAGACAATTTTTTTCAGGGTGTATAGGTTTTGGTAACGAGGTGACTTTAAGTCTAGACAGTTATGAAATAACATACAGACAGTTCCATTTAATTTATTGGCATATATTTATCGTAATTTGAACACATTTTTCAACACCGTTTAACAATAATTTTGACCTAATATCACAATATTAAATGTGCGCACAATGTTTTATTAATAAAAAAACCATATCCCACTTTAGTAGAATATCTATATCTAATATTAAATATGTACGTTTTACAATATCATCCTACTACGTTCCTACATTTCCCTATTTAAAACAATAATATTTTCTACAATTCTTTATGTAAATTTAACAATAAGTTTTTATTGAAACCATGCAGTGTTTAAACATACACCTAATATTTTTTAAGGAATTAATTACTTACCGATGTCTTGAGAACATTTTCTCTTTTTGTCTTTTCTAGATCATTGTGAACTTATATTTTGTGATTTAGCTTTCAGATATGTTTCTATCTGCAATTCAGTACTTTCTATTTTATAAATATACCATAATACCTTTTAAATTTATCAGTCAGCCAGAGAAGTCCTGACAAGAGTTACGCATATCTTTTAATATTTAATGTAAAATATTGCAATTTTGATAAATTTATTTATCAATTGAATATAAAAGCTTATCTACATACCTTTCATGGTCACAAGTAGGCAATGATCTATTTCTATCTTAGACCATTTTGATGTAGATCAAACCATTAGCTACCTAAATAAATATTAAACAACAAATCCTATATTATCGAAGAACTATTATGTTTATTAAATCTTGAGCTTTTATATATAAAACTCGAGAGGTTAAATTGTCTTTGAAACAACACTTGGCTGAAACTTAAAACTAATTTATATTTTAGGGCACTATTTGTTAAATCTCAATATTCCATTCAATTTCAACCACAATAAGTTACGTGATAAAAGTTTTAAACGAGTGTGTTGCTAGTGGCAAATTTATTCAAAGAAAAGTTTTACATGAGTCAGTGTTGCTTGCATCAAATTTATTGACAGTATATTTTTCTGCACATAAACGATAGCACGCAGAACTCCCAGCAACAGTATTATCTATAACAAATTCTGTGGGATACATACATAGGTCTATCTATAAATTTATTTTATTTACAATGCTTTCTACATAATGTTCTAAACGACAAATATTGTGAATTTGTTATCAGACATTTTGACTGATAATTGTTAACGTTAAAATTATGACGTAATTTTACGATAGTCGGATTATGCGGGCCGTGTGCCTGTTTGCCACCTTAGTGGTATAAAAAAAAAATGCACTCCATTTTTTGCTTAACCGAATTTTGAGGGGCGGTCAGCCTTGTTAATTGTTAAGGTTAGATGGTGCAATATAGTCTAAATGAAATTGAATTTAGTCACTGTCAATGTTGTATTTCTTTCTTTACTAGCGTAAACTTCCACTTTACTTGTTTCCCACTTAATGCAAACTATACATTACTTTTTTATTTACTATGTACTACTATTTACTATTTATACGTATATTATGTAGTACCTTCAATGGTAAAATAATTAAATAGGTAAATAAAAAGAAACTAGTGATGTCTTTTCAGGTTTAAAAAATCCTCAAACGTCTACCTTAAATATCTACATACATATAAGGGCAAGATCTTTAATAACAAAACAAAATCATATACATATCTGTACATAAATAGAATATATATATGAATAGGTAGGTACTAGGTACCTATTGTCAAGTCAATTTGTGTTCAAGTTGTCAGAATTTAAATAAAACCCACAAGTTTTTTTATATATCAGGATTAATTTTCAGTGTCTAAAACTACTTTATTGAAGCGTGGATGTATATAGTCGATATATGCATATGTGATAAACAATATTAATTAACATTAACTTATAGCCTAGTGTGTATTGTGAAGGTAGCGATCGTAGAAACGATCAAATGCTGCAGATTGTTTGGTAAGGTTACATGAAAACTATCTTTTTTATCTGGTCGGGTAGGTACCAGCGTTTCTACGATCTATCGCCACTGTGCTCACTCGTCTAGAGCTACAGAAGGGTATTTTTGAATTGCAAATTTAGCAACGGCGATTGTTCCAAAAAGAAGTGTCATTTGAATTAATTTTCTTTCGAAGGGGAATGCACATGTTTATGACAAACAACTGCAAAATGTGTGAAAATTGCAGACTAAAGAAACAGAGCTAAGTCGTCTTAAACTACACACATCATTCGACACTTAATATAAAACTATTTAGATTCTTTAACTGTTTTGTGTTTTCTATTTTTCGGATACAGTCCGTCCATTCCTTTGCCGAATGGCGAGTGTGAATTTGTTGTCAAATAGTAAGATCCACTGGCTCTGTAATGAATAAAACGATTAATTAGTTTTTCCCAAACAAGTGCCAATTTCACACAAGATTATATAATTGTAATCTAATCTATATTTAATGTATACAAGCATATTTTATTTGTATGTGACGTCATGGTTTTTATACTCCGAAAGGGTTCACCAGTGGCTGGACACTCACTCACACAACGGTGTGCAGGACAGCCACGTTTTATCAACCACTTTAGTCCTGCGAGAGCTGTAAGCCCATTGCCGTAACACTGCCTCTGACACAACAGTTTATCGGGACTAAAGTAGTTTTAAATATGTATTTATATCACTATAAATACTAGAATTTTACAAAATGCTAAAATAAAAAACCGCTGATATTAGTGCAACAAGTGGAAAAAAAGGGAATTTAATTTGAGGGAATAAGTTGGATCCTGAGAGCAGCGAAGGATTCTAGAGTAGAATCCTGAGCGGAGGGAGGGTTACACAGGACCGAGATGATTTTTTTTTCGCGTGCTGTATACTCTAATTTTTAACATTGACTGCGAAAAAATAAAATGTACTATTATCACATTTTGGTATATGGTATTTGAGTAGTAGAGTGATAAATATTTAGTAGTTTATCAGAATTAAACCGTAGTAATTGCATATTACAGTGCGACATACTTTTCTGACCTTAAGTGTTTTGTCGCTAGTGTCGTTCTCAAAATGGTGACTGTAGTTTTAATTTTGGACCTCCAGGTCAGAAGAGTTTGTCGCACTATAACTTCAAAAAGACCGGGTCAGCAGTGTGATACAGTCGGTTCGGTGATTCTAAAGTTGTCAGTCAATGCAATCTTTAGTGTCACGTAATTCACAATAGTAATGACAAATGGCGCTTGTTTTTTCAAGTATAAAGGAGTAGAATTGTAAATTTTTTTTACCCGCCCAAAGAAGGAATATGTTATTAAAATATTAGGTCTTCCCAGACAGCGCAAACTGTTTAACTACAATTTAAAACAGACTGTCTCAAAAAATAGAAAATTATTCTGAAGATCTTACTTTGTATCACAGTCTATTCCCATATAAATAAATCCTGATTCAGGACTGGGATTATCTTTGAATTTTTGATATGAAGTCGCTGGTGAAGCGGGAAAAGCGTGTGGGTTCAGTACAGATTCAGCATAGAATCTCCACGATCGCCAGTGGCTGCACAAATCTGTAATTCAAACGACACAACTTGAGTTGCAGCCAATTAAAAATATGTTGTTTAATTTACACAATATTATTTAGAAACAAGGATTCAAAGCCTAGTGTGGGTTAAAAAAATGATTTTCCCTAAAAGTCCTACCTAGGTATTTAGTCTACTGCGTCAACCCATTAGCAGGTGTTCTTCTTATAGTAATTTATAATTCTTATAGTTATTAGATTTCTGAAGGGTCGGCAACGCGCGAGTGATACCCCTGGTGTTGCAAGCGTCCATAGGCTACGGTGACCGCTTACCATCAGGCCGTAAGCTGGTTTGCCACCTTAGTGGTACAAAAAAAAAACTACTTTTTGGTATACCTACTAATATCACAAATCTAAAGATTTTGTTGTTTTTGTTTGAACGCGTTAACTTCTAGTACCACCAATGAGGGCCAACATCGAAAAAGGGGGCAGCACTGAGACATGAGATAAATGAAGATTTAAACCAATCACAGGCCAGTATGTCAGCTTGTTGTAAATGTCACCCTGTGATTGGTTTAAATGTACCTCACCCCATAGTGCTGACCTCTGGTGAACGGTAAAATGTTAGCCCTCAAAAAAAATTATTTTGCATTGTATAGCTCAATTCTTGAGGAAGGTTATAGACTATTTAACATTAGGCTACGATCCGAGCAAGAGGAAAAAAAGAGAAAGAGCGCTAAGTGAAAACGAAGTAATAACGGGGACGAGCGATCCGACAGGGGACGGCAGCATCGGAAAGAGCAGAGCAACGTCTGCCAGGTAAATAACAATGGCCATTTTAACCTGGATAAAACGATAACCGAGTCTTAGAGACCGGGAAATAGAACTCCGTGAATGTGAGTAGATAATCACATAGTATAAAAATGTGATTATCTATCAAGCCACTATCTCATTATTTTTAAGTAAGGAAAACATTTTTCGGTTGTAAGAAAAAACAACTTAATGAGTAAGTAAAAGTGCTAGTTAAGTAAAGTAAAGTAAAGTGCTATTGCTACCTTTATTATTTTTGAAAGGAAGATAATTATTGAACTTATTAGTATAAGTAGTTCTCTTAGAATAATTTGAAGAGACATAACCTAAAATCTTAAATATTATCATATACTTTACTTTTCCCAACTTTTTTTTAATAGTCTTAGCTAGTTTTTTTTTATTCTACAGGTGAACAAAATGTGATATAAGCCACGTACAGATTACTACAATCACGTACAGAGTGCCCATCGCTTTTTTTTTTGATAAAATTGTATTGTTTACACAGACTATCACGTTACGCAGCGGCGAGGCGTTCAAACGGTTAAATTAGTTTAATATTTTAAATGTTTGTTTTTACCCTAAATGTTGCTGTTTTCTTTAGAGATTGATAAAAAATAATATGCGTATACCCTTATAGCACAAAGTTTATATAGGAACTATAGCCTGTTCCTATCGTTTCACTTTTCAGAAGAACGGAACAAAGACAGAGTTACCGGTTGCAAAAAGATACTACTTGCACAAGATTACATGACCGTGAAACTGTTTTTATATTTTTTAACATGTAGGTACTTCTTCATAAAAGGTGACTTTCCTTTTTATTTAATTAAAAATAAAGCTACTTGAAAAATCTAATAAAACAAGAAACAAGTCCCTAATAATGCCATCGAAAGCAAATAAAAAATCTACTATCTTTGTTGCAAATTTTTGGCATTCGACAGCAGAGTAAAGTGGAAACTTCTATCAATAAATTAAAATACTGGATGAATTATTATATTAAAGCCAAAGTTGTCAAAATCAGGTTGAGGGTATAAAAATACGTAAAGATAAACTAAGTCCTGTGTCAAATCATTTTTAAAATAAGCAAAACCGAACAAAAATCCAGATCTCCATTTCCATTCCATTCCCAAGCCATATTTGACTTTAAACATACAAACAACACTTAAGCACATATGTACCTGATTAAAATTTAAAACCTAAATGCAAAACATCTGATATATACTTCTATACGCGGGGTCCCAATATAAGAAAGGATTAGGGATTAAGAAACATGGTGCATTAGGATATTCCATCGGCTAGCGTCTAGTGCTACCTATTCATGTGAGTAATGCCATAGTAAAACCAAAGAAGTAGGTAATTTTTATAGAACGGTACAGAATAAGGCTTGTATGTTGTGCTCCCTGTACATACGTACTTATACCATGACAATAGCAATGTGATGACGGCAGCGTGAACCTGTCTCAGTGCTATGTCCGATCAGTGATTATCCATACTAATATAATAAATGCGAAAGTAACTGTCTGTCTGTCTGTCTGTGTCTTACATCTTCACGCCTTAACCGCTGAAATAATTTGGATGAAATTTTGTATGGAGATAGTTTGCGTGCCGGGTAAGGACAAAGGATTGTTTTTATCCCGAAAAACTCAAAAGTCCCCGCAGGAATAACCATAACCGAGCTTAAACGAGCTAAAGCTTTCTATAGCAAACTTCCTTTGTATAATTAAGGAATCAACTAAGAAGTTCTACGCCGATTTCCAAATTTAGGGCGGTCCGAGCAAAATTCATTTATTACCAGCTATCCCATAACTTAATATCATAAATGCAAATGTTTGATTTTTGGTTGTATGTTACTTAATCACGCTTCAGCACTGACTGAATAGATCGGGGACCACTGATCTGATTTAAATGTAAATTGGTATGGAGATAGATTCAGTCCCGTGGAAGGACATAGGCTATTTTCCATATCAGAAAATTCAAAAGTTTCCGTGGGAATAACTATAACGTATGTTAATTAATCCTACCTAAACGAAAAATCGAATTAAGCTGAACTTTAAACAGAGACAGTTGAAGATATGGGGAAGGATAAAGGCTACTTTTATCCCGGAAAATTCAAAAGTTCCCGCGGGAGTAACTATAGCTGCAAATATAGTTTGCTATAACATACTTCTTTAGTATAATTAGGGCGTTGTCGTAAGAGTCCCACGCAGATAACTAAATTTAGGGCGGGCGGAGCCGCTGGTAAAATCTAGTTGTACCTTAAATCTAATCTAATGATGGAGCGCAAACGTGGCCAGAGGAACTTCTCCATTACGCAACGAAACCCCGCCGTTGGGCTCGTTAAATTATATATAGCCCTAGGTGTCCTTTCGTCTAAAAAAACTTTTTCCCAAGTATTTAAATTTTTTTTTTAATTTAACAGCCTACGTTAATAGTTGATATAGAGTGAAGTCAAAATGGTTAACGTAAACGCTTACTGGTGACGTAAGCTGCATGAGTCAAGGCTGCGCCAAGACCATGCTTAGCCATGACACGCATATGCCAATTGGATCGATTGATCTATTTACTCATATACTGTACAAATATGCCTTCATCACGCGATCGAAGACATAGTACTTACTATCTTTCGATGCCAACTACAACTATAGAAAACTATATAAACAATAGATACTTTTTCTTTTTCGGATTTTTCTATACCTTAATTAACCCGTATGTTCAATTAATTTTTGCGAGTTGGTGCACGGCAGGCTTTCGATTTTTAGACGATACACACAAAAAGCACAATTCTGTTATACCTATTAATAAACTAGCACTTCTCCAAAAGACAAACGAGTTTACATTTATATAAATACAATTTTTAGGTATACCTACATACTCTTGGAATACCCATCTCACCAATATGCTCAAGCGTGCTTTTCTGCCCTCCACAAGCTCCTTTAGTTTCGTGTAAAATCAAAGGAACGATACCTACGAAAATACTTACTCTCATCGGAAAGAGGTATTGGAGCAAACCGAGGGCATCCAGGTTGGATGCTCTTTCCACCGTTAGGCCAGAAATCAACTGTACTCGTGCTCACTGGCGCCCCATATCCACCAGCATCGGTGTGAATGCAGTCTACAAATTCTGCGTCTCTCGCGGTCACGTGTTCTAGCATAAGACCGTCTGGATAGAACCCTGGGAATGCTGGATCGAGAGCTGTTAGCCTAAAATTTAAATAAATATTTCTAACAATATTGCCTACACACATAAAGCTCTAGGGAGAAAAATATGTGAAACCTAAACGCGAAAAGGGTTCCGTATAAATGTAAAAGTTTGTATGTCTGGATGGATGTTTGTTACTCAATACACTTTAACCACTGGACGCATCGGGATGAAACTTGGCATTCACATAGGTTAGCATATAATAGCACCTGAAATAGCATATAGGCTACTTTCTATCCTGAAAAATTAAAAAGTTCCCGCGGTAATAACTATAACAGAGTTTAAAGAACAATAGATGTAGCTATAGCTTGCTATAGCAAACTTCATTAGAATAATTATATTAAGGAGATAATTTAGGAGTTCCACGCCGATAACCGAATTCAGGGCAGGCGGAGCTTCTGGAAAAGACTAGTAGTGTTATAGTTTTGTTTAGACTGACCGTCTACAACTATTTGTATGACAGCCTTACAAATGTGCCGTCTTTGCATCGATGCTGATATATTTTCCACAGATAAGTAAAGAGATTAATTCACTGCTACGCAATCACAGGAACAATTTTTTTTTTGTTATGATATATAAAAAAAATATTCAAAAACTACACGTTTAAGCATTGATATTAACTTGAAACGCCAGTAAATTTATATTTGTTCCCCACAAATACTTATACTATTTTAACTAATAAGGCGACATAAAAAATGCTATGTGCACTAGGAGACGAAATTTCGTGTTGCTCCAATGTCTATCATGCACAATATTTTAAAAGATTTTCTATCTATTATATAAATCTCTTAATATCTTAAAAGAACATCTCTAGTCTATTCGACGGAAGATTCTCAAACGTACCTTTTCACAGTCTTATGATACTTATTTCTCAGCTCTCTTGCTGTATACCCTCCAACATGGCTACCAAGTGAGTGCCCTATAAGATGTAATTTTTCCAGAAGTAGGCCGGAAGATAATAGTTTATTCAATTGTTCTGCAGCCGCCATTCCTACCTAGAAATTAAGGAAATTAATAATTAATAACAATGCAGGTGAAATACATTAAGAAGTTAAAAAACAATATTTTACTTATGCCACTAAGGTGGCAAACAAGCTTACGGTCCGCCTGATGGTAAGCGGTCACCGTAGCCTATGGACACTTGTTACACCTGTGGTATCACTCGCGCGTTGCCGACCCTTCAAAAGTCCAATAACTTCTTTTTTGAAGAACCCCCTACTGTAATCCTTACAGAAAACCTTGGCATTCATTCCACAACCCAAGCGTCCGCGGGAGGAAGTTTCTCCGAAACATTTCGGTTCTAAAGTGTGAGAATGAATTACCTGCCAATGGCGAGCGGTGCGATGGTAGAAAGAAGCCGTGGACATCATTCGAACAATTACAAAACAATGTGAACGATGAATACTTTTATAACATAAATTATTAAACAGTATCTAAGTATAACCTAATAAAAAACAGCAATAAATGCAGGCATATTTGCGAAAAAATCAGAATTATAGATTTAAGGTAGCTTTGGTACTTAGATATGCTGTAAAACCTTCAAAATAAATAGGTGTTTTGACATGACTTTAGTATTGGATTGTCTCTATATGTGCTATAATAACTGTCGCTTTATTGAGATTGTGAAGTGTCTGTATAACGCAGCTATCGTGTTTATCAGAAGACAAGATATAAGCAAGAAATCAAAGATCTGAAGGTGGACACGGATAAAAAGAAGGTAATGTTAAATGTCTATGTCTCGTGTCCCTACCGATTGTTGTTAGGAATGCTATTCTCGAAGTTGTTGAATAAAAGTACTTAGGGCAAGTATAGCAGCTATGGAAGTCCTACTTTGACAAAGAATTGAATCAAAGAATCCAACTCGGCTGGGCAGCGTCAGAGAAATTGAGTAATAAATTATTGTCTACAATACCCTAGTGCTTAAAGCCCCGAAGTCTTTTTAAGTGTGTTACGGTATAGAAATATAGTCTGTAATAGTACATGTTTTTACCATATATTTTTATTTATTTACTCACAAATGTGACGAAAAACATTGGGTGTAACAGGGGCAGTACATAATTACGAATTCGAGTCATCGAAGCCTACGGCCTTAGGCTTCTAAATAGCCTCTCGTTAGTAATTTTCTCCTTACCACCCTTAATACACATCATAGGTACTATTGTTTGAAATCGCATAGCGAGCTAAGGTAAGAGGATTTTAAGTAGCTGTGATTAGTATTTATATGCGCGATATAATCCGCTCTCTGCAAACGTAAACGACGAACGAACGAACGTTAAACAAGATTTTGGTTTTTCATACAAATGTTCTCAAATAGGTACTTAATAATATGAAAATTTAACAGGATTTTGGAAAACCACAGACACATATTCGGGTTTCGATCAAGTCTACAACATTCTATTGTTTTTGATTAGTAAATGTCATAAGTAGTCAAGTTTCTTTATATAAAAGATGCTATGCCTCCGCACAGCAGGGAAAATATTCTCTTGACCAGTTAAAATGGCGACGGCCAGTCTAACCATATCGATCGTCGATAACCGACGAGATAGAAAGTTTCTCGAGTCTCGACCTCGAACCAGTTGGACAGAAGACGTGGTTAGAAATGTGATTAGAGTACAGAAAGCAATTGGATTCAGGCGCTCTATAGCAAGCGCTGTGAGACTTGAAACGTATGCCTACGTTCACCAATATATGTCTGCCGGCTAACAAAATGATACATATATATGCATTTTGCTCTTACATGCACAGTACCCGTTATTTTGTTCTAGTTGAGCTTTGCATTTTTACTTTACCATTTATTAGGTTTTATTTCATTAATTTAATTACTACATTGGAAGGTTTATACTAAAAGGAAAAAGTCGACGTCTAGGTGTTTTTCATTAAAAATCAAAACAGTTCTTAAATTTTTCCTTTTTTGCCTGTCTTTGTGTTTTTATGGCACAAAAAACCACTATGTATATTAAAATTTTGTTTTTGTGTAGCTAGCTTGAATATGGTGGTACAACATAGGCAACTATGTATTTCGGACTTGTAACTAGGTTTTTTGTACATATTATTTCATCACCAAATAGGACTGATTTTGGTGCGACCTTGACTGACGAGTACCTTCTACTACTTAGTAATGTAATTATGTAATAAATTCTTTATTGCACATAAAAAAATTAAAAGTAGATCATCATTTGATTCGTAGAATACAATTTAGGTGGTCTTATCGCCACTAAGCGATTTCTTTTAGACAACCTTTGGTTAGAGGAAATCTAGGAGAATACGATTGCAACTTGAAACCAGAAAGTAATGTAAATACAAATAAGTGTGTTACTATAATAATAGATATGAATAAGACATAAAACACGTTAAATACAGTATGAAAACACCACTAAAATTACTACATATTAAATACAGTATGAAAAAAAATATAAGTATACTTACATAATACCTACTACTTTGACGTACACGAAATAAACTTAACAAAATAAAATGTCTTATTCGTAAAATAATAAATATGAATGTGTCCGATGGTAACCTTTAACAGGAGTATTGAAGCAGTGTATGCTGGGCTTTTCTGATAGTGAGGTTAGAAAAGGAGGAAAATAGTTTTATAGATTTAACTGTAAAGGAATCGTTATAAAACTGAAAGGAATGTGAAGGAATGTTTAGGGATAGATTAGTAGAAGTACATATGTTTTTTTCTAATTACGGTCTACTGTTGTTGGCCGCAGATGGCCTTTACAAGTCTAGCCCATATGGAGTACCGCTTACATCTCCGTGCGGGTGTCCCGAGAATTTAAGCCATGTTCTAGTTCTTTGAGCCTTTTTAAAAAGGTATGACAACAAAAAAAAAGTTAACCTTCTTAGTGTTTCTTGCAGCGTTGACTAAATAAGATCCATGAGCCATATTTGACCAGTCCAGAAGAACTACATTGGTACCAGGTCTGCCTTGTAAGTAAGCATTCACCATGACCTGAAAATAAGGGTATTTAACGTATTATTTTATAGTATTCGATTCAGGTCCCACTGAACTAAACAATTGTAACATTCATACTGCGCGTATGTGTATTGACTGTTTGTTTTACGAATCTGTTTATGACAAATTCTGTGTTTAATAGTTTGTTTCAAGTGACGCATAAACTCGACACTACGTCGCATTGCTGCAAATACAGAAGTGCAGAAGCAAACTGGTTGCTCAAACAAAGTTTTAAAATCAATTCTGTGACATTTTCATTACTTTCTACATGTCGCAGTAAGATGGTTGTAACTGTGATGTATGTAGTTATATCCCTAGGAATATAGCTATATATCGTAATATAGTTATATAAAAGCGGTGTATAACTGTTTTACTAGGAATATAACTATGATACTAGCACGATTTAGTTATATAACTGCCCTAATAGACTAAACGAGTGAAATAAGTATATATTTTTTTATTTGCACAACTGTAAAAAAAGTTATTTGATTGGATCGTTTTTATTTAAAATGTAACAACAACAACACAACAACTATAACAGGGACTTGTCAATATTGTTGGTGCACGCAGATCACGGCGGCCTCATTCGTGCGTGCCTTTATAGGTCGCATAGCGGTGACACGGGACGTAGCTCTACTCTTCACGCGCCTGAGTTTGGCCAGAGACAAAACTCCTGCTCGCTCGCCTACGAAACGCTATCGTCTCTTGAGGCATCTTAATCGACGAGCAGTTCGGCTTCCGCGCCAAACACTCGTACGTCCACTAAGTCCTTCGCATCACGGAACATATTCTCACTGGCTTCCAACCAGACATAAGATAAAACATTACAGTTTCCTGGAGGAGGTAGTTGTCAACTAGTGGCTGGATACAAACTCGTATCGTAATGTGGGGGACACCCTCTTTACAACAACCCCCTTAGTCCAGCTTGACAGGTGGTGTGAGCCTATCGCCGCAGCTATGCTTCTGATGCAAGTAACCTAAGCTATCTGGTAGTTTTATATAATGCTACAAGTCGTAACTCTTTACATAAAGTAAAAAGGATAGAATACATCATACCTGGACACTCTCCTGCTGAGCTGTTTCAATATAACCGTGCATATAGAGTACTGTAACACTGTTCTGGTCAAAACCTTTGATCTCCAACAGCTTTTCTGATTGATTGAGAGGAATATCCACATATTCTTCAAATGTGCTTCTGGAAAATATAAACTTATTTTAAACCATTGCAAGGAAGGATTTTTATATTATTTTTTTTTCATTAAAATAATAATGATAATGTACCATCTCTATAGATTCTGCCAAGCCTCAGCCGTTGTACGCTTCATTGCAGGCCTGTGCCTTTCTTTGTAGAAGGAGGCTTAGGCAATAGTGTACTGAACTGGCCTTGTGCGAATTAACAGATGTTTGTCGAGCTTTTGGCCACTCGACTGTCAGATTTTTTAAGGCAATAATATTGCTTCTGACTGAGCCAAACGACTGCTGTCAACAGCCTTTGACGCATAAACCTATGACCCTCTTATAAAAACATAACATATAAAAAACAAAAACCACTAAACTGGTCACAAAAATCACTTAACCAAGCTGATATTCCAAACGATGTACGTTTAAAATTCGTAGTAAGAATTATTAATGAGAAGGACACTTCGAACTCGATAAATTGACAGAAACATTTCAAACCGGAACTGGAGTCGAGCTGTCTTATATTTATTCCTACATCTGTTGAGATATCACAAATTTTATTTTATTTGGTTAACATCACTTGTTAGCTATTTTATTTGTAACTTTTGATTAATAAACAGTTTTCGTTAGCACTTTAAAACTTTAACGTCCTTAAAAGTAGGTAATGAATGATTTATCGTTAAGATAATGAGTATTTTAAAGTTATGGCGGTCTAGTTTCAGATACTTGCTTTCGTAAGGTATTTAATCCATACTAATATTATAAATGCAAAAGCAACTGTCTGTCTGTCTGTCTGTTCCTTTTACCTTTTCACGCTTAAACCGCATTACCAATTAAGATGAAATTGAGCATGGAGATAGTTTGAGTCTCGAGAAAGAACATAGGCTACTTGAAAACGTTGGGGTTTTTTTTATACTTTACGAGTTGCCGTTGAAATCCTACATCGATAACGGAATTCAGGGCGGGTGGAACCGCGAGCAAATTGGCGTAAAGATAGTTTGAGTCACAGGAAAAGTACGAAGGCTACTTGAAAATGTCAAGTGTAAGTAGGATTTTTATGTATAATTAAGGAGCTACCTTTGAAATTCAAGAACTGAATTTAGAGCGGGTGGAACCGCGGGCAGAAGCTGGTTATTTATAAATAAATGTAATAGATTTCAAGTTTACGAATATTATTATTTATATATTAATAGTAAAAAAGAAGCATATATTATAGTTGCTTCGTTCCGTAGTCAACAAGGAACCCTAAATCGTCTATCCTATTGTGTGGGGTGTCGTTGGATAGGTCGTTCAAAAATATTGAGGGTGTGTGAAAACCATTTTTCGATTCTGATATCCGTTTGCGAAACTTTCCCCTCTCCTGCCTGCAAAATGGTAGTTTTTGCATAGGTACGTGAAAAAACTCAGGGCAATACTATATAAAAAAAAAGTTAAGAAAAAGTTTACAAGTTAAGGAGTAATAGCCGACCAACTTATATAAAATGTACTTGTAACTGGCAACAATGCTCGTGGCCGAAATCGCACTTGGCCGGTTTTTTTTCTACACAAGAGAGCTTGGAAGGAGCGCAAAGTAGCCCCTTAACAGACCGTATTGGATTATATACTAAAAAACGCAGCAAACACTGATTGTGGGACAACAAATATTTTTTAGATAGTAAGTAATAGATGTCACTTAGTATAGCTAATTTGGCAAGGAGTTGGCGTAGGTACCTATACTACGCCGTGAACCGAATTTAGTATGGGCGGAGCCGCAGGGAAAAGGTAGTCTATCAATAAAATTAACTTACCCGTTGTAAAAACGAAGAAAAATGTCTTCTACGACGTTGTTTCTGTCAGGCAATATTCCTGAAAAGAAAAAGATTCTAATAAATTACAACAAAGTATATTTGCTGATTACTTAGAACGTTTATCAAAACAATGTTGCAAGGTTTTTGCAACTCTTGAGACTGTAGATTTTAAATGGGCATAAAAATTAACACCTTATTCTTAACTGTCCTTGGATTCGATCGATAATATTGCATCTTTATTTTTTAGATTGGATATTTTAAATTGAGGTACACTTTACAAAAAAGGATATAGCTCGAAACACAAAAAAGGAAGACACATAGGAGTTTTTTTTACGGCACTACAGTACTAAAGCAGCACACAAACATACGGTCCGCTTGATGTTAAGCGGTCACCGTATCCTATGGACGCTGGCAACACCCGGGACATTACTCGCGCAAAGAAGACCCTTCATAAAATCATGGTCCTTAAAGAAAAAGAAAAACTACCTGATAGGAATAACCAAACAGAACAAACACCTAAAAGGCGTTCAACAGCCATTGCGATCGAATACACAACTGTTTGTTTTTAATAAATAAGTTGTGTTATATACATAAGTCGTTTTATATACATGCATAAACTAGTATTACTGAACTATCTCGCTGATTGTTATTGTTCGCATAGTTATTGCAATTTTCAACCGATTTGCTGTATACGTAATCCATTATTTATCTTACATTATATGCCCTCATTAACATCTCTACTTGCATCCATATACTTGCATATCCATACAATAATAATATATACGATAGCAACTTTGTCTGTCCGTTTCTCTGTTACCTCTTCGTGCTTAAACTTATTACCGATTAAGTTCAAATTTATTTCCCGGGGAAAGACAAAGGCTTCTTGGAATCGTCAAGTGTGAGTCAGTCTTTTCTATAATTGTGGAGTTGCCATTGAAATCCTTCACCGATAAAATTTAGGGTGGGTGGAGCCGCAGGCAAAAGCTAGTATTATATAATCTAAGACTATTATATTATATAATGTTTTGAATATACAAATTTAAAAAGTGAAAAATGTAGATGTATGTTCACAAATCTCTTTCTAATAAATAATGTAAATATTGTTTTTCAATACCACTAAAGTGGCAAACAAGCTTAAAGAGTTATATATATTTATACAATCATAAGTAGCTAATTATTAAAAATACTTCGTTACCACACATCAAAGGTTATCTCTTATGAAGTTTTGACCTAGCGTCGACATGTGCAAATAAGAAAGATTGCACTCAGAGAAAAATCCTGTCGCAAATTATGCAGTTTTATGTTGCTATATTGCGAAAATAACCTTAAGATGTACGCAAGTTACCATTTGCTGTCAAAGCAACTTTTCTCTTGTAAAAAGCATTTATTGTGAAATTGACATTAAAAATATTAGTAAACTAACAATATTTAAATTCTTTGTTAGTACCGCAAAATAGGAAATTGTGGTTGCCACATGGTTGAAATTTTTGCGATGACCACACATTGACTTTGTGCGCTGTGATACTAGCAATTTTTAACACAATAAAATTGATAAATACACAAAAGTATAAACTGCAGAATTAACAAAGGTAAAGAATTAAATGCGCTCTATGTTTCTATGCGTACATTCGAACGTTTTAGGTAAAGTTATTGCGATTCACAACATGGAATACACATTGACTTTGTACCTTGTGATACTAGATTCACAATGTTAACTGTACATTGATTTTAGATGTATCGTTAAAATCGTCTAAAATCAATGTACAGTTAACATTGTGAATCGCAAAAACTTTACCCTATGTGAATTCCGCAAATTAGCCTTTTGTGGTTTTATCAATTGTGTCAAACATTTTCTAGTATCACAAGGTACAAAGTCAATGTGTGTTCCATGTTGTGAATCGCAATAACTTTACCTAAAACGTTCGAATGAACGCATTTAATGCTTTCCAGGCTTGTCAGTTTAATGCTAGTCAAAAATCCTATATTTATTTATTTTATTTATATTCTTTATGGAATATCAAAAGTGTACAAAAGGTGAACTTAATGCTACAACACTTTCTACCAGTCAACCTACAAATTTTCAAGAAAAAGTATCGGTAGGTGCAAACGAAAAAGATATTTACATATATACCTGCGTATTATATACTTAACTACATTAACTCATCCATACATACAAACATACATATACATACATAAACATATACCTATACATATAATACACTAGCTGTCCCGGCGAACGTTATTCCGCTGCCGTCCCTCTGTACCCGGCGAAAGTTGGTTTTTACCTATAGTGCCCGAGTCCGGCTCGCACTTGACATATCGAGATAAAAACTATCCTATCTTTTAAGTTGGATCAAATAACAGTTATTTACGAAGTTTGATCAAAATCGGTTCAGTAGTTTAGGAGTCCATTGAGGACAAACATTGTGACACGAGATCTATATATATAACTAGCTGTCCCGGCGAACGTTGTTCCGCTGCCGTCCCTCTGTACCCGGCGAAAGTTGGTTTTTATTGAGGACAAACATTGTGACACGAGATTTATATATATTAAGATACATATATCTATACGAATACATACATAAATTTTAGTGTAACAGGATGATAATAAATATTGTGCGAAATGTCAGGCGAATCGGGGAAACGATTTGGAATGAACAAGTGTTATGATTGTACTAAATAATGAGAAAGAAAAGTTATGATGAGGTTGAAAGGAAGTGATTTCGAACAAGCCGTTTGATAGAAGCGCGTGATGTAGCCTTTCTGATAGACTTAGGAAGACAATCCAAAGTCTAACAGCTGTAATGGCAAAAGAATTATTCAAAAAGCCACTATGATGTAGTGGGGTACATAGTAATAAGTTAGAGGAACAGCGAAGAGGTTTTTCATAAGTGTCGGATAGGAAATGAAAATTGGTTTTGAGATTAATGGATGTTTTAGAGTCAAAAAGGAAAGAGTACAGGAAAAAGTATTAAGGCAGGAGTAGTCTGTGTGTGTTCTACCGCTTGTACAATGGGTGGTGTTCTGAGGAATTGTTCGAAATGATGCCCACGGCTACTTTCTACCATCGCACCGCTCGCCATCGGCAGGGAATTCATTCTCACACTTTAGAACCTAAATGGTCGCGTACAGTGCGGTTTCAGAGAAACTTCCTCCCGCGAACGCTTAAGTTGTGGAATGAGCTCCCTGCCAAGGTTTTCTGCAAGGACTACAGTATGGAGTTCTTCAAGAAAGAAGTTATTAGATTTCTGAAGGGTCGGCAACGCGCAAGTGATACCCCTGGTGTTGCAAGCGTCCATAGGCTGCGGTGACCGCTTACCATCAGGCGGGCCGTAAGCTTGTTTGCCACCTTAGTGGTATAAAAAAAAAAAAAAAAAAAAAAAAAAAAAAAAGTCTAAGATTTCTTCGATCTCTTATGTGAAGCTATTTCAGTTGACGTCGGTATTCATAGACATGATTGAATTTACGGAGACCGAAAATAAATTTAATACATATGTTTAATAAGCGATCAAGGTTAGACAACTGTTCCTCAGACAGATCCTAATAACACACATCACTGTAGAATCAGCGAGAAACCTCCTTCACTTGAGCCGACCAACTAAGATTACTGTCTTTAATAATTTACAAATCCTTTACAGATGATTCGTAAGGTATAACAGAACCCAAGTATCTGATATTTGGTAAAGTATTATTACTAATTTCGCAGAGCTGCCGGGAACTGCCTAATAAGATGGCTTGACATTTGGTAGGGATGACGTCTTCAATCTTGTATGTGTGAGAGATCAGCATTTATTTTATTAATGGCATCGGACAAATTTTTGACCTCCGCTTGTTGATAAAGCTGAAGATCGTCGGTGTACATATGGAAGTGACTTTGAAGATGATGTGTTATGGAGTTATTAAATAGCGAAAAAGAATTGGTGACAAAATACCACCTTGGGGTACTGCAGCGCTTGAGTTGCACCAATCTGAGTTTTATTTTTAATAATTAATATCAGAGTTTATAATGCCTGTAATAATGCTTAGCGCCACGGTTTGTTAACAATGTGACCTTGGCATATAGAGCTATGACACTGCATAGGGTAATTAGTCTGTCAAGTCAATTATTTATAGTCCCTAAACATCCGTTGATAGTCAGTCAGTGTAAAAATTAACTGTCAAATCCAGCTCCGAAACGGTTGGATAATCAACTTTACCGGGCGATAAAACACCGTAGTGAGTAAAAGTGAAATGGAACGTAACCCAAGTCCTTTAAAAAAAAGGAGGAGGTTCGACAATTAGGGCGTTTCATCTTACCACTTCGTAGCAGAATTGTTAGCGGTTAGCGTTTCATTAGCTTTTGCTTTTGGTAACAAAATCATATCAAAATCTAATGTTGACTTTTAGCGTTTCGTGTAAGCGTTTTGCTACGAAATGACTGAGGTTACTTTTTGACAGCTGTCAAAAAAAATAATAGTGCTGCTGAAATTAACAACTGCGCTTAAACGGAACGGGTAGTTGGTGCTAAAATGAGTTTTACTATTAAATTGCACACGCTACGCTCAGAAGGAACAAGCCTTATATTTTTTGTGTGCCGTTTTGCTCGTCAATTGCGAACTGATCTTGCCCCGAATTGGAACTATTTAAATTTGTTAAGGTTAGGGCCATAGAAACCTGATTTTCTTGGATTACAGTGCAAAAAACTCTTCTTACCTTCTGATCGTGGGTGTTTAGTCGCTAGTGTCGTTGTAAGTTCACACCATTTGAATATGGCGACTATAGTTTTGATTTTTGACCGCCGAGTCAGAAAAATTTGTTACAAAAAACTTTATGCCTAAAGTGCCAGATTAAAATTTGTTAAAGGGTCGTTGAACATTTAGAGTGAAGTGAATATATACAGGCAGTTTGACAGATTAACACTAAAACCCTACCTGCAGACATGGGTCTAAAGTTTCATTCTTCGGTGGCAAAAGTAACTAAAATAACAAAAATATCATAAACAAACGCTTAACAGTTTGTTACAGACAAGCGAAAGGATGACAGGTAACAAAATTAACGAAATTAATGATTCTTCATTCTAGAACCAACACACCCTAAGTAGGTATAGGTGAAGTTATGTAGATTAATTTGTGTGGTTCATAACGCATAACTATGGAAAAATCACAATGTGAAAATTAAGGATTTCGCCAGTGACACTAGTGACGATAAATGAAGTTGTTAAGGCCCCTCTTACAGCCCACTAGCGCCGCCATTAGATATCCTCAATTTTCTCTTTGTAGAAAATGAATTTTTAAAATCCAAATGTTGCAAATATAAAGCTGGTCATAAGCTATTTTTAGAAGGTTTTATATAGTATCTGAATAATATATGTGAGTTGTAGTTGGCATTTCTGTCAAAATTGGTCGTTTTTAGCAGAAATGCTAACTACAACTCACAGATATTATGTAGAAACTACATTAAACTTGGTGAAACAGAGGTTTAACAGTTAATGGGGACATGAAACGACAAAAGCGGAAAATTTTACTATTTTTAGTCAATTGCACTGTCCACAACAGTCCTCCTACATTATACAACATGGAACTTTACTTATTTCCGCCAAATACAACTTCCAAATTGCAACCATTGGACTAAGGGATCATCCATAATTTTAAGACGTTCTATCTTTAAGAAATTGTTAAGCTCAAAAAATCCGGTTTCTTAAAAGAAGATCAGGAAAATCTTCCAATAATTATGGATGATGAATAACCAGCAATAGAACCATTAGTCGACATCAGCGGTGTGAGTTTTTCTGACTTTGTTCAAGCGGATGAAAATGTTGCTGTCTCAGGTTCACTAACCGATGGCGAAATTTTATCTGCGACAGATACGAATGAAAAAAGTAACGATGAAGATGAGGACGATACATCAGAACCTTTGGCAGAAGTGTCAGTTAAGGAAGCAAAATCCTTATTCGATACCTAACAAAGCTTCTGTCTACAAAACGAAAGTGATGAAAAAGCATTTCAGGCACTTTTTCTCTTAAAAAAAGTTTTTGAGCAGTTTGAGCAGCAGCAATGTGCTTTGAAGCAAACCAGTATAACAGAGTTCTTTCGAAAAATAATTTAATTCAAATTATGGATACATGTATGTACACGAATGTACATCTAAACTTTTGTCATTGTTATAGAATAGCAGTTAATAAATAATTTATTGATCAACACTTAATAATACGAAGTTTTATTTATTTTCTTTCACACATTTCGAACCATTTTAATTTCAAACACTCGATAATTCGTAATATTTTAAGAGTTCCTCAAGTTTTGAATTAACGAGAGTCGACTGAATTCCGATTTGAAAATTTTGTAACAAATTACTTTAGAAAAAAAAGGAGATTTCAGCTGAAAACTGAAACAAACTGCAAAATATTCTCCCTTTAAGCTGAATTACGTAAGGAATCCTTTTTTTATAAGATTAAAAAAAAAATATTAAAAATTACAGTAAGTAGCTTATTTATTTAATTTTACGAAAACATACATTTCATACATACTTTTTTTACCAATTTTTCCAGAAAAATAGAAAACACCTCATTTTGCTACGAACAGCAGTGAGCGAACGAGCACGGTCAATCAAAATTCAAACTTTCAGATTTCAAAATCTTTTTATTCAAATGGATATCTAAGAACACTTTTAAATCGTCAAAAGAAATAAACAAGAAATTGCTTTACAAACTAATTTCAATACCTAATGGTTTATTGCCAGCATACAATAGTTATTCTTTTTAACGAACCATAATATTGTAGTCAAATAATAAATACATATTTTGTATTGAAACATTTAACAAACAAGCTTTACAATATAAACAGTTTAAAAATTTGTAAACAAAAAATAAAACAAAAATAAATTGTTATTCTCACCGCACCGTTACAGAAATAATAAAATACACAAATACATAAACATAAAAATACGTATTAAAGTAATAATAAAATAAATCAATAAGTAAATTAACTTTGATAGGTTCTATCTGTTGCAATCCTCGATTGGCCAGCCCGACGCCAGCAGGGCTCTAATAAAGCGGGCAAAAAAACAAACACGCACATAAACATATATGCATAAACACATTTAGACAGACATCGCATACCCGAAATTGGCCCAGTTGCCGCACAACAGACTGGCAACAAATGCACATCATTTAAACTACCATCACTTCGGAAATAGGTGGGCAACTTGCGAGCTATCCTTCTGGGAGTCGTGTTTTCTGGTCGCTTGCTAAAGCTGCAGAAGGAAACTTTTGTCAGTCGTCGTTACCACCACTGCAAAAGACCGATCGTGTCTTGCCTCAAAAAGCCAAGGAGAAAGCAGATCTACTGTACAGACGGAAGCGCTGTACCACCTACTATACCGTGGTGCAGTAAGACCATGTCGGAAATCTCCATAACACAGCGAGACGTCCGGGACGTTGCTTTCTCTTGAATTCTAGATGTTCATAAGTCGAGTGGACCAGACGGTATATCAGCAGTGGTGCCTAAACAGTGTGCTCCTGAGTTGTGTCCTGTATACTCACGCGCCTCTTTGCGCTTTCCTACCACACTAGAGAATTTTCGTCTCATGGAAGATTGTGAATGTGCAACCGGTTCCCAAAAAGGGCGATGGATCATATTCATCGAATTACAGGCCAATCGCTATTACATTCTCTATTCCAAGGTAATGAAGCATGAAATCAACACACAGCTTCTGAAATACCCAGAAAAATACGACCTGGTCAGCGACCATCAATATGGCTTTCGCCACGGTTGCTCAATCGGTGACTTTCAGACTAGTGTATCTCGCACACCGATGTGTGTGGCAGTAGCCATTGTGAGTCAGGGGAAGGCGTTGGAATGTAGCCTAGTCATAGCGAAGGCGTTCGATCGAGTTTGGCACCGGGGTCTTCTATCGGAGTTGCCATCTTAAGGGCTTCCCGAGGATTTGTGCAAATCGCTGGCTAGCTGTTTGCCCGGCAGACTCATACGAACCGTGGTTGACGGTAGATGCTCTGATAGCATTGACATTAATGCTGGTGTCCCGCAAGGCTCTGTGCTGTCTCCTACGCTGTTTCTTCTGCGTGTCAATGACATGTTGTCCATTGACATTGCTATGAAGATTACAGTACTAGAGACGGTTGATATGCGGGCCGTGCAAACATTTCATTGTGGTGGAAAACCGCGGAGAACTTGTGTCTAAGATTTAGACCACTCAGTTTAAGTTTAACTGGGGACAGGAAAACTTGGTTCGATTCAACCCTACGAAGATATAAAAGTCTGCTCATTTACTGCTAGAAAACACAATTCCGGAACACAACCCTTGCTCTTGGAGATCTCTCCAAGAGCATTGGGATCCTTAGTGTTGACACCTCCAGCGATGTTTTGTTCCTAGATCATTTGGAAGACAAGATAAAGCTAGTGTAAAAAACTTGGAATACTAAATAGATTTTAGAATGGAATCGCCTAAGTACGATCGCTCAATTTTAAGGTTCCGTAATAGACCGACTTAGTCAGAAGCCTCGTTTATGAATTACACATCCTGAAATTTGTGTAGGCAGACATCTCTACATTTTTTTGTTGAAAAGTTCGCTTTTTACGCAGATGGGGTTTTGATTTTGTTAAATAAGACTTATACTTGTTCAGAATAACTTCTATTAAGTAAAGGACAGAATTGTTTTTAGGATTCCGTACCCAAAGGGTAAAAAACGGGACCCTATTTCTAAGACTCCACTGTCCGTCCGTCCGTCTGACACCAGGATGTATCTAATGACCCGTGATAGTTAAAATTTTCCCAGAAGATGTATTTCTGTTGCCCCTATAACAACAAATACTAAAAAACAGAATAAAATAAATATAAAGGGGGCTTCCCATACAACTAACGTAATTTTTTTGCTCGGATTTGCTCGATATTGGTTTAATAAAAAAAATATCTTCTTAATTGACTTCAGAAAATGGAGTTTTTCAATTCGAGCCGTATGTGATCAATATTGTCTAATAGACCCTAGAGTACCCTCAAATGACATGCCAAAATTTCATTAACATCGAAATACTTTCTGGATTTAATTATATCAACCGGACTATTATTGCAAACCAAAATGTATATTTAAACCAGACTATACAAAAAGGATTTTATATAACGATATATAGAGAAATACTAGCTTTTGCCAGCGGCTCCACCCGCCCTAAATTCGGTTATCGGCGTGGAATTTCCACATCAACCCCTTAAGTATACTAATGAAGTTTGCTATAGCAAGCTATAACTGAATCTATAGTTCGTTTAAGCTCGATTATAGTTATCGGGATAAAAAATATCCTTTCTCGAGACTCAAACTATCTCCATATTTCATATAAAATTATATTCCAAAATTTCATCTAAATCGGTTCAGCGGTTTAACGGTGAAAGACAGACAGAGTAACTTTTGCATTTATAATACAAGTATTTTCACGAAAACTTTGATTACAGTAAAGAAGCAAGCTATAGATATAGTTAGAGTTCAGCCATGTTAAATTCGGTTATAATTATTCTTTTAGGAACTATTAAATTATCCGGGATAAACCGTAGCATAAGTTCTTCTCCGTATATTCAACTATGTCTGTGCCAAAGTTTAGCTTAATCGAATTCTCCGTTTGCGACGTGAAAAAGTATAAACAAAGAAATAAATATATTTTCGCATTTATAATATAAGTGTGGATATACACGTTCTACTACTTAAGTTTTTAGATCAAACGGTTAACAAGTTAAGCGAGGTACACACATTTTATAACTTAAGTACCTAATATGTAAAAAAATCTGCCCAATGACATCTTAGTGTAAATCAGATCAGAATCGTATGAAAAATGATTGTGACATACGGACAAACGGACGGGCGGACAGACGACAAAATGATTGAGGTCATTGATTAATGATTCCAATATAAATTCCAGCGCAATGATTTGATTGGAACAGTTGTTGTTTGAAGCTTTCAATTACTTTCCATATCAATGAAACAAGAGTGCCTTTTGTGATAACCCATATCACACATTGAGATAAAATAATACATTATTATATGGGTACCTAAACAAGACAGATGATGAATCATTATTAATTTTGTTAAAATAAAATTAAATATATAAATCAACCCGACCGCAAAAACATTAAGAACTTAAAAGCAATAAACAAGTGCACCTAAAACATACTAAATAATTAACTATAAGCAGTGGGTTTTTTTATTTATTTAGTTATTTATTTTTATTTACAGGTTTTTAGTGCTAATTTGTTTTTACTCTTTTTCGACTCGCGCTTGACTATTTTATGTACACTATTACACTTAGGAGACGAATGACGGTGAAACGCAACTCAAAGACGAATATTTTATTGTGTTGATATTAAGGAACAGCGGGCTGGGTTGTACGTTATTATACATACATTACCAGTTAAAAACGATCCAATGCTAAAACCTGTTCTATGGTAAAACTTCTTTAAAAATAAAATTCAAGGTAAAAATTGCATGAAACGCTTTATAGCGTAGCTCATTGATATAATAAATCATTTCTTTGCACCCGAAAGGCAAATCTTCATCGTGTTCACGAGTCGATAAAAATAGTTTACAAACATAAAATTTGGATATTTTGCGAAGAATGTAGACAGCAAACTGAAAAATGAATGATAAAGTTTAGTTTTTGTTTATTTTCTAAATACATACAAGGAGCTTATTTTTTAGAATATTGATCTTTCCCAGCCTCATGTGTCCCCCCCCCCCACTGTTCTGGTGAGGGTGAATTGGGCCAAAGAACATCACACGGGCCCGGGGCGGATTGTACTGTGACTTTACAGTACAAGTATCTTTACGATGTTTTCCGTTACCGAAAAGTCATTGTAAATAAACAATGTATTTGAGAAGTTAAGAAGACTAATTGATATACGGCCGGGTTTGAACCTTCGTCCGTCAAAACCAGAGGTCGACACCTGAATCACTATGCTACCACTACCACTGTTTTCTTGCCGTAAATAACTAATTCAACAATCTGGTTGCGGGTTCTATAAGAGGTGGTACCTCTTTAACAGTCTTGTCGGACGGTTGGTGACAGTTGCACTGAGTTACTATTATGCAATTAAATTAAATCTTATTATTAAATATAACAAAGTCAAGGAGTTTTTTTTTATTAAAATATAAGGTATATTTTTCAACAGAAAAATAATTTTGCTAGCTTACGTTGTGAACTTAACAAAATTACCTAGCAAAACTCCTTAACAAAATTCCTAAGCGTAGACCTAGGTAAAAGGAAAACATTTCAACACACGTTAACAGTTGCGTACGCTACAGCGAAACCTTATTATGCGCTTCTAACTAGTTTTACGACCGTTCAATTGATTATGCATACACTATAGCCAAGTTAGTACTTTAAGTAATATAAAAGACGCCTATAGGAGATCAAATATATCAAGTTACTTTATACGATATATAGTAAAAGACTGGACGGTCGTAGTGGCAAAATCTGGTACGAATCCTTTTCGTTTTTATTTAATTCCAATTAACGGTGGTAAGGTAACACTCTCATAAAGAAGTTTTCGGTATAAAAAGTAGCCAATGTCCTATTCGGGGACCTAGCCTATATGACGTTTTATCTCCATCCGTCCAGTGGTTGAAGCGCTGTTGAGTAACAAACAACCGTCCTATCAGACATACTTTCACATTTATAATATTAGTAGGATTATTAAGGCGCTGCATAGCATAGAACTCTGCTTTTAACATTTATGTCATGTCAAACTTAATCATGCATAACGCTAAACCTTAAACAATAAAACTACTAGTTGTAAAAAAGTACTAGTTTTAGTGTGATAGGGTACCTAACAAACAATCAAACAGACATACAATTTTCTTAGTGTTAGTTGAATACCTGGTTCATAAATTATTTTAAATATTTATATTCCTAACCATAAGCCAGTTGCTTCTGTTATACCTTGTAAAATATATCTAAACAAAAACTTTAGAAACGCAGGAATTGCAAACAGTAATAAATATTCTTGTCTCTCTTATTCTTTCGCAGAAAACAATGAAAAAAAAAATGAATGCGGACTAAATGTTAGGAACTTTAACTACTTCATCCAGGGTGTTGCCAGTTACAAAAAAAAACAAATGACAGCGTGTCTTATGACCCACCACAAATATAGATATATATATATCTTCCTCTTGTCCCTGTTTCTCCTTTCCACTCTCAATTACCTTATTGACAAAACCTTCCCGGCGGAACCCCCTGGGCACAAAAACTTACCAAAGATTTAACGCAATGGGACGAATACAAACAAACAAGGCAACATGCGGGTCTATATATCTGTACATATAGATATTAAAACGTAAATCTAATATTTATATTTTTTAAGTAACTATTTTTTTGATTGATTTTATCTGCAAAATCGATAACTAATACTTACCAATAATGGTACGGCCGTCAAACTCTATTTAACACGCAAAGGCTTATTTTTGCGGCCTCGTCAATAATGTACTATTTATTTATTTTAATTTATTAATTAGCCTTTAATACTAAGTTCCAGATTACCATTCTACAATATTACAATATTGATGATCAAATTAAATTAAATGAAATTTGCTTTCGCATTAAGGTCTTTTGTTTTATTCGATCAGTATCAGTGTGGAGACCTCCTCCATCTCCTAAGTCGTTATTCCTGCGACAGTCTCAGCCATTCTGGTCCTACTAAGATTCTTAAATCATATTTTTAACAATTTTTTTTGTTAATATTTTTTACAAGTTTCAAATTAGTTTAAAATGTCTCGTTAACGATAAAATTCATCATTTTTATCTCTTGTTATCTGATATTAAGTGTGTACAAATGCTAAAAAATAAAAATAATCAGAAACAAAATGCACCAACTAGTAATTTACAAGCAACAGGTTGCGTTTACACAATGTTACTTACTCACTTGACACGTTTTACAGTGCAATGAACGTCAGGTTAGTTTTTAAGGTCATGCACTTAGTTTACCAGTTACATTACTCTGATGTATGGTGCTGTACTATATAAATTGTGGAATATTTACTATAGTTAAAACTATAAACACCACAATTAAATTAAAAAAGTTTTGCGTTGTCGGCAAACGCGTTTTCTACAATTCTGTCACAAAATAAGTAACAGAACTAAAGTACTGAATTCTCACTCTCGTCAGCTTTCGTAAAAAACGCGTAAATACATAATTTTCTGTGCGTAAATATCTACAGAAATGTTTCCGAAGAGCATAAAAGTTATTCAGCGCAAGCTAATTTGTACCCTATGTGTATACCGCTATAATACATTAAACCACTGAATATGGGGTTGGCCAAAGTCGTATGTACGCATTTTTACCTAATTTTTTGTTTCTTGTGGCAATATACGGCTGCGAAGGCATGAAGGCGAAGCATTCTTTTGTATTGCACAGGGAAGTGCAAGAAAATTGATCTAATTGATTCATTAAAAAATTATGGTTACGAAGCCAAGTCAAGCGACGCGCAAGGGCACTACCTACCTTTTCTCAAAGCGCTCACTCATAACTTGGGTTTGGATTATACCAGATAAAGAAAATTCTTGGGATATGATGTTTATAGTAGACTCATTATACATATACATAAATTTTCAATTGCATAGCTCTTAAACTTGGAACTTTTTAACCCCCAAGTTTAAGACTAGGGGATGGAAGCTTGTATGAGACTTCCGCAAACTTTGATGCCTTGTTATCCTACTAATATTATAACTGTGAAAGTTTGGATGTATGTATGGATGTTTGTTACTCAATTACGTTTCAACCACTGGACGGATCGGGATAAAACTTGGCATAAATATAGGTTAGTTCCTGGAATGCTACTAAGTTATATATGCTACTTTTTATCCCTAAAAATTCAAAAGTTTCTGCGGGAATAACTATAACAGAGCTAAATAAACTATTGCTGCACCTATAGCATGCTATAGCAAATGGTTAGTATAACTAATTAATTACTAAATTGAAGTTAATTAAGGAATTCCACGCCGATAACCGAATAAAGGGCGGGCGGAGCCGCTGGCAAAAGCTTATAAATTAACTAATTACATTTTTAATTTGACAAATGCGAAGGTAACCACTTGACGGATCGGGATGGAACTCGGCTCACATACCTATATGTTTAGTCTCGGGTTAGTCCCGTAAAATTCAAAAGTTTCCTCAGGAATAACTTATACCTACTAAATGAACAAACTAAAGCTGCAGCTATAGCTTGCTATAACAAACTTCCTTAGAAGTTGCCGGAAGAATCTTATGCCGATAACCAAATTTAGAGCGGGCGGAGCCGCTGGCAAAGTCTAGTAGATAATAAAATACGAATTTCAGTATTTTTAGGAAATCACCCCCGCCCTTTAAATTAGGGAATGGAAGTTTGATTGATGAAGATTTGAAAATTATACAAGTACACAGACTTCTTATTACAAATTAAAAAATAAGTGTTTTAGAATTTTAGAAAAATCATCCCTTTTCCTCTTAAATTAGGGGATAAAGTGTAGGTTGGGCTTTCGTCAGGTTTCAGGATAGTACTACATTATCATTCGTTAAAAATTAAAATGTGGTGACAAGTATTTACAAAAGAAAACTTCTATGGGGATGGGAAATTAGGATGGTTTAGGCCCCGGTCGTTGTAAGATAAAAATCGTAATAAGCTGTATCAGAGGTCAGACTTAAAGATCTGATGACATAGTGAACCAATCGACTTATGCGAAATAACTCTTTAAAAAAAAGAAAATATAAAAAATTAAAAAACTATGTTCTAAAGCAACTAACAAACAGAAGTGAAATCCCACCAAAAACACTTTTATGTAAAATGTTGCCAAGACCAGACATATTTTGACTAAGGTGTAGAGTTTGTGAAGTATGGCTATAGGTCTCGTCTTGTCAACATTTTACATGTAAATTTTTTTAGTGGGATTTCTATTGTTGTTACCCTCACATTTAGACCTTTACTGTATTAATCTCAGTTTTAATAATTTAAAATAGGTCATTTTGATTACGAAAACATCATGAAATCAGTGCCTGAGCTTTCAAATTCAAGCAGTGAAAAATTCATGATGCTCGGTTTCATATTGGTAGATTTTATAGTTGAATACACTATTATCAAATTGTCACCCCAAAGGGCACCTCAAGACGTTTGAGATATGGTGCTGGCGTAGAATTCTTAAGATCGGGCTACAACCATTGATATAAACAATGTAGCGTGAAACAATGTTTATATCAATGACTGCAACTCAGAAAAAAGTTATCTTGCTTCTAAATGCGAAAAGTTAAATGTTTCGACTTAACCACAACAAATCTAAACTTTATTATTCACAATGTTAGTATATTCGGCCGCACAAATATTCTACAAGCTTCCTGGCCGAATAGCCGAAAATTCGGCAAAGTATTCGGCCAGGGCGTGACCTCCCTCTGCTACACCGCGCCGTCCGTTTGCTCATTATTTCGAAACCACACCGCGCTGTGTGTTCTGACATGTTTAGTTTGATGCTCATAGTAAATAAGAACATTTTTGTGCTCAGTGTTGCCAACCTAGGCTATTTTTTGCCATTTAGGCTACTCAGGACGAGAATCGGCGATGAAAAATCTGAAACCCGACTGGTTGCCTATTAATACTAATTACAAAGGAGCGTAAACTTATCAAAATCAAATAAACACCTATCCATGCAACAAATGAAAAAAGGTGATATTAAGAATACAGGGGTGGTCGGTCAACCTATTTTTTATTTGTTGGTTAGTATCGGGAAATATCCTGAATATGTATTAGCTATTATTACTATTTGTGTTAGCTATTATGTAACCAAATGTAATATGGAATAAAGTGATAACTATTTATCTGACAAAATATTGCCTTTTCAGGCTACATAAGCTACAATTCGGCTACATTAGGGTACTTAAGCTTTAAAAATGGTGAAATCAGGGCCCAGATTGTTGGAAACAATGTTTGTGGTCAGTTTTTTTGATTTGTGTACTTTAAACGTAAAATTGTGTGAGCCTAATAAAACAGTGATCATTTATGGCTTTTAAAAATAACTCACCTATAACACAGAAGTAATGCATGGTTATTTTATTTATTACGAAAAAAATCATTATTATAAAAAAAACAATCTTTATTTTGCCAATAAAACAATCTTAAGTATTCGGTATTCAGCGGTTAGTTGCATTTGGTAAGCATTCGGTATTTGGCCGAATAGGATTAGATAAAAGATGCCGAAAAGGCCGAATATCGCATAGTAGCCGTATATTTGTCGCAAGCCTAGTTAGTAAAAATATATAAGGCAAAACACACATTGGACGGAGGAAGAATTCGTTTTTTATACCACTAAGGTGGCAAACATGCTAACGGTCCACCTGATGGTAAGCGTTCACCGCAGCCTATGGACGCTTGCAATACCTGTGGCATCATTTGCCGCCCCTTCAAATATCTAATAACTTCTTTCTTGAAGAACCCTATATTGTAGTCTTCAGACAAACCCTTTTCACAACGTGAGCGTTCGCGAGAGAAAGTTCCGTTGAAACCGCACTGTACGTGGCCATTTAGTTTCTAAGGTAAGGATGAATTCCCTGCGGTGCGAGGGTAGAAAGTAGCAGTGGGCATGAGTTCGAACAATTCTTCAAAACACATGCCATTATAAAAGTGGGAGAACACACAGAGGGAGGCAAACTATCTCTTCAGCCTTCGATACGGCTTGTGAGTTTGGGATTGTCATCGATAGTTGAACCAAGTCAAGTGGGCCAAAATTGCCAGTGCCAAGCAGTTTTTTTTACTAAGGTGGAAAACAAGCCCACGGCCCTCCTGATGCGAAGCAATCACCGAAAAAGGTACCACGTGGCTCGAGACCTAGTTAGAGTATACCTATACTCTTTGTCGAGACTAGAAAATATTAAAGAGTCCGCATCACCTCAAATAATAGAGAGTCAATTCAAGAAAAAGTAGCAAATATAAAAATCCACGTAAAATAATAACATATGAACTCACATAATATCGAATTAGCAAATGAACAACATGGCACTGTTATTTTTTTTATTTCTCATCTGTATGGGAACTGGAGGAGAGATTACACTGAATAAAAATATTTTTCGAATCTAAACTGATCGAAGTTACGGTTTTGAGCAACTTGTGATGTGGAATTCCAATGCAATGATTGAATTGATCGATTAAAGCGTGCTGTGAATAGCTTCGATTACTTTGATATCAATCCAATATACAATAGTGGCTCTTGTTTAAAACTTGTTAACACTTGTTGTAGAGGTTTAAAAAGCTACTGAGTTAGATCTCGATGCTACGTTATCTGCTACGTATAAAGCTACTATTTGCGTTATTTATTACAGTATTTTGTGCATTGTTTTAAATTGTTTAATTAAAAAAAGAACAAAACTATTATAACAAAATATTTTAGTCAACTAAATTTTTTTTTAATTAAATTGACTATATAAAACCTCTTAAAGTGTCTACAGAGAAAATAGCAGCGTGGCAGGAGAGAGTTTTTTATTGTATTGTTAGTTAAAAACCCACTTACAACTCAAAATAAGCTCCTAAAGCAGTCAGAACTCGGGTCTAGATTAGTATAAGTGTTTTATACTAACAATACAATAAAAAACTCTCTCCTGCGCGCTGCTATTGACGGAATTTACGAACAAATACAAAAAGTGTGATCCTATACATCATTGCCATCAAATGATTGACCAAGCCCAACGTTACCTCATTTTGAATATATTGTTTCCGACAAAGAAAATAAATGCGTTACTGTTTCTCTTAATAATCGCTAGATAGCGCTAATGTGGTAATTTAAGGTGGTAATGGCTCGGGCCCGTCTCACACTTGGCAAGAAACGGAACCCTTATAGATTCGTCATGTCTGTATGTCACAGCCACTTTTTTCCGAAACTATAAGAAGTATATTGTTGAAAATTGGTCAGTAGATGTATTCTGTGAACCGGATTAAGATTTTCTCACAAAAAATAGAAAAAAAACCCTATACTCAGAACTGAAACTCAAAATTTTTTTTTTCATAAAACCCATACGTATGAACCCAAAAATGATATTGAGGTTTCTAATATCATTTTTGTCTAAACTGAATAGTTTGCGCGAGAGACACTTCCAAAGGGGTAAAATGTGTCCTGAGAAGTTACAGGGGATTCTAAAATAAGAGAATGATAAAACTAACAAAAATATATGATGTACACTTACCATGCAAACTTCCACCGAAAATTGGTGTGAACGAGATCTAGTAGGTTGTTTTTTTTAATACGTCATAAATCGTTAACCGCAATTTACATTTCATTCAATCAACTCAAATATAAAAATACTTTTGTTTGTGTTTGTAGATTACATAAATGGTGGCAGGTACGGAAACCCTGGTGCGCGAGTCCAACTTGCCGGTTTTTTTTACTATTTGTTTTTGTAACTTAGAGCTTTCACTATCTATTTGTTTTATTTTAAACGAAAAACTTTTGGTTGTTATATTAAAACAAATAAAGGCAATAAAAAAAAATTAAATCACCGCTAAAGAAAAAAAACCTAAATTCGCGGTCATTACTATAACACAGAGTGTGTTTGTTGTTTGACATGACTTCGACAGTATTCGACACTGCCTGCATTACGTACGACAGTTAAATACTTAAACCGCAACACACGCACGTACCTGACGATGACGTGGGCAACTATTTTATAATTAGACCCACAATCTTATTAATTATAATGAAGGTTAAATACCATGGTATATTTTATTTCGTTTTCGATATGTCACCCGCCTTGCAGTTGGCCGGTTTTTATTATTTGTCGTTATACTTTAGAGCTAGGGCAAGTTTAAGGCTTGAATCGTACCTATTACTGTTTTTATGATGGAGCAAAAACGAATAAAACGTGTTTCTTGTATGGCTACCCCTTACATTTTTAATTTATTAACATTTTGTTATTTATAAGTAAATCCGCCATTATAACACATATTTCGTGAAAAAGTCATGCTTCTACCTATTTCTGTGTAAAGCCTTTTAATGATAGGACAGACAGACAGTTATATATGCTTAGTAATAGGGCTTCGTTGGCATCTAATAGCTAAAAAACCCTAAAAGGCACGCAAACAATGTAATAAATTACTAATATTAAATCCATAACATCCTTTTTTCTCATCCATCCTTTACCAAAGAGTTAAGAACAGGTAAATATGTAACTTTATTTAGGTATTATTTAGTTTTCTCTCCATAGACACATCGACTTGACCAAGGTCCTTCGCGGTTGCCAATAGTCGTTCTCTATATATTGACCCACATACATAGCGCCCTTTATGGTTTCTCTCTGGCCTGACGCAACTGTAGAAACTAGTGTTGCAATTACTTAATGGGAAAGTGGAATCTTGTTTAGAATTTTAAGAAAGTACGGAATCTTGATTGGCTTAAATGCAATGCCTTCATACCTTACGCCATATTGTGACTAGGTTTTGCCAGCGGCTCCACCCGCCCTAAATTTGGTTTTCGGCGTGGAACTCTTAATTAACTACTAAACTATACGAATAAGGTTAACTACTGATGAAGTTAGCTGTATCTATAGTTCGTTTAAGCTCGGTTATAGTTATTCCCACGGGATAAAAATTGGCCTAATTCCAGTTCCAAAACCTAACCTATATGTGCGCCAAATTTCATTCCGATTCGGCCAGTGGTTGAAGCGTGATTGAGTAACGAGCATCCAAAGTTATACTACTATAATATTAGTAAGAGTCGGATTAACTATAATATACCTAGTTCCTTGCCAACTTAATAGGTAGTTTTTAAAAATACTTATTAAATCAGGCCCCTAAATTTGTAGATTTTGTAGGCTCCATGGCTCAGTGGGTTAACCCCACTGCTGGGTTCGATTCCCGCACAAGACAAACATTTATTATCAATATTTGTCTTGAGACTGAGTGTTTCCTTAGTTAAATAATATGTATGCATAAAAAAAAAGTATATATATGTATTTATATCCGTTATCTAGTATCCATAGCACAACCTTTGCTTAGTTTGGGACCAGAAGGTGCTGTTTGTAATGTCCAAAAAATATTTATATATTTATTTAATTTACGAAACATGTTTCGTAAATTAAATAAATATACAAAATATTTTTTGGACATATATATAATAAAAAGAACAAAACTATTATAACAAAATATTTTAGTCAACTAAATTTTTTTTTAATTAAATTGACTATATAAAACCTCTTAAAGTGTCTACAGAGAAAATAGCAGCGTGGCAGGAGAGAGTTTTTTTTTTGTATTGTTTGACGGACGATATGAAGGAATTATAAGGGTTCCCTTTGCCATTTGGCTTTAAAAAAACCAAAAAAAAAACATATCTAAACATATAATAAAACTTTATTGAAAATTTTCTGTCTTGAAATGACTACTCGAGGGTTTTGATGAAACTTTGAATAATATCATTTTCATTTTTTATCCTTGGTCAACATTATTATCTTGTATCCTCAGCATTTAGGATACTTCTATACTAAGCCATGCACTAAACTAAGGAAACTGCAGGTACAGCTAGAATGACAATTAAGAAAAATATTTTAATAGTTTTCAATTACTTTTACTGTAGTGCCCTCTGTTATTGAGTAGTCAATAGTAGTTTTAACCATTTGTGTGAAAACAATTTTTTTTATGAACCGTTTTTTTTTTAAGGAAATAACACTTCTCAAGATAAACTTGTTAAGTAACACATCATCCAATTACAAACTTTCATCCAAATTGTTAGAGCCGTTTCTGGGAAACAATTACAGGATGTGCTTGTCTAAAAGCATGAGTATAGTATACATTATTAAATTACCGCTCTGCGACCCTCATCACTGCCCACACAAGCTTCAGTAATCTCCTTATAATATAGCTGCTGTTCCACGCTCAGCTCATGAGTTGCGAGCTGCTTCACATGTACAGACTCGGAAGCCTTCAGACGAGCCGCTTTGCCACACATTGGTTTACCTTATTGCACAAAAATATTATTGTTCAACATTGAAATAAGTTTTTTAACCAATTTAAAAATAAGGGAGGATCTGCATGCGTAGACTCAAACAACGTTAGAGAATGTAAAACCTTATGTAGTTATGATAAACTAGCTATAACTTCCCTTTTCGATCCCATAAATTGGACTAAAATATTAATGTTCAACAATGAAATAAGTTTTTTAACCAATTTAAAAAAAGAGAGAACCTGCATGCATAAACTCGAACAATGTTTAAGAAATCTTATGTAGTTATAATAAACTAGCTATAACTCCCCTTTTCGATCCCGTCAAATCAAGCAGTATTACTCCCACATAAGAATTATTTTTTTATATGAACCCATTTAAAATTCTAAGGTCACTTTATACACGTTAGTAACTTAGGTTTGAAGTTCAAAGCTAGAGGCCGAGTAGCATTCATCTATTTGTCACATTAAGCAAGGTAAGCAATGTTGGGCACAGTCTGTACCTGGATGGGTGCTTGTAGTGTTAGTAAATACTTTGGTAACTAAAATTTACGACTTCTTCCTTTACCCCCAATGAAGACATGGGGCTTAATCAGGGTAGTAAGTTGCTTTAAGAAAATACTAATATGGATGTGCCTATTTTGGTTGCTCAACTTGGCCGGGTGCACTGCTCATCGATTAAAGCTACGCCGAAAACCAAATTTAGGGCGGGTGGAGCCGCTGGCAAAACCTAGTCACAATATGGCGTAAGGTATGAAGGCATTGCATTTAAGCCAATCAAGATTCCGTACTTTCTTGAAATTCTAAACGAGATTCCACTTTCCCATTAAGTAATAGCAACACTAGTTTCTACAGTTGCGTCAGGCCAGAGAGAAACCATAAAGGGCGCTATGTATGTGGGTCAATATATAGAGAACGACTATTGGCAACCGCGAAGGACCTTGGTCAAGTCGATGTGTCTATGGAGAGAAAACTAAATAATATCTAAATAAAGTTACATATTTACCTGTTCTTAACTCTTTGGTAAAGGATGGATGAGAAAAAAGGATGTTATGGATTTAATATTAGTAATTTATTACATTGTTTGCGTGCCTTTTAGGGTTTTTTAGCTATTAGATGCCAACGAAGCCCTATTACTAAGCATATATAACTGTCTGTCTGTCCTATCATTAAAAGGCTTTACACAGAAATAGGTAGAAGCATGACTTTTTCACGAAATATGTGTTATAATGGCGGATTTACTTATAAATAACAAAATGTTAATAAATTAAAAATGTAAGGGGTAGCCATACAAGAAACACGTTTTATTCGTTTTTGCTCCATCATAAAAACAGTAATAGGTACGATTCAAGCCTTAAACTTGCCCTAGCTCTAAAGTATAACGACAAATAATAAAAACCGGCCAACTGCAAGGCGGGTGACATATCGAAAACGAAATAAAATATACCATGGTATTTAACCTTCATTATAATTAATAAGATTGTGGGTCTAATTATAAAATAGTTGCCCACGTCATCGTCAGGTACGTGCGTGTGTTGCGGTTTAAGTATTTAACTGTCGTACGTAATGCAGGCAGTGTCGAATACTGTCGAAGTCATGTCAAACAACAAACACACTCTGTGTTATAGTAATGACCGCGAATTTAGGTTTTTTTTCTTTAGCGGTGATTTAATTTTTTTTTATTGCCTTTATTTGTTTTAATATAACAACCAAAAGTTTTTCGTTTAAAATAAAACAAATAGATAGTGAAAGCTCTAAGTTACAAAAACAAATAGTAAAAAAAACCGGCAAGTTGGACTCGCGCACCAGGGTTTCCGTACCTGCCACCATTTATGTAATCTACAAACACAAACAAAAGTATTTTTATATTTGAGTTGATTGAATGAAATGTAAATTGCGGTTAACGATTTATGACGTATTAAAAAAAACAACCTACTAGATCTCGTTCACACCAATTTTCGGTGGAAGTTTGCATGGTAAGTGTACATCATATATTTTTGTTAGTTTTATCATTCTCTTATTTTAGAATCCCCTGTAACTTCTCAGGACACATTTTACCCCTTTGGAAGTGTCTCTCGCGCAAACTATTCAGTTTAGACAAAAATGATATTAGAAACCTCAATATCATTTTTGGGTTCATACGTATGAGTTTTATGAAAAAAAAAATTTTGAGTTTCAGTTCTGAGTATAGGGTTTTTTTTCTATTTTTTGTGAGAAAATCTTAATCCGGTTCACAGAATACATCTACTGACCAATTTTCAACAATATACTTCTTATAGTTTCGGAAAAAAGTGGCTGTGACATACAGACATGACGAATCTATAAGGGTTCCGTTTCTTGCCAAGTGTGAGACGGGCCCGAGCCATTACCACCTTAAATTACCACATTAGCGCTATCTAGCGATTATTAAGAGAAACAGTAACGCATTTATTTTCTTTGTCGGAAACAATATATTCAAAATGAAGTAACGTTGGGCTTGGTCAATCATTTGATGGCAATGATGTATAGGATCACACTTTTTGTATTTGTTCGTAAATTCCGTCAATAGCAGCGCGAATAGCCCCCTTCTCAGTTTTGTAATGTCCTTAAGTTTTTATAAAAAAATGTGTAGAATAAGTTAATGTTTATGACCTTCATTCCTGATTAAATCGTAAAGTAAATTACAAATATCATTGTCCATTGCATATCACAGTTATCTCTGAGCCAGATGGTTTTTAACCACCAAAAAAAGAAAAGGTTCTCAATTCGTCGGAATCTTTATATGTGCCCCGATTACTCGAAGACGCCTGGACTGATTCGAAGAATATTTTTTTTATATTAAAAAGCGTATACTCCCATATTAATGTAGTAAACTTTTGGAGAAAAAAAATAATAGATGTTAATTTGGAACTGGTGAAACGCCTTTTATGTTAATAATTCTATAAAATTTTGTTTTAAGGTTAAAGGTTAAGGTTAAGGTTTAAGGTTGATGTTTTAGGCATACGAGAAAAAAAGCAATTCGTAACTCAAAAGGAAAAAAATAAAAACTTTTTAACAAAAAAAAAAAACGACCGGCAAAACGAAAAGATGCACAAAAAGGTAATAATTATTATTTATTTCCAAAAATCTTACTGATTGAAAATTGACTGAGTATTACTCACTTGAAAAGGGGGGCAGATTATGAGTTTCTTCCATACATCATGTTCTTCTACATCTCTATTTATTTTAGGTTAAGGTTTAGGTAATAGTTAACTGGCTAGTAAATGATTGTAGGTACAATTTGTAAGAAACTAGTTTCTTAGGAATATGTGATTATTTTTTTGAAACGATATGCTAAGCTAAGCAACGTCAGCCGAAGTGTCATTGAATGGGCAAAAGCCTAACAACAGGAGACAATTATTTTTCTTCTTTGTTTTCTTTTCATATATAATTATATATGGTGTTACGGAATCCATGGTGCGCGAGTCCGACTCGCACTTGACCGTTTTTTTTTTCATTTATTAACGGAACCTAAGTATGGGGTTAAGCTCACTAACGATAAACGACACACAGATAGACGTTAAGTTTTCAGATTTGTGAAGCTATATGTATAATAGTGGTACGTACTGATGTCATTTAAATAAACTTCACGTTACTAAATGAAATAATTCATTAATTTCGCGTGTTTTTTAATCATTTTTATTGTACTTCAAACAAACTGCACTTGTTCAGTTTTAATTATTGAAATGAAACGTACCTCGTACCTCTAATACTAAAGTAAATTTGATGATCCTTTAGCAAACCTTTACAGCTTCCAAGAAAACTGACTGTGGTCTGTGTTAGGTACAAAATCAAGGTAAACGTGCTGCTAACGTTATTTCTCTTTTTTTGGCTTTTCAACTAAGGACATAGCGTAAAAAAAGCCATTAAACTCTTGACGTATCGAATGTACTGTAGTAAATGTAAAAATAACCTACACACCTACCTACCTACCACATCAGTCCTTATGTCAGACTTATATTTGAGGAACTTTTATAGCAGTTATGTTTTGTGATAAGTATCCGCAATCATTCTCATACAACAAAACAACGAAAAAACCCTACGATATGCAATCAGCCGGTTATTTCCCTTGACATGTATTTTTATAAATTTTGTACGAACTTTAATTAATTTTATGTAGATTTCATTTTACTGACGTCATAAAAAAGGTAACCACGTAAAGTACAACCTTAGCATTCTCCTTTATATATGGCTTATTAAAAAAACAATCATACGTTGTAAAGAATAAAGTTTTTTTTTCTTTATTACGCGTCGTCCGCTGCGTTCCCGGTTCTCGCCATCTCGTCCGGTTCGGTTGTCGAGGCCAACAAGTTTTAAGCGTAGCGTTGTAGCAGGTAGTTGCAACACGGTACTTTATCGACACGTTATAATTAACCGGTTAAATACTACCTGACCTTCCCTAATATTACTTACTAGCGGAATAGACGCTCCGCAGCGGTTCCGTTTTTGTAAGCCCTAGGACCAGGGATGGGCCATGACATTTTGAAATTGTTCGCTTGTAAATGGCTTACCTACTTGTAAATTTAGTTCAAGGTAATAATGTCAAACGACACTTTTCCCTGTGTATAATACCACAGTGTAAAGATATAACCATTAAATTAATTTATTTTTGTTGTTTTTGTTTAGCTGTTGTTATTGTATTTTTGTTTACTTGTTGGTGTTGTGTTGTGTGCCTAATAAATTATTTACTTACTTACTTACTATTTATTGTTATAGCACAATTACGGTCAGCCACGCGCTAAAAAAACATTGGGATTTTGAACCGTTTGCACCGTCATTATTATTAGGGCTGGCCGAAATTCGTTTTACATTCGATTTAATTTCGGCAGATTGAGCCAAAATTCGCATTTAATGCCAAACATTCGGTGCACGAAAATAGTAAAATACCAACTTGTACTATTTTGACTAAAATAATAGAAATCATATCAATCAGAACCGTAAAATAAAATTAGGCCCCTAGCTCATTTATTATAATGAGAAACATGTAAACCTAAACTTGCAATGTGATAAAAATTAAATTGAATTAGTCCTTCTTAATTGAAGTCTTATAAATCTTTGCCCAATTAAAGACATCAAATTTTAACAAAAATGAAAAAACCTCGGTATTCTTCTAACAAACATCAGTAAGTAATGCAATTTCATTAGTTGATTACCTAATTATAATTGGTAACTTAAATTAAAAAAAATCACTTCTAACGGACTTCGGCAATTACAGCTGGAATTTTGATTGAAATCACTTTTTTAGTTTACAAACTAAACATAAAAGGATGTTTTTTTTTTCAATCAATTCAAGAGCAAAAGAAAAGAAAATCTGTTCTTTTAACCATCTACTCGTATTTAAAATTTACTAGAGATATATTATGGTGCAAAAACATCAAAGATTCGGCGTTATCTGGCAGAAGCCTGTTACGTTTTAGTTCGTATATGATTCCTGCCTCTATGAAAAGTCGATCAGAATATACCCCCAACTTTTTATTTTAACCGAATGTTCGGCCGAAGTTCGTATTCGGTTCAAACCACATTCTGCCCATCCCTAATTATTATACCGTTATCCACTATTTAATTTCGGTTCCGTGGCTCGGTGTGTAATAACTCGACTGCTGAATCGAGGAGCTTGGGTTCGATTCTCGCACAGAGCAGGCATTCATGTGGTTAACGTTTGTGTTTGTCTCGAGTCTGTGTGTTATCTATGTACATAAATACATAATGTATACTTATTATTATTTTTAATATTATTGTGTAGTCGCTAACGACCTTCAAAGCTCTTTTATATGAGCCGCACCACCTGCACGAAAACATCGCGCCCGAATAAAATTTTGTTTTTTATAACTAGCTTTTGCCCGGGGCTCCACCTGCCCTAAATTTGGTAATCGGGTGGAATTATTACAGCAACTTCTTGGTTATACTAAAACGGAATTACCGTTTCAGGCTTTCCGAATCAGGTAAATGACTGGAGGATGCAAGAAACTTTGGAAGTTTCCAGATATCCATTTCCAGTTCTTTGTACATGTACAAGGTTTCAAATATAGAAACTGGAGGGATTCTTTTACGAATTACAGGATGTGTAATTCCTCATTACTGTGCGTTGAGTTGAATTTTCTTCTAAGACAACTCTACTAATAATTACAACGCTTATTTCGATTCAATAAATGATCATAACTTGCAACTAAAGTTGCCTATTCTAGGTGCTCATACAAGACCTAGGTACGGTATTTTTATCAGTTTATATTGAGTTGTGTATGAATGAAACTAATTCATGCATATCTTTTCAGTACTTACAGTAGTCACAACGGTTTTCTTGATACCCTATGGCTCTGTCTTTGAGAAGTCTGTCCTCCTCCATTGCTCTAGTAGCCGTTGCGCGTCATCTTTCGAGTGTCGTCCGCACTGAAGAGGAATCTGGGAGTTTCGCTACAATCCAGATCCTCGGCCTGAGCAACACTGCTAAGTGATTCTACGGAGCGAGCATCAACATCGTGCAGCATAAACATTGTTATAGCAAGCTAGCAACATTTGAATTTTCTGGGATGACCTACGTGTGCGATGTTTCATCCTGATTCATCCAATGGTTGTAGCGTGATTGAGTAACAAATCACCAAACATCCAAACTTTCGCATTTATAATAATAATCAGGTAGCTGGTAATGAATTTCGCCAGCGGCTCCACCGGCCCTAAATTTGGTTATCGGCGAGGGATTCTTGCGTCAACTCCTCTCCTAATACTTTCATACTAATGTAGCGTGCTATAGCAAGCAATATTTCGTTTAAGCTATTTTAGTTATAGTTATTTTATTACCGCAGGAACTTCTGAATTTTTCGGGATAAAAACTATCCTTTGTCCTTCCCCGAGACTCAAACTACCTTCATACCAAATTTCATCTAAGTCGGTTAATATATAAGTGTATTACGAAGTAACAAACAGACAGACATACAAACAAAATTTTGCATTTATAATATTTAAAGGATAGGATAAAAAATACATGTTTTTAATTCGTTAAGAAAAACTAACCTTTATAAAGAAATTCCAATTGCCATTTTTCCTTTAAATATTAAACAATACCTAATTAATTAATTGAAAAAATAATTGGGTTAGAATTAGGAAAAATATCAAGAGAGATATTAAGTGCGAATCAGGCTCATGCATTCTGTGGTGGTACGGAACTCTCGTAACTTGTGGTCTTGGAATTTATTGGAAATAGTATTGAGCTATTCTGACTGGCATTCGAGAGAAAAATGTATGCAATTACATCAACGAGGTAAGTCAGATTTCCATATATGAGTCCGAATAGCTCGAGACTGTTTCCAATAAGGTCCTTCGCAGTGGAACGCTGGTTGGTAAGACCCAGAAACGGAACGAAAGCTTAAATTAACAGATAAATATAGCTATGAAAAAATTTAGATATCACAACAAAGATGACATGCGCCGCTGTTCTGTACCTTCACCACCATATTTAATTTATTTTATTATATTAATGATATTAATAATTTATTTTATTGAGTTTATACATACGAAAGTATGTGTGAGTTATTCGTAACAATTAAACGCCACAGCTAAAAAATATGCAAATTTATCATATCTTTTAACTCGATAGTTACTTTCTCACTGGAGTATTTTTTCGCACGCGAAACCGACGGGCAAAGCAAGTAAATTTTTAAAGATTTGGAGTGTTAAATAAATGTTGTATAAATAATGTATATCCGGTTATAATATTAAAATCAGACCTTGCCATTTTCAGATATTTTCAATGCCGATTTACTATAAGACAGTAGATAGAATAATCGCATATTTAATTTGACTCTGTTCTCAATACACGTATATTATCAAACACTTTTATAAGATAACCATCAATTCAACACGTATGCTAAGATACGAATATGATATGTCTACAAGAGCATTAGTCATAGTAGGTACAAGCATAATTACTGTCGTTTGCAATGCAGTGAAGGCTTTGGAAAAAAAAATATTGGTCGAACAATGTTTTGATATTAAAGTACTGCTAAAGTAGGTAACATCGATTAATTAGGCAAATAGGTAGTAGTAAACCATTACTACTACTATTACTACTAACTATAACTATGACTACTTATTTTAAGGTACATTGATTGATTAAGTAAACTGTTTTAAACACTATTGCGTGACTGACGTAATGTAACAATATTACCTAAACATTATGCAAATTGTAGAGAATATTGAATTGCAATAATAAAACACACAGGGATACAGAATAGTAGGTTCTGAAAAATTCGTAGGCGACGTTTTAAATAATGTCACACGAGTGTTTTAATACCCAGTTAAATGCAGTTTCTTTAATTTTTTTTTAATTAAACGTGCTAAATAAAATATAAAAGTTAAAAGAGTAAGAAATAGTTTATTGCTTATAATAATTATTCAAGTTTCGTATGTTAAATTTATTGGAAGGCAGGCGGGCGTTTCATTAAAGGTGCTCGTACTTGCTATTGGCAATTTAATATTAATTTAGTTCTTTTACTTAGTATGTAGAATGACATTTGCAACTAAAGTTTTGTTGATCATAGCCACACGGCCATCGATTTCTATCCGCCATGACGCTTCAATATTGTAATATTCATACCGGCGTTAACTAGCAGGGTTGCCGCAGTACTTTTATAGCAATAGCCAGTGTACTGCTTTTGGAAGAAGTATTTATTTTTTTAGATGTGCTATGTATTTTTAATATTGTCTTGCCAGCCTTCATACGTCCCCACGGTCGGGACACGGCCTCCGCTTATGTGATTTGGGCCATAGTCCACAAGCGGGCCCATGGCGGATCATAAAGATGATGTATTTCTGTTGCCGCTATAACAACAAGTACTTAAAAACAGAAAAAAATAATTATTTAAGGAGGGTCCCATACAACAAACGTGATTTTTTGCCGTTTTTATAGATAATGGTACAGAACCCTTCGTGCGCGAGTCCGACTCGCACTTGGCCGGTTTTATTTTTTTGTTTTTCTTGACGTATGCAGGTTTCCTATGCTTCACGTACTTCTTAACATTGACTATTTAGACGATAATGCGGAACACTTGAATTTGTCAGTCAATGCCTGAAAATAGCACGTTTTACGAAAACCAAGAAGTAGGTTTCTTTTGCTTATTTCAAGCCATAAAGTCGTGATAGCATTAATTATATGATTTTCTCGACTTTGCTTATATGATTGAGTAATTTCCGTCACCGCATCTAAAATACCGGGCAAAGTCAAATTTTCTTTACATTTACTGCTGAGATATTTTTAAGCAAGAATGAAAAGGGTGTGTTGGTTCCAACACTGATGTATGGAAGTGAATGTTGGGTATGGCAAAAGAAGCACGAAAGTAGAATTAATGCCGTGGAGATGAGAGCATTGAGAAGTATGTGTGGTTTGACTCTAAATGACAGGATAAAAAATAGTGTGATACGAGAGCGTTGCGGTGTGAAAGAAAGTGTGGTGACAAAGATTGAGAAAGGTATGTTAAGGTGTTTTGGACACGTTCAAAGAATGAACGAAAATAGATGCACGAAACAGATTTATGAATCTGAAGCCATTGGTAGGGTCGGTAGAAGTAGACCTCGGCAAACGTATGTAGATCAAATTGATTACGTTCTCAGAAAAGGCCAGGTCAGGAGTACTCGGAACAGTCTTTGGTCTCTGCCTACCCTTCTGGGAAACAGGCGTGATGTTCTGTATGTATGTATAAAAAGGATGCCACGAAATTCAGTACAACAAAACCGAATGGCGGTAAAACCCAACACATCAAAGTGGGCGCTCTGCTAGAGACAGGTAAAATCAAAACTTTTTTTAAAAATGAAAAATAATTGATGGAATCTGATTGGTCGGATTTGCCCTGTATCGAAGTGGTAAATAATGTTCTGTAACAACATTTTGTCTAAAAATGTATTATAGTATGATTCTATTTTTAAATTTCGGTACAGTGTTTGTAAAGTATATCAATGTATACTCGTTTTGAAGTATACCTATAATTCGAATTTTATGATATGAAAGTAGATAAAAGTATTTTAACCGACTTCAAAAAGGGAGGAGGTTCTCAATGCGAAGGGTTTTTTTTAATGTTCGGGCATAACTAAGTCACATATAGACGTAATTTTTTATTTAAAAGGGTATACTTCCGAGGTGGCCCCATATTAATGTAGTGAATTTAAAACCTTAACTTATCGTAAAAAAAAGGTGTTAATTTGGAACTGGTAAAACGTCTTTTATGTTGATGATTGTATAAATTAATGTTACGAGTATGGATGATTTTAGTGTACGAAAAAAGCAATTCGTCATTCAAAAGTAAAAATAAGAATATTAAAATAACTGTAATTCAGATCAGATTTTGGAGTAAGTAGGTAATTAGTTTTACCTTTTTTGTGTATCTTTTTGCAGTCGGTTGTTTTTTTTTGTTATAAAGTTTTTTTTATTATATCATAATTATAGCAATTACCTACGTAAACTAAGTAGTATAAATGTGTGATAACAGTAATGAACTTAATTTATAATGACTGTAAGTTACATAATGTAGGTATGTAATTATTTAGGAATTGCTGGCAATGGTAATGACAAATGAGATCGACATTTAGTAGTGGTTAACTAATTATTTGTAGTTTTTGAATTATCTCACTGAAGGAATGTAGTTACCTAAGTACCAAAGGTGCGATATTTCAGCCATCAATAATATATTTCTACATACCTAATGTGAATTGATGACTTTAATATATCGTTTATTTTTTCTGGTAAGATTCATATATATTCAAATATAAATTTTTAAACAAAATAGAGCAATATTAATTTTTGACAGATTTTAATGATTTTTGAAAATGTAGATGTTTTTACAAAAGTCAAACCGGCCAAGTGCGAGTTGGATCATTTATGTAATCTACAAACACAAACAAAAATATTTTTGTATTTCAGTTGATTGAATGAAAGGTTTTTAGGAAAAGGAAAATTGCGGTTTACGATTTATGACGTATTTAAAAAAAAACTACTAACTAGATCTCTTTCAAACCAATTTTCGTTGGAAGTTTGCATCGTTATGTACATCATATATTTTTTTTAGTTTTATCATTCTCTTATTTTAGAAGTTACAGGGGGTGGGTGGGGCACACATTTTACCACTTTGGAAGTGTCTCTCGCGCAAACTATTCAGTTTAGAAAAAAATTATAAGAGAAACCTCAACATCATTTTTGAAGACCTATCCATAGAGACCCCACACGTATGGGTTTGATGAAAAAAAAAATTTTGAGTTTCAGTTCTAAGTATGGGGAACCCCAAAAATTTATTGTTTTTTTTTCTATTTTTGTGTAAAAATCTTAATGCGGTCTACCGAATACATCTACTTACCAAGTTTCAACAGTATAGTTCTTATAGTTTTGGAAACAACTGGCTGTGACATACGGACGGACAGACAGACAGACAGGCATGACGAATCTATAAGGGTTCCGTTTTTTGCCATTCGGCTACGGAACCTTAAAAAAGAAAGAACAACAGTTCACAAAAATCTTGTAGTTTGTATGTAGGTACATTAAATATCTTAGCCCTGTGTTTATTTGTAATTTGATCATAAACTTTTAAGCATGGTGTTAAGAATCTACTTCCAACACTAAGTACTGGAAAAGTTTTCTATATTACTATTGCTAATCATATAAATACATTATCTCAGATGTAAGATTATCATAAAAAATACTCCAATCAATTGTTATCTACACCAGAAGAGATTTTAATGTCAGTATATCTGTTTTTTTTGATAATAAACCACTTGTTTTTTTGCGTGATTACCATTTAGCAGTAATTTCGATTATGATAAACGTAAAAGAAGTTGCAAGTTTAGCTTTTTCTTTTTACACACTTGTTTTTTTTTTTTTTTTTATTTGTAAATTAAGCAGACAACTCCAAATGTTAGTTATAATAATTTGTATCAAATTTTTAATGTTGGAGCCTTTTCAAATTCACATTTAAACTTGAGAAAGACACGTTATAAAACACATGTTTTTTTCAAATTACATTCCGTTAAGCTTTTTTTGTGCTAGAGTCAGTTTTTTTGTGTTATCAGCATTTCCGATGAAAAATCGATCTTATTATTTTTACATTCAAATTAACTTTTTTTTTTTATACTAGCGTAGCGAAAAAAAAACCTAGGTCTGTGATTATAACTAGATTCCTGATTTGTTTTAAATTTATTTACCTAATAGGAGTCCTGAAGCACGATGGCGATGAATGTTTATTATTTATAACATAAAAAATTAAAAGGGCAAACATTCAAAATGCAAAAAATATTTCCAATGTCTTATTTTTAATGACGTTCCTTTTGAATACAAAACTGAATTGAAAAACGCTCCACCATAGAGCTTATTGGGAACAAACAGTCTCTTCTAAGCCAATCTCTGGAATTCAAGAAAAAAAATTACCTAGTAAAAAGTAGATAACTTTCGAGACCCGTTACGTATACTTGCATCATTTCTATGACTTGCATTCGTCGAAGGATAATCGGAAAAAATGGATTATTGCAAAAATTCTAGGACCATTGCAAACAGCCGGATGATTAGGAAATAAGAATGAATTTTGTAATCTGCCGAGCTATAGAAAAAATCGTGTTTGATCAAAATTAGAACGCTGATTGGATGGCATAAGTTACTATTTACAATATCTTCTTTCTGTTTGTCAGTACTTAGAAGGCTTCTTCGTAAAGAACTATACAGTCAGAAAAAAGGCAACATTTAATTAAAAGCAGTAATTTAGTTTAAAAATATTAGCGTAAAATTGGAGTTCGTTGCCGAGAAACATTTATTTTTCGGGAACGACATCTAAAGCTAAGCATCGTCGGGAAAAAGTAGTCGTAGGTTAAGGGATATGGGATGGGTTACTCGTAGCATATGTTCTGAGTTCTGCCGTGTTTTGGAAGGTGTTGAACTATTGGTAACTATACTATATATAATTTAACTATCGGATTTTTGCAATAATTCTAAAAATAGGTCGGATATTACAAAACTCATTCTTATTTTCCAATCATCCGGTCGTTTGCAAACGTCCGAGGATTTTCGCAATAATCCGATAATATAATAAAAAAATATAATTTCGATTATCCTACGACAAACACATATTTCTCTCAAATTCTAAAGCCTGGTGTAGTCAAGACTGTTCGCAATAAGCTCCCTAACCATATCAGTGATGCTTCTTATAATTTATGAATTTAGACGTACCTAAATAAAATTTCAACATTTATTTAAAAGATTACCTATATCCTCTGGAACGATTTAACTTTTTCTGTGCCTTTTTAATAAATACTACTTTTAAAACTAATTTGTAGTCACTGAATATACTTCTATATTTTAAAATTTGCTGCGATTAAGAAATATCACGAGTATGGATAACTGTGACACTCATAACGCAAATTTATTATTTAAAAATAAACCTTTATTTATTTGGTCTTTGTAGTTAGTTAATGGGCATCGTTCGCTTTGGCTACTTTAATTTACGTTACTACGAATGTAACGTAATTTTTGAGCACTTTTTATCATCGGCTGATATTAATATTAAAGAGCTAAAAACCTACTTCAATGATCTAATTAAAGTCTAACAAACAACTTTTGTCAGTAATTCAAAGGAATGCAAAGTTTCGAAATAAATAACAATGTACATATTTGAATCGAAACGTCAACAGACGCAGCCGGTCGTGTCTATATCGAATTATCGACATACTGGCAGAAATCCATAATGTAGTAATCAAATTCGTAGCTTTGAAATATTTTTCACAGTGTTCGTTTTAAGAGCCCTGACCTTGCTTACCGTTCACTACAGGTACTTACCATAAGTTCATCCATCCATCCATGACCGTGCTTGTCACCTTTAATTAAAATTATACCCAGGTACACGTTTTCAGAATAATTCTGTTTTGTTAACCGACTTCAAAAAAAGAGAAGGTTCTCAATTTGGAAGTTTATATTTTTTTCATGTATGTTCGGGCATAACCCCGTCATTTATATAGACGGATTTTGGAAAATTATTTTTCTGTACGAAATGGGGCGTCCACTAATTACGTCAGATGTTTAAGGGGGGAGGGGGTCGAGTCAAATCTCAACTAATCTTACGTTGGGGGGAGGGGGGGTCTCGGCAATTATCACGCAATTTTTTTTTCTGATTGAAACAAAAAAAAATACTATTTTGTTAAATTTAATCCAGATTGTACATGCTTAAGATTTTATCTTAAGCGTAATCGTAATACAATTAAGATCATTCACTTATTCGTTCGAAAGAAAATAATTTCATTCATACTTCGACGTTATACAATAACAGTCCAACGCGTTTACGTAAGAAACCCACATTTTATAAAAATCTCACGTGAGATTGGGGGATGGGAGAGGGGGTTGAATAAAATCACACGACATCTCACCAGGGGGGGAGGGAGGAACAGAAAATTCAAAAAACACCTCACGTTAATTATGGTCGCCCCCAAAGGGGTTTATTCCGAAATAGTCCTATTTTTTAAATACATCTGATGATAAGTTACGGAGACAGATAACGAAATTCTTCAAAAAATTACAGCAAATCAACCGCAATTGCTGCTATCGCATAAATATGCATTATTTACGCAATCACAAAACATAACATCGAACCTGTACAAAAACAATAAGTTACCTTTTCAGTGCATCTTTCATTGCTGTTTAATAAATATGTTAACTTATTAAAATCAATGTGCATTTGTAGGAAAAACCTTAAAAATGACAATATTCTTATCACAAAACAAATACATATACAATATCGTCGATCCGCAAACGCTGTCAAGGTTTTTTTGCAAATACACCGCACCTTTTACACACACACACCGCATCTGTCAAAATAGAACCACGTGTTCCGAAAAGAGCCGAATGCACCCGACATGGCACGATACCGTCTGTAAATAGTTTGGGGCATGCAAATCGTACCTTGTACCGGTTGTATTCTTTAAATCTCCGTCACTTTACCTCAAAAAAACGTACAACAAGGTAATAACACTGAGAAGTTGTTAGGAACGAACACAAAAGAAAAAACTAATAGCGTAATTTTCGCGGGCATTGTTATACTACTAAAAATACAAACAATAAATAAAAACTACACCAAAATAAACGTAGTATTACGATTTAAGTTATTAATGAGGAAGTAATGATTACGGGTTCCTTACCTGTTCCCCACCAGTATCGTTTCCAACCGTCAGTAACAGAGCGGAACATCGCGTTACGTGCGACGCCGACAACGCGTGGCAAAATACTGAAGTCGCTGACTTGAATCATTCAGCTGATTTACATCTAAATATCACTGGCTCTTGAACTAGATTTACAAAGAAAAAGAAAAAAAAATTCATCAATGGAAATTGTATATGGTCCTTTTTATTCATTTAACAGCCGTGTGAATAATATGGACGTATATTTTATTACAGCTATAGAATAGGGTAGCTATTTATGTATGATATTAACCGAGTAAAGGCTTCGTAGTACCGTTCGTGATTCAATTAATATCTAATTAGGCCAAGAGTGCTTCTAATGTAGGGGCGTATTTCATGTCACTGGCTGACAAGCGTCGCGTCTCTGTAAATGGAAATCTGACGGCAAGGGATGGTAGAGCGACGTTAGGTCGGGAATGACTTACTTTGGGCATATTTGATATGAATACGTAGTATTTGCTTCCTCTATGATATGAATCTACATTAAGTATTTAAGGTAGAAAGTAGAGTTTGCGTGAAAAACTATGTCCTGTCTGTTTTGTTTAAAAAATACTAAATTATTAACAAAGTAAGTAGGTAGCGACAAACAGGAAAAGTCATATTTAAAAAATTTTGATCAATATTTAGTTTTCGAAGCTCTACCATATTGAGCGTTGTAAAAAGTTTTGAGTAACTTTCAAGCACCCACGGAACTTATTGGAAACAGTCTCGAATACGTTAGAGATTCATGAATTCGGGAGTAAAATATATGCATGTACTTTCACGGGCCAGGAGTGGAAAAGTAGAAGTCTGGCATACTAGACTGTTCCCAATAAGCTCCCTTTTCGCATACGGGATGACTCTGTGTATTTATCCTTAAATATATTATACTGAACTAGGTTTTTAATTTTAAACACACACTTGATTTTAAACTGAATTAAACCTAAACTAGCAAATGTAAAACCATCGACTTAATCTAGAGAACCTACCTAATATTACCTATAAAATATGCTAAAATGTGTTTGTACGTTTGTTTGTGTCCTTCTACAACTTAGCAACGGAGCGACTAGACACAGATCCACAAAGATAGTCTATAAGTCTGAGAGTGACAGAAGTTACTTTTATCCCGTTCAAGGCTTCCCTTAATTATTCCTTATAGGTGTAACGGAGCACTAAAGTAAAAAATTTTTTTTGGCAGAGGGGCACTATTCCTTGGCGTAGCAATTATTGTTCGACCTGACTTTTAACACGTTGAAAGGCCTGAGAAAGTGAAAGGTTATAATGGTTAAATTAAATTAACACATAGGTCACATATTCAGGAAAATTCAAAAGTTCCCGCAGGAATAACTATAGCCATATTGCCCTAGCTTGCTTTGCCAATCTTGTTTACTGTGTGATTACGGAGTTGCCGTTAAAAAAATCGTTTTTGTTCAAGTCGGAATTATTAACACTTTTTTATCACCTACCGTGCCAAAGCTAAATACTGTATCAATGAGCTTACGAGCTCCGTGTTTTTGCTCTACACGTATTATTTTTAGGTCCGTGGCCAAAGATTACTTATACGTCTAGATACCGTGTTCGGGCAAACAAAACGAGCCGATCCGAGTACCTTAATTTTCAGGTACTTGCCGTCACACTACATCATTCGTAATCTGTGCGTCGACGCGAACTGTGCTCCCGCGTTAAGTAATAAAAATGACGATTTGTGCAATAAAATCGTGCTAAACTATTGACAAAAATAAAGGTTGATATTAAAAAAATACTTTTCACAAGTTACTACACTAATCTGCTTGGTATATTTGAGATACAAACTAAGTTTTCAAAATAATTATTCGCAAAACAAACAACAAATGTTTTTCTGTCTGTGTTGCCAAGTCTGCAGGTACGTTCATTTCCCATCCCAAGTTTAGTAAGGCGAATACTGAAACGACAATACATATTTTTCACCTAACGTCACTTACACTGTAACTGTATTGATGACCCCTGTAACATATTGTATCTATAGAACATAAATAAATGTTTATATAAAAAAAATATTACAGTTAGATGTAAATATCAATAGAAAAATTCGTACTTATCATGCATTTTATGAACTACGAAATTAATTAATAACATTACGTATCTTAAAATATATCTATAACTTCTTTGCAACGAACTGTGACGTTAACGTTACGCTTTGGACTCCTTATATAAAATTTCAACTTTAGTTACCAAATACTAGGTACTTTAATAGCAAGACGGTGTACGCACATGCGCAATTGGGTGTGTAAAATTATATGGCGAGTGTGATTTGCATTGTATATATATTACACCAATACTTCAATTAAAGCAAAGAAATTGATACTAGACTCTTGCATCTTACCCTCGCTTACCTACGCGTCACAAACATGGATTTTCAACAAAAAAACCAGAGACAAAATAATAACAACACAAAGGGCCATGGAACGGAGCATTCTTAATCTGAAATTGAAACATAAAAGAAACAGTACATGCATAAGAAAAACAACCAAACTGATTGATGCTCTGGAGCACAGCGAAAGGTTAAAATGGAAGTGGGCCGGCCATGTTGTACGAATGAGTGATGACAGGTGGGCCAAAAAAATAACTTCATGGAAGGGACCCACAGGAAAAAGAGCCAGAGGCAGACCGGCGGAGAGATGGCTCGACGAAATTTTAAAAGCAGTAGGAGAAAACTGGTTTGAAAAAGCAAAAGATAGAACTACATGGAGGAAAATGGAGGAGGCCTTTACTCTATGAAGAGGTCCTTAATAAACATTAATTAAAACTAAACTGTTTATATGATATAGATTAAGTATATATTTAAAGTGCACGCTATAACAACATGCTGTGAATCAAACATATTTCATGTAACTACGTACTTATTAAGGAAATAAAAAGGCTTTATTATTATTATTATATATTACACAAATATTCTAAGTCAATAAGTAATATAAGTTATACACTTACAATGATAGACTTATTAGGTCTTATAAAAAACAAATATAATGTACTTATAATGATTTTTGTTTGATTTTCTTTTGGATAAATAAAAAAATGTTATAATAAAATCTTTTAATTTTATTTATTATTTTTTTTATAAAATATTATATAAGCTTGCCAGCCTTCATACGTCCCCACTGTTGGGGCACGGCCTACCCTCATAAGCGAGAGTGATTTGAGCCATAGTCCACACGCGGGCCCAGTGCGGTTTGTGGACTTATATTACATATAATCTTTGTATTTCCAATGTTAATTGATATTAAAATACTCTATAGTCTATTAATTAAACTCCCTGATTGTTTCTCTACCTGAAAGGTCCTAGGTGACCTTTAAAGAGCTCGAAGCAGGCAAAAGCCTGAAATTTTCTCAGAATATGTGTAACTTATGCGGATTTCCTAACTAATAATAAAAATATATAAGCAAAAACTAAAAAATTAAGAGGGCTTTTTAGAATAGGCGCCGAAGTACCCGGTGGTAATTAAATGACACTGTAACTTAGAAAACTAACGAGTATAAGATTCATATTAAATTATAATTGAGAAAAGCGTACACATTTAAACATTTAAATAGCATTGTGATCCGATTCCTGCGAGCTACTTTAACAATATCAAAAATATCGCTTTTGCAAAAGAAATTTAGTAATTCTAATATTTACGCATTGAATGTGCTCCATGCTCTCCACGCGCGCATTCCATCTACCTGTTGACTAAAAATGAATGCGCTTTACGTTAAATTTGACGGCACTTAAAGTCCGCATTAAACGCATTGGCTGCACATGCTCAGGAGCTATTATGTTTCTTGACATTTGGCGAACAAAACTATTTGAATGGCTCGGTGATGCGATAGCTTTCTATGCTAAAAAAAATTTTGTCAACAAAACACGGCTGTTGTCACAGTATATAATTTTGGAACATACTTTAAGGTTTTAACATGCATTACATGGCCATGGTCAGCAGGTTGCTACCTTCGTATTAAAGGCTTATTCTATAAGGCTTATGTTCTATCTCAAAATGTCACCACTGGGGGTCATCGAAAGTGAAAATAAATTGTAGTACCGAATAAAAGTAAGAACTCCCCAATTGGGGGTAATCACTTTAAGGTTGGTCACACCAAAATTACGCACACAGATGTAAAAATGTTAGTTGTATTAGCTGATTTACACATACATTGATAGTAAAATGACTCGCAACACTCCGTTTGATGTTGTTTCGGACACGGTATCTAGACGTTTAAGTAATCTTTGTCCGTGGCATTTTTATGATCATCATACACCATATTACCGAAATATGCATTTAAGAAATGAAAATAAGTGTATAACAGCACATTTTTAATTCCACAGGTCTTATAACATTTCTAAAATATTTACCATTGTTTTCCAACCAAAGAGAATGTAGTACCTATATTATATTCTCTTGAATGTAATCACTACGTTTTATTTCCAACTGTTGCGAAGACGTCAGTGACATAGATATGCAAGTTCAGTACTATATACATATAGTAGTCAGTGATTTTTCATTTTGTTTTTCTTTCCTTGACTTGACTAAAATATTTGCCAATGTCAGTTTCCAGGGTAGAAACAGGGACCACTGAGACCACATAGATATGCTGGTGATCGGTTTTTTTTTATTAGAACGATTGCGTACACTACAATAACATAGAATACGTATTCACCTAATATCAATGCAATATAGTGTAGCAAACTTTTCTGATCTTGGGTGTTTGGTCGCTAGTGTCGATATCAGTTCACACCATTTTAACACGGTGGCTGTACTTTTTATTTTTGACCATCGGGTCAGAGAAGTCTGTTGCACTATACACATATTATTACAATTTTATAATTCTTTAAAAACAAATCGGACTTGAAGAAATTTGACATAGATGTAAAAATATGTTACAGTTTACTTTCTTGGTACCCTACCAGAAAAAAGGAATCTCAGTTCAGTGTTAGATTATTTTTCGTATACCATGTATAATACCTATAATTTGAAGGTATGTTATTTGTTTTCACGATTCAGCGGATTTAAATATTCGCACAGAAATCGATTTTTTTCATTATAAATTGGATATTACTATGAACCATTGGGTATTATTTATAGATTATTTTTCGTATACCATGTATAATACCTATAATTTGAAGGTATGTTATTTGTTTTTCACGATTCAGCGGATTTAAATATTTGCACAGAAATCGAATTTTTTCATTATAAATTGGATATTACTATGAACCATTGGGTATTTTAATAAAAAATATATATAATGTCACAACTCAAATTTTGTGATTTATTATTGTTTTTTATTTTATTGTTTTTTTGGCGTATATATATAAGCTTCTTGTGCTTCCACATCCTAGCACGCAAATACTGCGTTGCTCACTCAAATGTCAACATCAAATCCTAGACTTCTCTTTTAGACTATAAAATGTAAATTAATACCCAAAAATCCGACGTTGTTGTCTAAGTTCACTTAGGGGTACTAGAAATTGTTGTCAATGCTCCTAGTCTATCATTTTACCATGGTATTTACATGGTATTATATAAGACCTACCTATAACTACTAGGGACTTGTAAAATCCTCTACAAATACACAAATATTCATAGAATTATGAAATACGTGATAAATATACATACATAGAAATAATCTTTCTTCGTTTTAGACCATTTACCACACAGGAGTTTACAGGACTAATAAGATTGTTAGTGAACAAATGATTTGTCCTACATTATGATGTGGATGGTGTCCAGCCACTGGTTGCCCTTTTTGGGAAATAAAAACCGTAAAGATATAGGTGCATGCACACATGCTGAAAATATGATATTGGTGATGTAACTGGTATTTAACTGTGATTGAAAGATAAAAAACTATTTTTTTATTTTCAAGTACTAAATTAAGTTCAAGAGCAAAAGTCAGTTTTGCCAGTTTAAAAAAGCCAGCTTTTAAAATAGCTTAGGTTTATGACAAAGTTAATTTTACAAAAAGCTACATGACTCATGATCATTGAAAAGTATAAATAATACAGGAAATGAGCATCAATTAATTTTAGCATGCTTTTTTGTGAGTGAAAAATGTGTAGGTAGCGTCGTTCACGTAATTTGTTAATTAACAATTTACACATAGGACACGATAACGTCACTTTGTAATCATTAAACTCTATTATAATATTATAACCTTGTATGTAGATAATGGCGCTTAATAACATTTCAAAATTCGAAATGCGCAAAACATTCGAATAGTTAGGACGCAGAATTCATACCTACAAGCGAATAAAAAAGCTAGGCTACTTATTCTTAGCACACATCTCAGTGCAGAAGATGATTGCCCATTTTTCTTTCCATCTTCAAATCTCGTTTATTGTCTCTGATAAATTTTTTTTACTTGCTTTAATTGAACTCACTGTTTCCTTTTTTTTCCTTCCATCTTGTGGTGGAATCTTGCAAGCTTGATTAAACATACTTCCTATTATCACCCTTCCATGAAATTTCACATATTTACTCAGCTCGGATGACAATACAATATTCCACAGTTACTTTGACCAACAACCCCCTACGAAAGTTGTACCGGGGGTACAACCTAGAGGTGGAGGAGAAAAATTGAAACATCTTCAAAATGGGTATCCGGGGGTCGCAGATCACGAATAGTGCACCTGAAGGTGGACATTAGGGTGGTACGTGAAAAATTAAGTGAAAATTTTATTACTAATTTATATTGAACATAATATCGTTCTCCAAGTTCTCATCACTCAACTTATGAAACTTGGGCAATAAACTATAAAAAATCAATTAAACTATGACATTTATTAATAATAATTAATATATTTAAAGTTTCTTAAATAACCTAAAATTGAACTAAAATAATATAAATCTAAACTAATCTAAATCATACAAATAAAATTAAACCATTACTAAAAAGTATAGAATTAAAAAAAGGAAAAAATTTTTTTTTTAAAACTTGCTTTTCTTAATACATTAGAATCATATAAAAATTCAATCTAACAGAAAATTAAACTAAAAAGTAAAAAAAAATTTATATCCATGTACGACTTAAATACAATCACTTGATAAACTATTATATTATATTCTCTTTGACTAAAACTCTAGCACGTCAAATATTCGTGTGTGCTTTTCTTGCAGTCGTACGTGGATATAAAAAAAATATATTCAGTTTGGAATTTTTTTTTTTTATTTATTCTGCTTTGCTCTCATGTGAATTATACAACTTTTCACCTCTACCAGTGTAAAAAAATAGGTCATAGGCAAGGAACACACTGAAGGTCATACTACGCAATAAGTTTATTCTAATTTACATATACTACCAACTATATTTTCCTGTCAATAAACGAACAAAAGGTAGGTACTAACTATTCCTTTTAACGTAAGCACCTTTTAAAAGTCGCCAATTATTAAACAATTCGTATGCTTTATTTCACGTGACTTCTCTCGTAAAAAGCTTAGTTCAGCTTTAAACACTTGTAAGACAAAATAATGCAACGTTCGAATATTACTTTTTGGAATTTTTCGATACTGAAAATAAAGAAACAACGCGATGATTGGTTAAGACTGATTTTTGTTAGTTGTGATAAATATCGTAACAATACTGTTATTCATTGAGAAATAATAATAAACAAATTTAATACGAACCTAACCGAGTTTATATTATTATTAAATTGATGGCTTTTAAAAAAGATATGTCCAGCTTTAAGGGCGCAATGTCCGGAAAATACAACACCAAATTTGGCTTTTGTAGGAGCATTAGATTTAAAGGTATGTTTTTATTTAATAGACATCTAGTGAAAGGACATGGAACTTACCGTAAATGGCGCGCGTGTCATTTTAGTGTAGGTAGCTACTAAACTACTTGTCGCCACTCGTTTAGTTTTAGTACAAACAACATTTAGTAGATGGCGCTACGTAAACGGTGATTAAGCTATGAAGAGTGTTCTACAATTTGTATTTTTTATTTTTATCGATCTAATCTAATTATTAGTCTAATGTAAGTCTAAATTTTAATTGTTTTTAATATAAGGATATTTTACTATTACTACTACTAGGCTTGGTTTTTTGATATTTTGTAAAGATGTGAGCACACAATGTATGTAGGTCTCTGCTCATGTACACCCTATTTTTACCTTGTTTATATCAACTTTATTGTTTTCCGGTACAAATTTTCCGGATCAAGACAAGACAAGACTAAAAAAAAAATTCAATCTTTTTGAACCTTTACGGCGTTTTTATAAACAGACTAAAAAGTGTAAGTCTTTGTAAACATGTGAGAATCTTTTGACTTTTGATGCGCCCCAGATTTATGTCTAGGAAAATATTTATATTAATAAATCGTTGTACTTATATGGAAAATAATATTCTATGTTAATTTTTACCTGTCTTACTCAAATAAGAAAGCGCTCTAGGTACAATATATAGTTAAACCTCTCTGTTTTATCTTAGATAATTTTTTACTTCTCTGCACCATGTCCAAGATTTTGGATGGATAAAGATACACCCCCTAATACCCTATAGAATGCAGAAATCGGTGGCCAAATTTGATTTTTGTATGGATTTTTCGATCCGGAGTGTTGGTAACCCATAACTCAAAGTTGTCAAATAAATTGGCTTCAACTGTGTGTTCATAGTGCACTCTCCAGTGTTATCAATATATAAGCTTCTCAAGTATCTCCGACCTATAATAAATTTAATAATGGTGTTTTATGTACCTACTTCCATAATTACAGTGTGTACAATTTTTTTGCGTTGTTGATTACAATTAAATTGACGAAAAAATATCCAGATATAAAATATGTACTAACCTACTTAAAACCTGTAATTAAACATATACGTATTTATATGATAAAGCAGTGGCGCCAGATCTGGCTTTTCTGCCCCTCAAAATGGTATTTGCTCTTTATGAAAACATGTTTTCTTGCAAAAATAACACAAGAAATATAGTTTTTAATAAAATATAATACTTATAGGTTAATTAACTTTTAAATGTTTTTTTACCAAGTACACTAAAGCTTTACTTTTAAGGTAATTTTTTTTTGCATTTTTGTTACAAACACTGATAAACTTCATTTTCTAGTATCAAATATGTTAAAAGCTGGTAGGTACCAAAAATGTACAAAGTACTTTTGCACTAAGAATAATTCTACTTGTCCCAGTTTAAAGATGCTAGAAAAAGTCGTCCAACAACCGCACTCATATCATGAGACAGTGTAGCGGCAGAAGTTTTCTTTTGTCTTTGCAAACACACTCACTACCCACGACATGGTAAATTTCAAAAGAAAGTCTGCCGTCAACTATGACAGTAAGTTCTACTGGAAGTAAAATAAAAGTTTGACACGGACAAGACATAGTTAAAAATTAACATTATGTAAAATACTTTTTTGAATACATCAATATGACTTCAAACACTAAAATGCAAAAAAAACATCCAAAGCAGACGAAACATTTTTTTTTTGTTTTCATCTCATAAACCATCATCTTTGGTATCATATACCAGAAACATTTTTATCGTATCTTTGCTGCAAATACTTGGCATTAGACTCAGGGCCGTAGCTAAGGGGGGCATTGTGGGGCAATGCCCTACCTTGAAATACTAATGCCCTACCTTAAAAGTACCATAAACTAAGGTATAATTTGAAATAAATTGTTTTCCCGTACTATAAATTAATACCATTTTGCTCTTGTTTTCCCGCGATCCCACCCAATTACCTTCTACCTTAATTACTCACGCTCACAAGCAGGTAAAATAATGAAAGATAGAAAAATTACTTGCGCCGTACCCGTGCATGAAACCACCGCTGCCCTACCTTAGATTCAACTCTAGCTACAGCCCTGATTCGACTCCAAGAATACAACTGGTAAAAATTATCGTTCGTCCTTCTCCGGCCCTTCAGCTGCTATCCTTTTGCCAACAATTAGGTTACCTCATTTTTCCGTGCCAAGGTACAAAAACAGAAAAACCGGACTCAGTCTTACATTTTGCCATTGAAGCCAGACTATACTTTTTCAATCTGAAATATAGTCAGTTAGATATTTCAATCTTATATTAATAAAAAATCTACATTAAACCTTATAATTTAGCAATTATGATAGCAACTCACTTCCCGTCCCAAAGTTCCAAGCAATAACACGACAAAAAGACTAACAATGAGCCGGACATGTCCAGCCGAATCCAGACACCTGGCAACCCCAACCGTGCACAAAGTATTAGTGGTATAAAAAAAAAAAACAAGGAATAGTGTCCCAATGTTTCAGCAGAGCAAAGAATGTTCCCGTGGGAATTCACGAATGGGATAAAAGTATCTTTCTTTCGTTCTTGTGACTATTATAATAGCCAGATCGTCTTTTAGATAGTTACAATGGTTTTTTTGATTGAATTCTTAGAATTTTTAATTTTTTATTTAAATATCATCTTCAGTATTTTGCCATATAAGCATTATCGATTTCTTTTATTCCTAACAGTAATTAAGTAGAAAAACATAGCTAACTTTATGAATTTTTTTCATACTACCGAGGTGGTAGAGTTGGTGGTTAGGTTCTATGTACTGATGCTCTGAGGCCCTAAGGTGTGGACCTCAGGGCGCCAGCAGAATGATTTCTTTGCCGATTGCGAACGAAATGTTTCAAATTTTATTTACCCAGCTCTTGCTAATACAAAACATTGTAGATACATTTGAATACTTAAATAACAAATATTCAAGTAACGAAATATATTTAAAAAAAATACTTTTATGTCTTAATTTCTCACAACAATACCTTATGAACTATTGTATCAATAAAAAATATTCGAAACTAAAAAATATAAACAATTTGTTCTTAAAAAAAAAAATTGGGCTATTTTCCAAGCACATCACAAAATTAACATAATTTGGGTTCATGTTTTGTCTTCCTTTACGAACTTGTAATCATGCCCCCAGATTAGGTCTATTACACACCACTGACTCATAAAATAAAAAATATGCTCCATGTACACATACAATGTTAAAATAATCAATTTGTGTGTAGACAGTAGCTTAAACACGGGATATATGAATTCACCTTGAAGAATGCTTATGGTGCACCTGTAAAATAACGAAAATTCATTAGTGTCTGGCTTCTATTTCACGACGCAACTCTGCAAATCGGCACTCGAAAAGCAAAGTGCAAAGTTAGCAACACTCTTACTATTCTAATCTTCGAAAGATAGTGAAGAGTGAGACATGCGGCGTGAGGAGGTGTTGTTGGGGTCACTAAGGACCCTATCAGACTAATTGTGTAATTTCCTAATACCTACGCCTAATTAAGGGTTAAAAGGACGCTTATAGGCTCACCATATTTGTCTATATTAGACTCGTAGATATATCGATTCTTGTGATTTACAATAATATATAATTTTATTAATGTAATAATTTTTTTCTGAGATGCCTTAGATATAGACGTAATATCAAAATAAATTCGCTTTTAATATAATAACTCCTTGTCGTGATATAAAATGTTGCCCGCGGTTCCATCTGCGTTCAGTTTAAGATAACTGAATCTTAATCTCCTCAAGATGTAAGATGCCGAAAGCTGTCATGCTAGACAAATTTTATCAAGGTCGGTTTAACGCTTAGTTGGAAACAGATGAATGAATTTATAATATTTGTTTGGAAGTGAATTAATATTATTTTCATCGGATACCTTTTATTGTGCCTGGTATCATTATAACGTCACTTCATGCACAATGTGTATACGCTGTACCTCACATAAGTCTTTTGCAATGGAACCCTTGTCATTTACAAACAAGACTATCTAAAAATCTTAAAAACAATACTGTAGGTTTTAACAATATTTTGCTCTTACCCAATCTTGATTTACTTTTTTTAGTTTTAATTCTTGAACTGGCAATCCTGTCTCTGATACTTTATTTTACCACTTATTACTTTATAATTTATTACCTATGGGACATATTATATATATTAATTCAGGTACAATGCATTAGAAGCAGATGTTGCGACAAAGGGTCAACCACCTGTCATGCAGGACTAAATGATTATGAGTTTCATTTGATCATAAGTAACTCTACATTTAAATAGAATTGTATTTTTAGGGGTATATTAGATTGCCAAAGATTTTTGGGATCTATGTAATGACTGGTAAAACATTTTCAGACACGCTTACTTACTGCAACTCCAGAATTATTTTAGACACAAGCTGGCAGTGTTTTCAGCTGGAATTCCAAATTTAAAGGATGGCAAATGGTGTTTTAAGAAATAAAATAATCAATTTTCCCCACATCGGATTATAAATGACAGTGTTCCGAGGTAACAAATATTAAAACAAAATACAGCCGAATTGATAACGTCCTCTTTTCTTGAATTCGGTTCAAAAGAAAATAATAACTAGTAAAATATAGCATTAGAGTTCTCCCGTTGCATACTTTAGCTTACTTAAAGTCTATAAACAGACTACTCAGACTTAATAAATCCTCCTAGATCTTTTTTTGAAATTGGAAGACGCTACTATTATACTAAACTAAAGCATTAACTAGCGTAAAAAGTTAAAATAAAAAAAAAACTTACACATAAATATAAGAGCCAATAAATACTGTCATCAGAGCAAATCTTAGCCTCAGATCCTTGGGCCGCTGACGAGGTACCAGCACGAGGTCTACTAAAACCACCAGCAAAGAAACCGTGTGCATGCTGTGTTGACTCCAGAACGGGATCAGCTGATCTACTGTCTGAAGGGCCAATAGTTCTCTGTCCTTATTCCAAAGTCTCCAAAACAATATATCTGAAAACTGAATTTTAAATTTCAGATATATCATCATTTTAGCCAACGAAAGTTTTAGACAAATAACTAGAGGACCTGCTTACTCATGAAATGCAATCGTTGAATTTTAGTATACGCACTAGAAATACACAGATTAATTACTTATTCTTGATTTCCGTGAAATTCTGAGATGAAAATTAGCGAGAAATGTCTAGGAAATATCTTTAAAAGCCATTGTTAAACCGTCTACATCCAGTGGCTTTCTGTGGCTGTCATCTGTCTTGGTAAATAATCGTTCTGCGTTACATCTCCAAGTCTGTGATCTCCAATTAAGAACCAACCTACTCTGTTGATCATCTGTTTGACAAGTGAGGCGGTCTACTTATTATCATTTGTTTGCTAAATTTACTGATTACAGATTATATCGCGTAAAATTTTTGAGGAAAACAGAGACTAGATTTTATATTTTAGATACTTTTTTATGTTGTGCTTGTGCATTTCATGTTTTGTATGTTTGTAATGGAAAGTGTCCTTCTATGATAAGGAGGGAATTTTTCAACTTTTTAAGTGGACCCTGTAAAAGAAAGGGAGAAAAGAAATGCCCTTGCTGAGTTTCTTGCCGGTTCTTCTCAGTACAAGGTCTCCCGCATAAGACATTCATAAGTGCTCAATTATTGTAGTCTATACTGAATAAATGAATTTGAATTTGAATTTGAATTTGAATTTGAATTTGAATTTGAATTTGAATTTGAATTTGAATTTGAATTTGAATTTGAATTTGAATTTGAATTTGAATTTGAATTTGAATTTGAATTTGAATTTGAATTTGAATTTGAATTTGAATTTGAATTTGAATTTGAATTTGAATTTGAATTTGAATTTGAATTTGAATTTGAATTATCACTACAGTTCGATTGATTTATTGTTCTAGTCTTGTCTTGTTTACCACCAAAGGTTAAACTTAATACAATGTTTCTATGCATTAATGCACTGATAGTCAAAGTGGGACCAATGAAATGACTGCAACACTGCTGAAATCTTGATAGGATCAAAAGCCTAAAAAGATTGATTATACTCATTTTGTCTCGTGTATAATCTAAGGGAGCGAATGTATGAGTCTGTAATTAGCTTGTTAAAGTTGTCAAATCTACGTTTGGAATGATTCACAGCTTGTAGATATGGTTTGGAAGGAAGATGGGTTTATAATAGTTATTCAATAACATGTGATCTCTCTTAAGTTAAAAAACTATCACTGCGCATCTAGTCCTTGCATATGGCATATGGCACTCGGATCTTTGCAGCCGCGATTTTTTATCTTATAGTCGCGGTATATCAAAAAACTGTCTCGTTCTTTAGACTTAATTTACCATAAAACAAATAGACAAAAAAGGGAATAGAACCCGTAACATTCAACATGCTAGCCTAACGTTTAATCACTTTCGCCACTTGCCCCTTGTTTTATATATACTTATAGAGATAATAGCAAAAGTCTATTTTATTATATCTCACCATTGTTGTAGGGAACAGTATACTTGAAAAACATAAATTTCGTATTTGGTTAATACGTTTTACATAATTTCTGTGGCCGTCACCTTGAAGCTCCTTGCATTCACAGAAAATACTGATGGGAGCATAAACCAAGTAGATCAACTGAAACATTATAAAATGGAATAGGTGAAGATTGTAATATAATCAACATGGTTATTGTATTTTCACAAATAGCACTAGGTATTTCATGATTGAAAGTAGAAATCAATCGCCAATGCACACCACTATAACTTCGTGCGGCAAATGGACTAGATCTTAAGCACGGGCAGCAGGACCGCAGCATACCCCGCAGCATGGCCCGCAAAATGTGAATTATGATATGCAATGATAAAGTAGGTACACGATATTTTTTTATAATAAATATTCAGAGTTATAACACCTGACATCCTATACTGTTAAACCTTTTCAAACTCCTTAAACGAATAAGAAACGTTGGATTTGCGCAAGACGATATTTTTAACTATTATTCGTTAATTGGGGTAGCTCTTGGCCCGGTTACATTTGTTCTATTAGAAATTATATGCGAAGGAAAGCAACATCGGGCGTCGTCAGTACCCTGATGGCTGACAGTCTAGTAATATATTTCTGAGCTTTTTTTTGCCTGTAGGTGCCCTACGTTGGTCCTAGCCGTTCCCATATAATAGCCCTTCCACCTACCCGTTGAGTGGTATGGTAAGTAGCGAGGAAAGGAGGAGATACGTAGTGTGGACACGTTACTCGTGATGCAGCACGTCAGGCAGGTCATGTCCACCGCTCCCTGTTTTGTCGGTTTTTGGGCGCGAGTCAAAGGACATAGTACGGAGCGTCGCGATTAATTGCACGAGTAGAGCAGTGTGTGGACAGAAAGTGCAACGTCGAGGCAGCGCGAGGGGCAGAACGATAAGCAGCGCGATGGAGCGCCTCAAAAAATCTGACAGTCAAGTGGTCCTATCTTGATAATGTCTGCCAATTCTTCTATGACCAGCGGTTACAGCTGTGCGTTGAAAGATCAGTCAGGCATCAAGTCAGTTTTATATACAAAATTATTTAGATTTAGTAGTGTAGATTTTTTTTGGTTTTTCCGTTAATACTTTTTAGAGAAATCGACAGTTTAAAGTAGTTTCGACAGAAATGGACACATTGATCCCAAATATAAAAATAGCTCGGAAACTATTTGACTCTAATAGTTTAATTATTTTATGTTTAAAAGTAATTTTAGTCTATGGGCTGGTTTCCAGGAATTTCTAAATTTTTTTTAATAATCCGTTGACAATGAAAAAAATGTAAATAAACTGGCCAAGTACGGACTCATAAGTCAGGGTTCCGTTAAAAGGCTTTTCATCCTTCGAAAAAATTAACTTGCAATAAATACCTACATCTTAGAGAAAAGGTTTCTAAAAGCTGCGCATTTAATATTATAGGCACATACATATTGACTTATATACACTAGCGTACATATACAGTTCAGATAAGACAACTTTCTGTATAAATTTCATCAGAATGATGCAATGAATCATAAGGGTAGCGGACGATGGTCACCACGACCTCGACATACTACGGCTTAAGTTTTTTTACCGTATTAAAACAAGTGGACCGGTGGATGAAATTTGACATTGACAGCTGCTGACGTATAACTACGAAAAAAACAAAATACCTTGACCTGTGGTTGTTTGTAGTGAATTGGTTTAAGTTGGATTATTTTAGATTGAAGTTCATGGACCATAGTTGAGACGTCATTTGGTCATTTGTAGTCAAAACTGTCGTTTTTTAATGTGTCGTGGACCGCTCTTACGGCTGTTATGTACGGACGCACTAAAAGACGGACATGACGAAACTATAAGGGTTCCAGTTTTACCAATTGACCACAGAACCCTAAAAATTGTGTTTGAGTATAACTAATCAACTAGCCACGCTCTGTATAAGGTTTACTTCTTTGTCTACGAAACAATATAAAATAATTATTAAAGTTTTCGTCAACTTGACGAGATTTATTTTTATACATTACTAGCTTTTGCTCGCCCCTCTACTCACGCTGAATTCAATAATTGGCGTAGGATATCTCGGTTCCTGCAAGAATATAAGCATTTCTGGATTACTTGGGGATAAAAATGTCCTACTGCGTCCCTTCAACAATCTCTGTACCAAAAATTAGGTCAACTGGCTGCTTCGTTGCGCCGCTAAGCAATAACAAACAAACAGACTTTCACAAATAAATATTAGTCAGGATTTAAACAAAGAAAATACATTTATTAAAAAAATTATATACATACATTTTTGCGTTGTTTTTCTTTTTGAAAAGGGTTGTGCAAATTCAATAATCTTCCCCGTCATGTGCGCCGTACGCTTTTTTACAATGAAATTATTTTTACTTTTTATCACTTTTTTTATATAACTTAGGTGGAAAACAAACAAGCTTACGGTGCACCTGATAAAAATCATGGAAGTAAATTGAATTAGACTTTTTATGGCTGTTGGAAAAAAATATTAATAATTAATTTTTTTTTATAAAATTTTCTAAAATTATTTCCTTCTTTTTAGTTTTAATTCGATTTGCTATTAGAGGGTGTTTTTAAGTTTTTTTAATTACTTATAAAGATATTCTATGGACTTTTTTAACCAATAGATAGATAGATACCTGCCAGCACTTACATACGAAACCATACCAGCTAAACAAATCATTTAAATATAGCTTTTAAAAAAATAATTTAAATATGGAATCATAAACTCACATTAAACCATGTTGTGATAAGTTTCCATCGCGTCTCTTGATACGTCCATATCCTAGGATCATCCGCAGTAGTAAAATCAACAGAAAGAAGCAATGTTGCCACAAACACTAAGTGAATGAAAGCCAAACAATAAAACCAAATCCTTATTTTTATTAAAACTACGCTTCTTTTTGTTGATACTAATATTTGTTCTAACTCCAACATTATTCACCTTTTTATTTTTCATCTGACAACACTAAAGCATAGCTGAGTTAGCTGACTGTTGCGATCTTGCACCATTGGAACGAACTGAAACAATGTACAGTTGGCTGTTACGTTTTATTTGTTGTTACAATAACTTCCTTTATCTTTGTGTTATACGTACTTATACAATTATTATAAACGACAGTAAGTTTGTCTGTCAGTTTCCCAGTTGGCACAAATCTGTGCAACTACAGTACGTAGTTCTTGAAAGGGCGATTTTTAAAAAGTCGTCAACACGCGATTATTGCCCTGGGGGTGTATTCTGAAGCTACAAGCTTTGTAGCAACAAGGGTTGTAATAAAGCTGAGTCACGAAAAATTATTAAGGCTGTCCAATACTTTATCGAGTACCTTTAAGTTTTTATTTCGTTAAAACCCTACACTATAGTGTTTATCTTTTTTGGTCGATACGCGGTCTGGGTGGTGTTACAAACCTCCATAGGCTACGGGGACTGCTTGACATCAGGTAAACCATGTGCCTGTTTGAATTGAATGCAGCCGAGATTGCTTCCCGTGGCTTTATGTTTTCTGTTTTGGTCTATCATCCACTTTGATGATGACCTGAATGGCTTTTTCGATCAGAGTCAGAGTCAATTTTAAAGAAATTTTGGTGGGTTGTTGTGCACACGCCGGGGAAGGTTTCTGAATACTTAGTAGGTACAACCCATAGACAATAGGTGAAAAGTGCGAGTCGGAGTCACGAACTAAGGGTTAACCATTCGATTGTTATGAAATTTTGGTATGTTTGTTGTACACAGGCTTTCCCAATTAGTACAACCTTTTGTAAATACGTGGTCACGTTACGTGGCGCTGTGGTCAAGCTATAAATCTATATTAATTATAGTGCTGGTTCAGTTATTTTGTATACAAGGGAGAGGGACTATAGCGTAACATCGTTCGCGGGTTCAACTATTATGTAAGTATATAAGAAAGAGGGACTCAAGTGAAACATTGTAGGCGGGTTCAGCTATTATATATACAGGGTGCGGAGCGGAAACTTTCTAATTTGAAAGGTCAATAAATAAAAATAGTAGAGATGTTCCTGTAATTTTTTTTTTTTGTATAAAACACAGACCTAGGATTTTTTCGCTACGCTAAAGACCAACACAGCGAGGGAAAGAGATAAACGTATTACATGAACGTTGCACAAGAGAAAAAGAGACAGATAACCATATCTAATATGTGCATTATTTTTCGAGTAGAAACCCATACTAACTAGTTTGTTTTGTGACATTACGTCTTTACGTAATTATTACAAGAATCCTGAAAACATAGGACTAAAAAGTGTAGTGCTCAGACATGCTGTTTTGTTGTTTAGCTAATTGTTACGTCACAGGAAGAAATAACCTGGACAATCATACGTTTCACACGTAAATACTAAGTTTCCATGTATTTTTTCAAACCAAATTTTGTCGAATTTCTGTTAAAAATTGACTTAGAAAACTGTTTTTAAGTAATTATATTGCTTAACTTTGTAAAACGTGGTATTATTTTATATAGAAAGGTTCTAATTAATGTTATTTTAAGTAAAATTAATCAACATTTATCAACATCCAGAGAAATAATGTTTCTTACAAATATTACTTGAGCGCACGTGATAATTTTTTTTTTGTAGTGTTCTGTAGCCAGATGGCAAAAAGGGCCCTTGTAAACTCGTCATGTTCGTCCGTATGTCATAGCCTTATAATTTCGCCGCATTTGCATCGGTTCTAATGAAAATTTACAGGTTACCTTTCTGTAACATAAAAGTGGAGAAAAAAATTTATTAGGTGTAGCTTTTTTACGCAAACTACCTTCTGGGGTATCGGTAGATAAGGCTTCAAAAATGCAATTGAGGTTTATTAATATAATTCGCGAGTTACAAGCTTTAAATGTTGAAAAATTTCGTTCCCGCTCTTCTTTTAACGTTTAAACCACGTATTATATAAATCTGAAAAAATAAAACACGATAAAAGGTCTTTTTAATTTCAATATAAATTGGCTGAAACCAAATCGGTTCATAAGTTTTTAAGATATTTGCAATAATTCCGATTCCTCGGAACCGTAACTAATGCGTTTACAAGGGTTTACACTTGACCGGTTTTTATTCTTTTACTTATCTATGTTTTTGATTTTTGACAAATATGTTACTAAACTAAAAATAACTATTTTGATAAAGGTATAGTAACCTGCCTTATACGGATTGCTTGTTACTTCCGTAAAGTAATAAATAGTAATATCGTTTCATAGGCTTATCATTAATCAAAATTTTTGACTCTGCCTTATGTATAATATTTACTAAAATTAAAAAAACTAGAAACTAAAACTAGAATTAAAAAATGTACATTGAAAAAGTTGAAAGAAACCATTTAAATTTTTTTATTTTTTAAGTCTGCTTTTTAGGGTTCCAGACCCAAAGGGTAATAAGCGGAACGCAATTACTAAGACTCCGCTGTCCGTCCGTCCGCCCGTCCGTCCGTCCATCTGTTATCAGGCTGTATCTCATGAACCGTAATAGTTAGATAGTTGAAATTCTCACAAGAGATGAATTTCTATTGCCACTATAATAACATATACAAAAAAAATAATTATAAATCACGGTGATAGTACCGCCATAGATATTCGCAATCATTTTCATTCTACAAAACCCTAACTTAATTCGACACGCACTTGGCCTATTTTTGCCTAGTCTAAAGTTCTGAACTAAAAATTATAACTGAAAGCAAAATTAAAAAATAGGTAGATTATTTAATTTTGCTTTCAGTTATAATTTTGAGTAGTTAAAAACGCATTGTGCTATTTACTATTTAATATTTAATCCAATTTTATTTCTTTGACACTGCATCAGACCAAAAAAAAGTTTTAGGAACTCGATACGCTGGGTAAACACTAATTAACTTCCTGCATCCAAACTTTAGACAGTAAGTTCCATTTGTTACAGATATCTTAATTTTAATGTAGGTACAGTCTTAATTGTAATGTATGTAACTATACATACATTACAATGTGGTAAAAACTATATAAGAATATACTCAAGTTTATGAACCACAATCAAATCAAATCTTAAAAATATTATTATTCAAGTAACTCTCAACGCCAATTGAAACTATTTTGTTCTTTGCTTCGCTTTACATACTATCATTTTTACGTGCTGAAGTTTATTTAGATAAAAAACAGTTTGTAAATAGAGCATGGCATTACCCTTATACGTAATTGCTAATATCTATACTGTATTTGTGATTAAGGACAGATAAAGATTAAATAGTAAAAATTATTTGCGTGTTATCCTGTAGGTTTTTGACATAATTAAAAGAAGACATCTATAGTAAAAACACCTTCGAGAGTTATCCATACTTTATGTATACTGTTATTGAAAATATGAAATGAGGTTGATTGTTTGTTCGTCCATCCTTCATGACACAACGGAGCATACACTTAAGCTATATTTGGCACAGGGATAGTTGAAGAGACTTCGCGGTCTAGAACAAAGGCTAGTTTTTGTTCTAGAAATTACAAAAGTTCCTGCAGGAATAATTATAGCAGAATAACATGAGGACGAACTATAGCTATGCATACTTCCATAATAAATTCAAAGTGTTACTGTAAATCCCACCACGATAACTACATTTAGTACAGGTGGATCCATAGGCAAAAGCTAATGAGTTAATTATTTATATGCGTTACTTATTGACTTGCCTATTGGCATTTCAGATGACTTTAACTTAAAAAAAAAAAATTAACGTGTAATAGAAAAGAAATTTTTTTTGATACTTATCGCTATAAACGAGTATTGTCATCTTTATTAAAATAACTTAAATCAAAATAGCTCTTTCAAGAAGGTTTTTAAACACTTTCAAATCGTCAAATTTCCTAATTAGGTAATTATGACTACCACCGAAAGAACCGGTAAGAAACTCAGCAGTTACTCTTTTCAACATCACACCATCTTTCTGATTTAATGTTTAATTATACAATTATACGAAGCAGCGTGCAAAGTTACTAAAATCTCTCTCTAGGACTCTCTATCCTTAAAAATATTCAAAGATTTTGTAATACCCTTTTTTAGTAAATTTTTGTGTTATAATAAAATAAAATTTCTACAAATAACTTATTGAAAAAAATATACATTTGCTTTTAAAAGTTAATAACCTACATTCTTTGTATAGTGTTCCTATAAAAAATATTATAGGGAACTTCTATTATTGTGTTAAATTGTAATAAGTGTTTTTTTTTAAGTGCTCACATTGTTAAAAATTTAGTCACAAAATCCTATGCAGTCCTTATTATAATGTTTAATGTACCTATATGTGACGTATCTTACCTCGTTAAAAAAACTTTTTCTTTAAGAATTTACTAGGCTTACACAAAAACTTCCATAGCACAATTATACACTCATCATGAGTTACCTTTTATCATTGTTATAAATTGTTAAATTATTAATTAGGTTAGTTAGGTTAAAATATCTTACCATGAAATAAAACGGTTATGAAGGTTTGTTTTCAATCACCATCACCCACATAAAACGATGCATAATTTCCTTTTGCACCATTCATTACTTCTTCAAATAAAATAATGAAGTACAAAAGGTATGTGAAGCAGAATTGTATCAAAACAAATGATAAAGAAAATATTAAGAGGTTGCTGATAACCTTCACACACGACTACAATAACACTGAATGAGTACCTATGTTGCAGTCAATATAAATTATCAGCTACTTTAGGGATTCTAATACGACTGAATACTGTAGTTACCTATAGTTCTCTATATGGGTCGTAAATAGTGACTCTAGTAGAAGTGTTTTATAAATTATACATACATACATGATGCTGTTATTATCTCTATTTATCTTCAATTTATCCTGCTTGCATGAAAAATGGTTGAATGTGTCACATATCCTTTCAGTTAAAGATAGGTTTAAATACCTTAAATAAATCCGCTTAATATATCCACAGAAATAGTATGCAATTTTAGGCGTCTGATGAATGAGGAACTAGATAATATCGAACTACAAATGGATCGGCGAGACCGATTGTGAGTTCGTAAATTTTGGAATTTTGTATATATCCTTTGTGACATAAAATTAAATATAAAGAATACTAATTCCTTACCGCACATACAAGTAAATATGTTTTTAACTACCTTTAGTCTAGCAAGGATGTCTACCAAATTAGATCTCTCTGTCGCTCTTTACCACGATATAGGTCATCTCGAGATATTGCCGGCAAATTCCGTCCGGATCGGTGATAATTGACTTGGATATAGGGTGCATCATTTTTTGAATAGGGAAGGAGCTATATCTACGGTGTCATCTCTGAGTTATATATTCGAAGTTATAAATGTGTTCGAAGATACCCTAGCTTATTATAAAAAAAAGAACGAGTTGCACTCCGGGAGTGCCGGCAGAAGTGAAAACCTTTACACACGATTCGCGCTTAACACTCAAATATGTCACAAGACATGTCTTTGACATTGTCAAGAAATAATAATGTTTGTTTATTTACTTTCTTGACGTAGTATATTTGACATCGCAATCTGTCATAGAATTAAAATTCCATATGCAACCTCCCTGTACTACTCATAATCGCGAATACTAAAAATAAAAATTATAATAGGCGTGGCGTAATGCCTTTCCGTATTTTACAAAGACAAAGATGCACTTTGTTCAATTTCCATATTTTAAACACTTTGTATACACGAATTTTACGAATACACAGCAATATGGCCACTACACAGACGGTCGAGCCATCAGCTGTCACCATTCAGGCATACATTTTCGCCGCGCCGTAGAAAGAGAGGGGGATACTCCCTCTCCTACGCCGCGCCAGCTGTCTACTCTCCTTCCGTCTTACGAATTTTCACGATCAGGACACGTGACCTGACGCGAGTTTATCATTTTTTACCCATACCAAAAAAGTGCACAACGCCGCTAAAGAAGTTTTCACTTCAATAATTTGTTGTTATAGTGCGACGGCAAAGAATTATGCGCGTGCAAACGAGACAAAGAGTGACCGGTCATTGAACGATGTTCTTCCTGCTTAGCGTCCGTGCTATAGCTACACCTTGTTTCAGTATGCACTGGTAATGGTGTACTTTATTAAGTATCTTTAAATTTTTTTTAACAACAGTTATAAAGCAAGCCGAAGAGAGATTCGAATGATTGGAATTTTTCACAGTTGGATTCAGACAGTTAAAAGCTTATAAGGGGTGTAATATTACCTATGGCTTATCCCCTATGTGCTTACTATTTAGATGATATTTTCTTTAATAAAAACTATTATCATTGTCAGTTGTAAAGGATTTGTTTGCTAGAAGCAATTGTATACTTTATAAGTTTATAAATTTTTTTGCGTTCCATTACTGAATTTTAAAAAATCGAGATTAAACGCGTTTTCTTTTTCATCAAGCATAAGAGCTTAAATCGTGAGGATGGACACAAACTGCCGTCTGCATGGAATCCAGTCATAGCAAAATCCCGTTTTATTATTTTCAATTGTTTAAATTTTAAGTAAAGTCTGGATTATAGCATATTTTATATAAATTATACTATGCGACCTGCGATATTTAGAATTATGCACAATAGATTCTTTACTGACATAAAATACATATGGTAAGACATTTTAATATCTCAATGAAAGATTTTCAATAAAAATGGTTTAAACTGCGATAACTTAACAATTAAGCAGTGCGTGCGTTTAAAACTATAGAGTGTGTAGCACCATAACTTCCTTGTCCATAAGAACTAATTATTTGGTTGCAATCCCCGTATGTAAATAAACCAATTAAACTACAATTAAAATGAGAAATAAATAAGCTGTGGGAAAATATGTAAAAGAATAAAATCTTAGGAACAGCAAGAAATAGTTACTTGGTGTAAAAACTTTGCCATGTTTAACATTAAAAGATGATTAGAATTATTTATATTGGTATATTAAACATAAATAAATATATAAAACATAAATAAACTGCTGATGTTTCACATAATAGTCTTGTTAGACTACTTAACACTAGATAATCCTAGACACTCGGATCGCTTATTTATAGAAGGTGTTAAAGGTATACTGTGAAATAACTCTATTTCTGATATGAGGTAAAATTATCACAATATAATGAATTAGGTACAATAATTGTACAGAACTATTTATTTCGACGCACCATGTATAAACATCACTTTAATAAAGTCATGAAACATGTTTATTGATAAGTTTTGCTGTACGTTATTAGCCAATAAATAATGAATTTATGGTCATGGTAGCTGATTTGATTACTAATTTTTTTAATCAAACTAATTTACATAGCAATGCGCGTATCTCTATTGTTTGCACATAACATAGCCCCAAATTGTCTGAGGTAAAGATGACAATGAATGACACAACCGTCTTTCGTAAAACCATAAGAATAATATAACGGTGAAGAAGTGAAACTGATGTTCATATGCCGTCAAAATAAAATACTTTGCTACCATTATTGAGACAACCTTTTCTAAGCTGGTGGCAGAAACTTTGATTAGTTAATAGTTTTCAGACGCTAAAACATTGACAGTGTATAACTAACCTAAAATCGCAAAATCATAAAAAAAAATCAAAGCGTAGCAAATATAATGCGGACTGTCGATTACTGAAAATTAAAAAGAGGAGCTTTTATCTCGTTACTGTAAGAATTTTGAAGATTTGTAGCCAAATCATTGCGTGGTACCCTGTTTTTCGACGGGCTAATCCTGTATAGGGTGTTACCGTTTTGTGAGACTTAACCCTAAAGGCCCTATTTCTTCTTTAGTTGTCATCACTCGTAAGCAGTGTGATTACGTGCAGGCAAAGCGAGTGCTAAGACTTTATTTACTCCCACGGGCTTTTTCCTTGTAAATTTTTCATTTCTCAAAGCAAAGCGCACGTTCATAGAACCCATTACAAGTTTTAACTTCAGCCAAAACTTTTTAACTCATAAATACTCTGGATATTTAGCGCCTTCTGGTGGTGGCGTTGTTTTCTCTACTTCTTTTCCCGTAATTTCAATTGGGTTTTAAAAGTTTTATATTTATTGACCTTATATTTTTATTTTTTCGCCCAAAGTTAGCCGACCACCTATGCAAAATGTGTTGTGAAAGGGTGGTAGGGACCTGCAAAGTGGTTAAGAATTTGCCGTTTTTTATCCGTTGGTCATACGTAATACTAAAAAAATTTGCCGTTGAGCTAGTTTTTAAATAAAAATTACATTTTGCATCGGTGCCTGGCTAACTTACCTCGAAAATACCCAACAAAGCAAAAGCAAAAGCACAACTGCTATTTTTTGAATATAACGGATAAAAAACGGCAAATTTGGGTATACTTTGTTTTGCATTTGACTAAAAATGGTATGCTAACTTCAAAGATCTCTATCCCTTAGAATGATAAATAAAAAAATACTGCCATTCCTTGATAAGAACATGTTTTAACTGCATTTAATTGAAAATTGACAATATTGCGGGCAACAAAACATGAAAAAAATGTTTTTTATTTTCCGATACTTTGACAAAGCAAAACAAAATAATGATCGTATTAGAATCAAACATCTGTGTATCAATATCCCTTGGCGTAGTTTCAACATCGATGGACTATATGAATATAATATATGCGTATTATCGGAAACGAAATATTCTATGCTGGAGAACAATTTTATAATAGGTTCTTTTTTTTTGATTGTCTGTGTTAGAAATATGAGCCAACATTTTTTTTTATCTATTTAGAAATTTTGTGCATGATGTTATTATGAAAATTATTTAACTTGTAAATTAAACCTTGATTGCTACAACACTTTCAAGACTGGTAGGTTAGGTCTAGTTACTTACGACTGTATCGTAGGTAAAGTTCTTGTGACAAGTTCCTAGTATAACTAGGAGCAGACTAGTAACTTATAAACTAGTGCATTTTGAGTTAGAAGACTAGTAAGATTCCTGAAATAGGACTCGTATTATGATGGAATTGTATACTAGATATACCTATGAACACATTTGGAATTACAATGACGTTGCTTCGGAGGACGTCCAGTAAGCCAGAAAGTTTGTTTTATGTTAGGTAGGTAGGTAGAGTAGGGCCGAGATATTTATCAGATTTTACTACATCTATTTGTGTACTCTAATGTATAAAGGTATTACTATTTTTTATGTTGGTTTTCTATTTCTACGTTTATTGTTAAGAGAAGCAAAGATAGCGATTGCATTTTAATTTTAATTTTAAAAAAAAGTTATTTAGTTTTATTGTCCTGATAGCCACTAAAAATACGGTATTAGGAACCGATAAGTAGTGACATTTTACAGTGTTGTTGATTATTATAATTTATTTAATGCTATTTGTGACGACTTTGTTATCATAGACATTAATAGGTATCATAGTAAGTTATTAACATTAACGACTCCCCTTTAAATACGTTTTTCGTTATATGCTCGTGCATGGAATCACTTATCAGAATTTACAACGTAAAACTGCCTCTGGCCACTTTGTTTAGTAAAAGTAAAAGTCAGTGCTTGCAGATGCAAATACATCATTCATTGTAATTAAAAAACACAAATTTACGAAAAACTATAAAAAAATTAAATTTTTCCCTTCCGCACATCCGGTGAGAATGGGAGCTTCTATAATATTTTTTTTTATTTTAGTTACAACGTAGGTAAACAGGCTTTATGACAAAGCTTCGGTGGGTTTTAATTTCTATGTTGAGGCAGGTCAGATTCTGTAATGGCATTTCATGGAATTCTTATATCAACCTAAAATCTTTGCTTTTATCCGGTTAAGTTACTACTGGTTACACTGGATGTCACTTCTAAGATAATTCAAACTTGCCTTCCTATTGTCATTTATTTAAAAACTTGTTACTTTGATTCTACGCACGTATTTGTCTTCTGTTTACAATATACAATATCAGGCGTGTCCACACAAACCGAGTTGCCTCGCAAGGCAAATGTGTGGACGTGCCTCGCCTAAGCAAACGCACGTGCCACGGAGTGCCACCCCACCCAAATGCAGCCGCGCCGATCCTGGCCGATCCATCCAGGGTCCACAGAGAGCTTTTCTCAAAGGTGCCTCAGAAGTTTGCCGTGCTCAGTCTGACACACTTATATTTAATTCTGTGCTTAGTTCAACGGTTGAACTAATTGGGTGTACTAGTGGGAATGACCCTTAAAGATCTCTTAGTATCAAATATATATTAGTAAACAAATTGCTCCGGCAATATACGCGGTCTGGCTTAGCGAGGCTGTGGCTACACGGGTGTTGAATATTTGTTCAATATGTTGCTAACTTTTTTTTACAACCCCACCATAATACATATAATATACGACAGATAAGATATCATATAAGCATTGTATAATAAATAATTACTATGTGCTGATAGTGAGCGAACTTCTTTGTCTCGGCGCAAAATGCTATACATTGAAAATCTGATAAAAGTTACAATTATAGATCTTCATAAATATTTCCATCAAAAATTGTTTTGAACGCAAAAGGTTTGATTTTTTTCCATATTTAAAATTTTCAGTGTTTAACAATAAAATACTCATACTACGGAACCCTATATTACTGCGTTTACGACACGCACTTGGCTGCTTTGTCCTTCTTTTAACATGTTTTTGTAGGATTTCAACAATATCTAAGCCGTAAATAAATTGACAAAATCAATGTCGAATCAGCGCAAACATATTATTCTAAACATACCTATAGTGTGGGTGTGAGTGTGTATGTGCCAATTTTCCTTAAAAAAATTGTTACTAAGTCATTTTATTTATATCGTTTATGAACTGAAAACCTTATTATATAAACATAATAACTCAATAATTATATTAATATGCTAATAGATATAATGTGTATAAATAAGAACACGAGAACTACTGCCGACAAACTGTTTCGCAGTTTGGCAGAATTAAGAAGTAAGTTAAGTGCATTGTAGGGGAAAATGGGGTAATGGAAGTCACTTAAGCAAGATATAGAATAAAACACACAATTTTTACTTTATCTTTATTTTAATCAATTTTTAAAGTTTTTTAATCTTTGCACTATCAATCTCAGACAGTTTCATTACCTTTGGAATCATACATTAATTGCCATTAAACTTTTTAAAAAAAACATCTTTGACCACCATTGTCCATATCTGAGGGCAATTATAGTCACTATGCGGACAATGGGAGTCAGCCTAGCCTAACAATTGTCAAATACGTAACCTTTTGACGAGTCCCATTCCGTGCAGCTAAAGTGTGCCCATTAGCCACAAGAAGTGCATCTGTACCATAAATCATTGTTGCGACCAAATTCATCACATACTAAGCATTTATTCAAATCGTCATCTTCATCATCGTCACATAACTGATTAAGACTAATATCTTATTCTGAAGAAGTGTTTAGATCTTGAAGATTTCAAGCTGAGGAGTCATTCTTTTTCTAGGAAAGATGAATATTGGTGGAACAAAACCACCAGTAGCGCTCATGGCACCCAAGATTGTAATATTTTTTCCTCTTTCCCAACTTGTTCAACTCTTTTCATGCCTTTGGGAGCTAATATTTTTCCAGGATCTGGCAGCCATTTTAGCACTCTTGTCAAAATTGTGTGAAATTTTAAGATACTGGTATGCCGCTTTCCTTATATCCGGTCTGACAAAACCTTTTCTACGTCTGCTGTGAATACAGGAAGTCGTCAGAAACGTGGTTCCGATAAATTGCTCTTTTTTAACCACTTTTGATGGCTTGAAGAAGGTATATTTATGGCTTTAGCAGCACTTCTCATAGAGTGGCCTAGACTCTTGAAAACCTCAGCTTTTGACAGTATTTCAGATGACCACTGAGCCTTATTTGTGGACCTGTGCCGTATTTTCGCCATTTCTGGAATAGTTATTAATGAGAATTAATTTTTTTTGGTATGTTGCAATGATTGTGGGTAGTAGAAGTCAACTCTCATTGCCCGCACTGCAGTGACCCTTATTATCCGATTTTGCCTATTGTGTAAAAAAATAGTATAAAACTTAAATTTGCTATTAAAACATCAGAAATATTTTTTAATCGATAATATAAACTGAAAGATACACAATAATCTACTCTTAGTATTTAAATTTCATGTATTGATGTACTTACCACTTATTTTGTGCACACGTTAAATAACATCAAATGCGCGCGAAACTGCGCAGCAGCCTCCCCGTGCAAACAATGGACGCGTACTGAACGGGCTAGCGGGGGGTCGCGACCTGTCACTTAACGAGTCTTTTTGGACAATATTTATTAGTATAGCTACTTTCGTCTAGGAACTAGAACGCTGACCACCATTGCCCCCTGAATCCCATTGCCCCATTTTCCAATTTTGAATAAATAAATTAAAAAAAAAAAAAAATGCTAAAATATCTTTCAAAATACCGAAATAATTTCTTAAAATTTAGAAAGCAAAAGTTACCATAAATATCTCTCTGTCTTGACCTCAATTGATGTCTAAACTATGTTTTATGTTTTTATATTTTTTATCAATTGGAACCTAACAAACTTTTATGGAATTTGAGAATAACCTGCTAAATAAACTTTATAGAGTACTTTTCAAAAATAATTTCTATCGAGAAAAGTAGGTAAGTATATGCAATCATGTTTCAGGTTCTTTATTACCCTTTACTAGATATGTACTCTACTACTCTATTTTACTGTGTTTTGTCAGGCAAAATGTCCAATATTTTGCGAAAAATCCCTGCTGAAAACGGTTTTTTTTAATACGACCGCTTAAGATATATTACTTACTCGACAGTGAAATTATGTTATGTACCATACCTACTTCTATATGGATAATTTAAAATTTACCCTAAATTATGTTATGTTTGTGAATTGACATAGTTACCAATATACACGTAAATTATCTAAATTAAAAAGAAAGAGCACATAGAAACACAAAATAATGAATACTGAGGTAGGTACAACCTCTATAAATTACGTAGTAATATATTTTCTTTGGCTAAACATTCTTTGGGAATAAATTTGTACAACAGCAGTTGCGTACACGCATACAATAAACGGACAGACCGGAGGACTTTATGTGCAAGATTTTCTCAATTGTATGCTTCACTGCAACGTGAATAAAATACAAACAAACAAAAAATCAATTGAATAAACAAATGAACAAACTCATTTTTCTACTTTTGTTTTATTCTTCATTGTATAGTAACATATCAACGCTGGAATGACTATTTGACTAACGTGCATTTATGAAACTTTACAGAAGAGCGAAAACAAAATTTATTTTTCGGAAAAAAAAATAATAACTTTTTTGTTTTTATTATTCGATAAAATGAAGTATTGACGGGTAAAAGATAATTTCGAAATTTCGTGTATTTTAGAAATATTTTTGCACGTCAGCCAATCGGCCTCTAATTGCAAAACGGGAAAAAGGCTTAAATGCCATGGTAAGCATTGGTTTCAGTACGGATAGTGAATTAAAGTGCGTATAAATTTCAAATATAATACCATAAACCTGCCTAACTAAATTAGTAAGTATAACACAATTGTACCTGATTAAAACGCATTACTGAACATTTGCTTCATTATGCAAGTCAAGTATAATTTCTTAAGAAACAGTTGCAAATAAAGTAAATCCTTGTTTAGTTTTCATATCAGAATGCAAATTAGAATTAAAAATGTAATTTCCGAGATGGAGTCTTGAATTGACTTTAATTACTGAAAATATTTCATTATTTACACAATTTTGCATATTTATAACAATACATGGCTTCAGTATAGATGGGTAGAATCGAAAAAAGAAAAACCGGCCAAGTGGGTTATATATAGGGTTCCGTACTAGCCACATAAACCAAAATTTTGGAGGTTGTTTAAATATTGCCAAATACAACGGTTTTAGGTACGTAGTATAATCAGATTTGATCGCTCGGCTGCGCTGCTGATATAGGGCCCACGCTTTGAACCTACTTGTAGTAAGCGAATCGGTAGGGAGTTCAGTTACGTACCCATGTAGGTACGTTACGACTACGTACGTTTAAAATGTTTATTTAAATAAATTCGACTTTAAAATTTCAAATAAAAGTTTAACCTTTTAAAGAATAATTAACTGAAATTTAATGATAATTAAATCAAATCATTAAAAAAGTGAACTTTCAAAGCGAAAATTCAAATTTATCTAGGCGTTCTTCATCTTTGAGACATCCAAAGAACATGCGCGCGCGCTTATGAGCCTGTCTCACGCTCGATTCGATGTTGCGCCAAGCACGCCGGCTAGTCCAATGCGTCATTTGAACGTAAACATTGTTATCAGTTTAAAAAGAATAGTCTTTAGAATGTTATTATTTTATTTCTCTATAATTATACATTGTTCATTTTCTTATATCTTATACCTGTTTTACTTTATATTTTTAGAAATTACACTTTTTCTAAATTATCCGATCGATCTCGAACCCAGCTCGTTAGACGTAGGAAAATTCGTTGATTCCAACTATGTATATAACTCAATTGCCTAACCAGCAAGCAAAGCGTGGATATAGCAAAAATCATAAGTTTATCGAGAAAAACTATAGAAATTGGTCAGTCTATCTACATTAAAACTAGACCAAATTTTCGTACACAATAGTTATTTCCTCACTTTTTGTATAAAACTTGTATATAAAAATTGATATTTATATATCATATTTAGTAAAAAAAAAAATAACAAAACAGATACCAACGTAATTATTAATTATAACCTCACTGCTTACAAAAAGGACTGTTGATCTTGTTTTGTTTGGTTTATGTCTCTTTTAATAAATACTTCTTTAAGCCTATGACGTAATTTTCTAAGTAGCTATTCCAATCAATAGACCTGACATTGAATTGAAATATATTTTTATCATCTTCGCTGAGTCTTCGATACAATTCCCTTACATTGTAATCAATAAAAGTAAATTCTGTTAGTGTAAAGAACTCTATCATCTTCACGAGTATATCCGTTTTCTTCTGCATCTTTAACATTCTGTAAATAATGTTTTTTTTTTAATCATCTATTTATACACACTTTCATTACCAGCTACACACTGTATCTTGTATACACTGATGTCATTTATCAATTAGGTACCTACTAGGTTTTGCGCGCGGTTCCGTACGCGCGAATTCTTTTATCGTCGCGGTATTCCTACGGCAACTCCTTTTTTTAGCTGTAAGTATAGTTCGGAAACTTAAGAATATTTGTAAAAAAAAGTTGCCTAAGTCTTTTTTTGTCTCTTCAACTACTGAATTAGCTTTTGCCAGTAAGCTCCGCGCTAAATTAGGTTATGGGAGTAGAGGGGATTCGTTGGTTCTGGCGCACTTCCCCCCAACCTCAACCCCTCGCCTAAAAAAAAGCTCACCAATTTTTCTGCTTTGTACGACTCGCGCTTGACCACTCTCAAAACATCGTTGGTTCTGGCGCACTACCCTCCAACCCCAACCCCTCGCCTAAAAACTATTCTGCCCCGCACGACTCGCGCTTGACCACTCTCAAAACCACCCCTGTGTCTGGGGTGTGGCGACTCGCGCTTGACCACTCTCAAAACATCGTTGGTTCTGGCTCACTACCCTCCAACCCCAACCCCTCACCTAAAAACTTTTCTGCCCCGCACGACTCGCGCTTGACCACTCTCAAAACATCGTTGGTTCTGGCGCACTACCCTCCAACCCCAACCCCTCGCCTAAAAACTTTTCTGCCCCGCACGACTCGCGCTTGACCACTCTCAAAACCACCCCTGTGTCTGGGGTGTGGCGACTCGCGCTTGACCACTCTCAAAACATCGTTGTTTCTGGCTCACTACCCTCCAACCCCAACCCCTCACCTAAAAACTTTTCTGCCCCGCACGACTCGCGCTTGACCACTCTCAAAACCACCCCTGTGTCTGGGGTGTGGCGACTCGCGCTTGACCACTCTCAAAACCACCCCTGTGTCTGGGGCTATGTCGACTCACGCTTGACCAAAACTACTGCGTGACGTCACAGTGGCTCCTGTGTATAACTTGTCTCTAGTTTTGTTATGTAATTACATCATTATCGTAATGGGTTATCATGTTTTTCCCCGTTCATAATAAAGTTATTCCTATTTAATTACAATGATGTTGGTGGTGACATTCCAAAAACTAGTCCCCCGAGGGTGTATCTCAAGGTTTTAGGGGTGTGTCCACTCACGCTTTACAAAAACAACCTGGAGACGTGTCGGTTCACGCTTGATATGACTTGACATGTTATACCTACAGAAAATCTTCAATTCAAGTCGGTCGAAGTTTAAAGAGAAAAGCTGATAATAGTGTTAAAGATTTACAACTAGCATTGACGTCATCATGATGTGTCAAATATGTGATTTACAGGTTAAGCAAAGATTCTATGCTCAGCACTTACGATCTAAGAAACACAAATAGAAATGTCTTATTCTTAATCATAATTTACTTTATGTGTCTGTTATATCACTCGTGAAGTATTTATAGCATCAATTGAAGAATCAATACTATTTTATTATTCATGCAGATTTTGATCAGGAAACAAAAGATTTAAAAAATTCTTTTGAATTTTTAAATTTGACTATTAGGAATTGGATAAAAAATGGTGAATTAGAAAATTATTCAGAACCTTTAAGTGATGACATTAAAAATAAAATGTGTAATGACACATAGTGATTTAGAAAAAAAAGAAAATGTAGACCTTAAAAAAAAAAAAAAACAGTTTTTAGAAATGCATGTTAATAAGTTTAATCCCTTACGGGGATCTTCGTATATTCGTAAAAAAGAACGATCAACAATGTTTTAAGAGGACTATATCCTGCAAATACACATTCCGATAGGGTATCATCATACTTGAGGCATTAAAATAAACTAACGTTTAATAATATTTAGTTCCCAATCAAATTATCTGATATACCCAAGGTAGAAAAACAAAATGACATTAGCATTAATATGTTTGAATTAGAGTTTAACAAAGAAAAAAAAACTTTACAAAATGTTCTAATTAATTACAAATTAACTTATTATTTTTAAACAACGGTTGAAATGGTCATTATTGTATTTATCACGCTTGGTAAATAAACAAATAACAAATTGAAATGACACTATTCATATCTGGGCCGGTTGCCGTAACTATTTTTAATCTAAAGTTAATTTAATTAATCACCAGAAACATGAATGTGCTCAAATTTTTACTGAATAACTAGGAATTCATAAAAAAGAAAAATATTGGTTTAATAGGGAAACAAATAATGATGAAATCTATTTTGATAAATTTCAAAGAATATTAAAATTACATTTTATAATATATGCAGACTTTGTAGCTCATTTAAAACCCTCCTATTGTCACCTATTGTGTCCCTGATCCATCGAAGTCATATACGTAAACAATACATGAACATGTAGTTTGTTCTTATGGATAATATATAAAATGTTCATATGATGATAAACTGTCTATATACAGAACATACTCAGAGCCTAATTGTACAAAAATGTTTATGGAAAGCATTAACAAAGATATTAGCAATATACATAGGATAAATTGTTTTCAAAAATGTCCACTTTCTTTAACTAATGAAGAGAAGGAATCTATAAGAAAATCGCAATTATGTTATATTAGGTGATGAAATCACAGTAGACTATGACTGGAATACTAGTAATTTTAGAGGTGTTAGTCACGAATTATTTAGTAGCACAAAGTATCGTGTTCCATTTTTCATTCCTATTCTATTTCACAATCTAAACAATTATGATGCTCATTTTATTGTTCATGCTTTGAATTTTAAAGATTGAGAAATAAAAATAATTCCGCAAAATAAGGAAAAATTTAATTCATTCTCATGTAAACCTAATATGTCGTATAGTTCATTTGCGGTTTTTAGATTATTTTTAATTTATGATCTACTAGAGTTTAGATATATAGAATATTATATAAAGACCAATTTGCAGAATTAATAAATCAATTACAAACGAATTTTAATAAACTTATTAGGAAAGGTGTTTTTCTTCATGAATTTGTTAATTCTTATGAGTCCTTAAAAATTACATCTCTTCCAAATCAAGACGCTTTCTTTAACTCTTTAATACCAGTGTATCAAATTATAATTATAAACATGCTCAAAACGATGTCAGCCCAATTTAAATGTAAAAAATATGTTGGAATATTCCAATCTATATTTAAGAACTTATGTAATGCTACTCACTGATATTTCTGATAACTTTAGAATTTTTATATCTAATGTGATATAATTGTAATTATTTATTTTCTTCTTTTTACACTAAGCTGTACACCTATCTATAATATATTTTTGCCACGGAAAATGAGCTCTATTTTAAAATTAACCTGTAACCTTAAGTACCCTGAACATTTACATGATCTTAATTCAGATTTACCTTTATGCCCTGAAAAACATTGTAAACGATTACAGTAAAGATAAGAAATTAGTATCAAAGTTTTATAATAAAACTAAAATATAATTTACTATAGAAATCTCAAACAATGTTTACAACTTACTATGAAGTTAATTAGGGTTCATAGAGTTTTACAGTTTAAGCATAGTCCTTAGTTGAAATATATATAGATTTAAATACACAAGTAAGAACTACAGCTAAAAGTGACTGAAAAAGATTTTTATAAATAATACATTCTTTGGTAAAATATGGAAAATGTTGAAAAACGTGTATTTGTGAAAAAAATATATTTATTTGGAGAATTATAAGTCGTGTCTATGTATCAAAAATGTAAATAGTTCACGTGCAGAATTCGAAGTGTGAAACATACTATTTTACACAAAAAATTAAAAAAAATTTGTTGTAGACTTTAGTTCTCCAAATAAATCTCTTTTTTTTGTCACACTTTTCTTGAAAACTTTAGATTCGGCAATTACTTTAAAGATTGAGAAATAAAAATAATTCCGCAAAATAAGTAAAAATATATTTCATTCTCAAATAAACCTAATATGTCGTATAGTTCATTTGCGGTTTTTAGATTATTTTTAATTTATGATCTACTAGAGTTTAGATATATAGAATATTATATAAAGACCAATTTGCAGAAATAAGAAATCAATTACAAACGAATTTTAATAAACTTATTAGGAAAGGTGTTTTTCTTCATGAATTTGTTATGTCAGCTCAATTTAAATGTAAAAATATGTTGGAATATTCCAATCTATATTTAAGAACTTATGTAATGCTACTCACTGATATTTCTGATAACTTTAGAATTTGTTATATCTAATGTGATATAATTGTTATTATTTAGTTCTCCAAATAAATCTCTTTTTTTTGTCTCACTTTTTTGAAATCTTTAGATTCGGCAATTACTTCAAGCAATTATAAGTCTACAACAAGTTTTATTAATTTTTGAGAATTCTGTAGGACTCTCGAAATACTTGTTACGATTTTGTATATTGGAAATATAAAAATTTTGATGTATAACTTTCATTATTATACCATGCACAAAAAAATAAGATAATAGTGTCAAGTTATAATACCCTGATACGGGTAGCTTCGTTTAATATGTATTTACAGATAATTTTTATAATGATGTAAAATCTGATTTAGATTTTTTTTTCGATACTTCAGACTATCCTAATGATAACATTTATGGTTACTTTATAATTAAACTTTAATAAAACGAAACTTGCGTATTACAATGGTGAAGTATTTCGAGAGTCTACAGACTTACCAAAGAATGTATTATTTATAAAAATCTTTTTCAGTCACTTTTAGCTGTAGTTCTTACTTGTGTATTTAAATCTATATATATTTCAACTAAGGACTATGCTTAAACTGTAAAACTCTATGAACCCTAATTAACTTCATAGTAAGTTGTAAACATTGTTTGAGATTTCTATAGTAAATTATATTTTAGCTTTATTATAAAACTTTGATACTAATTTCTTATCTTTACTGTAATCGTTTACAATGTTTTTCAGGGCATAAAGGTAAATCTGAATTAAGATCATGTAAATGTTCAGGGTACTTAAGGTTACAGGTTAATTTTAAAATAGAGCTCATTTTCCGTGGCAAAAATATATTATAGATAGGTGTACAGCTTAGTGTAAAAAGAAGAAAATAAATAATTACAATTATATCACATTAGATATAAAAATTCTAAAGTTATCAGAAATATCAGTGAGTAGCATTACATAAGTTCTTAAATATAGATTGGAATATTCCAACATATTTTTTACATTTAAATTGGGCTGACATCGTTTTGAGCATGTTTATAATTATAATTTGATACACTGGTATTAAAGAGTTAAAGAAAGCGTCTTGATTTGGAAGAGATGTAATTTTTAAGGACTCATAAGAATTAACAAATTCATGAAGAAAAACACCTTTCCTAATAAGTTTATTAAAATTCGTTTGTAATTGATTTATTAATTCTGCAAATTGGTCTTTATATAATATTCTATATATCTAAACTCTAGTAGATCATAAATTAAAAATAATCTAAAAACCGCAAATGAACTATACGACATATTAGGTTTACATGAGAATGAATTAAATTTTTCCTTATTTTGCGGAATTATTTTTATTTCTCAATCTTTAAAATTCAAAGCATGAACAATAAAATGAGCATCATAATTGTTTAGATTGTGAAATAGAATAGGAATGAAAAATGGAACACGATACTTTGTGCTACTAAATAATTCGTGACTAACACCTCTAAAATTACTAGTATTCCAGTCATAGTCTACTGTGATTTCATCACCTAATATAACATAATTGCGATTTTCTTATAGATTCCTTCTCTTCATTAGTTAAAGAAAGTGGACATTTTTGAAAACAATTTATCCTATGTATATTGCTAATATCTTTGTTAATGCTTTCCATAAACATTTTTGTACAATTAGGCTCTGAGTATGTTCTGTATATAGACAGTTTATCATCATATGAACATTTTATATATTATCCATAAGAACAAACTACATGTTCATGTATTGTTTACGTATATGACTTCGATGGATCAGGGACACAATAGGTGACAATAGGAGGGTTTTAAATGAGCTACAAAGTCTGCATATATTATAAAATGTAATTTTAATATTCTTTGAAATTTATCAAAATAGATTTCATCATTATTTGTTTCCCTATTAAACCAATATTTTTCTTTTTTATGAATTCCTAGTTATTCAGTAAAAATTTGAGCACATTCATGTTTCTGGTGATTAATTAAATTAACTTTAGATTAAAAATAGTTACGGCAACCGGCCCAGATATGAATAGTGTCATTTCAATTTGTTATTTGTTTATTTACCAAGCGTGATAAATACAATAATGACCATTTCAACCGTTGTTTAAAAATAATAAGTTAATTTGTAATTAATTAGAACATTTTGTAAAGTTTTTTTTTCTTTGTTAAACTCTAATTCAAACATATTAATGCTAATGTCATTTTGTTTTTCTACCTTGGGTATATCAGATAATTTGATTGGGAACTAAATATTATTAAACGTTAGTTTATTTTAATGCCTCAAGTATGATGATACCCTATCGGAATGTGTATTTGCAGGATATAGTCCTCTTAAAACATTGTTGATCGTTCTTTTTTACGAATATACGAAGATCCCCGTAAGGGATTAAACTTATTAACATGCATTTCTAAAAACTGTTTTTTTTTTTTTTTAAGGTCTACATTTTCTTTTTTTTCTAAATCACTATGTGTCATTACACATTTTATTTTTAATGTCATCACTTAAAGGTTCTGAATAATTTTCTAATTCACCATTTTTTATCCAATTCCTAATAGTCAAATTTAAAAATTCAAAAGAATTTTTTAAATCTTTTGTTTCCTGATCAAAATCTGCATGAATAATAAAATAGTATTGATTCTTCAATTGATGCTATAAATACTTCACGAGTGATATAACAGACACATAAAGTAAATTATGATTAAGAATAAGACATTTCTATTTGTGTTTCTTAGATCGTAAGTGCTGAGCATAGAATCTTTGCTTAACCTGTAAATCACATATTTGACACATCATGATGACGTCAATGCTAGTTGTAAATCTTTAACACTATTATCAGCTTTTCTCTTTAAACTTCGACCGACTTGAATTGAAGATTTTCTGTAGGTATAACATGTCAAGTCATATCAAGCGTGAACCGACACGTCTCCAGGTTGTTTTTGTAAAGCGTGAGTGGACACACCCCTAAAACCTTGAGATACACCCTCGGGGGACTAGTTTTTGGAATGTCACCACCAACATCATTGTAATTAAATAGGAATAACTTTATTATGAACGGGGAAAAACATGATAACCCATTACGATAATGATGTAATTACATAAAAAAATAAGGAAAAGTTATACACAGGAGCCACTGTGACGTCACGCAGTAGTTTTGGTCAAGCGTGAGTCGACATAGCCCCAGACACAGGGGTGGTTTTGAGAGTGGTCAAGCGCGAGTCGCCACACCCCAGACACAGGGGTGGTTTTGAGAGTGGTCAAGCGCGAGTCGTGCGGGGCAGAAAAGTTTTTAGGTGAGGGGTTGGGGTTGGAGGGTAGTGAGCCAGAACCAACGATGTTTTGAGAGTGGTCAAGCGCGAGTCGCCACACCCCAGACACAGGGGTGGTTTTGAGAGTGGTCAAGCGCGAGTCGTGCGGGGCAGAAAAGTTTTTAGGCGAGGGGTTGGGGTTGGAGGGTAGTGCGCCAGAACCAACGATGTTTTGAGAGTGGTCAAGCGCGAGTCGTGCGGGGCAGAAAAGTTTTTAGGTGAGGGGTTGAGGTTGGGGGGAAGTGCGCCAGAACCAACGAATCCCCTCTACTTATGGGCGTGGAATTCCTACGGCAACTCCTTGATTATGGTATTGATAGGTAAGAAACTTTGCTAAAGAACAGAATTCGGTTATAGTCTAATATTCTTGCGGGAACTTGTCAATTTTCCCGGATTCTATCTTATTCAGAATACTTCTAGGTACGTGCTTGGTGTGCACAATAATTTACCAAAATTTCATTACAATCGGTTAACCCTTAGTACGAGAGTCCAACCCGCACTTGACCAGTTATTTTTTTGCTAAAACCTTCCCCAGCGTGTACACAATAACTTGCCAAACTTTCATTACAATCCTTACCCTTAGTGCGCAAGTCAGACTAGCACTTGAAAATCTTGGGCTAACAATAACAAACACAACAAAAAAGAACTATCCAATTTGGTGCAGTCCTTCGGAAGCTAGGGCGTGACTAAGGGAAACAGGGATTCATTTTTATATAGAACAAGAGTATATGTATATTTTTAAAAATATGCCATATATCTATTTGCAAACCTTTTCAAATTAATTGCTTTCACCGATTAAGTTCTCGATAACATTTGTTTAGATTAAAATAATATAATTTTTACCTTTGTTCTCGTCCTAGTACTAAAGAAACCGCATCAGCTACAAAAGCCGGCAATATTTGCAAGAAAAATAGTAATATATGATATATAATGCTATTTTTTACAACAATCAAAGTAGGAGTTAATACAGCGCCATCTAAAAACAAAAATAATCAAGTAGAGTTTGTTTGTTACAGTGTCAGTAACCATTTATATTTATGTATTGCATAATTATTATTTATTTTAACCGATTTCACAAAAATGCGAGGGTTTTCAGGTCTGTGTTTTTTGTTTTTATAACGGTTTTTGCATTATTGCCGTATCATTACAGGGTAAACCCTCGGATTCGTCCGAACAAACTAAAAAATCCTTAAAGTAATAAAATTAGGCTCTTAAGCTAACATGATAAAAGAAACCACCTAGTTACACACTAACTAGGTGGTTTTTTTTTGCCTTGCCGTCGAATGCAAATAGACAATTTTTAAGTATTTTTACTGCAAATATTTGGTATTTAACTTCAAAACGAAATAAAACTACCAAAAGTACTGTCCCGGAGGTACCCTTTCTATATATGTAAAAATTGTCAAAATCGGTTCACAAATAACGAATCCAAGTTAACCACAGTAAGCTAAAAATAAACTGTCCATTTTATTATTTGTAGCTGCTCTAAGGAGGTTTACCATGTACGCTTCTCGGTAATAAAACTGATTTTGATATTGTTGTATTACAAAATATCATTAAGTGTATACAAATATCACTTACTAAAGGTGTGTTTTCGTGTAAACAACATAGAAGACATCACAAATTTTCCAAAGGTGATTGGGTTTTGTAATCCAGAGCAGCAGTTGAAAACTTTCAAGCCCTTTTTCCCGGCAAGACTAAAAAAAATTGAAAGGTATTAATGGTACATTGTGTATATAGAATAAAATAACTAACGAAAGGCTATTAAGAAGCCTTAGGCCGAAAGCCTTATTACTTTCGTACCGCCCATGTTACACACAATGTTTTTCACCGCAAATACAAACAATATAAGGTGAATAAATGAATAAACTCACCAAAACACAGTTGCGAAATGGCGGGAATAGAAGTACAAAAAAAAAACGCCACCAAAAAGTTTTGGTTGAAGTTAAAACTTGTGATTGCTTAAGCTTACAATATTTTGTATTCAAATAGACATTTAAATAGTCTTTTACTGATTCACCACACCGGTTTGGATTGATTTTATGACCTAAAAGAGTTGTCAAGAAACTCAGTACTTAACCTTTAAAATTAAAAACAAACTAGACTAATTGTATTAATTGTAGTGATTGCAAAAGGTGTAAAAGCTTTCCAAACCTTCAAATCAATAACAGCTTCTTACCGTCTTTCATTAGTATCCCAGGCAGAAGCTATTAAAAGATTAGCAACAATATCTACAGGAATGATGTCGAATACGGAATTTGGGTCTCCGGGCCAACATCGAAGGATACCCTTGCCTATAAAAGTGATTGCTCCATTGCAGCCAGTCATACCATCAACCCATCCAGGAATCGGGTCTCTTAGAGATGATAGTACTGTAAAAGCAAAATAAACTTAGACTCTCAGCGAATTTTATTATAATTTTTTTTTCCTGACATAAATGATGATACACTGAGAAAAAAAAGCACTAACAAAGCTTTTTTAAATACCGTAACTAAGTACTTTGCCGCTACACTTTAGAAAATGGAACAGTTTTCAAGGCCATCACCGAAGTTGCACGCATAATATGTGTTCAATGGTAGGTACACAATACGTAAGCATGCGGAAATGGAAAGGTAATATTACTGGTTGTGGTATGCAAAAGAACGCACAATTTTCCTTTAGTTACTCCGACCGGAACTATGGGCAGTCTAGGGTGGGCCATGAGAACACCGTTAGCTTTGTCACAATAGCAAATTACCTTGTCAGACTGATCATCGTTGTAAAATCAAACTAGGTCATGACGAGTCTGTGTGCTTAACCGATTTTGATTTAGTTTTTTTTGGTGCAAAGGTAACTTGATCGAGAGTGTTCTTAGCAATGATTTATGAAAATCTATTCAGTCGTTTGAAGGTCATCAGCTCTTTTCTAGTTGATAAAGGGATATTAGCTACTCCACACGTCCGATCGATTTGAAATTTAGTATCCTTTTACTTCAATGCTATTGTAAGAATATGCAACAGGTGACCTTGAGCTAATGCTGCAGCATTAACCTTACCAACTTACAGCGGAGTTATCATGTTTGGACTCATTAAAATGGTCCTAATGAATAGGTAGATGCTGCATTATCAGTGTTTGATGACGGAGCAGGAGAGGTAAATGGGGATAAATTGGAAGGGGATTATGAGCTACTACAATGGATATGATATTTTCTGTCGGGTTTTAATTTTTTTATTTTAGATTTTTTTTTGTGTAAGGTTAACTTACTGATAGATGGTCGAATAACAGCGGCAGGCAAGTCATCACTTTCGTTATAAAGTATTTCCTCAGCTAATGCTTTTGAATACGTGTAAGTATTTGGTCTTTTACCTGAAATATTTTTTAGTTTTTAACCGACTTCAAAAAAAGGAGGAGGTTCTCAATTCGACTGTATATATATATATATGGGTGTTCAGCCATAACTTTTTTGTTTATGAACCGATTTACGTGATTTTTTTTTATTCGACAGGATATACTTGCGAGTTGGTCCAATAGAAATTTTATCGAAATCGATTCAGTAGTTTAGTTTTTACACAATTCCAAATAACTTTCCCTTGAAAAAGCACTTCGTCACTCAAAAGCAAAAAATAAAAACTTTTTAATAAAAAAAACAATTGGCTTCAAAAAGATGCACTAAAAAGGTAAAAATAATTACTTATTTCTAAAAAATCTGATCTGAATTACAGTTTGAAGTTGGTTTCATGCAAGTGGAGCGTGTTATTAACTGTTAGGTAAATTAAATAGAAACCAGCTTCAAAATGTAATTCAGAAGAGATTTTTTAGAAATAAGTAATTATTTTTATCTTTTTAGTGCATCTTTTTGAAACCGGTTGTTTTTTTTTATTAAAAAGTTTTTACAACTTTTTTTAATATTATACATCTTAAACAAACCCTTACTACTTAAAATAATTCTATAATCTGACTTACTTGATAGGTATTTCAAATAAGTTAATTTAAATCAAATATTATTTAAGTTTTACAGATTTTATTTATTTATATATTTATTATCAATAATATTAAAAAAAAACATAGTAAAGATGCAGTCAAAAGATTAACCTTGAGCCAGGATTCGAACCTGTGACCCTAAGATTCCGTCTTAGCGTTCTTCCACTACTGAGATACAATTCTGGTTGGTCAAAATCCTAAAACATGTTACTACTATAATTTATTCTTTGTATAATATTCGTGTATTTCTTAGTGAACTATTTTACTAGGTCCTAGTACATCAAACCTACAAATAGTAACTAGGATTTCATAAGTTCCTAGTAGTTGTGTTTATATATGTATTATGAAACATACCCATTACGTTTCGAACTAAAACGTTTTCTTCCAATTCGTCAATGAGGTAGTACACAGATTTTAAAGGTATCAAAGTTTGGTACACCCTTTCATCAATAATATAATTTTGACAATTGCAGTATGCTGTAGAAACTTGTACATAAGCCTGAAAACATATCTATTATTATAATGGATGCCATGACGATAAAATTATTTATAAAATCGGTCAAGTGCGTGTTGGACTTGCGTACCATGGGTTCCTTACCACCATTTATGAAATTCACATTTAATGACTGACCAATCCTGACATTGCTTTGAATATCATTTCCAATAATCGAATTTATAATTAAGATTATTTTCGCTAGATGGTGCTGATACGGAAATTTAGGATGATAATGGCTCGAGCCCTTCTCACACTTGGCCGGTTTTTATTATTTATTGTTATACTTCAGAGCTCACACTATAATCACTTCTAATTTGAAGCTTTTACGTATTACTGTTTTTACGATAGAGCACAAAGAATAAAAACGTGTATCTTGTATGGGGACCCCTAAAGTTTAGGCTTTAACTTTTTTTATTTTTCTGTTACTTAATCTAATCTAATAAAAAATATTTTTGGACATTACACACAGCGCCATCTGGCCTCAAAGTAAGCAAAGCTTGTGTGATGGATACCAGACAAGTGATACAAATACATTTATATTACTTTTTTTTGTAAATGCACACAGATCATACAGTAATACATCCAAACTCAAGAAAAACACATAAAAGTTTGGCCAGTGCGGGAATCGAACCTACACCCTCTGCACAGCAGTCGGCCACACTACCTACTAGGCTGCGAAGGAGTCATTACGACACATATTATTTGAAAATTTCAGCCTTCTACCTATTTCGGTTTTAAAGATCCCTTTAATGGTTGAACAGACAGACGGATAGACAGACAGTGTAGGCTTAGTGGTAGGGCTCCGTTGCCACCCTTTTGGTACGAAACCCAATCTAGTCCTTAAATTTTTAGTAAGAATAAGGTTATTAGGATCGCGTGAAATTATTTGTGAAAGATCTTCGGTCTACGATATATTAATAGGGTGATTTTATAAATGATTTAGAGATTAACTAGCAGTAAAATTCAAACGCAAATATATAGGTATAATAATAGGTTATGGTTTACTGACATACTAGCTTTTGCCCGCGGTTTCACCCGCCCTAAATGCGGTTATCGGTGTAGGATTTAAAGGATACTACTCAAAATTAGAAAAAAAATCGACTCACGCTTGACGTTTCCAAGTCCCTAGCCTATTTCCTTTCCCGGGATTTAAGCTATCTCCATGCCTAATTTTCCCGCGGTTCCAGTTGCCCAAAATTCGTATATCGGTGAAGAATTTTAACCGAAATAGAAAAAGAAATGACTCACACTTGACGTTTTTAAGTAGCCCTTCTTGCGACTAAAGCTATCTCCATGCCAAATTTCATTTAAATCGGTTAAGCGGTTAAAGCGTGAAGAGGTACCAGACAGACAGACAGTTTTTGCATTTATAATATCAGTATAGATTTTTAATGTTTATGCTATTTACTTACGTTTGTTATCGAGAACAACATTCTGGATGGTTCACAATCCAATTATTTTTAGGGAAAACGTGTTAAATAGTGCTTAATTTAATAAAAAAAAAAACGGATCTGTTTCTTTGATAATTTAAATTAATTTAAACAAACACTTACAATAACAAAAAGTAAATACATAACTAAAAAATTACCTGCAGATTTCGCATGTTTTTGATCAATTTAACTAATTCTTCAGTCGATCGAGTATTGACGTTGATAGCATCAGCCAAAGTACATTTAAAGCTGACATCCGCAGCCACGTGAAAAACTATGTTAACCTAAACATAAACCGATTTTTTTACCATACAGTACAGTGAGGTTTCAGAGAAAGTTCCTCCCTCGAACGCTTAGGTTGTGGCATGAGCTCTCTGCTAAGGTTTTCTCTATAAGGACAACAGTATGGAGTTCTTCAAGAAAGAAGTTATTAGATTTTTTAAGGGTCGGCAACGCGCAATGATGCCCCAGATGTTGTAAGCGTCCATAGGCTGCGGTGACCGCTTAACATCAGGCAGACCGCAAGCTATATAAAATTGTTGTATGGTAACTTACAGGAAATACCAGATTTTATCCCCGTGTCCAATTTTGACTTACTTACTTCGTCAGACACTGGCAATGGCATTATATTATTCTGTCCCAGGTCCTTTATTTTACGGCTTATAGCTTATAGAGCTGGTAATTTACGATGTATAGAAAAAAATGACACCTTACTCCAGATACACACTCTTCTATAAATAATTAAGAAGCACAATAAGCGGAAAATAATGTCCGAGATCAAAAGACGCCTGAGACCTAATTCTCACTTCATCCGAGATAATTTTGGAATTAGAGATTATCTAGACGACACAGAGCGATAGCGGGCGTTTATTTCAATTTAGTCGCGAGTTGTCCTCGAAGGTGTTTGTGTGTTTTTGCTTGTAACTGTGTATCTTGATAATTATATTTATCAAAATGTCAAATACATTTTAATAAGGTTTGTACCCAGCTGAGCTGATTACCCCCTTTTGGGGATAAAATCTGTAAAGTTATACATTTAATATATCTAAAGTTTTTTTTGTTTGTCTGTTACTTTATAATGTTACATTTTTTACTGGTTTCATGGCCCTTTAGGCATATTTGGAAAGTTTCACCTCAATTTGAGACTTATAGATGATAGATGAATCAAACTTTCTTTTGAAGTTTATGTTTTAAAATTTTTTTCCAAACCAAACATTTGTCTAGTGTAACCGAGATATTTGATAAAATGTAAAATGTCCACTAACCACAAGTTCACTCATTCGATACTCGCTAGCGAGTTTAGTCATGACTTCTATAAAAAATATTAGGTTGTAAAGTAAGACAAGTGATACCCCTGGTGTTGCAAGCGTCCATAGGCTACGGTGACCGCTTACCATCAGGCGGGCCGTAAGCTTGTTTGCCACCTAAGTGGTATAAAAAAAAAAAAAAAAAAAAAACAACAAAGCTCTATAATTTAGATAATCTAGGTTTTAAACGAGACTGAGTAGGAATAAATGTTTTCGGCGAAGGCAGTTGCGCTGCAAGTCTACAAAATACTAGCCATTTTGTAGAATTGCTTTTTTAAATTAAATAAATAAAAAGTTTAGCAAGTAAAATTTTACTTAACTTATTTTTGTATAGAAATTTAATCTTTATACGATTGCAAAATTGAGCCCCAAAACAACTGTTGCCTTGTCAAGAAAATATGAATTAACTTTTTTATAAATGAACTTACTGCAATCGGTAACTTAACTTAGGATGATATATCCTATTTAGTAGGTTTTTCGTATAATTAAAGCAAAGCTCTTAGTAAACTAGTTTTTTGTCATAATAAATGTACCTGTTCTTGTAATGTTTCAATATCTTCTTTATTTAATCCTAAATATTTATCATGAATATTTCCTTCCATTAATACAATCTTCTTCAATACATCAGGATTATGTTCTCGTAGTCTTTGGAAAACCTAAAATAATGTATTCAATTAAGATGCACACAGACCATCAGACATACTAATGTCTAGAGTTCTTAAACTTCAAAGTTATATTCCAGTCAATTATATTAAACTATGCGAAAATACCTGTTACAACTCTTTTTTCGTAAACAGTGTGGAGGTGTCTGTGTGTTTGGAGATACCATCATAAAATAACAAAAGTCGATTATAGGGGGGTCCGACTTCTCAAAAAATAATACTTACTAACTTGTAAAAAAAACTTATGTTTACTAAAAAGACCACACGTAGGCCGTAAGAAAATTGCATGGACTTACACAAATTTGGCGTCATATGTTTTTGATAACATTTTTTGTGTAAAATGGGGTGTAGTGAGTGTATGTTTGTTTTCGTGTATGTGATTAGTTTCACTATAAATAATAAATACAAAAATTAGCGCAAGGACAAAACGTAGTCGCGACGAGACGCACAGATTAATGACGATTGACTAGCGCACAGAGTATGCAAAAAAAGAATGCCTAGCTCGAACGATCCGAACACCAACCAGACGATTTGTTCTTTACTAAACACACCCCCGCTCCAGCCAGACCATGTCTGGATGAGGATAACCCGAGCCAGAGCCATCAATCAACTAGCAATCGGGAAAGCGTCGCGCCGGCACGCTTTAGTACTGAATCCCCTACCAAGACCTCTGCGACCCGCGGGATACCGTCCGAACCGGGGAATAATTGCACGATGCGACCTAAACGCCATTGCAAAGGCGGTAAATTCGAGTCCTTTAAGAGGACGAGGTCTCCGACGCGCGGGGGGTTGGTTTTATCCGTCCAGCGAACCCGTTGCTGTAACAAATTTAAATATTCCGAAGACCACCAACGGTGGAACAATTGCGTAATTTGTTGAAGCAACTGAAAACGCGATAACCTATTAACTGACACATCGATGAAGGGGTATTCAGGCAAGGAGGTTAAAGGATTACCGATCAAGAAATGGCCTGGAGTTAGCGCTTCCAGGTCATTAGGATCCGACGAGATCGGACTAAGCGGTCGTGAGATCAATACCGCTTCGACGTTGCAAAATACCATTTGTGATTCCTCAAACGTAAAGACCGTTTCACCAATCACACGGCTGCGGTGAGTTTTGGCGATCTTGACAGCTGCTTCGAAAATACCGCCCCACGAAGGATAGCCGGGAGGATCAAAAATCCAATTCACGCCCCGTTTAGACAACTCCGAATCAATATACGTGTGATTGTCCGACAAAAACTGCAGGACTTCCTTCAGATAGCGATCTGCACCCTTGAAGTTTGTGCCACAGTCTGAGCGAATTAAATGAGGGAGACCACGCCGACTGACAAACCGCGACAGACATGCGACAAAGGCCTCCGTAGACAAGGCTGAAACGAGCTCCGGATGCACAGCCTTGGAAAACAAACAGACGAAGACGCATAAATAGGCCTTAACCTGTTGAGCATTGCGAATTGCGAACACTTGAAGTCTACACCAAAAACGGACCCACGAAATCCAACCCAACCTTAGTGAAAGGTCGAGCGGGCCGGACACGATCGGAAGGCAAGTTACCCATTTGTGGCTGGGTCGAGGTCCCCTTTAACCTATAACAAGGGATATATTTAAAGATGACGCTCCGAGCTGCTCGTCTGGCGTACAAAATCCAAAATTTTCGCTGCAGACAAGCCAGCAATGCGTTGAGACCGGCATGACAGTTTCTAACATGGCGGTCCCTGATCAGCAACTCAACAAAATGACCGCTCTTGGGCAAAAAGAGAGGATGCCGAGCCCCATAGGGCAACTCTGAGTCACTCTGACTCGTCTAGAAACAAATTAAGACGAGCAAGACTTCCCCGCAATTTCCCGTTCTCAGAACGAAGAAGACGAATTTCCTTTCCAAACGACTGAGCCTATACCAGTCGTACACAGGTGAGGAGCGCATCCTTGTCCCTTCAGGAGACAAGATTAAAGACGTCCTTGACTGTGACCTGTTCCGTAGGTTGTGGAGAAACCTCTTAATCCAACCGGTGACACCAACGAGCTTGTTGAGAGAGCTGAACCGTTTCAGTAGGAAATTCGGTGAAGTGTCCACAGTCTGCTCAACAGCAAAAACCTTTAACCCCGGCAGAGGGTCAACAAACTCCACAACTGTATGAGGCCACCAGAGCGGGTGATTCATGACTTTCGAGGAAATCAGGCCCCGTGAAGCGCAATCTGAGGGTTTCAAGGACCCTGGCACGTGATCCAGAGATCCCAATCCAGAGACACCGCAGAAGACTGGATTTGGGAGACACGATTGGCCACGAAGGTCTCTAGGGTATGAAGGGACGCCTTCAGCCAAGACAAAACGATTTGGCTGTCCGTCCATGCCGTGACGGATGGACCCATTGACCCAAGGTGGAGAAGACATGGTTGTGGAGTCGATTCAACAATGCACCTTGGCTAGGTGCTCCCCTAAACAATAATAGCATAGGCCTAGCCTACGGGTCAAAAATCGTTTTCGGGCCACCCCAGATTTTCTGAACTGGTGGTAATACAGAATGGTGTGTCCCGGTTCGTAACGCACCCCACACCGTTCAGTCCGTTCAACTGTCCCGGAACGAGGTTGTTGATGGGGTCCAGACTGTGGTTGTTGACAGGGTCCAGCCGGGGCCAAAAATCGTGACGTAAGCCGATTGTGGCTCGGCGGGTAAATTGTCCAGCTTCCTACTCTGGTCCTCCAAAAATGACACTAAAGTGTCGAAAGTAGGTATATGTGACGCTGAGTCACCTCCGTGCAACTGTTCGCAACGATCCCTGACGTCATTGGGCAATTTGTTTAAAACAATATGCAACAATAAAAATGACCACTCTGATACAGGCAATTTTAGGCCTTTTAACGCATTCGTCGCTACCAAAATAGGGTTAAGCAGGTCCGACCGCAGCTAGTTAACTGATGACAGTTGAGGAATCCCTGAAATGGGAGTTGAGGAATCCCTAAAACTTATGTCGCCAATATCACTGTTACCATTAATGTTATGCAAAATATATTAAAAAGAAAGCTTAATTAATGTTCTTCTAATTTTATTTACATTCCATGGTTAACGAGAAAACCGTAATCAAAAATTTTGCTAAATTATCAGTATTATTTTACACGAGTGCTGCATACGTTAAAATATTGCGGTATACTTTCGTGACTATGCAGTATAGCTTTTGCCCGTTTCTCTACCGGCGCTAAATTCGGTAATCGGATTCGAAAAAGTTTGATATAGCAAGCTATATATAGCTTTAGTTATAGTTCGTCCACGTTTTCGGTTATAGTTATGCCTGTCCTATAGGACATACTATCCTTTTCCATCTCAGCTTTCTGATGCTCTGCTCCGTGCAAAATTTCAGTTCAACTGGATACTCCGTTGCAACGTGAATAAAGGACAAAGTGTTGTTACAGGTATTTGGCAGCTCTTTATACAATAATATTTTGAACTTTATCAACTGGACTTTAAGTATACTGAATCATACAAGTAATGAACTATTAGAGTCCTTTTTATAATCAACTACCCATTTAATTTCCAGTTCTTTTATACACGTACTTACAGGAAGCGTTATATTATTAATAGACATCTCATTTATGTATGTTTATCTAATATATTCATTCATATGTACTGTTCATTTGGTATACCATAGATTTATCAGTGTTGTTCATTAACTGTAGGTATTCAGTTGTGATGTACCGTACCACATAGCTAATCAATGAAACATAATGTCTACAATAAGATGAGAAAAAGCGTAGGAATACAAATTATGACACTTACCGGAGAATTAGTCAATTCAGATAATCGACTTTGGATATTTTTACCATGTTTCGGTTTCATTAGCATATATACATTCTTTAAATTGTCACAGGTGTATAACAATTTTTCAATCAACACCTAAAATAGAAGTAAGTTATGTAAAAACTAGGATTAGATACATAAATTTGGTTACATTTATGAAGTATCAGCTTACTGTTCCCAAAAATCCTGTACCACCGGTAACAAAAATTGTCTTTTCATCATAAAAATTGATGATCGGCGAAGATTTAAAAATTTCATTTGCTTGTGTTTTTACTATTTGCATTTTATTTATGTACAAACAACGTAAGGCCCCGAGAAACAAAATGGTCTGCGTACTTGCGCGGAGAGTTAAATAGGTAAAAAGTGCACTAAATGTCATAAAACTTAACATTGAATCTTTATAGTAGTTCCCCCTTGATCTTGCATACAATGTTTTAGATGTCACGAACTTAATGTGTCTTTTTATTTACAATGTACCACATTTTTAAAAAAACGCAATGGAAAGTTTTCCCACCGGTCCATATTTAACTTGGAAGTTTTTTGACAAAAAGTACATAAAAAAGTTTCTTCGTTCGCGAAAGATGACTTTTACCGCAAGTGGTGCCCGCCCAACCGCAATTTATCAAGTTGGATTTCCTAACAGTTGTTTGGAATAGTCGTTGAAAACTACTATAATCAGAAACACATCAGTTAACCTATCACATAACCTTAACTTTTTGATGTAAGAAAACTTTTGATGCCAGTAGCTGGCAACTAATTTTCTTGGTAACAAAGAACTTAGTCGAAGTTATGTATTTTTTTGCTGTGTCGTTAAGTTTCTAAGCAACAAAATTCTAGCTTCTATCAACCCTCTTTAACCCTAAAGTTAATCCTCAGGTGGATAAGTTTACTAACTTAACATGGCTTCTTACTATCCACCTAATGCTCTAACTGGTTGATGAACCGAGACGATGTAACTTTATACTTGTCTTTTCTCTTTTATCAAGATTCATGTTACTTAGCTATTTTAAAGTCTAATATATAGGATTTTGAATATGTCATTCTTTCTTCGGTAAAAATGTCTTGTTACAATTTTATTCAACATGGAATATGTATTTCTATTTTAGTACGTTAATTTTCATTTCGTAAAAACACATTTGGCGAAATAAATATGATATGGAAGCATGTTAAGTTAAGATTTTAAATATGTCATTCTTTCTTCGGTAAATATCTTGTTACATAATTTTATTCAACACGGAATATGTGTTTCTATTTTAGTACGTTAATTTTCATTTCGTAAAAATGTACATGTTTAAATAAATATGATATGGAAGCATGTTTAGTCCGAAAAGTAAAATTAAAATATTTATCACCACTGTGTAATATAAAAATAATTAGTAAATGTTTGCTGGTTTGTTTTGGCAAACGAGCTAAGCGTCTGCCGTGATGATCAGTCACCACAACCTATAGTTCAATTATATAAAATACCATGCATATAATCAAAACAAGTAATATTTTCAATCAAGCTACGAAAATAAAACAGAATCTAAGGTAGGCGTTTAGCTTTTCTAAATCTTTAATTCAAGCTACAAAAGTAAAACACAATCTAAGGTAGGCATTTTGCTTGTCGTAAATTTTAATTTAAGCTGCGATAGTAAAACACAATTTAAGAAAGGCTTTTTTGCTTTTCTGAAATTTTAATTTAAGCTACAAAAGTAAACCACAATCTAAGGTGGACTTTTTGCATTTCGCTAGTCTTGAAATTGTTACGTTAAAAAAACTGATTTTCTAAGAGAAATAATATAAAATCTAACATATTATTTGGTAATATTTTTAATTTTGGATAAGGGTAATACTTAAGCGGAATTTAAATGCTTTCTATAGGTAAACCATTTTTTTAACAAAAATATTAACTGACTTCAAATTCACTAAAAAGTAAAAATTAAGCCCCTAAAGCAAATTTATGGCATAACATTTAGGTACCTACATGTTTTATTCCCCTTGAAATCGATCGACGTACAAACGGCCACTTTTAGCAGATATGCCAAAATCAACTCAGATATTATCTAGAAACTATATAAAATGTTCTAAAAATAGCTATAAAAATAATAATAATATAAAAATAATAGTAGTTTTACATTTCCAACATTTGGATTCTAGAAATTCGTTCTCTACGAAGAGAAAATTGAGGATATCTAATGGTGACGCTAGTGAACTGAAATAGGGTCCTTACACCCCATCGCCGCAATTGTGCTCGAAACACGGTTAAGAAATGTCACTGTACGTTTTGCAGATAAAGGTTTTTTTTTTAATATTCACTTATAGCTCTTAAGGTTTTAGTGAATTTAAAGGTAAGAAATCTCTATCACATTCTCTACAATACAAATTTAAAGCTCCACGCTAGTATATGGCGGCGCTCGTTGCGGAAAGAGAGTAAAAGTCTGCATTACATAGTTATTTATAAAATTAGTCTTAAGTTAAGAAAATATACGCACATTGAGTGTACTCCACCCGAAATAAGAGCTAAAGCTCAGTTAAAAATGAAAAATTTACTGACACCGAAGTCAAAAAAAACACCTGATGATATCTAGGTACATTTTATTATTAGCAATATTATTTTAAAATAGTTTAAATTACCAGCTTTATTTGAGTAAAAGAGTAGGTATCCTTGGCCGGAATTGCAGCGCTGATTATCATTTTATAGAAGTCCTCATCTGGCGATTCGGCCCGGCTTTTGAAGTATTGTGAAATATTGTCATTACCTTCGAAAACAGAAAATGTATAGCACCGTATTTACGTCCACACAGCAAAACCGAATCTATTGCCACTTGGGCAGCGGATTTAGTTTTGCTGAATTTAGAAATCCATTGCAGGCTTACTGAGGTGTCCAACCAAACCTTTTTATTTACTCGAATTTTTTGTGTTAACCACTTTATCTAAGCCTCGGTAAAAATGTGAATTGCCTGTGTGATACCAAAGATATTCTCACCTACGGCATAGTATTAGTAATACATAGCTACGGCCTTTATAAATTCATAGTCAGAAACAAAAATATTTCTACTACATACATATTTACTAAGTTTGTATTTAACTAGTTATTACATACTTCTATATCTATATTACATATATATTTATTCTGTATGTGTGTAAGTCACTGAACTCTTCCAAAACTGCTTATTCGTAATATTTTGTTTTAGGTAGTACCGAAAAAGTAAATCGCTGTCACTGAAATTCACATTTAGACCCGATAGGTGGTGCTGCTATCAGATTCGAGGTTTTCTAATTTTTTTTTAACAGATTTTTATGATTTTTTTATATGTATTTTAGTGGGACCCTGGACAGCTTAGAGTAATGATTGGACTTGGTAGACTCGGAAGACTCAAGTGTGAGTTCAATAAGCACAGATAACCAAAATAATTACAAAATTATTAAACAAAAATTATTAACATATAGTCCAGCAGCCACCACCTGATTTTTTCAGTAGTTAATAACAGGCTGAATCTTCGTGAGTAGGTTCGGTTCGACGATACGCCCAGTTTTTTTTCCGTGAAAATTCTCAATATTGGTAGCTTATTAAGTGCGCGGGTGTAAAACATATCAACTTGGTGGAGTGGTAAAATTGTCTGACTTACAGTAAGTTTTTTATTGAAGTGTTAAGGTTACTGGACAATAAACTCGAAACAACAATTGCCCTACAAAATGGATGATTTGACTGGAGCATCTTCCGCTCCAAATATATCCAAATAACGAGGCCATAAATATTATAAATAACAATGCAGCTTAGTAAATTTTTTTACAATGAAATGGCCATGTAGTCCTATGCTTAGTAGATTCCAAGATAACAATTTTTTCATCATTTTTCCTGTCAGCAAATGACCGATGGTGACTTGGCCCATAGTGCAAAAGAGAAAGTCGATCTATTGGGCAGCCTCTTTGCCTCCAACTCGAAAATGAACGACGAAAAGGCGCTGTACCACCTACTTTACCGTGTTGCGGTAAGATCATGCCGGAAATCTCCATAACACAACGAGAGATCCAGCGGGCGTTGCTTCCTCTAGAAGTTCATAAGCTGAATAGGCCAGACGGTATACCAGCAGTCGTGTCCAATTATAGAGGCGCGTGAGTACAGGATCACGCGCCTCTTCGCGTTTTCCTACCACACTAGACAATTTCCGTCTTCATGGAAGACTGCGAATGTGCACCCGGTGTCCAGAAAGGGCGATAAATCAGATCCATCGAATTTAAAAATTGAAAAAAATGTTACCGTGAAATCAAAAACTATCAATATTCCTAAGAACGTAAATTAAATTGTCTAAAATAGACTCAGACAGTAAGGTGAATACATTGATTTTCTTAAATTTATGTCTTAAAGTGTCGAATATCTCTCTTTTACAGTACAGAGATTGTTTAAATATCTGCTGCGTGACCCCATGATAAAATACCGTAAGACATCACTCTTTGAAAGAAGCTAAAGTAATAGTAAGCTATTCAAGCTATTTCTTGTCCATAATGATTTGTTTTATACCTTTTGTCAGTTTACATCGCAATCGGCAATTGTTTTTCTTAATTTAATATGCATTTTGTTTAAAATATTCAGTAGCGTCAGCATGAAAAAATGGAAAATGCAAATCAGGAAATTTTAATTGAGTTGTGCTGATGCAAAACTTTCTTAATTTAAATTTAATTCCGTTTGCATACTGGTGGGAATATTCGTTTGAAAATCTTGTATGTGTGCCTGCGAAGCAAACTGGTAGTTATTTAGTGATTAAAAAATTTTTTTTTTTAAGAATGTTATTATAATTTATTTATTTGCCAGACTATGATAGGTTACATTTTTGATCTTAACTTATATTAGAGCCATCACATTCAACCATACATTTGTTGGTGTGCAAACATTTATGCCATGCGTTTACGTCAATTTTATTAAGATTACAATAAGAAATAACAATAATGGTTTAGTATTAAAGCTGCCAAATAAATGTCATAAAGTAGGTAAGTAAAGTAGATTTTGTAATTAAAATGTCAGGTTACTTATAATTGCATTTTATTATTCAGGAATTCGTTACACACAATACGGTTTTTTTATAGAGAGTCAATCTATAAGAAGGTGCATACACCTGTTTTTCGTATATGCTACTTCTTCCTGTATTATCTTTGAATGTTTAAAAAAAAAAAAAACATGAGTGGTTTACAACTGTCTACATAGTGTGCTCCACACAGTGAACTTATACATTTGTTTTGTATTCTAAATGATTTGTCTATGTCTGTTGAGTTTCCCCATAATAATGTAAACCATATCTCAGGGCTGCTGATACATTGCCAGTGGTAAGTGGTAAGCTAAAACAGCAGCGTCTGTAGTTGCCACTTGTTTTATTCGTTTTAAATCGTAGACGTAATTCAGTTTGCTAAAGAAGATGTCGTGGGAAACTAAGTCGAATGCTCTAGAAAAATGAATACAGGATAATTCTTTTTAATTTTTTTCTAAGCATTCTATTACGCAATTTAATAAATGAAAACTGGCTAGAGTAGTGGAACTCTGTTATCAAAACCCAAATTGTTCTTTTCTTAGATAAAGTATAATAAGTGCCCACTTGTCCTTTGGAGTTTTAAGCCACCCTAACTTAGCCTAAGACTGTCATATGAGTGCCGCCTGGACCGACGTTCACGTTCGCGTATTCAAAAAATAGTATTTAGTAACTTTGTCGATTCAAAAGTGTTTGTAAATTGGTTGGTGAAATAAATAAAAATGTTGAAGTTCCTGAGCCCCAGATTACAAGCCCCCCCTGGTGTTACAAGCGTCAATAGGCTACGGTGACCGCTTACCATCAAGTGGACCGTATTCTTATTTGCTACCTTAAAGTATAAAAAAAAAAAGAAAGAAGAAGAAGAATTTATTTACTGTTACAAATCGGAAACAGCTATTTTCTTTAAATTTAAAGGTAAGAGGTTAAAGAGGGCAAGAGATCAACGAAGATAAGCCGTGAGTGAAGGCAAAGTGGCCATTTATCCGTTTGTCCTGTGTTGTAGAAAATGTTTCCAAAGGCAAGGGCATTATCTTGTATCACGACAATGCAGGAAGAATTCAATGACATCTCACACCGTGAACAAGATATAAGCAATTTTGTGTTTTGAAAAGGTGGAGCATCCTGATTACAGACCAAAATTTGGACATTGAATTATTCGTTTAACCGAATACAAGATAATGATTTTGTGTCTGTTTTATTGTTCATCATTAAAAAACCTCTTTTTAGATAACGAATTAATCAGATAGACAACTTTTATTTAAAAAAAAAACATATTTGTCGACACATGGTTGATACACCGGTTTTATAAACTACTCAATTAAGAACCTACCTACATTAATCTGCGATATAATTATACATTTTTTTTATTTATACAAATTAAAACAATATTAATACGGGTAAGTTCTTCCAGTATTCAGACGAAATATTCCAGCCCTGAAAAATAAAAATAAAACATTTATAATGTTTCAACGTATCTAAAATTCTAACCAGAATTATGAACATCATCACACTAGGATAACTATGATTCATATTTGCTTGTAAATTTGACTTTTTATATGTACCTACTAACTTTTGACGGCTTAATTTTTCCGGAATCTCTTGAAAATCAAGGAAGTTCCTCCACGTTGGGCTCGGATGTGGAAACTTTTGAATTTTTGCAGTTTTATTTTACATTTACGTTATTTAGCCTTTAGCACTCCCACAATTATGAAAAGACACAGCCTATTTAGCCGTTTAGGTTAATTAATGCACTCCAAAACATTACCCTCCTTTTTCCAACTCCCGGGTTGGACTAGCAGAAGATAAAACCTAGTCCAGGTTACAGTCTGGGGTATATTTTACCCCACAACACGTACATTTCTTTTCAGTAAATTAGTTTATACCCGGTATATATTAACATAAATTACTATACTTACCCATACTTTATAACATCGTTATTTCCCATGGGAAGAGTATATCCTCGACAACGATTTAAAATAAGTTCTAGTTGAGTGTTGCAAATATTCCCTACAAGATGGTTATGCGTCAAAGTAGCAGCAAATAGTTCCCAAGCTCTGTTGTGGCTACAGGTGTTTGAGTAAAGACATCCAGGTTGGTTGCTACCACCATTAGGGAAGAAGTCGACATGGCCTATGGGTGTCCCAATTCCGTTTGAGAGGACACCATCTCCGTCAGTGTGTATGACCTCCACGTAGCGTGCATCAGATAGTGCTAGGCGGGCTGAGTTCGTTCCCCATTGGTTACTGGAGGGATCCAATCCTGTAATTTTCCTTAATTTATTAGGTACATGTACGTGTACAGATATTTCCACCTATATATAAAAAAAGTCGGAAGCAAAGACGTCCGTTTTAATACCGATGCAAAAGGTATACCCTAATTTTTTTAAATTTAAATAGTCTTGTATTTTGTATCTAAAAATATACCTAATTATAATTATAAATTAGTTCAAATAGTTACTGATTTTTCAAATCGCAAATTTTGAAGGATGAAGGAAATAGGCAAGAAGGCCATTGCCATTTAGCCAAAAGTTAAAAATTATACCTAAACCATACAATTATAAAATAGACTCTAGAGCTGTCAAGGGATCGGATCACTTTGCCGTAAAGGTAGGTAAAAAAGGCAGACAGACAGTGGCATTTTCGTAATTATAATGTTAAAAGACATTTATTTGCAACACATATATTCTGTGTTAAAAAAAAATCTGGGTGTGGCTATGTCGTGGACATGGCCGTATGTTTTACATGAATACTTGAACGAAACGGGTAATATTTATTTTACCTTTTATCGAGCAGTTTTTATAATCTGAATCTCGGAAACGGCTCGAACGATTTTCATGAAATTTAGTATGTATAAATCGATCTAGCTAGGCTTTCATTTATAGAAAACGTCGTTTTATCCGTGTTTTCAGGCAATGACGGAAAAATATGATTCTTCCTTACATCTATTGGCGAGTAGTAATAGTACACAGCAACACTAAAGCTACTTGACAATAGACGGCGTTGTTAAAAAAAACAAAAAAGCTTTGTCCTTGAGGTACTTATATTTATACCATAATCATTTTTCAACACCATTCAAGATCTATTGATTACGATTAATCATGTTCCTTGCAAATAGATATTATTCTTAATCCATTATTCTATAGTCTATTCTTTATAGTTTCAGCAATATACCTCTTTCTAGTTTAACAGCTGTCATCCGAAACAAGGGTCTTCATAGATTTATCATTACTGTAACTAAATTACTAGTCTATGATCCATAGTTACGAAAATATATCCCTTTTTAGTTTGACAGCTTTCATTTAAAATAAAGATCTTGATGAGATCTATCACTTCTGTAAAGAAACTACTAGTCTACGATCAACATTTTCGGAGATTTAGTATTTTTTTGAAAACTGTGATCCAAAATGAAGATCTTGAAAACCTCTATCCATTAGTGTATTGCGATCAATAGTTACAGAGTATAGTTTAATAGCTGATTGCCTCTCATTATAGAAGCAAATTTGAGACGTATCCACGTCAAAACCCACACTGCACTACATGCATGGCTCTACGTTACGTAGCAAAACTACTATATATACTACATGCGGGGCTATGACGCAGCTTTGTTTTTACGCAAAAACAGTCGGGCACTTTTTAGGGTTCTGTATTCATATTGCAAAAACGAAACTCTTATAAAATCGTCATGTCTATCCGTCCATATGTCGCAGACCTATTATTCCGCTGTCTTTAGCGGATTATAAAATCGCATATTGTACGTTTAAATTTGCTATATTTTTAGATAACGTGCATTTTGTGCCTATTCACACGTTCCGATCGTTTAAACGCACCGTGGTCTTGCCAGCGCGCGCCCGGCGGCCGGTACCGGCAAAATTACGCCATAGCGTTTAAATGTCCACAATGTCAATATTATTCGTCACCGGTATCTGGTGCCGACTATGCGGCTGTCTGAACATGTGAAAAGGCACGTGTTTAGTAAAAAAAATAACAACGTGGCGACAGTACACAAAACCTTGTTAAAACCACTTTACCTGTTATTCTTGCTACTTGGACGTCAAGTGTCCTCCCAGTGAACCCAACAACATGAGCGCCAAGACCAAAACCAATCAAGTGGAGCCCATCCAGTGACACCCGATTGTTGTCAATGAGGAGCTGGATAAAGGTTGCCAGTCCTGCCCCCACTCCAGGTACTGTGGAGACTGCATTGGAATAACTCTGAGAAGCGTACACAGACCAATCCAAGACTATAACGTTTACATCGGCATTAGTCAAAAGGGCTGAAAAGTAAAGAAAAATATTTTTTTTTTCTCACTGGCTCGGAAAGGCTTACTTTGTCGTTTAAAATCTAATTAAATCTACCTGAAAAAGTCTACCTTATCCGCTTGCGCGCAAAAGGTTTTTTTTAAAATTTTACAAAAATAAACATAATGAAACGTTCGTTAATAACACTTTAGTTTAATTTTTGATTCTATGCATTAAAGATAATGTTTTGTTTAATGTTATTTATTAGATAATTGTAGGTTGTAAAGTTATTAAATACAACAAGAATAAATAAGTTTTAGGTATAATATTTGTTCAAAGAATTTTGAAATTGGCATGGTGCAAATTCGAAACGCACATTAATAAAAAGAAAAAAAAAACATTTATTTGGAATTACGAAATAATCATTTTGGTTGTTTTCTCTTTAATCATATAACTTTTACTAAATAACTTAAAATTAATAATTAAAAAACATAAGTCACTCCAAGACGTAAAATACTTAAGTTACCCGCGAAAAATAGGTACGTACCTTTTCAGCGTGCGATTTGTTGACTCAATAATTAATTAAACTATTTAAAATAAGTAAACTTGTTCCATTCATAATTAATTAAACACTAATTATTGTTTTTCTTGTATCTTGTATATATTTCCCTCGCTGCAGTGAGATGAAAAATTGTGTGTTTCGCACGGCTGTGCCTTACTCAAGATTCAATTTTTAATCTACTCACTTCGCTCGTGGGTTTCTCTTTCTTTTGGGTACTTCGCTTGCTCGGTATCAATATAGGCACTCACGCCAAAAAGCTACTTTTCAGCCTTGCATAACAAATAACAATTATTACATGTATTCAAAAAGAGCTGGTTGGTTCCTCGTAAACAGGGATTAAAGTTGCACTTTGAATCCCTAGAGACGCAAAGCTATTTAATTTTGTAATATGGATTATTGAGATCGATCTCGAACATTGTATGAACAAGTAACTCGCTGTATAATAAAACTGGCAGGCCGCGCGAGGACAAATAAAAAAAAATTGTGAAAAAATAAAAAAGTAAAAGTTTTGAAATTTCGTATTTATGATAATACTTTTATAAAAAAATAGTGCAGTTTACTCAAGAAATCATAATAATAGTAAATTGTATCACAAGGGATCAAAATTATATTTCTACGGAGCGGAGGCGCTATTTTGTATCCAGAGTAGAGCGAAGGTTGCATCCGAAGCTCAGCGAGGAATTCAAAGGACGGCGCAGAAAATAAAATAATTTTGTGACCTTGTGACTACTTTTTATCACCCTCTATAGAAAAGCGGTAAGTGTAATTTATAACTAAGAATAGTACATTTATATATTTCATTATAATAATATAATAATATTCCTCAACTACTGAGGAATACGCCCTATTTTATTTATAAAGTATCATCATAAATATGAAATTAATTAAACAATTTCAAAGGCGAAATACTTTTATCGCAGTTTTTACGCCCTGCCTTAGAACTAAAATCTTTCGCTCCCTTCTGAATTAAAAATAAAACCCTCACGGTAAAAATATTATTTTAATCCCATGTGATTACAGTCTATCATATATATATCCACTGCTAAACGTATGATTAATATTGTGATCATAGTATATTTTAAATTGTTTACTACCGTCTTTTATAACAGGGTTCAAGGTGCTGAATGCGCTGCCTGAATGTCCATGGACCACAATCGCGGTGTTTCTTGATAGTTGTACTGGAGATACCTGTATAGACGCATTTGTTGCATACAACTGAACTGCCTCGCGTGGATTGTCTCTACAAAGAAACAAATAATATTTAGACTAGAAAACAATAACAAAATTTGGAAATGCATCAATATAAAAATTTCAGTGACTCATATATATTGATCGCAAACAAAGCTACATAAAGTAGGATGCCATTAATTTGTTTAAAAAAATTGTTAAGAATAAATGAGTTCTGGTTATAAGCAATATAAGCATTGAATGACTAAATGATCTCTATGCGCGCATTTAATCATTCTGTTGACCAATAATGAAATAAGCTCTATTGAAATATGGTGACACTTCCGGTACGCATTTAATGCACTGGTTGAACATGCTTAAGGAGTAAAGGAGTAGGTACGCTGTAAAAATAGTGAACGGCCATATTGTTTATTGAGATAGAACGATTTTAACGTGTATACGATGGCACAGCTCTTAATGCCGACAACAAAACGCAGCTAATATTTTGAACGGGACCCTTTAACTTATGAGACAGAGACGCAAACGCGATGTACCCTTTGGAACTTTAATAGTCGCCTCATCAGAGAGGCGATAGAGCTAAAACAAAGTGTTTGCACAAGGTCTCGGGAGGAGTCATCTGGCGAATGTGAAAACCAGTAATGGACATGTAAGTCGGAGGTACTATCCGAAATCGTAAACTTCTACAGCTGATTATACACCTTACATACACCGCAAACTCTGCCTGTTAACAATGACCCTAGAGTCACTCTTACGTGCCACTTCACTGACGAACTTTCCGACATCAGTCTAGCTGAGATCGAGCAGGCCCTTAGACAGCTATAATTGGAAAAGTCCTGAAAATGGAGTCACAACGAAGCTTCTAAAACAAAGGGAAACCTAGCATAGTTAGAGGAACTCCAAAAAATCTTTTACTTCATTATTAACGACGAAAACTCTGAGAGCAGATTGTGATCTAATAAAGAGTACATAAGTTGAAACAAGCTATGCTCGAGGTTGCAGTTAGAGAGATTACAAACATAGTATTTCATAACTTTGACGATTCAAAAGTGTTTGTAAAATCCTAATTTGAATAAAAAAATTTGACTTTGACTTTCCGGGACGACGTAATTCGACAGAAAACTAAGATCATGCTAAGATTAGCAGGCTTGAATAGCAATGGGCTGGTCACATTAGTTGCAGAACTAATGACCGTTTGTGTAGACGTGTTCTTGAGTGGTGACCTCGTCTTGGCAAACGTAGTGTGGGACGTCCTGACGGCGCGACGATCTATGTAAAATTGCTTGGAGCCATTGGAAGCATGCGTATGTGGTGTGGCGGCAAAGGGGAGATCTCCCGCCAGGCGAGGTGATATGGCCTGGGAATCGCCGTGGTCCACCTAACGTGCGCTTTAATTTTTATATCCTGATCTGCCGAAAAACTTTAATATGGCGTTCTAGGACGCCTTGACTGTAGCGGTATGATGATCCGCTACACGTATAACATTGTGTTATGCATCTATATTTACTTATTTTACAATACCTTTTTGTTTAAGCATCGACATTTTTGCTATAATTCTTGTTTTCACTTTTATTAACACTATGTCTGAATTCATGAGTTGAACGTCATAATGAGTCATAACATCGGTAATGACATAAATTTGAAGACACAACATTAAATAGGTAGGTAGGTACCTCATGTATATAAATACTAAGGCCCGGATTTATAATCGTGGCTTAGACATAACATTTTAAGACAGAGGCTAAGTAAGTGTAATGTAATAAAATGCAACAACGAACTTAACTGAGGCCCTTTATAATAGTCGTTGCTTAGACAAAGTATCACTTATTGCTAAGACATAGGCTTAGTTTTAAATATGTAATAATAAACACTGCTTAGACACACACACGTTGCTAAGCATGCTTTTATTCTTAGCCAAGCCTGAGTAACGCATTTCCTTTACTCAGGACAGTCTAAGCACGTAATGTCTTGATAATAATAAAACATGGTTTCACATGCTCTAATATCCATGATTTTTTTTTCCTAGCTGCTTACGTCGACTCATGTAAGGGTACTATAGGCAAATGAGAGAGGTGCGTGAGGGTGGGGAAATAATTCTATTACATAAGTACCTACGGTACCGTGCGTCGCCGCGTCGCGTCGGTGCGCAAGTTCAAACTCGCGCTCGACCGGTTTTTTGCACTTTATGGCACGCAGGTAAAGGGTACAAGCCATATAGCGTTGTCGATAAACAAAACACAGTTTACAATGAATTGACATGAAAAAAGTATAGATTTTAGGTACAAAAAAAGAAAGCCTTTTATGTTAACCACCGAAATAATATTCTTCTATGGTTATTATAAATGAATTCTGTTTTTGAAAATCTGGTAAATATGAGTAACAGCAGTAGTAAGTATTGTAAAGAATTCTCTAAGTAAGACTTTCAGAAGTATTACTTAGGGCGTTACTTAGAAACGACTATTAATCTGGGCCTAAGTGATGAAAGTAAGTTTTAAGACAAGATTAATTATATCATTTAGGAACTTTAAAGGGTACGTTTAGGACTAGGGTTTACAAACAAAAGTGGTTCAAAGACTACCTGGTGTACAAATAAAACAAATTCAAGTTCCCATGGCGTTGAGTTTCTGACAGCGAGGTAGCGTAACAACCTGGAAAAATAATCATTATTAGGTATTTGTATTTTATTTTCTACTAATATACCAAAAACAGCGAAAGATTTTTTTATGCCACTAAGGTGGCAAGCAAGCTAACGGTATCTAATGGTAAGCGGACGCTTGGAACATTATAAGCAGTGCTCGTATAATCATCTTCGTATACATATTCTCGTCCTTTTAAGTATCTTATCAATTCTTTATAGAACCCCATACTGTGTAGTCCTTTACAAAAACCTTAGCTTTCACAACCTAAGCGTTTGCGTGTAAAAGTTCCTCTGACACCGCTGTGCGTGACCATTAAGGTCATAAGGTGTTACGAAGTTTATGAGTTAGTATGTTTGTTACGAAGTTTATGAGTTAGTATGTTTGTTACGAAGTTTATGAGTTAGTATGTTTGTTACGAAGTTTATGAGTTAGTATGTTTGTTACGCCACAACAACCAAAACGTATTCGCTGAAATTTGTAAAGAGCTACCCCTTTTACCACCCTCACACTTATACCACATATACTTCATTTTACACCAGAAAAAAAAAATCCTATCGCTGCAGCTATATGCAGCTTGCTTCCTTATTATAATCAAAGAGTTCAATCAAAATCAACCGTAGGAATCCTACATAAAAAAACAACTATTTAAACAAAAAATACAATTCAATATGGGTATTCCAGCTTTGGTAAATAAGGTGATTCCTAAATAAAAACCTTACATTATTACCCAAACGAAATTTTTTTTATACCTAATGCATAAAAAATACGCAGAAACACTTATATTACATATGGCCCTAAATCTGATTATTTGGCGTGGGATTAAGACTTCAACTCCTTTAAGCGTGAAGAACAGACAGACAGACAGAGTTACTTTACCTTATATAATATTAGTATGGATTGACTTATTAAATACAAGCCTAGAATTATTTTTCACATGTAACAAACAGTAAAGTAAACTATTTTTTTCGGTCACGAATAAATTATTATTCATACAAAAAATCATTACACAATATCAGTCCTCAATCCATCTTTATAAGGCAAGAAACTTGCCAACTGAGTATATTAACACACCGCCCAATTCGCTGGGCTACTAAAATACAGTAATTTATTTATTACTGGCTGAAAATCCTGCCTCGTGTGTAATGACCAACTTACGAGCAGTTTACTTGTATCATTATGTGCTAACATATAACATTAGTGGAACCCTTAGCCGTATAAAGAACTCACATTCGAAATTACAACTTTTTAGACCCTTTCTAGTAAGAAATTGACTAGAAAATGTAATATATTAGTACATTATGATACAAGTGAGTTAATTTGGTCATTACACATAAACTTACCAAAACACAATTGAAATGGCGGGAATAGAAGTAGAATAAACAACGCTACCGATTTGAAGATGGCTTAGATTTTGGCAGAAGTTATAACTTGTAATTGCACGCATTTTGTACAGACAACTTTTATACATATTTGAAAGCGTCTATATCTATCCTCTATAATCACCCGTGAGTTCTATAAACGCGTGCTTTGATTTAAGAATAGTAAATTTTGGAACAAAAAATTCCGTGGGAGTAATTAAAGTATTTAAGGTTAGCACTCACTTTACCAGCACGTAATGACATTGTTTACGAGTAAGTGTGATGAAAAATAATAAATAATAAAAATCTTACCTATCATTTATGGAACTGTAGAATTTCAGAATAATTAGCGCACAAAGCATTATACTAATACAAAATTTAGAATTTTGTTCAAACTCTTCTATTTGACTTAATTGTGCTTATGAACGCGACTGATCTAGGTTAATTAATATCCTACTAATCCAACTCATATTATAAATGTGAAAGTTTGTATGTCTGGATGGATGTTTGTTACTCAATCACGCTTTAACCGCTGGACGCATCGGAGTGAAATTTGGCATACACATAGGTTAGGTCCTGGAATAGCATAAAAGCTACTTTTTATCCCGAAAAATCTTAAAGTTCCCGCGGGAATAACTATAACACAGTTTAAAGAAGAATAGATGTAGCTATAGCTTGCTATAGCAAACTTCATTAGTATAATTAAGGAGTTCCACGCCGATAACCGAATTCTGGGCAGGCGGACCCGCTGGCAAAGTCTAGTTTAGAATAAAAGCGATATTTTTATGCTGCCGTCGTTTCTATACTAAAATAAAATCGCAATAAAATCTAATTAATAAACTTACAAAGTATTAGATGTATTAGCATAAGAACTTACCAGCTAAAAACACCACGAAAACAAAGACTATCTTCATTATCGAGTTCGGTATAGGCTGCTTGTTAGTGCTAATTTAATATCATATTCTTAAAACTGAAACTTCAATATTTATAGCTCTCATGTTTTTAGATTATCAGATTAGGTTACTTTGATTCGATATCACTAATTTATAGATCAAAGAAAATTACACCGTGCCGGCGATTCGACATAACTTTCTACTTTGTTAGTCATTGGTAATTCTTTTGAATAAGTCATAAAATCAGTTGACATTATTTTCATATCTGTAAAATAGTTTATTATACCACTACGGAGGCAAACAAGCATAAGGCCTGTCTGATTTTAAACACTAATTTTACCTTTTACACGCGTGCAATATCAGGGGTATTGTTACCGTGTTGGCCAACTTGTAAAAAATTAATTACTTCCTTCATAAAAAACCAATACTGAATAAACCTCATTTCACAACCTAAGCGTTACCTTTAGCCGTGTGTGCGTGAAAGTAGCCGTTAACTTAATTTTAATTAATTTCCCACCCAATCACAACCTGTGATTTTCCAACTGAAAAAAATGATCATCAAATTCAATCGAAACGTACAAACAGTAGAACACACAGTGAGAGGCAAAGTCCTACCTCAAACAAAGGTTCAACCACGCTTGTGAGTTTGCTATTAATACTAGCTGTAATAAATATTGGGGAGATATACAACTACAAAAACAAGAAGGTATCGCTTGTGCCGCATAAGGACTCCTCCTGCTCTAACCAAATCGTCTGTTCACCTGCTAAATTTTTTTGTCGTCAGGCTCTGTTGTATCGCGAACAAAAATATGTTTCTTCAAACGCTGCCCGACCAAGTTGAATGTTTTTATTTATCTTTTTGCAAATTTGAACTTACCTTACTTCACTACTTGCACTAGGTATGCATCCCCAACAATAACCAGTAGATTTTGACAAGTATGAAGAAGTACAGGCCACTGCAGAAGCTTGAAGACAGCGGTAAACAGTTTTGGAGAAATAACTTCACTCTGTCTCACCTTTTATTTCGGCAGTTGGATGGGTTTCGAACTCTAGTCTTGTAGGTAGTTAGTCTAAGATCGGCATGATAGCTCTATTATAAATATACGGCTATACCTTGATGTTCCGATAGTCCTGCTTTGCACTGATAAAATCAAAAGCCTTTTTATACCCAAAACACGCAATAGACAGAAGCTTACTTCTCTGTCTTCTATATAATCCGTCGAAAGTATAAAGTATAATGGAGCTGAATGATGGCACAGGTCTAGAGAAACTGAAAAAGGATTTTAAAAAATCCATAGCCTAATGGGGTGAAATAGAGTTCGATAATCTGTATGAAAATCCATGATTACGTCAATAAATGCATGAAACTTAGTTTTTACACATTATTATGATTGACCTGTTGGCGATTTTTGGACAATAATGCCCTAGAGGGAAAAATGTCAAGTGCAAATTTGTATGAGAATTCCGATATTTCTGTGAGTATTCAGAGCTAACAGTTGAATGCATTTTTTTTTTCCCAAAAGTTAACGTGGACGAAGTCGCAGGAGTATATTATAATAGAATATTATATGTTACATTATTATCGTTGTGTATTCTTTATAATCCTAGGAAAGATATAAGCACTATTACTTTAACAATCATTCATTTCCAAAGAGATAAAAATCATGTTTGTTAGATTGATTACTTGATAGTAATAAAATACATGACATTACAATGAAAAATGTGATTGATAAGATTATATAGCTGAATAATAAACAGAAACATATTTAATAATAAGTTCATTCATAAGTTTTAATAATTTTAATTAATTAATTAATTAATAAGTTTAGTAATAACAGATACATATTAAATAATAAGTTAAATAATAAGTTAGTTAATAAATAAGTTTATTATTATTTATCACTAGCTTCTGCCAGCGGCTTCGCCCGCCCTAAATTTCGTTATCGGAGTACGTTCTTACGGCAACTCCTCAATTATAGAAAAAAAAACAAACAATCAAATATTTCCCCTTGAATGGCATGATACATTCGTGTCTGTGAAACCATGGAAATACACATACATCAACCCAATCGGTCAAGCCGTTTAGTAGTTTCATACCGACAGCAGCGACACCTACCGGGTCCAATTGTATTTTTAAATCATCCAGGCAACCATCGAATACCCATATAAAATTTCAACCCAATCGGTTCAGCCGTTTAGAAGTTATGTCAAAAAAGATAAGAACGGAAGGATAATTTTATTAATACCCGTTGTCCTATTACCCGTTTTCCCGTAGGAATGAAGCATTTTCCCACGGTAAAAAGTAGCCTATGGTCATCAGGGATAATGTCGGCTTCTAATGGTAAAGGAATGTTTCAAATCGGTCCTGAAGTTTCGGAGCCTATTCAATACAAACAAACAATCAAATCTTTCCACTTTATAATATAAGTATAGATTCATAAATTGCTATTCACAAGTATAAAAGATTTTATGCCATATACCTTAATTTATTTGTTAGAACATAACATTTTTATTTTAAAAATCTTCGAAACAATTCTATCTAACACATATAACTAGACTCTGCTTACGTTTCAACTGGAAGATATATGTATATATCACCCACAGGGTTTATTTTAATTTAAAGTCAGCAGTTAATTTGAAATATTATAACGAATTTGACATAAATATATTAACATCAGAATTTGTTTTTTTTTTATTTTCGAACGACAGCTGTGGTTTGTTTTGAATAGATGCGTAAATTTCTATCAAAGCTTTTCTACCAAGTCTTGGTTATTTATTTTACGCAACCCGTTACAGTAACTAGATTTTTATTACTTTATTGGCTTCCTACAGCAACACCTTGATTATAGTAAGACGGTTTTCTATAGACATTCCTACGAGAACAATCTGCTGTCGAATCCTATTCTGGTAGTATTTCGGCGTATTTTTAGGCCTCTGTCTTGCAACATTAACCATATTGTAGAAGTCTGAAATTATGTTACTGTAAGCTAAGGGTAATCTTAGAAACAGTACAGTGTCAAGTTTATAGCTTAAGTTACGAAAATTCGACACAGACTGACTTACTGATTTATGATCATAAAATGGAACTAGTACTTCCCCAACACCTAGCAAACTGACATTTGGCACAGAAACAGAAACCCTATGGTTTAATACTCACATAAAAGGAAACTACCTAAACCTAGATTTTAAAAGATCAGCGAGGCGATTCAATTTAGTAAAAACCATCTGGTTTCGAGATGACTATGACATGCATTGTCCATTTACTTGTGTAGAATAACTATTTAATCCAGCAATGCAGGTCATAACCATCAACTTATTCTACACATTTTTGCATTAAAACGTAAAGTAAACGGATTGTGCATGTCGCAGTCATCTCGAAGAACTAAATAGTTTTTAATGACTTGAATCGCCCCAATGGAGTACCTAATGACCGTAACCAAACTATTGGTGGTGGCGAATTACCGCCTAAGTAAAAATATTTAATCTGTTGAGCGTGGACTGATGGCACAAAAGTATCGAATATAAATTCAAATTTAAATCATTTATTTCTCAGAAACAGGATAAAGGATATGATATTATCACTTTTTTGAAGTCAATAAACTTACTTAATACCGTTTTGAAGTTAAAGTGGGTGGGTTCTGGTGAGATGAAACGATGAAAGAAACTCTCCAGCAGTCGCTCTTTTAATTTTAATTCATCATCATCATCATGTCAGCTCATATTGATCCACTGTTGGACATAAGCCTACCCTATGGCACGCCATTTTTATTTTGGTCTTCTGCCTTTCGTATCCAGCTACCACCAGCCACCCTTTCAAGGTCTTCAGTCCACGGGGCTGGAGGGCATCCTACGCCTTCCCATACGCGGTCTTCACTCTAGGACACGTCTGCCACATTAGCCTTGATCCTCCGACAGACGTAGCCACTCCACTGTCACTTCAGCTTTTTTTCGCTCCGCTATGTCCAGGCTACATGCCAATGCCTCCCCCTGACGCTCAATGGCTACAGCCCATCGATGTGTGGATATACTAGAAGGTCACCAGTCGAGCGACCGTGGCGAAAGCCATATTGACGGTTGCTAACCAGATCGTGTTTTTCTAGGTATCTTAGAAACTGTGTGTTGATGGATCGTAGCTCAATGGATCTGATCTATCGCCCTTTTTGGACATGGTGTGCACATTCGCAGTCTTCCATGAAGACGAAAATTGCCAAGAATGATAAGAAATCGCGCAGAGGCGCGTGAGTGCAGGACATAACTCAGGAGTAGAGTTCAAGCACCACTGCTGGTATACCGTCTGACCCACTCAATTTTTGAACGTCTAGAGAAAGCAACGCACGCCGGACTTCCCTTTGTTTTATGGAGGTTTCAGGCATGGTCTTACTGCATCACGGTATGGAGGGAAAGAGACTATCCAATAGATCGGCTTTCTCTTTTGCACAATGGGTCAAGTAAGAATCGGTCTTCCGCAGTGGTAATAACGACGACTGGCAGAATTACCCTTCGGCAGCTTTAGCAAGCGACTAGAAATCACGACTCCCAGAGGGACAGTTCGCAAGTCGCACACCTATTTTGCTGATGAATTGGAATTTGGTTAGCCAGTTGCTTACTTACTGAACCTCGAGGCAGCATATAATTTGCATTTTAACTCAGAAATATTCGGATCCTTACGAGCCGTGGTCCAAGACTCGTACGCAGTTTGCTGAAGAATTTGGGCTTCTCTGCAAGACCTATTAAACCACGGTCGTTTTTTGACGCCGGAAGCTACTCGCAGGATAGGAATAAAACATTTCATACCAGTGATGATTGTCTCAGTGACTGCGGCTACGCAGACGTCAGGATTTTCGGAGCTAAAGCAAAGCTGCCTTCAGGGTGCGATGCATCAAATTCTCGCAATCTATCCCAGTATGTCGACTTTTAGTGCCACACACGACGCCAATTAGTTGGCCTAGATGGTTCGGGTTATGTGCGTTACATTTGAGCCCGAACGAGACACTGGTCCGAGGAGCTAAGAGGCGGATCCACTGAGACGGAATGTCTGTCTGGACGTATAGTCAGCAGAAGGTCCAGTAAGGAGCTCGTATGGTCCTCTATCCTCTATATCTCGTTTTCTCGTTGGAGAAAGTACCAGCTGAAAGAATCCATAGTTCAGAGCAAATTCATGAGTTTTCGAACAAGTTATTGGTTCGAGAACTGAGCCACTCACGATGGTGGGCGTTAAAGTCTCCCTCTTTTTTTCCCTCGTTTGCTCTTGAATAGACAAGACTTTGTTCCTTGTTTGAGTTTTTTGTTTAATGTCCCCATAGCTACTATTTGCTTAGAAGCGCTTAGTGTGCTCACTACGTTATGATATATTCTGTTCTAAAACTTTACCAGCTCTGCGGACTATATGATGCTATATACTCCAGCACTTCATGATTAATTTTGTATATGCACACTACTATGCACATAATCGATTTCCATAATTATTTTAATATCTTTATTCTATTTCAAGCATAAAGAATACAAATTGAAGTAGTACAAATTGGCAGTTTCATGCAACTAAGTGTTTTATAGCAGCTCTTGAACTGCATGCACCTATTTCTTCCGCTTGATATTTTATGGATACTAAAATTTTTACTTTAAACTTTGACAGATAAAAATTTACTGCGTATTGTAACTATTAAACTGCCCTCATCCAGGTTTTCTAAGGTTTTTCTGTGAATAACCTATTACGTCCTACATCATACATTAGGTACTATTGTTTACTCTGTGATCAAACATACCATACACTGTTCGTCATGTATCTGTATGAACTACCTTAAATTATTATTTATGTATAAGTATGTTATTAAGATAATTTGCCGTGTAGTATTTCTCTTACAATCTTATTTTGCCATAATCTCGGAAGTTCAAGCAACTTTACCTTTATTTTAACTTATTAGAAATGAGGTCACCGTTTTTGGTTTAATAAAATTTCATTAAATATAATTTTTTAATTACTTCAAAAAATTGATTAAATTTGCTTTAAATTACATTATAAGTAGTGGTAGCACACAACGCCAAATATTAACACGCTATATTTATGTCGCAGCCATATGAATAAATTAGCCATTTAATTAGACGCCTAAGCAGATCGTTAAGTATGGATACGAAATTATCATATAATTGAACAGATTATTATATGAAACTTAACTGGAACAACAAAAGAGAAGCTGAACCAAAAACAACATACATGAATATATACATCTGCCTAGGCGTCTTATTAAATGGCTTATTTAACCATATAACTGACATTAACACGCACTAATAAAAATCTCTCAGACACAATCCATGAAAGAAAGGTCTGATGTGGTCAAACAAAGACAGCTATATTTATCTGAATTTCTTCTTTTATATGTAATTATCCTTTTACAGGCTCATAATAATATTACTTTGTGTCAGTCTGACTATATTTGAATAAACTTATTTGTATGGGTACTTTTTATTCTTAGGTATATTGAATATGAAATTAATTGACCAATTGCTCGTCGTACACGCATTAAGTTCGGATAGAATTCCGTAGAATGAGAATCATTGCGGCTATTTTTAACCGACTTCAAAAAAAGAGGAAGTTCGGGCATAACTCCGTCATATATAGACGGATTTGCAAAATTATTTTATTTAGAAGGGTATACTTCCGTGATAGTCCTATATTAATTTATTTTTAAGTCATAATTTGGTCGAAAAAAATAATTGGTGTTAATGCCTTTTATGTTGATGATTGTATAAATTTTGGTATGATGATTTTAGTACATGAAAAAAGCAATTCGTCTCTCAAAAGTAAAAAAAAAACTATTTAACAAAAAAAAAATCTGGCTTCATAAAGATGCACGAAAAAGGCAATGCGGAAATACAAAAAAAAATATTCAAATCGGTCCAGCCGTTTAGGAGGAGTACAGTGACATACACACGTACAGTAGAATTATACATATAAAGATATACCGTAATTTCTAGGAAATTGATATATTTTGACTGTTACGGATACAATAAAAAATATAGTTTTTTTTTTTCAAATCTATAGCTAGGTAGCCATCACTCCTAAGTTTGCCAAAACCTTATAAACACTGTAATATATCTCCATTTCATTATTATATATTCTACTGTAGTCCTTAAGAAAAGTAGAACCTGAAGATCATTATATATATTCATATATTGGCGCAACATACTAGGTCAGTAGTTGTAGGATTGACGCATACAGAAAGAAATTTGGCAGACAATACGAATACCACAGCCAAGTAGGATAAGTTACGAGGACTCCTCACTTACAAACCCGAAATAACTTGGCATGGAATCATATTGAGGTTATCTTATTGATCTTAGCTCCTTAATAATTTTAATTCTTACCAAATGTAAAACATTAAAATTTGAGACCCCAAAACTCCATCTTAAAATATATATGAAAGCTGTTAACTTATTTTAAAAGTTAACAGTGTGATGAACTTAGCTGACAGTCCACGCATAAAATATTATAGGCTAGCTTTTGCCCGCGGATCCACCCGTCTTAAACTAAGTTTCAATGGCAACTCCTTATGTTAATTATAGAAAAAAAAACGACCCAAACGTGACGTTTTCAAATAGCCTATGTCCTTTCCCGGGACTCAAACTATCTCAATACCAAATTTTACTGCGGTTCCACCTGCCCTTAATTCGATTATAGGTGTAAGATTTCGACGGCAACTCCTCAATTATAGAAAAAAATCCTACTCACACTTGACGTTTTCAAGTATCCTATATCTTTTTTCGGGGCTCAAACTATCTCCATGCAAAATTTCATCTAAATCAGTTCTGCTGTTTAAGTGTTAAGAGGTAACAGACAGACAGACAGAGTTACTGTCGCATTTATAATATTAGTATAGATAGTTGTTAACGATTCTGTTCTATGTTATTCTAAATAAAAAGTATTGTTGTTTATCCGTTATTTTTTATGATTTGGTTTAATCATTCGTTAATATTAATTTACTACATTTATTGTTAGTAATAAAAAGGTCAGATGTGCGCGCATGCGTGTCACGGAACGTATGACTGTCCCTATCTGAGACAAGCAGTAGTGTCTGTACCATACTCGCTTCCAGTCCCAGCTGCTGCAACAATACTAGCTTCCTAGTAACGTTGAGGATAACGTAAAAGTTTCATACTCGATCATTTTAATTTTCAAAGTTATTCTGTTTTTAATGCGTGTTAAAGGAACGTGTTTTGTGTGAGTTTTGTGGGAAAAAGAACAATATGTGGTTGGCAACTTTCGCAGTTGTTTTCTTCTGTTTTTATAGTTCAGGTAAGACAAAAAATTTAATTGAGTACAATCAAATCAGGTTAAAAAAAAAATATAATATTTTTAATTTAGTAAAAATATATGCGAATATCAATGGGTACGTACCTCAATGAATTTAAATATGAATTGATGTCATTTAGTTTATAAAAAAAATATTAAAATAAGTATTTTTTTTAGGGAAGTATAAAAATATGTTTTTATATATCGATACATCGTAGTAGCAATATTATAAAGAAATAGTGTTTGTAAGCTCGGATGACAGAGGTAATCTACAAAACTACTCATCTGATCGAAATTTTTCTTTGATCAATATTTAGAATGGACCTTCAGGGTCGACATAGGCTGTAACTATAATACAAATCCCACGGCGATAGCCAAAAAAATTAGTAGTATATACATGTCAATATGAAACTGTGTTCATTTAGCATTCTAACTACTAAAATCGTATATTGATAATCGAACTTCACTTGTGAGTTCGTTTAGTTACATAAACTAAGCATCTAATGGACCTGATGTTTGGCACAGGGATAAATGGAGGAAAGAGGGACGACTGTACTTTATTTTCCGCTTAAAGAATACTTTTTTTTTCGGAGGTAACGTCATATTCAGGAACGAGATGAGTTTATTTTCAGAGCAGGTATAAGTTAAGCAGGGCATAGGTGGAGTTCTGTAGATAAATACCTTATTTTGTTAAATACTCCTATCCATTCATATTAGCATTTAAGAAAAATAATAAAGGGCTAAAGAAAAAAATCAGAGAGGGTAATTATTACCAAATGGAAATGGAAAAGGGATTATGTGTACAAAATTTTAGCGCTAGTTTCTAAATAGAAAACAGGCATAATACAACATGATAATGACATATCTACGTAATTTTATTAAAATTATTCACAAGGGCGTGGGTTTGCATGGGCGTGACAAAGTGAAAAAATAAGTTGTGTCACGGCCGTGGATTTTTAGGCATGATAACGTAATAAAATTAGTTGTAACATTTATAGCTACACGGTTTTAAAATTATTTAATAAATGAAACAGACGTAGTAGTAGATAGTTTCCAGGCTCTACGAGTCACTAATTAGTTTTGTAGAAAATAAACGACAATCATTTGACGATTTTGAAGAGGCTGGCAAAAAACGAACGATAAAGGGAAGAAACGAAATGATGAAGGACGCGAGGCAGAAGTCTGTTACAAGGACGTGACCTTAGAGTTAACACTTTCTTCCCAATATGCGACCAATTGGTAGGCGAGTTAAGGCGGCGCAGGGCTTCGCATGACGCAGTTACCGCAAATTTTGCATTTTTATGCAAATAAGATATACTGATATAGATACACTGACTGAAGTGGAAGTTAGGGTTAACGCCAAATATCTACAAAAATTGTACCCAATTGATCTGACGGATAATCTTCAAAAAGAATACGTTGTTTTGAAACAATTTTGGACTTCCAATAAGCATTTCCTTATACAGAAAAATCGTTGTATATGTTTCTGTGTACTGCAGTGACAAATTGCAGGTCGAAACGATCGTTTTCCGTACTTAAAAGAAAAACAAATCGTTTCCAGATAAGCGACGAACGTTTGACCGGTAGATCGCGTAAATATGACGTTTTTAAGCAATTTTTGTCTATTGCATTACCTTAACTGGCAAACCCAGCGTCGGAAGACCGCCCACAAGGTGGTCAGACGACATTGCGAAGGCCGCAGGAAGACGCTCGATGCATGCCGCTTTCAACCGTTTGCTTTGGAAATCTATGGGGGAGTCCTATGTTTAGCAGTGGACTTCTTGCGGCTGAGATAATAATGTTGATAATTACATTAATGAAGGATTTTCACTTATTGTTATTTATGTAATAATGCATATTTTTAAAGCGTGTACTGCATTTGCTTGTTACAAAAGTTGCTTAAATAATTTGAATAGCTTGTTATCTAGTGCATTAACTCTTAGTTGTAGCAAACATTTTAAAAATGTGTGACTGTAAAATGGTAAAAACGTTAATTTCCATACAAAAATTTTAAGTTTTAAGACGTCATTATGATATAAATTACTTAAGAAGTATATAATAAATATGTCTCATAGTAATGTATATGAATTAATTATATAAAGTATAATCACAACAAAATTTAAAATTACGCTCCTGCATCAATGCTTTCATGCATGTTAAGATACTCTTGATATTATCATTACTGTTTCTGAGTCTTCGAGCCTAAGACTGAGTCCGGATTCCGAGTTGAGTCCGTTAAAATGTGGATAGATGTTACAGTACGGTGTGAGTAATGAATAATGATGCATATTTCTTTAATTTTACGTCTGACGTAGGAACATCATTGTTCGTTGTTGATAAATTTTAATAGCTCAATTGACTCTGTCTCTTCTCACCAATTGATCAACTGATTGAACAATTCGCAAATTGAAAAGTGTTTTTTTTTTGTAATAATTTTAACTTATCAAATTATCTACTATCAAAGAACATATTACCCGTAAAATCTGCGCGTTCCGAGATGCATAATACGTTGATTGAATATGTCATGGACATCAAATTACGGAACAGGCAGCGATTTAGACAAGTCGCCACATCAATGTACTACCTCATCGATAAGTCGCCATATTGTTACTCTTGGTAAGACCATAAGATTAGACCTTTTAATGATAATAAGACCTCTTTAACGCCACTTCAATGATTCCTATCGGTCACCAGTCGAGCGACCGTGGCGAAAGCCATATTGACGGTCACTATCCAGCAGGTCGTATTCTTCTAGGTATCTTAGAAGCTGTGTGTTAATTACACGCTCCATTACCTTGGAGAGGTGGGAGGTAATAGCGATAGGCCTATAATTGATGGATCTGATCTATCGCCCTTTTTGGGCACCGGGTGCACATTTGCAGTCTTTCATGAAGACGGAAATTGCCTAGTGTGGTAGGAAAGCTCGAAGAGGCGTGTGAGTATAGGTCAGTACAGAGGTCGAGTCATCTTCAGGTTTTGCTTAGGAATAATAATTAACATATTTTTTATTGCCTTCGACTGCGGCATAAATTACTTCGACGTGGTGCGGGTTCGAATCCCGTTCTCCTCAAAGCGCTGAATACCTCGATCAAATATAGCTAGATGTGTCATATCGAGTAATACCAGGAAAGCGAAAGTACTAAGGGCACCTCTTTACGGCGGATTCCAGTGCATTAAGAAACAGTCCCCGCGGGAATGTGTGGGAACAGTAATTTTATTTAATTTATATTAGCGACACGTCTGATACGTGTGAAAAAAAATAGTGGTGTGTTAATATCGGGTACTTACCCTGACTAATTTTTTTCACCTCGTTATTAGCAATAGTTACATGCTTTGTTTAAGAATTTTTCGTTCAGTCGTCTCAAATACAAAACGACACAGGTATTGCCGGAGGGAGAAATGAGTGTCCGGCTTTAGATATGTGACATACCGCAGTTGATATTCGTCCTTGCTTCTCTGCTACGTGTTACTACGACCGGGCAGTCTTTTTAGTATTTGTTTTTTCCAACTTTCAAAATCATAGTACGCTCTATCTTTTATGACAAATATTATAATAATGGCAATTAACATAGGCTACTTGAAAACGTCAAGTGTGCATAATTATTTTTTTAAAACCGTTAAAATCCTACGCCAATAACCGAATTTAGGGCGGGTGGAACAGCTAAAAAAAGCTAGTAGTAATGCGTTTAGTAAACATTATTAATAATTTTTGACGAATCATTTACCTTATTCCTACCTCGCAGCCTAGTTGGTAGTGTGGTCGGCTGCTGAGCAGAGGGTGTGGGTTTGATTCTCGCACAGGACAAACATTTAGGTGATAAACATTTGTTTTTGTCCTGAGTCTGGATGTATTTATGTACGATATGTATGTATTTCAAAAAAAAGTAATATGTTATGTATTTGTATCCGATGTCTTATACGCATAGCAAAAGCTCTGCTTATTTTGGGGCCAGATGGCGCTGTGTGTAATGTCCAAAAATGTTTATTTATTTATTTATTTATTCCGACACGGGCTAAATAACAAACTTATGATATCTTTGAACTTTTGATAGCAAATCGCCTTAAAGGGGACATAAAGCCAGACAAACTATGCATACAATGCTGATTATGAACGTTATATAGGCAAAGAGCATTAAATATTAATAACTCGAGTATTATTACTTGTATTGAAATTTTGCAAATAACAGCCTTAGATTTTGTATTGTATTGAGCAATATTGTATTTATTTATAAGCTAAATAATATGTACCATTATAAAAAAAAAAAAAACTAGAAGAAAATTTGTGATTTTTATCGAGAAAATTTTATTGTATTATTTTTTGCCGATATTAGCCCTCGGAATTATTATGTTTATTTATTTAAACTTGATTTACTTACGGACAATTTACCTTTATACTCCTCTTAATAAGAACAAATTTGCGGCCAAAAACTTATCTCAAATATAAGTAGTTAGTTTTAAACTTTCGCGTTAACTTATTTCACCCAATACGATACGTTTCCGTATACCTACGTACTTACATGCATCGCGTTAAGACCCGAGTTCTATAATGATAATTATTTCAAATGTGTTTAGAAAAATGAGTACTTGACACTTCTAATGATGATAATATTACTCTTTGTACGTTCCATAGAATTAAAAAATACTATGCAGCTCATACGGCTTTATAATTGGGAGGTCAGCCGGTGTGTCAATTATAGTTCATTCAACCAATATAGCAACGAAGTTCATTTTTTAAAGCAAACGATGTAACCACTGTAAAAATGTACAAAGTAAGTACCTAAAACACCTATGTTTTATTGTTTTCGTAAATTGAGATAACAAGGCCTGTCTAGAAATGAAAAGAAATTTTGCCTTTTTAAAAAAAAAAAAATCAATAATTTTAAATTGTTTTTAAATCAGTTTTTTAAATTAATTTAAATTTATAATATATATAGCGGAACTTTAATAACTTTTAGACTTACTTTGGAAAAACAGTACATAGATTAATACTAGATAAACACCAGATTAGTTCCTCACTATATGTCTTATAGTGCCAAAATAAACCACATTTACCAACCATATTTATATATAAAGTTAGGCTTTTTTCTTCTAAAATCAAAACTTAGCTTTAGTTTTAGCTAATTTATCCTAAAGCAAATCTATTTTCACCACTTCCATTAAGCACACACAATAGAAAAAAAAGTAGTGAAAAATAATAAAATAATATGATCTATTCATAACGTTATATCCGGCAAGTCCTGTTAGTAACCGGGTGCGGCCCGGCACTCCCCGAAAGGACGTTGTGTCCATTTCAGCGAGGTCAACGATATTCCTGAACACACCAACACTCATAAAACTAAAGTAATTGAAAACGACTATTTGCCCAGGTGACTTTATAACTTTTTTATGGTATTAAGTCAACTAGACTATTGTCCTGTATTTTTTTAATATCTCATTAATACCTTATATGATAAGTTTATTTAAAACAAATGGATTATCCATAATAGTTTATTAGTAAAGGAAAAAATATTTGAAAAACTTTATTTATCTTCACTCATTATTGTTCGGCTTAAGTTACATGTTCAAAAACATGTAACTTAATCCGAAAGCAAAAAACGCAAAACTCATAAACTTTGACTAATAAGAGCGAAATGTTAGAGTTAGATCAAGTTTTAGGTAAAATTGCTTAAAACTATTTAAGTGAAACATGATGAATTTATAAAAAAAGTAATTAGTTTCTTGATGAGGTGGTGTTAAAAATTGACACCACGAGGTATGACCAACGTGATATTATTCAGTTTACATGAGTTCACTATGTTTCATGTAGTTTTCAGAAGTAATGACAGATTTTTCCTACAATCAGGTCAAAAGCGTCTTTAAATGGACGTAGTTTTTTTGATGAGGTAGTGTTAAAACTTGACACTAAACGTGATTCAATTTAGTGTACGCAAGTTCACTATGTTTCACGAAGTTTTCAAAAGTAATAAAACAGATGGCGCAATCTTTTCTGGTATCAATATAGATCTGTAAACATTCACATATAGTTTCACACTACTATATTCTTAGCGTTTTTATTAGGTATTAGTTATTATTCTGACAACTTTGTTTACCTAACCGAACCTGGCTTAACCAATTGAGCTCATTTGCCACCCATAAATGTCACATTGGTAGGGGCTTAGGTGGATGGCGATTGCTCTGTTTAGAAGGCTTTGTCGGGCTTCTGTAACTAATCTTTACTATGTGATTTTTATTCCAACTTAGAGTTACCATGGGAATAGATACTGCGGAGCACTTTTCGTTCATGTCGTAGCAAACCAGCGGACTGAAATAATTTTTGACATAGATATAGCTAAAAATACAAACAATAACGAAGAATACCTACTATTTGTACCCGTAGTATTCTCGCGCTGATGACAAAATTCAGCGCGTGCAAAGCCGCGGGTAAATTGATTGCACGATATTGTTATGAACACAATATCTTAAAAATAAAAAATACATGTTAATTACACATAGGTATATAGAATGGTTTGTTTATTCTGTGCAAACACAATGTCTAGATAAACTTAGGTATTGCTATGTTAATATCTATTTATTTGTAGATATAGTGATCAGTCACAAGTATTACCTTGACATACCCAAAAAACTAATATACTTACATTACCAATTTACGTACATTTATACCACACTACCTACTCCCTAATTTGTATATGAATCATTTTATGAAAAATGCTAATAATAAAATAGGTAAGTATAAGAGGTTCAGTCAAACAACTGATTCTGTCCTGCCTTGTAAAGTAAACAGTACTTGCAACACTAAAACCTTTTACGAATCTAATAAAGACAAGTGGACAACATGTCCATGTTATTGGTGCAACAACTCTCTAGAACAAAGAAAAACCTATTTACGCCAGACAGTTAATTTCCTCGTCTGTATGGGTACATGTATTTTTAAACACTTTATGAGTAAATGAAAGAATATTTATGGGCAAAAATACCTATTGTTTCTCTAAGTAATATACCTCAATGTTTTGGCCAATTCTTTAGGTATTTTATATTTTCCCACGGGATTTACTTGCTTTGTAAATCTTTGTGAGTGCATAAGAATTGTTGTCAGTGGCTATAGAGCAGTTCGACTTCCATGGAAGCTGAGTGTGACACTGTAAACTTACTGTTTGCCGAATCCGGATGGATGACAGGATACAACACGAAGATTGAGAAAAGAGTATGTTCTTAAATTTTCTACTTACGTACTCAGTGCGCTAAGTCTTTCATTAATGACCTAAATTTGAATCAATGATTCCCTTTTCTAGAATTTAGATTTCTATCTAGATTTCGGCAACCCATCATTTGAATATTTCACCCCTTTTGCATACATTGATATTATTCTATCCCTGGTCTTTAATTTTACCGCTTATCACTCAAAATATTGCCACCTAAGTCCAGAGAACCTGTATTAAACAAAGTTGCGATGATGAGCTAACCACCTCTCACGCAGGATGGTCATCCCTGCGGTCCACTAGCGCCGCCATTGAATATTTTTTATTTACTGTTCGTAGAAAACTGTACTGGTTAACACCTTCGCGGAATGAAGTCGCAAATATATTTCAAAGAATATATTTTTCCAAACAATTGTTTTTCTTGCTTTAATATGTTTTGCTTGTGGTTGCCAATCGAGAACCTTTCCTTAATACAAATATGTTTTGTAATGTACAAAAATAAATGTAAGTTCTATAAGAATTGCACATGAATTTGTTGAACAAATCATACAACACATGCGGTGTTCATACGGCGTGCACAAATTGGACACATTCGACTGAACAACGGCTAATTGATGACACAGGACATTTAAATGCTATCTGGTGACGTACTTTCAGCGTAATTTGGCCAACTAATGGAGCCTAACTCTGAAAGGTTTTGAGTACTCGAGAGTTTCTTTACTAAATGTACCTTGTGGAGACTCCCCGTAGAATTTTGGTTCGGTTAGTTAGGGCTAAAGTTCAAAGAAAAGTGACTACCATTTTGTCATTACTGCTACTAAATATCTGGACAGAGAGTCGGCTACCTGATGCATTGTCGCGCTAAACTACTTTTGCTGGAAATTATGTATTATCTAGCACATTCATGTTAATATTAACAGTAACACTATGTTCCCTTTTATTTATTTTTATTTTTGAGTTATTATCAGACTTAGGCTTAACTGGTATGTTTTTCGAACTTTTTCTATTTAACTTTATATTTTGTAAAATAAACTGTTGTGCTTCGGATGTTGTGTTTATATTTTTATATAGCCTGTTCATGTTTGTATTGCTTTTCTTCTATTAAAATGAGAAGAATTCTCACTTTAAATTATACTTAACCGTGTTAACTCTCGAGAAGTGAGAACTCTCAGTTAAAGAATTTAGAAGTGACGAATTAGTTAATTAGCTACTAACTGTACCCGATTTCGGCCAAGCAAGTTATTGTGTCGAAAAAGGGTAGTTTGAGTACCTACTTAGCACTTTATTTAAAATGATGCTCCTAAATATAACCGAGCTGGGGTGTCTTGGTGAGGTAAATTTAGTGGTAGTCACTTGACAAATTGAATCTTCAAACTATACCCACAGCCCCCAAGGCCGGCCAGCTCCGTGACGTCATCGGCATTATATTTAGGAAAGACGCTACTCGAGATGACGGAGTTCTAGGAAATTAAACTGACCACCATGTTTGCTTTTGAAACCTTTGTAGTAAAATTCTATGAGGTCTAGAAATATGACTCCCTCGCAGCCTAGTTGGTAGTGTGATGGACTGCCGTGCAGAGGGTGTGGGTTCGATTCCCGCACTGAACAAACATTTATGTGTTTAAACATTTGTGTTTGTCTTGAGTCTGGGTGTACCTATGTGTGATGTGTATGTATTTACAAAAAAAAGTAATATATATGTATTTATATCTGTTGTCTGGTTCCCATAACACAAGCTTTGCTTACTTTGGGGCTAGACGGCGCAGTGTGTAATGTCCAAAAATATTTATTTATTTATTATTTATTTATTCACCTTTTTGTCATATGCTACGCATAACAATTATGCGATATTTTGTTATGGAAAATGGTTTCAAGCGTAATTTCATTTAACGTACCGAGTCCTACGCCAATAAATTCCTAATGTAGCATTTACATCTTGATCGCTGTAGTTTTAAGAATAATTGCAAGAGTAAGCACTTTATCTGAAACGCCAAATTTTTCGATATCTAAATAAATAGATTTTTACTAACCAAGCACTAAGGTGTTAGTGAAATTTTAGTGAAACACATTTCTCAAATTTTAAATGTTTTATTTTCTACACTCAAGTTTGTAATGAATGCGCAGAGCCTTTTGTTATCACAATTTGTGGTACTAATTACGCTGCATCACACAAGTGGAATACCTTCACTTTTTACTGTTTGATTCGAAGTTTTTCGAAAGTAAAAGTCCAAGAACAGCTTATCTTATTTTTTTATTTTTGCATAAAACTCATACTCGCGTCTGTGATTTCAGTGTCGAGTTTCAGTTGTCTCGAGTTCTATGAAAGTTCCGTGGTAGGACTCATGCTTTTTATTTGTTTCATTTTGCGAGGTTTTAAGGTCATGGGTTCATCTACACATTATACCGACTTTCGTATCATTATTCAAGTATATTTTAGTAAAAAAACTGTCAAGCACTATTAAACTTTAGACCTATCTCTACTAATAATATAAGTCGCAAAGTAACTTTGTTGGTTGTCTATTTTGTTACTTGATCAAAGCTTTACCGTTGAACTGATCATGATAAAATATGGTAAAAGTTCTTTTAAAAATAAATTGTTTCGATATTGTAAAGCTATTTGCAATGTGTGTATCCTATATAATTTAAAAAACAGTCCATATAAATATTAGAAAAAAAGAAAAGTTAGTAGTTTTTGATGTTGAGTAGTTACCTAGTTATTTCAGCAAAAAATAATAATGTTGACTCTATCTTACGGCTGAAGTATCAATAACACAAGCAACAACTGAAATCTGAATCATGTGGTACAAATTAAAATAATATTTAAAAAAATCGCTTCCCCACTACAAATATGGAGTAAAGAAGTAAATAGGAAATTATCAAATATAGTACAAGAAACTGTAAAGACAACAAAACAATTGTGACGTCAACTAAACTCTGGTTATGGTTACTATATTTAATTGTTAATTAAAACAAAGATACATTATATAGTTTATTTTATAAGTTTTATTGAATTTATCTATTTACTTAGTACTTATCGCTGAGCGAGAACTTAGTTAACTAATACTTTAAAAATATTTTATTAATGGTTGTTTTCTTACTTATATGTGGCAACTACCTACTTAAACATACTCGTAAAGTAATACTTTTTTCATCGCACTTACTCGTAAACAGTGTCATTATGTGCAAGCAAAGCAGGTGCTAAGACCTTTTTTACTCCCGGGGGCTTCATAGAACCCACGGGCGGTAATGACGCGTCTTTTATATCAAGTATATAAAAGAGCTGTATCGTTCAATCAAAACTTTTTAAGTCCTAAAATCTCAAAATATGTGGGGTGCCTCGTTTTCAATACTTCTATTCCCGCCATTCCAATTGTGTTTCGGTGAGCTTATTTATTTATTCACCTTATATTTTTATTTATTTACTCGCATATGTGATGAAGAACATAATGGATTTAAACAACAGGCGGTACGAAAATTACAAACTCTAGTCATGGAAGCTTTCAGCCGTCGACCTTAGGCTTCTAAATAGCCTCTCGTTAGCTATTTGCTTTCAACCACCCTTAATACAAAATGTATTATTATTTACTAGTAGATATTTGGAGTCGATTAATATTTGAATAATAGTCGAATATAAAAATTCAAATTTAATTTTCATTCATTGAAATTTTATTGAAGTTGTTGAATGAATAAACAGTTATACGTTTTTACTATTAATTACTTTCTCTGTGCCCACATGTTTGATTTGTTAATAAATAATTGACTGCGAAGTCCGCTAATATAAATACCAATGATTATCATTAAATAAATACGAAGTGTAAATTTAAAGTACATGGAGTACCGAGCAAATGCTCTGTTTTTTTAAACAGCGCCATCTATTGTCAAGTAGCTTAAGCGTTGCTTAATAACGCTACCTGTTGTTAAATAGCTTAAGTGTTGCTTAATAACGCCACCTATTGTCAAAAAGCTTAAGTGTTGCTTATTACTACTCGCCAATAGATGTCAGGAAGAGTCATACTTTTCAGTTTATCACTGCCTTATAAACACGGATAAAACGACGTTTTCTAAAAATGAAACCTAGCTAGATCAATTTATCGACCCCGAAAACCCCTACATAGTAAATTTCATGAAAATCGATGGAGCCGTTTCTGAGATTCAGATTATATATATATATATATATATATATATACTAGCTGTCCCGGTGAACGTTGTTCCGCTGCCGTCCCTTTGTACCCGGCGAAAGTTGGTTTTTACCTATAGTGCCCGAGTCCGGCTCGCACTTGACATATCGAGATAAAGACTATCCTATCTTTTAAGTTGGATCAAATAACAGATATTTACGAAGTTTGATCAAAATCGGATCAGTAGTTTAGGAGTCCATTGAGGACAAACATTGTGACACGAGATTTATATATATTAAGATATAAATACATATATACAAGAATTGCTCGTTTAAAGGTATTAGATAATCATCACAGAATTTAAGCGATACAAATAAAAATTTAAAATAATTTAACTTCATGGTTTTTAAATAATGCCTGTGACGGTGCTTTGTGAAATACAGCTAAATTTTTTTTACTTTAATATTTCTACCATTGTTTGAAGTGTCAAGTGCAGGCAGGGCACTATTAATTTTAAATTCTGGCCGACGATAGCGAAATTATGCCAAAAACTATGAATGATATTCCCAACTTTGGCGGAATAGTTTATAGCCAGAATTTTTATTAAACGTACGTACGTAGGCCTCTTTTTTTTATTTTACACACAAAAATTAAAAGTAAAACTTTATCGCTTAAAAGGTTTAAAATTGGAAACGTTCTGAAGCATTACATCGCTTCAACCATGTAGCGTGACTCTGAATAAATGCAGACATAAACGATCCCTCTGGGGATATGGGTTTGGATTCTATTTTAGATCCACGTCAAATAAGTTTTGCACGTGAATGTGTAGATTTTTAGACATAAATCTTATGCATACCTATTATTATAAATATATCCAAAAATAACTTTGTATGTGTATCTGTACTGTTTTCACGATCAAACTGGAAAATAATTGATGGAAACTATCTTTATTATAAATGCGAATTTAACTCTGCACATCTGTACTGTTTTAACGGCTAAAGACCGTTAATTTTGTGCAAGCTTTTCATACTAATAAAATAAAATTTGCGCAAGTAATTACTGTTTGTCTGTTTGTCTGACTGTTACCTCTTCACACTTAAACAGCTGTGCTGATTAAGACGAAATTTGGCATAAAAATAGTTTGAGTCCCGAAGATGGACATAAGCTACTTGAAAAGTCAAGTGTGAGTCGGTTTTTTTCTATAATTGAGGAGCTGCCGTTGAAATCCTGCACCAATAACCGAATTTAGGGCGGGTAAGACCGTGGATAAAAGCTAGTTATATATATATATATATATATATATATATATATATATATGTTTAACCATTATTTTTCAACATCTCAGATCTATTTGGTCAACTAACATTTACGATAAATACGCCTTTCCTAAAGGAGACAATATTGACGAGTTACCTACATATCAATACTACTTACACCTATGGTATAAAAAAATACTAAATAATAAAACGTATAATATAAAGATACTTACCAATATAGTGATTAAATAATTAATTAATAACAACTACCCTGAAATAAATAGCGAATTCGACCTAAATTCAGTAACAAAAAATATAACACAAGTCGAAGCTTTGCTGTTGAGGATATAATATTTGAAAGCTTTTCGTTTTCTCAGTAGTCTATTGTAGAAGATTGTAATTTTCCTATAAAATGAGCAGCTCGTTATAGTAACTACCTACGCTAGACTAGCAGCTGATCCTGTTACCAGATTAGGTTGCTATTATAAGAAAAATAAGCTCTTCAATATAGACATCTGAAATATTCTGCTATTTATTTTTACAATAGTATTGATCAGTGGCTTAATATTTACACTGGTTCTAGATTATTTGGAAAAAAGTAGCTAAATATTTGGAAAACTTTTAGTCAATATTTTTTTTTTAGTACATTACTAGCAAACGTACAAACTAGTTCCGAAAATCATTTTGCTTAGTTATCACCGGGTTTACGTAAACCTAGCATTATTATGTAAATCAGCCGCAATTTAGGTTTTTATTGTAATTTAACTTACATTTAACAGCGGCTTCACTTGCCAGTAATCTAACAGCGGCTTCACCTGCCACTAAACTAACAGCGGCTTCGCCTGCCAGTCATTGGTTACTATTGGGTAATTCCATGTTTTTCTCCGTCTTTTCAGCTACACCTGTGCAAAAAACTCTCTCTTAAATAACCCCGTTGTACTTTTCACATGGAAACTCTTTTTTGTGGTAAAAACGTATCATATATGTCCTTTCTTTTCAGTTATCTCTGTGCCAAAAATTAGATCACCCAACTGATACCACCATGTGAACTCACGAGCAGGATAAGAGTTCTCTGCCTTATGTTCATTTCAATAATCGCTCTTCTCTCCATAGATTGATTCGTTGTTTAAAGCCAAACAGAGTTTTACATTTATATGTATACATAATGGTTAGGATTAGAATTTTAATAGAATTTATTGGGGAAAACATAAAACAGAAAGTATTTTTTCTATTTACACCTACATTTGAAATCTTCGTGTATTTAATTATAGTGAAATATAAGACATAAGTATTTTTGACAATATAACATAATAAATACAAAAATCAATGAAAAAGACTTCTTTTTTTACCGACTTCAAGAAGGGGTTCTTTGTTTTTGACCCGTATGTATACATATTTGGAATCGCTATTCTAATGAATATTTTTCTGGCAATATTTTAATGTATAAAAATCTTTCAAAGCTGGAATATAAGAAACCTGAGCCATAGGCTTAATAAAGCAGCAAACGACGTTTAATTTTTTTAACGAAACGTTAACGGCAAAGGAATGAAAAAAAAATCTAAGGTTCATGGAATACTGAGTTCTGGAAAATATAAAGCTTAGACATGATTAGCTTTAAAGATTATTTCTCATTCTCGGTGATTCAGTAATTGGTTTCGTGTAATATCTAATGGGATCCGCTCCTGCTGTCGAGTTTATTAAGTTGGGTCAAGAGGTTAAATGGCCGATCCTCTCTGATGTTATGAACTCGGGGTGAAATTCTCTTGGGCGTATTATGTTTAAATAATTGTATTTAGGCCATCGTGTTGGCGGCGAAATTTTCGTAGGGTATTGCTGTTTGATAGGCGAAATTCATATTTTGTACCTATTTGTTGAAGGGAAAAAAGGAAATAATAAAATAAATAAAAAAAACCCGACTACAAATTCACTAAGAACTAAAAAGCAATAAATAGTTGCACCTAAAACTTACCAAATATTTAACTATAAGCAGGCGGGACTTCACTTCACTTATTTATTGGTTTCTAGTTTTTAATTTTTTTATACATTTAATTATTTATTTTTATTATCAGCCTCTCAGTTTTAGTTTTTTTTTTATTTTATTACTCCATGGCCTGTGATCACTGTTCTCTTTGGAGGAAATAAATTGTTCCTGTAAGATTTTTTATTTTAATAATAAATCTAATAGCAAAATAAATAATTTGTTTAAGTGCATGGGTATTTTTACATATATAAGTACCTTTATATTGTTTATTATTCTATTTATTTAGTAACTAGCTTCTGTCCGCGGCTCTGTCCGCACCAAATTTGGTTATCAGCGGTGGATTTATACGATAACGTTTTGATTTAAGTAAGTTTGCTATGGAAAGCTATACTTATATCTATAGTTAATTAGTGTGGAATTCGTTTATATGTAGTTATTCCTGCGGATAAGTCCTTCGTCTTTTCAAAAATTTCTATGCCAAAAATTGCAGCTCTATTGGTGGCTAAGTAACGAAGAAAAGCAATTACTTGGTAAAATATTATGTTGTCTTTTTAACTGTAGCTTCTTTAATTTTACCTACTTCTTTTTGTGATTTCCTCTAGCCAAATGTTTGCCTGGTAGAGATCGCTTTGTAGCGATAAGGTCGCCTATTTGTACTTTTTTTTATTCTAGCTTTTTATTGTATTTCTTTTGTAAAATGTGCAATAAAGAAAATTCATTTTGTTTCATTTAATTTTTACTTTCAAGTTCGATGACGACAACTTCTATCATCATTTATATTAGACAGGCAAATAAACGACTTAAAAATATTCAATTCCATTGTATCTAAAATTTCATATATTTAATACAAAGCACAAATAAAAACTCAATAGTAGGTATATAGGTAAATAACCCTACATACAATACTAAATACGTAAGTACATAAAACACTTTAAAGCTACTTAAATATATACATACATACATAAAATATGAGTCCACAATAAAATTTTACAATTCACTTTTTTTTTCGCTGTTTCTATGACCAAGAATCGATCTTAGAACCTTTAACACTGCATTACTGCCACGCCATTCGATAGTGAAAGTGTACGAAATCTCTTAACCCCAAAGTTAGCAAATACTCATAATTATTCTCATATCAGTTTCAAATGATACATGACCGTATAAAAGAATAAAATTTACAGTAAAAAACATTAACAATATATTTATATCTTAATACATTTTCGTGAGCAAATAGGTACGTGTCAAGACAATATGGCGTACACTTCGATATTAGTTTCACGGAATATTTATTTAGCTATGATGCCGAACACAACCTCCTACATAAGTTCAATATGACGACAAATGTTTTACTTCGAGCAAAATAAATATTTACCAGTTATAGGATGACCTTTTTGTGACATTTTTCCTTCGATAGAGTGGTCGGTACATATGTACATTAATCTATAGAAATTAAGTAAAAGGTCAGAACAGAAAAAAAAAAGTGACGCCGACTTTTTTCTTATTCTTGTTAATGTCTGTAATTAGATTATTGTTATTACAGTAGAAATTACAGCTAAAATAATTTAACCTTTATTATAACCTCATATTTTAATAGCAAAATGCTAATAAAGTACGAAGTAAAAGGCCAGAAATGAATCATTATTTTTGGTTTCTTCTTCTTCTTTTATGTTATAATTAGTGGTTACGGTTACTACACAAGCTTTTACAAGACCCGCCTTTTGCCGGCAGTAGCGTCTAGATGCCTGACAAGAATACAGTCAGATGGACCGCCGAAAAAAAATATTGATTAGATGGTCAAAGGAATCCAAAATCAAAATTTCATATAAATATTAAATATGTGTGCGCTGTCGGATCTGTGGCTCAGTGGGTAATAACCTGAATGCTGAATCAAAGGACGTGGGCTCGATTTCTGCACAATTTATTATTACTTTGTGCTAAGGTGAGACTGAATGTTATATGTATAATATGTATTTGTATTTGTAACCGTTGTCTGGTATCCAAAGCACAAGCTTTGCTTAGTTTGGAACCAGACGGCGCTGTGTGTATAAAAAAATATATATTTATATATAACTTATTTAAGTAAACTTGCATAACGGTTTGTTTCAAAGACGAGGTAGCTATTAGAAGTCAAGGAACGCGGTTTCCTGTCAAAGTTTATATTAGAACTTAGCACACTCGACCTGCTCAAAGACTAAACTTATCCAATAAGCTAGTAAGACGAGCAGCTTTCACTTCTTAGTTAGCTTATTTTGCTATCGCTTCAAGACTGTGCTGACATGCTGCGTAGCTGCAATTTTATAATATTTTCATATTTATGTTTAAAAGTTCTACCTACGTTATTATAACAGGATCCAATATAATTTAATATCATAGGTAAAGTAAAAAAAGTAAAATGTAAACATAGGTCAACGAACAGTGAGCTTATTGCGAAGAAGTCTGGAGTCTCGTGTTTTCGGGGGCAATAAAATTGCCCCGTAGTTGTTCCAAACGACATAAGAAGTCATATCGATTCTTAACACCTAAAAGTGTATGTGCGCTTATTAATTTGTGTATGGTGACGCACGTATCAGTTTAGTTAGTCATTTTATAAAAGAAAGAATTAAATAAAACACACCTGTCGATTCAGTTCTAGAGACTGTCTAGCAAAACCTTCATTCTCCTTCGAACGACTGAAAAAATAAAAACAAATCCCCGCTCGTGAATAAGTTTCCATTAACTCCAGCCAGTGATCATCTGGGCCAGAGCATCGATTGTTCTATGACGTCACACGCCGTCGACAACGTGTCGCGACAGACGGTCGCCGATTTACTATCTCTGGGATGTCCTAACTATGACCTTAGCTTGTTTATTTTTTATTATTATTATTATTTATATATTATTATCATTATTATTTGAAAGTAAATATAGGTGTGTGTGCCATAAATTTGCATTGAAGATATTTTTTTATACTTCAAGGACAGTAATCACTCAATATTTTATCTGCGTAAGAACTATTTTTCAATTTTAGTGGGGTTTTGAATTCGGTGTATTTTTATTTGTAGTTGGTATTTATAATACCAAACAGTCACATTCGGCAAAATAACCAACAAACAAAGAACCTACTTAAACAACTAAACATAGAACCATATCTTTTAACCTCCATATATCCACTCACTATGCGCTATGATACAATCCCTTCCAAATTTATATGCGACCAACAAGACCTTGAGCTCAGTTAAATTAACATCTTAAATATTTTAAATCAATTAAGTACGCAGTTATAGAGAAATATAACATATAATAAATCATAGAAAAAAAAATTACACGTCGAACTTGGAACTTCCTCCATATTTGAAGTCGGTTAAAAATTAAAATTACTTTTATTTTGTGTAAGGGTGATTAAAAGCCCGTGTTCCTTTAGTTTTACCCTAATTATGACAGTTTTCACGAAAAATGCAGAAAAACTGTAAAAAAACATTTTTACCGCATGGGGTCCATAAAGTTTTACTTTTTATTTTTTATTGTTGGGATGCTCCCTTTTTTAACATATATTCTGCATACAATTCAGCTGAACACCTAAGATAATTTAAAATATGGGCACATTTAAAAGTTGAAGAAACAGAGGAACTGGGTTCCTTTCGATCAGAAACGAATCAACTCAGAAGGAAAGACTGTATTTGTAGGACGGAAAAACTGACCTAGAAAAGATTTTTACGTCACGAGTTCACGTTTAGGGCGCCACAAAGTCGCGCCAGTTAGGCGCCTCTACGAATAAGACACCCTCATACCCGCCATTACTCTTTTATATCTTCTATAATATGAACTGTGATGTAGAACTTTCCACGGCCTTTAAGTTTACAGTTATTACATTTGGCTGTATAATATCAAAATATTATGCAGATAAAATTATTTTCTTCGCACTAATATTATAAATGCGAAAGTGAGGATGTTTGTAAGTATGAATGATAGGAGTTATGGACATATTATTAAGTAGAAGAACGCAATAAAAGGCGACAAATAAGCAATAAAACAATCTTGTTTTTTATTGTTTATTTACTAAACAAACACAAATATTACATTTGGCTGTATAATATCAAAATATAATGAAGATAAAATTATTTTCTTCGCACTAATATTATAAATGCGAAAGTGAGGATGTTTGTGATGAAACTTGGCACGCATGTAGGTTAGGTCCTGGAATAGGACAAAGGCTAATTTTCATCTTGGAAAATTAAAAAGTTCTAGTGGGAATAACTATAATGTTTGTTATCCAATCCTGCTGCGATAGAGCATCTATTGAGCTGAAATTTTGCACAGATATAATTAAAGATACTGAGAAGACTAAAGGCTACTTTCTATCCCGGAAAATTCATAAGTTTCACGGTAGTAACTGTAACCGAATTTTACTTGAATGAACTATAGTTAACTAAGTAATAATTATTCTTTAGTATAATCCAGTGTCCGTTAGAATCCTACGCCATAAACCAAATTTGGGGCGAGCAGAGCTTCGGGCAATAGCTAGTTATTAATTGTTATTTGTTGAACAAATTAGTAAATTTATTTTTTGTCTTAAGTGCCAACTTTATATCCTGAGCTAGTGAAGTTGTCTGGAATTGAATCACGAGCTAAGCGAATTGATTCTAATATATACTTCTGAACACAGTAAGCGATTTAAAGGCACAAGACCTAAAAAAAATTTGCTCTCATACGAAACTGAAAACTTTTCACTTCTATACCAGCTAGAAATATTCAGCTTGATTTCAGGTTTGAGGTTTCACACTGGATACAATATTAAATAACAAATAATAGCCTAATTTACGAATTTAAAAAAAACACACAATAGATACTTAAAAAAGTTAAAGTAAAGTTGCTACAATTCTGCAGGTTAAATGGCAACAGTTTTGGATATGTTTATATATTTACATAATTACTCCAAAATATGAAATATACAACACAGTCTCCTCTTTAAAAGTAGCTTATAGTTAAATATGCTTTCATATTATTTACCCGATTTTCTGCACAAAATAGGATTTTTCTAAAAAATAGGATATCATATAACTGTTTTGAAGTCAATTAACAAGTTACTACCGTTATGAAGTTAAAATGGTGTTCTGTCGAAAAGAAACGGTGAAAGAAACTCTTTAGTAGTCGCTCTTTTAAATCTTATATAATTTACTTGGCACTTGGTAATTTGTATTGCTAAGTAAATTATCATTAACAAAAATTTATTAAATACCATGTGTTTTTATTTCCACCGAAATCTATAATTGTACAATAAGCTTTTGTCTGTTACTATATGAAAAGGGTTACTATATAGGTATGGCGTATTTTGGTTCCAAAAATAAGCATAAGCAGTTGGAAGGTCACTACCTAATGGCTGATATAGCGTAATTGGAAGCATCGCAGGTCAACACAAATGGTCTGGTATAATTTGGATAAATTAACAATGGTGCTGATGTCAATTTGGTTCGAAAAGAATATGTAACTGTTTCTCATTCTGCCACAGGAATTAGATGTCTTCCTTGAAAATAGATGTTAATGGTTTTGCTGATTTGGAGAATTCTGAAATGAATCTTTTGTAGTATAAAACTAATCCTGGGAAGGACTTTATATCTTTTGGGGATTTCGGAATTGGAAATTTATTCAACGCTTTCACTTCGTTAGTTAGACTCCTTCGTCAGTTATTAGATGGCCCAAATAAGGGACATTTAAATGGATTTGTCGGGCAAAAGTTTCAAATTAAAATCACGATATTCCAAAGGAAACTTTGGACAGGTCTTTGATATGAGATGAGATTATACGAGAAGAAAACACTGTCATCAAGATAGACAAATACGTTTAAGCCCTGAAGCCCTGATAAAGCGGAATTCTTCAGTCTCAGTAAAGTTAAGGATTTTTTTAATCCAAAGGGCATATGAAGTTCACCGATCATGGATAATCTTCCCCTAGAGGTCCCCTAGAGGGTTTTGTGTCTAGAGATTTAAAATTGCAACGAAGACCCAGTTATAACGTAGGCGACCACTAACAAAGGATCTTACAAAAACACCACTAAGGGGGTAAAATGGGGGTTGAAAGTTTGTATGGAAACCCGTAATTTTTTGAGCTAAATGCATATAAATTGGTTAGTTAAATTTCAAAATTAATATTGACGTGTTTTTGCTTTTTGGACAATCATACCCTAGGGGGCGAAATAGGGTATGAAAATTTGTATGAGGGCTCGGATACTTTTGTATCTAAAGAGTTGGAATTTTGCACAGAGGTTTCTGTTACAACATAAGAGTGCTACAAAATGATTTTACAAAATTCATAACTTAGGATGGTTAAATAGGGGATGGGCTTTGGTGCGGAATTCGACATTTTTGGAGCTAATTCCATCAAATTTGGTATTTAGCCTTTAAGATAAAAATTCAAATTGATATGTTTCACCGTTTTTTATAAAATTTCCCCGAGACGGCAAAATAGGTGATGAAAATTTGTATGAGAATTTCGATATTATGGGATAATTTTTAATAGTCAAAAGCTGCTTTTTTTTTGCAAAAGTCCACGCGGACAGAAGCAAGTTTAACATATACTGAGACGGTAAGGTTTAAACCGTGATTTCCGTAAGTTTATCTCTTAAAGACTGTATATGAGACAACTTTGTTTGTTACTCTTATGTTGTGACAGAAACAGGTATTCTCGTCACTAGATTTACTCATTTCATTTAGAAAACCGTAGAAAATACGTTAATAAAACAATTTAATGGTGATAAAAATAGTTTTTCACTATTACATCCTACTAATGTAATAAATGTGAAAGTTTGTATGTCTGGATGGATGTTTGTTACTCAATCACGCTTCAACCCATGGACGAATCGGGATAAAACTCGGCATACATATAGGTTAGGTCCTGGAATACCTAAAAATTCTAAAGTTCCTGCGGGAATAACTATAACAGAGTTAAACGAACTATTGATGCACCTATTGCATGTTATAGCATTTCATTGGTATTATTAATTAATTAATTAATTGGAGTTAACCGCGCTGATAACCGAATTTAGGGCGGGCGGAGCCGCTGGCAAAGTCTAGTTTAATATATAAATATAGCACTACGAGACAAATAACATATTTTGATTATCAAATTTTTTATTGTCATAGATATTACGTGTGTACGAGTATGTCCATCTTAATAAAACAATGTTTTAGATTTCAAAATTATGATAAATATATATTTTATAACAAATTACATGAAATATAACAAAGATAACCTAAACTAAACTAATCAAAAATAAAATACTTACCCCAATAAAAATTTTGTTCAAGTGGTAAGGTGGCAAGAACGCTGCATATAGGGGTATTTTGCTGATCTAGCTGTTCAAAATTATTTATTAAGTTTTTTTACTCCAAGGGGTTGTTCTGGTTAACTATAAGATATAATACATTTTTTTTTATGAATAATAAGAACAACTTCGATATTTATTATTTTCTTAAAAAAAAAATTGTTATAAAATGTATGTATTATAATGTTGATGAGTTCCATGGTTCTTCATCATCCTCATAACTTTCAATTACCTTTGTTTAAATTCCGACTTAATATGCGAAAACTTGTGGTTCACCTTTCTTCTTTAGTTCATCTTCAGAATAGTTTTCGCTGGATAAAATCCAATTTTCTAGTTTAATTTTTTTTTTCTAATTTAGGCAAATTCTTCTCTTTCATTTTATCGAGGAGTGTTTTACAGGTCACTACTCTAACATCTGAGTGACCGAGTGACCTTGAAACCAAAAAACTACCATCTAACATAGTGTTAATTCCAAATATATTTGTTAATATTTTTTTCACTGTCTTGGTCTATCAGCTTTGGCAAAAAAGGGGACGGGTAATTAGGTCATAATCATTTGATATAAACTATAACCTGTCGTTATCAATTAATATAATAACCGGGATCAAAGCAGAAATAGAACAAAAACCTTTTCGAACTTAAAAATAGGTTAGAAAATTTTAAGAATTTTAAACTATTTTTTTTTTTTTTTTTTTTTTTTTTTTTTTTATACCACTAAGGTGGCAAACAAGCTTACGGCCCGCCTGATGGTAAGCGGTCACCGTAGCCTATGGACGCTTGCAACACCAGGGGTATCACTTGCGCGTTGCCGACCCTTCAGAAATCTAATAACTTCTTTCTTGAAGAACTCCATACTGTAGTCCTTGCAGAATACCTTGGCAGGGAGCTCATTCCACAACTTAAGCGTTCGCGGGAGGAAGTTTCTCTGAAACCGCACTGTACGCGACCATTTAGGTTCTAAAGTGTGAGAATGGATTCCCTGCTATATTTTCAAACATCCAATAACATAATCCTGTCAAAAATAATACAGCTTTATGTTCTAAAAATATGCGTTGTTACCTCCTTGATTCATATCCGTAACAACATTTTGAAAGAAGTCAGTAGTCACGGAAATATTTTACTTTTTATCAGATGCTATCACACTTACGAAATGCGGAAGATACACGAGTTGAAGCGATGACTAACTTCCGGTCCAGCAAAAACAAGTGCACCGGTGCATCCAATAAGAGACCAGGACGAGTTATCTGTTGCTCTCTAGTCATTGGAGAACTAAAGGAACCGGTTTTTTTTTATCTGCGACAACTTCTTATAATTTGATTTTTGACCGACAAGATCAGCAAAATACCCGTATGTGCGCTGGTTGTATTTCTTTGAATTGCTATACATATCCTTTGGGCAAGGAAGAAGCCAGCCCTATTGTCACCTATAGATGCCACTAATCTTGGTTTTAGAAATTTTATATTTTATTGACTAAAGGATCTCATCAGCAAATTTATAATACTTAGTCATAATGTTTTAGATATGATTAAATTACAACCAAACAATAGAACACAAATATATTTGCACTACACTTAGAGCTCTGCCTCACCGGGATGCCATGGCGACGTCCCCGGCGAGTAGTAGTCTGTCATTTGCCAGAACACTCCACAGCTACATCTTCAACAATATCCATTTGATCGCTTAATCAGCTTGAAAGCATGTTTTAATAGACGTCATGTGCTGAAAACAGCCCCGTATAATGACGATCTAATATGCAAATTTGTACTAATAGCCGTAACGTACAGTCTCCTAATAGCCCAGTTTTATAGCTGTTTTATTACATGTTAAGCCTCTTTAACGACTCTTCCGTTTTTCATCGTTTATATTTATTTTTTCGTTATTTGTGTAATTCATCAAGCTGGAGTTGGTATTAAAACTGAAATAGACTGCTTTTTATGTAGTACTTACTTTATGGCCTCAGCTATTGTACGTTTTGACTACAGAGGCATAGGACTCTTTTTGGGGGCTTAGGACTAATAGTCCACCGCGCTGGCCCAGAGTACTAATTGGCAAACGTGGTCCAGCTAGTGGCCGCCAGACTGTCAGTTTTCAGGCCATCATGCTGCCTGGCATATGGCAACCGGCACGCGACGCTTCAACGTGCTCTCCATAACACGGAGAAGCTCAAAAAGGCGGAGCTACTAGGTGGTTACCCATACAATGGCTGTACATGCCCAACGGCACGAACTCCTCCTTTACATAGTTTACCCTCCGTATAACAGTCAATTCTCTTTTTTTCCTAATCTACGAAGTAGCCTAAATTTTAAAATATATTTTACTCAGCCGTTTACACACTTCTTTGGTTTAATGGGAAAGTATAGTTATGTAATATATATTATATTTACAAAACTAATATTTAAAAACAAATCTTTTTCAGTAATATTATAAATCCCACCAAAAACATTTTCATTTTCACAGTAACAGTAAATAAATTTTTCACCTTGCGCCGATGTGACGAAAGCGAAACGGCCAAGCCAGATATTTTGACTAAGGTGTAGAGTTTGTGAAGTTAGGGCTTGTAGAGTTATGGCGTGTAGAGTTAGAAGCTTGGCTCTAAATGAGATCTGATAACTTTTGACAGTGCGAGCCATATGGTCTGATAAAACATTAAGTTAAGAAAAAACTTAATAATTTGCAGTGTAAAGTCAAAATTTCAAGTAAAGATTGACATTTTTTTATTGGCATCAAACTTCAAGGAGAAGAATGAATTCAACTTATATCTAAACATACAAAACAAATCTTAAGACCACATACTCTAACATCTACATATTTGCTCCCTATAATCCAATGTTATCAAATTTATGAACACCTTGTTCAATCAAATTCAGTTTAAATTATTCCAATTTTCAATCATCATTTTTAAAATACTCAATACATTTTCCCTGTTCATAATTTTAGCTAACTTTTGTCAGCGGCTTCGCCTACGCTTATCTGCGTGAGATTTCGTCGTTAAATCGTTGATTATAGTAAGAAAGTTTGTTATAGCAAGGTACAGCTGTAGCAAGAGTTTTGTTTGGTTCTAGTAATACCTGCGAGAAGAACACGAAAATTGTCAAACTAACGGACATAACGATATTTTAATGGTTTTATTTTCACCACCCGGTAACGGAACCCTACATAGCTTCGAAACCGGTATATGGACAGACATGACGAAACAATAAATATTCAGTTTTTACCATTTAGCTGCTCTAAGGTCGTCAAACGGACGAACAAACATGACAATACATTAGAAGTTCAGTTTGGCTACGGAACCGTAAAAATGGAAATGTCAATATCAGTTTGTTACGCAATAATGAACCTACTATGTAGGTACTTCAGTAGATCATCTAGGTAGCTGTATATAGCTACAAATGATGGAACTGAAAATATTTTTTAGCCTAACTCTGAATTTCCAGTCTTGAGGTAGCCTTTTCGATATATTTAAATCGTCAAAAAATTGTTTAAAAACGGAGTTGTGTGAGAACATATTATTACATAGAAAAAAACATGCCGATGAATTGAATCTCCTCCTATATTTTGAAGTCGGTTAATAACCATAAAATCCGACGTGTGACCCTCGACACAATTGTGGAACCCTCCTTTTTATGTTTATTAAATTAAATTAGCACAAGACCTCTGCAAAAATTATAAAACTACAATTGAAATTGTAGCCAAATGTGTTTACCATTTTAATTATGGTAATTTGATCTGACGCCACCTGTCTCGACGGTCGGTCGCTAAAGAACAGAAATTTAATTAAAATTGCTGTCTTGTTTTCATTCCACAAGGATATATCATCCACTTTGTTGAGTTCAAGTTACAATTCGTAATTAGATAGCAGCAGGTGTTCCAATTGTAGGGAGAACGTAAAGGAAACGAAAAGTTAAACTCGTGCATACATATATGATAAATTATACAAGCATTTTTAGGGTTCCGTACCCGCAGGGTAATTAGCGGAACCCTATTACTAAGGCGTCCGTCCGTCCGTCCGTCTGTCACCAGGCTGTATCTCATGAACCGTGATAGCTAAACCGTTGAAATTTTCACAGAAGATGTATTTCTGTTGCCGCTATAACAACAAATAATAAAAAACGGAATAAAATAAATATTTAAGGGGCTCCCATACAACAAACGTGATTTTTATGCTCGATTTTGCTCGATATTGATAACGGCAACTGGTAGACGCTTAAAATATGCACAGAATATTAAGTTATATAGTCACTTTAAAAATAAATAATTAAATTAAAATAAAACAAACGTGATTTTTTTGCCATTTTTATAGTCCGACTCGCACTTGGCTGATTTTTGGTTGTTTTCTGCGTCCCTGCTGCAGTGACCCATTTTTAGAAGAAACCAGAGTCTGCCATGTAGGCTAAAAACAGACGGTGTCAAGATAGTTCCCTCTAGTTACAGTTTTTAAGCCATCCTGAGACCTTTGATTTGGCTTGTCGACGGTTGTCATATGAAAACAGCCAGGACCAAGGAATATTACCCAAAGCGTATGGTACAAAGTGCTCTCAGAAATATTTAGGAACTCAACGAAAATGAAAATGAAAAATGTGAAAAGTGATCAGTTCCAGATTTTCTTAATTCAGCATATCCTTTCCGATAGACGAATGCAGCTGGGTAACAAGCTTTTCCTCCGGGCTTGACTTTTTTTACTTCAATTATTTGACTTTAATTATTCATTAAAGGCTAGTTTTGTTTGCAGCTCTGTCCGCGCCATATTCGGTTATCGGCGACACATTCCAATGGAAACTCCTTGATTATTTAAAGAAGTTTCTGAATTTCTGAAAGAATATAAATTAGCTCTTTTTCCAATTACAGCCAAATTAGTTTATTCGTTGTCGCGTGAAGGAGTAACAAGCAATTTTCAATTTTAAGTCATAATTTTTATTTAAAATAAATGCATACAGTACACTCTTTGTAATTCATACAATTTTCAAATAATAAATATACACTTATGAAGATATTAAGATACACAAAATAAACAAACACACATTTAAAAATGAACTAACTTCAATGTAAAAATAATGTAGAGTTAAGAGCTTTAAATGTTTTAAATATAATTGAGGGGGCCACATGTTAAAATTTAAGCTCTTTTTGGTTTAAATCAGCGTTATTTTTCAGTAAACTAAGTCAAAGTCAAAGTTAAAATGGTTTATTCAAATTAGGATTTTACAATCACTTTTGAATCGGCAAGGTTATGAAATACTATTTCATATAATTATAATAATAATAATAATTAAAAAAAAATAAGACCTGATTACGGAGAAAATTGTAGATCAGCAGTCATTTTAAGAGGTACGTTTGTAAAATATGATTAAAATATTTCTGCAATGTCAGTTATGCAATAATCTTTCTTATCATTTACCTAAAGTGTAAAATTTTTATTTTAGTTTTTAATTTGCCATTTTCTGTGTTACTGATGTTCCATATAGTTTTTGACTTAATTGAAGCATTTTAAATTTTTGTACGTAAAAAATTAGCTTTGGCTGTCTGACAAACCTTTTTGAAAATTTTAAAATATTGTTTTACGTATTTTATGAGATTAACATTAACATCGCAAGGGAAAGATTTTCGTTTAAAAAAATTAAAAAGATTATCTTAACTTTAACGAATTCCATGCATGGCCCATTCATTTAATCCATATTTTTTTTATTTTTATCGTTAATGACCTTTACTTAGAAAAAATTTGTAATACTCGTCATTTATATTATAAAATAGATTATTTTAAATGTCATTAGATTTCTCACTTAGGTTTGGCAAAGTAATTTGTAATGCAAGATTAGCTTTAAGCTTTTCAATTTCTTTATACATGTTGCAAGTTGAAGCTACAAAATAAATTAATTTGCATGCCTATCTTTAAGCGGGCTTTGACTATAATATTCTTTGAATCATATCTACTAACTTACAATCTTTCGCATTTATTATGTTGGTAAGATATAATATATTTTCAGAATTGTCTGATAGTTTATGTTATTACTAAGTTACTAGCTAAGTATTGGAGCTAAGTCGTTATGTTATATTGTATTTTGATAAGTTACAGGTTTACCATGAAATGTGATGTGAAATGAGTTATTTAATTAGAAGTAATAAATATAATATAAATATCGCATGTTCAGTTTATAATGAAAACTGGTCCTTGACCCCGTTCTTAATAAGTTAGAAGAGGTCTTAAAGTTATACGACCAGCTATAAAATAATAAATCCATATTCCGTAAAGTTGATTGACTTTAATCGATTAGAATTAATTTAGGTCATGTCAAAATTTGAAATCACTTGAAGCTTCATAAGTGACTACTTCTCGTTAATTGCTGTCCAAATAACAGCCTAAATGGTTTTGCCTTATTCGACAGCTATCAATAATTAAAATGCTAATAATATTAAAAATGAGAAATTATGTCTGGATGGATGGAAGAATAGAAAATTGTTTCTCAGTCACGCTTCAACTGACGGATCAAGATAAAACTTGGCACAGATATAAAGGATAGGTCCTGGAATAGAACATAGGCTACTTTAATACCGAAAAATTCAAAAGTTCCCGCGGGAATAACTATATATAACCGAGCTTAATACAATCACCTTCTTATATTAAATGCCTGGCAAATTATACAAGGCAACTAAATACCGGACTGAGGAAAACTGCTATTATGAACAAAAAAATAAAGATATTAATGGCAATTTATTAACGAAAAGTCGAAATGTGTTTTCACCTCAAATCAAATTAATTCATACTTAATTGCGAGCTCACTAGTCATGAACATTGTGTCAAAAGTGTTTTATATTAAAACAATTTTGCGATTATTGTTAATAACTAAATGTAAAGCTAAATTGCTGAATAAGTCCGAGATGATGTGTGACGCCGCCGATCTAAGAAAACTTGAGTCCTTTACCTACCTTTTCTGATTCCTATTCTGTTTGTATGTTGATTGCATTTATTCCACTAAAATCATAGGCAAAATTAGCAAACAAATATCTATCTTTTCAATGTACTGTTACTTAAAATATAAAGATATATTCATCGAAAACCTAAAATTTATTTTTGAGTAGGTATTTAGTACAAACATAGTTTATTTAGCAGTCTGAAATCCAACTTTCTTATCCACAACTAAAATGGTGCCACACAAAGGTTTCAGACGTAAACCATCACCGTTACTTTGTTAAATTGAATGCCGAACCCTCCGGAAAAATCAATCATTAGGCATGGCTACATTGTTTTATCAGCCGAGGTACATTTAGTGAACAGCAACTCCTATATTTTTACTTTTTTTAGCCACATGGCTAAAACAGAATCCTCAGGTATAGTTTCATCAATTCACCAGTTTTTATATGTAAATGTGTATAATTAATAATTACACATCAAAATAATTTTGCCTCTTACAATGGACATTTAAGATTATGTAAATATATTTACGTATCTTATCGTATAATTAAATAATAAATTAAAGATAATATAATATATATTGCAAAAACGAGAGACGTAATGTGACACCTGGTTGGAACTAAGTTCCTTTTGATAGATATTATGTACTAGCTTTGACCCGCGGCTCCGCCCGTGCAGATGTTGATGACGTAGCAAACGTGTACTACAGGCACGACCGTGATGTATCGGTGTCGTGGAAAAGTGCCGCATTCTTTTCTTAGTCTAGGTACCTTGAATAAAGGAACTCAGTCCAATTAATGGAAATTCAAAAATAATAAGTGTTAAAATATTTTTTAAAGTAAAAGGCACTTGTGTGGTAAATTGCCACGGACGCTATTAAGAAGCACAGTGCAGAAAAGGCTGCATTAGAAGCAAGTGTGTTGAAAAGCAATAAAAAGTACAAACAGGTCTTGATAAAAGCAACTAAACGTTTTATTAGTCAAATTATAAAACAATCAAAACAAAAGACTAACAAATGTAATAAATTATTGGAATCATTAATAATTTATTCTGATAAACTTACCGTTCAATATTCTCATATAAATATTACCATTAATAACTTTAGAGTGGCAACACCGTAACACAAAATGGTTGTTTAATAAATTTAATGGATATAGAAGTACCAAGTTACGGCCGCTTGTGTACGCCAACGCAAAGCTTTGATAAATAACCCCTGAGTTGCACAATTTGCGGGAGATTTGTGATTATTATTCTAAATCAATTTGTTATACTTAGACAGCTTTTCGGATGGAATAACGTTATTTATAGACTAAATCCGAATTTCAGAGATCATTGCGGTAAATATTAAGGGATCATATCATGAAACAGCTGTAGAAATCTTAAAACCCTATTTCATTTATTTATTCTCAAATCAACTTGTGTCGCTAGAGAAACAAAAAAAATATGGTAACGAAAGATTTAAAAGTATAAGTTTATTCTTAGGAACTCGTGGCTTACTTACATTTGTCCACGGTTATCAATATGAGAAGTAAAGCAAAGTCGGGCTTGGTCAGTTATTAAATGGGTGGCCTAGTGTCTCCTTAGTGCTTCAGAGGGCACACTTTACATCGCTAATGGCTATGATGGTGTCTCTAATTAGAGAGTCCTTATTATGGGGCTTAAAAACTCTGACAGTCGATTGATTGCTCTGAGTAACGTTTGCAAGACCGTAGCGGACCAGCTTGTCGATTCCGTAAAAGATTGTTAACCTTTTTTGAAAGAAATAAAATATACACTGCGGTTTTGCGACAATCGATGAATTTCATACTTCATTTCAAATGCGCAATGTATATCTTATTTCTATGGATTTCAACCGAGAATTGTTAGCTGTCACTTTACGGAATCGAGCCGCCGGTCTTCTTTCCCCTAGGAGAGCCATGAGCTCCTGCAGTGAAGACTAAAAACGGCTGAGGTAACAAATAACATTCAATAGACCGATGCAACGGAAGCTCATACAATGTGACGGGTGTGTTCCGCCCTTAACGCTTGGACGTTCGTAACCATGGGGATTCTCGTCTTAGTTAAAAGACGGCCACTGCTGAACGTAGGCTTCCCCCAATATGTTTCCACATCGACCGGTTTATGCCGACTCCAGGGGGTTTTAGTGAGAAGAAATCTCTCCTAACTTGATTCCTTCATTCAGAAGACTAGTTATCTTTGGTACAGACAAAAATAGCAAGTCTATATAGCTAGAAGGTAGGCATGATATGGTAGTATGTATTGAGATAATGATATAAGCATAGCGTAGAAAAATCTCACTCAGTAAACCACTTCCAAACACTCACAGATTAAATATATGAGTAGGAATCTTAAATTAGATAAGAGTGCCTATTTTCAATGAAAATTGCAGATTACATAAAAAACCCCTCACTAAGGCCTGCCCGGGTTTATTTTTATATACTTAAATTGCACCACAAAACAGACCTAAGAGTTTTAGCGGTTGTTTAGGGATGTGTTCTTAGGGATTGCTCGAAATGACGCCCGGCTACTTTCTACCATCTCACCGTTTGCCATGGGCAGGGAATTTATTCTTAAACTTTAGAATCTAAATGGTCACGTACAGTGCTGTTTCAGAGAAACTACCTTCCGCGAACACTTGGGTTGTGGAATCAGCTCCCTGCCAAGGATTTATCTAAGGACTACAGTATGGGGTTCTTCAAAAAAGAACTTATTGGATTTTTGAAGGGTCGGCAAAGCGCGAGTGAACCTGGTGTTACAAGCGTCCATAGGCTACGGTGACCGCTTACCATTAGGCGGACCGTGAGCTTGTTTGCCACCTTGGTGGTATAAAAAAAAACTTACTTAGTCTTAAAGAGTCCTACAATTTTTTTTTTACAAACAATAACTAATTTATCTTTATTTTCGTTGGCATATTTTTCCTACGATAAAGAAACCAGGAAAAGACAATTAATCAATCTATTCACTGTGATTGTCTGATCGTGACATATTCAGTTAACGCTATTTCTCCTGAATTGATAGCAATCATTATGGTTTAATGATAGGCAGCCTTTCGAATATAAAAAGCAAATACTCGATTTGAGTTGTCAGGTATGTTTTTTTCTTTTTACAGTTCCTTACCTCAAAAGGAAAAATATATTAAAAATAAAATATATGAATAAATATATTAGATAATAGAAGGTAACCGTGGACATCATTTCGAACAATTCCTCAGGACACATCCCATTGTACAATCGGCAGAACACACACAGGGAGGCATAGTCTCTCCTCGGACTTAAGGGTTTGGGCAAGTGAGTTTGGGATCGTTGACAATTCTCACAGCCCGTCGTTGAACCGAGTCAAAAGGGCCAAGCTGGTATCCGGGTACACAATTTAATTACCTTCTAAAGCCTCCAGTGATTATGATCAGACATTAAATATATAACCTACCACAATTTGAGCGTAATAAAGTTTTCACACCAAACAAACTGTTGCTCTGTGGCTCTGTTGGTAGAAGTGACTACCTGCTGATCCACTGCGATTTTAAACCAAATTACCAGCGGTACTGCGGGAAATATTTTATACCAAAACATCAATGAGGTAAATAGATACCAACACTTTAAGGTGGACCCGACATAATTTTCTTCATACGAACTGCGTTACACTAAACACCTTTAGCTACATAATAATATAAACATTTCGCTGCTCAAAGCGCTTTATTATCATAAAGCATATTCATCCATAATTATTAAATAACCAGTGTTTTTAATAATTTAATTAAATTAAATTTAATTAATTCAACAAAACTTTTAAAGTGGATAATAGTTATTATGCTATATTTTATGATAAAGAAATATATGTATAAAATATATTCCCTTACTGTCTTTTTAACTTCAAATACATAATCCAACCAACATAATCCAAATTTAATAATATCCTATAGTTAAATAATTAAGTCACTTATTTTAATAAAATATAAATAATTATAAATTAGTACATAAATAATGGGCATTGTTTAATAATTATAATTTTTTAGTAAATAATTAACTTTATACAACGTACTGATAACCGTAACTCACGCTTGACCTTACATTAGGCCATATATGACTGCATGCGGCGGACTCTTCGCGGTCTACCGTAAAAACGGTTAATCGTATGAAAAAAAGTTTAAACAAACGTTATACTCTTCAACTTTTATAATAGGTGCAAATCTCATTTAAGCAATAGAAAGCGAGATATTCACGAAAAACCGATTTTTACGACCTTTGACCTTCAATATCTTAAGACGCGGACACGATAGCACTTGTGACTTTTGAGGCAACATTTAGAACGACAAAACAAAGGTTTATACCAATTTACAGCTTATAATCTTTCATTCCGAGGTGAAACCCCTAATATGACTGGTCTAAAATAATATAAATTTGTAAGAAATACGTAGTTGATAGTTTTGATAATTAGTGCGACACTTTTTTCTAGTAAACATGTATAAATGGATCTTGCGAACGGTGTTTTTTGATTGGTACATTTCTAAATACAAGTACTATAATTGAATAGTAAGCTTTTTTGACAAGTTTCTGTTTAACAAAAATTTTAAACTTTTTTAAATTCAGTTTTCATACTTCTGCAGGGATTTTGTTGTAAAAACGGACACATTGTCCTTTAAATGATTTATCAATTTTTTCAAGCCTTGTGTGGATCAGAGCCAGTTTGTGTGTATTTCTTGTATTTCGATTATGAGCAGCACTATTTTTTTAAAAAGATTTATATTCTTATGAACATACATTAAATTATCAAATATATATTGACCAGGTAAAGTTAGTATATTGATCTCTTTAAATTTATCCCTTAAAGAGTGTCTGTTAGATAAATTGTATATTGCTCGAAAAGACCTTAAGAAAAGTTAAACCGAAACACAACACATGTCTAGGTTACAAAAAATATGTTCGTAAATTTCTCATCCTCTACATTTTTATCACAGATAGATACCATTTAAATTTGGCAGCATTGCATTTCTGGAAGGGACCACGCGGAAAAAAAAGCAATAGAAAGCGAGATATTCACGAAGAACCGATTGTTACGACCTTCAATATCTTAAGACGCGGACACGATAGCACTTGTGACTTTTGAGACAACATTTAGAACGACAAAACAAAGGTTTATACCAATTTACAGCTTATTATCTTTCATTCCGAGGTGAAACCCCTAATATGACTGGTCCACATTACATAAGTATGGAGTAGTATGGACTAAAAGTATGTATTTGTTTTTACAGGAGAAAAATAATGAAAAATGCTAATGTGTTAAATATCATTTCCTTGCGTGACGTTGACATAAATATTTTTGCATTTAAGTGTTGTCATTATAATAATTCGTATGCATTTAAATGTTACCGTGCTAGCTCGCAAGCTATGAAATATTCTAGTAAAAATAAAAAAAAAACAAAAAGAGTCAGCTATATTTTTTCAGTAATGGTTCTATGACCATCCCTTCTGGGTAGTGACTACTTACATGTTATACAAAACAATAGACAGGTTGTACAAACAGTAATTTACTGCTTGTAAGCATATTTGCATTCTTTGTAAATCTTAGGATTCCTTACCCAAACCCTTCCGTCCGTCTGTCCGTCTGTCACTCAGGCTGTATCTCATAAACCGTGAGAGTTAGATAGTTGAAATTTTCACAGATGATGTATTTCCGTTGCCGTAATAAATATTTAAGGCGCCTCCCATACAACAAACGTGATTTTTAGCTCGTTTCTTACGGCAACAATTAGGCTTGAAATATTCACATAATATTGAGTTATATATTCACTTTCAAAATAAATAATTAAATTAAAATAAAACAAATATTTAAGAGGGGCTACCACACAACAAACGTTGAATTTTTTGCCGTTATTATAGATATGATAGGTACGGAACCCTTCGTGCGCGAGTCCGACTCGCATTTGGCCGGTGTTATTTTTGTTTTCGTCAAAGTATCAACTCACACAGGCACAATTCATACCAATTTTTTAATAGCTATGTGTCAATATATAAAACATTAATTCCTTTTTTGATAGATTTAAGTAAATGCCTTTTCATTTAAACATACCTACATATTTATTTAAATATACTATACAAATACCAAATAACAAGATTCGTACAATAAATATTTCTCGAGTTTCAAGAATTTCAGACGCCTTTAGAATTTCAGACGTTCAACAAGTACCTAACTAATTTGGAATTGTAATTAATCAATGTTTTGTGAGGTGCTAAACTCAAGTTGATTTGTTTGTTGTTTATTCTTAGTATTTACACTGTTGTATGGAATTCTAACTTGAATTGTTTTAGAACTCGTTCTGTTTGGACTTGTTTTTTTAGGGTTCCGCACGGTCAAATGAAAAAACGGCAGAACCCTTATGGGATCATTAGTGTGTCTGACTGTCTGTCTGACGCAGCCAGTTTGCTCCGAATCAGCTTAACCAATTAGGTTGAAACATAGTTTTTATAATTTGGGAATTATTTAAGAAAGTAGATAAAAATATTTTGTCTCACTGCTTATATCTGAAACTATACTGAGCCTAAAATTTTGAAAAAATTGTCAAGATATGGATATAGACAAGACAGATTACATTAACAATCCATAGCTTGCTATAGGTTTAGCTCGGAAACTTTCAAATTAAAACATTATTTTGGCGCTTGGTATACACGATCATGACACTACGCAAGAAAGACAAAACACATAATGTGTAGGTAATGTCCCTAGTAACCTAACTAAGTTGTATACTTAAAAACTCTGACAGTCGAGTAGCCACTAGTTCGACAACGTCCGCCATTTTGCATTCCAGTAGCTAAAAGGCTAAACCTTTATCGAGGTAGAGGCCTATTCGCCTGTAGAGAAAGAGGACGTAGAACGGCCAAGGCAATAAAAAAGAATGGAAAGTTAATTTCTAACGGCAGTCATTAGTATGACTGTCCACAACATATACATAGATAGCATTTGTGTTCATGTTTTGTGTATCCAACCCTCGCGTGTCAGTACATTACTAGTCATTATTCTACGACTCCCAGGAGTAAACCCGACTCACGTGTGTCCTAGATAAGTTAGTTAAGTAAACAAAAAAGATTTGTTACACTATAGGAATGTAATTGAGTTATCTTAATACTGTTGGTTAGAACTATTTATATACTACTAGCAGTCCCGGCGAACGTTGTTCCGGTGCCGTTCCTCTGTAACCAGGCGAAAGTTGGTTTTTACCTAAAGTGCCAGAAACCGGCTCGCACTTAACAGATCGTGATAAAAACTATCCTATCTTTTAAGTAGGATCAAATAACAGATAATGACGAAGTTTCATCAAAATCGGTTAAGTAGTAGAGTAGTGGAATGCTATATTCCTAACCCGCGAGTAGCTGCCGGCGCCAAAAAACGATAGTGGTTTAATAGGTCTTGCAGAAAAGCTAAAGTTCTTAAGCAAAATGCATATGAGGCTTAGACCACGGCTCGTAATAATAAGGATCCGAATATTTCTGAGTTAAAACGCAAATTAAATGCTGCTTCGAGGTTCAGTAAGAAAGCAACTGCCAGAGCAAAATTCCAATTCATCGGCAAAATAGGTGGGCGACTTGCGAGCTATCCTTCTGGGAGTCGTGTTTTCTGGTGGCTTGTCAAAGCTGCCGAAGGGAACTTTTGCCAGTCGTCGTTACCACCACTGCGAAAGTGGTGATGGTGGTGACTTGGCCCATAGTGCTAAAGAGAAAGCCGATCTACTGGGCAGTCTCTTTGCCTCGAACTCGAACATGAACGATGAAGGCGCTGTACCATCTACTATACCGTGGTGCGGTAAGACCATGCCGGAAATCTCCATAACGCAGCGGGGGGTCCGGCGGGCGTTGCTTTCTCTAGACGTTCATAAGTCGAGTGGGCCAGACGGTATACCAGCAGTGGTGCTTAAGCAGTGTGCTCCTGAGTTATGTCCTGTACTCACGCGCCTCTTCGCGCTTTCCTACCACACTAGGCAATTTCCGTCTTCATGGAAGACTGCGAATGAGCAACCGGAGCCCAAAAAGGGCGATAGATCAAATCCATCGAATTACAGGCCTATCGCTATTACCTCTCTCATCTCTAAGGTGATGGAGCGTGTGATCAACACACAGCTTCTAAGATACCTAGAAGTACGCGATCTGGTCAGTGACCGTCAATATGGCTTTCGCCACGGTCGCTCGACTGGTGACCTTCTAGTGTACCTCACACACCGATGGACACTAGCGAAGGCGTTCGATCGGGTCTGGCACCGGGGTCTTCTATCGAAGTTGCCATCTTACGGAGTGCCTCAGGGTTTGTGCAAATGGGTGGCTAGCTTTTTGTCCGGCAGACGCATACGAACCGTAGTTGACGGTAGTTGCTCTGATAGCATAGACATTAATGCTGGTGTCCCGCAAGGCTCTGTGCTGTCTCCTACGCTGTTTCTACTGCATATCAATGACATGTTGGACATCAGCAACATACATTGCTTTGCAGATGACAGTACTGGAGATGCTTTTTACACGGGTCGTGCAAACATCCCTCGTTCCGTTGTGGAGGAAAACCGCGGAGAACTTGTGTCTCAAATCTAGACCACACTGTCCCAGGTCTCTGACTGGGGACAGGTAAACTTGGTCCGATTCAACCCTACAAAGACACAAGTGTGCGCTTTCACCGCTAAGAAAACTCCATTCACTGTAGTCCCACAATTCCAGAACACTCCCCTCTCCATCTCCAAGAGCATTGTGATCCTTGGTGTCAACATCTCCAGCGATGTTCAGTTCCGAGATCATTTACAAGATAAGGTGAAGCTGGCGTCCAAAAAACTTGCTGTACTCAACAGAGCGAAGCAGTGCTTTAAGTCGGGGCAAGGTTGTTACTTTATAAGTCGCAAGTTCGGCCCCATATGGAGTACTGCTGCCATCTCTGGGCAGGTGCACCCGGATACCTGCTTGGCCCTTTTGACTCGGTTCAACGACGGGCTGTGAGAATTGTCGACGATTCCAAACTCACTTGCGGTATCGAGCCCTTAAGTCTGAGGAGAGACTTTGCCTCACTGAGTGTGTTCTACCGCTTGTACAATGGGTTGTGTTCTGAGGAATTGTTCGAAATTATGCCTACGGCTACTTTCTACTATCGCACCGCTCGCCATCGGCAGGGAATTCATTCTCACACTTTAGAACCTAAATGTTCGCGTACAGTGCGGTTTCAGAGAAACTTCCTCCCGCGAACGCTTAAGTTGTGGAATGAGCTCCTTGCGAAGGTTTTGTGCAAGGACTATAGTATGGAGTTCTTCATAAAAGAAGTTATTAGATTTCTGAAGGGTCGGCAACGCGCAAGTGATACCCCTGGTGTTGCAAGCGTCCATAGACTACGGTGACCGCTTACCATCAGGCGGACCGTAAGCTTGTTAGCAACCTTAGTAGTATTAAAATAAAAAAAAAAGTAGTTTAGGAGTCCATCGCAGACAAACAACTTAACACGTAATTTTTATATATAAAGATTTCAATTTCTTTATATTCTCGATGACAGCTCCTGTGGAAACTTGAACGAGCGTCTTTTTTACATTATGCATATATTATTTAATAAAAATATGACGCTTACGCATGTACAAGGTCATAGAAGAGTCGGAGAAACTAATAGGGATAGAGCTATCGATAAATGTAACACGATAACAGTTCCGATATTTTTTTACAAAATGTAAGAAACTAAACTATTGCCGGCTAATTTTGTACAAATTTATTATCTAATATTACATTTCATTACAAGATGTAATTATATTATGTTGATTCTTTATTTATTTATTTTTCAAAATCTGATGAATCGCCACTGTCACCCGATGAGCTCTCCCCAACATTTATTATTTGTTCCTGTACTTCTATATTATCGAATGCCATATGAATTTCCTAATCCGACGCCATAATTTTTAGGGTTCTTCTCACAATTTTTGGCAGTTACTTCCGCAGATGCTTTTTTTAATAAATCTAACATCTTGTTTGCCCTAAAAGGGGGATGGGTATTGTTTCGAGCGGCGTGTCATTTGATTTGTGCCCATATTAGTTCTATAGCATTGTACTGGCAATGATACAGCGGAACTCGAAGAACCCAATGACCAGACTCGGCAGCTATTTCGTCGGTAATGTATCTTTTAGGGAGGCTTTTTTCGATTTTAAAATATCCACTAATTGTACTGTTAGTAAAGTATTGTACTTGTTTTTTATTGGCCTGCGTCGGCATTTTATCAATTTGTCTGGAGTGATATGTAGCGTTTTCCATAATAACTATCGACGGTTCTTCCAGAGATTGCACCATCTCTTCGTGGTAGTTCACTGGTTTCTTGGATTTAAAGGGCAGTAAAGCATCTAACACGAATCCTTTCGTAGACCCTGCATGGCGTATGATAAGGTTTTCACCTTTTCCCATTGGCACTGAACTAGTGGAAGCGCAGTGTCGTCAGTTTTCTTAGATACTGTGTGGTTTGCATTTAACCAAGTCTTGTCAGTGAAAATAACATTTGACCGATCTGATATCTTTTTGGCTTCACTCAAAAATTCGCAGCGAGCAACGCCGTGACGCTCCATCAATATTTTACGTTTGTCCGATTTTTTATAAGAAAATCCAATTTCTTTCATAACTAAGCTTGATGACAATTTTTGGCCATGGAACAAACCAGATTCACGTAAAGAGACAACAAGTTTTTTAAGTGTTAGAATTTCTGTGCGCAAGTTGTCAAAGTCGAAGTTGTAAACCGACGTCACATGACGTGTTTGGCGTTTTTTCTTCGGCGTACGAAGCTTATTTTCCTGCATGCCGCTTGTACCGTAAGCTTCGGTATAAATTTTTGAAACCGTAGGTCCACTGATTCCTAATGCGGCCGCAACACGCTCTCGCACTTGCGACAGTGGTAATAGCGGGCCACCATTTTGATACTCTGCTTCGAAGTAATTACGAACCTTGATCACCAGTTCTCTTTCCTGCCGTTTCAGAACAGATCCTTTAAGCATTTTGATATTTGACAGCTGGGCAGCAATCAACACGGAGGAACACAAAATGCACAACGTAACGTATAGATAATGTGAAAAAACTCAGCGAACAGAAATGTAGTGACTATATATATATTTTTTTTTTCTGAACTGACAATGCAATTGGCTGTTGCAGCCATTACTGCTTCACCGGGATTTTTGGGGCGAGACTCTGAAGGAGCCTCAGCCCATATAGCGCCCAATGCTCAAGGGCTCCCCGCGGGGGGAGCCTTGGCTTGGGTTGTCGTTCTCGGGGCGTCCCTTTGACCGGCGTGAGCCTCGAACCCGAAGGTGTCACCGCCAGGAGGGGAGCTCCCCGTTACGCGGGTGCGGTTGCGATTGCGTGGGGCCGAGATGCGCCCCGGCACTCTTTGATACCTCGTGTATCCTTGCGGGCGCCGACGAACCCGGGGACGTCGTAGAAACTATACTCGCTATCCGGACAGCGAGATCGTCATATGGGGCCGTTAGTACGTGCCGAGGCCGCCTAACTATAGGTTTTACGACCATGCCGAGGTCGATCGTGGGGATGAGCCTATATAGCACGGCCGTCTTGTTGCGAGTGACAAATTAAAACAAACACAACATGCCTGTGGGCCATTGAGTGTTCCCACCTTGAAAAATTATATATTTAAATATTTTTGTTGCATTTGTCTTTGTTCAAAACATAATAAATATTTGCGATCGATATCATTACTTATTAGTTCACAACACTACAACTATCAAATAAGAACTGTCATCGAGAAATTAATAAAGAAATGGAATTAGTATAAAAAGATACGTCTTAATTTACACGACTTTGTTTCCTCTAAAAAAATACGTAAACTGTGAGTAACTACATAGCTCGTCGACGAACGGGCGTCGAAAGAACTTTGTCCTAATTGATATTTAGGGTTCCGTGGCTAAATGAGAAAGAAGGAGCCCTTATAAATTAGATATAATTTATTTAAAAAAAATGTTAGCTTTATAATTTCGCATTCTTTGGGAATATAATAAAATTTTACACAGATGTGTTTTTTGTGAACCGCCACACAAATCCGCCATCTTTATAGAAACATAATTGTATTTCCAATAGATATTACTAAAGCAGCAACAACGCAACAGTCATCACAAATAATACTTAAAGTTTTCTGTTAACGTCTTTAACGTTAAAGTTGATTATACTACAAGTGAAAAAAAAGGGAATATAATTTGAATGACTAATTTGGATCCCGAAAGCAGCGAAGGATGCTAGAGTAGAAACTTGAGCGGAGCGAGGGTTACAAAGGACCGAAATTGTTTTTTTTCACGTGTTGTAGTATGCTCTGATTTTCAACCATTGACTTTGACAAAATAAAGAGTACATTTATCACATATTAGTTAATATTCGGTAATATTCGGTAATTATTACCGGGTGATAAGAGAAAAATGACAAAAAACAACCACAATAACAATTAAAACAATTTAACAATTTGTATCAAATTCAAAATGTCTTTTATTCACTACGTGAGTAAAAGTGAGTTTTATTCTCTGTTAGCGACGAATAAAATGCCCTTTTTCGAGTAGCAATGGTAAAAAGTGTGCTGTGTATGCAACTGTACATAAGTGTGATACTATTAAAGAACTCGCCTTAAACACTCCTGTTTTTATGCCCCTAAATATAAGACAGTTACATAAATAATTTATTACGATCAATACGGAGCATTTTAAAGCTTATTTTCATCTATTACAGTTGTAACAACGGAACCAGACAATGGCGAGCCCTACCTGCAGGTACTACCAAGATCTTCTGTTTACGACGTCGGAGCTAAGAGAGCTATCTATTGCAAAGGAATGAATTTACCTGAGGTAATGGTAAAGGATATTCATATCTTTTTACGAAAAACATACATATCCTTATTTAACACTTTCTATAAAATTTCCTCTATTTTTTCTCTTTGTGGCAAGATAAATTTACTAGATAAACTTTGTAAATTGCGGACGGGGTTTTCGTGTTAGGTATAAAGAAAAATAACAAAATCATAATGGCAAAATCTTTTGCATTTTAAGGTTGGTTTGCATTGCTTCCTGAAAATGGATGTTACCTTTATTGGGAAGCAGGGTTTCCTTTTATAAGTTCCGGAAGCATATTACTAGCCTATCTAAATACCTATATTTAACTATAGATTAAAGTATTATTACATACTTGTATAAAAAAAAATAACTGTAAAAATAATAAAATCATAAATAAAACTAGGCAAAAAAACCTGTCAAGTGCTAGTTGGTCTTGCGAACAGAGGGATCAGTATCATCACAAAATGCACCAGCTCGACTCGCTTTATTAAACTTCACTGGTTTTTATTTCTTTTTTTTACTTTAGAGCTAACAATTTAATCGTTTTAAATTTGCAGTTTTTTTACCGTTTTTACTATAGAGTAAAAACAATAAAAACATGTTCGTATTATGAATTCACCGTAATAACACACATTCTGGTAAAAATTAAGATTTCTATCTACTTCACTCTAAATAATAGAGTTCTTTTCACAGTCGGGCAGACGGACAGACAGCCCGACAACGTAATAATAACTTCCCAGTTGGAAGTTATCTATCTTGGTTTAAGAAAATGATAAAATATTTATGAAAGCGATTTAAGTAACATTTTTTTTTAATTAGCTATATTCAAATCCACATTTAAAAATCGACCAAGAGCATGTCGAACAAATAATAGGTTAGGATTCCGAAAAATAAAAATTCTTTCAAAATATTTTTTCTAAAAAATATTAAGTACCTATTAAATATGTTCAAAATGATTTTCGTTAAAAGTTCTTAATAAGCTCTATAAGTAATTTTATTCTGATTTTTTTAATAAGCGGCTTAAAAATTAAAGCAAAAACCCAAATTTTCAACTTTCGAAGACAATAACTTGCAAAATATACATCTTAAGGAAGAAAATACTGTATAGACCCTCAAACGCAGTTTTGAAGCCCTATCCAACGACAATCCACAGGTTGGGGTGCGTGAAAAAAACTTATCCCTCAGTTCAACATATCCAAGGGTTGCTCATCCTTAAAAATGTTTCCCAATTTTTGTAACAAATAGCGGTTTTGCCATCGATGCAAAGGCGGCGGAATTATGAGGCTGTGACATCAGACAGGACAATATGAGGGTACATATAAGGGTGTCGATTTTGCCATTTGACTACGGAACACAAACACGTATCATTTAATTTGTTACTTAAATATACAGTCGATAAAAACAGTTTTTTTTTTTCAATCAAGTAATTCATAAATATTTTTTAGAGGATAGAGTGGTCCAATCCTGCTGGAGAAAAGATACAGGAAAGAGATCCAAGTAATACAAGTAAAAAAAATAATAGGGTAAGGGTAGAACGGGCTAAAAATAATACCTTACAAATGAGTGTAGTAGCAGTAATTATAGAGTATGCACAACTCAGTGATACTGGGAACTGGACGTGTAGTGCTGGAAGTCTAAGCCAAGTTATCGAAGTTCTTGTTGGAGGTTGGTATGTTTTTGTTTCTACTTATGAAGCCCTTATAAACTTCACGATTTTTGTTCTAAGCGGTTGCTGTACAGTTGGATTCAAAAGTCCAGTCGCATAATGCCAATCTGTGACTTAAATGACCATAAAATGCATGTAAGGTTCATTTGGTGACAATAATATATATTGATGAATATTTTAATAAATTATTTCTTTTCATGGTTATATTTCCTGTAACTTTCTGTTAAAACAGGTTGTTTAAAAGTAATGTTTATTTATCAAGATACAATATGAAAAATAATATTTAAATAGCCATAAATTAAGTAATAAAGAATTAAGTTTAATAATAATGTTATGTTAGTCTAGTAATTAATTAAGAGGTTTAGTCTACCGCTTTCATACATACAAACCAAAAAAAAATTAATTAAATTAATGATTTAATTTTGATAGTAGTTTTGTACTTCAGAGAAAACTGTAAGTCGTAATGAATTATGTTGAGAACTAATTAACAGGTTTTGATAAACGCCAGATTATTTAACAGCTAAAAAGGTCTTTAAAACATTTATATTCCATAATCTTAGCTGTTCTCTGTCTAAACTCAGCAAAAAACAAATATTGAAATAGATCACAACAAATTTAATCATAAAAACACAAAAAGACTAATACGAAATAGTGATTCGATCCCACACTATAAGGATTTCAAGTCCAAGGCGTACAGCATTCGGCAAAATTGTTGGCATCAGTTGGCTAGTAAAAAACTTACAAGACAAAGTACTTGTAACATTTATATAAACAAACATGTGAGAGACTTTGTGAACGGCATGCTTTTTCTATTTCAAATTCTATATGATTTTTGGCAACCTACTGTACATTGTTTCGTTCTTGCCACTGGCTTAATTCACGATGAAAGAAAACATCGTGAGGAAACCTGTAATCAGCATACCTCGAAAAGTTTACACAAATCGCCTTCATATCAGAACGAAGAAAGGGCAAATTTCACCAAGATCGCTCTAGGATCTATACTTGGGCAAGTTAATGCGTTTACACATTCCTCGTGACGGCATTCTATTTTATCAATTTTAAAGGACTTGCAACAGCTGTTGCTTAGGTTCTTCTGAGTGGATTTCTACCAGTAGATATCTTTTTCTCTTTGAAGCTTATTCTTTTTAAACTTTAGGTATAAGGGGAAAGACCAATATCATTTTTGGACATATTAAGGATGACAAATTGATTTTACTATAAATATTTTGCCTTTCCATACAAAAACTAAAAGCAAAACTCACAAAACGTAAAAAGTTTTTTTAAATGAACGTTCTTTAAGTCTGAGCTACTAAATTTGAACTTGTGATGATGTAAAAAATATGTTCTAAAAGCTGCATTTACCTTAATTTTAAATATTTATTGAAATATTATAGTAAAAATAAGGTAAGATTTTTTATTCTGCGGACACGACCAGCAAATTTTATCGCGAACCAGAATTAAAAATTGATTTTTAGAAATAAATTCATACCATTTAGTCGACTATAACTTTTATAGAGTAAGTAGTTACATAAAGAATTGCTGAGACCTGATGAAACGGCTGATCACTGGCCACCCGCAGGTTAGACGGGGTCTGGAACCCAGGGATTACTTAATCTCCGTCCTGCGAGGCTGAACCGCCAGCCTGTGTAAAGTCTCAGAAGTAGTAGTCGTGCCGGAGTAGGAGACCGGAGTGGACCCGGCTACTACAACAGAAGCGGTTAGGGGCTCTTCCGCCCGCCGTGCAAGCAACCGTATCATGTGTGCCGAGCTTCGGCAGATCTAGTACCGCACCTTTTGTCCTCTAAGCTGTCTGAGCAGTGAATCCTCATCCTTAGTCTAAGTAACTTTTCATAATTTTGTGATTTGTGCAGGTGTATGTATTTTCGTCCGGAAGGATATCTGCTGTCGCCGCCTTCATAGTCTTGAAGACAGGGACACTCGTATCTAAGCGTGCCTATACAGGTCTCATAGCGGTGACACGGACGTCACTCGACTATTCACGCACCAGAGTTTGACGTCTGACAAAGTTCTAGATATCCTACAGCAGAACTAGCTATTTTGGGAGACTTTAACGCGCACCACCGTGAGTGGTTGAGTTCTCGAACCAATAAGTATGCAGGGATATCTGCTCATGAATTTGCTCTGACCTATGAATTTTCTCAGCTGGTACTTTCTCCAACGAGATTACTATATATAGAAGACCATACGAGCTCCTTACTGGACCTGTAGCTGACTACACGTCTAGACGGATATTCCGTTTTAGTGAATACGCCTCTTGGCTTCTAAGACCACTGTCTTGTCACACAACCCGATCTATCTGGGCCAACTAATTGGCGTCGTGTGTGGCGCTATAAGTCGTTAATGCAGCTCTGTTTTAGCTCAGAAGATCCTGACGTCTGCGCAGCCGCAGTCACTGACACAATCCTCGCTGGTACAGAATATTTCATTCCTAACCTGCGTGTAGCTGCCGGCGTCAAAAAGCGACCGTGGTTTAATAGGTTTTGCAGAGAAGATAAAATTTTTAAGTAAACTGCGTATGAGGCTTGGACCACGGCTCGTAATAATTTCATTTCAGATAGATTCAAATTTATCTGAGTTAAAACGCAAATTTAATGCTAAAATTAACTGCCAGAGTTAAATTCCAATTAATCGGCAAAATAGGTGGGCGACTTGCGAGCTATCCCTCTGGGAGTCGTGCTTTCTGGTCGCTTGCTAAAGCTGCCGAAGGGAACTTCTGGCAGTCGTCGTTACCACCACTGCGTAAGACCGATGGAGACTTAGCCCATAGTGCAAAAGAGAAAGACGATCTATTGGGCAGTTTTTTGCCTCCAACTAAAATTTGAACGACGAAGGCGCTATACCACCTACTATACCGTGGTGCGGTAAGACCATGCTAGAAATCTCTATTACACAGCGGGAGTTCCGGCGGGCGTTGCTTTCTCTAGACGTTCATAAGTTGAGTGGGCCAGACGGTATACCAGCAGTGGTGCTTAAACAGTGTGCTCCTGAGTTATGTCCTGTACTCACGCGCTTCTTCGCGCTTTCCTACCAAACTAGGCAATTTCCGTCTTCATAGAAGACTGCGAATGTGCACCCGATGCCCAAAAAGGGCGATAGATCAGATTTGTCAAATTACAGGCTTATCGCTATTATCTCTCTCCTGTCCAAGGTGATGGAGCGTGTGATCAACACACAGCTTCTAAGATACCTAGAAAAACACGACCTGATCAGTGACCGTCAATGTGGCTTTCGCCACGGTCGCTCGACTGGTAACCTTCTAGTGTATCTCATACACCGATTGACACTAGGACATCAACAACATACATTGCTATGCAGATGACAGTACTGGAGACGCTTATTACACTGGTCGAGCAAGACTACGGAAAACTTGTGTCTCAAATCGAGACCACAATGTCCAATTTCTCCGTCTGGGGACGGGGAAACTTGGTCCGATTCAACCCTAAAAAAACGCAAGTCTGCGCGTTCGCGGCTAAGAAAACCTCATTCACTGTGGTCCCATAATTCCAGAACACTACCTTCTCCGTCTCCAAGAGCATTGGGATCCTTGATGTTGACATCTCCAGCGATGTTAAGTTCTGAGACTATCTGCAGGACAAAGTAAAGCTGGCGTCCAAAAAACTTGGTGTACTCAACAGAGCGAAGCAGTACTTCACGTCGGGGCAAAAGTTGTTGCTTTAGAAGTCGCAAGTCCGGCCCCATATGGAGTACTGGTGCCATCTCTGGGCGGTTGCACGCGGATACCAGCTTGGCCCTTTTGACTTGGTTCAACGAAGGCCTGTGAGAATTGTCGACGATTCTTAAATCACTTGCGATATCGAGCCCTTAAGTCTGAGGAGAGACTTTGCTTCCCTGTGTGTGTTCTACCGCTTGTACAATGGGTTGTGGTCTGAGGAATTGTTCGAAATGATGCCCACGGCTACTTTCGATCATCGCACTGCTCGCCATCGGCAGGGAATTCATTCTCACACTTTAGAACCGAAATTGATTTTTACCTTGGTGTCCATGCGAATAGTTCAGTCTTTGCCGCAGATTGGAAGCGATACTCGCGTATTGCGTTTTGTTAGTATGTTCACTCGCTTTGGAATTTTGTGAAAAATTTTGGAAAAAAATCCTTACTACTTATTCCGTACTAATTTAATACCAACGTCGTGATATTGACGCGAGTTTGGTGATTCAGTAGACTACCAGTGTGATTTGATCAGCCTTTGGATCTGGATAGCTGCGCGGAGCATCAGTAGTACCAGGAACCGCCACGGTGACGCACTCAAAGCTTTAATTACCGTCTTGTCTAATTTTCAGCGGAGTTTTAAAGTAAGTTTAATTCCCTAAGAGCTCTGCCTCACCGGGATGCCATGGCGACGTCGCCAGCTACGTATCCAAATAATTCATAGAAATGTATCGGCTCTCACTCACTAACTTGAAAGCGTAGCCAAGATCTACGGCTCCCTACGTGGCGACTGGATGCTCTGGCAGCCTGGCTATATCGCCACTAAAATGTACCTTACCCACTCAGACGTCAACCGAACGCCATTTTGGACGATCGCTTATATTTTATACATTTGTGTAACGTTGAAAAAATGAGATTCGATACCGAAAGATGTATCGTGGGAATTCAAAACCGTCCGTACTTATGGGATAGTGCATCGAATGATTATTCCGACATTATCAGGATATTTCCTTAAATCTCTATATGGTTTTTAAAATTACACCATTTCGGCTGCGATCCTATATTAGAGGATGAACCCATAGTTTGGCATGGCATCGCGGTGAGGCAGAGCTCTTAGAGTAGGCCCCTCCGTAGACAACATAAACGCAGACCTTAGCCTATTTTCCTAGTCTCGCCGCGACGCCCTCGACCTAAAGCGCTATAAGGTGAGTGATAGAATTACGTACACGGACTGTACAACAAACACTTGTACGGCCATTTTTTTAACAGCTAGCTAAAAATGCGCAGTCCTATTCTCTATCGTTGCACAGACGCCATACGTAGACCACTTAATAGACAACTTTTAGAAAATACTGATAGAAAGCCGCTCTAGTCGAAAACAAATTCCGCAGTGTGAAATAATATTCTCCTACAATCTTTTTAATGCAGCTTGTGGAACATATTGTTTATATAAGATTATTTAGTACATAAGATGTTACCGTTTTTTAACGTTTTGTGAATTTTGCCTGATATTTAATATTTTTTTGTATGCAAAGGTAAAATATTTGTTATGGAAATCAATTCGTCCTAATCCAATCCAATTTGTCCTAACACCTATAGTCTCGAAGGAATAGTCTTCGAAGTGAAGCGCGGCTGAATTTATTTTTCTCACCTACCCCCGCCACATTAGAGGTGGCTCCTAATCTATTTAGCACTTAAGAAACAGCTGTTGCAAGTATAACCTTCTTTAAAAAAAAATCATGATGACCATACGCCTATGCGCGTTTAACAACGCGTCTCACTAGTGGAATCGCTGTAAATTCGCCCTTTCTAGACAAGGTCTAAGAGTAGGTCGATGCCATAACAGGGGGGATGTATAAATCCGGTAATTAGTAGTAGTACTATATAGATAGTACTTTTAAGATACGAAAAGAGATGACAAAAGCATCGTATTTTTAAGTTATGCCTGTGGTATGAAATACTAGGTACTACGCGTTGTTGATTTATAAATTGGTTTGCGTAAATATCAAGGGTTACATCCGTTAGTGGCAGATAACCTAGCGTTATGATAATGACGGTTTCATTCATTTGAATATTCGAATTATATTAATTGAGTGCTTTTTGTAATTTGTGAAATAATAATATATTTTCGAATTTTCAGAAAAAGTTAACTTCACTAAACGTTATGAATCTTTAGATGGCGAAGAAGGAAAAGTAGCAATTTTGAACTGTGTTGCTAAGGGAAATCCTGCACCTATCGTCCAGTGGTATAAGGACAATACGCCCATTGGTTACTATTCAATTTTACAACTACATTGTATGAGTGGCGTTTTGTTGACCGACATAATGTACATTATGCGCTTAATGTTCATAATCCAACCAAAGAGAATTTGCCAACATTTGTACCGTGTGCCATACAGAATTTGTATCTTTTTAACTTGGCTGGATTAAAATATTAAACGCATTGTAGCAGTGAAAGGAACGCACCTATTATATCTTGAAGATTTTATTTGATATTAAAGTTATATAGTAGATTAAGTTCAGTGTCACATTATAAAGCTACCTTGATACCAATAATAATACAAAATAAAATTATTATTGGTATTAAGGTATTCCAAAGGTAATACTACCACTTTACTTATACCGCTATAACAGCTTCACAAATTTGTTGGCAAAAATAACCATAATCAGCGTACACTACTTTACACCTCAACATTGAACAAAAATGTTGTAACTGAAGCATAAGTATAAGTGATCTCGATTCTGATTTTTGTCTACAAATTTTCAAAAATCTACGCCTTATTGCATTATTCAGTACAGATTATAGGATGAGATAAAATGCCCAGGATGTGTGTATGTATAACATTATAGCTTTGATCCTCCGAAGGGGGTTACCAGTGGCTGAATAGATACAAATTCACATCATAATAAATTAATATTAATCTGTTATTTTTTATTTGCAGAGGCATCTTCCAAATATCTATTAAAGAATGAATCAGGTGATGAATACAATCTGCATATTAAAAACCTTAGTTACACCGACAGTGGCGAATATGTGTGTAAAGTGACTCAGGAAGCTTTGTCATACTACACTGACAAGCGGGTGGAGCTTTCAGTACAACGTAAGCTATTCCTATGTCTATTTTAACAAAAACATTAATCCAACTCCAAAAACCAGTAAAAAGTATACATTTCCAAATTACCGACCCCTAGCTGACCTTTTTAGTAGAGCATGAAGAAATACATAAATAGATACATACATAGGTAAATACACATACATATATTTAAATACATTCCATGCTATGTGCTGCAAACAAACTCTCCCACTCAGTATATAAAAGCTGTGCCCAAAGCCTGAGCACCGATTTTCAGTGGAATCTTTCTGGTTGCCATCGAAGCACCGATAACTAAAATCATCATTGATTTTGCGAAAAAGACGTGTAACTTATGACATTTTAATATTAATTAATGATATATATTAATTAATTAAGACAAAACGGAGAATAATAAAATATAACATTGTAAATTACAAGTACAACAAACTACTTACTGATTACACTCTATGTAATGACACATACACTACAATAATAACAAATGAAAAAATAAAAATAATTCCGTACCGATACCTTAATTTTTATTACCAGGTTCTATTTACGTACAGAACTGGGTCATCCAGGTGTACCCGGTTGCAGAACATGACTTGCAAAATAATATTGCGCAAGTAACAACGTGGGGACCGAGCTATATTTATATCATTATTTATTTAAAAAAATAATTAATAATTTTAATTTACTGTAATTCGATAGAAAATTTTAATTATTTTCAAATTAAATACCTTTAAGTCTGAACTTTAATATATATATAGGATGTTACTAGATGATTAGTTCGGATATAACCGAATAATTCAAGAACTGGGCGTACCGAGTACGGTTGTCGAGGAATGTGACTTGCATATACTCCCTCTTAAAGCTACTCACTTTTTTCCCAACTGTTTACCCCCTCTTTTAGACTTAATGATAGTCTCTTCTCCTTCACATGTTACTAAGCATAGTCAGTGCGCTGCTGACGCTTTTTCCTACTATGACTTGGTTTATCTTTCATATAAAATCCGCCCTCCTAAAACTAAGTCGAGAACACTTCTGCAACTTATATTCATCGCTTATGTGATGATGCACAAAAAATCAACTGGGATTCGGTCATAAATGCTTCAACAGTTGACGAAAAAATTGAATTATTTAACACACACATTAAGAGTCTTTATGATGTCCATGCTCCCATTAGTGCAGTAAAAGTAAAGCACCTCCCTGCTCCTTGGCTCACAAATGAGATTAAAACAATAATGATCAAAAGAAATCGTGCTAAGGCAAAATATAAAATTGACCCATGTGATAGCAAACTCAATAAACATAAGCTTTTGAGGAATCGCTGCAATAGGATGTGTGGAGATACCAACAACAACGCCATATCCATAAATCCGTAGAAAACGGTGATCCAGCAAAGGTCTGGAATTTTCTGAAGTCATTAGCAGTCGGAAAATCTAAACATTCTTCTATTTCAAATGAAATTAATATCAGTATCCTAAATCATCGATTTTCTGCTAATGTTATCATTGATGATAGCAAAAAAACTGCTACATTAAATTCACTTTCGAAAACACCGACTCCTGACTTTCTTCCTTTTAAGTCGATTTTCTGATTGTGATGTTATGGAAAACATACTGTCTATTTCTTCCAACGCTGTTGGAAATTATTGCATTAGCCGTAATATGATCACTCCTATCCTCGATACTGTTGTTCCTGTTATAACAAATATCCTTAATCACTCAATATCCACCTTTACCTTTCCTAAATCATGGAAAAATGCCATTATTATTCCTTTGCCAAAGAAATCCAATCCTGCGACCTACTCCGATTTTAGACCTATATCTATCCTATCTTTCCTATCAAAGTTACTTGAACGTCTTGTTCAGCAACAATAATCTTGTTTTTTGACAAAAAACAAGTTGTTAAATCCTCTCCAATCTGGTTTCCGTCCTGGTCATAGTACGGCTACTGCACTTGTTAAAGTTGTCAAATGCTATTACAATCATTAATAGGGACCTGTCTTGCATTGTAGACTGGAGTGAGTCCCATGGTCTTGTTGTAAATCCGAATAAAACACAAGTCATTATCGTGGGTAGGTAGGCAGTAGTAAAAGACTAATTTCCAGGATTGATAGGCAACAAATTCCTCCACTTTGTGTAAATAAAGTTCCTGTTCCATACAGTGACACTGTAAAAAGCTTAGGTATTCTTATCGATGAAACTTTATCATGGGGTCCACAGATTAAAAAAGTGAGTAAGAAAATATTTGCTACCGCGAAGTCTTTAAGTAGATTACGCAGTTTTCTACCTATTCCCACCAAAATTGCTCTTGCTCAGTCACTTCTTCTTCCTGTTCTCGACTATGCAGATGCTAGCTATCTTGATTTTCCTGAGAAGCAGCTTGATCAGCTTGAGCGGCTTCAAAACTTATGTATAAGACTTATATTTGGTCTGCGAAAGTATGACCAAATATCCGAATTTCAAACAAAGCTCAAGTAGCTCCCAATCCGTGTTCACCGGAATACTCATGTTCTATTTCTTCTTAATAACGTCCTGTTCAATCCTAAATCACCGGTATATTTAAAAGAATGCTTTAATTTTATTCCCAACTAGCAAATCTTAGCTGTATATCGGTTATAGGAACGTTTTCTGGGTGCAAAATGGTGTTCATGATTGGTCGTATTAGAATATTAGAAACGTTTCTACAACTTCTTCCCTGATTTAGAACGTTTAAGTGAAATAATTATTGTATTGCTGCTACGCTTGGGGCTAATTAGATACATATTTGTCATATATGCGTTGCTCTTTTTGACTTTTCGGTAGTAATATAGTAATATACTAGGGAATTTTAAACACTGGTATCACTATGAAATGATAAAACGGCCACGCGAACATTGATATACATCTATTGATGTTAATTTAGTGGTTGCTATTCCTTTCTATTACAAATTCAATTACTGTTGTGTCGACCATCTATAAATTTCGAAGTTTGGAGACAAAAATTATTGTTAAGTTATTATTTGTTTAATGTTAATGCTTTTGTGTTCTCTAACGAGCGATATTATTGTAATAAATAGTTCAATATCACTTGCGCTTGCAGTTTTATTGATAATCTAGTAGTAGATTAATGGTGTTTTTTGCATGCCCCTCGTTCATTCATTAATATTTTGGGAACATAAATATAAATTAATTAGCAAATATTTTTAGGACATTGATATATAACTGAATAGAGTTGCGGTTCCTCATATACAACCGATTTACAACATCTCGCAGTCATAATAAATTTAAGGTCCTGTAAAGATATCACAGTGAAGCGATATGCGACTTTTTAGTGATAAATAGGAAATAACAAAGTTGTAATGTAACTAGTGATATCTTAGCCTTGTAAATACGTTTTTACAACTTTTGAGTGTTAATTGAGGTCTAATTAGGATGATTTTAGAGCAGTTGTTGACGGGAGCGGCTTTGACGCAAATTTGTTGTTAATTCATTATGACGGGAGCTGCTGTATCACGGTTTAGCAGTGATAATGACTATCTAAACACCAGTGTTATATTAGTTATTTAGGAGCCATAATAGTGTGGTTCCGCTTCATAACAGTACCATGAAAGCCTCATATACAACATAGTAGCTCGATAACGACTGTTGTGAATGCCTATTTACAACAGTGCTATAGGCGTTATACAAAGTGGCAGAGTAAACGTTTATATGATAGGTTAATGTCACAATTTTGCTGTAAAGCCTTACACAGCTAAAAAGCTTTAAGAAATACATATATATCACCAGTAGTCACAAGTGTTACTTCTATATGACTTTGATATCACTCTTTTGTGTTATAAGATTTTCTTTTATCGCATTTTTGCTAGTTGGGTTGGTTTTCGATTACTTCGTGACTCCACAAGTCTGTTGTTGAAAACTCCAAGGCACAATTCACAAATGTATGATCACTCATTTACTGTAAAAGCGATCAGGTTGTGGAATACATTGCCTTTGGGCATAAAACGAGCGCAGTCCTTGAGAACCTTTAAAAAAACTAATAATTGACCATTTGAGCAAATAAATAAAAAAAAAAACTAGTATATAAACATCGCAAGTATGATTTCTATATATATATATATATATTTTACATATGTTAATTTAAATATGTCTATGTAGGTATATATAGTTATTTAATATTTATGCATATTATTATATTATATAAATATTTATAATATTACAATTAATCTACACTTATGTTTGTTTATTAATTTATCTAAACGCACACACTATTCTGGAACTTTTAACGTTATTTAAATTCCTTCACCCAAAGGTTATCTGGGAGAGATCGCTCCATAGCGATAAGATCGCCATTTGTACCTGTATAGTAAATACTGTTTTTATGTTTGATTTTGTGCAATAAAGTGTTTTTATTATTATTATTATTATTATTATTACCCGGGTGAATGTCCTACTTCTTAGGAGATGAATTCCGAAAAATCCTCAGAATTCGTCAGTCAGGAGAAGTCTTGATTATAGATTAACTAGAACAGATATATTAATCCTAGTATCGTAGTTTTTTTAATTTTATGTCTGGTTTATTGTGATGTGAATAATATATATGCGTAGTTATTATACTTGCTATGAATTCACATTCACGGTACTCCTATAATTACTGTCACCAGATATAAAATTTAAGAACTAGGACACTAGTTTTTTATTAGTTTTAGGCCTACGAGTTTTTAAACTTATAGAAGTACTTAAACATTTGTGTATAAATTAATTATATGTTTAGTAAAAAAAGTTAGTAAAAAAGTCACGATTAACATATTATGAGTTTTAGATAATAAATAAATTTATGTTTCAGATGGACCACGCTTACGGGATAGTGAAACACAAGATATTTATCCCGAGACTACCAGATTAGAAGAAGTATATGTTATTTTAAACGAAACGTAAGTCTACGTAGGTTTAAGTACAGCCGGTCAAGTGCGAGTCGTACTCACGCACCGTGGGTTCCGTAATATACAAACATAAACAAAAACAAAAAGTGTTCCGCTAAGCGGTAAGTGGACGTTGGATAACTTTAAATTTTTTTAAAAAATTTGTAACTGTTTTTCGGTAGATGTACTGTTTTTGTAGACTATTTTCGTTAGATGGCGCTGATATGGTAATTTAAAATGGTAATGAGTCTCACCCCTCTCACACTTGGCCAGTTTCTATTATTTGTTATTATACTTTAAGCTTACACTTTAATCACTGCAAGCTTAAAGCTTGTATGTTGTACTGATTTAACGACAGAGCAAAAACAATGAAAACGTATTTCTCGTATCCTCTTAAATCATTTTTTACAAGTTTTAAAATCGTAAAACCTCTACTTATTGTGGACATTCACTAAACTTAAAAAAAAAAAATGTTCTATCAATAAATATCTTCAGTGCCAGTTTTATTTTTATTTGTATCGTGAAAAAGTTATACAGGATAGTTTTTCATACAAATGGCCTCAAGTAAGATTAAAGGTTAATAAAAAAAAGTTTTTGGGATTTTAAAAAACCACAGGCGTAGATATTTGGCTTGACATCATGATATGTCTGCAATAGTGTACAGTGTTTGATCCGTTTATGTCAAAAAAAATTACCGCGTATATTTTACTGTGAGTTTAAATTATAATAAACTTTGAAAAAAACCTTATAACATTTTTTGCAGTAAAAATATAACGTGCAGTACCCTTGCGCATCCTACTCCTAAATACTATTGGTTTAAGAAAAATAACGATGGTCGTGACACACCTATTAACACGGAAGACACGGTAAGTTAATTATAAACGAAATAAATAACTTGAGTTTAGTAGGAATCCTGGAAGTGTAGTTATGTTTTGAAAATATAATTATATTGAATAATATCACTATATATGTATATTATAATATCAAATAAACATTCATACTAATATAATAAATAAGAAAGTAACGCACCTTAAATAACAGCTCATAGTGACCATAATAAAGTATATGAATATGTAGTTTTAAAGATATATTATACAAGCTTCTGCCCGCGGTTTCCACCCGCTCTGAATTCCGTTATTGGTGTAGGATTTTAAGGGCCATCTTACAGCCCACTAGCGCCGCCCTTAGAAAGTGGCCGTTTTTAGCAGAAATGCCAACTACAAGTCACAGATATTATTTAGAAACTATATAAAACCTTCTGAAAATAGCTTATGACTAGTTTTATATTTCCAACATTTCGATAATAGAAATTCGTTTTCTACATAGAATAAATTGAGGATATCTAATGGCAACGCTAGTTAGCTGCTATATTCTCCTTAACGACAACTCCTCAAATATAGAAAAAAAAACTCACACTTGACGCTTTCAGGTAGACTATGTCCTTCCAGGGGCCTCAAGCTTTCACCATGCCAAATTTAATCTTCATCGGTACAGCGGTTTAAGCATGAAGAGTTAACAGACAAACAGTTACTTTCGCATTTCTAATATTTATATATGGATTCACGAATATATGGATTATTATTTATTAATATTTTGTAATTAATGTTTATTCTATATACGTATACACATATATTTAATCCATTTGTTTTTTGTTCGGCTTTACAAAGATAGAGTAGGAAGTAAGCCTACTAAGAATACCTCTATTAACTAAATATATTAATTTTAAATTAATAAATACATTCTGTCAAATTCTTCTTTTTTCATGATAGCTATATCTCATAAAAAGAGGTTTAAATATAAAGAAAACCTTAAGATCACTACATAAGTACCCTGGTATCCCAAAATGGTCTATCTAATTTAGTCTAGATAAAAGACCAATCCTGCATATTAAAATCTAAAAAATATAGAAGCTGAGAACTATGTAACTATTACAATGTTGTAATCATTATTTTTAGAACCATTCTTTAGTACAATCTTATGTAAATTCCTACCTCGTCATATTACAGCGGTCCCGGTAAAACTTTATTAATATTATTTATTAACATGTTTGTACAATTTAAAGGTGTTTACTTCTGAAGATGGTGAGTATTCAGTATTAATGTTGAGGTTGCAAGACGAAAGCGTTCTTGGAGTGTATGTATGTAATGTCAAGAACAAGAAAGGAAGTGCTTCGGTTCAATATCACGTATCAGTTGGGAACAAACCGAATCCACCAACTTCAGTAAGTACGTTACACTATTGACACATAAAACTTTATATTACTACATACTAAAACAGCCATTCAACCCTCCTCCCTTATTCCTTAGTCCACCTATAGTTATGAATACATTGTAATTTTCTTTTACGTTGTTTCGGATAATATTACCCCATCATCTTTTCCGGGATCTGAATAATACCTTTAGATGATAGATTACAAAAGAAGGGTGTCTCATTACCTAATTGAATTTTGAATTTCGCATAATATTTTGTAGTTGTCATTAGAAAAGTTTGAGGTTAAGTTAGGCAGCGTTTTTCGATCAAGAAACGCTTAGAAAAATTGGGAAAATCCAATACCGATCTGGTGAGAAGTTTTCGAAAACCGTCCGAAGATGCCGCACCTTTTTAGATCATCATGCACTATTACGAGCTGTTGTGGAGAATTTTATTAATAAATTAAAAACTTTTGTTGGAATTTGTTATCGCGAGTTGTTGACTGACTTTTTTTGGCCCACGTTAAATAAAAAGTATGTTGATGACATTTGGTAATAACAGGATGGCGTAACATGCCATACTGCGGTTGAAACAATTAGTTTATTTGGTTGTAAAAGTTATTGCAGAGAAAATTTCCAAGACGAGTTATCTCGTGGCGAGGAGAAGTAAACTGGCCACCGAGAACGTGTGATCTTAACACCTCTGGACTTTTTCTTTGGGGTTTTCTGAAGGGAAAAATGTATGCAAGTTTTCCACAGACTGAGACTGAGCTCAAAACCAAAATTCGTCGAGTTATTGACGAAATTCAACCACAATTGTGTCAAAATTTCATCGAAAATTTCATAAAAAGAGTGAACGTTTGCCAGCAAAGCCGAGTGTCCATATTTAAAGTTATAAACAAAATACTCTTAAAAATTCAACTGCAATATGTGCTTTGTTAATAAATTAAATTTCAATTAGACACCCATTATGAGGGATATATATAAAGTAACTTTTAGCTATTTCTGACGTAGGGGCTAACAAAATAACAAGAAAATTGTCTTTCGCTTGAATTACGAATAGTATTAATCATTGACCAATAGGTCGGGCCTAAGATACTAAGATATTGTCGTCAATCGTTAAACACGTAAAACCCCTGGTGTTGCAAGCGTCCATAGGCCACGGTGACCGCTTACCATCAGGCAGAACGCGTGCTTGTTTGCCACCTTGGTGGTAAAAAAAAAAAAAAAAAATGTAATAAACAATCATATTGACTTCAAAAAAATAACTGATATATTGATTACTAGCATTTGCCCGTAAATCCACTTGCGCTGTATTCGGTTATCCGCGTGGGATTTTTTGGGCAAGTCCTTGATTTTATTAAGAAAAAAAGTTTGCCATGGAAAGTTTGTCGACGTGGAATTAGTTAATAGTTATTTCTGTAATCATTTTATAATTTTCTGAAACTTAAAGTAGACTTTGTCCCTCTTCGTCCGTTTAACAACCTGTGTACCAAAAAACAGCTTAATTGGTTGCAATGAAAAACAAACAAACATACACAAATAAACTTTCACAAATAGGCATATGTTAGTTAAGATGTTAAGAAAAAATATTATTTTTAATTTAATCAGTATTAATCTAGTAATAATCTAAGTACTCACATATTACCTAAATGAAATCAAAATTAAGGTTCGAGAAAGGAGACCATTCATGTTTTATACTAAATGGGGCCAAAATCTTATCCGTGCCGGCCAATAAAAGTAAAATCATCACCCTTTTTAAAACATCAGCCGTAGCATTTTTTATTATGACAGAACTTCAGTTCAAATATTTTTTTTTTAAATAAATAATTCGAATAAATATTACATTCTACTAGAAAATAAAAGTTCGTGCTGATGTTGTTTTCCACTCGCCAGCATATTCAGTTTTGGGCCCAAAACGGCTGATCACCTTTATAAGTTTTCCTTTCTAATAATATTTTAATCATCAGGTTAATTTAGTCAGCGCAAATGTGACAGAGTTGACATTTAACGTCACATGTTATTCTTGTAAAATGAAAGACAAAGAAAATGAAAGATTCGCCCAAGACCCCTCAGATCTCAAAGTTCTTGGTAAGTCACAGTTTTGTAGCCGACTTTTTTGAAATAAAACGAGGTATCACTAGTAACAACCACATCTTTAGTATTTGTAAAGGGTTATTTCTCCATAATGCGTCCTGTTGTATGCAATGATGCAGGGTGGGTACTCTAGCCATAGTTGTATTTGTTTATAGGAAACGCCATGAAAAGTTTGCTGCCCAACTTTGCATGGCTGCAAGCAAAACGGCTGTGGTCAGATTTTGAATAGGTTATCCATTCGAAACACACCACTAGTAGCACATATTTATGTGATCTTCCTGGGAGGCTATACTAGCTAAATTAAATTATATCTGGCAAGAATTTCACCGGATCCACTCAATGGATCTAACTTAAATTTATTGACGTTGTTGTTCGGGATATGGTTCAAGCCCTGACAAAAGTTAAAACATGATTAATTAACTTTTGTTAGATAAAATAAGTTCTAAACCGTCTGCTTTTTACTCTTTTTTAGAATTTTATGGCAATGAATTCTTCAAAGTTATAAGTGCTTATTGCTTACAACTTAGGTAATGCATAGCCGTGATAGAGCTTTAAACCCTTACAAAAAGCATTTTTTGATAACAATGATATATAATATACTATTTATTTATTTCTTGATTTTTATAAGAATACAGCTACACTACTTACGCAAGCTTAGATACATATCGCGCCATCCTTGTAAATACGGTAAATTTTTGGACTCGGATCATAAAAACTGTACCCAGAAACTTTTTGAAAATTATAATTCATTTTTCTTACAGGTTACTCTTTCCAATTTGTACATAGTAAGGCAAATTATCCCGTTCCCGATTGGGATGATGCTATTGAACTTTACGCTGAAATTTCTGACCCAGAAGGTGAGCTAGGAAAATCATACAAATTTTACTAAGAAAATGTAACGTTTTCACTTGTATTGTCTAATAATGTATATGTCCCAGCGAACATTGTATTCATTTAAAAATTGCTCTAGCTGTTTTTACCTATACAAACGTATTTCTCCTGTTTCCTGCCTGGATTTTGATATTAGGCCTATTTATTTTATATGTGACAGATATTTATACAGTCACTATGTATGTATGTATTGCATTTAATTTAAATGCTATTCTTATAAAAAAATAACTCTAGTTTTCTCGAACTAATTCTTAGTAAATTAAAATGGGATCAATCTGTGGGTTAATCCGTATACGTAAAAATTACTATTATAATTCTAAATCGGTTTATAAATGGCTGTTGGCAGTTCTGCGGTAACAAACATTAAAATAATCAGTTATTTAGCGATAAAAAACAAATCGCTATTCTATTCTAACTTGTTAAGTGTTAATATAATAAAAACTACCAGATTTATAAGCCATTTTATAAGCCGATAAATTTATAACACGGACTCTCGATGGAACAATTTAGACACCTAGCATGGTGTCAAAGATTGACTCTTAGGTATCCTGTTTTGACAAGTCGGAAGAACTGAGTTAGTGAAATGCCTAACCTTGCTGTATGTCTTTTCTTAGATCTAAGGCGCCTCAGTTTACAGACGTTTAATCAAATTCACGTCAATAAACCTTCATGGAACATGAGGCTTAGTATAAATTCTCCTTGAAGTCGAATTACATAAAATAATTGGCTCGTACCTTTGCTAAAAATGTTTGGAATTACACTTTAAAGAGGAGAATACACTAACTTTTTAGTAATTTTATGAAGGCGGTATAATTTGCTCTTTCGTCTTATAAAGAATATTTAAGAAATATTTTATGGAATATAGAAATGATGTAGATTATATTTTTCTGCAGATACATTGTTCACAGTGGGTCCTCTTGACAACAGTACGATTTACCACGCTCGAGTGCGGACAAGAAATTCAGCTGGGTACTCTGATTGGGTTAACATATTTCCAAACCCAGCCACCACCGATAATTCTCTAAGACTTGCTGCTTCTATTTCCATTTTAATCTTTGCTTGCTTTATCACACGATTTAATTAAAAACGAACTTTTCAATACAATTTCAATTTTTGTGTTAATAAGTTTGTGTGATAAAAATGACAGGAACAGCGGAAAACTTGTACGTAGAAATTAGTCTATGTAGAAAAAAGGCCACCAGGATTGGTGCTACATCGAAATGTGTTCTGAGCTTGATAGTTTAAGAAATAATGGGGTTGGTCATAAATTTTAACCCTTTTAAAGTGTAAATATAACACGTTTCACAAAGCATGGTGCGTGGTATAGATATTTATATACTTCACTGTGGTCACTAGGGGCTGTAATAAAACCTCTCGAAACGGCACCATTCTATTTGAAATGGAGTATACACACGACATCGTGGTCTTTTCTACACGGGTTATTTTTTTTTATCTGACATATCCATTTGGGTCAACTTTTTTACTTAATGCTAATTTGATAAAAATAATATTGCGAATTCGTTTATTATTGTTGTGTGTTTTAACTGTTTTTTATTTCTACAACTATTTGCATGCATATAATAATGTAGTGCATCTGTACCTCCAGCCGCTATTTACAAGAACGATTGCGATGTTGCGGTTCGCGTATTTAATCTGCCATTTTCTGTAGTTTAACTACTCTGTTCAAATATTCTACGTTCTTTTTGAAGTTGAAGTTCTGCTAATGCGCTCAAATGCCCTGGGGTAGCCTATTGTAAACAGCCTCGAGTACGCCAGACTAGATAAGTGAGAACAATGTATGCAAGTCCATTCACAATCCGCGAGGAGTAAGACCTACTTGCATACATTTTTCTCACTAATTCACGAGTCTGGCGTACCTACTCGAGAGTGTTTACAATAAGCTCCCTAATATAAAAAGAGATTAGAATTGCTTTAGCGGCATGGTGATATGGGTATTCAAGACCGACGAATATTGAATCACAGGGTTAAAGTTTGTGATCTGGGAAAGTTACATTTATACATTGTTTTTTTTTAATGCATATAAATTCTAAATATAAATGTTTATAATTTAAACTTGTTTTGTGAAATAAATATTTGATGTAAATTATTAATTAAGAATGATGTTATTAAATACTTTAGTTAAAGTAAGTAGATAGAATATCGACTAAAAATGTCAAGGTAAGTTTTGTTAAATTTTAATTTAAATCAATGACTAGCATTTTCAGTTAATGATAATTGAGACTCTTATATAAAAACAGTTAAATAAATTTAAATAATTAAAAACTTTTAACAAAAGTTTTAATTGCGCAAGATTTTGGTTAAAGATGTTAATTCCTATTATGTCTAGTTTGTTTCATAAATTAAAAAGGTATACCTTTTTTTCTTCATAACCAAAAAACAAATTTCACTCTTGGACTTGACTAAATACCTTTTTGTAAAACAAGTTTTTTTTTTTATAATTTCTATGTTGAGTAAAACTCTTTAAACATAAAGTTTTGCATCATTTAGTTTTTTGAAATGACCAATTTTACTGACAGAATAACGTTCACAGTAAAAAAAACGTTAGCACTAAGACAGGTAGACATGTTAGGAATCAAAGACATGTTTGTTGGTAGAAAAACGAATGAAAATTTTAATAAATTCAAATAATTAAAAAGTATTACAAAGTCAACATGACTTGATGTAGGTAATACAAATAAGAATTTTCAGTTTACTCAGCCTAAATTTCCAAATAATATATTTAATTTTTAAAGTCTTTTCCAATTAAATTGAAATAGGTTTATAGCCCAATTCTGCCTTAGTCAGTCAGGTATAAGTTTAAACCTTTAGATCTTCGTATTATTTATTATATTTATGGTTCAGATAAATATATTATTTCTTCTACTTTTGGTGCCGATAAATATATTATTTCTGCTACTAATAATTCAAGTTAATAAATACATTATTTCTTGTAGTTATGGTTCAGGTAAATATATTATGTCTTCTATTTAATGGTTCAGGTAATCAACTATATTATTTTTTCTACTTATGGTTTAGGTAAATAAAAACATTCGTTTACTTATGGTTCAGGTTATATATGAATAATTGATCAAATTTTTACTTGTTTCACTGGTTGTAAGTACTTGTAAGTAAAAACACATTGAAATAGCGCATTTAAGTTAACTGTCTAACTACGATGTTAGAAAGCTTAGAGTAGAGTTACAATAGTAAAGTTTTGTGTCTTTTTTGTTTGTTGACTTCGTTCTTAATACTTATAAGTAACATAACTATAGATAGAGATAATGTATGCCTACTGTAAACAAATCATTGTATGTACTGTAATGTCACTGATAGCTTTACTTTACGAGCTAAGCCTGGGCCAGCTTGATCGGTTTGCGACGCGAGTTAAGCATTCTTGAAAAAAAAGTATAAACTTTAGTGAAGCCGGTTGAAAAGAAATGTGAAATTAACACTATCTCGCCTAGCTAATTAATAGAGTGAAATTAATATTGTGAATTGTGTACGAATATCCACGCGAATAAAAATTGAAACCCATTAAAATAATGATGCCTTTGCTTCTGTCATTATTGTATTTATTAACAATTAATTAATTAGGGTTTGAAATGTAAAATTACTATATTAAGTTTGACTGGGTATCGGGTAACATATATATATGTAATATGTACGAGTTCAATGACTGTAGAATTCTAATATAAGTTTAATTTATCTTAATAAATTTTTGTGTAGTGTTGATGTGATTAATTAATATGAGCACTCTGTATTTTTTTTATGTGATAAATATTTAATTAATATTTAATTGAATGTGATTATTTATCATTTAATATTAAATTGTATGTGATTATTCATAATTTAATATTAAATGTTATGTGATTATTTATCATTTAATAATTAATGTTATGTGATCATTCCTTATTTTATTTTAGTTCTAATTTTATAAGTAAAACTATGACAATATAATCAATATGCAAGTACCTATATCTACTTAATATGTTGCTTTATGTGTGAGTCAATTTTACTTAGGAGTTACCATTGATAGTACTAATGAACTGAATGTTTGAAAATACCTGCGACTATATAAAGTTCTGCCCTGCAAAAATAAAATTTAAATGTCTTTAAATAGGTACTTTGTTAAAGCTTAATTAAGTGTTATATTTATGTTTTAAATAATAAGCAGAGATCGGAGTAGGTAGAAACTATATAGGTATATAGTGGCAATGACCTAAAACGTATATGGTAATATGGACATGCCTTCAAAATTTAAAAGAAAAACTACTTAAGCATACCGTAGGAATTATGTTTAGTGAGAATTTATTTGTGTGTAAAAAGTGTTTTTATAGAAAATAACGATGATAAGTTAGAACTTTTTAAAACTGTTTCCAATTCTGAACGTACGAAAACTGTATATACGTACAAAGATGTAAATGAGGCTTATGTATACATATTTTAATCATAACATAAGCTTAAACTCAACCAGTCCTAAGTATCCCGAGATTTTTCAATAACCGTTTTAAAATCTAAATTAAGACAGCATAATGCAAGTACCGACAATAAGTTTTGCCTACTCCGATCATTAATAATATGGGAAGCTACAAAGTAGTCATCGAAAACTAATTCATATTAGGTATAGGACAATTATATACTAATATATATTTATGCCCCTAGTTGATTTGACCATGATCTGACAATATTGAATCAATTAAAATAGAGTCTAAAAATTTGTCAATTTATTAAAATATTGGTAAGGTTTTCTTGCCTAAAGACCTGCTGAGGCTTTCCCTAAGGACTGCAGTATTGGGCTCTTCAAGAAAGAAGTGAGTAGATTCTTAAAGGATCGGCAACGCGCGAGTGATGCCCCAGGTGTTGCAAGCGTCCATAGGCTGCGGTGACCGCTTACCATTAGGCGGGCGTTTAAATAATACAGCGAAGGAAGCTCTCAAACCTCACAATAGCGGAAAATAAAAATAAGCAGAAATATCTTTCGATTGGTCTGCTAGTGATATTTTTACCGTATAAAACCGGAAGACTGATTTTTACCAACAAAGCAAATAATTTTTGTATTTTCTGTTACTAGTTGTAACAAATATGTGTTTTATTTAAACATTTACATAAAACACGAATGAATATAATATGCCCACCATTTTCCCGACTGCGACGGGTTATGATTCTACCAGTCTATGAATATTTTTCAGCATACTCATCTCTTTATTCCCTTACGACTCACAATTTACTCATAATATGTTATTAAATACGGAGATTATCCTATTAATGTTTGAATCTATTAAATTATAATTCGATTGTTATCAGTCATCATTATGTCAAAATGATAAAATTAAATAATGATACAGATTATGGCTACAAATACGTTAATTATAAAAAAAACACTATTTAAACATATAATAATTATACACTTTATTGATGTGCCGATATTCAGTTTTAGTTTTATTAATTGTCATTTGCTTGGTTTATTGTATTGTTCTGTATCTATTTGTATTCCTGATAAACTCAAATAATTTTGTTTCTAATAAAGATACTCAAAACAATGATATACTTTTTTTTATTCTTATTATAGGTATATTTTTTATTACTGTACATATATTCTTGCCTATTATAATAATGTGCCACAACTCAATTATAAAGCACTTTATGTCACGTAAATGTGACACTTGTTTATAGTGTTACGCCAAATCAGCTAACTCTGGCAATGGCAAAAAACGGAACCCTTATAGATTCGTCATGTCTGTCTGTCTGTCCGTCCGTATGTCACAGCCACTTTTTTCCAAAACTATAAGAACTATGCTGTTGAAACTTGGTAAGTAGATGTATTCTGTGAAAGGCATTAAGATTTTCATACAAAAATAGAAAAAAAAAAAACAATAAATTTTTTTGGTTTCCCATACTTTTTTTTTTCATCAAAGCCATACGTGTGTGGTATCTATGGATAGGTCTTCAAAAATGATAATGAGGTTTCTAGTATCATTTTTTCTACACTGAATAGTTTGCGCGAGAGACACTTCCAAAGTCGTAAAATGTGTGTGTCCCCCCCTGTAACTTCTAAAATAAGAGAATGATAAAACTAAAAAAAATATATGATGTACATTACCTTGCAAACTTCCACCGAAAATTAGTTTGAACGAGATCTAGTTAGTAGTTTTTTTTAATACGTCATAAATCGTAAACCGCAATTTACCTTTCATTCAATCAACTCAAATATAAAAATAAAAATAAAACATTTAATTTTTATAGATAATAGTACGGAACCCTTCGTGCGCGAGTCCGACTCGCATTTGGCCGATTTTTACTCTCTCTAGCTAGCATTCATGGCGCCGCAAACAAATATACTAGATGACTGGATGGTCCCGGAATGGCTGTTAAATAATAATAATTTTAGACAAATCGATATCACACACCGACATCAGTGCCTAAACTAAGCAAACCTTGTTAAATGAAAACCAGAAAACGGATAAAAATACTTATTTACTTTTTTTTGTAAATACATACATATCATACAAAAGTAACACCCAGACTCAAAAGAAATATAAAGGGTTATCATATAAATGACTGTCCAGTAGTCCAATAAGTAAATAAATATTTTTGGACATTACACACAGCTCCATCTGATCCTAAACTAAGCAAAGCTTGTACTATGGTTATCAGACAACAGATACAAATACATATATACATTTTTTTTGTAAATATTCATTTTTTACATAGATAACACCCAGACTCAAGACAAACTCAAATCTCCTTTACATAAATGTGTCCTGTGCGGGAATCAAATCAAACGCACGCCCCTTGATTCAGCAGTCGACCACTGAGCCACGGAGCCGTCCCATAAATACATCATAGGCATATATGGTAGACAGGTAGACATGGGCTAGTAGGAAGCACTCGTCCCCGCGCACCGTACCTCTCATCAAGATGCCTTCGATGGCTGTCTGTTTTTACTAAAGAAAAGGTTGTATGACTTGGTTGGTTGGTACATGGTAATGGCGTAATAAAAAAAAACCGGAACAAAATTCATATCTGACCTCTGTCACAACATTTGACGTGACAGACGACAGAAGTGATGTGGCGCAAAAAGTGCACAGTGAATCGGTTTCAAAAATGCATACAATGTGTACATTTTATGAATGTGTACTTTTTATCATCCCTTATTTAAACCCAGATATAGGTACTCTATTTAATTCAGAAAAAGTTGGCAATCCTAAACCTAACCCCGATTGTTGAGCAAAATAAAACATAAACCTGGTAGATGATCCAGTTGATGGGCTTGATAAAATTTATCCGTGGCTCAGTGGGTAATGACCCGATTTCGACTCCGAATTCTGCATCAAGGGCGACTTCTCTGTAAAACAAGCCAAACATTTATCTGATTAACATTTGTATTTGTCTTAAGACTGGGTGTTTTCTATGTATCTATAATATGCCAGCATAGTGTGGCAGCAAACCAACAACATTTTTTATACTAGCTTTAGCTCAAGGCTGTGCCCGCGCTGAATTCATTTATTAACATAGCTGTCCTACGACAACTCCTTAATGCATCTGAATTTTGCAATAGCAAAAAATTAGCTGTAGCTATAATTCTTTTACGTGGAATTCGGTAATAGTCACTTCACTGGAAACTATGTCCTTTTCCGTCTTTTTAACGATACTCCGTTGTGACCATGGACATAGTATTTTTTACTACGTTCAATCTATATCTATGGTTGTGACGTAAAGAAAGGGTTCAAATTAGTGATTTGCAACTTGCAACTGTTATTTTTCGTAACATTGTCACAGTAAAAAATGTACAACATCAAAACGCGGATAACCTACTTCTTACGCTACAACCCTTAATAGCAGATCCAATCGATCTATACTTATCTCGTACACTCGTTGAAACATACAACTAACACGCTAATCTCAGAAACGATGTCTTATGAAAAACAAATTTCTTTGTGTTAGATAGCCTATTTATTAAGAAATCTTTTCAGCTATCTGATACCTTTAAACGAGCGATTCTTGTATATATGTATATACGACTCCAACGATTTTCATGAAATTAAGTATGCAGGAGATTTCGGGGACGATAAATCGATCTAGCTAGGTTTCATCTTCAGAAAACGTCGTTTTATCAGTGTTTTCAGGCAGTGATAAACTGAAAAATATGACTCTTCCTGAAATCTATTGGCGAGTAGGAATAAGCGACATTAAAGCTATTTGACAATAGATGGCGTTATTAATAAAAACGAGCAAAGCTCGGTCTTCCAGATATTATTACTTTAAGCAACAGCTCGAAGGGGCGGAGCTGTACATGGGCTAATCGCTGGGAACAGCTACTTTTACTTTAAAAGGCTAACAAAAGTGTGGTAACGCTTAGAATCTGTTGAAGGCACTTTTGCAAATGGAAATAAGATTAGGACGATCACGAAACAATTTGAATGATCTTAGATTAGAAAAAATACGTGAATTTAAAGCATAATTTTGAGTAGGTAGGTACAATGAAAATATCCTCTTAATGTGCACTGAATATATTAGATTATAGATTCTTATTTATAGCTATTTACATATTATATATTACAGTGCAACTAAGACTAACTTAGACCTTTTTCGGCATATGCACAATAATAACTATAAAATCATTACAATCGGATGAATGGTTTGCCCTTAGAGCGCGTGTCCGAATCGCACTTGATCGGTTTTTTCTTCGATTTCTCCATCTAAAGTACCAACGTACGCAGTCGCAAAAAAAAATTGTTTCGTTTTTGCCCTCCTGACTACGGAACCTTAAAAAACTGGATTAAAATACGAATATCCGTTAAGGAGCATCGCACTTGACCAATTTTCATAACACGCATGTATTACGTAATAAACAAAAAGTCTCTCTTTGTGTGCTGCCAAGCGGTCACCCATCCAATCACTGACCAAGCCAGGCAACGTTACCAACTTAGTGGTTTCACCACTAGATCTGGTGGTTTGGGACCCCCTGCTGGTGGGCAAAACTTGTATCTGGTGGCTAGTGGATTTTTGAATGAGCAATTTTTATTTAGCAAAAATTTTGCTAAATAAAGACAATATTGCACACGGTAATTATAGTTACCTACTCATCACATATCCCTATAATAATAAAAATTATATGTATGGTACCATTAATTATTATCCTCGTGAACCATAGATGTAGAAATACCGTGAACTCACTCCCGTAGCTCGCTAGATAAAGACTGGGACCACAAATTATTAGATACTATATAGGACAGACTCTCGGTGAGGAAGGGATCGCTTTTAAAAAAAATAATGTAGATCGACAAACGAAATTTTATTTTGTTTTGGGTTACTAATCAAGTTTCATTATCTGGTTGTGAAACTATTTTTACTTGTTATTTCGCAAATATTTTATGTTATGAAAATATGACGAAACCACATTACACGCAATAGTTCCATTAATCGTGGCTTCAAGATGCTACTGGTTGCAAGTAGTTTTTCTTGTTTTTACAAAATTTACGACCATTGAATATTGACTCAAAATTCCTTTATTTTTCATTTAAAATTATTTTTTTATACAAATTCATAATTAAGTAGTTTTTTTTATTGGTTTTATATTAAACGCTAAAAAAATCTGGTGGTTTTAGGATCTGCATCTAGACGGCCTGTAAAAAGTTTGCTGGCAACACTTAAGCCAAGATTTCCTTACTTTTGAATATTGTTTATAACAAAAAAATGTGTTACTGTTACTTTTGATAATCGCTAGATGGTGCTGTAACGGTAATTAAAGATGGCAAAGGCTCGTGCTCGTGCTCGTGCAAATAGGACTCTCATCATTTGTTGTTTTTAAAATATATATACATATAATCTGAATCTCCAAAACGGCTTTAACGATTTTCATGAAATCAGTATGCAGGGGGTTTAGGGGCGACAAATCGATCCAGCTAGTTGTTTTATCCGTGTTTTAAGGCAATGATAAACTGAAAATATGACTCTTCCTGACATCTATTGTCGAGTAGTAATACTATTATTTTTACCGACACAACAACACTAAAGCTACTTGACAATAGACGGCATTGTTAAAAAAACGAGCAGAACTCGGTCTCCCCGGTACTTTGGAATTACACTTTAGAGCTGACACTATAATCAATGCAAGTTTCAAGCTTGTGCGTTTTACTGTTTTTAGGATAAAGCAAAAACAACGAAAACGTGGTTCTTGTATGGGGACCCCAGTTAATTGTTTTATTTTTCACTTTTTATTATTTGTTAGAAAACCCGGTTTAAAACACATATTCTGTGGAAATGTTATTATACCCTTTATAGTCGGACTGACAGACAGACAACGAGTTAGTAATAAATAGGGGTCCGTTGGCACCCTTTGTGTACGGGACTCTCAAAACCAGTATTTCACGAAAATTATCAAATGAAAATTTTTAGGATATTATTATAATTTGCTCGGTGTGATAACAGATGGTGCTGTCTAAATGGTAACGCACGCTATAGTTTTGTCGCAAACGCTAATCTACTTGCGCCATAAATCGTCTTTATATCTAGAAGTATAAATATGTCAATACTATACTAGTTTAATTTTTGACAAGTATATCTGCTAAAAGTGGCCGATTTTAGCAGATATTTCATGTCTCGGGTCTCGTGGTTATTCGTTTAAGATTAGTAAGGTTAAGAGCGCACAATTAGAAATGTAACATCAGTGGTATTTAACATTAAAGTGTGATTTTTTAATATCTTATGTATTTTTGAAAAAGCTTATTACCATTTTGAACATGAATTAGCATACCAATCATTGTCGCCGAGGTTACGCTCTTTCACGAGGCTAAATACCAATAAGTCCCCTGTAATCTCAAAACAAATCACTAACAATTAGCCGGAAACCAACAATGGTGCGAGCTTTAAACAGCTTTTTACAAATAAGTGGATATGGTGGAATGTCAGTATTAGGTAATAAAAAATATAGTATTGACTAAATATTTAAGCAAGGTTATGGGTCACGCAAACTACTTTACGACAGAAAGGATAGGCAAGTAATGTTGTTAGTTTGACCTGCCTGGTGGTCGGGGCATCGCGACATAACTTCTAATTCTGGCCGAGCCCATGACGTGTGTAACATATCGAATGGAAAGTTTACTATTCTCACGCACCCAATAACTTTATATAACGATGTTTGATGTTCTTGTCAAAAGCTAGTCGTATACATAATATATATGACTACCTTTTGTACGCGGTTCCACCAGCCCTAAATTCGGTTGAACGGTAAAGGATTTCAACGGCTACTCCTCAATCATAGCAAAAAAACCTAGTCATACTTGACGTTTTCAAGTATTGTAAGACGTTTTCAATTAAAGTATGCATCGTCTTTTAATCCAGTATTTTAGGGTTCTGAGTTAGTACAACCATTTGGCAATAGGTGAACCCGATAGGTGGCGCAGTGACGTTGTGGCAGAGTTATTGACCTATACAAATGATGCAGCACTTCATGTTTTCATAGTGAATAAGTAGGGAAGAGCACGGAATAGAGGACGAGGGTGGAAAGTAGAGTAGAGCTAAAGGAAGAGAGGGAACAGCAAAACAACGTCCGTGTGTTTAGCTACTTTTATTATTATTAAATCGTCAACCTAATTCGGTGGTAGACTTTGTCGAAAGATAAAGTTTACCCAGTTCTTCAAATTATATCGACGATAAAAGAAAATTTGCAAATTTATTTTACACTAGCTGTGTCGATGGTTTCACTTGTGGAAAATTTAATGCCCGTGGGAACTTTCGATTGCAACACAAAGTAGCCTATCACTCTTGGTTCCATAAACTATCACGAAGTAAAATATCACGTCGATTCGTTGCTACGTTGTTGATTTAAGGAAGCAACAAACAGACACACAGAAAACACGGGTGTTGAGAAGCCAATAATTCAGTACCATATTATATTATATTAGTAATATATTCAGGATATAAATAGCGTCATTAACTATAAAATAGTTTGTATGAAATAAAATTGTGTTCAAGATAGAAGAAATATACCTACGTAAAATTGAAGTAGGTATAAAAGAAAATAATTTCAAACTAGGTTAACGTGGGCGTCAAACTGTCTGGTCCAACGTCATTATGCCTCAAATAGCATTTGTTCAAAGGAATGATAGTAAAATATCTAGTGTACCTACAATAGCAGCGTTTTTTTTTAAAATTTATTGGACCAAGGCGGGAATTTGGACATGTAAAAAAATTGGAATCAAATTAACAAGAGCAGAATATATATGTAAAAGTTTACTGTACCAAATTTGAATAAAATTTAGCCTTTATGTTAATTCAGGATCATCTTCTCTCTCAACTTTAGCCAATTCGGTTTAGTTATTGTGGCGTAAAGGAGTAACAAACAAATTCACACAAAAGATTAGACATTAATATTAGTAAAATTAGTTTCATACTTTTTAAAATTAGTATTGATAACTGAAATACTTATAATGAGTCTAAAAGCTTCAAAAACATTGATAACCTACATTAATTGGTCAAATGTTTATTACTATATAAAGCATTTTTACACAGCATGAATTCCAAAGAAAAAACTTTACAATAAATCAAAGCACTATGTTAAAAAAAAAACGTGCATGTCACATAAAGTTACGACACGCGATTCCAGTTATTCAATTTTAGCATCGTGTCGGGTGCAGGCAGGTGTTGCTGCAATATTAAATTTTATGTGCTTTTTATTTTTACGGAACGTGAAATTTCCTATTTATTATTACATTTATTATTTTTTTAATGTTTTATTTTTAATTCCCTATAAATCCGCCAAAATAGGCATAAAATCTCTACAACATTTTATTTGCAATTAAATAAAACAAAATATTTCAACTTTGAGTTTCTAAATATAATTTACACTTGCAACTTCAGAGGGGAGGTGCGGCATATATTATATATGTACATACTCGGATTTACCTTTATATTTTTTGTTTTTTTTGCATTGTACTCCAAAACTATGCATTTTCAAAACATAATTCAAATGTACAGAATCTCCAATCGATATGCGCATTTACACCTTCATCCTTAATAATGTCTAGTTTACCCGCTAACCACTCTGTTGAAGTTTAACTGTGGACAGGAAAACCTGGTATGATGCAACCCTACTAAGACACAAGTCTGCACACTTACTGCTAGAAAACCCCATTCATTAAGGTCTCACAATTCCGGAACAACACCCCTTGCTCTTGGAGATATCTCAAAGAGCATTGAAATCCTTAGTGTTGACATTTCCGGCGATTTTCAGTTCCAAGATCATTTGGAAGACAAGGTAAAGCTGGTGTAAAAAACCTTGGTGTACCAATAGAGATAATCAGTACTTTACCTTGGGGTAAAGATTGCTGCTTTACAAGTTGCAACTTTGGTCCCATACGGAGTTCGCCTGCTATCTCTGGGCAGGTGCACCCGAATACAAGCCTGGCTCTTTCGACTCGGTTCAACGATGAGCTGCGATAATCGTCGACGATCCCAAATTCACAAGCCGTATCGAACCCTTAAGTCTGAGTAGAGTTTGTCTCCATGTGTGTTCTATCGCTTGTTTAATGGGACGCCTTCTTTATGCATCCTCACACCTTAGAACCTAAATGGTCACGTACAGCGCGGTTTTAGAGGAACTTACTCCGCGAACGCTTTGGTGTGTACTTGTTTGTTTATTTGTATACACATTATTATACAAAAAAATACAGAAGTCAACTTAAATAAACAACTTTAATACATAGGCGGACTTATCCTTAAAAGGGATATCTTCCAGTCAACCTTAAATATTTAAAACAAAAGTGTCTCATCGGGCTAAGGAACATAAAAATTAGACGGAATTCGACTAGGACTACAGTATGGAGTTCTTCAAGAAAGAAATTATTAGATTTCTGAAGGGTCGGCAACGCGCAAGTGATACCCCTGGTGTTGCAAGCGTCCATAGGCTACGGTGACCGCTTACCATCAGGCGGACCGTAAGATTGTTTGCCACCTTAGTGGTATAAAAAAAAAAGATACAATATGGGAAGAAAACTTTACAAGGAAAGATAAATACAAATACATACTTACCTACATATTACATAGACATAGATACATATAAATATATAGATATGATTTATTATAGAAAAATTACAGGAACAGAAACAAACAAATACACCTACACCATACATGCAGTATATGTGTATGCAGTGGAGTAAAGAAATATTGTCAAAAAACACATTTTTAGTACCACAGTTGAGTCATTCTAACTTCTATAATACTCAAAACTTCCCTTTCAACCGTGTCGCGTCTTATGACCACGACGCCGCGCAGTGTTTCGAATTTTACTGAGCACACCTAATGTAAGCCCCAGTATTTTTTATTTTTATAATATTTACCAATTTTAAAATAACACGTAACCAAACCGAAAAATAATACTTTTAACTTTCACTTTTCCTAAAAAAAAAACATATTTTTGTATAACGACACATTAGAGTTTTTTTCCCGAAAAGGTGCTAGCGTACTTTGAGCAACTGGGGGTGGAACTGGGCTTAATCTGTCTATTTTGATCTAGGCTACGCCTGTACCAAGTTTTATGCTTTGTTCACAATCAGCAGGGTTTATGTCAATATGACCCATACTACTTATGCTTCTACGAGCTACGAGCTCTACGTGCTACGCCGCTGTAGCATTCATAAAACATCTCGGCCCCCACATAGGGCGCGTCATAACGTGTTGCTCACCGGCAGCATTTGTCGTAGTTGCTAATTTATTTCTAATTTATTAAACACTACTATAAAACAAGGTAACAAAATACGTGGAAAGTTTAAGACAAGGAATTAATGTAGTGGTTCCTAATCGGTAGTCCGCGGACACTTGGTGGTCCCTAGAAGCATTAAAAGTGGTCCCTAAAGCCAAGACACACGTGGATATAAATAATAATCATAGCACAAACAAACGGGTTAGAAGTGACATTCGGGAACATACTTTACTTTATGATCGCTCTGACGACGTCGCAAAATTAACACCTTTTTTTTGTTAGACTTTTTTTCTAAGCTGGAAGCAGAGCTCACAATTATCGCTTTCCTAATTATAAACAAAGTTAATTACGTACAAATATGACAAAACGTTCTTATTGACCAAGCGACAACTATAGATAACTCAATGGATTTCTCAACGCCAGTAAAAGGGTATCCAAAATGATATTCGGTAATTCAATCATCAAACAACGAGCAAAAACATGTTTCCCTAAAAATGTCAAACGTTAATTGTAACGAACAATTCAAAAAATTCAATAGGGTTTTAGTCAAGTTTTTGCTCTACAATAAAAATAAATCCCCACATTGCACAATCTAGCAAACTTGTCAGAATGCTTATAATTGACTTTTGAATTGGTTTTATGTCAGTCAATATACTGTCGATGCAAGTGGCACTAGTTAGGTACAGCAATTCTAGTTGGTTCACAAAACAAATTATTTATATTTATAGACCGAAATAAGGCAAGCAATCTGATGCTGAATGAGCTATTTTCTAAAATGTTTTTATTAAAGTCTCCTAAAATAATGCTTTTTTTATTGGAATTGCTGATTTTATTCAGCTCGGCAGTTCGCTCAACTGAGAGGCTCATTTTACGGTCCCTAAACTTTAGCTGTTTATTAACTAAAATTAAAGAGCCACCATGGATTGCATTTACTCGGCTGAACGAACTTCCTACCTGGTGAGTAGTGAAATTGTGAAGTTTAATTAAATAGTAACTGTTTATACTACCTTAATAACTTAAGTAAGATAACGTTATTTTAAGTGGCGCAAGCTTTCTGAACTTTCTACGGACAAAGCTCCTACTATGCTTAATTCTTGCTCTAATATTTTAACTTTGACTAAGCGAAAAAATTACCGTAAAACTACGGACTGTATATTAGTCTAAAAATAAAGTGGCGGCGAGTGCTCTCCAAAAATATTATTCGTATGCGATGAAAATATGATAATTGTATACAAACAAAGGCAGGTAAAGTCAACAATTACTGGAAAAAAACAATTACTTTTTCTAAAATTTTACTCATAAAAATTTTAGATAATAAATATTAATAATACGCCTACGCTATGTATTGCAAATAGTCTTGTACATAGAAACCCTAATACCTAAACATTAACACTATATAGGTAGCTAGTGGGCCGCAGCCATGCAAAAATTTGGCCTAATGATCCTTCATCCCTAAAAAGTTAAGTACCACTGAATTAATGTTACTGGACATTGAAAAGTTTCGTTTTAGAGCCATTGCCAAGTGATTCAAACATTTTTTAAACATTAGTTTTATTTAGTACCTTATTTAAAACAAAAGTAACAAAGTAGTATTTTTTGATCAAAACGTGTCCATCTATGAATCTATCAATTCGCATGTCTGTATGTCTGTTCCGCACTTACGTTTATAGAAATTTACATACAGACAATGTTGAGCAAGAATGTATGTAGGTAGAATGTACCATTTTACTGATGGGTGTTCGTTCGATAATGCTTGAAATTTTGATTTGCTCCACGATAAATTCGCAAATGCTAGTTACGAAATAGGTTAATGTAATAATTGAAGATCTGTTCAATCAATAAGCAATATTTACAAAGGTTGCACAGAATTACTTGACAAGTATTTCATTTCCAAAGGGAATCCTTAAGCAATATGATGAAATTCGCAATCCCTTTTGAGACTTGTTGAAAAGCATGCATTAAAAATTATCTATATGCCGTAGACTTAACATTTCGTATAATGATTTAGACACCACGTATTGGAATTATCACTACCTCGTAGAATTTATTCCTACGTATTGAAATTATAGCTATCAAACTTTTTAATTTTTCTTGAAAGATATATGGTATTAATTTCAAACCAACTCGTATTCTAAATTAAAGCAAAATCGAGCCAAATCGTTAAAGAACCATTATGTAAAAATAAACCATTAATGAGACACTCATTAAATATGTATTGAGAAATACTGAGAATTCACAAATCGTTTGATCATCGTTAAAGTATTTTTACAGTCGTTGAATTCCTGAATATATCGTTATTTGGCTAGACTTAAAGCTACCACCTTGACCTATTTCGCAATTAGATATATTACTTGCTAACATGTTCGGGCTTAATATAAAATAGAGGTTTCATTTATTGATATAAATGTATATATGTATATGTCGATCTTCACGGTTTTTATCCCCATAGGTGAGTAACCAGCAGCTGAAATCACATCTACATCATAATGTGGTACACAGTCTCTTTTCACCAACCACTTTAGTCCTTCGTGACTGAGGGTGACACTATCACTGCAACACTGCTTGTGACACTATGTATCTGGACTAAGGTGACTAAATTTATGTCCGACAAGTCGTAAATAACCAACATTAAAGAATAAGTGGTATAATTAAAGTTTTGGGGTAGAATAATATACCCCATCGCGATTTTCTAGTTGACGATAAGAAGTAAAACAGAATTGGGCAGAGGGTATTAAAGCTATATATAAAGCTATATGTATATAATACATGTAAGAATTACCTGCAGCTTTACATGGGTCTAAATTGAAATGAGAAAAAGTCAGTGGCTGTAATTATTAGGTACGAGTGTACCTATATAAGTAATAAATAGGCAACATGACGTTAAAATCAGTCAGCTCTGTGGCTAAAGCTGAATCAAGGGTCGTGGGTTCGATACCCGCATAAGATAAACTATTATTATTTGTGTTTGTCGTGAGACTGGATATTTACTGTGTAAAATATAGGTATATGTATTTGTATCCGATGTCTGGTATTTATAGCACAAACTTTGCTTAGTTAAGTACCAGACGGCGCTGTGTGTAATTTCCAATAATATTTATTAACCGATGTTGTATTAATATTCGTTCGTAAAAATTGTTATGTAGTTACTGATCTTGGAACAGTACTAACTAACCACCTATCGGTACATGCGTCTTTCATTCCATAGATCTATAAAACGCATACAGATTACCTAAACTGAAAAACTGAATAACTGAAGTAGTTTAGCTATCCAAAAAATAGCCAAAATTCGCATAGTAATGACCAAACATTTATTAAATCACATAACTGATTTGCTGCACATGACTTATATTTTGTCTACTATTAGCAATTTATTTAAGCAGTCCCCAAATTATGTTGCCACTAGATAAAATTTGTGTTTAGCCAGTCTTTTTTTTCAGGGTATTGCAAGCGGTTTTGATATTCTTAAAATTCGCTATTATTATACGCTAAAACACGGATATCACAATTTTGTTTAAAAGGAGATTTAAATTCCTCCATCCTCGGTTTTGATTTTAATCCGACCTTTATTCGACTTTAATAATATTAATAACTTATGACTTGAATAAATAAATAAATCTTAATATATATATATCTCGTGTCACAATGTTTGTCCTCAATGGACTCCTAAACTACTGAACCGATTTTGATCAAACTTCGTAAATATCTGTTATTTGATCCAACTTAAAAGATAGGATAGTTTTTATCTCGATATGTCAAGTGCGAGCCGGACTCGGGCACTATAGGTAAAAACCAACTTTCGCCGGGTACAGAGGGACGGCAGCGGAACAACGTTCGCCGGGACAGCTAGTAAATATATATATATTAGGCTACCTAGCAAAAGGTCCTATAAAAGTCGGATAAAGGTCTGATAACTAGCTTAAACATATTTCTCAGACGGGAACCAGTCTGGAAACGTGACTTGACCCTTGTCAAATACAAACACAAAGAACATTTAATCTGCTTTTAGGTAACACTTTTGCATGATTGTAGGTTTATATAACCGTAGTACATCTACTAGATTTTTTTTTTAGAAGATTCAAATAAAAAGGCCAGAAAATATTTCAGCGTCTATTTTATTTACGAGTACATTCCGTATAACTTGCCAGCGGCGGTTGAGCAGAAAAATTGTAAATGAAATATGAGTGTGGATGTCATTTACAGGCCATATTTTTTGTCATGTGGCTCATTCTCTTTTGTCATGGCATACTGTTTAAAGGCTGTGACTTTACCTTTGATTTATAATACAAGGAGGTAAATTTCTATACTTTAGCTGTTTCTGTATGTTATACAACATACATCACGAACTTACATAATAAGTGTCACTTAGGTGACGTTGGTGAGAAACAAGCATATGGCCCGCCTGTAGTTGAGTGGTTACCGTTACCTTCAGATATTAGAAATATTGGGCAATAATTATAAGTAAGTTACACAAGGGCAAAGTCTCTCTTTCAGACTTAAGGTTTTGATATCGATTATGAGTTTAGGATTTTCGTCAATTCTAACAGCTCCTTGTTGAACCAAGTCAATACGTCTAAGCTGGTATCCAGGTGCAGTATCTCAGAGGTTGTAGCAATACTCCATCTGCAAAAGAACTTCTGTATCTATTTAAATAAAAACATAAATACATTTAGCACAGATTATATAATACTATACTAGCATTTAGTAATAATACATATATTTTCAAATCAACATTTAAATTTTAAATTAGTAATATAATCGTAATGTTGACAGAAATATTGGGGTAAATTTCGTCACACAAGATTAATTGCGGTTGCGTAAGTGAGATTTGGGGTCACACTTAACACCACTTGAAGCTTTATCACAGTCTCGCGTTTCTAGTTGATTGCTTTGAAAGTGTACGTAACTCTGACATTTGGTATCAATTAGGTACATTAACTTTCTCGTTTACATGAAAAATATAATTAATTAGTTAAACATAGTTCTTATCTAATCTAATACCGGAATTCTCTTAAATATCTAAATTCCTTCACTCGATTAACGATAACGATATTTGACGCTTCACATGGTGTGCCCCCTATGCTACATAAAAACTAAAATAAAATTGACATGTTTGACTTTGTTTTTAATGGCTTACTAACTTATTTTTTATTAGCTAATAACTGTTTCGGTACTTAATGTATACTCTTTAGCTAATTATCAAAGTATTGTATTATTAACTTCTCTTGAGAAGTTATTGGAATAGGTCCGTAAATTTTGTGTTTTCTTTACGTTTCAAGACTTGGAGAATCATTTGCAATCATTTTTAGAGTGATGTCTGTGTGTACGTATGTATGTATGTAGACATATTTTGGCTTTTGATTCCTCAATAACTACTAGACCGAATCGCTCTGATGACATATCAATCGATACGCCACGCATAACTTAGATCTGAAAGGAGTCTTAAATAAATCGGTCCAGCGGTTCGTTTTTTATCCGTAAAAAAACTAACTTTTTTATGCACGCAACATAAATTTCATGTATAATTTCATGTATCGAGGGGTAGTAAAGGGTTTTCGAGGGTGCTGATTTCGAATTTTTTGTCAGTTTTTTAAAATTCAAAATGGCGGATCCAATATGACGTAATTTTTTTTTTTAAAAGAATTTTTCTTAAGATATTTTGCATGTACAGTACTTGCTGCCGAACCAATTTTTACTTTAAATAAAACTTCTTGCTAGCTCTTTTTGGCAGAAATTAACATTGTTTACATTGTATTGACGATTCAAAAGTGTTCTTAGAAACCTACTTGAATAAAGTTTTATTTAATTGATGATTGATAATTGAGTTAATTGTATATACCTAATAGCAATCTTTTACTTTTGCTTAATTCTCACAGCACGTGTTATTCTTAGAAATTTTAAGATGATGCCATTTTTTTATTTATTGTTTGTATGTCGTCACAGTTTTAAATCAAAATACCTATATCAGGTATAGCTCTTAAATTTAGAGTCAGCTCTTATTCGTAAATTGGAAATAAAATCTTCTTTAACACGATAAGTGCGGAACAGGGCTTGAAACACCCTGTCCGTGTCTCGTCTTTATAGCGGTGAGAAAAAACTTAAACTTCTCTGTCGTGCGGGAGGCATAACTTCCATCTGGTTCAGTGTAGGAAAGAGATAACTATATATCTGAGATGTGCTATTGATTCCTACTTCTATGGTATACCCACCTTAATGCTGGGTTTCTTAGACCTCGTGCCGCACTGAACAAATAAAATTCTAACACGGTGCGGAACGAGGTTGCGAACACCTTGTACCCCCGCGCACCTCGCACCCTACGCTAGCTTCACGCGGTTAGTGTTGTGCAACGCATTCGAGATGAAATCGAAACAAAAAAAAAAGGAATTAACTTCAGTGACCAAATGTCTTCGTATTATACAACATTAAAGAAAGGGATTAAGTGGGGCTTATATTTGGTACAGCCCTTATATTTGGTAGGCCTGGATTGTGTATAATTCAATTAATGGTAATAGAAATAAAATTCCAAAGAGACTTTATGTGAAAAACTTATTGAAGTTTTTACAGAGAAAGACTTGGATGTGGATACAAGTAATTTTCAAACGTGAATGTGACATGTTGAGTAACTTTCTTCAAGTAGGCTGATGATCATGATAAAAATTAGTGTGTTTGTTTATTGAATTAACTAGCGGACCCGGCAAACGGTGTCTTGCTCATCAAAATCTAACTCTTTTGTCTAATTCTACCCAACTCTTCCCTACTCTAACCAACTTTACCCAACTCTTCTCTACTCTAAAACATCTATAAGTATACAATTAAATAAAATAAATATTTATTTTCCCATCACTAAATAATATGAAAAACTGCTGTTTTTCAGTGCGGTACGGGGGTTTTATTATACCTATAGAATCTAAACTAACTAATCCAACCACGGACGGCGGCAGATTTAGGTTTATCAACTCATTGTTAATAATAATCGGGACAAAAGCCGTACACTTTGTCTTATTTGCGCCAAAAACAGGATTTTGGTTTAATATTCCTCGTGCCGCCACAATCTCTTGTTTAGGACAAGGTTTAAAACGACCCGTAACACAGTAATGGAAAGTACAGATAAATCTGTGCCGCTGGGAACGTGTTAAAGCTTTCCTCTTTGTGGTGGTGATTAGTATTTAAAATAACAGTGACTAGCTAAAATCCATTCCTCTTTCTCTCTTTTTTATTATTATAAAATTTAATACAATATACACTTATAAACCGCATAATGTTAATTATCTGAAAAACAAATATTTATAGAAATTTTGTATGGCGTGTAGTAAAGATTAACATTTTATTGGCTCTATTATATTATACCTATGTATTTGTCAAGATATATAGAAAATTTAAATTAAAATACACTGATAGTAAATACGACGAGTCATTTTATTGACAGGCAATTAATAACTTTACTTCAGAAAAACTAAATATTTCCTAAGTTGTCAGAAATATTTTAGTATTATTTTTTTACTGTCGACACCAATTTCTAAAGTAATTGTACTAAAAACTTCTACCATTGCACCGCTCGCCATCGTCAGGTAATTTATTCTCACACTTTAGAACCGAAATGGTCGCGTACAGTACGGTTTCAGAGAAACTTCCTCCCGCGAACGCTTGGGTTGTGGAATGATCTCCCTGCCAAGGTTCTTTGTTAGATTTTTTGAACGGTCGGCAACGCGCAATTGATACCCCTGGTGTTGCAAGCGTCCATCAGCTTACCATCAGGCGGACTGTAAGCTTGTTTGCGACCTTAGTGGTATAAAAAAAAAACTTCACGCTGCATCTACCAGTACCAAACTAAGTTGCCAATCAAACGATTCTTCACCATCGATTATATTATACAAATAAAAATACAAATATCCTTTATTGCACAAAACAAAACATAAACTTATTGAAAAAAATAATATTAAAAAACATGTACAACAGACAATCTTATCGCAATATGGCGATTTCTACCAGATAACCTTTGTTGGTATTGATCTACAAATTTAAAAGATTGGAATGGTTATATTATCGGTTTGACAAGCTATGTAGCCTGCCTATTGCCAAATTTGCCAAAATTGATTCATATTGCAATGTATCTTATCTCGCAAAGGATCTTACCTATAGCATAATTATATCTATACCTCACTTAGCGACTTTGTTTATATGGATTCTTTAGACATTATATTTACTAGTTTATACATACGTATATCTACAACAAATGGCAGCGAGCAGTGAGCACCTTATATGCCATTTTATATTTTTTACTATTCCATGGATAAAAATATTCATAAGGTAGCGCAATAGGTGTTCATAACTTTGTTTGATGAGTTTGTTTGATGAGAACAAAGCATTTTAGGCAATATTACTAGTAAATTTTATTAGTTCCTACCTAAGCTTATGTCACACATAAGTTTGTTTTCAATATAGCTACATTCAATCAAGTCGTGTAGGTCATAAAGAATGAAAATTTAGTAGCTTGATTACATACCTACCCTGTTCTCATTTCAGGGTACCTAATTCTAGGATACATGCCCTATTGGGAAACGTGCCCCGAATTTTATTACACCTGTTGCGCGTTTGAATAACCGACCGGTCTGATCAAATACCGAACAACCCCTCCCGCCTGCAACTAGTACGCCGCGAGCCACGGCGCTATGTAGGTGCATGCATTGTTGGTGCGTAGCTGAAGTTTTGGCGCACGATATATTTATATTTTTTGAAACATATACTAAGTTAAGGTATTATTTTATTGACAGTTAAACGCATCGATAAGACAAAATGCTTTGAATATTAGTTTTCAGCTAAGTTTGGGATATATTCATATTTAATAACTGTTATTTCTTCAAGTAGATAATTATGAATCAACATTGATTAGTTTTCAATAAACGCGACTGCTTTTACCCATTTTTGTTATTTTTCACCTAAGGTCACTACACCTTGATAATTTTTTTGAAATTTTAGGTACAAAATAGTTTTTTTTACATAAAAGAGTTATTAAAATATGCTCAGTTTTTGTTTTCTAAATTAGTTAGTGAAATATATAACTGAAAATGTAGATTTTATAGGAAGGGCATCTAACCTTCAGCTGGTTTCTAGGTGAGACAACAATCCGCTATAAGGCATCTATACTTAAAAATTTGAGGTTTTGAAAAATCTTATTTATTCAGTAAATGTAAGCTACGGCTATTTATTTTTTACCATTTTATACTTGGAGGACCATAGTAAAAGTATCGGCTATACAATCATTTGATTAGTTATACTTTATAACTGGTTTTCAAACTACACTGGAATTACCCCATACAATATTTATAAAATATATATAGGTAATATGTCTGCAGGACTAAAATTTTAACTAAAAGAATAAAAACGCTAAAAATCTAAAACATGAAAGCAATCTCTAAATATTCAATAAACTATTAATAGGTCGTAAAGTAATATCGATAAAGTTTGTAGACCGTCAGTCAATAAAGAAACATAAACCGAAGCTTGGTTTGATAGTTCCATAAAGGTTCGATTGGAAACAGTTTCAATCCGGAGTGTAAATAATATGTTCATAGTTCCCCAGGTTGAATTAGAACTGTGACAGATTGTAAATAATTAAATTAGATAACTGGAATTTCTAGTACCCTAACAATAACATTGACGTGCCAGTCCCTCGTATATGTTCTACTCATTTATATGACTGCCAAAAATAATATAAACATTATAAAGTTATTATAATGTTTATATATTATTTTCATTAATTAAGTATTGGCAACGACAAATAAACGTTAAAATTTCCACTACAAGGGACCTGATTTTGTTTTATTTGTTAATGTATTTGAAACAAAAATAAAAAAACTTATTTATGATATCATATATATAAAATAAAAAAAAAATAGGTTTAGGTTTGGATAAGTAAGCGAATATAGATATAAATGACTGAAATAAAAGTAATTTTTTATTATTTTCAAAGTTATGAAAAGAATCAGTATGAGAATAGTTGCCGATATCCAAAATACTTCTGATTTTGCCGTTTGATTTTTGTTTACAAAGCCTGCTGTATTTGCTTGCTATAATATATGGTTAAAATAAGGTAAAAAATAACGTCAACAAATTAGGAGCCTTACTTTTAAAGGTCTGTTAAAGAAACCAAATCATCCCTCAGCTTAAAAACAGATATACTTAATCTTACGTAAATGTTTTGCGTGCGGGAAATTGACGATTAGTGGCTAGGCTTTTAACTTTACCAAATAAAACAAACGATGTCAAAACTTCCTTATTTAATATTTCGCAACTTAATTAAAACAGTTGTTCAATACATGTGGGAGATTGCCACTGGGAAAACGGGAGTTAGTGAGGTGATTAATATATATTCATGATGAGATGCATCATGAGTACAAAAGCTACACAGAGCATAAGTGCGTCACGTGGACAACGATACTAGCGACACCTACAAATCGATAGTGGCGCCATACTCGGTGGCGCGCTTAACAGAGTTTTGATGCTGTGTTCTCAGACATCGTCAAATCGTGCGCCAGTCTTGCCACGACCGTCGCGCAATGAACAAGTGTCCCCGAGTTGCCTTCCACCCAATGAACGCCCAAGTAATCTCCTGACCCTGACTCAACCTTGATTACGCCATCATATATGTAGAGCCTGCAATTTTTACTGCTTACAAAAGCAAACAAAACCTGCTGTAGCAATCGAGTAAATAAGTTTTGAAACTCGGAAGAAATAGCAAAGAAAATGTGTGAGTGGCAATCATTACTTACATGTTATCAACCGCTTGACTTTGTTAAAAGTTAAGATAAATAATTTAATATATTAGTAACCTAAAATAAATATATTAACCACCTCGCTAACTCCTGTTTTCTCAGTTAATCAAACTCGTTCCGACTGTTAACCCTTGCACGAAGCCAACATCAATCAATCCGGTTTTCCGCACTTATAATCATATATACTATTTTTTTATCATACCAAGATAATATCATTGGACCTAACTAAGTAAACGTGAAGTTTCAAAGTAGGTTTTTTATGGAAATAACAGGTGTTTCAAAATACAAATCTACATAAAAAAAATTGTAACGTTTATCAAACAATCAAACATATATATATATATATATATATATATATATATATATACATATATATTTATAAATATATCTTTAAATATCTGCAGTAGTCATTACATATTTCCAAGATGCATGACTAGTTTAACCGACACAGCACGGCAATGTAAAGGTAAATCAGACAAATGATATATAACACACTGTCTATAATTGTAAATGAAATGTTAAAATTTTCACTTACCTCTCTCTCCTGACAAGGTGACCTAGAAAACTGCTAACGCTATTTTGCAGTTACGTAACAATCTGGGGTAAAGTGGGCGCCATGAAGACGCGACGCACAGCCGCCCTAACAACGAGGAGACCTTGCTTTGGTACATTTAGGTCAGGAACGAAAACCTGTGACAATTTAATGTAGATTGTCACTGTAATCTACCTAACCTTGATACATTTTTTTTATTTATAAATAAAATTCACCATCGTGAGTTGTAAGTCAAGTTGATAATACTGCGAGTACTTAATCAAATAATATTGATAAACGAGTATATAGGTAGATATGTATTTATTTGTAGATTCCACTAAGATGAATTTTTTACCTACTTTTTTGTTCTAGGGTATAGTTGGGAATTACATAGAATTGACCTGTCTGAAGTTACTAATTTCAGACAAAATTATTTAAAAATACATTTTTGATGAGTCTAGACTTGAATTGATTTCCCTTCTACTAATTTTTTAATATTAATGACTAAAATTACTCCTGAAAATTAATAATCTTGTTGATAGTTTCTTAATGATACTTTTATTAGAAATTTAAAAATCAACGTTTTTTTTACATTTTCTTATAAAGATATATGAAATCTAAAAAAAGAAGAAATAATATCATTTCAAGAACCTATCAACTTGATATTCAGGTAGATATGACACGAACGAACTAGGTCTAGCACACACCCTGTATCTTGTTCAAGCGTGATGTCATGTATAATATTAACGTCTGCCTATTCTGACTTATACTCAGCATAAGAAAAAAATCATACCTTAAAAATTCAGTTTATAATTCAACCTATTTAATTTTCTACAGCATTTTGGGGATTGATCGAAACTAAGATTTACTAAAAAAAAAGAGGTTATGTCATACAGTTCATGTTGTTGAAACCCGATAAAGATATAATACGAAGATAATTAAATTACGATATTTACCGCTAGTCTCTGTGGCTCTTAAAGCAAAGTTTAATTGCAATTTAAATTCATTAATTGTGGTTACCGCATTAACAATTAATTGAATGAATCTATACAAAAATAACCATTGGCCAGCAATGGCTTACCGCTGTGAGCAACGCCGTCACAAGCAACACACTTCGTAGAAGGAATTACGGCAAACCGTAACATGCTTGTTTACACAATAGCTTGTGATTTAATCTGCTTTGCACTTTGCCCGTGAAAACATGTCTGTATTGAAGAGAAGTATATTGTTGTGCAGGGTTGAGCGTGGTCTATTATGGTCTATTGTGTACTGGGAGCTTTAGCCTGATGAAGCCGTGTAGTTGGGTACCGTAAGTTCGACAGTACCTTCAATTTCGATGTTAAGTTTTACTTAGAGTCTAAAATTAGATATGAAATCTTCAGAATTAAAGTTACTTTCACTGGTTTTATTTTATTTGTATTATTTCTGAAGTTCACTCTCAGACGGTAACGGTTGAGTAATATTAGTGATATTAAGACCATTGATCATTTCTGTCACTGCCACAACCCTTTTTGATTGATTTGACAGATTATCGATATTGGTATGAATTTATGATGAATGTTTATTTTCGAATTTCATAAATGTTATTATTAAAATTATAGTGTGATTCTTAGACAAATTATTTATTTGCACAAGTGTATTTTTTAAATCTATAGAGCTTTCGACACATAATTTTTTTAATCATCGTTTTCTTCTAGAGACCACGGCTTGTACCCGGCTGAAAGAAAATTCGAGAACCAAAAGTAAGTGTTATTTCACGTATGTTAATTAAAATCAAGTATGTTTAAATTTTTGACACGCTTTTACATTCGTATATTTAGGATTTAATTAAACTTGAGGTTAAAGATAAATGCTAATGTTAAGCAATAAAAAATTTTTAGCTGTTTTTTAATCTTTTACAGTGTAGGTATTTTCTTCTATCTCAGTGTTTTCTATGAAGAAAAGGTAAGGAATAACCTTACACACATAAAATGCTTTCAAACTGACTGGAAAATCCTTTCATTTCAAATAACAACATGAATTTTCAGAAAAACAGTGTGATATAACTTAAAAGACAGTTAAAATTTACTACTAGATCAAAGTTATTCTGGCGTTTACTAAGAAGGCGTAAGTGCAAAAAAAATTAATAGGGAAATTTATATATTTAAATATTTATCATCACAATTTTATTCCCCTTAAGGAAGTAACCAGTGGCTGAACACACATCAAAATTAAGCCCCGAACGCTTCTACTAACTATTGGTTATTTTTATTTTTTACACCACCAAAATATTAAACAAGCTTACGGCCTTATGTTAAGCAGTCACCGCTTGCAACACCAGGGCGATTAATACACCACCTTTAATATTCAATTCCACATAAAATTTTAACTAAAAGAATAAAAAAACTAAAAATCTAAAACATGAAAGCAATCTCTATTTAGAGATTCAATAAACTATTAATAGGTCGTAAAGTAATATCGATAAAGTTTGTAGACCGTCAGTCAATAAAGAAACATAAACCGAAGCTTGGTTTGATAGTTCCATAAAGGTTCGATTGGAAACAGTTTCAATCCGGAGTGTAAATAATATGTTCATAGTTCCCCAGGTTGAATTAGAACTGTGACAGATTGTAAATAATTAAATTAGATAACTGGAATTTCTAGTACCCTAACAATATCATTGACGTGCCAGTCCCTCGTATATGTTCTACTCATTTATATGACTGCCAAAAATAATATAAACATTATAAAGTTATTATAATGTTTATATATTATTTTCATTAATTAAGTATTGGCAACGACAAATAAACGTTAAAATTTCCACTACAAGGAACCTGATTTTGTTTTATTTATGAATGTTTTTGAAACAAAAATAAAAAAACCTTATTTATATTAAAAAAAAAAACGGGTTGCACTCCGGGAGTGCCGGCAGAAGTGATAACATACTCGCTATTTACTTCCCATCACTTCTTATCCATATTTATTTATTAAAAATAATAACTTTTGTTTATTTACTTTTTTGACGTTGTATATTTGACAGCTCAATCTGTCATAGAATTAAAATCCCATATCCAAAGTCCCTGTACTACTCATAATCGCGAATACTAAAAATAAAAATTATAATAGGCGTGGCATTATGGTTTCCGTCTTACGCATTCCACGATTAGGACACGTGACCTGACGCGAGTTTATCATTTTTTACCCATACCAAAAAAAAGTTTTTTTAAAACCGCTAAAGAAGTTTTCACTTCAAAAATAGGTTTAGGTTTGGATAAGTAAGCGAATATAGATATAAATGACAGAAATAAAAGTAATTTATTATTATTTTCAAAGTTATGAAAAGAATCAGTATGAGAATAGTTGCCGAAATCCAAAATACTTCTGATTTTGCCGTTTGATTTTTGTTTACAAAGCCTGCTGTATTTGCTTGCTATAATATATGGTTAAAATAAGGTAAAAAATAACGTCAACAAATTAGGAGCCTTACTTTTAAAGGTCTGTTAAAGAAACCAAATCATCCCTCAGCTTAAAAACAGATATACTTAATCTTACGTAAATGTTTTGCGTGCGGGAAATTGACGATTAGTGGCTAGGCTTTTAACTTTACCAAATAAAACAAACGATGTCAAAACTTCCTTATTTAATATTTCGCAACTTAATTAAAACAGTTGTTCAATACATGTGGGAGATTGCCACTGGGAAAACAGGAGTTAGTGAGGTGATTAATATATATTCATGATGAGATGCATCATGAGTACAAAAGCTACACAGAGCATAAGTGCGTCACGTGGACAACGATACTAGCGACACCTACAAATCGATAGTGGCGCCATACTCGGTGGCGCGCTTAACAGAGTTTTGATGCTGTGTTCTCAGACATCGTCAAATCGTGCGCCAGTCTTGCCACGACCGTCGCGCAATGAACAAGTGTCCCCAAGTTGCCTTCCACCCAATGAACGCCCAAGTAATCTCCTGACCCTGACTCAACCTTGATTGCGCAATCATATATGTAGAGCCTGCAATTTTACTGCTTACAAAAGCAAACAAAACCTGCTGTAGCAATCGAGTAAATAAGTTTAGAAACTCGGAAGAAATAGCAAAGAAAATGTGTGAGTGGCAATCATTACTTACATGTTATCAACCGCTTGACTTTGTTAAAAGTTAAGATAAATAATTAAATATATTATTAACCTAAAATAAATATATTAACCACCTCGCTTACTCCTGTTTTCTCAGTTATTCAAACTCGTTTCGACTGTTAACCCTTGCCCGAAGCCAACATCAATCAATTCGGTTTTTTCGCACTTATAATCAAATATACTATTTTTTTATCATACCAAGATAACATCATTGGACCTATCTAAGCAAACGTGAAGTTTCAAAGTAGGTTTTTTATGGAAATAACAGGTGTTTCAAAGTACAAATCTACATAAAAAAAATTGTAACGTATAAACGTTACATATATATATATATATATATACATATATATTTATATACATACAAACAATCAAACATATATATATATATATATATACACATATATTTATAAATATATCTTTAAATATCTGCAGTAGTCATTACATATTTAAAAGATGCATGACTAGTTTAACCGACACAGCACGGCAATGTAAAGGTAAATCAGACAAATGATATATGACACACTGTCTATAATTGTAAATGAAATGTTAAAATTTTCACTTACCTCTCTCTCCTGACAAGGTTACCTAGAAAACTGCTAACGCTATTTTGCAGTTACGTAACAATCTGGGGTAAAGTGGGCGCCACGAAGACGCGACGCACAGCCGCCCTAACAACGAGGAGACCTTGCTGTGGTACATTTAGGTCAGGAACGAAAACCTGTGACAATTTAATGTAGATTGTCACTGTTATCTACATACCCAAACTTAATACATTTTTTTTATTTATAAATAAAATGTCAACTTGATTAAGTTGTGGTGGTGAGTTGTAAGTCAAGTTGATAATACTGCGAGTACTTAATCAAATAATATTGATAAACGAGTATATAGGTAGATATGTATTTATTTGTAAATTCCACTAAGATGAATTTTTTACCTACTTTATTGTTCTAGGTTATAGTTGGGAATTACATAGAATTGACCTGTCTGAAGTTAACTAATTTCAGACAAAATTATTTAAAAATACATTTTTGATGAGTCTGGACTTGAATTGATTTCCCTTCTACTATTTTTTTAATATTAATGACTAAAATTACTCCTGAAAATTAATAATCTTGTTGATAGTTTCTTAATGATAGTTTTATTAGAAATTTCAAAATCAACGTTTTTTTTTACATTTTCTTATATAGATATATGAAATCTAAAAAAAGAAGAAATAATATCATTTAAAGAACCTATCAACTTGATATTCAGGTAGATATGACACGAACGAACTAGGTCTAGCACGCACCCTGTATCTTGTTCAAGCGTGATGTCACGTATAATATTAACGTCTGCCTATTCTGACTTCTACTCAGCATAAGAAAAAAATCATACCTAAAAAATCAGTTTATAATTCAACCTATTCACATTATTACAGTAATTTTCTAAAGCATTAGGCAAAAAGAGGTTATGTCATAGAGTTCATGTTGTTAAAACCCGATAAAGATATAAGACGAAGATAATTAAATTACGATATTTACCGCTAGTCTCTGTGGCTCTTAAAGCAAAGTTTAATTGCAATTTAAATTCATTAATTGTGGTTACCGCATTAACAATTAATTAAATGAGTCTATACAAAAATAATCATTGGCCAGCAATGGCTTACCGCTGTGAGCAACGTCGTCACAAGCAACACACTTCGTAGAAGGAATTACGGCAAACCGTAACATGCTTGTTTACACAATAGCTTGTAATTTAATCTGCTTTGCACTTTGCCCGTGAAAACACGTCTGTATTGAAGAGAAATATATTGTTGTGCATGGTTGAGCGTGGTCTATTGTGTACTGGGAGCTTCAGCCTGATGAAGCCGTGTAGTTTGGTACCGTAAGTACGACAGTACCTTCAATTTCGATGTTAAGCTTTACTTAGAGCGCGTTCGTTCTGGGATGCAGAATCATTATTTTCATTACTTTTGCCACCTGTCATCCGTTCGTTTAGCATTGGTATCAAAAGTATCAAAATTTTAGTATCATCTGTGACAAACTGTCATGCGTTCGTTTACGATATTTTTGTTATTTTTGTCACTTTTGCCACCGAAAAATGAAACTTTAGACCCATGTCTGGAGGTGGGGTTTTTGTGTTAATCTGTCAAACTGCCTATACGTATTCATTGTTTATGGTAGTGTGTGTTTGTTTTATCGTAGTGTGTGTACGTCAAGCGTTCGTTTTGCAGGTTTTGTAACCAAAAAATTTGTTAGTAACGTTTCAAAGCTAAACGAACGGTAGGTGTCGGTGGCAAAACTGTCGTTATCAAAAGTGTGAAAAGTATCATTCGTGAGAACTCTTAATCCCAGAACGAACGCGCCCTTAGAGTCGAAAATTAGATATGAAATCTTCAGAATTAAAGTTCCTTTCACTGGTTTTATTTTATTTGTATTATTTCTGAAGTTCACTCTCAGACGGTAACGGTTGAGTAATATTAGTGATATTAAGACCATTGATCATTTCTGTCACTGCCACAACCCTATTTGATTGATTTGACAGATTATCGATATTGGTATGAATTTATGATGAATGTTTATTTTCGAATTTCATAAATGTTATTATTAAAATTATAGTGTGATTCTTAGACAAATTATTTATTTGCACAAGTGTATTTTTTAAATCTATCGAGCTTTCGACACATAATTTTTTTAATCATCGTCTTCTTCTAGAGACCACGGCTTGTACCCGGCTGAAAGAAAACTCGAGAACCAAAAGTAAGTGTTATTTCACGTATGTTAGTTAAAGTCAAGTATGTTTAAATTTTTGACACGCTTTCCTATTCGTATATTAAAGATTCAATTAAACTTGAGGTTAAAGATAAATGCTAATGTTAATAAAAAATTTTTAGCTGTTTTTTGAGCTTTTACAGTGTAGGTATTTTCTTCTATCTCAGTGTTTTCTATGAAGAAAAGGTAAGAAATAACCTTACACACATAAAATGCTTTCAAACTGACTGGAAAATCCAGAAATTTCAAATAACAACACGAATTTTCAGAAAAACAGTGTGATTTAACTTAAAAGACAATTAAAATTTACTACTAGATCAAAATTATTCTGGCGTTTATTAAGAAGGTGTAAGTGCAAAAAAAATTAATAGGGAAATTTATATATTTAAATATTTATCATCACAATTTTAATCCCCTTAAGGAAGTAACCGGTGGCTGAACACACATCAAAATAAAGCCCCGAACACTTCTAATTCTAACTATTGGTTATTATTTTTTATTTTTACACCACCAAAATAGTAAACAAGCTTACGGCCTTATGTTAAGCAGTCACCGCTTGCAACACCAGGGCGATTAATACACCACCTTTAATATTCAATTCCACATCAAGTGAAAAAAATGCAAATATAATGCAAAGACCTCAGATGAATTCCGAAAAAAATGATATTTATTTCAACCTCTATGTTTAAATAAATCGCTTACAAAAGAACTGCTTTTACAAGTGATGAAAAAATCTAAAACTGCCTTCTTGCATACCGCACACCTTTTACTGTAGTCCCCAGAGGAAAACATCCTATTAAACGTCACGATATATATCTGTTATACCGTCAAAAGTACTTTTAAACTAGAACGTAAGTAAATCTATATACACTGTGCCTTAACGTAAGTATGTATGTCTCAAATACTTTAATTAAATAAATAGACTAATACATTTTAGGTCTCATGGGAGTTGAAAGCATATCAAAGAGCTTTTAACGATCAGTTTCGACAGAATAACGTTACAGTACTTTATTCAGTAAAAGCTTTGGCCAAAAAACATGGGAAAATCCCAATACGAATTGCCAATACACATATTGTTTCTTCCGTAATTTTAAATATGCATACATGTACGAGTTGATATGTCGTTTGACCATAAATTACATAACCACAGTTTAGAGTTACTGTTACCTTTTAGGTTAAAGTACACTGATTAATAATAATATTTTATTTATAATCTTCTTCTTATACCGTACGATGACTCTGATTATTAAAACCGCGGTCAACAAAAGAATTTTAAGGTTATGGTATATCCAAACCACATAAACAAAAAATTAAGTAATAAGAATTTGATCGAATTTGTTGCAGTATTGAGTACACTTTTTGTTGTAAAATAAAAATTATTATTTAATAGTTCAAACCTTTATATTTAAGTATATTGTTTAAATTTAAATAAGTAATAATATCATAAACTAATAACTACAAAATGTTAATAATACACAACTTACGACTAATATTAAATAACTTATAAAACAATTTTAAAAAACTAGGCCATTTAGGAAGGGTGCCCATCACGCAGGCAGCGTTCCCTCGCTGAATGACAATGGCGAGCCTTTTAGCGAGAAAGCTTCCCGCCCGAGGGTCCCTTGTTGCCTCCCTAAGGCGCTTGCTGAGCGCCCTGCCTCCAAGGACCTAGTGTCTCGACGCCAAAAGCGACAAATTCGAACTGGGCGCCAAGACAACTATATTTAGATATATTATTACGCTCCCGGATGTAAGCCGCCGCACTGGCTTGCCTGCAGGTGGATGGCAGATAGGACGCCGCTAAAGTATTAGCGCATGTGGCGTCCCATACCAGCGCTCGGCCCATCCGCCATGGTATCAAAGACATCCCGTCCGGGCGCTTGCCGTCGTCCCGAACGATCCGCGGCTCTAAAACTAATGCGCTAATGAGCGCCCTTCTGATGATGTCGTTAAGTGTAGCGTGGCGAGAGTGGCAACCGGCACCCGAAGAGCAGGACAGTCCATGGTGGCCAAGACGATCGACGGTGGCTTCGCAAGAGGCGCAGCAATGGTCTGCGCACACCTCGGCACCTAATCGGAGACCAACGGCTATGCGAATTGTGCAAGGGTCGATAAGGGTGCCGGTGTTGGAGGATGGATAGGCGTGAGGCCATTGTCCTGACTCAGGCCTCGATGCTGCCAATAATAAGTGTCTTCGTATGAGGCTTTCGACAGAAAAAGGTATGGCATGGGTTGACACCATGTTGGCACTTACTTTTATATTCCATCGTATTTCCTGTGTCCTGACAAAAGTTCTGACAGCCAAAGGATTCCTCATTGCAGGAAACCTTAGCGTCCACCGTAACGGAATATTTTTATATATGTTTACTGATTTACAAAAATTACACTCTAATTTCATATACTGTAATTTTAATTTTCAACTTTTATTTCTTTAAATTTTTTTTTAAATGGTACTGATTAAAGCATCAGGCCTTCAAACCAACATTCTAAACAATGAGGCTGCTCTAGGGGCTTATTTTGATCTTTTTAGTGGATTTGAAGTCGGATTAATGTTCTTATTAAGAAAATATTTTATTATTAAGTAGATTTAAATCCTGTCTATAAAGTAATGATTTTATAGATATCTTCTTACTGCAAACTACAATAATTAAGATCAACGTCATCTATTTCAGTCAAACAAATGTCTATGGGCGTTAATTACATGTTCCCGGCATAATTTTTTTTTTTAATATAATACCATATATTAGGCCAACGAGACAGAGAAATTGTGAGACAAGGTGCGCGGCAAAACGAAAGGCGAACTCATCCAACTATCCCATGTCGTCACATAATAATAAACAATCGGATGCTGTCCAGCCAGTCATACATTTTGTCGCGGCACCATGACTTCTCTACGTTGTTAGATTGGACTGAGTGTATAAATTAATTAAATGTTTTGGGCTGTGCTTAAACAATGTATAATCGTAGGGTAAGGGTAGGGTAATCAATGTATAGCATAGGAAAAATATTGATATAAAGATATTTTGCTAACTCGCCCCAACCGACATTCGTTTGTTATAAATGTATACACGTGTAGGAATCATTTATAACTTTACTGTGTGGCTATAAACTGATCCACTTCTATCCAGCTAAATTAACACTGAATGCTAGTTAATGGTCGTGTCGAGGGTTAACGATACTTTGTGAAGGTTTTTTTACAACGAAACAGGTCACTTTACTTGTGTCCTACTTAATGAAGGAAAAACATTTTAGGGAACGGTAGTTTTTTATTAATAATTATGAATTAATTCGTTTGTTCCGTGTAACAAGGGACTGCTGAATGAATTTTGATATTTTTGACGTGACAACGTCTTATAAATTGGTTTGCCGGGTGACACTTCAAGAAACTGCGTTACGCTCCGCTCACGTTATGCGCTCACAATGAGAGCGAGTGAGAGGCACGCGGCATGGTTAGCCCGCCTAAGAGCGAGAGAGACAGACATAAAAAGTAAAAGGCACAAGTTGTCACGTAAAACTTTCGCCCGTATACCGACTTTACAGGCAACCAGTTTTTTTAACTAATTTTACTTTTTCAGTGTCATTTTGTTTTTAAACGATATTAATATGCTTGCCTCAAAGGTAAAAAGGTTCTTTATTATAAAACAAATTTAATAAAAACTAGCGATAACATGATTCTATAAAATTTTCTCAATAATATACTTTCAAACTGAGCATAAACTGTAGTAAAAACTACTTCAGATTAGGTCATAGAGCTGTTTACAATAAAGGAACTAAATACAAAACTACTGCCACTAACTAGTACTTAAGTGTTTTCAGCTTACCTTACTTAGCTTAGCGTACCTACTTATGTTTGCCTATTGCCATAGCATAAACATAGTACCAAAATTAAGTAAGAGGTTAGCTTATTCCTGCAGGGTGGTCAGAGATGTTACAAACGTATGCCCCTAACATCCACATTGCATAATTGTAATATGGGTACATTTTTCTTAGTACGTATGTATTATATAAATACACCTAGAAGACAAACCCAAATGTTGATCACATAAATGTTTGTCCTGTGCCGAACCCACATCCCTAGGTTTAGCAGACAATTCTTAACCCACTGAGCCACTGAATCTGTCATTGTTTGTTACAAAATGCACTTACCTACTACCTAGTTTTGCGAAAAGCCGTATAAAACTAAACAAAATTAACAAGGTTAAATTGAGCTTATTTGCGGCTTCAAGGAAGAGAAGAGCTTATTCCCTGGAGTGTCTACGAATAAGTAATTTAGTAGCTAGTTTTCTTATAGACAATAGCAAAACATATAAACAACGTTAAAGTGTAGTTTACGACCCGATCGATTTACACGTAAAGTATCTAACGAATCCAACTGGAAAGTAGATATCGTAAATTTCCAAGCAAAATTAATAGTTTCAAGAGTGCAGATTTTTACTGATTTCATTTCAATGTTGCTCGGACTCTTATATTTTCTCTACTAATATAAGACTGTAACGGGTAAGTATCTGTAGGTACATTGAATATCTGGCTAAAAAAAATCCGGCAAAGTGCGAGTCAGACTCGTGCACCGAGGGTTCCGTACCTACCACCAATTATGTAATTTACTAACACAAACAAAAACAAATCAGTTTGCTGCTAAGCGGTCACCCATCCAATTATTGACTTGGTTGGTAAACTTTAAATATCGTTTCCAAGAAACAAATGTGTTACTGTTTCGGTTTTTAATAGCTAGATGGCACTGTTCCTGTAAAGATGGTAAAAGTTTATCTTAAATGTATTACATTTGCTTTCCGTTGCTCTTATTCAAGGAACATAAGATTAGGTCTAAGTCCTAAGTTCTTAATGGAGTATAACAGAATAATCCAAATTACTTAATGTATCTTTGTATCATTCAACTTTATTATCGTAGTGCTTAAAAAGTTATAACCTTTGCTTTCAAACAAGATTAAAGTACAGAATATATAAAACAGTCTTAAAATTTGACAAATAAAACTGATTTAAAAATCTTACTTGAAAATTGACCTTGTAAGTTTACAGTCCTCAAATTTGGAAAATGGTTATTTTCTATCCTACTAAAAATTCGAAATTCTTTGAATATGAAGTTAAAGTGTTCTCATCCAGGTATGAACAAATTAAAAAAAAAAAACGGGTTGCACTCCGGGAGTGCCGGCAAAAGTGAAAACATACTCGCTATTTACTTCCCATCACTTCTTATCCATATTTATTTATTAAAAATAATAACTTTTGTTTATTTACTTTTTTGAAGTTGTATATTTGACAGCTCAATCTGTCATAGAATTAAAATCCCATGTCCAACCTCCCTGTACTACTCATAATCGCCATATACTAAAAATAAAAACTAACGTAATGTAAATAAAGGTCACGTGTCCTAACGCGAGTGACATCTTACGAATTTTCGATCAGGACACGTGACCTGACGCGATATTATCAGTCTAGTGATCTATTTATAAACAAACAAACAAACAAACAAACGAACGAACGAACGAACGAACGAACGAACGAACGAACGAACGAACGAACGAACGAACGAACGAACGAACGAACGAACGAACGAACGAACGAGCGAACGAACGAACGAACGAACAAACAAACAAACAAACAAACTCCCTGTACTACTCATAATCGCGAATACTAAAAATAAAAATTATAATAGGCGTGGCATTATGGTTTCCGTCTTACGCTTTCCACGATTAGGACACGTGACCTGACGCGAGTTTATCATTTTTTACCCATACCAAAAAAAGTGCACAGCGCCGCTAAAGAAGTTTTCACTTCAAAAAAACCTAAAAATGTAGAGATGTTTATTCTTTTAAATTTTATATGCTATCTAAACACCAAGTTTAGACTTTAGGCATAAAATTTCAGTTTTCAACTTTTTACCATCTTATAAGAAAATATAAAAAGTCAAATTTAATTGAATGTTATAAAGTTGCGCATTAAAAATCTCTGTCTTTTCTTAAGCGCTTCCCGCACTAGAGTGCAAGATAAAGCTAATACTTACATTCTGCTCACGCCCTCATTACACACGGCACGGCTTACCTTCAGCTCTTTTATCATTTAAAGCTACGTGCTCGCAAAAGCAAAAACCTAATTCTTAGTATTTTTTTAAATATGTATATTTTTTAAGTCTATTTATAAATATATTCTATTTCCAACACTTCTTCATTATGTCCTTAAAAGAAAACCGTTAATACATAGAAAATCAGTTTAAGACATGTATAATATCAAACTGTCAGTGAGTGATGGCAAAGAGTCTTGATACCGTCTCGCGTACCGAGGGGCGAAAGTTAGAACCCGGCGTGTACCAATGAGTATTTTTCTTAATTTCTTAAGTAGTATATATTGATTATTCACTTTACTTGCTTTTCGGTAAAGGAAAACATTGTAATGACCAATATAGTTATTAATATTTATAAAAATGTCATAAAAAATCATCACATCATTTATTATATATTATAATTGTGAACATGTATGGATAAATAGATGGCTGTTTATTACATAATCACACTTCAACCACTAAACGGACGAATCTTGGCACACATATAGGTTAAGTCTTGGAATATGACATACTTAGGCTACTTTTTCTCTCGAAAAATGTATAACCGAGCTTCAACGAACTATAGCTAAAGCTATAGCTTTCCATAGCAAACTTCATTAGTATAATTAAGGAGTTCGACGCCGATAACCGAATCTAAGGCTGGCGGAACCGCTGGCAAAATTTAGTTTTAATAATATTGAAAACTGAAAACCTTCTCCAATATATTTTTCATTTCAATCAATTTAATCACAATAGACAATGTCATAAAGTCATATGTGTTATTTTATTACCTCTGTGTGTTAAATATAGGAAAAAAGGAAAACTTCTTTTACGGCGTTAACGATACGAGTCTCTTACTTAAATTGTATCTAATAAATAAAAGCCATACCCCATCGTTATCAATGCGGCGATATGATTGATCCCCTCGGTCACCATGGCTTATCATGTGTTCAAAGTGCAGGCAGAATGTTTCGACACAGCAGCCTCAGTGACATTATACGTCGAGCTCTAGTGAGTATCAACACTCCTGCCATTTTAGAGCCTGTTGGTATATTTAGAGATGATGGTAGGAAGCCCAATGGCATGAGTCTTGTGCCTTGGAAGATAGGTCGACCATTAGTTTGGGATGCCACGTGCGTCGATACCCTTGCCCCGACTTATCTTCCTGGTACAGCTTCTGTGGCGGGAGCTGCTGCCGCTTCTGCTGAAAACCGCAGCCGTAGAAAATACACTAATATAAATAATAGTTATTTTTTTTAGCCGTTTGCGGTTGAAACCTTGGGGCCATGGTCGCCGGGGACTCATCTTTTGTTTAAAGCTATTTCTAAGCGTTTGGTCGATGTATCTCACGATAGAAGGGCTGGCAGTTATTTCGCTCAAAGAATTTCAATTGCAATTCAACGAGGAAATACTGCCAGCCTTTTAGGTACACTGCCCCATCAGGTCAACTTTGAACAGGTTTTTTATTTGTAGTTTTTATTTTAGTTAATAATTAATTTTTAATTTAATTTTAATTTTATAATTTCTTCACTTTGTTGAGTATTTTTAGTTGTTAAATAAATAATTACAATATTATAATTTAAAAAAATAAAATAATAGCAAACTAACTTAATATATGTTAATACTGTTACAGACAAATGCACGGGCATGGACACGTCCAAGGCGTAGTAGCAGGGTATCCCAGTTTTTGGTTTTTGAAAACTACATAAAAACATATAAGAAAAATCGTAGATTGTGCGTTAATTTGACTGTAAAATAACTATAATTCTACACTGCTATTCCCTACATAGAAACGCAGACACTGCTCCAGGAATGTTACACAAGAGTACGTGCAACCAGCGTTCATGATACATCTAACAGGGACTCGGTATCTCCTTTCTCTCCTCTTCTCTTTCTTAAAATCCTCCTTTTTTAGAATTCTTATAAATATCCTACAGTAACATAAAGACATTAAAGTTAAAAACTGTAACTAACCAAAATTTTATTTTTGTTCAATTATATTTCAATTCGATTCAACTATCTTTTCCACTATAAATCAAGTAATCTGTTTGTTATAAATAACACTTACACTATACATGACTAATACATGGTAATATAATTAACATTTTTAAATCCAGTTTACTCATTTTAATAACTTATACCCTTTAACATACATTTCATTACAATTCTTGTATAAATAAGTGTAATATTATATTTATTTTCCCCTTGCGAAAGAGGTAAGCGAGTCCCTTTTGTGTCAGCTGTGTAATGTTGAATGACATCAATAAGATACGTGATTCCGTATTATTGTAAGAACTGGAACATTCTAAATCCTATTTATCTCCTCTGTATAAATGTGACTCGTGATAATCCTTATCTCCTTTCAGTTATTTAATGTCGCACGACATCTTAATAATAACATAATTGAACAACTCGACATCTTGGTCTATTTTTAGTTGTACCTTTTCCAAATTGTCATTTTGCTGACACGGTTTCGTGATTGGGGCCGATTGTTGCCTTTGGTTTGATGATGGTGGTGTTGTGGTGAAGTTGGCATCGTCCACATAAGGAGGGAGGGAGGGAGGTGCACTCCTACATGTGGATGATGTACTTCTGCACGTGAGTGCTACTGAATTGTTTTTAGCGGATTTGCAAGGTAATAATAATTTAACATAATAATGAATTCCCGCAAAGTAACGCCTGATTCTATCAATAATGATATGCCTTCTTTAAAAATATGGAGTACTGCTGCCATCTCTGAGCGGATACCATCTTGGCCCTTTTGACTCGGTTCAACGACGGGCTGTGAGGATTGTTGACGATTCCAAACTCACTTGCGGTACCGAGCCCTTAAGTCTGAGGAGAGACTTTGCCTCCCTGTGTGTGTTCTACCGCTTGCGCAATGGGTTGTGTTCTGAAGAATTGTTCGAAATGATGCCCAAAACTACTTTCTACCATCACACCGCTCGCCAACGGAAATGGTCGCATACAGTACGGTTTCAGAGAAACTTCCTCCCGCGAACGCTTAAGTTGTGCTATGAACTCCCTGCCAAGGTTTTCTCCAAGGACTACAGCATGAGGTTCTTCAAGAAACAACCCTTCAGATTTCTGAAGGGTCGGCAACGCGCGAGTGATACCCCTGGTGTTGCAAGCGTGCATAGGCTGCAGTGACCGCTTACCATCAGGCGGACCGTATGCTTGTTTGCGACCTTAGTGGTAAAAAAAAGCTGGTCTTGAGTCTTACTTGTAGAAATATAATAAGTTGTATAATTACTTGCATTAAGTTGTTCTTGGTTCTTGAATAGTGCAGAAACGACAACTTCGTGTTAACTTGGTTTATTTAAGAGTTCATAGTTTGTAGTGCTCAATGACAATTTCGGAGCCAAATGGCTTATTATGAGCCTTTTAAATTTCGTTTATCTGCCCGTCTGTTCGTTCTTCCGTATGGTACATTTGCATCGATTCTGATGAAATTTAACAAGAATATGTGTTGTGTGAAGTGCCATACAGATTTTTATTAAATTTGAAGAAAATTCAATTAAATAAAAGTATTTTTTTTTTTTTTTCTGAGCTGACTATGCAGTTGGCTGTTGCAGCCATTACTGCTTCACCGGACTTTTGGGGCGAGACTCTGAAGGAGCCTCAGCCCATATAGCGCCCAACGCTCAAGGGCTCCCCGCGGGGGAAGCCTCGGCTTGGGTTGTCGCTCTCGGGGGCGTCCCTTCGACCGGCGTGAGTCTCGAACCCGAAGGTGAGTCAGCGCCAGGAGGGGAGTTCCCCGTTACGCGGGTGCGGTTGCGATTGAGTGGGGGCGAGAAGCGCCCCGGCACTCTTTGATACCTAGTGTATCCTTGTGGGCGCCGACGAACCCGGGGACGTCGGCGTCGTGTTTGGAGGGAGGCCCTATTCGGGGAGGTCGTAGAGACTAATCTCGCTATCCGGACAGCGAGATTGTCATCTGGGGACGTTAGTACGTGCCGAGGCCGCCTAACAATAGTTTTACGACCGTGACCGGGTCGATCGGGGGGACGATACGTTGTGGATTGCACAATTAAACGATTCGGGTGATTTTGCGTACGCTCGAAAAAGCGGACTGCCAAGTCTTTAAAGTATTGGGGAATCGTGGGAAGTTTGAAGACTCTGTGTAGGTCCGCGTTGCGAACGTACCAAGAGGCTCCAGAGGCCGCTCTGAGAAAGCGGTTTTGGAGGGTCTGGAGTTTGTGGAGATTACGCTTGGACAGCGCAAAGACTACGCTAGCATAAGCTAGTATGGGGCGGATACAAGTTGTGTAAAGATTTAGCTTATTTCTAAGCGACATCTTACTATACTTGCCTATCATGGGATAGAGACGGCCGAGGACAAAAGCAGCTCGGTCTCTGACTATTTTGGTGTGAGCTTGGAAGTTCAAACGACTATCCATGGTCACACCGAGATATTTGGTCTTATTTTGCCAGGGAATGGCACGACCGAAAAGAGAAAGGGCAGAAGGCCGCGGAGGGCGGCCTAGGGTAAAAAGAACGGCAGAGCTTTTGTCGGGATTCACCTCGATTCTCCATTTCCGAAACCACTCGCCTAGGGCGGTGATAGCGGGTTGGAGTCTCTCAGTGATTCGACTCACTTGCCTATCTGTGGTATAGAGAGCGGTATCGTCCGCAAAGAGGGCTAGATTGGTACCTATCGTTTTAGGGATATCGTTTGTGTACAGAAGGTACAAGATGGGGGCGAGCACGGACCCTTGTGGGACTCCTGCTTCAATGGGGCGGGGGGAAGAGAGAGTGCCTTCGACTTTGTAGCGAAAGCTACGATTCGACAAATAGTCTCGTATGATGAGCACGAGACGATCTGGCAACTGAAAGTTGTACAGTTTAAAAATTAAACCGTTGTGCCAGACTTTGTCGAAAGCTTTCGCTACATCGAAGAAGACAGCGCCCGTGTGACGGGTCTTACCTAACGCTGGCTGAAAGCCAGTGAGAATATGTTCCGTTATGCGGAGGACTTGATGGACGCATGAGTGTTTGGCACGGAAGCCGAACTGCTCGTCTATTAAAATGCCTCTGGAGACTATAGCGTTCCGTAGGCGGGCGAGAAGGAGGCGTTCATAGAGTTTACCAAGGGCCTTTAGTAAACTTATGGGGCGATAGGAGGACGGCTCGGTACGAGCTTTACCTGGCTTATGGATGCCTATAACAATTGCATCTTTCCATTGAGATGGAAAGATGCAATGTTCCATAGCAGCGTTAAAGATCGCTACTAGGAGGCAGACAAGGGGCAGAGTGAGGCGCTTTAGGATATCGTTAGAGATACCGTCCGCACCGGGGGACTTACGGGGGCGTAGGTCTTTGATGACCTGTACGACTTCGTCGACAGTGACAGGGGGCAGGGGGTCTTGTGGAGGCAGAGAAGTTCTGCGCTCCACTTCGCCGTCTACCTCGCGCACGTGGTCGGGATCGAAGGGCTGTGTGCTTAAGGCACATTGGGCTTGGGGGCTAGACGCTAGGCAATCCGCTTTTTCGTCGTCGTTGAACGCGGGAACGTTGTTGGGACGAGATAACGGAGGGAGAGAGTTTGCGGTTTCGGACTTTAGAGCTCTGGCTAAGTGCCAATAAGCTTGGTGAGAAGGAGAAATGTTCTCCATAAGATCACCGAAACGTTGGGCGTGAAGCTCAGCTACAGCGGTTCTTACACGGCGGTGTAAGTCGTTGAAGCGAGCTTTATTATCGATAGTGGGAGCGCGATCGCGAGCGCGGCGGGCCGCGTTACGCTCAGTCATTAGCGACCTGATGTGCTGAGGCAGGATTAGGTGGTGATAATCACCAACCGGCACCTGTCGTGAGCACTCGCCAACGGTGGCGGTCAGGTGGCTAGTGAGTGAGTCGATAGCTACGCTAAGATCGGTCGCGGAAGAGATTACGTTGGGAACGCGGTCTAGATGTGGCGAGCTGGGATTTTCGAGCAATTGCCCAAATTTATCCCAGTCCGTCACGGTTCTAGTGTCGGGAGGAGAGTCCGAAGGGAAACCTAATCGGAGGACGACAGGGCGGTGGTCCGAGTCAAGTTCGTCAAGCACCTCTATAGAGCGAAAGCTTAGCCTTACATTCTTTAGAAGTGCTATGTCGAGTACGTCGGGGTTATCCCGAGTATTGTGGGGAAAGTAGGTGGGCGTCATGGGAGCGATGATGTCAAAGTTTAGTCTGTCAACTAAATCGTCGAGGAGTCTGCCTCTTTGTGAAGTTACAGAAGAGTTCCAGCGGCGATGCTTGCAATTTAGGTCGCCGGCAAGAATGACGGCGTCGCCTAAACTTAAGAGCGACTAAAGGTCGCTCTCGAGCAAGTCTTTTAGGGGGTTCTTTTATAAACCGATGCAATGATGATCGGCTGATGGCCGGTCATCGCTAGGCGGCAGACGGATGCTTTTAAATTCGTAAGCGGTGGAGGATCGATAGGGGAGCAGTGCAGGGAGCGCCTGTAATAGATGAGAGTGCCTCCGAGATTGGAGGCAGTTCTATCATTACGGACGGTGCGATAGTTCGCGATCGAAGGGGTACGGACAGCGGGCTTTAGGAACGTTTCCTGGATGAGGAAGACGTCCGGTTTTTGGGACGAGAGGAATTGCGATAATTCCTCTCTTTGGTTGCGGAGACCGTTGGCGTTAAAATAGCCTATGGAGACGGACCGGGGTTTTTCGCGCGCGGTTGTGCAATCCATTTTGGTTTTAAGGTTTTGGAGTTACCCTGCGGAGGGCGGCGAAGAAGTCGCGATGCTTAGCCATGAAGCTGAGCATTTGATGGGGATTGGTGAACTGTACGTAATCGGCGTACACGATCTCGAAATAGGCAGGGTCGCAGACCCAAGAAATTTCGGAGAGAATGTCGAAATGCTGCTGCTCGGCCGTCTGAGCGGCGTTGCGGGGCAGCGCGAGAGAGGGGCGCGGGGGGGCAAGGCGCGTTTGCGCGAGAGGTGCGGGAGCACTTCTCATAGGCGCTGGACGCGGGATGTCCCGGGACATGAGAGGGGCGGGGTAGGGAATACCCGTAACTGAGACGGGCCCGGGGAGAGCAGACAAAAGTTTGTCTGTCTCATTAGATTTGGACGCTACTAGCGCTGGAGGACGGCTCCAGGCGTTGACAGCAGGGAGGGGAGCAGGCACGAGCGGAGCCTGTTGGCGGGGGGCGGAGGGGCGCGATTTACCCTGTTTGGGTTTACGCGAGCTCTGTTTGGGAGCTTTGGGGCACCCGCGGTAATTCGCTGGGTGGCCTTCGCTCCCACAGAGTACGCAAGCGACCGGGTCGGATGCGTTAGAGCGATCGCGATCACAGTCCGGAGTGGCGTGATCGCGTAAACATTTGACGCAGCGCGGTCTGCGTCTGCAGTTGCGCTGCGCGTGGCCATATAGCTGGCATCGGTGGCATTGACTCGGGTTCGACCGCTTGTGCGGAGTCTCGACCCTGATGCCTTTAAGGCTGCAAACATCTTTAATGTTAAAGATGGCTTTGCCTTCTTTTGTCAGGTCTAGTACTACGAGCACCATGTCGTAGCACTCTGACTTATTTCGGCCATTGTACATACGATGTACTTCCCGTACGGGGAGGCCTTGGACGATTAAGTCGTCCTGGACAGTCTTGGTGGAGAATTCCCTAGGGACTCCCCTTATGACTGCCCTTAAAACGCGTTCCTCGGCCAATGAGTACGTGTGGTACTCATATTTTTGAGCCGTGAGGAAGGCCGTCAGATTTCGGAAATCTGACGGTGTCGGGACCTGCACTTTGATGCCGCGCTCGGCATCATTTCGGGCGTGCGTATAATTTATCCGCTTGGCCTTCATAGCGTTTGCTATATTTGGCCAGGCCCCTTTGTCTTTGATGACAATGGGCGGCGGAGATTTTTCCTTCCGTCCCGAAGTGGGACAGTCGGACTGCGAAGAGGTGGCGGCGGGGGGGGTTGTGTCCATGGCGGCTAGCTCAGGGCTGGCCGCCGAGGTGGACGGAGAGGGGGAAGCGCTAGGCGCTTTGAGGCGTTTAGCCTCAGAGTCGGAGGGAGGAGGAGTAGAAGACTCCAGAGCGGATGCCGCCGAAGCCTTTTTAGACTTGGCGGACTTCTTCCGCTTTTTACCCTTTTTGGTTCCCAGACCAACCACTTTGAACCGAGAAAGGGTCTCATCGGCTACCGGAGTGGGAGGGCGAACGGGCGCAGGGGCCCGAAGAGCGCGGCGAGCGAGACGCGGGTCGCGATTGCGGGGTTCGCGGGGTTCGCGGGAGAGAGAGCGCGAACGATTGCGCGAGCGAGAGCGCGGAGTCGAACGCGATGAGACGGACGGGGATAAAAGTAAACGCTTTTAACATGGCACTTACATGTGATGTAAAGACATAGCTGTGACGCAGCAATTAATGTTGCACATAAATAACTTAGACGTGTGTGGATGCGCGACGTTCAGTGTTGTTGTTAGAATAAGTGGTTTTGTAAGCGTTTGCAAATTTTAAATCTTTTCATATATATAATCTTCTATAAATTACATCACACTAATATTATAGAGGCAATAGTTTGTGACTGTGTTTGCATGAAATTTGGTATGAAGGTAGCCGAGACCGTGGATAAATTTATACAAAGGCTACTTTTTATCGTGAAAAAGTTCCCGCGGGAATACCTATAAAGGAACAATAGTTGCAGCTATAGTATACTTTATGAGTATAATTAAGGAGTTCCGAGCCGAGAACCGAATAAAGGTTAGGCGGAGCCGCTGGCAAAATCTAGTACTTTCCATAAAAGCATATAGGCAGAGTTTTACATAATTTAATTAGATTTGCTTTAAAAAGGGTTTTTATTACTTCAATATTTTTTTTAAAGAGTTATTGCTCCGTTGCATTCTTGTCAAACATATGTCAACAATGTTTGACTTTTGAACAGTTGAATTTATCATAGATATATTAAAAAAAAATTATCAATATTATTTGAAAGATAATTGCCTAGTTTCTTTCTCGCTAGTTTCAGTTGACTAGAAAAGAACATGGCCATTCCAAACTAGTTATAAAGTCCAGAGATTATTTGTTGATAGCTATTTAGTATAGGGGTAAAATAACATTGCCAGTTTCAGCCTTTTCAGCTACCGTGTGCAACATCAGACATAGCTGTGACGCAGCAATTAATGTCTCTCATAAATAATTGAGACGTGAGTTGATGCGCGACGTTCAGTGTTGGTTTTGGAATTAGTAGTTTTAAAAGCATTTACAAATTGTAAATCGTTTCACTTGGCTCTTTCAGTTAATCTTTGACTTCATGTTTAAAGATGTTTTGATTTAAAGCAATATAACAAATGAAAGCATAAGATCAGATGTTTTGTTTTACTAATTCAAACAGAAGTCAATATAATTTGCGAAATAAAGGGTTAAAATCGTATCTTATGTATCATAATATATCGTTATATACAAATAACAACATATTATGATACATAAAATACGATTTTATTTATTTGGGTATGTAATTTAATGTTGTATACTAAAACTTATATCAAGGATGTTAAATTTTTAATTAATGAACAAAAGACAAAATTCTTAGACATCTTTTTAAAACGATTAATAACAGGGTTTCCTAGTATCTCGTCTTAGTAGAAAAAACAATCCAAACCGTGTTTTTTTTCTATTTCGTAGCTGGTAAATAAGGATAAAATGACAGTGCCAGTTTCAGCCTGTGTAGCTACAGCGTGTAACATTAGACATACTCGTTGGTGTGACGCAGCAATTAAAGTCGCTCATAAATAACTGAGACGGGAGTTGATGCGCGACGTTCAGTGTTGGTGTTGGGATTAGTGGTTTTGCAAGCGTTTAAAAATTATATCTCTTTTCATTTAGCTCTTTTACTTTATCTTTGTCTGCATATTTAAATTTAAGATTCATGTTTAAAATATTACATATGATCAGGGCAGATATTTTATATACTTATTTAAATAGAAGTCAATATAAATTGCGATATAAAGGGTTTGTATAGTTCAACATATTATTATAAACAACACATCTTAAAGAAATAGGTGATACACCTTTGGTTGTCTGGTTTTGGTTGGATTTGGATGTATGGTGGTGTGGCCCACGAGTACGTACGTGTATGTGTGTATCTACATATTTAGTAAGATGTTGTGTATTTAATGGCAGATTGGTAACAGTTGTAAATTCAGAAGTTTCTTGTCACGTCTTCTCCCCTGAGGCTAGTTTCCGAAGTGATGGTAGTTTAAATGATGTGTATTAGTTGCCAGCCTGTTGTGTGGGATCTGGGCCACTTTCGGGTATGTGATGTCTGTTTGAATGTGTGTGTGCATATATGTATCTTTGCGTGTTTGTGTGATGCACCTGCTCGCGTGCGAAGCCCTGTCGCTATCGCGCGGCTAAACAAGGATAGCAACAGATAGGACTTATCTAAGTTAATTTACGTTTAGTTTTATTTTATATGTCTTTTATACGCATTTGTTTATTTATATATATATTTCTGTGTGTGTAAATATGAATATGTGCATATATGTGTATTTTATTATATCTTTTAATATGTATATGAATACCTTTTTATTTATTTATTTATATGTTATATGTAATCTGAAAATCTTTTTTAAATTTTGAAGTACGGAATTCTAAAAATTAGCTTAAAGTCAGCATCTTTCTTTTTAGTTTTCTATTACGTAAAAATATGGCATAAGTTTAGGGGTTTGAAATTTTAAACAAAAAATTTAACCAAATTCAATGAAAAATTAAAAAATAAGCCCCCAAACCTGACATTATACGTTACTGAACAAAGAACTACGTTTTTTCGCTTTGCTGTCGGATACCAATAGACTATTTATTAATCATTTTTACTGTAAATTTGGGCATTCGACCTCAAACCGTCGAAGTCATGTCATCTTTAACTTATTTTTTATTTTTAAATTGTATTTAGGGTTCCGTACCTCAAAAGTAAAAACCAGAACCCTTAAAGGATCTGTCCGTCTGTCAAGACCCTTTTTCTCAGGAACGCGTGAAGGTATCAAGCTAAAATATATATGAAATACTAAAGTCTACTGTCCCTTAGAGCTGTAAAAAAATCAAACTTCTAAGCAAACGCAATCAAAAGATACAGCCATTTATGCCGCAAACTTTTCGAAACTCGTAAGGGAATCAAAACCTACAGGTTACTTCCCGTGAACTCAGAATCTTGAAATTTGGAACGAAGCAACGTCTGATAGTACTATCTATATAAAGGGAAAATTGCAAAAACCGTAAATTTTTAGTAACATCATATAATAAAAATATTTTTAATAATATACAACAACATATAATAAGTTTGCACGGAACCCTCGACGCGCGAGCCAAACTCGCACTGGGCCGGCTTTTTTGTTTAAATTGGTTTAATTTTATCTTAATTTTAACATGCCACGGGCATCATCAAATGATGAAACTAAACCATAAAGAGTTCCGTTTCTGGTGTTTGGCAACGGGATCCTAAACCCATCACACAAGAGAATGGACAATTGGCAAATACGAAAAAGCTACAAGTACTTTACCATTTGATGACATACATACATGACAAATGTTCGGTTCAAACTCCACCTAAAATTGTCAAACTAACAGACATTACGATACACATTTTCTAACCTAACTTGTGGTTTCCTATTCCGATCCTTACTACATAACTATTCTGGAAGCGTCCCTTTCCATATTATATGTTGCAATCGTTAAATTTAGTTCACAAACAACACAGTTATTCGGGAACATACATAAAACAAACATTGCGACGAAATGATAACCTCCTTCTTAATTTGAAGTCGGTAAAAATAATATTTTTTATTTTTTGGCTATGTCTTTATGTCATTTTAGGCCCCTCCTAAATGTGAAAATTAATATTTTTGCATGAAAAATAGTAATAAACAACATCTTCGGTCTATGGGTTTCTCTGGCTTATATATAGGTAGGTTGCTTTTGAATTAAGCGATAATGCATCATGTTGGGATTCGTAATTTTCACACTACGATCTCTCGGTTCCTATGTTCTCAGATGATGTTTTTTCGCATAGAAAAACTACACTTCATGCACGTCGTTTCAGGAGTCAGTAAGAATCCAGCTCAGTTGGGCAGCGATCGGGAAATTACGCAACATATTTTCGTCCAAAATACCTGCGTGCCTAAAGACGAAAGTCTACAATCAATGTGTGTTGCCAGTGATGACTTATGGTTCAGAAACGTGTTCTCTAACTGTTCATCCCTTAAAAAATTTAAGCGTAGCCCAGCAAGCGATGCTTGGTGTTTCTTTGCGCTATAAAATCCGAAACTAGGAAATTCGCAGAAAAACCAAAGCTACCGACATAGATCAAATAGTTAGCAAGCTGAAGTGGCTATGGGCAGGCCACATCGCTTGACGAACTGATAACCAATAGGGAAGGAAGATTTGCGAGTGGCGATCACGGATCAATAGACGGAGCGTGGGACGACCTCCTATCAGGTGGGCAGACGACCTGGTCAGACCCACAGGGTGTCGGTGGCCGCGGGTAGCTCCAGGCCCGCTGGTTTACAGACATATGGGGCAGGCCTAAGTTCAGCAATGGACGTCTTCCGGTTGAAACGACGGCGCACGTTGTATCTTACGTCGGATCTACGAGCTGTTGACAGACACACATCAGGATGGGGCGATAAAGATCGAAATCCGCAACACGTGGGGGCCAAGAGAATGACCAGCAAAAATGAGACGCATATCATCCTGCTTCTCGGTCACTAGCGCTAATTTATAGGCACAATCCACTTTCTTCAATAACTCACAAGAATTCGCGTGTTTTGTGTATAGAATTTTTTTTCAGTTTTGGTGCATGAGAAAATACACGGGATATCTTCACGCAACCTGATCATTCGCGACTTTTTTCAGAACCCTATCCCTATCGTGCATCAACGGAGCAAAATTATGATAGACAACCAACAGTACGCGTGCAAGCGCAGCGTATAATATAGACACACAAACATATACCTATATACCTAAAAAGGAAATTTGTAGTGGCTTAGTAGGTACACATACACGATTGTATGACAGCAAATTTTTGACGGTAGTAGAGTATGTGATCGTCATTTCGGACACATGATGGTTACTCTAGATCGGGGAACAGAACAGTTTCTTTTTGTCGGACCTTTTAAACTATCCCACATACCTATGTATACGCTTATAACTAGCTTTTGCCCGTGGCTCCACTCGAGTTTAATTCGGTAATCGGCGTGCAATTTCACAACGAGTATTTGATTATAGCAAGAAAGCTTGCTATAACTTCTTGCTAATATATCAAACTATAACTGCAGATATAGTTAGTCAACGTGAAATTCGTATTTAATTATTTCTGCGGGAACTTTTTCAAGCTAATGTTTTTCTCCGTCCCTTTTACAATCTCCGTGTTGAAACTTAGCTCGATCTTAAGTATATTGCTAAGGCTTAAGGTGAGTAATTATTCAATATCTTAAATCCCAAAAAACCTTTATCAAACACCTTTAACGTCATGAAATAAAATCAATATGTTTTAAAGCAATAAGCCAAATCCCTTTTCTTTCTTATCTTTTTAATTTGTCTCTATTTGTGATACATAATGTTATCTTTTCTGCCGGTAAATAACTTATTTCTTGCTTTAAAACAATGTTGAACTTTAACAAAGGGAATGAAACAAAATGCCTGTTTCAACTTCCATATCAAATATTTCAACTAAATGCAGTTTACCCCAGTAAACGTTTTGCAGTACGAATTCTAGTTATTCCAAGCATTTGATAAACGTTTAGTAGTTGGTTTTAGTATGTTGAAGCTGCTGTTAGCACTGTACTGTACAACGCAGATAATTTTTTCAAAAGACTACTTTTCATATAGTTTGTTTTATGGAAGTAATTGAAATTATCATTAAAATTGTTGGTTTTATTTTATAGATATACTACCATTTTGCGACTTCGTCCGTGTGCATTTTTCAAGAAAACACAGCTTTTAACTGTTTTTGGTTTTACCTAGCAAAAAAATCGAAATTTTCATAAAGAAAATTTATTCACTTTTTTGCACCATAAGGGATGATTTTCAAAAAACGGTCAAACACTATATAATATTTTCCACTGAAGACTAAATACCAATTTTTAAGTTTTTAGCTTCAAAAATAAAGGATTTTCATACAAACTTCCAACCCCCATTTTACCCTCTTAAGACATTTCAAAAAGAAATCCCAAACTCACATAAGAATCCCCTATGCCGAATTTTAGACGCAGTTTGCAATATGTTATTAAATCTATCAGTCAGTCAGTTTCTTATTTAATATATATATAGAAGATAATACATACATACAGTTATCATAACATATAAATAATATAAAACAATTTGTTTAAATATTGTGCCTTATTTCAGGAGTCCTCAGACAAAAAAATTACAAAGTACTATAATAGTTAATTCATCGATAACGAACAGTTTTGCTAATTTTTATGTTTACGAGAAAAACAAGCACTTTATTAATGGTTGACTAATCAAAGTTGGTAAATATTTCACAATTTTGTATTAATTAAAGTACTAAAATAAGAAAGCTAAAAGTTTTTTTTTTGGTTCTATGATTGAACACACTAATCTCTGAAACTCTCAAAACAAATCCGGTTTTTGTTTTAATTTAGTAGACCAATTCTTGGGGAAGGTTATAGGGTACTTAATGTCACCGACAATTTGATGTCGCCAAACAAAAAGTAAACCGTGAGCGAAAACGAGGTAATTACGGGCGAGCCATGCAACCCACGGGGGTGTCAGCAAGGGAAATACAGAAATAGAACAGAACAACGTATGTACAATCAGAGCATATATTTGGATGAAACCTAAAATACGTGATTGTTGAAAAGAATTTTCAATGGTAACATTTTCGCCAAATAGTCCCTTAAATTTTATTTTTAAACCTGATTATTCTGGGGAAGGAAAACTCTTTGAGACAACATATGTATATGTCACCGTAAAATTGTAAATACCGTTAGATTATAATCTATGTAGTAAGATTGTATACTATGGAACAAAAAATATTATAAAGTGTATTTTTTAGATTATATTGTAACGCCCCCGTTATATTAAAAATATTTTAATAAAATAATAATTTTTTTAAGAATCCTTACGCCCACTATCACTCAAATGCGAGAAATAAATCTATGTAAATATTGATGTAGATAATTATCTTATTGGCCAAGCGTGATCGTCAAAAGTGGTAGGACCCGAAAACCGTTGTGTTAAATAAGTAGTAACCCAGTTGTTTTTAGAGGTACGTCAGAGTAATTAAGTTTCTCTGAAACCGCACTACAGTGCCCCATTTCGGTTTTAAAGTGTGAGAATAAATTCCCTGCCGACGGCGAGCGCTGCGATGGTAGAAAGTAGCCGTGGGCATAATTTAGAACGATTCCTCAGAACAAATCCCTTTGTACAAGTTCTTTTAGAACCTTAACGTTAAGATAAAACCGCTTAGCCAATGACATTATAGAATTAAATGTATGTACACACGTTTTGATACGGATACAAATATCCTACACAGCTGTAGGGGTGTTTTCCTTACAAACGGTGGATTATAATTTTTTTTGAGCGATATCCCTTAGGTATGGGGACTTAATCAAAAATCAAAGTTTGCGACCATCTTGGTTTGAAGGTGATAACCGTAATTTCATAATCATCACTAAGTGCAATCTGTGCTTGGCTATTTTTTACCGTCGTATTATAATATACCATTAGTTTAATGTGATCGACACGAAGAAGTGATCAGAACCATTATCATCCTCGTATCACCGATGATATTCCGTCTCATCAAGTAAAACTTTACAATTCACAAATTGTAAACAAGGACCTTGGACATATCCCACGTTACTACCAGTAACACGAATAGGTCCACCTAGGCCTTACCCCACCGCGGGCCCGATCTCAGGTCCAGTGAGGATTGTGGTTTTAACAACCGTCTTTTTCTGACATATTACCTGCATATATCAAATAAACTTACGATGTTTTCCGACAACGAAAAGCCAATGGAGTAAGCAATCAATGTACTTGACTCATTTTACACGCTTGGTCATGTGAATTGGCGGTGGACATTATTTTTCAAAGCTACAACAATGTGTCACACACAAATAAACAAAGAAACTAGAGTGACAGACTGACGGGTCGGTCAAAGACAATGAACATCTAACATTAGTTTTCGCTTCCGGATACTTGATATAGTCGATTTATACTTGGTATGGTTCTCTTAATATTTATACTACTTTGAAGGTAATAAAATGATAAATTATCCTTATCAGCCTCATACGTCCCCATCAACGAGGGTGATTTGGGCTATATTCCACACGCGGGCCCAGTGCGGATTGTAGACTTCACATACGTTTTTTTTTTGTTTTTTTGGCGTTTGCAGGTTTCCTTACGATGTGTTTTTTCACTGAAAAGCCAGTGGTGTGAATAAACAATGTACCTACTTGAGAAATTAAGCAAAAGACTCATTATTGGTACACACCGGGTCTCGAACCTTCGCCACTCAGGACACACTCGGCCACCACTGACTAAATGGTTATTAAATTGAAACAAGAATATAATAAGAATCTTTTTTTTTAGTTTTGACTATCAGTTCAGTAACACTGTTTGTTTATTTGTTTAAAAACAATAGTTTATGCCTCAATTTTGCCAATAAATATTATCGAGCAGCAGGAAGGGATTAATTAAAGTTTTCCCACCAGTTACAATGAAATAGCGGCAGCTTGTAATCTGTTAGGAACAAGTACAAAAGTTAAATATATAGTCTCCATTTACAGCTACTAGGTAACAAAAAATAGAATAATTTTAAGTTATTTATGCATTAAATGCTGTTCCCATAATATGATAGCAGTCATTAAGGTGGTGGCACATCACATACCCAAACGAGTTAAGTTTGCAAGAATTTGATTAATTTTGTTACAGTCGAAGCTGTTTGACGTAAAAATAATATATGTTGTAGTTTAATAATATTATGATAATTTGGCTAATAAAATAGTTAGTAAAAAAACATTTTTCTGAAACTCCATTTTTGGGATTTGATTCAAATTGTTAGGAAAACTAAGAGTGATATTCTCTTGATTTTTATTTCATAAAACATATACAATATGACCAAGCGAATTTGCTATTTTTATAGTTCTAAATAAATATTTGAATTTCATACCAAAAAAAAACCGAGAGAATCGATTTTTTTTACGTGTGATCACGTGCTTACAGCGCACGCTTGCACGTGACAGAAACTTACAAATACACAACAAACATTGGGCAGAACAAACAGACTGCAGACAAACCAAGAATGTTCTCACAGCCTTGGACGCAAATTTGTCGCACAAGCTGTTACAACGTAGTAGGAAAAACCTACGCTACATAGTTGACATCATAACAGGTCACTGCCCTCTAAACAAACACCTTTTCAATACCGGCGTTACCGAAAGTCCCCTATGCAGGGATTGCTTGGAAGCTAAGGAGAAATGGCTCCTAGATTTTTGGACGAAGCTGGGTTGGTATGAGTAACCAATGACACGAATCGGTTACCTACGTATAATAGCCTTATAGTGAAGCTAAGTGCGGAAAAATTAAGTCCAACTGACTTACTTACTAGCATGAAAAAGGCACCACGCAACCGCGTGCCTGACGAAACACTCTAATAGAACGTGAAGAGACATGTATGTAATATAACATATTTGAAGTTCACTCTATAGCAAGCCAGGTGCAATCCTTATTTTTTATATGACAAACATGATATGCTAATCAAATCATAAAATAGTATTTTATAACTTTAATGATTCACAAGTGTTTATAGAAAACTAATTTGAATATAAAATTTTGACTTTGACTTTAAATTATACCTTTAGTAAATCCCTGAAAACTAAATATTCGTGAATTTTATTTAAGGCTACGGTATAGGCTAGACCCCGGAAATACGCCGTTTTTGTGCAAATTTTGTGGCTAAACTATAGCATCTACAGCATTGAAAAAAAATATATGTCATAAAACTTGCTTTTGTCTAGTGCATTACCTTACTGAATGATTTTCATTTATTGTATTTAATGCAATAAAAAATCTGGAAGATACCGTTGTTTCAACACTTGTGTAAATTTTTATTTGCTTGTAATGAAAGTGGGTAAATAATTAGAATAGCTTGTTATCTAGTGCATAGACTCTAAGTTGTAGCGAAAAGTCAAAAAATGTGACTACAAAACGGTAATTACGTTAAATTCCATACAAAAAATTTAAAGTTTTAAGGCGTCATTGCGGTATGAATTACTTAAGAAGTATATAACATATGTATCTCATAGTAATGTATATGACATTATCTAATGATATGCAGTACATACACAACGTTAGAATTACAGAAATTAGCTTTCTGGCCTATATCGCTCTCTCAACTGAGTAGTCAGCTGGTAGAATACCTTTTTTTTTTTTTTTTTATACCACTAAGGTGGCAAACAAGCCTACGGTCCGCCTGATGGTAAGCGGTCACCGTAGCCTATGGACGCTTGCAACACTAGGGGCATCACTCGCGCGTTGCCGACCCTTCAGAAATCTAATAACTTCTTTTTTGAAGAACCCCATACTGTAGTCCTTAGAGAAAACCTTGGCAGGGAGCTCATTCCACAACCCAAGGGTTCGCGGGAGAGAGTTTCTCTGAAACCGCACTGTACGCGACCATTTTGGTTCCAAAGTGTGAGAATGAATTCCCTGTCGATGGCGAGCGGTGCGATGGTAGAAAGTAGCCGTGGGCATCATTTCGAACAATTCCTCAGAACACAATCCATTGTACAAGCGGTAGAACACACACAGGGAGGCAAAGTCTCTCCTCAGACTTAAGGGCTCGATACCGCAAGTGAGTTTGGGATCGTCGACAATTCTCACAGCCCGTCGTTGAACCGAGTCAAAAGGGTCAAGCTGGTATCCTAGCAAATGATCTCGTAACTGAACATCGCTGGAGATGTCAACGCCAAGGATCCCAATGCTCTTGGAGATGGAGAGGGAAGTGTTCTGGAATTGTGGGACTACAGTGAATGGGGTTTTCTTAGCGGTGAACGCGCAGACTTGTGTCTTTGAAGGGTTGAATCGGACCAAGTTTTCCCGCCCCCATTCAGAGACCTTAGACAGACCGATCTCGATTTGAGACACAAGTTCTTCACGCTTTTCCTCCACAACGGAACGTGGGATGCTTGCACGGCCCGTGTAATAAGCGTCTCCAGTACTGTCATCTGCATAGCAATGTATGTTGTTGATGTCCAACATATCATTGATGTGCAGTAGAAACAGCGTAGGAGACAGCACAGAGCCTTGCGGGACACCAGCATTAATGTCCATGCTATCAGAGCAACTACCGTCAACTACGGCTCGTATGCTTCTGCCGGACAAAAAGCTAGCCACCCATTTGCACAAACCCTCGGGCACTCCGTAAGAAGGCAACTTCGATAGAAGACCCCGGTGCCAGACCCGATCGAACGCCATCGCTATGTCTAGGCTACATGCCAATGCCTCCCCCTGACTCTCAATGGCTAGTGCCCATCGGTGTGTGAGATACACTAGAAGGTCACCAGTTGAGCGACCGTGGCGAAAGCCATATTGACGGTCACTGATCAGGTCGTGTTTTTCTAGGTATCTCAAAAGCTGTGTGTTGATCACACGCTCCATCACCTTGGAGAGGAGAGAGGTTATAGCGATAGGCCTGTAATTCGATGGATCTGATCTATCGCCCTTTTTGGGCACCGGGTGCACATTCGCAGTCTTCCATGAAGACGGAAATTGCCTAGTGTGGTAGGAAAGCGTGAAGAGGCGCGTGAGTACAGGACATAACTCAGGAGCACACTGCTTAAGCACCACTGCTGGTATGCCGTCTGGCCCACTCGACTTATGAACGTCTAGGGAAAGCAACGCCCGCCGGACCTCGCGCTGTGTTATAGAGATTTCCGGCATGGTCTTACCGCACCTCGGTAAAGTAGGTGGTACAGCGCCTTCGTCGTTCACATTCGAGTTAGAGGCAAAGAGACTGCCCAATAGATCGGCTTTCTCTTTTGCACTGTGGGCCAAGTCACCATCGGTCTTTCGCAGTGGTGGTAATGACGACTGGCAGAAGTTCCCCTCGGCAGCTTTAGCAAGCGACCAGAAAGCACGACTCCCAGAAGGATAGCTCGCAAGTCGCCCACCTATTTTGCCGATGAATTGGAATTTTGCTCTGGCAGTTGCTTTCTTACTGAACCTCGAGGCAGCATTTAATTTGCGTTTTAACTCAGAAATATTCGGATCCTTATTATTACGAGCCGTGGTCCAAGCCTCATACGCAGTTTGCTTAAGAATTTTAGCTTCTCTGCAAGGCCTATTAAACCACGGTCGTTTTTTGACGCCGGCAGCTACTCGCAGGTTAGGAATGAAACATTTTCTGATCTTCTGAGCTATAGCAGATCTGCCTCCACGGGTACGATGCATAAAATTCTCGCAATCCATCCCAGTCTGCCGACTTATAATGCCACACACGACGCCAATTACCTACTAATTGCCAGAAGGATCAGGTTATGTGCATGACATTTGATTCCGGATGAGACAGTGGTCCGAGGAGCCAAGAGGCGCATCCACTGAGACGGAGTATCCATCCGGACGTGTAGTCAGCAGAAGGTCCAGTAAGGAGCTTGTATGGTCCTCAATATCTGGTATTCTCGTTGGAGAAAGTACCAGCTGAGAGAATCCATAGGTCAGAGAAAATTCATGAGCAGATATCCCTGCATAGTTATTGGTTCGAGAACTGAGCCACTTACGATGGTGGGCGTTAAAGTTTCCCAAAATAACTAATTCTGCTGTAGGATATTGCTCTAGAACTTTGTCAGTCGTCAAACTCAGGTGCGTGAAGAGTCGAGTTACGTCCGTGTCACCGCTATGAGACCTGTATAGGCACGCATAGATACGAGTGTGGCCCCCATGATCTACGCGCACCCACAATATCGACAGGTCCCTGTCTTCAAGGCTATGAAGTCGGTGACAGCAGATATCCTCCCGGACGAACATACATACACCGGCACGACTCAAAAAATTGTGCTAGAGTTTGTAGCCGGGATAGCAAAGGTATGATGTGTCGGCCGGGCAGGATATCTGCGTCTCCGTTAGAAAAAGAATGGTTGGCTGCGCAGTCTCGAGATGGTGATGGACTGCGTTAAGATTTGCGTGAATACCCCTTATGTTGCAAAAATCCACATTATATGTGGATGGAGTAACCGCTGTCAAAACTCTTTTCTTTTTTCTGTTCCTGGCCATTTTGTTTGAAGTTATTTAGACTACGGATGAGGATTCACTGCACAGACAGCTTAGAAGACAAAAAGTTGCGGTACTAAGACTGCCGAAGCTCAACACAGATGATATGGTTGCTGGCACGGCGGGCGGAAGGGCCCCTGATCCCCCTCTGTTGTAGTAGCCGGGTCCACTCCGGTCTCCTTCTCCGGCACGACTACTACTTCAGTAGTAACAACCAACACAGGTTGGCGGATCAGCCTCCCAAGGCGGAGATTAAGTGATCCCTGGTTTAGGGAACCCGTTCAACCTGCGGGCGGCCAGCGGTCAGCCATTTCATCAGGTTTCCCTGACCGCCGAACCAGCACGCCGCGTCTACGCCGAGCAATGACAGCAACAAGCACCGTCGGTCCTCCGCTGTCCGCGCAGCGAATCCTCAAAGAGAGAGCTCTGGCAACCTTACTCACCGCCAGGAACACAACACTACTCAATGTTAGTGTTATTGTGGCCGCGGTTTTCTGTAAGGTGGAGGTACTTCCCCAGTTCGGGCCGCTCATTCGAGCAACTACTCGCTATGCCCCGCTTTATTTGTTCGGGAAGCTTATTCGAGCCTCTCTTAATGTAACTGCGAATAAGAACTTATCCTGTTACATAATAACGTATGCGAGAATGTTTAATAAAATTGAATAGGAAGTCTGCTGTCTTTAGAGGAATTTAATATTAGAATCAGTTCAATGCAAACCAGAACTTAAGATACCTATGCAACTACTATGAGGACCGATTTAGAAAGTTACCTACTACTAAAAGGGACATTTCTTATTAATATTTTTTTATGAAATAGAAATTTTGCAATCTAAATCAGTTTTTTTTCTTCAGTCGACTATTATTTTCTTATGGTACATTCAACGCTAAAAGTATAAAATTACATTCACTAAAATTTAATTTATGTTAATTTCAGGTGCATTTTAATGCGAAAATATTTTAAGAAAAGGACAATAAAGTTATGTCTGTTTTCCAAAAATGAGGTCACCTGTTCCTCCACTGCGTCGTGAAGAAATAAGGTCAACTGCTGCACCATTGCGTATCGTGAAGTAAACAGGTCACATGCTGCTCCACTGCGTTGTGAAGCAATAAGGCACCTGCTGCTCCACTTCGTCGTGAAGTAAACAGGTCACCTACTGCTCCAATGCCTCGTGCAGGAATACACCCTATTTTTTTGATTGTCTTATTTTGTAAACAAAATTTTGACCTTGAAACAATAAGAATACGATTAAGAATTGTTTTCAATTTTACTTTTATTTGTTACTTAGGATTAGAAATTATTCTGAGCTAAACCATAGACAACTTAATTTAAAACAACCAGCATAAAAAAACTGTCTATATCTATACTAATTTTTTCTTTGTTTGAACGCGCTAATCTCAGGAACTTCTGGTCGGATTTAAAAAAATCTTTCAGTGTTAGATAGCCCATTTATCTAGGAAGGCTATAGGCTATATATCATCTCGCTAACACAAATAGGAGCGGAGCACTAATGAAAAATGTTTCAAAATCGGGTTTTTTTTTATCCTTTTGAGAGCTTCCGCTGCGTGCGCTGCGTAAACGGATTAAGTTTCACAAAAATCATGTATGACAGAATTGTTCCCCTGTAAAAGTTCTAAAAAAGAAGTCCGCGACAGCATATATTATTCAAGGGCGGTTAAGGGCGGTATTATTCAAAAATATTTTACCTTCTGTGTTTTTTTTATAATTGAGGATTTGCCGTAAGAATCCTTTGCCGATAACCAAATTTAGGGCGGGCGAAGCCGCTGGCAAAAGCTAGTTATAGATAAATATGTATGTACATAAGTCACCAAAGAAAATAACCAGTGTCTTGAAACACACTCGAATCATGATGTGGGTGATGTATGTAAATAAGTCACCAAAGGAGATAACTAGTGTCTAGAAACACACTCGCATCATGATGTGGGTGTCAGCCTTTTTTCAGCGACCACTTTAGTCCTACGTCGCAAGTGGTGAGCCCATCGTCACAACACTGATTCTGATAGCAGTGTATCTGGACTATGGTGGCTTTATATATTATGTTACATGTCATTAATACCAGCTTTATAGTAAGCGATAAAATGTAAGACCAGGCTCATTATGATATGGGTGTTTTGCAATTACTAATTACTCCTTCCTCGGGATAAAAACCGTATAAACAAAATTCGCTTTATTTGACGTTTAATAAAAAAGGAAATGTAGGTTAAAATACCACCATAATTTAATATTAAGTTGAAGTTGTGGAAGAGCCAAACCTTCAGATACTTTGGGACATCAAAAAATATTCTTTTCTAATAAAGCTTGAAAAAAATTTCGTGATAAAGCTTGCCTACTTGTCCCGGCAAAGGATCCGGTTACTGGCTTCATGACACTCCATACTCAAACCATTGTACATAGCTTATCAATAGCAGTTTCCGGATTGCCATGCCCTTCGCTTAGGAGTGCCGGTATGCCATCTCCATACGCACCCGTGTAGCGTCGTTGAAGAACATGGACTTCATGGGCAATCATGCAGAAAAAACTGCTGGCAGGTGCTCCCGCCGCAGCTCATTTAATGATACCATCAAAAGAGCTCTTGTTTTGCCGCGTGCCCTCAGTTCTTGAAATCCCTGAAATATACCGTGATAATGACACTAGACCAAGCCTTGGTATGAGACGCCATATGCGTTGACACTTTGGCTACGTCTCGCCTCAATAAAGCAAGTGTAAGAGTAGCGGTGGGGGCTGAAGCTGCAAAAACCTCAAGCGGCGCAAATACGATTGTTGTCATATATGTTCATAATCGTCCATATGCACATAAATATTTATTGAAGGAAATAGTCCCTAAAAGTATTTTTGCTGCAGGTTAGAGCTGGCACTTTACTTGCTCAGATAATTATAATATCTTAATTCATCGAAAAAATGCAGCCAGCGGTTCCGCCACCTTACCAATAACGCAACAGTTATTTAAATACTTTTCTTTTATAATAGTTTTAATTTAGTTTTTATATATTTTGCTTCAGTATTAAAATTACTTGTATGGTTAAGATTAGTTAAGATTCCACGGGACTCAAACTATCTCCATGCCAAATTTGAACGCGGTTCCACCCGCCCCAAAGTCGGTTATTGGTGTAAGATTTCAACGACCACTTCTCAATTCTAGAATTAAAAACCAACTCATACTTGACATTTTCAATCATTCCTCAAAACTCAATCTATCTTCATGCCAAATCTCATCTTAATCGGCTCAGCGGTTTAAGCGTGATGACTTAACAGGCAGACAGACAGAGTAACTTTCCTATTTGAAATATTAGTATGGATTGATATGATAATAATTATAAGAGTATATTAGGACCGAAGGTCATCAATACTTTAAATTATACCTATTTAAATAGAAAATATATTTAGTTCGTTAAATCATAAAATGCAACAAAAATAAATGATTTCAAGCATAAAATAAGGATCTTTCCGTAAACATTACGATATTTCCTAAAACTTCGAGGGATATAACAAAAAAATGTTCTTTGGCTTTGCATAACTTAGGTATATGTAATTTGTAAAGATTGGAGTAGGCATATCCACAGCACGCTGATAAAAAAATACGTGTGCCGGTCGATCCGCTTACAAATAATTAAGGTAGAAATTCTAAGTTTCAAAATTATCAGCCAAATTTATTGGACAAACACAAACTGGATTCTCACTGAAATTTGGATTTGTACCTAAGTACCTAGATGTTGAAATATGATCAGCTTATTTGACAACACAAATGTTACAACCCTGAGCTTTGGGACAAGCTTGTCATTTCAGGATTACAAAGATTATGCAAATAATTGAATTAATATGCACAGAGATCGTCCTGAAATACCCCGTTAATGAAGAGACGTGCCCAGAATTTGGAAATGGATGTTAGGTTATTAAAGGGCTTTATGAAACTGATATACGAATACTGGCTTCGTCAAATAGAATTATTTGGATATGAGTAGGTTATATTTTATATATAAGAAGAAAGTCGTTGGTTTTAATTATACTTATGTAGAAATAACGCCTTTTTTACTCAACTACGAAAAGCTAAGAATGATTATGCTTTAGAAGTATTTTCGTTTCAGCGTAATGACGTCCACTGCTGAAAGTAGACCTCCCCGTATGCCTCCACAATGGTACCACCGATGGTAGGAGCTGTACCACGCTGCGTCTTCCAAACCGATGTCACCACTTAAGATTCTTCTCCTCTTCCTCATCGGTTACAGGTTCGACAAGCGAAAAGTCCCACCCATTGCCCCTTCAGCTTGCTAACTTTTCGGTCGGTAATTTCGGTTCTTTGGCGAATTTCCTCGTTTCAGATATTATGGCGTAAGAAAACACTGAGCACAGCTCTTCCCATAGCTTGTTGAGTGACTTTGAGCTTATTTAAGAGGCCAAAAGTTAAGACCACGTAAGCAGTGTACGTGCGTGTTATTTCTTCTGTTTCTTCATAAGCTGTAAACTTCTAATATTATTGTGGCAAATAAGATGTTACCTTAACCAAGAGCATTTGTTAACAGCATTCTCATAAAACACAGTTAAAAGCTGAAAATAAAACAATTGAAAGTTCACGTAAAATAAGTTTTACTCTTAAATCTGAAATTATAAGGGCATTATGCGTTAAAATGGCAATTACGTATTCAAACCCCTTTTATTTACTGCACTTTACGTCTAATCGTATTTAACTATGATTTTGTCTCTACCGGGTAAAAAAGACCTCAGAAGTGACACTTTTTACACTTATACTTTCTACGATTAATACTTGTAATATAAATATACATTTAATTAATTAAATAGGGAGCTATAAATAATGTGATAATTTTTATCCGATAGCAACCGTTTGTGTTCGAATTTGCCTAGCGATGAACCCTTAACAGGTTTCAGAACCCTATCTGCTATTTTATAAACGAAAGTAGTTTTTCTTAATGTATAAACCTATGAAGATTATACTTGAGATACTTGAATTTATAATTTTGAAGTTGAAAATAGTTTTTCGATTTAATTTTACTATTTTTTATATGATTCGATTTCTTGTACGATTTCCTTTCAAGATAATATTTGAAAAAATTTATTAAAAAAGTAACCGAGAAATAATATTGTGAAACTGGTATAAAATCTGCTACATTAAGATAAATGCTAAAAAACCCTGAACAGCGCAGATTAAAGAGCATAGTAGGAAGGTAAGTGTAAAAATTTATCAAAATTTTGATCTTTTAGACTACAAAACTTTTGGTGCAAAATTTAATAAAACTCACTTGTTCAAAACAGAATTCGCCATTCGTTTCACCACACGAAAAGGAAACTGAATATTTGATTTATATAAAACCAGAAGCTCAGCTGCAGGGGAAGCGTTGAAGTTTTTAATTAAGTTATATTACTTGTGTTGTTCAAGTATCTACGGAATTTTATTAACATTTATCAAAGTTAATCTCGAAAAGGCAAATAAACAGAAATGTTAATGCTAATTTCAATTACTTCCCAAAAACAAACTAAATGGAAAGTAGTCTTTTGAAAACATTATCTGCGTTGTACAGTCCACTGCTACCAGCAACTACAACATACTAAAACCAACCATTAAACGTTAATAAGATACTAGGAATAACTAGAATTCGTAATGCGAAACGTCCACTGGAGTGAGCTGCATTCAGTTGAAACAGGCATTTTGTTTGATTTCCTTTGTTAAGATCTTTAACAACAAGCAATGTTTTTAACAACTAGCAAGAAATAAGTTAACATTATGTATCACAAATACATACAAATGAAAAAGATTAAGGGATTTGAGTAATTGCTTAAAAACATATTGATTTTTTTCATGGCGATAAGGTGTTTGATAAAGGTTTTTGTGATTTAAGATATTAAATAATACTCACCTTAAGCCTTAATAATGTATTTAAAATCAAAATAATGTGTATTTGTGAAAGTTTGTTCGTTTGGTTTCCCTTAATGTCGCTGCGGAGCAACCAATCGAGCTAAGTTTGAGCACGGAGATTGTTAAAGGGACGGAGAAAGACAAAAGCTTGGAAAAGTTCCCGCAGGAATAACTAAATACGAATTTCACGTTGCTTAACTATATCTGCAGCTATAGGTTGATATATATAGCAAGAAGTGATATAGCAAGCTTTCTTGCTATAATTAAATACTTGTTGAAGAAATTGCACGCCGATTACCGAATTAAACGCGAGTCGAGGCACGGGCAAAAGCTAGTTATAAGCGTATTAATATAATTCATACGTAGGTAAGTGGGATAGTTTAAAAGGTCGGAGAAGGGGAACTATTCTTTTCCCCGATCTAGAATTACCACGTTGTGTCGGAAATGACGATCACATACCTACTCATACTACCGTCAAAAATTTGCTGGCAAACTATCGTGTATGTATACTAAGCCATTACGAATTTCCATTTTAGGTATATAGGTATATGTTTGTGTGTCTATATTATGCGCTGGGCCTGACTATGCAGTTGGCTGATGAAGCCATTACTGCTCCATCGGGCTTTTGGGGCGAGACTCAGAAGGAGTCTCAGCCCTTATAGTGCCTGACGCTCAAGGGCTCCCCGCGGGGGGAGCCTCGACTTGGGTTGTCGCTCTTGGGGTCGTCCCTTCGACCAACTGCTGCGCTTGCACGCGTACTGTAGATTGTCTATCATAAGTTTGCACCGTTGATACACGATAGCGGGTGTAGATAAGATTTGTACGAAAAGTCCTACAGCGCCTCTATCGATTACTTTGGGAAGATAGAAGTTTTTACAAGCTTTATATTAACTTAATCTGTCCGTATGTGAGTTGTCCGATCAAAATTTACAAACCATTCTGCCATTCGACCATTTCTTATTATCCGATTAAGCTGAAATTTTGCATACACCTTTAGTTCTGGTGACAATAAAATGTGTAATACTCGAAACTGTAATATAGGTATCAAACGTAACGGCTTAAAGAATAGAAAACGATAAATTTAGTAGCATCATACTAAATCCAATATGGCCGCCGCTCCGAGATAGCAGATTACATATTTTTTCTCAATCCCCTTAAAATGGGTATTAAATGAAAGGGTTTGAGTGGTAGAAACGATGAAGTTAATATCATCACCTTAAATTCAAAATGGCCTCCACTCCAAGACGGCGAATTACATTTTGTTATGTTCTGTTCAACCCCCTTATTGGGCTACAACGTTCACAGGATGCAGGGTAACACCGCAGTTTATGCCATAATATATTAAAGACCGAAACCTTTGTGGCCGGTCAAGCATACGTAACACTGAGCAGAGTGTGCGCACTAAACGGTCTTATGATCAATGAATTAAATTGCAATAAAATATCAGGGCAAACACTATGTTACACCAGCGCACTAGCTGTAATGAATAGAATGAGAAGTTAACACGTGAATAATCAAAACGAATAATTTAATTAAAATGTAATACAAACAAATAGTTATATATAAAGAAACTAAATTACATCAGCGGTAGGTATAAAATTAATTTAAATGATGAAAATAATGTCAATATAATTAATAGTGAAAAAAATGTTAATAAGGTAAATAATATCAATAAATAAATAAAAAATTGTCAAAAAAAATGTTGATAATAAATCTTTAGGACTAAAAAATAAAAATAACTACGCTATCCGTCATGCAGGTATACTACACAATATCAGTGCTAAGATTACTCCCACGGGCTTTTTCTTTGTACGGTCATTTGCAATAGTCCATTCATAGTGTAAAGATTAAAATTGCGCGGAGCCATTCTGTGAATCTCGCACTCACACATTAACGTTATCAGAACTGTCAATAACCTTAAATCGACGAAATTAGATTTAGTTTTCTTTAAACTAATCAGTTTATATAAACCGTTCTTATATCTTTTGGTTTTTTTAACCTAACAAATTAATTAGGTTGTTCTAGATACGTATTGTTTATTTCGCATTAAATGTTATCTGCCCCGTGGTGCGATCAATAGGCGCTGCGACTTAAATCGTCGAGCCTATGGTATAAATCACGCTATTTCCGTATTGAGTATTTTTGTTAGGAATTACTTTTTTTATGTTTTGACATCTTGTTCTCTCTGAAAAGGACCAGTTGGTATGAGAACTTGTAAGTTGCAAGAATTAAAACACATTCAATCAAATAAAAATGGTTTTTATTAAAATTTTATAAATCATAAATAATGTTTTTGATAAATGTCTCTTTTTGCCATATATATATTTCCTATAGTTATAGCTTAAGTATTCGTTTTCGTTATGAAAAGAAAAAAGAATTAAAAAAATACAAGTCACCATTCATTCGGTAGCGCTGCTCTATATAAATAGTAAGAAAAATAGTACTTTATGTTTAGGGTTCCGTACCCAAAGGGTAATTAGCGGAACCCTATTACTAAGACTCCGGCTGTATCTCATGAACCGCGTAGTTAGACAGATGAAATTTTTACAGAAGATATATTTCTGTTGCCGCTATAACAAACAGAATAAAATAAATATTTAAGGGGACTCCCATGCAAAAAACGTGATTTCTTTGCTCGATTTCGCTCGATATCGATAACGGCAACAGGTAGACGCTTAAAATATTTACAGAATATTTAGTTATATAGTTACTTTAAAAATAAATAATTAAATTAAAATAAAACAAAAATTTAAGGGGGGCTCTGATACAACAAACGTGATTTTTGTGCCGTTTTTATAGATAATGGAACAGAACCCTTCCTGCGCGAGTCCGACTCGCCTATTTAATATAACCTCTATTTTTACAATTACAGCAAGCAAGCGCCGCTGCATAGATCCGACTATATTAAAACAGATCTTTCCTTCTAATATTGTTCCAAATTTCTACACAGTGAGCCCTAATGACTGTAGTTCTTTCATTTCGCATGTCCCATCTTTGCACCATCAAACCCCATAGGTTTTCTATGGACCAGCCGTAGTCATCCACCCCCACATATTAAGTAATATCCGTTTTTTGGTACAACATTTTATTCGGGTTCCATTCCTGCGCTACAAATAATCCCTCCCGTTTTCAGATGATTCAAACGACTTCTCATCGGTGAATAAGGTGTGCTCCCAGTCAAAATCTAAATACTCCCTTGCAAACAACAATCTATTTTGTTTATGGGTAGTAGTTAAAATAGGTTTTTTAGCTGTCTTTCAATGATACAATCCTTCAATATGCAGAGCTCGACGAACAGTGTGTATTAAACATGTTCCCAAACACAGCAGTCGGTATGAAACCATTGTTCCACCATAAATCTTCTTTGAGTCGCATCAATGTGTCGAGGTCGAGCTGATAAATTCCCCTCCACTTGGTTGCGTGAGATCCAACGCTTTACGTTAATCCACAAAAAACCAAATAGATACATCAAAATAAACATTTTTCAAAATACTGAATTATATTTTAAATTTCTTTTTTGATTATAATATTTTGATATAAGAATTATAATATAACATTAACATCAAATAAAATACTTACGGTAAAACCAGTCTCATTTCAAATAACTAACGTAATAGCTATTAGAAAATTATTTGTAAAATGTAACAAAAACAAAAAGAAAGGCATAAGGTGAGATTCGAATCCACAACGTGCATTGCACTGAGTACACGTATTAAGATCTGATACGTCTATCCACTAGGCTACGGATACGATAATGTTCTTAGTGAAATTATTATATACAATATTAAATGAAACTAATATTACTCAGGTGCTACAAGACATATTACTTTATTTCTTTAAGTGTGTGAGTGACTACGCCTTACCATTGTATTTGTTTTGTAATTCTATATGCAGTTTTGCAACTGACCGTACATTTTACTTTTCTCAAAGCAAAGCACGGTTGGTAATGACGCGCCTATTCTATCAAGTACGTATACAAGCTGTCGGATCAAAATATGTTTTGTATTTTTAAGTACGTTTAAACTTCAGCCAAAAATTTCATCTGGCGTTGACGTGTTTTCTCTAGTAGAGTTTGGTGAGTTTATTTATTAAATCACCTTATATCATTATTTACTTACTCTCAAATATGTAAATATGAACGGTACGGACATTACAACTCGAGTCATCAAAGCCTTTTAGGCCTTAGGCTTTTAAATAGTCTCTCGTTAATAATTTTTACTTACCACCCTTAATAACAATGTACTATTTCGTGATAAGTTGAGACCCAATCCTGATGCTTTGCCATTCAGTGACTTAAACTTTTGAGCCGCCTAATTACTTAAGATATTTCCAAGTTTGTTACCGCAGACGCTCTTAAATTAAATAGTTTTAAATTAACTTCGGACTAAGTCTTAACTTGCTTTTACCGTTAACAAAGCAGATTATAATGTTCGTTTTGTAAAGATTAAAGGATTTAAGTGTCGTTTAAATGTTTTTTTTTTCAAGATTGTTTTTAATTATTCATCGACCTTGCTAGTCAAATAATGTTATAAATTGAAGCAGAGTATTGTTTTTGGTAAAATTAAACAAAAGATTCTGTTTCTTTTTTATATGTTGAAGTGGATGGATGACAAAGGCGGAGGACCGGGTGTGGTGGCGTTTGATAATGTATTTCTTAGTTCAAATTTCTTCCTTGAGGGTTTCTGAAGACATCACGTGTATTTCCTCATGCACCAAAACTGAAAGAAAAGACTCGCGAAACCTAGACACGCGGTAGCGTGTCAAGCCAAGTTCAAGTAAGAGAACTGGCGCGCAGCACCGTGTGTAATATTACACGAACCATTTGGAGCCACTTTTGACCCCCTCATAATTCATAAACTTTTCCACATAAACGTGTCAAATTTAGTATTAATTATTGTTTCAATTCTTTGCGCACATCAATAGTGTAAGATAATTACTTATAAATAATTAAATAATAAGCATTTCGGTACAAGGCGCGCGGTGGGACGACGGAGCAGCGGGGTGGGGGCGCGAATCTTGACGCGAACGTGTCCGAGCGAGTGGCAGCCGCGCTCATAAGCGAGCGCCGCGCCGTCTTGCTGTCCGGTTGTCATTCGATATCTGACCTATAAGGTTGCGATTTATGCTACGAAATTCATAGGTTTTCTTAAGAAATACTTATATATTTGTGGTTATATTATTATTACAATTCTTTTAGTAAGCACGTATGGTATAGGCAATACTTTAATTCATGTTAATAATAATTTTAGTATAGTTATAAGAGTTATATGTAGGTATGTATACTTGACTCTGAATGAGTTTGAGAATGAGAACTTATTGGTAACAAATTGTTTTTCATAAGAATTTAATAGATAACAAGTAATTTGTTCCGTAATCGTCTTAAATAATTATCTTTTTATTATCTATTTTGAACAATGAGTCGTACAGCAGAATTACGGGTGGGTTACACATTTAGCTTACACTGAATTATTCCAATGCCTCCTGATGGAAGCTGCCTATTCCATTCGATTGCATATTCTTTGTTTGAGTATAGTAATTTACAACAAACAAATAGGTTGCGTGAGACTATAGTAGAGTATGTATGTCGTAAACCTAGGAAAATACAGTAGTTTAACAAAAACCATTTGGTGTAAATTTTATTATAAATAAGTACCTACTAATAATTTACGTACAAAAGGTAATGAAATCCCTTAAAAAAACATAAATGTGAAATGAGAGCCAAGTTCAATATTATGATATATGCCTTGGATGTTGACTTCAACGACAAAAGAAGTGAGATCTAAACGGGTGCCAAGTTCAATGGTCAGTCCTGAAATTTATTTATAACAACATAAAATATCATTTCTTCTTATAACTTAGGACAATATATTGTAACCTAAGGTCTGACTTGGCTAGCTTCTCATATGTAACCAAAGGTAAGATGTTTTGTGTATAATAATATGTTGAACTATACAAACCCTTTATATCACAAATTATATTTACTGCTATTTAATAAAGTAAATAAAATATTTGCCCTAATCATTTGTAATATTTTTTATACAAGAATCTTAAATTTAAATATGAAGGCAAGGAGTTAAAGAACTAATTGAAAAAAGATACAGTTTTTGAAAGCTTGTAAAACCACTAATCCCAACACCAACACTGAACGTCGCGCATCAACTCGCGTCTCAATTATTTACGACTGACTTTCATTGCTGCGTCACACCAACGAGTATGTCTGATGTCACAGGCTGAAACTGGCACTGTCATTTTATCCTTATTTACCAGCTACGAAAAAAAAGACAACAAATTTCCATATCTCGTTTTACTGCGACTTTTTAAAACAAAAAAAAAATTGTTCAACTAGTCTTGACTTCACCACCGATTCGAACTGTTTTTTCTACTTTAGTACGAGCTAGTAGGAATTTGATTTTTGTTCATTAATTGAAAATTAAACATCCTTAAATTCTAGTTTTAGTATACAACGTTAAATTACGTACCTATTAAAAAAATCTATATATATCTATATAAAATCGTATCTTATGCACCATAATTTATTTTGTATTATAAAAACCCTTTATATCGCAAATTATATTGACTTCTATTTAAAGTAGTAAAACAAAAGGTCTGTCCTGATGCTATCATTTGTAATAAGCAAAACAATCTTTAAACATGAAGGCAAAGATTAACTGAAACAGCCAAGTAAAACGTTTTACAATTTGTAAACGCTTGCAAAACCACTAATTCCAACATTAACACTGAACGTCGCGCGTCAACTCACGTCTCAATTATTTATGAGCGACATTAATTGCTGCGTCACACCAACGAGTATGTCTGATGTCACACGCTGTAGCTACACAGGCTGAAACTGGCACTGTCATTTTATCCTTATTTACCAGCTACGAAAAAAAAGACAACAAATTTCCATATCTCGTTTTACTGCGACTTTTTAAAACAAAAAAAAAATTGTTCAACTAGTCTTGACTTCACTACCGATTCGAACTGTTTTTTCTACTTTAGTACGAGCTAGTAGGAATTTGTTTTTCATCAAAGCTATGTCTGATGTTGCACGCTGTAACTGAAAAGGCTGAAACTGGCAATGTTATTTTATCCCTTTTTTGTAGCTACCAACAAATAATTTATAAATTTTACAACCAGTTTGGAATGGCAATGTACCTTTCAAGTCTACTGCAATTAGCGAGAAAGAAACTACGCAATTATCTTTCAAAAATATATTGAACAATTTTTTTATATTTCCATGATAAATTCAACTGTTCAGAAGTCAAACATTGTTGACATGTGTTTGAAAAGAATGCAACGGAGCAATGACTCCTTAAACATTTTATTTTGTGAAGCAAATCTAATTAAATATTAAAAAAATCTGATTTTGCCAACGGGTCCGCCTGCCCTATATTCGTTTATCGCCGTGGAACTCCTATATTAAACTAATAAAGTATGCTATAGCTGCAGCTATAGTTCGTTTACAGTTATTCCCGCGGGAACCTTTTCAGGACAAAAAGTAGCCTATGTATTTATTAATCCACGGTCTCAGCTACCTTCATACCAAATTTCATCAAAATGGTACAGCAGTTAGAGCGTGAATAAGTAACAAACATTCGAACACACTCACAAACTTTCGCCTCTATAATATTAGTGTGATGTGATTTATAGAAGAAATTCAGAAACCCATCGTGTGGGGTATGAATCGAAAGGGCTTGATGAGCCGGTTCTAAAAACTTCTTTGGGTTACTTTTCTTCTTAACATCAAGTAAAAAAAGTATTTTCAAAATATACCAAGTTTGGGCCCCTCCAGCTAGAAGACGGCTCAGTATTTTTCTCTAATATATACCTTAAATGATAGTTTATATCCTCATTTTTAACCCCCTGAAAGCAATTTGGAAAATATTAAAATTTAATATTTTTTTTTGAATTTTTAAATACACTTAAATAACACCAGTAAACAGAAGCAGCAAGGGACAGAACAGTTCCACATAGTCTCATAGAGATCTGAAGTTTAAGGAACCGTCTCACATTGCGATTTTCAAAAATTCAAAAAAAATACTCAATTTTATTATCCCCTAAGGGAAATATTTTGAGGAACTGCGGTTCAAAATTATTTTTTTGCCCTAAAGTACCTGTGTGCCAAACGGCTAAACTCTACATCGATTTGCGGTTTTCGAGCGAAATTGCCGTTGTACACCTGCCACTATTATTCTAACACCAACACTAAACGTCGCGCATCATCACATGTCTAAGTTATTTATGTGCGACATTAATTGCTGCGTCACAGCTATATCCTTACACCACATGTTACTTTCATGTTTTAAGTGTTAACTTTTATTCCTCAGTTTGATGTATGCAATCAAATCTTTTTCAATTTTAATAATGATCTATATGGCATTTAACACAACAAACATTCTAGTTAAATTTCATCAGAATTGATGAAAATGTACCATAATGGACAGACGGGCAAACATAACGAAATTAAAAAGGCTCATATTTTGCCCTTTGGCTGCCTAATTCTCATGAAAATTGTCCAAAATTGTCTTTGAGCTCTAAAAACTATTAACTGTTAAATAAACCAAGTTAACACGAAGTTGTCGTTTCTGACCTATACAAGGACCAAGAACAACTTAATGCAAATAATTATACAACTTATGATATTTCTACAAGTAAGACTCTTAACTAAAAGGTTTTAAGTTACACACGGCTCTTGTTTAACAACAAGCTTATTTTTAATTAAGAAATTTCAAGTTTAAGATAAAGTTAAAATTTACTTCCACTTTCAATATCCACTTCCACTTCTCTTCCTTATATGTCAACCTCTAGAATATGGAGTATGTATTTAAAGCTTTCTAGCCAGTTTTACATCTCTCTGAAGAGCTTTTATTTCAGCAAGTGCTGAAAAGTTAAAATTGATTTTCGATCTATGCGTCGACATTTACCCAAAAGCTTTGCGCTACGTGATCGGAATTACTATTTGCCGGAAAAGATATCTCTAAAGGAGAACATATCTTATCTCGAGAATATGCAGCTGAATATTATAAGTTTGCTGAGTATACTCACTCTCTCTCTGCCTCAACCACTTGTCAATAAGAAAAGCAAGAATAATATTTAAGATTTTAGGGTGCACGTAAATTTTAACTTAAACTTAAATTAAATTACGTTTATGGTTAAAATGATAAAGGATGAATTTTTATTTGATTTTGTTAACATCAAGTGAATTTAAAAAATCGGCTAAATGCGAGTCGGACTCGAGCACGAAATGTTCCGTACCATTATGTATAAAAAAGGCCAAAAAAAAAATCACGTTTGTTGTATGCTATTCTTAATTATTTTGTATATTTATTAATGTTTTATGTTGTTTGTTGGGTGTACAAAAATACAAAAGAATTATGAATTTCGTCATTTCAGTCATCTACTTTTAAATATATATATTAAATCTATGCTAAAAAGGTTCTTGCAATTTTTTTTCTACTTTGTAGTGCTGTCTGTATTAATACATCTGTTAATTAAAATTAAAATAAACGCGCACGTGATATACTTGAAATGACTTGGTATTTGACTTGGCCTTAAACAAACTGTTGAATATTGAACTATCTTTATTTTGAGCTTTACTAAAGTTTCAAGTTTGTGTTGGTTAAAAATGGTTGGTAAAGGTTCCACCGGACTCTTAAACAAGAAAGAGCAAAAAAATCACGTTTATTGTATGGGGGCCCCTTAATTATTATTTTATTCAGTTTTTTAGTTTTTTTTGTTATAGCGGTAACAAAAATACATCTTCTGTGAAAATTTCTGCTGTCTAACTATCACGACAGAAGGACGGACGGACAAACGGACAGCGAAGTCTTAGTAATAGGGGAACCTAAGCTTATTACACTTTGGTACCCCTAAAAGCATGGCTTTATTTACAATTAAATTAATTTTTTCTTTTCTAGAATTTAGGAGTTGCCCTTCAAATCCTACACCGATAACCAAACCGCTAGCAAAAGCTAGTTCTAAATATGGAGTGAACACAATACAAAATACAATGATAGTTAAAGAGACTATTTATTTTTGAAAATATATTTTTAAAGTAGATGACTAATACGATGAAATTTATAATTCTTTTGTATTTTTGTACACCCAACAAACAACATAAAACATTAATAAATATAATTACACTGAAGGTTAACTAGGAAGGGATCTTGTGAATTCCATTCATAAATTAAATAATATTTACAAAAACGTGATACATCAAAAAGATTTTATTTATTTAATTTATGAATGGAATTCACAAGATCCCTTCCTAGGAAACATTCAGTGTAACTATATTTATTAATGTTTTATGTTGTTTGTTGGGTGTACAAAAATACAAAAGAATTATGAATTTCGTCATTTCAGTCATCTACTTTTAAATATATATATTAAATCTATGCTAAAAAGGTTCTTGCAATTTTTTTTCTACTTTGTAGTGCTGTCTGTATTAATACATCTGTTAATTAAAATTAAAATAAACGCGCACGTGATATACTTGAAATGACTTGGTATTTGACTTGGCCTTAAACAAACTGTTGAATATTGAACTATCTTTATTTTGAGCTTTACTAAAGTTTCAAGTTTGTGTTGGTTAAAAATGGTTGGTAAAGGTTCCACCGGACTCTTAAACAAGAAAGAGAGTTTATACAAACGTGGTTAAAAGTATGTAAAAGGGGATTAAAGGTGGAAAAGTAATGCCTCTAAAATAGTACCAAATAATTACGATACAAATATACTAAGAACGAATGGGTCACGAAATTCATGGCAACCAAAAAGAGTTTCAATGTAAAATAATTAAATGAGGCAACGACTAAAGGCAAAAATCGGCCCCGATCGCGAAACCGTGTCAGCAAAATGACAATTTGGGAACTGTCCAACTAAAAATAGACCAAGATGTCGAGTTGTTCAATTATATTATTATTAAGATGACGTGCGACATAAAATAACTAAAAGGAGATAAGGATTATCACGATTCATATTTATACAGAGGAGATAAATAGGATTTAGAATGTTCCATTTCTTATAAGAATACGGAATCACGTATCTTATTGATGTCACTCAACATTACACAGCTGACACAAAAGGGACTCGCTTACCTCCTTCGCGAGGGAAATGAATATAAGATTACACTTATTTATACAAGAATTGTAATGAAATGTATGTTAAAGGGTATAAGTTATTAAAATGAGTAAACTGGATTTAAAACTGTTAATTATATTACCATGTATTAGTCATGTATAGTGTAAGTGTTATTTATAACATACAGTTTACTTGATATATAGTGGAAAAGATAGTTGAATCGAATTGGAAGATAATTGAAACAGAAAAATTATAATTTTGGTTAGTTACTAGAGAAAAGGAGATACCGAGTCACTGTTAGATGTAACATCAACGCTGGTTGTTCGTTCTCTTTCGTAACATTTCTGGAACAGTGTCTGCGTTTCTATGTAGGGAATAGCTGTTTGGAATTATAGTTATTTTACAGTCAAATTAACGCACATTCTACGATTTTTCTTCTTTGATTTTATTTAGATTTCAGAACCCAAAGAGTGCAAATGGTATCCTATTACTACGCCTTTGACGTATCTATGTCCGTCCGTGCATTTGTCTGTAACAGTATTAACATATATTAAGGTAGTTTGCTCTTATTTATTAGATACAATTTGAGTAAGAGACTCGTATCGTTACCGCCTAAAACAAAAGTTTTCCTCTTTCTCTCTTATAAAACTAGATTTTGCCAGCGGCTCTGCCCGCCTTAGATTCGGTTATCGGCGTGGAACTCCTTAATTATAATAGTGAAGTTTGCAAGCTATAGCTGCATAGCTACAGCTCAGTTCGTTTAAGCTCGGTTATAGTTATTCCCGCGGGAACTTTTGAATTTTTCGGGGTAAAAAGTAGCTTAAGTATGTCATATTCCAGGACATAACCTACATGAGTGCCAAGTTTCATCCGTTCAGTGGCTGAAGTGTGGTTGAGTAACAAACAGCCATCCATCCATCCAGACATGTTCACAATTGTAATATTAGTAGGATTGTAGTTAAATAATGATAGGAACTGATACAGCACGGATCTTTTAATAATACACATTTTTATAAATATAAATAAGTGTCATAACAATGTTTTCTATACCAAATACCAAGTGATATGAATAATTAATATACTTGAAATTTTTTAAAAAATACGCATTGGTACACGCCGGGCTCGAACTTCCGCCCCTCAGTACGCGAGACGATATCTAGACTCTTGGTCATCACCGACTGACAGTTAGATATTATACATGTCTTAAACTGATTTTCTAAATAATAACGGTTTTCTTTTAAGAACTCAATGAATAAGTGTCGAAATTAAGAAATTTACATATTGAAATAAATTAGTAAGACTGAGATTGTTGCGTTTGCGAGCACGTAGCTTTTAATGATAGAAGAGCTGAAGGTAAGCCGTGCCGTGTGTAATGAGGGCGTGAGCAGAATGTTAGTTTTAGCTTTATCCTGCACTCTAGTGCAGGAAGCGCTTAAAAAAAGACAGAGACATTTAATGCGCAACTTTAAAATATTAAATTTAATTTGACTTTTTTAATTTTCTAAGTTAATAAGTCTACCACGATTGTTTCGAAAACGCTCTCTATATAGCGATACTACACGATTTTTCGATTGTAACTTGTCTACAGCCCCTGTAGGCCTACAACTGATATGAATTTCATTCGTAAAATGCTACGGCGGTCGAGAAATCAACTAAATTGGTTCCTTGAACGTAGCAATCTTTTACGGAATTGTCCAATGCATTATTCGAAATAAATATTGTTATTAATTTAGTAAGTGTTAGTATTCAGAATGTTATAATTTTATTGTTCTATGATGTTAAATAGCTTATAAACCTATGTTTTGTTCCTGTTTTACACAAGTACCAACTTCATGTAAGTACCGTTTAATGGAATTTGTACGAAATGTTTAATTTTCCGACTACATATTTTAAGTTGGTCGACTATTACTTATTAAGTTGTTAAGCCTACTTGGCTATGACAGATTTCCTTTTAATATCGTTATATATGCTACTCCCATGGTTTTTTTCACATACCAAAGAACAGCCATTTAGCTGTCAGTGGGGGGACACTAAATAATTTAGTTGCTTTATCGTAAACACAGTAACACTTATAATATTTCAACCTTGCAGTGATCATAGAGTGAGTGAGCACTTAAGTATACCCAACGAAAAATAATAAAAACAGGCCAAGTGTGAGACGAGCCCGAGCCATTTACCATCTTTACAGTTACAGTGCCATCTAGCTATTATTAAGCGAAACAGTAACACATTTGTTTCTTGGAAACGATATTTAAAGTTTACCAACCAAGTCAATAATTGGATGGGTGACCGGTTTGCAGCAAACTGTTTCGTTTTTGTTTGAGTTTTAAATTACTTAAATGGTGATAGGTACGCCCTCGGTGCACGAGTGTGACACGCACTCTGCCTGATTTTTTTTTAGCCAGATATTCAATATACCTACAAATACTTACCAGTTCACTCTTATATTAGAATAGAAAATATAAGAGTCCGAGCAACATTGAAATGAAAACAGTAAAAATGTGCACTCTTGAAGCTATTAATTTTGCTTGCAAATTTACGATATCTACTTTCCAGTTGGATTCGTTAGATTCTTTACGTGGAAATCGATCGGGTCGTACACTTACTACTAGATTACTTGTTCTTAGAACACTCCAGGGAATAAGCTCTTCTCTTCCTTGAAGCCTCAAATAAGCTCCATTTAACCTTGTTAGTTTAGTTCTATTTATACGGCTTTACAAAAAACTAGGTAGTAGGTAAGTGCACTTTGTAACAAATAATGATAGATTCAGTGGCTCAGTTAGAATTGCCTGCTGAAACTAGAGATGTGGGTTCCGCACAGGACAAACATTTATGTGATCAACATTTGGGTTTGCCTTGATTCTAGGTGTATTTATATAATACATACGTACTAAGAAAAATGTACCCATATTACAATCTTACGTTTGTCGGACCATCGGTGAAATGTGGATGTTACGGTCATACGTTTGTAACATCTCTGACCACCCTTCAGGAATAAGCTAACCTATAACTTAATTTTGGTACTATCGTTAAACATAACTTTCGTAACCTATTTTATACCATGACCCGATGGTGGCCCCATGATAATTATTAACTTTTAATTTTACGTTGTTGTCACCTTAAGGACTATTTATGTGCTTAATTTCCAATCTCTAGCTTAATTGGAAGTACCCTAGACTTTTAATTATCTATTCATCTGTGGCTATGAGTCAGTGAGTGCCTAAAATCGTGGCATTTGGCCTCCCATATCTTATTATTTTTGAATCCATCCATAAAAAAATCAGTTTATTGGTTCGAACCTGAATGGACATAAAAATCGGTAAATATAGTACACAGCGTGCGCCCCTACCTAATCGCGAGAAATTGCCCGGCGAACTCCATGCACTAAGATGAAGCTGAAAACACCTAAATGCAGTTTCATATTTAGTTCCTCTATTATGAACAGCTTCATGACCTAATATGAAGTAGTTTTTAATACCAGCGGTTTATGCTCAGTTTGGAAGTATATTATTGAGAAAATTTTATGGAATCATGTTACCGCCAGTGTTTAATAAATTTGTTTTATAATTGAGTACCTTACCTCTGTGGAAATCATATTTAATATCGTTTGAAAACAAAATGACATTGTAAGAAGTTAAATTAATTAAAGAATATTAAAAAAAATCTACCGTTCCCTAAAATATTTTCCCTTCATAAAGTAGGACACTAGTAAAGCAACCTGTTTCGTTGTAACAAAGCCTTTACAAAGTATCATTAAGCCTCGACACGACCATTAACTAGCATTCAGTGTTAATTTAGCTGGATAAAAGTGGATCAGTTTATAGCCGCACAGTAAAGTTATAAATGAATACTACACGTGGATACATTTATAACAAACGAATGTCGGTTAAGGCAAGTCAGCAAAATATCAGCAATTCAAATAAACATTTTTTGAAGTGAAAACTTCTTTAGCGGCGTTGTGCACTTTTTTTGGTATGGGTAAAAAATGATAAACTCGCGTCAGGTCACGTGTCCTAATCGTGGAAATTCGTAAGACGGAAACCGTAATGCCACGCCTATTATAATTTTTATTTTTAGTATTCGCGATTATGAGTAGTACAGGGAGGTTGGATATGGAATTTTAATTCTATGACAGATTGCGATGTCAAATATACTACGTCAAAAAAGTAAATAAACAAACATTATTATTTCTTGACAATGTCAAAGACATGTCTTGTGACATATTTGAGTGTTAAGCGCGAATCGTGTGTAAAGGTTTTCACTTCTGCCGGCACTCCCGGAGTGCAACTCGTTTTTTTTTTTGTGTTAGTAGGGTTTTTACCACAGAACATTATAAGACGGGTGTACCCCACTTGAAATGCTATGTAAAACGGCGAGCGTGCCACGATCTTGAACAGAAATTTATCAAAGGGAGGAATATCTTTTTACTGGTGAGTAGAAGAATACATAATTATAAGCTTTTACATAATTATAAGAGAAATAACCTTTAAATCAAAATTGACATTGATAAACAATATCTTAAAGTATCAAAATACAAGCGATATGCATTACTGTCAATGTTCCTCGGAGCCGCAACAGGGACCGTGTCTAGAAAGCAATGTATAAATGCCGTGAGCAACAGAGTTGTATGATCGATGCGTGTCTTTCTGGTAGTGATGTTCTACGATATTTTATTGCTTAATGAACTTAATGTTTTATAACACTGATTAACGTACCTCCTGCCAATTTCATACTTTTTTTGCAATAATTATATTAAATAGGCCTGAGGTTTTGAAATTGCCAATTTTACCAACCAGTCTACTGAATATCTCTACTGTAAACTTTTATTTTTACACTTTACTGTATAAATAATGTCAAAATTCTAAGTTTTAATACTTTTTAATGTCCGTAGCGAATTGCATAAAAGTGCTAAAACAGAACCCTTATAATTTTTTCATGTCCATCCGTTCGTATATCTTTGCAACGGTCCCAAAAAAAATGTAGTTAGGTGTCCTTTGTAAACTGTCCTACAGTTTTGTAGTCAACCTGAGAAAAAAAAATATACAGTTGTGTGAGGGTTTCTTTGAATAGGTCTGCAAATAGGTAAAAAAAATGTAAGTAACTTATAGCGAGTTATTTGCTTTCAAAACAAAATCGGTTTTTTTTGAATAGTCAAAAAACAAATTTTTTGGATATTCGCATTCTCATAACGTAACGCATACGTATAAGCCCGTACGCAATCGGCCGCTTTTTTTAACCGAATACAAAAAACCAAGTTTATCAATTAGACCCGTATGTATGTAATATTGTAATAATTGCGCTTTATTCATATTTTAGACTATGGAAGCCCACAAAGGCAAACAGGTGTGCCAAATTTCATAAGTGTATTTATGTATGTTTGTCTACATGATTCATCAGGAAAAGGTACGTTTGGCTGTACATGAGGGTGTGTTGGTTCCAACACTGATGTATGGAAGTGAATGTTGGGTATGGCAAAAGAAGCACGGAAGAAGATGAGAGCATTGAGAAGTATGTGTGGTTTGACTCTAAATGACAGGATAAAAAATTGTGTGATACGAGAGCGTTGCGGTGTGAAAGAAAGTGTGGTGACAAAGATTGAGAAAGGTATGTTAAGGTGGTTTGGACACGTTGAAAGAATGAACGAAAATAGATGCACGAAACAGATTTATGAATCTGAAGCAATTGGTAGGGTCGGTAAAGGCAGACCTCGGCAAACGTATGTAGATCAAATTGAGTACGTTCTCAGAAAAGGCCAGGTCAGGAGTACTCGGAACCGTAGAAAATGTATGAAAGCATTGATGCGTATAGATGAGGCAAGAGAGGTTTGCCAGGATCATTGCAAGTGGCAGACTTTGGTCTCTGCTTACCCCTCTGGGAAACAGGCGTGTTGTTATGTATGTATGTATGTTGTCTTCATATTTCTCAGAAACTTTCCCCAGCGTGTTGTTATACTTACCAAAATTTAATTACTATACCAAATTTATTACAATTGATTTGCGCGAGTCCGACTCGCACTTGACCCTTTCGGAAAATATTTCGTATCCGATGCATAAGTTATACGAAGCGATTTAGGCTGTGCGTTGATCCGTCAGTCAGTCATTCAGGACAAAGCATTTTATATGTATAGATTGTTTCATAACGTTATATTTTATTTTAAGTAGTAAAAAAGTAGATTTCATAAAGTTTAATAATAATTTGACCTAAGTATGAGTAGATTATTAATTTTGTAGTAAGCAAAAATATTATCGTTATACGTCAAAATTATCGATATGGATTTATCGACAGACCCTCCTCCCTAACACTTTTCAAACTGACAACGCCTATTTGATCGTGATTGGCTAAGACGCTCGGCTCTTTCAAAATGGCGAATGTATTGTGGCGACAGCAGTTCCAGTACTGTTTGAGTAACATAGCACTTCTAATGACTTATAATGTTCTGTGGTTTTTACATTGTTTAAGTACATACGCGAGACCCCCTTTCCCGAGCCGCACGCCTTATTCTGGTATGATTTTGTCGGATAGCTGGAACGTCAGTATTCTGACAAGCGATGTGACTTTAACCCAAAAATACTATATTTTGAGCATTAACGAAGTATAAATGAATAATCATCATTTATTGTTCAATATAATAAGTATTTAATGTGCTGCCATATTTTTTATCCGATTGCCTTGAATGGTAATTTATTACTTCCATTTGCACAAAAATAGGTTAAATACTCAAAGCATAGATCAGCATCGAACCTAAGTGACGGTAATACAAAACAATCCTATATTTTTTTCAACGAGTGTTTGCCAACTGTATTCAAACTTATCAATCATTGATGCGATATGCTCAATTCCTTAGTAGATATTAGACGTTCCGTTCGGCGCGCTCTCTGGGAAAATAGCTAGGTACCTACTTATAAAAACTTATAAAGGATGTGCGAGTTTATTTTTTGAAAAAATCTTTTTTTATAGGCAGGAATGAATATTGAAGTAGGAGGAGGTACTGAGCTAACATTCATTTATCTTTTCACGGAGATCAGCAAGGACGATAATAAAATAGACACGTAACTCGGTACCTCGTAACATTCTTACCCACACATACGGTATCTACCTTTTTTAAAATTTACTTTAAAATCATAATAATGTAAATAATGGTAAAATGTAAGTAGAAATATTTACTTACCTTTTACCATTTTTAAATTTATACTTATAAATTATAGGTACTTATAGGCTACTTTATAAGTATTTTTCGAAATAATTGTATGTTACGAAATAACGTTACGAAATTGTTGATGAAGTTAAGTAGTAAGTTGTAACTTTTAAAAAACGTGTACACTGCCTACTGACTGACTAAAGAAATGAAAGGTAACATAAATGTAACATTGGCGCCATGTATTCTTGTTGTTCTTATTATTTGAAAATTGACAAATAAAATAAATTGTTGTTGAATTTCCAACGGTATCTAGTTATTAATGTTTATTAAACAGCATTGTGTTTTACAGCAAAAAAATATAAACACACTGTTCTACACATTTACATGAATAGACTTGTTTAGTATTTCAACATACTGTATTTACATTATGTTGTTAGAGCAGCCTAATTACGGCCGTGATTTTTATAGTCTATTAAAATAGTAAAACTTACATTTTGAGGCGGCCAAACTCTGGTTATTCAATTAACTGGTATTTAAAAGCCCTTACTTAAGACACTAATAAATCCATAAAAATTATAAAATTGTTGTCATCTCCCTTGTCTTGGCCGCAGGCCGACATTAGGGTTTTGTAATAAAATAAGAATCCTAACATCGGCCCCGTTATTTCTATTTAACGAAATAAATTGAGAAGAAAAATATCTTTTACATTGGTTTTTAACTGTCCGGAATTATTAAGAAAACTATTGTAAGCTATTGGTAGCCAAAAAAATATATTTCCAGTGTGGAATCCGTAGACGGTTTTTGCCAAATTAGTGACAGAATCGCACTGTGCTGCGCCTAGCCGGCTTAACATAATCTTTATCATAACCTTTCATTTCATCATTCTATCAGTAGGCAGTGAACACGTTTTTTAAAAGTTATAACGTACTACTTAACTTCATCAACAATTTCATAACGTACAATTATTTTCAAAAATACTCATTAAATAGGTGAGCATGTACAATATATAGGTATAAATTTAATAATGGTAAATATTTTATAGTAATATATTTGAGTTAACTTACAAGATTTTATAGTTATATATTACTTACCTTTTACCATTATTAAATTTATACTTGTACATTGTAGGTACCTACCTACTTAATGAGTATTTTTCAAAATAATTGTACGTTACGAAATTGTTGATAAAGTATTGGCCGCTTGGCCCTTTTGACCTGGTTCAACAACGGGCTGTGAGAATTGTCAACGATTCCAAACTCACTTGCGGTATCGAGCCTTTAAGTCTTAGGAGAGACTTTGACTCCCTGTGTGTGTTCTACCTCTTGTACAATGGGTTGTGTTCCGAGGAATTGTTCGAAATAATGCCCACGGCTACTTTCTACCATCGCACCGCTCGCCATCGGCAGGGAATTCATTCTCATACTTTAGAACCGAAATGGTCGCGTACAGTGCGGTTTTAGAGTAACTTCCTCCCGCGAACGCTTGGGTTGTGGAATGATCTCCCGCCAAGGCTTTTTTCTAATTTCTAAGGACTACATATGAGGTTTAAGCAAGAAGTTATAAGATTTCCGGAGGGTTGGCAACGCGCGAGTGATACCCCTGGTGTTGCAAGCGTCTATAGGCTACGGTGACCTCTTACCATCAGGCGGACCGTAAGCTTGTTTGCCACCTTAGTGGTATAAAAAAAAAAAAAAAAAAAAAAAATACTAAGTTGTAATAATAAAAATCGTGTTCACTGCCTACTGATTGACCGAAGACATTAAAAGTTATGATAAAGATTATGTAATGCGTCATTGAATTATAATTTAAATGTATCATTGGCGCTATGTATGCAATATGGTCTTTATGTCGTACGCTCCAGTGGTATAGTGTATGCGACGAGGCGCAGCAGTGCAATTTTATCACTAATTTGGCGGAAAATTTCAACGGATACCACTCTGGAAATGTGTTTTTTTGACCATAAATAGCTTGCAATAGGTTTCTTACCGCTTCCGGACAGTAAAATAGCAATGTTAAAGATTATTTTTTTATTTTAGTTGTTTACTTTCATTTGTTACTGAGAAATAACAGGGCCCATGATAGGATTCTTATTTTATTACAAAACCCTAATGTAGGCTTGCGGCCGAGACAAGGGGGATGACAGCAATTTTATAATTATTAGTATCCTAAGTTAGGGCTCTTAAAGTTCATTAAGTTTTAATGTTAGTTATACTATTTTATTAGACTATAAAAAGCTCGGCCACATTTACCTGTTTTGATGAAATATAGGATGTTCGAAATAGTCTATTCATGTAACTGTGTGGAACAGTGTGTTCATAAATATTTGCTAAAAAACACAATGCAGTTTGCCACATTTATAATTTTTTTTTAATAATATAGGAATTTTAATAATTTTATTATATTGTATTCGTCAGATTCAGTTTTTACATGAAAATCATAAGGAAATACCTATATAACCTAATATAATTTCTATTTTAATACAAATTTCAATTTTAAATAACAATGACTAATAATGCCTTCCTTTGTTTACAATTAATAACATTCTTTACTGGCCGATATTAGAGTAAAAGAAGGTGTTATGTATTATGGAAATGTTACAAGCGTCTAAAGGCTATGCTGACTGCTTACCATCAGGCGGACAGTTAGCTTGTTTGATATTTAATTTAAAGAAAAGATTTTTTAATATTTAAAAAAAATCAATACTGTTCTTTTTACTTAGGACAGGAATGATTGGAAATTTCTTTCTAGTCTTTCAATCTTAGTGACACATTGTTCACAGTAGATGTAGGTACAATTATTTTGAAAAATAGGTATCACATGGCAAATTTTTAAATAGGTATGTATTCATTCTAAAAATCTATACAAATATTATAAATGCGAAAGTAAATCCGTCTGTTTGTCTGTTTGTACCTCTTCACGCTTAAACAGCTGTACTGATTAAGATGAAATTTAGCATGGAGATAGTTTGACTCCCGTGAAAGGACATAGGCTACTTGAAAACGTCAAGTGTGAGTCAGTTTTTTTATAATTAAGGAGTTGCCGTTGAAATCTTACATCCGTAACCGAATTCAGGGCGGGGAAAGCTACTTGAAATCGTCAAGTTTGAGTCGGTTTTTTTTTCTATAAGTGAGGAGTTGTCGTTGGAATTCTACACCGATAACGCGGGTAAAAGCTATTATTATATAAGTGTAACTTACACATGATCCTGTCTGATCGAGGGTCTATAAATTGCAAATGGTAACACTTTTAATTACAGTTACCTACTATTATTTTGCATGCTCTAGGCAGTTCTCTTAGGTATTACTAGCTGACCCGGTGAACCGTGTTTCTTTTTTTAAAACAATTGCCGCACCAACCTATTGTGAAAGGGTTATACTAATTCAGAAACCTTCTCCGACATGTGCATTACAATTTTCCAAAATTTCATTAAAATCGGTTTACCCTTAAAGTGCAAGTCCGTCTCGCACTTCACCGTTTTTCTTTCATAAAAACCTTGCCCTAACACTATCAATCACAATACAAAAAATACCCGAATTGGTCCAGCCGTCTTCGAGTTTTCCTTAGTGCGCGAGTCCGACTCGCACTTGACACTGTCCGACACACAATTAACGCTTTTTTTCTTTCCAGAAACCTTCCCCTGCGTGTTCAAAACAACTTACTAAAATTTCATTAAAATCGGTTTACCCTTTTTGCGTGAGTCCGACTCGCACTTGAACGTTTTTTTTTTCATAAAAACCTTGCCCTTACACTAATAAACACAACAAAAAAAATTACCCAAAGTGGTTCAGCCGTCTTCGAGTTTTCCTTAGTGCGCGAGTCCGACTCGCACTTGACCGTTTTTTTTTTATATGAAAACCTTGCCCTTACACTAACAAACACAACAAAAAAAAATAGCCGAATTGGTCCAGCCGTCTTCGACTTAGTGTGCGAGTCCGACTCGCACTTGACCGTTTTTTTCTTTCATAAAAACCTTGCCCTAACACTAACAAACACAACAAAAAAAATTACCCAAATTGGTCCAGCCGTCTTCGAGTTTTGCGCTTAGCAAAAAATTTTGCGATTCATTTTTATTTATTTAGATTACGCTAAATACCTAGTTAAAAGTCAAAAAAATCTAATAAACTTACTGCGAAACGAAACATGCAAGTGATGTTTTCGTAATTGTACATAAATTTCGTAATTGTAAATACGTACCTACCTACTGACGTCACACGCATTACAAGTGAAGATTCGCTCACGGATGGCCCGTTACTGATTTTGCTACCTACCTCGCCTCGCCTCCCCCGTCTTAAGCCCCCGTATTTGTCAAGCGAGCCAGCTAATGACAGAATTCGCTTTTTACAAATCTGACTAATGATTTTTGTGTTTCGAATTATTGTGTTTATTCATTTAATTTAGTAAGAATGACATTAAAGTTTTTTTTTAGAAAATTTATTATATTACCTAGGTCTGTGGTGCTTTTAAATTTTCGGAAACGTTTTTGTTATAGTGTATAATAAGCAAGAAGTTGCAGCTGTTTTGACCATAAATTACAAGTTTTTGCACTCCAATAATTTTAAAACACACAATTTAATGTAAAACTGAAACACCACAGACATATAAAAAAAAAAGTTGAGCGATTGATATGCATCATAGGAGAAAAATCCTATGGAGCGCGCTGCGAATCCGATACTCTTAAGACTACCTTTTTTATATTGACCGTAATAGAACAGTGCACTTTTGTAAGCTATCTTTTAACTAAATTTTAAAAAAATAGTTTTATACTGTATCAATCTAGTTTATTGTTCCTCACTTCATACGGTCGCAGCTCTGAAATCGAACCCACAACTTCTAATCACTAGTAAGTATCAGTAGTTAAACTACAGCGATATTATTGTACATAATCCCTAATATTTTGTAGAACTTTGAATAAAGTGCACACTGGTTAAATGTACTAGTGTATAAGATTCCAGAGTCAAGGCACGTTAACGCCGCACGTTTTTTAAACGCAACGTAGGAAACAGCTTGGAAACGCTTTATTACATTACCGATGTAAAATAGATATACGGATATTATGATGATGACATATTGGCAAATACTGTAATATAAAATGAACGTTTGTTATCCGTGGTACCCGCAATCGTACCACCAGTAGGGTTTGTTGTAAGGATCTGAATAATATTTTCTTTATTATAAATTAATAATTTTAAATTCACAAAAGGACTTAATACTAATGTAAATGTGTACAATATAAAATATTCTATAGCCCGACAAAATATTTTCAACATAAAATATTTCGAAAAATATAAAACAAAGTTTACTTAACTTTCCTTCTTAAAATTACGAAATAATCAAGAAAAATAGGATTTTTTAGGAATTTTTTTTTATACTACTGAGGTGACAAACAAGCTTATGGTCCGAATGATGGAACGCGGTCACGCCTACGGACGCTTGCAACAGCAGGGGTATCAGTCGCGCGTTGCCGACCCTTCCAAAATGTAATAACTTCTTTCTTGAACAACCCCATACTGTAGTCCTTAGAGAAAACCTTGGCAGGGAGCTCAGTCCACAACCCAAGCGTTTGCGGGAGGAAGTTTCTCTGAAAGCGCACTGTACGCGACCATTTCGGTTTTAAAGTGTAAGAGTAAATTCCCTGCAGATGGAGAGCGGTGCGATTGTAGAAAGTAGCCGTGGGCATCATTCATAACAATTCCTCAGAACACATCCCTTTGAACAAGCTCTTTTAGAACCTTAACGTTAAGATACGAGTAAAACCGCTTAGCCAATGACATTACAGAATTTAATGTATGTTCACACGTTTTGTTACGGATACAAATATCCTTCACAGCTGTAGGGGTGTTTGCCTTAGAAACGGTGGATTATAAATTTTTTGAGTGATGTTGCTTATGGGGACCTAATGAAATCAAAGTGTGCGACCATCTTGGCTTAAGGTGGCTCCCGTAAATTTGGGATTAAGAATGCTTAGCCCCGGGATTCCCGGGCGGCTATTGTCTATGTCTGTAGTGGCTATATCAATCCTTAAAATCCTGAGTTCGTGGATTTTAAATCCCGGGATTGCGGGAACAGAAAACCGACCGAGATCCCATGATCACATTATCCAGACCACACTCTTTACTATATCCAACAGCATTAAGATCTTTGATGTCAACATCTTCACCGACGTTCAGTTCGTAGTCCGAATCCTGAAAAGCGAAGGTAAAGGTCATTAATAAGTTTAAACATTCATCAACCACAGACAGTTAGATAAACATTGGTATAAAATACGTCACAGAGATACTGATAAAATTAAACTACGGCTGTGAAAAGATTATCGGGTCGGGTCTAGTTTTAGCGAAAATAGGAGTAAAGTCGTTTTATTGACTGGCTTTAGCGTAATATTTTTTCAGTTATTTTATTTAGGTTAGGTAGGTAGGTTTAAAATAATGGTTGTGTAACATATTTAACATTGTCCGAAAACCCAAATATGCTTTTTGTACTTACATTATTGCTTTGATAGGAGTGCACGCTAGTTACTGCACGTAATCATGTGTATGATTTCAGAGGCAAAGCACGTCAGCGCCCCACATTTCCATGCAGGAAACAGATTGGAATAGCTTTTTAATATTACCGAGACCTGAGAGGCCTTAAAATGCGTATGTTTCTCAATCATATCTTCATTCATAATCATCATTAAGTACAATATGTGCGTGCTCGACTATTTTTTGACTCCGTATAATATAAAGCATTACGTTACTTATTCTCGAAGAGGTGATCAGAATTATTACAGACAACGATCGTAACATCCTCGTTTGACCAAAGAACTTCGACATGTCCAACGTACTACTAGTAATGCCACTTGGTCCACCTAGGCCTACCCCCACCGTGGGGTTGAATTTGGGCCATAGTTTCGTGCCCAGTGTGGATTGTGGTCTTCACAACCTGCTTTTTTTTGACATATACAGGTTTCCTATATTCCGTGATACAGTTTTTAACTAGTATGGAGGGTAGTATAACTCTTATCCAGTAGCTTGACAAGTGATCAACATAATAATTGTCTAATTGTTGTGTATGTACTTATATACTATGAAGCAACCAAATACCTACTTAGTTTTAATCATAACAAATAACTGAAACTGAAATTGTATTTTAGGTTAAGCTGTTGTTGTTCCTAACGATGTTTTCCGACACCGAAAAGCCAAAGGAATCAATGTGCTTGAGAAATTAAGAAAATGTCTCATTGGTACACGCTGGAGTCGAATCTCCGCCATACAGAACGCAAGCCAAAACCGAAACCCCAAATATTTAGTCGACTACAAAGCCACTAACGACTAAATATTTTAGTACAAAATAATTGGTCATGTGGAAGGTAAAAAAAAATCATTCACACATTGACTTATATATTGCATTCACATTATTTTTCTAAGCTACGTCAAAGTGTCACACACAAATAAACAAACATACTAGGGTGACAGACTGACGGGTCGGTCAAAGACAATGAACGTCTAAAATTAGGTTTTTGCTTCCAGATACTTCATATAGTCAATTTATGCTTGGTATGGTTTTTTAAAGATTTATACTACTTTTGAAAGTAACAGAGTGGTTATTTATCCTTATGGTGTTTTGGGCCATAGTACACACGCGGGTCCAGTGCGGATTGAGGACTTCACATACGTCTTTTTTGTTTTTTTGATGTATGCAGGTTTCCTCACGAAAAGCCAGTTGTGAATAATCAATGTACTTTGAAATGAAATTAAGAAAAAGACCCATTATTAGTACAAGCCAGGTCTCGAACCTTCGCCACTCAGGACGCAAAGTGAAATGGAAACCCCTCGGCTACCACCGACTTAATGGTTATTTACTTGAAACAAAAATGTCATAAGAATCTTTAGTTTTATGTTTCTATCAGTTCAGTAACGCTGTTTGTTTATTTATTTTAAAGCAATAGTTTATGCCTCAATTTTGCCAATAAATTTCATCGAGCAGCAGGAAGGGATTAATTAAAGTTTTCCCACCAGTTACAATGAAATAGCGGCAGCTTGTAATCTGTTAGATTAGTGCAAAAGTTAAATGTTGTCTCCATTTATAGCTTCTAGGCAACAAAAATTAAGGAATTTTAAGTTTTATGCATAAAATGCTGTTGCCATAATATGATAGCAGTCGTTAAGGTGATGGCACACCACATACCCAAATGAGTTAAGTTTGCAAGAATTTGATTAATATTGTTACAGTCCTGAGTACGCTTTTTGACGTGAAAAAATTATATGTTGTAGGTTAAACGTTAATTAAATGGATTGGCTAATATTATAATTATTTGGCTAATCAAATAGTTAGTAAGAAACTTTTTTCTGACACTCTATTTTTGAGCTTTTATTCAAATTGTAAGGAAAACTAAGAGTGATATTCTCTTGATTCTTATTTCATGAAACATATAAAGTATGACCAAGCAAATTTGCTATTTTTATAGTTCTAAATAAATATTTGAATTTTATACCGAAAAAAAAACCGAGAAAATCCAATTTTTTTATGTGTGATTATGTGCTAGCGCCTACCTTACTCGGAACTGTGTCTCTTTGTATGCTTCAATAGTGTAATATTTCTTTGTACGTTCGTCTAATCGGCACTTGCCAGGGTATGCATAGCCTAAACAGTTTGACATCGTAATTTGTTAATTATAAAAAATACAGTAATATTAAAAAAGCTATTTTTTTTCATGTTATGTAGGTACTCCTAATTTAATCGAAATGAGATTTTTGACAATTACATTTATAGGTAAAAATTATTTGATATTAAAGATATACTAAACCATTCTGCCGAAGGAAAGTTGAGTGGAAGTTAAATCACTAAGGGTGTTTTCGGAGATATGCGTGACGTCTTCACATAGGTACATTTAGCTCGCAAGGTCACGCAGACACGGGGCGACTAGCTCAGATAGGTTTGAAAGGCAGAGCATGAGTATTCTCCCATAATTTGTATATCAACATATCAAAGAGCTTAGGCGCACTCAACACCATCTTCCAGGCAGAATGTGTTGGGATCACCCGAGCTAGAGACATAAGTGATGCATCGATACGCATTATTTCTGACAGTTCCGCTATGCTACAAGCTCTCAAGAACAACTGCATCAACAATGGATTAATCCTGGAGTGTCACTGTAACCTGCAAAATTGCATTGAATTAAATTGGGTTACTCTTCAATGGATACGTGGTCACAGTGCGTCTCTAGACAATGATACGGCGGATCAGTTGGCAAAGAGAAGATCGGGCACTAAAATAACGGGGCCCGAATCAATTGTACCAATACCATTCACGCAAATCAAGACGTGGTAACGAGACAGAACCTTACAACTAGTCTTTGCTTACAACTACACAACAAACAGTGGGCAGAACAAACAGACTGCAGACAAACCAAGGTTGTTCTCACATCGTTGGACGCAAATCGGTCGCACAAGCTGTTACAACTTAATAGGGAAAACCTACGCTACATAGTTGGCATAATTGACAGGTCACTGCCCGCTAAACAAACACTTTTCCCACTTTTGACATTACCCTATGCAGGGACTGCTTGGAAGATAAGGAGACACCTTCGCACGTGGTACTACACTGCAAAACCGTGAGCAACCAACGGACAAAACTTCTTTAAATCCACAAACCATGAGAGAGCCACTGAATTACATCAAATACCTTCTAGATTTCTGGACGGAGCCGGGATGGTATGAGAAACCAATGACACAAATCATTTACCTACGTACAAAGTCTAAGGCCCGGATTTATAGTCGTGGCTTAGCCAAAGTAACATTCTAAGACAGAGGCTTAGTAAGCGTAATGTAATTAAATGCAACAAGGAACATAACTGAAGCCCGTTATAATAGTCGTTGCTTAGACAAAGTATTACTTATTGCTAAGACATAGGCTTAGCTTAAATAATGTAATTATAAACACTGCTTAGACACACACACGTTGCTAAGCATGCTCTTGTTCTTAGCTAAGCCTGAGTAACTCATTTCCTTTACTCAGGACAGTCTAAGCACGTAATGTGTTAAAAATAATAAAACATTGATTCAGATGCTCAAATATCCATGAATTATTTTTTCCTTGCTTCTAACGTCGACTTCTGGAAGTGTACTTTAGGCAAATGAGAGAGGTGCGAGGGGGTAGGGAAATAATTCTGGTACATAATTACCTACGGTATCGTCGCCGCGTTCGGTGCGCAAGTTAAAACTCGCACTCGACGACTCAACCGGTTTTTTGCTCTTTATAACATTGGATGCGCGCAGGTAAAGATTACAAGCCATACAGCGTTGTCGATAAACAAAACCACTGTTTACAATAAATTGACATGAAAAAAAACATAGACTTTTAGGTAGGCGGTGTTTTTGAAAATCTGGTAAAATGACTAATACCAGTAGTTTTTTTTAATTGTATAGAATTCTCCAAGTAAGACTTTCAGAAGTATTACTTAGGACATTGCTTAGCAACGTCTATTAATCCGGGCCTAAGTGCGGAAAACATAAGTCCAAGCAACTAGTATGAAAAAGGCACCACACAACCGGGTGCGTAACGAAACACTCTAATAGAACGTGAACAGACATGCATGTAATGTTAAAGCATTTAAGGTTCACGTTATAGAAAGCCAGGTGCTATCCTTATTTTTTATATGACAAACATGATATGCTAATCAAATCATAAAATAGTATTTTATAACTTTGACGATTCACAAGTGTTTATATAAAACAAATTTGAATATAAAATTTTGACTTTGACTTTGAATTATACCTTAAGTAGAACCCTTAAAACAAAATATTCGTGAATTTTATTTAACTAAGTAGTCAGCTGGTAGAATACCTACTGCGAATAAGAACTTATCCTGTTACCTAATAACATATGCGAGAATGTTTTAATAAAATTTTATTGAATACGTAGTCCGCTGTCTTTAGAGGAATTTAATATTGGAATCAGTTCAATGCAAACCAGAATTTAAGACACCTATGCAACTACTATGAGGTCCGATTAAGAAAGTTGCCTACTACTAAAAAGGACATTTCTTATTAATATTTTTTTTATGAAATAGAAATTTTGCAATCTAAATCAGTTTTTTTCCTCTGTCAACGCTAAAAGTATAAAATTACATTCACAAAAATTTAATTTATGTTAATTTAAGGTGCATTTTAATGCGAAAATATTTTAAGAAAAGGACAATAAAGTTATGTCTGTTTTCCAAAAATAAGGTCACCTGATCCTCCACTGCGTCGTGAAGGAATAAGGTCACTTGCTGCTCCACTGCGTGTCGTGAAGTAAAAAGGTCACCTGCTGCTCCACTGCATCGTGAAGGAATAAGGTCACCTGCTGCTCCACTGCATCGTGAAGGAATAAGGTCACCTGCTGCTCCACTGCATCGTGAAGGAATAAGGTCACCTGCTGCTCCTTTGCGTCGTGAAGGAATAAGGCACCTGCTGCTCCACTTCGCCGTGAAGTGAAAGGTCACCTGTTCCTCCACTGCGTCGTGAAGGAATAAGGTCACCTGCTGCTCCACTGCGTATCGTGAAGTAAAAAGGTCACCTGCTGCTCCACTGCGTCGTGAAGTAAGAAAGTTACCTGTTGCTCCAATGCCTCGTACAGGAATACCCTATTTTTTTGATTGTCTTATTTTGTAAACAAAATTTTGACCTAAAAACAATAAGAATACGATTTTGAATTGTTCTTAGGATTAGAAATTATTAAATTATTCTGAGCTAATCCATAGACAACTTAATTTAAAACAACCAGCATAAAAAAACTGTCTATATTATAGATAAATATGTATGTACATAAGTCACCAAAGAAAATAACCAGTGTCTAGAAACACACTCGCATTATGATGTGGGTGATGTATGTACATAGGTCACCAATGGAGATAACCAGTGTCTAGAAACACAATCGCATCATGATGTAGTTGTCAGCCTTTTTCAGCGACTGCTTTAGTCCTACGTGGCAAGTGGTGAGCCCATCGTCACAACACTGATTCTGATAGCAGTGTATCTGGACTATGGTGGCTTTATATATTATGTTACATGTCATAAATACCAGCTTTATAGTAAGCGATAAAATGTAAGACCAGGCTCATTATGATATGGGTGTTTTTGCAATTACTAATTACTCCTTTCTCGGGATAAAAACCGTATAAACAAAATTCGCTTTATTTGACGTTTAATAAAAAAAGGAATGTAGGTAAAAATACCCCCATAATTTAATATTAAGTTGAAGTTGTGGAAGAGTGGAAATCTCTATGTCGCAGTGAAAATATTATGGAGGAACCGAACCGTCAGATACTTTGGGATATCAAAAAATATTCTTTTCTAATAGTTTTAGTGATAAAGCTTGCCTACCTGTCTCGGCAAAGGATCTGGTTACTGGCTTCATGACACTCCATACTCAAACCATTGAACACAGCTCATCAATAGCAGTTTCCGGATTGCCATGCCCTTCGCTTAAGAGTGCCGGTATGCCAACAATATACGCACCCGTGTGGTGGCGTCGTTGAAGAACATGGACTTCATGGGCAGTCATGCAGAAAAACCTGCTGGCAGGTGCTCCCGCCGCAGCTCATTTAATGATACTATCAAAAGAGCTCTTGTTTTGTCAACGTGCCCTCAGTTCTTGAAGTCCTTGAAGTATACCGTGATAATGACACTAGACCAAGCCTTGGTATGAGACGCCATATGCGTTGACACTTTGGCTACGTCTCGCCTCAATAAAGCAAGTGAGGAGAGCGGTGGGGGCTGAAGCTGCAAAAACCTCAAGCGGCGCAAATACGATTGTTGTCAAATATGTTCATAATCGTCCATATGCACATAAATATTTATTGAAGGAAATAGCCCCTAAAATTATAATTGCTGCAGGTTAGAGCTGGCACTTTACTTGCTCAGAGAATTATAATATCTTAATTCATCGAAATAATGCAGCCAGTGGTTCCGGCACTTTACCACAAACGCAACAGTTATTTAAATGATTTTCTTTTATAATAGATTTAATTTAGTTTTTATATATTTTGCTTAAGTATTTTATTTACTTGTATGGTTTAGATAAGTTAAGATTCCCCGGGACTCAAACTATCTCCATGCCAAATTTGAACGCTGTTCCACCCGCCCCAAAGTCGGTTATTGGTGTAAGATTTCAACGACCACTTCTCAATTATAGAATCTCAATAAAAACCGACTCATACTTATTAAGCGTGATGACGTAACAGGCAGACAGACTAACTTTCCTATTTGAAATATTAGTATGGATTAATACGATAATAATTATAAGAGTATACTAAGACCGAATTATACAATTATATAATTATACCTATTTAAATAGATGATATATTTTAGTTCGTTAAATCATAAAATACAAGAAAAATAAATGATTTCAAGTATAAAATAAGGATCTTTCCGTAAACATTACGATATTTCCAAAAACTTCAAGGGATATAACAAAAAAATGTTCTTTGGCTTTGCATAAATTTTGCTAATAATTTTGAAACTTAGAATTTCTACCTTAATTATTTGGAAGTTGATCGACCGGCACACGTATTTTTTTATCAGCGTGCTGTGGATATGCTTACTCCAATCTTTACATTTTATCAGCAAAATTTATTGGACAAACACAAACTGGATTCTCACTGAAATTTGGATTTGTACCTAAGTACTTAGATGTTGAAATATGATCAGCTTATTTGACAACACAAATGTTACAACCCTGAGCTTTGGGACAAGCTTGTCATTTCAGGATTACAAAGATTATGCAAATAATTGAATTAATATGCACAGAGATCGCCCTGAAATACCCGCGTTAATGAAGAGACGTGCCCAGAATTTAGAAATGGATGTTAGTTTATTAAAGGGCTTTATGAAACTGACACACGGAGTCAAATAGAATTGTATGAGGAATTAGTGGGTTTAAGAATAAAGACTAAGTAAAATATAATTATTTGGATATGAGTAGGTTATATTTTATACATTAGAACGAAGTCGTTGGTTTTAATTATACTTATGTAGAAATAACGCTTTTTGTACTCAACTACGAAAGGCTAAGAATGATTATGCATTAGCAGTATTTTCGTTTCAGCGTAATGACGACCACTGCTGAACGTAGACCTCCCCGTATGTCTCCATAACGGCCGATGGTAGGAGCTGTACCACGCTGCGTCTATCAAACCGATGTATCACCTTAAGATTCGTCTCTTCTTCCACATCGGTTACAGGTTCGACGAGCGACATGTCCCACCCATTGCCACTTCAGCTTGCTAACTTTTAACTTCGGTTCTTCGGCGAATTTCAGATATTATCGCGTAAGGAAACACTGAGCACAGCTCTTCCTATAACTTGTTGAGTAACTTTGAGCTTATTTAAGAGGCCAACAGTTAAAGACCACGTTAGCAGTGTACGTGCGTGTTATTTCTTCTGTTTCTTCATGAGCTCCAAACTTCTAATATTATTATGGCAAATAAGATGTTACCTTAAACAAGAGCATTTGTTAACAGTATTCTCGTAAAACACAGTTAAAAGCTGAAAATAAAACAATTGAAAATTTACGTAAAATATGTATCAATCTCAAATCTGAAATTATAAAGGCATTATGCGTTAAAATGGCAATTACAAATTTAACTCTGCTTTTGTCTGTACCGGGTAAAACGTACCACAGAAGTGCCACTTTTTACACTTATACTTTCTACGATTAATACTTGTAATATAAATATACATTTAATTAATTAAATAGGGAGCTATAAGTAATGTGGTTATTTTTATCCTATAGTACCCGTTTGTGTTCGAATTTGCCTAGCGATGAACCCTTAACAGGTTTCAGAACCCTATCTGCTATTTTATAAACAAAAAAGTTTTTCTTAATGTATAAACCAATGTAGATTATACTTGAGATATATAAATTTAAAATATTTAAAGTGGAAAACAATTTTTCGATATCATTAGATTTCTTGTACGATTTCTTTCCAAGTTAATATTTCAAAAAATTTACTATAAAGTAAACGAGAAATAATTTTGTGAAACTGGTATAAAATCTGCTAAATTTAGATAAATGCTAAAAAACCCTGAACAGCGCAGGTAAATAAGCATAATAGGTAGGTAAGTGTAAATCAAAATTTACAGTGCAGTGCTAACAGCAGCTACACCATACTAAAACCAACTATAAAACGTTAATAAGATGCTAGGAATAACTAGAATTCGCACTGTGAAACGATGACTGTGGTAAGCTGCATTTAGTTCAAATATTTGATGAGGAAGTTGAAACTGTTTGATTCCCTTTGTTAAAGTTCAACATTGTTTTTAAAGCAAGAAATAAGTTAACATTATGTATCACAAATACATACAAATTAAAAAGATTAGGGGTTTGGGATTTGAGTAATTGCTTAAAAACATATTGATTTTTTCATGGCGTTATGTGTTTGATAAGGTTTTTGTGATTTAAGATATTAAATTATACTCACCTTAAGCCTTAATAATATATTTAAAATCAAAATAATATGTATTTGCAAAAGTTAGTTCGTTTGTTTTCCCTTAATGTCACTGCAGAGCAACCAATCGAGTTAAGTTTGAGCACGGAGATTGTTAAAGGGACGGAGAAAGACAAAAGCTTGAAAAAGTTTTAGCAGGAATAAATAAACTATAAATTCGAATTTCACGTTGACTAACTATATCTGCAGCTATAGCTTGATATATAGTAAAAATATATAGCAAGAAGTGATATAGTAAGCTTTCTTGCTATAATCAAATACTTGTAGAAATTGCCTTGTAGTCATTAAAGCCTTTTAAGACTTAGGCTTTTGAATAGTCTCTCGTTTTTTCCTCACCACCCTTAATACACAATGTACTATTTCGTTATGAGTCGAGACCTAATCTTGACGCTTTGCCATTCAATGACTTAAACTTTTGAGCCGACTAATTTCTTAAGATATTTTCAATTTTGTTAACGCAGACGCTCTTAAATTAAATAGTTTTAAATTTACTTCGGGCTAAGTCTTAACTTGCTTTTACCGTTAACAAAGGAGATTATAACTTTCGTTTTGTAAAGATTAAAGGATTTAAGTGTCATTTAAGTTTTTTTGCTTTCTAGAATGTTTTAAAATATTCAACGACCTTGATAGTCAAATTATGTTATAAATTGAAGCACAGTATTCTTTTTGGTAAAATTAATAAATAAATTATGTTTCTTTGTTATAGGTTGACTGATGACCTGAAAAATGTAGCCGGAAGTGGATGGTGGATGACAAAGGCGGAGGACCGGGTGTGGTGACGTTTATGATGTATTCCTTAGTTCAAATTTCTTCCTTGAGGGTTCGTCCATTAATCACGTAAAGGCTTAAAGAGGGTTCTAAAAAAATCACGGATTATCACGTTGTGTAAAAACATCACATGTATTTTCTAATGCACCAAAACTGAAAAAAAATCACTCGCAAAATCATTCTATACACAAAACACGCAAATTCTTGTGAGTTACTGAAGAGAGTGAATGGTGCCTATAAATAAGCGTTAGTGACCGACAAGCAGGATATGTGTGAAATTTTTGCTGGTCGTTCTCTTGGAATTACCATTACACCCACTTGTTGCGGATTTCGATCATTATCGCTTTAACCTGATGTGAGTCTGTCAACAGCTAGTAGATCCGACGTAAGATACAACGTGCGTCGTCGTTTCAACCGTAAGACGTCCACTGCTAAACGTAGGCCTGCCCCATATGTCTCCAAACCAGCTGGTCCAGAGCTACCCAAACCTATCGGCATCCTGTGGCTCTGACTAGATGGACTGTCCACCTGGTAGGAGGCCGACCCACGCTGCGTCTTCCGATCCGTGGTCGCCACTCAAGAACCTTTCTTCCCCGTCGGTTATCGGTTCGACGAGCGCTGTGGCCTGCCCATTGCCTCTTCAGCTTGCTAACTGTTTGAATTATGTCGGTAACGATGGTTTTTCGGTGAATTTCCTAGTTTCGGATTTTATCTGAGATTTTTTAATAGATGAACAGTTAGTGAACACGTTTCTGTACCGTAAGTCATCACTGGCAACATATATTGATTGTAGACTTTTGTCTTTAGGCACTCAGGTAGTTTGGATAAAAAGCTGTTGCGTAGTTTCTTGATCACTGCTAAACTGAGCTTGATTCTTACTAACACGACGTGCATGGAGTGCAATTTTTTCTGTGTGAAAAAAATCATGTGATAACATAGGAGCCGAGAAATCGTAGTGTGAACATTACGAATCCTAGCATGGTGCATTATGGCTAAATTCAATAGGAACCTCCCTATTGTACTCAGGGAAAGTGCGTCGGGTGATGCGGTAAAATGATGATATCTAGCGACAAGACAAAGAAGAGGAGAGGGAATGACAGAACCTAACGATGCTTGGTCATATTAGATAAAAGCCAGAGAAACCCATAGTCCGAAGAAGTTTATTTTATTTTCTGCTGAGACGAGTTGGCTAGAAAGTGCGTAGTTAATCTTGCCATGAGTTTGAAAAACATTTAACAACAAATTTACTTAATTTGAACTTCTTTAAGATTTTTATTGCAAAATACGTTTACTAACCTTTTGTAGCATAAACTGATACTAATTCCTATACTTTTTAAATACAACAAACTGCCATTATTCTTTAATATGCAATATTTTTTATTTTACATAAACCAGAATAAATATTTAATTTCGTTCGTCGTTAATCTTTTGTCTTCATGTTTATAATGTCAAAAGATTAACTGAAAGAGCAAAATAAAACGATTCACGATTTGCAAACGCTTGTTAAACCAACACCAACACTGAACGTCGCGCATCCACACACGTCTAAGTTATTTATGTGCAACATTTATTGCTGCGTCACAGTTATGTCTGATATCGCACACTGTAGCTGAATAGGCTGAAATTGACAATGTTAAGTTATCCTTGTTAAGCAGCTACCAAAAATAGACAATATATTTGTCTATTTTCAATCCCTACGTCGTTTCAAATAAAAATAAAGTTTAAATTCCAGCTACTCTTGAATTTATTACCTTTTGGAATGACTTTTGACTAATGAGACGAGACAACAAGAAAGTAAGTATGAAATTAAAAAAAAATCATTGAACGACTTTGTTTTATTTTCATGAATTTAATATTAAATATCCTTTACACAAGTCTTTAGTATACAAAGGTAAATTACCGACTTCTTAAAGATTGTTTTGTGTCTAATAATATGTTGAACTATACAAACCCTTTATACCGCAAATTATATTAACTTCTATTTAAATAAATAAACAAGAAATCCGCCCTAATCCTTTGTAATATTTTTTAAACAAGAATCTTAAATCTTAATATGAAGACAAGGAGGTAAAAGAGCCGAATGAAAAAAGTTAAAGTTTTTAAACGCTTGCAAAACCACCAACACTGTCGCGCATCAACTCACGTCTCAGTTATTTATGACCGACTTAAATTAAAACATAAGAATTGTCCTGATGCTTTCATTTGTAATATAACTTTAAAGCAAAAAAATCTTTAAACATGAAGGCGAAGATTAACTGAAAGAGCTAAGTGAAATGATCTGCAATTTGTAAATGCTTGAATAACCACTAATTCCAACACCAACACTAAGCGACGCGCGTAAACTCGCGTCTCAATTATTTATAAGCGACATTAATTGCTGCGTCACAGCTTTGTCTGATTTTGCACACTGTAGCTGAAAGGGCTGAAACTGGCACTGTAATTTAATTCTTATTTACCAGCTACTTATGAAACAATTTAAAATTTGCAAACACTCACAAAACCACTTATTTCAACACCAACACTGAACGTCGCGCATCCACACACGTCTAAGTTATTTGTGTGCGACATTAATTGCTGCGTCACAGCTATGTCCTTACTTTTTACTTTTATTTCTCAGTTTAATGTATGCAATCGAATCTTTTTCAATTTTAATAAAAATCTATATGGCATTTAACACGACAAACGTTCTAGTCAAATTTCATTAGAATTGATGAAAATGTACCATAAGGAAGAACGGACAGACGGGCAGACATAACGAAATTAAAAGGCTCATATTTTGCCCTTTGGCTGCCTAACCTTCATGAAAATTGTCTTTGAGCTCTAAAAGTTATTTACTGTAAAATAAACCAAGTTAGACCGATGTTGTCGTTTCTAACCAATACAAGGACCAAGAACAACTTAAGTCAAGTAATTATACAACTTATTATATTTATACAAGTAAGACTTAAATTAAAATGTTTTAGTTAAACACCGTGTTTAACAACAAGCTTATTTTTAATAAAGACATTTCAAGTTTAAAATTAAAGTAAAAAATTACTTCCACTTCTCAATATCCACTTCCACTTCTCTTTCTTATATGACAACCTCTAGAATATGGAGTATGTATTTAAAGCTTTCTAGCCAGTTATACATCTTTTTAAAGAGCTTTTATTTCAGCAAGTACCTAAAAGTTAAAATTGATTTTCGATCTATGCGTCGACATTTACCCAAAAGCTTTGCCGCTACGTGATGGGAATTACTATTTGCCGGAAAAGATATCTCTAAAGGAGAACATATCTTATCTCGAGAATATGCAGCTGAATATTAAAAGTTTGCTGAGTATACTCACTCTTTCTGCCTTAAACACTTGTCAATAAGAAATGAAAGAATAATATTGAAGATTTTGGGGTGCACCTTAATTTTCATAAATTACGTTTATGGTTAAGAGGATAAAGGTTGGATTTTTTATTTGATTACGTTAACCTTAAGTAAATAAATAAAATCGTCCAAGTGCGAGTCGGACTCGCGCACGAAGGGTTCCGTACTATTATCTATTAAAAAGACGAAAAAATTCACGTGTGTTGTATGGGACCCCCCTTAATTATTTGTTTTATTTTCATTTAATTATTTATTTTTAAAGTGACTATATAACTTAATATTCTGTGAATATTTTAAGCGTCTACCTGTTTTCGTTATCAATTTCGAGCAAAAAAATGACGTTTGTTGTATTGGAGCCCCCTTAAATATTTATTTTATTCAGTGTTTTAGTATTTGTTGTTGTAGCGGCAATAGAAATACATCCTTTGTGAAAATTTCAACTGTCTAACTATCATAGTTCATGAGATACAGCCTGGTGACAGACGAACGTTCGGACAGACGGACGTACGGACGGCGAAGTCTTAGTGACAGGGTTCCGCTAAATACCCTTTGGGCACGGAACCCTTAAAAGCATGGCTTAATTTACAATTAAATTGACAGTCAAAATATATATCATAATAGTGTCAATAGCTTAAGCTATTTTAATTCATGATTTTACTAAATAAATAAATAAAAATAAATGATTGCTAATTAATTTAAATGTAAAAAGTAAAATTTACCCATTTTCAAATTACTATCAAGGTATAACATATGTATAAGTATCCATACTCCCTCGCAGCCCAGTTGGTAGTGTGGCCGACTGCTGTGCAGAGGGTGTGGGTTCGATTCCCGCACGGACAAACATTTATGTAATAAAAATTTGCGTTTGTCTTGAGTCTGGGTGTAATTATGTATGATATGTATGTATTTACAAAAAAAAGTAATATATGTATTTGTATCCGTTGTCTGGTGTCCATAACACAAGCTTTGCTTACTTTGGGGCCAGACGGCGCTGTGTGTAATGTCCAAATATATTTATTACTAGCTGACCCGGCGAACTTCGTTCCGCCTAAAAGTCAAATATTTATGAGAGTACATGAACATTGCAACATTACTTTATTTTTCTCAAATAAAAGATTTTTTCTAAAATAAACGTAGCCTAAGTTACTCCTTATTATATCAGCTACCTGCCAATAAAAGTCCCGTCAAAATCGGTCCAGCCATTTCAGAGATTAGCCGGAACAAACAGACAGACAAACAAAAATTGTAAAAAATGTTATTTTGGTATACGTACCGTATATATATTCATATACATGTAGTAAAAAACGGTTATTTAAATATTACAAACAGACACTTCAATTTTATTTATATGTATAGATATAGATTTATTTATTTACTAGCTGTTCTTCGTCCGCGTGTATTTGATTTTATCACGTGGTTAACTGTTATACAGCAAAAAATATATTAAACAAAAATACAAAGTTTGGATTAATGCCTAAATCGTAGATAAAAAAAAATGTGAACAATTGGACACAGATTATTTTCCACCTTAACGTGGCCGGTGATTGAATCCGGATCCCTGCAGGACAAAGGCACTTGCGGTACCATAAATGACCACTGTGCCACAGAGGTTGTTTGATCGACACGATTAGCAAAAATAAAACCGGCCAATTGCGAGTCGGACTCGCGCACGAAGGGTTCCGTACTATATCTAGCTAGTACCTTATAATGTCTCTTTATAGACAACGTTCGACGTGGTTTGGTTCGGAACATAAACAAACAGTTTGTTTGGTTTACGTACACGGGAGAAAGCCACATAGAGCTGACGGTGTGAGCAACAGCCGACGCTGAGGTCCACGCCGGCAACACGTAGCTTCTGCCCTTGGGCTTTGTTTATGGTCTTTGCTTATAACAAACTCACCGGGGACTGTACACGTTTGAAATGGAATGTGTAATTATTGGGAATCAGTGGAATTCGTGGTATAAAAACTCTTTCACCGACGCCATATCCCGCCAAAATCTCTGCTTCTATAATGTTACGTTGCAAAGAAGTTTTCAGTCTTGTCCCGTTGCCTAATTTTGGGGTACTTAAATTTCTCAACAAAATAATTGGGATGCCAGATTTTAAATTAATCTTGTGTGCTGGAAGTCCAGGAGCGCTCAGAGAATTAAGAAATTCAACGGGCTAATTGGTAGCGTCATCTTGCTCCATTGCTCTGTTGATAGAAGTATACTCAACTACTTCTTCTACAACATTGTTGAGTATATGCAAGTTGATTCTTGAGTATATCAGAATCCGTAATTCCGTATTGCCTAATCCAAGTTACAAGGGAAACAATTTTCATTTACCAAATCGCAAGGCTATATCAGTATCCGTTTTGCCTAAGCCTAGTCAACTTAATAATTGGATTAAAGTTATTTTCTCAGAAAAACACTGCATTCCGACTTTTTTACGCGGTTTTTTTTTTTTTTCTGAGCTGACTATGCAGTTGGCTGTTGCAGCCATTACTGCTTCACCGGGCTTTTGGGGCAAGACTCTGAAGGAGCCTCAGCCCATATAGCGCCTAACGCTCAAGGGCTCCCCGCGGGGGAAGCCTCGGCTTGGGTTGTCGCTCTCGGGGGCGTCCCATCGACCGGCGTGAGTCTCGAACCCGAAGGTAAGTCACCGCCAAGAGGGGAATTCCCCGTTAGTTACGCGGGTACGGTTGCGATTGAGTGGGGGCGAGAAGCGCCCCGGCACTCTTTGATACCTAGTGTATCCTTGTGGGCGCCGACGAACCCGGGGACGTCGGCGTCGTGGTTGGAGGGAGGCCCTATTCGGGGAGGTCGTAGAGACTAATCTCGCTATCCGGACAGCGAGATCGTCATCTGGGGCCGTTAGTACGTGCCGAGGCCGCCTAACTATAGTTTTACGACCGTGACCGGTTCGATCTGGGGGGATGATACGTTGATCGGGGGGATGATACGTTGTTCTACGAGGTGCGAGCGTATCATAACTTCATAACTTTAAATGAATTTCAATAGCGTGTTGCTAAACGTAACAGCGCCATCTATTAAAAATTTGCCGAAGAGTGGGTAAAAAGTGGGTAAATACTAATTATTAAAATTATATCTCGTTTTTAATCGATTTGGGAAAGCCAGAAGGTCGGTTTGAGATTTTCACAGCCGGCCAAGTGTGTGTCAGGCCACGCATTGAATAGGGATCCGTAGCAATTTTCTTTCCCGCTGAATCCCGTCACTTTTATAAGATTTATACTTAATTCGAGAGGTAATATAAAGTATCAGCATAAGTTGTGTGTACTAAGATGTCCAAGTTACTATGGTTTTTTAACTATCCCAAGGAAACCCTTTAATTTTCCAGATTAAAAAGTATCTAAGATGTTGACCAGGCAAAATTTAATTGAAATCGGTCCAGCCATTTCGGAGATTAGCCCGTACAAACAGACAAATCGACAAACAGACAAACAGACAGAGAAACAAAAAATTTCAAAAAAACATGTTTTGGTATTTTTCCTCTTTTTACATCCCCCTGACTTGGTTTTAAGCATTTTTTTCTATGTACAGACATTCGACCTCTACAGTTTTATTATATGTATAGATTTATTATTATAAATGCGAGCATTACTACCGGGTACCGATAAGATGAAATTTGGCATGGAGATAGTTTGTATTCCGGGGAAGGACATAGAAGTAAGCTCATTCAAAACGTCAAGTGTGAGTCGGTTTTTATTCTATAATTTAGGAGTTGCCGTTTAAATTCTACACCGATAACCAAACCGCGGGTACAAGCTAGTGTATAATATGGAATTAACACAAAACAAAGTACAGGATAGTGAAAGAGACAATTTATTTTTGAAAAAATATTTTTAAAGTAGATGACGAATACGATGAAATTTAAAATTCTTTTGTATGTTTTGTACACCTAACAATAATATTTATAAAAACGTGATGCATCAAAAAGATTTTATTTATTTAATTTATGAATGGAATTCACATATTCATTAATGTTTTATGTTTTTTGTTGGGTGTACAAACATACAAAAGAATTTTAAATTTCATCGTATTCGTCATCTACTTTAAAATATGTATATAAAAACTGCTAAAAAGGCTATTTTTTCTACTTTGTAGTATTGTCAGTATTCAGACATGTGTTAATTAAAATACTTGAAATGACTTTGTATTTGATTCTATTTAGAAACAAATGAGACCTAAAACAAACTGTTGAATATTAAATCTTTTTTTTGAGCTTTACTAAAATTTCAAGTTTGTAGCGCGTCCGGAAGTTAGTTAAAAATCGATTGTAAAGGTTTCACCGAAACAAGAAAGAGAGTTAATACAAACGTGGTTAAAAGTATGTAAGAGGGGATTAAAGGTCGAAAAGTAATGCCTCTAAAATAGTACCAAATAAATACGATACAATATACTAAGAACATAGGGTCACGAAATTCATGGCAACCAAATTGAATTTAATAAAAAAAATTAAATGAGGCTACAACTATAGGCAACAATCGGCCCCGATCGCGAAACCGTGTCAACAAAATAATAATTCGGAAACTGTCCAACTTAAAATAGACCAAGATGTCGAGTTATTCAATTATATTATTATCAAGATGTCGTGCGACATAAAATAATTGAAAGGAGAAAAGGAATTATTACGATTCACATTTATACAGAGAAGATAAATAGGAATTAGAATGTTCCATTTTTTACAATAATACGGAATCACGTATCTTATTGATGTCACTCAACATTACACTTCTGACACAAAAGGACTCGCTTACCTCCTTCGCAGGGGAAATGAATATAATAAATATTACACTAATTTATACAAGAATTGTAATGAAATGTATGTTAAAGGGTATAAGTTATTAAAATGAGTTAACTGGATTTAAAAATGTAAATATAAAACTTATATGTTAGTCATGTATAGAGTAAGTGATATATATAACATATAATTTAGGTGATATATAGTGGAAGAGATTTTCTTAATTGAAACAAAAAAAAAAAATTGGTTAATTACAGTTTTTAACTTTAATGTCTTTATGCTTCTGCAGGATATTTATCAGAATTCTAAAAAAAACAGGATTCTAAGCAAGTGAAAAGGAGAAAAAGGAGAAACCGTCAATGTTAGATGTTACATGCACGCTGCGGGCTGGTTGCACGTACTCTTTTGTAACATTCCTGGAACAATGTCTGCGTTTCTATGCAAGAAATAGCTGTGTGGTATTTTGTATAAAAAAAAATTATAGGTATTTAATTATCAAATGCACGCACAATCTACGATTTTTCTTATATGTTTTTATGTAGTTTTCAAAAACCAAAAGCTTGCCAATGGGATACCCTGCTACTACGCCTTAGACGTCTCTATGCTTGTACATTTGTCTGTAACAGTATTAACATATATTAAGGTAGTTTCCTTTTATTTATTAGATACAATTTGAGTAAGAGACTCGTATATTTAACGCCCAAATAAAGTTTTCCTCTTTCTTATATTTAAAACACAGAGGTAATAACATTTTTTATGACATTGTTTATTGTGATTAAATTGATTGAATTGATAAAATTATTGGAGAAGGTTTTCAGTTTCCAATATTATTAAAAAAAGATTTTGCCAGCGGTTCCGCCCGCCCCAGATTCGGTTATCGGCGTCGAACTCCTTAATTATACTAATGAAGTTTTCTATAGCAAGCTATAGCTGTAGCTATAGGTCGTTAAAGCTCGGTTATAAATTTTTCGAGAGAAAAAATAGCCTAAGTATGTCATATTCTAGGACATAACCTATATGTGTGCCAAGTTTCATTCGTTTAGTGGTTGAAGTGAGATTGAGTAACAAACAGCCATCCATCCATCCATCCATCCATACATATTCACAATTATAATATATAAAAAATTATTTAATGATAAACCACAGATCTTTAATAAATACACATTTTTATAAATATTAATAACTATAGGTGTCATAACAATGTTTTCCTTTACCGAAAAGCAAGTAAAGTGAATAGTCAATTTATAATACTTGAGAAATTAAGAAAAATACTCATTGGTACATACACGCCGGGCTCGAACTTTCGCCCCTCGGTACGCGAGACGATATCTAGACTCTTGTACTTGATCATCACCGACTAACAGTTAGATATTATACATGTCTTAAACTGAATTTCTAATGAATAACGGTTTTTTTTTCAAGAGCTTTGATGAAGAAGTGTTGATATAGAATATATTTATAAATATACTTAAAAAATATACATATTTAAAAAAAATACTAAGAATTAGGTTGTTGCGTTTGCGAGCACGTAGCTTTAAATGATAAAAGACCTTAAGGTAAGCCGTGTCGAATGTAAGTTTTATCTTTATCCGAACTCTAGTACAGGAGGCGCTTAAGAAAAGACAGAGGTTTTTTATGCACAACTTTTAATTTAATTTGACTTTTTGTATTTTTCTTATTAGATGGTAAAAAGTTCTAAACTGAAAGTTTATGCCTTAGTCCGAACTTAACTAAAAACAACTATAAAATTAAAAAAATAAGCATCTCTGAATTATTTAGTTTTTTTTTATTGCTACATACCTGGATAAGAATACTCTAACCTTGATATTTAAAGAATTTCATATCTTGTGTTTTTTTTAAGATTTTTAGACTAACAACTATACCTCCATATAAAAAGCTACAATGTACCTTATATGTTATATACGTTATAAACAGGTTAGCGCTATCAATAAGAGATACGATTATAGTGAAATAATCAAATTTAATTTGCTATTTTACATAGTTGTATGTATTTTTCATTATCAATTGGCAGAAGTCCAGTGGCTCCACCCGACTTGAATTCGATTATCGGCGTGGGATTCCTACTCATTGATACTAAAGACTTCTACTATATCAGGCTGTAACTGTAACTTGGTTCGTTTGAGTGCAACTTGATTATTGTTATTTAAAAGTTTGGGCTTTTCTGAAATAATCTTAGTATCTCTGTGCCATATGTCAGCTCTGTTGCGGTGTAACAAACAAATTTTGACGTAACAAAAAAACTTACAAACTATTACGTTTAAATATTTATTAGGATAGAAAAAAAACCATTTTCCAAAATTGAGGACAGTTAAAATTACAATGTCAATTTTCACGTAAGATTTGTAAATCAGTTTTATTTGTCAAAGTTTATAATATTTTGTACTTCAGTCTTGTCTGAAAGCAAAATTTATAACTTTTTAAGTACTACGATAATAAAGTTGAACGATACAAAGATACATTAAGAAAACTGGATTATTCTGTAATACTCCATTAAAAAATAAGGACTTAGGCCTAATTTTATGTTCCTTGAATAAGAGCAACGTACAGCAAATGTAGGTACCTATATTATAAATAAATATCTAATGTAACAGATATTTTTTTGTTAGCATATTTAGCTTGTTCTGTTTGTTTTGATCTTTATTAAGTAGTAGGCTGTATCTTCAGGCAAAGTATATAAAAGTTATAATATAGGTACCTTCATTTGCTTTAATACATTCATATAACACTTACTCCCCTCTCCATCTACAAGACCATTGTAATCCTTGGTGTTGACATCTCCAGCTATGTTCAGTTCCGAGATCATTTGCTAGACAAGGTAAAGCTGGCGTCCAAAATACTTGGTGTACTCTACAAAGCGAAGCAGTACTTCATGTCGGGGCAAAGGTTGCTTCTTTACAAGTCGCAAGACCGGCCCCATATATGGTACTGCTGCCGTCTCTGGGCGGGTGAAATCGGATACCAGTTTGGCTTTTTTGACTCGGTTCAACGACGGGCTGAGAGAATTGTCGACGATTCCAAACTCACTTGCGGTATATATATTTTGTTCTGAGGAATTGTTCGAAATGATGCCCGCCAGCTGCTTTCTACCACCGCACCGCTCGTCATCGGCAGGGATTTTCATTCCCACACTTTAGAACCGAGATGGTGTAGATCACAAACTTATCTAGCTAGTTAGTATTCAGAATGTTTTTTTTTTTCTACGTTACATGGTTCTGTGGAGCGGCGGCAAAGAGGAGATCTCCTGCCAGGTGAGGTGCTATGCCTGGGGACTGCCGTGGTCCACTTAACCTTGCGCTTCGGTTTCTATATATCCTGGACTGACAAGGAAACTTCGATAGCGCGATGTAGGACGTGTGACGTCAGCCTTGCTTGTAGCAGTACGATATGGTCCGCTACAGTTCATACATTTATATTTAATACCTGTTTTACACAAGTACCAACTTCATCTAAGTACCTTTTCATGGAATTTGTACGAAATGTTTACTTTGCAGACTACATTTTTAAGTTGGTTGACTATTAATTATTAAGTTGTAAAGTCTACTTAGCTATGACAGTTTTCCTTTTAATTTCGTGATATATGCTACTCCTAAGAAATTTTTCACACACCCAAGAACAATCATTTAGCTGTCAGTGAGGAGACACTTAATAATTCAGTTGCTTTATAAACACAGTAACACAATTATATATTTTAATCTTGCTGTGATCGTAGCGTAGTGTAGTGCAGTGAGTGAGCACTAAAGTATAACAACAAATAATAAAAACCGGCAAAGTGTGAGACGAGCCCGAGCCATTTACTATCTTTACAGTTACAGTGCCATCTAAGTATTGTTTGGCGAAACAGTAACACATTTGTTTCTTGGTAACGATATTCAGAGTTAACCACCATGGGGCTGGATCAGGCATTGGATGGGTGACCGCTTAGCGGCAAACTCTTTTGCTTTTGTTTGTGTTTGTAAATTACGTAAATGGTGGTAGGTACGGAACCCTCGGTGCACGAGTCCTACTCGCACCGGCCGAGTTATTTTTAAACCGAATATTCAATGTAGGTACCTACAGATACTTATCCGTTACAGTCTTATATTAGTAGGTGAAAAGTTAAAGGTCCGAACAACATTGAAATGAAAACAGTAAAAATCTGCACTCTTGAAACTTTTAATTTTGCTTGGAAATTTACGGTATCTACTTTCCAGTTGGATTTGTTAGATACTTAACGTGGAAATCGATCGGGTCGTAAACTTACTAGACTTTAACGCTTTTTATGTGTTTTGCTATTGTCTATAAGAAAATTAGCTACCTACTAAATTACTTGTTCATTGAACACTCAAGGGAATAAGCTCTTCTCTGCCTTGAAATAAGCTCCTTTTACGTAAATAAAACTTCTTAGTAAAAAAATAGGTAGAAGGTAAGTGTACTTTGTAACATACAACAACAGCTGCAGTGGCTCAGTGGGTAAAGACCTGCCTGCTGAACCTAGGGATGTGGGTTTGGCACAGGGCAAACATTTATGTGATCAACATTTAGGTTTGTCTTAATTCTGGGTGTACACATGTATTAAGAAAAACAAGTATATAGTATTTGTATTCGTTGTTTAGTAGGTACCCATTTTACAGTTATCTTTCGTTTGTCGGACGGAATACGATCGGTGAAATTTGGATGTTACGGGTATACTTTTGTATCATCTCTGACCACCCTTCAGAAATAAGCTAAGCTCTTACTTGGTTTTGGTACTATCGTTATACTATGACAATAGGCAAACATAAGTAGGTACAGTAGGCGACACATCAACCTAACCTTAATGGACTTTGAACCCAAAGCGCAACGTAGTGAAAAAGTCGTGAAAGTGAGATAGTGGTAATTTATTATTTCGTCTTAAACTGTCTGCTCATATGTTCGTAGACGCTGCTATGTTCAGTCTCTTTCCTACGATTTATCTATTGCGAAACGTTTTAGTTGTAGGAATGTTTTCGTGGGTAGCTCGATGTGTAGCCTACTGTCCCTATTCTATACTATGACCCGATGGTGACTTCCTGATCTTTGCCAACTTTTAAATTTTTCGTTGTTGTCAACTTAGTATTATTCATGTGCTACATTTCAAATCCCTCGCCTAATTGTTACTACCTTAGGCTTTTATTATCTATTAATTTGTGACTGTAAGCCAGTGAGTGCCTTAAACCGTAGCATTTGGCCTCTTAAATCTTGGAATTTTTAAATATCAATTTTTAATGGTAATGTCAATCTCAATATACAAAATCAGTTTATTAACTCGAACCTGAATGGCAATACAGTGGGTTGAAAGGTGCAGTTTTGTATTTAGTTCCTTTATTATGAACAGCTTCATGACCTAATATGAAGTAGTTTTTAGTACTAGCGGTTTATGTGCAATCTGGAAGTATATTATTGAGAAAATTTTATGGAATCATGTTACCGCCAGATTTTATTAAATTTGTTTTATAAAAGAGTACCTTCCCTTTGTGGCAAGCATATTAAATATCGTTTGAAAATAAAATGACACTTTACGACGTTAAAACTTATCAAAATTTATTTAGCAGTTTTAGTTACACAGAACAAACGAATTAATTCATACTTATTAAAAAACAAAACCTACCATTCCCCAAAATATTTTTCCTTCATAAAGTAGGACACAAGTAAATTGACCTGTTTCGTTGTAACAACGCCTTCACAAAGTATCGTTAAGCCTCGACACGGCCATTAACTAGCATTCAGTGTTAATTTAGCTGGATAAAAGTGGATCAGTTTATAGCCACACAGTAAATTTATAAATGAATCCTACACGTGGATACATTTATAACATTTTTAGGCGAGTCAGCAAAATACCAACATTTGATATCAAAATTTTTCTTGTGTTAGTAGGGATTATACATTGTGTAAGCACAGCCGAAACATTTAATTCATTTATAAACTCAGTCCAATCCAACAACATGGCGCCGCAAAAAATATATATGTGACTGGCTGGACAGCACCCCATTAGCCATGTGTGACGACAAGGGAAGGCTGGGTGCGTTCGCCTCTCGTTTTGCCGCGCACCTTACCTCACAATTTATCTGTCTCGTTGGCCTTCAGTATGGTATAATAGGTAAAAAAAATGTTTTATAACTACTGAACTAATGCGGATCGTACGAGCGCTCTTCAGTGCACCATTCGGAAGCGTGGCGAATCGTTGCATTCCTAACATTTAAATATAACATGTTTTCTATATATTAAGCAATTAATATTTTAAATATTTTTTACTCTTACTTGATTTGGACCTGTTTGGTGCAATTATTTCAGAAGAAAAATTAATAAACTTTTATTTTTGTGAACATTAACTTTTTATTTGAACATCCTGATTCGCCCCGAACAGTCGTTAAGACAACGTTTTCAATATTGACCGTAATAGAACAGTGCACTTTTGTAAGCTATCTTTTAACTAAATATAATTTGTTTTGTACTGTATCTGCCTAGTTTATTGTTTCTCACTTCATACGGTCGCAGCTCTGGAATCGATCCCGTAACTTCTAATCACTATTACGTATCACCAGTTGAACTACAGCGATATTATTGTACATAATCCTTAATATTTTGTAGAACATTTACCTTTGAATAAAGTGCACACTGGTTTAATGCACTAGTGTATAAGATTCCAGAGTCAAGGCACGTTAATGCCGCACGTTTTAAAAACGCAACGTAGGAAACAGCTTGGAATAGCTTTGTTACATTACCGGTGTAAAATAGATATTTATGCAACTGCCACAATTCGAAGGTAATTTTAATATGACTGCCATACTTATGTATGTGTAGTGTGTGTGTATGTGACTTGGACAAAATTAAATGACATTTTTGACTTTTAAAAATGTCAAAAATGTCATTTAATTATAATTATACAAAAAAAAATGCGTAAATATTTCTTTATTTGTTGGCCGCTTTTTGCCGTTCACTGAAAATAACATTTTTTTTAGAAACCGCATATAGTGGTTAATTTATAGGTGCCTATTAGGCGCTTCTCCGAAACAGCAGAGCCACTGGGTATAGGGTCACTGGTGTATCTGTCAAAGACAATTTGCTCTGAATCTACTGGACGAATGAGTTGAAATTGGGTTGGTAATGTTTACATATGGTTTTCAGTGATAAAAACACAGACGTGTATCGTATATAAATAATTATTTTAATAGGGAGTAAATTAAAAAATTAAAACCACCACCAGTAGGGATTGTTGTAAGGATCTGAATAATATTTTCTTTATTATTTTAAATTAATAATTTTAAATTTACTTTAGAAAACCGATGGATATTAATACTCAATAACGAAACGGCAATTTCACTTTTCAACCCCTAATATTTCAATTGTTTAAAATAGCATTAAAAGCAAACATTGAAATGGTTTCCGCTTCAAATGTTTCATGAAACGTAGAAACTGCAGGAAGCGGAATGCAACAAGAATTTCGAATCAACTCTATTTAGGCCGCTTATAGTAGGTAAAAGAATTTAGTTTCCCCCTGGCTTAGTAACATTTTTTACATTTCGGCTTAGTAACAAAAATGAAAAATACAATTTTAGAAATGACAAACAAACATAAATTTAAGACCTAAAAAGTTTCAAATGTATTTGAAATTAACAAAAGGTCTTGATACCAACGTAAATGTGTACACTATGAAATATTTTATAACCCTACAAAACAACCCTATTTTCAACATAAAATATTTCGAAAAATATAATGCGAAGTAGCGAAGACACGGTCACGGTAGTACTCGGACGCTTGCAACACCAGGGGTATCACTCACGCGTTGCCAACCCTACAAAAATCTAAAAACTTCTGTCTTGAAGAACCCCATACTGCAGTCTTTAGACTGCACCAGCGCCCGCGGGAGGTAGCTTCGCTAAAACCGCACTGTAAGCGACCATTTCGGTTTTTAAGTGTAAGAATGAATTCCCTGCCGATGGCGAGCGCTGTGATGGTAGAAAGTAGGCCGAGGGCATCATTTGCCTTACAAACGGTGGATTTAAGTTTTTTTTTTTAAATAATATTGCTTAAGTATGGGGACCTAAAGAAAAAATTAAGTTTGCCACCGTCTTGGTTTGAAGGTGATTCCCGTAATTTCAATCCCAAAAATCCTGGGTCATGGTTAAAAAAAAATCACATTATCCGAACCACAACCATTACTATATCCAAGAGCATTGAGATCCTTGATGTCAACATCTCCACCGACGTCCAGTTCTTATTTAGAATTCTGAAAATCGAAGATAAAGGCCATTGATTAGTTTAAATATTCATCAACCATAAAGCCCCGGGATAAACATTGGTATGAATACGTCACAGAGATACTGATAAAATTAAACTAGGGCTGTGAGAAGATTATTGGATCGGGTCCAGTTTTAGCGAAAATAGGAGTTAAGTCTATAATAAATAGTTTTATGAATCGGCTTTAGGTTTATAATAATGGTTGTGTAACAAGTTACCAATGTTCGAAAACCCAAATATGCTATTCGTCCTTACATTATTGCTTTGAGCGGAGTGCACGCTGGTTACTGCACGTAATCATGTGTATGATTTCAGAGGCAAAGCACGTCAGCGCCCCACGTCTCTATGCAGGAAACAGATTGGAATAGCTTTTTAATATTACCGAGACGTGAAACGCCTTAAAATGCCTGTGTCTCAATCATATCTTTTATTTTTTTACCGTCGTATTGTAATATACCATAACGTTACTTATTTTCGAAGAAATTATCAGAACTATTACTCGTTTCACTGATGATATTCCGTCTCACCATGTAAAACTTTAAATTTTCAAATTGTACCAAAGACCTTTGACATGTCCGACGTACTACCAAATAACGCTACTAGGTCCACTTAGGCCTATCCGGGAACGATGTGGATCCATAGTCTAGTGGTCAGTGCGGATTGTGATCTTCACAACCGTCTTTTTTTTGACGTATGCTGGTTTCCTTAAGATGTTTTCATACACCAGTAAGCCAATGGAGTAAAAATCAATATACTTAAGAAATTAAGAAAATTTCTCATTGGTGCACGCTCCAGTCGAATCTCCGCCATTCAGGACGGAAGGAAAAAACGAAACCCCAAATACTTAGTCGATAGTGGACTAAATATTTTAGTATACAAGAATTGGTCATGTGGAGAAAAAAATTAATCATTAACATTATTGCCATGGCCTTCGCTTAGGACTGCCGGTATGCCAACTCCATACGCACCCGTGTGGTAGCGTAGTTGAAGAACATGGACTTCATGGGCTCTTTAATGATACCATCAAAAGAGCTCTTGTTTCTTCTTGAAACTCAAACTATCTCCATGCCAAATTTCATCTTAATTGGCGCAGCGATTTAAGCGTGAAGAGGTAACAGGCAGACAGACAGAGTAACTTTCCCATTTATAATATTAGTATGGATTGAGTATATTAGGACCGTAGCTCATCAACTCTTTAAATTATACCTATTTAAATAGATGATATATTTTAGTTCGTTAAATCATAAAATACAACAAAAATAAATTATTTAAAGTATAATATAAGGACCTTTCTAAACTAAAGAATTTTTTTTTGTCTTTGCATAATCTACGTATATGTAATTTTGTAAAAATTGTACTTAGCATATCCACAGCGCGCTGATAAAAAAATACGTGTGCCGGTCGATCAGCTTCCAAATCATTTAGGTAGAAATTGTAAGTTTCAAAATTATTAGCAAATTTTATTGGACAAACACATACTTGATTTCCACAGAATTTTGATTTGTACCAACTTAGATGTTGAAATATGATCAGCTTATTTGACAAAAAATGTTACAACCCTGAGCTTTGGGACAAGCTTGTCATTTCAGGATTACAAAGATATCCTGAAATACCCGGTTAATGAAGAGACGTGCCCAGAATTTGGAAATAGATGTTAATTTATTAAAGGGCTTTATTAAACTTTTATTTTGATTGGATGTAAGTGGGATACATTGAAACAAAATGGCTGGTTTTAATTATATTTATGTAGAAATGACGATTTTGTACTCAATTATGGAAGGCTAAATAATGATTATGTTTTAGCAGTGATCTTGTTCCAGCCTAATGACGTCCACTGATGAATGTAGACCTCCCCATATGTTTCCGCAACGGCCGGTGGTAGGAGGCCGTCACACGATGCGTCTTCCAATCCGTGATCGCCACTCAAGAACTTTACAACCAGGCCAACAGTTAAAGACCACTATTTATGTAATTCCTTCTGTTTCTTCATTAGCTTCAAACTACTCATATTATTACGGCAAATAAGATGTTACCTTACGGATCTTTACGTAAGCACAGCTTTAAAAAAATTTATTCAGTCGGCCATCGAAAGGGTCTAGACAGAGGAATCGTAAGATTCACTGACGTCCCACAACTATAGAACTACCTTAACCAACTCCAAGAGCATTTGTTAACAGCATTCTCTCTAAACACAATCCAAACACAAACAATTGAAAGTCCAACATCAAATTTCACGTCTTTCATTAAATTTAGATCGTTATAGTTGACATTATGAAGGATTTATTTTTATTCAAAGTGACAAGTGGCAATTACATATACGAACCTCTTTTATTTACTGCACTTAACGTCTAATCGTATTTAACTCTGGTTTTGTCTCTACCGGGTATAAAATACCACAGAAGTGACACTTTTTACACTTATATTTTCTACGATTTATACTTGTAATATGAATATACATTTAATTAATTAAATAAGGAGCTATAAATAATGTGTTTTTTTTTATCCGATAGCAACCGTTTGTGTCCGAATTTGCCTAGCGATGAACCCTTAATAGGTTTCAGAACCCTATCTACTATTTTATAATCAAAAGTTGTTGTTATACTTGAGAGATATAAATTTATTAATTACTTATGTGGAAAACAGTTTTTCGTTTTAATGTGATTATTTTCTATATCATTAGATTTCTTGTATGATTTCTTTCCAAGATAATATTTCGAAATTATGCTAAAAAGTTATCCTTCTACTAAACGAGAAAGAATTTTGCGAAACTGGTGTAAAATCTGTTACATTTAGATAAATGCTTAAACAAACCCCTGAACAGCGCAGGTTAATATAATTTTTTTCTCAAAATTTTGAACATTTATTAACACTACAAAACTTCAAAACAGATTTCGCTGTTCGTTAGTACCACACGAAATGGAAACTGAATATTTGATTTATATAAAACCAGAAGCTCAGCTGCAGGGGAAGCGTTGAAGTTTTTAATTAAGTTATATTACTCGTGTTGTACAAGTATCTACGGAATTTTATTAACATTTATCAAAGTTGATCTCGCAAAGGCAAATAAACAGTAACCAAATCGTTTGATAGATAATTAAACTATTAATTTTTGTTCAACTATTTTTTACCCGCGGTAAATTGGTTATAGGCGTGAGTTTTCTAGCGTAACTATTTTTATTTTACAGAAAGAGAGTTTGCAACAAGGTAGTTTTAAAAAGGTACATATCGGAACATAAATTCGTCCGGTATCTAATTCAGTACAGATACTACTCAACTGGTATACAGAAAGTTTTAATCGATATCGATGTCCCTAAAACTACCCTATTCAATGTGTGGTACTAGGTACTTTGACTCGCGCCCAAAAACCGATAAAACAAGGAGCGGTGGACATGCCGTAAAGCCTGACGTGCGGCATGACGCGTAACGTGGCCACACTACGCCTGCCTCGTTTTCCTCGCTACAGTGTTGCAGGGCCATTTTACAATTTTGTAACTGCTCGTACAGAACACGCACACATTCATAGATATACCATGTTTTAGCGTTAATTATATTTTATAACCATCAAATCCCGTTTTAAACTAAAACTATGTTTTTGGCTCAAAATATGAAAATAGCAAAATTCACAATCACATAAAAACAAAGATATTAATATTACTAGATAATAAAACTAGTAAACCAACAGTGTATACATATGTTGTCTCAAAAAGTTTTCTTTCCACAGAATAATCAGGTTTTAAAATAACATATAAGGGACTATTTGGCAAAAATGTTACCATCTAAAATTCTTTTTAACAATCATGTATTTTAGTTTTTATCCAAATATACAAACGTTGTTCTGTTCTATTTTTGTCTTTTCCTTGCTGACACCCCCGTGGTTTGCATGGCTCGCCCTTGAATTACCTCGTTTTCGTTCACAGTTTACTTTTTGCTCGGCGACATCAAATTGTCGGTGACATTAAATACCCTATAATCTTCCCTATGAAGCGGTCTACCAAATAAAAAAAACTGATTCGTTTTGAAAGTTTAAAAAAAAACTTTTCAGCTTTCTTATTTTATTACTTTAATTAATACAAACTAGTGAAATATTTACCAACTTTGATTAGTCAACCCTTAATAAAGTGCTTTTTTTTTCTCGTAAACATAAAAAATAACAAAACTGTTCGTTATTGATGAATTAACTTTTATAGCTAAGTACTTTGTAATTTTTTCGTCTGAGAACGCCTGAAATAAGGCACAATACTTGAACAAATATTTTTATAGAGTTATATATTATTAATATGTTATAATAAATGTATGTATGTATGTATTATCTTCTATATATATATTAAATAGGAAACTGACTGACTGACTGATTTAATAGCATATCGACGCAAGCTACGTCTAGATTTTGGCATAAGGGATTCTTATGTGAGGTTGGGATTTCTTTTTGAAAAATTCATCTCTTAGGAGGGTAAAATATGGATTGGAAGTTTAAATTAAAATCCTTTATTTTGTATTTAGTCTTCAGTGGAAAAAAATATTAAAGTGTTTGACCGTTTTCTAAAAATCATCCCTTATGGAGCAAAATAGTGAATAATTTTTTTATGAAAATTTCGATTTTTTTCTAGGTAAAACCATGAACTGTTAAATGCTTCGTTTTCTTAAAAAGTGCACACGGACGAAGTCGCAAAATGCTAGTATATCTATAAAATAAAACCAAAAATGTTAATGATAATTTCAATTACTTCCCTAAAACAAACTAAATGAAAAGTAGTCTTTTGAAAACATTATGTGCGTTGTACAGTACAGTGCTAACAGCAGCTTCAACATACTAAAACCAACTACTAAACGTTTATCAAATGCTTGGAATAACTAGAATTCGTACTGCAGAACGTTTACTGGGGTAAACTGCATTTAGTTGAAACATTTGATGTGGAAGTTGAAACAGGCATTTTGTTTGATTCCCTTTGTTAAAGGTCAGCATTGTTTTCAAAGCAAGAAATAAGTTACTTTCTTGCTGAAAAGATAACATTATGTATTACAAATACAAACAAATTAAAAAGATTAAGGTATTTGGGTGATTGTTTAAAACATATTGATTTTATTTCATGACGTTAAAGGTGTTTGATTAAGGTTTTTTGGGATTAAGATATTGAATTATAATCACCTTAAGCCTTAGTTATATATTTAAATTCAAATAAATATGAATTTGTGCCAGTTTGTTTGTTTGTTTTCCCTTAATGTCGCTGCAGAGCAACCAATCGTGCTAAGTTTGAGCACGGAGATTGTTAAAGGGACGGAAAAAGACAAAAGCTTGAAAAAGTTTTAGCAGGAAAAACTATAAATTCTAACTATAAATGCTTGACATATATAGCAAGAAGTGATTTAGTAAGCTTGCTTGCTAAAATCAAATACTTGTAGAAATTGCACGCCGATTACCGAATTTTACGCAAGTGAAGCCACGGGCAAAAGCTATTTATAAGCGTATTAATATAATTCATACGTAGGTAAGTGGGATAGTTTAAAAATTCGGAGAAGGGGAACTATTCTTTTCGCCAATCTAGAGTTACCACCTTGTGTCCGAAATGACGATCACATACTCATACTACCGTCAAAAATTTGCTGTCAAACTATCCTGTATGTATACTAAGCCATCACGAATTTCCATTTTAGGTATATAGGTATATGTTTGTGTGTCTATATTATGCGCTGCGCCTGACTATGCAGTTGGCTGATGAAGCCATTACAGCTCCATCGGGCTTTTCGGGCGAGACTCTAAAGGAGTCTCAGCCCATATAGTGCCTGACGCTCAAGGGCTCCTTACGGGGGGAGCCTAGCTTGGGTTGTCGCTCTTGGGGTCGTCCCTTCGACCAACTGCTGAGCCTTCACGCGTACTGTAGATTGTCTATCATAAGTTTGCACCGTTGAAACACGATAGCCGGTGTAGATAAGATTTCTACTAAAATACCTACAGCGCCTCTATCGATTACTTTAGGAAGATAGAAGTTTTTAAAAGCTTTATATTAACTTGATCTGTCCGTATTGTAGAAATCACTTATTCATAAAGTGATCCTACAGGTATGTAAAATCATTCCAATATTTAATTTTGGCTAGAACTCGACAAAAGGGCACACAAGCTTCAATCTTTATCGGAGTTAAAGACACTTCAGTACAAAATTGTTTTCACAGGCCAGGTTAAACTGGCCGAGTTTCGTATATGAGTGCCTAAAAAAATTCTCTACGTCTAGCAGGAATATCAGTAACACGTACTCGAAACATTCAAACCTAAGGGTTGACACAAAATAGAAAACAAATATTATTGATTTAATTTGTTAGAGACTAATTTTGACTGATTATTCTTGAGAGAGATCAGACATTTTGAGAGTATACAATTTAAAATTAGTAGTTTTCGAACGTTTAATCTTAACAATCTACAGATTTGTAAAAGATCATAAAAATAATGGGAATAATCAAATGCGATCTATTTATTTGTAAATCTTATTTATAACCGAAGGAGTTACATAACAAATAAATGAATAATTTAATAGTAATTACATAATTTTTTATCCAAAATAAGAAAAATTTTATTGGATAAATTATATAAATGTGTTATTGTTAGGATAACACAATTTTATGGATTTTTCTCAATAGAAAAATTCAGAATTTCTTTAGAAAATTTAAAAGTTCACATGATATAATTTTGCCAACCCTAACAAATCCGAGAGAAAACGCATTATACTGTGAATTTATGGTTTTTTGACATACACGTCGATTAACCCACACATGTAAATATATGGAACAAAAACTCGTCGACCAGTCCAATAGTAAAGACTTTAGAAAAATAGACATCAAAAGAGATCAAAAGACAAATAAATAAGTGAAAATTTTTTAAAGTTAAAACTTTTAAAAAAAGGTGTGCCCTTTAAGTTGTAGTAAATCAAGATATTCCTACAATAACACAAAGGTATACAGTATAAATAATTTAATATTTTAGGAGCAAATACAACATGAGACCAGAGAAGATTCTCTTCAACTTTCTCTTTTGTTCATCTTTCGACTGGTTTTATAAATTAGGACCTTAGGCCTGAAACGAATCTTAAAGTTTCAGGTAGGGTTGCTCTTTTCCTCTTATACAGTTTGAAGGAGTAAATTCCGACAGCAAACCGAAGAAGAGGGCATCGGCAACGACTGCAATTTTTAAATTACCATTTAGTGGAATAGGGGCGAGCTTTCAAAATCAATTTATTTACAAAAGTGTTTGTGATTGATTGAATGTGTTGAAAAATTGTGTTGAAATATTGTTTCAACTGGGTGATTACAACCACTTAAGCATTTAATTTGAAGCTTCATTAAGTGATTTTCAAACGAAATGTTTGAAAAGCTTAATACTACATGAAAATATTTAAAAACTAAATTATCCTGTCAAGAGCTCAACAACTATATAAAAATGTGTTTATTAGTAAATACATTATCGCCGAGAGATTATAAAATCTATAGGTATTTTTATACCTTACTATTCTTCAAAGTCGTGACTTTTAAATTTAGTCAAATCACCAAATTTCATGAAGTAACGGATAGAGATCAATATTATTTATAATTAATACCACCTTATAAACACATCAAATTAAATAATTTTAACAATGAGTGATTACAATTCTCTTGAATACTAGTTTATTTTCACAACTAATTACTTCTAGAGTTGAGAGGAAATTTTAATATCGCAGTTAAACTTTTAAAAATATATTTTTTTTTGATGACATGCATTTAGGAACTCAAACCCCCCCTCGTATCTGTCGACCGTCCTCGAAGGAACTAGGCAGGGCAGGGGGGAATATTTATAATGTCAGGAGCATATTAGAAATTACTTCACAACATTGCTTCATCACCTAACTAGCTCAGCGTTCATTTTCGAGTTTATAGCTTCGGGAAATGATGTATGCCGGTTCTGGGAGACTCTTGGAGGAAGCCTTTGACCTGGTCAGCGTGTCGGAATCCAGTTTATGCTAGGCGTCATATAATTGTTTCCTACGTGGCTATGGAATTGTAAATGTTCGTCGCGGGCAGACGTTAGACTAGGTAAATACAAAAATGTTTGAAATTTGCTTTCCAATGTCGATATTAAGATATTCTATGTCTTAGGAGTCTAGTATGACTTAGAGGTCTAGGAAGTCTGCAGACTTTAGGAGATGAGCATGATTGTGTAACAAGTATTATTTTAGGAGGAGGATGAATAATCTATGTCTGTCCTAGTGTGATACCTATAAGATGATCTGGAAATCTGTTTTGATGGTTTGAAACTTATAACTTAGAGACTAGGGGAAATAGGTCGCTAGGATGGTTTCGCAGGCCGAGCGCAGTTTCTAGCTCGGGAAGGTTTATGAGTATAAGGCGAGAAGGGAGCTCATAAAGTAGGGATTTTTTAAGAACACTTTTCAAATAATAAAAAAATTTAACAATTCTGAAAAGGTTTCAGGAACATACCGAAGGTTGTTTAGGTATTCTAAATTTACAGGAAGAAGATTGAATCTTTTTTTTTTGTTGTTATTTTTATTAATGACACAAAATTTTGCGTATACTTACAAAAAGAAAGAACATAATTTTGAAATGGGTAGGAAGTGAAAGTGGAAATTGTAATCGAAAATTTAGGAAGTGCGCGTATAAGTGAAATCAAGGATTGCAATTTTACCATGAGTTTTGTTAAACTCTGGTATCTTCTATAGAGATGCAGCTTCAACGGCGAAAAATAAAGCTAAGTACTTAGTGATAATTTCTTTATTTATTTTACTTAATTCTTTATTTTTTCATATAAAATGTTTTCTTTATATTTTTTATTAAAATTATAGGTACATGAACTATTATCAACATTATAATCAAATAAATGTTACAGTATGTGAGTTGTCCGTTCAAAATTTGCTAACAATTCTGCCGTTCGACCATTTGTTGGTATCCGATTAAGCTGAAATTTTGCATACACCTTTAGTTCTTGTGACAATACAATGTGCAATACTCAATACTGTGATAATTTAAATATGGCCGCCGCTACAAGATGGCGGATTACATATTTTTTCTCAACCCTCTTAATATAGGTATCAAATAAAAGGGCTTGAATAGTATAAAACGATAAAGTTAGTAACAACACACTAAATTCAATATGGCCGCCGCTTCAATATGGCGGAATATTATTTTTTCAAACTCTTAATATGGGTATCAAACGTAATAGCTTACAGAATAGAAAACGATAAATTTAGTTACATCACACTAAATCCAGTATGGACGCCGCTCCAAGACAGCAGATAACATATTTTTTCTCAATCCCCTTAATATGGGTTTTAAATGAATGGACTTGAGTAGTAGAAAACAATAAAGTTAATATCATCACCCTAAATTTAAAGTCGGTGGTGGCCGAGGGGTTTAAATTTCACTTCAAGTCCCAAGTGGCGGAGGTTCGAACCCCGGGGTCGGCGTGTACCAATGAGTCTTTTCTTAATTTCTCAAGTACACTGATTAATTTATTCATACCACTGGCTTTTCGGTGAAAGAAAACATCCTGAGGAAACCTGCATACGTCAAGAAAAAAAAATAACGTATGTGAAGTCCACAATCCGCACTGGGCCCGCGTGTGGACTATGGCCCAATCACCCTCGCTTAAGAGGGAAGACCGTGCCCCAGCAGTGGGGACGTATGAAAGCTGGCAAGTAAATTTTAAATGGCCGCCACTGCAAGACGGCGGATTACATTTTGTTTTATTCTGTTCAACCCCCTTATTAGGCTTCAACGTTCACAGGATGCAGGGTAACACCGCAGTTTATGCCGTAATATATTAAGGACCGAAACCTTTGTGACCGGTCAAGCATACGTAAGACTGAACAGAGTGTGCGCATTAGACGCTTATGATCATTGAATTAAATTGCAAAAAAATATCAGGGCAAACACTGTGTCACACTAGTGCACTAGCTGCAATGAAAAGAATGAGAAATATAACTTAAAACGTGAGCAATCATAACGAATAATTTTATTAAAATGTAAAACAAACAAATAGTAATATATAAAGAAACTAAATAACAGCAGTGGTATAAAATTAATGTAAATGATGTAAATAATGTCACTATAGTTAATGGTGAAAATAATGTTAATAAGGTAAATAATGTCAATGGTGTAAATAAATAAAATAATGTCAATAAATAAATAAAACTTGGTCAAAAAAAAGATGTTAATAATAAATCTTTAGGACTAAAAAATAAAAATATGTACGCTATCTGTTATGCAGGTATACTACACATTATCAGTGCTACATACATTTTACTTTTCTCAAAGCAAAGCATGGGTGGTAATGACGCGCCTATTCTAAATATGTTTTGTATGTTTAAGTATGTTTTAACTTCAGCCAAAAATTTCATCTGGCAGTGGCGTGTTTTCTCTACTTCTATCCCCGCCATTTCGATTGAGTTTGGTGAGTTTATTTATTAAATCATTATTTACTTACTCCTAAATATGTAAATATTCAGTAATAATAATGGCGGTACGGATATTAAAACACACGTCATCAAAGCTTTTTAGGCCTTAGGCTTTTAAATAGTCTCTCGTTATTATTTTTTCCTTACAACCCTTCATACACAATGTACTATTTCGTGATAAGTTGAGACCCAATCCTGACGCTTTGCCATTCAGTGACAAACTTTTGAGCCGCCTAATAACTTTAGATGTTTCCAAGGTTGTTACCGCAGACGCTCTTAAATTGAAATAGTTTTTAATTAACTTTGGACTGTCTTAACTTGCTTTTACCGTTAACAAAGCAGATTATAATGTTCGTTTTGTAAAGATTAAAGGATTTAAGTGTAATTTAAGTGGTTTTTGCTTCCAAGATTGTTTTAAATTATTCAACGACCTTGCTAGTCAAATAATGTTATAAATTGAAACATAGTATTGGTTTTGGTAAAATTAATAAAAAGATTCTGTTTCTTTATAGCAGGTTGACCGATGACCTGAAAAATGTATCCGAAAGTGGATGGATAACGAAGGCGGGCAGGATGATATGTGTCACATTTTTTCTTGTCATTCTCTTGGCATTACCATTACATCCGATTGTTGCGGATCTTCATCGCCCCACACTGATGTCTGTCAACAGCTCGTAGATCCGACGTAAGATGCAACATGTGACGTCGTTTAAACCGGAAGACGTCCACTGCTGAAAGTAGGCCTGCCCCATATGTCTCAAAACCAGCCGGCCTGGAGCTACCCGCGGCCATCGACATCCTATGGCTCTGACCAGGTCGTCTACCCAGCTGATAGGAGGTCGCCCCACGTGATCAGCGCTTCTGATCCGTGGTCACCACACGCAAACATTCCTTCACTATTGGTTGTCAGTTCGTCAAGTGATGTGGCCTGTCCATTGCCACTTTAGCTTCTGACTGTTTGAATTATGTCGGTAGCTTTGGTTTTTCTGCGAATTTCCTAGTTTCGGATTTTATAGCGCAAAGACACACCAAGCATCGCTAGCTGGGCTACGCTTAGAATTTTTAATAGATGAACAGTTAGAGAACACGTTTCTGTACCATAAGTCATCACTGGCAACACAAATTGATTGTAGACTTTTGTCTTTAGGCACTCCGGTATTTTGGACGAAAATATCTTGCGTAGTTTCCCGATCGCTACCCAACTGAGCTGGATTCTTACTGAATCTTTCCTGACTCCTGAAATGACGTGCATGGAGAGTAGTTTATTTAGTAGTGTGAAAAACATCATCTGAGAACAAAGGAACCGAGAAATCGTAGTGTGAAAATTACGAAACCCAACATTATCGCTAAATTTAATAGCAACCCCTTTTGCACTTAGCGATAATGCGTCAGGTGATGCAGTTAAATGATGGTGTCAACTGACAAGACAAATTAGAGGAGAGGAAATGACGGAACCTAACGATGTCTGTCCTTTAGTCATTTTACCGAATAGACCGAAGATGATGTTTATTTCTATTTTTCATGCAAAAATACTAATTTTCACATTTAGGAGGGGCCTACAGAAAGACTTAGTCAAAACATATAAAACATTATTTTTACTGACTTCAAAAAAAGAAGGAGGTTAGCATTTCGTCTTAATGTTTGTTTAATGTATGTTCCCGAATAACTGTGTTGTTTGTGAACCAAATTTGACGATTTTAACAAATAATATGGAAAGTGCGACTTCCAGAATAGTAATTTAGTAAGGATCGGAATAGGAAAACACATGTTATGTTAGAAAATGTGTATCGTAATGTCTGTTAGTTTGACAATTTTAGGTGGGGTTTGAACCGAACATTTGTCATGTATGTACGTGCGTTCTCTTGGTGGTTTTCCGACCAAATGGTAAAAAACTTGTAGCTTCTTCGTAGTTGACTATTGTCCGTTGATTGATGGGCTTAGGATCCCGCTGCCAAATACCAGAAACGGAACCCTTATTGTTTACTTTCATTACTTGGTGATGCCCGTGGCATGTGAAAATTAAAATAAAATAAAAACACCTTCAAAAAAAACTGTCTGGCTCGCGCCTCGATGGTTCCGTGCAAACTTATTATATGTTGTTGTATATTATTAAAAATATTTTCATTATATGATGTAACTAAGAATTTACGGTTTTTGCAATTTTTCCTTTATTTGTACTATAAGACGTTGCTTCGTACCAAATTTCAAGAATCTGAGTTCACGGGAAGTACCCTGCAGGTTTTAATTCCCTTGCTAGTTTCGAAAATTTGCGGCATAAATGGCTGTATATTTTGATTGCGTTTGCTTAGAAGTTTGATTTTTTCACAGCTCTAAGGGACAGTAGACTTGAGTAGTTAATATAAATTTTAGCATGATACCTTCACGTGTTCCTGAGAAAAAGGGTCTTGACAGACAGACAGCCGGACGAACTATAAAGGGATCCTATAAGGGTTCCGTTTTCCTTTTGAGGTACGGAACCCTAAAAACAAATTAAAAGTAAAAAAAAAAAAATTAAAGCCGACATAAATTTAAGGTAAAAATGATTAATAAATTGTCTAAAAAAATGTATTTCTTTGTTTAGTAACGTATAATGTTAGGTTTAGGGCTTATTTTTTTGGTTTTTCATTGAATTTGGTAAAATTTTTTGTTCAAAAATTTATTTCATACTTTAATCCCTTAAACTTACGCAATATTTATACGTAAAAGAAAACTAAAAAAAGACGCTGACTTTAAGCTAATTTTAAGGATTCCGTACTTCAAAATGAAAAAAGGTTTTCAGATTGCATACGTCAAAAGTCTTCAATTATTTTGTGACGGGATTTAAAGTAACTCCCGAGAAAAATATATTCATATATCACTACATTGCAGACGAACATATATACAGACATACGTATTTACGTTTTACAAACATATAAATAAATAAATAAATGGGTATTCATATACATATTTAAAGATATAATAAAATACACATATATGCGCATATTCAGACATATATATATAAATATACAAATACGTGTAAAAGATATATAAAATAAAACTATACGTAAATTAACTTAGATAGGTCCTATCTGTTGCTATCCTTGTTTGGCCGCGCGATAGCGACAGGGCTTCTCACGCGACCAGGTGCATCACACAAACACGCAAAGATACATATATGCACACACACATTCAAACAGACATCACACACCCGAAAGTGGCCCAGCTCCCACACAACAGGCTGGCATCAAATGCAAATCATTTAAACTACCACCACTTCAGAAATTAGCCTAAGGTATAAGAAACTACCGGATGTACAACTGTTACCAATTACAGCCATCAAGTACACAAAATCTATCCAAATATATATATACACACACAAACGCATACGTACTCGTGCGCCATAAGCCTACACATCCAAAATCCCAACAAAACCAGGCAACCAAAGGTATATTACCTACATCTTTAAGGTGTTTTGTTTATAATAATATGTTGAACAATACAAACCCTTTATATCGCAAATTATAGTAACTTTTATTTAAATTAATAAATAAACAATTTTCCCTAATCGTTTTTAATATTTTTAAACAAGAATCTTATATCTAAATATGATGGGAAGGATAAAGTAAAACAGCTTATTGAAAAAAGTTACAGTTTTTGAACCCTTGCAAAACCACTAATCCCAACACCAATACTGAACGTCGCGCATCAACTCACGTCTCAGTTATTTACGAGCGACTTTAATTGCTGCGTCACACCTACGAGTATGTCTGATTTTATACGCTGTAGCTACACAGGCTGAAATTGGCACTGTATTTTTTCAACTGTATCTAACAAATTTCACTATTCAGTTACACAGCGTTTCTTTTTTAAAAAATCACCTAGGTTTGACTTTACTACCGGTTCGGATAGTTTTTTCGACTTAGACGAGCTAGTAGAAAACCCTGTTATTTTTTTTAAAGGTGCTTAAGTTTTTCTTTCATTAATTAAAAATAAAACATCTTTGATATTACGTAGTTATTTAAACAAAATCGGATCTTATAAACCATTATATGTTTTATTGTACAAACCATTTATATCGCAAATTATTTTGACTTCTATTAAAACTAGTAAAATAAAACATCTGACCTGATGCTTTAATTTGTAATATTACTTTAAAGCAAAACAATCTTTAAACATGAAGGCAAAGATTAACTGAAAGAGCTGAGTGAAATGATCTACAATTTGTAAATACTTGCAAAACCACTAATTCCAACATCAACACTGAACGTCGCGCGTCAACTCGCGTCTCAATTATTTATGAACGACATTAAATGCTGCATCACAGCTTCGTCTGATGTTGCACGCTGTTACTGAAAAGGCTGAAACTGGCAATGTAATTTAATCCTTATTTACCAGCTACGAACAAAAAGATAACTAATTTCCCTATTTTGTTTTAATGCGTTTTTTCAAAAAGTTATTGATTTTTTTTAAAAAGGTGTTAAAGAATTTTGTTATGTGTTCATTAATTAAAAATAAAACATCTTTGATATAAGTTTTAGTATACAACGTTAAATTACATACTAATCTAAAAAAATTGTATCTTATGTATCATAATATGTTGTAATATACAAACCCTTTGTATCGCAAATTATGTTGACTTCTATTTAAATTAGTAAAACAAAACATCTGACATGATACTTTCATTTGTAATATTACTTTAAAACCAAACAATCTTTAAACATAAAGGCAAAGATTAACTGAAAGAGCCAAGTGAAACGGTTTACAATTTGTAAATACTTGCAAAACCATTAATTCCAACACCAACACTGAACATCGCGCATCAACTCTCGTCTTAATTATTTATGAGCGACATTAATTGCTGCGTCACAGTTATGTCTGATGTTGCACGCTGTAACTGAAAAGGCTGAAACTGGCACTTTTATTGTACCCCTGTTTTGTAGGTACCAACAAATAATTTATAGATTTTTCAACCAGTTTGGAATGGCTATGTACCTTTCAAGCCTACTGAAACTAGCGAGAAAGAAACTACGCCATTATGTTTCGAATAAAATATTGAACAATTTTTTATATTTCCATGATAATTTCAACCGTTCAAAAGTCAAACATTGTTTAAATGTGCTTGAAAAGAATGCAACGAAGCAATAACTCCTTTTAAAAAAGCTGCAGCTATTGTTCCTTTATAGTTATTCCCGCGGGAACTTTTTCAAGATAAAAGTAGCCTATGAGTTAATTAATCCAGGGTATCAGCTACCTCCAAGTTTCATCAGAATTAGTCCAGAAGTTTGAGCGTGAAGAAATTATAAACATGCGAACACACTCACAAACTTTTGCTTTTATAATATTAGTGTATTATAAAATAGAACAAAATTAGAAACGATTCTTAGATATGAAGGCAAAGATAATACATATGAAACGATTTAAAATTTGCAAACGCTTGCAAAACCACTTATTCCAACACCAACGCTGTACGTTGCGCACCACGTCTAAGTTATTTATGTGCGACATTTATTGCTGCGTCACAGCTATGTCCTTACACTACATGTTACTGACATTTTCAAAGCGTTTACTTTTATTCCTCAGTTTGATGTAGTCAATTGAATCTTCTTCAATTTTAATAAAAACCTATATGGCATTTAAACACAACAATCATTCTTGTTAAATTTCATCAGAATCAATGCAAAGGAACCATACGAAAGAACGGACAGAGGGGTGGACATAAAGAAATTAAAAAGGCTCATATTTTGCCGTTTGGCTGCCTAACCCTCATGAAAATTGTCCAAAATTGTCTTTGAGCACTAAAAACTATTAACTGTTAAATAAACCAAGTTAACACGATGTTGTCGTTTCTGACCAATACAAAAACCAAGAACAAATTAAGTCAAGTAATTATACAACTTATTATATTTATACAAGTAAGACTTAAATTTAAATGTTTTAGTTAAGCACGGTGCTTGTTTAACAATAAGCTTATTTTGAGTAAAGATATTTGAAGTTCAAAATTAAAGTTAAAATTTACTTCCACTTCAACTTCTCTTCCTTATATGTCAACCTCTAGAAAATGGAGTATGTATTTAAAGCTTTCTAGCCAGTTTTACATCTCTCTGAAGAGCTTTTATTTCAGCAAGTGCTTAAAAGTTAAAATTGATTTTCGATCTATGCGTCGGCATTTACCCAAAAGCTTTGCCGCTACGTGATGGGAATTACTATTTGCCGGAAAAGATATCTCTAAAGGAGAACATATCTTATCTCGAGAATATGCAGCTGAATATTAAAAGTTTGCTGAGTATACTCACTCTTTCTGCCTAAAATACTTGTCAATAAGAAATGAAAGAATAATATTGAAGTTTTTAGTGTGCTCTTAAATTTTCATAAATTACGTTTTTGGTTAAAAAGATAAAGGATGGATTTTTTTATTTGATTTGTTAAACTCAAGTAAATTTTAGGATCGGCCAAGTGCGAGTCGGACTGACGAAGGGATACGTACCATTATCTATAAAAACGGCGAAAAAATAACGTTTGTTGCATGGGAGCCCCCCTTAGTTATTTATTTTATTTAAATTCAATTTTTATTTTTAAGTGACTATATAACTAAATATTCTGTGAATATTTTAAGCGTCTACCTGTTGCCGTTTTTAATATCGAGCAAAAAAATCACGATTGTTGTATCGGAGCCCCCTTAAATATTTATTTTATTCAGTGTTTTAGTATTTGTTGTTATAGCGGCAACAGAATTACATCTTCTGTGAAAATTTCAACTGTCTTACTATCACAGTTCGTGAGATACAGCCTGATGACAGACGGATGGACGGACAGCTAAGTCTTGGTAATAGGGTTCCGCTAATTACCCTTCGGGTACGGAACCCTTAAAAGCAGGGCTAAATTTACAATTAAATTGAAAGTAAAAATATAAATCATGATAAGAGTGTCAATTGCTTGTCAAGCTTCTATTTTAATTCATGATTTTACTAAATAAATAAATAAAAATAAATGATTGCTAATCAAACTAAATGTAAAAAGTAATATTTACCCATTTTTAAATTACCTACTATCAAGGTATAACATATGTATAAGTATCCATACTAATATTATAAATGCGAAAACTTTACTACCGGGTACCGATAAGATGAAATTTGGCATGGAGATAGTTTGTATTCCGGGGAAGGACATAGAAGTAACCACATTAAAAACGTCAAGTGTGAGTCGGTTTTTTTCTATAATTTAGGAGTTGCCGTTCAAATTCTACACCGATAACCAAACCGTGGGTAAAAGCTAGTGTATAATATGGAATTAACACAACACAAAGTACAGGATAGTGAAAGAGACTATTTATTTTTGAAAAAATATTTTTAAAGTAGATGACTAATACGATGATATTCTAAAATTCTTTTTTTATGTTTTGTACACCTAAAACAAAATTCCTCAGGGTTAGCGCCATTTTTGTCGAGTTATAAAGTTAACCTGAGTCAAAGTCATATTTGTCTTGCGCTACTACTTAACCCGGGTCACTGCCGAGTTAAATATTAAAAATTTAACCCGCATCCATCGGAGGGTTAAGTAGCTAACTCCGCCATATTGCGCCAACATTTTTAAGTTAAATTCGTTTTGATATCGGTTTTCTGGTGAAATTTATATTATTTTTCGACTATGAGTAGGTACCTATAACTATAAATAGGTAAGTAGGTAGAAAACATTCAATTTTCTGACGAATACATTTACTTAAACCATTTTAATAGAACTGTGCAAGAACAAAGTGTTTAGGTACTTATAAAAACTGTAATGTAAGAATCAGCAATCAGCAATCAAAACTTATGACAGCCGGTCTTTTTGTGGATTTTAAGGTTTTCACGTAAATATATAACGAGTTAAATACCACCCTTAATTTGATTTTAATCCAAATATTTCCGTTTAAGTACTTATAACTAAGAGTATAGTCGACTTTCGTATTTATAACGTTATTAACTGGGGTTTAGTCTTAATTATTGTTTCAATATTCAGCGCACATCAATAGTGTAAGATCATTACTTATAAATAATTAAATAATAGGCATTTCGGTACACGGCGCGCGGTGCGACGTCGGAGCAGCGGAGTGGGACCGGTGCGATAAAACCTTGACGCGAACGTGTCCGAGCGGATGCCGTCTTGCTGTCCGGTTGTCTCTCGATCTAAATGGGTGCCAACTTCAGTCAGTCCAGAAATTTATTTATAACAACATAAAATATCATTTCTTCTTATAACTAAGGATAATATATTGTAGCCTAAGGTCTGACTAGGCTAGTTTCTCATATACGAATAATATTATAGTCTTCGCAAGTTCTAAACCTGTTACTTGTCGGTTCTTATTTTATTACTCCGAAAATTTGCTTGGCTTGCTGGTAGAAACTAGCCATCGAACATCGATAATTCGTATATGAGAACTAGCCAAGTCAGATCTCTAAATTATAAGAAGAAATGATATTTTATGTTGTTATAAATAAATTTCAGGACTGACCATTGAACTTGCAACCCATTTAGATCTCACTTCTTTTGTCGTTGAAGTCAACATCCAAGGCATATATCATAATATTAAACTTGGCTCACATTTCACATATATGTTTTTGATGGGATTTAAAGTTAACCAACCAAGTCACTAATTGGATGGGTGACCGCTTAGCGGCAAACTGTTTTGTTTTTGTTAGTGTTTGCAAATTACGTAAATGGTGGTAGGTACGAAACCCTCGGTCTGAGTCTGACTCGCACTTTGCCGGATTTTTTTCAGCCAGATATTCAGTGTACCTACAGATACTTACCAGTCGCAGTCTTATATTAGTAGAGAAAATATAAGAGTCCGAGCAACATTGAAATGAAAACAGTAAAAATCTGCACTCTTGAAACTATTAATTTTGCTTGGAAATTTACGATATCTACTTTCCAGTTGGATTTGTTATATACTTTACGTGGTAATCGATCGGGTCGTAAACTTACTAGACTTTAACGCTGTTTATGTCTTTGCTATTGTCTATAAGAAAATTAGCTACTAAATTACTTGTTCGTAGAACACTCCATGGAATAAGCCCTTCTCTCTCTTGAAGCCGCAAATAAGCTCCATTTAACCTTGTTTGTTTAGTTTAGTTTTATACGGCTTTCCAAAAAACTAGGTAGTAGATAAGTGCACTCTGTAACAAACAATGACGGATTCAGTGGCTCAGTGGGTTAAGAGTTGCCTGCTGAACCTAGGGATGTGGGTTCGGCACAGGACAAACATTTATGTGATCAACATTTGGGTTTGTCTTTATTCTAGGTGTATTTATATAATACACACGTATTAAGAAAAATGTACTCATATTACAATTATCTTACGTTTGCCGGACGAACCATCAGTGAAATGTGGATGATTCAGGCATACTTTTATAACATCTATGACGACTTCAGGAATTAGCTAACATCTAACTCAATTATGGTACTATCGTTATACTATGGCAATAGGCAAACATAAGTAGGTACCTATTTTATACCATGACCCTATCGTGGCCCCATGATTATTAACTTATAATTTTTCGTTGTTGTCACCTTAAGTACTATTCATGTGCTTAATTTCAAATCTCTAGCTTAATTGGAAGTACCCTAAACTTTTAATTACCTATAAATCTGTGGCTGTGGGTCAGTGAGTGCCTAAAACCGTGGCATTTAGCCTCTCATATCTTGTAATTTTTTAATCCATCCATATAAAAAATCAGTTTATTGGTTCGAACCTGAATGGAAATAAAGTGGGTTGAATTCGGCTTGTAATGGTTCATAAAAATTGGTAAATATAGTACACAACATGCGCCACTACCTAATCGCGAGCAATTGCCCGGCGAACTCCATGCACTAAGATGAAGCTGAAAACACCTAAGTGCAGTTTCATATTTAGTTCCTGTATTATGAACAGCTTCAGGACCTAATATGAAGTAGTTTTTAATACCAGCGGTTTATGCTCAGTTTGGAAGTATATTATTGAGAACATTTAATGGAATCATGTTACCGCCGGTGTTTAATATATTAGTTTTATAATACAGTACCTTACCTCTGTGGAAATCATATTTAATATCGTTTGAAAACAAAATGACATTGTAAAAATTTAATTTAATTAAAAAATATCAAAATTTGTAGTTTTTTGTTACACAGAACAAAAGAATAAATTCATAATTATTAAAAAAAAATCTACCGTTCCCTAAAATATTTTTCCTTCATAAAATAGGACACAAGTAAAGTAACCTGTTTCGTTGTAACAAAGCCTTCACAAAGTATCATTAACCCTCGACACGACCATTAACTAGCATTCAGTGTTAATTTAGCTGGATAAAAGTGGATCAGTTTATAGCCAAACAGTAAAGTTACAAATGAATCTTACACGTGGATACATTAATAACAAACGAATGTCGGTTAAGGCGAGTCAGCAAAATATCAGCAATTTATATCAATATTTTTCCTGTGTTAGTAGGGTTTATACATTGTTTATGCACAGCCGAAACATTTAATTCATTTTATACAGTCATTCCAATTCAACAACGTTAAGAAGTCATGGCGCCACAAAAGTATATGACTGGCTGGATAGCACCTGATTAGCCATATGTGACGATATAAGATAGTTGTGTGCGTTCACCTCTCGTCTTGCCGCGCACCTTACCTCACTATTTCTCTGTTTCGTTGGCCTACTGTATGGTATTATAGTTAAAAAAAAATGTTTTATGTCGGGAACCTGCAATTAACGCCCATTGACATTGACGACGTTGACCTAAATTATTGTAGTTTCCAGTAAGAAGATATCTATAAATCATTATATTAAAGACAATTTTTTTTAAAAAAAACCAAACTAGAGGTCAACGTTATTCAACCTAGTATTGTAAAAGTGAAAGCGCGGAAAAATTACACTGGTCGTTACGATCAGTCTCGCGTAGAGTGTAGTTTTTAAACTTATATAAGGCATGCTCGCCTATAGTCTCGCCTTTAGCTAATAAGAAACATTAAGGGACTCTAGACTTCTATTTGACTCTATTTGTAATTTTCTTTTCCATGTTATTTTATATATTTGTTCGTGTCAGTAACATGTCAAATCTTCTCCTGTTAGAGCATGTTTGGTTCAATACACCTAAACGCCCTTATGACGTACATATGTACGGGTAATTCAAAACTATTGAACTAATGCCGCTCGTACGGGCGCTCTTCAGTGCACTATTCGGAAGCGTGGCGAATCGTTTTATTCCTAACATTTTAAGTATAACATGTTTTCTTTATATTAAGGAAATAATATTTTTTACTCTTACTTGATTTGGAACTGTTTGGTGCAATTATTTAAGAAGACAAATTAATAAACTATTATTTTTGAGAAAATTAACTTTTCATTTGAACATCCTGCTTCGCCTCGAGCAGTCGTTAGGGCAACCTTTTAAATATTGACCGTAATAGAACGGTGCACTTTTGTAAGCTATCTTTTAAGGGGCATACAGCAGCTGTAGTTGGCGTTTCTGCTAAAAACGGCCACTTTTTCGAGAAAATAGAGGATATCTAATGGCGGTGCTAGTGGGCTGTAAGAGGGCCCTTAACTAAATATAATTTGTTTTGCACTGTATCTACCTAGTTTATTGTTTCTCACTTCATACAGTCGCAGCTCTGGAATCGACCCCACAACTTATAATCACTAGTACGTATCACCAATTAAACTACAGCGATATTATTGTACATAATCCTTAATATTTTGTAGAACATTTACCTTTTAATAAAGTGTACACTGGTTTAATATACTAGTGTATAAGATTCCAGAGTCAAGGCACGTTAACGCCGTACGTTTTCAAAACGCAACGTAGGAAACAGCTTGGAAAAGCTTTGTTTCATTACCGATGTAAAATAGATATTTATATAACTGCCAAGATCTGAAGGAAATTTTTATATGTCTGCATTATGTATGTGTTGCTTGTGTGTGTGTGACGTGGAGATATTTAGGGTTCCTTAGCCAAATGGCAAAAAACGGAACCCTAATATATTCGTCATATCTGTCTGTCCGTCCGTCCGTATGTCAGAGCAACTGTTTTCCGAAACTATCAGAACATACCGTTGAAACTTGGTTAGTAGATATATTTTGTGAACAGTGCGGATTGTGGTCTTCACAACCGTATTTTTTTTAAGTATGCTGGTTTCCTTACGATGTTTTCATACACCAGTAAGCCAATGGAGTAAACAATCAATATACTTGAGAAATTAAGAAAATTTCTCATTGGTACACGCTCGAGTCGAATCTCCGCCATTCAGGATGCAAGGTAAAAACGAAACCCCAAATACTGAGTCGGTAGTGGACTAAATATTTTAGTATGTAAGAATTGGTCGTGTGGAGATAAAACACAATCATTAACATTATTGCCATGGTCATCGCTTAGGACTGCCGGTATGCCAACTCCATACGCACCCGCGTGGCAGCGTCGTTGAAGAACGGGAGAAAGTTTCTCTGAAACCGCACTGTGCGCGACCATTTCGGTTCTAAAGTATGAGAATGAATTCCTTGCCTATGGCGAGTGGTGCGATGGTAGAAAGTAGCCGTGGGCATCATTTCAAATAATTCCTCAGAAGACATCCCAATGTACGAGCGATAGAACACACACAGGGAGGCAAGTGAGTTTGGGATCGTCGTCAATTCTCACAGCCCGTCGTTGAACCGAGTCAAAAGTCCCAAGCTGTTATCCGGGTGCACCCGCCCAGAGATGGCAGCAGTACTCCATATGGGGCCGTACTTGCGACTTGTAAAGCAGCAACCTCTGCCCCGACGTGAAGTACTGCCTCGCTCTGTTGAGTAAAACTAGTTTTTTGGACGCCAGCTTTACCTTATCTTGTAAATGATCTCGGAACTGAACATCGCTGGAGATGTCGACACCAAGGATCCCAATGCTCTTGGAGATAGAGAGGGGAGTGTTCTGGAATTGTGGGACTACAGTGAATGGGGTTTTCTTAGCAGTGAATGCGCAGACTTGTGTCTTTGTAGGGTTGAATCGGACCAAGTTACCCGTCCCCAGTCAGAAACCTTGGACAGTGTGGTCTCGATTTGAGACACAAGTTTTCCGCCACAACGGAACGAGGGATGTTTGCACGACCCGTGTAATAAGTGTCTTGCAAGCAATGTATGTTGTTGATGAATAACAAAATGCAGTAGAAATTGCGTAGGAGACAGCACAGGGCCTTGCGGGACACCAGCATTTTTGTCCATGCTATCAGAGCAACTACCGTCAGCTACGATTCGTATGCGTCTGCCGGACAAAAAAATAGCCACCCATTTGCACAAACCCTCGGGCACTCCGTAAGATGGCAACTTCGATAGAAGACCCCGATGCCATACCCGATCGAACGCCTTCGCTATGTCCAGGCTACATGCCAATGCCTCCCCCTGACTCTCAATGGCTAGTGACCATCGGTGTGTGAGATACACTCGAAGGTCACCCACCAATCGAGCGACCGTGGCGAAAGCCATATTGACCATCACTGACTAGGTCGTGTTCTTCTAGGTATTTTAGAAGCTGTGTGTTGATCACACGCTCCATCACCTTGGAGAGGAGAGAGGTAATAGCGATAGGCCTGTAATTCGATGGATCTGATCTATCGCCCTTTTTGGGCACCGGGTGCACATTCGCAGTCTTCCATGAAGACGAAAATTGCCTAGTATGGTAGGAAAGCGCGAAGTATACCGTCTGGCCCACTCGATTTATGAACGTCTAGAGAAAGCAACGCCCGCCGGACCTCCCGCTGTGTTATGGAGATTTCCGGCATGATCTTACCGCACCACGGTATAGTAGGTGTTACAGCGCCTTCATCGTTCATATTCGAGTTTGAGGCAAAGAGACTGCCCAGTAGATTGGCTTTCTCTTTAGCACTATGGGCCAAGTCACCATCGGTCTTTCGCAGTGGTGGTAACGACGACTGGCAAAAGTTCCCTTCGGCAGCTTTGGCAAGCGACCAGAAAGCACGACTCCCAGAAGGATAGCTCGCAAGTTGCCCACCTGTTTTGCCGATGAATTGGAATTTTGCTCTGGCAGTTGCTTTCTTACTGAACCTCGAGGCAGCATTTAACTTGCGTTTTACCTCATAAATATTATTATTATTATTACGAGCCGTGGTCCAAGCCTCATATGCAGTTTGCTTAAGAATTTTAGCAATTCTGCTTATGCAGTCAGAAAAAAATGCTCAATTTACTAATATAGAAACTGCTCGGTTACTATACTTTAGTTATTTCCATTCCCTTTTGTCATATGGTAATTTATTGTGGGGAAGGGCGGCCGATATAGAAATTATTTTTATACTTCAAAAAAGAGCAATAACATCAATGTATAACTTATCACATCAAGATTCTCTTCGTGACCTCTTTAAAAAAAATAATATACTTACTGTAGCTTCTCAGTATATTTACGCGTGCTTACTGTATATACGTAAAAACCTAAGTTTATTTTTAAAAAATACTGAACACAATGTAAATACTAGAAATAAAAATAAACTAGCAATTCCAAAATGTCGCCTTCAGAAGGTGCGTGGCTCTTTCATAATTCAGAGCATTTACTTTTTTAATACAATTCCTGAGAATATTGTTAACGTACCTGTACATACTTTTGAAACTTATATTAACAAGGTTCTTATTAACAAGGGATACTATACTGTGGAAGAATTCAATAAAGATAATAATGTCTGGAATTAAAGGTATGGGCCCAATACTGGACATCCACCTTTGACTTATGTAGTTGATAATTAATGACACATTACGATCAGGGGATGCACCATCGATAGTCATCCACCGTTGGCTGCTTGGTGTTGGGGGGGTTCTAAATGGGGGTGGGTGTGGCGCATAGACTTGTACATGTATGTGTGTTTGCACATATTTGCATAGATTTTGTGTATTCGGTTGGCCTGGTTCCTGCGTGATTGATGGTAACAGGTGTACACCCGGGAAGTTTCTTGTCAATTCTTCTTCTCTAAGGCTTGTTTCCGAAGTGACAGTACGTTAAATGGTGTGCATTTGTTGCTGGACTGTCGTGTGGGAGCTGGGCTACTTCATGATTTACGACGTCTGTGAGTATGGGTATGTGTGCACGTTTGTGTGATGCGTCCTCTCGCATTTGGCACCTCTCTGGCGCTGGGCAGCCGATGGTGGATTGCAGCGGGTTATTAATATTATATTTATTATATTATTATTCTTTTACCTATGTAAGTTTATACATATATGTATATTTTTTCTAGTAGTATCAATTTCGATACACCATGTTTTAATATAAATCAGTTTTAAGTTCAGAGTACGTGTGTTCGCCCTGTAATGTTAAATGTAAACTTGTGTGTGTAAATCTCAATATGAATCGGATTTATATTTTGTTCCTTTACTACACACATTGTAACTAATACAATCGAAGTTTTATTGGAGTTGCCTGAGTGTGTCATGCTCTCTCAAAGTCTCTGCGGTGGTGGCATGTGCGTCGGGTCGTTACGTTCCCTAAAACATGGTTGAGCGAAGCGATGGCTGATTCATGTGTCATACTTGTGAACGGGTGCCGCTGTGGAGGCTGGTCTGCTCTTCCAATCTTCTTTGTATTCTTAGTATTCGGTCATCGGTGTAGGATTTCAACGGCAACTCCTCAATTACTAAACGAATGATACTTGACGTTTTCAAGTAGCTTATGTCCTTTTCCGGTACTCAAAACTATCTGCATGCCAAATTTGTGGTTTCACCGTGAAAAGGTAACAGACAGATTTACTTTCGCATTAATAATATTTATTATTATATTATATTCATGGATAGTATGGATAATTTTAAGTATATGTATATACATATGATTGTGCAAAAACATAATTATGATGGCGCTCATGCCACTAGTACTATTAAATATCGGAATTCTCTTAAATATTTAAATTCCATCACTCGACTACCGATATTTGACATTCACATGGTGCGCCCCGCCTATGCTACATAAAAACAAAAAAAATTGACATGTTTGACTTTGTTTTTGGTAGCTTACTTATTTTTTATTGCCTATTGTATTGGTACATATTGTATACTCTTTAGCTAATTATCAAAGTATTGTAATTACTACTTTAAATGGAACTTCTTGCCAGCTCTTTTTGGCAGAAATAAACATTGTTTACATTGTATTGACGATTCAAAAGTGTTCTAAGAAACCTACTTGAATAAAGTTTGATTTGAGTTTGAGTTTGAGTTTGCAAGACCTATTAAACCACGGTCGTTTTTTGACGCCGGCAGCTACTCGCGGGTTAGGAGTATAACATTCCATACCAGCGAGGATTGTCTTAGTGACTGCGGCTGCGCAGACGTCAGGATCTTATGAGTTAAAGCAAATCTGCCTCCACGGGTACGATGCATTAAATTCTCGCAATCCATCCCAGTCTGCCGACTTATAGTGCCACACACGACGCCAATTTCTTGGCCCAGGTGGATCGGGTTGTGTGCATGACATTTGAGTCCGAACGAGACAGTGGTCCAAGGAGGCAAGAGGCGCATCCACTGAGACGGAGTATCCGTCCGGACGAGTAGTCAGCAGAAGGTCCAGTAAGGAGCTCGTATGGTCCTCTATATCTGGTATTCTCGTTGGAGAAAGTACCAGCTGAGAGAATCCATAGGTCAGAGCATATTCATGAGCAGATATCCCTGCATAGTTATTGATTCGAGAACTGAGCTACTCACGATGGTGGGCGTTAAAGTCTCCCAAAATAACTAGTTCTGCTGTGGGATATTGCTCTAGAACTTTGTCAGTCGTCAAACTCAGGTGCGTGAAGAGTCGAGGGACGTCCGTGTCACCGCTATGAGACCTGTATAGGCACGCATAGATACGAGTATGGCCGCCGTAATCTACGCGCACCCACAATATCGACAGGTCCCTGTCTTCAAGGCTATAAAGGCAGCGACAGCAGATATCCTCCCGGACGAACATACATACACCAGCACGACTCACAAAATTGTGCTCAAGTTTGTAGCCGGGATAATGAAGGTATGATGTATCGGCCGGGTAGGATATCTGAGTCTCAGTTAGAAAAAGAATGGTCGGCTGCGCAGTCTCCAAATGGAGGTGGACTGCGTTAAGATTTGCGTGAATTCCCCTAATGTTGCAAAAGTTCACATTAAATGTGGATGGAGCGGCCGCTGAAAAAACTGTTTTCCTTATTTTTGTAGCCATTTTTTTTTAAAGTTACTTAGACTATATACACTTCTAATAAGGATTCACTGCACAGACAGCTTAGAGGACAAAAAGTGCGGTACTAGAATTGCCAAAGGTCGGCACAGATAATACGGTTTGCTGGCACGGCGAGCGGAAGAGCCCCTGATCCTCCTATCCTCCTCTGTTGTAGTAGCCGGGTCCACTCCGGTCTCCTTCTCCGGCACGACTACGACTTCAAAGACTTTACACAGGCTGGCGGATCAGCCTCCCAGGGCGGAGATTAAGTGATCCCTAGGTTTGGGAACCCGTTCAACCTGCGGGCGGCCAGCGGTCAGCCGTTTCATCTGGTCTCCCTGACCGCCGGACCAGCATGCCGCGTCTACGCCGTGCAGTGACAGCAACAAGCACCGCCGGTCCTGCGCTGTCCGCGCAGCGAATCCTCAAAGAGCTCTGGCAACCTTACTCACCGCCAGGAACACAACACTACTCAAAGTTATTATGGCGGCTGTTTTCTGTAAGGTGGAGGTACTTCCCCAGTTCGGGCCGCTCATTCGAGCAAGTACTCGCTTTGCCCCGCTTTATTTGTTCGGGCGACTTGTTCGAGCGAGTGCAGTGCCCCCTACCTCTCTTTGTTACATTAGCGATGTAAAATAGATATTTATGCAACTGCCACAATTCGAAGGTAATTTTAATATGACTGCATTATGTATGTGTGTGTGTGTGTGTGAAAATATTCTTCTCTGGAACAGCAGAACCCTTACAACATCACTGGTGTATCTACTGGACGATTAAGTTGGAATTTGGTTTGTAATGTTTACATATAGGTTTCTGAGACCAAAACACAGACGTATATCGTAAATAAATGATTATTTTAAAAGGGGGTAACCGTTTACGTAATAAATTAGAAAATTAAAAATTTTGCAAACTGTAGTGAATACTGTAATATGAAATGAACGTTGGTTATCCGTGGTACCCCCAGTTGTACCAACAATAGGGTTCGTTGCAAGGATCTGATAATATTTTCTTTATAATTTTAAATTTTCTCTAGAAAATAGATGGAAATTAATATTATATTACGAAACGGCAATTTCACTTTTCAACCCCTAATATTTCAATTGTTTGAAATAGCATTAAAAGCAAAGATTGAAATGGTTTCCGCTTCAAATGTTTCATGAATGTAAACTGCAGGAAGCGGAATGCAACAAGAATTTCGAATCAACTCTATTTAAGTCGCTTATAGTAAGTAGGTTTTAGAATTTAGTTTGCCCGTGGCTTAGTAACATTTTTTACATTTCGGCTTAGTTACAAAATTGAAAAATGCAATTCTAGAAATGACAACAAAACATAAATATTATACCTAAAAAGTTTTAAATGTATTTGAAATTCACAAAACAACTTCATACTAATGTAAATGTGTACAATACGAAACCCATAACCCTACGCAATATTTTCAACAAAAAAATATTACGATAAATAAGCAAAGTTTCCTTAACTTTCTTTTTTATAATTACAAAATAATCAAGAAAACATACAAATTTTTTAGTAAGTTTTTATTTTATATACTTATACTATATCCAAATGCATTGAGATCATAGACGTAAACATCTCTAGCGACGTTACAATTAAATAACTTCTTTTTATTTGGTACAGTGCTATCTGTGATTATAATAGCGAACCAATTTCAATTTGAAAAAAAATAACTCACTATTTATAAACAACAGAAAACATAACCATAGCTTGTAATTATTCGGTACAGCGCCATCTATGTTTATAAAAGTGAATTAATATTTATTAAGTAAATTAAAACTTTAATTAATTATATTTTATTATCCTCGCATTTGTAGTGTAAAACACTATGTATCACTCGGGATGAAAGACGATTCACACTTCGTGTGTTTAAAGGCCTCAAACTACACCCTCGTCGGTAATCAGTCACTTTCACCCCTTGGTGAACAATGTACTATTAAATATTCATCAAACACAGAGCCCCTTAGATAAACATTGGTATAAAATATGTCCCTGAGATACTGATGAAATTAAACTAGGCTTGTGAGAAGATTATCGGAACTTGTCCAGTTTTAACGAAAATAGGAGTAAAGTCTATAATAAATAGAGTTTTATTGACTAGTTTTAGCGTAATATTTTTTCATTTATTTTATTAAGGTTAGGTAGGTAGGTTTTACATAATGGTTGTGTAACAAGTTTAACAATGTTTGAAGATCCAAATATGCTGTTCGTCCTTACATTATTGCTTTGAGCGGAGTGCACGCTGGTTGCTGCACGTAATCATGTATATGATTTCAGAGGCAAAGCACGTCAGCACCCCACGTGTCTATGCAGGAAACAGATTGGAATAGCTTTTAAATATTTTTTTGAACATTTCACACAGCGCCGTCTGGCCCCAAAGTAAGCAGAGCTTGTGTTATGGATACCAAAGAGCGGATACAAATACGTATATAATACTTTTTTTTTGTAAATACATACATATCATACATAAACCCAGACTCAAGACAAACACAATGCTTATCACATAAATGTTTGTCTGGTGCGGGAATCGAACCCACACCCTCTCTGCACAGCAGTCGGCCGCACTACCAACTAGGCTGCGAGGGAGTCATATCTTACTATATATATGCGTGTTTCTCAATCATATCTTCATAATCATCACTAAGTACAATCTGTGCGTGCTCGGCTATTTTTTACCGTTGATAATATACCATTACACCGACGATCACACATTTCACATATTGTAACCAAGTAATTTCGACATGTCCAACGTACTACCAGTAACGCCACTAGGTCCATCCCCACCGCGGTGCCGGTTTGGGCCATAGTCTCGGGCCCAGTGCGGATTGTGGTATTTTTTTGACATATGCAAGAAACATATGAAAAATTAAGAAAATGACTCATTGGTACACGCTGGAGTTGAATCTCTGCCATTCAGGACGCAAGTTAAAAACGAAACCCCAAGATTACTACCGACAAAATATTTTAGTATATGAGAACTGGTCCTGTGGAAGTTAAAAAAACAATCATTCACATTATTTTTTTAAGCTATGTCAAAGTGTCACAAATAAACAAACAGGCTAGGGTGACAGACTGTCGGGACGGACAAGGACAATGAACGTCTAATTTTAAGTTTTTGCTTCCAGATACTTGATATAGTCGATTTATAGTTGGTATGGTTCTCTTAACATTTATACTACTTTTGAAGGTAATATAATAGTTAATTATCCTTATCAGCCCCATATGTCCCCACTGCTGGGGCACGGCCTACCCTCAACGAGGGTGATTTGGGTTATAGTCCACAGGCGGGCCCAGTGCGGATGTAGACTTCACATACGTCTTTTTTGTTTTTTTGGCGTATGCAGGTTTCCTTACAATGTTTTCTTCACCGAAAAGCCAGTGGTGTTAATAAACAATGTACTTGAGAAATTAAGAAAAAGTCTCATTATTGGTACACGCCGTGTCTCAAACCTCCGCCACTCAGGACACACTCGGCCACCACCGACTAAATGGTTATGTAATTGAAACAAGAATATAATTAAAATCTTTTATTTTAGTTTTATTACTATCTGTTCTATTATTTATGTTACAGCAATAGTTTATGCCTCAATTTTGACAATAAATTTCATCGAGCACCAGGAAGGGATTAATAAAAGTTTTCCCATCAGTTACAATAAAGTAGCTGCAGCTTGTTATCTGTTAGATTAGTACAAAAGTTGCCTCCATTTACAGCTACTAGGTAACGAAAATATAGTAATTTTAAGTAATTTACGCATTAAATGCTGTTACCATGATATGACAGCAGTCGTTAAGGTGATGGCACACCACAAACCCAAACAAGGTAAGTTTGAATTTGATTAATTTTTTTACAGTCCTGAGTGCACTTTTTGACGTAAAATTAAATAAATATTGTAGTTTAAACCTTAATTAAGTGAATTTGCTAATATTATAATAATTTGGATATTAAAATATTTTGTAAAAAACTTTTTTCTGTCACTGTATTTTGGGCTTTAATTGAAATTGTTAGGAAAACTAAGAACGATATTCTCTGGATTCTTATTTCATAAAATGTATATTAATAAATTGGCTCATTTCATATTTCAAAATAAATATTTGAATTCTTTACCGACAAAAATCCGAGAAAATCGAGATTTTCAACCGTGGCGGTCACGTGCCAGCGCCTATCGTATGTGGAACTGTGTCTCTTTGTATGCTTAAATAGTGTAATATGTCTTTGTACACTGGACGAAACGGCACGTTTTTGCTAGGGTATGCCATAGCCTTAAACCTAATGAATGGCCTGAAAACTTTGACAGTCAAGTGGCCACTAGCTTGACAAAACATCCGCCAATTCGCACTGAGCCAGCACGATGGACTATGGCCTAAGCCTCCTTTTCCAAGAAGAGGTCTTTACTCTTGCAGTGGGACAATTATTGTCTCAGGCAAGCAAGCACAAGCGTGTTAAAAATTGATATATGAAAACAACTGTTTACGCATTAGGTATATAATGAGAAGGACCTGAAGGACCGAGCTTTGTTCATCATTGCCCTAAAACACGACGTTTTCTAAATATTAAACTTCGCTGGATTTATCGCCCCCGAAACCTCCTGCGTACTAAATTTAATGAAAATCGTTGAAACCGTTTCCGATATTCAGATTATAAATATATATATCTAAACATATATTCAAGAATTGCTCCTTTGAAGGTATTAGATTATTTTGACAAATAGTGAACAAGATATTTTCGTGTTTTAAATTCTCTTCAGTTAAAAATAGTATTGATAGAATCAGGCGTTACTTTGCGGAAATTCATTATTATGATAAAATGTTACTACAAGTAGAAGAAGTACACCATCCATATGTGTGGGAGTGCACCTACCTCCCTCCCTCCTATTGTGGACGATGCCAACTTTACTATAACATTACACCAATAAATTGCTAGTGTTTCGCATCAACGCGAGGCATTTCAGGAGACGCAAGTTGTTTCTGCGCTATACCTTCACCACAGATTATATAATACTACTTCACCAAGTATAATATATAAGTATAGTATAACCATTTCTTAAAAACAAAATACATTCAAATTATTTATTTTCTTTTACCAGCCAGTATTTACTTTTTTTACAAAGAGGATTAGTAAAAGTAACGAATTATGGTTTTTATCCTATATATGTGATGTAAAACCTTGCTTCATGTCAAATTTTATGATTCTAAGACAACGGGAAGTACCCCATAGGTTTTCATTTGTTTGTGAATGCCAAAATATGCGACAAAAATGGCCGTATTTCAGCCGTATTTTTTTAATGAGTTCACTTAGAAGCTTGCTACAGCTTCAAGGGACCGTAGACTTAAGTATTAATTTATATACATTAGAATTTAATATAATTTATGTATATTAATTTCAACGTGATACCTTTACGCGTTCCTGAGAAAAAGGGTTTTGACAAACAGACAGACAGGAAGACGGACAACAAAGAGATCCTATAAGGGTTCCTTTTTCATTTTAAGGTACGGAAACCTTAAAATAACAAAGCTGTGTAGTAAAACTTTGTATATTTTAAATGTACATAGTAAATATACATATCATTATAATAATTTCAAAAGCATCGTTTTTGCCCACATTTTTTAAAATGATTATTTCTTGATGTTCACGTTCCTTGCGAATAAAGCTAAACACATTTTCCTGAAAAGAAATGGTCTGAAGCTAACGATGAGAGCAGGTGGTGCGTCTTTCTCAAACTACCGAGTAATGTCTTTTTTACTCACAAGTGAAAGAAATTATGGCCATTTTATGCGGAGCTTGTTACATATAATTTGTTTTGTTGTATTTTATCGTTACAAGTATTTTTTATACTTTAGGACTTGAATTAAATTAATTTAACTGTTGATTTTATTAAAATTTATTAAATTATTTAGAATACAAAAATCAATTTATGAATAACTAACATGTTTTTGCTTATAATAGGCATATTTTTTTTTATACTTTCTATTTAACGTATTGTCTGTTATACTCTGTGACGACTACGAAGACGACGGTGAGTTAATTGCTTAATATCAACAGTTTTGGGGCCATTTTGTTTTCTTGTCCTTGAAATAAACACGTCAGAGGCAAGGACTACAACAGATCTCACTGTTTTGGAGAGCTATAGACCCGAGGTATCAGAGTCACAACTGTGTGAGGAAGAAATGTTTTGGAGTGGCGACCATAAACGCAGTGTGGTACAGCCTCCTATCAGGTATAAAGGCGACCTGGTGAGATCAATAACAGCCACTGGGTACAGGCGATTTATAAGCGGCCGTTGTAGAAACAAATAAGGGAGTTATTTTGTATTTTTTTCGGTTTTTTTTTTGTAATATTTTCGTATTTTAAAAGTTTTTAAAACTGATAATTTTGAAAGAATTAACTTTAGGAGTCTAGTTAGTAAATAGTAGCTATGTTAGACAAAAAATATTTTTAAGTACCATCATTTACAAAAAGGTTAATACAATTTACATGTACATAATTTAAATTAATTAATTACAAAACTGAGAATGGCTATAACAACATTGGACGTTTAAATATTTACTTACCTTAAACTATTAACCGTCTCTTATTAATTATTTTATGACTTATTGAACACATAAGTTACAATATATATTTTTTTTTATTAATTACTTAATATTCCTGTAAATATTATACACAATGATTCTTTGCATACATACACACCCTCATTCTAAACTTATTTTGTTCTTAAGTATCTAAATAAACTTACTTAACTTTACCACTTAAAACCCATAGACATATCGTTTATTTCATATTGTAATATCCTTAATAATCACTTAAATTGTAAGATTAGATAATAAAGACTTACCCTTTGTGAACAAGTGTTGTTGGTTTTTTGTCATTAATTATATACAAAAATAACATAGAAAGCACTTTCCATTTTTTTCCTAAATTTTCTTATTTACTGTACAATTTTTTTTAAAAAATCTTTACCTTAAAACCTCTTTCAGACTATTCCAAACATTAAAAAAAATATCCAAATTGGTCTAGCCGTTCTCGAGTGATGCGCTTACCAACGAATAGCATTTAATTTTTATTCATTTATCTAGATTTTTAATTAGTACCTACATTCTAGAATATAATATTTATTCAAATAATGTTCTAAATAAAATGTATTTCCCTACTTTTGTGTTTGTACCTTGATATTTTAGCTAAACTTGCTAATGGAACTCTTCATATTAAGTAAGATGAAGTTGGAAAGTTTGTAATGTTCGTCACAAAACTTAGCCATTTTAACTAAGCCTCTCTTATTGCTGTCGTGGTCCCTTAAGTAGAGTTAACTATTTAATTAATAGACACTCTTGCTTACATTGATATACAAAAATAAAAAATATGAAACTGGAATAAATCCATAGTACATGCGTAATTTATCAAAAGCATTAAATACCTTCAAACCATGCAATAAGAGCCATTTTATGACGAAGTTTATAGAAAAAGATGTTATTATAATCTCGTAGGTACTTTAAAATTAAGTAATCGAAACTAGTATCATATTAGTAGTCTTTTAGGCAACTCGTTTTACAAAGTATGTACTTGCATCATTAAAGCACAAGCAATTAGTAACACGTACTAAAAAGTGAAGTGATGTGACATGCTTCCGCTAGATGGCACTTATTGATAAACAGCTTGAGGTGCAATTCATATACAAAATCATAAAAAAAATAAACATTCATGTTACAGTGTCGTCACTGTAGCGGAGAAGATGTTTTTATACGCAAAATATCATTACTACTTATTACCTCAAAAGAAAAAAATAGGCCCTTACTATATTCTCTGTATTTTTCATTGTTTTTGCTGGTCAGATAAAGACAGTGTATGCAATGGGTTTTTCTTTTTACACTCATGTTGTTGCTATTGTTTTAGATTGTAAAAACTATCACTAGTGTTAAAAACAACTCACTTTCGCAACAATTGCACAAACAGCTATTATATTAAACTTTTATATTGGATAATATGTATTTGTTAACATACTAGCAACTACGCAGTCTAGCGAGGATATGAATCAAGCCCGAAATCCATTACGCAGACAAAAATTTACAACAGCTGGGACATTCCGTACGTTCCCACATATTCAGCTTAATTACTTTAATGTTTTGTATTCTATTTATAAAAGGACACCTAAAAACCAACCAGATTTTTTTTATTAAATTATTGAGTTAATAGACTGTGTTGTCAGAGCATAAAAGTTTAATTAAACAACAACTTACTGTCAATCAAGTCGTGCGACGTTGTCCAGAGTATAAGTCAACGATTTCTTGGTAAATTTCAGAAGACATTCTGAAGTAATTAATAATACTAAATCAAATATTGTTTGCAAACCAGTTCATTAATTATTATAAAAGTTATTAATTATCTCTTCTTACATGTTTAAATTTTTTATTAATGTTTTAGAAACTGTTCTGTAAGAACCGAACTAATCTGGGATGTACTTATTACTATTTTATAAATGTTCAATCCTCCAACCCAATTTCGGCATAGAGTTTGCAGAAGATTATATTTATTTTTGACGTGACAACGTCTTATAAATTGGTTTGCCGGGTGACACTTCAAGAAACTGCGTTACGCTCCGCTCACGTTATGCGCTCACAATGAGAGCGAGTGAGAGGCACGCGCCCGCCTAAGAGCGAGAGAGACAGACATAAAATCATTGTCACGTAAAACTTTCGCCCGTATACCGACTTTACAGGCAACCAGTTTTTTATTTATTTATTTACAAAACTTTATTGCACATTTACGATACAAAGAGCGGGCTTAATGCCTAATGCACTATCTACCAAAAACAATAAAAATAAACAAAAATAAAAATAGCATTTTATAACATTTGACAATTTATATAAAAGAAAAGCATGTCCATATATAATGAAAGATACTATAATTATATATATAATAAACACAATATTCTTATACATGAAAAAATACAAAACTGCCATATGATATTATATGATACAATACAATTTTACCGCTTATAATATGAAGCCACAGTCCAGATAACCTGCTCACCACCTGGTCCTGACTTAAGTGGTAAGTAAAAAAAGAGATTGGTTGACCCCTTAGGGAAATTAAAAACCGCTAGTAACATAACACATACTTACCGAGTATACAGAGGGGGGGATTTGGGTGTCGTATACGCCCCCCGAAATCTTTGAAATTTCAAATATTCAGATGCACGTTTTCGACGCATTTGAACCTTGCCGCCGCGTCACCGTCGTCGTCGCCCCGGACTGGCCTGGACAGACAAGGATCTGTGTATTAAACTACTACTTTGCATATGCCGAAACACTCGCATTGGGTCGGTCGGCCCCATTTGGTTTACTTCGGCGGGTGTTGCGATCGGCACGCAAGCCTCGCGTTGTCGGCAAGGTTGCCAGACGAATTTAATACCAAACAAGGGAAAAAAAACCTTAACGGATCCTCCACTGCATTCAATTAAAACACTGATGATGGGGTTGCGGTTTATATTAAGAATAACATCTTACACAAATCAAGAGAAGTATTCTTGAATGATGCTTCATGCTTTGAAATTGAATTGCCTGATTGTATGATTTTGAGTATTTACCGTTCCCCATCAACTAAGAACCCTAACAATTTCATAACTTCGTTAGATTGCTATTTGAACAGGAATCATCTGAACAAAAATATAATAATTACTGGTGACATAAACATTAATATCATTAATGGTACATCTGACAGAAACTCTAATAACTATTTTAAACACTAGAATAAATAGTTGTCTTGACCACACAATAACTTACTTTGAACAATAACTTTGAAAACTGAATCCGGGTGGGACAGTATTCCTGCAAAATTTATCAAATTGGCCATTGAAGAACTGCTTCCTATTCTAACGCATTTATGTAACCTGTGCTTTAACCAGGGAATTTTTCCAAATGCCTTAAAACGTTCTATTATTCTCCCAGTATTTAAAGGTGGGGACAGAGGATATATCAACAACTATAGGCCAATATCTATACTGCCAGTATTATCTAAAATTGTTGAAAAACTTATAAATAAAAGATTGACAAACTACATAAATAAGTTTCACATATTATCAGATATTCAATATGGATTTCGCGAAGGTAGAAGTACTGAAGATGCGATTCTATCACTTACTCGTGATATCGTAACATCGCTAGATAAAAAAAGAAAATCTTTATGCATCTGCCTAGACCTAAAAAAAGCCTTCGATACAGTCTCTGTCCCCATCCTCCTTAAGAAACTTGATAAAAAAGGTATCCGTGGCAGTTTTCTTGGCTTGTTAACCGACTACCTACTAAATAGAACACAAAAAGTAAAGTTAGAAAGTTAAATTTACAGCTAAGAAGGTAGGAATAGTATGTTTGGCGTCCCACAAGGAAGTATACTAGAACCTACCTTGTTTCTAATTTACATTAATGACCTAAGCACTTTAAATCTTGACAATGGACGGGTGTACTTATACGCAGATGATACAGCATTACTTTTTCATGGAGGTACTTGGTCTGAAGTATTTTCTAACGCAGAACAAGGTTTGAAAAGGGTTACAAAATGGTAAAGACTAATTTACTTACTTTAAACTTATTAAAATCAAACTATATCACATTTTCACTACAAAATGATTCTCAGCCTAAAAATTCTCTGACTCTCACTGCCCACGCTTTATTTATATCCAAATGAGATATGCAGTTGTCAAAAACTAGACAGGGTAACTAGTGCTAAGTATCTTGGTGTAATTATTGATAGCAGACTAAGCTGGTACCCGCATATCGAAAAAAACAAGTGAACGGCTTAGAAAACTAACCTTCCTTTTTAAACACTTAAGACACATAGCCGACCGTCAACTAATTATTTATATTTACACCACATTAGTTCAATCGATTCTGCTTTATTGTTTACCTATCTGGGGTGGTTCAGCTTAAACAAAATTCATAAACTTAGAACGTACACGGAGATCAATCTTAAAAATAATTTTCTTTAAATTAAAAGATACAAAACCACATCTATACCAATTTGCTGACGTGCTCACTGTACGACAATTATATGCATTAAAGTTAATTCTTAAGAGGCACAAAAATTTGACTATTGACAAGAACATCCTAACTAAATGCAACCCTTTCAAGGTAATTCAATATGTTAAATGTAGAACTGTATTTGCATCTAAACAATACAATGCACAATCAGCCATATTGTATAATAAACTAAATAAAAAACTAAAAAATTTACTCTATGTTATTAATGCAGTGCAAAAAAGCTACAACCCTATTTCTTAAGACGCTTAATTATGAGGAAACTGAAAAGTTACTTGCTGAGGACCTATGTGAATAATATTATCCACACACAAATAACACGACCCTCAATATTATTTTACTACAACAACTTTTTACTTATTATTCTATATTAACATTGTAAATTTAAAACTTTATATATTATTACACAATTACGTTATTGCTAAAAAATAAACCTTATACAGAAACACACACTAAAACACACACTCACACACACACACTCACACACAAACACTCACAAACACACGCACACAGCCTTGCACGTTGTTATATAAATAACGATTGCACAATATTCTAATCTTAATACTTAAATTGTCTTAATTCTTTTTTTTTTTTTACTGTTATATAATATTGTACCTATTTACCTAATTATTGTAACCAAATTTGTGATAGGAAGAGCGAATACCCTCAAACACAAGTTTTATAAACTTAAATGAGGGGTTCCGTCTCACTAAGTTTCACCTGTCAATGATAAATAAATATATTGAATTTTTTAAAAAACAAATTTTTCACAATAATACAGATTTGTATTATTTTTACGCCATTTTTTTTACCTTAGAGGCAAAATATTAATGATACCTTTGCATTTTAGGCTAATTTGCAGAGTTTAATGGCGAAAAACCTCAAGGAACTGTTAATTTTTTACATAGCAAGAATTAAATAAGATTGATATTAACTTACAAATGGTTAAATGAAAATAGAACCACTACCTACTATTTCGGTATTTTTGTCATACCGAACACCGAACAAGGGAGTGTAATATCAAATACCTGGCAACCCTGGTTGTCGGGCGAGCGAGTCAGGGGCCTTAAGTGCGAATTTAAACAATGGAGACGTGTTTTTGCTTGTTAATTTTTTTAAATTAGTCTGGTAGGATTCGACGACTTTCAGCAGTGTTACCTGTGAAAAATTTTGCATCGAAGACATATAGAGAATGAATTGAAAACAATGAGCAAGTAACGGCGAGCAAAGTTGTGAAAAATTTTATTTTAGGGCTCCGATAAATTAAGATTTTTGGCGCCATTATTGGCGTGATGGCATGTTTATGTTAGGCTAAATGGATTTAATTTCTAACAGACATTCAGAGCTTCGAAATAAGGCTGGAAAATAATTTTAAAAAAAAAACGTGAGAGTCAGTCATTCATTTGGTTATTTAAGGAACACAATGTTGAACCAACGTCTTACGGGTTTGGCGCTACTGAATATTCATAGGCAGGCAAAATTTGGCGCTGAGTAGCCTAAAATCGCTTAACTTTTTATTTTTGAAAAGTAGCCTAAAATAGTCTGATTTTGAGTCAGGTAGCCTAGGTGGCTATTTTTATTAGTTATCTACTTACATACGATGGTAAAGTTTTTTCTATAAATAAATAAAACAACATAATATAAGTAAAAATAATAGTCTTTGTACATAGGTACTTGATTATACCCTTCACACTATCAGAGAATCATCATTTTTTTGATGAATTTGTACTTTGACAATAATAAAAACCAGCAATTACACATTAAGACAATGAAAAGAAAAATTAGTTTGGTAGCAAGTACCGCACGAGCAATTTCTCGTAAGAATATTTTTTGCGTCTTTTAAAAAAGCTTACATACATACATACACACACGCACAGATATCACCCTAAAAATGATGGAAAACGATTCTCCAGGTCTCAAAACCTAAGAAAACGCAAATTTAGCGATTTCGATAAACTTAACTATTATGATAACTTCCTTCAAGAGAAGTTAAAAAAAAAATAGTATAGTAATGAACAATTGAGGTATTTTAGAAAAAATGGTTTAAACTATTATTTATCATCTGTCAATAATACTATATCATCTAAAATACCTCCATCATCATCATCATCATTTGAAGACGGTAAGCTGTAGAAGGTTCTATAGATCTAGGGTACACAATTCTAGATTGGTGTAGTTTTACTATTTCATCTGTAGGCACAAAATTAAAGCAACAGATTTTCTGACGCCCATGATAATCGAACGCGAGTTTCTGCGAGGTTTAGTTGGTGCACCCACCTCTTCGATAAATTATATTAATAACTATTTTGCCAATATTGGTAAAAACCTAGCTAAAGAAATTAAATTATCTGAAAATGACAGCAACAAACCCCTATTATCCCCATCGTCAACCAACAACACTACTCAGTCTTTTGCACTTTACCTTACTTGTCTCTGAGGTCGAGGCAACTATTGCTAATCTTAAATCGAGTAGCTCAACAGGTTTTGATGGTATACCAACGCTCGTATTAAAATATACTAGAAAACTGATAGCCCCACATATTACCTACATCTGTAACTTATGCTTTACAAAAGGTATTTTTCCTGCATTATTCAAAACTGCCATTATCAAACCTATATACAAAGGAGGTGACAGAAACAGCAGAAATAATTATCGCCCAATCTCAATCCTTACAGCTTTGTCCAAAGTGTTAGAGCGTCTCTTAAACAAACGACTAGTATCTATCTAACGAAATTCAAATTCATATCCGAAAATCAATTTGGATTTGTCCCAGGTAAATCAACTGAACATGCAATTAGTGAGCTGGCAGAACATATCGTTCGCCATGTAGACAAAAAAGACAAATGTATTGGCATATTTTTGGACCTTGCTAAAGCGTTAAATACTGTTTCTGTTCCTATCCTACTGAAGAAAATGGAGAAGGTGGGCATTAGAAGTACGACTCTAGAGATATTGTCAGATTATCTATCGAATAGGAAACAAATGGTTAAGATTGATAACTTGTTGAGCGAAGAAACTTCTATTACCTACAGTGTACCCCAGGGTAGTATTTTGGGCCCAACCCTCTTTCTAATTTACGTTAACGATTTATGCAAGCTAATCACTGTGGGTAGCAAGACGGTAGTCTTTGCAGACGATACTGCGCTGCTATTTGCTGCACCAACATGGAAGGAAGTCATCCAATCAGCTGAAACTGGACTCAATGAGGATATATCATGGCTGCGTCTGAACCTACTTAAACGTAAGTAAATAAAAATATATAACGTTCTCCAAAACACCTGCAGACAGTCCACCCGATCATTTACAAAAAATAAAACCTCACATTTGCTCTGTATCGCCTAACTCGCAATGTATATCCACTTCATTAGAACAAGTATCTTCCATAAAATATCTTGGAATAATTTTAGATCAGCAACTCAATTGGCAAGAGCATATCAAAGTACTGACTGGGAGGGTCAGAAAATTGATTGTCATTTTTAAACGACTTAGGCACATTGGCACTTAAGACTATTAATTACAGTATATTATGCTCTCTGCAACTCACTATTAACTTACTGTATATTAGTTTGGGGTGGGACGTATAAAACTTATTTTTTGCGTGTTGACAGATCTCAGCGGGCAGTCTTGAAAGTGATGTTATCGAAACCATTCAGATACCCCACAAAACAGCTGTATGCCGAAGCAAAAGTATTAACGGTAAGACAGCTGTTCATTTATAAATCTGTCTTAAAAACCCACTGTAGCACTAACTTTGATTGCACTATTTCTGCAGAAGCGACGAAAAGACAAATCTGTTTTACTACCCCTATTCGCCTCGGCATACGCTCAAAGGCATGTCTGCTTTCTCGGGCCATTTATATATTTAATATATTCGTTAATATCTATCCACTCAACTTATATCAATGCAAAACAGCTTTAAAAGAATTTTTATCTAAATTATCCTATGATGACACTGAAAAAAAGATAGCAGGATCAAACTAAGCCCTTATTTATATCCCTTGTCCTTATCCATTAAAATTACATCTCCTCTCAAACACACACACACACACACACACATATAAATATATACATATCAACATAGCTATATAAATCAACACACACCCATTTATTTTTTTAATATATAAACACACTCTATTGCTTAACCTATTGTAATTACATTTAAATTATAGTTAAGTATATTTTCCTAAACAGGGTTTTAATTTACATATCATTATTACCACTTTATTCGGAAAAAAAAATAAAACTATAAATCTACAATTTTTGTACCGAGTCATACCTAATACTCGTGCAAGCTAATTTGTAAACTACCTATTATTTTATTTTTTCGTTAAAAAAAATCATACCTTTCTTACATTGTTTTAGTTTAATTTTGTCTAGAACTACACAATATAAAAGGTGTAGTGTACTGTGTAATTCAGTTATTCAATCTTTGTTATTTAAATTAATTTTACTACTTAATAATTATGGTTTATTATAATGTATAACTTTTAAGAAAGTGAGTAACTATGTGCAAATTTCTTGCTAAAGGCTTGGACTACATATTATTGAGATTTAAAGGTATTTATATACAATTGATTTGTGTTATTATTCACTAAATTAGCTAGATATGTAATTGATCGCAGCACGGAGGGAGACATTAACAGTTGTAACACAGGTTATACCTAGCACGGCTGTTAATGATCTTTCCAAAATGATAATATTTTGTTATTGCGTTTTCGTATTTTGTAAAAAACATAACAATGTATTCTTGGACTGGCGAACAAAATTGTTTTACTGTGTTAATAAAGATTTATTTATTTATGTATTTACCCGCATTAGTAAAATAAAAAAAATAATTAAATCGTTTACCGTCATAAACGCAATATGTTATGTACTTACATAATACTAGTACTTACGACTTTAAAAAATCAAATTTTTTACCACTAAACCCTTAAAAGTTTTATTTATTTCCCGTGTATGAACATCAATCTTTTTACTTAAATAGACAAAATTTTCTTTTCACAAAAACAATCAAAACTTGGAATAAAGCAACTAGGTCGCGTTCGTGTTGTCCCTTTCTGTCCCGTTGTAAAATGAATGCTGCTCTCCTGTCCTCTTGTCAGAAATAGTACCGCTCTATCACAGTACTGCCAATACAATTTTTTAACCACCCGAGTGTATGTACGATAAAAATTATCGTGTTTAATCAAGAAAGAAATCAGCGCCGGATTGTCATTTCTGGTTAGCCTAAAATCGCCCTATTTTTACTTTGAGATAGCCTAAATGGTGACTGGTCGCCGATCGCAATTTTTCGAGATAGCCTAAATGGCGAAATGTCGCCTAATCTGGCACACAACAGAAGGGTTATATTATAGTATATTGAATTGTAATTGTAAGAAAAAATCTGTAATTTTAAATCTCGCGCTCGCTACGGTCGGTCGTGAACCCCCTCTTCTATCGAAGTAATAAATTATTTTGTGTTTATACACAGCGGCTAATTTGTCTAAATCTTCAGTAGGTCTACTCTGGGTTTTCTGTTTAATGTATGAAATGGCATTCACCTGAAAAGTCTCATTTGCAGCGGTTATAAGGGTCAATTCACACTTCAGCAGAGTCGAAGCGAAGCAAAGTACCAAAATAAATTTTACACAGCATATTAATTAACGCGTATCTACACACTGTACGTAATACTTTTCTATTTATGATTAGATAATAAATAAATAAAAAACCCGACTGCAAAAACGTTGTTTTTATTTCTGTTTAGTTATTTAAATTTTTGCATTCGGGTGTTTTAATTTAATTATTTTATTAACAGATTTTTCTATGTTATTTTTGTCCAATTTTTTTACTTACTTTACATTTAAAGCCCTTTATTTTAATGCCCAACTTGAGAGTCTTGAAAAAAAAATTTTTAGCCCGCATATCAAAGCACATAAAATCTACCATTTTGATTTTTAGGATTTTATTTACCCAGTATCACTCTAAAAAATGATATGAATCTTACGACCGTTCTCAAGCTAAAATCCATCAAGCCGTTTAGGCCACAGAGCGTGCCAAAGAAATATACATACATAAAAACACCCGAAAAACATAGCCCTCCTTCTTTCTCGCAGTCGGGCAAAAAATAAGCACGCATGCGTGTATAGGCAACAATATAAAAAATAGTAAACAAATCCTAGAAAAAGCGCGTTTAACGCCTTTCATATAAACATACCCTAATACTACTTGCTAAAAATCCAACTATTTTTTAATTTTTTAAATATCCCTTAAAACACATTACAAGTATGAGATACAAAAATGTATTTTCATACGAATACTTACATTCATTTCCTCAAAAATTTCTCTTCCTTACTTTTGTATATAATCTAAATTTTCGCAGGACAACGTGAAAATGAAATATATAATATGAAATATTCTCGTAGGAAAATTGTACATGTTCCTTGTTATTTAATAGAACAAATGCACCTGGCATACAGTATAAATTTGAAATCAGTTTACTACGTATAATTATTTTTTTCTTAATCGTGAATGACAGGTGAAGTTTAGTTATTTTTTATGCTTTGTGTACAGCAAACAAAGATGGTTCTCGTTATTATAAACAAAGTAAACTACAATCCTTACCATTTTAGTATAACGTTAATACTTATTAAAATCCCGATACAGTTTTTGCATTTAGAGCGTAAAACCGAGTATGAATCCGGGGAAAATTTTGAATTTTTTTTTTTTTGGGATTGTCAAATATCGTGTACTTTCTTACTTTAAAAACAAATGAACCGACAATTCCGGGGTTTGTTTTGTTTTTTTTTTATATTACTGGTTTAATTTTAATATACTTTTGTTATGGCAGCTCATACGTAAACGTAAGGAGCTCGTGGCTCAGTGACACTTGCCTATCAGAAACGATATGCAAAGTTAAGCAACGTCGGACTTGATCACTACTTGAATGTGTGACCGCCTATTGACGCATTTTTATGGATAGTGGTAGTTTGTCATATGACAGCAGTCCTCAAGCGTAGTCAGAAGCCTGATAGGCGGCTTGACAACTTTTCGAGTCAAGTGGCCACTAGCTCGACAACGTCGGCCAACCTGCATCATGGCCTAAGCTTCCTTTTTCAAGGAGGGGATTGTGCCCCTGCAGTGAAAAGTATATCGGGTAATGCATAGTATAAACGCAATATTTAAAGAGATAATTGTAATATTATCGTAGGTTTAGGTAGTATGGAGTATTTTTCGTTAGGTTTAAAAAAGGTGGTATCTTTAAATGTTAACACTTAGCGGACACTTCTAGCTACCGCAGGCTCAGAGAAAAAGTAAAATTAGATGTCTGAAAACCTTTCACATATATGACTAGTTTTTAGAACGCCATCTATAAATTGGCAGATAAAAATAATTAGAAATGTTGAAGAACTTTTCAACAAACATCAAGCAATCGGTGAGAAGTCTTAAAAGGGTTAATATCTCTAAATTTTATTATTACTGATGTGTCTTATCACCAAAGACCTTTTATAATGACACATAAAAAAGGTGGTAACTAGCCTATTTGTATACATCATCACCTATATATTATGTCTTCATTGTCCAAAAATGTAAAAAGACGTCAATCTCAATTTTCAAAGTCAAATATCTATTTTATTGTCATTATTTAAAAAGTCAAGAAAATAAAAATGCCACCGAATTTCGAGAACACCTAAAAATGTCAACTGAAATGACATCCCTTAATGTAATAGATTTTTTGAAGATGCGTATATTGAATCTCATCAACGGAAATTTATAATGTTGAAAATGACAGCAAAGGAAATTAATACGTGCTCTGATGTATCGATTATTTCATCTTATAAAAAATCATAATTTTCCAAGCTTTGTTTATTTAATCCAGCAATTGATTTTGCAAAATCATTCCAGATTGAAGGCCTATATGTGAAGTAATGTATACATATACATTTATACACATATATATATATATATGTTGTTGATCATATACCTAAAAGTTTTTATTTTATTTTTCTTTTCTCAACAATTTAATCTCTCGCTGTGTAAACTAATTTTTTTTTTTTTTTTTATGTGTTTTTTATCTTATTTTTATTTTGTCACACAATAATGGCAGGTAATCGGAAATTGATTAATTTAGCAAGTTTTAAAACTTAATTTTAATATTTTATTTATTTATATTATATTGCTTTTATTTTTTATATATACTTAGTATAATTATATTTAATATTTAAAGTGTTTACATGGATAGCAGTTATGATAGCATAAATGATTATCAGTCATTTACATCATCTTCTGAGGATTTGAACGGCAATAACAGTTTTCACAGCATTCCTTCGTTAAATGACTCTCTCCATTCTCATTTCTCAGTCTTAGTGAAAAATTTCAATGTTGTTCATATCAATTCCCAAAGCATTCCGGCTCATTACTCTGATATGCTGGCTACATTTGAGGGAAATAATAACATTCATGCAATCCTTGTGTCTGAATCCTGGTTTAAACCCTGTCTGCCTTCTACTTCTTACTGCATACCAGGATTTCAGCTCATTCGCAATGATCGCACTTTTCGTACTGGAGGTGGAGTGGCAATTTATCTTCGATCATCTATCCCTTTTTCAATTGTTAGTTCTTCTGATCAATCTCCTCAATCTAATACACCTGAATATTTATTTATTGAAATTACCCTACACCATAGTAAAGCTCTTCTTGGAGTTTTCTATAGTCCATCAGTACATGTTAATTATTTTTCTACATTTGAAAAGCTCCTAGAAGACCTGACACCTACATATACACATTCTATTATCATGGGTGATTTCAACACTTGCATACTTAAAAATGATTCACGAGCTAAACATCTGAGATCTATTGTAGAAGCAAGTAATATGTACATTCTACCGCTACAAGCCACTCACTTCTATCCAAATTGCTCCCCTTCTCTTTTAGATTTAATTTTTGTTTCTTCTTCTGAACACGTCGCTAAGCATGGTCAATGTTCAGCTGATGCTTTTTCCTATCATGATTTATTATATCTTTCTTATAAAATACGTAACCCTAAAGCAAAATCGAGAATACTTCTGCAACGCAATTTTAGTGCCATGGATATAAAGCTTCTTCATGAAGATCTAGCATCTTAGACTGGACTGTAATTGATAAATCTCCTTCAGTTGATGAAAAAATTATGCTTTTCAACTCTATGTTAACTAAACTTTATGATGTGCATGCACCTATCCGACCAGTCAGAGTAAAACATCTTCCTGCACCCTGGTTAACAGAGGAAATCAAAGCACTGATGGCTAAGAAAAACAATGCTAAATCCAAATATAAAAGAAATCCTACTGATGCCAATCTAGAAAATTATAGACTTTTACGGAATCGCTGCAATACAATGTGTAGAGACGCGCAGCGACGCCACATTCACAAATCAGTTGAAAATGAAAATCCGTCTAAAGTATGGAAATTTCTAAAATCAATAGGAGTTGGCAAATCATCTCAGAATTCATTTCCGCCAAACATCAATGTTAATCTCCTAAATCAACACTTCACTTCCTCTTCTATCTTTGATGGTATTGCGAAAACCAATACTTTAAATAATCTTTCGTCACTACCAACTCCTGATTTCTCTCCTTTTACTTTTACACAATTCACCGATTGTGATGTTAAGAAGAACGTTCTCGCCATTACTTCCAATGCAGTTGGTAACGACGATATAAGCCGTAACATGATAATTTATATAATTGATATTATCTGTCCTACAATTACAAAAATCCTTAATCATTCTATTTCCTCTTGTACATTTCCTTTGGCATGGAAGGACGCTCACATAATTCCTTTGCCAAAAAAATCGAATCCTTCTAGTCTTTCTGATTTTCGTCCTATTTCTATTCTTCCTTTTTTATCCAAAGTCCTTGAGCGTCTTGTCCAAAAACAACTAAACCTGTTTTTGACACGAAATAACCTATTAAATCCTCTTCAATCAGCATTTCGTGCAGGACATAGTACTGTTACGGCTCTAGTTAAAATCACGGATGACATTCGCATGGGAATGGACAATAAACAGCTCACAGTATTAACTTTACTTGATTTTAGTAATGCATTTAATACTGTCGATTTTGATGTGTTGTTGGAGTTATTGCGTTCTCTTAACATATCTCCAACGGTGGTTGCATGGTTTCAGAGCTACTTGCGTGGACGTAGGCAAAGTATCAAATTCGATAACATTTTTTCAGATTGGTGCCACATAGTTGCCGGTGTTCCGCAAGGTGGCGTTTTATCTCCTCTCTTATTTGCGATTTTTATCAATTCAATTACTCACCAACTTTCTTCTCTCCACCACATGTATGCAGACGATCTCCAGGTCTATAATCAAACAACTTTTGAAGATTTATTTCAAACGATATGTTTGATAAACTCTGATCTCCTCAGAATTTCAGAATGGAGCAAAGCCTTTGGCATAAAAATAAACCCAGCAAAAACCCAGGCCATAATACTAGGCAGTCCAAAGTTTATGTCTAGAATAAACTGGGTTAGTCTCCCAAAAGTTTGTGTAGACAATGTACTTATACCTTATAATTACCAGGTTAAGAATCTAGGTATTATTATAGATAGTAGTATGTCTTGGACTTCACAGATAGCCGAGGTCAGTAGGAAAATGTTTTCCGCTGTAGGTTCCCTAAGAAGGCTGCAAAATTTCCTACCCACGGACACTAAAATTGTTCTTGCACACTCTTTTTTGCTTCCTATACTCGATTACGCCGATGCTAGCTATCCTGATTTAACTGAAGACCAATTAAACAAACTTGAGCGACTACAAAATCTCTGTATTCGGTTTATATTTAGATTACGCAAATATGACCATATTTCCAATTTCCGCGTGAAGCTCAAGTGGCTCCCAATTCGCTTTCGCCGGAATGCTCGTATTCTTTCACTTCTTTACTGTTTGCTGTTTAATCCTAGCTACCCTTCTTATCTCAAAGAGCGTTTTGGTTACTATGCCTCTTTGCGTTCCTCCTCTAATTTATTACTTAATACACCGAGTCACAACTCAAAATTTTACGATGATTCCTTCACCGTACAAGCAGTGCGATTGTGGAACTCTCTCCCAGTAGATATCCGAAAAGCACAATCACTTACAACCTTCAAAGCACAAGTGAAAAAGCATTTTTTAAATCTCGCATAACCTTGTTGTTTTGCTCCCTCTGTTCTTCTGATGTAGACACTTAAATATTTAAGTTATGATTGTTTTATTTATGTGTAGTTTATGTATTTTTATGTAAGGAATTAATGTATTTTATATTTTATGTATAAGGGTATTTATGTATTTTGTAGTTATATATTTATTTGGTAATTTATTCTTATTCTATGTTACTTATATCTTTATTTCAGTTTTTGTACAATTTTGCACATCCTACCATTCCAATCTTTTAAATTTGTATATCAATACCAACATAGGTTATCTGGTAGAAATCGCCATCTGGCGATAAGATCGCCTGTTGTACGTGTTTTTTAATATTATTTTTTCAATAAGTTTGTGTTTTTGTTTTGTGCAATAAAGGATATTTGTATTTGTATTTGTATATATATAATACATATACATACTCACACACTTGGCCAGTTTTTATTATTTGTAAGTATACTTTTCTAACGCTTTAATCACGGAAAAGCTTAAATGTATTACCTACTGTTAAAATACTGTATTGTACGATAGGGCAAAAACATCGAAAACGTGTTTATGCGTATTATATTGTAACTTAGTATGTATTATAAATGTGCGGAGCCCTCTATTTTGTGAACCATCTCTGTGAAGGATTAATTAATTTTATGGCTCTAATACGTGTTCAGTACAAACTAAGCTACAACTTGGTCTGAAGTAAAGTTTCCGTTGGCTGGTTTGGTTTAATATATAGGTCCAACATACTTTATAATATGTGCTAGCTTAATGCATCCCAGTTCAACGTTAAGTATAAACAAACCTTTTAGGTCATTAATAATGTAAGTACAGTATATTCTGAAACAAGTGAGCTAAGTTAGTCATGACACACAAGGCAGCACTCATTGGTTTCGAATGGCATTTTTCAACACACTTGCGCGGCAAATAAATAAATTAAACAACATTTCATTTTCACACAAATATCTGTAGAATATAGGGCGCGGATTTTTTTTTCTCACGCCGCCCTAGTGCAAGTAAATAAGCATTTTCATTGAAATAAATCTACGGGCCAAGTGGTCAATAGCCTATATTTTGATAAGATTTAATAAAAATGTAATAACACCGAAAGTAAGACAGGGTGTTTTACAAGCTGCATTATGACCGTAACTGCGATATAATTAGAGTCACTTCGAGCAAGTCCGTTGAAAATAGCAAATGCAATCTTAATCTTTAACGATAGTTCGAGATCTTGAAAGTTATGAACGAGATTATAGACTGGGTTAGTATGGTAAGCCTGCTGAGAAAATAAATCTTATCTGTAAGAAACATATTGGCTCTGTTTTACCCGACTGCGGCGAAGCCCAAAAGGAGGTTATTGACTTCAAAATAGTAAACTGATATTATTATTTTTGAGAATTAAAGTATTTGGATTTAAATTAGTGGATTATGTGTTTGGCCTGTTTTATGTATGTATTTATGTATCCTATGTCAGCTTGTAGGAACTCATGGCTCAACCGATTTTCATAAATGATACATCATAATGGCGCAAGTGTCACTCGGTAGGTACTGGGTTAAATTCTTAAAAAATCTTTTTTTTTTTAAACCCTCGAGTATGTTCATTTTTAGTATTAAAAGAAAGGGCTTTTAAAGGCAGAAAATATGTAACAATTAACAGTAAAATAGTCAGGCACGAGTAAAAAAAAAAAGAAAAAAGCTGTAAATAAAAAAAAGCCGACTGCAAAAACATTAAGAACTAAAACAAAATTAAAACTAGACTATAACCAGGCGGGACTCATTGTAATAAAAGTTCAAATAGTTTAACTATTAGTTATGCTTAAAGTTAAATATTGGGTATTTTTTAATTTCTTTTACGTTCTTAATGTTTTTGCAGTCGGGTTTTTTTAATTATTTATTTTCGTTCCTCGAAGTTGGAAGCCAATAGCTAAAATTCACGTTCAACAGCCTGTGGCTTACAAAACCCTAAGTACCCAGTAATTGAATAAGCAATTCAATTTTTTTTGAAAAAATAATAATTGATATTTAAAAATATATCAGCAATAACCTAAGTAGGTAGATTTCATTCGGTTTGAGTAATTCTTTATGAAAATAACGCATTATTGCAAACAATAGGTAAAAATCTCGATATTGACGATCCCAATTTGCTAATCTCGACCCCAGACTTATCACGCGAGATGGCGAATATAAATCTCGAAATTGTATTCCCTAGTCGAAAATATAATTAGGTATGATTGTTGTTAATCAATGTTAAAATGTTTATACTCTTAAGAAATCTGTTTTGGCGATTAATTACCGAATTAACCTTAACCAGCCTCATACGTCCCCACTGTTGGGGAACGGCATACACTCCCTGACAGCTATTTTGGCCGTAGTCCACACGCGGGCCCAGGGCGGATTATGGACTTCACGTACGTTTTCCTGACGTATTCAGGTTTCTTAACGCTATTTTGTTTATAATGTACTTGAGAAATTAAGAAAAAGACTAATAGGTAAACGCTGGGCTCGAACTTGTGGTAATATCGAACATCCGAGTTTTGCATCCGTCCGCAGTAACATATTACATTAAATATTAGTACTTGACTAAATATAGATCTTAATACTTGTGTTGTATATGTTAGCCTTCAGCCTGTCAGTCTAGACAGTTTGCAAACATAAATAGTTTCTATTCTCGGTATTCAGTTTTGGGAAACCTCACATCTATCAACTTAAGAAAGCAAATAGATACGAATATCCAAGTTAGTTTTCAATTTCATCACTTATATTTTACTAAGTTGACCACTACTATACTTGTTAGCTTGTGTAAAATAGGAGATACTGATAAATTACTGATCTATTATGTAATACGTACTAAGGTTTAAGACACTTATTTCTCAAAATCCAATATACATGTCGCGGCCCGATTGATCACTCCATGATGTATCCGACCATGATGACCGAAATGGTCATATTTCATGATATAAGTACCCGCTAGCCAAATCAATGAAACTCAACGTTTGACGATATGAACGGCAAAACGATGGACTACTTCATGATATTGACAAACATTAGTGATCATATCCTAAAATAGTTACATTATCCACCGGTAGAGACGCTCAAGTCGCTTTGTTTTTGTATGCACTAGGGCATGTAATATCCGAAGGTTTTCAATTCCGATATTGATTTCCGATATTAGATTTTAATATTTTGAACATATTTTTCATAAAGTTGTATTAGTTACAAGATGTTTTAAATTAATGTCTTTATGTAATCAACATAAAAAAAAAAATCTGTGATTAAACTATAAAAAACAAACATAAAACCAAAATCAATTTTGATAAATATTTTTAAAAAATAGCACATACTATGAACAGAATCTAAATTAAAAATACCTTCTGAAATAAATTCACTAAAATACTTAATAAAAAATTGAAAAAAAAATTAACAAGATAATAAAACTACTAATCCTGTAATATTTATTTATTTTTTAGAAATCCAACTATTTTATTCATAATGCGTTCATAGAAACTTCTCCACTCCGCTACTCTTCTTCTTCTTCTTCAGGCTTCTAGCAAAAGCAAACTTCGGACAATGCATCAAAAATATCCAGCTGACGAAAAACACACTTATCTTTAACACTATGGCAAAACTTATGTATATTAAAAACGCTCTGTACGCATGTTATATATACACTAATCCCTCCTTCTGGTTTTGTCGCATACAAGTTATTAAGCTATTATAATTTCAAAAAGGTAAAAATTGCCATCCACAGGCAAAACCTTCCTATTTTTTCAGATTTTCTCAAATTCTTGGTCAAAAGTCATATCACACCTTGTAGTGGTTGGTTAGTTAGTTACTTTAATTGGAAAGTAATAAAACTACCTCAACATAGTCTTTGTTTCTATGACAGCTCCTCAGTATTATATTTGAGGTTCAGGACATGCATACGCATTATATACTTTTTTACTCGTTGGTTTGAAAAATTTGTCGCCTTTTGAAGCCAATAGAAACTTTAAGAATTATAAAGGTAGGAATGGTACTACTACTAATTATTGTCATCTTTTGTATTAAGCTTTGCAAGTTCATAGCGAGATATATTAAGATAATGTGTTTTGTTTCTCAAGTTTACTGAACACGAATTTCAATATTGTGTCTGCTAAATACTATATTTACCACCAGTCAAAAAATCTAGAGACTGCCTCCCTTTAACTTGGGGACAATAACTGACAAAGTTCGGAAGTTGTTCAAGGCGAGGCGACGTTGTACGAAGTGTAGATTTGCCTTTCAATACTCTCGTCCTTGCCCTTCGTTAGCAGAAGCGCCGACTCTATGGTGGCTTAGGGTGCTCGTGACCCCAAATGTTAAGTGTCTGCGGCGCTGAGCCCTAATATTTTATAGTTTTACTATGATTTCGGGCACTCGGCCCCCCTAAGATTTTTTTTTAAGCCACTTGCCTGTTCGTGGATAGTGTAATGGGTTCTGTATGGCAGTTTGTAGGACTTGGGTAGAAAATAGAACAAAAGCTGTAATAGCATTCTGTAATTATTTAGCAGCTCAATAAGAAGGTAGTGTGACAACATCAAATCGCCCGCACAACGGAGCGCAGGCTGGCACCGTTTACGTCTTATTTTAAAATTTAAGCAATATTTGACTAATTCCGATATTACGATATTGGACTACTCAGTATCGGAATTATAATATCGGACTTAACGTTCCGATATTTCGGGATTTCGATATTCCGAGATTCCGATATTCATGCCCTAATATGCACTCAACTCACGCAAGTAAATATCAATTTTTTGTTTAAAAAAAAAAAAGCAAGGGTATACTTAGGGTTTTGTAAGTCACATGCTGTTGTACGTGAATTTTAGCTATTGGCTTCCAACTTCGAGGAGGTACGTTAAACGAAAATAAATAAATAAAAAAAAACCTGACTGCAAACACATTAAGAACATAAAAGAAATTAAAACATAGCCAATATTTAACTTTAAGCATACAAAGACGTTATAAGTTTATATGTTGGATGTAATGTATGAAACTACTCATCCGATAAAAAAAAATCTCCAATATTCAGGATGATCTTTTAGGGTGGACTAAGTGCTATAACTACAGTAAAACCCGCTTAAGACTATTTCATAGGGACCCAGCCAAAAACGCATCTTAAGCGGGAAAGCGTATTAAGCGGGATAGCGAAAATAAAACATATTACTACTACTGTACTAATGTTGTGTGTTTAATTATCACATTACGCTCACAATACATCATTTACATATTTTTAAAATTAAAATACTTAAAATAATCACATTTCCGAAGATATTTTGATGCAGACTTTTAGCAGAAGCTCGTTAGCAAACTTTGTTAGATTTTTTGTTTGTAATTTTTCATCAAAAAAATACAATACATTCGTCTTTACCTTCAGTGACTATGCTTTTTAAATTAAGTTAAGTTTAAATCCAGGGCCAGATAGCGTAATAAACGGGTTACTAATCGTATTAGCGTGACAAATTCTATGGAAACATGCATCAAGTTGCAGGAACTATTATACGGGAAATCGTATTAAGCGTGATCGTATTAAGCGGGTTTTACTGTAAATACTATATTGTTTTTAATAAGATAGGTTTTTAGTTCAAAAATCCATATTTGTGAGTCAATTAAAAAAAAATGCCATTTTATAACTTGATATAATACGTTTATCTAAATCGAGAGTTCTCACAGGTAAACCGAAAGGTATACAGAAAACCGCGCATTCAATTAGTTCAATACATCAAGTATGTACTTTCAAATAGTTTAAGGCAAAACAAAAATCTTAAGTCTGGGTGGTTCCACAAAATTTGGTTAACTCTTGGGCTTTTTTTGAACGGAGATATTTTTATATGATAACAGTTAATTTTTATTCCATAATGTGGGAATAACATCTGCTTTGTTGTATCTAAAAGGGCCAGTCATTAGGAGTATTTTAGGAGTAATTTACGTTTTTTATAAATTAGTGTTCTAGGGACTGACGAGACATGCTAGGGACTGACGCCAAATACGGCTGTTATGTTTAATCACATTTTTATTGCAAAATTAACCAAAACAAAATCAAATACCTCTCATATTATAACTTATTGTTATTATAAACAGTCCAATTATAAGTAATTCTGTACGTATTTACAATCTTAAATCTATAATCAGTCCAAATCTTAAAAATATCCAAAATACTCAATTATATTGAGGTAGGAAATCCAGTAAATATCTTCTTTGTTTTTTATTTTTCTGAGAGTAATGCATTCTTTTTTTCCTGCCGCACAACGACTATTGTTGTCATCTTCATAAAACCTGTGAATAATTTCTTCAAGTCTCTTTCTGTTGCATTTAGCTTTATATTTTGTATGATTAAATCCCATCCTTTTGTTTGTAATAGCTTTCTTTCCAAATCTCCATATCTTATATTTATGTGCCATTGGAGAAAATCGTTTATAAGCAGGCTTTTTTTTGGTGTGTTTCAATTTTTTTTCTAAAATTTGTGCCAGAAAATTCTCGCCAAACAATGCTTTTCTTACCAATTCTGTTTTCTGATTAGGGTGTTTTGCCATTTTTTCAATTTTACTTTTTGGTGTGAGTGCTTTCTCTACTTTTATCATCCTACGTTTCAGTCTTTTTTTTCTTTGTTGTTCTATTGCAAGTTTTTTCCTTAAATCATCAATGACTAAATTTTTCCTCTTCATTATTCTATTTTCAAGTTTCTAGGTTCTATTTTAGGGGACTGTCTGTCTGTCCGGACGTCTGTCACAGCGTCTTTTTTCCAAAACTATAAGAGCTATACTGTTAAAAACTTATGTAGATGTATTCTGTGAACCGCATTAAGATTTTCACACAAAAATAGAAAAAAAAACAATAAATTTTTGGGGTTCCCCATACTTAGAACTGAAGCTTAAAAATTTTTTTTTTTCATCAATCCCATGCGTGTGGGATAGGTCTTCAAAAATGATATTGAGGTTTCAAATATAATTTTTTTCTAAACTGAATAGTTTGCGCGAGAGACACTTTCAAAGTGGTAAAATGTGTGCCCCCCCTGTAACTTCTAAAATAAGAGAATGATAAAACTAAAAAAAAAATATGATGTACATTACCATGCAAACTTCCACCGAAAATTGGTTTGAACAAGATCTAGTAAGTAGTTTTTTTTTAATTCGTCATAAATCGTAAACCGCAATTTACCTTTCAATCAATCAACACAAATATAAAAATATTTTTGCTTTTGTTTGTAGATTATATGAATGGTGGTAGGTACGGATCCCTCGGTGCGCGAGTCCAACTCGCACTGGGCCGGTTTTTTTTTCTTCCGTTGAGCAATACTACTTCTTCTCGCTTCAGCGCTTCTTTCCTCATTTATTACAGGAACGTCAGAAATACTTTCCTCGTCCGATGACGGCGGCGTATTTTGCTGCATGTATTTATCAGTATTTCTACAAACCTTTTGTTTTTTTCTATACTCTGATGAGTAGACTGTCCATTTTTTTCGTGCTTTTCTGTGTTAACGTGGAGTCATGTTCTTTACAAATTTCCTTTGACCCTTTTTTTTTAGATATTTCAGTCGTTCATTTTCTTTGTACTCTGCCAGTAAAAAGGGTCATTTTTAATTTTTTCCAACCGTCTCTTTGCTTGTTCTGACTTTTTATTGCGATTTCTTCTTTAGACAATATTTTTTTCTTTCTAGGCGCCATATTCTACAACAAATACGGCTTTTTAATTTAAAACCATAGATCACACAATATGACCGTCAGTCCCTAGCTGTTGCGTCAGGCCCTAGGCACTTTTACGACGAGGGCCTGACGGTCTAGGGACTGACAAAACAAAGCTAAATGTTATTATAAAACTTATTATATTTAAAAATCATCAAAACAAACAGGTGATTATAATAACAAGGCAGAGAAAGCTCAAACATACAATTAATAATGAGAACAATTATTAATTTACTATCTTTAAAACGACTTACCTAGGGCCTGAGAGTTTGACTGGCACAGCACGTGTGTCCGCGGCAAAGTCGGCGACCGCACTAACAACAAAATGGCCGACGCAGCATAGTTCGTTTTTACAGCAAATTTCACATCGTTGCTTTCGAATGAGCAATTTGTGGAAACCGCCTTATGCCGCGTATTTTTAAATTTCATAAGTGGCTAGGGCCTGATATTATTTATCGCTTACATTTTTTGACTTGAAATAATGTAGTGAAAAATATTTTTATTTCAATTTAAATCGTAATGATAAAGTTAGTGATGTAATAGTAAATGTGTTCACGCTGAATTGAGTCCAATAACTATAATAGAATTAAAATTAAGGTGGAACTTTAACTTAATTTGGGAAATTTTACATGGCTAGGGCCTGATATTTAAGGTGCGAAATGTCGATTTTTGGGAATAAAAAATATTGTGATATATACCAAAGTGAGTGTCCAAATTAAATGAACTTTGTAATATCGCTTAGTAATTACAAATAATAAATAAGATTAATATAATTGTAAATATAGATGCAAACACCAAGTTAACCAAATTTTGTGGAACCACCCTACTATAGTTCTATATACGTTTGATATACACACTTTGTTATGTTTCTCTCTACCTAATAATTTGAGTAGGTAGTGAAATTTTACATATTTACAATGAGATATTCAATAGAACATTAAAAAATCTTAAAAACAATTCTTTTAAATAGCTGATTTTCAATAGCGCCGTTGTTCTTGCCAACCAGCTATTTAAGTTTTTAGAGGGATCATTTGTGCAATGATATTTTTTTCTATTTTCATTAGAGGATTTTTCTATTATTTAATCACTACAAGAGGAAAATAAATCAGTTTAAAAAAAATATATGAATTTAAAAGATCTTAGCATTCAACAGATACTTCATTCTTATTTTTTAGGGTTCCGTATCCATAGGGTACCAACGGTCTGTCTATATTACTGTCCTTCTGTCTATCCAAGCATCAAAGAGGTCTTTGTCTTTGTGAGCCTGACTCGCACTTGATTGATTTTAATGTTGACTTTTCACTAGTCTTAAAAGGAATAAACTCGACATCACAATTGTTTTCTACATAAGTAAGTAATTTATTTTAAACATACAACAATAAGGGCGTGACTGAAGGGTATTTTAGGCATAAATTTAGGTTAAGAAGAAGACGCAAAGTAATACCTGTCAGAATGATTTATTAACAAACTTTGCTTGTAATATTCACTTAACTTTGGGTAAACATTTCTATATATTAATATAGCTAGAGAGTTAAATTTAAATTTCATAGTCCTTTTAGTATTAAGTTTTTAGTTTAATACATCATGCGGAGACATCATAACAATATTTTAACACACTTGCTTATAAAGTAGCCTTAACTGCATCTTAATATCGTTCATCACTCACTTGTGCGGTAAAGACAATTGTCTTTTACTTTACAGTTTTTTTAATTTCTCAACACACTTGCTAATTAAGCAGCACCATTTTCAGCTTCTTAAAAAGAATAATAATGTTATGACAATTACCGCACAGGCCCTTAGTTTACAGTTATTTTAGGAAGAGAAAGTATGCATGTAAACTAAGTACTTATTTTTTGAAAACTTTATCCAACGTGATTGTAAAAACATACCAAAACTTAGATTCCATTAAATATGAACTTAGCTTACTTAATATTTTTACACAAATATATAGGTATTTACTGTGTATTCAACTAATTGATCACGACCGACATCGTCAATTTCATCGGTTTTTGAACAAACGGGGAAACCAGGAACAACGGCAGCCGAGTCACGAGTGTCGCCGCTACCGCCGCCGATGCCTGCGCGCCGCGCTGGTCATGGTGCCGCATACATCAAATTAACCACAACATACAAGTAAAACAACCCGAAGATAATTATTATTTCAAAGAATGGCTTCACATTACAAATACTGTTTTACTGTGGATCATGATAAAAAAAAAACAGCTTAAAACAGATAGAAAGGATACTAAATTATTAGAATCAGGTACTTACTCTCCTTGGATCCCGTGCTGATAATAACTTGCATCATCTATTTTAACACTACCTAACCCTAATGGAAAGTGTTAATTTATCATTAAGCAAAAAATTGCAATAATTTTATTTATTTACTAGCTCCGCTGTGGTTCGCTTGCAAAATGTCTGTTACCGTGAGAACCTAAAGATAAATGGTAAATAATAATAACACTTTTACACACAAATGCAACATTGTGTATGAAGTTTAAGTCACTTCATCGACTTCTTTTCGAATTCTGCGGTCACTAACAGAAGATGATTTTTTAATTATAAATTTGAACATTTTAAAAAGGTAACAGATATATAATATACTGCTTAGTTATATAGCAACTCAAGACACACGCATTTTTTGTGCAATTGCTTTAAGCGACAAGATCTCGCAATGATAAACATTCAACTTTTTGAATTTAGTAATACGTACGGTTCTTTACTCTGCGGTAATACGTTTACCCATTTTTTTTATGAAAACTAACTCTAAAAGTTCTATTTTAATTTTTGATGTTTATTTTATACATTTCCATTTCATTTAAAATTACGTCCATATAAATTTCGTAAAACCACAATATATTATAATTAATATTATTATATGACTAAGTAATAAGTCAAATTCAATCCAAAGAGATCATCAAAAAGATCTTCTCGTTGTGTACGACTCGATGGCATCTACATCTATAAGTTTTATATTTAAAACAATTTACGAGAACCGTACCCATTGGCCACATCATGATATAGTTTAGCCAGATAAATTACTGCTCAGCATTTAACGATATGACCAGCTTAATGCACAACTATTTCATGATATTATAGTCAAACATGTGATCATATCGTAAAATAGTTACATTATCCACTGGCAGAGGCGCTGATATCGCTTTGTTTTTGTAATGCATCATGGCGGCAAACAATTATTCTGCATTAAAAGCTAATAATAATGTTCAAATGGAAAATGAGAAGTGCAATGAAACAACAGTGTTTTAGTAGGTTGTTATTTCATTCAGCACTACAAAACTCCTCGTACTATCGCATTATTGGCAGATCTCTTACCGAGCAATGTTTGGTTCTGACCCGAAATCGATATTAAAAGGGTGTAATATTCCTGAAAGTCTCATATTATTGTAACGGTCGCTGATAATTATTTAACAACAGATGCTAGTAATGAGGTCGTAATAACTAATACTGCAGAGCGTGTAGAAGGAAAACAGCGTAGTGTTGGTGGAGACAGTAAAATTTTATGAAACGGTTTCCGATTTTATTTTTACTGCATATGCTAGTGAAGATGTCCCAATGAATTACACCTAGTCAATTCAAAATACTTAAGACCTAAGATTTATTCAAACTTTTAAGGATGTGATCACTTGTGCTAATTTATAAAGACTGAAACTACAAATAAGTGTTCATGTTTAAGTAAATTATTACTTTTCTAAGATCCCTTATTTTTGTGAAAATTTGTGTTATTTTAGAGGATGCAGAACAGATGTTTTCAAACATGTATAGCACATAATTGTACTGAGAACTGTAATTTGAAAAAAAAACTGAGCGTTGAGCAATAAATATGTTTCTTCTTTGATATTTTTATTTTATATTATAAACACCCGACATTAATTTTATGGCAAAACGTGGATTTACATCATTAAACGTTGACGTTATAACGATATGGCCAGTTTTAGTTGGCTATATCATGTATATCATAAAATGCTCACATTTCATAAAATGGTTGGTCACATCTTGAAATAATCAATTCTAAGAAATGGCCACGACATCAAGGCATCAAATGGAAACTTTTAGATAGATGCATGACAACGAAATCACTCATGCATGTCTTAAGGCAAGGCAATGATAGAAGCAACATGTGACATCCTCCCAAATACCTGCGTCAACAACAAAAGATACCGTATCCAGCTTCTTGAAGAAGAAAAGGATAGCTCTGACATACATTAAGTTAGAATCTACACTGATAGCTCTAAAACAGAGTCAGGGACGGGAGCAGGAGTATTCTCCTAAGACCTGAACATCAACATATCAACGAGCTTAGGTGCGCTCAACACCATATTCCACGCAGAATGTGTTAGGATCACCCGAGCTGCAAAAGCGGTCCTGTCTAGAACCATAAGTGATGCACCATTTCTGACAGTGCCGCTGCATAACAACTGCATCAACAGTGGACTAATCGTGCAGTGTCACTGTGAACTGCAAATAATTGAGTTGTAGAATCGGGTTACTCTTTAATGGATACGTAGTCACAGTGGGTCTCTAGGCAATGATGCGGCGGATCAGTTGGCAAACAGAGGATCGGGCACTAAAATAATTGGACCCGAACCAATTGTAACAATACCATACACCCAACTCAAAACGTAGTTACGAGACAGAAACTTACAACTACACAACAAACAGTGGGCATTCATTAAAATGTATAAATTTATCAAAATAACTGTCCCCAACTATTATTCTATTTGAAACTCTAAATTAGTGCAAAAATAATACTGATTTTTTATTTTTTAATCATTTGATTTCATTTTCCTAGTTTTCTCTCTTTTTACAAGTTATCAAAAACTACAGAGTAAAAGTGGGCTCTTAAACTTTATCTTAAGTAGCTATATTAATTTTAGATAAAAGTGGCACTGGTATTAAAAACTGTATGGAAGCTCACAGCACACACACACACTGTAATAAAAAAAAAAAGTGAATTTGTGAGTGCGTTGTTAAGTCTAATATAATAATATATATATATATATATATATATATGTATATTTATACATATAGACAAGATCAGATAAAATACTTATACGTTGATCGCTTCAATTTTTAAATTTTTTCGACGCTCTAAGCATCTACATGTAAACTGTAGTCATTTTCGGGAGAGATAAAAAGTTTAATTAAGAATCAAACGAACTTACCTAGTGAAGTTTGATATGTAATTATACGAGTGTCTTAAACGAAGATGATTACGTCCCCAGCCTCCCTTGAAGATACCGAGAACTGTCAAAAACTGGCTCTAAATAATAGCAGCCACAAGCGGACACTACAGAGGGGTGCATATCTGTAGGTAGTGAAAACTACCTACCATATAAATTTTAATTTTAATAGGCATATCATCTTTAGTCAAGACAATCGTATAATTAGATGTCAAACTTCACAAGGTAAGTTCGTGTGATTCTTACTTAAATCCAGAAGGGCTAAGTAAAAAACAAAACCTGTGTAAGTTTTGCGAGTTTGTAACTCTACTATCGCGTTCGCCTATATTCATTAAAAGTCCTATCAGAAAAAAATCTTATTCTTCTTTCGTTGACTGCTAACTGCAAGTTGCTGAACTTACAGATCAAAATTTGTCATTTTAGCATATCGTTAAAGGTCTGCTTTCAGTAAAGTTAACGGTTGTTGGACGTGGTTGATTTCTATGGCCACGTGAATTGTCATGTTTCCTCAGTCATTACGAAAAGCTTTGTGTAGTGCACAGCTCTGGCGTGGACTTACTCTCTGTGGATTAATGCACATTATGCAACTGTGAATTTCTAGGATGGTGGGCATAATATAGACAGGCATTTTCATTTGTGAAACTGTGTACATAAAGCCATTCATGTTTGCGCTTTAAATTCACATTTTAAAAACTAGATTTGCACAAAAGGCTTCTCGATACTTTGCATTTAATATTTTGGCATCACATTGACTCGTAAACAGTGTCATTACGTGCAGACAAAGCAGGTGCTATGACCTCCTTACTCCCATGGGCTTTTTCTTTGTAAATATTACTTTTCTCAAAGCAAAGCGCACGTTCGTAAACCGGGGGGGTATTTACGCGTCTTAACAGTTTTAACTTCAGCCAAAACATTCCCTATTCATAAATTCTCTAGATATCTAGTGCCATCTGGCGGTGGCGTTGTGTTCTCTACTTCTATTCCCGCCATTTTATTTGTATTTTGGTCAGTTTATTTTTATATTTTTATATTTACTCGCAAACTTGAAAAAAAACATTGTGTGTAACACGGGCGGTACGGAAATTACAAACTCGAGTCATTAAAGCCATTCTGCCTTCGGCCTTAGGCTTTTAAATAGCCTCTCGTTAGAATTTTTTTTCTTACCCTTATCCTTTAAACACAATATAATATTATACATGTTCTACATTTGATAATATATAAATGGCTACCCAACCTAAAAAAAAACATGTAAATTTTCTCGGATGCTTTCACGCTCCAACTTGTAACCTGGACTTCCTTACTATAAATTACGGCTGCACACATTGATGGTGTTCGTTTCAACCGGAAAGCTGTAAATTTCACGTCCGCGTAATGGATTTCAGTCTCGATTCATGTCCGTTTACACAAAATCTTCCATTTGCTTAAATAATATAGTTGCCTTGCTAGAGTTGAAATTGCTATTAGCAGAGTCGGTAAACTTTTTATTTTTTGATATTTTAATTTTAGATAAAATACATACTAAGTGACAATATACATAAAGGTTGAGATTTCAATAATAATTTAGAAGGATTAAAAAAAACGTCAAAAAATAAAGAAAAAAATACTTAGAACTCGAATGTGCCGGTTCCAAATATGAATTCAAACCCTTAAGGGACCTACTGAAACACATAAAAATATCTTATTTTCTTCGAAAAATTAATAAAACATTTCCTAGTACCCGATTGCAGCGCCACTTACCGAAACATTACAGAAAATCTACGTAACGTATGCGTGTGGAGTGATTTTTTAAAACAGGGTTGATGAGGAAGAGATTGCGGATAAGGAAGAATTGGAAAAACACGTTGAGGATGTGGATGAGGAAGAGGATGTGGAAGAGAAGTATCCTAACTAAGAAGACAGTTAGATCGAGCGCTCTCTATATCTATTTTATGATATAGGTAGTATTGAAATAGAATAAACACATAGAATTTGCTTAATATAACCCAAGATATATTAAGCATTCAAAATAAGAATGCACAAAAGCATGCTCTGTGAAGATAACTAGATCACCTGTCAGCTGAATGACTTAATACCTCAATGAAATTATGAAATTGTTTCCAAGCGTGAATTTCACAAAGCGTAATCGTGAATACAAATATCTGTTTGGAACAGGTATGTGGGTGTAATTGATTAAAAGTGCATGAACTTTAAGTGCGTAAATTTAAAAATATCTATTTGATAATATTTATAGAAGAGTAAATAAACGAAAATTACATAAATAAGCGTACCAAGGTGATGAAGTTGTATGTTGTACATTTATGAATTGGGGTGTGAAATTAGCGTATTTTATATATTTTTAATAATTTTGTGATTATAATAGTTCATTCAATTTCAAGTGAACATCGTAATATGGTTAGGTTTTTTTAACTACGTTTGTCTCCAGGTTATATTGTGAACCAAGTGGTCAATTCGTTCTTTACATACTCACTTATAGTCAAATTTAATAAATACCTAATAAGGACACGATTAGGTAATTATAACCAAAATATTAGGACAGTATCATTACGTCTCCGCACGGAAATGTCTCGCACTCATGAATCATTTGGGCAGTATTAATTCGGCTGTTGTGTTATTCAAGGGAAATATGTTTATTAATTTAAACATAAACTAGCACTTTCCCGCGACTTTGTCGGCGTAGATTATTTTTTAAAAGAAAACATTAACTGTTTATGGTTTTACCTACAAAAATATCGGTGTTCTCATAAAAAATTTCATCCCCTGTTTTACCCCCAAGGGGATGATTTGTCAAAAGCGGTAAAAAAGTTATGACAATCTTAATTTTCAAACTTTAGGCCAATTACCAATTTTTGGTAGGTTTCTAGCTTCAAAATTTACAAATTTACAAAACCTCCAACCCTCATTAAACCCTTTTAGGGGATATATTTTGTTCTCAGTGGAGCCCTACGTTAAGTAAAATCCCTTTTGCCAAATTTCAAGTTTCTATACCCAGCGGTTTGGGGTGTGCGTTGATATGGCATTGAATAAGTTAGTCAGTCAGTTTTTGATGAAGACTTATCCTAAGTGACTTATTTTTTAAACATGGATTTTCGACCAAAAAAGTGAATTTTCTCGTATTGCTTATTGGTAATTCATAAAGGTTAACATACATCAAAAGCTATGAAAAATCTGTTAAACTAATTTTTCATAAACTGTTAGTAGAGATACTTTAGGTACATAGTTAAACACCCAATATAAGTTCTGGGGGGTGTCTCTGCTAAAAGCTTGTCGCGAGGTTAACGTAAGTACCTATAAGTATTTAATTAGCAGATTAAGTTACTCAATTAAATAGGTACTAGTTTATTTAATATTGCAGAATTGCATAAAAAATAACTATTCCACCATCTTGAATGTTCCTCGATTTTGGATTTAGAATGATGTCACATTATTTTTCGAGTTACTATCAACAAGCCCTTTCATTTGATACCCATATTGTAGAAATACACTAAAAATAACTATTCCGCCATCTTGGATGTTCCGCCATATTGGATTTAGAATGACGTCACACAGCTTATCGGCGTATGTCGTATCCAAACTCAACGTTTATACAAAATTTCAGCTTAATCGGTTGAAGATATCTGCTTCAAAATTGAGTAGCAAGATTCCACCCGAACAAACATACATACATTGCAAGTTAAATAAAAGCTTTTAAAATGGTAAAAGATTAGGCATTACGCTAAAGTTAAAAAAATTGTTTAGACTAAATTGTTACTTTTTTCGTTTATTTTTTTAAACATGATTAGCAGCTGGAAAATAGCAAATTTTAAGGTGCTCAAAATTTGTAGAAATAAACACTTTTATTTTTAGCTTCCTTTGCATTAGAGTCTACTCCTTACTAAAATTTAATATCAATATTTATAACTTTTATTAGAGGCCTACTTTTCATGAGCCCGTAAATATCGCAAAATTGCGAAAAAAAATAAGCCATTTAGATTCTTTTTTTTTTCTAGTTTAGGTACTGAGTTTTTGATCAATTTTAATTTTTTTTGGCAGTGCGAAAATGAATTTCAAGTATCTTAAATAAGGGATGATATTTTTACAGAAATCTTAAATCTATTTTTGTTTTCAAGCGACATGCATTTCTTTTAAATATTAACAATTTTTTTCCAAAATACATGAGACCCAAATGATCATGATATTTCAGTATAAGCCCCTGTTTACGTCCTGAAACTTTGGGTCTGTGACTGATATTATTACTTTATGCTGAAGGTGCCAAGTAATACCTGTCAAAATGATTTATAACCATTCTCTTATTAGTTCCTTTTCGTATTTGTACTTACATTTACTTTTCAATCTACAGATGTTATTAAACAATACAGTTTTCAAATATTTATACCAAATAATAGTTTTATTGACTTAACTTTAATTTATAATAAAAGAGTGTTGGTCGAACATGCGTTGTTTAGGGCTTTGTTATGTCAAAAACGTTGATAAAATGTCTATGTCAAAAAGTACATTAGATACAAAAAATATGAGAAACGTAAGTAGTGTATTTTCCTTTTATCGAAAAGTGTATATCGGGTTTCAATAAAGGTTGAATATTTTAGATGAAAAGTCCCTTTGTAGAAAATATTACTCTTCTTTCCTCAACCCTTTTAAGAGGTCCTTGGATGAATATAACTACTGACTTATCTATGTTCTTACTATGTAATATACTTACTACTCAATATAAGTTACGTTTAATAGAGTACCCCAAAAACTAATACAAAACCAATAACTTATACATAACTTTAAATGAAATAAAATAAAAAATAATCTAAATCTTAAGATGTATTAAGACCTAACACAAAAAATTTGACTTTACTACTAAACTAAGTGGGGTAACTCTCGATTCTTAATTTCAATTTTACTGGGCTATTGGCAAAAGGCAAAGATTGAATGTAAGACAATGATTTCAACATTCGCTGCATTGAATGCGACTCCATTATTATCATATCCCACAACTTCAATCATTGTTACATTTATGGCTTGGAAATGATGGAAATGTGTCGTAAATTACATAAAACGTTAAAAAGGCATCGAAAGGGCTAATTTAAGGCTATGTCATACCATAGAAAAAGCGAACTGTTTCGACCAGTGTACAAAGACATATTACACTACTAGCTGCTGCCCGCGACGTCGTCTGCGTGAACGCTATACTATAACATCACTTTTTGTGAACGAAACCATAGCGCGATCTAATTCGACACCAACGTCATCTAGTTAGCAAATATAGGAAACATTTTTATATGTTGAAAAATTATAACACATCTAAGTTATGACTTTACACGATTTTTTAACATAAAATAAATGGCTATGTGTGAGAAGAATAATTAATAATTAAGAAGCAAGTCAAATATGCGTCGTTAGATTACACGTTGTTCCAGAATGCGTTGAAGAAATAAAGGTTCACTGCTCGTTCCCCGTAGGTGATAGCGTGATAATATGTAGCCTATATGTTGACCCGACTTCTTAATAATATTCGTGCCAAATTTGAAGTAAATCCATGCAGTACTTTTTGAGTTTATCCCGAACATACATACAGACAAACAGAGAAACGGACAAACAGACAAAAATTCTAAAAACTATATTTTTGGCTTCGGTATCGATTGTAGATCACACCCCAAGTATTCTTTTAAAAAAATATTCAATGTACAGTTTTGACTTTCCTACAATTTTATTATATGTATAGATTAAAGCATACAAAGAGACAGTTCCATGTACGATAGGCGCTAGCACGTGATTGTTCGTTAAAAATCTCGAATTTCTCGGTTTTTGTCGGTATAAAATTCAAGTATTTATTCAAAATTATGAGATTAGCAAATTCACTTGGCACGAATACGAATACGAATCAAGTAATTCTATTTATCACGCTTTAACCGCTGTACCGATTAAGATGAAATTTGGCATGGAGATAGTTTAAGTCCCGGAGAAGGACATAGGCTACTTGAAACGTCAAGTGCGAGTCTTTTTATAATTGATGAGTTTCCGTTGAAATCCTACACCGATAACCAAATTTAGGGCGGGTGGAACTGCGGGGAAATTTAGCATGGAGATAGTTTGAGTGCTGGGGAAGGGCAAAGGCTACTTGAAAACGTCAAGTGAGAGTCGGATTTTTAGTGTTTCGTGGTCAAATGGCAAAAAACGGAACCCTTATGGTTTCGTCGTGTCTGTCTGTAAGTTATAATAATCTGTAAGTAATGTTGTTTATGACCTTGTGTTATTAGACCACCTTTTTTGCGGTTAAGTGCGTCGATAAGGTTAAAATCATTATCTCCACGTTATATTGACAGTTTTCCCCCCTTACAGTGACATACTTAAATAATTTCAAATATACTCGTAATAAATAGTAAATTGTTATAATTAGAATAATAAATTTACATGACCCATTCGGTAACGGTAGTGACCCAGGTGTTGTTATGATAATGGTACACGTTTATCATTTCAAGCTCATAATTTAAATTAATTTTGTGTTGGACTGATAGCCATAAAGTACCTAATTAAATTGAACATAGTAAAATACTGAGCCCCTGCCGTCGGATAAGGCATAAGTACCTAGTAACGACTGTATTAGTTTTAAATTACTTGTATTTATTACATAGTGATGGAAATTAATGACATACCTATATATACACCAATAATTCACGTCACTAATTTGGTAACAGAGGTGTCACAGTCCCACATGTGTGGTTATGATAATGGAATGAGTTTATTGTTTTAAATACGTAAATTTAGCCTTATTAAACATTAATAGACAAGTATATATAAATTAAAAAAATAATTAAAACGGCTCGAACTATTTTTCTGATTTCTTTTTTTGTTGTGTTTTTAATTGTCCGGAGCCGCTTGGTATGAAATAAAAAAACCGGTCAAGTGCGTGTCGGACTCGTGCACTAAGGGTAAACTAAGGGAAGTTGTTGTGCACACGACGGGGAAGATTTTTGAATAATTACAACCCATTGACAAAGGAGTATTAAGATATGCCGGGCTACTCGCTGGGTCATTATAGTTCAACCCCGTCAAAGTCAGGGTGGGATGCTAATAAAATATATATTTTTGAAGTGAAAACTTCTTTAGCGACGTTGTGCACTTTTTTTGGTATGGGTAAAAAATGATAAACTCGCGTCAGGTCACGTGTCCTGATCGTGAAAATGCGTAAGACGGATGGAGAGTAGCCAGCTGGCGCGGCGTAGGAGAGGGAGTATCCCCCTCTCTTTCTACAGCGCGGCGAAAATGTATGCCTGCGCCTGCTGTTTCGTTTAGGTGGCGCAGGGCGCTTGCGCGAATGGTCGTGTTTATGTAACAGCGTGCTACGCGCATCCATGGATGGTGACAGCTGATGGCTCGACCGTCTGTGGCCATACTGCTGTGTATTCGTAAAATTCGTGTATATAAAGTGTTTAAAATATGGAAATTGAACAAAGTGCATATTTGTCTTTGTAAAATACGGCAACCGTAATGCCACGCCTATTATAATTTTTATTTTTAGTATTCGCGATTATGAGTAGTACAGGGAGGTTGGATATGGAATTTTAATTCTATGACAGATTGCGATGTCAAATATACTACGTCAAAAAAGTAAATAAACAAACATTATTATTTCTTGACAATGTCAAAGACATGTCTTGTAACATATTTGAGTGTTAAGCGCGAATCGTGTGTAAAGGTTTTCACTTCTGCCGGCACTCCCGGAGTGCAACTCGTTCTTTTTTTTACGTAGATACCATATTTGACTTGGTTATCCTGACGCACTTTGGGTGATCGAGGAACGATGTTTTTTGAACATTTTTGGCAATGGGTCAAAACCTATATTACATAAAACCGTAGAAAATAGTTTTAAATTGTGAAAAAAAACGGCTTTTATTTGACACCCTATTTGCCGTAGTAACACTATTTTCAGAGTTTAAGCCGCATTTCCAGTAACTCAAAAAATAACATATTTGTGTACCTTCTAGATACGGAAAAGCACATTCTAGATTAAAAACACAGCTGTGACATACTGACAGATACCAAATTCTCTCTAGGGATTCCTTTTTACCTTCTGTAATTTAAATCCTAATCAGCAACGATCTTTAGTTAGTTACTAAGTAACTTTAGGTAATAAAATAAACAAATCCCTTTTTTAGTCAGCAGAGAAAAACTTAGCACCGAACTAATTTATATCATTACTCCGTGACAACTCCATTTTCGGTTAACGTACTTCTTTTCCCATTAAGACAAAGTTTCGCACTTAATATGTCACAACTTCATCTGGTTCAGCCTTTATATACATACTTTCTTTTCAGCTTTTAACTAAGAATAAATAAGGATAAGAAAAGTAGAAGGATAAATAAATAAATAAGAAGAATACATAATTTGCAGGTTATTTCATTATTTTAAAAAGTTACTACTTTAACCCCCACCCCCTTTTTCTACGTTTTCAACCATGTGACCTAATAATCTAAAAAAATTACAATAAAAGAGCATTTAAAAACAAAATATTTTAAAACAAAAAGTGTTCATGAATCTACAGTTTTAAATTTTTAATTAAAAACAATCTACCAAAAATAGACATAGGTCCTACGTACATGGAACCCGAAAACCTACCTGAATAACCTAAAACTGACAAAGACATCGCCCTGGTCTTAATCTTTCCTTTTAAATGGCACTTATTTATACTTTGAAGTTAGTTAGTTATCCACAACTTATGAGACAGACATAAAACCACTTTAGTCCCGATACACTGCCTGAGAAGTAGTGTCCCGGCGAAATACGATGTGATGTAGGTAAATCATCAACTACTTGATACTCCCTTATGAGGAATAAAACCATAAATATATACAAACGCACATCTAAATATAAGTCAAACGCAAAAATTTTAAATAAACCGCATTTGCTTACGAATTTTTTTTTAGACATACTTAGTGGAAGTATGGGCTATTTTGGATCCACCATAGTATCAAAAATAATACTCAGACCTAAAGGTGTGTATAGTACTGACAATATTTTATCCCTGGAGCATACTAAGTATTGTTTTTTTTTAGATAACAAAAATTTAAAAGACTAAGATACCCTACAAAACTTTGAAACTAAGAAAAAGGATATAAATTCCCGGCACGTCTCTCACTATATCTTAAAATAGCGACCGGGCTTCTACTGTAATTTACTTTACTTTGCTTCATTTCATCGCAGCTAAAGTTGAAAATTAAATTCTTTAAAACTACAAAGCTAAAACTGTATTCAGCTAACTATTTATCAGACTCTAAGAAGATATTGTGAATAAATTTAGTAAAAAGTTTTTATTTGAAATTTAATAACACAATTAAGGATGTATAAGATAATATTCCACTAATGTTTTTCACCCCGCATATTAAAAAATCCTACGAAATCCAAAACAATACAAAAAAAAGTAGGAATTTGAGAGAAAAGTTAAAAAGTCAGAAAAAAAGTTATTTAGAGCTTTTACATTTTGCTCTATTGTTAAAACGGGATGACATACAAGGTTTAAACTTTGAGTGATTATACTGTAAAACCTAAAACCTCAATAAATCCTTTTTTAAGTATCATAAATAAAATTTGTTTCGGTTACCTACAATATTACAATAGACAAATGATTACTGATTGTTATTTATTACTAACTATATATAATTTTGCTGCATATAATTGCGGAAGCCTTAGTGAGTCCGGTTTTTTTTTTTATATTTAGCAGATTTAGAAATATTTTGTTGCTTTTGGCTATGGTTTGTAGTTTGTACATACAAGAAGGAGCTCATGACTTAGTTACACCCCTCTATTAGGAAATATAATGAGCTAAAAGTCAGGCGTGATTGGATGGGTGACCGCTCCAGTGGCACATTTTTCCTACCTCCTTCGTACTTCGGAGGGAACGTTAAGCCGTCGGTCCTGCAGCAGTCGTTAGGCCAAGTCGGGTCGACTGATTACAAAGATCCAAAACGTTTGCCAATTCGCACTTGGACGGTGAACTATGGCCTAAGCTTCCATTCTTCAAGGGGAGACCTACGCCTCTGCACATGGGGAAGTGCTATAGCGAGAGAACATTACATACACGGTTGAACCTTTTAGTTAAGCCGAGGGGATAACTCTTTGCTATAAGTATCATCTCATTGTATTGTCACAGCCTAAACATTATACAGTCGGTCATCTAAGGCCTTTAGACAAAGCAATCGTGAGGAGCAGTACGCGGTGAGATGGAGGGCGAGAACTCTCGAGAAGGCGATGTATTTACATGTGGCCATTCTGAAGCTGCCCTTTGTGCGCGGCGCCATAAATGTTTAAAATTGCCGGAATTTGAAATTATCTTCGTCATCAAACGCGTTGATGACTCAGTGACTGAAATTATTTTTTAGGCTGTGGACCATGATTATTTTTAAAATTACCAGTAGTCACTCTCTAAGCTCAATTTCAATAACGCTGTAAGTTTAACATCAAATAAGCCATGTATAAAGAAATACATTTTTAAGCCACAAAATAAAATACACATTAACACCACAAAATGTAACTGCAATGAAGGTAAGTATCTAAAATAATAGGCTTATATATGCGATCAATTACAATACGATTGGAGTTGGAATTGTTTACAATTGTCACCCCCCAGATGTCGCGTTTCAAATATAGAGTACCTATATGCGGCATTGTCTCAACATCAGGTAAACTCATTTTTTTACTGTGCTATGTTCTTTTATCGCACTTAGATGGGTATTTATTTATGTTATTGTTCCTCGATCTATAATAAAATTCTATAATAGAACTAAAAAGAATCACTCTGTATAGCACTTGGTTTATTTAAATCTTTGATTTGCCTGAATTGTTTTGTTCGCTGTAAAGTTGGTACTGTAAATGCGCAAGAACAGTACTCCCGGATACTCAGCGAGCTAGCTTTTCAAAAGTTTTCACAAAGACTAGCTCTTTGTGACGGTAGCTAGACTGTTCCGGTTTTCCAAGTTCCAAAAAGTTGTTGAATGTTTTTTTTAGGTCAGTTTCACTAGTAACAGTTTTTTGCAATTACCTACTTACTTTTTATTTTTAGGTAATCAGTGTGAATCTCACATCAAACAAGCTATTTATGGGTAAGATATTACTTATAAATTGAAAATATGTTCCAAAAATGTCATCGGACTGCCATCTTTATGAAATTGAGTTGACAAAAACTATAGACTTCGAGTTCTGTAAGCTATCCTATGGCAAAGTATATAGGTACTATACGCACTTTACCTATATGGACTGCGCAATAACCTCAAAATATTGGTCACACTTTAGAAAGAGACAAAGCTAATGTGCTGCAACTACCTGTTTCTTTTTTGTAAAATAAAAATAAAACGTTAGAAAGAGACCAGTGACCGCACCTTCGCTTTGTCTCTTTCACACTCTTGCGACCGTTTTTACTTCACAGTTTAGTTATAAACCCTGTGTTAAGCAGGCAAGTAATAACTTGCCTGCTAAACTGCTGGGTAAAATAACCCACGGAGCCGCCCTATTTGTTCGTTTGCTATTACTCTGCGCCGCTATGGAGCAATCAATTGAACTGATTTTTAAGGATAACGGCGAAGGACTACTTCTTAGGGTTCCGTACCTCAAAAGGAAATAGGTTTGCACTCTGTTGTCCGTCTCTCTGTCAAGACTGTTTTTCTTAGGAACGCATAAAGTTATCCAGTTAAAATTAATATCAAATACTAAAAAAAATCTACGGTCTCTTGAAGCTGTAAAAAAATCAAGCTCCTAAGTCAACGCACTTACAACGTACTGATATAGCTTGCTATATATTAAAATTCTAACAGACTTTGGCGCGGGCCAAAGCACAAGCATGGAGATATAAATTTTCATCTCTATCAAGCAATAGCATCGATACTATTAGGAAATTTATTTACGATCTGAATTTATTTCTGAATCTCTTAAATTCTCAAGTTATTGCTAAAAAGCGCAGCTGCATTCTTCTGTTCGTTTTACGGCGCAACCGGAATCTTATTACCTCTAAAAAATATCGTTCAGTTTTATGCAAAGCGCAGAGTTATTGAAAGCTAATATAGATATTTTTACGTCTCTTGGTAAAATAAAATCTAGATTTTGACTACTTGGTGCAAGTTAGGAATAAAAAGGGCAAATTAATTAAAACGTTAAAATAAAAGTTACGCTAATAAGCTTCTTAGGATATTGGTTTTAGAAAAAAATTTAATTGTTTTATTACCACAATAGATAGCATTTATGAAAAATGTCTTATGTTTAACATAGCACTAAGTATATCGAGCTATATGAAAGCACATTAGTCTTTATCCGCTTTATAGGCTTTGTTAAATATGATTTCTAAATATTACCACATCAAAAATATCTAAGCAATACCTTAGTGACACAATATAAGTATTTTAGTGTCATCTATATTTTTCAAGTATCTGCTAAAATAAAACTATAATAAGGTTTATTAAAACATGAAAGTTTTAGTAATATTTTATAAATAGTTAATATCACTTAGTATATTTACACATTAAGCTCAAATATTAACTAGGTACTGATTTGTGTTATTTATATGTCTAATCGTGGCGTATAATATGTCAAAAATACTGTAAATACCTAAGCGCTTTTTGTAAGTTTTTTACTTTACTATTGTCAGTCCTACGAATCTTAAAGTAGTACATCTAATTTACATGTTTTATTTCCAATATTTATTTTGTATACGCAAACATAATGGGTATAGTACAACCAAAACTCGGCGCTCTTACTTTAGTATACATTACAGTGGGGTGTATAGGGGTCGATCCCCCAAAATGTTTATAATAATATTAACTACTTTGACAAAAATACTAAGGTATATCCACCCCTATCTGAAAAAGCTATCTACGCCACTGGCAGTATTATAATACCGTTAAAGCTTCATTAGACTATAAGTGCAAATAATAACAAATAACACCATAGCACCGACAAATAGAAGTCCATAAATTAACGTATTTTTGTACTCTTCGTCAGAAGATTTTATGACCGCCTCTGTTGTAATGTCATCTACTCCTGGTTTCAGCTCAGCAGTTGTACAAGCTATGACTACATCAGACCACGGAGATTTACCTTCTTCGTTGACTGCACGCATCCGAACCCAATAGTCCGTTTCAGCTTCCAAGTACGGCAGTGTGACAAGTATACCTACAGACAAATGTTACGTAAATTAAATGTTATGTAAATGTTAAACTTACGTATAACTGGAATACTACCTACTTGTACCTCAATACTAAGCGGAAATAATTGTTATAACATTTACATTTTAATATTTAACATTTTCTAATATAAAAGTTGTGTCATGCAAATATATAGGTTGGCGACGAATGATTTTCTATTATTTTAAGTGTGTTCATTTTGGGATGAATGCCTTATAACTTATTTTTGTTTATTTAGTCACCGTTTGTTTAGCATTAGTGTCAAAAATATCAGAATTTCAGTATTATCTTTAAAAAACTATTAGGCGGTCGTTTACGAATTTTTTTGTTTTTTTTTGTCGCTTTTGCCACCAAAAAATAAATATTAAATAAATAAATAAATAAATAAATAAATAAGTAATAAATAAATAAATAATAAGTACGGAGTTGTTGCAACATTTAACGTGAAGACAAATTGGAAATCAATTTCCAAATTGAATAGCATTTTTATAAAAATTACACACTCCTACTCGAAATTTAACTTTACAGTTTAAAAATATACCTTACACACTCATACCTTCTCCATCATCTAACTCCGCATTAATTTCATCAGATGATCTCCAATCTGACTCCCTAGGAGTGGGAATTAATTTTCTTTTATTAGTTTCCCATTTCATATACTGTATGTAAAACTCTAGAAAAGAATTTAATCATTTAAGATCACTTTATTTAAAAAAACACTTTAAATTAGTTTAAAGATACATAACAACTCACCTTCTATTGGAAAATTAATTGTATCGTACCAAGAAACATTGAACTGAACTCGGTCGTGCGTCGAGTTGTATATGCTTATCTGGAAAGTACATAATTAAAATTTGTAAATAAACCAATTAATTTAAATTCCGCCTGTCTAATTCTTATTTACCTACGTATCATATTTTGACAGTCCGAGGCTTAGTTTGGTAAGAAACAGTCAAAACATTAACAATTCTTAAAAAAAAATTCTAAAGAAGCGGCTAAAAGTTCCGCCTCTGGTTTTCAATTGTACCACTTATTACCTACTCCAATGCTAATCATTAACCAATTATCCTCTTGTCACGCAAGAGTAACGTGGTTGGTAAAAAAAGACTGCTCATAATATAATGTAGGTGTGTAAGTATCCACTGGTTACCTCCCTTTTCGGGATTAAAACCGTAGCGTCAAAGCAGTTTTAGGGTACCGTAGTCAAAAAAACCTTTATCGTTTTTCATATAAATTATTGAAATAAATTAATAATCACGTAGAGAAAGTGATAAAATAAAATCTTGAAAAAATGTGTAAGGTACCCTACACGTAAAGTGAGGACGTTTAAGCTTTTAAATAGCTAATTTTTATTCAAGTGTCTCCCCCCTATTGGCTAAGTGGTTGTTTTTGTAAATGTGTAACTCTTATATAACAATTTTAAAAGACAACTATCATAGAGTCATATAGACTTTATTAGTTAATCGACAATTTACATCGACAATCGACAAAAGTATAATCGAAAATATCGTACAAATTCTATTGAAAATTACGAATAAAAGTCTTTGTTATAGTATATAAATAAATAGGCTGCGGTGACCGCTTACCATCAGGCGGACCGTAGGCTTGTTTGCCACCTTGGTGGTATAAAAAAAAAAAAAACCAAAATTAGGTATATATTTCGACGTTTGTTGGTCTATGTCAATACTTAATTAATAAATTTATTATAATATATTATATTAGGATATTTTATTTACAATTATTAATGAAATTTGATGTGATGTGATCACATCATTATACTATAACAAAAATAAAAAGCACAGAAGTGTAAAAATATTACAGATTACAGCTGATTCTTAAGATAGTAATAGCTCAAGCCCGTCTCACACTTGGCCAGTTTTTATATCGAGTATTTGTTGCTTTACTTAAGGGCTGATACTGCAATCACTGCAAATTTGAAGCTTGTATGTTTTGACAATAGAGCGAAAACAACGAAACGTTTTTCTTGTACGGAAACGCCCCTTTATTTTTTGAACTTTTAATTTTGTTAAACCTACTATATATTTGGCTTATACCTACTTTGGTCTAGTGCAAGCCCTCTAATGGTTCGTTGTCCTTAGTAATAGGGCTCCGTTGGCACCCTTTGGGTACGTAACAAAACGGTATTTAATGCATAAAATATGTAATTTAATGCATAAATAACTTTTCGGAAGTTTTAACTAGGTCGCATCAGCTCAATCCATGGGTAGTCTGCTCAATTTGACGATTTTATATATATGAATAGCTTCCAGGATATTACACTATCCCATCCTCTCTCATATAGCGCTATTTGGTCCAAAAGTAAGCAAAACTGTTATTACGGATACAATTATATTACATACATTTTGATCCCCTCGCTGCCTTGTTAGTAGTGTGGCGGACTACTGTGCAGAGGGTGTGGGTTCGAAAGAAAGTAAAATGTATTTGTATCCGTTGCCTGGTACCCATAACACAAGCAGCATTATTATTTAGTACCTGCTTATATGTATACTTTACTTTGTTTTGAGAATATATTCATAAAACACCCAGACTCAAGACAAACACGAATGTTTATCGCATAATTGTTTACGATTTGCAGGGATCGAATCGGCACCCCGCGGATCGTCAGGCAGGAGGTACTACAAAAAACAGAGCCACACAGACTTGTTTTTTAAATATTTAGCTTATATAAATTAATTAAATACTTACTTCGTCCGGTTTTCTATTTGGTTTTTCAATTTTTAACACAACAAACTCTTTTTGTGATTCCCCAAGCTCATTGGTCACACGACACATGTAGCTCGTACCAATCGTAGAGGAATTAACTTTTAAGGTAAGCACTGCTGCATCATCCCTCAATTGTACTTGATATGCTGGGACTACCGAAAATAAGTCCTTTTTGTCTTCAAACCAACTATAGGTTGGTGCTGGATACGCACTAGCGATGCATACTAACTCAACACTGAAATCAGACATGGTGTTTTAAGATAATATAGTGCGTGTAATAAAATGGCATCCCCAGTAAGTGTTATAATGAGTATATAGGCATTTAGAAAGACAGATTTAAATTCCACACTTTAAATAAACAAAACAGGTGACAACCCTATAATCAGCTGTTGTGTTTATGTTCCCCGAAACAATTAATAACTCTTAATATGACCTTTATCTTAAATACTAGCTGCTGCCCGCGACGTCGTCTGCGTGAACGCTATACTATAAAATCACTTTTTTACGGCCAGTCAGGGTAGGCTAAGTAATAGGGCTACGTTAATTTGTACATACCCTAATAAGAAATCTGTAACTCCATATCGTATCTACAAAGCTAAGTTATTCTTACTAGGCAAAACTAAATGCAGCTCTTATTATGCTCTCCTTATAATTTTTTTAGTTTTGGATAAGTATAAAGATGTAGGCATATTAGGTAATTCCTTTGCGCTGGAAAAAGAAATTTAGTACCTATGGATACATACATATTCAACGAGAAAATGTAAACTACCGTCATCTAGTTTGTTATTTATATCTAATTTGCTTAGGTAGCTTGCAACTTGTTTATAATAAACTAAACGAGGTGGCGTTACTGTCTGTATTTCAATGAAATAAAACAAAATTCAATTGTTTTGTATATTTATTTCAAATTGCTTAAAAGTATTTCAAAGTCAAACTCAAAATGGGTTTTTCAAATTAGGATTTTACATTCACTTTTGAATCGACAAAGTTATAAAATACTATTTTTTGATTGTTTATTATCAAGTTATTATATATTATTAGTTATTGAATATTGGTTTATCTATATCCTTCTAATATTATAAATGTGAAAGTTTGTATGTCTGCTTGATGGATGTTTGTTACGCAATCACGCTTCCCCGAAACAATTAATAACTCTTTATATGACCTTTATCTTAAATACTAGATGCTGCCCGCGGCGTCGTCTGCGTGAACGCTGTACTATAAAATCACTTTTTGTGAACGAAACCGTAGCGCGATTTAATTCGACGCCAACGCCATCTAGTTAGCAAATAGGAAACATTTTTATATGATGAAAAATTATTATAACACATCTAATTTATGACTTTACACGATTTTTTAACATAAAATAAATGGCTATGTGTAAGTAGAATAATTAATAATTAAGAAGCAAGTCAAATATGCGTCTTTAGATTACACGTTGTTACAGAATGCGTTGAAGAAATAATGGTTAACTGCTCGTTCCCCGTAGGTGATAGCGTGATAATATGTAGCCTATATGTTGCCCCGACTTCTTAATAATATTCGTGCCAAATTTGAAGTAAATCTTTGTAGTACATACATACATACAACATACATACAGACAAACAGACAAAAATTCTAAAAACTATATTTTTGGCTTCGGTATCGATTGTAAATCACACCCCAAGTATTCTTTTAAAAAAATATTCAATGTACAGTTTTGACTTTCCTACCATTTTATTACATGTATAGATTATATTTCGTCTGCTATTGGCTACTTTTCTAAACAGTAACGAGTCGTTCTAAATTAAAATACATAGTTGAGTACCCTCTAGAGCTCTTTCGTATTTTTGTACTTTTTAACTTGAGGGCGGCTAAAAACAAGATTTTATAGAATAATAGAATAAATACACATTATTTTCTAGTTACGTTACTCCATTACGTTTTTATTCATTGGAAATCATACAATTGGGTACTTAAATGTGGGGTCCCGCAAGGGTCTCATCTCGGTCCCATACTTTTTTTGCTTTATATAAATGACTTGAGGGAAGTTCTAAGTAACTCTTATCATTTACTATATGCAGATGATTTGAAACTATTTAAAATAGTAAGTTCAATTGATGATTCTCGTAAGCTAGAAAGAGATCTAGACTCTATAATTAAATGTCGCTACAATAATCAGCTCTTTTTGAATGTGGATAAATATCATACACGCGGAAAACTTTACCAATTCTACATAATTACACCTAAAATTTAACTAACACTTGTTTGTAATTGATTATTTTGTACCAGAATAAAAAAAAATTAAAGAAGTCTGTGAAGCTTTGCTTGCTTTCTGAAGAAATCGACTGAATAACTATTATTTGGAGTTACTCGCTAAGCGCATCATATAATGGACTTTTTGAAACACTTGCTTATAAAGCAACTTTTACTGTACCGTTTTCAGCATCTTAATAATGCCAATTACGCACTTGTGCTGTAATAACTAGTCAGTTTTGCCAGCGTTGCCAGTAGAGGAAACGCCGTAAACAATGGTCACGTCACACAATTTGCTCAAAATGAACATGTTCACTATATTAAAATGACATTTTCTATCAGGTCTTTTTTTAAATAAGATTATTTTTAAACCAAACACGATATCGAAATACTGATTATTGATCCCGAAAGTACTTGACAAACCCTATCCAATAGTATCAATAATGGTTTATAAAATAAACTGGATCTATCCGAAAATTTGATGTCTTCAGCTTCAGATATTTTATCATTAAGGTACGCACTTAAAATGATATTATGCACTATTTAATATCTGTATCAATAATTGTGATTGATTTAGTAGATACACGTGTCTCCACTACACGTGTGTCAACACCACTTGTTTACACTCTACTTCGCTATAATAAAAAAGTATCTATATAAACCATACTGGCTGTATGAATTTTATTATTTTGCCTCGATTTAATTAAAAACAATATTTTTTTAGAGTGCAACAATGTTCGTTATATCAATCGCGAGAAAATAGGCGTCTCCTATTCCTTTATTTTACATCGAAGAAACACACGAGGTCTCCTGATTAAAAAAATAAATAAACCCCTGAAGCAGAACATTGAGCTAAACATTTCAGTAAAATAAATTATAAGTAAAATAAATAAAATAAATTATTTGCAGGGTATTAGTTGTAGATATGTTTGAATACTCACTAGTCGTCGACTTTAGTGTATACATATTCAATTTCGTCATCTTCAAACACCGGAGCAACTGCAAAAAAATATTATCAGGTATGACAAACATAACATTGGCACAAAGGTGCCACAAAGGATTTTAGCTTCTTGCCAACAGTGACTTGAACTAGCCTTGAAGACGGTAATTTTTCGTAAGTTTATATTGTAAAATTAATATTGAAAGCAGTAAAAAAAAAAAAATTTTTGTTTTATTTTTTTAATTTTCTGCCATAATAATACATATCTACAAATTCTTTAAAAATATCATGCTTACCTACTTACGTACCTTAAGTACAGACTAAAAGTATCTATCCTTTAAAGATCTGACGGCCAGACAGAAAGTCAGGGTAGGCTAAGTAATAGGGCTACGTTAATTTGTACATACCCTAATAAGAAATCTGTAACTCCATATCGTATCTACAAAGCTAAGTTATTATTACTACGCAAAACTAAATGCAGCTCTTATTATGCTGTCCTTATAATTTTTTAGTTTTGGAAAAGTATAAAGATGTAGGCATATTAGGTAATTCCCTCAGTATATATAATGTACTCTGTGGTAATTCCTTTGCGCTGGAAAAAGAAATTTAGTACCTAATGATACATACATATTCAACGAGAAAATGTAAACTACCGCCATCTAGTTTATTATTTATATCTAATTTGCTTAGGTAGCTTGCAACTTGTTTATAATAAACTAAACGAGGTGGCGCTACTGTCTGTATATCAATAGAGCAGGACATTGTTTCATTTAAAAAATATGTTAGTGATCTAACAAAGATCTTAAAATGAAACAAAATTCAATTGTTTTGTATATTTATTTCAAATTGCTTAAAAGTATTTCAAAGTCAAACTCAAAATGGTTTTTTCAAATTAGGATTTTACATTCACTTATGAATCGTCAAAGTTATAAAATACTATTTTTTGATTGGTTTTATAACCAATAATATATTATAACTTGATAATAAAGTTATTATATATTATTGGTTATTGAATATTGGTTTATCTATATCCTTCTAATATTATAAATGTGAAAGTTTGTATGTCTGCTTGATGGATGTTTGTTACTCAATCACGCTTCAACCACTGGACGAATCGGGATAAAACTTGGCATACATATAGGTTAGGTCCTGGAATATCATATAGGCTCAATTCAAAAGTTTTTGCGGGAATAACTATAACAGAGTTAAACGAACTATTGCTGCACCTATATGCTATAGCAATTCATTGTTATTACTTATTAATTAATAAATTGGAGTTAATTAAAGAGTTCCACGCCGATAACTAAATTTAGAGCGGGCCGAGCCGCTGGCAAAGTCTAGTGTAAATGTAAAGGACATACAACAACACAGGCACTGAAATTTCAAGTAGGTAGGTCTTTAATTTGTACCTCAGGTATCTGAGTTTCTGTTAATATCTAGCTTTCGACTTTTTTCGTTGTCCTGAATTTTACTTATTTTTGTATGTGATCTATATAAGTACTTAGCTATAACGTGAATAAAAATAATATGAGTTCCAAGCTACAATAAATTTTTCTTTTTACTAAATTCGGCTAACGATAGGATTAAATATAGTAGTTACAAAGACTGATTACGAAGGTGATAGGTGAGAGAAAAATGAATGCAAGTACTTTCACGGGCAAGATCCAAAAAAGTTAAATTCTGTAATACTGACAATGTACGATGTGCATGAAAATAATATTGCAGAGTGTCAAACGTACTAATTTTTTTTACATCACTTAAGTGGCAAAGAAGCTTACGGTCCGCCTGATGGTAAGCGGTCACCGTAGCCTATGGACTAATAACTTCTTTCTTGAATTTGTTCCATACTTCATAAATACTTTATATCACTAGTATAGGTACCACAACTATTGTCTTAAATCTTTTGATTTTTTGTAAGGAATTCACTGCGCATGCGCATGGTTTTGAAATATGCGTAAAAACAGACGAACTTCTCCTTGTGTACGAAATCCAAGTAAATGAACTAAACGTGTATATTTTTGCGCATATTTTAACGAATGAATTCCACTTTTTTTGACTGTCGTGGCATTGCTTGATGGTGAATAAAAGTTTGAATGGAAATAAATGCACCTTCAACCTTAAAAAAACACCTGTAGTAGATAGGTAATCAAAATATTATGATAACTGTCGATATATTGATTTTTTCGGTGATGTAATGAAACCGGCAACCAATGAAATGGATTCTAAAATTAATAAGTTTTACTAACAACTATGGATCATGGTTATCTGAAATGAAAGCATTTATTATATCATTATTATGTCAGAAAGACGTGAATAATGTCCACACTCCGCACCGAATTACCTACGCCTAAAATGAGGGTAGGCCGGTGTCGCAACAGTGGGGACGCATGAAATTTAGAAGACAGTTTATTTGCGTTTACATCCGATTGTTTAAAAAATGGCAATTATTCCTAATGGACTTTTTCGCTTGTAGAAAAGCCGTGGGTTTTCACTTACATTTAATATTTAGTGTTACATTGAAACTTTCGGTGTGGGCGCAGTCTTCAAGCAGGGAATTCTGTACGGCATCGCAGGTGTACACTCCACCGTCCTGGCGCTCCAAAGACGTGACAGTCAGCAGACCCTCATATCCTTCCGTGTTGTACTTTGTCATCAATTTGTACTTCGAAGATGTTTCTTCGTCTGTGAATTTAAAGGTCTGGGAATAAACTGCACTTTTAAACTAGCTATATGTAAGACAACTGAAGCTTTGTGTCTAGAATATAATACCTAAAAATACTGTTTACCATTTTATATTACATGACTGATATTTTATATATTTAGTACATTTGGTTTTATTGCTATTTAGGTGTAAATTATTTAGGTTGAACCAGTGGCATCTTTAACCTTTTAGTTTACATTATTTAAAATAGTTTCTCGTCTATTAAGTTTAAATAAAAGTGATGTGTCACCTGGAATGAACAATATCTTTTACTACCATAGACAGATCATTAATGTGCCTATATAAGAAATAAAAATGGTCCAAGAACTGAATCCTGTGGAACACCAATTGATATTGAGACCAGTGTTTGAGACCGGAGAGCGCTTTCCATTTATGTCAATATAACTGTCTGAATTATAGATTTAGGTTCTAGTTCGCATCGCAGATGTGTTAGAAAAATAACACGTGTTCCTAAAAAACTTTTAAGAGATGCTTCTTGGAATGTTATTCAAAAAAATTTTAAAGAAATTACCAATTATAATTTTTCCGTTTCTTCGCCACACGATTCTTGGTTCTGGACTTCCTCTTGCCTGACATGATAGTGTGATGGATCGTCCTAGGTCTATTGTAACGTTCTCCTGGGTTTCTACAAAGTATGCCGGTTCTGATAAAAAAAAATATCAAATTTTTAAAAGGCAGAAAAAAAAACTTTTAATTAGCAACACCAAACAGACCATAAAATCCAGGCTGAATTGAATTTTTCTTTAACAAATAATAAAGCAACCGGCTACAAAAAGATTTACTAAAAAGGAAAAAATAATTACTTATTTCCAAAAATCTGATCTGAATTACAGTTTAAAGTTGGTTTCATGCAAGTAAAGTGTGTTATAAACTTTTAGGTACATATAGACACCAACTTCAAACTGAAATTCGGATCAGATTTCTGAAAATAAGTAAATTATTGAAGTGAAAACGTCTTTAGCGGCGTTTTGCACTTTTTTGTGATGGGTAAAAAATGTTAAGGTCTATAGGACGAATAAAAAGTAAGAGGAAATTGGGTTGATTAAAAGATGAAAGTGCGGATTACACATGTTAAAATGTTATATCCAGGTTGTGTCTTTTCACTTCTGCCGGCACTCCCGGAGTGCATCCTGTTTTTTTTACCTTTTTAGTAAATATGTTTGAAGCCAGTTTGCTAAAAACAGTCATTCTCGTAACAAAATTTTATACAATCATCAACATAAAAGGCGTTTCACCGGTTGCAAATAAATACCATTTTTTTTTTACCAAAAGTTTTAAATTCACTGCATTAATATGGGACCACCAAGGAAGTATAGCCTTTTAAATAAAAAAAGAATTCTGCAAATCCGTCTATATATGACGGAGTTATGCGCGAACATACATAAAAAAATGCGATTTGATAAACTCCTCCTTTTTGAAGTCAATTAATAAAAGGAAAAGATTTTAAATTCTTGTGTTGCATACTGCCTAAAATAAGGTAATGAATTATTGTTAGTTAGTTTAAGGTTATTAGTAGTTAATATAAGTGTTTGTATGTTTTGTTTTAAAAAAAATAGTTTTGATATTTGTATAGCACACGTCTAAAGATGTCATAAAAAAAGGCTTTTTTGGACTTTAGCAGGGCCCCAGTTTTGTATAGGAACGTCATATCAAAAAAAGCAAAACATACTGACATAGTGATTGGGTATAATTATTGTATATAAAAAAAATAACAGTTCTAATGCCAAAATCCAGGGAGGAAACAAAGGAATACGTTTGTACGTTCCATGTGCGCGCGTAAGGGTCAGCTCGTACCGAGACGCGACGCGACAAGTCACGACGTAATGCGACATGAAGCGGCTTGAAGATGCGCCGCGCAACTGCGCGCGATTTTGGAATGCGCCGCGGCTACTCGTGTCACTACGAGCAACGCGTAGCGTCGCGTCTCGGTCCGAGCCGACCCTAATGTTACTTTTTTTAATTTTAGTGGGATTTTGAAGGTGGTGTATTTTTTGTATCCTTATATAAAACTAACTAACCTATTACACAAAGGTTGACACTTTTTTCCACGTTCCCGGAGCGACATTCCCAAGGGCCACTGTCTTCAGCAGCAACATTCTTAAAGGTCAAAATCAACGCTGGCAGTTTAGTACGAGGTATTTGCACGAAATGTTCTTGAACAAATATTCGGTTAGCAGGATTTTTTTTTATTATATTCCCAAATGGATCCACCCATTCCAACTGTAACAAAGAACGTTTGAAGAAAACGAGAAGGTGCAAAAAAACTTGGACTTCTTTTACGCAGTTTTATGTCTATGATTGAAATCTCTATTTAAAGCACCTTCAGCAAAGTTTCCGCAGTAAGACAAACGGGCTTATTATATAATGTATTTAAGGAATATATATCCCAAAGTTTCCGCAGTAAGACAAACGGGCTTATTATATAATGTATTTAAGGAATATATATCCCAAAGTTTCCGCAGTAAGACAAACGGGCTTATTATATAATGTATTTAAGGAATATATATCCCAAAGTTTCCGCAGTAAGACAAACGGGCTTATTATATAATGTATTTAAGGAATATATATCCCAAAGTTTCCGCAGTAAGACAAACGGGCTTATTATATAATGTATTTAAGGAATATATATCCCAAAGTTTCCGCAGTAAGACAAACGGGCTTATTATATAATGTATTTAAGGAATATATATCCCAAAGTTTCCGCAGTAAGACAAACGGGCTTATTATATAATGTATTTAAGGAATATATATCCCAAAGTTTCCGCAGTAAGACAAACGGGCTTATTATATAATGTATTTAAGGAATATATATCCCAAAGTTTCCGCAGTAAGACAAACGGGCTTATTATATAATGTATTTAAGGAATATATATCCCAAAGTTTCCGCAGTAAGACAAACGGGCTTATTATATAATGTATTTAAGGAATATATATCCCAAAGTTTCCGCAGTAAGACAAACGGGCTTATTATATAATGTATTTAAGGAATATATATCCCAAAGTTTCCGCAGTAAGACAAACGGGCTTATTATATAATGTATTTAAGGAATATATATCCCAAAGTTTCCGCAGTAAGACAAACGGGCTTATTATATAATGTATTTAAGGAATATATATCCCAAAGTTTCCGCAGTAAGACAAACGGGCTTATTATATAATGTATTTAAGGAATATATATCCCAAAGTTTCCGCAGTAAGACAAACGGGCTTATTATATAATGTATTTAAGGAATATATATCCCAAAGTTTCCGCAGTAAGACAAACGGGCTTATTATATAATGTATTTAAGGAATATATATCCCAAAGTTTCCGCAGTAAGACAAACGGGCTTATTATATAATGTATTTAAGGAATATATATCCCAAAGTTTCCGCAGTAAGACAAACGGGCTTATTATATAATGTATTTAAGGAATATATATCCCAAAGTTTCCGCAGTAAGACAAACGGGCTTATTATATAATGTATTTAAGGAATATATATCCCAAAGTTTTCGCAGTAAGACAAACGGGCTTATTATATAATGTATTTAAGGAATATATATCCCAAATGGCTGTCAAAATATGATACCAAAAAACTAGACACCTACACTGACCTAGTGCGTTTTGGCGGAAGTTGTCGAGCTGGTGGCCAATGGTTCTCAAGCCGTCTACAAGGCCTCTGATTTGGCTTAGCGACTGCTGTCATATGACAACAGCTTGGACCACCGGTTTAACGTGCCCTCCGAAACACGGAAAAGCTCAGAAAAATTTGCCACCAGGCGGTCACCTATCTAGGTAAAGACCACGCCCCACTACCGTTTCTGATAGACGAATGTAGGCAGGCCATAAACTCTTCCTTTATTAGTACCTAAGCAGTACTTAAAAACATCAACTCTGTAATTTAAATATTTTTTTATACTACTAAGGTGGCAAACCAGCTTACGGTCCGCCTGATGGTAAGCGGTGACCGCAGCCTATGGACGCTTGCAACACCTGGGGCATTCCTCGCGCGTTGCCGACTCTTCAAAAATCTCTTACTTCTAGAAAAACCTCATACTGTAGTCGTTAGAGGAAATCTTGGCAGGAAGCTCATTTTACAACCCAAGTATTCGAGGGAGAATGTTTCTCTTAAACCGCACTGTATATACGTGACCATTTAGGTTCTAAAGTGTGAAAGACAATTCCCTGCCGATGGCGAGCGGTGCGATGGTAGGAAGTAGCCGTGGGCATCATTTCAAACAATTTCTAATAATTTTGTTAAGATCTATATGTATCTAAAGTATCTGCGTATACAACATTTCATGCATTTTAACTTATCACTTCTGGTTATCACGCTGTATAGTATACAAGAATTTTATATAGCGTTTTGTTACTCCAGCCAAGTTCCTTTCTCAAACTACACAAATATATAGTTAAAAGTTTTACCTTCTGCGTTTTACTTGTTGCTTTACATTTAATCGATTTAGGGGTTCCAGGGGTTAAGTAATTATCGCTGCTGTAGTTAAAGCTAGGTTCAATCCAGATACTATTCCCTTCTTTTATTTTTGATGCGTAATCTGAAAAAAAAAACTTGTTTGTTTACCGAGGGGAGAAAGTGACTGTTTACGAATCTCATTCTTTCTAATAATACATTCTTAGTTGTTATAGTAAAGTTCGCAAAATAAAGTAATAATAAGGTAACAAGCAGCGGATAAAAAGTCTGCACTTTCTTCCCAGCAGACGGAAACAGTGTACTTTTTCCCCTTATTTTGTGCGACACTACATATATTTTGCTTCGTTTTCAGAAAAGTAAAAAATTGAAATTAAAGTATTAAATAAGATATAGATATCACTTCTCTTACGGATTTGACTTTTATGAGATATTTAAAAATAATAAAAACGAAAACGAACTGGACTACAACATACTTTAATGCTTAGATAATTAATTGTAAGCAGGAATTTAATAAAAAAAATGCATAACAATTATGTCACTCACCTATATTTAATAAACACGCAAAAACAACAGCACTAAAAATGTTTCTCATTTTGATTAATTAATTAAAAACTATTGTAGTAAATTAATAACAAAAAAAAAATAAAAAAATCGTTTTTTTTAATTCGGTTTTTTCACTTTGTGCTTCAGCTCTGTAAAGTCTTTATGACGGTTGCAACCATCCTAATAGGAGTGTGTTTGTGATATATTATGCGCCAGTTGTCCACTTTAACGTTTTAATTAATTTAATGAAGAGTGTAATTAGTTATTTTGGTCAACAATGTATCTGCCCAGGAAACGTGAGTTTATGCTCTTACCTCACGTTCATACAACTGAAGGTCGTTGTAGATAAATGGGATAAATTAATGACATATATAGTTGCTAGGTTCCAAAACCCAATGACAATGTCTCTACCGTTATATAGGTTGTTTTTAGGGTTCCGTACACAAAGCGTCCTAATTAACGGAGCCATTTTACTAAGCCTACAATGTTTCGGCAATATCTTTTAGACTGAGGTAGTTAGAAGCCTGAAATTTCACAGACCAAGTGTTATTATGGTGAATTTTGCAAAGAATAATGAAGGAAATAAAAAGTAAAAATTTATGGGGTCACCATAAAAGAAACATGTTTTTTTTTTGTTTTGAGCTATAATAAAAACGATAATACATACAAGTTTCAAACTTAAAAAGGTTAAAGCTATGAAATAAATAAAAAATAATAAAAACTGGTTAAGTGCGAGTCGGGCTCGTGTATTTTAAGGGGTTACGGAACCCTCACGGTCGAGTCCGACCGGCACTTTCCCGGTCTTATAAACACACAAATGTATAGATTTGAATACATGGCCTATGACAGAGTCCACTTTATATAACGCTCAATGTCAAACTTCACCATTAATATACTGATAGCACATGATGCCATACATGACGCGTGATGACGCTAATTACACGAACCGTCCAAACATCCCTCGTTCCCTTGTGGAGGAAAACCTTGGACACGTTGTGTCTAAAATCGAGACCACTCTATCCATGGTCTCCGACTGGACGGGACAACTTGGTCCAACTTAACCCTATGAAGAAACAAGTCTGCGCGCTCACCGCTAAGAAAACTCCATTCATTCAGATTCCACAATTCCAGAACACACTCCTTACCATTTCCAAGAGCATTGGGATCCTTGGTGTTGATTTCACCAGCTATGTTTAGTTCCAAATTGATTTGGAAGACAAGATGAAGCTGGCGTCCAAAAAACTTGGAGTACCCATATAGAGTACTGACTACCATCTATGGGTGAATGCACCCGGATACCAGCTTGGCTCTTTTGACTCGGTTTAACGACGGGGTGAGTGAATCGTCAAGGATCCCAAACTCACAAGTCGTATCGAACCCTTAATTCTGAGGAGAAAGTTTCCTTCTCTAGGTGTGTTCTATCGCTTGTATAATGGGATGTGTTTTGAGAAATTTTTCGAAATGATGCCCACGGCTACTTTCTACCATCATACCGCTCGCCATCGTGGCAGAAAATTCATCCTCACACCTTAGAACCTAAATGGTCACGTCCAGTGTGGTTTCAGAGAAACTTCCTCCCGCGAACGCTTAGGTTGTAGAATGAACCCCCTGCCAAGACTTTCTCTCAGAACAACAATATGGGGTTATTTAAGAAAGAAGTGATTAGATTTTTGAATGGTCGGCAACGCGCTATTTATCTTCTTGTTGTTGCATTTGTCCATAGGCTGCGGTAGCGATTCGCATCAGGCGGGCCGTTAGCTTGTTTGCTACCTTAATGGTATAACAAATAAATCTTGTGGATCGATTTTATTTATAATAATAAGTAGTTTTAAGGACACGCGGTTCCAAAGTCAGAGGAGGGAACATAAAATTTTAAAACTTCGTAGGCTATTTATTAATGTATAAATTTCTTGCGGGAAGTTTTTATAATAGGTTCGAAAATCGAAATCGTTAAATTTGCGTTTTGAGACTTGAAGAATCGTTTGCTATCATTTTCAGGGTAATGTCTGTGTGTGTGTGTGTGTGTGTGTGTGTGTGTGTGTGTGTGTATGTATGTAGGTTAGCTTTTTTCTGCTCCTCGATATCTCAAGAACCAATGAACATACCATTTGATAGGCGACTTCATGATTTAGATTTGAAACTAAGAAAAACTCAAATGCATTTCAAAGACCTATTAAACGACATCCCACACGATGTAAAACGCAAATAAGTGTTTAGGCCTTGATTAAATGTATGGAGAGCTCCCTTAATGTTTTTGCTCAATTAACATGTCGGTACACAAAACTCTTCTGTAACTCTTAAGACCGTAGACCCACATCATCAGCGTGGAATACGTACATAAATAGCTTATATTTTTGGTTTTTACGCAATAAATATTTTACAAGTAAAAATCGACTTCATAGAGAAATTATCATTTTAAATACCATACGTTTAAAGTAACTAGAATATCCTATGTGTAAAACTTTAATTCTGCGCAGGCGAAGCCGTGTAAAAAGACTTCTACTTAACGTATAAGTAATTACAAATCACGTCATACATACTTTTGAACTATGTTGTTTTGACAGTTGTTATCTTAAATTTACTTCCCAATTTATAATTTTAGTTGCAATATCCGGCAAAAACAAACATCATGGTCGACATCAAGGCGAAAGTGACCATGATAAAACGTTTCACTTTGATAAAAATTGTCCGCAAATCGGACTCTGAAGGTTAATTAGATAACTCGGTAAATAAGTCAATGTCTACTATTTTTGGACACGGAAATGTAAAGCAGATTTATTTTTAAGAAAGTACTTGTAATGTAAATTATTATCTATGTCTATATTTTCTGTGTTAAAGATGCATAAATTTAGCCCAAATTTTTTTTTAGAAAATATTAGCAGCCCCAGCGAATGTTAACAACATTTGCTGGGGCTGCTATTGTCAAAGGGTTGTACTAATTCGGAATCCTTCCCCGGCCTGAACACAACAACTTACAAAAAACATTACAATCGGACGAATGATTTACGTTTAGGGCGCGAGTCTAACTCGCACTTGACCGGTTTTTTTTTGTTTCATACAAATCTTGTCCTGAGAATTAAAGACACAGCAAAAAAGAAATCATCCAAATTTGTCGAACCGTTCTTAGTGATGCTCCGTATCTGGCAATTGGTTTTTTCCTTTACAGAGATTAAATTTGTATTGTTAAGATGTCAATATGATTTAAAATTAGAACACTAATTTAACGTAAATATTCATTTAAAAATTATTTATTACGTACATTAATCTAATATCTTTAAACGAGCAATTATTGTATATATGTATATATATAATCTGAATCTCGGAAACGGCTCCAACGATTTTCATGAAATTTAGTATGCAGGGGATTTTGGGAACGATAAATCGATCTAGCTAGGTTAAATTTTTAGAAAACATCTTTTTATCCGTGTTTTCAGGCAGTGATAAACTGAAAAATATGACTCTTCCTGACATCTATTGGTGCGTAGTGATAAGCAACACTAAAGCTATTTGACGATAGATGGCGTTATTAAGCAAATCCTAAGCAACTCGACAATAGATGGCGCTGTTTAAAAAAACCGAGCAAAGCTCGGACCCTCAGATGCTATGTATAATATGGCCTATACCCATACCTTTTATAATGCAAATGCTTTAATTATGTTAAGATAGATATATTCTTTATTGCACACTAAATATTAGGATGAATTTAGTATTATTTAGTTCATTTTATTAATATCATATAATTTAAAATCTTAGCTATGTTCCATAGTAATCTATTTAATACAGCCGGCAATATAGTGCATGATGTGATTCACGCGGACAAAGTCGGGAACAAAATCTAGTTTAACCGGAGTAATGAGAGATAACGGTAACACATGTAGCCCTTTGAATATAGAACTATGCCAAATTTAAAATTTATAGGTTAAATAGGTTTTTGTAAATGGTTCAAGAAAGTGCACATTCAGTGCACACACAGTGCTACTACGCGATATTAAGTAGTCAATGCCAATTAAATTTTTCTTTTGATGCTATTTGGTACAAAAAACAAGTTAAATTTAATCCCATTCAAAGTTTAATCTAATATCTTTAAGCGAGAAAATCTCGGAAACGGCTCCAACGATTTTCATGAAATTTAGTATGCAGGGGGTTTAGGGGGCGATAAATCGATCTAGGTTTAATTTTTTGAATACGTCGTTTTATCCGTGTTTTCTGGGAATGATAAACTGAAAAATATAACTCTTCCTGACATCTATTGGCGAGTAGTAATACTATTATTTTTACCGACTCAGCAACACTAAGGTTACTCTACAATCGATGGCGCTGTTAAGGCTAGGGTTTAGGCAAGACCGCGAAAATACGCCGTTTTTGTGCAAATTATGTGGCTAAACTATAGCATCTAATGCGTTGAAAAAATATATGTTATAAAACTTGCTTTTATCTTGTGCATTACCTTACTGAATGATTTTCATTTATTGTATTTAATGCAATAAAAAATCTGGAAGTGACAGTTGCTTCAACACTTGTGCAAATTTTTAAAGCGTGTTTTGCATTTGCTTGTAATGAAAGTTGGTTAAATAATAACAATAGCTTGTTATCTAGTGCATAGACTCTAAGTTGTAGCGAAAAGTCAAAAAATTTAACTACAAAACGCTAATAACGTTAAATTCCATACAAAAAATTTAAAGTTTCAAGGCGTCATTACGGTATAAATTACTCAAGAAGTATATAACACATATATCACTTAGTAATGTATATGACATTATCTAGTGATTTATAGTACATTTACATACACAACGTTAGAATTACAGAAATTAGCTTTCTGGCCTATATCGCCCTCTTAAAGAAAAACGAACAGAGCTCGGTCTCCAGGTCCTAAACATAATGCGTTCTTTCCGAATGATACCAGTATTTTTTATCATATTTCATAGTTTTCGTGATTTTGGTGGCAAACATATTTAAAAAAATTGATTATCTTGTAAACCATAACATTAAAATTTATTTCTTTGAAGTACTAAATACTAAATTTCTTTGAAATAAATATTATGTTTACGTATACGTATAATTAAAAAATTATCCGAAGGTCGCGTAAAATGTCCTGGATCGGAGACCGACCCATTTGGTTTTTGAAAAGTATGTACATATTTATAGCTGGTTATTTTTAAGGTTAAGAAATCGAAATTTTCAGAATAAAGAATATGTGATGATGATTTGTTTGTTTTATAACCGAATATGTAGGGCCTTAATTATAATTTAGTTTAGGTTAGCCCTAGTTAAAGTGGGTCACCTACATTTCTGCTATACATCGCTAGTGTGAAATTTCGTGAATAAAAAGTTAATTAGGTAAATGAACAATATAAATTCAGCCATGTTAAGCATAGTGCCACTGCTGGAACTATATCAGTTGACTGTGATGTCATACGTCAAACGCAACTTTGCACTTTGACAAATAATCGTGTAATCAGTGACTAATGCCTTTTTTTATTATATTAAAGAACCCGGTAATGACCCCAGATAGCCACCTTGGGGCCATCATACGTTCTTCTAAAATTATTTATCCTTACTCTTATTTGGGTCAAGATTCACTATCAATTATGTCATTTCCGTAATTCGAATAATGAGACATATTTGATCCAATAAGCATTTAGCTTAGTAAATAAAGTACAGCATTTAACAATACAGTATTGATAAGCAAGTATTTTAATTACAGTAAAAAATTTGTAGGTACCACAATCTAAATAATTGTGGTTGATTGTAATGTTAGTAACTATGACAAATGGCCTACAGGCTACAACTTTTAAGATTTCTTGAGTCTTTGTATATAAGGTATTTGACTCAACTTATCGGTTGAGTGGTTTTCAAGATATATAGCCTATACCAATCACTAGGAAAACATGTCGTCGGTTTCACGCATTGCAATTTTATTCCAAGCGGAACTTATTGTGTGTATTTTATCCACTTTGTCGCCAATCTTGAGCTTTTAGGAAAATTAGAAGTACCACAGATATAATTAAAACTACTTGGAAAATTATAAATAAGGAAGCTGGAAAATCCGAATAATCTAATTCTGACTTTAAAGTTAAAGCTAATAATAAACTTTTGAGTAATATAGCTTTTGAATTTTTCTTTAGTGATATTGCAACTACCACCACCAAGTCTTTAAACTCATCTTGGGTCTTTTCCAGGTTCTTGTCTAAATAGATGATCTACCAAGCCAAGTAAACAGTGCCTATAAAATAATGTTGGTTGATGTCACATCTCTTTTATTTATAGTAAAACGCAAGCAAACCGACTTTGAATTTTTTAAATATATATTACATATCCATTTATTTTTAACAAATTCATTCCCACACTATAGAACCGACATGGTCGCGTACAGTGTGGTTTCAGTGAAACTTCCTCCCGCGAAATCTTGGGTTGTGGAATGAGCTCCCTGCCAAGGTTTTCTCCAAGGACTACAGTATGGGGTTCTTCAAGAAAGAAGTTATTAGATTTCTGAAGAGTCGGCAACGCTGATACCCTTGGTGTTGCAAGCGTACATAGACAACGGTGTCCGCTGACCATCAGGCGGATCGTTAGCACGTTGGCCACCTTGCTGGTATAAAAATAAATAAAAAAAATTATGAAGTAAACAATGCTATTTGATTAGTCATAAATCGGTTCACTGTCAATAATGTTTTGCTTAATGAGAAAAATTGTAAAGCATGATAAACTGGACATAGTCGACACTACTAAATTTCTAGGTGAAACACTTATTCTAAACAACAATGGGGGGCTCACTTTTGCGGATTGGCGAACAGGCTTAGCTCTGCTGTTAATACCATCTAAAAGATTCGAAACCTAACTGATGTCAAAACTGCGCTTTTAGTCAACTTTAGTTCTTTCCACGCTGCTGATATGAACACTATTTTTGTTTTGTAGGGTCCTAGGAAGTCATTTTAAATTAGATTAAAAGAAATTAATATGTTTAAACTTGCATCACAATACATATTTGAAAATCTAATGTTTGTTAAGAAAAATATAACGCTGTTTAGAAAAAATAGTGATCATCATAATTTTAATACAGGGAATAAAGAGAAACTTGGAAATCCTGTGAGCAGAATTCATAAAGTTACTAAACCTTTTAAAAGCCAATGTATAAACTTATACAATAAGTTACTTGTAGACATTCAAAATTTACATTTGGAACCCTTTTAAAATATTCTAAAACAATAATTGACTGAAAAGGTTATTAAAAAATCTCCGAATATTTTGAGGATAGAGATCCTTGGGTATGACCCGCTAAGTAACTTTGAAGGCTGCCTCATATAATTGTACAATTAAACATTAAATCACAAAGATGGTAAAATCCCTGTATTGTAGTAGTCTAAGGGCATTATTCTTAATATTTTGAAAAGAATAACTGCAAGGGTTTCTTGCCGGTTCTTCTCAGTAGATACAACCTTCCAAACGTATGGTAAAGTCAATTAGGAATTTAACGATTCGAAAGTGTTTTTAAAATGCTACTTGAATAAAGAGCTAGATAGGATTTTAATTTTGATATTATTTTAATCCAGTTTTCCAAACTCGAAGGTCGTCTGACAGAAATCATTTATAGCGATAACACCGCCTCAATTGGACAACATTTATTCTTTTATTTGTTTAGTATAAAATATATAATGTTTTGTGCAATAAGCAATAATATTTATATAACAATCTAAGTACTTACTTTATTTAGCGATACGCAAACATATTCTAAGCCCTCTGGCTTAAGCTAGGTACAGCTAAAACAAATTTAACTACTATGTTATTAACTAAATAAAAATAACTAACCAATTATATTATATACCTAAGTATATGAATCTAGACGGTGGAATGCTGTTTCTCTTGCGAAAGTCAAATTATGCTAAATTACTTTAAATAAGTCTAAAATACTGACAGCTTCATCGTACATATTATTTACTTTTAATATGCTTGTTCCTTTAATTCGGATGGAATTGCTAAATATATTCTAAATTACCTGACGGCGCTGCCGCAAAGGTTATAATTACATGGGCGCCTTTGGTGACCTGTCGCAGGACAACTCGTGATTTTGAAATTCATAAACTATAATTACATTGCCTCAGCCGTTATACTTTTCACTGCAGAGGCGCAGGCCTGTTCTTGGATACGGAGGCTTATGGTCTACCCACTTGCCCAAAGCAAATTGGCCGTCGTTTGTCGAGCTAGTAGCTTCTTGATTGTCAGACCATCCCATACTTGGTATAATGATTGGTTTTACTTCCCCTTGACTACGCTGGTCGCTGATCGTTTCCGATGGAACGAATACGACTGGGCCACAACACTAACACAATTGAAGCCCATGTCGAACAGGGGATCAACTGTACATGCCTCGACACTCAAAGATTTTCAGAGTAAAATGCATTTAAGTGCCTCGAGAGGTAGGACTCACTTCCATTCATTTAAGTTAAGTTTTGGAAAAGGTACTTCTTCAATTCTCATAATATTTGATATCAATTGTAACTAAATTAACTTTTGCTAATAAGAAAAAACAGGCGCTGTACTAAATATATTAAATGGAAGCTTGGTAACAGTTAGGGAAATATAAAATTAATTAATTACAATCGCAAAACCTACTGGTTATACAGAAATCTGTAGATGTACTACTTAAATTTTTAGGTTATATGCGTTTATCTCGATTTCCGTAGATTTTAGGTTTTTTACCTCAGCCGTTTGTCCCCACTGCTGAAGAGACTTAGGTGGGCCATAATCACAGTGCGAATTGGCTAACGTTGTTTAGTTAATGACCACCTGTCAGAATTTTTAAGGCACCTATAAGTACGGCTTCTAACTTGGTTAAAGAATGGAGCAGCTCCATGTTTCGCTATACTCCATTTCTCATAGCATGGTGCGGGTAACTCCCGAATGTGTATAATCACACTAATATGTGACATATTGTCATGACCATAAGCTTATTTAACAACGTATTTAATAAGTTTTCCTATTAATCTTGACAATATACAATAGATTATTTTCTTTTATTTAATCATTCATGAAACCCGTAGAATTAACTGTGTTTTATTTAGGTAAAAACAATGTGTTCAAAAACGACGATGTACGCCATCATCGATGTATTGTGTACGATATTCTTGAACAGCGATGTTGATCCATCTAAGTTTTTGTAACATCGACCATTCGTAAACCATAGTTCGTTCCGCTTCCTAGATTTTTTTTAGCCCTATGTGTTGTTTGCGTAATAATTAAGTATTGCCAAAGTTACAATAAAGGGTACATAAAAGATAAGTAGCACCGCCATTATATATTCTAATTTTCTCTTCGAACAAAGCAAATGTTGAAAGTTTTAAACTTGTCATTGACTATTTTAAGAACGTTTGTATTGTTTGTAGGATATATTTGTAAACTGTAGGACTAAAAATGGTCACTTTTAGCAAAAGTGCCTACTTAAAGTGACAGATATACTCGTATTTTAAGAGTAATATAAAACGTTCTAAAAATTGCTTATGACTAGTTTTATTTTTTCAGCATTTGTATTCTCGAAATTCGCTTTCTTCGGAGAGAGAATTAGAAATATCTAATGGTGGTACTAGTCAGCTGCTATACTAGTCAGCTGCTATACACGTAACTGACCTTACAAACAAAAACTACACTGTGCTTTGAAATGAAGTAAACGCGGAACTATACAAGTCCACTAGTATTATAATTTTCTGTCACGTTTATTTTAGAATGGATAACTCAGGTCAAACACATGGAATACAAATAGGTTTACACCGTATAAAGGGTTGTTTTTTTAATTTAATACGATATTTATATATTTTGTAGTTCTTTATTCCCCAATTTAGGTGAATTCCGAAATAATTCTTATATACACAGAAATTAGATTGATCGATTTTTAGGTACTGTTTTTAATTGATGCTCGTTATAAAAAAATTACAAAAAACTTATTGTTTGTTTATACAGGTCGGGTTTTATCATTTATGCGAGTTGTTGAGTGTTATCAAACCTCTTTTACAAGCTCTTATTTAATAGTAGTATTAAATATATAATAATAAATAATATCTGTTCCGTATTCTCTAATCAAACCTTGTAAATTAAATTTGACCCACTTCTCGATGTTCGATTGGGTTCAAATTTCGCATACACTCGTAAATTGTATGTCAATCCAATATAATGATGTCATAGAGCTAATCTGATGATGGAGCCGGAAGGTGACCATAGGACCTCTGTAACGAAACGACGTACCCTATCGAGTTTGGGCTTGCTTAATTTGTCTTGAAAAGTATTCTGCATGGTCTTAAACGATAACCAACGTCTGATGAAAGCATGTTTGTAAAAAACGTATATTCTTCTTCATATATAGGTAATTTAAAATAAAAAGATGCCTAAAATCACAAGAATTACTAATTGCGTAAGTACCTATAGTAAATCTCAAATTCCTTCACATTCTATGTCCGTATATTTTGGTTTTTAAAAATTAGTTTACACATACAGACATAGTTATTGTGTATATCTAATCTATCTATGTATCTCTAATGTCAAAATCTAGGGAGGAAACAAGGGAATACATTCGTATGGAGAGAAACTGCGGGATATTTCCTCTTAATGCCAAGATCATACCAACTAATTAAATAAAGGTTTAATGCATTAAAAAAAAAAAACAATAAAATAAATTGGCCATTTAAAATCTACTTACGACTAATAACCTCGACCCATACATAGTTTTATGTTTTTTTTTTTTGCACAGATACGAAAGCAGAGATGTATGTGATGATAAGATTTTGTCCTTGCTTTATTTTACGTGACTCGTTATGGGTTTCTATGACGTTATGGAAATGTTCATGACGTTAATGTGACCCTACCTCAATGATTTCTATGTGTATTTAATTCGATGCCCTAGAGGTAGGGTTGCCATACGTCCCGTATATACGGGACTGTCACCGTATTTGAGAACCTTGTCCCGTATTGCTATTTTGTCCCGTTTTTGTTAAAATGCGCGTCTGCAGTAATACGACTATCATAAATTTAATGAAAAATTGTATTAAATGGCACCAAAATATGTATATTTCTTAAACTTATTGCTAATCTCGAGAGATATCACTTTAAGCGTCCCGTATCCTTATCCCCGTTCCCGTATCCCGTATTAAACACTACTATTTAATTAATATTTAAACTGTAGAATTCGAGTTTATGGTCAATAAAATGTTGATCATTATTTAAATGGTAATTTTATTTACACGTCCTACCAAAAAACTCCGTTTTTTTTATTTAAAACTTACTCGGGGATGATCTTGAGACGTATCGTGTCGTGTCCCGGGACTTTGAAAATGTCAGAACTTTCTATTATCTACGACAAACAGGCAGACAGACTGAAAAAGCGACTTTGTTAAATAATATTTAGAGATAATATATATATTATGTCTATAGAAATTATTGGATTTTGTTTGAAGTATATAGGCTTTAAGCAACATCGACCAAAAAAGGTCTGGAAACAATTTTAATTTCGTCATTCTCATGCAAAATGGGTTTTTTGAAGTTTTTTCTGATAGTGCTTTCTACACTATCTCCCAAAACATAATAATTTGTGGACTTTTACAGTTTCTTAAGGATACATTTTGAGAAAAAAAATGGTTTGGAATTAGTTAGGAAGATATCCGAGATCAAAGAACTATACCAGTTTTTTATAAGAACCTTATTTTTATCTTAAAAAAACTGGTTGCCTGTAAAGTCGGTATACGGGCGAAAGTTTTACGTGACAATGATTTTATGTCTGTCTCTCTCGCTCTTAGGCGGGCGCGTGCCTCTCACTCGCTCTCATTGTGAGCGCATAACGTGAGCGGAGCGTAACGCAGTTTCTTGAAGTGTCACCCGGCAAACCAATTTATAAGACGTTGTCACGTCAAAATTAACTTTTGCAATAAATATATCTTTTATGGTAGTATTTGTAAACCTAAGCCAACGTTATAGAGAATCGATTGATATATCAGATAAACCTAACATACATTTTCAGTTTCTAAAAAAAATACCTAAAATTAAGTATGGTTGAAGGGATATCACAAATTAATATGACAGCAGTTAAGTATTTCTTAAGTCCTTATGATAGGTTTAAAATCTCCAAATTAGCAAATAAGTAGCCAACTTGCAAGATCATAGAAAAATGGGTCAGACTGCGCATTTTGCCGTCGAATCAAATTCAAAATTGGTTTACAATAATAATATTATCCCCGTTAATTATTTCATTGTTTCGCCTGTTAAGTCTAAACAGTTTTATTTTACGATAGTTTTTAGACGTGGTCCCTTAAAAAAATTGGATAATCACCTACAGTGCCTGGAAACTTCTTACAAAGACACAAATGTATGGGTTTGTAAGGTTCTAGCGACACTTGTTTCAGTGTTGCTATAAAAAAACGGGTCAATTAATGTAGTATAAAATATTCGACGTTTCTTATTTGATAATTTTCTTATTCCTTAAGATTTTTTCATTTATTCTTGATATTCCACTTCGGAAACATCATAAGTAGTAATATTAAGATACTAACACCAATTTGCATTCGAGAAACATTTCTTAAACAAAAAACTTTTCACATTATAGCAGAAAATAAATTTGAATATAGCAACACATTGACGTTCGTAAGCCTAACCTCAATAACTGAGTTTTTGAACTATTTATTTTGAATTTTTGTTAAAGTTATTTTTTCTCGTTATTGTGTAAATATTTAAGCATTTTCTATATGTATATTTCCTAATATAGTGTACAATTTCGAGATAGAGACTCTTTCTTTTGTTAGCAGATATTTGTAATTTATATCGTAAGACAGTGACTTTTTAGCCTTAACACATTTTGTAAACTGACTTGTATATACGTATAAATTCGTACGGTCCAGTCAACTCCAATTTGCCTTAAAAACAATGGGCAGGTCTAGCTGGAGAACATGTGAAATTTGTGAATTGAAGGAGCGAAGCGGCAACGACTCCTTACATTTTTCGAAGTTTCCCTTGAATGTCAATCGGTGAGTTACATTTGGTTCTAAACATCACACATCTTTCAAAATCTATCCAGCGGTGTGTTCAGAACCTGTATCCGAGCGCAATTTGTTTTTTCACTTACACACTCAAATGTATTGAACAAGTTTTTTAAACTTCATTGGGGTTCTGAAGACTAGAAAGTGAGAACTCCATGCTATCGGTGCATTTCACTCGAGGTTCTGAATGACTTTAAAGCGTTCGTCCAAAGCTTCTGAAAGCAGCCCTGGATTAGGTAGGTATAACTTTTGTCACTGTTACTGATAATAATGTAAAATTGTTCCACCGAGTATTATCTAATTAGGTATTTCAAATTAATTTTACTATCTGTGGAGAATTTTTGCACAGAGTTGCGTTAGAAATCTTTGTGTTAACTACACTCGGTGTAGCTATGCCAACCAGAGAATATACTAATGATAACTGGTGTTAGAACTGTCATTCCTTACAAGCAAAAATCTCTTAGACATATGTGATGTCATAACTTTATGAATTCTGCTTGAGGTTGGTGTTGATGGTGTTAAACAGCTAGTCTAAAACATACGCAGCTACAGGCAGCGCATGCACAATATAGATATATTCTTCGGTGGTTCTATTATGGTTGTCACACATGCGGATAAGTTCTTTACTATAGGCACAGATAAACAGTTCTTTGCCATAGGCATATTATAAATACATGTGTGACTATATATATTATAGTATAGGAATAATTTAATTAAATTTGATTGATTTGATTTGTTTGATTTAATTGGATTTAATTTAGACTTAAAAATCATGTAAAACCTGGGTTAATACCTGTAAATAAATCATTTTATTTATTATTATTATTATTATTAAAATTTTATAGGTATTCTACTTTTTAAGATTTTGTACTTTGTTCGTACATGAATTCCTTTTCAAAACTTTTTTCTTATGTCATTCAATCTAGTTTCTTATTATGGTATTGTGGTAAGAGGACTAGAAATTTCAGAATTTGCAAAACAAGTTCCAATGTATTTTGTAATAAGAGATTTTTCCAAAGCTTATTTGTTCCGTTTGATTCTGTTTTTATAAGGATTGAATCTTTGTATGGAATCTGTAATAAAGGTCATATAAAAATCAATATAAAAAAGGCATATAATCATTTTAGGACCTGAGCTGAAGCCATCAACAAGTCAGCAAGCCACATCAAATGTAGAACACAGAATCATTCTCAGTGAACTGTCAATGAATGGTATGTAGAAATTAGCATAGAAATTAAAATGTAGGGCTCCATTTATTAGTATTCGCCATAGAATCAAGTTACTTTTAAAACACCTTTTCTTTATTTCTTATTTTCTTTCTGAACCAATTCTCAAAAAATAAATCTGGCCTGATGAACCACTAACTTTTTATAGTATTTAAAATATATATAAATTTTTGCTGTGTGAGATGACGAAGGTTTTTTTTAATATTGTGCCTCTTAATATGTAAATACATGAATGCATGGTTAAAATCAGTTCTAACATTTTGCCTAGACTGACTTGATCCTGTTCATCTAACTGACTACACTAGAACTTCTACGTGATCTCACTCTTGTTTTCTTAATAATGGGCTCTGACTGTTATAGTCGCTATGTTTGCATTAATATTTATTGTTAGTTTACGTAGGTATTTAGTATTGCTGAATATAATTCTAGATTTCAGGACTTTTTTTTGTTCTTTAGCAGGCGGGTATTTTGTTTTTCAATAATTACCTTTTTTATAGGTATGCATTAAAATTTTTATTGCCCTCAAAAAGGTAGAGGCTCTTAATTCGTTTGTATGTTTATTTCTTTGTATGTTGTTCAATTGTAAATCGATTGGTCTAAGCCAAAGGTGACATTGTGAGCAGAGCAAATACCAAGTTAACTAGTTAATGTAGTAATGTGAAAGTGTTTGCCACACAATCACGTTATAACATCTGAACGGATTTACATAAAATTTGAGACACAAAAAGACTAGTACAATTTTTTTGTAATTATCAGAATACAGGATAATTAGTTGCACAGAAATATATCGTTATAAAATTTTAAATTTATATCTGTCATGTTTTTCAGTTGCTGCTACTGCTGGAAAGCCTTCGACAAGTCTGTTACCAATAGCAAATCTTTCAACCCTACGTGAGAAAGAGAATATTGGTATAATAAATAATATGTTTGGGAAGGTTGATATTTAAGCAGGTTGATACATAAAGGATCTCACGGCAAAAAGCAGAAAACGAAACAAATACCTAGTGGGGGCGCTTGTAAGCAGTATACCGAGCCTTAACAGTATTATTTATTTTCGAAACAATAAATGTTTGCGTTAAGATACTAAATAATAATCTGTTTCTTATTATTGTTAATATTAACGCGTAAATAAACCAATACTAAAAGTGTTTTTTATTTTTTTTCTTACTGATTAAACAAATAAACTCTGTTTAGTATAGAAGTGGTTATTTTTATTTTCCCCTCACTACCAAAATATTATAATTTCATTATGGCTGAATGCATATCTACGTTTCTGTAATTATCGATATCGATGAAAAAAGTCGATATCAACAAAAAATCTTGCTGGCATCACTAGTGTTGACAGATTGTTCGCGTGTGGTTGGCAGCATAGGTTTTTTTTTATGTTGGCAAGACGTCCTTACAAACGTCGTTAAATCTCTAGTATGGGAGTTCCGTCTCTTCTTACGCAGTATTTGTTTCCTCTATGATCACCTATTAGTGTGAGTACCGGAACCTTATCGATTTTTCTCTTAACTACCGGTTATTTAATTGGTTGCACAGCAGCAGCAAAATTTCTGTAGGAAATTATTCGCGGTAGCGATACGCCGATCTGATCCGATCTTTTTTATTTACTTGAGTAATGAAAAACAGCTTTAACTAAAGTGTTTGTGTGTATTATCTTCTTTTCTTGTGTGTCATTTTGTGTGTAGTAAATATATTTATTAATCTATTAATCTATTTTTGTTGAAAAGTATAATTAACTATTAATTTCTATCCTACTGATCTGTGTATTTTGTCTCTGTTTTTTTTAGTATAGTTCATTCTTATTTCATAAAGCATGTGTTCTTTCTATCATATATTACATAGGTATTTATTTAGAGTATTTTGGCTATCCGGACAATCTTCGGTGATTCAATAAAATCTCCGCATATTCTCTGATAAAATTGCCTCCGGTACACATCTCTAATAGTTTTTTTTTATTTATTTTTGAAACTAATGAGAAAACTGCAAAATATGCTGCTCGTGTGTTAAAAATGCAAATTTTATGAAATCTAGCGCTTTGTTTTCAACGAAACGTTATTCTTTCTAACAATATGGCTGGTGACTTTAACATGTAAAACAGACATTGATATGATATGAACCGTGTCATATTAAACATTAATACATTGTAGTTACTGAATCATAAATTCCACGGTTACTTTCATGTAACTGTCTGAAATAGACAATAATAACTAGAAAGCCATCCATTACTGCTCTAGTTCACAATACGTACGAAATAGCATAGCTAAGTCAAGAGAATCAGAAATGTAACGAAAAAAAATACATCGGTTTAGTACTATCGCCTATTACCTTACATAAGAAAGGGGAATACTCTGCTATTGTATGAGCTCTCTACTCACAACACAACAGGCAGTGTTGGGAAAGCATACGGCGCGATCGCGCGTTCGACTATTTCGAATACGCGGTTCAATATCACGCATGCCTAAATGCTAATACACAAGACAATACAATTTTGATATGCAAATAATCGAGGACAGTGCGCTCAATTGTACTAAAAGTCGTGTATTCTGATTCTTGTGTATTTATATTTAGAAATTAATACTGCTTGTGTATTTAAAACTGACGTGCTATTTGTTTTTATTTGCCGCTGTAGGTACATTTTTATCTAATCGGGTTGTCGTGAAGCCGTAAAAATTCCAGATAAAGGTATGTAGGTACCTATCTTTTTATTTTTTTTAATGTACGATTTGATTGCGCATGTTTGTTAAACAATCGGAATGGTTTGACTTTGGAAACGAGGATTGAATCAGATAGGACCTATAAGTTCTTTTACGTATAGTTTTATTTTATATCTTTTATATATATATATATATATATATTTGTATATTTATATATATGTATTAATATTTGTCTATATGTGTATATATGAATATGTGCATGTATGTGTATCTTATATTATGTTTAATATGTTTATGAATACCTATTTATTTATTTTTTTACATTTTTGTAAAATGTAAATATGTATGTATGTGTATATATATATGTATATGTACGTCTGCTGTGTAATATTATATGTTATATGAATATAGTACAATCGAAGTTTTATTGGAGTTGCTTGAGTGTGTCATGCTCTCTCAAAGTCTCTGTGGTGGTGGCATGTGTGTCGGGTCGTTACGTTCTCTAAAACATGGTTGAGCGAAGCGATGATTCATGTGTCATACTTGTGAACGGGTGCCGCCTGTGGAGGCTGGTCTGCTTTTGCAAACTTCTTTGTATTCTTATTATATATATATATATATATCTGCTATGTAATATTATATGTTATATTAATGTATATTTTTTCGGGAGTTACTTTAAATCCCGTCACAGAATAATTGTAAACTTTTAACGTATCTACTATGCTGACGTTTGTTATTCCGACATCTCTCAGGAACTTTTGCAAAAATTGGGTCGCCTTCAAAATAACTGCATCCGCTTCGTTTTTGGCTTACGCAAGTACGACCACGTTACTCATCACCGTCTACAGCTAAAGTGGCTACCTATTGAACATCGACTACTATGCCCTCTGTTTTCCATATTATGCGATCCACGTACTCCTTCATATTTAAAGTGTAAATTTCAATACTTGAGCGATTCACATAAAATTAACCTCCGCTCGTCTAGCAACTTACGCTTAAAAGTCCCTCGTCATCGTACTAATTACCTTTCAAATTCATTTACTCTCCAGGCTGTACATCTTTGGAACTCGCTTCCTGACGACACTAAAAAGGCTCCTAACAAAAACGTATTAAAAAGTTTAGTCCGAAAACATTATAGCGAAATATGAATTGCTGTGCTGTCTTGGTTATTATTGGTATCGTTTTGCAATATGTATATTATTGATAATTTGTGTAACAATTCTATAAGTAATTTAATGTATGTAATAATTTTTGTTTGCATATTTATTTGTCTTTGTATTTATATTATACATCTATATAAGTATATATATGTATATGTGTGTAAATTTATACTTATATGTATTTATGTTAATTGTTTATTATATAATTTTATTGTATTTCATAAATTGACCTTTCCAATGTTGCACCACCATTTGTTTTTATTTTTATCCATGGTTGACTGGCAGAAAATCCCCTTTGGCATTAAGTTCACCATTTGTACAAGTGTGCAATAAAGTTGTTAAATAAAATAAAAAAATTACATTGTAAATCTTGTTTATTTAATGTTTCAATACAAAACATGTATTTATTAGTTTGTGATTTTACAAAGATTACCGACGCACGCAATAAAACAGTATTGTAATTTGTTTGTAAAGCTAGTTGTAGTTAATTTACTTGACGATTCGAAAGTGTTCTTAGTAACCCATTTTAATAAAAAGATTTTGATTTTGATATTTTAAAATTTTTTTTTTTTTTTTTTTTTTTTTTATACCACTAAGGTGGCAAACAAGCCTACGGTCCGCCTGATGGTAAGCGGTCACCGTAGCCTATGGACGCTTGCAACACCAGGGGCATCACTCGCGCGTTGCCGACCCTTCAGAAATCTAATAACTTCTTTTTTGAAGAACCCCATACTGTAGTCCTTAGAGAAAACCTTGGCAGGGAGCTCATTCCACAACCCAAGGGTTCGCGGGAGGAAGTTTCTCTGAAACCGCACTGTTCGCGACCATTTTGGTTCCAAAGTGTGAGAATGAATTCCCTGTCGATGGCGAGCGGTGCGATGGTAGAAAGTAGCCGTGGGCATCATTTCGAACAATTCCTCAGAACACAATCCATTGTACAAGCGGTAGAACACACACAGGGAGGCAAAGTCTCTCCTCAGACTTAAGGGTTCGATACCGCAAGTGAGTTTGGGATCGTCGACAATTCTCACAGCCCGTCGTTGAACCGAGTCAAAAGGGCCAAGCTGGTATCCGGGTGCACCCGCCCAGAGATGGCAGCAGTACTCCATATGGGGCCGGACTTGCGACTTGTAAAGTAGCAACCTTTGCCCCGACGTGAAGTACTGCTTCGCTCTGTTGAGTACACCAAGTTTTTTGGACGCCAGCTTTACCTTGCCTAGCAAATGATCTCGGAACTGAACATCGCTGGAGATGTCAACGCCAAGGATCCCAATGCTCTTGGAGATGGAGAGGGGAGTGTTCTGGAATTGTGGGACTACAGTGAATGGGGTTTTCTTAGCGGTGAACGCGCAGACTTGTGTCTTTGAAGGGTTGAATCGGACCAAGTTTTCCCGCCCCCAGTCAGAGACCTTGGACAGACCGATCTCGATTTGAGACACAAGTTCTTCACGCTTTTCCTCCACAACGGAACGTGGGATGCTTGCACGGCCCGTGTAATAAGCGTCTCCAGTACTGTCATCTGCATAGCAATGTATGTTGTTGATGTCCAACATATCATTGATGTGCAGTAGAAACAGCGTAGGAGACAGCACAGAGCCTTGCGGGACACCAGCATTAATGTCCATGCTATCAGAGCAACTACCGTCAACTACGGCTCGTATGCTTCTGCCGGACAAAAAGCTAGCCACCCATTTGCACAAACCCTCGGGCACTCCGTAAGAAGGCAACTTCGATAGAAGACCCCGGTGCCAGACCCGATCGAACGCCTTCGCTATGTCTAGGCTACATGCCAATGCCTCCCCCTGACTCTCAATGGCTAGTGCCCATCGGTGTGTGAGATACACTAGAAGGTCACCAGTTGAGCGACCGTGGCGAAAGCCATATTGACGGTCACTGATCAGGTCGTGTTTTTCTAGGTATCTCAAAAGCTGTGTGTTGATCACACGCTCCATCACCTTGGAGAGGAGAGAGGTTATAGCGATAGGCCTGTAATTCGATGGATCTGATCTATCGCCCTTTTTGGGCACCGGGTGCACATTTGCAGTCTTCCATGAAGACGGAAATTGCCTAGTGTGGTAGGAAAGCGTGAAGAGGCGCGTGAGTACAGGACATAACTCAGGAGCACACTGCTTAAGCACCACTGCTGGTATGCCGTCTGGCCCACTCGACTTATGAACGTCTAGGGAAAGCAACGCCCGCCGGACCTCGCGCTGTGTTATAGTGATTTCCGGCATGGTCTTACCGCACCACGGTATAGTAGGTGGTACAGCGCCTTCGTCGTTCACATTCGAGTTAGAGGCAAAGAGACTGCCCAATAGATCGGCTTTCTCTTTTGCACTGTGGGCCAAGTCACCATCGGTCTTTCGCAGTGGTGGTAATGACGACTGGCAGAAGTTCCCCTCGGCAGCTTTAGCAAGCGACCAGAAAGCACGACTCCCAGAAGGATAGCTCGCAAGTCGCCCACCTATTTTGCCGATGAATTGGAATTTTGCTCTGGCAGTTGCTTTCTTACTGAACCTCGAGGCAGCATTTAATTTGCGTTTTAACTCAGAAATATTCGGATCCTTATTATTACGAGCCGTGGTCCAAGCCTCATACGCAGTTTGCTTAAGAATTTTAGCTTCTCTGCAAGGCCTATTAAACCACGGTCGTTTTTTGACGCCGGCAGCTACTCGCAGGTTAGGAATGAAACATTCCATACCAGCGAGGATTGTCTCAGTGACTGCGGCTGCGCAGACGTCAGGATCTTCTGAGCTATAGCAGATCTGCCTCCACGGGTACGATGCATAAAATTCTCGCAATCCATCCCAGTCTGCCGACTTATAATGCCACACACGACGCCAATTAGTTGGCCCAGAAGGATCGGGTTGTGTGCATGACAATCGAGTCCGGATAAGACAGTGGTCCGAGGAGCCAAGAGGCGCATCCACTGAGACGGAGTATCCATCCGGACGTGTAGTCAGCAGAAGGTCCAGTAAGGAGCTTGTATGGTCCTCTATATCTGGTATTCTCGTTGGAGAAAGTACCAGCTGAGAGAATCCATAGGTCAGAGCAAATTCATGAGCAGATATCCCTGCATAGTTATTGGTTCGAGAACTGAGCCACTCACGATGGTGGGCGTTAAAGTCTCCCAAAATAACTACTTCTGCTGTAGGATATTGCTCTAGAACTTTGTCAGTCGTCAAACTCAGGTGCGTGAAGAGTCGAGTTACGTCCGTGTCACCGCTATGAGACCTGTATAGGCACGCATAGATACGAGTGTGGCCCCCATGATCTACGCGCACCCACAATATCGACAGGTCCCTGTCTTCAAGGCTATGAAGTCGGCGACAGCAGATATCCTCCCGGACGAACATACATACACCGGCACGACTCAAAAAATTGTGCTCGAGTTTGTAGCCGGGATAACGAAGGTATGATGTGTCGGCCGGGCAGGATATCTGCGTCTCCGTTAGAAAAAGAATGGTTGGCTGCGCAGTCTCGAGATGGTGATGGACTGCGTTAAGATTTGCGTGAATACCCCTTATGTTGCAAAAATCTACATTATATGTGGATGGAGTAACCGCTGTCAAAACTCTTTTCTTTTTTCTGTGTAATATACTTTTGTCATATGATTATTTATTTAGTATACAGATATTAATGAATTATTTACTCTTACATATGAGTAAGATAGGCAGGAATATACGCTTCGTTAGCCGCCGTGTATAGCCAAATATCATTCGTTCGGATTGCGGCACCAATTATAAGGGGGCTGATTGGTATATACGAGAAGTCGACGCAAGGGCATTTAGTGTATTTTCGATCCCCAGCATATCCTTCCTGGGGCGGAATTTCCGAAGCGGTTGTGAAGGTAGCAAAGACATCTTTGCAACGTTGTCAGCGAAAATGTTTTCACCTTCGAGGAGCTTTCTTCAGTCTTCTGTAAAATTGAGGCAGTGCTCAACTTGAGGCCCCTCTGTCCGATTTCTCCGGACCCGAATGATTTGGAGTTGTTTACTCCTGGTCACTCAACCGCTTGACACGGTTTGAACTGCTGCAGCAGATGTCTCAGAGCTTTTGAAAAAGTTTTCTCTAAAGTATCTTCATCTCTTGCAGCAGCGAGTGCGTTGATCGGATAAGACTAAACCCCCAAAAGTGGGTGATCTTGTCCTGGTCAAAGAGATGAATATGCCACCTCTTCTCTGGAGGCATGGTCGCAGCCTTTGACTCTTCCCCGGCTCAGATGGCTTTCCTCGCGGTTCTAAGGTATTGCAAATTATGAAGATGAATTCCCTGCCGATGGCGTGCGATGCGATGGTAGAAAGGGGCCATGGGCTTCATTTTGAGGTAATTCCTCAGAACAATTCCATTATACAAGCGGTAGAACACACACATACGGTTCGATACGGCTAGTGTTTTTTGAATCGTCGACGATTCTCACAGCCCGTGTTTGAACCGAGTCAAAAGTTATTACGTTATAGCTTAAATGTTCATATAAAAATTATGTCTGAGGTATTATTAGTGAGTCAAATCATTTTGTCGTAAAGCACCATCAACAAGTCACAAGCAATTGCGATTCTTTAAAAGTATTACGCTAATTAGCTTGGTGATTACACTAATGACAAGGACTAAGATGCTTAGAGGCGTTCACTTTCAGTATGCACAAAAAAAGGGTGTAAAAATACATACCAAAAACATACATCGAAGATTTACAAGTAGCTAATAACTGATTGCATTTTTTTAACCCTTAAGTAGTATGACTAATAGTAAGTTATTCTATGAGGTATCATGGCATAATTCAAATCTAGTCTACTTCCGCCCATCATTTCTTATCAGCATTTGGCGTCTATTTCTTTATTAAACTCAATAATTTTTTGTCAGTCCTCAAAATGATTGCGTTACACGTTGCCAGGCCCACAATTCGTTTTTTTATATACCAGAATCTCTGCTAGGATTATTAGCACTCCCGCCGTTACCTTGAACGCTATCATGGACTGCTTCCTGAGAGTGGCAGTGGGTTCGGTGTTTAACACATATAAGGGGTTTTCTCAATAATCGCCACGGTTGTCATGAGCGTTTGTGATCGCAGGTTGTTGTTAAAAGTACCTACTCAGAAGAATGATGTTTGCCATCATCTGATATATCTCTTGCGATTCCCTCTGGAGGATCCTAATACTAATTTCACTCTGCCGTAACAACTTGAGTAAAAATCGTTATTTTTTTAATGAAACATCTGTCAAATTTTTATAATGCATGAAGAAATCGATACTTACGATTTTTGGACTATCGATATAAATGTAAATACTCGCATTAGATCTAAGTAGGTATTAAACTAATCAAAAACCGAAGAATATTCCGAAAAACAATATCAGGACGAGTGGTAGGAAGAACAAAGACAGAAACAAGTGAAGGAAGCTAATAAAGATTCTGACAGGTATTATCAGATAAACAAAAAAACTTTTTAGAAAAAAAAAACTGACTTCAAAAAGATGCACCAAAAGGTAAAAATAATTAGTTATTTCCAAAAATCTGATCTGAATTACAGTTTGAAGTTGGTGTCATGCAAGTGAAGTGTGTCATAACTGTAAGGTACATAAACACCAATGACAGAATGTTATTCAGATCATATTTGTGGAAATAAGTAATTTATTTTTACCTTTTAGTGCATCTTTTTGAAGCCAGTTGCTTTTTTTTACATTTGAGTGACAAATTGCTTTTTTCGTACACTGAAAACATGCATACTCGTAAGAAATAATAATACAACCATTAACATAAAAAGCGTTCACCAGCTGCAAATTAACACCAATGTATTTTTTGACCAGAAGTTTAAGTTTTTAATTTACTACATTAATATGAAACTACCTCAAAAGTATACCCTTTTAAATAAAAAAAGAATTTTGCAAATCCGTCTATATATGATTGAGTTATGCCCGAACATACGTTAATATATACATATATATATAAACATCCGAATTGAGAACCTCCTCCTTTTTTGAAGTCGGTTAAAAAGCTAACATAGCTTAGTATATAGTACACATAAGACAACATAACTAAACTCTGCCAATAAAAGTTTAACGGAAATCGCCACTTTAGAAGTCTATAAAAGAAAACTTTACTTCTTTATGGATATGGTAATATTTCTTCCGTTTTTTTCGTTCAAATCACCTTATTTATTACCTCATTAAGATTTTGTTTAATACAATTTAATTTGACATTAAGTCTAAAAATTGCTACGTATTTGTTGATGCACCAATAAAACTGGAACTGCGGTTAATTTCTTACATCTCCTTGTATACTACTTAAGAGATAAGTAATTGAGTCGACCTTCGGTACTTTAGACTATTTGTAACCATTTCCTGATTGTAAACATTAAGTACACTTTTTATTTTAATTATAAACACTCTTAAAAACATTATTACTTAGTTAGTGATTATAATTAAAATAATGAGATTTTTAAAATTAAATTAGAGACAATGGCGATTATATAATTTAAAGTAAAGAGTTATAAACATTTATAATCATGTTTTTCATTCATGAAAAAAAAACAACCTTAAACAAATTTTAGAGTCACTCAGCGAGCTATGGAAAGAGATATGCTTAGTGTTTCTTTGCGCGATAAAATCCGAAACGAGGAAATTTGCCACATCGCTCGTCTAACTAATAACCGTTGTGGTAGAAAAGTTCTCACAAGGCAACCACGGATCGGAAGACGTAGCGAGGAGACATGTGGGGATGTGTTCTGGCTGAAATGTATGAATTTAGAACGAACGAGAACATTAATTACCGTAAATATTTGTTATTATTAATTATTTAAAAAAAGTATCCTCAACAATATGTTGGATAATCATTCACTGAATTTCAAAATTAAAGGTTTCAAACACCTGAAGAACATTAGTACTTTTCCGATATCCATGTAAACTAAGTCAAGGCATAAAAAACACAGACCCATAAAATCAACAAAAAAAACTATAAACACTTGCTGCCTCTTTAGGAAATAATAAATCATTGTTCACGATGACCAGTACTCATTAACTTAATTCGCTTTCAACATTAAATTGTTGACGTAAATCACCTTGACCCTCCGTTTCCTATCAAGCCAGCTGCCTTCATGTGCGTCTAATCAATATGTACATATAATACGACTACGTGACAAAGACAAACACAGTTCATTGTACACTGTAAAGTCAATACATTTTAATTTAGATGGATGCGACACTATAATATGGTTCCGTATGGAACAATCACAGTCGGTGGTGGCCGAGGGGTTTAAATTTCACTTCACGCCCCGAGTGGCGGAGGTTCGAACCCCGGGGTCGGCGTGTGGCGTAGTCTTTTCTTAATTTCTCAAGTACACTGATTAATTTATTCACACCACTGGCTTTTCGGTGAAGGAAAACATCGTGAGGAAACCTGCATACGTCAAGAAAAAAAATGACGTATGGGAAGTCGCTCGCTTAAGAGGGTAGGCCGTGCCCCAGCAGTGGGGACGTATGAAGGCTGGCAAGAATGGAACAATTTATATCAACTGAATTGATTAATAAACAAGAACAACCAGCTGTCATCTAAAGATTGACATTAATTTAGAGGTTAACAACAGTTTCAAATGATTGATTATATTCAATAACGAACCTAGTAATTATTACTGAATTCAGGATAGACTATGTTTGTTTTAAGATTTTTATATCGAACAATAAATGTAGACAATACTTTGTTAATATGGTTGGTCTGTGGATTGGTCTTGTTTTACGTCAGCCTCGAAGAAAATACCCGTATCGTGACATTGTATAATCTGTGACCGTGATAACTTTGTTAAATATTTGGTATGTTCTAGGTGCACTTGTTATTTTCTTTTTAGTTCTTAATGTTTTTGCAGTCGGTTTTTTTATTTAATTATATATTTTTAATTACAGCTTTTTAGTTCCAGTTTTTTTTTTTACTTTTTTTTGACTCACACTTGACTATTTTAATGTAAGTGTTATATACAGTATATTACAGAACATTTAACATGTCTACATAGGTGCGCCTTGCTTTAGAGGTTATAATAAATAAATTAAAATTTTTTGAAGAGCAAGATTTCTCCGGAACCACTGAGTAGATCTGATTAAAATTTAATGAATTTGTTCTTTACATGAAAAAAAAGAGATTCCAAGTTCTATTTCACCGAAATATTTTGCATTCAGTCAAGAAATCTAACCATTTTGGAAATATTTTGTTCACAGAAACCAATTTTAATTCCTATAAAAAATAAAGTCAGTTAGTCAAAACAAATAAAATACCTGCTTTAAATTATCAAACATTTTCGTTGAAATTAATCAGCTAGTATAGCTTTGAACGATTTTTTTCGTTTTAGTAAATAGGTACTTGCATTTTTTTAACTGAATGAACCTCATCACTGTCTGTCATAGATTTTGTGTTATTAGGGTTCCGTACCTGAAAGGTAATTAGGAACCCTATTACTAAGGCTTCGCTGTCCGTCCGTCCGTCCGTCCGTCTGTCACCAGGCTGTATTTCATGAACCGTTATAGTTAGACAGTTGAAATTTTCACAGAAGATGTATTTCTCTTGCCGCTATAACAACGAATACTAAAAAACAGAAAAAAAAATTATTTAAGGGGCTCCCATACAACATTCGTGATTTTTTTGCTCGTTTTTGTAGTTAATGGTACGGCACCCTTCGTGCGCGAGTCCGACTCACACTTGGCCGTTTTTTTTTTAATTTCAAATAATTGTTTAATGTACCGTACATTAGTGCGTCAGTTTATGCAAGAAACAAATAATTAATTATTATGTGAGAATTAAAAAGCTCGTGGCCCAGTCGCATTCGTCTGTCTGAAACGATAAGTGAAGTTAAGCAACGTCGAGCGTAGTCAGTAATTGGATGAGTGACCGCTTAGCAGCACACTTTTTTTCTTTCGTGTTTGTCGTGCCTTATTACGTTTAATAGTCGTAACAATTATAACAAAACATTACGCTGTATAATCAGCTGAAACTGACCGCCAGTTTGCACTAAGGCAGTACTGTAGACTGACTCATATATGGCCAAAGCCTCCAGAAAGAAGAAGCTTATAAGAAAACTTTATTTCATAATGCTTAACTTGACAGGTCGTAAGTATGGACCGAAACAAAATATAATGTTTTTAATTTAAGGGCCGCCGTAGTCAAGTTAAGAGCACTATTCTCTTGTGTTAACTAAAATTTTCTTTTTCCGATAACACACGAAGTTCTACGCCCAAGAAAACAAAGTGTTCCTAATAAAGAAGCGTATTTTTCTTCAATGAATTAAATATTCTCTCAAACTGAAACCAATTAATTAAAATTATATATAATATTAATTTCATTACAGGACTTTACAAAAAAAAAAACCGAAACTTTTGTCTAATTGGCGAAAAACTTTAAGGGCAACGTCAACGCAATTGCTTGCAAACGAAAATGTCTAAAAGTGGATACCCAAGTTTCTGGCTGATAGTACCTACTACTATTCTTATCATAAATTATTATTTATCTCTCTCTTATATATACCACAGAATAATTTTAATAACAAAAGTAATGTAGCTGTGTTCTACTACAGACTCAGTATATCTATATAAGGAGCCATTGTTAGAACCAGTCCATTATCATTAATATTTCAAAATTACATTTACATTGTGCTCTAATCTGTGACTGCGGTGTTACATCAACTGTATAATAATGAGCTTGTTTACTATTTGTTATACATTGACATGATAAACGAAAACCACTTCTTAAAGCGCAGTACTTACCTAACTAACGCCGCCATAAGATATTCTTTATTACCTATTTGTACAAAACATATTTCAAAAATGTTACAAATTAACTATATAGAACTAGTTATAGGCTATATTTAGAAGGTTATACATCGTTTCTAGAATGTAACTGTGAGATGTAGATAGCGTTTTTGCAAAAAGTGGCCGTTTTTAGAAGAAACGCTACCTACAACTCACAGATACATTCCAGATACAATCCACAAAGTTTTAAAAATAGCTTATAAGTAACTAGGTTTAAATAATTGATTTGTAACATTTTTAAAAAATGTTTCGTAAAAAGCGGAAATAAGGAATATCTTTTGGCGGCGCTAGTTGGGTAGGTACTGCGCCTTAAGTATTGGTTTTCGTAGTCTACCTAAGTACTGCGCCTTAAGGCCATAAGTATAGAAAAAAAAAGGTAAAGATGAGCACATACTTACACTAGTGATAATTATAAGTGCCTATTCGTCTGAAGACTCCTTTTGACTTTTCTGTTTATTTGTTGGGTGTTATCGGTACAAAAAGAAAAAATGCTATCACGACGCTTATTCCCGAAGGGGTGGACAGAGATTTTGTATGCCCGAACATAACATACATACGTGATAGGTGGTGAGCCTATTGCCGTACCGGGCACAAAGCAGAGTCGAAACAACTTTACAATAATAAATTCCAATTTACTTGTGTTTTACCGGAAATTCAAGTAATACTTTGCTCTACAATAGACTAAAATCACTGACAGACATTTGTTCACTATACTTTAAAATTTAATTTAATTCATGCAAATCTAAAAAATATTCTGGGAACCTTTTAACAAAATATTACATCATTCAGTCATAATAATAAAATTGTAACAACGTTTAAAATTTACACTATTTGTAAGAAAACTTCTAGTAAACAAAATACAGTTTTAAAAAGTAAATGTTTTTTGTTATTTTTCATAATAATTCATTTTCAAAGTGTGCTTCGCGCACATTAACACGTGCAAATCGGAAATTTGTATGGTTTGCATTTACCGATAACACTCTCAAAATTAAACCTTCGCAAGACATGTATGTATGTATGTATGTTTCTTCAATGTCTTACTGTATATTCTTACTTATTACGCACACACAAGATAGTAACATATTCAAATACAATTTAATAAGTATAACACAAAAAAAGCAAGCGTTTGCAAATTTAATTTTTTAAAATTTGCGCATGCATTAGTTAGAAAGCCAAATACAATAATCACATGACACTTAAACGATTAGTATGTATTTATCATATTTTTTAAATCAATCAGTGTCTAACACTTTTCCGCTTTTGTAATATTAAGATTATGCTCTACTCTGCCCCTTAATAGAGTTATTTTTACTTATGCAATCTTATCTGATTAAAGTTAAGTATCTCTAAAATTAGAAGTACATATATATATCTTTTAGTAGTATGAAGCATCAAATGAATATCTTATGAGGATGTAGAATAAGCTTTAAATATCGTTAATCGATCCTATTTTAATTATCTTATTTTACAATTATATTATCTTTGATTATTAAGAATGATGGGCAACGTATTTGGTGTCAGATGCCTACATGGTAGATATTTATTTAACCTTGAAAACAATACACGAAAATACTACTTATTTGTAATAGCTGCTATCTGTGTTATTCGGCGATCCTAGTATTTGTTGCTATAATATAAAAAGTAACTCTAAACTTTGTTATTTTAAAATGTATTCAAATTCTGTTGACTTGACGCCCATTTTGCCTATCATTCTTTAATTATGTAATTTGTGATAGACGATGTACTCTTATATGTGTAACTTGATTTTATTTCCAGTTTTTTTTGTATAGGATATACATTATCGTTAAGTTAAAAGTAAAAATGCGTGTAGTTAGAAAAGCCACATGTTTTTTACAAGCAGTAGACGCATTGAATGTACTCTACGCGCGCAAAAATTTATGCTTTTTATGTACAATATGGCGGCACTTCCGATGCAAATTTAACGCATTATCTTATGTTTGGGAGTTAGAGCAGTGAATATGCTGTCAACATGGTGTTTGCCATTTTGTTTGATTTCATTTGGTGAATAGAATGATCTCCATGTGATGTCATACATAGCAAAGCCATATCTTGTCATCAAACTGTAAATTGCTAAACTAATTTTAAAAATCATAATATTCTAAATACCTTTAAACTTATTCAACATGCCTGACATGATGCCTCGGGAGCAACGATTAACTAGAAAAGAATGGAAAAAACATTCATCAAAGTATAGGCAAAAACAACAACTTATGAAAAGTAATACTCGTAATTTTGTACGCCAAAATACACCTCCAAGTACTGACGATGAAGCACAACCAGTAGTTGGTGAACTAATAAGGCCCATTGTGAACGAAGATCAAAGAGCAAATGAAGCAAAAAAAGAAGTGAAAGACAGAGAAAGTTCAGAAATAAGCAACTTAAAAAGATGAAAGCAAAAGTTTCAAAACTAAAATCAAAACTGAACAATCAGCGTCAAAAATATAGAAGAGTAAAAAGGCAGTTGAAGAAAGTTGTAAAGTCTGTAGAAAAATCTCCGAAAACCAGAATTGTTTCTCTCATATCACTGCCATCAAACATTCAAAAGATTCACTTTCTCAGCGATGGTCCTGTAACGCAATATAGGAACAAATCTATGTTTTATGTATTGGGCTGTAAACTGCAAGACATGTACCCTAACATTGTGGGATTCCTGGAACTTTCATTAAGCCGGACACGGGAAGGGGGCACCCGATGGTGTAGGAGCCACATGCAAGCGAACAGCTGATCAAGTGATTGCTTTAGGAGGTGATATAACTAACTTGACGGAGTTTGCTTCTGTTATCCGCGAGAGATGTCCAGGTATAAAAGTGACGGTGATTGAAGGCTATGATAATGAGCAGATGAACACCTTGATTAATGACAAGTCGTCTGAAATGATCGCCTTTAAGGGGACGCTCTTGGTGCATCAGGTGACCGGCTCAGCTTACATTCCCAATCATCTTACAATGAAGTCACTAAGTTGTTTTTGCGACGCTGACGTGTGCAATCATTATAAGCTAGGATCAATTCATTATCAGACAAAGATGGTGGCTGAACATGGTACACGTATAAATGTTTCTACCGTATTTACAGACTCTGAAGATGATGATATACCACTATCCACTTACGTGAGAGACATGGATAACCATTCCAAATCGGATAGCAATATAGATTGTTATCCGATGGTAACAACACCAGGAACTAGCGGTTATTCACAACGAAGTCCTTATAGCATTGGTGATTATGTATTGGTAAAATATATAACAAGGAATATAGAATATCGGTATGCAGCACTCTGCTCTTCTGTTGATGATGAAGAAGGTGAATTGAGAGTAACATTCTTCAAAAATTGTACACAGAAAGCCACTCTATTTCAATTGAATGAAAAAGATGTAGCAGATGTTCCGATGGACCAAGTAGTTAAACAATTACCTGTACCAAATAATAGAGTGTTTTACCAATTTGAAGAGCAGATTGATGTTTTTGAAAAGTGATATTTAGTGTTAAACTATTTAGAAGCATTATTTTTATTTTTTGTTGAGAAAGAGATCTCATTTCTATTATTTGCCTATAAGGCATAGGTTATATTATTATTATCATAATATACATGTCAGAAGGCTGTTAGAAAAACTGTGATAGTATTACTTGGTAACTATTTTTATGTTAATTTAAGGCAGAGAGAGTCATATTTCTGTTTCAATTGTTTGTTAATTACTTGGAAAAGTTATATTATTAAGTTAAACTACCTCAATATAGAAAAGTTAAGTAAAACAAAGGTTAATTAAAGGCTGCTTAAGATTAAAAGTGAGAAAGGAGAGACTGGTACCATTAGTTTCTAAGAGATTTCTAATAATTCTTAATAAAAAGTTTGCATATCCTATGAAGTTGTGTGTTTTATCAGTTCTTTGTCACCCCCGTCAGTCCCCTGGCAGTCAAATTTGGAAAAATCGGAATATCTCCGCATTTACTTGAAAAAGTGACTGGCCCACTCACGGGCAATATATTCATTAGATTAGCTATCTTAATAACCCAAAATTGTAAGAATTTGATTAAAAAACTATCATAAACAAAATATCCCAACAAGTTAACCAACTTTTGTACATTCACCCATATATATTTTTAAAATGGTCTCTTCAGGGTCTTTATTATGAAACCCCACTCAAGGGTTTCGAAAAAAAAATATTTAGCCCGCACGCTAAAGCGCGTAAAATCCGCCATTTTATTTTACGTCACCTATCTAGGAACACTTGGACTATCAAGACAAATCTAACGATACCTTAATAATAGATATCTATCCAGCCGTTTGGAAGATACGAGGTATTAAAGAAATATACATACATACAAGATACGCGGGAAAAACACAACCCTTCCTTGGCAGTTGGGTAATAAAACATTTAAATATGGTGGAAACAAGTCGGTTCCACTATTTGCCGCTGTTATTGTATGACGTGTTTCTACTAAAAAGGTCATCGATGGTTATGGTTAAAATATACAGAACAAGGCAACAAACAATTATTTTCTGTGAAAACAATTTATAACAAGTTTTAGGTATTTTTTTTATAGAATTACAATTTCACCATCGCAAATAACCTGCAACGCTATTAATTTTAGAATTAACATTAATTAAATAGCGACAGTCATATCTAAAATTATTTCTATGAAAGAAGTAGGATAGGTATTATATTATAATAGATTATATGACCAAACGAAGTTCCAAGTGGTTTTCGATCGATATTACCTATATTACTCGCTTCCATAATAATATTAAGACCAATGGACATCATCGACGGCTCCACTCAGCGTTTTTATATTTTTTTTTTTTTCAATTATTCAAGTTCAAACTTTTCTTCTCATTTATATTTGTAGCAACAAATTTCAGTGATGTACTGATTTAAGATTCAGTTGTAAGCTTGATTAAGTGTTTGATGTTCCCCGTTTGGCAGTTTTTCTAATTATTATACGTTTTTTATTCTAAACTAAGTAGTTCTTTTTACTTCGTTTTCTATTAAAAACTAAAAAAGTAGAAAAAGTAACAAACGGCAAGCATCGATTTCATCAGACATCAAAGCGGACATTTAAATAAAGGTATTTTTGAAATCTGCAGCAATTATTAAATTGGGAAACTACGAATTCGAAAAATTGAAAAATGTTTGTGAAAACTCAGCGTCGAGCTGTGCATGTCAAGTCCAAGAAACGCTCTCATAATTGATGCGTGTATGGAGGTTTAGATGACCAAAGGGACGAAAAGCGGTTTTGGTGAAATTATATCCTAAGTCAGTCTGTGATAAAAAAAACAATTGACACGCGATTTTCCACCAAAGTTTTTTTTAGAGGATACGCTTCGTATCGCCTCGCAGCGTGTTTCACACAAACGAATTTCCTACTTTTTTTGGGCATTTACTGATCAAATACTATAAAATTTTGTAAGTATGATCTCAAGCTGAATATCTATGTCTGTGGTTTTCCAAATTCCTAAAAAAATTTTATTAACTTTTAAACTTATTCTAGATTGTATGAAAAACTAGAATCCTTCATAGCTTTTAAACTTTATAATTTAATAGAAAACTGACATACTGCAGAACAACATATTTAATCCTAGAGCACGTCTTCAAAATTTCATGGTGCTAGATTGTAAGTGTCAAAAATAAGTGGGAATTTCGTTTGTATGAAGCACGCTGAGAGACACCACGAATCGTATTCTCTTAATCAATGATTGAATTTTTAATGTTTAAAAATATAACATCTGAAATTAAAACATTTATGAGCGCGCAGGAGTGCAGAACTTTCAGTGTGCCTTACGTACCTACTACTGCAAAATTTTATGTCGAAAACATGTTGTTGGATTGAAAAACAGCCGCCACTGACGGATACACATGAACGCCTTATATTACCGAAAGTGTTTCTTTTTACCATTTAACCCTATTATATTAATATTTTGTCTGGTAACAATTACTATAATCTTTATTACATACGCTATGATATGCATGCAGACATATTTCGCTATCACCTTTCCAGCTAATGTTCCCGAAAATAATAAACTTAGTTACCTATTGAATTCCTAATCTTTGATGTATATTCCGGCCACATTCAGTAGAGCACACGTGCTCAGAATAACTACTTTCATGATATAAATAAAATTAAATACTGTGCTTGGTAGTCTCTTCCGACGGAAAATTGGTCACGTGACTGACACGATAATACGTCATCGAGAGAGAGCTGAATTTGCAACTCAAACGCATTATATATTTTATATATAGGTAAATACTTTTTGGACATTACACACAGCGCCATCTGGTCCCAAACTAAGCAAAGCTTGTGCTATGGATACTTGACAATATCAATGTCACTCATACTTATACAAATGTGATGGCCTAGAGTTGCTTTCTGCCATTATCAAAGCTGCCAGCAACGCAGTCATTACAGACCGCGGTAGTAATCTACATCAATATTATAAAGAGGAAAGATTTGTATTTTTGTATGTTTGTAACGAATAATCACAAAAACTACTGAACCGCTTTCAAAAATTCTCTCACCATTAGAATGCTACATTATCCTTGAATAACATAAGCTATATTTATTACTAGGAAAAGTTAGGGATCTCTACTATAAAAGTTCAATAATGTAACCCAAGGTGTAAAAAAAATTGCCATAAAATGTCATTCATCGCATGCGCCGCGGAAACTATTGATGATAGAACAAAAAAATGTTCTACAATATTAAAGAACATATTAATATCTATAAAAAACTTTACAATACCATATATAAAACCATTCTAGTTATGTCACTATAACTACTTTATTACTTTTAAAAAATTGATAAAAATGCCGACCAAAATCAGACCATGTTATGTTCATCCTTATGAAAATAAATCATTTGTATTTAAGACTGTTTTAGTATACCTGTAGATTACTTTTTGAATTATTGAAAACGGATAATCCATTCAAAAGATATTACGAATTTAAAAATGTCAATCTAAAAATACACGGTGTAATCGGCTCATACGCGCGGGTGGTTCCTTGTTCCGTCCTTACGCAGCGGAGGCAACCGACGTTGAATATTTTGACTTTCTTCAAGGAAAAAAAACTTTGTGAATAAAAATAGGTTAATGGATAAAAGCATAAATTTTAATTTCTTATGTCATGCAAAAAGATACATTTACTAATTCCAAATTGTTTAAAAAGTAAAAGTCCATCTGTGCGAAGCCAGGATGGGCCGCTAGTTTATAACATTATTATAAATATGAACGTAAAAAATTCAGTTATCGATATAGGATTTCAACGGCAACTCCTCAATTATAGACAAAACCGACTCACACTCGACGTTTTCAGCTTGCCTTTCATGTTTTGCTTCCCCTGGACTCAAATTATCCCCATGCTAAATTTCATCTTAATTGGAACAGCAGTTAAAGCGTGAAGAGGTTACGAACAGACAGACTGACAGAGTAACTTTTGCATTTATATATTTTTTTGGAGTTTACTCCTTAAGAATCGATTTGCATATATAAGGAGCCCGGTATGAGAAAAATGTGAGGAGTAAAATCTATCGATGAATGACCTCGTTACGTTTTTGGTGCGCATCCTATGTCGCGCAACTTTCTAATTTGGTTGTGAGTGTAGGGTATAGGGACATGTGCATAGGGTATACTGCAAAGCGACTATACCTATATGTTATTGGGTTTGTTTATTTCTATTAGTGTCGACATTTTTATATTGCTGTTTTTATTATAAATATCAATAATTAATATTGTTATTGTGAAGTTTTAATCGTTATCATTGTGTTCCGCTAAAGTGAACTGAAGGTATTTTCAAATAACTATGGCAGAAAGAGGTGTAGATGATATTGCCGGAACATCTAAAAAACACGTGGCTGCAAGGTACGTTGCAATTCATGTATTATATGTATGAGCATGTGCAATTTGTATTTATTAAATATTTTAATAATTATCGAGCGCTCCACATAAAATAGAAAATTTCTAACCTAACCAAAAATAATTTTTTTGTCGATGTCTATAAATTCTTCCACGTTATTATGATTTATTTTATAAATAATTTTTGAATATTAACAATTGTAGTCAATAATTCGATAATATTATCAGAAAAATCGACAATATTTTTTCATTATAATAATGTTTTTATAAAATTTTCTTTTGAAAGGTTATTTTTTAGCTTATTTAAATAATTTTCATGTACTATTTATTATTGTACGTAAAAGATTTAGTGACATAATTATCTTTTTATTTCCATTTTTGTTAATTATTGAGATAATATTATATTTTTAATAAAAAATTAATTATAATAATTTAAAAAAAATGTTTATGAAAACCTTTTTTTATCAATTTTCTTTTTAAAGTTAATTAAAATTTTTATAATTATGCATTTATAAATTTTCTAATTTTTTTTTATATTTTTTTACTAGGAAAAAATCTAAACCTCCAAAAACTCCAGCCGAGAGACAGCGAGCTTACCGATTAAAAAAAAATTAATGAAGGAAGCCCAAAATATTCTGGCAATCAACCAACCCTCAGGGTCCGTCGCACCCGTGCACATCTGAAATTGACTATTGTAAAAAGTTTAATGTAAAATATTTCGTCGATTAGTTATAATAAATGTATATGAAATGAATAAATATATATTTATATATGTATAGTAGACTCCAGTCGTGCGTCGGAGCTGACACACACAATTTTTTTCTGACTGACTATGCAGTTGGCTCCCGAAGTCGTGGCGACAAAGCTTCCTGGTCCCGTTTTACAAAAACAAGGAAGATGTCAGCGATTGTGGAAACTATAGAGGAATCAAGTTAACCTCACACACGCTAAAACTGCGGGAGAGAATTTTGAACAACCGCTTTCAAAACCAAATAGCAATATCACAGAATCAATTTGGATTTACCCCCTCAAAATCCACTACTGATGCTATACAAACACTTAGGATTGTCATGGAAAAGCACCGAGTCAACAGGGAGGTCCTGCACATCCTTTTTATCGACCTTAAAAAAGCGTTTGACCGAGTGCCTCGTAAGTTAGTCTGGCAAGCCTTGCGAGCCCAGGGAATCCCGGAACATTACATTTTCCTGGTACATGTATAAAGACATCAGCACACAAGTGAAAAGCGTGGCGGGAGTAAGCAAACCCTTCGAAGTTAAAGTTTGCGTCCATCAAGGATCGGCATTCAGTCCACTCCTGTTTAACCTTGTCATGGATTATCTGACAAGAAAGATTCAGTACCCTCTTCCTTGGTGCCTGTTGTATGCAGACGACATCGTCCTCATCGATAAATGCAAACATCAACTGCAAAAGACTCTTGATCTTTGGAGGCAGGCGCTGGAAGATAATGGCCTACGTATCAGCCGAAGCAAAACAGAATACTTTAAGTGTAATTACAGTGATGACACTTCCAACGACAACAGTCTTTACATCGATGGAGAACCCTTGCCAAATCAATTTAAGTGCCTTGAGTCAATGCTAACGGCTGATGCAAACATAGACAAAGACGTCACACATAGAGTCAACACTGCCTGGATGCGCTGGAGAGCCCTAACCGGCGTCCTTTGTGACCCAAAGATGCCGATTAAAACTGGTAAGGTATAGAAAACCGCTATCAGGTCTGCGATGACGTATGGTGCTGAATACTGGGCCATCAAAAAAACACACGAGCAACAGCTACATGGCCGGCCGGTGTTAGGAGACTTGACAAAATACGCAACGAACACATCCGCGGAAGCTTCAAAGTAGCACCGGTCACTGAGAAGTTAACTGAAAGTCGCCTAAGATGAAATGGGCATGTAATGAGACGCAGCGATGACCATGTAGTAAAATTGGAATTTAACCTCCCTAGCAATATCAAAGGACTTGGAGCGCGCCCAGTTGAATCCCACGAAAACTCAGGACAGAAAGACCTGGAGCTCCAGAACGAGGAGAGCCGACCCCAAGTAAAGGGAAGAGGCAAAAACAAAGAAGAAGATATACTTAAATATGTTCCTTTTGATGCATGTAATAAGGTGAACAACGTAGTATTAAGTATTTGCTTATAAATAGGCAAATCCAAAACCTAGTCACATCGCACGTTGCTTATTACCTTGATTATTATATAAATTTAATACATATATACATACATACATATGTGTTTATAAAGTTGTTGCTTATATTCTGTAGTGACTTCAAAGGCCACAGTTGTATTGTGTGAACTTCCTCATGAATGTTTACAAATGTCATTAAAACAGTAAAACGTTAGTCCACAAGACGTGTACCCGTGCTATTCATTCTCAACGCATTTGTTTGATTTCTTCATTTGCATTCATTAAACGAACATGTTTCTTTAACTTAAACTAAACATCTGCTAAACAACGCTATTTTTTAAATACTCGGTTATGTTTTTATATAGCGCTAGGGTGGGAAAAAACCTTACGGTTCACCTTATGTTAAATGGGTCACCATAGCCGATGGACTCTTACAACTCTGGAGCTAACGTGTTTTAACAAGCCTTTATATTTTGGCCAATAGTTGGAGTCTGAAATGGGCCTTTCATCCGAATTCAAGACTTTACTATTCATTTCGAACATAAGGAAAGTAAACACAAGGCAATTATGAAAAAGAACTTACTATTATTTTACTTTTCAGTCCTAATATGAAAAAAGTAAAACAAAAGCCCAATATGAAAAAGGTTTTCCTTAACAGCTTGAGCCTCTTTTCTAATTAAATCAGACATTAACTCTTTGTATGCTTCAGTAGTGTAATATATCTTTGTACACTGGTCAAAACGGCACGCTTTTGCAAGGGTATGCCATAGCCATAAGAAGGAGTGGTGCCTTTTTGTGTTTAATTTTTCTAAATTCATTTAGTGTGTTTCACCTGTTTCAATGTGTATATTTTAGCAATGTTTTACGAAAACGTGTTAAGAATTGTGCACCGAAGGCTCATGAATAGTGAATTATAAAGAAATAAGCAGGACATGACGCGCAATTTCTGAAGGATCCACACCAAACTCCCGCCCTATCTTGGGACATAAAAACAAGGACGCGCGATGACATTGCGATACCACAAGATAATATACATTGACTCTGGCAATGGCAAATGCATTAATGGTCTGCTAGGACCGTGCGAGCCGATAATAATATTAAAAAAAAGGTGCAAATTCTAAGGAAGTAATAAAATAAGGTCATCAAGCGAATCTGAAATGCATTTAATATATATTTTATGAAATAAGAATCAAGAGAATATCACTCTTATTTTACTAAACAATTTGAATTGTAAATGAATGAATGAAGTGTAATTTTTTTTTTCTGTTTTAATAGCCAAATTATTGTAATATTAGCAAAACCACCTTATCAAGGTTTGAACATAAAGTGCACACAGTACTATAGCAAAATCAATCAAATTCTTGCAAACTTAACTCGTTTGGGTATATCATCAATTTCAAATTTGTACTTAATTTCCTTCACTAAATGAATTAAAAAAAACGAGTTGCACTCCGGGAGTGCCGGCAGAAGTGAAAACCTTTACACACGATTCGCGCTTAACACTCATTGTCACAAGACATGTCTTTGACATTGTCAAGAAATAATAATGTTTGTTTATTTACTTTTTTGACGTAGTATATTTGACATCGAAATCTGTCATAGAATTAAAATTCCATATCCAACCTCCCTGTACTACTCATAATCGCGAATACTAAAAATAAAATTATAATAGGCGTGGCATTACGGTTTCCGTCTTACGAATTTCCACGATTAGGACACGTGACCTGACGCGAGTTTATAATTTTTTACCCATACCAAAAAAAGTGCACAACGCCGCTAAAGAAGTTTTCACTTCAAAAATTAAACAGAAAAAAAACACCACACCTTCTGAAGAGAATACGTTTCGGAGCGCCTCTCAGCATGCTTCATACAAACGAATTTCTCACTTATTTTTGACACTTGCTGATCAAACATCACGAAACGAAAAAAAAAAACATGTTCTGATAATAAATATCTAGGTCTGCAGTGTGATAGTTTTCTATTAAATTTATATTTCAAAATTCTAATTTTTTTATACAAACGGTTTCAAAAGATATTTCTAGTAAAAAAAAAGTTTTACAAGATTTTGAAAAACCACAGACATAGGTGTTCGGCTTGGGATTATGACTAAGAAATTTCACAGTGATTGATCAGTAAATGACAAAAACAAATAAGAAATTCGTTTCAAGCCCGCTTCGAGGCGCCGCGAATCTTATCCTCTTAAGATGCGCGCCAAAACTTAGATTTGCACTTATGATGCTTTCCCGCCTTTTTTTCTTTTTTTTACACCTATAGTAGAATTAAAAGAAGACGTCTCAGCCTACGGGAAGAAATCCTATAGATCTTAAGTACAGGGAATTTATCAGAAATTAAGTATTGACTTGCAATTAAAAGAACCTACATAATGAATGAGAAACAACAAAATTTACTACCTATCTGCATAGGCAAACACCATCTAAACATTGCGTAAAAGGTTTTTTTTGTATTCAATAAAGACAGGTGCATTGAATAAAAAATTAACAAAAACTTAGCTTAAATTAATTTACGCGTGAGTTTGTTTACGAAAATTGAAAAAAAAGGAAACCTGCATAAAGACAACTAACTTATGATAGGATTAGGTAACTACCTATGTAAAAACGTGTACTTATAATGGAAAGAACATAGTGGTTACACCACACATACTGTTCAATGCTTTTCCACAATATCAAAGCTAGTTTCCTGTTTCTCATACTTAATATATTACGGTATACTTAATACCGAACATTCACTTCATACGTTAGTTTGATAATATGTATGTCGGCGGCCGATCGTAAAATCCGGCAGATCACGAAATTCCTAGGCAGATCGTAAAGTATCGAAACGAAAGGAACAGAAATCACACTGTATAAGTCATGTTTGATAGGTTAGGTTCAGCTTCATTATAATACTAACAACGAACTTAAAATTTCTAGCATATCGAATATTTAGTACATATTTGTTTACCTACACAGTACACAGTCATATTACCAATTAGCACTAAACGCGCTCAAATAAAACTAAAAACACTTTATATACTCACGACATTAATTTATAACTCGAATCTTAACTGGATTTTATAATAAAAGTAGGTAATGTTTATTGTTTCGATTCTATAAGTAACTCTACAGATTAATTTATGCAAATCACCATGTTGTAGTGATGCACGTTCGAAAGCATAATTAAATTTTTAGACTTAAATTGTTAATATTTCTTTTTATTGCATAACTACAAAAAAAAAACACAAATATCAATATTTATGTAAAATAAAGATATTTTTTTTCAGAAATATGTTTAAATTCATTTCAATACATTATAAATGTTAAAGCCGCTTATGCGTTAAATGGTATTAAAAATAATCATTAGTTCGGAACGTGTTACATTCTTAGACGGAGCTTGCTTTAGCAGTATCGCATCATTTCAGCGGGTCACAGATAATTAAGGGTTTCTTAATTAAAAATAATTATTAGTTCGGAACGTGTTACATTCTTAGACGGAGCTTGCTTTAGCAGTATCGCATCATTTCAGCGGGTCACAGATAATTAAGGGTTTCTTAATTAAAAATAATCATTAGTTCGGAACGTGTTACATTCTTAGACGGAGCTTGCTTTAGCAGTATCGCATCATTTCAGCGGGTCACAGATAATTAAGGGTTTCTTAGCAAGGGCTACTGCCGTTTAACAAAATAGACTTCATGGTACGAATCAGAGCAATTTATTTTAAGGACTTAAATTGAACTGCCTGGAAAAGCGATGGTTTTTGAAAAGTTCATAGTAGGCCAGGTATCTTAATAATAACATCACAAACAAAAAATCTACAACCAAGTTAAGAATAAATATACCTTGTGTTAATCGAAGTGTGGCTGTATAGGTGACTTATTTACTTTGCAGCCCTATGGCCGACATTTGCTACCTCCCACCCGCTCTTTGATAATATATAGTCTACTTTCAGAGTATGAGCGATGAAAAATTCTTATAACTCCTTTATTGAAGCGCTTCATATTGTCCGTAAAGAAAACCCCCGCAGGGAGCCTATTTCACAACTTACGCGTTCGAGGGAGGAAGTTCCTTTAAAAGCTTCTTACGTGTGAGGATGAATTCCCTACTGACGGCGAGCGGTGCGATTGTAAAAAATGGCCGTGGCATCATTTCGAACCATTCTTCAGATCACAGTCCGTTATACGAGCGCAGCGGTAGAACACTCACAGGGAGGGATGTTTAGGGTTGCGTGCCGAAAAAGTTACAAAGTTATTTATCTAAAATGTAAACCTAACCTGCCTCAAATGTCAATTATTAATCAATAGTAACAGCAGAGTTTATTTTTAGGGTTTAATGTGGCCTTTAAATATTTAGGCCGATTTTGTCTTGCGGATGATGATGAAGGAGTTTGGGTGACTCAGTTGTGCCTAATGTGAGTTTTTTACGCTACTATCGCGTTCGCATCAACGTGATCATTAATGGAAATGGAGGAGTGCCTCTGGCGGACGCGTTTTGAGAGGTTTTTTTCTCATTGGACTGGTAATGAATACGCGAACGCGATAGTAGAGTTACAAACACGCAAAAACTCACACTCGGCACAATTGGCGGGTCCAACAAAATGGTCTATTGGCATATTTGTTTAGTCAGTCTTGGAAGCTTATTGGGAATAGTCTCGGGTACGCTAGACTAGTATTCGTGAGAAAAATATATGTACGTAGGAAGAAAGTACATGCATAAACATTTTACTTCCGAATTATAGAGTATGGCGTAATCGAGATTGCTCCCAGAAAGCTCCTGGAATGACAGTGTCGCTTAGCAAAGAGACAGACAAACGGGTGTATTTATTACCTGTTTGAAATTTGATACGATGTTATAAAGCTTTACCCAGGTTTATGAAGTGATCAAAAAACAGGTTTAAAATTTAGGTATTTTGTCAATTTTAAGCATAAGCTTTATTAATGATCTAAAAGTTGCATAAGATTTATTAAAGTTGCATAAGCTTAATTAAAGTTACAAAATCTTTATAAAAGTTGTATAGGCTTCATTAATGATCTCTAAATTGCATAAGCTTTATTAAATTACTCAAACAGTGTTTTTGAATATTAAAAATTTAATAAAAATACCACAAAAGTAATCCATTTCAAAGGTCGGCAAAAGTTTTGTACTGACTGAAATACTTGTACATAAAAAATTAAAACAGCTGACAGAACTTCTAAAAGAGAGTAGATTCACAAAAAAAATATAAATATATACCTATATTTTTTTTATCCCACTAAGGTGGCAAAGCTTAGGCCGCCTGATGGTAAGCGAATACCGTAGCCTATGGACGCTTACAACACCAGGGGTATCACTCGTAAGTATTATTTGCATTTTTTTACATACAAGACACCGAGAACCATGATTTTTTGTGTTATTTTACACAATGAATACGCCGAGGACTGATAATAACGCAACAAAACCACAACTCAACTTAAAATGGTGTCATCTGTGTTATCTACTGATGAGTCATACTGTAAACAATAATTATCTGACTAAAATGTTTCAAGGGCACTATGGCGTGAAAAATCATCTCATTGTATAGTTTCGGGTACAGAACGGTGATTAAAATTGCTACACTACTCCCGCGTACTTCTTAGTATTTAAAATATAAAAAGGGTTTTTTCGTTTTGATCGGTAACAAAAAAACCAGGCTGCCTTATATCATAACCAAGTAAGGATCAAGTGTATTAAAGGAATAAAGAAATAGGTTAGGTAAATATAAGAAAACTTTAACGGTACAGAAACGTATTCTGTACTAGCTTTTGCCAACGACTGCGCGCTCCCTAAATTTGGTTACCATCGAGGAATTCCTGCAGCAAGTCCTTGATTATAGGTACTGCAGAAGTTTGCTATAGCAACTTATAGTTTATCAAAGTGGCGTTTGGGTATAGTAATCGACAACATAGCTCAAGAATATACTATATAATATAGCTGACTCTATGACATTTGAACATAGATATCATACGTCTGTGGGCTTACATTCTGAAAACTGATAAATGTTTTCTTATAGTTTCTGAAATAATCCGGGCTTAGCTGTATAATCTGTATGTGATATTAAGCCTTTTCGGAAACCGGCTTATTTGGAAATCTGGAATTCGCAAAAAATGCATTTAAGACAATTCGTAATAACTCTGGAAAACAAATTGTAGACATGGCTCAACGAAGTAAGCCTATAATAGTTCATCAACAAGACTCCTTTTTTGAAGAAAATATGACTGCGCACTGCTCCTATTACGTCTAACCTAACTGTCATTTCAATGTATGGAAAGCTATCCCTAAAATGTTTTTTTTTCATTGTCAAAGTCAAAAAGTCAAAGTCAAAATGGTTTATTCAAATAAGGATTTTACAATCACTTTTGAATCGTCAAAGTTATAAAATATTATTTTTTGAACCCTCCCACCTTCCCGCCGGTTCACAATGTTGTTGATTTCTACCGAGAAGAATCCGGCAAGAAACTCGATAGTTACTCTTTTAAAAACACTATCAATAATACAAATAAACTAAAATACAATTAATGTTTTAAATAAAAAATTTTTAGTCGTACAATTTTATGTTATTTCCATTTTAATTTGGTTTACCTATGCATCCTGTAATTGAGCATCATCAGTCCCAAGGATTTTTATCATTTACATAGTCTGAAATATTGTAGTATGCCTTTTTACAAAGTACCTGCTTGATAAAAGATTTAAATTTACTTATTGATAGATTTTAAATTTTGTTGGGAACTTTGTTGTAAAAGTGTATACATTGCCCCATAAAAGAGTTACTTATTTTGTGTAGACATGTATCATGCACCAATAGCTTATTTTTACTTCTAGTATTTACTTTGTGAACGTCACTTTTCTTGCTGAAACTATTGATATTTTTATGTACATATAAAAGATTTTCATATATGTACTGCGACACTAAAGTTAAAATTTTTACTTCCCTAAACCTATCCCTCAGAGATATCCTAGATCCTAATTTATAAATAGCACGAATTGCCCTTTTTTGTAACAAAAATATTGTATTTACATCAGCAGCGCTACCCCACAATAGGATACCATATGTCATCAAACTATGGAAATAGCTAAACTGAACATAACAAATCTGTAAGGCGGTTTATCCGCACTGGGCCCGCGTGTGGACTATGGCCCAAATCTCCCTCGCTAATAAGGGTAGGCCGTGCCCCAAAGTGGGGACGTATGAAGGCTGGCAAGGTAAGGCGGTTTATAAATTACCCCTTTCTGTTTAATTTTATTAGAATCGATAAAAAGACGGCGGAATTTTAAAGCTGTGACATAAGGACGGACGGACATCACGAAACTATATTTCCGCTTTTATCATTTCGCTACGGAACCATAAAATGGCGTAACAATACAATAACTTGAAGGCTGAATAACATTTTAATAACTATTGCCGTATCATGAATTGCTAAATCGAACAAAAATCACTTTTTTTTCACGATTTCTTTATCGCCTACTGATTGATAAGCTATGTAATATACGTAACAACATTTTTAAGACGTTTATTTATTTACGTTTATTTTTCAAACATTTAATAGAGCAATCGTGTGGCATTCGTAAAAGTAAGCTATTGCTGGATGAGTAGAATTTGAAGGACGAACCGTGAGGTGAGTCCGTCAATAATACGAATCCAGAAATGGCCTCACGGTCGAATCTTTTATGTAGCCTAATCGAAAATTTCTACCATACGACACGCATTTAACCTGTTTTTATATCATCAGAGCCATAAAAATAAGATAAGTATCACGTAAGATGCATAACCCTCATCAATCATATACCTTAGCAGTTTTTATTGTCAGATCATGTACAAAAGTGAATAATAATTTTATTGTAAATATTATGTGCATTAAGTGTTAATTTATTACCGCTTAATTGCAGTTGTTACTGATAAAGATAACTTATGAGTTATAAGTGACGGATATGAACTTCACTGTTTCTAAATATACGACATATACATACATTTAATTAAAACTACCCTTTGTGTATATGTGGTCTGTCGTTGATTTTAGCTCAGAGCCTGTCCAGGAGGTAATTGGGAACAGTATGTAGTTCGCCAAACTCGGAATTGCAAGAGAAAAATGTATGCAAGTACTTTCACTCGTCTCGAGAGGTAAATCCTACTTGCATACATTTTGCTTTCGAATTCCAGAGCCTGGCGTTCTCGACACGGTTCCCAATAAGAACCCAGAAGAGCAAGTATGTACTTATAAAACTGCTGCACAACAAGTTGCAGTTACTTTAATAGACCCTCGTGGCTCGTTTAGAAGAGGTGAACTGCTGTACCGAGGGCGCGAGTTCGATCCCCGCACATGAGAAACATGTATGTGATCAATATTTCTGATTGTCTTGTGTTAGCTTAACTATCCATAAAGAGGAATATTCTTGTGCTCCACTGGGTTAGTTTCATTAAGCCTGGACCTTAATTTAAATTAATAATTGTTTGGACTGGAGAAGATTCTTCGACATTGATGCTTAATATCATTAGTCTATACTCACATGGTTGAAACTGTTAAGCAAAGGAGCAATGTAAATATAACCTGGAAATAAATTATTTTATTGACTTAAATAAGGGGTCCACTAGCTAAAGGGTACTGGTACTGCCCGGTCGGCTTTTTCCACGCCATCTAAGATTGGAAAGGACCTACCTGACCTATTTATTTCGTCTTACCGGAATTTTGGATGGAGACACTAGAAAAAACAAGAGACAAACTGGGTAAATATACTAAATCTAGTCAAAATTAGAAGTGAAAGCCCTTTCTGCACTTTCAATCACTACCTTAAATCGTTACAAAATTTTAGTTCACAGAACCCCTTTGTCCTTAGTTTTTTATTCTTTACCAACTTTTGTCTGCGGTTCCACCCGCCCTAAATTCGGTTATCAGTGTAGGATTTCAACGGCAATTGCTTAGTTATAGAAAAAAAAATCGACTTACACTTGACGTTTTCAAGTAGCCTATATGTCCTTTCCCGGGACTCAAACTATCTCCATGCTTAATTTCATCATAATCGGTACAGCAGTTTAAGCATGAAGGAGTAAAAGACGGATAGGCAGACTTACTTTCACATTTATAATTTATTAGTATGGATGTATCTCTGTGTACCTCGTTCCTTGAATCCATTAAGTGGATCAATAACGGGTGAGACGCGAGAATGGAAAAAAATAAAAAGACTGGAAGGACCCTTTTATTTTAAACTGTGTTGATTATCCTGAGATGTTTGAATTCGATTTTGCTGAAACTACTGAATTGAATTGAACAGAATTGAACTGAAATTTAAATCGCGAAATGCAATGACATAAAAAAAAATATAAACGTCTGACAGAGGTCATACATTATAATTTGTTAAAATTTGTCGCCAGAAACAGGAGTGTATTTGTTAGCAGCGACACATAAGAAGTTTGTAAGTTATTGGTCCAATACGGGCAACTTTGCAACAAAGTTGAAAATTTACTAGGACAAAAACGATCCCTTAAGGCGAGGCATTGATGAGTTTTGCACAGTATAGTGCAAAAATCATCTTTACTGCTTTCGATGCGAGGTTCAAAATTTGTTGCACACGAAGTAGCCAAAAAACGTAAATTGATCTATTTAATATATTAAAAATTAATGGATACAAAAACCAAAATTCCAGCTGTTGAATTGTAGGTATTGTTAATTGTTAATTAATCTATATTGAATCTATATTGAAGGAAAACCTTTACGTTATAATAATAAACCCAATTTTAATGATTTTGAAGACATTACTTCGAATATAAAACAATCGAACCAAAATTATCAAATCATGTTCCTGAGCTGACAAAGTCAAGAAGAAGGTCTAAAAATACATGCCTCGGTCACACTGTCATAAAGCTGGTCTTGAGAACCATTATTAATGTAATAATTATTATGATTCACATGCGACAAGTGCATTTTTTGTTATCTTTTAATGCTAAGTGAATAATAAATTAGGTATTGTATAATAATTATGATTGTTTAATATTATAATATTAAGAACATATAAATTGTTTGCTGCGAATATGTTTGCACGTGCTATTTCGATCATTCATTACCAATTTAAACAATTGCCAATTTGTTAACAGTAAACATAGAAATCAATATAGTTATGTACATTTTACAATATAAAATTGCTAGGTTCACAATTGTGATAAAGTAGTGTCAGGTAGTCATTAGGCAAATCATGAAATGAGCTAGTAAGGTAAATGCTAAGCTGTGCCAATTGTAAAAACATAGGTATACTGTCTAGTAACCAGTTTTGGTAAGGTGTGAAGTGTTAACGATCATGATGTTAAAAAAAAAAATCTTTCAAAAATCCTTTAAAACATGATATTCATTTAGAAATTAACTTTTTACTGTCTTTCTGTAATATTTATATATATAATTCTACTGTGCTTGTGTATGTCAGAGTACTTCTACTAAACGGCTGGACCGATTTGAATGTTTTTTTTGTATGCGTTTGTGTTTAGATTAACAAATCAGCCCGGCAGATGGCGTTGCAGTCACGACCCGTGTTATAAGCGTCTCCAGTACTGTCATCTGCATAGCAATGTATGTTGTTGATTTCCAACATGTCATTTGAATGCAGCAGAAACAGCGTAGGAGACAGCACAGAGCCTTGCGGGACACCAGCATTAATGTCCATGCTATCAGAACAACTACCGCCAACTACAGCTCGCATGAGTCTGCTGGACAAAAAGCTAGCTACCCATTTGCACTAACCCTAGCGATAGGCCTGTATTTCGATGGATCTGATCTGTCGCCCATTTTGGGCACCGGATGCACATTCGCAGTCTTCCATTGAAAGAAGACGGAAATTGCCAAGTGTGGTAGGAAAGCATGAAGAGGCGCATGATTACAGTACATATTTCAGGAGTACACTGCTTAAGCACCACTGCTGGGATACCGTCTGGCCCCCTCGACTTATGCACGTCTAAAGAAAGCAACGCCCGCCGGACCTCTCGTTGTGTTATGCAGATTTTCGGCATGGACTTACCGCGACACGGTATAGTAGGTGATACAGCGCCTTCATCATTGATATTCGAGTTTGAGGAAAAGAGACTACCCAGTAGATCGGCTTTCTCCTTAGCACTATGGGCCAAGTCTCTATTGGTCTCACGCAGAGGACTAAATATGTCCCTACATGTACATGAACCCTAAAAATGAACATATTTCATTCATTTTAAAGTTTGAACAAAATATCTAATTAATTTGCAAAACATGTTATGTTTACCATACCACTTTTACCATAACCATAGCATTATAGTTGTGTGTGTACAAGTTTGACCCTGTAGAAGTGTAGAATACTGTGGTTAAAGGCCATTGTCACATTGGCCTAATCTTGTAGTGACAATCATATGTACACATATTATAATATTGTTGTATAAACAATATGGCGGAAGTATTGACAACACCGTATATACATTATCTACCTACTTTTTAGGTCTAACCAATTGCTTTATGTAGAAACCAGCTTATTCCTGTGACTTCATTCGCGTGGACTTTAAACGATAGAAAGCTTACAGCTATTTATTGTTTTAAAGGAATTCACATAATTTTTTTTGCCCTATTTTCCCTCTAGGAAATGATTTTCTAAAAACGGTGAAACACGGCAATCTTAATTTTAAGCCTACAGGCCAAATATCAAACTTCAAAAATGACTGATTTCCATACTAACTTCCAATTACTGAATTTTTAAAAATCCTTTCTTAGTGCTCGCCTACATTACAACAGGAAACTATGTCGATAATTTCAAGTCTCTAGCTACACCCAATAGTTTGGCTAGTACTTTGATATATCAGTCAATCAGTCAGTTTATTATTATTTTTAACAACTTGCTCACTAAGCAGCCTTTACTGTACCGTTTTTAGTTTGTTAGTAGCGTTTAACAAAAAAAAAAAACAAATTATACCTATAAAATAAGTTGTTATTTTTGGAAAATAAATCGTACGGGCCTTTGTGCAAAAGGTGATGATACAGGCTAACTATCGTCGTAAGTCGCCTTTCGTAACGTTGCGTGTGAAATAAAACACCGAGGAACGTTTTCTTTGTTTGTGGCCGAGGTGAAGCAGCGAGTTAAAGCTATTCTTGCTTGGGCACTATTGTTTTCAATCTGTAGTTATTTCAGAGAAATGCAAGCGTTGTGTGAGTGCCATGAAAGGCCTTTTTTTGCTGAATGACCAATGCAGTTTGGTTGATGCAGCCATTGCTGCTCCACCGGGTTTTTGGGGCGAGACTCTGAAATAAGTCTCAGCCCATAAAGCGCCTAACGCCCAAGGGCTCCCCGCGGAGGGAGCCTAGGCTTGGGTTTGTTGTTCTTGGGGTCGTCCCTTCGACCGGCGTGAGCCTCGAACCCGAAGGTGAGTCAGCGCCAGTAGGGGAGTTTCCCGTTACGCGGTTGCAGTTGCGAGTAGAGGCGAGAAGCGCCTCGGCACTCTTGGATACCTCGTATATGAGGGGAGTTTGCGGGCTGAAGATCCGTGCGTTCGCGAGTGAGGGAGGTGAGGTCAACAAGACTAGTAGACCTCGAAAGCGACTTTGCTTTCCTGATAGCGAGATCGTCGTCAGAGGCTATTAGTGCGTAGTAGGCCGCCTAACAATGGTTTTTCGACCATGCCGTGTTCGTTCGGAGGGGTGATATTTGTGGGTTGCACAATTACTCTGTTCAGGTGATTTTGTGTTCGCTCGAAAAAGCGAACTGCCAGGTCTTTGAAATACCGAGGAATCGTGGGGAGCTCAAAGTCCCTGTGTATCCGCATTTACCAGGAGGCTCCGGAGGCTGCTCTGAGAAAGCGGATTTTGAGGGTCTGGAGTTTATGGATAACGCATAGACTAGGATAGCATAAGCTAGTATGGGGCGGATGCAAGTTGTGTAAAGATTCAGCTTATTGTTCTCCATCAGATCACCAAAACGTTGGGCGCGAAGCTCAGTTACAACGGTTCTTACACGGCGGTGTAACTCGTTGAAGCGAGCTTTGTTTTCGATAGTGGGAGCGCGAGCGCGTCTGCGGCGGGCCGCGTTACCATCAGTCATTAGCGACCTGATGTGCTGAGGCAGGATTAGGTGGTGGTTATCACCAACCGGGACTCGTCTTGAGCACTCGCCAACGGTAGCGGTCAGGTGGCTAGTGAGTGAGTCGATAGCTACGTTTAAGTCGGTTTCGGAAGAGATTATATTTGGAACGCGATCTAGATGTGGCAAGCTGGGGTTTTCGAGCAATTGCCCGAATTTATCCCAGTCCGTCAGGGTTCTAGTGTTGGGAGGAGTGTCTGAAGGGGAACCTAATAGGCAGAGGACTTGGCGGTGGTCCGAATCAAGTTCGTCAGGCACCTCCATAGAGCGAAAGCTTAGCCTTGCATTATTAAGTGCTATGTCGCGCACGTCAGGGCTGCAGCAGGCGTTATGGGGAAAATGGGTGGGCGTCATGGGAGAAATGATGTCAAAGTTCAGTCTGTCAACTAGTTGGTCGAGGAGTCTGCCTCTCCGTGAAGTGACTTGAACAGTGCTTGCAATTTAGGTGGCCGGCGAGGATAACGGCGTCGCTTAAATTTAGGAGCGACTGAAGTTCGCTCTTGAGCAAGTCTTTTAAGGAGGAGAGATAAACCGATGCAATGATGATCGTCTGATGGCCGATCTTCGCTATGCGGCAGACGGATGCTTCGAATTCGCAAGGAGTGGAGGTTCGATGGGTGAGCAATGCAGGGATCGTCTGTAATACATGAGAATCCACAGGCTCCTCTGCCCTTAGTTACGGCCAACGAGGTCAAACAGGTCATCAAAGTCCTTCGTATCTCGGGACACGTCCTCACTGGCTTCCAACCAGTATTAGGTAAGCCTCGTTACACGGGCGCTGTCTTTTTCGATGTAGCGAAAGCCTTCAACAAAGTCTGGCACAACGGTTTAATTTATGAGCTGTACATCTATCAGTTGCGAGACCGCCTCGTACTCATCATACGAGAGAATTTGTCGAATCTTAGCTTTCGCTATGAAGTCAAAGGCATACTGCTATTTACACCACTGACAGGAAAGATATTCGGATTCCGATGCGGAGGTCGCCGAGTTCGCTTTGGAAGTCTTGGCGGATTTCTTCCGCTTTTTTCCACTTTTAGTGCCCAGGTTAACCACTTGGTAACGCTCCTCATCCTCGTTCGAGGACGATGCAGAATCCGTGGACATAGTGGCTGCTGCCGCGGGGGACGCGGGGGTCCATGGCGGGCCAGGTAGCTGGTCCGTTTTTATGTTATCCCAGTTGGCCACGCAAGTTTGCTGAGCCTCTCTAGCCCTTCAACCCTCTACCACCCCTGCACTCTTTATTTCGATATTTTCTTAAACTATTTACAAATATTAAAACCATATTATGTTTATAAAGTTGTCTTACACTGTAAACTTAACTCTAATGGTGTGTGCCAAGTCGCGTTCGCGAGTTACAACGATATTTGGTCCTGTCGTCCACCGAGTCTATAAATATAAGAAACTGCGCTTTTTACAGCGATCCCCCGTTCAATTTTAGTCGCCAGCGTGTACATAGTATCAAAAAATGCATATTTTGAACTATTACTCTTTACTTTATTTACTTTTCAGTTTGGATATTATGTATTTATGACTATAGTCCGTTACTGTCAATGCAAGTTTCACTATTAATTACATATTTACTTGCATTAAAACCTATATAATGTTTTGGGGTATCGAAAGACGTTGGTTTCTATGTTTTATTATGTAACCTTACACCTATTACATACTTTTCTATACTATTTACATACTAATTGATCTATGAAATGCAAAAGATCTTGGCACACACTTTATCCACTGACTATACATATAAATATTTATTTACTATTGGCTATATGAATCTATTTTGTACTTTATTTAAAACTTATAATACTTTGTATTATTTTATTTCTGTATTCTATGTCTAATTTACTATGTTTATTGAGTGTTCTGTCTCGCAAAGTGTTTGTTACAAACATATCAAAACTATTAGCTACCATTAAATATCAACCCTTTTTTCGACATTTTAACACAATGAAAACAATCGCATGACACTCGTGAGCTCTGCTAACCGGGGTTTAATCGGTCTTGCAGCGAACCTAAAATTCTTCCGATCCGATCCGATCCGAATATTTTTATGTTAAAACACAAATTAAATGCTACCTCGAGGAAAAGCAGTTACTTAAATTCCAATTCATCAGCACAATAGGTGGGCGACTTGTAAGCTATCTCCCTAGGAGTAGTGCTTTCTGCCAGACGTGTCAGTGCTAAAGAGAAAGCCGATCTACTGGGCAGTCTCTTTGCCTCTAACTCGAATATTTACGACTAAGCCTTTGCCTCGATGTGTGCGTTCTACCGCTTGTGTAATGGGTTGTGTTCTGAGGAATTGTTCAAATTGATGCCCACGGCTACTTTCTGCCATCGCACTGCTCGCCATCGGCAGGGAATACATCCTCACACCTTGGAACCCAAATGATCACGTACAGTGCGGTTTCAGGGAAACTTTCTCCCGCGAACGCTTAGGTTGTAGAATGGGATCTCTGCCAAGGTTTTCTCAAAGAACTACAGTATGGGGTTCTTCAAAAAAGAAGTCATTAGATTTAGGGACGGGTCGGCAACGCGCGAATGATGCCCCAGGTATTGCAAGCGTCCATAGACTGTGGTGACCGCTTACCATCAGGCGGAACGCAATCTTTTTTGCTTCCTTAGTGGTAATAAAATAAACACTCAGCTAAATCACGCCCATGCCTTAGGTTCGCCTTTGCCTTGCCACCCACGAACTCGTATGTAATAAGTAGCCTATAGCTCACTTGAATAATTTAAAACTTTAATTCAGTTATTAAGGTAAACCATAGACATAGAAAACTGAACAGCGCATTTCCTAGCCATCTGTGATGTAAATATGGCTAATGTGAGTGAAAGAGATAAAGCGACTCGACAGTATGCAAGTACTTGGCTATGTATCGCATTGTTTATTTCTAAACAGTGGTCAATTTTGTGAGGCTATTGCGCAGTCCATAGGACAGAGATTACAGAACTCGATGTCTATGGGGTAAACACACAAATTCTATCGTTCATTAACTAGTATTAGGTCCTTACATATGAAATTGATGTTTTGTAGAACTAGCCACTTTTATCTCAAAAAGCCGGCGTTTGGTTAAGAATTCCAAATTTAAATTTATTTCAATTTTAAGCTTGTCTATTTGTGTTTCGAATGTTATTATTCATTTGTTTTAGCGTCATTCAATTTCGTTTTGACATCTTTTGTGCTCAATAGAGAAAACGTTAAATATCGCATTATTTTCGAATACAATTTCCATCGTGGCACTAGCGCTGCAGAAACAGCTTGAAGGATTAATGATGTGTACGGAGAAGCCACTGTAAAAGAAAACGCAGTACGTTTTTGGTTCCAACGCTTTCGTTCTGGAAATTTTGTAAATTAGAAAAGCTAGGATTGAAATGTCTCCGTTACCCACCATACTCTCCGGACCTTGCTCCAACCGATTACCACTTTTTTCGGAATTTGGATAATTTCTTACTTAGAAAAAAAATCAATTCAGATGAAGCAGTCCAAAACACCTTCAAAGATTTTGTTGATTCTGGCTCCCGGATTTTTTCAGCATAGGAATCAATGAACTTCCTCTAAAATGACAAAAGTGTTTTTTTTTTTTTATTATTGACAGTTATTAAAATCAAGTGTTATTATCTGAAATAAAATTATTCCATTATTCTTATACCATATCATATTTCAATATTTTGACAATAAAATTATTAGATATAATAATCAGTTATTGGAACAAAGTTTATCTTAAGCTAAATTCTTCCATTCTTCCTAAAGATAACATAATTCAATATTTCGATGCAAGGTTATTAGGATAAAGTTCCCTTTGCCTTACTTATATAATTTCATAGTTCATTATTATAGCCTAGCCGCACGCCGCCGGTTTTTAATCGGCCGACAGTTTTGCGTCTCGAATTTATATGAACTAGGCCGATAAATAATTTCGAGCCGTGCGAACGCTCCCATATAATGCAGCAGTCATAACTCACCGATTCTCTGATCCACTTTTACTACTATAACATATTTGTGCACACAGCTACTTATTTAAGCCAGCATAGTAGTGTGGTGGCATTTATGTACATACAATATATAGCGTAGTAAAATTAACAGTGCGTAATGAACACACAAGCTTGTATTGTATGTCTTCATCGCAGTGTAAGATGCCGATGGACCTTTAAAAAGGTGGCCTGTGGCGTCTGGATGCGAAAGGAACTGGACAAATGGCGCGTCCTGGAGGAATCTTATGTCTAGTAGTAGACCAAATTAAGCTAATATAATGATTATGATACCAACCCATACAATAAAAACCAATTTCAATTATTTTAAAACATAATTTCTACCTGCCTTTTTTACCTGACCCTTAATCTCTTTTCTATCAGGGTCTGCTACCTGACCAAAGGAATTGCTACAAACTGTTATAATGCAACAAACTTTTCTGAGTCAATGGTCAAAAATCTTAACTTTAGTCGCCTTAGTATAAACTTAACTTTATTGCACTTGTACAGATCTTACGGGTTTTTATACAAAGCCTAAAAGAAAACCAGGAGGATAACTCTTGACCAATTTTAATCGCAATATCCGACAACGGTGGAGGTGTTAGCATGTGGTAGCGCTTAGAACGAAAGTTGGTTGGGTATTAATAACAAACTTAAAAACACTTAGGGCGAAGGGCAGATTTAAAAAAAGTCACGTAACTATGGAATTTTCATGTATTTTTTATTACAAAACTTTTTATTAAACATTTTTTTAAAAAGTAGGTATATTGAATTTGGTTTCATTGTATGAAAGTCAGTGAAATAATTCAAATGTATTTCTATCTTGCAGGTACATTGCTAAAAAGGCGGTCGAAATATCCTATATCGTTATTATGTAAAACGGTAAAACCGTTAAACTTCGTGAAAAAAAAATAGAAAGTTGAATTGCAGTACCTATGTATAAATTAAATAATAAATAAAATGTACTTGTGTATGCAGGTTGTTAAGACTTAAATGTTATTTTACAAATATAAAATGTTCATTAGTGAAATTAAATGAGTTTCCTTAAAATTTTAATAAATATAATTATTTATTGACGGAAGTCAGTTTGTGCAGCCTACTGCATACCATAAATCTTGCACTGAGTATGATTCATGCCTTTCTAAAACTTTCCCCTCCTCAACTGATCCAAGCGATTTTCGCCTTACTGACCGAAACTTTCTTGCTAAATTGTCCCATCAGTCCTATTATACCATAATTACGATCTAAATGACTAATAAGAAATGCCTAACTATCTATAGATAACGATAATATAATTTATTTGTTTGCAGATCAGCTGGAAGCGCCAGTGACTTGAACTCGATCTTGAAACTTTGCGATAGCAAACATAACCTAGAACACTGGATCGATCCATCGAGACATCGAGTGTGCAGTCGAGCGGGAGCTAGTAACGGAGCCAGTGGTGTTCAAACTTCGGTACACAGCATAGCATTGACGAACAGTGACGAAAAGTGAATAAGTGTTTTTTTGACAATGACCCCAAGTGCGGATATGGAGCCACCTATTACGGGACTAAGTAATAATAATGTTCCATTATTGCCTCGTGCGACAGTTCAGCTTGAGTTTAAAAATATTACATGCACTATAAATAATTTCTCCGCCAGCAAGTTTAAAATAGGTAAGTGTTTATTTATAATTTTATTAAATCATCTCAATGTTTTAAGAATGATATAAATGAAATAATTTTAGTTCTCAAATTTTATTATCATCACATTAATAGTCTAATGATGATCAGAGTTTTAATAGAACGCGCGCCGATTTTTTTTATCTATTTGTTTTTACTATTTACATGGAGTTCATTATTGTTTTAATTAGGTACTGATTTAATTCTTTATTAAACCTTCCTTATATTCGTCAATTTTTTTTATAACATTCTTATTGCTTGTAAATATTATTATGTGCAATGAAAGTGAAATTCTAATCTAAAAGTCACCCGATCTATAAATAATTGAATAACTCATAACTTGTATTGTATTATGAATTATGGTATAAGTTGGCAAGTACACCTACTATACTTTGGCATACTTTTAAACATTTTTTCGTTCTACAGTAGTAAGTTAATGTGTTGTTACATGTACATGTTATGTTCACATAAAGCCATATGTTAATATCGCTTCAAAAAAATTATAAAAAAATTATATTATAGGTATAAATTATAATTAATAAGCAAATATGGTTTAAGGTTGGTTTTTACCTGTGTAGTGACAATGTTTAAGTTTATTGTTATAACAATAATTTATATATTTTCCTACAATTGAATGGCTATTACAAAATCACAAAAAATAAATTTTAAACTATTATTATTTTTGCTAAATTCCTAAGAAAATTGGTATTTAAGCCTTAATCGAAAAAAAATTATTTTGTTTAGTATATTTAGATTTATTTTATGGGTCTAAAATAAACTAAAAGAAATAGCTGACTATGCTACACATGATACCTCAAATGTATTTTTTTCCAGATTTGTTTATCTGTTTTTCTCGTATTTTTGGTATACATAACAAATCAACCTACACTCTAAAAACCTTCTATTTTTCCAGTTACAAATTATAGCAAACACAGCTAATATTTTTAAATCTTTTCATTACTTAAAGTTTAAAAATGTTTGGTGTGTTTCCTGACTTCGATTGTTATTTTTAATACGTAATACATCGCCATCGAAAACATCGATATATCGAAAAGTAGCATTTCCTAGAATCAATATTTTTGGTTACTACCTGTAATTCCTAGTAAAACGTTTTGGATGGATGGTAAAACTTTCCACAATTTCTTGTCGAATTATTTAAATGTAGCTTCATTATTAAGGAATATATTTAATGACTTTGGCTTATTAAACTGACATTTCATGAAAAACATAATTTATTTCCTAGTAATCCAAAAAATATTATTTAGTGACTACAGTGAAAAAATTATTTAATAGAAATGACGGTAAATTAACTAAGTTAATTTTTTTCTTGAATTTGTTATATTTTTTTATATAACATATGTTTAGTTTTGGCTTCAGTGTTACCTATATGGATGTTAAATTAAATGTTAGATTGTCATTTAGATATAGTTACGTGTACTTTAATCTCTATAGTATCCCATTACTATATAATATTCGCATGTTACGTATTCCTACAATAGTAATCAGATATTACATCACAGTGTTACGCGGCGATTTAACTTTAAAAAGTTTTAAAAAACTTAAAAGTATTTAAACTTACTAGCTAAGTACATACTTTTTAAGTTAAACACATCCTAACCTTCCTTTTGAACAGTTCAAGTGAAATTGACCAAAATGAATTTTTGATGTTCCAAAAATCCTTTCTTATATTCCATTTTATAGTGTAATTTTGTTTCTGACAATAGAATATATTTCTAATAAATATAATATAATAAATTGTGTAATCAAATCACATGATAACAATATTGATTCAAGTGGGTTTCTTGGAATATTTTTAAATCAATCAATACAATCTAAACAATGTTAAATTCTCCCAAAAAGAGCTGGCAAGAAACTCAACTATTTAAAGTAATAATACAATATTTTTAACGAACAAGTAAACAATCACTTTGAACTAATAAAGAGATAAAAAATTTATATTCAAAACTACATAGATACTAGTTAACTTTTTTTGTTCATAAAGGACTATATTTTAAAACAAACTCCTGCGTCTCGAATACGAGTAAGTCTCAATCGAGGCCTTATAATCCCGGACTTATTTCATTCCCAAAACCCGGGAGCTTTTTTTCCACTGAAATCCAGGAATCACAGGGATTTAATAATATACTAAATTTGTCAGGTTGATTATTGAAATTATGTATATTTAAAGCAAAGATCATATTGTATTTTTATAAGAAGAATATAAACTTTATATCAATACAAAACACTTTCGTCTGTTTGTTATCAGAAGCAGCTTTGCAGTAAAATATGGTATTGAAATTAAGGTCATTGAACGGCATATTGAAAAAGCAAATTCATTATCTACCTACAGCCAAACGCAAAAAAATATTAAACGCGACACATTTTCGTAGTTTCCTCTTCGTCGGTAAATAGCATTTCGTACCATAAGAAAAGGTCGCATATATAGCAAAGTTCTACATGTGCTGTTGTGATTGCAAGCAATTATGTCTTATTTTTTTTTTGATTCAATGGCCTGGGGGCCGTCTATTTAATACAAAAGTGGGGTCATGAAAAGTGTGACAAAAGTGTGTTCATACTAAAATTGGGAAAAAAGCGAGACAAGGGGGAGGGGGTCTAAAATTACGGAAATTTTCGTGACATATTAAATGGATGGCCCCTAATTTGGGAACAAAGGCGAGCACGCTGGCAATCAAAAAAAAAATGTATGCAGGTACTTTTATGGGTCTCGAGAGGTAAGACCAACTTGCATACATTTTTCTCTTGAATTCCAGAGTCTGGCGTACTAAAGACTGGTACCAATAAGCTCGTAGGATGCATGTACTTTTAGCTAACGAGATAAGTTGTCTACGAAATACAAAAGTTCAAACTTTGGTCTTCAGATACGACTATCCGCGAATTCCAAAATTTCTGAAACCGGAATTAAAACCCTATTGTAAACATTACCTACCAAAATATCTAGCAAAATGTCTAAATAAAATTAGGATGCAGTAAAAAAATGCATAACTTACACACACGGCACACCTAATAAAAAAATCATAATGGAAAATGATCATCGATATGCAACGTAATTTTTATTATAATATTTAACCTACTATAAATAATGTTTTAAAGACACATAAAAGGAATACATAAATAAATTATAATAATTTAAAGCGGTTATTCAACTTTGACCGAGTAACTGTGTTACATCACTAATCTTGATTATTTAGATAAGTGTTACGTTGTTATACGTAACTACTATTTTTTTTTAATCCAATATCTTGATTTCACATTAAATACTATTTCCAGGGTAGAACTAACGAATAACATATATGTAAACTTGAAAATGTTTAGGTTTTTTAAAATTTCACTACACTTTTTGTTTAGGAAAAATATTTAATATATAAATAGGTATTTAATGCGATAAAATACGTGGGTCCGATTTAAAATCTACCTAATTCAAAAACATACTATGCTTATTTCAATTATTTTACTTAATATAGCCTCGTCCTCACTTTATATATTAATCTACACTATATACAACGCTAAGAGAAAAAGATACCATAACACAAAAATTTAAATGTAAGCAGAGATGACAGTATTCACTGCATTACCCAATTTTCGTATACCCCAGGATCTTAAATAATAATATTCTTTTTAGGGTTTCATAGCGAAAAAGCAAAACTGGAACTCTTAGGCATAACTTCGTTATGACAGTCCGTATGTGCAACCTTATTGTAATCGCACCATCTCTTCATCGATTTTGATTACATTTAATAGCCAGGTTTCTTACATATATAATTAATCTGCCAGAAAGTTTTCTAATGAATTTAAGACCAATATTTTTAATGTTTTATTGAGTAGCTCTCAACTCAGTCAAGTTACTTTTTAGGGTTCCGTACCTCAAAAGGAAAAAAAGATCTCTTATATAGGATCACTTCGTTGTCCATCTGTCTGTCTGTCTGTCTAAGACCCTATTGCTCAGGAACGTGTGAAGGTATCAAGTTAAAATTAATATCAAATACTTAGGTCTACGTTCCCTTAAATCTGTAAAACAAGCTTGTAAGTCCACGCAATAAAAAATATGCGCAAAATACGGCCGCATTTTTGTCGAATATTGTGACACAAATAAATCAAAACTTATGTGGTACTTTCATTTGACCGAGAATCATTAAATTTGGCCAGAATAAAGATGTCACATCAGAAATATATGTAAAAATCCAAAAACTAATAATTATGGCATAAACCTGTCAGACTTGATCTCATAATAGAAGAAGTATCTATGTATAATAACTTTGTACGGAACGGAGTACACGACGGAACCCAAAGTTAATAGGATCGTTTAGGTACACCACTCTTTTTGCAAGTTTTTTTTTATTTGTAACAAACCTCATCATTTTGTTTTGAAAGTGGGTAGGTACCTACCTACTCTTGTTGGAAACAACAAAACATATTCTTTGAATTACATAAAATATGCATATTTTTAAGTTTCTGAACTAGGAAAAACTCCGTGCTTTGTAGATACCGATAAGGAGTAGTAAAAGCAGGTAAAACAGATGTTTATATACTTCCTGCAATGTACTTTGTATCATTATATTAGATATTAGATTGACACGACTACACTTGTGTTTGATGTGATGAAGTTCATAAAAATAGTTGTGGTATTCTACTTATACATATTATAAATTTGAAAGTTTGGAAGTGTGGATTTTTATAACCTCATCACGCTTTAACCACTAGACGGATCGGGTAGAAACTTTGACAACGTAAAGCTCCTGGGTAGTCTAATTTTTATCCTGACAAATTTTAAAGTTCCCGCGGAAATAACTATTGCTGAGCCTAAACGAACTATAGCCACACCTATAGCCACAACTATAGCTTGCTATAGCAAACTACATTAGTATAATTAAGGAGGTAAAAATAACTGAATTGAGAGCGGGCGGAGCCGTTGAAAATATCTAGTCTATTGCTAACATTAATTATTCTGTGTCTATGATAAATTTTTAAAACATACTATATAATAGATTAAAATACTCCATAATATCACTCATAGTTTCGCAGTAACTAGTGTAGTAGGAATTAGTGTCGGTACACAATCTTTTTGAACCTATAGGCCAACCTGCGTACTTACCATCAGTTTCCGATGTCGATACTATCGATACGAATTCTCAACTACACTCGCTATTGAGTATCGTCCATGAGAACGCATGTTAGGTACACTGCAGAATGAGTGAGACGTTATATTCTCACGACAATAACCTAAATTTCAACTTATACAATAGGTTGAAATGTTACAGATGAGATTACTGAAACACAGTTTGATGCTACCAACCTCCAAACGCTGCGTTTACGCACTAATAACGAGACGGTTACGTAAGTTTAAAAGGTTACGTTGTTACGTGAGTACGAATTTATTGTAAACTATGTCACAAAATTTATAATACTACTTGCCTATGTCTTGTTGTATTACTGACTAGCTGGTTCCTCGCGGTGTTACCCGCGCGATGATTTTCCATCCTAAGTCCAAAAACTCTGAAAATTATTATTCTTTATTTGCGATGAATTACCTGTTCATTAATTCCTATGGTTTCATCTACAATTATAATATTTTATATGATTTTCAAAAAACGGTAAAATTTCATATAAGTTTCAACCGAAAGGCCCAATACCATCTCCTTACCATATTTTTTATCCTTTTGGTCATAAAATCCCCATAACCTCTAAGAAGAGCCCTACGTTATAAAAAAACAACTAAGTATGTTCAAAATTTTACGTTTCTAGCTTCAGTAGTTTCGGCTCGGCATTGATGAGTCAGTCAGTCCGTAATTCTATTAACTAAAAATTTTAAAGATAAGGAAAAAATCTATCAATTCTTTGGCATGTTTGTTTTATTTATATAGATAGAACTGTCAATCTTAGAAACAATAAGTTGGTGATAGTTACCCTTTGGCAGTGATAAACTGAAAAATATGACTCTTCCTGACATCTATTGGCGAGTAGTAATACTATTATTTTTTAGACATTAGACACAGCAACACAAAAGCTACTTGACAATAGATGGCGTTAAAAGAACGAGTAAAGCTCGGTCTTCCAAGTACTTACATATTGTCAATGAAGGTGAATAATTTGCTTCATCTAAATAAGGGCTTGCTATTTTTCCAATAAGATCCTTTAGAATAAAATATGTTTTTCAAACACAATGTCAGTGTTGGATGTTTAAAATTGTCAGATAAAGGGATATTTGGCAATTCTCAGAAAAAAATATTTCAATTAGGTTTGGGAAAAACCTAACAGTAAAAAAAAGGTTTGAAAAACTTCTCATTAGGTAATTCTCACCAAAATAACAAAAATAAAATGTGTTCTACCCATAGATTCTTTTAATTTGGCTACGTTATGAGAATATGCTATTTACTCGGATCTCGTTATCCACGTATAAATTAAGATTTTTTTGATGAAAAACATACCAAATCAATTAGAATTACTGCAGACTACGCCAAAATTATATTAAAATCTTGGCTTGGGTAGTGAATTTATCGGTCATATCTATAATGCAACTAGCGAAGCACGTTACGGCGCGCGGATAAATATGAGATTATATAATTATATCATTGTTATTTTTACTAACTTTACATAAAAGTTATTATACAAATACTAACATTTATCATTTTAAAAGTTTCACTTCAAATTTTCATGAAAAATAAATTGAAATTTAAAAAATATTAAGGATTTGCTACGCTAGCTGGCTATTGTTTATGATCTGTATTACAATAGCTGCGTTGATGATGGCATTGGAAGATTTGACATCGCAAAGGCATTTAAATCGTTCTAATAACCTTAGGTAAACAAACAATATGGCCGGTCACTATTTTGACAGCGTATCCATCTCTGTTTTCTGCCGAACATGTAAAGCCAATGTGTTGAATGCAGTCAGGAAGTGAAGTAAAACGCATTTATTTCAGGTCAATAAAACTATCTAATGAGCAAAAAACAAAACGCCCCTCTAGTCAATATATATATATATATATTTTATATTTATACCAGTATCTATCTAACATACATTAATTTCGCTATCTATCTCTGTTTTTTTTTTAATATTGCTTCTTTTATATTTTTAGTAGACAAAAAAATATTACTTCCATTGTATTTAAATGTACCTAAATACGTCTTTAAGTTTAGTTTATTTATTTCACTGCATTGTTGCTAATTCACTTGAACTAAGTATATTATGTACGAATTAAATGTTATCAAAATAAATGTATTTAAAATATTTATCTACGTTACACGTCATTATACGGAAATATTTATTGTTTACAAACTGCTACGGTCAAAACAAATATAACTACGATAGATAACAAGCAATAGGAAAAGTTTGAAAACTATTCTATTGTATGTTTATAAAAAATGGGTGATTATTTACTTCGGTTTAAGTAAACAATTACTTATTTATTATAAATATTATTATTACCGATAACAAACGTCTTATCACCGACAATATTGAAACGTATTTTTTTTTTTAAATATTATAATAGCCTTAAATAGGTAAGTAATTAAGTACATTTTATTACACCATTTTTAAAGAGGATCATGATCCAATGTCATGGGATTTGTATTGATATAAATTATTCTACTCGTACTAAAATTGTGGTAGGTAACTAACTTTGACAGCTAGCTATTTACCTTTTTTTTATACCATTAAGGTGGCAATAAAGCTTACGGTCCACCTGATGGTAAGCGGTTACCGTAGGCTATGAACGCTTGCAATACCAGGGGTATCGCTCGCGCGTTGCCCACCCTTCAGAAATCTAATAACTTCTTTCTTTAAGAACCGCATACTGTAGTCCTTGGAGAAAACCTTGGCAGGGAGCTCATTCCATAACCCAAGCATTCTCGGGAGGAAGTTTCTCTTAAACCGCACTGTACGCGATCATTTCGGTTCTAAAGTGTGAGAATGAATTTCCTGCCGATGGCGAGCAGTGCGATGGTAGAAAGTAGCCGTGGGCATCATTTCGAACAATTCCTCAGAAAAAACCCATTGTACAAGCGGTAGAACACATACAGGGAGGCAAAATCTCTTCTCAGACTTAAGGGCTCGATACGGCAAGTGAGTTTGGAATCGTCGACAATTCTCACAGCTCGTAGTTGAACCGAGTCAAAAGGTGTAACGCCTTATTATTAAAAATATGAATTTAATAAAAAAATAAAATGTTCTAGGAAACTTTAAAGCCACAAAGCCCCCTTACTCAGAGAGAAAAAAAAGAATCTTATAATTAAATCGAATAATTATCTTATTTGGCCAAGCGTGATCGTCAAAAGTGGTAGGACCCGAAAACCGTTGTGTTAAATTAGTTGTAAACCTAGTTGTTATAGAGGTACGCCAGAGAAATATAGCAATCAATAGTATACAAAGTAAGCATAAAAGAAAATAAATATAGCTAAATCTACGATCATAAATAATGTCTGTCTACTTTGAGTTTTTATCATATCTAAAGTCTATACAAAAACACCTAAACAAAGCAAATATTTGTATATCAGAAGTAAAGGACACGGGTACTAAAGAGTAATATGTATATTTTTCTGTCATCCCTACGCAATGGAACCCTTATTTTTGCTACTTGCACATTTGAAAGTAAAATTTATACGAGCACACTACACTAGCTAACCAGCCAAAATAGTAAAACTCTACTAAAGCCGCTAAGGATGGACATGGATTACGCATAGTAATTACTGTATCTCTTGGCAGACCTAGTTCTTTAGTAGGCTATATAATTATTATGCCTGTTATAATCTTAGTTCCCACTTATACTTTTATAGAAGATTTATATTTACCTAGCTGAAAATGTCCGAGAACATGGTCCGTTCATGTATCCCTTCCTACTGAGGTGATTGAGATTTCTTTCTACCATAAATTTCTAACCGGCAAAAGCGAGCCCGTCATTTGGATGTTTAAACATTAATTTAGATATTTTTAAAACACAACCTAAAGGATTTCACAACGAACATACAATATTTTCTCTGTAACTTCTAATATAAAAGTATTTACTAACGAGTGATGGTACAACCTGGCTGTAGTTTAACCCCACGTGGTAGCTTGTAGTGGCCCACAGCGTAGACTGTGGTTTCCTCCTTCTCGGGCAGCGTTTTGACAATTTAAACGACGGCAATTGAATGTTCTGTATGTATGGGACCACGCACTTTTATCACCACTAACCCCTCTCAAACAACCTTCTCACCCCACATTTCAAAACCCCCCATCCTATTTTTTTATTCCGGATGGATGACTGGCCTTAATTAATTTAAACAGAGAAAAAATTCTATCTTTTAAGTATAATTCTAGTTATGTTGGTTATGAACGGTCTAGATAAAACGGCCTAATTATCCTAAACTAATAAAATATTTATATTATTTTCTAACAAACCCCGGGTAATTTCAAATAAACTAACAAGTCATACCATTATACGAAATACGTGAAAACCAAGACAACTACCCTTCATTATTGTTAGAATTTTTATTGTACGAGGCTATCTAATGGTTGTTATACGACTCACTTTCACTAAGTAACCTAAACTTTCGCGGTTATATTCATCATTATAAAACTCCCAATGACAGTAGCATAACCATTTAACTAAAGGTATTAAAAAGTAAGAACAGAAAACCGTGGATTACAAAACAACTCCAACCTAAAGGATCTCCGATTTGTCCTACGTTTAATTTTCTGAATTAGATTTTATTCGTGTAAAAGGTTTGAAAATATCTTTGAAGAGCATATGAAATGATGCCATTTGTATATCGCTTAGCCACCAATCAGCATCAGTCTTAAAACTTCCTCCAATCAGCAATCGTTCCGAACAAACATCCAATCATTATATGTTTTAAAGCATCCATTCTCGCGCCGCTGGTTTAAAATTTTACACAACTTCATTTTGTCTAGGGTCCGAATTTATAAATCGTGAGTTGGATTACTTACCTACATCTAACAATAAATCCGTGTTGAAGTTTAAGATCCGTAAGTTCATAATTAAATATTTTACATTTGAGTCATTTGTACTTATATTTTGTTAGCTTTAAACTTTTCATAAAATAAATCATAACTTCTCATCTAATTTATAAAATTACTGAACTTGTATATTTGAACGCGCCATTCTAATTAAAAGATGCATTTTGCTATAGGTAGTTCGTTCATTGAGAATTGTTTACTAATAAAAATCTTAGCGCTAAACCTTGAATAAAAACATTGTATTAGAAAATTTGAAGGCATAAGTATTAAGTATGGTATCGTCACAAAGGGTCAAGCTGGTATCCGGGTGCACCCGCCCAGAGATGGCAGCAGTGCTCCATATGGGGCCGGACTTGCGACTTGTAAAGCAGCAACCTTTGCCCCTTTTGAACCAATTGGATTTACACTAGATTGGTTGAACTTTATTACAAATGTCATATACATTATCAACCATGAGATATATTTTTATATACCTCATAGTATTTTATACCATAACTTGAAACTTAACTTTTTTTTGTGTCGAATATAACGATTTTACTGTTTTGTAGAGTCAATGCACTAAATAGCAACTAATTTTGATTATTTAACCAATTTTCAGTACAAGTAAATGCAATACACGCTTTAAAAATTTGCGCAAGTGTGGAAGCAATGGTCATTTCCAGATTATTTATTGCATTAAACACAGTAAATGAAAGTCATTCAGTAACAAAAACTAGTTTTGTATCATATATTTTTTCCCTCTAGAGTCTAGATGCTTTAGTTTTGCCGCAAAATTTGCACAAAAACTGCTTATTTACGCCATTTGTTTTCGGTACATCGATACATTGTAATATGATGTATCAAATGAATAAATGAAACGAACAGTCAAAAGATAATCGTATTTTATTAATCAGGGCAATAACCTAAACCAATCTTATGTATTCGTATTAATAAATAAAGTACCTGGGGACCGAGCTTTGCTCGTTTTTTTTAACAATGCCATCTATTGTCAAGTAGCTTTAGTGTTGCTGTGTCGGTAAAAATAATAGTATTACTACTCGCCAATAGATATCGGGAAGAGCCATATTTTTCGGTTTATCATTGCCTTAAAACTAGGATAAAACGCCTTTTTTTAAATGAAACCTAGCTCGATCGTTTTATCGCCCCCGAAACCCCCCGCATACTTAATTTCATTAAAATTGTTTGTGCCGTTTCCGAGATTCAGATTATATTTCTATATATCCAATCCCATTAATATTATAAAGGCGAAAGTTTGTGACTGTGTGAGTGTGTATGTTTGTTACTTTTAACGCTTCAACCACTGGACGGATCGGGAAGAAACTTGGCAGGTTAGGTCCTGAAATAGCATATAGGCTACTTTTTATCCCAAAATTCCCGCGGGAATAACTATAACTGAGCTTAAACGAACTATAGCTAAAGCTAGAGCTTCATTAGTGTAATCACAGTCGCCGATAACTGAATTTAGCGCGGGGTAATTAAGGAGTAAATCACGGTATCAATACTGAGATTAAATAAAGGAGTCCCACGCCGATAACCAAATTTAGGGCATGCGGGATAGTTATTCCCGCGGGAATTTTGGAATAAAAAGTAGCCTATATGCTATTTCAGGACCTAACCTATATGTATGCCGTTTCTTCCCGATCGATCCAGAGGTTGATGCGTGAAAGAGTAACATCCATCCAACCAAACTTTCACATTTATAATAATAATAAATAATATTAGTAGGATGTTGTAATTAAATCGAAAGCTATGGCCATCAGTGGTTATATTTGTTTATATGAAGAAAAGTCTTGTCAAAAAGAAAACTTTTTGTAGTTTACTCGGTAATAATGTACTCTGTAATAATGATATAAGGCCCGTGGTATTAAAAAATTAGGGTTGTAAAATGGAGCGTAACAGTCACGCTTAAGAGGAGACACTTCGCGGCGCCTCGCAGCGGGCTCCATACAAACGAATTTCTCATATTTTTTGACATTTACTGATCAATCACTGTGAAATTTCTTAGTCATAATCCCAAACCGAATACCTATGTCTGTGGGTTTTCCAAAATCTTGTAAAGCGTTCTATTAACTAGAAATATTTTTAAATCATTTGTATGAAAAACCAGAATCCTGTATAACTTTTGAACTATAAAAATTGATAGAAAACTGGCACACTGCAGACCTAGATATTTATTACTAGAACATGTCTTCAAAATTTCGTGGTGTTTGTAGCAATGCAAAGCATAGCAAATTTCAAAAGTAAGTGAAAAATTCGTTTGTATGAAGCCCGCTGCGAGGCACCTTGAAGTGTATCCTCTTAACAGACACGTTTTGTGAAAGAGTAACGCCGCTCCTTCCGTATGCTTTATTTAATATTATTATATTATATTATTTATTATTTGTTAGAGAGGAAATTTTTATAGCCATAAGTCAGTCAGTGGGTCGGAGCTGACACACACACAAACTTTTCATTCAAACAGACCTTTTAACAGCACTTTTGAATCGTCAGCTTAATAATCATTTTTAAAAAATTATCACCAGTACGGAATGATTCACTACCGAGAGGAACCGGCAAGAAACTCAGCAGTTAATCTTTTATATTTTTTCAACTTCATATTAAATAAATATTCATACATATAATCTGTATTTCTGTAAAGAATTAAATATAAATATATAGAAAACCTTTAGGATATGACTTTTTAGTACTTTTTCGTATAGAGAAAAAGAACAAGAAATCTTGATATCATTAGGCAGTTCTCAGGATTGTTTTGTCCGCGGAGCCCCATATTTCTATTAAGTAATATAAGTGTGGTTTTACTATTGAATTGTATAACGTATAGCGTTCTGATTTCGGAAAACGGCGGACAACATTTCAGAATGATCACATAAGGGTAGATACCTTGGAACGTATCTTATCCAACTGTGATTTCCATGACTTGTCTTTTCTATTTACAAATCATTTCCGACAAAATTCTCAAATTGCGCTTGTTAGGCAATCACAGTTAGTAGCTAGTAACTATTACAAATATGAAGTTTTACTACATACTAGGATATTGTATCAATTGTACTAACTTATTTCAATGCTGATGTCGCTTGAAAGTAAAAATAAGTTGGGTCAAGCATGTTGACTTTAAAGTACGCTTATTGCAAGGTTGGTAAATAAAACTGCTATTAGGATAAATTTTATTTTACCTTTACACTTAACTGCTGCAACATATTGAAAAGTATATATTACTTAAATATTAAGTAACTAACTAAGTGCATCGATAACCGTGACTTAACTCGTAAAAGAAGTCAAGCTTTTTAAGTTAATTGCCCGAATAAGAATACTTGCGTAATTTTCCTTAATTATTTAATTGTGTTTATTGTGTAATTTGTCATGAGAATACATTTCAACGCCGACAAAGTCGAAAATAAAATCTTGAAAAAACCATTAAAAAAAAATTTTTCGACATCGGCTGTTGTTTGATAGGTCGTTAGAAAAATATTAAATACTGTTGTGCGAAAACCATTTTTCGATTCAGATTCAGAAATATTTTTGTTAGAGTCGTGTCGAAATGGGCTTTAAACAAAACCGGTACCTACACAAGTTTTTTAAATTTTACAATTTAATGCATACAGTGTGATGGAGAATATAGATGAGCTATTACTTTGTCGAATTTCATCAAAAATCGACAAAGTTGTTTTCGCTTCTTAGTGCACTCAGAAAATACACTAGTACAGTAAAAATCTTATAACCATTCTTTAGTAATAAAAACACATGAACATAAAAAAATACTAAACGGCAACCCAAAACTTCGTACTCAGAATAGTATTTATATGCAGTTTTATTTGATACATGCAGTAAAATTAAAATAGTAGTGTAACTACTTCCTTCAGAAACTATTAAAATGTCTGAAAACGAAAAGTATCATACGTGAACGGAAGTCTGACTCCATTACGTAGGTAACAGTATTCTAATAAAGCACAGTTAGAATACACAAAGAATGTACGTATTGTTAATTACTTACGTAATCTACACTTATACTAGCAAAATAACTAGTCACTTATATAGACGACAATATTTCGTAAACAAATCGAATTCAAAAGAACATTCAGCGTATTTTATCACATTTTATTTATTTATTTATGTCTAAAATAAAACTCTTTTTAATATACTTTTGTTTTATAAAGCTATCTTTAATATTTTTAAGAAATATCTTCGTTTATGTAGGTGAAGTAATTAGTATTTTTTTTGAATGAATGAACTTAAAAACTACTAGACCGTTCTTATAAATTATTTTACCAGTAAGATGCTATATTATCGCTAAGTACTACAGGCTATATTTTATTTAAAAAAATAAGGGTTTCTTACGAATACTCCAATAATGTAAGCCAAGGTGGAAAACAATGACCTATAAAATGCCTTACATGTAAAACTATTTATGATATAATTGGAGAAAACATCAATGACTACAAAAATATAACTAAATAGCTATATACTATTATAGTTATATTACTATAACTACTTTTTTATGTTTAGGGAAGTTAATAGAACCGCCGTTTGTAATTATTAAAGTATAAATCCTTCTAATTTTAATAAATGCGAAAGTTTGTATGTCTGAATGGATGTTACTCAATCACGCTTCAACGACTGGACTTATCGGGATAAAACTTGGCATACATTTAGGTTAGGTCCTGTTATAGCATATATATTTATCCCTAAAAATTTAAAAGTATCTGCGGTAATAACTATTACATAGTTTAACGAACTATTGCTGCACCTATAGCATGCTATAGCAATTCATTGATGCAACTTATTATTTATTAAATGGAGTTAATTACGGAGTTCCACGCCGATAACCGAATTTAGGGCGGGCGGAGCCGCTGGCAAAGTCTCGTAAAATATAAAAGTTCTGAACGTAAATTAATAATGACTGACATATACTACAAACAACACATAACGTTCTAAAAATAGTTAATGGCACGTTGGTATTTTTAATTTTTTAATTGTATTATTATATTAGTACAAAAAGACTGAGAAATGAACAATATCTAGTGGCGGCGCAGCATATAGTGCCTTAAGTAATAAAGAATATATATTTAAGTACCTACAATGTACTCTGAAACAACAACAGCAAGATATAATAAACTAGCTTTTACCCGCGATTTCACCCACCTTAAGTTCGATTATCGGTGTAGGAGTTCAACGGCAACTTCTCAATTATAGAAAAAAAAAACGACTTTGAACGTCGGTTTTCAAGTAGTCTATGTTCTTCCTCAGCACTCAAACTATCTCCATGCCAAATTTCATCTTATTCGGTACAGCGGTTTAAGCGTGAAGACGTACCAGACAGAGAGACAGAAGGAGTTACCTTCGAATTTATTATATTTATATGCATAGAGCTTTGTTGCTTCTCTCGCTATTTCGAGATTACTAAGACGCATCAATTTATGTGATTATTTTTTCATTTTTTTCAATGTTACATTCCAACGTTACATTCTATCTGTGTTGCTGCAATATTACTCTCTAAAATCAAAATCTATTTTGCCGCGGCATGAAGGTTGGCTTTTAATGAAAAAATGTCGGTTGCAGCAATCGTATCCAAGGCAATGATGATTGGTTTAACTGATAAAAGTTCACACTAAGTACTGTTGATCATACTTAAGTTACCAAATGTCTTTCGTAACTTAGGTGTCTTACCTTGAACTTTGTTCTATAATTTTTTAATTTTCTATTAGTTAGATTAAGCATTGCGACAAATTAAAAAGATTTTTTTACTTTTTAATATTAATAGCATTCGTTATGTATGAATCATTTAAGTGGAATAAGCTTTCAAGTGAATTAGACAAAAGTAATGGTTTTTGAAAGGAATAAAACTGTAATACGTTACTTAAGATCTTAGTTCATCAATGTTAAAAAATAGATTAAGCTCGAGCAAGGACTTGAACCTGCAACTCCTTACATTCCGTGTAAGTGCTCTACCAATTGAGCTATCCAGGCACTTTTTCTATGTATTAAAGATTATTTCTATGTATTGTATATTTATATTGTATTTTTTTTAATTCAATTTAGATTTTGTGTATTTGTAAGATTGATGTACTAGAACTTCATAAGTCACATGGAGTTGTATAGGATCTTTGTTCACACCTGACGGAAAATATTGATATTGACATAAGAGTGGATGCAATGCGGGATATCTGGTGAACGGAGTTGCACAAGTTCAGGAGCTGTCAGATATTGTCTGAAGAGGCACGCTAAGCTGTGAATGACGGTATCTTAATTCCAACACTGATGTGTGAATGTTAAGTAAGGCAAACCAAGTGTGAAAGTAGAATAAATGCTGTGCAAAACATTGCATGAGTGGTTTGTCCCTAAATTACAAATAAGAAATACAATAAGTGAGAGTTGCGGTGTGAAAGGAAGTGTGGTGACAAAGATGAGAAAGGTATGTTAAGGTGGTTTGGGCATGTTAATGTTGACAATCGAAATTGTCAATACAATTTCAATAGTTATAAAAATTCATAAAATTTGCCCATTGCCGATATATTAATATACGAAGGTATAAAATCATTATTATCAGGATTAAAAAAAAATTACGATTTGACCAGTATGTATGCAATATTGTTAGTATTGTACAATATTTATATCCATATGTTGTCAAAGTCTATGTGGACTTCCAAACAGATATGTCAAATTTCGTAAGTATATGTAAGTATGTATGTTTGTCCTCAATTCTCAGAAGCTTGAGATTGGGTTTTTTTTTTAAAAAAAAAAAAAGCAATATAGAATTCCCGTAATTCTAAAAACTTTAGGTTTTCCCCTAACACCATGTTACTTCGAAATTTAATTCGGCACGGAAAAACAAATAAAATTAAACTGTCATTTTATTTATCACCTGTTTATTTCTTTGACGTATTCTAGAGTAGGTAGGTTTACGGTAATATATGTATATTTATGTATATTATATGTAAATATATTACTTTATAGAGTAAGTGTGTTTCCAACTTTGCACTCAGTTACAAAAATGCTAATTGACCTTATAAATAAAGAGTTGTCAACAATTATTCATAGAGTTAAGAATGATAATGATGAATATTGTTTCAAAAATCGGTATTGATTTTGAATTTAAAATCTTTAGTTGATAAGATTTTTTCGACACCCTTTTAGGAACAGGTTTAGGTTTATAATGCAGCTTATAATATGCGTTTTACTTTACGTTTTCACACAAGTGTGGTATGGTTGCATTTTATTTTTAATTAAATTTACTTATACTTATAAAGGAAGGCAAAAATAGGCTTTTGGCGTTCCCTTCCCAAAATTAAATTCTTTTAAAAATAACTAGTGGTTTTACGTTAAAAAAAATTTCTGTATAAAAAAGATTTTTTTTTCTTATTTATTATGTTCCATGTAGTTTTTATTTTATTTGTTGATTTTTTTACTTTATGTCTGAGGTGAATTGCTTTTGCAACAAGACAGAACTTTTTAAAGGTTTTTGAGTATTTTTTTAAATATTCCCTAAATATTTGGCTATTATTATATGTTTTTTCTTTATATAATTCATACAGTTTACGCCGACTTTTATGAATACCTGGGGTAGCCCATTCACTAAAACTAAAGCGACTAGATATAAGTTTCTTTTTTGCAGTAAATATTTAATTATACTCTGTAGTAATAGTGTCAAGAACAGTATTGTACATATCTTTTGGGTCGCCATTATAAAGCTAATCTGGAAGTTTATGTATTAAGTTAGTTTTAAATGATTCAACCCGTTTAGTTGTTATTGGTATAAATTTAATTTCCTTTTTAGTAATACTATTCTTTCTTTCTAAAACCACTAACTGTCTACAATGTTCTGACTCTAGATTGCTTATAATTGATTTTTGAATTGGTTTTATGTCAGTAAATATATTGTCGATGCAAGTGGCACTGGATACAGCAATTCCAGTTGGTTCACAAAACAAATTATTTAAATTAAAAGACTGAAATAAGGCAAGCAATCAGGTGCTTAATGAGCTATTTTCCAAAATGTTTATATTGAAGTCTCCACAAACAATGATTTGTTTATTAGAATTGCTGATTTTATTCAGCACTTCTTCCATAACTAATTCAAAATTATCATAAATTGCACAAGGCGGCTTGTATACACTCACAACAATGAGATGCTCAACTTCTATACAGGACAGCTCGGCAGTTCGCTCAAAGTGTAATTCCAGGACCTAATCTATTTGATCCAAGTTTCATCCCGATCCGTCCAGTGGCTGAAGCGTTATTGAGTAATAAAAATCCACACTTACAAACTTTCGCGTTTTTAATATTAGTAGGATAATACAGATTTCATTAGAATACAGTTCAGATTAGGTTAACATTTGTCCAAACTGATGACATAGCATCAGTTTTTATTTAAATAGAGGTGCGGTACTTACAAATACATGTTTTAATTTGCGTTGTACAATTTTGAAATTATACTCAAATAAATAATTTTGTAGAACAGATACAGTGTGCAGTTTAGTTATTCTATTTGTTACAAACGAATAGAAATATTTAAAATACCTAGGGCCTAAAAAGTGCAAAGATAACTCTGCTTTAAAACAAAATCTCAGTGATGTCCAACACGATTTCGATATAAATAGTGCACCTCTATTCTATATACTACCTACTAGTAATTATTTAAAATAAAGTAAATTATGTAATTTATAAAAATAATAGAATGGTGTGATAAATAACGTCGCCATATCTTTTGTTTTCTTTTTTGTTATGGTTTTACAGGTTTTGAGGATATAATATGAACATTATTTAAGTAAAAACCACGAATATCAAGATTTGTTCACTCGCCAATGGTAACCTTGTGTCTGTTGTGTTAAATCGATGCGCTACTCAACATAAGTAGTCTAAACAAATAGACTACTAAAAAATAGACTACTAAAAAATAGACTATGAGCGGCTAGCCTGTCGGTGCTTTTTAGACATATCTATTGGTTTTTTTTAAATCGATGATAGGTACGCTTAGCTTCATCGAGCTTTATCAAGGTCATTAACATCAATAATCGAAGGACACAACTGTTTCAAACTGAATTGTTTAAAAAAAAATGGTTTTGGTTACTTACAGACTACTTAAATATAAGATAAGTTAGACACTGAACATCTCAAACCATTCGCACAGATTATAGGTAAAATACCTACTATACTCCATTCGTATACAAGCTGTAGCAGAATTATAGGGGTACAAAGCAAGCATGTAGCATGTAACCTTTTAAAAAAGGGTATCACATCAGAATTTAAGACAAAGAGTCATTACTCTTTCGGGTACATTTACCCAACTGCTGATTTTAGGGTTGTTAGGTACTTCTTTTGATAAAAACCTTAATTTTTGTTTAAAAGATTAGACCTGTGTATGACGCCACTCATTTCCTTACATACGATCGATTACAACAATATACCTAATAAGTATGTGTTTAAATACACTAATTGCCTAATGGTTTCATACATATTGCACAGATTACAAAGGTAATATTTATTTCTTCTGTGAAATAATAATACTTTACAATTTACTTATTTCAACAAACGCAATGAACTGAAACTTTTCTGGTTCAGTAATAAATACAATAAATATAATAAATACAATAAATACAATATAGAACATCTAAATTATTATCAAAAATTACATAATAATGTATAATATAATAAATATTAAGCCTAAAAAAACACAGTCACAATACATAAGAGTTTTGTGACATTTTTGAACCTATAAAATTAATAAATATAGGTCAAAAAATTTCGGGATATTTCTAAATTTCATTGACTAGAGTAATATGCTTTTGCTTAGGGTTCTTACTGATTTTTCTCTTTTTGTTCAGCTTCTTAGTGACATAGCGTGATGTTAAACAGCCTATAACCTTCCGCAAGAATTGTGCTATACACTAAAACAATCTAATTTCGTTTAATAGATTTTAATTCTAGTATTACTCGACGTTTTATGACTATAACCTACGGAATTCTAAAAACGTAGAAATACTCTTCAAGTAGTGAAATAAATTGCCTAATAAACAATTTTCGGAACATCATTAGCATTAAGTTAACAAAAGCTGCTTGCGAATATCAGTTTGTATATATGTATGTCTACCGGTTACTGACAGTGACATATGTCAATATTGAAACAAGTATTAATGTCAAGGCATACAGTGTTAGCAAACATAGAACACGATCTCAATGTGGATTAATAAAGAGATAGGTAATCAATGGTAAACTTGTCTATTGCGACACAATTAGGCCTAAGAAGATTTTGTCATCGTCAGTGATGACATAAAGACGTGGTGGTCACTAACCATGGGCCTTATGCCAAGCATCACAAATATAAAAGTAGACCCTGAGAGCTCCTTTAAATCGTCAAAATGTGATTTTATTTTTCTACTTAAGAGGAGTTCTTTTTTCTGCACCAGCTAACTTTGACGTTAAGCAGTCCTCAAAAATGGGATATTGTATGGAAATTTCTATCGTCAGCTTCTTTTTGCTGAACTTTGACGGGCCGGTTAAGTTTTAAAAAATTTGAGTATGCAAATTTTCATTACATCTACCATTTTTGACGACTGGTTAACATGAAAGTTAGTTGGTGCTACCCAGCCCCACAATTTATACGCTTGACGTTATTGAAGAATACCGCAAAGGTTCGCAGTTTCGATTATTCTGTCGTACGTTACTTATTTAACCTTTAAACCTGAAAGCGGTGAGCCTTGACCGTTGCTTGAAAAGGCATCTTCACTACATTTTTGGTAAGTGGACTATACTTACCTTTTTTATATTTTAAATGGACCCATTTTGTGCAGTTAGCGTTAGTGTTGCCAACAGATTATTGCTTTTATTACGTTGAAACCTCTGTAATTCAGACAAATGACTTTGTTAGGCTATATCCTAAACAATCGCCAACCTACGTGGGGCATTGTACATACTTACATAATTGTCAACTAAATTATATAGACTTTCTTTTTAGATAGTTAGGCAAATTAACCAAATCTGTAAGCTTGCCTAATAACGGAGTACAATTGTAGGTATAATAGTTAAAAATAACTGAAACCTACGAATTTACCTTATTTAGTCAATATTGCGGCGCAAAATATAAATTTTAATGACCATGTCGTAGTTATTAACTCATCTATAGTAATATAGTAAAATAAAGCTAAAGCGTTTTATTGGTTTTTTGTTTGAACGTGCTAATCTCTGGAACTACCATAGGATTTGGAAAATTCTTTTTTCATTTGAGTGCTCAATTATAGAGGAAGCTTATAGGCTATTTAACATAATGCTAAGACCCTTAGGAGCTAAGAAATAAGAAAAAAGTCCGAAAGAACCCTAAGGAAAATCGAAATTGTAGCGTTAAATTAGATTAAAAAATTTAATGATAAGAGTGCATGAATTTTCAAACCATCCCGAAAGTCAATTACAGACATTAATTAATTTTACAGGTGCCAACATTTCTATGATTGTTCAAACCAAATAAGAACACAGTCGTAAAACACTGATGAATTGTGACTGTGTCTTTCTGGCCTAAATATACCTTATACGTTATAATATAGAAGTCTTAAAAAAAACAATGCCTCATAGGATAGTCTGTAGTTTGTAAAACAACACATAACCACAGAATAAGGAATAGTGACATAACTAGAAAATTATAGCATTTTGCTAGTTCCCCACTCGAAATATGTTTTCCTATCCCATAAAAACCTTTACACACCCTTTTAAATCCCGTCTTTCGTTAGGTATCAAGTGGTAGACGCTGGTTTTTTCTTCTGTAGTCCCTAAGGCGGTAATTAAGGTGATGGTTGATGGCTGGTGATAAAGTTAAGTAAAGAATAAAAAAAAATTAAAGTGACGATTGAAAGTACTTTTTAAAAGTCTTCTTAAGTTTAAATTTAATAGTCCAAAATAGCTGAATTCATTATGTGCTTGCTACTAATGTCTAACAATGGCTAACAAAAATTATGAATTCATTATTTGCTTGCTACTAATTCAAAATAATTTGTACTAGCTGGCCCGTCTGACGTTCTTCTGCCTCTGTTCTGCAGCGCCATCCAGTGACGAGTTTAGCAAAAGAAATAACAAAAAACTTTATTCATGAAAAAACACTAAAATGTTTCAACTATCATGGTGGTCGGTCCAATGGTGACGGAGTTCATTGATCTTAGACATAAATACTTATATACCAATATCTATTTAAAATATACACATATATATAATAAAAACTGAATTTCCATACAAAGACCTTGCCTTTTGCCTGTGTCTTTTTTCCGTCTTATGAGAAATAAATTTCCGAAAAGGCTAATACACCGTCTAAATTTGTAACCGAATTCCATGAACCAATTTTCATTTTAAAAAAGATAAATTTTATACAAACGTACAAACCCTATTTTACGATGTTAGGACATAAATTTTGCGAATCCCTTTTGTAATGGTTTTATAGCTATAAAAGGAAAAATTAAAAATTTCAAGTTTTTTTGCACAGCGGCATGGGCTAGATAGGTATAGGTTAATGCATTGCATGCATCAGTCAGGTCATTCAGTCATGCATTTTTTTTTTATTTATCTATTATTCATGGCATACATGTAGGTATCAAAACATAATAACAAAAAAATAACAGTAATTACAATATTTGCAGTTTTTAACCGCCTTCCAAAAAAGGAGGAGGTTCTCAATTCTCGTATATATTTTTTTTATGCACTTTCGGGCTATTGATTATTACCTATAAAAGATTATAGATATATTAACTATTGCAAATTTATTTTAAAATTCTTTTTTTATGTAAAAGGATATACTTCCGAGATGGTCCCATTTTAATGGAGTGTATTTAAAACTTAAACTTTTAGTAAAACAAAACAATTGGTGTTAATTTGGAACTGGTGAAACGCCTTTTATGTTGATGATTGTACAACACTACTATACACACTACAATGATTTAAGTGTACAAAAAAAGAAATCACTAAAAAGTAAAAAAAAACTTTTTAACAAAAAAAAACAACCGGTTTCAAAAAGAAGCACTAAAAAGGTAAAAATAATTACTTATTTCCAAAAATCTGATCTTAATTACAGTTTGAAGTTGGTTTCTATGTACCTTACAAGTAATAACACAATTCACTGTCATGAAACTTCAACACTACTGACAACTTCAAACTGTAATTCAGATCAGAGTTTGGAAATAAGTAATTATTTTTACCTTTTTAGTGCATCGTTTTGAAGTCAGTTATTTTTTTCTAAAGGTCCATAGATTTGATCATAACAACTGGCCAGTCTTAAATTGATCAACAGCTTAATAAGACGAAGCTTAAAAAGTTTTTATCTATAACAAACTAAATTACTGCAATTCACAAATCGCTTTTTACAATACATATAAATTAGTTTTTCATTTGTAATGCTAGCATATTATACTAAAACGTAACTGTTACATTGTCGCAAAAAATAAAAATGACGCAGAATTATTGATACCTACGTACTCGTAGTTCAGTTCAGTTCAATGACACATAAGTTCGTTTAAATTGATTACTGTAGCTCTTTTAATAAATTGACTATGCAATATAACTAGTTTATTAGGTGCGTTAAATGCATTATAACTAATTTATTGTGCGATACGAATGGAAATTAGACACTAGCTTATTAAGCTGTTGATCAATTTAAGACTGGCCAGTTGTTATGATCAAATCTATGGACCTTTAGAAATATAAAAACAGTCTAAAATCAAAAGAGGACTTGCTATGTAACCACGAAATAACCTACAGTGTTTGACGTTCATAGCATTATTAAGCCCCACGACATAGACCCATATAAAGCTAGCCACGCACTCCGTTCATAACAATGGGCTATATATTAGATACGGTCCAATAAATTCTATGACATACGTTAGTTTAATAGTCGATCATTATTGTCAGTAGCCCATTATGGTGATCATTCATTAGGCAAAATTAACTTTTATTATCATTGTTAAGTAGAATAGAAGCTTTAATGTTAAAAGCCTTAAAGTCCTTCGTCTAAGAATTAACTGCACGATTTGTTCATTTATTTGGCAATTTCTTAAGTTTTTAGTGTATTTTCCAGCTGAATATAAGTGCAAAAATATTGTCTATCTTTTTGATAGCAGTAAGTGGTTATTAGACACATTGTAGAGAGAAAAGGATAATTTTTAACTATTTTAAATATCCAATGACAAACATAAATTAATTAATATTAAAATAGTGTTAGTAATAATTATGAATGAATTGCATGATTAATATCACAGAAAAAAAAATGTGAAGAAACAATAGAACAGGCGGCCGTACCTAACAAGGAAAAGGAAAAGTGACAGTAAAAAGAAAGAGGTAGGTGTGAGTCGGTAGTTAAAATATAATTAAGGAGTTTAACCGAGTTTAGCGCGGGCAAAAGCTAGTTGCCTATGTATAGGGTTGCCATCCGTCCGGGTTTCCCCGGATTTTCTTAGTTTAGAGGGCGTCCGGGGAGCGTCCGGACGGGGTTTCATTTTAAAGTTCCTAAAAACTTTAAGAACCTTTTGTTTTGATAACGAAGTAAAAAATGTGAGACTTCAAACAGTTTCTCAAAACGTTTTGTTTCTTAAGAAGACTAAATTTAGTTTCTATTTTTGATGTTTGTCCTAGTTGCCAGGTTTTAGAGATGGCAACCCTACCTATGTAGGAAGTATAAAATAGCTTTGGCAAGGGTGTCTTTAGGTTATTGGTTGTAATTAAGACCTCCGACTTTACCAAATTATAATAACTCAAGTTATACTTTTAATACACAGGTCCTAGAATCCAGAGCCGTGTCGAACCACGCGCAGATAATGTTCCTTAATTGCCTGTTACAATTCTTCTAGTACATTTGAACGCCTTATATAACGACACCCCACACCATGGGTTAGACAAGAAAAAATACTTATCCCCACTCGACGTGTAGGGGAGGTAGGTCCCCTAAAAAATTAACTTTTTCGAGATTTTATTTTACCACTTATGCCAAATTACAGTTTTCTATTACCTGCTAGTATTAACAGTCTCCAAACTAAGCCGCGGACAGAAGAACCGGACAAGGCGAAACTATAAGAGTTCCTTGTTGACTACTGAACCCTAAAAAGTGCACAAAAAAAACACGGAACTTTATTGCAATATTGTGCATATTGTATGACGAAGAGTATGGCTCGACTGATTTAGATGATTTCTTTTCTTTTGTGTTTGTAATTGTCAGGACAAGGTTTGTAAGAAGTTCGGATTCACGCACTAAGGATAAACCATTCATACGATTGTAACGAAATTTTGTGCAGACGCCACGGAAGGTTTCTGAATTTGATGACCTTTTGACAATAGGTGAAAAAAACTGATCAGGTTCTTGTGCACTCTTTAGTACTACGCTAACAGTACAGTATAACAGTAGTAATACGCTATGGTACAATCCTTTGACAATAGATAGCGCGCCAGTCGTTTTAACTTTCGCTAGGTCAATGATTGTTAAACCCGGAGAAAGTTGGAGTAAGTCACTAGTTGGTGAACATGAAATTCACAAAACATCACTTTGGTCAACTACATTGATAGGCATAAAACTCTACCTAACACTCAAACGCTTTCATGTTTAAGTCGTATGACGTAGATAGAGCTATAATTGAAATAGCGAAAAGGTTGGAATTAATTAATAAATTTCTAAAATAAATTATTTGAATTTAATAATTAAATCTGTGCTGCGATACTGTCATATAAATTTGAAAGTATGAAAGTAGTAGGTAAGCATTTACTATTAACATGAGATTATACGAGGTTACTTAGATAACCTTCCACTAAAGTTAATGTAAACTCAGTACGTTGCTACTAGCAATAGATAATGAGAAAGTAATAGCTTAATTGCCCTTAAACCGAATTTTAACTTTGAATTCAACAATTTGTTTCGTCGTAGTTTCACTTTGCATATAGGACAATTTTCCAATACAATTTGCTTGTCCATTTTCATCTGTTTTGGTTGGACAATTAGGTACATTTAATATTATTATTCTTGGATGTAGCGTTGAAGTATCTGATCCTGGAAAAAATGGATCACAGGAAGACGTTATCTCATCTCGCCCAAAACCACCCCGGCGTGTCGGTCGACGGCACAGTCAACCTAAGGAACCCTTATAGTTTCGCCATGTCTGCCCGTTTGTCTGACCCTCCGCGTCTAAGCTTAGAGACTCTTAGTACTAGAAAGTTGTAAACTATTTTAAATGATCAGTTTGAGAAATAATAATAATAAATAAAGTGCTAATTTTTGTGTTTTATTGATAGATAGATGCTTGTGAAACCTTATGCTTATGAAATGAAACCGACTCACACTAGACGCTTTCAAGTAGTCTCTGACCTTCCCCGGGACTCAAACTATTTCCATGCCCAATTTCATGCAGCCAATCTGTAACAGACAGACAGACAGAATTACTTTTGCATTTATAATATTTATATATGGATTCGGTTTCATAATTTCTATAGGTACTTTTTTTGATCTCTGTGTTTTAGTATAAAAATGGTAAAAGTTTGTAATACTTTGATTGAGTTTATTTTGCTTAAAATTTGCTATTAGCTTTCACTTATAATTTATAGTAAACACAATTTTCGTTCACTTTAAGCAAATTGAAAAAAAATGTTTTCACATATTTAATTTACTTACTTATCGTAAAATTCTAGTAAGAAAAAGAAAAAGGGAACATCAACAGAATAAAAACCTTACAATCGAAGATGCCACTAGTTAAGAACTTCGTCAAATTAAATCTCAAACTTACAAAGTTCTATACGAGTCAACTTTAAAAGCATTTAATTTTACTATCTTTAAAACACATTTAGTTTACTGATTAATTTTTCTTTATAAGTATCTAATAACTATTATTATGAACATAATTCGTTATTACAATTACACTTAACGATCGTGTAATAGTTATCACAATAATTACATAACATTCTAGACTCATTTACACCTTAGTAAATGACAGGTTAAACCTACTAATGTCAGGTGTTTAATTTCGCAAGCTTAAAGGTATGGTTACTAGGAAAAATGGCATTGTCTTGCGTTACTTGAATGCTAATTAATGTCTTTACTTTTAGTAAATTATTATGTTTAAGCTATAATTCTAATATCTAGGTTACCCTCGATATTCGATTTCAATTCTTATCCTTTGAAACACCTTGAGTTTGCTTACACTATAATTACTCCATGATTTCCATTATTATATGAAGATTGTATTGTACGCAAGACAGAAACATTGAAAAAAAAAATATGTTTTGTTGTATGGAGTCTGTCGATCCCACTTCAACCCTCGTCTCGACCCCGTCTCTATCTTCGTCTGCACGAAACCCTAAAAAACAATCAAGTACTAGTTAGAAACATGCAGTGACGGCTCGGTACAAGGAATAAGTTATCGCGACAAAAAAAAATAACCGTTTTTCTGATTGTTCTTAAGGTCTATATAAATAAACTTATTATAGATAAAACTGAAATAAAACCGAAAACACAAGAACTGCTGCCAAAAAAGTTTTAATTCAATCAGATGAACTATGTACGAACGAAAACGTATAAAACAAATTATTACTTCTTACATGTACAAAAAAGTACATTGTGTATTGTGAAGGTAAATATCTATAAGTACTCGTCTATATTAATGCTGCTATAGGTCAAGTTAGTGTCAGTCTCAGATATCGACTGCAAACGGACAAAAATGTGATTTAAATTAATTACCAAGGTGATCTCAATAAATAAGTCAAAATAAGGCCCTCCACAGTGGTGCGACGCGGAATTGTTGGTGATTTTTCTAAATTTCGATTTTTCTTTAATAAATTATAGGTGAATACAATTTTAAATAATCTATAAAATTTACTGACTTTTATTACCAACTCGTGCTATAGATACCTACTGAAAAGTTCAAAATAATATTTATTTTAAAAAAAATGCGCCTATTTAATAACATTTTAAATTAAAAAACCTTTTCGCATAAAAAATTAAATCTAAATATAGGCACTAAAGAAACTTGTGTAAATTAGACCTGCTTCGGTTAGCTATTTACGTACAACGATTTAGTAATTAAACTGTGTTTCGTTATTATAATTGTCTTATAAATTATACTTATCGATTGGAAGGAAATCATGTGAAAACGTATAGTTTTCATGTCTCTAGAACTAAAAGGAAACTGTGATTCCGGAGGATGTGGTAACATATTGCTTTCCGACGTAGGTATTTAAGTGCATGCAATGAATAAGCATAAAATTCTTGCATGTATTTAATTTTATTGTTGGACTAACCGACGGCGAACGTTCTTGCGCTGCTGTTGTAGTCCCTTTTTCCTATCCCCTTTTATCTCCCACAATTAGCCTATCTCGTTCCTCCCCTCTTTTTCTGACTCTTACCCGTTTAATTCCCACCGAAAACACTCGAACTGCCGCTGTTCGAAATTCACAAATTTTCTCGTCAAGCTCATCAATTCCTAAGCTTACTTCTTTTCGCTAAATTGAACATTGATAGCTAAATTGTTGACTTCATTTCCTTTCTGGCTAATTCTGTGTCTATTTATAGTAACATTGTAGATGTGTACATAGTGGTACACACAATGTGGAATCCTGTGTCAACATGGCGCTGACATCACCAAGAGTATTAAACACTTCCGAGATTGTGGCCTCTGCGAAATAACTGTCGTCTTTCTTTGTACTCCGCATAAAATTATAATGAATAGACTATTGTCGTGAGTATAACTACTACATTAACTACTAATACTACATGGCCTAGTTTTGAATTGTGCTCGTCGACGATAACGATTATCATTATTTGCTTTAAGAGGAGGGGGGGGTGCATAAATGCCCATGGTAGAATCGAATTTTCATTAAGTAAATAAAGTACAAATATATAATAAAAATCATATAGATACTTTATTGTGATTTCAAAATCTGATGTTAGCAAAAGTATTATGCTTTATATTTTTCTCGATCGAATAAATCACAAAAAAAAAAAGTCTAGTTTTCGCAGATTTTCGATTTATTTTTATGGCGATACACAAAATTTACCTGAAATTTAATTAAAGCATTGCTTAGTACAGAACCATTGCTGTTAATAATAGATTTAATGTTTTTCGCCTATACTACGTTCCTATTACGAGTTGTATGCAGAATTTATCTGACTTTATTAGCGCTAGTTGAATTGAAATAATTTGCCTTGGATACGTTTATTCTGAAACCGCGTCGACTCGCGGCTCTTGTAGTGGATGCTAATCTTTACAATGCAGTAAAATTATCGCAATTTAATACAAGGTTTTTGTTACTAACTAACCTTGTATGTATTAGATAAGAAGAGCCCGCGCCAGATCCTAGCTTTCTCCGGTACAAAAACTGTCTCTATATTCTGTCCTTCGGGAGAAAACTATTATTTGTCCTCCTCGTTCTCTACAACCATCTCTGTGTCGAAAAACAAATCAATTGTAAGTATGCACCATTTCAACAGAAGAAATTGTACACTGCAGAAAATTGTATTCTCGTGGGAACTCTTCATCGGGGTACGTAATCTTTTTCAGTCTCTACTGCTACCCCTGTGTCAAAAATCACGTAACCTTATTATCGTCGCAATTAGAGATTAACAAATAGTATCGATATCTTGAAATTAAAAAGTTATTATTATCACAGAAAAATAGTTATACTTAGCCTTTTTTAGTAGTCAGTATAGTAATAAGTTCCAGATATTACCCATTGTTTATAATATTAGTATAGATACGGATAAACTCCAGAACCAAAGATACAAAAAGTTTTAATACACTTTTTTTAAAATAAATGCTTGACAATGCCAAGTTTGTTAATTAATTTGTTGAGTCAGATCAGATGGAGTTTTATTATTATTTGGTGCAAATTGGGAGAAAAACCGAAATTAGTTTTCGGTTTTGGTTGCGTAAACTAATATTGACTAACTTATGTCTATTGTTAATCAAAATATGTTTATCTATGTAGTTTTATCGGCACATGACCTTCGAATTTGATTATTTGCATTAAAATTCGATTCACATACATAGTGCGGTCTCAATTCGCATCGGAAATCAGACGCATATCGATTACACGCTATTCATAAATATTCTTATTGACATAAACGTTTATATTTACTTCACATATAATGTCTTTATAACCTTTTTTTTGTTTAAAAATATTAAAAAAATACTTTGTTCTGTAGAGTTGCACTTCCATTACCGATAGAAGCGATTTTGCATAAATAAAAACAAAATAAATAATACGCAGAATGCTAATACTCCATATCTTGATTTTCCACTTTACTTTAGTATCTCATGATACTCGAAAAATCTTTAATTTCACTGACTACTATTTATTAGTTCTGGTTTTTGTGGGTTCCACATCATTAGTTTTACCAACTGCCGAATCTTGACTTACTTCTTACAGTTCTTTACCGCTTAACTTTTACTCTAAAGTTGGTAATTTTCAAATATCGAACATTTATAAAGTTACTTTAGTTCAGATAACACTGTTTGAGAAGTTGTATAGCGGCAATGGACTCACCAGCTGGATTAAAGTTGTTGCAGAAAGAGTGTGTTCTCCACACTATAATATGGATGTGTGTCCAGTTATTAGTTACCTTCTTCCTGGAGATTAAGAAAAGAAAATTTTTATGTAGTTACCAAAAAACTATAAAAGTTGTATATTTTATAGTTTGATTCTGTGTGTAGGTAATAATATTCTACATTTATTTTAGTAATATACTAAGTATTTGAAGTAATTTTAGGACACAGTTTTTTTATAAAAAATGCAAAGAAAGTTCCTATAGAAACAAGAATATTTTAATTACAGAATCGATAAAGTACAAATTAAACTCGCGCATTGTAGATACAATGTACAATACTAGAGAGTACCTATGGGTCAGTCTGTTTTCCTGACCACTGACTTTATACTGAATTCAATTTTAGTTGTTGGGAAAAGATATTGGTGATTACTCAAAAGACGTGATGAAATATTTTTTTTTTGAGGATCAATCAAAATCAAAATCTTGAAATGGGTTACTAAGAACACTTTTGAATCGTCAAGTAAATTAACTGCAACTGGCTTTACAAACTAATTACAATATTTTTTTATTGCGTGCGTCCAATAGGTAATCTTTGTAAAATCACAAACGAAACATAAAATTATAGTGTATCAACTAGTAAATACATGTTTTATATTAGATTTACAATGTAAATAGTTTGATTTAAAAAAAAAACAATCAATATTTATGTAATATTTATTCTGTGACGGGATTAAAAGCAACTCCCAAAAAAAATTATTCATATAACATATAATATTACATAGCAGACGTACATATATATATATATAATAAGATGCCGATTGTGTTACAGCATATCGTCTCTAACGTTTCTTGCGGGTGCTGTGTAGCGATCGTTATATGGGGAGACATATTTATCTCACAACCTTTAATCAATAATTATAAGAACTCTGAAAAGTGTCTGACAATAGTTACTAACCGTTAATCTTTTATTATTATTTTTTTGTTTATTTTTCATTTATGGTGAAATTTTATACAAACCAGAAAAATAAAGGTTTTGCTAACAAAATGAGTTGTTTCGGCAGCCCTAATCGAAATGTCTTTTTTGTCGTTTCAAACGTCTGTTCGTCTCTTTGTTGTGACTACCTAATTGACAATTCATGTCAACTTACATGAATTGTTAATTACATTGTAAGTAATATAGGTTATTTTAAATTTAGTCCAAGAACGCATAGCAAGAAAGTTAAAAACCACTTTTCTCCGGATTATTTATTTAAATCTCAAGTTAAATTGCTCTGCAATAGATACGGGAAAATTTTACTCTTGTGAGTGTAAAATTTAACTATCAAACTCTCCTTAAAAACTTTTGAAAGTTAACTTTACCGAGCGAGTATCGAATTAGAACGTAATCTTTAAAACAGCGGTAGTTGTTTATATACATATAAATACACACTTGGATATTACAGCTGGTATAGAATTACAGGAATTGTAGATAAATAAACAAATATATACATAAGTGAATGAACCAAGTTTAACAAAAAGTCAAAAGTAAAAAAAATAAAGAGCATTAAAAACTAAACAAAACAGCATATTCATATACTCAGAAACCGTAATTTGATATTTGACGTCATTCGTGACCAAATTGTCACTTTGTGTAATATATGCCAATGTTCTGAATAGCTGACTGAATTTTAAATAGACAACAATATGTGGCAACGACACAACCCACTGTATCGATATAAAACACATAGGTATATAATTATATACATATTTATTATTATGGCATTTAGTGCTGTTCGTAGTTAAAAAAAATAATTTAAAAAAGGAAAGCTTTAAAATCCAATTTGAGCCAAAGATCTATTGTTGTGATGCTTAAGAAACATCTTCCCATCAGCCTTTTACGTCCCAAGTATTGGTGCACAGCCTACTCTCACCGACGGTGATTTGGGCAACTGTCTACACGCGGGTCCAATGCGGATTGTGGACTTCACATACGTGTTTTTATTTACGTATGCAGGTTTCCTCACAGTGGCTTTCTTCATTGAAAACCAGTGGGGTGAACAATCAATGTACTTGATAAATTAAAAAAAGACTCATTAGTACACGGCAGTACATTGAACCTCCGCCACTAAGAACACAAGGTGAAATGGAACCCCTGGACCACCGCCTACTACGCAAAACAACACGCTCCTTCTTTATATAGACAAATTTAATTAGATTAACTACATATTACAAGTAAGTACCACCACAACCACTGTTAAATAAATATATTAATACTAGCTTTTACCAGCGGCTCCACCCGCCTTAAATTTGGTTATTGGCGTGGGATTATTACGTCAACTCATTAATTATACTAAAGTAGTTTGCTATAGCTGTAGCTTAAGTTCGTTTAAGCTCGGTAATAGTTATTCCCGCGGGAACTTTTGAATTTTGGGATTAAAACTATCCTATATCCTAACCCCGGGACTCAAACTATCTCCATACCAATTTTCATCTACCTAATTCGGTTTAGCGGCTTAAGCACGAAGACGTAACAGACAGACAGACACAGTTACATTCGCATATATAGGTAATATTGCTATGGATTATTACGCAAATCCTATACAAAAATCGATCTTAAGTGCTAAGTGTAAGAATATATTGATGATAAATATTAAGCTAAAGTTTACGACTGGATAAAACTGTAAACAGAAGCTTTTAAATTAATTTTAAAGAAGCCTCCATTAAAATTCAACTATGATGTTATAATGTATGTGTTAAAAGTACCGTAGTTTGATATTAACCGTCTAGGAAGCGCAACAAAGATTTATGTGAAAAGTGACTTTTCAGTGTAAAATGGATAAGTCAATTTTATCACTTCCTCCACAAATTTTTTTTTTGTGTATGCCACTATGTGTACGGGTGGCAAACAAGCTTACGGTCCGCCTGATGGTAAGCGGTCACCGTAGCCTATGGACGATTGTAACACCAGGGGTATCACCCACGCGTTGCCGTCCCTTCAAAAATCCAATAACTTCTTTCTTGAAGAACCCCATACTGCAGTCCTTAAAGAAACCCTTAATTTTATTAGTTAAGTTAAGTTTTAGTTAAACTGTGTTATATAATTTTGGGTTAGGTAAGTATTTATTTACTAATAGCTTTTGCCCCAGGTTCCATCCGGTTAAATTCGGTTATCGGTGTAGCATTTCAACGGCAACTCTGCAATTAAAGGAAAACAATGGACTCACGTTTGTCGTTTTAAAGCAGCCTTTGTCTTTTCCTGAAACTCAAACTATCTTCATGCCAAATTTTATTTTACCGCTGTTTTAGCGTGAAGAGGTACCAGACAGACAGAGTTACTTTTGCATTTATATTATTAGTATGGATAAAAACTTATTCTTTGTGAGTTATTGTATTGAGTAAATAAAATAAAATATCACATTAATCATTAAAATTTGTCGATAAATAAACATACGTACATGGAGGACCGAGCCTTGTTCGTTTTTTTAACAGTTCGTATTACTACTCGCCAATAGATGTCAGAAAGAGTCATATTTTTCAGTTTATCATTGCCTGAAAACACGGATAAAACGACGTTTTTTAAAAATGAAACCTAGCTAAATCGATTAATCGCCCCCAAAACCCCCTGCATACTAAATTTCATGAAAATCGTTGGAGCCGTTTCCGCGATTCAGATTATATACATATATATGTATATAAATATAAACAAGAATTAGCTCGTTTAAAGTTATAGATAATTTATGTTCCGAGTTAATTTATGTTACGCAGTTTCGTATGACAGCTACAGATAGGTATCTACAGTAGCCAAATACAAAAGACCCAAAGTTGGCATTGTTTTTTAACGATGTCAATATGTAAAGCAGTCTTTGTGTATTGGAAATTTTAAATAAAGATTTCAAACAAGTGTTTTGAACCCGATGGTATTACCAAAGCTATTCGCAAACGTAACAAGCATATTTCAAACGTGTTTCAAACAATCGATGACAAATTAAATAACAATATATTTCGTGTATGGGTTTTAAAGTTCCTAATCGAATACCTATTCTTTGATATGACATCATACTTGTTTACCCAAGGGGTTGGCAGAGATTTCTGCAGTTCTGCCTGGCACACTTATTTGGCTTCATCCACTCTCACATATGCTATCATTATCTTTCGACAGTAAGATTAATCTTAAATGAAGTCTTTCTTGAGGAGAGACATAATATGGCTGATAAAAATTTAACGAGAATTACCTTTACCAGAGAATAATCAATCCTTTACCGATACTTCCATTTACTTTTACCTGTTCATTTTTTTCGTGCATGTTTTTCCACATCCCCAAAGTACGTTAACTTTCTCAATCTTTATCACTACATCTTATACTCCACAACAACGTTTCTGTATTAAACTATTTCTTATTATGTCTTTAAGGGTCACGTAACTTCACACATACTTTTTAATACTCTCATTAACTACCTTATTACCACAGTATTAATTAATTATACAAAGTTTATAAAAATCTTTAATGCTAGGTTTGGCACTAAATGTGGTATTTTACTTCTCCTCAAACGTCATCTATCAGCTAAGTAGGATCTTACAGTATACATACTAATATAATTAATGCGAAAGTAACTCTGTCTGTCTGTCTGTATGTTACCTCTTCACGCTTATACCGCTGCACCGATAAGGATGAAATTTGATATGAAAATAGTTTGAGCCCCGGGAAAGAACATGGACTACTTGTAAACGTCAAATGTGAGTTGGTTTTTTTGAAGTTTTATGAAAAATATGGGTTTACTACGAGCGTTCACAGTTACGTTTTCTTAAAGAGTAACGCCGCCTCTTCCATATGCTTTATTTATTAGTATTATTATATCATATTATATTATTTATTAATTTTTAGAGAGACACACACACAGAGAGAGAGAGAGAGAGAAAGAGTTTCAAAGTTGAATTTTAATTTTTAAGATTATCTAAGCCGTAAACGGTTCAATTTCGGTATAGAGTCCATTTTTTTTAATGTAAAAGGAACTTATGACTTTCTTTTGACTATTTTAACATGCTCTCCAAAGGTCTGATAACTAAAACTATTTTTCCATTACTTTTCTTTTTTTTTATGAATAGGTAGGTATGCAATTGAACAAAATAAAGGATCGAAAGTCCTTGCACGTAACCTCGCAAAGACTCATCATACGAGACTTAAAACTACAGATGGCAGAAAAGTCACCTCCAAACCAGAAATCTCGGCAGAAGCTGAATTGTTTAATAGACAAAGATCCAAGAACCAAACTAAACCACCACTTCGTTGACCAGTGCGAGATTAGGGTAGCTCAGTTGTTACTGAGCTGTTGCTTATCTTCCAAATTCAGCGGTACTCCAGTCCTTAAAGACTCTTTAATGTCGTCATCCATAACGGAAATACAACGTAGACGTGGCGCGGATGTATATTGGTGATTCCCGAAAAGGAACATTAAACTCTTTTTAAGAACTGCAGGCCGATACTTCTAAACCACCTGTATAAGCTGTTCTCTAAAGTCATTACAAATCGTCTCACTGGAAGACTTGACAAGTTTCAGCCATCAGAGTAGGCTGTGTTTCGGAAAGGCTTCAGTACCGTAGACCACATTCGTACTCTACGGCAGACGACGACTAAAGAGTATATTCAGCCGCTGTGTACGGCATGTGTAGACTACGAGAAAGCTTTTGGACACTATCGTTCTCACTGGAGCGTGCTGGATTCTGCAGATTTTCTGTATGTACTGATAATATATTGAGGTACTGCTATGTCTTTATAACGATCCTTCGATGACCGTCCAATTTTAGACCATAAGACAAGTGCCATTCCGCTGCGTAAAAGGGTAAGATAGAGGGATGTCATATCCCCGAAACTGTTCATCAACGCGCTAGAAGATGTCTTTTAAACTTTGGACTGGGCTAGGTGGGACATAATTGTAAACGGCGAATACATCGCACACCTTATGTTTGCCGATGACATCGTTATTACGGCAGAGTCACTGGAAGAACTGAAATAAATGTTGCACTCTACAGAAGAATCCTCTCGACCAGTGAGCCTCGGCATACATTTGGACAAACCAAAAGTCATGTCAGTCATACCAATATCAGTATACATGGCCAAAGCCTTACTCGAGGCAGTCCACGACTATGTGTAACATGGACAGAATATTCAACTGGGCCAGAACAACTTTGAAAAAGAAGCCGATAGGGAGATCTAGCTAGGACATTTGGTAAGCTTTGTCAAGTCTTCACGTCGTTTACACCGTAGATGCTGAAGATAAAAGTCTTGGACTAGTGCGTTCTTCCTGTTATGGCTATCGAAACGTGAACACTTACAGCGGGGCTGGTCCACAAATTCAAAGTCGCACAGCGCACGATGGAGACAGCTATGCCCGGAGTGTTTCTGAGGGATCTAATCTTAAATGAGGACATTCAGAAGAGAACTAAAGTCAAGCCGAAGAGGCAGTAGAATTTTCACGTCTCTTGTAGGGCCGATAGTCGATGGACCAGATGTGTCCTAGAATGGAGACCGCTTACGAGAAGGCAAAGGATGGCCGATGGTAACTGGATGCAGAAGATTAGACCAGGGCTCCCTAACTTTTCTTAATATCTGCCGAAATAAATTTGACTGTACACAACGCATAAATAAGCTGTGTTACAGTGTTCCAACTCGCACCGGTCTACCTTATAAGCTGTTTGCTGTTGTTCGTGCACGTTCCATCGCGGGCGATCGGGCTCCCCTGAGACGCCTCATGCATTCATACAATACATTATTTTATGACATTGATATACTTGCAATAACTATACTAAAGTATAGGCCACTAATTGAGTGCATATTGCAAAGTAATAGTGATAGTTGATTGACAACTTGTCTGTACTTTATTCTATTTTTCTTTATAACACATATTCGTAAATAATAAAAAAACTCACTTCTCATTGTTAAAAAGAAAATAATATATTTTTTTTCTAAAAACAGATCAAATTAAAATTAGATTATACTCATAAGTACCTACTTATAAAGAATGTTAAATAAAAAATAATTATAATCTTGCCTTGATGTTCCGTCTACTTACACTGATTATGCCAGCAGGTGACCAATACCAGCTGATATGGTGGTGATAAGGCATGCATGTATCTATCAGGATTACTATGGCCCATATTTTTTAACTAGCGGTATATATAGCTTTAAAAGCAATAATAAAAGTGGTATACCCTACACCCATGATTAATGCATCCCTTAAATTTAAAATCGGCCAAGTGCGAGTCCGACAAGCGCACGAAGGGTTCTGTACTATCCATCTTTAAAAGCGGCAAAAAAATCACGTTTATTGTGTGGGAGTCCCCCTTGAATATTTGTTTTATTTTAATTTAATTATTTATTTTTAAAGTGACAATATAACTAAATATTCTGTAAATATTTTAAGCGTCTGCCTGTTGCCGTTATCAATATCGAGCAAAATCGAGCAAACAAATCACGTTTGTTGTATGGGAGCCGCCTTAAATATTTATTTTATTTTGTATTTTAGTATTTATTGTTATAGCAGCAACAGAAATTCATCTTCTGTGACAATTTCAACTGTCTAACTATCACGGTTCATGAGATACAGCCTAGTGACAGACGGACGGACGGACGGATGGACGGACGGACAGACGGACACATAGTCTTAGTAATAGGGTTCCGCTAATTACCCTTTGGGTACGGAACCCTAAAAAGGTCACACAACGGACATCAAAACAACTACATATCAAAAAAAATTTATTCACAAACATAGGCAGTTGTTAATATCACTGCAAACTGTATAACGGTTCGACATACTTTACCCACCTTTTAACACCTTTTGAATTTTTTCACATTTATTGTACACAACTGTATTCATCTAATGATATATATATATGAACAAATATTGTGTGTGCAGCCTGTACCTTATCTTTATTGCTTACAGCTAACTTAAAACTAAACCTTTTCCTATTTATGCCATAATAGTCCAAACTATTATTTTAGTTTAGCTAATATTTGCTTGCTTCTACCGCAAAAAATCTTTTCCTGTTGTCAAAAGTCAAAAGTCAAAACAGTCAAAATGGTTTATTCAAATAAGGATTTTACAATCACTTTTGTATCGTCAAAGTTATAAAATATTATTTTTTGAATCCTCCCACCTTCCCGCCGGTTCACAATGTTGTTGATTTCTACCGAGAAGAATCCGGCAAGAAACTCGATAGTTACTCTTTTAAAAACACTTAAATAAACTAAAATACAATTAATGTTTTAATAATTGTGTTAAAATACAATTTTATGTTATTTCCATTTTAATTTGGTTTACCTATGCATCCTGTAATCCTGTTGGAATGCCCTATTAGCGTTAAAACAATATTCCTTTATGTTGTGTATGCCATGAAATTTGTTTAGCTACCTATTGAGTTAGGTACGTGTGATAAAGACTAACTGTCGTATTTATGATGGGAATAATATATATTATCATAGAATTCTAGTTTAACCAGATTTTCGGTAATGCCAGTATTTGTTTATCTAAACTAACGGGATTTCGATAGTAGACGACGACACACACAATGCAGAAACAGGAAACTGATAAAAGAAACACAGAACACAGCTCACATATATACATATAAATATATGTTGTATACACATCTATCATAAATTTAACAACATGGTGACACATCACGTTTAGTCGCAAAGAAAATAGGTACTTATTAGACAATGTATTCAGATTGTATAAATAAATATAATTTTTTTTAATTACAAACTTGATTGGTACCTTCTGTAGATAATATAAATTTTCGAATAATTTAAGCATGATAGTATTATTAACCCTTTTTCTTACAGTTTACAAAAGACTGACTCCCATAATTTTGATAAACCCAATAAAAAGGTTGGAAATTTAAAATAGGTCAGATATATTAGACAAGTATCCGTAAGTTTACGAATTCCAGATCGCAAAATAGGGAATTTCTACACTTTCTTTTCTTTCATTACTATAATAAATAACAATATTTTAACCGCTGATAATAATTTCATTACACACTAAACTTGGCACGAATAACATTCTTTTTTTGCATTCTTCATCATCCCCTTAATGTGCCGCTTCATTACTGCAGGTCACCACCAGCCACGCTAAACAACTGCTCTTTAGCGATGAATCTGGTCCACTCCCTGATGTTTCTGGTCCACTCGCAGCCATGAATTATTCTTCCGTCATCATTCGCATCTTGTGCCCTCAGTATTTCCTATCACTGTAGGTTGAAGAAGGTGATATCTGTCATGTTCTTCGTCCAATATATTTAACCTTCCGTATCTTAATTTACTTATGGGTTGGAGAACTTTGTCATTGCTGATCTTTAGTATCCCGTTTTTATGGGCATGCGTCTATACATCGGTTATTACAAATATGTAACATTGAATGAAATGTAGGTACCGAGATACTTATTTACCAGTTTCACTTGTTTAACTATAGATAACTCTACTTTGCTAAATTCTCGCGAGTTCAAAAACTAAATAGATAATTTCGTCTCGGCTATTACAAATAATATGTTTAATAATGATAGATAAGTCATGAATCTTATTTAAATGTAAACAAACCGATATGCTAAAAGTTGCATCCTATAAATATAATTTTACTATTTGTCATCAATTACTGTAATTAGAAGTAATCGAGCTACTTGGTTAATTTTAAACACAAACTAATCTGCTATTGATATGTTAATAATATATTTTGTTCTAACAACAACATTATTTAATTGCAGCTAAGTATTAGTATTTATTTTTTACCATTTATGCAAATACTTAAAATTAGATAAACCGCTTGTTTAGTTTTAACTGAATAAAGTACATTTGAAGATTTGGACAGGTCAAGGTTGATTAAAAGTAGTCAAGGTTTTACTAATAAGTTGAACGCTTGTAACCAAACAACTGTATTTAACAAAGTTGTTGTGTTAATCGTATTAGTCTTGTGAACTTTATCGAAAAGTTTGGTCCCAGATTCATACTCGATCTAAAAAAAACATGTAGGTACTATGATTTTTTTTTTTTAAATCTACGTTTGAATAGTGTTTCATGTTTTTATGCACATTATATCCGTGGTTCTAACTCTATTAGATTAAAATCATAAAAATATAAACTAATTTCATGATATTTTTCACATACATACCTACACATATTGCTGGTTAATGTTTTTATGCATGCATAATGCAAGGCAACAATGTAGGTCAGAATTGGACCGAATTCGAAAGTTCGAGCCCGTCGTGTACCAATAAATCTTTTTTCAATTTTTTATTCACATGTATTTTGATTATTCACACTGGCTTTTCGGTAAAGGGAAACATCACGACGAAACCAACATATGTCAAAAAAACGTCTGTTTAGTTTACAATACGCACTAAGATTGCATGTGGGCTATGTACGAAATCACTTTGGGTGAGCGCAGGCCATGCCCAACAGTGAGAACGTATAAGGCTGGTAAGAAGGAGGAGGATGTTTGAAGATCCGGATGGCGCTGATCTCCGAACATAAATATACTTTTACAAACCGAGGAGTTAAAATAACTATAGGTATACATAAAGATTGTTGGTCATTTTTATTAAACACGTGTGATACAACTGTGAGTCGCTGATTTTAACCGCAAAAATTTGTTGGTATTTTGTGTGGTTGAACAGATGTCGTCATTGTGCATATAACAAAGGGCAGTATTTATAATTGTTCATATTTTAAATAATTATAAAGAGTATATGAGAGCTCCTTCTAATTTCTTAGCAGTTAGGGTACTTTCTGTAACTTTCTGTAACTTTCTGTAACTTTCTGTAACTTTCTGTAACTTTTTTACAAGTAGATAATCATCCAGCTGAGTTAGATTCTTAGATTACCTCTGTCTTAAAGTTTGACCAATGCTGTTTACGTATGTACGTTGTTTTAAAATCACATTTTTTACCAAATCGATACCACAGCTAGGTCTGTCAATATCAATTTGGCATAAACTTATATAATATGTGCTCTGATTAGTCTCTGTCAACATCTTTTTACCAAAACTTTACTTACTTTTACTAACCTCTAAAAAAGTTACAGAAAGTACCCTAAATACTCAGAAACCAGAAGGAGCTCTCATATCATCTTTATTCAAAATATCAATTTGGCATAAACTTATACAATATGTGCTCTGATTTGTCTCTGATCAACATCTTTTTACCAAAACTTTACTTACTTTTACTAACCTCTAAAAAAGTTACAGAAAGTACCCTAAATACTCAGAAACCAGAAGGAGCTCTCATATCATCTTTATTCAAAATATCAATTTGGCATAAACTTATACAATATGTGCTCTGATTTGTCTCTGATCAACATCTTTTTACCAAAACTTTACTTACTTTTACTAACCTCTAAAAAAGTTACAGAAAGTACCCTAAATACTCAGAAACCAGAAGGAGCTCTCATATCATCTTTATAATAATTCATGGCTATAAAAATATGTACAATTCTGAATACTGCCCTTTGTTATATACACAGTACATAAACGGGAAATAGCGTAACATCTTTTTGTCCAAAATACCTCATTGCCTAAAGAAGAAAGTCTACAACTATCGTATGTTACCAGTGATGAGTTACGGTACAGAAACGTAGACCACGTAATTGTTGGCCTCTTGAATAAGCTCAGAGTAGCTCAGCGAGCTACATAGAGGGCTATGCTGGGTGTTTTTTTATTGCACAAAGAAATCCGGAACGAGGAAATAAAAAAACCAAATGTGCCAACATAACTCAAATAGTTGGTAATATGGAAGTGCTACATATTATGCTGAAGAAAGGTTTTCGACCTTTGAAGGATTAGAAGATGCATCGTAGCACGGCCTCCTCCTACCCGGTATTCAGAAGCTTAGTGCCGCAGGAAGCCAGTGGATGCAGGTGGTTAAAAACCAGCCGTTGTGGAGATATATAGGAACACCTACGGCCAACAGTGGACATCTTCCGGCTAAGTCGACAATTGGATATTGGCGCTGGCAAATAACTTGGCCAAACACATCTTTGCCCATACGCCATCCAAGCGCAGGCTTACAAGGCTTCTAACAAAGACTCCTTAGGAGCTTGGGTGTCAATAGGGTTAATTAGGGGTTTGCGAAACGAAAAATCGCTAGTTCTTAATTGGGGGCGAACCACTGGTAACAAATTAAATAATATTAATGATTTATTGGTAAAGAATGCAATGATTTTTTTAATAATCAGCATTAAAAAAAATATCTGGCATTTTTTTAATAAAGTTCATTGAAGGCCTTTTTTTGCAAACACGATGCTTTTCTCTTTGTAGTTAAATAGTGGCAATGAAATAAATTGCTTTATCCATACTGATGTTTTAAATTGTAAAACTGCAAAAGTTTGTTTGTTTGTTTGTCTTTCCTTTACCTCACAACAAAGTATCTAATTAAGCAAAGACATGGATAGTTGAAGAGACGTAGAAGGACAAACGGGCTACTCTTAATCCTTCTCTCTTTCTAAAATAAAAAATTAAAATAACTATAAATAAACGTTTCTTACGTTAAGAGACAGTAACTACGTGACAGAAAACTTGAATAAAAACAAGGATAACGCAATATATAACTAAGCGTGAATTAGAAGTGCAGCTACATCTTAACTCACAAACATTTTTAATGAAATACAAAAATCAATACATCAGTTTTATCAAAAAATCTTTTTTTAGAAAAGTACTGACGAATAGCACTTATAACTTTGAAAATTTATTTGCCATTACGTTTAAAGGGGGTATTTGCTATAGCAAACTTCCTTGCTGTAATCAAGGAGTTGCCGTAGGAATGTCACGTTGATAGTCGAATTTAGTGGGCGGAGCAGAGGAAAAAGCTAGTTATAGAAATACGATGCCTGATAGTCACTATAGATAAAAGGCTAACACGAATTTTGTTTAAAATAGCTTAATTGGATATAGAATTTGTTAAAATCTATATACATACCTATATACCTATACAGTAGTGTTTATGTTTGTTTTAGAATACCGTCAAATATTAAAGGGTGTAGAAGGATGCTTCAAGCCAGGAGAACTGACGGCTATCATGGGCCCCTCGGGAGCCGGGAAGACAACGCTCCTCAACATTCTGGCGGGATACACGTAAGTTACCTTCTTATGTTTTTTTTGCATGAATAAGTAATAAACTAGAAATAGTTGTTATCTGGTGCATTGTCTATAAGTTGTAAAAACAAGTAAAAAAATGTAACTACAAAACGGTAGAAACGTTAAATTCAGTACAAACAAAAATAAAAATTTAAGGGTTCTTCGGGATATAAATTACTTAAGAAATGCTTATAACAAATACATCACATAGTAATTTTTAGTATATTATTAATGTGCATATCGTTGGTAGGTAATACACAAATTACTTTTTGGCCTGTATTTACCTTCTTAAGTAAAAAACTTTTTTTTTTTAAAGATCTAAATAAAATATAAAATAAAACAAATGTTTGTCTACTTTTAGGAATAACGCATTAGGAAATCTTGAACTTCGGACTCTAATTATAAGTACAACGCTAATAATGCAATTTTTTACTTGTTCACTAACTATGACTTTTTGCTACAGCTAGCTTTGCAAAATAATGCAATTACTTATTTACCTTGCCTAGTTAGGTAGCAGAATTCACATTACAATATGTTTTTTGCCCGTAAATTGATTGAGTTTATAGGTAATGCTTGTGTCATTATGTTATGACTTGATTTGTAGAAGCGATACCCTAAAAAAAATTATCAAATTTTTTCTAACATTCAGCGTGTTTTATATGTTATATCTATCTACCGGGTGACCGAGCAATGTAGAAATCGCGTTTTCCAAAAAGTACGACTTTATAGACCTAGGTAAACTATAAAAGAAAAACCCTTTCTAAATACAAAACTTCATCCAAATCGTTAGAGCCGCTTCCGAAATATAGATGTACAAGAATTGCTCGTATATACCTATTTAAACATAAAAATAATAATAATAATAATAAATATTTATGGACCTTACACACATCTGGCCCCAAAGTAAGCAGAGCTTGTGTTATGGTTACCGGACAACGGACACGGATATATATATATATATATATATATATATAATCCTTTTTTTCATAAATACATACTTAAATACACCCAAGACAACTCAAGACAAACACAAATGTTTATCACATAAATGTTTGTTTAGTGCGGGAATCGAACCCACACCCTCTGCACAGCAGTCGGCCACGTTACCAACTAGGCTGTGAGGGAATCAAATTTATTCAGTGTAAGCCCACGCCAAATAACAATTTTCATGGCGAAACCATTATGTTACTTGTTGACTACAAAGCTCTAAAAAATCGGCCAAGTGCGAGTCGGACTCGCGCACGAAGAAAGCATGTTTTTTTTTATTTTTATATTTGAGTTGATCGAATGAAAGGTAAATTGCGGTTTACGATTTATGACGTATTAAAAAAAACTACTTACTAGATCTCGTTCAAACCAATTTTCGGTGGAAGTTTGCATGGTAATGTACATCATATATTTTTTTTAGTTTTATCATTCTCTTATTTTAGAAGTTACAGGGGGGGGGGACACATTTTTCCACTTTGGAAGTGTCTCTCGCTCAAACCATTCAGTTTAGAAAAAAAATATACAAGAAATCTCAATATCAATTTTGAAGACCTATCCATAGATACCCCACGCGTATGGGTTTGATGAAAAAAAAATTAGTAGTTTTAGTTCTAAGTATGGGGAACCCCCAAAATTTATTGTTTTCTTTCTATTTTTGTGTGAAAATCTTAATGCGGTTTACAGAATACATCTACTTACCAAGTTTCAACAGTATAGTTCTTATAGTTTTGGAAAAAAGTGGCTGTGACATACGGACGGACAGACAAACAGACATGACGAATCCCTAAGGGTTCCGTATTTTGCCATTACGGAAAACCATCAATTGCAAACAGTCAATGAGTTGCTATATTTAAAAAGGCGATATACGTTGAAAGGTAATTTTTGTAATACAAAAGATTTTCTTGTAAATATACTAAAAAATCACTGAAAAATGTCATAACACAATGAGATTACTGTAAGTATTTTAATCTATACGTCATAAATCTGTACCACAATGACGTCTAGAAACTCGTTTTTTTTTAAAGGAATTTAGAGTTTTGACGGTAAATTATTACAGTTAAGTAGTCATATTTTTTGTATTCTGCTTTAAAATTTTAGTCGATTCACTAACAGGTATAACAACAAAATGTAATGATCGACGTAAAACTTTAATAATCGAACACAATATAGGCTTTAAAAAAATATACACAAGTCATGTAATGACATTGAGTTCCAGTTTTTTGTCATATTTTTTGAATCCTTCAAAAGCCTTTCTTTAAATAAAATTCAAAAAACTGCATATTTTAACACGATTTTATAGCCTGAATCCATCAAATCATGATTCCTAATCGACGAATAGTACCTATAATAAACAAGATTTAGTAACTAGTTTAGAATTTTAGATTAACCCCTAACAAATATTTATCTTGATCATTTTGGAACTAGATTTTTTACTGACTTTAATTAAGGTATAGACACCGTTAATTATGCATAGGTACTGCCCACCTTAACATACATTTCAACATTCTAACTCAAGGTTATTATTTACTAATCACATCTAACCATCAGTTTTAATATTTCAATGCCAATCAAATATTATCAATTTACTTTCAAGCTATAAAGCTATGGTAAACAGATGGCCGACAGACAACATTATCTTTGTAATTAAAGGCCTTGACCGCTATATTTTTTTTAAAAGATTTGACATGGATATAAAAAATAAATTTAATCTATGGTGTAACTAAGTTTAGGTAGTTTAAATTATGACCAACATGAATATAATTTTATAATAACGTTGTAAAGAATTTGTGTACCAAAGTTTGTTTGTTTGTATGAACAAAATGGACTGCTACAAAATTATTTTTGAATTTATGAAGTTATTGCAACTAAACTATAGAAAGATGGAGTTACATCGAGCGATAGTAGACATTTGAAATGAAAAGACCGGATACCGGATATCAGGCCCTCCTACAAACCGGATCACTGAAGCTTTTTTAATTTTCAATATCAAATATCGGTCATTTTTTTCCGTTACATATAATATCATTATTCCTCGTTACTATTAAATTTACTAACAGAAGCTATTTCATTGTGTTATAAATAAGTGCAATGTAAATAAGCGCAAACGATACCAACTTATAATAAACAAAAAACACTTAAATTTTATCATGCTTGTTAAGTTATCGTTATTCCAAATATGACAATAATTGCCAAGTAAATAATTGAGTTACTGAACTTTCGAATAACTTATTTCACCCTCTAAGGCGTTTAACATAGCTTCAAACATTGGTACACATATTTGAAAACGGTGTATGTATAATGCAACAAATTTTCGGACCCGCTGGTCAAAAACTGAACAGTCGCCATATTGAAATGGTGTAAATTTACAACGATACTAACGACCTAACAGCCAAGGTCAGAGGGTCAGAAAAATTTGTTGTACTGTATACTCGTGCCACGCTATGACAAACAAGTCGACAAACATTTGTTCAAAATAAGCTCTATTTCTAAATAGCTTGTTTACGTACTGTTTTAAATAGCGTAATGTTGCCAACACTGATTTGCATGCTGTGTAGCAACAATACAAACAAATCTGCAAAATGTGAACCTGATAATTACGACGGTGTTGATATTGATTAAAATAATGATGGTCATTTACAGTTGCATGATGATATTGTCACAAATCACAATGTGTTTTAATACTTGATAAATTATGTGCATATTTACAGTTGTATGAAACTATTGTCATAAATCACAATGAGTGTTAAACACATCGTAGTGGAATTCCTAAGGCAACTACTTGATTGTGGCTACAGTAAGGAAGTTTGCTTATAGCAAGCTAAAGATGTAACTATAAATATTCGAATTTAGTTATTCCAGCGAGAACTTTTAAATTGTTCGAAATGTAGCCTATGTAGAGTTGATATAATTATTGGAAACTGATACGGGAAATTTATGTTGATATCTCTCAAGAGCGGAAATTAGCTTTCAAAAACTATATTTTGGTCCCATTTAATACAATATAATGAAAAATTTCGAAAGTTGTATTGTTGCATACGTGTGTTTTAACAAAAAACGGTACAAACTAGCAATACGGGACAAGGTTCTTAAATATGGTGATAGTCCAGTATATAAGGGACTTTTGGCAACCCTAAGCCTTTATTTCCGTCATGCAGTTAAACCAAGTAAAACCTAACTTTACTTCAGCCTAATTGGTTCTGTTGTTGAGGCGTGACGGTGTAACAGACAAACTAACCTGGCAATATTTCGCATTTATTATATTTGCAGGATGTCACTGAACTCTTGACTATTTATATTAATATTATCCATTAATATTGCAATTTTTATTATCCATATGGTATTATCGTGCTGTGCTGTGACTCTGTCATTATCCATACGAATATTATGAATGCGAAAGTAACTCTGTCTGTCTGTCTATTACCTTTTCACTCTTAAACTAAGAAGCTAGTTTGAGTCCTGGGGAAGATAGTTTATATCCCAAGAAATTAAAAAGTTCCCACGGGAATAACTATTACCGAGCTTAAACGAACTATGGCTACAGCTATAGCTTGCAAACTTCATTAGTATAATTAAGGAGATCACGTCGATAACCAAATTTAGGGCGGGCGAAGCCGCTGGCAAAAACTATTGAGATATAGTTTGAAAAGGACGTGGAAATGTATTAAATACTCGCCCTATGAATTCATTTATATGAATGACTTTTAGGAAACGTAAATAAAAAATTGCACTAAGAATGAACTGAAGATTACTAACGAGCAGTAAAGTCATGGTTTATTATTGATATCATTCATATTCATTATTTATTTATCTTTTTTATTAAATCGAAAAAAAGTACAAGATATAGCTTCTGTTGTTTTCAGGGTTCCCTACTCGAAGGGTCTAAACTATTAATTTTCAAAGTGGGGCAAAACGACAAGCAGGGCATTTTCTTCTATTGAACCTAAAATTGGAAATCATGTCAAAAACATGTTCCGTCACCTGGCTCTTCTTATAACTAGTGTGTCAAGACAATTTTTTTAATAAAACATTTAAAGAAATATTTTGGACTTTATGCTGCCAATTGCGGCGCCGCCGCTTTTAATTTTTGACAAAAAAAACCTTTGGGAAGTCCTGGTCTAAACGGATATCCGTACAGCCGTCACTCACGTGTTCGTCTGTCCATTCGTCTGTTCGTTGTTTGTCACACAGGTATTTCAGCTGAACGGCTGAAGCTACTGTCTTCAAATTTAAACAGTATAAGCATCTTGTTAAGGTCAATAAGATGCTTATACTTTTAAAATTTGCCATTAAAAATATCAAAAAATATTTTTAATAATTTTTAAGGGGTGCTTGCTAAAGGGGGCGCGAAAACGAAATGTTAATGGATGGAGCATGGAGACAATTTTTATGGGCAGACTCACACACTGAATAACAAATGAAGCTCTTAAAATAACTATTTTGTGATGTAAAAAGTTGTTCAGCTGACGATTCCGAGATTCGGATTGGTACGGAACCCTAAATGTGCCAAGTCCGACTGGCACTTGGCCGGTTTTTTTTATAATTTACTGTTTGTAAATACGGGAAAGACTCGTTACTCGTGGCCCAGTACAAGGAACGTACGGAGTCAAGGAACGCAAGGCATGGTCAGTCATTGGCTGTGCGACCGCATAGTACTAGCACATTTTTTTGAGTTTCTCCGTGCTTCGAAATTCCGGTACTGGCTGTATATGACAGTAGTCGTTGAGACAGATCAGTGATCCTATCGGTGACTTGAAAAATTCTAATACTCCACTGCATGGTTAATAATTCGACAACGTTTTCTGATTTGCTATTGACTAGCGTGGTGTACTATGGCCTAAGGCATAGATAGGATATCTTTAAGGATAGGCCTGTGCCCTGTTTATTGAACGTAAGCCACTTTCAATAGTGGACATAGCCTGGCCGAGATGATTGTGAAATAACAAACAAACATTTAGATTAACTATTTACGCGAACCCATTAAATTAAAACCCATTTAAACCCATAATTTTTCTTTTGTTTTTGTAAATAGAACTCGAGGAGCGAAAGGCGAAATTGCAGTGAACGGCGTTTGCGCTTGTGCGTCGAAGTCGTCCGGACGTGGCGGTGCGCGCTTCATCCGCCAGCACGATGACCTCCGTGTGTATCTGACCGTGTACGAAGCCATGTCTCTGGCCGCTGCACTTAAACTGGCCGACTTCACATCCCACGAGAGAAAGGAGAAAGTAAGTGCATGACGAGAGTTCAAATGTATTATTAAAATAATTGTGTATGTCTGTGTAATAAAAAATCTACGCACGTGACATACTTTTCTTTTATAATATGCATATATTATACTACAGCAGCCAGTGGTTCCAAACCTGACCTTCCGGCGGCCGTAGAGTCTTTTGAAGCAATGTTGTTACCGGTGTTCCTCGAAGCGGCATGTTATCTGTCTCCTCCTGTTCTCAGTGTTTATAAATATTTCAGTCAACGCCATCTGCAAACAATCGCCAATCATATAGGTAGATTAATCATTTGTTAAAACAAGCATCTAACTATTAAATCAATCAAAGATAAGATATATAATTTGAACGGTGATTTAACATGTTTTTATTGTTGACAAGACTACTAGACTCTATGATCCTTTATATAAAATAAATTATTACAAAATTATTATAATGACACAATGCTACAAAATATGTTGAACATGTCTAAATCGAATATGGCTTACTCAGTCCGGTCTAACATTGTGAGTATATTCCATAGACGTGAAGAACTGTACAGCACATTTCCTAGCCAAATGTGAAAAAAAAATGGTCCAAAAGTGTAACAGAGACGAAGTAAAACTTAAATCTCTTGCCTCTTTCTAACTTGTTTTAATAAATATAAACAAACAAAATGGCGGACGTTACTAGAAAGAGATAAGAAACCACAGATTTGTATTGTCCCTTTTTGAAGGATGGCAAATTTTGTGTGGCTATTGCTCAATCCCTATAGTCTTCTACATCTATGCATAGTACAGATTACAGAACTCGAAGTCTATGGGTAAATTCTTGAATCACTCCAATAATTGATTTAGCTGATGTCACTCCTATTTAACAGAAGAGCTACTACTGAATTTAAGAAATCACCTCTACAAAGTATTTTTATATTCGTTATATATTTTATGTTTGACAATATTCTCCTTTTTAGTTTAGCATTAAAGATGCCTTAATATCCTCTGTTACCGGAATGATTACCTTCTGACCTTCAATACATGAAGTTCTTTATAACCCCGTAGTCATTCTTAAAAGCTAAAAAGTTGTCGTACTGTGATGACTGCGATGTGGCATTTTATGGGGTTCTAACGAAAATTGTGATCATATTTGGAACTTTGGTCGATACAACCAATCATGGCTGCGGGATGACTGTCGTTTAGTTGCGGCCACAACAAAGGCTACGAAAGTTGCGATGCGTTGGTCCAACAAGATCTGTGGGGCAGCTGTTCTACCCTTGACTTTTCAAATTGTCTTTAACATCCAGCATCTTGCTTAGCCGAGTCAGTCACACCCTAACCCAAAAGCTGATTACGCCAATGGTCAAACTGATTTGTTGCAAAGCTACTTGCTCTTGATATGACTAAATTTATCTCGCTGTCTTTCCTTTGTAACGTCTTTGCCACAACATTATTCATGTATTGCAATAGGCATAAACAATTTGCTAACATATATTATAACTAAATATTAATACATTTTCATATTGTGTAACTGTTTATTTATTAAAATTTCCTTTTGTGGTTACTAATGTTACCCAATGATAACATACCTACAAGAATATTTAAGTTTATCATTTAAGGGTTTCGTACCAAAATGATAAAAAGAACCCCTTATTTATTTATTTATTTATTAGACTTCGATGTCTGTATGTCAGCTTTCCTTCTTAGCAAATTCTTTAGACTTGAAATTTTACACAGATTAACTCATATTTATATCTATCTCTTAAGTTTCATAAAGTTAATAATACAACAAAACAGAATCGTTTACGCAAATTCTTACCGCGATCTCAAGAGGCCCTTAAGCTCAAGCAAATGATTTCACCAACATTGTGTAAAAAGGAGTGTCGTTAGTATGTTTCGTAATGTTTAAGGTTAACCCGCAATATATTGATGCAGGCAGTGCGTTATGTACTTATTTAAATGTTAAAAAGTCAGAAAACAAAAACCAGTGTATTTTGTCATTTCTATTGTTTTATGAGTAGAAATTGTTAATACGATTTTTCAGCCTTTGTTGTTAGTTCTAATGCCTGCAACAAAGCATGCACAACTTGTAAAAATCTGTCAATTGCTGGTCGGACTCGCGCTACGAGGGTTCCGTTTCTCATCAGATTTTTGCTTCTTTTTTCATTACTCAGAAGCTGTTACATTAAAAATTAATTTTATTTAACCTAACAATAAAATATATAACTACCGAAAATAATCTATCAGTTTGTATTATTTTAGATTTTTTAGCTTCTAAACACCGGAAATGAAATGGTTTGGCAATTTTTTGCAAATTATTGGTTGGACAAGGGGATAACGATAAACAACTTTGTCTTTAATGAGTTTCTCTAAAAAAATATTAGATTTAAGATAAACAACGTGTTCCAATAAATCAACAACTTAGGTTACCGTATTGTTGTTTAAGCATATAGTAATAGATTGGATAAACAATTTGAATACTAATTACGACATATTTGCAGGTGTATGAGACGCTGGCCCTCCTAGGCCTCAGTGGAACCGCCCAGACTCTTTGCCGGGATCTCTCCGGAGGTCAGAAACGAAGACTTGCCGTGGCCCTTGAACTACTCTCCGACCCATCGCTAATGTTTCTGGATGAGCCCACAACGTAAATATCTGACTCACCTTACACAAGTGTTTATTTCATCATCATCAACCTAACTGAACTGACTGATTTTCTTCACACAGCATCAGTCTTATGGTTGACAACTCAGACTGCACCACTTCATACTAACAGTACTTAGGTAGCCTACGTACCGTGCAATGAGGGATAGTAAAAAAGGCTTCAAAGATATTATTTTACTTATTGAATTTAATTTAAATGTGAAATAAATTAATAATAAAATAAAGCTAAAATCAATCAATCGTAATTGTTTTTTTTTTGTTTAACCGCGCTTATCCATTAAACTACCAGTCGGGTTTGAAAATTCTTTAAAAGATTCAAAAAGAGCCCTAAGCGAAAAAGAAGTAATAACGCGGGCGAGCGATGCGATGGGAGATGGCAGCAACGGAAAGAGCAGAGCAACGTCTGCCAGGTCGGCTAGTTATAAATAAAAGAATTATTGTATAATAACAATATTTTTTGTCTGGTATCTTATAGGTCGATGTTAATATGTATTTATTTTATACAAAACAGTGGAAGAATTCAGCATTTTAACAATTTTAAAATACAGTCAGTTTCAATTTTAAATTAACTTGTTTTAATTATAGGCATAAGTAATAATTTTCATACTTGATTATTTTTTCAGTGGTTTAGATTCGTCTGCCTCTGCCTCCTTGATCGCCCTGCTCAACAGACTGGCTCGGGGCGGGAGAACCTTAGTGGCCACCATTCACCAGCCCTCAGCCCTACTCTTTGAGAAGATTGACTCTGTGTACTGTTTGGCGGCTGGCAGCACTTTGTACCAAGGGCCGAGGATTCACTTGTTGCCAGCACTTGCCAGCGCTGGACTGGTGTGCCCAGCGTACCACAATCCAGCTGATTTCTGTAAGTTTGTCAACGCGTATAATTATCTATTCTAAGGCCGCGAACAGTCAAGGTAAAAAATGCATGCAATTTACCTTTATAATCTAAAGTTGCCTACTTATAACAATCTCGTGATTAGTAGGTAGGTAGAAATGCAAAGGTCAAGCAATTGCATGATAGCAGAAAATTGAGTGTGCATAAAAAAGTGGCGGCCTCGTAGCTTGTACAACCGCTGAAGGATGGGTAATCGAGGTTCTAGACTGGAGACAGTGAGTCGGAAATCGTAGTGTTGGGTAGGCCTGCAGACAATGGTGCTGGAATAAGGTACACGAATATAAAAATCTAATCTAATTCTTAAAATCGAAATTGTGTGTAAAAAAAATATGCGTAGTCATACAGAAATAAAAAAAAAAACAATAAATATACGCGTCGCCTTGAGAACCTTTTGCTTTTCGTCGCTTGAAAGTATGTCTACAATCCGCGTTCCCAAGTACTTTACAACAATGTTAAATTAAAGGTAAAAGGTCATTGACCTAGGCAATTATAATTATCAAGGGGGGCGTTATCGGTATACATTATTATATTTTTACTAAGTACCTACATCAGATTACAACAAATTATTATACATACATATTCAGTTTATTGCATAAAAAATGATAAAATGGATAATTCGCAAATGTGAGGCAATGCTTTATGATAAGGTCACCTTATTTACAAAGCATAATTTTTATCATCAAATAATATTTATTTAAATAGGTTTCTGAGAACACTTTTAAATCGTCAATACAATCGATGTAACAATGTTAATTTCTGCCAAAAAGAGCCAGCAAGAAACTAAAATATTTCAAAAATAAAACAATACTTTGTTTGTCAACTAACAAGTATGCAATCTGTATTCAAACACTTAATAATATAAATTGTTCTAAAAATAAATTTGTGATAAGTACCGAGTCAATTATTATTTTTTGTTTTTATGTAGCATTGAAAGCGTCAAATATCGCCAATCACCAATTAGTACTCTAATATTTAATAGTACTAGGAAGATTAGAATTTAATGCATTTTTTGAGTACATGCTTATTTTACGAAGAAAAATATAACTACTTTGAGAAACAATTTGTCGTGGTGATTGTAATGTGATCAGAAAGTTAGTTAGTCGATAACACAGTAAACAAAAAATTAAAACAGAACATATACAAATTCCAAGATATTTTAGCTTGTTCATTCTTAAAGTAGTTGGTCAAATGTTGTGAAGTCGCATTATTTCAATATTTTTGACCAATACATAAAAAAACCCTTAGAATGTGTTCTTAAAGTCAACAATGAATCTCTACAACAATCCTTAACATAGCTTGCTTGTTAGAAGCCGGTATACTGGTTTATTGATTGCGTAATGAAAGTGGGACAAGCATGGCGGAAACCGACGTATAACGAAAGTGAAAATCATCGAGAAAATACACCTACCTTCACCACACCTACACTAAGACGGCACGTTTAGTATGTTAGCTCAGTTACATAATGACTTCTTACGGTACGATGTCGTAACCACCTAAGTGTCACACCAGTTCTTAAACATAAAATTTGTTACAGACAGTGGCAAGTATTTTTCGCAGTTTTCTTTAAAAATCCTGTATAAGTTTATAACAAATGTTTATGAGAAGGGGTTAATGTGTTGTTTTTTAATTAGAGTTCCGTACCCAGAGGGTGCCAATGAAATCCTTTTACTAAGCCTACGCTGTCTGTCTATCTGTCTGCCCATCTGTTTGTCTGTCTGTCTGTCCGACCATAAAAAGGGTCTATTGTTTAGGCCGAAATAGGTAGAAGCCTGAATTTTTCACAGGAAAACTGTTTTTTTTTCATTCATAATGAGGGATTATCGAACAAATAATAAAAGTTAAAATTTAAGGGAGATCCTCATACAAGAAACACATTTTCCTTGTTTTTGCTCTATCGTAAAAACAGATATACATAGAAACTTCAAACTTGCAGTTAAAAATAGTGTGAACTCTAAAGTATAACAACTAATAATAAAAATCCGTCAAGTGTGAGACAAGCCGAACCCATTACCATTTTAAATTACCGGCACAACGCCATCTAGCAATATTATAAGAGAAACAGTAACACATTTGTTTGGGAAGTCCTCTTACGAGAAACACATTTTTGTTCTCTCGTAAAAACAGTAATACATACAAACTTCAAACTTGCAGTGAAAAAAATGGTAGTGCGCGAGTCCAACACCGGCTTGGCTTTTTTAATTTGTATTTGCTTACCTAAATGAGTGTACATCATCTTCTTTCTTTGGAATCTATTCTTATCATCAGAATACAGCATATATTACTTAGTTCTTATAATAAAACCAAGTTTACGTACTTATGAAATATTCATAAAATGTAGTCTTCTTTTCGCTGTTATTCCCCATACAAACCTATTCCCTGGATTTTGGCATAAGAGCTGTTATTTTTTTATGTATGGTAGATATACACAATCAATATGTCTGTATGTTTTACTTTTTTGATATGCCATTCCTACAAAAAAACTCGGGCCCCAAAGTCCAAAAAAATGCCTCTCTTTTATGACATCTTTAGACGTGTGCTATACAAATAAGAAAACTAATTTTTAAGAAAACAAAATATACAACCAAGAAAAATTAATGACCTTTAAAAGTAATTTTTTTTTTTTTAATTTGGTGGAAGTGTGTAATACAAATCTACATCCAAAGCTTTTCAAAGTGTTGTTTAAATAACAAGTTTATAAAGTCGGTCAGCTCAGCCGATTTATTGATTATTTGATGTTACATAGAATGTATCCTTGTGTCGATCCGAACATTGGTGTGAATTATTACACTGACACTGGTTAGAAAAATCTGTAATTATTAAGATAAATACATTTCTATACATATATGATATGTTTTTATTTTACAAATAAAAAGTACCTTATATATATGTTCTTGTATCCGTTGTCTGGTATCCATAACATAGAGCTTTGCTTACTTTGAGGCCAGGCGGCGCTGTGTGCTATGTCCGAAATAATTATTTATTATTTATAGTATTCATCAATTTTTGTAATGTACCTAGGTAAATTGAACTATGGTACATAAACGTAGTCTCTTACTGTTGGCCTCTTAAATAAGCTCAGACTCCCTCAGCGAACTATGGAAACAGCTATGCTTGGTGTTTCTTTGCGCGATAGAATACGAAACGAGGAAATTCGCCGTAGAAGGTTCTTGAGTGACAACCACGAATCAGAAGACGCAGTGTGGGTCAGCCTCCTACCAGGTGGAAAGACGATCTGGTCAGAGCCGTAAGAAGCGGATGGACGCGGGCGGCTCAGGACCGGCCGTGTTGGTGACATATGAGAGAGGCCTACGTTCAGCAGTGGACGTCTTTCGGCTGAAACGCACGAAATTGAATGGAATCTCAAACATCTTTTTGATCAGTTTCAAAATTGCAAATTCATTCAAAAGACTTATAACAATCAGTCGATTATACGTAAGCAACGAAAGACAATTTAGTGATAAAAATAAAAATATCTATGTAATTTTTTTTTTTTCATAAATGGACAAGAAAGCACACCAGCTGACATGTGTTCGCGATTTCATATTTATCGTACTAATCTCATGCGTAATGATACAAATTATGATAAACATTTTAAGGCGCCTGTGTAAGTATAGTCGAAGGTTAATTAGTAGATAGTTTTTTGACTAATTCTCAGAAAAAAGCAATAACAAATAATATTATACGTAAGTTGCATACACATTAAGGACTTATATAGCCACCTAATATTCATAGCCATACTTCCATATTATAAATTAATTAATACAAAAGTGTCTCTGTTCGTTACCTCTTCTGGGCTTTACCGCTTATCAATCGTGAGAATTATAAGGAGGCCTGTAGAATAGCCATACAATTGAGCTAAGCCTGTTTCTTGTTCTTGCATTTCATAAATTGATTTCAACTGTCGGCACTAATGCAAAAGGTTCGTGCACGTTATATATATTCGTATATAAGTTACAGTGCAACAAACTTTTCTGACATTTTGACCTTAGGTGTTGTTTGGTCCTACTTTTTACTTTCGATTACCGAGCAGCGTTGCCAGACGTCCCTATTTTTTTAATCAAATTAAATGTCCCGCGCTGGACAGGCTCAATCCCGCTTTTCGGGAATAACTTGACCGTGCGTGCGTTAACGGTAGGGTAAAAAATATCATATTTTTTATTAAAATACATTTTCTATGGATATTTTTACTAGGTACCTATTTATTGTCACGTAAACTTAATTAGAACTCAAATAAACGATGATGATTTATATACGATTTTTTTACTATGTCCCGCTTTTTTTACTAAAAATTCCTAATTTCCTTTACCTAAATCCCGACTTGGCAAAAAAAAACCTGGCAACGCTGCTACCGAGTCAGATTGCACATAAATCCTTTTATTAGTTAACTGATAAACATCAACTGACTACCTGAGCACATCTAACTCGTCAAAGCGGTTTTCTTCGATATAATCACAGTATTTTATTAAACTGGGATTATGTGGGGAAAACCGAAACCACAAGAGATACAAGAAAAGTCTTAGAAGACATTTGGTCTTTTTTTGAGATATTGTATTCTCCGTAGTCAATTTTTTTATAAAGCGTGAGTTGTTCGTAAAAATGAATTAAATTGACCTTTTTTAATGCGAATTGACTCATTTCATATAAGGATAATTTCATTGTATCGTAAAAGATGAAACAGCAGAAGTTTGTCAAATCGAATATAATAATCTCCATGCCAAATTTCATCTTAATACGCACAGTAGTTTTAGGTTAAGGAGGGAACAGACAGACAGACACACAGACAGAGTTACTTCCGCATTTATAATATTCAGTATAGATTGGCGAATAGGGTTAGTTCTGCAGCAAAGATTAGTCAATTTACGGACGAAGCTACTGCCCAGATAGTATATTTCAGCTACTTTCATAGCGTGATGTCCTACGGTATTTTACTACGGGGCACACGCAGCTAATATTCAAACAATCTTTGTGCTGCAAAAGAGGGCTGTTTAAGCGATTTACAATCAATCCCTTAAAAACTCTTAAAAACTAAATTAAAAGAAATTTACCGTAGGCTTTTACCGTTTCAATATATTTGTAAATTTATGTTCATAAAAATATTGATTGCGTTAAAAGTAATAGAGATATTCATAACCGTTATAATCAAAATAAACACAAACTTGCTCGGATCCTCACAAGGCTTAAGAAAATAGATAAATCATATAAAGGACAATCTATCCGTTTTCACAATAAACTCCCTGCAGAATAATGTCGATTAAACTTAAAAAAGTTCAAAAATTTTGTAAATCAGAAACTTGTCCAAAACGCTTATCACACACAATTCAAGACCGCTAAAAGTGCCACTAATATAAAGTAAATCATTAATAGGAAATACTAAAATACCACATAATTACCTACTTAACCTACATAATACCACAAACTTTATTACCTACTGTTAACTTATACATCTATACCATACCATAAATAGGTATAAACACTTAGCTTCACCCTTTTTAATATAACAGTACTTAAGTACCTAAAGAGCTCAAACAAATGACATATTAACCCATGTACATATACCCTATTAATATTATACACCACTATGACGATTACGACCATATATTTTGCCTATCAATACGTAATAGTGTCCAGACACCTGTTTTTACTATCACCATCGTAGGTAACAAGCTAGCCGGTCCCACCACTATGCACCACGTTCGATACTTTTTCCTCGCACAAAACGAGAATACCCACCAATACTAAAGTATTTCAGTTCAACTGCCATATATTAATATGCCTATTATTATATGCCTATCGACAAAAGAAAATATTTTAATAGTTAATTATTTAGTATAAATTTCTAGTAGTTAAATATTTTTTGTCAAATAATTTAATTAACAACAACAAAGGCTTATTTATTTATTTTTTAATATGCCTATTGTATCTATATTTATAAAATACTAGGAAACCTCATTTTAATTTAAATTTAATCAAGTGAATGTGTAAATGTTCTTTTGGGTAAATAAAGATTTTTTAAACCGAAGACTACCTTGATGATTAAATGCATGGTATTAATATTTTTTTTGTTAACAAATAATTTATTTGATAATTTGTATTGATTAATGAAATTTGAAAGAGTGACTGCTAGAGAGTTTCTTTCGCTATTTCTTCTCACCAGAACTCCATTTTGACTTCGAAACGGTAGTATCCTATTTTTGAGAAATAAAGCATTTGAATTTGAACTTTTTTGTAACTTCTCGTAAGTTTATTAAGTAGTGTATATAAAGTGTATTATACAATCGTATGCGTCAAAAAGATAAATCGTATTCTACTGCAGAATAGCTAGGGCAGTATCTACGAACGATGGTAGGTTTCTAACATCAAACCTTGCTTCTAGTGATGGAAGTAGCCTCGGGAGAGTATGACGTGGACCTTATAAAGGTGGCCCAAACTATGAAATGGTATAAACCAGAGCTGTCTGCTGAAGGAAGCTGGGATGCCCTGGTGCCCACCATTACCGCTGTACCGACTGCTACAGGTAACTATCTCGTGCTAAAAGAAATAAAATAGAAGATAAAGAATCACACCAAATAATAGCCTTTATGTTGATCAACTCCATAGAGATATGTATTTACGTGGTCTTACCGTGACTACTCTTAAAAAATAGACGTACCTAAATATGCCTTACGCTGCTATAACTGTTTGCCTTACACGTATGTAGATTATTCAACTATATAGAATTAAGGCAATAAAAGTCAAGTCAAATATTGACAAATATTGCACATAAAATGAAAAAGTCTGCAAATACAGATATTTTGAGTTTGATAACTATATAGTTTTCTTTGAGATGTAAAACCTATGTATCAATTGCTCATGCAAGTTTGAGTAATTGAATTTAAAACAAAAACGTATTTTTTTACTGATTATTTTTTACGTTTTAAACGAAACGTCCTTGTCTCTGTTTTGTATGTTACAGCTACGCCAAAAATAGTATGGACTCTCACCGATTATAGCTGTCCTAGAGTAGGTCATCACTCTGGCTTGCCACTTTTACGATTAAAACGGCGTTCTAGAATTATTACTTTCCAATTCATTATCTGTATTTGAATTAATTTAAACTTATTGTTCTGTTTTTTTTTTCAGAAATTAGTTCCGAACCGAAAATAATGCCCCTACTCAGTGAATCAAGACATAAACAGAAAAGCTACAAAAAAAACATGTACAGACAATCCGGACTCTTTAGCCAAACTTGGATATTACTCTATAGGAACTACTTAATGACAACCAGGAATTACGTAAGTATCTTACTCAGCAACTACCCACTAGTTCATTATTTCAAGTTTTAAATGAGACCACGTTTATGTAATGGTGTAAGTACAACTTTCTATAGATAAAGTTATGTTAAGGAACAAGTAAGTGATAAAACATATCGAAAATACACTATTTAATGAGATTAAATGTCGATAAAAACCGATATCGACAATAAAGTATTTGATTGAAATATAAGAACTACAAAAACAATACATATATGAGAAGGCTATGTTATTGTTATCTTATACTTACATAATGAGAAATCCTTGGTTTTTTTTATTTGCCTTTCCTTTACGTCTCGACGGAGCCTGTATTTGAGAGACGAAGACGGAGAATTTAAGCGAGCATAATAAGGATACTACAAAACTACAGGTGTTTTATCTAGAAATTACAATTAGGGGGTTTTTAAAAGAAAAGTGGTGCGAGTGAAGCCTTAGTGTACACAAGGCCACCTTGGTGGTATAAAAAATTGGTTTCCTATACATATTATTTCAACATATTTAATTTTAGAGAATTTGATCACGATAGTAATGTATGACACATGCCATTGCATTTATCAGCTGTGAATACAACAGGACATATAGTCCGGATTTAAAAGTTCCTAAAAACTTTAAGAACCTTTGGTTTTGATAACATAGTAAAAAATATAAGACTGAAAATAGTTTCTTAAAACGTTTTGTTTCTTTAGAATACTAAATTTAGTTTATTTTTGTTGATTTTTTTTAAGTAACTTTTAAAAAGAAACTGTTAACATGTTCGGGTTCTAAGCTCCAACATCAGGGGCTTTTACGCTTCTTGTCCTAGTTGCTAGACATGAAGATAGCGAATGATTGCAAAACATTATTAAAAACCTTAATACTTACATTGCTTCGATCTGCATTTTGCCTTGTATATATATTGTTTATATTTTATATACATATGTACATATATTGTTGGAATTGCACGATATATGTCTGTGTTAGTCTATGTGACATTCTAAATAAGTGTATGTATGTTTGTCTACGTATTTTTTTGAAACTAGAAATCAGATTCCAATCATTCTTTTTTTAAGTTTGAACTAAATAAACATTTAAGATTTCATCAAAAATGGTTTATTAGGTTCCAAATCGTGGACTGTTGTTTACCAATCACTAGACAAAAACACGTGTTTACGATTTCTCCCTTTTCAGTTATTGCCCTACTACGAAGGCTTATTTTTTTTTTTTTTGATTATTGAAGTTCAATTTTTATTGATTATTTCCTATTTGGTTCTTAGGCATTATTTATGTACCGAGTGGCAGCACACGTTGTGATAGCCCTGGTGTTCGGATACCTGTACTACGGCGTCGGCAGCGAAGCGGGTGGTGTGCTCGGAAACTACGTATACCTCTACGGTTCAATGTTACTGGTCGTGTACACCGGCAAAATGTCGGTAACATTGTCTTGTAAGTATTACTTCTATTATGTACAAACCACCAACCTTAATTTTATTTTAAATAAGACATAATCATATACCACCAGTACTATCATTTTTTTAATAACTCCTGGCAAGTAGACATTCAATTGCACCATAACCTCACTTTGTAGTGAGCTAAAGCAACCTTGCTTTTGCCTATTTTTAATTTTTTTCTTGATACGGTTTCCTTCTACCAGATAAATGCAGGTGAATCAGAATATTAGTCCCACGATGTTAGTAGATTAACAGATGTCCAGCCAGCAGCTCTGGTCGAGCCTGTACCATCTCAATAGCGAACATAGAAACGACGTCACCCAACCAAATAAGGCGTTCGATTCTGGCACCGGTGTCTTCTATCGAAGTTGCCATCTTACGGTTGCCCGAGGGTTTGTGCTAATAGGTGGCTAGCTTTTTGTCCGTCGGCAGACGCATAAGAGCCGTAATTGACGGTAGTTGCTCTGATACCATGGAAATTAAAGCTGGTGTCCCGCAAGGCTCAGTGCTGTCTCCTACGCTTTTTCTACTGCATATCAACGATATACATTGCTATGCAGACGACAGTACTGAAGACGCTTATAACACGGGCCGTGCATACATCCCTAGTTCAGTTGTGGAAGAAAAGCTCGGAGAACTTGTTTCTCAAATCGAGACCACTCTGTCCAAGGTCTCTAACGAGGGACGGGTAAACTTGGCATACAATTCAACCCTACTAAGACACAAGTCTGCGCTTTCACCGCTAAGTAAAACCCCATTGACTGAGGCCCCACAATTCCAGAACACTACCCTAGCCATCTCTAAGATAATTGGGATCCTTGGTGCTAACATCTCCAGCGATGTTCAGCTCCGAGATCATTTACAAGAGACAAGGTGGAGCCGGCATCTAAAAAACTTGGAGTACTCAAAAGGGCGAAACAGTGCTTAACCTCGGGGCAAATATTGCTGCTTTATAAGTCGCAGACCCAACCCCTCTCATTTAGTAGTACTGCTATCTCTGGTTGGATGCACCAGGATACAAGTGGCCCTTTTGACTCGGTTTAACAACGGGCTGTAAGAATCGTCGACGATCCCAAACTCACAAGCCGTATCAAACCCCTAAATCTGAGGAGAGACTTTGCCTCGCTGTGTGTGTTCTACTGCTTGTATAATGGGATGTGTTCTGAGGAATTGTTCGAAATTATGCCCACGGCTACATTCTACCATTGCACGGCAGGGAATTTATCCTCACACCGTAGAACCTTAATGGTCACGTACAGTGCGGTTTCAGAGAAACTTCTTTTGCGAACGCTTAGGTTCTAGAATGAGCTTTATGGGGTTTTTCAAAAATGAAGTTTTTAGATTTTTAAAGGGTTAGCAACACCTGCCAGTTAGCAAAATCTAATATTATTTCTATTCATTTATGTCATTGACAGCTGCTGTTCTTGATCTATATGTGACCATCTGCAGTCAAATGATAAATTTATTTAAACGTCAATGTCTCGGGCTTTGACTTTACACAAACAATAGTTTCTTTGTGCGCAGATACGATTCACGTATCTAATTTATTGTCAATAACATTGATGAGGCTTATCGACTGACTCGTGTAAACGCTTGTATATCGGAATATTGCTAATTATTAATTAGCGGTAATGCTAATGGCCAATAGCATGATACCAGCTATTGAACCAGATATTGAGTAACAGAACGTCGAACAGATTGGAATTACTATCTAGTTATAATTATTCAGATAAACATACCTATACCTAGTTTGTCTGGTCGGCAGATGTATTACTAATGAAAAATGATACAGATAAACGTCATCCATATATTCCATATCCATAAATATTATAAATGAGAAAGCAACTCTGTCTGTCTGTTACCTCTTCACGCTTAAACCACTATACCGATTAAGATTAAATTTGGCATGAAGATTGTTAGAGTGTGAGTGAAGTGTGAGTCGTTTTATTTTACTATAATTTAAAAGTTGCCATTGAAATTCTATACCGATAACCGAATTTAGGGCGGGTGGATCTGTGGGTAAAAGCTTCCATATAAATATTATAAATGTGAAAGTAGCTCTGTCTGTCTGTTACCTACCTCTTCACGCTTAAACCGCTGTACCGATTAAGATGAAATTTGGCGTAGAGATAGTTTGAGTCACGGAGAAGGACATAAGCTACTTGAAAATGTCAAGTGTGAGTCGGTTTTATTTCTATAATTGAGGAGTTTGCGTTAAAATCCTACACCGAATTTAGGGCAGGTGGAAGCGCGGGTAAAAGCTAGTACCTACCTACATAAATAAAATGAGTTTTTTTCTGTCAATGGAAGATAATTTTTGACTTCGTAGCTGCTATTAAATATGCCTTTTAAATCTTTTGACTATTTTAGGCTGCGCCCTACTCAATAATGGAGTTTTCTGCTCGTTTTGAAAATTGATTCCACTATCCTATTGCATTGCAAAAAAAAATACATTTCTTTACACATTCTTTAACTAGAAACTTACTGTATTTGTTTTAGATATCTCTTGAAATAACAGCCGATCCTCTCGTTTTCCTATTTTTGATCCATAACTCTATCAACTGGTAGCGTTCTAAGTTCTTAGTACTTTAAAAATACGAGTTAACGTACACTCAACTTACTAAACAACTAAACAACTACTTTAAACTTATGCAGTCGTAGTATATCAATCTTACAACTACACAAATCATCATTGGATTAAGAAATATACATACATAGAAAACGATCTTTTGTTCTTTGAAACTCTTTAAAATATTGTCTTACATGTATGTGTACAGTTTTTTTTATAAATAATCTTGTTTATTATGATTACAGTTCCATTAGAAATGGACATATTGAGGGGCGAACACTTCAACCGATGGTATAATTTAGGACCATACGTCATTTCGATACTAGCCGTGGAATTGCCCTTCCAAGTAAGTTAAGTAAATAACATACATTTTACATAACTTGTGAGTAAAATAACAAAATATTAAATATTTTTCAACATATAATAATAAAACGTGGTAAAACATTCATAGTCCGTAATAGGCATTGGTGATAATGACTGTTTAAAATCAGTGTGCAGTTATTGATCTTACAATTATTGTGCATTACAGATGTTATCATGCGTGTCGTACGTGGTGCTGTCTTACTGGCTCACGGATAACCCATTGGAGCCAACTCGGGCCACCCTGTTCCTTGCCACTATAGTTACTACGTCACTCTGCGCGCAAGCTTGGGGGTACTTCATCGGGTCAACGACTCCTACCAAGGTAAGAGCAAAGTATTAACTTTACTAACTCAAGTGTCTTTTGTATTAGTGGAAGGTATTATGACTTTGCGATCTCAAGCATCTTTTGTATATAGAGTAGTAGATACTATGACTGCGACCTCAAGTGTCTTTTGTATTAGTGGAAGGTATTATGACTTTGCGATCTCAAGCATCTTTTGTATATAGAGTAGTAGATACTATGACTGCGACCTCAAGTGTCTTTTGTATTAGTGGAAGGTATTATGACTTTGCGATCTCAAGCATCTTTTGTATATAGAGTAGTAGATACTATGACTGCGACCTCAAGTGTCTTTTGTATTAGTGGAAGGTATTATGACTTTGCGATCTCAAGCATCTTTTGTATATAGAGTAGTAGATACTATGACTGCGACCTCAAGTGTCTTTTGTATTAGTGGAAGGTATTATGACTTTGCGATCTCAAGCATCTTTTGTATATAGAGTAGTAGATACTATGACTGCGACCTCAAGTGTCTTTTGTATTAGTGGAAGGTATTATGACTTTGCGATCTCAAGCATCTTTTGTATATAGAGTAGTAGATACTATGACTGCGACCTCAAGGGTCTTTTGTTTAAGTGGTCGGTGTTATGACTTTGCGATCTCAAACATCTTTTATATATAGTATTTATTACTATGACTGCGAATTCAAGTGTCTTTTGTATAAGTGGAAGGTATTATGTCTGCGATCTCAAGCATCTTTCGTATATAGAGTGGTAGATACTATGACTGCAATTTCAAGAATCTTTTGTATTTAGAGTGGTAGATACTATGAATGCGACCTCAAGCGTCTTTTGTATAAGTGGTAGGTACTATGACTTTGCGATCTCAAGCAGCTTTTGTATATAGAGTGGTAGATACCTACTATGACTGCGACCCCAAGTCGAGTCAATTTTTTGTCAAGAAAAAAGAATACATAATAATAAATTTACATTTTCGAACACACACGAAAATCAAATAAAAAATAATTGAAACGAAAGTTCCATATAACCAAATACGATAGTGTGACACTATTATTTGATATTGATTTCTTTACATGTTGTTGGTTGAAATTTAGCGTTGTTCTATTATCATTGGCCTTTAGTCAACTCAACTTATTTATTTTATTTCAGATTGCAGTATTCGTGGGTCCAGTAATAGCGTGTCTTTTCTCTGTGTTCGGGTTCTGCCTATCGCTTGCACACACGCCGTACCCGTTCCGTTGGCTTCACTACATATCATACTTCAGGGCTGGCTTCCATGTCGCAGTTCATTCCGTTTACGGCTTTAACAGAACTAAGATCCATTGTTCTAAAGGTTTGTATAATTTATGAAATATATATTGTTTCAACATGCATGTTTAATTACACTGTTTCTAAGTAATATCATAGATGTTATAAAATTAATGATAGTAAGTCAACTCGGTCGTTCGATAGACTAAAGATGATGTGCGGTATGTATTTACCGAACCAGTACCAAACTAATGTTGATTATGCAATACCGTAGTTGTTTCGCGTGCCGACAAAGGAGTTGACTTAGTATTCGGCTTATTATACTTATGGTAATACATAAACTTGTTTACGTTTTAACTTAGTAACTGTTCTGTAGGGTAGTTTTGTAGCGAGTGAAGTATTTTATTTTGTATATGTAGGGTGTAATTAGCTTTAAATTACCCTTTTGCGTGTTATGTCGAAATCATAAGAAAACAAAAAAAAAAAAAAAAAAAAAAAAAAAAAAAAAAAAAAACTCATTAAATAGGCGTTATATCGTATTCTTATAATACAGCAGGGTTTTATTATTGAGCAGTATGACAACTCATTATATAAGCTTATGTCCAAAATATGGAGCGGATTGACAACTCCTTAAAGAAGCCCTTGTTCAGGAATTGAGCGATGGGATAACTCATTAAATAAGCCTTATATCGTATTCCTAGTTGTAATAAGGCATTTGGCCAAGATGCAACAAGTAACATCAAGTACCTTACAGATCGGTCATGGGGTTCCTTAGCGGTTATGCCCTTCGTGTGAAGATGAATGTATAGGAATTATATGAGGTTAGCGTGTAAGGTTGGGTTAGTATGAGTGATGAGGTTAGAGTATTCGATGCGTACGTGATGTAAGTTTTTAGGGATCGGTTCTGTCTTTTAAATTATTAAACTAACAGCCCGGAAAATTCGTCTAACCGAATTTTCACGAGGAAGGGGGGATAATGGAGCGAGTGAAGTATTTTATTTTGTATATGTAGGGTGTAATTAGCTTTAAATTACCCCTTTGCGTGTTATGTCAAAATCATTGTAAATTCTATATCCATACAGGCATGGAATGCCATACTCATTTACGACAACAGTCTTTTAATTCTGATTTTTAAAAAGATGACAGATCGAAAAATATTCAAAGTCAGTCTGGTTGAGATTTTCTCAAAGTAAGATATAAAAAATAGAAATTTAAAATTTTAAATAGATACAGATAATTTATTATTTTACCTGGTGCAATTTTATCGGCGTGGACCATATATAAGAACCTGTGCTTGGGAATAGATTCGTCAAAAGGAAAGCACATAAGGAGGTTTGATTTCTGGATTATCTGTCGACGGTTTGTGGGTTACCCCATAAATCACACAGAAGGTACCATATTTCTGTTTTATTAGTAAGGTCTACGAAGACCTTGATTTTTTGTGGATTGGGCCTTTTTGCCTTTATCGAATTCCTTTTTCCGTATCTTGAAAATTCGAGAAATATATGGAGTTGACATAGATCGTCGTAAACCATTGGATTAATCACGTCGTACCACGATTTGCCAACTTTGGCGATAATAGAGTCGACTGGGGTAAAAATTGTAATACGGTCGTCAAAATAAGACGGCAAAATGAATAATTTCCGAAACGAAGAAGTAAAATTGTGTATGGCATAATAGGGATTAAAATTAATTAATTTTTGTAAAGTGCGATCGTATAGGGAATTATAATTAAATTGTATTTACGAACTACACCTATCTTTTAATTTATCTTCCCCTGGGGAATTGAGTCTTCACAGTTTATAATAATGTGGTTTTCTCGATTACAGCAAAATACAATGCTCCTGAAACAATAACTCAGCGCTCTAAATAAATAACATAAAGGAAAAAAGGGACTATTTGAGTCTTGGTCCCTTGTGACGTAAAAACTTGCGTAGTTCTCGTTCCACGTAGAATTAGGGGAGTTTAAATTTGTTTCAAGATCCTTAAACATACATTACCTACCTATAAAAAATAGTAGGTGTAAGTAATATGTGTAACTTTTGTCCATCAGAATACTGCCACTACAGGGCTCCAAGCAAGTTCCTGACAGAAATGGACATGGAACACGTGGATGTTGGAGGCAATATGGCATTAGTTCTCTGCACTACGGTACTCATGCATCTATTGACTTGTGCAGCTTTATGGTATCGACTTAACAAGAGATGAAAAACCCTGAAGCAGCAAATTACTAGAGAGATCTGCATTTTACATGACTGACATTTTATTCCGTTATATTATAATTATGATAAGTAATTGTAAATCCACGTCAAATATTTGTGATATTGAGAAGAGCATGCTTGATATTAAATTTAATTAGAAAATGTTAAAAACTTATTTGGCTATTTATATCGAGTACTTAACTGAATAGGTATTTGTCTACTATTTTTACCACATTTTACAGTCAACCATGTCCACATTTATCAATGATAAATTATTGCATAAAATTTAGAAAGAACCGAAATCAATATTATGTGGATATATGGAAGTGGAAAATATTTTTTCTTTATTAATTTGTAATGCCAACTTCTTACCATTGTTTCAATAAATTATTTTTAGGTAGATTAAGTAGAAGTATTATTAATATTATCTTTAGGTTATAAGTTTATTTAATATTTCAGACGCTAATTATTTTATTTTAGTCGATTGGTTAAGTGAATTACATTTCATTTAAATGTGTGAATTTGAAAATTGACTCACTATGACTATGTGCTCATATATTTTTTCTGTAAATAAATAATATAAATAAATCATTCGTATTTATACAGTGGTAATGGTAATTTTTTTTAAAAAATAATTTATTTTACTCAGTTCACTTTAGTTACTAGGTGTAGGGTGAAATATATTAGCTGCGGTGACTGAGGTGAAGTTTCGATACAAGTAGGTACTATTAAAGAAAAAGTATGACTTTTTGTAATTAAAATTGACATTGAATAAATTAGAGTTTGAATTTGGGGTTGTTGCCCAAAGTATTATTTAAACCTTTAAGAAAAACTACTAAAATAACCATAAAAAATACCAACAGTTAAGAGAAAATAATGTTTTTTACGTTCCTAAACTTATTTTACAAAAAAAAACGTAAATTCACCTTAATATGTTTGCGCAATATTTTCTTTAAAGATAACTATGTAATAATTTATTGACACCATAATATCAAATAACATTAATATTTTTCTTTAGTGTTTCTCTATAATGCCTTGTCTTAAATTAAATTCTTTAATTTTCTATTTCAGTCTAACAATAATTTATTATGTTTAGAATTTTATGTATAATAAACCCACTCTCAACAATCCAGTGATTTTTTAAAACAAATGCAATGCATGTTTTGAAATGGATATTTTAAAGTATTTTAATTATAAGTTTATAAGCAGAATGCTTTACTAACAAAATGGGATTTTTTTTACATGTGAGACAGTAAACTATTTTATGCTTTTGAGACTAGATTGGAGCTTATGTAAATTATTAATATAACAATAGAAAATTTATTCTATGAGGCTCTAAGGACAATTGAAGATCACTCAAAAGCATCCATTCCATCCATCTTTTAGACTCCCATTTATATAGTACATGTATGGTTTAGTTTACTTATTTAAAATAGACTGATGAAGACAAATTGGATATTGAGAAAGTTGAAAGAGAGAGAGAGAGAGAGAGTATATATTGAGTCACTTTTTATGTCCTTTCCCATCACATAGCCTTAACATTTATTTCATTCATACAGTCTGTTATCACATGTGATGTTAAACACCCGACAACGTCTAGACATTCACGGCACTCGTTTGACTTGCCGGACAACTCCGGGATGGCCATATGTGAAGGAAGAATAGTCGGAAGCGTTTGACGGCTGGCTATATGCATTAAATTAAAAATTAGACTGTAATCTCATGTAATGTATAACTTGTTGCTCAGAAAACCTTCCATATTTTTAAAATCACCCGGAATTAGCGCAAATTGCATTATTCCGGAATCTGCCATGGTTTTGGTTTGGTTTACGCCAATGGTTCAAAATAATATTTCAAATCTTTTAATATTCGTACGATATATCGCACCTTTCGAGCTATTATGGTCACCCTGTCCAAATAAAGTTCTAGTTGAAGCTAATATAATTTTTTTTTAACGATTATAAAGTTTGTAAATTAAGTAGTTCCAGGTTTTATTCTGTGACACTGTCAGAGGTAACAACAATTTATATGTGCGCACGGCTTATTTTTATTTTAGCTAGTAAAAAACCAAATTACATATTCATAATATCAGATCTATCATTGTAATGTGATAATCTTTCTTACTCCTTCGGATCGTTTAGTTAATATTCAGGTAAGATTTTTGTTAAGTTATTAATTTTGTATGTTTGAAGTAAGGGAATAAATATCTTGTGTTTAAAAGTTAAAAATATTATTTACTTTCCTATACCTTTACCAAAATTCAATCACTTAACCGATTCATGGCCAATGACTTACGATGCGTGTCAAGCTATGTTATCCTCAGAAGCTAATGACACGAGAGACGCGTCAAAACTATAAGCATGGAGCGGAAGTGAAATGGTAGTTACTGGTATCTACAAAAAACTATATCTCACGTTACTTCAGAAATTATGACTAATTTCGAATCTGTGTCATAGCAATTAGCTGTGTTAAACCCGGGTTTGACAAATCCCTGCATTGTCCTTAACAAGCCAGTTGCCAAAATGAATTCAAGTACAATGAAAAACATATATATTCTGGGCACAAAGACTAGGCCCCTTTGTATAATATTTATGAACTATGCATAGGCCTTTGATTCTATAGAGACCTGACCGGTGTTGTAGCTCTTTCAGCGACTCCATATTCCAAAGTGTTCACCGCTGCAAGATTTTAAGCTAGAGCAAAAGAGTATGTATATTAACATAAACATCTTGTATATGAATCACTTTCGATTTACTGACGACATCGTGTTCATGGTACAATCGCTGGGGAACAGGCTCACTGTAGTGCCACTGACGATCACCGCAGGTGCCTCCTACAGGATGGATTGTCGAGCCAATGGTAGCCACTGGGGGCTCAGGCCTGTGCAATGCGGAACTAGATGAGGACACCTGACTTCAACAGTGGACGCAGACTCTCTTATTGTATTTCCTTTTACGTGTAACGTACAAGTTTTATAAAAAAAAAAAAAAAAAATTATTAGTTAACCTTTAATCGGGCACGCGGTCATTTGTGAAGCGCAGTGGTCGCGCGTAAAGTTTATAAGAATTGAAAAGACAAATTATTAAATTATTGAAACAACAATGTACTTAAACACATCACCTTTAGATATAAAAAACGGGTTGCACTCCGGGACTGACGGCAGAAGTGTAAACTTAAATATTAACTATTATTTTTTTCTCTTCTAGCTATGTACTTCCCATCACTTCGTATACATATTTTTTTATTATAAATAATAATGTTTGTTTATTTACTTTTTTGATGTAGTATATTTGACATCTCAATCTGTCATAGAATTCAAATCCCATATCCAACCTCCCTGTACTACTCATAATCGCCATATACTAGAAATGAAAACTAGTTTCGTCTTACGAATTTTCAATCAGGTCACGTGTCCTGCCTGATGCAAGTTCCATCTTACGAATTTTCGATCAGGTCACGTGTCCTGACGTCATTTTTAACATTTTTACCCATCACAAAAAAAGTGCACAACGCCGCCAAATGAGTTTTCACTTAAAAATCAATCTTTTTATTTTACCAATCATCCTATTATGGCGTGGCACTATGGTTTCCGTCTTGCGAATTTTTATGGCGTGCACGGCATTATAGTTTCCGTCTTACGAATTTTCGATCAGCCTGACGCGAGTTTATTATTTTTTACCCATCACAAAAAAAATGTGCACAACACCGCTAAAGAAGTTTTCCCTTCAAAAATATTTGGCATAAAACCTACAAAAATGTATATAAAAGCACTTTTACGAAGTGCGCTGCGCGAACTTACGCAGCATGCACAACGAAAGATATAATTCAGATTAAGTAATGCGCACAGAAAGGAGGAATCTATTGTTTGAGTTCACAATGAACCTATGAGAGGCTACTACAGGGCTGTAGCTAGAGTTGAATCTAAGGTAGGGCAGCGGTGGTTTCATGCACGGGTACGGCGTAAGTAATTTTTCTATTTTTCATAATTTTACCTGCTTGTGAGCGTGAGTAATTAAAGTAGAAGGCAATTGGGTGGGATCGCGGGAAAACAAGAGCAAGATGGAATTAATTTATAGTACGGTTAAACAATTTATATATATTATAGCTTAGTTTATGGTACTTTTAAGGTAGGGCATTGCCCCAAAATCACCCCCCTTGGCAAAACATGGGTGATGAGAATAAACGAATTTCTAGCCGAAAATATGTTGACCGCGGTCGATTCGACGCCGCGCGACTGCTTAAAGGTTAAAAACGGTTTATAAATCAAATATCAAGTCATATAATAACATTCTGTAATTATTATTCTTTTTATACAATCTCGTTTGTACAAAAATATTTACCCTTTCGCTAATATTATAATAAAGATATATTTATATTTACAATTTTTATTTAATTTTAAATCTAGGCACATTTATATAAGTCAGAGCATATTATATGGCAACTCTTTGGCAAAACTTTTAAAGGTACATTCATTCATAAAATTTAATATTGAGCAATTAATGTATGTAAATATGGCAATAAGTAAGTAAAAAGTCTAATATGTTTCTTATTAACGATCTCAATGTAATATGCATGTTTCTGAATATTAGACCCCCTAGCCAAGTATATAAGCATTTAAGCAATGCGATAGCGAGGCTAAAATCATTATTACCTTTGTCTATGTTCTTTTACCGTTGTGTATGTGTAGATGCACAAAACTTATCTTACCCGTTCTAATCAAAACTAAACCGAATCAATATCGTGGTATATTTTTGCAACTAAGTATACCTTTTTTGATTTGATTAAATTAGTGATATTTGCGTCGCCGACAGCGATAGACTTCGCGATTTAGTCTTTGGTTAAGATAAATTTGTGGCACCGTAGTTATGTAACAAAATTTGAGCTCCTTTCTTTCCTTCCTACCTGATATACCTTTTTAATCAACACATACGCGCAATGTCATTTTAAAAAGGAAAAAGTCCTTAATAACACCTCACATTTCTATTTCTATACATTTATCACTTTTTGCCGTATCTGAAAAATATATCTATCATCGATCTCTTATTCATTACAAACAACATAGTCGTTTTCAGCATCTGAGTCGCTACATTGATCAGAAAAATTATAATGCTAATGTACATTTATCAAATTCTGCTATCAATATAAGATTATTTTTTACGTGCAGGAATGAGGACGTGTTGTGCGTATACATAATCGTGCCACATCCTAAATTCACACAATGGATACAAGTGTGTTATATATGCGTGTCCAAGTAAGTACAGGACACATAGATAATAATGTAGTCAAGTTAGTTTAGAAAATAAGTAGTACATACGCTATGCCGTAAAAAGGAAGTGGCAATATTATATAGACTTTGAGTTTTGTAATCTATCTAGTCTATAAGTGTTTTAGAAAAAGACAAAGCAAACCTGTAGTATCTTTCCTCTTTCTATCAACGTCCGCCATTTTGTTTCTTTATGTTTATTAAAACATGTTAGAAAGAGACAAGAAACCACGTGTTGGCTTTGTCTCTGTCACACTTTCGCGACCATTCTTTTTCACAGATGGCTAGGAAACGCGCTGTCCAGTTCTCTATGTCTATGTATGGGTAAACTTTCAAAGTTAAACAAAAAATATGTTTTTTTTTTTTCATTTATAACTTAGAATAAGTAAATTTTACTTTAACATTTGTTTATGTATATTGCATTTTTACGCGAATCCAAAATATGAAACTTGTTAAGACTATGGCATACCCTAGCAAAAGCGTGCCGTTTCGACCAGTGTACAAAGACAAATTACACTAATTATTACACTTATCATACAAAAAGACACGGTTCCGCGTCCAATAGGCGCTAGCACGTGACCGCATGATGAAAATCTCGACATTTTCGGTTTTTAATAAAATTCAAATATTTATTTTTAGAACTATAAAACTAGTAAATTCACTCGGTCATATTAATATATATTTAAGGAAATAAGAATGAATAGAATATCACTCTTAGTTTTCCAAACCATTTAAATTAAAGCCCTTCTTGGGTGACAGAATTTTTATTTTTTTAACTATTTTAAGAGATATGCCATTACCTTAACTTGATATATTAAACGGGATTACGGGGTGGCACAAGTTTGATAGTGTCCACAGACACTTCATGCCCTGGTTTTGCTACTTCTTGTATTGAGACTTCTTGTCTTCTAAATTTGTTTCGTAGATTAGTTTATACAGCAGGAAAGTACCTACAAAATTTACTCATTTACTAACACTTAGGTTCGATTCTTTGTAGGTATATAGGTACCATTTGTTTTGAACTATACTTTAATTGCTGACTATTATATTATTTGCAGGCTACAATCTACTCTCTCCTATTTTAGGTTCTCCTTTATTTTTATTAAGAATATTATTAAGAATATTAGGACATGTATATATAGATATATATATTTTTGAAAGTGACAGGTATGTGCAGCGTATCACGTTAAATTTCGTACATGATGATGTCGATATCGATACATAACCAGATTATTTCACTTACTTGAATTATTATCTTATTAGTTGTCATCGACATTTTGTTACTAACTTGTTATTCTATTAGTTATCGTCAATATCTATAAAAACCAGAATATTTTACTAACCTTAATTATTCTCTTATTTGTCATCGATATCAACAAAAACCAGATTATTTTACTAACTTGTTATTCTATTAGTTATCGTCGGTATCGATAAAAACCAGATTATTTTACTAACTTGAATTATTCTCTAAGTTGTCATCGATATTAACGCCACATGTTGCAAAGAGCAGCATCGGTACAGGCATAAGAACAGTTTTAGCAGTAGATAATTAATATCTTTTATTCTTATAATAACCATCACATACAAAGAGGGGTGACGTTGATTGCCATATCTTGTGTGCTACAATGTTTTATGACGGAAGGTGTTAGTCGCCTCAATTTTAAACTAAAAGGGTATTTTGTCTTTTGATTGATTCTAATATTTACAGATTCTGTGACAGTCAATTTCAAAGAGTATAAAATTGTAAAAAATAGATTAATCTTAATATACAATTATGTAATAAATAAGTAATCCAAAATAACCAATAACCCTATTAAACATATTGACACTATTTAAAATACAAATACTTTGATAACTTTATACCTACCTAGCATTTTGTTTCAAATATAATCACTAAAACATACTAAGCATGTACAAAGTTAAAAGAAAAGGGGGTTTAAAGGTTCGGCGAAGCAATAGAGAGGGGTAGCTTCAAACTAATGAGAGGTGGTAGGCTGCAGCCCAGATGCAAAACAAGCAGCTCACTGTTCTCTGCTCAGCGTTCACCATGGATTAACAAAAGAATTGTAGACACCGTGCTGATTGGTCGCCCCTTATGGCGGCGTAAGTTGACCTTAAGAAGAGTACACCTCTGCTTGCAACTTAAACTCAAGAACTCGATGTGTGATCTGACCTATACAGCCCACCACCAGTTGCTAAAAACCACTTTGATTAAAAGATCAGTGAAACTCGTCAATGTGACGGCAGAGAGAGTACTAGTCCGTACAGAGGTAGCTATCTACAAAATGATTTGATGTAAGAAATCATGAAACTAAATAACTTTTGTGATACGACACTATCGCCCAGCTAATTAAAATGTGAGTTTTTAACGGTTTATCCGAAAAAAGAATAAAGGTACAACAAAAGAATATTGCCAACAACCTTACATTCTCTACTTAATGCCACTGTTTCGTCCCACCCGTGCTATCTGCAACGCGCTACAAGAAGAACGTAGCGTTTACTGGCAACACTAGTCACGTCGTTGTCATTATCTATGCGTAAAATAACCTAACGCAAATATGTAAATTTTGTGCCTTTTAGTCTAATAACAACATTTTCCTTTACATTACGCTTGTACGGTATTATGAATTAATTAATTAATTTTGGAGTTGTATATTTTAATTCAAGGTGTAGATCCTGTCCCTATTTTTGTTGCTCTCATTCTCATTAGCTGTAATTTAGGGCTGCCTTATGGATCTTCTTAGAGGACATTAGGACAGGCAGGCGAAATCCATGTAAACCTGACTCAGAATCTATTTGCAAAAACTTTCGCTTTGTTAGTCTATGCAACATATACATAAATACGTATAATAATTCTCATCGTAAATTTGGAATTGAGTAGATTTTAGGTTTAATCAGTGTCGTGATTTGAAAACCAGTTAAACAATGTGTCAATAAAGGTAATCATGTAAGTATTTTAATGATTTATAATTAAATTACCAGAAAAGTGAACTTTAAGTAAAGTTGGGTTATGTTTATAAGATTTGCAAAAGATTCTGAGTAAGGTTTAGGTGCAACAAACTTACATATTGGAGGTAAGTAATAGCCGTTCCTCTAAGATTATAATCTAATCAGGTTTCGCTTTACCCGTCATAAGGACGAAACAGCCCCTTTTCGATGAACTTCGTAAATAATGTATCATTAATGACAGAATCTCAGATTAATGTCTCAAAAATAATTGGAATCATTATACATACTATAGTTACTCCATTACACATAACATGGAAACAAGTTAACGAAAGAATCAACTAAATTGCAGCCCCTGGTTACCACAGTGAAGTGTATAAATATGTAATTTGAAGTTATAATTATATCTTCATTATACATATTTATTTACTTTCAGAAACAAAATTACACTATGTTACGCGCCATGCTATGTGAAATGGATCTGATTCTGAAGACTACGTCGTGACTACTTAAATTGAGCTAAAAAATAAGATGCAGTTAAATGTATATCAACATTTCTAGATGAAATGTAGGCTAATATGGGCGGCCATATTGGTGGTGGCCGAGGGGTAGCGGTTTCGCTTTGCGTCCTGAGAGTCTGAGGTTCGAGCCAATGAGTCTTTTTCTTAATTTCTCAAGTACGTTGATTATTCACACCACTGGCTTTTTGGTGAAGGACAACATCGGAAGGAAATCTGCATATGTCAAAAAAAAGTAGTAGGTATGTGAATTCCACAATCCGCACTGGGCCTGCGTGCGTGTGGTCTATGGCCCAACTCGCCCTCGGTGATAGATATCCATAATAATTGTTTTTGCCGTAATTTAATGAATTAAAAAATAAGCCAGCCAAGGTAATAAATTGCTAAATTTTAAACTGAATCACAGACTGTATAGTATTCTAGTAACTAAAGTAACAATTTAATAGATTTTATGAATCAAGTATAAAAAAATAGAATGATATGACAATAGTGTTTTTTGTTCCTCTTACACTACTTACCTAGCAAATACAATAATCTCTTTTTATAAAAGTTGAAAAAAAATGAGTAGGTATCTTTAAAGATACTTACGAATATCTAATAAAAACTATCTTTTTTTAAAAAAATCATTTCACTGAAACCACATTTTTGCTAATTAAACTATCCACTTAAGATACCCTTTTTGAGAAGTAATATAATGTACACCATTATATTTTCCTTTTCAAAGTTATCGAAAATCACAATACAAAGTTCTCATAAATCGACTAGGAATAAACAACATATATGAATGTATATATACATATATATATACGTCTTTTAATACTTCATACGAAGTATAACATAAAATACTTTTAGATTACAATGTAATTTCAGTAACTATTAATATTTGTGACCGAGCACATGCTTGTACACCAATACCATAAAAATTAACTATATCCATTACCACTTATTCTTTAACCTTATTTTTAACACAACATAAGCAAAAATAATCAACGCAAATCCGATTCCAAACAGAGCAGCTACTGCCAATGAATATTGTTCTGTGGCCACACCAACATCTTTGACAAACTGGTGGGGGAAAGTATAATGGCAGTAAACAACGGAATCTGGACAGGGTAACTTTGGTCGGTCCATTCCAAAAACGGAAATGACTACACCTACCAATCCGTGCTTAAGAAATGATATGTGGAATATCCATCGGAAAAATTCCGGGGCATCGTCATAACGTAGGAAAAAGCCGGAAAATATTGTGAAAGGCATTAAAAGAAATGGACCAAATATTACGCCATTCTGGAAAAGAAAGAAAAACGCTATAAACTGTTATTATGTACATTGAAGTTATTATATAAGTAAATTAATTTAAATAAAAGAGTTTTATTTTACACATAAATAATAATTAAATATTATATTAAATACGCTTTAATTTTCCTGTGACTTAGAGCTATCGTGAGTCGTTTAGGAAATATTATTATATATGTAAGTGACTAGTTCTTTTTTTTCATATAAAGTATAAATATTATAATATACTCTGAAACTGGAATAATGTACCTTTGAACAAGTGAAAAAAAAACAAATAGGTTCAATGGTTCCGGAGATTGTTCTTTAGATAATATTACAAACTTACAAAATCCGCTATTTCTCTTTATATCTGACCAAATAGTATAAAACAATGTTTTTTTTATAAAATTATTATTTTCTTCCTGGCAACTATTTGGGATTAACATCGTAAAAATAACAAATAGATTTTAAAATTAAGCGAATAATAATTTACTTTAGACTATTTGAAAAAATAATTGCAATTGGTTTTTAAACTAGAAGAACTATAAATACCTTAACATTGAACATGGAGCCATTGACCAGTCCAAGGCAGAGAGCTACGTACGACACCAGTATGAGTGTCCAGCAGTACGCGGAAAACCGCATGATTTCAGGAGGTTGGCCAGTCATAAAGTATGCAATGCAGGCGAAAGACAGCGTGCAGACAGTCTGTGTCGGCAACGCTGCTGCTAAAGTTGAGGAATAGTATGCTCCAGCTGTGTACCATCGGTTGAAGTGCTCTCTCCGAACCACTGGGATTTGTTCTGGAACTGGTAACATACATTAGAAGATAAGATCGGAGCGAAGTTAAGCAATATCGGCCGTGGTCAGTCATTGTATGGAAGGCATGTTCAGTCATTGTATGGAGGGCATGATCAGTCATTGTATGGAAGGCATAGTCAGTCATTGTATGGAAGGCATGGTCAGTCATTGTATGCAAGGTATGGTCAGTCAAAGTATGGAAGGCATGGTCAGTCATTGTATGGAAGGCATGGTCAATCATTGTATGGAAGGCACGTGGGATTTCTACGGCAACTTTTAATTAAAGTAAGAAAGTTTGCAAGCTATACCTTTTCAAAAACAGCATAGCGTGACATTCTAAGTTTGAAAAATTACGAATTTTCATAAACGACGCCTCCAATATAAAACTATCTCTGGGTCCAAATTTCAAATTTGTATACTTAGCGCTTTGGGCTGGGCGATAATGAGTCAGTCGGGTCATAACCGTATGTAGATAGAATATTTGACAGCCAAAATATTATTTCCCATATGAACTTTGACAACCCCTTTCTCCTCTACAGGACCTGAGTTTTGGAAAACACTAAAGTCTTGTGACATTAGATGTGTTGAAGAATATGTGTACCTGGTTATAAGTAAATTGTACATCATAGTTGACGAAGTTATCAGCAAATTTGACAGTTCAAATAATATTCTCATACAGTCTTTGCCACTTTTCACCCCCTTAGGTGTTAAATTTTGAAAAACACAGAAATTGTGTTCCTTTAACTGCACAGAAGAGCATTTATACCTTTGCTTATTCACCCGTTTAGGGGTTGAATTTCGAAAAATGCTCAACCACGTCATTCTTTATTTGCTACGTAATATAATTACATAAATTTTTATGGCTTAATTTAGAAAAATAACCGGATTCCCATAAAAAGTTTCATCCCCTATTTTACCCCCTGTGGGATGATTTTTCGAAAACAGTGAAATGTATGATTCCTTATTTTAAGTCAAAAGGTTGAAATTAAAAAATGACGGATTTTCATACAAACTGCCAATCCTTTTTTTACCCCTTAGGAATCGAATTTTGCAAAATCCGTTCTTAAACGACGGATTCAGTATATAATTTGTTGCTCTTGCCCCAAATTTCAAATTTCTATTCTTAGCGGTTTGGGCTGGGCGGTGATGAGTCAGTCAGGACATTCCCTTTATATAGATGCTGATGCATCTTGCACTGTTATCTGAGTTGAACGTAACTAATGCAATAAAGTAAGAACTATTAAAATCCTAGCTAGCTAGCTAGCGTGGCAGACGCTGTTCTGCCCTGTGTGCTGCAGTGCACTCGAGAAGCGAGTTACAGCAAAATTGACAGCAAAAAAAAACCTTCTCCATGAAAAGCACTTCGGTATTTCATGTTGATCGGTCGAACAGTATCGGAGTTCATCGATATATACCTTTATACTTAATGCCAACATCCATTATATATATATATAGATAAAGATAGATTTTGGAAACAGTGTTTTACAGTTAATTTTTACACCGGCAGGAATGATTTTTAACCGAATCTATATGGCAATGTAAATAATTATTTCTCATATCCGAAAATTACTTACTCTTGAAGTAGAAAGTACTTTTCGTCACTGGGAAACGACTTCAATCAATTATACCTGCTTTCAAATAAATATATTTTAAATTTCCATAGATTAGAGATTAAGATAAAAAAATAATGGCTGGGAAATTTCCACAGAAAAAGAAATACAAACAGGCGATAAAGCTGCAATTTAATCTTCAGTAGTTTTATCAAATGAATGATGATAAATGAATTTGTATAATTATTATAAAAAAAAACTGACTGGTAAACGAGATAGATTTTTTCGGTTTTTTCAAATACTTCATTTACGTACTACAGAGATTTGTATAAAATGAGTTCATCCGATTCAGATATAGAATTAATGCCCCATTTAATTAGAGAAGAGGCTAAAACAGTAGTGGAATTTAATTTTAATATTAACTTTAGATAGATATTTTTCCAATATTGTTCATTTATGTGTTCTCTTAGCATATCTCCAGCGGCAATTGAATGGTTTCGCAGTTACTTGCATAAACTCCAGCAACGTATCAAAGTTAAGGAAACGTTCTCATCTTGGTGCGATATCCTTGTTGGCTTACCGTAAGGTGGCGTCTTGTCTCCACTTCTTTTTGCTATTTTCATTCATAATATTTCACACGGAATCTCTTTCCTCTACCACTTGTATGCAGACGATTTTCAAATCTATACTCATGCCTCACTCAATAACCTCAATAAGGCTATTCATACTATTAAAAGTGATTTAAATATAATAAATGAATGGAGTAAATATCACAGTCTTGAAATAAACCCTACTAAGACCCAAGTTATAATAATTGGAAGCCCTAAGCTTATATCTAAAATAAATTTTAATCAGCTGCCTCCTGTTAGAGTCAACAGTAACCACATTCATATCAGTGAAAGTGTAAAAACTTTAGGGATAGTTATTGATCGTGCCTTTACTTGGGAATCGCACCTGTAAGAATTAAGCCGTAAATTATACGCATCTGTGGGTTCGTTGCGACGCTTACGTAATTTTCTTCTTATCTTTACCAAAATTGCAATTGCGCAGTCATTACTTCATCCTATCCTCGATTATGCTGACGCCTGCTTTTTTATCTCTGAGGGCCAACTAAATACACTTGAGCGTCTTCAAAACTTGTGTATACGTTTCATATTTGGACTCCGTAAATATAATCATGTTTCCAATTTTCGACAACAGCTCAAGTGGCCTCCGATTCGCGTTCGACGAAATATTCATATTCTATGTCTTCTGTGCAGTATTTTGTTCAATCCGTCAACTCCTGTATACCTAAAGGAGCAATTTCAGTTTGTAGGCATATCTAATCCACATCTTCGGCCTTCTACTCATCTCCTACTTAAATTACCAACTGACGATACAAATTTTTATGCAAATACATTTACGGTACATGCAACAAAACTGTGGAATAAATTGCCTTTATCCATAGAAAAAGCTCAATCTATTGACATTTTCAGGAATCAAATTAAATCATATTACAGCAATCTTGTTCAATAAATTAACTGTATGTATCTTAGCAAAAATATGTTAATATGTGTTTATACATGTATTATATATTATATATTATTATATATATAAAACCCAAAAATGGATAATAGATTTTTTTACTAACTGTTTTAATAGCCAAATTATTATAGTATTAGCAAATCCACTTAATTAGAGTTTGAAATATAACATATATTTTTTTACGTCAAAAATTGAACTCAGGACTGTAACAAAATTAATCAAATTCTTGCAAACTTAACTCGTTTGGGTATGCCATCACCCTAAGATTTCCATACAATTCTAACGGATGGCGGTGTAAGTTAGTTTATCGACATAAACATGTCCGGATTGGGTAAGTATCTAATAGAAATTCGCGCGGGTGTAGCCGTGGGTTATAGCTACCCATTTGTATTAACAGTTGGCGCAACACCGCAACAACTCTAAGGGCAGAACAACGTCTGTCGGGCCAGCTAGTAAATAATGTATTATTCTATACTATAATATTAATTAATGCGAAAATGAGTTTGTTTATTTGTCTATCCTTTTATCGCAATCCAGAGTTACTATGGAAATAAATTTTTACAAAGCTTCTACAAAGATAAAACAGCGGAGCACTACTTATTTACGTGGCAGCGAAACTATAGGTAATCTTATTCTTAACACATGGAAAGCTAAAGAAACAAGCTCGGATCAAGAAGATGTTCTATCCTTATCGAGATTTCCCATAGAAATCCCATGGTGATAAGCGATTAATCGTGGGCGAAACCGCAAGCAAAAGCTATAAATAAATAATTTACTTACAATTTATAGTGACTGCACTAAACGCTGTGAACATAATGAACATGAGACTGAAGTAGAGAAAGTTGTAGTTATTTCTGATGTCTTGGGCCTCTATACCGATCTTGAAGAACAGCACTCCAACAAAGAGGGCCATGCAACAGTGAATACCAGTTATCATCAGCGTGAATGATGGGTCACGCCATGTTACCTGAAAGAGAACCAATCAATCAATCTATACTTTTATTCATATAATTTTAATGCGACAGTTTGGATGGGTGGATGTTTGTAACTCCATCACGCCAGAAAAGCTGAACGGAAATGGATGAAATAAGCACAGAGATAGATTATAGTCTGTAATAGCACATAGGCTATTTTTTATTCCTACAAATGCAAAAGTTCCCGCGGGAATAACTGTAACGTTTATTACTCAATTCCAACAGAGCAGAGCATCAAATTGAGCTAAATTGCATAGACATTGTTGAAGACACGGAAAAAGACAGGGTACTTCACGGGAGTAACTGTAACCGAATTCCATTTAAAAAAACTACAGCTATAGCTTGATATAACAAACTTCTTTAATATAGTTAAGGTTAGCAAATTTAGTGCAGGCGGCGCCGCTGGCAAAAGCTAGTAAACTATATTTTAACAAAAACATCAATTCGACTTCAAATTCATAAAAAAAACATAACATAAGCCCCTAAAGCAGACAAACTTATATGGCAAAAATTCAGCTTCATGTTTTATTAGCCTTAAAGTCGATTGCCAAAAATGAGGACAAGTAAAGATAGATGAAAACGTTCTGCAGCAAAAAACTTAGCTATATGTTTTGTCAGTATTTCAACACACATTTTTCTTTTATTTTGAATCATTTATTTTATTTTAAATTTGTCAGTATCGAATTTTATTCTACCTAAAATTTCATTCTAAAATTTTTTTACATGTATATGTGCTGTTTCTAAAATATTTATTTAATTTCTCTTAAACTTTGGTGAGATTTAGTGCACGTGATCAAATTTCCAAAGAAACTGTATCCGGGTCCACTGCATTAAAATAGTAAAAACGATTTTTTAACATAAATCCGGTTTTATGACCTCTAGTTATGACGCGTTATAGACTTCATCAATATGTGTACTGTGGCGTCCACAAATTATTTCACATTAAATTATCATGCCATAGTATAGTAGTTTTAATATTTTATATAATATTGTGTGTTAAACAATATTCACTTATATTTATCAATGTATTCATGATTATCTTAGTAAAAAAAAATTTAATTAAAAAATTCATAATTTACTAAAATAAAAGCAAAAATAAAAAACCAGTTCCAAGTATTAAGTGCTGTACTGTGTTTTTCACAATATTATTATTATATTCTGATGACAGACCAGAAAAAATGTTTCAGATTTTGTTTTTAACCGACTTCAAAAAAGGAATCTTTTCTTTTTATGTATGTTACCCGATTTCTCGAAGACGCCTGGACCGATTCGAGAATTTCTTATTTTATTTAAAAGGTTATACTTTCCAGGTGGCCCCATATTAGTAAAGTGAATTTAAAACTAAAACTTTTGGAGAACAAAAAAAATTAATGTTAATTTAGAACTGATAAAACCCCTTTAATGTTGATGATTGTATAAAACTTTGATACGAGTATGGATGTTTTTAGAGTACAAAAAAAAACAATTCGTCACTCACAAGAAAAAATAAATAAAAACTTTTTGACAAAAAAAACAAACGGCTTCAAAAAGATGCACTAAAACTTTGTACCTATGTAACAGTTTATAACACACTTTGCTTGCATGACACCAACTTTAAACTGTAATTCAGATCAGATTTTTGGAAATTAGTAATTATTTTTTCCTGTTTAGTGCATCTTTTTAAAGCCATTTGTTATTTTTTTTTACAAAGTTTTTATAATTTAAAAGAGTGCGAGGAACTAGATAAAGGTTTAAATATGTCAAAAATAACTGAATAAAACAAAAAACTAATAAAACATATAACAGTGCAACAAACTTTTCTGACCCGGGGCGGCGCGGTAAAAAATCACATATCACTACAGTCGCCATATTGAAATGGTGTGAACTCTCAACGACACCAGCGACCAAACACCCAAGGTCAGAAGGTTAGAAAAGTTTGCTGCACTGTACATAACTTTACAATAACATAACAGCTTGAATTGCGACAGTTGTTTATTTAAGAGCCGATATCCCTGGCATGTATACATACAAAAACATATATTGCCTTTTCCCTCTGTTTGTATTGACGCCACGGTACAATAATTTTTTTATATAAAATTTGACATCTATTTCATGTATGCAATTTTTACAGATTTTAAGGGTTCTGTACCCAGAGAGTATTTAGCGGAACCCTATTACTAAGACTCCGCTGTTCGTCCATCCATCCAACCGTCTGTCACAAGGCTGTATCTAATGAACTGTGATAGTCAGACAGTTGAATTTTCCAGAGAAGATGTATTTCTGTTACCGCTTTAACTACATATACTAAAATACAGAACAAAATAAATATTTAAGGGGCTCCCATACAACAAACGTGATTTTTTTTGCTGTTTTATATTTTTGTCATAATAATGGCAATAAGTGGCCGGTCTAGAGGTGCAGACCAGTAGAAAGTTTATCTAAATAATCAAAGTGTAAAATGATACAACTTCAGACAGTGTCTGACCTACGAATAACTCTGGTTTTTTTTGGACTACTCTTTACTAAACTGAAATGGGACAAATCTGTGTGGAACCATTCCATATATGTAAAAAAATCAATTCGGTTTACAAATGATGGAGCTCTGAGGTTACATACTTTGAAAAAACTCCTTTTTTGAAGCGGGTAAAATCTATTTTTTTTTTATATTTTTAAAAAATCAATTCGATACACATAAATTCTGTTGGATTTTCAAGGCTGCCATATTCCAATCAGTTTTAAAAAATACAAGATGTCCGATCCAATATGGTGTCCATTTTTTTTTTGATAATTTATTTCGATGAAACAAGTTATGTTTTCGAAGTTGCTAACTTTAAATTTTTATCAGTGTTTCGAAATACAGGATAGCGGATCTAATATGGTGCACATTTTTGCGAAAATTCTTGGCTTGGAAAAGTGGCGTTTTGTTGATCGACATAATGTACATAATGCGGTAATCCTACCAAAGAGAATGAACCAAGATTTGTACTGTGTTATACATAAATGACTTTTGAACTTTGTAGGATTATGACATTGAACGCATTGAAGCAGTCAACAAAACGCACCTAAAACAAGTTACTAGTGCAGTAGTTGCAACCGTAGCATTTTTGAAGTGAAAACTTCCTTAGCGGCGGTGTGCACTTTTTTTGTGATGGGTAAAAATGTTAAACTCGCGTCAGGACACGTGACTAGGTTGAAAATTTGTAACAAGGGAGGGATTATAATTCTATGACAGATTGAGATGTTAAATATACTACGTCAAAAAAGTAAATAAACAAACATTATTATTTATAATAAATAAATATGTATACGAAGTGATATAAAATAAATTGCTAGTATAGGAAAAAATAAATAGTTAATATTCAAGTTTACACTTCTGCCGACACTCCCGGAGTGCAACCCGTTTTTTTTATATATCCCGTGTAACATTAAATACTAAGCCAGCTTTACAACATGAAACCAACATAAAGATTAGAAGATTGTTACTTCTTTTTTTTCCCTTATGATTGAAATACCCATGAAATACCTTTTGACCATATATAAGCCTTACATACCTACTCTATAGATTTTTTGTGATACTGGACTCCTATTCTGTTACACGTTGTATAACGTGTCTTTATTCGTACCGAACATATTATTCCATAAAATAAAAAATATAAAATACTTTGCTTGTAAGGACGTAGGTAGGTACAAGCAATTGTTTGACTCTGCTACGTCCTCAGCAAAGGTGTTGCTATGCTATATATTTTTTTTATTTTCTTATGTTTGTGCATTCTTTTTTGTAAACATGGTAGTTATATGTACCATTAGTTACATCTTAATAACGAAAACAAACGAGGTATTAAACAAGAAATCTGTACAAGCTAATGTTTCCTCAAAAAGTAAAAGACTATCTTTTTTAAGTTGAAGGTCCTGGATTTTATTTAGGCAGGGGCGACAAAAATGTACATTTTGTGTTAAATATTTTGTACCTAATGTAATGAGATTGGTTCGAACCTACAACGTTTGAAATGTAAAACTTCTGTTAAAGATGGCTCTTACAAACCTGATTGAAAACAACGACATGGGGAACCTATGGAGATAAGTGTTGAAATGGAAGGTATATATGTTATCATTTAACAAAGTCGATTCGAGTCTCATATAAGAAAAGCATTTACACCTAAGATTTTACCTTAGTCAGGCTATATCAGATACAGCCGCGAGTTCAGCTTATGCAACAGTTTACGCTCTCTAGTGTCGACCTCCCCGTCCCTCTGTAACCGTTCACGCCCACATATTCGCGCATACACGTTAACCTTTTTTGGAGTGTTAGTAGCCACGAGCCACGCGGTTTCTGTATGGAGTAGCGTGTGCCCCAACTCTTTATACTTCAATCAGCCCACATCGACCGCTACCACAAGCTAAGTCTACAACGGACCCATGACCTTATCATGAGTAGAACGTTTACAGGCTGCTCCGTGACTCTGTTGGTAGAAGTGATTGCCTGTCGATCTGAGGGGCGCGGATTCGATTGCCACAAATGACAAACATTTTATTATGAATATTTGTGTTTCTCTTGAGTCTGGGATGTTTGTATAATAAATATATCACCCACGCAAAATTGGTTACTGGCGTGGGATTCTACGGCAACTATATGATTCTAGTATGGAAGTTTCCCATAGCAAGCTATAGCCATAGTTCACCCACAGGGAATTAAGGTCGCCTCCAGAATTCCGCGCGAACTAGTTGACAGATAAAGAGCTGCTAATTAAGAAAAAAATTAAATAGTGATGAGGTTAAGTCGATATTTCATGATCGAGATGCAATTCGTGTTCCCTGTGCCTTCTAAAAGTTTCTAAAGATAAACTTACTATTAATATTTCTCGGATTATTTTAGGGTTCCGTGGTTAAATAAGAAAACCTTCTTTATTCGCCTTTGCAGTCCGTTATTATCTACTACACAAACCGATCGATTTCATTGTTGCTCTCACTCATTTCATAAAAATGTAGTATACCATTATGTTTATAAGGTATATCCTTATTTTGAAATATCTTTTGTCACTAACTCCTAAAATCTCAAAAATATATTTTCGTAAATCAGCCAGGCGATAAAATTAAAAAAAATATTTAGTACTATTGCGTCTCCAATCTGTTTCATCTATGTAATGGTAAGAATGGAAACACACCATAGATATAGCGGGGCGTCCATGAATTAAATGAGGCGTTTAGAGGGGTGGGGAGAGTTGGTCGAGCAAATCTTAACCAATCTCACATGGGGGGAAAGGGGGGCTTTTTGCCAAATATCACGTAATTTTATTTATCGCGAAAAAATGTTAAAAACTACACAATATACCTTGATTTGAAATCAACTATATCACAGTTGTTTATATATACAGTAACCTTTTTGTCTTACAAAACTGCATTTTTGCCAAATATCACGTAATTTTATTTATCGCGAAAAAATGTTAAAAACTACACAATATACCTTGATTTGAAATCAACTATATCACAGTTGTTTATATATACAGTAACCTTTTTGTCTTACAAAACTGCATACATCGAAATCCATATAGCCAAGTGTGCATGTCAGCGATGGCGATTTCAGTAACGTTACTACTTGACCAAATAGGCACGATGCAGACTGCTTGTAAGTTTACATGAAAAATGTCTACTTTACTTTGTTGGATAGCGACATTTCTACGTTTCTATTTTCACCATCGCCACTGTGTACACCTGTATAGATTTCCCAAGTCGTAAAAAATCGATATAAAATATCGACAGGTACGCACTATTTAAATGAAGAGAGTTATCATTTGGCTGTGAACTGTCAAATTATTATTTTTATTATATTTTTAATATTATTTATATGACTTAAACTTACCAACAAAGCTCTTTTTGTCAACGTAGTGAATTGTTTCCAAGACGAAGTGGAATACGTGCTTTTTAATGCTAATAATATTCGTCTATTAGGATTTTCTTTGGGCAACGGCAAACTGGTCAAGTATACGTCATCACTACAACTTATATTATTTTTTTCTGAAACAAAGTGACAAAAACTAGTTAATAATAAAAAACGAGATGTATCTTAATACAGTCTTTATTATTCTTTTGCCATAACAAGTTTGTTCGGTTTTACCTTCAGCATATTTGTACGGACTTCGATGATTTTTTTTTCTTTAAAAGCTTTTACAACAAACAAATTTAATGAGACTCTGACTGTTCATAAATTGCGTATTGTTATATTTGGCTAGTGTTATGATTCCTGGCGACATAAATACAAAATTAAATAAAAAATAAAATTTAATATTTGTTCGAAATTGACATCAATATACATACACAGACAGACAATGTTTTTTTATTGATAAAGTGATGTCGATTGTAACATTGTATGTGAAGTATGGTTGAAATCGCCCTCGGTGAGGGTAGTAGGTACGTGCTCCAACAGTAGCGACATATAAGGCTGGTGAGGACATGCAGTTTATGCTACCTACAGATATATATGATGACTAAGTTAAGGTACTTACTTGCTCTTTTAGGTCCTACAAACTAATAGGTAGGTAAGTAGATATGTCTACGACATTTTGATTTTCCTTAAGTACCTATTATGAAGCAAATGAAACATAACTAAAAAATGTCCATGCCTAGATTTTGGGGACGTAACTGAGGGTCATTTCACTTTGTCTGTAAAATCGAATTTTACGAATTTTATTGTTAGTGGCTAATGCCAAGAATTCCCTAAAAAAATCCCGCGTTGGTATTGAATAGTACAAAATGGTAATGGTCTTGAAATCGATTACCATTGGAGTTAGATGTATGGATAGCTAATGTACGGTATTTACCTACGCACCTCAAGGAAATGCATTTATTAGCGTGTAAAGTGGACGCCATAGGTTACTTGTTCTTTTGATTGTACGATATAAAACATGCTATATAATGTATGAGGCATGTTACTTAAGATAAAATAGATAAAATCATGGATAAATTAAAATTTAAATGTTACCTATTAAAGCGTCATCATCAGTCTTAGATATGGTGTTGAGCCACTGCAGATTTCTCCCGTTTTGTGATCGTTGTTCTAGCTTATCTGCGTGATCGACAGATATTTCTATTACTGAAAAATAAAATTTAGTTCTTCTCAACTTTTACTGATTGGTTTTACATTTAAAACCGCCAAGGTCAAATAATGTCTTAAGTGCACGAAAGTGCAGAGGCCAAGTCCGACCGAATACCCGCAATTACTAACGTACCGGAGCACGTACGTATGCCATTTGATTTCAGCTACTAGATTGTTATTATTGGGTTGAAACATGGATCAAAATTTTGATCAACCCTGAGTTGTTCAAATATATTCTAGAAAGTAACAAGTAGATGTATTTTTTTTGATGAATTTAAACTTTGTAAGGTAGGGGCACTTATCTTATATATAGATATCTCTGATTCGTTTGTAAAAATGTAGGAGCCAATTTTCAAAAGGCTTGTTTCATGTTCCTTAATAAAATATTTTCGTGTTTTTATAATTTATCTAAACTAATTAATCTAAGGTCATTCGGACATTTGGCATTTACTCCTTGGTTAATAAAATATTATTATCATTTATTAACAATACGTATTTGGAAAAAAAACTATATTCAAGTGACTTTCAACTGCTTCTTGGATGTCAAGCTCATTTAATGGTGTTATTGATAAATAATATGTATATGATAAATTAATATCGAAATATAAATAATTTTAAACATATACCTAAATTAATATGTCGACGCAAAACAAGTAGGTAGTATTATATTTTAAGGCTTCCCTGAGTTACTTAGCGTTTCCGTACTGTTTCACAAATTGATTCGAGCTACAAACAAACTGGTTTCTTTAAGTAAATTCATTCCGTATTTGTTTTTGGTGTGCAGGTATTTTTTTAACACAGTGGTGGGTGACAGTTGGTCGCCTCTGTGTCTGCCTCGCGTTCTTAAACCTTACGTCTTAAAAAACATTTCATACCCACATCCGCTCTGGGCCCTTGTGCTGGTCTATGGTATCTGCCGGTAGGTAGGTACGTCAGCAGTGGGGATTTACATGTAACGACTAGTATCAAAAAACATTTATGACTTTGTAAGTTTTTACAAAGCAAAGTAATTCTTAAACACTTTTGGGCATAAAATTTGTTTTTAAAAAGTTGGTTGTTATACTTATAAACAACTTGTATGTCTAAACTAGTAAAACTACCAAACTTTAAATATGAATTACGTAACTTAGACTATATTTAAATCAACACATACCTATTCAATATTTAACACATAATTTTCCAGATAGTTTACAACAGACACGCATCTTAGAACTTTGATATTTTTCATGCATAATGCAGAAACTATGCACTCGATTTGGTAACCTTACTCTAACGGAAGCCTTATTGTGTCAAATATGTCATTTAGTCACACAAGAAGGCTTCCGTTAGAGTAAGGTTACCAAATCGAGTGCATAGTTTCTGCATTATGCATGAAAAATATCAAAGTTCTAAGATGCGTGTCTGTTGTAAACTATCTGGAACGTGTATCTTTGTCTATAATGTACGTTTATATAACCACGATTGCTGCAGAACTGACTCTATCCAACGATCCAACGACCAAAGCTTAGCGACTATCTACCAACACTGTATTTTATAAATTCACTGGAAGAACTTCTTCCCGTTTATAAGTAGGTTTTCCCGTTCTGTCATGACTAACATTTAGTGTTTAGAATTTAATTCTTCTGGTTGTCTCACTACTTAATTTTGGTAAATCAGAAATAGATATCTATATAAGGAATAGAAATGGGCCAAGAATAGAACCTTGGGATACCCATTTTATTTTTTTGACACATTCTAGAGCGCGCTTTGTACCACCCGACTAAATCCTATTGCATAAAGCAGCTTATGAGTTTCAATGAAGTAATGAAATAGTGTTGTAATCAAGTATTATTTACATTTTATTTACATCAGTAAAAAAACAGAAGAAAAGAGGTAAAATTAGAATAAAATAAGATGTACCTCAGTATTAGTAAAACTTACTCTAGGCTCTAGCAATACTACGTGGCTCAGTAGGTAATGACCTGACTTCTGAATCGAGGGGTGTGGGTTTGATTCCCGCACAAGACAAACAATTATTATGTGTGTTTGTCTTGAGACTGGGTGTTTTATATGTGTAATATGTAAGTATTCTGGTATCCATAGCACAAGCTTTGCTTATTTTGGGACCAGACGGAGCTGTGTGTAATGTCAAAAAATATTTATTTATTTAATATTATTATACTTTGTAATATCGTGCATTGAAATTCAAAAAAGAATAACTAGAATACTTACAAAAATCTACAGGGTTGTGATGCTGTGGACACTGAAGGTCCATCTCCTTGAGGAATGGGACCAGTTGTGAGACAGCGCCCATGTACGCGCAACGTCCATTGACCACGGCGTAGAGCCGGTCTACCATGCGCAGCAACGTGGCTGACGGCTGGTGCATGGTCACCACCACGGTCCGACCCTGGCGAGCCAGCAGGTGAAGGAGGTACACCAGCTGCTTTGACATCGAGCTGTCTATACCACTGCATACAAAATTTTGGATGTTAATAAATTTGTCTTTTTACCGGACTGAACCAGAAGGAGAGTAATGTTTTTCTCCCAAATATGTATCTATGTGGGTATGTCCGTTCCATAGTCAATTCCTGTAGCCTAAATGGCGAGACCGATTTCGATGAATGAGGTCTCAAATTAAAGGTATTCATCTCTTGAGTTTTATAAGGTATATAGAATAGTCAATAGCCAGCCGAAAAAAACTAAAATGAAACTAAAACTAGAAAGCTGTAAATAAAAAAAAAATAAGACCGACTGCAAGAACATCAAGAATCAAAAATCAATAAACAAGTTCACTTAAAACATACCAAATATTGAACTATAAGTAAACGGGACTCATTTCAATGCAAGTTCAAATAGAAGTTACAGATTGCTATAGTACCTAGTTACCTCAAAATGATGTATTTTTTACTATTTTATGTTATAATCATCCAAAAGAAATATTTTAGCGCATTATTCAATTTTAAACTTTTGTTCTTAAATTTAAAATTGAAAAATGCTTATTTAAGTAAAAAGCAGGGAACTGGAACCAAAGTACTGGAATACCTGGTAGGTTCATCCAGGAACATGATGGCTGGATCGTTGACTAATTCCAATCCAATCGCGAGTCTCTTCTTCTGTCCACCAGACAATTTTCCGGCGCTGGTGTGCCGTACACCGCCGAGTCCAAGAGATGTTATTATTTCTTCTACCTAAACAGATAGAAATGGAATAGTGAATACATTTTATTTAAATCAAGTATATACAAAGATTAGTTTTCAACACAGAAGCGTAAGACACTTTCAAGATGTTAAAAAAAATTAGGGATACTGTGAACCTTTCATTTTTTTTTATTCCTGACTTTCTTTCTGGACACCACCATATACAAGACCCCACATAACCAAAAGAACGTCTTATCTATCAGTCATACTAGCTAATACCAGACTAGTTTTCGCTACAGTCAACCTAAGAGATTTTTTTATATCGAGTATACCCATTCCATTTCAATGCTCTAGCAGTATTTTCTCCGGGCAAAGTCAAAACCAAAGATCGGTGTAGTATCATTATCAACACTGTTAATCGCTTTTGGTTACACAGGCCAGTGGCAAAAGGCCAACCGGATCTGTTAAATACTCATTAGTGCATATGTTAAAACAAAAAAAAACAATGCCTGCACATAAAACTGGTTTTTCTTCTATTTTTTGAGTTACTAAGCAACCCTGACAAACTTAAAAAACAGCTTGAGCTCCGTGTGAATATAGAGGTCAAGTGAATGTAAGGTATTTAGTTTACGAAAGGTTTGTAAGTTCGTTTATCACTAACTCACACCACAACGGTGTAGAGTACAATAAATAAACGCAGCAGTTACACAATATGAAATAGTTTATTGTATTACATGGGAGCAAATTAGTATTTTTATAACGAGGGCGCAATTTTAAATCCAGAACTTAGCGAGAGATTAATATACGTCGCCCGAGCTAAAAATTTTTGTGACCGAGTGATACACTTTACTTTTCAGCACAAAAAATAGGAGTCATGAAAAATAAGGTTCTTAATAAAAAGTATAAAATTAAAGTTAAAGCTTAAAGTAAAAGCAAATACGAAATTTGCTCCCGCCTAATGGCGAACCAATTAACGTTGTTTTCGAATAGATGGGATGAAAATGCGTTTTGATCTTACCTACGAATATTATGAATGTGAAAAGTTGGTAGTTTGTTTGTTTGTTACTCAAACACACCGCAACAGAGCTGAAATTTGACACAGAGATAGTTGAATTGACGGAGAAGCACATAGACATTTATATGCCGGAAAATTCAAAATTTTTCGCGAAACTAACAAATGCTAGTTGAACTAACTATAGCTACGTAGACCGGGAGCTGATGACAGAAATTCAAGGACGATTTTCCCCCATATCCCTCTCTGAGTACCGAAAGTTACATCAAAGACAAGTAAAATCATCCTAACCTATTGTGTGACAAGTTTCATGTCGATCAGTCCAGTGGTTAAAGCGTGATTGAGTAACAAACATCCATCCAGACATACTTTTACATTTATTATATTATTAGGATTATACGTTTATTTAATTATTTTCTTTTTAAACATTACTGTATTTAAAGATAAGAATTTTCAATTTAATTGTAAATAAAGGTAAATTAACCACTTGTTAAGGATTTTTATTGTATATATTTACAAATATATATATATATTTTTATGTTGCTGCAAAATAGCGATATATCTCCTAAAAGTCACTATTTTTTAGTAAATAAATGCAAAAACCGTCCAATATTCAGTATTGTATGTTATTATATATGCGAGTAGGTATGCACAGATTATGATGAAAACTAGGCGAAGAGGTTATCGGTAACGAAAAAGTACCGAATCTATTTTGCTATTTAAAGACAATCGACACAATACAGACAGCATCGCAGACATTTTTACAACGCCAACTATGACTGAGTCTTGTTTTGCGTTATGGCGTCAATAGGCTTAATAAACCTCAAAAACAGAATTACTTAATAGTAAATATACATAAATATTACTGGGCATTACACACAACTTTTACTATGGTCAGCGGTAACGGGTACAATATTTTAATCCCTTTTTAGAGTTTTGTACCTCTTCCTACTACTACCTACCTGTACCGTTTTTCGCGTGTTGGTATCAAGTTGAAATTAATTAACGAATTTCGTAGTTTTTAATATATTATTTGTAATATAAGATCTTGTTTCTTGTCAAATTTTAAGATTCTAGGACAACGAGAAGTTTCCCATAGGTTTTGATTTATTTATGAAAACCAAAATATGCGATAAAACAAGATATAAGACCCCGGTGCCAGACCCCAGACCCGATCGAACGCCTTCGCTATGTCCAGGCTACATGCCAATGCCTCCCCCTAACTCTCAATGGCTAGTGCCCATCGGTGTATGAGACACACTAGCAGGTCACCAGTTTAATATCGAGGTGATAAAATACAATACAAATCCACCGAAATTACTTTTGCAGGGTAATTTAAACAATGGATCGTGGATAACGGCATGGTAATAAAACTTTAAGCGGTCCAAACTCCAAGTAGTGGGTAATTGGGGAGTGGCCAAACGAATGTGCGAAAAGTTGGGATAGTTCTCATGGGTCAAAACGAACCACGGTTGTGGCAAACGCTTGTTTCGCAAAACAAAAAAAGGTTCTAAAGGGATGGCGAAAGAAAAAGAAAAATTTTACAAGCCTTTTGCCTATTGTTTTTAATGAAATTTAACAAATTAAAGCACCTAAAATGCGGTAAGCTTTTGAATGTTTCGGTTTATTTTCCGTATCGTTGTCGCCGCTGATAACGTGTTCGGTAACTTAGGTACTTATTTACTATGTTTTCTGTATCGTTATCGAAATCGAATACACCACGACATATGAAATCGAAAGACCATAAGTTTGGACTGAATACGTATATAGTCTTGGCACGTAAACGCCGCACCCGGTAGAATGTATAAAACAACAAAACTATACGTACTATAAAATGTAACAACAAAATTTATATTGATATTTGAATAGAAGAATATACATTTTTATCTTATAACCAATCGAAGTTCGGACCTCAACGTTAGTACATTTGTGTCACGGTCAATGTGATAAGCCGCTAAGTAAATATTAGTAGTAATAACTAATAACCAACCGATATCAACAAACACCGAAAATAGAAAGGTAAAATAATTCTATGAGGGTCAAAGTGAATACATAGTTTTTTTTTTGTATTTGTTGACTGCCAGAATTAATACAATATTGACATAATAATACCACGATAACATAACCACTAATTGTTTGCTTCACATAGGTTTTACAAAGTTGTTCAACTGTGGCAAAGAGTTTCTGTAAATACAGTTATTACAATTGATTTATAGTTCATATTTTCTACTAGCTTTTGCCCACGGTTTCCCCCGCCTTTAATTCGGTTATCGGTGTAGGATTTGAGCGGCAACTCAATTATATAAAAACACCGACTAACACATGACTTTTCCAAGTAGCCTTTGTCCTTCCCCGGGACTCAAACTATCTCCACGCCCTTCATCTTAATCAGTACAGTGGTTTAAACGTAACGAGATAACAGATAGACAGAGTTACTTCCGCATTTATAATATTTACTAGCTTTTGCCAGCAGTTCCACCCGCCCTAAATTTGGTTATCGCTGGGAATTCTTACATTATACTAATGAAGATTGCTAAAGCAGGCGGTACCTTTAGCTATAGTTCGTATGATCTCGGTAATAGTTATTCCCGCAGGAACATTTTTCGGAAAATAAACTATCTTATGTCTTCCCCGGGACTCAAACTAGCTTCATAATAAATTTCATCTGAATCGATTCTGCGTTTAAGAGTGAAAAGGTAACAGACAGACAGAGTTACTTGCACGTTTATTATAGTAGTATGGATATGTATTGAATAGCGTTATAAAACTTAGGGCAATATTGATACTGATATTGGTGGACTAGAATATGACTTATGCTGCCGCGTACAATTGTAGTCTAGTAGTCTTTCTACAATTATTTGTTCACTTCTTAGTGAACCCATCTTGTCGAAAACAAATGTACTTTCCGGACATTTTTTTGAAACATTTGAGCTCACGTTTATTTTATTTTCATGTTGGGTTATGGGTTATAATTAAAGGCCTTATTGCAAATATTCGTACACAAATTTAAACGCTGTGATGTGCCTTCAAATATTGTCGAAATGCCTAAATACCCACGACAGTTGCCACACTGTCTGCAGATAGATCGTAACTGGTTCAAGCGGGAGTCGAACCCGGTTTTATATGTAGTAGGCGCTGTGCCACGATGTCCGCTAGCTTGCGAGAGTTAGTTTGGGAAGTCAATTGCCTGGAAACTTATTGATCTCGTGATGGTCGTGGGTTTCATTCCTGTTCGTGACTTCCCAATGCTTCACTGGTGGTTTGCACTGAAAAATGGGTTTTACTTTAGGTTTATTTTTTTAAACATTTAATTTTTTTATTTTCCTTATTAGGGTACTAGCTTAAGGTTAGATTTTCGCCCGGTACACAGTTCACTTTAAACACTCGTATAAAATCTTTAGAATAAAAGAGTAAAGTTATGGTTGGCTTGCTGCAGACAGCTTACCCTTCGCCGCTTCTGTTCCCTGTGAATATGATTTCCCAGCTTTAGCTCAGCGGCGATGGTGAGAGAGTCTTGGACTGTGAGCATCTCCTGCACCCTGTCGTCCTGGAGGATGTAGCATGACCGTCTGCGAAAATTCTTGATGTTCCGGAGTCGACCGTTTACTAATATATTGCCAGATGTGGGCTTTCTGAAATTAAAAAATCTTCTTAAAGAGAATATTATGGTAATTTATGTTCACAAGTTACAACTATATACATATACAAAACAGTAAATTATTTAGGTACATAGGTCGTGGGGAATTCTCTTTGATCCCTGAACTAGGTCAAAAACTGTGCTAGGTACGCAGGCAAATCTTCTTCTTCCACAATTTTATTAATTGATTATATTATTAAAAAAAACTTGAATTAATTTTAAATGACATTTTTATCACTTATCTACAATTCAATTTAAGTACTTTTAACATTAAATACAAAATTCATTAACTATTGGGTAAGTACTTAAATTACCCTGTAACTAGTTCTACAATAGGCTTACAGATAGTATAGCTTTTGCCCGTGGCTCTGCCCGCTCTTAATTCGGTTACCGGTGAGGGATTTCTACAACATATCCTTGATTATATTAAAAAGAACCGGCCAAGTGCCAGTCGGACTAGCGCACCGAGGGTTCCGTAGAATTTACGTAATTTGAAAACACAAACAAAAACAAAAAGTGACCAAACCTGATGTTGCTTAACCTTGAATAATATCGTTTCCAACAAACAAATATGTTACTTTTTACTTTTTCGCTTAGTAATAACTAGATGGCTCTGTAACGGTGATTTAAGATGGTAAATGGCTCGGGCCGGTTTTTATTATTTGTTGTAATACTTAAGAGCTTACCCGCACTATTATCACTGCAAGATTACATGTATTACTGTGTTTACGTTAGAGCAACTAGATTATTAAGTTTGTACCCTGTGCCGCGCCTGAATTCGAACGTTAATATTGTTATTAATTAAGTAAGTGTTAGTATTCATAATGTTATATTTTTATTTACAATTTTATATAGGTTCCTTTTAACTTCAAAAATATTAACTTTATTTTATATGCTTAACATTAGTTTAATTTTAACGAATTAATACGAGGAGGAAATTTCTATTTAGATGCTATATACAATAGGTACGTATCTTTTGTCATTTTGGATATTATAATCATATTACAAAATAAACATAATCAGTAGTCAGTGATTAATTGTTTTTTTATCCCGTCTATTCGAAAATCGCTGATTGGTTTGCAATTAGATTTTTTTTTTCCGAAGCGGGTAGTAAAGAATTTTGATCAATTTCTGATCAGAGGCGCTTTTAGAACTTTTATTTTACTTGCCCCCCTTATAAAACCCCTGTTGCGACCCCTCTTTCTTTTCAAAAAGGGGTCCATATGATCCCCTATTTTAATGACTTTTGTGACTCCCTTAAAAAAAGGAGTTATAACCCCTCTTTTCCCCCTTTTTTTTGATTGATTGAGTCCACCGCTACCAGCAATGTTTGTACCGAATTTGTTTTTGACTGTATTTTGTTTAAAGAAAAAAGGGGGATTGAAAGCACTCACGGGGAGCACTCAACGATTCAAAACTATTTAGCCGTCAACTAATATTATTTATTCTGACTCCTTATTATTTCACTATCGTGCAACACCCCATCTCTACTGCTAGCGACCACTTAATGCATGTCGACCACTAGCGTACGACATATGCCTAAACCTAAAGAGAATACGGAAAGCTATTTGCAAGCGATATCCGCAATATTTTTTCGACATATCTAGTTTAAACTAGTCGATCTATCGTCTAAAAAAGTTACCGCCATTTACAAGCAATAAGTTAATCAATTAAACGTATCTCGCATTCGAAATTATCTCTATCAGCACGAGAATCACAGTGTTTTAAAGATCACTTACTCGGTAAGATTCTATAACACAATAAATTTATTAAATAATTAAAAAACCCGACTGCGAGTTCCACCTGCTTTTAGTTGAGTATTTGGTATGTTTAAATTTCTGATTAGTTCTTAATGTTTTTGCAGTCGGGTTTTATAATTTATTTATTTTTAATAACAGCTTTCAATGTTATTTTTTTCCATTTTTTTTGTGATTTTTGCGTCAAAAATTTCAAAAATGTGTTTTCGAAATCTAAATAAAAATAATGAAAGGGCTTTTTGTTATATCACTAAGGTGGCAAACAAGCTTACGGTCCGCCTCACGGTAAGCGGTAATCGTAGCCTACAGACGCTTGTAACACCAGGGGTATCACTCGCGCGTTGCCGACCCTTTAAAAATCTAATAACTTTTTTTTTAAGAACCCTATACTGTAGTCCTTAGAGAAAACCTTGGCAGGGAGCTCATACCACAACCCAAGCATTTGCAGGCGGCTTTTCTCTGAAGCCGCACTGTACAGTAAAGTGTGAGAATGAATTCCCTGCCGATGGCGAGCGGGTGGTGCGATTGTAGAAAGTCGCCGTGGGCATCAATTCGAGCAATTCCTCAGAACACATCACATTGTACAAGCGGAAGCAAAGAACACACACAGGGAGGCAAAGTCTCTCCTCAGACTTAAGGGCTACGGCAAGTGAGTTTGAGATCGTCGACAATTCTCACAGCCCGTCGTTGAACCGCGTCAAAGGGCTCTGCAAATACTTTAAACGGTTTTTTTTTTTTATTCAACCAATTTATAGTTTTTGTGCTTATAAACGCACCTGGCACATAACAGTTATGTTATTAAAAAAATTTGCAAAAATGCGCCAAGTATTTATGAGTCGGAAATTTTTTGTATGAAATTTAACAAAACGTTAAATTTTTGTTAAATTTCATACGTTACTGTTTTGTAGTCACATTTTTCGCTTTTTTGCTACAACTTAGAGTCAATGCACTAAATAACTAGCTATTCTAATAAATTGACAATGACGTTTATGAAAAGCCTAAAGACATGTAATATTTTATTAATGTAGAACAAGGTGTTTTCAAAATAGTTAGGAGTTTAAAAAATACCAAGTCCATATGGATCTCATTTCCTTAACAACAAATTCGGTGTACCACAAGGCAGTGTTCTTGATCCCTTACTTTTTTTAATTTGCATCAACGATTTTCCAAAAGTGTCCAAACATGATTATATTTCATTTGCAAATGACAGTTATAATTAATTCTAAAAATACAGATGACTTAAAAAAAATGATACTCCTTTGACACTAGGTAAAATACATAACCGGTTGGATAAAAACAAATTGGCAATTACTATAAATAAAACTAAAATAAACTCACAATAGTAACATTTTAAATTTGAACATTAAAATAAATGACTCTTTAATAGATAATGGAGATAGTGCAAAATTCTTAGGTATTATTATTGATAAATGTTGTAACTGAAAACAACACATAGGAAAACTATGTAGTATATTAGATAGCTACGTGTATGTATTCAGAAGAACTAGGCATACCACGGTTATGTGGCTGCAATACTGCGATATGGTATAGTTCTCTGGGGGATGCTACCTATTTTTTTACCTACAAAATTTGCACAAAAACGGCGTATTTACGCGCTCTAGCCTATGTCGCCATTCACAATCGAATAAGAATTAAGTGTTACGAAGCATTAGTCACCACGTCATAACAATTAAATGAGCTGTTTCAAAACACCTGTGTTGTAATGTTAACTTTTTATCACAAGCCATGAATATGTGTTATCTGTAATTATAAGATTTGATAAGTAAATGATTTTTTGGTACCTACACTTTTATGGTATGAGTCACCATTTTCAAGCATCTCGAAATGGATTTCAGTTATAAGTCCTGTGAAAGTTTATTTATAAACATTTTGGGGTTCCGTACCGTAAGAGTGCCAAATGAGCCTATTTATAACTTTGTACTCTTACCAAGCCTATGCCGTCTGTCTGTCTGTCCTACCTTCAAACAGCTTTACCTTTTGAACCGTAACACTCTTAGGTAGCAAGGTGTCTGCCTAAAACATAAGGTACCTTACCTACCTACGGCAGATATCCTAACAAAAAATAATAAAAAACGTAAAGTTAAGGCAGTAACATTTTTTGTTTTTGCTGCATCGTAAAAAGTGTAAAAAAGGTAATAATTATTAACACAGACAGTCTTCAAATTTTATTGCGAGTGATTGAATTGGCCTGTGTTCCTAAATTTGAACTTGCATACAGACCAATACGGTGTGACGTCATTATCTAACGTCATACTGCTGTACTTTCCGAAATATTACGTCACACCGTACACCGTCACACTCACAGAGCGTATCTTGTTTGTTTGATCGAATCTGCCTTTAAGAGGACGATATAGGCCAGAAAGCTAATTTCTGTAATTCTATCGTTGTGTATGTAAATGCACTATGAATTATTAGATAATTTCATTTACATTACTATGAGATATATATATGTTATATACTTCTTAAGTAATTTATACCGTAATGACGCTTTGAAACTTTTTGTATGGAATTTAACGTTATTACCGTTTTGTAGTCTCATTTTTTGACTATTTGCTGCAACTTAGAGTCAATGCACTAGATAACAAGCTATTCTAATTGTTTAACCAACTTTTATAACAAACAAATGCAATACACGCTTACAAAAATTTGCACAAGTGTTGAAACAATGGTCACTTTCAGTTTTTTTCTTGCATTAAATACAATAAATGAAAATCATTCAGTAAGGTAATGCACTAGACAAAAGCAAGTTTTATAACATACATTTTTTTCAATCCTTTAGATGCTATAGTTTAGCCACAAAATTTGTACAAAAACGGTGTAATTTCGCGGTTTAGTCCTTATCGCAGTCATAATACTACTGACAACTGCTTTTGTATATAATAACATAACTTTATTGTTTACTAGCTAACCCGGCGAACGTTGTTTCTTTTTTTAAAACAATGGCCGCACCAACCTATTGCGAAAGTGTTGTACTAATTTAGAAACCTTCCCGGGCGTATGCTTAACAACTTACCTTAAATTTCATGACAATCGGTTTACCCTTATTGCGCGACTCCGACTCGCACTTGACCCTGTCTGACTCGCACTTGACCCTGTTTTTCTTTCACAGAAACCTTCCTTGGCGTGTGCATAATAACTTACCAAAATTTTATTAAAATCGGTTTACCCTTAGTGCGCATGTATGGCTCTTACCTTAACAATAACGAACGCACCAAAAAAAGAATTATCCAAAGCGGTCCATCCGTTCCAGAGTTTTAGCGAGACCAACGAACAGCAATTCATTTTTTATATATATAGATGAATTGCGGTTCGTCAGTCTCGCTAAAACTCTGGAATGGACCGATTTGAATAATTCATTTTTATATATATGTATATTACGTATTTTTTGAAATTATGCTTTTAAATTTATTTCAGTGTTCACATCTCTTTAATAAAAGAGGTGGGATATAGGCACCTGTCTGATCAGTAAAATTTTATAGTAAAAAACGTTTCTGTTTCTGTCACATCAACATTAGTTGGTAATTTTTTACTCTACAAATCAGCTTTTAGGTACGAATATACTTAAATAACAGTCAAGGCAATAAAAACCATAAAGTAGGTCTATTATGTAAAGTGTCATATTTCCATGACAGTACATCTTAAAATAGTAGCTTTCGCAACTGTGGCAATAGTCAAAATTTTTTCTGTACAAAAGCTAGCCTACGGCTTGTTTTTCTCACATATTTAACTCTTAAGGCCTTTAACCAAAACTATTATGTCTCAATAAAGCCATATTATAAATGCGAAAATGACTCTGTCTGTCTGTTACCTCTACACGCTTGAACCACTGTACCGATTAAGATGAAATTTGGCATGGAGATAGTAGGAGTCCCGGGAAAGGTTACTTGAAAACGTCAAGTGCCGTTGAAATCCTACACCAATAACCGAATTTAGGGCGGGTGAAACCCTGGAAAAAACCAGTTTTCTATAATATGTTTATAAGTCACTGCTTATTACAATATTCAAAGATAAATACCAATACCAGTTCTTACTTGGCCTTTTTTATGTCTACTATATCTATGGTATATTTATATTTTGCGCATATTATGTATTCTAATAGTATTTTTTATATATATCTCGTCATACTTAGTCAATTATATATCTCGTCATGCTCAGTCAATTAATTGCTGGCAATTGCGGATATTAAGGTTTTGTTATATTTTCCTGATTCTTAAGAGCATTGTTGCACGCAGTACTTTTATTATAAATAAATAAATAATAAATATTTTTGGACAACAACAGCAACCACCGTGACTAACGAATAGAATTTGGTTTATAATTTATTTTTGTAGAATTATATGAACATTGACCTGGTTAACGCGGATACAGTATTATCTATTTTCCAATTTTTGTCTAGCTGAAACAAAAGGGCCAAATTTAGGTTTAGATTAGTTAGGTTAGAAAACGTAAAAAGTAACAAATTTAGATATGTTTAATCAAAAAAGTCTAATAACACTAACTAATCAAAAAAGCCTAAGCAAAACCAACTAATCAAAAGTGTAAGCAACTCCAACTAATCAAAAAGTCTTAGCAAAACCAACTAATGTACTGTACTAATGGGTTCTTCAAGAAAGAAGTTATTGGATTTTTTAAGGTTCGGCAACGCGTGAGTGATGCCCCTGGTTGATTAGTTGGTGTTGATTAAGTTTTTTGATTAGTTTTGTTTTTATACCACTAAGGTGGCATACAAGCTTACGGTCTTACACCAGGGTGTAACAAGTGTCCATAGATTACGGTGACCGCTTACCATCAGGTAGACCGTAAGCGTGTTTGCCACCTTAGTGGTATAAAAACAAAACTAATCAAAAAACTTAATCATCACCAACTAATCAACCAGGGGCATCACTCACGCGTTGCCGAACCTTCAAAAATCCAATAACTTCTTTCTTGAAGAACCCCATACTGTAGTCCATACATTAGTTCGTTTTGCTTATACTTTTTTGATTAGTTGGTGTTGCTTAAACTTTTTGATTAAAAAAAAGTCTAAGCAAAAGCAGCTAATATTTTGACTGGACAATGTTCAATGTTCAAAATTAATTCATATTATTAACATATAGTTTTATAAATTTTAAAAACAACAAAGCTTTTGTCAGTTAAAATAAACATTTAAATTACAGTGTTTATGGGCAGAACAAGAAAAAGGTGTAATGCTGGTACCCAAAAAAACAATAGAAAAAATATAATTATGATTCATTCTTATTTTATATAAAAAAAAAACATAAACAATTTAATTTTGATAGCGAGTATGGTTACCAAGAGTCTGACCCTGACGAAATCGGCGGTTCAATGAATTTATGAGGTTATTGATCTCTTCCTGCAACAATCGCTCCCAATGGAATTTCAGTACCTTGTGCTGTTGTTGTGTGGTAGATACACTGTCCAGGTCTCTAAAACACGCCTCTGAAGTATGTCCCAGGCATGCTCAATCGAGTTCAATTCCGGCGACAGAGCAGACCAAACTTGAATATAAGTTCTTCTGGCTGTATGGCAACGAGCATTGTCACGCATCTAAGCAATATCTGAGCCAATGCTCTGTGAAAAAGAAAGACCATAGGGCCGCAGAACGTTTTCGACGTAAAAATCAGCATCGAAGTTGTAATTTAAGAAAAACAACCTCAGTTCGTCTGTACTTAATAATTCCTGCCCAAATCATTACAGTAGGTAGGGGATTCTAAGGTGTTTGTAAAAACCTAATTTGAATAAAGAAAAATTTACTTTGATTTTTACTTGACCTCCGCTCTTCTCGAATCCGCGTAGTCTAAATCCAAATCTGGACTCGTAACTAAATAAAATCTTATCCCATCGCTCTTCCGACCACTGTACGCGCTCCCTGCACCATTTGTCTTGGCGATCTCGATTTCTATGACGGATGGGTGGGCTGGGCACCTTATCAGTCGTCGTGCACGTACTCATGCAGTCTATTTAGTACAGTTCTAGACCCTTAACTCTATCCCTCGAGCAGTCATAATCGTTTGACCTGACCTGATGCGTTCATCTATAAGTATACTAATATAATAAAGCTAAAGAGTTTGTTTGTTTTTTTATTGCTGCGATTTTTGTTGTTGATTTGTTGAGATTAGCACAATCTCTAGACCTACTAGTCGGATTTGAAAAGTAATTTTGTTTTTAGAGATCCGTACCCAAAAGTAAAAAAGGAACCCTTATAATATCACTTTATTGTCTGCCTTTCTGTCTGTCTGTCAAGACCCTTTTTATTAGGAACGAATGAAGGTATTAAGTTAAAATTAATACCAAATACTAAGGTCTACTTGAAGCTGTAAAAAAATTAAGCTTCTAAGACAACGCAGTAAAAAAATACGGCCATTTTTGTCGCATATTATGACACAAATAAATCAAAACCTATGGGGCACTACCCGTTAACCTAGAATCATCAAATTTGGCAAGAAGCAATGCCATGTAGCACACATAAAGAAAAAAATATGGAAATCGTAAATTAGTTGTAACATCAAAAATTATTTTTTTTAAACTTATTTGTAGTTGGTAAACTAACCGCGACTTATGTCGATGTATTAGGATAACAATTGTCCAACGGCAAAGTTAAGTTTGTCCCTTAATACAGTTTACGTTTTACGGAACCCTCGGTGTACTCGGATTTGAAAAAATATTTTTGCATTTGATACGCTACTTAACATCACGCTACGACCTTTAGGAGCCGATCAAAAAGTAAAAAAGTCGGAAAGACACCTCAGCGAAAACAAAGTAATAGCGCGGGCGAGCAATGCGACGCACGAGGTGTGGTAGCAACGAAAGACATACCTATCTTAAATTAAAATAAAAGATTAATTCCTAGAAATAAAATGGAATGCTTGGAAAATTAAAACTAATTGAAAAACAGAACTTTATTTAAGAAATATATGAAATGCTTTAGAAATGTTACGTTTTATTAAAGTTAGTTTAAGACATTTCAAATGAAACAGTATTGTGTATATAATTTAAAAATATTATATTCATTTTCTTATATATTAATATTATATTATATTCATTATTAGTTATTAATATATTTATAAGTAAAGTAAGTGAGTAATAATACCAATTTTAAAATAAGGTCCCCGAATGATGTTTTAAAACACCCAAGCTCTTTGAAATTATTGTATGTGCCTCAAGGTCAGTGCACAATGTTAGTTGCGTTTTCGATATCTATGATGAATTCAACTTTTAAGCAATTTAAATTTTTAAATCCGCCACCTTAATGATTTATGATCTATAAGCGTACAGTAATGTTAAGAAAATCGTATATTATAATAATTCCACACCTATTAACATAAGAATTTTCACAGTTTATTTGAACTTTTATACATATTTTATACAATATCCAACAAAGACTTATTTAGTGATTCATTTTTTGCGATCTTCTTGAATTGGCAGGAAACGGGTAAGGTCGGCTAATGAATACTTCCTCATGCTCATGCTCTACATACTACGTCAATACTGACATTATGTCTCGCTCTAACATACTGCAGTTAGATGTATTGTAGTGTTATAGCTTCTATACAGTGACTAGTGTTGTCTATGTGAGCGACTATGACTAGTGTTTTTTTTTCTGACTAACTACTGCAGTTGGCTAATGGAGCCATTACTGCTCCTCCGGGTTTCGGGGCAAGACTCTGAAGGATTCTCAGCCCATATAGTGCCCAACGCTCAAGGGCTCCCCACGGGGGTAGCCTGGACTTGGGTTGTCGCTATTGGGGTATGACTAGTGTTATAGCTTCTATATAGTGAGACAAGTGTCTATGTGAGTGACTATGACTTGTGTTATATGTAGCTTATATATAGTGACTAGTGCTATTTATGAGTGACTATGACTAGTGTTATAGCTTTTATGTAGCGACCAGTGCTGTCTATATGAGTGACTATGACTAGTTTTATAGCTTCTATGTAGTGACTTGTGTTGTCTATATGAGTAACTATGACGAGTGTGATAGCTTCATGTAGTGACTAGTGTTGTCTATATGAGTCACTATGACAAACGTTAAATCTTCTATGTAGTGACAAGTGCTGTCTATATGAGTGACTATGACTAGTTTTATAGCTTCTATGTAGTGACTTGTGTTATCTATATGAGTAACTATGACGAGTGTTAAGGCTTCATGTAGTGACTATTGTTGTCTATATGAGTCACTATGACAAACGTTAAATCTTCTATGTAGTGACAAGTGCTGTCTATATGAGTGACTATGACTAGTTTCATAGCTTCTATGTAGTGACTTGTGTTATCTATATGAGTAACAATGACGAGTGTTATAGCTTCATGTAGTGACTAGTGATGTCTATATGAGTCACTATGACAAACGTTAAAGCTTCTATGTAGTGACAAGTGCTGTCTATATGAGTGACTATGACTAGTTTTATAGCTTCTATGGAGTGATTTGTGTTATCTATATGAGTAAATATGACGAGTGTTATAGTTTCATTTAGTGACTAGTGTTGTCTATATGAGTCACTCTGACAAACGTTAAAGCTTCTATGTAGTGACAAGTGCTGTCTATATGAGTGACTATGACTAGTTTTATAGCTTCTATGTGGTGACTTGTGTTATCTATATGAGTAACTATGACGAGTGTTAAGGCTTCATGTAGTGACTATTGTTGTCTATATGAGTCACTATGACAAACGTTAAAGCTTCTATGAAGTGACAAGTGCTGTCTATATGAGTGACTATGACTAGTTTTATAGCTTCTATGTAGTGACTTCTGTTGTCTATATGAGTCACTATGACAAACGTTAAAGCTTCTATGTAGTGACGAGTGTTGTCTTTGTGAGTGACTATGACTGTTGTAACAGTCTGAAATAAGCTTTGTACGAAGAGGAAATAAATAATATCTATAATGGACCCTTTTATAATATAACGTCGAGCGATACGACACGATTTTGCCATGGACAATGCAAACTAATGCTCGCATGGCCTTGGCTTGAATATCTACGATAAAATCGTGTCGTATCGCTTGGTGGTAAATTATAAATGCGTCTAATGGCGGCACTCGTTAGCTGCTCTATGCGCTTTAAAAATCAAATTGGACTTCACACATAATAAACATTATTAAGTTATGACCAAGGTATCTCTCGCGAAAAAATGGATACCCGTAGGAATTCTCGATAAACCAAGAATTAAAATGTAGGGCGATAAAGTGTCCTATACCCTTTTTCGACCGTCCAGCTATCTCCATGCCAATAATTGATTTATTCAGATGCGAGAAGTAAAGAAATAAAGTGTCATGTGCCCACGATATCACCATTAAGAAAACCTATTTCCGTGGGAACTCTCAATCGGAATCAAAGGAATTAAAACATTAATATACCAATTAATAAAAAAAATGGAATTTATAAAAATTCACTTGGTTATAAAATGAATGTTTATACCATCCCACCAACATCACACCAATCTGCAATTAGGTAATTGCCCTTCTTAACTACGTGAAACATAGTGAAATCGCACCTTTGGTGCCAATTAATGAATTCATGTCGATCATGCCTGGTGGTGTTAATTTTTAACACACCATGTTGGCCTGGTCCTAACCTACGTAGATAAAGTACTATATATAGTACTTATATATATTTATACTATAAATGTCTATTATTTTGCCATCCCAGGACCGAGTGGTGCAGAAGTAGAGCGTGCGGCCGCCATGTCAAAGGTTCGTGTCAACCAACATTGTTATAATTTGTTATAGTGCAGTCATTGAAGCGTTTTTGGTCCTAATTTTTTTACTGAGAACCGATTTGCATGAAATTTTGGAATTAGGCTCATCTTACCCTTAACTTCAAAAGTGAAAATGATCTAAACTCCGCACCCACCCTGGGGGTGGTTGCGACCCCTTTTCGGTGGTGTAAATTTTTTCTTCAAAATAACCTCAGATATCAATAGAAGACCTAATTTTAAGAAAAAAATGTTCTATAAAGTTTTTCAAAAAACCCAATAATTTTCAAGTTATTGGCAATTGAAAATTCGGAATTTTTACACGTTTTTCATCGGTTTTTTGCAAATATCTCAAAAAATATGCATTTTAACGAAAAATTTTTAATAAACAAAATTGTAGCAGGTAAAAAATTGATCAACTCGGTTTTTTATAAAGTGTTCTAAGTACAATATTAAGCTAGATATGAAAGATCAAAGCCGTTTTTTATTTTGTCTGAAATTTAATCGATGTATCCAATGCCATCTAGCGGCGAGCAGATACATTTTACGCATTCTAATGAAATAGGGTTTTTTAGTGCTTGAAATAAGCTTTAAAATGAGCACTGTTAAAAGTCTTTTGCACGTTAAATGAGTGAGCTGTTATGCAAATAAAAGGAACATCTAATGGTTTTTTCTTTTAAATCAATGGGTTTCATAAGTGCCATTTCCACCAAAATTAAAATTAATCGTATTCCGTCTAGAATTAACTTTAATATAAAGAGTTTTATTGATTCTAGCAGTTTGGCTGCTTTAGGTCACATATTTTTCCAAAAAATCACGATTTTAAGAAAAACAATATTTTCGATTTTTTTACAAAAACTACCTTCTTTTCATAATATCTCAAAAATGATAAAAGATACGTATAAAAGTATAATAATAAAAAATTTAGGTCTTTTTTTGACAAAAAAATTTTTTTTCTTTTTTTTTCTGTCACACACAAATTGACGGAGATATGATTGTTTAAGGAGCGCGCGGCAGCGCAATCACAGTCTCTCTCGAGCCCTTTGACCCTTCACCGTTTTAAAATTATAGGTTTTTTACTATATATTGTAATGAAAAAAAATTGTAGCTCTTTTAATTACCTTTAAAATGGTTTTTTATGAGTTGTGATAGCATCAAAATTGAAGGAGTTGTGGTCCAAAAACTAATCGCATTTTTTTTACTTAGTAAACTGAAAATTTCGGAGTGTGAATATTTGGAGCAAAAGGAAAGTACACAGTAATAGATACCCAAAACTATTGTCTTATGTATATATATATATATATATATATGTATATATTATGGACATATATTTTGGAAACGTAGGCTTGAATACATACCAACGTTCATATATGTATATATAACACATTTGAATGAAGGTAAGTATGTGTATTGCTCGAAGGGTCCAACCATCATATATATTTACTGTTTTAATTTAGGGGTAGATTTAAGGGTTAAAAAGCTTGAGAATATGATAATTATTTTCGAGAATGTGGAATAACATTTAAATCCTTTTTATTTCATCAAAAGAAATTTTTGTAAACAATTTTTTATCAAGGGGTTGTTTTTAAGGGTCGAAAGGGGGTTAAAAATTCGATAATTAAGAAAGAGAACATAAAATATTATTTACTCTATACTTAAATCTTTTTATGTCATAAAAAAGTATTTTTTTGTGATTTTTTCAATTTAGTTGTTGTTGGTTGTTTGCAAGGGTTGTAAGGTTGAAAATGATTTTATTATGAGGTAATTGTGTTATAAAACACTTTACAATTTCACCACTTAATATTAAACACGTTCTCTAGCGATAAAATGGCTCAATGTCAACTTTTCCATTAAGGGGTTTTTTTACACCCCTTAAAAATAATAAGCGGAGCTCAGATCATTTTCACTTTTGAAGTTAAGGGTAAGATGAGCCTAAATCCAAAATTTCATGCAAATCGGTTCACAGTAAAAAAATTCGGAGGTTAGACCCTATTTTTCGCTCCAATGACTATTATACTATTACTACTATTAATAAAATTTTATTTTTATCTCGTCTCTGGTTTGTCCCCGGTACGGCGATAGGCTCGCCACATATTACGTTTGCGAAACGAAATACCATCGGTGCAACGTAGATAATACGGTTAGGTCCGTAATATCTCTGTCCGCCACACCTTAGGGATAAGTATGATGGTATATAATAAAATGGTTGTTTTATTGCTCTAGAAAATAATAACTGTAGGTATAACTAGGTATTAAAATATGTGTAATTTTATTGGTTCTTACAAAGTACCTATCTAGAATGAGAAAAACAGTCTGAAATAATATATAATGCTTTTATCTATGCCCACTTATATAATAAAGCGGAAGAGTTTGTTTTTTTGTTATTTAATGCGCTTATCTCTAGAACTACTAGTCAACTTTAAAAAAATCTTTTTGCATTGAATAGCATAATCTTTGGGTATTTTTTGAGAAAGGCTATTTAACATACTCCATATAATTGTAAAATCCCTCGGAGCTGTGCAAAAGTTAAAACGTCAGAAAGAACCCTAGGCGAAAATGAAATAATACGAGGGCAAGAATGCAAGCGGGGAATGTCAACAAAAGAAAGGGCGGCACAACGTCAGGCAGGTCACTTAGGTTAATGATGGTACAGCATTGGTTATTTTAGCTGTTGGCTATAAAAACCGGGGCATTGCTACAACACACATCAGACAGGCATGCTCAGCGGTTAGAATTAATGCGAAAGGCTATGTAACCATTTACCGTTTAGGGTAATTGATAGGTACAATGTAATACACTTGAAAAACAAAGCGCTTGTTTTTAATATGGAAATTCAATTATGGAAAATATAGGTAGCTAAATAAACAATCACAATACCTAAAACAAAGCTTCATAAGTATATATTCTATGTTTTTGTCTAGTGTATAAATAAATAAATAAACAACGTTGATTTTTGAAAATCGTTAGTTTTTGAACTTTTTTCATAAGCAAATTACATAGACGATTTCTATAGTAAGATATTAATTCAAATAAATATTATATTAAATAAATAATTAAATATTATAGTAAGGGTTTAAGAGTTTACAAAAGTTGTACCTAAGCGATGCGATAACAAGAATATCTCGTTTAATTTATAGTCAAAAATCGAAAATTGTGACATTGGATAAAATAAATAAAGGAAAGTTTTTATGCGTAACATGTAAATAGGTATTAGATATTTAAATTTATGCAAATGTTGCGAAAACTTTTGCTAGTTCGTGCCTCGAGGCGCAGCCATAAGAATAACGCAACTTTTTATCCCTACAAAGCGCTAAACTTATCTTCTAAGTAAGTACTATTATCAATAAGCGCCATCTACTGGAAGCGTGTCACGCCTCACTTCTTTTATGATTTAGTCGTGTTATAATGTTATAGGAACATACTTTTGTAGCAAGTGAATTGTTATAATTTGTAATTTTTAGTGTGTAAATAGCTTCTCCTTTTGCGTGTTTATTTCAAAATTATTGTAAATTTCTATATCCATATGAGCAAGCAATGCCAAACTTATTTACTTCGACAGATTTTTGTATTCAAAAGAATGACAGATAAATTTGGAAAAAGATTCGAAGTCAGTTTTTTGGGAGATGTATTCACGGATAAATGTGAGACACGAAAATAGAATTTTTAAAACAAAAGGATGAATATCTTTATATAGTGATTCAAGTGCTCCGAAGTACAGTAACTAACGATTATTACATTCAAGAGGATTTTAAAGATCATGAAAAGTATTAAGGGAAGTTCAGAAATCCTATATCATATTTTCCTAGGTTGTGGGTTCTGCCACTAACCCTCCCCTCAGGTACCCCACTTTAATTAATTGGAAAGGTTATTACTACCAAATTTATTTTTAATTTTCGCCTCTTAAATTCTTATTTTTATTAATCTTCCATATATGGTAATGACATCGTTTTGCTAAAGATAGGTGAAATTACACTTTATTACGGAAAATTTATATTTACTTCAGTACAGTCAACTAGAAGAAAAGATTAAGGTACGGTCGTCTAGAAAAAAAGGGACGGCAAAACGGATATTATAAAAATGAATAAAATACTAATTAATATGGAATAATAGAAAAACGAAATATTTACTTGTGGAACGGTGGTAGTACATAGATCTATAAATAAATTGTATTTATGGACTTTACGAACTTTTTAAATTATTTTCCCCTGAAGAAATAGTCTCGACACTTTTCGAAACGTGTTGCTGAAATGACGATAATATAATTTTGAAATTAAGTACCGACAGTAGTATTAAATAAAAGTGTATGTGTAAGCTCCGACACACGACTGGAGTTTTCTCTCTCTCCTCCTTTCTGTCCCTGTCTCTCTCTCACTCTGTCTATCTCTGTTTCTTTCGGTCTCGGTCTGTTTTTTATGTAAACAATTTCAGAGATATAGGTAGCCCTTTTTAGACTAAGGGATGTCATCCTAAATAAAGGCTTTGATGAGATCAACCATTTTTGTAAAGAAACTACTAGTCTACTATTAATATTTTTGAAGATATAGCCATTTCTAGTTTGACAACTATCCAGAATAAAGATTTTGATGAGATCTATGATTTCTGTGAAGAAATTGCTAAGATCAATAGTTACGGAGATAGGGCCCTTTCTAGTTTGACAGCTGTCATCCGAAATAAAGATCTTAATGAGATCTATCACTTCTGTTAAGAAACTACTAGTCTACTTTTAATATTTTCAGACATATAGCCATTTCCAGATATATAACTCTCTCTCTCTCTGTGCGTGTGTGTGTGTGTCTTTCTCTTTCTCTCTTTCTTTTATTCTCTTTCCCTCTCTCTCTAAAAAATAAATAATAGAATAATATGTAAGAGAGGTGCGGAAAGCATTGGGAAGGGGCAGCGTTTCTCTTTCATTTTTTAAGAAAGAGTAACGCTCGATTTCACTACCCATATTTTTTTCATACCACGGGCCTTATATCGATTCTTAAGGAGAAAACTCCAAAACACCTATTAGGTATGAAACAAATGACAAGGCATGTCATAGTAATTACGTAAAGATTTTTAGCATTAGTATTTGCACACGTTTGTATTACCAAATTTATCATTGCGTTTACTCTACCTACTTGAGATCCCGATAGATTAATCGTCTTAGCATAGTGTAGGTACACCGTGTTCAATTAAAACTATACATAAATCACAAAACAATTTGTCACTGTAAATGCTACTACCAACTGCTACTATGTGATTTAGTAGCAGGTATCATCAATTACTCTTCTTGCTACCTTTATACCTGCTATTTATTCTCGGAGACCTTAAAAAAATTTAATAAACTTAAATTGCTATTGGTATAGCTCCTTCTTTGTGTCTTATAAATATATGTATAATAGGTAGGTCAGTATTCAGAAAGAAGAAAGTAACTTTGAAGAGTAGGTAGGTATTAATGAAATAATTATATAAAATAAATGTAGTCTTTATTATGACATAAATGAGTCACCGATGCATGATAAAAGAAATGATGCCTGTAAATTTTCATTTTCATTGGGCGGCCAATTGTCACCAATGAAAACGTATGATTTTATCACAGCCTGGTTTGTTATCCTATCGAAGGCTTAGTAATCAGAGTGGGCTGAGCCACAGAGCCTAATTAGATTTGTGTAATAACAATAGTATAATGCATAATTGCACACCTGTGCGACAGAATATCTTATTTATTACTCACAATACTTGTAAATGTGTAAAATTGTGTGTGTACATAAATTTTGAATTAGGGCGAGATAGGGGAGTGACTCACAGTATTGAAATGAAAATTGCGTCTTTGTCGTTACGATCGAATTTTCAAAGGTTAATAAATCAACTACTACATTCATTCGACTACATTCTTGCTATTTGGACTTAGACAAAAACAAAATTTCTTAAGAATTGCCTTTACAATATTTTTTTTTTTGTGCCAAGAATATTGTACAGACCTTGTACAGATAGACAAAGAAAAAATCCTATCAGTTGAGAGTGGAATTAATAGAGTGTGAACTTGGTCTTTCTAAAAATTTGGCGGAGGCTTTAGTTCAACAGAGGACTTCTTACAGCTGAAATGGTTTTGATGGCACGGGTGTTACCAGGAGCATCAAGGCTAGGGTCAGACTACCCAAAGTACTGATAACCTTGAGAATTTTGCCTGCAATGTCATTTTTGCCATAATAAAATGACATTTTCTACCATATCTGTTATACCCTAATCCCTATCCCGATCTACTCCACCCTAGCTCAAAATCTGACGACTTCCATAGATAATGGTGTCTATGATATTGATAGTAATAATATCCTTCGGAAGTATCTAGAGAAAATAAAGCAGGTAAATAATATAGATCCTCGACACATGATAATGACCTAAGTGTATTATTTGGCTTCAAAAAGATGCCCTGAAAATGCAAAAATAATTTCCAAAAATCTGATCTGACAGTTTGAAGTTGGTGTCTAATGTGACTAACAGTTTATTTATAACACACTTCATTTGCATAAAACCAACTACAAACTGTAATTCAGATCCGGTTTTTGGAAAAAAGTAGTTATTTTTAGGTTTTTAGTGCATCTTTTTGAATCCGGTTTTTTTGTTGTTAATAAGTTTCTATTTTTAATATGCAAATATTGTGCGACGCGACCGAAGAGACTCCGCAACAAAATTAATATGAAAGATGACCTTGTATTCTTAGTTATATAACAGAATTTAATAACTTTTCATTAACAAATAACATAAAGTCAGATATGTAATGGGGTAATATTAAAACTTGTTTCTATCACGTATTCTTAACTTACCTACATCATGTTTGACGGAAGCTGGTCACGTTTTTACTGCTGCGCTGGACCAACTATATTTTGTGTTATCGATTGTGTTTTCATAAATTATTTACATAATATTCATAAATATTTGAAATAGCGAGTATTTGGTACCTATATGTAGTTAATTTTGCATAGAAACTGTATTTACGAGTATATTTTATAGTATTATCTTTATAAAATTGTAAATACTTATAATAATCTGTTGGGTTTTTTTTTTATTTGGAATAGGCACTGAATTATTATTTTTGGACATTATACATAACACATTTGGTCCCAAAGTAAGCAAATCTTGTACTAAGGATACCAAACAACAGAAACAAAAACATAAATATTTTTTGGAGTTTACTCCTTAAGTATCGATATAAGGCGCGTGGTACAAAAAAAAATATGGGTAGTGAAATCGAGCGTGACTCGTTTATGAATAAAGAAAAAAAGAGTAACGCAGCCCGTTTCCAATGCTTTGCCCACCTATCTTATATATTAAGCTATTATTTATTTTTTAGATTGAGAAAGAAAAAGAGAGAGAGAGAGGGGGGGGGGGGAGAGAGAGAGTTATCAAACTGGAAACGGCTATACGTATATTCGAAAAGATAATAGTAGAGATAGTATCATTAGGATCTTCATTTCAGGCATCGCTCATACGCGCGGTATACCTAGTGATAGGATAGATATAAAGTAGTGATTGTACATACACACAATGGCAAAAAAAAAGTATTTTGTGATAATTTAAATGATTATATATATTGTTGGGCAGCATTCTATTAGCTAAGTATTTTAGAATCTCTGTCTGTTGGAATATTTAACACAATCCCGCCTTCGCCATCGCCGCCGCTTATTAATGGGCGCGTTGTCGATTGGAACTTCAGAAAGGCGGATTATAGCTTTCTATATACTTCTATAGCTGCTTTAACGTGGGACGAGCTTTATGCAGCTAGAGATGTTGATACTGCTGTAGATATATTTTATGAAAAAAAATTACAAATGTTTTGATGATTGCGTTCCCAGAAAAAACTCGGAAGGTATGAACTCGGATTATTTTTATCCTTCGTGGTTTACGCCTGATATTATACGCAACATTAAGTTGAAATATTGCCATCTGAAACGTTACAAAGCTGAAAAAAAGACCATAATCTAGAATTTTTTAAGTTTTATAGGAAACTTGTGAAAGAACTCTTAGACTGGACTTTCTAACAGTATTTAAAAAGGACAGAAAAAAACATCAGTAGGGACCCAAGTGAATTCTGGACCTACTTAAGAGATCAACGGACGACAAGACAAACTTAAGAGCATTATAAATATGAGGGCCAAAGCGTTACAGGGACACAGGCAGCTGATGCTTTCGCTGAATATTTTAAATCCGTATTTAGGGACGACAAACCGCAACTAAATGCGGAGAGTGCTCAGCGAAACGCCGCTCAAAATACAGACTCTTTTCGTGTGGCCATTGACGCCATTAATTCTCAGGAGATGAGACGCGCCGTAAGAAAACTTAAGGCAAATTCCTCTTCCGGGTCGGACGGTATACCATCGTATATTGTTAAGGACTGTATCAGTGCATTTGAGATGCCGCTTCTTTACATATTTAATTTATGTTTAAAGTTAGGGAAATATCCCGGCTTTGGAAACTTTCGAGAGTTACGCCTGTGTTCAAGAATGGTTCCAGATCTGAAGTGAATAATTATAGGCCTATAGATGTCTCATCGGCATTCGGAAAGATTTTTGAATCTATTATAAATTGTCACTTCACGCAACAAACCCACATTCGATTATCCGACAACCAGCATGGTTTTCGAACGGGCTGCTTGACAACCATACCAGCCACTTATAGTTTGTCAGTTACGCTGTATCGGAAATAGACAAAGGACATCAAGTCGACGTGGCGTATTTTGACTTTAGTAAAGCCTTTGATCGAGTAGATAATGATGTCCTTCTAGAAAAAATTGCAAATATAGGTTTCACACCTAATTTGCTTAAATTATTTGTCAGTTACTTTTCTGACCGATACCAATATGTGAAACTAAACGGATATTACTCTGAACCTTATGCGATCACGTCAGAAATAAGTCAGGGTAGTATACTTGAACCTACACAATTTTTAATATTTATCAGTGATCTGCCAGAGGTCGTGAGGACAGCTAAATGCTCTATGTTCGCTGACGATCTGAAGCTATTTTTGAGCATGAACAATTTGAACGATCACACATTGTTGCAGCGCGATATTGACGGTGTAGTTGAGCGGAGTCGCCAGAACCATTTAGAGTTTAAAACATCCAATTGCAAGGTAATGACGGTAACCCGCTTGCGCTTGCCGCAGTACCACGACGACGCTGTCAATGACGTTCCGCTCACTCGTGTTGAACAAATTCGTGACCTTGGGGTAATAGTTGACTAGGGGCTAACTTTTAATGAACACATAAATGCAATATGTAAAGAAGCTGCAAAAGCTCTGAGTTTTGTTTTGCGTCAAACTGCACGTTTTGACGACAGTGCACCTATTGTGGCATTGTATAACGCATACGTTCGGAGTATATTAGAGTATAACTCAATCATCTGGGACCCACATGAGGCTAAATATACCCTTTTGGTGGAAAGAGTCCAACTTAAATTTGCTAGTTATGTGTGTAATTTTTTTTATGGGTTTTATCCTTATCTTTTCCCATCTATGTTCGTAGTGGGAATGGTAAGATTTAACACCCTAGAGTTCAGACGAAAAATGGCACTCCTGGAGCATTTCTACCTGCTCTTTCACAATCATGTAGGTAACTCCAGTGTGCAAAATAAATATTGTGGACTGCTGGTACCAAGGTTTGGCCAATGCGGACCGCCACGCCGAGCTCGTACCCTTTTTGTTACATACCCGGTGCGAATTCAGCAGGCGGAACATTCGCCCATCCAGGCTTGTCAACTCGTCAACAATATGATTGCTCAGTACCCAGAGACTGTCATGTTTGCTATGACGAAAAATGTCTTTTTGTCACTAGTTTATAAGTACTTAAATAATTTTATTTAAATTTAATTTTAAGTTACTTATTACACGTATTGGCCATAGCTGTAAGTGTATTAAGGTCCTTTTATAATAAAAAAATAAATAAATTAAAAATGAAGCACTGTAGAGGTTGGCACTTACCCTTACAAAGGTTCTATGCTACATTGTGTATCGTTTTATTTATAATCAGTAGATAAACTAGTTGTGCAAATCAAAGAAAATATATACCTATAATTATTTCACTAGCTTAGTCTAGTAAGATAGTTATATTACTAGATCGTGGTCGTATCATAGTTATATTCCTAGTAAGACAGTTGTAAGCCGCTTCCATCTATATCCCTAGGGTTTAACTATATCACGGTTTCAACCATCTTACTGCGACATACATAATCCTTTTGCTGTAATCCTTTTAAGTCGACATGCTAACAAACACAATCATTCACTTTGGTTATTCTTAAAAAGGGTTTTACGTTACTTGAAAGGAACAAAGAATCTTAAGTTGACTTGCATCCGTTGTAAGTATAGCGATTTGTTTATTCCGATTGGGGAAGTAATGAAGTAGACAGAAAAAGTACTACAGGTTATTTGTTAAAATGCACAATAAGCTGGCTAACAACGGTTGCCGTGTCCTGAACAAAGGCTGAATGCAATGTTTGAAGCTGTTAAAGAAGCTTTATAGTCAAGGTCATTAGTAACAAGTTTAAATATTGAAATAATAAAGCCATACCTTTTTATGAGAATAATAATGAGCATGGTGATATAACCATTGCAAATACCACTACCAGTCACAAGAAATCAAAACATATTGATATTAAATATCATTTTTCTAGAGAAAAGGTAGTGAAAAATGTTATTAAACTAATTTATGTTCCCACAGGTAACCAGTTGGCTGACTTTCTGACGAAATCTTTACCAACATTGCGTTTTTCTACAATGAGTGAAAAACTTGGAGTGGTGACATCGTATTTTTAAATAAAAGTTAAGATAAGAATACTTACTAAAGGTGAATTGGTCTGATTAAATTTTCTGGGTTATCCTAATCCTGCGCAACAAATGATGGACCAAATTGATTGTTCCCGAGATTAAAAAAAGAAGGTGTGTAGGTTCTATACCTACTATTATTGTGATTTTGTGCATTATTTTTTTTATGTAAATATTTATTTTTGACGGGGCTTGTTGGAATATAACAAAAATAAATCTGTCCCTCCTTAACTAATAGTTTAAGTCTGTCTCGTTCGTACTTAATAGGTTAAACCATGAACAATGGATTATTTAAAGAGTTTTATTTTATTTTTTTATGTGGTTAGGCTTAGCTGTGCCCTATTAGAAAGACGACGTTTACACGTGAATAACGTTAATAAATACCAAGTTAATTAAATCGTCAACAAGTGTTTTTCTTGGCTTCCAAACCTAATAAAGTGAACCCTATTTAAAACTTTTAAACCCACTTACCTACAATAAGGCGTTACCTTGGCCTATGAGAACCTATGTCGGTTCAAGACGTTAATCGTTTGTACTAATCTGTTGAACATTAAATAGGTACGACGTCATGTTACTAATTACAAAAGTAATATATTTGACCTTCACTATATAAAAATATCTAGAAATATATTTTTGTGGAACCAGTTAATATTCCATATTAGTTGGTTGGTCTCAGCAGGTCGCTGAGTATTTATGACTTTATATAAAAAGTAAACCTGAGTTGTAACCAAGCTAGCTTTTGCCAGCGGTTCCACCCGCCATAAATTTGTTTATCGGCGTGGGATTCTTACGTCAACTCCTTAATTATACTTTTAATTAACTAACTATTGCAACCTATAGCTGTAGCTATAGTTCGTTTAACCTTGGTTATAGTTATTCTCGCGGGAACTTTAGTGCTTTAAGCGCGAAAAAGTAACAAACAGGCAGTCAGTCGGACAGGCAGAGTTACTTTCGCTTTTATAATAATAGTAGGTATATTGATTCGAGGCAAATCGTAACTGAAATTCTTTACTTAAGTTTTATTTATATTTAAAAAAAAAAACTGAATTGTTTTTTATCTTGTTTAGTGTATAGTTTAGTTAAAATAGCTTTATTTTTTATTCATATTATAGTCTACGTTGGGTACTGTGGTGTCCATGGAAGTTTGCCATAGAATCCTATTATCTGTGCTCTCAATTAATCGGCACGGTGGTTTAAGCGTGAAAAAGTTTACTAATAACTACTACTACTACTTTTACTAATAAAATTACTAATAAAATTATAAAATTAATATAGACCGAATATTTTTTAAGGTTCCTAATTTCTAAGCCCTGTTACTAAGCCGAGGCTGTCTGTCTGTCCGGCCTTATCTTATCTTTGAGCTTTAAGCCCGAAATAGCCTGTAATCTTTACCAAATACATTTTGTAATGATGAGATTATCTAACAAATGATAAAAATTAAAATTTAAGGGTGGTCCCCATACAAGGAATACGATTTCGTTGTTTTGCTCTATCATACAAACAGTAAACATACAAACTTCAAACTTGCATTAACAAATAGTGTGAGCTCTAAAGTATAACAACTACCAAGTGTAAGGTAGCCATGGGTATGTATGTATGAATAGTATCTGTGTCACCGCGAGGTCAAGTTACTATCTGTCTAAGTTCAATGACACGCCAAATTGAACAATCGCATTGTGATCGAATTGGCGTTCAATTTATTGATAAATTTCATTTTATTATACTGTTGTTGGGACAAGTGATGTAAGGATCCTCATTATGTATTAATGTACCTGCATATTATATAGGTATTTAATGTTTTCGTATCCACACTAATAGAAATGCAAAAGTGAGTGTGTGTGTACTTCCGTTTCCTTCATATCGCAATAGGGCAGTTAAAGCAGGGCAAGATAGTTAAAGATAGAGTAAACATACTTTCTAGTCGTTAAAATCCAAATCGCAGGGCATCAGAATCCGTTCGAGCACATCTAAATAAATTTGGTATAACATCGCGCAATAAGAATTTACTAAAGTTAACTATTTACACGTTTATAATGGCATTGGGTTCAAACTCAGTTCAGAACGGTTTGAGTAGTAACTCTATCCAACCTAGTCAGGTTTTTAACGCTCCTTCGAGGTGATCATAGATATAAGATAAATCTGCATTATGGTGTCAGTAAAGATACGATATCTTCATATTGTTCGCAATCTAAATTTGATCCGCTGTAACCTACACTAGGTTTTAGCAACAAATGCAATATATAATACAGAACGTGTGAAACAGAAGGAGGTAGTGTGACGATACCATATTTATGCCTTAACATTTTCGTAATACAATGTGTATATTCAAATTTTAGCGCGAAGATTTTCATTAGTAAACAATTCTCAATGGACGTACTACCAATAGCAAAATGCATCTTTAAATAACAATGGCGCGTTCAAATATTCAAGTTCAATTATTTTATACATTAGATTAGATTTATTTTATGAAAGGTTTAAAGCTAACAAAATATACTTAGTACAAATGACAAATGTAAAATATTAAGTTATGAACTTACGAATCGTAGACATCAACACGGAATTAATTGTTAAATGTAGGTAGTAATCTAACTTCCGATTTATGAATTCGAACTCTAGACAAAATAAAGTTGCGTAAAGTTTTGAACCTGTGGCGCGAGAAGAATGGTTAAAAGCTACCTATGATTGGGTGTTTGTTTGGAACTAAAGTGATTAGAGAGAATGTTTTAAAGCAAGCGTTGATTGGTTTGTTCGAACGTACTGTAATTGGTGGTAGTTTTAAGAGCGCTGATTGGGAGTTTTATAATGTTGAATATAACTGCTTTAAGTTTAAGTTACTAAGAACTTTTATAATATTGAAAACGCCCGCGAGACTTACCTAAGTCAGTCGTTTAATAACCATTAGGCTAGCCTCGTACAATAAATATTCTAACAATATAAAGGGAAGTTGTTTTGGTTTTCACGTATTCCGTATAATGGTATGACGTGTTAGTTTATTTGAAATTAACCGGGTTTGTTAAAACTTTACGAACATTTAGAACATAATATTATTATACTATAAGTTTAGGATAATGAGGCCTTTTTATCTAGACCATTCATATTAATCTAGGACTCTATAATAGTACCCCAACCAACATAACTAGAATTATACTTAAAAGACTTTTTTCTTTCTTAAAATTAGTTAAGGCCGGACATCCGTCCGGAATATAAAATAGGATGGAGGGGTTTGAAATGTAGTAAGGGAGAAGGTTGTTAGAGAGGGGTTAGTGGTGATAAAAGTGCGTGGTCCCATACATACAGAACATTCAATTGCTGTCGTTTAAATTGGCGAAACGCTTCCCGAAAAGGAAGAAATCATGGTCTTCGCTTGTGTCACTAAACGCTACCACGGAGGTTAACTACAGCCAGATTGTACCACCATTACTGGTTAGTAAATACTTTTATACTAGAAGTTATAGTGAAAATATTGTATGTTCGTTGTGAAATTCTTTAGGTTTTGTTTTAAAAATATCTAAATTAATGTTAAAGCATCGTAATGACGAGTTCGCCTTTTTTGCCGGTTAGAAATTTATGTTAGAAAGAAATTTCAGTCACCTCAGTAGAAAGGAATATATCGACGGACCTTGTTTCTAGGACAATTTCAGCTAGGTAAAGATAAGTCTTCTATAAAAGTTGAAGTGGGACCTAAAATTATACCAGCCATAATAATAATATAGCCCACTAAAGAACTAGGTCTGCCCCCCCCCCCCTATCATGAATAGTTTAATCAAAAAATAATAAATTGTTCTAAGAAACTTCTTAAGCATCTACACTCTGACGTACCTCTAAAACAACTGGGTTACTACTTATTTAACACAACGGTTTTCGGGTCCTACCACTTTTGACGATCACGCTTGGCCAAATTAAAATATTTATCGTCATTATTGATTATTAAATTCTTTTGATTTCTCTCTGAGTGTAGATGCTTCAGAAGTTTCTTAGAACAATTTATTATTTTTTGATTAAACTATTCATGAAAGGTTACAGTGGCTATATTTAGAAACTGACTTGTGACTGAATTAAATTACGACAATTATCTCAATTTCGCTACCTCACTTTTTGCGAGCTATGTACGATATCTACCTCTTTTAATACATACCTACCCTATCATTCAGTCAGCATCGAAAATATAAACATTTAAAAATCAATGTTGTACACGAAAACCAGACAAAAATTTTAAATATGAATCATTAGAATATGAAGTACCATTTTTAAACTATTTTTCTTGTAGGTAGATGTACAATGTTTCGGCCCCAGGTCCAGCCACTTTTTTTGATATTTCTGATACTAATGCTAAACGAACGGATGACAGGTTTCAAAATAAACGAAAATAAAGATTCCAGTCCTAAAACGAACAGACCCTTTATTGTTTACCACATACCTATCGTAGTACCTATTTACATTTTTGCGTTGGTAGACCTGTATCAGCAAATGCAACAATGTAAACAAAGCATTCATTGATGCAACGTGGTTTTCGACATAGGTAGCTAGGCAGTTAATCTGTGGACTGACAAACAAATAAAATTTAGTCATTCAAAGGCTTGTTGTCAAAGAGAATATAATACTATTGTTGTGTGCATTTGAATAAACTTTGAATAATAATAGCTTTATTATTAATAATAATTATTAATAATAACTTTGAATAATCTTTAAAAGTCATAAGTACTGTAAGGCTTATAGCATGCTGTCCCATTCAAAAAACAACATGTTATGTTCAATTGATGTCTCGTGTTTTAAGCCTACAGAACGGGTTATAAAAATACCAGTTGGATTTTTTCCTATATTTGTAATGTTACATCTTCCTTGTTGCCAAATTTCAGTATTCTAGGTCAATAGGTTTTGATTTAATGGTGTCACCTTCGATAGTAAACGTCCAAAAGGTGTCAAAATTTGCGACAAAATGACCGTATTTTATATATATTTTTATTGCATTGACAAGAAACGACATAAGGCCCGTGGTATGAAAAAAATACGGGTAGTAAAACCAAGCGTTACTCTTTCATGAAAGAGTAACGCTGCCCCTTCCCAATGCTTTACCCACCTATCTTATACTATGTTGTACTATTATTAATTTTGAGAGATATAGAGAGAATGAAAGAGAGAGCGAGAGAGAATGTCGATAAAACAAAAGAGCGTCGATATAATAAATTTAATTTAGATCTTCATTTCAGATGACAGCTGTCAAACTATAAAAGGCTATATCTCCGTAACTATAGATCGTAGACTAGTAGTTTCATTACAAAAGTGATGGATCTCATCATGATCTTCACTTCAGATGACAGCTGTCAAACTATAATAATGTCAAGGAGTTTGAAATTGATATTAACCAAAGAGATAATAATACCTATAACAAATAAAATAATAAATACATTTTAGTATTAATACCATTAGTTTACAATTGCAAAATGATCAAAACAGATTATATTGACTGACGACACAATTCAACATATTATTGTACAATTTATCATGGCGAAATGTCATTAGAGCATGTCCTTGAAAAATTACGATAGATATAGATATATTAGATAGAGAAAACTCAAATCGTGTGTCGGAACTAAGACACCCTTTTTTTATATGTGCCATGTTGGATATCAAATAAAATCAAGTATATATGTATTTTCAGATAATCAGATTCACAATATTTTTTTTTAATTCAGTTTATAAGTTTTTAACTACAATAAGGTCTGGTAACAATTCTCAACGTCTGCTTTTATGCAGCTACAAGAAGTTTATTCCACGTTCAAAGAAATATAATGTTAAAACCTACGTGTATCCAGACAAAATGTCCATGAGGGTACTCTTCCCGGCTCCAGACTGCCCCATGATGACTGTCAGCTCGCCTGCATTGAACGATCCGCACATATTGCGCAGGATCCTTTTTCGACCTGTACAAGATAACATTTTATTTATGAATATTGTAATGAACTGATATTATTACTTACATTTGAACGATACTTGGTATGATATTTTATTTAACTACCTAAAAATTAAAAACTTTAATATTATATATTCAAAATTAGTCTTTGTCTGTCAAGGATTGCCAACTTTTTTATAATTAAATAGAAGAAATCTGGGTTTTGAAAGGGTCAATAAAAGTACCCATTCATAATATAGAAATAGATTTATTTTGCACTTTTTTCGTACGTCACTTCTATTATCTATTACTCAAATGTTGTAACAGAGCTTAGATGTGAACTTTGTTCCCAATAATAAAATAGTATTTTACGATTATGTCCTTAGTTCGCCTGATCTCGACAGGCAAAGTTACTACGTACCAACAAATCAGACAGCAATGTCAATGGTGAAAATTGATGGTTTTCGTAAACAGATAGAAATAGATATACGGTTGGTAACCCTAGTCTATCTTACTTTTACAGCTAAGCCTGTTTTACGTTGAGCATATCTTGATAAAAACCGTTGACGTAATTAAAATTTTATTTTTTTGTAATATTTATACCGATTCAACTAACATTAGTTTAAAATATACTGTATTATAGATAAATTAGTACTGAAACTTGTTTGCATATCCTCCACTCATTAAGTAATGGGCTGACAACAATTTTATGAGATTCGGAGAGAATATCCCAAGTAGCAATGACTAGCCTTAAAAACCAATTGTAGATATCTTGAAGACAAATTATCGAATCCGGGCTTTTGTCTTGGCTAAAACTATTATGTCCCTCAGGATACACTCCAAGACAATGTGAAGTAAAAATGGGCACAGATTTAAAGAGAATATTAGGAGTCACTTCATACTACGTTGTAGATAAACTTCAGTCGCACTTAGGAGAGACTTGTATTAACAAATTTTTAAGACTGACTTCAAGATATCCTGAAGGTTGACTTCATCTATAGTAACAGTTTTCAAGATATCTACAATACTAAGTTATGTCTTAGAAAGGGTGTTAGTCCAGATTCAAAGCAGGTTAACATAAATAAAATTTTGAAACTTGTTTGCTTTCATGTAGTTTTGTTAAGAATAATAATGGTGAACTTAGTACATATTTGATTCCATAAAACATTATTACTAATATGGCGAACAAATAATTTATTGTTTTCAAAAACAGGATGAATTATGTTGTTTGACTGTAGATTTGAAACGCACGCTTGAGTCTCGTTTAAAATTGACAGATAATGTTACAAAACAGACGGGCTCTATAAATTTCGCAAAATAAATATAAAAAACCAATTAAAAAACCCTGAAATTTAAACTTGTAAATGTTAAATTTGCTATTAAATAAATTGGAACCACTTAATTTTTATTTTTTATGCTATTAATGTAATTTATAAGTCTATTATTATAATTATATTACCAGTCAAAGCAATATTGTTGATTTTAAAAATCGGCATTATATTTATTTAAATGATGTAAAATGGCGTTAAATCATATTTCTCCTAACGAAGTAAGACTTCAGACAATATAGAATTTTTAAGGTTAGTTCAGAAAAAGTTAAAGCAAACAATAATTTAAGTATGTATTATTTAAGACAAGATATCCTAAAGTTGACCCTAAAATATATTTGATCTATTACTACTTAAGACAATTTAGGTTGTATACACTCTTTTTTTTATTTACTTAATACTAAATTGCTGTAAATTTTATTATAATTGTATTGTTTGTGTCAGAAAGGTTTATGCAACAAGTAAGTTTACAAAACTTTAATAAACTACTACGTAGTGAACTAAAGATACGTTGTAAGAACGGTGCGTATGTCTCTTTTTTTTTAAACTGCGTATAGGTAAATAATTTTATGAAATAACTTGGCATGTAAATATGTAGGTAGGTATTGTGTTGTGTCTGCCTTTCTCTTAAAACTTAAGCATAATATCACATCAGAATGGGGACATATGTATTAAATAGGACATTAATTGGCGAAGATACCTGACCGATTTTAAACCTCCTTTTATTTGACAGGGAAACAAAATATTTTTTTACGGTGAGGGTGCAATACTTAATGGGATGTTTATTACAGTACCTAAAATATTATTTTTTACAACTTTATTTTTATATATTATATATATATTTATTTAACGTTATGTAAGTAATTCCAATAGTTACGGAGATATAGCCCTAAACTAAAAAAGTTTGACAACTGTCATAAGTAATCAAGATATTGATGAGATCTACCAATTCCACAAGTAAACTACTAGTCTACGACCAATAGTTGTGGAGTTCTGACTCTTTCTAGTTTATCAACTATCGTCCTAAATAAAGAACTTGATAAGATCTATTAATCTTTTAAATAAACGACTACAGTCAACTATCTACTATATTATCTACTATATTATATCTATTTTAAGAGAGGTAGGGCACTGCAAGTACTCGCTCGAATAAGCCACCCGAACAACTAAGCAGGGCATAGCGAGTACTTGCTCGAATGAGCGGCCCGAACTGGGGAAGTACCTCCACCTTACAGAAAACCGCGGCCATAATAACACTAACATTGAGTAGTGTTGTGTTCCTGGCGGTGAGTAAGGTTGCCAGAGCTCTTTGAGGATTCGCTGCACGGACAGCGGAGGACCGGCGGTGCTTGTTGCTGTCATACTCGGCATAGACGCGGCGTGCTGGTTCGGCGGTCAGGGAGACCTGATGAAACGGCTGACCGCTGGCCGCCCGCAGGTTGAACGGGATCCCGAACCCAGGGATCACTTAATCTCCGCCCTGGGAGGCTGATTCGCCAGCCTGTGTAAAGTATCTGAAGTGGTAGTCGTGCCGGAGAAGGAGACCGGAGTGGACCCGGCTACTACAACAGAGGGGGATCAGGGGCCCTTCCGCCCGCCGTGCCAGCAACCGTATCATCTGTGGCGAGCTTCGGCAGTCTTAGAACCGCACCCTTTGCCCTCTATGCTGTCTGTGCAGTGAATCCTCATCCTTAGTCTTAGTAACTTTTTTTTATATATATTATAGCCAGAAGACAGAAAAAGAAAAGAGTTTGCACAGCGGCTACTCCATCCACATATAATGTGGATTTTTGCAACATCAGGGGTATTCACGCAAATCTTAACGCAGTCCACCACCATCTCGAAACTGCGCAGCCGACCATTCTTTTTCTAACGGAGACGCAGATATCCTGCCCGGCCGACACATCATACCTTCATTATCCCGGCTACAAACTCGAACACAATTTTATGAGTCGTGCCGGTGTATGTATGTTCGTCCGGGAGGATATCTGCTGTCGCCGCCTTCATAGCCTTGAAGACAGGGACCTGTCGATATTGTGGGTGCGCGTAGATTACGGCGGCCACACTCGTATCTATGCGTGCCTATACAGGTCTCATAGCGGTGACACGGACGTAACTCGACTCTTCACGCACCTGAGTTTGACGACTGACAAAGTTCTAGAGCAATATCCCACAGCAGAACTAGTTATTTTGGGAGACTTTAACGCCCACCATCGCGAGTGGCTCAGTTCTCGAACCAATAACTATGCTGGGATATCTGCTCATGAATTTGCTCTGACCTATGGATTCTCTCAGCTGGTACTTTCTCCAACGAGAATACCAGATATAGAGGAACATACGAGCTCCTTACTGGACCTTCTGCTGACTACTCGTCCGGACGGGTACTCCGTCTCAGTGGATGCGCCTCTTGGCTCCTCGGACCACTGTCTCGTTCGGACTCAAGTGTCATGCACACAACCTGATCCTTCTGGGCCAACTAACTGGCGTCGTGTGTGGCACTATAAGTCGGCAGACTGGGATGGATTGCGTGAATTTTACGCATCGTACCCGTGGAGGCAGATCTGCTTTAACTCAGAAGATCCTGACGTCTGCGCAGCCGCAGTCACTGAGACAATCCTTGCTGGTATGGAATGCTATATTCCTAACCCGCGAGTAGCTGCCGGCGTCAAAAAACGACCGTGGTTTAATAGGTCTTGCAGAAAAGCTAAAATTCTTAAGCAAAATGCATATGAGGCTTGGACCACGGCTCGTTATAATAAGGATCCGAATATTTCTGAGTTAAAACGCAAATTAAATGCTGCCTCGAGGTTCAGTAAGAAAGCAACTGCCAGAGCAAAATTCCAATTCATCGGCAAAATAGGTGGGCGACTTGCGAGCTATCCTTCTGGGAGTCGTGCTTTCTGGTCGCTTGCCAAAGCTGCCGAAGGGAACTTCTGCCAGTCGTCGTTACCACCACTGCGAAAGACCGATGGTGACTTGGCCCATAGTGCTAAAGAGAAAGCCGATCTACTGGGCAGTCTCTTTGCCTCGAACTCGAATATGAACGATGAAGGCGCTGTACCACCTACTATACCGTGGTGCGGTAAGTCCATGCCGGAAATCTCCATAACGCAGCGGGAGGTCAGGCGGGCGTTGCTTTCTCTAGACGTTCATAAGTCGAGTGGGCCAGACGGTATACCAGCAGTGGTGCTTAAGCAGTGTGCTCCTGAGTTATGTCCTGTACTCACGCGCCTCTTCGCGCTTTCCTACCACACTAGGCAATTTCCGTCTACATGGAAGACTGCGAATGTGCACCCGGTGCCCAAAAAGGGCGATAGATCAGATCCATCGAATTACAGGCCTATCGCTATTACCTCTCTCCTCTCTAAGGTGATGAAGCGTGTGATCAACACACAGCTTCTAAGATACCTAGAAGTACACGATCTGGTCAGTGACCGTCAATATGGCTTTCGCCACGGTCGCTCGACTGGTGACCTTCTAGTGTATCTCACACACCGATGGGCACTAGCCATTGAGAGTCAGGGGGAGGCATTGGCATGTAGCCTGGACATAGCGAAGGCGTTCGATCGGGTCTGGCACCGCGGTCTTCTATCGAAGTTGCCATCTTACGGAGTGCCCGAGGGTTTGTGCAAATGGGTGGCTAGCTTTTTGTCCGGCAGACGCATACGAACTGTAGTTGACGGTAGTTGCTCTGATAGCATGGACATTAATGCTGGTGTCCCGCAAGGCTCTGTGCTGTCTCCTACGCTGTTTCTACTGCATATCAATGACATGTTGGACATCAACAACATACATTGCTATGCAGATGACAGTACTGGAGACACTTTTTACACGGGTCGTGCAAACATCCCTCGTTCCCTTGTGGAGGAAAACCGCGGAGAACTTGTGTCTCAAATCGAGACCACACTGTCCCAGGTCTCTGACTGGGGACGGGTAAACTTGGTCCGATTCAACCCTACAAAGACACAAGTATGCGCGTTCACCGCTAAGAAAACTCCATTCACTGTGGTCCCACAATTCCAGAACACTCCCCTCTCCATCTCCAAGAACATTGGGATCCTTGGTGTCGACATCTCCAGCGATGTTCAGTTCCGAGATCATTTACAAGATAAGGTAAAGCTGGCGTCCAAAAAACTTGGTGTACTCAACAGAGCGAAGCAGTGCTTCACGTCGGGGCAAAGGTTGTTACTTTACAAGTCGCAAGTTCGGCCCCATATGGAGTACTGCTGCCATCTCTGGGCAGGTGCACCCGGATACCAGCTTGACCCTTTTGACTCGGTTCAACGACGGGCTGTGAGAATTGTCGACGATCCCAAACTCACTTGCGGTATCGAGCCCTTAAGTCTGAGGAGAGACTTTGCCTCACTGTGTGTGTTCTACCGCTTGTACAATGGGTTGTGTTCTGAGGAATTGTTCGAAATGATGCCCACGGCTACTTTCTACCATCGCACCGCTCGCCATCGGCAGGGAATTCATTCTCACACTTTAGAACCTAAATGGTCGCGTACAGTGCGGTTTCAGAGAAACTTCCTCCCGCGAACGCTTAAGTTGTGGAATGAGCTCCCTGCCAAGGTTTTCTGCAAGGACTACAGTATGGAGTTCTTCAAGAAAGAAGTTATTAGATTTCTGAAGGGTCGGCAACGCGCAAGTGATACCCCTGGTGTTGCAAGCGTCCATAGGCTACGGTGACCGCTTACTATCAGGCGGGCCGTAAGCTTGTTTGCCACTTTAGTGGTATAAAAAAAAAACAGTCAATAGTTTTAGATAGAGAGTTAAGTAAGTTCAAAAGTTTATATTTAAGTATCTGTCATTGGTAAATGTGTGACAGAAGGTTTTTTTTACTTTCACGGTTTACTTGGGCGAGTTTACTACTATCATTTTTCTGTTTGTATAATCTGGCCCGCTATTTTCGGTCTAATTTACCACTAGCAATTTAAAATGTGTAAACTAGTCCGTGGACCACGGGCGAGTTGCCCTCTAACCCGCCAAATTTGAGTTTCTGCGTAGGATTTCTATAACAACCTACCTCCTTTTCCATCTCTAACTATCTCTATGCCTTTCAGCTCAACTGGTTGCTTCCGTTGCACCATTTAAAAATGACTAACAAACTTACTTTTGCAAGTATAATATTCGTGGATGGACATGGATATGTTATAACAACTTACACTTTTTCATACTTACTCTTTATGAAAGCTCTTGCGGGAGAATCACATATAAATGACCTAAGTTTCACCCTAATCTTAAAATTATTCATTTCAATACCATTTTGTAGATTTTTTTTTATTTCAGTTACAAAAGGTTTTAAAAATGTATTAACGTAAGGTTTGTCTACACCGCAGTAAATTCCTATATTTCATTTAAGTCTCCAAAATATTGTATATTATTCTTAAATCCATTGTGCGAGTATTCTCCATTCCCACAACTGTTAACCTGTAATAATGTTGCCGTGTTGAGAAGTGTTCTAGCATCTTTTGGTACAAGATTTTGTTTAAGTTATAAGCATAATCCTCAGCTTTCGATTCAGATGCTAAATCAAAATCGGAGTCACTGCTTTCTTGCGGTAGTGTATCTGTATGGTTTGAACATGGCCCTTGAAAATTTTGGTCATTACTTTTTATTACATTACTACCACTAACAGCATTTTCTCGTGAACTTCTTCTGCTAGATGCATTGCTAGACGTAACATTTTTGTACTTTTTGACACGCCGACGAAAGTTACCAGATCTTTTTTAATTTTTTAACTTTATCCATTATTTGTAGACAGCTTGGCAAATTTTGAATAAAATCGTCGCGTTAGTACTATTTGGCATGAAAACTTACTTATCCAAGAAATCAATCACTGAAATTTACTTGAAAAAGAAAATGAACAGTACATAGTGTTATTTTTGACTTAAAATTATTTGAAAACGTTAAATAATCAATTTTTGCTAAAGTTAAACTGGAAAAGTTTTTGTTGATTCAATCATACCTTATTTAAGTCTTTAAATAATCTTACTTAATTCAAAAGAGAATTTTGAGGTATGCATTGTAGATATACTTTAGGGGAAAAGGTTTTGGATTTACTTAACTAGGTTAAAATAATACACAACTCACTGAAGAAGCAGTAGTCAAAAGCTATTAGAACTTAAAGAAAAATTAATAAAATACCTATTAATACTTATCCACAATTGGGGATTGGGTATCCACATACTTGGGATACCTTTTGTCAAAATACCTACATAGCCTGATTCGTTCTTTATTCGAAACTGCTGCAGTTTTGTTTTATAGATCTGGGCATTAGGCACGGCGCCATCTTGTCCCAAACTCATAACGGCAAAGCCTGTATTATTAATACCAGATAACGGATACAAATACTTTATTTGTAAAAACATGCATAATTTTACATAGAAAACACCCATATCAAGGCAAACACAAATATTCATAAATGTGTGTCCCTGTGCCAAGCCCACGGCCTTGAATCACGCGTCGGATATCTGTTATACTAACACAAATTCTGAGCAAATTTTAATATTACCAAACAAGAGAGTATATCGAGATTCTACCTAATACGGACAAAAAGATAGAGTCCATTTAATGACGAAAAGTTGGATAGGTTTTATAATTTTTTAAGAAATCTATTTACCCAGCCATCTTAAGGACGGGCAAACTTACCTTCACTTTCTTCCATGTTTGCCCGCACCCAATATTTACTTAACTGTAGCTCTAACGGTGTCAGGGTTAGGGAATATAATCCCGGATTTTTTTTCCATCCCTATTTAACTATCTGAATTCCGGGATCCTAAAAGCTACAAGCGGCTAAAAATCATAAATTATATTTCAAAGAATGCAGTTTTAATGACATTAAAAGTTATTTATTGTAATGTTTTTACATTTTCTAAACTTGCTTGTTATTATTTTTACCACAATACTTTTTATTAGCACAATTTTTTTCTTATTGTATTTATGACTGTCAGGAAAGGTGCAAATTTGAAACATATTTTTGTTTTAATCCCGAAAATCCCAAGATTGTAGTTTTTCAATCCCGATATTTCGGAACCAGAAATGCGTTGGGGGATATCGGGATGATATTTTAGTCGTAGTATAAGAAATCTTAAAAATTTAACGGAAAAATTGTCACTATGTCGTGGTGTCTGCTAACTAAAAATACGCACGTCTAAAACTGTGCAAAATTACCTACCAATATCTGTTTGTTTTCATATGAGCAACTAAGTAAGTGTTAAGTTTGTCCGAACCTGGGTGACACATTTAAAAATTTATAAATCGTTTTTATTAGCAGAAATCTTTTATTTAACACTCTGTCTATGGTATTTTTGCCCTTGGGCTGAAACAAAATGTACCCAAGATGTTTGCTGAAATCAATAATTTTTAAACACTACATAAATGTCAAGCTCAACACACGCTAACATATTACACAATTCATTGATTAGAATAAATGTAAAACTATTATCTGATAGATAATTTCATTTAATTCATTGATATCAAATAAAAGATTTTGTAATGTAGCCTAATGTTTAGTTTTTATTTTTTTACATAATAATTTAATGGAATACAATTTAAAATAGTGTTCATCTCTTTAATAACAAAAAAGAGGTTTTTCTGTTCAAAAAAAGTGGGCAAAATAGATTTTTGCTGCGAGCGTGAGACAAAGTAATGCAACGTTCGAATATACTTTTGGAATTTTGCGATACTCAAAAAAAAACAACACGCTGAATGGTTTAGAAACCAATTTATTTTAATTAAAAGCATAACTACATTGCATTTTTCATTGTTGACGTACTAAATATTTAAGAATAGAAGCTTGTTTTGAAATTATTTTTTTTTATTATAAATTTATATCAACATTTAAACCGTATTTCAAAACCAAGCGATGGAACCGAGTATACCCGTTGCCCGGTTCCGGTCCTTAATGGAACCGGGTATTAGAAATCATAGCTCTAGTCGCAGCACTCGACCTCGCCACTACTTCATTTTCGCCATTGCTTAGCTGCTACGTGTCGCAGCCTGATGTTTAATAGCCTGGGACCTAATTCTCACTTCGTCCGAGATAATCTCGTATTAGAGATTATCTGGAAGGCACTATCTCGACTGTAAAATTTCGATCGTCGACATCATTTTCGCGTTTGCTGTATTCTCACTATCAATCGAAACAACCTTCGAACAAAATGTCGTTCGAAGCGGTGGCATGTTGCCATTGTAAACCGGTTATGCTATGAGGTACGTTCCGTTGCACAGTTGTAGAGCGTTTTTAAAAACGCCCATTCTAATATGCTTCTTTTGATAAATTAAAAAAGGGTTCGGTGACTACAAAATGTTTGAAGCAACATTTTACTTGTGTTTCATCATTATTAATGAGGAAATAATAAATATAACTAAGTTTGTAAACTAAATCCCTATTTCGAGAAATTGCATTCATCTTTAAACGGAACGTATTTGGACATAAATAAAAAAAAAACTCTGTTTGTTTTTTTTGTGTGTTTTATTTGTTTATTTGGTTGAGAATTTTAGGTTATTCTTATTTTCAACGGTGTAATTATGTTTATTAAATGTTTTTCACATGAAATTACCACCTAATATTATCAAAATACTACGCAGCACTAAAGATGTCGGTGCCGGACCTCAAACATTTTTATCAGTGAAAGTGATGTAATCTAGTGTTTGTTATGATGGAAATCAATAGAAATAGAAGAATATTATTGTCATGGGCGACTTTGATATTTGCAAAAAACGGCCAATCAATCAATTGAGAAAAGACTAGTAATGTATTATGAAAGTAATAAAGGTAAAAAAAAATTCATATTTGGTAATATTTATTTTTTCCGCCCTTTTAATTACTCTGACCTGCATTTTAGACATTTACTTTAGATTTTAGAACATATAGTTTACGCTAAGAGTAGAATTAATGTTTAGAACCCAATCATTTTGAACTAAATTTGTCATGATTCGAATGCGAGATGTAGTCTCGAACGGTCCCGACCACTCGAAGCAGTTCGAGCGCCTTGCGTTCGAGAAATGTCGGATTCGACATTACCAGAATTGCTAAACTATATTTTCGTTCGAGAAAAGTTTAAATTCGTACTTTATTTCGAATTCGTGATCAATTCGATCGCGTGAGAATTGGCTCCCTGGAACCTTTCTCGAGAATTGGCTATCAAATGCAAAGCATAACGCGTTCAAACTTAAACAAACATTTTAGATTTATTATATCAATATAGATCACAAGACTATCATATACCGTTATGTTAGTGTACCTTCCATACTTATATTATAGATGCGAATGTAACTCTGTACGTCTGTATGTCTGTCTGTTACCTCTTCACGCTTAAACCACTGTACCCGCGGAAGGACAAAGGCTACTTGAAAACGTCAAGTGTGAGTCGGTTTTTTCCTAATATTAAGGAGTTGCCGTTAAAATCCTACAACGATACAATTTACGGCGGGTGGAACCGGGAGCAAAAGCTAGAGCTTTATTTATAACATCAGGTTTAGCATCTTTTCTAAATCTTTAAGTTCAATATTATTTTTTGTGTTCATGAATAATGTGGTTCAAAAAAATGTATCTTCGAATATGTCTTACAAAACATATCTTATTTTACTATATCTGTCTACTCTATTAAAAAGAGACCATAATAGAAGTATAGTAAATGATTTTCTTAAGACTTTCTGAAGCCTTAGTGTTACAAATATTCGCTTGTATTAATCTCTAGGTATTGACATTCTTAAACTATTGATTTTCCAGCTCAGCTTATAAAAAATATATATTTATGACTTAAAAGAATATATATTATTTTATTTCTCTTCTAATACTTATAATTAAGACTCTTCATTACTTAGTAATGTAAGTTGAGCGCAATTGAGCGTGATACGTGTGTGATTAACTGATAACGTCAGGAATCTGAGAGTCGAATGTAATTTTAAATGATAAAATAGTACACTAATTGATATCTAATCTTTTGGACTTGGGATAGAAGCAGCTGGTTAATATATTTGCTTTGTCATTTACACACTGTGTTCTTAGTGAAGTATGTCTTTAAGGTGGACTACTTTTGACATACAATAGAGCACACGAAACATTAAGAAATACGCTTTATTTAAACTTTTATGACTGATGCAATTCAGGTTAAGGTTAATAAAGACTTAATTTAAAAATATTTAAAATATTTGATATTAAAATAAAAATTACTTGAAAGGAGGTTATGTCCCGCAATTTCACTCGTATCTTTGGCACATCAAATTCAACATACAAAACATTTCTTGAGGTGATGTATGATAAAAATATTATAATCTCTGAGTTTCAATTGGTTTCTAAGTTTTTTTTGAATGTACAAACACGTTTTTGAATTTTTGATTGTGAATCCATGTATAATATGATCCTTACTGTTCACAAATGTATTTATACTTTTTAGCGTAAACCGCCTAGTTAAGCCATATACTTTAGTATAATTAGTTAGATAACATTTATTTTTATCAAAATTATTTACTAGGGGTATTGAAATCGAACTGGCGACCCGTCGCCGGATGTAGCAAGAAATAATATCTTGATGATTAGAAACCTATAATACCTATGTATAATAGGGGCGTTTTGTTGACAAACATTATACGCATTGAATGCGCTCAATGCTGTCTAGTCGCAGATTCGATCTTACTGTTGACCCAAAAAGAATGCCCTGTGGCGTCACCTCCGGACGGCATTCTACGCATTGGCTGCACATGCTCGGGGGGTAGAGCAGTGGATGAGCTGTCAAAATAGTGAACGGACGCACTTTTTTATTGTAAAAAGTGGTCTCCTATGGAAATCCCATATTAATGAAGTGGATTTAAAAATTAAACTTTTTTAGGAAAAAATAATAGATGATGATTTGAAACTGGTGAAAAACGCCTTTTATGTTGATGATTGTAAAAATTTTATGTTACAAGTATAGATGTTTTTAGTGTACGAGAAAAAAAAATTCGTCTCTCAAAAGCAAAAAAAAAAAAAACCACCGGCGTCACAAAGCTGCAATTGAAGTGTGTTATAAACTGTAAGGTACATAGACACGTACTTAAAACTGTGATACAGATTACATTTTGGCAAAAAGTAATTATTTTTACCTTTTTAATGTATTTTTGAAGCCGGTTGTTTTTGTTTTTTCGTTAAAAAGTTTTTTATCTTACATTTATTAAGCGTCGGCACAAACGTCCTTGGCCTGACAACAGGTCAAGTCCTATCTCAATTCGCAATCCAATGCTTGGTGGAGCTGAAACATATATTAATTTAAGTACTTTAATGCACTATGTAAGGCGTTTTGTTACGGGTCACACGAAGTCCACAGATATTACGCTTAAGCATGCTTGAAGTGCAGATTCGGTTTTGTTTTAACAATGATATCTAAAATCAACCTTAACTAAAATTCTTATCTATCTCGAAAACGAAATAAGTAATAAAATAATAAATAATAAAAACGAAAAAAATAATAACGAAAAATCACTAACAGAAATCCTAGATAGTCTTTAGTGAATTTAACTATAGTATTACTCATATATTTGTTTGTTTGCAATAACATTCGAAAACGGCTCTAAAGATTTTGATGAAGTTCACATTGAGGTTAACAAAGCCACAAAACGCAGAAACACTAGAAAGTTCGTCTTCACAATAACACAGAGTCTAGCGTGAGTCTACCGCGGGGATACTTCGAATCCTCCATGCTGCAATGAGGTTGTTGTTTCTTTGATGAAATTTTGTTATTTGATAGGTTTTACTTTCTGTGTATCGCGAGCAAAGCTCGGTCATTAGTTGTTTAAATACCACCGGGCATTTAAACAACTAATCCTGACAACGCCGTAGATTCATATACTGTGGCCCAAACAAACTGCGGTCCAAACAAACTGTGGCCCAAACAAACCTTTCAAATTCCTATTAGTTACGGAACGCTTATATAGTGCTCGAGTCTGACTCGGACTTAACCATTCTTTGTGTATAAAATAAAATAACTCACAATGTTGCCTCTGAATTACAGATTACATAATTTTATGTGTGACTGTGACAAGTATATTTATAGCCAGGTTGTTTGTTATACATTTCCAAATAGGTACAACACTGAAGAAATTACGAAAGACTGCAGACTTGAACCTTCACAGTAAGTATATTCCTTTTGTTCACCTTATATAATAGATACGTTATACAAATCAGTGTCCAGCTATATTGGCAAAACTGGTTTTTTTACAGTCATTGACAAACCTAAAAAAGGTATTTCTTCCGTCCGTTCAAAATATGTCGCAAACTTTTTGCAAGAACTAGGTAAGTATATACGTACAGTCGCGGAAACAGAATGTTAATCAGTAAGTTTCAGTCAAAAAAGATTTTGCGCATTGGAAAGTTAATATAATATATAATATAATGGCTCCTGCAATTACGAATGAAGATCGCCATAGAACGGCGAAGTATAGGTTATATATTAAGAGAGTAATAACTATATATATCGGTAATATAAATATATATCGATCGTTAAGATTAACAAAATCAGCGAGACCTTATCAAAAGTATCATTTTATATTTCATACCGTTGACGTCGTAAGTAATTTTTTTTAACTTTATATAAGTATTAATAATCCATTTGAGGTTCTTAAAAACTTTTTCTCTCAAATTTGTAAGAAATGTGTGTTGTCCAAGCCACCCTCCCCCCGCCTGTATCTTTAAGAAAATCACGATAACAGGGCTTTATATACCAACGAAAGTTATTTTAAATAAAATAGTTTCATAAGTTTTTTAGAAGTCCACAACCGTTTTTATTTTAACGGAACCCTACTAAATGCGGCACACGTGACCGGTTTTTTAATGTCAATTCCAAGAGATTTGATTAAATGCTACTGGCATGACACTATCTAACGTAAATACCATGGATACAAATAGGAACATAATAACATCTAATACCTTTAAACGAGCAATTCTTGTATATATGTGTATAATATAATCTGAATCTCAGAAACGGCTCCATCGATTTTCAAGAAATTTAGTATGTAGGGGTTTTCGGGGTGGATAAATTGATCTAGCTAGGTTTCATGTTTAGAAAACGTCATTTTATCCGTGTTTATAAGGCAGTGATAAACTGAAAAGTATGACTCTTCCTGACATCTATTGGCGAGTAGTAATAAGCAACACTTAAGCTATTTGACAATAGGTAACGTTATTAAGGAACACTTAACTTGACAATAGATGGCGCTGTTTAAAAAACCGAGCATTTGCTCGGTCCTCCAGGTACTGATAGTAATACTAGTATGTTTTCTTCTTCCATTACACGAATATATAAATGTCATCATTCGTTCTCTCAGTTGTGTGACGTCGGGAATAATACGGCAAATTTAATTCTAGCAAAAACATTTAGATATAAAATTCCTACGCACAGAAGTACGTAAGCGTTTATAACAACAAAGCCCCTCATATGAACTTTGAACTGATATATTCATAGTTTATCAACAAAACAGCCACAATCCTTTTGTTTCGTATAAACATTACCCTAGACTGCGGCTTTGATTACCTATACTGTGGCTTAAGACTCAATAACAATATCTTTTGTGAAGGAAGGAAGGCCTTAAATGGCAGCTTCCTTTAAACGTAACTACATGTATGATAAGACAATCTTTTGTGTCCAATGACCAAGAACCTAATAATCAACAAATTATGTTCAATATGATGAGTAGATATTACGTACAATACGTGCTCTCTGGTAGTTTGAGGCGTACTTTGTCATACGTTATGCGTAATAAAAATACTTATACTTGTCCGGAGTAAAATTTGCTGCAGATTCATTGTAATCATAATAAATCAGAACTACTACAATAGCTGCATTAATTAAAAATATAAATAAATTTTTGACCGATACTGTGCATCTACATTAATTTACTTACACATATTTTGTATGACATCTTCCAACATCCATGCAATTTATATCTACATATAAACACAATATAAATAAATACTTTTATAGCATAGATGTAGTTGGTATTTTCATCAGCCAGACTTGTATCTCGATAGCTCAATGGCAGAGCGCTTATACGGAATGGAAGAGTTGAAGGTTCAAGTCCTGGCTCGAGGATAAACTTTTAATCATAATGATACAGCCATAGATAGTGCATGTATAAAATCTTTTCTCCTAAAACTCAACTTTCAGAAAGTCATAAACGATAAAAAGTTATTTCTATGTATGTATTTATGTTTATATTGTATTTCTTAATTCTATGAAGATTTCGTGTGTTTGTAAGATTTATGTACTAGGACTTTATAAATCACTAGAAGTTGTGCCTACCTATAAAAACAAAACTGTGAAAATGTTAGGAATATATCAACACATTTAAATTTTGTTACTAGGAATTTGAGGTAGATAAATATATAGGTAATTTAAAATCACCAAAGCAGTAAATTTGGTTCGCTTCCAAAAAAAAACATATTTGTTTATTACATCGATAAAATGAATACTAAAAACTATATGAATTGTCTTGTTCAAAGTGTATATTAATTGAAATTCTATATAATTAATCGATTCTTATTTTACTTAGTGATTCTCATATTATCTCTTGGTCGCTAGTGTAGTTTTAATTAATATCTTTACCTATATACTTTCTATAGTGAAATAGTTTTATATACATTACGGTTGTTTTCTTGTAAGTTTATATTTAAGTCAAATTTCCAAAACGCAACGTGAGTTCAAAAAGCAGTTTTGGAACGCCCGACTCGGGGTACTCGTATTTACCAACTATAAGCCCAAAAGTTGGTAAACTGAAGTGATAGACCAACCGGTGCTGCAATTGTAGCGCTATGTATGGTTTTAATCTCCAGAAGAGGATGACCAGTTGGAAATAAAAGTGTTGCACCCATATCATAATGCCCTCTTTTTAAACTATCACCTTGGGTTTGGACTGCGTGACAATTGGTGAGCCCATCGCCGCGACCGGCGACACTCTATCTAACACAGTGTATCTACCAGTAGCTGAACTAACGTAATAAGAATATAATAGTTATTTGTTATACAAGGCTGGAAAGTTGGTTTTTGGCGTGACTGAAGATTAAACCCACGAGCGAAGCGAGTGGTTCAAAAAATTGAATCCTACGCAAAGCGAGGGATTCTAAGGCACGAGTTTTAAAAAATATTCCAGCCTTGCGAAACACAAAAGTTTTAATCTTACTACAGCAAGGAAAATATACCCAAGATACAAGAAAAACAATAATATTAGTGTTTAATTACTTATGAATGGAACAAGTATATTTAATTTAAATAGATTAATTAAGTATCAATAACATGATAACAACATTATAAGTCTCTGAAATAGGTTAACAGCCTTTTGGATGTCTGCATGTAGTCAACAAATCGCGCGCTCAGAGATACTTGCTTTATTTTATTTTTCGCGGGTAAACTTTGGTATTTTACGTCACTGGTGGTTGATTTAGTAAAAGTAATGTTTATAATATTAACATAACCTAAATTATGTACGTACTACGTGATTCCAAATAAATTTTTCTTTTCTTTTCCTTTCTTTTTTTTAAGGTGCGTTACAAATTTGCACCATGCCAATTTTTAAATTCTTAGTTCAAAAACCGATCAAGTGCGAGTCCGGCTCGCGCACCGAGGGTTCCGTACAACCTTATTATATGTAGATAGCTCTTCCTTCATGAGATCAAGTCTCCTAGGATTTACTTATGTCACAATATGCGATAAAATTGACCGTATTTGGGCTTAGTTTATTACATTGACTTAGAATCTTGATTTTTTACAACTTAGTTGCCCGTAGACTTTACTATCTAATATTAATTTCAATTTGATGACAGACAGACAAGCTTGTTCCTATATTTGTGATGGACCTTACTGCGTGTCAAATTTCATTATTTTAATTTATTTTTTGATTTATTTGTGAGTAATATGCGTCAAAAATGGCCGTGATTTTTTATTGCGTTGACTTAGAAGATTGATTTTTTACAGGTTTAAGGGACCGTATACCTTTGTATTTGATATCTATTTCAGCTTGATAACTTGTTCTTAAATAAAAAGGGTCTTATCAGATAGACAAACTTTTTTTTAAATGTGTTATAATTATACTACAAATTAACAAATTTCGGATTTTTCTCTATATCTATGATGCCTTGTCTCATGTCAAATTTCATGATTGTAGGACAACAGGAAGTTACCCCAAAGGATTTGATTTGCTTGTGAATGCCAAAATATGCGACAAAAATGCGGCCCTATTTCTTAACGGAGTTGACTGACTTTTCACAGCTTCAAGGGACCGTAGACTTAAGTATTTAATATTAATTACAACGTGATACATTTACGCGTTACTGAGAAAAAGGGACTTGACAGACAGACAAATAGACGGACAACAAAGTGATCCTATAAGGGTTTCTTTTTTCCTTTGGAGGCACGGAACCCTAAAAATTAAACTTAATTTTTTTTTATTTTTGTTTTAAACTTATTTATTCTTGTTGTATTTAATAATTAAACACACTACAATAAATTATATATTAAATAACTTTAAACAAAACATAATCTTTAATGCAATAGTATTAAAAATTAAACTAAAGTGTTATAAACTCTCTATAAAGTAGTAGTAGATCACTAATCTATAAAGTAGTAAATGCGGGTTTCATTATGTTTTTTGTAGAATTACTAAAAAAAACCTTTTGCGCGCAAGCGTATATAAAGATATATAAAGATTTTATCAAAAAGTCTCGAATAGTCGTTTAAAAATGGCAACCAACAAAAAGCAGCGTAGGAAGTTTCTAATACAAATTAATGTTTTATAGTCATATATATAGTATATTTTATTTATTTTATCGATATTTAGTACATAGATATGTATTTCGATAGATTTAGTACATAAGTATAAATTTCCACAAAATACACCTAAGCTTTAAGGTGGGGCCCGTAGCGGATCGATAGCATAAAATTACTAGGTTGGCTGAGATACGAGTATTATACATTATTTTTCGTCGTACGTCCAAGGTCCAACCATAGTTTTAATGTATAAACTATATTATATTTTATGTGTATTTATTTGCCTAATGTATATGTAGATTTATATATGTCTGTACATATGTATTTGAATACTTCTCCCAATGTTCTCCCAGCCTACCAATACGTCACAATTTGTCCTGACTGGTTAGGATTGCGGCCGGCTTTTGAAATTTTTATGATTTCAATTATTCAGTTTTATCCCGACGTCTAAAAACTTCAAGGTGTCAAGTTCGGCAGGAAAGGTTATGGCGTCCGTTTTTTGGACGCTGAAGGAAGTATTATAGTAGAATACTTGGTTACGGGCTCTTACTACGCAGACCTAATAAGAAGATTGCGGGAGGCCAGCAAGGAAAAAAGACGAGGCAAACTGCGAGCTCGAATGATGTTTCATCAAGACAACGCACCGGCTCACAAAGCCGCCGTCGCGACGGCTGCCATTCAAGAAACGGGATTCGACTTGCAAAAATGTTGACGACGGCTAGCGTGATGACTGATGGAGAGGCCCTTTGGAGAGTCAAGGCAAAGATTTTTTTTTTTCAAAGGGTATTATGGGTTTAGAAAAAAGATAGACTAAATGAAATTGACATGCTAGGAGTCTACGAAGAGAAATAAATTTTGTATTGAACTAAAATACAAACAACCCTCGTCCGTAAGTGATTTAATGCGTCTTGAAACTTCCTTTTTGTATAGACCAACGTTTTTACCATCTTATAGTAATATAATTTATTTATTTTTTTAGCTACAAATTATACATAGTGCACTAGCTTACAACATATTTCAGAGGTTTTACTGAATTACTGGCAATCATATGGTACATAAGTATAGGTACGCCTAAAAAATTTGCACCAGTGTTTAAACCTTCCAATATTTTTAGCACTAATTACAATAAATCAAAATTGTTCAATAACTCACTGCACTATAAAAAAACATTTTTTATGACATACTAGCTTATGCCAGCGGCTCCACCCCAAACTTGGTTGTCGGCGTGGAATTCTTACGTCATCTCCTTAATGTATACCTACTAAATATACTTATGGAGTTTGTTATAGCAAGCTCTTGCTTCTTTGGGTGTCGATGTCAATTTAACTACGTGATTCCCTGGCCTTTCTGCCTTTGGCCAACTAACTTTGACATTAACCAGTCGCCAAAAATGGGAGATTGTATGGAAATTTCTACTGTCACAAATTTTTAAAGTTAACCAGCTAGTGGTTTGCTGAACTTTTGACGGGCCGGTTAAGTTTAAAAACAGCTGACTACACGGATAAAAAGGATTTCTCTTTACAAAACGGGGTACTTTCTCAAAATATTTAGTTATTCCAAAAATATACTTCTCAGATTAAAAATATATTTTTGCTGTAAAATTACCACCTGTCTGTTTCTGATACTATTTTATTCTTAGATTTTTTTTAATTTTAAGATAAATATGCTTATTTTGAGATTTAGATTTATTTCAGTAAAAAAGATGGACTTCTTTAAAATCAAGAATTTAATCCTTTAAAAGATAAATCTAAATAATATCAATAGATGGTGTTGTACAGTTATTGACACTAAGCTTGCAAAAATAAGTAAGAATTTCGTTTGTACGAAGCCTGCTGCGAGGCGCCGCAAAGTGTATCATCTTAAGTATACCTACTTAACTTAAGTAAAGTAAAAAATCCTGCAAATAACTGCACTTAACTTGTAATGTTTGTGTAAAGAGTTTTTCAAATCTTAATTATTTAAAAAATAAATACCTCACGTCTCTAACTGGGTAACATACTTTTGATTTGATATTTTAAAAAGGTTGGGTAGCCTTGTTCTATGGCATACACTAGAAATATCGTGTCATTGACATACGTCTTTTTGTCCGATAGGCGTTAAGCACTTGACGCAAACTGACCGCTCACTTGTTGGATATTTTCTCATATTTTTTTTTGATATTAAACTCAGCTATTTAGAACTATATAATAACCTAATCTGGTTTGTCGTATAAATTTCTTTTTTATGAAGAAAGAATTAAGTGAATGACTCTTAATTACCAAGAGAAATTGAATTAAAGACCAAAATGGGAGAGATGGAGAGGGTTAATTTTTTTTCTCAGATTAGCCAAATTAGTAACAATAACATATAGTTTTTTTTTTTATGTCAAAAAGTGCACTTAAATTGAAACTAAAGATAGTATGGGTAATAAGCAAATCTGATTTATAAAGAAAAAATCAATAGAACTCTTGGTATTAAAGATAAATTACAATTACAAAAACTTGCCAAAATAGGATCAGCAAATCGAAAGTATCGCAGGCATTTATTTTTTGTACTATACTTAAAATAAAATTTTCATTTTTTTTTAGGCAAAGAAATGCCTAGATTTATATATTTTGGTATATTTATACATCACTTTACATTTAAATGGTATCTTATGTAATGGCTCTTAAATCTTAATATTAAATAGGTATCCCTTACACTTTTGACATATTCTGAACCTCGCATGTAAATTCATTCAAGTCATTATTGGGCCAAATGGCTAAAGATCGGTGCATGAGCGGGCCGCAAAGCTCACAAAAAAAACTCATTGCACCAATACAGCCATTGCAGTACTGAATTTCTAGTGCGAAATTTTTAAATATTACAATCTCATTTGAGTACGTATACAAAATAAATTTATGAAAACTAAACAGTGCTCTAGTTGAACTATTTAAGCCTTTTTTACTCAAAGGGCTATTATAGGTATACTATAAGTTATCCTAAAATTGAATGGGACGCGAGTTTGACATACAGTTGGCCATAGCCCTTGATGTTTTAAGAAAAATCTGACAACGTCAAGACATTCATGGCGCCGCGACCAAACCTATACGTGGCAGGACAACGCCCGACTAGCTAACCCTATTTCAAGACATTGGCTAGTTGGGAGCGCTCGCCCCCTTCCCTGTCAAGTATACTATAATTATTCTGCTTGCTGCGCCTTTGCAATTTTGTAAAGAACACTTACTTACTAAATTTAAAAAAATAACAACTAACACTCAGTCATACATACACAGGCAGAGTCACACTCACCTTTTTAAACACAGCAACACATAGATATACACACAGTTAATACTAGGAGTGTCGCTTGTTGTGGTACCTATACCTACAAGGGCCGCAACTGTCAAAATAACGGCAGGTATAGAATACTACAAAAATATGGAACTAATGTTTAGTAAACATAATAATTACAAAATATACTATCCATTAAAACATATTCTATTCATTGTGGCATTTGTTACAAATTTTATATATTATTTATTTTTTGTTGATGTTTGATACATTTTCCACAAGCAGGTACAGAAATACAAGTACGATTTTTCTTGCAGTTTTTGTTAATTTGACACTGTCGCTTTTTATTTTGTAATACTTACTTGTAGTAGATTTTTCGGCAACGAAGACATTGCACAAGCCTCGTGTTACAACCGGAACATAGGTACCTATGTACCTATTTCTTACTTGAATGCCCAGCACGAAGTTGGCTGCAGAATGAAGTTATGGCAGGAAATGTTTCGTCCTGTTACTTTTCTGTATACCTATAATCCATGAATTTATAAATACAAGCTAAATCGAGTATATTGTAAAATATATGCATCGGCCATTTTCGTGATCCTGATAGTGTACTTTGCGTGCCATTTGACTAGGTATATCTTTCCCATCTTTCGTTTTATTGTAAAATTCAATCGTTTACGGGAGTTTTTTTTGGTCAGTTCCATTATCTCAAAATTGTCTCCATTATCTCAAAGTTGTGTGGTGGATTGTGCTCAAAACCATTACATTATTCCAGGTTTTTCTTAGTAAACAGTTAGATAGAGTTGTGTTTGAACCAGTTTTCAAAATGAAAGATTCAAACCTGGTTGTGCGAAGAGTTTTACAAATCGCAGGTATTTCTCTCCTCGGCCGTCGCATAGACCCAATATTGGTGTTATCAGCTCTTAGTATTTCTGCTAGCTTCAGAGATGTGACAAAAATTTCAGTTGTAAAATTACGTCCTGTTTTCAAATATGGCTCTTGAAATGTCAGTGCTTCATGATCAGGCAAGGCAACATTATTTGATCGTTCACCATTTTTCCATAGATATGGAAAATCATTGCACATATATGTACCTATATTTACTCTCAACATAGCATTTTGTTCAAAACTTGTCTTATATATGTTCAATTAGAACATATCATTATTTTTATTTATTATTATATTTAAATTCAGTTAAAATTAATATATAACTAAATTAACCTAAAACAAAAAAAAAAACCTATCTAAAAATAAAAATATATTAATTAAATAATTTACGCCGCGTGGTAAGGTGGCAAGAACGCTGGCAGCATTTCCTCGCTGAATTGAGATACTGATTCTCTGAGCAAGGAAAGAGCCAGCCCTCTTGTTACCTGCACTAATTATTATTTTGGGGGCTATTTCTTTAAAAAACATTGAACATTGAAACAGAAACGAACGCACATAAAATTATAATGGGTTATTGTATACGGGTAGTTGGAAGCCACTTAACATACCGCCATTTAGACGGCTGGCGGCTACCTAACTACGTTCTATATTATTATCACGCCGGTCGAAGGGACGCCCCCGAGACAACCCAAGCCGAGGCTTGAGCCCTTGAGCGTTGGGCGCTATATGGGCTGAGGCTCCTTCAGTGTCTCGCCCCAAAAAGCCCGGTGAAGCAGTAATGGCTGCAACAGCCAACTGCATTGCCAGTACAGAAAAAAAAACGTATTGTTATTATTTCTTCAAAATAAAAACCTTTTTCGAAATTATTTTTACAGATTCAGGACCAAAAAGATGTTTTAAGAAAAGTCGTGAAATACTACAGAGCATTTGATAACATTGATTAAAAAATATTTGTGATTGATTACGCATAACCGTCAATTTGACGGCATTGGCCCTTCTAGTGTTAAAAAAAATACAATGAATGTGACAGTCGAAAACTTAACAACCTGCCTAAGTACTAAACAAACAATGCCACATCCTATGTAAACCTGTGTACCTTTTCAAAACTTATAGTGTACATCCATGTCTTCTTACTTTTGAGGTCTCTATACTATACGACAGTTTACAAAAAACACTTTCCCGAAAAATTTCGTCAGAACTTACGAAAGGATGCAGAAATTATATCTACGGACGGACGGAACGCGTTTAAAAAATGTAGATCACTCAATTGTTACAATGTAAATAAATATCAGCTGACAACTTAGTCACACATACACACACACACACGCACCTTCACCCTATTAAACGCAGCAACACATATACCCACTATCACACAACTGAACGATAAAAACAATGAATATAGTTGTTAGTCAACTAAACTTAACAAAGAAACTAACATCCTACAAACAATGAATTTTGATGTGGTAAGTAAACTGGTGTATTCAAAACTATTAATTTACATCCGTGTCTTCTTACTTTTGAAAAACTAGTACCTATCATTTCCCATTGAAACGTTTCAAATGTTTCTCTAACACCTATAACAATTGTTGCAAGTACAGCGGACAGCCCAAATGGATTGCAATTTGAGTGTAATGTAATTAAAAGAAAAACAATAAACGTGTTTAATACCGTTTTATTTTTAAATTAGTAATGGAACGCAAAAATATAATTATACTCATTTCAAGTTCAATACTTAAATAGTGGTTAAGTTACAATACGTTTCAAGGAGCATGAACTCAGTGAGCATTCACGAATGTATTTTATATTGCATTGCGTAATTAATTAGAACAAGCGTATCACAATTTAGTTTTGTTTTATCAGTTTATGTGTACAGCTGTTTAGTTTATCTGCTCATTAGACACACATTATACAGATCAAGCATCGCCTAATACAAAACTAAATATCTGTATATAGGTATACCTAGAAGTTCGCTCACCTCTTGCAAGTATCCCGCTCCGTACAACATAGTTCAAGTCTTCGAAAGAAATATTCAAAGAATCTTCCGTAGATGCTGTCGAAGTGGTCTCAAGAAGTTCCGATTGGTTGTCGCAACTCATTTTTGTAATCTAACACTGTCACAACACTAGTTAAAACAAAGTAAACACAAATTTATTTAGAGTTTCCATCGCGCGTTTATTACACATAAAGAATCGCGTTATGAGTAAACAAAGAGATGCATTAACGCGCTATTTGTGTTACACGTGTAATGCGATGCACGTAACATTGAATACTGGTTATATGAGAAAGAACGAGATACGGATTCGAGTTGTACTCGACTTGCTACTTGCTGCCGAGCGATAATCGGTCGTTCTCCCCACTCCGTTTGAGTTGTCACGGCAACTTTTGCGTTGACAACTCGATCAACTGCTACTATCTTATTCGATTAGCCAGGCAGTCGATTAGTCATTGTATTAATTTGATTGGATTCTTATTCTTCACCATGCTCTTCAGCTCAAATATCAGAGATGTGTGAGTATGTAGTGTGTTAGTTTTTTTTTTATTCATACAAGTTCACAGTTACTGGTGTATGACTTCTTACCCTATATCGATATAGCGATACCCTAAACCTAGCGAAATTAAATCCTGCTTCCACGTTATTTTTATTTTTTTGTGTTATCAATAACATCAAAATAGATTGATAATATTTTGCAATAATAAATTCGTTTTAATTTTTAACCGATTTCAAAAAAGGAGATGAGAATGACAACATGAGAACCAGTTTGACCTGTATCTTTTAATGGTCGAGCCACTACCACTAGTTTATTTTCTTTTATTCTATTATTATCAAGGATTATAAAGGGAACCGCGTCCGTCGAAATAGAATATCTTATGTTGCCTCTACTATTGATGAACAACTTATATTTTCTGATTTATCTGGATTGTCCACGTCCACCGAAATTACATTCGAATCTTTTGAAAGCGGTCCGGTTGATGATGTAGATAGCTGCGACGCGACGTTGAAATAATCGGATTTTACGTTCACCGCATCTACACCAACCTGGTTCGAGCTGGGAGTCAGTTTTCTGCTCTTCCTGGTTCTTAGTTCGATAATTACTACATCTTTCTACATTGATTGTCAATTTAAATTAATCGCAAATGGAATTAAGGTAGCCTTTTAGTTTTGACATCCCACGTTCCATTGTAGAGGAAAACTTGTATCTAAAATCGAGGCCACTCTGTTAACAGCAGAGACTAACCAAGATTTTCCGAGTTATGAGTGGTTTCAGTCAAACCTTTACTTTACTTTAAACATTTCCAAAATTAAATCACATAATTTTTGCGGCAAAAAATAATAAAATTTATAATTATAATCCAATAACCGTAAACAACAAACCGATACGGAAGGTAGACGAAAAAAAATATATGGGATTAATATTGGACAAATATTTGAGTTGGAAGCCGCACGTTAAAAAAATTAAATCGAAACTTTCTTCATTAACGAGAGCTTTAAAGGGTATTATCTACCAGTCCGAGAACGATTTACCATCTATAATACCCTTGTAAAGCCACATATAGACTACTTGATAGAAATATGGGGTAATGCAGAAAATCCAACCCAAAATGTTTACAAATTACTCAAACTAAGCTTGTCAAAACATTGTTTCATTTAGATTTTCTAACACCAAGTAAACAAGTCTATGCTGATACTAAAATAATGAGCATTAGACAAATACAAAATTTATTATTAATGTATTTTAATTCGTAAAATTACTTTCAGCAAAAGGTTAGATTGTCAAAAACGTTCACTCAGACGCGCCAATGATATTATTCTGCACTCTCCGCGGACGAATTATGGAAAAAGTAGTATTAAATATGAATGCGCCCAGCTGTACTATAAACTTCCAAAAGTTGTCAAGGACTCCAAGTCTATATTTACTTTTAAGAAACTACTTAAATTCTATGTAATGAAATAGATACATAAGCAGGAACAACTTAACAATAAAAAAAATACATACATACACTATATTTTTTAAATAAATCTCTACTAACAACAGGTCATTAATAAATGCATTTAAATATATTTTCATACACCTAACTACTATTATGTATACATTCGCTCTATGGATGTGTAAAAATAAACCCAATTACCTGGCATAGACTAAATTACTTATAAACCTATTAACTACATAAATACTATGGTGTAGAAATATAAATTTATATTATATTTATATTTATATTAAATTCTAAAAAACTTATTCACGGGTATTGTATGTACCTAATAAGTCATATAAACGAAAACATAAGCCACATCTAGACACACTTATTCCGCGTGCAGTTGATAAAAATAAACACCTTTTGTGGTGTTTGATTCATTCGGATGGTACCTACCTTTGGTAAAATTAATAACGCGATTATTTTTCTTCGTAGTACCCACTTATTACTATTATTATTATTACCTATTTTACTTACTCCGTTTTCTACTTGAACCAAAGCGTAATATGCTTAAACTAAATGTTGTATGTGTCTAGTCTTTATATATATAATTCTACTCTACTTGTGTATGTCATGTCATTGTACTTCTCCTAAACGGCTGGACCGATTTGAATGACTTTTTTTGTATGCGTTTGGGTGGCGCCCTGGATGGTTAAGATTTACAAATCAGCCCGGCAGATGGCGCTGCAGTCAGTATCATGCAGGATAACGTCTGCCCGGTCAGCTAGTTTAATATAATATGTAAATAAGTATCAGTCTATTGAAGTAAATTGAATTCTTTTGAGAAATGAAGTTATTTAACCACATTTTGGATAAAATTTAGAACAGATATGCAAACTATTGCTTTTCGAGGATGTTAGCAATGCTAGCTATTATTCTAGTAGAATGGTTCTCAACTAATAATCTTAAAACTAAATGTGTCAAATTTATTTACCTATCTGAGGTTGACACAAATATAATATCTAGACAAAAACAAAGAATTGAATGCTGTGGATACAACTGTATTTTTAGGAATGACTTTAGAAACTAAGTAGGCAAGTAATTAATTAGTGTTTTTTTCGCGCTACTAGGTTGCGCCACAAGACTAATGTGGTTGCGCTGCTTCCTTAAATAGTTAAATTAACCTGGGAACTATTATTTGAATGCAATGGAATGAGTATACACATGTGATTGCTGATATTTTAATGATTGTCATTGTTTTCATATCGCGATCTTAGCCTCCAAATATTTCGGGCACGTGATACTTCAGGGTACCATATTTTTTGTTTGTACAAGTCTCCTCTATTCATATACCACTTTTATCGTATGCGGAACCTTTAAAAAAAACAAAATGGCGGCGGGGTATAAACTTACAACGATACTGGCGATCAAATACTGAAAATCAGAGGCTGTCAGATAGTCTGATGATGACATACGAAATTTGACTCTGGCGACATGCCACCGATGTAAACACAATTTTGACTCTGCATAACCTAAACATTATATATGTCGCAGGCAGATCGTAAAGTATGGAAACGAAACTTTTCGTCATGCCACACTGGTATGTCAAATGCCAAAGAAACCGTTTTTGGATCGATTCTAGACGTTTTTTATGAACTTCATAGTAGGGAGTCTAAACTGTGCTGAAGTATTCTAAACCAGACCTAACTTAAGCGTTGAAAATGGCAATTTTGCTGAAAGCCCTGCAGTGACGTAAAATAAAACCCAGTACTTTAAAACTTCTTAAAGCTACTTTGTCAACGTGCGTGTGAAAGCGAAGTTTATTGTCATTATAGACACCAAGATCACGCACTACATCTGTTTCTTGAATTTCAGCATTGCCGATAGTGTAAGAATTGAAGTAGGGACCTTTTTTTCTAGAGAAGTGTATGAAACTGCATCTACTTACATTAAGGTTCATGCGATTTGTCTTACACCAATCAGCAAATCGTCATGTTTCTCTAAGCGTTTTACAATTTTTATATCGTCCGCGTATATATAGATATGTTCGACAGTGATGAAAATTAGATGTAACATCATTGATAAAAATGTAAAAGAATAACGGAACTAAGTGAGATCCCTGTGGAACACCTGATGATGATTTAAACTCGTCAGATATAAAGCCCTTCACTACAACGCACGATGAGCGTCCGACCAGGTAGTAAGTTCCCGGCGATCCCACAGTGAACTAGTATCCGAATTAGAATTTTGTGGTCAACCTTGTTAAAGGCCTTGCTGAAATCTGTATATACGACGTCAACAGGTGTCCCGTGATCTACGGCGTCTGCTACGTCTGATAAAAAACTCGTAAGATTAGTTGCAGTGGACCGACTTTTATCAAAACCATGTTGTTCATGATTCATGTAATGAACTAAAGAAAAATAAAGGTTGTATAATCGAAGTTAATTGATAAGTACAACTTATAAATATTTTGGTTTAAAGGAAATCATCTATGCATAATGCGCGTTGTACAGACATTATAATAAAAAAATATATGAGTAATTGAATAAAAAATAGAACACAGGTGGCCAAAAATACTTCATAGAAACAAGTCAGTAATATGCAAAATTGTAAAACGCTTAGAGAAACATAACGATTTGCTGATTGGTGTAAGACAAATCGCATGAACCTTAATGTAAGTAGATGCAGTTTCATACACTTCTCTAGAAAAAAAGGTCCCTACTTCAATTCTTACACTATCGGCAATGCTGAAATTCAAGAAACAGATGTAGTGCGTGATCTTGGTGTCTATAATGACAATAAACTTCGCTTTCACACGCACGTTGACAAAGTAGCTTTAAGAAGTTTTAAAGTCTGGGTTTTATTTTACGTCACTGCAGGGCTTTCAGCAAAATTGCCATTTTCAACGCTTAAGTTAGGTCTGGTTTAGAATACTTCAGCACAGTTTAGACTCCCTACTATGAAGTTCATAAAAAACGTCTAGAATCGATCCAAAAACGGTTTCTCTGGCATTTGACATACCAGTGTGGCATGACGAAAAGTTTACTCTCTTACAACTCGCGCTTAAAACACTTTTAAGCTCATTAGTCTAGAAAGTCGCAGAAAGATCCTTGACCACTTACTTCTATACAAAATAGTAAATAGCTATATCGATTGTCCGCACCTATTGAGCCAAATAGAGTTAAAAGTTCCTCTGAAATTGTCTCGGCCTTCCAGATACCTGCCTTTTCATGCTAAAAGGTCTAGAACTAATTTAGGACACTTCTCCACCATCAACAGGATACAATTACAATATAGTCAATTGTCACGCTCATCTACGAATAAAATTGATATGTACTGCACACTGCGCCAATTCAGAGCCGCAGTGCTCGATCTCGTTTCACCTATATAACTACAATTTTTCTGCTTTTTCGCTTTTATACCTAACTCTATCTCTATTTATTGTGCCTTAGTATTTTAAGTCTTCGTATTGCAGTAGCCTGTAATTAAAGTAGCATTAAGAAATTTGTTCCTGAGCTATTGTAATCGCTGTATGTATACTTTATTAGTTGTCCTAAATAAATAAATTACTTTATAAACAATTTAGCTTCTAATTTAATTTGTTAACGCTGTTGATAAGCACATTTCTATAAATATCTTTTACACTCGTTTTAAATAATTACTGTAACCTGAATAAATTTAAACAAAAGTGGCTTCAGTACCAACACAGGACGAACGTTCCTTTATTATTTTTTGTTCTACTACAAAAGTTGTAACTTCAAAGCTTGTATGTATTACCTACCGTTTTCACTATCTATAGAGCAAAAACAAGAAAAATATGTTTATTAAAGGGGACCCTATAAAATTACTAATTTTTTTATTATTTGCTAGACAATCCACCATAATAAAATGTAAATTTTATAATCAATTCTGTGAAAATTACAAGCTTTTCCCTTTAAAGGTCAGACTGACAGACAGCGTAGGCTTAGTAATAGGGAGCCCCCCTTTGGGTATAAAACCCTAAAAAGTATCGGTGGTTATTATTTCGAAATATTTTTGTTTCAATATAATTAGTAAGTATGCCAACTAGCCACTGTTATCACCAACATTTTCTATACGTTTTCCTAGTAGATAAGAGTCTGTTATAAGTAATAATAGAAGCTCGTGTAATCTATTGCGCTGTAGAATAACCTACCAGTATTTTGTATATTATACATACCTACGACTTTTATACCTTACTAGTAGTTGGCACCGGAGCGAAATTTTTCCGTATTAAACCGTAATAATTCACCAGTGATGGGGCGATCTCCGGTGATTCTTCGAAGAGATTCGATGTGAATATTTTTTTTTTTATAAAATTGTTTATTTATTCCCACAAGTTTAATAGGTAACTAAGCTAGTTGACACAAATATCACATTTAATTTGTGGTAAACTGGAGCTCAAACTAGGCTGAGGCCTGTTTTGTTAGACTCCAGTCTCCATTAGACATAGTATGGTCATTCATATCCTTTACTTCCGCTATTATTACTCACTTCTAAATGCATAATGCTTCTTGTCTGGTAAATTTCGTTATATGTGGAAACTAGCACATGTAATGATATTACCAAAAAAAAACAAACCTGCCTTATTTTCTGATCGTCCTTTATTAATCTTGCCCTTCCTATCCAAAGTCCTAGTTCGACTTGCCCATCAAAACCAGCCATTCTTTTACACAAAATTGCCTCCTTAATCCTTTTCAATTACTGATTTTATGTCTCAGTCAGCATGGACCGTACAGAACTGTCAGTTCTGTCATTACTAGATTTCAGTAATGCTTTTAATGCAATGGACTTCGATATTTTATACCGACTTCAAAATAAAGAGGTTCTCAATTCGTCGGAATCTTTTTTTTTTATTTTTGTTACCCGATTTCTCGAAGACGCCTAGACCGGTCGAGAAATTCTGTTTTAATTTAAAAGGTTATACTTTCCAGGTGGTCCCATATTATTATAGTGAATTGTGTGAATTGTGAAAAAAAAAATAATTAATGTTAATTTGGAACTGGTGAAATGCCTTTTATGTTGATGATTATATAACACTTTGTTACGATTCTTCGTATGAATGTTTTAGTGTACAAGAAAAAAAATAGCAATTCGTCACTGAAAAGAAAAAAATAAAAACTTTTTACCAAAAAAAAAACAACCGGCTTCAAAAAGATTCACTAAAAAGGTAAAAATAATTACTAATTTCCAAAAATCTAATCTGAATTACAGTTGGAAGTTGGTGTCTATGTACATATGAAAAAGTTTATAACACACTTTGCTTGCATGACACCAATTACATAATACATAAGTATTTAACTACAAAAGTAAAACTCCGGCATCGATGTTGCACTTCTAGTTTTTTTTTTTAATGATAGCAAAGTGGGCTGTATCCGTACCATGATTTTAAAAAAAAATAATTAAAGAAACCAGAGTATTTTAAAGTTTTGATATAGTACAATGATTGTTCATTATAAAAGAGACCATGCCACAAAGATACGCTTACACGAGTATACAGGTACTATGCGTATATAAATAAGGAAATAAAAATATTTTTACCATTTTTAGTTTTTTTTTCTTCGCTATAATAACGTATTAGATAGGTACAGATTTCCTATAGTCAATTCTTTAGACATGACTTTATAAACAGTATTTAAATCACATTCTAATTTCGCGTTATGTATCTTGCCTGGAATTACTTTTTTATTCTAGTGCATTTATTTAGTTTTTTACTAAAAAACATATTAAGGCGTATGATGTTAGAAAATGACAAATCTAATATTGTAATAAAGTCTAATAAATTACTAATCGGCAGAAAATTGCCCGATTTTCGAGAAATAAGATGTCTGTGCAATTAGGGTGTGGCCCCGCATTCGCATTCTCTGAAGTGTTGAGGCCGCTCGAGGTTGACAGACTTTTTAACTAGTCTTAATAAAATTCTCGATTATTCAAAAACTAAATAAGCTATAGTAATTATGCGGATATATTAGTTTTGATAATTAAATAACCTATTAACCTACATTTTTTTAAAAAAATATAAGTACCTAATACGTTTTTTTGTGTTATATCCCTTGAAAACCGGTGAAACACTAAAATTAGGGTGATTATGCTAGTTCGACGACCACCACTAGTTTGCGACCGCTTTAACGTAAAATTTAAAAATAGTCTAAATGAACCTAGCCAATTATCACCTTTGTTTCAAAACATAAGATCGATCGGTTCCCCTTCCCCCGCGATGTCGTATGTCGACCAATGATTACTTGGTACACCACAGTGAGCCGATATTCTGGAGCCTACATGAACGTTGTACCAAAAGTTAACTAAAATTAGTGAGGCGCAATATTTTTAAACGTAAATACAGCGTGTTTCTGCTTATATTAACATCTAGATATTATGTTTGTGAAATCAAAATATCTTTATAGTTTGCTTGTAACTAGTCTTTATTAATAAAAATGTGTTTTTTTATTAAAATAATGAATGGTCGGTAAACTAGCACCCTGAAATGATGCTTCCCTCAGATTGCGACCGCCCGTTCGGGAACTAGCTGTTTTGGTCTAATCAGTTTTGTTTTTTTTATGTTACTGCATGGTATGGTGTGAAATACTAATTGGTTTATCGTTTCAACAAGTTTTGTGGAATTTAGACGTCAGATTGCGACGATTGCCCGAGAGTCTTTAAATTGCCTGGTTTTATCCACTTCTGCGTCAATATCCTCAATTGATACTATTTCATTATAAGAGATCTCATCCATCTGCAGATCTTTATATTTAATCAGTTTTTTCATGATTATATTTTCGTTGAATGGGGTTGATGATTCACTTAACACAACTGTAGTAAGCGCATCTGCTTTTTATTTCTGAACATGGTGGACGTCGGCTGATACTGTAAATGATCTGCACTGATTTTCAGACCCAGACTGGTCACTGTGTGATTTATTATTACTTTGTGACACTTCTAATTCATCAAACGTCATCAACGATATATTTTTGAGCGATATATATGACCCGCAATTTGGAAAACTTATATCTTCAGGATTTCCTTCAACAGAATGAATACTGATATCAGTAATTATTTAAGTGGTAAGAATGTTAAAGTTTTGTACAGAGAGAGATATGGAACTATGTGGCTCAACGGACTCATGCTCATTGCTAGGAATAACTACATCATAACAGTCCAATACTCGTAAAATACATCGCTCCTCATACATCCACTTTCAGAACGTCCAAGTTTCAGGCATGTTATCAATAAGGGCCTTAGGTGGCCTTATATAAGGGAGCACGACTAGAGGAGGACATATTTTGCAACTTGCTACAAATACAATTAATACGGTGATGTTTCTTTTTCATTGTTTTTCTTTATTATATAAAGAAAAAAATCCGGTCTTAACCCCGTTGAAGATCTTATTTGGATCTTTAACTACATCTATGTGGATGGATGAAGAGCGATGTATTTTACGACTACATTTGCAATAGTTTTAATGCCTGGCTAACTAAAAATAATGTCAAGAAACCCGTTCTACTTTTAATCGACGGCCATAAGTCACATATGACATTATCTTTAAGTCAGTCATCCTCTATGCATTGCCAGCCAATACAACACATATCCTTCAGCCAGGTGACGTGAGTGTTTTTAAACCACTTAAACAAGAGTGGAAAAAAACAGTGAGAAATTGGCAAAAGCGTTATAAAAGGAAATATTAACCAAGTCATAAACATTCACAACAATTGACTTAAATGAAGCAATAATAAACGGGTTCAGAAAATGTGGGTTATATCCCTTAAATGAATCCACGAAATGTGTAAAGGATATTCAACGCAAAGTCAGAATTTCAAATTCAAGTAGGAATACAGTAACTCTCTCGTTAATTCAACAAGACATATCCGAGCGCAAAATAAACGCTGAAGTAATATTAGAAAAAATTCATAAGGCTAAAGAAAAAATTCTTGCAAATCGCCGTTCTAAATCTAAAACACTAGGAACTTCCGCAACTCCCAACCAAAGTGCTAGCATTCTTGTCGAAGAAGTTCTATTGGACTGTTATGATGTAGTAATTCCTGGCAATGAGCATGAGTCCGCTAAGCCACATAGTTCCATATCTCTCTCTGGACAAAACTTTAACATTCTTACCACTGAAATAATTACTGATGCCAGTATTCATTCTGTTGAAGGAAATCCTGAAAATATAAGTTTTCATGATTGCGGGTCATATATATCGCTCAACAATATATCGTTGATGATGTTTGGTGAATTAGAAGTGTCACAAAATAATGAAATAGTATTAATTGAGGATATTGACGCAGAAGTGGATAAACCAGGCAATTTAAGAACTCTCAGGCAGATGAGAAGACTGTTAAAATTCAGCACTAGTTATCTTTTGATGACGCCTTTGAGAAACATTTTTTTACTCTGATCTACAAATTCCAAGTATAAATAAAAGAAATAGATCTAAGTTACCTAGTGCTCTTTCTTCGAGTGCATGGAGATAGTGTTACATCAAGAAAGATGAAGACAAAGAAAACAAATTAAACGAAGAAAGACGCAGTAAGCAATTAAGATAAGATAAAAAAGAAAGAAAAAGTAAAGAAAAACAAAGCAAAGTATTAAAGAGAAAGAAAGTTACTTTATATGCTTATCAAATCATTGCAATACAAAATTGTAAATTGTAGTGAATGTTCCTAAGATTTGGTTAGCGAAGTAGAGGACGACTTAGAAAAAAACATTGGATATGATCATTGTGAGAGATGGTTTAATTTGAAATGTACATATTTAAAAATTATCCATATGCAAAAGCGGCACAATCCGAATATGTCTGCCCATATTGTAAGTAATTGATATTTATCAATCTCTTGCGTTTTACTTTTGACCTTTAATCAATGCATTAAGGCCCCATTTTCAGTGGCTTCAAAGTGGTCGAAAAATGACGAAAAATATGGGCGCAAACTGGCTGTAGGTGTGCGAGAACTAAGAAAAACTGCATTTTAAGATTATTAACCCTTTTTTTATTAATAGTATAAAAACTGTAATGAGATTTCGTTAATTTAAAGTATACTGTATAACAAATTATTTATGATTTCACAAAAAAAGACTAGCTATGGAAAATATAAGTTTAAAAATACAAGTCCACTAACTGGTCGTGAACTAACCTATTCACCCTACACTGTCACTTCATATAAATCGAGTCATATTATTTTCAATTATCACTATTCATGTATTATTTATCATTAATTATACTTTGATCACAACATCATAACGATTTTTATTACATTTTTAACTCTTAATTAACTATGAATATTTTATTTACGACAGTAGCCGATTATTACGGACCGCCATTACGCCATACTAGTTCGCATTCACAAACTATTTTTTTTATAATTTTTATACCGGAAAGATTAACCAATCAAATATCACATTGTAACCTGCGCTTTGTCAAGATTCTGTCTTTTGACATTTTGACCGGTGCAGCACGCACCGGCGACACTTTATCATAAAGTCGTTAAAAGGTCCATCTAACCTAAAAGCCATGATGAGATTACGTATTTGGCTGTTAAAATAGGAGAATTTAATGGGCTTTTATAAAATACCTTTATTCCAGCCAGGTGTCTAGGTTAACAAACAGGAAAAATTGGGAAATTGAACTTTGGCAAATCCTAAAATTTACATTGGCAACTCGGAATCGTTTTTTTTTGCAACAAATTCTTGCGTCATCATAATGAATAAATTAAACAACCATCCAAATTTTTGCACAGGGATAGTTGAAGGATGTAAAAAATAGGATATATAAATAGGATCGAAAATAGAGGTAGGACACAGCAAGTACTCACTCGAACAAGCCGCCCGAACAATGAAAGCGGGGCATAGCGAGTACTTGCTCAAATGAGCAGCCTGAACTGGAGAAGTACCTCCACCTTACAGAAAATCGCGGCCATAATAACACTAACATCGAGAAGTGCTGTGTTCCTAGCGGTGAGTAAGGTTGCCAGAGCTCTTTGAGGATTCGCTGCGCGGACAGCGGAGGACCGGCGGTGCTTGTTGCTATAATTGCTCGGCGTAGACGCGGCGTGCTGGTACGGCGGTCAGGGAGACCTGATGAAACGGCTGGCCGCTGGCCGGCGGCAGGTTGAACGGGTTCCCGAACCCAGAAATCACTTAATGTGCACCCTGGGAGGCTGATCCGCCTACCTGTGTAAAGTCTCTGAAGTAGTAGTCGCGCCGGAGAAGGAGACCTGAGTGGACCCAGCTACTACAACAGAGGGGGATTAGAGGCCCTTCCGCCCGCCGTGCCAGCAACCGTATTATCTGTGCCGAGCTTCGACAGTTCTTGTACCGCACATTTTGTTCTCTAAGCTGGCTGTGCACTGAATCCTAATTTTCAGTATGAGTCACTTCTTTTAAAAAAAAATGGCAAAAGGTACAAAAAAGAAAAGAGTATTTTCAGCGGCCGCTCCATCCACATTTAATGTAACCTTTTGGAACGTAAGGGTTATTCACGCAAATCTTAACGCAGTCCACCTCCATCTGGAGTCTGCGCAGCCGACTATTCTTTTTCTTACGGAAACGCAGTTATCCTGCCCGGCCGAAACAGCATACCTTCATTATCTCGGCTACAAACTAGAGCACAATTTTGTGTCGTGCCGGTGTATGAATGTTCGTCCGGGAGGATATCTGCTGTCACCTGTCGATATATTGTGGGTGCGCGTAGATCACGGTGGCCAGACTCGTATCTATGCGTGCCTATACAGGTCTCATAGCGGTGACACGGACGTAATTCGAATCTTCACGCACCTGAGTTTGACGACTGACAAAGTTCTAGAGCAATATCCCACAGCAGAACTTATTTTGGGAGACTTCAACGCCCACCATCGTGAGTGGCTCAGTTCTTGAACCAATAGCTACGCAGGGATATCTGCTCATGAATGTGCTCTGACCTATGCATTTTCTCAGCTGGTACTTTCTCCAACGAGAATACCAGATATAGTGGACCATACGAGCTCCTTACTGGATCTTCTGCTGACTACACGTCCGGACGGATATTCCGTCTCAGTGGATGAGCCTAAAGCTCCTCAGACCACTGTCTGGTTCGGACTCAAGTGCCATGCACACAACCCGATCCATCTGGGCCAACTTATCGGCGTCGGCAGACTGGGATGGATTGCGCAAATTTTATACATCGTACCCGTGGAGGCAGATCTGCTTTAGCTCAGAAGATTCTGACGTCTGCGCAGCCGCAGTCACTGAAACAATCCTCGCTGATATGGAATGTTATATTCCTAACCCGCGAGTAGCTGCCAGTGTCAAAAAACGACCGTGGTTAAAAGGTCTTGCAAAGAAGCTAAAATTCTTAAGCAAACTGCATATGAGGCTTGGCACGGCTTGGAAGGGGAAGGGAGGAACTAGGGTTGAATTGGACCAAGTTTACCCGTCCGCAGTCAGAAACCTTGGACAGTGTGGTCTCGACTTGAGTCACAAGTTTTCCGCGGTTTTCCTCCACAACGGAACGAGGGATGTGTGCACGACCCGTGTTATAAGCGTCTCCAGTACTGTCATCTGCATAGCAATGCATGTTGTTAATGTCCAACATGTCATTGATATGCAGTAGAAACAGCGTAGGAGACAGCACAGAGCCTTAGGTCAGGGACCTTATTGGGAACCGTCTCGAACTATTATATACTCCGGAATTCAAGAAAAAAATTTATGCAAGTACTTTCACGGGTTTCGAGAGGTAAGTAAGACTTTCATACATTTTTCTCTCGAATTCCAGAGTCCAAACAGCTCAAGACTGTTCCCAACAAACTCCCAGACCGGTCAGCGGTCCTTAAACCGCCTTCCTGTAAAATCTTAGTTCCGCTTCTCTTGCTTCACGCGGGGATGAAATACTTACAATACCTGACCCTAATCTCTCCACTTGATTCCATTCTTATACAGCAACTCTGTATAAGAATGGAATCAAGTGGAGAGATTAGGGTCAGGTATTGTAACTCTGTATAAGAATGGAATCAAGTGGAGAGATTAGGGTCAGGTATTGTAAGTATTTCATCCCCGCGTGAAGCAAGAGAAGCGGAACTAAGATTACTAAGAAACCATCCCTTTCCGACATCGCCGCGCCGCCGCCGGTGCAGTTAGTTTTTATAGTAATTTTTAAGAACTTTTATTTAGATCCCCTGTGCCGTTGTCTGTAATCAAATCTTGTAAGTTAATTTTTTTTTACCCACTTCTCGGTGTTAGATTAAGTTGAAATTTTGCATACATTAATTTTATTTTTACGCATATTCTTGTTGTCTTCTTCGCACGCAACACTTTTCACAGTTGTAGAACCAATGACCTTCTATTGATAAGAACCGATAATTATAAATTTCTCACTGAACCTAATAGTCCCAGCACTTAGTTTATCTGTTTCTCTCAGCCAAGATTTTTACGCAAAAAGATAACATTGTTGCAACCAGCCTTAAAAAAAAAATTGCGTAGTATTGAATTTATTTTTAAATGCGTTACACACATTATGATGATTTCAAAATTTAAAGACACTAGTAAAAAGTAATTTAAAACATTAAAAAAACCCGACTGCGGATTAAAAAAATAAAAGGATATCTTAACTGAAAGGCAAAAAAGAAAATTAACGTCAAAAATCCGCTATTTTGATTTTCAATATTTTTAATATAGCCTATGACACTCTAGTGTGTGGTTTTGAGGTTTGTGGTTAGATTCGTCTTAAAATCTAACCACAAATTATTTATTAAAATCGGTTTAGCCGTTTCGTAGTTACGAGGGAATATAGAGTCCCACATACATACAGGTCAAACACATATATCCTCCTTTTGGGCATTTCCGCAGTCTGGCAAATGGAAGATCCATCTAATTATGAAACTGACATTCGACAGCAGAACAGAATGTGTCGTTGTTTTGAGTCATAAAAAAATACCCTATGATTCATCGATAAAATACTGATATCTCCCTCAATCACAGGGTTGTATCTATCCTATTAATTGGATTTAGATATAAAGCTTTCATTTGCCATATGACTCACCACTCATGCCAATGAGTGTTTACTGCATGACTCAACGGTCTTATTTCGGTAATTTCTAATGTAACACATAGAATTGACGAAAGTACTGTTCTGCTGGGCGATTTTATATCTCCAATACAAATCGTTTTAAAAACAATTGCCTTATCATTACCGCTCAAGGTCTTGAATGCTACACAACACCTACGACCCCGGTAATGGTGATGGTAATAGATTCGACAACGATAACCAATCGATAACGAGAATATACGAGTTAAACAATCGCCCAGCTGATTATTTTTGCCTTGGCTGAACGTAGACACCTTGCAGAATTCCATTTAAATCACATATGCTGTGTCTTAACAACAATAATATTTAAATCCGAAAACCTATATATATGTATGATAAACTTGAGCGTCTTCAAAATGTATGCATAAGATTTATATTTGGTCTGCGAAACATATCCGAATTTCGAACAAAGCTTATTCATGTCCTATTTCTTCGTTATAGTGTCCTGTTCAATCCAAGAACACGACTAACAGAATGTTTCGAGTGCATTAGTTCTCCTTTTCTATGTAATTCTACAAACCTGCTGTTAAAAACTCCAAAGCCATATCCATATATATTATTGATTATTTATCTCTGTATGAATATGTATGTAAATATTTATGTGTATCTATATTAGTTTATATATATTTATATATTTTCTTAAATAATTATTTATTTATGTATAGTATTATGTAATTGTATCTAATATTATCTTAAATATATATTTTGTATTTAATATTATCTTTTTACATAAATTTTGTTAAAGATGATTGATTATAATTATAATCTAATCATTTTTAATGCACACATTTCCTTTTATTATGATTTTATTTTAAATCTTTCACCCAAAGGTTATCTGGGAGAGATCGCTTCATAGCGATAAGATCGCCATTTGTATTTTTGTTTTGTTATACTATGTGCAATAAAGTATATTATTATTATATGGCGCTAAAAACCATTTGTTTCATCACAAAGAGGTCAAGGGCATGCGCGTATACAGAGGGGGGGATTTGGGTGTCGTATCCCCCCCCACACGAAATCTTTGAAATTTCAAATATCAGATGCACTTTTTCGGCGCATTCGAACCTTGCCGCCGCGCCACCGTTGTTGTCGCCCCGGACTGACTCGGACAGACAAGGATCTGTGTACTAAACTACTACTTTGCTTATGCCGAAACACCGTGTCGCGATCGGCTCGTGTCGCCGAACGTACATGTGCCGCACGCAAGCCTCGCGTTGTCGGCAAGGTTGCCAGATGAACTAAATAGCAAACAAAGGAAATCTAATTTTCTACGGTGATAGTACCTAATTATACTTACCTTAACGGATCCTAAACTACATTGAATCAAAACACTAGATTCAAACAATAATACTGATTTGTATTATTTTTACGCCATTTTACTTACCTTAGAAGCAAAATATTAATGATACCTTTGCATTTTAGGCTAATTGTAATGAGTGCATTAAAAAAACAGAGTTTAATGCAGAACTGTTAGTTTTTTTACTTAGCAAGAATTAAATAAGATTGATTTTAACTTACAAATGGGTAAAATGAAAACAAAACCACTACTATTTCGGTATTTTAGTCATAACGAACACCGAACAAGGGAGTGCAATATCAAATACCTGGCAACACTGGTTGTCGGCCGAGCGAGTCAGGGGGTTAAGTGCGAATTTAAACAATGGCGACGTGTTTTTACTTGTTTACTTTTTAAAATAAGTCTGGTAGGATTCGACGACTTTCAGCAGTGTTATGAAGACCTGTGAAAAATTATGCATTGAAGACATATAGAGAATGAACTCAAAACAATGAGCAAGTAACGGTGAGCAAAGTTGTGAAAATTCAATTAACGCTCCGACAAATTAAGTTTTTTGGCGCCATTATTGGCGTGATGGCATGTTTATGTCAGGCTAAATGGATCTCATTTCCAATAGACTTTCAGAGCTTGGAAAAAAAGGAAAAAAAGCGAGCGAGTCAGTCATTCATTTGGTTATTTAAGGAACACAATGTTGAACCAACGTCTTACGGGGTTGGCGCTACAGAGTATTCATAATTGATTGACCTATACCTATCAGAATCGAAAAATTTCGCGCTCGCTACGCTCACGTTAATGTTGAAGTTCGGTGTCCTAATGTGCGCCGTAAAATATAAAAAAAACCTGTCTATTATACTTGGCAACTAGCCTTAGGCTTGCACTGTTCATCCCCCCCCCCCCCCCCCCGAATATAAATCCTGGCTACGCGCCTGGTCAAGGGTACCAATACCTTAGTACTTATCAATCGTAATGAATTTTTCGTCACATTCACTCGTAAAGTGTATCCGATTTTGCGCAGGCAAAGCGGGTTCTAAAACCTTTATTAGGTACTTCCACGGGCATTTACTTTGTAAAATTTAGTCTCCACTAGGCAAAGCAGGCGTTCATAGAACCCAGGGGCGAACCTGGCAAAAAGGTATTAAACTGGCTTCAAAATAACTCTCTAACTCTAAACATTTCTAAAACTAATTTAAATTTGGTTTTACAAAAGGTGTTATTTCTATAGAGCATAACTTTAAAATTAAAATTCACAAGTGCTCAAATTTTGAAAAATGCAACTGTCCAGACTTCAAGTAATCGGAAACTATAAAATATCTCGGTGTTTTACTGGACGAAACGTTATCCTGGAAACCTCAAATTGATATACTGGCTCAGAGAACTCGTAAATTAATTTATGTATTCAAATCCTTACGACATGTTGCAGACTTTAAGTTGTTGAAAACTGCCTATTATGCTCTGGGACAGTCTATCTTGCCAAACTGTATAACATCATAGGGTGGGACTCGAAAGACGCACCTAATAAAGTTAGAACGTGCACAGCGTGCCCTTTTAAAAGTGATGTCTTTCAAGCCTTTTCGTTATCCTACTTCTGAACTATACCTTAATTGTGATATACTTTCAGTTAGGCAGTTATTTTTATAAGAGATACCATAATTCTGCAACACATAAAACTTCCTTACAACTCGGTGCTATCAACCTCGCGTCGTAATGATAAAGTATGCCAAATTCCATTATCTAGAACTTCTTTTATACGAAAATTCCAATGTTACCTCGGCCCAATGCTTTACAATAAACTTAACAAAGTTATTAATATTTATCATCTCAATTATTTTAACTGCAAAACGATCCTGAAAAAATGGCTGAAAACTAAAAACTACCACGAAATCGAAAATCTGTTTACGATATTAAAGTGCCCGACAAATATGTGCAAAACAAAAAAACTAAAAAAAAAAACTAAAAACAAAAAAAACCACTCACACACACACACACACACACACACACACACACACACACACACACACACCCACACACACACACACACACACACACACACACACACACACACACACACATACACACACACACACACACACACACACACACACACACCACACACATACTAGAATGCTATTTGTATTTAATTATAATAATCTTATATTATTTGCTATTAATTCATTATTTCGTAATAAATATTCTTAGGTTCTTAGTTTTAGTGGTAACGTACATAATTAGCTACTTTACTAATCGGCAACCTATTGCATAGAACGAGTTACAAGTACAAGTCACCAATACCATTAGGCATTACCCTCCAATATTATTTTACCTTACATTACTTTTACTGGTAACTAACAAGGTCATTTTAAATGTTATATCATCCGTAATGTTTCAATATCAATTTCATGTTATGTAATATTTTGTATTTTTGTCGTTACTTCTGTCGTAACTTTTGTCATGGGTCATTTACACTGGAAGAGACTAGCATCTAAAATTCAGGCTAGGCCTAGTTTAGTTGCTAGTGGCCCACAAAATATGTTACATTACTATTTACCTGATAAGTATTCTTAATGTAAACAATGTACTTTTTTGAGAATTAAACGAATTTTTTATGAACCCTTTCTTTTACTGTTGTTTTCTATTCAATTTAACTCGTGTTTTGGCTCGGTTTATTTTAGTTTCGGTGTGTTTATTTATTTTTTCACCTTATATTTTATTTATTTTTTCGCAAATGTAAAGAAAAATGAAAAAAATTGTGTGCTACAGAATAACAAACTCGAGTCATACCAACCTACTCTGCTTCTTCCAAGCGTTTTATCCTTGTGGCTCAATTGGTACTGGTATAAAGGCTGCCTTGTGTGCAAAAGCGGCGGGTTCGATACATTTACCTATGTTATGAACATAAATTTGTGTTAATCTTGAGTCTTGAGATGTACTTCAAAAAAGTATACGAGGCGCTGCATGAGATGCTGGTCATGGTCATTATTTATTTATTTTGCGCATAGGTAAATTAGGAATAGTACATTACTGCGAAAGTAAGTAGAGAGGATAAGTGAGAGTACCGTAGGTAGTGCCGTCAATAATACGCATCCAGCAATGACTTTACGGCCGAGACTTGTATTTAGCTTTACTCAAAAACGCAGGAAAAAGAAAACAGACATATAATAGAATATTGGTTTGATAAAAGAAAAAAATTAAAAATTAAAAATGTCGAAGTTTATTTTATATTTAATGTTATGTTATTCATATTTGGGAAATTATTAAATTTCATTTAATTAAATTGAACATAATAAAATAAGATGAAAAACTTATGAGTTCCCGCGGCGTCTGTGGCAACGGGGTCGATCATCACTGGCCACTTCGATATTTGAAAAAATCAAAAAAAATCTTTTAGGTACTTTGTGCGCGAGTGTGTGAACAGGCGATGCAAAATAATCGTAAATGAAATTACTGCCGCTTTATCTGACCTGAAAAGTGTTTTACACCTCAACAGCACGAAAAGGATAGTTTAGCTGTCCAAATTCAGTGTAGTCCATTGAAATGTTACAATTTAAGGACCGAATATTGCATTTGTTAGAGGACGCAATTTTATTTTTGGGACATGGGTGGGGGGTCAATAGAAGCTTAATCTCAAGTTTGAGGGAGCGCTGTAACAATGTTTTAAATGAATGAAATTAAAAAAAATTACAAACAAAAATTTACCTCAAAAGAACATCTACAAGATTGGTCCAAGGTAATTTTTTTGTAAAATGTATTAAAAAAAGTTATAGAGCAAAAAAAAAATTTTATAAAAATTTTCTCACTTTTTTGCTTATTTCTTTAATTTTTAATTTAAGGCAAAAAGTTATATAAACATATTTTTAGGCAAAACAATTTGCTACAAATTATGTCTTACGAATTTTTTGTAAGACGCATAGTTTCCGAGATATCGCGAAAAAGTGTTTTCACCCATTTTTCCAAGATGGCGGGCGGATGACAAGGGTGGCGACCCCTCAAACTTGTGGTTAAGCTTCTATTGACGCCCACACATGTCCCAAAATTAAATTGCGTCCTCTAACAAATGCAAAGCTCATGTAACATTTCAATGGACTATCGAGCAAAATCGAATTTTTCTCACTAGTGAGGCAAAGTAATTCACTGTTTGAACATTGACTTTTTAATTAACCTGATGATGAAATAAGTGATATTGTTATTGTATTGCACCTCCACTTGGAGCTAATTAGATACATATTTGTCTTTATGCGTTGTTCTTTGTGACTTTTCGGTAATATATTAGGGAATTTTAAACACTGGTATCACTATGAAGTGATAAAACGGCCACGCGAACATTGATATACAACCATTGAGTGTTAATGTAGTGGTTGCTTTTCCTTCCTATTACAAATTAAATTACTGTTGTGTCGACCATCTATAAATTTCGAAGTTTGGAGTCAAAAATAATTGCTGAGTTAATTTGTTTAATGTTAATGCTTCTATATTCTGTAACGCGCGATAGTATTGTAATAAATAGTTCAATATCACTTGCGCTTGCATTTTTATTGATATTCTAGTAGTATATTAATGGTGTTTTTTGCATACCCCTCATTAATTCATTAATATTTAGGTAAATAAATAATAAATTAATTAGCAAATATTTTTAAGACTTTCATATATAACTGAATAGAGTTGCGGTTCCTCATATACAACCAATTTACAACATCTCGCAGCCATAATAAATTTTAGGTCCTGTAAAGATATCACAGTGAAGCGATATGTGACTTTTTAGTGATAAATAGGAAATAACAAAGTTGTTATGTAACTAGTGATATCTAAGCTTTGTAAATACGTTTTTACAACTTTTGAGTGTTAATTAAGGTCCAATTAGGACGATTTTAGAGCAGTTGTTAACGGGTGCGGCTTTAACGCAAATTTGTTGTAAATTCATTATAACGGGAGCTGCTGTATCACGGTTTAGCAGTGATAGTGACTATTTTAACACCAGTGTTATATAAGTTATTTAGGAGTCATAATAGTATGGATCCGCTTCATAAAGGTGCCATTAAAGCCTTATATACAACATAGTAGCTCGATAACGACTGTTGTGAGTGCCTATTTACAGCAGTGCTATAGGCGTTATACAAAGTGGCAGAGTAAACGTTTATGTGATAGGTTAATGTCACAATTTTGCTGTAAAGCCTTATACAGCTAAAATGCCACAATTTTGCTGTAAAGCCTTATACAGCTAAAATGCTTTAAGAAATACGTATATATGACCACCAGTCACAAGTGTTACTTCTATATGACTTTAATATCACTCTTTTGTGTTATAACATTTTCTTTTTGATCGCATTTTTGTTAGTTGGGTGGTCAGAAACAAATACATAACCTTGTTCATTTTAATTTAGATTTGAGTGTTTATAAACTATTAGTATTATTAAAAGTTTATACAGCTACCTTAAAAAATATCATACGTTGTATTAATAGCAATGGCAGGGGTTATAGTAGGTACAATCCCGAACGCAACCTCAATTTAAAAAAAAACAAAGTAAAATGGCGGCAAGCCAGTTTTTTGAACATTAGATTGTTTATTTAATTGATAATTCTGTTTTGTTTGAGCGTAAGTCATGTTTTACTATAATCCCAGTCGCAATCCCAGGTGATTTTTCTAATTAAGTATATAAGTTCCGTGCAAACTTCTTGTCGGCTTTCCTTGTACTTACTTATAAACCCGATTGTGTTGAATCAGCGTTGTTAGGAGCGTAACATAAGGACAGATTCCACAACTTGAGCATCCTTATTGCTTTGTGATGAAATTTAGACCTCAGTCAAACATTACTTTTTCAATGCTGATTCAATACAATCGGGTTCGGAAGTACAACGAGGTAGATATATCCTTTATGTTTAGCTTATATTATAAAGAAGTAAAGTTTCTTACTTTAGATGTGTAAGATAATATCTGAAACTAATCAACCTATTTCACAAAAACATTACAATTAAACCAGCACACATCTAAAAAAAACATTTATTTTTGATGTAGAGAATGCACAGATATTTGTGAAATTCACCAATTCAAGCTAGGAATTCGCCTCAAGAATTCTGAGGAAAGGCCAGTGTCCCCAGTTACCACATACAAATATATATCTAAATGGTATCGCTTTAGAATTACGTGTGTATATTTGTATGTAAGCGAAGAGTAGTTCGTAGTTGAGATTCCTGACAGTGCTCATGGTAACATGATCATGCGTTTGCAAATAGCAAAGATGTAAAGGCAATGTTAGACCGCAGACCTCCCTTGGGCGCACAGCTCACATGTGGCAGCCACTTGTGGGCATGAGCTAAAAAGTAAGGTATTGTGACATTTTACAACAATCCTCGTTATTATGTCCAACTACGTTTCGTTTAAAGATTATAGCAATTTCTTGAAATAGGGATTTAATTTACAAACTTAGTTATACTTATTTTATTTCCTTATTAATAATGATTAAACACAAGTAAAATGTTGCTTCAAACATTTTGTAGTCACTGAAACCTTTTTTAATAAATCGAAAGAGGCATATTAGAGCAGGCGTTTTTAAAAACGCTCTAAAACTGTGCAACGGAACGTACCTCGTAGCGTAACCGGTTCACAATTTATTTATTTATTTAAACATTTGTAAACTAACAGGTTTGCCCCAAAACGTTTACAAACAAGTTAAAAATACTAATTACTTATATACAATTAAACATTAAATGGTTACAGTGGATAGCATATATGACATTCAGTATTCATTATAATAATTTAAAAGTTAACAATTCAATAATAATAATTTACAGAACAATAATAACACATAAATTCACTAATTCCATAATGTCAGTGATATAATAGTTTAATAAGTCAATAATTATAAGGAGAATAATTTAACATTTTAGTAATACAAAATAATACTAATAACAGGATTATTCAATAAGCCATAATGTCAGTATTAGAATTTATGAGTCAACAATTAGAGAAAGATTTAGATTTATAATAAGTTAATAATAATAATGTCATAATTACACATTAATAAAACAATCTAATGACTAATCTTCATAGACCTTAATTATCCGGGAAAAATGTAATGTGGACATGGGCTGCAGATATGATTCGCTGTACATTATTTGAGAAAAAATCTATATCTTGTGTGGATATTAATGAGTTTAGGAGCGTGAGAGTGCGCCACGTGGGTGCGTTCCTAGCGGCGTAGGTGTGCGTGCCTGGCAGAGATAATAAAGGTCGCCTGCGACGCGGGCCAGACTCTCCTCCTGCTCCAGGGGTTGCTCTATTAGGAGCGTACAGGTTGATATTCGATAGTGTAGATGGGTTGTCTACTTGATTGTTGAGTAAAAGGTAAAAGTGTACAACTGCCTTTACCCTCCGACGTAACTGCAGAGTGTCGAGACCCATCATGCCAGTGACAAAAAGCGATGAATATAAATGTGGATAATAGCCATATTTCTTTTTGTACAAGTAACGACAGAACTTTTTATGCACTTTTTCTATCAGAGTTGTATATTTGGTTTCACCTGGGTCCCAAATAAGGGCATTGTATTCCAAGCGGCTACGAACGTAGGCATTATATAACATAATAGCCGGTGTGTAATCTTGGAACTTGCATGTTTGGCGCATGATAAAGCCTAGCGTTTTATTTGCTGTTTTTGTGACAGTCATAATGTGCTCTCTAAAGACGAGACGGGGATCGAACGTCACACCCAAGTCGCGCGTTTCGTTGACTCTCAATAAAGCCGTCTTTGAAAGGAAATAAGTATAAGTTATGGGAATCCGAGACCTGGTGTATGTCATGATTTTGCACTTTTGGACATTAAAATTAAGAACGTTATTGACACTCCATTCCTCCAATTTTAGAATGTCGCTTTGTAAAGCTGCGCAGTCAGCTACCGATCCAACACCCATGTATAACTTAAGATCATTGGCAAACATTAGGGCACCTCGTGTTTTAAATGACTTGTGGTAGGTCATTGATCATGACAAAAAAAAGAACGGGACCCATGAACTACCTTGGCTTATTCCGTATCTAGTATAGTAGGGTTGGGATTTATATCCGGATAGTTGAACGTATTGCTTACGACCATTAGAGAGTAAGCAAAAAATCTTAATAATTTTGGTGTAAAACCTATCGCTGAGAGTTTGCTTAGCAGAACGTCGTTATCCACCTTGTCGAAAGCTTTTTGGAAGTCGTAGTAGGCCGTATCCACTTGCCGTCCTAAGTCCATTTCAGTGTGTGTATAATCTACAAAATTTAAGTGATTAGTTGCAGTTGATCGACCCGTTCGAAATCCGTGTTGTGCATTAGATAAACGCACCTTAATTTCAGAGCTGATATGGTGAGCCATTATGGTTTCAAAAACCTTAGCAAATACAGAGGGTACAGCGATAGGTCTGTGCTCGTCTACTTGATGCCTTAATGAACTTTTAGGTACAGGTGTGACTCTAGATGTCTTCCAGCAGGTTGGATAAGTATCAGTTGCGATCGAAAGGTTGTAGATATGGATTAATGGTTTTTCTAGTACGGATACGAAATCCTTGAAAAGAAATGGAGGTATATCGTCGGGACCCGGCGATGATTACGGACTTAGCCGCTTTACTGCCCATCTAAGTTCTTTAAGGCTTACCGTGACCTTGGAGACTCGGAATGAACCCGCGTGTCACCCGTGCGCGGATAGGTGTTTGTGAGGTCTAGTGATGGAACGGAATTCAGAAATACAGAGGCAAAGTGTTCAGCAAATGCATCAGCAGCACTTTGCTTCGATACGGTTCTATCTTTATAGCAGTATACGTTGTTACTTTGTTTACTGTTTTGTTGATCCTTAATATATGACCAGACTTTGATTTTATTAAGTATATTGATGTTATGAATTGAAAGTATGGATGATTAGATGTTAAATTTTATTTTTAGTTAAAATAACCACAAATATGTTTTTACGAGAGGCCTTGGAAGCACTACATGGTGGAAATCTTTCTGATCTGAAATTATCTTCTGATGACAAAGAAATGGTTGCCGATGTCATAACCCAAAACCAAAGACAGGTTTGCCCCCCTGACTTTGATGATGATGAAGGGCCTAGCGATCCGTATAGCGGAGTGCCTACTCTGCAGATACAACTCCATGACAGTTCCAGAAAAATGGTGGAAGATCAACCAGAAATATCTTTCTCAAATAAAGGCCTGTTTCAAAATCTTTGCTCTGCCAAAGCAGATGATCAGGTAGAGACTCAGAATTTTAAAAAACAGTATCCCATCAGATTGATTTATACCAATAGTTGTTGATGTCCAGCCGTAAAGGTTGGCCAAGTACCAGTAGCCCAACCCCACAATTTATACTAGAAAGACCAGGCGAGATTTTCAGTTTTTTTTATTTATTTTTTTCATAGCCCCTTTTACTTATTTAGTTCAGTCTGAGAATATTTATGACATTTATAGGATGAAAAAAAAAAACAGTAATTTTCAGCGCAAAAACAACCTTTACGCAGACAAAAGCCTAGAAGTCACTGAAGTCAGTTTTTAAAATTCTTAGTAATACTGGTAGAACGGAGCCGACTGATTCAATCAAGTGACACCTGGTTTGCTGGAAATGGTTGTGCGGTTCGTGAAATACTAGTATGCTGAAAAAACATTGATACATAACAGTCGATTTCATGCCTACATTACATACCTATGGATTCCAGGTTGAAAATCAAGATTGAGGTGTTTCACTGTTTTTGAAATATTTTTTTTATGAGAATTCCAATATTTTGTAGGTGAATTCAAACCGTTAAAACCTTTTTTTTTCTTTAAGAACTTCACACGACGAAGTCGCAGATGTAAGCTAGTCTTTTATATTAGTAAAGAGTACTTACTATAACATTCTAATGAGGTAGAATATGATGTAAATAAATCAAACGATGTTATTGTATGTAGTTATGTATTTATTATTATTATTATTTATTTAACTCATACAGTTCATTTTATAAAACTATATGACGTAAGTACAATTTATAAATTTTTATGCACTAAGGCGGACCTATCGCATGATGCGATTTCTTCCTTAGGGTGTTTCAGAGAGTTGATAAATTTCACATTTATGTAGGTAGAGTACAAACACAATTTAATAATACTAGTTTTATAGATAAACTAATATAAAAATACACATATACAAATAATAAATATAAATAAAGACATCATATACATACATATACATAAACACAATAAATACGTTAGCATATTTATACACAGTTATGAACAGAATAAGAATAAACATATATATCTTTATGAGTACAACTTCATCAATTATAAATATATGAGTAACAGTTTTGCAATGATTGAAGAAAAAAGGATTTCAGTTTAGTTTTAAAAATAGTAATTGATGGTGACAAACGAATATCAGAAGGTAGGTTGTTCCACAGTAAAGTTGCTTTCACAGCAAATGATTTACCGTAGAATGTAGTAAAGTGAGAGGGTACAGTTCTTTCTACCTTTGATCTTGACATACTTTGCAACGGATTATATTTGTAGTTAAAGAACTTTTGTAAGTAATGGGGTGCAGATGGATTGTTAAGGACGTTATACAGAAGGGTAAGAATGTGAGTATTCCTGCGAATTCGAATTGGGAGTCACTTAAGTTGAGTACGAAACTCAGAAAAATGATCATATTTACGCAATCCGAAAATAAATCGGATGCAAAGATTTTGGAGACGGCAAGTTTGTTGAGTAGCTCCTCGTTGAGGTCAACTTAGCTTACGTCTGCGTAATCAATGAGAGGAAGCAGTAGTGACTGCGCAGCATAACCTTAGTTTGGAATGGTAGAAAGTTTTGCAAACGTTTCAGTGAGTGTAACGAAGCAAATATTTTTTTACTTAGTGCGTTTACCTGTGGGCGCCATGACAACGTGTTATCTATTAGTAGCCCGAGGTTTTTGACTTTTTCAAGAAAAGGAATTGGTACACCATTGTAAGTAATATGAGGTACTATATTTATGTCCAGGTTTACCAGCTGACGTTTACTGCCTTCAATTATTGCCTGAGATTTACTACGGTTAAGAAGAAGCCCAAAGGACTTTGCCCAGTCGGATATGATTTCGAGGTTCTAATTAATCGTAGAGACAGCATTCTGAATTTGGTCTACTGTTGAACCTGTATATAACTGGAGATCATTGGCGTATAAATGAAACTGTGTAGTTAATCGATTCGTCAGGGAATTGATAAAAAGTGAGAACAACAAAGGTGACAAAACTCCACCTTGCGGAACTCCGGCAGGTACAACACACCAGTCCAAGCATCCAGCATCAGTACGTACTTTTCAGCATTGTTGCCGACCTTTTAAATAAGATTCAAACCACATGGCAACTGCTGGAGAAATGTTGAGTGAACGTAGTATGCAGAGCAGAATATCAAAGTCAACAGTATTGAATGCATTGCTGAAGTCGAGCAGAGTTAACACAGTAATGTGTTGACTCTCCATATTCTGTCTAATGACGACTGTTATTTTCAACAACGCACTGACAGTGCTATGGCCTGGACGAAAACCTGATTGGAAAGGGCTTAAAAGGTTGTTTGAAAGAAGAATTGACTAAATTGTTCATGAACTAGACGTTCAATCACTTTGGAAAGTAAGGGTAGAATAGATATAGGACGGTAATGGCTAAGTATAGAAGGATTAGAAATTTTAGGTAGAGGGATGACAAAAGCTTTCTTCCAACTATCAGGAAAACGACTAGATAGAAGGGAGAGATTTAAGATATTGGTAATATAAGGCAGGATTATATCAATTACAGGAAGGATCATCATCAGGCTTACGCTGTCGCTACCAGTTGCTTTACTACCCAACCCGCATACTACGCGCTTAACATCACAGCCAGTAACCATTTTGAAATTAAACTTATTAAAGTCAGGACATGGCAGACCAGAGACATGAGCTAAAGTTATATTTTTGGTTGTCTCGTCTATTGTAAGATGTGGAGACGAAAAATTTTTATTAAGTGAGTTGAGATCATAATTGATTGAAACGTGGTCTGAAGATTTTTCAATGCCCAATGACTTGAGAAATCTCCATATATAAGAGGAATCACACTTATTAATAACAGTAAATGTACCGACGTTTCGCGTCTCTACACAGCCTATTACACTGATTTCTCAGTTTTTTATACAGGTCCAAGTTGCAGTCAGTCGGATTACGTTTATATTTGTCACTTGTGCGATCACGCTTAGACATTAACACTTTAACTTCTTCTGTAAGCCACGGGGTAGGCAGGTGACGGATTTTTAAAAGTCTCAAAGGAGCGTGCCTATTAAATAACATGCTCAAAAGACTGTTAAACTTTTCGACTCTTTCGTCTATGTTATTAATATCATTTAAAACACACCAATCAATTGTGTTAGCGTCTTCACTCAAACGTTGCAAATCTATTCCGTTAAAGTTACGCTGAAGAATGGTACGCTTTCTAGGTTTTGGAGGTCTTACTTTGTAAGAGATGAAAATAAGGTCATGATAGGAAAAACAGTCAGCTGGAAATTGACCAAAATCAGAAATTAGATTAGGTTTAGAGACAATAATTAAGTCAAGAAGGGTTGGTTAAGAGCTGGGAGGGTGATGGGTGGCTTTCAATTGTGGCATATAAAGGTTTTTCGATGATACTAAAGACAGAAGGGACTTAGAACGATGATCTGATTTAATAAGACATGTATTGAAATCACCCATTATTATAGTATTGTCGTACAAATGCGTTAAATCTTCTAGGAGCTTTTCAAAAGAGTTAAAATAGTTTACTGTGAGAGAAGGACTGTAAAATACTCCAAGAAGAATTCGACTGTGCTTGGGAAAGACTTCCAGGAATAAATGTTCGGAGTTACCAGTGTAATCTGACGGTGATTTATTTGCAATAGTAAAAGGAATATTGTTACGCAAATAGATGGCCATTCCACCACCACCTTTATTTATGCGATCATTTCTGATTAATTGAAATCCAGGAAGAGGATAGATAGCTGATTGAAGAGATGGCTTGAACTAAGATTCTGAGATAAGGATAGCATAAATATTATCATTCGACAAAGACGTAAGCATATCTGGATGGTGCCTTAGAATTCTTTGGGCGTTGATATGTAAAACATTGAAGTTCAAAGGTAGAAGCTAGACGTGAGGAAAGTGAGTAGTCTGATAAATCATTATCAATACTAGACTCACCTGATGAACATGAGAAGTATGCGTTGCTACTCGATAGCGACTCATTGTCACTCATAGATAAAAATAAAATAAACTATATAAACAGATTAAAAATAAAAAATAAAATTACAAATACAAATTAAGCAAACAACAAAAAAAAAGTTGTCTGAAACAAACAGTGAAACCGAAACTCATCCGCCAGTTCAAAATAACAGATTAATAAATAACCTAATTTAGATATAAAATTATTCACATAAAAGAATACAAACACACAGTAGTACTTAAAAAACTAAAAAGTAACAGATTATAAGCAGGTAAAAAATAATTATCAGCATTTCTAGGTAAAATATTTAACTTTCACTAATACCTACTGCATGTATCGCTTACAATACTATATCTACCAGCCACTGCTTCACATTTATTGTTATTTATATACAAAAATTTAAAACCTGTATATATTTTCAAATAATCCACATAGCCTACTCTAAAGAAACTATGGGCCATTGAAAACGCTTGTAGAAATAGGCCAAAGTGCTATGATCCACACTATCAAAAATAAAAATAAAAAAAATAATAAACAGTGACAGGTCAACAAAATGTGTATCAAACCAAAATAATTTACTTACATTACATCCTGAAATTAGTAATAACCTTCAGAGTAAAAAAGCTATCCAACATGGTCTTGTAAATGCATAGTGTCAGCATATTGGGTATTATATTGATATTGTCGGTGGTGGTCGAGAGTTTTTTTTTTTTTTTTTTTTTCTGAGCTGACTATGCAGTTGGCTGTTGCAGCCATTACTGCTTCACCGGACTTTTGGGGCGAGACTCTGAAGGAGCCTCAGCCCATATAGCGCCCAACGCTCAAGGGCTCCCCGCGGGGGAAGCCTCGGCTTGGGTTGTCGCTCTCGGGGGCGTCCCTTCGACCGGCGCGAGTCTCGAACCCGAAGGTGAGTCACCGCCAGGAGGGGAGTTACCCGTTACGCGGGTACGATTGCGATTGAGTGGGGGCGAGAAGCGCCCCGGCACTCTTTGATACCTAGTGTATCCTTGTGGGCGCCGACGAACCCGGGGACGTCGGCGTCGTGTTTGGAGGGAGGCCCTATTCGGGGAGGTCGTAGAGACTAATCTCGCTATCCGGACAGCGAGATCGTCATCTGGGGACGTTAGTACGTGCCGAGGCCGCCTAACAATAGTTTTACGACCGTGACCGGGTCGATCGGGGGGACGATACGTTGTGGATTGCACAATTAAACGATTCGGGTGATTTTGCGTACGCTCGAAAAAGCGGACTGCCAAGTCTTTAAAGTATTGGGGAATCGTGGGAAGTTCGAAGTCTCTGTGTAGGTCCGCATTGCGAACGTACCAAGAGGCTCCAGTGGCCGCTCTGAGAAAGCAGTTTTGGAGGGTCTGGAGTTTGTGGAGATTGCGCTTGGACAGCGCAAAGACTACGCTAGCATAAGCTAGTATGGGGCGGATACAAGTTGTGTAAAGATTTAGCTTATTTCTAAGCGACATCTTACTATACTTGCCTATCATGGGATGGAGACGGCCGAGGACAAAAGCGGCTCGGTCTCTGACTATTTTGGTGTGAGCTTGGAAGTTCAAACGACTATCCATGGTCACACCGAGATATTTGGTCTTATTTTGCCAGGGAATGGCACGACCGAAAAGAGAAAGGGGGGAAGGCCGCGGAGGGCGGCCTAGGGTAAAAAGGACGGCAGAGCTTTTGTCGGGATTCACCTCGATTCTCCATTTCCGAAACATTGGAGTCTCTCAGTGATTCGACTCACTTGCCTGTCTGTGGTATAGATAGCGGTATCGTCCGCAAAGAGGGCTAGGTTGGTACCTATCGTTTTAGGGATGTCGTTAGTGTACAGAAGGTACAAGATGGGGGCGAGCACGGACCCTTGCGGGACTCCTGCTTCTATGGGACGGGGGGAAGAGAGAGTGCCTTCGACTTTGTAGCGAAAGCTACGATTCGACAAATTGGTCGAGAGGTTTAAATTTCACTTCACGTCCCAAGTGGCGGAGGTTCGAACCCCGGGTCGGCGTGTACCAATGAGTCTTTTCTTAATTTCTCAAGTAGACTGAGTTATTTATTCACACCACTGGCTTTTTGGTGAAGGTAAACATCGTGAGGAAACCTGCATACGTGAAGAAAAAAGAAGACGTATGTGAAGTCCACAATCCGCACTGGGCCCGCGTGTGGACTATGGCCCAAATCACCCTCGCTTATGAGGGTAGGCCGTGCCCCAACAGTGGGGACGTATGAAGGCTGGCGAGAGAATATTCACTTATATATATATATGTATATATATATTTGCTTAGTATTTTAGTGTAGGCATTTGTTACAAACATTAATATAAAACATTTATGAACACATGATCAACAGTGATTGCTAATATTTTATATGAACTGGTTCAACTATGCTATTTAGGAACATATTTTTTAGGGTGCTGTACCCAGAGGGTGCCAAGGGAGCCCTATTACTAAGACTCCGCTGTCTTTCTGTCTGTCCGTCTGCCCGACCATTAAAAGGATCTAGACCGAAATAGGTAGAAGCCTGATTTTTTCACAGAATATGTGTTATAATGGGTTATCTACCAAATAAAAAAAAGTTAAAAAGTCAAAATATAAGGACCCACCCCATACTGTTTCTTACACGTTTTCGTTGTTTATGCTCTATCGTAAAGACAGAAAAACATACAAACTTTAAACTTGCAGTGAAAATAGTGTGAACTCTAAAGTATAACAACAAACAAAAAAAATTTAAAATTACCGGTACAGCGCCATCTAGCTTATCATTAAGAGAAGCAGTAATTCTTTGTTCGTTGGAAACGATATTCAAAGTTAAGCAACGTCGGGCTTGGTCAGCACTTGGATGGGTGACCGCATAATGGCACACTTTTTTTGTTTGTATTTGAAAATTACGTAAATAGTGGTGTACGGAAACCTTAAGTCGGACTCGCACTTGTCCGGTTATTTTTTATATACCACTAAGGCGGCAAACAACTGATGCTGAGCAGTTATCGTAGCCTAAGAATGTTAAGGTGTGAGTACGAACTTGCTGCAATGGCAAGCGATGTTATGGTAGAAAGTAGCCGTGGATACCTCGGAACTAAAGCCATTACCCAAGCAGTGCACACAGGGATGCTAAGTCTTTTCGATGCAAGGATTGAGCAACTTTTGATCCTTAATAACTTTCTATTCTTTGAACTACAAATTCCTGGATCTGGCCTACAATTTTTTTATCAGGACTACAAAATATGTGTTAGCTGGTTACCCAAATTCCAGAGGTTTGCCATCTCAATCCTTACGCACACATAAAAACCATTTCCTTCTTGGTAATTTTTTTTTTCAATGTGGCACAAGATAGCACACTTCGGGAACATAGCATCGAAAATCACGGAGAAAAGAAAAAGTTAGTAAAGAAAAGAACAAAACATACAACTTTGTCTCCAAACTAAGAGCAAAATTATTCAAATTCCTGCAGTTAAACAATCAGCAAAATATATTTTTTGCGTCAACATGTAAAGTTTTTTTGAAGTGAAAACTTCTTTAGCGGCATTGTGCACTTTTTTGGTATGGGTAAAAAATTTTAAACTTGCGTCAGGTTACGTGTCCTGAAAATTCATACACAATTCGTAAGACGGAACTCGCGTCAGATTTATTTACATTAGGTTAGTTTTTGTGATGGGTAAAAAATGATAAACTAGCATCAGACTGATCTTCAGACGGAAACCATAATGCCACGCCTATTATAATTTTGAAGTGAAATGTTCTTTAGCGGCGTTGTGCACTTTTTTTGTGATGGGTAAAAAATGTTAACTCTATAGTACGAATAAAAAGTAAGAGGAAATTGGGTTGATGAAAAAATGAAAGTGAGGATTACAGATGTTAAAATGTTATACCCAGATTGTATGTTTTTAAAGTGAAATCTCCAAAAAAGGAAAATTCATAGAAAATTCGTAAGACGGAACTCGCGTCAGATTTATTTACATTAATTGAGGTTTAAGAACTTTATTTAATAATTCAATAATTTTTTTATTCAATTAATTTATTTTATATTTATTTAAACATTAGTTTAGTTTTTTATTTTTAGTATGGCGATTATGAGTAGTACAGGGAGGTTGGATATGGGATTTTAATTCTATGACAGATTGAGATGTCAAATAAACTGCGTCAAAAATGTAAATAAACAAACATTATTATTTATAATAATGAAAGTGCGGATTACATATATTAAAATGTGATACGATACGATACGAGGTTAGATACAAGTAATTGTAGAGCATAGCTTACGATACACTGGATAGAAAGTATATCTTTGTGTAAACGTGTCTATAGGTGATTTTATAGAAAAATAAATAAACAATCTTTATTTATTATGTTAGGTTGTGTCAAAGAAAATAGTCAAAATTTAGAAGAGTTACAGACGTGTGATAGGATAGAGAGCCAGTTCCATAGTAGTAGTGGCATAGTAATATATTACATTTAATATAGCTTATTAAATTATTGAGAAATATAGGTAGTATAGGATATTACTCAAAAAATATACAATGGGTCAAGACATGTCTTGTGACATATTTGAGTTTTAAGCGCGAATTGTGTGTTAAGGACATTGGTTCTGTACAATTAAATATGACGTATGAGTTGTAAGTCGTGTTCTATTTATAATAAATAAATATGTATACGAAGTGATGGGAAGTAATTAGCTAGTATGTTTTCACTTCTACCGGCACTCCCGGAGTGCAACCCGCTTTTTTCACTTCTGCCGGCACTCCCGGAGTGCAACCCGCTTTTTTCACTTCTGCCGGCACACCCGGAGTGCAACCCGCTTTTTTCACTTCTGCCGGCACACCCGGAGTGCAACCCGTTTTTTTTACTTCAAAAAGGAGGTTCTCATTTCGGTTATTTTTTTTTGTTTGTTACCTCGGAACTCCATTATTTATAAAACAATATAGAAAATTAACACATAAGCGAAAGGGTTAAGCCACGGATTGGTCTATTAAAATTTGGTAAGGATTGGTCAAAGATCCAGAGTTAATTGAGAAAATGTCTTCAGTTGTATCATTTTAGACTTCAATTATTTAGACAACCTTCGAAATATGTCTGTTTACATTGACCGCCATGTAACTTTCTTCGTGGCTGAGGCACCACTGTCGTCTGTGAGAGAGAACAGTATATGATAAAATTATCGCTCCGCATTGTTATACGTGTTTAACTCATATGACGTGCACCCTAGTCGAAAACTCAACAAGCTACGTCTGCGGTGCGGCGAGTTGCGGTGAGTGATCAAAATCTGGCTTGGTACAGATTAGATTTGATAAAAATAAAAATAGGTGTGCTCAACAGAGCGAGGCAGTACTTCACGTCGGGGCAGAAGTTGCTGCTTTACAAGTCGTAAGTTCGGCCCCATATGGAGTACTGCTGCCATCTCTGAGCAGGTGCACCCAGATACCAGCTTGGACCTTTTGACTCGGTTCACTTGCCGTATCGAACCCTTAAGTCTAAGAAGAGACTTTGCCTTCCTGTGTGTGTTCTACCGCTTGTACAATGGGATGTGTTCTGAGGAATTATTGCCTACAGCTACTTTCTACCAACGCACCGCTCGCCATCGGCAGGGAATTCATTCTCACACTTTAGAACCGAAATGGACGCTTGGGTTGTGGAATGAGCTCCTTGCTAAGGTTTTGGACTACAGTATGGGGTTCTTAAGAAATAAGTTATTGGATTTTTGAAGGGTCGGCAACACGCGAGTGATACTTCTGGTGTTGCAAGCGTCCAGAGGCCACGGTGACCGCTTACCATCAGGCGGACAGTGTGCTCGTTAGCCAGTTTAGAGGTATTAAAAAAAAAATTTTCGTGCGCGCGTTGAATTTGAATCAAAAAGATTTCGATTGGAATTATTGGCCTTGAAATTTACGTTAAGTACAAGTTAGAGACTTTCAGTAAAAGGAAAACAAAAACTTTCATCTGTAAATCTCGTATTAAGAACATTCCTCCACTGCATTTCAAGTACTATTGCGGCTATCTGCGGATTTTTGTGTAGTACGTGGGGTTTTGTATACCTAGTCCATAGAGTGCAGAATTCCGAGCGGAAACGTACCACAAGAAATCTGTAGCAAGCCACAGAAATCTGCATGCATGTGATTCTTTCTCGCAGTGCGCGCACACTGTATAAAAACCCACCAAGTGGGAGTTGGACTTGCGCACCAAGGGTTCTTTACCTACCACCATTTATACATAATTTACAAATAAAAACAAAAAGTATGCCGCCAAGCGGTCACCAATCCAAGTACTGACCAAGCCCGAAGTTGCTTAACTTTGAATATCGTTTTCAACAAACAAATGTTTTACTGTTGCTCGTAATAATAAGCTCGATAGCGCTGTAACAATTATACAATATAGTAGATGGCTTGCGCCCGTCTCACATTAAGCTGGTGTTTATTTTTTGTTGTTACACTTTAGAGCTCACACACACTATAATCACATTGAAGCTAGTATGTGTTACTGTTTTCACGATAAAGCAACTATGTTACGAAGTGTTTATAAACAGTTACAAATTTTTTTTTGGGGAACGATATTTAAAGTTAAGCAACGTCGGGCTTAGTCATTGATTGGATGGGTGACCGCTTAGCGGTACACTTTTTGTTTTCTTTGTGTTCGTAAATAACGAAAATGGTGGTAAGGAACCCAAAGTGCGCTAGTCCGACTTGCACTTACCCGTTTTTGATAACACGCATGTCAATTTACGTATTCACTCACTCTTGACCGGTTTTAATTATTTGTTGTTATACTTTGGAGTTCACACTATTTTTCAGCGCTGGAGCAAGTTTGTATGTATTACTGTTTTTACAATAGAGCATAAACAACGAAAATGTGTTTCTTGTATGGGGACCCCCCTTAAATTTTAACTTTTTTAACTTTTTATTATATCCAACGCATCGTGGTACCCTAACAACAATTTAATCAAGTACTTAATGAAAAAACGTTTTAACAAAAAAACAACCGGCTTTAAAAAGATGCACTAAAAAGGCAAAAATAATTACTTGTTTCCAAAAATCTGAATTACAGTTTACGACAGAGTTATTCCCGATAAATCTTAATATATGTAATTCTACTGTACGTGTGTATGTCACTGTACTCCTAAACGGCTGGACAGATTTGACTGATTTATTTTCGTATGCGTTTGGGTGGCGCCCTGGATGGTTTAGATTCCCAAATTTAGCCCGGCAGATGGCACTGCAGTCGGTATCATGCAGGACAACGTCTTTCAGGTCAGCTAGTATAATGTATAAAATATAAATATAATAAAATGTAAATATTATAGAAATCCGAATTGAGAACCTTCTCCTTTTTTGCAATCGGTTAATAATAGTCGCATTTTAGAATTAGTTTCATGCGATATATATGCATGTTGTCAACCTTTAACACCGGTAGATCGTGGTCACCACTCTGCCTTAGTTATTTCTATTTCTCGCACTTGCGACGCCCTCTTCAGATTTAACCCTCACACGCAAAAGAAACTACCACTTAACTAACTATACGTCTATTAAAAAGGAGCTTTCACCCAAGGACTGGAGCAGAGAATTTGCCAGATTCACCAATATACATTCCATAGTAACCTACTTTTACAGCGTTTTATAAAAACTCAAAGACAAATTTGACCCGTCTAAAAAAGTAGGATCTCAAACCCCTTCCATCCTCCTTGGGTCACACGTCCTCTTATGAGACTAATGAATCAAAAGCGCAGGCTACAAAAAAAGTGGCAGAAAAGGTGACCCGTCTGATAACTATAGATTTTTACAGCTAAGAACCAAAATTAAAAAACTAGAAAAATAATTCTATGACAATTATATTAACATTTCCGAAAAAATATAAAACGTGATCCCAATAGCTTTTGGACTTATGTAAAGTCAAAAACATTGCATGCAGATTACCACAAGCCCTAAAATACAAAGCCTACACAACTGGCAATAGCACCAATATGGAACCTGTTGAAAAACTATTTTGACTCCGTCTTTGAACAGCCTTCAAATGAAAATATAAGTAACCTTGAGCATGACAATGTTCCTGACAATTCCGCTCATAGCATTCTTCCCATTAAAATAAACTCAGATATGGTATATAAGTTATTAAAAAGTGTCCATCTGTGATACTAATCTCATTTCTTTTACAAATCTCCTGCTGCAAACCAAGGCCATAAAATAGACGCAGTGTATTCCGACTTTTCCAAGGCCTTTAATAAAATAAGTCATAATCTATTGTGGGAAAAGCTTTGGAAGGCCGGACTACAAGATCTTCTGAGATGGATATCATCCTACGTCGATAACCGCCTCCAGGCTGTTTCACTTAAGGGTTTTACCTCAAATTTTCTGCCTGTCTCATCTTGGGCTACAACTTATAAACATCTATATCTATAAGAATCCTATAATCTACAATTACGAGCTGGGCGAACAATTTGTTAAGAGTTTATGAAATTAGAGACCTCGGTTTACTTTTAGACAGCAAGGTGACCTGTAATCCTCATATTGACAATATTGTACAGAAAGCCTTCAAACAGTTAGGGTTTGTTAAGAGTCTGCAAATCCTTCAAACTAGTTTATACATGTCAAATTCAGTTGCTTAGCCTAGTCAGATCCATACTAGACTTAGGTAGTACGTATAGTATTATATTATCTGTGGTAGTACTGTTTGGTGTCCGTTTTACGCCTGTCATAAGGAGCGTTTAAAAAAAGTGCAAAAAAACTTCTTAAAATACTCGATATCAGAATGGGAAACAGTTATACCTCCTATGTTAATTCATTACAGCGTCAAAACATAATGAGCTTTGAAAACCGACGTAGGTATGCAATTTGACACAACCTTTTTACATAAACTACCTAATGGTAACATAAATTCCTTCTCACTATAAGTAAAATCTTGTTTAGAATTCCTACTCGCACCACACGCAACACGAAATTATTTAGTTTACCTAAAACCAGCACTTCAAACTCTTACTTTGTCCACATAGACCTTTTCTCTTATAATGCAAATGTATATAAGAAGCTAGTAATCAAGTATTTTTCAAAATCGTAAAATTGTATATATTATGTTTCATTATTGTCGCTACTGTGTATGACTGATTAGCTATTAAGTTTAGTAAATAGTTTTGCTACAATATACTATCCTAAGCGCATAACGTTTTACCACATTTACTCTCTCTCTCTCTCTCATAAGTATTTTTGTTATGTACTTTATGTGACACTCAAGGTCTAGAATCTTAAAATATTGTACCATTAACTTCATGTATATGAGTTTGTTGCCCAAATAAATAAATATAAATATTCAATGATCTAAAGAATTTTAATACATTCAAATTTAAAAATTTAATTTAAATTTAAAGTTAAGAGCAATAACAAGTAAAACATGTCTAAATCCGGGATCACACGATCACAGTATACTTTGACAAAGTAAACTGGACTCAAGTCAGTCAGCTTTATTAATTGACTGTGATTGAGATTTAAACACTTAACTTAACTGCATTCTCAGGAAGATCTGAATTGTAAATTAAGATACGTTAATTAAAAGATTCTTTAATGTACTAACTAAATTCGGTTTTCGGCGTGGGATTCCCAACTCCTTGATTAATTGATCATAGTAAGGAAGTTTAATATAGCAAGCTAAAGTTGTAGCTGTGGTTTGTCTTCATGGAATTCTTCTTGTCAATTCTGTGCCAGATTTGAGCTCAATTAGATGCTCCGTTACGTAAAGGAAGACAAACTAAATATTATTATGTATGGATAGTTGGAAGACCATCAACGTAGAAGAAAATTGTACAAAAGTACACAAATGTCTCTGCCTCTAATAAATTGAGGCAGATATCGGAACTGCCTCTAATAATCTGAGGAAGACTTCAGAGCTAGCTCTAATAATCTGAGTAAGATGTCAGAGCTGGTTCTAATAATCTGAGTAAGATATCAGAGCTGGCTCTAATAATCTAAGGAAGACGTCAGAGACGGTTCTAATAATCTGAGTCAGAGATCAGAGCTGCCTCTAATAATCTAAGGAGAGAGCTGGTTCTAATAATCTGAGGAACACATCAGAGATGGCTCTAATAATCTGAGTAAGATGTCAGAGCTGGTTCTAATAATCTGAGGAACACATCAGAGCTGGCTCTAATAATCTGAGTAAGATGTCAGACCTGGTTCTAATAATCTGAGGAAGATATTAGTGCTGGCTCTAATAATCTAAGGAAGACATCCGAGCCGGTTCTAACAATCTGAGTAAGACATCAAAGCTGCCTCTAATAATCTAAGGAAGACGTCAGAGCTGATTCTTATAATCTGAGGAAGTCATCAGAGCGGTCTCTAATAATCTGAGGAACACATCATAGCTGGCTTTAATAAAGGCGGTTACCCAAAATACACAATCGTATCGTTTAAACTCTTTAGTTAATATTTTTGCATCAACATTTGAATCTTTCAAAAAGGGGCGGTTTGTGCCATTCTAAATTGCTGATAAATTTTAATTGAAGGGTTGTAATTTTCGAATGATAAGGTTACGACACTGTTGTTCCACTGATAGGGTAGATAACATGGTGGTCATTATTTAATTATTTTAATTCGTTAATGCTATTAGAATAACAACGGTAAAAAATGTGTACTAGTGCTTTATGTAAATAGTCAATTTTACGCCCCACGTTACCCACATTATTCGGAGTTTAATGTGAGGTATTAAGAGGAATTTACTAATAAAAAAAACACTGGATACCTACTAACGAAAAACGTCAGAATAGATATCTAAATGAACTCTGTCAAAGTGTATTTAAATCACGTCGACGCGACCTAAAACAAGTATGCACGAGAAGGAACTTTATTATCAAACCTTAGGTATTTAAGATACCAGAAAGATAACGAACCCAATAATTACACATATACAAATCAATACTCTAAGTCAGTTGGTTTGTTATACAAATTCGAATATCGAAAACAAACCTAAAAAATATTATAAGATTACAAATACGAAAATATGTATGCATGTACGTTTATAACCTCACAACTCTGCAACGGCTCGACGAACTCACCGTAGAATCTAGCATCAAAGATAAAATTCTGTTTTAAACCAATCGAGAACTACCACCAGAGTGCTAGTTTAATTTTACTTGAATTACTGTATTAGGCTATGTTTAGGGATCCGCATAAATGATTATGATTACGGGAGACCAGCGAAATATAATGTTGGTTATATTGTTGTAAGCATCGTCACAATTTGAATACTTGCACGCACACTGGTAGATTTAAACTGATTTTTACAATACTTCTGCAATACGGCATTGGGAGTTAGGACGAAATGAAAACAGTGTTCTAAGGCTTCAGAAGCTTAGGATAAGTATTCACTGTTATCACCTTCCATCACCACAGAAAGCTTACTTGTAAAATAACTCACAGACAGCCAAAAAGGCCCAAAGCTGATTTGAATTTTGATTTAACCCGATTGGTGAATTCCCGAAGATTAGTAATTCTATTAATATGAACCTGACCTATCAATTAAAATTTGATTGTTAATTGTTGGTAAATTTTAGCGCTTAACCGGCTATAGACTGCACTGTTTTTAAACAAAATGATAAAGGAAGTAATGACTGCATTTATCATATTTAATCTCTTTATATTAATGTGCAGCAAAAGTCACAGAAGAAGCTAAACTAATCTCTTGTCTCACTCTTAACTTGAAATAAACGATAATATGCCACACTCTCGCAGTATCGTTTTGTCGCGAAGCGCACGTACGGTCCTTGACAAATTGGTCTAATTCCCTTATACTTCTTTCTAAACTGTATCTTCCGGTCAAAGTGTTTTATAAGACAGTGTGTGCTAGTTAGGAGTGATGGAAGTAGAATCCGGTAAAGATACATGGAGTGTTGAAGATGGAAGGCTGGTTGTGTTTACTGATGTTGAGTACAGAATTGACAAGCTTAATATGATAAAAAGTAAGTTTTCCTTTATTTTGGTAAATGATAAACTAGCTAGTGTTTCGAGGTTTGTTTTTGGTCAGTATTGTTATGCAAGATTTCCTGCCTAAGAGTTTGTCTTTCTTCATATTTTAATATTTGCATGCCGATGTTGTGGCGGAAGATGCTTGGTCAACATGTATGTAACATTCTCAATGTACAATACTTCTGGCAAGTAAAGATAGTTCTAATTCTAAAAAAAATTTTATTCCTTTCTTGATCTTGTCGCCGCAACGGCAGCGATTTTTTTCCATAGAAACTGGTTCAACCCTAAGCAACATTTTAGATTGGAATTCTACGGACTAAGCAACATGTCTGAGCTAAGCTGCAGACAGACAGACAGAAAAACGGACGGACATAGCGAAACTTTAAGGGTGCCTTGTCGACTACGGAACCCTAAAAAACTTTACAAAAAAATATTGCAAAGACGATACGAATGACATGATGATGATTTTCTCCCATCAGCTACCTAACCCTAAAACTACCTTTTTAGGTATGTTACTTTATACATTTTAAGTCAACGCATCGCGCAAAACATACGAACTCTTATTTGGCAGATTATAATTTGCCTTTCACATCACTGTATGTATAGCTATTACCTATATATAGCTTTAATAAGGGTAGAAACTTAATAGATGCTTGTAAAGTTGAAAACAGTGGTGATCGTAGCTTTATAACATGTTGGCAATCACTGCTTTTACATTCACAAAAATAAGCAATTAGCTACCAACTGCATTTTTTTGTGGTCTAACCAGGTAAATACGTCATCGTCGCCACTAATCAATGCAGACAAGGGATATCTTATCGATGCAGCTCAGCAAATGCATCAACACAATGATATGATCAATGTAATTAAGTAATTATACTTACAAAATTAATACCTTATATAAAAATTATTTCTATAATGTTATGAAGTAACTTTTATGCGAACTGACTTAGGACAGAAGTTCATACGATACTTTTATAGGGAGACCGGCGATTTTGCGGCTGCATCGATGTTGCATTGCGTTTTGGCAAAGAATATTATATCTAACTAATAAAAAGAAACGACACTTAGACATTTATGCTAGTAATAAATCACTTATGGCTATGTGTGTGTAATTAAGTACCTACTAAAGTAGTACTAATAAAGAATGCAAGCAAGAAGTACGTTAGAATTAAATTACACTATGAAGTTATGAGGGATGAACTTTACTTTTAGGGTCCGTACCTAAAGGGTAATTAGCGGAACCCTATTACTAAGACTTCGCTGTCCGTCCGTCTGTCCGTCTGTCACCAGACTGTATCTCATGAACCGTTATAGTGAGACAGTTGAAATATTTCACAGAAAATGTATTTCTGTTGCCGCCGTAACAGCAAATACTTGAAAACAGAATAAAATAAAATAGAATGTTTTTATTGCTTATAGTATCTAGGTTCTTAATATTTCTTATCCGTAAACGCTGTCTATTTAGGTCCTTCATACGGTCGGCGAGCATCATTTGACATGTTGTTATGCAAATTTTCTATTTATTTTGATCTTTCATAAAATTAATACGGAACCCTTCTAATATATTAAATTGGATCTATCCTCATTGCAGAAGCAAATTTTCTATTAATTTTGATATTACATAAAATTCAATACAGAACCCTTCTAATATATCAAACTTCATTTATCCTCATTTTTTTGAAAGCTTATAGTGTTTAATTATAAATTACTAGATACCTCTGTCTATTTATGTCCAATATCCTGTTTGCCATCACCATATAAATTGCTTTTTTGCAAATTTTTTATAAATTTTTATCTTTCATAAAACCTGTTATTTTTGCAAATTTTTATTGAAGTGAAAACTTCTTTAGCGGCGTTGTGCACTTTTTTTGGTATGGGTAAAAAATGATAAACTCGCGTCAGGTCACGTGTCCTAATCGTGGAAATTCGTAAGACGGAAACCGTAATGCCACGCCTATTATAATTTTTATTTTTTTATTGAAGTGAAAACTTTTGAAGTGAAAACTTCTTTAGCGGCGTTGTGCAATTTTTTTGGTATGGTTAAAAAATGATAAACTCGCGTCAGGTCACGTGTCCTAATCGTGGAAATTCGTAAGACGGAAACCGTAATGCCACGCCTATTATAATTTTTATTTTTAGTATTCGCGATTATGAGTAGTACAGGGAGGTTGGATATGGAATTTTAATTCTATGACAGACTGCGATGTCAAATATACTACGTCAAAAAAGTAAATAAACAAACATTATTATTTCTTGACAATGTCAAAGACATGTCTTGTGACATATTTGAGTGTTAAGCGCGAATCGTGTGTAAAGGTTTTCACTTCTGCCGGCACTCCCGGAGTGCAACTCTTTTTTTTAATCACTTATTTTTATATTTACCTAATTATTTGTTCATCTCTGATAACTTCATAGTGTAACTTAGTTGTAACGTACTTTCTGCTTGCATTCTTTATTCTTTAATTTTTAAATGTCCATGTGAATAATTTTTTTTATTTAAATTTCGAATAATTGTTAAGTTTCATATTGATATTTCTGTCATTTTGTGTTAAAAATAACGATATATCATTTTTATTATTTTTTAATTATAAACTTACAATCATAACTGTCAATTAATGAGTTGTTCCTAATTTCGCCGGATTATAATTGGCAGCTAACTTTTTCTGCTAACTTCGCACCGGTGCAAGCGCAGGATGCAAAAAATGAATCGTGAGCAAGGCGGGAGATTCGAATGCACAAAACCAGCCGTGCCAAACACAATTTTTCATCTCACAGCGAGGAAAATATATATACAAGATAAACAATAAATTAGTGTTTCATTACTTATAAATAGAGCAAGTAAGATTATTTCAAATAATTATATTAAGTATTGATAACATGATAACAACATTATGAGTTTCTTAAATAAGGCGCTCGCCTTTTGTATGTCTGCATGTAGTTAACAAATCGTACGCCAAGTACTCTTTACTTACCTATTTTTCGCGGGTAAACTTAGGTATTTTACGTCACTGGTGGAGTGACATATGTTTTTTAATTATTAACTTTAAGTTTATTTAGAAAAAGTAATATGTTTATAGTAAAAACAAACAACATTATGTACCTACTACGTATTCCTAATAAATATTTCTTTTCTTTTTCTTTTTTTAAGGTGCGTTCTGAATTTGCACCATACTAATTTTAAAATTCTTGGAACAAAATTATACTCCAAACTTATTTATTCTTGTTGTATTTAATAAGTTAAAAAACTACAATAAATAACCTATTAAAAAAACATTATCTTTAATGCAATATTTGTACCAAAAATTAAACTGAAATTTAAGTGACGGATCAATAATGTATAAAGTAGTACATAAGGACGAACCGCATTTCGCACGGTTTCATTATGTTCGTTGTTTTAAAATTTAAAAAAAGTCTTTTGTGCGCAAGCGCATAAAGTGGGCTAATCAGATTTTAAACGACAAAGTGAGCTTTTTCGAGCCAGTAAGAGAAAAAGGTAATTTGATTTGATGATTATATTTTTGTAAAAATTACAAGCAGCTCGAAGCCTGACACTTGTCTTTCAGATAGAAACGATATGTAAAGTCGAGCAACGTTGGCCGTGTACACTACTGGGTTGGGTGACTGTCTAGTAGCACATTTTTCTGAGTCCGTGTTTTGGAGGGCATGTAAACAACCGTCGTTGTTGCTGTTTGTTGCTGTTACTGTTGTTTCGAATAGCTACTAGCTCGAAAACCTCCGCCAACCCGCTCAAGGCCAGAGTAGCGGACTAGGGCCTTAGCCTCCTTCTTCAAGGAGAGGCCTTCGCCACTTCAGTGAGGCGTATTATGGCTAAGGCGAGGGGACTTAAATTGAAAAATGATATTATGAGTTTTGACACAATCATATACCTAATCATTTGGGTAGGCAGTGAAGTTTGACAATTTACAATGAGATATTAAAAAAAATTAGAAAAAAATCTCAAACTCGTTATTTGTAGTTATAACACGTTTAAAAAAAAAAGATTTGCCTGTCTTAAAATTCCTTTTACTTAAGAACGCGTAGAGGTATCAAGTTAAAATTAATATCAAATACTAAAATCTAAGATCACTTTAAGTTGTAGAAAAATCAAGCTTCTAAGTAACTTTTTGTCGCTTATTCAACCAGATATTTTATATATACTCAGCAATATTAATCAGAACCTATGGAGTACTTCTCATTGACCTACAATCATGACATTTGGCAAAGCAAGATACATCACAAACATAGGAAAAAAAACCTTTGACACTTGATCTCATGATGGAAGAACTATCTTACATATAATAGTTTGCACGCAACCCTCGGTGCGGGAGCCAGACTTGCACTTGGCCGGTCTTTTTTGGCCGGAGTGACCGACTACGGACCACGCGGGCATGCTTGTCAGTGACAATGCAATATATCTTTTTTTGGCCGGAGTGACCGACTACGGACCACGCGGGCATGCTCGTCAGTGACAATGCAATATATCTTTTCTGGCCGGAGTGACCGACTACGGACCACGCGGGCATGCTAGTCAGTGACAATGCAATATATAAAACGTTGTCTTAATATAATTTTTGGTATCGGCATAGACATTATGCAAGGCTCAATTTTCAATTTTGCAACTTGACAACTCAATATACAAAACGTCTTTTTAGGGTTTCGTAGCCAAATTGCAAAAAACGGAACCCTTATGGAGTAGTCATGTCTGTCTGTCTGTCCGTTCGTATACCAGCCACTTTTTTCCGAAACTATAAGAACTATAGGTACTGTTAAAACTTATATCTATGGATAGGTCTTCAAAAATGATATTGAGGTTTCTCATATTATTTTTCTCTAAACTGAATAGTTTGCGCGAGAGACACTTCCAAAGTGGTAAAATGTGTGTGTGTGTGTGTGTGTGTGTGTGTGTGTGTGTGTTCCTGTAACTTCTAAAATAAGAGATTGATAAAACTAAAAATATATTTTATGATGTACATTACCATGCATACTTCCACCGAAAATTGGTTTGAACGAGATCTAGTAAGTAGTTTTTTTTTAAAACGTCATAAATCATAAACCGCAATTTAACCTTTATTCAATCAACTCAAATATAAAAATAAAAAAAACATTTCATTTTTATAGATAATGGTAGGTACGGAACCCTTCGTGCGCGAGTCCGACTCGCACTTGGCCGATATTTTTTATCTATGAATTGTAATAAAAAAGAAGAAGCGGGCATTAATACTTTACGTTTTTTTTAATATATCGTATTCGTTTTTATAATATGCATTCGTTTTTAGTGTTCCATACCCAGAGGGTACTAACGGAGCCCTATTACCAGTACCAGTACCACCACCAGTACTAGTACCAGTACCAACATTTACGTTATTTACGAACACAAACAAACACAAAAAGAGTGCCGCTAAGCGATCACCCATCCAATCAATGACCAAGCCCGACGTTGCGGAACATTGAATATCGTTTCTAATAAACAAATGTGCAACTGTTTCTCTTTATAATTTAGTTGCTCTATTTTAATAAAAACAGTATAACACATACAAGCTTGTTACACATTTATTTGTTGGAAAAGGTATTCAAAGTTAAGCAACGTCGGGCTGGGTCGGTCACTAAATGGTTAACCACGTAGCGGCACAGTCTTTGTTTGTGTTCGTAAATTACGTAGCATTATATGCGTTTTATTAAAATCAGTAGAGTGCGAATAGGACTCGCGCACCGTACCGTATTACCGTTTACGTTATTTACGAACACAAACAAATACAAAAAGTGTGCCGCTAAGCGGTCTAAACACTGACCTAGCCCAAAGATAATAAACTTTGAATATCATTTCCAATAAAAAATGTGAAAGTAACTGTTTATTAACTTTTAATAATACTTTTGCTCTATCGTTAAAACAGTCCTAACACACACTAGCTTCAATCTTGCAGTGACTATAGTGTGTGTGAGCTGTAAAGTATAAAAACAGATTATAAAAACCGGCTAAGTGTAAGACGGGCTCGAGTTAGTAGTTATAATTTTTTATTTTTATTTTATACCACTAAGATGACAAACAAGCTTACGGTCCGCCTGATGGTAAGCGGTCACCGTAGCCTATGGACGCTTGCAACACCAGGGGTATCACTTGCGCGTTGCCGACCCTTCAGATATCTAATAACTTCTTTCTTGAAGAACTCCATACTGTAGTCCTTGCAGAAAACCTTGGCAGGGAGCTCATTCCACAACTTAAGCGTTCGCGGGAGGAAGTTTCTCTGAAACCGCACTGTACGCGACCATTTAGGTTCTAAAGTGTGAGAATGAATTCCCTGCCGATGGCGAGCGGTGCGATGGTAGAAAGTAGCCGTGGGCATCATTTCGAACAATTCCTCAGAACACAACCCATTGTACAAGCGGTAGAACACACACAGTGAGGCAAAGTCTCTCCTCAGACTTAAGGGCTCGATACCGCAAGTGAGTTTGGAATCGTCGACAATTCTCACAGCCCGTCGTTGAACCGAGTCAAAAGGGCCAAGCTAGTATCCGGGTGCACCTGCCCAGAGATGGCAGCAGTACTCCATATGGGGCCGAACTTGCGACTTGTAAAGTAACAACCTTTGCCCCGACGTGAAGTACTGCTTCGCTCTGTTGAGTACACCAAGTTTTTTGAACGCCAGCTATTACGCTATGCCCGAGTTATCTACCATCTTTAATTAACGTTACAGCGCCATCTAGTTTATTTTTAAAGAAGAAGAATATTCAAAGCTAATCAACGTCGGGTTTGGTCAGTTTTTAGACGGGTGACGGCTTAGCGGCAAACTTTTTTTTTGTCTTTTTCGTAATATACGTAATTAGAAGTAAGTACGGAACCCTTGCGGAAAACGGAATTGCACTTGGCCGGTTTTATTATTATTTATCTACGCTATTGTGTATGTATATCGTTGTCATTTATATATTTATATAATATATATATGTATACTTCATTTAAATAGTGCGACAACAGGGAAAGTGGAATTTGATAAAATCTTCAATGTGGTAAATAGACGCTTTCGAGGTTTTTAAATAGCTATCTTTGTGGTTTCTGAGTAGTAAGTAGAATATATACCTAAAAATAATCTGATCGACTTTGCTGTTGCCCGTAGATGGGTAATTAATTCACAGTATTTTATCTACTGGCCTTTAGCCTGAACTAACTAGGTTACCATTACCAAGTATTGTGTATAGTTAAGATATTTTATTTATTCATTAAAATAAAAAAAATGAGTTGCGCTCGCATGATAGTGAGGGGAATAAACATTTCAAAATAAATAAAAAACCCTTTTCGGATGTTATGTGAAATTTTTTTTTTTTTGTTAAACTCCCGATTAAAAGGAAGATGGTAAAAGATTTGCAATTTGCAAATCTTCAAAAACAAGCGGTGAACTGTGAAGCTGCCCTTGCAATTTTTGTCGATTAACATTGGTAATCAAAGCATTAAAGAGAAGCTGTTATAGGTCTCGTTGATATGCAGCAATTTACATCGGTTAAAAACACCATTTACTTACGTACAACTTAATTCAATTTCTATGAGTTACCTCATAAAACTGCAAAGTAAATGGCAGCCCCGACGATTTCCTTTGATTTGTTTCCTACTTTCCTTTACTTGGGGATTTAAAAAAAAAATCTAATCGTTTTCACATTACATCCGTCAAGGTTAGTTTCGAAAAAAAAAATTTTGCTTTTACTTTAACTTTTTTAGAGAATCTACTATTCTACCTTAAACTAATTTTAATATCTATCTTAGAATCATCGCCGATAAATCACAACCCTTTACAGAAAACATATTGCAAAAAAATATGTTGAATGCAGCGCTCCCCGGCGAGTTATTGCTCCTCTGAATTGATACGTTTTAAGTGCAGAAAAACTGCAACGAAATCGGTTTAGTAGTTTTTGACGAAAATAGTAACATAGATATAATAACCTCTAACCCAAAAGCATATATATATGGTGGAAAATGGTAAGATACATATTCCAGAGTTGTGGGACCTCAGAGAATGGGGTTTTCCTTAGCTTCTTCTTCGATCAGCGCGTGTAAAGCGACACTGGTAGTGTCTTCCGCAGACTGCTTAATGCAAACATGCGGTTAGCTATTAACTTTTCAACCCAATTGGATTGGATCAGCATGATGTGTGAGCAACGATATAGCTATGTGCTTGTAATTCCATGATTACTAATACAAGACAATAAGGTTACCGAAACTACCATATTATTATGTCACTCTTCCAATGTGGATTGCCCAGTGTGGATTGTGGACTTCAAGTACGTCTTTATTTTTGACGTATGCAGGTTTCGTCAGGATGTTTTCCTTCACCGAAAAGCCAGTAGTGTGAATAATCAATGTACTTGAGAAATTAAGAAAAAGACCCATTAGTACACGCCGGGTCGCAAACCTCCGCCACTGAGGACGCAAAGTGACATGAAACCCATGAGCCACCACTGACTACAAGAAACCGAATATTATAAATCAGTTTCAACGTCAATGGCCAGCCGCCATTAAATTTGCAACAAGGTTATATAGGCGCTAAGCTAAGATAATATTATTAAGACGGTCGTTGATCGAGTGACTCACAGGACAAGTTAGTTTTCTAGAGGACAAAAATGGTTAATTTATACCTATCACACAGTTCACACAACAGTTACGCTTAGCAACATGAATTATTTGCCTAAAATGGCTATTTTCCTTTATCGTCTGTCATTTGTGTCATTCATAATATTTTTATTTGTTATCATGTTTGCAATAAGATTATCAATCGTTTCCTTATCTATTAACTATAATGAAAATTGCCAGTTTTTTTCTTTTGCATTTACAAGTATATTTTTGTTATTTTGTTATTTTTTGTGTATTAAATTCGCTTCGTTAGATTTCTGTTTTTAGAAATACGTATTAATAGCTATTTTTTTGTGCTGCGCCTAATTAAACAGTTTATTATGAAGTAGGTATGTTGTGAGTTTTGAGAAATAAAATAGAAACTGGTCAAGAGGCAGTCAGGCACAAACAGGGTTCTGTACTAAAACAACAAAAAATATTCGATAGGTCATCGTAAGTTCTACCAACTTTTATCGAAACAATTTGAGAATTTTTTTGCAGTTTTTGATGGCGGCTCTTTCTTTATATGGTTTAACGTTAAATGCCGTCAATTTTTTTTACACAATGAACTTGGCTATAATCCCCGAACTTAATATTACTTTACATTCTGATTTTCAAAAAATAACAAAATTTTTAAATATTTCAACAAAGTTGCCGGAATTGCTGGTATGAACGAAGCAACTCCAAATGGATTTCAGGTGGTGAGTGGTATTTCGCTTTTATTAATTAAAGATAAATTCAGGGCAGACTGGCAATACTGTATAAACGTCCAAATAGTCTGGGATTTTTTTTTGTTCTATGGCTGCTAAATTATAATATTAAAATATTCCTACGGGGCTTTAAGCAATCTGTTTCCTTAAATATTTTCTTGCCAATGTCATATAAGTACCGCGCAGTCGCAAAATAACCGCTAACGGGCATGAAAGACTCTTGATTCCAGATTCACTAATTTATAGTGTTCTTTGTAGATGACATCGAAATAACATAATTATTTTTAAGGCGATCACGAAATAGAACAATTTAGGCATGGTGTTAGGAACCACCAGTAAAACTTATTTAACACAATTAAAAATCTTGCTGGAAATTGGTGTGGATGGACAGTAGACACCTCATGCATGATATACAAAGAGTTGTTTTACAACAAAATCTTACAAAATAGATTTAGTTGAAAAGTAAACAGTGACTTAACTGTATAAAATTTGTATAAGGCTTATGGTTGAAAATTATAATGGTAGTTTCACCGTTTTTGAAGAATTATCAACTAAATGCAGGGTTGGCAATGTTTAAAACAACTATTTCAAACACTGAGAAAAATACAAATGTTTAAAACAAGTTTTAAAACTGTTTGTTTAAAACATACATGAAAAACAAAATAATGTTTTATGTCATTAAGTTAATAATGATAGTTCTTTTATAAACTATAAAATATAAATAAAAACAAGTTACATTATAATTTTAAAATAAAAAGCCTATTTTTATTGATTTTCTTTTCGTTTGTATCAAGGACTGTAATTGCATATACCGCGGTATAAAATATCTGTATAGCTAGTTGCACTAGTACCCGTAATAATAATTCTGTACCGGAAAAATTTAAGTTCCAATATAATTCTATGCATATTTAAGGCCATCCCTGCGGTCCACTAGTGCCGCCATTGGATATTTGTATTTACTTTTCGTAGAAACGTATTTCAAAAATTTGATTAAACGAAATATGAAAGTAGTCATAAGCTATTTTTAGAACGATTTTTATTGTTTCTATAATCTGTACTTGTTGCCACTTTTAGCAAATATGGTATCTACAACTTGCATATTTATTCTAGAAAAATAACAAATTTTTTTTGAGCGAGGATTACGAGGACTAAGCTGGATAATTTTATTTAAAATACAATTATTTTCATATTTAATACTTTTTGGTATATTATTGTATGTATACTGGTAAAGATTGTTATTTATGACAAAATCAAAACATCTTACTGTATCACTTGTTTTTATTTTTGGTAGAAAACCCTTCATTTGTAACGATTAAACTAATGATTATGTGTTTAACACATATTTGAAATAGGCCTAACAACATTTTTTCGAAAAATTGATTTAAAACATGTTTTTATTGTTTTTTTTAAACTGTTTTTTTTTCTAACCCTGCCTAGAGGGCAAAATAGGGGATGGAAATTTGTATGAGAATTTCAAAATTATTGTTTTAGAGACTCCAATTTTTGCAAGTGTTTTTGTTAAAACATAGGCGAGCATTTAAAAAGAATTCTGTAAGATTCATCATCTAAGGGAGTAAAATGGGGGTTGTGTAATGATCGGGATAGTGCAAATCCGTTATTTTTATATTTTAGCTTTATATTTTCGCAATCGTAAAAACCAAATTATGAATGCAAAAGTGTCTCCGCCTGTCTGTTTGTTTATTGCCTTTTTGCGGCTCAACCATTGAACCGATCTCGATTAAATTTGACAAGATGGTATCTTGCACATCGGGGAAGGACAAAGATTACTTAAAAAACGCCAAGTGTGACTTGGATTACCGCACAGAGGGTTAAAAGAAATTAGGCTGAACCGCTGAGCCAATTTTATTAAAATGTAATAAAGGTAGGGAAAGAACATGACTTCTAAGGAAAACTTGAGACGGATTAGAATCAAGGACTTGCCGTAGGAATTGCAATCCTAGGCTGATCACCAAATTTAGGTCGGGCGGACGCGCTGGCAAAAGCTAGTAAATAAATAAATTGGCCAAACTGATGAATTATTTATTTATGTTGACCTTAGATCTAATAAATGTTACGTCCACTGTAATATATTATGTAAAATTATGCACGGTTTTAGGGTTTTATTACAAAATAGTAAAACCTCGGCCTCTATGGTCTTGCCATATGTCCGTCCGTCTATTACACAGCATAATTCTGCTCTTAAAAATCTTCATTTCTAAGGAAATTTTACAGACACGCCTATCACCTATCCTTTTTTGCGTTGAAAATCCTCATGGATACCCATTCGAGGATAGCGCACGGGTTATGTTACGACTGAAACCAACGGTGTACCTTCTCGCGTCCTTACGGCGGGGCCACGGGAACTCTTGAGTGCGTCCGCGACTCTGACAGCAGCGTTACACTTGAATCTCATCTTATGGAAAAAAAAATCTTAGCTTTTCGCTTGTTTTTATTCAAAAACTATCTGAGACCATCTTTTATAGCTCAATTTCTATGAAGTATTTACTGCAACAAAACGTTCGCTAGCGTCTTTACTTCCTTTTCACCTAACGAGAGGTCGTAACCTCTACGGTACTTAAAAAAGTATAATAAAAATAAATAATAAGTGAGTACATCTGCAGGATGCAAAAAATAAATTAAATTCCATGTCTTGCTGCATTGGTCTTAAAGTCCATTAGTTCATGAGTGAGTTTATCTTTCAAATTTAAGTTGTGATTAATTTTGTGTGTATATTTTTTTCTGTGTCAATTTGGGCTCTTAGTATTGTGTTTGTTCTAAAAATTTAAGAAAAATCTATAATAGAGCTTTTAACAATAATTGTTTAAACAAAATGGGTTTAAAGTTTAAAAAAAACATATATCCATAATAGTGACAATTCTACGTGCAATGGTCGGAATTTCCCTTTTTGGGGTTCCGTAGCTAAGTGGCAAAAATTGAAACCCTTATAATCTCGCCATGTCCGACCATCCGTCCGTATGGCACAGCCTTATAATTCCATCGTCTTTGGGTAAATTCTAAAGAAATTTTACAGAGTTGTGTCTTTTATGAACCGAGGGAGGAAAATTTTTTTTTCTGCATCCCATCATATGTGTTGTTATATGAATAGGGCTTTGAAAATTCGTTTAAAGTTTTCAAAAACCTTTTTATGGCTTTATTAATACTACAAATACGGTTCATAAGTTTTTTAGATACCCCCAATAATTCTTATGTTACGTAATCCTAACCCAAACTAACGCACTTGGCCGGTTAATTGTTGACTTCCTCAAAGTGGTATTTTTGTTGACATATTTAACTACGCTGTGACTCATTTTTTATCACACCAGGTAGCAAACAAGCTTATTAAAGTCTCGCGTACAAATTTTCATAAATTTACTATAGCACAATTTAGCAAGTAGGTATAGGGTCGGCAACGCCCGAGTGATGCTTCTGGTATTGCAGTAGTCCATTGGCATTGCAGTAGTCCATTGGCTGCGGTGACCGCTTACCATCAGGTGGACTGTTATAGCTTGTTTGCTAACTTAATGGTATAAAAAAGTATTTAAAAAGCTCTTTATTGTCATCTCAGTCAGATTTTTAATGATTAAAAAATTAGAGGGGACACAAAAAAGTAGCTTATACCTTAAAATATAGACAACTAACAGAATAATACTTAAAAAATAGTAATCCATGACATCGTGACTCTTCCAACGTCACCCCATCCAAAAGGATGCGTGGAAAAAAATGTCATCACTCATTTCTATATAAAGCGAAGCCTGTAAAAAATATCAGAATTGATGAAAAAAAAACTACACTACAACTACAATAAGGCTTTTACATACGGAGAGACAGATGGACATGACGAAAACCATAAGAATTCCGATTGTGCCATTTGGAAATCTTAATACAACCATATAACCAAAAAAATTACCGAAGTGTGCAAAAAAACCAACACGACTGTAGTTTGCCCTGACCTTATACGTCCTAAGATGAAAGATAAGAAAAGATTCATAATACTTATTCATGTCTCTCGTTTTACCGGCTTGTAAATTGTACCCAGTTTAACTAAGACTAAAAGATTCACAAAGAAACATACAAACAATAGTATTTCTTGAATAGTAATTAATACAAATTTTATCTATTAAATAACAAACGCTAGAGCTTAGGGCTACTACAACAATCCACAACACGACGAATCCAAAAATGGAGTACAATTAAAAGTTAGGTCAAAGTACAGTTATACGTATAAGTTAAGTGTTCCTAATAAAATCAAACTTTCAAGTGGTTACGCGGCGTCGAATCGACCGCGGTAACCCTATTTTCAGTTATAAATTCGTATATTATCATCACTCATGTTTGCCAATATTAGTAGCCTCTCAAATCTTAAACTCAAAACAATAGATTCTTCCTTTCTGTGCGCATTGCTTAATCTACATTATAACTTTCGTTGTTCATGCTGCGTAGGTTTTGCAAAGTAAACGCGCGCCTGACGTCTTTGAAGATTCGCTTCGTAAAAGTGCTTTAATATGTATTTTTGTATGTTTTCTGGCAAACATTTTTTTTATTCTATCTAAAGGGAATGTGTTTAAGTACATTGTTATTCAAATTATTTAATAATTTGTCTTTTTAATTCTTAAAACCTTGACGGTCATTAAGGTTACGCGCGAAAGGTTAAGTGAAAAATTATAATAAAATGATAAAAATTTACCAGTTTCTGATTTATTCCTTTGTATTCCCCTAATTACCTATCTGCATGCCAAATTTGAACTTTCTAGGTCATCTGGAACTGGGTAAGAGTTTTGATCTATAAGTCAGTCAGTGATAAAAATGGCGATTTTTGAACGTTAATATCTAAATAACCGTTTGAGATGTGCTTATGAAATTTGGAGCACATATTTATCTTGCAAGTCTCAATATATGAGCCAAATTTGACACGTTTATTTGACACGTTTATGTGAAATAGTTTTTGAGTTATGAGGGGGTCAAAAGTGGCTCCAAATGGTTCGTGTAATATTACATACGGTGCTGCTCGCCAGTTCTGTTACTTGAACTTGGCTTGACACGGTACTGTGTGATGGACTATAGACCAAATCACCCTCGGCAGAGAGTAGGCTGTGCAGCAAAAGTGGGGACGTATGAGGCTGATAAGGATGTAAACCAGTTATAACATCTTTAATGCTACAAATTAAATGTAATTGCAACGTAAGTATTTAAGTTTGTTGGCTTCATACGACATAATAAAGATGGCCGTCAAGGGTTAGCCCCCAGGTTTATGGTCCTTAATTACGTCAAAGGTCTCGAGCTGGAGGAGGGTTCGAGAAATCTCTACATATTTCTACTTTTACCTCGGGGCGATATGGAGTAGAATACATCATATTTGAGTATTATAGAAATGTGGCATTTGATGAGCTGCTGAACGTCACGGACTGAGAACCAGGGCTTGCAAACTAGTTTACCCGTGACAACAATTTCGAAGATCTGGATTTTTTGGACTGACTTACACTCTTTGATTTATACTGTTCGTTATGTTTACGCAAAATATTTCTCGTTTATAGATATACTAATTTGTCGAGGAAATATCCCAACCAAGCGAATCAGGGCTGCCACATCGTATTGCAATCTCCCCGTAAATCCACTAATGCTTAATATGGTCGTGTTTTGTATCCTGTTTGTAAAGCAGGTGGTTTGTATAATTAGATAGTTACAAAAAATAAGAATTCAAACAAATTAATCTTTGCGAGAGTTAAAACATCACTTGTATAGGTATTGCATTCTCCCCGTATATTCACTAATGCTTAATGTGTCTCTTGTATCCTGTTTGTATTTTTATATTTGGTTGCTTTGTATAATTAAATAGTTACAAAAAATAAGAATTCAAATAAAGACATCTTTGCGAGAGTTAGAACATCGCTTGTATAGGTATTGCATTCTCCCCGTAAATTCACTAATGCTTTGAAAATTTCAAATTCAAATAAAAATTTGCAAAAATTGGAAAATTGTTGAAAAATTAAATGGTGTGAGATGTTCTTTGCATGAAATGGGACGATGAGAGTGCTACTTACAGTTTTTTTATTGCAATAGTTCTTATTTTTTCTGTGACTATATGTCTTTGAATGTATGGCTACATATTTAAAATATTTTTTCTTGTTTGATGTTTTCCTGAAAACTTCAATATATAAGAATAAATAAAAATGAAAACCTACTATTTTACAAGTAAATTAATAACTGTTTTTCTTTACATACTATTTCTCGACAGTTTTGTTAGATTGTATATTAATATTAGATTTTGTATAATTAAGAACCAGCGGTATAAAACAAATGGTCTCTACTGGCAGCCCTGATGTGAATACAGAAATAGGTATTTAAAAAACCATTTGCTGTTACGCTAAGACCCAGTCCAAGATACCGATGTGCGATAGGGACAACTGCGTCTCGGGCTTACCTAAACTCAACAATGAATAAAAAACAACTATGTCTGTATGTTTTGTTTCCTTAAAAATTAGTTTACATACTTGTACAGCTCACGTCTGATGATGTCACATAGAACCTCCTCCTTTTTTGAAGTCGGTTAAAAAGACGCAAGTTTTTTGACAGGGCCTCAGTTATTTATATAGATGGGATGCAGAAAGTGCAGTCATAGTGATTGTGTAGGTATATCTGTCAAAAATGATAGCTCTCATGTCAAAATCCAGAAAAGAAACAGGGGAATACGTTTGTACGGAAAAAACAGCGTAATATTTACTCTTAAGATTGTATGAAATCTTACCTATACGCGCTAGTAATATATAAGTGAATGCCTATACCCATAGTCCAAAGTCAAATAGTAACTAACTATCAACTAACTAACTAACAATCATTTTGTTACATATGAATACGTAGCAAACATAGATCGCTAATTGGTTTTTCTTCGCTTTTTGCCCATCGCAAACACAGTCCAGTCCAGTGTGGCAACAGTCTCAACAAGGCCGTAGCTAAGGGAGAACATTGTGGGAATATGCCCTACCTTGAAATACTAATGCCCTACCTTAAAAGTACCATAAACTTAGGTATAATATATATATATTGTTTTCCCGTAGTATAAATTAATACCATTTTGCTCTTGTTTTTCCGCGATCCCACCCAATTACCTTCTACCTTAATTACTCGCGCTCGCAAGCAGGTAAAATAAAGAAAGATAGAAAAATTGCTTGCGCCGTACCCGTGCATGAAACCACCGCTGCCCTACCTTAGATTCAACTCTAGCTACAGCCCTGAGTCTCGAGCTATCCGAACTCTGGAATTCGAGAGGGAAATGTATGCAAGTACATTCACGGGTTTCGAGAGGCAAGTCAGACTTCCATACGTTTTTGTCTCGAATTCCAGAGTCCGAATAGCTCGAGACTGTTCCCAATAACCTCCCTGTCCACGAAAATTGTTTTGAACATAATCTGCTTACAAGAAAAATAATTTACGTACTACGGTATTTATAGTCTGGAAGTACATGGATACTCACGAACGCCAATATGCAATAATATGATAACACAGTTCACAACAATACAATTACTCACCGACCAACTGATGTAGGTTGCAAAACTAACCAAGCGATAACTTGCAACATTCTGATGCTGCGGAATCAAAGTACCTATGTATAATATTTCATTGCAGTGATGTTTCGGAACCCTATAGTATAGTTCAACTGTGTAAATGTGAAAGTTTAAAAACAAAATTATAATGTACATTTTAATTGAAACGTAATAAAAATATGTAAATAACCGAAAGAAATACAGCGGAGTGGATTGAACTCGGCCAGTCCAGTCGAAAGTCGTTTGTCAGTCGCCCGCGCAAATCGTGTAGAGTCGCACATACTCTATGCTTGTTTTATACTTGCATTTATCGGAACTGAGTTTAGCGATTGAAATAATAATAAACATAAAGTAAAAATGGACAAAGAAAGTGTAAAAATAAAGATTGGTGACGAATTTAAAAGTGGCGGCGTTGTATTTCAGGATGTTGGTTTTGCTGTGCAACAATCATGTGGTAATTTAAAAAACTTTCGCATTTTACAATATGTTAAAAAATAAGGGTTAGGTTATTAATTGTAAATAACAAAAACTGTTATCTACGTTCGCGTTAGAATTTGTTAGAATGTAAAAATGACCTATCAATTTTTGACATAGAAAATATTTATAATTCTTCGATTTCAATATAAAAATGACTTTAATTATTTTCTTTTTAAATTGAATGTAATAGATTTTCAATGCTTTTCCTCTTTGCTGTAAAAGTTATATATTCTAGTTACCTAAAAAATATTCCTAAATTTGTTAGGCTTAGCAACAACAGTGATGTTTTTTTTATCATTTTTATGACTCGATGCCAGACCAATAATAACATTTTATGTACTTACTAATAGAAATTGATAACGCACTAGCTTAAGCCTGCGATTCCACTTATGCTAAGTTCGGTTATAGGCGTGGATTATTTTAAGGCCAACCTATAGCTGTAGAGTTATAGTTCGTCCACGTAGTGGTTAGGTAAAGTTATGCTGGAGCTTATATTTATTTTTTGGGATATAAAGTCCATGTCCTTCACTGTACCTTTAACAATCTATGTGCTAAAAATCAGCTCGATTGGTTTCTCCGTTGCGACACTAAGCAGTATTCATATTCATGTTTTTAATTTCATAAAATACAGTATTTACCTACTCTTTATTTAAATTTTCCTTTAGCCATAGGTTGTGCGGCAGAAATCGCTTCTTGGCGATAACACCGCCTATTGTACATTGCATTTTATAATTAGTGTTCCTTAGATTAAGTTATTTGTTTGGTGTACAATAAAGAATATTTATTATTATTATTATTATTATTTACATGTCTATAAATAAATATATATTATTTATTAAAATTAATAGATAATCGAATTAAATTAAATCAAATTAAAATTATTATAGGCACATAATAGATAACAAATATATTTTATATAACAAAGAAACAGACTTTCACGAATATATATTACTAAGGATTAATAGGAATTTCTAACATTTAATAGTATGGGTATATTGTAGTGGTGGTCAGATGATAATTACTAACGAGAAGCTATTTAGAATTTTACAAACACTTTTGAATCGTCAAAGTTATGAAAGTTGATCCCTGCCACCTACCTCCGGTTCACAATGTTGATTTCTACCAAGAAGAATCCTGAAAGAAACTTGACAGTTACTCCTTTAAAAAATTCATAAAAAAATACAAATACAATACAAGTTTAAATTAAAAAAAATTTAGCCATACAATTTTATATTATTTTCATTTTAATTTGGTTTACATATTCGCCCTGTAATTAAGCATCTTCAGTCCCATAGATTTTTATCATTTACATATAGTCTGAAATATTGTAGTATGCTTTCTTACAAAATTGTTTGATAAAAGATTTAAATTTATTTATTGATATGTTTTGAATATTACAGGGAACTAAGTTTATATACGTTGCCCATAAAAGAGTTACTAATTTTGTGTAGACGGGTATCATGCACCAACAGCCTTTTTTTTTACTTATAGTATTTGTTTTGTGAACATCACTTTTCTTGCTAAACTATTATTTTTTTATGATAGAAGTTTTTTTATATTGTACTGTAACGCTACAGTTAAAATACCTGCCCAAACCCAGCCTTCAGAGATATCCTAGATCCTAATTTGTAAATAGCACAAATTGCCTGTTTTTGTAACACAAACATCAGCAGCGCTACCCTACAATAATATACCATATGTCATTAAACTATGGAAATAGCTAAATTATACTATTTTTACAGTGTCGACATCGGTCAATTGTTTTATTTTCTTGATGGCATACACAGCAGAGCTAAGTTTATTGGCTAGGTTTTGAATAAGAGGACCCCATTGTAGTTTGGAGTCCAAAGTTATGCTAAGAAAGACTGTTGAATTAACAAGTTCTAATTGCTGGCCATTTATATTAATACATGTCTGGATCTGACTTACATTTGGTGATGTGAATTTAAAATGACTAATGACTAGATTTTTTTAATTTCGGTACCGTTCGTGTTTCATACAATGTTTTTCATCATATTTGCAAGTAAATAAATAAAATATAAGGTGAATAAATAAATAAACTCTACCAAAACATAATTGAAATGGTGGAAATAGAAATAGATATCTATATAAGTTATGAATTAAAAAGTTTTGGCTTAAGCTAAAACTTGTGATTGCTCGTTTGTAGTGCTTTTATTTATTTGACAGACAGCTTTTATACATACTTGCTAAAATAGGCGAGTCATTACCGCATGTTTTTGTAAATATTGATGTGTTCTCTAAAACTGTACTACATTATTTTGTTTTCGCAGCGCACGCGATGCAATGTGTTTTGTCGACAATTTTTTAACTACTTGGCTTACATTACTGTAGTTTTCGTAGGAATCCTACTCAGTGATAATACAGCATTCTACAAACGTATAAATCTTTTCTCTTTATAATATTAGTGTAGAAGAACTTTAAATAATAGTTTAGTGCGTACTAATAGGTTAAAAAGTTACTTAGAAACCCTGAAAAAAGTCTTGTTGCAAAATTAATTCCCGTCAGAAGCAAAGTAAAAAAAAATTCAACAAATAAAATAAAAACTACATGCAAATGGAAAATAAGAAATAGCGGATTCGGTAAAGCTAGAAAATTTGATTTTAACTTTGACTTGATCTTGAAGTATACTACTTTGAAGAATCATGAAGTAGCCATAGCTTTTAAATATTTTGGGTTCCGTACCTTAAAAGGAAAAAAGGAACCCTTATAGGATCACGTTGTTGTCCGTCTGTCTGTCAAGAGCATTTTTTCTCAGGAACGTGTGAAGGTATTAAGTTGAAATTCATATCAAATTGTAAGACCTACTGTCCCTTGAAGCTGTAAAAAATTAAGCGATTCTCAGTCAACGCAATAAAAAAATGCGGGTTATTTTTGTCGCATACTTATTGTGACACAAATAAATCAAAACCTATAAATAGGGCACCTATACGGTACTTCCCGTTGACCTAGAATCATAAAATTCGGCAATAAGCGAGATGATGACATCACAAATATAGGAAAAAACCTAAAAACTGATCATGAACATGTAAGACTAGATTTCATGATGGAAGAACTATCTACATTTAATAAGTTTGTACTGAACCCTCGGTGCGCGAGCCAGACTTACACTTGGGCGGTTTTATACCATTATTTCCATAGATATAGAATGTACAAGATCAACAATGCCAAATGAAAAACGAAACAGAAAAAAAATTGCAAATGTGTGAGTGTGAATAGTGTTGTCAAACAACAGTATCGATAATTTTACCTGTATAAAATTATTGCAAAGTAAAATTAAACATTAACTTTGTCGCGTTTACACTCGCGCCACGCAGCGTCGGACAAAGCAAACTATTTACACACTTGTGCTCGTACATGTGCCCAATCACATAGCGTTGAATTCAAGAGTGTAAACATCCCATTAGAACCTAAACTATTAAGACTATAATCACGTGTTATAGGAAATTTAAAAATCTAATCACTCCTTCTTGAAGAACCCCATACCGTAGTCCCTGGAGAAAACCTCGGCAGGGAGCTCATTCCACATCTTAAGCGTTCGCGGGAGAAAGTTCCTTTCAAACCGCACTGTTTGTGACCATTTAGGTTACCAAGAGTGAGAATGAATTTGCTTTCGATGGCGAGCGAAGCGATGGTAGAAAGTAGCTGTGGAAATCATTTCAAACAATTCTTCAAAACACAGAACACATTATACAAGCGGAAGAACACACGCAGGGAGGCAAAATATCTCCTCAGACTTAAAAGTTCGATACGACTTGTGAGTTTGGGATCGTCGACGATTCTTAGTGCCCGTCGTTGAACCGAATAAAAAGGGCTAAGCTGGTATTCAGGTGCATCCGCCTAGAGATGGCAGCAGTACTCCATATGGGGCCGGACTTGTGATTTGTAAAGCAACAACCTTTGTCTTGAGGTAAAGTACCGCTTCGCTCTGTTGAGTACTCCTGGTTTCTTGGAAGCCAGCTTCGCTGGAGATGTCAACACCAAAGATCCAAGTACTCTTGGAAATGGTAAGTGCTGTGTTCTGGAATTGTGGGACCACAGTAAATGGGGTTTTCTTAGCGGTGAACGCGCAGACTTGTGTCTTTATTGGGTTGAGTCCCGAAACGTTTAACGCCCGCCGGACCTCCCACTGTGTTATGGAGATTTCTAGCATAGTCTTACCGCACCACGGTTAAGAAGGTGGTACAGCGCCTTAGAGACATTGACATAGGCATATATTTTCTTCTGTCTTATTTTCTCTCGGGCTCTATGCACTTAATTTGGATTTCTCGCTTCCATGCTTTATTGGTCTTTTTTTTCTTGTGCGGAGATCGAACCTGCACCCCTAGTTTCCGTAAATAATCTTCACAACCAACGTTCTGTTGGAAGAGCGAAGCCGTCAACCGTATATATCTTTGCCGCAAAAAGAACTCCTAATAGACTTAATTATCGATATCGATACGCATGATGTCATATCTTAATCGTAACTAAATGGTTACATATTTTACACAAAATATCCGCCAAATATTGATTTAGCAATGACATATGGTATTAAATCTAGAGAATAATATGTAAACTACAATTCAAATTGATTTTTACGTTAATTTTTCGGATAAATTCGATAAAATATAATTAATAACGAAGCAGTAAAAAAATCTGGTAAAACGTGTATTAATTCGGATTATTGCGACTTGTAACGTCACATTGGCTCACAAAAAAGATAACTAATTTACAATTTAAATATTCTAAAATATAAATGAAGGATTCAAGGAGGAAAACAGAAAATTACAATCGCTAAAAATTTACCCACTCATATCACCGCTTATCCATGTAATTATTGACATTTTCGGCCATTTTCTTCTATCTCATTTTCTCAGTCACTATGCATTTAATTTCGCTTCCACTCAAAACAACTAAACATCTTAAGTCAAAACAACTGAAGTCCAATTTTTTGCAGAACAATTAATGAAAACTATTTGTTCCTGAATTTAGAGCTCCTTTTGAATTTGAAAAAATAATCCTATAGATATCATAGAGGCATACATTTAAGACATTGGAAATAGAAAACACCGCAGACCTTCAGAGACTTCCCGCAAATACTATGCGTTTTTAACCATGAATACCCATGGTCCTATGATCATCAGGTCAAATGATATACTGATGGGATTCTGGAGAAATCAAGGGAACTCTTAAAATTTTTGAAGTGAAAACTTCTTTAGCGACGTTGTGCACTTTTTTTGGTATGGGTAAAAAATGATTAACTCGCTTCAGGTCACGTGTCCTGATCGTGAAAATTCGTAAGACGGATGGAGAGTAGACAGCTGGCGCGGCGTAGGAGAGGGAGTATCCCCCTCTCTTTCTACGGCGCGGCGAAAATGTATGCCTGCGCCTGCTGTTTCGTTTAGGCGGCGCAGGGCGCTTGCGCGAATGGGCGTGTGTGTTTATGTTACAGCGTGCTACGGATGGTGACAGCTGATGGCTCGACAGTCTGTGTAGTGGCCATACTGCTGTGTATTCGTAAAATTCGTGTATATAAAGTGTTTAAAATATGGAAATTGAACAAAGTGCATCTTTGTTTTTGTAAAATACGGAAACCGTAATGCCACGCCTATTATAATTTTTATTTTTAGTATTCGCGATTATGAGTAGTACAGGGAGGTTGGATATGGAATTTTAATTCTATCACAGATTGCGATGTCAAATATACTACGTCAAAAAAGTAAATAAACAAACATTATTATTTCTTGACAATGTCAAAGACATGTCTTGTGACATATTTGAGTGTTAAGCGCGAAAGTGTAAAGGTTTTCACTTCTGCCGGCACTAACGGAGTGCAACTCGTTCTTTTTTTTATACCACTATGGTGGTAACTCTTTTTTAACAATAACAAGAAGTCGGTTCCGACTTAAAAAAAATGCACTAAAAAGGTAAAAATAATTGTTTCAAATAATTCAAATAAGGATTTTACAATCACTTTTGAATCGTCAAAGTTATAAAATATTATTTTTTGAACCCTCCCACCTTCCCGCCGGTTCACAATGTTGTTGATTTCTACCGAGAAGAATCCGGCAAGAAACTCGATAGTTACTCTTTTAAAAACATCAATAATACAAATAAACTAAAAATACAATTAATGTTTTAAATAAAAAAAATTTAGCCGTACAATTTTATGTTATTTCCATTTTAATTTGGTTTACCTATGCATCCTGTAATTGAGCATCATCAGTCCCAAGGATTTTTATCATTTACATAGTCTGAAATATTGTAGTATGCCTTTTTACAAAGTACCTGCTTGATAAAAGATTTAAATTTACTTATTGATAGATTTTGAATTTTATTGGGAACTATTATTATAGAAGGGTGTTATAATCTGTTAGAGAGATAGACACCAACTTCAAACTCTTATTATGATCAGTTTTTTTTAATCAATTATATTTACCTTTCTGTGCATTTTTTGAAGTCGGTTCTTGCTTTTGTTAAAAAGTTTTTATTAGTTACTAACTTTTAGTTAGCGTAACTAACACAATAATTTATGTAATAGCACAACACTGACTCCTAGCTTCATTATTTTAAATTTTTGTGGTATGCGTTTCCAGATTAGATGAAACTCAGGCCCGGATTTATAGTCGTGGCTTAGCCAAAGTAACATTCTAAGACAGAGGCTTAGTAAGCGTAATGTAATTAAATGCAACAAGGAACATAACTGAAGCCCGTTATAATAGTCGTTGCTTAGACAAAGTACTACTTATTGCTAAGACATAGGCTTAGCTTAAATAATGTAATAATAAACACTGCTTAGACACACACACGTTGCTAAGCATGCTCTTGTTCTTAGCTAAGCCTGAGTAACTCATTTCCTTTACTCAGGACAGTCTAAGCACGTAATGTGTTAAAAATAATAAAACATTGATTCAGATGCTCAAATATCCATGAATTATTTTTTCCTAGCTTCTAACTTCGACTTCTGGAAGGGTACTTTAGGCAAATGAGATAGGTGCGAGAGGGTAGGGAAATAATTCTGGTACATAATTACCTACGGTATCGTCGCCGCGTTCGGTGCGCAAGTTAAAACTCGCACTCGACGACTCAACCGGTTTTTTGCTCTTTATAACATTGGATGCGCGTAGGTAAAGATTACAAGCCATACAGCGTTGTCGATAAACAAAACCACTGTTTACAATAAATTGACATGAAAAAAAACATAGACTTTTAGGTAGGCGGTGTTTTTGAAAATCTGGTAAAATAACTAATAGCAGTAGTATGTATTGTATAGAATTCTCCAAGTAAGACTTTCAGAAGTATTACTTAGGTCATTGCTTAGCAACGTCTATTAATCCGGGCCTTAGATTAATTAGATGAAGCCAAGTCATACCTCTTTTCAAATGAAGAAGGTAGTTAAACAGAGCCTACTAATTTTCGACCAATTGCAATAAGTACTTTGCAAAAATCATACTTAATCAAGTTGGACATTTTTGTGTTAATAACTTACTTAGTAGTAAACAGTTTAGCTTTACGATGGGCCGTTCCACAACTAATGTAGGAGTGGCAACCCTGGGTGAGATGTAAAAAGTTGGTTATAAAGCCGGAACGTCGTGGAGGAACTTCGTGCTTCCGCTAAAATGTGGAAGCGCAAAGCTCTCCGTAGTAAAAACAGTGAAGATATTAAAATAATCTTTTTAAGTGAGAGGGCAAAGAAAAGTTATTTAAAATAGTAAAAACACAACATAAAATTCTGACATATCTGCGGTAGTTTAGCTGTATTGGAAAATGTGGTCAAAGATTATCACCATAATGATTGAAAAATAAATCTTATACAAGTATTTAGACATTAAGATTAAGTTTATCAATAAGATTTTTTGTCAGGTCCAAATAACAAAAAAATGGGAATGGTTAAGCTTTGCGCAAGTGCATTAGCTGTAGAGTTAGTACCAACCGCATATCTCAACAGTGACGTGCATGAAAAAATCTACATGCATCAATGTGACGGCTTGATTAGTCCTGGAAAATAGAGTTTATAGATTCCGGAAAGCTGTTAATGGGATAAAACAAACTTTACCTGCCTGGTACACTTAGATTTAAACTGTCCTATTGTCTTTAGGTTCTTTTCAAGTAAACAAGAAAACTTTTTTTTTGTAATGAGACATGACAAGTCCATAGTAAATATAGCTTTGTATGTAGACGATTTTTTCGTGCTCTATAATAACAATTCTTTATTACTCCTAGTGACTTATAAGGTTAGGTAGTAAAACAATCTTACAAACACACAAAAATCTTCATAGAATTAAGAAATACGATTTCTATGTATGTATATTTTTTATATTGTATTTCTTAATTCTATGAAGATTTTTGTGTGTTTGTAAGATTGAGGTACTAGGACTTTATAAGTCACTAGGTGTTGTAATAAATATAAGATATTTATTAAGTAATGTATATTTTATATATTCTACATTTATAATGTCATAACAAGAAAGTGTCAACCCGACACAAGCCATATATCTAGGTGACCATAGAATGTATATATATCAGTCCTCCACAGCTATTTAATGGGGTGTTGTGAAGGGTATATCAGTTTTGAGCATCTGGTCCACATGTCGGCGCCATACCTCACCTCTGTCCGTAATAACTTCGTAGTGTAAACGACCTAGTCGTTTGCTTACTGTGCCGAACTGCCATCGTTCTTTTGGATTTTAGACATAAGTCCGCATTTGGACTCTCGCTTTTTCAGCAAATCCCTTAATAGGAAACTTTTGCTGTTGTTCTGTTTTATTTTCTGGAATTTTTCTTTCTTTAGTTTCTTTTCCAAACATAACATGTAAGTTTGTACGTATTTCCCTTCCAAACATTAATTCATAAGCAGTTTGTCCTGCAGTGCTAGGAGCGCGACGAAGCTGAGTTTTGATTAATTTTAACTTTTCCATTAGGGTTCCCGAATGATCGTCCATATTTCGTAATTTCCTTTTTACCGGTTGTAAAAAACGTTTGGCTAGACCGTTGGTAGCCGGATGGTAGGGTGCTGATGTTCTATGTGTAATACCATTTTCGATTAAAAATGTTTCGAATTCTTTTGAAACAAATTGCCGACCATTATCGGATAGTAATATGTAAGTTAATTAAATATTTCTTATACTAACGTAAACTCAAATCACGCGAAGCTTAAGGGTACAAAGAATTTAAGATTAGTATTTAAGAAATCTCTTGCAAATATTAGGTTAGGATATAGGATATGCAAATGCTGATCAAACTCAGACCGCAAATCTTATACGAGGTATTTAGTGAGGTACAGTAGCATTGGTAGGAACATATTCACGAACATGTTATTGTTAGCAAGTATATATAATAACCAATCTGCTCTAAAAACTCTATCTCTCAAACTCTAACCTATATGTGTGCCAAGTTTCATCTTGACCCGTCCAGTGGTTGAAGCGTGATTGAGTAAAAAACATCCAAACATCTAAAATTTCACATTTTTAAAATTAGTAGGATAGGTTTATTTATTTATATATATTTCTATATCTATCTATATGTATTGTAAATATAGGTATCATTTATTTAAGAAAATTATTGACATATAAAAGTAACCAGACACATAATTATATATGTTCAAATTGATCTTCCATTGCCTTCTTTATAAGATTCCGGCTCCGTCTTCACAACCAAGGAATCTATTTGTCTCCTTATGCCTTTTAACCTTATGGAGACTGCTTTTATAACAGATATTTGTTCTTTCACTCTCAGCTTGTAAATTATTTGAGAGTATGTATTATATATATTGTATGCTTATATGTTTCAAGCTAACCACGATTGGATTTATTGAGTTACCTTTGTTTCGGCACAGTTGCATGCGCCATCTTCAACCAACCAACCAGCTAACAATAACATATAAATAAATTGATAATAATTGGCTTTATTGAGTTATCTATGTTTCGGCACAGCATGTGCCATCTTCAACCAACCAACCAACCAGCTAACTATAATATATAAATAAATTGATAATATTTGCAAAAGTTTAAAATGTTATGTAGTGTATGATTTGTTTATCTATTTATATATATGTAAGTTTGTAAGATAATTCTATCCACGGCTCCACTACCACTACACGGTACTTATTTTTGCAATATATTGATTAAACACTGTGAGATTACAAATATTCATGATGTGTGTCAATATCTAACGAGAATGTCTAACTTTTAGATCTTACAAGCGTTAGATATCTAGCGCGTTACAAGGTCAAGATAACCGAAAGTTGAATTAATTGAGAAAGAAACAGGAATTCGCATAAAATTTCAAGGTAATAACTTTTTTTATTTATAACTAAACCGAATTTTACGTTTTAGTATCCGTATATGTTCTTACTTAATATTATAAATGCGAAAGTGAGTCTTTTTTTCTTTCTTCTTTCTTTAGCATTCAACTGAGCTTAAATTTGGCACAGAGATAGTTGAAGATCTAATACTATTTTTGTCCTAGACAATAATAAGTTCTTATCGAAATAACTATAACCGAATCTCAAGTGAAAGACTTAGAGATATAAGAGGTACCCGTAAGGTCACTGCACCGGCTGGGTGCTCAGAGAGAGGGTTCAGAAAAGAAACAAGGGTTCGCAAGGACAAGGTTCAGTTATAATACACTCATTCAAGCTTACTTAACAAGTTATTTATTACGATGGGAGGTTTAATATCTTCACGAACAGAAATACTGTGGTAAGGCCCGAATTAAGGTAGAGTCTTTCATGATGTCCTCTCACAAGTAGGCTGCTAGATTAAGCTGCCGTCAGACATCAGCGAAAAGTAGTATGCGACTTGCCGGCAAGCTTCGTATTAAAGTTAAAAGAGCCTACAGCTGGATACGTAGTGTGCGATGGTAGGTAGCGGTGAGCACCGGTGACCCGCCGAGTCAAGGTACTCAAGCGCGGTTGCTGTGATGCTCGGTGTAGCGAGCAGTGCAGGCTGTGCCGCGGATCTGGAGTAGAGTCAGCACACTTTCAGAAACCTCTCAACGCCAGACGCGTGCAGCGTCACATATACTATTATCTGTGAGAGTCCCGCAAAAACTTGCGGTAAGCGGGCAGTACGGCAAAGTCCACTTCGACCGCAAATGCACTAGACGTCCTTCAGCAGTAAAGAGGTCGTTGGATTTGTTATCAGCAGTAGTTTTTCCAGAGGGAAAATCCTAGCTGGAAACTAACAGTATCCTTCGACTACAAAACAATAAAGAATGATTACTTACATTTTCAATGTAACAACACTTTAATATTAATACATTATAAAAGGAAGTTATGGGTATGGGGATTAAGGTCTTAATCGTATGCACCGAGGCATACCTATATGTTAGGAAATTGCAGATTTATATAAGGATTTCGACCAGTTGTCGAAAAGATTCATTTTAGTTTTTAAGGTTTGTTATTTAAACGCATGAAGACGATCATGGCAGTATGTTGGAGTGTCGAGAAACTTCTAGAGTTTCTCGTATCACTGGTCCTTCTTCCTACGGCTAAAATCGGAACAGTATCTTTATCCTGCTATATACGTGGATGAACTATCTATTCGGTATTGTTAGGGCAAGGTTTTTGTGATAAAAAAGAGTCAAGTATGAGTCGGACTCGCGCACTAAGGGCAAACCGATTGTAATGAAATTTTAGTAAATTATTGTGCACACGCCGGGGAAGGTGGCGCGCCAGTTGTTTTCTAGACGAGAAACAACGATGGCGGGGCCAGCTAGTTAGTTATAAATATGGAAGGAACTTCATTTGTCTGTTGCCTCGTCTTTGATGCGGTAAAAAAACATTGCATAGAAAAAAGTTTAGGACAGAGAGTTGCTTGCCAGCCTTCATACGTCCCCGCTGTAAAGGCACGGCCTACCCTCATAAGCTAGGGTGATTTACGCTATAGTCCACACGCGGGCCCAGTGCGAATTGTGGACTTCACATATATCTTTTTTTTTCTTGACATATGCAGATTTCCTTACGTTGTTTTTCTTCACCAGTGTACTTGAGAAATTTAGTAATTCATTGGGTTATTTGTGTCAAGTTGGGGCTGATACCTTTTTTTTTTTTTTTTTTTTTTTTTTATACCACTAAGGTGGCAAACAAGCTTACGGCCCGCCTGATGGTAAGCGGTCACCGTAGCCTATGGACGCTTGCAACACCAGGGGTATCACTTGCGCGTTGCCGACCCTTCAGAAATCTAATAACTTCTTTCTTGAAGAACTCCATACTGTAGTCCTTGCAGAAAACCTTGGGAGGGAGCTCATTCCACAACTTAAGCGTTCGCGGGAGGAAGTTTCTCTGAAACCGCACTGTACGCGACCATTTAGGTTCTAAAGTGTGAGAATGAATTCCCTGCCGATGGCGAGCGGTGCGATGGTAGAAAGTAGCCGTGGGCATCATTTCGGACAATTCCTCAGAACACAACCCATTGTACAAGCGGTAGAACACACACAGTGAGGCAAAGTCTCTCCTCAGACTTAAGGGCTCGATACCGCAAGTGAGTTTGGGATCGTCGACAATTCTCACAGCCCGTCGTTGAACCGAGTCAAAAGGGTCAAGCTGGTATCCGGGTGCACCTGCCCAGAGATGGCAGCAGTACTCCATATGGGGCCGAACTTGCGACTTGTAAAGTAACAACCTTTGCCCCGACGTGAAGTACTGCTTCGCTCTGTTGAGTACACCAAGTTTTTTGGACGCCAGCTTTACCTTATCTTGTAAATGATCTCGGAACTGAACATCGCTGGAGATGTCGACACCAAGGATCCCAATGCTCTTGGAGATGGAGAGGGGAGTGTTCTGGAATTGTGGGACCACAGTGAATGGAGTTTTCTTAGCGGTGAACGCGCACACTTGTGTCTTTGTAGGGTTGAATCGGACCAAGTTTACCCGTCCCCAGTCAGAGACCTGGGACAGTGTGGTCTCGATTTGAGACACAAGTTCTCCGCGGTTTTCCTCCACAAGGGAACGAGGGATGTTTGCACGACCCGTGTAAAAAGTGTCTCCAGTACTGTCATCTGCATAGCAATGTATGTTGTTGATGTCCAACATGTCATTGATATGCAGTAGAAACAGCGTAGGAGACAGCACAGAGCCTTGCGGGACACCAGCATTAATGTCCATGCTATCAGAGCAACTACCGTCAACTACAGTTCGTATGCGTCTGCCGGACAAAAAGCTAGCCACCCATTTGCACAAACCCTCGGGCACTCCGTAAGATGGCAACTTCGATAGAAGACCGCGGTGCCAGACCCGATCGAACGCCTTCGCTATGTCCAGGCTACATGCCAATGCCTCCCCCTGACTCTCAATGGCTAGTGCCCATCGGTGTGTGAGATACACTAGAAGGTCACCAGTCGAGCGACCGTGGCGAAAGCCATATTGACGGTCACTGACCAGATCGTGTACTTCTAGGTATCTTAGAAGCTGTGTGTTGATCACACGCTCCATCACCTTAGAGAGGAGAGAGGTAATAGCGATAGGCCTGTAATTCGATGGATCTGATCTATCGCCCTTTTTGGGCACCGGGTGCACATTCGCAGTCTTCCATGTAGACGGAAATTGCCTAGTGTGGTAGGAAAGCGGGAAGAGGCGCGTGAGTACAGGACATAACTCAGGAGCACACTGCTTAAGCACCACTGCTGGTATACCGTCTGGCCCACTCGACTTATGAACGTCTAGAGAAAGCAACGCCCGCCTGACCTCCCGCTGCGTTATGGAGATTTCCGGCATGGACTTACCGCACCACGGTATAGTAGGTGGTACAGCGCCTTCATCGTTCATATTCGAGTTCGAGGCAAAGAGACTGCCCAGTAGATCGGCTTTCTCTTTAGCACTATGGGCCAAGTCACCATCGGTCTTTCGCAGTGGTGGTAACGACGACTGGCAGAAGTTCCCTTCGGCAGCTTTGGCAAGCGACCAGAAAGCACGACTCCCAGAAGGATAGCTCGCAAGTCGCCCACCTATTTTGCCGATGAATTGGAATTTTGCTCTGGCAGTTGCTTTCTTACTGAACCTCGAGGCAGCATTTAATTTGCGTTTTAACTCAGAAATATTCGGATCCTTATTAAAACGAGCCGTGGTCCAAGCCTCATATGCATTTTGCTTAAGAATTTTAGCTTTTCTGCAAGACCTATTAAACCACGGTCGTTTTTTGACGCCGGCAGCTACTCGCGGGTTAGGAATATAGCATTCCATACCAGCAAGGATTGTCTCAGTGACTGCGGCTGCGCAGACGTCAGGATCTTCTGAGTTAAAGCAGATCTGCCTCCACGGGTACGATGCGTAAAATTCACGCAATCCATCCCAGTCTGCCGACTTATAGTGCCACACACGACGCCAGTTAGTTGGCCCAGAAGGATCAGGTTGTGTGCATGACACTTGAGTCCGAACGAGACAGTGGTCCGAGGAGCCAAGAGGCGCATCCACTGAGACGGAGTACCCGTCCGGACGAGTAGTCAGCAGAAGGTCCAGTAAGGAGCTCGTATGTTCCTCTATATCTGGTATTCTCGTTGGAGAAAGTACCAGCTGAGAGAATCCATAGGTCAGAGCAAATTCATGAGCAGATATCCCAGCATAGTTATTGGTTCGAGAACTGAGCCACTCGCGATGGTGGGCGTTAAAGTCTCCCAAAATAACTAGTTCTGCTGTGGGATATTGCTCTAGAACTTTGTCAGTCGTCAAACTCAGGTGCGTGAAGAGTCGAGTTACGTCCGTGTCACCGCTATGAGACCTGTATAGGCACGCATAGATACGAGTGTGGCCGCCGTAATCTACGCGCACCCACAATATCGACAGGTCCCTGTCTTCAAGGCTATGAAGGCGGCGACAGCAGATATCCTCCCGGACGAACATACATACACCGGCACGACTCATAAAATTGTGTTCGAGTTTGTAGCCGGGATAATGAAGGTATGATGTGTCGGCCGGGCAGGATATCTGCGTCTCCGTTAGAAAAAGAATGGTCGGCTGCGCAGTTTCGAGATGGTGGTGGACTGCGTTAAGATTTGCGTGAATACCCCTGATGTTGCAAAAATCCACATTATATGTGGATGGAGTAGCCGCTGTGCAAACTCTTTTCTTTTTCTGTCTTCTGGCCATAATATATATAAAAAAAAGTTACTAAGACTAAGGATGAGGATTCACTGCACAGACAGCATAGAGGGCAAAGGGTGCGGTTCTAAGACTGCCGAAGCTCGCCACAGATGATACGGTTGCTGGCACGGCGGGCGGAAGGGCCCCTGATCCCCCTCTGTTGTAGTAGCCGGGTCCACTCCGGTCTCCTTCTCCGGCACGACTACCACTTCAGATACTTTACACAGGCTGGCGAATCAGCCTCCCAGGGCGGAGATTAGGTGATCCCTGGGTTCGGGATCCCGTTCAACCTGCGGGCGGCCAGCGGTCAGCCGTTTCATCAGGTCTCCTTGACCGCCGAACCAGCACGCCGCGTCTATGCCGAGTATGACAGCAACAAGCACCGCCGGTCCTCCGCTGTCCGTGCAGCGAATCCTCAAAGAGCTCTGGCAACCTTACTCACCGCCAGGAACACAACACTACTCAATGTTAGTGTTATTATGGCCGCGGTTTTCTGTAAGGTGGAGGTACTTCCCCAGTTCGGGCCGCTCATTCGAGCAAGTACTCGCTATGCCCTGCTTAGTTGTTCGGGTGGCTTATTCGAGCGAGTACTTGCAGTGCCCTACCTCTCTCGAAAGAAAGAAAGAAAAAGAAAACCTGACAGTTTCTCGATTCAATCTCGAATTATATTATTCTAGAGGAGCTTCAAGTATGGAATAGCTATTTTTTATCACCTTCAAAGATAATGAGGTAGGTACTCTGCCTTTCCCGATTGTTCACGATTTTACGAAAAACTTCAAAAGTGACTTTAATAACCAAAGTAGTATTTAACTGATGTGCGTGTAGATCTATATACATCTATGAAGGCTTGAGTATGTAATATGGAATGCGAAAACAGCTAATATTTTTGAGAACCGGGTATTTTTCGATGCTGCAAATTAAGAGCCGGATACCCGGTTCCAGAATTTGTTCTCAAGCAAAATTTGAACACCTTTTAAAGTGTTATTTTATAACATAAAAAAATAGAAATAGGTAAGAATTTGCTTTTTTTCTACACTGCTTTCCATACAATGCTCTATATAATTGTTAAATCATCAGCTGATCCATATTGCTAGAATGGTTATTTGGTTGTAAGACAATGGAATAAAAGAGTACCAACTTATCACATTAATGCCCAATGAGCATCATTTGCAAAAGGATAAAGGTTTTACCTCTCAGTCGACAGCAAAAAACTGCTCTAAGCTATCGGAGAGGTGGTTTACTTAAGCACCTCCTATAGGCGTTTTTCACAAGTACCATACCCATAGTTAGGCACTCTGGTTCAGCTGAAGGTATTGAAGAAACTCTGCTGAATGGGTTGGCGAAATTTTAACTACGTTCTTTCCCTCCTGCTATCGCGTAACAATTCAGTGTGCTCCTGCTAAACGCGTTATTCACAAAATCAAGGTGTTGAAGATATCATTGTAGCGCTCAAAATTTAATTTAGGTGGCAAATAAAAGTAAACTACTTCTGGATATCCTACCAAACTGACTCAACCAGTGTAGATTAGCTAGTTAGTCAACACAACTACGGCTGACTCGGTACTAGACTGGTTACAAAAATAACCTTCAAAGCTTGAAGTTCACGGATAATCAATGTCATCTCTATGTAAAATAACTAAGCAATTTATCGCAAAATTCTGGCGCATGCAGTGGGTGCAAAGGTAGCTTTTAGACTGGTTTTGTCACCACCCTAGACTCCTTCTAAAAAAGTCTTCAAAGTCTAATTTTGCAAACTGTGCCACTTAATACAGCCTTTTATTCTTGATTAACAAATACAAACCCCAGGTCGTCCAAACTCAAGTATTTACGTCTCATCTTAAGAATAGCCATCACGCCCGCCCCCTTTAGTCGAGAGATAAACTTATTATTAATTTCACAATTCACTCCTAGGGTCCTAAATAGAAGGCACCCATTTATAAGATACCTCAATCACAAATTAGGCAAGATCAGCCACAACAAGAATCAAATAAGGCACTTTGGTTTTGTTTATTTCTTTCATACATTTATTTATACTATCTTTTGGCAGCGGCTCCATTCGCCATAAATTTGTTTATATGCGTGGGATTTTTATGTCAACTCCTTAATTATACTTATTAAGTTTGCTATAGCAAGCTATACCTGTAGCTATAGTTCGTTTAAGCTCGGTTTTAGCTATTCCCAAGGTTATAATTTTTCGGGATAAAAACTATCCTACGTTCTTTCCCGGAATTCAAACTATATACGGATATAGTATATACGGAATATACTAAATTTCATCTAAAACGGTTCTGCGGTTTAAGCGTTTAACATTTATAATATTAGTATTGATAGGTACTTAGATATTGATAAAAAAACTGGTTGCCTGTAAAGTCGGTATACGGGCGAAAGTTTTACGTGACAATGATTTTATGTCTGTCTCTCTCGCTCTTAGGCGGGCGCGTGCCTCTCACTCGCTCTCATTGTGAGCGCATAACGTGAGCGGAGCGTAACGCAGTTTCTTGAAGTGTCACCCGGCAAACCAATTTATAAGACGTTGTCACGTCAAAATTTCGAGGGTCTTAATTTAAGAAAGACCACCTTGACGTTAAATTATTAAACGAGATAAATTTGTCAAGATACAAGTAACCTTTTAAGGTCTATTTTCGATCTATTTATGGATTGAATAGAACATATATATGTATATTCTTCCGGGTATAATGTTTACGTAAATTAAATTATATGTTTTAGTTTAGAAATAGTAGAAAAGAATGTAAATATATTATGACTTGTTTACAATCTATTAAATGTTCCAACAATAATATCTATGACGCACGACGAAACTTTGGATAAAAATTAGGCGTATCGGACATATAAGAGTCATTGAATGATATATGTGACATTCAACCGCAAGTATGTAGGTGAACTTTGATAAGCAATTCAATTATTTATATATTCTGCGATTTGCCATTTGTTTACATTTTAGTATTAGAAATAGGAAAGATGACAGTTTACAAAAAATTTAAATGAAACCAGTGACATTGGCGGATATGGGACATGCCGCCCTAGGCATAGAAGTGCTAGAACCCAGAGCCGTAATAACTCATAAAAAACTGGTTGCCTGTAAAGTCGGTATACGGGCGAAAGTTTTACGTGACAATGATTTTATGTCTGTCTCTCTCGCTCTTAGGCGGGCGCGTGCCTCTCACTCGCTCTCATTGTGAGCGCATAACGTGAGCGGAGCGTAACGCAGTTTCTTGAAGTGTCACCCGGCAAACCAATTTATAAGACGTTGTCACGTCAAAAAATAGAAAATTACTGCGCCGAGCAGTCACCTATGACAGGTCATTCTCATTCGATTCCCTGCTTTGTCATAATGGCCTCCCCTTTCATGAATTCCTGTTCCGCCCCTGATCGGTGACGAGCAACATAGTTAAAGAACGGTTGAGTTGTGGAATGAGATCCCTGCTAAGGTTTTATCTAGAGATTAACAGTATGAGGTTCATCAAGATAGGAGTTATTAGATTTATTTATAAAGGGTCGGCAACGCGCGAGTAATAATGTTGCCAATCCTAAAAACATTTTGAAAAATTGCAATATGCAGCATACACGTACCTCTTATGGGAACCCCCAAAATCTGAAATCATAGAGCAACACGACATCTAAACGCGGCCCCGCAGGGTATTAAATATGTAATACATCTCATTTCTCCGCTTATTACTCTTAAGCTGGCTCTAAAAATATACATACAGTTTACCGTTTTATTACCGTGATACCTTGGCTCGTGGCGTACTATTCCTTCACGTAGCAATAGATCAATGGGGTGACTAATTTTTGACAGGCATACCTAACGTGGGACACTTTTTATTCCCAAAGTGAGTTCCGAAAAAGTGATTATCGCAGAACCCTTTGATATGTGCGTTACATTTGTGTTACTCGATACAATGGAACAGCTGTAGGGTTGGAGACCAATATAAATTATATATTGCACCAACGATCTTAGTCACTACTATCTGTATTTACCTATAGACAGGCGCTATCCAACTGCAATGTCTTGCACTATCTGTTATATTTATTTATCTATGAATTACTTTACGAAATATCTCTATCTTGTGGATAGCTGCTGTTGTGTGTCAAACAATATTGATATTGTGAACAAACTTTTAGGACTCACCGACCTTGGGTCTTTCGTCGCTAGTGTCGTTGTAAGTTCACACCATTTCAATATCGCGACTTTGGTTTTAAATTTTGACCACCGGGTCAAAAATGTTTGTTGTACTACGCATATTTTCGGACAGTGATCTTCTTATATATATATAAAAGGTCACCGTTGTTGACTGACTAATCTATCACCGCACAACTCAAACCGCTGAACGGATTGCGCTGAAATTTGGCACACATATAGCTGTAGTGATAAAGGCGTGCTCTAAGAAAGAACTTTCCAAAACTCGGGGTGAGTTTTAAAAGGGGTAAAACGGGGGTTCGTCTGTATATATAAAAGGCAACTGTTATTGACTGACTGATTACACAGTAGTCATTCTTTGTAAATTGTTTAGTTTTTAAATCTTTATTCAATAGTAGCTATCGGAGCTAACAATTGGTAGTCATGTAATGATATAATTGAAAATCTTTCAGCTATCGATTAAACTTTGTTTTATTTGTTACTGCTTATGATAAGAAACTGATTTTTTGCTGGATTATGTGCCTGTTGGTTTTACATAGGAAAAATGTTATTGGTTTGTGTATCCATTCTGATTGAGACCACATTTTCTAGCTTATTTTCATCCGTTTGCTTATAAGATGTAGGGTCCTCATCTGGTTCCTTCTGGAAAATTTTTGGCGTAAGATTATAAGAACATGCATTATTTTTTTTTCTTTGAAGTACAACTTTTGCGACCATCACACGCGATTCTTTTTTAAAGGTAAATTCTCCTTTGTCAAGGATTTTTTGGACTCCAGATTTCTGCAGATAGTGATTCTATTTCGATGTTTGCAAAGTCAAGTTTATGAGTAGGTTTTTGTAGTTGCGACTTTAATCCTTTATTTAATCTGTGCTTTCATAGTGAGGAATGTTTGGCAGACTGATAGTCGAATCTTCTAAGATCTAAAGAATCAAATTATATTCTGAAGCTATTGACTTTTCTGCTTCTGTCTTTGTCTTTGTTAATAGCAAGAAAATTAATAAAATTAAAGATAATTGTTTATCATAATATCCACGGGCTTAAAACACCAATTACATTAGCCGTATTTTAACCCAGCAAGCTTGTTTCAATGTTTATCTAAATTTCCGTACGAAATAATCGCTACACGTCAATAGTTAATGAGTTTTGAACAAGTTAAATTTTTATTTACGCGCACAAAACTTTATTCAAATTTTAACGATATCATTTTGAATTTTTTTTATATTCACACTTTACAGAATAAATTTTTGATACGTTTTCTATCACACTTTTTGTGTTTAATAAGTTGTATAAATTTAATAATAAAGTAAATATAAAGTATTTTAGTATAAGCCTCTGTGCTTTTTCTACAAATAGCATTAACCCTTTACTCGCACAACCCCAAGATAGTATAAGGTCTTAAATATGTAGGTATACAAGTTTCCTAATCTTGTGAGAAAAGTTTGTGATATGAGCAGGGAATTTAAGATGGTCATCCGGAGTTATACTGAGATATTTAATAGTATTTGCTCTTTTGAAAAATGGGCACTTGCAGTTTTCTACTGAACCAGTAGACGACTGCGCTACAATTTTAGTATTGATGTTTAGTGTAAACTGTAAGGTACATAGGCAACAACTTCAAACTGTAATTCAGATCAGATTTTTGGAAATAAGTAATTATTTTTACCTTTTTTGTGCATAATTTTTGAAGCCGGTTGTTTTTTTTTTTGTTAAAAAGTTTTATTTTTTACTTTTGAGTTACGAATTGCTTTTTTTTTCTCGTACACTAAAAACATTCGTATCACTAACAAAATTTTATACAATCATCAACATAAAAACGATTCACCAGTTCCAAATTAACACCAATTTTTTTCTTTTGACCAAAAGTTTAAGTTTTAAATTCACTTCATTAATATGGAACCACCTCAGAAGTAAACATAAAAAAAATATAAATATCCAAATTAAGGACCTCCTCCTTTTTTGAAGTAGGTTAAAAAATGCAGACCTAAAATTTACAAGTCTTGCATATGGCGTCTTTCTTTATGTCTACATACATACATGTAGCATTACATAAATGTAACTCATACAGTTATTGATATATTAACGTTTTAAAACAGGCATTTTAATGACTGACTCACTCACTTACAGATCATAAACCTAACTCACTTTCAGATGACCTAAAAACTTGATATTTGGAATAAAGGTAGACTATTTGGTTTATACAAGGATAAAAACTGAAAATTATGGATAATTAGTATTAACAAAGTATTAAAGCAGGTAGATATAAATATAAAATGTTGTTTCCTTGTTTTTTTGCCTGTAGTCGACCTGGAGAATAAGAAATTTGTATGATTTATATAGCCCAAGGTCCAACTATTTTTTTTATGCATAGACGGAAATTCGTCATAGGTATATTGACTGTGGTCCACCTAACTTATATTATTAAGGTTAGGTTTTACACTGGCTAAATTTGCCCTGATGATCACAGGTCAGGCAAGGCAGGTGGGGCGGCACGCACGGGGACGTGAACCGGGGAGGGGATCGACGCAAATCCGATAAACCCAGGTCAACTGCGAACGTCCCGATGCTGTGCATCGCTCGAAATCTACTTGAAAAGTCATGATTTATGCCTAAATTTAGGCCTTAGTCTTGACAGCGCTCTTTTTGACATATAGGCATTGTGTAATTGTCTGTTGAAAAATTTATATTACCTATTAAGTAGCAGACATTGTAGTATTACCAAGAAACAAGAAATTGTTACATAAATTCATTTAATAATGATTCATGTACTTGTTACTAAAATTTTACCATTTTTTACACAGAACTTGGTCCCCATAAATATTTATATTTTCGGCGAAGTCGACAAAGACGCACATTCGTAATATTGAACTTGGCTCTCATTTCTCATTAATGTTTTTGATGGGATAAATATTTTTGGTAACCTTTCCTTGTGAACTAACCTTTTTGCGGAATAACCAAAGTGAAGTTTTATACTCGGTTTTTCTGTCCTGTTAGGTGCAAGATTCAAACTGAAAAAATTAAAAATATCTTAACACATTATTTCACTAGAAACTTGACTGTATTTGTTTTAAGATATCTGTTCAAACATCCCTGTAGAAAAATAACTGACGCCCTCTCGTTTTTCTTGTTTAGGGTTTCGTACCCAAAGGTTTAAAATCTGGACCCTATCACTAAGACCGCTGTCCGTATGTCTGTAACCGGCTGTATCTCATAAACCGTGATAGTTAGACAGTTAAGATTTTGACAGAAGATGTATTTCTGTTGCCGCGATAAAAACAAATAATAAAAACAAGAATAAAATAAATATTTAAGGGGGCTCCAATACCACAATCGTGATTGTTTTGCTCGATATTGATAACAGCAACAGGTAGACGCTTGAAATATTCAAAGAATTGAGTTATATATTCAATTTAAAAACAAATAATTAAATTATTAAATTAAATTAACTCATATATTGATGTGAGAAAGATCATTCTCTCTATTAGGTCTAAAGCAGTTGGATGTGATGACGTGAGCAGATCCATGATTCTCTACATACTAGATTCTATACTTCCAATTCTGACCCACATCATCAACTTCTCCCTGTTTACTGGAGAATTTCCTGGTATATGGCGTAAAGCATTTGTCATTCCTTTGCCTAAAATAGTAAATCCCTCACCCGTTAGTCACTTTAGACCAATTTCAATATTAGCTTTTTTATCTAAAATCCTTGAAGCAGTCGTCCATCAACAGCTCACTAAATATGTTTATGACAACAATTTTCTTTGCCCGTTACAATCAGGATTTCGCTTAGGACACAGCACTAGTACTGCGCTACTTAAGGTATCGGAGGATATACGTGATGGCATGAAGGATGCTTTGGTGACAGTATTAGTACTTATTGATTTTTCTAATGCTTTCAATACTGTTGACCATGTTCTCCTCCTAGCAGTACTGGGATCCATTAAGATATCTGCGATAGCCTTAAGTTGGTTCTCCTCCTATATACGTGGTCTCCAACAAGCAGTCCGTATAGATAGGTTAGTTAAGAATTGGCAAAATCTTACTTCCGGCGTGCCACAAGGAGGAATATTATCACCCCTATTGTTCTTCATTTTCATAAATCTCCTTTGCTGTAAGCTTGGCTGTTCTTACCATTTTTATTCTGATGATTTGCAGCTTAATACTCAAGCCAAAGTTGACGACCTCGATTTAGCCATTCGTGACATTAACAAGGTGTTGAAAGACATTAACGATTGGTCTAAACGATTCGGCATAGATGTGAATCCTAATAAATGTCAGTGCATCGTAGTTGGTAGTCCTAGGCAAATAATTAAAATAAACTTTGAACTTGTTCACCCTATATTATTTAATGATAATCAAATTCCTTTCTGTTACCATGTCAAAGACTTAGGTTTGATTATTGATACCACTCTGAGTTGGTCAGTGCACGTTAAAGAACTTTGTCGGAAACACTGCCTCTCTGCGCTTTTTATACAGATTTCTTAGTTTTCTACCTACTAAAACTAAGCTCCTACTTGTACAAACTCTTATTATTCCGTCAATTGATTACAGTGATGTGTGCTATGTAGACTTGAACTCGGACCTTCTCAACAAATTAGATCGACTTCTAAGTAACTGTATCCGTTACGTCTTCATTCTTCGTAAATATGACCACATATCTGCTTTTCGCAATCAACTCAAATGGTTCCTATACATCAACGCAGAAGCGTCAGAATACTCTGTATTCTCTTTTCTATTTTAAACGATCCTGTCTCCAAACTACCTAAAATCTGGGTTTCAATACCTTGGGTCTACTCACGAGCGTTCACTTCGTTCTTCTCAAAGTATCTCCACTCCTCATCACCGTTCAGGTTTTGTTTCTCATTTATTCACACTGGGCCGGTTTTTTTTAAACCATAACTCCATATCAACCAGTACCGGGAACGTATTTTATTACAAGAAATTTTAAATAACCACAAAGCTACGAATTTACTGTAATGAATTTTCTATAACTTATGTGATACTAGCTTTTGCCAGCGGTTCCAACCGCCCTAAATTTGATTATCGGCGTTTAGTTTACTATAGCAAGCTATATTTTGTTAAGTTTGCTATAGCAAGCTGTAGCTGTAGCTATAGTTCGTTTAAGCTCGGTTATAACTTTTGAATTTTTCGGCATAAAAACTATCCTAGTCCTTCCCCAGGACTCGAATGTTCTCCATACCAAATTTCATCTAAATCAGTTCAGCGGTTTAAGCGTGAAGAGGTAACAGACAGACAGAAAAGTCTATGGAGTCAGGAATGTATGACTGAACACTGTCCTTTTTCTAGCCAAGCTTAGCTAAAATAATAAAAATGAACATTCATGTTTGCGTAACCTTGAATTAATTGAATTAAATAAACAAAATAAGTTTAGTAAACATTTCGATTTTGCTTTATATACATACCTATATAGTTTATAGTTCATGAGGTTTATTTATACATTATTTCTTTTCCGGGATCATTATGGGCATTGGGTGTACAAAATGATCAATTGAACGCAAAATTCAGCATACCAATACTCAGAATAATACTTAGAGAGATAAACTTACTATAAGAAACTCCGTCAATTATCTTAATACTATTATTACTAGCTTTTCGCCCGCAGCTTCGCTCGCATATACTTTAAGATTTGTGAAGTCATTTTAATCAACAAAAGTTTACCTTATATTGTCAACTCCCCAGAGGCTTACGGGATTAAATTAAACCGTACTCTAAATTTATAAATTTTTATCCTTAGCAATTTGAATATGGCAATCAATAAAAAAATGTCATGGGCTTTCATACTCTCAGGAGTTGAATTTAAAAAAATTTACATAAACGAATATATTACATCCTTCCTACAAAACTTTCATATTTTCGTTTGGTAAAGTTATATTATTGCTCCGCAGCTGCACGCGGTTCACACCCTTACGGGTTGATTTCAAAACATCTCTTTTTAACGATCCCTATAATACAAAATCAACGCTTGCTCCGAAACCCCGCTCTCTGTACCTAACCATTTACATAACACAGTCGCAATTTAAAAACCAACTGTACAACTTCTAGTATAAAATTCAGCATGCACAAAATTAAGTTTAGCCTTTTTTATTTTACAGCGATAAAACGAATGTCATCATAATATACTATATCATTAAGAGTTAAAATATTAAATATACGTAGAATAAGAATAATATAATCTTTGAATTGAAAAATAAAACTAATATATGTAAAATGGAAATTAAAAATTATAATTGGACCATAAAAATATTAAACTGTGTCATCCCTTTTCTCTCGTTGAGGGTTCAATTGTGAAAAAAACCGAAATCCGTGATTTATTAATTGTGCTGTATTGCATTAAAACTAAGGTTTAAGATAATTTATCTAGTTATTATTTTCGATACAAATTTTGCCACAATTTTTTCACCTTCTTCAGGGTTGAATTTTGAAAAACTTGTTAGTAAAAGTTTTAAAAATTGTGTAAGAGAGCATCAATATAAAGTCTTAAGTAAATTTGACCGTTATTTTCCATACAAATTTTGCCACCCTTTTTACCCTCTTACGTGTTTTATGAATTGTGTTGGCAAGCATTAATAACAAATTTTATATAGATTTGACTTTATTATTACTATAATTTCACAGACATTATACACATAATATATTTAAAAAAACCACACAAACTTCGAAACACGCTGTCTGCCTTTAGAAGTTGAATTTTGAAACACCCTTGAAAGCGCTTTTCAATAATTCTATTGAATCCTCAATATCTCAAGTTTTAAATCAAGTATTATATTTCATTTCATAAGATTATATTTAAAATTTCTTACCCTTTTCTCCCTTTATCGATTGAATTAAAAAAAAATACGTATTTTATTGATTGTGTTAAAGAGCAATGATAGGTACTCATTTTTAAGGAAATTTATCCGTAATAATATTATTTCCCATGTATATCTTGATATGCTCTTTTAGCCGCTTTGGGTTGAATTTGTGAAAAAACGCTTAAAGTGTATATTTGGTAGTGAACATTTATAGTAAAGTTTGACTACAAACATGGAATTTTGTAATTACAAACATACTTTTTTACTCCCTCTTCTCCAAGTGTTGAATTTTTAAAAACTCCGAAAGACGTCGGTTATTAACCGTAAAGAAAATTTTATATATTAAGTTTCAAGTAAATTGAACCAATATTTTAATTTAAACTTTTTTCCCTTGGGAGCCAAATTTTGAAAAATTCTTAAACAAATGTTACATTAACTGTGTTACTGAGCGATAACGCCAAGCTTCAATTAAATTTGACCATAGAATTATTATTTCCTTCGAATGCCCACCGTTTCACCCTCTTAAGGATTAAATTTCGAAATAAAGACTCCTTCAATAATTATAAAGTCAACACCTTCTCCAAATGTATAATGTTAGTCCTCAGCGGTTTAAGCTGGGCGATGATGCGTGCCCTTTGTGTCCTATATTACCCCTCATGTTTTCTTTACTTTCAACTGTAATTTGGCATACTTATTTTCATGATTTTATTTGAAAAACCAACGGAATGATTTGCCACCGCGCAAGGTATTTTCGAAAAACAGCATAGCTTGTCATTATTAGTTTTAAAAATGACGAAATTTCATTTATACTTCCAACCACATTTTCATCTTCTTGGGGTTTCAAATTCAAAAAATCTTTTCTGGAACGACGCCTTCAATATAAAACTAACTCTTGGGCCTTTCAAATTTGTATACTTAGCGGTTTGGGTTGGGCGATAATGAGTCAGTCGGGTCTTTGCCATATGTAGATAGATATATTTCCCATATAAACTTTGACAATCCCTTTCTCCTATATAGGACCTGAGTTTTGGAAAACACTGAAGTACTTGTGACATTAATTGCGTTGAAGAATAATTGTAACTGGTTAAAAGTAAATTGTACATAACAGACATTGCTTCTCATACAAACTTTGCCACCCCCTTTCTCCTCTTTAGGGCCTAAGTTTTACAAAACACTAAAATACTTGTAACTGGTTAAAAGTAAATTGTACATAACAGACATTGCTTCTCATACAAACTTTGCCACCCCCTTTCTCCTCTTTAGGGCCTAAGTTTTACAAAACACTAAAATACTAGTTTTATTTAGACATGTGTACATGTATTCAAAGTTACCAGTTAATTTGACAAATAAATTAATAATTCTGATACACTCTTTGCCACTCTTTTCCACCCCCTTAGGTGTTAAATTTTAAAGAACTCAGAAATGTGTGTTCCATTAACTGCACAGAAGAGCATTCATACCCACTTTTAAGTTTATTTACGAATAATCACATTATTTCCCATATAAAATTTGACACGCTATTTCACCCGTTTAGAGGTTGAATTTTTAAAAATCCTGAAACACGTCATTCTTTATTTGCTACGTAATATGAATACAATATTTAAAAAAAATACCTGAATTGCCATACAAAATTTCATCCTCTATTTTACCCGCTGTGGGATGATTTTTCGAAAACAGTTAAATGTATCATTGCTTATTTTTAGTCAAAAGGTTAAACAGCAATTTTTGAAGATTCAGCTCAAAAAATGACGGATTTTCATACAAACTGCCAACCCTTATTTTACCCCCATAGGAGTCAAATTTTGCAAAATCCGTTCTCAAACGACGTATTCAATCAACAAACTCTTGCCCCAAATCTCAAATTTCTATCCTTAGCGGTTTGGGCTGGGCGGTAAAGAGTCAGTCAGGGCATTGCCTTTTATATATATAAGTATAGATTTCATATCAAGATAATTAATTTATACACGTCTCTGTCTCTGTATGACTGTTAAATAAATCTTGCCTCATCTCTTAAGTCGGATTATTGACATTATAAGTATTAAGGCCCCTAACGCGCGTATCTATTTGCTTTATGGGCGTTAAGCTAAAATTGATAATGTGATTCTCAAATAGAGCACATTTTTATGTGGCAAAAATATATTACAGATAGGCGATAGCTTAGCCTAAAAAGTGGAAAATAATTAATTTCAATTATATCACATAAGATTTAAATTCATTATCATATCATTAATTTTAATACAGTAATTTTCTAGTTTCATAGTTACTTGACATTTCATGAAATGATGGTTTAACAGATATCTTAAAACAAATACAGTAATTTACTAGTTAAAGAATGTAGAAAGCTATATTATTTTTTTCCAGTCTGAATATTGCAATAGGAGAGTGGAATCGATTTTAAGAAATGAGCAGAAAACTGCACATTCAAGTAGGGGGCAGCATTCAAACGCGACTGTGCTTATTTATACCTAAGTAGCTATGTTTATGTAGTTCAGTTCATTCACCTACAGTTTGTGTGTAACGGCTTCAGCTTTTGCGACTTTAAAACATACACATTTTTTACCCGTCATTTACATATAGATATAATATATTTTAAAATCTAGTTCTCTATCTGAGAAATAATCTAAAACAGGAATATATTAAACAAACAGCACATTTCCAGTGAAGTGATGACCGTTATTTTTACAAAATTGTAAATTTATTTAAATTATCTTTGATACCTACTTTGTTACCAGAAGCTACATTTAAAAAACCATTTTTAAAAATAATTAACATCATTGCAATTTGTGTTTATTTCCTTGCCTTACTATATAATTCGTATAGGTAATTGTATATTTTAACAGTTAATTACAGTGATATAGCAACATGCTTATGACGTTGTCATTACAAAATATCTTATAGTATAGTTCGTATATTTTAACAGTTAATAACATTATTAACACATTGTAACAGACAGCATTGTAATAAGGTAGCTATTGTATATATTATCTTATATATATTATCTTATAGTATATATATATATATATATATATATGGAACGGACCGATTCAGGGACCGAACAAAAACAGGGTTAAGTGCGAGTCAGACAGGGTCGAGTGTGAGTCGGCGTCGCGCAATAAGGGTGAACCGATTGTTATGAAATTTTGGTAAGTTGTTATGCACACGCCGGGGAAGGTTTCTCAATTAGTACAACCCTTACACAATAGGTTGGTGCGGAAGTTATTTTAAAACAACGTTCAGCTACTCTTTGATATGTTGTATCGAGAGGTATATTTTTATAGCAATGTAAACAAAAATAATTGTTCCTTCATAGTCTATGTTTATTTTCTTGCGCTTATCGTATTAAATAGTCTTATTGTATATTTTTAACGGTTAAAGACATTATCTAAAAATTTTAGGTGATGTACGAGTATGTTATCTTTGTTATTTAGTTCCAAAGCGTTCCATTTTTAGGGTTCCGAAGTCAAAAAGGATAGTTGCACCATGTTCGTCCGTCCGTCTGTGTGTCCGCGGCTTAGTTCAACAACTACAAATACGAGAAAGCTGCAATTTGACAGGGATATACACATTGATAAAGCCGACAAAGTGGTAGAATAAAATTTTTGAAAAAAAATTTTTTAGGTTACCTCCCCTACATGTGAAGTGGGACGTAATTTTTTATTTCGTCCACCCCATCGTGTGGGGTATCGTTGGATAGGAATTTCAAAACCATTGCCGTTATGTAAAGATCATTTTTTGATTTAGGGCTCCGTTTGCGAAACATTTAGCTTTAAAGTACTAATTTTTGGAAGTGTAAAAAAAAACCGGTAGTAGTGCATATAATGAATTTAAAAGGAAAACTATCACGGATAAGTACACTTTACAGGCTAACGAGTAATAGCCGACCAAATTATAAAAATGTACTTGGAAAAGTGAAATTTTCGTACAAATTTCATTGAAAGTTACTTATATGAAGTAGGTACATCTGTAAAACAGGTATAAAATATAAGGAAATGAACGATGTATAATTATAGAATATTAAATAATAACATTCTAAAGATTATCCTTCTTAAATTGAACTAGCCGGCACGCTTGGTGCAACATCGAATCGAGCGTGTGACAGGCAGCTGCGCTCATAAGCGCGCATGTTGTTTGGATGTCTCGAAGATAAAGAACGCCTAGATAAGTTTGCAGTTTTCGCTTTGAAAGTTCAGTTTTTAATGATTGGATTTGATTATCATTAAAAAACTTTAATTTCAATACTACTACAACATGGCCCTTTTTTATTAATTTCACTACATATAGAATAGATTATGGTACGGAACCCATCGTGCGCGAGTCCGACTCGCACTCGGCCGATTTTCATACCATCCATATCCTTTGCTATAAACATCTTTTGCTATTATTGCTATATTGCCTTACATACATTCCGTGCGCTGCGAAAACTATTGACGATATAACAAAATAGGTACAACAGTTTTACTATATGTCTAACTATAACAGTTATGTTGCTTTGTTTATGTTTTAAAAGTTAATATAGAAACGGCGCCGGTAGAAACTAGACCACGTTTTTCATAGTACCAAGTGATGACTTAGTTAAAGATCTCTGTCAATTATTCTCTTAATTGCAAAATTCCTAGAATTAGGCATTACAAAACGCTTGTATACCATTCCGGAAATGCACTCTTGACTACTGTTTTTTTTTATGATAAGTTATTAGCTTTAGAGCAGTGAGCAAAAGGGAGTAAAATAATATAACCGTTTTTCTTTAAATTATTTCTTATTTTTTTTTTCAGGAAAATTAAAAACTGTGACAGATGAACATGTCATATTGAGCGGGGCGTCCGGAGCCATTAGACCTGGACGTCTGACCTTCATCCTAGGACCTTCAGGTGCTGGGAAGACAACACTTCTGAAAATATTAGGGGGCAGAAAGTAAGTTCTTAATCTTTCCTAAATTATAAACTGCAATTATATTTTCGGGAGTGCTCAGCTATCCGTTACTACTAATATTAATTATTAATGCGAAAATTAGTCTGTCTGTCTGTCTGTTACCCTGTTCTCGCTTAAACCGCGGTACCGATAAATAAACCGGGGAAGGACATAGACTACTTAAAACGTCAAGTGTGAGTCAGTTTTTTTTCGATAATTGAGGAGTTGCCGTTGAAATCCTACACCAACAATCGAATTTAGGGCGTGCTGAACCGCGGGCAAAAGTTTTCAATACATGCGTGCTGCACTGCATGCACCCACCACCGCCGTGGTTCTAATATATATTTTATATTTTGTTTTGCATTTTATTTTGATGCTGTAATATTTCATAAAGTTTAAATTTAAATAAAATTATGTACAATTTTTATTTTTTATTATCTACTAATTAATAAAATTAATTAAATGTAAAGGAAAACGCGAAGTCGTCATAAAGTAAAACAATTGGCGATCTTTATTAATGACATATTATCATACATCATTAATTAATCACACAGAGTAAACAATAATATTAGGTACCTTTTTAAGTAGGTACTTAAATATTTTAACACACAATAACAACATTATACGATGCTAACAAAACAATCAGTCCCACAAGTACAAGCGACGGTTCAGGCATCAGGGACGGTCAAGGGACAGGAACAGGAACAGTGTATGATGTCAGCGCATACAAAACATTTAGATACTGAAACCACTTGTCTTAACTGTATTCCATCCACCCGATCGACCTCGGCACGGTCGTAAAACTATAGTTAGGCGGCCTCGGCACGTACTAACGGCCCCAGATGACGGTCTCGCTATCCGGATAGCGAGATTAGTCTCAACGACCTTCCCCAATAGGGCCTCCCTCCCAACACGACGCCGACGTCCCCGGGTTCGTCGGCGCCCGAACGGATACACGAGGTATCAAAGAGTGCCGGGGCGCTTTTCGCCGCCACTCAATCGCAACCGCACCCGCGTAACGGGGAACTCCCCTCCTGGCGGTGACTCAGCTCTCAGCTCGAGACTCACGCCTGTCGAAGGGACGCCCCCGAGAGCGACAACCCAAGCTGAGGCTCCTTCTGCCTTTGAGAGTTAGGCGCTATACGGGCTGAGGCTCCTTCAGACACTTGCCCAAAAAAGTCCGGTGTAGCAGTAATGGCTGCAACAGCCAACTGCAATGTCAGTTCAGAAAAAAAAAAACTATAACCTACACGGCTTGCAACGAATATTCGGCTACTATTCGGTTTCTTTTATCCTTAGGCTATGCCGAATACCGAATATCTTCAGATTTTTAGTTGTAGTAAGATGATTGCTAATATATAAAGGATTTTTTATAACAATGTATTTTCTTGTAATCAATAAAAAAATTATGCATTATCAACTTCCTTACTATATGCGAGTTCTTTTTAGAGGCCATAATTGATTACATTTTTATTTGGCTTGCACAATTTCACTTTTAAAGTAAACAAAACAAAACGAAGAGAGCACGAAAATGTTCGTATTTACTATGAGCACCTAACTTAACATGTCAAAACACGCAGCGCGGTGTGTTAGAGAGGTCACGCGCTGGCTGAATATTTATGCCGAATATTCGGCTATTATGGTTGCAGCAACGGGATAGTAATAACATAAAAAATAACATAAAAAGTCAGAAAAAAACGACGTATAGTGCGGGCGAGCGGTGGACCGGGCAACGTCAGGCAGGTGACCTATACCTACAGAGTAAATTTTTCAAGTGCGCGTGCATGCAAATCCAATAGTAGGTATGAAGAATACCGAAAAGTATTCAAAGGAATCTCGGACCCGATTTTGATGAAACTTAAAACTTCATCATTGGGTTATTAAAAATTAATATTTCTAGCCAGGAATCGAACCAGTTAATTTTGAAAAAAAAAACCCATACACTGTATTATTACACCATTAGATAGTGTCGCTGATAAGGAACGATTTTTGTAAAGTAATGACAAACGGGAAACTTTTTGTTGGATTTTTAACAAATTACTTTTTATTTATTAATGTAACTAAAGTAAAAATACAACTAAATTAATTTATTAATGTAACTTAAGTAAAAATACAATATAAAAACCACACATAAAAAATGAACTAATAAGTAGAAAATAACCCCCCCCATACATCACGGAGCAAAAGCTTAGGAACTTTTCGCCTATCGTACAGCAATACAATAGCATTTATTTGTAAAAATCGTTGCAGGATCCAAGGAAACGTTATAAAAATATTCACAGCATCAGGTCTTATAAAATCAGTCAAAATTTGTACTTTTTCTTTGTCTTATTTTTCTTTTTTTGTTTTCGTTCGACTCGTGGTGGTAGTTAGTTCTATTGTGGAAAAAGTTGTTCGCATTGGTAAAAGTTTTGCGCGATATACGCATATGTTAATGAAATATTTTAGATTTAAAGTAGGTACTTATTAAATCTAAGTCCTACTTGCTCTATTTTTCTGAAGTGTGCACTTTGAGCCCACCTGTGGTTTTTCCTGTTCTTAGTCAGGATCTAAACAACTTCGTCCAAAAAACACTCAAACAGTGTTTGACCACACTGAGTATGATGATATGATAAACAAACCCACATTCATATTTACAACACATATTCGTTAGCATTTACCCTTGGCATACAGACTGGCTTGTTAAGTTTAATCACGAACCATACAAGTACGTTTATTGTTTTGCTCAATTCGTAATTTTGCGAAAAGGTATGTAGGTATAATAAAAATTGTAGTAAGTAGGACACAAGCAGAGCCAAATTATTCACTATATAACTAGTTAACTTCAGTCTTAAGTCTAAACATTTAAGACTGTGGTAGGACAACATAAAATTTGCCGATTGTATAACACATACCGTACAACAAACATTTTTTGCTGTATTTTGTTCCATTTGTCTCGGAGATTTTTTTATGGTTTATTTTGAAGAATTTGAAAATAAACCTGAACCATCTAGTTTATGGTCCCGGTACTCAATGTAACGCATCTTGTTAATATTAAGGTTCAAATCGACTAAAATATTCATTTATCTACACAAACTACTGGATATCCATAATATGTGTTGCATCTTGTAGGTCATAGACGTAGATAAAATCTTGCACGGAACTGCACGAAATTTGCATTATATTATTAGCACCGTTTTTAATTTCGAGCGAACCTTCATTTCGTGTCATTTGCATAAATATCTATCATGACATACTTGTGCTCTATTAATGAATATTTCAGTCTTAATTTTAAAACATTATAAATTATTAGACTGGGATTATAAAAACATTGCTGAAGACTTCTAATGATCTTTTTAAACTATCATGCTAAGTCATAAATAAATAATCACCTATATAATCTTTATTAATAGGCAAACCTTTTAAGTTTTTTTCTGTTTCACGTAATTAATACAATCACACTAAAGCGAAGGTCTGTGAGTGTGTTTGTATGTATGTTTGTTACTTCTTCTCACTCAAACGGCTTTACCAATTTTGATAAAATTGGGTATGGAGGTAAATGACACTCTGGATTAATACATAGGCTACTTTTTATCCCAAAAAATTCAAAATTTCACGCGCAAATAAGTATAACCGAGCTTAAACGAATTATAGCTACAGCTAAATTGATTAAGGAGTTAATTAGTGATGAGCAATATTGGTCTTGGTCCTGCTGTCTTGGTCTTGGTCTTGCGAAAAAGCAAGACCAAGACCGAGACCGAAACCATTCTTCGACTTGCAAGACCAAGACCAAGACAATATGGACAAGAACAAGACTAATACCAAAACCGACTATGCAAGACCAAGATTAAATACGCAAGACTCAACCAAAATTTCTTTTTCACAGTAACTCGCCTTTTTCTATGTGAGATAAAATATTTATATTTAAAAAATACCCGCCTGCTAAAGAACGAAAAAAAGTACTGAAATCTAGAATTATATTCAGAAATACTAAATTTTTAAAGTGCAATAAAATAAAGTATTTTACAAAATAATGATTGATTTTAAACTATCTATTCACAATCCATCTTTGAATAACAATCAGAAATAATATTTTAATGAACTTTTTTTAATTCAAAGATAGTAAATTTAGGTTTAAAAATGTTTGTTGAATAAAAATAAAATGTTTACAAAATGTTTTGAAAGATGGTCGTTAAGAAATTATGGCAAGACCAAGACTAAAACCAAGACCAAACAAAATACAGCAAGACCAAGACCAAGACTAGGTAAGCAAGACCAAGAACAAGACCAAGACCGAGACCAGACAGATTTGAGCGAGACCAAGACCAAGACTGAACAAGCAAGACCAAGACCAAGACCAAGACTGTTCTAGTCTTGGTCTTGGTCTTGCTTTGCTCATCACTAGAGTTAATTAACGAGATCTTTGCCGTTTTTATATATAATGGTACGGAACTCTTCGTGCACAAGTCCGGCTCGCACTTAGCCAGTTTTTTTTTAAATTTTGGCAAAGAAATGTTCAAAGTTCTAAGTGCTATTAGTTTACAACCTTGCTAAAGCATAGCCGTAATCGTGCTTTAGACCCTGAGAAAAACATTTTTTGATAACAATGATGTAATAACTACTAATTTGTGTTGTAATGTATTACAATGAAAACCTCAGTAAGTTGAGATGTAGCTACACTACTCATGCACGCTTAGTTACATATCGCGTCATCCTTATTGTCTGTCACGTAGTACTGCTGCTTAACTGGAAAGGACAAAGCATAAAAGTAAACGAATAGTACATCTTACACCAACAATTTGCTTAATTTGCGATTTTCGCATGTGGCAAGGAATACTTGACACCCCAATCTCCTCACGACCGTATTGGTCTCCTGTTAAACTCTGATAAGACAAGTCATGCATAACGCGACGTCACTCCGGGACCTAATATTATCGCCGATGAAACACTTCTAGAAATTGTTTAGAAATACTACTTACCTCAGATAAGAAGTGCCAACTGCACATCTTTTCCATGCAGTCCGTCAAAACTAACTTTGAGAAAGAATCCGATAGGAGTACATTAGCTAAAACTTGTTTAGCGGGCTATTGTAAGGGCTCTTAGGCTACTATTATTTTGCCTTTGATATAGAATTCGCAATTAGGTAATCTGACAGAAATTGGCGATCTAATAGTGTTTCTTCCCTTCGGTTGCAAAAAAAGTATTTGACCTGTATATTTTCAATTTCGTCGTTTAATTAACTTAAATCGCAAATTTACATTAACGTATGAATCTGAAAAGATTTATATCCAAAAAATCTTTTGTTCACGGACCCATCATTAAGAAAATATTGGAACAAATTGGTTTTTTCCAACTGTTATATTGCAAATTTCAACAAGTCCGAACTAAAACGTAGATATCTGAGCTAACGTTATCTTAGGATTTTTTAGTTAAGTATTTAGCAGGTTTGACCAGATTTTGTCCTGCAGACTAGCAAGATCGTAAATTTTAATCTGATCACACTGCATGTTAATTTTCTTTGACTGCAATCTTTGCTATGAAAATATTAATTTACATTGATGATGCCATAGATATGGAAATGTATAATATATTTTTTTCAAAGACTAACCAGGGAGTCATAAACAAAGAAAGATTATTTCTATATGTATATTGTTTTTTTCTTAATTCTATGAACATTTTGTGTATTTGTAAGATTGATGTACTTGAACTTTATAAGTCTTTCGAAGTTGTTTCAATGTTATCAACTTGTTCATTTACTAGTAAAACTTCAATAAACAATTTCTGTTTCATGAATCCCTGATAGTTGTCTTACTAAAGAATATCATTAATATTTATTTTTATAAAATATTGACTACTAGTCACTGTTTGTCGTATTTAGTTTTCAGGGAACCTTAGCCATCACTTTTTATCACTTACTGCACAATTGTATTACTTCTATTACACAAGACCTTATAGTATTGAAACTACAATCACAAAATAAATGCTTAGTATCAATATATTTAGCAATTTTTATGTCGGTTACCCAGAATAAGCTATTGAAACAAAAACGATCTACGAGTAACTATAAGTGAAAAACTAAATAAATAAAAACCTGACTGCAAAAACATTAAAAACTAAAAAGAAGTAAATACTTGCAAATAAAATATACTATTTTATTATAAGCAGACGGAGACGGACTTTACTTTTTACTTTTTTCCCGACTCGCGACTTTTTTATGTACCCTTAGAATTTGAGATATCATGACCGACTAAAGTCAAATAGTTTCAAGATGGAGATACTCGTAAGCGGAGTGGAACTCAAACATCCATTGTATATGTCGCAGGCAAATCGTATAATTCGCCGTGTCACAAAATGCCTAGGCAAATCGTAAAGAATGGAATAAAAATTATCAACTAACTGAACAGATTATTATATGAAGCTTGGCTGGAACGCTCCGCTCGCTTCGCATCTACGTTTACAAAAGATAAACTGAACCTAACCTGATGAATACATGACTTATACAGTGCGATTTCTGTTCCTTTCGTTTCCATACTTTACGATTTGCATAGGCATTTTGTGAAACGGCGAAATATTTGATTTGCCTGCGACATATACATAGGCAGTTACTATATATTTGCATTATCAAAACTGTCAATTATCAATATAATTTATTGAAAGCTATTAATTCAATTGATTGCCAATTTATTTCAGGGTAATGAGCGCATACATAACTGCGTTACAAATAACAATAAATACCTAATTTAAGGAGATAAAGTATATTCTGTAAATTAATCAAAAACGTGTAATGTAAAGGAAAAAGTCACATTATTTCACATAATATTATGTGGGGTTCTACCCGTGATTAGCTGGGGAAATGTATATATAACATTTTGTGTTATAGTGATACTAACCATAAATCATTAAAACAATAAAGTCACATTAATATTACGTAATTAATGTGTGTTTAATATTTTTAAAGCATAAATATAGTTAAATATTTATAGATGTGGAGTGAAAATTAAGAATTGTTGTTTTTTGGCAGTTCTTGATTTTGTTTGAGAAATCATTTCTAAAAGTTTTTATCTTTCTAATATTCTTATTGTTAATTATCATCAGACATATTTTTCTTTTGATTATTTTAATTTCAAACCTAAACCATACGTGTTTTATTAGGTTCATGATAAAAGACTTCATCGATTTTGTCCTTTTTAATAAACTATGGAATCTGTATTCATGGTGTTTCCTTTGTTAAAACATAAAAGAAGTGAATGAGAAGTTCCCGATTTCAAGCAAAGATCCGGTGATAAAAGTTTGAAAACCGCTGCTATACTGTACCCTGTACTATAAGGAAGGTCTCAGAGTCCGAAAATATATTTAACCTATTTTAAAAACTTTTGAAACTGTACAGCGATTTATATGACACCTTATAGAAATTTACATTACAATCAATGCACAGACGACCAGAATTAAAGCTGTGACATATGGATGGACGTACAGACATCAGTAAATCATAAGAGTTCAATTTTTGCCATTTAACTACGGAACCCTAAGAATATATAAAGGTTTGTTTGAGACAGGAAAAGAAATCACGTGACAACACCGCGAAATACCAACTAGCGCATATCTTAATATTTTAATACTTAATGAGGATGTTTTAAAGTAGGTATTTTAATTTTTCTTTTTGTTAACAAGTTAAAATCTAATAAAAAACTAATTATCATGTTTATTCTACTAACTTATTATCATGTATATCCTAACTTTAGCAATATACAAAACTAGTTATCTACTAATGCTTATTTAACTGCGTAAATTCATTTTAATTGTGGGAGTCTGACGTAACATTAAAATTGTTCAGGGTGACCGTTGTCTATTAAATTGTATAGGTTAAAAGTTATACAGGATTCTAGTTTTACAAATGGTCTCAAATAAGATTAAAAATTAATAAAAATATCATTTAGGATATTGGAAAACCACAAACAAAGATATTATTAATGTTTGATCAGTAGATATCAAAAAACAAGGTAGTGTGTGCCAGCTGGTATGTATTAAATAAACTTCAAAGACTTCAAAACTTGTACATCCGTTTTATTTACACGGTCTGCGCAAGGTTGATTATGTAGGTATCTAGTTTCTGAATATAATTAAAATTGCTCCCAATCCATATTCGCCGGAATACTCGCGACCTAACGGTACTTTTTCATATACTATTTAACCCTGCTTATGCAATTTACTTATGGAAGCGTTTTGAATATCCTTTTTTCTAGAAACAAGACTGCGATCACACCCATACGTCTTTATTGAGAATACCATAACACAATACCCTTTTTTTAGTAAATCTTTCGTTGTGACAGCTATAAGATTGTGGAACTCTCTGCCTAACCTAATTCAAGATAACTATTGGAATATTTCAGTTTAATTATTTTTATATACAACAACATATAATATATGTTTGAATGTATGTATATATTATGTATTTATGTATATTTATTTAGACAAATATTTATATAGGTACGTATTTACATATATCAAAGTAAAATATTTGTAGTAATTTTATACATAGTTTCTTATAAATATAAAAACCTATAAAATTATAGATATATACTTTATTGCACACCAAAAATGGAGTAGAAATTAAAATTAATAACCAAACTTACAGTTTACAATCAGGCAGTCCTACAGCTCAAAAGCAATCTCTACCAGACAACCTCTTGGTAGATAGAAAATGAAGAATATACAGAAAAGGTATATTCAGGAAGGTGAAGCATAACTAAATTAATACCTCGGTATTAACATTTACATAGAACATTATATAAATAATACTTTAAGCTGAAGATAATAAGTCACTCATATCAGCTTATATTGTTCCCATACGCGGTCTCCACTATAGGAGACGTCTGCTCCATCGGTCATCGGTCCTCCGACAGACGTGGCCAGCCCACTGCCACTTCAGCTTTCTAATTCTGCGAGCTATGTCGGTAACTATGGTTCTCTTCCGGGTGTCTTCATTTCGGATTCGATCCCAGAGACACTCCGAGCACAGCTCGCTCCATTTCGCGTTCTGTGACCTTGAACTTGTGGACCAGCCCTGCTGTAAGTGTCCACGTTTCGGCGACGTGAGTCATGACTGGTAGGACGCACTTGTCAAAGACTTTCATCTTCAGACTTTGTGGTATAGGCGACGTGAAGACTTGACGAAGTTTACGAAATGCTGCCCACCCTAGCTGGATCCTCCTATCGGCTTCCTTCTCAAAATTGTTTCGGTTGGATCCCAGTTGGATTTTCTGTCTAAGCCATCCTGGCAAGCAATCCTGGACAACTTTGAGTAAGGTATCCGCAACGTATACTAGCATTGGCACGACGCCAATCTACTCAATCGCAAGCTCAATGCTGCGTGTGTTAGAGCGTCGCAGGTCACGTCTAGTCATCTTACGTATGAGCCCGCTTATAGATCTTGCATCTGACGAAGACCTTTTGGGTAGATGGTATCTCTCGCCTTTCGTCATAAATTCCAGAGTCTCAGGCAAAATTTTGGACTCTTTAGTTTTGTTCTGCGGTGGGTAAAAATTGTGTCCCATTTATTTTACCATCTTCACCAAGTTGTTGGTTCTTATGTCAACTTTGTCTGTGGTTTCCAGCAAATCAAATCTATTTTGAAGTTCCAGATCAAACTTGTCGGATCTTACAGTAGCTTGGGACTGTAAAGGTCTAAGAGTAGACTTTATTAGACGATTTTTTTCGACCTTATAATTGATGTTTAGAGTGCCTCTAACAGGTCTGTGATCACTACCGGTATTGGACCTATTAATCACTGAGACATCCTTAAATATGTTTCGTCTATCTGCCATAATAAAATCTATCTCATTTCTTATCACAGCGTCATGACTTCGCCAGGTCCACCTTCTATGGGAACTCTTCTTGTACAACGAGTTCATCAAAAAGAGCCCTTCCAATTTGAGAAGGTTTACTAGCATTTTCCCCTGTGATTTCACTGACCCAAGCCATAAAGACCGATTCTATATTCTTCGAGTTTTTGTTTTCCCACTTTGGCTTTAAAATCTCCCATCACAACGCTGTAGTTAGCCTTGGTGGTGTTATGAAGGGCCTAGGTGATTTCATATGTGGCTTCGGCTTCTTCATCAGAGTAGGACGAGGTTGGCGCATACACCTGTACCACCTTCAAAGAGTATGTGTTGGTGAGCTTTAGGACAAGGTATGCTACCCGAGTCGAAACACTACTGATTTCCACAACGTTGTTTATGAGCGATTTGTTGACCAGAAAACCAACACCGCCTTGGGAAGAGTCATCAACTTCTCGAAAGTAAAATAAGTATCCTGGCTCCAGGGTCAGCGTCTCCTCGCCCTGTCTACGGACTTCTGATAAACCCAGTACATGCCAGTTTATGTGACTTAGTTACTCTTCGAGTTCTACGAGGTGATGATCCAACCTCATCGTGCATCATAATAAGTCAAGTATAATAAATACATATACATTTACATTAACATAATCATATTTGTTCATATAAAATAAATAATACATATAGATTAAAATATATATGCTAAGATACATACAGTTAGTTTATTAAACAAGATTGCTATTATATGAATTTATTTACTTCCTGAAAATACTAATAATAATAATAATAAATTGAGCTTTTTTTATGGGTAAAGGCAAGTTATTGGATATTTTGTGTTGTGTGAATTGCCATGACTTCAATTGCCATATTTTTCTGGCATGGAGGTTTTACCACTTTATATATATATATATATATTTATTCACATATTAACATATATTTGCTAAGATACATACGCTAAATTTATTGAACAAGATTGCTGTAATATGAATTAATTTGATTCCGGAAAATATCAATAGATTTAGCTTTTTAATGGATAAAGGCAATTTATTCCACAGTTTTGTTGCATTAACCGTTAATGTATTTGCAAAAAAATTTGTAATGTGGGTTAGTAATTTAAGTAGGAGATGAGTATAAGGCCGAAGATGGGGATTAGAAATGCCTACAAATTAAAATCGCTCCATTAGGTATGCAGGAGTTGACGGATTGACCCGTCAGACGGATTTAATTATAATTCCGGTTTGTGCAGTGTTCATTTCCAGGCTAAGAAATTGTACCTATAAATTAACAAAGACGATGGCAAAAAATATTTTTGCTGGTTACACATCTAGGCCTTGAAATATACAACTACCAATAATTTCAAACACTTTAAAATTAAGTTTAATATTTAATATTAAAATATACACAATACTACCGACTTCAGTTTAATTTAGTAACGGATGTCTGGTTACCTGAATTTTATGAGTTATTTATAGTATACATTATTAGTTTTTTTTTTCTGACTTCAAATAAAATTATATGACATGGGTAGAATTAAATAAAAAATGAGTATATGTTCATTGTAATTTATGTTTATTTTTGACTCAACACAACACTAGTGGACGCTTGCGGTTTACTTCTGCGGTTTTATAGGTAATATCTTCATACTAAGTATAAAAATAATAGGTACGCAGAACGCCGTGGATTATTTTCATATAAAATGGAATTTTTGAAGTTCCCTTTGATTTAAAAAAAGTGCTCACGGTTTTTGGTTTCAAGACATTTTGATAAGGTGCTGGAATTTTTTGTATGTTTTATTTCTATTCTAACCCGCGTGTAGCTCCCCGTGTCAAAAAAAGGGCTCTTAAATCGGTCTTGCAGTGAACCATAGTACCTTGGCCCATAGTGCTAAAGACGATTTACTGGGCAGTCTCTTTGCCTCAACTCGAATAGGAACGACGAAGGCGCTGTACCACCTACTTTACCGTGATGCGGTAAGACCATGCCGGAAAGCTCCATAACGTGCGGGAGGTCCGGCGGCCGTTGCTTTCTCTAGACGTTCATAAGTCGAGTGGGTCAGACGGTATGCTAATCGGAGGGCACGTGAGCTGCTGTCGAAAATTGGAAACATGATCATATTTACGGAGACCAAATATGCAAATATGAAACGTATACATATCTAAGTTTGGAAGACGCTCAGGTTCATTTAATTAGCCCTCAGAGATAAAATAGCAGGCAGCTGATTAAAATTTATTTTACGTAAAAGCTTAGGGCTTCTTATTATAATAACTTCTCTCTTCTTAGCATGGCTTATTTTAAGAATGTGATATTTACTCCATTCATTTATAATATTTAAATCAGTGTTAATAGTAAAAATAGCCTTATTGGGGTCATAGTAGGTAGAGGGCAGAGATTCCGTGTGACATATTATTAATTAAAATCACAAAAAGAAGTGAAGACAAGACGGCCACCTTGAGGTTTACCTGATATTGTTTAATTTCGTGTTTAAAGTCGTGTTTTTCTTGGTATCTAAGAAGCTGTGTATTGATCACACGCTCCATCAATTTAGATAGGACAGCGGTTATAGCTATAGGCCTGTAATTTGATGGATCTGATCTATCGCCATTTTTGGGCATAGGGTGCACATTCGCAGTATTCCATGATGATGGAAATTGCCTAGTGTAGTAGGAAAGCGCGAAAAGTCGTTTGAGTACAAGACATAACTCAGGATCCCACTGCTGGACCGACTGACGGATTTTGAATGACACATGACAGGTTCATGGCAATACGATAATGTATACATTTATGACTAAAATAATGCCTGTAATTTCGTCGACAATATTATGTAAGTAGTGCTGCTCTGCCCGCGATAAATTCGGTTATCGACGTGTGTTTCAAACAGAAACTCCTTGGTAATTGTAGAGAAGTTTGCTGTAGGGATTCGATTAAAGTTACTTATTTATCTGATTTTTTTCCATTTTCCAGGATAAAATGAAGCTCATGTGTTAATTCCGGGTATAAAAAAGCTATCTCCATTCCAAATTACAGCCAAATCGTTTCAGTTGCTGTGGCGTGTAATGAAGCAACAAACTTTCGCATTTATTAATATCGGTATTAATTATTAATATTAGTAAATGTGTGGAAAGCATTTTGCAGTCGACAAAGAGTTACCAAACCATGATTTATTTGATCCATATACATTATACATACTTGCTTAAACCAAAACCAAACAAACGGTTATTTGTTTTCCCGAATTCAGTACACGTGCATAAACCGGACGAAGATACAATAATGTAATGATTATGGTGACATTAACCTGATGCATTAATATATTTATATTGCATTGTCTATGCTATTTTCGTGTGTATGAAAAATTTCAACTCAATCAAGCATCGGGAAGTAGGTCAAATTTAACTTGTAAGATTTTATTACAGACAACGAGACAAGTGAAGCTAAATAAAAGCTTATAATAATAAATATTTAAATTTTTATTATGGATCTTACGATTTTTTTAATCTGTCTGATAAAAAGAAGCTATATTAGCGATCGCTAACCAATGTGTCGACCGATTAGGGCCTATAATCATTAGGCTATTTTCGACAAAATTAGAATCCCATAAAAATATTGCAGGTCCGTAATATTTTTCCATGAGAAACTGTCGATAAATGTCATTTTTTGAATTTGGAAGTTGTAATTTAATTATTGGTTATATTTTTGAAGAACCCTAACATTTTGTATAACCTACAAGTATATTAATTTAATACTGTTTATTTACTCATAATATTTGAAATGTCAATGTTTGCAATGCCGTAAGAGCTTTGAAGAACCACTTGGAAAGCCAAGCTTTTCACTCTACAAGCCCTAACTTCACAAACTCTACACCTTAGTCAGTATATTCTCTGCTTGGCTCAGTTCTCTTACGGTTGTCCTCATTTCATATTCGATCTATCTGAAACACTCCGAGCATATAGCTTGCTTCATGCGCACCTCACCCGAAAAAGTGTGGAATAAACAGCCCCATTATAAATGTTCATGTTTCGGCAGCGCAGCGTAAAGTCACGACAGAACGCACTGGTAGAAGACTTTAATCTTCATACTCTGTGATAAAGGTACGTGAAGACTTGAAGAAGCAACTCCCTATGTATACGCTAGGTATAATTTAAATATCTAACACTTATTGTGTTTTTTTTTGTTTCTAAGTGGTTACATTATACAAAACTATATTCGCATAAGTCGATTCGTTTACTACGACATCAGATTTTTAAATCCACTTATACAGCTTATTACGATTTTTATCTTTCAACTACCGGGGTCATTGGTGAATTGTGATTTCCTATCACTAAAGAAGTTTTATTTTGTAAATACTTGTCACCTCATTTTAATTTTTAACGAAGTACATAAGTATAGTAATATTAATCAAATAATATAAGTGTAATAATGTTGTAATATTCTGACAAAAGCCCCTTATACACTTTTATCCCCTAGTTAAAGGGGTTGAGAGATATTTTTTTAAGAAAATCTGAAACACGTATTTTTAAATTTGTCTGTGTACTTGTATAATTTTTATATCATATAGTATGATATTAAATTTGTATGGGGAAAGTCATACAAACTTCCATCCTCTAAGTTGAAGGGTGGGGGGTGATTTGATAAAAATCCTGAAATATGTATTTTATTATTTATAACAAGGTGTCCCTATATCGGTCCCTATTTACGGAAGTCTCATACAAACGTCTATCCCCTAGTTTAAGGGGTTGGGGGGTAAAATTTCAAATTTTCATAATTTTTTTGTTGTTGGTGTACTAATACTTCCGGAAGTACCCTAACAATTTTAATAAACATCAGTGGGTGACGAAATCGGGGATTTTAGGATATCAATAAAATCTAAAGTATAAGATCTATGAAATTGAAACTCTATATTTTTAATAAGTCTACTTTTCTACTTTCTAATTTTAATAAGAATTTTGTCTATCTGGTATGATCCAAACCCAAGTTATGAGGGTTCAAAAAAATCAAGCGCTTCAAGAAAATGTAAGTAGTGCCCTTGCGCTTTGCTAGACTGGTCTTGGCGGGGGCACTACCATTCCACCAGATTTGTTAGCATGGTTATAGTTTCCCCTGTAGCTCCTAAGCTACCCATTGTATTTTGAGAAATGAGGTTACGTCAGCTTCGTCATAGAAGTCAGCAGAGTGTCATATACGCTTTGTAAAGACAAATAAAATCTAATATTGTGCACAAAGAAATAAACTCTAAGAAAAGTAGGCAAAATGTGTTTTGTTTGGCATCGAATAAAAGGTTTCAATAAGCACATTATAAATAAGTATATTACATACAAGTAATGTCGTCTTTGATATAACTTGGGTAGTCGGGTTTTAGATTTTAAGCTTCCACTTGTTGATATAAGTATTTTTTATTTTATTTATTTAACTCTTATAGTACATTTAATAAAACTATACAACTATAAATATTTATCCACTAAGGCAGACTTATCGCATCATGCAATTTTTTCCAGCCAACCTTCATATCAAGTATCAGTGGTGGTAATACAAACACATCCTAAACATTAATTTAAATTCAAATGTTATGTGTACTATTGTCAATGACCTGTCATTACTGTAATAGAAATAGGGTTGCTAGGACTTAAAATACAAAAACCGGACTGGACAACACTTTTATAATAAGAAAAACATGATAAGGTTCGTTTGAAAGTTGTTAATTGATTATTTTTTATGAAATTAATTACAGTTGTAACAAAATCAATACAATAAAGAAAAAGTCCTGCCAACCTATCCGCGGACTGGCTGCGCGTATTCAGTCTTCAGAACCGGGAGGTTACATTAAACCAATAGTTATAATAAGTCAGACAACATCTGTATAAGCTCATTTTAAGGCGTTAGAAATGTTGACTCTGCCTTCTTTAATTATTTTAAGTACTGCCAGTATATAAGAGAAAATATGGTGGTGGTGGTTCGAAAATATAAAGACAGACGCCACTACAAAACCCGGAACTGTGAAAAGCTTCAAGTTAAAACGCTGGCTTGTCAAGCAAATATTTAATAGCATAGACGAGTTTTTTGATAGATAAGTGTAATCAGATATGTATCAGGTATTAATTTATTCTTAATTCTTGTTTAAATTTAAATTTTATTAATAATTGAATCTCATCAAATCAATTTTTAGGGTTCCATTCCTCAAAAGGAAAAATGGAACCCTTATAGGATCACTTTGTTGTCCGTCTGTCTGTCTGTGTGTGTGTCTGTCAAGACCCTTTTTTTCAGGAATGCGTAAAGGTATCAAGTTGAAATTAGTACCAAATACTAAGGTCTACGGTCACTTGAAGATGTAAAAAAATTAAGTTTCTAAGACAACTCAGTAAAAAGTATCGAGGAAAGACTGCCATTTTTGTCGCATACCAAAATCTATGTTGTACTTCCCGTTGTCCTAGAATCATAAAATTTAACACAAAGCAAGGTCTTACATCACAAATTTAGGAAAAAATCCGAAATTTGTTAATTTGTAGTTGTAATACATTTCAAAAAAAGTTTGTCTGTCAAGACCCTTTTACTTTAGAACGCGTGAAGGTATCAAGTTGAAATTAATATCAAATACTAAAGTCTACGGTCCCTTAAAGCTGTAAAAAAACAATCTTCTATGCCAACGAAATAAAAGATACGGCCAATTTTGGCGCATATCACAAATAAATCAATACCCATGGGGTACTTCCCGTTCTCCTAGGAGACTTGATCTCATGATGGAAGAGCTATCTACATATACAAGGTTTGTACGGAACCGTCGGTGCGCGAGCCAGACTCGCACTTTGACGGTTTTTTTTTTACTTTATTTTTACTAAAGACATATTATTTAAATATTTACCTTTATTTATATTGATAAGAATTTGTATGTTTAACGTACTTATATTTAGTATTATAGCTAAATATTACTAATAAATTATGTTTATATAACTATCATCATTTAGCCGTAGCTGTCGGACATCACCGTAAAAAGCTTACCGTAATAACCTTTTAGCTTTGCCGTAGTCGGGTAAAAAACTTATTTTCATTTTTTCCTATGGGATCATATTTTATATCCGACACCAGTTGTGTTTCTCTATCGATACCAGCTATGGTTTAAAGTTAAAAGTAAATTTTCTGCAATTTGCAGGTTAAATGCTGCCAGTTTTGAATGTGTTTTTTTTTGTACGTCCCAATCCCAGTCTTTTGATTTTAATAACAGCTCTTAACATTGAATAACTACTTTCCTTGTTCTTAATAAAAAATCAAAATACATATTGAAAATGGTTTATATTAGCATAATCGTATAATTTTTTACATGTGGTTGGGGTCTCCTTTTAAGCATAAAAATACCTGTATTAGGAGACTCCGCCCTAAGAAGAGCAAATACAATTTTCTTTATGATTAAGAAACAAAATTTTGTTACAGAAAAAATTAAATGATAAAATGAAAAATAATGACCAAGATAAATTGAATTTGTTTGTCTTAATTTGTGTACGTGCGTGCGTGCATGTGTAAACCTGACTCAAAATCTTTTTGCAAATCTTGTAAACATAACCTAACTTTACTTAATGTTCACTTTTTCTGGTAATTTAATCATAAATCATTAAAATACTTACATGATTACCTTTATTGTCACATTCTTTGACTGGTTTTCAAATCACGACACTGATTAAATATAAAATTTACAAAATTCCGAATTTACGATGAGAAATATTATATGTATTTATGTATATGTTGCATAGACTAACAAAGCGAAAGACGCGCGTCAAGGTCATTTTTGTTTACCCGAATTGCAAATAGATTTTGAGTCAGGTTTGAGTGTGTGTGTGAGGGTGTGTGTGTGTGTGTGTATGGGGGGGGGTGTACCTGTACCTGAAGGAATCCCACGGATATAACTGAAATTTGCGCGAGAGCTGTGGACAAAGACCAGTCTGTCGAAAATTAATAATAGTATGTGCCAAGAAACATCCTTCTACTGCTGAGGTACTTTGTTAACCACACATGTCCAATTCCGTCTACATATCTCTAATGACTTTAGAATAGTAGGTATATATAATTTTCAATTTTTTTGTAACATACACAATAGATAACAGTTAGATATATAATTAATAGCATATTAAGTATATTGATACGTAATTGGTTTGCTATATTTAAGAAATGTTAGATATAGTTTTAAAGTGAGGTTATATTACGAAGTAGGTTTTTAGTTTTTGGATATTCCTTTTTTTTTCACTATCATTTAGGCAAAAGTATTATGACATACAGCCAAGACTGTTTAGTATTTTTACTTTTATGTTCGTATTATGTTTAAACCTGACTCAGAATCTATTTGCGATTCGTGTAAACATAACCAAACTTTACTTAATATTCACTTTTTCTGGTAATTTAATCATAAATCATTAAAATACTTACATGATTACCTTAATTGTCACATTCTTTAACTGGTTTTCAAATCACGACACTGATTAAACCTAAATTTAACAAAATTCCAAATTAACGTAACATATATGTTGCATCACAGAGTACATTGTTGGGTTGCATAGTAGCCTTACTCCGGACATAACTATATCTTTGGATATATATCCGACTTTGCGTGAAATAAATAGTTTTTAGTATCACTTCTGCTTTGTGACGGGCGCGTGAATTTCTGTTAGAAAAATATAATATAGATGTCAAATAGTATCTATCTATAACAAACGAGGGATGTGTTAAGCAGATATGGAGATGCGAAGCGGATACATATCTTTAATCGGAATGATATGTGACATATCCAATCTTTGTCCGGAGTTACTTAGCCCATAGACTACAGAGTGAAAGACGCGGGTCAAGGTCATTTTTGTTTACACGAATAGCAAATAGATTCTGCGTCAGGTTTAGATATAAATTGTTAATTTAAGTTATTATTTTTGGTATTTTCGTTGCGGTTACACTGCTTTAGAGACAACCAAAAAGGCTCTTACAGAATATCAGCACTGATGGCTCCGGCTACGGCTTAAACTGAGTAAGAGACCTTTTTGGCAGTCTAATATCTATGTATTGTTGAGTGTCAAATTAATGTTTTTCTTCTACTTCTTCTACACTTTCACCTGCTATCTACGTTACTTAAGGCAAACTAGTAAATTATGCCTATTGAGTAAATAAGTTTGCCTTCATACAAATTTTAGGAGCAGAAAATATTTTTTTATCTTTGTATTATAGATAATCCAGGGTAACGTTACGGTACATACGGACGGTGTTACAAATACGAGCCCTCGTCTAAAGTCCTCCATTGATAAACAAATTTTGTAAATCAATGACTGCCTACGTAAAAAAAACTAGGCCCTGTCACACTTGACCCATTACCCTCCGCACAGAGATATGCCCGATATTTATAGTATGACATAAGCATCTGTCTGTAATAAATCTCATTCCATCATAAAGCCTCATAATACAATATGCCTGATAAAAAAGTTATTGGCCTATATCTTATTATCAATACGTTATCGTGCAGTTGGCAGTTTTTCTTGTCATAAATACGCTACTGACTTGAACTTGGCTACTGTAGATTACCGATAGCATTGACTGTAAAATATCGTCCCTTTGTTCATTATCGACTCTTCGTAATTCAAAATGTTATTTAGCGAAGAGGTCAAGTGCAAGGCCAACTGTTAGTTATTGGGCCTTATTATTATTGTTCTATGGCTGATTATTAAAATATGTATTGTGTTTTATTTCTGAGAACATTCATTTTATGTATCTAATTAAATCGCTACTTAAATGCCCCTTGCAACCAGGATTGGAAATAAATAAAAAAGGAGGCATATAATTGATATACTTAATAAGATATTTAAAAATAACTTTTTTTTCGCCTAAAGCTTAAAAAACCTTTCTGAGAAAAGCAAATATAAAAAAATACTTTTTAGCAGCTTATTACTCTAATTTTTTTATGAAAATTAATTATTACTCTAAAATTATAAAGAAAACATTCATAAATACAATTATTGACGATTTTCTGTTGGACTGACTCAAATTGACTTTATTGACTGACATAACAAGCCGTCCACACGTTATAGTATAAACCGGCCAAGTGCGAGTCGGACTTGCGCACCGATGGTTTTAGTCACCACAGAATGCATTATCCCGACTCGCACTTGAATTGTTTCAATTTTTTTGTTGTTAACCTAGAGCTTAAGCTAAAATCATTTTAAATTTGAAGTTCTTACATATGTTTTATTTTATGTATTACCGTTTTCACAATAGAGAAAAAATAACAAAAATTTATATTTTATGGAGGTTTCTCTTTTAAATTTTTACCTACTTTACCCTTAAAAAATATTACCTTTCAAAGATCGGACAGACAAACAGACAGCGACTTAGTAATAGGGCCCCGATAGCACCTTTTGGGTACGAAATTGCAATGAAATTGCAATGAAATCGCTGTAAAAGAAATTTAGATGAAAATCGCTACCATGGCTACCATGACACTCCTTAGCAACCCATACTTTGTGTATGCAAGGTACTTAATTGAGTCTGGATCAGACAGTGGTAAGAGACACAGTGGACATTGTTACAAAAAGAAAGACAGAGAAGCAAACAGTCGGATCGCCTGAAACGGTAAACAGGTGTGTGGACAACTTAAAGTCGAATAAGGAGTTCGTATGCTCGTTGTAAAAAGTATCAACTGAAAGAAACTATCGCTCAGAGCATATTTGTGAGTAGATCATCCAATGAACCAAAACCATAGAACCGAGTTGCTTAGCAACTCAAGATGGTAAGCATTATACTAAGGGGTGTCCATTGGGGTAAGGGGTGACGTATTTTAGGGTTCCGTACTACAAAAGGAAAAAGGAACCCTTATAGGATCCCTTTGTCGTCCGTCTGTCTGTCTGTCTGTCAAGACCCATTTTCTCAGAAACGCGTAAAGAATTATGTTATTGATTGAAATTAATATAAAATACTTAGGTCTACGGTCCCTTAAAGCTAAAAAAAATCAAGCTGTAATAAATACGGCCATTTTTATCGCATATGTTGGCATTCACAATTAAATCAAGACCTATGGGGTACATTTCGTTGTCCGAGAATCATGATATTTGCCACGAAGCAAGGTTTTAATATAATGCACGAATAAATATAATAAAATGAGAAAAGTTACTGTATGTAATTGCATTATATTAGCATTATTCGAACATTAATAAGAGTAACTGTTACCCCAAGCGCAGGACATTGGGTGATTATATGCCCATTACCACTAAAATTGCACTGGCTAAATCACTACTGCTACCTGTCCTTGATTATGCGGATGCTAGCTATCTTGACCTTACTGAGGAGCAATTAAATAAGCTTGAGCGACTCCAGAACCTATGTATTAGATACATATTTGGTTTACGTAAATATGATCATATATCCGAATTTCGATTAAAACTCAAGTGGCTCCCAATTCGCCTTCGCCGGAATACTCATTTTCTGTTTCTTCTCTACAACGTACTGTTCAATCCGTCTACTCCGTTATACTTGAAAGAGCGTTTCAATTTTATAGGCTCTACAGCTCATCGCGCCACTACAAACATGATGCTGAAAACCCCAACACATTATTCGCAAGCATATAATGACTCATTCACTGTCACAGCCATAAGGCTATGGAATAGTTTACCCTTTGATGTCAAAAAAGCACAAACTTTAAGAATATTTAATAATCTCGTAATCACACATTACTTAAAAATTTAAGCTGTCTCATCAACACTGTTTATTCATCTATATCATTTAAGATGTATGTAGTTTGTGTATTTATTTATTTTTATTTTTATTTTTTGTTATGTATTTGATATATATATATATATATATATATTTATTTTGTTTAGATGTTTGTACGTATAAGTATTATTTATTATTCATATGTATATAAATTTAGCTATTGCTATAAATGTATATATTATTTTAAGTTTCAGTTAGCACATTCTACTCAATAATTTTATAAAGTCTCCTCTACCCAAAGGTTGTCTGGAAGAGATCGCTCATTAGCGATAAGACCGCCAATTTGTTATTACTTTTATTGTTTAATTGTTTTTGTATTATTTATGCGCAATAAAGTATATTATATAAGAGTGGGTGTTACATATTTTGCACCATAAACTACAGACCGAGATCTTATTAACGCTTCTATGGTGTTGAAAATTTACAAGTGGAAAATTTTTAAATATTTTTACTGCTGCGACTCACATAACGCTGTTTTTGTAAAATTTTGTTATTGTTTGTGTGCGATCCATTTTTTACTTAACAAAATATTAATTTTCTGGAGTAAAACCTTAATTTTTCCTTACTCGTCCATAAAATTTGTTTGGGAGAGCAAATTAATTGTAAAATACCATATGAAATAGACTAAAATTTTCACGCGCTTTCAAAATATGACTGTTGACTTAAAAATTATAGAATAAAATAGGTTGATAATATTTTAAAAAAGCTAAAAATCTCTTCATATCAGATACCTATATAATATGTCAATAAGCTGTTTACATAAATCCAGTTTTTATTTTCGTTGAATAGTCAAATAAATTGTTAATATTACATATGTTAGAACCTAAAGATGGTGGACAACCAATGTGCACTGCATTTATCACAATTAAATGCCATGGCCTGGATAAAAATTCACTCGTGGTACATAAATCTAGACACGCGGTAGCGTGTCAAGCCAAGTTCAAGTAACAGAACTGGCGAGCAGCACCGTATGTAATATTACACGAACCATTTGGAACCACTTTTGACCCCCTCATAACTCAAAAACTATTTCACATAAACATGTCAAATTTGGCTCACACATTGAGACTTGCGAGATACATATGTGCTCTAAATTTCATAAGCACATATCAAACGGTTATTTAGATATTGATGTTCAAAAATCGTCATTTTTATCAATGACTGACCTATAGATCATACATCAGAAACTAGTAATTTTTTATCATTTTATTATAATTTTTCACTTAACCTTTAAGCGGGCGCGCGGTCATTTGTAACGGCAACGGTCGGGCGTAACCTTAATGACCGTCAAGGTTGTTAAGAATTAAGAAGGCAAATTATTAAATTGTTTGAATAACAATGTACTTCAACTTCCCCTAATATTTGGCGGAAAACCTAAAAAAAATTATATTAAAGCACTTTTACGAAGCGAATCTTCAACGACGTCAGGCGCGCGTTTAATTTGCAAAACCTACACAGCATGCACAACGAAAGATATAATTTAGATTGCAATGCGCACAGAAAGGAAGAATCTATTGTTTTGAGTTCACGATGAACCTATGAGAGGCTACTAATATTGGCCAACATGAGTGATGATAATATACGAATTTATAACCGAAAATAGGGTTACCGCGGTCGATAAAACGCCGCGCGACTGCTTGAAGGTTTGATTCTATTAGGAACACTTAACTTATACTTATAAAAACTGTAATGTAAGAATCAGCAATCAGCAACCAAAACTTATGACAGCCGGTCTTTATGTGGATTTAGGTTTTCACGTGAATATATAACGAGTTGAATACCACCCTTAATTTGTTTTTAATCCAAATATTTCCGTTTTAGTACTTAGAACTAAGAGTTTAGTCGACTTTAGTATTTATTATGTTATTAACTGGGATTTAGTATTAATTATTGTTTCAATATTTAGCGCACATCAATAGTGTAAGATCATTACTTATAAATAATTAAATAATAGGCATTTCGGTAGGTAAACAGCGCGCGGTGCGACGTCGGGAGCAGCGGGGTGGGAGCGCGAACCTTGACGCGAACGTGTCCGAGCGAGTGGCAGCCGCGCTCATAAGCTAGCGCTGTTTTGCTGTCCGGTTTTCTCTCGATATCTCACCTATATGGTTGCTATTTATGCTACGAAATTCATAGGTTTTCATAAAAAATACTTATATATTTGTGGTTATATTATTATTACAATTCTTTTAGTAAGTACGTCTGGTATAGGCAATAGTTTAAATCAAAAATTAATCTACTAATATTGAACTTGGCTCTCATTTCACATTTATGTTTTTGATGGAATTAGTTACTAGCTGACACATGTAGTTCTTGTAATGCAGGCATTTTAAGGGTATATCTGTGGCCTTCAAATCAGAAAAAAACTACATTTAGTACCACAAAAATGCTAAATTGTAGCTGCAGTACTATTAATTGCTTAATGCTGAACCAAACCGAACTTTTCACCTATTTTAACGCTCGCAACATTAAAATGTTGTTTCCGGGATGCTAAATAGAGTCAATATACAGGCGAAAGGGTAATTGTCAGCTTTTGAGGTTGAAGTATACTTTAATAAGTCTTTATAATCTAAAGTTACCGATGTGGACCTTATGTGACAACTAATAATGCGGTTTTGTGCTTTTTAGGTCCACTATACCTAATGTGAGAACCAACCAATAAATTTTAAGCAAATTATAAGTAGGTACTACCAAATACTAACGATGTAAGCAAAACAACTCCAGTAGGAAAAAAAAATCTTAAATTATCATATTTAATAAAACTTGAAACGATGGACTTAATGAAAATAAACAAATATTCACCGTCATAGGTATAAATCAAAATATATTCGATGTTTTTATCATAATTTTTTTTCTAATCTCTAAAAATGAAATAAAATATTTACGTATGGAATACAAATTGAATTCAACAACCCCCTAAACATGTCACTGTGAACTGCAAAAAATTGCATTGAAGAACCGGGTTACTCTTCAATGGATACGTGGTCATAGTGGGTCTCTAGGCAATGATGCGGCAGATGAATTGGCAAAGAGAGGATCGGGCACTAAAATAATGGGACCTGAACCAATTGTACCGATACCATTTATCCAACTCAAAACATGGTTACGTGACAGAACCTTACAACAACACAACAAACAGTGGGCAGAACAGACAGATTGCAAACAAACCAAGAATGTTCTTACATCCGTGGACGCTAATCTGTCGCACAAACTGTTAAAACTCAGCAGGAAAAACCTACGCTACATAGTTGGCATAATAACAGGTCACTGCCCTCTAAACAGGCACTTTTTCAATATCGGCGTTACTGACAGTCCTCTATGCAGGGGCTGTATGGAAGCCGAGGAGACACCGTCTCACGTGGTTCTTCATTGCAAAAGCGTGAGCGACCAACGGACAAAGCTCCTTAAGAATCCACAAACCATGAGAGAGGCACTGAATAACATCAGATGCCTCCTTAACTTTTGGACGGAGCTGGGATGGTATGGGTAACCAATGACAGGTATTGGTTACCTACGTACAATGGCCCTATTATGAGGCTAAGTGCGGAAAACATAAGTCCAACTAACTAACTAACTAACTAACCCCCTAAACATAAATGAAACAACGCTTAGAGTCCAAATTAAATCAAACCCAAAACAAAGGTTAGATAATAACTATCTACTTCACTGCACACACATACAAACTTGCAAAATGAATGTAATGGAGTCACGGTCGAATACATTACCTACCGTGTAGTCCAGCCGATATTGACCTGGCAGCGACGATTCGTTGCTGCACTTGTCCTAGTTCCAACGCTTCCAACACCCACCTTTTACTTTTGAAAAGTGAAAGTGGCTGCTTGGTGCGTTGGCTTGACCGCAGATATTGCTGTTATAAGTATAGTTACGACGATAGTTATTATACCGCTATGAGACAAGATCAAAAACAAACAAACAATTTTTTTTTCTTAACTGACTATGCAGTTGGCTGTTGCAGCCATTACTGCTTCACCGGGCTTTTTTGGGCGAGACTCTGAATGAGCCTCAGCCCGTATAGCGCCCAACGCTCAAGGGCTCCCCGCGGGGGGAGCCTCGGCTTGGGTTGTCACTCTCGGGGGGTTATGTGTGTGTTGTACCGCTTGTATACTGGGATGTGTTCTAAGGAAATGTTCTAATGATGCCCACGGCACTTTGTACCATCGCACCGCTCGCCATCGGCAGGGAATCCATCCTTACACCTTAGAACCTTAATAGCCATGTACAGTGGGGTTTCAGAAAAACTTCCTTCCGCGAACGCTTAGGTTTTGAACTGAGCTCCCTGCCAAGGTTTTCTCTAAGGACTACAGTATGGGGTTCTTCAAGAAAGAATTTATTAGATTTTTGAAGGATCGGCAACGCGCAAGTTATGTCCCAGGTGTTGCAACGAACAAATCATCGTATTTTTTTACGTATTTTCGTCTAGGTATGTAATAGAACTCAGTCTCAATATATACGGCTTGGATAAAAGACCAGATTCTTTCAGTTTATCAATTTGCGATGCTTCTATCATATTTTTTGTATGAAGAAGATTATTCGTGATTAAAACAAATACTTTTATACTTTCTTTGTAAATACTTATATACATACACACACACACACAAGCCAAAAACAAAATGTTGTACCCTATGTTACCTAAAGGGTGATGTATGTAAATATTCCAATGATACGTCATGTATCCGTCTAGAAGTTTTGACATACATAAACCCTAAAGACATTACACCCTTTTTGACCGACAAAAAACAAGCGGAGGAGGATTTCAATTTGACTGTATATACACATATGTTTTATTAGGTATGTTCGGGCATAACTTTTCACACAGCAGACCAAATTTGGTATTTTTTTTGTGTTGGATAGGGTAATTCTATACATCAAAGTTAATCCCGTCAAAATTTAAAAAAAACGATCCCTATGCGTTGAAAATAGGGGATGATTGTTTATTCACCTACTGAAATTTCACATATATAGTTCTGATGACACACTGCAACATATAGGACACCTTCAAAATATGAGATAGAGATGGAAGGCAGTCGAGGATTCGCGGCTCTTAGCAACGTGCTTCATACAAACGAATTTTCTACTGGTTTTTGATATTTGCTGATTAAATACTATGAAAATTTGTGGACATGATCTCAAGCCGAATCGAAATATCTAATCGTTTTTCTAAAATCCTAAAAAAAAATTATTAAGACCTACGTATTTATTCCTACAGTACATATTTAAAATCTCATGGTTTTAAAGTTTAAGTAGAAAATTCTTTTTGTATGAAGCAAAGGCAAGCGAGGCGCCGCGATTGTTTTAAGTAAGGGCGTGTTTGGGTTTATTTAAAATATTCTTAAAGAGAACTTTGGACCCTAGTTATAAGATTCTTATTAATATCGTTTCCTTATCCGAGTAGCATTTTTCCTGGCCTACAGATAAGCCACAAAAAAATACGAAATAAAAACTTTTCAACAAAAATTCAAATCTGAAAAATATCAGAAAAGTTAAAAATAACCATCAGCTAAATAATGAAAATGAATGATGAAACATCCGGAGCTTTCAGCTTTTAGTGACAGCTTGGAGAGAACTTCTCCTTAACCTCAGCTGTGTGGAGATAATATTCGGGCTTTTTGACATGTTTTTTTCTATTTACGTATTTCTACGTCTCAGTGAAGCTTATCATTTAATGAAAAAAGATAAATTGCTTGAGACCTTGATGGCCTTGTGCTGGTAACATTAATTGTTGATTTTTAAACATTGATTTATTCAATGAAGTAATTTATTCGCCGTAAAATGTTCTTTATAAATATATTTCAAACTAAATAATAAATCTTTGGGTCCACTACTAAATGCTTGTGCACCGGATACCCTTTAACCCCTTCACGGGATTTGGGTGTAACGCTGTATATCGATTTTGTAATAAACAAATAATATAAATAATAAACAAATAATCAATAAAATATTTTATGCCTTTTACAATAAATAAAATAAATATTTTTGGACATTACTCACAGCGCCATCTTGTCCTAAACTGCACGGTAAAAAAGAATTAGTTGAGCCAAGAGAATATCGTTTCATATATGCACCAACGAATATATACTTCATCTAAGATATTATTTCTCTTTAATATTTAAAATAATATGAAGTTATCACAAGATCAAATTTCTTTGAACCAGTAAATAAAACTCTATCAATTTGAAACAATATTTAATTCATTGAAGAAAAATATGCTTCTTTATTTGAAACACTTAGTTTTCTTGGGCGTAGAACTTCGTGCGTTATTGCACGGAAGAAATTTCTAGTTCACACAAGAGAATAGTGCTCTTAACTTGACTACATCAGCTCGTAAATTAATAACATTATATTTTAGTTTAAAACAAAAAATGTTTCGGTCCAAAATGACATAGTTATCCGTCAAAATTAAATAAAGTTTTTTAAAAAGCGGGCACCCATCCAAGTACTGACCACGGTCGACGTTGCTTAACTTCGCTTATCGTTTCCGATAGACGAATGCGACTGGGCCACGAGCTTTTCAATTCTCAGAAAATAATTAACTGAAGGTTTCTCGCATAAACTGATACTAATTTGACGCACAAAACCCTACAATAAACAATTATTTAAAATTAAAAGCCAACACGAAATCCTATGAAGGACAGTGATGAGATTCATTCAATTTTGAAAATGCAGGTATTTACTTAAACGAAAAGAAAATTCATTCAAAGCGATACTAGCTGATTAATTTCAACGAAAATGTTTAATATTTTAAAGCAGGTATTTTATTTGTTTCGATTAAAACAAGAGTTTCAGCTAAAAATATCAGATTTTGAGTCAAGAATCTAACAAATTCTGTTAAAATTATTATTTTCTCTAATTCAAAACAATATTATTAACTGAACATTTCACTGGCTTTGATTTAAGATACAATTATTTTCATCAAAAAATATAGTTTTTAATAAGTGACGTCGCAGATTTAAGAAAACCATGATTTTGGCGCAAAATAAATTATATCAAAGCAAAATTATTTTTTGTTTCAAACGAAGAAAAATAAAATGTTGCATATAAAAATGTATTTATTTTATACAAGAACATTAACTGTCTTAGTGTAATTAATTTAAGTTTGGTTGATCTAAAACGTACAGTTATTTGGTTAAAAAAAAATTGTTCATACGAAAAGAAGTTTATCAATTTCGATTGATAAAATAATTTTTTCTGGGAAATAATATTGCCTTCTGTGAACAAAATATGTCCAAAATAGTTGGATTTCTTGACTGAATGCAAATTATTTTGGTGGAATAGAACTTGGAAACTCTTTTTTTTCCGTGTGAGCAAAGCTTGTGCTATGGATACCAGATAGCGGATACAAATACATATACTTACTTAGATATTTTTTTTAAAAAAAACATGCAAATTATATATAGAAAACAAATACAAATGTTTGTGCGGGAATTGAACCCACGACCGAATCGAGGATTTAGCAGTCATGTCATTGAGCCACTTAGGCTAATTTCTTTTTTTTTTTAATTTTTGAAATTCTTATATTTCTCAGGTTCAACGACATTTTTATTGCTGAAATGGATATAAGTAGGTATACGATAATATGCGGCTATAAAATGGCAAAATGATATACATCCTTACGGGCAGGTTGGCATATAATGACCCCTGTAAAAGCGGTTTTTTGTTTTTTATCGTACTGATAATCAAATCATTACACAGCTGTATAAATCAAAGTTTTTTCAACTAACCAACAGTTATTTGGATCCTATAAATATAAAAATTTGGATGTTTAAATGTTTGTTACTCAATCAAGCTTAAACTACTGGACGTATCGGGATGAAACTTGGCACACATATAGGTTAGGTCCTGGAATAGGAAAGGATAATTTTAATCCCATAGAATTCAAAAGTTCCCACGAGAATAACGCTAACCGAGCTTAAACGAACTATAGCTTGCTATTGCAAACTTCATTAGTAGGTATAAAAGAAGTTCCACGCCGAACCCCAAATTTAGGGCGGGCGGAGCAGCTGGCAACATCTAGTTATAAATAATGATAATAAACGCGAATATGTATATACCGAAAGGTAGGTTATATAGTCACAGAATAAGCAATTGCAGTAGGTAAACATAGTATAGCCACTCTCTAGAGTGGACCCCCCTTTTTTCTCTCTTTTCTTAACGTCTTTTATATTTATAATATTAGTTCTCATGAAAAACGCTGTGGTGACTAGAATTAACAGCAGCACTTACAGAAATCGATGCCGGAGCCATGGCAAGCCGGAGCCTGAACCCCATACCCACTGGTTATATAGTAGAAGGTAGTAAGATAGATTAATGGTAGTAATTCAACGTTTGTCATTGTGGCGTTCCATCAGCACTTGGTAATATAGCTGGTCAATAGATGTTATTTACATCAAGTGATTTGTTGGTGCAATCGACGAAATAGCCCGTAGAACATTTAAGGGCGCGTTCGTTTTGAGATGCAGAATCATTATTTTCATTACATTAGACCTATGTCTGGAGGTGGTGTTTTTGTGTTAATCTGTCAAACTGCCTATACATATTCATTGTTTACGGTAGTGTGTGTGTGTTTTATCGTAGGGTGTGTACGTCAACCGTTCGTTTTGCAAGTTTTGTAACCAAACATTTTGTTAGTAACGTTTTAAAGCTACACGAACGGTAGGTGTCGGTGGAAAAACTGGCTTTATCAAAAGTGTGTAAAGTATCATTCTTGAGAACTCTTAACTCAGAACGAACGCGCCCTAAGAAAATAATTCTCTGCACTTGAGATCGGTGTTGGGCCATGCATGCCCCCATTTTTTTTGCCAATTACAAGAAATAATGTTGCTTAGCCATTCATTTAACCGTTTAAGTGAAATTAGGCGCACATATATTTATAAGCTGCAGGACTGTACTGGACAAAAGCAGCAGGTGATAGAAACAAGCGGCCCCTTCTGGAGAAGGACTTTTACATAAGGACTTTTAACATACATTCTTGCAAGAAAAAAAGTTTAGAATTTATAATTAATTTACAAATTATGAGCACGCTTATCATTAATGATACCTATTAATAACTAAATAATTATCAAGTTGTAAAAATCAATTTGTTATTTATTTATTATATATATTATGCTTACCTACCAAGAAATATTTTGATCCAATTCTTATTGATATATATAATTTTGTCATGTAATAATAATATCTAATCTAATGGAATATGCAAGAAATAAAAGGCTTTATTTCATTTTATTTTTATTTATATGTATAAGCGTATGGTTCGCTCCGCCCTCTGTGACAACAGGTGCAAGCGAAATTTAATCTTAGAGATGGTTCAGCAAAGTTTTGGTCGATTGTACCTACCGACTATGGATTCTGTGGACAGATACGGCAGAGACAGAATTACATGTCAAGCTGGGACAAAAAAAAAACGGCTAAGTGCATTAGGTTAGGGTTTTGCAGAATGACAATAATTGCGGATAACTAAAATCTCTATTTTATTTGATTTTGAATTGTTTGAAAATTCTGTAGTTTTTTATCAAAATCGATGCAAAAACGGCGGTATATGTCGCACGACATGACGAAACTATAAAGGTTTTTTGCCATTCGTTTATGACCCCTAAAATTCAATCAAGCCAGCTGAGATTCGACTACCCTACTAAAAATCTCTCCTCTAGTCCCTAGTGTAATATAGTCTTACAAAGTCACTAAAAAATTGTTGCAGCAACGGAACGAGCTGCCTACATCTCCGAATGTTCATATTTTTCGAAAAAAAGTCATCGGAATGATTTTATGCATTATATCCCTACAGTAGGCTACATACCTGTTATGGAATATATGGGGTGAGGTTTACTTATGCCAATAGGTAGCTGCAATGCAACATTTGCAACACCGCCACAATCACAGAACCGGCTTTGCAGCGTCCATACTATCTATAAGTACGGAGAAATCGCTCCGATGAAGCTGGCTTTGCAAGCAATTTACTAGACCATAACTATCAAGAATGCCGTTTGCAATTTACAATTCTAAACAAAGTTGGAAAATGATCCTACGCTTAGTCGCTTATAAAATTTATTAAACAGTCACTCGCGCCATCAATATTACTTGGCAGATTTATAGTAAACAACTCCGAGTAGCTATGCCTCAGCCATTCTACACCCCAGTACCCCACTGCAGGAGCACAGGACTCTTTTTAGAAAAGGATTCATTGACCATGGTGCTGGCCCAGTCCTTTTTTTATACCCCTAAGGTGGCAAACAAGCTTACGGTCCGCATGATGGTAAGCGCGGGGCATCACTCACGCGTTGCCAACCCTTAAAAATTCTATTCTTCGCTTATCATTTCCGATAGACAAATGAAACTGAGCCACAAGTTTCTAAGCCACAAGGAATTTTGAGTCACATATTTCATTTAATCTCAAATAAATCGAATATATGATATACGTTATAAAAAGTGATTTTGGTGCCTATTGTTATGATTATTACCTTAATTTGAGACTTTAGTTTTGAATTCTCTTGACGCACAATACACGCCCAAGTGATAGCATAAGGCCCTTGGCACAATCTTTCATTATCCGTCAAATATTTTATGGACAGAGGTTGTTGAACGGGCGGAGAAAAATGAGCTTTTATCCCGGAAAATTCAAACATTCAGGAACAGGATTAACTATAATTGACTTCCACGGGCTACAGCTATAAGTTGCTATTTCAAACTTTCTTACTATATCAAGGAATTTCCGTAGAAATTCCACGGCGATAACAAAATTTTGTACAGGCGGAGCTGCAGGCAAAAGCTAGAAAGTTAGAGAGTATTAGAGTTATAAAATCAAATTTTTTTTTTTTTCTAATCCAACCTAAATTTTATTCTTTATCTCACCGTTCAGAACTACAGAACGTGCCAAAGAAATAGACATACCTAAATGCAACCCTCTTTTGGCAAGTCGGTTGAAAGGCCCGGGCGAGTTCGTGCCCATGGTTAATATTTTTTTGATGTACTATGGAGCTGACACTATAATAGTTTTTAGTTTAAAGCTTGGATGTATTAACGTTTTTTCGATAAAGCAAAACCAGCGTTGACGTAAGTTTGAAGCTAGTTTGTATTTAGGTAGGTATTAACGTTTTTACGATGCCAATGGAGCAAAAACAACAAAAACATATTTCTTGTATGGAGGCCCCTTAAATTTTTACTTGTTGTTTCTTTTATTATTTCTTAGGTACCTAATCCGACATAATAACACATAGGGGGGCGTCCATAAATTAAGTTTTGGGGGGAAGGGGGTTGAGCAGAATCTCACCCAATCTCGCGTGGGGGATCTCAGCTATGCGAATGCCACAAAGTAGCAAGTTATGTTTTTTTCTCACAAAAATAAAAATCGGATGGAATAGATTAGCAGAAAGAATCTGCGGGCAACAGATTATATAATACTACTAGCTTTTGCCAGCGGCTTCGCATCATACAAACTTTAAACCCCCGTGTAGGGAGTGAATTTTGGAAAATCCTTTCTTAGCGCACGCCTACATCATAATACCTATATGTGTGCTAAATTTCAGCTCAATCCGTCAAGTGGTTGGAGCTGTGCGTTGATAGATCAGTCAGTCACTCAGTCAGTAACAGTTACTTTGGGCTAACGCTAACTTTAACCCGCGACTTTGTTTACGTAGAAGGTGAAAATATTTTTAAATAATACGTACTGCCCTTCCCCCATAATGCGCGTGCTGTACTGGATCATTATTTTGCTGCGATGTTAATTTAAAACTGCGATATGTCCTAAGATATTCATTAAAATCGAATGATGTAATGGGTAATTTTGTTTTAAATTAAATATTTGTGATAAATAACGTATTTATTTGGATAAGGATTAATATCATGTGTATAAAACACCGTCGCAACTAATGAATTTCTAAGAACAATTTTGGTTAGTATAAGAAAGGTTATAGTGAGCCAACCTTAGAAGATAGACATATGCTGTCCCGTTTTTTTTTTTAGAACTTTTAAAGGGAAAACATTCTGTCATACATGATTTTTGCGAAACTTTAACCGTGTACGCAGCGCACGCAGCAGGAGCTCTCAAAAGGAAAAAAAACACCGATTTTGAAACATTCTTTAATGGTGGTCCGTTTCTGTTGGTCTTAGCGTAATGATATATAGCCTATATATCCTCGATAAATGGGCTATCTAACACTGAAAAATTTTTCAAATAGAACCAGTAGTTCCTAAGATTAGCGCGTTCAAGCAAACAAACAAACAAACTCTTAGCTTTATAATATTATATTAGTGTAGAAGAAGATTTGCTTATGTTTTTGAGTGAGTTTAACCTTTTTTGAATAAAATCGAATTGCGTTGTCAAACATGTGTCAAAATAAAATGTAATTTAAATCAAAAGCACTAAGGAGTATTAATATCAACTTCGAAGCAAATGACCGCCAAAATAACTTTCTACCGCGTTTTAACCCCGTTAGGGGATGAATTTCAATAAAATACGAAACACATCTTCCACCAATCTTGTTAAAACAGCGTTATGCAAAATTTGATGGAAATTGGACCAAGGAATCACATTGTCCCATACAAACTTTGCCCCCCTTTATCACCCCTTTAGGGGTAGAATTTTGGGAAATCCTTTCTTATCGGATACCTACATCATACAAAGAACACACCCTCTAAATTTCAGGCCTCTACGATGAGCGGTTTAGGCTGAGCGTTGATCCATCAGTCATTCAGGACAAAGCATTTTATATGCATAGATACTAGTGCGGGGTAACTCTCGACACTCTATTTCAATAGGGAATTGTATATTATTATAAAAACAATATTACGATAAAAAAAACAACATTAGACATACAAATAAAATATTAAACTGATAAAGGCGGCTCCAATATACCTTTTGTAACGTGAAAGTCTATGTAGCAATATAATAATTTTTAGGTTTTATATTTCTTATTTTGTAATTGTTACTAAATAAACCATAATAAAAACCAAAACAAAAACAGTATAACTAATATATTTAAATTCCTAAATGTAAATATCTGAAAAATATTGTAAACCTGACTCAAAATCTCTATGCAAATCTTGTAAACATAACCTAACTTTACTTAATGTTAAATTTTTCTGGTAATTTAATCATAAATCATTAAAATACTTACATGATTACCTTTATTGTCACATTCTTTTACTGGTTTTCAAATCACGACTCTGATTAAACCTAAAATCTACAAAATTTCAAATTTACAATGATAAATATTATACGTATTTATGTATATGTTGCATAGACTAACAAAGCGAAAGACGCGCGTCAAGGTCATTTTTGTTTACACGAATTGCAAACAGATTCTGAGTCCGGTTTAGGTAGGTGTATTTTTCATCTGCTCTTAGTATAACATGCATGTTTCGCTCTTGTTTTGGCAAGAAATAAATCACTCATATAACTTTTTCAGATTCGAATTCAAATAGTAGGTATTATTAAGATTGCTCATCACAAAATGTAATTGCAATGTAACTTTTTTGTTTTATCTCGGCTTCTAAGGGCCGTAGCGTGATTTTAAATAAACTATACCTAACTACTTACTATTAACCTTCAATCAAATACAAATAAAAAAAACTTTTCAAATCCGACTAGTACTTCCAAAGATTAGCGCCTTCAAACGAGCTTTTGAGCTTTATTATGTAAAGATAATATACATAATTGATATAATAAAATTGTACAATTATATTTTATTTTCAGTAGCAAAAATACACTATGCTATCACCATGCAATGTGAAATAGAATATAATTATTCTAAAGGTTTTATTTTTATATCTTGATTCATTTTTTTTAAAAATTACTTAAATTATCGCAATATTAAACAAAGTCTAATACTTTCTTTTATTATATGCCAAAATGGAAAAGTAGTAGCGAATGTCCTGGGTTCGAATCCCGGTAGAGCAACATAAAGTACCTAACAATTTATGTAGATATTAATGAGCTTCGAAGTAGTAGGTTTATTTGTAAAATTTGAATTGTAAAAGTTAAAAAAATCGGCCAAGTGCGAGTCTGACTCGCCATTATCTATAAAAACGGCAAAAATCACGTTTGTTGTATGGGGCCCCCCTTAATTATTTGTTTTATTTAAATTTAATAATTTGTTCTTAAAGTGACTATATAACTATATATTCTGTGAATATTTTAAGCATCTACCTGTTGCCGTTATCAATATCGAGCAAAATCGAGCAAAAAAATCACGTTTGTTGTATTGGAGCCTCCTTAAATATTGATTTTATTCTGGTTTTTAGTATTTGTTGTTATAGCGGCAACAGAAATACATCTTCTGTGAAAATTGCAACTGTCGAACTATCACGGTTCATGAGATACAGCCTGGTGACAGACGGACGGACAGACGGACGGACGAACGGACAGCGAAGCTTTAGTAATAGAGTTCCTAATTACCTGTCAGGTACGGAACCCTAAAAATCACCAAATATTGACATGCTGTTCCCACGAGCACCAAATAGAAGACCAATCACTTCCTATTGACTTATCTTGTAGAATCGATTAAAATACGGAATACATTGTACCTACTACTATCTTATCTTAATATATATAAATCTCGTGTCACAATGTTTGTCCTCAATGGACTCCTAAACTACTGAACCGATTTTGATCAAACTTCGTAAATATCTGTTATTTGATCCAACTTAAAAGATAGGATAGTTTTTATCTCGATATGTCAAGTGCGAGCCGGACTCGGGCACTATAGGTAAAAACCAACTTTCGCCGGGTACAGAGGGACGGCAGCGGAACAACGTTCGCCGGGACAGCTAGAAGTATTATATAGTCTGTGACGTGGTTAATCTAGCGTTTATGATTTTGGCGTAATTTATGTAACTGTTTTTAATTTACAATGTTTATGGAAATGTTTCTCCGAAATTTATTTACTTTTGAAAATGCATATAAAAAATCAAATGCGTAAACAAAGTCATACATAATTTATACATGGTGTGTGTGTGTTTGACCTTGTAAATTATTGGTTGAGTCATGTTGCAATATGTTCGCTTGTAAAATATAAAGTGCATTCGTAAATTATTCTGCTAACATTAAAATTTTACGAAACTCATTGTAAATGTTTGCCCAGGCCCGGACTCATATACATATACATGTATATTTAGGTATATGACACAATATACATGTATATCTCGTCCGGACTCAAGTGTCATGCACACAACCCGATCCTTCTGGGCCAACTAATTGGCGTCGTGTGTGGCACTATAAGTCGGCAGACTGGGATGGATTGCGAGAATTTTACGCATCGTAGACGTGGATGCAGATCTGCTTTAACACAGAAGATCCTGACGTCTGCGCAGCCGCAGTCACTGAGACAATCCTTGCTGGTATGGAATGTTTCATCCCTAACCTGCGAGTAGCTGCCGGCGTCAAAAAACGACCGTGGTTTAATAGGTCTTGCAGAGAAGCTAAAATTCTTAAGCAAACTGCGTATGAGGCTTGGACCACGGCTCGTAATAATAAGGATCCGAATATTTCTGAGTTAAAACGCAAATTAAATGCTGCCTCGAGGTTCAGTAAGAAAGCAACTGCCAGAGCAAAATTCCAATTCATCGGCAAAATAGGTGGGCGACTTGCGAGCTATCCTTCTGGGAGTCGTGCTTTCTAGTCGCTTGCCAAAGCTGCCGAAGGGAACTTCTGCCAGTCGTCGTTACCACCACTGCGAAAGACCGATGGTGACTTGGCCCATAGCGCTAAAGAGAAAGCCGATCTACTGGGCAGTCTCTTTGCCTCGAACTCGAATATGAACGATGAATGCGCTGTACCACCTACTATACCGTGGTGCGGTAAGACCATGCCGGAAATCTCCATAACGCAGCGGGAGGTCAGGCGGGCGTTGCTCTCTCTAGACGTTCATAAGTCGAGTGGGCCAGACGGTATACCAGCAGTGGTGCTTAAGCAGTGTGCTCCTGAGTTATGTCTTGTACTCACGCGCCTCTTCGCGCTTTCCTACCACACTAGGCAATTTCCGTCTTCATGGAAGACTGCGAATGTGCACCCGGTGCCCAAAAAGGGCGATAGATCAGATCCATCGAATTACAGGCCTATCGCTATTACCTCTCTCCTCTCTAAGGTGATGGAGCGTGTGATCAACACACAGCTTCTAAGATACCTAGAAGTACACGATCTGGTCAGTGACCGTCAATATGGCTTTCGCCACGGTCGCTCGACTGGTGACCTTCTAGTGTATCTCACACACCGATGGGCACTAGCCATTGAGAGTCAGGGGGAGGCATTAGCATGCAGCCTGGACATAGCGAAGGCGTTCGATCGGGTCTGGCACCGCGGTCTTCTATCGAAGTTGCCATCTTACGGAGTGCCCGAGGGTTTGAGCAAATGGGTGGCTAGCTTTTTGTCCGGCAGACGCATACGAACCGTAGTTGACGGTAGTTGCTCTGATAGCATGGACATTAATGCTGGTGTCCCGCAAGGCTCTGTGCTGTCTCCTACGCTGTTTCTACTGCATATCAATGACATGTTGGACATCAACAATATACATTGCTATGCAGATGACAGTACTGGAGACGCTTTTTACACGGGTCGTGCAAACATCCCTCGTTCCGTTGTAGAGGAAAACCGCGGAGAACTTCTGTCTCAAATCGAGACCACACTGTCCCAGGTCTCTGATTGGGGACGGGTAAACTTGGTCCGATTCAACCCTACAAAGACACAAGTGTGCGCGTTCACCGCTAAGAAAACTCCATTCACTGTAGTCCCACAATTCCAGAACACTCCCCTCTCCATCTCCAAGAGCATTGGGATCCTTGGTGTCGACATCTCCAGCGATGTTCAGTTCCGAGATCATTTACAAGATAAGGTGAAGCTGGCGTCCAAAAAACTTGGTGTACTCAACAGAGCGAAGCAGTGCTTCACGTCGGGGCAAAGGTTGTTACTTTACAAGTCGCAGGTTCGGCCCCATATGGAGTACTGCTGCCATCTCTGGGCAGGTGCACCCGGATACCAGCTTAGCCCTTTTGACTCGGTTCAACGACGGGCTGTGAGAATTGTCGACGATTCCAAACTCACTTGCGGTATCGAGCCCTTAAGTCTGAGGAGAGACTTTGCCTCACTGTGTGTGTTCTACCGCTTGTACAATGGGTTGTGTTCAGAGGAATTGTTCGAAATGATGCCCACGGCTACTTTCTACCATCGCACCGCTCGCCATCGGCAGGGAATTCATTCTCACACTTTAGAACCTAAATGGTCGCGTACAGTGCGGTTTCAGAGAAACTTCCTCCCGCGAACGCTTAAGTTGTGGAATGAGCTCCCTGCCAAGGTTTTCTGCAAGGACTACAGTATGGAGTTCTTCAAGAAAGAAGTTATTGGATTTCTGAAGGGTCGGCAACGCGCAAGTGATACCCCTGGTGTTGCAAGCGTCCATAGGCTACGGTGACCGCTTACCATCAGGCGGGCCGTAAGCTTGTTTGCCACCTTAGTGGAATATAAAAAAAAAAAAAAAAAAATTTAGGTACATGACACAAAAAATATTTATTTACTAGCATAAAAGTAAAGTCGGTACGTTTCGGACTTTAGGACACAGCCAATTATTATTAATTATAGAGCAGTTATAGTAGTGTCGTAGTATCCGTTGCCAATTGAAAAAAAAGGGAACACAAACTATTATCTGGCGGCACGGAATTGCCCCCGCCAAGTCGAGCAAAAAAGCAAAAACAACCGTACCATCTTTTTGTTTTCAGTGACCAAGAGGGCATGTTATAGCTAGATATATTTTTTAAATTACATTGAATTTGAACCAGTAGTTTGAGAAATATTGCAATTCAAAGTTCCTTAATTTTGTTTTGGTCTTGGTCAGGACAAAACTAAATTTGAAATTATTAATAAATCTTATGTTCATCGCGAACACTTTCCAATGTGTATAGCTCATGCTATTATAATACAGAACAGTCAAGGGCTAAGTCTTAATAGTGCATTGATGGACATTGGTTCTTCAATATTAACATACAGTCAAGTGTATGTGGCACTTTCAAGTCTAGGTGGGTTACATCTAATAAATGTCAAATTTGGTTGTATTAAAGCGCAGTAGTCTGCAATTCCTGAATATATTATACTTAGATGCATTTACCATCCAGACTTGTCAAAAATTAATACATCAAAGCCTAAAAAAAGGACCTACAAAAAGTAATAATATCCCACCAAAAACATAACATGTAGTACAAAAAAGTCTCACAACGCAGTTCTTCTGCCATAAGAAGTTGTGAAAAATCGAATGTAAACCAAGTCGGTTAATTCAGTACCTACCTATCTATTGGAGGAACTATCTAATTTTAATATATTGATACATTGTTAGTTGGCTAACAGCGTTTTATAGTAACTATATCAATATAACAGTTTTTTATTTATCTAATAAATAGAGTGACTTGGCAAACGCATATACAGTAATATAATACTAAGTTAGGAAAAAGTCCTTTATGGTAGAAGAACTGCTTCGCGAGACTTGTGCATTTTTGTACATGTTATGTTTTTGATGGCTTGTTTTGTCCGTATGTTACAATATAACTATTCCTCATTAAAGAAATAAACGAATAAATCATCAATTTTCTTAGTTTCAACTTGCATTATATATTCATTCACTGTAGATAAGTACTTATATTCTTCTTCTTTTGTTTCAGAAAAACCAGCGTAACAGGATCTATATATGGAGCCGGCAGAAAGGCAGTGCTAGTAGCTCAGCATGCTTCTCTCATAGACACGCTGACTGCGGGGGAGACCCTCAAATTTGCTGCCAGCCTTAAGCTGCCTAATGCCACTCGACGAGAACGCCTTCATGCTGTTAGTATATCGACAACTCCAATCACAATTAACTACTACTGCGGTGCCGCAATCTCCATTACCTTGGGTCTGGGGCTAATTGCGACACTTATTTGAGGACACATTGTGTATTTTATAAGTACATTCAATATTTCAATATAATTTACAATACAAAATACAATAGAAATATAGTTCTGTTGCTATTGGGTTATAGTAGGTGGGTATATTGCTTATAGTCCTAGAGACCACGACTAAAATCGTTTTATGGCCAGAAATTCTCAGATTAGGTCACAATAACCATCATCTAGTCTAGGTCGGCAGTAACTGTCAAAAATGTAAACGATTCATTTGGAGGCATTGCTGCAAAACTTATGTAAATTTTGAGTTGTAGTTGACATTAAAAAAACTCTGAAAACGGTACTTTTTTGGTAATCCTGTCATCCATAAATACGATCCGGGTCGCGATAACCGGTCTGTTTAATTTATTGACCTTTTTGAAAACACGCTTAGACCAGATTTTATCGACCTGTATTATAGCTAGGGTATGGAGAACCGGTAAAGTTTTCTTTGAATTAAATTAAGTTTTAATTTAATCTGATTTCTACAGAATACCATTTCAGAGAGTGCCAGAGGCTTGGTGAAATAGTTGGCTAGTTTTTAGTCCAGCAAAGGCATAAAAGCCATACTTAGTATTACTACATATGTAATTGCTTCTATAACCAAAGGCTGGATTCCCCAACGGTATTTCTGCTGCATATCCATTTATACACAGATTATAAATGCGAAAGTAACTCTGTCTGGCTGTTACCTCTTTACGCATAAACCGCTGTACTGATTTAGATGAAATTAGGCATGGAGATAGTTTGAGTGTCGAAAAAGGACATAAGCTAATTAAAACACTTCACACTTCGAGTGTGAGTCGGTATTTTTATTCGAATTGAGTTGCCGTTTAAATCCTACACCAATAACCAAATTTAGGGTGTGTGGAACTGCAGGCAAATTTGGTATGAAGATAGTTTGAGTCCCGGCGAAGGACAAAGGCTTCTTGAAAACGTTAAGTGTGAGTTGGTTTTTTTATAACTGAGGAGTTGCTGTTGGAATTTTACACCGATAAACGGATTTAGGGTGGGTGAAACCGCAGGCAAAAGCTAGTACTAATAAAAATTCGAAAAAATCACTGTCTGTCTGTCTGTTACCTCCTTACTGTTAAACCGCTGTAGCGATTAAGATGAAATTTGGAATGGAGATAATTTGAGTCCCGGGCGCGCACAATAACAAAAATTCGGTACAGCCACTGAGCCGATTTTGATGAGACACCTGAATGGATCAATGGCTTAAATTCGAAATGGAGATAACTTATACACTGAATGATATACTATACATAGAGACTAAACTTTATTTAGGAAAATTTAAATTTCTTGCAGGAATAACTATAACAGTAATTGGCTTGCCGTAAAAAAAACTTCCTTAATATAATCAAGGAGTCGCGGTAGAAATCCCACTCTGAGAACTTTCTTAGCATTTCAAGAATTAACGGTGCGGCTACGGGGAACTACAGTCAAAGCAATAGGTGCATGGGACTTGAGATTAAGACCCACTTGTGGGTTTAAGGGGCTAAAAGCACGCAACTAGAGCTTTCACTAAATACATTTTTTAAATTTCCTCTTCGTACAAAGCGCAGGTAACACAAAATAGCATAAGCTATTGTAGAATGTATCTGTTAAAAACCGACACTTCCTCCTATATTGCACGAATTAACCACGTATTATCCTTGTCTTGTTGTCTTGTTTTAAATATTTTAGTAGATATTACTTTCCATAACATTCTGTGAATTATAATTATATCTGTTTTCTATAGATCTAAATCATAATTCGCTTGTATAGGTACCTATTGAAATCACAATCCAGTTACGAACATTATAATATGTAGAGTATTCCGCGGAAAAAAACACCACATTTTATCTCTGCGGCAGTTGTAAATTATTATTGTAAATGTTCTCGAACAATTAGAAATTACATTATGATCACACTGCAAGCAATGACCTTCATATGAAGAGATATCTACGTATAAGATACACGTCGCAAACCTCCCTAACTATGAACTAAACAAGTTACATGCCTTTATTAAGGCTTGCTAATTTGCTGAGGAGATAGTGGTCATATCTGAATAATTGAAAGAAAGGGTAGTTTGATTTTCGAAGACCTCAGCAGAATTTTCCAACAGGTCAGCCTTGAAATAAACATGGATAAAACGAAGGTACTTAATATTCAAAGTCCAAGTTGTTCCCAATCCGATTGTTGTTGCAAATGCAATTTTTTTGAATTTGCCAAAGAATTCACACCTAGGGCAACTAGTCAAGTTCGGTTGCAACTTTGAGAAATCGAATCGAATAATTCAGTTCAACTAGTGCTTGGATAATAGCTTAACATCTTCCTGTTCAAAAGCTATGGTGTTTCTTTGTGCGATAAAATTCTGAACGAGGAAATTCGCCGAAAAGCCAAAGTTACTGACATAGCTCAAACATTCAGCAAGGTTGTTATACGTCCTGTTTATAAGGGACTGAGTCGAATTTATCGAAGGCGATGTAAAGTTGTTTCAGCTGTGGACTAACAGTGGACGTTTTCCTACTTTTTTTTTTTTTAATACCACTAAGGTGGCAAACAAGCACACGGTCTGCCTGACTGAGACGATGACGACCATAGCGCATCACGTACCCCGTATGTCAGGACGACCTTCTTTTATGAATAAAATATTTGTAGTACAACTAGATAGGTACATTCGTCTCGTGGCCCTCTACATATGTGTCAGGAGCTCCACATCCAAAAAACCCAGTGCCAGTGAGTCATTTTTTATCATCAGTAACAGCCCATGTGTATAATCGAGATAACTTCAGCAGTCACCATCTGAATAGTGACCTTCATAATTTGACCAATAAAATGAGAGTAAGGAGGCGTCCATTAATTACATTTGTCGAGTCCGTCCTAATGGGTAATGACCTGTATGCTGACCCGAGGGGCATGGTTGCGATTCCCGCACAAGATAAACATTTATGTGATAAACATTTGTGTTTGTCTTCAGTCTGGGTGTTATCTATGTATAATATGTTATGTTTATACAAAAAACTATATAGCAGTATTTTTATCTATTGTATCGAGTTTGGGCTCCACATAAGGTACAAGCCTATCTTAATTTGGGGCGTTGTTATTAATTAAATAAAAATCGTGTAAAGATGTCAGGGTACAATATTTTGATTGTATTTTTTATTTGCATTGATTGTATTTCGTTGATTGATAATATTTAGGTGATGAACTTACTGGAAGAACAGAAATCGATGAATCCCGTGAACAAAAAAAATGGGAGAACATGACAAACGCTAAAATAATGCAGTATTCTGGTAACCCTATTTACAACACCACAACAGTAAAATCATTAATAAAGGAAACGTCTACTGCCAAAAAATTTAAAAAATCAGCCAAGTGCTAGTCGGACTCGCGCACAAAGGGTTCCGTACCATTATCTATAAAAGCGGCAAAAAATCACGTTTGTTGTATGAAAGCCCACTTAAACCATTTAATTATTTATTTTTAGCGTGAATATATAACTAAATATTCTAAGAATATGTTAAGCGACTATCTGTTGCCGTTATTAATATCGAGTAAAAATTCACGTTTGTTGTATGGTACCCTTAAATATTTATTTTATTCTGTTTTTTAGTATTTGCTGTTATAGCGGCATTTTCTGTGAAAATTTTAACTGTCTATCACGGTTCATGAGATACAGCCTGGTGACAGACGGACGGACGGACAGTAACGTCTTAGTAATAGGGTTCCGCTAATTACCCTTTGGGTACGGAACCCTGAAAAATCAATCTTGTCTCAGATTTACGTTTTAAAATAGAGATCTTAAAAAGTGGCCGTCCAAATGTTTCATCCCCAAAAGTAATATAAACTAATTAAAGATTTGTCAAAGGAAACATTGAAATTATTAATTTTAGTAACTGCCAATAGCACAGTTCGTCGTTTTAAAACTTTAGTCAAAATTGGCACCCTAATTAATGGTTTTCTAAAACTACAAAGCTATAAATTTTCTTTAAAATAACAAACCAAGTTAGTTAACTTTTGATTTGTTCTTACTTGTTGCAGATCAAAATGGTTGCCACACAACTAGGGATCCAAGATGTTCTCCACGTGAAGGCAGCTCGACTCTCAGGGGGAGAGCGGAAAAGGCTGACTGTCGCCTGTGAGCTGCTCACTGATCCTCACATCATGCTGCTAGACGAGCCTACTAGGTATGTAGTAGTAACCTAACTGTCAGAAATTAAGCCAAAGTATCTTCTCGTCAATCGTAAAAGAGCACAGAATAAAGATTCTACCGCTTTTGAGTTTTGGATCGTCAACTTTATGACAGCTCGTAGACTCTTGTCAAGTCAAGAGGACGAAGCTATTGAGAAATAGATTAATGTCACTATGTTTTTGAGAAATGGTTATGTTATAGCCTTAAAGACAGGGACCTGTCGATATTGTGGATGCACGTGGATCACGGTGGCTACACTCGTATCTATGCGTGCTTACACAGGTCTCATAGCGGTGACGCGGACGTAGCTTGACTTTTCACGCACCTGAGTTTGACCACTGACAAAGTTCTAGAGCAATATCCCACACCAGAACTAGTTATTTTGGGAGACTTCAACGCCAACCATCGTGAGTGACTCAGTTCTCGAACCAATAACTACGCAGGGATATCTGCTCATGAATTTGCTCTGACATATGAATTCTCTCAGCTGGTACTATCTCCAACAAGAATACCAGATATAGAGGACCAAACGAGCTCCTTTCTAGACCTTCTGCAAACTACACGTCCGGACGGATATTCCGACTCAGTAAATGCGCCTCTATGCCAACTAATTGGCATCGTGTGTGGTATTATAAGTTGGCAAACTGGGATGTATTGCAAGAATTTTATGCATCGTACCCGTGGAGGCAGATCTGCTTTAGCTCAGAAGATCCTGACGTCTGCGCAGCCGCTGTCACTAAGACAATCCTCGCTGATATGGAATATTATATTCCTAACCCGCGAGTAGCTGCCGGCGTCAAAAAACAACAGTAGTTTCAGCAAACTGAATATGAGGCTTGGACCACGGCTCGTAATAATAAGGATCCGAATATTTCTGAGGTAAAACGCAAATTAAATGCTGCCTAGCGTTTCAGTAAGAAAGCAACTGCCAGAGCAAAATTCCAATTCATAGGCAAAATAGGTGGGAGTATCCTTCTGGGAGCCGTGCTTTCTGGTCGCTTGCCAAAGCTGCCGAAGGGAACGATGAAGGCGCTTTACAACCTGCTGTACCGTGGTGCGGTAAGACCATGCCGGAAATCTCCATAACACAGCGGGAGGTCTGGCGGGCGTTCCTTTCTCTAGACATTCATAAGTCGTATGGGCCAGACGGTATACCAGCAGTGGTGCTTAAGCAGTTTGCTCCTAAATTATGTCCTGTACTCATGCGCGTCTTCGCCCAAAAAGGGTGATAGATCAGATCCATTGAATTACAGGCCTGTCGCTATTACCTCTTTCCTCTTCAAGGTGATGGAGCGTGTGATCAAAACGCAGCTTCTAAGATACATAGAACAACACGACCTGGTCAGTGTCCGTCAATATGGCTTTTGCCACGGTCGCTCGACTGGTGACCTTCTAGAGTATCGCACACAACGGTAAGCACTAGCCATTAAGAGCCAGGGGAGCCTGGACATAGCAAGGGCGTTCGATCGGGTCTGGCACCGGGGTCTTCTTTCGAAGTGCCATGTTACGGAGTGCCCGAGGGTTTTTGCAAAAAGGTGGCTAGCTTTTTGTCCGGCATACGCATACGAACCGTAGTTGACGGTAGTTACTCTAATTGCAGGGACATTAATACTGGTGTCCCGCAAGGCTTTGTGCTGTCTACTACGCTGTTTCTACTGCATATCAATGACATGTTGGACATCAACAACTTGCATTGCTATGCAGATGACAGTACTGGAGACGCTTATTCCACGGGTCTTGCAAAGATCCCTCGTTTCGTTGTGGAGGAAAACCGAGACCACAGTGTCCAAGATCTCTGACTGGGGACGGATAAACTTGGTCCGATTCAATCCTACAAAGACACACTGTAGTCCCACAATTCCAGAAAACTCCCCTCTCTATCTCCAATAGCACTAGGATCCTTGGTGTTGACATCACCAGCGATGTTCAGTTTCGAGATCATTTGCAAGACATGGTGAAGCTGGCGTCAAAAACTCAGAGTCGTCATTAGAGCGAGGCAGTACTTCACGTCGGGGCAGAGGTTGCTGCTTTGCAACACGCTAGTTCGGCCCCATATGAAGTATTGCTGCCATCTCTGGGCGGGTGCATTCGGATACCAGCTTGGCCTTTTTGACTCTGTTCATCGGCGGGCTGTGAGAATTGTCAAAGATCCCAAACTTTCTTGCCATATCGAGCCCATAAGTCTAAGGAGAGACTTTGCCTCCCTGTGTGTGTTCTACCACTTGTACAATGGGATGTGTTCTAAGGAATTGATCGAAATAATGCCCACGGGTACTTTCTACCATCGCACCGCTCGCCATTGGCAGGGAATTCATTTTCATACTTTAGAACCGAAATGGTCGCGTACCGTGCGGTTTCAGAGAAACTTTCTCCCTCGAAATCTTGGGTAGTGGAATGAGGACTTTCTCTAAGGACTACAGAATGGGGTGCTTCAAGGAAGAAATTATTGTATTTCTGAAAGGTCGGCAACGCGCGAGTGGATCCCCTGGTGTTACAAGTATCCATAGGCTACGATGACCGCTTACCATCAGGCGGACCGTATGCTTGTTTGCCGCCTTATTTATTATATATAAAAAAAAAAAATACGAATGCATATCAGAAATAGCCAATTAATTAAGTAGACATAGACATAGACAATCATTTATTCAACATCATTTCGCTCAGAAAGTCAAAAACATATATTTAAAAATAGCTGAATAACACAAAATAAAAATAACAAATTGCGCCGTGTAAACGTGGCCTAAGGCTTAGGCAAAGTAAAATATAATAATATATAGTATATATTAGCGAATTGGCAGACAGTATCAAGCTAATGGCCACTTGACTATCAGAATTTGTTACCTGCCATAAGGCCTCTGACTCTTAACGACTGCTGTCGTATGACAAGAAGCCACTCATATTCATTTATGAAATTTTCCTTTCAGTGGTCTGGATTCAGTGTCATCAATGTCGGTGATACGTGCACTGCGGACAGTTGCTCACAGTGGCCGGACAGTTGCCTGCGTCATCCATCAGCCGTCGTCTAAGTTATATGCATCTGCCGATGACGTCATTCTTCTGGCGTCTGGACGTACACTGTACGGCGGTGCGCTAGCGGACATACCAGACACTCTTACCCGCGCAGGCTTCACCTGTCCACCATTCTACAACATGGCCGATTACCGTGGGTAATTTTTTTCTTGTAAGTAGTATAAGGTTAATTCGTTAATATTTGCCTGCGTGTGGCCTAAGCCAAAAACTAATTTTTCCCAAAAACAGATTTCATTTATTATTTTATCATCCTATTTCTAGCAGTAGATACTGTCAAGACTGATCTGCCCTTGTTCTGTTTATTTCACTTTCTGCTGTGCTGTAAAAATACAAGACCACACTAAAATTTAATTATAAAAATACCAAACATTAACATTTATACATAATTGTTGTAATTTTAATATATCAAGGTTGGTATAGTATACCTTTAATTAAATTTAATTAGTATTAATAAGCATTTAACTATGTAAAATGACATTAATTTTCCTACTTTTTAGTACTAGAAATAGCAAGCGGAGAACACGCCGGAAATCTGGACCTGCTAGAAAATGAGGCCAAAAATTACGCCTACGAAATGAGAACAGTCGCAAAAAATGAAATCCAAGATAAGAATGGTAAAGGTATGAGCCCACCCTAGCACTTTAGATGGTTTGTCGCGGTAGATAAATTAGACGTAGACATATCTATTTGGCATCAATTCACCTACAGAAATAGTCCATTTATCCATATTAATTATTAAAATGCGAAAGTAACACTGTCTGTCTGTCTGTCTTTTTCTTTGTGCAGGAGGGGAAATCCATTATAGAGACCCGGATGGAATGGGTACTGTCGGACTCTCACCGACTAAAACCCCCTCCTGCTTGTTTGTCTGTCTGTTACCTTTTCACGCTTAAACCGCTTTACCGATTAAGATGAAATTTTGTATGAAGATAGTTTGAAGGAAGGACATAGGCTACTTGAAAGCGTAAAGTTTGAGTCAGTTTTTTTTCTATAATTGAGAAGTTCCCGTTGAAATCCTACACCGATAACCGAGTTTAGGGCGGGTGAAACACCTGGCAAAAGCTAGTTGTCTAGATGTGTGGGATAATCTCAAGAACTACAGGACGGATTTAAAAAAAAAACACTGTTTAAATGAAACTTATTCTAGAAAGTTAGAAGTTATATTGAATTTAAAAAAAAGTTTGTTTTCAATAAACTCCGTTAATATTAATACTAAGCGGAAATCATTTGGCCTACACATTTCTATATTAACGTGTGAGTAATATTTTATCTCTGCTGCGACAAAAGCGTGCGATGTCTCTCATTTTTATTGGACCTATCTTTCTTGCAGAGGTGTCAACCGAAGCAGAGGCGCTTTTAAAGCCGGTGACGATATTCTCCCGAGGGTACGCTGCCAGTTTCTCTCAACAACTGCGAACTTTGCTGTGGCGCTGCGGTATTGGCTCTCTCAGAGATATCTATTTGACACAAGTAAGTTGCGCCTTCAGGACCCTTCAACAACAATCACTTCAATCATTTTGAGTATTTTTTGACATCATGTTGGCTAAGAACATTAATGGTGTTCTTACGTAGTTTTTGTTTTCACTATAACTATTGCCAGTTGTCCATTACGATATATGACTTGATATTTTTCCAATACTGGACATGGATCTCACACATAGATAAGGACCGTCTGAGTATATATTAGATAATTTAATTTATTTTCATAAATATAATGATTGCTTTGAAAGGAATAGCGATATTCATAATCGTTATACTCAAAATAGACACAAACTGGCTCTGATCCACACAAGGCTTAAGAAAATGGATAAATCATTTAAAAGACAATGTATCCGTTTTTATAGTAAATCCCCGCATAATTATGACAATTAAACTTAAAAAAGGTCAAAAATTTTGTATATCATAAGCTCGAAAAAGCTTATTACACAATTCAAGACTACCTTGATGATAAAAATGCATGGGATTAAATATTTTTTTGTTAACATAATTCACTTAATAATTTTTATTGATTAATCATAATTAAAAGCTGCTGGAGAGTTTCTTCTCACCAAAACCCCATTTTTACTTCGAAACGGTAGTAACTACAAGTTACACTTATAGTTTATTGACTTCACAAAAGTAATATGATATCCTAGTTTTGAGAAATAATACATTTGAATTTGGAGTTTGACCGACTGGGCTATTAAAATGGACTTGGAAGACGATTAAGAATGGAGTTACACAATCGCCCTGCTACACTGAAAGCGGCGAAGCAATATACTTGTAGGCTTAGGTACTAGTATAGTATTATATAATCTGTGGCTTAGGTTTGACGTTATTATCTAACGTAATGACAGATGCCATTAGTTTCTTCTTTAGTAAACTAAATTTTTACTTCTAAATCAATCGGCTTCTACTTTCTGCTACCTTTTATTTATCGTTTATCTGAAAGACGAGGAATATCTTGGTAAGGTGGACTCTATTGCATTCATGTCAAGAAACGCGCGAGTAGTGGCCCAGGTGCGTCCATAGGCTGCGGTGACCGCTTACGATCAGATGGACCGCTAACTTCTTTGTCACCTTAGTGGTATTAAAAAGAAACTAAATTCATTCCCGTTAATTTTACTTTGTTACTATTCACGGGTTAGAATGTAAGAGCTTCGATTAACTCTTCTTGTCAATCGTGTTTTTTTTTGTCTATTTTGTAGATCCGTCTGGTGTGCCACCTGGTGGTAGCGCTACTACTGGGCGCACTGTACTCAGGCGCTGGCTCCGACGCTGCTCGATTCATGTCCAACACTGCCTGCCTCTTCTTCTTTCTGCTCTTCCTCTTTTTTTCTAACGCCATGCCTACTATACAACACTGTAAGTATTTTACCATAGTTTCATTTGCAAAGTCTATTCTAACTATTGCCCTATTGTACATTTATTATAATTATTCATATGGTAGATAGCAGTGGCGCGGATCAATACCACGTACCAACTACAGAGCGAGGTGCGCTCAAAGTACAATGTTTTTTTTTACATTACTAAGGGGGCAAACAAGCTAACGGTCTGCCTAATGGTAAGCGGTCACCGTAGCCTGTGGACGCTTGCAACACCAGGGGTATAACTCGCGCGTTGACGAGCCTTCAAAAATCTAATAACTTCTTTCTTGAAGAACCCCATACTGTAGTTCTTAGAGAAAAGGGAGGACCATTTCGGTTCTGAAGTGTGAGAATGAATTCCCTGCCGATGGCGAGCGGTGCGATGGTAGAAAGTAGTCGTCATGGCATCATTTCGAACATTCCCTCAGAACACATCCCATCGTACAAGCGGTAGAACACACACAGGGAAGCAAAGTCTTTCGAAATCTACAGACTTAAGGGCTCGATACGGCAAGTGAGTTTGAAATCGTCGGCAATTCTCATAGCCCGTCGTTGAACCGAGTCAAAAGGGCAAAGGTGGTATCCGGGTGCACCCGCCCAGAGATGGCAGCAGTACTCCATATGGGGCCGAACTTGCTACTTGTAAAGCAGCAACACTTGCCTTAACGTAAAGTACTGCTTCACCTTGTCTTGCAAATGATCTCAAAACTGAACATCGCTGGAAATGTCAACACCAAGGATCCTAATGCTTTTGGAGATGGAGAGGGGAGTGTTCTGGAATTGTAGAACCACAGTGAAGAGAATAGCTATCTGTCATACGTTCAAAAGCCCAAAAGGTCAAAAGCTCCATGTACAAGTCGGCGCTTACGCGTTTTGTTCAACGTAGTGCGATCGAAGCCCTCTTTTGCTTCCACGGTTTCCGCTCATACATGCGTCGGGTGAAATAGATAAATTTAGGCTGTCATTTTGCGAGTTACGTTTTGTTGGCTCTTTCTGGTGAATACATTTTTACCGTGTGTTCTCTCTGTCGCCTACAAGTGATTGATAGATATGATTGCAAAATTAAAAAATATTCAAATTTCAATAACAAAACGTTTTTATTTAGAACTGTAGGTACTTGCATTTTATTCAGAATAGTATGAATTTAGTACGTGTTTGTCCGCCATTATTATGCTTGCGATTTGATATTTTTCTCAATTTTTGTTTATCTTACAATAATTGTGTTTGTTTATCACGTTTTCGTTGATTGCGGTGAGTTTTATTTGTCATAATGGCTTTAATTCTATATAGTGCTGTTTAACTGACTACTTGCTGGATCACGAAACTTCATATCCAAACTAAGTTTTGAGGACAAACACTTTTCATTTTCTTTACCGACTTACCTTGTCATAATTCCACCCCTCGCCACTGATAGGTAGTTCATCGCCTTTGATAAATCCGACAACGTCAAAACAGTCAGAAGCCGCTACAAAATGTATGATATGATTGGCTGGACAGCGCCCAACTAAGTAGTTATGTGACGACACACACTCTAGTTGGCTGCGCTAAGCCCCTGTCTCTCCACCTTAAGTCACGATCGCCCTGCCTTGGCCGGCCGACTAAATGAAACGATACTAGGCTAACTACACTAGGCTGTGCTTTTACGTTTTGTTATATAGCTGATGGAGCATTATTTTACCTATAACACCGTAATAAAATATTTCCAGTTCCCGCGGAAGCTACAGTTGTTCTTCAGGAGCACTTGAACAAGTGGTACTCTCTGTCGACTTACTGTATTGCCAAGCTCTTGATCGACTTGCCTCTGCAGGTAAGTGCTCTTTGACAAATATTACTACTTATAACGATTTTTATCTTGAAACTGTCTGCGGATCTACCTGATATTCCCACATCAACTTATTGATAGTTAGATTGCTAGGCGGCGTATCTAGTTTAAACATAAATAAGTTTTTAAGTTAGACCTCCAGCAATACAACTGTAAAAACCGCATCCAATTTCCTGCAGTAGTTTTTTTGTGATGCGCGTACAAACATATATACAGACAAACAAACAAGAATGCTAAAGATAATTGTTTTGCTTTTATTTGCTTCTATTATCCTTATATAGTCCTCTCATATTATTTTCTTAAATATCTCCTATGTACAGACATTTTATTAAATGTACCTATAGAAATCTCTCTTTTAATTTACTTGAAATCAAAGGTATTCTTAGGGCTTACTGCGATAAATACGTCGGGGGCTGCATTTTATCCAGAAAGCAAGCTGCTTTGCCCAGTGATACCAGGGAGCAATTTGAATTATTTCATTTGAGGATATAAAAATTCCATTCACTGAAACTCAAAATGGCGGACTTTTTCCAAAATGACGGCTGCATAATTTAAAAGATTATAGACTCAAAACGGCTGCACCGATATTAGTTATTGTGGGGTCAATCGATTCGTATTGACACCTGTTATCAGAGGATAAATACCGTTTAAGAGATTAAAGTTGGCGGCTGAATATTAAGAAACTTTGAAATTTTCGAATTATTTTGTTCGTTCTAATGAAAATAGCCTGATAATATTATCTATAAAATAAAAACAATGCTTGACAATGCGTCGTGTAGTGTTTTTCTAGGTATCTTAGAAGCTCTGTGTTGGTCATACGCTTCATCATCTTGGAGAGAGCTATGCTGGAAAAGTTCACCTAATGTTCGGCCGCCATCTTTAATCTCCTAAACGGTATTTTTAGGTTCCGTACCCAAAGGGTATAAACGGGACCCTGTTACTAAGACTTTGCTGTCCGTCTGTCACCAGGCTATATCTCGTGAACCGTGATAGTCAGACAGTTGAAATTTTTACAGATGATGTATTTCTGTTGCCGCTGTAACAACAAATAACAGCCTCTATAACTTAAAAAAAAGATTAAAATAAATATTCAAGGGGGCTCCCATACAACAAACGTGATGTTTTTGCTCGTTTTTGCTCTATATTGATAACGGCAACAGGTAGACGTTCTAAATATTCACAGTATATATAGTTGTAAATTCACTTTAAAAACAAATAATCAAATTAACATAAACAAAATATTTAAGGGGGAGTCCAATACAAAAAACTTGTTTTTTTTTAGTTTTTATAGATGTAATGGTACGGAACCCTTCGTGCGCGAGTCCGACTCGCATTTGGCCGGTTTTTTATTATGATAACAGCTGTCAATGCGGTTTGATTGACACCCCAATTACTAAAATCGGTGCAGCCGTTTTGAGTCTATAAATTTCTGTAAATATCTAGTATCAACTGTGTGTTTCAGATACTTTGTGCGACAGTGTTTCTGGTGCCGGCGTGGTACCTCACGTCGCAGTCAATGGATCCATTCCGTCTAGGACTGGCATGGTTGGTGTGCGCTCTCACCACCGTGCTCGCGCAGACTTTCGGACTGGTCATAGGCACAGCCTGTGGAGTTAAGGTATCGTCATCGTATTACAGTTTCGTTACCCACAACAAAAGATCAGTGACTGCTGAATTTAGCGTCTATGTATTAGGCCATGAACAAAGTTTTATTTTGAGTAATTTAACAATTTTTGTGTTGTGTAATTAGTATATTATACTAAATGGACACCTTTTCACAGCGGGTACCTGACTTCTGCTGTCCTAACAGCGGCCCACTTAAGTACTTACTATCGCAGAGTACCGAACTGTGATGGACTTGCTGGGTAGTAAGCGGTGAGGTAGCGTACCCAGTCGCATCAATTCTTCAAAAAAAAATTGTACGATATTCTTTTAGTGCATGGGTTAAACAGCCAATTATCAACCACTGTAGCCCACCAGTCCACTACTAAATGCAGAGCAATGTATCATAATCTTCCGTTACCTCGTAAAAGAAGGGCAAACATACACACATTCTTTCGATTTTTTTTTTGTACTGGATGAATCATGCAGGTAACTAGAAATGGCAACATAAAATAATTGTTAATGTTCTTTTTTAGCTTGGTCTGTTTGTGGTTCCGGCGGCCAACATCCCAATGCTAATGTTCTCCGAGTTCTTCATACCCTACCACGAAATGCCGGTCTACCTACGACCCTTCGCCGCCATATCCTACTTCAGATACGCCTTCGATGCGATGATGCAGAGTGCTTACGGCTTTAAAAGAGAACGTCTCCCATGCCATGACCTATGCTTATTTTCAAAACCAGAAAAGTATCTAGAACATTTGGGGTTATCAACTAAATTTGTCACTGATATTTATGTATTAATCTTATGGATAGTTGTCATGCAAGTGTTGTTTATTTCACTTTTGAAATACAGAGTTTATCGAGCGTGTAGATAGTCAGTAGGTATAGTTAGGAATATGTTTTGTTTTTGAGAAGAAGGTTATTGATTTACATAACCGAACAGTGTATATTTAATTATGAAGTGAAGTGTACATTATATACCTATTGTGAAACTGTTTCATACTCAATTTGTGGACTTTTTTTAAATTCTTTCGTTTCGGTGGTATATACCTTATATGTTAATAAGTAGGTATTTGAATTTTGTGATAGTAAATAAGTTAATAATAATTTAAGACTGAATATAATCATATTAAAATCATAATCAGGTTTAGGAAGTAAAGTAAAAATTATTTTATAAGTAAATCAAGGAGTAAGTAGGTAGAGTTCAAAAAACATACCTAACACCTGTGATCTTATTTGAAATAGTACCTAACGTTGTTAATTAAGGGTGGTAAGGAAAAATTACTAACGAGAGGTAATGTAGAAGCCTAAGGCCGAAGGTCGAGTTTGTAATTTCCGTACCGCCCGTGTTACACACAATGTTCTTATCACATTTGCGAGTAAATAAATAAAAATTTAAGGTGAACAGATAAATCAATTCACCAAAACACAATTAAAATGGTGATAATAAAAATTGAGAAAAAACGCCGCAGCCAGATGGCTGGCTGGCTGGATATCTATGGAAAGTTGCTTGTAGTTTGCGCGTAGTTCATATTTTGAACAGGCATCCTTTAGGCCTTTAGGTAAATAATAGGCGCGTCATTACCACCCGTGGGTTCTATATGTGAACGCGCGCTTTGCTTTGAGATAAGTAAATTTTACAAAAAAGCCCGTGGGAGTAATAAAGGTCGTACCACCCGCAACGCAATGCCTGCACGTAATGAAACTGTTTGCGAGTAAGTCTGAGGATAAAATAGTACATTGTTCACCAAGGGGTGAAAGTGTCTGATTACCGACGAGGGTGTAGTTTGAGGCCCGAAGCGCAGCTGAGGGTCTTTAAACACACGAGGTGGGAATCGTCTTTCATCCCGAATGATACATAGTGCTTTACACTACAAATGCGAGGATAATAAAATATAATTAATTAAAGTTTTAATTTACCTAACAAATATTAATTCACTTTTATAAACATAGATGGCGCTGTACCGAATAATTACAAGCTATGGTTATGTTTTCTGTTGAATAGTGAGTTATTTTTTTAAAGTGAAATAGGTTCGCTTTTATAATCACAGATAGCACTGTACCAAATAAAAAGAAACTATTTAATTTTTTCGTCAGCTTTTACATAGAAAGTGCTTTTTGAATTTCATTACTTACCTCTAAACGGGCAAGAAAGTAAAAATATCTCTGCAAACACGTACTTTCAACCCGATTTTTGACTATGCATGAAGATTCTTTCAGTGCATGAGCATTGTATATATTCTTGGTTTTTTAGGGATGAGTGCTATCAAGTATATACCTATTAAATATAAGTACATAATGGTAATGCTCTCTTATCGGGTTATCAGATGTGTGATAATTGAATTATTACGTACGAATACATAATATATCTAAAATGAAGTACATAGGTATCTATATGCCTAGAATGTTGCCCATATTTTATTAAATTTTAAAAAATCATGCTAGGCTTAATATGACAATAGAATATATGCAGTAGAAAATCGCACGGTTTTTTTCTTTGGCTGGGGAAATTTAATTCTAAATATAATTGTTTTTTTACCATATTGTCTATGTTGTGCACTCTATTAAGTGCGGGAGGCCATCGCCAGCGCCCGCTCAATAACAGCAAGTGAAGGTTGTCTGCAGTGGAATTTTGCTAAAGCTGATTAAGCGTATTATATTCCTTAATAAGAGACGTGGATTGGACCTATTAATATAGCATTAGAGAACCAAATGACGCGATAACTTAATTTTAGAAAATTTTTCATACTATTTTAAATAAATGCGTACCAAAAAAGACCCCGTAATAGGGAGATATAGTTAATCAAGGTGGTGGTGGTACTCGTTAGACTTTATAAAAGAAATAAAATTAAAGGCAAAGCGAATTTACGAAGTCCCCTGAGAGGCATCATCACAAATTCAAGAATACTGGTACGTATCGCGACGAGACGGCGGCCTAGGCTGCTGGCGCTACCGCGTGCGCGCAGCAACCTGCTAGCTAAGTCTCCCCTGACTCTGAAGCGTACCTACTCTAAACTTACTGAATAAAAATGCAGATAGATTTATTCACCTGGTTTATGAGCGACTTAAAGAAAGTGACTTCATATATATAATGTTTGGATTAGTTAAAGGTAATGAAAAATAAGTATAAGATATATGAAAAAATTTTGACGGCAGTATCGGATTAGGGAACTCCTGTTATGATTGTAGTATTTCTGTGTATAATAGATGAATAAAAATGTTTATTATAAGCTAGGTGGTAAGCAATCCAGTGCAATAACTGGCCGCAAACTATAATATGATACTAATTTTATTAAAAGACTATCATAATAGTGGTTATTCGTATTTCATGCTTGAGTCACAAATTATAACCAGTGAATGAAGGATGTGTAGGTAATTATCTACCTACCAACTACCTAATGGAAAAATAAACTTTTGGGTAGATATATAGGTATCTATTTAAAATGTACCTACAGTGCAACTAACTTTTCTGATATGAAAAATCAAAACTTCAGTCTCTATATTAACCTTTACATATTACATATTTAACTAACACGACACTAGCGACCATACACTAGTGTGACTAGTGTGAGTTTTTAACGCAACTATCAAATTCTCGTAAGCGAAAAGCATGCATGGAAATGAAGGAGCGCCTCCAACGGACGCGTTTTGAGACGGTTTTGTCTCATAGGACTTTTGATGAATGCGCGAACGCGATAGTAAGTAGAGTTACAAATACGCAAAAACTCACACTAAGCACACAGGTCAGCAAAGTTATTGCACAATATATTAAACTGTTTTCTACGACGAGTAGGTATTCTATAATTACTGTTACTTACTTACCTGACCTCAATCTGGTAACGGAACTGTAGAAACTTTAGTGTTTTAGCTATTATTTTTGATAATACATAATGCCGATATATCGGCGATACTTTATTTTCTCCGATATAACGGAATCGGCGATATTAATTTGTGGAGATGTCGATACATTTCCACTTCTAAACGCGCGGGCAAGTAACTGAAGCGGACTAAACGCACCCTTATTCATTTTGCGCGGGCTAGTGACTGGGCGGGTCTAAACGCACCCAAATTTAATTATGCTTGCGGCTAGGGTTACAATAGCTTAGAATTTTTACACTCTTCTCAGAATTACGGCAGGGTTCTGTAAATCTCAGGATTTTTAGAATTTGCAATAAAATAGAGTAGGTAGATTTTTCAAATCATTTCATTAAAAAGTTTACAAAAACCAAAAACAATCTTATTTATACTTATAGACTTATTAAAAAATTTGCTTTGGTCTAACATGATTAGGCACAAATAAAATCAACACTTATTTATCTATCAACTTCTTAAAAAGTTTTATTATATTATATTGAGTTAGTTCGCCCGGCTCACTGATCTAGCTTATTGTAGTAGTTGTTTCTTCAACGTAATTACTAATAGTGCATCATGTCCTTAAAAAGCAACTAACGTAAACCTGATTCAAAATCTCTGTGCAAATCTTGTAAACATAACCTAACTTTACTTAATATTCACTTTTTCTGGTAATTTATTCATAAATCATTAAAATACTTACTTACATGAGTACCTTTATTGTCACATTCTTTAACTGGTTTTCAAATCACGACACTGATTAAACCTAAAATCTACAAAATTTCAAATTTACAATGAGAAATATTATACGTATTTATGTATATGTTGCATAGACTAACAAAGCGAAAGACGTGTGTCAAGGTCATTTTTGTTTACACGAATTGCAAACAGATTCTGAGTCCGGTTTAATTTGTTTTATTCATATACACCTAAGTGTATCGGTATTGCTATCGGCAATACCTTTTCATAAAAATTGGCATAGGTATCATATCGGCAGATACCCGTATCGAAGCATCGCTAATTTTGAATAAATTAACTCTAATTTCTATTTTTATTTTTCTGATAGTTAAGTAAATGTATAGTTGAGCATAATTTTATAAATGACATTTATTGTTTATTCATAGGTATGTTCAAGAATTTTGCACGTTAATCAAATAGTAGGTATGTATGTAACCAGCGGCTGAACACACCCACATAATAATGGTTGGGTTGGGTTTTTCATATCGATGCGACCTCTTTTTTTTACTAACGGCTTTAGTCCTGCCTGTCAGGTGGTGAGCCTATCGGCGCAACACTGTTTTTGATAGCTACCCAACTAGCAAAGTTGTCCTATAACATAAAGAATATTATAGGACAACTAAATAACATTAAATAATAAAAACATTTGGTTATATGGGATACCTAGTAGTATCCAAAATTTTAAGGAATTGTGTTATAGTATTTTATATAAACGTTTAGTTGTATAATACTTTAGTCATTCAATTCAGTCCAGAAAACGTTTACATGATCAAATTATATAATCATCTTGTAACAGTCGCAGCGGTGAGCTTTAAGGAAACTTTTTATGAAACTCTTTGTCGTTTAAACGAAAAGTATAGTATGTTCAACGTATTCATGGTCATCGTTACGACTACTTTTGAGACTTTTCGACAGGTAAACGACTCGTACAAGAAGAACGTATACAGGTCACAATTATTTCTTTTATAAGACTAGATATATAGGTATATAGATACATGATAATCATATAAAGGTTATAAATTTCCCTCTTACATAACGTATTGTCAACTTTTGAAGATGCTTACACGACTTTTATACAATGTATTTATTTTTCAATTTATAAAAAAAAAGTTTGCCTTTGTACTTTATACGATGATGTGCAAAGGTCGTCATTACAACTTAGGTACCTGTAAACATAAAATTTTATCCATTTAGGCAATGTTATTATAGTGTGATCAGTAACGGAAATCGGTTGCAAATTAAAATCATTGCCTTTTATTCCCATGCGCGTACCTACCAATCTATGTATTGGATGGTAATAGAAATCGTCACGGACTAAAAAACGATCACCATTGGAATTAGATAATTGCCCGGCCGATTGGAAAACCGACACACATACCTCATCGTTGCTATGGCCGAGTTGATTCACTATTAAATTTTAATAGGTAGGTAGGTGTAATGCATTGCATATTGCATAGCACGTTCAAAATAACTCAAAAATGTAATTTATATAAAGTGTAAAATCTATTTAAAAAAAGATATTTGTATATGATGTACCTGTTATACATTGTTGATGTTCTAGTACATAATAACTAGTAAGTAGACAGTAATAATGTACATAAGGGCAAAATGTAGGTAGGTGGTCGTATCTACAAAGCAACTTATATTTACCTACATAAAAATTTAATAATATATAACATACGTATTTTTGCAAACGCTTTTTTATTTTCATATCCTACCTACTACCTACCTACCTACTGATTAAAAAGGTAGGTAATAAATAGGTTGATATTCGTATTTTTTTTACGGTAACGATCAATTTATACGGTAATGACCAATTTATACGGTAACGATCAATTTTATAACAGAAAAATACCTGTCTTCCGAATATGAAGGGATCCGTGTATAATCAAAACATTTACTATCTAATTCGACGCGATCTAGGTAGGTACTTCAGCAGGCGTAGGGCCGGTATTTCAATGTAATAACCCTAAAGAAGCGATACCCTACTCTTATCTAATATTTTTCGAGAACTTGCCTACAGATGACATACTCAGGTCACGGGTTCTTATCAGAAAGAAATCAGAAATTATTTAAATTCATATCAATAGATGGCGTTGTGTGTATCGATTTGTAATTTAGATTGTTGTTTCATGAAAAAAGAAATGTAACCGACCCTTAAAAATTATTGTTGTAATATCGAAATGTCCCTTAAGCTAATAAAAATGAAGAAATGGCGCCTTTATTAATTTTTCGAAATTTAACATAAATTGAATGAGGTTGTTGTTCTTTTACCGGCAATTAATAGAACTAAGTGTCGGTTTAGTTAATAAATTTTAACTATACATATTGATAGATGACGCTGTTCGCATATTTTGAGTTCGACAACGACACACAACGGTGTCACTGAATAATATGAATACTTACCCACCAAATATTATCTGTATATCTATATATTTGGTATCTACCCACTTAAATACTTAGACATATTATAAAACAAACTCCTCCTCACTCCGACCTCAGTAGAATTTGTTCCTTTTAGTTTTATCCTGGGTCGAATGCGTCTAAGTTCTTAAAAATTTGTTTTGTGAAAACGATAGCTCACTTTTAAACAGCATGCCATCGCACAAATGCTCCTACTTTAGATGTGAAAACACTTCAGATAATACCGCTTAAATTTTTAACCAATTTAAAAAAAAGGAGATTCTCAGTTTGACCCGTATATTGTAAGTGGAGCGAGTGTATAGCAAAATGTGGCGCGCCGCTCCTAGCCCGTTGCCAGCTTGACCCGCGCGGCGGGGGGGCCCGCCTTCAGTCCAACCGGAGCGCGGGCGCGGGTGTCACTCTTACCTATCACAAAAAATGTTTTAGTTCGTGCGCGAGTTTTTGATTAACTAATTAAAAAGTACAAACCTACATAAACATAACAGTTTGTTTATTTTCTAATAAGTAACTATAGCAAAATAAAATGTGATTATTGTGATAGATTAAAAAGTGCTAAAAGATTTAAGTAACTCAGTCTGAAATAAAGACAAAGGGTCACAAAATGTGACACGAAAGCATACACGCTCGACGCGTGTTTGTAAAAGCATAATAAAAGGTTAGCATTTAATAAGCGATTCCTCTTTTGTTTTTGTTTTTTAGTGAACAACCATTAAAAATTGTCACGAGCCGCCTCTGCTCGGAACAGAGGGTTTCGGGGGCGATAACGATTAAAAAACGTCGTTTTATCCATGTTTTACGGCAATGATAAACTGAAAAATATGACTTCCTGACATCTATTGGCGAGTTGTAATTCTATTATTTTTACCGACACAGCATCACTAAAGTTACTTGACAACAGATGGCGTTGTTAAAAAAAACGAGCAAAGCTCGGTCCCCAGGTACTGTGAATATAAATAAGCTTGTTACCTAACTCGTGCTCGCTAAATGGAATCAAGTCACACATTCCGTGCCCACCTGAGTACTTCGGAGTATCAGCAGTTGTCCATATAGTACTGTAAATGACGGTAAAAAGATGGTACAACCTAGCAATTCTTCCAAGAAAGATTAAGCTCTAATTACCATACACTTCTATCAATTCAATCTACCCTATGCCGATGTGTGCTTCTGACTTTTAGGGGTGAATACTACCCCTAATTGACAAAAATTGATAAATTTACAAATTTAGGCATTTAAAGAATGAAAAAACGTATAAAGATTTTGATTCATGATAGTCATATAGTTTTAAAAACTATTTGTGATTTTTCAACCCCTATTTTATTCCTTACGCCCTTTTAAAACAAGCTTTTTGACATTTTTTTTATTAAAAAAAACCATTATTCGATAAATTTTATTATTTGTTTTGATAAATTACATCGTAGACATCTTAAGGGAATTGTTATGATTAGTTTTCATCCCCCAAAACCACACCTATTACATTAAAATACAAAAAATATCTAATAAAACGTTTTTTTTATGCCTCATTAAAACAAATTATTATTTTTTTTGAGTTTATTATCTCAGAACATGTACTTGCACATTTTCATCCTTTAAAAATTACATCTAACCAGGAAGAAGGGAGTAAAAAAATTACAATGTTATATTCTTTCGGCTCGGCTGGTAGATGTTGGTCTTGCTGCGCGTTGAGTTTGTGAATTCATTTTTCTGCTCCAAAGTCTAGCTGCTCCGAAATTAAAAAAAATGCGTTTGGTTTTTTTAAGTTTTCTCGGATGCATTTTGGTCTAGAGATAACAAAAGGGATTTTGTAGGGAATTCCATCGCCTATAAGCTCTTGTAAGTTTTATATTTCTTAAACCCTTAATTTTATAAAGGTCAACGGTGAAAGGGCTCAAGGGCGGTACTGATTTCGTATCAATGCTAAGTTTTACAAGCCATATCTCGAAGAATTTTTAAGCTACAGTAAAAAATAAAATAAAATATTTTTGAATGACAATGCTAACTTTTTGTACTCTAGCAATTTTTACGTATATAGTTTATTTTCTGAGTAAATTTGAAAAAAGGCAATTTGATGATATGTTTTTTCAAAAATAAGCAATATAAATCGGTCATACTTTTGGATCATATTTATAATGTCAAGATAAAGTCATTAGTACATTTGTAACATTTAATTCCAATTAGGGTAATAATGAGATGCGTTTCAAACCAACTTTTTTTACGTCATAACTCCGTTAGTTTTTATGCAAGAGAACTTTAAAAAAACGCATCTTAAAGGTTTTTTAATGTACTTTACAAAAGATTCTGAGCACTTTCATCGTAAAACGTACCGTTTTTTCGTAATTCAATGTTAAAATCTCTAAATTTGTCGTTTAAAAAATAAGGCTTACCTTCAATTAGCTATAACTTTGTTTGTATTGGGTCTACGTTAAAAAAAAAGTTATTCTTTGATTTTTCATAACCTATCATTTTGATAATCACAGATTTTTTGATTAAATCAATAGTTTATGAGTTATATGTGAAAAATCTTCAAAAAACATGATTATTTTCGAAAAAAATTAACATTTTCGATCATGAATATCTCAAAAAGTATTGATTTTTCGAAAAACTTCTATGGAAAATTTTTAGCTGAAATCCATCTTTCTATTGATTCCCGGAGTTTTTTTTTAATTGCCACCCCCTAGTTGGGGTGGTATTCACCTCCCGCGAAAAAGCACAGGGCATAGGGTAGATTTTGCTTCTTGGGGTATTCCCTACTTACTGTCAAAATTTCAGCAAAATCCATCTTTCTTTAAAGAATTGCTAGCCAAATACCTCATTACTGTACTAATAGCATAAGATATTAAACCATTTAGGATGGCATTATAAACTTTGAAAACACTGGCAGTCAGATATTCAACTCAACATAGCAAAGATAAGATGACAACTAATTCCTTTTAGCTAGAAAGAAACTAGAATTGTAGTGACATCAAGTTTAATTGAAATACTGATAACAACACGATATCTTCATTTGTTTCATAAAAACATGCTTATCATTAATGAAAAAAAAAACATTTCACTAAAATAAACATCACAAAATAATATAAATTAACATTGTTCGCTTTATATACAGATAACATTTATTTTAACTATTTCTATTGATGTTCACTTGGCATTTACATATATATAAATATGTAGGTACAAAAATAGATTGTACAATGTACATAGGTACTTAGGCTATTTTGATAAAATTTTGTCGCCTACCTGTTTCGTTAACTTGTCAGTAACATCACAGCCTACTAAATTAACTATTTGTTAGTAAAGTGAAGTAAAGCAGTTTGTGCTAGGCACTCTATGTTTTTTATGACTATTAACATTTAACTAAAATTAAAAACATAAAATTTACTGAGCGAAATTCTTATTTCGTGAAATTACTCAATTCAGATGTGAATAATATTTTTCCATACAAAATGTAATTAAAAAGCGATCCAATTTGCTAATATTCACAACTCGGTATGTGTTAAGATTTTTATAGTTTACAATATAATATTATAAAAACTCACAGTATCGCACATTATTTATTATAAACAATAAATATATAATCTATTTAGGTCATTTAATTTCTGAATTATATATCTCCTGGTCAGATAAAATGCAATTTGATTTCGCTGTCCAAAACTGCTGAGCTGTGTAAACCACTCCACAAATATGGAGTATCGGAGTGGTTCTGTGTAAATAAAAACTTTTATTTTTAAACATGAGTGATTTAAAGTTGTCACAATATGTTTGATATAAATAATTGAATTATATAATTGATATTAACTACAATAATATTAACACAAAAAATACACGTTACACGTTTGTTACAGACATCATAATACTGTATACAATTTACTAAGATTTTATATTTTAATTTACCTAATGAAATTTCACTTTGCACCAGTATTTTCGTAAAGCATAACATGGGCATAAGCTTGTGCTTGTGTTTGAATAAAAATTTTAAATTCAGTGTTCCATTTAAATAAAATATCTTAAAGGTATCTTTGGTAAAAAAAAAATACGCTCCAGAAGCACCTTCTTCACAGGTCCTCTAATTTAGATGAAAAGAGGCTAAATATCACTAAGCCTTACTTTGCCACTTTATAATCTCAAAATTTAATGCATATTTTTCAATTCTTATATAGTTAAAAAACTGTGCACAGCTTACATTGAGGTTAAAGATTAAGCAAGTGATTTTCCTACCACAGCTGCAAATTATTACTATAACTGTGACTGGTTCAGTAGTGTTAACTTCCTGAAAAAAAGCAAAACATACCTTGTCATTAAAAATATAGTTATCCAAGATTATTATAAGTTATAAAATTACATATAAAAATATTACTAATAAGTGTAACTAAAGTAATAGCAACGTAAAACTATCATTTGAAATAAACGTTTATTCGGTAACTAGCTTTTTTTTAGCTGCGCTAAATTCGGTTTTATCAGCGTAGGATTCCAACGACAACTTCTTGATTAAAGTGGCAGTAGTGGTCCATATGGGGCCGAACATGCGACTTGTAAAGCACGACTCCCAGAAGGATAGCTCGCAAGCTGCCCACCTATTTTGCCGATGAATTGTAATTTGGCTTGCTTTCTTACTGAACCTCGAGGCAGCATTTAATTTGCGTTTTAACTCAGAAATATTCGGATCCTTATTATTACGAGCCGTGGTCCAAGCCTATTAAACCACGGTCGTTTTTTGACGCCGGCAGCTACTTATTATTAAGGATGGCCCACCCTCACCCTGGCAAGAATGATTTACAGAATAATGGACTCGACATATATTAAAACTCTTTTTTTGACGTACGCAAGTTACTTCACGATGTTTTCATACACCGAATAATGTCAGTGGTCTCAACGAAATAATGTATTTGAGACCTTATAAAAAAAACGGCCAAGTGCGAGTCTGGCTCGCGCACCGAGGGTTCCGTACAAACTTATATGTAGATGAGATGTATTCCATCATGAGATCAAGTCTTCTAAGTCAACGGGAAGTACCCCATAGGTTTTGATTTATTCGTTCCACAATAAGCGATAAAAATTACCGTATTTTGGGCATATTTTTTTTCAGATCGACTTAGAAGCTTGATTTTTTTACAACATTAAGTGCCCGTAGACTTTACTATTCGATATTATTTTAACTTGATACCTCTATGCGTTTTTAAGTAAAAGGGTCTTGACAGACAGACAAACATTGTTTATAATGTGTTATAACTTGAAATTAACAAAAGTAGGATTTTTTCCTATATTTTTGTTGCTTGCTTCTTGCTAAATATCATGATTTTAGGAAAACGGGAATTACCGCATAGGTTTTGATTTGTTTGTGAATGTAATTTTTTACAGCTTCAAGGGACCGTAGACCTAAGGTATTTAATATTAATTTCAACTTGATACTTTCACGCGTTCCTGAGAAAAAGAGCCTTGACAGACAGACAGACAGACGGAAAACAAAGTGACCCCATAAGGGTTCCTTTTTCCTTTTGAGGTACGGGACCCTAAAAATTAATGCTACATGTCAAGAATCGAACGCCCGCTCTTTAGAATGCGAGGCAAATGCCGAGACAATTAGGCCACTAACGGTAAGTAAATATCAAACAATACTTTATTAATATAATTTGTTATAACTTTGTATGGATACATTTAAATAAAGTTTGGCACAAGAATGAATTATTTCGATAGAAAACATTTTACCATAACCTTTAGGCTTTTGAAATCGAAAATCCTACATTGTTTATATGTAGAAATAGTTTCTTAAGACAGATGTCTTAGGTATAAGATATTATAAGTGTCTATAGAAAATATTATCAAGCGTTGTCTTACCTACAATAGTCTGGAGGTAGAGTCAGTGTTTTGTACCATAATATGGTACTGAGCGCTATACTCCAAGATCTTAACGGTCCAAGTATAAGCGCCATCGTATTATACTCCAGCCAGAAGAAATAAGCCAACAGCATTTGTATCGTCAGCAAACATATAAACGGCAAATTTCTCACTAATCTTCTTAATCCAGTAACGTTGTGTTTAAAAAGCCGATTATCAAGGCAATGAGCCAATACAAATATAAGAGGTATTTGAATGTAAACTAACTGAACACTTCCATACATGTATGTAAAAGGTTCAGGGAGAAATGTGCTCTTTATTAATATTCCCCAAGCAAATATGACCCCTATGTGTTCATCAATAAGTTCTCCAACTGCCCAAGGTCCAATCGGTAAATATAACGCATATAAGACGATAGGATAGAAAATTCTATCGATTTTGCTTAACAACCAAAGTCTTCGGAGTACATGACGTCCAAATCTTCTGCGATACCTCGGTGGGCGCTTCTGTAGCCTTAAAATTACTAGTGGTAGGACATTTATCAGAAGAAGTGTTCCAAATATAGCCTGAAACTAAGATATATTGGTTAGCCGTTGCATACTATTTGCCAAATACAAACACATTTAGTCAAATTGTTGAACTGTCTTGCAATTTTTCAAAAAGTGTCGTCATCTACAAATTGATCTAAATCCTTTGAAGGCTATCCTCTGATAAAGTTTAGATTGATAAACTATGTAGGCGACAGACTAGCCTAATCGTAAAATGCGTCACCAATAACAAAGTGCAATAGGTACTTGAAACATTGCAGCATTTATCAACAACGGATAAAGAAGCTAGCTAAAACCAGCAGCTCCACTAGGGCAATAAGCCAGTGTATCCCTCTCGTTTCAAGAGACAAGGAGATCAAAAAATATTCACACTAATTTAGAGACAAGACTAATATTTAGAAATAAAAAACCAGAAGCGTTGGAAAATGCCACGGCATTTTACACACACAGATCTGTCTGGTCCCAACCTAAGCAAAGCTTGAAGTACAAACAGATACCAAACAACGGACACAAATAAATATACAAGTATATGCATTTCTTTTTGTAAATACATACATATTATACATCAGTGGCGAGGGATGGAATTATGTCAAAGGTAAGCCAGTCACAAAAATGATACATTTTTTGTTTTCAAAACTTAGTTTGCAAAATGAATTTTTGTGATCCAGCAAGTAGTCGATTACACAGCACCCTATATGAATTAAAACCATTATTACAAATAAAATCCAATTAAACAGTTACATAAACATAACCTGAGAGAAATATCTAACAAATCGAAAGCACTTGCAAAGTGTTAATGGCAGGCAGACAGACAGACACATACTTAATTCATGCCATAGAATATAACGCAAGTACACTTCTAAATAAAAACATTTACACAATTTGTTACTGAAATTTGGATATATTTTGATCTTTAATTTTGCTATCTTATCTAATAATTACTTATAAAGCGACAGAGAGAACAAAGGGTAAACACGTGTTCATTATTTCTAATGAACATGTTACGTCACGGGCAAAAAAACGTATGCCGAAAATTTTTAGCTCAGTTTCACAATTTCACCCAAGCAAACGGGAGAGAGTAATGACTTTAAACTACGTTGATCAAAACGCGTAAGATCCGACTTGCAAATGGCGCTTTCGACCTTTTGGTCGAGAGTTAACTTATTGTAGATAGTATCTCTGTAGCAAAGTACAGTGCAACAAACTTTTCTAACTTTCTGACCTTGGGTATATGTTCGCTAGTGTCGTTGTAAGTGCACACTATTTCAATATGGCGACTGATGTTTTGATTTTTGACCGCCGGGTCAAAAAGGTTTGTTGCATTATACTTGGAGTGCACCTCGCTCCCTAGTTAGTAGGGTCGTGGTTTTGGTAGTATTGTGTAATTTTTGAAAGGTAGGCTGACGGGAATCGGCATGTATAGAGACAAGGCCACTGTTATACATAGACCCACCCAGTCTCGAATCAAACACAAACAAAATGTTTGTTTTGTGCGGGATTCGAACCCACACCCCTTGAATTAGCAGTCAGGTCACTATTGGCAGGTTCTTTCAGTTTTTTTGTTTTCATTTGTATAAAATCTCTTGAAATGTTGTTCATAATATAAGTTACCGTTAAAAAATGATCTTACCACTACTCCTGCATCCAACATGAGTAAAATCCTTGACATCAAATCAAAACTAAATACTGAGCCATCCAATGAAAAAGGGTGTTCAATGAGGGCTTCTCTCTTCAATTCATCCACAACAGACACATATAAAGTGTGTATACCACTTTTAAATAAATGTGGCGACCAAGTACAAGTATACAATGGTCCATTTTCTTTATTTTTACATTGCATCCAACTTAATTTATTAAAAGATATGTTAACTTTTTCAATGGCAACATCACTGAAAGCTAGTATTCTTATATGAGTAGACTTAGGTATAAGCAGAAGAGGTTCACGTCCTGGTATAGTATACCTCATGTCTTTTGGATTTGTTACCAATACAAGAGGCCACATATTATGTTTCTGATCCACAAATGAAAATAATCCATGATCAATTGCAGCTAAGCGGAACATTCTATTATCTTTCCAATCACCAAGCTCTAGTTCTAAAAAGCCTTTTTTCTGCTTTGTGTACATATGTGGGACTAGTCCTCCCATAGAATGCAAGTGCCCACACACATACACATGTGATCCTGCAGCACTGCCAATAAGCTGCCGCAAATCTAACTTCTGGGAATCTTTTACTATGCTTAATATACAGGATGTGGGATAGTGTCCAAACCAAATAATATGATCAGCATTTAACTCAGCCTTCGACTTTAATTTTTGAATATGCTGCTGTTCTTGCATATCTAACATGCCCACAAAATTAAATGGCCGCCTTAATCCAGGCTCTGGACAAGCATCTATACCCAAAAAGGCAACATTCATACCATTTTTATTTTCAAAATGAACATATGATTTGCTATGATTTGAACCTTGCACTGAGAAATCTTTAAAATAATTTTCTTGGGAGTTTACAGATCTGATATTGAAATTATCTGTAAAAAAACACTAGGTTTTTACTAGAAAAAGAATTTTAGTTAAGATCTTTGCAGTCAAACAAGCAAATTTACTAACCGTGATTTCCTCTTATATCCAACCAAACTGTGTCTTCAGTAACTCCTGATTCTTTTATGATATTGTAATAATATACCCACTCTTTCTTCACTTGTGAACTGCCTAGATTATCTTTTGTTTTGGCATCTGTCAGGTCCCCTGTTGCCAATACAAGTACAGGTTTCACAACTTTTATAGTACCATCACAGAATTGTTGAAACTGTGATATTCTTCCCGGATCTCGAAATATACTGATATGAATATCAGATATCTGAAATGTAAGAAAATCAGCTTAAGGTGATCCCATTCATATTTGTTCCACACAAAGTTCAGGACATCAGAATATCTAACTACAAGCATTTTGCTACTCAAAATGCGTTACTTACCATAGGGTTTCCATTTCAAGTTCTGAAACAACACATCTGTTCATAGTCCTGCCGATTGCCGATTTTATGACATCACGAAAAAAAAAAACACTTTCCGTAGGGGCAAAAGGCATTTGTGGTATGCTAATGATTTATTAAATAATAAGAATTCATACATTTCATTTGTTTAATAAGATCTCTGGTTCACATTTAAAAATTATAATTCTATTTGCAACAACTACCATATTACCAACTACATACTATTGTGAAACACCCTTAGTGCTTGCTGAATAATTACAACCTAATTGACTAAGTAATAGGGATTTTAATGCACTGGTCACTAAGAATATAAATTAAACCTGCATAGTATCAGATTTCGGAGTAATACTTTTTTTACACAAAGACTACATTCTGAATTATAAAACAAACATAACTTTTCACATAAAACTTTCAAATGTGTTTATATTTATCTATTAACGTGAATATGGATACAGAAAAAATCAAAGTAATATTTGAATACCGAAATACCGGTGGTGGCTAAGGGGTTTAAATTTCAAATCACATCACTATTGGCGGAGGTTCTTACCCTGGGATCAGTGTGTACCAATGAGTCTTTTCTTAATTTCTCAAGTACACTGATTTATTTATTCACACCACTGGCTTCCTTTATGATGGAAGGCCATGACCCAACAATGGGGATGTATGAAGGCTGGCAAGAATTTGAATATGAGTTCAGACATGGTACTAATGCAGCAGAAACTGCTTGTAATGTATAAGTTATACCATAAGTTATTGGTTTTACTGCTTTCATAGGGGAACCGCTTTTGAAGAATGAACCATGAGAAAGACCAGCCACTAAGGTAAATTGAAGATGATGGTGGAAGCTCATCCATGTCAAACTTTTAGCCGCATGGTTTGAAGTTAGTATACTGTTGCTCCATATAACACCAGACCTCACGCTGCTTGTGAAACAGTGTTAGCACTACAAGAACTGCAGTTAGTAATCATTTGTCATCCTCCCTTTTTACTAACCCTTGCACTAACTACTTTTTCACGACTTAGACAATTTTTCCATAGTTAAAACTTTTCTTTCCAGGAAGCAATACAAAATGCCTTCAAACAGTTTGTGGAGATCAATACCACAGGTCTCCTGATTTAAAACCATGCCATGCCACCAACATTTGATTATGTACATCAAAAGTCAGAAAAACATTGACCCAGTCCTAATTTTATATTCACACTAAAACTTTAAATGCCTGACAGTTTCTACTACTACTACTAACAGAGCTATTTTCAACCTAAATTCTAAAGCTACGGCATATATGAATTTTTATTTTTTTTGTAACAAGACAAGCATTAATTTAAAGTTATAAAAGTACAAAATTATGAGGGGGTTAGATTAACTAAAAGGGGGTGTAAAAGGGACAGAAAAAACAATTAGCAAAATTACACTTTAAATAAGTTTTGTATATTTTGTTTCTTTCTTTTTTTGGTAATTTTTTACTTTGTCGACGGATCGTATTTTTACGTAAATAAAATTTTAATCGATAGAAAGGCATCCCCTTATGCACAGATGAAACGCAAAAATCGGCGGAAACGACTATTCTTCGTAAAAAAAATGAATTTTTTTTACTAATTTATATGCTACAAAATTAATAATTACAACAAACTTACATAATATTACGTCTGCGGAGGATAGAGAATCCCAACTGCAGTCCAAAATTGGTGAAAACGTTCACCAGCCACTTTAAAAGTTTGTCGGAATAACGCTTCAGCTAAATATCCCACGAAAAAGGCCTCATGCTCACGGCGGCCATATTGTGGAACATTCGCCAAATCCCGCCAAAGTCTCTCTATATTTTGCATGTGTGCACCTGTTACGGGATCAACAAAATGCACAATGTGATTCACACACAAGTGCTGGAAGCCTTCTTCCGTCAAAGTTTCATAGGCTTTCCAGCAGTCACTATATATAATCGACACCGGCTTAATATAGTCTTTCACTAATTGAATAAGAGTGTCTTTATCACGTTTTTGGACAGGCACAAAAACTGTTTTGACTTGTCTAGTCTTTCTTCTCAGCCAAAAACCCACTGTCCTTGCACAATACGCCTGCGATTATACTTACGGCGACCGAATTTAGCTTCGTCAATTTCGACAATAACGCCTTCACCACCAATTTTTTGCGAATGACGAACACTCCAATCGACAGCTACTTCGTGCACAAAACTTGCCCAGTCCATATTAGTTCTGGTGGAAATGTCCAAATCACTAATTATATACGAACTGCAACTATGCGGTATGCTTAAATAAAGATGAACAAATTCAAACACTTTCCTCGCCAGCAAGGTCGAGTTTTAAAAAAAAGTGCCTTTGAACAAAGACGATATCAATGTACAAGGAACTGCTTTGCATTTAGTTTTCTTGGCTAACTCCAAGTTGGCCTTGTCACACCTAAATAAATTTGTGACTGCAGTAAAATTGCACTCTTTCCCGCACTTTCCACAATTCCTATTAAACGCTAGTTACATACACACTGTGTTTTTTTTTTAAATCAAATAGAAGTTGAGAGTCTCCTGCAGAACCAACAAAACTAATATGTCCTATTTCTCTACACTTCAAATTGCAGCCATTGCAGATGAAAAATTCGCGCGAGGTTGAAGCCATAACGGAAACTAAAAACTTCACTCACAAATCTCACAACCAACAACCGACCGGAAATAGCTCTACAATGTTGCTACTCTAAACAAATTTCACTCTTAAGGTTTTTTAGTTGGAAAGATTTTTTTAAGGTTGTAACGAATTCTGTTTTAAGTTTGTTGGGGTGCCCTAACAAGATTACTGGGTAGAAATAAAAAAAATAACCACGAAGGCTAAGGCAGGAGTTTGCTTCGCTTCGCTCCTGCCTTAACCTTCTAACCTAACCCGGCCTTGTTGGGGTGCCCTGACAAGATGACTGGGTAGCAAAATATAACACCGGGTTATCTATTTGTTTTGTAAAGTTGGGGTAACAAATTTCATTTTTTTATCATATTTTACCCCGCTTACTTCATTTCTGGCGCAACTAGTTTTTTTAGAAGTTTTTTTTTCACAACTTTTTTTAAAGCTAGCAACATTGTTATTGAAAAAAAAACTACATTTGTGATCTGTTATTTACAAGTCTCGTAAATATCAATATTACTTTTTTTTAATTTTTATCATTGTTATTTAAGTTAAGGCCCCAAAATTTTTATTAGAATACGTTTCTAAAATTATAAGACAAATTTAGAACTTATTTTCAGCTCAAAAAGTTATCCGTCGCCAAAGTAAATATTTACCCTTTTTTTTCTGTCTTTTTGTGAAACCCGACCAGAAAAACTTTACTGTTTTAAGTTTTTTTTCCGAGTTTTGAAACAAAAGCTTATTTAATCAACATAAATATGAAAACACACTAACAAAGAGATAGCTAAAGACCAAAGTGCACAACGATAGGTAAGTAGATGGATCATTAGTACAAAAGACTTTTTGTACCAATGTGTTCCTTTGTCACAGTAACAAAGCAAACTAAGATATAAGTTACCTGGAGAAACCATATCAGGTGTTCACCTGTATCAGAGATTTGAACATACTTAGTCTCAAGGTAATTTGTGAAGTTTTTTCCTTCACTCTCGCTCTCATCATAGAAATTATGATCCGTCGCTATTATACTAAATAAATTTGCCAAAAACACTGATACTAATAACAATACGCAGAAAACTGATACAGTTACTTTTGAAAATATCATTTTATTTACACACTTAATTATTTTTTCCCTCTTTTTATTAATTTACAATGAATTTAACATAAAAGATGATTTCGAATCGATACTCGACAAAAACACAAACACAAAGTTTTTTTTTTAAGCATATGACATGTCATTGACATTTAAGTGTGTGTTCCAAATCGCAACGAGGAAGTTAAAAAAGTGGTTTTGGGATGTCCGTGGTAGAGTAATTTCCAACTGTCAAGTTGAATTCTTTACACTGCCATAGAAAAGGTTAAAAATCACTCCTGTCAGTATGAAAATTAACTGTCAGACGCTCGTTGCAGAACGGGTTAATTTTTCAACTCTACCGGGCGCTAATTACTTGGCGTGATTTGGAACATATCCTTAAAATCTAGTGTAACTCTGGAATGGCTGCAGGTAATTAGATCCATATAGCCAGAAACCTTAAACAAGAAAAGAAATAGAGGCGCACGATTTTTCAGCTTTTAGGATTGCGTTTGCTTTCAAACTGTCTCTTACTGTTTAATTGAAAAATCTTTTTGCTAGCCTACTGTCAGCGTGACACGATTGCCATATTTGCTTTTGTGAGCCATTGCACGTTAAAAAAAACAGACCTAAAGCGGTCCATATGTCATAACGACAATTTTAAATGCAAATGACCAGATGACGTCACAATCACGACCCATGAACTTTATTCTATAATAATCACTCAACTATTACAAGTAACCATAGAGTAAATAATCACAACGTTAAGACAAGTAACCACAGGTCATAGCATTGCTATGCTATCATAGCAAGGTGTTTTATTTTTTCGTAGTTTTGCGACAGCTGTCAAATTTTGACTACCGGTCCATTTTACAGTAAAACGGATAAGACATTTCGTAAAAATTTGTACAGTGACTAAGTGGACAAAGCGGACAAATTTAAGTTACTGTATCTTCTACTATACTGCTTCGACGCATCATATTTCGAAGTTTATGTTAACGAATTCTTAGTATTTAATTATGTATCATTTAAAAGATATGACAATTTTTATCATTGACAATGACTGAAATGTGTCCATTTAGTAACAATTGTAATTTTAATATTTTTATTAATAGCAGAACCTTTAATGTTCATAGTGTCAACTATTTTTTTTTAAAAGATGTTATAAATATTACAAAATACGACTTAATATCCCTTTTCTCCACAATGGGTTGTATTTATAACTATATTTTAAAATCATTTGGTCATTGCATTTTTTTAAACTTTTTGTGTATTTGATTACGTATATTCAGATACAACTATTATAAGACGTAAAGGTACTAAGTAAAATTATTATTTTTCATGAAACATATGCCAACAAACGCGTTAAATTCAATTAATTAAATTCAATCGACGATTATTTATGACAAAAATTTGTGACTGGGACTCAATAGGCCATAATTTTGTGACTAATTAAGTGTCGTTTACACACAATGTATAGTATGTTTATTTTAAAGTCTTAATAAAATCTAATAAATTATTGATACTAATAGTCTTCAATAAACAATATTTTGATCACATGTTAAATTAGTATAAAAATCCATTTTACTTCTCTGGGTGTTTTATATTTTGATTATATATTCCCAATAATATTTCAATTAGTTTTTTTATCTAATCAGAATTTAGGTAAAAAATACTTCAAACCTGAAAAGGTAAAAGATTTTTGAAACTTTTGTTTTTTCATTTATTTTTCTCTGACTTTTGAGTACTTTGATTTTAAAAACTAAAATAAAACTCCGAAATGTATTAGGGTACCTAAGTGTAAATCAGAAAACGATAATTTAGGTGGTGCTATGATAATGAAATATCTAGATTTTTGCCTTATTTTCAAAATCATGGTTTGACATTATTCAGTTTACGGGAGAAGTTTATTGTAATATTTCATGTTAATTTAACACAATTCAAACAACATACCTATCACAGTTGATGTTGCTTAAATACGGCAACGTAAACAACACGTTATTAGTCCATTTCGTACTTAATTTGTTCCGCTAATATGTCACTAAATAGACGTGCAAACTCCTGATTTATTAAATACATTGTGTTTTCGGCAATAAGTTTTTTTTAAACAAACAAGGTATTACTAACTAACAGTATTACCAGAATGAAGAAATACAGATATTTTGGTAGTTTATATATCAGAAGTAAGTAAAATAGTCGTTACTAAAATGGAATGTCCACGTTGATCACAAATTAGTTTTAAATATATTCTTGTGCATTTAAAGTGTGATTATCAACTTAAATTACATAAAATACAAAAAAGACATTATAAGCTTCAAAAACATACCCCAAATATAAAACTAGGTCTCACGGTAGAAACAAATTTCGTTTTTAAACTATACAAATTGACTTGTGACATGCTCAAATGTCCTTGTTTGTTGCTTACTTTTATTTATAACAAATTAAATCAAATGTCATTTTATTATGCTATAGGTTTCATTGAAAGCTTATGAAATCATCCTACATATTCGAAACAACATCAACGAAATTATTTATATTTAATAAAAAACAAGTGTGACAATGCTTTTTTGACACGTTATATATCTTACGGAATGGCTCAAACACTACCTTAAACAAACTTAATCTGTGGTTTCTTATGGAAGTCCATACGGACCGCTACCTATAATACTTGATATACGCCTGGGATGCGTTCATAAATTCTGGTTATCCCAGGTAGCACTGATAACAGGATGGCAAATATATTTTTCGACAGTAAAAAAGTGGCCCCGAGGGATCTGCCAAAATTAAAGTAAAAACATAGATAGAATACATAAAATAAGTGAAACAATGTACTGTAAACAGTATTTGTCATTCTAATACTAGTTTTACGTATATTAATAAAAAAAATCGACCAAGTGCGAGTCGGACTCGCGCACGAAGGGTCCCGTATCATTATCAATAAATTTTATTTTATATTTGAGTTAGATGAAAGGTAAATTGCGATTTACGATTAATGACGTACTAAAAAAAACTACTTACTAGATCTCGTTCAAACCAATTTTCGGTGGAAGTTTGCATGGTAATGTACACCATATATTTTTTTAGTTTTATTATTCTCTTATTGTAGAAGTTACGTGGGGGTAACACATATTTTACCACTTTGAAAGTGCCTCTCGCGCAAACTATTCAGTTTTGAAAAAAATTATATTACCTCACACGTATGGGTTTGATGAAAAAAAAAATCTTAATACGGTTCACAGAATACATACTTACTATGTTTCAACAGTATAGTTCTTATAGTTTCGGAAAAAAGTGGCTGTGACATACAGACAGACATAAGGAATCCATAAGGGTTCCGTTTCTTGCCATTTGGCTACGGAACCCTAAAAAAGATAACAATAGTCGTTCTAGCTCGTCTGGATGCAGTGCGTGCTACCAGCCATGTTTTTTTTTGCCAACCAGCTGGTTATCAAGGTTTGTATAATTTCTTACAATTATTCTGTTAAACTGGCAAGCACGTACGGTGGAATGGGTCAGTGTAAAAACACAAAGTTAAAAACATTTTCGTTTCGTTATTTTAATGGTCAAGTGGAAATTAAACATTTTCAGTAGACAACGACAAAACTCTGTTTTATATTATACGTTTAACTTTGTTCTTGGTTGTTATTAATTAGGCGTATGTTTTTTTTACTGTAGAGTTAATGTAAATGAACAACATTACAATATGAAGATTCGTGTCGACATTTATAATCAAATACCAAGAAAATTAGAATTTTTAGCTTTAGGTATGCTTCTTTACGCGTGTCTATTTAGTCAGGTAATGTTTTTATGATTGCGAGCGCCGAATAAATACGTCACTAGGAAGTCTATCCATAACTCAGACCACAGACCTAGGATTTTTCTGCACGCTAAAGACCAACACAGCGCGGAAAAGAGATATACTAATTAGATAAACGCTGCTCAAGAGAGAAAGAGACAGACAACTATGTATGAATATGTCGATTATTTTTCGAGTAGAAGCCCGTTGTTTTCTGACATTACGTGTTTACATAATTATCACGAAAATCCTGATAACAAAGGACTAAAAATTGTAGTGCTCAACCATGGTGCCTTGTTGTTTAGTTCATTGTTACGTCACAGGAAGAAATAACTCGGACAATCATACGTTTTACACGTAAATACGAAGTTTCCATGTATTTTTTTCAAACCATATTTTGTCGAATTTCTGTTAAAAATCGCTCAGAAAACAGTTTTTACGTAATTATATTGCTTTACTTTGTAAATCGTGGTTATATTTTATATCGAAAGGATCTAATTTATGACAAAACGATCACGTCATAAGTATCAGTATATCGATATTTTTGAGGTAATTATTTATCTACATCCAGAGTAGAAAAATAACATACAATTAATTTTAAAATGTTTCTTAAAAATATTACTGGCGCACACGTGGTGGCACAAATGGCAAAAACGGAACTTTTATAAATTATTCATCTCCGTCCGCCACCGTTCGCATGACACAGACCTATAACTCTACCGCCTTTGCATCAATTCTAATGAAATTTCACAACAAGGTAACTGAACATAGTACCAAAAAAAAACCGGGCCAAGTGTGTCTTGGTTCACTTAGATAGTTTTTACGGTAGTAACTAAAACTTAAAGAAAATAATTTAAAGTTTACTTAAACGATACTCAACTTAAATCTATCGAAAACCAAACCTTTACAGTGCAAATTAAAAAATATCTAGGCAAAGGTAGTTCGAGAGACACATCCGAACAGCATGCACTTATGAGCTTTTTCGAACGTAAATATTGTTGTTAATTTAATAAGTATTAGTACTTATTTAGAATGTTCTAATTTATACATAAAATTTATCCATAAATAAATACCTGTTTTACAAAAGTATCAATTTTTACGCAATTTTTATTTTTTCGACTTTTATTTTCAAGTTACTTAACTATGATAGTTATAAATGCTACTACGATGTTTTTTTATACACCCAGGAACAGTCATTTAGCTGGCAGTGGGAGGACACTCGGTGCTAACAAAATTTTGCACTTTAAAGCTTAGTATTTCGCATACGCATTTCTGAATTAAAAAAATATTATCACATTAGTAGTATTTTTATACGAGGTATCCAACGACATCCCACGCTATATTAGTACAGTGCGGTTTCAGAGAAACTTCCTTTCGCGAACGCTTGGGTTGTGGAATGAGCTCCCAGCCAAGGTTTTTTATCTAAGGATAGTATTGGGTTCTTCTAGAAAGTAGTTATTAGATTTTTGAAGGATTGGCAAGGCGCGAGAGATACCCCTGGTGTTGCAAGCGTCAGTAGGCTACGGTGACCGCTTACCATAAGGTGGACTGTAATTGTGTTTGCCACCTGAGTGGGATAAAAGTGATGGACGGACGAACGGACATAGAGAAACTATAAGGGTTCCTTGTTAACTACGGAACTCTAAAATTGGAGTATTTTTATTAGGGATATATAATATTATATATATATATATATATATATATATATATATATATATATATATATATATATATATATATATATATAATACATTGAACTGAGGAATGAACATTTTTTATCTTTGATTATGAATCATATAAAGTTTAGATGGGGCTGCAAAAATGCAACTGAAGTTTGTTACAAACTTTTTCCATAAGATGTATATTTTGCGAGTAACTCTCAAAGTTGAAAAATTTCTGTACCCTCCCCCCCCTTCTCTAACATTTAAACGGCGTGTTATAAAATTCTGAAATAATACATGTTTCATCAATGATGACAGGTAAAGTTAAACCCAGATTAAAAGGAGCAAGGCAAAGTGCTATGTAACTAAATGGACCACGTTTGTCTGTCCTACGTCCTCTTAGGGGACCTAAGGGAGCCCTAAATTACGATGATTTAAGAAATCTGATAGTTCAGACTCATGAAAATAGGCACAAGTGCTACAACTAATAATTAAAATATAAACAAAATTGTGCGACCTTAAGTAAGTATATAATCCTTGCTTGACAATTATTGGAACTTGCACATAAACAACAAGTTGATTTTAGCTAACGCAGTAGTATTTCGTATTTAATTTTAAGTAAAATAGACACGAACTTTAATGTTTTCACAATAGGTTATTTCTGCAGACTAATGACAACTACACAGGCTACGTTCGTAACAGGGCATTTTTCAAAAAAGTTGTCCAAGAGAAAATAACGTTGTCCCATAACATTCTCAAAGAATATCAAGTGTATATGTGTACGACATCTGACTAAAGTTACGTTTAACGTATTAATAATATACTAATTTAATTTAAGTTGTTAAATGAACCTAAAATATTAACAACTTACGGAAACATTGCAAACATAAGTTCTAACGTATCAAGTGTATATGTGTACGACATCTGACTAAAGTTACGTTTAACGTATTAATAATATACTAATTTAATTTAAGTTGTTAAATGAACCTAAAATATTAAAAACTTACGGAAACATTGCAAACATAAGTTCTAACCATTGTGCTTTTTCTATTGTCTTGTCCCACGTAGGTTCTGCCAGAAAGCCGGGTTTTTATAAAATAATTTGGCTACCCTTTTTCCTAAGGTAAGCGTTGAGGCATATCAGAGACTGTCAATAAATTTATATTTTGCACTCTTTTACAACGGCATAGAACATGAAATAAATTAAAATACATTTATTTGCTGTCCTACGAAAAGTTACTACATGGAAGCCCTTGAGCGTTGGGCGCTATATGGGCTGAGGCTCCTTCAGAGTCTCGCCCCAAAAGTCCGGTGAAGCAGTAATGGCTGCAACAGCCGACTGCATAGTCAGCTCAGAAAAAAAAAAAAAAAAAAAAAAAAAAAAAACATGGAAATTTCTACATAGTCACGGTGTTATATAATAGAAGGAGCAACATTTATAAATAGAAAACTGTAGTTTTATAACAGACTCATCGCAAATAATATATAAACATTTGACGTATCCTTATTGCGTAAATAACTAATAATAGATATTACGAAAATAATTAACAAATTAAAATACACAACAATTACTCAAAATAACAATTCCTTTGTGTCGTATTTAAATATATAAAGAAACACATTTCACCCGGTCCTAAGATAGCTGCTAAATATGATAATAAAATTGGAGAAAAATTAGATTCAGATTCGTAGACTAATAACTAACAGTCTTAATTGCCTGTCTTATTGAATAATGATTGAAAACATAGTATTTTTATTTTGAAAGAATGAGTTAATGTGAACAAAATCACCGCATAACTATCTAAAGAAGTCCTATTTTTCTGCAAAATTATTAATGTTAGTCAGTGGCTACCTTTATACAAGTCCAAAAGCCCAGCTTACCCTGGGGAAATATCAACTACATAAAATCTTATTTTCTAATCGTTATTTGCTTTTGGAACTTGTATTTAAAACTTCGCGCCTCATTTCGAATTAATCTAATACTAGTGTTTGCCAGCGGCTCCACCCGCCCTAAATTCGGTTAGCGGCGTGGAACTTCTAAATTATACTAATAAAGTTAGCTATAGCTGCAGGCTGCAGCTAAAGTTCGTTTAGGCTCAATCATAGTTATTCCCGCAGGAATAAAAATAGCCTATGTCTTAATCCAGGGTGTTGGCTACCAACATACCAAATTTCATTTAAAGTGGTCCAGTCGTCTCAGCTTCAAGAAGTAACAAACATACAAATACACACATAAACTTTCGCTTTTATAATATTAGTGTGATATAGCGCGCAATACCTGGGAATAACGAATTTTAGGGGATAGTACGTAATATCTAGATATCTCGCTCGCACGCGCTGGCTTTTCACCTTGCTCCGTATCTTTCTTTCTAATCTATGACAAAATGTGAAATAATGATAAACATATATAGTGCAACAAACTTAAAAGGTTAAAAAAATTTAGGATTTTTTCTGTTTCTTTGTGGCAGAACTGCATTTGACCTTTTTATTCAAATTTCTGCCAATTGATGCCAGTCAAGATGTTCAAATCCCACTTAGGACTGCAGCTAACATAAAATCAGTTGGAAGAAGACTAATTTTATGAGTTGGACCTGTACCAAAAACTACTACGAATAGGTGCCAGCCAGTGTAAAAAAGATTTTGTGTAATTTGAAATGCCGCCATAGTACACCATGGAAACTCAATAAAAGATATATAACATTTAAAACTCATGTCTTAAAAAATACATAACACTAAGGAGTACTGATTTTATTTTATAGTTTTGTACAAGTGTTGTGTCACTTTTAATTAATACTGTCTTTTTTTAAATTAGGTAGACTATGCGTAAATAAATATTGCGCATCTAATTTATTGCTTTTAAATTTTAAGCCTTAAATTACTTAAATGATAATTTAAAATCAGTCCGGCATAGGCCACACTTAATTGTCCTGGGCTAAACTAATATATCATGACACGCTAAGGATGAACCCGTTCGTCACAGGACAAACTAATTTGGCCTGAAATCTGGTTTGGCCGATAACATACGACCCAAATCACCCTCGGTGAGAGTAGGCTGTACCCATACAGTAGGGACGTATGAGGCTGATAAGGTGCATTTATTACCCTTAACTTGGGTACAGTAATTATTTTTTTACATTTTCATACTAACTCGACTGTTGTGACTGTCAAAATAACAGATAAGTAAGTTAACAGATTTATGTGTGAATTAAGAAGTTAATTATAAAAATAAGGAAAGTGGTGCATAGTTCGTGGTTGCAGAAGTGTATGGAAAGCAGGGCGTGACATCAAATTCACAGGTTTGGCCTGAGTTTACTCATTTGAATACTATTTATGTTTTTATTTATAAATAAGGCTTCTTACTGTAAAATATTACGTTTTACACGAGTTTTTTTATAAATTATCTTTGAAGCCGACTGATTGCAGAAATTATTGGATGGATGAACCTAACTACTTCAAATTCTTAGACCTTGTTACTCTGCTTATACAAAAACAGAACACTAATAAGAGAAGCTACCAGTCCACACGAATGACATTGTGCTACTATCGACGATCGATATATGATTTGGAAATGTCTGAGCGCCTAAGCGGATGCGTACGGGGCATGTCTTGACCAGTCTGTGCGATGATGGGTAGAAGAAGTCCTTGTGTACCGGTAGTGTAGGCCGGGATTCAATCTTCTCGACCTCTCTTTTAAGGGCATGTTTTCGTCGTAGGTGCGGAGGGGCTATGCGGCTCAGAGCCGGGAGCCAATGCAATGGCGTGGATTTCACGTTCCCAGAGGTACATCGCATGGCTTCATTAAGTTTGGTGTCCACTTTGTTGATGTGCGCACTCCCAAGCCACACTGGGCAGCAGTACTCCGCAGCCGAGTAGACGAGACCTATACCGGTCTTATGAAGACAGTTGGCGGATGCTCCCCAAGTTGTTCCGCAAAGTTTGTGGAGTATGTTACGCCAAGGTATTTCAGGATAGGATTGAACTTAAGTTTTTTCCCGTTAAAGTTCACTGTAGGTTGGTAGTTGGCAAGGCTCTTGTTGAGGTGAAAACATGATACTTCGGTCTTGCTAGTGCTAGTACTCGGGGTCAGTCGCCAGCACCCATAATACTCAGAGAGCTTAGCGAGATCAGCGGTCAGTATCTCTTCGCCAGTTTTTAAATCCCAACCCTGGGCAACTAATGCAATATCGTCAGCGTATATAAACTTAGTAGCTGTAGTTGCAGGGAGATCGTAGATATAGAGATTGAAGAGTTGTGGGGCTAGCACGGATCCTTGGGGCAGTGCGTTATTCATTTTACGCATACGGCTTTTGGAGTTACCAAGAAAGACCTCAAATTCTCTCTCACTCAGCATGCTAGTTATTAAATCCACAATTTCTCTACAAGGGATTACAGACAAAAGTTTCCTGACGAGGCCTTGAACAAAATGTATAAACATAAAGTTTATGACGTCACTTGAAGTTTAAATGTATCAACTATCGATCGAAAAAAAATCATAGACTTGTTGCTTTTCTATGCTACCGGTACCATAGCCAAGCCACTGTGGAGCGCCAAAACGCAAGCCGTCCATACAAGGTATATTGCCATATTGCTTCTTTAAAAATGCGATTCCTGATATTCGATGAACTTGCGGTTGCCTAGACCCTGCGGATAAGCTGGGCGATTGCAAGTGGCGGCTTTAAATCTATTGTTGGTGTTTATTATATTTTTAAAGATTTTAAGTATTTCGTTATTTAGGTATTTAAATGTGATGTTTGTATTCAATATTTGTATTACAGGTATTTATTTGTCTCTGATATGCAAAAATATACCTACCTAAATAAAGATACTTATTAGGTACATATATATTATCTTTAATTATAGTTATATTTAAAGAACATCATAAGCAACATTTCATAATTAAATATGATGGTGTTATTTAAAATCTGTGTTCTAAATATTAGTCTAATATCTAATTTAACAAATTTATAGTTATACCTATATATAGCCTGGCCAGATTTTCGTTACTAGAAAGCTAGAATGTTTTTACGTAAGTAACTAATATTTCCACAACAATATATTTAAGATAAACTAGGTACATACTTAAAACATAAAAACATCTCAATATTCAATACAATAAATACCTATATTCTTAATATTTAAACCAACTGTGAGTAAGTTGAATGAAAATAAAAGTAATAATAGCATATTAGATAGATAGATATTCCTTTATTTCACATTACACATAACGTTTTCGGTCTTCGGTCTTCTATCGAAGTTGCCATCTTACGGAGTGCCCGAGGGTTTGTGCAAATGGGTGGCTAGCTTTTTGTCCGGCAGACGCATACGAACCGTAGTTGACGGTAGTTGCTCTGATAGCATGGACATTAATGCTGGTGTCCCGCAAGACTCTGTGCTGTCTCCTACGCTGTTTCAACTGCATATCAATGACATGTTGGACATCAACAACATACATTGCTATGCAGATGACAGTACTGGAGACGCTTTTTACACGGGTCGTGCAAACATCCCTCGTTCCGTTGTGGAGGAAAACCGCGGAGAACTTGTGTCTCAAATCGAGACCACACTGTCCCAGGTCTCTGATTGGGGACGGGTAAACTTGGTCCGATTCAACCCTACAAAGACACAAGTGTGCGCGTTCACCGCTAAGAAAACTCCATTCACTGTAGTCCCACAATTCCAGAACACTCCCCTCTCCATCTCCAAGAGCATTGGGATCCTTGGTGTTGACATCTCCAGCGATGTTCAGTTCCGAGATCATTTACAAGATAAGGTGAAGCTGGCGTCCAAAAAACTTGGTGTACTCAACAGAGCGAAGCAGTACTTAACGTCGGGGCAAAGGTTGTTACTTTACAAGTCGCAGGTTCGGCCCCATATGGAGTACTGCTGCCATCTCTGGGCAGGTGCACCCGGATACCAGCTTGGCCCTTTTGACTCGGTTCAACGACAGGCTGTGAGAATTGTCGACGATTCCAAACTCACTTGCGGTATCGAGCCCTTAAGTCTGAGGAGAGACTTTGCCTCACTGTGTGTGTTCTACCGCTTGTACAATGGGTTGTGTTCTGAGGAATTGTTCGAAATGATGCCCACGGCTACTTTCTACCATCGCACCGCTCGCCATCGGCAGGGAATTCATTCTCAGACTTTAGAACCTAAATGGTCGCGTACAGTGCGGTTTCAGAGAAACTTCCTCCCGCGAACGCTTAAGTTGTGGAATGAGCTCCCTGCCAAGGTTTTCTGCAAGGACTACAGTATGGAGTTCTTCAAGAAAGAAGTTATTAGATTTCTGAAGGGTCGGCAACGCGCAAGTGATACCCCTGGTGTTGCAAGCGTCCATACGCTACGGTGACCGCTTACCATCAGGCGGGCCGTAAGCTTGTTTGCCACCTTAGTGGTATAAAAAAAAAAAAAAAAAAAAAAAACGTTTACAATCACAATTTTCCAAAAAAACATAAAAACTAACATTCTACAACTTACATATATGGTTTGGGTTTTGTATACTGGGTGCTGTAGTGCAATGTGAAAAATGGACACCGCTCAGCATGTGCTGCAGCTAGTACTACAGCGCTGATTTTCAGCGGAGCCCAGTGGGAAGGCTTAACTCGCGCCGCAGTCGACGTGATTTGCAGATTTGATTATACTATAATACTACAAATGCAAATATTTTTTATTCATATCATTTATTCAATAGATAGATAGATAAATCATAGATTATTTTTATTTTAAATGAAAATTACTGTTATAGTAATTGTTGTTTTTGTTTATTACTAATTGTTCACATAGTCCAGAATATGCATCAGGTCCTATATGTATGTTGGGATAACTCTGCCGCCAGTAGGTAGATGCTTTTGGTGATTTAGAAGAAACAATTTATATTAAAATTTAAAGACACCTACAGATAAAGAAGTATTTCTAAGAGGGGGTGGCAGATCATTCCAGCATACCTAAAACTACCACGAAAGGCCGATGTGCGGTGGAAAGGCATACTGAGTGGTGGACTCACAAGGCGTTTAGCCTTGTGTTTATTTGAGACAGCTCGCCACTTGAGCTTTTCAGACAAGTACTCTGGGTAACCCGATCGAACAAAACCAAATAACAATGTGGGTGTAGCTGTCTACGCAGAGTCATCTTGAGTGTGTTAGCGCTATTTAAGTATGGTGTAATGTGAGTCCTTGGAGGTATTTTGTGAGAACCGTGCACAGGCGTTCTGGACTCTGCACAATTTTTACCGTACGCGCTAACAACCGCGGGCCATATACAACATCTGCGTACCCCAGCAATGAGAGTATTAAGGAATCGCAGAGACGAATGTGATGATCCACGCTGAGGCAGTCACGAATGCGATATAGTATTTTGAACCAATAAAAAGCTCTCTGACTTAGCTCAACAATGTGACTTTCGAAGTTCAACTCCTCGTCTATTAAGACTCCCAGATTACGTACTTTTTCCACTTTTCCGACTGCAATACCCATAATGGACACATTAGGTGCTGAGGTGAGAATTCGGTCTTTTTGCGACTATGATCCAAGAATCATGTATTTTCTTTTGCTAGCGTTTAGTACTAAGGTATTATCTTTGGACCATGCATCTATACGATCTAAATCATTATTTAATTTATTTACAGCATCGGTAGTATCATTAGGGTGAAAGGAGATGTATAACTGAATTTCATCTGCGTACATGTGATACTGGCAGTGCCTCATCGCTTCGGAAACATCGGCTGTGTACAAAATGAACAGGACTGGTCCCAAAATCGATCCCTGTGGAATTCCTCTACGTACGTTTGCAGGATTCGACAGTAATGGTGTACCAGTTCCATCCGTAAGTTGTACACGTTGAGTACGATCACTAAGATAGCTGGCAAACCATTTGACTGTCGAGGGTTTAAATCCATAGCAACTCATTTTAGACAGCAATAAGGAAATGTTGATTGCATCAAAAGCCCGCGAAAAATCTAAAAGCACTAAAATGGACCCCTTACCCTGATCACGAGCGAGCAAAATGTTGTCGACTATATCTAAGAAGGGCCGTAGACGTACTACGACCTCTCCTAAATCCTGACTGTCGAACTGGCAGGATGTTGTTACTTTCTAAGTACTCTGTAAGTTGCATACAAACTATACGTTCAAGTATTTTTGAGATGCAGGGAAGAATATTAATTGGCCGTAAATCTTTGTACTCAGTTAGATTACCAGTTTTTGGTAACGGTGTGACTATAGTTGTTTTCCAAGCCTCGGGGAAAATGCCGGACGTAATGGATTCATTAACTATTAATGTAATGATACTTAAAGTTTGAGGGAGAGTTAGGAGTAACATATCAAGGGGTATGCCATCTGTGCCAGTAGCATTTGACTTGAGGGATTGTACTACTTTGAGTATTGAGCCTTCATCAACTGTTTTTAGCTGAAACTCACATTTAGTGTACCGCTGAAATTCGTAGTAAGTAAGCCGTGTCATTTCTCATTCAATCATTAGACCTTAATAGATAAAAAAACACCACAATACATAGTATAAACAAAAAACAGACATAAGGGATTTTCGACAATTGGCTCAGATAATGTAGAATTTTCCTGCCGACGCTCACGATACAGCGTTTTCAATATATAGGTATCAGTCTACCACGTTCATTTCGAAAACGCTCTCTCTATAGCGATACTGCACGATTTTCCGATTGTAACTTGTCTAAGGCCCCTGAAGAGTTTCTTACGCTGTTCTCACCCTCGCGGGGAGCTTAGACTTGACTTGGAACTTAGCTCAAATTTGGCGTCACAAAAAAAAATTGTGGAATCGAACAAAATATACATTCATACGAACATAAAGTTTATGACGTCAGTTGCAATCGAACGAATAAAATCATAGTAGACTTAGCTTAGAGAAGTAGCTTTTCTATGGTTTAGGTAGCATCGCCAAGCTACTGTGAAACGCTGAAACAAAAGTCCTTCATTCATTAGGTAGGTAGCCATATTGCAACATTACAAGTGCGTTTCCTTTCTGATATTCGTTTAACTTGCGTTCGCGTAGACCCTGCAGATCAGCTTTGTAATAACAAATGGCAGCTTGAAATCTATTGGGGATATTTAAATGTGATGTTTGTAATCAATATCAGTATAAAAGGTACTTATTTTTCTCTGATATAATAAATATACTGTTCTAAATAAAGATGCTTACTAGCTCGCTTATATATCGCATATTTAGCCTAGACATAGCGAAGGCGTTCTATTGGGTCTGGTCTTCTACAAAAGTTGGCATCTTACCGGTGTCTGAGGGTTTACGCAACTGAGTGGGTAGCTTTTTGTCCGGCAGACGCATAGAAGCCGTAGTAGTACTACGACATGGACAGTAAGGCTCTGTGCTGTCTCCTACGCTGTTTCTACTGCATATCAATGACATTTTGGACACCAACAACATATATTGCTATGCAGATGACAGTACTGGAGACGCTTATTACACGGGTCAGGCAAACATCCCTCGTTCCGTTGTAGAGGAAAAGCGCGGATTTTTTTGTCTCAAATTGAGACCACTCGTAAAAAGTCTCTGACGGGACGAAAACACTTAGCCCTATTTAATCCTACAAAGACACAAGTCTGCGCGTTCACCGCTAAGACAACCCCATTCACTGTCGTTCCACAATTCTAGAACACTCCCTTCGCCATCTCCAAAAGCATTGGGATCTTTGGTAGACAGGGTGAAGCTGGCGTCCAAAAAACTTGGTGTTCCTACTTAACAGAGCGAAGCAGTACTTCACGTCGGGGCAGAGGTTGCTGCTTTACAAGTCGCAAGTTCGGCCCCATATGGTGCCATCTCTGGGCTGGTGCACCCGAATACCGGTTCAACGCCGAGCTGAGAGAATGGTCGACGATCCCAAACTCACTTTCCTTATCGTGCCCTTAACTCTGAGGAGAGACTTTTCCTCCCTGTGTGTGTTCTACCGCTTGTACAATGGGATGTATTCTGAGGAATTGTTCGAAATGATGCCCACGGTTACTTTCTATCATCGCACCGCTTGGGGTGTTGCAAGCAGCCGTAAACTACGGTGACCGCTTATCATAAGGCGGACCGCAAGCTTAAATTAGCGCGAAATGTAGCGTTTTTTCATTCCTCTTGAATGAAATCTAGCGGTTTTTGTATCGTCTTAGCGCTGAATGGCTTTTTCAATCCGGGAGCACTGTAATCTGTGTTATATTTCAGCTAAATGGAATGCTCCTTTGCTATGCTAAGGAAGGACAAAAAAAACTCACTTTACATGCATATGATACTAGTATGGACGGATGTATAAGTGTTACTAGGTACGTATACCTATTTGATCAGCGTAAGATCAGATTATAAAAAAGCGGTTTGATACAGAAGTAATGGTTTTTCAAGTTTTAAGTAGATAACCCACTTCCATCAGAGATACTGCCTCTGCGTGTCGAATTGTTGTACCAGTGATTCGATTTCAAGTCAAAACATAAAACATAATTTAGGCAACGTAATATTGTTTTAATTTTATACTTTAGAATTTATGTAACACAAAAATAAAAATTCCAGACCGTCTAAAGCGGTCATAAGGTATTGCCAGACTGTCCTTAATTTTTCTTCTAAGGTTTTCTTGTAAGGCCCTCTTTTTGCAAATCTTTCACAAATCGATATAAATAAATAATAAATACTAAAAAGCTTAAAATATTGAATTGTTCTGTATTTCTGAGATCGATCATTATAAAAGTTTTTACATAATTATTTGTATATTACTAGCAAAATATAGTATTTTTAAAGAGCTTAGTTCCTTAAGTAAGCCCGTTACACAAACGCTTATAAATATCTTAATAAAAACAAAATAAAAAAATAAAAGAATAGAGGGGTGTATAACAAACGTAAATTAAATTGTTGCTGAATAATTTAATAATTTGTCCGGGACTTACAATATAAACTATTATAATATAAAATGTAAAGATTAAAATATATAGTTTGTACTGAACTTCCACTGTCTTATTGACTTCTTCTCGTTCTGTCACCAGATTCAGACAATAATAAATCTGAATAACTCGTAGCTCTACTTATAATAATTAATTAGCCTCATAAGTGCACGACCTATCCTCACCTAAGGCGATTTGAGCAAAAGTCCACGCAGGCGGGCCCAGTGCGGATTGTGGATTTCAAGTTTTTCCGACGCATAAAAGTTACCTCACAATGTGTCCTTCACCTAAAAACCAGTGATGTGCATATTGAATGTAATTAAATAATTAAGAAAAAGACTCATGGTACATTGCCGGCCGGGCTAGAACCTCCGCCGAACCTCAGGACATAAGGTGAAATCGAAACCCCTGGGCCACCACTGACTTCTTATTATTGACTTGCTCGCCCCTCCCTCGCCAACCTACAAGGTGTCTAAATCAGCTGAGAACAACCCAATACTCAAATGTGCCAAGCGGCTTCTTCATACACAAAAGTGCAAGGTGTCCTATTCAAAGCGTCAAATAAAGCCCCCACTATATCGAGGCCGCTACACAAGTCAAACTTGTGACGATGTTGTCGATAAAATGGCGGCCTTTTAAGCTAAAGTGAATGATGAATGACACAGTGACCTATATTAGAAGATTTGTTGAAACATTGTCATATGACATTATTTGATGCAGCTTTTTATGATGCCTTTTAGGCGCTTAATGACACACCGACTGCAACGCCATCTACCGGGGCCAATTGTGTTTTCGAAACATGCAGACCCACTCGAACGTACATAAAAAATATTATTAAAATCATACTTGCCGTTAAGGAGAAGATCAGTGAAACACTGACTGCAGCGCCACCTACCGGGCCCAATTGTGGTTTTAAACCATCCAGGAACCCATTGATATATTCAGACAAAATAACACCCAAATCGTTCTAGCCGTTTTGGAGGAGTCAGATGACAAACATACGTACAGAAGAATTATACGTAAGGAAAAAAAACGACTCACACTTGAGGTTTTTAAGCAGCTATGTCCTTTCCCGGGACTTAGAGCATCACCATGCCAAATTTCATCTCAATCCGAACAATATTTTAAGCGTGAAGATGTAACAGACAGACAGACAGAGTTACTTTCACATTTATAATATTAGTATGGATTCCTGTATTTAAGTCAATTATCATATATTTCGACTTGTGTCAGTATGCCAGCTGACGATATATAATATAAATATATAAATAAAATCGGCCAAGTGTGAGATGGACTCGCGCACTTAGGGTTCCGTACCTAACCGGTTTGTAATTAGCTTGAAAAGTTAGCTGCATATTATAACCCGGCCAAATTACGAATACTGCGATAAATAAGATTTAAAATTAAAACGATATAGCGTTTTATGGTTTATTTTAATTTGTCATCAAGAAATTAACGATTTAATACGCATTAAAATCAATGACAAATCGTGTAATTTTTTTATAAATAAAATAAATTCAAAAAATAATTTTGCGAAAATGGCAGTTTATATGAAGCTTGCAGCTATTTATCGGAGTATTCGTAATTTGGTCCGGTTATAATATGCAGCTAAATTTTTCAGCTAATTTCACACCGGTCCGTACCTACCACCATTTACGTAATTTAAAAAAACAAGTGTGCCGCTAAGCGGTCACCCACCCAAGTACTGACGACCATTTACGTAATTTACAAATACAAACAAAAAAGTGTGCTTCTAAGCTATCACCCATGATAGATGGCGCTGTACCGGTAATTTAGAATAAGCCGGTGTTTAGGATTCCGTACCCAAAGGGTACACACGGGACCATATTAATAAATATTATAATAATTATAATAAAATAAATATTTAAGGGGGCTTACATACAACCAACGTGATTTTTTTGCTCGTTTTTGATTGATATTGCTAACAGCAATAGGTAAACGCTTGAAATATTCACAAAATATTTAGTTATATATTCACTTTAAAAACAAATATTTAAATTAAAATAAAACAAATATTTAAGTGGGGCTCCCATACAACAAACGTGATTTTTTTTTACTGTTTTTATAGATATGTTACGGAACCCTTTGTGCGCGAGTCCGACTCACACTTGGACAGTTTTTATTATTTATTGTTATAGGTACTTTAGAGTCCACACTATTTCACTGCAAGTTCAAAAATTGTATGTATGTATTACTGCTTTTCCGATAAAGCAAAAACAACGAAAATGTGTTTCTTGTTTGGGGACCCCCCTTAAATTTTAACTTTTTAATTTTTTTATTATTTGTTAGATAATCCCCTATTATATTACACAATTTTCACATTCTGTGAAAAAATCAGGCTTTTACCTATTTCGGTTTAAAAGATAGAGCCTTTTAATGGTCGGACAGACAGACAGCGTAGGCTTAGTAATAGGCCTCCGTTGGCACCATCGATATGATGGTTGGCACCCTCTGGGTACGAACTCTAAAAATCAATTGACGTTTGTTAGTCTCACAAAAACTTAAGACCGGCTGGACCCAGTTGGATAATTCTTTTTTTTGCATTCGTTGTTGTTCCAGGTTTATATGTAAGAAAAAACTTTTTTATTCTTGTTGGACTCGCGCACTAAGGATAAACCGATTGTAAGGTAATTTGTTGTGCACACGCCGGGGAAGGTTTTTGAATTAGTACAACCCTTTCACAATAGGTGGCGCGCCGTTGTTTAAAAAAAAAAACAATGGTCAGCTAGTATTATATATTTTTCACTTAGACATTATACAATAACAGTCACCTAGCAACCTACCATAGAATCAAGTGTACATTTCCGCTAAAAGTAGCCGTTTTTAGCAGAATTACCAAATACAACTCACAGATATTCTATAGAAACTATATAAAACGTTCTAAAAATAGCTTATGTACTAGATTTATATTTCCAACATGGAGGATATCGAATGGCAGCGCTAGTGAGCTGCTTACCAATTAATATTTCGCAAACGCATCGGTGAATCAAAAAATGATTTTATCACACCCTCAATATTTTTAAACGAGCTATCCAACAACACCCCACACTATAGGGTAGTCAAGAAAAATATATTCATCCCTACTTTACGTGTAGGGTAAATACTTACCATGATTTTTTTTTCCAAATTTTATTTTACCACTTTGTGGGGCTAAATAATATGTATAGCCATGCCAAATTACAGCTTTCTAGTACTGATGGTCCTTGAGCTAAGCCGCGGACAGACAGACAGACGTACAGACGGACGGACGGTTATGGCAAAACTACAAGGAGGAACCTGACTACGGAACCCTAAATATTGCTACTTTACTCGATATTTATCATTGCTAAACGACTGATAGTGTGATAAAACTTTGAAGACTTGACTGAAGCAATTTGGGTAGTTCTTTAGTGTACGAGAATATAAGCCAATACGTTTTTGGAAATTTGAATAGTTTCCTCGATTTCTCCAGGATCCCATCATTATATCCTGACCTAATGACCAAAGGTTCACCTGGAAAGTATACCCTTTCAAACAAAAAAAGAATTTTCCGAATCGGTCGAGGCGTCTTAGAGTAATCGGGGAACATACTTTAAAAAAAAATTTGGAAGAATTGAAAATCTCCTCCTATTTTTATGTCGGTTAAAAATAGGAAAATTAAGGTAGATACGACATTTAAAAAAAATGAGATAGCATCTCCGTGTATCTCCTCGACAAAGATTATATCGATATCGATAAGCTCATTTCAAAAAATGAGTCTAACAGCAACTAGCTCTCGAGCAAAGGTTTGAATTCAGCACTATCAAAACCCCAAATAAATTAAATTTATCGAAATAAAAATAAAGTTTTCTGTAGAAGGCAAATCGATTCAGTCTTAAAGCAATTTGGTTGATTTGTTGAAAATAAGGTACATACTCGCATAAGGTAAAATTTACCTGTGTAAACAAGATTAAATGTAACTTGATTCGACACAAGTAAGTATAAGAAAATGTATGTATTTAAGGATTTCATAAACTCTCGCGACAAGCTTTTAATCATATAAATTCTGTAATGTAATAAATTGATGCCTTTGATTCAATTTAAAGTTTATTTTCTTTTCTTTAGAGCATTTTAATAGAAGCTTGTTTTTTTAAAAATATTTATATCAAAATTTAAACCGTATTTTAAACAACCGATAGGACCGGGTATACCCAGGTTACCCGGTCCTGTTTTCGAATGGAACCGCGTATTAGTAATCAAGGAACCGGTACCGGTTCTGCATGCCCTATACTGGAGCGATAGGGCGCCAACACGACCCAACATCCAAACACTTAGGAACTGCCACTATACATGACTTCGACACCATGCACCTGACCTGCTAGGGGCTAACTACCCACCCGTTCCTATGTCTTTTTACACCCTTGATAACGACACCCTCACAGAACTGATTATTGTGATTTTATGAAGTGTAACATATACATAAGAATATGTATAAAAAATCAATTGCAATCAATTAGTTTTTCTTACGTGGACGTAATAAAGACGTGATATCAGTGAGCAACTTTGAGTACTTATTATTTGTGAGAAAGTAATTTTGCCTCGAGTACGAGATAGAGCCAGCGCAAGTACCGAGTGTAACTCTCAACGATTCCTAACAAGAAGTCAGTGCAGCAATAAGTGTTGAATAGGTTATTTCCTACTCTTAGAGATGATGTAGGCTTCTTGGATCTGATTATGAAGTTTGTAGCGCGCAGTCTGTAAACCGTAGTCTCTACACTAGAATAGTACCTACCGAGTGCATAGGTACTCTATAAAATTCACGTACAATACAATGGTAAATTTGGGTGATTTGAAATGCATTTAAATATAACGTTGCTCATATAAAGGGAGAGTCTTATCAGTTCGTGATAAAGCCAGTGCAAGTACCTACCGAACCGATGTTATTCCTAACGATTTAAGACATGAAGTTGAAGATTATTTTCTACACTCAAGGATTCATAAGCTGAAAAGCGTTTGACTTAGCAGGTAACGATGCCTAAGACCTAAATGCCATTAAATATTGTTTTGGCTATTATGCCAGTATGTAGCTTAGCTTGACCCTGCTTGGCCTACGAAAGTTAGAAACTGAACCTTTACGATACAGCTGTGCAACTTCGGACCTTTTGGCAAATACTAAAAATCTGGAGCCATATAGGCAAAAGGCCAAAAACACATAAATTATAATACATCTTTAAAGACTGCTAGATTTTCTGGCATACACCTATCCTCATCTTCTACATAATAACACGATCCAATGTTATTTTACAAAAAAAAAACGTGAGTCCATCACGTCCATGTTAACCGTAAAGTCAAATATCACGGCTACATCGTCGAGAACTTAGGTCATAGAGGCCCAGCTTTTGGAAATAGTATTTATTCGGGTAGAGGTTGACCGAGCGCATTCCGCGGAGGCGAGGCGCGTACCTCCGAAGCCCCAGCACCGGGCCAAGCGGCTCCGCGCGCTATCTTGCTCTTGCCGCATTCCGCGGCGCGCCCCGCGCGTGCCTTTGCCGACCCATGCGCCCGGCCCGCAGTCCTTCTTGCGCGCTCACGCCGTAAATGCGCCTCCACGCGACGTCAGCTCGCCTCGCGCCATAACACGCGACATCAGTGAAGTGAAGTGCCAATGGATGCGGTTTACGGAGTTTAGTGTTGTCGGATTTGTCTCTCTATGGTGAGTGTGGTGTCCAGGGAGAATTGAACAGTGGAGGTGGATGCACGCGCTTTCACGATGCTGCCACTTTCATTTCATACGCATAGTTGGAATTCCGCGGGAGCGCGCTCGGCCGCTGACCCCGCGCCCCGCGCACCTCTATGGCCAGCACAACACGGCTACCGCGCTTTAACTCGTGCTGAGCTTATCATCTATCTATTAAATTGACTAGAGTTCAGGAATGTAACATTGGATGAATGTTACGTCGATTTGCTTTCTTAGGCTATGTTCCAAATCACGCCGAGTAATTATCGCCCGGTAAAGTTGAAAAATCAACCCGCTCTGGAACGAGCGTTTGACAGTTAATTTTCACACTGACAGGAGTGATTTTCAACCTTTTCTATGGCAGTGTAAAAATTCAACTTGACAGTTGGAAAATTACTCTACCCCGGGCGTCCCAAAACCACTTTTTTAACTTCCTCGTTGCGATTTGGAACGCACCCTTAGTATCCCAATCCCAACTAAGGGGTTTAATGACAAGGAGGCATTCTACGCCCCTTTTATTGCGTTTGATTGATTTCTTTCAAATCCTGTTGAATCTAAAAAAACTAACAAAATAGAATAGAAAAAAAATGCTATGTTGTGATACACAGTAATCACTACAGATAAGTTTACAAGTTTTTGACTGACTATGTAGGTAGGTATATACTAACACGGGTGCCCCATGAAATGCCATGTAAGGCCTATTGTTAAAAATTTGCCTATTGTGTGAGCGCACGTTCAACTCACAGGAAGATCCATCAAACTCCATGGACATAGACGCGATGCCTAGTAGGTAGTTAGAGCAACAATTGTGTCAATATGGTCCCTTTATTTTGTTCAACTCTGTTGTGGACGTTGTAATTCTAATATTTTGACGGCGACAAAATTAAAGTATTTTAGATTTGTATTTTACATTGCCCGTTAGTATCAGCCGAAAGACGTCCACTGATGAAATTAGACCTCCCCCATATGTCTCCACAACGGCCGGTCCTGAGCCGCCCGCGCCCATCCGCTTCCTGCGGCTCTGACCAGATCGTCTGTCCACTTGGTAGTACACCGACCCACGCTGCGTCTTCCGATCCGTGGTTGCCACTCGAGAACCTTTCTTCCTCATCGGTTAACGGTTACCTGTCCATTGCCACTTCAGCTTGCTATCTGTTTGAACTATGTCGTACCTTAGTTCTTCGGCGGATTTCCTCGTTTTGGATTCTATCGCGCAAAGAAACACCAAGCGTAGCTCTTTCCATACCTCGCTGAGCGACTCTGAGCTTATTTAAGAGGGAGGCCAAAAGTAAGAGACCACGTTTCTGAACCATAAGACATCACTGGCAACATACATTGATTGTAGACTTTCATCTTTGTCTACAAGATGCACTGAGATACTTTGGACGAAAAAATGTTGCGTAGTTTCTCGAACGCTGCCCAGCCGAGCTGGATTCTTCGGTTAATAGATTATACATTGATAAAATAATAATTTTACTTTACTATTGAACAATAAATTCATAACTTTTGTTCAATTTTAGTAAGAAAACCCTTATATACATTTAGCCCTGCTACGGTACTAGGATCTTAGTGGGAACATCGAAGAATTGTGAAATTAATGGTTAAAAATGTTAAGCCCCTTATTGAAATTCATAGAAAATGCTTTTCATAGAAATTCACATGGTTATTACCTTCTTTATACATTTTAGGACGAAGTGGTGCAGTGGTAGAGCATGCGACAGTATTGTCAAAGGTTCCCGGTAAAGGGCGACGAATATTGTTACAATTTGTTATTTGTGAAGTTGCCTCGACTCTGGTTTGTGCCCGGTAAAGTGATAGGCTCACCACCTATGACGTTTGTGGGACGGAAGACCATTGGTAAAACGCTGATGGTGATGGTATGGATAAAAAAAATTACATTTGGCCTTGCAATGAACAGACCCCTAAGAAGGCCGATTTAGTGTTTTATGAACGTTAGTTGTTTTATTTTTATTTTTTTATATAAGTACCACCAAGGTGGAAAACAAGCGGTCCGCCTGATTTGAAGCAGTTACCGCAGCCTTTGGACACTTGCAACACCGTGGGCATTACTCGCGCGTTGCCAGCCCTTGAAAAATCAAATCAATTATTTTTTAAAGAACCCCATTTTGTTGTCCATAGAGAAAACCTTGGCAGGGAGATAATTCCACAAAGCGTCAGTCAGTCAGTGCACCGTGTGTTCTCGCAGGAACAACAGCTTGGAACACTAAAAAACTTTATTTGATTTTAGACTTTATTTGTATAGAAATAAGGTCGCTTTACGATTAAGGTATAATAGTTTAGTTATGTAATACGAGACTGTGGCGCTAGTATAGGCGGAAGTTCCCAAGATTAAAAAAAAAAAAAGGAGCCATTATAAAAAAAAAACGTTGGCGCGATTTTGTAAATTAGATTTGCGTAAGTTTTTTAATATTAACTATAAATTTGATATTATTAACGTTGACAAAGTGATAAAGCATGAATAATTTGTTTTTTGTTATTGTACGTTATAGATTTGGAACATATAATTGATAACTATGAGTAGAATTAAGTGTTGTATAAAAAACTGTGACTCCAATGGTCAAACTAAAAATATTTATCTTCATGCTTTTCCTTCGGTGGGATATAAACGAATTCTTTGGTTAAAAAACATAGGTGATAATAATTTATATTCATATAATGCAAAACAATTACATACCAAAAAAGTATGTAGCAAACATTTTGAAGAAAAATTCTACGAAAATGGAAAACTTAATTATGTTTACGCAAGACGGAAGGATATCCAAAAAATCAACCAGAAAGTAAGTTACCTAATATAATCCAATAGGTTACTATTTCTTACGGCAACTAAAGAAGTTTGTTATAGCAAGCTATAGATGCAGCTATGGTTTGTTCGTGAAATTCGGTTATAGTTACTCCGCGGATTTTTTTTTTAATTTAAGTAGCCCTAAAAGTAGCCTTTTTTCTTCTCCATATCTTCAAGTACGTCTGCTCCATTGCGGCAGGATTGAGTAACTAATGTTTTAGTCATTCTCGAGGACACTTTTTAATTTTCCAAGATGAAAAATAGTCTACGTCCTTCCCCGGCTCTTAGGTTATCTCTATACCAAATTTCATCTAAATCGGCTCGGTTGAAGTGTGATTGAGTAACAAACAACCAAACATCTTAACTTTCCCATATATAATAATAATGTGCTCCACCCGCCCTAAATTTGGTTATCGGCCTTAGATTCTTACGCCAACTTCTTAATTATCACTGTGTGACACGATTTTTCTAACATAAATGAGATTACGTGTTTTGAATTCCTTATTCCATTGATGAAAACATTGTCAATTGATATGGTTGTCTAACACGTCACGTTTCTAAGTTATAGTGTCAATACTATTTACGTGTACCCTCGTAAAAAACAAAAGATCAAACGTTGTTAATTGCAGATTTCTTTTAATACTGAAGTCTGTACGACTATAAATTAAAAGTTTTAGTGGTCTTAAGATAATTCTAACAGTTTATTTGGGTAATCATAACATTTTTTTCGAAAGTCATGAAAAAAAGTAACCACCGCAAGTGTTTAAATCATCCGGAAAAGTTAAGGAAAAATTAAGGCAAAGTTAATATTTCATCATTTTCTTTTGGAATATTTGGCTCATTTTTTATATTGACCACTTAAACCTCAGCTATTTTGATTCGTTGTCACTTGTCAATATATATAACATTTTTTTTGTGTAAAATTAATAATTTAAATAAAAAATATGATATACAATTTTGATACTGTCTTTATTTATTTATAGTACATCAATTTATCATAACTTTAAAATGATACGTGTTACAAAAAATCTATTTAAGTTTTTCTGTTCAGCAGGTTTATTTTGATAAAAAATAGCCGTTTCATTAAATGTTAGAGCACAAAAAAAAAAATTTGTCACACAGTGTTATACCTACGAATGAAGTTTGCTATACCAAGCTAAAGTTCGTTTAGGCTCGGTTCTAATTATTCCCGAGACAGACATACAGAGTTACTTTGGCATTTATAATATCAGTATATATATGGAAGTATGGATATATTTTGGCATATTAAAATATATTATAGCTACGTGTTTAATGTGCTTGATGACCGATATCTCTATTACATAATATATTGCTGTTTTTGAAGATATCCTTATAAAATTATAACTTTTGGATAAAGTTTTGCCGTAGTAGTAGTAGAAAATTTATCCAAAAGTAATAATTTTAAAAAGAAATCTTCAAAAATAGCAATATATTATGTAATGGAGATATCGGTATAAGTTATCTATTAAGCTATAAGGACGAATAATAAGCAGACCCTTATTCTTATGGTTTCCCAATGTCTGTATGTCACTTCGTCCGTTTGTATGGAAACACTAATTTTATTTAGAGACAATTATTAATGACCACAGTGTTGAAATGTCATTGTTCTGTGTCCATAGAATATTTTGCCTTAAAACAGTCATGAAAAAATTGCTTTCTGTGTTCCAAATGATATGTGTTTATCAGTAAAATTCTGTAGATTTATAACTAAAATATTTTAAGATTTTTACGTCATAATTATAAACTTAAAACAGTTGTTCACAGTCCGTACAGCCTCCAGAAATAATAATAGTATAAAATAGTATATAACCAATATATAGCCAATAATGACTGCCCCAAATATCCGTATACCATACAGTACTGGTCGCAACCAGAGTCGAGACAACTTTATAATAACATAATTAGCGGGCCCTTACCGGAAATCGAACCCGAACTTCGACAGTCGCCTGTTCTACCACTGCAATGCGCCATTCGGTCCTCTACTCCACTATTAAATTAAGGCTACGTTTTGCACAAGGTAGAATGCAAGTGGTTTTGGGTCAAAATATTTTTACTGACTTACTCATAATATTTTTCCACCTATATTTGCAGACGGGTTTTCTTACAGCTTTTTGGTTTTGCAATTTTGCCCTGTGTCAATTTTGTTCAGCCTGATATTAAGTAACTAATCTAGTCTAATAAGTAACTTTGTAATTCGGCGAAAATGAAGATCCTTGTCCACATTGGTTGCCATAGTTTTTTGTGGCCGGGCGGCAGCTCTTCAGAGGCTTGGAGATATATCTCGAGGGCACAGATTTTGGAATCTGCTGAGGATCATAGTATAACTGAAATGTTAATTGATTTACAGGCGAAGTATATAGGCGAAGTATATATATAGATAGTCGTAAAAATATTATACCCACTGTAAAAAATCGTATCTGTACAAAAATACCCTGTACGTAGTAAATAAAATTAGCTCATCGTGTAGGAATGTAAAAAATTTAGAATGATTATGTCATATCTTTGAACGTATTTAAATTTATTGTTTCAGAGTGGCTATCGTCGGTTAGAGTAGGTTTACATATGATTTAGAGATAACATCTTGTCCAAAAAACTACACGTCGAAGGTGACTTTGAATTGGTTGCCTATTCAACATGGAAGAGTCCATATCACAGAATAAAGAACTAGTAGTCAAAAGTATTAGCTTATATATTGGTGTTGGCACTTGCAACTGTGTATTTTCTATCTCCACAAGATGGTTCACATCCACAGGCACCATATTTAAGTCAATATAAGCAAATATTGATACACAAAATTTAATTGTATGTCCTGAGTTACAATGTCACTTTATAAAGTTTATGCCGTGCAAACTCATTGTAACTCAGAAAAGGTAATAAAATGAAAGTACTTATAGCACATTAATCATACAGAAATATAAAACATTCCTTTTTGAACATTTTTTTTAGTTTGAATGGCATTAGGACGTAACAGACGTCACTAAGAATTTTTTGAAACTTTGACGCGCTCTTCTGTAAACTTACGACAAATGATTTACGAAGTTTTGCCTTGCAGGTGTCGCTATAATCATTGCAAGGTTGAATCTTGTATGGTAATTTACGATAGAGAACTTTTTAAGATTATTAGGAGAGATAAGTTTGTAAGAATTTGATTAATTTTGTTACAGTCCTGAGTACACTTTTTGACGTGAAAAAAACATAAGTAATAGTACAAACCTTATTTAGGTGAATTTGCTAATATGAATTATCATATTATCAATTTAGGTATATTATACAGAAAATACACAACATTTTAAAAATAGCTAGTCTATTAGTAGCTATTAATAAATAATTGTTTATTAACATTTTAGAAATCTCTTTTGCACGAAGAGGAAACAAAAAATATAAGCCTGTGCCTAGGTATGATGATACTCAAAAAAATAATATCTACAGATATTTTGTATTAGAAGGTATTGTCTAACATTCTTTATCATTTCAATAATCTTACACGAATATTGTTTTAAAACATTAATGAAAGTTCAAACTATACTATATATAACATTGAAGTTTTAGTTTAAAACTAAACAAAAACTTTCGTAAATGGTCTAATAATAATTATTAATTGCAGCCTAAGTAATTAGCTTAAGAATTTAAGAAAATCGAAAATAAATGTACATTTCATGAATATTTATGAATAAACAATGTCAACTTTGAGAACGTTGTTTGATTTTACGTCCTTTGGTCTATTCTTCGTAGATGAACAACAATATAAATATTAGTCTGGGATGGAACTTGGTATCTATAAAGCCACATTAGAAAAGTAATTTATAAGCTGGCTAGTAATAATTGAATTTAAGAAAAAAAAAATGCTTTCCGTTTTGCGCACTAGCGCCACGCACTCGTATTACAGAACTAATCTTAGTGTTCCAGTAAATGTATGGGCCGTTGCCTATCTGTACTATATGTATATAGTACTGAACTTGCATATCTATGAGTCAGTGTCAGCCAAACACATTTGCACGAATAAGTTTTTAGCAATACACCATCGCCTTCTAGATATTCTAGTGATATTCAGTGATTTTTTTACGTAAAAATATTATCTGTGGCGTTTATTGTTTTAGTTTAAGGCAGTCCCCTAGCGCCGCCATTAGATATTTTTTATTTACTGTTCGTAGAAAGTGTATTTCAAATATTTGATTGCACGAAATGTAAAACTTAAGTTAGTAAGTAGGTATTGTGTAACTTAAGTTATCTACATATAAGCTATTTTTCGCACGTTTTGTATAACTTAAATTTTGAACTTATACGAGTACATATTCATTCATACACTAGATTGCGGTCGCCATCAGGGGCTACAATTTACAAAAAACTCTAGCAACAAAGTTGCGCTTTTCATAAGAAACTTTTTCACTCATACCTACATACCTGTGTACCTATCTACTAGAGCAAACAAATTACTACAATGTAGGCACATCATTAGAACGGAATCCCAGTTCCTTCCTAATGACGTTATAGTACACTCCGTATAATGATTCATGTCCAATTTATGTCACCACTGTGTAACACACCAACTTTCATGGAAAACAATTATCCAAATTACATAAATAAGTTTACTTTAATAAAATTTACTTTACAATTGATAGTGTCTGTGTTCATTTGAACAATTTACTCGCAGCGTAGGTACTTACAGTCAGGCCATTGTCAAAAGTAAGTAAATAGTATTAAAAAAATGAATTTGCAACCAATACCCAGCTTGTGAGTTTGAAACAAGGCTAATCTGGACAGACTGTCTTTTTTTCTTTGATTTTTTTGATTGGATACCAATCTCTACCACGCACAACAACACGTGTCGAGAAAAATTTAAGAAAACAAAACCGGTAAATTGGCAGATGGCAGGTGACCTCGCATATTTGTCCACCAGTCTTCCGCAGTTAATCTGATCGAAAGCGTATAATGTAATAAGTCTTCTAAACACGATATGGTTTTTGGGACGGAATAAGTAGGTTTCGGATAAGCTTCTCTTTATACAATATTTTTATAATATTTCTGACCTTTATAAATTTATAACAGACTTCAAAAAAGGAGGAGGTTCTATGTTAGACGGGTATATTTTAAGAAAAGAAATATATCCTTACATCAAAAACTGGCTAGCATATGAACTTTAACCCAGCTTTTAGCCCCCTCATACGTCTCAGTTGTAATAATCTTTTAACAATATTTGTTTATATATACATTTTAAGCTCCCAACATCATAACCGTACGATGTTGATACAAACTTAAAACCAATTATTACCCTCTTAATCCGCTTGTGTCGTAAAAAACGTCGTGTGTTGTGACACAATTCTCTTGTATTTAACCTTATCACTAAATTTCATGACCCCAGCATAAAACAAATAAATGACTTTGATATAAACTTTTAACCCTCCTTTGACCCTTTTAATCCGTCCTAGCAGTAAAATGATTTTATGTGGATTTCTACACCCTAAAAGAAGTCTGCATGCTTTATTACCAGCTTCGTAAGTCAAGTCTTTTGAGATTTAATAAAGTATAAAATATTTCTACAGTGCCCAAAATATGTTTCCTGGAATATTTTAAGCCACTGTCAAAAAGGTTGTGCAGCCGCAAAATAACCGCTAACTGCATGCCAGACGATTCCAGATTTGTACTGTTCATAATTATTTCAAAGTACCTAAAGGAACTTCTCCAAACCGATAATCAGCTCTTGAGTCCTCCGTCGCGATCCATAGGTATTTACTAATATGAAAAGTTTCCAACAAAAAAAACAGAATACCTACATATAAACGCAGAATAGAAATAATATAATAGTGCCGTAAACAGTTTTTTACCTTAAGAGAATACGATTCGGAGCGCCTCTCAGCGTGCTTTTAAGGTTCATGGGCTAGACTAGGTTTTCTTCAAAAAAAGCAAAAAACAAGCGAATCATCTAGTTACCATTAATAGTTGGCTCAAAAATTTTAATCACATTTTTTTTAAAAACATCGTTTCAATAAATACCTATACATATCAACAGTGCAGCTGACTAACAACTACTCCTTTCCATCTTTCAGCTTCACAGCTGAAATCTAATGAAATGAAATCATATCCCAAACTGTCTTTCCTTATTTCATAAGTACCCTCTAATGCTTTTACTATCTCCTCTATACTTATTTTACTTTCATAGCAAGTGTAGTCAAGTACATCGTCTTTTTCAAACTAACTTTCAAAATACTCTTTCGGCACAGCAAACATTCATCTCCGTTTACAACATTACCAGTTCATCGGAATTATAGTCATTTATATAGTATAGCTCTGAAGTTCAGATTTTATTCGGGCTGCCCTTAATAGATTTAAGGTAAAACATATAGTAACTTGAAAATATATATATATATTAATTTGTACAAAAAGTGTGACAAGCACATCATTGCCTTATCTTTGAATAAATGAATCATCAGCCAAGTAAACAGCTTACGACCGCGACCGCATTCCTTCGATAGCACAGAACAAACATGCAACACACCGCGCACCAATGACAAATTTTACGCCATTACGATTTTGTATATCTGTCGGCAGATCACGAAATTACTAGGCAGATCGTAAAGTATGGAAACTAAAGGAACAGAAATCGCACTGTAGGTATAAGTCATGTATGTTAGGTTAAGTTCAGTTTCTTTTGTAAACGTAGATGCGGAGCGAGCGAAGCGAGCGGAGCGTTCCAGCCAAGCTTCATATAATAATCTGTTCAGTTATATGATAATTTCTATTCCATACTTAACGATCTGCCTAGGAATTTCGTGTTCTGCCGGATTTTACGATCGGCCGCCGACATATATCAATAGCCACTACAAAAGCCTTTAAATTTAGGTAACCTTTATCTGTGGTTTTCCTATTTGTATACATATACATTAAATATACATAAAAATGTATCGCCAGCGCAGGTGCTAGCACCGGGAACTGAAACACATCATGTAATAACATCTAAACTGTTCATGTAATGACTCGCACTTGAACAACGACATCGAGTTGTCATAAACACATCAATATACAAGTCTATCGCAGAGACCTTGTGATTTTAAAATTTTTACTAATCCAAAATCCAAATCCTATCTAAAATGGCATCTAACTGGCACAAAAACTGTGACGTCAGTCCTTTCATTCGGGCATATTTGCTTACCTAATAATGTTTAATTTCCCTTGCACTCCAAGCCATTTCAAACAATGCTTATTTTAGGCCCAGAGTTAAACAGTGCCTAAATGAACCAACATGAATGCGCCTATGCTAAATTTAATTAAGATAAATGCAAGATTCAGTACTGAAAATCCCATTTTCATTTTGTATGCAATAGCGTATGTTACAACTGCGCCTGCGTAATTATTGCCTCTGATATTTTTTTACATTTAACTAAATACAAGAGGACGGGTCGAGCATTTCAGATGGTGGCACCACTGGATATGCGTAGAAATTATTAACGCTTAAAAGTAATTGCAACAAAAACAATTTTTTTTAACACGAAAATAACATTTGAAATAAACATATACTTAAAATATAATCACACAAATTTACTCACGTAAATAACAAAAAAATATTGATACAAAATGTAAGTATAAATTTTTTTTTCTATTTTTCTTATAGATAGCGTAGTAACTAATAACTAGCTTTACTTAATATAGACTTTTTCTTAAAAGTCCTTAAATACAAATTTACTTACCTTGACAAAAAAAATAACTTAACGTCTTAATAACCAATTGAGATCTTAATAATTATCATTAGATATATATATGCTTATTATAAGTTAAAGTCAATGTCAGTCTTTAAATTAGTACGTAGAGTAGTCAGAGCCATCAGATTCACAGTTATGGCATGTATTACAGAAACCTACCTGTAGAGTACATTCTTTGTGAGCCCAAAACTAGCATGTTATGTATTGAAATCAACTTTCATTACTTCTGCTATTAGAATAAGCCTCCATACAGTCTATACAAAATTATTCTTCATTTTCTTCCTCTCCGTTTGCATTGTTTGTTTCTTTTTTTATTGTTTTATCTTTTTTGTTTTTAAGTGTCTTTCAATGATTTTTTTATTAAGTAAGTAACTAAGCATTTTTGCGAGTACGGGGTCAACGAAATGTATGTTATAACCATTGATTATAAGCATTGCTTTCGAAATACTGTTTAATATTCTCTGATAAAACACAGATATTTGAAAGTGAACGTAGTCATTGATCTTTTAGAGAACTAATTTACAAATTAGATATAAAACATCTTGTCCAGAAATTTATAATTGGACACTTTGAAAATTTCAAAAAATTTTCACCTAGAGCGTCCGAAAATTAAAAATGGTGTATACAATGCTATAGCAGCCGATAGAAACGCGCGCCATGACTAGCTCGACTGACATGAGTCAAACGCAATAGAGGCGCTACTACACGCACACATATGCAAATACATCGAACGGTGTTACGGTTATTCTCAATGTTTTAATTACCCCCTGTTAATTTTGGCTACCCTACTAAAGTTATCGTCGAAATAACATAAAGATACAAACCCTTCAGCCCAACCTCCACTTACTCGCTTCGCTCGCTTGGTCAATTTAATCTGATCGTAGCTATATCTACATACTTATAGTATAAAAATCCTCTGATTTCTAACATTTCCCAAACTTAAACTACGAAAGTTCTAGCATGAATAACAAACGTTATAATAAATAGCATAATATTTAACATCCACTGCCCTAGATTCTATCTCACTACCTATGACAAAGTACTTATCGCGCTCCACTATGATGAAAATTGACCCAACCAGTGATGTACTAAATAAAGATCGTTTGCGCCCCGGGCACATTTTGGCGCCAGATATTTCAACATTCAATTTATACTATCTTTCTGTTTGAATTTCGAAATTTCTTTTTCTCTTAGCACACTCGGGTACGTCTCATGAATAATAAGGTATTAAAAGGATAGTTGTTTACTAAGCAAAAAAGTTTGAGAAAGTAAACTTTGAATAAAATATCAGCATAGGCGTAGGACCTAGGTTTTCCTATTTTAGACTAACATGCATAAGTTCGCCTACGCCATGTCTCTTAAACTAGCGTTTAGGTCATGCATATGTTTTCTGAACAGTTATAATTTGTTTAATGTTCTATTAAAGTTTTATGACTTTAGAAAGTATATTATCGCTTATTGACTGACGTAACTATTTTCACTGACGTTTATATTAGACGTCATTGAACATCCGTAACAAACGCATTAGGTACGTACCTAACGTCTATATGCGTCATTATACGATTGTACGTAATTGATTCTGAACACATTGGTGTACATGGCGGGCTTAATGCTATATAGCATTTTCTACCAGCCAACCATAGGGCTAAACAGAGAAACTGTTGGCGGTGTAAATATTTAATTTAAATGTATTTTTAATAATAAAAAAAAATACATATACATAGATCCATAGAAAATATATTCAAATATAATACAACACAATACTTATAGATTCGATATAGATTGGGTTCGATTCCCGCACCGGACAATCATGTGTGTGTGTGTGTGTGTGTGTGTGTGTGTGTGTGTGTGTGTGTGTATGTGTGTATGTGTGTGTGTGTGTGTGTGTGTGCGTGTGTGTGTGTGTTTATTTTGATTCTGGGTGTTCCTATGTTAAAAAAAATAAAATAAAATGTTAATATATTTATGTGTTCTATCAGTTGTCTAGTATTCATTATTATTATTATTTTGTTATATACATATTAGTTCAGCAAAAAAGGCATGCGAATACGAAATAAAATGCATTATAATTAATAAATTGTCGTATTGTACCGTGGCAATAAACTTTATACTCATGCTTGATTTGACAAAACCGCTAAGAAAAAGGTGTTGCATAACAATTTTCCGTGGTTGATTGCGTAACAAGTGTGTACAATATTATGCTCGTATCGCAATCTTATTTTACAACAAAAGCGTTTCTTATACGTTGGTACTACTTCTAGTATTTTACTATTACTATACTATACAGTATTACTATACATATATACAGGGATTCGAACCTGTTTTTTGTAAACCCTCTCAATGTTAGTGGCCCGTGCGCTTGTTATTGCAGACTATCTGCATGTCTGTCTGTCACAAGATATACTTGAAAGACGTAATAATAAGTCAAGTCTTTCACAGATTTGAACAAATTACGTGTTTTTATATAAACTTCTATTTCGGGGGGTTAACACCACCCCCACCCCCCTCCTAGATACGCCTATGATTACTTTGCCCCGTTGACATATTACAACTCAGGGTTACTTATTGGGTCCACAGGGCTTAGCAATTTAAACGAGAAAATAATACTAAAAAAAATCCTTAGCTTTTTCATAAATTAATAAAACTAGAAGTTTGTCAGTTTTTAAATTAATTTGCTTAACATATTAGCCCTTTGAATCACCCACAAATCAGATTATTGGGATTCAAATAAATTTCATAGTTTATGTTAGTTTCTGTCACTCTCACCGGTGCAATCGAAAATAGACTTTAGGGCGACGAACCTAGGAATTATTACCCTACTTTATATATATATACGTACATACATATGTGCCCTTGCATATTATGTAGTAAGTAAATAAGGAAACTGACGACAATGGAATCAGAAACTATATAATATTAAAGCAATCTGCAAAATGTTGGTAAAGGAAATGTGGAGAATGTACTTAATGCCTACCTCTTTGGCAATAATTAAACAAAATTGACTATCCAACATCAAACTAAGCTGTAATTATGATTTTAATGACGAAGTAGACACCACATACCTAACAAAAGATACACTACCTATAATAAATAGTGGCCTATTGTGCAAACCGGCCCATAATGAATGATAGATGACCATCATTAAAATTCCGTTTCTTATCCTCACGACAATTTGTGAGTGTCAAAAGTGGTGGCGAGATGTCGAAAAGTAGAGGCAATGACGGCCGAAGGTATGCGAGGACGCAAGATGCGGCTGGCGTAAGGGGAGGGGCGCTCGGCACTCGGTATCTGAAGGTCGTCCGCATTCCGTGCGTCGCCGTCCGCGGCTACCGCGCTTACGTAGCGCCCCCCGCGCGCCGCTCCAGCGCCCCGTTGTGCGGCCCATGGACCGGTCCTGCCCGCCCGCCACAAACTAAACTATCGCGCATTTACTAAAACAAAAAACATGCTCATAGCCATCAAAGAATGAGGAGCATCAGAGGTACTGTTTGGGATGAAATAAAAGAATGTCTAGCTCATGATGACAGTTTTGAAAAATGACCGGGCTGAACACGGATTTCAACATTCCATTAGTTAATCCACCTACGTAATTTAATTAAAGTTGTAGGAAGGTACTTAAGCGTAGGCGATAAAGACATCTATCGTATGATTTAGGCAGACTTGTATAACTATTGTCATAATAGTTAGACTATTGCCTGGTAAGTATTGTTTTTTTTTTAATTCTGTTTTTTATCAAAAATCGCGTTTTTACAGAAAATACAAATACATAGGTGAATTTAGAAAGCAAAACCCTAATACAGATAATAATCTAGATAGATACAACATTGTATCCAAATCCTAAGAGCTGTTATAAATTAATTGTGATTGTTTTGTATCAATGTATATAAATTAATATTTTCATAGCAAAGATGCAGTTGAAAGATCACATACTTTTTTACCTACCTATATACTTTTTAATAAATTATGTCATAGTTGTACCTACATATCAGATATTGTACTATAACAGGAGCTCGTGGTCCAGTCGGATTTGTATTTATCGAAAAGGATAAGCGGAGTTAAGGAACGTCGAGCGCGGTTAGTACTACGCGGATGGGCACATTTGATAGTGGCACATTTTTCTGAGCATCTCCGCCACTCCGGGCTTCGGAGGGAACGTTAATTCGAAATTCAAATTCTTAAACAGATATGCTTAACCTTATCTCAGCTATCACGAGACGGTCATATTTTCGTGATTATCAAAATAAGTAAGTAAGTAAACAAACTGTTACAGTAGGTAAACATTTTGTAATAAGTAGGAGCGTAGTCAGTAATAACAATATTTTTTGGATTTGAGACTTTTTTAGGCCAATAAAAATTTTACATAACCTCACTTATAAAATATACGGCATGCATACTCAGGCAGGTTAAAAAAAATGTATTTTTTCCTACTTTGAAAACCTGTTAATTTGCGATAGCTTAAAGTTAACGAAGTGATGCAACTAAGTGCAACTTATAGAGACTAATGAAAAGAGACTGAAGATTATATTACAATTAACGATTTCAAGAAACACGTGGCTACAGTCCGAAATGTTGGAATAAGATTAAAATTTGCTTATTATGTTTTAGCTTTAATGGATTGTATAATATAATGAAATGACCCTTTATGATAGCAAGATCATAAAATGCTTGAGGCTCTATCTAAATAATAAAATATTATAAAATTACTAACATGACTATTGCTAAGATTTAAAAACAAGTATTAAATTACAGATGGAACTCTGTAAAGAAATAAAACCTACTAAAACATATAGAATGTCTTCTACATAACAGTTACTTTTAAGTACTACCAAGTGAATAATAAATAACGAGCACCAAAATAACAAATTACAAAGAAAACAAGCACGTTGGAATTAACGAGGACATATCGAAGTCCAATATGGATATGGCCATAGTAAAGCCTTTAATTGTATACGTTAGTTTTAGTTTATTTTTTTATATTGTTGTAGCGCATTATTAATTAGTCGTTTGTACTATTTCCGTCATTTTCGTCAAATTACAAAATCGCTTAAACACACGTTACCACTTGTTATTAAGATGATGCATACAATACATACAAAATGATTAAATATGTTTCTGATATTATTTCTCAATCAATAGTAATTTGCTGTTATAATAGTAATAATTGAACGTTTTTTATTTAATAAGATGGAAAGTGGTCATTTCTGCAATTATTAAACTCAATGCAATCTTCCTAAATTTTTCCAAATATCTGATTTTATATTTCAAAAATTGTAATATTTTGGAGGTTACAAATGGGCTTCAGAAAATAATATGTAATTTTCGAAAAAAATATTTCAAATTTAGACCATATATTCTCAGAATAAGATCTTTTTTGCACAATGTTAATAGAAAATTTAATTGCAGATCACTCTATTTTATGACAGAACATTAAATTCCTTTAAAAATCAAGGCATTGTTCTTGCCATATAGAAATATGTTTCAATGAATGAAAACTGGTAACAGAAGTTTCAAAACCAAAAATAGATTAAATATATAAGTCTGACTGATGCAAAAGGTGGCAAGTACGGTGTACCCCAAGGGAGTATTCTGGTCCCTTTATTGTTCTCATATATTATGTTAATGATTTACGCTAAACAATTATGCAATTTATTTATCTATTAATCGGGAATAACAGCCATACATATTGCTACATATAGAAAACGCATTTATAATATACTAAAATAAACTATCTGAGAAAAAATATTACCGAGGTTGACACTGTAAAATTCTTACGGATACCGGCGTGGGTTCATCAATAATTTTGTATTAGTACAAGAAACCTATATTTAATTATAATTTTATACAAAAACTGTAATAGTTACTTCTTTCATATTTGCAACACTAAATTATTTGAAAACTGTGGTATGTACAGATACAAATATGTCAAGTGGACCAGTTCCGAGGGCTCCGTACCTACCACCATTTACCTAATTTACAAACACAAACAAAACCAAAAGTGTGCCGCTAGTCGGTAACCCATCTAATTACTGACCAAGCCCGGCGTTGCTTAGCTTTCAATACCGTTCCCAACAAACAAATATGTTACTGTTTAGCTTAATAATAACTAGACGGGGCGGTGTCACGGTGATTTAAGATAGTAAATGGCTCGGGCCCGTCTCACACTTGGCCGGTTTTTATTATTTGTTGTTATACTTAAGAGCTTACACGCACTATAATCACTGCAAGATTATATGTGGTACTGTTTTTACGATATAGCAACTAGATTATAAGTTTGTACCCTGTACTGCAAAGCGCCGCGCCTGAATTCGAACGTAAATATTGTTATTAATTTAATAAGTTTTAGTATTCAGAATGTTATTATTTTATTTTTCTGTAATTTACATGGTTCATAAACTTCTATTTAATACCTGTTTGACACAAGTACCAACTTCATCTAAGTACCTTTTGATGGAATTTGTACTAAATTTTTACTTATCTGACTACATTTTAAGTTGGTCGACTCTTACTGATTAAGTTGGAAAGCCAACTTAGCTATGATAGTTTTTCTTTTCAGACATTAAGCTAGCAGTAGGGGGGGGGCACAAAAAAATTAAACCCACTTTAAGTGTAGGGGTCCCCTAAAAAAAAATTTTTTCCAATTTTATTTTACCACTTGGATGGCCTAGTTAATATGTTTGTATATCCATGCCAAATTACAACTTTCTAGTGCTAATAGTTTCTAAGCTAAGCCGTGGACAGACAGACGGCCGGACATGGCGAAACAATAAGGGAAGGAAAATTAAAAAAATTAAAAATAATTCCCATACAAAATATTTTGAGAATTGTATTAATAATATTATTTTTTCTTCGTTTATAAATTATAATTAATACAGGTCTTACTTGCTTTCACACTAATGTCACCTTTAGTAAAAATATAAATAAGCTTACAATAATTTTTGAATAACGTTTTGTGGATGAACGAGTTTATATGATATTGGTGTAGTAGAACTGTATATTTTGTTAACCTTATTTATATGCCTTTACTAAAACTATTACTAACTCGAGCAAAAGCCTCCCAATTTTTCTGCAATCAACTAGTGTCAATGGGACCAATGGGACTCTATTAGTAAGCCTACGTAGCCAGCTTCGTCTGGCTGTCACAGAGCCATATTTTTTTGATCATAACATCAAGTTCACAGAACACGTGTTACTATTATAATTTCCTCTATCATAGTAACAAAAAAATACAAGGGTCCCCTTACAAGAAACCTTGAAAGTTGTATTAATTCCATTTTATTACGTTTATGTTCCCGGTCCATCTCTAAGTTCAACAGATTTTTGCTAATGATGCTGTCACATCTTTGGTGGTACGAAAATCTTAGTGTCGCGAGTCCAGCATACATTTGACCGATTATTTTACCAAACTATGCAGTTGGAGCAATTCTAGCAGAAAATAGAATGAAATTTATTTAAGCTATTTTTGTCTTTAACTTTAAGACAAAAAAAAAGCTTTTTATGTATAAAACTACTAGGTAAGTTCGTGATAAGTAGCAGCAATAATAAGAAGAACACCACCAATTCTTGAATGCGTTAAACAAAATACTAGTGTAGTACTACAAAATAAAAGTCTAGTGTCAACATCCTGAAAAGCTGTTTTACATATGAGACATTGTATAAACTTATTTTAAAATCTCATTTGATACCTGAGTTTTTATAAATTTAACATTTATATAATCTGATCATCAAACGGGTAAAATGCTTTTTGATTTCTTTAACATCATGTTGAGCTGAGATTTGTGGCTATTACGATTACTTTTCTACTAATTTTTATTAAACATGGCAAAAGTTTTTGAGTTGTCAATAAAAACGCAAATTCAATTATATCTCGATTTCGTAAAACAGCGTTTAACAATTAGCAACACTAGTAAGCTAACAACACAAACAAAAGGTTAATTTCTGTTTTAGATATCGTTTTAGTATTTACTGATTTGATTTCTTGCCTCATATGATACGAAACTCTATCACGTTAAGCCATATTGAAAGCTATACATTACATAGGTAGGTACATTAAAATTCACAAGTACAGTCGTCCTCTTTGTATTATAATGTTAGAATATAAATGACATCTTCTTTCAGCGTTATGTTAGCAGATTTTATAGGTACTTTAATCTTCTTAGTTAAATTGTGTTTCGTATTCAATAATAATTTCTCTAATTTCTAATAATTCTTTATTTTTTTTAATATGTAATATAATCTACCTATGTAGGTAACTATCGCACTGCAAAGTAAACGTTAACAAGCATCAACTTTTTTGTAGGTAGGTAGGTAGTCATATGGATTTGTTCACAAAAAGAACACAAAAACACTGTAAATTTTATTTTAAATCAGCAAATAGCTTATAGCAGTAGTATTAGCAAAATGGGATCAATGGCCGCTAAATGGATTACGAATAGATAATTAAGTAGATTAATAAGTAGATAACAAATTTCAGAACATATTTATTTCTCCGTTAATTTGCAAATAATGCTCTTTTTTGTAATAAAATTCCTCAACCTGAAGTTTATATAGGCTTACTTTATATTTACACTTATCTAGGTTGAGATTTCTAAGCATATAAAAAACTATTTATTGTACACCTGGGCTGAGGCCGCTAAATATTTCTCATTTGATTACCTATACATCTGAGAATGTTTTTAATTTTATATGCACGAACCTGCCAAATAAACAGGTTTGACGAGTCAGATAGATATTTTGTTATTTTCAACGCCACCTGATACCTATCAAACTCTGACATTAGTTACGTTAGCGTGAGCTTTGTAACTATAGGTAGAAATACTCAGCACTTATATGGGCATTTGTAACAGAGCCAGTTTCTAAACACATTGTACAATGGATATTTAAATTATGCATTCAACAATGCAGGCATCAAGGCAGCAGGTAGTAAAGGAAGGTTGTTTTTATTTAAAAGAAAAAAAAGGTAAAGGAATGCACAGATGTTGCAGATCCGGACATTCCTTAGTTGCTCCCCGCTTCTTATACGGCGGGTTACAGGAAGGCATAATTATTGTATGAACGGATGTGAGGCAAATTCTACAAGCATGTACTAAGTAATAACTTTTTTAATGGTGGCTTTTGAGATCAAAATCTTGAAGGATAATGTGAAAGAAAGATATGATATAATACCTATTTATAAAAAGTGTAAACATAGAAACTGACATAATGGGTAAACCTACATTTTAAAATGTAAACTATTAAATACATTTAATGGTGCATAGATTTGATAGATACTGAATCGTAGTTGGGAGGACATATTTATTTTTTGCTACGTTACCTATCAAGTCCACATGAAGACAGCTAATTACCTACGCTAACACAGTAAAAGCTTACACGAGGTCAATCACATCAAATTGTTTATCAAATACTTAATACGTAGTTTTCTAATTTTCTAAAACATTTGTGTAGCAATGTTACAAAAATATAAAAACGTTAAGTAGGTAGTCTAGGAGTTTGACATTATAGGTACACTCAGTGGCACTTACTTTTACTAAGCGTAGGTAGTAATACTGTGATAATAGTACCTTTCATATAATGCCTCGTAGTCATACCCTTACAATTCATGAAATAAGGTTAAAACAAAGATTACATAAGTCATCTTTGGGTTAAAAGTATTTTTAAAGGGCATTTTAAGATGTGCTATTTCTGTGACGCCGAGCGTAGTTCAGTAAAAATTAGTGCCCGGGGCGCCAATAATTTTCTGCCCGCACTATTTTCTTATTTACTTGGGTACCGAAAATATAAAATCAAAATATATTGGGTAACTTCGGCTGTGTTTATTCATCTGTACGTCGTAATTTTCCTCAGAATCTTTTAATTACGACACAGGTAAAAAGAACTTACGCAGCTGCCCAATGTAAAGTGCCATATATTGTTGCAATAGCAAATTGAATCGTAGCTCTCAATTTCTTACTAAAAATTGAGAAGATTATCATGCTATTAAGAATTTTAATATAAAAATAATTTGCATTGTCGCCGAAGGTTTTTTAATTCAATATATAAAGTATATCCAAGTTGATTGAATTTGTATGTGGTTCTGTTTTTACGATAGAGCAAAAACAAGGGAAATGTGTTACTTGTATTTGGACCCTCTTTAAATTTTTCTTTTTCAACTTCTTATTATTTGTTAGATAATCCCCCCCATTAATAACACAATCCTAATATATGAAAATTTCAGGCTACCACCTATTTCGGTCTAAAAGATAGAGCCCCTTAATGGTCGTACAGACAGCGCAAGTTTAGTAATAAAGCTCTGTTGGGACCCTTTGGGAACGGAACCCTAAAAACGAAAAAACGTTTACATAGACAATACATCACGTGAACCAGTGACATAATCTATACGTCAACTATTATTAGGTTCTTATAATACATAGATAACATATGTTATCTATGTTATAATATAAGCTTTATATGGGTCATCCCATTTTACCCAGGTACTCGTACAGACCTATGTCACAGTATCGGAGGTCGCGGCCCCTTCCCCACTACACCGCCTCGATACACTTTTGTCGCCTGATATTTGCAAATATTACTTTCTTCAAAAATGACTTATACGTCTTACTTATAGAATTCTAAGTAACGTACTTGCGTACGTTGAGCTTAAGGATAAATATTTTTTTGTGCAGCTTACTGTAGTGGTATTGCTCTTTAAAATTGTATTTGGGGTTGCGGACTGGAGCTAGGGTGGTTTTCTAATGTACGTATGGGTTTTGCAGGGAATGCAACCTAGACATTTTTTTTTTGCTGGTTCCAAATTTAAATTATATTTTAACTCTTGTGTAAAAAGAGTCTTTCTACACTCTTATCGGTAAAGTTATTTTTCTTGTTGTTGCTCACTTTCTTGTATCTTGTAGTCGTGAGGTTGCATTTGTGAACATATGCGACAGTGGCCGGCGTGTGCCAAAATCCAATCGCAACTTTATGTCACGCTGATTAGATTAATAGTTAATTTTTCGGCCTTTTTAATCGGATTGCACGATTCATCGAAAATCATATAAATATACATGTGATTGTTGTGTAGGCAAGCGGCCAATTGAGTTGCGTGTTTGGTGCCGAAATGTGTGGGCGACTGACTTTTGCTTATTATGTTATGGTCCTCGCTAGAAACTTTGCTAGTTTTTAGTATTCACTGTGTTCTCATTATTTCGAGACGCTTCAGTCAGAGATTGAGCTGTATTTATAGAGTATAATTTGATATACCTGTCTACGGATTTTAATTGTGTGTTTTGTGTGTGTACAGGGCGCGTAAGAGTGGTGTCGAGATGCGACATGCGCGCTCTGTGTTCGGTTCGCGGGCCGGTGGGCGCGCAGGCTCGCGCGTGCGGCGCCGGCGCCAGGCTGCTGGCGCTGCGGGTGCCAGGCCGGCCGCAGCCGCTGCACTTCGTCGTCGAGGCCAAAAGCAAAGTCAAGGAACTCAAAGCGCTGGCCGCTGCACATGCTCAACTCCCCACCACAGATCTAGACGTCTTCGGATTAGCTGTTATGCAAAGTGAGCACCTCTTACCATTTATTTTTGAAGGTGACGCAGCCTCTCCTCTCTATCCTCCTCTCCTCTGTCCAGGGGCATAGTCTGCCCCTTGTAAAAATGGCCTAATACCGTAACGCCCTGACCCAGTGCGAATTGACATACAATGTCGAGCTAGTTGCTACTTGACTGTCAGGATTATCCAGCCACCGGCTTCTGACTTGGCTTAGAGACTGCTATCAAGAAACCAGCCAGGACCTACGATTTAACTTGTTCTCTGAAGCACCGAGGAGCTTAGAAAAATGCCACTAGGGAGTCCCATCGACCACGCCCGACGTTGCTTTACTTCGCATATAAATTCCGAGAGACAAATGTCCCGAGCGGCTTGACAAATTCTGACAGTCGAGTGGCCATTAGATCGATAACGTCCGCCAATCTGCACTAGACCGCAGCGAAACTTAACATATCCACTTTTTGCATTTACTTCGTCGGCACTAAACCAACATTATAAAGAAAATGAATTATTTTACACCATGAATACAAATTTATTAATATGGTCCAGACCACAGCGCCACCTAACGGGTCCAATTGTGAATCTAAACATCCAGGAACCCCCTCAAACACACACATGTCACATTTATCAAAATCAGTCCAACTGTTTTGGAGTTCAGTGTTCTTTAATATACGTACAAAAGAATATTATATTAGAAGATATAAAATATAAATAAATAGGACAGGCTAAGATCAGCTAATGATCACTCAAACACATACACATTTTTATCAAAATAGATCCAACCGTTTAAGAGTTCAGTGTTCTACTGGTACAAAAGAATATTATAAAATAAAGAGAACAGGCTAAGTAAGATCAGCTAATTACCACAGCACCTATTTAATATTAAGGATGCATCTTATTGATACTACTACGTTTATAGGCTGGCAACATAGTGATAACATTATTATGCGTCGGCAGAGTCACATTCCAGACCGTCGTGCAGGCATTCAGCCTATCTATGCAAACAAAACGTGTTGAGTAATCATGTTCTATATTTGTACATCACAATGTCATACCGTGTCGACTGTTATGGACAACGACGATTCTTTTTGAGACCTACAGGCATCATATCTATTGTTTCAATTCATCGTTCGTTTTTTTTCTCAAGAATTACGACATAGAATTAATATTTAATATGACAAAAATCGGAATATCAGTTTTTATGAAAATATTTGAAGTAGGCGTATTACCAGACCAGACAATTTAAATTACAACGCAAATTATAGTGCAACAACTTTTGTGACCCGGCGGTTGAAAATCAAAACTACAGTCGCCATATTGAAATAGTGTGAACTTACAACGACACTAGCGACCAAACACCCATGGTCGGAACGTCAGAAAAGTATGTAAAACTGTACCTATTTATAATATAACTTTTTTTCATGTTACAGATGGAGAGTTCATGTTTGTTGATTCCGACAGCAAATTATCAAAATACGCGCCAAAGAGCTGGAGATCGTCCCATACACACGTAAGTTGTTACTTATTTACTACAAGCGTTTGCACACAGGTCTGATCGCTTTATGCCATAGCACGGAAAGTTCAAAAAGTAGAGACTGCATCTATATTACCTTAGTACTAATTATATCTTAAACTTAAGAGGTATTGTATCAAGAGTACACAAAGTTTCAAAAACTATTGTTCTGGTTTATTTTTTTGTACTAGGTACTAAGGTGGCAAACTAGCTAAAGGTCAGCCTGATTTTAAGCGATCAACGTAGCCTATGGACACTTGAAACACTAGGGGCATTTCTCGCGCTTTGCCGACACTTTAAAAATCTAATTACTTCTTTCTTGAAGAACCCCTATACTGTAGTCCTTAAAGGAAGCCATGGTAGTGAGCTCATTACACGTCCTAAGCGTTCGCGGGAGGAAGTTTCTCTAAAACCACACTGTGCGTGATCATTTAGGTTCTAAGGTAGGAGATGAAATGAGTTCTGAAGAGATTCTATAAGGATGATCCCTATGCATCGACCACAAAAACCATTTACTTTGAAAATTAAAAACATATTTATGTTCAAATTTACTTCGGTATTTGAGACTTACGTACAACATTGAAGTACTAACACAATCATTATCAATATTTATGTGATAATTAAAAATCCACTTTAGAGAGAGATCTATGCTAATTTAATTTTATAATATGTAATTATTGGTGATCTACTGTAAAAAGAAAGCTATAATAATTACATGCTTGATTGCCTTTGAAAACTTGATTTCACAAATCAAGCTGTTTTGAATTGACAAGCAATTCCAGTTAAAAAGATTTGGAAATATTAGATGCCGTACATATCGATACTAGGGTATGGTTATGTTTTTTTAATCCGCACTAATATTATAAATGCGAAAGTAACTCTGTCTGTCTGTCTGTTACCTCTTCACGCTTAAACCGCTAAACCGATTTGGCTTGGAGAGAGTTCGAGTCCCGGGAAAGGACATGGGCTACTTGAAAACGTCAAGCGTGAGTCAGTTCTGTTTTTATAATTGTGCAGTTGCCGTTGAAATCCTACACCGATAACCAAATTCAGGGCGGGTGAAACCGCGGCCAAAAGCTAGAATGTTATAAAATGTGGTTTCAGAGGTGCCCGCGAACGTTTAGGTTTACGAAAAGATCCCTGCCGAGGTTTCTTCTAAGGACTACAGTATGAGAAATCAGTCTTGAAAGTGGGAACTCTCGATTGTGATAAAAAACTGATCATTGTCTTTCTCTATCCTTTTAACTATCCTCGTATAACAAATCAGGTCAACCCGTTGCTCCGTTGCGCCGTGAAGAATATTTTCACCGGTATTACACTCAGAAAAATATATTCTTGCGGTAACACTCTCGGTCAATCGGGAACTTCTAACTAACTCTTTGACAAAAAGTGCAACTGTTTGTTGCGCCTCTAATCAATAACAAATAAATTAACCAACCAACACAAAGATTTTAGCACAAATAGGCAAAATTAAATAATATGTTTTCAATTTAGTCAAGCTTTCTTTTATATACCTAAAATTCAATGAAGCAGTAGGTATTTATACACGTATGGCTAGTAAATTATTTGATCTAAGTAAATTATTATCTAAAACTTATTGGTATGTTTCAAATGCAGCATGTAGGAGCTACAGAGCACAGCAACACAATTTTAAAACGAAATGACTTGTTACCTACTGTATTACGGAATGATTTTGTAATAGGCATGACACCCACACACGATATGTGCCAATCTATTGAATGAACGGGTCTTTTATCCCTTCGGAGTTCGGACACTACACTCTATGGCAGATTACATCATCATACAATGATGTGAAAAAGTTGATTGCCTTTTATAAATATTAGTATCGGAAGGTCACAGTACTCTTTAAACTCATTTAAATAAATAAGTAGCAGGTCAATGTTTCCGATCGACTCTCCTTGTGCTGGATTGTAATACGTCGGCATGTGAATGTCAATTTATAAATGTCTTCATTACTTTTAAAAGTGTTAACAATTACCATATCCCATTTTGCTACGATTCAAGAAATAAATTGTTACATGGATTAACTAGTGTTAACATGATTTTTCTTTGTTTTCAGGGTCTCGGTGCAAACGGGAAGCCGCTCCTGGAACTGCACCTAGTTGTACAGTTCCATGTGGAGAGTCCACTTCTTCTGCAGGATGATGTCGGACGACATTTGTACTTTCAGCAACTTCGACACAACGTGTGTACAAGGGACGCATTACCCGCCGAATTACTACTTCTTCTCACTGGATTGGCGTTACAAGCCGAATTCGGTGACGCCGATACTTATGCGGACCGAGACTATTTCAAGGTCGAAAATTATGCACCTGCTTCTCTTACGGGAGATTGGGTTGCTGCTGCCATGCGCGCTTGTCACAGAGAACACAGGGGTCTGTCGAAATGTGATGCAGAAATTAGATTCATTCGTGAAGTATGTCTTTTGCCCGACACTATTAACTCTCATAGATACAGATTAAAACAATCTAAAACAGAGTTAGAACCGGGAACAGTATGGCTTCTTGTCACAGCTAAAGGAATCAAAATTTTGCCTGACAATGGACCTGTTTCTAATTTTATATGGAGTTCTATTGGAAAGCTTAGCTTTGACAGAAAGAAGTTTGAAATTAGAACCGAAGAAGGGAAAATTACCTTATATTCTACAAGCGACGAGAAATGTAAATATTTGTTTGCGTTGTGTAAAGAAACGCATCAATTTTCTATGAAGATTGCTCCAAAATTTACAGAAGTTTTAGCTCAAGAAGAAGAAGAACGTAAGAGCTGTTATGGATATTCTAAATCTTTAAATTTAATTGGGTACAATCAAAACAATAAAAGTGAACAAAGAATATCAGTCATTTCTTCGACAAGTTCGAATACAACATCAGGAATTGTAAGCGACAGAGTTCAGTCAGAAGATGAACTAGAAATAATGATAGACTCCCCTCCAGCACCTTCCACAGAAAGTTTAGCTTTTGCTCATTTATTGGATTGCACTAATTCATACTTTATTCGACACATTCCTAAAGAAGATCCACCGCTCAGTAAAACGTCCTCGCTACAGCTACCTAAATCAAAAATGCGCCCCACCAAGAGTACAGATGAAAGTGACAATATTGTTAGTGAAACAACCTCCGAAACAGGACAAAATGTAACGAGCCAATTAGATGAAACTACTACTTTACCCGATCATAGTACAACGGAAACTTCTTCAGATAGTCCAATATCTACCAAATTAAAATGCACAGGATCACAATGTTCATCTTCATGCAGCACAGTTATAATGACCAGAGCTGGACTAAGCACACTAAGCAGAGCATCTAATGCAAGTAGCTTGGAATTGGGCTACAGTCACACAGCTCAAAATTCTATGCTAAGTGATAACAGTACAGTAGGAATAGATATAGAATTCACTCAAGATACTGCATACTTATACGATGGCTTAGGACAACCAGTTACAGTGGCTGCGTCGAGTGAAACAAGCGGTGTGTACACCATGGGAAGTTCTGAACTTACCGCACGATCCAAACTGGATACACTTTCTGAAGGGACGCATTACAGCAATTCAAATTATGAACACTATAAATCATCAGAAGACCTTAACAGTGAGAATGATCTTGCGGACATAGATAGTGTTTCATCAATATTAAAAAGTAAATCTGAAAGATCTAGTCATTCCACAGCAACATTACGTTTACAAGAATCTCTAACTAATACAGACTGTATTGATGGCTCTACAAAGTTAGTCAGCAAAGAACACAGTGAAAATTTCAGAGAACGAACTAGTTCGAACGTGAGCACCATGTCCTTTCACGGAGATGGCAGTGATCCGACTGACAAAAAACATAATTTGCTCAGTGCTAGTGAATTAAGTGACCTAATAGTAGGCAGAGGGGTCTATCCAAAGAGTCAATCAGTGAGTGATACACTAGATTCAGTATCTGACTATGTCCGATTACCATTACCGTTTTCGGGTGATAGTTATTTGCAAGGTCATGAAGACACTGCTCCTTCTGACGATAACTATCCCAGCGATCCATTTTTTGATCGCCCTCCAACCCCTCCAACGAGAACTGACAGCCGCAAAGTGCACAATTTGACACTTACAAACATTTTGGATCTAAACACAGATATGAATGCTCCAATTGGTCCCAGATATCCAGATAAACCACCGCCTCCCTATGAGTACAATCATTTAACAGTTCCATCTTGTGCTACAATCCCAAATAAAGCACCCCCAGCATATCCTGGCACTTCATCAACGTTCGCTTTAAAGCAAAAAGAAAGAGGAGATAAAGAAGAAGTGGCAGCTAGAGTAGTGACTTCAAAACCTATGATTACGATTTTAAAGGCAGAAGCGGGAGAAGTTAACGTCTCTAGTGGAAGAACATTTGCAAGTCCAATGGTGCTGGAACATCGATTTCAGAAGTCAAAACGACATCAAGCGTCTAGTCGAAGAGCTGAAAGGTCAAAATTGGCCCAAGGTATAAATAATCTTTCTCCATCCAGAGAAATACCACCATTAATACCAGGAGTAGAACCTAACGTTCTTGTAGCCATGATGAAACTACCCCCTCCACCACCACCCCGCAGAACAAGATTACCACCACCACCTCCTGTTAGTCGTATGCCTCCTCCGCCTCCTCCACACAACCCCTTGTTCCATCAGCAATTATACAGCGACGTAGATTACGTTTACTACCCTCTCCAAGACCCAGCCATATCACAACAAAATTATCTGGATCACAAGGTAACAGAATCCCGTATGTCGAACATACATAAAAGTAACCTGCAATACAGAAGTACACCATTCCTATCGACTTCCATGTCTGGATCATCCATGTATGGATCTATACAGAATCTTTCAGACTCTTACATCCAAATGCCTGGTACCCGAGCTAGTTGGTATTCATTAACAAGCAGAACATTAAGTAATCATTCAGTAAATCTCGAGAGACCTCCGATGCCGTTACCTATACTGGAGATTCCCAACTTCTCGCGGGTGAAATCCAATGACAACATGTTGCACATAAGAGACCCGCCTCCATCGAGAACAAGAAGGATGCCGCCCCCACCTCCACCTCCATACGAACATAAGAAAAAACTCCCATCCCACTTAAGAGAATTTAAACCTATGAGCAGCGACACAAATACAAGTGATATGAGTGTTGTAAAATCTAAAGAATCCAATTGTGATTTAGACATTAAAACTCTTAGAGAGAAAAGCAAGAACTTAGACTTGCCTCTAATAGCAGCACTATGTAATGATCGATCGTTACTAAAACAAACTAAAGCTTTCAGTGCTTTAAAACCAAATAAACAATCAGGTAGTGAAAGTGAAAGTGAAAGAAAGAGTGTTAAGTCATTCCATAACACCACCGATAGTGTAGATATAAAGAATAAACAAGAATGTGTTAAAACGGCAGTGACAGGGTCTCAAAAAAAAATAATGATTAGGCATCCTACAGATAAGCTTCCAGCATTGCCCGATTCGGGAACCCACACCCCTAGAGCAATGTCGAACACATATGTAACGCATCCAAGTGTTAAAAATAAGAGAATTCAACCAAGCTCATGACGTTCGAAATTCAAAACCTATTCAGCTCGTCAAAACATTTGTTTTTAACTTGCTATTGTTTCGAATTGTTTTTCCATCCGAACAGAAGTATTACCACAGCTTAATAAGAACACACAGCTAGCTCTCTCGATACAAATTTACGAATTCCTGTTATTCGTACCAATAAGCGCTCGGAACTGCGCGAGCGTCTTAATGTAGTTATGAGTCGTGTGAGCTAGCTATGTGTTATTAAGCTATGGTATAACAGGTGACTTCTATTATTTTGCGAACTGAATAGTCCTTTTACTGATTTGTGAATCCTTCCAGTGCTATGAGCTATTTATCCACCGATCAAGATACGCCATATATAAGACTGACGGTTAAATATCCCTCACCTTTATCAGATTTTGCTTATTAAATTAGGAAATATCGAGTTTGAATTACTAGCTAAACTCGGTAAAACTTTTTTTTTTAATATTTATGTGTTGAATTCTGTTATTTGAAAATGAGAGATTTCTAACTTCTAACAGAATTAGCATTTACAAAATTACTCATATTTATTAGGAAATTATCTAAATTAAAACCAATAACAATATTAAAAAAAAAAACATAATGATATGACCCATTTAACAAAAAATTAAAAAGTACAATTAAGCAATTGTTGTTTGTTTTTGGATTTGATTTAGATCTATTTAATATAATTATTTAATTTTACGTCTGTAACTGAAGTCATTGTTTAGTCATAGAAAATTATAGAAATACTTAATTTCCACAACTATTTATTTTTCTTCACAAACAGTGTACATAGTAGATATAACATAGAGTTTTAGTGTTTAAGTACATACGTATTTAAGATTCCCGTACAAATTTATACTTTCATAAGAACACTTTTGCCTTTCTGTTTAACTACAGTTACCTTCATAGTTGAAAAGATATACATCCTTTAACTACCTCCTCATTAAGTTATTTATAGCATATTTCATAGCTACAGATTTTTTGTGAGATGGAATTTTAACCTCAAATTTGAGATGGTCCAAAACTGTTTAAACAATGAAAATTATAGTTATTAATAAGGATCGAAAATTCGGACGCCTATTAAGTTATTTTGAAAATAAACACAATAAAGGTTGCCCGGGTCTTTTTATAAGAAAAATAGTAGATACAAGTGAACGCAATAATAGTGGGCGAGGGTGCAATTTTGAATGCTGAGCGTAGCGGGGGTTTCAATATCAGTCGCCTCAGCTAAAAATACTTTGTGATCCAGTAATACACGATCCTCGCCTATAATAATACGAAATAAAAGTCGCTCTTAGATAAAACTATTCATATAAAATGGTAAGTAAAAGTAAATGAATGCCAATTTATATTGAAATTAAAGATAAAGACGCAGTTCGCACGTTTTTACATACAACAGGCGCGCCTCGCCCTTTTTCGGCCAGTACCTTTTCTTATACCATAGTAACACACAACAATCAAAGTAAGGAGTGGTGAGGATTAAATACAGACAAAGGTCAGACGGTACGGTAACTGCGGTACAGGGAACGACCCCAACTCGCCTCAGTATCATAGTGACGTCCATTACACACAGTATTTTTTATTAGAACTCAATCACACCTCATTACTGCCCGCTTCGAGAGCAGGAGTAAAGTGTGTCTTATTGACGATATAAGCATAGCGACGAACCAATCAACGTTTTCGAATAAAAGGGATTGAAATATAATTGTTTCCAAAAAGAATTTGCATTCAATTATAATTTTGTGGCAAGTCTAGTTAAAAAGAAATGTGCGGCCGAATTTCCGAAAACTAGTTAATAATCTGATTGATAATTTTAAAATAATATGTATACGAATATTGTTAGTAGTAAAAACACAATTATAATATTGTTAGTAGAATAAACAAAGCAGTTTTTTTTTATTTAACAGTAAATTTTAATATGTTTTTGTGAAAGCTGAGATTAAATCTGTCAGGGATTCTTTGAATTTTATCATTCCACATGTGTACAAATGTAAATAAAGATTATATAAGGATATTTTGTTTTTAATTAAACCACACTGTAAAACTTAATTGTTCTAAATAAAACTATTCAACCTTTGGTTTCAAATGGCACTAACATACATACAACTACAAAAGTAGATAAATGTTATGGTATGCTGTAAAGCGGAACACATCATAGGAACATCAAAACAATAAATTAGTATAAAAATTTGATCAGAGATTCAATAAATTGCTGACTTTTTTCTATTAATAATTAATTTTAAAAAAAATAATACGATTGAGTTTAACAAAAAAATATCCTTCTGCATTTATAGGAGTCATAGAGGATATTTATAATTTGTAATTAAAAAATATAGGTATACTTAAAAAATGTAAACAAACAACAAGATTCATGTTAACATTAAAAAAAACAACTACTACAAGCAATACTGAAAATTCTTATAAATGTAAGCAACTAAAGTTATTTAACTCGTAACTTTAATCTTAAGATCTATTGAAAAGATGCATAATAGTAACAAAAAATACCTAAGTATGCGCACGAACCAGTAAAAAGTATATTATATGCTTATCTAAGAACCAAAGTTACATAAAACATCTTTTATACAGTTACATCTCCAATTTCAAGAATATAGCAGAATTAGGAGGAAATGTTTTATGTAAGAACTCTGTAAAAAGTACATTATATGGTTGTCTAAGAAAAATTAAAGCTGTATAGGACATTTTTTATACAGTTTACTTCTCCAATTTTAAGATTAGAGCAGAATGAGGAGAAAAAGTAATTTGATCAAAATACAATACTTGGCCAACCAGAGAATTATTGGTACTTGCTACCACTATCCCACCATAAAACATTGAAGATAAATCTGTAGTTATAAAATATTTTCCAAAATTACCTACAAAAACACAAGTATTCCTTCGAGGGTACCATCTTTCTATTACCACTAAATTCTCATCTGTATTACGGATATCAGTATTTTTAAGATTGTTACCTTCTTTGTATATAGCCCTCAAATAAATGGTTGGTGTATTCACTCTAATCTGAATAAAACTTTGTATAATTTGCGAGAAATCAAATTTAGGTTCTAAAGTAGATTTTGAATTCCATGGCAAAATATTAGGTGCATTTTCATTTTTCTTTTTAGGAAAACTCATTGGTACTAAATTGTGAATATGCTGATGTTCAAAGTCTTGCTCCAAACTGTTAACAGGCAAACTGCCTAATCCTATTTCATCACCATAGAATATGCTAATTGTACCAGGTAGAACCAGTTCAAGTGCTATAAGAGATAGTATATTATCGGCATGTTTTTCAGATATCCTTTCGCTGTTAATACTTCCAATATTCCAATGTATCCAAGGGTAATACGGTTTAGACCAAAAATCTCCATTAATAACTTCGTTAATGTGATTTTTCAGGCCTGTAATACCTTTATCCAGGTTCAAATATACATCGATCAGATCAACTCTTGATAGCAAAACGTTGAGTGAATCACCTTTAGCCTTTTCATAAGCTTCATAACTTGCAATAAATATCTTTTCATTTCCTAAAAGACGCTTCCAAATCTGAAGGCTTTTGGCGAAATTCACATTTTCTACATACCTTTCTAGATTCTTTAAATAAAATCCATCAACGTTCTGGTCGTGTGCCCAGAAAGCTAGAGCTGTAGATGTTGGGTCTATCAAAGTATCATTGGCAAGCAAAACTGTGTCCGTAGAATTATAATCAGCACGCGTTACTTGAGTAACCAGTGATGTTACAGGTATATCAAGAATTAAATACATGTTTCTACTATGGACTGCTGCCACTAATTGTTGAAAGTCTTTTAAATTACCAAGACTGCTATGAATTTCCAATATTGAAGTAGTATTATAATAGTTTTCGGGATAATTATCAGCCTTAAATATATAATTAAGACGTATAGCAGAAGCTCCGAAATCTTGGATGTAGCCAAGTTTCCTAATAAGACCTTTAAAATCTCCTGTTTCATCATTATTGGAGTCTTCAAAGCTAGCAGGAAATACTTCATAAAACACTTTTCCTTGATACCAGGGTAAATCAGGGTTACATTCTTTGGGTATAGTTACAACCATGGCAATGATAGCTGCCACACAAGCAACTAATGCTGAAAGAACAATCCAAAGAAGTACCTTTCTAATGAGGCTCCAGTTCCAGTTGACGAAGTTTGGTAATTTTCTGTTACCAGCGCTCAAGTGTCCTTTTAATTTACAATCTTCAGCCTGTAAAAAGAAAATTGTAAGTCTGAAATTCAGTGTTATTGACTAATTTGGTCTTTTACAAAAGTGGATATTTTTATAAAAACGGATATAGCTTTCCAACACTAATTACTCAAAACATGTATAGCATGAATTCACAAATGTGAAAAACAAGAATTGACAAATATTTAGCACCTTATATCTCTAGCTTGATTACGTATTTTCGACTTTTATATGTTGAAGAAGCACTGACATCACAGCAAAATTTAATAAATTAAAATGTCCCGCGGCGTTTTCAATTCAAGAAGCTGCTTTGTTCACTCCACGGACATATCCGGCTTTCACAAAATACTCCTCATCTTGTTCTTGTTTTGTACGTTGAATCGCGGTTTTTTTTGTCTGTTTGTTTATACAGAATAGTACCTCCGCTATAAATCCGCTAAAAATAATTCAGAAGCACTCACGTACAGAAAAAAGTACACCATCCACATGTTAAGGAGTTTTTGTGAAGGTATAGCGCACGAACAACTTGCGTCTCCTAAAGATGCCTCGTGTTAAGGCGAAACACGTGTTGAGTTTTGTTAGCAATTTAGTGTTGTTATAGTAAAATTGGTATCGTCCACATAAGGAGGGAGGGAGGGAGGGGCATTCATACACATGAGGATGGTGTACAAACTTTTGTACACGATTTCTACTGTATTGTTTTTAGCGGATTCGCAAGGTAATAATATTTTATCATGAAAATATTTTTCTAAAAAGTGGGCTCAATGTTCAATTTCCTATACAAACGTAGTTCAACTACAATTATAGATCGAACCCGATATTGTATCAGTGTATATCTAGAGGCTTTTACGTTGAGACTGAGGCAAATTTCTTACGTAACAAAAAGATTGTGTATATTGGAACCTTTTTGCGAATAAACTAACCCGAACTGTGTACTTTTGAATTGTTTGTATTTGAATCTTGTCGTTTCCATGCATTTGTTACTTATTTCTTTTTATTTCAAATGATTTAAGTAATAGAAATGTGTAATTCCAGGTAAAACAAATTAAGATAGGGAGCGAGGCAATTAGGCAATATTTTGAACAGCGCAAGAGCCGTGTGGAAGGATCACACCTGTTACTTCCCTTTATTTCCGAAAATCATTAAAGATACTTGTAATATGCCCAACCCTGCTACAAGTATGCCGAATATGCCTTTTTTGTTAGCTTAATACAAAAGTATTTTTAGGGTTCCGTCCCCAAAGGGTAATTAGCGGAACCCTATTACTAAGACTCCGCTGTCCGTCCGTCCGTCCGTCCATCTGTCACCAGGCTCTATGTCATGAACCGCGATAGTTAGACAGTTGAAATTTTCACAGAAAGTGTATTTTTGTTGCCGCTATAACAACAAATACTAAAAAACAGAATAAAATAAATATTTAAGGCTTAAAACCACGAAGGTGGCGAATTCGGTTTGGAAGCTCGTAAAATAAAATATACGAATGAATAACAGTAAATAAGAATTCAATACTATCGAGATCAATTACATGTATCTACACCTAAAATTTATGATTTGAAAAATAAGTAATTTTAAATAATTTCAAAAAGTCAGTTCGGGAACGCGTCCAAAACAAAAACTTCAATCTTCAACTTACGTTAACAAATAGTAAAATCATACTTTTTATATTCTCAATGTTCATTAGAGTTTGTTTGTTTCCTAAACAATTATTATTCTTAGCCAAAATATAGAAAATAAAATAATTTTAAACACGGTATTTGTCAAAACTTTGTCCGAGAAATCAAACGTCATAGCCGTGAACGCAGCGTTAGGTAGTGAAAACTTTTATTCTTGGATGCGACTTGCGGCGCTAGTGTGCTTTAGTGGCGAGCAATAGTGTTGTGAGGCGGGCGTCATTTGTTTTGTGCGTAAATAAATAACAATTTAAGTGGTACTGTTATGTTCATGTATTTTTTACCGTACCTTTATTATACGTCATCACGGGAATGGGTACAATAGTAAATTATATTAAAATACATATTAGTTAATAAGTATTCTGTAAAACTATCATTGTTTATTTCACAATAACCTAGAAATAATATGTCTTAGATGGTGACCATCGGAATTATAGGCGCGAAATGTCAAAACGTCATTTCGGGAACAGTCATTAAGGGAACGTTTCCGGATTGACGTAGTGGTTTCTGACATGATTCGTTTATTGGTTAATTAATATTTAATAAATTTTTTTTTAAAATTCAAAGATCTGTTGTTCTCAGTAAAAATAGAACCAAACGAAGATGAGAAATAGAAGAAAACTAAAACAGTACTTAAAAAAAAATAGTTCAGCTTATATAAAATAAAGGGAAAAAGACAATGCAAGAAAGCGGAGGTTCTTAGACAAAATGACAGAGGAACAAAGAGAAGTAAAACGAGCTAAAGATAGGGAGTACGTACTACCAGTAAAAAAAAAGCTGAAAAAAAGGGTAAGAAAGCAGCAGATATGACAGAACGGGAGTTACGTAAGCAGAGAAAACAATAGAAAAATGTTTCAACGAAATATAGACACAAGAAAAAGATGTTAGAAAATGTAGTCAGTAATACTCCGCCGTCTTCAGATACGGAGCTAGTAGGGTCTCCTCAAAACTCGGTGAGAAGACAGCGTGAAAGATAAAGTGTGAAAAAAGACCGGGCAAAAGCATACAGAAAAATAAAAAAAACAACAATATAAAATATAAGAAATGAGACGTAAGATTGATGCGTTAAATAAAAAAATAAGCAGAAAGGAAAAGATAGAAAAGAAGAAGGACAATGAGCAGTTGACTCCCAATAGTAAAGTGAATAACTTAATCAAAGATAAACCAGTACCAGTACCTCGTGAACTACGCAAGCAACTGTTATTTGGTGAAGGATTATCTACACAATTGAAGACAAAATCAGCAACATTAAAGATAAACTCAAGAGAGCGAGAAATTTTTCAAAGATGCGTTAGTGGCACTGGTATCAGAAAGTACATATTGTTACACATGGCTAAGCTATTAATGCCCAAACAGAAAAATAATAAAACTATTCTGATGTCCGAAAAAAAAGTTCGCAAAGTAGTTTTGAAGCCAGATGTACGTCGAAAGGTCGGGGATTTATATCAAAAGGATGATGTTAGTAGGATGTGCCCACGAAAAAGGGACTTCGTAATTAAAAATGATGTCAAGTAACAAAAACAAGTACTTTTATCAACAACCATAGCTTTACGTCCTAAGGTATTTCAGCTAAAACCAAAAGATGTGTCTTATGTGACCTTGAACAAATTATAGAGATAACATCTACAGCGTCATTGAAAGTTGAAAGAATCGCAAGTTTCCATTTTAAGTTTAATGTTGATATATTTGAGAAATGTTAATTATTTTATTTTCTTGGGGCTATTTTTATTATTGAAAAAAAAAGAAAAATTAATTTTATTTTATTTTATGCGTTTGCATTACGTATATTCTTTATTTTATTGCGTTAGTTCAAAGTGCAATACTTAATTTGATTATTTTTCATGAGACTACTATTAAAGACTGATTAAAATTAAAGACGCTAGGCATAGTTAAAAATGGTTCAAAGTTGAGTTTGTGAAAATTTTTGTTTGTAAAAGTAAGTAAAGTATTAAGAAGAGTTTTGTAACCTGTTTTGTTTTTATTATTTTCGAATTCTATGTTGTTTGATTATAATATTATATCAATTATTTTTAAAGAAGATTAAAGAAATAACAAAAGTTAATTTTCGCATTAATGACTCAAAAATACTTTTACCTGTAAGAAAATTTCAACTGGATCATTCAGTAAACACATTAGTCATTCCGGGAACTCTACTTTTATTTGCCTTTATAATACTAATTTCACAAGATAAGAACATGTAAGTATGCACATACAAACAAAATAAAGTCATCTATATTTTGTTATATTTTGAATTTGGTGCTTGAAATTTGAAACTTTGCTACTTTTCTATTTTCAATTTGATGATTTTTATAAATATCCATCTCTATTCACCAAATTTCCATTTGCATTCAAAAAACTATGGAAGAATACTATTAAAAATAATATTATTTTATTGTTTTCTATAAACATTATATTTAAAAATAAATATTTAGTTACGTTCACGAAATGACGATTTTTGCAGTCGAGTTACCTTAAAATCGCTGTAATTTGAAAAATTGTGAATTCTGTGCGCGCTCCTTTTAAATATGTTAAGTTTAATAACAAACCAATCATTTATACTTCTTTTTTTGGCTATTGCTTTTAACATTTTATGCTCAAATTGCAAACCTGAAATTCACCACCTTCGTAGTTTTGAGCCTTAAGTGGCCTCCCATACAACAAACGTGATTTTTTTGCTCGATATTGATAACGGCAACAGCTTAAAATATTAAGAGAATATTATTATAAATAGTTATAAATTTATAAATTTAAGTAAAACGAATATTTAAGGGGGGGCTCTCATACAATAAACAGAGATTTTTTTGCCGTTTAGATAATGGTACGAAACTCTTCGTGCGCGAGTCCTTCTCGCACTTGGCCGATTTTTATTTTAATTACTTCGGCAACTTAATTATTTAACATGCAACATATTTTACCCTATATAATAATTCCAACAATAAAATCACACAGTCAGTAGTTCACGTGGAATTCGCTTTAGCTTTAACGCCACCTTAAGACAAGACTATTAAATAAAAAAGTTAGAGTTACCAAAATTTTATTGAAATAACTACATGCAACTTTATAACTGGACGAATTTTACCTGCCCCATAATTAGGTCACCATTCTTGCTTAGTGTTTGGTAATCCAACATGCTGATGTTGTTTATAAGCTGAGCTGACACAGGATCCTGAACCACAGAATTGGAGTCTCCTGAGGAGCTGGAATCTAAGATCACAAAAGTTTGCATAAAGGTCAGTCAAATGATGACTGGTATACTATGTAAAGTTTGTATGCAATGGCTACGCACCCACATCGTGATTAGGCATATTTCACCGATCATTAGTCCTTCGAGACCATCACCACAACACTGCTTCTGATACAGTGTACCTGAACTAACGTGGCTTTATATAGGTCCCACAAGTAGTTTTTCTTTGTGATCAGTATGTTTTATTTTACAATAAAGAACTTAAAAAAAAAGTTTAGAGTGATAAGTAGTAAATTAAATGACCAGGGACAGAATATCTGAACATAATCCTGTAGTATACATAGAAAACTAGATAAAGCCTATTTGCCTGAGCTGAAACCTAGAAGTTCACTTTCTTTTAAAAGAAAAAGCAAACCCTTAAGGCGGGATTGTAGCACTTCTAGCCATTTTTAAACATATGTGTCTATCAAAATATAATATGCAAAGTAATATAATTTATGACAAATTAAAATTGAACCCTTATTAAAGAAAACCCCAATGATTTGTTGTAATTCGATCGAGTTTTTTTTTTTTCAAAAATAAAACGATATTAATTTTTTTAAAACATCAAATGCGGAATTTGTTTCGCAATTAGAATTTGTCACACAATGATTTTAACCAAAAGATTAGGCCCAATATTTTTAAGCATCTGACAATGTTACTTGTTTCATTTTGATACAAAATTTTTCGAGAAAAAAAGAAAAACTGCTGAACAATTCGTGAATAACATTTTCCGGTCAGCTGTGTTTGCCGAGACGTCATAGGGTGAGTGCGTGTCGCTCAGTTCACTTTCCCGCTCAGCGCGTTGCACTTATTTCACACTTCTTACGTTGGGATTTTTTTTGTAAATATAGGTTAGTCGGACCACTTTATAACATAAATAGGTAGTGTAATTTTATGTATGATTTACTTTATTAAATTTGTTGTTATCTTACAGTACTGTAATCCAATAAAAGTAATTTAAGAAAGTTTACCTTACAGAAACCAAAAATGGGTTATCAACTTTAAAATATACGTATGAACTTTTAACTCATCAAATTATTCTATGAAAATGTAAATTAGATTATTAGTAAAATAATATATTTGACAGAACATTGTAATAATAGAGTTTTGCTACTGCTAAGTTGTATACTGTGACGCAAACTTATGGCTCAAAAGGTCATGAACTCACGCCACGGCTTCGAGTGCGCGGCTCTTGCGCATCGTGTCTGAATACGCGGAGGCTGGCAGCGATTATTACCTAGTACGCTCGGATAACCTGGCCTTAAAGGGAAAGGGAACAAATATTCCACTTTTACAGTCCCATATACAAACAAGGAACGTTTAGATTATCGCTATCTCTAGTAAAAATCCATACCGCAAATTACCTGTGTGAAAGAATTCATCACCGTGATTTGGAAGACCTTTATATTTCATCAAATAATAATGCAATTTTTTAAAATATTTAATTCACCTAACACATAATTAATGCTGAAATGAATCACTTAATTGACCGAATGAGTAACTAAGTTTTTAAGGAAGCAGAGCAAAGTCGGCAGAACAAATAATCAATAATTGAATAAAAAGGTCCTTTTTAATACTACTTAAATGGCCAAAGATAGATAGCAAACTACTAAAACACTATTATACTAAGTGCTAATTAAATTCCCTAATAGGGAATAAAAATAAAATTATAAAATTTATAATTAATGGAATTTATAATTATATTACTATCATCACGACAATTTGCTCCGAAGGAGCGGGCAGACATGATAGGAATAGATGCTCATAACATACACATTTCACTGATGGTATTCTGTGCCACAAACATGATAGATAGTATGTCTATCACCATACCAGGCACTAACCAGATTCGAGACAACTTTACAATTAACAGTACGTACGTGTATGTGAGTATATATTTGGATAGATATAGTGGACTTGGTTCCTGCATGACTGATTGGTAACAGGTTTACATCCGGGAGTTTCTTGTCACTTCTTCTCCCCTTAGGCTAGTTTCCGAAGTTATGGTAGTTTAAATGATGTGCATTTGTTGCCGGGCTGTTGAGTAGGGAATGGGCCACTTTCGGTGTGTGACGTCTGTTTGAATGTGTGTGCATATATGTATATGTGCGTATTTGTGTGTAGCACCCGCTCGTGTTCGGTGCCGCTATCGGGCGGCCGAACGAGGATTGAATCAGATAGGACCCATAAGTTAATTTACATATAGTATATATATATATATATATATATGTATATTTATATATATGTATTAATATATGTCTGTTTGTGTTTATATGAATATGTGTATATATGTGTATTTTATATTATCTTTAATATTTATATGAATACCTATTTATTTATTCATATATTTGTAAAATGTAAATATGTATATATGTACGTCTGCTGTGAAATATAATATGTTATATGAATATAGTACAATCGAAGTTTTATTGGAGTTGCTTGAGTGTGTCATGCTCTCTCAAAGTGTCTCTGCGGTGGTGGCATGTGCGTCGGGTCGTTACGTTTCCTAAAACATGGTTGAGCGAAGCGATATGGCTGATTAATGTGTCATACTTGTGAACGGGTGCCGCCTGCGGAGGCTGGTCTGCTCTTGCAAACTTCTTGCAAACTCTTTTGTATTCTTAGTACCTATATATTTATATGTATATGTACGCCTGCTCTGTAATATCATATGTTAAATGAATATTTTTTTTCTCGGGAGTTACTTTAAATCCCCTCATAGATTAATTGAAGACTTTTAACGTATCACATAGTGATAAAACAATATACCTACAATATAACAATAACCCCCCTATGAAAAACAATAGGCAATTAAAATAGTACCTAAATTTTGATTTTTTTTGAAATCAAACTATTTATTTGTAAATCTTGTTTATTAAGTGTTTCAATACAAAAAATGTATTTATTAGTTGATACACTATAATTATGTTTCGTTTGTGATTTTATAAAGATTTCTTATTGGATGCATGCAATAAAACAGTATTGTAATTAGTTTGTAAAGCTAGTTGTAGTTAGTCGAAAGTGTTCTTAATAACCCATTTGAATAAAAGATTTTGATTTTTTTGATTTTGAACAAATTGCAACAATATTGGTTACCCCTAACCGGAAATCAAATCCAGAACCTTATGGCAGTCGCACATTCTACCACTGCACCACCCGGTTCTGGTAATTTAAGTTTAGAGTTGTCCTTTTTAGAGTTTTTTAGTAATTTACTAGTAGTTAAAATACATATTTTACTTTAGTTCAGCATTGGTTTTTTTAGTAATAAAACTTTTTGTTTTGTTTTTGATAGTGTTAAGGATTTGTTATAAATCCAAATATAATGGATTATGAGCAGGGCCACTGAGATTTTCCAAAAATCCATCACTTTAATGACGACTTTGACTGTTTGCATAGAATCAATTCTTTCAAATTTTCGCGCCCGAAGAGCAACGGCCAATGAGAACGCGCTATTGGTTTGTGGAGCTGCGTGCGCCGAAATAAAGTCGTGCACATGGATACCCCCGGGCCCTGATTGACATTCAGTAAAATTTAATTTATTGCCTAAACCTCATAATGGATGTATTTAAGAACTACAGCAAAAATATGACAAAAAATTAGATTTTTAATCTGAAGAGTTGGCAACCTACAAGTAATGTCCCTGGTGTTGCAAGTGTCCATAGGCTAACTGTGACCACTTCACATCAGGCGAGTAAACTTGTTTGCCATCTTGGCAGTAAAAAAAAAGGTATTTTTCTATTAATAAAACAACATCCATTGTAAAAAATGTGTGCTGTGATATTTTTACTTCAAATACTGTGGTATTTAAAGTGACAATGTAAGGTAAGGTAGTTAAAAAATAACAAAATAATATATTTATGTAAAGGATGGAGTGGTAAAAGTATTAATATGTAATTCAGATAAATAGGCTTATGTTTATAATCTCCTATCAAAGAATTGTTGTTTCTTAAAATTTATTTTGCATCTGTTACCACTTTTTAGGCAACAGTACATAGGACTGACCCTTGACTATCCTAATCCTAATATATTCATATATTCATAATCCTAATTCCAGTTGGACTGCAGTTTTAATCATCTCATATAAAAACTAATAGTCTTACTTACATTACAATCGCATAAGGTGATAAGCAATCTTAATAATACCATTTGATTTCTAAATATGACTATTATAATTGATGCCAAATTACAGCCAAAAATAGCCCATATAGCATTTTTTTTTAAATATTTTGAGATGTCTTCTGAGTTTGTACATAATTGAGATGGAAATCAAAGACTATTCTATTATAGCTTACTGATTATTTAGATAAAGTAATATGGTATCTGCTGAAAAAAAAGTTTAGTCGTACTATTTTTAAGTCAATAATTATAAAATAAGACGAAACTAAGTTTTGAATACCCTTATTTTATGTATCTCTCATATTGACTTAGGTACTTAGTTTTTAGTTCAGTTAATTAAGGGTAACACAAAAAAAAAATACAGATGTTAAAACGTATGATGACCATCATATAAAACACAAATTATTATTTATTAGGTACCATTTTAATTTTAATTAAATTGTGTGTCTTACGGTTTCGGCCAGGAGTACAATTCCATAGACTGCCAAGATTTTTAAAATTTATTTTATGGCATCATTACTCATCAGTTTTTTGCAATGTCACTGTTATAGGATTCGTGTCGGAACTTGCTTAGTGGTACAGTGCAAACTTGCCCCAAAAATCTTATTTTCTTTGAAAGTGGACAAGTTATTGTTAAAATACTACTAATAAGATTAATTTCCAAAGAATGCTAAATCGTTTTAAAACAGCATTCTTAAAATTATTTTTGATTTTGCCCCATTTTGTAACCAGGACCAATTTCTACAGAAATGCCCATATCTGAAGACTGAAGGGGACAGTGCTGGATCCCAAGTCAGATAATGGTTAAAATTTAGTATACTACCCTATGAATTCTAACAGGAGGTGCCCCGCTGAGGAAACTTATATTTTTTAACATATTCAAATTTGAAAATTTTGAGGTTATGTGCCCAAAAATGTTTACAGCAACTAATTTAGTTGCTCACCTGTGTAAAAACTATTTTTACAGGCAACCTAGCATATCCTTCTTGCTACCTAACTTGGTTTTGTGCTCAAAATTATCTACTCAAATGTTTACGTGGTTCAAACACAGTTGAAAAAGACAACCTAACAATCGCCTCAACAGAGAGGGGGAGGGAAGGTGGGTTTCATAAAAGACAACCTGAAGCTTCTGTCTTTAGTCTGTTGCCACCGGATAGATTATGTTAACAAACTTCACTTCTGCCTTATCTCTGGCGCTGCGGGAATAGCAGCCCCTCCAGCCCTATGTTACAAAGGCACAGGTATTCACACTCCTTTCTGCAGCTTCGGCTTGTTAGCCTAGCCTCAGCCGCTACAAGTCGCGCAGTCCCTGCACCTTTATTAAAGTGGTTGGGGGCTGCTCTTCCTTTGCACCTCAAGGCTCTAAAAAACACTATTAGGGCAGATCAAGACCATAGCGTGTCGGGGATGACAGAGTCAGTTTCTAATTCAAGTTTTATTTCCAAAAATCTTAGATTTTTCACTACTGTTGAATTTGTTCTCAAAATTGTCTTTGGTGATTTAACTCTTAACTGTGAGGTGAACAGACAATGACTAAATGACAAATAAAACACAAACTTTTTTTATTGCATCCATAGACCCAACTCAGGTAACACTGAGAGCAGGATAGCAAACACATTTTTCCATCGTACAGAAAGAGACAGCATGAAGCTAATCTAGTTAAGCAATTAATATCAAAAATTCATATATCATTATTCATAATTCATAAAAGTATTAATTTCCTCAAGCTGAAACTTTCCAGTTAAACTACCAATAAATAGACCTTTCTACAAAAAAAAAACATAAGCCGCGAGAGCGTGGGGTAGTATACTAAATTTAAGACTTTTTTCACGATTTTCAAAAATTCATAACTCAAATAAATAAAAAAAGTAATAATAATATAGTAATACAAAAAGTATTAATTTCCGTGAACTGAAATTTCAGATTTGAGGTCTTATCTACCATAAAAGTTTGAACGACCTAGCAAGGAGGCCTCTATCTAAAGCTGAGCCCCATTTCTATATAATCTTAATTACTTAGGTACATTAAAAAGGTAGTAAAATTGTCCGCTGAGACATACCAAGAGTTTGTAAATTAGACTCATTTGACATAGATATAAAATTTCCATCACTTGTGTCTTCTGAGAGGGGATGCTTGAAATCTAGTGGTGTCGGGCTGGGTGTCGTAGGCAAGAGTAGGCACGTCGAAGATTTGACACCTCTCAAGTAGTCAAGGGTCTCAAGGTCTGTAACGCCATTACTGATATTACTTGTTTCAGGTATCTCATTCATGGTGATCAATATATTATAATGACTTTCCCAATCAATCACTCATCTTAACTTAATTTATTAGGTAGCAGACATTAACATGTTTTTAATAAATCAGCTGCTCGCCCACAGATTACGAGAGTTTTAGCACAGATTAAAGAGAGATATTATTAAGTGGATGTCACTGGAGAGCGCAGTATGAATATTTTTTTGAATTCAAACTTAATTTTTTGACCTTGAAATCGGGTGACCATGAGGAAATTACGATAGAGACATTTTTTTCACGTTTTTTGAAAACTTTAGTAGGTACATAGTTTTTCTATATTTTTAGGGTTTTGTACCATAAAAAGAAAAACAGATTATCTGTCTGTCCGTCCGTCTGTCAAAAAGTAGGGAGAGGCAAAGATGAAATTTTTCAACTATTGAAATCATTCAAAAATAAATTATTTTGTGTTGGAAAATTTCAAATTTGATGTGAAGAATATTCAAGTACCAATTTTATTTTTAATCATTGCTCAAAAAATTGCTCGTATAATACGTCCATTAGGTTTTAATGAGTATTTTGTTATTTCTTTGTCATTTATAAATAGAAAACTGTAGTTTTATAAGATCTGACTCATCACAAATTATATATTAACATTTGATGTATCCTTATTGTGTAAATATCAAATAATAGATATTAAGGAAATAATAAACAAATTAAAATGTACTCAATAATTACTCAAAATAACAATGTATTGTATTCCTTTATTATATATATTTAAATATATATATAACATTTGACACAGTCGTTTAGCTAGCTGCTAAATATGATAATAATATTGAAGCAATATTAGATTCAGACTAAATGTCAGGCTAAAGTGCCAGTCTTATTGAATAATAATTAAAAACATAGTAATTGTATTTTGTTCACATAAGTTGATGTGAACAAAATCAACGCATAACTCTCTAAAAAAAAGTCATATTTTTCTGCAAAATTATTTATTTTATTAAGTCAGCATACATAACACTAAGAAGAACTGATTTTTTTTTATCAATACTGATTTTTTTAATTAGGTAGACTATCTGTAAATAAATATTGCGCATCTAATTTATTGCCTTTTAATTTTAAGCATAAATTTACTTGAATGATAATTCAAGATCAGTTTGGCCTAGGCCAAGCTAACTAGTTTAGCCTAAAGTTTTGAGCCCAAACTAGATTGTTCTAGTATATCATGACACGCTAAGTATGAACCCGTCTGACCTAGGACAAACTAAATTGGCCTGAAATCTGGTTTGGCCGGTAAATTATGGCCTAAATCACCCTCGATGTGAGTAGGCCGTAGGGCCGAATCCCAAACAGTAGGGACGTATGAGGCTGATAAGGAGCATATATTACCTTTAGTTGGATTATAAAAATAAAAATTAAACCAGCAAGTACCCACCTAGTTAGTGAAATTTAATTGTAAAAATCAAGATGATATTTGATATCTTTACTTCCTCGCAGCCTAGTTGGTAGTGTGGTCAGCTGCTGTGCAGAGGGTGTGGTTGCGATTCCCGCACTGGACAAACATTTATGTCATAAAATCAACATTTGTGTTTGTCTTGAGTCTGGGTGTATTTATGTATGGTATGTTTATATTGACAAAAAAAAATATATTTATGTATTTGTATTCGTTGTCCGGTTCCCATAACACAAGCTTTGCTTACTTTGGGACCCGACGGCGCTGTGTGTAATGTCCAAAAATATTTATAAAAAAAACAAACTTGATCATACTCAAATATTGTCAAGAAAAATCGAAAATTCAATTGAAGTTTAGTGTTCTTTTGGCCTTACATTGGTACTTCAAATTAAAATATGACCCTTATAATGGGCAAAACCCTGGCTGTGTTCAAAAATGAGTAACCTGAGTTAAAAATGACGTCATTGGGTTCCTAACTCTACCCTAAAGTTTATTTGAACGGCTAACCGAGTTGCATATGTCAAGTTAAATCAATGTTTCTTCTGTTAGGAATTTCGCTCTTGTAGGGCCATTTTTTAATTTGAAATACCTGTGTAAGGCCTAGGGAACACTAAAATTCAAATAAAGTTTTAGGCTATTTTTTTGACTTTGAGAGACAACAAACTAATAAATTCCTTCCCTTTTTTTAATTAGCGAATTAAGTTTTCATAAACTAGGTGGGAACTTGGTGAATTCTTTTGTTTTAATTATATATGTATTCTAATAAAACCTTCTATTATTATTAAGTATATTATTATACTATTTATTTATCAGTATGTTTACCCTTTTGTAGTTGTAACATTGTGTTTCCATTCTAAACACTGGAAAAACTTTATTTTAGTGTTAGATTTTATTTTGACAACATCAATATTTTAACGCTATTTAAAGGCATTTAGGGTGATTTACTAAAGATTCTAAGAAAAAACGAAAATCTAGTAATGGAGTGGAAATGCTTAAAAATCTTTTATTATTTAAAAAACTCCCAATACACAAGTCGGATAAATACTAAAATACAAAAACTGACAACAAAATAATTTACTAATTTTCTTAATTCGGAACTCCGACGAACCCGTGTCAAGTACGGTTCACTTGAGTCAACCCTAGGGTAACAACTCTACGCGTTTTTGAACGGATTCGGTTGGAACTCAGTTAGTTTTTGAGCGGCCCCCAGGGTTGCGTTCAAAAACGAGTAACTTAAGTTAAAAATGACGTGATCGGGTTCGTAACTCTACCCTAAAGTTTTTGAACGGTTAACCGAGTTGCATTCGTCAAGTTAAATCAATGTTTCCACTCTTAGGAATTTTGCCCATTTAAGGGCCATATTTTAATTTGAAGTACCAATGTAGGGCCAAGAAAACACTCAACTTAAATTGAAATTTTAGTTTTTTCTTGACAGTATTTGAGTATGAACAAGATATCATAAATCATCTTAATTTTTTCAATAAGGTTTTTACCAACTAGTAAGTACCTAGCTGGCTGGTTTAATTTTTTAATTTTTATTAATCTTATTGTTATTTATCTATTCATTTTATTAATCATTTACAACATTGTTTTCGTTTTTGGAGTGGTAGCATTGATTGCTCGCTCTATTTTTAAGCGCTCTTAATTCAAAAAAAAAAATTTAAAATAAATAGTTTTTGTTTCTAAACAACTTAACTTTACGTTCTGAATTTTGAAGAATTTAGGACGATTTACTGAAGAATCTAAAGAAAAACTAAGACTTAATAGTGCAGTGAAAACATTAAAAAAAAAACAATTTTTCAAGTTTAAAACCCTCCGAATACAAGTTATTAAAACTTATTATAGAACAAAAATTTCTACTAATACAATAATTAAAATTATCTTAATTCTGAAACATTGTTTTGACCTTTTTTATCAAATATGGCCGTCAACTCCGTCGAACCCGCTTCGAGTACGGTTCACTTGAGCTGACACTAGGGTTACAACTCTACGCATTTTTGAACGGCATCGAGTTGGAACTCAGTGACTTTTTGAACGGGTGGAGTCATAACTCTACTCGACTCAGTCGGTTTTTGAACGGCCCCTGGTAAAGTTGAAAAATTGGACGAGATTTGACAGTTAATTGTTTACACTGACAGGAGTAAATTTCAACCTTCTCTATGGCAGTATAAAAAATTCAACTTGAAATCCCAAAACCACTTTTTTAACTTCCTCGTTGCGATTTAGAACACACCTAAATACGTGAATACATTTTATTTTTTGATTGTTTATATTTTTGTTTAGAATTAAATATGATAAAAAATAAATTTATCAATATAACCAATGTTTCATTGAAAAATTTGCACAAGAGAAAGTCTTCTAACAAGCCCATATATAAGAAAGATGTCGATTATCAATATATCGTCAGAAGTAAAGTCCCGACAATGCACTTTCAAAAGTCATTGCCTCGGCTGCCTGTACCAGAACTGAATAAAACTGGAGAACGGTATTTGAATGCTTTAAGACCTTTATTGACATTAAAGCAACTAGAAGAAGCTGAACGGAGAACCAACAAGTTTATAACTGAAGATGGAAAAATATTGCAAGATAAACTTGTTGCTAAAGACAAGGCTAATAAACATACGAGTTACATATCAGATTATTGGTTTGATCTGTACTTGAGGGACCGAAACGCACTTCCTATAAATTATAACCCTTTGCTAGTATTTCAAAATGACACTAGACCAGATTACAATAATCAGCTAATAAGAGCTACTAACTTGTTGATCAGTGCTGCTAGATTTATGCTATCATTAAGAGCACAAATTCTAGAACCTGAAGTATTTCATCTGAATCCTAAAAAAAGTAATACACCACTTTTCAGAACGGTTACAGGTTTCCTTCCTGAAACAGTTTCATGGTATGGAATTGTTTTAACATTTTATTAAGTCATGTTTAATTTTCCCTTGAACCCTTACAGTTGCAGACTCTGACTGTGAGCTATTAAAATAAGATTAAGTAAATTGAAACACCATTTTCTGATCTGAGTACATTTTAAGTAACTGCAACATATCTTATTTGACTTGCGTTTAAACCTATAAAGGTATTTGGATAAGTAGAATGCTAAATTAATCTTTTTTTGCTCCCATACCCAGAGTTTTGCTAATGGGACCTTATTACTAAGGTAGTCTGGCTGTTCATCTGTCCATCTTAGATCTGTTTGAAGATTCAATCTCATTTATTTTGTAAATCTTGTTCCTACCAGTGTAGGGCAAGGCTTTTAACAGAGCAGATAATAGTTCCTGCATGACTTTTTTTTTTTTACCACTAAGGTGGCCAAAAAGCACACGGTCTGCCTGATGATGATGTGACTTACAACACTCCAAGTTTGCTATACCTACTGAAGAGGTTTTGCAAAGTTATTAATTGATACTTAGTTTGTGTGCATGTGAACTGATTTGTGGCATAGCGTAGATATTTCTCGAATTCCCGATTTCGACCTCACACTTGTAAACCTTTGTGTCTAAAACATGACCATATTTGGCCAGAATTTTTACAATGGAAACAAACAATTACCTTCTTGCATCAACTTTACACTGACCTCTATATATATACACACTGGACAGGCTATAAACATTATAATGAGTAAAAATTTTGTTTTAGCCATTTAGGTGCTGATAACTATAGTAGAGATTGTTGTAAGCCTCCATGATAATATTGAATCTAAATGTGGGTACATACTAACTATTGGACACTCTGTAGAACACTAAGACCACCAAAGTTCCTGTGAAAGTATTCTATGTCACTCCCCCCTTATCCTATCTTTATGCATGCCTATCATGTCATACCGTGAATGTAGCACCATTGCTGTGTCGAAGAAGCACAAAATAAATAACAAAGAAATTCACTAAATATTTTAAAAACCAACTAAAAATCTGTTCTAGGTATGGTGCATATTTATTTAAAGCATTTCCTCTAGATATGAGCCAATTTTCTGGTTTATTTGGAGCAACCCGTATTCCCCTTCCTGTAAAAGATAAAATATTTAGAGACCCTACAAGCAAGCATGTTGTTGTTCAAAGGAAAGGAAACTTTTTTGTTTTTGATGTGCTGGATGCTGATGGTAAAACTTAAAAAATATTATATTTTAACTTAAGCTTTTATCTGTTGCTAAGGCTTTAAACACAGTTCATGTGTTTACTATACAATAAAATTTACAATAAGGTAGTTACTCTGTACTAATGGCTACACTGCACCCCTGCCTTGGTTTTGCTAAGCTCTATTTTTGTCTCGAAATTTGTTTAAAAAATATATAGAATTGGAAAACATAAATGAATTATTTACGCATACATTTAATTGATATTTAATATTATGGAATGGAAGGTACCTACATAGTATAGAGTAGGTCCTTAAAAAAAAGTATGACAATCCGAAGTTGAGCCATGTACACAGTAAATTGTAATTGCAGCCTTTTTGTACCACTATGGTGGTAAAAAACGGGCCCCCCTACAAATTTTGAACCACAGTCTCAATTTATTATTTTGTTTGGAGTTAAACTTCTAGACCATGGCTGTATTTAATCAAATTCACTTACATTTTACTTGTTACTGGTGGCACTTTTGTAATAGCCAGGTTGAATTAAACTAACTTGTATTAATGAAACTTATTTAATATTTTTAAGGTTATTTGCTGTCACCTTCAGATATACTTGGCAACCTGAGTAAAATATTGAATGACAATAGCTTAGAAGCAGAACATCCTTTAGGTGTACTAACATGTCAAAATCGAGATGAATGGGCTAAACAAAGGGCATATTTAGAAGAAACTGGAAATATTGATGTCTTAAATAAAATTGATTCTGCCATATTTAACTTGGTGTTAGACACTGAAGTTATAAATGATGATAAGCATAAAATTCTAAGTCACTATCTTCATGGTAATGGTACTAATAGGTAAGAAAAGTAAGTAGATATTAAGTAACAGTAATAATTAAATTGTTTTTGAAGATATAAGAAATTTGCTTGTTATATTTAAATTATTAACATATAAAAGGATGGTTATAAAATTTTCAAAAACAATAAATGTGTGTTCTTTGACATATATAATAACCAATAAATCATTAGTATTTAAGTTTTACTGCGGCGTTAAAATTAAGTTACAAAAACAGTTTTATACCACTAAAGTAGCAAACAAGCTAATCGCCTGGCTGATGTTAAGCGGTCACCACAGCATATGGACACTTGCAATACCAGGTGCAATACTCGCTTTTGCCGACCCTTTTAAAATCTAATCACTCCTTACGTGATGAATATATTGTAGCCTCAGAAGTACTTGGGCATCATTTCAAACAGAAACTCTGTCCTCAGACTATAGAGCTTGATTGTGAGTTTGGGATTGTCGATAATTCTATCAGCTCGTCGCTAGTATCACCTGCCCAAAGTACTCAATATGGGTTCGTACTTGCGACTTTTAAAGCGGCAACCTTTGCCCTGAAGTAAAGTACTGCATTACTCTGTTAAGTACTCCAAGTTTTTTGAACGCCATCTTCACCTTGCCTACCATATCATCTCGTAACTGCATGTCGCTGGAGATATCAACACTAAGGATTCCAATAGTAAGGGGTGTGTTGTGGAATTGTTGGACCTCAGTGGATGGGGTTTTCTTAGTAGTGAACGCGCATTCTTGTATCTTTGTTGGGTTGAATCATACCAAATTTTTCGGTTCCCATTCAAAGACCTTGGTCAATGTGGTCTCCATTTTCGACGTTCTTCATCGGCAGTTTTCATCATAACAGGACGTCGGATGTTTGCACGGCCCGTAGCGTCTCCAGTAGTGTCATCTGTATAGCAATGTATGTTGTTGTGGCGACTTCTTAGAATCTATAGTAATAGTGATTCGCCTGAAATTGGATGGATCTGGTCTATCGCCCTTTGTGAGCACCAGGGGTACATTCGCAGTCTTCCATGAAGACGGAAATTGGCTAATGTGGTACAAAAAAGCGAGGTAGGTAAGTGAAACAACTTCAATACAGTTGCAGGGAAATAGTGATATCACGCAATCTGATCGATGTTTGATGTAATATGAGCAGAGAATTCATTCTTACACTTTAGAACCGAAATGGTCGCGTACAGTGTACAGTGATAAACTTAACGCTTGTGTTGTGGAATGAGCTCCCTGCCTAGGTTTTCTCTAAGGACTACAGTATGGGGTTCTTCAAGAAAGAAGTTATTAGAATTTTGAAGGGTCGGCAACGCGCGAGTGATGCTACGGTGACCGCTTACCATCAGGCGGACCGTAGGCTTGTTTGCCACCTAAGTGGTATAAAAAAAAAAAAAGCTGTTTTTAAATATTTATTTTATTAAAATAATGGTAATTTTGGATAAAACTTGCAAAATAGGTTTACTAACGTTATTTTTAGACTTAAATCCCGCCCAAGAACTAATATTGTTATTAATATCTTCTTACTGGAAACTACCCTATTATATCCTTACATGCAATTTAAATTTAATTTTTAACAATTTTATTAATTAAATTCACCATACAGTTGTAATTGTATTGTTGTACTTTTGATGTGAATCACCTATTGGTAAGTAAAATCGAACCGTATGCCCTGACGGCAAACGGCATGACGCTCTCTCATGCCGTCATGCTTCTCTACGTCGCCGCTCTCGACTCCATTGCGTGTATGCGTACACATACTAGACACTCCGTTGCTTTTCTATATGAACTGTTTACTATATCTATGCAACTATTGTATACTCGATAATGTTTCACATCTGTCGGTCGTCTCGTGACGGCCTTCAATTTTTTTTCGTTATTGGGTTATTTATGTATTTGTAATGTGAAAATGTTAACTACTTACATCTAAATAAACAATTATTATGAACATAGAATTTACAATAGGGGGTGAGGTCCTAATTGCTTTTCACAATTAAAGTTTCAGATATATTTAAGTAAATTGTATCTCAATTTAATAACTACCACGCATACCTACTTCTAGTCACTTACTATATTTATTCAAACATATTCCAAATAATGACTCACGAATTAATTATGATGACCAGAGCCAAATGTGCAACTTTTGACATCTGGCTGGTCATACAAGCATGTAGGCCTCACGTAATGGTGTATCCAAGGGGGTGTTTTGAGAGTTCATCCCCCCGAAATATCAATTCTTTTGTCAATAGGTTTTTGTCACTGCCCTCAAGAAAATTTTAAATGAACAAATTATAATTTATTGAATGCGATACCTTGGACATTGCAGTTTAACATACTACCACTTGTGCCACTCGGTCGTCGGATCTTAAAAAACATTGGTACCTATTAAAAATAATAAGAGAAACTTTTTTTTAAACAGAAACTAATCCTTTTATAATATATCAACCTTTTTTATCATTTCAGATGGTTCGATAAATCATTCAGTCTTATCGTAACTGGCGATGGTGTGTCAGGTATTAATTTTGAACATTCCTGGGGAGATGGTGTCGCAGTGCTGAGGTTCTTTCAAGATATATATAAAGAGACCACTACTAAGCCATTTGTACATCCACAGACACAACCAAAAAACACTAACATTTCTGTTAAAAAGCTTGGTAAGTTATTTGTGTAACATTTTGACATAACTAGTGGGACGAATAACCAGATTTATACTGCAGGCTCTGTAGCAAAGCAAATACCTCCTGTATTTTGCCATCATACTCTATCCTCATCAGAGATGTTTATATTTTTTATTTCTACACAAATAATGTGCGAGATAAAACATCGTCATTTTTAGTTAGAACGCAATGAAAACGCAAACAAGACAAAAAAACCACAACAGTTAATTGTAAAAAATCAAATCAAATCCTGACTTAATCCTATATGTCTATTAATGGTCGTGTATACAAAACAATATAAAACCTCTGTGTATTATCATCTAAACCGAACATGTTACTCTACTTAAGCTGCATGTTTTCATACAAATTGCGAAAACATTTATAGGTACCTTAAACTGACTTTTGTAAATATAGTAGATGTTATGGAATACTATGGCTTTACATTTTCATTTTAAAGAAATATTGTAAAAAATCTGCTACAATTAGTGATGACAGTATGCTACGCTGTTTGCCCAATATGGATGAATAACATTCACAATTTTAGGTGTCAAATTTTAGGTAACATTTCTTCTGTAATAAATTTAAAGTATTTTACAGTTTTTTTCCTATATTATTCGAAAGAAACCAAATTAGTTAAAAAACTATTGCAGTTGTTTACGCCCTACTCCGATTTTTGAGAGGAGCATAGGTTATATATAATTACAATAAAAGCAATAAGACCTTATAATATAGTACAATATAGTAGGTAGTATTAAGTTATTAAAGTTAACGGTGTAAATGTGAAGAAGTAATATAGTTCTTTTTGGTATCAACATATGATTAAAATATTCTATTTTTGGCTTTTTCTAAACATGATACGTAAAATCATAAATAAGAATGAAAAATTATGGTAACTTAATTATTTTCAGAGTTCAAACTTGATGAAAAGTCAAAGCATTTTATAGAGAAATCTAAAAAGGAATATGCAGATTGGTGTAACTCTCTTAGCATTGACTACATTTTGTATGAAAAGCTCACAAAAGAAGCTCTCAAGAAATTTAAAGTTAGCCCTGACTGTATTATGCAGTTAGGTTTTCAGGTAAAGTGTTAAACTATTTCAATATTATGTATTTTATCTAGACCCGATAGGTAGCGCTGTGTTAGGGTTACTGAAACCGCAGAAAAAGCAACATGCTAGCAGCATGTATACCTACTAATATAAATGCGAAGGTGAGCCTGATTTTTTCTTCTTTCCTTACGTCTTAACAGACTATCCAATTGACTTTAAATTTGGCACAGGGATATATATTTGAAATATAACATATACAGGTAAGACTGAGGCAAGTTTATCTCTATAAGGAGATTTTTTAGAGGTAATCTCGGGTCAGAACATGAATAACAACTATGAAATTAAGTAAACATGTGTACCTTAATCAAAAATAAATTAAACACTAAGTTATAAAAAACCTACAAGTAATGAAATTTAAAATATAACAATACTTGCTTATAAAGCTACGTGTAAATACAAATACATACATATAATAATTTTACTTTACTTTATTTTTCCTTCTTCACACTTTACACTAAGTACAAAATGTAATTAACTAGATACTAAGGCATTAAAATAGTCAAGTAGTATGTGAGGAGCTGGTGCCTGAAGTAGGGGTATACCTGTGTTACAGCTTCACCAGGTCCTCTAACCCGGAACTAATAATCGATATTTCATTCTAACTATATACAACAAATTTACAATTTACAACAAATTTACTTCTATTTATTTTTACAAGCTTTTATTTAGGTCACCTGTCCCGATGTTTGTCATCATATTGTGCAAATTAAATTCGACCTACTTCCCGGTTACTGATTGAACTGAAATTTTGCAAACATGTGTAAACCGCGTGACAATGCAATATTATGATGACATGGTGCTGATCTGATGATGGAGCTGCAAGGTGGCCATAGGAACTTCGAAGTGAAACGACAAAACCTCATCGAGTTTGGGCTCGTTTGAATCGTCTTGACGAGTAGTTTGTCTTTCAATGGTTACCAGGGTCTTATGATGTAGCTGGAAGGTGGTCATAGGAACTCTGTAATGAAACGACGCAACGATATCGTGTTTCGGCTCGTTTGAATTGTCTTGACAAGAACTCTGGTATTAAATAATAAACTGGTCTGATAAAAGCTTATTTTTTATAATTGTTGCAAGTTAGTCTTTTTGTGTTACAATTAAATTTAAGAAATACCTGACAACAGAAATATGCAGAATAATATATAACATATATAAACAAATTTCTAAATAAAAACACAATATATAATTATAATATATACTACATACATATACAGATATGATATTGATTGAAATGAAATGAAATTTTGAACCTTCATATTACTAGGATTGTGATATATATTGTTCTTTAATAACCCTTTGTTTAAATATTTCGATAATGCGCCTAATCTTGAATTAGGTTAGGTTCGGTTAACAGATTCAAACGATCACGGAAGAATTCTGAGAAACAGGGTTAAATAAGGTATTAAAAAGTCCTGTCAGGATTTTTTGTTATACCCCTAAGGTGGCAAACAAGCTTGCAAACCACCTGATGGCAAGCGGTTACCGCAGCCTATGGACGCTTACAACTCTCCTGGGGCATCACTCGCGCGTTGCCGATCTTAGAAAAATCTAATAACTTCTTTCTTGAAAAACCCCATACCCCAATGTAGTCCTTAGAGAAAACCTTGGCAGGGAGCTTAATTCACAACCTAAGCGCTCGCGGGTGGAAGTTTCTCTGAAACACTGTACGTGACCATTTAGGTTTAGGTGTGAGGATGATACTGACTATTCCGGCGAAACCAGATTGGGAGACATGATTAAACTTGCGCATCCCGTAAATAAAACGGATACACAAGTTTTGAAGCATTTGAAGTTGTAGCTCCTCATAGTTGAAGAGACGGAAAAGGACATAGGCTACTTTTTATCCTGGATTTTTTCTATTCTACGTGGACAAACTATACCTACAGCATTAGCTTGCTATAAAAAAATTCCTTGCTATATTCAAGTTCCCAGAGCAGAGCGGCGGGCAAAAGCTAGTATTTTGAAAATACAAACATTCTATAAACTGCTAATGGAAATATTGTAATGCTACATGACAAACCTTTGATCCGTTTTCTTCTCTATACAATTTTGATGTTTGTATTTTCTTCCTTTTAGGCAGCATATCATCTTCTTCGCAACACTTACGTTGGTACATACGAGTCGTGCAGCACTTCTGCCTTCAAACACGGCAGAACCGAAACCATGCGTCCATGCACTGAACAAACCAAGGTAAGACCTCTACGAAAACTATTAACTTTTTCCTTCACTTGCTCTGGCTCAGGGCTGCCTGCTGCGCAGAGAGTGCTTGTTTGATTCTCGCACACTACTAACATCAAGACGCTAAGCTGACACCAGTCCTCCCGTAAACACAATTATTTCTAGTCAAAGGTCACCTTAAACGATGTCATCACAGTTATAGCAGCTACAGTTTTTGTTTTTTTTTTAAATTGCGATAATTTATAACTAAAAACATACAATCAAAAATATCGCAATATCATTATATTATAATCTATAGTTGCCATAAGTCTCCATTCTCCATCAAGCATAATAACTTTTTCAACATACTTGCTCATAAAGTAGCCTTTAATTTACAAATTTTCAGCTTCTTAATAGGGTCCATTACCACAGACGTAAATCTAAATAGATAAACGCAAGAGAATGTACTTCGCATGTCAAAAGGGAGAGCAATGCTCTAATGCATTAGCGCACTAGTGCGTTTTACTTAACAGATTTTTTTAGCAAGAAGAAATTATGCGTATGAACTAAGTTCTTATTTTGGGAGAAATAAATTCAATGTGTTTGATAGAAACATACCAAAACTTTTAGATTCTATTAAATATCAACATTTTAACACTAATATAAGTGTTTACTGTCCTTTACATGCGTTGAAAACAGTCATATGACACCCGTGAGCTCTGCTTAATACACACTGGACTGAATTACGAAACCCATAACCAACCTGTAATGAGCAGCCTAGCTCACTTGTATTATAATGTTCTATAGTAGCTTTCGTTAAGCAATTTTATGAAAAATAGTGTAAATTTTTTTTTCAAGCGGGTTATTCGTTTAAGTTACTTTACCATACTTAATTGATATACATTATCTTAATTTTACCGAAAAAAACCCCATTGTTACAGGCATTCTGTGATGCTCTCCATTCGAACAAGTCTTCTACGGAAGAACTTAGAACTATGCTGCAGATTTGTACCACATCTCACACTCAGTTGGTGAAAGAAGCTGCAATGGGCCAGGGATTTGACCGGCACATGTTCGCTCTAATGAAGATAGCTGAAGACCACAATATGCCAAGGCCGGAAATATACGATTCTTATGAATATAAGTTCCTAAATAAATCTATATTGAGTACCAGTACTTTGTCATCGCCTAGTGTCTTGGCTGGAGGATTTGGACCAGTCGTCAAAGAGGGCTATGGTATCGGGTAAGCTAGAATTTATATTTTACAGTGAAACATTTCCTAGTATTATTCGAAGAATGTTAAGAATGTAGATTTTTTTAAGAAGAGATTTGTCTAAAAATAAAACGTATTTGCTTTAAAAAACACAATAAAATAGAGATTTACTGTAGTTGTGCAAACTCATGATTATTAATTAATTCAATTTTTAATTGCAGTGATCACAATAAGTTCAATTTAGCTTCACTTCTTTTCAGAATGACTAACAAGTTGATTGCAATTAATTTAATGCGGCTTAGAATAATGTAGCTTAATCATAAATTCATTTCAGTGTGCAGTTTGTAATTTTTATTTATTTATTTAAACTTAATACACAAACTTTTGTAATGGCGGACTTTTTTGAAATTATTAATTTATATAAATACCAGAGTCATAGGATTCTGGCCATTTTAAAGTCTATTGCAATAAAACTTATATTAAGCTGTCGCACCTTTGGTTAGGAAGTGACATAACTTAAAAATTAGGTAACTTCTGATTTTGCTTTAAACCTTCATTAAAAAGCATAATTGCAAATTTAATAAGGACATCCTATAATAGATTGACTAGTTTTTGTCTTAAGAAAGAGACCGAATTAGTACTGCGTCAGAAGCATTTTGAGTTAGGTCACTTTTGTTTTAAAGGTACGCTATATAAACATCGATTTGCATTTTATATTGACTGTGAATATTTTTTTCTTATTCTAGTTACTCAGCGTTCGCGGACAAACTAGGAGCAGCCGTGACCAGTTATAAGGCACACAATGACAGCACACAGTTTATCGAAGCGTTACACAAATCTTTTATAGATATCACTAGAATACTTTCTGGTTAATGAATATAACTACAATAAAAAAATAGTATAAGGATAATTTGGTTATAGCGACGTTTTGTATGGTTTATTTTTTACCATAAATAAGTATATACAGAAAGGTCTCGACATATTAATCGCACTAAAAACTTCCTTTGCTTCCACGTCACGTACACATAAGGTCATGGAATTACAAAGAAGGTCACTAAGGTCAGTATGTTGTTATTACAGAATCATATAATTTCGCGGCGAAGGGTTTTAAAAATAGATACCACATGAGTGATTCTTCTGTGCATACTTATTTTGTGGTTGTACTCAATTGTGCAAATATTCTTCAAATGTAAGCGTAATTCAATGTGGTTCTTGGCGTTTGCGGTTTAGTTGTACTGTATTATAAAGTATTAATAGCTCTGAATTTGTAAGTGAACCTGTTAATACCTCCTCGAATGCTAAGTAAAACATATGCGTAATAGCCACCCACACACAGACTGCGCCTGCGAGTTTTGCAGGTCCCTGCTACACACTGGTAAACTTTTAGAACAATTTACTTGCTTTTATCACATTTACAGCGTTATTTTTGAATTCTTTTTAAAGTCCAGTAGCACATTTTATTCCATGACATTAAAACAAAGTTAGGATATGCAACTTACTACAAATTTGGATTGGTTAAGAAATTAAAAGACTTCGCCCTTGTGTGCTGCGCCGATCGGGCGGGCGGCTGGCAAACTGACGCCGTCGTCGAATGTGTGGTAGAGGCTATAAGAAAAGAATAAGTAAGAATGTATCTGCAAATAAGAATTTAGAGATATAATGCGTTTACTGTGCATTTTAAAACAAGCTAAATATTAATTTAGCAATAGCCCTTATTGCTCTGCATATTATACACGCATTTTAATTGTGTTTTTTTATTTACAATACGACTTGGTAGTTTCAAAATTTGTGTAGATAGGAAAACGACCGGAGATGGAATAGAGATTTTCGAAACAGAACATAATCTGACACATAAAATCATTTTACTATTTTTTTTTTTAATTCATCTTGGTCTTCGTTTGAGCTTTAAGGTTTACCTATGTCTTTTTTCTATCGGCACTAAAAAAAATTAGGAGCTATATTGGTTGATCAAAACAGAAAGTCACCTACATACATATGTCATTCATTAGTTCTTACATTTTAAATTGATCAAATTTGTCAAATTGAACATTTTTTTATACGAAGATGGCAAACAAGCTTACGGTCCAAGTTGCCGATCCTTTAAAAAACAAATCACTCCTTTTTTGAAGACAACCTTAAAAGAGAGCTTATTCCACAACTTAAGCGTTTGCGGGAAGAAGTTTAGGTTCCAAGGTGAGGATGAATTCCCTGTCGAACCTAATTATATGAAATATGTTTATTTTTAAAATAGGTTTTACTATAAGTGGGTAGATTAAGTATATGAGAGCAATTTACTAGTTTCGTAAGTAGCTAAATTTAAATATATTTATATATATTTTGTTAAACCTTTATCTCCTGTTAAAATAAAAGAGACTAACTGTTTTATATTTATAAAAAAAAACACATTTTGCAACTTTTGTACCTAAATCTAGTTAGTAAAAATATACATTTTTATTGGAATTTGCTGTTTTTCATTTTATCTGGTACCAGTAGTGCTCCGCGGTTACATCCGCTTAATATATATAAAAGAAGGGACTGACTTGTTGATTCACTGAAACTGACTTGATCAACGCACAGCTGTAACCGCTGGTCTAGAAGTGTAGAATTTTGCACAAACGTTCCATAAATGACGTAAGTGTGCACTAAGAAAGGCTTTTGCGAAATTATTCCCTAAGAACTCCTAGAGTTGGAAGTTTGTATGAAACTTGGTCAATTTACACATCATTTACCTTACAGTTGAAAATCAAGATTTGTCTTTCCCCCTATGACCTATTTTGAACACTGATTTCACCCCTATAAAATTTTATCAAAGAAAACAATAGTTACAAGTAAGAAATAACTTTGTCTCGTGGTTTTGCCCGCAAAAAACTAATTTCCGTGGGAATTTTCAATTAGTATGAACATATTATATGTTAATCCAAGCCACGGTCTAACTGCATTCAAAATTTCATTCAAAAACCTTCAGCCATTTATGCGGTATTGGGTCACAAAAATCTTTGCGAATTTGCAGTCGTGATATTAATAAAAAAATGTATGTAGGTAACTAAATTTTAAATGAAATTTTTGAATATAAATTAATTAATGATTATGTTAAGCTTGTTATTTTTCTGTTTCGCAGAATTTTTGTTAAGTTAATTATGACTTAAAGCGCACCTCAAGCAAAGCATCGAGTCATTTTCCACAAGGAGGTGATTTTTTGACTTCGTTTTTTCTATTACTAAAATTAAATAAATCGACCAAGTGCGAGTCGGACTCGCGCACGAAGACCATTATCTATAAAAAAGGGCAAAAAATTACGTTTGTTGTATAGGAGCGCCTCTTAAATATTTGTTTTATTTTAATTATTTAATTATTTATTTTAATTAATAAATTATTTATGTTTAAAGTGACTATATAACTAAATATTCTGTGAATATTATAAGCGTCTACCTGTTGCCGTTATCAATATCGAGCAGAATCGAGTAAAAAAATCACGTTTGTTGTATGGGAGCCCCCTTAAATATTTATTTTATTCTGTTTTTTATTTATTTATTTTATATTGTTATAGTGGCAACAGAAACACATCTTCTGTGAAAATTTCAACTGATAAGATACAGCCCGGTGACAGACGGATGGACGGACGGACGGACAGCGAAGTCTTAGTAGTAGGGTTCCGCTAATTACCCTTTGGGTACGGAACCCTAAAAACCACTCACATCTCTAAGTGGTAACAAATGGTTATAACATTCTTTAAGCTGTGTCACCCACTATAGGGTATTTGGTACCTATACTTTTTACCAAAATGTACCAGGCCATAATGTTCACTTTAAAGTTCTACTCTTCTTCTACGTAAGTAATCGTTAATCCAACTATTTGGTAGTTATTAAAAAAAAAACAATTTTACAGATCATGAATTTTTAAAGCTTTGGCTTTTTAGGGTTCCCTAGTCAACAATGATCCCTTATAGTTTCGCCATGTCTGTCCGTCCGTCTCTTCGTCTGTCTACCCGCGGCTTAGCACAGTGACCATTAGTAGGTACTCGAAAGCTGTAATTTGGCATGGGTAGGTATACATATGAATAAGGCCGACCAAGTGGTAAAATATACAGTGATTTTTTTTAAACTCAGTGCCCTACTGCTGGCTAGTTAGCCGTTCTTGGGTGTGTGAAAAATACCATGGAAGCAGTACATATAACGAAATTAAAAGGAAAACTATCGTAGCTTACCACATAATGAGTAATAGTAGATCAACTTAAATAATATCGGAAAAGAAAAAAATTCGTACAAATTCCATTAAAAGGTACTGGGATGAAATTGATACTTGTGTAAAACTGATTTTAAATAAAAGCTTATGAACCATGTAACATTATATAAAAATAAAATTATAACATTTTGAATTCTAATACTAACTAAATTAATAACAATATAAAAAATATACATTAGTGATTTTACAAATTTATCATTATGGGAATGTTTTTTTAAATAAGAAATATAACCCAATAAAAACACTATAAATAAATATATATGTTAATTAATAAAAATTTATAAATTTTTAATATGTATTTATACATATAAATGCTTTGTCCTGAATAAGCCTAAACCGCTGATCTTAGAGACCTGACACTTGGAGAGTGTGTTCTTTGTATGCCGTAGGCATTCGATAAGAAAGAATCTTCTGAAATTCTACCCCTAATAAGGGGGTGAAAAAGGGGGGCAAAGTTTGTATGGGAAAACGTGATTCCTTGGTCAATCTACTTAAAAATTTGCATAAACCTTTTTTACAGAATTGATGGAAGACATGTTTCGTATTTTATTGAAATTCATGCCCTAACGGGGTTGAAAAGGGGTAAAAAGTTATTTGCTTCGAAGTTGATATCAATACTCTTAGTTATTTTGATTTAAAATACATTTTATTTTGACACATGTTTGAAAACTCAACCTGATTTATTTCAAAAAAGGTTTTCTACCTATATAGGTACATATAAAATGCTTTTTCCTGAATGACTGACTGACGGATTAACGCACAGCCTAAAACGCTTATCCGATAAGAAAGGATTTTCCAAAAGGGTCAAGTGTGAGTCGGACACGCGCAATAAGGATAAACCGATTATAAACAAATTTTGGTTAGTTGTTATACACACGCCTGGGAATGTTTCTAAGAAATAAAAAAGGGTCAAGTGCGAGTCGGACTCGCGCAATAAGGGTAAACCGATTTTAATGAAATTTTGGTAAGTTGTTATGCACACGCCGGGGAAGGTTTCTGCATTAGTACGATTCACGATAGGTTGGTGCAGCAGTTTTGAAATAAAGAAAGTTAAAAAATATTTTTTAAAAACTTGCTTTTCTTAAAACATTAGAATCATAAAAAAATTCAATATATCAGAGAATTGTACTAAAAACTAAAAATTATTTTTTTTATAATGAATATAAAAATTTTATCCATGTACGTACGACTGACAGAAAAGCTTTTTACTTTTTAGTACAATTTTCTGTGAGATTGAATTTTTATATGATTCTAATGTTTTAAGAAAAGCAAGTTTAAAAATTTTTTTTTTTTTATTTTATACTTTTTAGTGATAGTTTAATTGACTTTTTATAGTTTATTGCCCAAGTTTCATAAGTTGTGTTCAGGTGCACTTCCTGCCAGATGCCAAGAGGTAATAACATCAAAATGAACATCAAATTCGTGATCTGCGACTCCAAAACCCCCGGATACTCATTTTGAAGATTTTTCAATTTTTCACCTCCGGCTCTAGGTTGTACCCCTGGTACAACTCTGGGAGGGGGTTGTTGGTCAAAGTAACTATGGAATATTGTATTGTCATCCGAGCTTAGTAAGTATGCAAAATTTCATCGAAGGGTGATGACAGGAAGTATGTTTAATCAAGCTTGCAAGATTCCACCATAAGATGGAAGGAAAAAAAAGAAAAAAAGGAAACATTGTGAGTTAAATAAAAGCAAGTAAAAATAAAATGAAACAACGTTCGCCGGGTCAGCTAGTAAACATATATGTATGTATCTTTATATAAGAACAATAACCTCTAAATTACATTAACACTAATTGAACTTTCATAAAAATAGCAGACCAAGTCATTTCCGAAGACTATAAATATGTAATCAGGGTGTCCACTTTCTGGAAAGTGAGGGAAAGTCAGGGAAAAGTCAGGGAAGCTCAAGGTGGTCAGGGAAAGTCAGGGACAAATCAGGAAAGCTCAAGGTGGTCAGGGAAAAGGCAGGGAAGCTCAAGGTGGTCAGGGAAAGTTCGTGAAATCGAGGGGCCACCTGGCAAGTCAGGAAAACATTTGATATTTTTGATTGAAAAAAGAGAATCGTTTTCTTCCCAGTGATTGTAATATGAAGGATAAATTACATGACTAATATCTCCAACTTAGTACTTTGCTCATAAATTGTACAATAAGGTAAGGAGCATTAAACACAATTCAGCCATTTGAGCAAATTTATTAGAAATCAGACAAAAATTTCAATATTTCTCCCATTTGATGGGCCTTTTCAAGAATAAAAATATGAATCACAATTTTAACAAATCACATAACTAAGTTTTGACTTTGAAATTTATATAATAATTAGTTAAAAGAAAACTTATTTTGAAATACAAAAAATTTAATAAATATAAAATAAATAATAAAATAAAACCTTTTTTTTAAATTAGAATACACTCATTTGTTGGCTAACAGGCCAACTACAAGAATATGACTACATATTAATTGCCGAGTAAACGCTCGAAAATCAAAGTAAAAATGTTTTTGTTTCCAGTCTTAATTGTTTATTTAAAACTTTGAATTTTAACTTACTTCATAAGTAACATACAATTTTTATTTTTTATTATGTAAACAACATAGCTGGTATTAAAGTCTGCGGTATAGGCTAGATTGCGTAAATACGCCGTTTTTGTGCAATTTTTGTGGCTGAACTATACCACCTAAAGGATTTAAAAAAATATATGTTATAAAACTTGCTTTTGTTTAGCGCATTACCTGAATGAGTGATTTTCATTAATTGTATTTAATGCAATAAAAAATCTGGAAGTGACCATTGTTTCAACACTCGTGCAATTTTTTAAAGCATGTATTGCATTTTATTGTAATGAAAGTTGATTAAATAATTAGAATAGCTTGTTATCTTGTGCATTGACTCTAAGTTGTTGCAAAAACTAAAAAAATGTGAATATAACATGGTAAAAACGTTAAATCCTATACAAAATATTTTCAAGGCGTCAATATTGAAAAAATTACTAAGGAAGTATATTACAAATATATCTAATAGTAATGTATGACATTGTGTAATGATTTTTAGTACATTTACATACACCATGTTAGTATTACAGAAATTAGGTTTCTGGCCTATATCGCCCTGTTAAGTTTATTATTTTAATTAGTATAAGACTACAGTGTTCTGCAATATAGTAATAAATAGGTTTGATTATGGATATAATTGGCTTTTTATTTTGATGGCTAGTCAGGGAAATTTGCTGAAATGGTCAGATAAAGTCAGGGATTTTTTTTAAGCATTATGAGGGGACACTCTGGTTATAGATTGCTCTAGAACAGGCATTGGTCTAAATGAGCATCTACTGATATACACCAAACAAAATGCTATTTTTATAATAATTGACATATTTATAACTATACATAATTATTATAAATGTATTGAAAATGATTAAAATTACGTTCGAATATGGGCGCGGCGCTTGTCGGTTCAGGGTACAAACTTAATAACTTAACTTGCTCCATCGTAAAAACTAACACAAGCTTCTTGCAGTGATCATAGTGTGTGTGAGCTCTAAAGTATAACAACAAATAATAAAAACCGGCCAAGTGTAAGACGGGCATGAGCCATTTCCCATTTTAAATCACCGTTACACCGCGATCTAGCTATTATTAAGCATAACAGTAATACTTTTGTTTGTTGGAAACGATATTCAAAGTCTGTTAAGCAACGTCGGGCTTGGTCAGTAATTGGATGAGTGACGGCTTAGCGGCACACTTTTTGTTTTTGTTTGTGTTTGTAAATTACGTAAATGATGGTAGGTACGGAACCCTCGGTGCGCGAGTCCGACTCGCACTTGGCCGGTTTTTCAATTGACGATCATCTATTTCAGAAATATTGGTTCAGAGACAGCAGAGAAATTTATTGAAACACGGAACCTTATCTTGTTGAGATATTAGTCGTATTTCCATGTAACGATAAATTCATATAGAACACAATGATAGCCAAGCTTTTCTGAGTTGTACATACATCCCAAGAGAACGCACGCAAGCCAGGTGGGGCTGATCTATAATTTTTTAAATTAATAATTATCTGTAACCTACCAGCCTTATTACCCCTGCAGAATTGCTGTTTCACTCCAGTTGGTGTAATTACTCACAGGTTCGGAACTGAGGCTATAGAGGGCGTGAAAATTTATATGAGAATTTCGATATTTTTGTGTCTAGAGACTTGAAATTTTGCGCAGACGTTTTTGTAACGCGAGCATTTAGAAAGAATTTTGCAAAATTTATCTTCTAAGGGGACAAAATGGGGTTTGGAAATGTGTATTGAAATCCGTCATTTTTGAAGCTTAAATGCATAAAATTTGATATTTGGCCTTTATGTTAAAAACTAAGATCAATGTGATTTACTGTTTTTGGAAAATTACCCCCTTGACGGCCAAATAGGGGATGATAATGCATGATGTGTAGATATTATTATAGTTGAAAATTTAAACAGTCAAAAGCTAGCTTTTTTTTTCAAAAGTTTACACGGACGAAGTCGCGGGCAACAGCTAGTAGCCCATATTAATTTGGCAAATATAAACTTTCACTGTGTGATGCAGTTAATCACAATTAATATGGTAAGTACTTTTACCCGACTACGGCAAAGCCAAAAGGAGGGGAGTATTTGTATTTAGCAGGTCGGTTCCCTCCAAAGATGACTTGTACCTACGTCTATTTGACGACGTATAGGTAAGTCATCTTTGGTTCCCTCATATCTTTTAAACAATACCTATCATAATTTGATGAGGTATCGTTAGAAGCGTCTTAATGGTCCGCTGGTTTTTAGCGATATAACATCACACTTAGATTATTAGTCCTTAAGGGAACAAAGTCCTAATTTTTATATGTGGCATGTGGCATATTAGATCAAAGTGCTTGATTAGCCCATTTCAAATATATTTGGACGGCCTATCCAACGACACGCCTTACTTTTTTTCTCGAGGAACGAGAATTCTTGACCAGGATTTCTCGAGTATCTCATGAAATTTTTAATAAAACACGATGTTATTTTTTTTTTATTTTTTGCTTTATGCCTTACATATTAGGCAGATAGATCAAAGATAGAAGATCAATCAAATCAAATGTCAAATTTTTAGTTACCATAAATTGCACATATTAATTAACAAATTAACAACAAACAATAAATTTACAAACTATAGACTCGGCTAGTCTATATAAAAAGTTCCCAAATGTACAACCAAATCGAATTCGAGTCAATGCGTTGTGGTGTTCTGTCGTCTTCGAAAAAGAAAAAAACAATCGTCGAACCATTGTTACTTTATGGTCAGACGAAAAGAAGTATTAATTTTTAATAATAATATCGACTGTTGATGTCTGTTGCTGCTGAAAACTCTGATATCACTTAGGATGTGGATCCCGTATTCCAGTTATTACTGGACTTCGGGGACAAGTTTACTTCGGGGTACCACCGCTCCTTCTTCTGGCTGGGCTAATCCCGCATTGCAGCATTGCCAGGCAGCATATCTGACGTGCTCGGCAGCCGTCTGTACGGCCACTGCGACCATAATTAATTTAAAAATGCCATATCCAAATAATGGGAAACATGGACATAGTTAGCTAACTAGTCTCTACCCTACCGCTCGCCATCGGCAGGGAATCTATCCTCATAACTTAGAACTTAAATGGTCACGTACGGTGCGGTTTCAGTGGAATTTCCTTCCGCGAACTTTGAGGTTGTGGAATGAGGTCCCGGCCAAGGTTTTCTCTGAGGACTTCAATATAGGGGTTTTCGAGAAAGAAGATATTAGATTTTTAAGGGGTCGGCAACGCGCGAGTTATCCTCCGTGTTTCAAGCGTCCATAGGCAACGGTGACTGCTTACCATATGGCATGCCATCAGGCGGACTTTTAGCTTGTTTGATACTATATAAAAAATGCCTAATTATTTTAATTAATTTACATATTCTTCTTACACAGTAGTATTTAGTTTTCTCTAAGCAAATATTCACAGGTCAGCATGTAGTGTAGTGGAAAGGTCATACACTGTAAAAATAAATATCTATTGTCACTTTTCGTAGTACGGCTAAAACATAATACTTGGTAGTTTCGTCATGTCTGGTGCCCATCCGTATGCCACAGCCTTTAAATTCCGATGTTTCTCCTCGATCTTGACAAAGAAATAAATGACACTTGACTCACTGTAATAAAATAAGTCACTATCAAGGCGTTTGCCACTGGTTACTGAACATGTATTGACAACTGTACTAAATACTTGACCCATGTTAATCAGGCTTAAACAAGTTAATGATCGATCGTAAAGGTAAATTGTTTTGTGTATGGAGTGGCATTTTGAAGCGATCGATCGTTATGATTTATGTCAAATCGATCGTAAAGATCAATCGTACCGTATATGGGGCCCTTAAGGGTGCCGTACCACTAAACAGTAACACAGTACCTTCTTAATTTTATGCAAAAATTTTGATACAATGCCTAGCTATTAGTAATAGTCAGCTATTCTTTGTTCGTAAATTGCTATTATAAAATTTTAGGCAATGGGAAATTGTATTGCCACCGTTAGCAACACCATTTTTTCCGTGATGCCAACGGAGCCCTATTAGTAAGACTACACTGTCTGTTGTCTGTCCGTCTGTCCAACCATTAAAACGCTCTTTATTTTATAATGAAATAGGTAGAATCCTGAATTTTTCATAGAATATATGTTATAATGAGGGATTATCTAAAAGTAAAAATATAAGGGGGGTTCCCATACAAGAAACACATTTTCGTTGTTTTTAATCTATCGTAAAAACAGAAAGACATACAAACTTCAACTTGCAGTGAAAAATAGTATTAACTCTAAAATATTACATCAAATTATAAAATCCGGGCAAGTGTGAGACAGGCCCAAGCAATAACTATTATAATTTACCGGTACAGCTATCTAGCTTATATAGAGAAACAGTAACCCATTTGTTTCTTGGAAACAATACTCAACGTTAAGCAACGACGGGCTTGTTCAGTATTTGGATGGGTGACCGCTTAGCGGCACACTTTTTTTGGTTTGTGTTTGTAAATTACGTAAATGGTGGTAGGTAGGGAACCCTCGATGCGCAAGTCCAACTCGAGCTTGGCCGGTTTTTTATTACAATAAAGCAGTCATATAACACATATGAAATGACATGTTTTTAAAAGCAAAATATTTGTCAGTTACTAGTTTCTTGCCAGCTCTTTTTGATAATAAAATTATCCCGAACCGGTGGTAAAGTACCAAAAGTCTATTAAATTGACAGCTAATTAGTTGATTCAAATTATCTACATCGGTGGGCACCAACTTGAATTAAAAATATTTTAAATTTTGAATACATAGGTACGTACTGTAGATGTAACTGTCAAGTTAAACAATTTAAAATCGGTTCAGTAGTTCACACATATGCGCAATTTCACATTCTTTTTAACATCATGGACCTTGGACCAAAAAATTAGTTTACAACCAAGACATTGAGGCTTAGCTTGTATTTTTTGTAAAGAGGAATGCTATCGATTTTCTCATGTGTATCTTCTGAAGACTCATATTCATAGTCAGTTTTGCTATCTTACACACACACACACACACTTTAGGCACCCACCTACCTACTATATAATTTGTGATTACATTTCTTTACCGTACCTACTAGGATCTCTATCTATACACTGCACACCATAGGCGTATTTTTATATATGCACTTTTTCAAGAATTGACGGAACAAGATTGGTGAACAAGGCATTTTTTTTCTATATAGCCGCTGATTGGGACGATCACATTATCTTTAATCTATATTTTAATACACTTAATACATACGCATAACTGAGATAGTTTTCAGCCAGGGCTGCGGCTCTATGAAGTTTGTCCATTCTTCTTTGACTTTCAAAAAAAAAATTTCTACAAATTTTTAATTAGCTTTCTATAATTCTTATAAGTTGCTGTTTTACATAGACATAGAGAACTGGACAGCGCATTTCCTAGCCAGCTATTAAAAAAATGGTTTCAAAAGTGTTACAGAGACGAAGTAACTCTGCGTTCTCTAGCGTCTTTTTAACATTTAGTTTTAATTTCACAGAAAAGCACATAAGCTTGGTTTCTTTCTTAAGTGTGCCCAGTTTTGTGAGGCTATTGTGCAGTCCAAGAGCTGAATTCGGAACTCGAAGTCTATTGCTATTTTCATAGACCCAGTGAACTGGACTACGCATTTCGTAGCCAGATGTGAAAAAAAATGGTCGCAAAAATGTGACAGAGCCGAAGCAAAACCGAGGTCTCTTGACTTTTTCTAACATAAACAAACAAAACAACGGACGTTGATAGAAAGAGAAACGAGACCACGGGTTTGCTTTGTCTCGTTGAAAAGTGTGGGTAATTTTGTGTGGCTATTTGCGCAATTCATGGGACAGATTACAGAACTCAAAATCTATGAGTTTCATTTTGGGTTATAAAATAAATAAAAGAATGACTATGAATAAGGCTTCGTTGTTTCGTTGTACGTAGTCACGTTTAAAAGTATTGTATCAATAAATTATTTTTCTCTCTCAGTATCGTGATATTTATTAATGCTAAATAAAAAAAAAACAACATACCTTAATCTAACTGCAATAAAAAAGGAAATTGTTGCGTGTTATATATATAATAATTGTAACACTTGGTAGAGTTGCTTAACGAAGTAGTCGACATCACTACTAAAAATGGAACGTAAATGTCAAAGTTCGCCGTGGATAGATTTGTTTTGAGATATCGAAATATTAAATTCAATTATATTTCAATATGTGAGTGGTAAATATAATATGCGCTTTACAGTGTTTGCAATAAACTATGCAAGTCATCTGGATGTAGTTGCTGTATATCTTTGTTAATGTTTCAGCTAAAAGGTAAATACTTAAAACTTTTTGTTGTATTCATATAAATATTCTCATCTGATTACATGGGTAAGTAAGCAGTGACCATATCTCTGAGTTAATTTGGTTTTCAGCGAAAGTACCTCGGTACCTTGATGTTAAGATTAGCTTATTTAACATTAATCTAAAAAAATGTTAGAAAAAGCTTTATCTATAACAAATCTTGAAGTGGAGTTTATAAAAATCAAGTTAATTATTTGTTATTATTTATATAACTTATGGCTCTCTTCCAAATTCATCACATTACTGTCAACACTGTATAGCTAAGCTTACCAAGGGTTTTTAATTTAGTTTTAAGGCTGTACTTCAATCAATTTTACTTAATTTCTTAATTTTGTTGAGCTAGTGGCAATACTTATGCCCAGATCCTTCATTCCTTTTTTCTCCAGTTTCTTTACTTCGTTGTTCTTTACTTACCCTAACCTTTTTTGTCCCAAACAAAATTTTTCTAACATTTTATCTAGTGAATATTCCTAAAATGGGTATTTGATATAATTTTGATAGCGCTGACTTTTTAGTCAGTAATACCCTTTTTAAAAACAGAGGAATTAATAGTCACATATCTGTAAGGCATAGTTGCATCCCAAATGGTTATCAAAAAACAGTATACAAAATTTTCTTGCTTTTAATGTTTTAATTTTTTCTGTTTTGTTGTCTTTCTTTTATAACTAGTCATTTTATTGTGAAACATCAATCTTAATTACACTAAAGGTTCTTGTAGGCTGACGATAATATAAACCCCATAAATATAAACATCCAAAATCTATTTACAGAGCCACCGAAACCACCAAAATTAAAAACATCACATAAATATCATACTTCTACCAGCATCATAAAGTCCATAATTCACTAGACAATAGATATATAACCATGAACAGTTCCCTTTATGTCAAATCTTGATTGTAGATAATTTGTTTCAAGAAATAAAGGGTTGTGGATGCATCACTGTAATTCGATTCTAAATAAAACTAAGTACCATAGGTAGAACCCAATGGTTAGTTAGTTTCACTGCTGTTAACAGCAAGGTTATATCTAGATACAGACACACTATTCTTTGTTCACTCTCAATTCTTTCACAATACAAATTTAAAACAAAAATCACTGTATAATAAATGTACTCTTATATATGTAGATATATATAACACAACACCTGGTTTTTAAAAAAATTTTTTTTGGAAAGTAGGATTTTTTTGCAGTAATTATATACTTAAGTTCATGGGAATAATTTTCAAAGTTTTTCAAAAATAACCATGGTGTTAATAACGTTTCTTCTAATAATAATGATTAATGTTATTAAAAAAATATAAATATGACAGTGACAAATAGTAATAAATAATAGTAAATAGTATCAGTGTCAAAATTTATATTCAAGAGCTTTAAAAAAGTTATTTTAGTGCACAGACTTGTTTTGACAAATAAACAATAAAGCTACATACGACATATATGATGCCTGTGTACTTACCTTTTATTATTATAGCCTTCTTTATTTCTGGTATTAAATTCAAGTGTTTTGTTAGCATTATTAATGTCTTAAAATTTATGTTAGTTGTGTAAGTATTTTTTTTTCTTTTTTCTTGACTAAATATTTACTGATTCCTTTGGGTTTTCTTCCATTTTTTGCCATGTTCTTTTTCTTTGTACCTTCTCCATCTAGTCTCTTTCAGCCACTTTTATAATATCTTCTATCCATCTTTTATTTGGCTTTTCTTGCATTTCTTTTCTAAACTGGTCCTAGCCATTGAGTGTATTTTGGTATCCATCTTTTATTAAAGCAATTTGTTCAGTCTATTTCCATTCTAGAGTAAGAGTTTGTTTAAGTGTGTCTGTTATATTATTTTATTTACTTTTTACTGTACTCTTAATTATGTCTATTTTGTGCTATACTATGTATACTTGAGCTTCTTTCCATTCCTTTTTGACATGTTGTAATTTTTTAGGGTTCCGTACCTCAAAAGAAAAAAACAGAACCCTTATAGAATCACCTATTTGTCTGTCTGTCTAGACCCTCAGGAATTTGTCAAGGTATCAAGTTAAAATTAATATCAAATACAGTTCACTATACCAATACCATACGGTAGCAATAAAAACATATGACCATTTTTGTCCCATATTTTGGCATTCACAAGGAATAAGGAATTTGTTCCATGTGAGATTGTGACACAAATAAATTAAAAACCGATAGGGTACTTCCCGTTGATCTAAAATCATGAAATTTGGCAAGAAGAAAGATGTTAGTTTCATCACAAATATAGGAAAAAATCCAAAAACTATAATTATATAGGTATTAAAAAAGGATTATTAAGGCATAAAACTGTGAGACTTGTTCTCATTTTTGAAGAATTATCTACATTTATAATAAGTTCGTATGAAACCCTTGGTGCCCTCGCACTTGGCTGGTTTTTTAATTTTAATTGGATAGTTGTCTCTTAGTGACTTTATATGTTCAGAATTTGTTTCTTTTTCTTAGATACTGTTTTCCTTATTAAAATTAATGATTCCTTTCATAAAATTTGCCATCACCAATATTTAGTGCAGGGCCTTTGTTATTCACTTTTTTGTTTCAGATTTATTCTCATCAGTAACAATAACTGAACAAAGATGTTGATAAAAGAATACAGAATACCACTACCACTCACAGTTGAGGAATATCGAATTGCCCAGCTGTATATGATTGCAAAAAAAAGTAGAGAAGAAAGCTCTGGTGAAGGTAGCGGTGTCGAAATTCTTGTCAATGAGCCTTATGAAGATGGACCTGGTGGCAAAGGTCAGTATACCCAGAAAATATATCACGTTGGTAGTCATTTACCTGGATGGTTCAAAAGTCTTCTTCCAAAATCTGCCTTGACTGTTTCTGAAGAAGCTTGGAATGCTTATCCTTACACGAAAACCAGGTACACATGTCCATTTGTTGAAAAGTTTTCGTTAGAAATTGAAACTTATTATTATGCTGACAACGGCCACCAAGATAATGTATTCAATTTAGCAGGCAGTGATTTAAAAAATAGAATAGTTGATGTTATAGATGTTGTTAAAGATCAACTGTATGGTGCAGATTATATTAAAGAAGAAGATCCAAAACTGTTTGTTTCTCAAAAGTGTAGCAGAGGACCTTTAAATGACAATTGGCTAGAGGAATATTGGAAAGAAGTACAAGGAAAACCGCAACCTCTGCCAAATGGTAAATCACTCATGTGTGCCTACAAACTTTGCAGAGTGGAATTTCGTTATTGGGGCATGCAGACTAAATTAGAAAAATTTATTCATGATGTTGCATTAAGAAAAACTATGGTAAGAGCTCACAGGCAGGCATGGGCATGGCAAGATGAATGGTATGGTTTGACAATGGAAGATATACGGGAAATAGAAAGGCAAACCCAGTTAGCATTGCAAAAGAAGATGGCAGGTGAAACTAATGATGAACAAGATGGTTCTGAAGATAATTCTAAATCACTTGCGGCTACAATGAGTAGCCTTGAGAAAAATGAAGATATGACAACTCCAGTAGTTACTAAAAGGATTAATAAAGAAAAGAGAATGCAAAAACATTTAACCCCCGAAGGTACTCCTCCATCAATTCACAAGACTTCTTCTAAATCAAATCTTAGGTCAACATCCTCTGGATCCATTAAAAGTTTGCAAGCCCAGGCAGCAAATTGGCGTATGGAAACCTTAGTAAGAGAATCAGAGACTGAAACAGGATCAGAAGACGAATTTTATGACTGTGAATCAAGTTTTAATAAATGGTCTTCAATGTGTTCTCTTGACGAAGCTGATATCGATATATCTCCTTCTCAAGGAGATCAGAACCAAGAAGATAGTATATTCAATCCATTATTCCTAAAAAGAGTGACTTCAGAAAGAGGTTCACGAAGAATGGTTACTTTACAAAGTCGTCAAAGTGTAGACGGTTGTCCTGATACACCTGTTCATAGTTCGTGCCCTACTACAGTGCTTTTACTTGTATTCCATGCTGGAAGTGTTCTTGATGCCAATGTTGATATGACAGCCAAGAAATCAGATGTGACTACATTTAAAGGCGCTTTTGAATCAGTAATGCGTCAACATTATCCCACTCTAGTAGGACATATAACAATAAAATTAGTTTCTTGCCCATCTATTTGCACAGATGCTCTGGGAGTTCTTTCAACATTAAGTCCATACAGCTTTGATTGTTCACCATCTACAGTTGAAACACCTCCCCTCACTAATGACCTAGTACCAATTGGTGCCATACCATTGATTGCTACATCATCTCCAGATTACAGTGAATCTATAACTAAAACTATAAATACAGCCAATGCTGTTTATAATGAATTTGTTAAATCTGACGAAGGAAAAGGTTTTAATGGCCAAGTATGTATAGTTGCTGACAGCATGGGTTCCGTTATTGCTTATGATGCCCTTTGTCGTACTTTACAATACCAGTCACGCCATGACAGTGAAAATAGTATTTTAGACACTGAAATAATGATCCCAAATGACCCTACCGAACACTATTTAAACAAATCTCACTTACAAGCCCCCACACCAAGACGACGTTCTTCTTCGACGAGCGACAATCAAATAAAATTTGAATTTGAAGTAAATGAATTCTTCACATTTGGGAGTCCATTGTCGCTTATTTTAGCTTCAAGAAGAATAGCAGATGATAAATCACGTGACATCACAAAGCCACCTGTACAACAAGTCTACAATTTATTTCATCCCACTGATCCAGTTGCTTCCAGATTGGAACCTTTACTATCAGCCAGATTCACAAATTTACCTCCAATAAATATTGCTCGATACGCTAAATATCCTTTAGGTAATGGCCAACCATATCATTTAATCGAATTGATACAGAGTCATCCACAATTGTTCGGTGATCATTTACAAATGCCACCCACGCCAATTTTAAGAAGATTGTCTGAAGTTTCAGTACAAAGTACTGTTAGTGGATTAGTTGATAATATCCCTTTAATTACTATGAATGCTTTGCAACAAAAGTGGTGGGGCTCTAAACGCATAGATTATGCTCTATATTGTCCCGAAGGTTTGACAAACTTTCCTACTAATGCGTTACCACATTTGTTCCATGCTAGCTACTGGGAAAGTTCTGATGTAATAGCTTTCATACTACGCCAAGTTGGCCATTTCGATTTAGCTCTATATGGTCATTCAGATGATAAAGAATGTGTTATCAATCCAGGACAAGACACAGAAAAGTGGATGAGAAAAAGAACATCCGTAAAATTGAAAAATGTTTCAGCCAATCACAGAGCTAATGACGTAATTGTTAAGGAAGGTTGTCCACAAACTTTCGTAGCCCGATTTATGTATGGTCCTTTAGATCTAATTACTCTGACAGGTGAGAAAGTTGACATCCACATAATGAAGGATCCCCCGGCAGGCGAATGGAATTTGTTATCTACCGTTGTTACAGACAAGACTGGGAGAATTTCATATACATTGACTGAACGACAAAGTGTTGGCTGTGGCATATACCCACTGAGACTGGTTGTGAGAGGAGACCATACAAGCTGTAGCTTTCATCTCGCTGTTGTTCCTCCGCAAACTGAATGCGTCGTCTTTAGTATTGATGGTTCATTTACTGCAAGCGTTTCGGTATCAGGTCGTGATCCTAAAGTAAGAGCAGGTGCAGTCGATGTCGTTCGCTTTTGGCAAGACTTAGGGTATCTCATACTCTATATAACTGCTAGGCCTGACATGCAGCAAAGGAAAGTTGTGTCCTGGCTTGCCGAGCATAATTTCCCCCATGGATTAGTATTCTTCCTGGATGGATTATCAACAGATCCTCTAGGCCATAAAGCCGCTCATTTAAATAGCCTTATTAATGAGCATGGAATTATTCTGTATGCTGCTTATGGTTCTGGAAAAGATATAAATGTATATAATAACTGTGGGTTAACCCCGAAGAATATATATGCTATAGGACGTATCAGCAAAAAATATTGTAGCATGGCTACTACTCTATGTGATGGGTATGCATCCCACTTAGCAGATCTGAAGCAACCTGGGGCAGTGAGACCGGCTAGAGGTAACGCTCGTTTGTTGGTGCCTCGACGGCTTCTAGCTCCAGTAAGTGTTCCGTCTGGTTCTCGTGGCCGACGTTAATTTCCTATTACATTATTCCTATTAGGTTGCGGGAATATAGATTGTAATACCGCGTGTGGTTCTAAAATCTAGTAATATTCCTAAAATATCTATCATTTATATTGTGTAAAATATTTGTGTATATACATTAAGCTTGTATTTGCGAAAAAAACTTATAGAAAATTGGACGATAAAGAAAGGACCCTACTTTTTCTTCTTGTTACTAATATTTTGAATTGTCTAATCGATTTAAGACAAATTAAATTGTCTTTTCCTGTCGCAAAAGATTTATGAATGTAATTCGTCACGATGTACCTAAAATTAGTGTGTAGAATCTTGTTATTTCATGTGATTTAGCTTCTTAGTAAAAACTGTTTAATTGTTTTTTGTTTTGTATAATCAAGGTTGAGGATTGTGAATCTATAGAAAGCGTAATCTAGTCGTAGTTACAATTTTTTGACGATTTTACAAAAATATGGAGCTTTTTTGAAGTATCTGTGTAGAACTCGTTCTATAAAGTAGCACTGTTTATCTTTTAGGTCTGGCTAAAACCTAAAAAAAATAAACTAAAGAAAGTTGTGTTACACACAATGAATTCGGTAAGTTAATATAAATGCTTGCTGTTTGTTGTGTACAGTGCGTTACTTCTAACGTAAAAAAAAAAAAAAAAAATTAAAGGTGATTTCTGTCACCCATACCAAATTAAAATGAAATAGTAGATAGACAAGTTAAGTATATTCCTCTACCGTGGACAAATTCACATGTAAGGGGATGCCACTGTCCACTGAGTCAATTCGCAACGTCGATTTCGATTTCCATCGAAATTGACTTTCAGTTTCATTCTAAAACAGGTATTGATTGATGATATTTTAGCTTCAGTCAAATTTAGTTTAAAAAAATCTTAATATTAGTATGTTAAGTAAACAATTTTATTAACATATTTATACCAAACTCAAGCATGAACATTAATGAATAAAAATTATTATTTAAAATTATTAGATTGTGATTAATGTAATAACATGATACAAAATGTAAAAATATCTACCAGTAGTACGGACAAATTATGTTTAAATCGCAATTTATATTAAAATATTTTATTACCTGTCTATTTCTATAATCTATTTAATAATGGTTACAATTTGATCCAATGACTCGATAAAAATGAAATTAGGCACTTTAATAGAATAAAATGTCATTATATAAAGTGCAATGTAGTTACCTTCGACCTTATAATATCCAAATAAGTATAACAGTATTTTTGTGTTAGAAAATGTCGCTTAGTTCACGTAGGTACAGTTACAGTCACGTTCAAAAGTCCAGTCCCACATTAAAAGCAGATTCCATTGAAGCGTTTTTTTTTTATTTTATTAATTCATATATACATATTCACATGTTTGTTTAATGTTGTTTGCGATTTACACATATGTACGTTTGTATTTCTATTGTTTTGTACTGAAACTTTCCTTATATCTTAGGAGTTAAGTTTGTTGCCAGTACCTAATTAATATCATCTGGCTTATTGCGCTAGCATTACTTATCAACTCCGTGTTGCAGCTGTCTCTTCCATGGACCAGATATATCATACCACGATAAGGGACTGGATTCAAGTTACAATATAGCTGCCATATGGTCTTTCTTGTTGATTTTCTTCTTTTATTTTGACATCTACTTTTCTATTAGAATTGTTGTTTTGTTTGGCATCTACAATTTTGAAGCAAATACTTAACTAATAATAAAATAATATTCAAATATATGTTTTCGATTATTACCTTTGTTATAAAAAAACCCTCGTTATTTGATTTTCTGTGTTAAATCACCACAATACATAAAATAAGAAAAGTTTGCCGGTACTTTTAATATCTCTGACATTCCTTCGGGTATAAATGTCATGACAGTATTTATTTTTTAGGCTATTGCATAGCTTTGATCGCGAGCTCTGAGCGCGGCGACCGAATCAAGAAATTTCGTAACGAAAAAACCTAACAACGGCAAACTTGACTGTACGGAAAATTAATTTTAAGGCGAAAAAAAATTCAATATATATTGTTTTGATGACAATCGTAAGTTTAGAAGTTTTATTAGTAGTTTATAAGAGACGAAACACGATTGAATAAACTTGACTCCATACAATAAAATCGCAAAGTTTCCTCTAAATCTTCATTTTTAGAGAGTCTACGGGGAAAACAGTTTAATTTGCTAGTTATTTAACTTTTTTCAATGAAATTTCGTCTACGTGTTCCATAATAAATACTTTAGACGATTATGGTTCTATTTTATTGCGAAAGAGTGTTATTTTGTAGCAAAATTACATTTCATAAATAACGTCGCGTTGGGCGGCCATTACGCGGCTCTCGCCTTCCATCAGTCGGCCGCAGCGCCTCGTCGAGAGCACCTGCGTACAACTTTGTTGCGCCCGCCCCGCTGCCGCCAACGAAAATTTTTTAAACGATATTAACATTTATTCAATAAAAGAAAAAAAAATATTTTCTTATCACCACGCTCAAAAAGTGTAACTTGAATTAATATCAAAGAAAACTTGAATTAATATCAAAGAAAAAAAATACTGCATAAATAAAAAATACATAAATAATTATAATTGCATAAGTCGATAAAAAAATGCTATGCAGTACCTTTACCGCGGCAGGCCCCGAGTGCCACTGTTGTTTTTGTATTTATCTATGAACTACTTTCTTAGATGTCAAATAAAACGAAAAGTCCAAAAATTCAGAAAATTAGGTGTCAAAATGAAAACAACAAAAAGACTATATGGTGTTCTGATTGCGGCTTGATCCTGGATGCTCTTGTGGTATGATATACGAAAGTCCACCTAAGATGCCGTTGCACCAGGATGATATTCATTAATGATAGCGAAATAAGCTAGATATTGTAAGATTGTGTTATTAATTAGATATTTACAACAAACTGAATTCTTTAGATTTATAAACGGTTTGAGTAAATCTGGTACAATACTAAAGAAGTACAAACTTATTTGTATGTAACTCATACACAAGATTACCTACACAATGCTTTAAATAAAACTGTTCTTTAATTTGGGACTGGACTTATCAACGAGACCTTACTTAGACTGTTAAATATATTTTGGCTCCTATGCTACTCTATCGTCCCGTCAAAATTAGCTCGTACTGTGGTATTTAAACTTATATATTATTATGTTAAGAGCCCTATAGCAGCCAACTCGCGCCGCCATTGGATAATATTGAATTCCGCTTTGCACAAAGCATATTTCAAAAATGTACTACATAGAAGTCATAAAACTAGTCGTAAGCTGTATTTACAACTTTTTGTACTATTTCTGGAACATATTTGTGTGGCCACTTTTAGCAGAAATACCAAATACAATTAACAGATGTATTTTAGGAACAACATAAGATATAGGTTATAACAGGTGTTACAATTTTTATGTTGTATATTTTTGTAACAATCTTTGTACGAAGTGGAAATAAATAATATCTCATGGCGGTGTTGGCAAGCTGCTATATGCGCCTTTTACAACATTGTATTGTTAGTTAATTTAATTATAACCTTTATATTGTTTTGGGTAGACATATATATATATTTACGGAACAGTACTTAAATTTTATTTATAAGAATTTCAAACTGAGTTTGTATTAAGTATGTGCTCATAGCCTCATAGCCTCATAGCCTCCGACTGGGACAGTGCTCTTAATTATGTACCTACAATTGTTGTAAAAAACATGTCATTTTACATTTCTAAGAAACTACTTTTAAGGTGTTTTTATGCCAATACAAATATTCGTATTGTTTTGTATTTGCTATATGTGTATTCAACACTCATATAAGGGTTCAGTAGCTATACGTATGAATTGAACCCTTATAGTTCTTTCAATCTCGTTGTCCGGCCGTACTATGTCGTCCTTTTAATTCTATCAAAAAGACGACTTAGTAGGTAGTTAGGTAGTAGGTTCTAATGAAATTTTACAGCTTCTATTTAGGTGCTCCAATTTTCAATCTACTTTATATAGTGGACAGACTACCAAACCCTAACCTAATGGCCCGTTTCTTTTACAAATTATATAGTCAAATAACATTCGCGGCGTCTCGTAGTGTTCTTCATACAAACGAAGTTTCATCCTATTTTTGATATGTTAAGGAAATGTTCTGTATATAGGAATTAATATGCAACCCTACTTTAACTGTTAAACAACCAAGTTGAACAGTTATATATTCTAGTTTTCCATACAAATGGTCTCAAATAATATTTCAAGTTAGTGAAAATATTTTAAGAATTTAGGATGAAACACGCTACGAGACGTCGCGTATCGTAATCTCTTAAACTTTTCTAGTTTCATCGTTATAAAATAATTTCAATAGAATATAAATAAACCACAATTTTCTGTAACACGTTTTACGTTTTTTAATTAGTATTGTTTATTATTATTTAATTTTTATTAGAAAAAAATTATAAAAAATATAAAATTAATTTTTATATTTTTATTTATATTTATTAATTAATTATATTTCAGATATATACCTACATTCCTCTTTGGGGTAATTATTTCACTTAAGCAATTTTAATGTCAATGGTTGTTCCATATAATATTACTAGTATTTAGCTAAGTTGTGCTATGTTTCAAAATACATAAAACTTTATATAATATAGATAGAAATATATTGTTGGATGTGTATGTTAAATCGCTGCTATATACCATACCTGTAAATATAGTAGTTATATATGTTGTAATTAAATATAATTTGCAATACTTTAGAAATAATAGGTTTAGACAGATCAATGTTATTAAAATCAAATTAATATACAATCTGAAGCTAAAAAAAATTTAACTTTGTTAGGAAGTTATTGACTATACCATTATAATACTCTTTTCAAACTATCAGCACCGTATTGACAATTAAGTTAATTTAATTACACCACATATAACATTAACATATAATAAGAAACAAATACTTGTCTTCATCGGTATAAGCTAATATATTCATAGATTTTAAAACTACTAGCTAATAGTTTAATTAAGTGTAATTAGGAAATCGGCATTCACTATCTATTTTTTCGTTATTGTTATGTCTAATATATATCTTCAAACACGACCACGTCATAATGTTAGGGACAGCCTTGTTTTACCATCTATTTTAGTCCTACATGACAGGTGGTGAGCCTGGTAGCCGCAACACTGGTTCTGAATACTTCATATGCTCTGGGCATCTCGTATCTGGGCTACAGTGGCTTTATCTATGTCCTATAAATCGTGAATTGCAATCTTTAAAGTCAGTAGTAAATGAAAAACCAGGAACAGGATAATATAACGCCTTTTGCCAGTTTTTTTTTTTAACTAAAAAAAGTGGTCAAGATTTGGGCGGGGGAAAGAATCTTATATAATTTTCATGAAAAATAGTTATATATGTATACCCTACACGAAGCCTAGATAATGGTCGTGACCTTATTAAAAGCTGTCCGTGCAGTAAATACGCTTCGCTTTTATGCGGCTTCCTAACGCCTGACAGTTATTATTAAACTAAATTTAGAGCGGATGTTATATCTCTCATGTTCATGAAATGTTACCAGTAAACAAACTTGATATTAATAACGCTTGTGTCAGATCAGCGGCCCCTGGAAATAGTACGAACACAAACGCCAGCCAGATTACCTTGTATAAAAGTATTAAAAATATTTATAAATATAGTTTCTATTTCTTTGATGAACTTGAAATGATGCTCATAAAGAACTCTGCGGAAAAGTCCAGTCCTACTCTTTGCATTGACAAAATTGGATACTTACCAAAAAGAAAAATAAGTAACACATCCATTATTTAAGACTTTAATTGACTGTGTTAATGTACTTGCTGTTGACTTTGATATTGCATAAATATTTAAATGTGCGGAAAAATAATATAACGAGGGGCTGTTGACGACCAAAATTATAAGAAAGTGATGCTTGCCCTGTCGAAGGGAGATCGATTCCCGGTAGGATTTGTGAAAGTTCATAAATCTATTTATATTCCCGATGAAACCGGATATGTTCACTAGTCACCACCTATTCATACGGACAGAATATATAGGGTGGACATAAAACCTTATTAAAAAAAATAAAAGCCATATTAGATATTTGAAAACTGTTGAAAGTTTGCTAAACAGGATTTTATGTTGTAAATACGACATTATCCAAATGTGATTCGGTACTAAAACTCTATGACACTAAAACCCTAAGCCCTAAGTGCCACTCTTGCAATAGTAACCCCCCTTTTTTCCCTCGTCCACACTTAAGCAGTGCCTATTCAAATGTTAAGATATTTATAGTCCACCCTGTACCGTTGGGTTACAAACCCACGATGGGTTAACGCCATTTGACGTTCTTAATATCTGTCGCTTACCTTTTTGGAAATAACTATTATGGCTAATGTACTCTATACAGTCGCCTGCTTTACAGTTTTTAGTGTTCAGATGCACGCAAAAAATAATTATGTACCAACTACTCTGTAAAATGTAGTAGGTAGAGAGAGGTAGGTACTAAATTATACAATAAAAGTTTCCAACGTATACCGCAACACCCGACAATCGTTGTTTCAATACAGACATTAATTTATTTTTTGATAGCAATAACTATTTTGACTAATGTAACTGGCTTAATTAACAGTAGTAGGTAGCACCTTGTAATGTTGATAATTAGTATAAGTCATACCTAGATATGTAATGATTACGTTTTATTTAATTTTTTTAATTGAATCTCATTATTTATTACTGTTAGAATTGTGGTTATAGAAAAAAAGTATTTAAGATGATGACTCAATATGTAGGAGGTTACGGTCGGTGTTTTTGAGTTTGATCAGCGTATGTAAAGCACTGATTAAACTTTTTACTACCACCGTACAACAGTACTTTTCATTAAACTACAGTCACTGTACTAATTAAATTAGCTCGATTATTACGAGTAGATGTAGGTACAAGAGATGAACACTGGGTTATCGGGTTTTATGTAAAATATGTATTGTCTGCAGGTATCAGTTGCCTATTTATTTTCATTAGAAATATTTTAGATTTTTCTTAATCGAAACGATCTCAAGGCTACGCTCCAAAACGCAACGTATGGAAGTTGAAAAAATGGTTTTGGAACGCCAGGCTCAGGGTAATTTTCCAACTTGACAGTTAAATTATTTACACCCCCATGGATATGGTTAGAAATTATTTCTTTTAGTGTAAAAATTAACCGTCACACTCCAGCGGGTCGATTCCGTAAAAAGATTGCTAACCTTTTCGAAAGAAATAAGATATACATTGCGGTTTCGCGACAATCGTTGAATTTCATGCGTCATTTCAAATGCGCAATGTATATCTTATTTCTATGGATTTCAAACGAGAATTGTTAGCTGTCATTTTACGGAATCGATCCGCCGTTCCGAAACGGTTAGAAAATTAACTTATCATCTCATACCGACTTATAATCACTCGTCAGAGAGTAAAAGTGAATTGGAAAGTTGCCTTGAATATGAACAGGAACTTCTGCTGTGACTCTCGGCACTGACCACTTGCTATCTAACACTCCTGACAGACGTTACATAGCTCGTTGCTCGTTGGAATAGGCTCAGTGCCAATGAGAAAAAAGTATGATAACGAAAGGAAAAAGATGTCGTCAAAGTATTGTGTATCTACATACCTTACCGTTAAAAAATAAGTATTATACCTTACCGTTAAAAAATAGGAGACGATTATGATAATTATCTTATTTACCTATTGATAGATATCTACCTATTATTGTGTATTGAATAAATTGACTTCTATTTTGAATTGTTGTTAGATAAGAATGTTGATGAGATAAGAATATAAAGTGCTGTGCTAGCTTCCAAATTCTTTTCGATACTATATGTGTGGGTAAATAAATTATTGTTGTTGGCAATACTTGTATTATTTACGAACTCTTAGATTATAACATCGATCATTTAACAATGATCATGGGCTTTCTAAAAGATATTCGTGTCCTCGTGAGTTTAGGTGCGTTCTGTATACTGCTTCAATGCGTTTAATGTCATAATCCGGCCAAGTTAAAATGACTTAAATTTTGTGCGACACACTGTACAAATCTTAGCTCATTGTTCGGATTGGTCGGATTACCGCATAATATGCATAATGTCGGTCAACAAAACGCCACTTTTATTTTCACGTATTCATTCACGTCGATCAGATAAGTTAGGACTACTTTTTGCCAGACGCACGTGTTGATAACTTGCAACTAAATGCATATCTTTTATCATATTGGCAATTAATTATTACTTATTACCTCAGTTATCAAACAATGAGAACCATATCAAAAATCGTTTAAATTTCTTTTTGTAGTAGGTAGTACCTGGGAGCTTATCACAAACGGTGTTGAGAGCTACAGATTCGGGAATTCGAGAGTTAGCAATTTCATTCACAGGTCTCGAGAGCACTACTTTCATACATTTTTCTCTAGAATTGCTGAATCTGGCGTACTCGAGACTTCCTGACTCCCTTATGCGCTGACAAATTAGACATGCGCATTATGCAAGCGAAGAGATGCTGAAGCATTAGTGACTTTGTATGTTTGTTCGACGATAGATTGAGTACCATTGCTAAGATCTTTATGATTTTTGGGAACACGAATAGTAATATAGAATATTTGAGTTCAACATGAGCAGGATCGCACGATGGGTGTAAGATAAACAAATCCTGGGGACCGAGCTTTGCTCGTTTGTTTTTTTAACAACGCTATCTATTGTCGAGTAGCTTAAGTGTTGCTGTGTCGGTAAAAATAAAACGACGTTTTCTAAAAATGAAAACTAGTTAGATCGATTTATCGCCCCCGAAAACCCCTGCATACAAAATTTCATGAAAATCGTTGGATTCGTTTCCTAAATTCCGATTATATATCTATATATATACAAGAATTGCTGGTTTAAAGGTATTAGATATATGCCCGAGTATTTTCTACCATCGCATCGGCAGGAAATTTATCCTCGCACCTTAGAACCTAAATGGTCACATACAGTGCGGTTTCAGAGGAGCTTTCTAACGCGTCGGTTGTGGAATGAGCTTACTGAAGCCAAGGTTTTCTCAAAGGACTACAATAGGAATATGGGTATTTTCAAGAAAGAAGTTATTTGATTTTAAAAGGTGTGCAACGCGTAAGTGACGCCCCTAATGTTGTAAGCGTCCATAGTCTGCAGTGATCGCTGAGCATCACGCGGACCGTTAACCTGCTTGTCACCTGTGGTCTCGCCTGTTGTAGAAAAAAAAATAACTAAAAGAACGTTACCTCGGTGACAATAATTGGGTGCCATAAAACTGATCTGATGCTTTTAACCGACTTCAAAAAAGGCGGTTCTCAATTCGACTTTTTATATATCATGTATGTTCGGGCATAACTCCGTCATATAGACGGATTTCAAAAAATCTTTTTTCTTTAATAGGGTATACTACCATGGTGGTCCCGTATTCATGTAGGAAACTGAAACTTAGACTTTGGGTCAAAAAAAAAAAGCTGCGATCGACTTGTAGGTATAAGAAATAGTACCTAGAAGACCGTGCTTTGTTCGTTTTTTTTTAACAACGCCTTCTATTGTCAAGTAGCCTTAGTGTTGCTTAACAACGCCATCTATTGTCAATTGGCAAAAATAATAGTATTACTACTCGCCAATAGATGTCAGGAAGTGTCATATTTTTCACTTAATCTTTGCCTGAAAACACGGATAAAAAAAAGTTTTCTAAAAATGAAAACTGGCTAGATCGATTTATCGCACCTTAAACCCCCTGCATACTAAATTTCGTGAAAATCGTTGGAGCCGTTTTCGTTTGTATAAGTTTGATACTGCTCCCGTAGTCCCGTTAACAAAAGCTAGGTTATGAACATGGTTAACGAGTTCCTGAATTATCAGGTAGGTATCACTTTCGCACCTACCAATACCTAATGTGTGTAGGAAAGTACATACATACATGCCTACTTGACTACTCTATATCAAAGCTATTGCGTCATTGATAGCTAATGAAAGTGTTTTCTGCACTTTACCTAATTAAGTAGGTAAGTAAATGTGCGGTCCATCCATCTACTATTCGACAGTAATTCATAGCGATCGCGTGACTGGATGTAGATATTCGTAGGTACTTAGTACCACAACGTAATAAATATCATTATACTGTGCTAGTACCACACAGCTAACACAAATATATAGGTACAGAATACAACACTAGACAGTTTATCACACACACACACACACTCAAGCGCGACATACTGGGTATACTAGGTTCACTAATATACCCGGGCGCTTTACTAGTTAGATTTAAATAATACGCTAGCTAGGACTGAAGAGTTTCTTGGCATTTCTTCTATTCAGAACGCTTGTTGAAAAAATCACGTTTGTTGTTTCGGAGTCCTCTTAAATATTTATTTCATTCTGTCTTTTAGTATTTGTTGTTATAGCGGTCAGAAATACATCTTCTGTGAAAATTTCAACTGTCTGACTATCACGGTTCATGAGATACAAGCCTAATAGAAGGACGGACGGACAGCGGAGTCTAGTAATAGGGTTATATACCAAGATACTATAGACTATGAAGATCCGAAGATGGTCAATAGAGGTTTTTACTTTTTATTATGTCGTTCCGTTCCATTGGGGTTAATAAATTAAATTAAAAATGTCATTTGTTATATTTAAATCCCCATCAAAATAAAAAATAACATAAAATATGAAAGTTTTATTTACATTATAAATTCACATTTACCAAACAAATATAAATTAAATTACAAGAATGATTTATTCACAAAAATACAAAACGATACAGAAACAGGGATACATTAAGGTCTTAACGATCTACATAATGTTAAACTAGGTAGGTACAAATATTCGTAAGGTTATAGGAATGCGACATCATCTCATACAAAGAATTAAGAAATACTTTTATGATCCTATACGTTAATATCAAAAACACAATCTAAAATATAACAATTACCTATAAATAACGTACAAATATCACCCACGTGTGTTAACTAAATACACAGTCTTATTAGTCTGAAGCGATCTGTAAGTTAAAGTGCATCCAATTTAGATTTCCCCATACAAACTTCGTTACACTAAATATCTTTAACTATAACATTTCTCTTTCCAAAACGGGTTACTATACTATATTCATACAAAAAATGCCAGTGAATTTAGGTGTTTTTTATTTCAATGATTTTAATAAAACTCTGTGTAAAATAAATCACTGGCATTTTATGGATGAATATGCTTTAGCGACTATGGCAAATAGTGATACATGGTAGTAATGCGTTTTTAAGTAGCGGGATGTTTTGTAGTTAAAGATGTTTAGAGTAACTCAGTTCGTATAAAAAAAACCTCGGATTCGCCTAAGTTACTATTAAAAGCTTCAAATTAATAGTTTTTTGGGTAAATACAGCAAACAACTATAAAACTACAAGTGACCCACTTATAAACCAAACATTACCAAATAAAGTTATCTGTCTACAATATTGTATCAAAAATAAAGCCCGAATTCATAAACCAAGTAAGTGCAGATAACTGTTTTGAAATTTGGTATTAAAATGGTTAGTAACATTGATACATATAATTGCCAAGAACCGGCGAAAGCCAAAATTTTAAACTAGACCTGGAATCATGAATCCGAAATTCCGTGACGCTACTTTGCATAACAAATACACCATATTGTGGTATGCCAGGATCGTAGCAAGTGACAGACTTTAGTCTCTGCCTACCCCTCTGGGAAACAGGCGTGATGTTGTGTATGTATGTATGTAATACGCCATACTTTACGGAAGGGATTGCAGATGTCAAAGTTTACCCTATCCAGCTAGATTAGTTTTTCTTTTCACTTCTGCACGCAACAGTCTTTGTTAAAAGCACATTTGTTTAATATTCAATTGACATGCTATTTTAGTATTCACTCCAGTTTCGTTACTTAACATGTTAACTATAATATTATAACAAAAAGTAAAAAAAACACATTTTTGATCTGCTTAAATGATGGGAAGTAAATAGGTTATATATAATTGCAATTAAAAATAACAAAAAATTAAGTTATCATGTGCCTTCCATTAAACAGGCGGGGCCACTCCTACCCAACTGAATTACTATGCAGTCGATACGTGATATTGGAGAAAAAGCGCTGACAAATATGCAAGTCCTTAAATAATTGAATGTGGCGTGTAGTGTGAGGATCTTATGGTCGAAACGTGGCGTCTCGGTCTGAGCTGGCCCTTATTTATAAAGATAGTTATACCTATTATTGAGCGCTTCGTGTGATAAAGTTAGTACCTAAGGTGCAAACTATGCGCTTACTTACAAAGAAAAGAAAGTAATGCCTAAATTATGGCAGGGTAAAGGCGTGACAAATGATTTTCCGGGTGGGTCACGCGCAAACCTTAAATTCACGCTTTTTACTCAGTGTGCCTTGTTTAGAAACATACGTATAAACAAAAACTTTTAGTGCAAATCAGCGCACGCCCGCCTCTAAAACTATGTTAAGTAAAACTAAATAAAAAAGGTAAACAACGGCAACTCAACTAACAAAATAACATTACATTGTTTTTTTTATTACTAAACACATTTGAACATACATTTAACATTTAAGGTAAGAAACGAAAACAAATAAGGTTTGCCGGTCTGAAAAATGTTCAATAAATTTGAAATCATATTCTATTTGTACTTTAGGATCTCAAAAACGGCTGCACCAACTTCTGGCATTCATAGTCTACACATAGGCTATGATCTAAAGGTTTAAATAGAAAAAAAAATTGACTATCAGCCGATTCGTAAAATACTTGAAGATATAGTCAATGCTTGAGGTGCCACAATTAATTACTTTACTGCTACGTCACACCTTGGAGACTTCGAATAAAAATCGCTTTATTTGCGACTACTACAAAAATAAATTACTTGTGTATACGTATACGCGTAAATTGGTAGGTGTTATCCTACACGTACGGAAAAAGGATCGTAATAATAAAGTTAAGGTAAGGTAAGGTAACGACACTAGAGAGCGGCAGACAATGATCATATTGCATCTATACTGTGGCTCACTCAGCAAAATATTGGCCGTTGGCGCCTTTGTTGGACAGTGCGTTTACTACAATGATAGCGTATGTTTACACCCATGAGCGCAGCGAGCGCCATTTTCACATATATTTGAAAGCAAAAAGTGTTGTGTTGTATTTATTTTTCTGCGGAAATGTGTCGAAAAATGTCGTGTGACACTAGAGAGCTTTGGTCATTACACTCTAAGCTCTTTACCCCACGCCTAGCGGCTAAGGTTGAAATTCTGCCTCATCTATGATACTGACCAATAATAATACAATTGTATCATTATGCCGTATAATTAAACTCAATTTCTTATTTGCATGATCGCAATAAAGTAAGACTCTTAGTATTTATTGTAACAGCAAGAACTTAAAACACATTCCGAAGCAATAAATATAAAAAAAAAGTCAGTAGTTGCTCAAAAAGTACATTTTGATAAATTTATTATTGCAACAACTAATTGTTCAATCAAGCGATATTTCAGTTCTAACAATTTATTATAATAATATTATATACTATCACGACACTTATCCCCGAGGGAGTGTCAAAACAATGAATTAAAATAATTCTAAAATTACCTTAATTCTCATATAAATCTCATATGACTTCAAAAAAGGCGGTTCTCAATTCGACTTTTTATATATCATGTATGTTCGGGCATAACTCCGTCATATAGACGGATTTCAAAAAATCTTTTTTCTTTAATAGGGTATACTACCATGGTGGTCCCGTATTCATGTAGGAAACTGAAACTTAGACTTTGGGTCAAAAAAAAAAAGCTGCGATCGACTTGTAGGTATAAGAAATAGTACCTAGAAGACCGTGCTTTGTTCGTTTTTTTTTAACAACGCCTTCTATTGTCAAGTAGCCTTAGTGTTGCTTAACAACGCCATCTATTGTCAATTGGCAAAAATAATAGTATTACTACTCGCCAATAGATGTCAGGAAGTGTCATATTTTTCAGTTAATCTTTGCCTGAAAACACGGATAAAAAAGTTTTCTAAAAATGAAAACTGGCTAGATCGATTTATCGCACCTTAAACCCCCTGCATTCTAAATTTCGTGAAAATCGTTGGAGCCGTTTTCGTTTGTATAAGTTTGATACTGCTCCCGTAGTCCCGTTAACAGAAGCTAGGTTATGAACATGGTTTACGAGTTCCTGAATTATCAGGTAGGTATCACTTTCGCACCTACCAATACCTAATGTGTGTAGGAAAGTACATACATACATGCCTACTTGACTACTCTATATCAAAGCTATTGCGTTATTGATAGCTAATGAAAGTGTTTTCTGCACTTTACCTAATTAAGTAGGTAAGTAAATGTGCGGTCCATCCATCTACTATTCGACAGTAATTCATAGCGATCGCGTGACTGGATGTAGATATTCGTAGGTACTTAGTACCACAATGTAATAAATATTATTATACTGTGCTAGTACCACACAGCTAACACAAATATATAGGTACAGAATACAACACTAGACAGTTTATCACACACACACACACACTCAAGCGCGACATACTGGGTATACTAGGTTCACTAATATACCCGGGCGCTTTACTAGTTAGATTTAAATAATACGCTAGCTAGGACTGAAGAGTTTCTTGGCATTTCTTCTATTCAGAACGCTTGTTGAAAAAATCACGTTTGTTGTTTCGGAGTCCTCTTAAATATTTATTTTATTCTGTCTTTTAGTATTTGTTGTTATAGCGGTCAGAAATACATCTTCTGTGAAAATTTCAACTGTCTGACTATCACGGTTCATGAGATACAAGCCTAATAGAAGGACGGACGGACAGCGGAGTCTAGTAATAGGGTTATATACCAAGATACTATAGACTATGAAGATCCGAAGATGGTCAATAGAGGTTTTTACTTTTTATTATGTCGTTCCGTTCCATTGGGGTTAATAAATTAAATTAAAAATGTCATTTGTTATATTTAAATCCCCATCAAAATAAAAAATAACATAAAATATGAAAGTTTTATTTACATTATAAATTCACATTTACCAAACAAATATAAATTAAATTACAAGAATGATTTATTCACAAAAATACAAAACGATACAGAAACAGGGATACATTAAGGTCTTAACGATCTACATAATGTTAAACTAGGTAGGTACAAATATTCGTAAGGTTATAGGAATGCGACATCATCTCATACAAAGAATTAAGAAATACTTTTATGATCCTATACGTTAATATCAAAAACACAATGTAAAATATAACAATTACCTATAAATAACGTACAAATATCACCCACGTGTGTTAACTAAATACACAGTCTTATTAGTCTGAAGCGATCTGTAAGTTAAAGTGCATCCAATTTAGATTTCCCCATACAAACTTCGTTACACTAAATATCTTTAACTATAACATTTCTCTTTCCAAAACGGGTTACTATACTATATTCATACAAAAAATGCCAGTGAATTTAGGTGTTTTTTATTTCAATGATTTTAATAAAACTCTGTGTAAAATAAATCACTGGCATTTTATGGATGAATATGCTTTAGCGACTATGGCAAATAGTGATACATGGTAGTAATGCGTTTTTAAGTAGCGGGATGTTTTGTAGTTAAAGATGTTTAGAGTAACTCAGTTCGTATAAAAAAAACCTCGGATTCGCCTAAGTTACTATTAAAAGCTTCAAATTAACAGTTTTTTTGGGTAAATACAGCAAACAACTATAAAACTATAAGTGACCCACTTATAAACCAAACATTACCAAATAAAGTTATCTGTCTACAATATTGTATCAAAAATAAACCCCGAATTCATAAACCAAGTAAGTGCAGATAACTGTTTTGAAATTTGGTATTAAAATGGTTAGTAACATTGATACATATAATTGCCAAGAATCGGCGAAAGCCAAAATTTTAAACTAGACCTGGAATCATGAATCCGAAATTCCGTGACGCTACTTTGCATAACAAATACACCATATTGTGGTATGCCAGGATCGTAGCAAGTGACAGACTTTAGTCTCTGCCTACCCCTCTGGGAAACAGGCGTGATGTTGTGTATGTATGTATGTAATACGCCATACTATACGGAAGGGATTGCAGATGTCAAAGTTTACCCTATCCAGCTAGATTAGTTTTTCTTTTCACTTCTGCACGCAACAGTTTTTGTTAAAAGCACATTTGTTTAATATTCAATTGACATGCTATTTTAGTATTCACTCCAGTTTCGTTACTTAACATGTTAACTATAATATTATAACAAAAAGTAAAAAAAACACATTTTTGATCTGCTTAAATGATGGGAAGTAAATAGGTTATATATAATTGCAATTAAAAATAACAAAGAATTAAGTTATCATGTGCCTTCCATTAAACAGGCGGGGCCACTCCTACCCAACTGAATTACTATGCAGTCGATACGTGATATTGGAGAAAAAGCGCTGACAAATATGCAAGTCCTTAAATAATTGAATGTGGCGTGTAGTGTGAGGATCTTATGGTCGAAACGTGGCGTCTCGGTCTGAGCTGGCCCTTATTTATAAAGATAGTTATACCTATTATTGAGCGCTTCGTGTGATAAAGTTAGTACCTAAGGTGCAAACTATGCGCTTACTTACAAAGAAAAGAAAGTAATGCCTAAATTATGGCAGGGTAAAGGCGTGACAAATGATTTTCCGGGTGGGTCACGCGCAAACCTTAAATTCACGCTTTTTACTCAGTGTGCCTTGTTTAGAAACATACGTATAAACAAAAACTTTTAGTGCAAATCAGCGCACGCCCGCCTCTAAAACTATGTTAAGTAAAACTAAATAAAAAAGGCAAACAACGGCAACTCAACTAACAAAATAACATTACATTGTTTTTTTTATTACTAAACACATTTGAACATACATTTAACATTTAAGGTAAGAAACGAAAACAAATAAGGTTTGCCGGTCTGAAAAATGTTCAATAAATTTGAAATCATATTCTATTTGTACTTTAGGATCTCAAAAACGGCTGCACCAACTTCTGGCATTCATAGTCTACACATAGGCTATGATCTAAAGGTTTAAATAGAAAAAAAAATTGACTATCAGCCGATTCGTAAAATACTTGAAGATATAGTCAATGCTTGAGGTGCCACAATTAATTACTTTACTGCTACGTCACACCTTGGAGACTTCGAATAAAAATCGCTTTATTTGCGACTACTACAAAAATAAATTACTTGTGTATACGTATACGCGTAAATTGGTAGGTGTTATCCTACACGTACGGAAAAAGGATCGTAATAATAAAGTTAAGGTAAGGTAAGGTAACGACACTAGAGAGCGGCAGACAATGATCATATTGCATCTATACTGTGGCTCACTCAGCAAAATATTGGCCGTTGGCGCCTTTGTTGGACAGTGCGTTTACTACAATGATAGCGTATGTTTACACCCATGAGCGCAGCGAGCGCCATTTTCACATATATTTGAAAGCAAAAAGTGTTGTGTTGTATTTATTTTTCTGCGGAAATGTGTCGAAAAATGTCGTGTGACACTCGAGAGCTTTGGTCATTACACTCTAAGCTCTTTACCCCACGCCTAGCGGCTAAGGTTGAAATTCTGCCTCATCTATGATACTGACCAATATAATACAATTGTATCATTATGCCGTATAATTAAACTCAATTTCTTATTTGCATGATCGCAATAAAGTAAGACTCTTAGTATTTATTGTAACAGCAAGAACTTAAAACACATTCCGAAGCAATAAATATAAAAAAAAAGTCAGTAGTTGCTCAAAAAGTACATTTTGATAAATTTATTATTGCAACAACTAATTGTTCAATCAAGCGATATTTCAGTTCTAACAATTTATTATAATAATATTATATACTATCACGACACTTATCCCCGAGGAAGTGTCAAAACAATGAATTAAAATAATAATTCTAAAATTACCTTAAGCCGTCCACGAGTCGGTATATTACAAATAAGCAAATACAAAAAAGGAAAAGAAGCGTATAGTTACGTGTAATAGAATTTATAGTAAGTAAACTCGGCCGTTTGAAACAGCAATGACTAGGTGCCATATGAAAGAGAACGACTTCAGTACTCTCAACTTCTCACGCGAGAGCAATGCACAAGGATCTTTTATGCGAAATAGTACTTTTTGCGAGTCCATTATGGTGGTCACTTACTGTTTTATTTTACTAGCTTATTAACGCGACTTTGTTCGCGTAGACTTTTGAAAAAAAGCTTTCAACTATTTATGGTTTTACCTACAAACTTATCGGAATGCTCATATAAATTTTCATCCCCAATTTTGTCCTCTAGGGGATGATATTTCAAAGAAAAAAGAATGACCGATTTCCATACAAACTTCCAACTCCCATTTTACAAATTTTGAAGTTTTAACAAATACCTCCTTTCAAAATTTCAAATCTCTAGACACAAAAATATCGAAATTCTCATATAAATTTACCCTCTAGAAATTGATTTTCCAAAATCGATGAAATATGTTAAACTTTATTTTGAACCCAAAGTCCAAATAGATAACCGGTGTTATGAATTTAGCTTCAACAATGACGGATTTTCATACGAATTTCCGTACCCCATTTGGGTAAAATTAGGGGACATATGTAGCAAATCCTTTCTAAGTACTCACTTACATTATATAACAGGCACCCAAACAAAGTAAGTTTGGGCTGTGCGTTGACACTCAGTAAGTTAGTTAGTTTCCTCTTTTTTTGTAAATAGACACATGTTATCGTGTAAAAAGTGAAGCATCACAAATTAAGCCCCCAAGCACACGCGAAAATCACATTCATTCAGTCAAATACATATAGTTATAGTCTCATTTATAATAGCTGTAATGTACCTTCTTTTTTACAGCTCACAGATTTTATGCTATTACGCATACATCAAAGAAATAGCAGCCTTCACGGACATCATAAAATACCTACTATAAAACATCTGTTCAATATACAGCTGTCATTCGCAATAATATTTAAAAAAAAAAAAACATTAAAAGACCTAAAACGCTAGATTTTCCACTGAAATAGTGGTGCCGTTCAGTTAGTCTTCGGGGTATAATCGTTTTTTTTCTGCGTAAATCTTGTTCGATCGAACGGTACTTGGCCGGTTCTCTTTTGTATTTCTGTTCATGATTGTACTATAAAACATTTGAAAGGTGCCTGGTACAGCTGTTTACAATAATCATATCAGATCATACGTTCTTATTTCGTAACTATTTTGCTGACTACCAACAATTTGAACGTGAGGTATTCGGATATTCCCACAGGTATTTTGATCGGGTTCCTACTTGTTATTTATCACTTAGGTGGAAATTTAAAATTGTTTTAAATACAATATTTATTCAATACTTAACATTAATATTAATAAACCTTGCATTTCACAATACATCACCTAAGTAACTACACGACTATGCGCAACTAGCATCTGTTACTACTGTGCTAGGTACTCACTTTTTCTCTTCATCAACATACATTTCTTACTTAAACATAAAATAAAATAAATCTTACTTTGGGGCCGTCTACAAGTTATATGGCGCATTAAGGAAGCGTGGGTAATAACAATTAAAGAAGTACATGATATAATAGAAAAACAGTAGACATATTATTATATTCCAAGTAAATATATGTAAGTTTCGGAGGTAACCAGTGACTTGACAGAGCCACGTCATAATAGGGGTAAAGCCACTTTTCACCAACTACTTTAGTTTTGCGTGACAGCCCATTGTCACAACACTGCTTCTGATACTGGTAAAGGGGTTATATAATTCCGTCTCTGGTCTTTAATTTTACCACCAATTACAGTAAAACTGGTGTTTTACGGCTTATGTAACACATATAATGCCAGCTTAGTAAGTAAATAGTGAATTAATTTAATTCAGGTTATGTAAACTTCGTAGATTTTTTCATACAAAAATGATTTGCCAAAACCTTGAAGTACTCTTAATTTTTCTCTGTATTTTGATTTGAAAAAGTATGAAACAATTAGGCGCTCAGCGTTTTTTGTTTTATGTATTTCTAATAAACCATATTTTTTTTTTTTGAAGTTTTGCAAAAATATTAACAAAATAATGGCTTATCAGAATCAATATGAATCATGAAATCAAAGAAACCGATATATGCTTTAATCAAAATAAAATTTAATAAAATTTAGAGAACTACGGATATTATGGCAAAATTCATTTGTATGAAAAATATTTACGGAGTCTAATGTTAAACAAAGTGTTGCAAGAGGAAAGTTTAGGTGTACGATACCACATATTTTTAAAGTATAGTAAAACAAAGTTCATCGGGTCGGTTATTCGTATTTAAAAAGGTTTAATAAGGAGAATGGGCAACAATGTATGAAAGCTGGTACCCAATAACCAATTGCAACCAATAAAATTATTTTATATAGGTACGCACGTACGCTACGGTTTGAATGTGCTTCTTATATTGAACAACAGTAACCTATTTATTTAATTAAAAATAAAACAATAAGGAAAAATATTAGCACGAGCTAAGCAACAGGAGGTCTACCACACATCCAATTACATCCAAGTTTATTCTCTACTTTTCTTCCTACCCGCACCGCTATGAAAAAGCATGTCCATTTTTATGGGCAGATCTTGTAAATATAATATCTTCGTCGTCGGCCATTACACTCTCCACAGTAGTCAGAGCTATACTGTCGCTATGGACTATGTGAGGCGATTCGTTGAATTCATCCATCTCTTCAATACCAGCTGAAAAAAAACGTTGAGAAAGTGAACCTCGGAACAAATTCGACTAGATATAAGTTTCATAATACGTGTAATAAAATATAATAGTGAGTAAACTTGGCCGTTCGACAAAGCTATGTTGGCGTTGATGGCGTGGTCCCTCTTTAGCCGCATTTACGGTGTACCAAACCAGCTGTAACTCTTACGATCTCTTATGCATGAGCATTGTATGAGCATCGATTTATGTGAAATTGCAGATATTTCGCAAGCCGCCTCAGAACTTGACTTACTACTATAATATTTTCAAGCAACACGATATATACAATACTAGCTTTTGCCCGCGGTTTCACCCGACCTAAATTCGGTTATCGATGTAGGATTTCAACGGCAACTCCACATTTATAGAAGAAAAAAATCAAACTCACGCTTGACGTTTTCAAGTAGCCTATGTCCTTCCTCGGGTCTCAAACTATCTCGATGCCTAATTTTATTTTAATCGGTACAGCAGTTTAAGAGGTAACAGGCAGACCGAGTTCCTTTCGCATTTCTAACATAAGTATGGATACTATAATTAGTGTATTATGTTGCTTAAAAATACCTGCCTAGTTTTGTTCATGAATTTAAATTATTGTTGTCGGCTCCTTGGCTCAGTGGGTAATGACCCGAACACTGAATCTAAGAGCGTGGGTTCGATTCCCGCATTAGACACATTTATTATTTGTATAAGTCTTAAGACTGGGTATTTTATTTGTATAATATGTATTTACAAAAGAAAAGTATATATATGTATTTTTATCCGTTGTCTGGTATCCGTAGCACAAGCTTTCTTTAGTTTGGAACCAAATGGCGCTGTGTGGTATGTCCAAAATATTATAAAAAAAAAGAGAAAAAACATTTTTTCGTACAACTTACCAGTGTAGTCGGTAGAGGGTGCGAGTAACAAATACTGTTCGGAACGCGTCGGCCAAAGGAGGTGCGCCATAATACAAAACGCTAGAGCATCTGCCGAGTATGTTATGCCTGGAAAATTATAATAGTATTTTTTATTCATGAAAGCGAATAATAAACTGCTAGTGTAAGTCCAAGGCGATCCGAAAAACGTTCAGGGACCAAATCAGAAAAGGCTGACGCAACAAAACGAGAAAGCATTAACGTAGCAGTATCCTAAGAGGGCAGTGGAAAACCGTCAACACGGTAGTGACAAACTGACAACTAAACAATTATTTACATAACACAATCATATTTTAATTTTCACAATTATATTTTTGATTTCCACTGTCATATTTTTTAGTTTCTCAATCGTATTTTTGAATACAATTTTTTATTTGTACATTCATATTTGAACTTGGATGGATACACTCAAATAAAAAATATTCTATTTCTTTCTACATCTCTCCAGGTGAACCTGTCTCAAAAATCAAGTCAATCGATTTTTCCTTTGCTACAGATAGGAATAGAGACCTGCGTTGTTGCCCGCGCAAATTTTTTTTCCCGTAGAAACTCTAGGTCGGGACAAACAGTCATCCTATAATATATAACAACATACGTCTAATAAATGTCGTTCCTATGGTTATTTCTATGCTAAAAATCAAGTAAATAATATGCTTCATTACAACGTAAGGATAGAGTGCACCGTGAAAAAATATTCTTTCGGGAACTCTCAAATAGAAAATAAAGTAGCGTCCTTCTTCGTATCCTTAACTATCCCCTAAACAACAATCAGGTATATGACGTAGATGTACCATTGCAACATTAAAGAAATGCCCCAAGGAAAAACACACTTATACGGATAAAAATACGTAAATCGAAAATTTAAGCAATAATTCATTTTCTTTGCCTAAACTGTAGTCCCTGGGAAAGTCAGACAGGAGGCTTATTTACTTCATAAGCTGTCGCAAGAGAGTTTGTAACATTCAATTCCGTTTTAATTATCTCATTAAGTAAAGAAAATAGCATTTGATGTTTTTTATATAGCTGCAAAAGAATAATTATTTCATTGGTTTCACAAGAAACTTGTTTTTAAGATAGGTTTTTAAGATAGATACCTACAGAATATTGGTTTTGAAACAAGTTATATAGAAGGTTATTCATGTCAAAACTGATGAAAACATTTGAAAAAACTAGAAATGTCTTGTTACATATCATTTTATCTTTCACTTAAAGCAACAACAAATAAAATACAACTTATTCTGGTTTAAGGTTCCCGTGGCAAAAAAAAACTTAGTTTAATAACTACAAATCAACGCATTTCACACTCTTTCCTTTCTGCTGTAGCACCTTGCTTCTTGACAGATTTTATGCATAATTTAAAGATTCATAAACAAACGGAAGTAGTTATCCTTTAGATTTTGACCACGCGCCTGTTATGCGACAGAAAGAGAAAGCAGCTAAAATCTAATACACATTTCAAATATCTTATTAAGGGGACAAATAGGCAAAATCGCGTAAATATATGAAATAAAAAAAAATTAAGACACAATTTTGGTATAAATTGCTTGTATAATATTGAATTGTGTAATAATTTTTAGTATGTATACTTGCACATTGTTACATTGTTTTTGTCCATACTCACCCCCTTCAATTACACAATACAAAAAATATTAAATAAACTTACCCAATAAAAATTTAGATCTCCATAGTGGACTGATTTGCAAAGCCACAAGTGCTATAAGTGGCAGGTAAACAAACCAAACGAGACTTGATGCCCCAAAGTGCAATAAAAAATTTAACTTGGCCATATTATGTTCATACATCATCGTATTCCGTAATTCGAGGATAAACCATCCCATTATGGCCACCCTTAGAAACAAAATAAGCCAACCTGGCCATGTTTGATATTCATCTATTTCTTCTATGATGTCTACTTCAGTCTAAAATAACAAAAAGTATAATGAGATAAAAAACAATTTTGAATGTATATTTACACTTATCGTTATTTTCAAACTTCGAAAAATTAAACATTGACCAGTAAAAATTGGTACATAGCATTTCGTGCCATGCTTGTCAGGTCGGGATTCCGTAGCTGTTAGGTACTTCTAGGAGGACTAGGAGGCTATATCTCGCTGTAAGTATGTCTTTAGTCACTTTATTCTCGCCCATCGACAGTAGGCGAGCGGTGGGCGGTCGGTCGCCTGAGAATGACCTTATGACTATTACTATCTATTCGCAGATTAAATTAACACTTACAGTATTCCAAACGTAGAGTAATATGTGTACTATTCCATACGCCAACCACACGCCGAAAACCAGAGGTTTGTACGATAGCTCCAATCGCGTTACAGCCCAACCCTTGGCCAGTAGTAGAAGTAGCAACATAAATAGAGTCTAAAAATTTCATAACATAAATTTAGTACCTATTATTTGGTTAAAGATTTAAAGAACACCATCAACTAAAAAACCTTTAAAATACATTGCATTATAATCTTTCGAACAACTTTATGTAAAGGCTGTTTAAAAGTATTCATTCCGCATTTCGCCGCTTACCTCGTGTAGACAACTTCGATAACCAACTGTTTACAAGCTTAGGCTGCAGCAATAGTATGAACTATTGTATGGCAACTTCATTGCTCAGTGAATAATAAACCTGCCTAAATAAATATGCTAAATTTGTTATATTTAGGGTTCCATACCCATAGGTAATTAGCGGAACCCTATTACTAAGACTTAATGGTACAGAACCCTTTGTACGCGAGTCCGACTCGCACTTGGCCGATTTTTGATACAATTCTAATGCTTATTGATAAAACATTAGACTACTAGACAATCTCTAGTATTTCAGGACAGTTTAATCGACTATATAGTACATAAAATACTTACTCTACTCATTATATCAAGTATATCCCCAGCTACGGACAATGTTTCAAATCCAATCCCATCTGCAGCAAACTTCATTGTGTGCAAGACATTGAAACAGAGTGCAATAAACTCGAGCACAAGACTGAATGTGAACAGTTTTGTTACAGGATGCTTTTGAGTCCTAGAAGAGAAGAAATCCTTAGCAAATCACATAATTCTGAGATGAATTCATTATCGAAACACTTTGTTAGCTAATATATTTGTTCTCTAACTAGTAATACTGGTCATATCAAAATCTTAAACAAAAACTTGCTAGCTAACTATTTTTGTTTTAGTAATTATTTAGATACTGAATAAATTAAGGAGTCCTCAACATCTGTATTGCTATTTTATCTACCCAAAATTGAAATGTATATTATACACAAGGAATGAATTATGTAATTATGAGGAGTAACTCAATTGTGTATAATCATGGTTTTAGTCATTTAATAACAGAACTCAATTATATTTTCTTTTCAAATAAAATCATTCTGTTGATAAAATATACTCTAAAAAATGTATAAATTATAATTCAATATATTTAAAGATTTCAAACGTTGATGTCAAGATTCAATAAAAACTGTCTTACCTTACAGCATATAGTTGTACTGGTAAAAGTACAATGTAACACAGCCAAAACACCAAATATAATTCCAGAGTATTCTGATGGTCAAATGAAAACTGATACAAGAGAGTATTGTATAGTGTCAAGTTGGGGCTTCCATTGACCAACCAAAAGTCGTACTGAAGAGACTGAGGTACATTTGTCAGGCTCTTATTGTCTCTAGAGGGTGCTCCTGTATAATGATGCCAGGTACATGTAGTCTCATTAATGTAACAGGCCACCATTGACACATACCAGTACCTGAAAAACATTAAAGTAGTTATAAGCCATTTAAAGAAAGTTTTTCTTAGGCTATATGTATATGTAAGTTGTTGATAGCACTTTAGGTAAAATCGACCTTATTCTATTTCCGGCCCCCGGATCAGCAGTTGTTTGTAAAAGTCAAGAGACATAACTAACTAATAAGACATAAGTAAGAAACTAATCAATGTAAATTTAATTTTAAGCAATAAAGCTTGTGATAAGAAAAGGCTATTTTCGTATTTATTGATAACTGGACCAGTAAAGATCAATGATCACTCTCTATACATTATTGGACTTCGTCTTTAAGAGGCACATTTAACAATTTGTTTGCCTGTAGGAATAAAACAAAATTAACCTAAAAACTATTGAAAGTTGGGAAAAGGACCCCACCTATATAACCTATACCCCAAGGGTATATAAGTTTTATGGTTATATCTTTACAAATGTTAATATTTTGATACACATTTTCCAAAAAAATTCCAAAAATTACACATAATAAATTCAGTAATCATCTATCCTTAGGAAAAATTATTATAGAAATTTAAAATTGAAACGGAAAAGTAAATGGACACCTCAATGCGGTCTATGAATATTTTATACTCAATTACATAATTAAAAAGACTTGTCATTTTAAGTTTTTAGTATCAAATTGTTTGTTATTCATTACATATAAAGTAATTTTAAAAGAGTTGTTCCATTTTGGTACTAAAATAAATTTAATAATTAACCAGCTTATGAATAGATTTATTTTAAAGAGCACTTAAAATCTAGATATTCTAAGATAAAATTATTTTTTTTTTGATCCTGCAATTCACAGAAAATCGTTAACAATTTTTAACGTAGAACGCAACGTAAAATTACGAAACGGAACGAATATCTTTTGGCTGATAGACTCATGGTCAGTGCCCAATACCAAAAAAAAAATCACGGATCAAATGTACATACTATTATTTTTTTTTTAATTTAATTATTTATTTTTACAGTGAATATATAACTAAATATTCTGTGAATATTTCAAGCGTGTACCTGTTGCCATTACAATTATCGAGCAAAAACGAGCAAAAAACATGGGAGCCCCTTTAATATTTATTTTATTCTGTTTTTTAAGTATTTGTTGTTATAGCGGCAACAGAAATACATCTTCTGTGAAAATTTCAACTGTCTAACTATCACCGTTCATGATATACAGCCTGGTGACAGACGGACGGACCGACAGTGGTAATACAGACGTCTTAGTAATAGGGTTGTTTTTTACCCTTTGGGTACGGAATCCTAAAAATGGAATCAATTTTGTGGGAGGCAATTTGTTTTTGATAAATCACAAAATAAGAATATAAGTATTTAGCAAGATATATTAAAACATTCAATTTCAAATTATAACCTATCCTTTCTTAATAAAAATAAATTCTATGTTTGTGTTGTATATTTTTGCTGTAGGTGGTGGTCCTATATATGGTGGAAACTCAAGTTATTCAATTTAACATGCCCTAGCGGCCTGTTCCTATTTAAAACCGAAAGTGGTTTTGCACGCCTCATAAGCGGAGCGGTGAGGTAGTGCTCTACTCTCGACATGTCAAAAAACCCAGTCTTTCGAAACTTAAATGACGTTTTTTTTTTTAATATAACACTTACAGGATAATATGAGTGCACTAATATGAAATTAAATAATCTGTCTAGCACATATGGTACATTTTATAAACAATTAATTTGTTTAATATAATAAATAATAACATTAAAACTAATCATTCTTGGACGTCCGTGAGTGTGTGTTTATGTGACCATGTATGTGGCAGAGATATTGGTCGAAAAATTCATCTTACCGGAATACTTTTGTTTTTAATATATAAAGTATTACACTGTGCTGATTCCTAGTTAATATTAGCGTTCTAAGTACTGTCATTTAATTATAATTTATAAAAACTAATATACCACTGTATACTGTATATCTATATATATATATATATATATATATATATTTTATTTTATAGTATATTTTTTCCTCACCTTATTTGTTATTTTATTTTAAAAACTTGAGTTTTTGTTTTAGAATTTTTTTTTAAATGTGAATGACCGCTATGAGGCGTGCACTTTTGGATTTTCCAAATTTTTCTTGGTTTCGATGCATACGTAAATATTTTGTGGAAACTTAGAACAGATTGCCAGCTAGCGTTAGAAGATCGAGAATTTTCGAGAAATTTGTCATTAGTAGAGATGGGAAAACGAGAGCTCGAGAAATCAATTCAGGCACGGAATTAACCTATGCACCTACGAAATACACGCTTAAACACGTGACAAGTCTAGAGCATGGCATTGCTGTCACCCCGCAAGCTGTAATGAATATTAAGCCAATATCGACAGAGAATGAGCGTGTTTTCTTAATCTTACTTATTATTTTTTATTTAATTAAAGACTGTTTTTACATTGAGAAGGAAACCAAAAATTATAAAAAAGTTAAGTTCTACGTACCCTATTCTTTACTTTTTATATATACGAGCCGCGTGTCCATACTAATCTATACTAATATTATAAATGAGAAAGTAACTCTGTCTGTCTGTCTGTCACCTCTTCAGGCTTAAACCGCTTTACCGATCAAGATGAAATTTGGCATGGAATTAGTTTGAGTCCTGGGGAAGGACATATAGGCTACTTAAAAACGTTAAGTGTCAGTCATTTTTTTTTCTTTGATTAAGGAGTGGCCTTTGAAATTCTACACCGATAACCAAATTTAGGGCGGGTGGAACCGCAGGCAAAAGCTAGTAATATTATAAATGGGAAAGTAACTGTCAGTTAGTTACCAATTAAGATGAAATTTGGCATGGTGAAAGTTTGAGTCCCGAGGAAGGACAAAGGCTACTTGAAAACGTTAAGTGTGAGTAGGTTTTCTTTAAAATTGAGTTGTTGTTGAAATCCTATACTGATAACCAAATTTAGGGCAGGTGAAACCGCGGGCAAGTTCGAGTCCCGGGAAAGGATATAGACTACTTAAAAACGAAAGTGTGAGTCGGTTTTTATTCTATAATTTAGGCGTTGCCGTTGAAATCCTACTCCGATAACCAAACAAAGGAACGGTAAAATCGTGGCAAGATCTACAGTGTTTAAGTGAAATTTATGGTCACCAAAAATTTAATATTTCAATTGATCTCATCTATTAGTCTTATCAGTAATAAAGCGAAAATTTTAAAATAACATCATGTTTTATAAAAAAATCTCGAGATACTGGAGAAACTCGAGAAAGCCTGGGCGAGAATTCTGGTGCCTCGAGAAATAAAAAAGGTCGAGAAACCAAAAACCCTATTGCACGCAATTTTCAGCATATTGAGTCAATTCATTTAAAAATAAATTAGACCAGTGGTTTAAGTATGTGGACTAGAGTGACATATTAAGGTTCAAGACTGCACTCGTCGAGACTCATCAATAGATAGGCGTTACAGTGCTGAATAATGAAAAATAGCGGATGGCCGCTTTCTACTACTAAATTTAGTCACGAAACCCAAAATGGCGAGCCCTTGTCATTATTTAGTATCTTATTTTAAACTTAACTTACGTTAAATAAGAGCCATTTTTTTAATTATGGCAAAAATGTAATGCAAATACCATCAACTCTCAAAAACTCAACTAAGTTTGTTAACATCATAGAAATAAAGTTTAAATCATTGTTTTACAGTTCAAAATAGGCTAGACTTCTTCTAAGAAGGCCATTGCGTGTATGTATCAGTAGGTAAGTATTTGTTTTCTTTTAATTTTGATTCAGATAGCAACATGTGTTACGGTCAGCGTTGCCAGATTTTTTGTTTTGCCAAGTCGTGATTTAGAAACTTTTTGAGTGAAAAAAGCGGGATTCTTTCGTCGAAAGCGGGACAAAGTAAAAAAACGTATATAATCAAAAGTTATTGAATATTTATCTTTTTATTTGAGTTCAAATTACGTTTACGTGACACTAGATAGGTACCTAGTAAAATATCCATAGAAAATGTATTTTAATAAAAATATGATATTTTAAATCAGATTTACCCTATCGTTAAATAGTTGAGTCAGTACGCTGCACGCGCGGTCCAGTTATTCCCGAAAAGCGGGACATTTAATTTTGATTTAAAAATCGGGACGTCCTGCCAAAATCGGGACGTCTGGCAACGCTGGTTTCGGTAGTACATTGTAGCACCATTTGATTGACGTAGAGGTACCACCTAGAGTACCTACCTATGCTGCGTAAAGTAGGTACCAATTTCTAGTACAACAAGAACACTGTTATTTAACAGCTTATTTCATTCATAATTACTATGACCTGGTGACCCCAAAATACCAGGCGAAAGAATAAAAGAACAGATAGATGGTTCTAATCACTTTATTTCTACCTACTGTCATTCTGGCGAACCGAGAAATCAATTCTGCAATTCTTATTTTATTTTTATCGTATTTATTTTTGGTTTAACATGATATTTGGTTTTAAATGAATTTCAATTAATTATTTAATAACAATTTTAAATTTTAACACAGAATTTATGACTAACTTATTATCTTACATATTAATACAATTACATAATAAAATCCAGAAAGTCTGTTCCTATTTTCAAACTAATTTCCTAAATTTTAACAATAAGAATTAGTTTGTTGTGTGAATTACCTTTAAATGTTCGCCTCTGCAGCCCAACTCTGTGAGTGTGCCGCAAATCTCACTCACACTTACACTCAACATATTCACACACAAGGGAAATTAAAAGAAGAAGCAAGATTTTCTCTCTTTCTTAAATATATGTATAATAAGTAGATTCTGTATTTTTAAGTACTCAAGTAATGTATGTCATTTTGCGATATTATGATATACCTACTATTAAACTTTAAAAATATTATTTTGATGCCAAGATACCAAAAATTCAAATTAAGGCGAAAACAAACTTATTTTATTATTAGACATAACTATCCATAAATACTATGATATCATGCATTTCTTTTCAAGTAACCAACCACTAATTAAGACAAACAATTCAATCCTACTTTTACTTCATTCATCTCAGTGCGAAAAATCATTATAATCAGTTAAAAACTAAACTTAGGCGTATTTACGTACTAAGACTGCATAGGCAAGAACTAGTATTTTTGAATAAGGTCAAATAAAGCTGACATAGGTACCCTAATTTTCTTTAATTTTATTACTCTGACCACCTGAGATAGCAAAATTTTTGTCTCTTTTATAAATTATGAAGTTCTCGAAAATTAATTTACGTATTTTCGTGTACTAACAGAGTATATCTGGTACTACTCAAGTAATCCATGTGGATTTGCCTTTGCCTGTTTTTATGTGTCCCCACCGCAGGGCACAAACCTTTTTTTGTTTTCGGAATCTTAGGCTATACTTAGTCTACCATGACTAAGTGCCTGCGGACGTAGGTATTATCAAATAAATACCTGTTATCAAACATTTAAACAAATATTATTGTGATAGGTGGTACCTACATGCTATTTTTTACTCGTAGGGTATCTACGATATTATTCAAATAAAGTCAAAAACAAACTAGTTTTTATGTCAGACATGACTATGAAATGCATTTCTTTACACACATTAAAACCTCGGAATAAAGAAAGAAGCTTGCTTATCAGTGCGAAATTTCACTAAAATCATCAAAAACTAAACTTTACGGACTAGGGCTGCATAAACAAGAGCTAGTATTTTTAAATAAGGCCAAATAAAGCGAAAACGGTACCGTAATTTTCGGGAAGTCACCTTTCTGTGTCAATGATACCAAGCCAAAAAAACTATTAGAAAAAATTACAAGTAGGTAAGCCATTGTGTCATGTCTAAAGGCACAGAATAATTAAAAGTAAAGGTACGGTACTTTTTTGGTTCGTATATATAATTGATCTTTTAAAGTACCTTAATTGGTAACTAGATAAGCAGATTTCTAGTTTTTTGCGTCCATCGCAGAAAATCGATAAAAAACTTTATCCTTTACTTTAACAATTACACAACTAACCTTCACCAACTAAAGCCAAGCAACCAAAAATCTACCAAATTACTACTTGTGGAGTCAGTTTAAGCGTGCTTACATGTCAATACGAAACCAAATTAACCCATTAAAAATAGATCAGTTTCAGAATATTGACACCATTTAAATGTAATTCATTACCTACCTGCAATTTATTTTATATTTTGTGTCATTTTTGTTTTGTAGCATGTCTTTTCCCAATTTTTTAATTTTTGTTGATTTTGGAAAATCGGCATGCTTGATTTACAGCGCTAAATAAAAACGTCGTTCATGAAACTTAACAGTTAATGGCATCTAGCGCTTAAGCAAAAATCAATACCTATTTATTAGTGCTCCCTAAGAAATATCCTCAAATTATTCGGTACATAAACGAAATACCTACTAGTCGTTTATTTTACATAATTAAGTATTCTAAATATTTAAGGTGAATTCTTTACTCGAGGGAATAGGTATTAAAAACAAGTGAGGAAAATATTGATTTAGTTTGTATGGAAATTAGTCAATTTACACAGTTCACAATTTTCTGACATCGGCATAATAAACATATGATAAATGATGCACATGTACGTACAGGGAGTATACACCAATTACCTAACACCATGGCATTTTTTTTAATACTTTTACTTGAGTATACATCTTTTTTATGAAAACTTTTTAGTTGAAAATTTTTACAAAGTGGCCAGTCAATTTGTTGGTTTTATCTCATTTAATAAGTGACCAGGGTAAATACTCAGTACAGGGTAGAGACAAAATGTACAGGGGAGGATACTTTATGGACAGGGAAGAGAAATAGACATATTAAAAACAGTTTATTTTTAAGAATCAACTTTATTTATTTCATTTAATTTTAATTATGAATTTTTATAATCATACTTGTTATTTTTTTATAAAATTAAATGTTTCTTAAGCGCTAGGTACAAAACATAAAAGGGTTCTTACCTTTCCTTTCCTTTCCATCACAACTAAACTATCTAAAACTTTACTATCAATAGTCAATAATGAAATGAAAAGAAACAAAAACTTCTCTGAGTAACAGTATTAAAATTTTCTTGTACTAAACCCTAAAAACATTTTAAATAAAAGGTAACTAAAAAAAATATCTTTTTCTAAAGCCCGCGTCCAAAGACATCAATAGATACATTGAATGCATAAAAAATATGCTGCCCTCTCATTTTTAAGTTAGGTGAGGGTAGTTTTTTTAAAACCTGATCCCAGGTGATGAAAGAAACATCGTCATCATTAATTCTGAACTTTTTCCCAGTTTTATAACAGATTTTACAAAATATAACTTGAAGTTCATCATCTTCTTTAACACCTGTGCACATTGCAACATAACAATATTCTGTTTAACCAGCACAAAGTACCTGTTGCAGAATGTTTTCTTTCCAGATGTTGAGGGCTTTGAATCATCTTTGTGCAGTTTAGTTTTGCTACTGGTAGGTACAGAATGCTTTAGTGTTTCTTGAGGCTTCTTCCTGTGTTCTTGAGATGTGAAATTGATTAGTGGTTCATCTTCTGAATCCCTAGCTCCGTATATATCATCAACAAGTAGAAAAAAATTACGATGTGTTTGTGGATAATCCAAAGCACCCAATTGAAAATGACGACATAGCTCTGAGTAACAGAAGCAGCTCAAACTTTTCAATGTCAGGCAATTAAGTATAAATACGCAACCGGTAACTTGTTGAACTTTTAGTGTGCCTGAAAAAGTCTTTATACCTTCAGTAGAACCTAATTTTACTGCTTTTTCAGATATGTCTGCACCATCTATGGTGAAAATTTAAATATTCGCGCAGGTTTTCTCAAGGGCTTTAGCTAAGTCATCTATTGATAAAATATCGGTGCCACTCGCAACTTTTGCTGTGCTGCTTGCCCTCGCTTGTTTGTATTTTGAGGGGGCGGTGGGTCTTCATTATCCGAAAATGGAGGTGTTTCAGAGCATTGCATATATCTTGGAGTGCTAAATGACGTCTACGAATTTTTGCTTTTTCTCTCCATACTTTTCTAACCTTCCGCTGCTCTCTGGGAGTCATTTGCTGAATTATCTTAATAACTCCTTTTTCCTTCTGCTTTTCATATTTTTCCATTTCCTTGATTTTTTGTTGAGCGAACTTATCTTGGTCATTTGTGATTCTTTGGTATCTCTATCGTTTTGCTATCCTTTTTTTTTCGTTCCTCGCGCGTCATTTTTTTCCTTTTTTGTAGGTGTTTCTGTAAAAAAAATCATATTAAATTGTAAAGCGAAGCTATACATAATGCCAAGTAAGGGTTCAGAGAAAAATGTAGAAGTATTCATGAAAACGCATACAAATGTATCTCCACGAATATTTAAGTCTATATTAGTATTTTAACAAATAATTGCTAAATAAAACTTACCAGAGGAAAGACTGCATTCACTCAACACTTCTACACCTAGCGAGCGGCGTGACTTAAATGGCCATTAAAATGGCTGCGCCATAGGCTTATACGCCGCTTGGTGCTAACTTCACGTTACATCCTGTGCACTCAAGGTCACAACTTCAACCAACTAGCAAAACTTAACGACAACAAAAAGCCAGGGGACGAGACACAAAACACGGAGGACAAATTTGGGCGTTGATATTATTTATGAAAAATTGGAATATAAGTAATTTTACTTATAAGAAACTGTGACTTATTGTTCTGTATATAGAATTAACAATAATAAAGTAATAATTGAATTTTAATACATTCATAGTTACTGGTTTACAAATTAAGTCGGTTTGGGGACAGACCAGGGGAGAGACTTTTTTCTTATATAAGAACTTATTGTGACAAAACTTCGTGCATTTCTGTAATAAATTTATGTGAGCATGAAGAAAACATTTAGTTTTAAGTAATAAATAGGTTAATTAGGAAGTTAGTATTTTAAAAGTATTTTTTTGTTCTGGCCATGGAAAGTACCTCTTAGCTTATAATGACCCATAAATAGGTACATATAGCTAATGATTTAAAAATATATAATAGGTAGTACCTGGAGGACCGAGCAAATGCTCGGTTTTTTTAAACAGCGCCATCTATTGTCAAGTAGCTTAAGCGTTGCTTAATAACACCACCTGTTGTCAACTAGCTTAAGTGTTGCTTAATAACGCCACCTATTGTCAAATAGCTTAAGTGTTGCTTATTACTACTCGCCAATGTCAGGAAGAGTCATACTTTTCAGTTTATCACTGCCTTATAAACACGGATAAAACGACGTTTTCTAAAAATGAAACCTAGCTAGATCAATTTATCGACCTCGAAAACCGATATACCCCTATATACTAAATTTCATGAAAATTGATGAAGGCGTTTCTAAGATTCAGATTATATATATAGATATACATATATACAAGAATTGCTCGTTTAAAGGTATTAGATAAGGACCTCATAAAAACTATTCATTTTTAAGGCGAAACAATGACAAGCTATTTAATAAATGTTTTATAGCCTAGTGGCATACACAATGGTTAACCAAATATTTTGCTCCGAATTTGATTGCTGGCTTTTTAGAATAGATTATACATAATTATATTCTTCCAGTTTTTGTTTTTTACTTTTAATTAATGGCTACTGATTTAAAACACCTACTAATAAAAAAGTTTAATTTTACACAAACACTAAATGTACCTTCAACCTACTAAAGATTGTATTTTGTGCATAAACCATCAAGACAGAAACTCCATCGAATACATAAAGGAATCATCTCATTAACCTTTAAAAGGCACCCTTACGTAGGTAGTTACATAGTATAACATGTACCTTCAATATATTTTATCATGGCAAAATCCCTGAATCTACATCTAGCGATGCTTTATTTTTGTACTATTTAGGATTCCATACTCATTAGGCAGAAACTGCATTTTTATAAAATCATGCACTAGCATCACACAGGCATAGCTAATAGCAGCAAGCGTTGTCTGCCGCATACCATACATCTCAGCTCTCGGACCTTGGAGCTTATTGCGAAAAGTCTCGAGGACCTCAGACTTGTAAGTAAAATGTATGCAAGTTGTTTCACAGGTCATAGGGTTATTAACTTATTTTTGTATTATGGTAGTTACAAATAAAAACAGATCTAATTGAAATCAACCTAAAAAAACCTTAAAGAAATCAACAAAAAGATCACAGGACATAAGGTGCGATTGAACTTACAGCATCAGTAGTCATAGTAGGGCATAAAAGAAACCGTGTGAACTTTGTTTCAACAACTGCTTACTTCAAGGATTTTGCTTTGAGGTAAGGCAGCTTATATGATACATTTCTTGTCTTTATTTTGCAAAAGAGAGCAGTAAGGTCAATCTATAAATTAGGATACATTTGCTCTTAGGGAACTATTTAGGGAAATTAATATTTTGACTGTTCCTTGCCAATATATCTTCGCTAGCATAATGTATGTACGCAAAAATACACACTTATTTGCTAAAAATAGTGACCCAAACAGTGTTAATGCATTGAATAGGGATAAATTGGTAGTTCCAAAATGTCGTCTTGCAATGCAAAGTATATTTTTCCACAATAAAATTCCAAACACGTTTTTTCCCTTGCGCCCTTTTATACTCTGACAAATTATTTTTTTAAACCTTATTTAAACCTTGATTTTTAATTATATAGACTAAGCTGACACCTGCAATCGATCTTTTGTTTTTAAAATGTTGCAAGTGTGGCGCATAGTGTTGTATTAGTGATTCAATGAATCACTCGTTTTGACCACCCCAAGCAAGTGTGCACAGCGGCTAAAGTTATTAAAAATATTTCATATATTAAACTATGGTATGTGTGTTGTGTCGAGAGCATGGTAGTGTGTGTCGAAGGCAGGGTAGTGTGTGTTGAACGCATGGTAGTGTGTGTCAAACTCATGGTAGTATTTTTTCATGAATTTAATTTATTTGAAATGCATATTATACAAAAATACTAGCTTTTTGAACTCTTCTCCATATAAACTTTAACTGTGCCTTGTATAACTACTCCTACATCCACGTAATTTTTGTAAAAAGTGGTACAAAGTTTTTGCTCCACGTATTAATATAACGGTTAAAGCTAAGTCTGTGACGATCTTAACAAATAAGCTTTTCTTGTTATAATTAAGAAATTAAAAATTAAATAAATGATATGTGTATGTAAAAGGGCCCTAAAAGAACTAAAAGAGCATAAATCATGGATACCAAATCTTCTAAACAAAAACAAAAAACTAATAACTGAAAGAAAGACAATCCTAACAGTAGCCACCGACTTTTACAGAAATTTATATACCTCTCAAATCTCACAAGACGAAACCATTAGACTAGACACACAAGAAAATGAGGAGACCGTGCCAATGATATCTGAAGAAGAAGTGATCTTTGCTATACATACCCAGAAAAATGACAAATCACCTGGCCCAGACAACATAACAAACGAAACATTAAAAATGACCCTACCACAAAAAGTATACACACTAACGGAACTCTACAACAAGGTATTGGATTCAGAATATATCCCTAGCCAGTGGACAAATAGTACCATAATCCTAATACATAAAAAAGGAGACAAAAGTAACATGGGTAACTACCGACCCATCAGTTTAATGTCAAATGTGTATAAAGTTTTCTCCAAAATCATCCTGAATCGCATCAAAAGAACTCTGGATCTACAACAACCACGTGAACAAGCAGGCTTCAGACCTGGATATTCAACTATAGACCATATGCATGCCCTAAAACAATTAATAGAAAAAAGCCAGGAATATGGATACGCTTTATATCTAGGTTTTGTTGACTATCACAAAGCCTTTGACTCACTGGAACACTCTTACATATGGAAAGCGCTAAAAACCCAGGGGGTACCCTGTAAATATATAAGGTTAATAAGGAACATTTACCAAAACAGCTCAGCACAAGTAAAATTGGAAACACAAGGAGATAGCTTCCCAATCCAAAAAGGAGTGAGACAAGGTGACCCACTTTCACCAAAACTCTTTACTGCAGTGCTGGAAGAAGTGTTCAAAGAATTAAACTGGGATAACCTGGGAATAAATATCAACGGAACAAAGCTCAACCATCTTAGGTTCGCTGACGACATAGTGCTGATCACTGACTGTGCAGAAACATTACAAACCATGATCACAGAACTATCCCTAAAAAGCAGAAAAGTAGGACTTGTTATGAATAGAGGAAAAACAAAACTAATGACCAATAGATCAAAGACTATTATACAGTTAGAAGGTGAACCTATAGGGTATGTAAACGAATACATATACCTAGGGCAACTTATCTCTTTCAATGACCAGCTCGAACAAGAAATAGAGCGAAGAATAGCAAACTCATGGAAAAGATATTGGTCCCTGAAACATGTAATGAAAGATGTCAAATACAGTATGCAAGTGAAAAGAAAACTATTTAACACATGTATTCTACCTATACTTACGTATGGATGTGAAACATGGGCCACCACACTGAAACTACAGCATAGAATCCGAACTTGCCAAAGGAGCATGGAAAGGAGTATCCTGGGGTTCAAAAGAAAAGACAAGAAGCAAGCAGTAGAACTAAGAAAAATAACAAAGCTTCAAGATATTACAACTAAAACAAAACAACTCAAGTGGCGATGGACAGGACACATGCTAAGAGACCAGACGAATAAATGGTGCAAAACCTTAACAGAGTGGACCCCTAGATTTAACACTAAGAGGAAAAGAGGTAGACAAAAAAAAAGGTGGTCAGACGATCTCAAAGAAACAGCAGGTGCTTTATGGACAAGAGCTGCCAAAGATAGAGCAACCTGGAAAAGGTTGGAGGAGGCCTATGTGTTAAAAGAACACGCTGACACAAACAAAACTCCGGAATGATGTGCAACAAACTTTATTTTTATTTTATTTTTAGCATATTAATAGCATAAATAAATTAACAATGTATTTACATATATGTTTTCACCAACTTGTATGTAATTGTCAGTAATAAAGGCTTATTATTTATTATTATTATTATTATGTGTATGTATGGTCGGTTTCTATAATAAGCAATGGCTCTCAAATTTAGCAATCCTGTAACACCGAGAGCAATATAGTATATTAATCTTCAACAGTAAGTGAGCAAAGCGAATGCAATTGCAAAAGCTAAAGAATCGGCCAAGTGCGAGTCGAACTCGCGCACGAAGGGTTCTGTACCATTATCTACAAAAACAAGCAAACAAATCACGTATGTTGTATGGGAGCCCCCTTAATTTTTTTTTTCTGTTTTTTAGTATTTGTTGTTTTAGCGGCAACAGAAATACACCTTTTGTGAAAATTTCAACTGTCTAACTATAACGGTTCATGAGATACAGCCTGGTGACAGGTGGACGGATGGACGGACGGACGGACGAGTGGACAGCGAAGCCTTAGTAATAGGGTTCCTAATTACCTTTCAGGTACGGTTAACCCTAAAAATGACACCCATAAGTACTATAAAATGTAATTTGACACAAATGAGCAAAAATTTAATGAGAGCGCTAGTGTTTTACGACTGTAATTTTTTACCGTGAAATACTTGTATATGGCAAAAATATTGTATGATTCCTATTTTATTCACTTTTTTTTCTTTTTCTTAAAATGTGTGTATTCTATTGCCAGTGTAAAGAATTACTATTTTATGGAATTATGCTGAAATTAAAAAAAGGATTCCGTTTTAATGTTAGATAATGCTCCTTACCACTCCCGTAAGGTAGAAAAAACTCCCAATACGGCGTGGCGTGATGCCTAAATTCAAGAGTGGCTCTCAAGGTATTTAAACTTCAAAGACACAAAGATTCAAGATATTGAAAATCGTCATAAAAGAAAAGGCTAATTATCAAAAGAATGTAGTTGATGACCTTGCATGCCGAGTACAGTGTCACTATCCTAAGACTGCCTGCCATCATGCGACTGTTAATTAAATCTAATAGAACTAGTATGGGCACAGGTAAAGGGGCAGGTCGCAAGAAATAACAAAAGTTTTAAAATGGCAGAAATTAAACAATTGCTTAGTGAAGGGCTACAGTTGTTGACACCGCAACGGTGGTCGAGTTGTACTGATCATGTTATAAAAGAAGAGGTTTATTATAAGTGTAACTGACTTAGTAGACCTAGATTATAAGTGTAAGTGTAAGTAGACCTAGATTATAAGACTTAGATTATAAGTGTAACTGCCTTAGTAGATAAGTGTAACTGACTTAGGAGGTTTATTATAAGTGTAACTGACTTAGTAGTAGTAGTTTAGTAGACTCACTCAATAATGATTAAGGAAATTCGGTTTTTATTTATTTTCTCGGGAGATGAATACTTTTTAATTTTAACCTCATTGATTATAAAAAAAATGGATCATAAAATAGTTGAACTAAAGAAAAGATTGAATCATTCAGGTACAACACTATTTTTACGTTAGCACAAGGTGGCAACCAACCAAATGTCACTTTAGTCTTTATAATTAAAAATCAAGGTTTACAAAAGAAATATATTATTTTTAATACCTTGGCTGTCCAGTGTTTTCAATAACATAGGTAAATTGATTATTCTTCACGACATTCCATGGTGTATCCTCATCAACACAAAGCTCTCCTTTTGGACAGGGTATCCTTCTAAACACATCCTGACCTTGAACATTACATTTTGGATGGTATGCAGACCCATTGATATTTTGAAACATAACCTGACAGGCCAATTCTTTATTGACATGTTCACGGTTTTTGTAGTAATGAATAAAATGTGTTCTATCCAGTACAGCAAAAGTAATTGGATATTTAAACTGTTCTTTGGATGTCAAGTTGCCAAAAATATATCCATATGTTTCACTTTTGTAATGAATATCAGTTTTTTGAAACCCAAATTTCACTAAGAACTTAAAAAACTCGCCTGTAGAAAATTCTCCTTTGATATGCGCACATGACCCTAGGTTTATGAAATAAAAGCTGAACAATAAAATATTCTTGGAGTACATTTTGAGAATGATACAGACGAAAGTAATATCATTTCTAATACTTTAAAGCGTCCTCTTTATAGCATTTTAATGGCTGCTAAAAGAAATATACTCTTGTGATATATTCACTGTAGGTACCTACATGAAATATTAAAAAATTGAAAAAATCGTATACATTTCATATCGAAAATATTTTTTTCTTGCAAAAGGGCACCGTACCGAGTTGCCATGTCTAACATTGGTTGGTTAAAATAAATACAGTAAATTCATCTTTGGATAAATTACGGGCGCGTTCGTCTTGGGATTAGGAGTTCGCATGATTGATACTTTTCACACTTTTGATAACGCCAGTTTTGCCACCAACACCTATCGTTTGTGTAGTTTTGAAACGTTACTAACAATTTTTTTTTTCAAAACTTGCAAAACGAACGGTTAAGTTACACAAACTACTATAAACAATGAATATGTATAGGCCGTTTGAGAGATTTAACACAAAAACCCCACGTTCAGTTTCAACGCCGCGCCGTGTGATCACCTGACGATAAATTAATTTAAAAATAATTGGGAGAGGCTCACACTGCGAACGCACGATTTCGTTCAATAAGCTGGGAATTATCGTCGGGTGATCACACTAATCACACCATGAAATAGGAGGGTGAAAGCCGCACTTTGACAGCTAACGAGAATTAATTTTTAGATTCAATATTACTAAAGTGGCTATCTATATTGACTGACTAATGAGGAAGGATGATAAGAGGAGACAATAACACAATACTTGATAAAAAGAATCTTTTTATTGCAACCTAGCGGTAATTTTCAAACCCCTGCTGTTGTCAAGCCGTTCAGTTTCAAAAGTCACGTAATCCGTTTAATAAGACCAGCGGCGATCGTCGGGCGAAGGTCAAACGTCGATATTCATACCCAAAGTGAATGCAGCTCAGACATGTGTCTAAACACAGGGCTACGTTCAGTTTCAATGCCGTGTGATCACCCGACGATAAAGTTGCCGTTCGAATATCAGCAACGAAAATAAAATAATCCAAACTGTTCAAGTTTGATCAAGGTTGATTTCTCATTTTTCAGTTAAAAGTTAGATATAATATTGTAGCCTGCGATTTTAATGCTGATTTCTTAATCGATTTTAAAAACAGAATAAATGATAATTATTTTTTAAACCTACTATTATGTAGCCGTGAGATGAAGAAGTAGTTAAAATGAAATATTATTGTTCAGTGAAGATAAGCGTGTTACGTCAATCGCTTTGTGTGACTTGACCTTAATAGGACTGGTCGGGCGGTGGCTCGCTGCCAGGTGTGCAAACTTAGTTTATACGGAAGCGCGGCCGACGTTAGACGCACACACACCGTTGCGCGGCTCGCTATACGAGGTGCAGAATACCTAGTTACGGACTGCTGTGATCGATGTCAACTGATCTCGTCCACGGGGACAATAGACTTTGGGAGCACCAGACAGTGAAGTGCACATTGATTAGATTTACGATCTACACCTTCATCTTCCCAGCTTCTACACCGCGCCGATATTGACCGGTTCGGGACGTATTCCAGCAACGGCAGTTGGCGCTGACATCGATGACCAAGACATAACATTTTGATTAATATATATCTACTCCCTTTTTGTATTGATATCCCTAAAAGTAAAATCAGGTCGATAGGACACACGGATTGTCACCCCTGCGTCGAGACGGCCGACACATACGGTCAGTATCCTACAATTAAAGACGAATGGATAAAAAGCGTAGTTTGTTATTTATCAATTTATTGATTCTTTTTGCACAAACAAAGGTGTTCAGTGGCAATCAGTTAAAATTAAACCTATGCTAGTACGATACTGGTTGTAGGGATAAATTGGGATAATTTGTATACTAAATAAAAGTTCTATATTAAATAAATATCATTAATATATACACACCGGCACAATTAGCAGAACAGAAAAAAAGTGAGACTATGAGATAATAACGCATATATTTGACGAAATCATTCAGATTGTTGGGGGGTGGCATTCTGGATTTAACCCTTCTTTTTAGCAAGTCCCAGACATGCTCTATCGGATTCATATCGGGGGAATTTGCTGGCCACTGCATCACCGGTATACCTACGTGGCTCAGATATGCCTGTACCGATTGTGCACTATGAGCACGAGCATTATCTTGCATTAGAATAAAGTCGTCACCAATAAATGGGGCAAATTGTACAACATGTTCTTCTAAAATGTCTCTGATGTATCGATCTGCTGTCATGGTCCCTCCTGTGACTATCACTAACTCCGTGCGAGCTCCCAAACATATCCCTCCCCAAACCATAATCGAGCCGCCACCATAAGCCACTGTGTGTTCAAAATTAGACTGTATGTGGCGTTCTTCTTTGCGTCTCCATATTCGCTGTCTCCCATCGATCTGTTTTAAAAGAACTCTGCACTCATCAGTAAAGAGAACCTGCTGCCATTCGTTCAAAACCTTTTTTTGTGTTCCGCTAATTGTGCCGGTGTGTATATAAACAAATATATTTATATACAGAATAATTAAACTAGAAGCCCAAGACTGTATACAGAAACATTTATTTTTGTAACTTTTTAAGATAAAGTTCTTCTACTTCTCTTTGAAGACACGTGTAGATTTGGTATAGCGGACGTCCTTGGGAAGTGCGTTCCAGAGCCCAATAGCATGGACACAGATTATATATATAATAATATACTAGTACAGATACAATGAAATGAGACCGCCGTAACTCGGGCTATTTTGTTTAGCCGCTAGATGCCGTAAGTAGCAGCGACCTACCTACCTAACTAATAACCTACGATACCTAACTAACATAACCTACGATAATAATGATATATATAAACATGCATATATTAATGTATATGCATAATTATATTATTGGTACCTCTCTATTGAATACAAATTAAATCAGAGGTCTTTGTTAGGATTCCATAGCCAAATGGCAAAAAGGTCCCTTATAAATCTATCATATACTTCCGTCTATCCGTATGTCACAGCGTTATAATTCCGCTATCTTTGCATATGTAGATTGTGATGAAATTTTACAGAAAAGTCTTATGTGAACCACCAAACAGATTTGTAATGAAATTAAGAAAAAATATTTAGGGGTAGCTCCATACATTAAACTGAGGTACGAAATCGATATCAGCTACCTATTGATTTAATTTATTAAATGTGTCAGTTGAAAACATTACCAGCTTAGGAATGATTCTTGAAACGTTATTAGCTTACTATCAGTCTAGTGGGTTATTTAGTCATGTGGTTAGGGGGTCTAGTAAGCGACATTTACCTATGCTATGCATATGCATTTCTATCCGACAGCCAAGTTAAGAATAACTGACTTTAAGTCGCAACCGCTAGTGGCAGGTGTACAACGGCAATTTCGCTCGAAAACAGCAAATCGATGTAGCCGTTTGGCACACAGGTACTTTAGGGCAAAACAATAATTTTGAGCCGCAGTTCCTCAAAATATTTCCCTTAAACAATTTGGAAAATATTAAAATTAAGTATTTTTTTTGATTTTTTGAATATTGCAATGTGAGACGGTTCCTTAAACTTCATGAGCAACATTATGAGACTTATGTGGAACTGTACTGTACCCTGCTGCTTCTGTTAATATTTTGAGGAACTGCAGCTTAAAATTATTGTTTTGCCCTAAAGTACCTGTGTGCCAAACGGCTAAACTCTACATTGATTTGCGGTTTTTTTTGCGTACACCCAGGACTACTCCACCTGCCAGCGGGTCGAACGAAACATGTTTTGTTTACTTCGCCTAGTAGTTATAGTATTTTATAGTCTGTGACTTCGCATTGTTTCTTGATTTTTGCTTTTGCGGTGAATTGCGTGTGCGGTGTATTGATTTTTTTAAAACAATTGTACAATGATTTCCTTCAAATCAAGTGTAAGCAGTGCCAAATGATAATTTCTCATGGTGGGCAGGGAAAAACAGAAAATACTATGAGTATGAACAACCAATAATGTCAACCAACCCTGATACCTTAGCTAGGTTCTATGATTAAATGTTCGATCGACCACAGACAATTTCTCCCAGTCGCAGTCCTAGTCGGCGCTCTTTGCTGAATAGTCGCCAACTTGTCGCCGACTATGAAAGTGGCCGGATGGTCAGCTTTACCGACTAGTCGGAACACCCCCACTTTTAAGTGACCTATTGGCTTATTTTTTCGTACACTAATCGGTTCAAGTGTGCCTATTAAAATTTGAGTTCCCTCGATTTCTCCAGGATTCCATCATTATATCCTGACCTGATGACCATGGGACCATCTGGGAAGTATACTCTTTCACACAAACGAGAATTTTCCGAATTGGTCAAGGCGACTTCGAGTAATGGAAAATATACATAAAAAAAGATTTCGAGGACTAAGGAACTTCCTTCTTTTTTGAAGTTGATTACTTACTAGTCACTCAAATAGACGACAATCAATATATCCTAAACAACGCATGATATCTGTGAAGTCAAGAAAAATAAAAGCGTATTTAATTATTTATTTGTAAAATAAAACTTCTTTTAATATACCTACTTTCTGGTTTACTAGTTTATGAAATATCGTCATTTATGTAAAAGTGTATCAAAATTTTGTCAAAAATCGGTCGAGTTAAACTAATGCATCCTTTATTATTAACGGATCGATGCAAACGACAATGTCACGGGGTATCCATTTGTTGTATATCAATATTTACCTTCTCCAGAATGTAACAAATACTTTTCTGAAAACCGTATCAAAATCGGTTCAGCCAAACGCGAGATAATCACGGACAAACATACGGGTCAACTGAGAACCACCTTTTTTTAAAATTGGTTAAAAATGTAAGCACTATTATCTGAAGTGTTTTCAATTCTAAAGTAGGTGCACTTGTGCGATGGCATGCTGTTTAAGAACTTAGACGCATTCGACCCAGGATAAAACTAAAAGAAACAAATTGTACTGAGGTCGAAGTTCACGCTTGCGTGCGTTTGTTTAATAATATATCTAAGTATTAAGGTGGGTAGATACCAAATTATTTTTTTTATTTGGTTGGTAAGTACCTACACCTATTCATATTATTCAGTGACACTGTTGTGTGTCGCTGTCAAACTCAGAACATGCGAACAGCGTCATCTATCAATCAATAGTGAAAATTGATTAACTAAACCGGCACGTAGTTCAATTTATTGCCGCTTAAAGTACAACGACCTCATTCAATTTATGTAAAATTTCGAAAATTTAATAGAGGCGCCCATTACTTCATTTTTGTTAGCTTAAAGGACATTTTGATATTAAAACAATATTTTTTAAGGGTCGGTTACTTTTCTTTTTCAATAAAATAACAACCTAAATAACAAATCGATACTCACAACGCCATCTATTGATATGAATTTAAATCATTTCTGTTTTGTTTGGGATAAGACCCCGTGGCATGGATAATAAAAGAATTTGAAACAAACCCAGAGCGGTGACGAGGAGAAGGCGGTCAGAAGAACGAAGTGATCGATCGTGCGAAGAACCAAGATATTGAAACCTAGATTTTAAATAACATAGAGAGTTCTGATCATTTAAAATAGAGTAAAGAGTATATAGAGTCTTTGCGTTTCTGCGTTGAAAAATCGGGAGCCATTTTAAAAGATTGCGAAGAGTGGAGATATGGTCGTATTTTCTTAGACCGAAAGTATAACGAATACAGTTGTTAATAACGCGGTCTAATTTGTTAAGAAGATCTGAGTTTAAGTCTTTATATTACATATCACAATAATCAACGAGCGGTAATATAAGTGTATTTACCAGTAGAAGTTTGGATTTAGTTGGGAGGAAATTTCGATATCTGTAAAGACAACGTAGAGCATTGGTAACTTTCCGACTTATTTCATTCACTTGAACTACCCAACTGAATGAGTTATCGAAATGTAAGCCAAGGTTCTTTACATTAGCAGAGTATGGGACATTAATTTTGTTGTATGAAATTGATAGTACTGCTGATAAATCAACTTTAGACATTTGTCGAGAACTACCTACAATTATACTCTGGCATTTATTAAGGTTTACTGACACTCGAAAGCGTGTAGACCAATCATAGATATTATTCAACTCAATGTTGATCTTATATATAGCACCGTCGAGGTCTTCGACTCTACTTTGCATATAGAGCTGCAAGTCGTCCGCATACAAATGGTAAGAATAGCTAAGACGAGGACAAAGACAAAGGACAAGAGAGGAGAGAGTAAACAACCTTGAGGTACGCCAGAAGTGAGTTCACACCAATCCGAGACTAGATTGTCAATGCGGACAGCTTGTTTGTGACCTCGAAGATATATAAAAAACCAATTTAAAGCTTAATGGGAGATCTTGTTATTTTTTGTACTTTATTTTTATACCACTAAGGTGGCAAACAAGTACACGGTCCGCCTGATGGTAAACGGTCACTAGGCCTATGGACGCTTGTAACACCAGGGGCTCCGCGTTGCCGATCCTCTAAAAATCCAATAACTTCTTTCTTGAAGAACCTCATACTGTAGTCCTTAGAGAAAACCTTGGCAGGGAGCTCATTCCAAAACCCAAGCGTTCGCGGGAGGAAGTTTTTCTGAAACCGCACTGTACGCGACCATTTCGGTTCTAGAGTGTGAGAATGAATACCCTGCCGATGGCGAGCGGTGCGATGGTAGAAAGTAGCCGTGGGCATCATTTCTAACAATTTCTCAGAACACATCCCATTGTACAAGCGGCAGAACACACACACACACACTTATATGTTAGTATGGCCAGTTGAATGTCATGGTTGACAGTATTGAAGGCATTGGAAAAGTCAATCAAGACCACAACTGACACCAAGGCTTCTTCCATCCCATCACGTATGTCCTCTGTGATTTTCAGCAGGGCAGTGCTAGTACTATGTCCTGAACGAAAACCAGACTGAAAAGATCTTAGTAGATGGTTGTTATGAACATGTTTAAATATCTCTATTTGCACCACTGCTTCTAAGATTTTAGATAAAAATGATAATATTGAGATGGGTCTAAAGTCATTAAAAGATAGAGGTTGAGGAATTTTAGGTAAAGGAATAACAGAAGCTTTACGCCATGAGTCGGGGTAGTCACCCGTGAACACTGATTAATTGATGATATGAGTAATAATAGGAAGAACAGAGTCTATAATATGGATGATCATAGTTCTACTCACATCATCACATCCCACTGCCTTAGACTTGAAGGATAAGACTATTTTTTTGACTTCATCAGTAGTAACTGGCAAGAAAGAAAAGGAATCAATGTCAAGAGGTGGATAAGAATTAATAAATGAGATATCTATCGATCGATCGATATTAAAAATATAGTTCCTATATTGCGATGTCATTTCAGCTTTCGAAAAGATCCTCTTATAAAAAAAAATAATGGATTGAGGCAACGGGTCGCAAAAACTAGTTTCCTACAAAACACAGCAGAAGTCGTTCCATATATTTTCACGAAGATGCCTTTACTGGCCCATCAAAGTACCGGTATATGTATAATCAGTACAGCTTATAGATGTAGTAATAATGTAAAACAATGAAAAGGTACATTAATACGTCACAATATTCTTGCGCGTAAAGTGCTTATTTTTATTTTACTTGTGCGTTATATGTGCAGTGCTTAGTTTTATTAATACAGTATTTTTGATGCTACAGATGAAAGGTCCACCTTCTTTAGAGAAGGACTCTATCAAAATCACGCCAAGGAAAAAAAAGCTGGAAAAAGTGAGTTTTACTATAAAATGATAACATACTTATTTGTTTTTAAATTTGTGTAATTCGTAGTTTTGCAATAAATATTATTTTTCAACATGTATTACACTTACAGAATATTAATGAACCATTCGCATCAAACGAAACTTCAATCCATACACGAAATAAGAAAAAGATTATAAACCAATTGAAAAACGCTAAGCAAATGATAAAAGAAAAAGACAAACAAATTAAAAGCTTGAAGGAAGAAAACGTTAACAAGTAAATAAAAAACTTTGCCTAGTGACATTACTAACGCGATTAAAATAAAATACGTTAATCAGTTATGAACAGGCTGTAACCTTAAAAACAATCAATGTTACGACTAAACAACTTTATTCTAGGCAATTTCCAATCGGATCGGTCACAACATCAAAATACTCACCAGCACTTCTGAGATATTCACTAACGTTACACTATTATTCAAGTAAAGCATATAACTAAGTACCAGTCATAATGCGGAATTAGTACAAAGTCATTGAGCTTTGAAGGTGATGGCAAAAAAAAGTAAGGTCCCCTTTTCTGCTATCTATTGAAATTTCAAAGCTACGTTGATTTCGCGGGAGCCTTGGAAACGGATGAAGTCCCTAAAGCAAAAGAGGCCTTAATATAAATGGTCGTTGGTATAAATGCAAAACTGGAAGGTAATTTATTATGTCTTCCTTTTCGTTACTTTGCTTTTTTTAACTTTACTTTTTCGTAACTTACTTTTCTTTCCTATTATTTAAATAATATCTCACTTTACTTTTCTTTACTGTGTTCCTATAATGACACTGAACAAGGCCCTTTCTAGTTTCAAAATTGTTTAGTCACTAGGCTGGGGTTTTGGCAGTGCGATGAATATATCAATCAGTACTCTTGCTGTTTATAATTTTATAAATATAGATGTTAGGTGCTCAGCTTAGTGTAATTCCTGTGTTTTTTAAGGGGTTCCGTACCCAAAGGGTAATTAGGCTAAGAATTAGCTGTCCTTCCGTCTGTCCGTCTGTCACTAGGCTGTATTTCATGAACCGTGATAGTTAGACAGCTGAAATTTTTACGGAAGCTGTGTTTCTGTTTCTTCTTTAACAACAAATACTAAATAACAGAATAAAATAAATATTAAAAGGGGCTCCCATACACCATATGTGATTTTTCTGCTCAATTTTGCTCGATATTGAAAACAGCAACAGGTAGTCGCTTACAATATTCACAGAATATTTATTTATATAGTCACTTTAAAAATAAACAATTAAAACAAAACAAATATTTAAGGGTGGGGCTCCCATACAACAAACGTGATTTTTTTGCCGTTTTTAAAGATTATGGTACGGAACCCTTGGTGCGCGAGTCCGACTCGCAGTGGCCGATGTTTTTTTTAGGTTCCTGTCGGATATCTTCTAATGAATGGATTAAAACGTAAACAAAAGGCAGAATTATTATTACAAGTCTAAGAAATCTTAACGAATCGGCCATTACTGTAATTGGCTTATCATTCGATGGCAGCTCATCAATTTTGTCAATAGTAAAAGTTTTGGGATGTAATTTAGAACCAAATGACGACATGAAAACCATTTTTGACCGAAACTTGACCAAAACAGAATATTGCAACTTATATTCTTAGAAGTTTGATGTCACTAGTTTGTAAGGGGTCAGTAATATCATGACTAACTTGAGAGTAATTATCACTTATATTCGATGTCAAGTCCCCTTTTTTTTACGCATGTAATAAGCGTTTGAGTTTTTGTGCCATTTCTCTCGTTATATATCTTGCTCATTTAATTATTTTTTTTCAGCTATAATTTGAACTTGCTTATTTTTCTTTTTTTCAGGTAATTTTCTTTATTTTTTATTTTTATTTCATTTCTTAAGATAGGATATGACTTAATTTTTCGCATCTTGCTTTACTAGCTGCCCATTATGCAGCTGATTTTATCAGGATTCTTCTGCTTTATGGCAATTTGTCTGTAACAAAGTTCACATAAATAAATGAAAGCTAAGTGCGGGTCGGGCCACTTACAATGTAGGCTTTTACAGAGCAGATAGACATCGCGGACTTTTTGTAGAACTTTTAAAGATATACAATTCTATAGTACATTATTTTGATCCATCTTGTAAGATTAAGTCAGCGTTTGCAATGTAATCGCACAAATATATGTATTTTACAAGTAAACCGCCTATTACTCGTAAACCTGTAAAACCTACTTAGCCGTAATAGTGTTCCTTTAATCCGTTAAATTCGTTATTTGTACTACTATCGTGAATTTTTTCATATCCCCAAAATTAATTTCAAATTTAGCCGACAAAGGGGGAAGACACTTGACTCTAACAAAAATTTGCAATTTAAAGCTTAATATTTCACAAACGCACTCCTTAATAGAAAAATCCTAGTGAAAAGCCAGGTCAATCGTACCATTAACCGAAGAGCGTGAATGTACAATATCATGAAAGTTAATATGTCGGGCTATACCTATACTGCGGTCGAACAGAAATTAGCGTACAATTTACATACATTATTATTCTCATTCTTTTGTCCAGTATCAAAATCTATTCCCAATAGCATTGTATGAAATTTTTTGACTACCTAATTACTTTCTATTTATTTTATAGCCTTACAGTAACGATGGTTAAGAGAGAATACCTACTCTATATTATTTATTTTTTATGACATGAAATACGGTCTTAAACGAATAGATATTCTTTTAAAATATTCATATTTATTATGAACTTACCTACTCGTCCTTTTCCGTCGAAGTCTGTTGGATCACAGTGTATCTATGTCGCGGACGCTCTTCCGTTGCGATCGATGTAGTATATTATTGTACCATGGATGACACGATTGGAAACGATTCGGTTTGTGATGTGCACATCACAAAAAACTCGCGTGATGTCAAAGTACCTACGCAAAATGTTACACGTTATGTTCTCATACAAATCAACGAACTCTTTCCTTCTGCTCGGTATAGTTCTGTGGGTCTAAACTTAAATTTTTGATGATAAAAATGACAATAAAATCGTAAACGAACGCATGACAGTTTGTTACTGACGATACTTAAATTCTGATATGTTTGATACCAATGCAAAACGATGGCAGATGACAAAGTAAACGAAAATTATGATTCTGCATCCCAAAACGAACGCGTCCTAGAAGAAATTACTAAGGCGTTCCATCTGACTTGGAAAAAAATAGATATAACGTTGGTTTTTTTCTAAAGTTTCGCATTATGAACTTTATGGGCATGATTTTTTAGCTATTATGATTGCATTTGCTTTCGTGCTGTTTCTTTTTGTTGAAAGATCTATTTGCTATCCTGCTGTCAGTGTGACATGACTTGGTCAGCACATATAAACTTCAACTCAAAAATAAATTTACTTGCGTTGGTATTATCTAAAAATCGTCATTATTAAGCGGAGCGAAGCGTATATAGGTTGATTTTTCTTTCCCGAATCGTATAAATACTATAATGTTATTTAATTAACAAAATGACCTACAGACAATTAATTATCTGTCGTTATGATACAATTATGTGATTATAGTATAATTGCCTTTTATATAAGTTGTCTTAAGTTCTACTGAATTTAGTATTGTAATTTCATTCGTGGTGAGAAATAAATGAGTATTCTATTCGTTTAGATTCGAATCATGCATAAACAGCAGGACCAATTTGCATGCCATATGCCAATAGTTGAAATCGAATCCACCTGCTAAACGTGGAGTTTATGACATAAACACTTACCTCACATAACACTTTTTCCGGAGGGGCCCTCGATATGGATTGTGACATCCACCGTTTTCCAGTATACAATTCATCCTGGCTTGCATATTCTCCACCATATTTCGCTGCTTCTTAACGATTCCCAAGTGCCATTCACCAGAATCCGTAAATTGGTCTGATTACGCACCTCAGTAGGATCCCAATTGAGAATCATTTGTGCCCAAAGAATTGAAAAATGAGGTTCAGATCGAAACTTTTTGCTGGCCATTGTATGATTTCGATATCAGGAGGACTTTCAACTATTCTTATACAATTTGAGATCTACTACGAAAGCCTTGGCTTGGGTTATAGCTCTTGGGGTCGACCCTTCGATCAGCGTAAGCCTCGAACCCGAAGGTGAGGTGAGAAGAAGAAAAATGCAGTTTTCGATAGCAGGGTTGAAGATGGCAGCCAGAAGGCAGAGAAGGGGAAAAGTATGGCTCTTTAGATTATCGTTAGAGATACACGATACACTTCACCCTCTACCTCTCGCACGTGATCGGGATCCAATAGTTGTGTGCTTAAGGCACATTGGGCTTGGAGGCTAGATGCTAGGCAATCTGCTTTTTCGTCGTCATCGTACGCGGAAACGTTGTTAGGACGAGATAACGGAGGGACGAATTTGACGGTGTCTGATTTCAACGCGCTGGCTAAGGGCCAATAAGCTAGAATATAAGGATTTTTTCCTTTTGAGGTACGGAATCCTAAAAATGTACTTGCTATCTTGCCTTCACAAAGATGACAGCAAAGCCATAGAGACATAGGGAACTGGACAGCGCATTTCCTAGCCATCTGTGAAAAAAAATGGCCGCAAGTGTGACAGAGACCAAGCAAACTTGTGGTGTCTTGTCCATGAGAAAAGAGACCACAGTTTCACTTTGTCTCTTTTTAAGGTGTAGTGAATTTCGTAAGCCTATTGCGCAGTCCATAGGATAGATTACAGAACTCGAAATCTATGCGCGATGCAAAGATGAGTTATCAAGTTATATTGCCATGTTCGCCAACTAAAACACCATTTAACACACTTTTAATGCGATGATTACGATGTAAGGGAACATTGTTAAAATGTTGTTTGAGCTTCCCATTTCCTTTTGCGAACGAATTTCTAATTTTTAGGCTTTTCGTGTGTTGTAATGGTTGTATTCTATACAAAATTAAATGTGTATAGTATTGGAGTTTATTTGTAATTTAATTTGTAATTAAACACTTTTACCTCTCATAAAATGTCATACAATAAATTGAAGCTTCCTTTGTGATCGTGAAATGGGTCGTCTGTCTTATTAATACTGCGAATAGTGAAATATCTTAAAAAATAGGTGTTAAAAATGGACAAATATTCAAGTGTATGCAATGGATACTTGGAAGTCTGAGAGAAACTCTTCTTAGATATCTTAAAGATATATCAGCTGTAAGCTGTAACATAACCTAACAGTGTTATCTTTTAATAAGCCGATGTGTGGATTACTTATTTTCAGTAATCGAATTAACTGGTTGTGAATCTTATTGGCTCAATCATTCTAATGCAGATTTTTGATTATAATGAAATAATGGTCGAAATAGGTGCTCTTCAGCCATCATCAGAAGAAAGTTTAGACAATGCAGAATGGTATTGGGGTGACATCACAAGGTAATGCATAATTAAGTTAAGCATGATTTGTCAAGGTAGAACATTGAAAACAGAATAGCTTGGTTGCTAGAATATGGTCTTATCCTGTCCTAAGATATATGTTGTATTATGTTGTAAAATATTCTTGTTGTTAATTAAAAGTGCATATACCTAACTTTCTGTATTAAGATGATGTTGTGCTTGCCTTGGTATGTAAAGTAATTCATAGATGAAAACTCAATGTTTGATACCTTTTTATTATCAAGACTGCAATCTAAATCACTATTATACTTTGTCAAGAGTAATAATCACCTGTTAAATATCACTTTGCTAAAGATTTTCGGCCCCTCTTAGTTACTGTTACTAATTAACCGTCTCTACTGAGAGGTTTTGAAATGTAGCACAAAATATTTTGCTTCATTTGATCAGAGATCATAAATAGGGTAGGTTTATTCGCAATAACAACTTAATGGCACCTTTGGTCTTCAGTATTCAGTTCTTTATCTATTAATTTATTAGGGTAACCAACAAAACATACACATACATTCTTAGTATAAATTAAAACCACAGTGTTGTTTTACTTAAAGGTGACTGTAGTATGCATAAACATACTTCTTAAAATAAATAAATTAAGAAAAAAGAATTAAAAAGAAGAGAAAAATATTAACATGGCTCTAATTATTAGATTGCAATATTAAATTTATACTAAGTTACTATATTTATTTGAATTTTTGTATGCTTAGTAAAAGTGTGTTCTATGCCAGACCTAACTGAATGGTGTTTTTAAATTTGGATATAGGGTGAAAAAAATATCAATGTTGTCAATTTTGGGGCGTATATATTGCATTTGCATTCTATTGATCGTAGAAAAATTGCTTTATTTTGTTCTAAATAATTTTGGTTTAAATTTTGATTTTTGAGGTAGTATTAGGGGAGGGCAGTTCAAGACTCCGTTTGCGACGTTATGTAAAAAGCGTGTCAAGGTCATTTTTGTTTACACGAATTGCAAACAGATTCTGAGTCCGGTTTAGACAATTTAAAGTTCTCATTTAGTTAAAGTGTTTCATTGTCTCACTTGCTTAATTGGATTAAATAAAAATTTGATAATTTTGCAATTTTTGTATGTTGTAATTATTATAAATTGCAAAATTTTGTATGTTGTAATTATTATAAATTGCAAAATTTTGTTTATATTCTTATCTAATTATGAATTTATGAGATTGTTTTAATTTGAAATTATTGAGATTGTCCTTTTCACAAAGTACTTACTCCAAGAGACAAATATTGTAATTCATAAAAACAACATGTCTAGATCCATAGCTTCAGGTTACCTTGTGACAAAAATTAGGTCAATCCATTGCTCCATTGGGATGAGAGGAAATAGCACCCTACAGTATCACCTGCAGAAAAGTCCATTTCAAACACCTAATTAGGAAAAAACATATCCTATGTCCTGATATCTCTGTTCTAAAAATCAAGCTATTTGGAAGCTCGGTGAAAGTCTAATTTTTACACCACATTTTGCTGGCATTTAATGTTTCTTTTAAACTGTATAGAAACACTTCATGCTAGCTTCTGACTGTATCTAGAATATTTAGGTCAATAACCTCACATGCAAATGTAAGTTTTGTATTGTTTTATATTTGAGACTAAATATTTCTAAAAAAATAATAAAACATGCTAGTGTGTTTAACAAAGCCAAAGAAAAATAATCAATAATAATCCTAATATATCTCACTCTGGGACAAATTGTGCGTTTTATCTTGCACAGAATGGTTTTCGTCTGTAACAACAAATAGGTTTTAATACATTGGTTTATTTTTGATACCAACAGTAAACATTAGGCGGATACTAACCTTGAACTTACAAAATTAGTGCTATTAGATGTAACATACTCATACATAAAACTGATTTGTTTAAATAAATAGGTTATCAACCTATGCAAAAAGAAGTTGACACCCATTTTTAATAAAAAAAAAGTCAGCTATCACATCTTTTGACACAGACTTATAAATTTGGTGGATGGGTCTTCAAAAATACATATAACGTTTTTAAATAATTTTCTTTCCTTGGTGAATTTTTTGCTCTCCTCCCTGTATTCTTAACAGTGACTTCTAAAATCTGAAAAAATTACAATAATAGATTTACTTTACTTTATACATGGTTTTTTTGAACAATATTGGTTTTATTTTTTTTCGATATATCTGCAATAATTTTTAGTATACAGACTAACTTATTGTTAACACACACTTGGCTGGTTGTTTTTTACTTAGTGAATTTTTGAAGGTTGCTTGAATCTTATTTGTTACAGTGTTATTCTGAATTACAGTAGCTTTGCATTGCACATGAACTTATTTAACCCATACTATGCATTACATTAATGCAAGAAAAGCAAATGCAATCTTTTAATAGAACAAAAGCCGGCCTTTTACACTTGTGCAAATATTCTGAGATATGGTACCATAACTAATTAAAGGAGTCAAATGTGAAATGCCGTTTATTTAATAGATAAGTGCATGTTTTACTTATGACTAAAACTAATGGCAATGAATCTTGCAGTTTTTATTTGATTTTTGTGATTAAGCTTGCCACATACAAGGCATATAATATACTCTTTAGTTTACAAGTGTTGCATATAAATATTTATAGCATCTGTGAGGTACAACACATGGGACATATGCTACGTATGTGATAGTAAATCTTAGCTTTGGGGTGTAATAGAAAATTTATGATTTACAACAAATGTATTACAAAAATAGTAAAAATAATTTCAAATGTGAAAATTGTAAAACAACTGGTTGATTGAGTTGAAATTTAGAATAGACATAGCTTATTTCTTGAATCACCATGTAGTTTGAATTAACATTATAATACTTGTAAGTATAACTTTAACCAAATCCCTATAGCTTGCTGAACTTCCTTACTATAATCAATGTTCCAATCATGTCCTTAAATATTGCAGTTTTACATATGTAATGTGTAAATAAAAATTATATGAAAAGGCAAAAAAAAACTTTAAAAATATATATACCGTGCTACAGCAAACATTCTCTCTATAATCAAGGAGTTGCCATAGAAATCCCACGCTTATAACCAAAGATCGGAATAGGCAGGCTATATTTACCTAAACTTAAAGGAACAGAGACAAAAGTTGGAGACTTCCTTACGACAATTTTTTTTTGGGGCAACCGTCCCGGGTATCGGGATATCACTTAAGTTAAAAACAAAATATTCCTAAAACTATCATATTGAATATTTGTCTACTTCTAGTCACATATTTTAACTCTTTTCTGTTGACGGACTACTTTGACTGACTCAAAATAGGGGCGTTGGTGTAACACCTGACGGATTAATCAATCAAATCACTTCATTTCATTACACTCTCTCGTGTGAGTAATTTATGCGTCAAGGCATTTTCCGTGTAGCGCGAAAAGCAAAAAAAATAATCCCTTTTTCTTGGTATACCGCGGAAAACCTAGGTTAAGATATTAAAGAAACTAAACATTATTTTAAACACTTCTTATATTTAGGTGTGCTTAACAAGATTTGTGATAGATATTTCAATTAAAAAACAGCACAAAGCAGGTTTTAATCTATTAACTGCTTCATTTATAGGTAATGTATCCTGATCCTGCAGTAGGAGTTACAAATATATACCTGTCTGATGTTCCATAGCAGGTATATAATACCTACTGTAGTCTTTCTGATAAGGTGTGATTTGTTACTGTTCACATATGGAACCCAACCACTCTTTGCCACCTTACTTAGTTTTAATTTAACATACATTTTGAATTGGGGCTTGTCACAACGTAGTGGTTATTTTAATCTAGATAGGACTCACGCTCCTGAAACTATAGCCGCCACCTTTATTCCCTTGACAATAATTAGTCATGCTGTGAACCTTGTAATAAAAATCATTTTTGCGCCTTAGTCGATAAACACTTCTCACGGTTTCTATCGGTACTACTGCTTTACTGCGAGAATATGAAATAGATATTGTGACAGCGGCATCGTCAAAACAGTTTAAAAGTTGTCCATATGATATGATTAAAGAAAAGGCTTGACAATCTCTGACTACATAGAGAATAGAGCAATATCGCGCTAGCAAAAGGAGACGCATGTACGCGGCTCAACATTGTGTTTTGTGTCGCTTTCGTAAACTATATTTATGTACGACAGAAAGGCATAGAGATTAACACTACCTTAGCGCACTTGTAAGCAACAAGGTACTCAAACCCAATCCAATTTTTTTTTTTTCTGAACGGACTATGCAGTTGGCTGATGCAGCAATTACTGCTCCACCGGGCTTTTGGGGTGAGACTCCTTCAGTCTCAGCCCATAAAGCGCCCAACGCTCAAGGGCTCCCCGCGGTAGTTTATATTTAATAGAATTTTTATGTTTATTAGTAAAAATTTTTGAGAATCATGATTTTAATAAGTTTTTCAGGTACAGTTTTCTATCTTGTAGTTTTTGAGCGTGAACCTTAAATTACAGTTGGTAAAATCACTTTTTTATTACTTAAGGAAGGAAAATTGTTATTTTCACCTGAGTCAAAGAGCAAGTATTTATTTAATTCATACGCAATACCTATTTTATACTTATATAAGTAGAGTTTCTGTCTGTTTTATCGTATTTTTGCCTTGATATTGTTAGGGGAATGGTGATTCTAAAAAATGGTTATTACAAAAAATATGCAAAAAGCCCGTTCACATGATACTTCACTTTTCATACTATGAGTACCCACCTTTGAATTTCAGGTTCCCGCTTTTGAAATAGATTGTCACTGAAAAATATTGAAAAGATAGTAGTTTTTTATTTCAATTGAAGATGCACCAGTGCCTTTAATTTTATTTATTTTTAAGTATTAATATATAAGATTCTGGTAAGACTTTCTATCGAAAGTAAATGAATATATTGATTTTTATCCTCGCTTATTTTGTTATTTAAATTTCTTTTTTTGTACTACCAGATTATCATCCGACGGAAGAAAGTCTCAAACTCCAATAGGTTTATTTTACGACTGTCCTAAAAAAGTAGTGTATTGTTTTAAGTACCTATCTATGTAGTACATACTTGAGTTTCTTTATTCCATGACAACTTTCTGAAAGTTGAACTATATGTAGATTTATATATGGATATAAAGAAACTTAAATATATACATAAGTATTTTTATATACATCATATATGTATGTAAAGGAACTCAAATACATACAGAAAAACAAAAAACAATACACTCCTTTTTTCCACCAGTGAAATCTTTGAAATTTTACATTAGTCCGGGTGAAATAGGCTACGTTGTATTTTGAAAAACCTTGTGGTGGCTGTGGTAACCATATAACACAATAATCTTAATTAAAAAAATTACGAATTTCATGAAATATTTTGGTAGTTTAAAAACTCTATGTTTGTAAATTTTAGGTAAATATAGTCTACCTATTTCAAATAACTTTATTTTGAATATATTTAAATCATGTCCAGAACCCAGGACAATTGTCCCGAAAAAAAAATTTATCGTATGGAATTCTCCAAATTAAGTCTCTGTTCTACTAAGTTAAGGCAAATATAGTCTGCCTGTTCCGATCTTTGCTTATAACTGAATTTAACGCAAGTGGAACTGTGGACAAAATCCTACTAATATTAAAAAGGGGAAAGTTTGTTTGTTACTCAATAATGCTTCAGCCACTGGACGGATCGGGATGAAACTTGGCACACCTATACATTAGGTCCTGGAATAGCACATAAGCTACTTTTTATCCCGAAAAATTCAAAAGTTCCCGCGGAAATAACTATAACCAAGCTTAAACGAACTATAGCTATAACTACAGCTTGATATAGCAAACTTCATTGGTGTAATTATAATAATAATTAATACTGTGATTAAATAAAGGAGTCCCACGCCCTGCATTTGCCAGTTTGGACAAATTGCACAAATATGAGTGTAAAATTGAACAATCATTCATCGACCTGATTTATCTGCACATCAAATCTGCACTAATATTTTGTACCTGAAGAATTGGTACCTGCAGTACATACACATATATTTTTTTATTTAGTTATTTATTAATTTACACTTCTGAACACATTGGTGTACATGGCAGGCTTAATGCTATATAGCATTTTCTACCAGCCAACCAAAGGGCTAAACAGAGAAACTGTTGGTGGTGTAAATATTTAATTTAAATGTTTTTTTTAAGAACAAAAATAAAAATAACGTATTCATGGAAAATATATTAAAATATAATACTTACAGATACATAAAAATACAAAGATTAGCATATACAAACATAAATAATATATAAGTATATATACATAATCGTATATGTCACGTACCTAACATCTTAACTGTGGAGAGTCAGTTTTCATCTGAAATCTGTTTAAGATAAAATTCTTTGACTTTAAGCTTGAACAAGTTTCTACTCTGCTCTGCGAATTTCTGTAGGAAGCGCATTCCAGAGTCCTTTTGCCTGGACGGTGTGAGAATTTGAGACGAAACCCGTGGGGTGACGAGGAGTGGACACAAGATTAAGAGTTTGAGAAGAGCGACGCGAACATTCGTGAAGAGAGCTGATAATCTGGAATTGAGACTTCAAATAGCTTGGAGATGAAGGGTCGTTTAGAATGGAGTAAAGGGTATTGAGAATTCTAGCACTATTGCATTGGCGAATCGGCAACCATTTAAGTATTTATCCGAAACTCAATTAAGAATACAAATTTTATTAAATTTTATCGGAGATGGTATATGTGTAATAAACACACGTTTTTGTATATTTTTATGCCATTCAAAATATTAGTAGGTATATTAATTCAAAGTAACTTATAGTTATAACCTACAAAGAAGTGAACAATTACTAATGTTGTAAGCACATGCTAATTACACATCATAAGTGATAGTTGCTGAGAAAATCCCAAAACCACCAAAACACATACGAAAAAACACAGAAACCTCCATTTTTTGATGGTTAATATTAGATAATAATCGGACTTTACACAAAGCTTAAGAGCTACCTAGTACTACTAGTCTGTTGTGTCTTAGGGTTTTCGATTAGTTGGTGGTGGCTTAGAGGTTTCGATTTTTGCCTCAAGTCATGGGCGAAAGGTTTTGGGCCTGTGTGTACCAATGAGTTTCTTAAGTACATTGATTTATCAGTCCACTGGCTTTTCGGTACAGGAATACATCATGAGGAAACCTGTGTACGTCGAAAAAAAGGCCCAAGTAGACTATGGTCCAAAACACCATCGAAGAGAGTAGGTTGTGCCCCAAGAGTGAGGATGTATGAGGATGATAAGAAAGAGCTCCAGCACAGTCCAAGTGACATGTTTACCATAAGGCTAATAAATTTTATAAATTAAAATTCTAATAAAATAAAATGATCTGGCAGATGTGCTGCACCTTCAACAGAATTTAAAAAATGTGAAAAAATAATTAAAAATAATATGTTTCTACACTTTTTCAATTTTAATATGTTACAGTTTATATGAGTTAGTGTAAAAGATATTAGCTCTTAACATGCTTATACAAGACCGTAGAATGTGCTGTATTCACATATAATTGCCAGAACATTCACTTGGCCACAAGTATGACAACTTGCCAGAATATGGTAGAGTTGTACTAGTTGGAGAGCAATTTTTAATATGCTTCAACAAGCTTTAAAGTTCAGTCAGTTTGAATTTACAAATTATATTTGATTTTAAAAACAACAAATACCTGAACATCAATTTGGTTGCAAGTATGTGTCATGGTAAAGCTGTCATAAAACTGTCCATGTGTAAGTTACATGACCTCCATATAACAAAATAAAATAAAAAACAAAAATGTAATCAAAGTTTTGTAGAATGACCCATGTGTGGGAGTGTGTGTACTTAAATGCAATATTGGTATGCTTGTATAAAGTTACTTAGCCATTCTACCTTCTTTGTATCCTTCCATAGTTTCACCACTTAATAATAAAATTACAGTTAGGACTTATGTGAACCACCATACCATATAATTTTATTGTGATTGGAACATTTATTAAATAATTTAAAAATGCATTAAGAATTTGAATTGAAGTGGTTTTTTTTTTAGGTTTTGTGTTTTGCAAGTTATTAGCTTTCAAATGTGCTTTGACAACTCTAATAAATATTCAAATTATATTTTTTTCTGTTCTAGAGATGAAGCCAATGAAAAACTTAAAGAATGCTGCGATGGCACATTTCTAGTCCGTAACGCGTCAGATAAAGGTAATGGCTACACGCTGACTGTTAGAAAAGGAGGTACAAACAAATTAATTAAAATATACAAACAAGATGGAAAATATGGGTTCTGTGAACCTTTCGAATTTAACTCTGTCCTGGAACTTGTTAGGTTTTATACGGAATTTTCATTGGCACATTGTAACAGTAGCTTGGACATAAAGCTTTTGTACCCCCTTTCGAGACTGCAAGAAAACGATGGAGGAGAAAATCTTAGTGACGAAACTCTTGAAACTCGCTATAAAGAAATACACAAGGAATTCGCACTAAGAACTAGAGACTTTGATGAATTGACAGATAATTACTTTAGACTCAGGGAACAGGCAAAGAATAAAAGACAAGCTCATGACACGTTTATGAAAGCATTAAAAGTTTGTACGGAACATTTGAAGTTGCAAGAAAAAATGCTGGCAGAAGCTCAACCCCATGAGAAAAACGACCTTTTAGATAACCATAAACAATTAAAATCAAAAGTATTGAAATTAGAACAGGCAAGAAATCAATTGCACAATGAACTCCGAGAAACGGTGGAATCAAATTTGCGTCTCGAAAGGGAAATCACGAAATTGAAGTTTGATATACTCGATCTTCACAAGAAAAAGGATCTCCATAAATCGTGAGTTAATATTTTAATTCTAATTTTGCTTGTTTAGGGTTCTGTAGCCAAATTGCAAAAACGGAAGCATTATAGTTTCGTCATGTTCGTCCTTCCTTACGTATGTCACAGCCTTAACTCCGCAGTCTTTGCATAGATTCTGATAAAATTTTACAGGAAGACTCCTTCCAACCACAATAAAGTTTCATAATTTTTTTTTATATATCGGTCTCTGTACATTTGCGATGGGCCACCAGACCAAAAACAAGTTTTTTGTGCGTAGGTATGGCATTATGGTGGAGCAACCACAACTCCCAATTACAGTATTGTTTTTCAACCCCCTGGCGACAGTTGACACGTCTAGCAATTCGGCGATGAGTGGGTTCGGATCATAGACTTCGAGCTCTGTGTAATCTATCCTATGAACTGCGCAATAGCTTCACAAAATTGACTATCACTCAATTTACCAACTTTCCATTTATCAACTATTAGTAGGATAATAAGTTTGTACGGTACACTCGATGCGCGACCCAGACTCACACTTGGCCGGTTTTTGCTTGCTGCAAATCTGAGATCAAGCATTTTAAAGAATGCTGTGTTCATATCAGAGGTAATTCTGTGTCTAGGTGGGCAATATATAGAAGACAGATTTGACCCTTAGTAAAACAGGTGGCTTGAAGGTGCAGTGTCGAGAATTGTTTTATTGTGGTGTGTTTTGGTTTGCTCTGATTACGACAGCTGATCCGGCATGCGCTCTACCATCGGGGTGGAGAGTTTCATATATATAATAGCCTTTAACACGAAAGGAGCTTCTCAATGTAGCATGAGACTGGGATATTGAAAGTGCATTCAGTTTGATTGAGTTTGAGTCCATACAGTGGCGTGCACTCCATATAGGCAAAAAGGCAAAGCCTACCTGGTAGAATTTATCGAATTTCAATTTATAATCTTATTTGAAAATTATATTATAGATTTAAGCTTAACCATATAAGAGTCGGGTTTTTCCAGCTGAATTCGCTACCTTCTTCTGTTGTTGACTATTTTGAATAAAATGGTAAGACATCTCCGCGGTATCGTAACTTTTAGGGTTCCGTACCAAAATGGTAAAATGAAACCTTTTGGTGAAACTTAGCAGTATGTTAGTTACAGTACCTAATTATAAAAATGTTATTTGCACGGTAGAGTCTGACTGGCACTTGTTCTGCCTACCCTGACTAAAATACCTGTTCACGCCACTGAGTCCATATGATTAGTGACACTAGTTCTTCGATATTTGAAGCAAGTCAATTTATGTTACAAGTTGCGATCCTTAAAGAGGTCGCAAACTTTAGGTACTAGCTTTGTTCAGATTGTTTTCCGTTATTAGAGACCCTAGTTCTTGGTTTTTTGGAGAAAGGCCATTTATTTATTTTATTTTATTTATTTAATTCATGTACACAATTATAGGACACTTAAAACATATAAAATATAAAAATAGCTATGTACATAGGTCAAGCTTATCTCTAGTTGAGATCTCTTACAGCTGACCCAAGAAAGTGAGAGCTGTAGAAAGTGAGCGGGTAACACATATGCACTGAGATTACAAAATAAATATATAAATTATATATACTTAAATATAGATCCTAATACATAATAATTACTTATATACCTACTTTCAATGATTTTTTGTTACAAGTTGCGATCCTTAAAGAGGCCGCGAAGTTAAGGTGATGGTATACCCAAGATTTTGATTAATTTTGTTACAGTTCTGAGTACACTTTTTGACGTGAAAAAATGTTTATTAATTAGATTTGCTAATATTATAATAATTTGGCTATTAAAACAATAAGGTTTTTTTTTTAATTCTGACACTCTATTTTTGGGCTTTGATTCAAATTGTTTAGAAAACTAACATTGACATTCGCTTGATTCTTGTTTCATAAAATATATATTAATATGACCAAGTGAATTTGCTAATTTAATTAATATTTGAATTTTATACCGCCAAAAAACAGAGAAAATCGTGATTTTCAACGTGCGGGCACGTGCCAGCGCCTATCGTACGTAGTTCCACGTATCTCTTTGTATGCTCAATAGAGTAATATGTCTTCGTAAAGTAGTCGGAACGGCACGCTTTTGCTAGGGTATGCCATGCTTTCTGGCTTTGCTATGACTTTTGTTAAAACTCTCAGCAGGTAGCCTATTTGTTGAAGTATTTGGTAAATTTTTATCAACGGACCAGATCCAATGTGCTGTTTTGTTGGGAAATGTCATTTGAATTGTTTTTTTGAGTAGTTACGGGGTATCATTTCTGTTACGTTCTGCCGTTATTTCTGAGTAAGTTGTTTGCCTTTTTAGTTCAAGTTCAGGCCTGGGTAAGCTATTTGGCTCAGGGCTGTTGTGTATGTGGGTTGAGAGGCGGTACAGTTACCGTATATTGTTTTTTTATATTGGTCTCGTCGCTAGACCGTAAGCAAGTTTGTTGCAGGAAAGGATGACGTTATGTTGGAGCGGCCATCGCCGCACCTCCCAATTACAGTATGTGGTCTCTCTTCAACCTCCTGACCACATTTGACACGTCTAGCAATTCAGCGACGAGTGGGTTCAGATATAGAGATAGGCGTCGTTTTTCTGTGCAGCTCGATTTCAGATGCAACTGTCGGAATTCATGTATCTCGCAATTTTTCGTGAACTAAGGAGCGGTACAAATTGTCCTTAAGATGTAGTATATGTATGCCTATTATAGACTGCAGCATATTATGCTGAGCTGACACCTATTTGGCGATGCACTGCAGCACAGGTTAGGACCGACCTAGTGATGTTAAATTTTTTTTTTTATTTTTCCGTAATTTGTATTTTATTTCTCTGTCATTTTTTTTTCTTTATATTTTTTATTGAATTTTTAATTACTTACATATGTTTTTTAACGTGTTGTGTTGTGATGTACCGTCCAATAAAGATTTTCTTTTCCTTTCTTTCCACTCGCTGGAGGCATAGAATGTTACTTTGCTAGTAACGCCCCAAAGTTGGATTCCGTACGTCCATATTGGTTTAAGCACCGAGTTTTAAATTAATAGTTGTTATCAATTTGATAAAACTGAGTTTCTTCCCATGAGCCAGTACAGGGAGCAAAATTTGTGATTGACCTGCTCTCTATTTTGTTTTATGTGTTACTTCCACGTAAGTTGCCTGTTAAGGGGATACCAAGTTACTTTACACAGTCAGAATGTGGAAGGGTATCGTTCCCTAGTTTTACTGAGGGGCAGTTTCCTTTTCTCAGGGCGAATATTATGTGGTGTGTGATTGTGGGATTACATTTAACAGATAGATAAGCTATGTCATAAGTCATTCCCATATGTTGTAAGATGCTGTAGCATATACGCAAATAAGATGTAAAGATATTATAGAGAATCGGTCCAAGAACTAAACCTTGTGGCATTTCAGCCTCAATGTCATATAGACTTGATCTTGCTTCTCCTTGTTTGAATTGGAACGATCTTCCAGAGAGGTATGCGGAAGTCTTTCCTTAACTTTAACCGGCACACCTTCGTGCCATACGCGACCGAAAGCTTGCTGTACATTGAGAAAATCCGCCGAGCAGCAGTTTCTGCGTTCGAAACACTATAATAGTGTGATATACCCTATGAACATGTTCGATGGTGGAATGTGATTTTCGGAACCCAAACTGGTGAGTTGATATAATAGCCGAGTCGTCTCTGAGTTATTGTACTCTGGTGAGGAAAATCCTCTACCATAATTTGGACAGTGCGAAGGTGAGACTAATGTGTCTATAAAAGGAAGCTTCGCGTTTAGGTTTACCCAGGTTGTGGATCATGATCTCTTAGGAGTTTGTGGATCATGACCTCTTGGGACACTTTCCAGAGCTGGCAAGAAATCTAATGTATTTTCGCGGCAAATTCTTTCATTAATTCTTAACATTTCTTTATACACCTGCCAACCTTTATACTTGGCAGAGTGGTCACAGGAGCTAAAGGCACATTTTGCAGGAACACTGTCTTTTTGGGGCAGTCAGGGCATTTCACGTATCCATATGAAAAAATACAGTTGTTTTTAGTGTTGTTGCTGGCATAGTTGACATTGTATGTTTGAATCTATTTTTCACGGATCTTCAAATTTAACACGATGGAGGCTAATGTACTCAGTGCCTTTGTCTCGTTTGTTGTTGCAGCTGGGTTCAAGGTTCACAAAGAATGTGTGAAGTGCGTCAAATATTAAATATATTACAAGAAAACTTAGTTACTACTGTGTTTTAGGTTTTTACGCGGGTGCCTTATTTGAACCGCCTTACAGCTTTATACTGAAGTAACTAAGGGGTGATTTGTTTTATGCATTATATTGTTTGGAATATTGTTGGATGGAGCTTTCCAAAAATGCAATAAAAAGTTCTTAACATTCTTAAGTAACTTTTTCTCTCAGGTGCTTTTTTCAAGTTATTAGCTTCTCAAGTCGTGGGCCTTATGTCCCGTCTCTAACTATTGAAGTTTTATTTCTCACAATAACAGAGCTTCATAAATACTTTCCACGAAATTATTGTAAATAAAATCCGTTTGCAAGGATTTTAGATATCCGCAATAATTCGCTAACTAGGAAACCCTAACGACTCACATTTGGGCGGTTTTTTTTATTCTGTCCTACACGTAAGTACAAAATGGTCTTTATTACTGTTTCACATTCCTAAGCCGGTAAGAGTTAAATAATTTGATTTTACATAGAAGTCAATGGGGAAGAACAGTAGTGAGCGACACTGTTACCGCCATAGGTACTAACGGATAGTTCATTCGCACCAATATTTTGTCATAGAATCTGACCTTGAATTAATAGACAGTCCCCTGTTACCTAAGATAGCAGGGGACTGTTTATTTCTGTAAATTAAATGCTATTATTTGAAAAGAAGGTATGAAAACCTTTAATTATTTACACAACACTAATAAGTGGCTACCTTTATAACTTAAATAACCAGGTGTATCACCCAGGTGAAGGTATTAATAAACTTTGAACTGAATTTGGTTTCTTCATGTATATGCTGACTATAATATATTGATTTTGGAGATTCTTGAACAAATCTGAACTAGAACTGATACCTGAATGGTTCTTGCTAGACTTTGACAGCTATTTAATATTTCGTTACCATCAAGATTTTCCTATCGTATTTCCAAAGGCGATGCGTGCTACGCGCCGGTAGACATTCAGCTTCTAGTCTCGTACCTACTTACCTTTGAAATGAGTAAAACTGCTGGTTTTAACGCAAACTCAGAGGAAAAACAGGCTAGTAATTAATAAACTGGTACATATTAGAGGCTTAACCAACAACCAGTTTTTAAGCCACCTGAACGCTCAGGTGGCATGGGTTAATAAATGCTGTCACACAAAAGACTACGGAAGAGCTTAAGAAATTGTCATTAGCATCTGCTAACACAGACTAGTGTGGGTTTCCAATTTGTGAGTTGCCCCACAGACTTCTAAACTTTACTAAATAAAATTAATTCATTCTCACACTTTAGATAATGGTCGCGTACAGTGCGGTTTCAGAGAAACTTCCTCTCGCGAACGAATGGGTTGTAGAATGAGTCAAGGTTTTCTCCAGTACCGTATGGATTTTTTCAAGAAAGAAGTTATTAGATTTATGAAAGGTCAGCAACGCGCGAGTTATGCCACAGGTGTTGCAAGCGTCTATAGGCTGCGGTGACCCCTTACCACCAGGCTGAACGTAAGCTTTTTTGCCACCTTAGTAGTATAAAAAAATATTTAACAAATCCTTATCTAATTACAGGTGGCTGCTAAATCGAGGTAAAACAGATGAATATTTACAAGTTCTAGAGGAGGACAACAGACATAGGCAGGAGGAACTATATGCACATCGTGATTGTATTAGTTGGAAAGTTGAGAACTGTACACGTGCTATGGCCGAAGAATTGCTAGAGGGCAAACCTCAAGGGACTTTTCTTATTCGGCCTAATTCTACCGGTCAATTGGCCCTCTCTATTTGTTGTAATGACATGGTCTACCATTGCATTATTTATAAGACTGATAGAGGGTATTATGGATTTGCGGAACCTTATAATATTTACAGGTAAGATTATTTTAAATTCTCTATTTTAACCTTTCTTATTTTAAGTAGATTGAGAGAGTCTACCCACCACCACTACCCAGTAGGGATAAGAAAACCTTAAAAAAAAGAGTGTAGAGTGTCCCACTCTACACTATAATTAAGTAGAGCAAATAGTTTAAATCCCAAAAAGGATAGTTTCATTTATGGTAATTTTTATTTACTTATATTATAACCTCATTAATTTTTTTTATACAACCTTTTTAGTTTTTAAGCCGTAACTTAATTTTTTTCCATAGGCGACACGCAAAGAAATAGTAGTTATTTTTACGTAGGCAACATTCGCGTGAATAAAAATAGAAATTGAGGAACTTTCTCGACACTGACTTTTTTGTAAACCTATAAGATTAAGATAACTTTTTCAGGAAAGAAGAGAAGAGTTATTTACGAAATAAGGTTTCAAATAATTGGATTTAGCTGATTTTTTAATTTATGGTACCCTATATTATCCTATAATTTAATCTATTAACATATTTGTAAATTGTGCGGCCGCAGGGTGTCGAAATATATATGAAATCTGGTGCATGTTTTATTTTGATACACCGCCTATAAGCCGAGTTAGCCGCCCAGATTTTATGTTCCTGTACCTTCTTACATCTTCTTATAAGTACCTTCAGCAATACAACTGCGAAAACTACATCTCTCATCTCTACATTTTGTACACGGGATGCGTGGCTTTATGACGTTTATGACGTTTCCAATACAAAAAGACCCACGCATCTAACTTATGTACCGTCTGCGTACACATACTACGCAGCAGTGGACGCGTGTATTTAAGCACAGGGTTTATCCTTGTACAGCTGTGATTTAGATAACAACGGATATAAATACATATATGATATATATACTTTTTTGTAGATCCATACATATTATATATTGAAAACACCCAAGCTAAAGACAAACACAAATGTTCATCATATAAATGTTAATCCTGTGAAGGAATCGAACCTACGTTCCTAGTTAAGCAGGCAGTTCATTTTCACTATAAATTATAGTATATAAATTATATTATGTAGTCAATATTGAGTTTTCCTTGTTTATTCTATTATATTTTACACCTAAGTGTATTACCACAATTTAGTGAATAACATTACCTTTCATGCAAAAAAAATTAACATTTCAAATTCTGCCATCTTTTCATCGATTTTAATGAAATTTTACTGGTATAAACCAATAAAATATGAAATTTGTAAATAGAACGAACTTTTTTAAACCCGAACATTGATAACTAAACTTAAATGATAACTTATCAATTTTGTTTTATTTTGCGGACTGGCATTACAAAAAGAATGCGCCATCAAATTAATTTAAAAAAGTAAAAAAAGAAATCAATATTTGAACGCGGCAAATTGGCGGCAAAATTGCCGAAACTATTTTTATTATTGTCAATATAATTAGTTTTTTACACGCATATTTGAGAAAAGCACTATACAACTTTGGCCACAACTGAGCATAACCGGGCAATTTTTTTTTTTTTTTCATCTACAACTAAGGTGGCAAACAAGCTTATAGTCCGCCTGATGGTAAGCGGTCACCGTAGCCAATGAACGCTTGCAACACCAGGGGTACCACTCTGTGATGCGTGCCTCGGCTATGCCTCGGACGGAATACTCACGATCGCCCGGTTATACTGCGTTTGCGGGCCGCCGCAGTAATGTACTATATCCTGCTTTACAGTGTACAGAAAAAAATAGTCCGGAACATAATATGTCATAATTTATTTATGAAGAATCTTTAAAGAAAATGGCATAAATTTAAGCTTTTCTTTAAGTATATAATTTAAGTATAAAAATTGTTACAGAACTTTAGACGAGCTAGTATTGCATTACGCCGAGAATTCACTAGAAGAACACAACGAATATCTTAAAACTACACTCAAATACCCAATAAATGCACACCTTGTAAAGAAACCAGAAAAGAAACAAACACAACAAGAAGCGCAAGATTTACAACAACACAAATCACGAAAACAAAGAAAACAGCGGCAATAGTGAGTATTTTTAAGGTTTTTATATCATTTTATTCTATGAATAAATTGATTTGTAAGATTTTAAATGATTCAATGTAATTTGAATAAAAAATGTGAGAATGATTTTGAGATATTATGGGAAAATTGAAAACAGCTGCCATATTATGAGTTTCATTGTTTAGATTGTTTAAATGCTCTAGTCTTTTTAGAATAATAATAGAAATGGAAATGTGTGCTGTAAAATCAGGAAATTGAAAACTAAAGGTATATTTTTAATTTACAATAGTGATTCTTCTAAACGATCATAATAAAGGCGTAATAATAGATTTTTTTTGGTTAAATGTAGCTACACAGATTGTTTAATATATATAGTTTTATTATAAAAAAATTATTGCATATCTTTTTTTTAAATCAATGGTTAAGGTCTAATCTTGTAGCACCTTCTGGAAATCTTATAATATGTTTTATTTTATTTATATATTTATGATTGAATGCATGTTCGATTGTATATAGTGTCAGTCATAAAGATTGTAAACTAACAATTTACAATTTGTAAATTATGTTGTCTGTAGGTAGAGATTTATTGAATTCAAGATTTTGTAAGAGCAAGCTAAAAGTGTATTATTAGAGCTTTTAGGAACCTAGTGTTTTGTGATATTTTCATATAATCATATATGTCTAATTGTAGAAAAGATCTTAAAAATTGTTTGGGTGTATTTGATAATACCAGTGATAGGATGTGTCTTGCATTGATCGATGGATTCTTGATGGATTTTAAAAGTATGCATAAGAATGTTTTAAGTGTATTAAAAGTATGAATAAGCATGCTTTATGGTTAGTGGTTTAAAGGATAGATATTTGCTAGGATTGTTTGAAATATGAGTAAAGTAATGTTGATATCTTAATGCAAGTTCAAAAAATTTTAGTCAGATAATATGGAAAGAGCAATTTTAGAATTTAAATTGTACCTAATATGTGCATTTTTTTCGTTAATTCTAAAATTTTAATTTGTTATACAAGTTTTATAAGCACATTCATTATAAAGCTTGCGCATTTTAAGCCACGGTCTTACTAACCTTGTATTTACATCTAATTAGACAGTATATATATAAAAAAAAACTATAAAACAAAACAAAAGTACTGGTGGCTACTCTTACCGCACCAATTTCGGACCGATTCTTTTTGTCTATTTTGTGAAATCCGCGCGTCGCTCCAAAAGCTTAAGTAAGCATCATTATGCTTTAGTAAAAACTTATAGCGGCCATGTTTATCATTTACTTACTGCGACAGCCATGTTAACTGGAAAATTAAAAATATTGATAATTATTTTAAACAACGAATAAATATCAATGGTTCTAACTATGTAGTATTAAATCGATGTGGTGCCTTTATGGAGTGTTGTTTCGAAGATGGCGTTGAAAGTAATAACGTGATGAGAAAGAGGTCAGTAATGAGACATAAGCTGTAGAAAATGCCCCCCTGTGATTGGTTAAAATCTTCATATATCTAACTTCACAGTGCTTACAAGTACTTCAATGTTAACTCCACTGACCTGTGCAACCTATACCTGAATGGTTGGTTGTGCCTTACAGTGCCAGTTTTGTGTGTGATTTGAAGCTTTCCTCCGAGCATTTAATATGGATACAATAGTTTCGTGGACCCTTTATTATCTATCATACAAAAATGGCGGAAATCAAATATCCGCACTATAATATTGTTAATTGCCTGTCCAGTCTACTAGTGTGATAGAGGTGAGTTTATCAAAACAAAATATAAAGTTTTAATGTCACATTTTATTATATTACGGGCTACAGCATGCAGTCTGGGGGCCCGTGACAAAGGCAGTTTAGGTAGCTCTAAGTCAGTAACTCATATAGTAAGTCGGCAGTGTCATAATAAGTCAAAATCCACAATATTGAGGCCCCAATATACTGCAAAAAAAAAATGGGCCCGTAGAGTTCCTTAACCATCCTGCCTGGGCATATACGTATATGTCCGTACCTTCAATGGTAGGTTTTCTGGATCAAATTTAGCCAAAAACCGGAGTACCGGACGGAATCCGATTTTTGGATAAAAGTATTGACGTAGAGTTTAATATTTTTGTTTAGCATTGTGGGTCGTCAATATTGTAGATTTTGAATAAAACTTATTGACACTGCCGACTTACCATTTGAGTTACTGGCATAGGCCCACCACAGTCGCCTTTGTCACAGGCCCCCGGTCTAATATATCGTACGTTTTGCATACTTACTCTAGAGTAAGCAAAGAAATTTTGATCAACAATAAAAGAGAATACCCACATATTAAAAAGTGTGCATATTCATCAGATGCGACTCATGCTGATTATTGCCAGATGTAGCGATTGAAAATTGGTTTTAAAAGTAATACAATTTTTGTCGAAAAATTCTACAGCGATTGTGAAACACATTTTGTGACAATTGTAAGAGTACCTACGTTGTGGTGGTCTAAAATTGCTGTGTTGTGTGAGTGCGAGAGTGTTCGAGGCACTCTTGATAATTGCAGCCATGAGAAGCGTTTTTTGTAAGTTTTTAAATTGGTATATTGTGCTCTGACTATGTGTTACAGCTTTATGATTTAGTCTTATTTAAAAAAGTAGTAGGGCACATTGTAATTTGCACCCAATATCTTGCAATTTTATTTTACTGTTAAAAGTTTATTGATAATAACTATAAGTTAAAAATAGATATCTATTTTAAATTATTAGAGTTATTTTATATTTTTGAAAATATATGTATAAAATAGGTATAAAGAGGAAGATAGCAATTTTATAGTTATATTGTATAAGGTACTTGAACATAGGGGTGTTCGAACCCCCAAAACTCCCCTGGATACGCCTTTGTACCTATTATATTATTTCAAGGAATTTGAACCGCAGAAGGGGGATGATTGATATTCATGCTGATATTGAAGTGATATTTTTTTCAATATCTTTTAGAGGACCTGGCAGGACAGTGTTTTAGGATATACTTTATAAATGTAAACAAAAAAGTACTTTCATTTAAGAAATTAATTTAGATGAGATTGAGTACAAGATAAAAAATATTAATTTACAAGAAAGAAATAACAATATTTACTTAAAACTAAGATATAGGCCAGATCGCGTAAATACGCAATGTTACAAACATAACAAAGCATCTGAAGAACCAAATAAAATATACAAAAATTGAATGTTTTAAGGCGTTCTTACGGTAAAAATTACTTAAGGCCCTGTATACTGTAGGTACACTGGTGCACCACTTGATATAATTTATTTCATCTTTGTTCAAAGGTTATTTTAAAAAAGTGAAAAAATTAAAAATACTAACTATCTTTACAAGGTTTTATGTCGTTTGTGGAGTGTGTCTGTGAATCTTAATTCGGGTATTGGCTTGAGGCGGCCACTTTTAGCAAAAACTCGAAATAAAACTTACAGACATATCCTACAAACAATGCAACAAACAATGCCAACAATGAAAACGTTCTACAAATAGTTACGACAAAATGAAAAGTTAGTATTTTTTAAATTTTCACTTTTTTTATTACGCTTTGTACGAAGAAAAAATAAACAATATCCAGGGGTGGCGCTAGTGTGCAGTATATGGGGCCGTTAGAAGTATATAACAATACATATCATAGTAATTTTTATGCCATTTTGTAATTCCTTTTACTACATTTACATGCTCATCATTAGTATTATAAGCATTCTGGCCTATATCGCGCTCTTAAACTTAAATTTGGGGCATTATTATATTACAAAGCTATTATTTAATGTAAAAGGTACTTGTGCTTAACAGACAGATTAAAGTCCTTGTACCGTTTGGTATATTAATTGTATTTGATTCAAATGCATGACCTGCAGTAAAACCATTGTTTAGGTTTTTTAATATGTTTAAAAAAATATATAAAACACTTTTTTTTGTGCGATTTCGATATTGTTTGAGCGGAGTTTTTTTTGTGGAAGTAATCAACTTCCAGCGTAAATTTCATAAGTGTGTGAAGTGGAATCAAGATTAAGGTAAGGGAATGTGATATTTTCATGTATTTGGACGATTAAAGTATTGAATAAAGCGATTTAAGCTCATGTGGTAAATCCTAGTTAAAAAATGAATAATGAAATTACCGTCATTAATTAATCAACACAAAAAAATTAAAGAGAGACACTGTATGTGAAAGCTAAGCGTTTTTTTCAAAGTCTTTACATAACAGCTTGAAGTTTTTCTTTAAAAAATTATTACTGGCCTTAGTTATAATTACTTCCCCCCCCCCATCTCTTTTTTGTGCTGCAAGTCATAGAGACAAACATTGTTTTCAGTTTATGTAATAAACATTTTCTACGCCTCTGGTGTTAATGATCTCAAGATTGATTTATTATATTTGGTGTACGAATTATGATGTGTAAAAATATGATTGATTTAATTTACTATCACATCTACCCCTGAATACAAATGGTGAAAACTATCCTGTTCACTAATAAATATGATCTACATTGCTGTTTTACGTTGTCTTTTATCGTTAAGTAAACCAGTGCAGTACAGTACAGTCAGGGTCTCCTTTACCTTACCAGCCTTATGCGAGTATCGGCGGCACTTTTTATTTTTTTATATACATACAGGTAATTTTAAATTAGAATTATGACTGTGGGTAAAATTTTCCTTTGTTAACTATTTTTTTAATTTCACGGCTTAGTGCTTACTACCTTTTTTACACCATGCAAAAAAAACTCCACAAACCAAAAGTGTGGCATTAGTGACGTCACCATAGTTGTATTAGTAGTAAATTGTATGGCGCGTTAATTAATATTGCAATTATCATAAAAAAACAGTTATGTATGTTCTATTACACATATTAGTCATTAGAAAGGCGACAGTTTTATGTTGGGCTAAGTTTTGCCACCATATCAAGTTTTAACTTCTTTTTTATTTGCTAAACTTACATTGAATTCTTACCGGAATCATTATTAAAGAAAAGTCCTTTATTTAATTTTTCTTTTGAGAAAGTAGCTATTTTGTATGTAAACATGCAGCTTCACTGGCTCCGCCGGAAACATTTATCCATAGACATATAAATCCTAAGGTCATCCATAGAGATTTGTCACTATATCTAACACTTTTCATTGAATTATGTTATAAATAAAAAAAGAAATCACAACTACACTCGCTAGCGATCAATTGGGCAAACATTTGGTTATCTTTAAATTAAAACGAGCAATTCTTGTACACCTTTTTTCATCTCGGAAACGGCTTCAACGATTTGGATGAAATTTTTACCTATATAGTTGTATGTTTTGTAAAAACGCGATAATAGTTATAATTTCATAAAAGCTATAAAAATGAATAATTATTCATCTACTTAATACACATTTTGTATTTTTCTTTAAAAAAAATATATTCTCTATCATATAACATATATCTAATTTACATAAACCTGACTTAGAATCTCTTTGCAAATCTTGTAAACATAACCTAACTTTACTTAATGTTCACTTTTTCTGGTAATTTAATCATAAATCATTAAAATACTTACATGATTACCTTTATTGTCACATTCTTTAACTGGTTTTCACACTGATTAAACCTCAAACCTAACAAAATTCCAAATTTACAATGAGAAATTTTATACGTATTCATGTATATGTTGCACAGACTAACAAAGCGAAAGACGCGTGTCAAGGTCATTTTTGTTTACCCGAATTGCAAACAGATTCTGAGTCCGGTTTAGGAAGTTTTAGGATATGCATTTCTTTTAGTTTGTATATGCAGTATAAAGGGTGTAAGGGACATCGTGACGAAAACTGAAACCATAAGTTTAGTACATGATTCTGAACCTTAAAGCGTTGGAATTTTACGTCGGTCTTTTCATGATTTTTATGTATTTCTTTGGCGTTTTTTTACTGATAACGACTATTACCGTGTATCACACACAACCCCATTTTAATTAAAAAAAGTAATAAAAAACAATAAGGTTATTATTTTCACCTGAAAGTGCAATGTAATTCAAATTTAAAATCAGCTGTTAGATACGTTTAAAATAAATTCTTGAGTAAGGTCAACATACCTACACAATAGCACTGACCTCTAGAGGTCAGTGACACAATTGGCACAAGCTCACCGCGGTAAAGATCGTGTAGTAGGCATCGAGGTGCGGCTATACCTACATTCTTTGTCCGCGCGCACGTTATGTTTTTATACCTACCTACTATGACGTGGTGAAGTAGACACGTTTGCAATAAATTGCGCGCTTTCACACGATACAAAAATGACAAAACTATAATTTACCATTTCCGAAATAATCTTTTTTGTAATTTTATTATAAACTGATAATGCTACTTTTTGCCAAAGTTTTTGTCACGATGTCCCTTACACGGTGTATACATATCGTTAATAGTTTTATCAAAATCTGACTAGCTTGTCAACTAGCCCATAGTTGTCTAAGCCTGATAAAGCAAAGTAGCAGAGACCCTGACTGTATATCTACAAGTAGATCATCTCGAAACTAGATAATTTTGACCGGCTTGAATTAGGGGAAATATGAGCGTTTTGTAGTTTGGATATGATTATGTAACTCAAGCTCGTAGTTTAAAAAAATGACTTTTACCTTAATGCCTAGCATTTAGACATTTTTTATTAATGTGTAGGTATTGTAATCTTAATATCTGGGCATTTAGATAAAAGGCCATTATACAGACTAAATGTAGGTATTGTGCTTTTGTATGAAGGAAGAACCGACCTAAATATTTTATATTTCATTCTAAAATGTGAAAACTCATAACCGGTTACAAGTTAAAATTAGTACGTACGCATTTCTGACGCACAATATGTTATACTGAAGTGATATGAAAGAAAATCGCCATTTTGTAATAACATTAATTAGTTTTTAATAAATGTTGCAAAGATTGTGTAAATAATTATTTTTTGTTTTATTTAGCTGATTGCGTTCGTTGTTTTGTTATTTTTAATAGTCTTTTTACCATTGTGATGTACAAATTAATGAAACACAATGACGTTTTTTTTTTTCCGCTGGGAAAACCCCATGGATACCTCTGCGCCGCGGCCCAGGCGACGGTTATGCCGGACTCTTACCGTCTAAAATAAAAGGGACCACGGGCACGCTTCCGCATACTTTAGCGACCTCCGCGATAAAGTCGCAGTGCAGTGTTCAACTCCACTGCTCCTTTGTGCGATTGCAAAAATTATACTTGGTTTTAAATATAATGCTAAGGGATCAGACAATATCTCTTTAGATATGATTTACACGACAGTATCGCAAACCTTGGATATCATAACTTTTATAGTTAATTTCTCAATAAAAACCCATACTTTCCCGGATCTTTGGAAAATTGGACTAGTCAAACCAATCCCAAAAAAGGATAATGCTGTTGAAATTAAAGACCTTAGACCTATTACTATTCCTTCTTGTATGTCAATAATTTTAGAGAAAGTTGTTAGTATTCAACTTACTAAGTACGTCGAATCAAATAATATATTACCAGTAAAACAATCGGGTTTTAGACAGTGCTATAGCACAACTACTGCTTTGATAGACGTAGTAGATGATATGCGTTCAGCTCAGGATATCGGAAATGGTTCTATGTTGGCTTTACTAGATTTTTCCAGAGCCTTTGATTGCATAAATAGAACTTTATTGCTGTCAAAGCTTTCTTTTTTTGGAATGGAGGCGTCAACAATTAAACGGTTCCATAGCTATTTGAGTGATAGATTTCAGTTTGTTGAGCTTTGTGGATCAGATGGATCAATTGGGAGGTTAACATTACGTTCAGTGCAGAGAGGAGTTCCCCAGGGATCATTTCTTGGGCCTCTTTTATTTATAATTTATAGTGCCGATATCACAAAATGTATAACTAACAGTAAATATCACATGTATGCCGATGATATACAGTTATACATTTCTTTCAAAGCACAAGACACTGAAACAGCTGTCAGTAAGCTTAATGATGATCTGAACCGTATTGTCAAATGGGTCCTCGTCCAATTCATTAGTACTTAATCCCGAAAAGTCAAAGAACTTGATTTGCGGGTCTAAAGCACAAGCACAAAACATTGAAAAACACAAATTTGCCATAAATATCACAAGTATACTTATAGAAAAAGTAAGTGAAGCTCGTAATTTGGGCATTTTAATAGATAGTAACCTAAGATTTGAAGATCACGTTAGTAAAACTACAAGGAATTGCTTTTATAGGTTGAAAGTCTTATATAGATTGAGGAGCTTTTTAAGTGTAGAACTTCGTGTTCGGCTGTGCGAGGCAATCGTTTTGTCTAAATTTAATTATGCAGACGCAGTTTACGGGGAACGCCTTCTTGCACGTTCGAATAGAATGGTTCAACGTGTACAAAATGCTTGTGCTCGTTTTTGCTTAGATATTCCATTTCGTTCGCATGTCACAATACAATCGTAATACAATATAAATATACATACATAGAAATAATCTCTCTTCGATTATGACTCCCTGAAGGTTAGAGTCTCAGAAGAAAATATAATACATGCCATATCAATGGCTATAATATCATCAATATAAATAAATACCTACTTTCATATCAAAGATGCAGTCAAAAGATTAACCTTCAAATCAAAGATGTTGTAGTTGGGATTTTCATCAGTCAGACTTGTACCTCGGTAGCTCAGTAGTAGAGCACTTACACGGAATGTAAGGGTCGCAGGTTCAAGTCCTGGCTGGAATTTAATCTTTTGACTGCATCTTTGATATGAAAGTATTTATTTATAGGTATTGATGATATTATAGCCATTGATATGGCATGTATTATATTTTCTTCTAAGACAATTAAATATGTTTAAATAATTTTAAGCCTCGAAAAACTCATTTCAGCAGACGAAACTGTAACAGGTGTGGTGGCAATAATTTTCAGGACTATTTCGATAGTGGGGTAAACTTCAGTAATTTTTTTTCTATTATGTATTTTTTACGGGAAATAAATCAACTTTAACCCGGATTGGACCTTTAATACAATCTCAGTTCGGGCCACATCAGTAATTGTTATGGGCCACAAACCGGGGTCATTTTGAGGATTCAGATTTTCCATTTCAGCAGTCATGGATCTAGACATAGACTCGGGCTCAGATTCGCGTTCTTGACTGGGTAGCTTGACGGCGGCATCGCTGTTTTTAATTGATGACGGTGACGGCACCCATGATGTGAAAGGAATGTTTTCAGCTGGATCAGGATTAGTCACTTTCAGTCAATGAACGTTTTGTAGAGATTTCTTGAATATCACTTTTAATATATTTATATAAAGATTCACGTAGATTTTCTTTTACCTGCTTTCTTTTGATAGCTCGTTTGCTTTTTGAACTACCTGACTCAAATTTTCTACCGGCATCACGATCACGCAAAGTCATTTCGAAAATTTCGCACAGTCAGAAATATTTTTGAAGTATCACACAGTTTTTGAAGTGAAAACTTCTTTAGCAGCGCTGTGCACTTGTTTTGTGATGGGTAAAAACTGTTAAACTCGCGTCAGGTCACGTGACCTTTATTTACATTAGGTTAGTTTTTATTTTTAGTATATGGCGATTATGAGTAGTACAGGGAGGTTGGATATGGGATTTTAATTCTATGACAGATTGAGCTGTCAAATATACAACGTCAAAAAAGTAAAAAAACAAAAGTTATTATTTTTAATAAATAAATATGGATAAGAAGTGATGGGAAGTAAATAGCGAGTATGTTTTCACTTCTGCCGGCACTCCCGGAGTGCAACCCGTTTTTTTTTACACTTTTTCAGCTTACTCTATACTTCAAATACTATAATTTACACTTTTCCAGCATACTCAATACTTTAAATACTATAAAAACGTAATATTAAATAAAATTGAAAGATATGTACGGTACAGTAACGACTTTGTAACTCATATTGCAAGCAAAATAATTCCAAAGTGACAAGAGTTGACGAACGAAATGAAACACGGGGATTCCCCGAGCGATAGAGGAGCAGAACCAGAACATTATGTCCCGACTCCCGAGCAGACCCGAGTGCTATGCGATTAAAACACCGATCTTCAAGTGTTTCAAGGCGCTATATTCAAGTACTACATAATAAATTTTTCAATTATGTTTCAAATGAATGAATTAGTTAACTAACTTTAACAACTATGTTATAACCTGAATAAATAATTAAGGATCAAAATCAAAAGTAAAAAAAAAAGTAAAGTTAAAAAAAAACTATATTTTTTTAGATTGACAACTGTCATCCGAAATAAAGACCTTGATGAGAACTATCATTGCTGTGGAGAAACTACTAGTCTACGATCAATAGTTACCGAGATATATACCTTTCTAGTTTGACAGCTCTCATTTGAAATAAAGATCTTGATGAGATCTATCATTTCTACTAGGGAAACTCTAGTCTACGATCAATAGTTACGGCGATACAGAACTTTCTAGTTTGACATCTGTCATTTGAAATAAAGATCTTGATGAGATCTATCATTTCTACTGACATCTATCAGATTAGTGTCTACATTACCAAAGGTTACTTGTTAGAAAATGCCATTAGACATTAAGTTCGCCTGTGTACAAACCCTAGTGCAATAATGAATTTTATTATTATTATTATTTTCGCCTAAGGTCGAGTTGGCTCAGTTTAGATTGCGCAGGACGGTTCCACAACACTTCGGGAGCTCAAATATAATAATATAGTATCATTTACGTTAATAATTAAGTACCATTATCGTTAATAATTTAGTATCAATTTCGTTAATAATTAGGTATCATTTTCTTTAATTACATATTTTTTCAAAACTAATTTGTTTTTAAATTAATTGTAATATCATTCTATCTAGTAAGACATGAATTACCATTAGATCTAATTTATTTTAACATTATATTTAAAATCGATCTCTTGGCAATAAAAATTCTCATCAGATCCAGTTTATTAGAAAACAGATCTACTGAGAATAAAATATCTCACTAAATCCATGATGGATCTAGACATTGGATCTAATGAGATTGATCGGGAAAATGTGGCTTAAGTTCATGCCAATTCAAATCGCCTTGGTCACGGTATGGTAGACTCCTCCACTCGAAGCCGAAGACGCCGCGCACCGCAAGTGCCACTTCTACTGGGTGACAGTTATAAAAAAACATTTACCACTTTTAACCTCTTAGTATTTTATGAAATTCTTATTTTTTAACTGTTAAATTTCATCATACTTTACGACCACTTCCCACGCCACTATTCAAAAAGTTTAATAACTTGAAAGAGGATCCGATATTACTTATATATGACAACTCTAGTTAAACAGGATGTATTTATCATAATTTTTTAAAACTAATTTACTTTACAAGATATAATAACTGGGTATATAAGGCGTAATAACTGTCGTCTCGTGCGGCGGGCGCAGGGCAGTGCCAGACAGTAAGTACTTACTTAGTTACATAACTTAGGAAAAAATGTGAGATATTACGGCCCACGCACAAAACATAAGTACTATTGTCCGTAACTGTACCTGCGCGGACGACCGCCATTTTGGTTCAACTTACGTGCCGCGATACATAACATGTTTCAAGACATACTATCTTATTATATCCATACTAATATTATAAATGCAAAAGTAACTCTGTCTGTTACTACTTCACGATTAAACCACGGTATGGATCAAGATCAAATTTCGCATGGAGATTACGGAGTTGCCGTTGAAATCCTACACCAATAACAAAATTTAGCGCGGGTGAAACCACGGACAAAAGCTAGTATTATTATAATTGATTGTGGGTCGACTCAGTGTATCACCCATTCTAGTTGCTCCTCAGAAGTTCGATGCGGCGTCCGAACCTATATATATTGTAGTCTTTGGTCCGAACGCTCTAATATATGTATACACCGCATATACTTTTAAGGCTTGCGTCATAAGAACATCTAGTACACTTTGATTATTGACAGGTTAATAATCAAAGCTAGTACACATCGTAATCTGTATATCTAAAGAATAACTAAGGAAATGAGTAGATAAAAAAGAAAGATATTTCTTAAATAAGTATTTATTTTATTGTTCATTCTCAATATTATTGCAGATTTAAGAAAGTTGAAAATATTTCGGAGGAATGATAAATGTTAAATGTATTAAAAATAACATTATGTAAACTTATGAAAACAAGTCTTCTTATCAAAATAAAAATCTAACAGTATGATAGAGTTAATGTTTTTGTTCCATAACGGAACACAGTCAACTAAGTTACTTCAGTTAGATTTCTTGGAGTCTTTGGAAGGCGACCTTGACCTTGATCTTGACAACGAACGTCCCTTGGAGCGTGACCGGGAGCGACTGCGGCTGCGTGACCTGGACCCTGAGCGAGGGGAGCGAGACCTTGATCGACGACGAGACCTCGAACGGCTGTTGGGTAATATTTTTTTATATTAAAAAAAGCCTAATTTGGCATTACCTAATTGTTTTATGTCTCCTCTGTACTGTTCGATATTCCTTGATTAGACCAGAAAGGACAACTTATCGGCGTAGATAAATGCCGCCTACGAGCAGTCATGATACTACATTAGTTGCATCTAGTACACGCGCCAGTGAAATCGCCCTTTCTGGAACTTTCTATGACACGGAGAGTAGGCATTCATTGATAATAGAAATTGTCATAAATCCATGTTTATGTGTAGAATATGCAGCACACATAAAAATAAAGCTAATTAGCTTTTACTTATTCATTACTATCACTTATGAACTGAATTTAGAGGAACTTCATTATACATATATCATCCATACATAATCCTTAAAAATGTACCTATACTATATATTATTTTGGATTTAGTACTGCCTGAAGATTTTTATATCCTTGTTTGGTGGTTACGGGCAATTCACATAAAAGCACAGTAAATGCAGTCAATCTAAAAAAATTAATTGCATAATATTGATCCCTACCTTCACACAAAACTCACAAATTTGTGATGTTAAAGAGGTTCAGTATGATGCGCGCGTCACAAGCATTAGTCAGATTCTGATCTATCAAAAACTACTGCAAGTCCATGTAAACTACAATCACTCTCAACTAAATACATGTGAAGACATCTTGTCTACTTCGCTTTGATTATGAAGAGAAATTATTTTCTTCATAATGTGAATTGACCCTTAGAATTAAATTTATTTATATCTTTGGGTATAGACACTAACTAATTTATAAATTATAGCAACTGTACATTTATTAAATAAACAAATGTACACTTATGTTACCACTCATACATACCTTCTAAAACAAATTTAAAAGATAGGATTTAACAATACCAATTTGCCTTGGTAGGTAGAGAAATCAAAAGAATGCCATTTATATGTTCTATCTACTCAGCAAAAATACATTAGGTATAGCACTTGAATTATACATATATTTACCTATTTATTTTTCCTAATATAGATCAAAATCAATTTTTGTTGATTTTCTAACAGCTTATATTGAAACATGTTTGTTTTTAAATTCACCTATAAACAAAAATAGGGGGCTGATATCTTACTATTCCTATTAAGCAGGATACATACCTAGTTGTGTTTGAACAAACATCCATTAACCAAATTTGTCTTACTAAAATTTTCTTAACCAGAAGTTTAAGAGTAAAGAATCCATCGGGTGCTTTACAATGTTGTCTGCATCAAATACTATTAATGGATTATAATATTTTTAACTCACTGAGTGCACGCAGTTATCACAAGAGACGTGACATGATGCGCAGTTTGTACAGTACACTCAATGTAGTTCTCAAGAAGTGAAGTGCACACGAAGGCTGTTATGTAGTTCGCTGTGCGAAGTTACTGTAGCAGCCGATTCTAGTGGAGCACACGATGCGAAGTGAAAGCTACGTAGCGCAGACAATAAGAAGTGCAGACACTGACGAGTTCAAACACGGCGCACAGGCCAATGATAACCTATAACATAGTTATCATTGGTATATGTGTGATAATTAAAATGGGATAGAATCTTTAATACTGTTTTAATGGATTTTTGACTGAATGCTATGAATGTATCTTTACCAGATTCCATGCTAGCTACCTCTCTTAATCTATCTATTGGTGTGTAGCTAATGTGAAATGACACTGTACCTGCGGCGGCGTCGGCGTGAGCAGTCACGAGCAAAATGTCCACGATCTCCACAATCATAACAGCGGTCATCGTGAGGTCTAAGTGGAGCACGAGAGGAGCGGGGTGGAGGCCCTCGACCACCAAAACCGCGACTGCCGTTGGACATTTCTACACGAGCGCGCCTACCGCATATTGAACGCCCGTCCAATCCTCGAACCTGTAGACATTCAGAATTCCAGTATTCGTAATGACTTTCGATGAATGCAATTCAATACAGCACAACTTGAACTTACAGCATCTTCAGCGTCCCTGGGGTCTTCAAATTCTACAAATGCAAAACCGGGTGGATTTCTAGCTACCCAGACATTTCGGAGAGGGCCGTAGTAGGAAAATGCATCTTCTAAATCAGGTTTACTTGCATTATTGCCTAGATCCCCAACGTACACCTTGCAATCGCTGAATCGCGACATTTTTCTTGCTTCACTCTGCAACGAATGAAAAAAATATTAATCATTCGACAAAATTAGATAAACCTAGCTATGCACTATACAAACGATAGGTCAAACAAATTTTCTAAATACCTTATGATGATGTTAGGTAACAGATTTCCAATGTGATGACAATTTTAATTCCACGTTTTTAAATAACTAATTAAATGCGATGCAACGCGTAACAGCCATCATGAATCAAAATGGCGGCCTAGCGCCTGGATGCCAGTGCGACCAGGTTTAAATTTATGATCCAGCTAATCTGCAGGGCAAAATTTGCTAAAACCTTCTTAATACTTTTCCGGTGGTCAAAAATCAAAACTACAGTCGCTACATTGAAATGTTGTGAAATTCCAACGGCACTAGCGACCTAACACCCAAGGTCAAAAGGTAAGGTAAGAAAACTTTGTACGAACATACGAGTACTAAGAAATTTATTTTGATTGATTTATCTTATTTATTGTACTATTAAAAAAAGTATTATGTATTAAAAATTAAGCACAACAATTCCTAAATAGAATTTTTCAGAAAAGTTCCTTGCGAGGTGGTGACTTCTAAATTTTGTGGTAGATATATTTATTACTAGATTTTGCCCGCCCTAAATTCGGTTTTCGGCATGGAACTTCTTAATAATATACTAATGAAGTTTCCTATAGCTGTAGCTATAGTTCGTTTTAGCTTGGTTATTCCCGCGGGAATAACTCCCGCGGGAACTTTTGAATTTTTCGAGACAAAAAGTAGCCTATGTCCTATTCCAGGACCTAACCTATATGTGGGCCAAGTTCATTCCGGTCCGTCCAGTAGTTGAAGCATGATTGAGTAACAAACATCCACTCAGCCAGCCATCCAGACATACTTTCACATTTATAATATCAGTAGGATCTACTCAATAAGTTCGAACTATAGATATTTTTATGTGTATCTACTAGTATCTACTGTGATGTTGCTCTTTGTTAGTTTCTGATTTTTTCTTTAGTACACATCTAATGAATGGCCTGCCTACCTTGATGCCAAAATTTACAGTATTTAAGTCACCTGCACCACTAGTAGTCCAAACTTTGTTTTTCTAGCTTGTCTTGTTCAAATAAGAAGGACCACCAGGTAAAATTGTTAAAGTTGTTTTTGTCTAATCTCTGGAGTTACTGGCGACTAATATCTTTTTAACAATTTGACACTTGTCAAGCTCTAACATCTATAGCTATCTGTAGGTCTATCTGTTGTATATTATTTTTTACTTTAATAAATTATTATTTATCTTGATTTTGTTTATCCTTTATTGGCCTCAACATGGTAGGGGAGCCTATATAAATCTAAGAAATTTAATAAATTGTGTTATAGCATAAGAGTTGCAGAAAATTAGTGACCGTTTTTTTGGAAACTAATCGAAAATGTCGTCTTCTTATACAAGCTGCAAAATTGATATTGGACACTTAGAAGGAAAAGAAACTGGGCAACGTGGTGCTGTAAGGTACTGTTATTGCTAAGACGTACTCCCGGTGCACTTGATGCTGTAAAAGACTGTCTGAACGAACCGAGCAATCCAGGTAGGTACTAATTTATCCATTGAAGCTATAACTAGTTATAAACAAGGTCTTCAAGCATACAATAAAACAGATAGTACAGCAATGTTTATGTTAATGACAAATATGTAGGATGATACACTACAGAAATTGATGAGGCTTACGACGGTGAAACAAGTTTGAGACGAGCTTCACAAAACTGTTTCATGGTACATCATAAGGACAAAAGCTACGCTTAGTGCTGCAGTTTCTACGGTTATCGCAAAGATCCATCACATGATATGCCAATGCATATATTTAAACTTAAAAATATATGGCATAAACTGAAAGCAGAACTACAAAAGAATGAAGTCAAGTATGATCTACCAGATATTTAACTTATTTGCAAGATTTTAAAAGCTTTACCTGTTGATAGTTACTTTTCTTTCAAATCGAGTTGGATGCTTATATCTAAAGAGGAACTTACCATCGAAAATCTTATAACTGATTTGCGGGTCCAAGCGATCGCTCACAAATAAAGAAGAAAATGCTGAAGCACTAATTGTACAAAATAAAAAAAAAAACCTAAAAAGGATATAAGATGGTAAGCCATCGACAAGTGAAACTAATAATACTTAGCTGGCACTGACACTAATGCAAATTGAGTATAATGATGCTATAGGAAGGAGACTCAGAAAAATGGTATGTGGATTATGACGCACGTATCACGCCACCTGGCGATATGATATTTCAACATTAGTAATTAAACTGTTACTACTGCAAATGGTGCTACACCTCAAGCTAGGTAAAGGTACAGTTGATTTAGGAGCTGATGTTAATGGTCGACGAGAACAAATAAGGCTGTGAATTATTCTCTGTACTTGCCACCCAAGACAACTGGCTAATAGTGTCTTTATATCTGAAAAAGAATCTTGTGAATTAAAAGTCAATGAAAAAGTTGTGCCTGTGAAGCGTATAAAAAATGGAAGTCTCTATGATAAATGTACAGACTTTAAAACAACAAAATCCTGAACTGAATATCACGTCAACAGATAATCTCTTACAACTTTACCATGAAACTGGCACATCAAAATAAAAGACATGTGAAACAAGTTATTGAAAAGGAGCTTGGTATAAAAGTAAGACTTGATTCTGAATTGTGCACTGGGTGTGTCTATGGAAATCCACACAGACAAAAATTTGGTGCTATAGTAAGAACTACAGCACCAGGAGACATAATACATACTGATTTCTGTGGTCCTTTTCCTAATTCATTCAAAAAATTTCGTTACTTTCCACTCTTCACAGATGATTTCAGCAAATACTTTAATGACTATTGTATCAAACATAAATCTGAGGATCACCAAAAGCTTCAAGATATGTTAAAAGAATGTGAGACTGCTGGTCACAAAATAAAAATCGGTACAACGGTAGAGAATTCGTTCATGAAAACATTAGAAATATATTGCGAAAAGCTTTTATTCATCAAAAATTGATTATGCCCTACACACCTGAGCAAAATGGTACAAGTGAACGTGATAATAGAACGCTAGTTGACGCAGCTTACAGTATGATGGATGCTGATGAACTTCCACTCGCTTGTTAGTCAGAGCTTATTAACACTGCTGCATATGTTTTAAACAGAAAGGCCCGACTCAAATTGAAGGAAAGTCACCATACGAGTTGTGGTTTAGTAAAAAGCCATTAATGAAACACTTGAGAGTTATTGGGGTAGTATGTTATACACATGTTCCCAAACAAAAGCGAACTAAACTGTCAAGAAAACACAAAAATGTATACATATTGGCTACGATGGTGATGACAGATATCGTTCGTTAAGTTTTAATAACAATGCGAATTCAACATTAGTCAGGTCAAGAGATGTGATATTTGAGGAATCAATAATCAAATCAATTCAAGTACAATCAAGGGATATCGAAAAAACTATGACTGCGATAGAGATCACATTTTTATACTAGATATTTTATTTATATTTAGATACACTAAGACTAACAAAAATCACACAATGTCAGAAGCAAGGGAAGATATATTACAAAACGAATGGGTCTCTTGTGTGCCTCAGACATTGATTGATGGATCAAGTCCAAAAGAAGCAAATTCAACTTCACCTACAACATCGAACGATGAAAGCAATCCAAATGAAGATTAGAACAAATTTGTTGATACACTAGTATCATCTCAAACAGATTCTGGTAAAGATTTAGCTCCTGAAATTTGAAACTTACGAGATAAATCGAGTTTACGACCTCCAACTCCATTTGATGAATTGATAGGTATGATGTACCCAAAACTAACAAAGAAGCAATGAAAAGCCCACAAAAACCTGAAAAACCTAAAGCCATGGAAAGTTCGTCTCGTTATCTAGACTTGAATTTTAGTAAAAAGACGAGTCACTTGTGGGCTCTACAAGATAAAAACCATTTCTAATGAAATCCTCGAAAAGTACAGAGCTAGACTCGTTGCAAGAGGTTATTTACAACAAAATGGAGTTGATTATGATTAAACATTTAGCCCTGTGGCACAAATGGCAACTATCAAAACAATTTAAACATCACTGCAAATGAAGATTCAAAACTTATCTAATTTGGTGTTTAACTGCATTCCTGAATGGTACATTGGTCAAAACAAATAGCGTATGTAAGCTAAAGAAAAGCCTATACACAAATGCATCGGCGACTAATTAAAACAATTGGATTTTAGCAATGTGACACAGAACCATGTCTGTTTATAAGGAATCGACTCAGCAAGAGAACAATATTAGCACTTTAAACTCTAAAAATATGATGATAAATTTATGGCGGAACTCAGAAAGAAGTTTATTATCACTGTAGAGTCAGATACATACTTTCTTGCCTTAGAAATCCTTAATAATGAAGATTGTTTATCAAAGTATCTGAAAAGCACTATACAGAAAAAGTTTTAGAAAGACTTAGTATCATTGACTGCAAAACAGTAACACTAATAATAAAAGATGGACAAACGAGTTCTAAAAGGGAGGATGTGATAAATTTTCCCAGTCGGAAAGCTGAAGGCGTGCTGACATATCTAATGATTGGGACCAGAGCATATATATATCCTATGCCATAAGCGTCGCATCCAGAATGCTTAAGAGTCCTTTAACTAAAGATGTTCAAAAAGTTAAACACATTTTCCGTTGTCTTGAGGTAACTTTAGACTATGTTATACTCTACAAGACCATAAGAAAGGAACGGTAAAATGCAAAAGCGATTCAGATCACGGAGAAGATGTAGTCACTAGACGCTCAACATCTTGAATCTTGTGTTTGTACCCAGAAAGAGCCATATCTTGGTCAAGTCACAAACAAACACCTACAGCCATTTCCAGTACAGAAGCTGAGTTCGTTGCGGCTAGCGAAGCAGCTCGCGAAATTGTAAGGTTGCAAAAACTGTTTGATGAAGTCTCAGCATTGAAAGAAGTCCCGACTCTAGAAATTGATAATGACGCAGAAATAAAATTATCGCAAAACCCAGAGCTACATAAACGCACAAAACATATTGCGATTCGAAATTTTTATGTCAGAAGGTTGGTTGAAAGTACTGTAACACTTTCGTTTTTTCTAAAAACATAAAATAACAAAGGAAACTGTGTTATTCATTATTTACCTTAAAATGTATATCCTAATAGATTACTCAGTCAACTACTAATGCATATTCAACAAACTATTATAGACACACACCTATTGGAGCTGCTGCCCAACGCATACATATAATTTAATTTTCTACGATTGTAAAGAGCTTCATTTATGTAGCTAATTTTATATAAATAATAAATCTTTACCAATCAGTGTTGATGCCCCGATAATTGGGTGAGTGTTGCACTTTACTTACTTTATTTCCTATCTATTTTTATCTAAATATCATATAATTTCTCATCAATTCAACTCATATTTAATGTGAAAAACTTAATAATTAATTCATTTACCATGGTGGTAGCCATTTCATTTTCTAGGGGTTAAAGTCATCTGCGTTTAAATTGTTATAATTTTATACAAAAGTTAGTAAAATCAATAAAGAATCACTATAGCATAGTAGTGATAGTAGTGATCACTATAGCTATTCCAAATTACTTATTCTACTAATTTAGATTCACAATCCTTTAGTTAATTCTTATACTTTTCTAAAATTAACTTTGTACCTAGATTAGTCACCTAAATTATGCTCGATCTTATCATTTTTGTAATGCCTAGTTAATTCAATACCGCTTTCGACAACGACAAAATTCAACCGGATAAAAAATGATGTTGTAGTCAATTATTGATAGTGGTCATTTTTCTCAATGGCCGTTTTTGTCGTATTCCAGGGTTCGTTCAACACTTGAACCTACTATCTACGGCTACAAATTTAGAATACCTACTCGAACCGCTAAGCAGCATTGCTGTCTGCTTGACCACTCCCAACTCCACTGTGACTTCTATGGCTACCTTAACACAGCAACATTTACCGATGTGTTACCTACTTAATTCTTGTCGAAGTCAGCTAGAACTACATACCTACGACCCTATCTATTAAGCACCTACAAATCTGCCTCATTGTTATAGTATCTATATTTTAATTAAGAAATTGTTATTATTAAACTTTTAAAATTTAAATTATTATTTTACAATCATTAGCTATTTACCTTAGACTATTCTATTAAGACGTTAACAAGTTATAGTACAATATGTTCCTACTGAACACCAGTGTGCTGTTGTTTTGACTAAGTGGAAGACGCTGCATAAGCCTAGACCTTCATATATTGGTGAGATGATTGGCCTAACGAATAAATAACTCAATGTTTCCTCAAGAAGGGAGGGTGTTAAAGAAGTTCTTACTTAATCTATTGAGTTACTGGCCACTAATTTTTTTTTTGACAATTTGATACTTGTCGAGCTCTTACATCTTTGGCGATCTGTAATATATTATTTTTCACTTTAATAAATTATTATTCAACTTGATTTTGTTGATCCTTTATTGGCATCAATAAAAATATCGTTCAATATATCTTTTTTTCTGAGTGTGCATTTTACCTTTTTAATATTTTGATGATTGTTTACTTAATTTTTAGTTTGCGAAATAATAGGGTGTAGCTGTTAATGGGTCAGAGTGTGAAAAAATAAAAAGTCAGGCAAAATATATTTTTGGATATGAACATTTAAATAATCGTTGTAAATTTCTCTAGTTAATTAGGGGTCCATAAACGACATACAAAATTGCTAATGTATAGGTTAAATACTTTTTGAACTATTGAAGATCATCTGGTTTACCAATCCTGCTAAAATTGCTAGATTTAATAAAATGCTAAAAACATCAAAGGCTAAAATGAAAGTTCAATCCTGCTAAAATCGCAGGATCCTGCTAAATCTGCTCATACTGCTAGGCCGCGTTCAAAAACCCACACTACTGAGGAGTTTTATGCTGTCTCTTTCTGAACCTGAAGTAAAGTAAACCTCCATATTATGTTCTGAACTGTAGGAAAATGTATTTGCTCTCTGCTGTCAGTCAAGAAGCTTATATATGTATCAATATATAAGGGAGCAATATATGAGGGGACTTGTATCATGCTCTGATTGAAAGTGGATGGAACAGCAGAAATAATATTATACATACAACATAATAAATGTAAAGGTTATTTCACAAGTAATCAAATAATAAACATCCTAAATAACAGGGTACGGGACAAGTTCGCCACCGCTCGTTTCTGGATGGAGTTACCAACTGATACCTCAGCAACTCGAGGACTTTAGCACTTCAAACAATTACAATATACGACCCCTTCTCCAATGGAGGGGCGGCATATTCGTCTTCTTCACTAAGACAAGGTCTTATCAGACCACTGGACACGCTGTTGCAGAAGATGGAGATACTCCCATGTGAATCGTTTTGGAAACGATTACATGGGATCAATACCGATTCACCAAATACCCGATGCAAGTGTTTTTTTTTGCTTTAATTCCGGACGTGGGATACGTCTCTCCATTGATGCTAGTCTAGTTTCGGCTACCGTTCTGGAGTGACCCAAAGGAGGCCTGTCGGGACGAAATAACAATCTTGTCAGAGAATGACCGGATTGGAGCCTGGTTGCGTTATTCAAAAAGAATGCTTCACATCAGGACTGTCTTCAGGGTTCTGACGCGATGCACTTGGGGGTTCTTCTACTTCCCAAAACCACTGAATTGCTTCAGTGAGAGAGAGACCCACAGAAATTGTAGGATGCGGCGAACGTACAGGTACCAGTCGTTGTGTTGGGCCCATTTCAATGTGTCCTAGCTGAAGCAATTTTTCTGCTCCCAAAGTCAACATGCCCAGGACACCAGCACCTAAGAGCAGATCTATGGGACCTGATCCATGGAAGCTAGGATCGGCAAGGGGAATCCTGAAGTCAGTTGCACAATCTGGAGGTAAGAAACTTACCTAAGGATGATTACCTAATATATTTTCTAAAACAATGGTTGATACTACAATACGCCGGCGAGGGTAATAAAGGGAGGAGACAACGACCGAAACCTGTCCTAACAAACTCGGTACCGAAATTTTAACAATTCCTCATAAAAGGTCAGCCCACGAATAAAGTCTCAACTTCAGTTGCTTCACTAGCCATTCCGACACTATAAACCCCTGTGAGCTAGAGTCTAACATCGCACGCGTGTTCTCTTTCTCAGTCTTCGTTTGGAGGACGCCTCATGTTGGCGCAGGATGGTACACGATAGGTCGGATTCACTGGTCACCTTTGTCGGAAGAGTGAAGGAACTTGCTCCAATCACGGCCACTCAACAATGGGGGGTAACATCCTCTTACTCGCCCTACGCACAGGAGTTGCGTCTATAAAATTAACCCACCTAGTTGATAGGGAGGAGAAGCTCCCCCGCCCGTGACAGGCTCGTAGGTGTGACCCTCGCATGGCGGAGAAGCCCGTGGGGATCGCACCTGAACTGCCATCCAGGGAGGGTTCCCCTCAACAACTCCCTTCTCACCCATGACAACCTTACCAGTCTGTTCTGTAATCGCCCGACGACACTCCTCTTCCAAAAAACCCACTTAATTTGTAAATTTGGGGAAGAGGGTGTCAGAGTCTCCTCTGTGGGAACGACTTGAAGGCCCAAAGCCTTTTACGCGTTTTACGCAACTAACAGGACACACTCGTCAGCCAGCTAGTCGTCTAAGGGTAGATGCTGGATACTGTCACGCGGTTCCCTCTCGAGTGAGGTCAAAGGGTAGGCCAACTTTTGCGCTGGAGTCAGGTCGGAGCGTGTGTAGACTAGGCTGGTGAACATGTTTCGGAAGGAAGTCCACTGGCTAACAGTTCCTGTAAACCTGGGAACATCCAACACCGGCAGCCTAAGTAGTGCCAACATTCCTAGGTTTGGGGCACGACAATCTACGTATCTCGTCCGCTATCTCCTCGGCCAGATCAATATCAGCCAGGATCTTCGCCATGACCTCCAGCTCTAATTCCGATTCGACAAGTTTACGGTCGGCCTGGCTCAGGCCTGGCTCAGTATCTTCATTCGGTCATCCAGCTATCCCTACTGCACCATTTGTGCTTGCTTCTTGACCGATCAACAATATTCTAGCCGACGCTAGCCAACGCAGTACATCTAGGACTCTCGCCCTTGGTTTCGACATGGTTAGCGATTACAGTAAACACACAAAATATCAAAACAAAACTCTTATCTAATAATCGAATGCACGGAACCCTAAATTAATAAACATATAAACTTAGGAGAAATATCAGAGTTGCCAGACATCCCTATTTTGGCAGGGCGACCCGATTTTTAAATCAAAATTAAATGTCCCGCGTGACAGGACAGGCTCAATCCCGCTTTTCGCGAATAATTCGACCGCGCGTGCAGCGTACTGACTCAACTATTTAACGATAGGGTAAATCTGATTTAAAATATCATATTTTTATTAAAATACATTTTCTATGGATATTTTTACTAGGTACCTATCTATTTTCACGTAAACGTAATTTGAACACAAATAAAAAGATAAATATTCAAAAACTTTTGACTATATACTTTTTTTTTATGTTCCGCTTTCGACGAAAGAATTCTGATTTTTTCACTCAAAAAGTTCCTAAATCCCGACTTGGCAAAAAAAAAAAACTAACAACGCTGTGAGATATTTACTCGATACCGATAAACTTAGAGATAAATTTATTTAATATAGGCACGGACGGAACACTAAGCGGTTCTAATCAAATACTAAACTATTAAACAATATATCTATCTACAACAACCTAACACTAATTCATGAATAACTAGGTATCTACCTACATAATCCATATCGTTCCAAAACGTACAATAAAATTCTTTTCTTAGCCAAAAGCACAGGGTTAATATTAAAAACCCTTAATCCCGGTAAGAAATATCTATTTACAACCAACTATACCGTCACCGAACGCATTAGATGACTACGTAATTAACTGTACTGTGAATACAAGAACAACTATTTGCTTACCAGCTTGTATCTTCCGGATACTAAGTATGCTGCTGCTACCAAAAATGTCCTGTTTTGATTAACTTTATATGACTGCCAGTCTCGATGGGAAGGGGTGACGGTCAGTCTGTTCTATCGTCGTTTAGGGGGCCTAGCTGTTGGGCTTTTTGCTAATTAATAATTATTGCTAAGGGATTAGGTATAGACTAAACGAAAGTGTACTTAAGTAGTGTCACCGGGTCGTCGCTACGCTATCTCACTTTCCGAACACGACGAGCACCAGCCGAAATGTCCTTTGCAAGCACTACGTTTGACTAAGTTTCCAAAATCCAAAAACACGCGTTGATGTAACAAGTTGGAAACAATATTTCCAACCGATCACGAGAATATATGAGTACGCGGGCGCATGTAAAGTCGTTCCCGACTATTCTAAAACTTATTTGCACACTAGCCGTGGGCCGGCGCACGGACAATGTTGTACCAAATGAAAGTCGACGCGTCATCGACTCATCGCTTACCTTTACCGAACAAATACCGTAGTTTGATAGTAACTGTTAATTGTTTGTCATGGGCACACTGCATCCGGAATCAACAATAAATTCAGTTTTATAATTTGAAATTTGAGTTTGATTGAAATACGACATTACAATTTGTCTTTCTGTCTGATTTATTTTCATTATTCTTTTTATTTATAAAGTAGTTACTTAAAGTTTTATTTTCTATTTGTCTGAATCCCTTATCATCAAAAAATATTTGTAAGTTCCTGGTTAACAATATAATAGTTTTGATATGATCATGTCGTCATTAATACTTTGTCCAAGTTGTTTTAATCTATATGCCAAATTTTCAATTTCACCAATCAGTTGAGTTATGTTCTGAACGGTGTGCTTAAAATTGCAAAAATCTTGTAATAAACTAGATTTATTTCGCTCTTCGGTACCATTAAAAATACTGCATAATTTATCAAACACAGATTTAGCGTCTTGGCATGTTAGCTAATAAGGTTTCAACTTACGATCAATCGAATTTAAAATAATTTATTGCGCCTTAGCATCTCTTTCAAAGTCGGTTTTGCTGTCATCGGATTTCTTTGTGCTCAAGGTCTCATACAGTTCTTGTGCCTTAAAATATACTATGATTTCGAACTTTCACAAGTGATAGGTTTCACTGTTTTTAAATTTTTCAATCCTTCCTTCATCCGGATTCATTCTCCTTACTAATTTTAATACTCTTTCATTGTCAGTACGTCGAACACTTTTATTTCGTAATAAATTGGTGTTATAAATCGCACAAGGGTGCACTGAGGTGCTCTGGGCCCATAACCTGTTGAGGTTAGGGCACGCAGAGTTAAAACACAGTGAATTTTAATGTATTTTTTGTTTTATTTGATATTTGATGTATTACAATTTATTACATTATTTTTATATAATCTTGACTATTATATTGACAGTATCACATCCTTAGAATAAGCTATCTTTATTTTTAAATGACATGCAGGTATTCAACCTCTTTTCGCAACAGTACCGAGCAATTTAACTTAATGAGGGGTTTTGGTGTATATCTATTCTGTCAGCCGCCAAACGCATATTTAATGATTGTTTATTGTAGTGCTCAATACTGCTATACCGGATATCAAAAATGCTTTAACCAGTAGAATTCCGTTTTATTACTGAGTAACATAGGTCGTAGCGTCTACGATTGCGCTAAAATCTAAAAGCAGGCCTACGGCAATATACACTATCAATTCCATTGCCTACGGCTTTTACGTAAAACGGAATGTACTTGGGGTTCTGTTCGAAAATTTTATTTATCCTCATAGAATTTTTATACTCTCTCATTTACACTAAATCATTGTGTAACGTGCTATCCTGCTGTCATTGTTATAAATTTACAAAAGCGTTGTGCATGTATCCGAACGCGACCGAACGGACGGACGTTTCGAGTTTTCCGTTCCGTCATGCAATAATTTTTTGTCATTCATGAATTCTTTAGGCAATACTATTTTAAATGGTGTCACTTACGTGAACATTAGTTGAAATATAGTTTAATAATGTGTTAGTGTTTCGTTTTGTGTAGATCATTTTGTAGTTTTCAATAGGTGTGTGACAAGTTCGGTAATGGTGGCCATGTCATGAAAATTCCCACAACCATGGATGATAGCTCCGTATCTCATCACAACGGAGGCCAAGTGGGATCACAAATTGGAGTCGGTATTAATAATAAACAAAATGAAGAACCTAGTCAAAGTGTCCAGTATTCAATACCGGGTATTTTGCATTTTATACAACACGAATGGGCGAGATTCGAATTGGAGAGATCACAATGGGAAGTGGACAGAGCAGAGTTTGAGGTGAATAGTTTTGTAAATTATGAGTGCAGATTGCTGATATTAAAATATGTATGCAAGAAATCTAAATTTCAATTGTGTCATGTTTTACCAACTTACTTTGTTTTGATTTTAATTGATGAATGAAAGGTTTGTATTTGTGTTCTTAAGTTCATGGGTATTTAGAAAATGTTTATACCTTAGCCTACTACATGAAACTTTGCAATGACTAAATTTATAACAGCTTAGTTCAAAGTTGTATTTTGAAACTTGGCAAGTCTGTGGTGGCCAAGTAGTCTCAACATGTCTCGCTTTTTTTATCGCGTTTGGATGTGACGTGTACTAAGAAGTCCTTTTCTAAAATTTTTAAGTACATTGTTAGCTTACACCATAAGTATTTCAGTAAAATATAAACTTTCTGAGCAATCTTGCATTTGCAGTGCTCAATTGCACTAAGTCCATGTGTAGGACTAATCACTTGTCATCATTCAGAGACAACTTACTAACCCTAAGAGATCCACCATCCAACCATCAGATAACTTCTCAATCTGCTCACTCATGCTCTATTTCTCCTCCTAGCAATTTTAACTGCCTTGCTATAGACCAGAGAAACAACATAAGGTACGTTAGGGTAACACTAGACAGTGGTTTGAACTGGAATAGCCAAATTGACACACTGTGTATGAGAGTTAGGAACCTAATGTTTGTTATGAAAAGACTTTGCTCTAGGGCCGACCTTATGGCAGTCACCATAGTGTATCCCTCGTTGTGTAGATCACTTATGTCATACTGTCTCCCGATCTGGGGTGGCGCACAAAAACTGCCTTACTTAAACTAGAGAGGGCTCAAAGAGAAGTCATAAAATAATGCGGGCTAAGCCGTATAGCTACCCAACTGATCAACTTTACCAGGAGTCTAAATTCTTAACTGTACGACAATTGTTTGCTTATCATACAATCCTTCGCAAACATACTTCTGTAACCCCTCCAAAAACAGCACTTATTAGCCGTCGCCGGAAACCCAGCCTATGCTCTTACGACAAATGCAGAACAGTTTTTGCAGATAGACATTACCAATTTATGAGATCACTCCTCAATAATAAAATAAATAACAGTCTAAATATGCAGCATCTCTCCAAATTTTCACTAAAAAATAAGCTTGTAACTTAATTACTATCTATAAACTATGATCAAACTGAACAACTATTACATAGATGAGAATAATTTTATTTATTCCTGATCAAAATAATAAATAAGTGAAAATAACAAACATTCACACTCTCTGACACACACACAAACACATCCTCTCTCACGCACACACAAACACACACCTATCATCAAATCCTCGCCTTCATTATTACTAGAAATAATTAGTTACACTTTTTTTTTCTTTTTTTTGTAGTATAGTTTTTCTTTTTTTTTTTCCTTCATATTTTTTTTTGTGTCCTTCTGTAAGCAAGTCCTTGTTCTAAGGATACATTACTTATGTACATTGTATAAGTGAAGTGATATGAGGAATCACTGATGCCTACAATACAGATTTAATCTAGTGTAGGTTTCAGCAGCTTCTTAAATGTAAAACAGTTCTTCAGCCTATAATGTAAACATCTTAGCTTTTAAGGTTTCAAATGTACATTGGCTTTGCATTAATAAACTATTTATTATTTTATTCTTCTTATGCCTGCCAATGCTATGTAAGCTATGCAGTGTTAATGCTACTTGATTCTATCTAAATCTTTATATTTTCTATTCTTGTGTAGTAATAAATAAATTAATTTAAAAAGTAGTTAAAAATAATAATGAATGAAACAAATACATCTCATTGTGATGAATTTGTGTGCACATCATTAGTATTACTTATACTATAATTTGGCTTTTATTTATACTTCCCTCTTCTGAAGTACTTGTATAAAGAAACTGTATGTGACAACTACCTTATAGAAGCACAAACTCTATAGCAGACATAGAATATTGCTTATTGGCATTCTTAGATATTTAGCAAGCCTTGGACAAGGTGTGGCACAAGTTTCTATGATAGCTTAGCATCATACATCTTGGATAGGATATTCTATGTTAAATGAAACACAGCTAGAGCAACTTTTGTTTTCTAAGCTAACAAGGAAGAGGTCCTTTAAGGATCAGTTCTCAGGCCTGTACTTTACACACTGTACTCAGCTGCCATCCCAACCCTACCAGGTGCTCTCAGAATATTGAATAATTGGATGCAACACTGGAAAACCAAAGCAAGTGTTGTTAACCCTTAATTAGGCGCATGGGTTCAACATAATTTTAAATTGAAAAAAATATGTGTAATAGTGGTTGAAGTGTGCCAGTGATCCTTCTAGCTTCCTAACTTCCCGCAGGGTTGGCAAAAGAATCACTACCAGATTTGAATTTTTTGGTTTTTTTTTTTATTTATTTGTTTTTTTGTTTATTTATTTTTTAGTTATTAAAATACACTATCTTGATATATTTCATAATAAATAGTTTGTTTTATTTATTTCTTATTATAGCATATTTTTATTTTGTTTGGGGTCACTAAAGACCCCATGCGACTAATAATGTAATTTTCTTAATGTGCCTAATTAAGGGTTAAATCTATCCAAATAACATTAACCCTTCGTCAAGTAGTTAAACATGGAGATACCACACTGCCACACAGTGATTGTGTTAAATATTTAGAAATGCCTCAGAATAATGAATAATGTTTTTTATTTATAACATAATTAATACCTGGGATGTCTAATTTTAAAATGCTTTATTTTATTCATCTTGAAATTTTTTCACAATCCAATAATTCAAACATTCCAGTGACTGGAAAAACAAAAACACTATTTATTCACATTTTCAATCATCCTGATTTTTGGTGCAGAAATCGTTGAAAGCAATGAGAAGGATATTTTATCTAAAAATTCATTTGTTTTAAAAACAAATTATAGTCTATGTTACTCAATAGCATAGCTTTAGAATTTTTAGAATTGTTTCAGTAGTTTCAAAGATTACCCTCTACATAAAGAAACAAACAAATTTTGCATTTTTATAATATAGATTAATAGCAAAAAAAACAGAATCCTAAGGAGATGTGCCCATAAAACACACTTGGCAAGTTTTTATTGAAATTTTAAATTTAAATTCTTAGAAAGCGTAATCCTCAGTCAAAAAAACTAAATAAAAATAGTTTAAGTTAGAAAAGGTTTGCTGCTATTAACAAAAGTCTCCTAGAGTGCAACTATGCAGATAGGTCACTCAGTTGAGCAAGTTACCATGAGTCAGATAGTCTACTTTATGATAGTAATATCTTCTCCAGCACTAAATCTAATAGTCATAAAAGGGGGGTCTAGAAAGTCAGTCAGTAAGTCTTGTAACTTTAATCTTAGGGCAGGAGCATAATATTCAAAGGCAAAGAGGGGGAGAAAACACAGCTCATGTATATATCTCTGTATCTTGTGTATCCAGCTATGTACAAGACCTCATCAAAATCAGTATAAGATTGTTATGTAAATAGCCTCTTATCTTGAGAGGTCAATCTACCATCATTTGAATCCCATTTTAATTAATGCATTGTTTAAATAATGGCTTTCATTTTAAAGTCTAAGCCTAAAAATTTTGCCATTATGCAATGATGAAAGAGGTGAATGTTAAATTTTTTAGTATAAAAAAGAAAAATTTAAGCCTCGTAAGTAGGCAAAACCTAAAACAAAAAAAAAGACTAAGAATTAAACAATCAAAGCGTGAAAAGTCTATAGTAAGTGGTTGCAGTAATAATTAGTAAAGAGTGCATGATGTACCAAACACTCTTACTGAAATTAAAAGTCTACATGAGGTTAACATTTCAACAGCAAAAAAAAAATCACTTACTGAACATGTTTATTTATTATATTACCTGTTAAATGATAAAAATATTATTGTGAAAAATATGTCTTAGCAATATTTTGTAGTTTTTTAAGTATTTATGTCTTAAATAACTACTACAATATCCCTATAGGTACGTTATTTTTATTTATGTCTAGAAACTGCAGCAATAGGTTTGCATTTATAAATTTTCAAATTCAGCTGCTGTCTGGGGTAAGGGTACTTTCGCCGCATTCCTTCTGAGTGGGATGCAAATTAATAGCAAACCTCATTTTAGTGAAAAAATACCCTTTACCTCTAAGCAAACCTAATAAAATTGTGGTTTAAACGAAACACGTTTGACAGATGTCACAAAGTATACAAAATACCTGCAACCATAGCAAAACTGCTTAACAAAAATGCTGAAAGTTAACATTACATTTTCCTAATGAAACGCAAACCGCTACAAAAATTCTGCTACAAGGTAGATGGAACATCGTTTTTGACTTTACATTACTTGTATTGAATGCCTAGATAGAGTAGGTATGTTATAGGTACTGAAACTGAAACACACTAATGTTATACATTGCTCAAGACAAATTGGCATTGTATACAATGCATAGGCAATCCAGTGAACCAGATTGCCTCAATAATTTCACAAGGCAACAAGGATTTTGTTGCTCCCAAAATATGTTTTATTTTGCATTTATTTAAGCCAATATTTTACAATAAACACCAAGAAAAGTTATTGTTACCTCATATTTTTAAGATAAATGAGATCTAATTGTCAAAAATTGATTTTGGTAATTTTTAATATTCTGTTTTTATCAAAAAAAAAAAAATTGTGTCCATTTCAAATTATATGATAGTAAAGTTGAACTATTAGCTTAGGCTCCATAGTACTGGGAGCGATGAGAATACATATATGGAATGCTTATAGCTTAGCGATGGAAAATCATACAAGTCTATTTTAAAAATCATTTAAATTTTATAGTGACTTGTGGTTATATAATAAAAAGAAAAAAAGTAAATACGTAAATATGACTAAAAACGTGTTTTTTGCACCATTTAACCTTATTTTGATTGAAAACTGTACCTGATGAAAATATTTCAAGTCCGGATTTTTATTTAAAATGTAAAATTGTACAAGAATCCATGCTTAAGCGGCCGGCAACTAATAAAGCGCTTTATTTTGTTGACTTTTGTTTTCTTTTCCTGCAAATATAATGCATAGATTTTCAATACTTTATAGGCACGGATAGCCTTCCTTCAGGGTGAGAGGAAGGGTCAAGAGAATCTTAAAAATGACCTTGTCAGACGAATCAAGATGCTTGAATATGCATTGAAACAAGAACGAGCAAAGTTCCATAAGCTTAAGTATGGGGTAGAGTTACAACAAGGAGACGTCCGACCTCCGTCAGAAGAGGCTCCGGCGGAACCAGAGCCGGCAGAGAGGGCACAATGGAAACAAGGCAGAAAGCTTATCAAACAATACCTCCAGGTTTGTATATTGCCTTGAGACAGTACAAGTTATATTGCAAAATTCAAACTTATTATTTTAGTATGTTGGCTAATGGACAAAATTCAGCTTCACGTTGCATTTTGTGATGCCGCGATAAAAAACTGAATATTGAATCAGAAAATTTAAATAAATTCTTTTTTAGGGGATCCCATACATGATTTTTTTTCTGTCCCTAGCATGTTTTATAGAGCTTATTAAGCAGAGTATCAATGTCAAAAAAATCAATTTTTTTTTAGATTCAAAAATAAAGAAATGGGGTGCAGACGTAATTTTGAGTATCAGACCAATAATGTAAAGAACCCCCTAGATGATACAATAATATATAATAATATAAATTCACCCATGTAATTTGTATAATCTGTCACAAATGATAAATTCAGTTTTATTTACTTTTATCCTATTTATACTACTGACATGTTGGTTACATATTATTGTATTTTGTTTTGTTATATTTAAAGAATCCAATCGAATAGAAAAATATATCTAACAATGTATATTGATAACATTTTTGTGTGTTGACGTGTAATACTAAATATTACCAATGTATGATGTATATTTCTCAAACTGCATGATATACTGTCCGCTTAGATAAACTATGTTTTGCTTTAATTTTTGATGATTTTTTAATATTAGATTAACATTGTTTTGGCAGGAAATAGGCTATACAGATACAATTCTAGATGTTCGCTCAAACCGAGTACGATCATTACTTGGATTGAGCAATGAGGAGCAACCAAATGACCCTAACTACAGGACCTTCGTCAATACGCGCGAAAACTGTGATTACTCTATGAGTTCAATGGGCCGGAAGTATGACTATGGTATGTGAAAAAGAATTTTTAATATAATTTTGTATTTAATTTGACTGTTACTCAAATATATAAAGTAATGTATAATTTCAGGATATTGTTGTCGTAAAGTAACTTGGTTTTGTCATGTCTATCTATTTGTTAGTATGTTACAGCAATTTTACTCAAAAAATATTGGATTTGTATAGCTAAGCTAAATTTAGTAGCTTTAGCAATATTACATATTGTGGCAGTTACATTCTTCTTATCAGAATAATATTCGAAGTTAGGCAGTTTTAGGCATGGTCATTGGTCATATTACTGGATTAGCTAGCCAAGCCATTAGCATTATTCAACATTAGACAACTTCCATTAATCATGTTGTGGTTCCGTAAATACACACAGGGCCGGATTGGTGGTCTTTTCATAATTCACATCATTTTTACAAATAAATTAAGTCCAACACTTAACATAATATACTTGCTGGGCGAAAGCCTATCAACATGCAGTCGTCAACTCCACAACACATCATGTTGCCTGCAATATGTTGACAGCAACTTGCTGCTGCAACTATGTTTGACCATGGATATGTGACTAAATCGTAACTGTAATACTATTATTTATTTGTTTATTATGCTTTGCCTTATTGTTTCAATTGGATCAATAACTGGACAGTGATTGGGTAGTTACCTTTCTTGTGTTAATGCCTAAATCAAATTAAAACATAAGTGCTTGATTTGTTTTTATTTCCAGGTCCTTATGCGCACAAAAAAGGCCCTGGGGGCAACGAGGAAGGATTGTCAGTCCAGGAAACGGCAGCAGTGTTTGCAAACTTCGAGTTCCTGGCAAATCAAGAGATGGATATGGACGAAATTGATGACTTAGATGCCAAACAACCACATCATACTTCGGCAAAACAAGGTCAGGCCTTAACCTTTGATTGTGGTACACTATTTACCACTTTTACCATTTTTTGAAACCACAAGTATATTTTAAAGGCAATGGTCAAAAAATATAACTAGATATTTGTGTGTAGTCAATAGAATTATTAGCAGGGGTCGGAAAAAGAAGGGGAATTTTAAGAATAATATTTCCTCAATTCAGATAATAAACTATTTGCCAATAAATGAATGATTCTTTAATATATCTGAGATAAATAAAAGTACTATTGGCAATATGTAGATAAGTATGTGCATAAATCACACTACCTAATTCCGATTCAGATTTATTAGTAATGCAAATAATAATAATAATGAACCTTTATAGCAGACCAGATTGTCCATGTAGAGTATACAGTAGGTGCTCAAACGGTGGCGATCGCGAGTGCCTTTTTAAATCGATCTCGAGAAAAAAATCCGATATAGAACTATTTACACAGATTTTGTTTTAGTAGGTAGGTAACTAAAGCAAATTTAATGAATGAACTACTAAAATTTATTCGATCCACAATTGGGCCAGAACAGCCCCCTCATAACTTTCTTTAACATACGTACTTTATCAAAGGAACGCGCGGCACTGGTTAAAGAAAAGTCGCGTTTTTTATTTCCGCCTCTTTTCTAGAAACTTCGGTCGGCGTGTTTGACGGAAACATTCGAGCCTTCGTTCGCGCTGATATAAAGTAGCGCTGTAGGAATTGGAGTCAGTCTGAGTTGTAACTTGAAGGCAATACGTCGGTACAAAGTTTATTAATAATAATATAAAGGCTGTATTTTTAATAATGATTGGGAGGAAGAATTTTTCCTTTTTTATGATAAAGGATAAGTGCATGTGTCTCATTTGCCGTGCGTTAGTTGCAATACCTTAGCGTTCATAAAACGGTTCATAAAAACTATGAAAAGGATTTTCCCTCACAGAGTGAATTAAGAAAACGAAAAGTATGTCATTTGATAACCTGTTTGAAAAAAGAACAAAGTATGCTCACAAGACCAGCCAAAAAATCAAAAGCTGTAACGATAGCGTCATTTAAAATATATTATATATTGGCAAAACACAAGAAACCATTTGAAGATGGATTGATTACGAAGAAAGCATTTACTGAAGCGGGTGGAACATTATTTGGAAATTTTAAAAATAAAACAGATTATGTCTGCTATTAAGGAACCTCAGCTATCTTGTCCAACTGTCACAAGGCGTGTTGAAGTCATGTGTCAGGACATGGTAGATAAACTTAACCATGATATTATGGAAAGTACAAACTTTTCTTTTTACAGTTTGACAAATCCACCGATATGTCAGATACTGCCCAGCTGTGGTTTTTTATTCGAATGGTATTCAATGATATGTCGACTAAGGAAGAGTTTTTGTCAATGATTCCTCTGAAAGGAAAGATCCGTGGCGAAGATGTATATGAAGTTTTCTGCAATTTTGTAGCAAACTACAAGCCACCAATATATAAATTTGTGTGCATTACAACGATGGAGCACCAGCAATTACTGGAAACAAAAACGGTTTTCTGGCATTGTGTCGAGCTAATGACGATTTTCTTCCATTACATTATACATCAACAAGTTTTGTGTTCAAAAGTTGTAAACATGGAGGAGATTATGGGCATTGCAATACAAATTGTAAATTCTTTTTGGAAAAGGCTTTTTGGATACAAGAGGTGATGACACTCAGATGCTGAAAAACGAAAAGTGGCTGACAGATTTGGCATTTTTGATAGACATTACAATGCATCCGTTCATATTTAAGTAGTAAAATGCAGAAGGTTCAAGTCAATGAAGTAAAATCTAATGGCTCAGAAGTAAATTAAGGAGTTCCTCAAGGTTCTATTTTAGGTCCTTCTCTTTTTTTAATTCACACTAGACTTGGCCAGCGGCTCCGTCCGCCCTCAATTCGGTTAGCGGCGTGGAACTCCTTAATTAACTCCAATTAATTAATTAATAAATTAATTAGTTATACCAATGAATTGCTATAGGTGCAGCAATAGTTCGTTTAACTCTGTTATAGTTATTCCAGCAGGAACTTTTGAATTTTTAGGGATAAAAAGTAGCCTATATGCTATTCCAGGACCTAACCTCTTTGTATGCCAAGTTTTATCCCGATCCGTCCAGTGGTTGAAGCGTGATTGAGTACCAAACATCCATCCAGACATAAAAACTTTCACATTTATAACTGAGAAGCTGTGCAAGATTGTACTAGTTGCAGATAACACTTCTCTTTTATTTAAAGTTGACAGAAATAAAACTAATTTTGACGACGCAAGTAGTGCACTTTCTCAGGTTCTTCAGTGGTTTATGGCAAATAACTTACTTCTTAATGCGAAAAACACAAAGTGTTTAAAATCTATGCTGCCAAATGTCAAAAATATGAGTACAAAATTATCCTTAAATAGAACTATTAGACTCAACATTGTTTACATTAGACAATAAGCTGAAGTGGAACCCTCACATTTCAGTTCTTGCAGGGAAACTTAGTTCAGCTGCAGTTAGAAAAGTTAGGCAGCTTACAGATGTTTACACTGCTCGCTTGGTCTACTTTAGCTATTTGCATTCCGTCATGTCTTATGGCATTTTGCTTTGGAGTAAGGTAGATTATATTGGTAAAGTCTTTATTTTGCAAAAGAGAGCAGTATGGTCAATCTATAAATTAGGACTTCAAATTTCTCTAGGGAACTATTTAGGGAAATTGATGTTATAACTGTTCCTTGCCAATATATCTTCGCTTGTATAATGTATGTTCGCAAAAATTGATTATTTGCTAAAAATAGTGAACTACACAGTGTTAATACAAGGAATAAGGATAAATTTGTAGTTCCAAAATATCGTCTTCAGAAGGTACATAGCTCTTTCACAATAAAAAGTATATTTTTCTACAATAAAATTCCAGAACATGATTCAAAAGTGCTGTTTAAAAGTCTATTTGAATAAAAAAGTTTGAGTTTCAGTTATTTAAACACCATTAATTTGGAGCTTCAAGGTAAAGGAAAAAAAGTCGCAATAAACCCATTCAAAAGTAAGTTGCAACTTATGATAGATTAAATGAGAAGAAAGGATCTGAATCATTTTCTGTCTTTGAAAGCAAGGATTTCTCAGTCGAATTATCTTATTTATGAGGCAAAATCATCAAATATTTTGCGTCAATTCGAAACACGTTTTAATGATTTTAGTAAATTGGCATATTTTACATCATTTATGAGTTATCCTTTTTCGTGTTTTTACACATTGACATTGAGGAATTAGCTTCTGAAATAACAAGTCAATTTAACATTGACTCATGTTCTATTGAAAATGAGTTATTGCAGATTTCAACAGATATACATCTCAAAGCCACAGCATCTGATACAAAAATTTGGTCTTTTATATCTGAAGATAAATATCCGAATCTTAGACAAATTGCCCTTCAACTGTCGACAATGCTTAGGGTCAACTTACATGTGCGAGTCTGCATTTTCTGAAATGAAGATAATTGAGTCTTACAATATTGAGGTAGATCGCTAGCAGTATAAGTGTAAGCACCCCTGCAGTAAAATAAATAAGTAATAATGATTATTATGTAGATATAATAATAACCAAATTTGATATTTTGATATGCTACGATTCTAAGCCAGCACTACCCCATCTTATCAAAAGCAAAATGTCAATTCTTTAACCATCTTGTTTTTACACCCGTCAACTCTGGACATGAATTACGCTAAACGGAGTCCATCCAAAGGATGGCGTTAAAACATTAATTCGTGTAGCGACTCAGATCAGAGGACTTATCCGTATGTATATTGAGTCTGGATCTGACATGTTTAAAATGATTTAAATAATAATTTTCGACGTCAAACGTTTTAAAAAACTTACACAAATCAAATTTTCTAGTGCTGGTTGTTGCCGCTCTATTTCTTTATCATCCTTTAATTCGGTGGTCATAATATGGCCAACGAATCAACCATCTGGATAAGCTCTCCTCATATAAACACGCCTGGAACATAATCCGTCCCCTGACCCAATTTAAATACTATCATCTGTTTTAGTGGTGTTATAGATAGTTGTGCTTTTTAGCATAGTCGTTACACAAGGACATAAGTCATCTTAAAATTTTTATTGTTGGGCTGGTCGGGACCATATCATTAGTAAAACTTAAGTTATTGACATAACAGTCACTAAGCCTAAACCCTATTGGGGTCCTGCTCAGTTTAACAATCAAATCATAAACGTTAAACAGGTCGGTTGGGGTCAGTCCGTCCTGCGTCACAAGGCAGGCGGAAACTGTCACAGTAAGAGCTCTTCCACCTGAGATTATTAGTTTGATTACCATACCAATAGGTAAGCAAACCTACTATGTCAAGCGGTACTCTATTTCTTCCTACCTTACTCTAAAGCAAGTATTGATTAAGAGTGTTAAATGCATGTCTCAGATCTAGGTAGCATACATTTACAGTTGTTTTATTGTCTAGATAGCAATTGAATACTTGTTTTAAAGAGTAAATAACCACATCAGTCTTAACATAAGGCTGATAACCAAACTTTCCATCATTGATGCTTAGAAGAGGTGTTACTGTTATTCCTCTATGAATAATTCGTTCGGAAGCTTAAGCCAATACAGTATCTAGTGTAATAAACCTATAGTTAGATTTACCTCAGATGTCTTAAGTTTTATTTTTATCTACTGGTACAATTACAGTCTGTAATATACCACCGAGCCAGCAGTTAAAAACCTCTCTGACACACTTGCTATATGGTTTCCAGCATAAATCACGTGCTTAATACTCAGACATTGTGACCAGTTTTCATGCTTCATGTTGTTCAAAATCGTAGTTAAATTGTCGAAAGTATTTTTTTATATACCACTAAGGTGGCAAACATGCTTACGGTCTTTTCTTTCTTATTTTAAAATTAAGGGGGTAGGCCTCATTACCCGCAGGTACCTTATAGTTTAATAAATCTGTAGCGGATCATATAGTCTTGCTACAAGCAAGTATGTCGTCACACGTTCTACATCGCCATCGCATCCCTAACTTCGGTAGAACGGTACCTACAGTATACGTTTTGAACTGAAATATATGTTCACTTTGGCGAGCCCTAGGTATACCACCCCACTTGGCGGGAAATCTTCCTTTTAGTGTTAGTCTGGTTCGCATTTGCTGTAAGTTTATTAATTTTGACACAGGTGAGGAGGTTGATCACGAAGCTGAGGAGGTGTTGAATGAACTAAACTTGATAACGGAGAACGAGTCAGATGCTGGAGGACAAGGAGATGAATATCCTGTTGGTAAGTTTTATCTTTTTATTATTATACTTATATATAATATTTATTCAAGTATGTTTTTGCGATCAGTTTTTAATCGTTAATACAATCTAATTTACAATGTTAATTTCTGCCGAAGAGAGCCGGCAAAAAACTCAACTATTTAAAGTAATAATACATTAATTTGTTTATTAAGTAACAACTATACCATCTGTATCGAAACAATAACATGATTAAGTAAGTAAAGCTATAAAACAAATTTGTGTGTCAATATGTCAATTATTATTGTTTGTAGCATAGGGGGCGCACTATGTCAAGCGTCAAATATCGTCAATCATTTAAAGAAATTGAGATATTAAGGAGCACTCCGATATTTAATAGTACTAGTAGGATATATAACAACAAAACATTTAAAAATGCAATATCATCTTAATTTGTGACAAAATTAACATTGTTAGGGTGGTTGGTTGATGTTCAGCATTTTTAAATTATTGAAATAATGGAATAAAGTTTTGGGTAAAACACATTGCCATCATTGTCTGCTGGGTACTATTTTGATTGTTGTCAAAGAGTGTTACTCTTAACAGTTTTTTCTGTAGTTTATTCTGTATACTCAGATTTTTGATTTGATTCATAATAAAATTTGTTACTCTAAACCATTCAATCACTTCATCTCAAACACACACAAAAAATTATCAGAATTGGTGAAGCTGTTTAGGAAGAGTTTAGTGACGTACACACGGGTAGAAGAAAAATATAGTCATAGATATAATAAAATATACTCAAGAATATTTTGACCTTGTGTCATACATTCCAGCTCTTATTGCAATATCTGTAATTATAGGTTGGTTTTTTACTGATGGCAAACTCTACAATCATAATGTAAACTGTCAGATGTCTGAAATAATTCATATTTGTATGGATAAATAAAGCTTTTAAAATTTTTAAAGAAATTCCATATCCATAACACCAGTAACATGTACAATAGTTGCATAGGACAAATTATAATGTTCCAGTGAAATTCCCAGGGGGAGTGAGCGGGGTTAGCGGCGGTGGGGGTGAGGCTGACGAGGTCCCCCTGGCGCTGGGCGAGTTGGCTCAGCTGACAGTTAGCAATGAGCCAGAGGCTTACGATGTGGCAGCCAGCAAGGAAGCCTTTCGAAAGACATGGAACGCTAAGTACACACTACGCTCTCACTTCGACGGGGTTAGTATACATAATGTCCTCACTTTAAGCTTTTATCCCACTACACAAATAGGCTATTTTTAGAACAATGTCATTGGCAATTACAATATTATTTGCCATTGCATTTTCACATGGAAAAAAAATATTGGCAATTAGAATTTACTAGAATTTTTCGCGTGTTTGCTACAGCAAATGGTTTTACATTTGGTAGATATAGTTTTTGGTAAGTGAAGAAGGGATAGGGTTAAACTAAAAGACTACCAATACCACATACTAAAGCTATCTGAAGCAATAAGTTTACTCGCAATCAAAATCAAAAGCGCCGTGAATTATCTTGGCGTTTACGCGTTCTGTTTATTTATTATTTTATTTATTTATATTTTATAGTATTACTTTGTCTCTTTCGAACCCAATGGCTTTCATTCACATGTATTGGATAAATTGGTAACACTTAGGCCGATAATTTTTGGGTTTCGGTTTATTGTTCTTTCACTTTACCTTTTTAACGTTTTTTCTCTATCGCCTACAAGTGATTGAAAGATAAGATTATGTCTATACATTTGACTGCCTGCTTGCTTGATGGCGAAACTATATTTTCCTAACTTGTTTTAAAAACAAAATAAACTTTTAAGTTAGGCCGTGCTTTGGAAGAGCAGACATGCCTATTAATTGCAAGAGCCCAGATGGATATTTGACCGCCTTCCCCTAGTCACAGTTCTACACCTCGCCACGACACTGCTGTACATACATTATATTTCTATTTTTATGTCGGTCAAGCAAAAACTTCAGCCTAAGCCTTAACCTCTCGAGCGTCGCCGGTGCTTACTGGGTATAAGTCGTGGCACGTCAGTTGAACCATGCGCAGTTACACATTTTCGGGTCCATTGAGGTGATTAATGCGGTGCGACGCGACCGTAACCATAGCAACGGTTACAATCACGCACTTAAGTTCTCATATAGTTTTGAAAGTTGGAAGACCTGGCTCTAGTTGTGGTGCTATGCCAATTCAAAATTATGTAGAAGGTGTCATGCCGTTACCAATGAGTGACAGTGATTAAAAAATATTTACAACTTTTAACCGCTCACTGTTTTATCAAATTCTTATTTTTTCAACTGTTAAATTTTATTATACCTAACGACCACTTCCCACATCACTGTGATACAAGTACAATAACTTGAAGAATTATCCGAAATAACGTATTTCATTTTAATTCAATTTATTCATTTTATAAAATATAATTTCTGAGTATATGAGGCGTAATAGGCGTATCGTGTGGCGGGCGGAGGTCAGTGTCAGGCAGTAATTGCTCAGTTATATAAGGAAAAAGAATATGTAATCACGGGCCACGCACGAAATATTCGTTCGAACTATTGTCCGTAAATATACTTGATTTTGGTTCAACTTACGTGCCGCGATCTATACCAGCTTGAAGTGTTGGATTCAACTTCAGATTGTATGAAACTGCGCAAGAGTAGTCGGTCAACCAATAGAAGGACAGAACCATGACAAAACGTAGATTAACAATGCGACATTTAATTGGTCAATCCGAGAGTGCGTGAAATTATGTTGTAATCAAAGTAATTAGTGTAATTAATGATAAATAATATATATATAGTATTAATTGATTATAATATTATGCGATTTATATGAAATGACTCGAAGTGAAGTGTTTTTTGTGTATTTCGCCGGTTTTCAAAGGATATAACATAAAACAGGAACTACTTATATTTATAAAAAACTGTAGGTTAGTAGGTTATTTAATTATCTAAACTGATATATCCGCATAATTACTGTAGCTCATTTAGTTTTTGAATAACGAGCATTTTATTACGGTAAGAAAAAAAAAACGACATCCTCGAAAAGCCTCAACGCCTTGCAGAGATGGTATGGATGATAATATGCTGGCAATAAATAATATTAGCCTTATTGTTTGTGCAAAATAGGTGCATGCATTTTCCTTTTAATTTAAACAGCGGTTTCAAAGTACTTAGTCATGCTTGCAATCACTTTTGACGGGAATACTTTAGTCTCTATTCTAATCGGATAACTTTCGTGACAGCCTGCAAAACATTAAAAGTATAGCCATCTTATATGTACTGTAACTGTCAAATTAACTTTTAGATGTTTTACGAGTGATGTCTGTTAGTTCATAAGCTTTATGTAAGTAAATAAGTGTTGTTTATTTCGCTAATTTTGAAAACTACATCTATCATACCAGCAATAAGAAAATCCAATAGTAGGCTCTCCTCGCTTATCGGCAATTTCGTGCTTCTTCATTGGTCACTCCTTACCCTCACTACCAGTAGTACCAGTAGTAACAGTATGCAGCTCGGCTAACCGGTACACGTGCTGTGGCGTATCTAAAAGGACCTTACAGTTTATCATACGTCAGGTAGGTCTTCTAATCGCCCATACTGGTTTCGAAAAGACTTTAGTACCGTGGACCTCATCCGTACTGTGACCGTCCAGTTCTAAAACCATAAGTCGAGATGCTTAATTCGAAGGTCTTTAACCAATGCGTATATCGCGAAAACGTTAACACTGACATTTGGCCTAATCCACAAGAAAGTCACTTATGAAGCTATGGAATGAATGGCAATGGGCAAGTCATATTTGTCGCACAACCAATGTCCGTTGGGGTTAGACGAATCTTAGAGTGCGTTCGTTCGTTTCAGCCGAAAGACGTCCACTGCTGAACGTAGGTCTCCCCCATATGTCTCCACAACGGCCGGTCCTGAGCCACCTGCGGCTCTGACCAGATCGTCTGTCCACCTGGTAGGAGGCCGACTCACGCTGCGTCTTCCGATACGTGTTCGTGTCAGTCCACGGATTCGTAAGGGCAGCGTGATTGCCGTCCCGCCAAGAGGACTGATGACCTGAAATACGTAGCCGGATGAGAATGGCGGAGGACCGGGTGTGGTGGCGTTCATTAGGAAAAGCCTATGTCCAGCTATAGGCTGATTTAGACTGATTGATAGAGTATATTTTATTATACATGTATTTCTTTCTGATGTATATTTTCTACTAAATATGAATACAGGACAAATATTTTTAATTTCTATTTAATTTATAGGTTCGCGCTCTAGCTTTTCATCCGACCGAGGCAGCTCTAGTGACTGCTTCGGAAGACCACACCCTCAAACTGTGGAACCTTCAACGCACAGTGCCTGCCAAAAAATCAGCCGGATTAGACGTGGAGCCCTTATACACGTTCCGCGCCCATACGGCACCCGTCCTGTGCCTGGCGATGGGCGCGGCTAGATCTGAGGAGTGCTTCTCAGGGGGACTGGATGGTACGATCCGGGTGTGGAACCTTCCCCCGCCTACCGCTGACCCTTATGATCCCTACGATCCGGCTGTTCAGGTGAGAATTGCAATTTTTCTTGTCAGTTAAAGGGGTGACATGGGGGTGGGTACACCATTCCGATTGCGATGAACACTGTGAGCTATTACACATACAGCTGGGAAGGATTCTGAATTAGTACAACTATTTTATAATAGGTGGCGCGTGAGTAGTTTTAACAAATGATATATACTATGGCCTAATCCTGCTCCTGCATTTCGGTGTATAATAGCAGCGGATTTAAAATAAAATTATTGCTCTTTCAAAATTAAGAGATTTTATTATATTAACCGGTTGTATTTGTTATAGGGCCCGATTTTGCGCGAGCACACGGACGCAGTATGGTCGGTGTCTAGTTCCGGTGGAAGGGTGCTGTCGTCGTCCGCGGACGGCACGGCGCGGCTGTGGTCGCCGCGTGCGCCACGCCCGCTGCTCTGCACGCTGCGGTCGGACGACCTCACGCCGGCTGCAGCAGACTTCGCAGAGAACGCAGCTCGTGCCGCTGTGGTCTACACCGACGGCACCCTGCTCTTGTACGACCTTGAGACCACACAGGTACTGCATAATGATTATCTTCGTACAATGGCCCCAATTAGTGTGGAAAACGCCTGTCTAACTAATTGTTTTTATTGGTTTAGGTTTTTCTTCAAAAGTAGTATTCCTTTTTATACTTATAATATGAAAATATATTCGTACATTGTGAGGTCGTAATTCAAATCTTGTTTAGAATAATGTACAAGGAAACCAATAACTTTATAAACTTATTGATTAAAGTGTGTTTAGACTGTGATAGTGGTAACAGTAAAACCTCGATTATCCAAACTAATTAAATCAAACAAAAACAACACATTGTTACATAAATACAGTACAGTATATTAAAATTTCATATAATGAAAAAGGAATATTTCGGGATTCACGTTTTCAATTTGCGCGATGTAATTAATAGGTACATAAATACATTAAAACTGCGCGCGAAATCTCCGTAAGCGGACTAACGACGTTCAATGAAACCTATGCGCAGCGAGCCGGTAACGTTCCGAACTAAGTCAGAGTTCGGATAATTGAGGGTTCGGATAATTGCGGTTCTTCTGTATCGTCAAGAGGTTGACTAATGCCAACTGTCTGTTTTCTATATAGAAAATAACAATACTTACAAAAGTAGTTAATATTTTAGGTTGAAAATTTCATCTTGTATAAAACAACATATATCTACCTAATGGCTTTTACTATTAGAACATGATAGCTTTCATTTGTTTCGATAGAAAAAAATAACAAAAAGTCCTATAAATTTGCCTTTTTTTGAGTTTTAACCTTCATTCAATAACATATAATATTAATATGTGTATTAATGGTTAGATAATTTGACAGTCCATAGATTTATCTACGAAATTGTAAAAAATCGAGGTAGTTTCTGAGTTAAAATCAAATAAGCGCTTATGCTGGCTTATTCTTAAAAGACCTGTGGTACTTTGTTTCGCTCACGTGCAGTATATGTGTTTCATACAATCACATGCAGTACGATAGTAACTCGGTACCGGGTTTTAAGAGGGTTCTTGACGTCCACTAGCGCCGCCAATTGATATTTTTATTTTCCCCTTTGTGCAAAGCGAGTTTCAAAAATGTGCTTTGTCCACGGTTGACTCAATTGCTGAAGATGAATAAAAAATATTTAGAATAATCTATACTTAGTAATATAGGCTATATTTTGTGTATTGTGTTAAATCAAGTCAACATAAAAAAAAAAACACCATTTTTATTGTTGCAACAAAACAACAGGGTAGCCTGATTTTTATCCCGGTCGAGCGTTCCTACGGAAATAGGTTTTTCTCCGGGTGAAATCTAGGCTTAGTCAGTAATAAAACAAAAATAATTACAATTCAATTTGACTGACTGAAACTTGTCTTACTAGATGAGGATGTGGTGTTGCAATATGAAAACTTCCGGGAGCTATGTGCCTTATCGCAATATTAAAATACTCTTGATTTTGTTTTTACTAGCAATGTAAGCAAGGATGCTGTCCTACTATTAAATGCATTATAATAAACTTCTATTGTACAATGTTTTTGTATAATTGTTTAATTTTTTTTTGGTTGTTTCAGCCCGTGTTACGCGTAACATGCGACAGTCCCGCAAACCGTGTCCGATCGCACCCCACACTGCCAATGTTAGTGACTGCACACGAAGACCGGCATATCCGGTTCTGGGACGCTGTATCCGGTCGATGCGCACACGCAATGGTGGCCCACCTCGACGCAGTAACCGGTCTAGCGCTCGATCCAAACGGACTGTTCTTATTATCCGGTTCACACGACTGCTCGGTACGGCTTTGGAACTTAGACACGAAGACGTGCGTTCAAGAGATAACAGCGCATCGTAAGAAGTTCGATGAAAGTATTTTGGATGTAGCGTTTCATCCGCTTCGACCTTACATCGCTAGTGCGGGAGCCGATGGACTCGCTAAAGTTTTCGTCTGAACAATCTATATATATTATATATAAATATATATTACATGTAATTTTACTTTCGATACGAATTTTGCGACTGCATTTATATTAGGGAAAGTTTCTGAGCTCCACGGCTCGAAATTTCAAGATCTGTTAGTGACGAAGTTTGTTTTAAAATTATCTTAATCACATTTTTTTATATTTTTCTAGAACTAAAAAAAAATATTACGCTACTATTTTTAAAAGTTTCCAACCAAGAATATGTAGCTCCCAAGCTGTTTCATCAAAAAATTATATTATTATCATAAATCATACAAAAATTCCTACTTAAAAATACCCACCTTCAAATATACCTCTTTTTTAAAGGTTATTTTCTCAAATTTCGAATGATATGATAAATAAGTGTTAATTTTTTCTTACTATTTTTCTAATATAAATGCGTCGTAGTAGAGAGCGGTAGGATGGCTCGTAAACGGGCAGCCTGCTTCTCGGACGATGTCTCTAGTCGTATCGTTATTAGTGATTCAGTAACGGGGTTGGTTTACCCTCAAACACGGCTAACCCTATTTTTGAATAATGACTTTTGTAAGTACAATACATATTATCAGCTAAAGTTCGGTCTTACCTACGTTTTTATGTCGGATTCCAAGTTGGATATGTTAGTTACACCAAACTTTAGCAGATAATATAGCTACCCTAATATGGTAACACATTCTTTCTCGAAATTGTATCTAAATTAGTCTTGTTTTTTACGTTTTTTTTATTTACAAATATAGTTTTGAGATTGCTTTAATCATTAAAGGGTATTTCACTCTGACCTCTATTATCTATTCTTTATGTAGTATAAAGAGGTCAGTGCCATTTTAAATAGATATATATTTCATTTTAATCGGAAATGAAGTATATATCTTTTTCTTTGAAGTCAAAAGCTATGAATTTTTATTTGTACCAGCTTGTACCGACAGCAGAAAAAGCAACTGTGTTTTTTATACATTGTCTTTAAATTTTATTAATGAAGTTATAGAAGGTACTTGGGTTCTTTATGATTTTAGGATGAGAAAATTGATCAAAATCATGTGTTGTAATCGAATATAAATTTGACAAGAGCTTTTGTTGTTACACAAACATTCTGGCTTTGTATTAGATTCTTAAGAAAATATACATGTATAAAAATAACGATTATTTGGAGGGTAAACTGTATTCTTCGCCCCAGTGTTACTGAAGTATAGTGCGTAGCGTCCGCCGATTCGGTTAATACGTATTTATATAACGTAAGGGCGCGCGCGCGTTATAAGCGGTGTAGTGACAACTCATTAATGTATAGACATTTGAAATCTATTATATTTTTTAGTATTTCATTACGTGGAGTTTAGGTTTTTACAGCGAATTTTTTTTTCACAGATTTTACTGTATGCAGTGAGAATATCTTTTTCGCATCGTAAGCGAGAATTTTTGTAATTAAATAATATTGATGTCGTTATTACAAACGACGTAATCCTTGATACGTTTTTATGTTGTCTGTACAGTTAGATATTACGCACTATTTGATAATCTTTTGCAAGAGTACGAATGGTGTTTTGATTAGCTAGTATATTTTATTTAAATCTATTGGATATCTATAGAGAACTTTTTTTTGTTATGTGACATGTATGATAAACGGTGCAACTGCTGTAAGTAGACGGCCATATGGTAGAATAACGCGAAATCGGTACAGTTAGATCGTGTTTACTTTATTTGTATAGACAGTGGCGCCGGAGGTGTCTATTTATAGTTTTTGCATTGTGACTGCTCTCATGATATAAAATAATTTAATGTTGAGCGTGCGAACAAAAAATGATTGAGTAGAAAATATACCTATCGAAAGTAAGTAATGTTTGTTCATAAAGAGTACTGCGATGTAGAGTATATATAATAATAAAACATTAAATAATTACTTTATTTTCCTCGAATTCATACTTGTACACATACATCCAAAATTGATAGTAAAAAGCAACATAACCGACTACATGTGTTTTTTATTGTTTTCTAAAATCAATGAAATAAATTCCTTCTTACCAAAAAAAGTCTTGGTCCACTCACTATTTTTTTACCCACTTTTTTTTTTACTTTAGGCACAGTGTAATACCTGTTCGTGCTACTAACGTAGTGGTTACAGTTTCTTTGGTGCCACATGCCGTCAAAGTACTTAAGAGAGCGTCCCACCCGGTAAGTATATCACCTTACTGGAGATTGTTCACGAAAGAACTAAAAGAAATACGGTTAGGGCTGTAGAATAACTGTCAAAAACGTATATATAGACAATATATTAACCAGTGATATATCTCTACTTCGACCATTATTAGGTTTACCCGGGTATGCTACAGTATCGGGGGAAGTCCCCTACCCTTTCAGACCACCTTACCACACTTTTGTCCCTTGGTTTTCGCAAAGAACTTAGTATTAATGCTTAATGTGTTTCCTTTTTTATATATATGTACCATCAATGTGGCAAACAAGCTTACAGCCCGCCTGATGTTAAGCGGCGGACGTTTGCAACACCAGGGGCATTAGTCGCCTTTAAAAATCTAATGACTCGGTTTTGTTCGCGGAACAATTTATTAGAATGTTAACTCGATCGGGATAAAAACTATCATTGTCAGAACATGTCATTTTCCATCCAAATCCGTTCAGTCATTTATGCGCGATAAACAAACATACGTGTATCTCAAAGACACTAAAATTTATATATTATGACCAAGAGCTCTATATTTCACGATTTTCGGTCATACTTACCCTGGTTTAGAAAATCCTTTATATTGTTGCTGTCAGATATAGGATAAATCCACTGCGGTGTTCGTAGGCATCGTCATACATAATCTTGGCCTTTTTCTAACGTTAAGTTCTATATTGGCTAAGCGCGATCGTTATGCCTGCATTTTCAGGGTCTATATATGACAGAGACGGTGTATTACGGAGGAAAAGATGTTTCTGTTCCACACTGCGACAAAATGTGTGGTGTGGTGTGCTGTGTGGTCTGACAAAATGGTGTGAAGGTAAGTCTGCACCCAGTTTCGGAATTAATGTATATACATATAGTATATGCGAGCCAATTTTGGATGGTGAATTATACCTATAACTATACTGTAAACCTTGCTAACAACTTGGACATGTTGAGAATATGAATGAAGATGCAAGAAACAAATGGTAGACCTCGGCTAACATATCTCGATCTAATTGAGACCATTCTTATAAAAGTCAAAGTCAAGAGTATGTACTTTCAACCGTCGAAACTGTATGAAAGCATTGGTGCGTTTAGATAAAGCATAAGTCGCGAGTTTAACATCGACGGATTACAAGGACATTACATTTGTGACTCAAGCGACAGTAAGTGATCGTTCGCACGAGCTTTTAAGACTTAAGACGCTTTTTACGTGCGTTATTTTTAACGTTCTGAATACACCTTATGACCTGTGTGTTCACACGTGGGCACTTTTTACGCCGGGAGTTACTGTATTTCCTTACATACATAAAGCGTAGAGAAAGCGTTCGTGCCGACGATGGCTTACACCTCCACAAACGGCGGCAGAATACTCTGTGCCGGTAGTTCATTATGAGTAGACCTACTGCAGGTACTTATTTTGTGCTTTTACATTTTCAAAGACATGAATGTGTGTGAGGTTTTATTTTATACTTATTAAATGCCATATTTATTGTAAAGTTGATTCCAAAATTCCATGCGTTCAGGATTTGGAAGGGAACTCTTCTTTATTTCTCTATTTATCACCAAGAACTGCAGGTTATTATTTTTACTAACTGCCCATTTGTAAGGCATTAGGGGTGTTCTGGTTGGTGTTGGATTACTAAAAATGAAAAAAAAAAATATCTCATAAAAATAAAATAAATTTGTGCCTAGGAAGGAATATGGTGAATTATTTTAAAAAGCTAGTCTTACCCAAATTTAGCAAAATTGCTCCACATATTCGTCATGACTTCTATAATCCTGTTATCTTCATTGCTCAACGGTAAAGACCATTCGATAATGGGTCTAAATAGGTACGCAAGCTCGTCACTATGAACGGTCCAATTGACTTCTTTCATTCCTAGTACAGATTGGACGTAATTTCGTCGGGATACGTATTGAAAATTATAATTATAGATCGGTAAGTTGCTGCTCTGTAGTAAATAATTTGTCAATCGTACCGATGGACTCTGAAATAATACATCTGAAAAATAATTTGTTAAATTTTCTTTGGTCTCTTTGTTTATACCTTTATTACCAAAGTAGAAAGTTTTTACGTAATTCTTTACAGCTTCCAAATCTTTGTAGTTTTTAAAATTTAGATTCTCTGGCATGATGGCGTCAAAGTAAATGTTGAGCCATGGTAATGAACTTGTATTAATTTTTTCTATATAAATTGCAGCATCTTTGTCGTTGTACCCGATAATTGTCGGTACTTTGATATAATTACCCGATTCGAGTATTTCCTTCGGAGTCATTGTTATGAATGGCCTTTCTCCTCGTAATTGTTTTTCCGCACAAGGTCGAAATACGAACTTAGAGAACGGATTCGCGTTAACAACACTTCTAGAAGCAATAACTATGTCCAATTTTTTAGACTTTTTGAATATTTCTAACAGTTCGGAAGGGTTCTTTGTGTTGTATCCCATTTTTGAAGCGACTATCGAAGCTGTTCTTATGGGGTTGTGGGCGAAAGCACTGCTAGATAATGCCGAACCGCTTTCCATGATAGCTGCGTTGAAAAGTCCTGCTGCTTCTGGTGATAACATTAAGTAATTAACTGATACAGATCCTGCACCGATTCCAGCGATCGTTATCATATTGGGATTGCCACCAAAAAAATGGATGTTATTTTTTATCCAATATAAAGCAGCTATTTGGTCTTTAAGGCCAGCGTTTCCAGATGCGCCTTTAATTTTTAGACAAAGGAATCCAAAAGCACCGAGACGGTAGTTTATTGTAACTGTAATGACTTCTTTGTTTACGAGGGGTTCAGGGTTGTATAGATGCTCGTTATTGGAGCCTTCCATAAAAGTTTCTCCGGGGATGAACATCATAACAGGCAGAAGTCGGTTTTTGCTAATGGTCCCTGGGGTGAATACGTTGAGTTGAAGGCAGTTTTCGTCACCGGTAGTCGTTGCTGCTCATAGTATTGGGGACACACACGGCTCGTATAAGTAGCGTCCAGCATGCCCAGCCAGTGTGGTGGAGGTCCTGGTCCCTAAAATAATTCGAGATATAGGTAGTTAATGTCGGTAATCCAAGAATGGTGGAGTATTGCTTAATCCATAATCCTCCCAAAGAGGGTGTCGTAAGAGACTACTGAGCGACATATACAAGATGGTGAGCAATACCATGATTCTGCGTTCTTTTAACAACAACCCGCGATAGGTTACCTTTATCCCTATATATATGAAAATCAAAATCAAAAAAACTTTTAATACCTTACCCTGCTAATCCTGACTATAGGAGCGATCGAGGTAACGGTGGTGCACAGGTTGCCGTAATATTTATTTACTCTATCCATGTTGCTAAGAATACCTGGTAGAGATCCGGCTGCCAACATGGTGAAAAGCGGAACTAAATATTTACCAAATATCATTTTTTTTGTCATTCACAGTGGCGCCTTTCCCTTACGTAGCGCGCAATGTAAACAAACATTTCAATAGATCGTCTAAAGTATCGTCAACTCGAGTCACAAACACCAAAGTTATGTGGGAACATACATAAAAAATAACTGGAAAGAACCATAAAAACGGTCTTATGTCCTGGATTTCTCTGTGATTCTATCATAAGACCCTGACTGGGTGACAATGGGTCCACCTCATGAGCATACTCTTTCGAATAAGATTTTTTAAATCGGTATAAGATTGACGGAGAAATTGGTGAACATACATAAAAAAAAAACAGTCGAACATATAACCTCCTCCTATTTTGAAGTCGGTAAAAAAGGTTTATTAAGCTTTATCTTTTGTGTGGAGTGTATTTAAAAAGGTTTTGGAATTGCCTTTGAGATTTACCCCAAATGTATATTTTACGTGCTATTTAGTTTCCAGACTTAAAAAAAATTTGTTATTGAATAGTGACAACGTCGGCAAAGGAAACAGTATGATTTGAAAACGATTACAAGTGGAGTTACACAATCATCGGACCAGTAGTAATAGCATTACATTGAAGGACGTAGATATTTCGTACGTAAATAAAAAAAAGGAACACTTACATGTGTCCGTCCGTATGTCATCGTAATACTATAAAATTCTGTATACCAGAACCTACTTTTTAAAATGAAAGGTCCAAAATCTATACATATAAAGTGCTTTGTCCTGAATGACTGATGGATCAACGCACAGCCTAAACCGCTCATCGTAGAGACCTGAAACTTGGTGGGTGAGGGTGCGTTCTTCTTATGACGTAGGCATCCGATAAGAAAGGGTTTTCCGAAATTCTACTCCTGAGGGTGTGAAAAAGGGAGTCAAAGTTTGAAGGGGACAACGTGATTCCTTGGTCCAATCACCTTTAAATTTTGCACTAACCTTTTTTATCAGAATTGGTGGAAGAAGTGTTTCGTATTTTATTGAAATTCATCTCCTAACGGGGTTAAAAAGGGATAGAAAGTTATTTTGGCTGTCATTTGCTTCGAAGTTGATATCAATACTCCTTAGTGCTTTTGGTTTAAATTACATTTTATTTTGACACATGTCTAAAAACTCACTTCGATTTTATTTAAAAAACGTCAAACTCACTCAAAAACATAAGCAAATCTTCTTTTATATTTTATATGTATTATATTATATATAATTAATATAATAAAGCTGAAGAGTTTGTTTGTTTGGACGCGCTTATCTCTGGAACTACTGGTCCGATTTGAAAAAATGTTTCAGTTAGATATCCTATTTATTATAGGCTATAAATCATTACGCTAAGACCAACAGGAGCAGAGCACCAATGAAGAATGTTTCAAAATCGGGGTTTTTTTTTTCTTTTGAGAGCTTCCACTGCGTGCGCTGCGTAAACCGTTAAAGTTCTGCAAAAATCCCGTATGACAGAATTGTTTCTCTTTAAAAGTTTAAAAAAAAAGTCCCCGACAGCATATATCTATTTTCTAAGGTTGGCTTACTGTAAGCTTTTTTATGCTTACCCATGCGCGTATACAGAGGGGGGGATTTGGGTGTCGTATACCCCCGAAAATCTTTGAAATTTCAAATATTCAAATGCACTTTTTCGGCGCATTCGAACCTTGCCGCCGCGCCGTCAAGTTTCGCCTCGTCGCCTCGAGATTGAACCGGACAGCAAGGATCTGTGTATAAAACTACTACTCTGCTTATGCCAAAACACTCGCGTTGGGTCGGTCAGGCCCTATTGGTTTACTTCGGCGGGTGTCGCGATCGGCAAGCCTCGCGTTGTCGGCAAGGTTGTCAGATGAACTTAATACCAAACAAGGGAAAAACTAATTTTCTACGGTGTAAGTACCTACATATACTTACCTTAACGGACCTCAACTACATTGAATCAAAACACTAGGTTCAAACAATAATACTGATTTGTATTATTTTTACACCATTTTTTTAACCTAAGAAGCGCAATATTAATTATACCTTTGCATTTTAGGCTAATTTGCAGAGTTTAATGCAGAAAAACCTCAAGGAACTGTTAGTTTTTTACATAGCAAGAATTAAATAAGATTGAATTTAACTTACAAATGTGTAAAATAAAAAATAGAACCACTACTATTTCGGTATTTTTGTCATACCGTACACCGAACAAGGGAGTGCAATATAAGGTGCGAATTTAAGCAATGGAGACGTGTTTTTGCTGGTTGATTTTTTCAAATAAGTCTGGTAGGATTCGAAGACTTTCAGCAGTTTATGAAGATCTGTGAAAAATTATGTATCGAAGACATATAGAGGATGTATTGAAAACAATGAGCAAGTAACGGCGAGCAAAGTTGTGAAAATTTTCAATTAACGCTCCGACAAATTAAGTTTTTTTGGCGCCTTTATTGGAGTGATGGTATGTTTATGTTAGGCTAAATGGATCTAATTTCCAACAGACATTCAGAGCTTCGAAAGAAGGCTGGAAAGTCATAAAAAAAAAGCGAGCGAGTCAGTCATTCATGTGGTTATTTAAGGAACACAGTGTTGAACCAACGTCTTACGGGGTTGGCGCTACTGAGTATTCATAGGAATGTAAATGTGGAACCTGCAGCAGTTGTGCGCAGATTTAGGGTCTCACACAACAGAAGGTTAAAATTATAGTAGGAGCAAGGCTCCGTGCTGTCTCCTACGTTGTTTCTCTTGCATATCAATAACATGTTGGTCATCAACAACATGCATTGCTATGCAGATGACAGTACTGGAGACGCCTATAACACGGGTCGCGCAAACATCCCTCGTTCTGTTGTGGAGGAAAACCGCGGAGAACTTGTGTCTCAAATCGAGACCACACTGTCCAAGGTCTCTGACTGGGTATGGGTAAACTTGGTCCGATTCAACCCTACAAAGACACAATTCTGCGCGTTAACTGCTAAGAAAAACCCATTAATTGTGGTCCCACAATTCCAGAACACTCCCCTCTTCATCTCCAAGAGCATTGGGATACTTCGTGTTGACATCTCCAGCGATTTTCAGTTCCGAGATCATTTACAAGATAAGGTGAAGCTGGCGTCCAAAAAACTTGGTTTACTCAACAGAGCGAGGCAGTACTTTACGTCGGGGCAAAGGTTGCTGCTTTACAAGTCGCAAGTTCGGCCCCATATGGAGTACTGCTGCTATCTCTAGGCAGGTGCACCCGGATACCAGCTTGGACCTTTTGACTCGGTTCAACGACGAGCTGTGAGAATTGTCGACGATCTCAAACTCACTTGCCGTATCGAACCCTTAAGTCTGAGGAGAGACCGCTTGTACAATGGGATGTGTTCTGAGGAATTGTTCGAAATGATGGCCACGGCTACTTTCTACCATCGCACCGCTGGCCATCGGCAGGGAATTCATTCTCACACTTTAGAACCGAAATGGTCGCGTACAGTGCAGTTTCAGAGAAACTTCCTCCCGCGAACGCTTGAGTTGTGGAATGAGCTCCCTGACAAGGTTTTCTCTAAGGACTACAGTATGGGGTTCTTCAAGAAAGAAGTTATTGGATTTTTGAAGGGTCGGCAACGCGCGAGTGATACTTCTGGTGTTGCAAGCGTCCATAGGCTACGGTAACCGCTTACCATCAGGCAGACCGTGTGCTTGTTTGCCACCTTAGTAGTATTAAAAAGAAAAAAACATTTTTAAAATCTGTAATAAAGGCTTTTATTGCAAGAATTACTAGGTTTTGATACAATATCGTAGTGATCATAAAGGTTAATAGGTTTAAAACGTGTCTATTCTACTTGGCAACTAGCCTCAGGCTGGCACTGTTCATCTCCCCCCGAATACAAATCCTGGCTACGCGCCTGTGCTTACCAAATTTGTTCTATAATAATGCATTATTTGCGACGGTGTTTTTATAAACATAATATTAATCCTTATCCAAATTTTATTCATCTCAAGTATTTCATTTAAAACAAAATTGCCCTTTACACTATTCGATTGTAATGAATATCTTAGGACATATCGCAGTTTTAAATTAACATCACAGCAAAATAATGATGAAGTACTGCATGCGCATTTATGATGTGCAAGGCCGGCGGACAGTCATGAGGGGGAAGGGCGGTACGTATTATTTAAAAATATTTTCACCTTCTAAGTAAACATAGTCGTGAGTTAAAGTTAGCGTTAGCCCAAAGTAACTATTACTGACTGATTGAATGATCTATCAACGTACAGCTCCAACCACTTGACGGATCGAGCTGAAATTTAGCACACATATAGCTTTTATGATGTGGGTGTGTGCTAAGAAAGGATTTTCCAAAACTCCAAAACAACCCCTATACGGGGGTTCAAAGTTTGTATGATGCTCGCGAGGTTAATCCATTAGTTTATTAGTTGTAGTAGTTAATTATTTACTATTTTTGAGAAAGAGAGAAAGGAGAGGTTCTTTTCTATAATTGAGGAGTTGCCGTAAAAATCCTACGCCGATAACCAAATTTAGGGCGGGCGATGCCGCTGGCAAAAGCTAGTATTTTTATAATTTTAAAACAAATAGTTTTAAATAGATGAAAATTATCCATTCTCTCCCGCACGGATCCTCGAAAAAACCCAGTCTAAAATTTTGAAGTAGAAAGTAGTTTACTTATAGATTAGCAGGAAAACCTAAAACAAGTCAGCGATCATAAAACAGAACCCTCTCCATGAGAGTTCTACTTGTCGTTCGGTTTTTTTGTTAGGTAGGAAACAATTACCTCAAATCTGCCATATACACTAGCGTACGGTATGCCAAGGTACTTGCGAAAAGTTCCTTCATAGTTCTCTATACCGCGTAGTTCGCCTTGCGGAATGTTTAACACTGGTGTATATCTTAAAGCGTCACTTTCAAAAATAAAGAAAATCAAGCAAAAAATTACCAGTTCCTTCATTGCGCTCAAGGGACAACTGAGGACAAACTAACTTGTTTGCGTGATGATAACTGATTGAAACAATATTCAATTAGATTTAATCACGCGACCTACCTAGGTCGAATAGTGAACATTTGTCGTGATCTATATTGAGTAGTTGCACATTGTCATAACTATATGGTTTAAAAAAACCGATCTTTAGTTCCTATGAGATACTGACTTTACTGAGTGCGTACCGCACACAGAGAATCACTTAAAAACTGCCGTGTTCATGAATTGAAGTGTAGTATGAACTATCTCTGTAGCGTGTAAAGGTAGGTAATTTTCACAGCAAATATATCTCAAGATTCGCATAGCGATAGGACTTCTCCTTCAGCCACGCTGTTTTTATAAGACATGAAAATGTCTTAACAGATTTTGAATCCTTGACAAAAACAAATCTAATCTGAAAATATAGTTATGCTGATATGATGATAAGTTCTTCTGCAATCAATTTATGGAAATTTCTGAAATTAATTACTTACTTAGTTTTGACTAATCACATTCCAGCTATTCCAATCACGGATTCACAGATCTCCAGATCTGTATGTCTAGGATAAGTACTTTACTATCTCTCTTTCTATCTCTACTTGTTAGTTTTCAAGTTTAATTTAGCGGATTAGTTTAGAAAACATTCTTCTTATAGGACTGTTATCGAATACCTACACGAACTCTATAGTATCTAGACTCAAAAACCAATAGAAACTCACATTAGCCGCACATCACGTTTTTCGTGTTATTGTCATATATGTACGTATGTCAAACGTTAATCCAAGTCATAGGCTTGAAAACTTTGACAGTCGGGTGACCGCTAGTTCGAGAAACGTTCGAGCCAATTATGGCTGAGGCAAAAAAAAAAACTGTTATTTAATTCTGATTACTCAGAGCTGGCAATTTAAGACATAAGGGACATACATAAAGCCACCTAAGTCCAGATACACTGGTTCAGAAGCAGTGTTGTGGTGATGGGCTCAGCACCTGTCACGCAGGTCTAAAGTGGTTGGTGAAAAAAGGCTGTTCGTCACAGTATAATGCGGGTTGTGTATCTAGCCGCTGCTTACTACCCGCTTCTGAAGATAAAAAACGTAAAGCTATACATACATACCCATACATGCATACATACATCAAGCCCAAGGTAAGGTGTAGGTTATTATGTGAGCTGAATATGTGCCTAATGTGAGGTTCTGCGAGTTTTTAGCTGTGTTATCGTGTTGACGTATTCCGCAAGGTTACGGTTTAAAACCTAAATCGATAACAGTCGTATGCGTATGAGGAAAAATGTTATAAAGTTCTGTGTATTTTAAAGACTATATTTATTGTAAATATTTCTCCAAAATTCTATTCGCTTCAGGTTGGGCAACGAACCCATCCTCAGTTCTTTATCTATAAGCATGAACCTTAGATCCTTGAGGTCTCCTTTGCGGCTGGGTTCCCATATTATTGGCAACACATGTGATGTATAAGGTGTTGGGTCACTGTAAGAAATTTCATGTTTGTGAGATATATTTTCAATACCACACTAAGTTACCTATCGATGGAAACTTAAATAAATACAGGATTAACAGAGTCTGTCAACATTAGTTATAGTCTTATATAGTATATACGGCTAGAAATAACTTCTAATGTTGAGGTGTATGTTAAAGTGTATGCAAACATCATTGTTTCATACAAACTGTGTTACACCTAATATTTTCAACATTTGGCTACTCAAAACGTGATCTATCTAAAGCGCTATTTACCATACTCGCAAAACGCATATTCATTCATAAAATTATTGTCAACCTAGTTTTTTGATGAATTAATTATATGTAGGTATGAAATAAACAAAAAAACATTGGTTTTTTCATTATTCACTGGCATTTTATGAATAAATAATATTTATTTATTAAATATGCTTTTTGCATGATAAATAGATTTGCATGATACTATATGAAAATAATTTACGCATTTGAAGCAGCAAAGGTTTATAGTTATGGATATTTAGTGCGCCGAAGGTCGTATGGGAACCATCTGATGCAGATTCACCGTAAGAACTAAGATTGTTTCTTATATTATAAACGATTGCTTAGGTTCGAGGCAAAGCTGGTTTATAAAAAAATAAGACTTGAGACTGACCTCTTATATTTTTATGAGTCGCAATGATATAGTTGTATTTGTACTCGTATATTTGTAATAGTTTATAACAGCTACACAAATAGATAGCGACAAAATATGTGAAAAATATGATAAAATGAAAGCACACTGAATAAAAACTAAAAGCAACACTATTTTTAGGGTTCCGTAGCCAAATGGCAAAAAACGTAACCCTTATAGATTCGTCATGTCTGTCTGTCTTTCCGTCCGTATGTCACAGCCACTTTTTTTAGAAACTATTAGTGAAACTTGGTAAGTAGATGTATTCTGTGAACTGCATTAAGATTTGTAAACGAAAATAGAAAAAAACAATAACTTTTTTATTCTATTTTGTATTTGTTTCAGTCATGTATGTCTCTACTTTTTTTACGTATAGAGTGAGAGAAAAAAAGAAATCACAAAATTGGAACCATCCAAACTATCATTATCGTGCGGGTGTAGGACTCACCTGAATTTAGCAAAATTGGTCCACAATTTTGTCATTTTATATGAAACGTCTTCGTCTTCTTTGCTGATTGGAACCCTCGACTGAGACCCAAATTTAAATATGTACGCCAGCTCGTCTGCGTGTGATGCTCCTTTTATTGTCACATTTGATTTAGGCTTCATTAGGTTCCTTGGCGAATCATATTTAAACATATAATTATATACAAAAACACGTTTATTTCTTAATAGATAATTTGTTAACATTACAGAAGGATAGTGAAATAATATATCAGAAAAAAAATCTATTGTGCCTTCCCCCAAATCTTCATTTCCAAAATAGAATGATTTTATCATATCTGTAACAGCTTGCCTTTCTGTTTTATTTGTAAAATGCAGGTTTTCTGGGAGAGTTTCCTTAATATTATCGTAGTACCAACTAAGATCTTTAATTGTGTGTGAAGTAACAGCGATCGCATCCAGGCTGTTAAAGCCAATAATAAACGAAACGTTGTCAGATTTATATGATTCAAGATATTTAATAGGATGTTTAGTTATAAGTGCGTTATCATCTATTTCTTCTTCTATACATGGTCTAAATAAGAAATTTGACATGGGGTTATTTGTCATTGTAGCAAAGCTAGCAACTACGATATCTTCCATTGAAGCATTTTGAAATATTTCCAACAATTTGTATGGGTTGCTAGTAATATGACCCATGTGATATGCAACTGCGGATGCTACTTTAATAGGGTCTGTAGAAAGTGAAACAGGGGCCAGAGCTGACCCACCTTGTAGAATCGCATTTTTGAAGAGACCTTCAGTTTTCTGAGAAAGCACAAGAAAACTTATAGATTTCGCTCCGGAACTTTCGCCGAATATTGTTACCTTATTGGGATCGCCACCGAAGTGGTGTATATTATTTTTTATCCATTTTAAAGCTTTTATTTGATCCTTCAAACCAACATTTCCAGGTGCACCTTTTATCCCTAAGCATAAAAAACCAAAAGCACCGATACGATAATTGATTGTGACCACAATAACCCCTTCTTTGACCAGAGGTAGTGGGTCATAAAAGTAGTCATTATTGCTATCATACATGAACCCGCCACCGTGTACAAACACCATCACAGGTAACTGATCCTTTTTGCTAAATGTAGCCGGAGTATTTACATTTAAGACTATACATTCTTCTTCACCAATGGCCAATTCTGGTAACTTCAAGTATTGTGAACAGCTAATTCTTGAAGAAGACACGTCGCGTATGCCCTCCCAGTGTGGAGGAGGACCTGCTTCCTGTTGGAAATTAAAAATTTTTTAGTGCCTGTCCTTATGCAGCGTGATCAGTGTTTTTTGAATTTAACAAAATACCTAGCAAAAAGGCTATTAAAAAAATGATAAAACTTTGGTAGTGATTTGATTATTCTCCGGACTCCGTATAATAACACGAAACATAGTTACTGTTATGTATGTTTTTTTAATACTTCCTTTAAGTTTTTCTTGTGTTGTGTTGTTTCTTCTTCCTTTAAGTCTATGTCGTTGAACGAGTCTGTTTTGTTGGCCTAGGGGTTTAGATTTCACTTCGCGTCTTGAGTGAAGGAGGTTCGAGTCTGGCGTGTGCACCAATGAGTCTTTTTCTTAATTTCTCAAGTACATTGATTATTCACACCACACGACTGGTGTTTCAGTGAAGGAAAACATCGTGAGGAAAAACTGCATACGACAGAAATATATAAACATACAGTTCTATACGTACAGTTTATTTGTTATCTATGATTTATCGTTGTTGGCGGCTTGCAAATATTTAAACATATTACATTCATTTATATAAACTTGAGAAGAAAAAATTAGAGGGATATAATTTATAGGGATATAATTAAAAGGATATAAATGATTAAAATCGAATTCTATTTGCAATGCGGAATCATTTTATTTGCAATGCATTTCATTTCCCATTTGAACACTCTAATCTCTGGAACTACCCGGCGGATTAATTTTTTTTGGCATTTATAGCCCAATTTTTAAGGAAGGTCATAGGTTATTTAGCATCACGCTACGGCCATTAGGAAGTGAATAAAAAAATAAGAAAGAACCCTAAACGAAATAAGGGGGTAATGTGACGGAGGATGGCAACAACGGGATGCCAGGTCAGCTAGTAAAAGTAAGTATTATGTATATAAAGGACTACTACCTAACATGAAAACCTTGGTATTTTATTTTCTGCTGCTTTATGGCGAGTTATATGTATAAAAAAAACACATACTTACCACATATCTCTCAACAACCGAAGCATACGGTATACCAAGATATTTACGTATATTTTCCTTTTTATTTTCTGATCCTTGTATCTTTCCCTGGGGCAGTTCTATTACTGGAGTATACTCAAAAGCAAAACAAGGCACTAAAAAATTGACAATCCAGGATAAATGTAGCATGGTTAGCATTCAATTTTTATTTTTCCTTTAACATGTTGTTTTATTCAACCTAATACCTTCGGCTGTGACTGTTTAATGTTTGCTAGTAATGAGTACGTACCTAATAGCTAGGTTGAATGTACATTTATGTAAATTAATTCGTTCTGTTCTGTGGTAACCTAAGTTTCCACAAAATTTAAAACTCGAGTTAACAAGATATCAACATTGTTTTGTATAATATAGGTAGTCTATCGAAATCAGACAAAAATCGCCAAATGTATATATAATAATTCCAATGGAATGAAAAGTGTGTTAAATTAGTTGCGCAGAACATAAGTTATAAATCTTCTCTTCTATCTACTTGAACGATAGATAGTGATAGTGAAGACGTTGTTCTGCCCTTAAAGTTGATGCGCTGTAGCGTCATCTGTTACAACAAAGGGGTAACTATTACCCACGGCTCCACCCGCGCGGATTTCTAAGTAGAAGGTCATTGGTTAGTACTATTACATATTTTGTGGCATTTGCGAATTGCAACATACGGCGTGGCTAGCACGGCATAAAAAGCACGCGCAGAAAATTAAGTGTCGTGTTGTTTGGAAAAATTTACTTAAAAACCTCTTTTGGGGCAGTCGCCCCCACCGCCCATTCCCGTAGATCCACGCTTGATAAGGACAAAGCCGGTAAAACTGAACATTCCTAATTGCACTTATTGAGACCACTATTCTATTAAGAAGTAGTACCTTCTACGTGACAGAAAACTTGAGTAAAAACTAGGATGATGCGTATGTATAATTGAGCGTGCGTGAGTAGTGCAGCTATATTTCAACCACTGAGATTTTCATTGAAATACATGAAGTAAATTAATAGTTTATTATACCACATTGCTATCAAAAAATGCCTATTCTCAGGTTTTAAAGCACTATTACGGCTATGCTTTCGCAAAGTTGTAAACAAATAGCACTTAGAACTTTGAAGGTTTAAAAAAAACGGTAAAAAAAAACGGCCAAGTGGGAGTCAACTCGCGAACGAGGGGTCCGTACCATTATCTATAAAAACGGCAAAAAAATGACCCTTGTTGTATGGGAGCCCCCCTTAAATATTTGTTTTATTTTTAGAATGTTATAATTAAGTTTTCTACAACTTGGTCGACTATTACTCGTTAGCCTGTAAAGTGTACTTACCCGTAATAGTTTTCCTTTAAATTCATTATATGCACTACCACCGTAATTAGTTTTACATTCCCGAATACTATACTTTCGCTGGTAGAGGGGGGGGGGGGGTCCCTACACTTGACTCTAACAAAAATTAGTACTTTAAAGCTAAATGTTTCGCAAACGGTGCCCTAAATCAAAAAATTAACTTTGCGTAACGACAATGTTTTTGGAATTCCTAGCCAACGATATCCCACACGATAAAAAAAAATTATGTCTCCACTTCGCGTTTCTAAAAAAAATTTTTTTCAAAGATTTTATTCTACCACTTTGTCGGCGTGATCAATGTGTATATCCCTGCCAAATTGCAGCTTTCTCGTATAACGTTTAAACGTTTAATTAAGTATATGGCGTTTGAACTAAGCCGCGGACAGACGGACATGGCAAAACTATAAAAGTTCCGCCTTTACTACGGAACCCTAAAAAGGTCAGTTTAGATTTTTTTTCCATCGGACAAAAGTTCATCAATCGTGTTTTCTCGTTTTTAGGGTTTTTATTAAATTTTGAATAAAACAGTTATTAATTTGTGTCGGATCTGCTAAGCGGATCCGGAGAAACCTTTGCAAAAAGTTAAATTTAGGTAATATAGCCTCTCAATATAGTTAATTCTACTGTAAAAACAACTGTATAGACACTAACATAGACGACAATATTTCCTAAAGAACTCATGATAGCTCTATGAAGTCAAGGGGAAACATTGAAGCGTATTTAATCACTTATATATTTATTTATGTGGAAAATAAAATTCTTTTTAAAACACTCTTTGTTCCTAAAGCTGTTTTTACTAGTTTATGAAATATCCTCGTTTATGTAAGTGACTAGTTATATTTCCGTGTCAGTTGAAATAATACTCGTTAATAATAAAAACAATTTATTTAACTAAATTGAAAAGTAAAACACATATTAAAAAAATAATATTTTTTGGTCCTTATTCCGTTTTTTTGATTTTCGCGTCATTATTTGCGTGGATATTAGTTGCGTTCTATTGACGGCATTGAAAGCTATGTCATCGCATGGGCATTGAAATCGTTCTGTTCACCAAATATAAACAAAAATATGGCCGTCGCTATTTTGACAGCGCATCTACAGCTCTGCCTCCCTAGCATGTGCAGCCAATGCGTTGAATGCGCTCCGGCAGTGACGTTATAGCGCATTCACTTTTGGTCAGCATAACGATCGAATGTGCGCATAAACAGCATTGAGCGCATTCAATGCTTGTCATGCGTATAATGCTTGTCAACAAAACGCCCCTTATAATAAAATAATGATTATTTAGTAGCATACGCTGTGATCATAACGTAGCTGTAACTGATGCCAGGAGGTTTGACAGGATCGTAGGTGATACTTTTCATTATTTTGCGTTCGACAGCTGTTTGTACGTAGTCATTCAAATATTCTTTCATAAGCTCTTTCGGTATATCAAATGGACTTACAGATGCTATCAGTCCTGTAAAAAGTTATTCCTTGTTATCCAAATATATGTAGGTAGGTCTTCTGCTATAAACTGTAAAAGACCTATCGTGCTTGAGTAGCACTTATAGGCCCACACTTAAGAGAATACGATTCGGCGCCTCACAGCGTGCTTCATACACAAGAATTTTCCCCTTTTTTGACACTTACTTATCAAACATTACGAAATTTTGAAGACATTTTATAGAAATAAATATCTAGGTCTACAGTATGCCAGTTTTCTATTTAATTGTATATGTCAATAGTTATAGTGGATTCTAGTTTTTTATCGATTAAGATTTTCAGTTTGTTAAAACATGTTTTAGGATTTTGGAAAACCATAGATACTGGGCTTGAGATCATGTCTACAAAATTTTATGGTGTTTGATCAGTAAATGTCAATAATAAATGGAAAATTCGTTTGTATGCAGTATCCTGTGAGACGCTCCGAATCGATTTTTTTTATCACTACTAATTTCATAATGGTATTCATATAACATTGCTAACGCCTACCGACATTATGAATTGCATAATGTCCACGCGCTAAGTCATTATTTCCAGATATTCAAAAGGAAAAACATCAAGTCATCAGGGCGTTACGAAACCCATTGTGGTTTTTGGGGTACCATACTGAATGGTAGAATCGGAATCTCGTCGATCGTTCTTGTCTGTCTGTCTAGCCATCAAACGAATTCCTTTTTTCTCTGGAAAAGTTTGTATGCACATCTCAGTGGCTGAAATACACGTTCTATTCATAATGTGGAAAAAACATCTTCTAAGTACCATTTTAGTCCTGCGTGGCAGTTTGTGCGCCTATCGCCGCTATCCTCCGTATCAATTTAGTTTTTTACTAAATACGGCCTTTATAGTGTAGGGATATGGGGTTCCCAAACCAACCGGCATCAAAAGCTATATAGCTAATAGCTATAGGGAGAGCAAGCGTAGATTCGTTATTGTATTGGAAAGTTGTGGTCTTTACAATATTCTTTATTGCACAATTTAAAATACACAAAAACAATTACAATAGAGGAAATAGCACAATAAGGCGGCCTTATCGCTTAAAAGCGATCTCTACCAGGCAACCTTTGGGTAGAGTAATGTTGACAGGAAGAGGTAGGTGATACATAAAACATCATAAGTAAAATTATAAGGAAGAATAAAGAATATAACAACACTCATAAATACCTTTGTACTTACTATATAGATAAAATACATATACATACTTAATATAATTACTTAAACAAATACATAAAATAAATGGTTATATAATATGAATACATAAACATACATACAATAAATAAAGTAATAAAGATAGATATGTTTGAATAACCAGAGGTTGGTCAAAATTATAGAAAATTAGGAAGTAGTACGTAAGTAATAAGATTTTAACGAATTCTTGAAAACAGGCAGCGACTGGATTTGCCTTATATTTATCGGCAAAGAGTTCCAAAGACTAATGGCTTTTACAGTAAAAGAATGATTGTAAAAATTAGTACTGTGTCCAGGAGTTTTAATAAGAAGACTAGTAGACGAGCGAAGAGTTAGACAAGGCGATCTGATAAAATTAAACCGCTCTTTTAGATAACATGGTGTAGATGGATTGAATAGCACGTTATAGAGGAGTGAAAGAATATGTACATTCCGGCGAAGTCGGATTGGAAGCCAATTGAGTTGTGAACGAAATTTTGAGACATAGTCATATTTTCGAAGTCCAAAAATGAAGCGAATGCAAAGATTTTGTAGACGCTCCAGTTTATTAAGTTGTTCCTCTGTCAGGTTAGTACAGCAAATGTCAGCATAATCAAGTAAAGGTAGATGTAAAGACTGAACAAGCACAATTTTAGTTGACACAGGTAAAAGATTCCGTAATCTTCTCAGGGTTCCGGCCGAAGCAAAGATTTTTCGGCTAATTTCCTTGATTTGTGGAGTCCATGATAACGTGCGGTCAATATAAATACCAAGACTTTTTATTGTGTCACTAAAAGGGATAATGATACCATCGAGTTTTATTGGGGGTAAATCAGTCCAATTAATCTTCGATATTAGTTTTGGGCTACCTATAATTATGGTCTGCGACTTGAGAGGATTAAGTCGAAGTCCATAATATCCACACCATTCAACTATTTTATCATGGTCAGAGTTAATTGATTGAATTGATGTAACGATATTTTCTATTGGACCATGTGCATAAATCTGGAGATCGTCTGCATATAGATGGTAGAGAGAAGATAGTTTGAGAGTGATAGTGTTAATGAAAACTGCAAACAGGAGTGGGGACAACACGCCTCCTTGAGGTACGCCGGCAGTTAATGGGCACCAGTTAGAGAAAGATTCCTCTACCCGAATGCACTGTCGGCGGACACCCAAGTAACTACGAAACCAGTCAATTACTGTTGGAGATATGTTAAGAGAGCTTAGGATTGCCAACAAAATGTCTGAATCCACTGTGTTAAAAGCATTGCTAAAATCAAGAGCAGACAAGACAGTGACTTGCTTACTGTCCATACCATAACGGATATCATCAATGATCTTAGTGAGAGCAGTAACAGTACTATGACCGGTTCGAAATCCGGATTGCAAGGTATTTAATAAACTATTTTGAGTTAGAAAAAGGTTTAACTGTTGATTAACGAGCCGTTCAAGGATTTTAGATAGGAATGGTAATAATGAAATTGGTCGATAATCGGAAAAAGAAGTTGGATTGGATTTTTTAGGCAACGGTATAATGTAAGCATCTTTCCAAGCTTCAGGAAATACTCCAGAAGCAATGGATGAATTAAAAATGTGAGTAATTATAGGAATAATTAGGTCAATAATTGGAATAATCATAGCACGGCTTATGCAATCACTACCAACAGCACTTGAAGATATAAACATAATACTCTTCTTAACATCACAATCAGTAAATTGACGAAAAGTAAAAGGGAGGAAGTCAGGAGTTGAGGTCGTTGAAAGATTTTGCAGCGTAATCGCTTTTTTATTGCTATTCATAGCAGGTACAGAAGTGAAATGTTGATTGAGTAAATCTAAGTTAAGATCTTTTGAAATTGGTGTAGCCTGAGTTTTACTAACTCCTAATGACTTAAGAAATTTCCATATTCTACATGGATCTCCGTTGTCAACGGATTTGTGGATATGGCGTCGTTGTGCATCTCGACACATCGTATTGCAGCGATTTCTTTATGCAAATCCAACTATAGTTTCTCATCTCAATTTTTTTTAGGGGTTAACCTATGAAATTGCCGTTCCGTAACGTTAATAGATTAAAATATATCTTTTTGTAGGATGAATTATATTTATTTAATCATAGTGTCTCTTCTCGTTGTCTGTACATTTCTGCCATCTTAAAGATTATTTAAACCTCTCCGATAAAACTCTGTGAATCTGAACTCTGAAATTGTGTTTTTAATAGTAGTTAACCTAAGTACCTGGAAAACCGAGCTTTGCTCGTTTTTTTTAACAACGCCATGTATTATCAAGTAGCTTTAGTGTTGCTTAACAACGCCATCTTTCGTTAAAAGTGTTGCTGTGTCGGTAAAAATAATACTATTAGGTACTACTAGCCAATAGATGTCAGGAAGAGTCATATTTTTCAGATTACCATTGACTGAAAACACAGATAAAATGACGTTTTCTAAAAATGACTTTTAACAACTTCAACAAATTGCTGTTTGGTTATTAATAACACATCCAATATTATTTACAATACTATATATACAATATTATTTTTACCTTTCGCGTAATCTACATCTGTGTATAGATACGACTTGCGCTGACTCGTGACCTCCACGTTCTTGAAGCCTGCCTTTTCCATGACCATATGGAATTCAAATTCTGGTTCCTAAACGGCAATACAAACTAATGTGAAACTAATGAGATTAATAATTTAAAACAAACTACTTAGTTATTTTACATTTATTGGCAGCTGCGTTTCTGTGCCTATTTGATAAAAACCATAGACTTCGAGTTCTGTAATCTGTCCTATGGACTGCGCAATAGGCTTACGAAAATGGTCACACTTTAGAAAGAGACAAAGTTAACCTGTGGTATCTTTTCTAATAGACAAGACACCACACGTTCGCTTCGTGTCTGTCACACTTTTGCAACTATTTTTTTTCGCAGCTGCAAACAAATGCGTTATGTTTCTCTTAATAATATTAAAGCTTGTCAGCGCTATAATTTAATTTAAGATGGAAGATGACTAGGGTCCGTCTCACACTTGTCCATTTTTTTGGCGGTTTTTATTATTTGTTGTTATACTTTAGAGTTCACTCTATGTTTCATTGCAAGTTTGAAGTTTGTATGTATTTACTCTTTGCGATAGAGCAAAAAAAACAAAATTGTGTTTTTTTGTATGGGTACCTTAAATTTTAACTTTTTATTATTTTTTAGATAATCCCCTATTATAACACATATTCTGTGAAAAATTCAGGTTTCTACCTATTTCACACAGACAGATAAACAGACAGACAGCGTAGGTTAGTAATGGGGCTCCGCGGACACCCTCTGGGTACCGAACCTAAAAAGATAAACTAAATTATGGTGTACCAAAGAATCCTGATACGGTGAAATGTAAAATTCGGCGTCGGTGAGCCAAGGTGCCCATTTGGGGTCACGGGCGAGTTCCCGGTATGTCGCAAATATGTCGCTGTAGCCTAGGAAGAACAGCAGACAGTCTCCACCTTCTGACAGCAGGTTGAAGATGTTGCTCATGGCTTTTCTATCACAATGAAAATAAAAGAAATTATGCACAATTACATATACAATTACAACATAAGTAAAATAATGAAATGTTTTGTTACGCAAAAACTTTGTAAAGCCGAAAATGTTACCTACATTAAATTTGACAATTTCAATGATACATAGTAGATCACAAGTAAATCCCGAGAGTAAAGAAGGGTTCGCTTAGAAAAGAATTCTACGTATAGCAAGGAATTCAAAGTTGAAAATATGATCTTATTTTCCTTACAAGTATGCACACGGTTTTACAATTTCGCTGCGGGTCGTGAGAGGCGAAGGTTCAAGCTTGGCGTGTACCAATGAGTCTTTTGCTTAATTCCTCAAGTACATTGGACATTCACTCCACTAGCAACATTGTGAGCAAACCTACATTTGTCAAAAAAATGACGTACATATGTGAAGTCTACATCCAGCACTGAGCCCGCGTGTGGACTACGGCCCAATTCGGCCTCAGTGAGGGTAGGCCATGCCCCAACAGTGAGGACGTATGAGGCTAGAAAGGAGAGTTGATAATAGTTTTACATTTTATTTCAATATTAATCACTTTAAATAATTAAATGTAAAATTATAGAAACACAAATATTAACAATAATAGCTGATGGCATAAAAAGTACTTTATCACAATAAATAGTAAAATAAAATACGCAACACTACAAACTACGTTTCCATATTTCCACTGGTTTCACACGCGTTAAGTTTTTATTCCGCTCTTATGGGTTTAAGCGTGAAGTTATATAGCCTTTAGCCTCTCAAGAATGGGACTATCAGTTGCAAAAGAATATTTGAATCCGACTTCTTGATAGTAGGTACCAGAGATTACCGCGCCTCTAACAAACTCGTTTTTTCAAGTTTAATAGCATTTTATTTATTTTTACACATCTTGTACGGTTCCATATTTTGTATTCGTGATTTAACGTACTTCCTGTTATCCGATCATGCTGAAATTTTGCACATAGCCTCATTTTCGATGACAACATAATATAATATATTTATTACATTTAACAATTTTACCGATTTGATGCCACATGTTTTGCCTTTTTGCTACAACTTATAGACAATGCACTAGATAGTAGCTAGCAACCAATTCTAATTATTTAACCGACCTTTATAATAAACCAATGCAATAAGTATACGCCTTAAAAAGATGCACATGTGTTCAAAACAACAGTTACTTTCGGTTTTTTTTCAGCATTAAATACAATAAATACAAATTATTCAGTAAGTTAATACCCTAGACAAAAGCATATGGGTAAATATTTTCTATATAAATAGAATATATTCATTTTATTTATTGTATTTAATGTTGAGGACATTTTGGAAGTAACCATTAATAATAATATTAATTATTATTAATAATAATATTACGCATTTTTGGACATAACACACAGCGCCGACTGGCCCCAAAGCAAGCAAAGCTTGTGTTATGTGTGTATAAAAATACATATTTTTTTTTGTTAATACATTCATAACATACATAAATACACCAAACCCAAGATAAACACAAATGTTTATATTATGACATAAATGTTTGTGCAGTGCGGGGATCGAACGCACACTATCTGCACAGCAGCTGGCCTCACTACCAACTAGGCTGCGAGAGTTGGAACTAATTTTTAAACAATGAAGCTGTTAAGTAAATGCAGAGATCTCAGGAAACGTTCTTCTTTACCTGTACGTGTACATTTTTAAAAAAAATGAGAGCTTAGTCAAAAACGGTTACCTGCTTACCTTTGATTCTGAATCCAATGAAGAACATAAAACGAGCATACGTGGTCAAAACCTCCCTTTATCTCAGCGGGTAAATCACTCTGTATATCAAGAACCACAAAACTCGTCCTCTCGTCCCTGTAGTGTTGATTTGCATATTTAACCATAGATGGACTAATGTCGCATCCCATGAGCGTGCTATAATTTGCCGGAAGATTCTTTCTAAGTAGTTCCATAGTCACTCCTCCATCTGCTGAACCAATATCCAACACCTTATCGCTAAGATTTTTCCATTTTATCTTTGAAGCGTACTTTTCTAACATTTTCTTCGTATCATTACGAGGTAATTTATCGTATTTTCTGTACAGAGCAGGATCATTCATGACTTATTTATTGATAATTTATAAACAGTGACTCCAACCTAGTCTCCAATCAGATAACGAATGTTTTAAATGCTGCGTGGAAGGCAATTTACCTGTCCTATAGAAAATTATGTAATGGACCTAGCTACGAATCTTTGCGTATATTCGAAAGGTTTCGCGTTGTTGCTTACGCTTTTATTTATTTTCACTTACGTTATAGTGTTGTGCAATAGTTTTGTTTTAAAATAACCGTTTATAAACGTAATTTTCGGTTGATAACACAAAAATAACCGTTGACGTGTAACGGTTACCCAAACAGGGACGTGTAACAGTTACCCAAACAGGGACGTGTAACGTAAATTAGTGAATTTTAATTATTGTTCACTTTTGGATGGTAAATACCAAATAAAAAAAGTAAACTGTGCCATGTGCCATATTAAATAATTATATATTATTTTTTAGAATTTAAAAAGTCAAGTTATAAGTTATTAAAGAAGATTGGTGAAAGTGGAACACTGCCTTATCTCCAAAAAGCTTGAAACAAATACTGAAAACATTTTATATTCTAGGACCTAACCACATATGTGTGCCAAGTTTTATCCCGATCCATCCAGTGGATGCTGCGTGATTGAGTAACAAACAACCAAATATCCAAGCTTTCGCATTTATAATATAGATGGGATAACTGGTAATTACTAAATTTTACCCGCAGCTCCACCCGCCCTAAATTTGGTTATTGGCGTGGGATTCTTACGTAAACTCTTTCATTATACTAATAAAATACAATATAAGCTCGGTTGCAGTTATTTCCGAGGGAACTTCTGATTTTTCGGGATAAAATCACACGTCTTTCCCCGGGACTCAAACCATATCTATCCATACCAAATTTCATCTTAATCGGACCATGTATAACTGACTTATGAAGTAACAAACAGAAAGACAGACAGACTAACAAACTTTATATTATAACTTTAATAACATGTATAGGATATTCCATATTCTATTTTTTTTAATAATTTATGCTACCTAATGCAAAATCTACCTTATACTCGTGAGTGTTTGAAATAGGCCTCCGGTAATTAAGGTGTGTTTAGTCGTCGTAAAAGTAAATTGTTTTTTATACTGCTATTTAATTTCTCGTTTCGAGGTCTAGCTATTTTGTGCCATTTACGTCGCATAGGGTCATTAAGTAGGTACCTTATGTTTACTAAAACTAGATTACTAGCGTTGTTCTTGTGCAAATGTATTTATGTAATGCAGCATTGGTGGTGGATTTTCCCATTACCAATCCTAATAGATTTTTCGTGATAGTAGTCTTTCGCCGTAACCTTTCATACAGGCGTCTGATAGCAGTTGGATTGCCTGGTATTTACCACATTGTCTGATATAACCTTTACAGACTTTAAAAAAGAAGGAGGTCATTTATAAACCGATTTTTTTGAATGCGATTGATCGCATTTAAATAAAGCAAGGATTGGTTAAAGAAAACTAGAGTTAGGTAAGAAAAAGTCCTCAGTTGTATCGTTTACGACTTCGATGTAAGTTTTTGCGGGCCGGAGGTACCACCGGAAACGAGTTTAACGAAATAATATGCGATAGAATTATCTCGCCGCATTTTAGTACATACAAACGTACATGACGCGCTCTCTAGTTGACAACATTCTAAGGTTAAGGTACCTTCCTCATCGGGTTGGTATATTTCGTTTCGGTACCGAATCTGTACAGATTCTTTGCCGCATGCATGTGATGTACGTATTTAAGTGAACTTTCTGACGTTCGTTTCTGTACCGAGCGCATGGGGCGCTAGGTGCACCTGTGCAGCAGAGCCACTCGCCCGCTGCTACTGCTCTGCCCCGTTCGTCCCACATATGCTGCCCTGTGCCGCTTACTTTACTCACACCACGTACCTACATTAATAAACGATACGATATCAATTAAACAAAACGAAACCATACCGAGTCAGTCAAGTAGTTTTTGGTAATAAATCTGTACTGAATCTGTACAGATTCGGTACCGAAGCGAAAACATACTGATTTGATGAAGAATCAATCTTAATTATCAAGCATCAATTACTGCGGATTTAAAGAACTTTTCTTTATTAACACAATACAATTCTCAGTTTAATATTAATATTGCTTGCCCTGGTTTTCTGCAACGTAAACCGTTTTGTATGTTCTAGCAGTAGTCCACTTATGCCGGAAGATCCGCACCATAGCGCCCCCGAGCCCTTGATATTACTTTACTTGCAACCTTTTACAACAATACACAAATAATAAAAAAATGTTTTTCAAAGCCGATTTCGCATCAATTCGTAAAGGCCTTTTTGATATAGACTGGTTGCAAATTTTCTTGACAATGAGTGATGTCGATAGTAAGGTTAAATACCAATATAAGGTTCTTCACCTGATCATTGACAAATATGTTCCGACACGTAAAATTCTTGAAAATCATAAACATCGTACACAAATCCCTTTATAAAATTAGAAAAAGAAAAAAGAAAATTTTACAATAAATGGAAAACTTATCACAACTTATCAAACGTTTTATTTGCTAAGAAAAAGAGTCAAGAAAATGGAATAGAAATGTTACAAATCGCATCTATATCAGTGTTTTAGTAGACAAAATAAAACAAATCCTAACTATATTTGGAATTTTGTCAAATCCAAGAGGAAACAAAAAGAGGTTCTCGCTGCGGTTACTCATCAGAAAACAAAACTCTCACTGTGTCTATAAAATTTGTGATGCTTTTAATTAATACTTTTATTCCTTTCTTATTGTTCCACACCCCGACGGGCATAGAATCATACAATGAAATAGCAAGTACCTATAACTCCACTGTAGACATACATTTTATAAATTTTAACACAGAAGTAGTTATCCAATATATAAATTAGGCAATTTGGGCATATTTTGGAAAAAAATCGTGACCTCTGAATTTTCAAAACAATCACACCTGGGATAATCAGCACGGTTTTATAAACGCTAGCGGTGTTCAAACAAATATAGTAATTTTTACAGATTTTCTTTTTTACACCATTGGTAATATACTTAATAATACACAATACCTGCTCAATGCCGATGACACTAATGTTTAGAATTATTAAGTGCAATAATGACTGCATTAATGCAATCTTAAATAATTCTATTTTGACAAGAGTAAACAAGATCCGTATCCTGGACATCATTATGGATGACAAAGTCACATTTAATCTCCACATTGATCACATTGTCGAAAAAGCCTGTCGTAACCTAGGATTCATAAACAGGATTTCAAAACCCTTTAAGAGATAATCTACCCAAAAACTTTTATACTTCTCTTAAGATAGTCAATCTTAGATTAATTATCACTTTCACATTGACAGAATCGAGAGTACAAAAGAAATTTATAAAAACTTCAACATTTCCTCATTTTTGTACTGATACCACTAATGAAAGTTCTCTTACTCGTTATGGCCTTTTACACTATAAAATAGTCGTAAATTATCAGATTCGTTATTTTTTTACAAAATCCTCAGTAATCAAAGGAACTCTTCAACCTTATTATCCTGAATTTCTTTTGTAGCAAAACGTCGTATCTCAAGTCGCTCCTTACGTCCCAAGTGTATTTTTGAGCAGCCTAAACTAAAACAAAAACTACACACGTATGTAACTGTTTTGTTTTCCGCAGCGTCACTACTTATAACAGAAAATTTTATAATGACATTCTAAACTGAAAAATCACTACTGACTTATCGTAGTTTAAAGTATCAGTAACAAGAATTAATGTAAATATTTTATATTCTATATATATCATATATTCTACACCTTATAAATATTCTGCGTAATTGTAAAACTAATAATAGATTTATTTTTCTATAGGTCATATTCAAACTTTAATACTTATTAATGTTTTAACATGTAGAATTCAATTATTTTACTATTTTTAATAATTATTTTTCCTCAATGAAGTTTATTGCATTATTCTATTCATCCCTTTTTCGTTCCGTTTGCGGTAGTGTTTGGAAATATATTGGGGCGCCCGTTGGACGTACTTTTATTGCGTAATCGAAATTCGAAAACTAGAGTCTATTATATTCGAATAGTAAATAAGGCTAAAATTCAAATTAAACAGTATTCAAATACCAGCGTGCAATTTTAGTAAGTTAAGTTTAAGTGTTTTATCATAAGTGTAGTTTCTTTGTTATTGAGTACTGAGTTATTGACATTAAATCAATTCAAAATTCAAGATAGGTAACCCATTATTAAGTTCCTTGTAATATGTCTGCTGCCACTTAAAATTAAATTATTAATAAGTGTCATCAGCAAATAAAACAATGTCATGATTTTTAAAATGATATGGAAGATCATTAATATAAATGATAAAGAGAAAAGGACCAAGAATTAAGCCTCGAGGAACTCCCATAGTGACTACTGACCTTTTTTTTACTTAGTTGTTAACGGGCACGTAGCCAATACGTAGCACCGCACAAAATAACAAATAGAATCCAAATATGTATACTGCACTTCAAGGATTTTTTGCTTTTGCACACCTCGACCTCAAGAATTGCCATAACGCTTGACCCTTGATCATTGTTAACTCCATCTACCTTAAGCGGTCTTTTTCCATCCCCTAAAGATGGGATACAATTGGAACTTTTAAATTTCGAGCAAACAATTACAAGAAATTTATATTCCACAAACATTCAAACAAACAAACAGAATATATAGTAAAATAATGCCAAAATAATAAATGAAAATATACAGTCAAAACTATTAGTTAAATTTAAACTCAACATTTCTTGAATGATTGATACCGCTTTAGGTTTAGCTAAAATATTAAACTCAAAATCAAACTCGATGCGTGTTTTATTGTTTCAAATTGTTTAAAATACATATTTACTACTTATTTTCATTTACTTAGAACCATAAGCTATTAGTAGACTGTAGTCATATTTAAGTCCAGGGGCCTTCTCTGGATCGTAAGTAATCTCATCCATTATCTTGAATTCGACGGCTGCTTGTATGAAGTCATCTAAATACTCTTTCACTATGTCTTTCGGCATGTTGAATGGATTTATAGATGCAATAGTGTCTGTAAAAATGATAAAAGATTTTCTTACATAAAAATTTATGCTGAGAAATTCAATTAGGAATTAAAATTACTTTGTTACTAAAGGGAGGTAGGCATTTAAGCTGCATCGTGACTTTGTCCGTTTAACAGCATGCGGTGAAACAGCATGTTGTCATTCTATAAAAAAATAATACGCAGACCAAATAAGAATGATGCTGTGTAGAGGGCGCGGGGTCGATAACCGCATAGCACAGGATAAAAAATTATATTATTTATTATTATATTTCTTTATTTATAGACTAGCTGATTCCCAAGGATTAGGTTTTTCGTTGCATACGAACTTTTATACCTAACCCGTTTTAAATCTCTTAACTACAGCGCCAACTTATCCACATTTCGTATAGGTCATCTTTGTTTTAGACATAAATTGTTTTAGACATAAATTGTTTTAGACATATGTTTACATAAAGATAAAAATAGTTTTTTTCCTGAAAGTATTAAGTCCTTATTTTCTTTCGGTTTTTTAGAAACTGAGCAATTATTATATTTATTTACCTCTAAAGTGATCTACATCTGTGTACAAAAACGTTTTATGGTGGCAGGAAACGTCGATATGTTTGAAGCCGACTTCTTCCATAATTATACGCAGCTCTTTCTCTGGCTCCTGATAAAAAAACTTATTAATTAGAAAGGAAACTTTTGTAGGCGGGTACATAAGTTAATTCACCCTTGTTTGTGTATAATTTAGGCAAAAAAACAGTTAACAGTTAAGTGAAGAACTATTTTCTGTATTTTTATAAAACTTTAGAGTAGTATTTGTAGTACATTCGAACCCGCTAGTAGTACAAGCCATAGGAGACGTATATTTACTTTATCTTATCGCCATAAAATCGCCTCTCAAATTATTTAGATATAAGCAATATTCTCATTCGACGAAACCCTTACTGTGTCAACAAAATAACCTTGAAGACTCACACCAAATGACTTGCCATGTTGTTAAATATATACTGTTTACGTTTTCATATTAATGAGTAGGCCTAATGGAATAATTCCATTTAGTAGGAATTTCATCTAAATAAAATAAATTCCGGTTTTAAAGAAAGTGGTTATTTAATGCGTATTAATTCGGAAACTAGGTATGTTAATGCGTAAGTAAGTAGATGTTAAAAATTTTTTTATAGAGAGATTAGTCATCGCGGATTTTTGCGTTCGTAGTGATGCAATACGGTAAAAGCAGCAATGGTATCGGCTATTAGGTGACCACTGCCGAGCATAGGCTTCTTATATAGAACGATTCTGTTTTAACACCAACACCTAAGGCATCATTCGCGCGTTGACGACCCTTCAAAAATCTAATAACTTCTTTCTCGAAGAACCCCATACCCTAGAGAAAATCTTGGCAGAGACCTTATTCCACAACCACAACCTACGCGTTCGCGGGTGAAAGTTTCTCTAAAACCGCACTAAACGATACCATTTAGGTTCTAAACTGTGAGAATGCATTCCCTGCCGATGGCGAGCATTACGATGGTAGAAAGTAGCTGTGGCCATAATTTCAAACAATTCCTCAGAACTCATCCCATTATACAAGCGGTAGAACACACACAGGGGCGCAAAGTCTCTCCTCAGACTTAAGGGTTCGATACGGCAAGTCAGTTTGGGATCGTCGACAATTCTCACAGCCCGTCGTTAAACCGAGTCAAAAGGGGCAAGCTGGTATGCGGGTGCACCCGCCCAGAGATGGCAGCAGTACTCCATATGGGGCCGAACTTGCGACTTGTAAAGCAGCAACCTCTGCCCCTACGTGAAGTACTGCTTTGCTCTGTTGGGTACACTAAGTTGTTTGTCGCCAGCTTCACCTTGTCTTGTAAATGATCTCGGAACTTAAGCTGGTGTGAACACCAAGGATCCCAATGTTCTTGGAGATAATGATGGGAGTGTTCTGGAATTGTAGGACCACAATTAATGGGTTTTTTAACGCGCAGAATTGTGTCTTTGTAGCGTTGAATCTGACCAAGTTTTCCCGTCCCCAGTCAGAGACATAGGATAGAGTGGTCTCAATTTGAAACACAAGTTCTCAGCGCTTTTCCTCCACAATGGAACGAATGATGTTAGCACGGCCCGCCTATTAAGCGTCTCCAGTACTGTCATCTACATAGCAATGTATGTTATTGAAGGACGACATGTCATTGATATGCAAGACAAAAGGCGTAGGAGACAGCACAGAGCCTTGTGGGACGCCAGCATTAATGTCCATGCTATCAGAGCAACGACCGTCAACTACAGCTCGTATACGTCTGCCAGACAAAAAGCTAGCGACTCATTTGCACAAATCTTAGGGCATTCCGTAAGATAACAACTTCGACAGAAGACCCCGGTGCTAAACCCGATCGAACGCCTTCGCTATGTCCAGGTTACATGCCAATGCCTCCCCCTGACTCTTTATGGCTAGTGGCCATCGGTGTGTGACATAATAGAAGGTCACCAGTCGAACAACCGTGGTGAAAGCCATATTATCGGTCGCCGACCAGGTCGTGTTTTTTTAGGTATCTAACAAGCTATGTGTTGATCACACACTCCATCACATTAGAGAGGCGAGAGGTTATAGCGATAGGATGTCAAATGGTGTATCATTGAATAGGAATTTTAAAATCATCTTTAGGTTTCTCCTATCATTTTTCAATATAATGACCATTTAGAATCTATAACGACCTAAAGTTAAAAAGCAACCGTCGTCACTTGAATCTTCGTACTTATGATGAATAATATATCAATAGTTCAGACCATCGCAAGCTACTTTATGATTAAACGAACTTACCAGTACGTGAAGTTCGATCATAATTACTCGAAGAGCTTCGTTCGAAGATATTAGCAAAAACACATGTAGTTTCACACTTGGACTCGCCATCTTGCACTATATTTTAGAGTAGAAATAAAAATAAAAATGTGGGTATATGTGAAATCTGTTAACCTGCCTTTCGTTTTAACCTTTCGTTGTCATTTAATTTGGAGAAGCTTAGAAGTTTCATATTTCACTGCAATAAAGGGAGCCTAACCAGGCTGGGTGGGCGGGTTGCTAATATCTTCGAACGAAGCTTTTCGAGTAATTATGATCAAACTTCACGTACTGGTAAGTTCGTTTAATCATAAATTACTCTCCAGCTTCGTTCTCGATATTAGCAAAAACACATGTAGATGTTTAGAGATCAATAGTCGTGAGATATGAGGAAATAAAACCTCTTTTGTAACTCACACTTAAAGAAATATTGTAATATTTAAATAAACAAATTTTATTCTAGTAAATTTACAAATTCACTTCAAAATAGATCAGACATAGAGTTTAACAAATCAAATTTATTGCATTGACTTATAGACCAATAATTTGCTTAACAATTTCAAGAACAAAATCATTTTCATTCATTGTATCATTTACAATTAACTTATTGTACTTAATATTTAGCAAAAACACTAGAGTTTGCACTCCAGCCAGCCGTATTTCTTATTACGTCCAGGCTGACACCTGACTTATATGCCTTTGATGAGGATGCGTGCCTGGTGCTATGCGCACTGAACATTGTGGTATCAATGCCGCTGCTTTCTAGCGTACCTTTTACCAATCTACTTTATGTTTGCGAAGTTACTGGGCGATGAGGTTTCCTGAATGAGATAAATAATATTTGATGGTCAGTGCGTAAGCTAGTTGTAATATTAAGGTAGACTTTCAAAATCTGTGGTCTTTGCGAAAAATATGTTAAGGAGAGCAATGGTTGCGGCACACCAATACGTGAGGTTTTTACAAGATCGTAAATTTTTATTAAGAAACGTATCTCAGAGGATATTATATTAGTTATATTTATTTTAGAAAGAGTTTGATCTCTGTGGGCAGTTATTAGGGAAAGAAGTGTAATTATCTTTTTGTTTATTTTTTCCATACTTAAGATATCATTAGGATACATTTCAGATAAATAATTAAGAACCGTATTAGTGTCCCAGGTTATATTATATTTTTGTAAAGAAGTAAACGGAACACTCCCTTAAAAAACCTCCGCACAGGAGAGCTATTTACTCTTTCTTGCCCTAACAGTAACGACAATGCCGACCGACAACTATTCAATGTGCCGTATCCAGCTCCATTATTGAAAATTAGTGTTAAAAAGCCGAGCACATCTGATAATGAGGCACAGTAAGCATCGATATTGTTTTTGTGGCAGTATAAGAAAAACTTTTTGAGACAGGTATCATACTGGTTTTCCGTGTTTCTTGAGAGGGAGGCTAGCATTATAGGTATAGAGGTCAGCGGGATTCCCTTTCGGAGTAACGCTGTCTTGACAACATCCTGGCAACCAGTGTAATCTGCTGGTGGATTGCACGTTCCCTACAACGAGATATGATTAAATCATTATTTGAGTGTAAAACTTGATATAAGTAGGCTATTAAAAAGAGGAAACCAGGCTTGTGTGAGCCATCTCGGTACTACTACAATACCGGTCGCTCTATCGTTTATAATCTTGGTGTATTCTAAGTAATAGAATTTTTAAAATCATACTGATAGGTGGAAACGCGTAAAAAAGTAGCCTTTTCCATGATATAGTAAATGCATTAATTTTGTATGCATCCGGATCCCGATGCCATGAGATATAAGTTTTACATTTATGGTTTGTTCTACTAGCTAATAGATCTACGTGGGGGAAACCAAAGCAATCGGTGATTTTATCAAAATCATTGTATGAAATTTCCCATTCAATGTCAGTATGAGATCTTCTTGATTCTGCATCAGCAATGGTATTATCCCGAGACCTTATGTAATCGGCATGGACTATAATTTTGCGCATTTCACACCATTTCCACAGTTGTTGCGTGATATCAGTCAAATGGGGAAATTGCACGCCACCCATCCTATTGATGTAAGATATTGCTGTTGTATTGTCAATACGTAATAGTATTTGCCAATTTTGACATGTTTTTGCGAAACTTTTAAGTCCTAGAAATGCTGCTAATATTTCTAAGTAATTAATATGCCTGGATTTCTCAGATTTGTCCCAAGGACCGCTTGCAGTTTTACTACCACAGGCAGCTCCCCACCCCGTAGTTGAGGCATCTGTAAATATTTCTAAATAATATTCATCACCTTTTATTTTGCAAGCTGAACTGTCAATAGCTTGCAACCACCAATCAAAAATACGTTATAAAACGGAGGGCATTGACATAAAATTATCTTAATTTTCGTCATTTTTTAGATTTAAATATTTACATCTCTCTAAATCCTTGGTATAAAACCAGCCGTATTCAATGGCCTGGCAAGCCGATGTAAGCAATCCTAACAACTTTGCAAATTCTCAAATTTTACATCTCCTTAGTGATTTAAATCTTAAAATTTCCGCCGCTTTAAAAGCAACATATTCAGTTTGTGAATATTTAGGCTCTGTTGGAATCACGGCCTGTGTAACAGGATACGAAAATTGTGTCCACCAAGACTTTGAGAAGCTCGGGATTTTTTTGTTCAGAAGACAGAATCAAGGTGATTGCTTCACTTAGAGATGGTAAAGCACATGCAGTTAATGTTTGCTTGAATTCAATACCCTTATCTCTTTTGAGCTGACTCTCTTGTAGCGAAGCCCGGATTTCAGGATGTAGGTCTGGGGTTTTTATTAATGTGCAGTTAGCCGGGATCTTGTATTTGTCCTTTAGTTCCTTTCGAGTTTCCTTAGGAAGGCCAGAGATGGCAATGTGCTTTAACCGGACTGCAAGATCCTTTTGTATATCCACATTATACTCCTTTATAGAAGAGGTGTCTTCGCCAAGGATATTTAGCAAGTCTGAATCCAGCTGTAGTTCGTGTTGAGTAGGATTATTATTCTGCTCACTGACCTGTATTAAAGGAACAGTGGCCAAATTTCCAGCTATTAAGGGCTGATCAGAGGTGACCTCAGTCTCGATATCAGCGGAAAGTGTAACCTCCTGGTGGTCATCATTTACCCAATAAGAACATCCGGGTTGGTATGAGTCAGCATTATCTTTAATGGTGTCGGATTAAACGCTCTCTGTAATTGAGAATTTATATGTTTTTCACTTTAGGATTATGCGTGAGACTCTTGAAAAGGCGGTAGGAAATTTAAAAACATCGCATTGAGTGGGATGTTACCATTTATAAACAGGGGAGTGAGACTCCTGTTGAGAAACATGCAAACCCCAAAAAACATCGCATTTAGCGGAATATGACTAGGTATTTATAAACTAGGTATAGTGAGACTCCTGTTGAGAAACACGCAAACCCGAGAACATCACATTTGGCGAAATATGACTATTTAAAACCTGGGTAGTGAGTCTCCTGTTGAGAAACACGCAAATCTAAAAAAACATCGCATTTAGCGGAATATGACCAGGTATTTATAAACTAGGTATAGTGAGACTCCTGTTGAGAAACACGCAAACCCAAAAAACATCTACTTAATTAAGTCTGCATAAATGCAAACAAGTAGAGTTCTAAGTAATAAGTTGGAATATACTTTCAGAACAGAAGATATAGCCGGGCAGAGGTGGCATGTAATAATATAATTATAAAATAAACCCACCTGGTCGGTTATAAGGTGAAACACTATTGCGCTCAGATAATTATGAATCAATGTCGTCATCACGGTAACGCCGACGACGTCGATGTTTAATTTTCCGTTCCAGTCTTTTAATCTTCTTAGCCAAAGGCTCATATTCATCGTCACAATATTTATTACTCTTCCTTTAAGGCATTTTACACTGAAGGTAACTCTTATAACTTGATAAGAAATGATTCCCTAAGCTGTTAAATTAATTTTACAGGATAAGGTACAAGATGGCGAAGCACTAAAATGTGAATGGCAACGAAAGGTTAAAACGAAAGGCAGGTTATCGGATTTCAATTATACCCATATTTTAATTTTTAATTTCTACTCTAAAATATAGTGCAAGATGGCGAGACGTGTGAAACTACATGTGTTTTTGCTTATATCGAGAACAAAGCTCGAGAGTAATTAATAATTTCCACAATATTAACTCCTTCAATAAATTTACAAGATTGCGATTTTACTCTGACTTAAAAGTGTCAAATAAAAATAAATAAATAGAATTCCGCATTAGAATTATTTATATGGACTTATTTTTTACTTCTCAGATTTTATTTATAGCTCATTTTCAGTTAGGATTTTTGATTTTTTAAATTATTTAGTTTTATTAGTTCTACTGATTTATCGATATTTGACTTAAACTTCGTTTTGTCCATTGTTAGCAAGCTTCCGTAGGCTGTAGTGACCGCTTACCATCAGGTGGACCGCAAGCTTATTTGTCACTTTAATGGTATATAAAAAAAAGATACAAATGACCAACCTGAGATGGGTTATTCACGTTATTTAAAAACCGGCTTAGTGCGAGTTGGACTCGTGCACCTAGGGTTCCTTACCTACCACCATTTACGTAATTTACAAACACAAACAAATCAAGTTTGCCGCTAAGTATTGACCAAGCCCGACGTTGCTTATCTTTTAATCGTTTCCAACAAAGAAATGTGTTAGTGTTTCTCTTAATAATATGCTAGATGGCGCTGTACCGGTAATTTAAAATAGTAGATGACTCGGGGCTTTTATTATTACTGTTTGATTTAGAGCACACACCCACTATAGATGCAAGATTGAAGCTAGTATGTGTTACTGTTCATCTCCTGTTGTGCATCCTCCTTTATGACAAGCACGAATTTTAAATTAAGGCGCTTTTTGCAAGGTGAAACGAACTGCTCGGCATTCGAGAGCCAAGGCGCCCATTTAATATTACGGGCCAACTTGTGATATATGGCATAGATGGGGCTATGTGCCAAAATTAACACCAAGAAATCTCCTTCATTATCCAAAAGATTAAAGATGTTGTTCATAGCGACTCTAAAAAGGTAAAAACCTATACATTTAAAGTCTAAGAATACTAAAATACATTGAATTCACTATATTTTACTATTTAAGGAAATATATAAAAAAAATAAAAAACTACCGCCGACAGAATGTGCAGACAAGAAAATCTGCGACGATGTGTTATACACATCGATTTATCTGTGCATCAATTTCTAAAGGTTATTTGCTACAATATACATTGTTACGTGTGCATCAGGCATTCGTGTAGATATGTATTTTTCTAGAAAGACCAAACGACTAGAAAACTGTGTACCAGGATTATGTATCCAGTGAATCATATAAAATGAAAACACGTGGTCAAATCCTCCCTTTATATCTTCCGGTATATCGTGTCTCATGTCAAGCTCAACAAAATATGTTCTCTCACCCTTGTAATGTTCATTGGCGTATTGAATCATCTTCTTACCAATGTAGCATGCAACTAGTTTGGCAAAATTATCCGGAAGATATCTTCTCAAGATTTCCATGGTCACTCCTCCATCAGCAGATCCTATATCCAAAATACGATCTCCGAATTTCTTCCATTTAATTTTTGATGAATGCTCCTCTAACATTTCTCTGGCATCACGACGTGGTAAATTATTAGATTTTCTATACTCAATAGGATCGTTCATTTTTTATAACAGTAGTTTGAAATATCCAATGTCTAAATAGTCTAAAGTCTATATTTGAACTGCGAATATATTGTATATTGTGGACGTATTATACACATTTTGGAGAGAAAATCATAATTATTACCTGTTATTGTTATTTGTCTTCTAAATAGATTTAATGGCTCGATCCAGGTCTAGTTGTTTTGTTCTAGTTTAGTATTGATGTACTTCAAGAACTATAAATAACATTTTATCGTTTCTTGTCTTAAAAAAACGTGTAGTAAAAGTCACCATAATAATCCATTACTCTAGCCACTTCTATAGTTGTAACAATAACAAGGAGTGTACTGTCGGCTAATAAAAGTACTTGTACTGTTTAAGCGCTTTTAGGGTTCCGTAGCCAAATGTCAAAAACGGAACCCTTATAATTTTATCATGTCCATCCGTATGTCACAGCCCTAAAATTCCGTCACCTTTGCATATATTGTCAAATGTAAATACATAAAGATATTTTTTGTGAACTGCCATACAGATTTGTTGATGTGTGTGTTTTTCTCTCTAAGATGTATATTTTGCGAGTTATCGGCTTTCGAAGTTTTTGTATTTTTGTTCCCCCTGTTCTAACTTTTAAGCCGCGTGTTTTGAAAAGCTAAAAAAATACGATAATAGAGCTTTATAAATACCTTCAATGAAAACTGTTTTAGACAAAATAGGTTGATAATTTTTTAGATATTTGCAATAATTGTCAAAAATGGCAGCAGTACTTCATATGTGGCCGAACTTGAGACTTGTAAAGTAGCAACCGTTTTCCTGACGTGAAGCACTGCTTCTGTCTGTTGATTACACCAAGTTTTTTAGGACGCCAGCATATAGTATTTTTTTCTACTCAGTAAACTGAAGATTTCGGTGTGTGAATATTTGGAGCAAAGTGAAAGTACACAGTAATAGAGACCCAAAACTATTGTCTTATGTATATATATATATATATATATATATATATATATATATATATATATATATATATGGACATATATTTTGGAAACGTAGGCATGCATACAACTTACCAACATTCATATATTTATATAACACATTTTTTACATAAATATTTATTACTAATTTGTTCTGCCCTACATAAATAATATTTTAGGCAGTGGAACTCGTTTATATTCTAGCAAATTTTAATATACTTTTTTTTGTTGAAAAGTTGAATATAAAAGATAAATGTTAATAATCTTTGGGGAATTCAAGAAAATTGTAGTTTTCTTGCTTTTCACAGACGAAATTTAAAAAAATTGAAAAATTACATAAATATTAATATTTTTGACAGTAAGTGTTTCCTAAAGATGATTTTCAATGCTGGAAACATATTACCCAGAAGTTAAACAAACAACAAGTTATTAATTTCATAAAAATAATAAAATTTATAAATAAAACAAGTCCAAATCTAAAGATACAGTTTGGTTGTTGAAATAGGGTAAATTTAAAAAATATATTTTTCGAAGGGAATTTTTGATTTAAATTGAATAATTTTAAAGTCTACAGAATATAAAATTTCTACAACCTTACATGTTTGTCGATATTGGTGTATAAAAACACAACTTTTGGAATAAGTAAGACGAAATTGAGTTTTAAAAATTTTTTGGTATCAAGGAGTTTGAACGTTTTGTCGCAAAAAAGACTCAGGACACTTGAAGACATAAATTTTTGATTTGACAAGCGAGTTTGGTGTGAACTATGAAGAAAAAGGGGTTAAAAGGGTGTAGCAGGGAGAGGAAGTTTTTAAATTTGGAGTCAGTGTTAGCAGGGACGCGAAAAGAACAGGTCAAAATTAATTGTGATTAGATCCGAAATCTAATCTTACGTTTTATTTTGTTTGCGAATAAATTAGTTATTAAATGTTAAAAGTTTAAAAAAGGGAACAAGGTGTTTAATTACTAATTAAAATATTAGGAATTACGTATTTAATTATTTTCTTTGATACACTTTAACACAAAACTTACAAAATAGGAAAGGTGTAATTTTTCAAGTCATCGTGTTTCCTGTTTCCTTTGGCCAGTAGTTCCTGAAATAAGCGCGTTTTAGCAAACAAACAAACAAACTCTTCAGCTATATAATATTAGTATAGAACAACATTTGCTTATGTTTTTAAGTGAGTTTAACCTTTTTTGAATAAAATCGAATTGAGTTTTTAAACATAAGTTATAGGGCAGTCGTGGCAGAGGAATTATCTCTCCCATCCTACCCCACCCCATTCAGGTCATGGCTTCATGATCAGTACCACTCTTTCTCTCTGACACCACCTTAAAAAAAATTTAAAAATACTTTAGTAAGTAATAACTATTTATATCCCTACTTCCCTTTTATTGGTAGTTCCGACATTGTAATGGCTAAATCACTGAATAGATTTTGATAAAACTAAGCAGGAAGATAGATCAGCATTCAAAGATAGACACAGGGTCATATAGTCCACGCGAAGTAAAAAGCTAGGATTTTCAAATAATCATTATAATAATTCCTGCAAAAATATAATAGCAACTTATTTAGCCAATTATACCGTAGTATGGTTATGGGTTATACCAAATATTTTACAATAAAGTTTTCTAATTATATCCTAGATTTAATTTCCGGCAAAAAGAAAAATAAATTTTCAATAGATTGACACAAGGTTTGCCCGTGAAAAGGAGTTTCTTCTTAGGCGCTTTGAGAAATGAGGAACGCGTATTTGCGGTAGATATATATATTATACGCTACTATATGCGGTAGTATACAGAAGTCAGAAGAATATAATCGGCCCCTTTGCTTAGCGTTTGTGGACTATGAGATAGCCTTCGATTCGGTGGAAGCATGGGCGTAGTGCTACAGGCTCTACAGAGATGCCGTATTGATCATCGGTATATCGAGGTGCTAAAATGCTTGTACGATAACGCCACCATGTCAGTCCGTCCCCAGGATCAGAACTCGAAACCGATCCAACTGCAGAGAGGTGTGAGACAGGGATATGTCATATCTCCGAACTGTTTACCAATGCGTTGGAAGATGTCTTTAAGCTTCTGGACTGGGACGGTTTTGGCATCGATGTTAATGGGTACATTACCCACCTTCAGTTTGCCAACGATATTGTGGTCATGGCAGAATCGATGGAGGACAACAATATGAGCACAATGCTCGAAAGCCTCAGTAGAGCTTCCCAACGAGTGAGCCTCAAGATGGCATGGACAAGACGAAAAGCATGTCAAGCTTAACTAGACTTTGGATTGTAGTCTTGCAGTTCAAAGTAACTTATAGGATGTAGTATCCAAATTGAACAATATATTGGATACTACATGCTATAAGTTATTTTGAACTGCAAGACAACAACCCAAAGTCTATTTATGCTTGATTTGTTTACCAATATCAGTTGTGTTAGTTTGAGCTTTGTAGAATGGCATGAGATTTTGCTATAACTTATAAAATGGCTGTAAGTTAACAAACTTTTATTTAAAATAAGGTACTAAATAATGAAAACGGCTCGCCATTTTAGGTTTGAAGACCAAATTCAGAAGTAGAATAAACGGTAATTCGCTGTTTTTCAGTATTTAGCACTCTAACGTCATCTATTGATAAGTGGGCGTCTCGACGAGTGCAGTCTTTAACCTTAATAAGCTGTATCGCTCAAGCACCTACACGACGGCGGCGAGCCTGGAAATTTTAGGAAGATTTACTACTGTATATTATTATGCTGTGATATTAGTACGGATGCGAAATAATCTAAAGTCCTCTTCGAAGTCCATTATATTCGAATAGTAAATGAGGCAAATATTCGAATATAACGAATATCCAAATACCTGCGCGCAATTTTTGTAAGTTTGAGTGTTTTATCATAGGTTTTAGTATCTTTGTTATTAATTAACATTGAAACAATTTAAAATATGTGATAGGTAACGCATTATTCAGTTCCTAGTGTCATGTCTTTCTCGCCTCTTATAATTAATTCATAAAGAAGTGTCATCAAAAAATAAAACATGTCTTGATTTTTAAAGAGATAATATTGGAATCATAAATAAAAATGATAAAAAAAAGGATTAAGAATTGAGCCTCGAGGAACTCTGATAGTGAATTCTGACAAAAGAGATTTTTCACCGTTCACATCCATTTTTTGAACTCTGTTACTAAGAAGTATATTATAATACTAATTCCATACTTGGCAATTTTATAGTTGTTAACGGGAACGTAGCCGATGCGCAGCAGTGTAAATATAATATAGTACTATATACTATAGCATATACTAATACTAATAGCAAATAGAATCCAAAAATGTTCACTGTATTTCAAGACTTATATGCTTTAACACACAGGGTGTGGCACTACGTCATCGACCTCGACTTATATGCTTGTAAATGATGAGGACGAGGAATCCTGACAGAATTGCCATAACGTTTGACCATTGTTAGCTCCATCCAGGTTTTACCATTCCCTTTAAAAAAAGGCCATGGAATTGGAACTTCTAAAGGGCATTGTTTATTTTGTATAGGGGTTTTACAACTGCTAAAGCTAAAGCCAGTTAATGTCTGACTATATTCAATGAAAACAACAAATATAACATGCGACGCGTATTCGTAAACTAAATGTTGGAACTTAAATATAGTCAAAAATACTGATACAGCAAAACATTTTAAACATTTCTCTCTTGAATAAAGAAGAAAAAAGAAAAAGTCTCAAGAATAAAATAAAATAATCAGTAGATTTACTTATTTAAAAAAAAATTGCTAACGCCAGTCCAGATCTGAACAATGCTCTTTGAGCAAACAAAAAGACGACATTTATATTTCATAAAAATTACAGAATATATAGAAAGATACACAAACTGTTAAAACTATTAGTTTAATAAATTAATAGTTTACTAAAACTAAACACAAAATTAATAACTGTTTTATGGGGAAATGTACACACTTTTATCAAAAAGTTCCTAATAATATTCAAAAGCTATCTATTAGTAAATTTATATCTATTATCAAACAACAACTTTGTAACAAAAACTTTTGAGTCCAAAAACAAATCTAAGGCCGTCTGGAAAATCATAAACCATTCTCAATCACAATACCCTAAGGTAAATATTAGTAAAGTTAGTTATAAAGACAAGTTTTATGAAAAACCAAAGGATATTTGTAATGTCTGTAATGATTATTTCACAGATCTACCAGAATGTAAAAAATATTCAAATAATGCAAAGAAAAGGAGAGCCATAAGCGAGTGCCATAAATTACAATAATTCTATATTTATGCAACCTTGGTGCAATGATATATTAAAAATTATACTCTCCTTAAAAAAATCTTCAAGCACAGGTATTGATGGAATCTCTACTTATGTTGTTAAATACGTTTCTAGAATAATAGCCCCAATTCTGTGCCATATTTTCAATTTATGCATTGAATATGGAACTTACACTTTAAAACTTAAGACATCGATTATAAAACCAATTCATAAAAAGAGTGATGTAGACAGTTTAACAAACTATAGAGGAGTTGCGTTGCCACCAATCTTTTCAAAGATATTGGAAAAAAATTATAAATGTAAATCACATTTATAATTTTTTTTGAAAAAAAAACACATTTTTGCTAAAGAACAATTTGGATTTAGGAAAAACAAAACAATAGATTTTTCTGTATTTAACTTAATTCAATTGGTAGTAACAAACTTAGATGCCAAAAATCCTGTGACTGCATTATTTATGGATCTCACCAGGGCTTTTGAATTTGTAGATCATAATATTCTATGCAAAAGTTACGGAATAAGAGGTGTTGCGTTAAAACTTATCGAATCATATTTAAGTGAAAGGTCTCTAGCTACTCTAATTAATAATATCTCTTCTAACTTAAAGGAGGAAATAACATTTGAATCCACTTTGCATCGAATTAGAACTGGTGTACCACAAGGCAGTGTTCTCGGGCCTCTTTTGTTTTCAATTTATATAAATGATTTTCCAAGTTGCACAAGTTTCCCAACGATTTTATTTGCGGACGATAGTACAGTAATTTATAGCAATAATAGCAAAAATACCATAGAAACCGATATCAATCACAGTTTGAAACTAATAATAGAATGGTTACAATTAAATAGTCTTACAATCAACTTGGAAAAAACACAAATCTTACATTTTACAATTAGACGTGACCATAATAAAGCACTAGACATCACCTATTCCGGTACTAAGATTAATGAGACTGACACAAAAAAGTTTTTAGGAATGCAAAATGATAACAAACTTACGTGGAAACAGCATGTGGATTCTGTGTGTAAAAAAAAAAAAAAATTGTTATGCTTTGTATATACTCAGTAAAGTTGTAGATAAATCGGTAGTTATTAGTCGTTTATTTACTTTTTTGACGTCGTATATTTGACATCGCAATCTGTCATAGAATTAAAATTCCATATCCAACCTCCCTGTACTATACTCATAATCGCGAATACTAAAAATAAAAATTATAATAGGCGTGGCATTACGGTTTCCGTCTTACGCATTCCACGATTAGGACACGTGACCTGACGCGAGTTTATCATTTTTTACCTATACCAAAAAAAGTGCACAACGCCGCTAAAGAAGTTTTCACTTCAAAAATTTTTATATGTTTAGGACATGTAGGAATTGGAAATCCTTGAACAGATTTAACTTTGTTTGGATTACACGTAGAACTGTTAATTAAAATGCGTTAATACTAAATTTTATTAATTTCAAATATTTTTTTTCCGGAAATTACAAAACAATATAAATTTAAGTGCATTTTATTAATTTCATAAAATAATAACAACAAAATAGTTTTATTCTTTTCCGTAATTAATAATTTGTACCTCGGATTATAGAATTATACAAATTCTATAAAACTTTCCTCGAATTTATGAGTAGGGCAATTAATATCTATACATATAAAATGCTTTGTACTAAATGACTGATGGATCAACGCACAGGCTAAACCGCTGATCGTAGAAACCTTAAACTTAGAGGGTGTGTTCTTTGTATGTCGTAGGCATCCGATAAGAAAGGATTTTCTGAAATTCTATCCCTAAGAGGGTGAAAAAGGGTGGCAAAGTTTGTATGGGACAACGTGATTCCTTGGTCCAATCTACTTTAATTTTTGCATAAACCTTTTTAAACAAAATTGATGGAGGACGTGTTTCGTATTTTATTGAAATTTATCCTCTAACGGGGATAAAAAGGGGTAGAAAGTTATTTTGGCAGAGATTTGCTTCGCAGTTAAAATCAATACTCCTTAGTGCTTTTGATTAGATTTTATTTTGACACATGCTTGAAAAGTCAACGAACAAAAAACTTTATTAAGAAAAGGTTGAACTCACTTAAAAACATAAGCAAATACTCTTTGAATTTGAATGTCTCGAAAGTCACCGTACTACACTAATATAGTACTAATACCTCATTTGAAGTTTTCTAAGCTTAAAGAGGTTATGCACTTTTTAGGTTTTTAGGTGTTTGATGTTTTGTGTATACTCACAGATTTTTTTCTACCTATACCTATACGTATAAAATGCTTTGTCCTGAATGACTGTGTGACGGATCAACGCACAGCCTAAACCGCTGATCGTAAATACCTGAAACTTGGATGGTGTGTTCTTTGTATGACGTAGGCATCCGATAAGAAAGGATTTTCCGAAAGGGTCAAGTGCGAGTCGGACTCGTGTAATAAGAGTAAACCGATTGTAATGAAATTTTGATAAGTTGTTATGCACACGCCGGGGAATGTTTCTGAGAAAAAAAAAACAGTTTGCACTCCGGGAGTGCCGGCAGAAGTGAAAACATACTCGCTATTTACTTCCCATCACTTCTTATCCATATTTATTTATTAAAAATAATAACTTTTGTTTATTTACTTTTTTGACGTTGTATATTTGACAGCTCAATCTGTCATAGAATTAAAATCCCATATCCAACCTCCCTGTACTACTCATAATCGCCATATACTAAAAATAAAAACTAACCTAATGTAAATAAAGGTCACGTGTCCTAACGCGAGTGACATCTTACGAATTTTTGATCAGGACACGTGACCTGACGCGAGTTTAACAGTTTTTACCCATCACAAAAAAAGTGCACAGCGCCGCTAAAGAAGTTTTCACTTCAAAAAAATGCTCAAGTGCAAGTCGGACTCGCGCAATAGGGTAAACCGATTCTAATGAAATTTTAGTAAATTGTTATGCACACGCCGGGGAAGGTTTCTGAATTATTACAAGTCTTTCAAAATAGGTTGGTGCGGCAGTAATTTTTAAAAAAGAAATAACGTTCTCCAAGTCAGCTAGTCAACATAAAAAGCTTACTAAAGATTACAAAAAGTTTTATTAAAGTGGGCCGATAAAACACTACTTGTCATTACAATGAAGGCTAATTAACGTTTACGAACACCTTTAAAGTTTACTAATAACAAACATCATATCGTACTGCTACGAAAAAAGGTGAACGAGGCGTTCTCCAGGCATAACTTCCAACTGGCGGCGGATTCCTCTTTACCGCCGCTCCACAAATGGTAACCCGGAGCTGAAAAGATTTGACGCACTATCCGCCGCAGCCCTTCCTTCACCTACTAGGTGCACTGACCACTTATTATTAACCGTACGCTTGGCATCACAGAGCTTCGTCAGGACCACCTGTCGGTGTAATTAAACGCTTATTGTAAGTGTGTTATACGTTATTTGCATTCCATTAAATTTTAATTGTTTTTAGTAAACAACACTACAAGTTTTATTTCTGTTAATAAATACAATACGTAAAATTCACTGGTAACCGTCAGTGTAATTTACTTGTTCTCGGAATAACTAATATTTTAGTGGTTATTAGTATTATTTGCTTGTAGCTACTAAAGTTTTTCTCCGTGTAGTGTGCGGGGCGAAGCAGGATGTTCACATAAATTTATCTTTAAAATAGTTCAAAGTGAAGTTAGAGTAGAAAATGTTAAAAATGTTACGAACGGCATCAATTAAGTAGCTTTCACATACGTCATAAGGGTTCTCGGTTGCATTACACCGAACATTGTCCAGGAGAAGATTATTTGAAATGTTACTGATAAAGATTTTCACCTGTCTTTAGTATTCTCTATCCTATCCTCCTCCTTTGAGAGGTATTTTTACAGGAAGCGCTTAGTTGAGCGTGATAGAAATTAAAAAATAAACTCCTTGCAGCTGGAGCCCACAACAAAGTCTAGTTAGAATTTTTAAACATACATTTAATTGTCTCATTACATTGACGAATCTTCTAAGTTAAGCCGATGTTGCTCTGTCACAGCACACAAGTCTTGACTTGACACCCTTTTATCTAAGCAACCCCTTAAGCAATGATAAAGGTATCTTAGCAACTCCTGTAGCAACGATTAAGGTGTGCCACCTTGCAGAAACTATTTTTCTGACGTTACCAATGATGAACTGAAGCAGAGGTTTTCGTTTGAGGCAGTCAGTGAAATCCAGGTGGTATACATATAGTAGTATAGTATTACAAGCCCCGAATGTAAAAAAGCGACTATATTTATGTCGTTATATGTACTTTGTAAATATATATCTGCATTATCTAAAGTTTTTGTGTAGTATCTTGAGTTCCTGCAGAATTATACCTAGTATATTCAGTCATCAACTGAAATAGTAGTTTTTGACTTAAGAACTAAAGGCCGGAGCAGACCAGATACGTAGCGAGACGTGACGCGTGTCGTGACGTGCGAACGCGTGTGAAAGCCCTGTCCGACGACAAAAGCGGTAGAGCACACGTCACGCAGGTAACTTCTGTATGCGTGCAGCCATATTGAAGTTAATAATAACTAATTTTTATTATTCTATTCTTCATGTTTGGTTTTGCAGAGACACTCATATTTGCAAACTATTTCTATGAGTTTATTAAAAAAAAAGTCGTCAACTGTATTACTTTTGTACCAATGCGTGTGCGTGCACGTCGGCATCTAAGAGGGAGCGCAATATTATACAACGTCATCACTGCACACGCGTGTGCGACGTTGCCGTTCCTAGCACTATGTTCTATACATAGGCTTTTTATCCTAGAAAAACGCCCAAGTTTGTATATTTTTTTTGTTTGCTACTCAATCACTACATACGCTACTTTTTGTTCAGGAAAATGCAAAAATTTATTTTTATTTTATTTTTATTTATCCTGACTGAGCTTAATATCACATGGCATTATCTACCACCGGTAACAACTCTAACCGAATTCCACTTCAACGAACCACTACAGCTATAACTTGCTATAGCAAACTTTTTTATTATGATTAAGGAGTTGGCGTGCAGGAATCCCACGACGATATTTTCATTATATTGAAGAAGTTAGCGTGCAGGAATCCCAGGACGAGATATTTACAAATAAATTAATGAAGGAGTTGGCGTGCAGGAATCCCACGACAACATTTTTATTATAATGAAGGAGTTGGCGTGTAGGAATCCCACGACGATACTTTTAAATATTCGGCTCCAAAGTAGGATTTTCGAGTACGTTTAGGTCAGGCAAAATGTAATCCTGAACGCGTTATTGGTAAAATCTGAAAAATCCTACAAAACAGCACGCCGAAAGTAATCCATTTAATAAATAATACGATTCACCGATGTGAAATTCAGGCAACTAAGATAACGTTTTTTGTTATGTTCTCAAACTATGATTGCAGTAACCAAGTAACTGCTACGAGTTTCCTTATTGGCTCACATATGTACAATTTTTCATAATCATCACTCTTCAAAATTTAGCTATTAATAATTTTTTTTATACCACTAAGGTATCAGAGCACACGGTCCGCCAGATGGTAAGCGGTCACCGTGGCCTATGGACGCTTGTTGACACCAATAACCCCTTCTTGAAGAACCCCATACTGTAATCCCTAGAGAAAACCTTGGCAGGGAGCTAATTCCACAACTCAAGCGTTCGCGGGAGGAAGTTTCTTACCGCACTGTACGCAATCATTTCGGTTCTAGAGTGTGAGAATGAGTTCTCGCGGTGCGATGGTAGATAGTAGCCGTAGGCATCATTTCGAACAATTCCTCAGAACACATCCCATTGTGCAAGCGGTAGAACACACACAGGCAGGCAAAGTCTCTCCTAAGTCTTAAGGGTTCGATACGGCAAGTGAGTTTGGGATCGACGACAATTCTCACAGCCCCTCGTTGAACAGAGTCAAAAGGGCCAAGCTGGTCTCCGGGTGCACCTGCCCAGAGATGACTGCAGTACTCCATATGGGGCCGAACTTGCGACTTGTAAAGCAGCAACCTTTGCCCCGACGTGAAGTACTCCTCACTCTGTTGAGTACACCTAGTTTTTGGACGTCAGTTTCACCTCGTCATGCAAATGATCTCGGAACTAAACATCGCTATAGATGTCAACGCCAAGGATCCCAATGCTCTTGAAGATGGAGAGTGGAGTTTTCTGAAATTGTGGGACTACAGTAAATAGGGTTTTTTTAAGCGGTGACTGCGCAGGCTTGTGTCTTAGTAGGGTTGAAAAGGACCAAGTTTACCCGTCCCCAATCAGACCTTGGACAGTGTGGTCTCGATTTGAGACACAAGTTCTCCGCAGTTTTCCTCCACAACGGAACGAGGGATGTTTGCACGACCCGTGTAGTATGCGTCTCCAGTGCTCCATGTTGTTGATGTCAAACATTTGATTGATATGCAGTAGAAACAGCGTAGGAGACAGCACAGAGCTTGTGAGACACCAGCATTAATGTCCATGCTATCAAAGCATCTACCGTCAACTACGGTTCGTATGCGTCTGCTGGACAAAAAACTAGCCACCCATTTGCACACACCCTCGGGCACTCCGTAAGATGGCAAATTCGACAAAAGACCCCGGTGTCAGACCCGTTCAAACGTCTTCGCTATGTCCAGGCTACATGTCAATGCCTTCTCCTGACTCTCAATGGCTAGTGCCCATCGTTGTGTTAGATACACTAGAAGGTCACCAGCCGAGCGACCATGGCGAAAGCCATATTGACGGTCGCTTACGAGGTCGTGTTCTTCTAGGTATCTTAGAAGCTGTGTATTGATCACACGCTCCATCACCTTGGAGAGGAGAGAGGTAATAGCGATAGGCCTGTAATTCGATGGATCTGATCTATCGCCCTTTTTGGGCACCGGGTGCACATTCAAAATCTTTCATGGATACGGAAATTGTCTAGTGTAGAAGAAAAGCGCGAAGAGATGCGTGAGAACAGATCATAACTCAGGAGCACACTGCTTAAGCACCACTGCTGGTATACCGTCTTACCCACTCGACTTATAAACGTCTAGAAAAAGCAACGCCCGCCGGACCTCCCGCTGTGTTATGGAGATTATCGGCATGGTCTTACCGCGCCACAGTATAGTAGGTAGTACAGCGCAATCTTCGTTCATATTCGACTTTGAGGCAAAGAGACTGTCCAGTAGATCGGCTTTCTCCTTGGCACTATGGGCCAAGTCATCATCGGTCTTTCGCAGTAGTGGTAACGACGACTGGCAAAAGTTCCCTTCGGCAGCTTTGGCAAGCGACCAGAAAGCACGACTCCCAGAAGGATAGCTCGCTAGTCGCCCACCTATTTTGCTCATGAATTGGAATTTTGCTCTGGCAGTTTCTTTCTTACTGAACCTCGAGGCAGCAGTTATTTGCGTTTAACCTCAGAAATATTCGGATCCTTATTATTACGAGCCGTGGTCCAAGCCTCATATGCAGTTTGCTTAAGAATTTTAGCTTCTCTGCAAGACCTAATAAAGCACCGTCGTTTTTTGACGCCGGCAGCTACTAACATTCCATACCAGTTAGAATTGCCTCAGTGACTGCGGCTGCGCAGACTTCATGATCTTCTGAGCTAAAGCAGATCTACCTCCACGGGTATGATGCATAAAATTCTCGCAATCCATCCCAGCCTACCGACTTATAATGCGACACACGACGCCAATTAGTTGGCCCAGATGGATCGGTTTGTGTGCATGACACTTGAATCCGAACGAGACAGTGGTCCGAGGAGCCTAAAGGCGCATCCACTGGACGGAATATCGGTCCGGACGTGTAGTCAGCAGAAGGTCCTGTAAGGAGCTCGTATGGTCCTCTATATCTGGTATTCTCGTTGGAGAAAGTACCAGCTGAGAGGATCCATAGGTCGAAGCAAATTCATGAGCAGATATCCCTGCGTAGTTATTGGTACGAGAACTGAGCCACTCACGGTGGTCGGCGTTGAAGTCTCTCAAAATAACTAGTTCTGCTGTGGGATACTGCTCTATAACGTTGTCAGTCGTCAAACAGGTGCGTGAAGAGTCGAGTTACGTTCGTGTCACCGCTATGAGACCTGTATAGGCACGTATAGATACGAGTGCGGCCGCCGTGATCTACGCTCACCCACAATATTGACAGATCAGTGTTTTCAAGGATATGAAGGCGGCGACAGCAGATATCCTCCCGGACGAACATACATACACCGGCACGACTCACAAAATTGTGCTCGAGATTGTAGCTGGGATAATGAAGCTATGATGTATCGGCCGGGCAGGATATCTGCGTCTCCGTTGGGAAAAGAATGGTCGGCTGCGCAGTCTCCAGACGGAAGTGGACTGCGTTAAGATTTGCGTGAATACCCCTACCGTTACAAAAGTTCACATTAAATGCCGCTGAGAAAACTCTTTTCTGTATTTTTCATGCCATTTTTCTAAAAAAGTTACTATGACTAAATATTCACTTCACTGTCTAGCTTGGAGGACAAACGGTGCGGTACTAGAACTGCCAAAGCTCGGCACAGATAATACGGTTGCTAGCACAGCGGGCGGAAGGGCCCGTGATCCCCGCCTGTTGTAGTAGCCGAGTCCACTCCGGTCTCCTTCTTCGGCACGACTACTATTCAGAGACTTTACACAGGTTGGCGGATCAGCCTCCCAGGGCGTTTCACCTCATCGTCATCTGACCGCCGTATCAGCACGCCGCAATGACAGCAATAAGCACCGCCGGTCCTCCGCTGTCCGCGCAGCGAAATCTCAAATGGCTCTGGCAACCTTACTCACCTTGTTATTATGGCCGCGGTTTTCTGTAAGGTGGAGGTACTTCCCCAGTTCAGGCTGCTCATTCGAGCATGTACTCGCTATGCCACGATTTATTTTTTTCAGCGGCTTGTTCGAGCGAGTACTTGTTGTGCCCTACCTATCTAAAAAAACATTAATAATTCTATTATCGTTACTCATAATAATCATTATTCCGAAAATTTTTACTTAAAATATTTTACGATTGGTACAAATATCATTAAAATTTATAAATTCGCGTTAATAATTTCGTATAATTGTATTTATTAATTAAAAGGTAATTTTCTACTTCTCTGCAGCATGTCATTTTTGTGTAAAAATGATTTTAATTAATAATGATACATCCTGCCTAAATGGAATGCAGAAATCGGCGGCCGTAAGGAACTTTGAATTATTTTTTTAAAATTTTGCTTGGTATAAAGTTTGAGGGTAGGATCTCAAAACACAAGTTAAATTATTTCGGTTATATTTGATTAAAAATAGAAAATCTTAGAATATTTAATTAAATTTTACGACTTATTTATACAAGTTAACAACCAGTTATCATTATCTCCTTTCAACACTTAAGTTTCACTGACTTTTCTGCACTTCACTTGTGTTGTCAAAAATACACAATGGAGGCAATAAAGCAAACAATAAATGATGGCATAGAAATGTGTGCTAAGCAGATGTCAGAGTTACAAAAAGAGCTTTAACTTCAAAAGACCTCAAAGGCACCTACAACTGCCATCACAAGAAGAAAATTCCTACTACTACACGGTGTTCCGGAACAAAAAAATGATGATTTTGCTGAATCAGTGATTAGTGTAGTATCAGCCAAAATTAGGCTCTCAGGCTTTGCAAAGGATGCGGTACGTAGATGTCACCGTAAGGGGCTTGCTGCCAATAATAAAGTCCGGCTAGTATTGGTCAAATTTTTTAGTTTTTTTTTTAGAACTTTTAGACTGGATACAAGTTCTTCGGCTGACCTCTATAAAGTTGTAGTGTTACAAATATTTTATTTTTTGACAGCTTCCTAAGTATTCCCTCGCTTAGCGAAATTCTAGATTCACAGTTCTCAGGGGTTCTTAAAATTTTAAATCTTGTCCATATGAATTCACAGAGTATTTCTGCACATTATTCTGATATGCTGGCGACCTTTGATGATAAAACCTACCTTGACCCTATTCTTGTCTCGGAATCCTGGCTGAAACCCTGTTTACCCTCCATCTCTTATTCGTTACCAGGTTTCCATCACGTACGTAACGATCGTACAACTAGAGTGGGTCGTGGTGTTGCGATATACCTCCGATACCACATTCCCTTTACAATCAAAACATTTAGTATTTTTGTTATATTTTTATGGTAAATTTTTGTTACAGTGTTTTCGGCCAACAATATAGTTTCAAAGTTCTTAGCGCAGCATACTGCCATTGCTACAAATATAGTACTCTATCGCCAATCTGCCACTCGGTTATCCAACCCAACAACTTCTATAATTCGCAGTTTTATGAGTCTTGAATTGTCTCGCTCTAAAATCCGAGACGTGGTTAAAAATTTACGAAACCCGTTGACGCATGTCTGAAGAGAGTGTCTAGTCTGACAAGCTAGAATATATTTAAATTGAAGTTACTTTAGTGCACACAAAAATTTCTCTTAGGTGTTTTTTACAGCCGAAGGGGCAACGTGAACTACTTCAATTTCTTCGAAAAGCTATTGGAAGGTTATACTCCATTTTATTCCCATAATATTATAATGGGTGACTTTAATACATGCTTGTTAAAGAATGATTCGAGCTCTAACACCCTGAATACCTAAGTTGACTCTGCTAATATGGAAATTTTGCCTACCGGTCCTACTCAATTACTTTCCTCATTGTCTACCTTCACTTCTAGATCTAACTATCGTCTCTTCTTCTGAACATGTTTCTTCATATGGCCAATGCTCTGCGGATTCGTTTTCTTACCATGATCTGATCATGATGGAAAGTTGTAATGTATACTTTGAATATGTATTCAAAGTTATTTAACAAGCTTTTAATGGTTAGTAAAAGCCTAATCAAGTAAGGTGATTCGTAACCCTTAGAAAAAAAATTAGAGTTATCTATTTTACGATAGTGGAACTACCTATCTATATAGAAAGCCGTAAGCCTAACTACACAGATTTCTACGTATAAGGTTTTCAAACATATATTTGGACAGAAAGTACATAAAAGTTCTTCGGTCTGAAGCCCGATTAATGCTGTCTTCCACGACGTCCATCTCCAGTAAATCTTCGCCGCTGCAGTAGGTTTACGCGAACGGGACTGATTTTAAGTGACCTAAGTACTGTTAATCGAGGGCCTAGGTGAGCAGGCACAATGCTATGCCGCACGTGGCTGGCACGATGCTATGCCGCACGTAGCTGAAGTTCGCCCCGTAGTTACGGTGAGCAGTTTAAGGTGAGCAGTGTTGCTCAGGCTGAAGCTCTGCTAGCTCTCAGGCCGAGGATCTGGAGTCGAGAGAAACTCCCAGAATCCTCTTCAGTGTGTATGTCCGTCGAGAGAGGGCGCGCACCGGTCCGGAGAGTGGTTGAAAAGGGCAGCCTTCTCCAGGTATTAGCAACGGCAAAGAGCCGTATAGTAGAGCTTAAAAACCGTTGACTATTGCGAGTACTGAAAAGATATATGCGAATTACTTACGTGATTAGGTTGATTCACATAAAACACAATATAATAGATAAAAAACACTAACCTAGACGGTTTTATATGAGCACATATAATAGATCATTTATCATATTAGATGAAATTCAATCTTTCAATCTTTGACAAAATTTGTCTTTACGCTAAGGAGCACGCAAATGAGCAGAAATGATTAGTGAGTAATGACGCCTAGTCAACACATTCTACCGTCTCTTTATTTGAAACCGTGTTAGGGAACTAGGACTAGAAATGGATGTCATGAAACTTCCATAGTTTCTTACATCCTCCGGTCGTTTACTGGAGACGGACCACCTAAACGGTCGTTCCGTTATAGTATCGCAATGGAAAACTAGCAACTTACTATACTCACTTTGCTTGATTTCAGCAACGCTTTTAACAATGTTGACTTTGATATTTTATTGGGTATACTATATTCTATTAACAGTGGTTGGATGGTTTCGTAGTTACTTGCGGCGACAGCGCATCAACTTTGAGAATTCTTTCTCAGATTGGTGCACTGTATTTTCAGGCGTACCGCAAGGTTGTCATCTTTGCTTTTTGCTCTATTCATCAATTCTATCAAACCTTCAAAAATACACTCATGCCACCCTAAAAGACTTCAAAACTGCAGTAGATACTACAAATGGTGATATAGCGATAATTTCGAACTGGAATAAGTCATATGGCCTATTAGTCAATCCCGCTAAAACTAAAGTAATAATTAGTGGTAGTTCACGCTTACTTAGTAAAATCAACTGGGATACAGCCTGTTTATTTTAATGAAGTTGTGATACCATACAGTGACACTGTTATAAACTTAGGGATTTTATTTGATCAAACTCTATCCTGGGTTGCACAAATCAAGGAGGTCAGCCGGAAGATGTTCTCCTCAGTTGCCTCTTTACGTAGGTTAAAAAACTTTGTTCCAACTAAAACTAAAATTTCTCTAACACAATCTCTCCTTCTCCCTATTCTCGACTTTGCTGCCGCTGACTATCTTAATCTCACTAAAGACCAGCTGGACAAATAAGGCCGTCTTCAAAACCTATGCATTAGGTTTATATTTAGATTGCGCAAATACGATCATATCTCCGAATACAGCAAACAACTGAAATGGCTTCCTATACGATTACGCTGAAATAGTCACATACTTTTACTTCTCTTCTCTGTATTGTTTAATCCTTCGACCCCACTTTTTTGGGATTTGAAAGAGCGTTGTGAATACCACTATTCAATACGGTCTTCATCCAATATTTTATTAAATTCCTTCTCATTCATCACCTGTGGAATTCCTTTCTTGTCTCTATAAGAAAAGCATAGACACTTCATGTATTTAAACAACATATTAAAGTGCATTATTTAACTAATTCTTAAACTCTGCTATCTTTTAAAGCTCTTCCGGTGATATTTAATTTCTTCTATATGCTACATTTTTGTTTAAGTAAGTGTGTGTGTGTGTGTTTATTTGGTATGTTATTTTTATGTAGGTATATATAGAACTATAATATTTATTTTACTATATATATAATGTTGTAATTTTAATGATACGAGTACACCACTTACCCAACTCTTTTGAATTTTCCTTTAGCCATAGGTTGTGAGGCAGAAATCGCTTCTTGGCGATAACACCGCCTATTGAACATTGCGTCTTATAATTAGTGTTCCTTAGATTAAGTAATTTGTTTGATGTACAATAAAGAATATTTATTTTTATTATGTATTAAACACACCCCTCTGTGGGCTGCTTTTTTTAAAAAATTGTTCGTTTCCGCCGAATGTTTTATTTTATTTCATGTGCGTTCAAAGGGGTGCTACTCTATCGATTAACATTTTTGTAATATAGCTGATTTATAGCTGATACATTTTCGGACTTCCAATAATCGAATTTGGCGTTTGAATTTTAAATGAACTTTGCTACGAACCCATACATAAGCATGGCCCGACATTGGTTTTTTTATATAACTAAGGTGGCAAACAAGCTAACGAGCCGCCTGATGGTAAGTGGTCACCGTAGCATATAGACGCTTGTATCACCAGGGTTATCGCGCGTTGCCGAGCCTTCAAAAATATAATAATTTTTTTCTTGAAATTTCTGTAAAACTGCACTGTACGCGACCATTTCAGTTCTAAAGTGTGAAAATGAATTCCCTGCTGATGGCAAGCGGTGCGATGGTAGAAAGTAGCCGTGGGAATCATTTCGAACAATTCCTCAGAGCACATCCCATTGTACAAGTGGTAGAACACAAATTAAACCAGAAAACACGATGGTTTTTCTAATAATAACAAATGGTTTAATATTGCAGGTTTCCTATAGGGGAAGAAAGAAGTTATGAGATTTTTAAAAGGGTCGGCACCCGCGAATGATGCTTCTGATGTTGCAAGCGTCAATAGGCACCTTAGTGGCATAAAAAAATCATAACATTACACAAATTAGCATATTGCTGGGACCGTTCGCTAGTTCAGTTTAGTAAGTTGCCTTTATCACTTGAATTTTAAAACAGGTCATTAATTAAAAGACGTTAATTGCTATTTGCCAGTTGGTGCTCACCATTGTCGGTAATTACAACTATAGCGCAGTATACTTTAGCGACTAAACTATTTAAAATCTTCTACAATTTATTCTTTTTGAAAATGTTAAAATTCTTATTAATTGTAACATTATGTGTTTTTATCCATGCCAAGGAAGAAGATTTCATTGATACATGGTATAGTCTGCTTTCATACAACGGTGATACTTTTCCTGTATGCCACAAATACGAAATAACACCTAATACAACGGAACAAGCCACTTCGTGCACTTGCGATAAAGTAAAGACCAAAAAGTATTATTTATCATTCAAGGATAAAAGTGATTACGGATTTAGCGTTTCATACTTTATGACTGAATCTGATTTTAGTAAAGGGCCACATTATTTAAAGTGTTGTGAAAATAATATAGTTATTTCGAAGATGGGGCAGAATTACATGGCAGTGACCATGAAGATGGGTGAAGCGGCAAACCTTCTTTCCATATTTGGCAAACATCCTAATTCAGAGGAAGTAAAGAAGCTTATCACTGATTACAATTTGAAGAACTATGGAAAGCAGAGGATCTGCGAAGAAATGGATGACTTAAATGTCTCACAGTAATTTTGTTTGAAAATTTTAACAATTGTTTTTTCCTTTATTTTTTTTTAATATTAATTAGAATTAATTAGTTGGAACAAAATTGTTTACGTACATACATAAAGTAAAAATAAATATTCCGCTGTTTACCTACGGTCTTCAGTCAACATATTATACAAGGAGTATATCACAATTTCTATTTCGAAATAGTTTTAAGTAAATCGTTATATACTCTTTGTATTAAATTTCAACTACAAACGAAATAGCAAATTTCGAAATGTTTCAAATTGTTTTTATTATTTTATATTAACGAATATAAGTATATTATATGAGTAAAAATTTATCAAAACATTTTTAAATAGTAAATTAAGTTTAAAAATCAATTTTGTAAATTTTAATAGTTTTTGTCATCAGAAATCTTTTTTTCCCTTACTTTCCTAAACTAGGATTTCGTTTCTTTTTTTAGTTTTAGATTTTTTGTCAATTGTTGTGATCGTATAAAACATAAAATATTGAAATCGTTAAGAAATTATTGTAGTTAAAGTTTTTATTGTTAGACAAAATGTCTAATTTTCATATATTTATATTTATTATATATATAAGTATACATGTATTAATAAAGTGTGAATAAATATTTTGTCAATTTAAATATTTATCTCTAAACATTTATTTTTTCGTCACCCGATTTAGTTTTTTTTTCTTTTAGTACATATTATGAATCCTTAGGAGTGAGTAACAAGTTATGATAAAGTTTGACCGCATGTTGCTAATTGCTATTCTTTAGACTGTTCTTAAGTAAACTTTCCTTACAAAAAAATAAAAATGGCACCCACTTACAACTGTTTTTATCATAACTCTAAATGCTACACAAAAACATTACACTAAAAATATGTTCAAAATTTGATAAATCTAATACAGAAGTTCATGACAAATATGGTTTAGAATGGTCCCTTTAGTCTTAATGTTCCGTGGGTATGTAGAACGTATGAATTTTGTTTTTAATTTAGAAACGTGGCTACACATAGTGTCTACTGGTATTACGCCACGGTATCTTTAACGATTACCAAAGCTAGTGACATTTTTTTCATAACTTTAAAGTGGCAAATAAGCTTACGGCTTCCGGTGTCAAGCTGCCATCAACGTAGCCTATGGATGTACGTATGCAACACCATACCGTGCTTTGCCGATACTTTATAACTTTCTAATCCCTTCTTATGCAATACTCAAGTTCCTCAGCAAAACTTCGGCAGAGAGCACATTGCATATCGTAAACATCTCTGGATCCTCGGTGTGTTACTATTTAGATATAGGTAGTTTCAAGGTGTGAATAAGATAAATTCCCTGCCCATGGCGAGCGGTGCGGCAGTACGAATTAACCATAACCATTATTTCAAACAATTGTTCAGAATATAATCCATATACCTACCTACAAACAGCGGAACACACCCAGTGCGGCAGTGTCTCCTCAGGTTTAAACGTTTCGATACCGCCTGTAAGTTTTTGATTCTTGACTATTCGCTCAGCTCGGCCTTGAACCCCTTTACATGTGTTTAGGCGCACTAGCCCATATATGGCAACAGTACTTCATAAGGGTCTGGACTTATTACTTATTAAGTACTGCTATGCTCCGTCGAGTACATCAGCTTGGAACTGATCGTTCCGGTGATATCAACATTCTAATGCTCTTGTAGATTCTAAAAGTGTGCGTTCTGGATTTGTCGGCAGCGGTACGTCCCCAGAGGCGTGACCAAAACCTAAAGTGTTCATATTGCGCGCTTCCGTGCCCTGAAAAGCTTTCGATTAATAACAATCGTCATAGAGTTCGAATTATGTAATCTTTTCTATAGACTGCGTAATAGCTATATGCATAGTGCTTATTTTTTTTTTTTTTTTTTTTAATACCACTAAGGTGGCAAACAAGCTTACGGCCCGCCTGATGGTAAGCGGTCACCGTAGCCTATGGACGCTTGCAACACCAGGGGTATCACTTGCGCGTTGCCGACCCTTCAGAAATCCAATAACTTCTTTCTTGAAGAACTCCATACTGTAGTCCTTGCAGAAAACCTTGGCAGGGAGCTCATTCCACAACTAAAGCGTTCGCGGGAGGAAGTTTCTCTGAAACCGCACTGTACGCGACCATTTTGGTTCTAAAGTGTGAGAATGAATTCCCTGCCGATGGCGAGCGGTGCGATGGTAGAAAGTAGCCGTGGGCATCATTTCGAACAATTCCTCTGAACACAACCCATTGTACAAGCGGTATAACACACAGTGAGCCAAAGTCTCTCCTCAGACTTAAGGGCTCGATACCGCAAGTGAGTTTGGAATCGTCGACAATTCTCACAGCCCGTCCTTGAACCGAGTCAAAAGGGCCAAGCTGGTATGCCCAGAGATGGCAGCAGTACTCCATATGGGGCCAAACCTGCGACTTGTAAAGTAACAACCTTTGCCCCGACGTGAAGTACTGCTTCGCTCTGTTGAGTACACCAAGTTTTTTGGACGCCAGCTTCACCTTATCTTGTAAATGATCTCGGAACTGAACATCGCTGGAGATGTCGACACCAAGGATCCCAATGCTCTTGGAGATGGAGAGGGGAGTGTTCTGGAATTGTGGAATTACAGTGAATGGAGTTTTCTTAGCGGTGAACACGCACACTTGTGTCTTTGTAGGGTTGAATCGGACCAAGTTTACCCGTCCCCAATCAGAGACCTGGGACAGTGTGGTCTCGATTTGAGACACAAGTTCTCCGCGGTTTTCCTCCACAACGGAACGAGGGATGTTTGCACGACCCGTGTAAAAAGCGTCTCCAGTACTGTCATCTGCATAGCAATGTATATTGTTGATGTCCAACATGTCATTGATATGCAGTAGAAACAGCGTAGGAGACAGCACAGAGCCTTGCGAGACACCAGCATTAATGTCCATGCTATCAGAGCAACTACCGTCAACTACGGTTCGTATGCATCTACCGGACAAAAAGCTAGCCACCCATTTGCACAAACCCTCGGGCACTCCGTAAGATGGCAACTTCGATAGAAGACCGCGGTGCCAGACCCGATCGAACGCCTTCGCTATGTCCAGGCTGCATGCCAATGCCTCCCCCTGACTCTCAATGGCTAGTGCCCATCGGTGTGTGAGATACACTAGAAGGTCACCAGTCGAGCGACCGTGGCGAAAGCCATATTGACGGTCACTGACCAGATCGTGTACTTCTAGGTATCTTAGAAGCTGTGTGTTGATCACACGCTCCATCACCTTAGAGAGGAGAGAGGTAATAGCGATAGGCCTGTAATTCGATGGATCTGATCTATCGCCCTTTTTGGGCACCGGGTGCACATTCGCAGTCTTCCATGAAGACGGAAATTGCCTAGTGTGGTAGGAAAGAGCGAAGAGGCGCGTGAGTACAGGACATAACTCAGGAGCACACCGCTTAAGCACCACTGCTGGTATACCGTCTGGCCCACTCGACTTATGAACGTCTAGAGAGAGCAACGCCCGCCTGACCTCCCGCTGCGTTATGGAGATTTCCGGCATGGTCTTACCGCACCACGGTATAGTAGGTGGTACAGCGCCTTCATCGTTCATATTCGAGTTCGAGGCAAAGAGACTGCCCAGTAGATCGGCTTTCTCTTTAGCACTATGGGCCAAGTCACCATCGGTCTTTCGCAGTGGTGGTAACGACGACTGGCAGAAGTTCCCTTCGGCAGCTTTGGCAAGCGACCAGAAAGCACGACTCCCAGAAGGATAGCTCGCAAGTCGCCCACCTATTTTGCCGATGAATTGGAATTTTGCTCTGGCAGTTGCTTTCTTACTGAACCTCGAGGCAGCATTTAATTTGCGTTTTAACTCAGAAATATTCGGATCCTTATTATTACGAGCCGTGGTCCAAGCCTCATACGCTTTTTTCCTTTAAGTGGATTTTTGAAGCCGATGTAATTTTTTAAATAAATTTTGTTTGTTTAAATTTTAGGTTGGTACTTGCACATACACATAGCAGGGGATCACCCGTTTTAATTAAGACATATGGGGTTCTACAGGAATGGGGTGATGAAAAGGGTAAAATGGTAGTTTCAAAGCGTGTTGCCAATGACCAAATAATGCCTCTGGATAGCGTTGCAAACGTCCAATGGTGACCGCTTAACATCAGGCAGGCTGCCGGCTTTGCCACCTTAGAGGTATAACAAATAAAAAAATAAAAACATTCTAAATTTAAGAAAGCTAAATTTGATGTTCGATTTTTAATTTATTCAATTATTCAAAGGCTGGAACCCTACCCTCAGTTCATGGACGTCAGCCGCATATGCATCGAATGTGGAGTGTGTAGTTAAATTAATTTGCCGAACTCGTTTACGAATGACGTATTCCACTGTTTCTTAAAAGCAAGTAACTTTACAGGAATGATGATTTTATGTAATTCATTTTTGCAAGTATATGCTTAGATCATCAATAATAAGTAGTAGTTTTAAAAAAAATCTAAATCCGTAAGAAAAGGATTTATGCCCCAATTTTTGTGAGAATAGATTTCCTTTAAACTGCACTATGTACGTTGAATATTATAACATATTTGTTCGCATAAAAAATAGTAGGTTTAAATAATTTGACTGTGTGGAAATAATGAGCCAATTTCAAAATTTAACGGACTCGCCCACTTAAAATAACTTCCGAATGACGGCACTATATAGGGTAAATCTTTTTTTGTTGTATGAAAGAAAATAAGGGGTAAAGTGCGAGTCGGACTCGCGCACTAAGAATAACTTTCGAACGACTGCACCAATTGTATAATTCTTTTTTTAGTGTTTGTTATTGACAAGTAAAGGTTTGTATGACAGAAAAGAACCGGTCAAGTGCTAGCCTAACTCACGCACTAAGAATAACTTCCGAACAACTGCACCAAATTGGATAATTGTGTTTTTGATGTGTTTGTTATTGTCAGGACAAGGTTAGAGGTTATATATAAACAAGGTAATTATAGAATTACTTTGTTGTCCGTCCGCTTATCTGTCTGTCTGTCAAGACCCTTTTGTTTAGGAACGCGTTAAGGTATCAATAAATTAATATCAAATACTATCGTCCACGGTCCCTTGAAGATGAAAAAAAAACAACAAGCTTATCAGTGAACAAAAATAAAAAAACGGCCAAAATACGTTAATTATTTCGCATATTGTGGTCCAAATCAATTCCCGTTGACCTAGAATCAAGATTTGGTAAGAAGCAATGCCATGTAGTACAAATAAAGGAATACATCTGATAACCGTAAATTTGTGGATACGTTGCAATTAATTATAATCTTATTTGCAGTTGGTAAAGTAACCGCTGCCTATATCGATATATTAAGACAACAGTTATTCAACGGCAAAGTTAAGTTCATACTTCAATACAGTTTACCTTTCACGGAACCCTTGGTGCGCGAGTTTTTTTTAAAAGCCGATTTTTCTGATTTTTTTTTTATTTTTTTTATTTTTTATTTTATACCACTAAGGTGGCAATCCAGCTTACGGTCCGCCTGATGGTAAGCAGTCACCGTAGCCTGTAGACGCTTGCAACACTAGGGGTATCACTTGCGCGTTGCCGACCCTTAAAGTTTCTATTACAAGTATTTGCCTCATTTTTCAACAAAAACGATACAGAACTTAAACGTTGGACTATAAGTAATTTTGAGGGATATATTAGCATGAAGGAGGTGAGGAATGAGGCGCTGAGTAAGAATTTGGAGATTTTTAGGTGGACAAGAAATGTGCCATGAGAGAAGTCTCAGTCGGGAACGCAGTAGAATCGGTAGAATTCGATTTGCACGAATATTTTATATTTTAAAGTGTTTTTTGAAGTGAAAACTTCTTTAGCGTCGTTGTGCACTTTTTTTGGTATGGGTAGAAAATGATATACTCGAGTCAGGTCACGTGTCCTGATCGTGAAAATTCGTAAGACGGATGGAGAGTAGACAGCTGGCGCGGCGTAGGAGAGGGAGTATCCCCCTCTCTTTCTACGGCGCGGCGAAAATGTATGCCTGCGCCTGCTGTTTCGTTAGGCGGCGCAGGGCGTTTGCGCGAATGGTCGTGTGTGTTTATGTTACAGCGTGCTACGCGCATCCATGGATGGTGACAGCTGATGGCTCGACCGTCTGTGTAGTGGCCATACTGCTGTGTATTCGTAAAATTCGTGTATATAAAGTGTTTAAAATATGGAAATTGAACAAAGTGCATCTTTGTCTTTGTAAAATAGGGAAACCGTAATGCCACGCCTATTATAATTTTTATTTTTAGTATTCGCGATTATGAGTAGTACAGGGAGGTTGGATATGGAATTTTAATTCTATGACAGGTTGCGATGTCAAATATACTACGTCAAAAAAGTAAATAAAAAAACATTATTATTTCTTGACAATGTCAAAGACATGTCTTGTGACGTATTTGAGTGTAAAGCGCGAATCGTGTGTAAAGGTTTTCACTTCTGCCGGCACTCCCGGAGTGCAACTCGTTCTTTTTTTTTTGTTTATATTATATGTTAAGGGGGCTTATTGGGAAAAACCTAAAATTTGAAAGGCAGTTTTAACAACCGTATTAGGTAAGTATGTGATGTCCGTCGAGTTTAGGTGCGTTTTGTTGACTGCTTCAATGCGTTCAATGTCGTAATCCTGCCAAGTTAAAAAGTCATAAAATCTTGGTTCATTCTCTTTGGTAGGATTACCGCATTATGTAAATTATGTCGGTTTTTGAATTTACGATAATATAACTTGCTTGATACCTACCTACAACCTATTATTCACTATAAGGTCATAATATACATATTGGTTTAATAATATCTTAGTGCCGCATGAATTACATAGGTACCTACGTTTGAACTTGTTATTTTAATAAGTTTTAGGATAGGTTTTAACTATCGCATACATATTACGAAAGCGTCTTTTTAAAAAAACTAGCTGACCTGGCAAACTTTGTTCCTTATTTTAAAACAACTGCCGCACCAACCTTTTGTGAAAGGGTTGTACAAATTTAGAAACCTTCCCCAACATGTGCATAACAACTTTCTTGGGATTTAATAAAAAATAAAAACTACTCTAGAAATCATGTTTGTGCTATTGATAAAATAAGAATGGAAAACAACTGTATTGTAATTCCAAAGGAACTAGCAACTAGTTTTAATTAACATTTTACCGTACCTATAGCAAATAACGCTAGCGATTCCGTCAAGGCTACTTAAGTAAAAACTGATAAAGAGGTCTGAAACATGTTTTTCTATCCCTGCGACGAGCACGAAATAATAAAAACAATTAATTCACTAACAAATTAAAACGGGTTACGATGAAATTGACACAATGATAATAAAACAATGTGCAAAGAAACTAGCTCCTGTTCTGAGTCACTAAGTAATTTTGTGTTTTACAGAAGGAAGATTTTCCACGGCATTAAAAATATCAGTTGGTAATCCGACACCCAAAAGCAGAAACAAAGAGTAAATATAAAGTAAGTTTTCTAAACTCTGATAGCAGGTTCAAATTAAAGTACAGATTTTCAAACTTTCCACTATAATTGCTTTAAATTGCTGAAATGATGGTTTATCTCTATCAAACAAACAAATCCTTTTAATGATAATAGCAACATAACAAATTGCATGTTTATTTCATCTTAGTCAACAAATTTATAATAGGAAACAAATCAAATCTATATATTTGAAATGAAATTAAATAAAATTTGTCAGAAGTATAAACCAGAAAACGGTTTTTTTTTAATTTACAGAAAAACACGCGTTTCAGGACGATCTCGAAAATACCAAGTAAAAGCTCGTAAATAACTCAAAATTCTGAGACCAATGTGGAAATTGAAAGTGTAGTGGTTTCGATTTTTTCATTTAACTTCAGAACAGATATTTTTTTTTTTTTTGGTTTCGATATTGTTGTGCTAACTACAGTCCAGAAATCAGTTTTTTTCCGGAAAACAACGCATTTCCGTATGATCTGGAAAGTAAAAACTGAAAGCTCGTAAGAAGCTCGAAATGTTGAGACTAGTCTCATTACTATGAATAAGATAATATCGGACCGTTATGCTTGATTACTTCTGAGACGTAAGCAAGTCAGATCGTATTTCTCGGTTTTCCGACTCTGCTTTTACTTTTGCAATAACTCGAAATTACTGTTGAAAAGCTCATAATGTAGGTGTGCTTTCTGATTAACAGTTTCGACTAACCAGACATCGAGTCAAGCAGTGTGTAGACAGAGAGTGCAACATTACGGCAGCGCGAGAAGGATTGTGTGGCAGAGGGTATACTATTACCAAAAAGTTCATCTTTCTATTAAATTCGTATATTTGTAAGATGTGAATTATTTATGTTTATTTCAATAAATTCAAATATTTTCTTAATAAATCGAGGATATCATAATTTTTTTTTTTAATAATTATTAATGAATTTTGATTATTTTATTAATTATTTATCTTGAGTCTAAAAAGGTCTGCGCATATATATTAGGGTACTCACCCATACGTCAGCAACAAAAGACTGAAGGGATTCGATGCCGTAATATGGGATTACAAATTATTACGAATGGTTTGGTCTTGCGAGGGATTGAATATGTGATAAAACTTACAAAATAAACAATCACCTGTAATTACTCAGTATTTAATCTCAAAAAAAATTTACGTCATTTCCTTGAGAAAAAATCTAGTCCCTTACATACAGTTTGTATGATAGGTATTTTTGAACTAGTTGGTCTGTGTCACGATGTGATTCGAGTGTGGCCGCCGTGATCTACGCGCACCCATTATATCGATAGGTCCCTGTCTTCAAGGCTGTAAAGGTGGTGACAACAGATATCCTCCCGGACGAACATACATACACCGGCACGACTTACAAAATTGTGCTCGAGTTTGTAGCCGGGATAATGTAGGTATGATGTATCGGCTGGGCAAGATATCTGCGTCTCCTAAGAATGGCTGCGCAGTCTCCAGATGGTGGTAAACTGCGTTAAGATTGGCGTGAATACCCCTTAGGTTGCAAAAATCCACATTATATGTGGATGCATGGAGTAGAGAAAGAGTTCCCATGATATTTTATTTCTTGACGCAGTAACGGAGCACCTAATTGCCTAGATTTTTGGCAAATACACAGCTGATAGGATAACATAGTTATAGGACTTTATAACCTGATTGTATACAGAGTCCTATAAGCTCCCATGGAAACAGTTTATTACACACTATTGCTTAACGTTGCGTGCAACAGAGCGATTGGTTGGCCTGATTTTTCACAACAGATAAATCGATTTGGCTAAAATTTGAAATGGAGATAGCTTATACCCTACATTAGCACATAGACTAAATTGCATTCCAGAAAATGTTACCAAATTGCTACTGTTATAGCTTGCTAAAGAACATTTCCTTTTTATAATCAAGGACTTGCGGTGGGAAATCCATGCCGTTGACCGAATTTAGCGCGAGCAGAGTCACGGGCAAAAGCTTGTACATTATATAAAACTTAACGTCTGTCTGTCGGTTCGTTTATATTCTTTTCACAGTTATACAGCATCGGGCTCGATGAAATTTGGCAAATGATGGCTTGCACTTTGGTAAAGGACATAGGCTACTTAAAAATTACAAAGCCGGATTAGTGCACGAATGGTTGATAAAAATTGATTACGCTAAACAGCTGAGACGATTTTATTGAAAATTAATGAGTGGGGGGGGGGGGGCAAGGACATAGCTACTAAAATTATGGCAAACTTCCGTAATAAGATCAAACAGTAGCCGTAGGAAATAAATATAATAGGCAAAGGTTAGTTTGTTATAACGTTTGTACGGAACTCTCGGTGCGCGAGTCCGACTTGTACTAATCTGGTTTCAGACTTTTAGTGTTTAACTCAAAAACATATTATTTGTATCAAGGTTGCCTATATAACGTACAAAAAATATTTTAATAAAAAATATAAAATTGTTTTTCACACTTTATTAATACTTATATTATACATATATCTTCGTAAATTTTCTAATCCAATAAAAATTAAATTAAATGCACGCAATATATAGTGCACTGGTTTATTAATTAATATGTAAGCTATTCATTCTCTTGCAGAGATGGAGCTTTCCCAATTCCGTCATATTGTAGTCAGCTATTACCTTCTCCGTTTCCGATAAATTGGGTTTATTGCTTAGTAACGTAACAAGATTTGTGTTATTATTCATGCTCATAGTCAATGCAAAGAAATTGTCACTAATTTTTGAAATTATTGCCTCAAATTCTAGACCACAGCAGAGCAAATAATGTGTTGCTTTTTTGTAATCAGCTTCAATCATAATGCGTCCAACAGTGTATCCGTAATCGTCATAATCAGCTAGTGACAAAAAATACTTTTTTATCTTTACTTTGTTGCAAACGCAATAATGTTCATATTCCTTTGTATGAATTTTGAATTCGTATTTGTGACATATAGTATAAAGTTCAGTGTTCCATGAAGCCGCAACAAACCATTTTCCAACGAAATCTTCTTGTTTAGCGAGGATGACAACACACCAAGTTACAACAAATAAAAATTTTAACATTTTTTAAGGAACTAGGTATTCAGAATACTTTACAATCTTCAATAAAATTGTCTAAACTAACGTAACAAATTTATACCAGTTTCCCGAAAACAGTAAGTAATATGCACATCCCATTTACGTAATTAAGTAGTTGATATTAAGTACTAGTTTACTAAACATACGATATAAATTCGCAAAAAAGTTTATAAAATGCCGGCTAAGTCGAGCGTCAACTCGGACTCGTGCACGAAGGGTTCCGTACCATTATCTATAAAAAAGGCAAAAAAAATCACGTTTTTTGTATGGGAGCCCCCCTTAAATATTTCTTGTATTATAATCGACTTATTTAGATTTAAAGTGAATATATAACTTAATATTCTGTGAATATTTCAAGCGTCTACCTGTTGCCGTTATCGAGCAAACGAATCACGTTTTTTGTAGGGGAGCCCCCTTGAATATTCTGTTTTTAGGGTTCCGTACCCAAAGGGTAATTAGCGGAACCCTATTACTAAGACTCCACATTCCGTCCGTCCGTCCGTCTGTCTGTCTCCAGGCTGTATCTCATTCACCACCTTATTAAGGCCATGAGTAATAATAATAATAATAATAATATACTTTATTGCGCATATAGAATACAAAACAATTAAAACAATAAAAGAAATAACAAATGTGCGGTCTTATCGCTAATGAGCGATCTCTTCCAGACAAGCTTTGGGTTTATGAAAGTATAAAAAATTATAGAAGACTTTATAAAATTATTGAGTAGAATGTATTAACCGAAACTTAACAATGTAAGAAAAAAAAAGCAACGGTAAAATAATTTATGCATTTATAGCAATAGCTAAATTTATATACATATGAATAATAAATAATACTAATACGTACAAACATCTAAACAAAATAAATACATAACATAAAATAAACTAATATAAATACACAAACTACATACATTTTAAATAATATAGATAAATATACAGTGTTGATAAGACAACTTAAATTTTTAATTAATGTGTGATTAAGAGATTTTTAAATATTCTTAAAGTTTGTGCTTTTTTGACATTGAAGGGTAAACTATTCCATAGCCATAGAGTATGTGCTGCTTAAAGAGAGACACGAGTACGAGATTTATCGCTCGTAGACTAAAAATTTCCAGATCATCGACACAAGACATTCTTGATGAAGAAAGATACCACACATATCATATGTTTGGCTATGGCTTTATTGCCTACAAATTACCCACTGAGAGTTATTTTTGTCCAACCATGTTGAGGAAAGAACAAAATTAGAATAATTTTTTATTGGAAAACGAGCTGCCATTATTGCCAAAAGATTTTATTCTTGAGCTAAGACGAAGCATGTATTTAAATACGAAACGCAAGTGCGAAAATAGCTGAATGAAAAATGTCCTAACAGATGGGTAGGACGAAGCAGACTACTAAGCTAGCCTCAACGCTCTCCTGACCTATCATATAAGGAAATAGCCTGTGCCCGAGAATCTTCAAGTAAAGAAGAGCTAAGAGAAAAAATTGACAACAGAGCAGCTTTTAAGCGATTAAAAGAAAATTTGTTACGTAGGTGCAGGTTGTGCATGCGTAACAGGAGGAACCATCTGTGAATAAATTTATTTTTATCACAATAAACTGTGTTTTGATGATAATAAATTTAAAGAAAAAAGATAAATGCAATACCAAAAAAGCTAGTTTTCCTATAAAGTTACTCCTTTTTGCTTTGAAGGCAAGCTCCTGAAAGTGTCAGGTATTCAGTTTTTATCTAAAACTTTCAGTATTTCGGCCTATTATTTGTTATGAACCGTGACGTTATGGTTTGTAACTAAGTAATCTTCGAGAACATACCTCTAAAAACACCTAAAATAAAATCAAATGAAAAATTATTAATAAATAAATTTTACTGACCTTTATGACACCCATGCCCCAATTCGAATGATTAAAAAAAAACATCTACCCACACAGTGGCTTACCGATGAAACAGATGATGGATAAAAGAAATCGTGCTAAAGTTAATGTGTAGAGATGCACAACGACGCTATATCCATAAATCGGTTTTCTTCCAATGTTGCTATTGAAGGCAACAAAAAAATAAATACGCTGAACTCACTTTCCTTAAAACCAACTCCTGACTTTCCTCCGTTTTTACTAAGTCGATTTTCTGATTGTGATGTTAAGAAGAGCATTATCGCTATATCTTCTAACGCTGTGGGGAGTGACTGCATTAGCCGTAACATGATCCTTCCTATCCTTGACATTATTATTCCTATCATCACAAATATCCTTAATCACTCTATTGCCTCTGGCGAATTTCCAGGTTCCTGGAAATAATTCATTAATTATTCCCTTGCCGAAAAAAGCAAATCCTGTCTGTTATTCCGATTATCGTCCCATATCCATTTTACCATTCCTTTTTAAAGTTCTTGAACGTCTTGTTCATGAACAGCTGTGTCATTTCCTCACTAAAAATAACGTACTAAATCCCCTTCAATCTGGTTTTCGTCCTGGACATAGTACGGTTACTGCACTTGTCAAAATCTCTGATGACATTCATCTCGGTATAGAAAACAGAAAAGTCACAGTGCTAACACTATTAGATTTTAGCAACGCCTTTAACACTGTTGACTTTGATATACTACTTTCACTTTTAAGTTCTCTTAACATATCTCCAACAGCAATCGACTGGTTTCAAAGTTACTTGCGTGGGCACCGGCAGCGGATTAAGGTAGATGATTCCTTCTCTACTTGGTGCTACACCAATGCTGGTGTCCCGCAAGGTGGCGTGTTGTCTCCACTTCTCTTTGCTATGTTCATTAATAATATAACATCTAATTTATCTTCTCTCTACCATCTATATGCAGACGATCTTCAAATATATACTCAGGCTCCAGTTAGTGAACTAAGAAGTGCAGTTGCGATTATAAATAACGGTCTTGCTCGCATTATGGATTGGAGTACCTCTTACGGTCTAAACGTAAATCCAAATAAAACGCAACTTATCATTGTGGGTACTTCAAGAATGATATCTAAGATTAATTTACAAAATCTTCCTAAAGTGAGTATTAATGGAACAGTCATTCCATATAGCGAGGCTATGAAAAACTTGGGCATCATCATAGACCAAACATTTTCGTGGGAACCACAATTAAAAGAAGTTAGCAGAAAAATATTTTCTACAGCTAAATCTATTAGCAGATTGCGTAACTTCTTGTCCATTAATATATTACTACTGCTACCTATCCTTGATTATGCGGATAAGACCGCCAATTTGTTATTACTTTTATTGTTTAATTGTTTTGTATTCTATATGCGCAATAAAGTATATTATTATTATTATTATTTTTTAGTAATTACCTACCTGCTATACCCTGCTGTTTTCGCTCTTAAGCGTTTGCTACTCAATAAAAAAAACTTGAGCAAAAACAAGGATGACGCGATATGTAACTGAAGCGTGCGTGAGTAGTGCAGCTACATCTCAACTCACAGAGATTTTTATTGAAATACATGAAATAAATGAATAATTTATTATACATCATTGTTATTAAAAATTGCTTTGGCTAAGGCCCAGAACACATGGTGAAATGAAAAAGAGACGAAACTGCAACTCCTAGTTTCATTTGAGTTTATGGCATGGACTCCTTGTGAGACCACACATGACGCAACCAGGTTGAAACTGGTTTCAAACGCATTGCAAATCAGTCGCATTGAAACCAGCGTTCAGGAAACTCGTGTTTGCGTTTCACCGTTTCGCGGTTTTTTTCGATGCAACAAAATGGCTGATGACGAAAATAAAAACATTCAATTTGTGTTGGAAGTTGAGAAGTATCCTTGTTTGTACAATACAACACTATCGAGCTACTAAAGCAGAACTGACACTGAAAAAGCATGGGCAGAAATTAGAAAAGCAATGAAGATACAAATACATAACCACAACTTTGTTCGATTCCTGGCTAAAAGTATTGATTTTTCAAAAATCCAATGATGAAGTTTTGGTTTTCATCAAAATCGGGGCCGAGACTCCTTTGAGTACTTTTAGCTTTACCTAATAGTTTTGGATTTGGTCATGCGAAACCACTTGAAAAATTCATTCTGTATATCTGCATCTTATAAGAGGCCATTGAACTTTGAATTTACATAGTTTTTAATTTTTTGTTAAGAATTTCTTTGGATCTGCTTCGTAGATCAGACTGTTTTTTTTTTCATGATCGTGTTCTGCTTGATAGTGAATCAAAACATCGACACCCTGTAGAGCCTAACTCCAACAACTCTCGTATATGTTTAGACTTGATTATCTTTAAAGCCTCTTCAGCTATTTCATAAATGCTAAAATCAAGTATCTCAGTATAACCACAGAATAAGGTGGTAGAAACTTGTTAATACTTATAACGTTTCGATGGCATGACTACAGACAGGGGGGAAATTAAACATTGTTAAATGAGAGCCAAAAGGGTGATAAACATAGAGAAAATGCTTAGAAATTAACATCAATATCTAATAGATACTTCAGTGAAGCGAGTCCGTTTTAGGTCGTGAATTATTTTGAATTTTAAGTACCAAGATAAACATGGTTAAACTCATTACATATTTAAGCATAGCAATTGCTTAGGTCTTACACTTTAAATGGTGAGGTAAATGTTATTTAAATTGTTCAAATGTAAATTAAATTCTTATCATCAAATGTCAGCCAGTCGAAAACCACCTTCAAACGGAAAGCAGTTACATTTTGTTGTTACCAACTTGAATTCTCGAAAATATGCAGGTACTACCAATGGCAACGTTACCTACCTACGGACGAAGCTACAGTCGGGACATTAAGTATATTTTAACTACCTACTTTCGATGTATCCCACTCATTCTGAAATTTCCTTGAAAATCATCACATCCCAACCCTATGCCCGATGTCGGGCAGCAGCGATCCCCTATAACACCTCTGCTCTAGAGCCAACAGCGGGTTGCCAGGAGTGGCGAGTATGGCAAACCCACCAACATGAAAAACTGTTTGTGTGCGAAGCTAACCCAGCAGATCAGATATTAATCTTCATGAAATTATTGAAATTAAATTATATTATCACGAGATAGGAATGTCAGACTAGGAAACAATTGGAAATATTATCTTTAATATTTACGTTTTTTAAGATAGGTACTAAAAATTCAACTTTATTAAGTATCCTTGAATTTGAGGTGTTTAAGGTATATAACAACACTAGGTACTCAAATCTTTTGGGGAGACGGCGTGAGTCTGGAGGAACATGTTTTCAACCCAAGGATCAAATTCACGGATTGTAGGACACGTAAGACTGGTACTAGTGAAAAACACTTATACAACATAGAAATATTCACCTGGGATTCCTCAATAATATGGTCAGATTCCATGGGGTTTGAAGAGATATATCTGATTTTTATTATTTTCAGTTGATGCCCCGACATGAAAGACTATTTGTGTGCGAAGCTAACCCAACAGGTCAGGTGTTAGTTTTCATAAAACCATGAAAATTTGATAATATTATCACGAGATAAGAATGTCAGACTAGGAAATACTATTTTCAGATGATATTAAATAAAAAATCTGTAAATAGAGAGAAATATTAACAACAAATATAAAAATTTACAGATTTTTATAAAGATTTTCGTAAATTATAATCTAATACCTAATACCTATATTTATTATTACTGGAATGAGTTGAGAGTGAGAGTAATACAGGAAAAGCATTATGTACATATGTGTCATATGGTGAAAGAGGTTGTTGTCCAGAATGATAAATTGTTGGGGTTTGATAGCTAAAAACAAACATAGTGGACTTAGGTCGCTAGGATGGCTTCGTACGGCTGAACAAAGTTTTAGTTCAGGAGGTCTTGGATTTGGGAGCAGAGAGTCCAAGAAGTAGGTTCTTAGGAAAACGATTTTATGATAACAATAAAAATTAACAAATCTGAAATATTACACAAAATCTTTTTAAAAGGGTTGTTTAGGTGTTCTAAATTTTCAGGGATTCGACGAGTTGTTGAACAACCTGGATATATTATATTATAATTATATCAGAAAGTTACTTATTTATAACATAATATATTTACATACATACATTACAAAATACATCCAAATTTATTTATTTCCCCCTTTTTAAAATTCTAGTTTAATTTTTTTTAATCAGTGAAATAGTATAGGGAAGAATTCAAAAAAGTAGGCCTACGGATTAAAATTGAGTCGGACGGTACCTCCCTCTGATTTTAAGATTATATGCAGTAAGTCATTAGACTTTAATTTGGTAAGTGGATAGTACTTATTCAAATATTTCTTAACTATGATCATTTTAATGTTTTTGTTTTTTTTTGTGATTTTTATTGTTTTACATTTATTTACTTCTAGATATTGTCTAATTTCTTTATATAAATTTTGTTTCCACTTTCTTTTTCTCTTTTTTTTAGGTATTGATTAATTTGGATGTACTTCTAAAGTTAATTTATTTACATTAACCAAATGACTCTTCATAAGTTAAATCATAGAAAAAATTAACTTTACAATCTTTATTTTTAGTGCTAGTATACTAGTGGTACTTGTTTAGCATTTAGAAAGAAAAAAGGGCTTGGTGCAATTTCACAGTGCGTGCGTTGTAGGTAAAACCATATGTATAATAAACTGTAAAATTCAGCTGACCGATCTAGGAATGACCAATGTTACAAAGTCATTAATGCCTAGTAGACTAATCGACACCTCAACATCGATATTAGATGTTGACGGTACGCAAAACATTGATGATGGCCAACATCGATGTTTTTGGGAACATATCAGAATTCCCAAAATAAAACACATGTATAATTTATTACAAATATATTTTATGGGCTTTATAATGATTTAAAAAATAAATAAAATATTAATTACTCAGATATTGGACATATTAATGGAACACTTAGTTTTATAAACTTAAGATAGATACAATGTGTAGTTAATTAAAGTAAAAGAAAAACGGCATGAAACGCGTGAGATATAGTGGAATTCATTTTCCCGACGTTTCAGCGCGGTTGCATCAGGCTTGGTCGCCGACTGAAATAGGAAGTTTTTTCCGTTCCCCGATTACCAGATTCTAAAGGGACATTGCAGAAGGAGACACAGCTTGTATCCGTTCTCACGTTTAATAGTGATCGGTTGACAAATCCTTTGGCTGGTCGGCTTTATGTAATTATATTCTTGTAAAAGCTCACAATTAAATACATACTGAGCCGTGACTGTCTATTATATACGACTATTAACTTAGACCCATAACTATTAGAAAGCCCAGGAGCTTTATTTGAGTCAGAAGGAGTCTCGTCCATTACATTATTGCCGTCTGCTCGATGAAGTAATCTAAGTGCTCGCGCACATTGAATCGACATCCGCAATAGTGTTTGTTACCAGTCATTGTGTTTCACAAAGATAAAAGGTTTTATCACATAAAAAATTAAAGTACCAAGTGGTGAGACGGTATTTGGTATATCAAAGAAGTGATACTCAAAATCCTTTAAAAGCGGGATAAAATATATTATTAAGAATTATTATTATTATTTTCTAAAAATCTTACTATTTCCGTTATTTTATTGAGGGTATTTGATATAGCTATTGGTCTATATTTAAATATTCAGAATGTGATCCTTGTGGGCCTAACAATTGATATTTTTAATACTTCCGGATATAATCCTTGCTTAACACTAAAATTTATGAAATGCGCAATGACAGTTTTTTTTTCTATTATTAATTTTAGCTCCTTTACCCTTATACCGTCCGATCCCGGTGACTCGCCACAGTCTAGTTTATGAATATTTTTTTCCATAACTATATGTGTAACATTTTGAAACCTAAAACTGACTGGGATTCTGCCTCTTTAACATTCAACTCAACATCACGCATTATGTAGTCAACAAACCGTGATGAGTATCCATCAAAATATTTGAGTCGATTGGGAGGTGGGGGGTCAATTGGCACAAGTTTGTAATCAAAAAGGCTTTCTACCGATATTACGGTCTTTGAGTGTGCAGCGCTTCTTTGTTTTCTACCCATGCTTGAATTTTTAACGGCTTGTTTAAGATGGTAGCGGCGGAGTCTTGAATTTCCGGAAACGATGTTAAATGTTCATCAAACAGATCAAATGTTTTTAATCTGTCTATAAATCCCGAAGTAAACTGTGGTACATTGAAAACCGTTTTAGCATTTTGGATGAATCCAATTCCTAAAAGGGTTCTATTATTTTTAGAATCCGGAAGTACTATAAATGTGTTAAGTATGCTTCAATTTTCCAATTTTATCGGTAATCTTATTCTGAGAACTTCTTGTTTCTTTGTTATTCCATCCGCAAGAGTGATGAAAACAGATTCTTTACTATAATTATGGCCGTTGGCTAACAGCTGGTGATATAGTTGGTATGACGCTGCACTAGTTTTAGCGCATGTATCCATGTAAGCTGTTCCCTTGATATCATCCACTTCTATGAAAACAACGGGTCTTGATCTTGCATCAGTTCGCACATCTACAGCGCAGAAACTTAATTCTTTTCCTTGTACATAAGCTGGTTTTTTTGGAGCAAAGACGAGCCTCAGGCGATTTTCGAAATCGTCCCATTTCTTTACAAAATTTTTAACGCCCTGCCACCATACTGCAGCGTCTTGCTTTAAGAGTAATGGTATGCCTGTGAGCGTGTTTTTAACAGAATTTTTTTCTATTTTCTTGTAGATTGCTGATGCAGCATTAGGAAGGAAAGCCTTGACTTCTTTAGCATCTTTGGCACCCTGAAGGTAGACGTGCAAGCCGCCAAAGATCCTGCCCTTCCTGGTTGCAATCTTGCCAGCAACTGTTGGAATTGTGGTTTCTACTAAAATGTGCACACCCCCGGTTTATGTCAAAACCTTACAAATCTAGCGCGGTGCTATGACGCCGCCCCGCAACAGTTTTGTTCAAACAGTTTATACACGAAATTTTCGGTTTATAACACATAAAAAGTTCCCGCGGTAATAACTATAACCGAGCTTAAACGAACTATAGCTATAGCTACAGCTTGATATAGCAAACTTCATTAGTATAATTAAATCACAGTTTTAATACTGTGATTAAATAATAATAATTATTTCGTTTATTTGGTCTCAAAAAAATTTAAATAATAAATACAATATAGCATGTTCACTGAGTTAAAATTTTACTTTGTGAGACTCTGGAGTCCGAACTAGGTATGCACTGTAATTTCAGATCACCAGGCTTCTACCACCAATAGTACACAAAGTTAATAAAACTCAAATAACATATTTACAATAATAATAATACACGGATGTTGCTTAATATTACGTAAATATTTGGTTATTAAAATTTAATTTTTGAAAAGTAGGTATGAGTTGAGAGTATGTTGGAGCAAATTGACGTATATGACATTGTGTGTGTGGGTGTATAATTAAGATGAGGTACATAGACTACTGGCCCATGCTGAAAAAATTATGGGTCATTTGAACCACCAGGTGACCTATCTAGAACGATATAAGAGCATAAAATAATAAGATTCAGCACTATGCCGTCACTTGTAAGCTGTCCAAAGTACAGGTAGAGTGAGTACATTTTGGTCACATATTTTTGTACGGCATTCTTACCACCGATAGATCCATGAAAAATAATAAGAAAACACACAGTGCCGTAAAAAAATGGTGCGCCACAATGTCGGATTTTTTTTTTATTTTCCGACAATCACCAGGGTAAATTTGGTCATTTGATTTTGTACGGCATCTGTGTCATACTATTTCAATACTGCTTCTAATCCATTATTCCGCAACGCCGTACAAAAAGCATACGACAAGGGGAAAAAATCGAGGGTTGCAATCCCCTCTCTTTCCGTGGTCCAGGGGGTGATTTGACACAACATGAAATAAATTTATTTTAAAAGTATTTTATCCATAGATAATATTTTTTGATATGCCGTACATTTTCGTTGGTCCAAAGGGGAAAAAAAACTGAAAAAGAAAAAATCAAAAAGAAAAAATCCATATAACGAAATGTAAGGTGAATTTTTTTTTATACGGCATTTAGATAGTTTATTTGTACTAATTTTTATAGTCTTTTCGTGATTCTTGGTTCCTAGTTAGAAACTATGTTAAATATGGGTTTGTATACTATCGATGTATACCAAAACATAGACATGTTGTCACTGATAATTCCAAAATACAACATATTTTTGAGAAGTACTCATGACACTGAAGTTAGCAGACACCTGTAAAATTTCAGAAATGAATAAGTGGAAAAAAAATATTTAAAAAATTTGTACTTACAGTTTTTTGAATTATGCGATAGGAATAACTTCAGGAAGAAGTCACTGCTGCCTAAACATATGCTGGAAACTGGAGATGGTGATATAGGTAAACATTTTTTACTGCGTTACATCGCATAGGCATTAAATTATTACTTGCCAGCCTTCATACGCCCCCACTGCTGGGGTACTGCCTACCCTCTTCAGCGAGGGTGATTGGGCCATAGTCCACACGCGGGCCCAGTGCGGATTGTGGACTTCACATACGTCATTTTTTTTTTCTTGACGTATGCAGGTTTCCTCACGATGAAACGTGTGTTTAGTTGTCGTAAAAGTAAATCGTTTTTAAAAATTTAAAAACGTAAACTTATAACTTATAGTATAAACATCTAGGAAACTTGTATGTTTACGGAAAGTTGTCAAACGGCTTTTTTGAATTACATCTTTCCTAATAGATTTAAGGAAACTTACAAGATGAGTGACCCGCTTTAGTAAACTTGTAAGAGGAGATAATTTTTAACATATTTCCGAGTTTTAAAATCAATGTCTTAGAAAACTTACAACACGTACCACTATATAAAACTGTTCATTTTTACGATGTTCTCATTTAAAGACTCACCGGTCTACGTAAATGGTGATCCATTGCGATGGTAGGTAGGTATATAAAATACGTGACGACGTTTACTTACGAATTCAACACGAAAACACCTCTTGATACAAGTAAAACAGTTTATGCTAAAAACGACTTTTTAAATAAAATTGCAACAGAGCGGTCCAGACAGATCGTCTCGTAGGTTAGCCGCCAACACTTAGATGTAATGACCACATAAAATGGCCACATTTAAGATTTTCATAATTTCTTCTGCAACGTAAATGAGAGGTGCCTACTTACAAAAAAGATGTAATAGCAAGATGTAATATGTGAAAAGTGTTCTGGTTATAACAGAAATTGATACTGAGATTAAACAATTCCAGAATAAGCATCTTACCATCTCCAAGAGCATGGGGATCATCCCCAGCAACGTTCAATTTCTTAACACAGCGAAGCTGTACTTCACTTTGGGGCAAAGGACTGCCTTACCAGTCGCAATTCTGGCCCCATATGGAGTATATACCCCTTGGCCCTTTTCGATTCAACAACAACACCAGGCGGACTGTTAGCTTGTTTTCCAGCTTAAAGGTATAAAAAAGTAATATAATAAAACATACCAATTTATTTCTTGTTTTTTCCGGCTTGTTTTTTTATTTCGGTGGTGGAACCATCTGTAAAGAATATGAAAATACATGCAACACACACACGCATCATGCAGCATTAAGCTCCAGTTAGTTTCACCTGACACATTCCATAAAAAAATATAATGATGTTATTAGAAGTCAGTAAACCAAACTAATTTAGCAGTAGTAATTTTATAGAAAAAAGGTGGGAAGTACGAAATTTTTGTATAACAACACTCTCCATTTTATGAACTACAACCATGTTACACGTAGTCGTCAAGTAATCGATTGCCGATCACTTAAATATTGTCAATGATTAAAAAAATAACCATGATTGCCAACTAGTCAGATCACATAAAACTGATACTTTTGTTAAAAGTCGCCAACAGACCGTTTTCCGATTAACTGATTTTTTGTGTACGAAAGCGAGTCCCTTTCCGATCGCAACTGTGTTTACTTCGCAACAAGTGGTCGTTAAGTATTCAATTACCGATCACCAAAATATTTTCAAAGAATAAAAAAATAACCATGATCGCCAACTAGTCAGAATGCGATCACATAAAACTTTTAATTTTGTATGCAGCTAAATCAAAAGTCGACAATAGACCGTTTCCCGATCACCAAACTATATTCAAAGAATAAAAAATTACCATGATCGCCAACTAGTCAGAATGCGATCACATAAAACTTTTAATTTTGTATGCAGCTAAATCAAAAGTCGACAATAGACCGTTTCCCGATCACCAAAATATATTCAAAGAATAAAAAATTACCATGATTGCCAACTAGTCAGAATGCGATCACATAAAACTCTTAATTTTGTATGCAGTCAAAAGTCGACAATAGACCGTTTCCCGATCACCTGGTTTTGCATTACTAAAATGCGTTACTATTTATAGTTATTATTTATATTAATCCGATCGCCATCTGACGTATAAATAAAACATGTAATTATGAATCTAAAAAAATGGTAATATTTCCGTCAAAATCATGCAACATCCTATAAAAACCTAACTAAGATTCGACTAAAACCACCCGTTTACGATCAGGCGATCGTAAAAGAAAAAAGGTTAGTTTTCCATTGCCCTAAATCGATCAGCTTATATTTAAATTAAATTAGCATTTTTTTCAGCCAAATATTAGATAAGACGGAAGTGTAACTATAATTCAGCACTACAAACACACTAATAATGAGAAAATTGTACTAGAAACATGTTTAACATACGATTAAATGTTTGCTCCCCACTAATTTTGAAGTAACTTTAAACACAAATATCGCGCATGCGTTCCGGGTCCGATTCATCGGCTTACTAATCAAAAACGAACACATTCGGTAGGCTAAATTTCTAACCGAAAACAAAGGGATAGATAGAGCATGCTTTTTCAAGCAACATTAAGGTTTGCTGGGCGTTATATACTACTATTTTTCGAAGTTTTCGTGAAAGTGATCGTAAGCGGGTAGTGATCGGTAAATGGGCCGGTTCACCCTATACACAAGGCCTTCTTAGAATGAGGTCGTTGCACGTCTTTGATTTGGTAAAATCAATAAGGAGCTCTTGTTTAATGTGATGATACATGCTACAAGTTTGTGCAGCCTTGCCTAACCTATTTTAAACTGCAATACAATGAACAAAAGTCTATTTATACTTGATTTGTTTTCCAATATCAGTTGTGTTAGTTTGAGTTTGTAGAATGGCATGAGATTTGGCTATTAATTTAAAAAATAGCTTAAATATTTTTTTTATTTGAAATTAGGTCGTTAATGTACAAGGGCGCGCCATTTTAGGTTTGAAGAACAAATTCAGAAGTAGAAAGCGATATTTTTCCGTTTTTCAGTATTTAGCACTGTAACGCCATCTATTGATGAGTGGGCGTCTCAACGAGAGCAGTCTTTAACCTTAATAAGCCGTATCGCTCAAGTAGCCACACGACGGCGGCGAGCCTGGAAATCTTAGGAAGATTTACTACTGTATATTATTATGCTGTGATATTAGTATGGATGCGAAATAATCAAAAGTCTACTCTTCGAAGTCCATTTTATTCGAATAAAAAATGAGGCAAATATTCGAATATAACGAATATCCAAATACCTGCACGCAATTTTTGTAAGTTTGAGAGTTTTATCATAGGTTTTAGTATCTTTGTTATTAATTAACATTAAAACAATTTACTAGTTAAATTTCAAAAATATATTATTTTATACATGATAAATGCAAACTCAATTAATACATTATGTAGATTGACTATATTCAATGAAAACAATAAACATAACATGCGATGCATATTCGTGAACTAAATGTTGGAAGAGATATGTTTAAAATGTTTCGTAGTATCAGTATTTTTGAATATATTTAAGTCAAAAATACTGATACTACGAAACATTTTAAACATTTCTCTTTTGAATAAAGAAGATAAAAGAAGAAGTCTTAAGAATAAAATAAAATAATCAGTAGATTTACTTGTTTTTAAAAAAAAAAATTGTTAACGCCAGTCCAGATCTGAACAATGTTCTTTTGAACAAACAAAAAGACTACATTTATATTCCACAAAAATTACAGAATATATAGAAAGAAACACAAACTTTTAAAACTATTAGTTTAATAAATTAATAGTATAATTAAAACTAAACACAAAATTAATAACTCTTTTATGGGGCAATGTATGCACTTCTACAACAAAGTTCCTAATAATATTCAAAAGCTATCTATTAGTAACTTTATATCTATTTTCAACCAACAACTTTGTTACAAAGCAACAAAATTTCAGACTATATAAATGATAAAAATCCATATGACTGAAAACGCTTAATTGCAGGACGCATAAATGAAAATAATATAAAATTGTACGTCTTAAAATATGTATTTGAAACATTAATGATTGTATTTGTATTTTTTATGACAATATGTACTAGTTAAGTTGTTAACTTAATATATTTTTTTTAAAAGAGTAACTATCGAGTTTCTTACTGGATTCTTCTCGGTAGAAATCAACATTGTGAACCGGCGGGTGGGTGTAAGTTTTCAAAAAATAGTATTTCATAATTTTGACGATTCAAAAGTGTTAATTCGTTTCAAATGTGAATATAAAGAAATGAATGACTTTGACTTACACTTATTGAATAATGGATACCGCTTTAGGTGTTGCTTAGGTATTAATCTCGAACGTGTTTTGTATTGTTTAAAATACATTTTATTTTTATTTACTTAGAACCATAAGCTATTAGTAGGCTGTAGTCATATTTAAGTCCAGGGGCCTTCTCTGGATCGTAAGTAATCTCATCCATTATCTTGAATTCCACGGCTGCTTGTATGAAGTCATCCAAGTACTCTTTCACTATGTCTTTCGGCATGTTAAATGGATTTATAGATGCAATAGTGTCTGTAAAAATGTTAAAATATATTCTTACATAAAACTTTATTCTAAGGAATTCTATTAAAATTGCTTTGTTCACTATGTCAACTAATAGTGACTTATGAAGCCCTAGTATATAAATATTAGAAACACACAAAATCTTTATAGAATTAAGAAATACAATTTACACATAGGTAGAAATAATTTTTCTTCGTTTATTTACAGTCAAGCTACTATTCTACTATAGAGCTTAATAGTAGAGCGCTTATACGGAATCTAAGGGTTGCAGGTTCCACTCCTGGCTCGAGGTATCTTTTGACTGCATCTTTCCTACGAAAATATTGTACATTTAAGTTGCATCTTGACTCAGTTGGTTTTGAAGCAACCTGTTGTCATACTATAAAAAATAATACGCAGACTCAATAAGTATGCTGCTGTATAGAGGGCGCCGGTTGCACAGCGCAGGAAAAAAAATATGTTATTTAATAATATATATATAAATATATGTCTTTATTTATAGACTAGCCGATTCCGTTTACCGTTGCATACGAACTTTTATACCCCCTTTTAAATCTCTTAACTCGACTATACAGCGCCAACTTATCCACAATTTAAGGATATATATATATATATATATATATATGTGTACATTCATAGCTCAGTGGTAGAGCACTTAGACGGAATGTAAGGTTCGCAGGCGGTTAATCTTTTGACTGCATCTTTGCTATGAAAGTATTTATTTATATTGATGATATATCCATAGATATGGCATGTTTAGTATATTTTCTTTTACGACTCTTGTATATTGTATTTCTTACTTCTATGAAGTTTTTGTGTGTTTATAGGGATGATGTACTAGGACTTTATAAGTCACTAGAAGTTGTATATATATGTGTACATAAAGATAAAAATAGATTTCGGTTTTTTACAAACTGAGCAATTACTATATTAATAAATATACCTCTAAAGTGATCTACATCTGTGTACAAAAAAGTTTTATGTTGGCAGGAAACGTCGATATGTTTGAATCCTACTTCCTCCATAATTATACGCAGCTCCTTCTCTGGCTCCTGATAAAAAAAATGAAAAAAAATATTTAGAAAGAAAAAAATTGTCGACGCACCTTGTTTGTGTATAATTTACAGAAAAACGGTTCCTTTGGTAAGATGTCGTGAGATTTGGCTCGTACCCTGATGTCACGGATTTTTTAAAATGCGCATAGTTTGTGTAACAACGTTAATCTGTGCTTAATTGCGTGGAATATATAAAAAAAAACATAACGTACTACTTTGTAGCGTTAACATGGTTGAGATAATTATTATTGTGTAGTATTTGGCTATATTTAACACAGTTTTCTCACAAATCTACACTTTTTTTGCGAGAAATAAAATTACGTGATTTATGGACGCCCCCTAAGACGTCCATTTACCATTGGCGTAAATCCATACTAATAATGTAAATAGAAATCTGTCTGTTGCCTATTAACGCTTAAACAGCTGAATTATTTTATTTATTTAAATTATTAAGATGAAATTAGTAAGGAGATAGTTTGAGTCCCGGGGCAGGATATAGGATATAGATTTTATTCGGAATAATTCAAAAGTTCCCGCGGGAATAACTTTAACCCAGCTATAGCTTGCTAAAATTCATTAGTATAATTAAGGGGTTGACCAACAAATTTCACGCTGATAACGGAATTTAGGGTGGGCGGAGCCGCTGGCAAAATCTAGTACAAAATAAAGCGTAGGCCAAAGTCAGTTCAGGTAAGCCATATTGAAGCTAATACCATCAAACACGATTACAGTAAAACATTCACATCGCGACGCTCGCGCGGGCAACCAAAACATGGATCCAATGTTCACCCGTAAAAACCTTATGAAAGGCAGGTATTGTTATAGCCCAGTTATACTTGGCTCTGGGTCGAATAGGGCATCTGGGACCTGGGACTCTTTTAGAGTTCCATGTCAAAAAGACCGGTGACACTGTAAAGGCCGCAATGATGAACATTGTTCTGCCATTTAAATAAATTTCAAACTACCTACATAACTTGTTCTAAATATCGAAAATAACATGATAATAGGTCTTTATAATCATCAAAATCGCTTTTAAAATTATTTAGATATACGCAATATTCTCATTCGACCGAAACTCTTACTTAAGCGAGTTCGACAGGCACTAGGTCGGTTTTTTTATAAAATGTTCCGCACATATCTAGGACGGCCGGCATGACGTGTAACTAAATCACTGTGTCTGATAACCTTGAAGAATGACACCAAATGACTTGCCATGCTGTTAAAATACTGTTTACGTTAAGGTAGGCCTAATGGAATAATTCCATTTAGGGCGCGTTCGTTTTGGGATTAAGAGTTCCTACAATGAATACTTTTCACACTTATGATAACGCCAGTTTTGCAACCGACGCCTATCGTTCGTGTAGCTTTGAAACGTTACTAACAATATTTTTTGTTGATAAACTTGCAAAACGAACGGTTGACGTACATACAATACGATAAAGCACACACACACTATCATAAACAATGAATATGTATAGGCAGTTTGACAGATTAATACAAAAACCCCACTTCCAGACATGGGTCTAAAGTTTCATTTTTTGGTGGCAAAAGTGACAAAAATAACAAAAATATCGTAAACGAACGCATGACATTTTGTTACAGATGATACTAAAATTTAAATATTTTTGATACTAATGCTAAACGAACGGATGACCGGTGACAAAAGTAATGAAAGTAATAATTCTGCATCCCAAAACGAACGCGCCCTTATTAGGAATTTCATCTAAATAAATAAGTTCCGGTTTTAAAGTGGTTTTTTAAATGCGTATTAATTCGTAAACTAGGTATGTTAATGCGTAGGTCATCTTCCTACTATCTTTATTAAAACATTTTTAGAGAGATAAGTCACCGCGGATTTTTGCGATCATATTGAAAGCAAAGAAAATATTGAAATCAAGCGAAAGCAGCAGTAATAGAATCGGCTACTAGATGTCCACTACCGAGCATAGGCTTCATGTACAGATCGAATGGGCCTTAGCCGCTTGCACGCTGCAAATTCCTCCGCGACCCTAACTCAGTCAACAGTCTATTCTTGGTTTTCCAAATCGCGTAACGACTGAGACCTTATTGGTTCATCATTTATTGATTTTACGTGCTATGTGGTCTGGCTATGCCACCTGTAGTCAGGTACTACTATTCCTTAATCTGTGCTTACTTATTATTTAAAATATGTTGGCCTTTTAGTTCTAGTGATTTATCGATATTTGTATGTTTTTCCATTGTTGCAAGCGTCCATAGGTTGCAGTAACTGCTCACCATTAGGTGGACTGCAAGCTTGTTTGTTCTTAGTGGTATAAAAAAGGTACAAATAATCTAGTTTTACCCAAGATAAGATAGTCATGTTATTTAAAAAAATATTTATTAGAGTAAAACGTTGTTCATAAATCGTATCGTAGGAATGAGAGAGGAAAGTAACACGCAGTGACTTAAAAGATGGCATCAGTAATATAACTTGAAAACACTGCTTTTATATACATACCGATGTAATTCCTGTAGGACATGTCCAGACTTAATCCGCCCTTATAGTAACAAAATATTTTTATTCTAGCTGATACTTTTCGCACAATAATTTGAGACTGACGGCCATGGTAACAAACAACAGTCATGATTAGAGACCGGGTTATATGCAACATAAGAAGCCTAAAATATGCATGCAAATATGCAAGAAAAATTGCTAAAATGTTGTTAAAAAATCCATAAAAAAGGCTAAAATAGACAACATGAAATAATAAAAAAAAGTCGTATTTAAAAAAAAAAAAAATTAAAAAAATGATAATACAAAATATTTCAACAATGTTATTCAAAATTTACCTTTAGGCGCAATAAGTTCAAATGACAGCTAGGTTTTTTTCATACTAGTATCGTCTGTGCGTCTCTAGGGTCACTAAGTGAGACATAACGATGAATAAAATCGGATCGAGTATAAAGATACATGATTTCAATTTTTAGCTAAAATATGCAACTACCGCTAAAAAGGGGCTAAACATGCAAATGCATTTTGCAGATGCATTTATTAAATTTAATAAATAAATAGCATATAATCCGGTCTCTCGTCATGACATAAGCTTTTCACCGACATGCGTCCGGTCGTTATTGGCCGGTGGGAACATTCACGATTGTTAAATTAAGGTTACTTTTGCAAGCAAAAAAATACCTTAAGGTCCTGATAAGGTGAAATGAACTGTTCGGCATATGAGAGCCAAGGCGCCCATTTCAGATTACGGGCCAACTTGCGGTATATGTCATAGATGGGGGTATGTGCTACAATTAAAACCAAGAAATCTCCATCTTTATCCAAAAGATTATAGATGTTGCTCATGGCGACTCTACAAAGGTAATAAACTATACATTAAAAGTCACAGAATACTAAGATACATTGAATTCACTTTAAAGACATAAAAAATATTGTTCCGATATGGTATATTCCTAAAAATAAGATGTTGATGAATCACAGCTGTGATTGAACTCATTATTCAACAACTAAACCTGAATAATAATGAATGACTTTCAACATACTGTCACTCATCATTCTTTCTAAGTTACAAAATTAAATAATTATTATTGGTTATAGCTGAAGAAGTTAGACCACCCGTTTGTAGTTACAACTCTCATTAAACAATAATTAGTGCAGGAGCCAACTTTAGAGTTAAATAACATGAAGGATACTGTTCTAATTATTGGTCTTAAACAAGTTATGACCAAATGCCAAATGGTCCATGGCAAAAGATATTATTTTATTCGATTTAAAAGAGAAACAATGTTAAATAACCCTTCTAAACACGTAACGATGTATCGTACCAATTACATCTATGCAGAATTATGCGACATGCCGCTTAGGCCATAGTGTCTCCACACGCCACCAATTAAGAATGGACGAGTAGACATTCTTATTCCTATACTCCGCTAATAAAGAAAAACAACGCCGTAATAAGAAAAGAATGCCCAAGCAATCGTTCATGAACGATTATCTGCAACACTGAGATTTTCAGCTATAGGTTGTTCCAACGAATGTATGAAGTCCTCTGCGATAATATCACCACAAACTCTTGGTCGCATCATTCCTAAAACGCATGTGACCCCTTGTACGAGGTTTTGCTGAAGGAACTGAGCTAACAATCGGCCGACAGGACGAGCCGTCAGCTACAGGCTATGGTAGAACTGCGCAAACACAATCGACAACTATTTATCGAATAGAAAATCCAACTAACGTCAACGGATTGCGCAGGCAAGAAAATCTGCGACGATGTGTTATGCACGACCGATATATCTGTACATCAATTTCTAAAGATGATTTGCTACAATACATTGTTACGTGTGTATCAGGCATTCGTAAAGATATGTTTTTTTATAGTAAGACAAAACGTCTAGAGAACTATTTACCTTTGATTACGTATCCAGTGAATCATATAAAATGAAAAAACGTGGTCAAAGCCTCCCTTCATATCTTCGGGTATATCTTGTCTCATGTCAAGCTTTACAAAATATGTTCTCTCATCCTTGTAATGTTCATTGGCGTACTGAACCATGTTTTCACCAATGTCGCATCCAACTAGTTTGGAAAAATTATTCGGAATATATCTTCTCAAGATTTCCATAGTCACTCCTCCATCAGCAGATCCTATATCCAAAATACGATCTCCGAAATTCTTCCATTTAATTTTCGATGAATGCTCCTCTAACATTTCTCTGGCATCACGACGCGGTAAATTATTATATTTTCTATATTTAACAGGATCGTTCATTTTTTATAACAGTATTTTGAAAAATCCAATGTCTAAATAGTCTAAAGTCTATATTTGAACTGCGAATGTTTGTGCTAATGTGGACGTTTTATACACATTTTGGAGGGAAATATGTTAATTATTACCTGTTATTTTTGCTTTTAAAGGTTAAAATAATCTTACCGGTTTAGAGTTCCGCCTTTATCTATCTTCCATACAAACGATTTTATTAATTTTTTAACCTTGTAGTGCACATCTCGCAGAGAAACCAACCTACAGAGCTACCAACTTGCAGAGTGAAGAACTGTCAACGTTAGTGATATCCAACATCATATCGATGTTTTGTATTTAACCGATATCGATAATTTCATGGGACGGATGCGGTAGTATTCTTAAGTTTTTAATTATTTTAAAATTTATGAAAAATACGCAATTGTGGTATATAGAAAAAAAGAAAGATACGTTAATAATAATAAAAATAAATATTTCGGTCATTATAATTTTAAATTGAAATTTAGCTAGGCCATAAGTATAAAAAAAAATACACCGAATGTTGTCTGTAATTAATTTATTATTTATCCTTATGGCTAGGGGCAGATCTGCAGGAAGTATAAGTATGAATATAACGTATCCGCGTATTATTATATGTAACACAATAATGAAAAATAAAATGAAGACAAATGTTTAAATGCAATGATTTATTATTATTAATTTTATAACCTAGTAAAGTGGCAGTACAAACAATAATAAAGCAGTGCAAAAATTTACGCAGGATCATTAGGCACAATGCATGATGAGTTCGTGGTAGCAATGCTTAATCACAATGTTGATATTTTTGCGGTAAACGGGACTTGGTTGCGCAACGGGTAGGAGGGGCGCGCGCCGACTGTGTCCGGGTACCGACTGCGACATGTGCCGAGACCGAACGATATGCGCGCGCGCGGTGGAGGCGTCGGCTTCTACATGCGGCGCGGACTCTGCGCACGCGAATGCTCGCACCCCCCCTCCCCGCCAGTGGAACAGATGTGGCTAAGCCTGTCCGTAAATGGCACACGGCTAATTATAGGCACCGCTTATCGACTACCGTGGTAAAATGTGAATCTGTTTATAGATGCGCTTACTGATACCATTGTTGCTTTTTCGTCTAAATATGATCAACTAATTCTAGTAGGCGACTTCAACGTAAATATGTTAACAAATTATTCCGGCTCGGAGAACATAAAACAATTTTTAAATTATATCAATTTATATCAATATGTCAATATGCCCACCCACTTTACAGATAATAGTGCTACCCTAATTGATTTATTCTGCAGCAACTTAAATGTTACAAATTTGCATATAGATCACATTCCGACGCTCAGTAGTCACGCTTTTATTTGCGGTGAGTTAAGTTTAAAAATAGAAAACCTACACCAATATGGTTCATGATTCGCCCGCTAAAAAGCAGTACTTACGCTGATGCTATAAACTGGACCGGTTTATGTAGTGACCAGAACGTGTACAAAATGGTTGAAAAATTAAATACCTGTATATTATCACTGTTTGACATCGTCGCTCCCAAAAAACGCGTTCGTATTAAAGAGCACAGCTATCCCTGGATCTCTTACACAATAAGGGAAATGATTAAGCTGCGTAACGAGGCATTGCGTAGGTATCGGAAATCAGGCTTGCAAACACATAAAAAATACTACAAGGATTCAAAAGTTATGTAAACTCTGCTTTGTTTTTTGAGAATCGGGCATATTTTAGCCAGCACATAAATAAATTCTCCAGTAGCTCTAAAACTCTTTGGAAAAACCTAAAAAAATGTATTGATATCTCAACAAGTAACCGCGACTCTGAGATTCCACGCCACTTACGTCATCCTGACCTTATTAATACGCATTTTTTAAAGGTTCCAGGGGATACAGAAGTTGAAATGTCACGGCTTACTTATTACGAATATCATCGTTTCAATAACACTGAGTTTCAGCTTAAAACGGTTGATGAATGCACTGTTCTTAAAGTCATTCAGTCCCTCAAGTCAAATGCAACTGGCACAGACGATATATCCCTTGATATGAGGATCTGAATTTTGAAAGTCACATTGTCGAATTATGTCAGAGAGCTTTGTATCAAATACGTGACTGCCTCGGCGTAGATCATCGCGTTCGGCTCTGTGACTCTTTTATACTTTCTTTGCTAGGGTACGCAGACGTTGTTTATGGCCCTCGATTGCTAGCGCGCACGGAAAGAATTGTGCAAAGAGTTCAAAATGCCTGTGCACGGTTCTGTTACAAAATACCTCCAAGGACTCACATCACACCATATTTAAATAGAGGTAACACCCTTAAGATGACCCTACGTAGACAGTTCCATCTGGCCACATTACTGTTTGGTATTGTTCGCTCGGGTCATCCAGAGTACCTGTATGAGAAACTTAAGTGGCGAACTGTTTCCAACAAACACAGAGCGATTCGATCAATAAGTGCATCCCTCAGTATGCCTCACCACCGTACATCCGCTTTCCGTGGTAGCTTCAGATATGCGGCTACCAAATGTTGGAATAACCTGCCACCCCCGCTTAGAAACACTTGTTTATCATTTGGTGTTTAGAGGTTTAGATATAAAGCAATGTTATTAAATTACCAAAAGGATATACCTGCTGGCGGCAGAGTTATTACAACATACCTATAGTCCCTAGCGTATTTGAAATGAATTTTAACCATAACATAAGGCAATATTTAAAAATATTAAAAAAATATTTAAACTTATATCACTGTAAAAACCTAAATAATATTTTTACGTCTATTTTACTTAGTGCTTTTAATCTTAATACAAATTATATACCTATCATAATATGAGAAATAGTTCGACTGCGCCGCGAGCTAAGCCTCGCAATTGGGCTCCGCTGAAAATCAGCGCTGTAGCTAGTAAGCTGCAGCACATGCTGAGTGGCGTCCATTTTTCACATTGCACTACGACACCCATGATACAAAACCTCATATTTAACTGTGATATGTTTATGTGTTCTTGTTTTTATGTGCTTATTTTCTGTTATTTTTCTTTGTGTAATATGAAAAAATAACTGTCTATTATCTATTGTCTATCACACACACTGATGGGCACTAGCCATTTAGAGTCAGGGGGAGTCATTGGCATGCAACCTTGACATAGCAAAGGCGTTGGATCGGGTCTGGCACCGGGGTCTTCTATCGAAGTGTCTAGCTTTTTTCCGGCAGATGAAAACGAGCCGTAGTTGACGGTAGTTGCTCTCATAGCATGGACATTAATGCTAGTGTGCCGCAAGGCTCTGTGCTGTCTCCCACGCTGTTTCTGCTGCATATCAATGACATTTTGGACATCAACAACATACATTGCTATGCAGATGACAGTACTGGAGACGCTTATTACACGGGCCGTCCTAACATCTCTCGTTCCGTTGTGGTGGACTAGCGTGGAGAACTTTTCAATGTCTCTGACTGGGGATGCGAAATCTTGATCCAATACAATCTTACAAAGACACAAGTATATGCGTTCACCGCTAAGAAAACATCATTTACAATGGTACCATAATTCCAGAACACTTCCCTCCCCATCTCCAAGGGCATTGGGATCCTTTGTGTTGACATCTTCAGCGATGTTCAGTTCCGAGGTCATTTACAAGATAAGGTGAAGCTGGCGTCTGAAATACTTGGTGTACTCAACAGAACGAAGCAGTACTTCACGTCGGGGCAAAGGTTGCTGCTTTACAAGTCGCAAGTTTGGCCCCATATGGAGTACTGCTGCCATCTCTGGGCAGGTGCACCTGGATACTAGCTTGGCCCATTTGACTTGCTTCAACGCCGGGCTGTGAGAATTGTAGACGATCCCAAACTCACTTGCCGTATCGAGCATTAAGTCTGAGGAGAGACTTTGCCTCCCTGTGTGTTTTCTTCCGCTTGTACAATAGGATGTGTTCTGAGGGAATGATGCCACACTTTAGAACCAATACGCTCGCGTACAGTGCGGTTTCAGAGAAACTTCCTCCCGCGAACGCTCGGGCTGAGGAATGAGCTCCTGCCAAGGTTTTTCTCTAAGGACTAAAGTATCGGGTTCTCTTTGTCGGATATATGAAAATACTGGGTCAACGTCGGGATCGTCAATCTTGACATAGACTTAAGGCTATTGTTCCATTTCAGTGAGGTCGGTTTCAATTTCCTCAAAGTCTTGTGTGATAGTAAGCACAGGAATCTGTTGATTTGGAGTTCCAGCAGCAACTGATTCACCCTGCTCCGAGGCTTCCCCTTAATTATTTGTCTATACGCCAGACTGGGTATCATGGGGATTACCCAACACATTATCATGAAAATCAGTCAGTAAGTTTTTAAAGTCCTTTTCACAATCAGAAACCCTATGTAAGGGGGCTGTCATTCCATATATTATTGTCGTTTTAAGTGCAGCAATAAATTATTGGCAAGTCGGGTTTGTATTTGCTGCCTTATGATCCCAAATAAATTCTCCAATGCGTCTTGGTTTAGCTACCAAAGATTTAAGTATTTAAATCTAAGGCAGCTGACTCCGCTCCATATATCACGCAAAGAACGTAAAGTAGGTAAGTTTCCTTCTATATATCTAACGTTTTTAGCCAATGCTCCGCTTGGGTTTTTGGGTGCACTATGAGCACGAGCATTATCTTGCATTAGAATAAAGTCGTCACCAATAAATGGGGCAAATGGTACAACATGTTCTTCTAAAATGTCTCTGATGTATCGATCTGCTGTCATGGTCCCTCCTGTGACTATCACTAACTCCGTGCGAGCGCCCAAACATATCCCTCCCCAAACCATAATCGAGCCGCCACCATAAGCCACTGTGTGTTCAAAATTAGACTGTATGTGGCGTTCTCCTTTGCGTCTCCATATTTTCTGCCCAAGCACTCACGGTCTGTTCTTACAAATACATTATCCTCCCCTTTTCTTTTTTACATCATTTGTACAAGATAGCCCGTTTTTTTTTTATCAAAAAGGCGATAAAGAGCTTGCACAGGGTCTTTTTCAGCTTGAGCGATTAATTTTAGCACTGCTGCTACTGTATTTTTTAAAATTTTAGTGTCATATTTCACTTTCATTTTTGCCATATATTTCGGCTGCACATGCATTTGTGTTATACTACTGAGATATAGAAGTTGCTTGCTTTCTTCCTCTACTTTTAATAAATGAGCCCATTTGGGTTTTATGCCACTCATGAGGAGTTCCCCATAAGTATGAAAATTATTTCTTATTGATTTGAAATAAATGCGCCACGTCGTAAATTATGTAGACTTTTTGTCATCACATTTAAAATAATTTTGATTTTGATCGTGAGGAGGATGTTTTTAAAATCTACAGAGCCCCATGTTTGTAGGGCCTTGATCACAGATTGTCGTTAAAATATTGAAACTTGTGGATATGATTTCTATAATTAAAGAGGCCAATATTTGGGTGGTAACAGTTCCTTTCACAAAAGAGAATCTTAAATTTTGCTCGGATCCCTAGCAACATAAACACTAGTGCGTGATCAGCCAGTCTGTGAGCCCTTCAACTTTATCAACTGCTACATTATAAAGTAGACGTCGCTTTAGAGCAATTTCGTCAAATGCTAATCCGCAGTACTTGTCCTTGTCGTTTTTAATAATTGAAATTTTTTTTCGGTGCTCTATGACGGATTTAGTAATACCAGGTTCCATTGCTAAGGCCGATATTCTTCGTGGTCTATCGTCGACCCTTTGGTTTTCTTTTTTGATTTTTAGATTGCCGAGGTGACAATTTCTTTTAAGACTGTAGACTCTAATTTTATCACAAGATTAGCGCTTCCCGTAGTTGCTCCGTTAATTGCTACATTTTTGGAGTTAGGTCTCAAAAGAAAAATTAAAAATGAGTAATAAATTCTACAAATTGTCATAAATATGTAGTTAGTAAACTTGTTTGACCTGATACCTTTCAACATTATACTTTAACCATAAATGTATATTAGTTATAATATAAAAAATTATAATAAATATTATTTATTGCACAATAAAATAGAATATAACAGTGAAAAACAAAAAAAGTATCTCACAATATAGGCAGTCTTATCGCTTAAAAACTATTTCTCCCAGACAACCTTGGGGCAGAGGAACTAATAAAACGACTGTGAAGTATAGGAAGTGCATGTAAATTTATATTATAAGTTTTACAAATCAATAAATATAATGTGATATAATTTGATAAAACAATACAACTGTTTTATATATTTCAAAACATACAAATCGCCGTTATGCAGGGTAAACCAATTATCTCGAGATAATTTCAAAACCGAGTTAATACTATGGTTCGACTGAAATGACGATAGAAGCTGATAAAACCGATTATCTTCAAAATGGCTTAGTTACAGAGACACTAATTTTATTTTATATTTGGCTGCAGCTAGTTTATGTAACCTGGACATAAGTCTCCGATTGCACTCATTGTTTTCAAATCAAAACCAAATTAACGATTAAAAACTTTTTGTAAGCACGGTTTTCTGGTGTTTTTGCTTAAACATCGATCTAATAAAAATTATAAGTGGATAAATTGGCGACAAGCAAAAATGATTTTTGCTCAAAAGTTACGTCACAACAACTTACTTGGTTTTTAGGGTTCCGTAGTCAACAAGGAACCATAACAGTTTCGCCATGTCCGTCTGTCCGGCGGTGGTGCATATAATGAACCTAAAAGGAAAACTATCACGGGTAAGTACACTTTACAGGCTAACAAGTAATAGTCGACCAAGCTATAAAATGTACTTGGAAAAGTCAAATTTTCGTACAAATTCCATTAAAAGATACTTATATGAAGTAGGTACATCTGTAAAACAGGTATAAAATATAAGCAAATGAATGATGTATAATTATAGAAAAATAAAATAGTAACATTCTAAAGAATATTCTTCTTAAATTAATAACAATAGTTACGTTCAAATGACGCATTGGACTAGCCGGCGCGCTTAGCGCAACATTGAATCGAGCGTGTGATGTGACAGGCAGCTGCGCTCATAATAGTGGCAGGTGTGCAACGGAATTTTCACTCAAAAACTGAAAATCGATGTAGAGTTTAGCCGTTTAGCACACAGGTACTTTAGGGCAAAACAATAATTTTGAGCCGCAGTTCCTCAAAATATTTCCCTTAATTTTTTGTATGGGATTTAAATATTTTTTTTCAGAAACCCATCGCCACCCATCCACCAAAATTTAATTTTTTTTTTAATTTTTAAATTTTTAAATACACTTAAATAACACCAGGTGGTCGTGGCCGAGGAGTTTAAATTTCAATTCACTTCCCAAGTGGCGGAGGTTCGAACCCCAGGGTCGGCGTGTACCAATGAGTCTTTTCTTAATTTCTCAAGTACACTGATTAATTTATTCACACCTCTGGCTTTTCGGTGAAGGAAAACATCGTGAGGAAACCTGCATACGTCAAGAAAAAAAAATGACGTATGTGAAGTCGACAATCCGCACTGGGCCCGCGTGTGGACTATTGCCCAATCACCCTCGCTTAAGACGGTAGGCCGTGCCCCAGCAGTGGGGACGTATGAAGGCTGGCAAGTAAATAACACCAGTAAACAGAAGCAGCAGGGTACAGTACAGTTCACATAAGTCTCATAAAGATCTGAAGTTTAGGGAACCGTATCGCATTTCAATATTCAAAAATTCAAAAAACATACTAAATTTTAACTACGGAAGCCTAATTTGAACCCTATATTGCGCGTGGCTCGACACGCACTTGGCCGGTTTTTCAGAAGGTAATTTCAAAACAAACTTTTACAAACATACAGATAAAAGTATGTTAATCAAAGTAATTTTGTTTCCTGAAGGATATTCAGATTGTCCGCTAATAAAGCCTACAGGTAAAACCAATTATCTCGAGTTGCTTTATTATACGATTATGGTAGACGCCAGCAGGAGAAGTGAATTATGCGTGTTTACGTATATGCATTGCAATTCAGACAAGTACGCCACGTTAAATATGAACGACGAAGGTCGCTACTTTACCTACTATACCGCGGTGCGGTGAGACCATGCCGGAACCGGTCCGGCGGGAACTCGACCTGGTCAGTAACCGTCAATATAGCTTTCGCCACTATCGCTCGTCTGGTGACCTTCTAGTGTAGCTCACACACAGATAGGCACTAGCGATTGAGAGTCAGGGGAAGGCACTGACATGAATACTGGACATAGCGAAGGCATTCGACCGAGCCTGGCACTTTTATCGAAGTTGCCAGCTTACGGGCAAATGGGTGACTAGCTTTTTGCCCAACAGACGCATAAGAGCCGTAGTTGACGGTACTTGCTCCGATAGCTTGGACATTATTGTTGGTGACCCGCAAGGCTCTGTGCTGTCTCCTACGCTGTTTCTCCTGCATATCAATAACATTTTGTGCATCAGCAACATACATTGTTATGCAGATGACAGAACGTTTCATTGTGGAGAAAAAGCGCGGTCACTCTGTTTGGTTCTTGGACAATCTCTCTGTCCAAGGTCTCTGGATGGAGACGGAAAAACTTAGTTCGATGCAACCCTACGAAGACACAAATCTGCGCCTTCAACGGTAAGATAACACCATTCACTGAGGTTCCTCAATTCCAGCGATGTTTTTTTCTGAGATCATTTGCAAGACAAGCAGTGAAGCTGGCGTCCACAAAACTTGGCGTACTTAACAGCAAGAAGCAGTACTTCACCTCGGGGCAAAGTCAAGTCGGCGGGTGTTCATCCTCCCTCACTCCTTAGAACCTAAATGGTCACGTTCAATGCGGTTTCAGATAATCTGCCTTCCGCGAACGCTTAGGTTGCGGAATGAGAGCCCTGTTAAGATTTTCTCTGACTACAGTATGGGGTTCTTCATGAAAGAAGTTATTAGATATTTAAAGGGTCGGCAACGCGCGAGTGATGCCCTAGGTGTTGCAAACGTATATATGTCGCGGTGACCGCTTACCTTAAAGCGGACTGGATTTAGTGGTACACAAACAATTAAGAGCTTGACAAGAAGGAGTATAAAGAGAAAGACGAGGACAAGCACGGCCAGATAGGAAAAGCTAAAAAGAACAAAGAGATTGTTAATAGGATGAATAAAAGGTCGGATAAGAAGGAATGCAAATAAAAGGTTAAGGATACGGAGAGCCAGAACATTATTTCTGTGTATATTTGCTAAAACTTACTTAAGCAAGGTTTGCTTAACAAAGCTGTTATTGCAACCCTAAATTCTTTTGCTGTACTGCACCGCGTGGCCCTCCTCCTTTTCCTTACCTATGTATGACAGTACCACAGTGTACCATCCCCCCGACGGCACGGTCGAAAAACTATTTGTTAGGCGGCCTAAGCACGTACTAACTGCATTGTCCGTTAAAAAAAAATGAAACATGACTATGTGTGAACGCATGGTCGGCGCAACTGAATCTACATTGCAATTTTGTACCTAATCCTGTGAACCTTAAACGGTGCTTCTGATCATTTTGGATCTGCAGTGGTTTTATGAACTCTTATATCTTGGTAAGTTTACCTGACAGACCATATCCCCCCCCCCTCGTTCAGCTTCCACTGTAATATATTTGCTTGTGATGTCACTTGTTTACGACTAAGGCTACGTTCACACGGCGCAATTTTTCTCGTGTACCGTATACGAGATTTTATCGAATATCGTAGTGACAACAAAATTTGTATGGCAACTCTGAAAATCGTTCACTGCCGAAAGACGTTTTTCAACTTCGAAGAGGTTGAAGACCTACCTGCGTAACCGAACCGTACCCGAGCGCCGAAATTATATTAATAATTAATAATTTTTTAGGAGTTAAAAGAAAAGAACATTAAATGACAATACACAAAAATACTAATATTTAAGTAGTATCAATATCTAATCTGTTATTTTTAGAGTCGGTGCCAGCCATAGACATAGAGAATTACATCAACAAACAAAACGGCGGACGTTGATAGAAAGAGAAAAGATACTAACGGTCCGTTTTGTCTCTCTCTACAGTGTGGCCAATTTTGTGGGGCTACTACGCAGTCCATAGGACAGATTATACAACTCGAAGTCTATGGTGCCAGCCGAGGCAAAAAAACAAAGAAACAAACTTGATATATGAATACAAGCGATGGAGTATATTCAATACACAGATATCTTAAAAAAAATCTTTATTGGAATCAGTGCTAGCTTGCTTTGGCAAAAAAAAACAAAGAAATACCCTATAATACTTAAATAGATACCTATTTTTATGAGAACCTTCTTTCGCTGGCACCGACTCCAAAAATAACAGATTAGATATTGATAATACTTAAATATTAGTAATTTTGTATACGGTCAATTAATGTTCTTTGCTTTTAACTAATGAAAAAAAAAGGTTTGTTAAGTTTGTCTGTAGTCGATTTTTTTCTGAAAAAAAGCTTTATAATATATTTTTTTTACGACCTTGACCGATTATCACGGACATATTATATACACTATCATTGGTTAGCTACCTACGCACTGTTATTATTTTTAAGGTATTAAAGTATTTGAAATATTAAATAGGCCATTTCGAAAAAAAGCTGGCACGTATTAATTTAATTTATTTTATTAAAATTTTGATCTCTTTCTTTGCAGAAGTTACAGAAACATTACAGGTGACAGCTTGGTGTTTAAGGCGTCGGATTCTTGTTGTAACCCACTCGAGCGTCGCCTATGATTACTGAGCACCAGTTAAAATGTTCCGTTGAGCGTCAGTGGCACTAACCGAGCACCAGCTTGAAGTGCGCGACTCAACTTCAGATTATGTGAAACCACCACCGCCACTAGAAAGACAGAATCTTGGTAAACCGTTATGTAATGTATGATTGGTTAATCCGACCGGTAAAAACATTATAAAAAAAAGTGACATTTGTAGTTCGTGAATGTGCAGTATGGCGTAACGGCGGTCCGAGATAATTTTTAGTTACTTAATCACCGCACTGGGAGTAGTATAATATTGGGCAGTCTATACCACCTGTGACTCTGTTCGCCTGCACTCCAGCGTTTAGCGTGCCCAATATTTTATGACTATTAGTTGTTGTTTGCATGTAACAAGCAATAATACGGAGAACCTATGGTAAGATCACCGATCGTGTATTTCCAAAACGTTTCGGTTGTAAGTCCTTGAAAACTTGCATGTAAATTTATAATTTCTACATTAAGACAAAAATTTCAGCCAAAACAATTAGGAAAGGAGCACCCTAGGAAAGGAGTAGCTGCTGTACATTCTGTTCGCTCCCTTCTATCAAAGAAAGATGTGGATGTATTACTTAAGGTGGATGTTACAAATGCCTTTAATACAATAGATAGAGGTACTCTCCTAAACGAAATCCTTATCAATGCTCCCGAAATTTATCCTTTTGTTTGGCAATGTTATTGTCAACCTTCAAAATTGATTTACGGCTGTTATACTTTATTATCCGTTACTGGCGTTCAGCAGGGTGATCCATTAGGTCCTGCTCTCTTCAGTTTATCTATCCATCCCATTATTAGTAAATTAAAGTCTAAATTGAACATATGGTATCTCGATGATGGGGTCATTGGAGGGAAATTTGAAACAGTATATGATGATTTAATCACTGTTTCCAACGAATTTAAAAATATTGGTTTAGAACTCAATTTCGCGAAAAATGAAATTTTTATACCCGATCAAGAATCCGAATCAACTGAAAAATTATATTATTCAAAAAAATTCTGATGTGGCTCCTAACATTGTTAATGCTCAAGAAGATAACATTTGTTTTCTAGGTTCCCCTTTATTTTCTGATGGCATTAATTCAATTTTAGATTTTAAGTTACAAGAGTTTGAAAGACATTCTATTTAGTTAAACAAATTAAATAGCCATATTGCTTATTCTATTTTAAAATTTCCATTTTTTGTTCCAAATTTACCTATTTACTCCGCTCTACGCCAGTTTGGTTTTTTACAGATTTTTTAAAAAAAATGGATGACAGTCTTAAAAGTCTATTAGTTTTGGAGGCATTGGTATACGCAAAATCTCAAATGATGCTCTTCCAGCTTTCTTGTCTTCTGTATACCGTTCCATAGATCTTTGCAAAGGTATCTTACACGACACACAAATTGATTTAATAGGAGCAACAGAAGCCTTAGAGTGTTGGAAGAGTCTGAGTCCTAGTCAGAGTATTCCAGAGGAAAAAAAAATACAAAAACTCTGGAATACTCCTCTAGTTCAATTAAATTTTAAAAACCTAGTTCAAAATGCAATCAGTGATCAAGACAAAGCCCGCCTTTTGGCGGTTTCAGAAAAAGAATCCGGACAATGGCTCCATGTTGTACCGTCAAAAAATTTAGGAACTCTTTTAGATAGTGAAAGTTTCCGAATAGCCCTTGGCATTAGAATCGGGGCAACAATTTGTCAAGCTCATATTTGTCCGTGTGGAATTACAACTTTGGTCTCCACGGTCTTTCATGTTCGAAAAGTGCTGGCAGATTTTCTTGACATCAGTCACTCAATGATATTATAAAGAGATTTCTTGCCACCATTAACGTTCCCTCTCTTTTAGACCCTATTGGAATAAATCGTAACGATGACAAGAGACCAGATAGTTTATCTTTACTACCTTGAGAGAGAGGCCGTGCATTACTATGGGACGCAACATGTGTTGACTCCTTAGCCCCCTCTCATGTTTCTAAAACTTCAATAAACGCAGGTGTTGCTGCTCTTTTAGCTGAATCTAAGAAAAAAAAATACAATTCACTTCCTCAAAGTTATATATTTCTACCATTTGCCCCTGAGGTCCTAGCGGTAAGGAATTTAAAAAAAAAATTCACCTAGATTGGTTGGCGCTATATAGCGGTGACCATAGGGCTGGCTGCTATTTCGCTCAGAGGATAAGTATTGCTATCCAAAGAGGAAATGCAGCTAGTGTTCTGGGTACGATGCCACTCGGGCCTAGTTTATATAATTAATTATTATTTATTTTTAATTATTTTTTATAATAGTTTTAATTTAGTTTTTAAATATGTTGTTTAGGTTTAAAATTTATTTGTATGATTTAGATTACTTCAGATTTATATTATTTTAGTTCAATTTTATGTTATTAATGTTATTAAAGAATAAAATTTTGTATTGTTCGGAAAAAATAATTTAAACTGGTTAAATGGTCCTCAAATGTTTGTATTTCATATAAAAAATCCAGAATATCTTAGTACCGCTAATTATTTTTCTTGATTACTGGATGGTAAGTGCTTAAAAAACTGGAGCCTTTGACACGTCTCATAACTAAGATCCATTTCTAGAATGAGTTATAAAATTTATTGTACACATAATTCTCACGACATTACTAATAGTCCGACCAAAGAGACTTAAAAAGTGAACACTAAAATTACATTTTGCATCAGTGATTATTATTGCTTTTTAATATATTTTCTAATAGTGTTCAGCCATATTTATCAGTACCATTTTTGATATAACCAACAAAAAAATTACATTATTACGAAATTAAGTATTATTATAAATATTATTGAACCTTTAAATCAGTTTTCAGTTCCTTTCAGTTCGTAGCCGCACGGCCTAATTGCTGGTTGTAAGCACGCGTCCTTAGAGCGAGCGTTAATGAAATCGAAAAATAATGACGTCAACTATGTTAAAATGTGTTTCGTGCAACATTATGGTAATTGAACTACTAGCGTTCATACAAAATAAAGTGGATGTGATGGACGAAGAAGGCATAGTCCGCATATGTACAATAGCGTTTTCGCGAGAGGACGTGTCGACAGCGAAAAGTCTCCTTTTTGAATTTGTCAAAACGAGTAAACGAAAAATTCAGAGAAAAGGTGATGGAAAAACAGATCAGGACCTATACGATATTGTGACATTCTTCAAGGATTATGATCCGGAAGAGGTTCCTACTTTTGTTGCCCGCGACCTTCAGAAGCTTCCACCGCTGACTTTTGATCATATTGACGTAACGAGATTGCTGAAAGACATTATTGTAATTCAAAATGGGTTGAAAACAATCAAATCCTCATATATCACGGGTCAAAAATTCAACGAGCTTAAACAAGAAATTGAAAATTTAAAACATGCATCCTTAGTAAATAATTTTGAGAATAAACCCTGTAATGTAAATTTCCGAAGAGGCGCTTGTTTAATAAATAGTTTTGACTACGAGAGTGGACCGTCGCGTCGGCGTTACCCCATATCGATAAGTCATCAGTCTCAATAACAAATCAAGTGTTGCCGCTGGTCAAACATTGGATTGCCGTACTGGAGAACTAAAACTACCGTATTTAAACAAAAAATGCAGTATAAAGTATTTTATTATTTATTTCTAGAAACTAAACTATACGTTTTTTTCACTCCTCTCTTCCTATCAAATCTGTATTATTGCCAAAAGTAAGTTCAGTTTTAGTAATGTCATCTTTTTCCTAAGTTGATGGTTTTTTCATTTTATTGATCATATCGAGAGTTGGCTTAAAGCTCGTACAGTTTGAATGCTTTCTGGCAATATACTGTTTTGCTAAAAATGTTCCATTTATGGTAGATGTTAAGAGGCGGTTTCTTTGTTTTGTTTTAAATAGGTTTAACTGAAGATTCTTTATGAATCGGCATTTGCATGTGGCAAGGAAAGAACTTCTAAAACAAATTACGCCAATTTACAGATTGGCGGCGCTGGGAAGTTTAATATATCACTTTAGACACGATGATGATTTTTTTACACTTTATTCTGGTTGCCGTATTTAAGAATGTGGCAATGACCACTCTGCCGTATACCGTACAATTTGTCTTTTAGAAGCATGTTTGCCGTACGAAACGGCAATTGCCGTACGTTTGGCAACGCTGAACTGAAGTTGACAGCTGTGTAGCCAGCCGTCCCGACGGCGTTTTCAAACGACCTTGAAACAAGATCACCTCTGTGGAACGGCTTGTATACGACCGTCTAGCAGGCCTTTAAATCGTAGGAAAGAGATGTATATTGTTTAAATTATTCACAAAATTTTCTAGTTCTTGGTTTCTTCCTGTCCAGCACAATATTATGTCATCTACATATCTATAGTAGTACAGAACATCACTGTGAGAAACTATGTTTTGAGTTTCAAAATTATCCATGAATATATCCGCCATCAGGGGACTCAAAGGGGAACCCATTGCAAGTTCTGAAATAATTTTGTTGCATACAAATTGTCGTTAGATCCAACAGTTCTTGTTTTTCTTGTGGATGTAAAAGTTGTCTATCAGACATATCTGATATTAAAATTAAACACTCTTGATATGGAACATTGGTAAATAAACTATCCACATCCAGCGAAACTATAATTGAATCTTCCAGTATCGTGATATTCTGAATATTTTTAATTAAATCAAGACTTGTTTTTAAAGAATGAATGGATTTAAATTTTGTTTTATCTTTAAGAATGTAGTTTAAGTTTTTCGCAAGATCATATGCTGGAGCTCCTATATAGGACACGACTGGACGAACAGGGATATCTTCTTGGTGTGTTTTTGGGAGACCGTATAGTATTGAGGCATTAGGATTCATAGGTATAATATAATTTTTGGATGATTGTGTTCTAAAACAATTTGAGAGTTGTTAACAGAGGTCCTAACTTCCTTGTGAAACTTTTTGGTGAGGTCAGAGTTCAAATTTTTAAAATCTTCATTATTAAGTATATTATTTACTTTTTCTATATAATCTACATGATTTTAAACAACAATACTATTTCTCTTATCTGCCTTTGTTACTATAAGATTATTATTATTTATTTTTTCTTTTACTGATTTAAGAATATTTTTATCAACTTTATTTTGAAATTTAGAATCATAACTAGACATTGACCTCTTTATTTGATCTGCTATGATACTCTTGATGTTGTTATCTTTTTTACTGTAGACGATGGCCACCTCTGAATCTACTGCTAAAGCCTCAAGTGGTTTTTTCGCTAACTTTGTCGGTAGATTATATTTTAGTCCCTTTTCTAGGAAATTGGTCTCTATATCTGTAAAATTTATATTAGAAAAATTTTGTACTCGAGGAAAAAAATTTTGGGATGTCTGATTTTCATTGTTATTATAACGAATGTTAATTGTATTTTTAGTTCTATAAGTTTCTGTAATTTATTACATTGGATTAAATATTTATGATGAGCTGCCTGTGAATCTAAGTCTCTGGCCTTGTTGTCTAATAAATCGAATTCTACATTGTGTAATTTGAAGGATAAATCTGAATGTAAAATTTTTAAATGTAGTTTTAAATTATCTCGTACAGAAAACCAGTGATGTATTTCTTCATTTAACCATATTTTTTGGGCCTTCTTTATCGCGACGTTGGCTTAATTATTATGAGTGTTTGTAAGCAGTTGGATATAGTTCGGCACTATATTATTGTGTTTGCATTGTTGGTTAAACCAAATATTTTGCACAGCCGTACGATGTTATATGGTAAGTTGGACGTAAATTTTTGCCTGTTTGGCTATGCATGCCGTTTTTAACACGTTTGTGTAATACTTCTACACATGTGGATGGTGTACTTCTGCACGTTAGTGTAACTGAATTGTTTTTAGCGGATTTGCAAGGTATTAATATTTTATCATAATAATGAATTTCCGCAAAGTAACGCCTGATTCTATCAATAATTTATAAAAAATTACAATAAGACGATTTTTTTCCATACTTCATAAATGTATTTTACCGAAATTACTACATTATTACTAATGCAGTATCTCCCAAATCCTACTTTTGAATGGGAGGGACAACTATTACAACAAAAACCATATCCAAAAATGAACAATATGTCAAATCAAAATAAGAAAAAAAATTATGTAATAAAGGTTTTCAAGGGCAATCACCTTTTTGTATGCCTCTTTGAACCCAATAATATTTTTTTTTCAGAACTGACAATGCAGTTGGCTGTTGCAGCCATTACTGCTTCACCGGGCTTTTTGGGGCGAGACTGAAGTAGCCTCAGCCCATATATCGCTCAACGCACTAGGGCTCTCGAACCCGACGGTGAGTCACCACCAGGAGGGGAGTTCCCTGTTCCCTGATCAATGCATTTTATTTCGCGTGCCCTTTTACATATTGTGTTGTTGGATAAGTCTTAAAAACATAAATACACACACCTTATTTTTTCCCCAAGATTAAATTTTCCGATTAAGTTTTAATAGCAAAAAAATTTACATAACTTTTAAGCTAAGCTTAAACAGTTAGTTCAAAAATCTGTTTAAATCGCGAGGGCTTTCGAGAGGGTTGACCGCAGTCTGTCAAAAAATATTTTTTATAGTTGGCAGTACTTACTGTTAATGGCGGGAATAATTTGAACTAGTAATTGCCTTTGGAGTAAGTATATCATAGACATTAAAAACTGGACAGCGCTTTTCGTAGCCAGATGTGAAAAAAACATGGTCGTAGAAGTGTGACAGAGACGAAGCGAAAATGACGTGTCTTGTCTCTTTCTAACTTGTTTTAATGAACCATAGATAAAGAGAACTAAACAGTGCATTTCCTATAGCTGTGACAGAAAAAGTGTGACAGAGACGAAGCGAACCTGTGGCGTCTTTTGTCTCTTTGTAACTTGTTTTAATAAATATAAAAAAACAAAATGGCGGACGATGATTTAAAGAGAAAAGGGACCACAGTTTTGCTTTGTCTCTTTTTAATGAATGGTCAATTTCGTAAGGCTATTGCGCAGTCCGTAGGACTGATTATAGAACTCGATGTCTTTATTATATACATAAACATACGAAATAGCGGACGTTGATAGAAAGAGAAAAGAGACCACATGTTCGCTGTGTCTTCTTCTAAACGATGGTCAATTTTGTGAGGGTGTTGCGCAGTCCATAGGAAAGATTTTAAAACTTAAAGTCTATGGAGTATATTAAATTACAAATATTAGACGGTCAAAGATAGCGTTGCAAAAAATTCTAAGTGGCCAGTTATACCCTGATTTTCATTACCTATATTGCTAGACAAGCTATAAATGCGAACCGATTAAAATGAAATTTGGCATGAAGATAGTTTAGTCTCGATAAAGGACATAGGCTACTTGAAAACGTCGAGTGTGAGTCGGTTTTTTTCTATAATTGAGTAGCTAATGTTGAAATCCTACACCGATAACGGAATTTAGGGCGGGTGGAACCGCGAGCAAATTTGGAATTAAGATAGTTTGAGTCCCGGGGACGGACAACGACTACTTGAAAACGTCAAGTGTAAGTACGTTTTTCTTTTCTATAATTGAGGAGTTGTCGCTGAAATCCTATATCGATAACTGAATTTAGGCCGGGTGGAACCGCGGAAAAAGCTAGTATGTCTATAATTTAAAAAAAAAAAATTTTGATTTACTACCGTTATTGAGTAATTCGTATGAAGTACGGTACCCTTGGCACTCGAGTCTGGCTCACACTTGATCAGTTTTTATGATATCACATAATACAAACACAATCGTAAATGTTTTTTATCTGGTAGTTATAATAGTATACATCATTGTATGTTCGGCACCAACAAGATATGATAAGATCTACTATTGTGAAACTGTACGAATAATATTAGAATACTTGATTCATTTGAGGAAGGTCATAACAGATACACATAATAAAACCTGTTGAATTAAAAGTAACAGTATACATTTACCACAATATTAAAATGCTCGATCCCGAATTGTATCAGAATTCAAACAATTTGTCAAGACGTGATGCTCATGAACTTTTAAGTGAGTATTCAAAAAAAATTACTTGGAAGAATACTGGTGAAAGAGTAATAGACGTAGGGAGTGCAGATGGAGGCATACTAGCGAATATTTACACTAAATATTTGCCAAGTAACTACGCTGTATTGATTGGGAGTGATTTAAGCAAAAATATGGTAGATTTTGCAAATGTGCATCATGGTAGTGAAAAAATTAAATTTATCCAACTGGATATTGAGAAGAAATTACCGGAAGAGTTGAAAAGTGGATTTGATCACGTGTTTTCATTTTATATTCTTCACTGGCTACGGAATCAAAAGTAAGTAAGGTGGTTTTTTTTTTAAACAAGTACTAATATTGCCCATATAGGTCAGAGAGTTAATTTCTGTAATACCAGCGATGTGCATCTAAATATACTAAAAATCATTACAAAATGGCATTTAGATTATTTGCTATATAATTATTATTATTATTTAAGAAAATAATTTAAAATTAAATTTTATGTATTTTTTTTTTATATTAGTTATTCATAGTTATTTTTAAAGTAGAGGTTTATTTTTAATTTTAATTATTGTTTGTGTTTTTCTTCTAAATTGTATTTTTAAAGTTCAATAAATAGATAAATAGATAAATAAATAAATGTATAGCTCCGCCTTCACAACCCCGAGATCTAATTTGTCTCCTTGTGCCTCTTAACCTTACAGAGACTTTTGTACTTTGCCTCTCAGCCAGTAAATTGTTTGAGAGTTTTTTTTTTTTTTTTTTTTTTTTTTTTAATACTACTGAGGTGGCAAACAAGCTTACGGTCCGCCTGATGGTAAGCGGTCACCGTAGCCTATGGACGCTTGCAACACCAGGGGTATCACTTGCGCGTTGCCGACCCTTCAGAAATCTAATAACTTCTTTCTTGAAGAACTCCATACTGTAGTCCTTGCAGAAAACCTTGGCAGGGAGCTCATTCCACAACTTAAGCGTTCGCGGGAGGAAGTTTCTCTGAAACCGCACTGTACGCGACCATTTAGGTTCTAAAGTGTGAGAATGAATTCCCTGCCGATGGCGAGCGGTGCGATGGTAGAAAGTAGCCGTGGGCATCATTTCGAACAATTCCTCAGAACACAACCCATTGTACAAGCGGTAGAACACACACAGTGAGGCAAAGTCTCTCCTCAGACTTAAGGGCTCGATACCGCAAGTGAGTTTGGAATCGTCGACAATTCTTACAGCCCGTCGTTGAACCGAGTCAAAAGGGCCAAGCTGGTATTCGGGTGCACCTGTCCAGAGATGGCAGCAGTACTCCATATAGGGCCGAACTTGCGACTTGTAAAGTAACAACCTTTGCCCCGACGTAAAGTACTGCTTCGCTCTGTTGAGTACACCAAGTTTTTTGGACGCAAGCTTCACCTTATCTTGTAAATGATCTCGGAACTGAACATCGCTGGAGATGTCGACACCAAGGATCCCAATGCTCTTGGAGATGGAGAGGGGAGTGTTCTGGAATTGTGGGACTACAGTGAACGGGGAGTTTTCTTAGCGGTGAACGCGCACACTTGTAAAGACACAAGTGTGCGCGTTCACACTTGTAGGGTTGAATCGGACCAAGTTTACCTGTCCCCAGTCAGAGACCTGGGACAGTGTGGTCTCGATTTGAGTTCGACGGAACGAGGGATGCTTGCACGACCCGTGTAAAAAGCGTCTCCAGTACTGTCATAGCAATGTATGTTGTTGATGTCCAACATGTCATTGATATGCAGTAGAAACGGCGTAGGAGACAGCACAGAGCCTTGCGGGACACCAGCATTAATGTCCATGCTATCAGAGCAACTACCGTCAACTACGGTTCGTATGCGTCTGCCGGACAAAAAGCTAGCCACCCATTTGCACAAACCATCGGGCACTCCGTAAGATGGCAACTACTATAGAAGACCCCGGTGCCAGACCCGATCGAACGCCTTCGCTATGTCCAGGCTACATGCCAATGCCTCCCCCTGATTCTCAATGGCTAGTGCCCATCGGTGTGTGAGATACACTAGAAAGGTCACCAGTCGAGCGACCGTGGCGAAAGCCATATTGACGGTCACTGACCAGATCGTGTACTTCTAGGTATCTTAGAAGCTGTGTGTTGATCACACGCTCCATCACCTTAGAGAGGAGAGAGGTAATAGCGATAGGCCTGTAATTCGATGGATCTGATCTATCGCCCTTTTTGGGCACCGGGTGCACATTCCCAATCTTCCATGAAGACGGAAATTGCCTAGTGTGGTAGGAAAGCGCGAAGAGGCGCGTGAGTACAGGACATAACTCAGGAGCACACTGCATAAGCACCACTGCTGGTATACCGTCTGGCCCACTTGACTTATGAACGCCTAGAGAAAGCAACGCCCGCCTGACTTCCCGCTGCGTTATGGAGATTTCCGGCATGGTCTTACCGCACCACGGTATAGTAGGTGGTACAGCGCCTTCATCATTCATGTTCGAGTTCGAGGCAAAGAGACTGCCCAGTAGTTCGGCTTTCTCTTTAGCACTATGGGCCAAGTCACCATCGATCTTTCGCAGTGGTGGTAACGACGACTGGTAAAAGTTCCCTTCGACAGCTTTGGCAAGCGACCAGAAAGCACGACTCTCAAAAGGATAGCTCGCAAGTCGCCCACCTATTTTGCCGATGAATTGGAATTTTGCTTTGGCAGTTGCTTTACTGAACCTCGAGGCAGCATTTAATTTGCGTTTTAACTCAGAAATATTCGGATCTTTATTATAACGAGCCGTGGTCCAAGCCTCATATGTATTTTGCTTTAGAATTTTAGCTTTTCTGCAAGACCTATAAAACCATGGTCGTTTTTTGACGCCGGCAGCTATAGCATTCCATACCAGCAAGGATTGTCTCAGTTACTGCAGCTGCGCAGACGTCAGGGTCTTCTGAGTTAAAGCAGATTTGCCTCCACGGGTACGATGCGTAAAATTCTCGCAATCCATCCCAGTCTGCCGACTTATAGTGCCACACACGACGCCAATTAGTTGGCCCAGAAGGATCAGGTTGTGTGCATGACACTTGAGTCCGAACGAGTCAGTGGTCCGAGGAGCCAAGAGGCGCATCCACTGAGACGGAGTATCCGTCCTGACGAGTAGTCAGCAGAAGGTCCAGTAAGGAGCTCGTATGTTCCTCTATATCTGGTATTCTCGTTAGAGAAAGTACCAGCTGAGAGAATCCATAGGTCAGAGCAAATCCATATCCCAGCATAGTTATTGGTTCGAGAACTGAGCCACTCGCGATGGTGAGCGTTAAAGTCTCCCATAATAACTAGTTCTGCTGTGGGATATTGCTCTAGAACTTTGTCAGTCGTCAAACTCAGGTGCGTGAAGAGTCGAGTTATGTCCGTGTCACCGCTATGAGACCTGTATGCCTATATGCATATATGCCGCCGTAATCTACGCGCACCCACAATATCGACATGTTCCTGTCTTCAAGGCTATGAAGGCGGCGACAGCAGATATCCTCCCGGACGAACATACATACACCGGCACGACTCATAAAATTGCGTTCGAGTTTGTAGCCGGGATAGTGAAGGTATGATGTGTCGGCCGGGCAGCATATCTGCGTCTCCGTTAGAAAAAGAATGGTCAGCTGCGCAGTTTCGAAATGGTGGTGGACTGCGTTAAGATTTGTGTGTATACCCCTGATGTTGCAAAAATCCACATTATATGTGGATGGAGTAGCCGCTGTACAAACTCTTTTCTTTTTCGTTCTCATGGCCATAATATATAAAAAAAGTTACTAAGACTAAGGATGAGGATTCACTGCACAGACAGCTTAGAGGACAAAAGGTGCGGTTCTAAAACTGCCGAAGCTCGCCACAGATGATACGGTTAATGGCACGGCGGGCGGAAGGGCCCCTGATCAGAGTATTCTTCCCCATTTCTCGTTTAGCTTAGATACAGTTGTTTTTAAGAAACTGTTATATTCAGTGACTAGGGCTCCATCGCATGAGATAATTAGTGGGGTGAGTGACGCTCTTAAGTCTTCAACTGCAAGATCATATTTTAAATGTTTTTCTCTACTACGACTTTGTGCTGTTTTTGCCAGGTGAGATTGCTGTAAGAAGAAGCGTCAGCATTTACTATGCGAACGTCAAAGAATGCTTTCCTTGCAGGTTCCCAAACACCATTTAATAAGTCACTTATCAATGCTGGTTGAATTGTTACGGCATGCAATATAGGTTCTATTGTACTAGGTCTCCAGGCTTATTCAGCTAATTTTTTGCAATCACCTCTATGTTTATGACCTTGTGTTATTAAATCACCTTTTTTGCACTAAATTGCGTGGTTAAGGTTAAAATCACTTTCTCCACATCTTTTGCAGGTTTAAGGGAGATTTAAAGGATCATAAGCATAACGTATGTCTAGTGCATCCTTAAATTGGGTAGCTGTAAGTTCTGTATAATTCGCAATAGTGGGGATAACCGTTAGTCATTGTAATTATTTCGTTTCAACGTTTCTTTGGATGTATTTTTGCATTTTATTTGGTAATTTAGACATTATTTTATTACTTTTTGTGATATCCCTTGATTGCCTGGCTTGTTTTTTTCTTTTTCATGGTATCAGCAGCATATATTTGATGGGCTAATAAATCTAGTTTCACCGTACCTGATAGCATGAGTTAGTATTTTGTTTGATTTTGAGGATTTCTCAAGTTTTTTATTGTCATTAATGCTAAGACTACCTAGTTTGTCTAGTGCGGAGAAAAGTTGATTTTCTAGTGATATTTTTCCCCTATCTAAGACAGATGGTGTTAATGTTGTCATAATGCTTTGTTTTAATGTAATAATTAATTCTTCTTCTATTTTACTCATTACTAGTCATTACAGTTTGTAGCTTAAAACTTTATGTGTCGGTCACTAAACCCGTTGCAAGCTTGGCCAAACACCCAAGAGCCAAGCTGACCTGACACTATACCGAAGATATCCCGGACATCAGCCTGTACGAGATTAGGATGGCCCTTAAACAGCTAAAAGACAACAAGGTGGACGAAATCACAGCTGAGCTTCTGAGAGCGGGTGAAACACCGGTACTCAAAGTCCTCCAGAAGCTCTTTAATTCCGTCCTGCTTGAAGGTACAACGTCAGAGGCATGGAGCAGAGGTGTAGTGGTGCTGTTCTTCAAGAAAAGTGTTAACACTTTGCTGAAGAACTACAGACCCATTACGCTTTTGAGCCATGTTTATAAGCTGTCTCCAAGGGCATGTTGATGACTTCTAGCCTTCCGAACAAGCCGGATTCAAAAAAGGCTAGAGTAACATAGACCACATCCATACGCTGCGGCAAGTTATACAAAAGACTGAGGAGTACAACTTGCCACTATGCTTAGCGTTTGTGGACTATGAGAAACCTTTGATTCGGCCATAACGTGGGCGGTGCATGAGTCTCTCCAGCGATGCCGTATTGACTATCGGTATATCGAAGTGCTGAAATGTTTGTACAATAACGCCACCATGTCGGTCTGAGTACAGGAGCAGAGTTCGAGGGCAATTCCATTACAAAGAGGTGTGAGACAGGGAGACGTCATTTCTCCGAAACTGTTTACTGCTGTATTGGAATATGCCTACAAATTTCTGGAGTGGAAAGGACTCGGAATGTCATCAATATCAATATCAACGGCGAGTACATCACTTTCTTTTGATTTTCGACGGTATTGTGGTCATGGCAGAATCAATGAAAGACCTTAGCACAATGCTCGAAGACCTCAATCGAGTTTTCCAACGGGTGGGCCTTAACATGAACATAGACAAGACGAAGATCATGTCAAATGTCAATGTCGGGAACTCGAGGCTCGAAGTTGTTAGGACAAACGGTCCAACTTCGGAACTTCGACCAACTCGGCTGGGCAGCGTTCGGGAAACTCCGCAACGTCTTTACGTCCAAAATACCATGGTGCCTCAAGACGAATGTCTATGATCAGTGTGTGTTACCAGTGATGACATATGTCACTGGAACGTGGCTTTTAACTATCGGTCTTATAAGTAAGCTCAAAGTCACACAAAAGCTATGGAGAGGGCTTTGCTCGGGGTATCTAAGAAATCGAATCAGAATTAAGAAGATCCATAGACGAACGAAAGTCACCGAAATAGCCCAGCGCATTAGCAATTTGAAGCGGCAGTGGGCAGGGCACATAGTACGTAGAACTGATGGTCGATGGGGCCGAAAGGTTCTCGAATGGAGGCCCGCTCACAAGATGGTTAGACGACATATCGAAGGCCGCAGCAAGTCGCTGGATGTAAGCCGCTTCCAACCGTTTTCTTTGAAAATCTATGGGAAAGGCATAGGCATAGCAGGCGGCTGAGATGATGATGATGACAAATTGTAGATATCTCTATTCGCATTGGAGTGATTTTGTAAAGACTGTATGTATTAGTTGTGGGTGTTTTTTACTTGCTTTTGATATAAGTTTAAAACAATGTGAGAGTACAAGTTTTACTCCAAGGTTTCCGACAATTGTCTTCGCTTTATCAATTATTTTTTAACTATAATGTAGCTTTTTGAAAGTTCTGGGTATTATCCGTATTTAGGCCCTTGTTCATCCAATTTTTCTAGCCAATTTATTTAGTTTACCAAAACAAGCTGTCATCAGCGTACCAATTTTGTATATATTTTTTAGAGTCCCAATCAAAACTGCATACATTAACATTGCTAAAGGGCCACCTTATGTAGTTCCTTCCTTGCCAAGTGCGAAATCTTTAGAGCCCGATAAACAAATGACTGCATAAACTCTGTATGTGTTGAATAAGAATTTTGTATAAAGGAGCCAGAAGATTCGTGCATTCTAAAGAGCGATTGAACGACTCAGTGTATTAAAGTCTTTTGTTGCATCAGCAAATAAATGTTTCACCGCTGTTAAGAACATAGAACCGAGCACTTTTTAATTTAAATGTTTATTTTTATATTAAATATTGCTGTTTTGCAAAAATAAAATAAAAAATCTATTTTGCCTACCTACTGTTTTTGAACAGCAAAACCATTGGAGGGTTGAAAAACATTTTTTATTTGTATATTGCAGGGCCGCTTTCCAAAACTTTTTTGATCTGTTGGCTGAGAACGGAGAGTGTTTGGTGACTGGCATGGCTAACTTACCCGTCTACGATATATGTCGGATACTGTCGAAGAATCATAAATGGAGTCGTTGGCTTACAACCGTTGAAGAGTACGTGTCACCTTACCATGAGTCTCAGGTAGACAATGCTTCTAAAACAAAACCTATGAGGAGAGAATATTATATAGTAGTAGAAAAACTCCCGTTTGCCTCCAACACGAGTAGACAGAGACGATACATTACCAGTCAGCTACTAGCTATCCTTCTTATAAAACATCTAGGTATAGACCGGTGTTTTCTTGTAGACCCATTAAATTGGACCTCGAGGAAAATTTATTTCTCGAAGTCCCACTGCATAATTTTCTTGTTTTATTTGCCACTAAGATGGCAAACAAGCTAGAGCAGCCTATGGACGCCTGCAACACCATGGGCGTCAATCGCGCCTTGCCCGATCCTTTAAAAATCTAATAACTCTTGAAGAACTTCATATTGTAGTTCTTTGAGAAAACCTTTTCGTGGGATGAAGATCCTCTGAAACCGCACTGTAAGTGACCATTTAGGTTCTAAGGTGTAAGGATGAATTCCCTGCTGATGGCGAGCGGTGCGATATTAGAAAGTGTGAGACTGTGTAGTCTAAATAAAATAACTTTTGTGTATATAAGTAGAATATTAGCATAGTGTCTCGTTTACTCACAAGACATACTTTTGGCTCTTAGTTCTTACACACACTTGAATACATTTGGGTGTGCCAAGATTTTATAGATGCACTATTTACTGTTCTATCTATGTAGTCTCATCCGGTTTTGATCGGTTTAAACCCAAAACTACTTACAGCTCCGAATAATAAAGCGACAGAACTTTATTAAATAAATTTTCTGTACGTTTGTATGTCTGTCAAGATTTTTTTTAGCATTGCCTAGGGTTGTTAAATCAAATTATTACTAAGGTCTGTTATCCTTTTATTTAATAGACCAGTCACTTAAAAATAAATAGGGGTCAACTTCGGGATCAGAGATAATAAGCTGGAAACTCATATACACGTTCATTTTGGCGTTCTAAAAGTCTTAACAAATCGCGTGCGTCGTTAGTTATTGAAGGTCATCATAATCAGTTTTTTGCGATTATCTCGGTTTCTCTGGCACCAATCAGCTTAGCCATAGCAAGCAAGGTCAACCGTGAAGGTTGGTTAATAAAGTAAAAAGTTATTAAAGCATTGTGCTAAATATTGTAAGGGCAATTTTTTTAAAGAATGTTAAAAGTTATCAGTATATTTATTCGAAGGTTTAAAGCTTTCAAAATTACGGTAGTATGATAGGGTTGGACCCATCTTACCACTGTATGTGGGTATGTATGGCCAGTGGCATGGTGAGTCCGCACGGAAAAATTCGATGCTGTTACATGTATCATGATCAAGGAAACTAAAACTGCCCTTTGAGTCTTCATACATTTTAATTATTGTTTTTGCAATATCCTTTTATAAACAATCATACTTTTTTTTAGGATGCAGCTAACGAAATCACGAATTTAATGGAAGAAACAGGATTTAGAAACGTTGAAGTGACTTGCAAACCGAAGTCGTACATATTTGAAAGTATAAAGGAACTGAAAGGTAAGCGTTTCTTGCTATAGCTACTCCAACTATGTTTGTGCAGCTATGTGTATCACATAGTAAATAATACTAGCATACAGAAATTACATATAGAAAAAGAGATATGGAAATTAGAATCCTAATATAGCTACGGTCTCCGTCGGTTTGTAGCTTAAGTTAGCCATAGCCATACCTATCCATAGTCATATTATGTTGGGAGTTTATTACACCTACATCTGGCAGTCTTGTGACATGCGTGACTTCCTCCCGCGAACGCTTGGGTTGTGGAATGAGCTCCCTGCCAGGGTTTTTTCTAAGGACTACAGTAAGGGTTCTTCAAGATAGAAGTTATTGGATTTTTCAAGGGTCGGCAACGCGTGAGTGATACCCCTGGTGTTACAAGCGTCCATAGGCTACGGTGACCGCTTACCATCAGCCGGACCATAAGCTTGTTTGCCACCTTAGTGGCATAAAAAATAAATAATTGCACATTACAGTTTACCTGTACACTTTAATCGCAGTACTGTTAAAATAATTTTGACCATTTACAATACTTGCCCCGGGTTTTTGTGTCTCTAAAGTTAGCCATCTTCCCTCAATACTACAAACCCATACGATAAAGTAATGTTTTTTATTGTTCTATGCTAGCCCGTAAATTTATTTAGGTCCCACATCTTGCAGCTGACTTCAGATCCTGTTTCAAATATGCTATGACACAGTTTGGTATTGCGAAATGCCACATACGAGAAACGATATATACTTGGAACAATACGTGCTATAAACGGGCACATAGGAATAACCAATCATATCTATCGATTGTATTTAACCCTACAGGTACCAGACATATTTTTCGGAATTTTTGAAATTAAATAAATCTGAACCGCTACTGAAAAAAATCATAAAAAAATAACACCCCTTAGCTTGATTCTGCAACCGCACTTTGGTTATGGATATATATCTTCTTCTACCACTTCTATCAAAAAAACGGTAGTGGTACAAGTTTTGTACTTATTTATTTTTCAGTTTGAAATTAGGACTTTTCATTTATGAGAAATGTAGTTGATAATGGTAAATAAATAGTTATATCTCAATTTCTAAACAGCTCAACAACAACTAGAATAAACAAAAAATCGATTTCAAGTACAGCTAAGAACAATAAACCCATCCCAGTTTATAAAAAATACCACTTGAAACTTGATACCGCACTCGAATCGGAGGTCTGGCGCCATTTTTAGGGTTTAGTAGCCAAATTCATCATGTCTGTCTGTCCGTCCGTATAATGTCACAGCCACTTTTTTCCGAAACTATAAGAACTATACTGTTGAAAAGAAGATGTATTCTGTGAACCGCATTAAGATTTTTACACAAAAATAGAAAAAAAAACAATAAATGTTGGGGGTTCCCCATACTCGATCATTCTCAGTAGATCCATCATGGATTTAGTGAGATATTTTTTCTCAGTAGATCTGTTTTCTAATAAACTGGATCCGATGAGAATTTTCATTGCCAATAGATGTATTTTAAAATTAATTAGATGTAATTATAATATATTGTCTCACTAGATAGAATGTTATTACAATTATAATTTAAAAACAAATTAGGTTAGAAAGAATATGTAACTATAGAAAATGATACCTAATTATTAAAGAAAATTATTATAGTTTGACAGATGTCATTATGAAATAAAGATCGTATGAGACGTATCATTTCTGTCAAGAAACTACTAGTCTACGATCAATAGTTACGGAGATATAGACCTTTCTAGTTTGACAGATGTCATTTGAAATAAAGATCTTGATGAGATCTATCATTTCTACTAGGGAAACTACTAGTCTACGATCAATAGTCACAGAGATATAGACCTTTCTAGTTTGACAGCTGTCATTTGAAATAAAGATCTTGATAAGATCTATAACTTTTGTAAAATAACTACACGTGTAAGATCAATAGTTTAATTTTTTTTAATATATAAAATAAAATAAAAAATATATTAAGAAAAACAGTATTTTTCTTGTCTTTTGCGGTTCAAACTATCTCCATATTAAATTCATCACAATTGGTCCAACCGTAAAATTTAACGAATTGATAGACAGACAGACACCGACACTTTCGAATTTATAATATTAGTATAAGTATGGATCCTCATTTTATAGAGTCCGTTAATTTTTAGTTTTGAATTAATAATATCTCTTATATGGGTACCTACAGACCATTCGCGAACTTCCTCCTTTTTTAAATTTGGTAAAAATAAGAATATGACAGGGGAAATACGAGTACCTGAAATAGTATTAGAAAGCAGTTCCGTTATCTCCTCAGCCTAGGGGACAACAAGCCTAGCCGACACCAAATTTTTTTTATCAGATCCACAAATGAATCTAGTGAGAAAGAAATTCCTTAGTAGACCCACACTTTCAAATCTGGTTCTGGTTAACGGATCTAGCGAGACAAATACTTCTCAGTAGATACACACTTTTAAAAATGGATCTATTGAGAAAATAATATCTCACTAGATCCATTATGGATCTGGACAATGGATCTAGTGAGAATGATCCCCCCTACTTAGAAATGAAAATCAAAAAATTTTTTCATCAAACCCATATTCGTAGGGTGTCTATGGATAGGTCTTCAAGAATAATATTGAGGTATCCAAAAATATTGTTTTTTTCTCAACTGAATAGCTTGCACGAGAGACACTTTCAAAGTGGTAAAATGTGTGTCCCCCCCCTGTAACTTATAAAATAAGAGAATGATAAAACTAAAAAAAATATATGATGTACATTACCATGTAAACTTCCACCGAATATTGGTTTGAACGAGATCTAGTAAGTTGTTTTCTTTTAATACGTCATAAATAAGCAGTTAGTGCATATGCTTCTCATAGTACGTTTATTGTAATTTTAAAATAAAAATACTATTACATTTCTTAGTTTACTAGTGTCAATTTATAACTTGCCTGCACAGAAAGTTCCTCTAGTGTTATTAAGTGAAGTTGTTTGAAAGTGAAAGATTTATTGTAGTTGGAAAGTATTTTTTACTGACATTATTAAAAACGAAAAACAGCCAGTACCCACATAACAAATAAATAGTTTTATGTTCATAACAACACAGTGACAGCGTCACTCAGTGGGGCATTGTGGAACTAACTAGATACACATCATAGCAAACAGGTATAGCCGATAGTAGGGCCATCTATCTTAAATCTATAGTGTTATTAAAAAATTTAGTACAGTCAAGACATGGCGAAATGTGGTGCGTGTTGTAAATATCTGACCATAACAGATGCCGCCAAGTGCAACAAATGTGCTGCTTACTATCATCGTGCGTGTGTTGCGCTGCCTACTACTGGGTCGGCGCCTGGACAGTGGTATTGCCCGGAATGCAAGAAAAATCTTCCGCGGGACAATAGACCAGAAACTCCTATCAAAGGAAGTATGATTGTGGAGCATTCTAAGGAGTCGAGTGTTGGGAAAGTTATGGCGGATGAAAAGATAAATACGAACGATTTGGATTTGAGTAAAGAGCTCCGCCTGTTCAGAGACGAGTTACGTATGGTGCGCGAAGAATTCAAAAATTTTCGCCATGAAATGAGCGATATTAAAAGTTCTTTGGTGCAGTACACACAGCGTTTAGATTCTCTTGACAGCAGGATAGATGAACTAGAGAAACGGGTTTCTGAAGGTTCAAGCTCAAATTTTAAGAAGCTAGAGTCTATGGTAGAGCAGCTTACGCGTGAAGTAAATGATCGAGACCAACAATTGCTGTCCAATGATATTGAGATTTCTAATCTTATGGAGAATAGTTCTGAGAACACAATTCATATAGTGACCGTCATAGCAACAAAGCTAGGCGTCAATCTTAGTGAATGTGATGTAGTGAGTGCGATGCGTGTTGGGGGGAGACATGTACGGTCCGATACTGCCGAGGGACCGACGGAGATGCGCCCCCGCCCGCTCGTGGTTCGCCTTACGCGCACCGCCATCAAGGACGAGCTGCTGCGCAACGCTCGCGTACGCCGTGGTGTAACTGCTGCCGATATCGGTCACTCTGTGGAAAAGCGTCCCTTTTATCTTAATGAACGCCTCACAAAAAAAAATAAGCAACTATTTTACAGAACACGTGAAGTGTGTCGGCGGTTTCAATGGAGATTTGCTTGGACCCGGCAGGGGCGAATATTGGTTCGACAGGAACATAAGTCTACAGCACATTACATTGGGAATGAACAGGACCTTGTTCGAGTTTTTGGCCCAACTGCGATTAATGAATGAAAAAGATCCATTAAATTTTTATAATGTTTTACTAACTATGGTTAGGTATATCTGCCTACAAATTTTACTTAAATATTTTTTAACAATAGTTTACCCTATCTTAAAATTTATATTTGGATTTAGTCAATATCAGGACTTTAATTTTAATAATACAAGGATTATTGGCTTAAAGATTATTAGCTTCATTAAAGTTACAGCAATTTGTTTAGAATTGTTACTTCAGTCTTTCTCTATAATAAAAGAAAAGGCTATCGTTAGATTTAAATTTGAAATTAGGCAATATCAGAATTTCTATCTTATTTATAATGGATCAGAATGTACTCTTAAGATAAGTTTTGTTACACATACCTCGTTGATAAACTACAGCTCAAAGATTTTTCAGATAGTTAGGTTGTACAAATACAAAAATGGCGAATAAAACCAAATATTTTAAAGTTGGACTGTTCAATGCAGGATCATTAAATACAGGTCATGATGAGTTCTTAATCGCGATGGAAAATCAGTCGTTTGAGGTATTATCAGTGAACGAGACTTGGATCAAAGAGGGAGAGGATCAGCGTGCTCCTGTTATACCTGGGTACCGATTTAGACATGTGCCTCGTCCTTGTTATATCCGAGGTGGGCGTGGAGGTGGGATAGGATTTTACATAAAAAATGGGATAAATGCGCGTACTATACATCATCCTGTCTCTGAGTTTGTTGAGCAGATGTGGATCAAATTAACGGTAAATACAGTAAAAATTATAATTGGTACTGCATATCGACCTCCCTGGTTAGATATTAATACTTTCTTGGATGCCATTACTATTTCAATCAATTCATGTTCAGCGGCAGATTATATAGTTCTTACAGGAGATTTTAATATTAATATAATAAATAAAGAGGATAACAAAACAAAACTATTAGTAGAATTTTTACAGTCTCTAAATCTAACACAGTGTATAAATGAATCAACACACTTTACTGACCACAGTGAAACACTTATTGATCTTGTGTGTACTGATGCTCCTTTTCGTCAATCTTGTGTTACTTATATACCTGATTTAGGTAACCATGCGATAGTATCTATTGAGCTTAATTTAAAAAAAGAAAAATTTACTCCTTATTGGGTTACTTTCAGACCATTAAAAGATATCCTTATTGATAATTTTAACAATGACCTTAACTCTATAGAATGGCGAAAGATCCAAAAATTTGATTGCATTAACAACATGGTAGAAATATTTTCAAATACAATATTACAATTGTTTGATCTTCATGCCCCGATAAAAACCATTCGTATTAAAGAACATTCTTCCCCATGGTTGACAGATACTGTAAGGCAAATGATTAAAATTAGAAATAATAGCTACAATCGTTATCGAGTTACAGGTTTAGAATCACATAAACAGTTTTATAAAAACATGAAAAAAGTTGTTACAGCAGCTATACATAGTGAAAAAAAAGCATATTATAAACATCATATCAATAATAATATAAACAATCCCAAACTCCTTTGGAAGAATCTTAAGTCAAACATTCTTAAGAAAAGTATTCATAATATCTCAATGTTTGAAATATGTAATGATCCTGACAGAGTCAATCAACATTTTTTAAAATTGCCTGGTATTGATACAGTTGACATTTCAACTCTCACATACTATGAATTTCAAAGATTTAGTTCAGAAACTTTCCATCTTTCTCCAGTAAATGAAGAAACAATTGTAACTATAATAAAAGGCTTAAGCACTAATGCGCAGGGAACTGACCAAATTTCCTTAGAAATGTTATTAATGACTATGCCTCAGACATTAAGTGTAATTACTAATATAGTGAATAAATCAATAACTACTTCAACATATCCTGATTTGTGGAAAATTGCAAAAGTGAAGCCCATTCCTAAAACAGCTCACCCAATCAATAGAAAAGACTTTCGTCCAATCAATATCTTGTCTACCATATCTAAAATCCTTGAAAAAATTGTTTCCCTACAAGTGCATGAATACCTTGAACAAAATAAAATACTTCCACACTTACAGTCCGGTTTTCGAAAAAATCACAGCACTTCGACAGCCTTAATAGATGTTGTTGATAATTTGTTATCTTCTCGGGACAAGGGTATGGGGTCTATATTGGCATTGTTAGATTTTTCCCGTGCTTTTGAAACTATAAATTTAGCTCTTCTTATGTCAAAATTGTCCTATTATGGATTTCACACGTCTGCATTGAGGTGGTTTGACAGTTATCTTGAGAACAGATATCAGTATGTTGAAATTGAAAAAGTAAATGGTAGCAAATTGTCTTCTTCCCAACAGCCAGTAAAACGAGGTGTACCCCAAGGCTCCATTCTTGGGCCACTTCTCTTCATAATTTACACTGCTGATATCACTTCTTGCATAGAGAATTGTTATTATCATCTTTATGCTGATGATGTTCAAATATATCTGCCATTTAATTCTGAGAACACTCTTACAGCTGTAAGAAAAATAAATGAGGATCTTAATAGAATTGCTCAGTGGTCACATAAGAACTGTCTTCTATTAAATCCTACAAAAACTAAATATATGTTGATAGGATCCAGCAAACAAGTTAAAAATATAGCAATGTATCAGCCTGTATTGTCAATTCATGATCAACCCATAGAGTGTGTATCAGAGGCAAAAAATCTAGGGCTTACAATTGATAATCAACTAAGGTTTGAATCACACATTTTAGAAGCAGTAAGAGGATGCTTCTATCGCCTTAAACTATTGTACAAAATACGAACTCATCTTAGTACAGAATTGAGAATAAGATTATGTGAATCATTAGTTCTCTCAAAATTAAATTATTGTGACACAGTTTACGGCTCCTGTTTACTATCACGGTCTGAGAGATTAATTCAACGTGTCCAAAATGCTTGTGCAAGATTTTGTTTCCAAATACCATCTCGTACACATGTAACACCATTTTTATTGAATGCTAAATTATTAAAAATGAAAGAGCGTAGAAAATTACATTTTGCAACATTGTTGTTTGGAGTCATAAAAACAGAGAAACCCTCTTACCTTTATGAGAAATTGTCATGGGCGCGTTACCAAAATAATTACGGAACTCGGGCAGCCGCATATCTCATAAATTGTCCTCGTCACCGAACTGCGGCATTTCGTGGCAGTTTCAAATTCGCTGCAAGCAAATGTTGGAATGATTTACCACCGCCATTTCGCTCCTTAAAAACCAAAACAACATTTATCAAGAAAATGAAACTTTATCTGCTAAATAATCAGTCTTTTTAGGTACTATTTTTCTTTTTCTTTGTTATCCTATGTCATTCAAAACAAATATTAGTACATAGAGTAGAGATAGAGTATTGTATTGTAGCTTTTAAATTATATGATATTAAGAAACTAATAAATCTAAAAGATTAGCAGTTCAATCCGACACTTACCTATATTTTCACTCAGTTTCTAATAATTATGCCCATTTGCATAGAATATATGTTACGATGATATATGTTATCACTTAAATTATTATCACCTGTTGGTAATCAGCATGTTAAGGATATATCACAAAATCAACAAGTTGAAGGATATAACCATTAACCACCATTTGTATCATAGATAATATATAATTATTTATTTTTTTTTGTCTATTTTAATATAGGCTCCTTTAAAGAGGCAAAAGTCTAAGTGTGTACAACCTCTTTTGCCTTTATCGTTTTCTTCTCTTCTCTTTCTCTTTAAATTAGTGATTTTGTAAATATTTTATTTTTGTTATTTTTTATTTAGGTAGGCAATTTAAATATATATAGGATAGTATAGTAATTAAATATTTATAGGTGCTATTGTTTTGTCATTCACTAATGTCCGTGAAGTGATGCAGTAAGGGCTCCCACTGAAAATCAGTATTGTACCTACACGGGTACATATCATGCTGAGGGGGAGGCCCATTTAGCTCATGCACTCTTTTTTGGTACATAATTTTTTTTTTTATTTTTTTGTTTTAATATTTGTATGTGTGTGTTTGCTAAATAAAAAATTTTGTTTTGTTTGTTTGTTTTTTATAAATCGTAAACCGCAATTTACCTTTCATTCAATCAACTCAAATATAAAAAAAAACATTAATTTTTATAGATAATGGTACGGAACCCTTCGTGCGCTAGTCCGACTCGCACTTGGCCGATTTTTTTTTTTTGTTTGCAAAGTTTGCAAACCATGAGCTCAGATGACCGATAAATCAAGAAAATTTATTTGAAACTTTTGTACAGATATCCTTCAGTACAGATATCTATCAAATTCAAGTAATATTTGAATTTGATAAAAAGATATCTGTACAAAAGTTTTATGAATTACAAACATTGCTTAGTAAAAAATAAATAAAGTGTAGGTGGGGCAGATTTATTCATTTACATAATGATACGTACAGAGTACCTACTGTAGACGTGCCCCATGCCCACCCGTTTAAAATAGGTTCTTCGACTAAAATTGTTGAACAGCTTGTATAAAGCGGTAGAAGACGCGTGTCTGGAGATTCTATAATTACCCCAGTCCTCATCCTATGAGTAATATAAGTAGGTCGGTACAAAAGCGAAACTGTGGTGGTTATTCCTTTACGGGGCAACTCGGCATTTAATTGACGTAATTTTGGCACGATGATAGCTGGAAAGACGGGTAGAGAAATAAGATAATGTTTATCCTGTTAAATAGTTTTGATGGAAATTGATTTTTTGCGGTTGATACTGCGGATCACTATTCCCACATGAAGGAATATGTATAGGTGTGGCCTAAATTTGCCACAAGGATAGTTGGGAGGACGGTAAAGGCATATTACACTTTTTAGCCCGATTAAGAGTTACGGGATATATGCTCTAAAATATAGCTTTTGCGGTTCACTATCTCTCTTCACTATGCAATAGAGCAAGGATGCTGGTAGAACGGAGAATAACACAGGAATTTTTGTTCTCGATTTTTTTTCAAATGAAATCGCGGGAAACAGCTTTTTAAATAGTACTAACGCTGTATATAGAATAAAAGGGGATCACAACGGTTTTTTTACAGATATGATGAGAGCTGTCAGCAGTTTTCCTATACCGCCGGATCTTTACCCCGAGTACTTGGAGGATTTTGTGGAAGTGATACAGGATACCAAGCTAATGGATATCGTTACTTACAGAAATGGCAAACCGGATAAAATAAAAATCACGTATAATGTCATAACTGCATATGGCTGTAAATAACATATATCTATATTAGTATAAAGTATTCTTTTGCTGCAAATACATAGCCTCGTCCAGATATGTATCAAATGCCCGATTCGATCGCCGACGTGATCATCGCCTCGTATCAAGCTCCGGATCCTAGTTGTGGACGATTTGGTTTTATGCGTGTCATTCTCGATTTCATCTGTATTTTCTTTGATGAGCGGACTTAACCCGACTCGAGATGGAACGGTGGCATATAAAGACCTCATATCATCACCCACAAACCTATGCCATTATGATAGGGGAGTGTCCATATTTTTAGTATGTAAAACTTAAAATATTGATTTTATGATTAAAAATTTTACTTTATTTTCCTATATACTATATATCCTATTGACTATCCGAAATAAGGGTAAAATAAATTTTTAAATCAACACCTAAAAGTAATCTCAAACAAATTCACATCAATTTGACTCAAAAATTATAAATACAGTATATGATCATCGTAAATAAAATATTAAACTAACCATGAACTGACCACATTCTTTCCAGTTGTATTCAAAGTCGACATGTTGGATATTTTTAAACTTTCTCCTTCATCACAGGCGCATTCAATACACCCGTCGACAACAGTAAATAAATATGGCTGTCAATGCCCAATGTCAAGGCTCTTCTACTGACACTGGATAAAAGCGTATTCTGGTGACCGGTACAGATATTATCACGCTATCCGATGTTAGGGACTATTCGCAATATTGAAACATTCCTCTAAACGTGTCGGCGATACAGATACGTTTGATGATACATATCTGCACATTTTTTTTCTGTTTATCATATTTAGAGTGACTTTATAAGTTAAGTGCTGACATTTTGCTCTTAAAGTAGTAATTAAATTAAACATTTAAGATTATAATTACAAAATATAACTATATACATATATATAAAATGTTAAATTGATACAAATAAAGCGTTTTGTTTTCAGTAAAGAAGTTTTAATGTAGAAAGAAGTATAAAAATCCATCCAACCAAACTATCTACCAAATTTTAACTTAAGCAAGACATTCTTTGATTACGTAGCCAATCTTATTACAGACTGATTGCTCTGAGCTTACATCTTCTACATCTTCTTGTGTCCAATCATATCCACACTGAAAGCACAAATGGGTATTATTAGGTTCATCTTAAATTTCCTAGAGTAAAATAGTTAGTTATTTACCAACTAGTAGTAATTTTGTTTGATCTGTCCCTACTGAAATAGCAAAGTTTGTAGAGGCAGAAGCCCCCTAAGCCTTTTTTATTTTATTTACTTTATACAATTGAAAATTGGTTCGGAAAATTCAAAAATGCGCGCCACATTAGATCCGCCATCTTTAATTCTTGAACACTGATAAAAGTTTGAATTAAGCAACCTAGAAAACTTGTATTTTAACCGAAACAGAGTTATTATAAATAATCAAAGTCATAATTGACCAGCCATTTTAAATTTCTCTCTTTTTTCGAAATTCAACAAAACTTAGAATTATAGAAATAAAAGATTTAAAGAAGAGAATATATTGGATCTGCCATCTTGAATTTTTAAAAACTGATAAAATTATGGTAACTTATTTTCGATTTCAAATTGTCAGCATACAATATCACCCTTTTCGTAGTTACCCTTGTCTACGTCATCCATCACTAACTAAGCTATCACTAGATCTAGACATCAAGGTTTACCAACCCCGGTTGCCATGTCGTGGTAGTATTGTCTACGCACTCTGGGGATAGCGTGCTTCGCTAACAACGCCCATGCTTCGCCCAACCATCGATCCCATTTGAGCGCTTGAGCTGCGCACGCGACAGCGCACTCCAGCGGCCCTGTCTGACTGGGGGTTGCACCATTCTCTTCTTGACCATTTGTACTAACCTGTGTGATCCAGTGTAAAATTCTAAAGATTAAAGTGCCCTGACTGCCGAAGCAATATGACTTATCATGAAAAAACTATTCCAGTGAGAATTATCAATCGAGATGAAAAGTATTATATAACGAAGTGATTAGATTTTTAAAGGATCAGCAATGGAGTAATGCCCTTGGTATTTTAAGCGTCTATCTATATGCTATTGTAAACGCTCAACATCGGGCAAGCCGTATGTTATCTTCCGCAGCTTAGTAGTATAAAAAAATCTTTCAGCCCTTGCTGTGCCAAAAATTAGGTCACTTCGTAGACTAGATCCATTTCTACGAATAATAACCGTTCCCCGCGGTTTCACCTGCAGTATAATCTACTTCCGTGGGAACTTAAATTACAGATAAATTAACATTTAACTATACTTTTAGCAAAAAACAGTTAAATAGAATTCTCCGTTGCGACTTTAGAGGCATAAGAAACAAACAAAAGATCAAACAGATATTCGCACTTATGTGTAAATATTGAGAGTTGAGAGTTACTTATATATAATCCATAGTAATATTATAAATGCGAAAGTAACTCTGTCTGTCTGTTTATCTGTAACCTCTTCACAGTTAAATCATTATATGGATTAAGATGAAATTTGGTATGAAGACAGTCTGAGGCCCGGGGAAGGGCATAGGCTACTTGAAAACGTTAAGTTTGTGTCGGTTTTTTTCTACGTATAATTCTTCTGTATATCTGTTTGTCATCTAGCTCCTCCTAAACGGCAGGAATGATTTAGGTAAATTTTTATCTGAATATTTCAATGAGTTCCTGGATGGTTTGAAAATACAATTGGACCCGGTAGATGGCGCTGCAGTCGGTGTATCACTGATCTTCTCCTTAACAGCAGAGATGATTTTAATGATAATTTTTGCTTACGATCGAGTGGGCCCCTGCATAGTTTTACAACACAATTAGACCCGGTAGGTGGCGCTGCAGTCGGTGTGTCGTTGATCTTCACCAAAACAGCAGGGACAATTTGAATGAATTTTTTTGTGTACGTCCGAGTGGGTCTCTGCAAGGTTTGAATTTACAAATGGATCTGGTAGGTGGCACTGCAGTCGGTGTGTCATTGATCTTCGCCTAAACGGCAGGGAAGATTTTAATGATATTTTATTGTGTACATTTGAGTAGGTCCCTGCATGTTTTGAAAGCACAGTTGGACCCGGTAGGTGGCGCTGCAGTCGTTTCTCTCTGATTTCCGAAGCGGCAGGGATGATTTTGATGTCATTTTTTGTGTACGTTCGAGTGGGTCCCTAAATGTTTTGATAACACAGTTGGACCCAGTAGGTGGCGGTGCAGTTGGGTGTGTCACTGTCACTGCTCTTCTCCTAAAAGACAGGGAAGATTTTAATTTTTTTTGTGTACGTTCGAGTGCTGCCCTGCAACGTTTGAATTCACAAATAGACCCAGTAGGTGGCGCTGCAGTCGATGTGTCACTGGTCTTCTCCTAAACGGCAATGATTGAATGTACGACAATGATTTCAACAGTCGCTGCATTGAATGCGATTCCCTTATTATCACATACCACAACTTCAATCATTGTGCCTTTGTGGCTTGGAAACGACACATTACATAAAACTAGGGTTGCCATCTCTAAAATCTGACAACTAGGGCAAGAAGCGTGAAAACCACAGACTTTCGAAAATAGGGTTCACATGTCAACGGTTTCTTTCCTAAAGTTACTCAGAAAAAATATTAACCTAAATTTAGTCTTCTTAAACGCTTTAAGATACTGTTAGTTGTCTTAATACATTTTTTTTTCTATTGCCAAAACGAAATGTTATTAAAGTTTTTAGGAATTTTTAAATCCGGACTAAAAAAAAAAACCCGCCCGGACGCTCCCCAGGCGCCCTCTAAACTAGGAAAAATCTGAAGAAACCCGTACGGATCGAACCCTACATAGAACGTTAAAACGCATCGAAAGGGCTAGCTTAAAACCAAAAAGATTTAAAGGACGACTTCCCGCCAATACTTTCACCAAAGAAGATTTGGAAGAAAATGAAGAATTAAATAATTAATACCGGTCATAGTAAACAGTGAGATGACTTAACTGTAGATTAGTTAGAAGTAATTATGGAATCGCAAACTTTAAAAACTGTAAATTGTTAATTTAAAATATAATATTTCATGTAGCGCTGCTTTTCAGGACAGGACACCGTCTGCGGACAGGACACCATCTGCTGGATATCCACACTTATATTATAAATACGAAAGTAACTCTGTCTGTCCGTCCGTCCTTTGGTCTGTCTGTCTGTTACCTCTTTACGCTTAAACCGCAGTACCAATTACGATGAAATTTGCCATGTATATAGTTTCAGTCCTGTGAAAGGATGTAGGCTAATTGATAATGTCAAGCGTGAAAGGGTTTTTTTTTATTAATTAAGGAGATGTCGTCGAAATCTTACACCGATAATCGAATTTAGGGCGGCTGGAACAGCGGGCAAATTTCGCATGGAGATATTTTGAGCCCTGGGAAAGAACATAGTCTACTTGAAAACGTCAAGTGTGAGTCAATTTTTTTCTATAATATTTAATTAATAATTTCTGTATTAAAATGAAATCCCACACCGAATTTAGGGCGGGTGAAACCGCGGGCAACAGCTAGTTTGTTATAAATGATTTGTAGAACCTTAATCCAGTCGTAAGCGAGTGCCATCCAGGCGTATGCGCTAGGTCGCCAGTGGAGCAAGTCCACTAGAACAGAGCGAGCACGCGCTGCGTTCAGACTTGGGAGGGATAGAAGAGTGCTGGAAACAAATATTTATATTTAACAATTAGTATATTTAATAGATATGTATGAACACGTACATTATTTTGAACCAAAATTATCTTGTTTAGGGTTCCGTACCCAACTGTCCGTCCGTCCGTCTGTCACCAGGCTGTATCTCATGAACGGTGATAGTTAGACAATTTATACAGAAGATGTATTTCTGTTGCCGCTATAACAAAAAATACTAAAAAACAGAATAAAATAAACACTTAAGGGGGCTCCCATACAGCAAACGTGATTTTTTTGGCGTTTTTATAGATAATGGTACGAAACCCTTCGTGCGCGAGTCCGACTCGCACTTAGTCGGTTTTTTATATCTAAACAACACACGAGACGCAACGAACTATCTCTGCTCTCGCAATAAAATGGCAGCTAGCTGCTAGCAGGCGTGTCACACGAGACACGAGTGAGCCGAGGCGTGACACACGAGTGAGCCGAAGCAATATTTCAGGCAAGATTTTAAGGCTGCACCCTTCTTTAATGTTCAGTTTTCTGCTTGATTTTGAAATCGATTCCACTATCCTATTGCAAATTATAGACTGGAAAAAATAACGTGGCTTTCTGCGTTCCTGAACTAGCAAATTATTGTATTTGTTTTAAAATATCTGTTAAAACATCGCTTCAAAAAATAACGGCCGAACCTCTAGTTTTTCTATTTTTAATTCATAACTCATTATCAACTAGTAGCGGGAACATTATGTATTTCATGAAATGTTAAGTAACTAACAAAGCTAGGAAATTACTGTAATAGAATTTTTATATCTTATGTGATGTAAATGTCAATGAATATTTTCCACTTTTTACGCCAAGCTTTACTATCCTATCTATAATACATTACCCATTAGCCACTGATAAATAAGTTTTATTTGAGATACACATTGTCGATTTCAGCTTAACGCCCATAAACCAAATAAATATGCGCGTTGGAGTCCCGCTTAAACCGGTTGGATATCTGGCGAACTTACTCAGCGGATTTTACACCTTTTTTGACACTTTGTCGAAAAAGATGTACTTAGGTAACTTGTCAACAAAAAAGAGCTTTTTCGAAAAATCATTTATCTTTTTTTAAAAAGCTATTTGTGTGCTGAAAATGACATTTTTATTTATAAGAAATTGTTGACAAAACTAAAATAATCCAATAACAATTATTATATAAATGCATGAAATTAAAACAAAAATGGTATGTTTCGGTATTTAGGCCAAAGTTATAATATTTTTAACTATATTGAAATTGTGAATACATGAGACGTACCATATATCTATTTGGGTAAGGTTTGAAAACTAATATTGATATTGTGAACTAATATTGATATCATACTTTGTCAATTAAAATTGCTACGTTAATTGTATTTTCAAGAACAAGGTGGTTTAATATACATGTCGCAGCTATCTGATTATATTAGCCAGTTGATTGGACGCCTATAGTCTGGTCAACATGTACCTTTTTGGGTGAAATTTTTGTATAGTCTCCGAAAATTACGATCAAGGTGTCATTCGATTCGGAATATTATGTAGAAAGTTTAAGAAAAAGTTCCAAAAGGGGCCGATGAAAATTGCAAAAGTTATAAACAATTTAAAAAAAAAAAAAGTAGGGGTTTGGTTTTTTTTGAATATCTCGAAAACTATCAAAGATATTCGAAATTTGAAAAAAAAATGAAAAGAGGAGGAAATTTCCTAAAAAAAAGTCCTGCCTCCCGGAACTGTATCTTTAATATCTATAATTTTTACGGAGCCCTAAAAATAGCGCTAAAAGCGGGTAGTCTGGCTTCCGCTCGCGATTTGTCATTCGGACACGGTAACAATAAAAATCATTTTAACATATTAAATATGAATATTAAGGAATAAAAAAATTTAGTACTATTGGGATATATAAATGAACAATAATCCGTAGGCGAAAAATTTTTATCCCCATTTTTCCATTAGTTATGCATTAGTTAATTAACTACTTTTTCTGAATAGAATGTTAACAGAAAAAACCTGATTATTATTAAACTACAACCCTAGGATTTTTTCCACTTCGTGGAGTTATTTTGAAAAGGCATTAAAATAGATCCCCGTTGGAAAAATTTAAAAATGTTAATTTTCCACTTTTTTATTAACAATCGAAAACATTAAAAAATTAAAAACTGCATAAAAGTTATTAAAAATTTTATGATTTCTAACGGTTAAAAGTTACATGAAAATTTTTTTATTAATTTTTTACCGCGATTGTTTAAATAATTGTTATATACAAATGCATTGTTTATAAGATAATCAACAAATTTTTTTTCCTAATCTACTTGTCGATATAAATTATGATTTTTAAGAAAAAAATTATTCCTTAAAAAAAATTATTTATTGCTATAAAATGCATTTCTTGATTAACATTTGTTTTTTACCCCTAAATATAAATATTAAGGAACCATTTTTTCTATAAAAATCATAAATTCTATTGTTCTTAAATATTTTGGAAAAAAAAATTTTTTTTTTTCATTTTTTATTTGTTTATTTAATAAACAATTTGTTATAAACAAATGGATTTTCTTACTTTATTTTTTTTAATTCGTAATTTAATTATAAAAACAGCTATGTATTATTTTTTATGAAAAAAATTTTTTATCTATTTTTTATATAACTTTTAATATTTTTATGTCCTAAAATTTGCCTTTTTATCTCGCTCTTTTTCTTTTATAATTGGTATAACTTTTAAACTATTATATATACGACAATTATACTTCAAGTCGTTTTTATTCACTATAAATTAATGAACAATTTAAGCTTTTAACTTCAGCTCTAGCTCTATTATTTATGTTAATTATTGACAATTGTTTATAAAAAATAAACCGAAAAAATTCTAAAGTAATTTTAAGAATCCTAGTATGGAAAGATTGATAAAAGAACACTCGTTAAAATGTAATTTACATAATGGAAAAGTTTTAAAATTTTTCGGGAAAAGTCTATGCAAATACGATTGTAATCAATTTTTAATGACAGCAAATTAGTAAAATGCAAGTCATTTAACCACGTTTTGGAATAGAAAAACAAGAAAAAATTTTTTTCGGTTTATTTCTTATAAACAATTGTCAATAATTAACATAAATAATAGAGCTAGAGCTGAAGTTAAAAGCTTAAATTGTTCATTAATTTATAGTGAATAAAAACGACTTGAAGTATAATTGTCGTATATATAATAGTTTAAAAGTTATACCAATTATAAAAGAAAAAGAGCGAGATAAAAAGGCAAATTTAAGACATAAAAATATTAACAGTTATATAAAAAATAGATAAAAAAATTTTTTCATAAAAAATAATACATAGCTGTTTTTATAATTAAATTACGAATTATAAAAAAAATATAGTAAGAAAATCCATTTGTTTATAACAAATTGTTTATTAAATAAAAAAATAAAAAATGAAAAAAAAATTTTTTTTTTCCAAAATATTTAAGAACAATAGAAGAATTTATGATTTTTAGAGAAAAAATGGTTCCTTAATATTTATATTTAGTGGTAAAAAACAATTGTTAATTAAGAAATGCATTTTATAGCAATAAATAATTTTTTTTAAGGAATAATTTTTTTTATAAAAACATAATTTATATCGACAAGTAGATTAGGAAAAGAAATTTGTTGATTATCTTATAAACAATGCATTTGTTTATAACAATTATTTAAACATTTGCGGTAAAAAATTAAAAAAAAAATTTTCATGTAACTTTTAACCGTTAGAAATCATAAAATTTGAAATATTTGCCGTTAGGTTGATTTCAAACAATTCCTGAGAACATAGCAAAGCCCACTATATGGGCAGTAGAACACACACAGGGTGAAAAAGTCCAAAGTCTTTCCTCAGACTTAAGTGTTGGATATGGCTTGTGAGTTTGGGATTGTCATCAATTCTCTCAGCTCGTTGTTGAATCAAGTCAAAAAGAACAAGCTGCCATCCGGATGTATTCACCGTTACATTTTAATCATTTTAATGCCGTGGATGGGTGGTTCACTTTGCAAAGTACTATTCATCAACAACTTAATCTGGGTTATATCTCTTAAAATAAAAAAGATAGGAAGTGATACTGTAATATCCGCAAAGTGCGTGAAAACAGTAGTAGCGGCACGAGTTAGTTACCTACGTATGCCTACGTCGTACAGGTCATTGACTCGCTTAGCTGGTGTCAATTTGTTTGTTTAAAGAAATTCAATGATAGCACATTTTCCTTCATACATTGCCAATCAAATAAGATGTAGGGGCGGTAATTAGTCTAGCATTGGTTAATTTATCGAAGTCCAGGTGGACTGCGCTACGCGTCATTATTGAAATGAGTCATGTGTTATAATAGGGTCGGTCTCTTTAAATATTGACCAACCTACTAATCGTTCGCGTCATTTTGTCACTAACTTTTATGCAGTTTTTAATTTTTTAATGTTTTCGATTGTTAATAAAAAAGTGGAAAATTAACATTTTTAAATTTTTCCAACGGGGATCTATTTTAATGCCTTTTCAAAATAACTCCACGAAGGGAAAAAAATCCTAGGGTTGTAGTTTAATAATAATCAGGTTTCTTCTGTTAACATTCTATTCAGAAAAAGTAGTTAATTAACTAATGCATAACTAATGGAAAAATGGGGATAAAAATTTTTTACGGATTATTGTTCATTTATATATTCCAATAGTACTAAAATTTTTTTATTCCTTAATATTCATATTTAATATGTTAAAATGATTTTTATTGTTACCGTGTCCGAATGACAAATCGCGAGCGGAAGCCAGACTACCCGCTTTTAGCGCTATTTTCAGGGCTCCGTAAAAATTATAAATATTAAAGATACAGTTCCGGGAGGCAGGACTTTTTTTTAGGAAATTTCCTCTTCTTTTCAGATCTTTTTTCAAATTTCGAATATCTTTGATAGTTTTCGAGATATTCAAAAAAAACCAAACCCCTACTTTTTTTTTTTTTAAATTGTTTATAACTTTTGCAATTTTCATCGGCCCCTTTTGGACCTTTTTCTTAAACTTTCTACATAATATATTCAATCGAATGACACCTTGATCGTAATTTTCGGAGACTATACAAAAATTTCACCCAAAAAGGTACATGTTGACCAGACTACTAGGCAGATTGTTAAGTATGGACAAGAAAGGACCAGAAATCGCAATGTATAAGTCATGCATGTTAGGTTAGATTTAGTTTAAATTCGGAGCAAGCAAAGTGAGCGGAGCGTTCCAGTCAAGTTTTATTTAATAATCTGTTCAGTTATATGATAATATTCCATACTTAACGATCTGCCTAGGCGTCCAATTAACTGGCAAATTTAACCAGATTGCTGCGATATACCTATAAGGTCCGCCACAATAACCCGCCTTCTCGTAAGACATCATCGCTGCTTCAATGTTATCCATTTTGTGAAGGCATTCTGCTTCTAGGGATCGTAAATAGCTAACCTAGAACAATTAAGCATAATTAATTAGAAATGAGTATGCAATGCTCGCTCGGCTTGACTGGTCAAAAAAAAATATTATGTCAAACTTTGTTACCATAATTTACATTATATGTCGGTGAACCAAACGCGAATAAACTGGATCTAAGCTAATGGTTTGTTTATTTATTTTATAAGTAGGTATAAGACTTCTTAAAACAATATCTAGACAAATGTCTTAGTACCCATGTCGCAGCTATCTTGTTTAATTAGCCAGTTAATTGGGTGCCTAGGCAGTTCGTTAAGTATGGAAAAGAAATTACCATATAACTGAATACATTATTGTATGAAACTTGACTGGAATGTACGCTCGCTCCGCATCTACGTTAACACAAGGGAAATTGAAACTTACCCAACATACATGACTTATACAGTGCTATTTCTGTTCCTTTCTTTACCATACTTAACGATCTGCCTAGGCATCCAATTAACTGGCTAATTTAAACAGATAGCTGCGATATCCATATATACAACTGCTTTCGAAATATTAAAATAATGATATACAGGCTGTGACAGAATAGGGGTACTATTCGACATAACCGAAAAGCCTTTAATATATGTTAATATTTAGAAAAGGATTTAACAGAGTTTTCAACAAACTTTTGGGGAACTTGAACTGCCTGCTTAGGACCCCTATTTGTTACACCCGGTATATACCAATTAAAAATGAAACGTAGTTTTCATACTTCACCGAACTGTTCAATAGCCTTTTCGACATGGCAAAGAGTGTCAGCCAAGGAACCCTTGAGTCGACAGCAAAGCGCCACCAGGTGGTAATAGGCGGCGGTCTCGTTAGATTCCATCAGCGACCTCGCCAGGCATGCTTCTGCCAACTATAACAGTTACTTTACCTCCTAAAGTGCTCTCTGACTTTAAGAAAAACATTTAGGTATTTTTGTACAGAGTTGCACGCTGCTGTAGAGAAAATTAGGTGAGGCCGACGTTCAGTCATATGTACCAAATAAATATAGGTATGTGGTTCAGAACTGAGTCTGTGGACTGATATGGTGATAATAATAACCGTGTTCTGTGGTGAGAAGGTACGAGTATTGTATACACGCGCGCGTCTCTTCTCATACTTATAATTCGCGCCACGTAAGTTGAACTAAAATGGCGGCCGTCTGCGCAGGTACAGTACGGAGAAATTAACTAACAAACCAAAAATGTGTTACTGTTATATACATTGCTCGTTTTAATCTTTTTGATGAAAGTAAATATTTTGAGGAGAGCTGTACATCTCAAAAAGACTTATGTGAAGACAGAAGAGCGCAATTCGCAATGGGCCCTCGTGGAGCAGGGACGTATTAAGGCTGGTAACTTTGAGCTGGTAAGGAATGAGCTGGTAAGGAATGAGCTGGAATCTTTACTTTTGGCAATAATAAATCTATCACCTTTTTTCATGTTTTTATGCCTTAAGTTACTTATAAGCAATAAAACTTGCAAAAGTTTTAATTGAACCTACCTTTACAAACTTTGTGTTTTTATTCAATTGATGTACGCAAAAAATAAATACATACGCAACACTCGGTGCGAGTTGCTTGTGTTTGCAATCCTTCAATTTATTTTTAAAAAAAATTACCTTCTAAGATTAATATCTTTTCATGTACAAGAGACTTAACAAGAAAAGAAAAATAAACTAACGGAAGTAGCTCTTATCCTGAGCAAAAGATCAGCCGCATCATAGTATTGGTTCATGCCAGGAAGCACTGGAGTGTTATCCCACCAATCACCCAGCTCTCGCTCCCAAGACCGAGGAAATCGAGTTTGTTCTAGTGATAGGTCCTGTTGGAGCTTGTTTCTGTCAACAAGCAGCTTTATTGTTTAGTGGACCAACGATATGGTGATTGCTAATACCATACTGACATGGCATTGTCTAGCACAGTCTTCCACAATCTTTAAACTTATCTAAAAATCTAAGTCTAAAAGAAACCGGTAAGCTACGACTGCTATATTATATGAAAGCACGCGCACCGCCCTATTATTTATCAGCCGATAGATAGTTCATACAAAATCGGGACACTAAGCTATCGGCCGATTAAATAATACCACGGTTGGCCCAGGCTAATTTATTTTTATCATATTTCCACTAGATATTTTTTTTAGGTTAATTTAGTCTATGAGTGTGTTCGTTTTGGGATAAAAAGTAACACATTTCTGACTTTTCACACTTTTGATAACGCCAATTTTGCCACCGACACCTATCGGTCGTGAAGCTTTAAAATGTTACTAAAATAATTTATCGTTGCAAAACGAACGGTTGACGTAGATACACTTCGATAATAAAACACAGATGCCATACACACTGAATATGTATAGTTAGTTTGACATACTATCACTAAATCTAAATAACTGTCTAACTGTCTAAAGTTTCATTTTTCGGTGGCAAAACAGTAGTGACAAACATAACAAAAATATCGTAAACGAACACTTGAAAGTTTACAACAGATGATATTAAATTTTTTTAGTTTATCATTGGCTGAAAACACGGATTAAATGACGTTTTTTAAAAATGAAACCTAGACATTTATCGCCCCCGAAACCTTAAACTACTAAATTTCATGAAAATCGTTGGAGCCGTCTCCGAGATTCAGATTATATGTATACAAGAATTGCTTGTTTAAATGTATTAGACATACTGATACCTACTTTTTATGTAAATATACATATTATACATAGAAAACACCCAGTCTCAAACAAGACAAAGACAAATTGTTCATCACATAATGTTGGTCTTATGCGGGGATCGAACCCACGCCCTTGGAGGTCAAGGTCTTAGCAGTGTTGGTGATGATACTGTAACAGGCCTAGTGTGGGCGGGTGCACTTTGTGCTCAGAGCATAGACCGTTGACGGCACCGTGGTTCATTTTGTGAAAGTAATTCTTTTGTACTTCAGTACTATTATTCTGTCACTGTATCATTGTCTTACTTTTGAATTAAATCCAGAATCTCATCAGCTACGTAGAACAGCTCTCGTTCTCGATAGTATACACTTACTACCAGCAAGCCGGGCGTCCAAAATGGATGAAGAGCCAAGATGGCGCTGAAAAATGCATCTGCCGCGGCTGCGTTTTCTTTATAAATCATGCAGCCTTTTGAAAGAAGACTGCAAATTATAAATATTTTGTGTAAGCGTCATCAAACGGGAATAATCCTGCCATGTTCGACATGACGGACTCTATCAGTGGTTGGAGCAGATCCACAGTCTTAAAATTGATTAGTGCTATAGGAACTATAAGTATAACAAACTCCATATGGTACTAAGGCAGAGGGCGTCCATGTTTTCATTACATTCAAGTTCAACCTTCTTGGAACTCTTGGATTGCAGCATTACCTACCGGGTTTAATTGAGAATCTAAAGCTAAATCAAAATTGAGTACAGAAGAATTATATATAAAAGATGGAGTAAGAAAAAAACTCGAGGCGGCATAATCAAATGCTATCACATTATAAGTAAGCAATGTCTGGGATGTTCTGGCTTAGTTGTGATTAAAGACGAGGTATCAACTGCAATCAGGGCTAGAAAACTCATGTGGCTTGTCCAGTAAATTTTACTGTATTGTTTAACTATTTCGTTTATTCTAAATTATATGAAGATGCAAATATTTTATCAGTGAGAATTATATATACTACAAATAAGTTTAAAAATTCACAATAGACCCTTTATAATATAAAAAAAAACGAAACAAACGCACAGTAATAAAAACGAATACAGCGAGAACAGCCTTTGCATCGCAACAATTTTCCTCGCAAGCCATCAATTTATACAATAAAATAAACAGGACTCTCAATATATATACCATGATTTGAACACACACACACACACACGAACACACACAAACATACACATACACACACACACACATACACATGCATACCTGACCGTTATCTTGTTTGCCAAGTTAGTTATAAGTTATAAAAAAATGGAGGGGCAGTTAACAGAGTGTGCTATAAGACTGCGTGGGGTGCAGACTTACTTCAGTGGATGTCTGGGATTAAGACAAATAGCTTCATTGATACAAACTTCGGCCCAGTCTGGGTTTACGTCTTTCAAGCAGGTAGAGAGTTCACGCCAACAGTCTGAATCGTATGGATGTTCTGTAACAAGCTTTAAGAAACTATTAAACACTCTATATATACTTACCTAGCCGATTTTCAGTTAGAAAGGCAATTTTCAACTTTTATAAAGTCATGTCTACTAGGTATAGCATCTTCGGTAAATCTCGATTAATCTCGATACTATCTACATTTTTCCTACTTTTTCAAATTTTGCGTAATTTTTTTTTTTTAAATACTTAAACTCAATGAAAACTACCTCATTCGGGTATAGCTGTTATATTTTGCGAATAAAACTGTAAATTAGGGAAGACCACGGGGCCCTGAATTGGATGCTGCCTCAAAATTTCACCGGGGGTGTTCAGCACCCCTGAGCTTCTGCCCAGGTCATGGTGGGAGGTAAATTCCCCTTCCCCGACACCCGCACCTCAACACCCATAGGGTGAAAGAGAAGATACCAACGAGGGAAGACCGTGTAAAAAAGTAACACTACTTTTTTTAGTTAGGTTAGTCTTAATAGCCATACGATTAAATTTACATAGCCATATATAATTTTCGTCCATGCTTTACAAAAACAGATATTCTAAACTACGATATAAATTGTTTTTAAAGAGCTACAGAACCTTTGAATGCTAAGTCATTTGTTACTTTCGTCCTCAGGGTCAGGTCGAAGGTCAAAAGTACCTAACATTCAACGCGCATTTGATAGATTAGCAATAAAAATAAATTTGAGATAGAGATAACAATTTCTTTTTTGTTTTATTAATAATTTTAATAAGAACAATTTTTTTTTCATACATAACAAATTAAAGAACAAAAATTTTTTGTAAGACCATTTCTGACTTCCACTGTTCACTTTCACTTCATCATCATCTCAGCTTATAGATGTCCACTGCTAAACGTAGGCCTCCCATCACTCATGTATGTTTCTACAACGACCAGTCTTGAGTTGCTTGCATCCAGGATATCCCTGAGGCTCTAACAAGTTAATTTGTACCTGACAGGAAGTCGTCCTATACTGCTTCTTCCAATCTATGGTCGCCACTAGAGACCATTCCTTTTCCATTCGTGGCTGGTTCGACGAACGATATAGCCTACCTATTATAAGATTACTAGGAAGCGATATAGTCTACCTATTATAAGATTACTAGGAAGCGATATAGCCTACCTATTATAAGATTACTAGGAAGCCAGTTTTTAGGCACATTTGTTGTTGTTATCAATTTAGTTATCCTTTCTAAACTCTATTTGTCGTAGCTGTTCACCTATCATCTTAGAGATAGAAAGTAGTACCTTTAGTTATACCTTTAGTGTTCTTGATAAAAGCGAAAAAGTAACACATAAAAAATTGCACCTTCAGTTTGTTTGCCTTTTACAACCATTGTGATTTAGGCTTATTAGATCTAATTAACTTTGACGATATTGTTGAAAGTGGAGAAACTGTTAAGCATCGCTATTGCGATAACCAACAAAAGTTTTTATTGGAAAATACCAGTACATGTACTAACAGCAAATAGTTTAATAAAAATGATAAATGTGATATGGCAACATTCACTATTCTTACTAGTCCCATTAAGTTTTTTAAAATTAAAATTGCCATCAGAAACTTTTTTATTAACTTCACATCCAGCAGCGAATCCAGCTACTCTTTGTTCATCTTAATTTAAGAAAACAAAAAAGTTATTTACATAAAAAGCATGTTTTTTTTTTGTCCCCATTGTGTAATGTTACTTTTATACCCACTCCATTGTTTGTAAATTATTACGTAACAACCCAAAAACTTAATGTGCTTTTAAAAAATTAAAATAATGTACATACAAACTAATCAAAAAAAAAATAGCCACAAAGATATACACATCTCAATCCTACGTAAATCCTAAGGTAATATTTATTTAACAAATAAAAAGAGTACTTTTAGTGCGTAATAACACATTTTGTCTTTTAATACAACACACAAACCCGAAAAATGCGTGGAAACCGATCGCAGGCATGGGAAGGGTTAAAAACTAACACTCAATGAACTAAACTACAGAGCGTTTGTTACTTTAATCTCGCCGTTACTTTTGTACCCCGTTTCCCTTTACCCTTCCCCTTACATTTGTTTAAAAAAAATCAACAATACAAATTAAGAAAAGTAATAATCATATCTGCATTACAAAACAAAACAATTATTTTGGAAAAAATTACAAAAGCAAAGAGTGCTGACTTAGGGTGTTGTGAGCCACACGGAAACTAATATCTGCTTTAAACTCTCCACTCGCTGAAACTAGGTAAATGTCTATTAGACGCGAATTGTAGGTAATAGCACAGAGCAATGTATTGGCTTCTTTCTTCACATAAAAAATACCTCTCTAGATTCATAAATTTTATCAGAAGGCTGACTATACTATACTATCTCAGTTTCGGAATCTCGCTTATTATCTCTACAAGCTAATCGAGCTGGATCTCTTTAAATGTATAAAGGTAAATTCTTTTGATGTCCATCCTAAATGTAGTTTTACATGCAGTATACGTTAGATAACATACCAGTTATAATACGGGTAAAATACATTTTTTGTAAAGAATTCTAATTTTGTGATTGTAAAGTAACTATTATACGTGGGCACTATCTATGTTAACGAATGTAACAGGTATGAATAAATTTAAATTTAATTGATGTAACACAATTGTATTAAAAGCATACATATCGATATGTTATTGGCAAAGAATAAAATTCGGGCATTCTAAGTAATGCCTAGTCATTATATACAATAACGGGCTTGTTAATGTTAAATCATTTTTAGTATTTTATATACTACTCCTGGGTACTTTATAATAGGTAAACCTGCCTTCAAAAGCACGGAGGAGCTAAAAAAATTTACAGCTAAGCGGTTCTCCATCCGGGTACCTACTCACTACGCCTAAAGTTGCTGAACTTCACTTATCGTTTCCGAAGATGAATGCAACTGGGCCACGATGTCTTCAATTATGACATATTTCAAGAATAACTCGATTATCTACTATTTTGATTTTTAATAACATGATATTTAGTTGTCAGACTGTGTTCCAATATTTGTGCATAGCGTCATACTCGTATAAGCGTAGGCGCGCTCTACCCGTACTATTTATCAACATAGTAAGACTCTATTGACTTGACGTCCAACATCTTTATTTTTGTTTTAAAATCACAACGTTTTGGTGGAGTTTTAGAGGTGCCAAAGAAAAAAAAAATACAAATTTTTAATGATTAAGATACAAAATTTTGTTACAGGAAAAATTAAATGATAAGATTAAAAATAATGACAAAGATAAATTGATTTTGTGTGTGCGTGTGCTTGCGCGTGTTTGTGTGTGTGTGTGTGTGTGTGTGTGTGTGTGTGTGTGTGTGTGTGTGTGTGTGTGTGTGTGTGTGTGTGTGTGTGTGTGTGTGTGTGTGTGTGTGTGTGTGTGTGTGTGTGTGTGTGTGTGTGTGAATGATGATAATGATGGATTTAAAACTCTGAAATAGTGTCAAATCTCAAAATCATTGTTAGGTATATATGAGTATTATACGTAGATTTTAACATGATAGTGAAAGTACAAAAAGGGATTACATTGTTGCTTGTATAAGTTCCTCTATCTAAATATAGCTTTTGTGTTTTAGCCAAATTATTGACAATAGCTTACAGTCTTTTTAACCTTTGGATATATATATTAATTTATTTATTTATTACATAATATAAACGTGAGGATTTCTTGACGTATTGTCTACTAGCAAAAGTAGTGTTAGCTGGTACTACTGGAGCTACGGAATAATATCTTCTTTTGTTAGTCAGGGTGAAGTGCAGCTTTAAGACCATATGTAGAACATAAAGTTTTCTAACTGTAAGGAGATCACAAAGAGAGTATAGGCATTCTGTTGGAAATTTGTATGATTTAACCAACCAATTTGACCAATGTACATGGATACCTGTAAATATAACTGCACAGCGTGTGTGTATTCTTGTAGCTGTCGTGCGTGTCGTGCGCCACGTAGTGTGCTGTCACTCTCGCGAGCATCGACGGTACCCACCAACGTCACACAAGCGCTACGCACCAGGCTTGTATGTGCTAGGGTCACCAGCTCCTGCACATTGGGAATGTCTGCTAGTATTTTTTGAAGTGTAAGGCGCTCTATTAAAATTTTCCTTGACAGTGATTATGTGTAATCTGCCAGACTTTGAAGTGAAACGTTATTTCAGGTGAACTTAGGAGCAGTGTTTAGTCATGCGAGGTAGAAACAGATGTCGCAATCACAGCTGGAATTATTTCTGCTAATATAGTTGTAACATATACGTACACTACTGTAACAATCAAATAAACAGATGGCCTTCTTTTGAATATCGCTGTGGTAACTGGAAAAAGTATTAATATTTATATTGCATATAATACATTTTAATATTTAATTAACGGTCATATGTCATCATATGTCGGCATCCTTGTTTGTTACTTAATCGTGTATTAACAACTGAACCGATGTAGATAAAATTTGACACACAGATAGACCATGTTTAATCCCGATTGGAATTTCCACGAGAATGGGCAAAAGTGCGGGTAACAGTTCCAAATTTAAATGCAGCTGAACGAAGTTGCAGAAAACTAACTTCAAACATTTCATCCGAGTCCAAGAACCCATGTGTGAAGAATAAGTTGTTAAGGCAGACAGCTGCGTCAAGCCAAAACGATGTGTGAAGCTCCACGTGCGTACGAGTTTCGCTCAGCTGACGGTTTAAGGTGCAGAAGTCAGTCATTCCTGTCGTATCAATAACAAAATGTGAACATCCATCAATAAAATTTTCCCCCCAACATCAAGAGAACCCTGTAACAAACTATCTTTAAATCTAGTTCGTCTTAGTGACAGGTTAAATGAAGTCCAAATACGATCAAAAACCTGAAGAGCTATGACGCTTAATTACCTCAAATTGGTACTGTTGTTGCACTTACATGGACGTCTTTTTATCCTTATGTTCTTTAAGGGTACATAAATATGAAATGATTATAAAAAAAAACCGACTCACACTTGACGTTTTCAAGTAGCTTATGTCCTTTAATGCCAAAATCCAGGGAGGAAACAGGGGAATACGTTTGTATGGGGGAAACAGCGAGATGTTTCCTCTTAATTGCCATAGCAAACTATAATTCGTTTAAGATCGGTTATAGTTTTCCCGCGGGAACTTTTTTTCGGGATAAAAACTATCCTATATCCTTCCTCAGGACTCAAACTATCTCCATGCCAAATTTGCCTGCGGTTTCACCCGCCCTTAATTTACTTATCGGTGTATGATTTCAACGACAACTTCTCAGTTATAGAAAAAAAACCAAGTCACACTCAACGTGTTCAAGTAGCCTCGACATAGCTATGTCCTTCCTCGGGACTCAAACTATCTCCATTCCTAAATTTCATCTTAATTGGTACAGAGGTTTAAGCGTGAAGACAGGCAGAGTTACTTCCGCATTTATAATCCTTACTAATAATAATAAATGCGAAAGTAACTCTATCTGTCCGTCTGTTAATCTGTTACCTCTTAACGCTTAAACCGCTGAACCGATTTAGATGAAATTTATTATGGAGATAGCTTAAGTCCCGATGAAGGAAATAGGATAAAACCTATGTTTTATCCCGAAAAATTCAAAAGTTCCCACGGGAAAACTATATCCGATCTTAAACGAACTATAGCTTGGTATAGAGGAAACATCTCGCTGCTTTTCCCCATACAAACGTATTCCCCTGTTTTCTCTGTGGGTTTTGGCAATAGAGCATTTATTTTTTAAACATACACAATCACTATGTCTGTATGTTTTACTGTTTTTGATATGGCATTCCTATGAAAAACTGGGACCCTGGGACTGAAAAAAGTCCAAAAAAATGCCTCTTTTTTTATGAAATCTTTAAACGTTTCTTTTGATCACACGTTTTATCCGAAGAAACGTTTGCCAAAAATAATTAAATTTAAGTAGTACTGCCTCTTAGGAGTTAATGTAAGAATCCCACGCCAATAACCAAATTTAGAGCGGGTGTAGCCGCTGGCAAAATTCATTAATTACCAGCTATCCCATTAATATTATAAATGCGAAAGCTTCAATGTTTAGTTGTTTGTTACTCAATCATGCTTCAACCACTAGATTTAGATTAAATTTAGTATGCAGATAGTTCGAGTCCTGGGGAAGGACATAGGCTATTTTTTATTTTTTTTATAAACCATAGCTGCAGCCATTGCTTGCTATATCAAACTTCTTTAGTATAATCAAGGAGTTGCCGTAAGAATTCCACGTCGATAACCAAATTTAGGACGGGCGGAGCCGCTGGCATAAGCTAGTATTTAATATGTATTTAAGACACTTCCTTTTCAGGCTTATGCACGTCAAGTCTTTTTTTAACGTATGTAGGTTTTCTCATAAATAATCAATGTATTTGAGAAATTAAGATAAAGTCTTATTGGTACACGATTGAAAACCCTGGGCCACCACCGACTTAGACTTAACTACTACTACTACTAACTTAGCCTATGTTCGTTCTTTCAACAATTTCTCACATTTAGACTAAAAAACTACTAAAAATATCAAGTAAGTAGTTTTTTAAAACAACATTTTGTATTTGGTGTACCGTAATGCGGCACCTTCCGTAGGGAGGCTGCTGCAGCGCGCACAGTTGATTGCCAATACCGCTCCAGCTGACCTCGGCCAGAACATGTTCTTTTGTTGCACCCTTCCTCCATCTCTTTTAACATGTTGTGTATTTCCACTCTGAAATATACATCAATTGTAACTTTTCTTCGTTTGACAGCTATTATTTTAACCATTTTTATTGCTCTTTTGAGAATTAAGAGGAATCTTAATTTTTTTTAAAGTCGTCAAATACCTAAAAAATATCGAGCTGATTTTGACAACTTCATTCGCTTAACTATTTTTTCGAACTTACGTCGATATAATAGGCGGTATCACAGGTTTCTTCAAAGACCTCGCCAGTTTGACTTCAACAATGACAAAAGCAGGTCCTCCGTCAGCTCCCGTCAGCAAAGATTCACCTTCGTCCGTTCTTGTGCTGCCTGTGCGGGCAGAATCTGACGTAGCACTACTAGGACAATTTACTTATCAGTTTAATTCAAGTCTTTTAGCTTTTTTGGGGAGTATGGCGGAAGGATTTCTATAGGATCGGAAAAGTAACCTATGTTCTGCTCTGTCCCTGCCGCTTACAATTTTCATCAACTATAAATTTTTTGCAGTTTTTACTATGGTTTTACGTAAATGCAATAAACCAAATAGACCAAAACGCAATTTTTTTAATTATTTTATAAGTACCTATTTTGTACCACAATCACGTCTTTCCCCTTTTTTACGATTTTACCGTTTTGCATGCATTTAAATAAAATTTTACAGAAAGATATCGTACGTAAACTGCTATATAGCTTTGTAATGCAATTGAAAATAGTAAATAAGGGAAAGCTATATAAGTTTCTTCACCAGTATTTGTGCCAATTTCCGCCATAATATTGGCACAAATACTATGTATTAACGTGGTTAACCCAATGGTCTAGAGCCTATACCGTTTTCTGTAAAATAACCTATAAGTATCATTTTGTATGAAGCGTTTTCAATGAGAGCCATTACGAGCAAATGTGTTGTAAAAAATTTTTTATTGACTTTTGCTGAATACGAGTTTTATGTTCTTAGCACTACTTTATGAAGTTAGTTACGATATCAATTATTTACTTTTACCAATTACTTATTTTGTTATAATAGCTAGGTATGACATATAAAATTAACATACGAATACTTAGAAGCTTTTTGAGGAGGTTCAAAGAAAGGCATTTTTGTGTTGGGTGGGAGAAGTAGTTCACATCCACATTCTTGAATCATTTCCTCAGCATTCACCCACTTCAGAGGTACCGCCAGTAATACCTTGTCCTCTAAAAATATATAATTATCAAGAATATGAGGTATAGAAATGGCACAGTAGCAGGCCTACCCATTCAGAACCTTTGTTACTTAGTGTTGCCTTAGGGCTCTTGTAAACGTCCGTTTTTTCGCCGGACGCCCGAGTGAGGCCTCTTATGGTGGAACGAAGGTATAACATGACCACCGAAGCAAGTAAGGAATATATGAAGGTATTGTTCTGACGGACGAATAGGCCACCAGCTCTTCTTGAAAACCATTAAACGAGAGCAACTAAAAGAGCAAGTAAAAAGTTTTCCTAGAAATTTCGGCGAATGTAGCACTTTCTATGGCTCAACAATAATTAACTCTAACGTCACATTTTGATTTACCATTACCTCCGGGATACAGAAGTTTGAAGAGGTCCAAAAATGCCATGAAACTGTAGCCTACTTTGTCTCCGTTGATATGGAATTCAAGTGGCCATTGATGGGATCGCAGATGCTTCCACAACCATACGTCTTGGGCCAGCATCAGAGTTCGGTGGAATGAAGCCCAGACTGTTATATTTTCTGAATACAAAAACAGTAGAAGTTAGTGTATCTGAATTTCCAGTCAGATTCAGTAACAGTAAGTGAAATAGATTAGCCTAAAAAGTACGCATTAAGTGTAGGGCAATGGAATATAAAAAAAAATTATACTTTGTTCACCCACAGACGTTTTTTTTTATCAATAAAATTACAAAAAGCTCAGCTGAGTCACAAAATAAGTAATAGTATGTACCATAGAACATTATAAGACTACCCAGGTATGTACTAACTAACAGAAGTGTATGTCACTTGAAGAGAAATGTAGCTAAAATCATAAAATTAATTTAAATAAAGCCAATTCGTCCACTATGCGTATTAGATAAACGTTACACTGTGTTTGGTAAGTGGACATCAGGCGGCAGGCACATTCTAGAGTTGGAGCTGACGACGATGGTCGCCACCTTCGCAGACTTTGCGCGATCGCTTAGAAATCACGGCTTATCTCGGCGAGCGTGCGCCACGCCAGGCCACAGAATGTGGAATGGTACTGGCCCCTGTCTCTCAGCGGTAGATATTTTTCAACCCCTATAGTACAAAAACCACTGGACTATTAGACTGTCGCTAGTGTCGCGTAAGTTCAATGCATTTTAATAATATGGCTGGTGTTTGCCATGAAAGTTTGCAAACACGCGCCTTATCGTGTCAGATCAACTAGACCACACGCGCTCCGGCTGTGTATCGTTTTGTGAGTGACACGTTATTGGTAAGTGGTGCGTCGGTCAGTGCCATACATAAGTCACACAAGTCGCGCGTTTAAACGAAATTGTTCCCTATTGCATTAACGACAGAACAATTAAGCATCGAAGTTTGTTTTAGTAAAAACTTCTGTACTAGCACTATTCTTTATTCTGTGGTCAGGCTATTTGGGTGCCGCCAACCGGCAGCAAGGTCGTAAGTTTTATAGTGCGCCATGCCTAGCCAAATTCAACACTGGTTCTTGAGGCGACATGTTAACGACTGATTATGTATGGACAGACAATGTTGCTAAACAAAGGACCCGCAACGCCGCCGCTCAACATGTTGCTCGTCAATTGTATTCTAATGAATAAGAGTTTTTGAAACACTGTACGGCGCCTTCAGCAGCTAACAAAATTAAGATGTTTGGTACCAAATTGGAAATCATACTGCAACACATATGCTAGTTTTATATATTAGGTAACTACGTTTCGATATTTCTTACACATGCTAGTGTTGTTTTGCAAGTCAAATAAATTCTATTCAACTTTATACCCTGTATACATTAATATCGGACCTATATGCTGGCATAGGTTACACCAGCACCAGCGTACTTGCAATAATATTATACTTCTAAACTATTTTATTTTATATTACTTTATAATAATATAAGTATAATATCATATCGGTATTTTTACTTTCTCACCATCAGAGTTCTTTTGCTTTAAATAATAGTCAAGGTCGATGTCATAATTGTTTTGCAATTCAAATGTTTTGTAAGAAAACTTTTCATCGTTTTCAGTAAATATGTTGCCTGCAAGTCTTAGGGTTTCCCATTGAGAGTGAAAAGATGAACGATTGAATCTCTTTGGAACCCTGAAGCCTTGGTTATAAGTCACTATACCCACGTTCTGGAATATAAAGGTGAAATAGGCATTAAGATATATGTTAATTACTGGTAATAATAATGTAATATTTGCGATAGTTCCATAATATTTCTAAAACAAAGATAAATATACTAGGAAATCTCTTTGCCTCTAACTCACTCACTCTGTCCAAGGTGACCAACTGGAGACGGGAAACCTTGACCGATTTAAACCCTTAAGATCTAAGGAGAGACTTGGCCTCCCTGTGTGTGTTCTACCGCTTGTATAATGGGATGTGTTTTGAGGAATGGTTCGAAATGATACCCACCGCTACTTCTTACCGTCGCATCGCTTGCCATCGGCAGGGAATTTACCCTCACACCTAGAACCGAAATGGTCGCGTAAAGTGCGGTTTCAGAGAAAGTTCCTCCCAGGAACGCTTGGGTTGTAAAATGAGCTCTCTGCCAAGGTCTTCTCTAAGGACTACAGTATGGGGATATGGGAACTTCACAAATCTAATCCTGGAAAGCCCGAAACATATAAACATATTGATAACAACCGCGAATGTTTAAAAAGATATTTATGTAAAATGACTCAGTAATATCATATTCCATCACAATTTTTAACTGACGTCAAAAAAGGAGGAGGTTTTCAATTCGTCGGATTCTTTTTTTTTGTATGTTTCTAATTACTCGAAGACGCCTGGACAGATTCGAGAAATTATTTTTCTTTAAAAGGCTATACTTCTAAATTATAAACTTAAACTTTTGGAAAAAAAAACATATGTTAATTTGGAACTGGTGAAATGCCTTTTATGTTGATGATTGTACAAGATTTTGTTACGAGTATGGGTATTGTTTTTAGTGTATGAGAAATAAAGGCAATACGTCAGTCAAAAACAAAAAATAAAAAGATTTTACCAAAAAAAAACTGGCTTCAAAAAGAAGCACTAAAAAGGTAATAATTACTTATTTCCAAAAATCTGATCTGAAAACACACTTCACTTGCATGACACCAACTTCATACTGTAATTCAGATCGGATTTTTGGAAATAAGTAATTATGTATTTTAGCATCTTTTTGAAGTCGGATGTTTTTTTATTTTAAACGTTTTTATATTGCAAATATTGTTAACTTTTTATTGTAAATTTACAGTTAACGAAATAGTTTGGCTATCCGCAATCCATTTTTGCAGTAGAAGTGGTTTGAATTTGGTTTAAATGAATTCAAAACTTAACCTTAGCAGTGTGAGAGAGAAGCACAGTACATTATTACAGTTATAAAGTCATTGGCGATTTGTAAATTTTGACTTTGACTTTGACTTTATTTAACTTAGATTAGGTGTAACATTACTTTGCAGTCACACACAAGTACCTAAAATGTCTGTATATTTTTCTCTCATTCCTGTGTGAGATGTATCCTCTAGCTAGTGTCTAAATGAATAAACCAATACATGTGGAGAGAAATTGGTTTTAAGAGTATTAGTAAGTACATCCATAAACATGTGAAATATTTAAAGATGGCTGCGATCAATTTTAATTGTACCTAGTTACTTTATATTTAACCATAGTCTGCAACAACTTTGTAGCTGTACTTTACGGAATAAATGGACCCATCTTTGAAAGTTACTCGAATCTTTCAAAAACTGTTTTTTAAAATAATCTAGTTGTTCCAGGCACTATTCAACAAGTAAAATATTTACATATATCTACCATGAGACATCACTGGTTTTCTTTGTAAGTATGTAATTATTATATAAGACTTCATATTGAAAAAAATATTAACTAACAATTTCAGGAGCTACAGCACGGACGCGATGCACAAACCATTTTTTACTTTACTTTTTAGCCTGTGTTCAGTTATCAAATAGTAGTAATTTCTGATGACAGCGGTCGGTCATCGCATCTGTGCGAGCGCGACGGCAAATAATGATGCGCGTGCAACAGAGGCAAATAGTGACCGGTCATTGAACGAAATTCTTCCTGCTTCGCGTCCGTGCTATATAAGTTTATAGTTCCAGATCAAATATAAAAGTACGAAAGCATATTTACTGTTTCATCAGGGAGTGAAGTCTTCGTGGCAGCAGTGTAAACATATTCGTCATCATATGGCATGATCATATTGTAAGCCGACACTATAGTGATTTTCATATAGTTAGCTGCTTTCAAAACTTCATGATGTATAGCATGAATAGGATTTCTTGTTACCTTTATTTCCATAACAATTAGTGGGAGGTTCTCCCAGCTCTTCTGATTCAAAATCGAAGGTTTTATTATTGGCTGCAAGCGTTTCTTGACACATATTACTTCTGTGTCTAATATGAAAACATTATATCTAAGTCACTACTGCTAGGAAGAAAGTTAATCATTATAGTAGTTAAAAAAATAGACATCTGGGGAGGTAGATGGTGAAAGGCGTACGTCCAATAGTTCACATCTCTGGGCTAAAACAAGTCATCTACTTTGTACGCGTACTACAGGATAGGCTGATAGACTCCACGTTTTCATACATTTCTCTTACAATTAGTCGAGTCTGTATTTTCTTTCTCATTTATTTATTAAAAATTGAGTACCAACTAAGGAAGGATTTTTGAAAATTATCCTCTTAGAGAATAAATACGAGATGAAACTTTCATTGGAAGCTTGTCATTTATGAAGACAAAAATATAGTAATTATTATTTATTAGTTTTTCTCACCGTGACTATTGGGTAAAAAAGAAGTCACGGGCAAAACAAGTTATCCAAAAACTATAATATTTGAGAAAAGTCGGATAGTTAATGAGATGTTGCCAATGAATTCCCATCAGGCACGCGGCAATTAATACGGAAAATTTTCGAAGTAGGCTCTTTGAAAAATAATATTGACTTCGACTTTGCTCGCCTATTCACTAATATGAAATAACTATGTTTTGAACACATTAAACAAGATTTTGGGTAAAATATTCTGTATGCTAATTTCGTAAAGAAAGTTGATGCAATTGTAGTAAGTATTAAAAACAAATACCAAATTAATAACTGGTTATATAATACACCTAGAATTACAAACCAATGAAGAGAGATAGTATATCAACAATACAGCAACTTTTCTCCTCTGGACTTGTAGACTCTAATGTGTGAACCGAATTATCAGCAACACTGATGTTTGATGTGTTGATGGGTTCATGTGAATTCGGCGACACTGTATTAAAAGGATGTATTGTAACTGCAATGCAAATAAAAATGTCTTAAAAATAATATTTCTGACATGTTAATAGTTAGGTTAGTAAAATTTTTTTAGTACGCAAGTGTAACATGAGTATAAAATTGTCTATTTCTAATTAAAAATTTTAAGGTTAAAAAAAAAACTGTGTTTCAAATAAAAACACAACCTAAGTTATTTTTTTGTCAAACAAGCTTACGATCTGTCTGATGGAAAGCAGTCACCATAGCCTATGGTAGCCGTAGCCTTGCAATACCTGGGGCATCACTCGCGCGTTATCGACCCTTCAAAATTCCAAGAAGTTCTTTAAAGAAACCCATCCTTAGAGAAAACCTTGGCAGGGAGCTCATTCTACAACCTAAGTGTTTGCGGGAGGAAGTTTCTCTGAAACCTCACTGTACGCGATCATTTCGGTTCTAAAGTGTGAGAATGAATTCCCTGCCGATGGCGAGCGGTGCGTTGGTAGAAAGTAGCCGTGGGCATCATTTCGAACAATTCCTCAGAACACATCCCATTCTACAAGCGATAGAACACACACAGGGAGGCAAAGTCTCTCCTCAGACTTAAGGGTTCGATACGGCAAGTGAGTTTGAGATCGTCGACAATTCTCACAGCCCGTCGTTGAACCGAGTCAAAAGGTCCAAGCTGGTATATAAAATTATAAATTATAAAAATGGCAGCACTGCGACTTGCGACTTGTATAGCAGCAACCGCTGCCCCAACGTGAAGTACTGCCTCGCTCTGTTGAGTACACCTAGTTTTTTGGACGCCAGCTTCACCTTTTCTTGTAAATGATCTCGGAACTGAACATCGCTGGAGATAACAACACCAAGGATCCCAAAGCTCTTGGAGATGGAGAGGGGAGTATTCTGGAACTGCTGGACCACAGTGCATGGGGTTTTCTTAGCGGTGAACGCGCAGACTTGTGTCTTTGTAGGGTTGAATCAGACCAAGTTTACCCGTCCCCAGTCAGAGATCTTGGACAGTGTGGTCTCGATTTGAGACACAAGTTCTCCGCGGTTTACCTCCACAACGGAACGAGGGATGCTTGCAGGAGCCGTGTAATAAGCGTCTCCAGTACTGTCATCGTGGTCTACACCCTAATGACTAAATTTTAAAAGTCTAAATGACTTTTGCACCTACTGCAATTGATATCATTATATTTGCATTATGTTCATAAAGCATTGTCGCTACATGTCATGTTTCTGTTGGTTTTTGATTTTAAAATGATTAATAAAATGCTAGCCATTATCAATTTCTATTTAATTCTGTAGATTTTCTTGAAGCCCTTGTATTTTGCGTTAAACTTACCAACCAATGGACAATCAGCAAAAAGAGACATTTTTATATAATCTGAAGGATCATAACTCATGATGCCAGTCACTTTTGACGTTTTATTATCAACATCTCTAGTTTTTTCAGACAGAATAACACTAGATAAAACCAGTTGATCTGAGAAAGTAACTTCAATAGCATAGTATGTTGGATCTTCACTCGCTAGGCTAAGGCTAAAAATATTAACTTCAAGGTCATCAAGTGGCGGCTTGATTTCATCTTTAACCTGAGCTGAGGATGCTCGGTTATTTCCTTCTGATCGTCTCTGAAAACAATAAAATCATCTAAAAACGTGCTAGCACTATCTAACAGCCTATAGCAGTCTACTGTTGAGCATAGACCTTTCGCAATGAACGCGACCTCATGCGGTCCTTCTCCTTTCTTATTTACCAACTTTAGGATACCTTTTTAGGACCAACTGGTTGGAGGGCACTTCGCGCTGCATTTATTGATCCGTAGTATCCTCTCTAAAGATTCGTCTGACCAACTTTCATCGGTTCTGCGACAAATATAACCCGTCCATTGCTACTTCAGCTTGTTTATACTGTGGGCTATGTCGGTTGCTATAATTCTTTGTCAGGTCTCTTCATTTTTGATCATATCCTTCAAAGAAACTATAACGATAGCCTTTTCCATAAATGTTTGATATAGCTAGCTAAAGTTCATACGCATTTTATTGTTCTGAAATGGATCAGAATATAACTTAAGGAGTGGACTTATTAGGTACACTGCGCTTATATTGAGCGAATAAGTAGAATTGCATACCTTTCCTTTTTTCATTGAGAAAGCTAAACTTTAACCCTTTATACTGAATTGATTTAACCAAGATATAACTCGTGACCACAAAAAACAGATTATGTTGAGGACACAATGATATTTTGATACTTCAGTAAATGTTTTTAATCGATCTTACTGAAATATGATTTAAATAAGGTTTAATATTATTTCATAGAATTATTTTATACCTATTATATGGAATTAATATGAAATCTATCGCATTGGTATTGACTGCTTCCAGTTATTGCTACTGAAAATCCAAAACAAAGGATTTTAGTATTTTGTTTCCAGAAATTAACAATATTTTATACATACATATATATATATATATGTATAATAATATATATAATAATAATAATGACATAGAAACCTCGGAATAATAAAGCCGGGTATTCATTAGACAACATTTGTTAAGAAATACTGTTTCAAAACAGTGTTTAATCATCTTTTGAAACAGTAGTAAAACTGTCGCGGAAGAAAGATCATAAAATATTGTTGCAGATACGTGTTTCCGTGCTCCCCACTCTGATGAGAGCAAGGCGAAACAGACAGTTTGGCAACAAACGTTAGCAAGTATAGACGTATGTTGTGCACGTTTAGAAACATGGAAATAGTGTGGTACAATGAAGGTTGTTAAAACATGACCGTCTACACATTTTAGTTGTTGCTAGAATGTCACCTGAGGAGGTAGTGTTGCTCTCTACTGCATATATAATTATTCATAAAAGTCAAGTATATCGAAAAAGGTAGAAAAAGTGTTGCGTTCCAAACTACCTCTTTACAGAAAATAAAATAAAATACACAACACACGTCTACACTTGCCAACGTTTGTTGCGTTACTCTATGTTTTACCTTGCTCTCTGATCAGAATGGGAAGCAGGAAAACTCTGCAACAATGTTTCATCATCTTTGTTTAGTGACAGTTTCACATCTGTTTTGCAAAAGATGATTAAACACTGTTACCAAAACGTATTTCTAAACAAATATTGCCTAATGATTACCCGCCTTTAGTGATAAGTTGCTAAACAAATGTTGCCTTATGAATACCCGGCTTAAGGGATAGCCTGGATTTCTTCATAAACCTTTATTTTATGGTTCTTAACAGAATCCGAAAATCTTCATCGATGCAAGTGCCGCTTAAACTGTTATTGTAACAGGGCCAAAGATAATGAAAGTAGCTATTTTCAGTTAGGTTATTGCACAGTTTTAGTAAAAATAATGATACTTTTAATTGGCCACCCTCTACTAAACTCCCATCAATGTTTGGCACCACGCTCCGAAAAATATAATAAATAATAATACAAAATGAATTAATAGGAATTTTGATTTTTTTTTCTGAAAACTATAGAGTTCTGTTAGACACGGAGACAAAGTCACAGCGACCTGCTAATATTTTATACACAAGTGTATGTGCTTAAGTCAAATAATAAAACAAATAAGCTCGTAGATGGGAGCAAGAAAGACAACAATTTATGCTGGCCCCTTATGGTTTCCGAGGGAACTAATATTATCATTACCAATTCCAGTATCTCCAAATTATTTAAAAAATACTTTTTTTAATAAAATTTTGCATAAGGACTAGTTACATTCCAGTAAACGAACCAGATTTTTTATTTCGTTAAGTAATTTCATAAACGCGAGTGACACCTCACCTAATTCACATAACTTGTTGTAGTGGTTGATTTGAATGTTATTTTTATTTGTTTGTTTTTAATACAGTACCTATTGTTTAGTTGTTAGTAAACTTCGTATATCGCAACGATTAATAACAAGTGAGACAGTCTTTTAGCATTAGTCTTTGTCTACGTAACAAGACAGCAGTGATACCTGATATATACAGATATATTCTTTAAATTTACAAAATTGAAAATGGGAATTTACACGTAAGTTGATTTTTCTTTTAAATCGATCTTTCTGCTGCATGTAAAGGATGTAAGGATATTGGTGTTAGAATTAACTATGTAGATGAGTATTTGAACTATCTCTATTATATATAGATGAAACAAATAAATGAATATAAACATTTTTGGACATTAAACACAGCCCTGTCTGGCCCCAAAGTAAGCAAAGCTTGTGTTATGGATACCAGACAACGGATACAACTACATATATGTATATTACTATATTTTTGTAAATACAAACATACCACACATAAATACACCCAGACTCAAGACAACCACAAATGTTTGTCTAGAGCGGGAATCAAACCCACACTCTCTGCACAGCAGCTGGTCCCACTACCAACTAGGCTGCGAGAAGTCATAATCAGGATTACTATGATTTCATTCAGTTGTTAACTGGCAGACATAATATAAAAAAGTCGTAATTAAAACTTAAGTGGATACACTTCGCGGCGCCTCGCAGCGGGCTTCATACAAACGAATTTCTCATTTGTTTTTGACATTTACTGATCAATAACTGTGAAATTTTGAAGACAAGTTCTAGGAAAAAGTATCTACTGCAGACCTAGATATTTATGCCATTTATGTCAAAATAAACATTTGTGTTTGTCTTGAGTCTGGGAGTATTTATGTATGATATGTATGTATTTACAAAAAAAGTAGTATTTATGTTTTTGTATCCGTACCCATAACACAAGCTTTGCTTATTTTGTGGCCAGACGGCGCTGTGTTTAATGTCTAAAAATATTTATTTATTTTAATAATAATAATAAAAAAAACTACTGTCTGTGTACAATATGGCTGCATAAGAAACAGCAAATAAATAATGACTAGATGATGACATAAATCCAGGGTGGATAATTTTTATTAAGAAATGCAAAGGTTTTTTAAAAATTAAGTACTCCAAGAACCTTAGTTTTTAAATACGTCACCGACAATCCGATCCCTAAAATATCCTTTTATTATTTAGAGTCTCTCTCCCCATATATTGTAGCGTAAGAAATAAGACGTCCTAAGTCAAAGGATTGTAGGCTCTTGAAAGCTACATAGACTGTAGGGGCATTTTAAAACATATAAAAAGTTAAAGGAACCAAACAATACACAAAAATCATTTTAGTTTATTTGTTACAGGTTTATATTAGTGGGAGCTGGGATATTTCTTTCTTTTATGGCTCTGAAGACTTATTTAAACTTTTATTTTGTTGACCCCTGTCCATCAATAGACGGATCTGTAATCACCAACCCTAATACAGATTCCTCAAACAAATCAGTATCTACTACTGCTAAAACAACTACGACTTCTGGTGGTTCTACAACAACTGCCTCTACTACTACTCCTGCTTCTACTACTACTACTGCTTCTACTACTACTACTACTGCTTCTACTACTACTGGTTCTACTACTTTTAGTTCTTCTACTACTACAGAACCCCCAGAGTAAAATATTGCGTATGTTATATTGGAACCATACATTCTTAGTATTACCATATTAGTATACATCGCAAATAAATGTGCAGATCTCTTTTAAAAATAGATTATGTTTAATGTGTGTAGATTTGTTGGTATTTTGTAAATATTTTGTAAATTCATGTTCAAATTGCTGATTTTTGTTAAATAAAATTATAAGCAAAAGCAACTTGTAAACAAAACTCTTATTTTGATAACGACAATTCAATGTTAAAATTAACTGAAAAGTAAAAAATTAAATATATGGTTTTTGTGCCTCTAAGCTATGTGGGAGGCGACTGCAGAACTTTCTAACACAGCCCACCAACACTGTGTTGCTCATTTCCTGCTTTTACCTAGTTAGTGTTACCAACCAGGGACCTGCGGCTAGGCACGACTACTACTGCATAGTGCAAGAAACTTTCCTACCCTTCTGACTTTTGATGTTTGGTCGCTAGTGTTGTTGTTCGTAGTGTCGTCGTGTAAGTTCACGCCATTTCTATAAGGTGACTGTAGTTTTGATTTACTGAGTTAGAAAAGTTTGTTGCACTGTAGTCAAAATTACTGTATTTTACCGAACATCCCCGTAAAAAAAATACCTGATATTGTTATATGGTCAAATATTGTAGACATATAGATCACGTAGTATTGACTTAGAAGCCATTTTATATTCCCACCAGATTTTATACAACGCAAAGCTTGCAGCTCAATCACAAGCTGATCTTTTATTCGGCTTGAGGTAGTCTGTTACAATCATCAGTACCTGGGGACCGAGCTTTGCTCGTTATTTTTTTAAACAACGCCATCTATTGTCAAGTAGCTTAAGTGTTGCTTAACAACGACATCTATTGTCAATTGGTAAAAATAATAGTATTACTACTCGCCAATGAATGTCAGGAAGAGTCATATTTTTCAGTATATCATGCCCCGCGGGGGGGGGGGGGGGGAGCCTCGGCTTGGGTTGTCGCCCTTCGACCAATGGGCTAGAAAAATTTGTTGCACTATAAGTATTTAAGCTCTGTATGTAATCGTTCAGTTTGGTTGTCAATTTTATGGAATAGATATAATGATACTGGCTATTTCCGCGGCTTAAATTCGGTTATCTGCGTAGGATTCCTCGTACTACGGTTACTTCTGAATTATAGGAATGAAGTTTGCTATATATTGCTATAGCAAGCTGTAACTATAACTATGGTTCGGCAAACGTGAGATTCGGTTATTCATGTGGGAACTAAATTTTCCGAGATAAAAAGCAGAAACAAACTCATATATATTATATATATATATATAACATTGAATTGTCGTTATAAAAATAAGAGTTGTGTTTACAAGTTGCTTTTGCTCATAATTTTATTTAACAAAAAATCAATTTCCTCTTTATAATATTAGTATGGATGAATATATATTTGTGTATGAAAGTATAAATACCTAGATATGTATTTGTTTAAGTACATTTGTGTGTATCTTTTTGTATGTTTTCTGTACCTGGTAGATATTTTTTCGCTAATTATATTATAGAAATTAGCTCTTTGTAACCAATATTTTTGAGGTTGTGTTAAATTATTATTATTAAATTAAACGGGTCTTACCACGGTGCGTTTTGTTTATTTTCCGATATTTCGGCACAGTTTAATGAACCGTAGACATTTACATTATATAGGGACATAAACTATTATCTGTGCACAGTGGTTTCGGAGATGCATAGTGCAAGAAGCTACATTGGACAGATATCTGGTGGCGCGGTAGTGCCCCCGCCAAGACGAGCCAAGCGAAACGAGGGGGCACTACCTACCTTTTCTCGAAGCGATTCGTCGTTTTTTTTGAAGCCCCATAACTTGGGTTTAGATTACACCAGATAAACAAAAATTTTAGCGATAAGATGTCAATATTGAACTTATTATTTATATAAAGTTTTAATTGCATAGCTCTTATATTTTAGACTTTATTAATATCTAAAAAAACCCCGATTTCGTCACTGACTTACTCACTGATGATCATGAAAATCCTTAAGGTACTTCGTGAAGTCCTAGAAAGTTGACTTTGGTACGTAAGCTAGTATTATTTCACAAACAACAAAAAAATTCTAAAACTTAGCCCAACAATGACCTTGTGTTTGACATGAAGTATATTATAATTTTTTATTCATAATTTTGAACATTGAAAACTGTCATCCATCCTAATCGTAACTAAAATTAGGGGTTAAAGTATGAAAGTGCCGTTTCGTAATGAAATATTAAAACATTTTTTTGTGGGATCAAATATATATTAATTGGATCAAAATATCTACACTCGTTGTCTATACATTTTTGCCATCAAATAAGAAGATCATTTAAACCTTTCCGATTAAACTGTGTGGACCGGACTTCATAAACTGTGTGAAGGCATTTTATATAAAGAAAGTTTTTTTCCGTGGAGAAAAATAGTCGAAATCCTTCAATTTCGAAGATAAATGCTTAAAATTGGCATTTAGTTTTTAGGTTAAAAACAAAGATTGATATGTTTCACCGTTTTTGAAATCATTCCCTAGAAAACAAAATAGGGGATGAAAATTTGTATAAGAATTCCGGTACTTTTTTTTGTAAACCATAAACAGTTAAAAGTTTTCTGTTTTTTGTCAGTTTCCATACAATTTATTGATTAAGAAAATATTTTTATTACGTAACTAGCTGTCTGTGCCCTTGGCTTCGACTTCTAAAGTTTCTTTTCATCCCATCTATACGAAAAAGGTTAATTGGTTCGCCATTAGGCGGTAGCAAAGTGCGTGTAGTAATGAATATCGTTAGATTTTTGTTAAAAAAAAATCGAAACCGCGATGTTGTTCTCTACTTTTTTCAACAATATTTCATTAAACATTAAAAAAACTGTCAAAATGTTTTAAATGAAAATATAAATTTTCAGTAAGTTCTTTTACTGCAAACTTTATATTGGATACCTCACTACACTCAAGATTAGCATGTTATACAATCTACTATTGTACACAACATCTATGTAATATAAACAAAGAGCTTGTATGCTTCACTGACCCGTAACAGAGTCACGTAGAAAGCAGCCGATACTTAGATCCATGCCCGCAGCATGCAGCGTGTTCCTTGCGCTTTATTTGTAATCCCAGCATAAATTAGTTCACCGAAAATGGTATACCTACGCTTAAAAGGAAATGGGATTCGGGGTATAAAACTTCTGCGTCACTTCCCGTCAAAATATTCGTTTATTTAATGTGACGTTACTTTATTGCCTTACGTTGGTTAGTATCGGTTGGTTTAAATTTCTTAACAATATAATGGTGACGCCGTTTTGTTGTGTTTGTTTGTTTGTTCTATAGAAAAATGAAGGTATACCCTACAATTTCTTCCTTAAAATTAGGTTTATTCTAGAAGCTTGATTGTTTTGAGGAGCCCATATATTGATGTTCCCAAACTCACTTGCCGTATCGCACCCTAAGTCTGAGGAGAGAATTTGCCTCGCTATGTGTGTCCTACCGCTTGTAAATGGATTGTGTTCTAAGGAATTGTTCGAAATGATGCCCACGGCTACTTTCTACCATCGCACCGCTCGCCATCGGCAGTAAATTCATTCTCACACTTTAGAACCGAAATGGTCGCGTAGAGTGCGGTTTCAGAGGAACTTCCTCCCGCGGACGCTTGGGTTGTGGAATGAGCTCCCTGCTAAGGTTTTCTTTAAGAACTACAGTATGGGGTTCTTCAAGAAAGAAGTTATTGGAGTTTTGAAAGGTCGGCAACGCGCGAGTGATACTCCTAGTGCTACAAGCGCCCTTAGGCTACGGTGAGCGCTTACTATCAGGCGGATCGTATGGTTGTTTGCTACCTTAGTGGATTAAAAAAAATTTAGTTCTATTAGAACTAACAAGTTATCAGGGAAAACGATTTGACCTTTTTATTTTAGATAAATTCCTTAGCCAATTTTTAATAATAAATCCGATTCCTTTGCATTTATGTGTTACCTCCATATTTCGCCCGTATGTGCATTGTTTAGTGCACAAGCGTGCGTGTAACGCCACATACTTGGGCACATTCAACATGCCCTTGTTATGCGGTAAAAAATGTATGGAGTTTGCGATCAGAGGTTAGTCAGAATAAAGTTTCAGTGAAGGTTTGTGAGACAAGAGTAAATGCGTGGTGGTACCCATTAGCTGCGTACGAAAGGAGCAAACGTGAGTTGAAGCAAAGTATTTTAGAGCCGCAAAAAGTCTCGCTTCATGAACTGTATTAGATTCTTGGTTCTTATTATTTTAGCTGTTCTTAGGAAACTGAGAACTCAATTATTTTGGGGCATTCAAAAAGTAAATTTTAAATCCTAATAAATCAGTTTTCCTAGTGAAACCTAACTTTGATATGTGTTTCTTTAAATATAGATAACAAATTATTAAATATATACAGATTTACGGGAAAAGTTACGACACAGGAAGATATAAAAATAACACCTATTAGTGAAAGTTTAAAACTCGCACATATGTGATATCAAAGACGATAAGACGTTCATCGTTTAATATGTTATAATATGTAGGGGTATACATATCAATACTAATATTATAAATGCTAAAGTAACTCTGTCTGTCTGTCTGGCTGCCTGTTCCCTTTTTATGCTTAAACGCTGTATCGATTAAGATAAAATTTGGCATGGAGATAATTTGAGTCCCGAAAAAGGACATAAGCTACTTGAAAACATCAAGAATGAGTCAGTTTTTTTAAAAAAAATGAGGAGTTTCTGTTGAAATCCTACACCGATAACGTAATTAAGGGCGGGTAGAACCCAGCAAGGAGATAGTTTGACTCTCGGGAAGGACATAGGCTACTTGAAAGCGTAAAGTGTGAGTTGGTGTTTTTTCTATAATTGAGGAGTTGACGTTGAAATCCTACACCGATAACGGAATTTAGGGCGGATGGAACCGCAGGCAAATTTGGCATGAAGATAGTTTGGTCCAGAGGAAGGACAAAGGCTACTGATGTGAATCGACTATGTGATGACGCCAGTGAATTAAATTCGGACGCAGTTATTAAAGCATCTACAGTTGATGAGTGATTGCATTAGCCGTAACATGATGCTCAATATCCTCAATCATTCTATTGCAATTGCGAATTGCCAGAATCCTGGAAAGATTTATTAATTGTCCTTTGCTGAATAAAGCAAATCCTGCATGTTATTCCGATTACTGTCCCATATCCATCTTACCATTCCTATGTAAAGTTCTTGAACGTCTTATTACCTTGGAGTACTGCTGCCATCTCTGGGCGGGTGCACCCAGATTCCACCTCGGCCCTTTTGGCTCGGTCTAATAACGGGCTGAGAGAATTGTTGACGATCCCAAACTCAAAAGCCGTATCGAAACCTTAAGTCTGAGGCGAAAGTTTGCCTCCCTGTGTGAGTTCTACGGCTTGTATAATAGAATGTGTTCTAAGAAATTGTTCGAAATGATTCTTACGGCTACTTTCTACTATCACACCGCTCGCCATCGGCAGAGAATTTATCCTCACACCTTAAAACCTAAATTGTTGTATACAGTGCGGTTTCAGAGGATCATGCTGCCACGAACCTAACGTTTTTATCCAAAATACATAGTAAAGTATAGAAGTGTCAAATTCTCGCTTAATTAGTCATAATTCTAATAATTCAAAGTTCCTTCTTTTAGTGCAATATAAATTTAGTTATTTATACAAGGAACTTAACTTTTATCTAATTGCAACATGTGTAAATAAATCTAAGTCAACTTGAACCAAGTCGCGCGCACAGCTAGTACTTTAATACAAATCTTACTTGATTATTTGAATCTCTCTTGAATCTTAAAAAATCTTTTAACCTTTTAAAAAAAACCTGTACCAGTTCTTAATAACACATTTGCCAATATCCTGTCATTACTATCTTAGCGTGTCTTTAAAACACTTAAAAACCACAATTTTGTATTTCTATTACATAATTAAAAGAAATGATCACATCGAACACGTATTTGTTATAAAACTAATATAAAATACTTAAGTAGTGTGCTTGTATTTTAAATATAATATTTTTTTTAATTTTATTTATTTTTTATTCAAATAATAGAATATTTATAGAACTAAATAAATAAAGAATTTCTCAGCAGTAAGATAATTACTACTACACAATGCACAACGCTGATTTATACCAAGAATGCAATCATTTACACAAAAGAGATTCTCTAAAAGTGTTGACTGAATATTCGAAGAAAATTAATTGGAGAAAAAATGGGGGTGCAGTTATTGACATAGGAGCTGGTGATGGGAGTGTAACCTATCAAGTGGTTGGGAACTGCATCCCTAAAACCTATAGGAAGTTGGTTGGATGTGACATAAGTGAGACGATGGTTAAGCATGCTGAGAAGCATTATGGTGATGAAAGAACTTCTTTCACGTTGTTGGACATAGCAGGTGAATTACCAAAGGAGTTAAATGGTGTTTTCAACCAGGCCTTTTCATTTTATGCTCTTAATTGGGTACTAAATCAAGGGTAAGTACGGTTTGTTACAATAATAATCATGTTTATATTAGTTTCAAGTGTTTGTTTGTCAAGTCTTGCAATCGTTATTACACTTTCCGACTAGCTGGTAGGCTCAAATTTTTAGCGAAGCTGAAAATATAATAACACAAGTCAACAAAAATAACTTTTTTTTGTGTTTGTTATTTAATGGCTATTGTCTGATTTTTTGCATTGAAAAATAACCAAAAAAATTTTAAGTAAGAATTGGTGTGCACACGCCGGGGAAGAGTTTTGAATACTTAGTACAACCCATAGACAATAGGTGAAAAAGACCGGTTAAGTGCGAGTCGGAGTCGCGAACTGGCTTAGTTATTAACTATGTAAGGGAGAGTCTGAGAGAAGGACTATAGCGTAACATCGTTCGCGGGTTCAACTATTATGTAGGTATATAAGAAAGAGGAACTCAATTTTAAAAAAAAGGTTTCTTTTGTACTTTCTACGATTATGAATAAAATTCACGATTTTTGCCAAATGCTTAGAGGGTACCATTCTTAATGAGCAAACTTTATGAGAAAAAATATTATTTCTTTTATAAATTAGGTATAAGAAATCAAAATCGGGTACACAGAACTCGGGCACAAGATTCGTTTTATCTTGTGTAATCAATTACGAGCATCACCATAACAATAATATTTACCGCCATTTTAAAACTTTTCAATTTGTATAGAAAATTTCACAAAATCGTAGTTCTAACAGCGCCACCTATAAGGGCCTTCTTACACCCCACTAGCGCCGCCATTAGATATCCTCAATTTTCTCTTCGTAGAAAATGAATTTCTAAAATCCAAATGTCGCAAATATAAAGCTAGTCATAAGCTATTTTTAGAAGGTTTTATATAGTTTCTAAATATTATCTGTGAGTTGTAGTTAGCATTTTTGCTAAAAGTGGCCGTTTGTAGGTGAAACCGTAAATAGTTTTCAAAAGTCTACGCGGATGAAGTCGCAGGAATGCGCTAGTTTATTTCAAATAAAAAAAGTAGAAATATATATATATAATATTATGTAGTAATATTATATATTATAAATATATAGTTCTACTTTATGTATATAATTCTACTGTACGTATGTATGTCACTGTACTCCTCCTAAACGGCTGGAACGATTTCAATGATTTTCTTTGTATGCGTTTGCATCAGCACGGCAGATGGCGCTGCAGTCGGTATCATGCAGGACAACGTCTGCCCGGTCAGCTAGTATGATATAATATAATTATATTTGACCGGTTATTTTCTTGTTGTAGGTATTCTACTCTATTATGAGCTATGTGGCCTTTGACCCTTCATACATCACTGTAATTACCCTCTATTGGCAACAAGTGTAATATTTCAAGAAAGATATAACTAACCCTCACTTTAAATTAATTACATTTTGTTCAGTTTGACGTTTGATAGTTTTTTTCTTCTTTTTTTTATTTGTATGTGATTGGATATCAAACAATTTTGCCATTTTTTTCTTCCTTTATTTTTTTGTTGTTGTTGTATTTAGAATGCAATTTGTAGACAATGCAGCAAACCTTAATTTTGTCGTGTTTCTGAAATGTATCAATTTTTTAAATAGTTTGTATATTTTTCATATTATGATGGCTGGCAGGTGGAGTATCAAAACTACATGTAATTGTTAATTACTTATACTTAAATATTTTAATTATTTTTTTTCATAATTTTTTATATTTTATTATTATTTTTATATTTTATTATTATATCTATTTATCTTATTTATTGTTATGTATAATGATTGTTATAATATAAGTATAAATAGCACTGATTTTCTTTCTTGTTCCGACGATGGATTGAACAGCGACGATAGTTTTCAAAGTATCTCACACTCCCTCAGCGCAAATCTAACTTCTGTTTTCTCAAAACTTAAATTCTCTCTTAAAGGCTCTCTGAAAAATTTAAATGTTGTACATATAAATGCTCAGAGTATTCCAGCTCATTATTCTGACATGCTAGCATCATTTGTCATCAATAATATTCACGCTATTCCGATATCAGAATCTTGGCTGAAACCTTGCTTACAATCTACTTCTTACTCATTACCAGGTTTTCAGATGATTCGTAATGATCGACAAGACAAAGGTGGTGGTGGGGTGGCAATCTATCTTCGTTCCTGTATTCTTTATTCCATTGTTAATGTCTCGGACACAGCAGCAAATACAGCCGAGCATCTTTTTATAGAATTACTGTTTCTCATACAAAAATCTTGCTTGGCGTATTTTACAGTCCAAATCTTAATATTAATTACTTCACATATTTTGAAAAAAATCTTGAAAACCTTACACCTCAATATCATACAATAATAATGGGGGACTTTAATACTTGCCTTTTGAAGAATGACAGTCGTAGCCACCAACTTAAGTCACTTGTCGAGGGATGTGACTTGCATATACTTCCTCTTAAAGCTACTCACTTTTTTCCCAACTGTTTACTCTCTCTTTTAGACTTAATGATAGTCTCTTCTCCTTCACATGTTACTAAGCATGGTCAGGGCGCTGCTGACGCTTTTTCCTACCATGACTTGGTTTACCTATCATATAAAATCCGCCCTCCTAAAGCTAAGTCGAGAACACTTATGCAACGTAATTTTAGTGGGATAGATATTCATCGCTTATGTGATGATGCTCAAAAAATCAACTGGGATTCGGTCATAAATGCTTCAACAGTTGACGAAAAAATTGAATTATTTAACACACACATTAAGAGTCTTTATGATGTACATGCTCCCATTCGTGCAGTAAAAGTAAAGCACCTCCCTGCTCCTTGGCTCACAAATGAGATTAAAACAATTATGATCAAAAGAAATCGTGCTAAGGCAAAATATAAAATTGACCCATGTGATAGCAAACTCAATAAACATAAGCTTTTGAGGAATCGCTGCAATAGGATGTGTAGAGATGCACAACGACGCCATATTCATAAATCCGTAGAAAACGGCGATCCAGCAAAGGTCTGGAATTTTCTAAAGTCATTAGGAGTCGGAAAATCTAAACATTCTTCTATCTCTAATGAAATTAATATCAATATCCTAAATCAACAATTATATTCTAATGTTATCATTGATAATAGCAAAAAAACTGCTACATTAAATTCACTTTCGAAAACACCGACGCCTGACTTTCCTCCTTTTATTCTAAGTCGATTTTATGATTGTGATGTTAAGAAAAACATACTGTCTTTTTTTTTATTCTAATGCTGTTGGAAATGATTGCATTAGCCGTAATATGATCACTCCTATCCTCGATACTGTTGTTCCTGTTATAACAAATATCCTTAATCACTCAATATCCACCTTTACCTTTCCTGAATCATGGAATAATGCCATTATTATTCCTTTGCCAAAGAAATCCAATCCTGCGACCATCTCCGATTTTAGACCTATATCTATCCTACCCTTCCTGTCAAAGGTACTTGAACGTCTTGTTCAGCAACAATTATCTTGATTTTTGACAAAAAACAAGTTGTTAAATCCTCTCCAATCTGGTTTCCGTCCTGGTCATAGTTCGGCTACTGCACTTGTTAAAGTTACGGACGATATTCGTCTAGGCATGGAAAATAAGGAGGTCACAGTATTAACATTTTTAGACTTTAGCAATGCTTTTATTACAGTTGACTTCGATATTTTGCTACATCAACTTCGTTCTCTTAACATATCTCCAACAGTTATCGATTGGTTTCATAGGTACTTGTAGGGACGCCGGCAACGCATTAAGGTCGATGATTAATTTTCTACCTATTGTGACACTTTTGCTGGCGTTCCGCAAGGTGGTGTGTTGTCACCACTTCTCTTTGCAATTTTCATCAATCTAATTACATCCCACATATCTTCTCTCTCCATCTTTATGCAGACGATCTTCAGATATACACGCAAGCTTCTATTAATGAGTTGTCAAATGCTAGTACAATCATTAATAGGGACCTGTCTTGCATTGTAGACTGGAGTAAGTCACATGGTCTTGTTGTAAATCCGAATAAAACACAAGTCATTATCGTGGGTAGTAAAAGACTAATTTCCAGGATTGATAGGCAACAAATTCCACCAGTCTGTGTAAATAAAGTTTCTGTTCCATACAGTGACACTGTAAAAAGCTTAGATATTCTTATCGATGAAACTTTATCATGGGCTCCACAGATTAAAGAAGTGAGTAAGAAAATATTTGCTACCGCGAAGTCTTTATGTAGATTACGCAATTTTCTTCCCATTCCCACTAAAATTGCTCTTGTTCAGTCACTTCTTCTTCCTGTTCTCGACTATGCAGATGCTAGCTATCTTGATCTCACTGCGGAGCAGCTTATCAAGCTTGAGCGGCTTCAAAACTTATGTATTGATTTATATTTGGTCTGCGAAAGTATGACCACATATCCGAATTTCGAACAAAGCTCAAGTGGCTCCCAATCCGTGTTCGCCGGAATACTCATGTTCTATTTGTGAAGACTGTATGTCTCTATGACAAACTTCAAACACTTAAAAACAACTCACGTAAAATTTGTACAGAATACATAAACAACGAAATTCAAAACCATCTAAAGGCAAACGGGATTGCACAACGTTTATCGGCATCCTAAACGCCATATCAAAACGGTCTTGCAGAACGGAAGAATCGGACATTAGTAGAAAAAAGCAAGAGCTATGCTTTGTGATTCCAAAGCCTCGATGCATCTATGGGCTGAAGCAGTTAATACAGCAAACTATTTGGCAAACAGAAGCATCAACAGCGCTATTGGAAATGAAACTCCATTCGAACGATGGGTACTAAGAAAGCCCTGCGTCAACCACTTACACCCGTTTGTTCTGAAGAAAGGTCCCAAAGGACACAAATTTGCACCGAAAGCGACACTTTGTTTGTTTGTCGGTTATTCAGGAATCAGCAAAGCACTTGTATGCTTTGTTGGATTTCTACATTCCAACTGAGCGCAAGACAGTCATCTCAAAAGATGTTAAAATACTGAAGAAAAAACTTCTACGAAATAACTTCTACAAAAATTCTCATGACAATGACACAAGAGTAAGAGGGACAAAGAAAGTCCATATCGCTTTATACGTTGATAACGGACACGTAGCAAGCAATAATATTGAGGCTGAAACTAAATTTATTAATGAGCTACAAAAGAGACTAAAGATCAGAACGTCACCTGCTAAAAATTTCCTTGGAATGGAGATTAGCAGAGTGGATAATAAGATCACTCTCCTTCAAACATCCTATACAACGAAACTCTTACAAAAATTCAACATGAGAAACTGCAAGTCTGCACCGACACCTATTGTTAAAGAAAACATGGGAGGAGGAGAAGAACAAACACAAGCTGAATCAAGCTTTCCTTATAGGCAGGCCGTAGGTGCACTGACATACTTAGCAGTGGCCACAAGGCCTGATATTTCCTATGCTGTCGGAATGGCATCGAGACATCTAGAAGCGCCAACTGAAAAGGACTTCGTTAAACGAATTTTGCGCTATCTCAAAGGAAGCTCTGATATTGGTCTGACGTACACGAAGGACACACCAGAGAACATACTTTATTATAGTGACTCTGACTTTGCTGGAGATCAATTAACTGGGAGGTCCACATCTGGCACTGTGTGCTTACTCGCCGGAGCTGCTTTTAGCTGGAGATCGCAACGCCAAAGCGTTGTATCGATTCCATCAACCGAAGCAGAAACAATCGCAGCCAGTGAGGCTTCTCAAGAACTTATATGGCTAAACAGCCTACTTAAGGAACCGATGAAGTTGAACAAGCCTACACTCTACCTTGATAACGAGTCAGCAATCAAGCTTTCACAGAACCCTAAGCACGAGTACCACAAGCGTACGAAACACATAAAACTGAAGCATTTTTCGTCAGAGAATGTGTAGCTAACGGAGAACTTGAAATGAAGCAAGTGCCCTCAGAGCTACAGCTAGCTGACATCCTGACCAAACCACTCAACGGAACCAGACTACAAGATTTGACCAAAAGAGTTGGTCTCAACAGAATCTCTCGATCCTGAAAAAAGTTGGGAGGATGTGAAGACTGTATGTCTCTATGACAAACTCCTTGCTCTAATGACTGAGCATAGACAAGTTTGACATCTGACACTGAACGTTAGGTTTCCTAGCAACGTATTGTTATATATTGTAACTTTTAGATATTTTACAATTATAATCATTTACCAATTATTTTAATGTTATTTTACTAGCTACAAATAAAACAGCAGCTCAGTTTATAATGTTTATTCTTGTAGTGTTGTGTTTCGTGGTAAATAATAAATCTACCACTCACACTTCCACATCAATTACACAAAAACTTTAAACTATTTCTTCTTTATAACGTCCTGTTCAATCCTAAATAACCGGTATATTTAAAAGAATGCTTCAGTTTTATTGGTTCTCGATTACTTCGTGACTCCACAAGTCTGTTGTTGAAAACTTCAAGGCACAATTCACAAATGTATGATCACTCATTTACTGTTAAAGCGATCAGTTTGTGGAATACATTGCCTTTGGACATAAAACGAGCGCAGTTCTGGAGAACATTCAAAAAACTAATAATTGACCATTTGAGCAAATAAATAAAAAAAAAAAAACTAGTATATTAACATCGCAAGTATGATTTCTATCCTTATGATATATTTTACATATGTTTATTGAAATATGTCTATGTAGGTATATATAGTTTTTTAATATTTATGCATATTATTATATTATATAAATATTCATAATATTACATTGTTTAATAATTAATCTACACTTATGTTTGTTTATTAATTTATCTCAACGCAAACACTATCCTGGAACTTTTAACGTTTTTTAAATTCCTTCACCCAAAGGTTATCTGGGGGAGATCGCTCCATAGCGATAAGATCGCCATTTGTACCTGTATAGTAAATACTGTTTTTGTGTTTGATTTTGTGCAATAAAGTGTTTTTATTATTATTATTATAATAGAAATTTAAAAAGTGAAGTTTATGTCACATTTTATTATCATATTTATCTTAATTTTTTTTTTTTTTTTTTTTATACCACTAACGTGGCAAACAAGCACACGGTCCGCCTGATGGTAAGCGGTCACCGTGGCCTATGGACGCTTGCAACACCAGGGGTATCACTCGCGCGTTGCTGACCCTTTAAAAATCTATTAACTTCTTTCTTGAAGAACCCCATACTGTAGTCCTTAGAGAAAATCTTGGAGCTCATTCCATAACCCAAGTGATCTCGGGAGAATGTTTCTCTGAAACCGCACTGTACGCGACCATTTCGGTTCTAAAGTATGAGAAAGAATTCCCTGCCTATGGTGAGCGGTGCGATAGTAGAAAGTAGCCGTGGGTATCATTTCGAACAATTCCTCAGAACACATCCCATTGTACAAGCGGTCAGATTTAAGGGTTCGATACGGCAAGTGAGTTTGGGATCGTCGACAATTCTCACAGCCCAGGTATCCAGGTGCACCCGCCCAGAGATGGCAGCAGTACTCCATATGGGGCCGAACATGCCACTTGTAAAGCAGCAACCTCTGCCCCGACGTGAATTACTGCCTCGCTCTGTTGAGTCGACCTAGTTTTTTGGACGCCAGATTCACCTTATCTTGTAAATGATCTCGGAACTGAACATCGCTGGAGATGTCGACACCAAGGATTCCAATGTTCTTGGAGATGGAGAGGGGAGTGTTCTGGAATTATGGGACTTCAGTGAATGGAGTTTTCTTAGCGGTGAACGCGCACACTTGTGTCTTTGTAGGGTTGAATCGGACCAATTAACCCGTCCCCAGTCAGAGATCTTGGACAAGTTCTCCGCGGGTTTCCTCCACAACGGAACGAGGGATATTTGCACAACCCGTGTAATAAGCGTCTCCAGTACTATCATCTGCATAGCAATACATGTTGTTGACGACCAACATGTCATTGATATGCAGTAGAAAGAGCGTAGGAGACAGCACAGAGCCTTGCGGGACACCAGCATTAATATCCATGCTATCAGAGCAACTACCGTCAACTACGGTTCGTATGCGTCTGCCGGACAAAAAGCTAGCCACCCATTTGCACAAACCCTCGGGCACTCCGTGTGATGGCAACTTTGATAGAAGACCCCGGTGCTAGACCCGATCGAACGCCTTTGCTATGTCCAGGCTACATGCCAATGCCTCCCCTGACTCTCAATGATTAGTGCCCATCGGTGTGTGAGATACACTAGAAGGTCACCAGTCGAGCGACCGTGCCGAAAGTCATATTGACGATCACTGACCAGGTCGTGTTCTTCTAGGTATCTTAGAAGCTGTGTGTTGATCACACGCTCCATCACCTTGGAGAAGAGAGAGGTAATAGCGATAGGCCTGTAATTCGATGGATCTGGTCTATCGCCCTTTTTGGGCACCGGGGGCACATTTGCAGTCTTCCGTAAAGATGGAAATTGCCTAGTATGGTAGGAAAGCGTGAAGAGGCGCGTGAGTACAGGACATAACTCAGGAGCACACTGCTTAAGCACCACTGCTGGTATACCGTCTGGCCCACTCGACTTATGAAAGAAAGCAACGCCCGCCGGACCTCCCGCTGTGTTATGGAGATTTCCGGCATGGTCTTACCGCACCACGGTATAGTAGGTGGTGGTCATCGCTCACATTCGAGTTTGAGGCAAAGAGACTGCCCAGTAGATCGGCTTTCTCTTGAGCACTATGGGCTAAGTCACCATCGGTCTTTCGCAGTGGTGGTAACGACTTATTACCATATATATTTATTGGTGGCAGAAATATATATAATATATGTTAAATAATATTCTAGCTGACCCGGCGAACGTTATTTCGCTATAGTCCTCCTCCCTAAAAACTTAATAATTGAACCCGTAGGCGTTGTTTCGATATAGTCACTCTCTCTAATATACATAAAAGTTGAACCCGCGAATGACGTTTCACTAGAGTCCCTCTTTCTTATATACCTACATAATAGTTGAACCCGCGAACGCTATAGTCCCTCTGAGAGAGGGACTCTCCCTTATATAGTTAATAACTAAACCAGTTCGCGACTCGAAATGCGAAAATTTTATTACAATTGCTCTTAGTGCGCGAGTCCGACTCGCATTCGACCGGTTTGTCGTTATTTTCTCTCCTACAAACCTTGTTTATTCAATAACGAACACAATAAAAAAAATAATTATCCAATTTGGTGCAGTCGTTCAAAAGTTATTATAAGTGCGCCAGTCCGAACTTCAACGGTTATTTTCTTCTATAAAAACCTTATTCTGACAATGACGAACACAACAAAAAAAGAAATATCCAATTTGGTGCAGTCGTTCGAAACTTATTCTTAGTGTGCGAGTCCGACTCGCAAACCTTGTCTTGAGAAGGACGAAGCGATTTAACAAAATGCTATCCAACACACTTCTCTTTTTACCCAAATAGGTCATTTCCAACTTGGTCCTGCCGCACGACAATTAGGAAAACATCAAGATGGACCCTCACGGTTTTTTTTCTCAATTTTCAAAGTGTATTAATTTTTATGGTGCCCAACTTCCACAATAGGTTCCTACCGTAGCAATCTCTTCACTTCACCGTTGCTTTAATGGTTTTCAGCAAAGCATTCAGAAACATATACAGTTTGCTGGTAGAAGGTGGCGAATGTGTGCTGGTCATTCTCTCGTACCAGCCTATGTTTGATATATATCGAATACTTTCTCGGACCGATAAATGGAGCACTTACCTGCAAAATCCTGATCGTTTCATTTCACCATATCACGACTCACAGGTAATCATTGTTTTAGTATATCATCAGTTAGGAAATAGTAAATATTGTGCATTATTATAAAATAGCTGTTGTGCAATTGTTTCGGAAAGTAAAAACGTACACAACATCACATCACGAATTTTATGCAGTTGCATACAATGCTTTTTATACGACCAAAAAAAAATAAAGAAGCGCTGTTTTTTTTTATTTTATAAAGTACGTCAAAAATTAAAATATCACTGCAGTTTCACTCGCAAAAAAATTCTATTCCCATGGGAACTTTCTATCGAGATGAATGTGTTCTTTATACTTCTCTGTCCCTGCAGCTATCTCAATGTCAAAAATCAAGCTAATTGTATGCACTGTTTATTACGAAATGCGCAAAAGTACCCCCAAAAATATTTATATAAAGTGAAGATTATGGACAAGAGATTCGACATATGCAGGTTTCTTCCACGATGTGTTCCTTTATCGAAAAGCCAATGGTGAAAGAACATCGTACTTGAAATTTTAGTACGTATCAGGTTCGAACGCCGGTCCCTCAACACGAGGCAGAGACTACTGAGAACTAACGAAACATTATATATGTATGAAGCAAATTCTATTCTATGCTATTTTTTTATTATTTTCAAGGAACCAGAGAAAGAGCTTGAAGTAATCATGAAAATAAACGGTTTTAAAAACATTGAAGTGGTTCATCGGCATAACAATTTCCTTTTCAGTACTGTTGCAGCCTTCGCAAGTGAGTTTACTAAAATGTATTTCAATACTAGTGGCACAGCAATTTTTTTTAGGTGCCTTGAGAGTTTATGTTGAAAAAAAGTCAAAAAAAGTCAAAAGTCAAAATGGTTTATTCAAATAAGGATTTTACAATAACTTTTGAATCGTCAAAGTTATAAAATATTATTTTTTGAACCCTCCCACCTTCCCGCCGGTTCACAATGTTGTTGATTTCTACCGAGAAGAATCCGGCAAGAAACTCGATAGTTACTCTTTTAAAAACACGATCAATAATACAAATAAACTAAAATACAATTAATGTTTTAAATAAAAAATTTTTAGTCGTACAATTTTATGTTATTTCCATTTTAATTTGGTTTACCTATGCATCCTGTAATTGAGCATCATCAGTCCCAAGGATTTTTATCATTTACATAGTCTGAAATATTGTAGTATGCCTTTTTAAAAAGTACCTGCTTGATAAAAGATTTAAATTTACTTATTGATAGATTTTGAATTTTATTGGGAACTTTGTTGTAAAAGTGTATACATTGCCCCATAAAAGAGTTACTTATTTTGTGTAGACGTGTATCATGCACCAACAGTTATGAACAATCTTGAGTACGCCAGACTCTGGAATTCGAAAGAATTGTATGCTAAATATTTGCTAAATAGTAGTTTCACGGGTCTTGGGACTGTTCTTATAAGCTCCCAGCAGTCAGGAGGCACTTACAATAAGGATAAAATCAAACAAGTGCGAGTCGGAGTCACGCAGCTACGGTTTCCTATATCAGTGTGCTCAAGTTCGACTCGTACTTGACCGGTTTTTATTATTTCTTATTGTAACAAAGAGCTCACACTATAATCGTTTTAAGTATGAAGCTTGTATCCATCCATCCAGGGATTCAAACACACATAAAATTTCATCAAATTCGGTCCAGCCATGTAGGAGGAGTTCAGTGACTTTACACACTTTCAGAAAAATTGTAGTAGGTGTATATATAAAAATAAATATAGAAACCTGTTCATGGAGGATCTGCATGTAAAATTTCATCACTTTTATAACTTTTTTTTTCAGATTTAGTGAAATCGGTAAATGCCTTCGAAATACCAGAAAGTGAATTTGAAGACTATTTACATGACTTTTTAAATGTAATAAGAAATGGCGAAGTTAAAAATTTGAAGATCAATCATGACGGAGAATTGAGCAGTGTTGCTTTTAACTATGGCGCCGTTGTAGCTTACGGTTCTAAATAATATAAAAGTGCCACGGTAATTTGTAGTAAAAAAAAAATTGTGTTGTGTATATAAAGTCTTTTCGTGTTTCTGCTATAAACGGCCACTTTTAGCAGAAACGCTATCTTTTACTTATAGGTATACTCTAGAAAAGATGGGTAACGATCTACAAATAGCTTGTGACTTATTCAAAATAATTGGTTTGTGACCTTTTTGAAACGTGTTTTCTACAAATAGAAAATGAAGAATATATTTTTTACGTTACGTAAGCAAAGAGACGACCTGGTCCTTTTTTAGGGTTCCGTAGTCAATAAGGAACCTTTATAGTTTTGCCATTTTCGTCCGTCCGTCTGTCTCTCCGCGGTTTAGTTCAAAACCTACTAATACAAGAAAGCTGCAATTTTGCAGGGATATACACATTGATTAAGCCGATAAAGCGGTAGAATAAAATCTTTGAAAAAAAATTTTTTAGGGTACCTCCACTACACGTGAAATGGGGACGTAATTTTTTTTCTCGTCTACCCCATCGTGTGGGATATCGTTGGATAGGAATTCCAAAAACATTGTCGGTATGCAAAGATCATTTTTTGATTTAGGGCTCCGTTTGCGAAACATGAAGCTTTGAAGTATTAATTTTTGTTACAGTCATGTGTCCCCCCCCCCTCTAGTAGCGAAAGTAAAAAAAATTACGGTGGTAGTGCATATAATGAATTTAAAAGGAAAACCTTCACGGGTAAGTACACTTTATAGGCTTGGAAAAGTGAAATTTTCGTACAATTTCCATTAAAAATTACTTATATGAAGTAAGTACATCTGTAAAACAGGTATAAAATATAAGAAAATTTACGATGTATAATTAAAGAAAAATAAAATAAAAGAAATATTTAAGGGGGCTCCCATACAACAAACGTGATTTTTTTTACCGTTTTTATAGACTCGCACTTGGCCGATTTTTTATTAATTTTTTATTTACTTATAAACGCTATATTTATTTACTGCCATAAGCTTGTATTATTGTATAGTTAATACTTGCTCTATCCAAGTCCCCATTTTCGTTAACGACCATATTTGCTTTTATTTTCATTTATAGCTTGAATAAGTCATCTATGTACTCGGAAAAAAGTTCGTTTGGTATGTGAAAACTATTGACTGCAGTAAGAAAATCTGTAAATTTTAAAAGTTGGAAATAAATGTGAAGAAATACAAATTTATATATAGAAAATAATAGATAGACTCCGTGACGTCGTAGCTGCTAATGGAAGCTATACTATTTTAAAACACTAAAAGGATTTTTTGAATTTTTATTCTATAATTTCTTCCTTTTTCGTTTTTTTTCTCGTCTTTATGTCAGAAAAAACGCCCCTGGTGTTGCAAGCGTACATAAGCTACGGTAACTGCTTAGCATCAGGTGGGCCGGAAGCTCGTTAGCCACCTTGGTGGTATAAAAATATAAACAGTAACATTTTTGTAAGAAATTTTCTTCTGTCTGTCTCTGTTTTATCTCTGTTTAAAAAATCTGTTTATGTAACTTCGCCTAGCAACACATCATAGAATCAAGTGATATGCGTAAGGAATAAATTTCTCACCACAACTACTTGGATAGTACCTTCATGCATATTTAAAAGCACAGCTGAAAGTTGTTTTATTACGGACCCGCTGCTGGCCGGAGCGAAAACAGAACTTTCTAATATATACGACAGAACGGAAACTCTATATAACAAGTCCTGATTTTGAACAGCACTATCTATGGTAATATATTTTGTGAACTATATTTTCTTAAAACATAAGTGTTCCGAAAATGTTACTGGCCACTTGCATTTTATTTTTCATTTAGAATAAATTTTTATGTCAAAGCTAGTGCAAAGCATGGTGAAAGTTCTTGCAACAATTGTAATAGTTTTAATATAAATTTTAGATAAACATCTTATACATTTCAATTTATTATCTTTTATTTTTTACTTTTACTCGTAGGTGTAGTATAAACTACTATACTATACTATACTATGTATCACTCGGGGTATAATGAGATTCCTAACTCGTGTGTATTTAAGGGCCTCAGCTCCGCTTAGGGCCTCAAACGCTATAGTGCAGTCATTGAAGCGTTATTGCTCCAAATTTTTTACTGTGAACCGATTTGCATGAAATTTTGGAATTAGGCTCATCTTACCCTTAACTTCAAAAGTGAAAATGATATAAACTCCGCACCCACCCTGGGGGTGGTTGCCACCCCTTCTCGGTGGTGTAAATTTTTTTTTCAAATAAGGCACCCATTTCTAATTGTGCAGTATTAGAAATGGGTGCCTTGCATCCCTTAGTTAGCAATCCACTTTCTCGTTAACAGTGTCATTACATGCTGGCAAAAAGAGTGCTCGGACCTTAATTACTTTTCTCGGGCGTTTTCTTTCCTCAAGCCCACGGGCACCGTGCGCGCTCTACGTACTGTCTATTCTATCAAGTATGTATAAAATCGCCACCTGTGGTTCAAGATATAAACTACGCTCTAAGTTTTAACTTCAGTCTGCTTGAATAAAATTACTTAGAGCTGGAGTTTGTAAGTAGCTGAAAGTGTACACAGCAAGAAAGAAGTAAGTTGTTAACAGTGAACACAGCAAGGAAGGTGGGTTCAATATATTTAAATACTAGCTATTGCCAGCGGCTTTGCTCGCGCTATATTTAGTTAGGTATCGACCTGGGATTTTTACAACTTGATTACAGCAAGAACACATTTTTTAATTCTCTGAAATAAAAAGTCTTCAACTATATCTGTGCTAAAGTTCAGCTTCATTAGATGATCCGTTACGACATTAAGAATTAGGTCAAACAAACAAAAAACAAACTCATTTTTGCACTTATTATATTCGTAGAAAAGTAGTTGCTTTAGCCGTTGTATGTCCCCACTGCAGGGATTCTTCTTAGCTCGGAGACAAAAGGCTCGGGCATGGTCCTTCACGCCAGCCCAGGCTGAGAATTGACTGTCAGAGTTTATAAACTAAGGCCTCTGACTTGGCTTGTTGATTGCCCTCTTTGACGACAACAACAATACATATATAATGCTATATATATATAACTCATTATAAATCCTACAAATGTCATGGTTTTTGATAAAGTTCAAACTGTACCACGTCTGTAAAAGCGCAATTAGCCTCTTTCCAAAACGTTTTTGACATTTAAAGAAATTACGACCGTGACGGTAAAAAAAAATGGTTCTGAGCGGTGTAAATAGGTTATTAATAAAAAAAACTTGGACTTCCTAGAGTAAGGAACCGGTGAAGTGTGCGTTCAAGATGACCTTGGTTTTATAAAAGCTCCTGCCCAGGACTATTTAATTTTGTCGTAAGGATCCATCTAGGGAGTTAAATATTTGTCTGTCTATATAATAAATACTGTTTTAATGACGATGTCGTCTGTGGGAGCGATGTGTTCACCGTTGCATTTATGCACTGCCAAGTGCAGTTCAGGATTTTGAAGATATCTCCTATAGCGTTGGTGAACAGTTTAGGGAATATGATTCCTATAGTTGAGGTATCTTATTACTCGTAGTAGTAAAAGTTTTTTGAAAAAAAATTAACATTGTTTTCAATAAAGAATCACGGACTCTGGCAACCCTTTCTGTTTTACAAGGAGGTATTGGTATCAGAAAGGTATCAAGCGTTCTGTTACCGGCTTTCATTTCTTCGTACATAGTGTTTACGTTTATACCAAAAAATTAAAACAGGAAACACCTAAATTAGTTTACTTTGCAGAAGCTAAGGAACTATTCTACTGTCCTAATGAAAGTGTTCCGAAGGAAAAAACATTCAAAAACTTTGGGAAACTCCATTGGTGCCATATAGTCCATGAGATAATATAATAAAATGACAAAGCCCACCTTCTAGCTGTCTCGACTAAGGAATCTGGACATTGGCTTAATGCAATTCCCTCTTCCTTGGCACGCTGCTAAATGATGAAAGTTTTAGGATCGCAGTTGCAATAGGGATGGGAGCAATACTTAGTATGCGTTTCCCATAAATGTTCATGTGGTAGCGATGGAGATGGGTATGGACTTCATGGATTCTATTGCCGCAGAAGTTTGGTCAGACTATGCCGCCCGTCACGCTTCCTTAAATGACATCATAAGAAGAGCCCTTGCAAGCGTTACGTTCTCATTATTGCGGGTTTGCGAATGACGATGGGAAGAGATCAGATATCTGACTTTATTTCAATGCGAGAGGGGGAGGGCTGCGTAGACACTCTGGCCTCCTTCTACATTAAGGACAAATTTGGGCGAGCCGGGTCGGCAGCTTTGTCTGCATAAAACAGTAAACGGCGAAAATATGAATTAATGATGAGAGATTACATATTTTTGCCGCTTAATTTTTAAACACTTGGTCTATGGGTCCTCCAGCTTTGCAATTTTTCAAAAAAGAAGGTCTCCTCGCCTGGTTTTCGCTATATGTGATAAGAGGGCTGGTGCTTATGTTACTCAGAGAATTAGAATCGCTGTCAAGCGTTGAAATGCGGCCAGCATTCTTGGCACCCAGCCACATGGACAATCTAATTAATTTTAGATTTTAGAACAGGTTTTCATAAGGTATTAGATGTAAATGTTAGATTTATAAAAACTACCATTTATAATTGTTGTTGACAAAATCATTTTATGAGTTTTTATATCCGCAATAATTCTCATTCTACGGAACCCTAACTTAATCCGTGTACGACACTCACTTGGCTGGTTTTTATTTTATTTTGGGTTCGGTGTCGACCGATGTTTTTGGTCATCATCATCATTTTGATGATGTTTGTTATTTTTCTTCTGTTCCTGACATTTAATATTTATCTTTGTTCCCTGATTGAATATATCTATAGTCAAATAATTTATCTAGATATTTTATATGTAAACGGTCGGCTAGCTATCTAATGATAATGTAAATTAATGTTCTCATTTCAAATCTTAAATGTTAATTATTATCTTATAAGCTTTTGCACGCGGCTCCAATACAGTAAGAAAATACCAAAGAAATCTAATCTGAAATAAGGTCGCCTAAAGTGATACAACTAAAGACATCCTCTTGCCAAACTCTGGTGTCCTTGTATCTATTTATACCAAATTTTAATGGAACCAGTCCAAGATTTAATTCTTCTATATATGTAAAAATCATTAAATCTGCAAAGATATTGTAGAACATATACACAAAAATAATATAGGCAGGTACAGACGACTTACTATTCTTTGTTTGTGTTTGAAGTCGGTTAAAAAACAAAACCAATTTCATGCACGTTACGATAAAATTTTTGTTCCATACTTCATACGAAATTTATACCACACTCACATCTTGAAACCCACCGTTTTTTGTATGGAAATTACCGTTATTACCATTTTGTAGTCACATTGTAACATTGTATGTTATTTTAGTAACAAATTGAGCCAAAACCAATTATAATAATTTAACTGACTTTAATGTCAACCGAATGCAAACATTTACTTAAAAAATTTGCACAAGTGTTGGAAACAGCTTCGTATCAGATTTTTTTAGCATTAAGTACAATAAAAGGAAATAACCTAAAATTAATGCACAACATTTTCTGATCTATTTTTGTTTATTTGTTTGTATAGTAGGTAATTTATTTACAACCATAAGCTGCTATCATATTGTAAGTAAGACTTGGTCTCTCCAAGTCCCCTTTTTCGTTTGGCAACATCTTTATAATATTATTCTCAATTATAGTTTCCGCAAAGTCATCCATGTACTCAGGAAATAAATCAGTAGGTATCTTAAAAGGGTTGACTGAAGTAAGAAGATCTGAAATGGTTATAAAATAAATCAACCAAAATATTCCGTTATCTATACTTCTGTTTTTATTTTTACCTTTTATATTTTTGATTTTTATTCACTCCTAAATGTGATGAAAAACATCGTGTGTAACACGGGCGGCACAGAAATTACAAACTCAACTCATTAAAGCCTTCGGCCATAGGCTTCTAAATAGCCTCTCGTTGATAATTTATCCTTACCACCCTTAATACACAATGTACTATTACCTAGGATCACATGCAATAAAAAAACTCTCGAGTTTCATTAATTATGCTTCAAGAAATTCAAAAAAGGTATTCAATTTCAACTTCAACAATTCCAGTCTATCAAGACTAGAAGCATATTATAATGTAAAATTACTTTATGCAGTATGGCCCACTCTTCATCGCTCTCTTACAGTCTAAGCCGTAGCTCCAAGTGACGTTCCTGTGACCGCACTTTTGTCCCTTAACTAGAGTGTGACAAAAGGCAGACGTCAAATTGATTGGTGAGATCTACGGAGAGTAAACAAATCTAGGACCAATCATTGCAGAAGACTTATTGATAATTGCTGACGAAATACTAAATATGACTTAGATATATTAAAATGAGGATAAGAACCAAAGCAAGGGTTGAGAAGAATTAGTGAGACCACTTTAATTTTATAAATGAAAATCGATAAAAACTTTACTGAAATGCTTATGCTGGGTTGACCAGGTGGAGTTCCTTTTATAGAACAACTAAATAGAAACATGTAATGGTAAGTTTTATAGCAGCACCGTGTTTCCAAGTCTGTACCTTCATTTGGTATAATTCTACCAACACTGAAACGATAATACATATTTTTCACCTAGCGTCACTTACATACATTACATTATTTCAGGTTGATAAAGTATTTATGTATTGATAACCCCTGGGACACATTGTATGCATAGAACGTAAACCTTTAACACGCGGCTCGATTCCATAAAATGACAGCTAACAATTCTCGTTTGAATCCATAGAAATAAGATATACATTGCGCATTTGTTATGACGTATGAAATTCATCGATGGTAGCGAAACCGCAATGTATATCTTATTTCTTTCAAAAAAGGTTAGCAATCTTTTACGGAATCGACCCGCAGGACTTCTTGGATGTTAAAATAAAAAAAAATTAAACGTTTAGCCGTAAATGTCAATAGAAAAAGTAGTATCATGTCTTTTATGAACTACAAATTAATTAATTACCGTATCTTGAAATACATAAAAGGTTTGAAAAAACATCTCTTTGCAACGACTTGTAATGTCACACTTTAGACTCTACCTAATAATAGGTACTTTATTAGCAAGACGGTGTACGAACACGTGTGATTGGGTTTGTTAAATTATAGGGATGTCTTATGGTCATGTGACGCTGCCGCGGTGCCAGCGCCCCCTACCTGGGTCGGCTAGCAGCGGCGAATCAAAGGCGCGCGCACATTTAATCTTGATTTTATAATTTAAATTGTGAGTGTAATTTGCATTGTTTGGGTAATATTCTGAGACGTCAATCAGTAATATAAGTTATTCAATTACCTACAACGATAGACTTATTAGGTCTTAAGAAAAAGAAATATAATGTACAATTATAATATTTTTTGTTTGATTTTCTTTAAGAAAACTAATATTAATAACTAACTAATATTAATACTACTAAAACCTTTTAATTTTATAAGAATATGTTTTATACACGATTATTTCCTAACTAATAATAAAAATATTAAAGCAAAAACTAAAAATTTAAGAGGGCTTTTTAGAATAGGTGCTGTAGTTCGATTCCTGCGGTTTCTGCGGATCCTTGCGGCCACTCTAATAATATTAGACTACAGGCCCATGTCCAAGAAATAGATGGGTTATATGAACCACCAGGTGACGTAAATAGGACATAAGAGCATAAAATAATAAGATTCAGCACTATACCGTCACTTGTAAGCTGTCCAACTGAGTGCTGGTGAGAATTTAAAAGTGTAAGTAGAGTAAGTACATTTTGGTCATATATTTTTGTACGGCATTTTTACCATCGATAGATCCATGCGAAAAAAAAGAAAGCGCGCAGTGCCGTAAAAAATGGTGCGCCACAAAGTCGGTTTTTTTTTTTGATTTTCTGACAATTTCCAGGGTAAATTTGGTCATATCATTCTGTACGGCATCAGTTTCATGCTGTTTAAATACAGCTTCTAATACATTATTCTGCAACGCCGTACAAAAATCATGCGACAAGGGGAAAAATTGAGGGTTGCAACCCCCTCTCTTTCCGTGGTCCGGGGGGTGATTTGAAACAACATAAAATTAATTTATTTTGAAAGTATTTTATGCAAAGATAATATTTTTTTACATGCAGTACATTTTAGTTGGTCCAAAGGTTTGTAGGGGAAAAAAAACTCTAGGAAAAATCCATAGAACGAAATGTGGGAAAAATATGGTCTGCATTAAAATGTACGGCATCATTTTTTCCTAATTTATTTATCTTAATACTATTTAAAACAAGGGAAAAATCTAGAAAATTGCTATATTTAACTAATCTATGAATTTTTGTATTTCTCTATAATTTTTTTAAAACAGTTTTTTTTGAACGGCAATACTATATAACAATTGTATTTTACAATATCATGTTAAAAAAAAATTGCCGTACAGAGTCAAATTATTTTATGATGAAATTGAGATAATTATTAATATACATTCAAATGAACAATAATTTTTTGACGGCATTATTTTTAATAGTACTTTTGAGTGCTAGATAATGTTTTGGAACCGAAGCCGCACTTTGTCAAACCACCCCCCGGACCACGGAAAGAGAAGGGGTTGCAACCCTCGATTTTTTCCCCTTGTCGCATGACTTTTGTACGGCGTTGCGGAATAATGGATTAGAAGCTGTATTAAAACTGGTGGTTCATATGACCCATCCATTTTTGGACATGGGCCTGTAGTCTATATCAGCAATATCGCTTTCGCAAAAGAAATTTAGTAATTATTCTAATATTTACGCATTGAATATGCTGTATGTTAAACATGGCGGCACATACGGTCCGCATTTCACGCATTGGCTACACATGCTCAGGAAGTAGAACAGTAGATGTTCCTTTAAAATAGTGAACAGCTTTTTTGTTTGTTAAAATTTGGCGAACAAAACGATTCAACGGGAAGGTGATGCGATAGCTTTCTATTTTTAAAAAAATCCTGTCAACAAAAGACGGCTATTGTCACATGGCGGGACCTATGAATAACATACACGGATAGCGTATGTGCACGTGCCGCACAGATGCCGAGGTATTCCTTTTTAATACCACTAAGGTGACAAGCATACGGTCCGCCTAATGATAAGCGGTCACCGTGGCCTATGGACGCTTGTTACACCAGTAGAGTAGAGGTTGAGGTATCACTCGCGCGTTGCCGACCTTTCAAAAATCCAATAACTTTTTTCTTGAAGAAACCCATACTGTAGTCCTTAGAGAAAACCTTGGCAGAGAGCTCATTCTGCGGGAGGAAGTTTCTAAAGAGTGAGAATGACTTCCCTGCCGATGGCGAGCGGTGCGGTGGTAGAAAGTAGCCGTGGGCATAATTTCGAACAATTCCTCAGAACACATCCCATTGTAAAAGCGGTAGAACACAGTGAAGCAAAGTCTCTCCACAGACTTAAGGGTTCGATACGGCAAGTGAGTCTGGGATCGTCGACAATTCTCACAGCCCGTCGTTGAACCGAGTCAAAAGGGCAGTACTCCATATGGGGCCGATCTTGCCACTTGTAAAGCAGCAACCTCTGCCGATGCGAAGTACCGCCTCACTCTGTTGAGTACACCTAGTTTTTTGGACGCCACCTTCACCTTGTATTGCAAATGATGTCGGAACTGAACATAGCAGTCAACACCAAGGATCCCAATGCTCTTGGACATGGAGAGGGGAGTGTTCTGGAATTGTGGGACTACAGTGAATGGGGGTTTCTTAGCGGTGAACGCGCACACTTGTATCTTTGTAGGGTTGAATCGGACCAAGTTAACCCGTCCCCAGTCAGAGACCTTGGACAAGTTCTCCGCGGGTTTCCTCCACAACGGAACGAGGGATATTTGCACAACCCGTGTAATAAGCGTCTCCAGTACTATCATCTGCATAGCAATACATGTTGTTGACGACCAACATGTCATTGATATGCAGTAGAAAGAGCGTAGGAGACAGCACAGAGCCTTGCGGGACACCAGCATTAATATCCATGCTATCAGAGCAACTACCGTCAACTACGGTTTGTATGCGTCTGCCGGACAAAAAGCTAGCCACCCATTTGCACAAACCCTCGGGCACTCCGTGTGATGGCAACTTTGATAGAAGACCCCGGTGCTAGACCCGATCGAACCTTTGCTATGTCCAGGCTACATGCATCCAACTGAGTGCTGGTGAGAATTTAAAAGTGTAAGTAGAGTAAGTACATTTTGGTCATATATTTTTGTACGGCATTTTTACCATCGATAGATCCATGCGAAAAAAAAAGAAAGCGCGCAGTGCCGTAAAAAATGGTGCGCCACAAAGTCGGATTTTTTTTTTGATTTTCTGACAATTTCCAGGGTAAATTTGGTCATATCATTCTGTACGGCATCAGTTTCATGCTGTTTAAATACAGCTTCTAATACATTATTCTGCAACGCCGTACAAAAATCATGCGACAAGTGGAAAAATAGAGGGTTGCAACCCCCTCTCTTTCCGTGGTCCGGGGGGTGATTTGAAACAACATAAAATTAATTTATTTTGAAAGTATTTTATGCAAAGATAATATTTTTTTACATGCAGTACATTTTAGTTGGTCCAAAGGTTTGTAGGGGAAAAAAAACTCAAGGAAAAATCCATAGAACGAAATGTGGGAAAAATATGGTCTGCATTAAAATGTACGGCATCATTTTTTCCTAATTTATTTATCTTAATACTATTTAAAACAAGGGAAAAATCTAGAAAATTGCTATATTTAACTAATCTATGAATTTTTGTATTTCTCTATAATTTTTTTAAAACAGTTTTTTTTGAACGGCAATACTATATAACAATTGTATTTTACAATATCATGTTAAAAAAAAAGTTGCCGTACAGAGTCAAATTATTTTATGATGAAATTGAGATAATTATTAATATACATTCAAATGAACAATAATTTTTTGACGGCATTATTTTTAATAGTACTTTTGAGTGCTAGATAATGTTTTGGAACCGAAGCCGCACTTTGTCAAACCACCCCCCGGACCACGGAAAGAGAAGGGGTTGCAACCCTCGATTTTTTCCCCTTGTCGCATGACTTTTGTACGGCGTTGCGGAATAATGGATTAGAAGCTGTATTAAAACTGGTGGTTCATATGACCCATCCATTTTTGGACATGGGCCTGTAGTCTATATCAGCAAAATCGCTTTCGCAAAAGAAATTTAGTAATTATTCTAATATTTACGCATTGAATATGCTGTATGTTAAACATGGCGGCACATACGGTCCGCATTTCACGCATTGGCTACACATGCTCAGGAAGTAGAACAGTAGATGTTCCTTTAAAATAGTGAACAGCTTTTTTGTTTGTTAAAATTTGGCGAACAAAACGATTCAACGGGTAGGTGATGCGATAGCTTTCTATTTAAAAAAAAATCCTGTCAACAAAAGACGGCTATTGTCACATGGCGGGACCTATGAATAACATACACGGATAGCGTATGTGCACGTGCCGCACAGATGCCGAGGTATTCCTTTTTAATACCACTAAGGTGACAAGCACACGGTCCGCCTAATGATAAGCGGTCACCGTGGCCTATGGACGCTTGTTACACCAGTAGAGTAGAGGTTGAGGTATCACTCGCGCGTTGCCGACCTTTCAAAAATCCAATAACTTTTTTCTTGAAGAAACCCATACTGTAGTCCTTAGAGAAAACCTTGGCAGAGAGCTCATTCTGCGGGAGGAAGTTTCTAAAGAGTGAGAATGACTTCCCTGCCGATGGCGAGCGGTGCGGTGGTAGAAAGTAGCCGTGGGCATAATTTCGAACAATTCCTCAGAACACATCCCATTGTAAAAGCGGTAGAACACAGTGAAGCAAAGTCTCTCCACAGACTTAAGGGTTCGATACGGCAAGTGAGTCTGGGATCGTCGAAAATTCTCACAGCCCGTCGTTGAATCGAGTCAAAAGGGCAGTACTCCATATGGGGCCGATCTTGCCACTTGTAAAGCAGCAACCTCTGCCGATGCGAAGTACCGCCTCACTCTGTTGAGTACACCTAGTTTTTTGGACGCCACCTTCACCTTGTATTGCAAATGATGTCGGAACTGAACATAGCAGTCAACACCAAGGATCCCAATGCTCTTGGACATGGAGAGGGGAGTGTTCTGGAATTGTGGGACTACAGTGAATGGGGTTTTCTTAGCGGTGAATGCGCACACTTGTATCTTTGTAGGGTTGAATCGAACCAAGTTAACCCGTCCCCAATCAGAGACCTTGGACAAGTTCTCCGCGGGTTTCCTCCACAACGGAACGAGGGATATTTGCACAACCCGTGTAATAAGCGTCTCCAGTACTATCATCTGCATAGCAATGCATGTTGTTGACGACCAACATGTCATTGATATGCAGTAGAAACAGCGTAGGAGACAGCACAGGGCCTGGCGGGACACCAGCATTAATATCCATGCTATCAGAGCAACTACCGTCAACTACGGTTTGTATGCGTCTGCCGGACAAAAAGCTAGCCACCCATTTGCACAAACCCTCGGGCACTCCGTGTGATGGCAACTTTGATAGAAGACCCCGGTGCTAGACCCGATCGAACCTTTGCTATGTCCAGGCTACATGCCAATGCCTGCCCCTGACTCTCAATAATTAGTGCCCATCTGTGTGTGAGATACACTAGAAGGTCACCAGTCGAGCGACCGTGGCGAAAGCCATATTGACGGTCACTGACCAGGTCGTGTTTTTCTAGGTATCTTAGAAGCTGTGTGTTGATCATGGAGCGTGTGATCAACACACAGCTTCTAAGGTAATAGCAATAGGCCTGTTATTCGATGGATATGATCCATCGCCCTTTATGGAGATTTCCGGCATGGTCTTGCCGCACCACGGTATAGTAGGTGGTACAGCGCCTTCATCGTTCATATTCAAGTTTGAGGCAAAGAGACTGACCAGTACATCGGCTCTCTCTTTGGCACTATGGGCCAAGTCACCATCGTTCTTTCGCAGTGGTGGTAACGAGGACTGACAAAAGTTCCCTTGGCAGCTTTGGCAAGCGATCAGAAAGCACGACTCCCAGAAGGATAGCTCGCTAGTCGCAAACCTATTTTGCCGATGAATTGGAATTTTGCTTTGGCAGTTGCTTTCTTACTGAACATCGAGGCAGCATTTAATATGCGTTTTACCTCAGAAATACTCGGATCCTTATTATTACGAGCCGTGGTCCAAGCGTCATATGCAGTTTGCTTAAGAATTTTAGCTTCTCTGCAAGACCTATTAAACCACGGTCGTTTTTTAACGCCTGCAGCTACTCTCGGGTTAGGAATATAACATTCCATACCAGCGAGGATTGTCTCAGTAACTGCGGCTGCGCAGACGTCAGGATCTTCTGAGTGCCTTTACGGGTACGATGCATAAAATTCTCGCAATTCAGTCCAGTCTGTCGACTTTTACATGCTACACACGACGCCTAAGTTGGCCCAGATGGATCGGGTTGTGTGCATGACACTTGAGTCTGAATGAGACAGTGGTCCGAGGAGCCTAGAGGCGCATCCACTGAGACGGAATATCCATCCGGACGTGTAGTCAGCAGAAGGTCCACTAAGGAGCTCGTATGGTCCTCTATATCTGGAATTCTCGTTGGAGAAAGTACCAGCTGAGAGTATCCATAGGTCAGAGCAAATTCATGAGCAGATATTCCTGCGTAGTTATTGATTCGAGAACTGAGCCACTCACGATGGAGGGCGTTTAAGTCTCCCAAAAGAACTAGTTCTGCTGTGGCATATTGCTCTAGAATTTTGTCAGATGTCAAACACAGGTGCGTGAAGAGTCTAGCTACGTCCGTGTTACCGCTGTGACACCTGTATAGGCACGCATACACCGGCACGACTCACAAAATTGTGCTCGAGTTTGTAGCCGGGATAATGAAGGTATGATGTATCGGCCGGGCAGGATATCTGCGTCTCCGTTAGAAAAAGAGTTGTCGGCTGCGCAATCTTGAGATGGTGGTGGACTGCGTTAAGATTTGCGTGAATACCCCTGATGTTGCAAAAATCCACATTATATGTGGATGGAGTAGCCGCTGTAAAAACTCTTTTTCTTTTATTTTTCTGGTCATTATGTATGAAGAAAGTTACTTAGACTAAGCATTAGGATTCACTGCACAGACAGCTTAGAGGACAAAACTTGCGGTATTAGAACTGCCGAAGCTCGGCACAGATGATACGGTTGCTGGCATGGCGGGTGAAATGGCCCCTGATCCCCCTCTGTTGTAGTAGCCGGGTCCACTCCGGTCTCCTACGCCGGCACGACTACTACTTCAGAGACTTTACACAGGTTGCCGGATCAGCCTTCCAGGGCGGAGATTAAGTGATCCCTGGGTTCGGGAACCCGTTCAACCTGCGTCAGCTAGCGGTACCAGTACGCCGCGTCTACGCCGAGCAATGACAGCAATGGAGCATAGTGAACGCCATCTAGTCGGCGTAGAGTTAGAAAGCCATATATAACCATATGGTTGGTAACATATGATTACAGGATTTACAGAACGGCCGTGATTGGTAGGGCGGTTAATGTTGCCAGTAGAATGCATAGAGGGTGCTAGTGTGACCCCACAAATATCTACCACAAAATTTTGCAACTTGTTACATTTTCAGGTATTTCTAGCAGAAATATAAATTTAAATTTTTACATTCAGTAAGGATTTTGACTGCTGAATCAAGAGGCGTGAGTTCGATTTTCTATGTATAATATGTACATCCGACTGAGCATTTTCTATGTATAATATGTACATATGTATTTACAAAAAAAAATATATATAAGTATATGTAGGTATTTGTATCCGTTCTCTGGTCGGTCCATAGTGCTTTGCTTACTTTGGAACCAGATGGCACTGTGTGTAATGTCCAAAAAATATTAAACTTACTTACTTTTGACCTGTTGCATGTTATCAAAAACAAATGTTCTGTTAAAACATTTGACGTCTGTTCCTTTAAATCCCGTTTCTTTCATAGAATTTTCAAATTTTTTCACCGGAGCCTGAAAATATTCCTCATAATTAGTAACCTTAGTAAGGCTTCAAAATTAAGATAAGAGTATTTTGGATTGGATCAACAAGGAAACAAAATGTGCAAGTCAACGGTATGATTCAGACCAAGAAATACAATGCCCTTATAAACCTCATACGTCCCCACTGCTGGGGCAAGGCCGAGGGTGAAAAAATAATACTGCGTGATATCTGAAAATTAAGCGTTTGCTTAAGAATAATACATCATCATCATCATATTAGCATACAGATATCCAATTCTGGATATATGCGTCATCTAATTTAAGTCGGGTTAAAAAAAATACATCGTGTTTAAAAAAATACTTCAGGTTTAAAATAATATATCATTGCTAAACTATGAATCCTAATCCAAGTGATAAATTTGCAATTCGTTTCTGGGAGTTTGCCGGCCGCTGCTCTGCTCGAAACAGCTCGTCGCTTCTCTCGCCACCTAACTTTCGAAAGTTGAAGCTATGATCCGATTTTTTCTTACCCAAATTCCATTTATATGAACCGGAAAATTACACAACGTGTATGATGGTAAAATGAAATTGTGAAAAATGTAACATCGACTTTTATGACATCGATTTTGTTAAAAGATCGTTAGTAAATAAGTTGTCAACTTGGGATATAGAACTTCTGGCAAATGAGATTGTAATCGTATGAATCTGTGGCATTGCTTTATATAAAATAAAAAAAAATACCTGAATCATATACAATCTATGAACCGTTTTCAGATAAAACAAATTCGGATAAAAGTATTATTCGATATATCGATAGTTTGCCGTCCTCCACTGCTTACCGCATCGCAAAACTGAACTACTAATTCAGGTTTGCGATGCGGTAATAATATTAACGACTTTATTTATCGAAAGGATCTTCACTGGCGCACACACACGCACACACACGCACACGCACACGCACACACACACACTCACACACACACACACACACACACTCTAGCACGCACGCCACGCACGCCCGCAATAGTACTAACGGATGTCCTGAAAATTGATTAACCTAATTGGATTTGACGATCAACCCTCAACGTCAACGTCGAACTTGCAAATGAGACGCGCCAGTACATAGCGTGACAAAGGCCTGAATGAAGTTTACATTTACCTGGGAATCGTGGTACGGAGACACAAATTGTTCAACATCCGTCATGTATTGACTCCATTGGGGTTTGCGGGACATGATGCGGTAGCCATTAAAAAACGGCAAGTAGCTGAAGCATGTCAGCAGACAGTCCCCGCCTGCTGCTAATAGGTTGTAAATGTTGTTAAAAGCAGTTCTAAAAAAAAAAAAATTATGTATTAATTATAAATTTTTTTTTTTAGATGTCAATTAAAAATAGTGTTGATTAAAATATTTATTTATTAGGTAACTAGGGTGGCAAACAAGCTAACGGTCTGCTTTTTGGTAGGCGTTCACCGCAACACCTGGAGCATCACTCGCGCGTTTACTACCCTTCAAAACTCTAGTAACTTCCGTCTAGAAGATCCCCGTACTGTAGTCCTCCGAGAAAACCTTGGCGGGGAGCTCATTCCACGGCCTAAGTGTTTGCGGGATGTAGTTTTCCTGAAGCATCACTGTACTGTACCTACTGATTGTTAAATTAACAAAACAGTAGGTGCGCAAACAATTAATTTTGCAACATTAGTGTATACATATGTGAAGTGAACTTTAATTGCTGTGTCACTAAATTAAGTGCCATAATATAATTTGTGCGTAACAGAAGAAGGAGAAGAAGAGTTGGGATATAAATGCAAAAAAGTTTTTTGATTAGATTCTATCGGCACTTTTAGAGATTAACACCGAGAGGTTGAAGCCGCTGGGTCTAGAAGCATGAAATTTTGCACGAGCGTCCCTTAAATGACGTAAAAGTGCACTAAGAAGGGATTTTTAAAGAGGTAAAATAGGAGTTGGAAGTTTGTATGGAAATCCGTCATTTTTAAAGCTATAAGCATCAAACTTGGTGTTTGGCCTTACAATTGAAAGTCAAGATTTAAGTATTTCCCCGTTTTTAAAAAATCATCCCCATAAAGAGGTAAAATAGGTTTTGAAGTGTTGTATGATTATTACAAATTTTTTTTCTGGAGATTTTAGTACAGAGGTTTCTGTGTGCACAAAAAAGGATTTTACGATACAATAGGGGATGAAAATTTGTATTAAAAAATATCGATATTTTTGTGTATAAAGACTGAAAATTTTGCAGTTAAAAATAAGTAAGCACTAAAAAAGAATTTAACGAAAGCAAAGGGGTCAATATGAGGGTATATATAGTTTTAAAGCTAAATTCATAAAAATTGGTATGTGGCCCTTTAGTAAAAAAATTATAATTGAAGTGATTTTTTTTTTTTTTAAATTAACCTCTCGTGTGCGAAATAGGGGAAAAAAAATTGTGTTAGAACTCTTAATATTTTTATATTTAGAAATTTAAATGGGGTTGGAGCTAACCGCAAAAAAATGGTATTTGGTCTTTAAATTAAATTAAGATTGACGTGTTTCACTGTTTTTAGAAATTCATCCCTTACGATACAAAATAGTCGATAAAAAAATTTATGAGACTACTAACGATACGACGAACAGCCAAAGAGTTTTAAAAAGAAATATTTAATAAATTGGAGACTAAGTTTAATTGCTAACTGCTATGACAAAACAAACAAATGATAAAACAATATATAAGGTTGCGTTGCTTCCTATGCTGATACCGAAATCTGATGCCATGCGATTGACGTCAGCCTGCAGGCCGGCCGCTGCTGCGACAGAGGGACACGACGGCTATGGGTGGCTAACTCGAATGAAATTGCTTTGATTAAAGTGCATATTGCAGCTTCCAGGAGCGTCCTCGCTTCTTATTTCGTCGACCTAAAGTAGTGATCTCCTTTTCTTTAGGTAAATTTTCCATAGTTTTCTTGCTAGTAGCGGGGTTGCAATGAAGTACAGTGTAAGAGTGGTCCAGCTAGAAGAAGCCGTGGTGGTTTGTTAGTTGGACTTTGTTTCTTCTTTTATTTCCACTGCTTTTTCTAGAAGATGATGGATACTGTCTAGTGAGATGTCGTCTTTTGGGAGCTTGTACTTGAAGTCCAGCTGCTCTGTATTCTTGATAGACACTAGTTTAGGCAGTGGGATAATATCATCGATGTAGACTGTACTAACGTGGGGTTCCAAAGATCTGTTCATAATGGACAATTGGCAGTTTTTTGAGATCGATATAAGGTACAGTCCTGATATACTTTTAAATTCTGATTTTTGCCCGCATCTTGTCCTGACAATTTTGTCTTTTTTTGTTAGAACAAGCCAGCTGTTATCCCTGCCATCTTAGCACAAGTGCAGCTTAGTTTTTCGTGTATAATAAGTGAGATCACACAGTCTTCAGTGTTCTTGATTGGTTTTGTTTTGTGAAGCTTACAGAGATGTGTGTCGTCGGTGATTTGTCGACATTCGTCTTCTAGGTAAGTGTACTTGTCACTCCCAAGCGGTTTTGGGCATAATAGTTAGGTTTTGTTCATCAGGAATGGAGTAAAGGTGGATAAGGTCATATGCATTAGCGTCAATTGATGGAATTTCTAGAATAGAAGTGAGTGAGTGTTCGGTACTATAGGCTTTAAAATTGATTAATCTTTTGATTATGTGTATGTTACTGAGGCAAACTCAGGGTGGTCTCAGTGAGTACTGTCGTTTTACATTACTTATTTCAACTATCACGCCTAGTTGCAAGAATTTCATAGCATCTTATAATGTCATTAATTTCTCTAAAATTATCTGTAAACTAAAATCTATCTGAACATATATATCAAAGAAATGTAAATAATTAACAACGTCGGAGGTACTAGTAGCGTTATGCAATACTGCGGCTAGTTTATTTGGCCATATTCCATATTTATGCCTTATCATTTTTGTAAAACAATATTTTTATTCAAGTTTTAGCGCGAAGATTTTCATTAGTAAATAATTCTCAATACACGAACTACCTAAAGCAAAATACATCTTTAATTAGAATACCGGGTTCAAATATTCAAGTTCAGTAATTTTATACATTAGATAAGAAGTAATGATTTATTTTATGAAATGATGAATGGATTGAAGCTAACAAAAAAATGAATACCAATAACTCAAATGTAAAATATTACACTATAAACTTACGAATCATAAACATCAACACAAAATTAATTGTGAAATATAGGTAGTAATCTAGCTCCCGAGTTATGAATATTGACTCTAGACAAAATAAAGTTGCGTAAAATTTTGAACCTGCGGCGCGAGAATGAATGGTTTAAAACTAACCATGATTGTGTGTTTGTTTGAAACTAAAGTTGATTGAAGGACATTTTAAGGCAAGCACTGATTGGTGGTGACTTTAATAGTCACTAGGAGTTGTATGTGACGCTCGTTACGAGCGTATTTCCAAATGAAAGATGTAGTTGGGAATTTCATCAGTCAGACTTGTACCTCGGTAGCTCAGTGGTAGAGCACTTACACGGAATGTAAGGGTCGCAGGTTCAAGTCCTGGCTCGAGGTTAATCTTTTGACTGCATCTTTGATATGAAAGTATTTATTTATATTGATGATATTATAGCCATCGATATGGCATGTATAATATATTTTCTTCTAAGACTCTAACCTTCAGGGAGTCATAAACGAAGAGAGATTATTTCTATGGATGTATATTTATATTGTATTTCTTACTTCAATGAAGATTTTGTGTGTTTATAAGATTGATGTACTAGGACTTTATAAGTCACTAGGAGTTGTATATGTATGTGTATATATATACGTATATGTACGTCTGCTGTGTAATATTATATGTTATATGAATATAGTACAATCGAAGTTTTATTAAAGTTGCTTGAGTGTGTCATGCTCTCTTAAAGTGTCTCTGCGGTGGTGGCGTGTGCGTCAGGTCGTTACGTTCCCTAAAACATGGTGGAGCGAAGCGATGGCTGATTCATGTGTCATACTCATGAACGGGTGCCGCCTGTGGGGGCTGGTCTGCTCTTGCAAACTTCTTTGTATTCTTAGTATATATATGCATATGTACGTCTGCTGTGTAATATTATATGTTATATGAATATTTTTTCTCGGGAGTAACTTTAAATCCCGTCACAGAATAATTGAAGACTTTTAACGTATCACATGGTGATGCCTATACAATTTGAAAAGTAGTAGGCATTTGAAATATTACCTAAATATTGATTGTTTTTTTTTAAATAAAACTATTTACATTGTAAATCTTGAGTATTAAGTGTTTCAATACAAAACATGTATTTATTAGTTGATACACTATATTTTTATGTTTCGTTTGTGATTTTACAAAGATTACCTATTGGAAGCACGCAATAAAACAGTATTGTAATTGGTTTGTAAAGATAGTTGTAGTTAATTTACTTGACGATTCGAAAGTGTTCTTAGTAACCCATTAGAATAAAAATATTTTTGAATCTGATTTTTGAAAAATAATATCTTTTTATCGATTAGGTTTAAAGTATGCTCTTTCTGTTTTCTATATTTTTTATGTAGGTCATCTGCGTCTAGGTTGGTTTCAGCGTTTTTTGTACAAACACATAGCAATGTAAGTTTAATTGAAGTTAGTTTCAGTTTTGTTATATTATAAATACAAGCTAAATTAAAAAAAAAACAATTTGTTTGAGGATTAGTCCTTGCTTAAGAAGTAGGATACCATTGTTATTCTCTATAGGGCTAAGGATCATGTCGGCGGTTGGGTAGAGCTTGAAGGCTCCTGCGATGAGCATCCTGGAATAAGATGAGGTCTACGTTAGTATTTATTAAATTTGAAATTCGGGTGGCTACCTATTATTTCAGATACACTATTTGGGTGGACGTGAATGACTTGATATGGCCCTTTAAAGACTGGTTTTGTTGTAAGCAGATTTGGCTACTTGTTTGTAAACGATATCGCCCATCTTAAATGTTACATTCTCTGATACTTGGTTCCGTTTGGTGATGAGATGATCTTAATTTTTTTGTTACTTTAGTCACCACGCATTACTTGATAACACGATTACATTATCTTGATAGACTCGTTGGGGAAATATACCTCAAGAGGGTTTATGGATGCTGTATGACCAAATAGAAGCTCATGGGGTGTGTAGTCGGTAGTAAAATGGACTGCATTATTATAAGCTATGATGACGTATTTCATTATAACTTGAATGGGGTCGTTTTTGTTAGTCAGTCTTTGTATTCGAATAATCTCACCAATGGTGGAGTGGAATCTTTCTATTAGGGAGTTTAAATTTGGATTGTATGTGATATGTGAAGTGTATATTTATATCATGCAAAGTACAGATTTCCTGGGTAACTTCATTGTCAAATTTAGTACACAATGTATCGGAATCTGTGGTTATCTTCTGGGGCAGTCCCAGTACTGAGAATACTTGTAGTAGTGCTTCTGCTACATGTACGTTGCTACATGCAGATAGTGGTATAGCCTGGGCTATTTTGTGAAATTATTAATTATTGTAGGAAAAGTTGCCCCTCTGGTAAAATAGAGGTCCATAAAAATGTGTTGTAAATTAATATTATTTAAAAAATTTAATATATATATATATATATATATATATATATTAAATTTTTTAAATAATATTATTATATATATATATTCATATATATATATATATATATATATATAGGAAATTACAAAATAAATACGGGGGATAGGAAGTGCAGGTAATATATTTGAAATATATAGATAATAAAATAAAACAAACACGTTATTCCAATTAACGATACTGAAAAAGATTTAACTATATTTTTAAAAGAGCACACAATTTTACCTTTCTTCAGCCAGGGGTTGATCTGAACTGTTAAGCTGTCTGTCTATAGCGTCTGCCACTATGTGAATACCAGGGTTTAAATTATCTGGCTATGTGTTCTTGGGACTAACTAAAAAGCACTGTATAACATAAACAACGTAAAAAAAATCTTTACAGATATAAAAAGTGCTTAAAAGTTTTATATTTATAGTATAACATTCTTTATATATTATAATAATATTCTTCTACTTCTATAGAAAACAAGGTTAGTCTTGTACAGTCTACTCCTAAAACTGTCAAGAGAAACCTATGTTTTAGATGTAACTCTGAATCGCACACGACGTTACAATGTAACTCTCGTGACATTGTATGTTTCGGCTGTGGCCGTAAAGACGTACGTGTGATCGATTGTCCTAATTGTTCCCCCTCTTCGACAATTAGTGCATCTAGACCTGCTCGAAAGTATAACCATTTTAAACCACAAAGTGGTGGAAAAAAAGTCACTTTTACTAAAGGTTCAAATCGAAAAAACTTGTAAGAGAGAACCCTACTTCTAATACTGATTTTAAGCCAACTCACTTTTCAAAGAAAAGTTTTTAAAACTTGAAAAATGAAAGGTTGATCCCTAAGAAAATCTATTTTTGTGCTAAAGATAGTACACACAAAAAATCGAAATCTTGTAGCAATCTGTCACTCAACATATCAACTTCTTTGATAAAGGCGAGTGGGATGCATGGCTTAAAACGGTAAAAATCTTTTCGAAATCGTACAAAGTTGATTCGGTTCTCTTTAAAGAAAATGAATTTGTACGTCCTTATGTTAATATCTCTATCTATATAATCTAATCTTACTTTATGTGGTTTGTTAGATAGCGGTAGCGCAATCTCTATTTTAGGTAATAATTCACATCTCGTACTCTGCGAGAATGGGTTAAGTGTAAATCGTTGCGATAACATTCAGTGTTCCGTAGCAAACGGAACAAAAATGTCTTCTATCGGATCGATTGAATTACCTGTTGAATTCAATGGAATTCGAAAGCTTTTAACTTTCTAGGTTATACCAGAAGTTAAAAAGTCTTTACTACTACTTGGAGTTGACTTCTGGAAAGCTTTCCAAATTATGCCTTTTTGCATAAACGCTAACTTAGTGCATTTGGATACTAAATTTCCTTTTGTTGCGAACGTATCTTCTGATACAAAACTTTCTCACTATGATGACTTGAGTAAGGTTCAAAAGATTACTGCGGATGCAATCATAGATTGATTCCACAAAATATCTCATGAACGTCAACCCCTTGCTAGGACTCAACTTATCGAGCATTGTATTGATACTGGCGATAGTCCTCCAGTCCAACAAAAATGCTATAGACTATCTCCTGAAAAAGTCAAAGCTCTTAATGTTGAGATTGATCAGATGATCTTGGATCATAGAACTTGGTGTCATCGAGCCTGGTGAAAGTCCATGGCGTAGCCCAGTGATTATCACTCCTAAAAAAGATGGTCAGTGGAGGTTCGGTATCGATAGTCGAAAACTAAACTCTGTAACTGTCAAAGATGATTATAATCCACCTTTGATTTCTGAGATTCTAGATATTCTTCGGAATGCTAAATATATTTCTTCTGTTGATATTGCGAAGGCCTACTGGAATGTTCCTTTGAGAAAAGAGGACAAAATCAAGACTTGTTTCAAGTTCCGGGTAGAAACAGCTTCGTTTTTAACGTAATGCCATTTGGTATGGTTAATTCTGGTGCTACCCAACAGCGTCTTATGGATCGCCTTTTCTATAGCGATCCAGAACTTCAAAACAAGGTGTTCGCGTATTGTGATGACGTAATTCTCGTGACAGACAATTTTGATGACCATATTCGTCTACTTAATAGATTATGTGACAAAATTGTGTCAGCCAACTTCACAGTAAACTTTAAAAAGTCTTGTTTCTTTCGTAAACAGCTTAATTATTTGGGTTACATAGTTGACAAACACGGTCTACATACTGATCCCGAAAAAGTCGATTCTATTCTAAATCTAACCCCCAAAGTCTGTAAAGGATTTAAAAAGATTCCTTGGTACTGCTAGCTGGTACAGGAGGTTCATACCGAACTTTAGTTCTATTGCTGCTCCTTTAAATAAGCTAACTTCTACTAAAAAAGGAACGCCTTAATTCTCTTGGAATGACGAGGCGGACAAAGCTTTTAAAACTTTAAAAGAACTCCTTATTTCGTCACCTATTCTCTCTTGTCCTGACTTTTCTAAGCCGTTCGCTGTACACTGCGACGCGTCAAGTCATGGGATTGGTGCAATGTTAACACAAGAATTAGATGGTGTTGAAAAACCAATCGCTTTCATGAGTAAATCACTCTCTGCTCCTCAGAAAAATTACTCAACAACGGAACGTGAGTTACTTAGTGTAATTACTGCTCTAGAACACTGGTCTTACTACTTAGACAATGGCCAAAAGTTCAAAGTTTACACAGACCACTCATCGTTGTTATGGTTTTTAAAACTAGACAATCCTACCGGTCGTTTAGCTCGCTGGTGTATTAGGTTGTAGGCATTTAACTTTGAGATTTGCCACAAAAAAGGTTCCGACAATGTGATACCTGACTTCTTGTCTCGTGCTAACATCGTGAATCATCATCACTTATAACAGCACATCGTCTACTGATGCCTGGTAAAATGCTCTTAAGGCTAATATTCAAGCTAACCCTAGTGCATATCGTCAATACCTAATAAGGGATAGCAAATTGTATAAACATTGTCGCACTAACTCTATTTTGTGCTCTGAATATGACTGGAAAGAAGTCATACCAAACGAAGTGAGAGAACAAGTGATCTCTGAAAACCACTCTCCTCCTACTTGTGCTCATTTTGGGATACAAAAAACTTACCAAAGAATACGCCTACGTTATTTTTGGAATGGTATGTACTCTAACGTTGCTAAGTTTATAGCAAAATGTAATGTTTGTCTTGCTTACAAACATCAAAACTCTAAAGCTATTGGTTTAATGGGTAAACCTAAACAATGTTGTAGACCATTTCAGGGTATTACAACTGATTTAATAGGCCCATTACCTTTATCTCGAAAGCTTAATCGGTATATTTTGGTAGTGATGTGTAATTTCTCTAAATACACTCTCCTATTTCCGATTAAAAAGGCAACTTCTTCTGTCTTAAATCATGTCATGGAAAACTTAGTTTTTCTTGTGTATGGTGTACCTGAAACGGTTATCATGGATAAAGGTCCCCAGTATGCTAGTACTGAGTTCGTGGACATGCTTAAAATGTACAATGTTCCGAAAATTCACTTTACTACTCCTTATACTCCTCAAGTGAATACTACTGAACGGACAAATAAGACCATTGGTACGGCAGTCGCATGTTTCGTGGAGAAAGACCATAGAACATGGGACGTGCATATGCACAAGATTCAGTTCGCTATTAACTCATCTGTAAATGAGGTTACTAAATACACTCCGGCATTCTTGGTGTTCGGAAGAGAGCTGGTATCTTGTGGCTCTATCTATAAAAACAACGAAAATTTTGACGAAGTCATTATGTCTCCTAGATTCGACGAGTTCGCAGATAACGTTGGTTTTTTTTCCCCTATCTTCGACGAGGTGCAGGAAAGGTTGTGGAACGCCCACGAGCGTAATGCTGCTTATTACAACTTACGTCGTAGAGACATGTCATTCCACATCGGTGACTATGTATGGAAAAGGTGTTACAACCAAAGTGTTGGACATAAATTCCATTCGGCTAAGTTGGCTTAAAAGTTTTCTCGTTGCAAAGTCGTAAATAAAATATCTCCTCTAATTTACGAACTGGTCGATGAGAATAACAAAAACATTGGCCGCTGGCATATTAAAGATTTTAAATGCATAGGTAATAATTCTTAATTACCGGCATTAGACATTTATATGGTTATTTGTAATAATAATAATAATAATAATAAAGCCTTTTTATTTCCTTAATAAGTACGTAGTTACATGAAATATGTTTGATTCACAGCATGTTGTTATAGCGTGCACTTTAAATATATACTTAATCTATATTATATAAACAGTTTAGTTTTAATTAATGTTTATTAAGGACCTCTTCATAGAGTAAAGGCCTCCTCCATTTTCCTCCATGTAGTTCTATCTTTTGCTTTTTCAAACCAGTTTTCTCCTACTGCTTTTAAAATTTCGTCGAGCCATCTCTCCGCCGGTCTGCCTCTGGTTCTTTTTCCTGTGGGTCCCTTCCATGAAGTTATTTTTTTGGCCCACCTGTCATCACTCATTCGTACAACATGGCCGGCCCACTTCCATTTTAACTATCTGCTGTGCTCCAGAGCATCAATCAGTTTGGTTGTTTTTCTTATGCATGTACTGTTTCTTTTATGTTTCAATTTCAGATTAAGAATGCTCCGTTCCATGGCCCTTTGTGTTGTTATTATTTTGTCTCTGGTTTTTTTTGTTGAAAATCCATGTTTGTGACGCGTAGGTAAGCGAGGGTAAGATGCAAGAGTCTATCAATTTCTTTGCTTTAATTGAAGTATTGGACTTCAGGATTTCTTTGAAACACCAAAATTTGTTCCAAGCCATATTTACGCGTCTCATTAATTCATCATAGTGTCTACTTTTTTTAAATGATACTTGTTTGCCCAGAGTTATTTGTAATATAGTATTGTTTTACTTGTACAAAGTTCATATTAGGTTAGGATAACGTAGTTATTCATCGCATTCATTTTCTCATTACAAAGCGTTGCTTATTGAGCAAAAGAGAGAGAGAGCTCTTGACCTTTGGTTTGTTTGTAAACAATGGTCAGCTGTCAGGTTGACAACTGTCAAGTCTGATTTTCTTCTTTAGCGACTCGTAAGCTGTAATAAGGTTGACTGTCCTGTCAATCATTTTACCTATCTATGGTAGACCGTCATTGACATAAGATACTACTACTCTATAATGCTTATGTCAAATATGAACATAATCTACAATCTGAAGTTTTAAACTTTAGAACAACTAATTCTACTTGTTGTTAATACAGAGGCTAGTCGTAACTCTGTCGGTAAATATTTAAATAGTGTCTTTGAAACTTAACAAAGAGACTAATTGTATGTTAAATATTTTGGGTTCACTTGGTGGACTGGCGATTGTAGCTCAGCACCAACGTACGTTAGGGTCTGAAAGTTCATGATGAGAGTTTCAGACAATTTAAAAGCGAACTTTGAAAGGATTTTGAATGTTGCTGTTTGTTTGAATGAAAGTGAGTGATACCAGAAGTTGTACATACTCATCAGCCATCTCTTATCATTGAAGAAAAGTGTCTTTAGGAGAAAAACTTTCAACGAGACTTGGTCTCATGAAAAATTTATGAAACACGGGAGGGGACACTATAACGGAACGACCGTTTCCGGTGATCCGTCTCCGGTAAAGGACCGGATGATGTAGGAAACGATAGAAGTTTTTGGGCATTCACTCTTAGGTCCATTACCACTGTGGTAATTATAATTTAGAGATCAAAGAATCTCTAGATGTTTGACATCGCTAAGTCAAAACAGTTCACTTTACGTAGATACGTGACGTAGTCATGAAAAAATTCTGTTGATAATTATTTTCACGGATTCTATTATTAAATTACAAATTGCTGCATATCTACTGCTATGCTATAAAAGAAAACCGTCCTCGGTAATTTTGTATATTTATTTTCTCTCGTTCTGTGTTTTGTGAGTTATTGGTAAGTCGCTAATCCATTTCTTTTGTCTCCTTGACAGTACGGTTCTTAGTATATATATATATACTACATATATATATTGCTTTACTACGGCTCTACGCCTAAACTGAGGTCCGTGAGAAGACGTCTTTGTATGCGGGTGCACATTTGTTGTCTAACGACGGCGCACGGCAGCTGCTTTGCTGTTCTTTTACTGGGGAAGGCCGGAGTCTACTAAACTCCAAATCCTCGGCCTGCCCGGAGTCTCCTTGACTCCAAACCTAGTAGCCTAGCAGTAGGGGTGCTATCTTGAACACCGCTACACACGAAGGTTACGGGGCGACCTGCTCTACGCCGAAGCTACTGGCGAGCTACGTTCACGTGCGGTCACGGGCGGCATATTCACTACTCACCACACGCTGTTAGGCCACGTAAAATCAGTCCCGTCCGCGTCTTCTTTTTACGGCGGTGCTGACCTGATGGATGCCTACAGCGAGCAAGACATCGAATCGGGCTCTAGGCCGAAGAGACCTGAGTGTACTATTTCTCTAATAAAAGCTTTAAAAACTACACTTAAAATCTGTGTAGGCAGGCTTGCGTTTGGCTGTCTTTCTATTTATTTAGGTAGTCCTATCTGATTGTGAAAAAGGTAGCTGTGATCTAGACATTTAAGTGTTAAGAATCACCGTATGTGATTAGGACATTGTGCATTAAAAGCTGTTACTATATAATGAAAGAGTATACTAATATAACCTGCCTTACCCTTGAAAAGTGTTTCTTTACTCGCCTTTGAACTCCCTCTATCTTTTCTCCTCCTTCTAAATACCTAGCCGGTGTATTCGGTAACAGGGCACTACTGCTTTAACCTGTCCTGTTATAATAGGCTACAACAAAAATTTGTCATCCGATCCAGCAGCAGCTATATTCCGTAGCCGGTATCTATTTATAGTCAAAAGGATTACCAATTATATAATGGTGATCTTAGTTCTTATATCTTTACGTTATATGCCTTTCAGTGAACATACAACTCTTTAGGATAAATGAAACATAAGAGAAAAATTAAATAAACACAGAGTGCGAAAGGAACGACCGAGGATATAGCAAGGAGACTTAGTAGTGAGTAAGTACTTACCACAATGTTATCTGCATCTTCGCCCGGCACTGTCACACCACGAGTCTTCCAATGTTCAAGAAGTCTCGCCAGATGTGTTGACCGTCGCCGCGAGTAGTTTCGATGGTCGCGAGATACCGATCAAAATCGATTACGGTTGAACCAGAGTTTGAAGACTTTGATTCGGACCGCGACCGAGACCGACTGCGCCACTTACGATACAGCGAACGGGCAAAGAATTTTTATAAAGAAAAATTATCAAATTAATTGGAGAATAAGTATAATTGCTAACTACTATGAGAAGACTAACAAATTACAAAACAATATATAAGGTTGCGTTGCTTCCTATGCTGATACCGAAATCTGATGCCATGCGATTGACGTCAGCCTGCAGGCCGGCCGCTGCAGCGCCAGAGGGACGCGACGGCTACGGACTTCTAATATTTTTTTGTCTATAATATTATGTATATAAGCAGCTAACTAGCGCCGCCATTAGATATCCTCAATTTTCTCTTCGTAAAAAGGCCACTTAAAGCAGAAATACCAACTACAACTCACAGATATTATTTAGAAACTATATAAAACCTTCTAAAAAAATAATCCCCTTGAGGGCAAAATAGGAAACTAATAATTTATATTTAATCTCCAATAATTCCGTGTTTCCAGACATAAAATTTTGCACAGACTTTTTGAACATACGCCACCAAGTACAAAGAATTTTGCAAAAATCATCATCTAAGGTGGTAAAATGAGGGATTGGAAGTGTGTATGGAAATTCGTCTTTTTTAAAGCTAAATAAATACACATTTTGATATTTATTTGGCCTTTAGGTTAAAAATTAAGATTGACGTGTTACAATATCTTTGAAAACAATAGTATTCCGATATTATCGTAGGTAAACACGTAACCAGTCAAAGTCTGTCTTTTTTTCTCTAAAAATATTAGTTACTAAAGCTATTTGGCACTTAATATACTTAAAGTATGAATAAAACTAAATGGTTAACTCGCCTTTGATCTTCTATCCAATGAAGGACGTAGAACGCAAATACATGGTCGAATCCTTCGATCATATCTGCTGGTATGTTACCAACAATATCAAGTAACCTGAACGTGGTTTTGTCATTCCCATGTTTTTTTTCCGCATATTCGACCATGATAGGACTTATATCGCATCCTACTATTTTCTGATAATTATCAGGCAGATATCTTTTATAAATATTGCTCATACCACCGTCAGCACATCCAATGTCTATAATCCTGTCTCCTGATCTCTTCCATTTAATTTTTGTTGAATATTGCTCGAATACCATCTCAAGATCTTTTGGAGATATGCTATTATTGTTTTGATACAATTCAGGATTGTTCATTGTGGATTGTTCTGTACTGTTAAAATTGAGAGTAATATTTTAAAATGTGTTACTTATCAGATAATTATTCGTTTACAATAAAGTGAGAAATTCACCTTAGGACACATTTAAATGACAGTATGTTTACTCTAACTAAACAAACGCATTAAGATCATAAAATTAAGGTATGAAAACTGTTGTTATCTTTATGTCGGCGGCCGATCGTAGAATCCGGCAGATCACGAAATTCCTAGGCAGATCGTAAAGTATGGAAACGAAAGGAACAGAAATCGCACTTTATAAGTCATGTATGTTAGGTTAGGTTCAGTTTCTCTGATCGTTATCTGCCGGATTGTACGATCGGCCGCGGACATATATAAAGACTAGAAAATTTACTCGAAGGTTCCTGTTATTACGTAAGACTAGAGCTAAAAAAGAAAGTTTTACCAAGTCATCCCCTAAGGGGGTAAAATAGGTGTTGTATTTTTTTATGAAAATCCGTCATTTTTGAAGCCTAATGCATGAAATTTGTATAACAAAACAGAGTAAATAGTTACCGATGCACCGGCTAGGTGCTCAGAGACATTAAGGTAGAGTGGGTTCAGATGCAAGTAAAGAAAATTACTTTTCAAGGACAAGAAAAATTGTAATGTATACTCGTCCAAAGTTAAATTAACAAGCTTTTAATGGTTAGTAGTAGAACCTAATCAGATAAAGTGATGTGTTACCCTTAACATATAGAAATTAGAGCTATCTAATTTACAATATAAGAAACTACCTATCTATACAGAACGATAGAAAACCGTAAGCCTACCTACACAGATTTCTAATTGTAAGGTTTGCAAATATATATTAGGACAGAAAGTACAGTAATGATCTTCGGCCTCAAGCCCGATTGATGATATCTTCCACGACGTCCACATCCAGTAGGTATCCGCCGCCAGAGTAGGTTGACGCGGACGGGACTGATCTTATGTGACCTTAGCACGTGCGGTGAGTACTGTTAGTTCAGGGCCTCGGTTAGCAGGCACAATGCTATGCCGCACGTGGCTGGTACAATGCTATGCTGCAAGTGGCTGATGCTCGCCTCGAAGTTAAGGCCCCTATTACAAGTTACAACAGTTAAATTTAGCAGTATTTGGAAGACTACTACTACTCGGTTTCAGCAGCTTCACAAAATCTAAAAAAATATATGTACATTATCAATTCCTCTACAATAATATTGATTTTTGGTTTTTTGTAACTTGCTTTGTTCTTCAAATAAAAATTAAAAGGCAACGCAGTCTTTCAAAATTAAATTCGTAACTACTGCTAAACGGTTACCGTGATTTTAATTGCTCTTGCACCAAAATGTGAACAGTCAGTTATTTTTTAATTGTGACATTTAGTTTTAAAATTGAAGAAAATCTAAATTACGGGTTGCGCGTTTTTGGGGCTAGTCGTGCGTACAAAGTCGACAACATGTCGGTACTCACACAATATTATTTTTGATATCAACAAATAGTAAAGAGAGGAAATGAAACAAACCTACTCTACTTTTACCTAACTAAATACAATTTTACACTTATTGTTATTACATGTTTTTTAACTCTAAACTAGTCCCTATAAGGAAAATAGTTTTTATTGTGTAAATATATACTTAATATTAACTTATTATTACGAAACATTACATGACAAAAATTATGCATTTTTATATAAATGTTTTTGGATGCATTTTGTGTTGCATTCTTTCAGCGGTGATAACAATCTTTGTTCCCTGATTGAATATATCTATGTCGGCTAGTTATCTATGATAATAGAAATTAATGTTCTCATTTCAAATCTTAAATGTCAATAAAATAAAACATTGATAGATAATTTTTATCTTATCCAATACGGTAAGAAAATCTGAAGATAGAAAGTCAGTCTGTTGGTATATTTGTACGCGGTATTCTCCGAAACTACAAAATATTTTTTATGATATTTCACCGGTAACTGTGGCTTAGTTTGGGGCAGTATATAAGCTTTTATATATATAAGCTTGCGTACCAAAAATGTTGTATTTTGAAGCGATTTTAAAAACGCTCTGCAACTCGCTGAACAGAAAACTAATAAGTATGCGACATATTTATTAGTTTGCAAGATATAAAATTCGAAACTATACACAATTCTATCGTATATTACTCTGTTTATCTCTTTGACAGTGGTGAAGAAACTTGCGTGGCGCTTGGATATCTGAAATAAGGTCGCCTAAACTGATACAACTAAAGAAGGATGTCTTGCCAAACTCTGGTGTCCTTGTATCTATTTATACCAAATTTTAATGGAACCAGTCCAAGATTTAATTCTTCTATATATGTAAAAATCATTAAATCTGCAAAGATATCGTAGAACTGTAGAACATATACACAAACTTACTACTCTTTTTTTGTGTTCGAAGTCGGTTACAAAACAAAACCAATTTCATGCACGTTACGATAAAATTTTTGTTCCATACTTCATACGTAATTCATACCACACTCACATCTTGAAACCCTCCGTTCTTTGCATGGAAATCATCGTTATTACCATTTTGTAGTCATATTGTAACATTGTATGTTATTTTAGTAACAAATTTAGCCAAAACCAATTATAATAATTTAACTGACTTTAATGTCAACCGAATGCAACCCTATTTAAAAAAATGCACAAGTGTTGGAAACAGATTCACATCAGATTATGTAAGCATTAAGTACAATAAAAGTAAATAACCCAATATTAATGCACAACATTTTTCGGTCTATTTTTGTTTATTTGTTTGTATAGTAGGCAATTTATTTACAACCATAAGCTGCTATCATATTGTAAGTAATACTAGGTCTCTCCAAGTCCCCTTTTTCGTTTGGCAACATCTTTATTATATTATTCTCAATTATAGTTTCCGCGAAGTCATCCATGTACTCAGGAAATAAATCGGTAGGTATCTTAAAAGGGTTGACTGAAGTAAGAAGATCTGAAACGTTAATAAAATAAATAAACTCTAATATATCGTCATCTATACTTCTATTCCCTTTTTTTATTTTTTCACCTTATATTTTTGATTTTTATTCACTCCTAAATGTGATGAAAAACATTGTGTAACACGGGCGGTACAGAAATTACAAACTTGACTCATTAAAGCTTTCGGCCTTAGGCTTCTAAATTTTCTCCTTGCCACCCTTAAAACACAATGAACTTACCTAGAATGACATGCAATAAAAAACTCTCGAGTTTAATTAATTGCGTTTCAGGTAATTCAAAAAAGGAAAAAGGTATTCGTTTTCAACTTCGACAAATCCAGTCTAACAAGATCAGAAGCATATTATTAAGTAAAATTACTTTATGCAGTATGGCCCTTTCTTCATCGCTCTCTTACAGTCTAAGCCGTAGCTCCAAGTGACGCTCCAGTGCTTGACACACTTGCACACGTGAAATCTACGAAGAGTAAACAAATCTAGGATCTATCATTGCAGAAGACGAATAAATAGTTAAGGACGAAATACTAAAAACGACTTGGATATATAAAAATGAGGAAAAGAACCAAAGGCAAGGGTTGAGAAGGATTTGTGAGACCACTTTAAATTTATAAATGTTAATCGAGGAAACCAAACTTTACTGAAATGGGTCTGCTGGGCTGTATTGTGTCATCGCTGAGTTGGAAGCTAACCGAGGCAAGGTTTTTTACAGCTCGCAAATCAATAAAAGGGCCCTGAGAAATTTGATACATCGTGAGAAAATAGCAGATTTGCCAGCATAAGTTTAAAGTGTGTTTCGATTTCAATGGAGCATAGTGAACGCCATCTAGCCGGCGTATAGTTAGCAACGAAGGTGTAGCATGGTTGGCTACTTATAGTTACATGACGGTCGTGATAAGTAGGACGGTTAATGTTGCCAGTGGAATGCATAGAGGGTGCGAGTGTGACCCCACAAATATCAACCTCAAAATTTAGCAACTTGTATAATATGAACTTAAATTTTGACATTCAACAAGGATTTTGTTTTTTATGTCAATAAATGAGACGAAATAATGTTTCGTAACCTATAATAATCACTAATCAGTACTTAGACTTCAATTGCTAAGAAGGTCAACTATTCTGCTGCTAACATTAGCAGCAGTCGGCTTCGTAGCTTCGTAGGTTAATGACCTGACTGCTGAATCAAGGGGCGTGGGTTCGATTCCCGTATAAGACAAACATTTGTGTTTGTCTTGAAACTGGGTTTGTTCTTTAATATCTGTGTATAATATGTACATAAGTATTTACAAAAAAAATATGTAGGTATAATAAGTACATTTAGGTATTTCTATCCGTTGTCTGGTATCCATAGTGCTTTGCTTAGTTTGGAACCAGATGGCGCTGCGTGTAATTTCCAAAAAATATAAAACTCTTACTTACTTTTGACATGTTGCATGTTATCAAAAACAAATGTTCTATTAAAACATTTGACTTCTGTTTCTTTAAAACCCGCTTCTTTCATATAATTTTCAAATTTTTTCACTGGGGCCTGAAAATATGCCTGATTAATTAACCTTAGTAAGGCTTCAAAATTAAGTTTGGAGTATTTTGGACTGAATCAACATTGAAACAAAAAACTCTGCCAGTCAACGGTGATCATAAGAATCATAAGAAATACCACGCCCTTATAAACCTCATACGTCCCCACTGCTGGGGCAAGGCCGAGGGTGAAAAAATAATACTGCGTGATATCTGGAAATTAAGCGTTCGCTCAAGTTTAAATATTTCATTATCATATCAGCCTACGAATATATCCAATTCTGGATATAGGCGTGATAATCTAATTTTCTCCACAGCGCAAAGTGCGGCTCTGTGCAACCCGGGTTTAAAAAAAATACATCGATTGAAAAAGTATACTACATGTTTAAAAAATACATCGGGTTCAAAAAAATACAAGAGCGTCAAAAAATACATCGATTTTTAAAAAAAAACCGGATTAAATAAATACATCATTGCCAAACATGAATCCTAAACCAAGTGGTACATGTGCAATTCGTTTCTGGTGCTTTGACAGTCGCTGCTGCGGCACGCTCGCTAGTTTCGCTACGTTTGTTTGGCTCGTGCACTGCTCGCAAAGGTGACCTAACGGCTCGGTGCTTCTCTCGCCACCTATCTTTAATTTATGTTCGAAACACACACACACACACACACACACACACGCACACACACACTGGTTGAAATCTTTCATATCATGGACAACAGTACTGATCATCGATTAATCTAATCGGATTTGATGATCAACCCTTTTCTCGATTATTCTGTATCCATAGCCCATGTATGTGGTCTATAGTATCATAGCCTGTTTATGAATTAGCTTTTTGGGAGGGGTGAAAGTAGTTGAGCTTGCAAATAAGACGCGCAAGTACATTAGCGTGACAAAGGCCTTGAATGAAATTAACATTTACCTGGGAATCCTGGTACGGAGATACAAATTGTTCCACATTTGTCATGTATTGACTCCATTTGGGTTTGCGGTACATGATGCGGTAGCCATGAAAAAACGGTATGTAGCTAAAGCATGACAGCAAACAGTCCCCGCCTGCTGCTAGCAGCTTGTAAATGTTATTAAAAGCAGTTCTAAAAAAACTATTTATGCATAAATTTATTATTTTTTAGATGTCACTTAAAAATAGTGTTGATTAAAATATTATTTTTATGATTGGTGTCCGCAATTTTGAATTCGTAGCCTAGATTAGCTAACTAGGGTGTCAAACCAGCTTACGGTCCGCTTGATGGTAAGCGGTCATCGCAGCCTACGGACGCTGGCAACACCTGGGGCATCACTCGCACGTTGCCGACCCTTCAAAACTCTAATAACCTCCTTCTAGAAGATCCCCGTACTGCAGGGAGCATTTTTTTTGGCTGAAATTAAAGTCAAATTAAATTAAATTGCGATAAAGTGTGTAAAAAACGCAAAACAAAATTCAAATATTTAAAAAAACAAAATTAATTGAAAACAGTAAGCTTAGAAGCAAGATCTAATGACTCTGTAACTTTATTGTCCATACGAGTTGACCTGGCACACAATGTTTTGCCCTTTACGTTACTTTTGCGCTGCAGCGCCATCGCCCGTCGTATTTGTCTGTTTGCTCGGCTCCTGAGGTTCGTAGCGTGGTATTATAAAGCCTATAACCTTCGCAAATAATCGGGTTATTAAATACAAAAAAAGTTTTTTTTATATATCCTATCGATACTTTTAGAGATTAAGACGATAAACGCACAGCTAAAACCGCTGGGTCTCGAAGCATGATATTTTGCACGAGCGTTCCTTAAATGACTTAAAAGTGGACCGAGATGGGATTTTTTGGAAATTCATCCTCTAGAGGAGTAAAATAGGGGTTGGAAGTTTGTATGAAAATCCGTCATTTTTAAAGCCATATGCATTAAATTTGATGTTTAAGCCTTACAATTAAAAGCCAAGATTCAAGTATTTCACCGGTTATAGAAAATTATCCCCTAAAGGGGTAAAATTAAAATTTCTATTTTTTTTTAGTACTTGAAGCTTAGTACAGAGGTAACAATATTTTTGAAATCATTAGTTTGCCGATATTATCGTACTTAAACCCGTAAACAGTCAAAAGCTGTATTTTTTTCTCCAAAAATCTACGCGGACGATGTCGCGGGCAACAGCTAGTTTAGTATCAATTTGTCACGTAAAGTTATTTGGCACTTGATAAGCTAGGTTTGAAAATAAACTATAAGTATGAACAAAACTAAATAGTTAACTCGCCTTTGATCTACTATCCAATGAAGGACGTAGAACGCAAATACATGGTCGAATCCTTCGATCATATCTGCCGGTATGTCACCTACAATATCAAGTAACCTGAACGTGGTTTTGCCATCCCCATGTTTCTTTTCCGCATATTCAACCATGATAGGACTTATATCGCATCCTACTATTTTCTGATAATTATCAGGCAGATATCTTTTATAAATATTTCTCATACCACCGTCAGCACAGCCAATGTCTATAATTCTGTCTCCTGATCCCTTCCATTTAATTTTTGTCGAATATTGCTCGAATACCATCTCAAGATCTTTTTGAGATAGTCTGTTATTGTTTTGATATAATTCAGGATTGTTCATTGTAGATTGTTCTGTACTGTTAAAATTGAGAGTTATATTTTACAATGTGTTACTTATCAGACAAAGTCGCTTACAATAAAGTGAAAATTTCACCTTACGACTCATTTAAATGACAGTATGTTTACTGTACCTAAACAAATGCATTTAGATCACTAACAAAGATATGAGAGACTAGAAATTTTACTCGTAGGTTCCTGTTATAACGTAGGCTAGAACTGAGAAAGATTTTCCAAGTCATCCCCTAAGTGGGTAAAATAGGTGTTGGATTTTTCTATGGAAATCCGTCATTTTGCACATGTGTGTGTGTCCTTCGTAAAGTTACAAAAAGATAGTAAAGAAAAACTGGGTAAAAACATCATAAAACAAACAACAAAAGATGTTTTTTTACAAATGAGGTGGCATGTAAGTCCTTAAGTCTAGCTCATCCATATAAATATTAAAAAATTCGAAAGTTTGTCTATTAGCTGTTCACGCTTAAACCGCTGTGCCAATTAATATGAAATTTGGCATGGAGATAGTTTGATTCCCGGGGAAGGACATAGGCTACTTGAAAACGGTTAGTGTGAGTAGGTTTTTTTTATAATAGAGCAGTTGCCGTTGAAATCCTACACCGATAACCGAATTTAGGGCGGGTGGAACCGCGGGCAAAAGCTAGTATAAATATTTACAAATTTTTATTTTACTTAATCGGTTGCATGGTAGTGAAAAGGAAAGTCAAAGTCAAAATATTTTATTCACATTAGCTTTTTACTAACGCTTTTGAATTGTCAAAGTTATGAAATACTTTTTCGAAATCCGGTTAAATAAAGGTTTTGATGAGATCTTACATGGCTTCAAAGAAACTGTTAGTCTACGATCAATAGTTACGGAAATAAATAAAGCACTTTCGAGTTTGATATTTGTCAGCCGAAAAAAGATCTTGATGAGATCTATCATTTCTGTACGAAAACTGCTAAGCTAAGATCAATAGTTACAGAGATACAGCCCTTCCTAGTTTGACAGTTGTCATCCAAAGTTATGATCCGGATGAGATCTATAATTTCTGTGAACAAATGCTCGTCTAAGATCAATAGTTATAGAAATAGGGCGCTTTCTAGTTTGACAGCTGTCATCAGAAATTAAGATCTTAAAGAGGTCTATCGCTACTGTCATAAAACTAAGAGTCTACGATCAATAGTTTACGAGATATAACCTTTTCTAGTTGGACAGCTGTTATCCAAAATAAATATTTTAATGAGATCTATTACTACTGTCAAGAAACTACTAGTCTACGATCAATATTTTACAAGATATAGCCATTTCGTTTGATAACTCTTTCTCTCTCTTTCCCCACTTTTTCTCTTTCTCTTTCCTTTTTTCTTTCTCTTTCTCTCTCTCTCTCTTCCTCTCTAAAAAATAAATAATAATATACTAATGTATAAGATAGGTAAGGAAAGCATTGGGAAGGGACAGCGTTACTCTTTCATGAAAGAGTAATGCTCGATTTCACTACCCATATTATTTTCATATCACGGGCCTTATATCGATTCTTAAGAGAATACGATTCGCGGCACCTTGCAGCGTGCTTCACACAAAAGAATTTTTCACTTATTTTTTCATTTACTAATCAAACATTACGAAATTTTGAAGCCATGTTCTTGCAATAAATAGCTAGGTCTGCAATGTGCCAGTTTTCTATTAAAAAGTATACGTTAATAGTTTTAGAGGATTCTAGTTTTTCAAACAAATGGCCTCAATTAAGATTTTGAGTCAGTAAAAACTTTTTTAGGATTTAGAAAACCATAGACATAGATATTCGGCTTGAGATCATGTCTACAACTATTTCACTGTGTTTGATCACTAAATTTCAAAAATTAATAAAAAAATCGATTGTATCAAGCACGCTGCGAGGCGCCGCGAATCGTATTCTCCTAAGGAGTAAACTCTAAAAAGTTATCAATTCACTTAGAGAGCCTGTAATAATTAAAATATTTACATAATTTACAGAACTTTTTACATAGTGTAAGGCTTTATACAAAGCATAACATTCAGCTGTAAAGATACTGCAATTATTATCTATCTTAGATTTGGTTATATTTGTCTTAGGATCATAATAGGCAGAAGTAACAGCATTTCTAGTTTTAGATCCATCAGTATAAATTGCATAAAAAACACGATGTAATGTGAAAATAATTGACCAGTAATGCCTCCCCACCCATTTTTCAAGAATAATATTACTAATAATAAGATAATGAAATGTTCTAAGAACCTTCGCAGCCTCAACACTATCATTTAAACGTGTGAAAGTAATTAAATCTATATAAATATTGATGTATCGTCAAATGTGGTAGGACCAGAAAACAGTTGTGTTAAATAAGTAACCCCAGTTTCTTTGGAGGTACTTCAGAGTAATAAAGCAAACAATAGTATACAAATAAGCGTAATAGAAAATAGTCAATAAAATAAATATAGCTAAACCTTCGATCATATATAATGCCTACTTTGAGTTTTCACCATTTCTAAAGTTATAAAGTTATAACCCTAATTTATGCTACTTCCACATTTGGAAGTAAAATCCATACGAATTCTAAATCCATTCGTTTTGAAGAGTGGGAACGAGGTAGCTAAGCGTTCAGGACTTGCGACCTGAAAGTAGGTTTAAGGGGCGCCCCCTTACGATGCACATCAGCGCTCACCTACACTAACTTACCAGCCAAAATGGAAAAACTCTACTAACGCCGCTAAGGATGGACATGGATTACACATAGTAATTACTGTATCTCTTGGCAGACCTCTTTAGTGGGCTATATAATTATTATGGCTGATGTAATCTTGGTTCCCATTTCTACTTTTATAGAAGATTTATCTTTACCTAGCTGAAAATGTCCCAGAATAAGGTGCGTTAATATTCCTTCCTACTGTGGTGATTTAGATTCCTTCCTATCATAAATTTCAAACCGGCAAAAGTGGGCCCGTCATTGCAATGTTTTAATATTAATTTAGAAATTTTAATTGAAATAAGCCCTCACAGGTCCCCGGAAATAAATTATCAAGAGCCACGTGGTAGTTGAACCGCCTGCAACCTTTAAAGGACCCACGTAGGAAAACACAACCTAAAGGATTTCTCAACGAACATACAATATTTTCACTGTAATTTCTAATATTAAAGTATTTACTAACCAGTAAAAGCGGTTGTAACCGTGGCTCAATCTGGCTGTAGTTAAACCCCACGTGGTCACTAGGTAGACTATTGTTCCCTCCTTCTCGGGCAGCGTTTTGACAATTTAAACGACGGCAATAGAATGGTCTGTACGTATGTGCTCACGCACTTTTGTCACCACTAACCCCTTCTCACCCCTCATTTCAGACCCCCCCATTCTGTTTTTATTTCCGACGGATGTCTGGCCTTAATTTATTTTAACAAAGAAAAAAGAATATCTTTTAAGTATAATACTAGTTATATTGGATGGGGTACTATTATAAAATCCTAGATTAATATGAACGGTCTAGATAAAATGGCCTAATTATCCTAAACTAATAGAATCCTAATAGAATATTAATATTATGTTCTAAACGTTCGTAAAGTTCTATCAAACTCCGGGTAATTTCAAATAAACTAACACGTAATACCATTATACGGAATAAGTGAAAACCAAGATAACTACCCTTTATCATTGTTAGAATATTTATTTTACGAGGCTACCCTAATGGTTGTTAAACGACTGACTTAAGTGAATCTCGCGGGTGTTTTTAATATTATAAAAGTTCTAAGTAACTTAAACTGTCGTGGTTATACTCAACATTATAGAATTTCCAATAACAATAGCATAACTATTTAACTAAATTATTAAGGAAAGAAAACCGCGGATAACAAAACAACTCCTATGTAGAGGGTTTCCGATTTATCCTACGTTTAATTTCATGAATAAAATTTTATTCGAATAAAAGTTATGAAACTACCTTAAAGAGCATATGAAACGTGCTTCCATTTCTATATTACTTAACCACCAATCAGCGTTTGTCTTAAAACGTCCTCTAATCGACTTTAGTTCCAAAAAAACACTCAATCATCGTTAGTTTTAAACCATTCATTCTCGCGCCGCAGGTTTCAAATTTTACGCAACTTTATTTTGTCTAGAGTCCGAATTCATAAATCGGGAGTTAGATTACTACCTACATTTAACAATTAATTCTGTGTTGACGTTTATGATTCGTTAGTTCATAATTTAATATTTTACATTTGAGTAATTTGTTCTTATATTTTGTTAGCTTTAAACCTTTCATAAAATAAATCATAACTTCTCATCTAATGTATAAAATTACTGAACTTGTATATTTAAACGCGCCATTCTAATTTAAAGATGCATTTTGCTATAGGCAGTACGTTCATTGAGAATTGTTTACTAATGAAAATCTTCGCGCTAAAACTTGAATAAAAACATTGTATTACAAAAATGTTAAGGCATAAATATGGTATCGTCACAACAATAAACATTATTAGCCTAATTTTTAACACAACTCATAATTTTTAATATCCGAGGTGGCCTGTCTGCAAGAATTGTAATAGCAATATCATAATTTATGGATTAGGCGAAACACTGTGGCAAATTTAACTTATTTAACAGAATGGAATTAGAATTGAAAAAAGACTTAAGGCACAAGTTTTTACCCAGAATAATTCTTCGCTTTATTTAATGAAGGTATACAGTCTACATAGCATTCATCAGGGTTGAACTCATTGCGCCACTGATAATTCTTAAACCTAAATTTTGTATCACATCTAATGTTATTATTCAGATAGGGTTGGAATTTAAATACGCTAGACAACTTTAATCAAAGTGACTTCTAACTATAGTTTAAATATAAATAAGGCTTAATATGTTTAGATCTGTGCGTCAAATGTACCAGATAAACATTTCTATATATTAATTCCTTTATATAATTTCTAACTTATGTAATCAATATGATAATTGAATTTCAGCTTATTATCTATGATGACTTTGTTAGAAATTTCTTTTGTTAAACACATGGTATTTCTAAGTTGTTGTTTTATACCATAACATTATCCTGTAAACCAATAACTATTCAAGAACTTTAAGTAAAATTAAATCTTAATTTAAGATTTGAGGACTTGTGACCGAATCAAAAAATAATAAAATAAATAAAATATATAAACACACTATATAAAAACGGTTTATAGATATTTGTTTTTCAGTATGTGAACCATCGAACAGTATTTCACATAATAAAAATCCAGCCTAGTCGACAACAGCTTCAGGATGGTGTTGGTGCTGGTACTCAGTCTGCGTGCCAGAGATGTGTACCGCTAACGTATAGTTGCATAGAAGCAATCTACACGTGCCTCAGCAAACATCCCCAAAGCGCTGCAACGTCTAGGCAGCAGCCCCATCAGGACCCTGATTGCATTGTTGTACTGGACTCTCAGGCGCTAAATTGTTTTTGCGTGTAATAAACCCAAAGGCTGCTCGTGTAAAAAGATGTAAAGTAGGCCCGGAATAAAGTTATTTTGACTTCTCTCGAGCAACGAGCAAACCTGCGATAATAGCACGCACAGACAGCACCCTACGTTCCTTTTCAATGTCTGTATTGTCCCTCAAATCAGAAGTCACCCAAGATATTTAAATTGGTCCACTCCTTGTAGCGGTGTTCCACTCAGACTAATAGATGGGACCGCACCTGGGCATTTTCTTCCACCCTGAAAGACCATACATTTGCAACATTATTTACTAAGCCATGGCTTGCTGCATATTTCTCGCATACACTCAGCAACCTGTCGAGGCCGCAGACAGAGGAACTCAGCTAAACCATGTCATCAGCGTAACTAATATTATTAAGACATACATCGTCAATATGACAACCGACATGGAGGCTACTGAGCCCCTCTATCAGCGCATTCACATATAGGTTGAAGAGCTTAGGCGAGGACAGCCTACCTTGAGAAAGCGTTGGACCACTTTACGACATTGACCTGATTGTGATACCAGAATTTAAACACGTTTCTGAGTTCTAAGTAAGGTCAATTCAATTTAACTACCACATATTTGTCTTTCAAGCAAAAGACGCCGATACTCGAATTTGTAGTATTAGTATGGAAGTATGGGTACAGACAAATTGCGAAACTCCTCCTTTTTTAAAGTCGGTATTTTTTTATTTTTGAATAAATATTATCTCCAATATTATTGGTAATTGCGCCGTGGTGAACCAAAATCAGTCTTAATTCCCCATGGCACAACTACCTAGTTGTGCCGTTCAGTTGGTCGGTGGGGAATAAACGAATATCATCAGCAAACTGTAAAAAAATTAAATCTGCTGTAATATGTTTTACTATTTGGAAAATTTACAAATTGTTTACTTTGCCCGGACTTCCTATACTATAGAAGTTGTCTATAGCAAGCTATAGCTGTGGCTATAGTTTGTCCAAGTGGTATTTAGTTAAAGTTATATCCGTGGGAACTTTTAAATTTTCGTGGATAAAAAGTAGCCTATGTCCTTCTCCGTCTTTTCAACTATCTCTATGCGGCGTAATTAAGAAAAACACAAGCAAACAAACTTTCATATTTATAATATTAGAAGGATTCCTTTGCCTATATAGAGAGTGATGGTGGAAACTGCGGGCAAAAGCGCTGAATACAATGCGGCGTACGTTCGTTCACCTGTTTTACAAGCTGGTAATACAAAACTCCAATGATCAAGGGCCAAGCATTTCCACTGCAAGTGAAAAAACTCGTAATAAAGTGTAAGATGTAACTTGTCTAAAGCACGCCCGAGACATCATGCAACTTGTGTAGAGCAGGCCCGAGACATCATGCAACTTTTGTAGAGCACGCCCGAGACATCATGCAACTTTTGTAGAGCACGCCCGAGACATCATGAAACTTGTGTAGAGCACGCCCGAGACATCATGCAACTTGTGTAGAGCACGCCCGTGACATCATGCAACTTGTGTAGAGCACGCCCGTGACATCATGCAACTTGTGTAGAGCACGCCCGTGACATCATGCAACTTGTGCAAAGCACGCCCGTGACATCATGGCACCAATGTTACTGCATCGGGTCTCTTTCCATTGTCTCTAAACAAATCACAAGCTCTAAAACAGCAGCTCTAAACTCACTAAGTCACTAATGGCACATTGGCGAAAAAAGCGTCCAGCACTCTTATGACAAGAAAGGTCGTGATGGCCACTTATCGGCCACAATATTTTATAGGGATATTTTGTTTGTGAACATTAGCCTGCCAAAAAATATATTGCTATGCGCAAACTATCACGGTCCAAAGTGTGCTTAATTTACGTAAGAGGGAGCGAGAAGCCAGTGGCCAGACTCTCTCTTCGAGACGGCCAAAAACTGACCCGTGTCAACCATATCGAAGTCATACGAGGTTTTTTAATCTAAAAGACGACCAATATTTCATTAAATGAAACTTATTTTGAATTCAGAACAGAAGAGACAGCGTCTAGCAAAATAGGAGATCCAAGCATCTTATGATTTATTAATAATAGAAATGTTGGATTATATAGCAGGTGAGGTATCATTTATATATATATACATAGTTGCTTAGTTAAAAAATATAAAATATGTGTAGTTTCTAAGTTGAAAAAATATATATATATAGTCGCTAGTTAAAAAAAAATATATAAAAAAATATATTCTATTTTTATTAAAAAGAAATTTATTATTGACTAGGAATAAAAAGCTGTGAAAAAGAGTAAGGCATTATACATCATCTGCTATATTAGAGTCACAGTACGTAGGTACACACATTGCGACTTTATGTTATAACTAAACATAATAAAACTCAAAACGCGAAAATAGATAACAGTTATTGATGCAACTTGGCATAGTGATAGCTTGTGGATTTCAAGGCAATCTTCGAAATTGAACTAAAACCAGCATGTGATATATCAAGGTTACCATTAACAACCGTAGTAACATCTACTATCGAATAGTAAAACGAATCTGGAGAAAATATTAACAACATTTATCTTTTTATGCTTTTTTCCGCTTTTCTTGTTTACTTTCTATTCTTCTTTTGGGACTCCACCGAATAGAAGTTAGTTAGGTAGTGGATACTGGAAACCTTCTTGGGTAAGAAATTTCAAGGCCTATTATTAGCAAAAAAAAAAAGAAACAAATTTATGCCACTACTATAAAATATGCATCACATAATATTTACTTTATAATACAACCGCATTATTAAATCGTTTGTTTGATCATCTTATCTTCTTTTACAGCTGTATGCAGTATTCTAGGTTAATAACTTCTTAGATAATAAATGTGTTTATTACTTTTACATTAATATGCTCGAATATAATGTTTATTTTGCTATATTAAGTACCATAACATTTAAGTGTAGGCTTATTTCAAATAAAAATAGGCAGAGTTTTAGTTGTATTAACTTTTTTTAATTTGTTATTTTTTATGCGTAGGTAACAATTTCTTACTCTCTGTGCTTACAAAAAATACCTAAAATATATTATTATTAAATTAAAAAGTAAATGAGTCTGATAAGCTATTATATTTAGGTATTTTATATAGGATATTTTTTCGTCTAACACGAGATTTTTCTAAATTGAAGCCCACAGTAGGAATATAATACACACACCCAATTGTAGGACACTAGTCTACAATGAAATGTACGAATTTATAGTTATGAAAATATAAATTAATTATTTAAATAATTTAGTAAATAGTCTTAGAATTAGTTTCTTCTTTGTGTATTTATTTTCTGAATGTTATTGTTATTGTTTTCTTTTTTTTAAAAAAAATAGGTATTGTTCAAATGCTTGTGTAATCTATGTGTAAATTTTTTTTTTGTTTTTTTTTTATGTTTTTGCTTGTGTTGTTTATGTGTGTTAAATAAAGAAATGTCTATGTCTAAATAATAGGTCGGGGAAAAAGTCTTTTCGCATATAGTATGTATAAACTTGTAAAAAAATCTCTTTGGCTGTATAATTTGTATCTGGCTGGTTTTGATAACATTAAAAAGGTTGCATTAAAAAAAAAAAGTAACGAATTAGTAAAATGTTGTTTTCCTTTTTTTTCATTTGTTGTTATTTCTGTCAAAATGAGTGATTAGAAGAAATGCGATACATTTTAAAATAATATTAAAATATTTATAACAAAAACAGGAAAACATGCAACGCAAGCCGCGAAAAAAATTGGACCTAATGTAGTGTCAGTAAGAGTAGTACAAAGTTGGTTTAACCGTTTTCAACCCGGGAATTTCGATGCAAGGGATGAACCTCGCTCTTTCATACAAACGAATTTCTCATTTGTTTTTGACATTTACTGATCAATCACTGTGAAATTTCTAAGTCATAATCCCAAGCCGAATACCTAGGTCTGTGGTTTTTCAAAAATCTTGTAAAACTTTCTATTATCTTGAAATCTTATTTAAAACTATTTGTATAAAAAGTAAGAATCCTGTATAACTTTTAAACTATAAAATTTTATAGAAAACTGGCACATTGCAGACTTAGATATTTATTACTATAACATATCTTCAAAATTTCGTAGTGTTTGATCAATAAGTGTCAAAAATAAATGAGAAATTCGTTTGTATGAAGCCCGCTGCGAGGCGCCGCGAAGTGTATCCTCTTAAGCTCTCTTAGGTTTTCAAATATATTACGAAGAAACTTTTTCCCCGAACTATTATAATTTATCAAATTTAATGTTCAGAAACAAAACCAACAACATTTTTTTTTTGGTTTTGAGCCTTTGAAACTGAGCAATTAATATACCTATCCTTATCTTTATTGTCACGTTGGTTGTCCGCGATGAACTCCTCTAACACTACAACACAATACTATTGAACCGATTCTAACGTAATTTCGCACACTGTTTACAGTTTGGTCTCACTTGAGAGACAGGATAGTTTTTTTCAAGTGAAAACTTCTTTAGCGGCGTTGTGCACTTTTTTTGGTATGGGTAAAAAATGATAAACTCGCGTCAGGTCACCTGTCCTGATCGTGAAAATTCGTAAGACGGATGGAGAGTGGAAAGCTGGCGCGGCGTAGGAGAGGGAGTATCCTCCTCTCTTTATACGGCGCGGCGAAAATGTATGCCTGCGCCTGCTGTTTCGTTTAGGCGGCGCAGGGCGCTTGCGCGAATGGTCGTGTGTGTTTATGTTACAGCGTGCTACGCGCATCCATGGATGGTGACAGCTGATGGCTCGACCGTCTGTGTAGTGGCCATACTGCTGTGCATTCGTAAAATTCGTGTATATAAAGTGTTTAAAATATGGAAATTGAACAAAGTGCATCTTTGTCTTTGTAAAATACGGAAACCGTAATGCCACGCCTATTATAATTTTTATTTTTAGTATTCGCGATTATGAGTAGTACGGGGAGGTTGGATATGAAATTTTAATTCAATGACAGATTGCGATGTCAAATATACTACGTCAAAAAAGTAAATAAACAAACATTATTATTTCTTGACAATGTCAAAGACATGTCTTGTGACATATTTGAGTGTTAAGCGCGAATCGTGTGTAAAGGTTTTCACTTCTGCAGGCACTCCCGGAGTGCAACTTTTTTTTTATCTAAATTTATAGTCACATATTTTTTTTATTGCAAATTATTTTATTATGAGTTTAATTATTACGTAATTTATGCTATAATTTATTACGTCATCATAAGTCAGTTAGTTAGCGCACTACGAGTTTACTTTTTAAAGTTATACTCAATAAACTTTTTAAAGTTTTTTAACCGAATTAATTGCCGTTTTCTTGGGGCACAAAGAGGAGGAAATTTAAAGGTACCAAAACTGCGCGAATAGAGCTGTGGGTAATTGCTACCCTTTTCGTATAACTCGCCACTAGATAGCGCTACAACAAATCAACTTTAAAGGCGGAACAACGTCTGTGGGGCTAGTTAGTCCATAGTAATATTCCATACTAATATCATAAATGCGAAAGTAACTCTGTCTGTCTGTTACCTCTTCATTTAGATGAAATTTGGTATGCAGATAGTTTGAGTCCGGGCAAAGGACATAGGATAGTATTTATCCCAAAAAAATTAAAAGTTCCCGTGGGAATAACTATAACTGTGCTTAAACTAACTATAACTTGCTATAGCATAGTCCGTAGATAAAAGCTAAAATTTTGCACAGAGCTCTAGATGAAGATATAAATAGGCTACTTTTTACCCCGGAAAATTCGAAAGTTTCCGCGGGAATAACTGCAACGGATGTATGACATATCTGGGTTACTGTAGTGATACACGCCTCTATCTCTATCGGTCAGAGTTTGCCGCTCGCCTACCCTGACAGCAGGAGTGGGTTGGGTATTTTCAAGAGGGGCTTCACCGGTTTAGGCAACTTGACATTGGTCCCTGCGGCTTGAACGTCAGTTACAGACTACGTTACTTATTTGGAGATGGCACTGGGTAAGTTTATTGCGGGCTTCCTTTTTTAACGCCGGGCATGTCTTATAATTTTCGGCATGTCGCCTGCCACAGTTGGCACATTTGCGGTATGTCCCCTGCCACAGTTAGCACATTTGCGGCATGTTCCCTGCCACAGTTGGCACATTTGGGCGTGTCATCCTTGTGGCGCTTGCACTCTGATGTCGGATGTTTCTCGCTACAGCAGCACATTTAATGCGGCGATAGCAGTTTGCCGAGGCATGGCCAAAGGCTTGGCATCTGTGACATTGGGAAGGTCCCGGTCTGGGTTTCCAAGCCCCGATTGTTATGCCCGGCATGCTAAGCAGCGTGGTTCTATATCTATACTGTACCTTTGCTCTAGCTGAGCGAAGTAGATGCAGAGTGACTGACCTCTAGCCCCCGGAATTTGCCGGATGTGTGAGACTGGGAAGCCCGCATCAGCCAATTCCTCCGCTACTACCTCTAGTGGTGCAACAAGTGGAAGCCCTTTGATGGCTAATTTGTGTGGTCTGTCCTTTTCCAGGCTGTAGCAGTACCAGGACACATTTTTGTCTAGCTAAGATAGCTCATCTTTGTACGCTGCTACAACTCTCTACTCATCTGGCGATTTAAGTGTAAAATGAACGCCTTTCCCGAAGGGGCGGGCGTTTGACGCGTAGCCTAAAGTGGCGTTGATTTTCTTTAAATGGACAGACCACTGCGGTAGGTGTCCGACGATTATGGGCGGGTACCTGGTTTTGTCCTTATCATCCTCCTTCGCTGGTGTGCATGGTTTGGGCTGACGCTGCTACTGCGTATGAGTTCTTCTTTGGTGTGTCCGCCTTTGATTGCTGCGGAGGGGTGGATTCCATCCTTTCTCAAGGGTTAGATTTGGACTTTGGTTAGGGTTGACCTGGGCTAACGCCACTCTCGCCACTGAGCTCGCAGTTTTGGCGGGATCCTCGACGGGACCTAAAGAGAAGGGACGCACTTCTCGTTGGTGTATCCTAGGGTCCCTGGTCGGTACCTGGATTGAGGGTGGGTTGTCACGAGTTGGCTGGTTTTGAGGGGTCTCTTGTGCAGCAGGATGAACCTGCGCGGTAATTGTTAAGGTATGTGATTGATCGACAATGGGGTTAGGGGTTAATTGGTTTTCAAAGTGATCCGCCAGTAGCCCTGCTCGCTTCACAGCAGAATAGCAGCGGTTTCCCGCTGAGTCGATAAGGGATGTGTCATCGTCACTGGCTTTGAAAATGGTTTGTCCCATCGGTCTTGACGGAAGAGAGCTTACTCTGAGTGCAGTGTAGCACTGATTTTGTTTAGCTCTCTCTTGACACTGGGACAACGCGTTAGGCACCATAACTTTCTCAGTCCCCTTTTTTTACTGAGCATCGCTCGAAGGTGGACGGAAAGTAGTTGTTTGCCCGATTTGGAGGCTGAAGTTTAAGTGGCGCTCTCCAGAGCCTTGAGCACTGCTGACGTGGAGAAATTGGTGGCCGTTTCCAATTCCTGTGGAGAAGAAATTCCGCCTGATGGAAGTGCGTTACTGAGGAAATTCTTGTGCAATTTCGCCAGTCTGTTGTCCTAGATGCCTGTGCGAGAGGCATGCCACTGGCGGAAACTCCGAGAACCAGGAGAATGGATAGATGCTGAGAGTCCGTGTCATGCAGGACTTCTAGCGCAGTCCCCTTTTTTTACTGAGCATCGCTCGAAGGTGGACGGAAAGTAGTTGTTTGCCCGATTTGGAGGCTGAAGTTTAAGTGGCGCTCTCCAGAGCCTTGAGCACTGCTAACGTGGAGAAATTGGTGGCCGTTTCCAATTCCTGTGGAGAAGAAATTCCGCCTGATGGAAGTGCGTTACTGAGGAAATTCTTGTGCAATTTCGCCAGTCTGTTGTCCTAGATGCCTGTGCGAGAGGCATGCCACTGGCGGAAACTCCGAGAACCAGGAGAATGGATAGATGCTGAGAGTCCGTGTCATGCAGGACTTCTAGCGCAATCGGCCTGGAGACCTTGTAGGCTAGCGCTATGTCGATTATATCGGGCTGCTGGGAGTCTTGAGAGGAGTGGGGGAACCTGGACCGATGACCTGGTAGTTTTTGTTTCCAGCATCTACCTTGAGCTCACAACCAGATTTGCGAACCCCATTGCTTGTGTTTGGCGTTGAAGTCTCCTAATACGGTTGGGATGTCTTCGTTCATGACGTTGTCAGTGTCACTTGGAACGAAGGGGGTTGCTGTTGGCTTGTAGGCGGCGAAGACTTTAAGCGGCGCATTACCAATCTTAAGTTTTACACCTATAAAGCGGGTGGATGTAAAACTGGGATGGGGATAGTACATTATTAAATTAAGTACTAAAACTAGACAAAAAAATTACTTTTAAAAAAAAACGCTGCAGTTTGCGGTATATAAAGTATGTCAAAAATAACAAATAATTAGTACTATAGAACCATCTCCAAGAATATTACGGTTTTCTTTGCGGTTCCAGAGATATCCTGATTTTTGTGCTAGCTTCATACAAATTTGTCGTAAAAAAATTATTAGTTGTTTGTTTACTATTATTATGTTAAAGTATTTTAACATAATAATAGTAAACAGAAGCCATATCAAGCGCAAAAAACGATAGTTAAAAAAGTCAATCCCTATGTCTTTGAAAGTCTATTTACGAGTGCAGTATGCGCCGGCAACTTTACGACTTGCATGGGGCTTATTTTGTACTATGAGAGGCTCGGTATTGCTTTATATCTTTGTAAGTATCAAACTGGTGGTCCTCGCATTTATTGTAAAAACAAAGCTTACAACTATCTATACAATATAACTTATGCTAAAACTATCGGTATTCAATTTTAAAAGTTATCCTAAATTAACACTAATTTAGCGCGAGGCGGACGGGGAACGATTTACCGGCTCGACCCATCCCATTGTTGTCCGGCTTGCCTTCCTATACCTTCCTAGCTCCTGCGCACAATTAATGGTATGTTTAGAAACTATTAAAAAATTTGGTTAAAATATATTCTTAGTGTACAATTTGATTTCTATACCTATACCTATCCCATTGTTGTCCGGCTTGCCTTCCTATACCTTCCTAGCTCCTGCGCACAATTCCTGGTATGTTTAGAAACTATTAAAAAATTTGGTTAAAATATATTCTTAGTGTACAATTTGATTTCTATACCTATACCTATCCCATTGTTGTCCGGCTTGCCTTCCTACATCTTCCTAGCTCCTGCGCACACTTCCTGGTATGTTAAGAAACTTTTAAAAAAATTGTTTAAAATAATTTTAATTTGATTGATTTTAAATTTGATTTCTATACCTATACTTATTTTATGTTGGACAGAAGTCTTTATTTACATTTCACACTATCAACCTATTTCTTAAGATCTATACATTATACACATATAAGCCCGAATATCGCCGCAGTTTGGTCAAACTGGAGTTTCTTTGGCTGTCTCGAACTCGAGGCTTCTCTGCTAGGCTCATTCCGGCTCCGCTGTCGTTGGTAGCATCACGAGCTTCTTCGTTGGCCGGCGTAGCACTCCTTTGGTCGTCTCTACATTGACCACGCGAACTTCCTCGTCGACTCCAGGATACGTGGCGATGAACTTTCCCCGTGCCCAGGCGTTCCGTGGCAACGTTCCGTCGGCGTTCAGCGCCAAGTCTCAATCTACATGCTGCCTCGTGCTCGAGGATCCTGCCACCACGCTCAGCGCCGTCCTAACACTCCGGACCAATTTTCTCAAGCACCTCCCATAAAAGGGGGACTTGGTGGAATACAGCGCCACTTGATGAAACGAACGGAAGCGTCCCCCGCAGGGCCTTGTTCGCTGCTCGTATCATCTCTGCGTCAGCCCTCTTAAAATTCGTTCCCTGATCTGACCATTCTTGAGGGCATCCTCACCTAGCGATGAGCCTCCGCATTGCTATGATGGCGGAGTCAGTGCTGAGGCTCCCACCGAATTTTATGTGGACTGCCCAACAAGCTCAAACAGGTGGAGAGGACCCCGTATCTCTTGTGACAGCTTCTTCCAACGGTGACTGTGCCTGAAGTGGGCGAGACCGGTGCAAGTAAAGGATGGCCTGGCAGGCTCGGCACGGCGCAGGCAGCAACTTATGCAGCGGCTCACTTCCGTCCGGACCAAGTGTCATAAGGGCAGGACCCAGAAATATGGGCGCACTTTGTTAAATGTTGCGTCTACTCCTGCATGACGTAATCTCCACAAAAAATTGCAGGCTCCTTCTCAAGAAGTTGGGTGTCTGTTGCCGCCGCTATGATGAAATTCAATTTAATAACTTGGTCCGCATCTAAGTATACTGCTAGCTGCTGCAGTCTGCTGTCCGTGGATAGAAGTTTGTGCAAGTACAAGCTTTTTAACATGCGGGTAAACTCCTCCCGTTGTTGTGCGTTCGGTTTTTGGTTTTGGTCTAGATGGGATCAAACTTAGCGATATTCTTGTTTCTTTTGAGAGCCACTGTCTATTTATCTCGCATTCTTTCGATGAACTGCTGTACCCTGACTGCAGCCCAAATAAATCTTATCCAGTTTTAAAAGATTCGCGGGTCTGGCAGGACTTGGTTAATTTTGACTGGCGTTTTCGCCATATGGACTCTTTCTTCTACCCGAGCTTCGTCATCTTCTCTGACGTTCTCCACCGGTATGGGGCACGATTCTTCTGTCAGGTAAAAAAAAGGTGTTCCTTTGTACCAGTGGTGGCTGGAGTTAAAAATCGAGGGCGTCTCTCGAGTGGCATCGTCGGTAACATTATGGCGAGTAGGTATCCAGCGCTACTGATTGACCTTTGTTTTTTCTGCTATCTCCGCCACTCTGTGTGCCACAAAGGGCTTAAATTGTCTTGAACCCTTACGCAGCCTTGTCAGCACCGTCTTGGAAACTGTCCAAAACACTCGGTGTATGGGCCTGACTGTTCCATCGCAGTAACGGTTAAGTGGCAACCCAGTACTGCTACTTGGAGCTCGAGACGTGGGATAGATACCGTCTTCAATGGAGCTACTCTAGTATTAGATGAATTTGCATCCACAAAGGTGTGGACCTCTATGTGAAAAGGTCTGAGTGAAGAATGGGTATTTTCTCGGGACCTTCAGTATCTCTAGGTCTCATACATGACCCATCCACATTCTCCACACGGCTGCTTTCTTCTCAGGCAGTAGTTCGTCCCACTCGGTGCCCAGTCGCCAGGCATCCTGCAGTGTCTTCTTAGCCTGAACTGTTACAGGTGTAGCCAGGCCTAACGGGTCGAAAATTGACATGACTGTCCTCAGGGCCTCTCTCTTTGGCGGTGTTTGCTGGCCACTAAGCAAGTCTTCTGGAATATTTCTTCTATTAACGTGGAGCCCCATCGTAACTTTGGTAGAGAGTTCAGAGTTCAGAGTTCAGAAGTTTTATGTGCTCGGTGGATTCAGTAGCCAGTGCAGACAGTACTGCAGGCAAATTGGATGTGCATTTTTGCAGGTGGAAATTGGCCTGATTGTGAATGAGATCCACTTGCTTCGATACCAGTATGATTATTTTTATTCGCGGAAGCTGTAAATGTAGCCATTCATAAGATGACTCTTCACGACCGCTTTAGCTGCTGGGTATTGTTCTTTGAAGCTTTCTGCGTTTTTATTTTTTACAAATATGGTTGTGCAGGGTAAAGAGGTGGCCCTGAAGAGGACACTTTTCCTTTACTGAAGAAAATTTTCTCACCAAACTGTAGTGTCCTTGTACCTATCAATACCAAATTTATATTGGAACCAATCCGAGGAATAATTTTTCCATATATAAAGAAAAGGCCCTGCTCACAATCCGCAAAGACATGGTGGAATTGTAGAACTTATCAAAATAATATATGAAGGTACAGACGACTCCTCCTTTTTTGTTTTTGTTTGAAGTTGGTTTGAAAACAAAATTACATTACGATAGTATTTTTGTTTTATACTTCATACGTAATTCAATATCAAAATCACGTCTTGAAACCCACCGATTTTTGTATGGAACTTACTATTAATACCGTTTTGTAGTCACATTAAAACATTGTCTGGTATTTTGCTAACAAAAGCCAAAACCAATTATAATAATTTAACAGACTTTTATGTCAACCGAATGCAATCATATACTTTGAAAAATTTGCACAAGTGTTGGAAACAGATTCACATCAGATATTTTTAGCATTGAGTACAATAAATGGAAATAACCCAATATTAATGCACAATATTTTCCGATCTATTTTTGTTTATTTGTTTGCATAATAGGTAATTTATTTACAACCATAAGCTGCTATCATATTGTAAGTAACACTTGGTCTTTCCAAGTCCCCTTTTTCGTTTGGCAACATCTTTATAATATTATTCTCAATTAGAGTTTCCACGAAGTCATCCATGTACGCAGGAAATAAATCGGTAGGTATCTTAAAAGGGTTGACTGAAGTAAGAAGATCTGAAATGTAAATAAAATAAATAAACTAAAAGTTAAAAATAGATTTTATCAGATAATTTGATCTAATTATTACGTTCACGCTTTTCTCGAAGCATATATGGCCCTAGTATCAGTAAAGTTTTTTAACACACTTACTAGTGAAGTGTGTCATTACGTGGAGGTAAAACGGGTGTTCATAAAACATACGGGCGATAATGACTTGTCTATTCTATCCATTATGTGTAAAAGCGCCATCTGTGGTTCAAGATATGAACTACGCGCCAAGCGAACAATTATAGCTAAAACTTTTTGAAAAAGAAATTTTTTTCAATTTATATAATATATTCTCGCAACTTCAATTTTGTTTTGGTGAGTTTATTTATTTTTTCACCTTATATTTTTTATTAATTTACTTGTAAATGTGATGAAAAACATTGTGTGTAACTCGGGTGGTACAGAAATTACAAACTTGAGTTATTAAACAGACAGAGACATTTATTTTGTGGCGTGTGGCAGACAACTAGTGTGTGGCAAAACGCAAAAGTCAAATTGGATGGTGAAGTCTACGGAGATTAAATAAATCTTGGATCCAGGAAAATCTAGGACGAAATACTAAATACGACTTGGATATATGAAGGTTAAGATATGAACCAAAGGAAAGGGTTGAGAAGCATTAGTGAGACCACTTTAACTTTATGAATATAAATCGAGAAAACCTACGATACAAACTTTACTGAAATGCGTATGCTGGGTTGGCCAGGTGGAGTTACTGTTATAGACCAAGTTATTATTAACAACGATCAGCTCCGTGGTTTAGTGGGTAATGGCTCGACGGCTGAATCAAGGGGCGCGAGTTCGATTCCCGCACAAAGCAAACATTTATTTGATGAACATTTGTGTTTGTCTTGAGACTGGGTATTTTCTATGTATAATATGTAAATATTTACAAAAACTACATATATATATGTGTGTGAATGTAGGTATTCGTATCCGTTGTCTGGTATCAATTTATCTGTATCGTACCAGATGGATCTGTGTGTATTAACCAAAAACAATATTAATGGTAATATTAACTTTCTCGTTCAAAGCTTTTATAACGCCCAAACGTAAACTCTTACTTACTTTTGATATCTTGAATGTTATTAAAAACAAATTTTCTGTTTAAACATTTGACTTCTATTTCCTTAAAACCCGCTTCTTTCATATAATTTTCAAATTCTTTTACCGGAGCCTGTAAATATTTCTCATAATTAATAAGGTTTTACAATTAAGGTTAGAGTATTTTGGATTTGGATTGGGTCAAAATTAGCCAACGGCTTTGCCCGCCCTAAATTTGGTTATCGGTATGTGATTCTTACGGCAACTCCTTTATTATACTAAAGAAGTTTGATATAGCAAGCAATTGCTGAAGATATGTTTCGTTCGTGAAAATATGTTTCCTAAAGAAGTCCATGTCCTTGTCCATATCTTTAACTATATGTGTGCAAAATTTTAGTTCAATTAGATGTTCTGTTGCGGCAGGATTGAGTATCAAACGTTATAGTTATTCCTGCGGAAAGTTTTGACTTTTCCGGGATGAAAAATAGCCTATATATTCCAAGACCTAACCTATATGTGTGCCAAGTTTTATCCCGATCCATGCAATAGTTGGAGCGTGATTGAGTAACAAACAACCAAACATCCAAACTTTCACATTTATGATATTAATGGGATAGCTGGTAATTAATAAATTTTGCCAACGGCTACACCCGTCCCAAATTCGGTTATCGGCGTGAGGTTCTTTCAACTTTTTAATTATACTAATGAAATTTTCTATAGCAAGCTATAAGTTCGTTAAAGCTCGGTTATAGTTATCCCCGTGAGAACTTTTGAATTTTTCGTGATAAAAACTATCCTTTGTCCCTCCCCTGGACTAAAACCAGAGTTTATCTTCATACCAAATTTCATGTCTGTAACAGACCGACAGACAGATAGGCAGAGTTACTTTTGCATTTATAATATTAGTATGGATAGATTATAAATCTGCTAGTCATCGGTATCATTCTGACTGAGGACGTGACCCTTATAAAACTCATACGTCCCTACTGTTGGGGCAAGGTCTACCCTCACAGAGGGTAAAAAAAAATCACGTGATATCTGGAAAAATCAAGCGCTTGCTTACATAATCATTTTCATATCAGCATACAAACGTCCAATTCTGGATATAGGCGTCATTGAATTATCTTCACAGTTTAAATACATCGCGGTTTAAAAAATTACATCGTTGCCAAATGATGAATCTTAAACCAAGTGAGACATATGGCATTCGTTTCTGGCTTTTCGCCAGACACTGCCATGGTACCCAACTATGCGCTTGCTCGCCTCCTTACTTTCATTTATGTTCGAAAGTTGAAGCTGTGATCCGACTTGCTCTTACTTAGTTAATTAGTTTTATTTGTTTCATTTCATTTATTTGAACCGGAAAACTACACAACGTGTATGGTGGTATAATGAAATTGTGAAAATGTAACATCGCCTTTTTATGAGATCGATTTTATAAAAAGATAGTAAGTGAATAAGTTGTCATTTACTAAAATTGGATATTGTAACTTGGGATAAAGAACTTCTGGCAAATGTAATTGTGTTATATAAGTCTGTTGGGTTACTTTATAAAAAACAAAATATCTGAAATATATGTATGAACCGTTTTCGGTTAAATGAAATCTGAGTAAAAGTACTTCGAGACATCGATAGTTTGCCGTCCACCACTGCTTACTGCATCGCAAAGCTACGTATGACGATTACTTTATTCATCCTTAGGATCTTTTGGCACACACACACTGGTTAAAGACTTTTGTATCATGGACAACAACAGTACACACGCAATATCCTGAATATTCCTGAACATTGAATAACCTGATTGGATTTGGTGGCCCCTTTCTCAAATTTTATGCAGTACCATTCGTAGCACATGTAGGTATGTGGTCTATGGTATTATAGCCTGTTGGAGAATAGCTTGTTGGAAGGCTGCAAGTCGCCGAACTTGCAATTGAGACGCGCAAGTACATAGCGTAACAAAGGCCTGAATGAAATTAACATTTACCTGGGAATCCTGGTACGGAGATAAAAATTGTTCCACATCCGTCATGTATTGACTCCATTTGGGTTTGCGGGACATGATGCGGTAGCCATTAAACACCGGCATGTAGCTAAAGCATGACAGCAGACAGTCCCCCCCTGCTGCTAGTAGCTTGTAAATGTTGTTAAAAGCCGATCTTAAAAAAACAATATATGCATAAATTTTTTATTTTTTATATGTCAATTAAAATAGTGTTTCGTATCGACGCGCCTCACGAAAGTAGCGTTTTGTAGCAACATTAGTTGTCAAATCGTAGTCTATGCATAAAATAACCTATTACTAAAAGCAAATTATTTTGTGCTTGAATATCAATTAAAGTCGCATTACGCTTATGCAGTGGCATTGTGTTAGCAACTAAAAGGTAGAAAAATTTTGTACTGGTAGAAGAAAAAGAACTGTAACCGAGCTAAACGAACTATAATGAACAAACTTCTTTAGTATAATCAAGGAGTTGCTGTAAAAATCCCACGCCTGTAACCATATTTAGCGGGTGGAGCCGATGACAAAAGCTAGTCGGTGGTTTTTTTTTTTATATACCACTTAGGTGGCAAACAAGCTTACGGTCCGCCTGATGGTAAGCGGTCATTGCAGCCTATGGACGCTTGCAACACCAGGGGTATCACTCGCACATTGTCGACCCTTCAAAAATCTAATAACTTCTTTCTTGAAGAACCCCATACTGTAGTCCTTAGAGAAAACCTTGGCAGGCACCTCATTCCACAACCCAAGTGTTCGCGGAGGAAAGTTTCTCTGAAACCAAACTGTACGCGAATATTTAGGTTCTAAAGTGTCATCAGCACCACTACCCTTTTCCTACACACTTACACCCTCATCACTCTGGAAAACAATTCAAGCGAAGAAAAGTCACTTGAGCTTTTTCTTACCCGACAGGCGACATCGCATTACTTAATCAAATTGTCAAACATTTAAAAGTAAGGATGCTCACAAATGTGAACAATGTGTGTGTGTGTGTGTTTGTGTCCGTCTTATACGTGCTGTGCTACGAATGTGTCCGAATCGCCCTCATTAAGGCTGTAGGCATGCCGCGCAGGATACTTCTTTCCTTTCTTTTCTTTTTTTTTATTCTTTTTTTTTTATCATTTTTGAATTTATTAAGACATTTTCGAAGTGGTTATTGGAATATTATGAAACATTAAGTTAAAAAAACAAACTCCGATGAAGCACGAACGAAGTACTTCGGTCAAAATCGGTTTTTGTTTGGCTTTCGGGAAGATAACAAGTGTTAAATATATTTAACTATTTTAGATATGAGTTTTGTGGCTCGTTCGTAGAGCGGCCGGCTTCCGTCCACGGGGGCGCAGTTTCGAATCTCGGTAGTTCTCTCATCAATCATAATATTCCTATTTGTTAGTAATAGATTTAAATTATAGTATATGTGTAAGAGATATTTTTGATAAGCCAGTACACAATTCGGATTTGTTAAGAAGATTTAGACTTTGTGGCAATAATTTGAATACATGTTTTTACGCAAGTTTCATAAAATATACAAGTTAGATGCCTTAATACAAATTGTTACAATGAAATGAAGTAAATAACAATTATAGCCATGTGGAACAAACCGCCAGCAATATAAATTCTTATAGAAAAATTTTTGCAATTATTAATTTAAAATTTAAAGTAAAGTTTCATTTGTAACGTTTATGTAACATTCGCACCATAACTTTCTGATACTTTATAAATTTAAAGTTGTATTTATGATGAATTTAAACTTACTAAAGCTTAGTAACTTACTGATACTTTACAATTATCATATTACTGCAACAGTACATTTTATAGTTATGCTAAATTTCAGTGATCAGGGCTGGGCCAGTTAAAAGAGATATTCTGGCATGGCGGTTAGGTCTTCGTTTTTGGGTTGCTGGAAGCTTACGAGAATGTTGAATGTTGTTTGCCCCGACGTGAAGCCCGCCTCGCTCTGTTGAGTACACCGAGTTTTTTGGATGCCAGTTGAACATCGCTGGAGATGTCAACGCCAAGGATCCCAATGCTCTTGGAGACGGAGAGGGGAGTGTTCTGGAATTGTGGGTGAATGGGGTTTTCACAGACTTTCAGGATGGTACGAGTAGGATCCTTATGTTACTATTTTCCGTTTCTGTCGTTTGCATAATTAATTTTCATAGTAAACGGTTGAAATTAAACTAGATAACCGATTAAGTCCGTAAAAAACGTACAAAAAAAATTGAAAACAGTACGGTTAGAAGCAAAACCATGATGACTGGAACTTTATTGTTGTTCATACTAGTTGACCTGGCAGACGTTGTTTTGCCCTTTCCGTTACTTTTGCGCTGCAGCGTCCGTCGAATTGCTTGCCCGCTGGATTTCTCTTTTTGCTCGGTTCCTAAGGGCCGTAGCGTGATATTATAGACCATACCTTTGTCAAAAATTGGGATACTAAATGCAAAAATATGTTGCTTAAATACTACTGGTACAACCAGATTAACACTTTCAAACAAAAAAAATGTATTAGTAATATATAAATTTGTCATGCATGGCTATTTGGCACTTAATAATAAGTTAGATCTGAAAAATAACTAAAAGTATAAACAAAATTAAATGGTTTACTCACCTTTGATCTACTATCCAATGAAGGAGGTTGAACACAAATACATGGTCGAATCCTTCGATCATATCTGCCGGTATGTCACCTACAATATCAAGTAACCTGAACGTGGTTTTGTCATCCCCATGTTTTTTTTCCGCATATTCAACCATGATAGGACTTATATCGCATCCTACTATTTTCTGATAATTATCAGGCAGATATCTTTTATAAATATTGCTCATACCACCGTCAGCACATCCAATGTCTATAATCCTGTCTACTGATCTCTTCCATTTAATTTTTGTTGAATATTGCTCGAATACCATCACAAGATCTTTTTGACACATACTGTTGCTACTTTGGTATAATTCAGGATTGTTAATTGTAGATTAGTCTAATATTTTTATTGTTCAAATTGAGAGTAATAGTGTACAATGTGTTCGTATCACATAAATATTCGTTTACAATAAATTGAAAATTTTACCTCACGACACCTTTAAATGACAGGATGTTTACTCTACCTAAATAAACGCATTTAAATCATAAACAAAGATATGAAAACTATTGTTGAGAGTAAACTGTCTGACTGTCTGTCTGAGTAAACAAGCGGGTCTAGGCATTAGAAATTTTACATAAACGTTCATTTTATTACGTAGGCTAGGACTAAGAAAGAATTTCCAAATCATCCCCATTATATGAGGGCCCCCAACGCGCATATACATTTGCTTTATGGGAGTTAAGCTGAAATCGACAATGTTAATCTCAGACCTCATTTTTCAGAGGCAAAAATATATTATAGATATGCGTAGGTACAACTAAGCGTAAAAAGTGAAAAATAATTAATTACAGCTATATCACATAAGGTATAAAAATTCTATTACGGTAATTTTCTAGCTATATAGTTACTTAACATTTCATGAAATAAATTATGTTCCCGCTACTAGTTGATAATGAGTAATGAATTAAAAATAGAAAAACGAGAGGTTCGGCCGTTATTTTTTTAAAGCGATGTTTTAACAGATATCTTAAAACAAATACAGTAGTTTGCTAGTTAAATTATTTAGAAAGCCACGTGATTTTTTTCCAGTTTGAAACTTGCAAAAGGACAGTGGAATCGATTTTTAAAACGAGCATAAAAATTGCACATTCAAGTAGGGCGCAGCCTTAAGAAGTAATAATAGGTACCTATTAAAGACCTGTAAAGCCTAATACATAACTTGGCATTGAACTTTACAGTTACAATTTAGAATTAAGTACTACAAGGCCAAATAGGGAATGGAAATTTGTAAAAGAATTACGATACTTTTGTGTCTAGACTAAATTTTTGCAATTAGGATCCAGTTAGGTATAACGTATTAAGAAAGGATATTACAAAATCATCCCCTAAGGGAGTAAAATGGGGGCTTAAAGTAAAATGCATATAAATTTGGTACTTTGCTTTTGAGTTACAGTTTTGTCATTGACGTGTTTTACCGTCGAACAGGGCACAGGGCAAAATTGGGAATGAATAAATATTTGTCTAAGAGTTTTGGTATTTTTATGGGTTAAACCATAAATAGGTAAAACCCTTTTTTTAAAAAAAAGTCCACGCGAATGAAGTAACGGGTATAAGCTAGTTTTGTGTATGAACTTGGAGTGAAGGAGAAATTCTGATAACGTCCGATAAATAAACTTGAGCGTCTACAGAATCATTGCGTACGTTTCATATTTGGTCTTTGCGAATATGACCGTGTTTCCTATTTCCACTAAGAGCTCAAGTGGCCTCAAATCCGTTTTCGCCGGAGCATACATGCCCTTACACTTCTGTACAGCATTCTGTTTTATCCGTCAACCCCTGCATACCTAAAAGACCATTTCCAGTTTATGGGGAGTTCTTATCCTAATCTTCGTCCCTCCATTCATCTCATTTTGAAAACACCTGTTTATTACATTAATTTATACCACAAATCCTTCAATGTACAAGCCATCAAATTTTGAAATTCTCTACCTTTAGTTATTTAAAAAGCTCTATCTATAAATATTATAGCACATATTATATATATTTGTATAATGTATATTTGTTTATGACTATATATTTATTTTCATATATATATGTATATGTAGGTATTATATGAATATATATTTAAGTATAGTTTATTACATATTATATTGTTTTTTTTTCAACTACCTCTAATCATTTTATTATATCCTCTTCCCCAAGGTAGTCTGGCAGGAATCGCTACTAAGCGATAAAACCGCCTAATTGTATACCTTTGGTAAAATAAATTGTGGAAAATACCTGTATCTGAAATTTTTATGGTGCTCAATAAAACATATATATAAATATTTATAGAACAAAGTACCTACCTATTATTAAAAATTTATCACACTGATATTATACGGACAGTGTGTTTGTTAATTATTCACGCTCCAACGGCTGGACTAATTTTGATGAAGTTTGGTATGGAGGTAGCTGACACCCTGGGTTATCATTTGTGCATATATTTTATCCAGAAAAATTCAAAGGTTCCTGCGGAAATAGCTATAACTGAGTTTAAGCGACCTATAGCTGCAGCTATTGCAAACTTCATTAGTATAATAAAAGAGTTATTTCAGGAGTTCTACGCCAATAACGAATTTAGGGTGGGTGGAGTTCATAAGTTTGAATTTTTTTTTCTCTCTCAATCAAGCTTCAATCATTGGATGCATCGGGATGAAACTTGGCAAACATGTAGGATTACGTAATGGCCCTGCCACCTTTCAGTTTAGTTATAGGTTTCGCGTGACCTTAGAACACGTAAATCTGATAGCATTTTTGAATGATCTGCTCCTATTTTCTAAAACGTTTAAAGAGCACCTTGCTGACCAAGAAAAATGCAGATTCTTTTGCTCGTCGATTAAGTACTTAACCCGATGGGTTAAAACCCGATTAGGATAAAACCAAAGCCAACTTAAATAGGCCACTTCTTAAGATTAATCAGCATTTAATATAATTTCTTCTTACGGTACAGACGCTTTATTGAGAATTTTCGGCAGCAGCCCGACCACTAACATAACTAACTAAAAAAAACGCTGCCTGGACATGGGGTACAAAACAAAACAAAATGACGCATACAATTAACTAAAACAGCAATTTTCTACTGCACCGGTCTTCGGCAATCGGATGAGACTAAAACTATGTTTTGAAGACTGATGCTAGTGAGCTGTAGAGTGAGGATAACGAAAATATGAAAGCACTGTAAGAATCAAATATGGCAGAAGACTAAGGCTAAGGCTCCTTAATTAATAATGATGTGCTATAATGATGTGCTATACCGCTTACACCCTGATTCAAAAGTATATGACGCACAACTTGTAGTACCCAAACATGAATGGGGAAATGTTTATAGTGCCTATCATGATAATCCTTTGGCTGGTCACTATGGTACTGATAAAACCTATAAGAATACAGCAAATAGACACTATTGGAGTGGAATGCGTAATAATGTTACGAACTATGTTAAACACTGCTTAGAATGCCAGCGATATAAACCCGCTACCAGAAACCTGCCGGCTTATTTCAAAATACTACTACTTTTAGGGAACGGTTCAAAGTAATCTCGTTTAACGAATCGTAGTGGACATAGCAAGCGATAACGGTAGGTACTCAGTTGTGTTACTCAATTGTCAGACATAGTTAGATACAGACCGTCAACATTTTTGTACATCGTAAAGATGGCAAATGAGCTTACAGCCCGCCTGAGGGGAAAATCACTGCCTTCTTAAAGAATCCCATTTTAGTCTCTTAGACTCATCGGCAGGGCGTTAATTACACATTTTTTTAATATTAATAATTGTAAGATCCGATTCACCCCAAGATTTGGGGCGAACCGGATAGTTCCCGATGTTTAGTTTTTGGTTTACAGAGAAGAAGAGTTAAGTACTGGATATTTTAAAGTAAGAGCTACGTAAAGAAGAATTAATTCTTATTACAGTTCAATTAATAAACACAATTTTTCATTGAGAAAAGTTGTGTTTTTTTAACCTCAAAGAAGAATTGGTCTGATTCGCTGCGGAATACTGAATAGGTCGCAGTCTTGCGGCGATGTGCTTACCACCTGTCACTGAGAAGTTAGCGAGTCTGACCCCCAGATGGTGTGGGTATGTATCAAGCCACTGGTTATACCCGTGATGTTAAACATTCTAAATGAAACACACAACACATGTTTATTACATTTATTTTTCAATCCCCTAAATGCTTTACTCAGCTTATAGCTTCCCAGTAAAATTTGCACAAAACTTGCTTTTATACTTTATTTTGCCCCTTATATACATATAAATACTACCTTAACTCTAACAAGTAACATTAGCACGACAGCTAAGCTGTGCGCGTATATAACTTACAATTTAAACTTAAGTTAATAGGAAAATTTAGCACCAATCAATTTTAAATTTATCAAAAACTCACACCCTGAAAGTTTTTTGTCTTACTTTACTAAAAAAAACTAGTTTCCAAAATAAATCTTTATCAAATTATGAAAAAAAAATCATCTGTGTCTCTAAATTACTCTTATCTTAATTAGAAGCAAATTCAGTCTTATAAAAAAAATAATGTAATAATAATAAGAATAATATTCTTTTTTCCAAAAACAGAAAAAGTCCAGTTCTTACGTCTTATCTAAATGAAAAATAAAAGTAACACAAATTGTGCAATTAAAACACTGTATGTGCACCTAAATGAATTTTTCAGGAGATGGTAAAATCTGCCCAGAGGAAACTTTCAGGTCAAATAAAACCACATATAAAAGGTTATGCTTTTTGCTAAGTTTCCACATTCAAGTGACGAAGTATAGAGAAACTATGACAATAGATAAAGTCGACTTATTAGACACCTCTTTTATGGGGCTCTTACAACTGATATGTGTACTGTATGACGACTTTTTTTGTACATCATGATCGTGGGAGTACTGGCGTACTTGCAGGTTTGAACAGTGACTATTACGTTAATAAACATATTTATCTTCCTTCGTTATTATTCGTTTTGCTGTGACCTTCGACTAAAACTATCTCACGGCAAAATCCCTGTAAAATTTCAGCGATATGAACCGTGTATCTTTAAAGCAATTGTCGAAATTCTTCAATAAAATGATTTTTATTTACATTTTTACAATATACATGTGTAAAAAAGGATGTAGAAACTACAGACGTATTTTTTATTTTGCAACATGCAAAATAATTTGTAAAATAAACTTTTAAACATAGTATCATACAAAATTTGTAGACCAGATAAGTGCATATTACGAAACGCTTAAAGTATTTGTTTGTACAAAGGTTCTCAACCTTACCCTACTTAATTTTTTTACCATATTCTCTTGAAAATTACCTCACTAAGAGTGTGTTCGTTTTGGGATAAAAAGTTCTCACGTTTGATACTTTTCACATTTTTGAAAACGCCAGTTTTGCCACCAACACCTTCCTTCGTGTAGCTTCGAAACGTTACTAATAAAATTATTGATTGCAAAAGAAACGGTTGACGTACACACACTACAATAATAACACACACACTAATATAAACAATTAATATGTATAGGAAGTTTGAAAGATGGACTTAACACCAATATCCCATGTACAGACATGGGTCTAAAGTTTCATTTTTCGGTGGCAAAAGTGACAAAAATATCGTAAACGATCGCTTTACAGTTTGTAGAAGATGACACTAAAATTTTGATATTTTTGACACTTATGCTAAACGAACGGATGACAGGTGACGAAAAAATGAAAATAATGATTCTGCATACCAAATCGAAGGCACCCTAACTAAACTAAACAAAGTCTATTATCGTTAAGAGAATACGATTCGCAGCGTCTTGTAGCGCCGATCATACAAACGAATTTCCCGCTTATTTTTGACACTTACAAATCAAACACCATGAAATTTTGGAGACGTGCTCTAAGACTAAATAGCAGTGTACTAGTTTTCTAATAAATTATAAAGTTTAAAAGCCATGCAGGATTCTAGGTTTACATAAAAATGGTCTCGAATACAATTAAATGTTCATAAAAACCTTTTTTTAGGATTTTGGAAAACCGCAGACATAGATATTCGGCTTGAGATCATGTCTACAAAATTCCACAGTATTTAATCAGTAAATTTCCAAAAAAAGTAGGAAATTCGTTTCTATGAAATACGCTGCGAGGCCCTCTTAAGCAACTACAAACATACCTGCCTACTTCGGCGGCGGGCTTTGGTTAAATTTGTGTAGGTAGGTACATTTTGTTGGTGCTTGTGTGAGATTTCTCAACGTTAATAGGTACTATTATATATTTTGTAACGATATTTACATTTTTCTATGTTCTAATTTAAGACTTATCTTAGACTTATTTAGCACCATAAACCGTAAGTAGCACGTAGTTAGTCCTTATTGTAACTGTTTCCTTGTCGTTGTTGTTCGCTACATCCATCAATTTCATGTCTCGCACTACTTTCAGGTAATCCTCCATGAACTCAGTGAAAATATCACTTGGCATATTAAACGGGTTCACAGCTTGCACTGCTTCTGAAACGTCAACGTTTTTATGATTTAAATTTACACTGTGATTCAACTTTACAGAACATTTTTATCATTTATCCATATAAATATTGCGAATGTAACTCTGTCTGTCTGTGTGTTACCTCGTCACGCTTAAGCCGCTGTACCGATTACGAAGAAATTTGGCATGGAGATAGTTTAAGTCATGGGACATGGGCCATTTACCATTAGGCAGGCCGCAAGCTTGTTTGCCACCAAAGTGGTATAAAAAAAACTCCGAAACCTAAAAACAAAGCTACTTTTTTTTAAGAAAATGCATATCATACTTTAGGTAATGTTACCACTGTACTATTTCTGCAGCCGCAGTAATCAATAATTAATTACCTTGCTATTATGCTTGTATTTATGTCTATTTTTGTTAGAACTTACCACTTTACAAAGATAGCTTTCCATGCATAGAACTGCATAAAAAAAAATGCTGCGCGCATCCTGTTATTTTTCAAAATTATATAAAACATTTGTAAGTTCTGTGCATTATTAGATTCTAATGTTTAATGTTTTTAACAGGATAAAAAATATTAACAGAAATATTAATTTGATTTTGATGGGAAAAAAATATGTAGAATGCCTGGAGATAAGTTGTAGGCAATATTATCAAATTTATTGATATTAAAGAAAGCTTAATTGTATTAAAGGCACTTTAAATATATTACAACATATACTTAAAAATATCAGCAGCTCCTACCCAGTGTCAAATTATAGGTACCAGACTGAATTTGTGGTAAGTTGAAATAATTTCAATATTTATAACTTCACCATGCTTAAGGTAAGTCACCATTTTGAATATTGAGCTAAAATTTAAAGAAACTATACTTTTTGACAAATATATCTTTAACTTGGATACTATTTATTCTGATATTTTAATATTATATTATTAGAATATAATATGCTATTAAAATAACTGAACTAAACAAAAATTATATGCTTAGTCACACCCAATATGAACTTAGCGCGAAAAATTTGAGAATTTTATAGCACTTTTTTTTTAATACTTTGGCAGTTAGCACCTACCTAGTAATAATAAAAACGGGACACATTTTAATAACAACTTACTTTTAACAGCTTCTACGTTTTCGTAGATAAAACATTTTTCCTGACTTATAACTTCAACATCCTTAAAACCTATTTGCTCCATCATTCTTGTTATCATATTTTCTGGATTCTGGAAAATAATTTGATTTCAAAACATTAATATTTTACGAAGTAATCATAACTTGTTTAATAATGCTGTTCAGTGGGTAATGAAAAACTTCAGACTGCTAAATCAAGTGGGGTGGGTTCGATTCATGCACAACACAAACATTTATGTGATTAACATCTGTGTTTGTCTTGAGACTGGGTGTTTTCTATGTATGTATTTACAAATAAAAATATAAATATATATGTATTTGTATCCATTGTCTAGTATCCATAGTACAAGCTTTGCTTAGTTTGGGACAAGATAGCGATAGGCTATATATAATGGCCAAAAATATTTATTATTATATTATTGTAAGTTACACTTATAGGTACACTTTATGGCTCATAATATTATAGATGCAGATAGAGCAATGAAAAAAATTTCGTACTCCGTTCTGAAAAAAATATATTTTAGCAAAAGGTTTCAGTTGTAAACTCATGAATTTTTTTTGAAGTGAAAACTTCTTTAGCGGCGTTGTGCACTTTTTTTGGTATGGGTAAAAAATGATAAACTCGCGTCAGGTCACGTGTCCTAATCGTGGAAATTCGTAAGACGGAAACCGTAATGCCACGCCTATTATAATTTTTATTTTTAGTATTCGCGATTATGAGTAGTACAGGGAAGTTGGATATGGAATTTTAATTCTATGACAGATTGCGATGTCAATTATACTACGTCAAAAAAGTAAATAAACAAACATTATTATTTCTTGACAATGTCAAAGACATGTCTTGTGACATATTTGAGTGTTAAGCGCGAATCGTGTGTAAAGGTTTTCACTTCTGCCGGCACTCCCAGAGTGCAACTCGTTTTTTTTTTAATATTTAAATTAATTGTGTACTGAGATCTAGAGAGTCAAGTGATACTTCTGGTGTTGCAAGCGTCCATAGGCACGGTGACCGCTTTCCATCAGGCGGACCGTATGCTTGTTTGCCACCTTAGTGGTATAAAAAGAAACTTAAATCAAAGATGGTGCCAAGTGAATACTGTCTGCAGCGGCCGACCGATTTTTCATCATATTTTTGACTTTTACTAATTAAAATCAATAAAATTACTTATAGCTAGTAGGCACTAGTATTTATAGTGGCAGGGTGACTTCAAGCTTGTAGGTAAAAGTGTTTATAGTGGCAAAGTAAGATAGCTATTACGTATTAGTATGAATAGTGGCGGATTGACTTATAGCTAGTAGGTACTAGTAATCTGTTGTGGCAGAGTGTTTTATAGCTATTAGGTTGGTACTAGTATTACCTATAGTGGCAGAGTGAAATATAGCTAGTAGTAACTAGTATGTATGTAACAGGCTTGTATCGAACATAATAAAATTAACCTGTGAATCATGATACGGGGACACAAATCGGTCAACGTCTTGCAGCCAAGAACTCCATTTGTTGCTTCGGGCCAAGACTCGGTACACATCGTAAATCGGCGTGTGGCCCAAAAATATTAGGAGACAGTCCCCACCTTCCACTAATAGGTTGTAGATGTTGGAAAAAGCCAACCTGTAATCAAAAGAAACGGGTGTTCATTCGTAGGAATCTTGTCAGCCAATATACCTTTACGTAGGTCTAAATGAAATGTAGTTTTAGGGTTTCGTAAGCAAATTTCGTCTTTGCGTCGCGATCGATTCTTATAAATTTTACAGAAAGTGAATGTAAATACATTGAACTACGAATATTTATTTTAAGTGGACCCCATTTCGTGGAGTGTTTATAGGATAATTCTTCTAAAATTCAAGGTTCTCACTTTTCACTCAGAGTTAAAAAAATGTGTCACAATGTTTAAACTGTGAGTTCTTATAATCTGATAAAATTTTATATAAAAGCACATAATACGTTAATAAAAACATCTAAATAAAATTCGTCAAGTGCAAGTCGGACTCGCGCACCGAGGAAATACCACAGCCAAGCGAAGGAAGTAATAGGTATTTGAACAGTTGCTGTCGCTCTAGGACCCAGTCCAAGAAACGGATGTGTGATAGGGACAACTGCGCCTCGAAATTATTTTTTTTCTGAAGGGACTATGCAGTTGGCTTTTGCAGCCATTACTGCTCCGCCGGACTTTTGGGGCGAGACTCTGAAGGAGTTTCAGCCTATACAGCGCCCAACGCTCAAGGGCTCCCCGCGGGGGGAGCCTCGGCTTGGGTTGTCGCTCTTGGTCATCTCGGCCTGTTTTATGTAGTTGCAATTATCAAAATCGGGGTATCGTATTCTCCACTTTCCTCTTCCGAATCTAAACCAAATTTAATAAATATTATTTCAACTTAAAGTTAATGAAATTTTCCCGTGTCAGTATGATTTGTTTCCTTCAAAACGTCTAAAGATGTCATAAAAAAGAGGCATTTTTTTGACTTTTTGCAGGGATCCAGTTTTTTATAGGAATTGCATATCCAAAAAGCAAAACATACAGACTGTGTATATCTATCATACAAAAAAAATAACAGCTCTAATGCCAAAATCCAGGTAAGAAATAGTGGAATACGTTTGTATGGGGGAAAACAGCGAGATATTTCCTCTTAATAGAAATTTCGAAAATTTTGGTCACATCTTTCACAACATGAATCGCCATTTTCAGTAATATTTGTTTGAATAGGTACAGTATAACGTCCGTAGCATACAGAAATCTTAAGTTTATTCAATTCAATTTGAAAACTTTATTTCAGACAGATGTAACTTTTAAATACCTATGTCCATAATATTTTGTTAGTAATTTGCTTATACTAAGTTTTAGTATTATTTAGTATATTTAAACACTTTATTATATTTAGCTGTGGATCCATATATGCTATAAATATAATAAAGATAGCTATGTAGTTATCTGTGTCCTGTTGAAACACTAGGGATTGCAGATTTTACATGTAGCTTTACCCAGTGCTTCAGCAGGACGCAGTCCGATTTATTAGCAAGTATTTTTATAATAGTGTTGGAGCTGCCCCGCACCCGGCACATCAGAGACGCGACTCTTTTTCGTACGATTGCATGAAAGCCATCAGTTTGCGACGGCCTACCCAACAACACCCGAAAACCGTTATTATATTGTACATGGAGAGCTTTGTAGGTTTTTTGTGTGCACTTGACCCACAGGCTGCACGAGTAAAAGGACTGGCAGTAAGCTTTAAATAAAGTTACTTTTCCTGAGAAATAAAACGTGCAAACCTGCGAGCCAGCATGTTACATTTGATGGACAATGCTCTCCGTTCCCTCTCTTTGTCTAAATCGTCACAAAGGTCTTGTGTGACCCAGTGACGCAGATATTTAAATTTAGTAACCTAGCGTAGAGGAACTTCACAAAGTGATACCGGTGGCAGATCTTTGTAACTTTCATTACCAGCCTTAAAGACCAATACTTCCACTTTTTTTGGTGTTGTATTGAAGCCCCTTATATAGTTCCAATAAAAAGGTCTACCAACATCTGCCATCTTTGACAATCCTACATGCATTGTTTTGCCCGACTGACTCAGAAGGTGGGTAATGTTTTTCGCGCGTATGTCTGTATGTAGGTCATTCCGTTTTATTGTGAACTTAACTGGACCGATTTCGATAAATGAAATCTCTAATTCTTCTAAAAATATCCAAATTTCAGGTCTGTATCTCTTTCATATTACGAGCGAGACTCATGGCATACATAGATTGACGACAAACAGAGAAATAGACAGAAAGAAAAGTGACAGAAATAGGGATCAATTTTGTCATGTGGTTATGGAAACCTACAAAGTCTGTTCATATGATACCCTACTTGGGGTAGTTCTTTACATTTCGTGCCATTATTTCAGAACCCGTTTCTAGTAACTTATATCTATTTTCATATTCACCTTAATTAGAAGCAAGTAAGCAAGTTCTTTAAGTAACTTTTTAAATAATCAAACAACAACAACAAATTAATAAGTTGTGGCTGAAGGTAAAACTTGTAATTGCTCGTTTGTAGTGTGCGCGTAGTTCATATTTTGAACAGACGGCTTTTATACATATTTGATTATGAGAATTGGCGAGTTATTACCGCCCGTGAGTTCAACACCGTTCACGCGTAAGTGTAATTTTTCAGTAATATTAGTGTTCCGATATTAAATTAGTTACCTATACTACTGGAGTAGTACCAGTAGTACACGTAATAGTACAAAGTCTCTTAGATATCCTAATTGATTCCTCTCGGTAGTAATCGTAAACATTGTGAACTTAATTTCAAAAAATACTATTTCATAACATTGACGAAACAAAAGTAAGCACGATTTGATTAAAAAAAATTGACTTTTGTAACAAAGTTCTGAAAGTTCAAAGTTAGAAATATCATAAAAAATAAAAAGTTTGTTAAGTACTTTTTCTCTATTTTGTTAATGATTCAACGCAGTTCCAAGGTAAACCTACTGCGGCGTAATTAATGTGCATGACCTAACCCAACAATTAAGTTGTTGTTCGTTAAGTTTGAATTGATAGCATATATCATTTTAATATCATAAAGAGACAATAAGTGTGTCTTTTTGTTTGACGCTTAATTACTTAAAAAAGCCAGTAACATTCGTTTATAAAAAATCGGCCAAGTCCGCGTTGGACTCGCGCACGAAGGTTTCTGTACCATTATCTATAAAAATGGCAAAAAAATCAAGTTTGTTGTATGGGAATATTTTTTATTTTAATTTAATTATTTATTTTTAAAGTGACTGTACAACTAAATATTCTGTGAATATTCTAAGCGTCTACCTGTTGCCGTTTACAATATCGAGCAAAAAATAAAGTTAGTTGTATGGGAGCCCCCTTAAATATTAATTTTATTCTTTTTGTTTTTATTTTGTTGTTATAGCGGTAACAGAAATACATCTTATGTGAAAATTTCAACTGTCTAACTATCACGGTTCATGAGATACAGCCTGGCGACAGACGGACGGACGGACAGCGGAGCCTTTGTAATAGGGTTACCTCAAAACGATGTGTTTTGGGGTTTCTAAAAATTCAGTCCCTATGGGGAGCAAAGGGAAAGCAAATTTTGTATGGAAAATGATATTTAATAGTCAAGTCTACTTAAAGCTCGGTTTACTTGTTATTTAACACAATTGATGAAACTAAATGTATTTCATGGACATCCAGTATTAATGCTATCCAAAACAATAAATCAAACATGGCTTTCTAGGTTTTTAAAATTCAATCCGTAAGGGGGAGAAGGGCAGTGGGCAGTTTGCTTGGATAAGAATGTTTTTATGATCAGCTTTACCTAAAACTTGGTAGACATACATAGGTACATGTTCTTCAACACAATTAATCAAAAATGTCTTTCGGGGTTTTAAAATTTAAATCCTTAAGAAGGAGAAGGGTAGTGGGCAGTTTGCTTGGATAATAATGTGTTTATGATCAGCTTTACCTAAAACTTGGTAAACATACGTAGGTACATGTTCTTCAACACAATTAATGAAACATATCCTAAGCGGAGAAAGGGAGTTTGTGTACAAAAAAACAATTGGATGGAAAGTTGGGATTTGGAGCACGGGTTGATTTTGTTTTGTAGGCATCTTTAAAAAAAAAGATGTTTTGAAAATTAACCCCTAAGGGCGTGAACTACGTGCAGATGCGAAGCAATAATGTAATTTTATACTCAAATGAAAATTTTGGAGGCAAGGTCTGATATATAAGGATTTTTTTTATATTTAACTCTTACGAGCATGAAAGCGCAATATATTTTTTTTTATTGCCGTCATCATCGCCCATCTCAAATCGCTAAGAATATAAATAATAAATTTAGGGTACGGTTTTATTTAATGTTTTAAACATCGTTTTAAAAGGAAACTTTTGAATTTCAAACACCGGAAAGAAATGTAATATTGTAATGGGGTACACTTTAGAGTTTGTTAATTAAAAAAAACTCTACAAATTTTAAAGTATATAAGCCGCAGGCAAAAGGTAGTATAGATGTAAATGATCCGTCAAATCTTGCTTGCTTGTTTTAATGCTATTTGCATTAAATTTTGTGTTTTAATTTAATTTAATTTTAATGTTGTTTTGAGATTATTTAATTGTACGATAGATGACGTATTTAATATTGTAAATATTTGACGTATAAATGATGTTATTAATAAAGTATGTTCTGTTTTGTTATTAGGTGACATTGTTTCTTGATAAAATTTAATTTAAATGATAGTATGCTTGCTAATAGTTAGTATAGAAAGGTTTTTCGAAATGCATTGTCGATAAATACCTTAAAAAAAAAAACAAATAATAGAAAAAATCCTAGGACTCGACTGCAGCGCTAATTATCGATTCCAATCGTGAAATTTACCCATCCAAGGACCAAGTCAAACACACAAAAAAAAAACAATAAAATCCGTCAAAAATAAATGAAATTTAATTCCTATATAGAACCCGATTGCAGGACCCACACAAGATATTTAATAAACATCGGTTCAGCTGCTTAGAATTAGTTCAGTGACTTACACACATACAGAAGAATTACTTATATATATAAAGATGATAAAACTTTGACCTTGGCATTGGCACGGAACCCCTAAAGTGCGTGTCAGGCAGATAAGTTTTGTATACGAAATGTAACAAACAGCTACGTAATCTATTTGTACCTATATTAAATCATCAATTAAAATTATTAATTATTTCACAAATCGTTGAATAAAATTCAAACAGTTTTATAAATTCATGTTTAGTTATTACTCTTACGTTTTATAACCGACTTCAAAAAAGGAGGAGGTTTTCAATTTTTTTTTATTAACTCGCTTTCTGGTTTAGATACTTGCATGTCCGGTACAAATTTTGCAATCGGTTTTTATCCATCTTCCCGATAAGCTGGAGGTTAAACACTTTAAATACACGTCATGGGATGGCAATATATATGTATATATATAATATTATATAATATAAATCACAGTTTGTTTCAGGTTTCATAGAGTTTTATAATAAATTAAATATAAAAAATTTCAACCAAATAATAACATTTCGAGTCTTTTTTACAGGATGAATGAATATAAGTTTATAAAGAATAAACAACATTTTTTTTTTGACTGATTAAAAGTACGCAATGAATTTTCCTAGATATAAACGTTGAATGCGTCAAAACTCGAAAGACTATTTATTACATGTGAACCAAGTTTAAGTCTAGGAAAAAAATCTACTTTTTGTTCCATCGATAAAAACCTGGTATCTATATTAAAAAGTTTTTTTTAATTTCTTTCAAATAAAATTGTATAACGAAATTGACCATTTATCATATAAACTAAAAAAACAAAAAAAAAAACATTATTTTTTTTAATGTAGTACTTACTTTTGCTGCTTAACCCAATGCAGTGTATAAAACGAAAATACATGGTCAAAACCCTCTTTCATTTCCTCAGGTAAATGACCCTCTATGTTAAGCACCCGGAACGAAATCCTTTCGTCCTGATGATGCTTATTAGCAAAATATATCATCTTCTCACTAATATCACACCCAACTATCTTTTCAAAATTCCTAGGCAAATATCTTTCCAAAATTTTCGTAGTGACACTCCCGTCTCCACAGCCGATATCTATTATTCTATCACCATTTCCCTTCCATTTCATTTTAAAAGCACATTGGTCCAGAATTTGTATAGCATCCCTTTTTTGTAAGCCATTGCCTTTTTGATAAACTTCAGCATCATTCATTATGATTTAACAGTTTATCAGTTTTGTTTTTAATTTTTAATTTATTATTATATCGTTTTTTTATTTTTTTTTAAATTTAAATTTCGTAAGCGATAGCGTTTTTAATTTGAAAGTGCGTTTCTGTTGCGATGCGCGTGCGATAGGTCGCCGTACTCGGCGTGTATTCCGCGGACAGTATCAAAGAGTAGTGTTGTTCTTAAGTATTTATACTCAACTGTACGTCATAGTTCTGTCGAATTCGGTAAGGCGATGAAAACTTGTCTGAATCATTCCAAATCTGAAAACAAAAAAGTCAATTAATTGTGATGCGTCATTTGCTCTCATTTGCCATTTCATTGCAATCAGTGGCCAGTTATCGTATACAGTAAGATTGTATTATTTATGCATAGGTATATGTTTATGTAATATATATTCACCTACTACTAAATATCTTTATTTATATATATAATTCTACTGTATGTATGTATGTCACTGTACTCCTCCTAAACGGCTGGACCTATTTGAATGATTTTTTTTGTATGCGTTTGGGTGGCGCCCTGGATGGTTTAGATTTACAATTCAGCCTAGCAGATGGCGCTGCAGTCGATAGACAACGTCTGCCCGGTCAGCTAGTATATATATTTATATATATCAATATTTAATTATGACAAAACTCTAAAAACAAGTAATATCAGCAATTGGAAAAAACATAAAACCTTACAATGTTTATTTTACTCCCAACTGTAAGAGCCCTTTTCAATATCTAGGTAATTTTTGAGGGTGCCGTACCGAAAAAAAACACGGGAGACTTATAGGATAACTTAGCTGTCCGTCTGTCTGTTTGTCAGTCTGTCAAGTCCCTTTTTCTCAACAACGCGTGAAGGTAACAAGTTGGGAAATACTTAGATCTAGGTACGATCACTTGAATTGTTAGAATATCGTGCTTCATCAACGCAATCAAAAAATATGAATAAGTGATGAAACAAATCAAAGCCTATAGTACAGCCTATAGGGTAAGAAATACTACTGCCTGCTGATCCGAGGGATGCGGGTTCGAATCCGCACAAAGCAATCATTTATATGATGAAGGTTTATGTTTGCCTAGAGTCTGGGTGTTCTCTATGTATAATAAGTATGTTTTTCCAAAAAAGTAAGTATAAGAGTATTTGTATCCATTGTATCAAACGTATCCATAGTACAAGATTTGGTAAGTTTGGAACCAGATGCCGCTGTGTGTAATGTCTAGGAATATTTAGTAAGTATGTTTATGTATGATTTAGGCAAAACATACACAATAAAAACGACAAAAATCTTCCGAAACTCGATTTATGTGACGGACAATTTATTTTCATACAAGTTCATACGGAACCCTCGTTTATCCGAACTTGTCCAGCTTTTTTAAAATTACCACTATTATATTAACGGCTTTATAACGTTATCAATTGCTTTTTTTAAAAAAAGGAACACCGTAGCTCCATTCGAATAATTTTATTTTTTATACCACTAAAGTGGCGAACAAGCTCACGGTCCGCCTTGTGCAGCGATATATAAGTGTTTTTCTCAGATAACTTAAGATGTTGGTATGAAAACAGGCAGTTTGGAAGTCCTGTCAAGCGCATAATAATGGTTTTTTTTATATTTTATTTTATATTTTTATTTCCTCATCCTTTTATTTTAATTTAATTTCGCTAAAGCACCAATTTATATAAAGACGGACCTGCAAAATTCTTTTTTTCAAAATTTTTAAAATGGTCCAATATAAATTTCATATAGATCTGATGATGAGTATCGGAGACAGACAACGGAATTCTTCAACAAACTAAAGCAAATCAACCGCGATTGGTGGTATCGCATAAATATGAATTGCTTACGCAATATAATAATAATTATAATTTTGTTTATTTAGTCTCAAAAAGTTATAATGATAAATACAATATAGAATGTAGACTGAGTTAAAGTTTTACTTTGTGAGACTCTGAAGTCCGAACTAGGTTTGTAATTGACTTGAATTGTAAACTGTAATTTCAGATCACCAGGCCTCTACCATCATAGTACACAACGCTAATAGAACTCAAAGAAACATATTTACAGTAATAATAATACACCGATGTAGCGTAATATAGCGTAAATATTTAATTATTAACATTTAATTTTTAAAAAGTATGAGTTTAGAGTGTGTTAGAGCAAATTTACGTATATGGCACAACGTGCCATATTTTTTTTAATTTACGTATATGGCATTACGTGTGTGTGTGAGGGTGTGTTAGAATTTGTGTATGATTTTAACGAAGTATGGAAATCGTATAATTAGGATAAGGTACATTTTAAAGAAATTGGGTTCTTCATATCATTTATTTCAATTTTATGCCATTGGCAGTTTCATCATAGTTTAGGTTTTGCAACCATTTAGAAACAGCTTTCTTGCATTCATATTTTTTTAGTGAGTAGATATTTAGATTAAAATTTAGCTTATTGTAAAGAAAGGGACCAAGAAAACAGAAGAATTTGTGTAAAAATTTTGTGCGGAAATTTCTAGAAGTGCATATTTGAGTTTACGTCGCCAAAAGTTTATACGGAGCTTAGGATGGAATGATAAATTGGAGTGTTGTTTGAGTATGGTGTAAAGTATAAATAACTGTCGTACTGTTCATAAGTTGTAAGACTTATAAAGGTCGTGCGTAGGATAATAAAACAGTAGGAAGGCGCTTACTTTCAGTATAGCTCTTTGAGCACGCTCCAACCTTATGATAGCAGTTTTGGATGCACCGCCCCAGGATGTAATATAATAGATAAGTATGGATTGCAATTGCAGTCCCACAACATAACATGAAGCCATTACACCTTACGCAGTTCGTCACTTAAAAGTAAAAAATAAAAACTTTTTACAAAAAATCAGCTTCAAAAAAATGCACTAAAAAGTTAAAACTAATTACTTTTTTCCAAAAAAAAGAACTGAATTACAGTTTAAAGTTGGTGCCTATGTTACCTTACAGTTTATAACACACTTCAATTGCATAACACCCCACTTTAAATGTAATTCAGATCGGATTTTTAGAAATAAGTAATTTTTTAAACTTTAGTGTGCACATTTGGTTTATCCTACTCTTAACTTAATATTGTAGTTGTGAAAATAACATAACACTGTGTAACACAGAGTTATTTGTAGTGTTCAATGAACCATCAAATTTTCATAGACGATGTCATCAAGTTGAAAGTTGGCATAGAGATAGTTAAAGAGACAGAGAAGGAGAGGTTACTTTTTACATTTATATGATGAACATTTGTGTTTGCCATGAGTCTGGGTCAGAAGCGGCTCGTGACAATTCTTAATGCGTGTTCACAAAAAAAAAAGGGATTGCTTTAACCTTTTATTATTCATTTCATAACTAAAATTGTTTCGTATATTTAGATTTACAAACGCACGTCGCGCGTGTATGCTTCGTTTATCATTCCGCCTTTTGGCACAGAATAATTAATATTAGTACCTACGAATTCAAAACGGCACGCTTTTGCTTGAGTTTGCCATAGCCTTAAGCCTTCCTTTGCCACGGCCAAGGCTTGTGTCACTGTGTTGGGGCGTATAACAGCTGAGAGAAGCAAGCAAGCATGTATATTAGAAGGCGCAAAGCACAGAACTAAGAATGACGCAGTAATCGCTGAGAATTAGATTAGAAAAGTAACGCCATAAAACTCTAAATTGATCTTAAAAAGCTAGAATGTGTTGTTTTACAGAAAAAATCGGACGTCTGATTAAAGTTAATGTAAGTTTGAGGCAAGAGCAAAAACAAAAAAAAAACTGATATAGGAACTTTGCTTATTTTTTTTTTCTTTTTTATATTTTTTAGGATAGCTGCCGTGTTGACAAATCGTCGTCTCAGCCGGGAGAATTAAGACAGTACGAGATGTATACGTATGTGTAACCAAAACGACTAGTTTTGAACCACCTGCTTCCACTCGTTTCCTGCGGCTAGGAAGTCGTACTACCTGCGTCTTCCGATACGTGGTCGCCACTCCAGAACCTTTTTTGACAGATTATTCGACTAGCGATGTGGCCTGCCTTTTCACTTTAGCTTATTAACTGTTTGTGTTGAATTTCCTCGTTCCAAATTTTATTGCACATACCCTCCAATAAATCCCCGTTAGGGTTCAAAAGACAGAGCCAGAAAGACAGATAGATGGACAGCGCACGTTTAGTAACAGGGTCCCGTTGGCACCCCTTGGGTGCAAAGCCCTAAAAATAATTTTTACCATTGCTACTCAAAAAGGGGCACTTTATTCATCGATAACAGTGAATAAAACGCTCTTTTATTCATTGAGTGAATAAAATTATTTTGAATTTGGTACAAGAAAGAATTATGTGAATAGGTGAATAAAACGCACTGAAATGGGGATGGAGGTCCAGCACAGTAGCGGAAAGCTATATTGAGGATTCGATTAAAATAAATCCTATTCGGTTGCATCGAATAGTTAAGAGCATAAATCTGAAACCGTCTGGGGCGATACTCTCTCCTCTCCGGCGCGCCCTTTAACATCAAAAGACAGCCCTTGTATAACGACAATTTTCCAGCAATCTCAGCCACAGCAACCACAACATACAGAAAATTTGCCAAATACCCAAGTTTTATCAAATAAGGTATAAAATATCTCATCCTTTGTTCTCTTATTACTAATTATAATATAAAATGATAGCTATTAATACTATACTACTATTTATTTTTTCGCAGTCAATGGTAAAAAGTAAAGTATACAACTCGTGAAAATAAAAAAAAAATTCTTAATCCTTGTATCCCTCGCTCCGCTCAGGATTGTAATGTAGAATCCTTCGCTCTCTCTCTCAAATTAAATTCCCTCTTTTTTCACTTGTATAATCTACTATTATTTGACACCATTTTAACAAAAAACACATCGCAAACAACGTTCCAAATAAGTTTGATATAATGACACCGCCTAAACAATCTTTCATTCAGACGGCCATCGAAGTTGTCTAGACAGGGCAATTGTAAGGAAAGGGGCGGGGCAAGCACACCTGACTAGCCTATGTCATCACATATGGGTAGTCAGGTGCTGTTCAGCTATAGTCATACATTTTGTCGCAGCGCCATGACTTTCTCAACGTTGTCTGATTTATCAAAGGCGATGAACGACTGTATGTATGAAATAAATGTTTCGGCTGTGATAACGATACTGTTTTTATGAATGGATATCTATTTTTGCAATGGCGTATGATTATTAAGTAGGTGTAGCACAGGAAATCTTTAAACTTCGGCTGTAGTATCTGACTTCATTGATTTTTCATTAGTCCAAGAGCTGACTACAAAAATTTGTGATAAAAATCGCGTAGATGTCATCATTATCATCACCATCTCAGTCGAAAGATATCAATTCTCTTTCAGCCACTGGTAATGATGGTGGCTCTTCACCCAACTTCTAAATAAATATGTAGAAAATCTAAAATACAGACCGAATTATGAAAATGTTCGGACTTTATCTACGTGTTACAATACGCATAAAAGGAATCTGTAGGAGAACTGAAGTAACAAACATACATAGTCCGTATAATAGAGAATATACAGCCGTTGATGATTAAAAATTCTCGAATGAAAATTATGAACCGGCAAGCATAAAAAAGAAATATCCCCCCCTACTATGTGGTCCTACAATCTAGTCGATGTAGCGAAAATAGCGAAATGCTAAGACATAGACGACTATGGACGGTATGCTCTGATTTATACGAGCTGTGATCTGCTTTAAAGATATCCGTAGGGAAACTAAAATAACTGACATAATCAAATAATTAGTAAATTAAGTTTCTTTGAGTAGGCTATGAAGTTTAGAGAACCTATTTTCATAGAGGAATAAATATTCTCGAATGGTAACCACAAACCGAAAAGCATGGAGAAGGAAGGTCCTGAACTATGTGGTCCGACATCTAGTCTGTGTAGCGAGATGTTATTTGATGCTACTGATATAGAGACCATAGACCCATTAAAGAAATATCTTTTACATTACTTATTCAAGATAAATTTCGGTTTATGGATGTAAGCTATTCTTGACTCAACAAATATCAGTCGCAAATTCAATTCTGGTTTTCCTAAATGACTAGTGTAAGTTTACTACTATTAATATCTCGTTTTCGTATTTGATAACAGTCCGCTGATGAAAATTGTAAACAAAATACGTCTGCGTCATTTACAAAATTTGGTTTACGCAAATGTCATAGTTTATTTATATAAGGTATTTAGGTTTAAAATTAAATAACCTTTATTCTTATACAGGTTATATTTTAGTTCAAAATATATATTTTTTTTTATAATTTATATGATGTTCAACATCTTCGCTTACCTATTGAAACTATTTGAAAATAACTCGTAAACGTGTTTTTATACCACTATGTATCATGTTACTGTAGGCGTGACTTGTGTATATAATACTTACTTTAGGAGTTTTATTATCTTAGTGGTATAATAGCTTTAGTGATTGTTGTAAACAATGTTTTTTTTTAAAAAATACTTTAAATGCTTAAAAAGATTGTTTTCATAGCTTCTTGTGAAATTTAAAAATCAAATACATCTGTTTCAATACCAATGTATAGTATTGTTTAAAGTGCCTGAAGCAACTTTAATAAGTTCTCAAATCGTTGTATTTGAAAAAAAATGTACATTTAAAACTAGCACACATAAAAAATATTTAGATAAAATACGATAATATAAATAATTACAAATAGGCATATAAAGTTTGAATCCTGCTTCTGGTAACTTTAAAATTAGTTATATAATTAATCGTAATTCAGTTGACTCATTCATGCTACGTAACTTCAGGAATTCTTAAAATATAAGTAAATTGATTTCGCTTTTCACGACCAAAACACGTATATGTGTAAGGTATTTATTACGTATTTGGAATTCCTGAAACTTCAACTAACGAAATGAGTACGACTATTTTATTGACATAAAACCGGATTATATGCCTTTGCAAGTTTTGGAGAAAGTATATGTATCTATACCTATATTGCTGAATTTGTACATCGTAAGAGTTCGCCACCGCAGTATTTGATATGTTATAAAAAATTGATTCATACGCTTGCTGTGTTCTTTCTTAAAATGCAGTTGGCATAGCCAAATTGTCTTTTTGCCAAATTTTATAAAAATCAGTTTAAAAAATTAGCCAAGCAAATCAGCAAAAAAGGTATTTAAATAAAACCTTCAATAAAATTTTCTTATATGAAGTAGGTACATCAGTAGAACAGGTATGAAATATAAGCAAATGAACGATGTATAATCATAACAATGGTTACGTTCAAATGACGCATTGGACTAGCCGGCGCGCTTGGCGCAACATCGAATCGAGCGTGTGACAGGCAGCTGCGCTCATAAGCGCGCATGTTGTTTGGATGTCTCGAAGATGAAGAACGCCTAGATAAGTTTGCAATTTTCGCTTTGAAATTTCAGTTTTAAATAATTTGATTTGATTATCATTTAAAAAACTTTAGTTTCAATACTACTACAACTTGGCCCTTATTGATAAATTTAAGTTGATTATTCTTTAAAAGGTTGAACTTTTATTTTGCCATTTTAAAGTCGAATTTATTTAATTAAACATTTAAAACGTACGTACCTACATGGGTACCTAATTCAACTCCCTACCGATTCCTTTAAGTAGGTTCAAGGCGTGGGCCTAATATCAGCAGCGGAGCGATCAAATCTGTTTATACTACGTACCTAAATATTTTGTCCCCCCCCCCCCCCTCTCAGCGTAATCTTTGTATTTGGCAATATTTAAAAAACCTCTAAAATGTTGGTTTTTGAGGCTACTACGGAATCCTATATTACGCGTAGCCCGACACGCACTTGGTCGTTTTTTCCCTTTGCATTTTGCACACTCGGAATTAGGAAAAAAATATATCGTTGCTTTGGACTTTTTTATATCTAATTTCCTTTTAAATACAAATTTAGAACTTTTAACCAAATATTTTTTGTCTGTTTTAAGAGTTAAAACAATGAAGCTTATGATGAAAGTTAAAAGTTTAGAAACGTGCAGTAAATGCTTAATTTTCGATATCTCTTCGAGTTTTGTTGAAAATACCACGGAAATAGGTGAAATACCTAAAATGTACAAAATTATAACATTTCCAATAAGTTATAAGTCATTATTTTCAGAGTGTAATGACTGATCACAGAGAAATAGAGAAATACGCGCCATTCTATAAAAAAGCCGGACCGAAACACTTGTAATAACTACCTCGTAGTGATGACCTTCAGAACCTCTGACTTGATTGAGCCTCAACCGGCCACATTATTGTTCGTAACTTTTTTTACGGCCATCCTTAGCTGTGTACAGTGGATGTCATTTGTTATAATGTTAAGTTGATTTGGCTCTGGTATCTTTCACCATAAAGTTGGCCATGCATTCAGCCTATCTACTTAAATGGTCTCCATAAGCCTATTAATTAAACTGTTTATTTTCCATATCTTTCTAGGAACTGCAAGCCTTTGTAAGTTTGAGATACACATTGCAGAATTCAGAGGCGTGCCGAGTAAAAATCATGCATTTTAAAATGTACTTAAATATAAAAATATCATTTAGAATTAATTGCGATCTGAATTTTAACTATGGGTATTTACTATAAGCGTGTTTTCTAAAATAATAATTAAAAAAAAAAAATTAAATCCTAAATTATACCTATTTCTTCAAAAGTTTGTTCAGTGTTTGTTTGCTGTTCATTATTTGAATGTGAACACTATTTAGTCTGTATAAATTTAAGGTTATATTGATATTATCATACATATAAACCCAGCTCATTTCTGATTCAACAGGTGGGCACGCCAAAAATTTTAAAACTCGGCTCTTGGACTAGACCAGATTTTTCTTTGTATACAGTTTTGTAACCACAATGTCTCTTTCCGCTTATACAATGTTTCAAACTATCTAACCGAATATAAATAAATATTATCTCAACGGAATCAGTTTGTCACATGAACTCTTTTTGTACTATTTTTTTATCAAAACGTGTCATCTTTTCTATTTGCGTTTCTATTTTTTAGGCTGACGATACCACTGTTACAAAATTGGCAATCTGTTGAATATTCGTAAGGAATGTCGCTTGTATATGGTATTCAAAGAAATTCATAAGTTACTTACTTAAAAAAAATCTTTAAGGAGTTACATAAATAGTTCCAAAAATTGTAATTACTAGGATCTTCTTTACGTTTTAAGAACTGGATTTACGCTTGGCGTACGCTTTTTTGTGATAGGATATATTCATATTTAATATATTACTTGTACCTATCGATAACTTAATCCATTTGTCTTTTCCCAATATAAAACTTTTTAAATAGGTTTTGGGAAAAAATTACCTACAGTAGCTACTGCCCATTAGCGTTTCGTAGTTTATTGAACGATTTAGTTTATTTCTTCAAATTTTTCTATTTTGAAAACAATTGTTTAAAGGTAGATATTTTAAAAATGGAAAACTAAACACGTGCATTACGCAAACCTTCTAGACCAAACGGCCAATTTCTAAATAGATGTTTTCAGAAAAGCTGGGGTACATCATGACATTGTGCCATATTGCTGACACAAAAATAATTAGGCAAGTTTGGGGTGGTGCGGTTAAAACTTTACTACTTTCCATCGAGAGAGCTCAGAGATCGATTCTCAAACTTTCCACCCTTTTCTCTTTCTCACTAACCTCCACTATAAATCTTACAAAGTACTAACAGTCCGACAGTTTTTTTATAGTTCTGCATCTTTCTTACTGCATCAAACTTACTGATAAAAGAAGAAAATATACAGTCTGTCCGCAAAAAATAGCAATAAAACATACTTTTACAACAGAATTTTATGTTTTTCTAGGTCCTTTGCTCTACAATAGACTAAACTCAATGACAGACATTTATCCCCTAAACTGTAAAAAAACACTTCAGGAAATACGAAAATAGAAGATATTCTATAAAAAATATATTTTTTATGTATACACACATAAAAGTTACTATCAAATTAGTTAAATATAAATCTTAACTTAAATGCAGTGATATGTTAGCTCTTCTTGCCTGAAACACAGTATAACCTAGTTTAGGCACCCATCCTATTTATATCTAAGCAAAAAAATTATTATATTCATAGATTTATTTTGTGGAACCTCTATTTTTATGAATAAAATTATTATTAATATTATTTAAGACCCGCTAGGGTATTCGAATCAGAACCTGACAGGGGAAAGAGAAGGTGGTCACGGAATACGCGGCAAAAGCTGTTAAATTTAAACTTAATGTTATTTTTTCTGTAAAATATAGTTATTAGTCTAAATTATTTTAGATTTTCAAGCTCAAATTTTTCAAACTTCGGAGATAGTGGAGTCGGCAATTTTTGCAACAGTTTTAGCATTAAGATTCTGAACCATCTATATGAAAATTCAGTGGTTCATTGTACGCTGTAAATAACTTTAAATAACTTTGTGATGAGAAGTACGGTATTGCACATATTTAAGCAATTTCAAGTCTCAGTTTCTGCAGAAAAAACAATGACATAATCAAATTAGGGAAATCCGAATGTGCACATTAAAGTATTCTTTAATGACGTCACTCTTACATTCGCATCGGAGTGACTAAAATAAGTACAAACTTTGAGGTTTTGATACAAATACTTGAGCGAAATAAAAAACACCAGTCAAGTGCCAAACAAGTCGGACTCGCGCAACGAGGGTTCCGTAAAAGGTAAACTGTATTGAGGGAAAAACCAAACTTTGCAGTTGAACAACTGTTGTCCCAATTCATCGACATAGGTCGCGGTTAGTTTACCAACTGCAAATAAGTTTATAAAAAAATATTTTTGTGATGTAACGACAAATTTACAGTTTTCAGATTTTTTCCTTTATGTGTGCTACATGGCATTGCTTCTTGCCAAATTTCATGATTCTAGGTTAACGGGAAGTGTCCCATAGGTTTTGATTTATTTGTGTCACAAAATGTGACAAAAATAACCGTATTTTGGGCATATTTTTTATGGCATTGATTATTCTACAATAAAGTGACCGTAGAATTTAATATTTGATATTAATTTTAACTTGGTACATAAATCAGACAAACTTTTTTTTTAATGTGTTATATGTATAAACTATAAATTTTTGTATCTTTCCAATATTTGTGATTAGGCCTTACCTTGCTTCGTGTGATATTTCATTATTCTAGGACAACGAGAAGTACAGTCGTAGAAGGTTTTGATTTATTTGTGAATGTTAAAATATGCGACAAAAATGGCCGTGTTTCAACCGTATTTATTATTCAACAGCTTCAACGTACAGACAGACTGACATACAGACAGACAGAGGACAGAGGTAGGACGTTTTTCTTTTAAGGGACGGAATCCTAATAATTTCTCTACGTTTTCTTTTAATTTACGCTGGTATAATGGTTCAAAAAAATTTGATTCGTATCAAAATTTAAATAAAATTAATGATTTTAAGAACTGGAAGAACTAATCCGGAAGGTTTTTCGTATCTTGTTACGTTTATCAATAAAGTATGTACTGTATGCGATCTAATCTTTTGTAGTTACTTATTTTTTAAAACCTAATCATAGGAAAGAAGTAAGCCTGATTAATTTTATTGCTGATTGGATTTTTCGCAAAGTTAATTTACTTGCATTCTATAAAAAATGCTCAAAGTTAGATTGTCACCGATAATCACAAATACATTTAGAGAAAAAATTAAATACTTTAAATGTTCGTGGTTATCCTACAAACATACCGGAAATTTGCCCTTTAGGGGATGATATCCTAAAAACAACGGAGCACATCAATCCGCATTTTCAGCCTTAAGGCTAAATTCAAACAAAAATAATGGATTCCCATACGAACTTGCAATCCCCAGTTTACTCCCCTAGGGAAAGAATTTTGCAATTTTCTTAGTGCTCGTCCACGTTGTAACAGGTAGCTTTGTGCAAAATTTAGATTTTCTAGATTCAGTAGTTTCGGCTCTTCAATGATATATCGGTCAGTCAGTCAGCTTATTATTTTATAAACATAGATACGAGTAACATGACATGTATATACATACATATAAACACACAGATACACATACAAAAAATTGGATAAAAAATCAGTTTTTAAGCGCATAAACATTTAAAGGTAATTTTAATAATCTTTTACTAGGCTTTACATGCGCTTGATCGGCATGGGTTTTTCACGGCAACTTCTTGATTTTTAGTAAGAATGTTTCCTATAGTACCTATGGAGTATGGAAAAGAATTTATACTTTTCTATACTAATTAAAAAGTATGGATTCTTTACACAACAAATAACAATTGTCTTTAGCAGGTACATATAGATTTTCATTACGCAGTTCAAAGTAATTTTCCAAATTAGCTTGGTTTATTTTATTAGCCCTGCTTTAGTTAACGCAGTTTCTATAATAATATCAAAAAATGAACTCTTTGCAATTGAATTAAAGTTCAGATTAACATTTATTTGCAAATTTAAATTTTTTATGAAGTGGTTTTATATGGAAAACAAGTCTGATCAAATGAATATTAAATAATGCACCTTTTTGTTCAGTATTTGGGTTTCTTTTTCTTTGTAAGTGTTTGGTGAAATTTGTCATGCAGTTCACGATATTGGGAGAGGACCATTTCGACGATCTTCTTTGACCGACCACGAAAAAGTGCATTGCCCTTGGTCTGGCGACTCCTTACGCACTTTATTGTGGGGTTTACGTCATCGGTAGGTATCTACCTACTGTGTTGGGTTAGGGCTCTTGACCTAACCTAATATGAGTTGTGTTGTTGATTTAGTTTGTAACCTTATGAGACCTTTAGAGTAAATAAAATTAGTTAGTTTAATTATTAGTAAAGTTAAGTTACATAGTTTATTACCTATTTAGTTTCAAAACTTAATAAAGAGGTTATCTATCTTACTAATAAAATAAATGCGACGGTTTGTAAGTTGGTAGGGAACTGTTCTACGCCACAATATGTAAACCCATTTGGCTGAAAGTTAGAATGCAGATAGCTTATACCCTAAATTAAACATAGGCTACACATAGATACATTTTTAGAAGGAATAACTATATTACCATTTCTATTGCTACTCCTATAGATTGCTGTAGCAGACATGCTATATTAAAGGAGTTCTTGTAAAAATCCAGCGCCTAAAACCGAATTTAGCGCGGACAGAGCCGCGGGTACAAGCTAGTACTTAAATTATAAAAGTTTTCTAAAAATTCTGTGAGAAATTGTTACTTACCTCTGTTTTAACTAAATAATCTGAATGATTATTTTTAATTTTTAAAACTATTTGAATTAATACGCAGTTTTTTAAAGTTATTTTTTTGATCTAGTATGAAAATATCGATATTAAACTGAAATATTTAAAAAAAAAATAGTCACATACTACTAGTCAAGACCATGTTGCGCCGTACATAATTGCAAAATAACCATAACTTAGTCAGTTGATTGTCGCAAAGTTCAACTTAAGTTTGTGGTATTAATTTTGAAAATTTTAGTTGTATAACAATGACTTCAGGTTTAATATTATGGTTAATTTGGAGTATAATATTTCGAAAACGGGGCATAGTTTTAAAAAAAAACTTCAGGAAAAATATTTATGTATAGAACCTCCCCTATACATAAATATTTCTTGGAGACCATATAAATTTTTTTCCTTTTTTTTTTGAAAGTAATTTCAGTCCATGTAGTAGTATTTCAGATTTTACTTTTTAATTACTATTTAGTTTTTATTTGGAAACCTTTTTTGTTTTTTTCTAAAATGTTGATAAGTACAAACTTTTGTAGTCTTAGTAGTTTCTAAATAAAATTATTGTGACTTACGGATATATAAAGTTCACTGTTCGACTAAACGAACCCTAAAAACAAACTGTAGGTACCTACAGTACCTACTTGACTTTATGACCTTAATGCACAATTGTTAAGTAAATTAATGTTTATTATCAAGTTAATAATTTAAATAAGATAACGAAGATAAACATAACATTATAATAACTATCTATCTTTAAATGCATTTAAAATCTAAAAAAAAAATAACGCCAAAAAGAAGCTAACAGCTTCTTAAAAGTTTAAAAGCTTACCGTCGCACGCACAATCGCATATTTTAAGTCTGCCATATTTGACTAAAACATTTTGGATAACGTGCATGCAGGCTGTAATCTAAACTTCAAGGGCAACCTAAAAACTAAAGAAAAAATATTGTCGGTTCGTCCATACGCTATATTTACTGCAAGTGCAGCGAAGGTACACGAGGATTACAGTGCGAAATAACAAACTTGATCGTTTTGAAAATAAAAATAAAATAAATAATGGCCATATCACACAGCGCCATCTCATCCCGTATTAAGCAAAACTTGTAATATATACTTGGATACCAAAGAATGGATACAAATACATTCATAGACAACACCCAGACTCAAGACAAACACAAATGTTCAATACATTAATTACTTAGTATAGAACATAGTAAAGAATAGTTCTCCTGATGGACTCCTGTTCAATGCTTATGTCTTATAGTTTAGTCAGTCAGGAACTGGCAATGAGGTATATTATTCTGACGCAGGTCTTTTATTTTACCACTTATTATTTTAAAGCTGATAATTTGCGACCTTAGCAATATATGAGTACATAAAGCCACCTTAGTCCAGATACACTGTCTTTGCATTAGTGTTGTTAGAAAAGGCTCATCTCTTGTCACACAGGACTCAAGTGGTTGGTGAAGAGGCTGTCCACCACATTGTGGTGTGGGTGTGTACTGTGCAGCCAGCTGTTGACTACCCCTTTTGGCATAAACACCGTAAAGATACACAATCATTCAATTGTGCTACATTATGTAAATATTTTACCTACATATACAAAATATAATGAAGTCAATTATTTAAAACTGAATAAATAATTCAATTTATCTTCTATTCTTTTTTCAAACAGTACAGTTTTGCGATAAAAAACGATCAAACGTATATTATTTTTTTTCAAATTAGAACATGGATCAAAATTAAGGGGGCACAAAAGTTTAACTTTTAAAGGATTGATAAATAATTAACAACATGCATTGATACTTTGACGCCGTCACAACTTCTGGCTACGAGTCAAAAAACCGGGTCTGCTGGGCTGACATGGCGTAAAAAAAGACGCGAGTAGACAGTGTTTGGTATATATTTAAAGCTTTTTGACTGGAGACCATGGATTCTTGGGGGCCAGAGGCTCATAGTTTATATAAAGAGCTAACAAAGCTTTAAGGTCTTAACTTCACAAAATCCGAAAGCCGGCGATTACCTGAGTCAGCGTATCATCATTGCCATTCAGCATGGCAATGCTGCCAGCCTCCTAGTTTCGTTACGCACTGTGAAGTAATTTAGACGAATTTTTTTATTCATAGTTTTTATGCATGTTGCTTAAGTAGGTAAATTTTTTTTAAACTTATTTCTAAGTATGTATATTTTTTGTAGGATTTGGCTTTTTCTTAAATTAATGATTGTATAATTTAAGTGTAATAAGAACTTTTAAAGGTAATAATAACGCGCAAAGTATAGTAAGCGCCACGTAAGATGGCGCAGCTGGACAGTCACTCACAAGAATAGGTGAGGTAACTACGGCGCGTGCGCTGCCGCCGTACCTTGCCCTGCCACTTCGCGTGTGATGTGTGAAGGTTCCGTTTCTAAAATTTGGCTACGAAACCCAAAAAATGGAAGCAGAAGAACTTTAAAAGACCGAAAAATGCGCATGACATTGTAATAACCCATAAATTTCAAGTATCAAAACTAGGGCAAGAAGTTGCACTGCATTTTTCGGCAATGTCACCCCGCTCGAGTTCAATCTCCGAACGTGCGACTGAGAGAAAGGGCCCGCTCACACTAAGGGAAGTTTATTGCACCTCCATACACACATACTTACAATACGTAAATGTTAACAAACCACAACTTAAAGAAAGGGTTTTACAGATATTGTAAAGAGATTATTGTAAAAATTATACGTGTGAAGATTAATACTTTAATCGAAGATTGGGACGTATAATTTTTGACCTTATTCTATATGATATGTTTGCACGACCCGTGTAATGAGTGTCTCCAGTACTGTCATGTGCATATCAATCTATGCTGCTCATGGACAACCTGTCACCTGTGCAATAGAAACAGCGTAGCAGACAGCACAGAGCATTGGTGTCTCACCACCATTAATGTCCATGCTATGCAATTACCGTCAACTACGGCTCGTATGCGTCTGCCGGGCAAAAAGCTAGCCACCCATTTGCACAATCCACGACAGTCCGTAAGATGGCACCTCTGATAGAAGACCCCGGTGCCAGACTCGATCGGACGCCTTCGCTATGTCCAGGCTACATGCCAATCCCTCTCGCTATTTCAAAAAAAGTAACTATTTGATGCCGACAATAAAACTATATTTGTGTAGTAGTGTGCTAAGCAAACTTGTCCACCCATTTTGCATATAAATCAGACAATGTTGAAAACTTTGTGACGTCCGCGTCCGGGGCTATTAGAAAACAAAGTTGTACTGCAAGAAAAAGTTCGTCGAGAATTTTTGTAACTGCTGTTCGCCTATTTTTAGGTATAATAATACGATCTACCATTAATACCATACCAAAAAGGTTATCTTTAATAGGTATCATTTATTTTCAACAATTATTATAAAATTGAAAAAGACTTTTTATACCCCGTGGCAAACAATCTTTTGGTCTACCTGATGCTGAGCAGTCACCATAGCCTATGGACGCTTGCAACTTCAAGTAGCATTACTTGCGAGTTACCAATCCTTTAAAAATCGAATAATTCATTTCTTGCAGAACACCATATTAGTCTCTTCTTGGAAGGGAGCTTATTTTACAATTTAATATTTTGCCGGAGGAAATTCCACTGAAACCCAACTGTACGTTACCATTTCGGTTCCACGATGTGAGGATAATTTTTTTGGTGTTGGCGAGCGGTGCGGGTTCCAACAATACATTAGAACACAGCCCTAATGGGCTATGTCAGTGTTCTACCGCTACAAGTGGTAGAATACACACAGGTAGACAAACTTTTTCCTCAGACTTAAGAATTGAATACAGATTATGAGTTTGGGATCCTCGACAATTCTCTCAGTTTGTCGCTAAGCCGAGTCAAAAGGGCTGGTCTCCGGGTGCAAATGCCTAGGGATGGCTGTAGTAGTCCTCGTAGGTCTGCAACTTTCACAAGGTCATAGGACCATTCCACGATGCGCTTTCCGGTACGTAACTACCACTTGAGAACCTTTTTCTCCATCGGCCATTGACTCCTCTAGCTTTAGTCTTGCCATTCGGTAGTACTATTATTTATTCTGTGGTACGTTGAGCTGGGTCGCTGACTTTGGTTATTTTACGAATTTCGCCATTTCTTATTTGATCATATTGTACATATACTCCCAGAATATATTACCGTCGACTATTGAGCACCCTTAAGCTTTCTTATGTGGCCCTAAGGTGCCCACGTCTCAGTATTGTAAGTCAGTTTTGACAACAGATACTAGTTTAAGATTTTCTTTTTTAAGCACTAAGGTATTAAAGACGAGTAAAAAAGACGCAGTTTTCCGAACGATGGTTTACTGTGTCGGATTAAAACCTCTTTTTCGTAATTGGACGTAACTAAACGGAAAGTATGTATGTCCCAGGAAAACATATTTGTCAACAATTACAATCGCAGAGCTTCCAGCAGTTATAAGTTAGGCGGACACTACATGGCCATTGGTTACGTTTATATTTGTAAGATAAAACTACGCCAAATATCACTACACTTATTACGTAGCGCTCATGCAGAAGAATACATACTGGAACATCAATCCGTTCACACCTAAACGACGACAAATAATATACATATATCTAACAAAAAGAAGCGACACTGTCATACGAGTGCTTGTACAATCGCTTGCAGCCTGTGTGCGTGTCGTGGATAGCGTAGTGGCTGTACGCTGTGTGCGGTGTGTGGTAAGTCCCTACCGACAGCGCAGGGCGCCGCTAATGTCGGCCGCGCCGCATGGTTGTATTTTGCATGCACGCACCCGCTCGGCGTTCAACAACACATGTACACGGAGTGTCGCCGGTGTGCCGATGATCTGTTAGTACATTTAGCAATGGACGTAAAAGACGCCCGTAAGATCAGTCACGTGTGGCCCAACCCTTAACTCTGCTAGGTGGTCAGAAATATTACGAACATTAACTGCCCCTATTTACTGTTTACCTTAAGAGGAGTTCAATGAAGGATAGTAAAATTTTTATATTTTTCAGGTCTTACAAGTAAATATGTACCTACCCATACATTTGCCTTTTGGTTCTTGATGTCCTTATATTTTTGTAACCTATTAATATTCTTGAGATCAACATAATAAATGACGTGAAAGGACGGACATGTATGACGTGATGTAATTGTAGATACGAAGATCTACGAATTCGAAATTTACGAAGTCGAAAGACGTGTTCATATACATTTTATAAAACTACTGTTTCTTTTTACACATTAATTAGTAGTATTAGCTTCTGGCAATCTAATGGCACAGCAAGGTAGTTATTTATTTAAATTGGAGATGATTTCAACATAATTGACTCGAATTCCACCTGCTGTCTACGATGGCTGATGCACAGTTTCGTAATGCATAAAATTATAGATGTATCTCTAAGTACAAATTCTTGTCTGTCATCGTACAGGTCTGCCTACCTTATAAAGGGCTATGATGACGAAATACGAGAAAGCTTCGTAAAAAGTCAATACGAAAACTGGTCAGTGTGGCGTTACTTCACAACATTTTGAATCACTGTAAATAGATAACTTAATTGAATTTGGAGAAAGTAAACGACCTTTTAAGCGGGTTTGATAGCTCCCTTTGTATTGTTATAGTATAGTGGTTTTTTTTTATGAATCGGCAATAGTTCAATTTATTCATGAAGAGTTCATTGAACTGCTTTTAAATAAATAAGTAAATTAGATTTTGTGCCAAAGTTTCTAAATAATGATAAAACGATCCAAGTGCGAGCTGGGCTTGCTCACTAAAGGTTCTAAAGGTTATCAAATTGAGACTAAATAATAAAAAAAAATATATTACCTGATTCCTCCCTTAAATTTTGAGTTGTTATAGATCTTTATCTATACGGAATATACTTCCATCTTAAAGATTCTGTCAAAATTAAGAGACCACTACTATCACATGTCATTAACCGACTCACATCCTCTTAAATAACAAATTTTTCTTCAGCTTAATTAAATAGGTATTTAATTTAAAATAAAATACTCTGATATAATACTAACTTTTAATTAAAACATTCAAACATCTTTGAATGTTTGTGACAAAAAAAAGCTTAAAGAACTTGAATAAAAATTGGCCTAAAGAAAGGCGATGTTCTAGGTTATCACAAAGCATACATTTTATCCCCATCGAGAGATCCTACGGCGTAAAGCATACAAATAGCATTGAATACATAACAAAAGTTTTTACATATATTAAAAGTAGATGCATGTTTATTATTATTAACTTAAAAAACTTTTAACATTTTCATATCATATCATAGCAGATTCATGTTTGTTACAAATATTTGACTTTACATAGAGACTGGATTAACACAAAAGATACATTTTATCCCCATTGAAAGTTCCCATTGGGATAATTGTCTACTGAACTTACTTAAGTAAATCTAATGTAAATCTATGTTTCTTACAAATATTTGCCTAAACGTAGAGGCTTAGAAGCATATATGTGTGTGTCATCTTGACACTTAGAAAGGCGATGTCCTGGATTATCACAAAAGATACATTTATTCCTCATGGGAAGTTCCTCGAGGTTAATTGTCTAGCTATGTTAAGTGAACATAGTTATTACATATTGAATAGTAGATCTATGTTTGTGACATAAATGTTTATATACCTAAAGACTTAGAAAAATAAATGTGTGTCATTTTAAAATTAGCGGATGTAAACAAATCTTTCACTAAATTTATTAAACGCAGAAAAATTTGTACTTTCGTCCTCTGACAACCAGTTAGCGAGTGCGTTGCCCCTGACCATTACTACCAAAATTTGAATCTGATTACTTTTCTCAGTCACACTTACGTTGGTGGGTGTAGGTGTAAGTAGGATAGTGTTAAGTATAAGCTGATTAAATTCCCCAGTTATTGAATACCCAATAGGTCAGATCTTAAGGCAGGTTATGATAAAGGTCGCCCAAGGATAAGTTGCTGTGGATTTAGAATCGTTAGTCACTCACAATTTCTTAACTAATAATGTGTAATAAAGTTTAGCATTTCATTCTGTTAAGGTTTCGCGCAAGATACTTAAACAAAAGGTTAACTAGTGATAACAATATGTACAAACGTAGATAATTAAGTCGCACCCGAAAATATGTAGAATTTTCATTCTTACATTTTGATTCACATTTCGCTTTATTGATTCTAGCACAAAAACAGGGTGGAGCTGCAAGATAGTAAAAACGCTTATCATGAGCTTTTAGGAAGATATTGGCTGAACGGTTAGTTAGATTAGTTTTAGTAGAAATGTTTGGTAATTTACTTATGTTTCGTTCCAAAACCCGCTTGTAAAGAGTAACAATGACTTTAGGCCGTGCCAGATTGTTTTGGAACGTCCAACTCAAGGTAATTATTTTACTTCTCAGTTTAGCTATTAACACTGCCATAAATACAGCTGATTTTAATCTTGATAGCGTAAAGCATTGTAGTCGGAGTTCTAAATCGGTTGGAAGACTTTACTTAGCTTTTATTACTCGGCAAAGTAAAATTAATTAGGAACTTTCACTTAGGTGGACGGTATCTATAAAATCATTTATAATTATAGTAATCTTACAGCCTTTAACTTTCTAGATGCGCATATTAACAAACGACAACAACAAAAAAAACGGTTGCATTGTAATAGTCTTCCATTAACTACTCAACACTTAGAGAAAAAATTGTTCTACAGGCTAAAGAAAACTTAATAAGGTTCATCTATTTTGATTGCCCGTGTAGTTTACAACGAAAAAACTAAACAATAGACCTTTACGTCGCCATGGGATGTTTACGAATTAAAGCACACGACCGCTCTTAAAGTATCTAGAATAATCGAGAGGAACCCCCGCACTTGTCGGCGAGTATAAAAGGCATCGCAAGTCGCCGGTGTTTCAGCTTGGTTTTTAATTGCGTTCGGAAATACTACAGAATACGACTACCTACAGCGAGGTTTAAACGGTTACTAAAGTTTTGCTAACGATGCCACGAAAACTTGCATTGCGTATACAGTCTAAATAACTGGTATTCATCACCAAATAGAATTTTAGTTCTGCAGAGAACTGGCGCTAGAAAGACTGGCAACTTGATTTACTAAGTGTATTTGACAGGAATCTAAGCGATCCCGGTAGGTTTGTTTCGGCATTAATGCTGCTGTCTCGCATGGCTCTATGCTGTGTTCTACGCGTTTTCAACTGCATAATATTAATGACATGTTGTCCATCGATAACATACTTTACTATGCAGATACATAGTCGATTAATATGCAAATATCCAAGTTTCCGTTGTGGAAGGAAACTGCGGAGAACTTGTGTCTCAAATCGAGACCACTCTGTCCGAGGTATTTGACTGGAAACGGAAAAACTTGACCCATTTACCGCTAGAAAAAAACACTTTATTCATTAAAGTCACATGATTCCATAACACACCCCTTACCATCACTAAGAGCATTGGGATTCTTGATGTTGACATCTCCAGTGATGTTCAGTTCCAAAATCATTTGGAAGACAAGGTGAAAACATGGAAACAAAGAGAAGCAGTACTCTACCTCGGGGCAAAAGTTGCTGCTTTGAAAGTCAGAAGTCTGGCCCCACCCGGATACCAAGCTTGGCCCTTTTGACCCGGTGCAAAGACGGGCTGAGAGAACCGCTGTATTAAACCCTGAAGTCTGAAGAGCGAACCTAAATGTTCTTCTACAATACGTACGGTTTCAGAGGAATTTCCCTCCGTGAACGCTTAGATTGTGGTTGGCTCCCTGCCAAGGTTTTCTGGTAGATTTTAGATAGAGATTCACAGAAGTTATTATATTTTTAAAGGGTCGGCAAAGCGCAAGTGATACCCCTGATGTTGCAAGTGTCCATAGGCTGCAGTGATCGCTTACCGTTAGGCAGCCTTAGCTTGTTTGGTATAAAAAGTAGCCTAGAGTGAGGTCTCAGGTCATCGTAAAGACTGACCAATTACAGAAGGTTTAACAGCGACCTCACGAACTGACATCAGAACGCACATAATTAGTCCTTTTGTCTGATTGCACAAAACTTGGATCCTCGCGCTTTGAGATGAAACGTTTTAATAAATAACGCAGACACGACGTCATGGTGGACCGCCGTGGTCAATAGGTAAACAAAGACGCAAACATAGACCATTTGGAAATTACACTGCGGATTGATCTAGAATCAAAGTGCTCAGCTTGAACGACTTGAATACAAATAGACAATGCCATTTGACGTTCATTTAAAGTAAGAATAGAAAAAAGAAACCTGTTCTGGGGATGTCGACAGATATAGGCAAATCGATATAGCAAACCAGGAACTGTGGCGAGAGATAAGTAAGCCAGGGTCACCCTGTGTACCCTCAGGTTATCACTGTGATTCAGGCCGGGCAGTGGATCAAAAGCAAATTTGTTGCAGTGACAGGCCAAGAGAATTAAAAAAGAAAATGCCACTTGGGTGGATGACTGCTAAGTAAGATTCTGGCTGTGCCTGCAGCCACTAGCTAGAAAAACGACCGCCAATTAGTACTGGGCAAACGCTGTGGACTATGGCCCAAGTCTTCTTCGCCCAGGAGAGCTCCAGGCTCCTGCTGTGGGGTTTATAATGACCGAGCCAAGCAATGAACAGAGTCATTGACTTAATACTAGCTGATACGGGTAGTGCGGTTACACTTGCATGGAGTTTATCCATGGCAAATTTCCGGCTTTTAATCTACCTCTCTGTTAATTCAAAACCAAATTGGTGTAGTAATTTAGCCGTATCAGAAATACAGACTAAGTTTTGTATATATAACAGCCGTATTCATAGTACAGTACACATAATTTTTTCCTTGTGCAATATATTCTTCAAAAAGAAGCCATTTCTGAATTTAATATCAAATTAAATCGATACAACAAATCGAAAGAACAAATAATTAATTGTTTGTGCGATTTTTAATCATGAGTACCTAATTCATTTTAATACATGCTTTGTTATCTTTTGCTTTGAATAAATTTTCGTCCTCAGTTCCTCTTTTGACTGTATATTAAAAGAAAAACTGTAAAAGGCGATTTTGCATCGTGTGCAGAGCGTTTCGTATATACTTACCGTATATTACAAGCTTTTGTTCAGATTGTTACACCAAAATAGAAATATGAAACTATAATAGTGTGACTTCCTTGTTTGTGATTTTGTGTGTACGTCACTAATCAACGTGCTTAAATTAAGCTAATTTTATAGAAATCAGTAAATTGAGTTAGTATGGCAAATATAATGTATAATGGGATGAGGAATTGTTCGAAATGATGCTCATGGCTACTATCTACCATCACATCGTTCGCCATCGGCAGGGAATTCATTCTCACACTTATGAATCGAAATGGTCGCGTAAAGTGCGGTTTCAGAGAAACTTTCTCCCGTGAACGCTTGGGTTGTGGAATGAGCTCCCTGCCAAGGTTTTCTCCATACCCAAGGTGTTGCAAGCGTCCATAGGCTACGGTGACCGCTTACCAGAAGGTGGACCGTAAGCTTGTTTGCCACCGTAGTGGTATAAAAAAAAATGTATTGTATAAACGGACCTTTTATGTGTGGCTGTATGTAATAGGAACAAAATTTTAAAATATGGTCAAAGATTATTTTACCTTACTTAGGTTATTTTTTGTTATGCTTTGTTTAATTTTCTTTTTTTACATATATTCTGAATTATTTATTGTTACGATACGATACTCGAAGGTTAAAGTCAGTATGCATCATTACTATTATAATTATTACGTGTGTGTTTTTGTCAAATAGAAAAAACAGCTACAAAACACAGACGGATTTAGTTTTTCTTTTTGTGATATAGAACCCAATGGGCATAATTAAATTATAAAAACTTATAAAACTTTTAGCTAACAATAGTTCGCATAAAGCTAAAAATTAAGGCTAACCTTAAGTTGTACTTAATACACTATTGTAATTTAAATGTCAAAATTTTATAAATAGGTAAAGAGTTTTTTGGAAATATCACTAAAACTTTTATGACTATAAAAAAATTATAACACCTAAATGAACCTACCTATTATTTGGGTATATAAAAACTTGATCCCTCTTAGGTGTACACTTATTTTTTGATGGGATTTCATTAATATTTGCTAAGTTAGATCGCGAATATAAAGTTATATGCACTTAATTTCCATACAAGTGAAAAGTCGTATGGAAACGACTGCAGTTAATCTTGGATTCCCGTTATAAACTTAACAACCTTCATTCCAAATTTCAAGTTGCCCATGAACTGAGTGAATTAGATTTGCAATAAAAAGTAATTTTTGTACGTCAGTATTTCAAGAAACGTTTGATATTTTATTTGCTGTAGTTTACATATTGAAGTCCTGTACCAGTTTTTAGCTCCATGCAAATTGTTTTGTCTAAACATTTGAATTTAAATATTAATTGTAATAAAAGATCCAAGACCATAATAGCGCTCATGTATATATAAAAATAAATTTCCTAATCAAAATATTATAGCTACAACAATCAGTCAAGAGCATGCTTAATTTAAGGTTCAGTAGCTGTTTCTATTCGTATTTTTTTAATTTTTTCAGTACTAAAAGACTATGTCTCAAAAAGTAGGTATTTGACTGCTAGTTTTCTGGATTTTTAAAGAATTTTACGAGAATTCAGCGGCCAGGTTGATATCACAACCAGAACACTAATTTCATTTAGGGATTTCACTCATATCAGTCATCGGCTTTGCTATATCCGACAACGTAACTATACGACGTAGTGACAAAATGTATGACTGGCTCGACAGCACCCGAGTAGCCATATGTGACAAAATAGGCTATAAATAGGCTAGGCTCGCCCTATCTAGACGACTTCGATGGCTGATTGAATGAAAGATTGTTGTGATATCTTGAGCGAAAACCCTAAACAATGAAATGGCACTTAAGTTTCAAAATTTTTAAAAACCAGGCATAGTTTTGAAAAACTGTCTGTTAAACCTGATTTTTTTTTTAAATTACCTATTCAACAATGATTTCCTATTCGTTAAGCGTATAAAAATATTTTTTTATTCTCATTTCGTATATATTTTTTGAAGTTTGTAATCTTATTTTTAAAATTTCAGTCTATTTAACAGTTTTCGTCTATTAAACTTAACATTTCCCAGATTTTAAAGACAGTGCGTTTTATGATGATTTTGGAGTCAAATATTTCAGAAATTCTATTTGTTTTAGAATATTGCAATAATTTTCCACTTAAAAATTAATATAGGAATAGGCTATAACAAATTATAAAACAGATCTGTGATAGTATACAGTGTGGATTACGAACTCGTATTTGTATATTGTCATTAAGCTACCAGAACCGGGGCTAAAAGTAATCGATAATCGGTCGAGGCCCCTAATAAACCCAACTCGGGCTAACCCGGGTAGCACTGACAGCAGGATAGCAAATACATTTTTCTACATTACAGACTAAAAATAGCACAAAATTGTACCTTGGTAATTGCGTTTTTTGTATTAACCCTGTGAAATAAAAAAATGCTGTAAAAATTTTATATTTAGCCTATGACATACCAACGAAAAGAACTGTTGCAAATCAGTTGAAAGGAATCAGAAACTTGTAGTGAATTCTACTTTATTCTTTCTATCGTTTGTCCAGATTTGTTATCCTATTTAGAGGGTTGGAATAAGAAGGAAACGGAAGAAATACCTATTCATAAGATGTTTACGCAGTCTATGTAGACTTCACCGTGTTATTTAAAAAAATTATGCCTTATTTATTAAGGACGGTTCGACTCCACGTTTTGATACATATTTTGTCAATTTCTCGAGTTTGTAGTTTCCTTTTCATTAATTTATACGGCCAAATTTCAAACATATGTTGATTTGACTGTTCATCAGATTAATAAGGTGATTGATATTTTCTATGTGGTAGATTTCTTACTCAATACTTTTTGTAATATAAAACAAAGTAGCTTTTTTAACACTTTTTTTCGTGAAATTTTTACTTTAAAATGCATAAACTAAATATCTACCGCACTGAAAACATCAATTATTTAGACAATTTGACATTTGAATTAACATACGTTTGAAATTTGCAATAATATATAAATGAGAAGGAAACTGCGGTGCAGGTTCAACCTAGTTTGGTATTCGACTTTATTTGGAAAATATAGAATTATTAATTATCTTTTATAACTGAATTTACATTACAAAAACACCTATGACGTAAGTGTTATATGTAGAAATCGCTTAAAATCTTTACATAAAAAAGTACCTATTGTACATTTCCGAATACTTGTACCTACAACTAAATTTATATTGTAAAACACCTTATATCCTATGTTGTAGCGTCTGTTATGATTTTTTAGCGTAAAAAAGTCTTAATTCTTAAAAAAAGAATTTGAGAATTTAAAAAAAACGCAAAATCGTTCCATCCACGCAGCACCACCTGAAGCACTCATTTTACAATAAAAATAATCAATAAGATAAATTAAAAATTCATTTAATACTTATTAAGCACGATCGAAAGTTGATGATGAAGGTGAAAAGCTACTTTTCAGTATATGCATATTAGAAACTTTTTTGGTAAAACCTATCTAAACAGGGCCCTATTTTTTTTCCGGGGGCCTTTGGTTACCTAGCTACGCTACTGGCATTTTACGTACATTGTTTGCGTATTTGTATCTATCATTTCAATTGTGTACATAAACAATATATAACCAGCAATGTAGGTATGACTAGAAAATATAAATGTAAGTGTCAGTTAATTAATGTAACTTGATGATTATTAGCGATAAGTGTTATATTTAATTAAATTACTTTTCAGTGATTCGTACTCTGGAAGTAGTATTTCGTTTGGAAGTTTTGGGTATAATTTTTTTAATAGCTACATCTACACATTTATGCGAGCACCATTGAGTTTCTTGGAGCATCACAGACGGTTATAAATATACTGTACATTTGGTTGGTTGAGTTTTGCGTTAGAAACATAGATGACGCAAGTTGTTGTCGCGTCCAAAATAGATTAAAGTCACACTGCGATAATCGTACGACTTTTGTCGGAACTGCTAAACAAAACAAAATAATTAGGCAAAACAGAACGTTATACAACGTAAAACAGAGAATAAAATGTTGTAAAAAGAGCACTGTTTTATAAAAATCATTAGTTATTGTAAAAGTAGTCTTTTATCCTACTTTCTACATCTGCAGACCTATTTGCTAAGATGGTACATAATAAAATAATTTTAGCACTTACAATGAAGCATAAATTATCCTAATCTTTAATTGTAATTTAAAATTGATGCTTGTAACCAATCATCAAATTTTCTTAAAAATTGCATTCTTCGAACGAAAGTCTACCTACTCCGAATATTATTAACACCGTGTGAATCTAAATCGCACTTTTTTATTTAGTATAGTAAAAAAAGTAGCCCTTTAACACATAATTGACTTTAGAGTTTGAGTAAAATTTTTAACCAACTTGAAAAAAGGAGGAGGTTCTGTGTTCGACGCCTATGTTATTTTAATGATACAAATTAAGACCTCAATGGTCCCATGTAAATTTGAAAATGATTGGATTTTAGGGAGTGGAGCTATTTACTTGTATGTTATGTTTAGTTGTTGAAATATTTTATGTGTATGTAAAGTAATGTGTTTGCCAGTAGCCATATGTTATTCCAAATATAAAAAATAAATAAAAATATACACCGACTTCAAAACTCTATAAAAAAGTAAAAAAAATCCTTACGGAGATGAAATTTTAAAGTCGGATACCAACTTTTTTTTGTCTCCTATCTTTACTGCAAATTTTGGCATTCCAATTCGGAGAGAAGAAAACATTTAACTCAATATTTCATCTGCGTTACATTTATTTTTCACTTTTTTATTGGAGTTTTGAAGTCAGTGTAATTTTTTCAAGCTTAAAGTTTTATCAACGTAAGTGAGTTTCATTAGATTGATAGATGTAGTCTTTATTGCATACCGATGATTAACATAAAACGAATTCATAGATTTTTTTGAATAGTATACAATAAGTTGAGTCTTTCCCCTGTGTCCAACTGGTTGAACATACAAACAAGGATTTCTTTTCCTCGTGGTCCGTATTAAAGTCGGTGTAATTATTTTATTAATTATTTTGTAGCAGTGAGAACAAGTTTATATAGTTTTTGTTAAAGTTGCTAGTAGTTGTGAGTTGAGGCTGTAGATGGCGTTAAACGATAGTCGTATCGTTTAAAGCAAACTTACCGCTCGTAGCGTGTTTTAAGTTAGAATACAAATCGTAGAAGCGCTACGTAAAGTTTTAAAGTTTAGTTGTCTTTGTTACGATTTCGTACCAATTTCAAATGCAAGCGAAAACTGTCTAATGTAACCAACAAGATGACTAAGTCATTGTACTCGTAAACATAATGGCTGAAGTTAGAAACTTAATAGTTATTTATGATATTAGTGCAGTAAGTTGGTTACTACAAACGATTGGACGAATGTAATGCCATACAAAGTCATGAGTTTGTAGATACCAATTTCGCACAAATGTCATACAACGTTTTGCAACTCATTTGCGAGAAGACAGTATAATTTATAGGTAATTAAATAAACTTTTTCATTCGACTGTTTTTCAAGAAAGAAGTTATTAGATTTCTGAAGGGTCGGCAACGCGCAAGTGATGCCCCTGGTGTTGCAAGCGTCCATAGGCTACGGTGACCGCTTACCATCAGGCGGGCCGTAAGCTTGTTTGCCACCTTAGTGGTATAAAAAAAAAAAAAAAAAACGGCGGCGTACGGTAAAACAGATAGTTATGTGAGAGTGCGTATTTTAACGCACGTCCCGTTGTATGGTGCGTAATTGTGAACTTTCGTAAATTATAAGCAAATGTGTTGAAAAATAAATATTTATCAGTCTTCCATTATTTTATTTATTTCAAATCAAGCTTACGTTTTTCACGCGTGTCTTTCTGTATATACGATATTTATTTTTTTTCATTTATTTTGACAACATACAGTCATTACAGAAAATTTTACTATTGCTTATGCTAATATTGCTGAAGACAATGAGTGCGGAATAATTAAAGTGAATGTTTTACAAATACAAATTTATAAATCAATTTGGTAGGCGTCTTAATGTTATTAAGGTACATTTTAAGATTCTATATGGTATTTCTAATCTATTCATACATATATTTATATATACGTATATATATTTATACACATATGTAGATATATACACATAATTAACAAATTATATTAACATTGGTACATATTGAGATTATATATAAGTAATATTTTTGTAAATTATATTTTAATAGGTATATGAATGAAGTAAATTTTTATATATTTATATACTTAAAACATAAAGATAGCTTATGATAGAAGTTTTTTATTGATTGGGTTTTTAATTGTGAGAACCGAATCATTAAACAAGTCTAATTCAGAAAATTCGCGAGTAAAACAGCAATTTTTTGTGTATTTTTTCTTGTATTGAGGTGGTAAAAATTGGGGTGGTGATTAGGGCGAGAGGGACGTGTGGGTTTAAGTTTCTTGATATTTAAGTTCAATGATGACAGAAGTGACGGCGATCTTAGATTTCTGACTTAGCGTCCGAATGTTTGTTTGAACCATCGATATACTACAGCCAAGGATATCGCACGCCGAACAAATCACTAAGAAAATTGTGGAACATAATATGCATCACAGATTACTGAAAAAGTCTAGCCTTATGCATATACGAAAGTGCTAACTAGCCAGTTCTAACTACTTCAATGCGTGTGACATTCAAAGAAATTTTTACTCTTTGACAACCTCATAAGACTAAAAATTAATCGTAAGTATTGAGTCATTACTACCGTTTATGATTGATCTGGTTTTTTTTTCACTCGGTTACGTTGTCACGTTGTCAATTGCAGTATTACAAGCATTGGTACACATTTAGGGGAAATGTGCAATGCAATGCAATCTATATCGAACACAAAATTTATGTCAAGTCAACTATTTGGAATATAGAAAGGATGGAGTAGTTAATAGTGTCACAAATCGTTATGCTGAGGTGTATACTAATTATTTAATTTTTTTAAATGTAATAAATAAAAAGTATACGTGAAAGGAAATAAACAATAAATATTCATAACCTTACGTTTAATTAAAATTTTTAGTTAAATACTTATTAAATTAGGGGAATAACATACACATACATAAATAGATACATATATATATATATATATATATATATAAATATGGAACACTTAGTAAATCTTACTAATATTGTTATTGTTAAAAGTATGGTTGTTTGGACGTTTGAAACTCAATCACGCTTCAACCATTGGACGAATGGAGATGAAACTTGGCGTTGGCACACAAAAATATAGTAGACCTGAAATAGGACATAGGATACTGTTTATCCCGATCGAGAGTCCCTACGGAAATATTTTTTTCTGAGAAATTTACTTTCTTACTTCGCAACGAAGCATCCAATTGAGCTGAAATTGGGCACAGGATAAGTTGAAGAGACGGAGTACTCATGGCTGAAACAAACTCAAACACAAGTATGTTTTTTATTTAAGTAGACTTTCAAAGAGCACTTTCAATTTAACTATCAAATTTATAGAATTTACGTTTTAACGGTCCGGAAAAAATTTATTACTGGGAAAAGTCGCCAAGAAACTGAGTAGTTTATCTTTTGTATATATACTTCTACTTTTAATAATTAATTAGGATTAATGGGGTTAGAAATCCATATCCATCTATCTAATAATATAATTCTGAAAGTAGGTCTTAACGGGTTTGGCTGAAATTCCGCAAGAAGATAGGTCATGATCCAGCTTAACTAATGCTACTTATTTGCTACGCGAAAATTTTCAGCCCCACATTTTTAATATTTTATTCCTTAACGGACATAACGTAACGAGGCACCTCAATAGGTTGATTTTTGGCACATAGCTGAAAAGATAAATATAGATATAAAACAGTTTTTATCTCGATCAATAGACCGCACAGGAACAGTTTATTCGCATATTTAACTCGGTAACGTAGCATTAAATTGCCTATGTTTTTGGCACAGACTTGAAAGGGTAGATAGATATAAGTAGAGTACTTTTATACCGTTAGGAGCTCCCTTGGAAATGGGTCCTTTTATACAGGTGATAACGAAAGGTAATTGTCTTTGACGATGCAACAGATCAATGGTTTAACCTGATTTTAAGGATAGAAATATCTTGAGGACCTAAGAAGGAACATGGAATTCTTTTCTTTACATACTATTACAGGTTTATTATTTCCGGAAAATTCAAATTCTTGCAGTAGTAACAGAATTGTATTGCTACAAACATAGCTTGCTATAGCAAACTTGCTCTCGCTGTACACAATTTTGTTGTCGAAGAATCTCTAGCCAAAAACCAATTTGGCGCGATTGGAGTGGAGCTGGTAATTATATAAGACATTGTATACTTACTTACTAAAATATTTATATTATTACACTTATGTTCATAAATAATATGAATACACAACATAAATTATATACAAATAAAATAAAACAAAAATACAAATCTATACTCAAACAAAAGCGGTTTATCGCATACTTTAAGTTTTTTCTTATTAAAAAGAAAAGGAACAAAATGAATTCAAAGTTAGTGTTTTTAGTGTTTAGGTTATCAAAATAAGCGATTAATTTTATTCAGTACGGAACCCTGTGTCGCTTCCAACTAGCAATTTGTTTTTTATTTAATTTTTTCAATAATACATATATAAAAAAGTAATGTAACATATTGATACAAAAATTAACAATTTTAAATATAAAAATGAATATACTTCACAGTATTTATCTAAAAAATCATACTTCTACTACATTTTATTATAAAAATACGAAAGATAATTGAATAGGACATTAAATAGCAACTTAACACAACCACAAATAATAAAAAAATAAAATAGAATTTATGTAAGAACATGTCTACACAGTAACTACAAAGGTAATAGATTTATATCAGCACTGTTTTATTAGAGTTTAATATATTTTAAAATACAAAAAGTTAGCGAACGTGTCGATAAAAACCATTTGAGAGATCAAAAATTATGTGCCATGAAATAAATTTATCTTGTTTCAGACTTGCCTTTTAGATTTACACGTTTTTTCAAAATTTTCTTGTCGGCAAATGTAGTGTAGTCTTAAGTCTCTGTACTTTTCTGCAATTGCCTTTGTCAAATTATAGACATGTTCAATTTGGTCTTTAGTATGTGTATCAATTTAATTGAATAATAGAACATCAGAAAGTTTATTTAGTATTTTAACGGTCATATAGGCTTTATCGTACTTTTTGAGAAGCGTATTACCTCCGCTAAGTTTTATGTGATAACTTATCGAACTTTCTGATTAGTTGCAAATTGTAAAAACATCTTTAGAAGCATAGCAAAGACCACCCATGTTTTTTAAATCCACTAATTTATGGAACCACTGCTTTTCTGTTGCAAGCTAATTATTTCTGCAGTTATCGCAGTTCAATGTTCTTAACAAGTGGTACACAACAAATTCGGAGATGTAACCAACTATCTGTTTGGTCACCTCATGATAAGGAGTATCATTTAATGTCACAGATAAATGGTCACAGTTATTGCTGTATTTATTTTCAGCGTTTCTTTGGGTTTTTTGCTTTTCGATAAACATTTTTGATACCGTTACTTCATTGATGTCATCATGACGGACTGCACGTGATGTGTTATTGATAACCTGTGAACCACTCAAAATTGGAATATTTTTCAAGAGGGCCACAGTTTCCGCTGAGTTTGGAACTTAGTTACAAGTGGGACAAGAGTTTTTTTGTACGCGCTTTTAAATTGGCGTGTATTTGGGTTATTATTATGTCCTCCAAGGCTTCGAATCTTACCGAAATTGCTCCAGGTGGTCTTGACTAAATTTATACATAGTTAAATAAGATAAACTGCCATGTTCGGCAAGTGTTCTGTACAAATGCTTAACAGCATTGATACATGTAATAAGACCTCAAACACATGTGTAATGGAACTTCTTTAAATTCAAAAACTGTTCGTTTCTGTCCTTCTACCGTAATATTCTTTTTATATGTTACTTTTGTTGTAAGAGAAAGCAAGACAAATTTAGCTTCATTACAAAGTTTCATGACACATAAGGCATTCTGCATATTCAATGGTTTTTTTAAACCATGCTCACTGAAATTGCGAGAATTGAGAATGTCAAATAGGTCGTTGATTAAAGACAAAAACTTTACAGTATAAGTTGATTCAGCAAAATTTGGCATTTTGAGCTCTTTGCCACAGAATTCTATGGAATTCGCAACACTCTTGCTTAGTAATTGTGTAGCTAACTTTACCTTCATAATCTCATTTCTGAAGTGATCATGCCTGTGTGTCAATTTGTTGGCTAAATGGAGATTATTTTCTTCTTGCAAGTTGTGTAAAGCGACTATATATTCCCATTTAATTCTAAATGCTTCTAAATGATCCCTGATGAGCTTTACCATCTGGCATGCATATAGGAGTACAGCAACACCACCACTGGGATGCTTGAAAGTAGATTTTATGTCATGATGTTGGTCAAGATCGCATCCCAATGAAATTTATATTAGACTTGCACCCATCAAACGTATCTGACACAATTTTGACACCCACTTCTTGGCACTTATACAGTGCAATATTAATTAAATTTGCTTTCATCTCTCTGGTCAGACTTTGAATAAAGAAATATCCAATAGGTAACATACATCCTTCCTGAAGTGAAATTATTATAAATACAAAAGCTTGGCTCGCTTTGTGATCTGTATCATCGGTCCCAATTCCCATATCAACTAGCCCTTCATAATTTGATCCAGTGAAAATTTTCTGTTGTCGCATGGACATCTTATCTGCCAATAATGAACACAACAGTGGTTCTGCCGATATTTTGGACTTTTCAGCCAGTCTTGTTAAGGATTCTGCAGTAAAACATGGCTCAGCTTCTACATTTTGGTACCACCTAAAAAGCGTGCTTGGAAGTGGAAGACATTATTCTGCGCAAATATCGATACGCAGCTGGAGAATAAAAATGTACGGTGAGTGCAAACTTACGAAGTGCCGGAGGATACGTGGAAAATGCATGTTCTTATTAGCTAGTAAAATTGTCATTAGAATTTCATCTGTATTTTTTTTAAGTTGCTACAAAGAGATTCATCAATCACTCGCCTCTTTTTTAAGTCTTTTATAAGCACTTTTAAAGATAAATTGTTCCTAAAAAGTCTTTTATTCTGCTTCTTTGAATTTCTTATCTGTCTGCCTTTTATGGTAATTCTTCTATGGCATTTTTTTAGCTCATTTTTTAGATGTGAATTTTTTGGTGAGTTCAAAACTGAACTCAAATCAGATAAAGTTGAAGACGGTGACGGTTGGCATGGAATTTTAGGAGACTTCAAATCTAAACTCACTCCAGTTAACGTTGATCGGAGTATTCTGAAAACTGTCTCTGCAATACTGCCTGCAAACATGATGAAACTCGCTTTCGTTTAGATTCTACCATGTTTGGAACAGTAATATTCTCATCATCAATCTGCAGAAAGAACATAAATGATAAAAAAAATAATAAGTAAATGTTTTTTTTAACGCAAGTCAAAAGAGATTTCTACTAACAAATTACGTAAGTGACTTTGAGCCTATAAAATAATTTACAACTAAAAATAAATTTAACTATTTCTTTTACCGTTATCTGTGGAACTGCAAACTTTTTTAATCGTCTAAATCCTTTTTTTGTTATATACATGTCAGATTGCACATATGATGCTTGATTCGGTCGGCTTATAAAAATCATCGCTTCGGTTTACTGCCACTAACTTTCGCCATTTTTCTCTTATAGTATAGTCTTGTAGAAAGCTGAAATTAAGAAAATGATAAATTGCAATTTACTTTACAAAAATAAAATAAAAAATTCTAAGTAAAAATTTATATAATTGGCGACTCCATTGCTTTGTTCTCTATTTACATATAAATTTACAAATTTAATTAATTTCAAGCATATTTTAAACTAAATTTAGCATAAATTAGCTATAATACTAAATTAAAAATATATCTTACCGGTGGTACGTTACGCCATCTGTTTTAAGCTGAATTGAACTGTGATTTTTACAATTTTTTATAGCGCACTTCGTCATGTTGACAGATCACGAGTGACTAAATGCAAACTCCGCTATGGGCGCGTTTTAGCGGAGTTTTAGATGTGCCATTAATGGATTGCTTATGCGTCATCCTTGGTAAGATGACGCATAAGCATAGGTAGGTAGTATATCGATGGTTTGAACACATAAAGATTATATTATCTGTGATTCTAATGTATGAGGTTTAGTTAGATTTAAATTGAAACCGAAAGTATCGTAGAATATAAATTGCTCATTAAACAAACATGGCCACTAACGGACGCCATGCCTATTAAAACATTTTTTTTTAAATAATAAAGGTAAAATTAAAAAAATCACATCTGGCCAAAGTAAAAGAGCATGGAGTAGATTAAATAGATTTTGAGCCAATTAACTACTTTTAGTCTAAGATCCTTATTTTTACCAATATTTATCTTTCGTATTTTTGAATGTTTTATTATGTTTAATATGTTAAACTAACGTCACGTAGTTAAATACGGAACTATAATTCAATGGTAATTACTTTGTTCCCCTCATTCACACTGATGCCTCTGCCACGCAGAAAGCGGGACGCGTACATTAGAAATAAGGTCGTCTAAAATGATACAATTCCAGACATATTCTTATCTAATAAATATAAATATCTGATTTCTGTGGGCCGATTCTTACCAAATAAAAATGGGACCAATCCGCGGAATAACTCATTCTTATATTTAGCGTAATTTTAGTGGAATGAACTTGGAGCAATTACGTAAAGACGTTGCCAACACTGATTGGTCGGTAGTTGTTAACGCTAACTCACTTGATGAAAAAGTGTTAGTGTTTAACTCGCTTTTGACTCAATTGTATGACATCCATGCACCTGTCAGATTATTGCGTGTAAAACATTTTCCTGCACCATGGCTTAGTGAAGGAATTAGAGTGATTCAAAAAAAAAAACGTAATAATGCTAAAGCAAAATTCAAAAGAGAGCCCACAGAGGAGAATCTTGCTAAATATAAACGTCTTCGAAATCGCTGAAACGGTGTGTAGGGACGCACAACGACGCCATATCTAAAGTTCCGTTGAAAACGGGGATCTAGCTAAAATCTGGAAGTTTCTTAAGTCACTAGGAGTTGGCAAAACACAGTCATCATCCTCAGCTAATAATTTAAACTTAAATGAACTCAATCAACATTTTACTTCCGTAGCTGCTTTTGATAGCAGTAAAAAAGCTAGCACGCTTAATAATCTTTCTTCAAATCCAACTCCTGACTTATCTCCTTTTACTTTTCATCAATTTACTGATTGTGATGTTAGAAAGTGGGTTTTGGCTATATATTCCAGTGCTGTTGGTAGCGATTGCATTCGCCGTACTATGATTGTCCCTATCCTTGACCTAATTACTCCTATTATCAATCATAGCCTCAATTCTTCCATTACCTCAGGTATTTTTCCCAATGCTTGGAAAAATGCACACGTCATACCATTGCCCAAGAAACTTATTACATCTGCTGTTTCTGATTTCCGTCCAATTTCGATATTACCATTTCTCTCCAAAGTTCTCGAACGGTTGGTGAATCAGCAGCTTAACCTTTTCCTGACCAAAAATAATTTGTTGAATTCATTACAATCAGGATTTTGTCCTGGGCATAGTACGGTTACAACACTTGCTAAGGTTACTGATGATATTCGCTTAAGTATGGATACCAAACAAGTTACAGTTCTTTCACTCTTAGATTTTAGCAATGCTTTCAATTCAGTAGACTTTGATATCTTGTTGGGCATTCTACACTCTTCTAACATATCTCCAACAGTAATTGACTGGTTTCGTAGTTACTTGTGCGGCCGCCGGCAGCGCATCCAATTTGATAATTCCTTTTCTGAGTGGTGCAACATTACTGCCGGTGTACCACAAGGTGGTGTGTTGTCTCCGCTCCTATTTGCACTTTTCATTAATACAATCACTCTAAAGATTTCTTCTCCCTACCACCTTTATGCAGACGATCTTCAAATTTATGCAAGTGGACCTGTTGACCATCTTAACAATGTTATCAAGTCATTAAATTCTGACCTTGAAAATATTGTGGAATGGTGCGAGTACTATGGTCTTAGAATTAATCCCTTAAAATTACAAGCCATAATTATTGGTAGTCCAAAACTTACGTCCAGAGTAAACTGGAATTACTTGCCAAAAATTGAAATTAATGGAATTCCAATTCCAATCTTTGTATTCGGTTTATATTTGGACTTCGCAAATACACTGAACTCAAGTGGCTCCCAATCCGCTGTCGCCGGAATGCTCATGTTATAAGTCTTTTATACAACGTGCTATTCAATCCATCAACCCCAATCTACCTAAAGGAGCGATTTCAGTTTATTAGCTCTTCAACTCTAACTCTCTGCTCCTCTACTAGCCTCATATTAAAAATACCCAGTCATAGTACCAATATTTATAGTTTATCGTTTACTGTTTGTGCAATAAAATTATGGAACTCTCTACTTTTATCTATCAGGCGCTCACAATCCGCTGACGCTTTTAAAAAACTGGTTAAAATCCACTATCTTAGCTTCAATTTTTAAATTCTGTCTTGCTATTAATACTTGGGTATAATTTGAATATCCTTACAAAAATGTAATATACCTATATATACACGTATATAAAAGTATGTTTATGTAACTATATGTATGTTCATGTATTTATTTATTTGATACAATTAAATAAGTATTTAGTATTATTTTCTCTTTGTAACTTTTCTCCGCCTGTGACACCTACTTATCTTGCTCCTTTTTCATTACTTGTAACTAAGGTTGCCTGCAAGAGATCGCTTTATAGCGATAAGGCCGGCTAGTTGTACTATAATATATAAGATTGTATAAATGTTTAGTTTTAAATTATTTGGTGTACAATAAAAGTATATTCTATTCTATTCTAAATATTGTTACACTCTGTTCTTAATCCGCAAAGATATCGCGCAACACACATACAAAAAGAACATACAGAAGAATTGAGATGCTCCTCTTTTATTGGAAGTCGGTTAAAATCGATGGATTAAATGACACACACATAAAATCTTACTGGAAAAAGCTGGATCAAAATTAAAAAAAAAAAAGATTTCAAAATATATTTAAAATGCAACATATACCACGAAACAAACAATCTGATTGCTTTAACAGTAAATGAGTTATTATACATTTGAATATAGTGCGTTGGAGTTTTGAACAACAGGTTTGTAGGATCACGTTAAAAAGGAGAACCAATGAACTCGAAGCACTCTTTTTAATATGATGGTATTTTTGGATTGAACAGCACATTATAAAGACTAAATGGAACATGAGTATTCCGGTGAAGATAAATTGGGAGCCACTTAAGCTTTGTTCGGAATTCGGATAGTGATCATACTTTCGCAGACCAAATATAAATCTTATGCATATATTTTGAAGACGCTCAAGCTGCTTCTCAGTGAGATCAAGACAGCGTAGTTGAGAATAGGAGAAGTAGTGTTTGAGCAAGTGTAATTTTAGTGGGGATACGTAGAAAGTTACGTAATCTACCCAAAGATTTCGCAGCATAAATATTTTTTTGCTTATTTATTTTATTATTAATATTAGTCGTCTTTAGGTTTATTACAGCACACACATCCGCAAACCTCGCAAATAGATTTTTTGTTAATGTGGGTAAGGGACTTGCAGAAACAGCACAGACGCAGTCACAGTGCCTTTTAAGAACAGATACTCCTTTCAAGTGTAACACTTTTCTTTCTGTATCTTTTGTGTTGCTAGATACTGACGAAGCTGAGATACAAAGTATAATAATGAATTTAAAATATGACTGTACAGTTGGGTGATACAACATATCTAATAAAATAATTAAATAATTTAGACACATTTTAGTTCCACCCTTGACACATATATTCCAAAAAATCGGCCAAGTGCGAGTCGCACTCGCGCACGAGGGGTTCCTTACCATTATCTATAAAAATTAAATGTTTTTTTATTTTTATATTTGAGTTGTTTGAATGAAAGGTAAATTGCGGTTCACGATTTATGACATATTAAAAAAAAACTACTTACTAGATCTCATTCAAACCAATTTTCGGTGGAAGTTTGCATGGTAATGTACATCTTATATTTTTTTTAGTTTTATCATTCTCTTATTTTAGAAGTTACGGGGGGGGGGCACACACATTTTACCACTTTGGAAGTATCTCTCGCGCAAACTATTCAGTTTAGAAGACCTATCCATAGATACCCCTCACGTATGGCTTAAATGAAAAAAAAATTATTGAGTTTTAGTTCTAAGTATGAGGAACCCGCAAAATTTGATGTTTTTTTATTTTTGTGGGAAAATACGGTTCACAAAATACATCTTCTTACCAAGTTTCAACAGTATAGTTCTTATAGTTTCGGAAAAAAGTGGCTGTGACATACGGACGGACAGACAGACAGACATGACGAATCTATAAGGGTTCCGTTTTTTGCCATTTGGCTACGGAACCCTTAAAAATGCTTAACTTCAGGACTTTTTCCGAACTGCCTCAAAAAAACAGTTGTTGTCCCCGTGTATAAATCGGGCAGTAAGGCAGATCAAGTGGCAAACTATAGGCCTATTTCCTTACTGGCTTCTATAGCCAAAATATTAATAGAAATATTATTATAAAGAATTATAAATAACACAAGTCAACATGAATTTGGTGCCGGAGTTTTGTGTACCCGATTCTGATTTATTACTTATACTTAATTTATAAAAGAAATAATATTTTTATCTTATAAAGTTTGCTTATTAAGAATGGTAACCTCTAAGCAATTTGGCAAAATTTGTTATTTTATTCATCATCGTATAAAATACAAAAGCAAACTGTTTTTTTATAAATTGATTTTTTGGTTATTTTTCAATGTAAAAAATCAGACAATAGTCATTAAATAATAATAATAATAAAAATAATATACTTTATTGCGCATATAGAAAACAAAACAATTAAACAATAAAAGTAATAACAAATTGGCGGTCTTATCGCTAATGAGCGATCTCTTCCAGACAACCTTTGGATAGAGGAGACTTTATAAAATTATTGAGTAGAATGTGCTAACTGAAACTTAACAATATAAGTATAACACAAAAAAAAATTTTTTTTGTTGACTTATGTACCTAATAGGCTGGGAAAATATTTAGAAGAAAAGTCGATTTTGTCTGAAACACAGTTTGGATTCAGACCTGAAGTATCAACTTCCAATGCATCTAGAGATGTGTAACTCAGGAGTTACTGATTAAAAAGATGTGAATCTGTGAAAAAGATTTACTTAATCAGTAAATCATTTGTTTCTAAAACACTTCTATAAATCATTGATTTAAGATTTAATATAAAATGAACTATTTGTGAGTAAAAGTGATTTGAAAAGCAAAATGAACGGAATGATAGGTTGTTCCTGCAAATTAGGTAAGTTAGAAAGAGAAAAAATAGTGTGGTGTGTCACGCGTGCGTATTGCGAACTAATAGTAGTTAAGTGCTAATTTAATTAAAAATTTAATTTTTTTAACATAAATAAGCAGTAAGAAATTATAATTGCGTTTGGAAGTAATTTCACTTCACTTGATTAAGAGCGTTGTCATGGTTTATACTTTCCGTACTTTAAGTAAGGTGCATTTCATTTGTCACAAATGAAATTATTTTGTTTACCTAATAATATTTAAAATTTTAGCGTTGATTGATTTATTTATCGATTAATGCGCGTGACAAAGTATCTTTGTTATTGTTTTGTGTAATATAAAATAAACGGGGAATTGAATACTAATTAGGTATTGTGTTTGTAAATATATTTAAAAAGTCATCTTTGTTTTAAACTATAGAATAACGTTTTGTGTGTAATGTAGATAGTAAGGTAATTAATTGTGATAGATAGGTACCTTAAGTATCTAAATATTGGGCAAACCTTTTTGTGTAATATTGTGTATGTAAATATTGTAAATAAATCTTTTGATCAGGCCGCCTAAAAGAAAACGAAGTAAAAATCAGTACCCTCAATTTGACTTTGACATCATCGGGGAAAATATAATATCGATCATAGCATCAATCAAAACCTATCTTAAATCTATTTCATGCAAGATTTATGATAGATATACTTATGTACTGAATCACTGAACTAAATACGTATGATCAAAATTCTGTACAAGCAAAATATTTAGTTGTGATTAAAAGATATTCATTAAAATCAAAAGATTTAAAGATTTAGTTCCGATAAAATTTTATTTCAGCATGTCTAATGCATACGCACATCATCTTACTAACTATTTAGCATAAGAAATGGATAAAGGCAACCGTACAAAAGGAGTATTTTTAGACCTCGTCAAAGCTTTCGACACAGTCTCCATCCCTATCCTGCTGCGCAAAATTGAAAAGATTGGAATACGAGGCAACCAGTTAAAACTATTTACTAACTATCTGGAAGAAAGGTCCTAGTGTGTAAAAATAGGCAATGTTTTTAGCGCTGAACAAAGAAACACCTCCTTTGGTATTCTACAAGTAGGTATTTTAGGCCCAACCCTGTTCTTAATTTACATAATTATACAACAATAAATTTAAGTAAACATAAAATTCAGTTAAATTTTTGCTTTCATCTTAAGATGCTAACCCTGTAGACATGGAACCTTTCATCTTTTTATTTTCAGATTAATATTAGGTTCATAATTTTTTAATTTTATTTGTAATTTCTTATGGGCCGAACCCATCAACTCAGAATTCTTCGGGAAATGCTACCAAAGCTGCTGTTCAATCGTCTCTATTTCCATAAATAATATTTTCAGTGTTTCACAAACATTCACGGTAGAGTTCAATCAATTTTATCAAGTCCACTAACCTAGATTTTATTATCTTTAGCGACATTTTTAACAGCAAAACACAAAAAGTTGAATTTAATGAATTGCTTGATTTTTGTCACCGCAAATACGTGCTATTGTCACGTTTAATTTTTTTAAGTACAAAGTAATATTGTCTTTTAATCCGATTTTGTGAGGAACTTACAAAACTTAGAGACTTGACTCCCGTGATGGACGAACTGTTTTCAGACGAAGATTGTATGGAACCTTCAGTTCGCAAGTAACACTTATACTTTTCCGGTTTTATTTTTTCTTTAAGGTACTTATTATGTTACTTAATATGGACGAGTATAGAAAGACTTACCTTACCAATACGCTAGAAAATTTACAAAATATCCTTAACTATTTTTTCTTCTATCCCATAACTTGTCCACTATTGTAACACTAAAAGAGTTGATTTTCCTAAGTTCCTTCGACGTCTACGACTGAATGAGGTGAATTTATTAAATGCGTATTTTTAACACGCTTCACTGTTGATTCAGATAAAATATGTACTTGTTCTAGTTTGACCACTAATTTGAAGGCTGAAATCAATAATTGGTAGGTAATAACAGATGCAATGTATACAAACAGCTCTTTTAATAATCAAGTTTTCAAGATTTATTTTTTGGTACTGTGTAAACAATTTAAAACAACTTTTGCACAGCAATTGTTGATTATTGCCTTGTTATATTCATTAAAGTTGCCATGTGTCAATTGGCCTTTAGAGTTGTGATATTAGCTTGTTAAATACTTATACCTATATTATGACTGTCCTCATCCATGGCTTCCATTCGATACCTACCTCATCCAGCGCTTCCATTCGATACCTACCTCATCCAGCGCTTCCATTCGATACCTACCTCATCCAGCGCTTCCATTCGATACCTACCTCATCTAGCGCTTCCATTCGATACCAAACATGATATATTGGTGAAGCTTTTCTTTATTTTGCAAGTTATATCCACCACGTTGGACTAATTATGAAATTATAGTTTAGGCGGTACGTTGCGACATACGTTAATACAAACATAAATAGCTAAATTCATAACCTTTCCTTTTGGCTTCGCCGTAGTCGGGTAAAAATACCTACTGAGTTGAAACGATTGCAATCAGAAAATGCGTATATTTACTTCTAAACATATTTTTTAATAATTTTGTTATGATACGGCTTTAACCACATATCTTTTATTGGAACCCCTAAAATTTATAAAATAAAACATAGCCTATATTTATTTAAAGTATAGTGCAACAAACTTTTCTGACCCAGTGGTCAAAAATCAAAACATATTGAAAAACTATTACCTTACAACGACATTAGTGAACAAACACCTTATGTCAGAAGGATCAGAAAACTTTGTTGCACTGTAGAGTAGTTTTGAAACACTGAAAAATGAGATTTTCCTTATAATTATAATATTACAATTGCAAGAGATTGGATGGATGTTTATAACTCAATCACGACAGAACAGCTGAACGGATCTAGATGAAATTTGGCACAGAGATAGATTATGGTCTGGAACAGCACTTATTAAGGAAAATTTAAAATTTCCCACTGGAATAACTATGACCTAATTCCACTTGAACGAACTATAGCTACAGCTATAGCAAACTTTTTGAGTATAAAAAGGGAGTAGCTATAGAAATCCCACGATAACCTAATTTAGGACAGGCAGATCCTCTGCTAGCTAGCATTAGTATAATTTTTTGTAACATAATGTTATTAATTTGTCATTATATGCAAAGAAATGTAAATTTGGTCATCATGAGATCTAAAATAAAATGCCTCGTGTAAAGTCATCTAACCTTTGCTAATATTAAGATAAGGAATGTAGTTTGAAAATTTTACTCTAAGCATCGAAATAGTATTTGGTCCCAATTTCAATTAAAAATATTATTGTTATTAAAACTTTCTTATTCAACCAGAACACGAGACGTAAAGAAAAACGAAAATTAAAATACAAACACATAGATACAATAAAAAGTTTATATACATCTACGCCATTATTTATCATCTCACACTAAGAAAGATACACCAAAAGAATACGAAAAAAAATATACAGAAAGCTTTTCCTTGAGAATAAGCAGGACAGAATACGTATCTTATTTTTCTCGTGGACGTTTTCAGGCGCTCGGGGATGAGAAAAGGGGGAGTTGTGAGCCTAGAGTGGAGGGGGGGGGGCACCACCTCCTGCAATAATACTGCGTCACTATTTTGCGCCATTACCTACACTCGCTTCCTATTCTATAAGTAGCGTAGACTCTAGAACGTAACTACGTTACGTTGCAGCTTTAAAATGTTTAATGTTCTTTTTGTGATTATAATTCTTACATACTTTGTATTTTATTAGTATATGTTGTTTGTTGTTTGTTATTTTAAGTATCCGAAACTTCTTTTTTATAAATATTAAATTAAACTGAACTAATATAAAAAAATAAATTTCCATATATATATATATATATACATAGATATGTATGTGTGTATCCTGATTCACATACTTGTATTTTCACGTCCAACTAAATTGATTCGATTTCCCTTATCTATGTTATAAAGAACACCCTGATTAATTTAACTCTATTAAAAAATCTAGGGGTGTAGGTATGAAAAAAAATGTTTTATAATTTTGTCATATTATCTAAAATATCCTACTAATATCATAAATGTGAAAAAAGTGAAAGTTTGTATGTCTGGATGGATGTTTGTTACTCAATCACGCTTCAACCACTGGACGGATCGGGATAAAACTTGGCATACATATAGGTTAGGTCCTGGAATAGCATATAGGCTACTTTTTATCCCTAAAAATTCAAAAGTTTCTGCGGGAATAACTACAACAGAGTTAAACGAACTATTACTACTATAGCATGCTATAGCAATTCATTAGTATAACTAATTAAAATTAATAACAGTTAATTAAGTAGTTCCAAGCCGATAACCGAATTTAGAGCGGGCGGAGCCGCTGGCAAAGTCTAGTAAATAATAAGACTCGTTGAGGAGCTCTTGGCCTTACCGCATTTGTCTATAGTAAACGAAAACGTAAGTAAGGCTAAGGCCTCATACAAGTGCTTAGGTGGGTGCCAGGCTAGGCTAGGAGCTACGCTTCTTAAGAGGTGTCAAACTAGGGCAACGTTGGACGTGGTCTCTATCTCGTGGCATATTTTTCTCAGCTTCTTATATTCAACCAGTTAATGAAGTTAGTCGACAAACGTCCAACAATTTTCACTGAGCCAAAGCGTTGGACTATGGGTTAAGCCTTCTTCTCCAAGTTGTTTGTCCCTGTAGTGGGGCGTACAACAGCTGAGGCAAAACATATCCAGCACTTGCAAAGTTCAACTGCGTGCGGGTGAAGGAGTTTGAATGGAACAAATATGACAGCTCAAAGTCTATAGTCAGGATCAAGATCGCATAACAAACATTATTGATAAATAATTATTATGTAGTACCTACAAAAAACATAGTTACTTAGATAAAAGGACTGTTCAGACATTTAATAATGCCATTAATCGTCTTCGATTCGACCCTTTACCAATCTCATTATTATCGAGTATGTATTATATCCCAACATAACAGACGATCACATGTTATTTATTATAAATAGCTATATATAATTTATGCATTTACAAAATTTATATAGATGTATTTGTATCCGTTGTCTGGTATCCATAGCACGAGCTTTACTTAGTTAGGAGGGCCAGACGGCGCTGTGTGTAATGTTCAATATATATTATATTTATTATTATTTACTTTTTGTTGCCCCCTTCTTACTCCTCGCGTATTTTTTATCCTAGTCGTATGAAAAGCTTTAAATACAATAGCACACAATTTAGCTTTCGTGCTGTGCTATTGTGATTCTAACTAGCACTCGTGTTAAAAAGTACATAGTTTCACATAAATTTTATTTTAAACATTTTAATCTATGGCAATTTTTTGAACTTATGATAGTTGTAACAGCTTGTAAAGTTACGTAGTAAGTCCATTACGCTTAAAGTACCAAAGTTTCGTTGCTACTTTGTATATGGAGCTTTGTTCCAAGTACACATAAATTAGTACAAGTTAGTATAAAATAGTAAAATATCCAGAAATAGTCATAATTATAGTTTCTTAAAGACTATTATAGTCATTTCGTACTATTCACCGATGACATTAAAATTTCAGTTACAGAAACATCTATCATTACCATTATCATCACATCAGCTTAAAAACGGACGCCGGCTTCATCTAACTTTTTTGGATACTGCCATCGAGTTTGTCTGTTACCAAAACGACACCTCTCAATTCTCACAAGAAGATAAATTCTGTGTATGAGTATTTTCCAGTTTCAAAAGTATTTTTTTAGTTGTTCCCTTCACCTACGGTTAATCCATAAAGATGTTATGATGATATATGTATATTGATCGTTTGTTTAGCAAAGATAGCTAATCTCCAGATCATGGGTTCTAGTGAGAAAGGGTATGAGTCGAATTTTAGTATTGTAAAAACGTATGTTGATCCTTTTACAACAAAGTAAGTATTTAGTTTTTATTTCTCTGATTTGATCTGTCTTTGATTACTAGAACCCTAGAAATATAGTTTAGTGTTCGGACAAAAGAAAACAATCAGTGAATAGGCTGATATGAAGTCACATTTGAAGTCTATAAAAATTAAATACGGTTTCCTTGACCTAGAGCATCATTATTTTAGTGTTCCACAATAAATAAAAACCGGTAATGAGCTTAGTGTAGCGTTCTGTAACTTATATATAATCTGTGGTACTGTAGCTATAGTACTTTGTTTATGTTCGAAATTATGCTTAAGGGGCTGACCAACGCCAAGTGACACTTTTTAACGTGGGAATAATTAATACTATAGCCGTATTTTTAATTAGACGATATCAACTGACGTCGATTTTGCTGACAGTTTTTGATGAAACAGGACTAGCTACTGTCAGTTGATATCGTCTAATTAAAAATACGACTATAGTTGTGAGTGTGATAGGTGGAATTTTTTTTTTTTGTTTAATTATTTATAAAAGAAAAAAATATAGCTATATCTTGTCTCGAAAGCAAAATAAAACCCAAAGAACTTAAAATTGTCTGTTTTTCGATTTTTAAAATTATTTAACCGATATGACGCTCATGTGACTTATTTTGAAAACCGTCGAGGTTTCTTGTCCTGCTCACGCACATATTAATAAATAGCTGTGTTTCATACCTACTGTTGTAAATAGCTCTGTAGCATCCTAATTCGTAGCTAGGTAGGTTAACATATTAGTTTTATATTTATATAGGTATTTGCATTCAGACGTCATACGACGCACTAAAACATTGTATAAGAACTATAAAATGTCTACATCAACAGAAATTATACAACTCGTGGTGAGTTGTGCGATGTAATTTTGCCTCGGGTAATTTTTTAATACATATGGTGAATAAAAACACAGTTTACAACTTTGTTGAAATTAATTAAGACCTTAGAAGTAGCTATGGATAAAGATATAACAACATAGAAATGCAACTATCTGGTTTGGGGACATCTAAATAAACCTTTGGAGATATAGGGTTGGATGCAAAACGATTACCACCTAACAAGGTACCCGTAAAATAAATCTTGATACAGCTTTCATTGCTGGCTGTACGAGATAGTTCGACAAATAAACGTCTTATAAGCTAGTAATGTACAACAAATTATTCAAAAGTTATTATGTGATAGTCCAGTGATATCGGGTGGTTGGTAGCGACAGTCCTTTGATTCTGGCGAGATTAAACGTGCGGCAGACGGTGGCGCTTCTATCGATTGTTGTTGTAATTACAACGCTCTCGCCCAGTCGCAAATGAAATTGTTCCGGATTTAAATGGGTCCCTACTACGAACTTTAGTGATAAATATTATGGTTTTCATGCAAAATTAACATAATATATAAAGAGTATTATAGTTTCCGGCAGTGACACTCGTGTGATTTCTACAACCTTTTTAGTCGTGGTATAAAGCGGTGGAATTACCTTACAAAGTTTCTGTGTTTTACCTCCTACAGAGATGATTTCCGAAAAATGCCTAAGCATGTAATACCTGCACATACTAAATATTAGGAACATTGTAACAAGCGTCAGCATCAGCTTCACACACTAAATAATAGAAACATTGTCACAAGCTTCAGCATTAGCTCTACAGACTAAATATTAGGAATTTTTAATAAGCGTCAGCGTTAGCTTCATACACTAAATCACAGGAACATTGTAACAAGCGTCAGTAAAAGATTCACACACTAAATATTAGGAACATTGCTACAAGCGTCAGCATTAGTTTCACAGAATAAATATTAGAAACATCGTAACAAGCATCAGCATTATCTTCACACACTAAATAATAGGAACATTGTAACAGGTGTCAGTATGGGCTTCACACACTAAATAACAGGAACATTGTAACAAGCGTTATGATAAGCTTTACACACTAAATAATAGAAACTTTGTCACAAGCTTCAGCATTAGCTTCACACACTAAATAATAGGAACATTGTAACAGGTGTCAGTATTGGATTCACACACTAAATAACAGGAACATTGTAACAAGCGTCAGCATTGGCTTAACACACTAAATATTAGGAACACTGTAACTACCGTGAGCATAAGCTTCACAAACTTAGTAGGGATATTGTAACAAACGCAATAAATGTAGTAGTATTCAAGAGTAGCAGCAATGTAGAAAATGCCAAAAATAGCTCAAGAGAACCTAATTTTTTAACCCTGGTCTTTTTCTGTTTTAGTATAATTTACCCTTATACTAACTCTGCCACCGTGGGCACGTAGTCCGACTACTGTGTCTGATGGATCGGACCACGAGGTTTTTTTTTTTCTGTTGGTTCAGTTATGGATTCGGACCATAAAAACTAGTGTTGTCTTGGACCACGTAGTCCGACCAACCGTACGACCTGGATTTTTTTTCTTGTTGGTTCAATTGATGAATCAGAACCTGGTCCACTTATTGGATCATATATTCCAAGAAGTTTTCAACTCCGTGGCTAAGTGGGTAATGATTCGACTGTTCAACAGTTATTGTTTGATTCCCGCACAAGACAAACATTTATTATTAGTGTCTGTCTGAAAACTAAGTATTTTCTATGTATAATATGTACTTTACTTAGTTTGGGAGCAGCCGGCGTTGTTAGTAATGTCCAAATATTTTTTTTTGTTATTTTAGTTTTAACAATTTTATAAGAAAAAAAAGTTGGACTACATGGTTGCAAGGAGCAATGAATTATTGACTTCATAATTCACAAACATGCCCTCAGTGAAAAATCTTGGTTATTACAAATATTACGGTCAAAAATCTTGGTTATATAAAATCAATAAAAATATTATAAAATTTCTGCAAAATATAATGGTATACTGAAAACAACACTTAACTCTAAGAACCGTCACAGCGAAGTAATTACTAAACAAATAACTTGAGTCCGATGTAGTTCTGCCTTGCCTTAAATCGTCTATCTTGTCTGTTAAATTTGTCTGTTACATAAATGCCAAAAAAGATATCCCATCAAAAACATTTTCATGTAAAACGTTACCAAGACGAGACCATGGCTTTCAATGTCAAAAAGATATCAGATCTCATGTAGATCCAAGCTTCTAACTCTACACGCCCTAACTCTACAAGCCCTAATTTTACAAACTCTACACCTTAGTCAAAATATGTGGCTTGGCCATTTCGATACACATGGGCGTAAGGTGAAAAATTTATTCAGTGTTCATTACTTATTTGTTATACATTAGTTCTTGTAGTAACGAAACAGCGAAGCCACATAGTCGTATTTTAACTAAGCTATAGAGTTTGTGCAGTTAGGGCTTGAAGAGTTAGGGCGTGTAAAGTTAGCAGCTTGGCTCTACAAGAGATTTGATAACTTTTTGACAGTGTGAGCTATATGGTCTTGTCTTGGAAACATTTTACATAACAATGTTTTTGATGGATACTACACAAACCAACGATCTTAGCTGTGATGATTTTCCTTTTAACTTCATTATACGAGTAAAAACTACTGCCTTGATATTTCAAATATCTATGGGGACACTTGACTTCAACAAAAATCTTAATATTTTGCAAACGGGTCCCTGAATCGAAAAATAGTTTTCACATACCAACAATATTTTTCAACAACCTATTCAACAACATCCCACACTATGGAAAATACGAGAAAAAATATCATCCCACTCTACTTGTAGTTGTACTTAGGTGTCTAAAATTTTTTTTTACAAGCTTTTATTTTACCACTTTGTCAACCTAAATAATATTTATATCAATGTCAACTAGCTATCTAGTACTGATAAGATAGATATCTGAGATAAGCCGCGGACAGACAGACAGACAAACTGACGGACATGGCGAAACTACAAAGGTTCCTAGTGAATTCGGAACTATAAAAACCTCATAAAAGCAAAACTGGTTCGCCATTACTATTTTAACATACTCATTTGGCATAATTGAATGGACAATAACTGATATTGAGGCCATGGAATGAATCACGGGTGTAGCGCGCTGACTAAAAACCTAACCTAAATCTGCAGTTGAGAAACTAACAATGAAAAGGAGGCGAGGTTTAATTGATATCTGCTGCTTATGGAGAAAACAAATCTGCATTCCGAGAAATTAATTTTCTGTTAATCTAATACATACGGTAAAAAACCGGCCAAATGCGAGTCTGGCTCGCGCACCGAGGGTTCCGTACAAACTTATTATATGTAGATAGCTCTTCCATCATGAGAATAAGTCTCCTAGGACAACGAGAAGTACCCCAAAGGTTTGATGATTTATTTGAGTCACAAATTGAGATAAAAATGACCGTATTTTGGGCATATTTCTTTTTCACGTTAACTTAGAAGCTTGTTTCTTTAAACATTAAGTGTCCGCAGACTCCAACGTGATGTCTATAACTACAAATTAACGAATTTCTGATTTTTCGCTGTAATTGTAATGTAAGACTTTGCTTTGATTCTAGGACAATGAAAAGTATCCCATAGGTTTTGATTTGTCTGTAAATGGCAAAATATGCGACAAAAATGGCCGTTTGTCCGCCGTATTTTTTTACTGAGTTGACTTAAAAGCTTGTTTTTTTCCAGATTCAAGGGACCGTAGATCATTGTATTTGATATTAATTTCAATATCTAAAAATCAAGTCTCAAAAGGGTCTTGACAGACAGACAGACAGACAGACAAACATACTGCAACAAAGTGATCTTATAAGGGTTTTTTTTTTCCTTTCGAGGTAAGAAACCCTAAAAATGATGAATCTTTACACTTCTCAACTTACCTGAACGGACAAATAGTCTAGAAATTAAATAAAATATTACCGGAATAAAAAAACTAGAAACCTGGATAAAGAAAGTTTTACACGATCGTCACCCACACGAACTAGAACAAGACCACATAGAAAAAATTGGTTCTATTAAGAAGCTAAATTTCCTACATTATTCCCTTAAACCAAATGCTTTATGATAGCCACACAAGATCAGGTTAAAAATTTGTAGAACTGTCGTATAAACATATTCCATTGTAACTTCGAAAATAATAAATGCCGCAAATGTCATAATCAATGTAAAAGCATTCAATACACAGCTGGCGGTTGGACAATATTCACACAAACGGATTACTTACGCAGAAACAAACAAGTAACCAATATCGCCCATAAATATCAAGCACTCAAACACAAGCGTTATAATATGACAAAATTATACCATACTACAAATAAACTCCAGTAACTAACAACGAAAATGCCTGACATTAACTTTACTATGAAAGTGCCATAATACAAAAAATAATATGCAGACCTAAAGGTATTCGTGCCATCCCCACTGATAAAACTGAACACTATAACAAACCAGATTTAACAATTCAAGATGAGGATATGGAAGCAGAAAAAGTACATATGCACATAGTTGCCATAGTACTTTCTACAATTGGTAATTTAAACATCTCTTTAACAGCTTACTTCTAGATTTAAAGAAAACATATATATATATATATATATACTAAATACTTCTGCAAAAAGCGGTAACATATCGTGTCGAATAGTTTGAAAGTTCATGAAGATTGAAAAAAAACCACATATCAAACGACGCATCAGCAATAAACACATAAAACATACGACATACTGAAGCGCACTATACTTAGTTCCAAACCATAAAAGATTAGTGTTGAAAAAAAGTAAGGACACAATGAAAATATTAATAATAAATAGTTTTTCTTAAAATCTCTTTTAATCTCTTGAAAATATGTATAAATAACAAGTGAGCCCAAAATCCCCATTATTTTTAAACTATTAAAACGATTTATCCAACGTTAACAATATTTTTATGTCACAATAACTATATAAGTACGTAACCCTATTCAAGTATTCTATAATAGATAAGGCTTTCATAGCACGTCTGCGCATTAAAGACAAAGAGACCCACGAATCCACATTCGTATTTCAAATACGAATCGGAATAGAGAGAGAAAATCCAATAAAACATTCGAAACCCCCAAAACGTATACGTTTTCGTGACGTAGATAGTCCGTGACGCATGCGTACGACACTCGTACACTGCAAACGTACAATTCCAATTCCAATTGTAGAAAAAGAATAACCATTCGAAAGGCAGAAGGCTTCGTGGCGACCAATGGGAGTGCTTACAGTCGTAATGCCGACTGTGTAGGCGGAGCGAATGATATCTAGTATTGGAATGTGCCTCGTATTTGTTTTGGTGGATGAGAAGGCTTTATTGCTTGGAGTTTGAGCCTCTTTCCCCTTGAGAGGACAGAGGCGGTAAGCTCGCTACGGTTTTGTGATGAAAGCACTTCACATTATGTACAATTCATGTATATGGTCAATACAAATCGACCTGGTAACTAATATACAGGGTTCTAAAAGAACACACCATCCCAAAAATCCATCAGTAAATTAATTAAATAAAATGACGTGAATACAATTATGTAGTAAAAAAATTTAATAAATTATTTCGGCTATAAAAATGTAAGGAGTTAAAAATAAAAAATAAAAAAAGGGTAATTAAGGGAATTGACTGAAATGACATTAGTCTCCCTGGACTCGATACTTTACAATAGTATTGATTTTCCGATAAGGAAAAAAACGAAGCCAACGATCTATGCAGATCTGGAGTGCTCTCGGCACATCAGATGGCACCGCCGGGCAGCCTCCGCAGACAATCGAACAGTGGGGGGTGCCCCCTTGGAGGTCGGGGAACTGTCATAGATTATGTACAACATTTAGCTTAAAGATGATCAAGTAGGTTCAGTCAAATAAATTACTGTTACATTATTTGTGCAATCAAAAGAGAGTTAACGATTTAGTTAGAAGTTAGTAATAATATTAAGTCTACTTTACTTATCTTATTTTATTTTTATTTATTTCACTAAAAAACAAACAGTCGTAAAATAACAAGTGTTACATATGTATTTATAAATAAGGCAAATTATCGAATAAACTAAATTTAAATATTATCTAGTCTAGCACCAAGCACTAAGTAATAAAAATGAATAAAAAGTAAGTCACGTGGCGCATTCATTTATCTGTCTGAGTACCGTCATAAATATCGATCGGATATTATTCCGGTTTACATCGCCAATCTTTTTTTTCCCGAATTCCAGTGTAAATGGCTAAACAGATTCTGATGAAATTTGATTCGCAGATAGTTTATGTCCCGGATAAACACCAAGCGTTCTTTTGATCACGGTTGAAATTTCGCATAAATTGGGTTTGTCAGCGGGTAAAACCGCGAGTCACAAATAGTGTTGACTGCAATTTGGCTGACCACTGGTTCAGTTTCCAGTGGCCTTGCCTTAAGCCGCCAGCTCAAGAAATCCTTTTTGAATTCATTTATTTTAACATTTCTCATATTTTTAACATTGTGCATTTTCTTTCATATCAGTATTGTCATATACAATACAAAAATTAAGAAGCTTAAATAGGTCCATTGTCATTTTTCAAATAAAATAAATAATAAGAGAAAAATATATTTTAAAATACAGAAAATAAGTCATTAGAATCTTAAAGATTTTACAAATAAAATTAAAAAAATGTTTTTAAGACTTTCATGTAGTAATAATTATTTAAAATGCAACTCAGTAAATTTAATAAAAAGCGTTAATGAAAGAAAGGTGTAAGCTTTTCTTCTCACTTTATCTTTGCCGCTATCGACCGGGTGTCGGCGACTTCCCATTCTCGAAGTAAAACACGGCGGGAAGGAAACCGCGGGATAAACCCTCCTCCTACCCCCTACATCCCTCCCGATCTTTACGTTTCAGGAATAAATATTTCAGAGCGTGTGCTTCGGAAGTTACAGCTATGTATCGCCTCACGGCGGCAATCTGAGTGTGAGAAAAGCTCGCTACTTCTCTTTGTTAAGCAAGATTTCAAGCGCGTTTCTTATTTGGATACAAAATAAGCACCGAGTGTATTTCCTAACATACACAGTACATACAGTTACAAATTAAAATTTACAATTGTTAACCGACTTCAAAAAAGTGATCCTCTTGTTTAACCTGTATAGTGTGTATACCTATGTACTCATATGTTCATGTTTTTCTCAAAAAGAACAGATCTCATTTGGATGGGTAGTTCGACATTCGATTGCATAATTTTAAATTATATTTAATACAATTCCTACGTAATATACATATATTTTACCTGATACCTACCTGCAGTTGCATGTTATGCATTACAGCATCTTATATGAATGCATACACTCGTATAGATACTAGCATTTTTAAGGTACCTAGGTTTTCTGACAGTTCTTATGAAAACAATAATGTATAGCCAATAAAAGGACAAAAGCAATGTCTTTATTTCTTCATCTTAAGTAACAAAGATTTAACAGTATTTGAAACCCCCTTTAAATAAAAAATACCAATGCTAGGCTATTTCGCTCTTACGTACGTCATTACACTACATTAGGGGCTAAAAGTGGCGGCGCTAGTTAACCGCTGTTAGCCCCTTAGGTAAAATAGGTAACCATATATCTGTTAAGTAAATACGAGAGATTAAACAATCTCCCATACTTTTACGAGTACATTAACTCTTACTCGTCTCTTGCTGAAGACAAACTCTTATCCGTGGTTGACACAAATACCGACAAAATTGTACCGGTCACAAACCAAATCGAAAGAATTTCATATATGTATGTATTTTCTTACGGTTTCTAAACCCCAAATGGAGGTAACCAGTGGCTGGATACACACCCACACAGCAGTGGAGTGCCACTTTTCACCAACCACTTTAGTCCTGCGTGACAAGTGGTGAGCTTATCGCCGCAACACTATTTCTAATGCAGTATATCTGGACTAAGGTGGCTTTAGATATGTCCCATACGTCGTAAATACCAGCTGTATAAATGTCCCATACGACGTAAATACCAGCTTAATATACGTCACATACGTTGTAAATACCAGCTTTATATATGTCCTATGCGTTGTAAATACCAGCTTTATATATGTCTCATGCGTCGTTAGTTACCAGCTTCAAAGTAATAAGCGTTAAATAAAATATCTGCGACAGAATAATATATCCCCATCGCGAGATATTAGAAGTAAGTCGGGTGGCAGGAAGTTGAGGGAACTTGGCAATTAACAAGTTTTAACAATATTGTTGCCCCTACCGGAATCATCGAACCCGAGACTTTCGATACAGGAAAAGGCAGTCCGACATTCTTGAACATGCGCCACTTGGTGTACAAAATATGATTATATGTATAAGTTTTATATTACAGTAAACTAAACAGTTCATGAAATAAATATCTCATGTAAAATAATAACACCGTAATATATTAAATTAACTTCAAATATTTGATTGATACATTTTGTACAGCCATATATAAATGTTATAAATGCAAAAGTAACTCTATCTGTCTGTCTCATCTCTTCACGCTTAAACCACTATACCGATTAAGATTAAAATTGGAAATAGGCTACTTGAAAACGTTAAGTGTGAGTCGGTTTTTTTTCTATAATTAAGAAATTCCTCACAATCCTACACCGATGACAGAATTTTGGAGGGGTGGAACTGCGGGAAAGAGTTAGTATTATAATATTTTAAGAAGAACATTAATATCTGTATTCCATTTTATATCGAGATATATTAAGACCTTTGTTTTATATTTTTACATTCACTTAGCAACCGACGTAAACTGTTATTGGTACATTGGCCCCCTTGTTCCGCGTATAAAGAATCTTTTAAACCTGTGGCTTACTGACCCTATTTTAGTTATAACAAAATAATTAACCTATAAGTCATCATCGGGACAAATTGATAAATATTTAAGAATCTACATGCTTCTTTACAGTACTAGATGATAAGAGGTACAAAGAATTCGGACTTTGTACTTTTGTAATTCACCATTTAGGTACTTATTATATTATGTCTATTGCGAGCTTATCGCCTAAAAAATCTGATAATAAATTTAAATCGATGAATTGTTAAGTTTTAAAAGTCTATTAGAAAAATAGATTTATAGACGATTTTACATAATTAAACGATTTGTAAGATCTTAATACACCAGTATTAAGATAATAATGGACAGCAATATTTTATTCTACTTAAGTAGAAAACGACTTAAGAAGAATAAATTAACATACCATACAATAGTTATTGACCTAATTCGTATCGAAAAATGCAAACATTAAAATCAAAAATTTAACCGGTTGCGCATTCTTTCATCAGAAGTGGTAAACCATTATAATGTTTTTGAATTCTTTATTGAAATGCTGATTAGTTTATAATGTAATTTGAAAATAAATAAAACACGCGCAAATGATAAACCAATGATTCAGTCATCAATCAAAGAACCAAAAATTATCTTAACGAAAAAAATAGTAAATAGGTAACTAAGTTATAGTTTAAAGAAGAGTGAAAAAGATATAAAGGTAACGAAGGTCAGTGAGATAGCATGCCGTAAAATAAGAAAAAGTACCTATTTATTGTCCTGAAGACAGCATGGTCGGAATGAAATGATTTTAGATTAGTATATAGGCTACATAGTAGTAAATATTAAACCATGACCTAAGCTGATGCCAAGAAACAAACAAATCTTGATACTTATTTGCATATACAATGTTTTGAAAATTGTACTTCATATTGCTAAAACTGATACATTTGATTGACGTTTCGATTAAGGTACATTTAGTAAATAGTAATAGGTTGAAATCTAGATTTTTTTAAAGTAATCATCTGGATAAAGAATATAGAGGAACAAGTGTGGTGAAACCTGGTAGATCTATGAGAAGGAAGTCAGTAGACATCTACTTTTAATTATAATGATAAATCAAAAATTATTAATTATAATACATAATTATTTTAATTTATTGTTTAGAAAAATTTACAGTAAATCTTATAAATATTTTTGATTTATTAAATGTCTACTGCAAAAAAAGCAATTTACAGCATAATTTTGCCGAAATGAAGAAAAATATCTTATACTTAAAATATAAAGAAATTTAAATAGTTATTAAAAATAAAATAAAATTGACTCAACTTACTATTTCAGTGATTTAGGTCAGATGCTCACAAAAATAAAACAAAAAAAAATGTAAGAACTGCACTAGGAAGGAAACTAAAGTGAATGAACGAAAATTTCAATCCAGCTTCTTATTATACTACTACAAACGTAAAATAACAATCGCGAAACGCAGTAAATCTACGACATTACTTGATTACGTATGCAACGAATATCTACTACGCACAAGAGTTACCTACTTCCAGTAGTAAGTAGTCGCGCAACATTTAATATAATAATTGTAATTTAATATAATAATTGTAATTTAAAATTTAATTGATATTAAAGTTTGCAGTATCGCATATCTTTAACAAATTGTGTTATTTACCCCTGATTATAATAAAACTGCAACAAAAATTAAAATAAAACCACGACTGAAAAATTTATTTGTGTTGCAATTTTATAATTATCAAGCATTAATTAAAAGAAACGATTACATTATTTTGGAAAATATTAATAAGTTACTTTAAAATCATATGAATAAAACACATAGCTCAGTTGTAATAAATAAAAAAATTCTTCAGTCTTGTGATTTTTTCGTAATTTTTATGACAAAATAATAAAGTTATCCAATAGTTGACAACACCTACTATTAGCGTGGTAACTAATGCAATCCTCGTATCACTACTAGATAACATACGTATGCATGTTTACGACCTACACGTAAATAAATTAGAAGATGTAGTCGACAGGAAAAACATCAATTAGCATTTTGTTTTTAAATAATATTTATCAAGTTCATTAATAGCAAAGAAATTACATAAATATCTGGCCATTTAAAATAGAGCTTGCTTAACATATTTAGAACAAGATAAAAAATGTTTTTTTTTGATCTGAGAAGAATTAATAACCAGCTTTAATTTAAGTAATAAATGGTAAATTAAAAGACCAGGGATATAATTATAAACCCTAATTACCAGTTGCTAAAAACTATACCAAATTGATCAGGATTGGGCAAGGGTGGATCATATAAAATTATGTTATGGTTATTATAAAGTTTATTTTTTATAATGCAAAAAATAAATTATTTAGTTTAAGTGAGAGTAGAGTATTAACTTTTTATAATACCAATAAGGAACGAATTTAACAAGTGTAATCAGTAATAGATAATATGCGTAAATAGAATTTAAAATAATGTGCATGTAACATTGTTGTAATATAATCAGCTCATCTTACATTCTTGTCTGTAATCAATAATAACATGAATCACGCAATAAAACATTTATTTATCATGCAGTCTTATAAGACAAGTGTATATATAGTTATAACGTCGATATATAATGTATACATACTCTAACTTTTATGAGGATCTAAAGTGTACACAAATAAAAACAAAAAGTGTGCCTCGAAACTGTCACCCATCCTATGACTATCGACGTTGCTTTACTTCGAATATAGTTTCCAATAAATAAATGTGTAACTATTTATCTTAATAATCTGGACTATTTCTTTATATATATATTATCTATTTCTTTATTTATATATATATATATATACATATATATATATATATATATATATATATATTTCTTTCCCTAATCTATTCGTGAAATGGCTCTTACGAGTACATGATGGCAATGGCAATTTAAGATGGTAATGGCCCGATTCCGTCGCACATTTGGCCACCACGCGGGCAGAGTCGCGGGCTGAAGCTAAGCATCTATTAAATTAAAAACAAACTATTGTTTGTCTCGATTTTAATTTCATTTTAAGACAATATATTTTGATTCGTTTTAAAAAAGGATATAAATCACTTAACAGTATAAAATATCATTGCATTGTGGTCTAAGTAGTTTCGTCATATCACGCGTAGACGTAGAGAAGTCACGTGGACTTGCATGAGCCGTAGATTCACATTTTCTATTATCGACGTACCTACGTACCTAGCATAATGACAATCAATGCAATGAGTTATTTTTTTAGTTTTGGAACTCGTACAAAGAAAATATAGTCCACAAATTATTTATTGTAATTTGTTATTAAAAATAACATACTGCATTATAATGTAGTAATTTGTTACATACCTAACTGTTTTATAATAATGAGAAACCATAATGCGAAGCTAACTTTTTATTATGTCGAATATTTGAAGTAAATGGTTATGCTATAAAATCAAGCCGATAAAAAAACCTAAAAATTTAATAATAAAATAAACCTTTTTAGCTCTACTAAGCTCCTAAAATTTAGGACTTAAATGAATGTTAGTTACTAATTTTATACAGTTACCTACATTTCGCTTATTAATTATATTATTTTCTATAATTGAATTATATTTGTAGGTTATTTTTTTTGGCTCCGACTCATAATTAGTTTAATTAGTTAAATATAAGTTAGGAAGCCCAAAAAGGTTTATTTATTTCATAATTATAACAGTAGGATTATTAAGAATATCGAGTAGTGCAGTGATAGAGCGTGCGGCTGCCATGTCAAAGGCCCCAAGTTCGATTACCGGCAAGGGGCAACCAATGTTGTTACAATTTGGTAATTGTAAAATTGTCTTGACTATGATTTTTATGACATAATATGTATAATTAATATTAAGCCACTAACCATTTAGCCAACTACTACATTTGTATAAAGTTCATAAAATAGTTTATCCACATTTAGGGGTAGAATTATATAAGTATTTTATTATATTAGTATTATATTGTTCTTCCCTTTTTGTTGCTGCCACTTCCCATCGTATAGCTCGCCCGAGCTATTGCTATGTTGTCGCTAAAACTGTTTCGCTGCTCGGTTCCTAAGGGTCGTAGCGTAATGGTAAATAACCTATAAACCTTCCTCAAGAATTGGGCTATCACATGCAAAAAGAATTTATCAAATATTTTAATAGTTCGAGAGGTAAGGGCATTCAATCAAATTGAAAAAAACAAAGAAAGTATAGTTAGATTCCAAAACGTACTTCCATGAGAAGTTTGTACCAGTTTGTACTTAGCCGCATCTCTTTTTTTCACAAACTTTGTAAAAAATGGCAATTCCCATCCATTTGTGATACGAATTTTAAATTATTTTTCTGATGAGCTTCTTGGTCTATTAACTGTTCGTGATGAAAGAACTTGATAAAAGTTAGTAATTCATGTAACGAATCATTGTTTTATACAACATAACGAAACATTTAATGTATTGCCAGCTATCGCAAATTAAAATTAACAATCTAAGTTGTACAATTTGTTTTACATATATCTTCACGGATTTAATACCATAGCAGGGGTTAACCAGTGGCTAAAAATCACTCACATCATGGGGACAACCTTTTTCACGAACCACTTAAGTCCTGCGTCAGCGTTTTTGAGATTGTGTGTCAGACTGCTTTCGATATAGTTATAGCTTTTACAATAGAAACATTTATATGGTGAACATTTATGAGTTCGGGTGTTTTCTATACATAATTAAATTACATATATTTTTTGTATTCTTTATCTGGTACCCTTATATACCTATAAGCTTTAGTAAGTTTAGGACCACATGGCGATGTGTGAGATGCCGTGGCATATTCAATTATTATTAAGATATGTTTATCTATACTCTATGCTAAGTTATTTTTTTATACCACTAAGTTGGCAAACAAGCTTACAGTCTGCCTGATGGTAAGCGGTCACCGTAGCCTATGGACGCTTGCAACACCAGGGGTATCACTCACGCGTTGCCGACCCTTCAGAAATCTAATAACTTCTTTCTAGAAGAACCCCATACTGTTGTCCTTAAATATAACCTTGGCAGGGAGCTAAGGTGCACCGCACCTATCACGGGCATAGAGTACTTAAAAATCGTTAAGTGTGAGTCGGGTTAGACAAATGATTAAAAGGTATCAATTTGGATTAACTACTCAGCCGATTTTGCTTAACTTTGGCATGGGAATACGCAATAGCTCAAAAAAGGTTAATAGGGAATCTGCTTAATATGTCTACCTATTAGGTCAGTCAACTACACATGGTAAAAACAACTTTTATAAAGAAGCAGACTGAAGAATTTAATTGGCCAGCATTTAGAGAGTTGCGTTAGGTCATCTCGTCACCCACACCTTAAAGCTGAAAGACGTAGTCTTTTATCATTACGTCTTGCCGGTTATAACCTATGGCGTGGAAATGTGGACAATGACAATTGGTCTAATCCACAATTTAAAAGTCGCTCAGCAAGCTATGGAAATAGCTTGGAATTTCTTTAAAGGGTATGATCAGAAATGAAGAGATCTAACGAATAACCAAAAACACCAACATAGCCCACGATAAGAAAGCTGATGTGTGGCAGGTCATGTTTTTCGCTGTACCGATGGCCCGTGAGAAAGATGAGTCTTAGAGTGGAGACCATAAAGTAGGGGATATAAATTTTTATTCACCATAAACAGTTGAAAGCTTTCTCTTTTTTGAAAAGTTCACGTGGACAAAGTCACCTGAATAAGCTAGTTTTAATATGTTATTTAAAACCGTTCTAATGATTGTAATTATTTTCCTTAAAAGGTCACGTACATAAATAACTATAATTCGATAACTATTACTTAGGTAGGTGCCTCGCACGAGTACCGTAACTTAATACTTTCTCTAAGGTTTTTACTTAAGGATTGTTGAATATTATTAAAAATCATTAATCAATGTTATCGATAACCAGCCTTTGTTACTATTATGAATGTATGAATGCTACTTGTTAGGTAATATTTTACTTTTAACTTGATAACTGTTTTTAAAACTCTAGTTGCTAGTCAAGTTGATATAAAACCTTTACATATATAGCTTTTGCTTGCGGCTTCACTTGCGCCGAATAAAAGGTAATTGCCGAGAGTTTTCTACGAGATCTCTAGATTATAAATAAATTCGCTTTATTTTGAGGGCACAAGACAAACAAGCAGTTTTTTCGTTAATCTACGTTAAGCTAGGTGCGAACCCGTCGCCAAAGACTGCTCGCAGAGACCGAGAGTAGGACCGCACTGGGACGGCAGGCACCAGTTCCTCGAGCGCTGCGCCTAATCAATAGTATTTTCAGTCAAAATCCTGGAAGCGACTTTATTACCAGTTCTTTTAATGAATATTAAAAAATTAGATTTCATCAATGGCGGTTAAATTATAAATAACGTAAATACATTTTTATTGAATTTTTTCATACTTATAATTTGATTTTTAAAATTTTCTATTTGGGTTTCTCTATTTTTTAGTGTGTATAGTGTGTGTTATGTAGTTTTAAGGTTTTGTATGGACAAACTGGAAAACTGCTTTGTCTTTTTAAAATAAAATATGACAAATAAATAAATTAATTAATTAATCAGTTTAAAATTAATCTGTACTGTTATTTTCCCTTAGCTTATCCTGTACTAATAGTACTCTTTACTTCGTTATTTTCCCTTAGCTTATCCTGTACTGATAGTACTCTTTACTCCGTTATTTTCCTTTAGCTATCGCTGTACTAAAAGTTCTCTGTACTCCGTTATTTTACTTTATCTATCTCTGAACTAAAAGTACTCTGTACTCATTTATTTTCCCTTAGCTATCCTTGTACTAATAGTACTCTGTACTCCGTTATTTTCCTTTCGCTATCTCTGTACTAAAAGAACTCTGTACTCCGTTATTTTCCTTTAGCTATCTCTTTATAAAAGAACTCTGTAACCCGTTATTTTCCTTTAGCTATCTCTGTACTAAAATAACTCTGTTCTTCGTTATTTTCCTTTAGCTATCTCTGTACTAAAAGAACTCTGTACTCCGTTATTTTCCTTTAGTTATCTGTGTGCTAAAAAGACTCTGTACTCCGTTATTTTCCTTTCGCTGTCTCTGTACTGAAAGAACTCTGTACTCCGTTATTTTCCATTAGTTATCCCTGTACTTAAATTACTCTGTACTCCGTTATTTTCCTTAAGCTTTGTTCTAAAAGCATTACCGTGTTATTGACTAACAAAGTGTTAATTAAAATCAAAATAAAATTTAGCCTTTATTGTTCAGGACTTAGTGTATGTTAGTTTACATTAGTAATAGTTTTTTTTAAAATTGGTTTTTTTTTTTTTTTTATACCACTAAGTTGGCAAACAAGCTTACGGCCCGCCTGATGGTAAGCGGTCACCGTAGCCTATGGACGCTTGCAACACCAGGGGTATCACTTGCGCGTTGCCGACCCTTCAGAAATCTAATAACTTCTTTCTTGAAGAACTCCATACTGTAGTCCTTGCAGAAAACCTTGGCAGGGAGCTCATTCCACAACTTAAGCGTTCGCGGGAGGAAGTTTCTCTGAAACCGCACTGTACGCGACCATTTAGGTTCTAAAGTGTGAGAATGAATTCCCTGCCGATGGCGAGCGGTGCGATGGTAGAAAGTAGCCGTGGGCATCATTTCGAACAATTCCTCAGAACACAACCCATTGTACAAGCGGTAGAACACACACAGTGAGGCAAAGTCTCTCCTCAGACTTAAGGGCTCGATACCGCAAGTGAGTTTGGGATCGTCGACAATTCTCACAGCCCGTCGTTGAACCGAGTCAAAAGGGTCAAGCTGGTATCCGGGTGCACCTGCCCAGAGATGGCAGCAGTACTCCATATGGGGCCGAACTTGCGACTTGTAAAGTAACAACCTTTGCCCCGACGTGAAGTACTGCTTCGCTCTGTTGAGTACACCAAGTTTTTTGGACGCCAGCTTTACCTTATCTTGTAAATGATCTCGGAACTGAACATCGCTGGAGATGTCGACACCAAGGATCCCAATGCTCTTGGAGATGGAGAGGGGAGTGTTCTGGAATTGTGGGACCACAGTGAATGGAGTTTTCTTAGCGGTGAACGCGCACACTTGTGTCTTTGTAGGGTTGAATCGGACCAAGTTTACCCGTCCCCAGTCAGAGACCTGGGACAGTGTGGTCTCGATTTGAGACACAAGTTCTCCGCGGTTTTCCTCCACAACGGGACGAGGGATGTTTGCACGACCCGTGTAAAAAGCGTCTCCAGTACTGTCATCTGCATAGCAATGTATGTTGTTGATGTCCAACATGTCATTGATATGCAGTAGAAACAGCGTAGGAGACAGCACAGAGCCTTGCGGGACACCAGCATTAATGTCCATGCTATCAGAGCAACTACCGTCAACTACAGTTCGTATGCGTCTGCCGGACAAAAAGCTAGCCACCCATTTGCACAAACCCTCGGGCACTCCGTAAGATGGCAACTTCGATAGAAGACCGCGGTGCCAGACCCGATCGAACGCCTTCGCTATGTCCAGGCTACATGCCAATGCCTCCCCCTGACTCTCAATGGCTAGTGCCCATCGGTGTGTGAGATACACTAGAAGGTCACCAGTCGAGCGACCGTGGCGAAAGCCATATTGACGGTCACTGACCAGATCGTGTACTTCTAGGTATCTTAGAAGCTGTGTGTTGATCACACGCTCCATCACTTTAGAGAGGAGAGAGGTAATAGCGATAGGCCTGTAATTCGATGGATCTGATCTATCGCCCTTTTTGGGCACCGGGTGCACATTCGCAGTCTTCCATGTAGACGGAAATTGCCTAGTGTGGTAGGAAAGCGCGAAGAGGCGCGTGAGTACAGGACATAACTCAGGAGCACACTGCTTAAGCACCACTGCTGCTATACCGTCTGGTCCACTCGACTTATGAACGTCTAGAGAAAGCAACGCCCGCCTGACCTCCCGCTGCGTTATGGAGATTTCCGGCATGGACTTACCGCACCACGGTATAGTAGGTGGTACAGCGCCTTTATCGTTCATATTCGAGTTCGAGGCAAAGAGACTGCCCAGTAGATCGGCTTTCTCTTTAGCACTATGGGCCAAGTCACCATCGGTCTTTCGCAGTGGTGGTAACGACGACTGGCAGAAGTTCCCTTCGGCAGCTTTGGCAAGCGACCAGAAAGCACGACTCCCAGAAGGATAGCTCGCAAGTCGCCCACCTATTTTGCCGATGAATTGGCATAAGTCTGTAAGTCGGTTCTTGGAAGCTCATGCCTGAGCATTAAAGGTCTGGCCATGGTCCACCAGGCTATTGTAAATTACACTGGCAGTTTAAAAAATGACTGAATATTTCATGGTTTTAGGTTCCCAAGACAAAATACATAAAAATAAAATAAAAGGGTATAGCACAGTTTGATAGTGGATGACAATTATTACAATTCTTTATCATCTTTCATCTTGGTGTTTCTTTTTTAAATCCAATTTTTTTTACTCTTAGTTGATATTTTAAGTCCGTTTAATTTCTTAATTTTAGATGCCTCAAGTCAACAAAAAAAACCCTTTTTTGTATGTATTAACCCCCATTTTGGCATTGTTATCAATGGACCTACGGTGTATATCTTATTAAAACATGAGACCAAAATCTTTGGGCCAATCATTTAAAAGAAGAACTAAGTTTACAGACATAGCTTAAACTGAAGTGGCATAAGTCGTATTCACTATTGGTATAGGTAGGTATGCTGTATAATATACTGTATAATATACTGTATAATATACTGTTTAATATACTGTATAATATACTGTATAATATAATATTATTATAATATGTAGTAACGATCACCAACGTGAAGTTGTATCACCGTGTCAAGAAACCGAAAGAACTCTGGCACAGATAAGGCAGATCACGCAATATATCATTATAATAGCATCTAAAAGTTTTAAAAAAATAGGAACATTACACGGCACATAAGTACATTATATAAACAACAGTCAACTTGTAAAGCCTACTGTGTAGTGTAGCTGTGATAGTTTTCCTTTTACCAACGGTTTATATATAGTTAGTGTTGTGAGAGTTTACGACATTTTTATATACTTAGTTTAATAAAGTTGAAATGAGCAATACTTAACCAATTTTAAAAATACACAAAAAAAAAGACTATATGACATTTTTTGCTTATAATGATGTCAGCTATCAAAGTATGCAGGATGCGTTTGTGGCCGCCATTTTGAAAAATAAATAAAATGCTGACCGGAAGGTAGGACTGACTACATTGTAAAATATTCAAACCCCTTCCAAATAAACAACACAATTCCAATGGAAATATTCTCACCAAAATTATATATGATTGTATTTTAATATAGAAAATCATAAACTTTTGCTATATTTTTTTTTAATTAATGGAAGACTTTATTATCCTTTAGGGCAATGGGCTGAAATGGGTGAAATTGACCATAGATTAATGCATTGTATGGTTCTAACGGACGCGCTTTGGACATACTGGTTTAACCTCGGCCTCGGCAAAACTAGTTTAACCTGAAGTGAGGTAGGTGTCGCAGGTAACATATTTAGATAATCAATCATTTATTTATACATGTTTATTGACGAGTGACGATTTGTGGCAAACGTTATCATTATTGACATCGTAAACAGCATTAGCAGGTCAAATGTTTTAGCATGCAGCACATGGAAAACGTACGACATTTGCATACGGCTTAGTCATTATACTAATTCTCGTACATATATACTACTAGCTTTTGCCCTCGATCCACCCGCCTTAAATTGGGTCATCGGTGTAGGATTACAACGGCAACTTCTCAATTATAGAAAAAAATCCGACTCACACTTGACTTTCACATGCAGGACTCAAACTATCTCCATGCCAAATTTTATCTTAATCGGAACAGCGGTTTAAGCGTGAACAGGTGACAGAGTAACTTTCGCATTTATAATATTCACTAGCTTTTGCCCGCCCTAAATTTGGTTATTGACAGGATTCTTACGTCAATTCCTTAATTATACTAATAGTCCAGGAGGAATCGGCGCATGAGTACCGAAAACTATTCGACCTCAATTTTTTTATGCGATCCTCTTTAAATTGCCCTTCTAATGATATAAATGCATGTTGCCATGGCGCAACCCGGTGCCATATTGTTTAAACCTAAATTGTTTAAACAATTGCAAAGAATTGTTATTTTTCAACCGGACAAATTTTTTTCATATTCTTTATTGAAATACCACTAAAAAAGGTCCTATGACTTTTAACGATAAAGTTAATATTTTTAAAGATATGACTTTTTAAAGGTTCGAAAAATCTCAAATTTGGGTACTTTCGACCCATGAAAAATATAAAAAAAAAACATAATGTCTAAGTAATATTTTTTTTTTAATTCTTTATACAATTGTTAATAATATTGTTAAACGGATTTTAAAAAATTTCATATGCGTCGCTTACCTCTAAGTATCGCTGTCTCTCTCTGACTCACGCGTTGCGTCGGCCTCTCTGTGTCTCGAATCATTATTTATCATTTATCTTAAAAACTATCAACTTTGTCAAGATAGTTAAAGAGAGCAATGTTATTAATTATTAAATTGTCTACAATTTGTTTTTAATAATTTTTTTTCTGAAATCAATTTTTCAAAAGTTATTTAAGCATAAATCGAAACATGTAATTAAAATTACTTTTTTATTAGTTTATATTACTTTTTTGTTATTATCATAGTAATTTTTGCATTTATATCAACAATAATAAGATATAATGGTATTTAACAATTTTTTTTTAATCACAATTATTTATAAATAATAAAAATCTATTGGGTACGCACTTGAATGTTTAGAAAAAACATTCAAATTAATTAAATAAAAATAATTTTACGTACATGTATCATAGTGCGTGTACGATTGTGTCTATATAAGAAAAAGATTCTTTTCTTTGTTTTTTATTCTTTCAAGGTTACTCTTTGTATAAAACCTCGAGATCTTTGTTTGTTCTTGTGACAAAATTATTGATTATATATAACATTTAAAATAAAAATACAAGTTAGTGCATGTCGATTCTCAACTGATCATCCTTTGTTTTTTAGTCATAGTTATTCAGTCTTTTTTATTTCGTTCAAGATTTAAGATCGTTAATCGTTAAGCGATACTTAGAGGTAAGCGACGCATACTTGCGAGCGCGCGGAATTAACAATTAAAAAAAAGATATAAACAATGAAATTTTTTAAAATCTCTTTTAACAATATTATTAACAATTGTATAAAGAATTAAAAAAAAATATTTCTTAGACATTATGTTTTTTTTTAATATATTTTTCATGGGTCGAAAGTACCAAAATTTGAGATTTTTCGAACCTTTAAAAAGTCATATCTTTAAAAATATTAACTTTATCGTTAAAAGTCATAGGACCTTTTTTATTGGTATTTCAATAAAGAATATGAAAAAAATTTGTCCGGTTGAAAAAAAACAATTCTTTGCAATTGTTTAAACAATTTCGGTTTAAACAATATGGCACCGGGTTGCGCCATGGCAACATGCATTTATATCATTAGAAGGGCAATTTGAAGAGGATCGCATAAAAAAATTGAGGTCGAATAGTTTTCGGTACTCATGCGCCGATTCCTCCTGGACTATAATAATGTTTGCTACAGCAAGCTATAGTTGTAGCTATAGTTAGTTTAAGCTCGGTTATAGTTATTGCCGCGTATATAATTTTTCGGTAAAAACTATCCTATGTCCTTCCCCGGAATTCAAACTATCTGCATACTTAATTTTATCTTAATTTGGTTCCTCGGTTGAAGCGTGAAGAGGTAACAGACAGACTGCCAGACAGAGTTGCTTTTGAATTTATAATATTAGTGTGGATTTAATACATGTTGCTTCATTCTATTCGGGGATATACAGGAACACTTTTTCGGTTTTCCCCTGCCTTGATGAAGACTGTGTTTTTGCAGCAAGCGTGCTAAACATATAAAGCTGTCTATTTTGCTCATAAAAGTAAAGAAAATAAAGTATAGTAGTTTAAGAGGCGGCTTAAAGCCAGACAAATTTTGCATACAGCGCGGAACATGAACGTAGTATGGGCAAAACATCTAATATTTCCAATTTTATTATTTGTATTGAAAATTTGGTAATTGCAGCCCTTGGTTCATTTTTAAGAAGTAATAAAATTTTAGCTAATTAATATGTACTAAATTAAATATAAATCGGAAATTGATAAAAACTTGAGTTAACTTTTTTGATATGATCTAATCTGATTATATGGTCTAATAGACCTTGAAATTATAATGTAATATCCTCATGTTTTTTAATATTGTTTGGGATTTAATTTACTTACAGGAAATTCAATTCTTTATGTTGCAATTAACCTTTATGCCCCTTCTTAACAGGTAACTATAACTTGGCTTCCTGATATTCACACGCAGGATTTGGATATGTATGCAGATTGTAAGAGTCAATATTGATCGGATCAGATAAAAGAGTGGTCGTAAGTCCATGACAGAACGGGATAAAATTGTCAGTCGTCTTGATATAAGCTATCAGGGGCTTTACTACCATATTTGCGTTGACGCTTATTTCGTTATGCGCAAATTCCGTAGGAACGGTCAGTGGTGTAGCTAGGTAACCAAAGGCTATATGGCTATAAAATTGAGGCCCTGTCTAGATAGGTTTTTTTAGGAATTTGATACATATAATTTACAACTCCATGTAACTTATAAAGTCCTAGTATACATCAATCTTACAAACACACAAAATCTACATAGAAATAATAAATAAATAATAATATATATATATATATATATATATATATATATATATATATATATTGATTTAACGATGTAAGATTAAAGTAGCTAGTTACATCATCGTCAACTCTAAATCGTGCTAAATAAGTATTAAATGAAATGTCAATTTACCTAATTGATTTTTTTATTGCGAAATGAGTGGTTCAGGTGAAGGTGCGTGGTCGGTTCGTTGTCGCTTTTTTGTATGTTTTTGTTAAATTCTCGTTAATATATTACTGCAAATTTCAAACGTATGTTAATTTAAATATCGGCTTGCCCAAGTTATTAATGTTTCCAGTCCGGAAGGTTTCTTAGTTTATGCATTTTTAATTCAAAGCAAAGGACTTTCGTAGCAAAAAATTTCACGAAACAAACTATTTTGTACTTCAAAAAGTATTTAGTAAGAAATCTACTGAACAGAAAACATTACACACCTAATTAAGCTAAGAGTTAAATTAACCATGTTTTAAATTTGGCTTAAAACATAAATGAGAAGGCAACTAGAAACTCGAGAAATGTAAAAAACGTGTAGTCGATGGTCGAACTGTCCACGCACCGCATTCTTAATAAAGCATAATTTTTTTTTATAAATCGGTAAAGTCTACATAGATTCCGTAAACATCTAAATTCTTATCAATAGGGCCTCATGACCTTAATAGTACTTAATTAACAATGTGTCGCAACCTTTATGGAGATTATCTAACTCCAATGATAATCGTTTTCAAGTTCAATAGTAATCAATGGCCGCGCGCGTAGATGTTGTGTAGTGCGACGAATTGTATATTATGTAATGCTATTCAATACCTACTTGCGCGGCCATTGTACTAGTAATGGACTTGAAAACGATTAACATAGGAGTTAGAAAATCTCCATGAGGGTTTCGACACATCGAACACTATTGAGGGCCCTCTTTGAGCCCACTAGCGATGCCATTAGATATCCTCAATTTTCTCTTCGTAGAAAACGAATTTCTTAAATCCAAATGTCGCAAATATAAAGCTAGTGATGAGCTATTTTTAGAAGGTTTTAATATAGTTTCTAAATAATATCTGTGAGTTGTAGTTGGCATTTCTGCTAAAAGTTGCCGTTTTTAACAGAAATGCCAACTAAAACTCACAGATATTATTTAGAAACTATATAAAACCTTCTAAAAATAGCTCATCACTAGCTTTATATTTGCGACATTTAGATTTTAGAAATTCGTTTTCTACGAAGAGAAAATTGAGGATATCTAATGGCGGCGCTAGTTAGTTCGGAATATCTAATGGCGGCGCTAGTTAGTTCGGAATATCTAATGGCGGCGCTAGTTAGCTGCTATATGCCCCTTAAGGTAATAAGACCCTTTTACGGAATTTCACAAAAGGAACTTAATAAGGTAACAAATGAACTCACTTTAAGATCTATAGTTATATGTAATAAGATATCAAATTAGAAATATAATGCACTTATTTGTATAGTTTTTTATTTTACTTACTTTTTAATCGCGGCGTAGTTGTATTCGCTATGCAATCCGTTTCGTCTCTTCAACAAAAGCCTTTATCACAATCGGCGTAGAATTACATTTCGCGAAGAGAATTAGTTTATCATTTTAATAAAAACACGAATTTTTTATCGAGTTTCTACAAATAAAACACAAAAACTTTTTGTTTATACGTAAGTCAACGTGTTGTGCTTGGCATAGGTCAGTTACTACTGTTTTTATCTAAGTAATCATGCGCGTAGCTCTGAAGCGAACGTAATGCGTAGGAAGGCGAGGAAATCAGCGATAATGTGTCTAGAGGTAGGTAGGTACTGGATTTATAGTAGTTCAGTAGAGTTAAATTATAAGTTAATTGAGGTTACAAGTATTTTTTTGGCATTACACACAGCAGCGCCGTCTGCTCCCAAAGTAAGCAAAGCTTTTTTTCTAAACTGAATAGTTTGCCCGAGAGACACTTCCAAAGTGGTAAAATGTGTCCCCCCCCCCCTGTAACTTCTAAAATAAGAGAATGATAAAACTAAAAAAAATATATGATGTACATTACCATGCAAACTTCCACCGATAAAACTAAAAAAAATATGTGATGTACATTACCATGCAAACTTCCACCGAAAATTGGTTTGAACGAGATCTAGTTAGTAGTTTTTTTTAAAACGTAAATCGCAGTTTACCTTTCATTCAATAATCTCAAATATAAAAATATTTTTGTTTGTTTTGTAGATTACATAAATGGTGGTAGGTAGGTCGGTGCGCGTGTTCAACTCGCACTTGGCCGGTTTTTTTATAGTTAATCACATCTACTCTTAAACAAGTCAGTCAGTCAGTCTTAAACAGTGTCATTATGTGCAGTTAAAGCGGGTGCTAAGACCTTAATTACTCCCACGGGCTTTTTTTTTGTAAATTTTACTTTTTTTTAAAAGCAAAGCGCGCGTTCTCAGATCCCATGGGCAGTAATGTCTCGCCCGTACTATCAGGTATGTATAATAGCGTTTGTTTAATAACTGTATTTCGCGCACACTACGAGCGAGCAATTACAAGTTTTCAGCCAACCAAAACTTTGTATTCATAAATTGCCTAGATTTTTAGCACCATCTGGCGGTGGCGTTGTTTTCTCTGCTTATATTTCCGCCATCTCAATTGTGTTTTGGTGAGTTTATTTATTTATTCAACTTATACTTTATTTTTTACTCGCAAATCTGATGAAAAACATTGTATGTAACACGGGCGGTACGGAAATTACAAACTCGAGTGTTTAAATCATTAAGTTCGGCCTTCAAAATAGCCTCTAGTTAGTAATTTTCTACTTCCCACCCTTAATACACAATGTACTATTTATGAATAAAAGTTAGGTTTTGGACCAAGTTTAAAAAAATATATTTATGTTATCTAGTACAAATCGCCATCTGGCGATTAGATCGCCCATTGTACTCTAACTTAACATTACAAGTAACATACAGTACCTATAATTATGTCAGTCAGTGGAATTAAGGATATTTGTCTTGTATTTACAAAAAAAAATACATATTAACATACAAACTTTGCTTTTTATTTTAATATTTTCGGGTCTTACACGCGAAAAAACTTTTATCTTTTTGGTTCTCGACGTTTCGGCCGGAATGGATAGATGGGTGGAAGCGAGCAATATTAAAACTACCCACATATCCGATGTTGTTAAGTTGTCAACACTCGCTTCCGTGGACTCACATCACGTTGAAAACAGTCTGCTTGTGACCGCAGCTAAACGTCAAGAACCAAAAACCGGCTTCAAAAAGATGCATTGAAAAGGTAAAAATTATTACTTATTACTAAAAACACATTAATATGGGACCACGTAGGAAGTATACCCTTTTAAATTAAAAAAAGAAATCCTTGAATTGGTGTAGACGTTTTCGAGTAATCGGGGAACATACAAAAAAAAGATTCCGACGAATCGAGTACCTCCTGCTTTTTTGAATTCGGTTAAAAAGGTAAAAGTTTGTTCGATTGTAAGATCCGAAAAATATAAAAATAATGATTACTAAGCGCGATAGTTTAAAAGGTATTATTGTAAGCTTTTAAAAAAACCCTAATTTATATAATTAAACAATAATCAAAAACAGATATTTTTTTATTAATGTTTGCAAATTTCAAATTTGAGATAAAAAATATTTTAGTACTTAAAAACACGAAGTTATCATTTATAAAGTAGATGACAACATATTTTTTACATCAAACTTGACAATAGCAAAGAAAAAAAATTATTCCGAATAATTTCAAAATAGTTGGGCAGTGTCACGAAAACTAGCCCAAAGATAAGATAAGATAAAGTTTATTATGAAACAATTTTTAAAAACATTTTACTACACTAATTTTAACTTATAAATATATGTTCTGAATAAACTAAAGTGTCATTTCATTTATTTTATTACCAACAGCTTAGGTTTGTTGCCTTGAACATTTGTTCTAGCCCTGAACTCTAAACTAGGTAAACCTGTATTATAGAGTCCATTGTCCTTCGCTTAGTTGAAGATCAGTAAAGTGTCAACACAATCAATAAAATGTAATTAGGTACCTTGAATTTTAAGTTGATTGCTCCAATTTAAACCTTATCACCTCTTAAACTTTTTTCTATTAAACAATGATAATGAAGAATCAGAAAACAGTTTTTTTTTTAGTCAAATAAAGCCCATTTAACACATCAACGCAGCTACCCGCTTAGACTATACTAAAATCACAATCTTTAGTATTCTCATTACGCTTATTGGACAAACGTTGTCTCATGGCTTGATTAGTAGATATTTTCTTGGTTTAATTGGCGGGAAAAAAGCGGTAATCTTTGTGTTGAATTAAAAGAAATAGCTAATAATTAAAACTGCAGAGAAAAAAATCCAATTAGTAAGAACGTAATGGCTAATTCTTATAAGTAATATACTCAGAATAGCTAACGGAAAGAGATATCTCTATGGGAAAATCGCCAATAAAATACATATCACAATGGACAGGAGTAACTCCGACTTGTCAATTATCTTTCATAGATCTGAAAACTGAATTCTACATTTACAAGGAGAGGATAAATAGTCAGGTTTACCATTGAAAAGGATTTAACATGGATGGTTTTGGCGACATAACCGTCATAGCGATGGTCTCGTTAGATTTTCTATGGTTGTTCAAATGTTCAACCTATACAAGGACATTTCAATCCAAGATAAAAGTGGAATAGAAAATAGTTTAAGAATGAATAAGTACCTACTTTATGCAGATGGCTATGCGGGGTAACTCTTGACTAGCAATAGGTTGCGGTAACTGGACCGCAAGCTTGTTTGCCACCTTAGTGGTATAAAAAATTTGTTAAGTTGATGGCTCTTTTAGCTAAAAATTTATGATTGCTTTACGATTAGAATTGCGATTGTTGTCAAGAGTCTGGCTCAAGGTGATTGTTGTATTGACAGAAGAGGTTACTAGTTAAAAATTATAACAACATAATAACAATTATAGTATAATAATATATTGTTCACAATTATACATGGATTACTTAAAAGTCTATAAGGACTAAATCTATAAGAATGTAATTCAACAGACAAATTTCTGATCCAGTTATCTGCTACGTTAATAAACGAAAATGACAGATGTTATTTTTTTCCAGCACTCCTAATTGTAACTGGCTGATGTCTATACATAGGAGATATTTAAGAAAAAATGTATGAGGGGTTTTGATATAAGAGCAATAGGTGCCGAGAATTTTTGTTTGTTTATTTTTCAATATGGCTGCACGCGCATCACATAAAAACTACTGCACGAAACTGGACGTGGTTTCTACAGTTGTATTGCTGGAGGTCTAACTTAAAACTTAAAATCAAGTGCAATAATACGCCACCTATACCCGAGTCATTTCTAGTAAACTTCCTTACAATAATCAAGTAATAACCCCACGCTGGTAACTGAATTTAACGTGGTGGAGCCGCGGCCAAACGCTAGTACCTATTATTATCACCATAAATTAATGGATAGGATAAGAAAGTAGGTACACATATTTGTAGCTGTAATCTACTTAGTGGTTTTTAAGATACAAGAAAAAAATATCTGATACCTTAAATATACTGACAGATATAGATTTATCTTAATACCTAAAGTATCTACAAATAAAGTTAAAGAAAAGGAAATATAACCAGCATCTGGTAAGTTCGGAGAGTCATCTCATCTTCTCGCAGCATCCCTACAACACACGTATTCGATAGACAACGGTAAAGAATGGTCTCTAGATGAGACGGCAACTAATCCGATGAAAAATATCATCAATCCAGTCGTCGGACGAAACGCTATACGCAATTTAGGGTTGAACTGTTTTTCAACACTGCAAATTGGGTTTTGTTTCTTTTGAATTTCTGGTTGTCAGTACTTAAATACTTAAGAGTTTAGTAGAAAAACTAAAGTAATTGAAAATAGCTGGTATGAGGAGCTAGTGGCGCAGTCACATTCGTGCGTCAGAACCGATATGCTAAGTCATGTAACGTTGGGGATGCTAAATGAGGACCTGTGAACGATGGTCTCCTGGATTCATCATATGCAGTGGCCGTGAAGCCTAGTCAGATACCTTATGGACGGCTTGAAGTTGTACATAAACTGTCTTTTTTTATATTTTGCAATTAGATACTTTTTTTATGTTGTGCTTGTGCTTTATATGATATGATAGGGAGGGCATTTTCCAATATTTTAATTGGACGCTGTAAGAGAAAAGGAGAAAAGAAATGCCCTTGATGAGTTTCTTGCCGGTTTTTCTCAGTACAAGGTCTTCCGCCCTATAGACTTACGAACCGATAGCGTAGTGACATTCATAAGTGCTCAATTATTGTAGCCTAAATTGAATAAATGATATTGATTGATTGCAGTTGGCGAAACCACTAAAACTCTTGGAGATGGTGTGTAATGTGGAACCATTAAAACCAATGCTGTTGTAGATGGTATGTGTGTGGTGCGGAATAGTACGACCGCAGTGAATAGCGATGAGATTTTTTTTAAAGCTGTGAACGAATAGGTGACAAAAATATCTTAAGAATTTTTGTTTGTTTTTTTGTTTATATGTCTGTACTCGCATCACACACTACTGCACGAAACTGGACGCGGTTTCTACAGTTGTATTGCTGAAGGCCTAACTCAGAATCAAGTTTTATTTTGAAGCACCACTATACCCGAGTCATACCTAATAAAATTCCTTACAATAATCAAGCAATAATCCCACGCCGGTAACTGAATTTAGCGGAAAACGCTGGTATAGTATAGTATAGAATCGTTGATTAATATTGCAAATAAAAGAGCGGAATATACGATAAAAAATATTCCTATAAATACAGGTTAAGGAATTTCTTTTTCGTTTAGAATACTCTGCAGAAATATCTCAAAATTCGTTTGTATTCTTCCTCTCGTACCATAGAGCTAAAATGAATGAAAATGATTCATTAAGTACCTAATTGTTGCATTATGTGTTGCGTAATACCTACTGTATTACAATTTTCAACCAGTGTGTCCATTTCTAATAAAAAAATGTAACTAAAATATAATTTATAGCTATAATATAAAATAAAGTTCATACTGTCTGTCTACACTATTTCCTTCGTAAATACTGAATGGATTTAATTTGGATTTTTTCAATACAAATAGGTATTCTTTAAGTTTAATAGTGAAATAACATTCACCGGACTTTTTAGCCTTTAAATTTAAGCTAAAATCTTTTTGAAACTGTAATCAAATCTATCAAGATTTTTTCACGTTACCCTAAAACTAAGCTCACTATAATATATTGCCACGAATATATACGTTAACATACAAACAAATGGACCCTTAAATTAACCCTCACAAAAATGTGACATCAAGAAAAACTCGGCACGGTCTAAGCGACCCACAAAAATCAGCGGCGATGACTTGCGAAAGCTATTCGGGTTGCGTTTCTAATCCCAAACCCTTCCTCGCAATATGATTTGCGTCAGTGGAGATGCGTTCTGAACAGATCACGGGGCGGTAACCGAGTGGAAAAAGTACTTCTCATCTACTATGTTACTACACTTTGGAAGTCAAGAAGGATTCATGTCTTTTTTATACAAAAAATAAATAAAAAACGGCATAATAACCTTCGCTTTGTCTTTGCTTACAGACAAAGTTATATATCGGTCAATTAATTATTTAATATAGTTAATATATGTACACTTGTATATATGAGCTAGTGAGCTAAGCTGCTCATTACAAACGAGCTCGTGGGTTGCGGCCCAACTCGATGGCGAAGGATTAATTCAGCCGATTATGTATTGAGCAGAGCTCGCGAGTGTCATACGTGACTGTTTTCAACACATGAAGGGCAGAAAATACTTATAATAGTGTTAAAATGTTGTAAAACAATGTCATTTAATGGAATCAAATAGTTTTAGTAAATTAAAAAGCACTTGTGCGGTGATTGTCAGAAATGCGTAATGGACGCTATTAAGATACTGAAAACGGTGCAGTAAAAGCGTGATTATAAGCAAATATGTTAAAAAATCCGTTAGTTATTGTACATCATATAAACTTTTAAATTGAATATTTGATAGACGGCTTTATCCTCATATTAGTCTATTTTAGTCCACTGTTGGACACAGGCCGCCTCCATAGGACTGATGATTACTCCTGGTCCTTTGCCTTCCTACTTTTAAGGTCATCGTTCCATTTTAAAAAAAAATGAAGTTTCCACACTTTGATTTCCTGTAGGCGTCCTTCTTTCCAGGATATGTCTGCTTCATCAGTCCTCCGACAGACGTAGCCAGACCACTGCCACTTCAGCTTGTGGTAACTTGTTGGTGACTTTTGTGTAGGTCAAAAACTATGTTACACACAATTGGCTATCTATAAAAGGAGATAAGTGGTTAGGTTTTTTAAAGCGGAATTAATAAGTGTCAATATACTACAGTGACCGCTTAATATTAGGCGGTTCGTAGGCTTGTTTGCCACCTTGGTGGTATAAAACACCTTCCAACTTGCTGTAGTGAATCCACTATTTCGATGCCCCATCTTTGCCCTATTTCCAAAAACTATGAATGATGGCAAGGATGTGGGCAAACAAGAGCCACAACTGTATCACTTATGTGATAGTTTCAAATCGATAGCATTTGTAATCGCTCAGAAAAACAGTCGTAACATACAAACAGATGGAAAGACACGTACGTCACAGATGGCTGTGGTAATACAGTAGTACCTAAGTCTGACCATAAGACTTTTTTTTAACATTTGCTTACGGAACTCTTAAGACGGATTCAGATAAGAATATTTATATGAATATAATTAAAAAAAAAAAATAAAGCAAGTAGACTTTTTCCTGTCTTAGACAGCAAATGTTATAAGTAAGAAATAAGGATATTAATTTACGCTTAGGAAAGAGTGTAATGTTTTGTAACTTATACACCTAATAAAGTGTTTTCTTTTCTGTTTATTGTTCTCAGAATTCAAAGCCAAATGTTTTAATTACTCTTTAATTGTTTATTTGTAGGTAAAATTTGTAATTTTGGAAGGCGTCGAACCACAAGGTAGGTAATGTTATCATTCCATTAATTACATCGGCCACCCCCTGCTTTTTAAAAGTAAATTAATCCGATTAAGGGGAGAATCGAAGAACCCGCTCTGTCCGAGTTTATTCAGGCAACTTTCTTTCGTATAATTATTTTTTGTAATTAAATCCATCAACACGATTTTTTCGTAATGATTCCCCCCTGAAAGGTGGGTGGAAGTGACGGGGAAGAAGTGTTTATTTTTTTCCTTGAATTTTCTTGTTTCGTAATAAAGATGCAATGAACGTTGGTCTTAGTATGGATAATTAAGACATTTTTTTTATTGTATGTAATTAGGCTAATGCTTATTACTTTAATCATTAACTTTTGACATGTCTAGCAAAAAGCGGAAATATATAAGTGGTTGAACTTTTAAATCACTCCAGGTTTTTTAAAAATTAACACAACAAAAACATGCATTTTTTACACTTAATTAACTATTATTTTTCTTTTTTGTTTTATTTAACACAACTGCACTTAACAAAAAGGCTGGTAATATTTTTATGTACATGTTTTATAACCGATTTTGAAAAAAACGCAAGTCGCTGTATACTAAATATCAATAAAAATAAAATAACCAGTCGAGTGGGATATGAAATGAATATTTAATTATAAAATAAGAAAATAAATAAGTAAATTAAAATAATCATTAAGCGTGACTATTTAAAAATGGAACTGAATACTGAAAACGGTTCTTAAAAACATTGGTCTAGGCTTGATTATAGCAATCCAGTTGTATTTTAAATCTGAAGTAATATACATGAATATTGATAGATATAGTGCGACAAACTGTTCTGACCTGGTGACCAAACATCAAAACTACAGTTACCATAATAAAACGCTGTGTGAACTTATGCGACACTAGCGACATACACCGGGTCAGAAAAGTTTGTTGCACTGTACAAAAATGTTTAAACAAAATATGGCATCCATGTCCGTAATGCTAAAAAAACCGTAAGGAAAATAATATATTACACTTTGTTAACTTTTTTTTAGTTTTAAGTAGCCATTTTTTTATTTTTTACATCGTCTTTTAATACTTATAAGCGTTTAATACTTTAGAATCCAAATAACGAATGATGATGACATGATTCTTTACTTAAAATAAAAGTTATTATGAATTATCGTGTTTTATATGACAGCGATACTTTAAAATAAGATTTCTTTTTTAAATTAAAGTACAGTATACGGGTATTCATATATATTTAAACTGTGGCGGTCTAACTGTTCTAAGCGCTAAAATCAATATCTATTTCTGGACGTACTAAACTTTTCCTGTGTTATCGAAAAGATTGAAACCAACATGAGTGACGACTCATCTAGCAGTGATACAGAGTAAAATTTAACTCCACCGCATATAAAATATAAAAACTACCTGCAACCTTCTACCTGAAAAACCATATATATATACTTCGAGCTCTGTAATCTGTGCGATAACCTCACAAAATTGGCAACACTTTCGAAAGAAATAAAGTTAATCTGTGGTATCTTTTCTCATATACAATATACAAGAGTGTAGATAATAAGTACCTTGTGTATGAAACTGCATATAACAAGACAAGGTGGTTCGGTTTTTAAACTCACTCTCGGGTTGAACAGTTTCATATAATTACTGCTATCATTAAACAGTGTTTCTTTTAAATTGTGATGGTATTTTAGAATAAAAAAAAAATACTAATATATTATGATTTTATTAAACCTGTTTGGGCCTCGACAGTTCGAGAGATTATTTACTAGAATTACCTATTGGGAATATACTATTGGTTATCTAATTACATATCACATTAGCACTATATCGTTTTTTTCCTTTAATTTTTTCTGATGAATTGTCGTTTTTCGTCAAGGCCCTTTTATTTAAAGTGAGTCTAAACATTAAAATGGCCTTCATTTTTATACATATTTGTCGAAAAGTATCTTTTAATTAAACACGATGTATTAATGTTTTGGTCAATAAATAAATAATAACCTTTACACTGAAAACGTCTATAACAATGAATTATTCTTAACTTAGTACTTTTAACATTATAAATAAGTATTCATGGAACTAAAAAACATTGCATATGCAGTCATGTTGAAATTAAAGTAAAAAAATTAAACCTATTCAAAGACCTTATAAAATGGTTATCTAACTTGTAATAAAATTAGTGCGTCATTTGATTGAAAATTAAAAATTAATTGTTTTTTTAAACCATTTCATCATGCTTATATTATTATATTTAATTTATATGGTATAAAACTTTACTTACGCATCTTATCATTATATTTTTTTCATTCATAATATAGCTGATGACGTCATCCGGGACGATCATGTGACCTAGCTGTCATGGGAAGAGAATACCATGTTTACTTCAGTCATGGTAACCACCGAGCCTAGGCCACACGCGTACCATAATGTTACATATGAGGCTGTGTCGGTTGAAATAAATACACCATTCTACCGCTGCTTTCTCTGTCTGCGTACGTAAATGTTAATCTTCGTTAATCTTTATAATCGCTCACCTCACCTTACTTGGTGACACTGGTGTCAGAAGATTTCTGCCACCATATGAATAAAAATAACACATTCATAATATTTTTTTTTTATTTATTCCATGTCGAAGAGTCTATGACTAAACATAATATATGGTAAAAAAAACTTTTAAAATCAGAGACAAGATTTTGCATAGGTACCATAAACTAAAATCAATAAAAAAAAATCGAAATTCGAATCTTTACGACTGGCCAGAAGTGCTAAACTTTTCATATGCCGTATGTAGTGTATGTTAGGTACACACAAGGATTATCCATGTTATTCACATGTCAAAACTCCTCGGTCCATACCACCCTACGCCTCCAACGCAGTGTTAATGATATCTCGCTTTTAAAGGGCACACCATTTACTTATTTCTATGAAAATTAATTGAAATGAGTTTTAACGATGAAAAGAAGGTTATACAAAAGAAAATGTTGGCCGCTAGGTGTCGCTTCGAGATAACTTGTTCATCTTTAATTAATTATTTTGTGGCAAAGTAGATATTTGTTCGCTTTGAAATTCTCAACTTCCATTCACAATTTAGATTAAGAAGCTATATAAATTATTTTCAAGAAACTTTTATTAATCTTCTTAAGTTAATTTAAGAATACGATTGCGTTTTGATTTAATTTCTTAAATAATAACTACGTGCACGCATATAATAATTTATTTATTACTTTAAATAAAACAAACGAATGAAATTTAGATAATTATCTATATTATTAGCTATGTTTTTTTGCTGCAAATGTTTACTATTATTTCTTGGGTATAATTTACATAACTTTATACCATATTATATTAATATTAACTCTATATTAATTTAAACTTTTTTTGTTTAACCTCACTTTAGATATTGTCAACCCTATTTCTTATAGGTACTAGATAATATATAGACAAATCCGTAGAAAAAAGAAAACACATTAAAAGGGTCTTACTTAAATTAATGTCTTGCTACATATACTTTTTACCGATGGTATACTTGAATTTATTCCAAAATAATAGAAGATAGCCTATTGTCGTTATTCAAGCTCAAACCAAACGTAACAAAACTTTACATACAAACTACCGACCTATTCCCCTCCCCCCAAAGAACAAACCTAGGACCTTCGTCACGCACAGCAGACAGACAATTCTACTGCGCTATATTTATCGTCTAAATATAAAACTAATACGAAACTGCTAAGGCAAAATTAGGAACGATATAGTCCTTGGAGACTTACATATAGGTAAATTACAATTCCCACGCAGAATTCGACATTAATTACGCAACGTATTCGATAAACCTACTATAGGCCTTCGGGTCACATGTGGGCCAGAGAGGCAAAGAAGTGGGCCGTGGGCCACTTGTAATATTGGCAGAAGGATAGCAGATTGATGATTCCTCCTCCTACCACCCCCTGTGTTTTCAATCTCCCCTAGTGGCCGATCCCGCGGGAATTCTCTATCGCTGTATATTGGACCTGTTTTGTTTCCTACTTGCGAATTTGGTCTCGAATGAGTACATCAATCATAGTAGAGAAGAAACATATGATTTATGTACCAATCTTTACGTTTATTGTTAGAAACGACTTTTCACAGCCCTGCCTTTTTAATTTTTTTTGTAGTTAGTAGTTGTAATTGTAAACACTAATAGCATTTAAATAACTTTATCTCTTATGGCTATTAATTTTTTTAATATACAATGAAACATCGACTGTGAGGATATTTTTAAGTTCTATTGTATCATTTGAGTATTTTGAATGGCCAGTGAAGTGTCTCCTTGCAAACAAGGTTCAAATTAAAAAAAGGATCAAAATTTAGGATCAAAACCTAATTCTTTATAAAAACGCTGATGATTTTAGGGCACTCGGGTTGATACATAACTATTTTGGTTCCAGATGGCGTTGTGGGATTTGTCCAAAATGTTATTAAAATTTATTTGGATGGATGTACTCATATCTAACTCTACCTCGACAGTAAATTGATTTAATATGTCTAAAATAAATACAGCTATTCTTATATTAAGCAAAATAGAGAATTCTTTAGAGAAATGCATTTTCCCTAATAGCCTTTTTTCGTTCGCTCTATGATATTTCACGTTGTTTTATTGCTTTCCCTGTGGGGAGAATTGAGGTGTAATGGTATGCTACTTCCGGTTTCTTTTTATAGGAAACTTTGTGTAGGGAAGTGTGAAATTATGATTTTGTTTCTTATTATTGTACCGTAGGGTAATAAAGATATACTACCAATGTTTGTTTGGAAAACATTTTTGTGCAAGTAACTTTGATTTCCTCGTTGTATATATTATTACTGTTTTTAATATTAATATCCCATTTATTTTATGTATTCTTTTTATTTATTAATACTTCTGAGGTGGCTGACAAGCTTGAGGTCCACCTGATGGTAGGCGGTTACCGAAGCCTATGGAAGTTTGCAATAACTAGAGCAGCACTTGCATGTCGCCAACCCTTCAGAAAACTAATAACTTCTTTCTTGAAAAACTTTATACTGCAGTCCATAGAGAAAACCTTGGCAGGTTTTCACGGTTTTAATAACCAGAAGGGGTAACCAGTGGCTGCATACACATCCACATCATGATAGGAGCGACATACTCCGTTCAGTCAAGAAAAAATCCTCCATTAAGTATAAGGAAACCTCTTTTCACCATCCTGCGTGATAGATAGCAGATCGCTATGTATCTAAAATAAGATGGCTTATATATATCCCATAAGTCGTTATTTAACCATTTTTACAGTATTAAGAGGTAAACTGGAAGACTGGGGACATAACAATACATAGGTATACCCATACCCACTTTGCCATTTCTAGATGAACTAAGTTTAACCATAATCCTAAACTAAGCATTAAGAAAAAATATCGGCCATGCGCGAGTCGGACTCCCGCACGAAGGGTTCCGTACCATTATCTATAAAACCGGCAAAAAAATTACGTTTCTTGTATGGGAGCCCCCTTAAATATTTATTTTATTCTGTTTTTTAGTATTTGTTGTAATAGCAGCAACAGAAAAACGGACGAACAGCGGAGTCTTAGTAACAGGGTTCGGCTTACTACCCTTTGGGTACGGAACCCTAAAAAATATCGCACAAAATAATTAATTACAAATATTATATAGTCTTCAACATAGGTATCAACTTCATAAAAATATATTATTTTGATTTCTTATAAGAACTTATTCTGTAGCAGATAAACGAGTTCGAGTATGTGTTGGAGATGAGATCCGTTGAGGAAGTTTCAGCCAGGCCAGGGGTCAGCTTGAGGCCGATACATTTCGGCAAACGCCTCCGCGCCTACACGACACCCAATTTTACCACAGTCCCTAAATATAACGGTAAAACAAATGAAGTACAGTACCTCTACGGTGGCCACGATATAAGTTCTGATATTTTTATGTTTTTATGCAATGTTTGAAAAGTTTTAGTTTTTACTAACTGTAAGTTATACGTGTTATTACAGAATTATGTCGTTTAATAAAAACAGCTAAATTATTACTTTAAACACACTTGGTCATACTTTACTGCTTTTAAGTTCGTTACTTATATCTACAAAATCGCATTATAGTTGGGAATGTTATATTTTTAAAATTTCAGCAGAAAACAGGCTGTCTGCGTTTACTTCAGTGAAAGTGTATGTTTACATGCAAAAGTGCCATTTTTTACAAATAAATTTATTTTGATAATTAATAAAATTTATTTATGTATAATATTTTTCTAAACAAAATGATTTATGTTGTAATTTTTTTTTTTTGCGTGTAAGTGTGTTGAAAAATGTCGCAAGCTATGTTAATTATACACTTGTCCCTATAACACCCTGGCTTGGCTGGTTGTGCTGAAATTCTGCTCTGTGTTTAATAATTTAGTTGATTAAGAATAGATTAGAAATATTACTATATTCCTACTATTATTGGAGTTGCTACCAAGGTACCTTAGCCATGTCAACGAAACAAGCTAATATTTCTTCACCTCACAGATTTTTTAAGAAAATTGTGTTTTTCTTTTATGTACGAATAATCATGTGAACAAATGTAATGAGAAAAAAAATTGAAAATACCATTGGAGAATGTTTCACGTGTACAATAGTCAAGTTTTCAAACGATAGTAAGAAAATTACTATGTGTACAAAAGTAGGTTTTTTTAAAGGTTGATTGGAATACTGACTTCTTTGTTATACTGTTTATCAGCACACTGTGGCTATAACTTTTACAATACCCACACAAATGCCACTTAGATATTGCTCGATACTTTGTGAGCCCATTAATTTATTTTATAGTTCCAATGTCTAAGCATATATTCGTACTGCTATTTTTAGATTTTATTTAATAATCACATACACAAAATGATGAATGAATATATATTTATAGATTTACTTATACATCTTGAATTATTTCGTTATTGTATGAAGCGTATTTTATGAATTAATTTAATGTTGAAATTATAAAAATAATTATACGTTCGTGTTAGTGCCTATGGATGTTTTTTTATTAATTTTAGAATATAACTGTGATTTTTCTGTTTAAAATAACAAGCGCGCTGTATTGTTTTATCCATTTTTGAAAATTCCTATGCATTTTGTCTGCATTGGTCACACGAGAAAAAAACATATTTTTTTTTAAGTTATCAAAACAATTTATACTAAAGTGTACGACATAATGCAACCATAGACATGGAGACGGTCAGCACACTCTCCAGCCAGATGTGATAAAAAAGGTTGCAAAGGTATGACAGAGACAAAGCGAAACTGTGGTGTCCCTAGTATCTTTCTAACTTGTTATTTCTAACAAATAAAAACAATTCGAAATTCAATTCTTATTATAATTTTAATAAACATCAACAAAATGGCTGACGGTGATACAAAGGGAAAAGAGACCCCAGTTTCACTTTGTCTCTTCCTAAAGTGTGGCCAATATTTTAAGATTATTGCGCAGTCCATAGGACATACTACAGACCAGTCTATGAATTTAACGTAGGTCCTTGGTCAAGTTCACAGCTACAAAAACCCCATTCACTGAGGTATCAAAATTCCAGAACACATCTGTTACCAAGATATTTGGGATCCATAGTGTTGACATCTCAAGCCCTGTTCAGTTCCCAGATCATTTGGAAAAAAGGTCTAGCTGTCGTCTGAAGAACTTAGGTCGGACACACGCGGGTAATGCCCCTGATGTTGCAAGCGTACCATCAGGCGAACCGTTAGCTTGCTTGCCACCTTAGTGGTATAATAAAAATATAGAAAACTTTCTCGATGTTATGCATAAATTACTGAATTGAGAAACATTTACTGGAAACGTGCTTAGCCTGCAAAGGTTCAGTACAAAGTAATTAAAGTATTGTAAATTACTTCGAACTCAGTTTCTCGACTTGGATATTGGGGTGTGGTATTTTTGCTTCGATGAATGTTTTAAAATGGCTCTGACCTTAAAATACAAGTATCTATCCCTACTTTATTTAAGTGTACGTTTACGTATTGCCAAACTTAATTATTACACCTGCAATTATTGCCCTACCCAAATATGCAGCTTTCTGCACGTTTTTTAAATGAACTCTTCTGTCTTGTTGCAAGTTTCAAACTTTTTTTTTTTACAAAATAAATACTGACTTTTTTTGTCAAAACATCGCTTTATTGTTTGCAAGCATCATTTTTTGCTTATTTTTAACATACTGTCTGCAAGCATCGTTTTTGTCGCTTTAGTTCCAACTTACTGTCTGCAAACATTTTTTTTGTCGCTTTAGTTCTAAAATACTGTCTGCAAAGACTTGCAAACCCATAAGCAATAGAAAAACAAGTAATTTATAGGTTTTAAGAGTATTTTATCTATGTGAAAATCTTATTAAATGTCTTATAAAAAACTATTCTAAATATATAATACATTTGTTTTCGATAAACTGTTAGTAACTAAATTTAATAACATTTTATTTTGAACTAGTCTGTGAGGCACTTTTGACATCTGAGACGTCATTCGAGTGTTGTACTATGCGGAATATGTATATGGAAAATTTAAATAATTGTACGTGGGACACTCAGAAAGTGTTGAAAAACTAAAAAACTAACTTCTATGGATAAAATATTTTAATAACATCTTTTCAAAGAACCCTCCACCAGCCTATATACAAAGTTTCATGCGTCTGAACCAATTTTCAAAACATTTTTTCCAGTTCGCCGCAGACACCTTTTTCACGGCCTTCTCGAACGCTGCTAGCGCGTCTTCCGGCGATGAAAACTGTATCCCTTTCAGCTGATTTTTTATTTTATTGAATAAAAAGAAGTCATACGATGCCAGTTAAGGACTTTAAGGACCAAGACGTGACGGTGTGGAGTACAGGAAGTCCCTCGTTTTGAGCGCTGAGTACGCGGGCGCGTTGTCATGGTGAGGCAGTAGCCCGCGGAGCTCGGCTTTCGGTCCCTCTTTGCTCAGTGCAGACAAAACTTCTGGCAGGCATTTTGTGGTATATCATTCGGCGTTGATGATTTGGTCTCCTACTGGAATTAAAACCAGATACCCCGTCGAAATGAAGAAACTATAGCGTTCAAAATTTTCCTTGCGCTTCTCGATCGCTTCACTTTTGTAGGCGTTGGTTCGTTTTGAAACAGCTTAACAGTCGACTGACGCGTTTATGGGTCGTATTGATAAATCCAGGATTCGTAACCTGTCCCAATGTCGTAAACGCGCCGAGACGAGCCTTCAAATTATTAAAATCATATCACGGCATCACTCCACACGGGCCAGCTTCTGAACTTCGGTGAGGTTGTGCGGCACCCAGCGCGAAACTATCCTCCTCACACCAAGGTGTGCAGAGTCATGTGAACGCTTCTCGAACTAATCCGTAGTCTATGCTGAATCTCTTCGTATGTAATTCGCCTGTTTTCTTGAATTAATTGTTTTACTGCCAGCACACTTTCTTCCGTGACAGCCGTCGTAGGACGACCACTCCTCTGTTTATCGCCCAAAGTAAGGCGACCACGCGTGAACTCGCTATGCCAACGGTAGATGGTTTTATTTTGAAGGTCCTTCATTCGTAAAAGCCATTTGAAGTCGATCAAATGACTCTTCAGGTTTTAGGCCACAATTAAAATCGTAGAAAATCATCGCGCGATAATGTTCTGGATGCAGATCCATTTTTGAATTAGACACGATAATTTAATTTGCTTCTCAAAAAAATGTGAAGGGAAATTTGAACAATGGTGTTTTTACTTTTAAATAACCAAATTTTTCAAAATAATTACAAAAAAAATTTTTTTTCGAAAAACTTTCTGCGTGGCGTGGTATTAGAGTGCGTGCGTTTTGGTATAAAAAGTTTTAACATTTAATACTTTTCATACTATTGATATAATGCTATTTTTGCCACCGATATCTTTCGGTCGTTTATAATTTCTTCCTAAATAGTTACTTTTTAGTTTTCTGTGGATCAAATCAAATTGGAGGATTTAAATATTGCACTAGCCTAAATGTATATACTTATGTATGTTTGTCCACGTATTTCTCAGAAACTAGCGATTAGATTTATATTTTTTTTTCTATTTCTTTACGTAATTTTGGGAACAGTGCAATAATTGCATGATCAACAATTTTTGTCTAATCTATTTGTATTATAAAACTAACCGTTTAATCCAAAAAAAACCATTTTGTACATATGGGATCGATGGGGACTTTTTACATTTTCTTTATAATGATATCCCTAACGTTCATGCAAAAATTAAGCTTCTTGGGAATTTACGTAAGGGTAACCCACCCCTATTTGCCATAAAATGTCTTTCATCGCATGCGCTGCGGAAACTATTGATAATAGAACAAAAAAAATGTTCAAAAATATTAAAGAACATATCAATGTCTATAAAAAACTTCGCGATACCATATGTCCAACTATTGTAGTTGTGTGACTATAACCACTTTTTTACATTTAAAAAGTTAAATGCCGACCAAAATCAGACCATGTTATGCATATCTTTATACTACTTCTTATCCAAATAAATCATTTCTTATTCAAGACTGTTTCAATACCGGTAGATTACTTTTTGAATTATTAAAATCGGACATTCCATTCAAAAGATATTACGAATTTAAAAATAACAATATAAACAAAACACTAATTCGTAGTCAAATAAGAATACCTTATAGATTTATTTGCCTTTATAGTCCGATTGCGTTGTCACCCTTCTTAATTTTATTGATACACGTTTTAGTTATACAGCTGGTTTAAAACACACGGGTTGAAAGGTGACAAAATACATAAAAAATACATGAAAATATCATCATCATCATCATAAATAATAGTAATATTATTTAATTTAATAATTTAATTATTATCCCAAAAAAAGCGCTTTCTTGGTGTTCTGATCCGTTTAAAAATCCACAGATTACTTATTATTATAAGGTAGGGTGAATGACCCATATATCAGCCCCCTTACTTTTTTTTCAACTTTAAATGGTTACTAGGTTCTAATAATAAACAATAACCTAAGATTGAAAGAATCCTAACGAAGGGATAGGCACGTTAATTGGAAGATTAAGTGGGAAACATATATTATTTTAAAAAATAGACCATAGTTGAAGATTGGGCATGTTACTTCTTTTTTATTACAGAAAAAAGCACGCCCGGCTGCTATTTGGGGAAAGGCTGGTCATAGTAGCATTCACGCTACTAATTGTTACTAGCGCCAAATGAGTATGTAAAAGAACGCTAGTGGTATAATAATAAAGCATTGTCAACACGATCCGCTAGGGTTTTTTTAATAACTAATTTGGCGCCACTTCGATTGGTACCTAATTAGTAATCTGTGCATTTTTAACGAGATTTAAGTAACTCTTTGACAACCAACTGCTGTGTATTGTTTCCGAAGTATCCTTTTTCGATAAACAAGGAATATTGATTGAACTTCCACCAACACACAAGGTATAATTTTAATCTGACATCGTGATCTATTCCATTATGCCCACATGTGTATGTGTGGGTGTCTACATAAGTCCTTTATATCTATGTGTTATAAGCTCGTTAATCATAATTTCGGATGTTTGTTCGTGTGTATGTATGTTGGTTCATATTATTATGTTTTGGGGATAAGAAATTAGTTAGTGGACATTAAACTTAGATGGAGTGTGACTGATATATTTTGATCGTTTTGATGTTATACGTGCTCGTTTTGCTGTAATGTCAACACTTGTGCTGTCACCTTAATTGTAGGGCTGGAAATAATTGTATTACAGCAGTGTTAAAAGGTCTGAAAATTAAGTTTATACATGCTGGAAATTTGAGACAGGTCAGCAATGGTAGTTACCTCAACAAAAGTATCTACAGGTGTATAAAGTAAATTAACTCGCACCAAACGGTTTTACATCGTTGGGGTGAAGCTGTGTGGTGGGGGAGCGGGTGTCGTTCACCAAACAGCTCGCAACTGGTGGAGCCTAATCGTGGTTAGAGACGCACTCGCCTCGCGTTTGCGGTGGCGCGGCGGCAGTCGTGCGCACAGCCTTTGCGTTAAAAAATTGTGACCGAGGCTTATATTGAAGTAAACCTACTTACTGGCGCGCCACAGCGCCGCGCTCTACGTACTTGTCCTCAACGATTATAGCTACAGAAACACGGTCATAGAAGAGTTTTTATGTTTTTTTTTTAAATATTGTAATCAGCATTTATAGCAATAATACAGTCAGTAAAATAAAAGGGAAATATTAAAAACTAATTGAAATCGCGTAAATATTAATTAAGGTATAAATTGTTCCCCGAAGTTTTCACCGTCTGGAACCGATCGTGGTCACGTGATCGTGTTGTCATTGAAATATATAAATAGGCTGCCTTAAATTAGATTCTCTCTATGACCTACTTATTTATAACTAGATACAGAACATTTTTTTGTAATTAGTAGGTAAGGAATTTGCACATAAGCGTGCAATATTTTTTATTTTGGTTTGGGTATTTTAAAAATATTTACATTTGCGATAGAGTCCACAGTCAACAAACTTTTCTAACCTTCTGACCTTGGGTATTTGGTCGCTAGTGTCGTTGTAAGTTCATACTTTTTGAATATGGCGACTGTAGTTTTAATTTTCGACCACGGGGTCAGAAAAAAACGTGGCACTGTGTTCATTTTCAACTTCTCGGCGTTATAGTAAAATAAGCTGCTTCACATGTCAGCTATGTTGAATTTTAGTAAATATACATATAAATCTTTTTATGTTTTAGCCGTTTTGCTTCAAAGTTTATGGCAAACTAAATTAAACGTCTTTAAGGATCAACTCACGTTGAGCGAAGCATACGAAACTTAGGAAGAAACATTAAGGGCTCGCACGTCGTAGGGACTGACCCGTCATGAAATTTAAATCTAGATCAATAACCACGCTTATATCATTGTCTTCATTAGAGATAATTGGGTTGCTCCCTTCGGCCGCAACTTTGTTTGTTTAGCGATAGCTAAGACGAATTACTTGCTATATACGTCCTCGTATGTATACCTACTTTATACCAAATTCGCCTTAAAATATATATTTGTACCAGAGCCGTAGGTATATTGTGGCATTTTGAATGGAATTGTCATGTCTGCAATTTTTTTTTGCATACTGAACAAAGGAAAACACATAGTAGAAAGTTCGGTCTGTTGCAGATCAAAGATTAAAATCTTATTTTTTAATTACAAATTAAAGGCAGTTTATTTAGTTACCGTACAAAAAAAAGGGGGGTTTTGTTTTATATGCATCAAAATTTATAAGCATTCTTTCTAAAATATGTAATACCTGAACATGTTCACAATAAATTAATTTTTTAATACCTTCACTTGCTTATAACATGGCTCTATTGTACCGGTTGTACGCTCATAATGCATTTAATTATTAACTACGCGTGCTTTTTACTTTATCATAACTGCATTCGTGCGTAATGTTAATTTGTTTTTCTAAATTTTAACAATCTCCCAATACGTATGAAAAAAAAAAGAAAACAAACAGATAATTGTGTAAACATAATGTGTTTATAGTATTTTATATTCGTATGAGGCTGGCAAAGTGTCCGTGTGTTCCATTCATATCAGCCAGCGTTAAAAAAATGGCTGCGAGAAATGGACAGAACAGAATAGATAGAACACAGATCACCTTACAGGCAGGATTTTATTTCTCTTTTTGTACTACAGAACCTCAAAAATATATCAGCCGTTTCTAATCGAGTACTCTGTCATATAAAATGTGCCACAAAGTACACAAACGCACATAATTCCTTCAGGTATGTTCAGCGAGAGAACATTTTCGTAAGAAGTGTTTACGTGAGGAGGGTAAACACGATTTTCTGAAATTACCTCTGTACATACATTATATGTTATTTAAGGATCTGGGTAGTGCTGTTACGAAAGCCTAAGCGGTAATTAGAAATTCCTTTTATGTAAGATAGGCCAAAGTATTTCTCAAATTTTTGGAAAATTTCTATTTCGTCCTAAGACAATATACATTATTTATAACAATCTGATGTCTTTCAACAAGATTTTTCTTTCATTTTGTATATTACTGAGCTTCTCTGAATTCTAATGTTAAATAAGCTTTCACTAGTTGGGAAAAGTGTGCTTTATTACACTGGTTCTGTTGCTCATGATCGGCAAAATTGTATTTAAATAAGGTTACATTATAAAAAGTTATAACAAATTTATCGTGATTTTTAAATTAAAATTGTTTAACATTTGTTAATATGACTTCGATAACATTTTTCCATACAAACTTTAACTTTTTGTTTCACTACTAGTATTACAAAATTTTATTATACCACTTTTACAAAATACTGTACAAACGTGTGAAGATCGATTCCAAAAAAAAAACATAGTCCCTGTGATGCTAAAGGAATTTGCTATTAAGCGCATCTATATATAAGGAGTAGAATATAGCAGATCAAATTGTGAGGTAAAGAGTCAAAGTCAAATATAAGAGTTCGCCAAGGTTTCATTTATTATCCCCGTACTGAACATCGAACTACTTTTAAAATGAACAAGTCTGAGCTACATTTCAGGCCGTTACGTTTTTCGTATCACGGGGTTCTACTTAAAATATTTATTCCCATCGCTCATCGGTCTTCACGAGTTATGTGGCTCATTGCTATTATAGCTTACTTATCCTTTCAGCTATACCGGTCACTCTAATTATTCTACGTTGGTTTGTCCTCAATATCTTCTCACCTAGAGATATTCCAAACATTCCTTCTTGATCAGCCACTTGCGTCTCCCCTGTTGGGGCATGGCCTACGCTTACTGAGATCGATTCCAGCCATAGTCCACACGCAGGCTATAGTGCGGATTGTAGACTTCACATGCGGTTTTTAATGACAAATGCAGGTATTCTCACAATATTTTCCTTTACCGAAAAGCCAGTGGAGTAAATAATCAACGTACCTACATTTACAAGAAAAAGACTCATGAGTCTCCTAGGCCACCGCCGACCGACATACACGCCAAACATTCCTCATTACACATAATAGAACACTCAGCGACTCATATATATGGCCAACATTACCGTATAGCTAGCTATACTAGCTTCCTTAGCATTGCCCGCTTAAGTTGGATTTGTCAGTTTAGGAACCTCTTCCTCCAATTTCGATCTGCCAAACCTTCTTTTGATTAAATGAAAACACAATTAAGAAACAACAAAGAAAGATGAAATTTATTGAACTTACCCGCTTTTTATATTGACTTCACAAAAATTAAGTAAGCCACGCCTTATTTTAAAATCTAAGTACGCACGCATCACCGGGCCATTAACCGTTCTGCTAAAGTATCGAGCTCTCATAAACACCCTTAACTCCCTACATCAAAACAGAGGTTGTCGTAACTCGATTACGCAATATTTGCATACTCCCGAATCGATTTCGAGTCTATCGTTTTCTAATCCCCATTTTCGCGATGCCATTACGATTTTTTGAGCGCCCACCTCTCTCCATATTTTCGTGCATATCTCGCCGATTCGCAGATCCATTATTTTTTATGGCCAAAGGAACGGAGCGCTTTATGTCGTTCTGCCTGCCGAGTGTTAACATCTTGTCGTACTCTGTACAAGGGGTGGCAGACAACATTTTTTTTCAAAATAATTGGGATTCAATTACAGATGATTTTCGTATCATTTAGTTACAGATTGATTTATGCTATATTCTATCCTATCTCCTAGGAAGAAGACTTTATGAACAGCCACCAATCAGAGGTCTGATATTCATGCTAATAATTTTATTTGTCATGACGTTTTCTTCCTATCTTCCTAGCCCAGTAGGTAACAAATAAATATACGTGAGTATTTTTAAATGTTAATGTAAATAAAATATATTAAATTTTGTGGTAAACTTAGATCGTGTCTCGTCTTTTATATAAAATTTTGGTAATAAGGCGTGAATAAGCGAGACGTGCGTGTTTAAAGATCTCAAAATATCATAAAAAAAAACAAACTCAGTGTGATACAGAAAAGTCTTTTGATATAAGAATCGTTTCCTTACCGTGATTACTCGAAAGTTTGTGCTTGGAAAGCAATTGCCGCAACAGTATTATCAGGAATTTCTGTAATTGACACAAAATGTAGGTGATTTCTACACTTCTCCTTTGTATACTCCAAGATATTCTTGAATACAAAAAAGGGATAACAAATATCTATCTTCTTTTTGGGACCGAGATGGTATTCGAAAGCTGGAAATAGCCTACACATTGGATTTCTACGAGGAGCCTTACCTACATAAATGCAATAAAATGTTTTAAACTCTTTTCCGAAAATAACATTCCAGATGGGAATAAAAAAATCTCAGTGCTAAATTTTAGCTTAAATACACATGAAGCCCAAAATAGGGTTTGTATCAGACATACAAACAAATTTCTGAATTTATAATATTAGTATGTATAATATGGCCCCATAAAACTATGCTAATCGTTTTTATCAAATCTTACATACAACAACTCGGGTACTGTCACCCCTAGCAAACGTTGAAGCAACTCCCGACTTACCGTTCCGTTCCACTCAATACACTTTATCGAGAAACGTCACAACGCTGCGTGACACTTATGTAAATATTTAAATACGATCCAGTACAAGCTATGAATATTTTAAATTCTAAATAAACCACTTGGCTTTGTACTGACGAATCGATATACGGACATGTTAAAACCAAAATTTTGAGTTATTACACACATTGTATTTCGCAGCTGGATTTTTTTTAAATGTTTATCTGTACGTAGGTAAAACGATTTGATAAGTGCTAGCCTAGCAAATTGGGGATCAATATTAAAATGACGAGTTATGCTGATTGGATTTTACTCAAGTTGCTTCCGAGGGGTGATGATGAATAATTAAGTGCGATTTAGTTTCTTAAGTGTCAAAGTGATTTTACTTTTCGTTTGCATTTGATAAACGAAAAATTAGTGAAACGGAACGTGAAAATAAATGTCAAATGTGATTTATTTGGCTGCAACTTGCTTAACTATGATAAACATTGTTATGGCTATTAGTATATAAATGTGTGTGTGTTGTGTTTTGATGTGATACTTGTTACCATCACACACGAAATTTATCCTCACACTTTAGAACTGGATGACAGTACTCGAGACGCCTATTACACGGGTCGTGCAAACATCCCTCGTTCCGTTGTGGAGGAAAACCGCGGAGAACTTGTGTCTCAAATCGAGACCACACTGTCCAAGGTCTCTGACTGGGGACGGGTAAACTTGGTCAGATTCAACCCTACAAAGACACAAGTCTGCGCGTTTACCGCTAAGAAAACCTCATTCGCTGTAGTCCCACAATTCCAGAACACTACCCTTTCCATTTCCAAGAGCATTGGCATCCTTGATGTTGACATCTCCAGCAATGTTCAGTTCCGAGATCATTTACAAGATAAGGTGAAGCTGGCGTCCAAAAAACTAGGTTTACTCAACAGAGCGAGGCACTACTTCACGTCAGGTCAGCGATTGTTGCTCTACAAGTCGCAAGTTTGGGCCCATATGGAGTACTGCTGCCATCTCTGGGCAGGTGCACCTGGATACCAGCTTGGACCTTTTGACTCGGTTCAACGACGGGCTGTGAGAATTGTCGACGATCCCAAACTCACTTGCGGTATCGAGCCCTTAAGTCTGAGGAGGACTTTGCCTCTACCTGTGTGTTCTACCGCTTGTACAATGGGATGTGTTCTGAGGAATTGTTCGAAATGATGCCCACGGCTACATTCTACCATCGCACCGCTCGCCATCGACAGGGAATTCATTCTCACACTTTGGAACCGAAATGGTCGCGTACAGTGCGGTTTCAGAGAAACTTCCTCCCGCGAACGCTTGGGTTGTGGAATGAGCTCCCTGCCAAGGTTTTCTCTAAGGACTACAGTATGGGGTTCTTCAAAAAAGAAGTTATTAGATTTCTGAAGGGTCGGCAACGCGCGAGTGATGCCCCTGGTGTTGCAAGCGTCCATAGGCTACGGTGACCGCTTACCATCAGGCGGACCGTAGGCTTGTTTGCCACCTAAAAAAAAAAAATATTCGCAGTTCGTCCAAATCGCATTTCGCCGATAGTCTACTACGCAGTTCGTCCATAATATGTTTTGTCCATTTCGCGATTCGTCATTACGCAGTTAGGCAGAGGGGAAAGTCAGGTAAGAAGGGGAAGTAAGGCCAGTCCTGTAGTATTAATGGTCTGAGACTATTTTAGATCAAATATTTTTAAACGTCAGTTCAATTCTCTGATTAACAAACGTGTAAGCCACGTCGTTTGCAAATATAGTTTCCTAAAAAAATATAATTTGTGAAACATGTCGAAAAATAGTAAGACCTACCTTAAAAGTTGATATAGCCAGAAATAACGAAATCGAATCAATTTAGCAGAATATATTAATTTAAATAAAAACCACGAAGCAAAATGAAATCATGTTTATCATTGTAAATGTTAAGGCTAGGGTATAGGCTAGACCGCGAAAATACGCCGTTTTTGTGCAAATTTTGTGGCTAAACTATAGCATCTAAACCATTGAAAAAAATTTATGTTATGAAACTTGCTTTTGTCTAGTGCATTACTTTACTGAATGATTTTCATTTATTGTATTTAATGCAATAAAAAATCTGGAAGTGACCGTTGTTTCAACACTTGTGCAAATTTTTAAAGCGTGTTTTGCATTTGCTTGTAATGAAAATTGGTAAAATAATTAGAATAGCTTGTTATCGAGTGCATAGACTCTAAGTTGTAGCGAAAAGTCAAAAAATGTGACTACAAAACGGTAATAACGTTAAATTCCATACAAAAAAATTAAAGTTTCAAAGCGTCATTACGGTATAAATTACTTAAGAAGTATATAACATATATATCTCATAGTAATGTATATGGCATTATCTAATGATTTATAGTACATTTACATACACAACGTTAGAATTACAGAAATTAGCTTTCTGGCCAATATCGCCCTCTTCGCCCTAGTCGCCAGCATAGTCGATGCTTCATACAAACGTAGTTTCGTTCTCATTTTTAAACGGCATGCTGGAAGAACATGAAACTGCATACACATATTTTATCCCCATTCTTTACAAGGCAACAGATCATCCAATTGAGCTGAAATTTGGCATGGGGATGGTTAAAGAGACGGTAAAGTACTGTATTTTTAAAGCTATGAGCGTCAAAGTAGGTTTTTTGTGGGAATAGGACCGAGAGCTGATGACTGAGAAAAGAAACACTGGTACCGAGGGCCACCTTTTATGCAACAAAATAATAGGGTAACTTTATATTTGAAAAGAAAAGGTATCTACTTTTTATCGCGATCGAGAGTTCTGCGTGAGTGAAGCCGCAGAGAATAGCTAGTATTTAATAACTTTCCAAAGCAACTCCATGGTACTCAATTCACTTTTCTAAAGTAATTTCAGTTTTTTCTTTAAATTCGGTTAAAACTAATGTCGCGCTCTTTTCGTTTTCGACTCATTGGTATTTTTTTTTTTTCATGTATATGTCATAGTGTCGACCTTCTTTCTTTAGTATTTCGACGAAATAAAACCCTTCGTGTGCGAGTCCGACTCGCATTTGGGCGGTTTTTTGACTTTCATTTGTAGGCAACAGTGTATCTATAGGTTATTTTATTTAAAAGCGATGGTTCAACCAAATACGTGTTTGATCAAATGCGTGTTAGACGAAATATATGTTGGACGAAAAGCGTGTTGGACGAAACGCGAGCTGGACGAAATGAGGATTTATAAACCAATTGGACGAACTGCGTATTGGACCGACGGCTAATAAATCCAAAAAACTAACTAATTTACAAAAAAAAACTATTTATACACACACACACACATATATAGAGAGTTTTAAACAAATAGGTAAAATTGTGTCAGCTACAAGGATGTTAAAAATTGCGGATAAAACAGTAGTATCGATAACAATTGATCATGCAGATTTCCTTGATGAGAGATATCGGCCGGCGACTCCATTCTTCGCAATCTTAGAGTGATCTCTAACAATCGAGTGGCACTCATCTCTCTTTCCGGTTTTCACTCTATTGTTACAGCCCACTCTTGGCTTTCGACTTCGACACTCTATATCGGAGAGTCTTTGTTATATTGACGCTTTGATAAGTGACATTGTTAAGTGGGTGTAAATTCGTTACCGAGCAGATATGCTAAGGACATTGAGTTTTGTTAGATTTTTTGTCTTTTGTGTGAAATAATAGGTGCCTACCTATCAACTCAATTGTAACCAAAACAGAACGTAAGATGTTTTTTTTTATATTATTGTTTTGTTCAATATAGGTCTGAGGAAAAAAAGGTCGGTAGGAAAATTTCGGGGTACGATACCTTTTGCTACCAGAGAGCGCCCTCGTATGCTGAGAATAATGCATACATATAGCAGGGCCAGTCAGCCTCTAACAGTATGGCTTTGAAATAAAATATAATTAAAAAAATTATTTTATTTGAATGACATAACATTTTTTACACCGTCCGTGTAACATGTACCTCCAATTTAGAGGTAATCCACCGAACATTCAGGAAACCTTTTGAGTATAGTCAATTACACAATTGTATGATGTCTGATGGAAGAAAACGTAATGGATTAAGCTGAAGCAGTACTTCTCCACTGAATATCTCAGAAAGTAACGTAAACTGACTTTGTATAATGCTGTCTATTTAAAGTTTGGAATAATTTATTTGTCATAGCCACCCTCTAGTTTACAAGATCAAAAATACAAAAGAGCTCCCATACTCACCTAGTATCATTAGGAAAATCCCACTACCCGATGACTGTTTAAAAAAGAAAAATTTCAGACAACCCTCTCACACAACTACTTAATTTTGTAAGTAATACCTCCATTCGTTTTGTACAAAGAGAAAATTGAAAATATCTATTAGTAGTATTAGTAGAACCCTTAACCACAAAAGTTATATTTTGAGGTTGAACCTCCAAAAAATTCTGTGGTTTGTTATTTTTAGGTGGAGCGTGCGTGAAGAAACGCAGGGAATTGTATAGGTATTTTAAAAACCCACTGCTGCAAGGGGCAGCTACAGAATTCAGGTGAATCTTTAACGTAATAATTTTTTATTTTCTGTGGTTAAAGGCCAAACAATCTTGTGGCTTGTTGAACTTACTTCGTGGAGTAATGTGCGGGGGAAGCTAGGTATTTCACAAAACCACTGCCGCAGGTGGCGACTGGAGGAATATAAAGTGATCTGGGCGGTTTTTCTTTTCGCAGACTGATTACGTATCTCACAACCTCTCATAGCGATTATGAAGTTTAGGATATCTTGTTAACGATTTGCTGCTAAAATATTTTTTTTTGTTGTTTATAGTGTCAACGTATACTTTGATATGTAAATAAATGTCAAGACACGCTTATGAAAAAAGTCTATTTTCTAATACTTGTAGGTATAAAAGTAACTGTTCTGCTATCAGTAGATACACTAATTCATTAGATATTGTATTAGTGTCATGTAGTTACCGTTTTCTTCTGATAATTTCAGTGTACATTAATGAACACTTAGACACATACATACCTACCTACCTACCTACTAAGGAGGACTTCAGATAAATATTTTTTATTTATTTAGCAGTAGAAATGAGTAAACTGACTTAAATTTACGCGTAGAGCTTAATAAATCACTTAAAATAAATCTAAATTAAACTTGTCTAATAACTAAGTTTGCAGCATTTCCTTGGTGGATAGCAATACTTGTGTATATAGGTAATCCGGGTGTGGTTGCATTTATTAGCAAAGGCCTATGTCAAGCAAAAGACTGTTATAGGCTAATTTTTTTTTCATGTAGCTTGATAGCCATACATATAAATACTACGATCAATGAATAAATGTATCTTGTCAGCCTTTATACGTTCCCACTGTTGGGACAGGGCGTACCCTTATATAGTGACATAGTCCACACGCAGGCTCAGTGCGGATTGTCGACTTCACATCCTTTTTTTCCCTTGACGTATGCAGGTTTCCTCACGATGTTTTCCTTCACCGCAAAGCCAGTGGTGTGAATAAATCAATCAGTGTAGGTACTTAAGAAATTAAGAATAGATTCGTTGGTGAACGCTGACTTCAGGGTTCGAACCTCCGCCACTTGGGACGTAAAGTGAAATTTCAACCCCTCGGCCACCACCGACTAAATGCATAAAGTGTTTTAATATGAATTTTGCGAGTAACATTTTTCATATCTCCATAACATAGTCGTTATCGTGATACGTAATACGTTCAGCGGACGCGAATGGCATTGATCATCATATCGACGGAGGCTTAGGGAGTGATAAATGGACGGCGCGTCGTCACCAACGGGATGACGCCGGCGCCATATTTAAATCGTTCTCACATCCCACAAGCCACATTATACAAAGTGCTTTTATTTACCCCTAAATATTTTTTCACGTATACTATTCATATTACAGATATTTTTAGGGATCCGTACTTAGAAAGTAAAAAACGAACCTTAATAGTAGGTTCCGGACCGACTGTACATTCGTTTGTCACGTTTTTCCTTTCACTGAGGCTTAACCCTAACTTTTGGCGGGGGCAAAGATAGAAATAAATATTTTTTTCACATATACTTATTAAATTATAGATATTTTTAGTCATCCGTACTTAGGGGGTAAAGAATCTCAAAAGTAGGTTTTCGTCGTAGGTTTGTTCGTCCCGTTTCTTCCTCTACTTGAGGCTAAACCTTATATTTTCGGTTTCTTGTTAAGGAGGCAAGGATAAAAATAAATAACAAAACAGTTTAGTCTAATTCCGACACGTACCTACTTAAGCGGTTTCTAAAAAGGTACACGCGATAGAAAATATGACGACGAATGAAATTCCTACTAGTGCGTTTAATCTTAACCTGAGTTCAAAGAATATTTTTATTTAAAGGTGACTATAGAAAAACGACATTGTCATCAAATTGAGTTACAACTAAGTAAAACTTATCAATAAAATCTTTTGTTTAACAATTTAAGTGAGATTGAAACCCTCGTGTCCTATTTCTAAAATCCACCTCAACAGAATCAACGAACCAAATAGGAAATTAAAATCATCAATCAAAGTAAAAAACACAAAAGCGCCGTTTCCCATTGTCGCGATATGTTTGAGCAAAAACGACTTTGTCGCATCACAGTCAAAGTAATAAAAAATCCCTACACGGACATAAAATGACTGTGTAACTGACTGAAAGTGCCATAGTGAGACCATAAAATTTAATTATTTATGTAGTAATAATATCATATAAAATAACCCTGGGTTTTATACAAATACCTAAACGTAAATTTAAATTGATAGGTTCCATACATTGAAGCAGTAATGTATTTTGTGTACAGTCCAACAAACTTTTCTCACCGTCTGTCAGGCCTTGGGTGTTTCGTCGCTAGTGTTCTTGTAAGCTTACACAATTTCAATATTGTGACTGTAGTTTTGATTTTTGACCATCGGGTCAGAAAAGTTTGTTGTTTGTTTTAAGAAATAGTTGGCTTACGCAGGCTGCCTTATGTGAGTCCAAAACAATTTTTATCTCGAAAGATATTTAGAAACAATATAATTTTCTGTTATGTTGATAAACAAAATTTGGTATTAAGTGCTGGATTATTAAAAACTCAGAAAAAAAAATTGGTGTAAAAGAATAATGGTTTAAGTTAGGTGGTTATGAGTTGTTTTGTGACATTAAAACAAAAAAAAAACCAAAAAAAAATGTTACAGGAAAGAAAGATAGAAATATAGAAAAACATCTATTTGGACTACACGACTTATAAATTAATAAAAAAAGGAATTGTTTAACTTAAGTAGACTCTAATTAACTTATAAGCTATGCAATGCCAAATATGCTTTCAAAAACAAGTCGTTCAAAATATAAAATAAGTAATAATTAGTCAAATCGATACTGATTCTAAATAAATACTATCCTGGCACATATATCTTATTAATATTTATATTTTTATACCACTAGGGTCGCAAGGCTGCTGGCGGTCCTCCTGATGGCAAGCGGTCAGCGCAACCTATGGACTCTTGCAACACCTGGGGCGTCACTAGCGATCCCTTATATTTTATACCGTTCTTTATAGCGAAGACACATGAAATGACATACACGGATTCTAAGGGTTGTAGGTTCAAGTCCTGGCATGAAGTAAACTTTTTGATCGTATTTTTGCTGTAAAAATAAAAAAATGCTATGGTATGTATATATTTTTGCTATCACGATTTAAATACCTATCTATACGCTACACAATCCACAAAAATCTTGGAAGTAAGGGTTTGTCACATCCACCGTCTGTATATCTTTTGGTAAAAAAGCTGGGGGTTTTGTGATAGGACACGTAATACGCTCACAATTGGTTATTGCCACGCAATGACTCGCGGTTTGCGGAGGACGGATCATGGCTTCAGCCGAAGGAAAGTGAAAAAGGATAGTTGCTCGTTTTTGCACAGGTTTTTTGTATCTGATTACTATATCCTCTGTGAAAGTTACGTTTTGAGGAGTGAATGATTGTAGCGGTTATCTTGTAAAGATTATCGGAAATTATAGTACCTCCTCAAATAGTTGCTGTGACAAAGTCACTTTCGATACGCCATTTTGATTATTTATCTTTACCTATACTTTAGAATCGGTAAGAAATGTTTTTCAAACTGATAGGAGCTTGCAAAGAACTCAGTAGTAAATATTTGAAAAAATGTTCATTGATATTATATCATTATCTTAACTAATATATAATTAAAAAAATTAACTGCGGAACAACTATTTTAGCTGACTTTTGGCACAGAGATAGTCAAAGGAATTGAAAATGCATTGCTTGATTATATTACAAATATTTAACACCATAAAATTAATAATGTAAACTAGTTATAAGTTCATATATATAAAACAAAATAATTGTCTTTAACATCGATGATATTTTATTTGTTTTTATTGAGTGATATTTTGGTGTGTTTTTGTTCTATAACGAGTTGTTCAAAATGCTTCATACAAACGAATTTTCACTTATTGTTGACATTTAGTTATCAAACACGATGAATTTTTGAAGACGTATTCTAGGAATAAATATCTAGGTCTCATTGTACCAGTTTTCTATTATACTGTTTGGTTTAAAAGTTTTCTAGGATTATTTTTTATACAAATACTCACAAATAAAAAAAGTTAATAATTTTGTTTTTAGGATTTTGGGAAACAACAGAAATAGATAGTAACATATAGAACCCTAAGAAACCCACGAACCATATAGGGGAACCAATACACTAGTATATATATATATATAGTATATATATATGTATAGTATAGTATATATATATATATATATATATATATATACATTAGATATATATTTTACGAGATACGAGGCTTGAGGTCATTTCTATTAAATTTTACGGTGTTTTTTCAGGAAATATTATTTATAGACAAGTGTAAATTAAATGAAGACAGCTGCGAATCGCAGCGGATTGTTCGCGTTTGTTTTGTATTAAGATTTTCGACATAATGAAGGTCCTACTTACTACAAAGCATTAAATATTACGTGAATTACGGCTTTAATTTTTTACCCTCGACCAGTGAACAAAAAAAGCATTATTTTTACTTTTAAAACAAATTTAAATATAAATAAAAGCTAAATATTATCAGCGATTATTTGTTAATACCTATATAATTCTACTGTAAATTTTGAATTAAGCATAAATCTTTACAGTGTTCAAAGTAACACAAATAATTGTGATTATAATTTTTTTGGGGTATTTTTTTTCTTATTTTTTTTTTTTAAATACTGGCAGTCACTGGGGTAGGTTATTTTGAGGTTTTTTTTAGTATTGGCAATTCTGATAAGCATATTAATTCCTGCTTCAGTTTCGCAACACAAGTAGCAAATTGCCAAATTTTCTTTGAGTTTGAAATTTGATTAATAGCAAATAGAAACGCGAGATTTGACTTGCGATGTCGAGTCATCGTTGGACCGAATTCTTAGAGACATTAAACTGTTGACGAACGTTTGAGTTGTACCTTCTGAAAACAAACCGTTTGTAGCTAAAAAAACGCTATTTTTTGTACCGAAAATGAGTAATTATTACGGCAGACCCACTAATAAATGGCTGATACTTACCTTAATTAATAAATTATCACCTGAGTTGGAAGAAAAATATATTCAATGCACATCAAAGAAATTTGCTAAAACGACACAGCCAGTCAACATGTCCCTAAAGAGTAAAAAAAAAATAAGAATATAAAAGACAAGGTGTTATTCAAAATAGGGTTCTTACAAACACTCTTAAATCGATAAAATTATTAAATGCATTTTATTTTTCTTTATTTGCTAATCGACTGGATATACTTATAACGTTAAACGAATAATAATAATAAAACACTTTATTGCACATGAAATAACACAAAACAGCATTCACAAAAAACATTACAAATGGCGGTCATAATAATAATTTATAATCTTAATAATAATAAATAATTTAAGCAATGATATATTTTATCAGACTATTCATTATAGTGTGTAATTAAAAGTTTTAAATATTCTTAATTATACAACGTTAGTATAAGCCTCGAAACCAATTTAGATTACTGTACGACATAGAAAATTTAAGTCCAAAGTTTAAGTATATATGTCGGCAGCCGATCGTAAAATCCGGTAGATCTCAAAATTCCTAGGCAGATCGTAAAGTATTGAATAGAAATTATCATATAACTGAACAGATTATTATATGAATCTGGGCTGGAACGCTCCGCTCGCTTCGCTCGCTCCGCATCTACGTTTACCACTTCTCAACTGTGACCAGGGTCAACTGTGACCAGGGTAAGATAAATATTTTGATAAATACAGCTTTTTCAAATAATTTTAACACAATTAAATGAGGATCAATTATTGTGCATAGCTAAGTTTCTGATGTGAAACATCCTTTTTTAATTTAAAAGAAAGATAGAATTATAAATGTAAACTGAAACCATAAATTAAACAATCTAGTCAATTATTTTCTTTTATAATTTTTTATAAAAAATCAGCCAGCACTTTTTTTTTTTCTTTTTTGTAAACCAAATTATTTGAGAACTTTTAAGCATTTTCATTACATATATTTGCAAACAGTATTCATCGAACGTGCACAACACTAGGCCGAGTTCTTTCAGAAGGCAAGGGTTCGCAATCCTCAATGATTCGACATTTTCCATTGAAAACTTTATTCCAAGATTACTGCGTTGTATAAATGTAATAAGCTTTGCAGTGACGAGATTAGGCCCCCGGTTTCACTCAGGCATTAATGACATTTTCAGTTGGAAGGGGGGAGGAAAGGGAGAAGGGGCACCCCGTTGTTTATGTTTCGACAATGATTTTGAAAGTCACTTTGTTGAGAAGAAAGCCGAAGCGTAAACAGTGGATTTCGAATAGGCAGTCAAAGGTTTTTTTTCAGAGAATGTGGTCGACGAATTTACAAACTAACGTATTTTACATTTTACCTAAATAACGTAATGACTTTTCATACCTGGTTTCAGTGAGTATATTCTTTCTCAATTAATTTTAAGAAAGTATAACGAATAATAGTTACTTACTCTTTTATTTTTAAAGTTACTTTGTTCAGTCCAGATGGGCAACAATGTGTTCGGTATCTTTACAAACTAAGGTATTTCACATTTTACCTAAATAAAGTTGCGACTTTTTGTACCTGGTTTTAATTTTATTTCGAAAGTCACTTTGATGAGTAGAAATATGAAGAGCATTTTAAATAGTCAGTTAAAGGTTTTTTTCTTTAAGCAATGTGGTCGACGTCTATACAAATTAACGTAATTTAAAGTTCTACCTACATAAAGTTACGACTTTCTGTACTTGGTTACGAAAAATCGTACTCTTTTAGGTCAAAATGCAAGTTCGATGATGTTAAATAAAATGTTGTAAAGTATATAGTTTTCTAGTAATGTCATAGTACATATAAAAATGATACGAAGACCTAAATCTCACAATGATGATAAATACAAATAAGCATAAGTACGAAGCTTTTACAACTTTCGTGGGTTTCTTCCTCAAATGGTTCCAACAGAAAGCCATTACCAAGTCTACGATCTCTGTCCCTAAAGTCTGTGCTGTATGGCTGTATCTATTTATATGTAAAACGAAGCGAATTCAAAGTATTTATCATATAAAAATAACAAGTTAAACCCAAGAGAGTTATCGCCTTACAAGAAACATCGAAAAAAACCAAATGTTTTGTAGCTGCCTCAATGCGATAATTTTGATCTAGACACACGGCAGCGTATCCAGGCAAGTTAAATAAAAAGGGACTGGCGAAAAAGCAGCCGTGTTATATAACACGAACCATTTCGAGCTACATTTCACCCCTTTACAACTCTAAAGTTATTTAACCTACAGACATGAAATTTGGCACAGTTATTAGAGGCCCTTATCTGGAAGTGGGTGAGGTGTTTGATATATAAGTCAGTGAGTGAGTGAGTGAGTCAGTCATAAAAATGCCGGTTTTTAAACTTTAATACATCAATAACTGTGTAAGCTAAATGCATGAAATTTTGAGTTCTAGACAAGCTAAGGGTAAAATTCTTTAGTCGTCGAAGTCAACAACGACGCATATTCGTAATATTAAACTTGGCTTTCATTTCACATTTATGGTTTGGTGGAATAATAGAACAAGAATCTTCTATTTAAATTACTGTGACCCCTAATCCTTCATGGATCCCTAAAAGTCCATACCACTCTAACTCTAGAAGTAGTTTGATTGCGCACAGTATTTTATTAGGCACCGATACCTACTTGGTCGTTTATTTAATAAAATGAAAAAAAAAAAATTAAGTCAGTAAAAATAAGAGTATGCTCATTTCATACCGTATGCGTCAATTCATGACGAGGTCGTTTTAATAAAAAGACTACTTTTAAAATGAATCAATAACCACCGAAAAGAATAAACCATCTCCCACTATAATAAACAATAAAATTACCAAATTGTCTACTTAAAGTGGTTTACATCGCTATTTTTACTATTTCGGCATTTTTTTTTTTTATTTTAAAAGAAGAAGAAATAAATTACCTACTTTTTGAAGAGACAATACGCCACGCCACGCCAGTTAATAGGCACCAATCAGAGCAATTCACTGACAAATTGCACTGGCAGCAGCTACAAAAGTACCTAACAACAAAATCAGTCAATTACTGTTAGAGATAAAGTCAAAGTCAATTTTTTTATACAAATTAGGGTTTTTACAAGCACTTTTGAAACGTCAAAGTTATGAAATACTATTTTTGATATTATTCAATTTATTGTATTATATATTAAGATAGTTCAGGATACCTGTCCATACCAAAACTAATCAACGGTGATTTTAGTGACAGCCATAATCATTTTAATATTTTTTTTACTTCAATTACTTTATGACTAATTATATTTTTTCAATAAGCCACGCGGATTTTATTTTACATTTTAACGTCGGCAAGATTCACCGGAAATAAAATTAAAGATTTTGTAGGTAGCAATTTTCTCATTAACTATAGAAAATACAAAAAAAAATATTTTTTACGGTATTAATTAAGCTTTCTTTCTGTAATTGAACTATTTTTGCGTAAACTTATTAAGAGGTTTTAACAAAATAAGGTTTTTCACGAAAGAAGGTAAAGCCTTACACAGCCAAAACCATACTTTTTTCCTCAAAAATCCTCTTCATACAAGAGAAATTCGCGGGAATATCCTTAACCGCTAAAACAATGTAAGAAATCCATGTAGGTAAGCAAACGAAACATTAGTGGTCGCAGTTGGTAAGTTTTTTGTGGTGCTAATAGGATTTCTGGCTCGATGATTTACGGTAGGTTGCGTGAGGCATGGGGTCTTGTCACGATACCATTTAGTGGCCCGATTGCTTGTGTAGCTGAAATATTTACTTTTCCCTTTCATAATATGGACAAAGCAAAGATAAGATAGGATTTATGATTTTCTTCCTATTGCTTGATTGATAGATTTAGGACTGTGTGATAGATGTAAACAGTTTGAGCTTCTTTGTAAAGTTTATTAAGAGGAAATATCCTAGTGCTTTCTGCATACATTATTGGTATTTCCCTTTTTCCTCCCTAGATTTTAGTATAAATTTATTTATTTGAAACTTTTATCTATGATAGATAAACACAATAACTATGTCTTTATGTTTTGCTATTTTTAAGTTATTCCTATAAATGACAACGGCCCAAAAAAAATTCTATTTTAGTAAATAGATGACATATTCAGAAGTGCATTGTACATACACGTTAACCAATTTTTATAATAATCCACTAGACTCTGCCAGCGGCTCCGCCCGCTCTAAAATCGGCGTGGAACTCCTTAATTAACTCCAATTAATCAATTCATTAGTTATACTAATGAATTGCTAAAGCATGCTATAGGTGCAGCAATAGTTCGTTTAACTCTGTTATAGTTATTCCCGCAGGAACTTTTGAATTTTAGGGATAAAAAGTAGCATATATGTTATTCCAAGACCTAACCTATATGTATACCAAGTTTTATTAACTTAACATTAACATTCACCCAGACATAAAAACTTTCACATTAATAATATTAATAGGATTATCTTTAAAATGAAGAAATATCTATTAAATTTGGTTGAGATTTGAAAGAGAAAAGTGGGTAATATGATACCATGATTTTGATATTTGTGACAACTAGATAAAGAGAAGATAAACTTGAGGTACTTAGTACCTTTAGTACACAGCACCAGCAGACATGTATATAATATAATATGCTAAATAATGAAGCACCTACTGTAAAAAATACTAAAAATACAAAAATATTTTTTCCCCGGAAAATAAAATACGATTAACATTGATTTGTTTTTGATCATATTTCGGATGCTTGGTATGTAAAGAAAATTCGATAATAGTTTGAATTTTTCTAGTTTAATATGACGAAGAAAACAGGACGTGTTAAGCCCAATTTCTACTATAAGAAAATAAAAAATTTAAGAAAAAAACGGGTTGCACTCTGGGAGTGCCGGCAGAAGTGTAAACTTGAATATAAACTATTTATTTTTGCCTATACTAGCTATTTACCTCCAATCACTATACATATTTATTTAATATAAATAATAATGTTATTTATTTACTTTTTTGATGTAGAATTTCATAGAATTAAAATTCCATATCCAACCTCCCTCTTCTACTCATAATCGCCATATACTAAAAAACATACAACATGGATATAACATTTTACATGTGTATACGCACTTTCATCTTTTCATTAACCCAATTTCCTCTTATATTTTATTCCTCCTATAGAGTTTAACATTTTTTACCCATTACAAAAAAAGTGCACAGCGCCGCTAAAGAAGTTTTCACTTCAAAAATTTTCAATCTGAAAGGATCGGTGAAATATGGTTAAGGCGGCTAGTTGAGATTCCACGTCATTTGAGTTGAGACACGACTTTATTTTACAATCAGATAATAAACTTCTTAATCAAATAATAAACTTCTCAATCAGATGATGAACTTCTCAATCAAATAATAAACTTCTCAATCAAATAATAAACTTCTCAATCAGATAATTAACCTCTTAATCAGATAATAATACAAAAAATAATAATAAACCTCTCTGGTAGATATATTAAGCCATTCATATCCAATGACAAAAATCTGTAAGTAAACTTGTAAATATCTATGACGAATATAGATAATTGTTTACATGCAATTCAAACTAAAATATTAAAATCATTTTTTTTAAAGTACTGTGTTTATTATTATAATTTCTTACCTTTATTATTGTTAAAAATTAAAAATTTAAATATACGTTTATTATAAGATTCTTTTACAAATAACGATTCCTCGACCATTTTTTGCCTGCAGCAGAGCATTTTATTTTTTTATCTTATTGCAAAAAATAATAATGACTGATTTTATTTTCAAATGTCTACAGTTTAAGTGGAAGTATGATCAGTTCGTAAAACGAAAGTGGAAAATATGAGTTTGAAAACGACACGTTACGTCTCACACCTTGTAGTCAAGTAAATTCTTAAAAATTTGTTGATCTTACTTTAAGTTACTTTAAGAATGTTACTTTAAGATAATTAATATTCTTGAACAGATCACAGGTTTCCTGTTTTCAAACTAAGCGAAGCTTGTTCTTAGAGTATTAAGCAACTGGAACAAATACGAACCTAATATAATTACCCTGCACACTAGCGCTGCCACTAAAGGCGGCTACTTTTAACAGAAACCCAAACTAAAACTAGTAGACATGTAGGTACTACAAACAATACAAAACCATCTGAAAATAGTTAATGATGAGTTACACTTTTTCTAATTACGCTTTGTACGAAAAGAAAAAATAAACAATAATTAGGGGCGGCGCTAGTGTGCAGTATATGGGGCCTTAAGTTAAGTCGAGATTAATGTTATCTGTTGTCGAAATGCTTGTGCATTTAATGTAAAGACTTCCTAATTTGATTTGTTTTGTAGCTTTCTCAATATAAATATTAATTACTCGCTTTACCTTTGGACCCCAATGACCACGTTGATGCGGAGTTGGAGTTGAATTTTGAAAAAGTTAAAGAGATTGGAGAATTTACATGTAGTTGATGGGCCTTCGTGTCTGATATGGAAAAACAGAATCCCTTTAGGATAGCTTTATTGTCCGTCTATACTGTTCATGTCTTTAGGCTATTGTCCTCAGTTAATGTGACGGTGTTTATTTCCCACAAGGGGTGACCAAGGCTGGACGCAAAGCCTTCTGAAAGTCTTGCTTCTGATGCAGTGTTTTTGGACTATTGTGTCTTCATATATGTCTCACACATCGATAGTTACCAGTTTTAAAGTAATAAGACAGATTAATGTACCCCATTGTCAGTTCTTGACGAAATATAAGAAGTCGCAGTTTAGTTGTTAGTGTAGCCGGCTGCTATGCAAAGGGTGTGGGTTCGATTCCCGCACAGGACAAACATTTATGTGTTTAACATTTGTGTTTGTCTTAATTCTGGGTGTATTTATGTATTAAGAAAAAATAAGTAATATATGTATTTGTATCTGTTGTCTGGTATCCATATCATAAGCTTTGCTTTCTTTGGGTTCAGATGGCCTTGTGTGTAATGTCCAAAAAAAAATATTTATTGGAGTTTACTCCTTAAGAATCGATTTGCATATATAAGGAGCCCGGTATGAGAAAAATGTGAGGAGTAAAATCTATCGATGAATGACCTCGTTACGTTTTTGGTGCGCATCCTTTGTCGCGCAACTTTCTAATTTGGTTGTGAGTGTAGGGTATAGGGACATGTGCATAGGGTATACTGCAAAGCGGCTATACCTATATGTTATTGGGTTTGTTTATTTCTATCAGTGTCGACATTTTTATATTGCTGTTTTTATTATAAATATCAATAATTAATATTGTTATTGTGAAGTTTTAATCGTTATCATTGTGTTCCGCTAAAGTGAACTGAAGGTATTTTCAAATAACTATGGCAGAAAGAGGTGTAGATGATATTGCCGGAACATCTAAAAAACACGTGGCTGCAAGGTACGTTGCAATTCATGTATTATAAGTATGAGCATGTGCAATTTGTATTTATTAAATATTTTAATAATTATCGAGCGCATCCACATAAAATAGAAAATTTCTAACCTAACCAAAAATTAATTTTTTTGTCGATGTCTATAAATTCTTCCACGTTATTATGATTTATTTTATAAATAATTTTTGAATATAAACAATTGTAGTCAATAATTCGATAATATTATCAGAAAAATCGACAATATTTTTTCATTATAATAATGTTTTTATAAAATTGTCTTTTGAAAGGTTATTTTTTAGCTTATTTAAATAATTTTCATGTACTATTTATTATTGTACGTAAAAGATTTAGTGACATAATTATCTTTTTATAACCATTTTTGTTAATTATTGAGATAATATTATATTTTAAATAAAAAATTAATTATAATAATTTTGAAAAAATGTTTATGAAAACCTTTTTTTATCAATTTTCTTTTTAAAGTTAATTAAAATTTTTATAATTATGCATTTATAAATTTTCTAATTTTTTTTTATATTTTTTTACTAGGAAAAAATCTAAACCTCCAAAAATTCCAGCCGAGTGACAGCGAGCTTACCGATTAAAAAAAAAATTAATGAAGGAAGCCCAAAATATTCTGGCAATCAACCAACCCTCAGGGTCCGTCGCACCCGTGCACATCTGAAATTGACTATTGTAAAAAGTTTAATGTAAAATATTTCGTCGATTAGTTATAATAAATGTATATGAAATGAATAAATATATATTTATATATGTATAGTAAACTCCAGTCGTGCGTCGGAGCTGACACACACAATTATTTTTATTACTCATGTCAATACGAATTGAGTGCCTGAGTTTTGTGTACCCGATTTTGATTTCTAATACCTAATTTATAAAAAAAAATATATTTTGATCTCAAAATGTTTGCTTATTAAAAATAGTAACCTCTAAAACCCACGATTTGGCCACAATCATGTATTTTATTTATCATCGTATAAAATACAAAAGCAATCTTTTTTTTTAAATTAAGTTTTAAGTTATTTTTTTATGTAAAAAATCAGAAAAAGTCATTAAATAACAAACACAAAAAAAAAGTTTTTTTTTGTTGACTTGTCTTATTTATTGAGCAGGGGGTAAATCATTTTTTTTTTTAAGTAAATATGTTTATGTTAAGAATAAAGCACTTTGCCTTAAACTAATGATTCAAGTTAAAGTAATCAGTAAGCCTTTCGGATAACAATAAAAATGCTGAGATTGGTTTCACATACACAAGCTAAGTAGATTTTGATATGAATTGGCCGTTGGCAAATTAGGAATTGGGTGAAGAGCTAAATGTAAATATAATCGTCTCACATTATTAAACATTGACTCTTTTATGTTTTTTTAAAAAATGCCAGTATTTAATAATGTGGAATTTTAACAATATATTGTGTACTGATTATGCTCACTTTAAAATACACCACAAATTGTTAAAAATAGAATACTACTTTTAGATTAAAAAGTGAGAAAATGTTAACACTCTTAAACAAATTAAATACAAAAAAAAATGTTTTATGATTTATATTGTGATATTAGTTTCATTTAATATTGTATATAATAATTTTACTGAGAAAATTATCGTATCCGTAGCCTAGTGGATAGACGTATCAGATGTTAATTCGTGTACTCAGTGCAATGCTGGTTATGGATTCGTATCTCACTTTATGTTTTTCTTTTTTTTTGTTACATTTTACGAATAATTTTCTAATAGCTATTAAGTTAGTAGCGAACACTACAGGGGTAGACATATTATTTTTGTCGTTGCCGATTTGTTTCTGGGGCTGCTTGTTCTGACAAGGTTGTTTGGTGTTTTTATTTAGTTATTAAGTTAGATGCGGTCACTACATAGCCATTTTATTTTTGTCGTTGTGGATGTTACTGCTTGTGTTGATAAGGTTGTTTGGTGTTTTTATTAAATTTTTTTGCTGAAAATAAAATGCAGGCCAATATTAATATTCAAGAGAGGATGCGTATCATAGAACTATATAATAATATGGGTTACAATATATCTCAAATTTGAAATGAGACTGGTTTTACCGTAAGTATTTTATTTGAAGTTAATGTTATATCATAATTATTATATCAAAATATTATAATCTAAAAAAAAAAAATTAAAATATAATTCAGTAGTTTGAAAAATGTTTATTTTGATCTGGCTATAACGCAACCAAGAGGAGGGGAATTTATCAGCTCGACCTCGAAGTGGACGTCCGCGGCACATTGATGCGACTCAAAGAAGATTTATGGTGAAACAATGGTTTCATACCGACTGCTGTGTTTGGGAACATGTTTAATACACACTGTTCGTCGAGCTCTGCAAATTGAAGGATTGCATCATAGAAAGCCAGCTAAAAAACCTTTTTAACTAATACCCATAAACAAAATACCTAGATTGCTGTTTGCAAGGGAGTATTTAGATTTTGACTGGGAGCACACCTTATTCACCGATGAGAATTCGTTTGTATCATCTGAAAACGGGAGGCTTTATTTGTGGCGCAGAAATAGAACCCGTTAAGCAGAACAAAATGTTGTCCCAAATATGGAATCTGGACCGATATCACTTAATATGTGGGGGTGGATGACTGCGGCTGGTCCATAGAAAACCTATGGGTTTTGATGGTGCAAAGATGGGACATGCGAAATTAAAGAACTACAGAGTCATTAGGGCTCACTGTGTAGAAATTTGGGACAATATTAGAGGAACAGATCTGTTCTAATATAGTCGGATCTATGCGGCGGCGCTTGCTTGCTGTAATTGAAAATAATGGAGGTGATATTAAATAGGCTAGTCGGACTCGCGCACGAAGGGTATCTATAAAAACGGCAAAAAAATCACGTTTGTTGTATCGGAGCCCCCCTTAAATTTTGGTTTTATATTAATTAAATTATTTATTTTTAAAATAACTATGTAACTAAATATTCTGTAAATATTTTAAGCGTCTACCTGTTGCCGTTACCGATATCGAGCAAAATTAAGCAAAAAAAGCACGTTTAAGCCCCCTTAAATATTTATTTTATTCTGTTTTTTAGTATTTGTTGTTATAGCGGCAACAGAAATATATCTTCTGTGAAAATTTCAACTGTCTTACTATCGCGGTTCATGAGATACAGCCGGAGTCTTAGTAAAAGGGTTCCGCTCATTACCCTTTGGGTACGGAACCCTAAAAATAAAGTACTATTTTTCTTACTATTTATATATAGCAGCGTTACCGAATTATGGTTAAGTTTCAATTTTCTTTTCATTACGAAAACGAATACTTAAGCTATAACCATAGGATATTTATATTATTAATTGTATAAAAAGAGACATTTATACGGAACCCTAAAAATAAAGTACTATTTCTCTTACAGATATTTTTTACATTTGAATATATCTAAGACATATCATATTTTTTTTACTTTGTTATTTTTCAAATTATAGACGCGTTACCGAATGAAGGGTGACTCGTATTTTTTTTAATTCTTATGATTAAGTTTCAATTTTCTTTTCATTACGAAAACGAATACTCAAGCTATAACCATAGGAAATTTATATATAGAAAAAAGAGACATTTATCAAAATTTATGATTTATAAAATTATAATAAAAACCATTTTTATTTGATTGCATGTGTTTTAATTCTTGCAAACAAAACAAAAAGTTCTCATACCAACTGGTCCTTTTCAGAGAGAACTAGATGTCAAAACATAAGAGAGGTAGGGCACTGCAAGTATTCGCTCGAATAAGCTGCCCGAACAAATAAAGCGGGGCATAGCGAGTACTTGCTCGAATGAGCGGCCCGAACTGGGGAAGTACCTCCACCTTACAGAAAACCGCGGCCACAATAACACTAACATTGAGTAGTGTTGTGTTCCTGGCGGTGAGTAAGGTTGCCAGAGCTCTCTCTTTGAGGATTCGCTGCGCGGACAGCGGAGGACCGACGGTGCTTGTTGCTGTCATTGCTCGGCGTAGACGCGGCGTGCTGGTTCGGCGGTCAGGGAGACCTGATGAAACGGCTGACCGCTGGCCGCCCGCAGGTTGAACGGGTTCCCGAACCCAGGGATCACTTAATCTCCGCCCTGGGAGGCTGATCCGCCAACCTGTGTAAAGTCTCTGAAGTAGTAGTCGTGCCGGAGAAGGAGACCGGAGTGGACCCGGCTACTACAACAGAGGGGGATCAGGGGCCCTTCCGCCCGCCGTGCCAGCAACCGCATCATCTGTGTTGAGCTTCGGCAGTCTTAGTACCGCAACTTTTTGTCTTCTAAGCTGTCTGTGCAGTGAATCCTCATCCGTAGTCTAAGTTACTTCAAACAAAATGGCCAGGAACAGAAAAAAGAAAAGAGTTTTGACAGCGGTTACTCCATCCACATATAATGTAGATTTTTGCAACATAAGGGGTATTCACGCAAATCTTAACGCAGTCCATCACCATCTCGAGACTGCGCAGCCAACCATTCTTTTTCTAACGGAGACGCAGATATCCTGCCCGGCCGACACATCATACCTTCGTTATCCCGGCTACAAACTCGAGCACAATTTTTTGAGTCGTGCCGGTGTATGTATGTTCGTCCGGGAGGATATCTGCTGTCGCCGACTTCATAGCCTTGAAGACAGGGACCTGTCGATATTGTGGGTGCGCGTAGATCATGGGGGCCACACTCGTATCTATGCGTGCCTATACAGGTCTCATAGCGGTGACACGGACGTAACTCGACTCTTCACGCACCTGAGTTTGACGACTGACAAAGTTCTAGAGCAATATCCTACAGCAGAAGTAGTTATTTAGGGAGACTTTAACGCCCACCATCGTGAGTGGCTCAGTTCTCGAACCAATAACTATGCAGGGATATCTGCTCATGAATTTGCTCTGACCTATGGATTCTCTCAGCTGGTACTTTCTCCAACGAGAATACCAGATATAGAGGACCATACAAGCTCCTTACTGGACCTTCTGCTGACTACACGTCCGGATGGATACTCCGTCTCAGTGGATGCGCCTCTTGGCTCCTCGGACCACTGTCTCATCCGGACTCGATTGTCATGCACACAACCCGATCCTTCTGGGCCAACTAATTGGCGTCGTGTGTGGCATTATAAGTCGGCAGACTGGGATGGATTGCGAGAATTTTATGCATCGTACCCGTGGAGGCAGATCTGCTATAGCTCAGAAGATCCTGACGTCTGCGCAGCCGCAGTCACTGAGACAATCCTCGCTGGTATGGAATGTTTCATTCCTAACCTGCGAGTAGCTGCCGGCGTCAAAAAACGACCGTGGTTTAATAGGCCTTGCAGAGAAGCTAAAATTCTTAAGCAAACTGCGTATGAGGCTTGGACCACGGCTCGTAATAATAAGGATCCGAATATTTCTGAGTTAAAACGCAAATTAAATGCTGCCTCGAGGTTCAGTAAGAAAGCAACTGCCAGAGCAAAATTCCAATTCATCGGCAAAATAGGTGGGCGACTTGCGAGCTATCCTTCTGGGAGTCGTGCTTTCTGGTCGCTTGCTAAAGCTGCCGAGGGGAACTTCTGCCAGTCGTCATTACCACCACTGCGAAAGACCGATGGTGACTTGGCCCACAGTGCAAAAGAGAAAGCCGATCTATTGGGCAGTCTCTTTGCCTCTAACTCGAATGTGAACGACGAAGGCGCTGTACCACCTACTTTACCGTGGTGCGGTAAGACCATGCCGGAAATCACTATAACACAGCGCGAGGTCCGGCGGGCGTTGCTTTCCCTAGACGTTCATAAGTCGAGTGGGCCAGACGGCATACCAGCAGTGGTGCTTAAGCAGTGTGCTCCTGAGTTATGTCCTGTACTCACGCGCCTCTTCACGCTTTCCTACCACACTAGGCAATTTCCGTCTTCATGGAAGACTGCAAATGTGCACCCGGTGCCCAAAAAGGGCGATAGATCAGATCCATCGAATTACAGGCCTATCGCTATAACCTCTCTCCTCTCCAAGGTGATGGAGCGTGTGATCAACACACAGCTTTTGAGATACCTAGAAAAACACGACCTGATCAGTGACCGTCAATATGGCTTTCGCCACGGTCGCTCAACTGGTGACCTTCTAGTGTATCTCACACACCGATGGGCACTAGCCATTGAGAGTCAGGGGGAGGCATTGGCATGTAGCCTAGACATAGCGAAGGCGTTCGATCGGGTCTGGCACCGGGGTCTTCTATCGAAGTTGCCTTCTTACGGAGTGCCCGAGGGTTTGTGCAAATGGGTGGCTAGCTTTTTGTCCGGCAGAAGCATACGAGCCGTAGTTGACGGTAGTTGCTCTGATAGCATGGACATTAATGCTGGTGTCCCGCAAGGCTCTGTGCTGTCTCCTACGCTGTTTCTACTGCACATCAATGATATGTTGGACATCAACAACATACATTGCTATGCAGATGACAGTACTGGAGACGCTTATTACACGGGCCGTGCAAGCATCCCACGTTCCGTTGTGGAGGAAAAGCGTGAAGAACTTGTGTCTCAAATCGAGATCGGTCTGTCCAAGGTCTCTGACTGGGGGCGGGAAAACTTGGTCCGATTCAACCCTTCAAAGACACAAGTCTGCGCGTTCACCGCTAAGAAAACCCCATTCACTGTAGTCCCACAATTCCAGAACACTCCCCTCTCCATCTCCAAGAGCATTGGGATCCTTGGCGTTGACATCTCCAGCGATGTTCAGTTCCGAGATCATTTGCTAGGCAAGGTAAAGCTGGCGTCCAAAAAACTTGGTGTACTCAACAGAGCGAAGCAGTACTTCACGTCGGGGCAAAGGTTGCTACTTTACAAGTCGCAAGTCCGGCCCCATATGGAGTACTGCTGCCATCTCTGGGCGGGTGCACCCGGATACCAGCTTGGCCCTTTTGACTCGGTTCAACGACGGGCTGTGAGAATTGTCGACGATCCCAAACTCACTTGCGGTATCGAACCCTTAAGTCTGAGGAGAGACTTTGCCTCCCTGTGTGTGTTCTACCGCTTGTACAATGGATTGTGTTCTGAGGAATTGTTCGAAATGATGCCCACGGCTACTTTCTACCATCGCACCGCTCGCCATCGACAGGGAATTCATTCTCACACTTTGGAACCAAAATGGTCGCGAACAGTGCGGTTTCAGAGAAACTTCCTCCCGCGAACCCTTGGGTTGTGGAATGAGCTCCCTGCCAAGGTTTTCTCTAAGGACTACAGTATGGGGTTCTTCAAAAAAGAAGTTATTAGATTTCTGAAGGGTCGGCAACGCGCGAGTGATGCCCCTGGTGTTGCAAGCGTCCATAGGCTACGGTGACCGCTTACCATCAGGCGGACCGTAGGCTTGTTTGCCACCTTAGTGATATAAAAAAAAAAAAAAAAAAAAAAAAAAAAAAATAAGAAAAAGTAATTGCTAACAAAAATACTCAATACGGAAATAGCGTGATTTGAACCATAGGCTCGACGATTTAAGTCGCAGCGCCTACTAATCACACCAGCGGGCAGATAACATTTAATGCGAAATAAACAATACGTATGTAGAACAACACTGCAGTTTACAACTAATTAATTTGTTACGTTAAGAAACCAAATATATAACAACGGTTTCAATAAACTGGCTAACCATTAAGAAAACTAAACCTAATTTTGTCGATTTAAGGTTAATATTATTGACAGTTCTGATAATGTTAATGTGTGAGTGCGAGATTCACAGAATGGCTCCACGCAATTTTAACCTTTACACTATGTATGGACTATTGCAAATGACTGTACATTGATTATTCACACTACTGGCTTAGTTTTAAATTAAAACATACAATCCTAGTTTTCTATGATATGTTAGTGATTTTTAGAAATCGTGAAAAACTGACTATAAACAAAGCGGGTTATTTTTTTTCGGGTTTGGTGTAAAAGCGTGCAAAGTTACCATCTTAAGATTTTATCACCAGGCTGTGTCTCATGTCTCTTTTGTCGTTTTTATAGATAATGGTACGGAACCCTTCGTGCGCGAGTCCGACTCGCACTTGGCCGATTTTTTGTGGTTATGTAAGACAACTTTTTAATGCTTTTCCAATTGTAAATCCATTTTTTACCAATCATAAGCGTTCCACCCTATAACGTAGGTACGTCGCGTATCAAAATTGATAGAATTGCACGGCCATTGCAATTCGGCCAGGAAACCTCGTTAGAAAGGGTATCTGATGCATGTTTTAAAATAATCTTCCGTGTTAATTCCTAATTTGCTGCTTGGATGGGAGCAGCCCGATAATTCGATTGCATGGATATTCGACGCTTACGGCAAAAACTTGCCGGACGAGATGTGGAAGTAGAGTAATTGGGGACAGACATCGATAACCAAATATAAAAATAATTTAAAATATTTATTTAATGTGTACATAATAAAAGATACCTTGCTCGCGTAAAGCCCCGATTACACAGTGCCAGTCAGCGTACGAGTTCGCTGTGCGAGCTACTGCAGTGCAGCCATCGTTTATATCAACTTGCGTACTTGTGGCCACGTTACGCATAAGGTCGGTCAATAGCATACGAGTAACTACAACATTTTCTGTTTTCACTCTCCACTCGCCTTATGGTTTGCAAAGTATTTTAAAAATATTTCTTAATGAAGTAAAAGACTATGATCTGGTGTAAATATTGTGGTATCAATGCATAAACATGACAAAATTGACAGTTAAATGCAGTCTCTCCAACATACTTCCTTTCCTGTGTCGTTCATGTCAGCTACTTTCTTTGTGTGACCGATCGAGGCTAGTCGACACAGTTGCAGTATAGCTGTCTACTGTCCGGATAGCAGCTTGTATTGTGTAACCCGCCCTTGAGATTTTGAAGAACTCGCTTTTTGTGTTGACGACCATGGTCAAATGTTTTCTTTCGATATTTCCAATATAATCCTTTTGTCATGAGAACTTAATTAGAATATAAAAAAGTGATTTTCAAGATATGGTTTATTTTGTACGAAATTTGATAGGGTGGCACAAATATTTTTTTTTAATGCGGCTTAAGTATTTCGTGACTTTTAAACACGAGATAAAGTTAAATGTGTCATTTTTTTTGGCTCATTAAGAGTGAGAGTCATTGTATAAAGATTTTATTTCTCTCCAAAAATTAGTCCTTATTATTCATCTATATACGTTTTGAACTGAGGGCAGACTATCTCCTATATCCTAAGAAATCGTCTTCTTTACAAACGACATACCTACACGAATTATCGAATTGAGCTGAGACTGTCTCCAATACCCCTAGAAATTGTCTTCTTTACTCCCGACATGCTTACACGAATTATAGAATTGAGCTTAGACTGTCTCCCATACCCTAGAACCGACTTCTGTACTCAAACCTATCTATCTACACGAATTATCGAAAGCCGGCACCTTCCTAAAAAATTATCAGTTACTACATATGATTAATTACAATTTATATTCATTTAATACATTTGATGTACAAAATAAATTAATGCATTCCCCGCTATTCCACATTAGCAGTAGGTATGTTATTGAAAGGGTTTAATGAAAATGAAGTGAACTAATAGTGCTTCCTGAGAGATATGGATCTTTAATATTGTAGGAGTGGGTAAATCGGTGTAGTCAGAGGCTAACGGAAGGCCGAACCCATCGAAGGGTTACATCCATGTAGGTAACTACAAATATAACATAGGTATATTAAACTTTATCTGAAGTGTCGGAAAAAATATAATTAGAACCAACTGAAATTTATTCTACTAGGTTCTAACAAAGTCTATCCTCGTTGGGTAAATAGTTTAGAATATAACAAAAAAAAAAAGCCGGCTTTAAAATGATGCACTAAAAAGGTAAAAATAATAACTTATTTCCAAAAATCCGATCTGAATTACAGTTTGAAGTGGGTATCATGAAAGTGAAGTGTGTTATAAACTTTAGGTTACCTATTTTTATTTTATTTTATTATTTTAAGTACAATGGAAAAAAAATCAGAAACCATACAAAATCTATACTACATAAAATCACACACATTGATTTTTGGCACAATTTTATGATTACTTAACGTTGCCAAGGTACTAGTTATATGGTATTTATATATATATATATATCAAGAAATTATGGTACAGTACTACTATTTCTTTTTCCGTGGTACAAATACTATAATTTTAGTACCTATAACCAACATACAACATTACCACCACCAAGGACTTGCAATCAATTATAACGCCTTTAATAATGGTTTACGATATAAACTTACAGGATCTGTGATATACTTGAAATTATCTAGGCTCTATCTAATAATCCAGAAACGAAAAACCAAAGAAAATCGACCCAACAACGGTTAGATACGTTACTTCTAAAACATAAACAAAACCAACCTTAAACCGAAAGACTACACAGCTAGTTTGGTTTAGGAAACAAGGAGGTCGGTTTAGGAAACAATGAGGAAATAACACCTCTTCGTTAATAATTCTCGAATGTGATCTTTATCCGGCAGGGAAACTTTCGAACGTATTACTTATTCCTTGCTTATTCCACTACTAACATCGATCCAAATTTACCCTTTAGAGGTGAAGGTGAATTAATAAATAAGTAACAGTTTGTAGCCATTTTCATATATGCGTCAACTATAATAATAATATAATACTAACGTTGGTTAAGAGGCGTATATGCAAGAATCTGATTTTCCAGTAGGAGTTTTTTCTAAAGCTTTTAAACGTTTTCGCCAGGAAAAACACTTAAAAAAGTATATATAAGAGGCTGCGACCTAGCCCAAAATATGATTATATCATACTTCACACGATAGAAAAGAAATAGAATAGTGCATTACAAAGCTACCTTTTTTAGCAGGTATTATTATGATTATTTTACTTTTTAATGTACTAAAAACCTATTGAAGTGTATAATCTCTGAATTATAAAAAATATTAGAACATATAGTTGTGGTAGTGGTGTAGAAATATTTGCGACAACTTTTTTGTTTTTCGATACTTTTACACGAACTTGGAAATAGAAAAAATACTCGTCTCGTTATTGTGCACTCACTACTATATGTATTCATCTCGCTTCTTTAGTTATGCATTGGCACATTTTTAAACTTAAATGAAATGCGTCCATGAGTTTTGTTTCAGAGTTTCTTATGTGAGGACACCTCAAAGCTTGTGCCTTTTTAGGTTACCGTACTCAAAAGGTAAAAACCGGGATCCGTATTACTAAGACTCCGCTGTCCGTCCGTCCGTGCGTCTGTATCTTATAAACTGTGCCAGTCAGTTAAATTTTCACAGAAGATGTATTTCTGCTGCCGCTAAAACAACAAATACTGAAAAACAGAATAAAATAACTATTTAAAGGGGCTCCCATACGACAATCATGATATTTCTGCCGTTTTTATAGGTAATGGTACGGAACTCTTCGTGTGTGAGTCCGACTCGCACTTGGTCGATTTTTTACTAAAGACCACAGTGCACGTGTTCTTTAGAAATTTTAATTAATTATAGTTATTTAATACAGCAATATAATAATAGCACCCTTTGGACACAAAATGTCTTCTTACACAAACAAAAACCTCAAAAACAAAAATATACCAACACATCACAACCACAAATCGTTATAGCTATTTACCGACTTTAGTTAAAAAGCTTTTAGTTTACAATAACCGTATCTAATTCAGATATCGCGTATACGTGTCATAATATACTGTAGAAGATTATGCACTAAGTTAGATAGCGTGTAATGCGTTGCACGGCGTAAGTTGTGATTGCATCCGCCGCAACTTTGAGCGCACTCGATACCTTTTGTTTGGAGACGTTCCTTTGTGCTGGTGTGCTGCAGCGCGGTACGTTTACTCTGCTCTCGCGGGCTTTCATCCATCTTGTTGCTATTTTAATGAAACTGTTTGCGGCTTTCAAATTTGAATTAGGAAATTTTAGAGGAGGATGCTTTTTATTTAATTAGGTTCGTATAGGCGGGGTAATAAATATAGGCGGGGTAATAAGTATAGGCGGGGTAATAAGTATAGGCGGGGTGATAAGTAGGTACTTTGATGTAGTCTTAAATTATTAAAAATAAACGAAACTGGAGATGAACTGTATTCAAATCACTAATATAGTTTACAAACTTTTACGTAATAATATATATCGTATATATAGCTTATTAATATATAGCTAACTTATTAATTTAGAATTTTTTAAAATGTCGAATTGCCACAAAATCATTTTTATTTCTCATTTGTTCTCTTTGTAAAAAAAAAATATAATGTAACAAGTTTAACTACTGACAATAATAAGGTAATCATCGTTTTTAACAACCACGGCGCTAGTTATTATCTGATTGTCTAAAAAAGAGAAAATTCTTGCACCACAAATCTATTTTAGAACACATGAATACCTAAATATAAATACTCTAAAAATAGTACTAAACCTAATTTAAATTTAGCACATCAAAGAACTGATGACAAAATCCTCAGCTGGAGGCAAAAGCGATAATGTTCTCGTCTCAGACCTGAGTTAGACACCTTCGTGAGACTAACGAAGTTCCCATAATCCCGTCTTCCCCCACATCGCGACCCACCTCCCCTAATCGAGTTACTGCCAAGCATCTCATGTCTTCGCAGCTCTCCTAATGTTCTATCAACGTTTCCTTAACTATATCCCTATTTGTTCATTTTAATAGTATTATTTTTAGTATATACCATATTTTCAACGTAAAAATGTGTTACAAGCAACACGCTAGTATCGACATTAAAAAAAAAAACAAGGCGTCAAAGTTGTAAACCCATTCTCATGTTTATCTTTACTAAACTTTTTAATATAAGTATTTCTAAATAAGAGATGTAAGTTCTCTTTATTATAATAATACTATAAACCTACATATTTGTTGCATTTTCGTTGAATTCACTTCACAAGTTACATATATATGTACAAGTATACATTTGTTTTTGTTCGTAATTACATTTTTGTTCTTACATACATAAGTACACTATTTTGATCGTTTTTGAAGGATGGGCTACTAAGTCGGTATCACAACATGAACCGAACAGGCCGATCAGCTGATTTTTGGGAGGTTACTTCCTTAATTTTACAGAAACATTTATTTTTTATTTTTAGGTTAACATGCTTATCTTTACAACAGAGCCAACGAAGGATTAAAATATTGTACAAGAGTCACGACAAAATTCAAATTAAGGTCATTACACATGACTATTCAAAAGTGATTGTAAAATCCTTATTTGAATAAACCATTTTGACTTTGACTTTGACTACATTATTACAAAAAAATTGTTACTTAATGTCAACATTGGTGTTTAATAAAATAACATACGAGAACTTAACATATTTTTTTACACAGATTGTAGGAATAACTTGTGAATCAATGCTTTTATACACTTAAAGAATTTACTGTCTCTAAATAAACATAAAATTTATCTTGATAATTGTGATGAAAATGATGTATTACTATATTTTTTTTTCTTTTGTTAATGTTATAATTACTATAAATTGTAATCACGATGTGTGAATGTTAGATATAATATAATTTTTTAGATATAATTTTGCATGCCCTGTCAAGGTGAAACATGTCTTTGGCCTATGTATCTACAATGTAACATCAATATAACCATGTTTCTTGCGAATAAATAGTATCTATCTATTATCTATGTATCTATTCATCTATCTTATTGGAATAATAATGTTCAGAGTTCCGTAGTGTTTTCGATTAATTTTTTTTTTTAAATGAGAAACTCTATAGTTTAGTTAAATAAAACATTTAGTTAACAACATAATCAATACATATTATTATAAAAAAAAAAATACAAATACAATAAATTTTTGCTTCTATATAATATTTTATTTTACACGTCACTTTTCTCGCTGAAACTATTAATAATTTTATGAACATATAAAAGATTTTCATATATATACTGCGACGCTAAAGTTAAAATATTTACTTCCCTAAACCTATACGTCAGAGATATCTTAGATCTTAATTTGTAAATAGCACGAATTGCCCGATTTTGTAACACAAATAATGTATTAAAATCAGCAGCGCTATCCCACAATAAGATACCATGTGTCATGAAACTATGGAAATAGCTAAAGTATACTATTTTGTAGTATATAAGTAACGGATTAGTGACAACAAATTATAAAAAAAAAATACAAATATACAGCGAAATACAAAAGGCTTGGTGTATAATTTCATAGAAAATTTTATATTCTATACAGGAAAAAAATTATTTTACTGAATTACTTATAGAAAAAAAGGAAAATAAAAATAAAATTAAAAGGGAGAAAACACAGGAAGATGTCACACAAATTTATTGATTATCTGACGTTTAACGCTTTGTCCCATAGAACAGATCGATATTATTAAAATATTTATTACATGTACATATAGAGCGAGATACTCATATAAAGCAATGTCTTCTACAGTTCTTTTTGGGTTTAGGCTAAAGAAAAGTGTACTTGGCACGTGAGAGACGAGAAGGAATGCGAAGTCTGGCTGTAAAGGTCGATAATAGTGTAGACGAGTTTATTATGTTATTAATTATCTTGAATAGGAAAAGAGAAAAGTAATGACCGTTCGTAGTTAGATTCTAAGTAATAGGCTTTATAGTTAAGATTTTTAATAAATTTACATTGCACTATTACTATTCTGTCGATATGACAGCGATAATGGGGGAACCAAACTATAATTGCAAAGTCGAGAATAGATCATACAAGTCTGAAATATAGAAGTTTGTAGTTAGATGGTCTTATAAAAGCTGTGAAACTCGATTGATAAAGCAAGTTGTTTAAAAGCTTTCTCTAATATAAATCAATATGATACTTAAATGTTACTTTGACGTTCATCATTATCCCAAGATCTCGGATTTTTTTGATTTTTTTTTTAGTGTGCAGTTGTTAAGAGTATAATTATAATAAATTGGATTCTTTTTGCGGGTGTATGTTATGATTGAACATTTTTTAACATTAGGGAGAGTTGATTTTCAAGACAGTAATTTTGTGCTTCCAGATCTGATTGCATAGCTAAACTCCTGGAGGTTACAAATGGTCGTGTAGATTTTTGTGACGTCAGCATAAAGTAGGTGACTTGTGTTTTTAAGGCTTTTTCCTATGTCATTAATGTAAAAGGTAACAAAAGAGTAAGGGTCCTAAATGTGATCCTTGGGGAATTCCCGAAGGCACATTTAAGTGTCGGGTTAATTTTAAATATAAGAATCAATCCATCTAAGTAGAGTACCGTGTAAACCGATTTGAGAAAGCTCCTCTAGAAGTAGATTATAATTTATTTGGTCAAAAGCTTTCGCGAATTGAGTATACGCGACATCCACCAGCAGATTTTCATCCATAGAGCGTAACAAAAATCAGTAAAGGAGACTATGTTTGTTTCTACACTACGTATTTTTATAAATCCATGCCGATTTACTGAAATATTATGTTTTACGGAGTCAAACTATTGCGAGGTTACTATTTTTTCGAGCGATTTACCAAAATGACTTAATTTTGATATTGGTCTGAATTGTGAAACGTCAATTGATTAATTATTTTTTGTAATTAAAACCGACTGAAAATCTTAGCCATTAACTATTGTTTTTACATTATAAGTTATTTCAGAAGGAACTTCGTGATAGGAGGTTTTCGATTTAATAAATGAACAAAAGTACTTGGGGTTTTTGTTGATTTTGTCCTCCGAAAAGTTTATATATGATTGGTAGCATTGCTGCTCTAAGCGCTTATGTCTTTTCCGAAGAAAAGAGAAAGTTAGGTAATCTTGAGCGTTTCCATAATGACACTTACGTTTCTCGTTACCTAATTTAATTTGTGATTTACTAAACCAGGGCGGATATTTATTATTATTTGAGATATAACGTGTCGGCACATGTTATTTAATTAGGTTTTCCAATTATACATCATTTGTGCAGAAAAAGCAAAAGCACTGTCCCAGTCTATAGCTAATAGCTATATTTTCTGTACTCTACTACTCATGTAGGAGGTCAAAAGGTGGAGAGCTTTGCCTCTAATAATGTTATCGATTTCGATTTTATCGATTCAACTTGCCAGAACTGGTTTGATTGTCGAATTAAAACTCAAAAACCTATTTTTTTTGTTTGTATGGCGTACTAGAACTTTAGCCTAGAATTATAACAAAAAATAATTAAATAAAGTTAAAACAAAGAAAAAATATTTCTGTTGAGATAGGTGTACCAACAACTTTAACCGCTTTCAAGAGCTTTACCTGGTGATGGTCGACTAAGCCGAGGCAATCATTGCTTTAGTAACTCCTCCCGACCAGCTTCTCAGACCCATGGCATATTTTAACAAATAACTTTTAAAACATCAATTGATTTATTTTATTCTGGGTGAATTTCACTCAACCTAAAGCATGCCAAGTTAAGGCTCTCTTTGTAGTTACTCCAAACCAACACGTAAAATACAGATTACGGTTGGCGAATTCATCAAAAATAGGGTAGAAGATCCGTAACTGTACACAAGGATTAAAAACAAATAGATACGTATATTTGACGACAGAAAAATCCTACTTCTATTTCCATTTTTACCCACAAAATATTATCAATTAAATTCCAGCTATGATAATGAAAAATACAGGTAAATAAGATGCTTGTTAGGTAACTTTCCACAATATATTTACAAGTTCAATGAATGAATGGTAGCTTTTATACGAATTAAGTCCCTAGACTTTCAATAAAAGCTTAATTGCCGAGTATTATTTATGTGACATTTTACCTGGAACACGTCGTTGGCGGTCGTTGGAGGTAATCGCTCAAAAATTGCTCCCATCAGCGTACTCGCGACTCGATAAAATTTAATATTGACAGCTAATTCAATTAGAGACTCGAAATTGGTCTCATTTTTAGGGTTCCGTACCTGAATGGTAATTTAACTAAGCTAAGTAGTAACCCTATTACTAAGGCTTCGCTGTCCGTCTGTCACCAGGCTGTATCTCATGAACCGTTATAGTTAGAGAAGTGAAATTTTCACAGAAGATGTATTTCTGTTGCCGCTAAAACGACAAATACTAAAAAACAGAAAAAATAAATATTTAAGAATAAATATTTAAGAGGGCTCCCATACAACATACGTGATTTTTTTGCTCGTTTTTGTGGATAATGGTCGATTTTTTATTTGTCCTAACTGTAGGACTTTTATTTAAAGTAGTTACACTCAAAAGTAAATATAAACTGTTAAAACTTCGTATCTTTTGAAGTTTCTTTTCCTTAAAAAAAATTTAACAATTAAGTTAATTAATTAAGTTAAAAAAATAATCAAACACCTTTGACGTTGTATCAAGTATCATCTATAGTATAATATATTATAGAAGCCAATGTCTGAATCGAAAATGTTTGAATTTGCATCTTCATGGCGAAACGAGAGTGAGACACATAAGTACACACATTTTTAATTCTTTTTAAAATGAGTACATATATTTTAAAGTAAAAATAATAACAATGTTTATTGTACAAATGTAAGGTTTAATTTTATATAATAAAATCCGCTAAAGTTTGAAATTTTTAGATATGATAAATAGTTTCCTTGATAAGACGACGACGTGTCGCAATATTGCATTGCCACCACCTCTTCTATTACATATTACAGTTGCTATGACTTTCATGACATATCAATAAACATCGGTAAGTAGGTACAATAGTTACTTATACAACTGTTGCGAGTGTTGGTACCTATTTTTAAACACAAGTGATAGCGAACTCAATAGTATAGCACGAGTGTTAAAAACAAATTTTGTGCAATTGTATACAATGCTTTTTATACGACCTGAAACAAAATATAAAAAAATAGTAGGCACCTGGTCTACAGTTTTTATTTTAACTTTTTTGGTACCTACCTAATAATATTTTAGTGGCATGACCTAGAATAAAATCAGAGGAGAATTTGCTGCACTTTAAATGTTACATGAAGTTGTTTTATATATTTGTAAATTTAAAACATTAAATAGGTTTGATAGCAGTGTTGTGAATATATTAATCTAAACTCAAACACATTACATTAAGCACCATCTAGCGGAAGCGTATCGAACTTCTTTAAGTAAGACTTACTCGCTGCTCGTGCTTCCAAGGGCGCGTTCGTTCTGGGATTAAGAGTTCCCACGAATGATTCTTTTCACACTTTTGATAACGCCAGTTTTGCCACCGACACCTACCTTTCGTGTAGCTTTGAAACGTTACCAACAAAATTTTTGGTTACAAAACGTTCAAAACGAACGGTTGACGTACACACACTACGATAAAACACACACTACCACAAACAATGAAAATGTATAGGCAGTTTGACCGATTAACAAAAAAACCCCACCCCCAGACATGGGCCTAAAGTTTCATTTTTCGGTGGCAAAAGTAACAAAAATAATAAAAATATCGTAAACGAACGCATGACAGTTTGTCACTGATGATACTAAAATTTTGATATTATTGATACCAAAGTATAACGAACGGATGACAGGTGACAAAAGTAATGAAAATAATGATTCTGCACCCAAAACGAACGCGCCCAAAATGGTAAGGTTCCAAAATTGAAGTCCAGCAACGAGGTCAACACATTTACACATTTTACAGCTATATTTTTTGTATTTCTAGATGTAAAGTATTTTAATTATAACCAATTATGTATGTTAGTGGAGAAATCAAAGATTATTAATATTGATGTTTTTTTTTAAATGTCACACGCTAAACTCTATTACCGTTGGAACTCTATTCGATGTTTTGTATATCTTTTTCTTTCCAACTATGTCGTGCTAAAAACAAAATAAAAATAAAATAAAAGCTTGTCTTTTGTGTAGGTTGTCGTCGTCCCAGCCCAAAGACTGTTGACTGTTGGACGTAGGCCTCCACCTCATGTGTCCACAACGTTCGATTTTGAGCCGCCTGTTTCTTTGGCTTTCTGCGGCTCTAACCAGTTCGTCTGTACATCTCTGTAAGAAGGCCATCCCACCCTACGTCTTCCGACCATGGTCGACATTTGAGAACCTTTCGTACCCGTCGGTTATCGGATTAAAGAACCATGTGGCCTACTCATTGCCACTTAGGTTTCCTTGTGAATGCATTAAATATTAGAAGTGCTTTGCCAAATATAAAAAAGCTCTTGATCCAAAAATCGTGAATTTAATTTGTATTAGATATTTTTTTAGGTATTGAAAAGTAATAGTCATTTATGGATACGTAATAAGGTCCTGTTGGCAGCGGCCCAGAAGGGCGGCCGGTGTAATGGCACAAGGCACGCGACATACACTCCACTAAAACTAAATGCAATTGTCCATCGAGTGTTGTACTCTTTTTGTTATTAATTAAATGTCATGGCAGCCACATTGATGAAAGCACTTTTCAGTATTATGTTTATGCTGAAAATGATCTAGAAAATAACTTTTACTTTTGACACAAAGTTTGCGTAATTTTTGAAGCAATTTACAAAATGTATTTGAGGCTGTTGCAATTTAAGTAGGTAAGTACTGGTACGTACTAAAAATAATAAAAAAAATACGTGATTCTTGATTTTTCCACAAACTAGGCAAAAAATAAATACCGAAGAATCTTTAGGTTTTTTTTTGACATAATTTATTAAACGGAACTTAATTGTAATTTTTTAAATTCCTGTTTCCTAACTAAACTAGTGTAGCCTTGTCCGTCTATTCGTCGTTCTAACAAATGACTGTATATATATCTTCTTTTAACGTTATGGGCATTGCTATAAATGATATTTTGACGAAATTCGTTATGGCAACTAGTAACAAAAATATTATATAAAAGCATAAAATAAGAAAAGACAAAACCCAAAATCTCGAAAAAAGGTATTTTGAATCTAAAAATCATAATTGCTGATTTTCTTTTTGATATATTTTTATATCAAAATTTGGTTTCGATGAATCTTAGTTTTGTTAGGTTTTCGAGGGAATAATTGAAATCGTTTATTAGTTTAAAATTATATGGTGGATCTAATATGGCGTTCATTTTTTTCCCAAAATTTAAGATAGTGCGCATTTTTTTTAATAACAAAAAGAAATTACTGGTGCGGTAGTTGCTAGACCAATTATTTATTTAAACATTTTGTCTTGTCTAAATTAAGGACGGTAACACACAAGTGCTACACTGCTCTGATTCTAGTAAAACAAATAGAAAAACAAAGGAAAATATTAGAAAATAAACCTTATATGTATTTCTATCACTCTGTAATCGTTTTCGGTCAATAAAAAAAAAGAGCAATATAGAGATAAGGACAAGAACCTGCTGGTGGAAACGTCTTTATCTATTTTTATCTGATGAAGATAAAGGATATATTAAATTTTCTCATAAAAGTATATTTAGTTACTCTGTAATATATTATACATGCATAATTATTTGTGTTAAATTATCATTTAAAACGTTTCATTCTAAAAGAACGCTTTTTCTGTGATAAGGTCTTTGACCATCCTTTTTTATTTAAGTTCCAAGTCCTTGACGTTTACGACGGCTATCAATCATATATTCCCAGCTCCTAATTACTATAATAAAGTTCGCTTCGTTTTGCTATAGTAGATAATATCTTTGAATTAAATTTTATTACTTTTATATCTAATTAAGGGTCCTACCCTAATCCATTGTATTCAAATGTTCTAATGCAAGCTGTAAAAAATATGCGAATGTTGTTTCTGTAAAGGTCTTTATAAGATTTATGTACTAGAAGTGCATAAGTTACTTAGGTGTTATGAATAATAAGAACATAAAGATCAATGGCTATTTTGGACTAGGAAAAAACGACGAACGACCATATTACTGTATAAAATATATTTTTAATACCACTAAGGTGGCAAACAAGCTTGCTGTTTACCTGATATTAAGTGGTCACCGTACGTAGCCTATGGACGCTTGCAACATTACAGCATAACTAGCGCGTTGCCGACCCTTTAAAATGTAATCACTTCTTACTTGATTAATATTCTAACATATTATTTTTCAAAATTAGATTAATTTATTTTGATTGTAAGAATACACAACTCAATAGGTACGTAAAAGAATTTATTTAGGGTACTCTTTTCTTATATTGTTTGAAGTGTAGATGATTGATAATTTTTGAAAATGTGTATCAAAATATTATCATCGACACAGAGAGAAAATATTACCTCTTATTTTATATTTATACTTTGAACAGTGTACTCTCCCTGTCCCAACTCTCTTCTGAATGGTTTTAGGCAAGTTTTGTTTAACTTCTAGGGGCGAAAAAATATTACAGGCTTATTTAAAGACTTAAACCTAGTCCAATTATGTATGGAGAGTGAGTATTGTTTTTTAGTATGAAAGCTATATCTTACTTTACTTCTTTCTTATAAATCCGGATCCAGACCTAGACACAGTACTGTCACATCTCTTGTTAAGTTAACGATAACATTTGTCGCCAATGGCTCACAAAAAGCTCACGGTTCTTGTGTTATTAGATTTAAGCAATGCCTTTAAATTATATATATATATATATATATATAATATAAAATATATAAATTTATATATATATTTGTCACCAAAACTTTAGTGTCTTCAATTTTACCTATCAATGCCAAAATCGCTTTGACACAATCACCACTACTTCCCCTCTTCGATTATGCTGTCGTTTGTTATATTGATGCCACAGAACACCCTTTAAACAACCATGAGCTACCCCAAATTTTATGGTTCTGATTCATTTTTAGCTTACTGAAAAGAGATGACGTTTCTCAGTATAGGAGTTGCTCAATTGGTTCCCAATCGATTCCTGTTATATTTTTATTTTTTAATGCTCTCCACAATTCCGTTACTCCAAGCTATTTACGTGAACATTAGGTGAAGAGATAAACCATCCAGATCTCATACATCACTTTTGATGCAAAACTTCTTCTGTCAACACTCATTATTAACGTGATTTTTTTGATATTTTTCTATTTTTTTGAATTTTCTACATTTTCTGTATCTTCTGCAGTCGTGCTAGCTCTATTTGTTGTTTCATAGAGATGAGATTGCGCCAATGTATACACGAGTGGCATCTCAAACAAGGGTACGCCCCATACTCCGTAGAACAAGTGACATCCCGTCCGGACTATTACCATCGCTAGGTACGATACCATTCGGCTCAAGAGTGGCCGATTTGTTAGCGGTAGCAAAGATGACGGTGAATATCATTTAAAACAACATATCTTGACAGGTGACCTGTCCTTTTTTTGTCAGCTTAGTCACAACTATAAAAAATACTACATATCGTCATTTTCTGTTCAGGCACCTATCGTGTCGAATACTCTTTTTTCCGCATACGCTTAGAGGTATTCGTAGTTGATATTAGTAAATTTATGTACTTTGGCATATATTAAAATCAATAAAACGATTATTTTCACAAGAAACAAACATCTAAAAGTTGTATATTTAGTTTAATTGGAGCGTTAAAATTTAGCTTAACGGAAACGAGCAAAAGTAACTTGTAACGTCACTCCTGCCAATGTATAGGCTGCGTTCGAAAACAAAGTGTTCCGACACTTGAGTGTCGCTTCACTAGGTAGTAGAATACTTGAATGATAACTGGTGGTGCGCCTGACACTTTACACAAGGAAATGTCATTTTGACGTTTGTAACATCAAACAGAATAACCGTGAATTTTTCTCAAACGGCTTTTATCATCAAGATTGATTTCTGATAGGTCCGATTAATTATTTTTTTTCGTGCCTTTTTTGGCGGGGCGTCGCTAGTGTTCATATTTTTGATCAATTGTTCGGATACAAATGTGCTATTTCTTAATTTGGCCAAATACTTAAACAAATGTGCCTATGAACTAATGATCGTCTTACTGCAAAACTATCTCATTCCATATGGTTCTAAATCTCGTCAGTGCCCGGTGCGGCGATGGGCTTACTACCTATTACGTTTGTGGGACGAAATACCATTGGTAAAACGTGGATGACACAGGTGCTATCTTTTCGCAATTCTTAACATTCGTAATAAATCTAACCTACCCCTTTTGGCTTATTACTTAAATTTTTGGAACTAAAACGAATTATTAATATAAACGAATATTTTTATTTTCATAGCAAAGATGCAGTCAACAGATTAGCCTCGAGCCAGGGTTTGAATTTTTTCTTCGAAGCGAAGATAGATTATTTTGATGTATGTATTTTTATTATATTATTCTTAGTTCTATGAAGAATTGGTTATTTTTAAGATGTATATACTATAAGCACATAAGCTCCCAAATAGTTGTGTGTTAACAAAAGACGTGGCCACATTTCATTATTTTTCAAACGATTTCCTTTTGGATTTCCAATTCTAAGTTTAGCTCTCACATATACTTTAAATGCACCGTTAACGTAAAAAGTGCACACACGAGAGGAGGAAGGTGGTCTGACGCGTATGGAGGCGAGGCCACTCCCTCAATGACGCCCGCTCATTTTAAATTGTAATTACAATTTATTATTGTGACTGCGCCGCCTTCGACGCGCCAGTCGCCATTTTATCGATCAATGCAGTCTCATTGCACAGGGTATTGGGATTGTTGTCTTCGATAAAGAAATAATACCGTAAATAATTGATTTCAACAAACTAAAAAAGTACTGCAGGTGTAAAACGTTTGACATTAATTATTTAGGTTCTATTTTCTTACAAATTTTTATCTATTGAAGCGCAGCAAGCGATATTTTATTACAACACTTTTTATCAAACTCAATATTTTCAAGTTTGAAAACTTATAACTCGCAAAGTATGCACCAGAGAGAAAAAACTGACTTAAAAAATATATTTTTGACGACCTATTAACTCTTACGAAAACCAACACAATAAGGTGCACGAAAAATACATTACAAACATTACTTATCCCTTAGTTAGATGTACTATCAACCAGAAACTTGGGTATCCTTTTTGATACTTTTTCGTTTGCAAGCAATGCAATTCCGTTGATGCCGCCCACAAAATTATTCGCCAACTTTTGTTTTTTTTATTTTGTAAAGATCCTTAATTAATATTAATAATATATACAGAATATAAAATTAATTAATTGGTTGACCAAACACAATAAAAAACTACACCTAGCTGAAAAAGTCATCGGCCACTGCAGCTAATGGTGAGTGATTCAGATTTCTGGCTGATATTATAATACCCTTAAATATATTTCATTCCGAGGAATTCATATTTCCAATTTTGTTACAAAGTTGCTATAATGCAAAACTGTATATAGTTTCTATTAAAATACATTTCTTTAAAATTTAGTTATAATTAAAGTATTACAATATATATGCAACACAAAGAAGGTATAATTATATGAACAGACGCATAAACGGATTTCAGAAAACTAAAGGGGTTCTGATTTTGCTATTTGGCAAACAAAACCTGTAAAAAGAAGATAAAGCAAGCATATCGTAAAAAGCCTCCGTGGTAATAACTTAAATGTCAAATTTCTATTTCGCTTTACTAAGAAATGGCTTAACTGGTTTTTATAAAAAGGTACAAGCATAGGTATAAAGTACAAATACCTTGAGGTAGGTAACCTTAAAATTCTTTATACCGGGCGAACCACGTGCATGGTTTAGAAACCTCTAATATAAAAAGACCATGTTTTGATTTTAAGGTGATGGTCAGAAAATGATAAATAGATTCATATACAGATAAACAAAACAAAAAAACCATGGAAACAGTTGCAATTAGCATAATGTTATTTGGACACTCGTCCGAATATTTAATCACAGACTATATGCTATAGCAGGAGTTTTAAAAATGTCATCATTTATCTATATAAGAAAGAAGGTTTTGATGTTGTTTTGGTGACTTCGTAAAACTCAAATATCACATGCAGGTTATATTACTTTTCATCTTAGTCCATGAGGAATCGGCGCATGAGTACCGAAAACTATTCGACCTCAATTTTTTTATGCGATCCTCTTCAAATTGCCCTTCTAATGATATAAATGCATGTTGCCATGGCGCAACCCGGTGCCATATTGTTTAAACCGAAATTGTTTAAACAATTGCAAAGAATTGTTATTTTTCAACCGGACAAATTTTTTTCATATTCTTTATCGAAATACCAATAAAAAAGGTTCTATGACTTTTAACGATAAAGTTAATATTTTTAAAGATATGAATTTTTAAAGGTACTCAAATTTGGGTACTTTCGACCCATGAAAAATATATTAAAAAAAAACATAATGTCTAAGTAATATTTTTTTTTTAATTCTTTATACAATTGTTAATAATATTGTTAAAAGAGATTTTAAAAAATTTCATTGTTTATATCTTTTTTTTAATTGTTAATTCCGCGCGCTCGCAAGTATGCGTCGCTTACCTCTAAGTATCGCTGTCTCTCTCTGACTCACGCGTTGCGTCGGCCTCTCTGTGTCTCGAATCATTATTTATCATTTATCTTAAAAACTATCAACTTTGTCAAGATTGTTAAAGAGAGCAATGTTATTAATTATTAAATTGTCTACAATTTGTTTTTAATAAATTTTTTTCTGAAATCAATTTTTCAAAAGTTATTTAAGCATAAATCGAAACATGTAATTAAAATTACTTTTTTATTAGTAGTACTATTAGTACTATTTTTCGAACCTTTAAAAATTCATATCTTTAAAAATATTAACTTTATCGTTAAAAGTCATAGAAAAGAATGATACAATTTAATATTTATTTATTAAATATATACATATTAAATATTTCTATATATTAAAAATATATATTTATTTAATATTTATATTCTTAATATCAAAATATACAATTACAAAATCATTAGTCGATAACTTTGAAGTGATACAAATTAATGATAACACAAAACCCTTTGCCCACTCACTAATAAAGACAAACTCCTTCTGCCATACAATTATCCGAACGCTAAGGTGGAGACACACTTGTGTTATTATACTAATTATATGCCTCAAGAGTTTAAGACATTTGAATTTTTTTAAACTAATACGTCATAACATGACTTGCTAAAGCCGATTAAATTGACTTTTTTTATGATTACATCAATATAGTAATGGCTACGAAACCCTAAATTACACATAGCCCGACAACCTCTTGACAATTTTTATCTACATATATATAAAAGAGTAAAATGGGTGTGACTTGAAATTTTACACAAAGATTCCTGTTATTTAATGTATACGTAGGCGAGCACTAAGAAAGGATTTTGCAAGAATCATCCCGTAATGGGATAAAATATGGGTTTAAAGTTTGTATGAAAACCCGTCATTTCTTAAAAACCATTCCCTAGACGGCAAAATAGGGGATTAATCTTTAGATGAAAGTTCCGATATTTTGTATGTAGGTAAAACCATAAATAGTTAAATGATTTTGTTTTTTTATTATGTCTACGCAGCCGAAGTCGTTGGAATAAGTTAGTGCAAATATATACTCTATCTCTTTAACAGTTTATAACACACTTCACTTACACGGCATCAACTTCAAGCTTTTATTTAGAACAGATTTTTTGAAATAATTGAAATGAAATGAAATTTTCCCTTTTAGTGCATCTTTGAAGTCGGTTGTTGTTTTGATAAATATTTTTATTTTTTTATTTAAAGTGACCTATTGACTTATTTTATCGTAAACTTTAGAATACCTATATTGCTTTAAGTGTGCCTATTAAAATTTACGTCAATTCCTCCAGGATCCCACAATTTTATCCTGACCTGACTGGACATGGGACTACCTGGGAAGTATACCCTTTCAAACAAAAAAAGAATTTTCCGAAAACATAAAAAAAAAGATTCCGATGAATTGAGAACCTTCCCCTTTTTTGAAGTCGGTTGAAAATAATCTTCTGCATTATTATTTAACTCTTTCGAAGCACTTGCTATTAATACAACTTCACGCTACATAAAGGAGCATTTAGTAAAACTGCAAGAAACACTTTGTACCTTTGTAATTAGTTTTCTAAAAACTTCTTACAAAATAAGAATACAATATTTGTCTTCGATACAAATTCATTGTCTGAGTGAAACTCATCCTTAAATCCAATTGGATTTATAAACAACAAGAGGTCTACGGTTCTACTTAAAGCTTAAAAGCGAAGTAAGTTTATCTGCGAGCCGTCTTAATGCGAATTAAGCGGAAGCTAACTTGACGACGCGAAGCAGCGCGAAGTTATGTTGGTTCCGGTTTTGCTATTATAAATGGAATTTATTTATGTTTATTATTTCATTATATTATTTAAGAGCTTAGGGGTGAATAAAAATAGAAAGATGAACTAAAAATGAGGCAGTTTGTATTAAAAAGGTTGTTTTTTTTGTTAAAAAGTTTTTATTTTTTACTTTTGAGTGACGAATTGCTTTGTACGAACCATAGAAACATCTATACTCGTATCAAAATTTTATACTATCACGAACATAAAAGGCGTTTTACCAGTTTCAAATTAACACTAATTATTTTTTTTCGATCAAAAGTTTAGAATTTAAATTCACTACAATAATATGGGACCAACTCGTAAGTATATGCAAAAAAATCACGTAAATCAGTTTATAAACAAAACAGTTTTGGCTGAACATCCATAATATATATATATATATATATATATATATACAGTCGAATTGAGAATCTTCTCCTTTTTTGAAGTCGGTTAAAAATATAATTCAACAAATAAATTCTTCTTTTTATATAATTTATTCTAATTATTTGATGATTTTAAAAATTTTAAAAGAATTAAATCAAAGCTACAATCGCCAAATTAAAATTATGTGAACTAACGCGACACTAGGGACAGACACTGGATCAGAAAAGTTTTTCACTGTATATACTTCAAATACAAAGAGAACGATACGGAAGCATTTTTTTTTAATAAATACTACGTATGAAAATATTTTTCAATACTTGGCATCAAGGTCTAAGACCTTAGCCTGTAAAACTGAGATGATATCCAAAAAAATACACACATTTGGGTCGTAATATGAAATTCGATACAACATTATAACCCTCATACAAACGTCGGCGTAATGTAGGTCATAAGAATACAGTTTCTCAACCCACTACAGAGGATTTTCGATATGGCCGTAGATATATCGTATTTTGTTTAAACACGCTAATTTCTTGAAAATAGTCAATTTTTTTTTTTTCAAATGATAGCCCGATTCTTGAGGAAGGTTAAAGGCTTTTTAGCATCACGCTATGCGCCTAAGGAGCCGAGTAAAAAGAAAAAGTCAGCAAGAACCCTAAGCATAACGAAGTAATAGCGGGGGACGAGCGATGCGAAGGCAGCAGCGGAAAGGACAGAATTACGTCCATCAGGTCTGCTAGTTTCTTATGTACCGAATGGCCCATCTACTCCACGACAAACTATTACTGAGTCTTAAAAGTTGAACAACAGTGATTCGTCGGGCTAAGGCACATACCAATAAGAGGTTATTTATTTATTTTTTGGAAAAAACAGGAACACAACAATGTGAAATGTAAACTAAATAGTATTTTAATGAACTTCTAATAAAATTTAGATATTTCAAATTCAGATGTAATGCAAATTACTAAAACACCCCATTTCACTTTAAAGAAGGGTTAAGATGTTTTCTTAACTAAGTGCGGCCGCAGCAATCGCCTTTCTGTTCCATTTAATTGGAATGAATAAAGCTTACTAACTGAAAGTGGGTGGTTAAAAGTCTTTCAAAGCATCGAGCAAGGTGGAGCTTAACTGAAATCCAATATTACAATATTCCAAATGTAATACACTCATAATTACTTTGTTAAGTAACATTATTATAATAGTGCTAAGTAACATTCATATCGATTAAGCATTCAAATTATAATTAAAAATTCAAAGTTGGAAGTGTTGAATAATATTTTGCATGAATTAAGAATATAAAATCTCTACATATAAAAGAAGAAACTGACTGATTTAATGACATATCAACACACAGCCATACCGCTCGGTCTTGAAACTTGAAACTTGGCATGTGGGTTCCTAACTTGAAGTAGAGATCTACTAAGAAAGGGGTTTGGGAAATTCATCCTATAAAGGGGTTAAGTTGGTGTTGGAAGTTTGTATGAAAATCTGTCAATTTTAAAGCTAAATGCATAAATATTGGTATTAGGCCTTACGGTCTTACGTTAGAAAATCAAGATTAACGTTATTCCCGTACTTAAAAATTAACCACTAGGGGGCAAATCGGCCAAGTGCGAGTCGGACTCGTGCACGAAGGGTTCGGTTACGGAACCCTAAGAATCAACCAAATTCACACTTAGTACTTATTTAACATCATATTTTTGGGACTAACGTGCCTTTGTATAGATATTTCCTATAAGGTAGATATATACAAATAAATAATATATACATTCTTTGCTAATTCTTAACTAACCATAAAAAATAAAACAGGTCAAGTCCAAATAAACAAGGTGTTGCTGCTACAGGCTCGCTACCTGTCACTTAGGGATAAAGTGGTTGGTAAAAAGAGAAAAAAGAGACTGTCCCCACATTATAAGTATATCAAGTATCTAGCCACTACTACTAGTTGTCCTCCTCGGGGATCAAAATCGTGACATGGGTTTAATTCGTGACACAAATTCGTGTGTCGTAATTGAATTCGCTCAAATCTTAAAATACTGTACTGAAGATCCCTAATGGCGTAATTATAATGTTTGTATGTCATTGTTATTTACATCTGTAGTCCGCTCAAACGGTGTGTATATACTGCGTAGGTAGTTCAACCCATTAGGATTTGTAGTCGCTCCATTGCAAAGTTTTGACCACGATGTGTAAAACCCGTTTTGCAGAGTTATTTATCGTATTCCATGGCCATTACTTCTTACAGTCAAGAATTCGCAAACGGGTATGTAAAGCGGTGGCAAAGAGGAGATCTCCTGCCAGGCAAGGTGCTATGCCTGGAGACCGCTGTGGTCCACTTAACTTGCTCTTTTATTTCTATATATCGCAAACTGCCCAAGAAACTTTGATAGTGCGAGGTAGGTTTGTTTCATTTTACGGCTTTTTACTATAATGCTGGTATTTATGACTTATAGAACATATACATATACTCGTATAAAGCCTACTTAGACCAGGTACACTGCTATTAGAGGCTGTTCTGTGGCGATGGGCTCACCAGTCTTTACGTACGAGTACCGGTTAACCCCTAAACCGGCATGATATGCTATTTATACTAATCATTTATTCAATATCGTATTTTTGTGGGTTGAATGTGATTTTGGTCTTTTTTTTTGAGTCCATACTAAAATGTAAAAAACACTTGTACTGGTATGGCGAGACATTCTACGGGATGAACAACCCTAGCATATAAGTTATTAGAGTTGTTAATTTGAGTAAAGTGCATTTTACACGATTATGTACAGCATAACTTCCTGTAATTAAAACGAAGATACATACTACACTATATTAATAATATCCATTTATGATTATTTGCCAATTGTACTTTAATGGAGATCTTTGAGGGTTTTTGAGTTTTGATTAGAACTATGGGAAATAAAAATGAAATAAAAACAAAAAAATAAAAAATATTAAAAGAGATACCCGGTACATAGCTTCTGAGATAGACAAATGTACAATTAAGTCCCGCCTTAAATGTACCTTTTATACCGTTTAGTACGGAACCCTTGAAAACCGAAACCAAAGCAAGCCCGGAAGTACCAACTCCTGTTCTACTTAATAAAATACGTAAATGAAGTCGGGTAGATTAATCAGTAATCCTTGCTGTACTGCGAATATTGTGTACAGAAAACAGGACAATAAACGAGGCCATAGATCACGCGGGAACATAACTCAGAGTTATTTAATTATATTATCGTAACGAAAAACTAATCCGTGTAGCGGCGGCAGAGTTGAGCTACGCGCGTAGCAACTCGGCAGGTGCGTGTGTCGCTTACGGGCGCCAGAATATACAGGGTAGTTCATTTTTTTATCTATTCTAGTATTATGTCAGTCAGCTTAAGGACTCTTAAGCCAGTCAAAGGCGTTATGGGCTGCTTGAAATTTCTGACAGCCGTGTGACCACTGGCTTGAAAAACATTTATACTTGAGTATCGTAATAGACTATGGCCGATGCCTCCTTTCTCTAAGGATATACCTGCACTACCTATAGTGAGGACAAATAAAGTCTGAGTAACAATAATATGAATTCTAAAGTAGGAATCTAAGTATGTCTGCTTGCCTTACGAAATATTTTTTTTTACAATGACAACTAAATTATTATGCGAGTTATGCAATTCTAATTATTTACTATCAGAAATCGAACTTTGAATCGAGAATTTTGTTGTCTGTTTACCATCTGCCGACGGTAAATTATCTCACTAGATATTTTGTAAACAAACGGTGTTTACAAATATTTCGGTGTCATACACATGGATTATTTAACGTGAAATGTACTAAGATATTATGTGTTAAGCAAAAGGTTAACCAAATATTTAAAAAAGGAAATATATTAAATGACTAGTACTTAAATATAATATTTGTAACAAACATTAATCTGGTATGTAATAACTTTTGCAAACATGTATCTACTACTAATATTAATTATTATTAATATGTAATTACTTTTATGTATTCAATGCTAGGTTTGCTATACGCTTAGGCCCGTGAAATCTCATTATGGGGATAAAACGTATATTTTATAACACAGAATGATTTATGTATGTGCCAAATTCCATTCAAATCCATTTAGCTGTTTTTCCTGACAAAAATTCAAACATCTTTACAAACTTTAATATTTATAATCTTATATAAAGCACATGGGTAGGTAATATACCAACACACCTGCTGTTAATATTTGTTAGTATTAATAAAATACAATAACTGACCTGCGATAATCTAAGCATAAATTTCATTAAAACATATTAATAATATTTTTTGAAATTATGCGTTCGGTATCATCATTATTAAATTACCCGGTTATTTTAACTATATATAATACTCTATTGGTCATTACGTAATTATCATATAATTAATACATTGTGATTTCCTAAAGTACAAACAAAAGTGTAAATCAGGTGATTTGACATCATCATGTATATGAGAGCCATACTTCAATAGAGACTTTGTACGACGCGCTAGAAGCTGTCGTGTGCAAAGATATTTATGCTCGCAATATTAACTCTGCCGCGACAAGCATTAACAATGTTACTGTATAGGTACACTTACAACTAACTAAATGAATGAGGGAATGCAGCTTAGTAATAATATAATTATTTCATGATTTCATAAGAATATTCACCAACCATTTTTCTATTACCTATATTTAATCATCAAGTCATACAATCTACCTTTAGTGACCAATAATGTCATTCTACTATTCTATAGAAATGTATATGAAAAAAATAATTCTATGATTGCATTCAACTACTACATTAATGTAAATAAATATTTTCATAGCAAAGATGCAGTCAAAATATTAAACTTGAGACAGGACTTGAACCTACAATCCTTACATACCGTGTAAGTGTTTTCTAATTGAGCTGTCGAGGCACAAGTCTGGCTAGCAAAAAATCCAACTAGGTCCATACCATGGAAATACGCTCGTTACGATCGTCACAAACAACTTCTACTGACTATAAAGTCCTAGTACATGCATCAATCTTACAAATACACAAATCTTCATAGAACTAAGAAATACATGATAAATGTACATAGAAATAATCTTTCTTCGTTTAAGATACCCTGAAGGTTGGAGTTTTAAAAAAAAATATCATAAAGACCATGTCTATGGCTGCATCATTAATAAAAATAAATATAATAAAGATGCAGTTAAAAAATTCACCTCAAGCCAGGACTTGAACCTGCAACTCTAAGATTTTGTCATCGATTAAATTATCGAGGTACAATTCCGGCTCATTAAAATCCTGACTACATTCTTGCTTTAAAAATACGCTAGCAACATTTGAAAAAACACTTAAACACACTCAATGAATGAGAGACGTCATAAATATAACCTACTAACGATATTATTCCACGATTTCATAAAAATTTTAATTACGAATGTTCCTACACACTAAATGAATCGAAAGTTGTACAGCCAAGTAAACAAACAGCCTAACATTTAAGTAGCTGCTTCCTTATCGAAGGTGTTTTTACCTAGTGCGATTGTCTGGTTAGATTAGATTATTTCTTCATTTCCCATACATCTTGTCTAACTTTATATGAGACCTACTCACCTGTAAGGACAGTTGAAATTTTTTTTTCTAAATCCTACAGCAATTACGATTATTTCGTCCGTGAATCAGAGGTGCGAGATAAATTAGCCGTTAACAGATACTCCGCGATTTTTTAAGTCCATCATCTTAAGTTTCGAAGATATGACGTTTCCCTGTACTCAGCGGAACTAGATGAACTTTATCTACTGGTCCTGTTTTTTTACGGTCAATTATTAATTATTATATAATTCTTTATTGTACACAGGGTTATACAAAATAATTTTAAAACAATGATGTACAAATGCTGAGCTTATCGGTAACAGCGATTTTATCCTTTTTTTTAAAAATGGGATAGAAGAAATATCACGATAGTTTGAGGCAAAGAATTCTACAGTAAAAGATTATTTTCAGTTAGTGTTTAATTTCTTTCTATCAATAAATAAACGTTTTACTTCCTCTTTTTCTTCACTTACCGAAGACAGCAGAAGTATGTCTAGAGGTCTTGGTGCTGGACTGAAGGGATTATATAAAATATTATATGAACTACTGAGAATTATAGTGTTTCCGGCGAAGGCGGTTGGGGAGCCACTTGAGTTGTTGACAGTTTGAGACATGATCATGTTACATGTGTATAGTGAAAATGTTATGACGGGGTCATCATATATCTACATTAGTAATATCTCAAAATACTCATAGTAAGCTGTAAGGCCTTAACAGTGATGTTAGCGGAGGTTGAAGCTTGTCATTGCTATACCGTGCACCCATTTTTTACATTTCACTCAAACCAACCATATTTAAAAATGATTACTGAAATGCCTTCAATAACGAACCAAAGATTGCACTATGTCCAAAATCGGCAAGGGAGTGATCGGATCAGTGCGTCCGACCCGCCCCACGGGCAAATATAAAAATCATTCATATGGACAAAATAAAATTGCATCCCAAATAACCCGGTGCTCATCGGCCGAAAATCTATTAGCAATAAATATGAAGTTTTCCTATTTCACAGGATTTAAAATGGCGATCGGACGCAGTGAACTCTGATATAAAATTAGAGGAGTTTCTATAAGTTTACTGGTTTATGGCACGGTAGTTTTATTAGTTCTTGTGATCAGAAAGTGTCCAGATATCGACATCATTATCATTAGTACAAGTAACAGGGCATGACCATATCCTAATTTGTTTACAAAGATTTATTGCAACTTATGTAACATTTATAAAATACTGTGAATAAAAATAGCTGCAATTTTGACACCAGAGAGATGAGACATAGATATGGAATATAGTTAAATATTTCTACAACCTTCAGTAAAAAGTTCCAAAGTTCGATACATACACAATTTCTAAAATCGAACTTTTTGAGACCCCAGTGCGAAGTAACTCGCAGGTCAGTTCGAAAAATCGTATGAAATTGCATTTTGTACTCGATGTAACCAGGTTTATTTTAAGCGCGGCCGTTAAATAAAAATATGACGTCGCCAGCAAGTGGCCGATAGACTGGCGCGAATTATGCTGGCCGCTTCGTGCTGCACCACGTCGCATGGTCACTCATTCTAATAAATAATTAAAAAAGACTCAGTTAGTAGAAAAAATAACGTGCGTATCGAGTACAAAATGGCTTTTCTTACCTTCGGAATAAAAGCTTTCGTCTAGCTTCTTCCCTTGGGTAAAAATAAGCGTAATTTTGTACTCGGTACGAAATATACTATTCAGGCATAAGACGTAGTAAGTATTTTATATACCCCAAGCTGTTAGTGTCAATGCCTGCAACGTTTGGTTTTCATCCATTTGCATTTCGGATTACCTATCTAGCCAATTTATCACTCACCTTCTCTATTTAGAAGGTCATGACTACCTATGAATATGGTACAGACTATATAATACTAGACCATGGCTAGATCTTTGTGGAGCGTAGAGTCCTATACTTCTGGGCTATCACCAAATCCTCTAAATTAAATTTGAAAACTTTTCTACCCAAAAATTATTTCAAATAAAAGTTAAAATAATTCGTCAAGCTGTATGGACGTAATTCTGTTAATGTAGTCCGTAGATATTCTAAACTGTGTGTTTACTTTTCTTGCTAAGCATCGCTGATAGTCAGGGCGTTGTTTGAATTTCGGAGTTGGGTTCTGACTGAAAACTGACTGAAGCGCCGTAGGTTCTTTCGGCAAATGCTGAGTCATGCATCCATTTCCTGCTACGAATTTGTAACAATTTCCAATTGTAAATAATGTTAATTTTTTATTTTTATTGAAGTATTTCTTAGTGTAAATGATTGAAATGATTTTTTTTATGTATTTATGTTTTGTAGTCTAGTAGCAAAAATAAAATAACTTTCTTTCTTTCTTTTTTTTTCTATGTACATAGTGTTCTATGCCATGATTGTTTACTTCGTAAATAGTTTCTTAAATGAGTATCGTAGTTTAATTCCTGGTAAAGTCAACAGCCTTTTATTTTTTAACACAAAGACAGACCGAATCTGTTAAAATTACCCAAAGTATAACACCATACGACATTATGAAATAAAAATATGGTAAGTCTGTTGTAATATAGTACTGTCGGTTAGCAGTGGTATTATTTGTAGAATGCCATTCAAAGAATTCGATTATTAAATTCAGAACAGTACAATGCTGTTTTGGTCCCCCTGATGGACGCTGGCAACACCAGGAGCATCATTCGTGCTTTGTCGACCATTAAAAAATCTCAAAACTTCTTTATTGAAGAACCCCATATTGTAGTCCTTAGAGAAAACCTTGGCAGGGAACTAATTCCGCAACCTAAGTTTTCGCGCGAGGAAGTTCCTCTGAATCCGCACGTGACTATTTAGATTCTAAGGCAGGAGGATGAATTCCCTGCTAATTGCGTGCGATGCGATGGTAAAAAGTAGGCGTGGCCAACTGTTCGTTAAAACACAAACAGGGAGTCAAACTCTTTCCCCAGACTTAAGGGTTCGATACGGCTCGTGAGTTTGGGAACGTCGACGATTCTCTCAGCCCGTCACTAAACCGAATCAAAAGCTCCAAGTTGGTATCCAGGTGCACCCGCCCAGAGATGGTAGCAGTTCTAAATTGAATGGGGCCTGACTTGCGATCTTTGCCTTGAGGTGAAGTACAGAAAACCCCGGTGCCAGAACCGATCGAATACCTTTGCTATGTCTAGGCTACATGCCAATGCCTCCGCTTGATTGTGAATGGCTTGCGCCCATCGGTGTGTGAGATAAACTAGAAGGTCGCCGGTCAAGCGATCATGGCGAAAACCATATTGGTGGACGCCGACCAGGTCGTGTTTTTCTAGGTATCTTAGAAGCTGTGTGTTGATTACATGCTTCATCACGTGAGGAGAGTCGAGGTTGAATAGTGAGTGAGCCGCGGAAAAACTTATTCCCGTGGGAAATTTCGATCGGAAACAAAGTTCTCTATATCGTTTCCAGTACCTCTATCAGATTTTTCATCTTTTTATACATATTTAAAGTTAGTATACCTTAATTACACTCGATTCTAAAATTTGACAGATGCGCAGATGTTTCACCTATGGTAAGTAGGTCTGTTTTTGACTGACACACAAAGTACGAAGATATTCTTAAACATAGCGTCACAAGTGCTAGGGTGAAAAACATAAAAACCAACAGCTCCCATTTTTTTGGCAGCCTCGCTACTTGTTTCGTTAACCGAGGAAATTCGTCGAAGAACCAAAGTTATTGACATAGCTCAAAAAGTTAGCAAGCTGAAGTGACCACATCACTCGTCGAACCGATAACCGATGGGGAAGAAGGGTGGTGACCACGGATCAGAAGACGCAGCGTAGGACGTAGAGCCGTAAGAAGCCGAAGGACGCGGGCGGCTCAGGACGGCCGTTTTGGAGATATATGGGGGAGGCCTACGTTCAGTAGTGGACGTCTTTCGGCTGAAACGAGTTGAGCGAAACTTATAATCCTCATTATTAGCTAAACGCTGCGTTCAACCTGGGCTGTGATACCACGCTGATGTATTAAAACTAGTAACTCAGGTATACAATACTTACTACTAACTTTGAGCAGGCACTACATCTCATCATCCCATCAGATAACCTTTTAGTTGTCACTGTCAGCCATACAATCTCATAGCTTTTTCACACTTTAAGGTTTCGATTGGTATGTACTTATGTACTGTTGGAATTTTAAATTTGTCTTTTATATGCTTACTAGCTTTTGCCCGCGGAGCCACCTGCACTAAATTCGGTTATCGGAGTGAGGTTCCTACGTCAACTCCTTGATTATAGTAAGAAAGTTTACTATAGTGTTGATTATCTTTGCGGTAATTCAACTGACACTCAACGTTTTAAGATATCCCCGAATATTTCCCCCCCAGCAAAGCAGTTCATTACCATTCCTCATAACCTTCTGTGCCAGCTTGCTCACACTGAGAAATTTTATCGAAATCGGTTCCGATATTTAGGTGCACAAAAAACATAAACGGACAGAGAGTTGTTGGTAATATAATATGTATAGATACTTTAGCAAAAGTTTTGACGGTATAGTAAGAAAAAAAAACGATAAAATGATATTTTCCCTTTTAATCTTGATATTTTCATCTACAATACAAGGCACACACACAATTTCAAGTAAATTAATATTAATTACAAAATACAAATAAATAATAGCACTTGTTTCCGGAGTTACATACCATAAATAAATGTATAAATAGGTATTTTTAAAACTCAGTACCCAATTGACAAAGAAAGAAACAAAACAATACTGAACGTCCTGCTTCTATAGCTTATTCTTAAATTAATTTGTTCTAATACAATATTGTCAACCGTTACGGATGAAGCTAAAACGAAAATAACTGATACAATGTCCCACATTCACGCTCTGCACAATCACACTGCTCGGCTAAACATTTATAGTAACAACTAACTTTATTACATCGCATTTCCCATTACAGATAATATGAAATTAAATGTACGAAGCGATCGTTCGAATCGGCGCTTGACTATTTTTAAAGTTTTAAATATGAGATCGAAGAAGACTAAAAGTGTGTTGATAACTTTAACTTTACACCAGATAAACATTTTTTTAACAAATAGTAATTTAATGTATATGAAAAACAACATTTATTGTTAACATAAATGCTATATAATCATAAATAATACCATAATTGATACTAAAGTACGTCCAAAATCAGTTATTATACGTTTTGATTACAAAAATAAACATAAAATAATAGCCAAACGCCAACATTAAATACCCAATATACTCTAATTTTACATTACATAAACTATAATATTAAGACATCCGAAGTCCTCAAGTAAACTAAGCATCAATATAAATAATGCTATCGTCTCATGCTTTATTTATAATGTTACAACTACCCTTATTGTAATTATGTCTACTCATATACATCGACTCTGTATTATGGATATGAGATACTGTGATTACAAATTTATTTATTTACAAAGTGCTTAAAGAAAAATTCTAAGTTTATTATTACATTGTACGCGAAAACTGCTTTCTTTATCAGTCAATGAATTGTATAAATGTTTGAAAATCACTAACTTAATAAATCTATCGTACATTTATGCATTAATTAAATCTATCTTCAGTTAAATATGTCTAATGATTGCACTAATTTTTTATAAATAACATTTGTGATAATAGTGATTGCTTCCATCGAATTAAATTTATGAGCTTTTTGTGTTGAATACAAGTTACTTAATACAATACTTGTTTACAAAAACGAAACACTGACCAAGTAGGAACATAACAAACTTGAAATTCTAACTTTGGAAAAAATCTCTAAAAACAGTCTTAGATCAATTCCAATAATATTGTTTCAAATAGGTCCGTAAATTTTAAAATAATCCTCATCATTTCAACGTTTAAGATATGTATATAGGTACAAATTATACATTTAACAAATAAATGGAAAAATTACTAGCTAACTGTACAATGTAAGAGATGATCGATGCTTATTACATAAATATGGCATTTAACGATAAGTTAAAAAAGTACTTTTCAGATAAAAATTTGACGAATAAATTAGCTACGTGAATCGTCGATTTAAACCTTAGCATTACATATATAAGAATATTTACAAATTTCACTATGAAAGAAACGTTCGTTAGACTTCGCTTTGTCGCTACGAAATCTGATTTCGATAACAATATTTACAATTATTTTATCTCAGTAAAGTGTTATTTGATCTACATCTGTTGTATTAAAAATTCAATAAAATAAATCTTTATCGTGGTAAACTAAATGGAGAATGTAATAAAGCCGTTCAATCTTAATATGATTTTTTGTGAACGAGTTCTTAAAAGTATATTTTGTTATACGGAATGTCCAACAAATTTTGAGTGGTTATATTCTTCAAAATCTTTGGATCCTATTTTTCTCTGAATTCAGGTCTTACGCTGATCATAGGTTTCTTCGTTTCATCAAGTTTCTCATGTTCTTGGGTATCGGAGTAATCCAAGACCCCTGAATTCGTCAGCTAAGTAGCTGAACTGAAGAGTACCGAGTTTTTGTAATAACCAGCACGGTCTGACAAAGGACTTTTGACGTCGCGTTCCATGGCTTGTTGGCGAGATTTACGCTCCATCTCCAACTCCTGAGCCAGGGATTCTGTTGGCAATAAAATAAAACATTATATAAATCATTATTGACAATAAATAAAAGCTAGATAAAATTAAACACAAAACATTAACATTGGTTTACATCTACATGTATGCATTTATCCCCTAAAATAGAAGTGTTCCGCCCCGGAAAATGTGATTAGTGTTTCGGGGAAAGCCGTTTCACATCAAACAGACTTCACATCCGTATGACATTTACTAATTTAATATTTGACATTCCCTTTTACTAAAAACGTACCTAATATTCGCAATATCATCTACGAATATTAAATTATGTCTAGAAGGGTTGCACTCTAATATTTATATCTTCTGCAATTTGAAGCAGAATACGTTGTATACCATCTTAAATTAATTTGTAATTCTAGTTTGTAAATTTTATCTTTTATTAATTTACTTAAACATTCTTATTTTTATAAAATGAAATCAACATTAACAGCAAAGAGTAAGTCTTGCAAAGGATTTCCAAGGACTCTGATTCAGACGTAAAATAAGAAAAAAAAACAAAAATTGAAATACGTCTCAAGCACAGAAAATTCAGTAATAAGATTTTAAGAAAATAGACAAAGTTCGTGAAGAAGCAAGAGTAGGTGAGGTAAGGCAATTGTCTCCGAAAACGTCGACGTTTTACGAAATATGCTTATTCAATTTCATGCAACGCTTGCCGCCTCCTGCAATTTACGAGATATAAAAGGTATAAACGGAATCACATTTTTTGCTTACATTGATGGAACATTTTATCACAAGAGCATTCCATTTTTTATAACATATGTTTTATATCTTTTATTAGTTTTGATATGACAAATTTTGCTGAAAGTCCACTGCAGTGAATTGACTACAACAGATCTGCTTATGTTGTTTTTGACTTGTATGCCATAACTAGCATTAATTTAGATAATATATATTCTCTAAAAGCTATTTTGTTTTTTATCAGCTATGGCTCTACCCGTCTTTGTTACTTCACAGTTTTAATATTATAAGTTATTTGTTTAAGAACGAATTCTATGCCGAAAAAAGATTCTACAGCTATCGTTTTGGACTTAAGATTGATATGTAGGTGATATCAATCTTAAGTTTAATTTATATGTAGTCATCACTAAACCAAAAGCTGTTTTATCTATATACATAGAGTTAAAATATTATGTTTGGACTGATTTAATTTCGCGTACATAAAAATTATCATAAAAAAATACTTCAAAAACATTCACAGTTAGAAAAACTCAATTATAATCCGATTTGTCTCAGCGAAGACTAGCTTTAGGGCATCACACTCACAAGTGTCAACCATTGGGGGTTGTTACTAAACAGAAACCTATTATCCCGGGCGAGATTATACGCCTAGGGCGTCACAATTAAATATTATACACTTAAAAGCTTCGGCCTTTGCCGTTTCACTTCGCTGCCACCCCTAAATGTCCCATTAGATGTTTGAATACGTAATATTTTTGCATTTGATGCTCTGAAAATAAAATTGCCGGTTTCTTTGAAACAGTAATCTATTTGTTCTTCGAAGTAACTGTAATGGTTGAGTGCTTATCTTAATAAAAAGTTAGCCTTTAATGTTTATCTTTTCTTTGCTCTCGAATAAATGTCTGCATGAAATTGGTGATATTATCGACAATGACATTAACTTTCACAGAATAAGTACTTGTGAATACACAAAAAAGTATTATAAAAACCTTATTAATTCCAGTTCGACTTGATCGGTTTGTAGGATGACAAAAGTACTTTCTACGTGCAACCTGGACGTGATTCAATTTATTTAAGCAGAAACAAAAGAAAAACATCAACAATTCGAATTCTATGCAACGATTGTGTAACAAAAGGTTCTTCGACATTTGTAATCGTATCCAGTAAGAATATTGGTGACAGAGAAGTGTCATTCAATTACTAATAAATTGAGATTAAATAAAACTGCTGTATATTTTTAAATGAAGGATAGTTCGTGGCCCAGTAACATTAGTCTATTGTAAACAACATGAGAAGTTAAGCAATGTCGGATTTGGTCAGGTATTGGATGACTCTGCTAGTCGAATGGCAAGTAGCTTGATAACAATGGCCTTCAATCCGCACTGCACCAGTGAGGTGGACTATAGGCCTAAGCCTTCTTCGTTAAAGATAATGCATATACAGAAGAGATGTTCAACAACGTAGTTGCAAATTTTCTAAATAATGTCGCAATTGATTTAACTAAACCGAAAACTATATTCAACATGACATTAAGGCAACTATGGCTTATTGGTATTCTCTTCCAGCCTACTACAGATTTAAAGATAGAAATATTAGTTGAAGTACATTAAACCATCTTAAAAAGGAAACAATGCTTCAAAGTTACCATTGTACAGTAAAAATAAAAGCAAATGCATTAAGTATTTTGTTTTTTAATCAATAGACGGACAATTTACCATTTCGTCTTTTCATTATGTCAATAACTCCTTCGTCAGTAACGCAAAAAAACTGTTGTCGCGATGACAACAGATTATTGTCACTAACTTTTTTCTAATAACAACTCCGATGGAAAATATTGAGAAACTTTTTACTCCAGTCAACACTTTTCCGACACTCAATACCTTTGTTAAATCAAGAGAAAGCAGGCCTGCTCATTATTTTTTAATTTTTCGCGCATTCGACACCCGTTTATTAATGAAAAAAAATTGTTGTAAAAGTAAACTTAATTAATTTTCCGGTACAAAATATGAGAAGATTGAACATAATTGAACAAATAATTAAGAGAAAAACTTGATAGCAGCTTCTAGACGTTCCTTGAAAGATACCTCTTGTAATCAATAAATCACTTTAACTTAAAGATTTTTAATCTTATCTGCTATTGAAACTTGTATTATTATTATATTCTAGTGTACGAATCAAAAGGAAAAAGTCTGAACTAAGCAATTAAATTGTAAGTCTTCCATATATTTCCTTTCATTATTAATGGCAATAACTTCCTTGTTTAATTTAGTTATATGTTACCATTAATGTTTTAGTAACTTAATAAATTTTGTCAGAAATCAGGAGTTTTAATAACAAAAGTATTGAAATATCCAATATTTCTCTTTGCTAGTTCAAAATTAAAATTAAAAAAAAAACAGACGTATGAATGAATGGTCGTAACTTGGACGAAGGTGCTACCAGTTTGGTTCTCCTATTGGAGCATGACAAATCAAACAGATTGGATTGAATTTCTATTAACAGAAATTCTTTGGTTTATTTTTAACAATCTAAGTCCCTTTGCGGCTTTTTGTTAAAGCTTACTACAAATACATTTAACTATCGTCCCTCAGTATCAATCAAGAAAGTTTTGGAGGTTTTAGTTCTAACATTAGTTACAGAGGTTTTCGACCGCTACAAAATAATGAAAAGTTAATGTAGCGCTTTAGTATACTTTTATACATGTATTTTGATATATATGTATAAAGATACGTCAATACAAAATAAATAACAAGTATAAATTCAGTTTCCATAGAAAGAAGAAACTGAAGACAAAAGATAAAAAGTGCAAGACTTGTAGGATAGAACTGGAATAAATTAAAATAATTGGTTAAAAAAATAGTCAACGACTTTCTTCTCTTGTGTGTTGAATTAGGTTTTATTTATATGTATTTATTATTTAGTAAATGTTTTTAGTTAGTAAGGTAATAACAAAAAGAGCTTTGGCTGACCATTGCAACCCCACAGGTAAAACCGACTAGTCTTACAATATAATCGACAAGTTAAGTGAAGAACTGGACTGTCAAAGTTTCCAATACTCTTCACAGTGTCCCAAGGCCTTTGTTATGGTTTAAAGTCAATTGGTTGTAATTTAACATGTCCTTCTCAGAACAAAAAAGATAAAAAATGTTACACTATCTGCAACCCATCCAAAACTTATGTCCACCGCCGCTGCTTAAACGTTAGAGATCATTTTTGTTGGACAATACAATACTCGCCTATGAATTCTTTACATATAAGGACAACCATCTTTAATAATTTTATTTTATTAAGCCTGTGGTCTGATTAATAACAAGTAATAAGAGACTAGCATAAAGTAAGTTAAAAACAAGCAGTGGTGTAATACCAATTTTAGCTTAAACAAAAAATTAATATCCTCAAAGATTTCGAGCACACCTGCGCTTTACAATTTTATTTCCATTCATTTTACAAGCTCACCTATAAAGGAGCAGGGAAAAGTTCCCTCTTTATTAATTTTTCAACTTTATATTACTTAGTACCAGTTTGCTTATCCGTTTCAACACGATGGAGACATCATACTTGTATTTACCGAAATATGTAACATGAAATTAAAAAATACTGTTTTTATTTACGAAATTGCTTTATATGTTGTATATCTAAGTTTTTTATAAACACCGTGTTTTTTGTATTGTACTTATATTATAAATACAAAAGTTTGTGAGTTGTTACTCTTTCTCGTCACAAGAACTCCCTATACCCTGAATCAATATTCAGGTACAGAAAAAGCCACTTTATAATTCTCATTATACACATACATTTTATGCATATTAAGTGCGCGTGTGTGTGTGTGTGTTTGTGTGTTTTCGAAAAGCTGCCGAAGCTGTGTTGGTATAGAAAACTACAATATTAATTAAGAAGTTCCCGTAGGTTTCCTACGCCGATAACGGACGAAGATTTTCATTAAACTGACAAAAAAACCTTTTTTTTATTTAAGTAAAAAGTAATGTATTTCTTTCGTCTAGAGACTTGAAAGAAGGATAATGAAGGAATAAGTTTTGAAAATTATTTTTTTACTCGTAACCTTCGACCTTTCTTCTTCTTATTTATATTTTGAGTGTGTCATGCCTTGCCTAGTTATTAAAACTTTGTTATTTATTTTCTTCTTGTCTTTTTTAAACATTTATACTTTTAATTTTATGTTTTGTACACATAACAGTTAACAATAAAAGAACATAAACGTAAGAACGGGTAGTAATATTTTGTATAATTTCTCGGCAAGTATTGCGTGCGTCACTGTAATTGGGTTACATAGTAAAGGGTACACTCATTGCTGCAATTTCTACTTCAAAGGAAATTCGTTTGCAAAAGTCAATTGTCAGCACAACATACAATATTGTAACTTGCTTTGTTAATAATTGGGTGCGCTATATTAGTGAGTAACAAAGTATTTAATTCAATAATAAAGTTAGGTAGGAAGTAACAAGTATAATTGTTTGGTAATGTGAGTTATCGTTAAAATCGATATATTTCACTAATTTTAAATTTTCCATAAATTTTAGAAGATGGATTCTATATTCTATATATCAATACTTAAAGTGATATTAATATTCTAAATATAATATTATATTACAAATATTATAAAAATGTCTTTTAATATTTGTGTAATAATTATATCAAACTTTGCTTACATATAATGTGTGTAAAAAAATTTTTTACGCTACAAAAGAATTATCTGGAATATATATCCGTCTGGATGATTTTAAAGGAACCTTTGTCTGATTACAGTGCCTATATTTCATTTCTATAGGTGTCATAAATAGTTTCGAAAGTAATGAAAAAAGGTTAAGTTTAAAACATTCTTATATATATATAAATGCAACATAGCAGAAAAATTTCAAGATAATCCATTGACTAATTTGTGAGTCTTGCGAACACAAACATACGGAAGCTGATTTTTTTTATATGTAAAGAAGATAGTTCCTTACTTACCAGAGTAGTTCTGCCAAAAAGCAGCCCCACTGGTCATGATGTCCACAGGTGGTGGAGGATAGCTCCACTGCGGCGGCTTGTCGGGAGTACGCGGGGGGTCGCGCTGAAACTGGGGAGAGGTGGGGGGTGGTTCCGTACTCGGAGGTTTGCTATCTGAACCGTTCTCTCTTTCAGAGCGCGGCGTCTCCTGCGACGACGGTGGTGCCATGTTCTCTGTTGATGAATTATTTCATTCGTTAGTTTTTTGGGGACTAAAATTTAGCTAATTTATTTAATTAAGCTAAAACGCTCTTGCTCTGTGCTCCTCTGGTCTAAATCGACCTTTATGCAAATGCTCATATCTGTCGCCATTTTAATACTAAAACTTTACCGTGTAGATATTCTTATCGTATATGGGAGTTATTTATTTCTTGTTGAATTATTAACGTCGAAAAATAGCTAATATTCTAAATATTTATTAAATATGAGTACTAAAACCTTATTGGTTCAAATTAAAGACCAGCAAATAAATCACGTTTAAAAATTAACTATGCTAATTTTGGACAATCATATTTACAATCAAGCGGTTAAGAGGTTATTCAACTTAAGAGGTTACCCAATGCGAATCGACTATGTTAATCTTAAACAGAGTTTATTTTTCTGTGACAAAATATCTTACAAATTGGCGACCAGCTTAGCGTGAAAAGTGGAATTATTGAAAACAATTATATCACATAAAATATAAAAATTCTATTCCAGTCATTCCCCAGCCTATAAAATAAATTAACATTTATTTTTTGACAGCTGTTATTTTTTGAAAGCGATGTTTTAGCAGATATCTTAAAACAAATACAGTTAATTTCTAAATAAGGTGCAGAATGTGTAAAGGCATGTTATTTTTATCTAGTCTTAAACTTAAAATAGGACAGTGAAATCGATTTTAAAAACGAGCAGAAAACTGCACATTTGAGTAGGTCGCAGCCTTAACAAACAACTCTAACTGATTTAAATTAATGTAGGTAAGGTAAACTACTAGAACATAGCAATCAGAGTGACGGACAGCCAATGAATGTTGTTGCAAACAACTATTATGTAAGAAATTGAACTCGGATGCGTGTTATTTTTGCACCCGAACCCTCGTTTCAAATGGTCTGCGAAACGATTTCCTGACACGGAGATTAGTACAAGCCTTCACCAGCATAATCGACCCTTCTTACATCACGCACTCCATTCTTACTTGACATATAGTGAGGGTATAAGTCATGTGAATTGTTGATTGGAAATGATATCTTAAAACGCATCAGCAAAAGTTCAAAGTCGTGTTCGATCTGTTGTGAGATAAGTCTGAGTATTGAAAGTTAAATTTAAGCCAATATGAGATATTTTGATAGACAGCAGGTTAACATGTCAAAACTACTTGGTTAGAACTTGTTGAAAAGTCTGATTGTGAAGGCATTGACAATTTGACATGTTTAAAGTTTAATATCGTCCTGAAAATACTCTCTCATTATTTTCAATTACAAGTTTCATTAATAAATAGTTTTCATCCATTTTAATGTTATATTTGACATTGATAGCAATTAAATATCGTTTTTTATGTGGTTTTGACTGCTGAAGTATCTACTGCCGTTTCAGCTTAAATATGTCGGACTATTTTGGAAATATAACTAAGTGAAAAACATCATTAGGTGGAGGTGGCTTAGGGGTTTCGAGTCAGTGATGGCCTAGGGATTTCGATTTCATCTTGCGACTTCGGAGGTTTGAGCATGGCGTGTACCTATGAGCCTTTTTCTTAATTTCTAAGTTACATTGATTTTTAAAGCTTTTCGGTGTAGGAAAACATCGTGAGGAAACCTTCATAAGTCAAAATAAAAGACGTATGTGAAGTCCACAATTCGCACTGGGTCTAGACTATGGCCCAAACTGCCTTTTGTGAGGGTAGACCGTGCCCCAACAGTTGGGACGTAAAACTAGCATAATTAGATAAACTAGTTTAACTGTTAAAAAACATTTTTAAGATTACGTACCTGTCACGATCCTGAGAATCTCAGCAGGCGCTCCAGACTGTTTGAGTGCCTCCTCTATCTTCTGTCGCCTCTTCAACTCTGCGTCTAACTGGTCTTGAATATGCTGTCGTTGTTTTCTTTCTTTTTTTAGTCTCTTCTGGTACATAACTGTCAAGAAAAATGTTGCGTACAAAATCATGATGATTGCAGATTTAAACATTTAAATATAGACATTAAGTTAATTTTTTTTTTTTCATTTATCATTCTATATTTATAAAATTTATAAATAATTGTTTATTTGTTATTTTATCATGTTACCACCAAGGTCGATGGTGGCCTAGTGGTTTCGGTGTCAGCCTCGCGTTCTTAGTGGTGGAGGTTCGAGCCCGGCGTATAATAATGCGTCTTTTCTCTTTATTTCTCAAGTTTTTGATTATTCACACAACTGGTGAAGGGAAATATCAAGATAAAACCTGCATACGTAAAAAGACGTATGTGAAGTCCAAAATTCGCACTGGGCCCGCGTGTTGGACTATTCGTTTATGGGCCAAATTCCTCTCGCGGTGAGGGTCGGGCGTGCCCCATAGTCCCACTTTATCATACCAATGAACCACAGAAAGATATCACAAAATTACTACTGGAAGTATTTTTAATCAGCTACTAAACAGTTAATAGCTATTTTAAGGTTGATATAAAAAAATATTAATACTTAATAATTATACTCCTTTATTAGTAATGCACAATGCAAAAAAGGTTTAATCTTTGCGTCCATTTCAAAGTTATGTCATAAAGTCTACGAACAATTTATATTTATATGACAGATGGATGGATGATTTTTTTTAACTATAGGCTTATAGGCTTCTAAGGGTCCGTTCGTTTTTGGGATGAAGAATCATTATTTTCGTTTATTTTGTCACCTGTCACCCATCCGGTTAGCATAAGCATTGATATCAAAATTTTAGTATCATTTGTAACAAACTGTTAAGCGTTCGTCATTCGTTTACTATACTTTTGTTATTTTTATCATTTTTGCCACCGTAAATTTTGTCTACATGTAGGGTTTTGATGTAAATCTGTCAAACTGCCTATATACAATGTTTATGTTACATCGACCGTTCGTTTTGCAACTTAAAGTATTGTTAGTAACGTTTCAAATCTGTGTAGATTTTGTGAACGATAAGTGTCGGTGGCAAAACTGCCGTTATCAAATGTATCAAACGTGGGAACTTTTTATCCCAAAACAAACTCATTTTAAGAATACATTGCAATGTATTATTACGTTTGCACTACTCGTGCTTTGATTCGTGCGCCTAATTCCTCGAGAAAACCCTTGTAGATACTTAGCCTTTTTTAGTGGCTTCTTTAATAATAATAATCTTATCTTCGATTTGACGGCTCTATCTTTCGTGTGGAGTTATGATATTTCTATCTTTCTCTTTCTGAGGTTCGATTGACGAATGATTGAGTCGGCTTTCGTGTCGATAGTCGATTGAAGCCCTGCCTCCAATGGACATAGGGCGGCGCGGACATTGACCCAAGGCATAAGAGAGTAATTTATAAAACAGATTTATAATTCAAATCACTGGTCTAAAATGCTGCTGCTTTAGAAACACATAAATTCATTAAATCTCTTTTAATATCTGCTTCATAATAAATTGCATTCAACCGTTTATTTAATATTTTTAAAATTAGTTTCTTTCTTTAACATTTTATAAAGTTATTAACGCTACACCCAGAAATGCTTGTAATTGCTTGTAAAGACAAGAAAGATTGAAAATTCTATATCTTGATTATAGTAAAACAACCGATTCACACTTGACCTTTTGAGTTGCCTATTAATATGTCCTTCCCCAAGCTGCAAGCTATCATATTGCAATTTTTTATGGAGATTATCGATTTGCCATGAAAAGATAACAAACATGACCAGTTTCGCATTTATAGTCTATATACTAGCCTTTGCTCGCGGCTCCACTCGCGCTACATTTGGGTTTCGGCATAGAATTCGGTAACTTATTTATTACAGTGACAAAATTTGCTAGAGTTGTTGGAACTATACAGCTCGTCGACATGAAATTCCAGGATAAAAAGAAGCCTTTATTTGTCTCCGTCTCAATACCTGTGACAAATTTCAGCTCAATAGGATGATCCATTGTGACCTGAAGGAATACCAAACAAACACACAAACACACTTTTGCATTTATATTATATGTATCTATATTTACTTGATAAGTCGCTTCAAGAATTAACTTGGCCCACACAAGTCTCAATCTGTTTCGCGATGAGTTTATTAGATGGAGTTGAGCGACTCTGAGGACGTGTATAACAGAACTTATTAGCTCCGTGGAAACGGCATGAATAATGAAATAATAAAAATATGAGATACAGCACTTTGAGGTCGTACCTACTCTTCGTTGCTTGGACGCCATCTGAATGTTAAATTTATGTGGATATTTTAAGGAAACTTGTGTTATATATGCCTAAATTGGTTTGACGTGTAAATAACCTTCATAGGTTATGTTCTTACACTGACCAGTTTGTCGTCCGATCAATGAGTCTGGACTACGATTAAGAAGATACGATTCGCGGCGCCTCGCAGCAGGTTTCATACAAACGAATTTCTTTTTGACATTTATTGATCAATTATTGTATAATTTCTTAGTCATAATCCCCAACCAAATACCTATTTCTGTGGTTATCCAAAATCTTGTGAAATGTTTTTGTTAACTAGAAACCCTTTTTCAAACCATTTGCATGAACAACTAGAATCCTGTACAACTTTTGAACTATAAAATTTAACAGAAAACTGACACATTGCAGATCTAGATATTTATTACTAGAACATGTCTTCAAAATAACGTGGTGTTTTATCTGGAAGTGTCAAAAATAAGTGAATAATTCGTTTGTATGAAGCACACTAAAAGGCGCTCCAAATCGTATTCTCTTAAGTATTGTACACTACGGAGCTTATTGCAGAAGCTTCTATGATATGATAAATACGAAAGTGGGCTTGGTTGTATGTCGCAACCGAGCATCCAACTAAGCTGAAATTCAGCATAAGGATAGTTGAAATGACAGAGACGGAGAATGAAAGAGACGGAGAAGGACATACGAATAGGCTAATTCGGTTATTCCGAAACTTTCCGCAGGAATAACTATAACCGAATTTCACGTGAACAAAGTATAGATACATCTAAAGTTTGCTACAGAAAACTTCCTTCATAACTGTAATCAAGAAATTGCTGTAGAAATCCCACGCCAATAATCTATGGTGGGCGGATCTGAAGGCAACACCTAGTAAGTTCATAAATAACTAAAAATCTCTATTCACTATTGATTGTGTAATTAATGTTGTTTTCAACAGGACATGTGGTTTTTTGTAGTAATTTCCTACGCTATGCCACAAACTATGATACGCATCATTTGTCATACTTTGACCTTCGACTAATGTCGTTAAAAACTCGCAAAGCGTAAAGTTGCGTTTTTATTGTTATTCTTAACGATTTTGCGATACAATCTGCGTTATTTAATTAGAACCTTGTAATTTAATTACAAGAAAGTACATACATGCTATATAGCTAAGCTTGAGAAATATTTTTTACCTATTTTCAATTATAAATGATCGAGAGCACATATGCAGATATTTTCTTTCATGAAGAAGGGTCAAGTATAAATAACACGCAAATTGAGAGAAAGCAAAAACCAGCTATGTTAGGAATTCTCACAAAATTTCGATGACTAGTAAGCTAAACAGAGCGTAGAACGATTAAAGATGTGATTGTAATTACAAATAAAAACAAATTGTAGTTACAAATAAAAACTTTTTAACAGATAAACAAAACCGGCTTCAAAAACCGCTATAAAGGTAAAAATAATTACTTATTGCCAAAAATCTGATCTGAATTACAGTTTCAAATTGGTGTCTATGTACCAAACAGTTTTACTTGCATAATACCAACTTCAAACGGAAAACGGGAAACTTTTTGAAATCGGTTCACAATTGACGGAGAAATCGGTGGACATACATTAAAAAAATATACCCGTCGAACATAAAACCTCCTCCTTGTTGAGGTCTGTTAAACAAAACAACAATGAGGCTTATATCCAAAAGTGGACGTCTAGTAGCAGCGGCTAATCGATGATAATGATGTTCAAGATAATAAATATAAGGTAGCGGCAATGTTATTTTAATACATTATATTTTAATATATTAAAATAAAAATACGAAAAATATACATATTGAAATTTTGTTCTACTGTATAGAATAACAAATACAAGGAATACTTAAAATTAAAAAAACATCAATTTTATTAGTAAACATTTCATAGTCTAGCATTTATAGGTGCCTAAAGGCGATATTCGACTACTCAAAAAAAACCGAAACTTTTAATCACGTAGACTTTTAAAAAGCATTTTGAAGCCTAATTATTAATCTTATAAACCTTACCACCGGTTCGGAATGTTGCCTGTAACAGCCTAATAGGGGGAAGTGGGGCAGATTCATACAAGGGGCACCGTCATACACTAGATATATCTGAAGTTAGCCGCACATCTACAAAATGACTTATGCGTGTATGTGTAGCTTACGTATGTGTGTGGTTTCTCACGGAGTTTGAGAGCAGTCGGAGTGATTCGGCTAGGCGTAAGTAATTTTATAACCTCACTTTTAACGTCTTTTTTCAATAAAAACTGCTTTCTAGATTATTCAGTTCTATTTTATTTGAAAGATAATAGGGTCAAGTTTGTGAATTAATCTGTGAATAATATTATATATGCTTGCCTTTTTTCCAGCAATATTTTGATTTTATTTTCTTGTGATGGGGTAGGTTCATACAAAAGTGTACGGGGCACATTCATACAGTATTTTATTCTATTTTAGTTTGTAGAATTGAAGTTATACCATAATTTGGTTTTGCAGAACGATTATGGTCAGAACATACAAGAAAAAGGGAACTAGGAGTGGAGAGGTGAACGAAGAGGCAATGTTAAATACTATCGATGAAGTTTAAAAAGAACAAAAAAGTAAAGCAAGAGAAATAAAGAGAGTGTTGAGTTTATTAAATGAAGATAATGTCAAATCAAGTAAACAAAAAGGAAAAAAACCAAAGAGATAGCAATAATTTGTAGGGACACTAAAACGAGAAGTGATATCAGTCTAAGAGAAAGTTCCGTTTCACTTTTAGAGACTGCTTGAAGAAACGAAAAAGAAGAAGATCATGAAGTGCCTGTTGGCCCTGAAAATGTCAAAGATGGTGCCTTTGTGCTTATAAAATTTGAAGTCAATTATTTACTATGTCGGACAAATTATCAAACACTACAGTTTGACAGAAGTAATGGTTTAATTTTTGAGGAAAAAGCCAGGATCTTCAATGAATTTTGTCTTTCCAGACGTCAAAGATGAAGGATCAGTAGATTTATCAGATGTAGTTTTGATATTACCGGATCCTAAATCAGCTAAGACAGCTAGGACCTCCAAAATTTTTAGTTAATTAGTTTTTAACATTTAAGATTCCTCGTGATGATTGTTATAATTTTTGAAATTGTTAATTATCGATAGTACTACTAAATAAGAATCAAGCAATAGGATGTTGATATTTAAATAGTGATGTAACTGTTAAGAAAGACTGTTAGGTTAAGTTAGTTCCCTCGGTGCCATAAAAAGAAAAACTAACTATATTTGTTGTACTTTTTTTATAATATGATTAAGGTAGTACTATTTTGTCATAGAGACTAATATTGCTTTTGTATTCAGGAATTTCGTATTTTAATGCCCCCTAGCCTGTATGAAAGTGCCCCGCATGTGGGGTACATTCATACATTTTCATTTTTTTCTTTAAAGTGTTAAAAAAAGCTGTACAAGTGTATTTACACAAATTTCAAGTTTTTGATATAAAGTCAGATAGTAAGACTATTGATTTTTGATGAATCGATATAGATTTCGATACCCGAGAGCATTCTATAGGACGAAATATTAAAACTGTATGAAGCTGCCCCACCTTCCCCTATATATCCTATAAGCGTCCTGAAAATTTTAAGTGTCGTTCAGTGAGCTATGTAGAGAGCTAGAGAACTAGGTGTTATTTTGCGCGATAAAATCTATAAGGAAGAAATTCGAAGAAGAACCAAAGTTGCAAACGTAGCTCAAATAGTTGGCAAGCTAAAAGAACAATGGCCGGCCAAACACATCTCTTGTCAAACCGATTACTTATGGGGAAGACGACCTTAGAGGCATAACAGGAGGCCTACGTTTAGCCGTGGACGTCTTTTATTGGAGACGACAAGTAAATTGATAACCGATAAATATAGCAATTAATACCGTGTAAAAGTAAAATATGATAAAAGAGGAATACAATCACTTTTTTGCTAAAGAGAATATACTCAAAAGTTTAAAATTGAAATATATATATACCGTTTTATATATACGACCGTATATAACACGTTCACGACGCGCTGAGACACAAAGGTCTTTTTAAGTTAATTTATCGCCGATGCGCGTCCAAAAGTCCATTCAGTGGAAAATTCGCCGGACCGCCGACTCTGAACATTCGGTTTAACACCTCTGAAAAACGGTTTCTCACTTGACTGGCGCCTATTTTTGGGTCTTTTCATCTCATTTCATTAAATAATTACGATTTGAAGCCTCTCAATGACCACAATCCTAAAGATATCCTCAAAATTTACAATTATAATTTCAGTTATGTGTTTGTTATTTGGCGGATCTTGGCTTTTATACAAAATAATATAATAATTTGATATTTGCATATGATTAGAATAGGTTTTCCTATCAAGAGTAGTTAAAGAGTTAATCAAAGATTTGTCAAAGTATTTGATGTTTATAACGCCTGACTGTATTCATTGGAATACACTAAACATATTACAAAAACAAACGAAAAGATTTTATTTTCTCTATTACAAATACGCCAAGACTAGTCTTCGAGCACTTATTTATATCGCAATAAAAGGAATTTGTAATCTATTAAATTAGTAAGCCCACGTGGGTTCAAAAGAACTTAAATATGATTCAAATGAATTCAAACTGCCAATCAAAGTCTTCCTACGTCTAATCCAGCTTCAAAAACGGTCGGTATCAGTCGACCGCCATTGTTTCTACAAGTCAATATTTGTCTATGGCTTGTCGGTACTGCTTTGTGAATCATAATCCAGCCTATTGCTTCTTTATTCACATATAACGATGAATCGTAATATTTGAATCGATTACTTTATTTGATTCGATGCAGGCGCTAGGTGAACAAAAGTTATTGGTAAGTCTTTTGTTGCTGGCGGTAGTTATAAAGGCCATGTTCTTAAAATGAAAAGATTGTAATTATTGTCCTCTCTTTCTTCAATTAGGAGTCAGTTAAATTTTTAAAACGTAGGGTCTGACTTATTCGATTCTACAGTTAGAACCAAAAAAATTATTAAAGTTTATTATAGCATACGATTTATGTAAAGTTGAAATTTTGGTAAAACAACTAGGAAAACAGACGTTTACGCGACGGGAACGATGTCAGTTTAAAAACACTGATTCTCTACCAAATATTGAAGAAACGTTAAATGGGGATTGACTTAAAACAACGTGTGACGTTTTTATTAATTGCGTTAACAATTTAGGCAGATATGTAATTAAAGTGTGGTTAGTAGGTAATTGCTTGGTTGGGAATCTGGTAAAACTGTGTGACGTAGGTAGTCTTTTTGTTTTTTTCTATTTTAATTTTTAGATAAGCAATGCTTCTGCCATACGTCCAGTCACCAGCGCATCTGTACTATATGATTTATCCTATTTGTTTATATTCAAAAAAGGGTTAGAAACAGCTTTGATATATTATAATGTAACATGTACATTATAATATGTCGTTAATGAACTTCACGGTTTTAATCCTCTAATTGGAGTAACCTGTGTAAGACAGCATCTTTTCACCAAACACTTGAGTTCTGCATTTAAGGTGTCACCACCACCATAGGTTCACACGCTGCAATACTGTTTCTGATTTAAGGTATCTGGAATAAGGTGGCTTAATACGTCTAACAAGTCGTAAATTACCAACCTAATTGGTAAAATAATTTACCAGATAAAAAAATATTGGCAGTTATCTATGAAATATAAAAAGTTAGTCAGGAGAGAACCTTACATGTTATGAAAAGTCGTTTAAAAACTGACTTAAGCAGAAACACTGAAATTATAAAAATTCTTTACATTTACCACGATTCAATAGAAAGCAAAAAAATTAAATCAAAAACATAAATGTTCATAAACGAACAGATAGGACGCAACAAAGCATACGATATGAAGCGAAACAATTCGATGACCGAGCGTATGAATAAAAACGAACCACCGAAATATTGAAGGAATCCGTTCAAAGGAGAAAAAAATGCAATAAAACCCCCAGCCCGATACAGTACGGGATGCGGTTAAAAAGCTACGTACGAATATGGTTGCAAACATCCGATGCAGACAAAAGTTGGGCTACTTGACTATGCAAATTGTATTTGCGGACCGGCGTAGTCAAGAACGATCTCGGTTTCTTTTTACCTATAGTCAAGGCACTTATAGCGTATATTCTTTTCATATTTTCATCCGATTTCCTTCCCCTCGTTCATTTTGTTTCGTTTTTAAAAGTCGCGGAACAATGCCGTTTTCCGCGGGCCTTATTTGCCGCGAGCCGTTTTCTTGTACGCGGCTTCCTTTCTGTTGTACGTATCTTTTTATATCTATTGGGTTTCTTTTCTTTAATACTTTCTACTCATAAATGGCTGATACGGTCCCCTAGGGTTTGTTGCTCGAATAACATGTAAATGAGTCGTTGTGTGTGTACAAATTTGAATTTAGATTTCTGTAACGATATAATGTGTTTTGTAATTTTATACAGCCGTCGCCTTCGCTTGTTATTTTTGTTTTGTGCTTCGCAAAGGAATCGTTTTGCTTGAAGTTATAACTTTTATTTTAGACGTTTCTGAAACGCATCTGGTTTTTAATAAAAATAAAGAATGAATATATATAAATTAATATTTTTATTATTGTTTATTTACGTTGATAAACCTATTTCATTTAATTTTGACAATCCAAAGGACGAACACTACACATCGAAATAAGCGTACTTTCAGTTCTTTATATTTTAATCCAATTTATTTACTAAATAAAAAATAATTAATATTTGATACTACCTTCTAAGAAAGCTAATCATCCACAAGACCTATTTTAGAATTTAAAATTTATTTTAAAAATTTTAGTATCATGGCACCTATTTACACCTGCTGGTTCATTCTTAACACAATCCATTAATTTTTTTCTATATCCTGCACTTTATGTACCTACGCTAGTTCCTCTTTGCATCCTCGTGACAAAATATCAAAGGAACAAGATTTTGAAAGGTTTTGGGTGACTTTTCAGAGCCCATAATTCCTTGGGAATAACTTCACAAACTGTAAGAATACCAAAAAAAACATGAATTTGAACGTAAAATTTTAAGTAGACTTTCCGTGATTAAATAATTCCTCGTGTAACCTAATTTGATTCAATAATTCCTTGAAATGATTTTAAAGACGTACTAGTAATACTGTAATTGTAAAAGGTTCACAAACGTCAAAAGGGCAGGATTCTTTAAGTAAGGATAAGGAAAGATGTTCCATGATTCAATAATTCCTTGTGCATAAGCTACACAAAGGTATTCCTTATCAATGGTGCTGTCAATACGAGGTTCAATGTCGGCTCTCCCCTCGGATACGGAAGCACTTATTGCTTTATGGTGTACACGAAAAATATTTTCGCAAACTGTATTTTTTCTTCGCGTGTTGCTTGTAGTTATCATATTTGTTTAAATAGAAAATAAGACAATTATTACTTAAATATAGATTTATCTGCGTTTGGTAATTGTTTTTTTTTGTTTATTACTTATCGTAATGAAAACATATTACATACCTGAAAATTATGCCTCAATTCGAAAAAAATATAGATAATTTTGTCAAATAAAGATAAATCTGACTACTGCCAAAAGAACTAAAATTAGAAATAGCACATGGAATTTGGTCAGAAGATTACTATTATGACACAGGAGGCAAGAGCATGCTTTGAAAAGGAATATGAAAATGGATAAATATGGAAACAGTCGACATGAATGAAGATATAGATCCATATAGATATAGTCTATGGTTCATTACGACAGAATTCTGTAAAAATAATTAGTGGTCTAATTTGAGTATACTTCTATACTATATGCAACTGGTGAGTTTGTATATTTAAACACGCTTATATCCGATTTCAAAGATACATTTAACTTGCTTAGTAAGAAAGATTCTAAGCTAAATAACTTTACGCTGTGACCCTAATTATCACATCAATAACTTAACACAGGCAAAAAAACAGCTCATCCATCATAAAACGTACAAAAAATATCAGTCCAACAGATGTCTCTTTAAATATCTTCAGATAGTTGTCATATTCCCACTAGTGCAATATGACATAAATAAAATCGATTTTATGACATGCACTCCCCTCAGCAACCGAGCGATTTAGATAAGTCTTTTTATAGTTCTTTATTGAAAATAAATTGCCTAGAATAAAATCAGACACAGTTGAAATGGCTTTCCGATAACTGATGTCTATGAAGTTATGTTTTCTAGATAAGAACTGACAGTTATCATGATGCACTATTGGTGTAGGCACTTTTGGCAAACCAGTTTTGACATTTTTAAATTTTATAAAGGTCCTTTAAGTATACTGTGGCAAAATCAAAACTTTTTGTCATCTTTTACGCATAGGCGTATTTAGCTTTTGTAGTAGCAGTGGCAATATCCCAACTCTTATAGACAAGGGATGGGAAGAGGAAGTTTTAGCTAAAACATGTTCGTCGACGCAAATTCTTAAAGAAATAGATAATTTCAATTTAATTGGCTGCCTCTTCAAGCCCTTTCTTGAAAATAGCAATGATTGTGACTAATAACCTATAGACGCTTGCAACACCTGAAGCATAATAAACACGTTGCAGACCCTTTAAAATCTAATGACTCCTTTTTTGAACAATCCCATTCTGTAGTCTATAGAGAAAACCTGGAGTAAGTTCCTCTGAAACTACAGTGTTAATTGTCTAGCTCATGGACTAACGACAAGATAAATAGCAGAATATGATTGAATGGGGAAGATGTAAGTCCCTACATATATCTGTTACGGCTAAACCCGAAATGCAGTTATACCTAGTTCTGGGTGGCTATAATTAGGTTAGGTTAGGGTTGTATTATGTAGGTGGCGAGACTAGTGTTGTAGCCGCATTCGGAGATTAGACGTAACATATTATTCATTATTACTCGATTTAATTATATGTTCTTAATGCATGTTATTACAAAAAACAAAAATTCAGAATATTAGATAATACATGAAAAGTATTTGCTTCTGACATTTTACAATAAATTGTATTTGTGAAAGAATAATATCTCAATAAATTTTATCGGAACATTTGTCAAACTGTCCGCAACAGTGTCCCGTGCGCTTCCCTGCGACTGCGGGTACAGTCGCTAACAGTCGTTTAGCTTTTTATCTATTTCCTCTTCTTTATTTCAGCAAGCGCCATATTTATGACACGGGTGGCGTTTGCGATAAACGTTCTCCTGAAAGTTATGTGGATTATTGTTTTCCCTAAGAGCGGGACTCTTAAGATATGAGCAGATAAACACGACATATAATTATAGCACTTTTATAGTGCAACAGGTAAAAAAAAACTCTGTCCAAGTAACAATATTAATATAAAAATTAAATTTTTAATATTTTATTTAAAAAAGTTTGATTAAAATGAACGCTTGAAATTCTACTTCCATCGTGCCCAAAGAACGTAAACTTAACAAAGAATGATATCTTTCCATAGATATCGTAAGGACCGGACCAACAGCGTCTTCAAGTGGGCATAGAATTTTGTTCTGGAAATGTTGACCGAGAAAAAGGCATGACCAAAACGTAATTCAGTATTTGCGAGTTCACAATGTTTTCAAAAGTAATAAATCGAACATGTAAAAATTTAATTGGCTATATCTTTAATTTTTATATCAATGTATCTTTTATTAAACAATGAAAGACAGCGGTTCGTTATACTTCCAATGGCTGTACCTATTTGAAGATTCTAGTATATACCTAGAATTTAAAGATTTTTTTAAGGTTAATTTAAGCTCTAATACGATAAATGGTCTACGGTTAGCGACAGTGTGTGTTTGGTAGTGTATCTAAGTCTGAATTGAAGTTCATAACACAATATTTTTAAATATTTCGTGCCAAAATAAAAGGAGTATACCACAAACTAACTAGAAACACTTCGATGTGTCTGGAAAAAGGTAAACATTTTTATTCAAAGTTTGAATATTAGTATAAGGGGGCCCAGGGATGTAAGATATACAATAATTATTGTATCCATACAATAATTTGCCCTCTGAAACAATATACAATAATGTTTTGACTACTGTATGCAAAAGTACACTAATTTAGGGCTTACACTACACAGTTAGTTAGCAAAATCCAAGTCCGCAAACGAATAAATGAAACGCCTGTCAGCCTTGGTGTCGTTTCATTTGATTCACAACAAACACTGACAAATTTCGACCTTATTGCAAAGAGTGAAAGTTCGCTGCTAGAAATACTTTGGTATATTCGGACCGATCAGTATTTTTTCCCATCCTGGGTAGAAAATCGGTTAAAAAGTAGGCAATACAATAATTTGGCTGCAAATACAAAAATTCACAGACGACGTCAAATATAGTAAGGGGGTGAAATCGACTGCGGAAAAATATTTTTAAATATAAAACAGTATCGAATAAAGTTTTAATCTAGACGCAAGTTGGTCCTGCGCTATACCTTCACCATATACTGGTGAAAGCTTTAATCTATTATAATAAATTCTTCTCATGTAGTGTGATTATTAGCAATAAATAAAAAATTGTCATATAATAAAACAACCTAAAGAATTGCCAAGTCCCAATAAAAAATATATTCATGTTGCATCAAAAATAGTTGATAAATTTCAAACACAAAGAAAATGAACGTCAAGAACAATTCTTTATGACTTCTGCAGAAAAAACGAAGAAAATTTCTAGTAGTTTTTATCAAACCGATCAAAGGGCCGGACGTACATTCCGACTCTTACGACGTTAGTAAAAAAATACAATCTCTCTTTATAGTTACCATTTCACTGGTTATTATCTCCGTATCGATATCGATACGCCTGAACTTACCGACCGTGAAATGTACAAATCTCGATATTGACGCCCTCGGCACTATTCTTTTGGTATTGGTCATTTTAAGCCGTAGAATCATTTATTCTATAGTTTACGTAAATAGAAAGCGATCTGTAACCGCTAACAAAAATGGTTTAGAGTAATAATTCCCATTTAATACCATATGTATCTAAAGTAATTTTTCACTTTTTTGTCTAATTGCTAATTTGTGATTTTATATCGGGAATAGCAACAATTAAAAATTAATCGACATGTCGACTCTTGGTTCCATTCCACTAAATAAAAACAATATGTAATAGCTTAGATGATATTTTATTTAAGAATTAAATCGAAGGACAAAATATACCTACAAATTTTAAATGTGTTTCACAAAAAATTTATCTTAGGCTAACATGTTAATTTCAACACATTTTTATTTAAAAATACATTGTAGCAAATATCATTTTTTGACAAATAGCTTTATTTATTTTCCTGTTAAACAGTGATAATCATTTAGTATGGCTCATAAGCTGATAAGACTCTAAGTCACTACCCATAACGATTTGCAGTCAAGACTTAAAAATGTATTTTGGTAAAACACAATAGTTTATCTTTAAACGTTGTCATTTAATAAATTTAACATCCATTTGGTCTTTGCTATCGTACACTAAAAATTCTATCATACAAAAGGCAACAATTAAAGCACATTATATCTAAACTATTATATGTATTTAGACTTTCACATCTATTTGTTTCTGAGCAACTAATTGAGTTGATTTTTGGCGCAGAGATTGTTGAAGGGAGGGAGGACATCAGCTATTTTTTATCCCCAAAAATTCAAAAGTTCCCACAGGAATAACTATAAACAAATTCCACGTGGACGAACTACAGCTACAGTTTGCTATAGCACACTTTCTTAATATAAACAAAGACTTTCCGTAGAAATCACACGCCGATAACCGAATTTATCACGGGTGGAGGCGCTGTCCAATCCAGTAGAGTTATTTTAATTCGAAACAATCTCCAATTGAGGCCGACTTATAATGATTAAGAAATAATTCATAGATAACATACTGATTTTATTTATGTATGTAATATAAAAAAAATAAAAATAAAACATTACCCTTCATCGAGGCTTTGTTACAGTAGTGTAAATGTATCTGACACCATAAACAACTATGGCGCTTCACGTCATCTATATACTCATATTAGAGAAAACACACGTAATAAGTTAGGGTCATAAACCGGAACAGTCGCCAGTCGTGTCGGATTAACGATGATTGAGTTCGGAAATAGTCGGCACTTTGCTGCGAGTTGTCGTACTTCGGGAGGTGATCACGTTTTTTATTGCTTATAAAATATTGATTGCTTCGCACCTCCTTTAGTTGTATAGCCATATTGTGTTTTTTAGCAAATTGTGTCTAATTTTTTGTAATTAACTTCTCTCGAATGAAAATTACACAACATAAAAAAAATCGGCTAAAATTTAGCAAAATTATTACATTAAATACTACACCTTGCCAGCAAATTTGGCTAAATTTAGATGTCGTCATAGTATTTCTACGGTAACACCTTGATTATAGTAAGTTTATTATAGCAAGCTATAGTTGTAGTTCGTCTACGTGGAATCCGATTATAGTTATTCCTGCGGAAACTTTTAAATTTTCCGGAATCCCCGTCTCTTCACTAGCTCTGTGTCAAATTTTAGCTCAATTAGATGGTCCGTTGCAACGTTATGGAGAAACAAACAAACTAACTTTTAATTATTAGCATTCATACATAACATATCTGTTTGTTGACACCTTGTTATATAATTTTTTTGTACTATGTTGAAACTTATTGTAACCCCTCCTATTAAATTATATTTAAATATAAAACATCAATTCGATCAAAATATTTAACCTGCCAACAACAAAATGTCATATTCATCAACGATGCATCGATTAAATTAGGACAGACGGACGAATCAAAAAAAGGAATCGATTCTTAGTAAAAAATTGAGTGAGTTTTCTTTTGATTGGCTCATCGGGCCATGCTTCCTGCGACACGAGTGTGGTCGTAACCTTACACCTATATTAAATATGGCTGAATTAACAATATTGTAGATATTTGTCGGCAGTTGGCCGGCTGTGCGTATTGCGTGCAAATACGACATTGTGAGGCTTCATTGCATCGATTTAAGGAAGTTAAATATCGATTTACATTTACTTTGATTGATTAAATATTTAATATTTTTAATAACTTAACAGCGGGTAAGCCTGGCTTTTGCCTTGTTGTAGACCTATATCTAGCTAGAAAAATAAGGCATGAAATAAAGCAAAACCACCTTCTTCTCAATAAAATCTCTTACATTCGATATGTCCGTAATTAACTTTATTCTTATGCGAAATAATCAAACTGGCGCAGAAGGTAAATAAATCCAAATATTGACAGTAGATAATTGCAGCGTCCATCGGACCCTTTCAGCGCACTGCCAACCGAACAGAGAACAAAAAAAAATAATCCTAATACGATTTTAATGAAGCCAAAATGAATGAGTGCAGTAATGAATTGGTAAGCCGATGGTTATTCGTTTTGTTTAGCTTAACAAAATGTAATAAATATTGTTAAATGAAAAAAAAAAATACAGTATTTAATAACGGATGTAGCAATTTTATTGGTTTTGCGACTGTGTCATTTTCAAAATTTTATGTATAAACTAATTTTCGTTTTATAATATTAATTATACCGTCTGAAATCCCTTATATTTGAAGGCTCACTCAAGCTTAAGCGTCGTAAAATTTAATAATAATTAAAGCTGAGCATTGCACAAAGACGTACACCTCAACATTGAGTATTAAGCACACAAGCGCTGAAAATGTTACCTGCATCCTGTACCGCTTTTGCATTAACGAATGCGAAAGCGGCGCTATGCACACAGGACGCGCACTCCCCCTTACCTCCACACCAAGTCCCCCCACTTATACCCCCAACTACGGAACCGAGATTCTCGCTCAACCCAGTCGCGTCTAACAGAATAGTGTCCCCGTGCGTTCATTACCTCCACATTGCGACCAACAATTCAAGTTTGCTTTCCACGCAATCTCCGCTACCAGACTACTTCTATACACCGGCCACTCGAATAATAAAGATGCAGAAATTAACCCGTCTTCACTGAAAAAGAGGAAACTAAGTGAAGCTATCTCAGCCTGAATGGAGGTAATGTAACGCGCGCACTTGTATCTCGAATGAAAGAAACTCGCTGGAAACGTTTAGAATGTTGAAACAGAGGGTAAATGTCAACTGCGGAATAAAAACAGTCAACAGATAAATGCAAAAGATAAACAAATGTGTGAAATGAAAAGGAAAAATGAGAAAGATAATATTGACGCTGCAAAAATATGAAGAAAAAATGTAAGGATTCTTCGTTAAAACTTTAGCTTTGTTTATTGTAACTTATTTTAGAATTAGTTACAATAAACAAAGCTAAAGTTTTAACGAAGAATCCTTCTAACTAAAGAATTATTTTAGAAGGATTTAGAAGTGAGAAATCGATATGATTTTACTCTACATCAACCGTAGTCCATGAAATATTCAATTACACATAAGCACACATTTGAGCTAACAACGACCACGCGGCACCCCCATTAAGACGCCTAAGGGCTATTTAATCGGTCAGTGGATGTAAATTTGCCAGCCCCAAAACAAATATCTCGAAACTAATAAGGAAACGAAATATGTAAATCGTCTACCATATTGTTTCACAAGTGAAATCTTCCTTTAATCTTATAACAAATCCGTGTCCAAATGGCCTGTCCGGGCAGAATTTGAATATTAGAGGGTTCATACAAGGGTCATATTGTAGCGAGGAAGGAAGTAAATGTATGCAAGACACGCACGGAGGACATAGTGTCGGTAATGCTGTCCTATGCACATATTGCATCAAATTAGTTACCGACTTGTAAACAAGGAGAGGAAAGTAAGGCCGCTAAGACATCGCCGGTGGGTAGTTTGCATGGATATGAGAACAGCAATATAGAAGCTCCCAGCTGTTGGTTGTACTCATTAAGATGTTTTATGGCCGGCCCACCGGACCGTGTTGCCAATTTAAGATATTTCTATGCAGAACAACGCTGCGTTAGTTTGGCTTCCGATTAATGGGATTAACGTGGTCCTTTAAGGTATTAGTGTAATTACTGCAATGCCCATTATGCGGTTAGTATTGTGTTTTATTGTCCTCGTCGTACCCTTTTGTTTGCGGCTTGTGTTACCTTTAATTATGTCAAATATGTGATCAAATAATCTTGTCATTAAACATGTAGGCACAGTTAACAAATTATATTCCTTACTACTTATGTCAGTGAAAGTGAAATTTTGTCAGTGGCTCTGCCCGCATTAAGTTTGGTTATCGGCGTGGTATTCTTACGGCAACTCCTTTTATTATATACTTATTATAACTATTATAATAAAAAAAAATAAGTGAAATGCACAATTCAAGTGAAATGCATTTATAGATACTCCCGCGGGAACATTTGAATTTTCCGGGATAAAATGCTTACGTCCTTTTCTGTGTCTTCAACTACCTCTGTGCAGAATTTCAGCCCAATTGGATGCTTCGTTGCGGCGGGATCGAGTAACAAATGTTTAATTATACCAACGGGAATTTATAATATTTCGGGATAAAAGTAGCCATTTTGTTACTCCAGACTATTATCTATCTCTGTGCCAAATTTTATCCAGATCCATTTAGCCATTTTTAGCGTGATTGTAACAAATATTCATCCATCCAAACTCTCGCATTTATAATATTAGTATCGATAACATCCAGAGATCACGCACCAACCGTTTACATAGGTTTGTCGATGATACACACAGGTTGTTAAAATAAAAGGTAAGTTGTAACTAATTTCATTTCTCTCGAAGCGACGAATCACCTATTCCCCAAGCAGAGAGTAAATCAAAGGGTGTTGAAACTTTACACCCACTTAAAGCCGGACACAGTAATAAACCGTTCGAACTTTACCGGTTCTGGACATCAATGGCACCCTCCTCACATTTCGTTTAGGAGAAAATTAAAAGTTCGCTAATGCCTATCGCACGTGGACGCCTTCCATGATTGATAGACTAGATTAATCGATCGTTAACTCATTGCATTATTATAAAAACTTTAAAATCGTGCTAGAATACTCATTATGTTAAAGAGAAAGCGATCATAATCGAATGATTTAATTTTCTTCGTACGTTAAAATTAATGCATAATGTGTTTACATTAAGTGATGCTTCCGTGTTTATAAAAATCGAAATGTCGAAAAAATAACAAAAAAAAAACAAAAAAAAAATATCAAACCCAAGTAAATAAATAAAAAACTGTCAAGAATAGATGAAGTGGTCTAAAATTTTAACTATAAGATAAAAACACTAAAACAAGATCTACATAAATTGTACCTACTTAGCATTATACATTGTGTTGATCTCTGAATTTCAATAATTCTTTTGTGGATGTAAGGACTTTTTCAATGAATCCAATTATCAATTTTATATGCTTATTTGCTAATATTGGTACAATTTTTATTACGTTTATTAGCATTGTCATATAAAGGTTCACATAATAATATTTCAAGACAAACCAAAATGATTCTCGGTGAAGCCTTTCAAACTACTACAGTTGAGTTACCGAGACCCCAGAGGGTTTCTTACAACTTGGTTCTCCAACTAACAGTTTTCACACAGGTAGATGTATTGAGCCAGGCTAAGTTTCTACCTGCAATCGAAGGAGTATACTGCCGATCTTTGTTTAAGGTTATGTATGTTTCCAGCAAACTACAATACTTATTTAAATAATTAATAAACGTTTATACAACATAATTCAAATAACACATAAAAATATACATGTTCTTTCACAAATGAACTTGCCTTAAAAACCTCTAAAACTATACAGTATTTGATTTTTTACCACCGTGTTTAAAAAAATCGGCCAAGTACGAGTCGGACTCGCGCACGAAGGGTTCCGTACCATTATCTATAAAACCAATCAAAAAAAAATCACGTTTGTTATATAGGAGGCCCTCTTAAATATTTGTTTTATTTTAATTTAATTATTCAGTTTTGAAGTGAATATATAACTAAATATTCTGTGAATATTTCAAGCGTTTAACTGTTATCGTTATCAATATCGAGGACAAACGAGCATAAAAATCACGTATGGGAGTCTCCTTAAATATTTATTTAATTCTGTTTTTTAGTATTTGTTGTCATAGCGGCAACAGAAATACATCATCTGTGAGAATTTTAACTGTCTAACTATCACGATTCATGTGATACAGCCTGGTGACATACGGACAGACGGAATGACAGCGAAGTCTTAGTAATAGGGTCGCGTTTTGTACCCTATGGGAACGGAACCCTAATTATTGATACAAAATTATGATTTTCTTTTCAATATTTACCTAGTACATTGACTCTTGTTTTCTTGGACACCCAGTATACAATTATTTGTTATGTTACTTTTATGGCAATATACAGTACTCTTTAGGCAGTAATAGTCTAACAGTATAACGGCACTCGTCTTACAGATGAGTTGCGAAGTGCTTAGTTATAACTTGACACCGGTCACCGCCCCGGTCAATGGGTCTAATAATTACAGATGAAACTTTACTAAGCTTTGTAACTTTAAACTATGGAATTACACTTAACGGACTTTTGAGAATTCTAATTGCAAATTTTGCTTTACGTGTGGTATCAATAGTAATATAGTAGTATATTTGTTTTTACTGTTATATACCGTAGAGAAAGTGTATAATTTATTCTTGAAATTATTTAGGACATAAAATTGAAACTTCGCAATAACTTTGACAATTTATATGTATGTATGTTTGTTTACCTTTACGATTTTAATTTAACAACAGGTTTAACAAGCAGTAGCTGAATACACGCCCACATCAAAGTATTGGAATAATAAGTGGCGAAAGACCAGGAACAGAATTATATACCCACTTAGCTTTAGTGAAGAAGCCCGACATAATCGCTCTCCGGTGCAACGCCTATATATATATTGTGACAAATTGTATAATATTATTGTATTTAAGTTCAAACACGTAGCGTTTGGGTTAGCCCGTTGATTGTATGTTTTTAACCTGATAAACAAATATTGATAAATAATACAGAATTGAATTGGAGGAAAGGCAGGATTAGACTTGATGATATAATTTAATGTTTACCTAATGGATGATATTATGTGATTTATTAAATTAAAATTACACGGGTCATTCTCATTTAGTAACATTTAGTGGAGACTACCATTGCCTTATTGCTTAGTGTGACGTTTCTACACATATATGGATGCTTAAAGGCCTAATCAAGACTATATTAATTGTTTCTAAACAAGGTGATTCTGCGAACGCATTCCCTGATTAACTGCACGGGTTGGGTCCAGTAACCGAGGGGTTATTAAATAATTTATTGTTTCAAAACTATTCGCGAAGGGGTTTGTTCAAATGGTCCGTTAAGATTCTACGAAGTTCTCCTGCGGAATATTGCTGACGCAAACTTAGTTCGTGGGACTTAAATGAATTCACATAGCCACTGCTTGAAGTTAGAGTATAACTTTAAATTTACATTTTGAAGTATAAATGGAAGTTAATATATAGTGCTATTAAAGAAAAATTCTTTTCATTGTCATTTTAAACCAAATTCAATGTCCTTTCGTTTTTATTTGGTCGAAACAATAAAACAGAAATGGGACCTTGATTGAGTTTGCCCCGGACCATTTTCAGCTTTCAATGTCCATTTCATCCTGTCAGGGGCAAATTACGCAGGCGGGGGCCATTCATGCTCAAAAATCACTCTCAATCGAGTCGAGTGAGACAAAATAAAAGGTGAATTCATCATGGGGTGCGAATCGACACCCTCTATCGGAAAACCAAAAGCGGGAAACGTATGTCCGGTCCATTTGTAAATACTAACAGGCGCCGATGGCTTTTGACAGTATATGAAATAAAATAGACCGTCTTATCGTAAAACTCGTGACAGACTCGGACATAGTTTAAATTATGATACATATAAACAAAATACGAATATTGCTAAAAATTTGGGTAGTGATAATTGAAATTGTTTTAATAATGATATAATTAGATTGTACAGAAAATTTATTTAATATGTGTTTTTATTATGAAGGTGTCTGCGTAAACTACTAATTAGCGGTAAACTTGCTATTAATCGATATTTTATATTTGTTAAATTACTTATTTTTAGTTAATATAGTTCTTTTAAAGTTTGTTAATAAAATTGGAGAAAAAATACATGACTTACAGATGTGCACTTTTGAGGCAAATAAGTGAATATTAAAAATCAAAATAAACATTTTGATTTGTAGCTTTACTTTTAGCATCATTAAAAATAACCACGAAGTGATTAATAACAAATTTTATATCACTTATTGGAGTAACGTATATCTGCAAATTCTACATTATAAATATTCTTCATTTTACGTGTAATTTATTAATTTTTCTTAAATTTAAATACAAGCACAGTTTGCTTGAATTTAAAAAACCAAAATATTAATTTTAAATTCATTCTAATTCCACGTACAACAAATCTAAAGTTATTACCTTCTTCATTTAATGTTCATACTCGAAAGCTTACGAATAAACACTTAATGTCAGTTGAAACACATCTTACAAAATAAGCAAGCAAATGAATTCACGATAAAAACCAATAAACAAGCTTAACGTTAAAATGGACGAGGATGAAACGTAAACAAACTGATTGCTACCGAATGAGAATATAAACCGAATCATCTTACAAGTCTCTATCGATTCACCGATCGATGTCGGCAAACGAAAACAGAATCGATTTTATTAACTTACTAGCTTCTGCCCGCCCTAAATTTCGTTATCGGCAGGTTATAGAATAAAAACAATCAAATCTTTCCTTTTTAATGGCATAATACATTCGTGTCTGTGAAACCATGGAAATACACATACAAAATTTCAACCGAATCGGTCAAGCCGTTTAATAGTTGACATACCAACAGCAGCGCCACCAACCGAGTCCAGATGTATTTTTGAATCATCCAGAAAACCATCAAAATACCCATATAAAATTTTAACCCAATCGGTTCAATCGTAATTAATTAAGTAATTAGGAAGGATAATTCTTACTACCCGTTGTCCCATTTCCCGTTTTCCTGTAGAAATGAATCATTTTCCCGTGGTAAGAAGAAGTCTATGTTCATCAGGGATAATGTCGGCTTCTAATGGTAAAAGAATTTTTCAAATCGATGCAGTAGTTTCGGAGCCTATTCAAGACAAACAAACAAACAAACAAAAAAACAAACAAACAAATCTTTCCTCTTTATAATATTAATAGTATAGAAATAGCAATCGTCGTGTTTTGTTTACCGACAAAATGTACATTAGTGACTTTTTTACGATGAACTTAATTTATCAAAATCATATATTTTAAAAACACATTGACCAATGTATAAAATAAAAAAAAAAACCATATCGGTTCAATTCGGCTCACAGTTTATCGTTTTCCGAAACTAAACTATGTACCTACATTTTGACAAGCTAATTTTAACATTTATCAACAAAATAAGTTATTGCAATATCCTGCAATCAAATGTGAGTATGGTTTGGTGAAGTCTGGTCCTCGTGTGTGGTCCAACAGTAAACAATGCTCTTAATGATCGCACACTGTACAACGTAAACAATTATTAGCCCGCAATCGACATCGTCATTACATTGCATACGATCTATCGCACGAAACATGTGCACACCTCTGCATTGAAGTTAGCTGTTCGCAGACGGATCGATTTTAATTGCGTTTCGCAAGAAATTTACTAATATTACTGCATAAATATGTCCGTGTGTGCATTTATATCTATAAGTTATTGCTTATTGACTGAGAATTAAACTTATTTTAAGTTAAATCCGACGTAAAAATGTCATACAAACTACGATATCTAACTTATATATGTAAACATTACACCATTAAAAAGTGTTTTCTGGATATACTAATATAATGAAGCTAGTTTTGGATTTGTTTGAATGCGTTAATCTTTGAAAGTACGAGTCAGATTTTACAAATTCTTTTTGCTGTGATAGCCCATTTTTTTAAGGAAGGTTATATAAAGACTTTTAACCCCTACCCAACCCAGGTTTCGACCCTCTGGAGCTAAGAGGAAAAAGAAATAAGAGAGAACGCAAAGCGAAAGCGAAGCAATAGCGAGCGTTGCGATGTTGTGAGTCGGGGGATGGCGATTATTTTTTGCAAGCAGTTGCTTACCATAGTTGCAAAAAGCACATATAATCATGAGATGCAAGACAATTATTAAATAATTATTTAAGTTTTTATTGAATTGATACATTTAATAATTTAATAAAAGTTCTTTATTGACAGATGAACTAGCTGTTTAGCGATTTTATTTGCGTTAATTTTTAGATGTCGACAACGGCGCCACCTACCGGGTCTAACTACATTTCAGAACCCTTTTGTGTAGCAATAAGATTATAGAGCTAAAATTATTTAGGTATTTAGTGTAACCAAGTTAGTATATAAAAGAAACTATAACGGATTTACCTTAATAAAATTATTTTAATTTATAACAGCATTTTATAAAATAGATCAATATGCTTATATGTTTTGGCCTTACAACAGATCAAAGCTGTTAAGTTCGATGGGAGTCAGATAAAACCTTAACTGAATATTTCATATTTCTCTAGTTCAAAATTGTGAACTCTTAGTAAACAGTACACTTTGAAATCAATAAGCGGATCCCGTCAGACACCGGATGCGGTCTGGCGGGCACGAGTTCAATTATTATTGAATTTCTTACATCCGGGGAGACACGAAGGGATGTAATATCTTCATCTAACTTGGTGGAGTACTGTGTTGCTACTACAAATGCCCAAAAAATGCATTTTTTTTAATAATAAATAATGTTACTCGTCAAAAAGTATTGATTAATCATTCCCTGCTTATCGCACTTTAAAATGGTAACGTATATATATATATATATATATATATAATTCAGTACCTATCTATATATTCCTCTCTATGATTTACAAAGCGATGATGAGCTTATCACCGGTCCTGCTAAAGTGGTTGGTGAAAAGAGGCTGAATTATGATGTAATTTTTGATCACATTAAGGTACCAAAATAGTTGTCACCTCTAACTTAGAATTAACAACTAAAAATGATGAACTACAACATTTAAAAAATCCTAAAATTTACCCATACCTAGTCGCACCAAAACCTAAAGAAAATGGTCAAGATTTAATTATCTTCTTTTATCTACAAATAACTAATTTTATTTTATATTAGGCTGTGAATAGATCTCTGTTAAGTATTAAAAATGTTTTCCCCTATTCTAAAAGCCGAAGAAGTCGGTGGTAACTCGTGTTTTTGTTTATTTTCGAAATTAACTTCAAGCAACCTTTAATTATTTAACTTAGTAAGACTTGCGAAATTGGATTTAGAAAGATTATTATCAAACTGAGATGAGAAATATAATTTAAATCATTGAGGTACTTAGATACTACTCGGTAAGCTTACTACAGTGTTGTCTTAAAAATTGCAGTGTATGGGCTTCAGTTCACTAATTTACTTGAAATCATGGAACATGGTAAACCATTTAAATTACCACACTCCATACTGCCACACGTGTAGTCCACTACCGTTATAAACGTATGCTACAACTAACTACTACTACTAACCAATCTACAAGTGCATACACATTGCTTATGGGTGGCTACTTTACTGTCATTACCCTGTCGACCAGCAATGTCTAACTCATTTCAGTGTTGCAAGATCAAGCCAAGTACTAACTCACAGTGGCCTGATGCTAACACGCAAGTCCGGCTCAGTAGTTCCTACGCCCCGGTAAGCAATTCCAGAATAGCAGCTTAAATTTTGCTAAATTATTTACAATTAGATATTTACTAATTTTAAGTACTTCATCAAGCAAGAATTTTATTAGGTAATGTACATTGAATGTTAGATGAAGATGTTATTTCAACCAATGCTTATCCAATCTGTCACAGAAATACTAATTATAGCATTTTCGGCTTTCTTTATTATGCTAATAACCTACTCCAATAAAAGCGTTAGTTGATGTACCGTGGAATTTTATTGCAATGATATTATACTATATATAATAATATATATACTGTATAATATTAGACATTATATTTATATATTTCGCCAAATGATTATATTAAAATATAATCGGGTAAGGGCGAATCTGATTTGCGCACCGAGGGTTCCCTGCGTTTTGCCAAATCACATAATTCTAGGTGAACGTGTAGTTTATATAATATTATAGGTTATACCTTATTGATTTTTATTTATTTGCAAATGTCAAAATATCCGGCATTAATGGCTATATTTTTTATTGCGTTGACTTGGAAGCTTAATTTCTTTACAGCTCTAAGTTTTTAATATTAATTTCAACGTTATAGCAGGAAAAGCAAAAGATCTTTACAGACAAAGAACAGTCGGACATGTTCGTTCTTTTGAGATACGAAACCCTAAAAGCTTAGTTTTTAAAACAATAAAATACTGCTTTAAGATTTATTTTACCTATAAAGAGTAATTAATAGGTAAAGGAAACATTGCCGTAGTATTAGATTACAAACACGATATGGTCGACACCACACATGGTGCGTTCACTCAAATGCGGCAAAATCGACAGTTCGGTCGTGACAAAGTCGATGCGACTGCTTTGCAATAATAAATAAATAATGTTTATAATGAATTAAAGAATGATTTTTCTACATTGCAATTGATAACTACCTACTGAGTAAAAATTATAACTTGTTTATTTTTTTTTTTATTTTTAAGACCTAAATAGCAAAATCATTTTTTTATTTCATTTCATATTTATCATTCATTTATCATATTACAGAAGTTTCGGGAATAATGGGAGGGAATGGTCAATTTTCATGTATTTTACCTATCTATAATTAGGTACTTAAAATATTAAAAAAATTAAATTTAAACTCTACCAATAAGACCTAACCTTTGACATTGCACAGGTAGTATGCAAAACTTTATTTTTTTAATTTTCTTATTTCCTTCTAAAAGTGATACCCTTATTCGAAACATATTTCTATTCGAAGACTTGTGTCCTTGTTTGGGTCACAGAAATTGATATGGTTTTGTTTCATTAATCTATACAGTAAATTTGGAGAAAATGAGCTATGACAGACGGACAAACAGACACACGGGTGATCTATAAGGATTTCGTTTTTTCATTAACATGTACGAAACCCTAAAAACTAAGAGTTACTATTAATATGATTATGTGCATATACTGAAACTCGACCGATTTACTTATAAGTGTACACATTTTTCAGAACTTACTCTGTCTATATTAAAGTTTCTTTTAACTATATCAAACGTTTCCATAACAAAGCAAGAAATCAATAATTAAAAAGTTAACCACGCATCCCTAAACTTTCTATACGCTTCCGTCTTACACGGAAATATAATAACACACCGAACATAGAAACCTGTTCTAACAATTTCACTTACAATCATAAATTCTAATTTAGCTTGTTGGTGGATCTTGTTTCCACCTCACCTTCGGTTTTCCGGACTCATTGTATACAACAGTGTGTTATTCTCAAACTCCCAAGACATTGCAGCCACACAAAGCACGTATACAAAATTAATTAGACAAAATCTCAGAACCTCGTAATATTTTATTATTATTTTCGTTGCTTCGTAAGATTTTATTAGGACGTAATATTTATTGCTCTTCTCGTTTAAATGGATCTGAATAGGGTTGTTGATTAGCAGCGCTGTATCGTGCTTGTAAGGATGTGCTCTCTTTAGTTACAACACTGTAATTACAGTAGTAGTAATTACAAGGTTGCTCACATTGTAGAACCTTCGTCAGTTTTCCATTAGGTTATGTTGCTATGACTGCTGTTGATGGTTTGCTAAATTAAACTTTGCAAATAAAACTGTTATTTTCTTAATTAACGCCGTCCATCAAATGTTTCAAATGCTCATAGTTAGTTTTATTAATTTTATTAAAAAATATAGGGTGTAGTGACACTATTGATAATCGTCATCTGCTTACAGAACTGACACGGTACTAATATTTTTGTATATATATTTATGATAAGAAAGAGACCAGTTTAACGGTTTAGTTCTATTTTGATCTAAATTTTAACTACAGAAAAATGAAAAGTATTTTTGAATAATTTTACGCTTATTCTTTAATTTTTTTGAGTAAAGTAGTTTTAGTTCAAAAGTTGCGACATCCCAAAGGTACAATAAAGTACGTCCCAAAGAAAATACTACTTTATACCACTCCCAATAAGGCAAAATCGATTTAAAAGCTAAAAAAGGTAGTCAATCGATGTTCAAAGGCACAAGCCAAACAGCGGATTCTACTTAGCGGTGAAAATGTAATTCTGCGGTAGATATTTCAACCTTTTGTAGTTTCGGCGCTAACACGTCTCGACTTTTACACCAAACTGATTAGCAAGAAAGTCTAGTTTTTTTTTAGTCCTCTTAAATTTACCGATTGGTGAACTTTAAGATTTAAGTTTTCACTTATGTAAGAATGTACGACTGAGAATAATATTAAATCTAATGCCTGCTTGGTTAAAACTAATCATAGGTGTTTAAACGATAAGTAAAGAATCCTTTATCATATAATGAAATAATATTTGTATTCATTGTTCATAACCTACTGACAGAATTTAGTAATGTCATATATTACTACCTAAATCCAGTCGAATGTAGATACATACATAGGTAGCTATAAAAAGTGATTGGTCTGAAGCTATATCTTTGTTAAAAACACGTCTATATCAATTCTGTGCATTTAGAGGGTACACAATGGAGCGGCCAGTTGGTCCCAACCACTCGCTAAATCTAATCGTTTGCATTAGTTCCGCGCGCGCGGAGCTCATACTGCGCTTCATTACGCGAACGGACTCGACTCGACAATGTAACCAGCAATTTTATTCTAGTGTCGCCACAGTCTCCGTTTCTAAATACTTAAAACATTATCCTTTTTAGTTGCGTGATTTTGCCACCTGTTATTTAAAGCTTGTGCACCTACATATTTTTTTTTTCTTTCTAGATTTGTTTTTAATCAAAAACATAGTTCCGGGAAATTACGGTAGACAAATCGTTTTGAATACTATACGATAATTTTTTTGCGTTTATTTTTTTCCTGTTTGACTCGGTGTCGCTAACTAGTGTAAAAAATATGCTAACGCATTTGCTTTATTGTGTTTACATTCTTTAACTTCTGTTTTTAGATTATATTTCGAAATGATTTAGTACAAATTTTATTATAATGATAAAGAAACAGTTTATTTTTAGGTATTTCCTTAACTCGACATTTTATGTAGGAAATTTTTATTAAAAAATATAACAATTCATTATACGCTTGAATAATGTTCAAAAAGTATGAGTAACTAAACTAATCATGTCTATCTCCGGTAAATTTGTGATAAAATAATATTATTACGACACTTACCTATCCTGAAAGGCGTGGTCCAAAATATTACGTAATATTATTATATATCTGTCAAATATCGAACGATTATATTGTTATTGAAAAGTTTGGACATAACAAAAAATATTGGCCAGCTGCAAATATATGATTTCATATCAAGAATGTCCCCTCTGTTTCGCGGAAAAACGTGTCCTGCATGAAAGAGTATGTATGGGCGATCTTGTAAAGTTGTCACGTAACAAGTGGTAGCCCTACATCCCAGACAAATCGTTAGAATTAGGTGAAGCATCTCAGCATCAGATATATCAGCATCCAGACTTCCACATTGCTCCTGGAACACGAAACATAGGTTCCTTCCAAAACGAAATTTGTTGTATGATGTACTATACTTCGCGACTTAAAGACAATATAGTAAGGAAATAGAACCCTTTTAAGTTAGCCATATCCGTCCGTCCATTTGTATGGTTACAGCCGTGTGATACTCATAATGTTTGGTACACGTATATATAATTACCACCCTCAATGAAATATTTGTCAAAATTTCGAAAAAAATTAGTAATGGCACATCCCTTGCATGTACTTAACACAATATTTTTCGTATCTTTTTCGATTACTATACAGAGTTAAAGCACAATAACTAGTGAATTCTGTATACGGCAGCACGTAATATTATTTAGTCTCGTATTTACTGCACGAGTTCGCACGACACTTCGCACGTCTTTTACGGTTAGCATTTTCCTAGTATCTCAAATTGTCCGTCTCCTAAACATTTGAATCAGTATATTAATTCTTCAAACTTTCAATTCAAATCACGACATACAGATGTTGATAATCTATGCCTTCGATTATATTCGTGTATTTGTTTCAATAATTGCTAAAAGATACTGACTGATTTCTATACAATGTTACAACACTAGTGAATTCCGAACACGACACGTATCTGGCCCCGTATTCAACGCACGAGTTCGCACGTTTCTTCGCGGTGAAGATTTGCCCTGTATCTCAAATATTCTCACTAAACTCTTTGGGTGCGGAATTGTTGGTATTTTTATGAACGTTCACTGCTCGTTTATGAATTCCTTCGTCGATATTTAGATGGGTTACACGGTTATGTTATTAGAATGTGAATTTAACACCAAGAAAGGAATTAAAATGTTTTTTTTTTGTATCGGTAAAAATTTTATTTTAGTTTTTATGTTTATTTTTTTATGGTTTTTCTTCGTATTTTTATGTGATATTGTATGTAGCGATTGTAGCTTATGAATACATGTGTGTATGTATAACGTCATAGTATAAATGCCATTCATTAAGAAACCAGTGACTGGATATATGTGTCTATATTCAATATTTCAATTCAATTTACAAAACAAGCATTAAAATGACGTTCACGAATGGCTTTAGCATCAATGTCAACAAATGTACTGTATTAGGGAAATAAGAAAAATCTATATCAAGTACAAGAATGCCTCTAATAATGGGCTTCCGTCTGTAAGTGGCACACAATAGCACCATACAGTGTGGACTGGACACTGCAGATTGCATCTATTGAATGCTTTGTGAATCAAACTGTTACAAATATACTTACAACTAGAATTGTCAACTTGTTTATTGATTTTATTTAATTATACATGGTAAAAGGTTAAATAGATTGATCCTATTTTTTTCTAACACATATTATTGTATTGTTTTTCAAACAAAATTATGAACTCTAAAACACGAAAACTATGATTTCAATGAAATCACTGTTTCTGAGGTTATAATTCAATTCATTTATAATGTAACAAGAACAAAATAGTTACAGTTTGGATGATATTTGGCACACAGGTAGTATAAAAAATAAAAAGTTCCGTAACATACTTGACACCTATTTTAAATAAATTAAAGTGAACGCTAATATGGAAAAAAAATAAATTAAAGTGAACGCTAATATGGAAAAAAAAGATGCCCAGGAGCAAGTTATAGAAAATCGAAAACAATTGATTTGATATTTAATTAAATGTAACAACAATCTTTCAAGTGCAGGCATTATTAGTAAAACAACGCTTTCGGGTCAAATATTACTTAAATAATACACCAAAACGATATTAAAATCTAGGCTTCCATTCGGTAATTATTCGATTAGAGTTTGCTGCGTATTACGTAGTTGTATTATAGAAAATAGCTCACTATTGCACTAGTGTCTGACTGCTGACGTGCACTGATACGATTGTCCGACCCCGTTGGATCTCACTCGGTTGATCAGTCCACTGCTCGCCGCCATAATATTTGCATTAGGGGCCGAATATGCACTGACAATTTCACTAAACTAATACAATTATCGTTATTTCGTATTTGTGATTGATATGATTGAATGCTAAATGTAGTGGTGTTTTGATTCAATGATCGTAAAATGATTGGATTTTTAATAATTTGAAGAATCTTTTTCAGTTAGTATGTATAACATTTTAAAGTTAATCATATTGTGCTTTTTCATGGAAATTTATATCAATCCTTTTCAGTCATAACAAATTTGAAATGTGTAACTTGTTTTTTTGAATTTTATTTATTCTGGTTTCAATCACTTAACACAAAACAATAAAGAATTATGAGAAAAACTCAGCAGTTTTATTTTAACTGCGTCTTATGTCCTTGTATATTAATTCTGAGTGAAAAATGAAAATTCAATACAAGGAAATACCAAGATTGAATTCCGCACACAGACATACCCTGTACGTATCGACACCCTTCATTCTCAACATAATGGTCGCATAATTGGCGTAACATTTCCATTGCGAACCCTTTCAAGACGCTAGCGTTACGGTTACGGCCTACATGTTATTTAATTACGAGATCTCTTACACAATGAGAATTAGATATACGTACTGCTATATATATTGAGAGTGGAAATACGGAAAATCAGGGCCGAATCCGACCTTTATATCATTGATATCTTTTTGCAATTTTGTGACAAACTAAACAAAAGTTGACATAAATTGAATGACTGAATGTGCAGTGAATAGAATAATACTATTCTAAACAAGTGATAACTAAAACGTCGATGTGTTACCCATTATTGTTGAATAAACGAATGTAAATATAAAAAAAGGACAAAATATAGATTGATTTTGATAAAACAAAACAGTAAAGTTTTTGTATTTATCTATTATTAGATAGGAAAAAAGAATGGGCAAGAAAGGATGGCTAGGAAATGAAAAACATCATTACCTTCTTACGCAGGATGAGATAATAAGTGCAAATAAAAAAATAGTTTTATGTCATTTTTCGGACAGATATGCGAATAATACTTCTCTATACTTACTTTAATTACCACGTCTACTTAAAACACTAATAAAAACAAACTAAGTATTAGTACTTAGTTTTTTGGATCCACTCTTTTTAGTATTTGAGTCAACTTTCGTAGATTCACTGAATTCGAACCTGCTCTCGCAAGAAGTTATGATATTACTGGAACTTCCCGACTCATAAGACGAAAACTACGAAATATCTCAACTTCCCTAATAGCAACCAAATCTCCTAACGTGTTCTAATGAAGGTACAAGACATCTTTAAGGATAAGTATATCTTTAAGATATCACATCACAACCGCTATTGATTCATAGAACAATTTATATTTAATAAAATTGAAGAAATCACTAAGATTTCACTTAAGATTTTATTAATAGTAAAACTAGACAGCAATCAAAAACAGACGTTCCCCTTTGTATGTATACAAATAAAGTATCTAGTTTTATCTAATAAACTGAAAAGAAAACGTTTCTAAATCTATAACGCTACTGTTAAACTACATTACAGTACCTACTTACTTAAATCTTTTTAAAAACATTTGAATAGTTGAAATATTTTGGAAAATATATGTAATATTTCTTAGAATTACACTTTAAGACGTAAGTATAACCTAATACCCCGGAACGGTCTATCTTACTTGTTCTAAATTGCAGAAGTGACACATACTTCAAATTTCAAAAGTACAGAAGTAAGGGAAAAACATAATTTGAAATAAAAATTTAACAGAATTTTTAAAAATGTATAGAAATTAAAAAAATAAATCTTAACAATCACTAAACAGTACTGTCACAGCCCTCCTTAAAGTTACTGATGACATTCGTCGGGCAATGGATCACAAAATGGTCACAGTTCTTGTGTTATTACATTTCAGCAATGCCTTCAATTCTGTTGACTACGGCATTCTTCTTGGTATTTTTAGGTCTCTTAATATATCAGCCCCAGTCATAGATTGGTTTGATTCCTATCTTCGAGGTCGTTCTTAATGCATACGTTCGTATAATACTACATCTGATTGGTGTAAGGTCCTGACAGGAGTCCCGCAAGGTGGTATACTTTCTCCTCTTCTTTTCTCTATTTTTATTAACTCCCTCACCAATCTTATTACTTCTTCCTTTCATTTGTACGATGACGTCCTTCAATTGTACTGCCACTTCGAACCTAATACCATAATTAACGCGATTAATATTTTCAATGAGAATCTATGTCACATCAGTGAATGGGCAAAATCATTTGGGCTTCTTGTTAATCCTACAAAATCACAAGCGTTAATTGTAGGCATGTATCTGCTATACATGCGTAGCTTAGTAACGTCATCTCCTTCACCAATTATATACAATGGTACACCTTTGCCATACACAAATTGTGCCAAAAATTTAGGAATCCTAATAGATAACAATCTTTCCTTAGATGCACAGGTCAATGAAGTTAGCAAACGCACACATTTTGCATTTCACAGTCTTAAGTGCCTTCAGAATTTTTTACCTATAAATACAAAATCTGTTTAACGCAATCTCTCTTTCTTCCCCTTCTTGATTATGCTGACATTTGTTACATTGATGCCACAGAGGAGCTTTCAAAAAAACTTGAGCGACTCCAAAATTTAAGCCTCCGATTCATTTTTAGATTGCGGAAGACAGATCATATTTCTCAGTATAGGAAAAAGCTCAAGTGGCTCACAATCCGTCTTCGCCGGAACACTCATGTCCTGTCTACAATCTTCTTTGCAATCCCTTAACCCCAAGCTATTTAAGTGAATATTTCAATTTCTTTTCTCAAAAGATAAACCAGCCAGATCTCATACATCACTCTTATTAAAAATCCCTTCTCATAACACAACTTTTTACGGTAATTCTTTTACTGTCTAGGCTATTATCCTTTGGAACTCACTGCCTCATACAATAAGATACAGTCAATCTATTGGCATTTTTAAAAAGAAACTGAATGACTACTTCACCTAAACCACCTAAAGTACCTTTCACTTCCTTAAACACTATGTTATTTTACTTTTTTTTTTCCTATATATATATATATATATATATTTACTATATTAGTTGAACATTGTATTGTTATATGTATTAGTATAAGTATAAGTAATTATTATGTATTAGGATGAGTCGATATTTAAGTATATATAATTTATATATTTATTTTTTAATCTCAGTGCATATGTGTTACCCGCTCACTTTCGACAGCTCTCACTTTCTTGGGTCAGCTGTAAGAGATCTCAACTAGAGATAAGCTTGACCTATGTACATTGCTATTTTTGTATTTTATTTGTTTTAAGTGTCCTATAATTGTGTACATGAAATAAATAAATAAAAAAATAAAGAAAAATGTGTATGAATAAAAAATTAAATACTGAATGATAAAATCAATATTTTAAGTAACTACAGTTACAAAACTGTTTTTTTTTTTTAATTATTTAGTGCAGTAGTTAAGCAAACATTTTATTAAGTAGCTCGTAGTATCAATCCCATTTAAATGGGAGTAGACTGAATTATGAAAGCACTAGATTTCGATACGATACAGTACTATTCAATACAATCAGCCATTATGAATAGCATACGCTTCGCGAGCGATGACTAGCTCGGGTCCAGTCCAATTTTCATGCCGGCCTGCGATCGGCGTCCCTGATTGATTATTACTGGTCTACACTCATAAGCTCCTAGGCTGTCTACAAATTTAGCTAGTCAATGTTTAGGATAAATGAAAAAAAAAAACGATTTTATGCCTGTCAATACATTAAGTTATAATTCCGTAGAATTAGAATCATTGCGGATATCTGAAAAACTTTTAAACCAATATTATTTAAACCATTTGAGATGAAAGTATATATAATGCTCTATCATTGTATTTTCCTATTATTACTACTACCAACTACGATCCAACAACACATCACACAACCTAGTGCGTAAAAACAAATGTCATATCTCAATTCAAAGTAGTAGTTTTTGTTAGAATTTTATACTCGAATGAAGAATAAGGGTTACATCGGCTTGCAGCTCTCTTTATACAAAAAAATACTACTTGTTTCTGATATTTACTGATCAAACACTGTTAAATTTTGTATACATGATCTCAAGCCGAATATCTATGTCTGTGGTTTTCTAAAATCCTAAAAGATGTTTTCTTTTTGAGGTCATTTGCATGAAGAACAATAATCCTAAATCTTCTTATCTTCTTACAACACTTGTTTAAAATTTTATAGTATTTGAATGGTAAGTGTCAAAAGTAAGTGGAAAATTCGTTTCTATGAAGCACGTTGCGAGGCGGCGCGAATCATATCCACTTCAGAAAACATATTCCAAAGTCTTGCTATCCACAACAATGCTACGTTTCTATAAAATATTAATTTGAATGAAAATTTATATTCAAATTTATTGATCGTCATAATTATTTTCTGGAATATGTTGTTATTAACTCAGCTCCTCCGTTATTTCGAGATCCGGGGGCGATATTCTTCAGACGATACGCTGGTTTAAATTTTTAAAGTCGCTCAAGCTGAATTTAAATGGGCATCAACGAAGCACAGGATTTGTATATTTATACCGAGTCCATAATCTTATGTTCGGCAGGTGTCGGGAAATAAATGAGTTTTTCATTTTCAGCGTGCAGTGGAAACAATGGTTATGCTTTTGTAACTAAAGTTGTATTTCACAACGTCGACGCACCAACACGCTATCTGATGATTGGTTTTTGGCAATTAACAGTATTGCTCACATCACAATCGAGTTCATATACCGTGTAAAATATGTATGAAATCTCAACTTCCCTCTGTTGTGGTATCCCTCCCTCCACATAACAATATTAAACTATAAATTGATTGGTTTTATTTATTTATTTTTTTTAATTAATATTTTACTGAAAAGAATAGTAAATATTTTTAAATTTATGATAGCCCGTTGGACTTAGTACAATTTGAATAACTACTCGAGTCATCAAGCAAGTAAGAACTTTATTTTTTAAGAAATGATCATTTCATTAGGAATCATTTTGTCTTAGGATCTATTGTGTATTTTTTTTGAAATGTAAGGTAAGTAAACTGTATTCGCAATCATAAATAAATATATTCGCTTATCATAAGAAACATAGTTATCCTCGCCATTTAATAAAATGAAAATTGAGTAGTTCATTTCTTGTTTTTATTTTTTCACAAAGCCAACAAAAAATAAATCGAAGATTTCTTTTTATAGTTTGGCTAGTCCATCCATCTGTCTGTCAGAAAAGACAGTAAAGTCTGGTATTCGAAGGTATTAAAAACTGATTTTAAAGACAAATACTAACATAAATTCATTTAAATTTTTAATGTATTTTTTTTTAATTTTTAAACAGATTATTTCATTTGTAAAAGATATTTATATTTTACTTTTATTTTATTTTAATTATAAAATCATCGCTTTAATATCATTATTAAATAGAGTAATAATGTAAATGTAAAAGCGTCGACATTAAATTATAACACATGTTCTATGTTAATTATTTTCATTACGGGAATTCAACGTACGATGAGGTGATTGCGACCTGTCGTCCCATTATTAACATTTAAATTTATATTACAATTTGCACAAGAGAAATACCTCTACCCGATGAAATATCTTTACCACCTTTATATCGTCTGTGACAACATTTAAATGGTCTTTATTTTATTTGTTACTTTAGTAAGGAGTACACCGTTTTTCTTAGACTTTAAAGTTCCATTTGCCTTGTAGTTTTTGTTTTTAATGGAATTAAACCCTTTGTCTCAAGGCGTCAGGTCACCGTGGCTGTATCGCTTGACATTTGTACAAAGGTTACCTCCGTCATTCTGTCGGTTTTCTTTTTACTCACTGACGCAATGTTTATAGCTGAGGAAAGGGTGATTTTGTATTGTAAGTCTACTCACAAATTAACCTTTACGATTGTGAGGGCTGTTATTCTTTTGCCATGAAAACCGTGTTTATTTGCACATCTCGCTAAGAAGTAGACACAATTTACTGACAAGAATTTTTGGGACTAGATAATGTTGTTTTTGTATTCCTAAATAAATTATGTTGAGCTATGTTATATAGATATAAACAAATCATTTTAACTTACAAAGAAAATTATACGATAAATAACGTTGGGGGTACCACTGACAACAAACGGTTATAACAGTGATAATCAAGGTGTCAAAGGCACTCACAAAACTATCAATGAAATCAATCATAATAACTACGCCTTGGAAAATATTAAAACTAACAAAAACTAATACTATGCATCACAGGCAACTGGAAAAATCAACGTATTCTGCGCTCATAAAAGTGGTATCAATTAAATACTATTTTATAGTGTAGTTGCAACAACAATAGTAGCAAAGGCGTCGATGAGGCGGTGGCACGTAAAGAAAATTGGCAACATAAGGCACTTGCTAGAGTAATATGAGAATATAATAGTTTTAATGTTGGAAATAAATAACATGGCAAGGAAGAAGACAATGGTTTCGTAATAAGATCTCCTGTTAATTGTGGTGAAGCGGTCGGCGCTGCAGATTTATGATGGCGTTGAAATTACACCCTATTTGTTCTTTTCAAAGCGCTCAGATTGTTATTGTTCGCATCCAATATTATAGATGCTTCATATTGAATCATTTTCGCACAAATTGTAATATGGGTATTTTTGTATTTTTACCGCTCTAAGAATGACATCAGTGAAACTACAAAAGTATCAGCTGCTAAAAGAGACAGAAAATGACAGTTTGTGATGCGAAACAGTGTACACGCAATTTATAAAAATAATAAAGAAACTATTTCTGAAATATAAAAAAAAAATCGACACTCACCTCTCATTTTTTGTTCGTCGAGGAGTTGCCTTTCCAAATTGTCTTTTACTTCTCGTTCCCTGATTACGTCCATTTTTAACTCAGCTGCAACAAAATTAGACGAATTACTCAAAAAATTACTAAGATTAATACATTATAATCAAAGGCTCTGACATTTAGATTCAATAATCGTATTAAATAATTAACAACATTAAATGAAACAAATGGTTCATTGTGTTTTGGTATTGTATAATTGAACAGTGAACTAAACCAGAACAAGGCCGTCAGCAAGGGGCCGATTAGGAACATAAACACGGATTAACTCATTCGGAATCCCGGTACCATTGTGAAGGAGTCGAATAGAGAGATTTGCATAACATTTAATTTAATGCAACCTGACGGAAATGATTGGGGACCTACTTCCGATTTGGGTTAGTTTTGATGCTTCAATTAGATTTTCAGAAAACTCCTAAGAGATTATTAACAATAATTTAAAACCATGAAACATACTAAACTTAACTAAAAAACATACTCAGTGAGATCTGAAGCCTATTGTGTAGTGCTACAACACGATATACAGCGGCTGGAGGCATGGAGCAATACGAACCGTCTTCACTTCAATATAGACAAGTGTAAAGTCATGACGTTCTCAAGATCTAGAACTCCCAGGCAGTACAAATACTTTCTAACAAATACTCCACTTATAAGAGTAGATGTAACACGGGATTTAGGTGTAATGTTCGACCCTCGACTTGATTTCAGACAACACATTTTAAACGTGACAAAAACGGCGAACAAAACACTGGGATTCATAATGCGGCAAACATAAATGTTTGAAGACACCAAACCAGCTATTATATTGTACGATGCCTATGTTAGAAGTCGCCTCGAATATAATGCTTTAATCTGGGACCCTAGAGAGAGTAAATATGTGACGATAATCGAAAAAATCCACAAAAAATTTTGCCGATTCGTCTATAAGAAGAAGTACGGGTACTACCCACGTCTATATCCCTCACTGTTTGTCACGGGCATGATAGGGCTGGACACTTTGGAGCTGCGAAGGAAACTACAGGCAATTATCCAATATTGGCTATAATAAACTAGACAATCCATCAGCATTAGCTGATATCAGCCTATACGTTCCCAGTAGAGCGATGCGGGGTACGGCTGCGGATGGTGGCCCGCGTCGGCGGCGGCCACTGCTGGCTGGCTCGGGAGCCCGCACCGCAGCCAGTGCAAACGCGCCAAAAGCGCGCACGCTCATGCTCCTCAACTCACTTATCTCCCAATATGTGGAATTCCCAAAAAGACAGGTTGCCAGAAATCATTGCCGCAGCACGCCTCCACTTGTCGAAATATAATTAATAATTCGAATATTGCCTGTCTCTTGATTTTATATTTTGTCGTTAATTTTTTTTCTTTTATTATCTTAATTTTTTCTTATCAAATGTAAAAACTTTCTAAATTTATAAGTTACCATGTAGTTAGTTACTAGTGCCTATTTCTTTTTTGTTGTTTTATATGTTTCCTACAATATGTTTTACTTTTTTTTTCTTTTTTTTCCATGTAATTTTTGTTTAGTAAGTTAGTATGTATAGTTAAGATAAGTAATTTTACTTAATTATAGACGCGTTGGGGTTTCCTGTCAGGCTGTAATAATGTACATAAATAAATAAATAAATAAATAAATAAATAAATAAATAAATAAATAAATAAATAAATAAATAAATAAATAAATAAATAAATAAATAAATAAATAAATAAATAAATAAATAAATAAATAAATAAACAAGCGCTGTGTTTCAACTATTAACTTAAGTGAGTATTTCAGTAATAGCTATAGATACTGTAGGTTAGGCACTCTCGTGCGGTAAAGGAGGAGTTAGAAAGCTGACAACCTCATTTGGGTGCTAAATACCTACTTTTTGTGAAACGGGACGAGCTGTAAAAAGTAAATATATTTTGAGAATTTTGAATACATATAGTTTTTACAACTCGTCCCGTTAATCAAATAAAATTCTTCTAAACAAAAGTACCGCCTACTAATATTCTATGGTTATAAAGTTATTAATGACTCTTATTCGTATTTTGGCACTTTCTGATGTTTCCACTGTGACTTAAATCATCGCAGTTGCACAATATGCAACTAAATTTTTGATAGGTGCTTTTTTGTAGTAAGTATATTTACAAACCAAATATAGTAGTTTCGCAGTAAAAGTTTATAATTTTTATTATGTGTGTTATAATTTCAAAATAAGACAGGATCAAACTACGGGGAAAACACCAAATAACTACGCCTTTGATCCCGTTTTATTTTTAAATAAGTAAAACAAAAATTTAAAAAAAAAATGTTATAAAAGTTGCATACAGAGTAAAAATAATAAACAAATATAAATCTTTATCCAATATTTAATCAAGCCTTGATTAGTTAAATAGAACCAAAGTATAAATACCGCTACACATAGGAGTCTCGTAAACGAAGTAAATTTGAATAGAAATAGGTCATGCTCGTTTACAGTTTCATTTAGTCCCTTATTCAATTAGGTAGCTAAATCGCTTCTATCTAATCGAAACGGTGAGGGGATCAGGCTGATTAACTTACGTTGTTATCACCTACGGTAATTTGAACATTGGATTTCTTGCCTTTATTTCAGAGTATTGTCTATTAAAGACTTAACGTCAGTGTGTGTGTAAATAAAATGTAGTTATAAGAGAATTTGCCATAGAATCAAAATTGCTTAAATAGTTAGTAAGCTAAAATGGCAATGGGCAGGAAAAATCACTTGTCAAATAAAACGCAGTATAGATGACTAACTATTAGGAACATGGTCAGACTACCTAATTAAAGCAGCAGGACGCTACTGGATGCAGGCGGCTCAAGACTGACCGTTTAGGAAACTTGAACATCTTCGATTAATATTTTGTTACGTTTAATTCAATAGAATAGAATCCTTAATTAAAAGATGTCGATAGCTGACGCTAAATCGGACCGAATCAAGATAAATAAAATAACGGTAGCGTAAAACCTATAACTACTAAAAAAGTTTTTAGGTTTTCGCAAAATCTAAGCTTTTGCTTTGAGTGAGAAATATTAATGATCTCAGTTAGATCTTAGAATAGGATGACATCTTTTAAAAGTAGTTCGCATTAAAAAATAATTAAGGCTATTAAACTCAATGTATTTATAATATTTTCAAACTTCATATATCTATTACGGCTAGAATTATTTGATTTTCTTTTCTAGACAGTAATTACAAATGTTTTTGAATTATTTTCTCTCACGCCTCTATACATTTCTAGGGTTGCAACAACATTATCCCGTCCCGCAACTATCTTGTTCGAAGCAATGAGAATAGTTTCGTTTAATAACTCCGTTAGCGTTTTAATTACTTCTCTAGGATCGATACGAGCTTACAATTTATTAGAACCTACTTTTGTTACATATTAATTAAGATACCTACTAAAACTGACACATCATTAAATTATCAAGTCAAAGTTTTTTTAATTGACAAATGATTTGAACATGACGATTTATTAAAAATAAATTAATTACATAACTTAAACTCGGAACTAATTAAAATACTCATCTACAAAACATAATAAGCACATGACAATAATAGAACAGGGACCCTAACAAGCCTTTAAAGATTACTCGCATGAACAGCATCTTACTTGCATTTTATATGGATAAATATTCTATTACGACTCCAGAAAGCTGTTGAACATTGTGATCAAGAAGCTGCCATGTACCGTATCAGTAAACAAAATCTTTCCAATAAGCTGACACAAGTTAAGTTGTGGGTGAACACAGTTGTGTGGGTATAATGATACGGGCATAGAATCTTAAACAACCACGCTTGTTTAGTAGGTATTCAATTATAGGCACCGACATTAAAACTTTTTTTGGAAATTATAATTAAATTTTTACTTTAGTGTTTTGTGCATGGCGTTATTGCGATGAATTTAAGAACAAAGTGTAGAATACCACGTATTCAAGAGTTTAGATTCAATCCTGTAAGCCAATCTGAACTAACTAAGTGACAAACAAACGACGATACAAACCTTATCTTAAATAATGTACAAATTAAAAATGTGTGTGATTAATAATAATAACAAAAAACTAATTCAGTAAAAAAAACACCGCCTTTAAAAACTCATAAAATATTAAAAATTCACTATCCTCTAAGTTAAATGGTACCTAATTCAATAAAAAATAATTGTTTTAAAAACGTGAACAAACATCCATACAAACGCTTATGAAATTTGGCAAAACCGTTTAGAAGCCCAAATTAACGAATATTATGCAATTCTAATAATATTACATGCATACCTACGGGCCAAATTCAAAACCTTTTTTTCTCTGAAGTCAGTTAAAAATACGTCAATTTAGGGTGCATAAACTCTTTTAAATAAGCATAAACAAACCCACGAGAAACATTAAATGTAACAATCAAAATGTTATTAAATTTTTACAACAAAACAGACAATCTTGGGCCTGCGTAGCGGGATTAATTTCGAATCAATCCCCAAGTATACTGTAATTTAGAGGGCTTTTAGTTAAGAGTGGTTTCGCACATGAGACGTAAATTACCTCCATCGAGGGACGACCATTAAGGACACCGCGCAGGTATGCGCTTCGTATCTCACCATCTCGCGATTTGCGAGGTGAGGCGCCTTAACAAAAGAGGCTCTTGGTGGTCCTTGCCGTACTTAGCAGCGATCTAACTACCGTCATACTGTTTTATGTTAAACTAAAGGAGCCAACTGCGTGAAATTCATTTACATTGATTTATCTAAGGTACAGAGTGCTAATTGAATTTCTGTTATATGTAGTGATGTTCTTATCTGAAATTTGTCTGCAGACATCAGTCTCGCAAAAGCTTAAAAATGACTTAACCGATTTGAATGTTTTTTTTTGTGTGTGTTTGGGTTACATGGTTGTTTAGATTCCCAATTGAGCCCGTTAAGTGGCGCTGCAATCGGATTCTAGAAATTTGTTAGGCGAGCCAACATTTGGGCAGGACAACGTCTGCCGGGAGTGCTAGCATCCACTCTACTTCACTATTCTTAAAAAGTCTGTACAACACACAAAGCATTTTACCATTTTTAAAAAATTTGAAGTGGTATAGGTATTCAAAAAGTAGTATTAAAATTCAGATATAAAGGACGAATTAAATATAAATTACTGCTCAATAAATCATTGAAACTCAAGACACTAAGTAGACAGAAAACAAAATCGATCCAACGAAAACGTTTATCGACAAAAACTGAAAATAACCAAAATTCAAAAGCGGAACATTCGAGTATTATTAAATCGATCTTGATATCGGATCAATCAAATTTAAAACCTGATCGACTTGCGTCCGCCGAAAAAATTATAACTTTATAAATAAAATAACAATAAAAATGATGCGCCCCGTTCAGCAGGGTATATAATTATGGACAATTATTATTATGATACAGAAACGCAATGGCTGATAGATGGTTGAAATGATCGATACCATAAACAAAAGGATCGATTATATTACGCAATTTAATAACGTCCACAACTAACAGATTGTATAAGTACTTTAATTTAATTTGTCCATTGAACCGAAACGATAGGTGTAATTTTCACATTAATAAAAATAAATATTGAACAAGAAATAAGAGAAAATCAAAAAACACATTGTAGCTACGAATTAAGTATCTTGAACAACTATTAAAACAAAATATTACTACTTTCTTTAAAGTGATAGAGAAGAGGATCTATCGACCCTGCAAATTTTATATAGATTTTTGAATGTTTGTGAATCAAGTCTAAACGGCTAAACTTACATGAAGATTGATGAATTGTGCAGATATTACGCAAATATAATATGGTCTCATGGACATAAACATGATATTTATATCCCAATTGAGAATATCTACTGGAATAAGTTTCTTTAGGTCAATGTGCAAGGCACAATACCTACGAGTAAATCAAAATATTAGTACTCTCTTAAAAGTGATAGATAGAGAAGAAGATCTATCCCGCAAATGTTGTAAACGTAAAATTTTATATAGATATTTGTGAATCAAGTATAAACGACTAAACTTTTACAACGATTGTTGAATTATGCAGATATTACGCAGATATATGATCTCATGGACATAAACAGGAGCCTTTGTATCACAATTGAAAATATCTACGGGAATAGATTTTCCTGTTGCGAGGCACATCTATAATAATAAAAATGCACCGACGCCAAAGTAAGAATATAATAAATAGGTTCCTTACTTTTTATCAGCAAATGGAACCTTCTGTTAAAGTCTCATTTCTCATTAAGGGATATCAATCAGGTCGTCTGACAAGCCTTTCTCGCCAATCGGATTTACATACTTCTACCTGAATGTAGATAATGTTAGGTCCTTAATAAATCATTTTTCAGTTATTAACAAGTCATTACCCCGAAAGAATATATCAGGAATATAAACATAAGAGCATCAAAAGTAAAACTCCCGTTGGTTTTATAATTTCGTTGTACAATATGCTCGTACCGGTTACTCTAGCCATCGTATAAAATTTCATCCCTTAGACCAATATAGGGTTCTTAGATTCTAGATTCGAGATCTAAGTACTCGTCGTTATTTGGCAAAATACTTTTTTCCCGAAGTTTCGGCTGGGTCACGGGTAGACTGACGGTGGGCGGTGTCTTCGGCTTCGAGTGGAGGTGTCCTGTTGAACTACCCTCACTTTGTTTTTATACTTGTCGTCATAATCACTACACAAAACAATAACGGTGTCTCAGGTGCGTTCGTTGGTTAAACTCGACAGCACCGAAACGTCGGGAAAAAGGAATTTTGCCAAATAACGACGCGTTTAATCCCGTTTTATTTTAAAATTAGTAATGTAACGCTAAAATGTATAAACTCAAAAACTAAGTTCTCGTCCCTACATCCAACAATAGAATTTACCCTAAGTTAATGTTATATGAAAACTGAAAAATTTCCTCAGTTGCAAATCTCAAAGCCATTTTCCACTTTTAGATATTTTTTGTCAGCAGTCAAATGCGATTCCGTTACCCCGAAGGGTCGCGGAGAAAATTCTATTTTTCTTCAATTTCGCGCACTCTGTAAAAACAACAATAATATTTAAATTTAGAATGTGACGCCCTTGGAGAGGTGTCCAATGAGATCAAGTATCTTTATTTTGAATAGATATTTACATTTCGGATTATGACTCTACTGAGACTGCTCATGTTCCTGTATTTGCTGTAAAAGTATTTGCTCCAGTATATTTTATAGATATAACCCCCACTAGCTTCGGTAATTAAGCAAAGGTTTTGTCCTGTTGTTTAATATACAAAACGGAATTCAGCTATCCGGAAAGTAAAGTATGAGCTTCGTGTAGTTCAAAGATTAAATCTATCTATTCAAGTATTCTAAAGTTTCAAACTAAGAAATATACAACTATGTGTACTCCGCGTAGACTTCTGACCTACTTCTTATAGATTGTCTAAGATTAGCAAAGGGGTATATAATTCTGTCCCGGGACTTTTATTTACCGCGTATTACTAAAGTGGGTTTTCAACTTCACTATAATTTATGAGTTATGGGACATATATTATAAGCCACACTGGTCCAGATACACTGCTATTAGCAGTATGTTGCGCCGGTAGGCTCACTTGTCAAGCAAGATTAAAGTGGTTGGTGGAAAGAGGCTACCTCTTACATTATGATGCAGATCTGGTTTCTGCCACTGGTAAACCCCCTCGTGGAAGCCGTGAAGTTCTACATACGTTATCTATCTTTTATACTTTATTTTTAATAATTCACAAAAGTTATGAATATAGTGTTGCAATGCTAGTTGGTTACAAAGTCTATCATAAACTGATGAACAAAGTTAGACGAGATTTGAAATAATTTATCGACGTGGATTATAACGTAGAATACATTTCCTTGCAATAGAGAGTTTTGGGAGCGAAACCGGTAGCCTTAGTTAGTGAATAATATTTTTAAGGAAGAGGATTTATTAATCGTGCTTAAAAGGTGTTAGTTAAATCAAATAATTTATACGGCTTACGGACAGTAAAACAATTTAATTTCAATGGAACATAAGTCATAGGGCGAGAGAATTAAGACATAATTTTCATAGCGCCCGGTATCGCGAACACCAAGTAAAACTTGCAGTTAAAATAACAATTAAAGTCTTCCTAAAATTTACGACTCAAAACTGGTGAAATAATTTAAACGGGCGTTAAAGTGAAAGCGAACGAAATGAGTCTTTGAAATGAGAAACAAAAGTAAGCATTCAGATCTCCCCCGCAATGCTTTTAGCCGTTTAAATTTGAATTGTGGGAACAACGGATCTTAAGGTAAAATATTAATACTAACAACATTTCAAAATATTACTCAGAAATACTGTTAAATTAATGGCTTTAATGGAATTAACATAAAATAAAATTTGATTTATTAAGTTAAGTTCCACTTTAATTGATTTTAGGGTTACGTACGAAAACTGTAAACTCTTATAAAGTATTCTTGGGGACCGCTCTGTCACGCTTATTTTTCTTAGAGAGTAAAATAAAGATTTAACTTTAGACATAAGTTTAGGACAATTACTGGTGTGCAAAGCAAAAGTAGAATTTTATTTAGAACGACAAGTGACTCACAATTGTTAAAGAGAGTTGAATAGGATTTTTGAGTAAAAACCGATGAAATGGATATTAAAAAACATTATTTTAGTATTAATTTTATTTGAAAGAATTTCTATACCTAGACAAGATGTGAGGTTAGACAATATTTTAATATTAAACAAAATAAAAAAATCGACAGAAAACTCAAAGGCTTTTGACCTTTATATATTATAACAAAATAACATTTTCCAAATTGATAAAAGAGATTAAGCGACACATTGTATGTACTTGAAATGAATTCTACAAGTACAACTTCACTTAGTCAATTGTTAAACGTAAGTAATAACTAATACATTAACTATTTCTCTTCGTTTCAAAACAGACGACGCTCTTAAAAGTTAAATTCAAAGTAACGATAATGGCTGTCACGACGCAGAAAACGATTTCTCTTCCCTTTGCCTTTTTAAATTTACAAACTGGAGGCAATTTTATTTTATTGTTATTAGATTTTTCCGGCTTATGTCACACGATGTCACTGCAGAGGATTATTCCCGCAGTCTCTTCGCTAATAATCATAAGAACCGTTTCCCTTTTATTATGTGTGAAATTTAGAACATAAAATTTTCATTTTTGCATCTGCTTATTTACATCTCTATAGTTACGAAACAGGGGTGGTTTTGGTACTGTACGCGTTACGTTGTTGTTCATAAAAAGTGGGTTGTCTAGTACTTCATTTGACGAGAAGACTTTGTCATACATGTGTAACGTAGCTTTTTATGAATATATTATTAGGATCTCGACGTATACGTTAACGTTCCTATGTGTTGCATTAAACATTAGATCATAAACTGTAGTGCGTTGATGATTACTGTTTCATTTTTTAATTTAGACTTTATCATGAGGTTTCCCAACTTTTACAACATTAACCACTTCATCTTTATTTATTAACTTTCCAATATGTTGGTAGCTACACATGTTGTATTTTTTTTACTGTACAAATAATGAAGATGTCATTGTAAAACAGATTAAAAAGTAGCAGCGTATCGAGCGTGCACCGGCGAAATAACTCGTGGTGTTATCGACGCACGCGCACCCAATCTGCGATCGAAACACACCGGATAAGATTATCCGGTAGCCCCGTATTATTTTAATGAGACTACACGACTTCTCGAGATTCGATGCGATACGAAAAAGCTTAGGTAACGAAGCGAATAAAAGAGATACGGGTCAAGAGAGATATCATGCGGCCGCGGAAAGATGACGGGGTGTGCGTAGGGAAGTACTATCTCGAAGGGGATTTTTAAATTAACCAGCAAACATGATAAACTCTTGTACATCTACATACCAGCTGACGGCAGATCTGATACCATTATGTCTCTGGTAAGGCACCGATTTAAAAAGAAAAATCATTTATAAGCGGCCAGCATCTGGTGGTATTTAAATAAGATATAAACGCGGTCGAAAGTCCGCGAGATTTTTGTTCCGTACATTTTTTCTTTCCCCGGTGGATGTTCCCCTCGTCGGATATATTGGTATTAAAAATGTAAGGGAGATTTATGCGAATGGCTCTGAGCTTTCATTAGTTGTATCTTATGCGGTGTTTTGCGGTCGACGTACCCTGACCGGTAATTTTTCATATTTCTGCAAACTTCCCCGTGTTGTGGCGCGAATCTAAGAATTTAACTGCATATAAAGGATATTAATGTTTCACTGGGGTCCTGTAGAAGCAGGTGCGTACTATGACTTATTTTATTTCGATTCTTTGCATGAATTACAAAAATGAATTTCTTTATTGGGATAGTATTTTGTAAAGGCAAGATAAATTTAGTTCATAAGCTATATTATTATTTTTTGTTGACATTGTGTAGATATTATTTAATTTGAGTTTATCATTTCCTTATCGAGTATTTTAGAGAAAATAACATTAAAGTAATGCAATTGGTAGGTACGTTATATGTTCATATAGGTATTACAGCTGTAGACGACCTTAGCCTGGTCCATATTCTTTCAGCTTGATCTGTTTCGGGCTTCTTCTCTCCATTCTACTCCTCACACTAATAGCTTTTAAGAGCTTTGTTCTACTTCGGTTACTACTATCATGTTTAGGTCATCTTGCCAATGTTTGTTAATATACCCACGTCGTGCAAAGTATTTTTCTTAAGATCTGGAGGAGGTCATTTGACTAAAAAAGCTAGTTACAAAATAAATCAGGTACCAATATTATATTTATAAAAACTTCAACCACTCAAATGATATATATAAATAAATATATTAAAATTAAATTAAATTTTTTTACTTAATTAACTTAAATTAAGTACCTTTTTTTTTTTTATACCACTAAGGTGGCAAACAAGCCTACGGTCCGCCTGATGGTAAGCGGTCACCGTAGCCTATGGACGCTTGCAACACTAGGGGCATCACTCGCGCGTTGCCGACCCTTCAGAAATCTAATAACTTCTTTTTTGAAGAACCCCATACTGTAGGCCTTAGAGAAAACCTTGGCAGGGAGCTCATTCCACAACCCAAGGGTTCGCGGGAGGAAGTTTCTCTGAAACCGCACTGTACGCGACCATTTTGGTTCCAAAGTGTGAGAATGAATTCCCTGTCGATGGCGAGCGGTGCGATGGTAGAAAGTAGCCGTGGGCATCATTTCGAACAATTCCTCAGAACACAATCCATTGTACAAGCGGTAGAACACACAAAGGGAGGCAAAGTCTCTCCTCAGACTTAAGATCAGATACCGCAAGTGAGTTTGGGATCGTCGACAATTCTCACAGCCCGTCGTTGAACCGAGTCAAAAGGGCCAAGCTGGTATCCGGGTGCACCCGCCCAGAGATTTGATACAGTTAACACGGGTCACTTCAAAACTTTTACCGTTCCTTTTTAATTTTAAATTAAAAAAACACATAATACATGTGACTTGTTGTTGAACGTCAGAAAAAAGACATAAATGTAAAACAATTATTTGTATTACTTATACATATTTAAATGAATATTAAACGAATGAAAATAATACTACGTTCTAAATATTACTCCCTATAAACACTGCAATCATAAACGAGCATGTCACCCGCGTCCTAGCTTGTAATTCCGTATGTAAATTACATCTATGAGGCAAGGGTTCGGCACCATAGATACAAAACAAACCAACACCAAGTGGACTCTATAACAGAAAAACATGTAGTTCTTTAGAGTTCTTACTTATTTGGCTAAGAACTAACAGCTCTTTTAACAGTGTTTATGGCAGCTTTAAATATTAAGAATGTATAAATGGAGGTATGGGCTTACAGTTTACGGAAATATGTCTTTGCCCACTATATCACCTGAGTGAATTTCGTAACTAAAAGAAATACTAGTCGTAAAAAAAAGAAATACTAGTTCAGGCCAGCAACAATGCTTGCTACTCTTGGAATGTGTTACTAGTATTTGTACGTCCTCACTGTTGGGGCATGGGCGCTTTTACTTATACTGTGGCACGAGTCTATCCTCAACCTCGGACGAGAGCCGTTTTTCATTATTCTTAAGTAAATTTGGTTATATATATATATGAAGCTACAATCCTTTTTGTCGTTGCACCAAATTTATTTGAATTCCAAATGTTATGTAAATATTTTTATCGATATCCTGAACTTACATATAAGCTGTAGTGCTGGGAAAACTATATTTTAGTCATTATTAAGAATTAATCTATTCTAACAAATTATTAGATACAAATATCATAAAAAAAAAAAAAATTAAATGCTTCTTTTTCAAAATTACATTAGTGATGTCGTCTTAACAGACATAATAAGATGTTGTTAAGATGGGATTAAGTCATAACTAGAAAAGCAATATGATCGGTTTATACAGTGGTTAAAAAAGTAAGAAATTAGTGTTAAGTTAGACAGAAGATCCTAGGGGAGTTCCTTAGTTTGTTCATATTTGACCTTGCTACCTCGAGATTTATAATTACGACTTTACATTAAGGGCGAGATGTCTTTCAGTAACAAATAAGTGTATATTTAAATAACTAATAAGATGATTCATTTATTATTTCAATTATATAATGAATGTAGTTTTTCGGATTACCTGCTGCTTTTTTTATTATAAAAACTAAATTAATCCAAATAAAAATCATAATAACAGTTATTAATAAGACCTAATAAATATTAGTCGTGTCGTAACTTACGTACCAACAGTCACGACACCTACTCATCAATAAAGGCAAATCAAGATAAACTGCCACCATGGCCTGCCCATAGAACACTAGGTAAAAGCACGCATTAAAACAAATTACATACTTTATCAAATAAAACCTTGGTGTTTTCAATAGGTTTACCTAGTTTAGTTATTTTATTATTTTGCACGGACGTAGTTATAGGTTAAAGTTAGCTTTGAAGAATCAATCAGCCAGGGACAAGTCGATATATGTATCTAGCTGTAGATAGAGTCGACCTAAGCTTATTCGCCGGAATCTGGATTTTAAATGTAAACAGTACTATTCATTTAAGTGAAAAATACTATAATAAAAGACCTATTTTGCATGTAAACAGCAACTATGTCGCTTATACCATTTTAGAAAAAATTTGGAAACTGTCCTATTAGCAGTAAAAATATGTTTTAATAAAAAGATGTTATTCGTTGTTTGTAATGCTCAAATTGTATGTAACTTATATTATTTTTTACAGTAGCATCAAAGCTCAAGGATCAACTATAATGGACTAACAGATGATAGACGTACTAACAGCCCCAACATTTCTAAAATTAAAACTTTGCAACCACCGAGAAGAACTAACAAAGATAGAATGTGTAGAATACTAAAAACTATAGCCAAGAAGAAAAGAAAGATACTGCCATCAAGCCTGTCGTACAAAATAACATGCTGTAAAACCGTGCGAAGTCTCGGTTGAGATTATTTGTCAATGAAGTAGTGAAATCTCAAAAACAGCCATGTCTAAGAGGTAGAAAAATCCAATTTTTAGAACTAAGTCTAAAGAGCCTAAAACAGAAAGTGGCTCCTACAAAATTATCAACGGCACAAGTCATATAAAATTCATCAACCTATAATAAAAATATATTAACCTAATTGCCTGTCATAAATCAAAATGTTTTAGGCTCATTATTAGGCACAAACAAAGGCAGAAGTGAAAACATACTCGCTATTTACTTCCCATCACTTCTTATCCATATTTATTTATTAAAAATAATAACTTTTGTTTATTTACTTTTTTGAAGTTGTATATTTGACAGTTCAATCTGTCATAGAATTAAAATCCTATATCCAACCTCCCTGTACTACTCATAATCGCCATATACTAAAAATAAAAACTAACCTAATGTAAATAAAGGTCACGTGTCCTAACGCGAGTGACATCTTACGAATTTTCGATCAGGACACGTGACCTGACGCGAGTTTAACAGTTTTTACCCATCACAAAAAAAAGTGTACAGCGCCGCTAAAGAAGTTTTCACTTCAAAAAAATCTAAATTGAAAGATATAAATATGTGAACTTATTAACGAGACCACCTACACATACCTACATTCGGCGCGGCGCATACAGGGTGAGCAATTCTACTTGCGTCACATTAAATTATTTCAGCTAAGTAATTCCGAGCGGTTAATTATTGTGCACAACCGGGGAGGAGAGTTGAGAATGTAATTATTATTAAACTTTACGATTGTCTCATTTTACCCCTTACTTTACATATGCACCAACTTCAAAACGACGTAAGCGAAATTGTCTTAACAGACAGAATTAGATGGTGTTGAAGTGGAATTGGTTTCTAACTTGAAAAGCAAGAAGGTCGGCGAATACGATTAAGTAAGTAAGAAAATAGAGTAAAGTTGGACATAAGATCCTAAGGGAGTTTCTTAGCTTGTTGTGGTACAAGATTCATATTTGAGCTGCTACCTGGAGATTTATATTTACGACTTTATCTAAATATTAAATTTACATGTCAATTGCTTTGCCATATGATATATCCATATATTTAACTATTATATATTTATACTACTACTATGGTAGGGAATGCCATGTTGCATTAAGCTCGCCAACGAACACTTTTGTTTGTGCAGAAAGTATAAATAAATAAATAGATAATAATATATAATACTTAGACCATTTAACAAATTAAATACTCAAAGATATAAAGAGAGAGGAATTTGTAGGTTTGTTTATACCTATGTAGAGGGTAATCTCCAAAACCACTGCACCTATTTGAAAAATTCTTTTACCATTTGAAAGGTACATTATTACTCATTAACGCATGCGTTTTATTTGCCGGTTCAGCTAGTTTTCTTATGTGCCGTATACAACTGTCATAAAATAAATCTACTTAATTTACGGTTTTATATTGTATGTATTTACGGCTCCATAACTGAAGTGAAAAACCTTATTGTTTTCTCTTTGCTGTCTGTCTAAATATATTATCACAGGTGTCTAGCTCGTATACGGAATCAGCAACAGACTTGAAATTCGGATATGTTGCGTAGGATGTTAACCCATAACAGAATATTAACCCAGGAATAAAATAATAAATAATTTATCTATTAAAAAAACAAAATTCTACCTAATGTGGGGTGTCATTATCTGAGGACAGATCGTGAGCCTATCGCTGCAACACTTATAGTGTATCTGGACTAAAATGGCTATATATGGCCAACCAAATTTAAAGTCTGTAGAGGTTTAATGAAAAACAGCTAAAATGCCTTTTGATAATTCCTGACAGATTATAATGTTAGCCAGGTAGGTTTAGACATGGAGAAATGATACATTTAGATACATATTTATATGATACATATACATTAAAATAAAGAAGGAGGGTGCTTAAATTTATTAGAGTTAGAACATTTTTATTACAGAGTGTAATTCAAAAACTAAACTTTTTAGGTTTACAATTTTAAAAACTTATCTAATATAACCAGAACATTTCAGTCACGAGTTAATTTTTTTAATGAACCGAGCTTCAACTGGTTATTCGTAGGTTTGACTGATTTTTCCCCTCGACTATAACACACGAGTAGATACATAAATAACTGCATGTTTTGAATATAATAACTACAGTTATTTATTAATATTCGAGTATTACATTGAGACAGCCGACTGCCTCAAGCCCTTGGATAATATGATCATAAAGTTTTCCCCTAAGAAAATAAGGATAAATGCATGCGTAATTATTTATTATAAACAGATCTAATGCATAGACGGTTTCTTATACAATGAAAACATCATTTGACTTCATTTGTTAATTCTTTAGAAATATTTTACAAAGCTATTTAGGTATATATCTATACTAATATGATAAAGCTGAAGAGTTTGTTTTTTTGTTTGAACGAACTAACTGAAACTAACTGTCGGATTAGAAGAATTTTTTTGCATGTGATAATTCAATACTTTAGGAAGGTTATTGGCGTAGGAGCAAAAAGAAAGTGAGAAAGAACCCTTAGCGAAAACGAAAAAAAAAGCACAGGTGAGCGGTGCAGCAGGGAATATTATAGCAACGGAAAGGGCAGAACAATGTCTGCCCGGTCAGTATATTATGTTTTATATATATAAATTTAGGAGTATGTTAATAAGTACTAGAAAAAAGTTCAGGGAATTTGGTGGACAAGAAAAAATAAAAAAAGGCCATATCCCGTCACGCTGGCCCAGTGCGAATTGTCGGACATTCGTCCAGCCAGTGTGGCCACTCGACTGTCTAAATTTTTAAGGCATCTCACTTGGCCTAACGACTGCTGTCATAACAGCTAGTACCGACAGTTCAAGGAGCTCACCGATTTGGCCAATTAAAAAAAGAAAATCGTAGTAATCTGAATTATAAGTTTTTAAAGACAGAAAAACATAAAAAGTTGCCAGGAAAATTGGCAAATTCGGGAAAAACTGATTTTTTTTTTTGATTTTTTTATGACAACATGGAAGTTCTTATAAATCTATAAACACTTTTCATGTAAACAATAAAAAGCAACAGCATAGCAGAAACAGCCACCTATTGAACCGCATTGATTAGAACGTGTTAGGTAGATGTCGCGCGTGTGGTCGAGTCGCGTGCGCGTGCGCCGGTAACCGGAGTGACACGCTCAACGCAAGTAATTCAATATGGCCGCCCGATGTCGCCCGTACATCGGTTCAATGCGGGAATGGCATTTTAATATCCTTGCTAATGTCACTTATTGTTTACTTGGCTCAATGAGTGACTGTCTTGGAAACCGCAGCGACTTCTCTGCTAGGGACAACAGACTACAATTTAATGTGAATGGAAGTCTAGCGGCCTAGCGATTGGTTAAAATATTATTATTATTATTATTTTAACAAGATCTTTTCTTGCTTGAAAGTCGTGTTAAACCTTTTAACTACTATTAAATAACAAAAATTACCAATGTTTGTTTTTCACAAATCAGCTGACAATAAACGGGCATTCGTTACTTACTTTCGAAGTGATAATTAATTACGTTATCGTCAAAATATTTGTTGTTGATGACTAAAATATTAACTTATGCGAATGTATTTCTAAAAGAACATCGGTACTTATCACAAATTATAAACAGAAAATTGTAAGTATAATATAAATAACAAAAGCACACGGCACTTAACAGAATCTAAAATGAAATTATACTTGACTAGCTTCTGCCAGCGGCTTCGCCCGCACTAAATTTCGTTATCGGCGTAGGTTTTTACGGCAACTTCTCAATTATAGAAAAAAAAAACAAACAATCAAATCTTTCCTCTTTAATGAAATAATACATTCGTGTCTGTGAAACCATGGATATACACATACAAAATTTCAACCCAATCGGTAAAGCCGTTTAATAGTTGACATACCAACAGCAGCGCCACCTACTGGGTCCAATTGTATTTTTAAATCATCCAGAAAACCATCGAAATACCCATATAAAATTTCAACCCAATCGGTTCAGCTGTTTAGAAGTTATGTGAAAAAGGATGTATCTAATTACGTAATTAAGTAATTAGGAATGTACGAAAGGATAATTCTTACTATCCGTTGTCCTATTACCCGTTTTCCCGTAGGAATGAAGCATTTTCCCGTGGTAAGAAGTAGTCTATGTTCATCAGGGATAATGTCGGCTTCTAATGGTAAAAGATTTTTTCAAATCGGTCCAGTAGTTGCGGAGACTATTCAATACAAACAAACAAACAATCAAATCTTTCCTCTTTATGATATTAATAATAATATAGATTAATAAATCACAAACTTACATCACAGTTATAAAGTAAATAGCATCTGATAGATGTCTGGTAATGAATAGTTATCAATTTGTTGTCCTACAGCGTAATAAGTTGTACACTGACAAATTGATCTGGTATTTTGAAGGTAGTTTTTATGATCAGAAATTACAAAGAACTAAAGTCAAAAATAGGCCGTTAGTTCGTAAATGGCCTTGTAAAAAAGGCTTAGGCTCGAGTATGGTGGTGCTCATTGGTCTATGTCCAGGTAGTTGATTTATTGGTTTATAATAAATAGAGGAAAACATAATACCTATATGTATATATTTTTTTAAATTGCACCTAAATAAGAACTGCAACCAAAACGAGATTTGATTACTATTAAGGCATTCTCGCCTATGAAAAGCCTGAGCTAGCAAAACGATTTAATGACCCCATAACTTAACTAAGCAAGTTGAAGTAAACAAACAAAGATTGCACTGGGCGATTTTTGCAGCACACCTCGTGCAGTGCACAATGGTGCGAAAGCTGGCGCGGCGCGGCAACAATGCGTCGTTGGTCCAATCTGCGCTGGCGCATCTCTCGGTGGCTCGTTAGGACGCTGGGGGCGGTAACGTGGCGATGGGATGGAAGCCAACTTGGGCTTCAGTTGTGATCTTTGAGCTTCATTGTAGACTCTACACCAAATGCAATTTCAAGAATATTGAAAACACAAGTTGCATGTTACACTTGTTTATTGCGTCGCTTACTTGTGACACCATCTTTGTCAAATTATTTTCCACGTACATATTAAATCCGATCTATCTAATACTGCTATTTCGAATTGTTATTGCCGTTTCAATCGTTTTACTGACAAGACAATATTCAGCTTAATAATCATTGGTTGTCTAGCCCATAGCTAGAGGGTAAAGCATTTGTTCTTAAATACCGCTACGCAAAGCTTCAAAGTTATGAATTTCGGCTTGGCATGGATCTTTCTCTGTATATACTGTCATTTTCTGGGTTTGCTAGTTCTGGCCAGATTAATGTATGTATATAAATATATGCTTTTCATTAAATAATCAGCTTAAAAATTTGTAGTACAAAGAGTAACACTGATAGAAACAAAGCTTTTAGCTCTCACTATTTTAAGAATGTCTATGTGGCACAAACTAACACTTCTAGAAGCACATAGAGTAACTATTCCGTATCTACACTTGTGCCATTTGTCGGTTAAACTGCACTTAGCTTAACAAAAACCGATAGTTGTAAACCATAAAGGTAAAACAAAACCGAAGTAACAAGAGCGCGCCATTTCGATCAGAAATAAACTAAGCAGTAAGAATTAACAGGATAAAAGCTTAAAAGAGTAGCCGAAGTAGATTTATGTCGCGACGATCGCAATCGAAACGAATCTGGTTGTTGCCGATGTTTATTTTTTTGCTCACTGGAAAGGAATGTACTGTACTGAGCGGTAAAGGTTACGTTTGAAAATACGAGTGTGTTGTTACATATTCTCTACTTGAGATCAATGATTTATTTTCTTAAAATGATTTTATATAGCCCAGTAGAAATTATTCTACTAGTGCTGTTACTATTGTTGTCGTTTTAGCAACTCCTGTATTTCCGTGGTGATAAAGTCAATCATATTTCATCGTTCCAAGGTAAACCATATTTTGGTTTCTACAATTTTTCATCAAAACTAAAAACACTAAAATATCAAAACACGGCGGCCATTTTCCATTCATCGCCAGTCTATTTACAGGAACGAATCGACAGCATTTTATCACAGTAAAGGCTTTTCACCCAACCCTTCTGCGGTTATCTGATAACGTAGTGAATGCGGAGCACATTTGTCTATGCGTCACACTCGACAGTAGTGTAAAAATTGTCAGCGACTGTGAATAGATAGCGATCTACCATTTGCGAGCGGCAGAAGGGCTTGGTGTTCGGTGTTGACATCAAATATGTTTACTGTCTGCTGTTATGGGACTGTTGATACGAGAAACGCTGTTTATTTATACTTTGTTTTTTTTAATCAGGAATATTGATGTTTACTTAAACAACATGTTTTGTAGTATTTCTATACACTTCTTTATATATAAATACACGAGTAAAATGTTTTATAAATGACAAAAGTTTAAATTTTCATTGAAACCAAACATATATGTATATTTATTTGCAATAATTTTCAGATCGATTTCTGTTTTTTTTATACCACTAAGGTGGCAAACAAGCCAACGGTTCGCCTGTTAGTAAGGTAAGCGGTCACCGTAGCATGTGGACGCTTGCAATACTAGGGGTACTCGGGGCCGACCTTTCAAAAATCTAAAAACTTATTTTTTTGAAGAACCCCATACTGTAATCCTTAGAGAAAACCTTAGCACGCTCATTCCACAACTCAAGCGTTTGCGATATGTTGCTAATATGTATACAGCTTTATTGATCAGTCAACAGTTAATTCGGTTTTTTATTTAGAAATATAATAATTTGTCAACAGAATATAAATGCCTGCTGCATAATTTCATTCAAAGGTTCCTTGGAATAGACTACAAAGTTGCATGTTGTAAATCAAATGTTATATTTTACAACAAACGGCACCAAAGCACTCATGTAAATTGGATCGCTTTTATATCACAATCAATGTAAGTACTATAAAATGGTGGATAAATACATACAATTTATTTAATATAAAAAAACTACCAACGTTACGTACAAGAACATAGACTATATGTATACACATAAATATCATGAGATGGGCCCACTAAACGCAAGTCTCGATTCGCCAGCAACACCTATCAATTTTATTGAGTCTCGGCGAACCAAGCGATTGCTGTAATTTCTATAAGAATCCAACAGTAAGGTTCGCCAGACATATAGAATCGAAAAAATATTTCACCAACAATAATTTTATTATCGTAATAACAAAATTACCGGTTGTGTTTATACTCGATTTCAATTCTTAGTGGCATGGGTTTAGACAGTAATTTCTTTAAAATTTACTTATATATCTGGGGGAGAAATGGAACCTTTTGTTGGCCTATAGCATTATTATTTCTCATTTTGTTTTGTTTATTAATACAATTGGCCTCAGGCGCAATATTGATATTCAAGTTTGATGATGACTCGCGTTGCGAATTTTCTCCCGACCTCTCTGTATTTTTATGGGTTTTTGTAACAATTGCGCTTCTTTCTTTTGTTTAGGCATCAGTGAATTGAATAATGTTGACTACATTTTAATATTTTCGGAGTGAGTAAAGGAATTCTCAGTCAAAAGAGAACTAATTTAATTTTCTAGTTCAGTTGTTAGATTAAAGATGTTTACTTTGCTCGCGTAACAAAAGCATTTTATAATTCGTTTTATACTTAGTTCTGGTTTTCGATTTCTAATTATTTTCGTTGATTATTGCATTATTTACACTGGTAGTCTTTAATTTTCTCCTCATTTTCATAGTTTTTCAAACTCATCTTTTCTATAATCGAAAGTGATTCTGCTATTATCTGAAAATATTCTCTTAATTTGACTTTGAATTAACAAGAATCCACAAATAGTTCAATGTTTTTGGAAATTTAGAAGTACTTATTTTACACTTTAACTAATAATTACGTAAATATTTTCCATGCAATGGAATCCTTACTTGAAGCAGACAAAGCCATATTGCACTACGTTTCCCATGGAGAGTATGGAATGACGTGAATAAATAACTGGCAGAAATATCAATTAAACAATTACGCTGTCCGAATGGAATCGTGTGTAATGATAGTGGGTCGGTCCATAACTCAGACGCATCTGTTCTACGGCTATTTGCAAAAGGCACGACATGTACAGCTCGCATGTTCAATCTACCTGTAACTATGTGAAATAACTGTAAAATACAGAGTTGCTATAAGAAGTCATTGAATATTTTGTGTCTATTTTATGCTACTTTGCCTGTTGTGTTACAACCAAGAGACAACCCTTGACACTGTTGATTGCTTAGTATTGTATTATGTATTAAACAATATTCTGTAGTAATTTTTAGTCGATGACACTTTCTTTATTTTAATAGACCGTCATCTATAGGTATTCGTGTTTAGGTATTATTTTTCTGGTTTAAAAATAAAACGGGATTTAACGCATCGTTATTTGGTAAAATACCTTTTTCCAGTGTATCAGCTGGATTACACAAGCCTTGGTCAATGGTAGACTGGCAGTGCGCGGCGTCTTCGGCTTCGAGTGGAAGCCTCTTGTTGAACTAACCTCACTTCGTCTTTATACTTGTCATAATCACTACACACAACACTAACGGACACCGTTCGGGTACGTTCGTTGATCTCGGATGCGTTCGTTGATAAAACTCGAGAGCTGTATTTCCCTGTCACTGGACTCCATACAGGCGATAGATTGTGTCTATCCTCACGATTGAAGGTCTTATACTTTTTTATTTTAATCGCTCCGTATCGTCCTACGTAATATAATCGTACCCATCTAATATTGGCGATCGGTGGACAAAATCTTAGGCTGGTGGAGCTCAATCCAGTGGTTGGAATTTGAGTCAATCAGATAATCGGCTATAGCTTATTTTGTCGTCTTACGGCGAACTGAACTTCTTCCACTCGTTTGTACCTACCTGTTTTTCTTTAGTGCCTTCTGAACGTGTGTCAGCTCAGTATCTTATTTTTGAGGGTCACAAAGGTCATTAGCTCGGTTAGTCAGAGACATCACAACTGATTGTAGGTGATGCGAGGAGGCGTTCAGGTCCGAGTGTGTGAGTTTCTGATATACAGTATGCCCGTACATTCAATTTAACATCTAAGAATGCCAGTAAACGTTCATATGTAAAACGGTTTTTGTTATGGTTAGAGTTAAGATGATCTAGGTACTGTTCTACTTTTCGCCTGGTTCCTTTAATTAAGCAAAACACGCCATCAACATATCTCTTCCAAGTAACGCATCTAATCCCGTTTTATTTTTAAATTAGTAATGGAACGCGAAAAAAATAAAAACTTATATATTTCTGGTTTGCTTCTTTATCTACTAAGTACTTACGTTTCCGTTACTTACTCTAATAAATTATTTGTCATTAAAAGTATTGTTGAGTTCTTTCATTTTGTAAATTGTTTATTAGGACTGACGCACGACTTTTCATGCATAGCTTCCAATTTCTTAAGTTTTAAGTTACCTTTTCATAACTGCAAACTTGAAACATGTATTTATGATAGTTATATATATATATATATATATATGTTATATAGTTATATATGAGTACCTTATACGTTTTTAAGACAAAGCATAGTGGAAGTCTTATCTCTCTTTGTGTGAAATGTGAAATTTGTAACTTATTTTTTACATAACCTACTTAATTGTAATAAATAAAGGAAAGCTACCAAATTGCTTACAGTTGCTATTAAATAAATAAACAAATGTTTGAAATCATAAGTACCTAATGTTTAAAAGAAAAGCTGACTAAAACTTAAAAAACTTATGAAACGGCAATCAAGCCTACTTAGTTGCCTAAGTTTCTTGGTTATTCTAACACTATACTGTGCCATAACATTAAAGGTGACAGTATCTGTTTACCTTAGATAACAACAGTCTCAATATCGATCCATGTACTTTTTTAATAATTTCTAATGGTTGTTACAGTGCAATATGTCATTCAAAGAGAAGAAAAAAATTTAAGCTAGTAATATAACTTATTTTGTTGCTATTTTAGGGTTCCGTATCCAGTTTTGTCATGTCCATACATCCTTATGTCAAAGTCATGTAAGTAAATCCGCCGTCTTTTTTACGGCTTGACGAATTTCAACGTATGATTCGTCTCAATTGTGGGAGTAACATAAGAAATAATATGTAAATATGGCATCCGCGAAAATAAAACTATCGAAATCATTTTCTGTTCAATCTTTCCAGATTATATTTTTCAACGCTCTTGGAATTTTTTGTTGTCTTTAATAATTTATCTTCTTCAGTCAACATTTCAAATCGTAAAAGTTACTTTAATCAAGTCAGCAAAATTTATAGTATCTAGTTATTACTAAATCTAAACGTGCCTTTATATAGCTTATACATTAGGTATAACATTTTATTAATAAACTAGCACTCATAGTCGATAAGCGTATTCCTACAAACATTGTTTGAAAGTACCTACTTGGATAAGGTCATAAAATTTATCACTCTAATAAAGCATAATATTTATGTAAATGCCAACAATATTGCCTAGGGCATTATCATAGATGATAGAAACTATCTTATATCAGCATTGTGTTTTAATAATATTCAACTAGTTACATACTATTTACCGACTATTTACCATTTACTTTTAGCAATTTTATGTCATAACGTAACTACGCAATAAATAGATAGCTTATAGTATAATGGTAATGAATCAAATGTAGTCTTAAATAGAGACTAGAAGTAAGTACATGAATCTAATAACAGAATTAAAACTGCGTCTAGTCAAGGTTCTAAGAGTGCCCTTAAGTGTTACTTATACGTTCGATTACGCAGAATCGATTTAAACTCGACATTAGCCAATGTCGATTATTGAATCTACATCGAAAGCGCTTCCTGTACATTAAAGTGTGTCCTGAATAAAATCATAATCTTTATAAATATCATTATATTGAATAGTTACTTTTTCTATGACTTGAGTTCTTTTCTACAGCATGCACATTATATTTTAGCTACAATGTACAAATTAGCATTCTAAGAAACAATATTATTTTGTATTTTACAACGCCTCTTACCTACTCTTTTGAGTCTTGATTTTCAGTATATTAGAACCAAACGCCAAATAAGACTGATAATGACACGATTATGCTAAACTAAAAATCGATCCTGTAATTGAGCATCTTCAGTCCCATGGATTTTTATCATTTATATAGTCTGAAATATTGTAGTATGCCTTTTTACAAAGTACCTGTTTGATAAAAGATTTAAATTTACTTATTGATAGATTTTGAATTTTATTGGGACCTTTGTTGTAAAAGTGTATACAATAAAAGGGTAACTTATTTTGTGTAGACGTGTATAATGCACCGACAGCTTATTTTACTTCTAGTATTAACTTTGTGAACGTCACTTTTCTTGCTGAAACTATTGATATTTTTATGTACATATAAAATATTTCCATATATGTACTGAGATGCTAAAGTTAAAATTTTTACTTCCCTAAACCTATCCCTCAGAGATATCTCAGATCCTAATTTATAAATAGCACGAATTGCCCTTTTTTGTAACAAAAATATTGTATTTACATCAGCAGCGCTACCCCACAATAGGATACCATATGTCATTAAACTATGAAAATAGCTAAAATATACTATTTTTGCAGTGTCGACATCGGTCAATTGTCTTATTTTCTTGATCGCATACACAGCAGAGCTAAGTTTTATAGCTCGCTAGGTTATGAATATGAGGACCCCATTGAAGTTTGGAGTCCAGCGTTATGCCAAGAAAGACTGTTGAATTAACAAGTTCTAATTGCTCGCATTAATATAAATACATGTCTGTCTCTGACTAACATTTGGTAATGTAAATTTAACACATTTGGTTTTTTTTTCATTAGGTAACAAATTATTAGCGTTAAACCAATTTACAATTTTAGAAAGGGAATTATTTAATTCATTTTAACATGTCTGTCGTCTCTTATAACTTTAAAAAGCAAAGAGGTGTCATCAGCAAATAAGACAATGTCATGGTTTTTTACATGATATGGGAGATCATTAATGTAAATAAGAAATAGAAAAGGACCTAAAATTGAGACCTGAGGGACTCCCATAGTGACTGCTGATCCCGGAGATATTTCACCATTGACATTTATTTTCTATACTCTGCTTCTCATGTAGGAGGTCAAGAGGTCGAGAACTTTACCTCTAATACCATAGTAATGTAGCTTCCTGATGAGATTTTCATGTTGAACACAGTCAAATGCCTTAGATAAATCACAAAACACTCCAAGGGCATCATGCGAATCCTCCCAGTCATTATATATATTTTTTAATAGTGCCACTCCTGCATCGGTTGTGGAACGGCCTTTCTTAAAGCCAAACTGTTTACTACTAAGTAGCTCATTAATACAGAAATGGCTTAACATTTGACAAAGTATGATTTTTTCAAAAACTTTACTGAGTACAGGTAGTATTGAAATAGGCCGAAAATTATTAGGATCTGTTGAACTACCTGATTTAAAAAGAGGTATAACTTTCCTAAGTTTCATCTCATCAGGAAACACACCACTTTTATACTATAATACTCAACTATTAAAAATTATGGCTAAGGGTTGTGCTATAACATGAATTATTGAATTTATAGTTTTTACAAAAGGTCTGTGGTGTTTTTAATTTCTAATGTTTTAAATGTATTAATGATATCCGTAGGACTAATGTTTTTCAATACAAAGGGAACTTTACATTCAAGAACACTAGTTATTAATAATTTTTCTGCTAAAATTGGACTTGAGTTTAGATGTTCAGTTGTTTTGGATGGAATATTCCTAAAAAACTGTTCAAAAGCAACTGCTACCTCAGAATTTGTTTTAAAACTAGCATCATCTACAATCAACTCAAAGTCCTGACAAGAATTCCTAGCTTTACCAGTTTCATTATTTATTATGTTCCATGTTTGAAGCAAATGTCCGCCAAAATAACTTTCTACCTATTTTTAATCCCGTTAGGGGATGAATTTTAATAAAATACGAAACACGTCTTCCACCAATTCTGTTAAAAAAGGTTTATGCAAAGTTTGAAGGAGATTGGACTAAGGAATCACGTTGTCCCATACAAACTTTGCCCCCCTTTTTCACCCCCATAGGGGTAGAATTTCGGAAAATCCTTTCTTATCGGATGCCTACGTCATACAAAGAACACACCCTCCAAGTTTTAGGTCTCTACAATGAGCAGTTTAGGCTGTGCGTTGATCCATCAGTCATTCAGGACAAAGCATTTTATATGTATAAATGTAACAGTACCTATGTACAAAAAGAAACATACCTTTTTCGTAGCTGATCTGCCGTTCCTGTTGGCGCGCATTATCAGCAGCAACTTTCAGTAGACCTTGGATGTTCCTCAGCAGAGTTTCGGTTGATGAGACTAGGGTGTCGGCGGCGGGATCCACCGGTGGTGGTGGTGAGCCAGCGGGGGCGGCGTAGCTAATCGGCGCTGGAGATGATGATTGTTGCAACTCTCTTTCTCCGTCACTTAGGTCTGCACCTGTTAAAAAAAATTTGAATAAATTTAAATATAAGTATTAAACCTACCTAAATAATATGCACGACGACTTGGAACTTCTTATATGGAAAGCAGGTCTTTGTGCTACCTTATATCCTACTAAGAAAAAAATTTGCAGAGTGAAATCCGGCCAAGTGCGTGTCGGACTCGCGTATGAAGGGTTTCGTACCATTACCTATAAAAATGGCAAAAAAAAACACGTGGGTTGTATGGACCCCCCTTAATTTTTTTTTAATTTGAATTAATTAATTATATAAATTAATTATTCATTTTTAAAGTGAATATATAACTAAATATTTTGTGAATATTTCAAGCGTCTACCTGTGCCGTTATCAATATCGAGCAATAATGAGCAAAAAATCGCGTTTGTTGAATAGGAGCCCCTTTAATATTTATTTTATTCTGTTTTTTGTATTTGTTGTTTTAGCGGCAACAGAAATACATCTTTTGTGAAAATTTCATCAGTGATACAGCCTGGTGACAGTCGGACAGTCAGCGAAGTCTTAGTAATAGGGTCCCGTTTTTTACCCTTTGGGTACGTAACCCAAACAAATAATTTAAACAGAATTAGAATGGAAATGGGACGATTCATTTTTTTAACAAAAATCTGCGTTGAGGTAATTAACTGAAATACAAAGAAACAGCCTTAACATACAAAAAGAACTAAAATCCACTGAGACAAGTATTGCGTGCTTGTATCATTCATATCGTAATTATTACTGCGGTGAACATGGATATCGCGTGGTGATCATCGGCTAAAGCTTTGATGGTGCGCTTTGATGGAGCATTCTAGTGTGCGTCGGCATGCATGTACTTACACCACTTACACATACCTAATACAGGTATATTCAAATATTTTAGTTCCATTTACAAAGAAATATCAACAAAAATATATGATTGTTTAAGAATGTTTAAGAAATAAAAATATATGATTGTTTCTTTTTGTTAATTTATGTATGATGTAAATTTTAGGGTTCTATAGCTTTTTTTTTTTTTTTTTTTAATACTACTAAGGTGGCAAACAAGCTTACGGTCCGCTTGATGGTAAGCGGTCACCGTAGCCTATGGACGCTTGTAACACCAGGGGTATCACTCGCGCGTTGCCGACCCTTAAAAAATCCAATAACTTGTTTCTTGAAGAACCCCATACTGTAGTCCTTAGAGAAAACCTTGGCAGAGAGCTCATTGCACAACTCAAGCTTTAAGGAAATAACGGAATCCTTTAAGGATTACTGTTTTGTCCGTCCTTTTTCTCCAAAATGTTAAATATAAACTGTATTTAGCAAAGAAACTGCGTTAGTTCACATGTTTTCTAATGAGCAATAGATTTTTTTTGCTAGGAGTGCCAGAATAATTACATATACATATAACTGTTATATAGTTAAGGTTATAAAGGAACCAAAACCATTCTATATTTTTTATGCAGGTATCTTTCCCCCATAAAAATGATACTGACTCACACACTAAGCCCTATAAAGAAATTCCAGGCGACCTACAGTAACCACGAAATAATTTGGTTTTTTAAATTATAGACTTAACTATGAACAAAACAGTAACCAAATGAAACCTTAAACTATTACCTCTTGAATCATAATTTTGCAAGCTCGTCAATAACTTTGACATGTGAATTTTATAAATATTGCGTCATTGTAAATTAGCATATTTATAACTTATATTATAAGTTTGATCTATGATGTAACATAATTTTTATGCAATGTACATTTGAGTGCTTTTTATTTTGTAATTTTTGACGTATTGACAATATAATTATACTAATGTCAAATTTCAATAACATACCTCACGCACAAAAAGAAAAGAAAGTGATTGGCGTCTCTCAAGGCATAAAATAATCTATCGATACATTTAATTTAACTGACAAGTATAGTGAGCGCTCATCAAATAATGAAGACAACATCGTTTCGTCATTGTCGATGCTCACGATAGCACTCTTGGGTTGTCACAACACCATCTTACTAATAAGGCCAATTAACAGGATCATATTAAATTTTGATATGCTAAAATAAACTTTGTAGTCAATACACAAAGGACTGATAATCAGCTGTGCCGAAAAGTAACGCTGGAAAACCTTACTGGTCAATAACAAAATTAGGCTCAAAATCAAACTGTTAATCAAAATAAAGATCTAACATTTAACAGACAAAGACCAAAATGGAATAGTGGTTTAGGGGATAAAAAAAAGTTTAATTAGGATACGGACTTCGTGATGAACGTGGAGCAAGTAACACAGAAATGAATTTGTAAACAAACATATGATCATTCAAAGGAGTTCTTCCATTCTTCATTCAAATTAAGTTTTAAAGCTAATGAATTTAAAATTGAAAATAAGATAGCGAATTAAACTTTAGTTTGTTTATGTATAGCTGCTAAAAATATTTATTTTAAAAAAATATTTTTGGCTATGCTATTATGCTATGTTTCGCCTTGAGAAGGCTGGCACAAGTACTGCCCCATCAGCAACTGAGAACCTGCTACTTCTCCTTATTTCATTCCAAGTTATGCTATGGTCTTGAATGTTGGGGTTCATTCTACAAAATATACGCTACTACTATAGCTACTGTAGTACTAATATACACTACTACGCTGTACGAACGCACACAACCCACTTAAAAACGCATTTTATAACATTAAAGAATTCATTTAAATAACAATTAAAATGTTATAATGATAACTTATTATAATGAAATATTTTTTGACATCCAAAATTTGTAACATTTGACATATAATTTTATGATGAATAAATGAATATTAGTATGAGTATTTTGATGACATAACCATAAAAATCGGCCAAGTGCGAGTCGGACTCGCGCACGAAGGGTTTCGTACCATTATCTACAAAAGCCAGCAAAAAAATCACGTGTGTTGTATGAGAGCCCCCTTAAATATTTATTTTTTCTGTTTTTTAGTATTTGTTGTTATAGCGGCAACAGAAATACATCTTCTGTGAAAATTTCAGCTGTCTAACTATAACGGTTCATGAGATACAGCCTGGTGACAGACGGACGGACAGCGAAGCCTTAGTAATAGGGTTACTAATTACCTTTCAGGTACGGAACCCTAAAAATGTCTATGAATTTCTCGGATTTATACTTTTCACTTAAATAAAATGTCAAAAAACTAATAATACCAAAAATTTAAAACTCAAAATACAATCTATTTTCGTGGATCTACAAATAGCTTTCAGGGCTACCATCAGTTCCATCATCACCGCCATTGTTTAAACAAACCCTGAACCCATCCCGTGAAATCGTGGTGAAGAGAACATTCTCTATGATCGTTAGCAGTTATCCATTCCCACGCTCTCGGAGCATTTTGTGTGTAACTGGCAATAACCACAACACAATCCTTATTGTTTCACTTAATTTAGCTATTGTACGCTCTACGTATTTACATTTGTGGATCGGTGTTTGGTTTTGAAACGTCGTCGCTGGCTATTAGCCATCCTGTGGATTTTCTCACTGAACTATTTGCTGTTTCATTGGAAGACATTCATTAGTAGATATAAAAATTTCTTCTCACGTTTTATTCGTTTCTTGTCTATTTATTAGCTATAATATCATAAGTGCATGTAGTAAAAAGTATCTTTTAATCTTTATACCAGTAAATATAGAACAACTAGTAAAGAAGTTTGCATTTTAATTTTTGTTATCGATTTAACTTGAATAACGATAGACGCAAAAATTTTTTACTTTATCATAATCTGTTATTAATTGGCCAAAAAGGTACATGTCCGCGAGGGAAACAGAATTTTGTTGAAAAGGTCTTTATATCATCTGTCTGTAATGTTCTTTTTTTTAGTTTTTTACAATTAATTTTATTAAATTAGTCCCATAACACTTCACTTTTAGGAATAAAGCTAATGCGTAAAATAAAACGTTTTTATATGGAACCATGACAAGCAGGCTTAAGGAGTACGGTTATCTGGAAAACCTCAAAAGAACTCGTCGGAGTCGAGTGGTTTTAACATATACCTAGAAAAGAAACGGCAAAGCAATGCATTGAATCTATCATTTCCTATCTTCTGCTCGGCTGGTGATTGATTTCATTGCGGATGTGTCTTTACTTATATATGCTGTCTTAGGTTCTGTTGTAAAACGTTCATTATCATAGACATTCATAGGCTCAGTTACAATGTATTGAGGAGTAGCAATTTTACACTTATTATAATAATTGTTTCCAGTTTCTAAAATAAAAGGAGGTCGTTTTATGGCTTATAATTTCCGAACTATGAATGGTTAAGGTTCCAGGGTTATTACTGGGCAATTTCGCTGAGCATTACACGCGAGTATGTTGAACGGGTGTTACCATTTGCGATAATACAACATGGACAGTTTCTTGTCTTGTTCAACAGTGATTACATCTCAAGATTGTCGTATTAAATTCAACGTATTGGCCGCTTGCAGTTAATTACATATCACTATTAAATAAAATTGTTAGTAAAACTCTATTAAACAAAATTAACTCTGACCTCTGGTCTACTAAAATTATTTACTCTAATTCAATATCTGAAATATTATAAAATAATAGTTTGATTATTAAAAGTACTTGGTTACAGAATGACCATTCATTTTCTTAAAGATTAAGGCCTTCATGTTGTCAACAATAGATGTCGCTACTAGAACCATTTTTAGACTATGTTTAAGACCAATTTCGGAAATATTATTTAATTTGAAAGAAATAAGTTATTGCTATGCAAAGTTTCATGAAAATGAATAAATAGTTTGATGCGTAGACAGACTGACGTTTTAATTCGACATCATACATACCTACATTTAAAAACATCAATAACTTATCTGCAAAGATTACTAAGCTTACCGCCTCTTTTCCATATCCAACAAGCCCAGAACGGACATATATTTATTATTTTTCTATAGGTATTTAGATTAATTTACATATATAAGTTGTTATTTCTATATTACCTTCATCCTCATCTTTGATATTGTGGTCTTCTTGGTCAGAGAGCGCCGCGTCACTTTCGTCGGTGTGTGACCGTGGTGATGGCACAGCGGTGGCAGCAGAGGGCATCCGCGGAGGCTGCGGAGTACGGCGAGAGGCGACAGAGCTCCTTCCACTAGCTGAACCCTCGCCCCTCTCTCCACGGTCACGTTCACCTCGCTCTGATCTTTCGCCACCGCCAGACCCTGACTTAGAAAGATTAAGAACGGGACTATGTCCTGGTGAGGATCCTGCAACAAATTAGCCATAATTAGTATTTTTTATTTAAATTTTTGTTTTTTTGATGAATTGTTCTTTAACTCTAGCACAACATACATTCCTTTTTTTTTGTTGGTGTTAATTAAGTGTACTGTAACTTGTCCTGGTATTTTAAAAGGTACGTTCACAATAAAAATGGCAATTCCTACTATGTTTTCTAAGAATATAATTTAATTTAATATCATTTGTCAATGAAGAATTGTTTCATGTTTTTTTTATCCTTACCATTATGTGATCCTTCTCGCGCCTTATCCATCGCCATAATACGTTCCATATCCCCTCTTTCATCACGCAATCTGTAACAATAAAAAATCATCAAATGTAAATCAACATTCCCGTTAAAAACTACAACTTTAAAACAAATTCACACAGTATCACACGCCATCTTGTTAACATCATCAAAAGTCATAACAGCATCAAATCGGTCACGCTACCTCGCAAAACGGATCCCAACAAAGCTACTGACAAACAGTTCTGTATCATTTGAGACCATAAAGCATGCTTCCCACTGTGTGAGAAGCTACCACAAAGGCAAAAGTATAATATCATAGTGCCCCGCTGAGACTCTTTGTGTTTGGATGAAGACTTGTGTAATCATTTTGTACGCCTTTCGTACCGCCACTGCTACCCTAATTCCGAACGTCCTTATTGGATTTTTTGATGTTTCCGTTTGCATTCCTTTTGTTATTAATGTTTATATTGTTATTATTTTTTTCAATAATATGAAGAATGATATTTGATAAAAGTTTAATTTTATTATCGTATTCATTTTTTATTTTCAGCTCTTGTTTTATTTAATTAAATTAATATCATTGCCTAATTTTTTTTGAAAATTATTTTTAAATAAGGTCTATGCATCGAGAATGATGCTCTACATAGCAATATTTACACTCCATATAGTAGGAGTATGTTTTTTGCGGTCTAAGAATACAAAAATGTAAGTAAAAATTATTTACTCTTTAAAGTTTAGATAATAAATTTAATGTATTAATACATACACTATGTAGTAGATCTTTACTATATTTCATTCAAAATTTTGTTTATTTTGAAAACAACGTTAATCAGTCCTCAATGTTTTTTCAAACATAATTTTCATGATAATTAATGTAATTTGTGCTATGTCATGTTTGAAATGAAATAGACACTGATTTATCCATCTACTTACGTCTTTTATCTTGGTACTTAAATGTGCAAAGAGTTTCCATAAATATAAAAGAGATACAATAAAAAATGGATTCCCGCTTGAAACCAATTTCGCTCATTTCAAAGGGGTTAATGTTACAATTTTTGCTTCGTAATACCTTTTGAGCATTTGAATATAAATGACGTCTGAAAGTGAAATGTTACATACATAATAAGTGGCTGTTTTAAACCTTGGCGAAACCCTTCTGCGGGTATAGTGTAGCTGGCGAAACACAGATTGAAAACTTGGCCAAACCAGCGTTTGTTTTTTTCTCTTATACCATGTGGTAAATGTTGGTGGGTAACAAAAGTGCTCGTTTAAAAGTGCTGTGATTGGAAAGTCTAGTTTGATGCAGATGACTAAATTTTGATTCTTGACCGAAACAAGGGTTTGAAAAAGCAATAGCGATCAATAGAAACGGTATACGCAACCAAATGGATAGGGTGGAGATTATTTTCTAAGTTTATAAGACAAATATCTTTTTGATTTGGTCGGGCAACAACATTTTTAGATCGCAATCGCAGCTTCCTTCTCCTCATAAGGGGCCAGAGCAGGCCGTCTTGGCGACAATAATATAATATACATATAAGAAAGACAAAAACCGATAAAGCACCCATAAAAACAAAATAACAATTTAAACATGTTGTTGTTATAAAAACCTTGCGTGCTCTGTACCGCACTCTACTCTGTGGCTTAACCCTCAGAATGGAGTCGTTTCGTACTTTACTGACGAGTCACGGCGGCGCTTCGTTTGAATTTAATATATTTTTCATTTCCGCTGCTATTAATATGTTAATTTCTTCATCATATTAAATGTAACTGTGTTAGTCATAATTAGTTAACAAAATATAGTAACTTTTTCTTAGTACTGTAGTGTTACGTAAGTAAGCTAAAAATAAAACTCTCATGTAACAACACACAGCCATATCCGTGTCTCAATGAACCATTTTCTTTAATTTCAGTTATGTCCTATGTGGCAGCCATTTCTACCTATGCAACTTAAGCTCAGTAATTTTAATACTGAATATTGACTCCCAGAAATTATGACAGCAACAGCAAACACCGATATATTTCTTATAACATGACCCCTTTTTTTAAAACCTCTGCCCAATCTGACTTACTTCTTATAGTTCGTCAGGTACCGGCAATAGGGGTATATTATTCCGTCCCTAGCCTTTTTTTTTAAAGTTGGGAATTTACTTGTGGGATATATATAAATCCACCTCAGTTCAGATACACTGCTATCAGAAGCAGTGTTGTGGTGATGGGGTCACTACCTGTCACACACGAATAAAGTGGTAGGTGAAAAGAGGCTGTCCCCACATTATGATGTGGGTGTTTACCCAGCCACTGGTTGGTTATCCCATTCTGGGGATAAAAACCATGTAAGCTAGCCCAAACTTATTTTTATAAAGATAGGCCCTAGCCTATTACATACCACCAAGGTGGTGAACAAAATCACGAATATCATTGTTTTTTTTATCCCACTAAGGTCACCGTGGCCTATGGACGCTTGTAACACCAGGGGTATCACTTGCGCGTTGCCGACCCTTCATAAATCCAATAACTTTTTTCTTGAAGAACCCCATACTGTAGCCCTTAGTAAAAATCTTGGCAGGGAGCTCATTCCACAACCCAAGCGTTCGCGGGAGGAAGTTTTTCTGACACCGCACTGTACGCGACCATTTCGGTTCTAAAGTGTGAGAAAGAATTCCCTGCCGATGGTGAGCGGTGCGATGGTAGAAAATAGAGTTTGGGATCGTCGACAATTCTCACAGCCCGTCGTTGAACCGAGTCAAAAGGGCCAAACTGGAATCCGGGTGCACCCGCACAGAGATGGCAGCAGTACTCCTTATGGGGCCGAACTTTTGATAATAAATAAATTACAAAAGCGATAGTAAATAAAATAAAAATAAAATTGTATTTAATGTTTACGAATATACGCTGACAATTGCTTACAAGAATAAAAGGTTAAGAGTAGAGTTATCTATTTGTAAACATTTTTTATTTGTCTATCTTTATTTCTTGTCAGTTGTCGAGTATCCGAACCTTGAACTTATGATAAAAGAATAATCAAATCATAACCCGATCGGACAAAAGATAACAGCCAAATCAATAAAATAATAAATTATTTCCACTTCCTGCACCTTATTAAAAATGTGTTACTGTGATTGATGATGTGTTCTTTGTTAAATAATTAGAAGGATAACAAGAATATTGATCATAAATTTACTTTACAAGACAGATTTGTTTTGTAAAGTAAATTTTATGTGATATGTATGAAAAGAAATTAGTATACACCAGTATAAAATGCAACCGTTACTAACTGATCTATCAACGCACAGCTTAAACCACTGAACGGACGGCGCTGAAATTTGGCATACATATAGCTATTATGAAGCTAAGCTACGAAAGGATTTTCCAAAACTCACCCCCTAAAGGGGTAAAACGAGGGTTCAAAGCTTGTGTGGAGCACCTAGATCGCGAAGTGAATCCTTCAACTGAAGAAGCAAATACCACTGAGTAATAGTAGCTATCCATACTAATATATTATAAATGTAAAAGTAACTCTGTCAGTCTGTCCGTCAGGTACCTCTTTACGCTTAAACTGCTGCACCCATTAAGATGAAATCTACCATGGAGATATTTTGAGTCCTGGGGAAGGCAAAGGCTACTTGAAAATGTCTTATTTTATTATTTTTTTAGAGAAAGAAAGAAAGAAAGAGAAAAGTAGACCGACAGACAGAGACAGAAAGACATTTTTATTTTATATAAAAGCTGTATATTTTATGTAATGGATTGGGATGGAAATTTAAGGATGCTAGCTACCTCCTAGCCAAAATTCGTAACTCACAATTAGTTAAATTGTTAACCGTAAAAAGAATAACAGACAGTAAGATAGATGCTAAATTTCTTAAAATTAGGATATCATATCACTTTTTTTAAGTCAATAAACTATAAGTTAGTAATTACTACTGTTTTAAAGTCAAAATGGCGTTCCGGCGAGTCAAACGGCGAAATAAATTGTTCAGCAGTTACTCTTTTAAACTATAATTAATCAATACAAATTATCAATTATTTTTTGTAGACAAAAAATAGTCAATCCCATGCAGTTTTATAATCAAGGCTGTCTTTAATTGTACAGTAAGCGTTTTTGACAAGTTTCTTTTTTACAACATTTTTATGCTTTTTTAAGTTTAATTTATACACTTCTGCAGGGATTTTATTGTTAAAACGGATAAATTGTCCTTTAAATGGTTTTAATTTATTTAAGCCTTGTATGGATCACAGAAAGTTTGTGTCTATTTCGATTGTTACCGTTAGGAATATCGCTATTACCTTTGAAACAATCAATATTTATATAGACATAATTTAAAATGCTTACTTACTTTTATTTATTCAATAAAAGATGTGTCTGCTTTGATTCTAAACCAAGTCTTAAATCACCTGAGTGTTGTTACTAATCAATCACATACCATTACTTAACAATTTTATTAACAAAATTAAAAATATCGTTTAACAGCAAGTAAGCAATCAATCATTGTTACTGAAGTATAACGTTATGAATACATTATTTTAATTTGCAATGAATTAGATATTTTAGGAGTTTCAGTTTTATCAAACATTGCTCAAAAATTTGCTTAAATTTTCCATTGAATAGTCCATTTAGAATACCATATACCCACTAGGCGATCTAGCTTTTAAAAACAAAATTATTAGATATATATTCTAAAAAAAATATTTTTAGAATATATTCCTTGTGGAGAAATGGAGATTGGTTAATCACATGACTAACTTTGTGCGGGAAAATGCAGATAAGATCTTCTTAGAAATGAGATGTAACTAGAACGATTCTTGTCCCGCTATATCGTTACATTGTAAGTTTCACCAAAATTTTTAGAGCCGTTTTCGAGGACGCTATTACAAAAAAAAGAAACAAACAAAATATATATTGCTCGTTTAAAAGATGGAATAGGATTTTGTACGTAGTAAACAAATTAACGAACACCCCAACAAACTGCCAGATCTAAAAATCATCAGTCAGCAAGAGAAATAATATTATTCATTCTCTTGTCAAATGGAAAATTGGTGACAAATTATTTAGGTTCAGTTGAAGCAGAGCTTCGATATAAGAGTATGTTTTCAATTTTAATAATTAAACAACAGTTTTAATTATTTTTAACATTCTTTTTTTTAATTAATGCAATGTTTTATATAAATGACTAGGTTTTGGCCGCAACTTCGCTCGCGCTGAATTTGGCTATCAGCGTGGGATTTCTACCACGACTCCTTAATTATATAATAAAGAAGTTTTTTATGGCAAGTTAAGCAATTCTGTTGTAGTTATTTCTGCGAGAAATTTGAATTTTCCTGAATAAAATTTAGCCTTCAGTACCAGTCAAATATCAGTCAAAATCGGGTCAGCGGTAATACCGGATTTTTATTATTCCTTTCTGCGCTTCGACTCACACTTGACGTTTCTTTTAAGAAGTTATGTGAAGGACTTTTTTATATTTCATAGTGTCGCCACAGTCTCCGTTTCTAAGTACTTAAAATATTTTCCTTTTCAGTTGCCTGTTTTTGCCACTTGTAATTTAAAGCTTGTGCACCATTTAATCAAAAATATAGTTTCGGGAAATGACGATATTTTTTTTGCGGTAAGTTTTTTCCTGTTGGACTCGGTGTCGCTAACTAGTGTAAAAAATATGCTACCGCATTTGCTTTATTGTGTTTACATTTTTTAACTTCTGTTTTTAGATTATTTTTCGAAATGATTAAGTACAAATTTTATTATAATGATAAAGAAACAATTTGTTTTTAGGTATTTCCTCAACTCGACATTTTATGTAGTATTTTTATTTAAAAATATAATAAATCATCTTCTTTTATGAAAATTGGCTCAGTGGTATAGCCCACTTAACCCTCCGTGCGCTAATCCGACTCACACTTGACATTTTAAAGTAGCCTATGTCGTTTCCCGGAACTCAAATTATCTCCATGCCAAATTTCATCTTAACCGGTACTACGGTTGAATCGTGAAGAGATAACAGACAGATCGACAGAATTACTTATATTTTATTTTATTTATAACATTAAGTATGGATAAATGTATAGTATATAATATTTAACTAAGGAGTTACAAAGAAGAGAGATGCAAAATATTTATGACATACTTTTAACTTTTCAAAGTTATGGCTGAAAAGATTTGTAAAAGGTACAATAGTTAAACTCAAAGATATTTTAGAAAAAACGACCTTGCACTTAAAGTCACAATATAATTAAATTGTTAATCTGTTCAAAGATCATACTAAAGTCTGCACAGATAGGTATGTATGATATATTGATGACGCTATTCAACTGAATCAAGCATTGTTCGATGTACATTGCATTGACTAAATTTTCTACGCTCAATACGGCCATAAACTGAAATCGCAAATGAAGTGTAATGTAGTTAGTTAACGCTAACCATTGCCATTACACTATAGCCACTGGGCCTAGACAGATATTCCGGTGTCATAGTCGCGGACAATGCAAGGCAATCTGCAGCTAAAGCCAATGTCCGCTGATTACCTAATACGGGAACGGTCGTATAACCTAAGTAATACCGCACTGTGAGCTTCAGTAAACCGTTCTTGTGAGCCTAATCTGCTTACCGTGAATAGCTTTAAATATTACAATAACAATTTTCACTAACAATTCTCATTAAATTTCTAAAACAATAGTAACTCCCTAAATTTGCATTCTCAAGAATCGATTAAGAAAATCAAATCCCGGAGGAGCGTTACTCCGTAAAACATTTGCTTGACACCCAAATCAAAAATCGTTTTAGCTCACCCCAGCTAGGGGTGGTCGGGAAAGCGTCGACGCCTCAACATTTATTATTTCAGACATATCACTCACATGCAAAACAAACTCCGTCCGATCCATCAAAAAGTTTCTTCTCTTCCTGCATCTCCCCTACTCAACACAAATCGAGTGTGTAAGTACCTTTGTTTGAAATGGACTCGCACATACATACAAATGGCTTTGGGAAGTATTTTAATTCAGGTAAATTTTCTTTTCCTTTATCTTAATAAGATTAAAATTTATCTAACAATAAATTTATGCTTAAGCAAAACACAAAAATAATGCAGTTTTCTGTATGATAAAGTAAATAAGCTTATTTATCAATATGGAACGATCATTTGCGACCCTCAAAACAGGCAACAAAGCCCGAAGAAAATCGAGCGAAAAAAGGCTAAAAACACCTTAGGGGTTTACTAATCGAATAAAAAATATCAGCGGGCAAAGTCAGTGTATGGGGGAGATATAGAATAAATTATAAAGAAAATACAAGTAAGTAGCAAAGGGGCTGTTGTAATAATTATGAGGATGTGTGCATATGTAGACAACATGTTTGATTTCAAAATGGTGATATTCTTAGAAAATTTGGAAAAAATACTAACCATTATTCTATGGGACACTTGCCGTAACTTATTTTCTTGGTTAAATCTGTGTCTTAGATAAAATTTAAAACTAAAAAAGTATATAGATAAGGAATTATCATAAGTAAAGACTAGATTGTAATACCTTTAGAAACTATGTTTAAAAATCAGCAATGTTTTTTTCGCCAAAGAAAGTTAACATTACCTTTGGGTAATGATCTAAACAGAGAGATATTAATTATATGTATATTTTTTTATAGTTAAGAAAGTATTAAGGGCACATAAGTTTCCTAGAATATAGGCAGCTAAATAGTTTTAGTGATAGGTACTGGCAATTTGAAAAGATTGACTTGAGAACTTATATCAACAGGAACTAGTAAGTGTACAAAATGAGTAACTTTAAACAACTTAAATAAACCTTATGATAAAGTAATCAGAGTTAGATAAAGAAGAAACACTAAGGGAAGCAGAAGACCCGCGGAAAGGAGGAATAATAGGAAAGAAGTAACATGATGACTTGTCGTCGGCCGCACCCTCGCATAAACGTCACGATGTCATTTGTAAAAATTGTGGCCTCCTAACTTCTTCAACTTTGGAACTGCAATTGTGTAGAGACGAAAACAGTGACAAATGTTATGATTTCAGATAAATTAGCGACGAGTAGAAAAAACTAAATAGCAACATAATTTAATTTTAATTTTATTCAATAGGTTAAATAGTACAAATAAAAAAAACGTACTAAAGAATTGAGAACGTCCTTTTTTTGAAGTTGGTTAAAAAAATTACATTATATTTAGTTTAAGTAGTTTTTAAGTTCAGTATTTAAACCATGAAACAAATAATGACATATTATGTGGAACGTGTTGTTGGACTATCGACCCCAAAAATAATTGTATTTTGAAATATTTTTTGTCAAAATCTTTATTTTAAAAAAATTCCTATTTTCCTCACTTCTTGAAGTTTATCATTCAAAAGTTTTTACAGGTTACTCCATTGCTTTTATTTTCCGTAACGGAAATGTCTTACCAAATATCCAAATTTGGGGGCGGTAAAAAGAAATGGTAGAGAAAGTAGAACCTCTGCAGGGGAAACCGGAGACAGTTATTTAAATTTGAATAATATAATATGAAAAAAATTACATCACTTAATACCGTAATAAAAGTACACTAAGCGACCGGGGCATTACGCTTGCCAAATGCAAAGAGGGCAATGCAAATTTCGCTTATGAAACGTGAAATGAAATATAAAACGTGTTCAGAGGAAAATAAAATATGACTTTTGGTAAGCTTCGACTTCATTAGAATATTAGTCGTACCGACGTGACAAGATTTGAGTCTCTTTCGAAGTTATGAAAACAAATAGACAGTATTATTTCTACATAGTATTTAAAGCAAAAGTCAAAAGTGTGTGTGTTACTAGCCTTCATACACATCCCCAGTCAACCTTTATCTTCAGCGAAGGTGATTTGGCCATAGTAGGTACTCACATAATACATTCACATATGTATTTTTCTGGCGTGGGTATGCAAGTCTCCTTGGGATATTTTACTTTAATAAAAAACTAGTGGTGTGTACGATCAATATATCTATTTGAAAATTAAAAAAAATACTTATTGTTGCATTCTGGGTACAGACGTCTATCCTCCTAAACATGAGGCTGACTAAAACCTTGAGCAAGTTCAGCAGTTAAAATGTGCTGGTTATTTTATTAATCCCGCATTAGAATAGAAAATCTGCTATAGGAAAAACACAACACAGAGAAAAACACGAGCGAGAGGAACAGGTTTAGGACGAAATCTCTAACGAATAACATCCTATTTGTTCAAAGGAGATTACAGAAGCGTAACGAGATTCCGATCAGGCTCGTGTTATTAGGATTTAAGCGCAAGCGCGTTGCCTGTCTCCTGTCGGGATGGTGGATAATTATGCAAAATTGCTGCTACGATTTCTAGTCCCCAACTTTTAAGAACATTACCATTATCCGTAATGGCAATGCGTTTTGATAATGCTGAATTTCATTGCACGTTTACTAGGGGAATGGGATTTGAATGGGTCCGTTATATTAGTCTGTTTTTCCTCATTTTAGTTGCGTAAAGCTGGTTATCTTCGGCGTTTGTGACGTATATAAAACCACCTTAGTCCAGATATACTTCAATCAGTGTTGCGGCGATAGGCTTAGGTACCTCCTGTCACGCAGGACTAAAGTAGTTAGTAAAAAGAAGCTGTTTAGAACATTATGATGAAGGTGTGTATCCAGCCACTGATTATCCCCTTTTAAGGATAAAAACACATATAATAATATCGTCTTATTATTAAATGTATTAATGTCGAAGTAGCAGACGTGTCTTAGAGAGGAGACCGCGTATGGGAAGGCGAAGCGTGGGAACCTCCAGCCCGGTGAACCGACGACCTTAAAAAGGTGGCTGGTGGTGACTGTTTGCGGAAGGCAGAGGACCGGGAGTAATGGCGGGAGACTTATGTCCAGCAGTGGACCAATATAAGCTGATATGATTAAATTAATTAATAAAATAACAAGGAAAACTTGTTTAATCATATAAATGTGCGCGCGTTTTTACAATATATATATCAAATAGGAAAAACAAAATAGAACAGTGACTGGAATAAAGCAGTAGCCGCTGAAAGACAAATAGAAGGTCTGTTATATGTCAAACTAGTTGAAAGGGGGCACAAAGCCAGTAATTTTTTTCATACAACGTGGTATATGAACGTAGTATGGCCGAAAATCATTAAATGAATAGTATTATCATTCCTATCATTTTAGCTAAATTATATGTAAAGTTGTAAAAATAAATGGCAAAATTAGAGGTAACTTTGTAATTTTTTTTTCTATATAGAAAATTTTATAGCATCATGGTTTTACTAATATAAGACCTTGGAATTATTATGTACTATTTATGTGTTTTTTTACTTGATTTGCTCACTCAAAATTCAATTCTACGATGGGCAATTTCCCTTTATACCTTTTAACTAATAACTAAAGCTAAAATAATAAAAAGTACGAAACAGGAAGCTAAAGGAGTAGCAAGCAGTAATTTTGGACAAGAAATTATCGTAGAGAAAGTTCAAAGCTTAAATGATACAAATATTGTTTTGCCTGATAAACATGAAAATTTTGTCTACAAATCCCTTAAATACGTAAACTTTTAAAAATATTTCTGTCAAAAGGCAAACGAGTATAATGCGACAAGGATTCTACTTAAGATTGCACAAATTACATAATCCGACCGCAGAATATTTACAGCCATCAGCACAATTCGATTCTTTGCATAATATGACTCGACAAACCCTTCCGATCTTCCAACTGCTTGAATATAACTCGTCGATTCGCATAAATTTGCTTGATTAGATGCCCAAGTATACTCATCACTTTAAGCCGCTGAATAGACGGGAATTAGATGCATGGATAATGATTGTGATCGGATTGAGCGTTCGCGTTGACCACAACATGTTTAAAACAAGATCATAATCAGACATCGGCACAATGCTTTTGTTATCGTCTATGTGTTCTTGATATTGGGTCGTCAATTAAAACTGTCTATATCTCTATGATTCGTAAAATGGAAATCAAGTTTAGTCTGCAATCCTCTTGCTAAAATCTCTCAATAAAAACCTTGTTAAATATGGAATTAAAACAAAACATCTTTTTTGGTTAATAAAAATATGTTTTAAGTAACAAACAAACTGCCTTGAAAATCTCCAAAATATTGCAGGCTTCCTAAATTACACCATCATATAATCTAAACCCTCTAAAACGATATTTTTACTTGTAAGATGCTATCTTGCCGGCTAACAGAGTACATGTATACATCTACGTTGATTTATCTCTGACTAAACCGGGTTCCTTTGTGTCATCGATCATAGTTAGTTCATTCATTCTTTTGATAAACATAACGACTATCAATATATTTTTATATTGTATAATTTTGTGTTAGTATTTAGTTTATTGTTTTAATTTTAAGGTATTGTCGGTTATTTGCTTCTCTCTTCTGAGCATTTTTCATAATTGTTTTAAGCTCATTTGACAAGCTTTTCCACTAAGTGCTTTTCATTATATGGTCGCCCAAATACTGGCGGCCGAAATTGCTGTTACAAAATATTTGACCTGTCACTGACTTAAACCATAGGTACTGATTCCTTGTGATATACCACTCTTTGTCATTTTCTTAATTTTCTTTTCGGTTAAATGAGAATATATAATAATATGAGATATCTTAAGAAATTTATTTCTACAAAGTTTGGTTCTCCGTCCCGTAGCTGTCGCAGAATCGAATATACAGAAACAATTTAATGTCTTAAGTAACTACCTACGTCTCCCATCCTGCATGCAAATAAAAAGCTGAGATTAATTCATCTCTTGACTCTGATTTCGTTTATGCTGAATCAGATTAGACTAATTAAAAAAAAGAATATCCCTTACTACCACTGGTACTATCAATCAAACAATTTATCAGGAAGAATTTTATTAAGTACTTAATGTTCGAAATATTTTTATCAAACGAAACGAAAACAAATTCAAAGTAAACAAATTCGATTTATTAATGAGAAAACATACAATCATCTGTTACAAACGAACATAACCACGTCACATAACGAAAAGGGAGTTTGGCATAAAGTAAACAGAAAATATAATTTAGAAGCAATTTGCCGCGGATATGTCCGCAATCAAATTGTCTCGTTAATACTGTGGTGCTATCAAAACATTTGATTTGTGGGCCGCTGCGTAGGGTTAAACGCGGTTATTTAGCGATCCGATGGGACTTTTCCCGATGACTGTGATGACCCTTGGCTTGAAATATTAAATAGCTACAATCAACAAAGATAATATTATAAGGTTTAGTTGCTAACAAGTCTTAAAGGTCAAGTTTCTTACGTAGAAAACACACCAAAAACTATGTTTATTGAAGTACGAAACAATAAAAAGAATACCAAAAATAAAATATATATAGATCACTCTATTGTTTATTAAGATAAAAAACATAATATAATATTGGAACTATTTCAGCGGGTTAACGGAAGATTCGTGATTTAGGTATACTAATTATAATCATGTGGCAGAAAAAAACAAGTAAAATGGTGTAATAGTGCAAGGTAATAAATAGCATATTATTTACCAAATAGTTAGATGACTGCACTATAATATAAATTGGAAAAGGTTGTTTAACTATAGAATGGCTTATCTTTAACTATTGTTTTAATAACCAAATGAAAAGTTCAAATTGTATTACTAAATGTTAACTATGAATACCCAACTTATCATTAAAAACAAAACATATAGTTAAAATTAAACGGGACAAAATCTAAAAAAATGCAAAAAAAGATTGTCAACAATTATTCAGTCGGATTTATGCATGCTCACACACAACTTGCTCATTCGCAGCGAAGTCAGCGAACAAACATCAGGATACTTTTTATTCGTGTTGTACAATTCCCGGGGAACCGGGATTTGCATAACAGAACAGGAAAAGGTCAGAAAGCGAATGGAATGGCAAGTGTCCGTTTTGAAGCACAGTCAGCATTGCTCGATGAGGGAGCGTTGAATAACGCCAGTCAACTTGTACACATGCAGCATCAGCTTAAAATTATAATAGAGCATCTTATAAGAATATAGCATATATAATTTCAACCGAGTTGTTGTAATATAATTTGTACTTTAACAAAAAGAAAAAAAAAACTGAATTCTCATTAGCACATATTATTGTATTTTATTTTAATTGTTAAAGATCATATTTTTATTTGTATAATCTGACGAAACTTCACCAGATACAACAAAGCTCAATATTTTACATTCCTCTAGTATACACTGCTTGACAGCCACATACTTCCACACTGTCGGGGCGAGGCTAACCCTCACCAAAGGTGATTTTGACCGTAGTCCATCACAGGGGGCCCAGTGCGAATTATGGACTTCACATTCGTCTTTTTTTTTGACGTCTGCAGGTTAGATCACGATGTTTTTCTTTATGGAAAATCCAGTGGGTTAAATACTTAATGTACTTAAGAAACTACGAAAAAGACTCATTGGCACACGCCTGGCTCAAACCTCCGTCCCTCAGAACGCGAGGCGAAATGTTTCCAAAGTTTTTATTAGTAAAGCTTAAACTTTTTTAATAATTAAATGTATAAACAAATTGTAAAAAAATACCGAGATTAACAAAATTGACTTAAGTGTCTTTTAGCAATTGATTAATCGAGCGCTAATTATTATTATTAATCAATTTAGTACACATACTTTATTTAACTTAAATTAATTGAGCATAAATAAAAACATTCATGTAAGAAAATAAAGCATAAAACATGTATCAGAATAGTGACAAATTAGAGTCCATCGTCTCTTCCTGCTCTTACGGAATACAGACGTAATTTTTTTGAACAAAATTTATTCCTTATATTAATTTAATCAATAAATAATAATTTAATGCATGTGAAAAGACTTAGCATCAAATTACGTTCAAGCGCAGCACAACTGGTGTTCAAGCGCTAGGGATGCATATTCATCGTTTCAACGCCGCATGCAAATCCAGATTTACACATTGTAATGAATTCTTTTGATCTGTGGATTCATTCATTTGATTTTCCCATCGACGTAGATATTATCATGACTCGCCATTTCGTATTCATAGTTCTAGATATTGGGTAAATTTGTTAATTTTAATTATAGAAATATTGAGGGGTAAATTTTACGGGGTTGGTAAATAACTGTAGTCTTTCACCATTAGAACAATGAAAAACGTAATTGCCTACATTTAGAAATATAAAGATTTCAATATGTTACAAGTACTGATTTTTTATATATCGTATAATATATTTTAATGAAAAATTAGGATCTTTTTATTAAATTTGGCAATCCAAGGCCACTTCTATTTATTAATAAAATAGGAAAACTTAAAAAAAAATTAAAATCTATTTAAGAATAAATTCTTTTCTACGTATAGTTAATCAAAAAAAATCGCATCTGCAAGATAAATAAAGTAATATCTATATAATTACTTTAACATTTCAACTGCTCAAAAGAAACGCAGAAATGACAAGACAATGACAAATGAGCATATCTCGCATCAGCCGCAGTCGGGTGGCGGACCTCATCAAATTATTCCGCACTTAAAAAATCTTCGTAAACAAAACAGAAAGAGGGAAAAAACACTCGACTCCCAGAGTAAAAAATAGGTATTGGCAACATTGATTGATGCGCACTAATAGGGCGCGAAGAAATGAGGCTGCCGCGTAATTAAAACAAAAGTGACATCTTCTGTCAATACCGGCGTACCACAGACTAAATCTAGAAATAGAACGGTCACGCCTTTTGAAGAGGAAGTGATTAGTGTTGCAAACTTATTAAAAATTACTGAGTGAAGGCTAATAATTAATGACTCTATTTGTCGTCCCGTCGCACGTCGTTAGACACATGAATTTGATTTTACTTACATTTTCTTCGGTGTTCTCTATTCATTACTTTTCAGACGGTAAGAAATATAAATAATGCATGATAAATGAGAAATAAATTTACGGTTGCGAAACATTATTATCTGGAAAGTCAATGTATAGAATGGAAAAGAAAGGTTGTAGTTGGAAGGGAAGTACCATAAATTTTGAAGATAGGTTTTTATTCAGTACTTAGCTAGTTAATATCAGTACAGTATAATATATCAATTTAACTTTATTTAAGATAATATCTTATTTTTAAGTTAGAAATTGATTCCTATAAATAACCCTCTCTACCGATGTTATAAGATACAGGTTGCTTTTTTTCATATTTCGGGTTCGATTTCTTATTGCAACAGGTGTTTTATTGAAAAATCTTTGAATGAAGTTTTACTTATTTTAGAAAATGAAGGAACGTTTTTTTTTACTGTTTATCGTCGTGGTATTTCTGCGGCAACGTACTGTAGCGACGTCAAGTAATACATACAAATAACAAACTGACTGACTGCCACTATTAGATATTAGTTAGGATATTAAAGACTAGCTTTTGCATGAGACTTCACCCACGCCCAAATCGGATATCGTTCTAGTAGCTATCATATCTGTTATAGTTATGCTTTGAAACTTTCTAATTGACCGGCTAATTTTTTTTTAGCTATGCCTTACTCTGTCTTTTGAATTGCCTCTGCCCCAAATTTTAGCTCAACTGCACACCTCGTCGCGAAGTGAAGGTAGGTCGAACAAACTAACATACAAACTCGCTTTCGCTATAGTACTTAGAGATTTTTAATGCTAAGTATGAATCTTCCAATAAGTGTATAAAAGCACTGTCGCATAAAAAAAATGCTACGCTGTGATAATCGATGTAGGCGTAGGATATCATTAAATATTTAATTTTATCCATCTTCATCTTTACAAATATTAAGAAAATATTTTTATGCATCTGAAATTGACACCGAAATGGAACCTCTGCGTCTCTATAGAATAATGAATCTCTCTGCCGGCACGCGCTTCTGCATAATACAACTTTCAAATTACCATAACCAGCTGTGGTATTACAAAAATATTAATTTAATAAACACGAAACCGTATTTTCATACCTTCTACTTATCTTAAGTGCATAGTTATGAATTCACATATGATGTACTTCAGTAAAGAAGTTATTAGATTTTTGAAGTGTTTACTATCAGGCGGGCCGTTAGCTTATTTGCCACCCTAGCATTAAAAAATGTCGGTTTGTGAGACAGAAGACAGAAAACATATATTTTTCTTTAAAAAGGTTATTAGTTCAGTGTAATTGGCTATCAAAGTTAATAATGACGACACCCCGTTATGATGACTGTTTTATTCTTAATATCTTAACCAAAAAAGCTTATGTGAGTACCATTGATCATAAAGTTAGGTTAAAACCTAATTCTCCTGGACTGGAGTATTGTCAAATTAGGTTTTTTTCTTATTTCATAATTAGTTTTATGTTCAGATATGTATCAAATGCGTAAATTGCATCTTTAAAAATAAAAGTGAAGAAGTATTGGACCAACACTTACCATTGTGCAATCCTGTATCTAGCAGTGGAGACACAGAAACTATAAATTTTTCAAATTATTTCGAAATTCTTAAGACAAACACATGTGTACAAGACCGACACATTTTACAAAAGCTGCCACCGAGGGAGGTGAGGTGACTCGCGTAAAATTTCGCTTGAAATATTTTTTCTCCAAAGCATCATCCCTTATCGTTCTGTACATATCATTAGTAATACAAAATAATGGGATACAGACACCTCTTGCCGTTTGCCAGCTAATGATTAATGCTGTTCGCCATTAATTCTTATTTTTGATGAGAAATTTGACTTGTGCTGTCAGCCGCCGGATCCAGATTAATATAGGCTGACGGTGCAAGTTACTGTTATGACAATGTTACCTCGATGGATATACTGTTTACTTTTCATAAGTAACCTATGTAAGTACAACTTTCTGGTTAGTATTATTGTAAGTCAGATTTATATAGACAAATAACTATACTTTTACTTTATAAATAATAAAGAATATGAAGGTACCGATATTCCATGAATTTTATTTTATATAAGTCAATGTTCAACTTAGGTTCAATATTTTATTTAAAAAAAAACTTATGTTTGAAATTCAACAAAAAAACATCTATAAGTGATTTTAAATTGTGGCACTTAATAATTACCTCTACGAAATCTTCAAGTATTAATGTATATCTACATTAAAAGTTGTAAAGTTTGTATGTAGAAGGTTACCTCCAACACTACTAATCCGATTTTAAGAATACTTTAACCAATAGTCAGAAAAGACTTTTAGGGTGGATATAGGCTATATAATATTTGAATACATAAGTTTTTAGTTCAAAATATTCATATTTGTAATTCAAGTCGGAAGAAAAAATGCACTTCTCCTTAACGTTGCAAGTAAGAGACGGTATGGTCTGGCTTTTGGTGCAGGGATAGCTGGATCAACAAGAAATAATATAGAATACTTTTATCCTTATCAAGAGTTTCCACGGGATTTTCCTTTTGCACACTATGCCTAATATTAACTTGTGGTTTTTGTGGAAAAGCCTATACCCAACAGTGCACAGTCGAAACGCTGCTTACAACTATCTTGATTTTTGGCACAGATTTTAAGGACCGAGACAAATAAAAAAAAATACTCTTTTCCCAATCGAGTTCCCACAGGAATAGGTTTTTCTGTGGTTGAAACCGTGGGCATAGTCTAGTATTACAATAAACAGCAATTGTATTTATTATATTTGATTTATTACTAGCTGACCGGGCAGACGTTGACCTGCACGGTACCGACTGCAGCGCCATCTGCCGGGCTGGATTTGTGAATCTAAACCATCCAGGGCGCCACGCAAACGGATTAAAAACAAATTCATTTAAATCGTTCCAGCCGTTTAGGAGGAGTATAGTAACAGTACACACGTACAGTAGAATTATATATATACATGTATAAAGATATCACAAAACTTGACTATTACATATTTTTATAAAGCAACCAAGCCTTAATACTTACATTATTTACCATTGTCAGAGAAGACGTCCGTTTTCGTATATTTGGGGACCGGATACGTTATAAAATATGAGCATAACCACTATCATCAAAGCGTTTGAAACGAATAGTTAGGTTTGCTAACAGTATGCAACTGCTAAACGAATAGTTTTGGCTGTAAAAGGGCAAAGTACAAAGAGCTAGTTAAAATTCCAGAACAACCGCATCGGTGACAAACTCCGGAGGTATTCAGAGGGCTGTAGTGACTCGGCACCCTTTACACAACGCCCTCTGCATATTAGCACAGTGAAAATCAAAACTCGTTATTATTAATGATTCCACGGCATGACATTCTAAATATCTCTCGAAGAGCGCCCAAAACTTTTGTTGTTACTAATCGCGCAAAATTACTCCCCGCTAATTCTAAAGCTCGAAATAAATGTACTTAGTCACCAGATGCTATCTCTGGAATCATATTTCATAATAGGAAAAGAAGAAAAATAGCTTCAGATCCTTAGCATTCAGCATCTTTATCTTTCTGATACAAGAGTTCATTTTATGACCATTAATTTTGCCTTTTCCTCGGGTGTTTTATCACAACGGCTGGAAGGCCCTGTCGCCGTCATTAATCAAAAGCATTTGTTTACAACGAAGGGAATTTGATTTGATTAAAATAATTCGCAATATCCTTGATAAATATTACCCTCGGTCTTCGTTTGATCTTCACTGAAATTAATGGTGAAGTATTCAATCAGGAAAATGTTGCCTCGCAAGTTGTCTCTTTTACTGCGAGTTTGTGATAACAGAATCTAGTCCTTCTTTATTTTAACATTCAGTAGTTTCACAAATTTAAAATGACATTGCGGCAGTTGGAAGTCACTAAGTGTAATTTATTCTTCATTCATTCTTATAGAGCTTCAAATATTAAAATTGAGATGTTAAATGAGGGACTAAACTGAAATCAAACTTACTTTAATTATTTCCGCATTGTTACCGAACGGACTTTGTAACTTCGGTCTTTTTTTTAAGCAGTCTGCAGAATTCGGGTCAATTTTTAACCTTTAACTTTGTAACGAACACAGTATTGCGTTGTTGTGTATTTTTCAGTTTCATTGAAACCGATGACGTTAATAGAATGCTTTACTTTTTATATACTTTAGGATTCTCGACAACTTGAAACGATGACATCACAAAGCTGATCAAACTCTATCTTAGTAGATAAAATCTAACTTAAAGCAAAAAAAGTTTAAGAAGAAATCAGGAACAGAATAATTCATCTTGGCCAGAAGCATTTACAAAAATTTGTTAGGCCTTTAGCGTTAACACCACTTCATAACAATCAACGGTAAAATTTGGCCTGCGGGGTTTTTTTAGAAATCAGTGTCAATTCTAATTCAAAATCGATCCCTGTCAAAATTTTTAAAATAAAATTATGTGTTATTAGCGGCCCACTTCGACATTTTTTACCATACGTAAATACAAGTAAATTTATATAGATGTATACCTGTATGTCTATCTGAAATAATGTACCTACCATGTGCCCACTCATCACATTAATGGGTGTATAAGTGTGGCTCAGTGGGTAATGAACTGACTACTGAATCGAGGGACGTGGGTTCGATTCTCGCAAGAGACAAACATTTATTATTTGTGTTTGTCTTGAGACTGGGTGTTTATATGTATAATACGTACGTATTTACAAAAAAAAGGTGTATTATATTTACGTATTTGTATTCGTTGTCTGGTATCCATAGCATTTTCTGCTTAGTTTGGGACCAGACGGCGCTGTGTGTAATATCCAAAAATATTTATTTATTTATATTTGAATGAAGAGTCACCAAGATATCTCAATGGGCATATTAAGTAAATTAAGAAGTATATACGAATGAAGAATCACACAATTAAGTTATCTTCCCATAGCACATGACATGGAAATGACTAACGAGCAATGTCACAGCAGCTACGGATACGTGCGCTGCGCCGGGTGACATAGGCCCGACCGGCTTAACCCGCCGCTCGCCGATTAATCGAAGTTAATTCGAACCGAAACAGAATTAAACGGATGAATTCATTGATCCCCACGATTTGTTCGATGCTAATTGAGTTTGTCTTTGATTGACTGTGCAGATTGTGTTGTGTCGATTCGAATGTTAGGTTGAGCGACTCTGTCTGTTGTTGGAATGAGGACGTCGCTTTTATGTTGAAAGATATAAGAAAGTAAGATATAATACTAGATTTGGCAGCCTTTATCTCATATTTATTAAAACGCGGAACGATATATGTATGTATGTGTATTTTAACGGTTTTATCCCCAGAAGGGGGTAACCAGCGGTTGAATATACACCCACATAATGTGGTGGATAGCCTCTTTTTTCTTCAGTCCTGCGTGACAGATAGGTAGTAACACAGAACTATATCGATATATTCCCTACTGTGGGTAGTAAGCCCATCGCCGCAACTCTGTTTCTGATGCGGTGTAGACTTAAGTGGCTTTATATGCGTCCCATACGACGTTATTTTTTTTAATACCACTAAGGTGGCAAACAACCTTGCGGTCCGCCTGATTCTAAGCGGTCACCGTAGCCTATGGACACTTGCAACACCAGAAATATCATTCGCGCGTTGCCAACTCTTCAAACATCTAATAACTTCTCTCTGCAATAACCCCATACAGTAAAATATTGTTCGAAAAGATTCACGGTTAATATCACTATTAAATTTTACGGAGTTCTTATCGTAATTAGCCGATATTTTTGTTTTTCTAATGTGTGCACTGCCGCAACTACAGTCTATTTTGTATACACTCGGATTTTCCAAAGGTACATAAGCTGTCCTTAAGGGCGCGCAGGTTCTGTGTTATTTTTTTTTAGGGAGTAAATCAGTATTTATTCAAGACAGTTCTTTATTGAATATTTGTTCAATATCTTGCCGATCTTATCTGTTACAGCAGTTGGCAGGGAGCTCATTCGACAACTCAAGCGTTCGCGGGAGAAAGTTCCTCTGAAACCGCACTGTACGCAACCATTTCGGTTCAAAAGTGTAAGAATAAATTCCCTGCCGATGGTGAGCGGTGTGATAATATAAAGTACCAGCTTTAACGTAACAAGTAGTAAAAAAAGACCTCTGGGGACAAAATAATATTGTCAGTTTTAGTGTATCAGGAATTAGTCAGCCATCTTTATCTCTTACAATAAACATACAATATTTTTTTTTTTTTATATATATATATACATACAATGATAATTTGACACATTTTTCCAAAGAGCCAACAACTACATTTTTGATGCTTACGTAATCTTTAATTTTTACGTGACTCTCGTCCATTAATTTTCCATCATCGGTTGCGAAAGTGCTTAAAATTTGTATAATATATTAACACACTAAAACAGCATCACAACCTTTTTGCAAAAACAAACTATGACATGAAAAACAATAGCTATTTCATCTTTAGAAATTTATTCTTTTGAATGAAAACGATAAAACTTAAACAGCATTTTAATTAATAAACATAACTGCTAATTAGATTTCTACTAATAATTTACGTGCATTTCGTATATAACTAACAAGCGTATCGATAAAAAGATATTTAAATGTTAATTAATTCAAGTGTTAAAATAATCATTTGTATTTGCGATTACACAAGTGAATAAACACAAGTACAAATGAAGGAATCAAGGAAACACGATCGTACGTCGCGCGTCGGTTCAAGAGGAAACAAAATAAACAATATAAATGACGACAGATCATAGATAATCCTGACAATTAATAGGAATTAGCATAGAGCGTGAAGTTGTCTCGAACGCATGCGCAGGGTTAAACGAAGCAAAATAATTGGAGAGCAAGAAGCTTGCAACATTAATATGACTTTGTCTTTTGTTTTAAATTAAAAACACAGTGCAACAAACTTATCTGACCCGGTGTTTAGTCGCTAGTGTCGTTGTAAGTTTACACCGTTTTAATATTGCGACTGTAGTCTTGATTTTTGACCAACGAGTCAGAAAGGTTTTTGGACAGTTAAGTATCCGTTTTTTTACCCAACTACCGAAGAAAGGAGGATAATGTTTTTCGGGTGTATGTATGTACGTATGTATGCCCATTTCTTTGGCACGCCCTACAGCCTGACCGGCTTGACGTATTTTGACATGCTAGGTGTCATTTGATTCGTCGTGATCGTGTGAGTGACACTAGGTGTATTTAAATTTCTAAAAAATCAAATTGGCGGATTTTATGCGCTTTTATGTGCAAGTAAAAAAAAAATTCAAGTCCCTTGAGTTGGGAAACGAAAGGGATTTAAAAGGCGAGTTCGAAAATATATTGACACTTACCGTAAAATAGTTAAGCGCGAGTAAAAAAATAACACTTACAGCTGTAAATAAAAATAAATAAATAAAAAAACCCGACTTCAAGAACTAATGAGAAGTAAACAAGTGCCGCTAAACATACCTATCAAATATTCAATTAACTTTAGGCAGGCTGGACACATTATAGTTAGACCAATCTGTATTGTTAAATATTTGGTATGTTTTAGGGGCACTTGTGTACTTCTTTTTAGTTCTTGCAGTCGGGTTTCTTTATATATTTAATTATTTATATTTATTTATCTTATTAAAGAATAAACTGACTGACTGACTGATATATCAATACACAGCCTAAAAACTGTGCCTAAAGATATGAAATACAGGACAAAGGGTACTGTTACAAAGTAGACAAGCTCTAAGAAAGGATTTTGCAAAATTCAACCCCTAAGGGGTAGATTGGTACACAAAATAGTTAAATAGTCATGTATAGTTAAAGGAGTAAATTGCTTTAGGTACTGATACGTAAAAGATTAAACTTCTCGATTTAATAGAACTTTATGAATCATTTAAATTAAAACACATGCTCGGTGGGTAAAGAAACGAATGTTAAATCGATGGGTGTGAGTTAGAGAGCGACACAAACATGTATGTGATGAACATTTGTGTTTGTCTTGAAACTGGGTGTTTTCTTTGTATAATATGTATGTCTTTAAAAAAAAAAGATAGATTTATGTATTTTTATCCGTTGTCTGGTATTCATACCACAAGCTTGGTTAGGTTGGGGCTTTGTTTATCTACAGAAAAAAATATTAATTTATTTAATAATCTATCTATAAATACATATAATATATCTGGTTCATTGTTGTTATGTTCTGTCCTTCATTCATTTAATTTTTTTTTAAGTTCTTATGTACTACAATACACATCATTACGCATGTTGTCTGAAGGGGTCACTAGACACCACAAACATCTTTATGTTCCAATGCGTTTTTCTATATGAAGGAATAATTTCTGATAATGAGGAAATTTTTTTTTTGTAAAAATACTCGTCTTCATTGTAAGTATTAATTAATATACTAATTATAAAACACAGATTTTACCAGATTACTGAAGACGATTACATAATGATCGAAATATCTCTAAAATCTGTATTTTTTTACTTAATATACTTTTAAATATACGAAATAAATTCTTAAAAAACAGCAGTAATCCCGAGTCAGTGGGCGAGCGATCGCTGCCTGACAGTGACACATGGGTACAAGGCCCGCTGTCCGACTGTAATTCTACCCCACACTCGCCGCTCCAAAGCCAGGGACCTAGCGTGTATTATTTTATTTTAGAGAGTTAATTAAAAGGATTTCATAAGAAAATTTACTTATTTAGTACGTTTTATAACGAGTGATTTAAATATTTTTACAAATTTTACGATCAAATCACTACATTTAATAAATGCTTACACGTCATAGGTATTCGATTCGTTTGACAAAATCTGATTTAAATAATTTCTTTTCATAGAATCCCGATATATCTATGCTGCTTATAAATATGTCACAACCTACAATCAGAATCTCTATCGGCTATGGTTTGCTTTTTTTTTTATACCATTAATATGGCAAACAAGCTTACGGCCCGCCTGATGGTAAGCGGTCACCGCAAACTATGGACGCTTGCAACACCTGAGGCATCAATCGCGCGTTGCTGACCTTTTAAAAATCGAATAACTTCTTTCTTGGAGAACCCTGTACTGTAGTTGTGTTATGTTTAATATGCCAATAATTATATAGGTAAGTACGAATAACGGTCAATGAGAATAAACAGACGTATAGTGCAACAAAATTGTCTGACCCGGTGATCCAAGATCAAAACTACAGTCTTCATATTAAAATGATGTTAACTTACAACGACTATACTAATAAACCTAACTTTAATAATTATTTATCAAAATTTAAAACAGCAGTCTCACATATTTTTCATTTAATTTTAAGATCAAATTTCTTATAAAATTTCAGTAAATTAAAACATAGGAGTTGATAGAACGTCGTCAATCTAATCCAGATCGAAACATTCAATCGCAACACTTCAAAACGAAGTCAAAACCGCGAGTATCGTTCAAAGCAAGCCCTCCGATCAATCACCATCCATTAAACGCGAAAAGAAAAGTGCTTTTCCCCAGCGATTGGCCCTCGAATCGGCCCAATTTACATGAGAGCCGCTTTTTCCTCGCATCGAGATTAGCCCCTGAATGAGCTTGATGAATTGTTCACACCCCGCAAGCGCCCGGCTCAACGAACGGTCATTTGTTAAAAATACATCCGATCCACGGATCTAATTGTCTCCTCTAATTTCACACCCTTCTGTGATATCTGCACCTCATTTGAATTAAAGTTAAAAAGAAAAGGTTTATTTTGATTTAATTGTATGATCGTGTTTTTTACTATTTGATAAATTAGGTAGATGCAAGAGAGACAAGAACTTTAAAAATAAAAAAAAAAACCAAAATGAAATAGAAAAGAGAAACTAATTGTGTCGAAGTGTCAACCAATTAGATATGAATCTGATTATCTTAGCTCGATTCTCTTAACAATGATGGAGTGAATGGCTGAACCAACTTAAAGTTCTCGCCCATGGTCTCAGTGATTTCTCATACTCTGACGTTTTCTTCGATGTTAATAAATACAATCGTATCGTCAAGCTGATAAGGTAAGCTCCTTACCTTTCGAGATGTTTAACGATGTCCTCGTACGCTGCTCTACAATTCTCCCAAATACCAGATCTGTTGACAAACAAAAAGTAAATAAGAAAATTAAATTAAAGACAAGGAAATTAATAATGGTAAAAGAAAAAGTTAAAGTAGTAATAAGTAAGTCGATATAGATGATTCTTCTTTGCTCGGGTTTAAAAAACCGATGAAGTGCAGGGGCACAAAGGGTTCCCTATACAAAATCTTAAAAGCAAAAAATATTATACATAATTTTGATTTTGTAAAATTGTAGGCGTACGAAAAAAAAATATTTACGAAACTACACTGATGAGCAAAAATTATTTATTAGTCACTTACTTAGATGACAGGAACATTGAAGTGCTTTTAATCACTTATGAAATTATTTATCTGTAAGTAATGTAAAAATCTTTTTAGTATAATTTTTTTTATGAAGCTATACTAGTTTACGATATATTATATACTAGACTTTGCCAGCGGCTCCGCCCGCCCTAAATTAGCTTATCGGCGTGGAGCTCCTAAATTATCTCCTTAATGATACTCATGAAGTTTGCTATAGCAAGCTATAGCTAAGTCGATTGTTCTTTGAACTCTGCTATAGTTATTCGCGCGGGAATATTTGATAGCCTATATGCTATTCTAGGACCTAACCTATATGTAAGCCAAATTTCATCCCGATGCGTCCAGCGGTAAAAGCGTGATTGAGTAACAAACATCCATCCAGACATACAAACTTTCACATTTCTGATATTAGTAGGATTTATAGTCTATATGTGTTGACCTATTGTTAATTATTTGTGGTTTTTTTTTCACTACAATTATTCAAAGTTTAAAGCTTGTTTGTAATACTGTTTCTAGAATAAAGAAAAAACAAAATAACATTTAAAAAACCACGTGTTTTGTAAGTATTACTGTTTCATTATATTTTTTACCTTTTTAATTATATTATTACTTGTTAAGAGGCTTCATACAAACGAATTTCTCATTAGTTTTTGACATTTACTAATCAATCACTGTGAAATTTCTTAGCCATAATCCCAAGCCGAATACCTAGGTCTGTGGTTTTTTCAAAATCTTGTTAAACGTTCTATTAACTAGAAATCTTTTTAAAATCATTTGTATGAATAACTAGAATCCTGTATAACTTTTGAACTATTAAATTTTATAGAAAACTGGCACACTGCAGAAATTTATTACTAGAACATGTCTTCAAAATTTCATGGTGTTTGATCAGCAAGTGTCAAAAATAAGTGAGAAATTCGTTTGTATGAAGGCCGCTGCAAGGCGCTGCGAAGTGTATCCTCTTAAGAAGTTTGCCGTAATAATCCGTGTTTATTTTAGCTTAATAGCTATTACGGCTTTGAGTTTAGTCTTTAAAGGTCGGACAGACAGACAGAAAAAAGAAACAGCATGGGGTTAGTAAAAGGGTCCCGTTGGCACCCTTTGGGTACAGAATCCTAAAAACTAACTTAACTGTGCACAAAAACAAACAAAAATACCTACTTCTTAACAAAAGTGTTATTTTCACAGAATCGAATTTTAGGGGTAAAGAAAGAATAGAATTGGAAGTCCGTAAAGAAGAAGTTTTCAAATGATAAAGGGTTTTGAATTAAAAGAAATAATTATGAGCACTCAATATTAAATGTTCCGTTAGATTGGACAAGGGGTCGGAGAAATTAATTATATTTTAAAAACAATTGCTTACATTTGTGTCGAAACAATTCATGCGTGATCGCTCAAATTGTTTCTCGATTGTTTTAGCTTTTTGTTTTCGATAAAACTTTTCTTCAACACTTTATATTTCAATGTACTCTTTTTAATGAGGGCTCTTGTAGAGTTTTTAATTGACATTTCTATCAATATTGATAGTGTATTTGATTAAGACTCATTTTAGAAATGAAACTTATGTCTTCAAATAAACAATGAATCAATTATTTATCCACAAATTAATTAATCAAATATTTATAAAAAGGACAGGTACTTGCTATTAAGCAGATATTTCGCAATATGATTACTGTTTAGGCTATCATTTGAAACCGTACAAAGACAAGACCATTAACAAAAAAGTTAAAACACCATTGTATACGTAATAATTGTGGAATAACCACCCTGCCAAGGTTTTTCTAAGGACTACAGTACTTCAAGAAAGAAGTTATTGGATTCTTTGAACGGTCGGCAACGCGCGAGTAATACCCCTGGTGTTACAAGCGTCCGTAGGCCACGGTGACCGCTTACCATGACCGGTGGACCGTGTGTTTGTTTGCCACCTTAGTGGTATTTAAAAAAAAAAAAAAAAAAGATTTAAAACGTACCATATACCCAGCTCTGATATTAATGTAATTTATTTGATTAGATTAAGTTATTGAAGAGGTCATGGCTAGTAAAATTTGTCTATCAATAATTATATGGTCACTCATTGGATAGTGGCATATTTTTCAACTTTTTAGTTCTTAAGAGGGTAAGCAAAACCGCCGATTCTGGCTATGTTCATATGACAGCAGTCGTCTACTAGCTCGACAACGTACAGACTAGCCTAGTATGGTGGTAAGCCTCTGTTCTTGAAGAAAGTTTGCATTGCAGTGAGGACGTATATACAAGAGCTCCAGTAACATGATATGGATACATTGGTCAAATTCAATACACAAGCAAATTCCAGCTAAAAGTCTAATAACTAACTAACAAACACAAACCTACAATATGTACCAATAGGAAAAAGGAAAAATTTATGTCAATATTGTGTGGGCAACATGTGTTAAAAGAGCACTTGGTCACCGCACGCCGTAAGTACCGGTGTGTGCCCCACAGTAAGACAGTGGGGTAAGTGAGTAAGACAGTAGGGTAAGTCAAGAGAGCGTTGTGGGTCTTCGGCCGGAAGTGAGGGCATTCAGTGTTTGTATTTTTCTAAACGGATTAACTCGTGATACGGTAGACATTTAACCTGGACGACTCCTAACCTGCTTATAGGTTTCTTTTCGTGAACTCATTAATGTGAAGGTAAACCGTTTAAATGCTGAAGACTTAAGGCTTTGGTAATGGATTCTTTATATTATGTTGGTACTTCTGGCAGGTACAGCAAAATAATACCTCTCTGGTATGAATAGACTACAACATCAAAACTTGCATAAAAGTAGAGTTTTGTGACAATTTTATAAAATTTGGAAAATTTAAAAATATGTGACAAAACTAGCGGCCTAAGTTTGGTTTGTGCACAAGATAATCTTTATTTTTCATCCATTGCTATTAGCTCCCAAAAAATCTAGAACACTTGCTATTTTTCATCCGCAAATTTCCTAAGGTACCTATCAAGAAGTTACTGTAGTAGGACTGAGTAGTGTAGTAGTAGAGCATACGGTTAAGGGTGACCCTTATATGACCACAATTTTTTTTCCAATTTACTTTCGCATACCCCCTAAATTTTTTAAGAACTACATGTTTGTGAACTTCTGGAGTTACATTTTTTTTTTAATTTGAATAGTATCTTCATTGGCAGACATTTTGACATAAAGAATTTCTAAAAACAATACTGCAAGGTACTGTCTATTTGACAGCGGATGCAACCCTGTTATTTCATGACTTGCGTGCCCAACTAAGAATTTATATTTATTTCAAACTATTTTGTTTTACCGAAATTATATTGTAATTAAATAAACCATGTTTATATTTTGAATATATGAATGACGACAACTTAAGTGCGTGTCGCCCGCGCGCTCATAACCTAGCGTAATTTGTATGTAAGTCGGGTTATCGTACTCTAAATAAAGGTCTTGGGTTCATTTCTTAGTAAGGAGTGACCAATAGTATTACAATTTGTTAATTGAAAAGTTGTCTCGACTATCTATGGTTTGTGCCTGACACGGTGACAGGCTCGCCACTTATTACGCTTGTGAGACGGAATACTGTAGGTAAAATGTTATGGTCATACTTTCGTAACACCTCTGATCATCCCTTCGGGGATACGTGTCGTTAGTATATTTGATTTACCCCCCTTAATTTTTTAATTTTTATTATTTGTTACATAATCCGCCATTATAAAACATATTTTGTAAAATTTCAGGCTTCTACATATTTCTGTCTAAAAAATAGAGCCCTTTAATGGTCGAACAAATAGCGTAATTCCGTTTGCACCCTTTGGGTACTGAACCCTAAAAGTACGTTTAAAATCATTTTATATTCAAACCAACTAATAACAGAGTTTCCGGCAGCGACTTTATCGTAACCTAACTTAATGAGCTTACGTTTCCTAATAATAAAGTTGTCAAAACTTTATTACTTCGAAAGGTAAGACTATTTTTATTTTATTGATTGAAAAGTAAACTGAGGAACCGTTTTATATTTTATGGTTAAGGATTGTTTATGAACCGTATAACCGAAAGCCAGATAATTATTTATCATATACATACAAATATAATCGGTAATTTTAAAACGTTTGTAGACGTCTTTAAAGTAATAAAAATGGTTGTATTGGACATTGTTTTGAATAAGGAAGATCAAACAGGTTTTTTTAATTTAAAATTTTTAGCCATACAAAAATAATCCAAAACCATAGTTTTGGCTTCCATTAGTGTTGGAAAACTTTCATGTAAGTTTTTCTAAAATATTTTTTGTATATAATTTATATGTACACCAACTGGCTGGACAATTGTCTAACTACAATGTTATTCGTTGCGATGTCCATTACCATCAACGTTGCTACGTGCCTAGATATTTTAATTATTAATGCCTACGCGTGTGGCAATGGTATTAGTAATGGACTAAAACTATCTAAGCGATTACCATCGGCATTAGACAACTGCCCTAACCTACGGGTCGATTACAATTGTAGTATATGTAGATAGTCTTAGATATAAAATCTTACCTCGCGAGTGCTTCCATATTGTGCATAGGTTGACCTTTGATGATAGAACCGTCAGGCCTTGGCATACCGTGGTGGGGTATACCGGGAGACATGAGTGCGTGCTGATGCATGAAGCCCATAGGACCCAAGTGAGTCGGAGGCGCATTGTACCCGTTGGCTAGAAGGGGAGATTTCTCCATTCGGGCCATTTCTGAAACAATTTTTATCGTAATTTATCGTCATTAATCACAAAAATATGTGTATATATCCATATATACAAGTATTATTTACGTAACTCATATTGTTTATATTGTTGATATAAATTTTAAACCATATATTTATATTCATATACCATACGTTAGTATGTGTATTAGTATTTATATATTTATACTATCACCATATTTATTATACTAAGTACTAATATTTTGCAATAATTTTTTTTCTCATTTTTTTATCAGACTACCGCCAGTTAATTATCTGCTTGGCTCCATAGTTGGCTGGAAGAGAATGCCGCCATTTTACACATATGTTTGTGCAGTACGTTTAAATGAATAAAAAATATAATGAAAACACTATTTATTGGATAAAGGCGAAAAGTGGTCGATGAAGCAATTCGGTCTATTATATCTGAAGATATACGATAACATATCAAAACTCACGTAAGTACCTAAATACAAACGCCCAAACACACACATACAGAAATTACTCCAATAATAGTATAATAGTTGTAACAAATTCATCAGGTCTCAAAACGAAAAGAAAAAACAAGATTACCTTGCATTTAAGCTTTGAGCAATTCACATTAAGCTTTGACAGCGCATTTACTACATTACATTCCGAGTACAGTTTATGTAGCCAATGCGTTAAATGCAAAACTGGAAGTGCTCTCATACGCCGAGTAGCATTCATTTTTCGCAGATAGTACGATCCGGTGGGCGCATATAGGAGCATAGAATGCATTCAATTCGTTTAATTAATCAGTGCGTTTACTAGATGGAGCTATATTAGAAAGATCCACAGACCTGAAAATCTACAGAACTGCAGCGCAGCCATGGCGCAGCGGAATAAGTAATAGTACTCATAACGTAGTTGCAAAACGCATAATCACTTCCTTGCCTAGTTTCAAATCCAGTCTCTCGCTAAAATTTTTTTCTTTATTTAAACAGTTTATTAATTATTTAAGAAGAAAAAAATTTGTATTTACATAATACTTTCATTGAAAGTGGTAAAAAGATAGCATAAATCTTAAATGTAAAGTTTTCCCATAAGTAAGAATTTTCAATAAATTATATTTCCTTGTGAAGTAAGTACTCAGGTAAAATCCAATTAAAGTCCAGTATTATCATTTAATTACAATTCCCAATAATTGAATCGGCCGTAAAACGGAGTATCAACAATAATAAAATGAGCAATGAATTTCGAGACTATTGTTTTCTGGGTACCACAAACAACCTGAGTAAACATAGGGGGTGTTACGCAAATATTCTTAAAATGACCCCCCCGAGGGGGTATTTTTGGAGGTTCGGGGGTTTTTCACTGTCCACCAACCCCCGAGGTCACCTAACGGACTGGGGCGTCGGAAACAATTAACAAGGTGTCGAATTAAATACGAATTAGTGTTTGTAACGTTAAAGGAAAATACTCTTTTCTATTGTGAAAGTATTGTACAAAGGATTTTGGGTTTGCTATGTTTGTCCCTTTGTTTTGCGATTTACAATATGTTACTTTATTAATGTAGAGAAATTGTAAATTGCTGTCAATTAAAAAATGTGCGCCTTTTAAGGAGAATTGTAATTTATATCAAATCAAACAGCTTAATTAATTAATTAATAATATTATTAATTTCTTAATTCATATGAAATTATAGCAGTTTCAGCTTCAACATAAATTATTTGAATTACCGGTGATGAAGAAAGATTCTTTAGTGCGCCTAAAACTCGTAAGACGGCCTGTCAGGTAAACAATCTAGTTAGATCCGCAGAAAGTCGGTGGATTCGAGCGGCTGAGGACCGGGTTGAACGGACATTTTTCAGCTGAAGTGACGACACCGACGAATAAATTACTGTCACGCTTTCATAATCGATTCTTCCACGATTGCAGTGGACCAATCATTATATCAGCCGCTAAACGTCACATAAAGGCTTCTCCTTAGATTCCTTACGCAGACACAGATCTAAGCCGCTTGTATTCAGTTATTTCTAGGTGGCCATCTTACCCTGCGTTTTCCAGATTACGATATCCACTCCCTATCTCACCGTTCATCGGTTTTACAAGCTGTCGCCTGCTTCACTTCAGTAACACTTCACCACTTTAGCTTACTAATCTTAATGAGTCGTTGACCCTAGTTCTTCTCCGAAATTCTTTATTTCAGATCCTATGTAAAACGAGGAGCTGGGCAAAATTGCCTTTAAAAATTTGACCTACCCATATGGGAACTAACTAACTTAAGAAGGTAAATAAAAAAATAAAGGCTTTAGTTCCCATGCAGTTCGTTACTAGATTGACATAATACGAAACTATCGTCATTAAGACTGTCAGCTCTCTAATGCTATAATATTTCAAAGATTTATTAGCGTAGTAAGGTACATCGAACACAACACGTCATACTTACGAAACTAATATCAAACTTGGGTTCACATTACGTATTCAAGGGTTGGCTTCTCGTGAGTTACAAACAAACAAACATTATGACCAATGGACCCTGAATTAATTGCTGGGGTTTATTTACTTAGTTAACCGCTTCAGTTATCTTTCCAACCATACACTGTTTTATTTACCTGATTTTGTATTTACAATAAACCGACTACGTAAAACAATATTATGTTAGGTTGATCCAAAATCCTAATACTGTATAGTATTTCTGGGAATTTTTTGCTAGTATTATTTTTAGGCTAATGTTTATAATTAATCCAGTTAACTAAGTTGTTTCTTTTCACTAGCAACCTTTGGAACTAAATAGATATTGAAATTAAATTTACCGTTACAAATAGTGTAGAATAAACACCCGTTAACCTTTGACCGGGGCACGTGCGGTTTTTAACCCCAGTGTTTATGTTCTAACACTAACTTGTCCTGAATTTACCCCAGGTAACAACACCAAGACGTTCGAAAACTAGTGTCTACACCAATCATCGAGCAGTGCTCATAGTGTTCTGCTGTCACAACTGTCAAAGTTGTATGAAATGACAGTTCTAACACAGCTTATTGTTCAGATATTCTCAGATTAGCATTACTAAAACGTGGTGTTGAAGCACGAAGATTTTGAACGCAGCCCTGTCGCATTTATCTCTGTGACTGTGTATCTGTGCATGGTTTTTGTTCGTAAATACTCACTGAATAGACTTTATTCAAAAATTTCAAAAATAAACATATTATTTTAGAGAAAGGATAAGTAACAAACCAGGGAGGAAGAAAGGAAGTATGCCCTTAACACTCACCCATGTTGTGTGTTAATGTTGCCAGGTTTAGTATAGCAAATTCCGGAATAGAATATAGAATAAATCGGACACAATAATTAAAGAAGTTTTTTATTAATCAACGTTTTTTAATATTAAGTCTTAAAAACAATGATAGGGTGATACAATTCGCAGAACTACTCCAACATGTACTTGTAGCTGTTTGTTTTTTATTAAGTTTTTAATAATTGCCAGATTCAATGAAGAACGCGACACCTGGCAACGCTATGTAAGCATATGTCGCAGGCAAATTGTATAATTCGCGGTTTTAAAGTGCAACAAACTTTTCTGACCCGGTGGTCAAATGTCAAAACTACGTTCGCCATGTTGAAATGGTGTAAACTTACAACGACACTAGCGACTAAACACCCAAGGTTAGAAGATCAGAAAAGTTTGTTGTACTGTAACTTAGTCATAGTGGATCTTTAGACATCGGTAAGTGCTCATCAGAATTGTAAAACAAAAGTCACAAACATACGCAATAGGTACGACACATAAAAAGTTCGTTCCAAAATACTTACCCACTTACAATTAGGTCAATAAGACAAAAATCATAATATTTACATATCCCTGGACACTGACCCTAAGTACACCCAACCCAACAACCGCACCGTGTCGGTCAACCGCGCTTACTAATTATTTAAATACGTGTTAAATCTCGTAATAACCTGCGGTTAAAACAACCCTTCTATTATGTCTCTTTCTCACACATTCTTTCCAAATTGTTCTATCTCTTTTCGATTTGGTCAGTTTGCAGGTAAATTTTGGAAACGTTGAAATTAATAATACTTCAGCAATGCTTTACGTTTCAGATTCATTTTCTAGCACTTTATTTAGAACGTGTTTAGTGGTTATATTTTCTGTAACAGTCAAAGTCAAAATTTATTTATTCAAATTAGAATTTTACAATCACTTTTGAATCATTGAAGTTATGAAATACTATTTTTTGAACTCTCCCACCCTCCCCCCGGTTCACAATGTTGTTGATTTCTACCGAGAAGAATCCGGTAAGAAACTCGATAGTTACAATTAAAAAAAAAATATTAAAAACTACAAATACAATCAATGTTTTAAATGAAATCTTTAAGCCGTACAATTTTATATTATTTCTATTTTAATTTGGTTTACCTATGCATCCTGTAATTGAGCATCTTCAGTCCCATGGATTTTTATCATTTACATAGTCTGAAATATTGTAGTATGCTTTTTTACAAAAAAGTTGTTTGATATTAATATAGTACAAATTATTATATTGCTTTATTGCTTTTTATTCATTTTTCATACACTTATTATCTTAGTATGAATGAAATGATTGTTACACTAAGCACAAAGTAGAAATACGCATTACATAAGCATCAAACACATACAACACAGTATCATTTTCTAAATAAAAAAGTAACGAAGAATAAAAACCGTTCACTATTATTACTATCATTATGTGTATCCACTAATCAAGCATTTAAAGAAATGAAACGTCGATTTGAAACCTCTATTATATCGATTTCCATCGATTTATTGATCGATTGTCCTCAACAAAATGATCGTACCAAATTACTGGCCATTATTTCGAATTAGAACCGATAGAATTGGACCCCTATTATATCACTTATGTGTTTAAAGGAGGTGGATAGCGGCAATCATAACCGCAAACTTATAAAGTTAAAAAAATTATACAGAAAAAAACTTGAACAACTTTGGTTTATTATTAAAAAGCTTCTGTTTCTGTATTATTTAACAACTCTTATACCTATTTACTTAGATTTTGAAAACGAGTAAAACTTTGCTTAGTAGGTACAGTGTAAAGAAGTAAAAATCTAAAAATAAAATAAGAAAGCATCCCAATTTAACAAAAATAGATTCTGCAGCAAGAAAAACCTTTCCTTTTTGCCTGCAAATACCAATGCACATTTCTCTTATTAATTTATTAACTTTTTTAACTATTGCGCTTTGTACTTATTAATAGTTTTTAATTTTTAATTTTTGGCATTTGACTTCCAGGAATGCCTGTTCGTTTTAGTGGCTTGTGTTTATTTGAGTAGATATTTAAACACAGTTCAATTATTTTATAATACATTTATTTTAGTTGCTACTTAAACTAAGCACATTTTCATACATTCACAAACCACATTGTCAAAATCGGTTTGCAAACAACTATCTATATATTACTAATCTATATATGCCGACGAATTTTAAACATTCCACTTATTTAATCAGTCAAAAAATACTTTTATTGTTTTCTATTTACATGATAACAACCATAACAAATTCATTTGGAATATAATGATTATTACGGAGTCTTTTAACAAGATATGTTAGAAATGACTGTATTTTTGTTTAGCTCTCTCAAATATGTTACATATTACAATGCAATACAAAAGTAATGAGAGCTTAGGAAATAGCAATGCTGGGTGTAGATTCACCGAATATAGCTCAAATAGCAAATTGCAAAGTTACAATGAGCGGACCACATAGGTACACTTCACCATACCTGTTAACCGTTGGATAAAAAAAGGTTCTCGAGTGGGACTACGGATTGAAAGACACAGCGTAGAACAGCCCGCTTCCAGGTGGATAGACAACCTGGTTAGAGCCTTAGGAAGCAGATGGGTGCGGGCGGCTCAGGACCGGCCGTTATGCAGGCATATGGGGGAGACCTACAATCAGCAGTTGACGTCTTCCGGCTGAGACGACGACAACAAAAGTAATTAAAGGTATTCCTAAAGATCGTCTTACTCAAAGTAATTTATTGGCAGCGCTAGCGTTAAACCAACAACGCTGTTACTTCAGACTGCAATATAAACTCACCGCCTTTCCATTTAAAAGCAATGCATACCGTAACTAAGAAGATACAAGTGCAATTTACAAGGTTTATTTGTTGCAAATTACTAAATGGTCAAATAAGATAAATAATTGGCCATAAACTGAACGAAACAAGCCTTCAAACAATGTAAAGACATATCTGGGAGCACGGCAGTGCCCCCGCCAAGACGAGCCAACCGAAGCGCAAGGGCACTACCTACCTTTTCTCGAAGCGCTTCGTCGTTTTTTTTACACCCTCATAAATTTCTGGGATATGATGTCAATAGTGGGCTTATTAAACATAGAAAGTTTCAATGTTTTCAAAGTATAAGTGACTTTAGATTTTATTGATATCTACAAACCCCGATTTCGTCACTCACTCATTGATGTTCATCAAAATTCTTAGGGTACTTCTTTAAGTCCTATAAAGCTGAATTTTGGTATGTAAGCTAGTATAAGTACAGAAATAACAAAAAAAAATAAAAAATTAAACTTGGAACTTTACCCCCCAATCCCTAAAATTAGAGGATGGAAGTTTGTATGAGACTTTCGCAAATGTTGATGCAAGAGGTCTGAAAATACATATATACATATTTCAGGATTTTTAGTAAATCACCTCCCGCCCTTTCAATTAGGGGATGAAAATTTATACGGCTTATCCCATACAAACTTAAATTTATACAAGAGATGTAAAAAATATACAAGTTCACAAAATTTTTTTTACAAATTAAAGAAATACGTGTTTCAGGTTTTTCAAAGAATATCCCTTAACCTCTTCAGCGAATAAACTCTACACCTTAGTCAAAATATGTGGCTTGGCCGTTTCGTTACTACAAGAACTGTTGTTAAACAGAAAAGTAATGAAGAGTGAATTAATTTTTCACCTTACACTCATGTGACAGTAGCGACACGGCCAGCCACATATATTGACTAATGTGTAGAGTTTGTGAAATAAGGCCTTGTGAGTCCTCACCGGGATGCCATGGCGACGTCGTAGGAATGGACGTAAAGGAGATCGTACTTATTTAAGAAAAATACAAAGAGAAAAGAAGAAAAAAAGCAAACTATGAGTTCATCCTTTTATATCAGATAGCAGCCGAAGTGGTGTTTTTTTTAAAACTTTATAGAGATAATCATTCGATGCACCATGATCACGGACAATTTTGAATTTCCACGATACATCATTCGGTATAGGCACTCATTTTTTCAACGTTACACAAATGTACTAAAATATAAGCGAGCGTCCAAAATGGCGTTCGGTTGGCGACTGAGTGAGTGAGGTGCAGCTTATGCGCATACATTTTAGTGGTGACCTAGCCAGGCTGCCAGAGCCTCCATTCGCCACGTAGGGAGCCGTAAATCGTGGCTACGCTTCCAAATTAGCGACGTTGCCAAAGCGTCGCCAAGTGAGTGAGAGCCGATACATTTCTATATGAATTATTTGGATACGTAGCTGGCGACGTCACCATGGCATCCCGGTGAGGCAGAGCTCTTAGGGCATATAGATTTAGAAGCTTGGCTCTTCATAGGATCTGATAACTTTTGACAGTGCGAGCCATATGGTCTGTTCTTGGCAGCATTTTACATGAAAATGTTTTTGGTAGAATTTATTTTACTTCAAAATATTTCTTATTTATTTTGTAGCTTCATATGGATATCACTTTTATGTTTTTTCAGTTTCATTGATTGGACAATAGGTTTAATCAGAAATTTAGTTACAAATGCAACTTTATTTTCAATTTTATATCAACAACGATTACTATTGACAGGCTGTGTTCTATTATTATAGACATAAGTCTGTCTTAACACACGTCATTGCGTCCAATATTCAGGGGTCATATCCACGCTAAACTGCAGCTATCTAGTCGCTTTTTCCTGGTTGCATCTACTCTAGTATCTATTGATGCAACAATTCTAAACTTTTACGCAGGAAGGTTCAACAATCTAAAAGAGATCATTCAGGTTTCATACTAAATTGGGCCCAAACCACAAAAAATATTGCCACCTCTGTTTTTACTATGGCAACATATATCCTTAAAGTTGTTTCTTTTTCAGTTAAAAAAGTTTGTTTTCCATCTTTGAAAATTTAAGTAACGGCTAGCGAAAATTTAAATTGGCTTATTAGAGGTTACCTTGTAAGTAGTATGACCTTGAAGTATTACTGTAACACTAAATCTCTGTGCGTTGTCCATTATCTATTACTGAGATTTAAGGTCTTTCCTCTACAGTTCCTAACCTACCTATAATATTGCTTTGGCTTGGTGACAAAATATAAAATAAAATTTTAATAAACTATTTTTTCACAAAACACGATTTGATCATTATTTTTCACCAGCAAACAGTGTATTTTTTTTCTAATATATGGAAAATATGATTTTTAAGCTTAAACAACAATTAACATAATATTTTCAGGTCAGAGGTGTCATAACAAAAAAAAAAGATTGTGCCGACATGCTCCGGATACCAACAGCTGACACATTTTTTTCTGTTAGCCGGCATTTAAATTTTTGGGCCCAGTATGAATGATCTCCTTTAAAGATAAAGTGGTATATGACCGAAACTCAATTAAAATTTAAAGAAGCTTAAGAACATTTGCAAATCAAGCAAGGCTTGTGAAATAAAGAAAGAGACAATAAGATTATTCAGTAATCACAGACTGACTATAAAGAAAACGCAGCATTCGAGATAATTATTTATATTGTTCGACAAAACAACCTCAACATTGTAACATTCAATTTATCTCAACTAATTTTTAACGTTCCATTTTAAGAATCATCTTTTTAACTTAACAAGTTCATAAATGTCGAGCATGTTTCGTTGGATCAGCGAACAGTGGAAGGCATGGAGTATGCACTAATAAATAAAAAAAAAGTGTTTTATTAAAGTTTTGTTGTCGTCGTAAAATGGAAAATATCTATCGTAAATGTAGCCTCCTAGATTTTATAACTCGGTGGTTTTTAAGTGGAAACCTTGCTGGATGTAATAGTCGGTAAATCACTTGAAAGGAATAAATTATTAGGCGGAGTATAGGAGCCTCTAAAAATAAATACAAAGATGATGCATGTAATACAAAGTATTACTAGTAGGGGCAATAAAGAATATAAATTGCGATAAAAATAAAAGCAATCTAAGTAATGCTGTAGGTACTTAGATGCCTATTGTTTGTTTTTCTTTTTTTTTTTTACTATACGGTGTTGGACTCATAGCAGATAATTCATGAATTGTAAGTAAACTTTACGTGCCCTCGTCATCCTAACCCGTAATCGTTCACTACAGAATGCTGGTTTACCCCAATATTTTTTGTCTACGATCGTAATCTTGAGCGACCTGGGTCCAGTGGCTTCCTACATATTTAACAGCCGTCTTTTTCCTGGTAAAAGCCTGTCCCACGCGCTATGTCTTCCAATCCATAGTGACCACTCGAGAGCCTTTCTTCTAATTGCTTATCAGCTCGACAGGCGATGTAGCCTGTGCACTGCCACTTCAGCTTGCTTACTATTCTAGCTGTGGCTAATTCCTTGGCGAATTTAGTCATTACGGATTCCATCCAATTAGCGCTATAAAATTTATCCGCCATGTATCAATATTGATCAATTAAAATAAAACTTTAAACTGATTATTTATACGAAACGTCTCGATGGTATCAGAGTTGGAATCCGACAAATCTACAACCATACAAAATGAAAAAGCCCGAAAATGATACAAAAGCCGGCGAATTAAAACCAAATTACAGTCGACTGGCAAACGTGCCGTTTACAATAAACACATAATTGCATGCTCAGTATTATACCAATGGCATACGATTCGCTAAAATAACGGCTCGCAGGATTCAGAATAACTCGTTGTTGAAGTTGTCTCTTTAGTTCCAGCCTTGGAAGGTACAGGCTTGAATATCAATTTGCAACAACTTTGCACTTTTCATAAAAATTATGTAGTTTTAATATTGTCTTTACTACTTACTTCTATGTTTTTATAAAATCTATATCAGTTTTTAATTCAACTTGGAGTAATTGAGTTCCTAACAACACTTGGCTTTTTAAGTTGCAAGCAGTGTTCTATATTACATTGCTCTGTCGTGGTTGAAACATTTTTAAGACAAATGAGGCATTCTCTAACTGACCTCACTGTGATAATCCATTTTTAGTTTCACAGTCTGTCTTACTATTTTCTTTGTTCAATTATCCTAATTTTCATATTTACCGATATTTTATGTTATTATCAAGTCTGGGTCTTGTCAAACACAAACCGTCATAAATGTTGTCAAAGAATATAACAACAGACGGTACACAAGTCACGCGCCAACAATAATCAATAACAGTAATAGAGGATCGCCAACAAAACGACGACGGACTATAAATTGAGTCAACAGTACAGATGCTCGACGGTGTTACTATATACAAAAACAACAGTTGCTTAACTGTATCACACTTAAACTACTATTTTCAAAGCTTAACTCGGTTAAAAAAATAGCTACCGGAAATCACGAGTAGCAAATGATTTTTGTTTTCTGGTGTCTCGTGAATTTCTACATTTTTTTTAATGGCGCAGACCCTAACATTATTAAAATTGCCAACTAAAATGGCTTAGTTTCATTTTACTATTTTTTTAACTTTAAATATTCAAGTAGCTAGGAATATTCAATGAGAATAAAAAAAAATCTTGTTTTGCAAAATTTTCCTACAAAACGTATGAATTCCCCTATATTGGCAACACTGTCAGACTTATGTCTCCGCCATAAACTCTTTCATTTGGCTCGGACGATCTTATGAACAATAAAATGTGGAGGGCTGGAGATTTGGTCTGTAATAAAATATTTGCCCTAGCACACGCTAATCCGCGTCCCTTACTTAACTGACGCAATTTGAGAAGTTATGTGCTGACGGTATTATCTACGCACGAAGCTTTATAGAAGAGTAAAGACAAGATATAAATGTATATAATTGATCCGTATTTCTTATTTACTCATAAATTAAGAGGGTCTGAATAACTCTTAAACTTAGATAATGATAAATCTTAAAAAATTAAGCTTTCTGCAATAAGGCAGTACTAGCTGAGCTAAGACAATTAACTTTAGATACTTTGAAGGATATCCTCAATCTAGCTAAGTGCTGAGATTATCAACAGAGCTTAGTAAAACAGGAGACTGAAGACCCAAAAGGGAGATAAGAGCATGTTGTAGAACCTATGGCAAATGAGACAAAATGGAGACCATGTTTTGGAAACCATTTTAGAGAACTAATAACGTGACACTAAAACAGTGGACTAAAAAAGTATATAATGTCGTAAATTGAAAATAGTCTATGTCTGGTGACAGTCGGATACTGATCACACATGTCATAAAAATTGAGTTTCAATCAAGATACTAATGTTTCAAAATCGAATAAATAATCCAGACATTAATTTCAGCAATAAACTAGTGTTAAAAATCAATAAAAATTAAATTATCATAATACTGGAAACAACAGGAATAAATTCGCCCACATGAATTAATAACCATGCGACTAATAAAACATCATACATCCCATCGTAAAAATAAAATACGACTAAATGTACAATTCTTTAGATCGTAAACACGAAACTTACAAAATCTCATACTAAACCATTAATCAATATCCTGAGAAACCGGGAAATCTTTACGCGATTTCAGCCAATGAGATAGGAGTTTAACAGCAATCCCGGACAATTTCCACAAGCCAAATAAAAGTTCCCTTGGCGATCCGCGAAAGAGGGTCAGGCTTAATTACTCGTAAATTGACCGGGATACGGTTTTATCCGGGAAAAATAAATGTGTGAGGATTACGATGTGTCACACGCATTATTATATACTTTTTCTTTTAAGTAATTCTAAGAAAATCTAACGTAAGGAAAAAGCTATAAACAAAACTGAAGTAGATACCTAATTAAATTGATAATATTTCCTTATTAATTAGTATAGGAAATACGTTACGTACATTTGAACTTACAGCAGTGTTTCTTTTATGTTTCTTGTACATATTGAATTCAAGTCATTACAAAAATTTTCGGATACTAAAATGAAGCACTTAGAATATAAAGATTCTTACTGAAAATCAGTGTTGTGACCATTTGGTCACAGCGTAATGCTGAGTGAGAAACCTATTTGGTGCACAATTCACATTAGGTAAATAGTGTTAACATTTCGTTTTTTTTTCCTGTTATTTATAGGTTGTGTTGTCCAAATAAAAAAAAAGATACTGGACAGCGCATTTCCTAAGCAGTTGTTAAGTAAAAATGGTCGTTAAAAGTGTAAAAGACGAGGCGAATCTGCGGTCTGTTTCTGACGTTTTATTTTATAGAAGAGACTGGTAGTTGCAGCACATTAGCTTTGTCTCTTTCTAAAGTGTGACAAATTTTATGAGGCATTTGCGCAGTTCATAGGACAAATTACAGAACTTGAAGTCCATGGTTAACACTAAATTTTCTTGCTTTCTTTTTATAAACTGAACCAATTAAACTACCAATCGAATTGGAATTACATTGGACTGTCAATAACGCAGACTCAAATTATGGGTCATATACAGTTTAAGGAAAAAGAAAAAACTTCTTATTTAATCCAACACCGAATATCTGTATCGTTATGAGTCTCATCACTGTGATTCTGAAAATTATCTGTTTTCATACTTTTAGTCCCATTACTAAGCAGTTGGTTATTTTTAAAATATAATGATTACTAGTGGAATAAATATTTTACAGCACATGCGTCAAAGACTTTGAACCGCGGATGATGATCTAATTATAATATAAAATAATAACAATATTATATTTCAATTCGTATGATTTTGGTAATAAACATTAAAAAAACAAATCTTCACGTTTTACATTCTAATTTAGCTCAAATATGTACTCAACAATTGACATTTACAAATAAATATTGTAAACTACCAACGGTTACGGAACAACTGTGAAACGGAGAGCACTTACACTAAAAAGTAATTCATCCATAAACTTTAACAAAAGAATGTATCTATTGTAACACAGTAGCCGGTGTACATTCAGACATATCGAGGCATATTTTTATTAATAACATGTATTGCACAAAGGAGAGATTATCTCTCAGTGGTTTTTAGCAGCAGCTGCTGATGTTAAGTATTCTATTTGACTTAATCTTGGATTTGTTACTTTAAAATAAAATTTACTATTGATGTATCTTATATTAAAATTTTAAAAGATTTTTTTAAAGATTCGGGTGTCCAAAAGTCATTTAGATCTTTGCACATACCTATGACATAGTTTTTTTTTTCATAACCGTATTTTGTTTTAGTATAACTTTTGTTCGGTCATTAGAAATTTAGCTAGTCTATAGCTTGAACCCAGGTTGAATAAAAAATTTAGCACCTATAAATATACAAAATGCCGGATGTCTAATTTCTTTAAACACCGTTTACATTTTTGATGAACATGTTGAATTATTATAGCATAGTAATTACGTTCAACGGGCTCATAGATAAATAATTTTGCCAAAAATTAGACAACGCATATCGTCATCGTACATTTATTGTGTTTCCGTTAATGGGTCAGTTTCTTGAACTTTCTGGTTCTAATCTTCTTACATATAACAGTGATGGCGATAAAAACCATGTATCCATTGTTTTACGGACAAAACTTATTTAATACTTAGATTAAGTCATACTGAACAAGACTATACAGGTCGGTAACTGGCCTCAACGTGTTTCCAAAAATGTCTACAATTTCAACTGACTTATAATAGCAACCCCGTTCGTTTCTTCTTAAATCACTTTAATGGCTAATAGAATAACCATTTCCATTGTCGCCTATAACTCTAAAACTGAAAAAAGTTTCACATAAAAGGCCTTCTACAGAGCTTTGACATTTTTGACAGTTACTGCACATCTTCTCAGGTTCGTATTGGATTAGCTTCAAGTGTTTAAATGGGATACATCAAATTTTATTCGCCCTTAGAAATCCAATTAAGGGCTACATAACTGTTGGTCTCTGAGACCACGAGCAAAATCATGGATCACCGTTGTACGGCCAAACCTATTAAATTCTTAAATTAGGTCATATAATGCTAAATTCTAAGTCAAATATTATATCACAAATTCCCTACAACTCTTCTAAACTAATTTTCAACATACGATTAAATCTTTTATTGAATTATATTTAAGCTTGTACGACAAATTAAATTTATAACTTAAACAGCATTTCCTTGTATAAATTCTTGAAATAATAAGCTCTACTAATTGACTAATTAATATAACAGAGAGAACAACACAGTTCCGTATTTCCTAATTAAGAAACATTTTTATATAGGAAATAAAATTGCATGGTAAATTGTAATTAACAGGAACTTGTATCAACGGTTTAATTGATATTTTTGAATAATTATCAAATAAATGTTTGTCATCGATACACGACAGAAGTTACTTCGGTAAGATAAACGCTGGTTGCTAAACGAGTGATTAGTTCAAAACGAACTGACTTTCGGAACATTGCAACTTGTAATTTCGTTTGACTTGATCGATTGAATGAAATTCGATTGATTCGAAAATGCTTTCAGCTAAATAATACCGACTTGTTAAGTTTTTGAATATCAAATATATGTCTGCCTTATATACTGTCACACCCGGTCCTCCTTTTCTTTCCCCCCCTACCTTTCCTATTTTTGAAGCAGTAAAAATCTTGAGAATCCTAGTTGACTTACAATATGACTTATATTAGAATGTGACTTACATTTAACACGAAGTTAAAATTAGGGAACCCTATTTTTATATCGGTTTAAAATAATTCGGTTTTGAGATATAATCTACATTGCTCTGTTTTAGGGTTCCTTACCCTTTGGGTAAAAAACGGGACCCTATTACTAAGACTTCGTGTCCGTCCGGCCGGCCGTCTGTCACCAGGCTGCATCTCCTGAACCGGATAGTTGTTGAAACTTTCACAGATGATGTATTTATGTAGCTGCTATGACAACAAATACTAAACAACAGAATAAAGTAAATATTTAAGGGGGCTCCCATACAACTAACGTGATTTTTTTGCCGTTTTTATAGATAATGATACGGAACCCTTCGTGCGCGAGTCCGACTCGCATTTGGCCGATTTTTAATTCTTTATTACTTGAAAAATTAACTGCTTTTTAATTGTGTCTCTTAGAAAAGTATCGTTTGCGGCTATGGTTTAAGTGACCATACGATTTTTGCTTATCACACAGCTTCTTGAGCAACTGAACTTCCGAAAGCTACCATCAAAATCTACCCACAACAATTTTCCATCTCCTCATATTCCTTATTTTACATTTTATTATGTCTTCTATTAAAATGATTTATGTCAATATACAAGTTTCTTACTTGATGACTCTCATCTATCTTAAAAGTAAAAATCTATTCTATATGTCCGAATATCAAATTCATACAATCTTAAGCTAAGCACTTAAATGAAAACATTTCATAACTAAGCAACAAAGTTACGATCAAGTGCTAAAATTTAATAAAAACAAAGCTCTTTAACAATGTAAGGAATGTTGCCAGCTCCGAAACACAAATACATCGGTGTTTATAATTAAAAGAAATTCCTCCGCTATGCTTTCCTCGGGCAAAAAAATAAATGTACCAGCCATGATGACTTCAAGGTGTGAGTAATTCCATAAATTGGCAAAAACAGAACAAATTTATATGTAAACTGTTCTTTTACACACCAAGGGAATTACAGAAACTAATGTCTCTATGTAAATTATAGTTGTTAGTGTTCTTTATAATATAACAAGTTGAAATGTTTATTACAAAGAATATTGCTGTTAAATTATCGTTATTAATATACATTAACGACAGGTTGCTTTTAATTTTACATAATTACATTAATTAAAAGGTTTACTGAAATAGTTGCTTATAACAAAACTAGCCCATGCCCCGTAGTTAGCTATTTTAAGGTTGAAATTTTGAAAAAATCTGTTGCATAAAAAACCTACCGGCCACGATTCAAACTAGATCAATGGTGTTTGCGATTACATGTCAGTAACATAAGTCTGTTTTCTCTGTCATAAGTAAAAATAATGATAATGATATGTAATAAACTGTTAGCAATCACAGAACATTCGTACAAACTTAATGATAAATCATTGGAAAGTAAGCTTGGAGGTTCTATACACAGAAAGACAAAGTTAAAACATTTTTATTTAAGTAAACATTGTATTGTATTTAATTATTGAAATATATCTTGCATTTTTAGTAGTTTTTTTTTTAAGAAGATTTTCAAATTGTCGAAACTATTATGTAGGTATTTGCTTTGCCATCTGTTCGAAAGGCCAACTTCTACAAAGAGCCAGCCACAAAACAATTGTTATGCAATTATTATTTTTATTTATTTATTGATATCAATATTTAAAAATATAATTTGTTTCATGGCTTAAAAACTTTTACAAGAACTTACCTATATTTAAATACGAAAACAAAAAATTTAAGGTAGTTATTTCCCTTTATTTATTTCCCCATTTTAATCTAAGTTAATCGATCGAACTGTCGACATTCAATACAAACGTCATAGCAAGTTAATTGAATGTATGTGTAACTTTTATCGGTTGTAATAAGCAAGTCTTGCAACTGCTTGACTGCACGCGCAGGTGGACATTAAAGTAAATTATAATTTGTGTACCACTTCTAAATCGATTGTTGAGAAAGGGTTCATAAATTTTGCAGATAGTCTGTCTTTTTTACTAGATATTTTATATACTTAGAGTAAGTAAGTAATAGATAAAAACTATTAAGTTTTAAATAGCTAAAATTACGCTTACATTTTACCGTAGATGTCTACAACTTTGTTTCTTAAAGTCATTATTACTAGATATACTAACTTAGCATTGGTAAGGGCATGCTTGTTTCTCATTGAGATTTCAAGTTTAAAACTATAGATAACCCCTATAAAAAATATTCTTAAAAACCTGAGTAAGCGATGATTTGACTAATAAAAAATACCAACTAATCATAATATCTTACTTGACTTCATCCTAACTGCATGCATGACCATAACGTAGGTAGGTATAATAGCAAAAGTGTCGGACACTTTCTTTAGCCTAGTTCTCATTCGCAAGGGTCTGTAATTTAAAGTGCGATAAGGAACTTCGTTTCAGTAATACCTATTGAATTTCACCCAAAAAAGAACAGAAGTTTTTACCGATCTAGATGAAATTTGGCATGGAGATAGTTTAAGTCCCTAGAATAAAGGCCATTTGATATGAGTCGGTGTTTTTCTATAATTAGGGAGTGATCATTAAAATCCTACACCGATAACTGAATTAATGACGGGTGGAACCGCGGGAAAATTTGGCATGGAGATAGTTTGAGTCCCGGAGAAAGACATAGGCTACTTGAAAACTTAAAGTGGGAGTCTGTTTTTTTATATAGTTCAGGAGGTCATGATAACCGAATTTAAGACGGGTGGAACCGCGGGCAAAGGCTAGTTAGCAATAATTATCATTTTACAGAACCCTGACTAATTGCGTGGGCGACAATGATGCCTTTTGTGTAGCACGGTCGCTAATCAGGAAGAATTTCGTTCAATGACCGGTCACTATTTGTCTCTGTTGCACGCGCATAATTATTTGCCGTTGCGCTCGTTTATGACAGCGGTCATCGAATCTTTGCGAGTGGGACGGCAAATAATTATGCTCATGGAACAGAGACAAATAGTGACGGGTCATTGAACGAAATTCTTCTTGCTTGCGTCCGTGCTACAGCATTTTTCGCTAACAGGACATTATATAACGTTACACCTGACTTCTTTCCAAATTAATGGCGACAACTAACCATCAAAGACTTATTATACTTTGATTCACGCCAATTGTTTTACGATCGAATTATTCCCGCATGAGCTATTCCGGTATAGTTATTCAGTTGCAGCTTGTTATTTAGTACCTAGTTTTCTTTAACAGTTCCATTCGGAATAACGTTTTTTCTAACGTTCCGCGCTGCTTGGGCGTTTAATTATTGTTGCCACTAGTTGATTATTACGATTGCCTTGTAAGGCGCATCGCCAATTTGTTTAATTGCTCACAATTGCTAGCTGATGTTTTAACCATTGAAATATCGCAAAAGAAGAATCGAACGGCGAGAAATTCTATCGATTCCTAACGTTACTAGTAATTATTTATGCTTGTCTTAATTTCAACAAAGAGTTAATGTTTTTGCTAATTAAAAGTTACTCATTATAGGGTCTTGGTAACTACTATAAATTTTTACCTGCTTTTTTAATACTCTTGTTACAGTACCCGATAAGTTGATTAGGGAAATTATTGTGATTTTGGGGAGCGTGAGATTTCTACGGAAAATCCAAAAAATAAGAAAGATTTCTATATCAAGCTATAGTTGTTAGTACAGTCAAATTATATAAATTTGTAGGCTAAAAAAAACATTAGTTGGTAGAGTTTTGAATTTTGATGTACATATTCATTAAGACCTCCCGATGAACATACTAAAAGTTCCCATCGATAGCTGTTGCGCTCGCGCTGCCATCTTGGAAAAACCTACTCTACCTTTTTTAGTTTTTTGCTTATATCGGCGATTATTGCTGATACGGAAAAAAGTATTAAATATTCTATAAAAAAACTCTTACACATTATTATTGTATGTCAAGTATTTTATCTGTAATCCGGCGTGAAAGAGGATACATATTATTTTTTTTGCTGCCGATATACCGTTTTTTTTCTGTTTATTGCAAAATTGTTCAAATATTTTTCCGACGAAGAGGCAAACGCATTATGTGATATGATGTGTAAGGTTGGGTCGGAACGTGATTTGAGGCCAATTCGTGGGTAAAAGTACCACGAAATAGCCACGCCTGGCTATCAACACCGAAAAGCCATGACCAGCCATCAGCTCGTAAGTTTGCCTCACTTCCCATAAAGAGTTTGGCAACTTATTCCGATTTACATGACTTTGTATGTAAATGCCCCTTAATTATCTTCCCCTTCTCTCTCTAACTTTCTTTCTCATCATCTCTGACGGTCTTTCTATATATAGGTAGTGTCATGGAATAAGATTTTGAAGATATATATGAACATTTTAGGAGTAAACAGAAACAAAAATGTATATCGATAGTAAACATATAAAAAAAATTTTTTTCAATGTCGGATTACATCTAAAGTATTAAATATACATAAATAATATATCTTACCTTTTTTATTTTTTATTTTCCAATTTGATTGGACTATTTAGCTTTATTTCTTTCACGTAAAATTTAGTTATAGTTATTAATGCAGAAACTTCTCCTCCTTCTTCTTCTTCTTCTTCTGAGTCTGTTCAACAATCCCTGTGCCTAATTTCATCTAAGTTGAATACTTTTTTACAACGATACGCGATAACAAACGAGCTGTCTCCGCCCTTAACATAAACAGACAAATCCTTACTTAATTTCAGTCACAGAATTCAATCAGAATGTAAAGCTTTACACCCCTGGGAGTAACGTTATAATGCCTTACATTATCCAAGGTTTATAACCACCGAATAGAAGCGACAGAACGAAACCTTTCATTATTATCAACACATAATTTTGTGGAAGTTTATGAAATTTCAGGGTTGTCAAACGGAAATAAATTACGCAGCAATTGTAATTAAATGTATCATATTGTAATCGTTGATTTCTGATTAGTGTTTTTTTACGAAACAAGTTTACAATGTTGTAGTAGTAATTGTACATGACGATGTTGAACAACCTAATTTCGAGCGAATACTCGGGTTTTCTCTTCAATTACAACGAAGGAAAATCACGTGGCTTCGTTTGTCTAACATTAAAAACCGGGTACCTATAGATTTACATATACATACAGTCACTGATTACATTTTAATTTTCTGGTTCATTCGCATTTCACAGCATCAATGATTGTAGCAATCCAACAATTTTTAATGAGCTTTAAATTGTTTTTTTCAGAGTATATGTCTTTTTTATCTTTACATGCTAAAGCTGGTTAAGGAATATTGCTTCTCTTGAGGCATATATTTTTATGTGATACTTAGTTCTTCCTTTTATGTTTTGGTAAAATTTTAATGTTGTCTTATGTACATTAACTGGTAATAAATATGTGAATTCCACATTTTCTATAGTTTAAATCTTATCACCATTTCTTCAACAAACTGCTTCGAAAAACGACTTAATGTTAGCTTCGCATTACAAAGATCAATTTCAAGATTTGCAGAAAGGTCAAAGATCACACAAATCGCATTCAGTATTGATTGTACAAAAACAGAATGAACATCGATTTTGATTTACCATCTAAGATAAACATCAGTAACCCTTTCATCTGACACGTGGGCCGACACGTCCCTTTCACGCATTTCATATTCCTATTTCCATTCTGTTCAACCTTCGTAGGAGGATTATATTCTGCGATGTTTTCGTATCCTATTATTTCACGGGGTGAAAATGGGCCACCCGCCTCCTTACTTACTCACTCACTCAAACGGTGACACCCCTAGCGCTCATGTGTGACGTATAGTGATTAGGCAAATTTATGATTGTGTGCGTATTTCACCTTTCCGATTATGTTTGCTTGTGTGCGTTCCATCAACTGTAAACCACTGTCAACGACTCGTCAAAATAATATTGGCTTAACTTGGAGCCCGGAACGAAGAAACTTGATACACGCACGAATTTAATTATAGACTAAAAATCGTCAAGCCCATGGATAAAAATAATTAAATTATCAAACGTAACCTACGTGAAGCAAAAAAAGAAAATACCCTTATGTCATTTATGATAATAATACCTATGGAATAAATATTAATAAGGTTCAATTAGTATTTTTAGGTCGATGGTTGAGTTGAGATTTGCCTGAAAATTTCAAAAGTTCTGTAACACATGACTAACAGTGTTTTTATTGATTGTAGTGTTTTTTTTAATTCTGCAAACTTTTATGATTATTTAAAAAATATATTTCATTTACGTAATATAATAGCTGAACTTGCAAACATTGTTTCTCCGTAACCAACACTTGAATATTTGCCTAAATTACGTACCTACCTTGAAACAATCTTTCAAGATTATTTAAAAAGATTGGAACTAATACTTTAGTAGTACGAAAAAACGCGGACAGACATACGGTTGTGACAGAGGCCTTTCTTTTATACTATTTGTTGATAACTTATAAGCATTTATATTTAACAAAATAAAATTCTGTAAAAACTCTATATACCAAAAAATAACAAACAAACTTCAGAGTTAAAAAGTTGATCCACCTCATATTTAAAAAAATCCAACTGGTCTAAATCAGCCAAACATGAAACTTACAAATCTTTTGCCACCTCCATAAGAAGGCTAATCCATCTTCGCACTAATTGTAAAATAATTAATATTGAGCATAGACACGCTTTATGAAACAACGAGGATTGTTGTTCGTTCTAATTAATGAAATTCCTTAAAAAATATCTTAGTTGTTGAATGAATCAAACATTAATATCTGTAATTAACCAATAATAGCAGTATGGTATACCATAGCGTTTAAATTACAGTAAATTTTATTACAAATATATAAGCCAAATGCGTCATTAAACTATTGTGAATACTTGAATATAAGAAACAAAACAAAATGGTAATTTAAAACAATACAACGACTTTTTCCCTCATATGAAAGTGATTCGAATTGCAAATTTAGGGAAAAAACCAAACGAACTTCACTCAAAGTCGAATGCGGCAGTGCGCGATAAGCAAGCGCCGCTTATGCAAGATCACGAATGTAATTGCTCCCTTGTCTGGCACGACACTTCCAGCTCGATAGAGAAAGAAAATATACAAAGCAACAAGGTGTAAAAGAGAAGATAGATACAAAATAAACAAAGCCGTAAGCGACAAAAATGATTGATTGCTAGCCGTCTTGCGCTGAGCTCTATTTAATCACTTTATTCCCTTTTCTCCGTTTGTGTTGGGATAATTTTGTATTTGTGTAATTTGTATACGAAATGAGAAGGCATACTTCCATAGGAGGCTGGGGACTCATATCCGGTGTTTATTCGGAGCTTACGGAATTTTGATACAAATGTTATCATATTTCATGACATGATATCCTTTGTCACAAAATCTGGATAACGGTAAAGGCTTTAAAAATAATGTTTGTTAACATTTTCTTATTAGCAGTTACTGATTTTAGGGTATGCAATAACTACAGTATTTAAAACATTGAGAAAACACAAACTTAAAGATAATTTTATAACTTTATTACAATATGGTACCTATTTTTATTATTTTGGAGAATCAAGGCCTATTAGATTTTCGCTGACGCACAAATATCTTTTAAGGCAGTTTTACACCAAACAATTGCCATTTATGAAATAAAATATAAACCCTGAGACAAAATTTACTTATCACCAAAAAGGTTGTCAGTCAAATATCTTACGAAGATCAACGGTTACTGCCATGCAATTAATACTAAAGAGGAATTATATGAAATAATTTCATTTCAGACGTAATAAGAAAAGTGTTAGCTGGCCAAAGACATTTTTATCTTGCCTTACCTACCCTACCTCTTAACTTTGAAATAATCGCCTGCTCGTTTGTCATTTTGTGTCATACAAAAAATATTTTTAAGTAAATATTGAAAAACTTACCACTCATATGACCGTTCTCGTAGGGTGAGTAGTCTCCGTTCTCAAGGCGATGTTTCTTGAAATGGTGACCAGGGAACTGGGTGGCAGCAAGTGAGAGACCAACTCCGGAGGCTCGCTTCGGAGGTCGGCCCGGCCTGGAACTGTGGACATAGTAGCACGTTACTGCCGTTTATGACATTACACTTATACTAAAGAAAGATAACTTACAATCTAAAAAGACTAGCTAACTTATCAATTACTTATACAGTGAGAAGATCAAAAGACGTAGCGTAGAGCCATATGAACAGTAGAAGACGTCTTTCATTTAGCTGAGACAACTGTACAGTAGTAGATTATTCTTAATATAAACTAAAATAACATTTTTGACCAATCCTTTGGACAGATATCTTTTTCAAATAAAAGGTTAAATTGATCAGTTTGTTTTAAAATACAAATCCTGCCCTAAGTTTAGTGGATAACGTCGAAAGGTACCGTTCTCTAAATGTTATTAGTGACATCCACCAAAAAGCTTATGTATTAAGGTCATAATAATTTTTCAGAAGCAACTTAAGCCCAGCAGTGGAAAAATACTAAGCGGAAACCCTTGGCAAATCCTCACCTTAATACCATTGTGTCACTAATATGCAATTTTGTTTCTGGACTAAAACGAACGTACCTACTCATATTTGAAGCACATTTCCGTCTGTTTTTTATTTATTAAAATAGTTAATTCTGTTATTTATTAGCATGAAAAGTCTAATAATGACAACATTAAACATTAACATTCATATCGAAGATAACAGAAGCTAAACATGTTTTATTGTCACGCTTTCTTGAACATAACAAAGGTCTTTGGAAGCAACAATATTTTGCAACAAACTGAGACAATTATTAATTAAATTCAATTAAATTCTACCACCTAAATCTTGTACAGCAGTTTCTTAGTCAGCACTTATACTATAAATCAAGTTCTCGCGTGAGGGTCGTCGCAAATTTATTTTTATTTATTTCACTCCCCTAAGATTTAATACCAGAAAACGTCGGCCACAGTTTCCACAATTTCACGCTTATTGTTTTCCCATCCGTGATTTATGGTCACGTAATAGACAACAGTATATTCTTGCCCGCAATATAGTTTGTCACCTAAATCTTTGCCCGTAAGCCTATTGCCTGGCCTAAAATTCGATTATATAGTTCTTGTAGATAAACCAAACATTTCAACTGAAACTATGTACTAGTCACTAAAAACGTTGCCCTTAAAGTAAACGCAATCCGTATTTCAAATTCCGTATGAGATTCTTATAAACAGTGTTGCGTTAATTAATTCTTAAGTCATTGATATTAATTTCATAAATTTTTATTTTACATCTTGAGCTAAAAGATAAATCCTGAGAAAAATTTCCGTATACACAAGACTTTATAAGTCACTAGGAGAGTTGTATGTGACGCTCGTTACGAGCGGATTTCCATATCAAAGATGTAATTGGGATTTTCATCAATCAGACTTGTGCCTCGATAGCTCAGTGGTAGAGCACTTACACGGAATGTAAGGGTCGCAGGTTCAAGTCCTGGCTCGAGGTCAATCTTTTGACTGCATCTTTGATATGTATGTATTTATTTATATTGATGATATTATAGCCATGGATATGGCATGTATAATATATTTTCTTCTAAGGCTCTAACCTTCAGGGAGTCATAAACGAAGAGAGATTATTTCTATGTATGTATATTTATATTGTCAATGAAGATTTTGTGTGTTTATAAGATTGATGTATTAGGACTTTATAAGTCACTAGGAGAGTTGTACGTATACACAAGAAGAGGTAGGTATACAGATATATGAAATACCAAGCTAGATATAGTAACTATTCAATTTCTCCTCATAGTTGATGCAGTTAATATCTCTGCATTGTCCAGACGTTGAATTTTGTAACCAATATTTTTGCAACATCGAGAATTACTATATAGACTTATCGAAACAGTTCGTTTACTGCGACAGACAGCGGTTACGAAATTATCGACTAAATGACAAATGATTTGAAGCAACTAATGATATCTTTTTTATGCATATAAAGAGCAATCTAGATCAGTTATATTTTAAATGCAACTTATTGCAAAAGACTTATTGAGCGATTTTTTATCTGTTCCAGTTAAAATATACAATTTTAATTTACAGAATAATTTGTTTTGGATTTGTAAACTTTGAATGCAGGGGCAAACCCTGAAATTACTAAACAGAGTAAAATATGCTAGAAGTAGTAGTAAGAGTAAACTAACTTGTGGCGCAGGAAAAGTTGTATAGCCTGAAAAGGATATAGAATACTATTACGCCCGATCGTTAGTTCCCACGGAAACCGGTTTTACTTTGGGTGAAGTTTTCGCCAGATTTGTACCAATTCCTCATGCAAAAACAACAAAAGTAAGAAAATGTGAGAGATTATAAGTACTTCTTTAGCAATGAGTACTTATTCAGTACCTAGGTGCAGTTTATACATATGTTTATTACAACAATAACTTCAAACTTTATTTCCATATCAGCTACCATGATTCAAGTCCTATATTTTACTGATTGCCAGTTATCGAAGCAATAAAAACCGTAGGCTTTTCAGTTGATCTATTAGTGGATTTCTAAGTAATAACACTCCTTCGATTCCCGTGAGTTGGAATCGTAAATTATAAGACGAAATCCGTATCAGTTAATCCGCACTACACTGCTGCTAGGTAGCATTAGTACCGGCAGACAAGTTTGGCAATTATTGGGGGAACGATGCTGTTATCATAGTATCGGCTTACGTAGAAACTGACTCTCGCCTATTTATTTTTATGTCAGCAACCGTCATTATGAGACACTCCATTAGCTTGGATTGCGGTTAGTTCGTTTTCGGTTACGCTTTAGGGTGCGATTGTGTTGTGTTGTGTACTTCATTTTTTTGTTCATTACTAGGTTTTGATTAGGAATTTTATGGGATTTTGACCAACTGATAATCTTCGCCTAAACAATTGACGGTAACATATAAGAATTCACCTATAGTATGAATATAAACGTATATGATAGTTTTACCAATTAAGTTTCCTTTTATAATACAAATGGGGGGCGAACAATACAGATCGCGCGCTTTCTTACTCCTACGGTAATCGTTTTTAGTTCCATTATGGGTACCAGTACCGCGCGTAGTGCGTAGGAATTAGTAACACAACACATACGCGTGCGGCTATAAAAATAACAATTGATATGAAAACGATCGCAATTAGAGTTAGACAATCGCCAGGCAGTGGGTGAAAGCACCGATAATATTATGTCAGTGAGTGTTATATGAAGCAGCACAGTTTTTAGGAAATAGCACTACGTGGTAGGAGTGGGTGTAGGGAGGGAAATTGATACGCTTCTTTTGTATAGAAATATTTTACTATTCTATTTGTATACTATGGCTTTATGATCACCAAGCAAATTTATAAAAAAACACGTTAACATGTTTATTTTGTGACCTTTGGTGTGACTGCTTCGAATAAATTTATTCGGTTGCCATGTCACAATGGTAATTTGTGCCATTTATTTTTCAAAGACGATTCTAGGAAAAACCTGACAAGAGTTTAGACGTGACCTTTATTCGATAATCACCATTTAATTACTAATTGTACTTAAAAATATTAAAAGAATTAGATTTGCGTGTATATTCGTTTATTATGAACATACATTTCTTTTCTATTTCTATAAGATCACAGAATAAGTAATAGTACTTACTTATCACTTAAGTGAGTTCTATTATTTTTTTTTTAATCTGGTTCCGCTTGGACAGCGTACCTACAATTCCGACGCGGTCTGTATCTTGCCTATATTTTTTCTAAAAGTAGTTTATTTCTGTTTTCTCCAAGTGAATTGTGCAACCTAGCTTTATCTATACAATTACAGGTCAATTGTATTCTAAACATTTACTTTACAGTGCTAAATCAAGATTAAACTTGTTATAAGTGTGTTTTACGTAAAATCACAATAAAATTTTATTTTGCATAATATCTATATATCTATTTTCATCAGCAAACTTCACCAACTATTTTTAAAGATGATGCCCTTTTATATTTGTTGTTAACAAACGTGTACACTCAGAAGCATAAAAACCAAACAAAACCGCGAACGCGACGAAATCGAATATTGAAAGTGTCGAGGGACAGAGATAAGGCAAGCACGTGCCGCTCCCTTGCCGGCACTTAGGCTATACCCGCAATCTGAATACCGCAAAGCTCACTTCGATAAACTGCCATTAAAAAGCGTTCGATTTATTACTGAACGATTTCCGAACGATTTATATTGGTCCGCGAAGTTCACAGAATATCGAGACAGACGGTTCAGGCGAAGTCGTGTTAACTATTCCTACTGTTTATATTATTAATAATTACCTAACTAACATTGTAAGTCTTTGCCTGTGTGTCCGTTTTATTTTTGCGCAAATGTTGCAAAAAATGTCCGATACTAATCGCATAGAAATAAAACGTATTGATTTGTATGAAATAGTAAAATAAAAATCAAAAAGAAACCTAGAGTTGTTACACTTATCAAAAAGTAGACACTTACTCGTTTTGACTCATGCCCCCTTTTAAACAATTTATGTATAAAGTTTTGTGAAATAACTAAAAATGATTTTGTACTGCAAAACACATTATTTATTCCAACGCAACCCCAGTGAAACTAACACCACAAATAGTTTTGCTTTTGTTATATTTGCTTGGCAATATTCATCACTCACAGCTATGTCACTGATCAAATATCATCCACAAAAGTAGTCCCCAGATATTTCTGACGGATATATCGGACTGATAGATTTATCGACAAATATACTAAGCAAATCCTGATCGATGATAACTTCTACACAATCTACTTTTATTTTATACTAATAATGCATATGACAAAAAAACACTATCTATAGTTTAGCAGAGGAGTTAATAACTATGCGTCTGAGATACGATGTTAAAAATCGATTATTTAAATAAAAATAATCTATACGAACCGAAACACACGTGAAGCTATTAAAAATATAAACAGATTCGACGTTACTGTCTGACTATGAATAGACTCAGGAGTCTTTGTTATTATATTTACTATTCTCATCTCTTAGTGGACGTGTTCACACTCACTCCCAATTACTGACACTAAATCATAACGTCCACGTGGCGTAAACATCCTTTCTTTACAAGCAGGGATTTTTAAAAAAGGGTAAAGACCAAAAACGGCTCGCTGACAGCCTATTGTAAGCTAATAGTCATAATCTTTGTACATGTTTTTTCTTTTGTTTTTGGTTTACGATCGTCAATTTATTTACCTGATACGGTACTACAAGCAGTATGGGAATGTTTACAAATTAAATTGAACTCTTTTAACCGTTACTTCATCCAAGAATATCTTTCAGTTAAAGCTATGAATTTGAATTTGTGATATACCTACTGAGATATTTAAACTTCGAATACGTAGCCATTGCGTAATTTGTTTGTATGCCCTTATTTTAAAAACCTTAATTCAATGTTGTTTATGTATCCTTAAATGAATACTAGCCCGTTCCCGCATTTCTACTAAAAATAATATTGGAATAAATGGGATTGAGATTACCTGTTGGACATTTCATCATACGAACTATGTCTACGAATGAAAAAAGTAAATGTTAATTGGTTTCAGATTCAATCATTTACTTTACTTTAAATATTTTAAATTACATGAAATAGAGTGTTTTAAAATATTTTTAAAACCAACTTCTTTGTTTGAATCCATAAATTATTAAAATTAAAATTTATGAATGAACTTAAATTTCAATTACTTCTAATAAACTGTAATCTGCATACTTTATTTGCATGCTTATTATTAGTTAGCCAAATTTGATCGCGACGCACCACGGCACCTATTTAATCGAATCGGAATGTTTTAATCGCGGAAGTAATGCCAGCCTTCGGATATTCTTCTAAATAATAGTTCTTTACATTGTGTTTTGTATTTATATAGTTTTTATATAATGACGAAATGTCTTATGTAAACTCAAAATGTCCTAAATGTAGATTTCGACTCTACAACCACTGAACTGATTCTAGAAATGTTGTACTGTAGGCCTACCGTAACCGTTTATAATACTCTAAGGTATTAGAACGGCACCTCTGGTGGATGCGTCATTATCATCCTTTACTTTATAACGAATGTTTTATATCCTTTTCAAAAGTTCCTTGCCCCTCGGAAGGACTATGTCTGTACAGCACAATAACAACGAAGCTTTGTCTTAAAAATGGCCCACGAATCGGTAGACAAGATAAAACAAACATTTGTAATCTTATCTATAGTAAACTAAAGCGCAGTAGCAGTTTGTCTTGGGTTCAGTACAAACATGATAAATTATCGTAAAAAAACGCTACTGTTTCAAGATATTTCCTGTCTTTTAACATGGAATCTAGAAAAGAAAATATAAATTAATTTTAGTTTAACTATGATATTGATTCAGTGGTCAGGCAAACAGCATTAAAATGTTACCATAAAGCTACGTTTAAAAAAATTGCTGTAATGAAAACCAAGAATGAATTGTATCATTAAGAATAACATTCTAATAAAACTGAAAAGAAAATGGCAAAAATTAGAGGGCACGATGACAGTAACAATAAAAAGTTAAAGCAAAACCGCCCTTTAATCGTGTCGTAAAAGTAAAAATTAAAAAAGAAACTGAGGGGTGGAAAACTTTGGCAAACATAATTTCTTGTTTTACAATTATTACATACACAGTTGAAGCAAGATGCTCTCGTAATATTACCGGTCCCAAGGGCAGTGACCGTACTGTTCTTTTCTAAAATTATATGGTTAAAATTATTTGAGAAGCTTCAAACAAAAGGCAGATAACTTATCTATAATGCAGATGTCGTGTAACTTCTTTAGAGGCAAAAATACCAAATAAAAATATAGATCTTAACTAGCAATTTAAATCTAAATATAATGTGATATAAATCTAAGATCAAACATATACAGTCGTGGGCATATACTTCTGTAGTTTTTGCTACATTTCTTGTACCACTGATGAATTATGACATTTAATTTGCCATTGCTTTACTTAATACTACATGTATGTTTATTTAAAGTAGGTTTACATAAAGTTATACTAGATCTCTTTTTCCGTTTGTAAATATAATAAATCTTGCCGGTGCTTCACCCGCATACAATTTGTGACACCTCAGAACTGCCCAACTTTAACAAACTGACAAAAATGAAGATACATCTTCCGGTTAGTAATTCACTAAAGTTGATATTTTGTCTTAAATGCAGTAACAGACCAACAAAAACAGTTGATATTTTTTTGCTCTAGTGATTTCATTTAAAACTCAATTAGTATTTAATTTATTTTATGTCCATACGTTTGTCTCTTTTTTTTTTGAATTTACATTGATATATTAATCTGTACCAATCTAAAAATCGCGTTCGGCTCAACACAGTACAACCACTAAGTAAAGTACTAATGTAGCAAGTCACCCCAGCAGTTAGGTAGCAGCTACGTTTCAATTTCTCCGGGGCATTTTATTTACAAAACTAATTACGTTTGTCTGATGGAGTATTAACCAGCTCCCGGTGCTTCTCTTGATTTGCTGACAGTTAATAAAGACGTACCGAACGTATTATCGCCTATTCCATCTGCGATTTGATGAATACATTTTTATTTTGATTGTTTCTCCAGCACTTCTTTTTTGTGTCCGACTGTATACACGTTGGATCTTTTGTTGTCGAAAAACTTTAAGCCATGTGCGTAGCAATAAATATTTCTGTTTGAGAGGATGTGTGTGTTGTATCTGTGTCTGCAATATTAAATTGTCAGATTCGCTTTTTCTTTACATTTTATTACACTTTGCACGAATACCATCGCAACGGCACGCCACGTAATCCCGATAATTGAAATGTCCAAAGACGAAATTTATGATTTCTAGGCCTAGTAATGCTTTATTACATCTCAATTTTTTTTGATATATGTATTATTATTGCTAAAATAATGATATTGATACGTCAGTATATACCTTGGAACTTTGACTCTGCCTAAAAAACTTTAACTTTCATAATTAGCTGTTGCTGTTATAAAAAAATAAACTACGTCATCATCACAGAACATTATAAGACTGGGGAATGTTCTGTGGCCATCGTCATCTTATGTTTATTGCTGATTGTATATTTTTTCTCTTACAATTATTTCCTAAGCATACGTTCCTGATCCGCTTTCACCTTGTGACTTCTGCTTAATCGTCGCTTCATAGTTACACTACGTTGCACATGCCTAAGCACCTCCTTCCTTTATCAGCCTAACGTACGTTACGTACTCCCTAACTACTTTGGGCCTAAGACCATAACGTGGACTTAGTGCGGATTGTGGACTTAAGATACGTCTTTTTTAGGGCGTATGTATGGAAGTTTCCTTGCGATGTTATATATGTACTTAACAAAATGACTTTTCTATATGTTCAAACTTCCGCGCTTCAGGTCACGAGGTGAAACCAAAACCCCTAGGCCGTAAGCTACTTAACGAAATAGTTACAGCGTACAAATTATTTAAAGTGTTCTTTTACAAAGAAAATTATCAGTTAAATCGAAATCTACTATCCTACTAGTATAATATGTGTCTGTGCAAATGTAAAGTCCTATAGTTTCGTGTAATTATTTTAGAAAACATAAAACATAAAAAGTTGTAAATAAATTCAAGGTAAGGTAACAAACTGTTAGGAACCTGAAACTCCCAAAAGACTTAACCAGTCACCACAACATATGTACGCATTTCCCTAAGCCATTACTTTTAATGTAACCATCTCGGAGTCAGCAACATTAGAATCTTAAATATTAATTGTAACAAGAGCAGCGACGTCCCAGCATCCCTTTCTTCGAATGCTGGGGCAACATAATCAGCCCCCAAGGGACAGACTCTTGTAATTAGCGGCTGTTCATTTCTTAATTTCAATATTTAATTACAAAGGAAACTCGATGACTGCTGCGAATGGAAAAGAGACGTCATCTTCAGAAAGACTTGGAGAACCGTTTTGTTTCTATTTGGTAAGTATTCCTCTTTTGATAATGGCTTCTGAGTTAATTTCTTTGTGTTCTTATATCAAAGGGCAAAGCAAAAGCACGGATTTTAGTATTTAATCTACGTTATTTTGTATTTAGTAGTAGTATTCTAATTCAATATTCCATAAATATAACAAAACACAATAATTTAAGTCTACCTGAAATTAGATAGATAAAGGTGGCTAGATAGCTATCCTTGTATAGGAACGTTTACGAAATGGACAAACGATCTATTTTTCTATTCCAATCAGTAAAAACATATGGCTCTAAAATCAAAGCCATGATGTAAAGTATACAAACTAAGAATCGTGTAAGTTATGGAAATAATTGTCACATTTAGTTTATGTTAGTTTGTATGCTAAGGAGTCTCGCTACATTCGATATATAATTAATTTATTAATTATTAATTAATTGATAAGTGATGATTTGAGATGGTTTTTAACAACCACTAATAAAACATTTAAAATCTATTTTAGTACTACATCACAGAACACTTTAAGTTTACCGTATTTAAAATAAGTCACTTTCAGTTGAGATTTATTACAAAAATCGGCCAAGTGCGAGTCGGACTCGCGGACGAAGGGTTCCGTACCATTATCTATAAAAATCGCAAAAAAAAAAAAATCACGTTTGTTGTATGGGAGCCCCCTTTAAATATTTGTTTTATTTTAAATTAATTAAATCAAGCAAAAACGAGAAAAAAATTACGTTAGTTGTATGGGAGACCCCTTAAATATTTATTTTATTCTGTTTTTTAGTATATGTTGTTATAGCGGCAACAGATATACATCTTCTGTAAAAATTTCAACTGTCTAACTATCACGGTTCATGAGATACAGCCTGGTGACAAACGGACGGACGGACGGACAGCGAAGTCTTAGTAATATGGTTCCATTTTTTACCCTTTGGGTACGGAACCCTAAAAACTAAAACGTACAAACGTATAAAAATATGGTCACTATTATGAATAAGTGAATATTGACTTTGTTACTTCATTCTAATCTTCTTTATATAACTTTATAAAAAATATCGGTTACAAAAACTACACGTCCTTTAGCTTTTCTGTAAGGCCAGACGAGACTTCAGCCTTAACTTTTATTAGCTGTAACCATGATTTCGTGAACGAGGACTAGGATTCCCATGGGAAATCTCAAACGGGATAAAAAGTAGCCGATATCACTGTTGATCCGTTGTTGCTAAGTTAAAGCTGGACAAACCAACAAACTAACCAACCAACAAATGTTTATTAATCTTTCGCATTTGTAATATTAGCATGATGATTCTAATTCACTTAATTGATGCAAACGAATACCAATAATATATCTACAGTATTATACACCTATATCTTTCCCTCAGACAAGATATCAAAGAGACTTTATCGTGTTCTCTAAAAAGCTATCTCAGTCTCTCTTTGTCATATTCCATTGTTGGACCGGTAATGGCTCCCGACATATTAGCGTTTTATTTCATTTCTCTTCAACCGTTATTAAATTCTCAAATTCCCTTATTACTTATAACTTACCTGTCTAGATATTTTATTAAATACGTCTGCCTTTTAAATATTATATGAGATTCATGTAGCATTCATATTATGTATAGTGGTAGGTATATTAGTGACAAAAGCCTTTTGTAATAATCAATAAAAATATAATCTACTGCATTGTATTGTAACGCGTAAACTTTTATGGCATTTGTGAAACGAAGAGAATATTAATTGGGAAAAAAACATATTATGGGATACACAAAATAAGAATTAAAAACATATATTCAAAATATTAAAATATAATATTTGGTTTAATTTAACGTTTATGTAAAGATTTCATTTAGGTAACCTTTAAGATATTAAAATTTTAGAACCTTTTACTAAAACGAATGTCTCCAATATTTAAAAAAAAATGTTTATAATGTTATGATAATTTGGATGTTTTGTCTAGTCTTGTCTACTACTGCTAGGCTAGTTTGCCTTCTTCTCATCCCTTCAGCTGCTGAAACGTCGACACTTATAGCAGGGCTGGTCTACAAGTTCTAAGTTGCACAGGACACGATGGAACAAACTGTGCTTGGAGTGTATTTAAGGGATGGAAGAGAAAAATCCTTTAGCCTCTTAGACTGATGACCTTTAAAGGGTTAGTGGTGTGGTGGGTTGAATGAGGTTGGCAAAAGACTGTGAGAAATGGCTTGCCATGGAAGAGGCCATGACTCGCCAAGTCCAGCATTGAATCACACTAAGCTGATATGGGTATGAATAACGTGTCAAAGAGAGGCTCGAATAAAATTTAAAGTAAGTCATTAGGACTTATAAATATGCAGTTATTCATTTTACTGCAATTATGTGTCTAAAATCCATGCAATATTATTTATTAGATAGGTACATACCTACTTTGTACTACATGTTTTTTTATTTTATGTAGTGAAGTTTATTATAAATAACGTTTCACACGTTCATTTGTATTTCGCTTCGTATTTTTGAATTGTTTGTGTAACAGTGGAGTTGCGTGCGTTTGGCAGGTTTTGTTCAAAATCGTTGACGGCCGATGTTTCGGACGTGGCAATTCATTGTATTGGTAAATTGTGTTGTTTTGTAAAATCTACAATTTCTGTTGGGGTGACCACAATGTCTAAATAAATTACACCCCTGCAGGGATAAATTTCAAAACGAAAATATCTATACCGCATTTTTCTTGCCATTAGAATTTGTGAACACATTAGACAGCAGTATATGAACATATGTTTTAATCACAGTTTACTTGAAACTATATTTAATTAATCAATAAATAAATCAGTGTAGCTCAGTGGGTAATGACCCGACTGCTGAGACGAAGGGCGTGGGTTCCACACAGGATAGTAACAAAAAAAAAACATAGTATTGAAATATTTTGAATTTGTGTTCGTTGTCTGGTATACATACATAGTACAAGCTATGCTTAGTAAGGGAACAATGGCGCTGTGTGTAATATCCAAAAATTATAAAAAAAGGCATATCGAAAACCTAAAAACACAAAAAGTTTTGTATCATAAGTATAACGATCTTTTCAATCGCAATTCACAAAAATGATTAGGAAAACGGAACCGCCGTTTTATGCTGGTCATTCTACAAATGGATACACTGGCGCCAAATTTTTTTTTATTTGAAAACAAATTAAAAATTTAGGATCTGTGTCGGATGCAATACAATTGTCCTGACCTTTTTAATATTTAATAGTTTTCTATTTTATATTGACACGCTTCATCTGAAATAATCAAAAACTTGTGCTACCGTTCCTGCCGTTGCTATTCTTTTTTTAAACGGTCTTTTGTGGGACCCAAAAAAGTATGAAGCTACCTGGCCAGTAACATTCTCCTCCTAGTTCCTAATTAATTTCTTTTAATCCTGGCAACACTGCCAAGTCATTTGAGCCATGTGCCCATCAGCGGCTTTTAAATGCATATAAAAAGTGCTCGTTTTTCGTCAACTGCCATTAAAAAGACACTTGAAAGATAAATATCGTACTATTTAAAAATATCTCGCATTATACGCTCTCATCATAATGTTATCCTGCTTTAGATAGTAATACATTAGTATACATATCTATTATTAGGTATTAGTAGGCATGCATTATTATACTCTTAATGTTTCGTGGCTTTGCCCGTGCGGAATTCAGTTATCGCCGTGGGATTTCTAGAGGAACTCCTTGATTAAACCGAATAAAAAGTTTTTTTATATTGAGGTATTTTGTAAGATTATTTTAAGTGATTAGGGTAAATGTGCCAGAAAATAGGTAGAACATAAAAGATTATTGCCTCAAGAATAATGGGTAGGACCTAATATAACCGCGGTTTCATGAATGGAATTTGCTATAGAATTGTATTTTTGGATAAAAAGTATTCCACGAAAAAATATATTACCATAGAAAATCTTGATCAAGACAAAAGTATCCCATATCTTTTTCCATGCACACAATGGATGCTGTGGTAGGTCACAATGTGATAGGGCCTGTGGTATTCCCTAGCTGTGGGAAAAATCCCGTGGGAACTCCCGATCGGAATGAGAGATACATTTTATCCTTCTCCGTCCCTTCAACTATATCAGTGTCAAAAATTTGGGATATTGGCAACGTGTGGTGCAGACTTTCGTATTTAATATAGGGAAAGTCCGGGCAAAGCGAATACCATAAACAAAGTGAAAAATCTGATTTATTGAATAGTTTAACTAGATGGTATTGTATTCTAAAAACAGCTCGTCAGAATAAGCGGCTGCCGATGTTATGACAGTTAGAATAAACAAGTAATATATCGTCTAAGTGCCAATTTTATTATTTAGAGATATAACAAAAAGCTTGATAAAATTAACAACATCAAAAATTTAATGAAATCATTATTTATTTTTACTTAAATTAATAAAACACACATCTTATAACTACAGAAAGTCGTAAAAATAAAAAAATAAAACTCAAGAAAGTACTACAAAATAAACATAAACTTTGACATTAGCTTCTTAATAAATCAAGGCAAAAATAACCATTCTGTTCTTGTTCTGTCCTATGCAGTTTAACTCCAAATGACTGCATGTTTTTTTTTTTATTGAAATGACATTGTGTTTAGTAGGTATCTTAAATATGGAAAAGCCGAACTCATTGCCATTCTTCCCGCATATGACTCATTCTAGAGGCACATGTAAGCTTTTCCATTGTCAGCAATATGAACACATAATTTATATCATGTTAGTTGCCTACTGTAGAACATTAGACTATGTTTCACATTTGACACGGGCATAGACCCTTTTAAGCAAGAGTTTGTTGGCACTTAGACCCTGCCACAACTTTATATGAGTGTGTGTAAAATTAAAAAAAAAAAACAGGCAGTTGGATCCATATGGATATGATTAGGCTTGGCTCTTAAATTGTATTTGTATACAAATATTGAGTTTTGATTTTTTGGCACTGAGACCCTTTAGACTAACAACTAAATTGATGTATGGAAAAAAACAAATTTTAGTGTTTTCTTACGAGTTTCAGTAAGTTGGTAATGTTTGTTTTTATAAGAGTGCTGTTATTTTACTGTTATATTGGTGACAAAATATTTACTAAGTTCATCAAACGTACATACCTTATACATTACAAAGTTATACCAAAAAGTGATTTGGGCAAAGAGAAAACGGAGGATATGGCACCTACTTTTGTGATAGGTGTGTGGTTAATCCTTAGTTCAAGTCGACTTGCTTTATTGAATTTTCTTTGATTGGATTGCGTATTCGCTTTACCCACTAAGGTCGGATTTTTTTTTAAATTCTAATTAAGTTTAAATGTTGCAATTGTTTTATTGTTTTATTTAATTTCAAACTTAGATTTAAAATATTATCATAATAAACCGGATTGTTTTTCGATTTTATTTAATTCCGCTTTGCCCGGACTAACTTTATTGTACCTGTTTGTGGTACGCGTAAGACAAAAATTTTTTTACAGTGTATTAGTTAATTTATACTATTATGTTCTGACGTTCAACATCATTTCATAACATCAATATGGTAAACTGTAGAAAGAAAACGACAGACATCGTCTAAACCGGGTAAATAGTAAACAGTATGTCTTTACGTCGGCTATTTTAATGTTTAGTTTCAATTTTGTATGTTCAATGAAAAATTTTAATAATCAAAACAAACACGCGAGAGATTTGAAACAGAATAGAGTCCCGGACGTGTGATAGTTCAGTGTCGAACGAAAATAAACGTTATGATTTGTGCTGCTTATTAGAAAAACATTGGCGTGGTCGACATGGAGGTAGGAAACTAATTGAGATATTAATTAATTCATGAGCATAGATAAATAAGTAGTAAAAAAATATGAAAAGACGCCTATTTTGTAAACAAGATTTAATTTAATATTTTTTATGAAAATCTTTATTTGTCTGTTTAGTCAGTCTGACTTCGAGATTATTTAGTGTTGTTAGTACTTAAGTTTAATTTTTGATATAAACTTAGCAGCAGCCCCTTATTTAACTCATTATATGTAACTATATCGATAACAAACATACACTATATAAATTTTGCAAATGGTATTCAAAAACACAAGAATATCGATGACAATAATCAGAAAGTGAATAATGCAGACGTAAAGACCAAACTTGACATTTTATTCTTAAGTGTAAAAACATTTATAGCAGAATATAAAATGACAAGTTGGGTTAAGCCATTTTAAAATAGTGAATAATACTTAGCACAGTTATAACTAAAAAATAAAAGTATGACGGTTTACAAAAGACACATCTCTGCTTAATTTCAACAGAATCTACCTAAAGCTAGCGAAATTATAAGACTGTGACATTCGGAAGGGCAAACGGACATGACGTTCCATTTTTGCCATTTGGCTACTAAACCCTAAAAACTCAATCGAATTCCAGAACGACAGTAAAGGTTAGTGCAACTGATATTCTGTAAAATACTTAGTCAAAAAGCTAAATCAAACGTGTCCTTCGAGTTTCTTACATGTTATATATTAAACAACGTTCTAATAATATATAGATTTAAAGTTTGCCTATGAATTTAGTTTGTCTGCAAAGTGTAATTATAAAAAATCATAATATAACAATTTTTTTTAAACGTACACCAAAGATATAAAAAGAAAAATTAACCTGGTATGCACGAATAGTTTCGAGGTAACGCAACTATTTTAAGTTTTCAACAGAAAACAGATTGATATTAGAAGATATATTCGAATTTTAAAATAGTGCAGAAAATTTAAATGTAAACAGAAGTTAATCATAAATCAATAACTAATAGTTACATTCTGACGGTACTCAAGTACATCTGAAAAATCTTTTGTTTGATCAGACTCAAACATCTGGATGTTGAACAGAAGTTCATAATAAAATACAAAGAAAAAATATGTTAAGTCCTTTTGTATCGACCGCTTCTGTCAGTTTCAATTTGGAGCAAAATATCTTGATACTTTAGAATATTTGTTTTAACGTTTTCAAAAAAGTTTTTTTTATTTCAATAAACAAACGATAAATTGCTGAATTAAATTTTGTAAATAGAAAATATCAGCTAAATTTATTTTGGTCCAGATTTTTGTTTCTTTTTCAGCAAAATTACTAAAATAACGTAACCTAGGCATAGTCAGGGCAGTCTTAAATACTTAAGACGTATCTTAATCTTAAAAATTATATAAATTATGGCTTTATTTATGTATTTATTTATTTATTTACACTTCTGAACACATTGGTGTACATGGCGGGCTTAATGCTATATAGCATTTTCTACCAGCCAACATAGGGCTAAACAGAGAAACTGTGGGCGGTGTAAATATTTAATTTAAATGTATTTAAAAAATAATAAAATAACATATACATAAACACATATAAAATATATTTAAGTATAATATAACATAATACTTTTAGATACATAAAAATAGAAAGATTAGCATATACAAATATAAATAATATATAGGTATATATATACATATATAAATATATACATAATCATATATGTCACATACCGAACATCTTAATTGTAGATGGTTGGAGAGTCAGTTTTCATCTGTAATCTGTTTAAGATAAAATTCTTTGACTTTAAGCTTAAACAAGTTTTTACTCTGGATCAAAATATAAATAATAATTTCATATTAGGCTGTTTTTCTCATTTTAGGTAATAGGTAATTGGGTCGTAACGCTACGAAAAGTATACAAAAATGTACTTTTTGGGTGCTGACGCGACGTTTATATGAGTATTGCACCTCGTCGTGTTAAGGACTGCCGGTAGTGTGCGGTGTCGAATTCTGGCTGCTCGCGCAGTTTTTCCACTATCCTCCCATTGTGTAAATATTCCCTACACACTACTGACACTACACTGACGGTGTCCATTGACTTTTGTGTTGAACATATCAGCATTGCATTGACCTATGATGACTGGATTCCACAGCTTAAAAAAATTACATGCATCTTCCCTATTGAATTTTTTACCGCACTTCTTTATTTCAATAGCTTCACGTCGAAGTCGACTGTTTTGACTGTAGTTTGTGTTTTTTGTAACGTCGGTACCCAAAAAAGTACGTTTTCGTGTACTCATCGTCGCGTTAAGACTTGATTATTTAATTTCTAAAATGAGTAAAAGACGCGAAAGTTTGAAATCAACGAAATCTATTTTGCAATAAGAACTAAAAGAACTATGTAGTTAACCCAATGAATACTGCGTTTTATAACGCATATCAAAACTTTCGGTAGGTTAGGTTTGATTGACAGTACTGATTATATAGACTAAAATACTAGCTAAGTTTCATTTTTAGAAAACGTCGTTTTATCCCTGTTTTCAGACAATGATAAACTAAAAATTATGACTTCCTGAAATCGATTGGCGAGTAGTAATAATATTAGTTTTACCGACACAGCAACACTAAAGCTACTTGACAATAGATGGCGTTATTAAAAAAACACGAGCAAAGCTTGGTCCCCAGGTACTGATTATAAGCACCTTGTACCATGAATATGAACTTTTAATTATTAAGAAACCTTTTTGACTTACCATATCCATTTAAGAATTAAAACAGCATGCATCAACTTGAGTAATTTTAATAGCTATTGTCTCAAAGTCGATCATAAAAATTACTCAGCTTTGCCTCATACAGTATAAAAATAGACCAAGTTCATAGCTATTTCTAGTGCATAAATATAAAAGCTACACGGCTGGCATTTTATCTTATCGTTCCATCTTTGCCAACCAATGGACAATATTAAATGAGGCACAGCGACAGAAAAAAAAACACTATAAAGGCAAGATAGTAATACGCTAATTGCATTTATTAATATTCAGCATAAAGAAATACAATTATGTATGTCCGCGTTCAGACATGAATTATGTTGTAGACGGAGGCACATTTCGTTAAATGCTAAAGTCAATAAATACATTTTGAACTAGATCGTTAAAGTGTTGTTACATTCAATGTATTTTCAACAATATCACATGTAAATTTTTCTAATTTGAAAGTTTAGTTACAAATATATGCGTTTACTAAATCGAAATGGAAATAAATTTACAGAATTTCTAAAACTTCATGTACAAAATATCAAAATCGTTCAGTTTTAAGCCAATTGCAGCCGAAATGTACTCGCAGTGGTTCATAGTAACTCTTTGAGATTTGTTTTGATAATACATCATAAAACTATTAAATATTGGATCGCTGAGTGAGACTATCCGCGCCACTGTTTTCACGTTAGGGTACAAGTGATAGCCGGAAAGCGTGGGTCTTTATTGATGGATCAATGGAGCAGGTTTTTATTTATTTTAAAAAATCTTAATTTTTATTGTTACAGAAAACATATAATTAATAAGAGTAATATTTACTTAAATTAAGAATATATTTTTTGAATCTCAACAAAATATAGGCTGTTTGCTAGCGGTTTTGCTGGCCAGTGAAGTGAGCGCGCGATTGGAACTAACCCACGTACCATTTTTTTACAAATTTTTGTATCCCGTGTGTACGTGTGTTGTTTTTTTTTCAACGCAACTGAGTTGATTAATTATTCTAATGACAGGCGTGAGCATTCATCATTACAGCCTTGCGGTTTGGACTGCATTCCTGCCTTGTCTGTGATGACCAACTTAGCTAACTGCTATTATAATTAAATTTTATATAAAATTAAGGCAGCACTTTTGTATTTTGAATAAATAACAAAAAAGTTGGTATTTGTGAGGTCCAAGAAGAAAAGTTTTGTTTTAAAACTATTAGATCACGCAGAAAGCTGATAAACATTATTAAATGAAAGTAAAACAACAAAAACACCATATATTTTTAAGCAGGTAATGTTATCTATACTAGAGTCAAAAAGAACCAGAAATTTCCATTTTATAATATTATCTATAACATAAGTATGTTTATGTTACGAAATAACTTTTATGTATGTTTCCAACTACAAACTTTATATAAGTAAATTTATTTATTGACTTAAGAGGACAAATGACACGCGACCTCTCATAGCTTGTACCAAATTTACCACTGATCATAACGTAATCGGTGTGTTATTTCAGCGTTTAGACGATATTTAAACCTTGTTTTGTTTTGTCAGAGGCATGTGGGAATCATTCTATTGTGTATTACATCCGGGCTAGATTTGACGCCTTCCTCTTAATTCTATGATGATCATTAAATGCGTCTATGATAGAAATATTTTTATGCTAGGTAACATTAAAAACCTATATTTCAGTTCATAAATAGAAACTTTCAATTAATAACCCCTATTTAACATCGGAATTGGTGCGTTTAATTATAACTTTTTGAATCGTTAATGTACTCTTTTATACTCTTACAGTCTAATCTACTCTTCTTAACAACTTTAGCTTGATCCCAGAATAAAATTACTACAAAATCGGTCTATTGAATATTGTGTGTTGTTTTGTGTGCTGGGTTTCGCTGGGTTCGGCTATTTAATTTTTGTAAATTCAAAGTCAAAGACAATTTATTTATGTATCGTTTTTTACACATTTGAATCGTCATAATTATAATATAATAAATATTTTTTTAACAAACCGACTCACTCTCCGGTTCCAGCAAAAAAACTCTATAGTAACTCTTTTGAAAAATACATTTTGTATAACCTTAAGATAAATAAAAGTAGGTATTTGATACTGTTTGTGTTTCAATTAAAACATTAAGCAATTAATGATTTCTTTGCTATTTTAGGCAATACAAATTTAAATTATTATTTTTTATTTTAACCCAAGAGGCATGTAATTAAGCATCTTCAGTCCCAAGGATGTTTATTATTTATATACTGTAAAGTTTTTTTTTATATAACAGTTTTAAATTCACCAACTCATAGCTGTTGAATATTTTTAGAAACTTTGTTGTAAAAATTTATACATTCCCCATAAAAGCGTTACCTATTTTGCGCCGACTTTGCGCAGAACTTACTTATTATGCACCAACAAATTTATATTTATTGCTAGTATTAATTTTGTGAACGTCATTGTTTTTGCTGAAACAACTATTTTTATTAACATGTAAAAAAAAATATTTTTAAAAGATTAATATGTCTAAATCTATCCCTCAGAGGTATCCTAGATCCTGATTTGCAAATAGCACGAATTGCCCTTTTTTATAATAACAATATTGTTTAAATAAGCATCATTATTCCACAATGATTGCCATACGTTATCAAACTATGAAAATAGCTAAAATATACTATTTTTGCATTATAAATGTCGGTTAGCTGTAATTTTTTTGATTGCTTACACTGCAAAGATAAGTATTTTCTAGCTAGGTTATGGATATGAATAGCAGTGGAGTGGAGTTGATCGTTATGCCAAAAAAGACTGTTGAACCAACAAGTTTTAACTGCGCTCCATTAGTATTAATACAAGTTTGGATTTCACTAACATTGGGTAGTGAAATATAAATTCATAAATTATAAAATAATTACTAATTTAATAAGTTTAAACATATCTGCCGTACAGTAAAGAGGAGTCGTCAGAAAATAATATCGTGATTTTTACGTGATATGGGAGATTATTAATATAAATAATAAATAAACAAGAATTTAACTTAGAGTAACTCCCATAATGACTTCTGATTCCGGAGATATTTCACCAATGATGTCTATTTTCTGTACTTTGTGATGTGATGTTAAACTACCTGACTTAAAAAGATGTATGCATGCTTCTAAAAGTTAATGATGTAAAAGATAAATAGTCGCACGAAATTTACTTTTTTGGTCATAGTGAATTCCCCTATAAATGTAAAGTAGATTCACCTAACGCTTGAGTCTCGCCCCAAAAAGCCCGGTGAAGCAGTAATGGCTACAAAACAGCCAACTGCATAGTCAGTCAGAAAAAAAAACCTATCGCTTATTGAATGTACCTACTATCAAATTGTGTGTGAGAAATCGAAAGTGGAGGTCGACATAATCTGTTTGTACGTACGATATGTATTACTGCATGAAATTTAATTCAAACATTCAAAAAACAAATTCATGTCAGTAAAGCTACGGCTACCACCCAGTTAAACTATAAACCTAAAGACAACTAGCTGCTAACAAGTTTTTTCCTTATTGATTTCACTTGCGAATCAATTTCGGAATGTTTCCCCTCTGTGACAGATTTCAAAGTTTATATCTCTTAAAACATATTTAAGGAAACCAAAAGTAAAGCAGACTCTATAAGGGTGTGTTAGTAATAAAATAAAATTTGTTCTATACTCTACCTGGTTGCCTTGTCGTATTCGTCTAACATCAAAAATACACATAGTTAAGTTAAAGACTAACGTCGCATTGGTTGTAGTACGTTGTGGTCGTGGTCAGTTATTTATTGGGTAACTGCTAGTGGTACCAACACATTTCTGAGCTCTTGCGTATTTTGGAGGCCGATTAAACTATCGTCTGCTGTCATATGATATTGAAGTCAGAGACCGAATGGGAGGGTTGAAAATTTTGACAGCAGTTAGTAGCTTGAAAACGTCCGCCAATCCTTACTAGGCCAGCATGGTGGACTATGGATGTAGTTTCTTTTTCCAAGAAAAGTCTTGTGCACCTGGAGTGGAGTCCTACAACGGCTAAGGGAACAAAGCCACAATATACACTACTCTAGGCAAATAACGGCTAAGGGAACAAAACCACAATATATACTACCCTGGGCAATTAAGACGTTTAAACCTTTTTTTTTAATAGTCATTCAGTATTATCTTAGCTGCCTACTTGACGTGTGTCACAGCCTCCGACTTCCGTTCCCAGGCGCACTTAACTCGGTAGCTTATCTAACTCAAATATAACAAATTTAACTCAAATTAAGTTTGCTCACAAAATATGTTTCCCTGTCTTCATCATGTGACTTTGTAAAGAGTGAACAAATAACTTGAACTAACCAAATAGAGAAGCCACAGAAAAATAATAAGGACTTACATCTGTCTTTGTAAAGATAAGTTTTTATTCATTGAATAAAGACATAATTTTCTTTGAACCAAAATAGTCAAAATTAATATAAACATAATTAATAACTAACAATTAAGATATCCGCTTGCGATATAATTTATTTATTTCCGAAATTCTTAAATTGAAATCGTATCGCAGCCATCTTTAATAACTAGGGCTGTCGCTTTGAAGAAACAAGTTAATAGACATAATCAATTTGCTTGAGTATAAGAACAAAAAACATATTAAGCAGGCCAGTCACGCGAAAAGAGCTGTCAAAACTCAAGCACTCACTTATGGGGTTCCCCGCTAACGGTTTATTGAATAGATTCGAAAAAGATAGACTGTATTGCATTTTTAAACGAGCGGTGGTTGAGCAATTTGTCTAGAGCACGTACAGCAAATTTTACTACGCATTGTATTTTGCTGCGAAATAAAGTAGGTAGCATTCAAAAAGTTGTTTTTCCTTAACAAAGAACTATCTCTATTTCATAGACATGTTTTAATTTTGATGTTAACGCCTTCTTCTCTCGTGCACAAGTCTGTTTTCTTTATTTCATTTTGTTCTGCTATATTTTTCTTTTTTAATTAAACAGTGCGTTAATTTTATTTATTGAAAACAATGACATGAAATATGAAGCCCTATTTGCAGACATTATTTTTTAAATTCACTTGGTCATTTAGTGAACTACAAATCAAAAGCTCTCCCCTTAATTAAATCGGGGGCAGCGCTAAGTCAACTAGCTAGTTTTAATTTAAAATGAAGGCATCTATGTGAATGTTCCCCGTTTGATTTACATATGGGGCTGAAACATTTAGTTTATAGATACACGCTAGCAATAAGTTATTGACTAAAATTCAAATGCCAGGATACTTAAAATTTAAATTTACCAATTAAAGTAAACAAAAAAGATGACACATAGGCAGTACACTTATTAATAACATATACACTTGAAATGAACACCTTACTTAAATTAAAAAATCATGTAATGAAAAAAATATGTGTGGTAGGAGCTAGAGGTGATAGGTACTAAACGTCTAATGAAAAGCGCTTGCGTTATCTAGAATATGGTCCAGGTTTTGTTATTCAATAACGTAGAGTTAGTTTCTCATCAACAGCGTTATCAGTATCACATAAATGTTGAATTCTGATGGGAAAGAAAAGTTCTCGAGAGACGACTAAGGCTGGAAGATACAGCGTAAAATGGCTTGCTACTAAGTAGACAAACGACCTTGTCAGAGCTGCACCACTGGGTGCATGCGGATCAAGGCCAGCCGTTGTGTAGACATATAGAGGAGGCTTAAGTTTAACAGTGGACGTCTTCCAGCTGAGACGACGACGTCGATATCAAGAAGAGCTTTTCTTCCTTGTATAAAAAAGCTATTAACCGAGGTACACTATAAGAGAAACGTAATTGTCAATCAGGAAGTTTTATATATGTATTTGAAGAAGATTTAAAAAGAATAAGTCTTTTTTGATCACCGCTCTGCAAATCTTTTTCTTCTATGAATTAAGCAATTAATACCAGTTACTAATAAATGTAACATTCCTCATCAAGAATACGTAATAAGGTCAAAAACTCATGCAACATATTTAACGGAATAAAAAAATTAGAAGGAACTATAAAATAAATAACGACATTTAAAACGCATTTCAGCAACTTCTATGTGACGATAAAACTTTACGATTTCTTTTAAGCCATTCGCTTGTGGCTTTTGACACTCTATTAAAATCGGAATAAACGAGGCGATTCTGTTCACCGATAAATCTAGAATGCAGAAGCAACACCAGGTTTGAAATCATAAAAGTATATAGAACGCTTTATTCTAGTAAATGGTAAATTATTTAAAACCGATAAGCACCATTTCTTAGGAATAAAACACGAAGAATCCGTATAGGTACATATATTTAGCTATCAATTTTTTTAATTGCTGTAAACTCCATTATGAGCTTAATTAAATGTTGCTTTTTGGTTGCTTTTATATTGATAACCAACGCAACGTTTTTGTTTGTCTTTTGACAGTTTCCAAATGATCGTTTTCAAGACGTGCGTTACTGAATCAGCGCCAACCAGCCGAGTATCGAGTTCAACAATAATAATCAAAACAAGCCACGTCCATTCCAATTATACCAGTAAATTGAAGCTCATTAAAATAATAAAATAGCCGAAAGCGCAATTAAATTGAATGAAAACAAAAGCTTGTGTCAATTTGACGTGGTTCGAAATGGTTCTACTGGTAGAGGAAAACTATGTGGGCGTTAGTACATACAATCACAATATGGACATTTATTTTTAAAACTTTAGCAGCAGCGAAACTCTCTGTGGGAGGGTAAGTAAGATACATTGTCTTAGCTACTTCCCACCTTAGTTACAATGCTTATTATTGCTTGTTATTACCTTAACTTAAAGGGCAATAAGAAAACATACCAAACTCACAGAATAAGGAATATTAAGAGTCTACAGAAACAAAAAATGTAGGCTGAAGTGTTATAGAGCAAAGGTGATTTTTTAGCACTTTTTTGTAGCTTATGGGATAGACAATGACATAGAATACTTTTATCCTGGTTATTTAGAGATTTTCATAGGAATCCCACGGCGTTGACCGAATTCGCCACCGAAGAAAAATGCGGGAAATGCTAGTTAACTATAAAAAGGTATTCATTTTTTGCCAATATAAAACTTTATGAAAAAAAAGATTAATATACCCATATTTTTTAATACAACTTTCGTTGTAATATTTCGTTTTTGATTGAATTAATGAAATTAATTGCAGAATAGCGCAGAGAAGTTACACCTCAGATGATAATACTATAAAGGCTGGTGCTGTCGAGCGATCGGCGAAAGCGCCCTGTTTGCACAATACAGCAGCACGTCGGTGTGGCAGCACCTCAATGCACCCCCAAAATGCAATTGTGTACATTCGTGCGAGGATTGAGTTACAATAATGCGATGGAAACATTTGCATTGACTGGCTCTCTAGTTAGTGGCGGAGGTGTGGAGAAGGAATTTGCGCTGGTGACCTATTTAAAATATTGTTGTCTGCACATAACATTAAAAGAATATCTTCCTCTTTTAAATATTCTGTGAGTGGAAGTGTTTGAAAGCGCGGGAGAAAATCAGATACTTTATCAATGTTTTGGAATGTTGACTTTAATCCTTCAAAGGTTTTTTTATTACTTTTCTATCCTTATTGGCACTGTTCCAGAGGCTTAAGCTCCGAATCGCTCTATTTGGTATAAAAAGAGAGCTATGCTAGATTTTTTTTTGCATACCAAATTCGGAATTAAGAAATTCACCAACGAACCAAAGTCTCAAATATAAGCTCTGACTGTTACGAAGCTGCAATAGCACGCCATATTACTCGTCAAACTAATAACTGGTATTGAAGAAAGAGTTTTTAAATGGCGACCACGGACTAGAAGACGCTAAGCCTGACTTTCTGCAAGGAGGATACCTGGTTGAAGCCATGAGAAGACACAGGACACAGGCAAGACTGAAATATAGGTACGGGGAAGGCCACGTTCACCAGTGGCCGAGGAGATGTTTTTTTAAAAAAAATTCGAAATAAAAATCACATTTTCAATTAATTATTACATTTAAATTCTCAAACGGCTTTCATAATTTAGTCATCGTCATGATTATTGATAGTATTGGCACCAATCAAAGTTATAGAATCCATTTCCTTTAACGCCTATCTTTAATAATCATTACTATCGAATAATTAAATGTGTCTAAATGACTTTTGCCAGCCGATAGTGCGTCCTCCCTGTGCGTCACTCCCTTGTTGGGTGACCACTTGGCGTCGCTGGGTGGCCATCCCACAAATTGCTATTTCCCAACAAAATTGTCAATAAAACTCATCTGATTCGCAGTTAAATAAGCGAACGACATTATTAATTTATGCGTTGTAATATGGCGCAAACGTTGGCTTTATCCCGTGTAAATTATTAATAGTGCTGGGGTAAAAATTAAGCTTAAATCGAATGGGTAGTTTCGCTCATATTGCTCGTTTTATGAATCAGTGTATGCATTAATTTGTAGTCTGTGACTATTCACTGCCTCTTTTATAGCGGCAATTTGGACGCTTGATTTATTTAATTATTTGTCAACACATATATTGGAACGTTATTTAAAATTTACTCTTTATATCTTTATTTTAGAGAAACATTTATTAACTTATTAAGAAGAGATTACTTTAAGTTTTTAAAGATTGAAGGTTTTCTACGTCGTCTGCTATCGGACTAAATTATCTAAACAAGTTAACTAAGTATTTAAACATTGACTCAATGTTAGCATCTCGTTTCCCGGCATTGAATCTATTTGGATACCTGTGACTGTTTCTAATTTATTTAATAACATCAAACGGATGCTATTTCAACGATACGCACTCAAAAGCGAATCGTTCCCTAGCGACTCCGAGATGTTGTCTTAAGACAAAGCGATTACACAAATCTGAAGAAGCTATTAATCCGGTTCGCTGCCCTCGAATGCCATCACGGTTTGTTTAATAAAATCGCGAATTTACATATCAAAACCTACAAAGGGGCATAATTGGACCCGATGACTTAGAAAACGTAGTGGGTGTAGGAGCGCCTCCCTATACAACAAACAAAGGAATTATACCCGCCTCAAGAAACTTTTAGCAATGGAAAGCGTCTTAACAAACAAACTCGTGTGTATCTAATGAAATTCCTATGGTTGCATAACATACCCTTACGAAAGTAGAAAGTTATTAGCGGAATTATTTCTCGGGGAGAAATCTTTGAAGAAGGTTTCTCTCTTGGAAAAGTTGTTAAGAAAATGGGTTGAGAACTTGAGATCTTTTCGAGAATTCATTAGTTTGTAACTATTCGGTGTGCTACGCCAGGCATCTAATTTATTGAGTAGGCGTAGCCAAGGGAACGAATGGGCAGCAAGCATTTGGAAATGGAGCAGAATTTGCCAAATCACGCTCTTTGACTCGGAGCCGCTAGACACGATTCGTTAAGAGACAAAAATGTTTAGATTCAATTCGAAAACTTTTTTTGCTTAGTAATTAGTAATGGTCTGTTTATTACGCATTTGGAATACAACTGCACGGTAGCATCTCTTTGATACAGTTATTTTTATTTTATCTCTCAGCGACGGATAATCGAGAAATATGTTTTTGAACAAAAAAGTGTTGTTAATACAGGTTTTTTAAGTTAAGCTTTTAACCTCAACTTCAAAGGCATGATTTCTTTTTCTAATATTCTTTTACCGGTATACTTTAGTTGAAACAAGCTGCCCCGACGATTTTTTTTTGCGTTAGTCAAGAGTTGATAATTACATATGTATGTGCTTACACTGTATAGGTTGGCTTTTCTGTACCTAGTGATAAGAAAGTCTGATCTGAAGAAGGCGTTTGCATGGGGACCGAACCCTCACTACGCGAACAAACGTGTAGGTATAAATTATTTGGTTTAAGTATATGAAGTTTATTGAAAATTCCACACCAGCACCACCTATTGGGTTTGGATTTTACGATTTTCTTTTCTGTGATTTGGCACTAAACTTATATATATATATATTGTGATTTTTTTTTATATACCACTAAGGTGGCAAACAAGCTTACGGTCCGCCTGATAGTAAGCGGTCACCGTAGCCTATGGACGCTTGCAACACCAGGGGTATCACTTGCGCGTTGCCGACCCTACAGAAATCTAATAACTTCTTTCTTGAAGAACTCCATACTGTAGTCCTTGCAGAAAACCTTGGCAGGGAGCTCATTCCACAACTTAAGCGTTCGCGGGAGGAAGTTTCTCTGAAACCGCACTGTACGCGACCATTTAGGTTCTAAAGTGTGAGAATGAATTCCCTGCCGATGGCGAACGGTGCGATGGTAGAAGAAGCCGTGGGCATCATTTCGAACAATTCCTCAGAACACAACCCATTGTACAAGCGGTAGAACACACACAGGGAGGCAAAGTATCTCCTCAGACTTAAGGGCTCGATACCGCAAGTGAGTTTGGAATCGTCGACAATTCTCACAGCCCGTCGTTGAACCGAGTCAAAAGGGCCAAGCTGGTATCCGGGTGCACCTGGCCAGAGATGGCAGCAGTACTCCATATGGGGCCGAACTTGCAACTTGTAAAGACCTTTGCCCCGACGTGAAGTACTGCTTCGCTCTGTATATGAGTCCCTTAGGTCTACGATAACAAATAAACGAATTGACAATTATAAATATATAGATAAAACTGCCTATATAAGTCTATTCATTATCAGAGAAGCTGAATACCACCTGTTAAGTAGTTACAACGAAAATCATGCAGAGATTTACAAAAAGATAGACTTGGCGGAGGACCTAGTTTCATACCATGTACCGAGTTATGTATGTTTTCGATGAGTGTTAAAATTATTAAAACAAGTAGCCATAAATTAACAGACAGACAGACAGATATAAAGAGAGAATGTAAGTTTGTGTGTCAAGAACACTACTGAACCAATTAAAAAAATTACTACAAAATATTCTGCCAAATAAATGCTAAGGCTGTTTTTTGTATTTCAAAGTTTCAGTTTAATGTCGCGAAGAAAGTAATACTAGATAGAGAGTAAAAACAATGCGAAAATCATAAAAACTAGATGTACCTTGTTTTTATTGTATATGTTATTTCACATTTTTCTGTTGGATAACACACCCAAAAAAACAAAAATAACAGTAAGGGACAAAGTTATTAAAAGCAAGATAACTGAACCGTAAACTTGGAATGTAACCAAAGAGTAATCTTTAAAACAACTATTTTGGTACAAAATATTTACCAACATTATATTTTAAATCCGAACCGAATCGCTCAGTGACGCGGCGCAAACTACCTTAAAAAGAAACCATAGCTATGGGAAAGCGAAGCAAAGAGAAGTAATAGAAACGCAGAAAAACAATTTTTTAACGCTTTCGTGTTAATTGCTCATATCAGAACATTAAATATTAAGGTGCCGATGATTAAATTTTATTTAATTTAAATATTGAAAAACTAGTTTTTTAAAAATTATTTATAAGACATAATTATTTATTTTCTTGAAATACCTAGTTAATAATTGTTATACCTACATATTAAAGAAAGACAATTTACAACACTAAAACTAAATTCAATAATAAGTACATAAGGTCTAAAATTGCCCATCACACTTGCTGCATTACCTCTCTGTATGACGATGTGATATGAAATGCGTTGAGAGAGATAAAAACCGACCAGAGGGTCTTGGCTCTTTTCCCTGAGACGGCGACTAAGATCACTAATAAAGGCCTTAGCCTCAGAGCACCATGAAAGGATCGGCTGTTTCAGTGGCAAAAGGGATGAAGATGTAGGATGTCAATAAATTTGAATATTTATTGTATTTAAGACAGGCGGCTTCTGTAGCGGCTGATCCCGCAGTCTTTATGGTATTATGTAAATAAGCAGTAGCAAAAGTATTGACACATGTTGCATCCCAAATCATACAGCGGCCTTTATGCCTCTATACCCGCACATCTGACACAGTTTAGACCATGGTGACCATTGGATTCAACCAGAGAACCACAAACGCACTTGTGAGGCTCACAAATATCACAGCCAAGCCTCAAAGCTATTGCAATGCTTAGAGAATTGTTGTCTAAGAGAGTACCAGTATATTTGGTAAGTTTTGATTTGTAAACTAAATGCTGATTAATTTTTTTTTAATTTATAAAAAAAAATTAATACGTCATATTGCATGAGTAGGACACTCAAGTGGATAGATGATACGCCTGGTTCCCAAAGGGAAATTCAGACACCAAGAGTTAACTTTCTAGTTAGTTAACAATCCAGCTACGTCTCTTATGTTTCTTCCGCTGATAACAATGATTTCTACAACCTTTCTATTGTTTGCTACAGGTTCGACGGTATAGTAAGAGTACCTACTCCTGACATAACCTTTTTTGAACGATCTCAACTTGATTGAGATACTTTCTATAAGGCCTGCCTCTACTGAACCTTTACTCTTACCTCATAAAGTTACGTGTATGTTCTTTCATTCTTATTCTTAACATGCCCAAACTACCTTTATTGAAAATTTGTTACTACATTTTCTTTCACATTGCAACTCTCTTATCGCAATATATCTTATTCTGTTTGCTCATCAGTAGGGTTGTCAATATCGTAAAACTCCATTTGAAAGTTTTAAAGCTAAGAAACAATCTTTAAAGCTATTTAACTATTTGTATTTGAACTATTGCAATTTAAACAAACCGAAAGTCTATTGCTCGAATTTGTGTTGTCTACAAGTACCTACTATCAATCGTAGCAGCAATCTAAGGCGCGACGCGATGAATTATCGAATCTATTAACTCGACAGATTACTGGATTCCATTCCAGATTCACAGACTATGTAATAAATAGATAGTTCAGAGTTAAATTTACTACGTGTAGTCGTAATTTTTTACTTAATTTATTTGTAGAAATGTAAAAGCTTTATGTATTTAATAACAATCATATTACAATCAAATAATTATATTATATCAAGCACTTTCATACGATAATTTTGTTTTATTTTTTCTTGGAGAATAAAGAGGTATGTACACATTTTTTTATACTTTTATAAAAGAAACTTAGTAAAGATTGAACATTTTTTTTCAGAATATTAATTAAAAAGAGAAACTAACTTACTAAATAAATCATATTCAATTTATTTTTTACGGTTTTAAAAAAAATTACAAAAAAAAATCTAACAAACGCACCGCACAATATATACAGACCATTTTAAAATTTTAGGAAGATAGAATACATCTGAATACAAAATACCAAAACCGTTCTAAATCTTCTAATGGCTATCGCGATGGCGGCTTACAGCACTCGATTTGTACTAATTATAACGCGCGAATAACGCGCGACGCGATTAGCTTTTCACTTGCCTCGTGATCCGAGATTTGCCAGCAAAATAATACCAGTAAGCAAAGTAAAAGACTGGTAAGTATTACATTCCAGTTTTTTTAAGAATTGAAAATATACTAGAAAGTATTGTATAATACAATTTTGATAAAAGCAAATTGAAGGCAGAAGTTTTGAACGAAAAAAAATGAACAAACGGAGATGACGGCATCTGCCATACATAATCGTGATGTGTGGTAAGAACGAGACTTAAACTTCACAAAATAATGAGACACAAAAGCTCATAATTTCTCCAATAAAACAATAGCTACGTGTACAAGTGCACACGTGCATCGAGCAAGTGCAACCCGACACTCAAAACAAAAGTAAAGACACGAAGAGGGCAAAAGTGGGGACACCAAGTGTCAACATCCTCAATGAGGAACAGAACACAAGAAGCCCGTATGAGGACGAATCACACTTCATTTATACACCATAATAGCACTTCACTTATTGTCTTCAAATAGGTCGTGGTAATAGTGATTATACCTATTTATATATAGGTAGGTTCTTATATACCTACATAAATATTCATTATTCAGTTATGTCATGGAATGACTTATCTCTCAAATCAAGAAGGAATAGACACAACTAAGGAAGCTACTACCGGTAAGTTATTTACGATTTTACGGTTTGCAAACTTCTAGAATTAGAGGGAGGTATTCTTTGTACATTTTGGCCATAAGTAAAAAACTGTGTCAAGTACAAAAAATAGTACCGCCTATTCTAGAATTCTGATTTATCTTGTGTAAACTTCTGACATTATATTATGCAATGTTTTTAATTTGTTTTAATACGTAACAGTAACTACATAGGTATATCATGAGAAAAAATAAGGGTATACAAAGTAGTTTAGGAACTGTGCGTATACAAAATCTAGGCACTTCCTAAAAACAACAAAATGAATACAAGTGTGGTTAGTACGGCGCAAAACTATTTATTAAATGGTGCTAAGTATTAAGGCTGCACCCTACTTGAATGTGCAGTTTTCTGATTGTTTTTAAAATCGATTCCACTGTTCTATTGCAAGTTCCAGACTCGAAAAAAATAACATGGCTTTCTACATTCTTTGACTAGTAAATGACTGTATTTGTTTTACGATATTAGTTAAAACATCGCTTTAAAAAAATAACGGCCGAGCCTCTCGTTTTCCCATTTTTAATTCATAACTCCTTATTAACTGGTAGCGGGAACATAATTTATTTTATGAAATGTTAAGTTATATAAGGCTAGAAAATTACTGTTATATAATTTTCATATCTTATATGATACTAGCGGTCCCGGCGAACGTTGTTCCGCTGCTGTCCCTCTGTAACCCGGCGAATGTTGGTTTTTACCTAAAGTGCCCGAGTCCGGCTCGCACTTGACAGATCGAGATAAAAACTGTCCTATCTTTTAAGTTGGATCAAATAACAGATAGTTACGATGTTTGATCAAAATCGGTTTAGTAGTTTAGGAGTCCATTGCGGACAAACAACGTGACACGTAATTTTTATATATATAATATATAGATAACTGTAATTAATTATTTTTTACGCTAAGCTGTTCGCATATCTATAATATATTTTTGCCATGTAAAAATGAGCTCTGGGACTAATATTGTCGATTTCAGCTTAACGCACATAAAGCAAATGTAATTGCGCGTCGGGGGCCCTCTACATGGGTGCCAAGATTTTGTGGACAGTCTATACGTGTATATACCAAAACTTCTGATACTTTATTATGGAATGTAAACTTACCTTATACTATGACCATTTTATAAAGAATATAAAATAAATTCATTCATTCATTTATAGATAGGTATATATCAAAATAAAGAAAAAAGTGAAAGCTGCCAGCTTTTAATGAAAATATTTAAAGTTATGAAGAGATCTAAGAAGGCAGTAAAGTCATGCAAACACATTAAATTATAGGCACCATCGCAAACTTTTTAAGTCTCTAATCGTTTTGCGTAACTTTTACATTAAAGTCCTGATGGGGGAAGTAATGAAAGTAATTATGGTCATATCTACGTCATTCTTAATGGTTCCTTTTCATTATTTTATGACTATTTTTATTGTTAATTTTTACATCATACCATTTGTAGATCAAGCTTGTCTGCTTTATAAATCAAAAGCAATAATACAAACTGTTTTTCTTATTTGATAAACTTAATTTTACGCTATTTTTATATCAATAATATAAATAAAAACAAAACTTTGTGATACTAACTGCTTTAGTAGCTCACTGGGGAATGACACTGCCAACTGAACCGAGGGGCATGAGTTCGATCAACGATTGTGTATGTCTTGCGTATGGTTGTTTCAATGTATAATATGTATGTATTAACAATAAATAAAAAATAAAAGAGGGTATTGTCTAAGTTAATTCTAGTGTTTTAGTTAAAGCGGTAGACATACAACTTTTCGAAGCAAAAAAGAATCTATTATAAAAAAAGTTTATAATTGACATAGAGAGCAGCTGTAAGTGTTTATTACTACTTGCTTACCTACACACAAGCGCTGTAAGCAAGAAATTCCCTAGAAATGCCAACTATAAACCATCCAGTGGCTATACACTTAAATTAAGCAACATTGTAGGCAACGAATCCAATAAAATTTCAATACAAGGCTCTATCAAATAAATACAACAAATAATTTAATGGCCCCATGCATCGACTCTCTTTATTGGTATTATAAAAGCGTCCGAGTGAACTACAAACCAACCCTTCCAGGACAAAGTGTAGGTAAACTATAAAATAAATCTAGAAAGTTATCGTCCACAATGAACCGTCACCGCGGAAGGTTATCACCAATTCCCACGCAAAGTTGCTGTTAATAAAAGCAACAAAATTATATATTCAAGAGTTAGGAGGTGGTTGTATGGCAGTTAGAGCCTTCTACGTGGTCCGGGCTACAATGCAAATTACTGTGGAGGGGTGCGCCGATGCCCTCTAACTGTGCGACTCGCAAAGATGGCCGCTGTAATGGCGAAATGAAATTATTAAGCATTGTCTTGTGAAATCGGCCACAGTCGACACCTGAGTCTCCAGATCTGATAGCTTAACGTGGATGTTCCGCTGAGTTCGGAAACCAAATCAGAATCATAAAAAGTTCTTAAACATTACATAAAATATGACTGCCATAGATCATAGTATAGGCTAGTAACAACATGTGATAACTAATAAATACTGTTACATTTGATAATTATTTATTTATTGTGTAGGTATATTTCACTAGTATGAATAAACATTTTAAACTCTTGATAGTGTTAATTGGTGATAAATAGGTAAAAGACACCTAGCTGATGCTACTATTTGTTTTACACATGAATGTAAAACACAGAAATGTTTCTACATTTTACAATATTAAAGTTTGATTATCAGATTAATAAAACAATTAAAGAAAAAATTAACTATAACAGAGCATTATATATATAAATACATTGATACTTATGTTAACGACACACGTCCTGTAATTCAGAACTTCAACTAAAAATTGGGCAGATCTACTTATTTCCAACGCTAAGACGTTACTTACAACCCTCAACTGAAAGCTTTGTATTAAAATTTAAATCTACTTTGCAAAGTGTATTTTATACACGTGGTCTTGCAATTTTGATCGTTCGCCTCAACAGCTACTATTATTACGCATTACCTTTGTGGTATTGGGTACTACACATCTCTCCCCATCTACTTCTATTAATGTTTCGTCTAAGTCTCCCATGAATTTGGTATGCATAATGTTAATATATTATAGATGCTTTAATTACCAGTTCGTGGTAGAATTGTGGATTTGATGTTTATGTACATTTACTGTTACTTTCATAAATTTGAATTTGTGTTCCTATCTACTATTTGTATAAGCATCTATTTCAGCGTAGCTGTTATTGACGTTGGATTTTACACTATCAAAATATCCTAATGTGTCCTTCGTTATGTTGGTGACATTTTATTATCACCAGCTGAAATTTGAGGTTTTTAAAGAACTGTTTCTCTTAGGTGCATTTGCGGGTTATTAGCTTTCAAAGTTTAAAATAAATTTGAATGAAGTAAGTTAGGATTGGACAGGAAGAACAAAAAACGTTTTGATACATTTTAGTAAATATCAAATATATGCAAACGTAAAAGGTAAATGAGGTATTACAAAAAATAACTAAATTAAAATGAATCCTCACAATGCGCACAATATGTGCAATGGAAGTACTATCAATGCCAAAAGTTTTAATTTTAATATTTTTCTAGCGAACAAAGAGTCGGCTCCCTCTATTTATTGGCCTGCTAAAATTCCTCTTTAATCCAACGCATGCTCAGTCCGTGTTTTTAATTTCACACAAAAAACAGCTCCAAGTCGGTGATCAATCAAAACTCCCGCTCGTTTCTTTTTTCTATACTTCATTGCAATACACTCTCTGTAACCGCTTTAAATGTGCCTTTATAATTTCGTTTTCAGAATGGAAATGGATACATCGTGAATTAAATTAGGGTTCCTTAGATTCAATAAAACATGTTAATGCATAAGCTTTCCATCAATTATTGTAAGATAGTAATTTTTATGTAATCAATAATCTAATTACAAATGTCCAGTGTAATAATACTTATGATTAATAAATACTAGCCAATAATATTACTTTATAAACTTGTTCCCGTATTAAATATCATTTATTCCTAGCTCTAGTGTCAAATTCAAGAACAACGTGTACGCCTAAAGCCGAATATACAAACATTCGCACAAACTTTCTTTGTGCGTATTCTGGCCACATACTAGCATTCTGGCACATTCTTCATTTGTATCTTGTGCAAAATTAGAGACAAAAAGCTATGGTGTTCACAAATAGGTCATTTTGGTTTTCGTTATTTTATTTGTTAATAACTAGCCGAGTTGGTGCTAATTTGAAAATGTCTCCCATCTTTGGGAAAAAAACAACTACAATTCTTAAGAGCTTTTTCAGCAGTCAGCTTCTCATATCAGATCAGTTCAGTTATCATTTCAGATCAGAACCGATTTTTTTTTTTTTAATTTGTGATAAGTTAATGAATATCAAGCCAATTTTTAAAAAAAACACGGCTGAAAAAATAATGGCGAATCAAGTTCACTTATTGGTACACCGATAGCAAAGCTTTAAATCTGCACAAAAAAATCATTTTCCAGTCAATGCGGTCTAGTATAAAATAAAAGCCAGAGAAATTACCAATAAAATAAGTTCATTAGTTCATAAGTGTTTCAAACAAAATGCAAACAAAGCACATATTATCTGTGCTTTAAGTATCCCACGGGAACTTTTATTGAAAGTTAGAAGCTGTGACATAAACTTAACCCTAAGCTACAACTCTACTACGTACATAAAATATCATTTGATAAAAAACAACGTTTCCTTAAGAACAGGACTTCAAAAAATCTAAAAATACCGTTCTAAAAAGTATTTCGTTCTAAAACTATCATCAGTTGGAGAAGGTCCATAATTACTTAAGCTTTTAACCGCCTTTAAATGTAATATGGCACTGCAATACTCGTAGCATTTAAAAGAAATCTCGGCGAAAAATAGATCCTTTTTTTGTCACAAAAGATAAGATACGACAAGCTTTGCTCGACAACAGTTATCCTATTTTACTATATGTAGCAAATCCTATTTTAAAAACACGCAACGGTGGTTTTTAAAGGACACACTCTTGAAATCTTAAAACTCTTGCAGCACTCCCACACTTACACAAAAGTTTTTACTAGAGATCATTCATAGATAAGTTTTTTGCTGATCTTTGTATAATGTCGCCTTCATAATCCAACGCGTAATATATTTCTTGCCTAATCCGCGTATTACATACAATTCAAAATCTCTTAAGATTTTTTAATCTCATTGCTTACCTTTGTGCGTTTTTAATTAGAACAGTTGACAATTTAAGTTTTATGCCTTTTTTTAAAATTAAATATAGGTAATGCATTAGATAACTACAAATTCGAATGATTTTACTAACTTTTAACAAAAATAACATTGTAATGCAATATACTCTTTAAAATTTGCACAAATCTTGTTACAATAGTTTCTTCTACTTATTGTAGCGCTAAAAACAATAAACAAAATTCCAATAAGCCAAATGCATTAGACAAAGCTCAAATTTGTAACAGTATTTAAAAATTTTGCAATAAAATTTGCAATAAAACTGTGTCTTTACGCAATCTAAACTATATCACCCCCTTAAAGAATGTAATAGAAGCAAGTAAGTGATAAACTTTGTAATTATAACTAACTTCGGAAGCGACTGTAGCTTGTACTAAGCAAACAAAGAAACACATTACTAAGCCATAAACTAAGCAACAAAAGAGCCGACGAATACGTGTTGAAACTGATCCATCATGTCTCCTTTTAAAAACAACAAAAAAAAACTGATACTCACACAACAGATGTTTTCGTAAAAAACGACCCCTATCGACCACAGAGTAGACATCGCCGTCTATAATTTCTATTAAAATAACTGTAATTTCCTAAATTATCTTTCCATCATAATCGTTTAAATGTAAATTTGGCACTCTGATGTATTAATAGTTTTGGTTTGAGTTGTGACAAATTGGTTTTGGCTTTGTATAATCAAAATTATGATAATAATTGTAACATCAACATTTTAAAAACCTAAGTTAGTCGTTATTATAATTAATTAGTTCCGCATTTACCTCAAAAAAATTTTAAGTTATTTTACACAGCTTTCAAAATTAAATGGGAAGCAATATTTTTTAAATTTTAAGGATTACTTAGCGGCCCTAAAATACCTTACACTTTCCTAACTTCCACTTTACCATTATATTAAGATACTATTAGGGTCATAGGGATAGGACTGAAAACTTTGTATGCAAATAAAAAAAAAATCAAGACTATCTTGGATTATGTAGTTCATGAGCTAAAGGTGGCTAAATAAGTGAATGCCATAATCCCTAATTAATCACATACACAGTATAGTAAGAGACTGAAATCAACCGCAAAAATAATTCCGTTTTTCTGACTTCAAAAATACTACCTAAAGAACCTAACACATATGTTTGTCCAATATACATTCGGCCGGATTTTAACAGAATATTCGTATTATATACGAACAACACATTCCACATTTTAAAACAGAGGCAATTAAACTACTAGAAAATATATTAAAGATCTACAGAATATTTGGAATGTGTTAGCAAACGACACAGGTCCCTGAATCACAAGTTTGTTTTTCATCACCAGACAAGATAGTAGATGACATCATGCATTGTTGATTTTACACCAAATTACAATTTGCTCGAATACGCCTGCTTACTGATAAAAAGAAACAAAACATGGTGCCAACTCCACTTAAACAAAACATTAATATTAACAAAAGTGTATATTTTAACGTCAGATTCAATATAGGTACACAATTTGCTGAAGTAATTAATCCATTAAAACACAAAAACGATTAAGTAAATAAAAGCAAAAATAACGTACCTAAAAACACATGTACGTACAAGCAATGAAAACAAACATGACAAAATGGACAATAAATTTCAGCAGCAATTCCATGTCAACCAAACCGACAAATTTGGAAAATAATCCATCTATATCTAAAAGCAAACATAATATCGACTAATAAAGAGTCCGCATATCAATCAATATGCAAAATTTCAATTAGAATCGAAACATATGAATGTGATAAAACAGCCTTTATTGAAGTCGCTTATCGATGTAATTAGAAAGAAACTAAGCTATAACCATTTTGTATTTATAAAGGGAATTTCAAGTACTACATATTGATAACAGATAAAAGAACTTGTATTTAAGGAATAAAAATATGTCAACGAGTCAATCATACTATACATTCAGTCAAAAAGTATCGGGAATGGATGATTTGTTCATTGTTCCAATTTTTTTTGTTGTTTTTTATACCACTAAGGTGGCAAACAAGCTTGCGGTCCGCCTGATAGTAAGTGTTCACTGCAGCCTATGGACGCTTGCAACACCTGGCGCTTTGCTGACCCTTCAAATATCTAATTACTTCTTTCTTGAAGAACAATACTGTAGTTCTAAGAGAATACCTTGGCATTCCACAACCTTCGCGTTCTTGGGAAGAAGTTTCTCTGAAACCGCACTGTGACTATTTAGGTTCTAAGGTGTAAGGGTGAATTCCCTGCCGATGGCAAGCGGTGTGAATGGTAGGAAATAGCCGTTGGCAGCATTTCGAATAATTCCTCAGCACACATCCCATTATATAAGCGGTAGAACACACAGGGGGGCACTCTCTCCTTAGACTTCGATTCGATACGGCTTGTGAGTTTGGGATCGTCGACGATTCTCACAGCCCGTCGTTGAACCGAGTCAAAAGGGCCAAGCTGGTATCCGGGTGCGCCCGCCCAGAGATGGCAGCAGTACTCCATGTGGGGCCAGACTTTGCCCCACGGTGAAGTACTGCTTCGCTTTGTTGAGTAGAGTACACGAAGTTTTTTGGACGCCTGCTTCACCTTAGGAACCAAAAATCGCTGGAGAAATCAACACCTGGGATCCCAATGCGCTTGGAGATGGATAGGGGAGTGTTTTGGAATTGTGGGACCACAGTAAATGGGATTTTCTTAGCGGTGAACGAGCAGACTTGTGTTTTTGTAGGGTTGAATCGAACCAAGTTTTCCCGTTCCCAGTCAAAGACCTTGGACAGAGTGGTCTATGGTTTTACTCCACAACGTAACGAGGGATGTTAGCACAGCCCGTGTAATAAACGTCTCCAGTCCAGTCTCCATCTGCATAGTAACTTTGTTGTTAATGTCCAACAAGTTATTGATATGCAGTAAAAAAAGCGAAGGCGACAGCACAAAGCCTTGCGAGTCACCAGCATTAATGTCCATGCTATTAGAGCAAATACCGTCAACTACGGCTCATATGCGTCTGCCGGACAAAAAGCTAGCCACCCATTTGCACAAACCCTCGGGCACTCCGTAAGATGGCAACTTCGATACTAGACCCGATCGAACGCCTTCGCTATGACCAGACTATATGCCAATGCCTCCCCCTGACTCTTAATGGCTAGTGCCCATCGGTGTGTGAGATATATTTGAAGGTCGAGCGACCTTAGCAAAAGCCATATTGACGATCGCTGACCAGTTCGTGTTTTTCTAGGTATTTTAGAAGCTGGGTATTGATCACACACTCCATTACTTAAGTAAGGAGAGAGGTAATAGCCATTGGTCTGTAATTCGATGGATCTGATCTATCGCGCTTTCACCGGGTTCACATTTACAGTTTTTAATAAAGACGGAAATCGCCTAGTGCAGCAGAAGAGCGTGACGAGAAGCGTGAGTACAGGACACAACTCAGGAGCACACTATTTAAGCATACTGCTAGAATAACGTCTGGCTCACTTGACTTATGAACATCTAGAGAAAGCAACGACTGCCGGACCTGCCGCTGTGTTATGGAGATTTTCGGCATGGTCTTACCGCACTACGTTATAATAGGTGGTTCAGCGCCTTCGTCGTGCAAAGAAACTATCAAGTAGACCCGTTTTGTCTATTGCACTACGGGCCAAGTCACCACCGGTTGCTAGATTGGCACAACTGTTTATCTTGTTAAAGGCGATAAAAAAGAATAATGAATAACTAACATTTGGTGTATTTTTGATGTTTTTCCGGTACTAACTAACAGAGTAGTACATACACATTTTAAATGTTTCACGGATTTCTTATCAAATAAAGCTTTTAGGATACCTAAGAAGTTACTTGTACTTGAAACTTGTTGACTACTTATATATACAAACAACGTACTCATATAAATATAGGGCCATAAACAATATAAATCAAATTAAAAAAATATTTGGGTATTTATTCGTTACGAAATAAATTTCTCAATGAGCTCGGCACTTTTCAGAGGCCAATTTTTTTAGTCCTAGTAAAAATTATAATCGTTCTAAAAAACTATTTGAAACACTCGCATAAAAAAAAACTTGTTTCCAAGTCTATAATAGTCACAGAATGTATAGTGTGAATGTAAGTAAGGAAATTGATACTTATCACTCATAATAATGTTTCCGCAATAGTCATTTACGCAAAAAGTAGAGAAATAGTAATAAGAGTAGCTGTAAACATTATTACGAATGTGATTATTATTGTTTATTATCTAATCATTAACATATTTTACAACTTGCTTCATTTTACCTCAGTTTCTAGTGCCGCAGTGTACATTGTAAATTGTATACTGTTACCCGTACGTTATTTTACTATTAGTATATTTAAATAACATAAATAAGTAACGAACAGTAAAATATATTAAGCATATACAGTTAAGTGCATCGCGCAATTGGTCCTAACCAAATTTTTAGTTTAGTGCTCGACGGACTCCATAAAGTGTAATCCATCGACCAAAACGTCATTTACTTGACGTCCTAGTAATGTATGATATAAATGTTGTCTCTGAATGTCAAGGGGTTTATCGAATAAGTTTAAAAATTTGATAGAATTATATTTATAAGAATGCTTTTACTTTTAATATAAGTATTAACTGCCGTATTTTTAAGGCTCGTTGCTATTATATTCACTCCAAAGAAATGAGATTATTAAATATTAACATCATTCAGTCAGAATTATTAGTAATGTTCAAAAAATTACGAGCCTCAGAAGTGGGCAATTTACACCGCAACGTGGATTCGTCATAAGGGAGCACGCATCAAATATTCAATTTTAAAACAGCCGCTAAGAGCGAAACGTCATCGTCTACAAAAACGCAGCTGAGACTTGACGATTTACAAATTTTGTTACAGATGGGGCACTCTACGGGGAAAACATAAGCAGACATGAAACGACATCACCAAAGTGAAATCATAAATAAAGATGACAAAAATATCGTTTGTATCACCAAATTACGCCTTATAAATGTTTAGAGAGTGTGTCAGTGACAACGCAAAAATGTTCCGCGTTTCTTGAAAATTATTCTGTCAAGAGCAAGAAAATGGTATAGAGAGTAAGAAAAATTTCATTAGCGCCAATCAAAATGAAGTTCACGAAGAGAGTCGTAATCACGAAGTTCAGTAGGAACCCCCTCAACGTGAGGTCTTATTAAAGGAATAATATTTACAAAACGAGACGCCTCAGAAATCCCCAAATTAAGATCTCGCCGAAATCCGCCCAACTTCCACAAAGTGGAATCATTAAATTAAAAATGTAAACTTTTCTCTTAGCAAGGTAATGGGCATCCCAATGTAGATAAATAGATGGAATAGCTGCAAAAAGGAGCATTTTCCTGTTCATTAAATTTTTCCTTCGTTTTTTTTTATTTCGACCCCTGGTGCTAATTTTGTTGGAATTCACGCCCCTCAGCTCCACCCGCTGGGACTCAATCACAGAAATTTTATATCCGGAATTGAATAAGTAGCAGACAGTATCACGAACAAAATTTAATGAGCTTATTTTTGACTAAGTTTTTTCCATAATTAATTTGGAAGATATGTTACTGTTACGTAGATTTTCTGTTACATTTGCTTTATTTTCTTAAACATTAATTGTTATGGTTCTTCAATAAATTGTTAGACGTTTCCAGTTTTGTTGTCATGGATGTCAATGTATTAATCAATATGATAAACACTTTCATCAGCAGCAACTTGTTCCTGGAAGCGATTCGTGTTGATAACTTGATTGTCTCCCGCAAGCGGTATATTCACTGAAGGAAACGTCAACACAGCGCAGTCGGTAGCAAATGCAATTATAGCTACTAATATTCCGTCTGCGATAGCTATCTTCTGGAGCATTGCTCGAGCTTTTAACTGTTAGATTATTCTTATTACTTGCATTTATATTTTAGCACTTCATTTTTTTGAATATACCCAATATTGCTATAACCTTACTCAACGTACAAGAACCTATGGAATACTAATTCTATAACTTTCGAATATATCGTTTTTTCGTAGGTTGTTGGAAAGTTCAACAATGGATGCATAGACAAAACAGTTATCTGCTGTTACATATAAGTAAATACTTTTATATCAAGCATTAAATAACAACGCCAATAAAAATAAATATTATGCTTACATGTATTTTTGTCCGTTATATGGTATCCATAGTACAAACTTTGCTCAGTTTCGGATCAGATGGCACTGTAATTTCCAAAAATATTGATTTTTTTATTTATTTTTTAATTATTTATCTATCTATTTAATACACGTATTACTAATAGTACCCTTTTTTTCTACTAAATTTAATCTAAAAAAATAATCTATACTGTTTAAAATTTAAATTAAGTAGATGCCATTTCAAAACAATAAAGATACATTGTCAATATCAAAACTCATCTTATCTTTCGATATCGTATTCGCTTACGCGATATTGATTGGTGCAAATAAGGAAATCGAATTATTCAATGTCCGCCCCTCATTTGTTTCTGCTCCCCTACAGCAGAGATGAAGAAATTCTTTTTGAGTTTTCGATTACTTGTCCAATTAATTTTATAGATTCATTTGTCTTTGTACTTTGAAATATTTACTATTGAATTATTGAGTTAGTTTAACGCTTTTATTTTCTAGACTACTAAAACAATGTAAACATTTGACTATCACACGTGTGCTTGCAAATTATGCGACGCATCTACGATCCCAAACTCACGTGCCGTATCGAACCCTCAAGTCTGAGGAGATACTTTGCCTCCCTGTGTGTGTCCTACGGCTGGTATAATGGGATATGTTCTGAGGAATTGTTTGAAACGATGTCCACTCGAATCGAATTCTACCTCACACCTTAGAACCTAAATGGTCACGTACAGAGAAACTTCCTCCCGTGATTGCTTGGGTTGTGGAATGGAATCCCTGCCAAGGTTTTCTTTAAGGACTACAATATGGAGTTCTTTAAAAAAGAAGTTTTTAGATTTTTAAAGGGTCAACAACATGCGAGTGATGCCAAGGGGTGTTGCAACCGTAGGCTGCGGTGACCGTTTACCATCAGGAGGACCGCAAGCTTGATTGCTACCTTAGTGGTATAAAAAAAAAATTATCGTCGTATTTTTATCTTATTGATCGAACAAAATATGCATTTGCCTCGAATACTTCTAAATATATTTCTGTCATGCTACTTACTACCTAAATGCTAAAACATCAATATTTTGTCACATTTACGATTAAATGTTGTTACAATTTAACTTTTGTTAATCACTTCAGTTGTGCTTTTCGTTTCACAATACTTCAATCTCGATTCGTAGAGCTTCAAAAACTTACTTAGAAATCATACTAAGCTAATTTTGATATTTTTTAAATTATGTGGTTTTTTTTGTCAGTTTGCTTTTTTGATTGGTATGACGGAGGTCAGTTATACGGATTTTCTTACAACACACCTCCGCTTAAATGTTCTGCGAATTATGTTTTCTTTTCTAGTACCAGATTACTTTGAATAGGTGACAAAAGGGTTGATGCAGATGTTGAGTGTGACGTAACCAAGCAGTTAGGGAACTGTGATGAGAGGGAAAGTTCACGTTCTGTTTCTCAGCACGGTTCCGTGCGCAAGTGGGTGAGTGCGGTTATCGGCCAGACCAATGCACCAGCCATTCGTGATATAATTGGCAACAGAGCTCATTAAGCACAATAATTTTCACACGATGCACAAGTTGAGACCTTTGCGGGGTGCCAATGGAAAGGAAAAAAGAAAATTATAAAGAGATCACATAGAGATTTCGAAGTGTTTTTACAGTAAACTGATACAGATTTTGCAGTAAAAGCTGATTACCATTAAAAAATGTGCTTTTAATACGTTACTAAAGGTATTAGCGACCTAGTACCTCATTTACGAATAAGATACTCCTATTCATTATTCTAATTTTTATTAGGTATACCATCGCAGTTCTGTAATTGTGATATTTGTGCGTATCATATTTACTTATTGGGCCTAAATATCACAAATATTTTAAAATTTAGATGGATTAAAATTCGATTTCGTCTTTATAATAATAAACTACATTTAGTGAATCAGAGTAGGAATATTTGGCTTTTTTTCATATTAATGACGCACAAGCTAAAAACAAGTATCTTCTACGCATTCAATGTACTCGCTTATATTCATAAAATGTAGTCTGTTCCACATTCAATTTTATTTTCCCGGATTGTCCAACCGCAACCTCTGCGCTCAACAGAGACCATAATTAATCAACAATTGAATTGACTGGAACCCTTCCTACCGACCAATCGTTTTATAGTAGGTTCGTAGACGTATGACAAATTAATATATTTCATTACCGAATCAAGTTGAGCAGTTGAAAGTATTTATGTAAAATATTTCTTCGAACGTATACTATGTTTTACCAATAATTCTACGTTTTGATCGCCAATTTCTTAAAGAATGCCAGGAAATAAGTTATAGCTGCAGAAAGAGAAAAAAACAATACATACTTTTCGATCAAAATAAGGGTTCCCTAGAAAGTAAAAGTAAAAAAAATTATCAGCATATTTCGATCGTCACACGAAAAGTATTGAAACTGGTGTATATTGAAATAAATTAATATGAAGATCAAAGAGGCGTTAAAACACATTATTGATTATATACTTAGGTGGGCAGACTGAATATTCTACAAGACGGAGCGGCAAGATCAGAGCTAGACAATAAGATGTGGCCACACCTATATCACAGTATAAAGAGAATACCTAGAAAAGTAAAGATTAAAAATAAATGATTGATATTCACAGTATCAAAACTAAAACGTGCCAAACCCAAATCAATGCAGCGCCATCAGTCACTAATGTCAGAAATTTGAATAGTCTCATAATTTATTTACTCTATGAAAGGTTTAAAAGTAAGGAATTATAACATTTTCGTGCAAATCAAAGTATTGCCTGTATCCATTTTTTTTATTTTGGAAGTATCGATTATAATATATAGCGATTTATAGGTACCTGGTATGATAATTGTATAATAAAATATTTGTTCTTTCTATTTTTTCTGTCGATTTTGAATTTTGAGCTTCTTTTCTAACTAAGAATAAGACATTTTAAATTAAAACTATATACACTGTGATTAATCCAATCTAGAATTGTCCTAAATCGGTCTTGTATGTAGTCTAGATATAGTTATTTTTGCAATATTGTAAACATGCAAGACCAAGACCTCGTGCAGGATCGATTTTGGACCATGCTAATTTATAACTAACTAATCTAGCTTTTTTTTACTAATTTTTTCCTAAACTCACTAGGTTAATTATTTTATTTGTTATGAAGTGTAACAAATGTACAGCTTCAAAGCCACCTTTACCCCTTTGAAGGTGTCGAAGCAATGCGACACACCAGGACATTGGGACCCTTTACAAAATCATTTCCATTCCGTTTTCCGCAGCGAAAATTGCCCACCGACGGTCAAAGGGTTAACGATTTAGTGTTTATTTGAATTCAGCCTTTGTTAGTTTAAAAGGCGTTAGAATGTAAACGGATCCTTTGTAGAGATTGCCGTTTGTTCTGCGAAAACAGTTGGTGCTCAAAAGGTTGTGTTTATTCATAGGTGATTTTGTTTTGTTAAATTGAATATTTGCATTTTGTTAGTGGATATTTAATTTACCCTTCCTTTAGATACCTTTCAAAGTATATTCAAATGTAGTATTAAACAGAGGGCATAAGAAAAGAGGTATATAAATTAACCAAATATCTACCTATAGATTGTATTCTATCATTTCAACTCAAACTTTTAGATAACTAATGCGCTCCTAGTGCGCATTAATTTTATAAATACATAATCATCACAAATTCTGTTAAGTATAAATAATGTTCGTTTTTATTGCTTAGATAAGTAACATTTTGCATATCAAATACTGAAATCAATTATATTCTTAAGTTTAACTAAATAATCAATTCTGAAATATTTCTGATAGCATAAGTAAAATACAAACTTTTATCTCATCCATTCATTTCTTTCTCTGGTTTTAAGATAACTATTAGATCCGCTTTATCTTAATGCTCTTAAAGGACCGACCTTTGTTATAATACTCGTAAAAAATACTCTTAGATTCTATACGTTTTGATTTTTAATAGATAAAAAATGCTTATTAACCGATCGTCTTAATTTTTTCATTTCTTTCTTCTAGCTTAATAGAACTTATTTCATATTATTGTCAAAAAGGAATGTATTTTACCCATAAGTATAAACAAGTATTCTTACTATTTATATGATCTTTCGCGTGTTTTAATTTTTGAGTAAAATTTGGGGTTTCTGGAAATATGACTACTGTGTTATTAACCAACATCGTCAGGTTTTTTAATTCATTCACGTAAAACAACTTAGGAGTACAAGTTACCATTTCGAACTATGTTACAAACCAGATTATATCAAAGCTAATGTCAGTGTCTGTTAATTTCAATATCGTTTCTCATCGATACAAAATAAGACTTAAAGGTGACAAACCTAATTATTCCACCACTGTACGTAAGGGATTTTAAAAAGTGAAAAATCACTACAAAAATTAACACTAAGACACATTTTTAACAAGATAACAAGATGATATAAAAAACCTTTGAATTTATAAGCAAAAATTTGAGTTGCGTAATATTGTGTTACCTTTGTATTATGTATTTCTCTTTGTGTATTCTACGCGCCACAGCATGGTACCGATCCTCAATGAGGTCTCTCAGTAGGGAGCCCACAGTAGCTCCAAAGCATCTTTTTATTCGACCAACATTTTACCAAACATGTTAATGGCCGGCTTTATAGTACCAACAAAAGGAGCGTGCCAACGGAGGCGTTAAATCCTTTACGATTTGATGACGACAGTCACGAATTTGTCATCGGATCAGTCTGGGATCCGATACTGGTCATGCGTGATCTATTCGAAAAGATACAAATGCATTAATATTTACTGTTGAAAGCTGTGTGTAGGAAGATAATTTGGTATAACTATCTAAATAGCTTGAGTGCTAATGCAAAGGTAAATTAGAAGAATGATATCATGCTTATACAGGAATGTTAATAGTTGTTTTATTAGTTACTAAAACTTGTAAATTTATCTGTGATAAAATTTGGGGTTTGACATGTAATAAGGGTGTAACCTGGAAACATCACAACGACTATTCACGCCCACAATCATTTAATTTAAACCAAATGTCAACAAAAGAGCATATCACTAAGACAAATACGAAATGTTTAACGTTCCAATCAATCATTCAGGAAGAAAAAAATAATAAAATGGTTGTTCACTTTTGTAGATAAAATACATGAAATAGGATACTTATGGTCAATAAATTGAGAAAAACTGCCGTAATTAAAAAAAAATACTTGTCCAGGCATAAAATAAAAACATTGAAAAGCAATTTTATTGAAACAATAATACTGTTTGAACAATCCTGTGTTGCGGAAGTGTCATGTAGTCTTCCAGGCTACCCCCATGGCCTGAGAGCAACCGCCTGAGTGGCCGAGGCCACCCGAACGTTTCCGAACGTATCCGAACCTTGCCGAACGAAACCGAACGCGCGGTGTGAGTGAGTTAGTGACATACCTGTCGGGCGCTTTCATTGACAGGCACCTGAAACGAAGAAAAAAATCCATCCAATTCGTTGAAAAATTTAAATTCAAAATTTGGTAAAAACTACTACACCCCGGTTGACACAGATAAATTTACATGCAGCAAGTTGTGTAGGTAGTACCTTTGATTAAGTTTAGCATGCATCGAGTCATATCAAGTAAATCTAATTACATTTTCAAGTATTACATGTAACTAGTGATATAAATGATAAAGTGCAATAGTCAAATATTATCGTACAATATAGACTAGCAACAAAAATAAAATACAAAAATTAAAAGTAAACATTTCAAAAAAGGAACAAACAATAATGGGGCAAAACAGTTAAAAACAACATTGCAAGATGTATTAGGACAGTTGTTAAAATATGGGGTAGCGTCGATCGGCTTGACTTCGGTGATATTGTGCACTCGCACGCGAGCGGGCTTGTGTTTGCATTCGCACAACTGCATGTTCCATTCCAATCTTTAATTGCTTGTTATTTTATTTTATCGGTTGATGATAAAGAGAGTTAAGTTATCAGGTTAAGTTACATTGGGGTCCATAAATATGATATTCAGTAATACGAACCTACATATATCTATCATATTCACGAACTATTTTGCAAAATCTAAGATTTTGTTTGATAGGTGAATATATTCTAACAAAAAAAATTATTTAATTTATCAGTACTGTAGCTTAAATCAAATTTATGAAGCAGATAGGTATATACATGTATTACAAATATAACTATTCCTACCAAAGTAACTAGATTATTGTTTCAATGTAATTTGATTGATGCGAGTTAGTTGATTTGTTAAGTAAAATTAATTGTAATTTTACTTAATAAAGTTGTAGCTATGAAATGATTTGATGCGTTGACCAATAAAATTGATTAATATAGATTCGTTTCCATACACGTGAATAAGTTCCCTCCCAGTGGACGCATTTATTAGATTATTGCTGGCCGAGATCACGCAAACGAAATCGTAAAATTAAAGGAAATCAATTCGACTAAATTGAATCAGCTTGCTTGCATGAATTTCTGCTTTATGAATATGATATTACTACATTTTGTAAGCTACCATAAAGTCAAGTACAATTATTTGAGTAATAGAAACGATATTTTTCAAGATATGCAATGTTACTATTGATATTACTTAAATAGAGGTGTGCAATATATCGACCAAGTCCAAAACGCTGAAAAGTAAATACCATGACTTTCTTTAAATAGTTTTCCAAAAACGCCATTCTTACTTCCGTTTAAATGTGCTTGCAGAAGTTTTCAATCAAAAATCACTAACAAAATCAAATATAATGTAGAAAACGCTGTCCCAAAAATAGAGCGATCAGCTTGCAATTGAGATGATAAATTTTGCTTTACAACTAAAATTTAACAATCGGAAATGATGACTATCGCTTTTTACTGTTTTGACACAAACACCGTTCCCATAGATATTGTAATAAACTCTATAAGTGGTATACTCACATGCACACACCTAAAAGAAAAAACTAATCTATCAATATTAGAACACAAAAAAATATGCAAGTCAGTTAATAATGCCGAATCGGCAATCGACAATGGAAATAAAGTCGCAGTCACTTTTTTAATAATGGCAACTTGGTTTTCTTTTTTATTGCCACCCTAGGTACGTTTGACATTTGAACCGGCTGATGGCTTGGCCGCCATGATTGATCGCCGACCCAGTAAATGAGTGCAATTTAGCGTTTATTTTCCATTCTATTCATTATTTGTTATTGTTATTAATTTTACTACGTTTTTTACTAATTTTTTTTCAATTCAGATCTAATATTTTAATTTCTCATATTTACGATTAGGTTTGTTGAAGAAACATATTTACATACAAATTAACTGTTGAACTGTGACTGATAATCATTTGTCAGTCTGAAGTGTCATTCGGAATCCCACAGTTGCTTGATGATACTCAAACATTGAAATAATATTCTTACTTCCTCACCATAAAGTTTAAATTCCAAATATATTTTTAGTTTTCATTTTAGAATCTTCACAATCGTTGTATCTTTGATAATCGTTCTTATTACCTGTACTTTAAAGAATGAATTTGTGTATGTCTTCGTTAAATTTATAGAAAATAAGTAACTGCGTACAATTTATCATCGGCCCAAGTATCCGCCCAAACCATAACGAATTACTAGTAAATGAATTGACCACAAACATTTCGGAATACTCCTTTTGATGTAGAGATAGACACGATATTAATTTTAAATTCATCTCTTCGTTGACTAAACTCAAGTCAACACTGCTGCTATTAAGTGATCGGAACATTTGATAGCTTTATAAAATAAATACCAATACGCCAAATTTGTTTTTAAATTATATCGCCAAGACGGTTGGTAAATTGGTTTAGCTTTTAATTTTTAGCCAAAAGTTCGTCACTTTACTCGATTAGTGAATGTATAAATTTAATAATTTGTATTTTGACAAAATATATATTACACTCAATAGGTTACTCTCTTTATCCACGCATAAAATATGGAAAAAAAATCATAAGTTAAATCTTCACAGTTTTAATCCGGAACCAGTGGCTGGAAACACAACTAAATCATAATGTAGAGGAAAAACTGTTTATTTTCCAGAGATACTATTGGTTGTAAAAATGATTGCGAAAATAGCGTTACTAGAGTTACAAAGTAAAAAACAATGAAATCTTCATTATTATTTTATTATGTTATTGTTGTTTTAATAAAATCGATGTCTCAAATTGTTCTTGAAAAAAATATATTTATGGACTTCCTATAAGCTAACAGCTATGAATTACACGCGATGGAATATCATATAAATTACATTTGACAGGGCTTCGAATTAGATTGATAGGATCTAGGCTAAACATTCAATTGACTTGACGCCGGGATGTAGGGGTCTCGGTGTCTAAATTATATTGTTGAACATCTAAATGTAAAACTATAATTTTTATAAGTAATGTCACTTGTCTAAACATCTTTGTATAATATCTTTGAATATTGTAGACGTTAAAATAATCAGGTTCCAGGAATGTAGGTATCAATATTAAGTTACAAATAAAAGAATAAACAACTCACATTAGATATAAAATGTACATTACCATACGAAGGTCATTTTTTTTTATATGTGGTACATACTATAGACATAGAGTATTGGACAACGCATTTTCTAGCCAGATGTGAAAAAAAGGTCGCAAAAGTGTGACAGAGAAGACAGGCATAGCTGTGGTGTCTTGTCTATAAGAAAAGATACCACAGGTTAACTTTGTCTATTTCTATTGAGCAGTCCATAGGGCAGATTACAGGACGCAAAGTCTATGGTACATACCTACTATTGAATTCATATAAAATCGAAGGTTATTGCAAAAGTGTTATTTTATTTTAAAATAGAATGAAATATCATTATTTCAATATTAAAAGAAACATAATTAAAAAACAATAAATTAAAAAGAAGAAGAAAATTATAAACAAAATTTAAAATAACAGAACATGCAGCCTTTAGTTTGGGATAAATTACATTACAGTCTTAATTTTAAAAAATAATTATTAAAAAATAAGTAAATTTATACTCTCAGTCCATAAAACAAAAACGATAATCCCTCTCAAAGTATGATTTGCACAAGGGGCTAGAAATTTCATAGCTCTCAATTAAAACGTAGAAATAATTATTTAGAAGCATCCGCCCTCTTGTGAATCAAATTAATAATATAAGTACGAGTGTCTCCCGGTAGGCAACAAGCATATCTTTATTACATTCTACGAAATATATTAACTTTACCAAAAACGGTCAAAATAAAATCTAATTATGTCAGGAAGTACCTAAAACTTATTTATTTATGAATCACTTAAATAAACATTTATTTTTATTTTACGGAAGTAGTACATTATGATGCAAGTGAACTGGGCTGCTTAACACAGATGAGGATATGGGTTAAGCGAGGGCGCAATTTAGCCGAGTGTTTATTGAGCAGAGCTCACGAGTGTCATACGACTGTTTTCAGCGCACTTAAGAGCTGTAAATACTGATATTAGTGTTTAAATGTAAACAGTTGATATTTAATTGAATCTTATGGTTTTGATATAAACACGTTGGAATTATTTCTTACTAAAGTAAGAACTGAGTTCATAGGATCTCTTCTTGCTTAAAATAAGAAAAGAAAACTGGTAATTGTCATCACCGCGCGAGTGCTATAATTAGTTAATAGAGGCTATAACTAGCTAATATTGGTACTAGCTAGCTAATAGCTAAAAAACGTGCTTAGTAGAAGTTGTTAAACTATAGTCATAAACTATTTTTAGAACGTTTCCTTTCGTATCTAGAACACGTTAGTTAGTTAACAATATCATTTTTGCAAAAAGTGTATATTATTCATCCATTCCATCTAACTAAACAAAAGCACTAAAATCATCAAAATCATCTTACTAACCTACAGACGTCACTGCTAGTTAAAGGCCTCACATGGCCTCACCTAGATTTCTAACAAACTCTACGGCCCTGTGCAGCCTGCACCTCTTAATTTAACTTCAAATTCCATGTAAACCAGGGTTTTTTCTTTTTAATAATGTATTTCAAATATGGCGCATAAAAAACGTTCGATTAAGTTAAAGATTCTAAATTATGATAAATATTTTGTACTTTCTGAAACATGCAAAATCTTTTTTCACGCACCTGCCCTAAAACAAATTTTGAACGCGAAGCCTATTTTTAAAGTAAAATAAAATTATTTATCCTCCTGAAGGCTTAATAGCCCTTCCGCTGCGATTCACCTAAGAATACAGTCCAATTAGTACATTACTTTGTACTTAAGTTATTGGGCTACTTTATAATAAGGCTTTATTTCACATCGTTACTACGCTATACTCTAATGTATATCATTAATTTTGATTCTTTTATTTGTGTAATAATAATGCGTAATATTAATTATAATTAATGTTTTATCATAATGAAAAAAAACTTATTGTAAAGTATAAGTTAAGTCCAGAAGTAATTCCATAATTAGACTGTTTCTTGTATAAAAACATGGTAATAATAATTTTGGTAATATCCTCACCCCTATATATGTATTTATATGCTTAAAGTACTTGCTATAGTTAAGTAACTAAATCTTCGGAACATATAAAGAACTTAAAAAAGAATGTTTCGATAAATAGTATAGGTACAATTAAAACAATAAGTTATTACAGAATAAAATTAAGAACAAAATGCCGCTGGCTAACTTTATTTTATAGTACTAACTGTCAGCAAATTAAGGCCGCAATAATAAAATACACTAATAACATGAAGCAGCCCTAGTTGGATAATTATGGTTTTTACTATGGTAATGATAAGTTGGTTGTTCATGACTTATGCGCATGTGGAACTATAGCCTACAGTATTCCGTTTCTGCCGCAAATTGCAAAGTAATTTAATAATGTCAGTGCACATGAACACCCAGTAGGATAGTTTACAAAAAAAAAACATTAACTGTCATCATATAATTACTAGTTCCAATTTTAACGTTTCAGCCATGTTTTTATTGCATTACATATTTTTAATAAAAGGTAAATAAATGCATAAATTATTAATATGTTAAAAATGATACCACATTTATAAATAGTATTAGATGAACTAAAGTTTAAACTAGAAAAGCTTTTTAAAAAAGACATACTTTATTGATTTTAATGGGTTTTTGTAGTAGTTTTTCAAATTTTACGTACCTACAGAAGCTATAAAATCGTTTCATGGCATAGCATAGCAAGGAAGCCAGTCTTTATTCTTCCCCTTTCTTCAGATTCATTGTAAGAACACCTATATTTTTCCTATTTATAAGGCTCAGAAGAATTATTGTTTTTGAACAGTTTAAGTCCTTGTACAGTACTTATAATCCTGCGAACTGAGATTAAAATGTTCTTCCAACAGTAATTAAAAAGGGTTATTTTTTTTAAACCAAATGATTAATCGAAACAGTCTTCTTTGTTTGAAATTATGCTTCTGTTTTTTCTGTGTTTTTAATAAAAACATTTTGATTTTTTAATACTGCGACTAATACAAAAAGCAGATATTTTGAGCCCTACTTTATTTTTTAAAAAAAAATGTCAATTTAGGAATTGTTATTTTTTTCATTGTTAGGCATTATACGATGTAAATTTTTTGTATTATCATTACTTGGAGTAAACTCTTTTTGAGTACCATTTCTCTTTAGTATTTTCCCGGAGAATAACATCGAATTAAAATAAAAAATAAATCAAATTGAATGAGAATCATTTTAAATATAAGATCAAATATTATTCAGAGGAAATGAATATTGTAGAATGAATATAAATGATTGCAGATATTAGTATGAGTATGTAAGTCTTTATTTTTGATGGTAGTTTTAAAATCCACACTAATACATTTTATCAACTGCAATTTCTAGATGAAGGAATTATACCTAACCTCCGCACCCTTTTACCCTTTCAATGCGCTGGGCTGAATTCCATGTTGGAAAAGTAATTAATTAAATACGCTGTCTTATTAAAAATAAACTTACATGAATAGGTGCCTAGAAACTAATCTAAAGGTCACACTAAAGTACCTACTCTTGGTAAGTATTCTATTTCATTATAAATCTACTTTCTTATTTATTGATCACAAAATTATGTATCTAAAGAAAATCGGTCAAGTGCGAGTCGGTCTCGCGCACCGAGGGTTCGTTACCACCATTTACGTAATTTACGAACATAAAACCAAAACAAAAAGTGTGCCGCTAAGCGATCACCTATCCAATGACTGACCATGACCGACGTTGCTTAACTTCGAATATAAATAAATATAAAATAAAAATATGAAATAAAAATAATATATAAAAAATAAGGCGCTGATACTGTCTCTCAAACTTGGCCGGTTTTTATTATTTCTTGTTTTACTTTAGATATCACACTACAATCACTGCGAGTTAGTATGTATAATTGTTTTTACGATACAGCAAAAACAACGAAAACGTATTTCTTGTATAGGGACCCCTATTATTTTTACTTTTTGCACATTTTTTTATTTGTAATTATTATGCGCCATTAAAACTCTGAAAATATCTGACTTCTAACTACTTTGCTCTTAAGATACAGGCCTTTAACAGACAGGCAGACAGCGTAGGCTTAGTAATAGGGCTCCGTTGGCACCCTTTGGGTACGGTACCCCAAAAATATTGTAGATATAAATGAAAAAAATCGGCCAAGTATGAGTAGGATTCGCGCACGAAGAGTTCCGTACCATTATCTATAAAAACGGGGGAAAAATCACGATTGTTGTATCGTAGCCCCCTTAAATATTTATTTTATTCTGTTGATTAGTATTTGTTGTTATGGATGCAACAGAAATACATCATCTGTGAAAATTTCAATTCTCTACCTATCACGGTTCATCAGATACATCCTGGTGACAGAAGGACGGACAACGGAGTCTTAGAAATAGGGACCCGTTTTGTACCCTTTGGGTAACCATAAAAATAATTAACAAACGCCATGCTTTATTTTAAAGATACCTATCCTGAATTTGAACATGTTTTTGTCACATAAAAAAGAGTTAGGTTAAACTTTATTGTAGTTCCCATATTTTTTTCTTAATAATTTAGTCTATAACACTAATATCTATCCATAAAAAGCTATCTTCCATATTATTTTTAATTTTTAGATAGTCAAATAGTCAAAAAAGTAATTTTTAGGTAGTTTTTTCAAAAATATTACATAAAGTTTAACTACTAAGTTTCTTGCCGGGTTTTCGGTTGTAAAATCATTCCAAACCGGTGATAAAGTTTATATTTTTTTTTAATTTAACTGACAATTCAAAAGTCCTGTTTAAAAGTCTAGGTACTTGAATAAAAAATGTTTAAGTTTGAGTTTGAAAAATGGCACGAAGGTTAAAATGTAGTAATACCACAGAATAATATAATAAGCTATACCTACTGACAGGTTTTATACGTACTTTCGTCTTACGTACTTACTTAAGTACATATGCCTTGAGTACAAGGGTGTGACATGAATAAGGACTAAACGCATCGCTATTTGTGTATTGCGATTTGGCTCCGAAACCGTAAAACTGTGACGATTAGGGCAAACTAGTGTAACGACTTGCAATGTCATTACAATTGATAAACATTTACCAAGAAAGAATAATAAATATGTTTGTTATTGACTATTGTGCTAGTGGCGCCTCACTCTAATCTGGTTTGCATCAGTTTTTAAACTATCACGTTAATAATTTTAAATCTAGTTTTTCAATTTCACTTTTTGACTACAAAATAAAATTTTCGCATTTCGTCGATACATTTTTATGCTCATAAATATAAAATTCAATAAAAATATTTAGTAATTTTAATAAAGACTGTTTAGTTAATATTGTTTCCTGTGGTTTATGTGTTATATCGATGTCTGTTCATTCTTATACTAGGTGCGTTCGTTTTGAGATTAAAATTACGAAACAATTATAAATTACTTCTATTTTGTCATGTCATTCGTTTGTTTAGTAGTTATGTGATTGGTGTCAAACATATCTAAATGTTAGTCTTTTGTAAGAAACATCTAGTTATGAAATTTTATAAATCTGACACACTACCCAGATAGCAAACATTCATGGATTTTAATATAGTATGCTTTTGATTAACGAAGTGTGTTAATTAAATTGTCTACAATTTTAAATTCAATCTTTGTATTTAAATTATCGTCCATTTTAAATTTCGCCAATAACATTAAAAAAATATTCAACAGCTCGTTTTGCAAAGACTTAAAAAGCTACTTACAATATCAGTGGCAAAACTGGCGTCAATAAAAGTATGAAAAGTATGAAACATGGGATCATTTTATACCAAAACGAACGCACTCTTAGGCTGCGGTCCGAATCACGCTCATAGAGCTATGAGTATACTAACACTAGGTCCGAATGATGCTTATTGTGCTCACGTAAGCCGCGATGTCGTCACGAATAACGTCATTTTCCGTGCTCACAGTGCCCAGCGTATCTAGAGAAAGCACACTGAGCGGTAATTTCCAAGCGAGTTTTGAATATTCTAAACAAGTTTTTAGTTATATGTTGGTGTTGGTGTAATTGCTTAATTTCTAATGTTCGATGGAGTAATAACAAGTTATTATAATATAATTAAAATTTTAGCTTTTCATAAACTAAATAAAATATATTTGATTATTATATGTAGTGTCTTTTATAAATAATATAACCATATAAACAATGTCATACCTACCTACCTAATATCATTTTCGGCTATTCGTTTAAGGGTTATGTTGTTTTCGTTAACGCGCTCACGATTCGGTCCGAATTGTAAGTACCGTAAGCGTGCTAATGATTCGGACCACCTACAGTAGCGGCAGTTACTTTGAACGCTGTCAGCGTGAATCGGGCTGCATCCTAAGCCTGTGCAAAAAAGTGTAAGCGATTTGTAGCATACAGTACGCGCAACAATAGCATATATGAACATGGTTTTTAATGTGTACACAGCGTAATTAACACTTTTTCTTTGCATTTTTTCTTTTGTTCAGAGATCAATACTGATTCTTATAATTAATAAATTAATATCACTATATCTATAAAGATATATAACTTAATAATTTTAAATCCCGCTCAGTAATACAAAGGATGACGGCGAAAACATGACTGCCAATGCACGAAGATCTCAAGACAGCGGTTAACTTAGAATATAATGCAACAGAAGCGATTTGCTCGAGGCTGTGAGTGCGTGGTCACGATTTATTGTACATCAAAACATTACATTTTGCACCTAAAGCCTTACGCTTTAAACAATATAGTTTCAATACCAATTTTAATAAAGTCCTTTTTAGGTTCGATTAATTTTAACAAGTGTATTATAAGTTTGACAATCATAGAACTCAGCACAGTAAAGTCTGAACTGTTTAAGGTAGATTCTTGTCTAGAAGAACCAGTTTACTTCGGAAATTATTGAAACAAACATGGATTTATTTATTTAACTAACTCGTGCTCGCGGCTTTACGTGCGTTTATTTTCGAATAAGCAGATATAAAGTTTGATAAGAAATCCATCAAAATCTTTTCAGCTGATGACATTATTGATATTTTTGGCGCCAATGCAACATGATAGATCACAAAACAACAAAAACAATGCATGTTTCGTAATTTTTTCACCCATAACAAACGCACTCTAAATAGTATTAAAATGAACAGACTGAAAAACTACACAGCACAAAACACTATTAATTGGACAGTGTTATTTTCTACTGGGAAATATCACTTAGTAGCACTTAGTAGCCGTAGTAATCTGATCTAACTTCCCAAAAGTAAAAGTGTCATCTAATATATTAACTAGAAGGTGAATAAAGAAATACAACTTCCGTGTTAGACATGAACCCCTAAAAATATTTCACATATTCAAAAGTAAATACATAATGCTATCTAACAAACAGTGAAAGATCTATTACATATAAGTATGACAATACATCTAGCAGTTTAAACTATATAAAGGCAATGATCGAGAATTTAAGAGAAAACAAGGAGTTGAAGAGACAAGACAGATTTCTACTACTGTTAGCAAAAAACACTTGAACATCATTCAGAATAGCATAAAAACAAAATTTTATGTACAGACATGACTTTCCAACAATTTAAAATATTAGTATAGATTTCAGAAAGGTCGGTTTAAATACGTTTACTCTTCCTTCATACTGGCAGCGGAAATGGAGAATGAAATTTATTATCTCGACAAGTTTTTTGTGTCAGATAGCATGATTTTTTATTAAATAAAGTTTTATCTTTGTTATTTATAGAAACGGTTTCGTGTTTTTCATGTTTTTTCTTTATCTAAGAAGTTGACAAACGTTCAGACACCTGACAACATGGCAGCTGGAATAACATCGCTTGTTAACGTTTAAACTTACTATCGTTACTCTTACCAAAAGTGTTAACAATTCATGCTAAATAACATACAATAAACAAATATTTTTCGATTGAAGTTAAAAGAATTAATTATTCTAAAATAAATTTAGATCTAGTACTTGCCTAGACGATATTTCACACTATCAAATGATATTTTATTAAGATTTTTGTTGTTGATCAGTACATTTCAATCTATTTTCATATGAGTTATTTGTTTTAAATAATTTTGTAGTTTATTATAACACTAGTTATTGGCCTAATTCTGTTATCGGCGTGGGATTTCTTCGGCAAGTCCTTGATAATAATATTTGTAAAAATGTTTAATTCGGGTTTAGTTATTGCTACGAAAACTTTTTTTTTTTTTTCGGATAAAAGCTTATGTTCTTCCCCATCTCTTCAACGTTCTCGATGCCAAAACAGCTGGCATTTATAATATTAGAATGTAGGAATAGATGATTTTTTTCTGTGTACCCCAGCAAGACAAACAGAACAATTTTAAAATAATTAAAAAATAGGTACTGGAGGTAAATAAAGGCCTATTAATAATTTAATTCCAAATAGCAGAGCTGTCTACAGTAATTTATTCAGTAACAGTGTATCAAGCCACATATGTTGATAGTGTAAACGGGCATCATAAAAGAATTACATAGTAGTATTATGGTACTGCTGTTTTTGTAGGAGCATACTAAGTTGCATCACGTGAACTCGTCAACAGTCCATTTACAATTGATTACAGTCTATATTATGACTTGTGATTGTAATGTTTTTTATCCTAACTAGGCATAACTTAATAGAAAACCTATATTTTATATTCATTAAACATTGTAATGTTTAGTAATTTGTGTTACTTTTTAGAAAATCTGCTTTAAACTAGATTTTTAAACTGTGTTATCTTAACCGTTTTTTTACCCCACTATAGGGCACAAACTTTGTTTTTAGAAACAGGAAGATTTGGCTGATAAAGTGTCATATAATTACTTTCTGTCGTCTTATAACTTTATAGTACCTGTTTAGATATGTGCTGTTAATAAATGGGGAAATTGATGTTCTTTCCAACATCTTAACATTTATTACAAAGTAACACAAGGTAACACATATAAAAATACGTATTTACTCCACCATGTTTACTTCCGAACTGCATACATCTTTCGAATTCAGACACGTATCATTAAGACATCAAAATAAAGCGAGGGGAAACAACACGCCTTATTTTATGTAATTCCAGGAAATCGTACACTGTTATCTGTATAAAAGGTTTTCCTTGCACGATTGTCTAGCTAGACATTAACTTAAAATAAAAAGCAAATAATTTATTGCTCAACTTTCTTAATATTTCAACGCTTTTGACTGTTTGTTTATGCACTAGCGTTTACCCATCCACGTTCTTATGGATCACTGCTTTCTTTTCTGTCACTACAATATGGTCTTTAGAGATTAACTTACCGGGCCCGCCTCACACTTGGCCGGTTTTTATTATTTGTTATTATACTTTAGAGCTCATACCCACCCTGATCACTGCAAAATTAAAGCTTGTATGTGTTACTGTTTTTACGATAGAGCAACTAGATTATAAGTTTGTACCCTGTACGTACCGCCAAGCACAGCTCCTGAGTTCGAACGTAAATATTGTTATTAATTTAGTAAGTATTAGTATTCAGAATGTTTTAATTTTATTTTTCTATTATGGTACATGGTTCATAAACTTATATTTAATATCTGTTTTACACAGGTACTGACTTCATCAAAATACCTTTTCATTGAATTTGTCCGAATACTTTTACTTTTAAGCCGCAGACAGACAGACAGATGGACGGACGGACATGGCGAAACTATAAGGGTTCCTTCTTGACTACGGAACCCTAAATAACAATTGCTAACAGGAAATAAAATTATTATTCAAGTTTCACTTTCGCGTCGGTTTTTTAATAGTTCCAAAACTAAATAGCCAATTACAAGATCAAAAAACTAGAAACATTCACTACGTTAAATGATACAACGAAATGAAAACCAAGTGTACAAAACTAATTTCACAATTCCTATTGTGTAGCGATGTAAAAAACTTGTTACTGAAAACGAGGATAATTTTTGTTATTTGAGTGATGGTTCAATCAATCAAAATAATGAATCAAAGAAATGCACCAAATATTCGAGCCATTTCGAACGAAACGAGGCGAGTTAACAATCTAACCTGCAAAAAAATCATGCAACGCTACAATAAGTGGATGATACACACTGACATTGAAATTGACGAGCAGCAAATTTCCATAACCAGGAAATATCTATATAGTGTTGAGAAAATACTAATTTAAAACTTTTAAAACAATTTCTGAGCTTCTAACTTAATGTAAAATGTAAATGAGGCTGGTTCACAAGACTTTAAAAAACTAGGAGATATTATAATACAACATTAGCATTGGAATGACCAGACGGCGTTGTGTGTAATGTTCAAAAATACTTATAATTATTATTTGTTTACTTTTTAAATTTTATGGTAAATTCAGTCCATGTACAACAATGTTTTGTTGGTTATGAGACAAAAAATGTGCAGAATCTCAACTCATCGGTGAATATTACAATTCATCGGAATAGGTGTATTACACGTGTTGGTCAATAACACACAATCAAATAACTTGCCAAAACGTACTGTTTCTTAATTATCATCCATATCAGGAACTAAATAATAAACAAATCATGTATAGTAAACGCTCAGAATATGTCACACAACAATTAAACGTTAATCATAAAGCGACAAATTCAATTTGTATTGTGATAATTATGACATATCAAAACAGCAGATAAGCTACTTCATATTCTTGTAAAAATATTTGATTGCTTCCTGGTTATGATTTCCTAATTTATAATGTAATATTTTCCGTGAAAATTGTTTTTCAGTCAATTATCATCTGTATCACAGATAATGCCCGTGTTCCTAAATTTGAACCAGCATACTGGCCAGTACGGTGAGACGTCATATTTCGGAACAGCAGGAGCAGTATGACGTTAGATAATGACGTCACACCGTTCTGGCCAGTATGCTGGTTCAAATTTAGGAACACAGGCAATATTTCAGCAAAAGCAAAGCGATTATATACCAGCCAAAAACTCGAGTACGGTTACAGCTCTGTGTGACTCACTTCTGTGACACGAGGAGCACTGGCCAGTTACGAAACCGTACGATAATTTAAAATGTACGGGCGAATAAAAAAAAATGGCTGTGAATTCTGATTGCCAGATAAAGCAACACGATTGTCTGTGATTGCATATTGAAAAAAAACATGCAATAGAGATAAGGAGTTACATGGTTGAGTGACTGAAAGGCATCGTGGCCGAGCTAATTGCATTTCCTACTGTGTTACTACACTGCATAACTACTGCACTCTTGATGCAGTTTCGTCCAATTTTTATTACATTTTATATGTTTTTTTTGATACTTTAATTAGTTTGACGTATCTTTCTATCTACAAGTTTTTTATTGCGAAAGTACTAAATAGTTTATGCGCACATATTTTAAGTAATGTTTATTTATTATATATTATAAGCATTGTTGAAATGTTAAAATCGAATGTGTAGATTAAAGAGAATGATTTGTTTTGCAATCTAGTTATAGTATACATTATTTGTAACGTACTAGTTCGAATATTCCAAAGCTTTGTAACCTTAGATTATTTTAACCAAGATTTTATGAAACCTTTGATATACTTTATAGTTGAAACTACTGACATAAATTAACCAAGGCAATGCTTTTGACATGTTGTTAAAAGAAAATGACTTTTATACTACATGTTCGTCTCAGTTCTTTGAAAACAATACCGAATTACATCCTTTTTAATTTTAAGGCAATATTTTATTTTCCTACTTAATTCTAGCAGAAGTAATTATAGTAGTTTTAACCATGTAGTATAAAAAATATACTTAATCACAAAATTTTAAACAGTTGGCTAATCTTATGGTTAAAGAGTAGATACAAATAACAGAGTTTTTTCCTTTATTCAAAACTTTTTAGTGTTTTTAATTTTTAGGCTAAGTATTTTTTTTTACTTATAATAAGCATAGGTTAGGATAGTAGCTTAAACATATACTATAGTTTTTTTACTAAAACTTTAGATTTAAAAGTCGCATAATACACAAATAAAATAAATAATGTTTATTCGTTTAAAACCACATATTTTAATAAAATTACCATAGTCTTGTTACCACTGTTGTGTCATACTAAAGCTGTAACCGATTTGTTTGGTCAGCTTTCGTTTCAAGGTCAGAAACGTTGCAGTGTCAACTATTAAATATAGTGCCCAAAAAATATAGAGCTTCGTCTTACCAATTTGTTTAGAATTAAAGATCTTTTTCTACGCTTTCGTTATCATTGGAATTTTGTTGGTTTATTCTTAGGTAAGCGTTTGCGATGCTTCACGGTGCATTTGAGAAATAGCCTAACTGCTATTGTTTCTTACTGATCGAATTTATCTTGTTCTGGGAAACGATTTTACAATTCAATGTTCGAAAAGTTATCAATTATTTATTGTAAATTAAAATCACTAAGCAGGTCTTACTTATTTATTTATTTATTATCATTGTGTATCTTAAACGACATACAGTCTATTTTTATACATTTTAAAACTTAAAAAACCTAGTGAGTTATACCAAGTTACCTACAGTTTGTGACCCATTTAAATTTAGGATTCTTGGTATAAGATCTAAATCACCAAAAAAATAATTAAATTTTGGCAACAAAATATATTTAAGGTGCGTTCTATTGACGGCATTAAGAGCTATGACATCGCATAGGCATTAAAATCGTTCTGTTCACGAAATGTAAACAAACAATATGGCCGTTCACTGGTTTGACAGCGCATCTACTGCTCTAACTTCCGAGCATGTGCAGCCAATGTGTTGAATGCGGTCTGGTAGTGCCGTCATAGCGCATTAATTTTTTTCAACAGAACGATTGAATGTGCGCATAGCAAGCATTGAGCGCATTCAATGCTTATAATCAACAAAACGCCCCTTTACTCGCATGTTTTTAATTCTCACGAAAAGCATCATTTTAGACGCAAAGTATTTAGTAACATCAGTTATTAATTATTTTGTTATACCCAAAGTTTTATAAGCGTTTTTAAATTATTTAGCTTTTTTAAAAAAAGGAACGTCATTTAACTAAGTAACCATAGCAGACAAGGCGACTCCTCTAGCTGTCCCGAGTAGTCTCAACTCAACTACGGAAGTTGAATTACCGTATCAAAGCATGTAGTAAGTAAACAAAACGTATTCTGAACATGCATTACAGTTAGAACCTTGTATTAACTAAATACAGTGTTCTTTTCCCGGCGGCCATCTTTGTTAAAACATGTCACTTGTAACTGTTACAGTTTTTTGTCAGTCTTATCTTTCTCAATGAAAAAAAAGTTTTAATATGTATTATAGTTGAGATTTCATTTGTAAATTTATTTGTTTTAACTTGTTATGGTGTTGTTTATAGTATTGCATTCCAAAATAAAAATTGATGAAATTAATATTATACCTGGTAGTAGTGTCCAAGGGGTTTCGTCATCTGGGGCTTTTTGATTAAAGTGAACATGGATCGTAAGGAAACCTGCATACGTAATTTAAAAACAACGTATGTAACGTCTACCAATACAAACTGGGCCTGCGTGGTAAAACTATAGCCGAAATGTGGTTAGGCCGTGCCCCATACAGTGCGGACGTGAGATGGCTGGTTGACTTAATAGGGCGACAGACGCCAGTTAAGCAATTCAAGTATAAAAAAAGGTAAAACCATCTTAAGTCTGCTGTCCTAAGGTTGAACTTCGCACGTCACGTTTTATGTCTCTTACGCATAGAGCGCTTATGTTTTCGGATGGTTTTTTAATGTTTTTAATTTATTAAAAAAAAAACTAGCCTTTATATAGAAATGATGATTTTTCTTTTAATATAAAACTTTTAATACAAAAAATTAATAAATTAAAAAAAATTAGGTTCCGTGACAAATATCAAGATCTAAGACAAGTAAACTTAATTTTCAGCACTTTTTGTAATTATTTAAGAATTATTTTCCTAATATATGATTTGGTTTTTAAATTCCGTTCAATTTTCTTTTAAATTAGCTCTGTCCCTAACCTCTCCATTTTTCTATGGTTGGTAGTATTTTCCACTTCTTCCACCTAGAACAAGTAAGATACACTGTTTTGGGATATTAGTGTATAATATTGTCTTACGTTCACCAGAGCTGTTTAGAACCTTAAATATCCACAGATAATCAAACTGAATACCAAACAAATAAAACCATAATAATAATTATAAGGTCCACGCAACCTACAAATAAAAATATAGCTACAAATTCCTTCTCAAAAACTTTTATGAACCTCATATATACCAAAAAGGATGTTAAGCTATAAAACAAGGCCAACAACGTAAACCTTGTTAATTATTACTTTGATAATTTTCCTAAAAGTAAAGCAACGTGGCTTTGTTTTCCGTCACAGTGATTACCGTACACACAGTCACCATTCATAAATTTCTCCCTATAAATGATAAGGCAGTCACACAGTGATTAGGCCACCGGGATGGCAGGATGTATCACTAATCTTGTTGACTGAAAACGATTAAGTACTCTTCAAACTGTATGTACTCCTGGTACAATGCACTCGACGAGATAGCATTTTAAGACATTTTTTTGATAATATTTACCTGCTGTGCTAAATATTAGTAATATTTTATGTATGATGTTTAGTTTGTGAAAATTTGAGTTTAAAAACGAAGTTTGCAAGGAACTTTGTAATACAACGGACGTAAATAAGTTATTGCAAACAAGTTAATGTTTTTAAAAACAACCAGCCAGGAGGTAAATTGTCAACACGTCTTATGTCACACGATTTTCCATCCTACAAGAAAATATATTGAATTATTAGTAGTAGATGAAAATTATATATTTTTTATTAGAAATGAAAAAGGAAATACCAAGACAATTAACTGTGAAAATTAATAGAAAAAGATAAGCAAATATTCTAATTCAATGATATTTGTATCGTGGGGAGTTTTATTGTTTGTTTTTAACTAGTCGGCCTAACTGCGCAGTCTCATAACGTTATCACGACACTTCGGTAATTGGTCGCTAGTGTCGTTGTAAGTTCACATTATTTCAAAATGTAAATAGAATGTAGTTTCTATTTTTCACCACCGTGTCAGAAAAGTTTGAGGATCATCACTACTTTGAGAAATCACTACGGCTTATAGGCTTAATATAAGGCTTATCGGTCCTACATGTGACGAGAGGGCTGTCTGCTTCCTTAAACAAAGGTTGAGTAGGTATAACAATTCAACGAGGTAATGCAGCCAGTGTTCTTGCCACACTGCCTTTAGGTTTTGGCCTTTTCGGCAACAGTTTACTATAAGTAATTAGTAATTTGTTTGTATTGAAGTAAGGTTTATTTTTCAGCTGTTGACACACAGCATACACAATTTAAATATACCTATCTTATCTATCCAGAATTATTAAAATATCATAAACCTAAACATTTTCTAACAACATAAATTAAATTATAAATAAAATTCTTCAAAATTGTGAAAAGGAGCCATATTGCTAATAACATTGAACTGTAGTATCTAATTTCTAGAATCACAGAATAGCAAAGACGTTTTAATGCGATGTTACTATTCGATAGACAATAGAGTTATCAGATTCGTAACAATGCACATCTAAGTATAGGAATTTTAATTGGAAATATGAGACGCGAATGTTACTGTTTTGAGTTACTGTAGCGTTTCCATCACGTTTCTAGATTGCTACTGAGATATTCATAATTTATTTAGACTTGTGTTTTCGAATTTAACGAGAAAATAATTCGGTTAAAAAATTGTTTGTGTTTCATTATTTAAGGCGCATATAGCAGCTAACTAGCGCCGCCATTAGATATCCTCAATTTCCTCTTCGTAGAAAACGAATTTCTAAAATCCAAATGTCGCAAATATAAAGCTAGTCATAAGCTATTTTTAGAAGGTTTTATACAGTTTCTAAATATTATCTGTGAGTTGTAATTGGCATTTTTGCTAAAAGTGGCCGTTTTTAGAAATTCGTGTTCTACGAAGAGAAAATTTAGGATACCTAAGGTCGGCGCTAGTGGGGTGTAAGAGGGCCCTTAAAGTAAAATATTGGTCAAGCAAGAGCTATTGGCTATATACCTAACAGAAAGGTTAAGATATGCTAAATGAATCCTGTTTTTTAATAAAACTAATTAGGTACATACCAAACAAGATGTCTGTTAAAAATGTCGGATTATAAATAAGGGTTGTCGAATTTCTTTCCGGCTCTGTTCATTTTATTTCATTAATCACATTCTTACGATTGGCAGCCCTCGTCCGTATGTCCGAAGCACGAATATTTGGAGTTCTTTTTAACGAATAATACGAAACATAAAATTAAATATTGTTCGCGCCGGTTTTTGTTTAAGTCTTTATTCAAAAACATTTGGAATTTTTAAATAACTTTGTCGTATTATTTTTAAATTTAATTACTGTTTGTAAATGTTTGTTCTAACAATAAATTACAATTTGTATCATTTATCAGTAAATTTGTTATTTTTAAAAAAACTAGGGTAGTTTAACTTAATTTCATTTACCTGCCTTATTTTATTATAAACAGTTTTTATGTTAGGAGGCAATTTTTATTACCCCTGTCACATATCACAAAAGTTATAGTATAGTATCAGTTTTTCTCGCATGACTTTGGAAATAACAACAACACGTTTTTTTTTTAAAACTCTAAAAACGCAGTGAAAAAAAAATCCTAAACTACATGCACCCTTCTACATACCTAAATTATCTCATAAACTTATTATATTATTTATAATTTCATTGATTGATAAACTTTTAATTTTAGAAATTGACTTCGCACTTAATTTCCACAGAAATCAGAATGTTTTTTATTATTTCGCGAATATGTACTTAATATAATAACCGATTTTTTTGCAAGTTTTTATTTTAAAATGCTACTATTTACCTAAATGCTATGTATCGTTAAATGCCAATGATAATAGCTGGCAGGTTGTATAATTGGTCTTACCGATCCTAAAGATTAGCAGCATTGATAATATACTGTCTGCGAGTTCTGTGACAGATTCCAAAGAAACACCATAAAGGTTTTTGTTTATCTTTGGTACGGTCCCTAAGCATAATGGTAAATGACATTTATGATTGATACTACGGCATATAGTATAGATAGTACACATGTAAGTAAAGTAATGTATACTTGTCGAAATTTTAAATAAATTTCCCTTTTTTAGTAACATTATTTAATTACTTGAAAAAAACGCAATTACTAATGTTTATTAATAATATTGTTACGTAGATATCAAAGGGGGGTGTATTAAGAGTCACTCTGCTACAGTCTCGCTTGTAATTACCAATGTTACTCAATAGTAGGGGTGCATATAGAGTTAAGAATTAGTTTAGACAGGTATTAAGTAAGTTAAAAGTTGAAAGTTAACTTTATCCTAACATTTAGTCACAAAGTAATTATAATGCAGATTTCGATAAAGTTTTTGTTATTTTGCCAACTTTTTCCCTAATATTCAATCATCATTGTGGAGTTCTTTCGAAAACTAACTAACCAAGATAAGTATACGTCATTTTCCGCCTTGTGTCACCTCATTGCTTCATTGTGACTTGAAACAAATGGGATCCATTTGCCATTGCACCGTTCGTGAATTTCAATATTCTTGTTCATTCTTTCAGCTAAACTTGTGCCAAAATTCAGATTCAATTAAATACTTTTTTAGGATGTTTAAAGAAATTTTGGATGAACTTTCCATTTTGGAAATATAATTAGAATAGTAGAAACCGTATTCTTCCAAATAAAACCATAGTTTAGAGTATATCTGCAGCCTGGATATAAGTACAGGCCGCAGCTGAGTTTGGGCTCCAGTATTCCACAAAATTAATTCCTATATATTTATGTTAACTAGCTTAACTTAACTACCTGTACCTATCTTGTATTTAATATTTGTACTATAAAATAATCGATATTTTTATAACATAATAAATTGTTTCAAGACGAAAGTTTAAGTATATAATTTATGGGCATTTTATTTATTTGTCTATAAAAAAGTTAAAGTTAATCTATTATTATAAATGAAACGGTATTTTTTATCTATTTATACGACTAAGAAATCTCATTCAATAAATTGTGAGATGTAATCAACAATCTTTCCGAAAAAAAGTCTACAAAAACTTTACTACGTCAGCCAGTTCTGAATAGATTTAAAGACGTAGCTCGCAAACTAACGGGATCTCACAAAAACTCGATTTACCAGAAAAAATCATTTTAACTCAACAACTAATTTTAACTATATAAATTAGAATTATCTATAAAAGCGACAAAAATTGCGTCATACCGGACGAGTAATTTCGACGTGTCCAATTGATTCACAGCTCTACCGCCAACCCACTGCTAAAAAACACACACGCGAATGGAAAAAATGGAAAGTGCAAAATCATATCGCTGTTATATCTCGAATAGTTTTTTTTTTTTTATTTCAATTTTCGAGGGTTCGCTAAACGTTTGGAGCGAACTCTATTATTCGGTTCCCGTTCTGATGTGACGTAAGCATATTCGGTATCCAACAGCCGTTTGTTATTAAATACAATAATGTATATCATAACGTATTCATATCTAGAATCTCAATGGATGCCAATTTATTTTTAGTGTGCGTAAGATCAATGCTTGGTGTATATTTTCGTGTGATTTATTCAGCCAGATGAACAATATACGCACTACCTTAAAAGTTGATATAAAGTAGTTGTAAGTTAAAATATGGTTTGTAACAATTTTTAAAAATATGATTACTCATAAAATTCGATCAAGTCACGCACAGAGCTAGAGACTTTATTAGTATAGGAATAATCTAATAAGCCCACAGACAGAAACGATTTATTATTCCTTTCTTAGAGTCGAATTACGTCAGTTTCTATTTACCTCAAAATGTCTCATTTGCATAATAGCTTTTTTTCCTGCCACCACTATTTATATTAAAATTATGTTTCGTTTGAGCGAGGGTGCAGTAGGCGAGCACAAAAATCGTAGAGACAATCAGTATATGTCGGCCATTTATGTAAATAAATCTACGTTTGTTGAACGACAATGCTGCTATGGAAATTTGTACAATACGGGAGTGGTCAGTGTATTTACATTTTATTTGGGTGTGGCCTCACTAATGTATGTAGCTTGTCTAGTTTTTTGTAAACGTTACTTCCTCTCTTGGCGCAGACTAATCTACAGTTGTACTAATTAAAATGCGAAATTAAAAACGAGTTCTGCATAAGCTATTAACTGTTTCATTTCGTTTAATCAACAAAACATCAGAAAGCAATAAACTCTATTAAGAGTCCAATAGAATTTCTCATTTCATTTGTCTTAAGTCGTCAGAAACAAAGTGCGGCCTTCGTCCGCGGTGTTATTAACGTGTCTAAATAATTACAGAGCACATCAATCAGAGGGCATATGCAGATAGAGCGTTTTATGCCAGTCAGCGTGCAGTCGGCCCACTGTGCAACCCTTTCTTTGATATTTCGAATGAAATTAAAATACGTTCTGAAATGTGCAACTAGTGATGTGAGCATATTTGAGTTAATATCGATACTAATATTCCTGATATCATAGCATTTTAGCAATCCGAAAAGTACCTATAAGCTATAAGTCTAGATAAAAGTTCAGAATCAATATATTTAGTAATTCTGGAATTTTTGTTAGTGATAAACAAATATACAAAATTTCGTCATTATAATTATAAATTTAAATACATTTTAAATTTTATGTATAAATATAAATTTTATTCAAGAGTTGAACTTATAGTTTAACACTGTCGCGTTATTTGTATTTACTTTGTTTTTAAGTTTTGGGTAAATAAAATTCAGGTCTCAGTCAGGTACACTTTATTTAAATAGCAGAAATAATATTTTGATACTTTGATATGTCCTACTTATTAAGAATAGCGTTTCGATCACTTTAAATTATCGTAATTGTGTCTACTGACTGTAAGTAATCGAATAAAATGTATCGATTCTGTCTCTCTAAAATATATATAATAAATCAAGGGAGCCGCCCTTGATACAGAATGATCAGCATATTTCGCTTAGAACGCCACAAATTGACCGCAATTAAAAGAACAATGACTAGTTTCAATTCCCCAAACTTAATTTCCTCCGAAACAAACGTGTAACTAAACGGGAATATAACACCTTTATAAATAGATTAACACGTCACACTCGGATGGTCTAGATTTGAACAGGGCGTTTATGCAATATAAACTTTTTTTATAAAACCTTTAATCGTATTTGCTTGTAACAAAAAGTATGTGATGAATACGTACATGACTGCGTATATTTTATAGAAAAAATATGAAATGTGCTCTGCAAAGTACCTTCAGCAGAAAATATCTAAAATAAAACGTACTGAGGTTCCTGAAGTTGCTTGAGGTCGTGACGCAAATATCAATAATTGAAAATTTTGGTATTCATCTTGAAAGCTTTTTTTTTAAGTTTTCACTTTATCTTAGAAATGGAAATATCCTTCTTATTCACTCTTTTTAAGCATATTAAACTTTTAAATATGCATTGGCACACTATTTTTTTATTTGTCTATACAAACAATTTTACATAGAAAACACCCAGACTCAAGACAAATACAAATGTTCAACACATAAAAGTGTAGACACACTATAAAATTAAGACTACGATATATGCGTAAATACGAAATTATTGTGCAAATTATACGGCTAAACTATAGCATCTAAAGGATAAAAAAATGTTATAAGACTTGATTTTGTCTAGTTGTTTTTTAACTATTAGAAACCTAACTAAAAGATTTTTATTTATCGGTAAAACGTGGATGTTTTTATTTGTACTTACAATGGGTACGTACGTATAGATAGTTAATACATATTACACTATGTTTTAAAACAAAAATATCACGAAACTGTCTGTCAGCTGTCCGTCAATGTAAAAATAATAATTATTATCAGACTTTTGGCCGTGACAGAGGAGTGGGGACACACTGTGCTATTGAGCACGCGTCAATAATTGACTGACATCTCAAGTCTTCACCAATCACCACATTATCATCACCAATTTACATTTGAGTCTACTATAAAGCTATTATTGAATTTTGAACTTTACTGTACTGTTATTTATTACTTAATGCTTAACTTTTTTATTTTTAATACGCATTACTTTTGGTCGTTCAACTCGAGTCTGGCTTTGAATTGAAAGCAGTCTAATTAAGTTTTTTTTTTTTCGACGAATATTGAAATTTCATATTGATTGACAGATGGCGCTAGCGGCTGTTTAAGATGGATACATTACTATGACTATGATCTGATCATCTTTACAGACCAAAAGATTTGTGTTTAGGATTGCCAGGTGTCTAGGAGAAAATCTCTTCAGCTATAAAAGGGAGACGCCAGTTTTTTTTTTAATTTTGGACCTAGCAATCATTAAGTATATATTATGTAAGTTTTAGGATTTCAGTATCCACGGACTATGACGTCATTGCGGGTCAGTGGTGGTTCTAATATATATTTTTAAATTCTTTCTTTTTTATTTTCATTTTCCTTATTGGGGATAACCAACAGTTGTCACAATGAAACTTAATAATAAACATATTTCATAGTAAAATAAATTATTGTGCAACCCACACCGTTATCCACGGATTTGTAAGTTGCGTCACTCGAAATACCTACTTACAAAATTATACTAAATAACATTAAAAGGAAACTAAAACGTGTTAAATAGTTTGATATGAGATATCTTAAGTACATTACAAAGAGATAAGGAACATACAAGTATAAAAATATGTATATATAAATATATTTATATATATATATACATATATATATATTTAATATAAGTAGCTTTCTATTGGAAGGTACAAAGTTTACAAAAAAAAATGCACAAAAAAAAAAGAGAACAGAATTAAGTTGTAAATTTTAAATTTTGCTGATTTTTATACTTTTAGGTTTTTACAATTTCGGTTGGGTCATTTTCGTTCTAGAGGTGCAATGTGTTTATTTTAGAGACAAATATACTCGTACAGACATTTCACTTTAATTTATTAGTTTCTTGTAGGTTATAGACAACATTACATAACTGAGAATGTAAACCTTTGTAAATTGCGAACCTCGGGTTTTAAAACAATGTTCTAAATGAATGTAAGTGCAATTTAACTGTATTCTAGTATAAATTCAAAATAAAATCAAACGAAGAAGCAAACAATCAAAAATGATCTCTTAAAATGTAACATATACATTTAATGTAATATATGTTTTGTATATACTTTTAGATTAGATTGCGATGTCACGAACTATAATATGTTATGCAAAGCCACGTTCACACGAGTGGTGAAGCGGCATCAGGCGAAACTTCAGTCCATTGTTGTAAAAACGCCCTTATAAAACTTTATATTGTGAAAAATAAGCACAAGTTTGGTTTCCAGAGCACGAATGAGAGCAATAAGCAAATAACTGCGAAACGTAAAGATTCATCATCATTGCCATCACCGATCAACAAATCCATCATCAATCAAAAACGTCAGAAAGGATTAAAATCTACGTTGCACCTTCCAAAGCTCGAGTACCCTTGTTTTTCTCTAACCCGTAAATACTGAGGGGCGTAAGTATAGCCGGGGGGCGGTAAATATTATCGAGGGGGGACAGGGGGAGTACCCGCTCCCCTGGAGGGGGGCACTATCCCTTATCGCGAGCGTTACCCTCACTGCCGGCGGCCGCTAGACCGCCAAAATGTGGGGCAAATCGATTTCTATGCCCCATTTTTGTGCATCTGGACCGGTATCGATTTTTCATATAAACTTAGAATCGATTACATGTTCCGTGATATTTTCATATTCTATTTGTTAACATTCGTGCTAATGCTACCTACGATAATATAACACTGTACTAACTTAAAAAGAAATCTATCAACAATAATATTACCAAATGATTGTAATTGTTTGATAAGATTACTAACCACCAAATTTATTTAATATTTAAATACTATATTTACCTTTTTTGTTTCGAAATATAACTAATTTCAAAATTATAATAATCAATATAAATATTACGCAACTATAATAACTCAAACTGAATCCCTAAAAAATACATAGGTTACATACAAAATTTAACTAATAATCTAATAATTAAATTACATTATGTATTTATTTTCAACCATTTTGTTAATGTTCTTCTTAACGATTTATTGGTTTTGCACCTACTACAAATAATTAAACTTTTAGAAATTTTCATTTACCTAAAGGTCGTCTGGAAGAGATCGCTTAAAAGCGATAAGACCACATTTAGTACTATACCGTCTTTTTTTGACTGTTTTTTTCTTCTCTGTATTTATGTGCAATGAAGTGTATTTCATTCGTTCATTCATTCATTCATAATTTACATAATCTACAGTTTCGTGTTTAAAAATGGTCAAAACTAAATAATTTGGATTTAAGGGTTATTACGAGTTTTGTAATAGCAGTGCAGGGAATAGGTATATGTAGATAAATTACCGGGGATAATAAAAATGTAGACACACAACTGCAAAGAGCCATAAAGATGGAAACAATGTTGTGTAAAGAGCGGGGACAAATAATTATTATTTTAAATGTATTTGAGTACGAAATGAAATAAATTTATATTGGCTGTAAATCACATTTAATCGGGAGGCAATCACGGCAGCGGGCAGTGCCTCTGACGATGGTGCCCTCTAGGGGTTTATAGCTCTATGTCATGCAACTATGTTAGTAGGCACCACTATACTACATTGTAATTTGACTATTGTATATAAAATCGGGTTTTTTATTATTGTATAATTTACTATTACATACAAAATCGGGTTTTATACACTCTCGGACACATGAATCGGCCTACTTTGTGTCTTAAGTTTTATAACTAATTTTCTAATTCCTTAAAATAAATGTTTAAAAAAAATGAAGGTAGTTATGAAGCTGGTTCATTTTGTCATCTTTTTCGTATGCCAGGGTTTAAAAATCGAATTGAGAATACTGAAAAAAAAAGAGTTTCAGCAATAAAGTCGAGTATCCACCTTGAAGAAGGATAAGACTATTGGATTTTTGAAGAAAACAAATGTTTTTTTTCTCATTAAAATGTTTATTTAGTAACTTGTGTTGCCTTCCAAGACATCTACGACAGCTTTCATGCGATTAGGCCTAGAATTAATCAGTTTCACTGTGAAATTCTGAGGAATCATTTTATTTTTCTTCTATGTCTATTTTCAGTTGCTACATTGTCTGTAGAACTGGCTGATGACCTAGAACACACCTCTTTAATTTGTCCCATAAGTGTTCAATGGACTTCATGCCTGGGCTTCTTGCTGGCCAGTCAATTTATTTTTAGTTATGGGCGATTAAAACTGATAACACAATGTGGATCGATATATGTGTCCGAGACTGTATAATTGTATTCTAGTTTTTGTTTATTTACTTTATATAACTTTTATTCTGTTTAAAAGACATTTAACGAAAATAAAAAAAAACGGTCATAAAATAATTAATCAGTATTTTTTTTGTTGCAATATTTAACATTTTTTTTTACTATTAAAGAGCTCAAAGGCATTTATTGCATATTATCGTATTCCGCTGTCTACATTTGATATTTAGTTCCTATCCGCCTACTAAGTTTTTATTGATTCCTTTTAAATTGTTGCATATATTTTATTAAATTTTATTACAAACCGTATATCAGAACTTAACGAGGGTTTCGGACAGCCTTAAGTAGACCTTATCTTAGCATTTGCTGTTGCTTTGTCGCTGATTATTTTTTTATTTAAGTAACTGTATAGGCATGAAATCAGTCCTAAATATTATTAACTAACTTTATTTTAACCCAGGTTTTTTGATATGAATATTCTTTTCAATTACTTACCTAAAATAACTAAGGCTTCAATATAAGTAGGTACAAATATAATCCATACTATTATTATAAATGCGAAAGTGTGTTTATACGTTTGTTGGTTTGACCGTCTATACTCAGCAACGACGCAACGAATAGACAAGATTTTCTGCATAGAGATAGAAATGGGCCTGTGAGTGGCGTAGGCTACGTTTTTATTTTGCATTTTTAGCACCATTTCTTAACATTATTTCTTAGCGCCGTACCGGAGCACTAGACTCCCTCTCTAAATGCCTAGATTTTTTTCTGACAGATAAATCTAAAAGCATAAATAGTTTTTTATGATTTTCCCATTAAGAGCTCGCAGAAAAATATTTTTTTTGTCAATGATGCGCAAAGACACTATCTCTTCACGTTGCATGTATCAAAGGAATAGTTTGTCCTGATTTTAACGCATAGAGAAGGAAGGTTAAAAAATAACAAATATGACAGTTAGTTTGTTGGCTTCTCTTTCTTTAATTCATGCAACTTCGCAACGGTGCGAAAGGTCGACGTAAGTTTTTGGCCCACGAGTGTCATAGCGGTGACCAATTTCGGCTTCCGTTTTCAATAGCTTTTGTTAATATATAGAATTTAGCACGGAGTCGTTAGCAAAAGCATGTAAGAAAATAAAAAAATTAAGGCCTATTTCCTTTGACTTTATAATACCTTTTTTAATAACTGGTTAAAAAAATTAATTTACGAACAAAACACTTTTTAAAATTTGTATGTGCATTATGATAGCATTTCAAGTTGGTATTTGAAAAAGTTTAGTTCCAAAACATATACATACATACTTGCGCAGATTTTGGCGTCGCTTCATGTTACAGATAATGTGTTTATAGTAAAAAATGCCTCAATTATCACTAAACTAATGCACTAATGTGTAAATGCATTTTATTTTCTTTTTTTCGCAATCGACTTATTGCATTTATAATTGCAATTTATAAATGCATTCATGGCATGTCATGTTGCAGAACTCAAAGCCACTTTAGATATAATTCAACTTAAAGGAATCAGAATATTTTTGAAGTCACCTCAAGTTCAAGTAAAATTCTTTTAAAATATAATAAGTTGGTAAACTACGTTCGTATGAGAAGTGAACGTTGATCCCGTCCTTATATCTCTGCTTTTTATTTCTTTCTCGTAGCTTCTATTTCATGTCTTTGCTTTATGCTGACCATGTCTGTGTGCTTATCGATATTTGTCGAATAATTAAGGTATCTTTTATTCGTACAATATTGAATGGAACGAATCGTGTAAAAAATCCAATTTTCTTCATTTCCGCCTCCCATTGTCTTGATATTAATCTGCACTGGATTATAGCGACTTATGCACCTTAACGTTGGTACCGACAGCAAAAACAACATAGTGTTTTGCTATCATCTAAATGAACTAATTGTATGTCTTTTGCCGCTCAGTGTTCGCACATTACAAAGTGAACCGTGCGATTTAGGTACTTGTTTATTATACTTAAGTGCTAGTTCGTAATGAAATTTCACGGATAATTAATTAGTATTTTATTACTGCTTACGTATGTACTTGCTGCAGTTCTAGTTTTTAAGCCGTTACAATCATGAAATAGCGTTAACGTGTTTTCAATAATTATTTTTATTCATACTGTCTGTTTTTATTAATAAAAGACAGAATTGTTACCATGCTCGACTGATTTTTACGTCGTATTAATACTTCAATTAGCGTTGAAGCAGTCTTATACCCTGACTTTGTTAAAGTAAAAAGAAAATGTTACTACAATGCATTAATGCATGCAAAAAATTCAAGAGTACAAACATATAATTATTAGAAACAGCAAATAAAAATCGTATTTTTTACAAAAAGTACTGACCTAAGGAATTAAACCTGGATATAAAAAGTTTTTTTAGTAAATTAAAAATAAATTTATTAATTTGAGATACAAAACTTTAGGGTATTAATGAAACACATTGTAATTAGTATCTATTTAGTTAGCTCATTATTTTATAACTTATTATTTTGTACTCATGAAATTATGAGAAAACCGTATGTACTTTCACAACATCGAGCATATATAGGACAATTCATAATTTTCTTGCGTCGTTTGTACGTCTGTAACAGTTCATCTCATGATAAACGGCAATGACTTCTTCTGCTGTCTATAATTAAACATTATTAGCGCTCAACACATGGTGAACCGCAATTATAAGACGTTACAACGGCTACCGGCGCTCCGCATTACACGCCATGCGATAGTTTCCATCAACCATTCAATAGCTAACACGGATGCGAATAATAATTTTGATGCGGTCGCTATTTCAGTAACGCATCATTTTTTTGTCGTGATTATTTTGCTGACCATATCATCTTATAACACTTTGGTTTAACAATTACATTGTGTAACATTCAAATTCAATGTAGTCGTCTCGACGCGTGTACCCATAAGTCCTTTTAGTCCCCAAATGTACGCAGAAATGGAAAAGCTTGTTGATCCATTCAAATCCATAGTCATGAATGAAATGAATGCAAAAGGAATGGAGATATATGCTAAAGCTTTGCTAGAAAGAGAAGAGCTTTTAATAGTACGTGAAACGGAAATAGAGCTCGAGATAATTCCGTCTAGCCGGAGGGTTTCCCCGTGTCACTTGTGTGCAGAATGGCGTATTTCAACTGTCTGTGAGCTTTCTCAGTGCATTTCGTTTGTATTCGGAGTATTTCGGAGGGAGCTTTTCCGGGTTTCGTTTGGATTCTCCCATTCTTTCCGTCCCGTCTCTAACCCCAGCTACTTGTTGATCAATCGTAATAAATTGCCTCCATGATATTCCCATTGTGGAGCAGTTTGTCGCTTTACTGCCTCTAAGGAAATTGTATTTCCTTGAGCTACTCAAGTTTATTTGTCACTTCACAGTTCACTGAATTGCATTTGTTCTAAGCTTGAATGGAATAGGTAAAAGCAAAGATTTAAGAAATAAGGAAAATGTAAGTGTATGTGTGTGTTGTTTTTATATATTTTTTAACTTATTAGCAGATGTCCGTTCTATATATTATTATTCATAAGCAGCATGTAATCAAATTAAACCTTTTTGTCACGGGCTTTATATTAATAATTATAAAAGTTAGGGAATTTTAGTGAAATGTTGAAATACCAAAATAAAATATGCTATTTGCTAAGAAATTAATAGGGGTCTAGATAATAGGACAAAAAAACATAGAACGTGTGTGGTTAGTACTGGAGTACATAATAATATATAATGACTAATTATATGACTTTATGTACGTCGATGGCTGTTGTTAATGTAGTTTATTAAGTCCTTCAGCATAGTATCCACCAAGTACCCCGATGCAGGATGATTCCTATAATCTCTATTCTGTGTCTGTCATAGGATGTCTGAAAGATGTGATTATGCAAACAGTGAATCTGTCAAATTATAGAGGCAATTGTTAGTTGAAATGGATTGGAGTTATTAATTATTTATGCTATCAAATATATCTGAAGACTTTTAGTTGCTTCATCGATGTAATATTGTGTAATGTTTAAATTTCAACAAATAGACATATGATAAATTTTTGTTCAGCTGCATCCTGCTTGTCTTAGCCAATGTAGGATGCACTACAGGGGCACAGGGTTCTTCTCGAAAAAGAATGCTTAAACTATACGAGTAGATAACCGCGCTGGCCCAGTGCGAATGGGGGGGGGGGGCAATGTGACGTTTTTCGAGCTAGCGGCCACTCGACTGTCAAGGTAAGCTGCACTTAAAGCTTTGTTCTAAATTTGCTTATACGACCACTATGACAAAGCTCAGGACCAACACACTATAGGAAATCGCGATGTGTTTCAGATAAAAATCTATATTTTTTTTTACTTTTGTGTGTAGTGTATAGTGCTTTAAGTGATATTTTTTTTGTCATAATATTTTTGTTTTAAAACACAATAAATAACAATAATAACCACAAGTTAAAAAAAAACAGCCAAGTTCAAGGCACAAATTGTTTAACTTTCAAAGTTAAAACTTGAATATTACTTTTGAAATTATTCGAAAAACATAAATAATGGAACAAAAGTTTTTAGTAATCTGAATTGTATTTTTAAAGCCTTATCCAAGGATATCCCATCCCTTAACTTTTTTCTTTATTTTCATAAAAATATGACGGTTACTAAATACACCTTTCTGTTAAATTTAATCAAGATCAATGCAAAGACGGCGAGTGTGATCATACTTTTCCTAATAACTTCACACATCGCAAAACGATGTAGCTGATTCTTACTTAAATACTAAATAAATATCTTGTACATGAAATAAAATAATATTCATAACTTGGGAAGAAGTAAACGAATACAATAATATAAATTTAGACATACTATTTATAAATCTAGACACAGAACGTCACTTAAAACTGCTATACAATAAAAAAGAAGAGAAAAAAAAAACACGCCGTTGTTACCTATTATTTTTTACAAATAGTTACAATATTAATTATACAAATATTACAATCGATCAATATTAACATATACAATACATACATATTGTCTTTAATATGTTTTGAAGTTAATCTTTGTTCAGTACCTTCAATGATCTATACATAAGGTAAGTAGGTAAATTTTGTACCTGCCTACATACGTTAAGGAAATAAACTCTATGACGTACTTATTTTTATCTCTAAATCAACATAAAATAACATATTTCTGTGACTAATATATTTAAGATAAGACATTAAGCAATTGTTTACTTAAATGAAACGTTAAGTAAAATTATTGCCATATATAAGTTATTTAAAACAAAAACGTTTATAGCTTCACTTAATGTGTAGTAATTGTATTACTATTATTTTTTCTACTAATATAGTTTTTTAAGTTTTTTATTTCTTCTAAAATAAAGTGTTTTATATGTACTATGTCTTTCATAAGGTTGAAGAATATTGAATTTTCTTCCATTTTTAGTAGCCAAACTTATATATTGTTTCACAACTTACTGAGATACAATAGATCGAAGTTTGAAAAAAAATTTCATGGGCGCGCTGCGTCTTAAGAGGGTACAAAACACATTTTTTTTATTGTATTAAATATCAATTTAAAAAATAAAATAAATTATGGTATTTTCTACACAAAAGAAATAATAAAGTTGGGTTTTACACATTATTTTAAATTTATTTAATAAAAAATAGGCAATTAGTAATAATTTGCTTCCATTAAAAACAGTATAAATGTTTAAATAATAGCTCTAAACATGTTTCGCTTCTTGGAGCCCTTTAAATATATATATTTATAGAAACCGCAATATAAAAGTTACAAAAATCTGTTCATTTAATTTTTTTGCAATAAAAATAAATAACAAATTAGATTTTTTGTTGACTTCAAAAAATATAACAAACAAGCAAACGAATTTTAAATAACTTTTATAATGTGTTCTTGTTAAGTAAATATACTTATAAGAAGAGCTCTAAGAATAAAACATTTTTAGACCTATTATTTTAATAGTTATCTCGTTTTCATTGCAAGCCGAAGTGCAAAAAATAATAACTGTTTAAAAAACTTTATTCTTTTCTATGTGTAGAATATACCATAATTTATTCAAATTTTAATACTATTAAAAAAGAAGACTCTTGGTTGTTGATATTGATTAGTTATTAACATAATTCACCTGGAAGTGGTAAAAATAAAAAGTTAAGAGGCAAACACCCTCGATTTTATGCTGTTATACATCTTTGTAATAAGAATTGGTACAAAAACCGCTTAGTTTATTGGATAAAATCAAAAAGGCAAAAAAAGCCTAAAAAATTTCGAGGTTTTTTGTCCCCCCAAGTTACCACAGGGGCCTCGAGAGCAATAACTCATACTGTATACCCTAGAGTTCCCAAATGACATGCACAAATTTCATTAACTTCGGAATACTTTCCGAATACTCCCCTATATCTAATTATTACAAACGGACTATAATACAAAATGTATTGACAGCCAAAATTTGTTGTTTTTATTAATACTTATGGGACAAGAAAAAGGCAAAGTTTTAAGACATTACCTTTTAGCTTTATATCTACGTAGGTCATCTTATCGCTTACCCCAACCAAAACGATTACAAAAAAGCAGAAATTGCCAAATATTATGGTAAAACAATAACATTTTACTTCAAACACGTTATTCACAGACTGTAGTGTAAACACTGACATTTTGTGAATAGGCATATCTCAGACACCGCAATGCAGACATCTTGGCTCAATATTTCAATGAAAACCAGCGCTTGGACCAACGCCAGTTGTCGAACATATTCATCAAATAATTCCATACAAACGTCTTATGTGGTTCGAAATATTGGTACTTTACCTAAATATCTAGTAAGAATAAGAATTTATTTTGGTTATTAATTTGGCGGGTACTTTTAACTCTAAAAACTTGACTTAGCTCTTACTATAATGAAAGAAGTTAGATGCGAATTGTATTTGGTTGGGTTTTTCTCTCTCTCTCTCATGGATGACTCTACAGAAAATCTATTGTAGTCTCGTGTAGAGAATATTTTGAGTTAATTATTTTATAGTTCTGTCATTTTGTTGAAATTAAATGACAGTGATTAATAGAAACTAAATTTCCTGGATAAAAACGGCAATTTTGAATTAGAAATGCTTACTTCTACTCACAGATCTATTTAAGAAACAATGCAAAGCGTTTTTAAAATAGTTTATGACTAGTTTTGTATTTTCAACAATTTAAAGTATTAAAAATCGCTTAAAAGAGGATCAGCGTAATTTTGCTGCTACATGCCCCTTAAATGTTACGACAGTTTTCAGGTAATGTTACTCGTAACCCATCTTGTTAAAATATAAACACAACGAATTTACTTTTTTGTTAAAATTTACTAAACTCACACAGTTAGAGGTAGGTACGTGAAGTCTCCATGTGGTTCTAAAAATAAATGTTAGTAAAAATAAATAAATAAGTGTTACTTTATACATATACCTAACGTAATAATAATCTAACAATGTGAATAGTTGTCAAGTCAAAATTCAAAAGGCAAAAATTGTAAAGTCACCATAATAATTTGTATGACTTTACAATTATATGATTTTACTAAATAAATTGTACTTATAATTTTACTAAATTATATATAACAATTACAATAAATTATTTTTGCGTGCTTAACTAAGCCGAAATATTAAATATATATATATATACCTATACTGGTACATGGCAATTACAATATATGGTATAAACATAAACAAACATCATTAAAATTTCCGTTATGATATGAAAAAGGGAAATCAATGTTCCTTTTTGATTTTCTACGCAGAATTTTTATAGGTATTATTTGCCAACCCTTTCTTTCATTTTCATACGCCTCTTGAAAAATAAGGTAGATTTTCATAAGATCATTATAAAACTATCCTTTACCATGGGGTACTACAGTACTCAGTAAATCATTTATTAAAAAAAAATTTGATACTTATAAACATATATTGATGTGTACCTATATACAATACTTACATATCGGTCTTATTAATTAATTTTAAGACGTTTTTTTAAATTTATGTCAATACCGGTAATGTTGAAGTTATTCTTTAAACTTTTACAGTATTACTGCATCTACGTTTGTTACTTTAGTCTTCAGAAGCTCGACCAGATGAATCCCAGACCCTTGGGATTTCGAAAGTTCTTTGTAACTAATTCATAACGTAAAATTTTGGCTTTGCTATGGACCTTTTACTCGTCCACTTATATCCAATAAATATTATTTAACTAAGACCTAAATATTCCATTAAAAAACTTAAATCTGTAAGTACTAATTAATTTTAAAATATCACAAAATGAAGGTCTTAATATTTTAACTTCATTATTAATATCTGGTTTTCAAAACACTTTTATATACCTAAGTAATAGGCACGAATAATATAATTATATTACTAATTACTTATGGGAACATATATCTACCTAAATGCTATTGAGTAGGTTTCATATTGGTTGCAAAATCTCGCAAACAAAATTAGAAGTCAATATAATTTACTTTTAGGTTTTACAACTTGCCAGTTAAATTTACAATCGAACTCAATAATATATTAACAAAACACGATCAAAAAAATAAATTGCTTCGATTTCCAAAATGTGAAATTGAATTCAAACAGCTAATTTTACCAGTGTATATAGGTAGGAACTTTTTATGATGCTTCCAATCTAATTAAATTAAATCTTAAGTGGAACCAAGTGGAAAATCACAGTTATTATTTAATATTAAATACTTAGCCTAGTAAAGCTTACATATCAATATATTTAGTGTATCTGGGCATTTAAGGAAACCAATTGTTTGTCTTTATAAAAGAATATAGTATATGAATATAATATACTATTATATATTACCTACTGCAAACATAAAATTATATCTACCATCTTATTTAAATCTTGTTATAATTGTAATAGCGTATCTTTTTAAAGTAAGTCGGTATATATCGACCTATTGTTTCAAAAAGTTAAATAGCCAAATAGTTTTTCCGCTAGCTATTGTAAATAATAAAAACACAGTGTTTTGCAATTTCCTATACATATTTAGATTTATTAACGAAATAGTTAAAAATATACTTCTATGTCACACGACTTTATGTTGTGACAATATATAAAGTTAGTTATTTTTTCTATCTAGTTTATTAATCTACTGGAAATTCCCAACTTGCGGAAATTAATTCAGAATAACTTAACGCTTAAAACTGTAGAAAACTATTAAATGCTTAAAGGTTATTTATCTTCATATGCAATAAAATCTCGTATTAGTATTATGTTATATCAAATAAAGAAGGTAGGTCGATAAGTACATACTTTGTTATACGGAACAATCCAAAAGAACAAAGAATAAAAAAATCCTATAAATAAAATTGTCTGTACAATAGTTACTGTATTTAATATGTGTCTACTAACTCAAAATCATCATTTATGTCCTTTAAGTTTGGAACTGTCTACAAAGACGCTTACAAAGTTCCGACGCACCTACCGGCTTTACAAAGGTAGTAAGCTAGTTATTTCAGTGTCTTGTTTATTTACAAAATATCACTCCGTTTGAAGGCGGACCATCAAAATGTGCCGTAAAGCTGAAAATTCCATAAAAAGTCGTGTTAATGACCCCGGTAATCGAAACTGGCTCTTTGTAGCAGAGACAATCGACGGAAATCTGTATCCCAGATCTATCGATTACAAAAAAGCAATTATGTTTAGGTTAAGGTATTTCTAGACGTAAATTTCACTTTCAGTACAACACTCTTACCAATTAATAGTATCTACTAGTAAAACGTTTCGTTTACCAAAACGATGTCAACACCTATCATAATAGTTTTTTGTCCTGATAGTTATTTTGAAATTACTACTTAAATATATTGAGGAAACTATTATCTGTGTTCTACAACCGAGCAAAATTGATACCTATACCTACATAATAAGTATTTTTCATAGTATATAATGGCTTAAATTTTAATATAAAAACACCTCTAAACCAATATTATTTTAACAATTCTATAAAAAATTATGAAATAAGTTTTAATGGCGCAGCTAATAAAAGAGTTAAAGAAGACAAAGTCGCAACGCAACTCCCCATACAGTTCCGTTCTCAGCTCCATAGAGTAACCCGATACGTTCTCGTTTATCTGCTGTCGAGCAATTATTGAAGCGTGAAAAGGAACGTCCTCTTATTATTTACACTGCGTTTTGTAATGCGGGCGTTCCGTTTTACAAAAATATCGCATTTCCTAGCATAAGAGACACTGCTTACAATATGATGGTGTGCCGATAATATAATTCATTAGTAAAATTTTATTAAATCTCTATAGCTGTTACCTTAATTTGCCTATTGGCATGTGGAATAATGATTAGGAATTAAAAATAGAGCTGTCTTATTATTATAATAGAACTCGGGTCTTACCGCGATGGTCCGTGACCACGATAAGGTGCAATCCTTGTCGAAACGTCAGCAACCAATACAGGTACTTTTCCGTATACGTACTTACGTGCATCGCGTTAAGACCCGAGTTCTATCTAATACCTTTAAACGAGCAATTCTTGTATATATGTATAAATATTTATAACCTGAAACTCGGGAACGGCTCCAACAATTTTCATGAAATTTTGTATAGTTTAAAATATTAAACTTAATCTGTACATACATTATCTGGAGTTCGTTTATATAAATAGGTACATATAACTAAGATTAAAATTAATCTGGGTTTTACTGATGAGCCAATCTATTTGTAAGGCCGACTTAGGTTTAGGTTTAGACATATCCAAATATATAACTTATATAAATATATAACTAAATGTTAGTAAATATAAATTATATAATAATAGAAATTTAAACCAAAACCATTTAAATTTTAAATAACTGCCTCATGTGTATCATTTTTAATGTTTATGAATTCTGCATTAAAATTTTATTCGAACCAATTTTTAATCTTGAGTAATCTTGACTGGTCCACAAAAAATTGTAAATACAAAGATGAGATACAAAAAAACAGCTATACTTTATTCGACATTGGTAGAAATCACAGAATCATAATAGTGGAAACATGTCAATACATATTAGCGTGATTCCTGGGCCCCACAGACCGGTAAGTCTTTTTTACTTATTTGAAATCGATATTTTTACTAATATGTTGTATCTTTGGCAAAAGAGTAGCATAAGTATTATTTATGTTATTTATTCTTTTTATAAAAGATGAATTTAATAGTTTATTTGGAAAATAAAAAATTTGGTTTTGTGAACTATAACTATTACTAACTAACTATAAATTATTAGTCTTGGTACCTACAATTTTTATTATTGTTCTAAATTTAATTTTCATATGAGTTTAATTTAACCGGAGTTATACAACACCTGGAATTTACATCATTAATTTTATTCAACTCACAAAATCATAATCTTATTTTCCTAAAAAATCTAAAAATAATAGAGGGAAATTTTTATTCATAGATTTTATTCTCTTTCTAATTACATAGGTACTATCTGTATTTTTATAGATTTTGATTGATTCAAAACTAATAAATGATTTTTTCTTAAATTGTTATAGACGTGTTATCTTAAATTGTAATCGGATTCAGTTGTTTTAAATATGTGTCATGTTTAGATCAATATAACAAGTATGCCTACTTACGTAAGTATAATATAAAAATATAAGATCGTGATCTCATAAATTCAAACAAAAAGTGAATCACAAATCTCGTAAGCAGCGCCCGTCCCGTGAGCCAGATCGACTCCAAACGTTTCCGTTAAGCAATAAACAAACATTAAATATTACAAACACAAAGCGTCGATACGAGCAAAAAAATTAAACTTTATGCGTCCCAAATGCACGCTTCCTGTGGACATTACATTTTTAAAATCACATTCACGCCAAAGTAACAACATTTTACTATAGGCCTATTTGACGCGCGCGCTGCTACAAAAAAAAGATTTTTTAATCTAACTTTGGCGTTTGTAAAAATTACAATATTAAATATTTAAGCTTGAGCCACTAATTAACTGCGACGTAACCCGTCCGCCGCCGCCCGCTCTAATATTTAGCCCAGTGGAAATATTTGGCGCGTATTAAAATGTGAAAAATTAATCGCGAACAGCTTCCTCCCCACGGAATTGTAGTAACCAAGAAAGGTTGCTTTCCCGTATTTTATGAGAAAATTCTAAAGTGCAAAATGAAACTTTTCCTATTTTAACACTTTTATGATTCATATTGTTTTTATTTTACTTTTAAAAATAATTTTACGTTTCATTTCATTTTTTTTTTTTACTAAAATGATCTCTTACAGCATAGGTACTTCTTTGAATCATAGGACAGATATTGAAATAAATCAAGCATATGTAACTGAAATTTCTAAACATAAAATTCAAAACAATAAAAAGAGAAAAAAGTCCATCGTCTCTGACTGGTCTTGAGGAAATAAACAAAAATAAATGTAGAGAGAACACCCACATTCACGTATTTCGGAGACAAAACGTACCTTGCAGTGGTGCAGTCTCGGTACAGCACGTCGAAATCCTTGCAGGAGAGGAGCTTGCATCGGTTGACGCCCGGCTGGATGGCCCCGAGGCCGCGCAGGATACGCACTTGCTCCACATTGCACACGAGCGGCACTATGTCCAGTCGCTTAAGCTTCGTATACACTGTATGTAGTCCTCCTACTAAATGCTTCAGAAAAAGTTCAAATGCTTGTGGAAGACACAACATGGTGTCCCCTTGAATAATGAACGCCGCCACTTTATGGCCGCGGTAGTCGACTAACTTGCACTCGTTGGCTGAAGGGTCAGATGAGGATATCGGTGGAGGACTCCCGTAGCGTGGCGGACCATGATGATGGGCAGCAGCCATCAACTCGAGGGGTGAGTGGTGCATCATCTGCAAGGAGCCCAGGAGGCCTAGACCCGGTGGCGGCAGCGGCAACCGAGGTGCCAACAACTGTGGAGGAGGACTCATTGCTCTTGCTGGAGACGTAAGTTTCACCCTCGGTGATCCTCCTGAAGAGCCACTCATCTCGCTGGCGGTCGACGCTGAGTCCACGGCGGACTCCATGCTCGAGGACCGGACTAAGCGCGCATCACACAGCCGTCGTGCGCGCTCTACCGCGCTACAATAAATAAAAAGCCGGAGCGAATCGAGGGCGCGGCCGTGTGCGCGCGCCCGCCCCGACGGCCCACTGCGATTGGACAGTTGCCGTTCCAAGTTTAATTCGATTGGGTGACGACGTCGCTGCGATGTCTCCGCCCGATTTTTCGTGTACGCTGTGAACGCGCCAAGAAACGGTCCTGTTTCTTTTGGGTGTTGTGTGGCGCGGTCGTTCGCACGCCGTCGGGCGCCCGCCGGCAGTGACAGGGTTGTATTGATAAAGAATGTCACCGGTAATCAATATGAGCGAAGCGAGATGCCGCCACAGAGCTATTACGTGATTTCGGCACGCTTGGTATTTGTGTATCCGTACAATTGTATACTGGAAGTTTGGCTAGGCCTAGTTTAGTAAGATTAGTATGAGTACCTACTCACTGAAATCTTCAATGAAAATAACTGTTGAAATATTATTCTACGTCGAGTTGCCATATAGGTTATTCTCAAGACATTTACTACGGAACCTTAATAAATGAGGAGGTTAGGAACAAAGTATATTATTTAAATTGCTATAGTAGGTACCAACCTACCAAAAAAATATTTTGATATTAGATAGATACCTATAGCTTATCTTATATTATATTATAAAAAATTTAAAGTTATTGTTAATTTTAATTGAAAATTTTTGTTATTTTTTTTAACTTTGCTTCATTATAATTACAATAAAAGTGGACTTTATATTTATTAGGTTATTTTGTCTCCATAATCTCTTTTTCCCTTTAATTTGTTAACACCAAATAGGCTATTCTATGTTTTAGATTAATACTTTATTAATTTTACCAATACTAATTGGATTTGGAAAACCTAAAAGTCTAGGTTGCAGCTACATTATCTATTAGGTACCTACTACTAAATAACTTGGTTAATCCAAACTAAAAGATATCTATTTTTATTGAATAAACGTTATAAATACTGACACAAAATTCGAAAATTACTTTACATTAAATTTATAGGTTTTAGTATAGAAAGGGAGGTTTGTAGATAGGTAGGTAGGTTCTATCCATACAACAGGTATTTCTATTTAATTAAATCGGTTAACAAAATATTTATAACTTTGATTTTTTAATAGTTAAATTAAGTTACCTATATTTAGACAATTTTAAAATTAGCTTTTCTACATTTGAAAAGCAGATGAAATAGAACTGGTACTTATAGGTCACTTTCATTAAGTTCCATATTGAAAATATTTGAGAGAGCTAATTAAATCCGACATCTGAGAATAGTGAGTAACAGAAACATAGTAGGCATATTTATCAGAAAATCAACATGGTTTTTTAAAATTAACATAGGATTTAAAAAAAAAAATTAAAAATATTTTCTAATAATTTAATTTTTTTGATAAAATTATAAATGTTTGAGGAATAAGACAAGTTATGCTTGGATAACAGAAATCATAAAATTACTCACTTAATGGCATATAATTATAAAATTTAACAGACCCCCAGAAACAGAATTCAAAAGCTATATATAACACAAAAAATGAGGTTTCCCAAGGATCAATTCTGGATCCATTATTATTGCTTCTGATTATTAATGATTTTCTTAAAATCAAAATATTCAACATTAGGTAGAAATTCGTTTTGCCATCGACAGAACTAGTATTATGAATCCAAAAACCATTGATGATATAAACATAAACAGCGAAAAAGCAATAAAAGACCGCCAGCAGGGTAGTCTAAAACCAAAAAAATAATTACTTATAAAGACTGACATCCATTCCGTTTCATTAGATATACATCCTTAGAATTAACAATTTTAAAATGGAGCGGAACTTCGAAATGGACTTTACATATAAATCAACTTAGTAAAAATGAGCATCTATTAAATAAATTAAAAATGAATAAACATAAAAACTTTTTTTTTTAATTATTTTACTTGTAATATATATTATAACGCAATTTAAATATTTAAATAATTAACTAGGTAAAGTGATAACGTAATCACTAAAAAAATAAATAACAATTGTGTTGAAAATGCTTTTATCGATTTCGAATGCTATAGTCGAATTCCGATGTCTTGTTAATATTTATTTATTGTTTGAAGACGCGAAAAATAGTAAAATTTTATGAACAATTAAATACAATAGGTACTAGGTACCACCTGATATTAAAGTCAAACTTTACTTTATAACTGGGAAAAATCGTTAAAATGTGAATAGTTTTCACATATAGTACATTAAAAAAATTTAAAATCAACAAGAAAATGTACTTAAAATTAACTAATCCTTGTAATTTTTTTTATTTTACAATTGTATCGTTACTGTGACCAAAATAAAGTTGAATTTACATTTTCTGATGGTAAAGTATACAAGTTTTTGACAAATATTAGCCATTTACTATTTCATTTGTGCAGGAAAGACTGGTATTCTTAGTAGTAGGTATAGTTTACGTAGGGGTTTTTTATTACACCAAGCCAACATTACAGCAACCAAAAAATTAGTTGAGATCACCTAGTTGGTATTTTACCTACTTATAAATATTAACACATTAGAAAAATTATGTTCCGTTACCATCCACCCTGTACTTAAGAAAGTGTAGTTCGTTAAGAACTGGTAAAGGAGGTAAACCTATTATTTTGTCACTGGTCTTCTACTTTACCACTTCTTACTCTACTTCATCAGAAAATATATGCGTAATGCAACGTCGGGCGAACTCACTACTTGGATAAAAGTCAGCATAATTACATATTTTTCTCTCTTCCTCCGTATTTCGTAGGGCACGTAATACCGTCGGTCCTGCCTGGCTGTCTCTCATGTGATAGCAGTCGTCAAGCCAAGTCAGAGGCTCTATGAAAATTTTGACAACTCTAACAGTCGAGTGGCCACTAGTTCGACAAAATTAACCAACCCGCATTAGGCCAGCCAGCGTAGTGTGCTGTGGCCAATGCCTCCTTCTTCAAGTAAAGTGCCTCTGCAGTGTGGTGTAAAACGGCTGTGGCGAACACGGGCTGGAGGTGGAGATTTATGACCTATGGGATGTATATTACAAACTATATATTTTTCCAAAAATGACGAACCTAAATTGTTGGGGATAAGGAATATGAAGTATGCATGGTATCCAGCCACTGGTTACCTCCTTAGCGATAACTTTATACATACATACTTACATTAGAAATCATTTTTTTTAAGGTTTACTTTACATATGGTATGACATCATGATTTTATTAGTTTACGAAAAGTTTTTATACGTTTTTCGGAGTATAAACGATTTTGTGAACTTTGTACCTATAGCTTTACAACACTTGCATTAGGTGTCAAAAAATAAATGCTTTACTAAAACACAGTTTAGGTAGTAGGCACAAAATATATTATTACAGTTATTAAAAATACAACCATAAACATAGACAAAAATAATAATTACTTTTTTAAACTTATAACACATCTACATAGTAGGGTAAAATCTGCAAACATTATACGGATACCTACGGATGCTTTAAATAACAATGACAAAGGATTTTGTTATGCATAACAAATCTTTATTTCTCTATCTTTTTGAAGCAACACCTTGATTAACTCTTTTAGATATTTTTTACTATGCGTTGAAACCAATTTTAATATTTCTTTCACGTCATGGTTTTGTAATAAACAAGTAAGTTTTTTACAGCTTACAGCAAGAACTGCCAGTTTTTCATTCATTCATTTGATCACTTGCATCTGTATGTAAACCGAAGTTCATTATTTACAACTCCTATTAACTTGTAAAGCCCTAGTAAATCAATCTTACAAATACACAAAATCTTCATAGAATTAAGTAATACAATATAAATATATGTACATACTTAGATATAATCTTTCTTCGTTTATGACTCCCTGAAGGTTAGAAGAGTTAAAAGAATTAAATGGCTATATTATCAATATAAATAATTATTTCCATAGCAAATATGCAGTCAAAAGATTAACCTCGAGCCAGGACTTGAACCTGCAACTCCTTACTTTCCGTGTAAGCTCTACCAATTGAGTTATCGAGGCACAAGTCTGGCTGATAATAATCCCAACTACATCTTTGACCGGTACGAACGTCACATACAACTCCTGGTGACTTATAAAGTCCTAGTACATCAATCTTACAAACCAGCAAAATGATAAAGATGGAGTTGGATTTTCATTGCATCTTTGATTCTACCTTACGTAACTATTTACCATTGCCACACATTTTATATACCTATGGTGCGAGCAGCGCCTTCATGGATGTTCCAAAAAGGACTTGAGGACTTGACTCTAAATGTCCTTTCAATTTGTCTCAATGACATCAAGCTACTGATGTCCCCGTACGACGCGGAGGGCAAGGGGTTCGCTGTATGCAAGATATACAAATGGTAGCTTTTCTTGCTTCTTCACATGTTTCGTGAGAACTTGCCACTCCTGTCTAATCCTTTAATGGCATAGAACAACACTACCCCTGGGCCAAAATACTTTTTAGTGCCTAAAATAGAGATAAAAATTTATAAAAAATTGAAGATGTCTCGAAATATTTTCCTAGTAGTTTTAAGTAAGTTCTAAACCGCCTTAAAGTTTCCCCACCCTCCTAGGTTTTTAATCACAAACGTCTCATTTAGTACTCAAATTACCACTGCGTTACCATTCCCCATGACCCCTCAAAAATAATGTCCATTGCGTTACCAAACTAAAGTTTTTTTTTATTTTGAGCCCAAATATTTCGATAAAAGTCATCATTCGGATATGCATTTTGTATGTCTTTTTGAATTAAAAAATAAAATGTGTTTGTAAATTATCCGCATAAGTAAAAAAATCACACGTTAAAATATACAAGGAACGTTTTAATAGGCCTCAAAAAGTATTTTGGCCCCCCTGTAACTATCTGGCCGCGTCAGGATGCCATGTTGCGCTATGTTTAATCGTAGCAATGCAAATGCTATCAAATAGCCTGTTTGGAAGGAGCGTTTTCAGTTCGTTGCCCAGGTGATAATTTGCCAGATAATCACAAAATGCAGAGATTATGGGATCATATTCTGTGTCGACCGACATATGAAGTTTTATTACCTACAGGGAGCATTGGGAGTAGAATATGTTTGACTCAAGGATAATGTCGAACCGGAATCAGGAGCCTGGTTACATCCATTAATGTCACCACATTTAGGGACGTTACTAGACAATGACTTCCTTAGAGCTGGTGCTGCACTCATCAATGTATTTGTAGCAAATGGACATCATAGACTAAGTTGTTGGTGAACGGAGAAAAATGGCAATTTCGATTCATTCAAAAAAATCGTTAAGATATTCATTTGCATCGGTATCGTAATAAATTATAGGGCTAACAGCGGATTTTTCAGTAATAGTAATAGTTTATCATAACGCTGGCCCTCATCCTGTATATTATCTAGTTTGTCATAAAGAGTTTTGATGCCTTTACACTTTTAATACCTTGTCACGTTGAATGATCGGTAAACTTTTATGATGACATCTTGACAATTCCCTATTACGTACTGATATTTCAAATAGTTATTTCATATCATTTTGATGAAGGCTAGAAACAATAAACAGGTGAGCGTAATGACAATGGCAATGGTAATGGTAATGTAAGTGGTAATGGTTATTATCACTATCATTTCCTGATATATGAACAGTACACGTTACAGTAAACAACAGACGTTTTCAAGTAGCCTATGCCGTTCTCAGGACTCAAACTATCTCTTTGCAAAATTTCATCTGAATCTGTCAAGCGGTTTAAGCGTAAAGAGGTAACAGACAGACAGACAGACGGACAGACAAACAAACAAACTGACAGTTAGAGTTACATTCGTATTCATAATATTAGTATGGATTGTCAAAATTCCCCGAAATGATTCTTTATCCTTAAATTGAATCGCTCCAATGTTATTTATCTAGATTAGATATTAAATTTAAATCGTTAGAGATGCTCTCGAGAACGCAATTGTTTTCTTAATAATGAGTGCACGATTTCATTTAACATTTATCGGGTATTCACAAAATGGTTTTTTAAAACTGTAAGGGGTTTATTCATGACACAATTCTTAAGATACACTAAAGTACAAAAAAAATATACAAGATTTGAAGTGTATTTGCAAGTACTTACTGTACTATCGAAAAATAATGTGTAACAACACTTTAAAACCAAAGGTGTAATGTTCTTAAGTTTCTATTGTTTTGGAACAATGTTGCAATGGTTTCAATAAACAAACGGTTTAAAACAATTCATTTTTAAGTAGAAGAAACAGCTTCAGGTATCGATTAAATTATTTTACTTACATACATGTACGTCTATGTTTTTAGAATGAGATATAGAAACCTATAGATAAATTTTTAAAAGAGACACAAATAAGGCCTTTGCCTTTTTTAAGGGATCCGTACCTCAAAAGGAAAAAAGGAACCCATATAGGATTACTTTGTTGTCCGTCTGTCTGTTTGTCTATCAAGACCGTTTTTCTCAGGAACGCGTCAAGTTATCAAGTTGAAATTAATATCAAATACTAAGGTTTACGGAACCTTAAAGTTGTAATATAATAAAGCTTTTAAATCAACGCAATAAAAAAATACTGCCAAAATACTTTGTCGCATATTTTAGCATTTACAAATAAATCAGAACCTACGGAGTACTTCCCGTTATCCTAGAATCATGAAATTTTACACGAAGCAAGGTCTAACATCACAAATATAGGAAAAATCCGAAATGAGATAACAAGAGAGATGGCTCTTGAGATATCAAGAGGCAAAAACAAGCTAATTTTCATACATACATACACACACACACACACAGACATCACTCTAAAAATGATGGCAAACGATTCTCCAGGTCTCGAAACGTTAGTTAGTTCGCAAATTTAGCGATGTCAATTTTTGGACCTATTATTTGAAGTAAAGTTTGTCCCTAAATGCAGTTTACCTTTCACGAAATCCTCGGTGCGCGAGTCCGACTTGCACTTGACCGGTTTTTAAAAAAAAAAAATTTCTTACCCATTGAATAATTAATTACTTACGGATATTAAACTTCTCCTTTTATTTATATCTTTAATTTATTTTTATAAAACATATTAAATTTTAATGGGATACTTTTATTTTGTTGGAAGCGTCCACCAGGTAAACTATGGACTTGTTTGCCATAGTGCCTTAGTGATATAAATAAAAATATTTAGAAAATAAAATTCACCCTCAAAAAAATATTTTATTATTATTTTATGGATCTTAGTAGATACCTACTTTATATTTGTTGTGTTTTATACTTGTAGTACATGTTTCAGTTCTGTGACTACACGAACGAGCGGTGGACTGGCGACAAGTTCCAGAAAAGAATCAACACTGTATAATATTGATTTCAATAATAAAGAAACGATTGATTGGTGGCCTAATAATAAGTCTTTATTCCAGATACAATAATTCATAATTTAATTAACTGGTAGAGATTTAAAAGCAACATGCAATAAAATAAAATAAACGGTAAATATTTAAATATTCAATCTGAATAAGTAACTTTTGTTCTACAAAATGTGTACATATGTAATGAAAATATCTAAATTTTAAATTAAATTTAAAAATCTTACTTAGTTGGCAGGATTCGAACCTCAATCTATCGTAAAGCCACGAGGATCTGTAAGCCTGCTTTTGTATGAAATTTTAAGATTTCGCGATACCTGAGCAGGTTACAAACATTTCATGTTATTCTGGTTTTAAAAACAATGTATAGGTACATCAAGACCTTTTTATACAGTTAAATTTTATTATGCACAACACATTATTTAATTCCAGAACGACGAAACGCCAAGTTAAAAGGCTAAAACAACGCCAAAACGCATTCCGAAAAGCGCTCGCAAAACCATTGTAACTCCAAAACCTACAAACAAGCGAGGAAGTACGCCCTCTGTGGCGCCCGTGAGCAAGGTAGGCATAGTACAGCGGATATATAGAAATGTACGTATCTGGAATCATCGCCATTCTACATTCATGTCAAAAGTGATTGAAGCCTTTTCTACATGCTAGAGAATTCGTCATCGCAATTGTGCAAAGATATTGCACACAAGGGTTATCTAGTTATCTTACATTTTCTATTTTAATTTTGGACAAAAATTGTGTTTGTGAAACATAGTTTTCGTCACTGTGTTTCATGTTTTTTCATATATTTACTTGAACCAAAATGTTTGTCCACATATTGAGCCTGTATAAAATAATAATAATGCTGGTCTTATTTGGTCAGGTTTTTATTAATTTAAAATCTTTAATTAAACATTAGTTTAAAAAAACCTAGCTAAGAATAAAACATTTATTTTGGAAAACAAAATGAAAAACTTGAAACATATTGAAGAGTTACAATTCTCATTTAACATAAATTTCCTTGTAAAATAATGATCAGTTTTAAAGAGGAGTGAAAATTTGAGGAGACATAATTTATAAAGAAAAGGAAAAATACATATGTGATGAATTTCTTAGTGTGTAGATTGCTTTAAGTGTGTGCGCTTTGATTAGGGCTGCCATCGTTGCTAAATATTTTTTCATATTTAAAATAAAAAGTCGATTATTGTATTTTCTAAGAAATTCTACAAATGAGTGCTCTGTGGAAATCTGAAAAAGTGGCAACCCTATTTTTTTTTTTTAATGTTCTGCTCTTGCTGTCTCGCTCTTGCTCGTGTTTAACTATTGGTGAGAGTGAAATGGCTATATATTTGTTTAGGTTCACGTGGCGAAATACCTATTTGAAAACATTTCAGGAGTTTTGGGTAGTTATTATTATAATTTAAGAACTTTAAGAAAAAAAATGTTAGTAAAAATATAATTTGAAGTTACGTTCACAATATACCTAAACAGATATAGAGCACTGTATGATTTGATTGATGGATTGATTTTTAAACTTAACAAAATAAACGTATTTAATACACAAATCCTGTCGTGACCTTTAGTGTAAATTTTCAGCATTTTTTTGGGGAACATGGTTTACTGATCTACGTACCTAATGCGCAGTAACTATAACTAATTATTTTAAAAGAGTAGCACAAAACAATTGACCAATAGTGGAAATCGTTGCATCACTTAAATTCGTTGCTTACATTTAGTAATTGTTACTTTTGCGTTGTAGCGTCATCTGTCAGAGCGAAGTGCACGTTGATGGTGGCAAGAGCCTTTTCCATCAAGAGCATCATTAAGAGCCTATACTACCTAAATTTCATTTTTTTTAGTAAAGGTTTCTCCGGATCCTCTAGCAGATCCGACTAAAATTTAATGACTGTGTTCTTTGAGACATGGTTCAAACCCGATTAATGAACTTTTGTTCGATAAAAAAATTCTTAAACAATTGTTTTTTTTCAAGTTTTGGCAAAGAAATCTTCAAAGTTCTAAGTGCTATTAGTTTTCAGCTTTGCTAAAGCATAGCCGTGATAGGTTAAATTCTGACAGAAAGCATTTTTTTTGATAACAATTATGTTCAATAAACCATTAATTTATTTTATGTATTTCAATGAAAATCTCAGTGAGTTGAGATGTAGCTGCACTACTCACGCACGCCCAGTAAGTAGTAGGTACGGTTTCTTGAGAGGAAATATCAGACCCAAGCGAATACCATATATATGTTTTTGGAAATAAAATTGTTGTCGCGCCAAGACCCGGGCCAAGACACCGATGTGCGATAGAGACAACTGCACCTTGGACTAATTATACCTAGTCACAATCATTAAAATCGATGTTTTGTATTCCCCACTTTTTTCCTTCGAATCTTAACCGAAATGCATATAAATAACTTATCCTGGAAGTAAAAAAAATATTTTATGTCGGTATGTTTTGTTGTTGAAAAAAATTAGTTAACATATTTGTATAACGCACGCCTGAAAATGTCATAAAAAATAAACATTTTTTGAACTTTTGCAGGGCCCCAGTTATTTTTACAAATGGCATTTAAACAAAAGAAAAACATACAGACATAGTGACTGTATATATGTGAATGTGTCACGGGCAAATCGTATAATTCGCCATTTTACATTATGCCTAGGCAGATTGTGTAGTACAAAACAAAATGGGACAGAAATCGCACTGTATAAGTCATGTCGATTTCAAAATGTATACAATCAGCCTGTGCATATTGTAAAACGGCGAATTATACAATTTGCCTGCAAATAATCTATCATATACAAAAAATGATAGGTCTAATACCAAAATCCAGAAAGGAAAGAGAGGAATACGTTTGTATTGGGTAAGCTGCTAGATATTTTCTCTTAAGCGAGCTTTGGCAAGGAGATCCTGCCAACACTTTTTCTGCATGATATCCCTTGAAGTTTAACTTAATTTTTGTCTTCACATTTTACACCAGTATAAAGTTGTGTATTTGAGTCAGTGTCCTACAATCTTTGTTGTAAGAACTCGACATTTTAATTTTAAAACGTATAACGATGTGTACAAAAATATAGCAAAACAACAGTAAGTAAATCATTATCAATCATATTTTAAAGATAATCGCACGTCAGAACAGAAGCGTAAAAAATTGAGAACAAAGGACATTCTTATCTTTTATTTACTGAAACACTAATTCATAACGACATCAAAATCTTTTGTAACTACTTCATGCTCTACATTGTGTTAAGGCGAATACGGTACTTGTTTATTTTTCGTTTATCGCACTTATAGGCAGGTGTGTCGTTGGTGAGTGAATGGTAGGTGAAAGCGAACCTTAAGCTTTTCTATATAAAAGTCAAATGGTAGAAACTCTTCCTTCTCTATTATACATGCCGCTAAAAAATAAATATAATCCGCTATTCGTTATGATTGATTTTCGAAGATTTTTCTTTCTTTCTAATAATTATTGTGATGGCATCAAGATCTTAAAATGTACCAATGGAATCGAACAGCAAACAAGAGCAACGACTCAATATCTTAGTTCATCAAGTGCAATGGTCTTAATACATTCCTAAGAAATAATTCGATTCTAACGTTTGTAGTTAATAACATTTGACATACGTGATGTAACTTATTTTTATAGGTGTCATTAAGTAAGAGAATTTAGGCCATAGTCCATCACGCGGGCCCAGTACGGATTGCAGACTTCACATAATCTTTTCGACATAATGCAGGTTTAAGACTAAGTGTTGTGAACGGAACAATGTACTTGTTAATTTTCCAATAAGACTCATAGATACACGCCACTGGAGCCCCTCGGACCGCAAGGCAGACGTCGGCGCCGATACCACTAAGCCAAGGCCTTAAGTCAAATTTTATTTTTTGTAATGCTTTAATACTCGTGTTTATATGCCAGTATTTTATTTACGTTTCGAGTATGGAAATTTGCAAATTAAGGCAGTAGAAGTTTTTGTACCCTAATTCAAACCTCCGAACTATCGCCTCATCTCGGACGGTCCGGTCGTTCCACTTGCTAACTCAATCTTCGATTCTTCTCCCATCGATATGGATTGATCTTACTGATTACGATTCTTTGACAACTTAACCCATAACTAAGCATTCCTTATATAAGATTATACCTTTTTCACAGTGTGTAAAGATTCTACTACACCCTTATTAGTGAAACATTCGCCTTAATGAAGCGAGTATGTAATCTGGATGCGGAATATTTTAGCTGCCAGATAATCTTCAGTTCTCATTATCAAGTGACAAACAAATTATCCGCACTTACTTCTTATCTGCTGGATACCGACGCGCAGTTGCGACAACTTGTCAGAATCAACAAAATAAAATATATCCCTACCTAGCCTCTGGAACTATATCAAGTTTCTTTGTGTTTTATACGCAAGAGTATTTTTATATTTTTAATTTATCAAATAAGTCGCTTTTTTTTTATTGTAATATATTTATGCAAGTATTGGAAGAAAAAGGTAGGTAACAGACTTTTTGTTCCACAGTCTCCTTTTTCCATGCGTTAACGTCACTTGGTTGTCGTTGCACACACAAAATTGTTTTTTTACTTTTTACTTCACTATCAGTCATTGGGCGCTAGTTTTTATTTTTCTTTTTTTATCACATTTACTGTTTAGTGTAATTCAATTTATACCAGTCTATGCCATAAATGATTAGACTGTGCTTATTTTTACATTAGTAGTATCTGTGCTGCAAGCGTCAGAAACTAACGACATTTAGCTTTCTAAAATCACAGGCTTTCGACATAATTTGTCTCTTAGCTTACTATCAACGATATCATTTGATAAAAACGTGATTTCGGTTTGTTATAGCAGTGGGTGGGTAAATTATGTACTCGTTTCAAGTTCAACTCGCGTCTGACCAATTTAATAAAATCTAGACTAAAATGAAATTTAAAAATTAATTAATCCTTTGATGTTGAACAAACTAACAATGTTAAAATAGTAATAATATAGAAGTACCTACCTATCTACAATATGGGACCTTATTCCAAATAGGGAAATTCTACCATTTGTACTTCAAACCTTCATAGATATCGTTGACAAACATATGCCAAATTTTACTCAAAATCCCAGTATCGTCAGCGTCGTCCTGAAATAATTTGTCTCTTAGCTTACTATCAATGATATCATTTGATAAAAACGTGATTTCGGTTTGTTATAGCAGAGGGTGGGTAAATTATGTACTCGTTTCAAGTTCAACTCGCGTCTGACCAATTTAATAAAATCTAGACTAAAATGAAATTTAAAAATTAATTAATCCTTTGATGTTGAACAAACTAACAATGTTAAAATAGTAATAATATATAAGTACCTACCTATCTACAATATGGGACCTTATTCCAAATAGGGAAATTCTACCATTTGTACTTCAAACCATCATAGATATCGTTGACAAACATATGCCAAATTTTACTCAAAATCCCAGTATCGTCAGCGTCGTCCTGAAATAAACCATTATCACAGCAGATAAAATTGAGAGATTTCATTTGGGAATCCCGCAAAAAGTATTCAGAATGAATGGGTCTGTGAGAGCAATAAATTGGGCTGAACTGGAAACTGCAGCACGCTGCGTGGTCGTTAAACTTTATTTTTATATTAAAGTTGCAATTCTGGACGAGGGACGAACTGTAATCCTGGGCGGAACATTTCCATTGAAAATACGCTTCGTCTACCAGCTGCTATCATTTATAAATTCATAAATATTTCTACTATTATATACCTATATGATCTTTGTGTACACATATGTACCTATATATTTATGGCCGTAGACAGATGAGCGGTATACATACATACATATATATGTCGTCGCCCGATAGTAGAATCGGCTGTTTAACCAAATGGCTAGGCATGTCGTTAAATCGCACTGTGTAACAAAAATGTGGTTTGGGTTAGGTTTAGGTTCTCTTGTGGTTACGTAGATGGTGAGCGAACGAAGCGACTAAATCAAGTTTCATATAGTAAATTAATCTATTTACTATTACGATAATTTGTTTTTCATACTAAACAACCTGCCTAGGCATTTAGCTGAACAGCGAATTCAACTTTCGAGCGACGACATAATATATATGCGAAAATTTATATACATATACTGTACGTACTGTACTTAACGTGGTGGATCACATGGTCTCCCCCCTATGCAATCTGAAAAACAATAGGAAATTGAAATTTGAAAAATATTACCTAAATTTTGATTGTTTTTTTTTAAATCATACTATTTACTTCGTAAGTCTTGTTCATTAAGTGTATCAATACGGAACATGTATTTATTAGTTGATACATTCTAATATTATGTTTCGTTTGTGATTTTACAAAGATTACCTATTGGACGCACGCAATAAAACAGTATTGTAATTAGTTTGTAAAGCTAGTTGTTGTTAATTTACTTGACGATTCGAAAGTGTTCTTAGTAACCCATTTGAATAAAAAGATTTTGATTTTGATTTTTTGATTTTGTACCACTGGTTCGGAAATTTGTATTTATTTTCTATTAAACTTATTTGACATCAATTTTAAATGTAGGTATGTAAAATTAAATTAACTACCTAAATATGTAAATAGATAGATATACTATAGTTCTTAAAAAAGAGAGACGTTCTCCAGGTTGTCTTTACGTTATTAGTTATTGATCGTGCAAATAAAATCAATCGAAAAAATAGTTATTTAATAAATTTTAATACCTATAGAATTTATGCTTTATTACCTATATCTTTAGGTATATAAACATGCATGTTGCCTTTTTCGTTTTGTTTGTTTTTTCCCCGTTGCGTTAAATCTTTGGTAAGTTTTTGTGCCCAAAGTTTCTGAATAAGTGAATTGAGAGTGGAAAAGAGAAATAGGGAAAAAACAGACAGTTAAAAAAGACATTATTTCATTTTTTAATAAAAACTAAATTTAAACATATATAATAATATCAACAATAATCGGCAATTATAATCGATTATCAACATCGCCCCAGCTCTAGGCCTGTTACTTCGACAGCTATATTTTACAAGGTATAGTGTATGTAACTGCATGTGTTTACCGTCAAACAATTGGAAACTGCATTGTTCTCCCGAAATGCAGTAAATATTGCGACAGATGCATTAAAGTCCGTGCCCAGTAGCAGTAAGTACTGCTCACCGCAAACTCTACATGGAACACAGGTGCTCTAGAACGAAATTAAATTTGTAGTTGAACGCAAACTAGCGTTACAGCTTCGAATAGTTTTAGATAGTTTATGTTTTGCTTAATTGTTTATGTTGAACAACAGTGTTTTGTTAATCATCAATTTTTGCGCCGAATTTTAACTTGACCTATTCTGAGATCAATCCTGCTTTAATAGTACCTACCTGAAAAACACCTCTACCAGACAGGTGCGGCGACCAGACAAACAGTGAAGTACTTCAAAAAAATACTCGGCCCCTTCTGTAGTCCCTACAGAACTCATTCTGTAGTCACTAGAGAAAACTTTCGACAGCGGGTTACTTCAGGTACGTTCTATTGACGTCATTGAGAGCTTTGACATCGCATAGGCATTGAAATCGTTCTGTTCACCAAATGTAAACAAACAATATGGCCGTTCACTATTTTGACAGCGCATCCACTGTTGTCCCTAGCATGTGCAGCAAATGCGTTGAATGCGGTCCGGAAGTGACGACATAGCGCATTCATTTTTGATCGAGAGAACGATCGAATGTGCGCATAAAGAGCATTGAGCGCATCCAAATGCTTGTCAACAAAACGCCCCTTTTATTTCACAACCTGAAGGCACCTATGAAATCGCATAGTAATCGCATAAAGGCATTAAGCCCAGCCGTAATTTTCACAAGGGTTTACTGAAAACATTATGTAGCTATAATGATACTTGAATGACAGCAATAGCGTTTGGACTCTTCGGTTACGGAATCCGAAAATGGTGTCGAATTCTGAATGTGGGTTACTATGGCAAGTGGAATATCATATGAACAGGGGCCTAATACTCGTGCGAACAGAGATAATCTCGAATTCGAGATATGTAAAACAGTTTCAAAATGACAGCTTTCACTCCTTATCTTTGAAGTCTGAGAGCCGAACAATTTGTAATAATTCAAACCCATAGAGAATCACTTACGTTTTACACAATAAATAAAATTAAGATGTCAATTTAAACAGATTTTGAGTAAAAAAAGACTTTCAAAACCCCTTAAGTATAGAACCCTCTTTGAGCGCGAGTTCAACTTGCTATTAGAGTTGGGTTATACCCGGTAAATATAAATAGATACCTATTTTTACCTGATTTTTTTTTTTACTTCTACCCGGTAAAAATAGTATTTCTTAATATTTACGGGGTATGAACCCAACTCTACTTGCTATTGACCTTTTTTAATATAAATACTTAATAATCACTTATTTTACTCATAATATTCATTAAAAAAATTAAACTAAAATATCGTCCATTTTGAAAGTTACTTCACAATCTATAACTTAACAAACTTTTTGTGTAACTTAAGTACTATAAAGAGGAAACGTTTGTTTGATGGTAACTTCATTTACAATATAACTCAACAATGCATGCTACTTTGCTTTGTCAATTGTTTTGAAACTTTCACTTACAAATAACTTAAACTCTTCAGTCTGCTATTAGCAAAGTGTCCCCTAAAATAAATTAAAATAGCATGCATAAAAAAACTTTAACTACCTTTACACCAATTTTTCTTTTAAATAACTGCTACAATTTAGAGTTTTTATATAAAATTTATGATTGGTAAGTCTTATGGCATGGCAAAAATATTGTTCAGACCGTTCGGACTCACTATACTATCAATTATTTACACAATAGGTAAAGGATCCTGTACTAACGAGACATGATTGCAAACCGTCTCCGGTGACAACTCGCTTTGAAGTCGAAAGCTCTGTAAACGTGTCGGTAAATATTGACACAGCCTAACCGAGCACTGCTTTGACACTAACCAAAGAGAGCGCTTATTCTGATATAAAAAATCGTTTTCCATTACCGTCGTATCGTTTGGTAAGCATTGACTAAACTTATCATTACATCAGTCTTTTATTTTGTAGCAAATTAACATGTTTTAAAAGAAAATATATCAAAAAAATAATCTAGGGTTATCTATGTCCAATAAAACCAGATACTAGACTATTTAAGGATGTCCCTCGCGTTACGATGTGGATGGTTAAGAATGTCCCTCACGCTACGATGTATGTGTGTAGGTTTAAAAAATCCATATTATTTAAGGAAATGGATCCTTTGCTAGATCCGTAGTAAAATTCTCCTGTTACTATTGCCACAGATGACAGATATGCTTGTTACATAGTATAGACTTTTTTTACTCTAAAGAACTAGAATATTTAAAATAGAAGTTAGATACAGTATGCAGGAATTAGCAGTATGAAGATTTCCAGTCTGTTTTAGCGACTAAAGAAAATAACCAAAATGAAGATTGTCCGACCAATAAAAGGCTCTAACTTTTAGACCGAAATAGGTAAAAGTCTGAATATGTGGTATAATCGGAAATTATCTAACAAAGAATAAAAAGTTAAAAAAAGTTAAAATTTAAGAGTGTCCCCATACAAGAAATATATTTTCGTTGTTTTTACTTTATCGTAAAAACAATAATACAAACAAACTTTAAACTCTAAAGTATTACAACAAATAACAAAAAAACCGGCCAAGTGTGAGACGGGCCCAAGTCATTACTATTTTAAATTACCGGTACAGCGCCATCTAGCTTATCATTAAGAGAAACTTAATGTTTTTGGAAATGATATTCAAAGATAAGCAACGTCGGGCTTGGTCAGTACATGGAAGGGTGGCCGCTTAGTGGCACACTTGTTGTTTTTGTTTATGTTCGTATATTACGTGAATTTGTATGCGTATTATTAACATTGGTCAAGTGCAAGTCGGACTACCGCACCGTGGGTTCCGTACCACGTTTTTACGTAATTTACGAACAAAAAACTGTGTCATCTACCGTCATAAATTACCGTTACAGCACCATCTATTAGATTGTTTCTAAGAGAAACAGTAACGTATTTGTTTGTTGGAAACGATATTCCAACGATAAGCTTGGTAGCAGCACACTTTTTTTTGTTTGTATTTGTCAATTACGTAAATGGTGGTAGGTACGGAACCCTCGTTGCGCGAGTCTAATCTGCACTTCCAAACTCTTCGCCGGTTTTTTTAGTTTGAATACATACTTACACTATCGATCCCATACGTGTCTAGTGTATGAAGCAGAAGACAAACGTTATTTAGTAAATCACCATAAACATAAAACTTATCACAACACTCATTTTACAAGCAGAACATCAACAAATGAAAACCCCACTAAGAATTATCTACCAAATACGACGTGTTTATTTTTATTGTATTTATTTATTAATTCGTTAAAACGAGCGAAATAAATTTCTTAATATCGAGTTGATGCAAACAAAGCAACGATCAACATATAGTACCTTGCGTGTAGTAATTATAGACGCTTCTAACGATTTCTCAAATTATAATAGGTAGTGTAGAAAATATGAGAAAATAGATAAACATACATACATACTGGTTAAAAAGGGTATAAGACCCTCCCCCTTTTGGTTTCTCCGTAGTCGGGTGAAAAAATAGTAGTCGGCTTGTTTTGTCTTTCTAGAGACAATGTCCGTACGTCCACTGTGCCTGTAATGAATGATTGAACATTTCCATCAGTTCAATAAAAAAAGCAATTGTCGTACAGCCACGTGCAAAAGTTATTAAATAAAGCCTAAGCTATCTAGCTCCAATGCAAGTAGGTACCTAAGTCTTAATACCAGAATAGGCCTCCGTGACATCGACAAAGGCGCATCTTTATAATTTTTTCCACTTTTCATCACTTCACGCTCGGTCTGTCTTTTGATTCACTGGCCGTGTGATCTGGTGTTGCCGCATTTATTTTACACTCTTCTAGCGCTAGTTTATTTTGCATTCTCTCAGTGTTGCCAGTGTTGCCTCGAAGCTTTGATGTTGAAGCTCTTTTCACTTTGAGGGGCTCAGTTGAAGCTGACCGCAATATTTTAATGGTATGTGCCTAGTTCTTGAATAGTGCGCTCTTGTTCAGCTTGTATGACATACGTGTTAGGGTTCCGTAGTAAAAGATGTAACTTAAGACTATTTAAGAATTATTAAAATCCTAATCTTCTGTATAAATAAATCTGATACAGTGGCATATCAACGTACACAGCCCAAACCGCTGGGTCTATAAACTTGAAGAAGGAAGAAGGATTTTACTAAATTCATCCCCGAAAAGGGTAAAATGGGCTTGCAAGTATGAAAATCCGTCAATTTCGAAGCTAAATGGGTAAAAAATGTTATTTGGCCTGACGTTGAAAACATAAATTGACTTGTTTAAGCATTTTGTAAAAATCCTCCCCTAGGGGTCAAAGGCTGAGAATATATATTTTTTTTTTTTTTTGGAAATTCCAATATTTTTGCTTTTAAGGAGTTAAAATTATTCACAGATACTTGTTATAAAGTAGGCGAGCACTAACAAAAGATTTTACAAAATTCATCCCCTAAGAAGGTAAAATGTGGGTTGGAAGCTTGTCCATACAAGCTTATTCGTATCGTTAATCCGTAATTTTTTTAACGAAATGCTTAAAAATTGGCATTATTGGCCTTTAGGTTGAAAATTAGTATTAGACGTATTTCACCATTTTAAAAAATCACCCCTAGACTAGAGGGAATTTTTATTTTTTTGTAAAACCGTAAACAGTTTCAAGCTTTCTTTTTTTTCTAGAGTATACGCAAACGAATTCGCGTGAATAAGCTAGCTGTTAGATAAAATTCAGATAACACGTGGGTGTAAAAAGTAAAAGAGGAGAAGATTCTACAAATAAGTATTTAAAAATAATACTCATAGTCGGTCCTGCCCCTTACAACTGAAATAAAAAAAATACATTCAAATGTCTTTTGTGTGTTTCATTTATATGAAAGTTTCACAGCCTTGATGGTTGCATAGAAATTTGGTGGGAAGTTAGACAAACTATTTTTGTCTCTTTGTGTAATGAATTCTGTTTGCTAGTTATATTATTATAAAAGATAAAAAATAATAATTAACTGACTCAAAAAATTATATGCTCAAAAGGTCAAAAAATAAGCAGACACAAGCCAAATGTTAGAGTCGAATGCGAAAAACGTTCCTGTATCACACAGTTGGACAGACGCAATGTTGGCACGAAACACTAAATACAGTAAAATTAAAAATCTTGTTAATTTTACTGTATTTAGTGTTTCGTGAAGTTGGTTCTAATTTTTTATTAATAAAAACCCGCCAAGGGCGTGTCGTACACGCATTTAGTTAGGATCCCGTAGAATGAGAACTATTTCGTGTACCTAAAAAAAACTCATGAACATATTTTGTGCAAAATAATTTTAACAAGTATTATTTACAAATGTCTATTTTGGTGATTTTTAAAAGTTAGACGTGGAAGGGGCCATTATTTTTTCTACTTTGGAAGCCTCTCTCTAAGGAAGGAATAACTCTGAGAAGAAGTTTCTCAATTGCCTTTTAAATGGGGTGCGTGTAAAAAAAAATTTGGTCCCTTATTGGCTTAATATATGGAGAGTTAATAAAAAATCACCAACATATCTGTAAAGTTTCACTAGAATTAACCCAAAGACGGTGGACTTAATTATAAGGCTGAGACATACGAACCGATGGACATGACGAATTTATAAGGGTTCTGTTATTGCCATTAAACTACGGAACCCTAAAAATAAGAAACTTCTGACTAATCATTGCAGTAGGTATTAGTTATGCGCGAGTGCACACATCTGTACAGTTTTGATAGGTGACATGCTGAGATACATTGTAATGGGAATATATAAAAAATTATTCACACTCGCGCTTATTGACTTTGTATTGACAGGGGGGCGTGAACCCTTCACCTACTCAGGGTTGTCACTAACTTTATTTTATAATAGTTCAAGTAAATATCTATAAGGAAGAATATACACATATAAAGCTATTTATAGGTAAGAATATAATAGTAGATGATATTAATAGCTTATAATATACTTTCAGTAACGAGTAAACCGTTCTGAATAGTGTGGAGATGCGACACGCCACTGCTAGATGGCGCTTGCCGATAAATAGATGATGCTTCGAATTTCAAGCTTAATTTTCTTGAGTTGACATTCATATTCATAAAATGGCTAACATATTTCAAATTATTTTTAAGAATTATAAAAACCATAGTGAGAGTGCATGCAGCGAAGGGAATAATTTTAAGCTGACAAATACCTAGCTAATGACGCCACCAAAATCTTATTACTACAAAATTCAAAAAAATGTGCTAGGTAATTTTTTTCAGGTAAAATAAAAACATTGTATCAAATTGCAATAAATTTCGTTTTGGTGAATTTATTGTATGTATATTAATGTTTTAATCTTACCAGCCTCATACATCCCCACTGTTGGGGCACGCCCTTCCCTTACCGAAGGCGATTTGGGCGATTTTGAAATTCACATGCTTTTTTTTTTGACGTATGCAGGTTTCCTCACGATTTTGTTCTTCTCCGAAAAGCCAGTGATGTGAATTAGAAAATTGTGAATTGAGAAAATAAGAAAAGGACTCATTGATACATGCCGGTCCTCGATCGATTGATCCCCCGCCACTCAGAACACAAGGTTAAATCTAAACTCCTCGGCCACCATCGACCTATTAATGTTTTTAATGTATCATAATTCTGCCGAGTTCAACCCTACGAAAGAACTGGGTTGAAAATACGTTCAAGCAAGTTGGATGTCACCGCGTGACATGTCCTGAATGTACCGCGTAGCGTCGCGGCGGTTGTGTAATAAATAAAATATTTTTATCAGCTACCCGCAGTCGTGGCGCGCAAATATCATGCCCCAATCTGACACTCAACCTCTTTGAGGAACTTGAAGTCACTCAGCAATGAGTTAAGCTGATGATCGACTGCTTCTGAATATTAGGTATGCAAGACGTAGGTAACTATGTATATGTTATTCGTGGGGTTAACAGAACTATAGTATTTTTATGTGAAAAGCTATGGAGATGATGGAGCAAAGATAGAGCAGTTTTGTTTGCCCACTTTAAGAAGTGCAGCGATCGATTTCTCTTCGAACAACGTGATTTTAGCTGCGTTTCGAATAGCATTGTAAAAATGTTTCTGGGACAGACTGCAACATAGACAGATAGATAATCAAGTTAAATATAAGAATAAAAAGAAAGCCTTTTACTTATACAAAGCCGGCTGTCCGATATAAATTAAAAAAAGATAGAGTTTTTTCTAGGACTCTATCTTTTAGACCGAAGTAGACCGAACCGGAGCCTGAAATTTTCACAGAGTATTTGTTATAATAGCGGATAACGTAACAAATAATAAAAAAATCCATATACAAGAAACACGTTTTCGTTGTTTTTACTCTAGCGTTAAACAGGCTTCAAACTTGCAGTGATAATACCTAGTGTGAGGTCTAAAGTATAACAACAAATCATAAAACCCTGCCAAGTGTGAGATGGGCCTGAGCCATTACCATCTCAAATAACCGTATCAGAGGGTGTAGGTTCGTTTCCCGCACTGCATTAACATTTATGTCATAATATAAACATTTGTGTTTGTCTTAAGTTTGGGTGTATTTATGTATGATAATATTTTAGCATTCAGCTTCAAAAATGTCTTAGGGAAGAATTTTGCAAACTTTTTTTTTTCCTTTATTGATGTTTTTCAAAAATAGTGAAACTGATGTGTTTCACTATAATATATTTTCTAAATTAATAAATAAAACAAAATAATCTAATCTAAATATTTTCTCCGTGCTGGCCTGCGTTTCAACAGCAGCCTTCCTGCAAATTTCAAGTCTCTAGACTCAGTAGCTTGGGCTATACGTTGATATATAAGTCAGTCATTCACTCATTTTACTTTTTGAGGAGTATGGAGATGGAGATATGGAGTATGTATATACGTATATGTATGTCGTTACTTATCCAAGATACGATTATAGCATTATTTATAAATATAAAATGCCTTGTCCTGAATGAATGACTGGCGGATCAACACACAGCCTAAAACGCTGATCGTAGAGACCTGAAACTTGGAGGGTGGGTTCTTTGTATAACGTAGGCATCCGATAAGAAATGATTTTCCAAAAGGGTCAAGTGCGGTTTGTACTCGTGCATTACGGGTAAACCGATTGTAATGAAATTTTGGAAGTTGTTATGCACACGCCGGGGAAAGTTTCTGAATTATTATAACCGTTCACATTAGGTTGGTGCAGCAGTTGTTTAAAAAAAAGAAACAACGTTCGCCGGGTCAGCTAGTGACGGACTTTTTTTTTCGATGAACTTAAAGGTAAATAATTCAAAATTTTGTTTTAACTGCACTTAACTAAAAAATTATAAGTAACATTACAAAGAGAATTGCGACAAAAGACTTAACAGAGCCCTATTACTGTTGGTCACACTATCCAAATACGTCACATATGTCACGTTTTTCCATAATAGGTCCCAGTCTTGAAATTTGGATAAAAATTTTACCCGAATATATATTTTTTTTAGCTTAGAGTTCATTGAGTAGAATAGAAATATATTTCTTATCCTAAATTAATTATCTTTGAGAACTACGAAACTGCCATTTTTGGATCTTTTCTGCTACCGGACCTAGTTAAGCAAGACCTGACCTGAGAGAGGTAGGGCACTGCAAGTACTCGCTCGAATAAGCCACCCGAACAACTAAGCAGGGCATAGCGAGTACTTGCTCGAATGAGCGGCCCGAACTGGGGAAGTACCTCCACCTTACAGAAAACCGCGGCCATAATAACACTAACATTGAGTAGTGTTGTGTTCCTGGCGGTGAGTAAGGTTGCCAGAGCTCTTTGAGGATTCGCTGCGCGGACAGCGGAGGACCGGCGGTGCTTGTTGCTGTCATACTCGGCGTAGACGCGGCGTGCTGGTTCGGCGGTCAGGGAGACCTGATGAAACGGCTGACCGCTGGCCGCCCGCAGGTTGAACGGGATCCCAAACCCAGGGATCACTTAATCTCCGCCCTGGGAGGCTGATTCGCCAGCCTGTGTAAAGTATCTGAAGTGGTAGTCGTGCCGGAGAAGGAGACCGGAGTGGACCCGGCTACTACAACAGAGGGGTATCAGGGGCCCTTCCGCCCGCCGTGCCAGCAACCGTATCATCTGTGGCGAGCTTCGGCAGTCTTAGAACCGCACCCTTTGTCCTCTATGCTGTCTGTGCAGTGAATCCTCATCCTTAGTCTTAGTAACTTTTTTTTATATATATTATGGCCAGAAGACAGAAAAAGAAAAGAGTTTGCACAGCGGCTACTCCATCCACATATAATGTGGATTTTTGCAACATCAGGGGTATTCACGCAAATCTTAACGCAGTCCACCACCATCTCGAAACTGCGCAGCCGACCATTCTTTTTCTAACGGAGACGCAGATATCCTGCCCGGCCGACACATCATACCTTCATTATCCCGGCTACAAACTCGAACACAATTTTTTGAGTCGTGCCGGTGTATGTATGTTCGTCCGGGAGGATATCTGCTGTCGCCGCCTTCATAGCCTTGAAGACAGGGACCTGTCGATATTGTGGGTGCGTGTAGATTACGGCGGCCACACTCGTATCTATGCGTGCCTATACAGGTCTCATAGCGGTGACACGGACGTAACTCGACTCTTCACGCACCTGAGTTTGACGACTAACAAAGTTCTAGAGCAATATCCCACAGCAGAACTAGTTATTTTGGGAGACTTTAACGCCCACCATCGCGAGTGGCTCAGTTCTCGAACCAATAACTATGCTGGGATATCTGCTCATGAATTTGCTCTGACCTATGGATTCTCTCAGCTGGTACTATCTCCAACGAGAATACCAGATATAGAGGAACATACGAGCTCCTTACTGGACCTTCTGCTGACTTCTCGTCCGGACGGGTACTCCGTCTCAGTGGATGCGCCTCTTGGCTCCTCGGACCACTGTCTCGTTCGGACTCAAGTGTCATGCACACAACCTGATCCTTCTGGGCCAACTAACTGGCGTCGTGTGTGGCACTATAAGTCGGCAGACTGGGATGGATTGCGTGAATTTTACGCATCGTACCCGTGGAGGCAGATCTGCCTAAACTCAGAAGATCCTGACGTCTGCGCAGCCGCAGTCACTGAGACAATCCTTGCTGGTATGGAATGCTATATTCCTAACCCGCGAGTAGCTGCCGGCGTCAAAAAACGACCGTGGTTTAATAGGTCTTGCAGAAAAGCTAAAATTCTTAAGCAAAATGCATATGAGGCTTGGACCACGGCTGGTTTTAATAAGGATCCGAATATTTCTGAGTTAAAACGCAAATTAAATGCTGCCTCGAGGTTCAGTAAGAAAGCAACTGCCAGAGCAAAATTCCAATTCATCGGCAAAATAGGTGGGCGACTTGCGAGCTATCCTTCTGGGAGTCGTGCTTTCTGGTCGCTTGCCAAAGCTGCCGAAGGGAACTTCTGCCAGTCGTCGTTACCACCACTGCGAAAGACCGATGGTGACTTGGCCCATAGTGCTAAAGAGAAAGCCGATCTACTGGGCAGTCTCTTTGCCTCGAACTCGAATATGAGCGATGAAGGCGCTGTACCACCTACTATACCGTGGTGCGGTAAGTCCATGCCGGAAATCTCCATAACGCAGCGGGAGGTCAGGCGGGCGTTGCTTTCTCTAGACGTTCATAAGTCGAGTGGGCCAGACGGTATACCAGCAGTGGTGCTTAAGCAGTGTGCTCCTGAGTTATGTCCTGTACTCACGCGCCTCTTCGCGCTTTCCTACCACACTAGGCAATTTCCGTCTACATGGAAGACTGCGAATGTGCACCCGGTGCCCAAAAAGGGCGATAGATCAGATCCATCGAATTACAGGCCTATCGCTATTACCTCTCTCCTCTCTAAGGTGATGGAGCGTGTGATCAACACACAGCTTCTAAGATACCTAGAAGTACACGATCTGGTCAGTGACCGTCAATATGGCTTTCGCCACAGTCGCTCGACTGGTGACCTTCTAGTGTATCTCACACACCGATGGGCACTAGCCATTGAGAGTCAGGGGGAGGCATTGGCAGGTAGCCTGGACATAGCGAAGGCGTTCGATCGGGTCTGGCACCGCGGTCTTCTATCGAAGTTGCCATCTTACGGAGTGCCCGAGGGTTTGTGCAAATGGGTGGCTAGCTTTTTGTCCGGCAGACGCATACGAACCGTAGTTGACGGTAGTTGCTCTGATAGCATGGACATTAATGCTGGTGTCCCGCAAGGCTCTGTGCTGTCTCCTACGCTGTTTCTACTGCATTTCAATGACATGTTGTACATCAACAACATACATTGCTATGCAGATGACAGTACTGGAGACGCTTTTTACACGGGTCGTGCAAACATCCCTCGTTCCGTTGTGGAGGAAAACCGCGGAGAACTTGTGTCTCAAATCGAGACCACACTGTCCCAGGTCTCTGACTGGGGACGGGTAAACTTGGTCCGATTCAACCCTACAAAGACACAAGTGTGCGCGTTCACCGCTAAGAAAACTCCATTCACTGTGGTCCCACAATTCCAGAACACTCCCCTCTCCATCTCCAAGAGCATTGGGATCCTTGGTGTCGACATCTCCAGCGATGTTCAGTTCCGAGATCATTTACAAGATAAGGTAAAGCTGGCGTCCAAAAAACTTGGTGTACTCAACAGAGCGAAGCAGTACTTCACGTCGGGGCTAAGGTTGTTACTTTACAAGTCGCAAGTTAGGCCCCATATGGAGTACTGCTGCCATCTCTGGGCAGGTGCACCCGGATACCAGCTTGGCCCTTTTGACTCGGTTCAACGACGGGCTGTGAGAATTGTCGACGATTCCAAACTCACTTGCGGTATCGAGCCCTTAAGTCTGAGGAGAGACTTTGCCTCACTGTGTGTGTTCTACCGCTTGTACAATGGGTTGTGTTCTGAGGAATTGTTCGAAATGATGCCCACGGCTACTTTCTACCATCGCACCGCTCGCCATCGGCAGGAAATTCATTCTCACACTTTAGAACCTAACTGAACTGTCGCGTACAGTGCGGTTTCAGAGAAACTTCCTCCCGCGAACGCTTAAGTTGTGGAATGAGCTCCCTGCCAAGGTTTTCTGCAAGGACTACAGTATGGAGTTCTTCAAGAAAGAAGTTATTAGATTTCTGAAGGGTCGGCAACGCGCAAGTGATACCCCTGGTGTTGCAAGCGTCCATAGGCTACGGTGACCGCTTACCATCAGGCGGGCCGTAAGCTTGTTTGCCACCTTAGTGGTATTAAAAAAAAAAAAAAAAAAAAACCTTGTCGTGCCTGACCGTTTTCTTTTATTTGTTTCTTTGTTTAAACTGCCGTTAAATCAAACTTTGCCGTTGGACAACTGTTGTCCTAATACATCGACATAGATGGCGGTTAATCTACCAACTGCAAATACGTTTGTTAAATTTTACAACAAATTTACGGTCTTCAGATTTTTTCCTTTATGTGTGCTACATGGCATTGCTTTTTGCTATATTTCATGATCCTAGGTCAAGGGGAAGTACTCCATAGGTTTTTATTTATTAGTGTTAAAATATGCGTCAAAAATAACCGTATTATGGGCATATTTTTTATTGCATTAACTTAAAAGCTTTATTTTTTTTATTAATTAAGTATTTGATAAAGTAAGTACCTAATAAAGTATTTGATATTAATTTTAACTTGATACTTCACGCGTTCTTGAGTAAAAATGTCTTGTCAGACAGAGTCGAACTTTTTTTGTGTGTTATGACTACAAATTGACGAATGTTGGATTTTTCCTATATTATTTGTGATATAAGACCTTGCTTCGTGTAAAATATCATGATTCATGATAACTGATAGTGTACCCCATAGGTTTTGATTTATTTGTGAATGTCAAATTTTGCGACCAAAATGGCCGTATTTCGACTGTATTTTTTTATTGCGTTGTCTTAGAAGCTTGACAGCTTCAAGGGACCCTAGAACTTAGTATTTGATATTAATTTCAACTTGATACCTTCACGTGTTCCTGAGAAAAAGGGTCTTGACAGAGAGTTAGACAGACAGACAGACAACAAAGTGATCCTATAAGGGTTCCTTTTTACCTTTTGAGGTACGGAACCCTAAAAATGCCATAAAATAATCTGGAATATTCAAAAGTATTTGCCATTATATTTGCTAGTCTTTTGCTAGACTTGCCGTGCCCCTTTGATTTATTCTAATACGGGTACAATTTCAATTATAAACTAATGAAAAAAATGTTGTGAACGTACGAATAAATTGTGAATTCACGATTTAGCTCACGCGACTTAGCTACTAATCGGATTGAATGAAAATTTTTACTAAGTATAGATAGCTCCATATAGCTATTTAAAAAACGGAGTAGCGGAATTTCCTTGTCTTAAATTAATATTCTGTTTCTGTACAAACATTGTAGTGTTATGAAGGATAAGGAGTGAGCATTAAACGATGAGTACCTACAAACAGTATACGCGAGACTAGGTAAGACTAGTTGCGGGCACGGGACCTATTAATAGCACCGTTCAAATTTTAATTATTATGATTCTCAGAGAATATCTTTCCATACTAATTTATATATAATAAAAATAATATTAGGTACTTAGAAGTTAGAAATTATGTTTCAAACGTTATTATTTTGAAACTGAATGTATAAAACTAGTGGAATTTGATAGGTCCTGTATTGTAATATGAACTTAATTCCCAAATAAAAGAACAAAATATTTAACCATCGGCAGTGAGTGGAAATGAAAAGTGATTTAATGTTGAACCAGATGTATTGCGGTAATTATTGATCCTTATTTGTACCAAATTGATGACTAGTTTCACCGTTAGTTACACATATTTAATTTATAAATAACAAATATTTATATATAATAAAAAAATAATTAAAAAAAATATTTAAAATAAAGCTAAATAGAAAATGGCTTTAAAAAATTAACGAATATTTCAGGGGATTCATAAAAAAAGTTTAATTAAAAATTTTGAGACAAAATACGGTATTTTACAATAAAAACCTTTTTTGCAACAACCTGGTCTAAGAACATAGTATACAGTATAATATTACCTTAAATTTGAATTTTGGAAACGTTTAAATGCTAAATTTTTTGCATGCTCTTTTTACTCCAAACATTTAAACCAGGTGTAACCGAAAATCCAATTAAAGAGCAAATATTTAAATGATAATTTAAAAGTACTGTTGTAAACTCAACTTAAATAAAAATATTGTTTATTTAATAGACGCTTTCATAATTTACCGTCGGGCGACACGACACGATTTTGCCGTGGACACTGTGCACCAATCACGCGCGGCTCGCTTGGCCCTGCTTAAATAAAGGCTTGCTCCTCTATTAATTTAGCGTTATTGCAGCTTAAAAAGGAGCTTTTTTTGTGTTGTTGCATTCTGTATCTTAAGGTTTAAAATTAAAGGAAATTCTGCTGCACAAATTGTATTTTCTGTCTTTTCGTTTAATATTCAAGTAAAGAATTCAAAACTAGTTTCAGTCAGTAGCAGTCTTCTTAGCAACACATTTCGATAAGTATGAACTTGCAACATTAAAACACGAGCAACTAGTAAACCGTTTCCAAAAGTGAAGATGGCGCTTATTGATAAATATATGGCGCTCCGTTTTTACAGCGTAATTTGTTTGAATTGAAAAATGAATTGAATCCGAAAATATACAATGTCATGTGGCAGTGGTATCTGCAGCGAAGAGAATACTCTTATTGAAGAATACAATATATACTAAGAAAACACTTACCCAATATTTTTATATCTTTCGGGAATACCACGATCAGATGTTGTAATCTTATTACTAACCCAAAAGTTAAAAAAAATACTATATATTTTATAATTATTATATATTAGGTATATACATATTGTTTCTGTGTTAATTATGAGGTTTAGCTATCTTCATTCCAAACTGCGGCCAAATCGGACCAAACAATCACACACACACACTCACATACACGAAATTTTTATTTAACCATGGGAATTCTCTGGGAATCTAACCCAGGCAATCTGGCGAGTTGCAAGTACAAGAAACAAGTGTAAGTAAAACAGTGCAGATAAAAAGGAGAAAAACATTATTTTGGACTACACAACTTATAAATAAACAAATACAGAACAAAAAAAAATGTTACTCAAATAAATACTAATTAACTTATTAGCTTTACAATGCCAAATATGTTCCCTGGGTTATAATAGTAGCAGAGTTCGAGAGTAGATGCGTCAATATCCGTACAACTTTGAGAATATCACCCTTCTAAGCATTATTCGGAGACTAAATCTCGATGCATTTTACAGAATTCCGGAACGCTGCAGCAGTATTTTGCTCCATACATGAGTAATCCTATTATCATAACAATGGATGCTCGAGTAAAATCTGAAGCATCACACCCTATTTAAGAGCATAGCTTATACTGCTGAAATTACCTGCTATGATACCGAGTATGTCATACTTGTCTACTTTGGTATTTCTATTCCTGCAATGATTTTGTCACGTATCTAATAGTTGGTAACGCAAAGTGTGTTTCAGTGTTTCACTCTACGAAAGCGTGAACGCATTAATTCTAGGCAATATATGCGCTACTAGTAGGCAAATACATAATTTTATAAACACTCCAAGAAAGATATAAAAATACATATAATCTATCTTCGTAAGGTGACAGATAAATCATGTCGGTGTCATCGAAGATAATCACTTTTACTTAGATTACGAACATAAACCAAATATAAATCAATAACAGCCAAAAGATCTGACTTCAAGTCGTAACTTGAAGTTTAATCTTTTGACTGAGGCTTTGTTATGAAAAAACAAAAAAATATTTTTATCTATGAAATGGTTACAATGTTAATTTTTCACGCAAAAGTCTTACATTAGGCGTGACACGGGAAGGGGGCATTTATCAGACGTAATTTATGAATGGCCCCCAATATGTAAGACAAGGACATGATCTATCTGTATGTCAATATGTGGAAGACAAGGACATGATCTATCTGTATGTAATGTTTTAAGGCTTTTCTAGGCCTGATTGAAAAATATACGTTTTCGTAAATTTTTACATTGACCTATACAATTATAATTAATAATAATAATATGTTTTTTATTAAGCTCATCCATAGTACAATGTGTTGTAATTAATGTATATAGTATCTATCAATATTGGATGGATGGGTTAGTTGGTACTTTGTTATATTTACCTAACTATGCGCACAGACATATTTAATATTCTTCTTTCATATCCGAGACATCAACTGTGGTAAAGAAACCATCAATGTATAGAAACTGTGGATATGTTAAGAGGGCAGTGAAGCTGCGCCTTTTCAACACCTTTTCATACAAAATCATTTTCTGAAAATTACCTCTTTTCATTTTCACGATTTTTGAAAATGATGTAGATATTATAAAAATTAAGGCTGTACGTTTTGATTTAAAAAAATATTATATAATTGTAAATATTCGAAGATTAAATAAAAGAAATGAGAGCTATAATAAAATACCTGAAATGGACGAAGACTATACTCACGCAAATATAAAAATTGAAATATTACCTAAATATTGAAATAGACATCACAAGCACCCCATTTCCAACAAATGTCAAAAGAAAAATTTAAAATGCCCCAAGGAAATGGCTACTCGACCAGCGTAATTCCACATACCGATCCCCGTCCACCACCGGCTAAAAAGTAAAACGTCTCCCTTGCATTTTTCTTCAAGTATCGTAAAATATGACATTTATTACGGTCAAATCTGCCTCAGCCACTATTGATAGGCAAATGAGAGAGTTTTTTAAAAGAAAAACGATGTCTGTTTTTTATGTGATCTTTGGATAAGGATGTAACGACTTGAAATGTTGGGAAGCGATTTTTGAGTAATGCAAAGTATACTTAACATACTTTCAATGTATGTCAGTTTTATAGGACAGCTTCACTTGATTATCGTTAGGTTCATTGTGTGTTAAGGGGAAAATTACTAATAAGAGGCTATTTAGAAGGCCGAAGTATTTAATTATTCGAATCGCGGGACACGCAATGTTTTTCATCACATTTGCAAGTAAATAAATTAAAATTATTAAAAAATTAAACTCACCATAACACAACAAAATGGCGGGAATAGTTATAATATACTAGATATATTATAATTTATGAATAAAAAAGTTTTTGCTAAAGTTAAAACATAATACACTATACAATAAACAAACATATTTATTTACCACAGTACAGCTTTTATACATATTGGATAGAATTGGTGCGTCATTACCGCTGTGTCTTCTGTAAAATACAGAGACAATGTCACAAACAATGCTTATAAACGTCTAAACGTCCGTTTTTGTCACCGAACGCCGCACCCGTTACTATTTTGTGCTGAGTGAACGTTGTTGTCTTGTATAAGTTACCAGAAGAGCGTATATACGGCCAGCGAACATTCATTAAATAATTTAAGAATCTACGTTTTTTTGCCGGTCTTGTTCCAAATAAATAAGACGTTCACCAGGTAAAACTGAAAGAAAGTTTTAAAAGTGATTGCATTTGAACAACTGTTACACGTGTTACAAAAGCCTACAGTGTTCATAGTACGAAGATGTACTATGAAAAACACTGATAAGAACCATAAACATGACAATTCGTGTTCCGGGAAAAACAGACAACCAAAAGATAGAAATCAATATATAATGAACAATCTTCTACGTAAAATCTGATAAACAAGTACCTAAACATATTCTGAAATACATAAATTTACTCTTAACATTAACATACAGAACCATGCATAGTTTGGGTCATAAAATATCCATCATTAGCGATAAAAGCAATAACTCAGAAATTGGTCAAGCACAACAGTCGTGCCACCTATAATCGTATATTAGGGCTCTTATCCCTTTGAGCACCTTTGCCACAATAGAATGGCATATATTGTCGAAAAGTGGTCACATAAAAATGACATACTGTTTCATGTGCGATGTGATTTGGTTGTTAGATATGAAATTGTAGAGTAACATTATCATTTTGAACTTATTTAAGTTTCTTTTATAAGGAATATTTCTGATAAGAATTCTAAGATAGATAGATAATTTAGTTCATAGTATAGTAATCAAGATAAGTTAGTTTAATTAAATTTTCTTAGTACAGTTACTACTACTACTACAACTAGGTACTTATCTTTCGCATCCTTAAACGAGATCAATTAAAAAAACTCGTAAAATCAAATACAAAACCTACATATAAAAGTTGCGGACTAGATTTCTTTTTTCTTTACTCGCGAGTTAATATGCTAAAGTTACGAGTTTCTTTAATCACCCATTAGTTTTATTGCACATTCATAGTGAGTATAACTCAGCTAAGTAAAACATAAGTTTAACAAATAAATATACAAAATAATTTATAAAAATATTATAAACGCAAAAATAACTCTGTCTATAGGTATATGTTACTCTGTTTATATTAACAGTGTCTGTCTGTCTGTTACCTCTTCACGCTTCAATTGCTAAATCGATAAGCATAAGACCTAACTGAAAGTATCCTAAAAACCTATAGGGTACTTTTTTCTATTTATTATTTGTTGGTTCACCAGTTACTTGACTTTATATCAATTTCAGCATAAAACCATTGAGACCAGTTGAGACCATCCCTGCGGTCCACTAGCGCTGTCATTGGACATTTTTTATTAACTGTTCGTAGAAGTTGTATTTTAAAAAAATTATTGAACGAACTATTAAACCAGTTATAAGCTATTTTTATTTAGAACAGTAAATAAAATATATCCAATGGCGGGCTTCAACGTTCCAAAGAAAATGTTTGTTGACAAGCAGACAACCCTTATTTTTTCATTGACCACGTACTTCAGTAGTATATGGTCATTGTCATAAGCCATGTGCTACCATCGCCCATCTATACGGAATAACACTATAAAATCCAATCTGTAATGCGAAATTATGTTTGTTTGTTTGTCTTTCTTTGCAGAAAGGAGGAAATTTTGGTCACAGTATTTTTAGAGTATTTTTAACCCGCAACGAGATTTTTACATTGCATTTTATTTTACCACTGTGAAACCGCAGGACACAGCTAGTTTATTATACGACTTAACTGTAACGTAAAGCCAAGATCTAAAATGAGGCAACGCGTCAGGCGGCAAATGCGAATTCGTAATAAAAACTATCCGCATCATATGTAAAGTAGCCATAATATTGAAAACTTCCAAAGTCCATCAATAAACGGGGCTCTGCAAGGGGTACGTAAGTAAGCGACTTTGGTATCTAGAGATAAACACTGGTGCTGGTATCGATATCGATAATTTATTTATTTTTTAGCCACAGCTGACCGTAATTTTTTTTAGTTATTCACTGGTCCGGTTGATAAATAAAATGTTTTTAACACGTGTTATACCTTTGGTTTAACATGACCCCCTTGATATAACACCTTTTCCCGCCCGTAGTTTCATTAAAGAGGAAAGAAAAAGTGCCTTACGGTTTGTCCCACAGCAAATTGTTACTACTGTGGGAACTCTCGGGATCGGGATGAAAACTATTCTATGTCATCCGTCCTTCATCCTAAAAAACAGTTCACCTCATTTCTACGTTGCGAGACGTAAAATAAATAAACGAACAAACAGATTTTTGCTTTTCTTTATGAAGACATGACTTAAGATTTGTTTTTACATCGTTGGAATTTTAAAAGTAGTTTGTAAAGAAGAATAGATTGTTTACTTTAAATAATAATAATTTTTGTTTAAAAATAAAACGCTAACTTGAAACATACTTACGACGCTCCATTGGCAACAAAACATTTTTTTTTTATTATAATTTATTTTTAATTATTTATATGTATATTAAACAAGTTTAAAAAAACTCCAATTTAAATTACACATAGCAAATTACGGATCTATAAGCGAACTATTTTACGAAGCAAAGCCATTTCGATATGAAAAAAAATTGCAAGTAAACAATTTTGCTTTTTAAAAAAAAATTATCGACATAGATCTGCAGCGACATATAATTTTGCCGTCACCACAATACGAAGCATCAAAAAGCACAAGCACAACTATCAAAGAGAAATCTTTTCCGTGTTCAATAAAGCCGAGGTTGACGTCACCCAGACACATTGCGCTTTATGACTAAAGTGTTGTCGAAATGATACTCACGTATCCATAGCCACAGATGCTTGGTAAAGTATCTATAATTTAGAACTTTGTTGAATTTACATTTGCAAAAATAATATTATAAACAAGTGAATAAGACTAGGTTCTATAAGTGCGTTTGTACACTGACTCGTTTCGTATCCGTGTTTCCCAGATGACGATCTCCCAGATGCAGATCTCGCTGTCCGGATAGGATATAAAGGATAGGATTTACGACCTCCCCTAATCCCTCCTCCTAGGGTTCGTCGGCGCACGCAACGATACACGAAGTATCAAAGAGTGCCGGGGCGCTTCTCTCCCCCACTCAACCGCAACCGCACCCGCGAAACGGGGAACTCCCCTCCTGGCGGTGACTCACCTTCGGGTTCGAGACTCACGCCGGTCGAAGGGACGCCTACGAGAGCGACAACCCAAGTCGAGGCTCCCCCCGCGGGGAGCCCTTGAGCGTTGGGCGCTATATGGGCTGAGGCTCCATCAGAGACTCGCCCCAAAAAGCCCGGTGAAGCAGTAATGGCTGCAACAGCCAACTGCATAGTCAGTCAGAAAAAAAAACCGTGTTTTTACTTCGCAAGTGGTACGTAATACATAAAAAATAACTAATTGGAAATAGACGCCTACAAAAATCACACGCTACACACACAAACCGAATACGAATCAGTGCACAAGCGCTTTTACGCATAGTTACTCAGTGCAGCCTAGCGTGCCTACGAACTTTGCTACAAATATGATGCAGTAGTAGTTTCAAAGTCTTCTACATCTTACCGCCAAACCGAGAATACTTTAAATTTCATTAGTTGTATGGATAAGATTCCACTGGACGCAAATTTATCTACACAAACTGTATTACATCAAATATCTAGTACATGGGCAACCGAAAAATCGGTAAATTTTTAAATATTTTCATATAGCGCCATCTCACAAAATTTTAAGTTAACAGTTGACTATCATCCGTCGGCAACAATATAAGTACCCCAAAAATTTATGAGATGGCGTTCTGAACCTTTTTACAAAAAATGCAACTATATAGGTGAACCTAAAAAGCAAAACCCTATCTTAATACAAAAATTTCATATTTAAATGAATTAAATAAGATTTTAAATATAAAATTGCTCGTCTAAATATGTTGGATAATTTTAACAATTGATTACTCAAAATGTGTTATTATTATAAATAACTGTTTATCATAGGTTCACATAGTAAACTCATTATTAAAATGACAGAAAATCATTTAATAACCCCAGATTTTGTTAATTAAATTAAGCCGAATCGCTGGTAAATAACTAATATATATACTGGAGTCATACAGTTAATAATGTATTAGCATAACATAAATATAAAAAAGTATAAATAAATGTAATTTTTTTAGACATTACACACAGCGCCATCTGGTCCCAAACCAAGCTAAGCTTTTACTATGGATACCAGACAACAGATACAAATTTTTTTTTTTGTAAATACACCCAAGATAAATACAAATTTTTATCTCATAACGTTTGTCCTGTGTTAGAATCGAACTCACGCCCTGCAGTGTAGCAGGCAGGTCATAACACAATAATAGCGTTATAGTGACTAAACTTGTTCAAACATAACTACCTCATCTCCCTCTACCGAATTTCAAATAATAAGAGATTTAATAGTATGGTTAAAATCATACAGGATTGAAGAAAATAAAATACCTACATGGTACTCTTTTAGACCTAAATTGCCACTGTGCTCGTCCATGTGGGTATCTAACTTGTTTGCATCTAAACTACAAATACCTAATTTTTTTTTCTGTTCGTTTGCATATTTCTGCATTTCTGTACAAGAACGTTTAGCGCGAATAATGCTTCCCTCGTACCGACGCCTGATCTAAAGCCAAACTGATTTTCACTCACATCACATCACATTTAACTCTAATCCTTCCATGAATAATAGAAAGGAACAATTTCAAAACGTGACTCATGAGTCTTATGGTTCTGTAATCGGAGCATTTTTTGGCGGTGGATTTCTTTGGAAGAGTCACAAAGGTTGATAACAGCCATTCTTTTGGTAGGCTGCCAGAGCTATATATGCAATTGAATAAATTGGTTAGAGAATCCACTGGATGTTCTTCAATGAGATTTAGGATTTCTATCTGAATATTATCTGGTCCAGGAGATTTTCCAGTTTTCGCTTTTTTAAGAGCCTGGATAACCTCTGATTTCATAATAGGTGGTCCTGTATTATCTTCCAGAGGTTTGGTACTTCCCCTGTTTCTATCCTTTAACATGTCTTCAGTGTAGATTCTCCATGCCCTCTTTATTGATTCTACATCTGAGATGAGCTTCCCATTGTCATCAACTTACCATCAGGCGGACCGTAGGCTTGTTTGCCACCTTAGTGGTATAAAAAAAATCAACTAATTGGTGTTATTTTGGTCGTTTAAGCTCTCCAGTCATTTCTTTATGAAGGTCGAAGCTGTCAAATTTCTTCTGTCGAATTTTGCACGCGTTTCTCGAATCATCCGCCGAATCTCTTTATTGATTTTTATGTATTGTTCGGGGTCCTTCTGTTTATGTAAACGGCGCTCATCCATAAGATCTAAGATGGTAGTATCTGTCATCCATGCTTCCTTCTTTACAACTTGTTCAGGACACAAAATGGTCTGGATGATAGTTGAGACTCTGTATCGTTTCTTCGACAGATGATGACTCCAAATTTTTTTTCTTAATAACCCGGATTATTTCTGTTTGTCGGAAAGAACCCTATGCTTGGTTTCTGATGTATATAATTAATAAAACTTACATTTAAATATGGAAGATGTGTAAGTTAGTAAAGGACAAAGCTATTATTTATTATCTTTTAGCAAACAATTAACTATGCCAAATTTTTTATAAAAAAACGGTACCCTAAAAATAGTCATAAGTCTTAGTAAGAACAGCTTATTTGGATACGTTACACGCACCACCCGTTAGCCATCCATTGGCAACATTTATCATCGAAATCCTATAAAAAGTAAACCGGAACTAATCCGCCACCCCACCTCCGCCTGCTACACACTCACCCCTAATCTGCATACGCCAAGAAAATGATTTCACGCCTTTACCACATTTCAAAAGATACGCTTTATTGTGACTTCACAGAATATTCAACTAATAAAAGAATTCAGCATTTTCTCATTTTTTTTTAAAGTGGGGATAATTTGGCCTTTTTTTAATTTCTTACCAAACGGCTTCTAATGACACAAAATCCTATCAAAAGTACGTCATCTGTACTGCTATCAGTCCACTTAATTGCTAGGTGTAATCATCATAATTGCCTTTGTCTGAGAAATCATTGAAAAAACCAGGCAAAACCTGTCATTAAAATAGTTTTTATTTTAACACATATCCTGTAGTAGAACAAAAAAATATTTATAAAAAAACTAGCTAAGTATGTACGTTTTGGGACTAATTTTATCTGTTTCAATCAATTTTGTTTAAAACTATTTTCATTGAAAGTTTGTAATGTTTTACTGTAGTGATTTTTCAGATTTCTTAAAATTGCAGTTTGAAAGTAAGATGGAGGACTAATGTTTCTACTTTGATAAAAAATAAAGTAACTTGCAAAGAATATATGTACATAGTTAAGGAAAAATGGACTCCGTTTTTACCATTTTAGCTACGGAACTCTATAAAGAAAAAAAAAAATATGTACCTTTTTCCCGCGATTCTACCCGCCTTAAATTCTGTTATCGCTGTAGGATGTTAACGGCAAAAAAAAACCGGCCAAGTGCGTGTCGTACACGCATTAAGTTAGTGTTCCGTGAAAATGAAAATTATTGTGGATATATTAAAAAAAATAGTGAACGTGAAATTTGAATTTGGTTCAAAACATTTTTTTTAAAAGTATATATAAAGCTCAGTTATAAAGTATTTTTTTCAGATACGATCTACCCCACGATTTAAAAGTTAGGGCCACAAACAAACAGAAAAGGTTCAAGTTAAGAAGTCAATCATCTTAGAGAAAAAACTACTTAGGAACCTCTTGCACCCGGTGCATTTTTTTAACCCTAACCTAACCAACAATACTCGATGGGGTATATATACCTAATGTAACCTCTAACAAATTTTATCACAATTCAAAATCTATATGACAGTATTTTAGAGCTTACACGCACTATGATCACTGCAAGATTATATGTGTTACTGTTTTTACGATAGAGCAACTAGATTATAAGTTTGTACCCTGTACGTACCGCCAAGCGCCGCGCCTGAGTTCAACCGTAAATATTGTTATTAATTTAGTAAGTGTTAGTATTCGGAATGTTATGATTTTATTTTTTTGTTATGTTACATGGTTCATAAACTTATACCAACATCATCTAAGTACCTTTTCATAAAATTTGTACGAAATTTTTACGCATCCGACTACATTTTTAAATTTGTCGAATATTACTAGAAGCAGGGCCATCGAGAAGGGGGGTGACGTGTGGGTTTCCCCCGGGCCCGCAGTTTTAAGAAGGGCCGCGATTTACCGAAAAACCTGCAGCTTAATGACGATTTTGACTGCATTTTTTTTTATACCACTAAGGTGGCAAACAAGCTTACAGTCCGCCTGATGGTAAGCGGTCACCGTAGCCTATGGACGCTTGCAACACCAGGGGTATCACTTGCGCTTTGCCGACCCTTAAGAACTCCATACTGTAGTCCTTGCAGAAAACCTTGGCAGGGAGCTCATTCCACAACTTAAGCGTTCGCGGGAGGAAGTTTCTCTGAAACCGCACTGTACGCGACCATTTAGGTTCTAAAGTGTGAGAGTGAATTCCCTGCCGATGGCGAGCGGTGCGATGGTAGAAAGTAGCCGTGGGAATCATTTCGAACAATTCCTCAGAACACAACCCATTGTACAAGCGGTAGAACACACACAGGGAGGCAAAGTCTCTCCTCAGACTTAAGGGCTCGATACCGCAAGTGAGTTTGGAATCGTTGACAATTCTCACAGCCCGTCGTTGAACCGAGTCAAAAGGGCCAAGCTGGTATCCGGGTGCACCTGCCCAGAGATGGCTGCAGTACTCCATATGGGGCCGAACTTGCGACTTGTAAAGTAACAACCTTTGCCCCGACGTGAAGTACTGCTTCGCTCTGTTGAGTACACCAAGTTTTTTATCTTGTAAATGATCTCGGAACTGAACATCGCTGGAGATGTCGACACCAAGGATCCCAATGCTCTTGGAGATGGAGAGGGGAGTGTTCTGGAGTGACTGCGGCTGCGCAGACGTCAAGATCTTCTGAGTTAAAGCAGATCTGCCTCCATGGGTACGATGCGTAAAATTCTCGCAATCCGTCCCAGTCTGCCGACTTATAGTGCCAGACACGACGCCAATTAGTTGGCCCAGATGGATCGGGTTGTGAGCATGACATTTAAGTCCGAATGAGACAGTGTTTCGAGGAGCCAAGAGGCGCATCCACTGAGACGGAGTATCCATCCGGACGAGTAGTCAGCAGAAGGTCCAGTAAGAAGCTCGTATGTTCCTCTATATCTGGTATTCTCGTTGGAGAAAGTACCAGCTGAGAGAATCCATAGATCAGAGCAAATTCATTAGCAGATATCCCAGCATAGTTATTGGTTCGAGAACTGAGCCACTCGCGATTGTGGGCGTTAAAGTCTCCCAAAATAACTAGTTCTGCTGTGGGATATTGCTCTAGAGCTTTGTCAGTCGTCAAACTCAGGTGCGTGAAGAGTCGAGTTACGTCCGTGTCACCGCTATGAGACCTGTATAGGCACGCATAGATACGAGTGTGGCCGCCGTAATTTACGCGCACCCACAATCTCGACGGGGTCCTCAAGGCTATGAAGGCGGCGACAGCAGATATCCTCCCGGACGAACATACATAAACCGGCACGACTCATAAAATTGTGTTTGAGTTTGTAGCCGGGATAGTGAAGGTATGATGTGGCCGGGCAGGATATCTGCGTCTCCGTTAGAAAAAGAATGGTCGGCTGCGCAGTCTCGAGATGGTGGTGGACTGCGTTAAGATTTGCGTGAATACCCCTGATGTTGCAAAAATCCACATTATATGTGAATGGAGTAGCCGCTGTACAAACTCTTTTCTTTTTCGTTCTTGTAGAATCAATCCTTTCAAATTTTCGCGCCCGAAGAGCAACAACCAATGAGAATGCGCTATTGGTTTGTGGAGCTGTGTGCGCCGAAATAAAGTCGTGCACATGGATACCCCCGGGCCCTGATTTTCTCTCTGCGGCCCTAACTAGTAGTTATATATATGTTGGAAAAGCCACTTAGCTATAATAGTTTTCCTTTTAATTTCGTTATATATGCTACTCTTATGATTTAACTAAAAAATAATTTATTTAAAAAATATTTTTGTCTTATTTTATTGTACCACTTTGTCGGCCTTATTACTATATACTATATCCATGCCAAATTACAGCTTTCTAGTACTAATGGTCTCTGGGCTAAACATCACAGACAGACAGACAGACAGACAGACAGACAGACGGACGGTCATGGTAAAACTATAAACAGCAGTTAAAGCGTGAAGAGGTAACAGACAAACAGACAGAGTTACTGTCGCATTTATAATACATATTAATATATGGATATGGACTAAAATGAATTTCGTAAATTTTTATAAGATTGTAAACTCAATAACTTTTAAAGGCAGTTGTTTGCAATAATAAAGACACAGGCACTATAACTATAATCGCCATTATTGAAAAAACAACTTTTATGGAGGTACAGAACCCTTACCACGCATTGTGACGTTTCAAATAGTGGTACCTACAATTCGGGTTTTTTTTTGTATTCCAACTTAAACTTTACAATGTATTATAAACTACTTTTTCTAAAATGCAGTATAACGATATGTCGCTATTCACATATTTTTATTAAATTTTTGCCATATGATGAGGATAACGCTAGTCTGACGGACACTCATGTCGTCACCCTCGCAGCAGACGCTACGGTGGCGGAAAAAAACGAGCAAAGTCGGGGCCGAATATGATTTATGATCAAACGTCATCGCCAATACGCTTTCTATACGTCACGGGATGTCACCGTCATACCTCCCGCCGCCCGGGATGGAGAAAAATACATTTTGTTATGCTTGCTACATCTCGGTATTCTCCATCCATAAGTATACATTTATAAGTTCATTTGAATTTTAAGTATAAAGAAAGTAAGTAGAAGTAGGTATTTCGCGATAGTAAAATAATTCCGAACCGGTGGTAATGTCTAAAAAACTAAATTAGCTAAATTAACGATTCAAAAGTGCTGTTTAAAAGTCTACTTGATAGACAATACTTTACGTTTGAGTTTGAGTAATTTTAGATGTCCAATTATGGTTTCTGTTAAAGTAAGTCTTAACTTAGTCAGATTCTAATAAGTGATCTATTGTTTTTTATCCACATTTGTCGCTGTGTTTATTTTTCGGTACCAACTCATTTTTTGGGTTCCGTTGCCAAATTGCATCAACCACACCCTTATAATTTTATACTGGTCCGTCTGTAGGTACCAAATATTGGATGCTCAATCTGCACCGACTTTCAGTAGTGTTCTGCACTCGACACACTACGTTCCATAAAATATACCGTGAATACAAAAATACCGTGCATGCGAAATTTTGATTTGTATAGGATTATGAAGGATTTGTCCTTGTTTTTTAATCCGCAAATATTAAAAACGCAAATAAGGGAACCTTGAATAAGAAGCTTTGACTCCAGGGTTATAAAACAACATTAACATTTGGAGGATTTCCGTAAAAAATCTTTACGCGATATTTCTAAGAAAATTCTAAAGCGAAATTCTTAAAGTCAGAAGCGAAATTTTTTGCACAAAAACAATCAAATCAACAAATGACAGAATAATCGCTCATATTGTCAGTAACATTAGTTTGTTGGGATCTCGGCACGTGATAGAAATAGTAACAAATGATCCCCGCCCCAGCGAAGCACCGTCTGGCTGTGAAAGATCACGCCTTGCGCCTTCTTGTAGAAAAAAAAAGTAAAATTAAAGGGTGAATCTGTTATCTATTCATGTACAACAATACAACCTGAAGTAAGTCGCCTTGTCCTCATTTGGGTTATCATTGCCAAAACAAGTCTGTTATCCAGAGCGAGGTTATCGACCTACATTTAGCTTACCTCCATACTGTTGTATCTTCGTACTCTGTACTATGTACCTATCTACACCTCATATTTGTTCAAACTGAACTTCACTTTTTGAACTCAGAGTTATATTTGATATTGTTTAAAACAAGTCTTGCTACTGTGTTGGCATATATAAAAACATAACACTATTTCTTGAGTGGGATTAGGATAAACTTAGTTTTCTTTTATGTTTAATGGCGTTTTGTTTTCACTTATTATACTTTTTTTTTAATATTTGTTTTATAGTTTAGTTTATTTAAATTTTTCATTGGCAAAAATGGTTCAAAATGGCCACAGCTAGAACTTTTTTGCTGGAGGCTCGCGTTAACTAGCAACGGCTGCGTGCTTGATTACAAGTCCGGAGAAAAACGATGCACGCTATTCGAGATGCATATTCGCTTTTCGTGAACGGCTTGCCCCGGGTGAGGTTCGCTCACGAATTTGAGCACCGCTGACCCCACCTTTTGTGCCCTGCCCTGACTTTGAACAGTCCTTATCGTTTGGGCAGGAAGCGCACACCAAATACAGGAGGTATTTGCCGCCTATTGCAGAGTACCCGAGGTTGGGGTATTAACCGCCTCAATTTAATAGGTTGAGACCCCTTCATGCCCCTTATCAGCCCCCTACTTCGGCGCTTATGAACCGCCATTTGAGAACCTCTAATGCCGGACTCAGCAATCTCTTTGCCACACTCCAACGAGAGTTTTAGATTTTCTCGGCTCGATGCGTTATTAGGAGTGTGCTCTTATTGCATACCCTGTTTTAGGCTCAAGGCAACTTTGACTCAGCTACAAATGGTCGATTTGCCTTACGACCGAGTAAACCAGTCTCGCGTCTTATCTAATGTTGGAACTGATTTTGCAGGTCCCTTTAACATTAACACTTTTACCTTGCGCAACGCCAAGGTGGTCAAGGCATACTTGTGCGTATTTGTATGTCTTGTTACGAAGGCTGTCCACCTTGAGGTAATCTCTTCTCTTTCCACTTTGGCTTTCATTGCCTGTCTTACTCGCTTCGTTAGCTACTGTGGATTCCCGAATATCATCCGTTCTAATTGCGGCAACAATTAAAAGCGTGGTGATCGGTATCTCATGAAATCCACCGGTTCCTTATTGCAAATCAGCAGGGCATAGGTCATTACCTTTCCCGAATGAGAATTAAGTGGATTCTTAGGGCGGAATTTTCGAAGAGGTGTTGAAGGAAGCAAAGACACATCTTCGGCGAAACTGTTTTCACCTTCGAGGACCTATCTACAGTCTTCTGTGAAATTGAGGCGGTGCTCAATTTGATTGGAAAATATTATTTCCAGGTAGTATGTTTTTAAAGTGAAAATTTTAAAAAAGGACAATTTAAAGAAAAATCGTAAGACGGAACTCGCGTCAGATGTATTTACATTAGGTTAGTTTTTATTTTTAGTATATGGCGATTATGAGTAGTACAGGGAGGTTGGATATGGGATTTTATTTCTATGACAGATTGAGATGTCAAATATACTTCGTCAAAAAAGAAAATAAACAAACATTAATAATTTATAATAATGAAAGTGCGGATTACACATGTTAAAACGTGATACGATACGATATGATACGAGGTAAGATAAAAGTAATCGTAGAGCATAGCTTACGTTACACTGGATAGACGGTATATCTATGTGTTAACGAGTCAATAGGTGATTTTAAAGGAAAATAGTCGAAAATTAGAGGAATTAGAGACGTGTGATAGGATAGAGAGCCAGTTCTAAAGTAGTAGTGGCATAGTAATAATAATATATTACGTTTAATATAGCTTATTACATTATTGAAAAATATAGGCAAGATATTGCTCAAAAATATAAAATGTGTCAAGACATGTCTAGTGACATATTTGAGTGTTAAGCACGAATTGTGTGTTAAGGACATTGGTTCTGTACAATTAAATATGACGTATGAGTTGTCTAGTAACATATTTGAATTATTAACGCGAATCGTGTGTAAAAGACATTGGTTCCCTACAATAAAATATGACGTATAAGTCGTAAGTTGTGTTTTATTTATAATAAGTAAATATGTATACGAAGTGATGGGAAGTAAATAGCTAGAGCTAGTACTTCTGTCAGCACTCCCGGAGTGCAACCCGTTTTTTTTTATTTGCAATTTATGTAGTATATTTATTATTGAGCAGTTAATGCGCTAAGAATAAATTACTGAACATAATTGTGTTTTACAAACTTCCTGAAATAGTGGCATAGATAGTAATTATTTATTTTTTATTTATATTACAAACTCACCGCTAACAAAACCCCATTCATTGAGGCCCCACAATTCCAAAACACACCCGTCACCATCTCCAAGATCCATCTCCATCCTTGGTGTTGGCATATCCAGCCATTTTCAGTTCCAAAATCATATGCAAGACAAGGTGAAGCTAGCGTCGAAAAACTTGGTGTACTCAACAGAGCGATGCAGTACCTGACCTCGGGGCAAAGTTTGCTGCTTCACAAGTTGCACACTGAAAAAAATTTATTCAATAAAGCACTTTATTAGTACACCTCGACCAGTTGTCAACCGTACCCTTCTCATCACATAGCGCACGCCGGGCTCCCGACTCACTATAGACGGCGCAATAATTTGGTATTTTCAAGATTGTAAGTGCGCAAGCATTACTGCAAGAAGTATTGACCTTCGGTCTGGTAAAGGAAAGTGATGTAGCGGAACTCCGTAACATATTCTTGTTAATTGATATAAAGCAACTTTATTGTAGCAACAAAATACACCTTTTTTAATATCGAATAAGCAGACTTGTACAAGCTGCAATTAGTCTTTTCAGTTTTAAATAAGAGCTTGATACAAGCAATAAAGTACCTTACTACATTCCAATAAACATCTTAATACAAACTGCAATTTGCATTCTTATTTTACAATAAGAAGCTTAATGGGAGCACAATGCGCCTTTTTATTTTAAACAAGCAGCTTTATAGATGCTACAATGAATAATTTGAGTTTTAAATAAGATAATAAATGTTCCTTTTTATTTTAAATAAATGGCTTTATACAGACAACAATATATCTACATTTTTAATTACAAATAACTGACTTTATACAAGTTACAATAAGCATTTTTAGTTTCAAATAATCAGCTGAATCGACCCATCAACAATTTTAAGTTTATAACTGCTGAAAAGATACTTTATAGGCTCGTATTTAAATAAGAAAGTTGATTGCTGCTAATAAGATTTTGTATCTATCAATTAAGTATTTTTTTTCAGAAGTCCGGCCCCATATGGAATACTACTGCCATATCTGGGTACCAGCTTAGCCCTTGACTCGATTCAACGACGGACTGTAAGAATCGTCGACGATCCCAAACTCACAAGCCGTATCGAACTCTTAAGTGTGAGTAGAATTTTCGCCTCCCTCTGAGTGTTCTACCGCTTGTATGATGTTGTGTAATTGTATAGTGGAATGTGTTCTGTGGAATTCCTCGAAATGATGCCCACTACTACTTTCAACTAATATCGTACCGCTCGCCATCGGCAGGGAATTTATCCTCACACCTTAGAACTTAAATGGTCACGTACTGTGTGGTTTCAGGGAACATTCCTTCCGCGAACGCTTAGGTTGTGAAACGAGCTCCCTGCCAAGGTTTTCGCTAAAAATACAGTATGGGGTTCATCAAGAAATAAGTTATTAGATTTTTGAAGGGTTGCTTAAGCGCGAGTGATGCCCTAGGTGTTCCAAGCGTTCATAGGTTACCGCTTACCATAAGGTGGACCGCAAGCTTGTTTGCCACCTTAGTGGAATTAAAACAAAAAAATGGCAGTAGTTATACTTCACCTACAATCCACATCAATGAAATCGACGACGACTAGTATATCTAGTTCATAACAATTTTTTTTAACTTGTAATTTTTTAACATTAAAGGTACAAATGGAAATATATATTAAAATCTTTACTGTAAACATTTTTTCCCCCCATATCCCTCTCATTTTTCTGTAAATTTTTTCTGTTTACAACAAGTACAAAATTATTGCTATCAAGTTCGCAATTTTTTTATTTCAGCTTCTTACAATGCAGTCAAAAGTTTTTGTGCAGATTCATAGACTTTCTTCTGGATTCGGAGATTTAACAAGTTTTATGCCTTACGGCACTCCATTATAAATTAAATCAAATCAAATCGTCTCCGCTAGGCCGAAAATCGATACACGGAGAGAGTTGTGTTTAACCAACCAGTGCAGTATTTCTAAGTAAGCCAATTGAGTATCTGTATAAGTAAGTACACGAAAAGGCACACAAATGTAGGTATTAATTGTAAGCCGTACAATTCCATAGTGTAAAGTGTATGCACCTAAATATCGCGGAAATAAAGACACTAACAATAAAAAAAAATTGTGAATAATGATAGCACTGTCGCATTTATATTAATCATAGTCATCGCGTTTGATATTTTTTTTTTCTGAACTGACATTGCAGTTGGCTGTTGCAGCCATTACTGCTTCACCGGACTTTATTTGGGCGAGTCTCTGAAGGAGCCTCAGCCCGTATAGCGCCCAACGCTCACGCGAGGGGAGCCTCGGCTTGGGTTGTCGCTCTCGGGGGCGTCCCTTCGACCGGCGTGAGTCTCGAACCCGAAGGTGAATCACCGCCAGGAGGGGAGTTCCCCGTTACGCGGGTGCGGTTGCGATTGACTGGGGGTGAGAAGCGCCCCAGCACTCTTTGATACCTCGTGTATCCGTTCGGGCGCCGACGAAACCGGGGACGTCGGCGTCGTGTTTGGAGGGAGGCCCTATTGGGGGAGGTCGTTGAGACTAATCTCGCTATCCGGATAGCGAGATCATCATCTGAGGCCGTTAGTACGTGCCGAGGCCGCCTAACTATAGTTTTACGACTGTGCCGAGGTCGGTCTGGAGCGCTGCGTTGCCGGACAGCTCCCAAATGACTACATAGCAAAAACTTCATACGAAAATGGTCCAATAAACTTTTCTGTTTCGTTGGTCAAAAATTATCATATTAAAATGGTATAAACGTACAACGACACTAGCAACCGAATACCGGGTCAGAAAAGTTTGTTACTACTTGCGATGCTCAATCTTCTTTGTTGTTCTATGGTTGCGTTGGTATTTAAAATGTAGGGAGCTTATTGGGAACACTCTCGGGTATGCTAGACTCGTAATTCGGAAGTAAATTGTATGCAGGTATAATCACAGTTCTCGAGAGGTAAGAACCACTTGCTTACATTTTTCTCTCGAATTCACGAGTCTGGCGTACTTTTTTTGCCATTGAGATCACTAAAGTAACGACCAACCTAAACATAGTTTGTAATTAAATAGTTTATCAGTTTTAAGTATTTACTTAGAGTTTATCGAAAACAAATGGATTTTTATTTGGGTTAATTAGTTTTTAACTTACACTACTTTTTAAGTGTTTTTACATAGATAAATTAGGACTAAAAACCAATATATAGCAGGTTTTTTTACTGACTATGGGTTTTAAAGTCTAATTCTCAAAGAAGACCTACAATGCTGAAACTCATATATTTAATTATATTTTTTGTTGGCGTCTATTCAAAACCACCTATAAAGGACTTTACGGGTCTGTGGTTTCGCGTTGCAGTAAGTGCGGATAGCCTTGGAATACCAGTTTGTAAAAAAGTCAATTTCACTATCGTTGAGATGAAACACAAATGCATAAATAATAAAACTAAAGAAGAAAAATACGCAACAATCATGGGGTATAAAAACTTGGAAAGTGGAAATTCTTACAATTACGCAACCTTAGTAAGTAACAACAAATCTGAAGCAAGTACTCTACTGAAGACGAAATTAGACTGTGGTAAGAAATATCCCGAACTCTTAGTGCTGCAAATGCTTGACGCAAATTACTATGTTAATTACCTAGTAGAGTCAGGTAGAAAATATACGGCTGATGTGGCGTATACAACGATTTTGCTTGCAAAACAAATACCTAAACTTAAAGATCTAAAAGCAGATATAAAACGCTTAAAAGTAGCAGAATTGGAAAATCAGGATTCTATTTGCGACAAGAGTAAAATGGAACATAAAGATGCTTCAAAATAATAAATAGTGCAAGAAACTTTTTTGATCTTCTGACTTTCGGTGTTGGTCGCTAGTGTCGTACGTTTACACCATTTTAATATGGCGACTGTAGTTTTGATTCTTGACAACAGCAAAATTTGCTGTACTTCCTTTGATTTTTTTTTTTCATTTTTGATCACCAAATTAAAACTGCGCAACGGTAATCTTTTCTTTATTATAACCTACCAATATTAAGTATAACTGCCCTGATAATTATGCTATTTTTATTTGAATTAACATTCAGTCTTTTAAGTTCAATGTTCGTAATTAGTTAATAATGGTATATAATAATTAATATACAATGATTATTCAATAATAAAAGTGAAAATACACCCTATTTGTTGGTATGTAAGGGGATAATCTTTGCAACTAATAAACCGAATCAAAAAATTATTTTACTATTAAAAAGCTGTACTATTTCTGAGTTTTGCTATATGTATTTTTCCGTTTTAAATATTTTTTTAGTCCGAAGAATCACGTTAGTGGATCATTATTGTAAATGAAGTTGATAGACAAATCGGTCAAGTGCGAGTGGGACTCGCGCACCGTGGGATCATTTAAGTAATTTACGAACACTAAGAAGAACAAAAATTTTGCCCCTTAGCGGTTACCCATTCAATCACTGACCACGCCTGACGTAGCTTAACCTTCAATATCGTTTAGGTTGTAGAATGAGTGCCAAGGTTTTCTCTACATGAGGGCTACTGTATGGGGTTCTTCAAGAAATAACTTATTAGATTTTTAAGGGTCGGCAACGCACGAGTGAAGCACGCCAGGTGTTGTAAGCGTTCATAGGCCATCAGGTGCTTGTTTTGTTGTTTGCCACCTTAGTGACGAAAAAAAACCAAATCTGTAACTCTTTCTTTTTATAATCTAGTCTATTTTGACTTTTGATCTTTCGAATGACTTTAGCCAGTCTCACACTTAACACAATTATTTGTTATACCTTAGAGTATACACTATAATCACTGCAAGTTTGAAGCTTGTTTGTAAAACATATAATAAAAACGTAATTGAAAAAGGATAAAATAATTTTAAAAAAGAAAAAATATTTTTTTAAAAAAACCTCGAAGGTTTAACGTTTTATAAAAAGGATAAAATAATTTAAAAACCACTGACTGAACCAAATTATGTAACGAAAGATAATAAACGTAAAAAGCTTTCAAATTATGGTTGATCTCTCGCGAAGTCGGTCATATAAACAATCAAGTATCAGATTTCATAGCACTTCCTTACGTGCCTATGTGGCAATAATAAATATGATATTCAACTACCTATGAACTTAATAAACATCCAAAGAATATCCGCCGGGGTTGCCATTAAATGAACTGAAGTTTTATAGTAACGTAAATAAAATTATTAAAGATGTTACACGATGACATAGTCTAGTACAAGATATCTTCATTATAGCTAAAATTTGAAATAGAGATTTGCAACCCCCGACGGATATTCTTTGGTTGTTTACTAAGTTCATAGGTAGTTGAATATGCTTCATGTCTCGTCGCTCGTACCTCGTAGACGCTACGCGGCGCATCTACAAGCCGCTTTACGTCGCGTCGCGTCTTGTTATGAGCTGACCCTTAGTCTTCGCTCTGCATTCATAGTTTGCGCATTAACCGTCAACGACGTGGGTTTTTCTCTTTTTTTATTTTTATTTAATATTTATAGTGTTCCTACTCTCTACAGAAATACTAACATATCGATTCCTATCGAGTTTATTTAATATGTAGTAACTAATATCAAAGGAGTGTTACCTACTGGCTAATGGACGACCTTGTTATTACAAAGCCTAATCTCAAAAGTTTTACTAGTAACCATTAAGGAGTTCCACTATAATTCTTTTTGCTCCATTACAAAACCAATTTAACGAGCCTGGACACGAGGGGTTTGCTAGTAGCCATTAAAGAGTTCCAGTGTCCACCTTTTGCCTTCCTCATCAGATCAGCTTAAAGTTGCCAATTTATAGTATTGACATGTAAACCACAACTCGGCAAAGTCGAGCAAAAACTCATTTTTACAAAGGCAAAATATTTACTGCAGCGCCCCCTAATAAGTTTCCACCGTAACCCCTATCTCAGAACCATCGCTAATCAACCACGAACCCATTACTGACAATCGGACCTGCGGTTTCTGAGATAATTGGCAACATTGGTTTGCACAAACAAACAAACAAACATCTCTCACCCTAAATGCATTCTCACTTCTCCGTGCCGTCGCAGGATAAAATAAGGAAAACGTGTTTCTTGTATTAGTGTTCCTTGAATATTTACTTTTTGGATTTTTCATTATTTGTTAGGTAATCTATGATTATAACACATATTCTGTATCAGGCTTCTACCGACTTTGGTCGTACAGACACACAGGCAGACAGAGTGTAGGCTAAATAAGGGCTCCGCTGGCACCCTTTGGGTAGAGTTCCGTACCCTAAAAAAGGTATTACCAATCATATAACCTTGCAACCATGCAACGGGGTGACATTTTTTATTAAATCTATTTTTAGGTCGTAAAAAACTGGCAAAGTGAGTAAGTATATCATGTTGCCCCTGGTCTTTCATTTTATGGGAACTCACGATTTATGGAACATATTATATAGAAAGCCACTTTAGTTTAGATGCACTGCTTCAGAAGCAGTGCTGCGACGATAGACTCACCCCTGACCGGTCACGCAGGACTAAAATGATGTTCCCCATATTATGATGTATGTCCAGCCGCTGGTTACACCTTCTGGGGCATAAAACGTGAAAATATACGTACATATACCTGCATACATAGCTGGAGAGATTAAAAAGTATATAGAATAGGTCTTATCCGGATCGAGAGTTCCCACTGGAATATTTTTTCTGCGGGGCACTATTTCTTACCTACGTAAGTGAATATTTTTTTTTTTGCTTTTTATAGAGCTGTAGGAATATAAAAGGCCAAGAAAACTTTGATTCTTTCCAAGCGAATAGGTTTTCCTGCGGGTGAAATTACAAAGCAACACAGTATATGTATCCAAAAAAGGAAGATGCATCAAGAAGCGGGTTTTACATTTTTTATTGAAAGAATCCAAGTGAAAAGGTTTTCCTGAATGTCAAACGGCGGAGTAACATAGTATGTGTCCAAAATGTGTGTGTTGTTGCATCAAAAAAGGGGTCAAATTTTTTAAGTAAGGCATAATTAATCAGGCAAAAATTATACCCAAAAATCATATTTGTGATCAATTACACTTTTGACTCCCTAGCAGCCTAGTTGGTAGTCTGGCCTGCTGCAGAGGGTGTGGGTTCGATTTCTGCACTGGACAAACATTTATGTCATAATATAAACATTTGTATTTGTCTTCAGTCTGAGTGTATTTATGTATGATATGTATGTAATACAAAAAAAAGTAATAAATGTATTTGTGTACGTTGACTGGTATTCAAACACAAGCTTTGAATACTTTGGGGCCAGACGGCGCTGTGTGTAATGTCCACAGATTATATATTTAAATAAATAAATAAATAAATAAATATTTTTGGACATCTCGTATAGTATATACGAGATGTCCAAAAATATTTATTTATTTAATTAGTAAAATACGTTTAGGAATGCAGGAAAATCATATTAGGTGTCTCTGCCTATACGAATACTATAGAGAGAATTTCGTAAGTTTGCATGTCGCAGGCAAATCGTATAATTCGCCGTTTTATAATATGCCTAGGCAGATCATAATGTATGGAAACGAAAGGAACAGAAATTGCACTATATAAGTCATGTATGTTAGGTTAGGTTCAGTATCTCTTTTGCTAACGTAGATGCGCAGCGAGCGAAGCGTTCCAGCCAAGCTTCATATAATAATCTGTTCAGTTATATAATAAATTCTATTACATACTTTACGATCTGCCTAGGCATATTATAAAACGGTGAATTATACGATTTGCCTGCGACATATATATGTGGAGGGTAATCTCCAGAACCACTGGACCGATTTGCAAAATTCTTTTACTGTTAGAAAGCTATATTATTACATATGGTTATAGACTATGTAATGTTCTAATAAGCCTAGAGTTCCGTAAAATACACGGGGACTGCTAAAACTTATGTTACTTATATAATTTGACACAAATTTAAAAGAAAACTTGCGAAATAACGAAACAAATACAATGCTTGCAGACGGTATGTAAGTACATACTTAAGAAGCCACCCATTCATAGCTGTAAGCAAAAAGACGGCGCCATATATCTAAGTAAGCCTAGAATGCGACTGCTGCAGCCAACGCGTAACTCTTGCAGAAATCAGTAAAACGACAATAGTTATAGAAAACTTTCTTAAGTCTTTTTGGAAAAAAAAATATCAAAAAGGGTATTGAAAAAAATAATTTGAACTTTTCAAGATTAAGTTTTAAGTGGGCTTAGACGTTTTTGATCATGCCACGCTTAGGTTTTCTCTGCGTTCAAGCCGCTCAAACGGCCAGCATAAGCTGAGCTATCCTTACATGCGTATGTGTACCGCGACCAGACTTACGCATCGGCGACCGAATTCGACAAGCAGCGTGACCTCTCTTCGTGAAAGCGCGTAGAGCGCTGAAGCTAATATTACAATGACACAATTTATATCCGAAAATAAATTATAATTCATTTATTTAATTTTATTCACAAATATAAAAATCTGTTCTTCTTACCGTCTACAGTTATTCATGTATACACATGTGGTCTTTTTTGTTTTTCGTTAATAAAATTTAAAATATATTTTTAAATAATATAGTTTTATGATTTTATGGAGGTAAGCAATAACTAAAATGTATTATTTTCAATGTTATTTTACCTTATTTTCAAAAATTACTAGAACGAAGACTATTCTTTAAATTTGTGTATAATTTATATTATTGCAATAGTTGAATTGTTATCAACGATGAAAGACCAATAAAACACAAAAAAATATTCTCTCTCTTCTCTATCAAACTATTCTCTCATCAGAACCTTATTGGCCATGAGTTTCTTGAAGAAAACAAGCTAGTAGTCCGCCTGATAGCGCTGCCTATAAAAGCTTGCAACAGCAGGGGCGTCACTCGCCTGTGCATACCCTTCAAATATCAAATAACTTCTTTCTTTAAGAACCTCATATTGTATTCTTTAGAAAAAACTTTGGTCGAGAGCTTATTAATTTTATAACCTACGCGTACGCGAGAGGAATTTTCTCTATAAAGCACTGTAAGGTAACTGTACCTTAAATCGGCAGTGATCCAGTATTCGTCACTAGACTAAAAAACAGTAAATACTTACAAATTATCGAGTTTATAAATTTAATACAGGGAACATTTAAAAATATCGGTAAAATTATTTATTTTTTTTGCAAGTTAACCAATTTATGTCGGTGCAAATAGATCTAGAAAATCAGTTTGCTACGAATATTAAATTTTTGATTAGTTTAGTTGCTAAATTGGTGTCCTCAAAGATTTTCCTGGTATTCTCGGCGCCAAACTAACTTCGGTGAGTATATTTATTTTCTATAATTTAGTGATAAATTTACTAAGTTGCGATTAATATCAAAAGTCAATAGAACAACTATAACTATATTATTTTGTACATGAGATTAATTGGGTCAATATAAAAGACGTATGTCCCAGTTTTCGGAAAAAAAAAATAATATTTGACGATAATAGGTACCAAGAAATTCGTTGCACCTATAATCGTATATTAACATTTTTTTATTTTTCCCGCTTAAATCATGTAGTTATATTGTATTTAAATAAAATGCAGTATTTTTTGAATATATAAACAAAAGAAATTAAGCAAAATGTTATTAAAATTATTTGATGTGTTACTTTAAAAATCGGCGATGACGAATAATGGTACGCCGAAAACTGGGTCAACAGTTTCAGGGTAGTTCTTAAATGGTGAAAAATGTCACGCAAATTTTGTCGTTGTCTTTTCAATTATTGCACTTTTTGGGGTTAAACACTTTAAATGATTACTTTAATATTCACTTCAAGCTGAGTATTACTATTTATATATTTTTGAAGTCAAAATGTAATTTTTAGTGACAACAAACTAAGGTAGTTTTATTTTCTGTGTGGCGTTAATATCGTCTTCAAAAATTTCAGTTCATGTTCACAAGATACTTATTCCGATTCGATATGAACTGTTTTGATGTGGGTTAGTTTTGTTTATGAATATTACATAATATAAATAACTTAAAACTAAAACCTATCTAAATTAGAATATTTTTTGTGACGCCTTGCAGTTTGTACAAACCGGGCATTGACTAGTCAATCCCCATATTGGACGGATATCGCCTTTTGGCTATAACATGTATATATATGTTATCCGGCGCTCCTGAGTTTGGCTAGTCAAACCTTAGGTGTGACAAGAAGTAAGTATTAGTGAAAATCCAAACTAATAGCGTGTTTCGGCCTTTTCCTAACAAATTTATTTATAATCCTAGGAGAGACCAACTTGGACAGTCAAACGCTGTAACGCAATACGATCAAATCGGAGTTTGACCAGTCAGGCCTAAATTAGGTACAGGAATATTATAGTCTTTAAAGTTTTCTACCAAACTACTCCATTATACACTTCACTTCCGCCTTATATCCGGCGCTGCGGGACAAGCAGCCCCTCCGCTCTTGCGTAAGTAAGGGACAAAAACAGCGTGACCCGCAGTTCCTGTGCCTTCGTTACAGCGGGCGGGGGCTGCTTGTTCTCCGCGTCTTCGGGCTCTAAAAACACTCTAGGGGTAAGGCAGACCAAGACCACGGCATTTCGGGGTTGGCAGAGTCTGTTCTGAATTCAAGCAGTTTACCCGACTAGTTAGTAGGCCGCTTCATAAATTTGCCCTAGTCACTCTTAGGATAAACGGATAGATTAGGTAAACTGCTATTTGAATTCAAAACCGACTCTGCTAATCCCAAAACGCCGTGGTTTTGGTCTGCCTTACCCCTAGCCTAGAGTGTTTTTAGAGACCGGAGGCGCGGAGGGCGAACTGCGTGAACCGTAGCAGCTGAGGCTGCTCGCCCTCTGCGCCTTTGGCCTCTAAAAACACTCTTAAGGTAAGTCAGACCTTAAACATGCAATTTATAGATAACTGAGATAAGGCAGAAGTGAAGTGTATAATGGAGTAGTATGGTAGAAAACTTAAAAGACTATTGGCAATCCTACTACTAATGTGCAAATTGTTCCACCAAAGACACAAAATACCAAACTAGAAAACATACCTACCCCTTTTAAAGATGCCTTATTCTGGCCAGAAAATGTTTCAACCGACAGTCGTAAAAAAAGAGTAAGAATGCCTTCTGTTATAACTTCCGACAGATGGCAAGTATTTAGTGAAAAGAAAAAAAAAAGGAAAAGAGCGTAACGAGAAGGAAAAAGAAGTAAAAAAGAATAAAGCACAAGATATTAAGATTAAGAAGGCTAAGCGTTAATGAAAGCTCTCAAGAAAATCGTGAATGTATTCCAGAAGGTACGTGGTATTGCAAAATTTGCGAAAAATCCGACCAACTGGATATGATACAATGTCTCATGTGCAAAACATGGTCCCACACAAAATGTGCTAATGTAAAACCCACCTTAAAAAAATTGTTACTGCATTGATTGCAAGTAAATCACTATGGAACATTTACTAAATAAAAAAATGCTTATTTTCATCGTTATTATAGAATGTTCAGTTTGATATTGTTTTATTTGGTAGAAAGACTATTTTATGTTACATTTTCCAATAAACTTGGTGTTTAAAAATATAGTGTGTTATTAATCTATGTATCCAACCCAACGATAACGGCGGAATGTGGAAAATAGCTTTGTTACTCAAAAGAAAAGTTTGTTTTCTAATGTAGTATTTGGGAGGGTATCATCATGATTTCAGCATGTGGGACGTCCACTGTTGAACGTAAGACTTCCCCACATGTTTCTACAGCGGCTAGTCTTGAGTGCATCAAATGGCTTACTGTGGCTTTAACCAGGTCGTCTATCCACCTTGTCGACTCAGTCATCGAACGTGCGGTTGAGACAATTTATAATGACCCTGGAAAGACATGTAGTTATGGCTCAGAAGCGAAATGGGTCCATAGTTATTCAATAAAGAGAATTGACCGTATGCAAAATTAGTTGTGTTATGATTAGTTGTTTGAAATGATGCCTACGACTTTCTTCTATCATCGCACTGCTTGCCATTGATAATCGGAATTCGGAAATGGTCGCGCACTGTGCGAATTTACGCTTAGGTTGTGGAATGAGCTCACTGCCGAGGTTTCTCTACGAACTATAATAGCCTAAAGAACGCGCGAGTAATGCTCCGCTTGGTATCAGATGGAACGTAAGTTGGTTTTACAACTTGATGATATAAAAAAAATCTCCTCTTTAAACAAAAAAATCTACACGCTTTTGGTTCATGCTTTTAACGTAGTTCCTTTGAGGACAACCAGCTTAGAAGCTTTAAAGTATTTTTTCATTACCCGCTGCTTTATTGTTTTAAAACAGCTAATACGGCTAACATCCAGTATAATTTTCGTATAGTATGAGTTTAATTTCGCTCTAGAATCTTTAGCCTGATTCTATCATGATCACTAGTTGTCTTCAAAATCTCAATTTCTATCAACATTTCAGGTTAAACAAAAAAATTCAGTTTGTCTTCATGTCACTTTCATGAACTATCGCCTCTTAAACATTTGGTGATTTTAAGTAAAAGCTAGCTTTTGAGAAACTTTCGGACGATAAACTCAACACCCGACTGCTGTCGTTATTCGCCCTTCCGGTAGTTGTAAAATTATAACAATATTTAGGCCTTGCTATACACAGATAGCCCTTTTATATCCTAGGTTAACTTATTCAGTTATTCAAAATTAAAAAAGGTCAGAAATCTCTTTTTTTCCTTTATTTTACAGAGTTTTACCGAAAAATGCTATCCACTTCAAAATCGTTCGAAGGTCCTTAAAAATCATCTTCTTTCTAACCATGCTGCTAAGACAATTCACCTTGGCCTAGCAAATCGTTTTTCTAAATTTGACGAAAAACAGAAACGTTTCGTAACCACTCGAAAAAAAAGTGATATTAGATATTTTTGAGGATTTTATTTATGTTACTATGTTTTTAGTTTTTCAATACTCCAGTTTTGCAAGTTCACCTAAGTTAGATAAAATGTATTGGGACTGAAATGCATTGCTAACTTAAACATTTTGCACCACAATATTGGATGAGTTAGTATTTATATATTTACAACTGCGATGTAGCAATAGCAAAACAACTATATAGCCTGCCGTATAATTTCTTACCATTAGCATATATTGTACAGCATGACGAATACTAGGACTACCATGAAATTACAAGCAATTAGTATTGCTGTTATCTCATAACAATTACCGATACATAAAGTATACGATTTAAGAAAATTAAAAGATTAAAATAGATTTATTTGAAAATCTGACAAGGACTGGGCCATTTACCTAACGTGATTCTTCCTATAATGTTCGCATTTTTTTTCATATCCTTGTCCTGTTACATTATCTTTTAAGCAAATAAATGAAAACCACATCAAAGCATTTATAAGTGTTTCCCATTTTAAAAACTTGTATACAGAAAAACACAGTGATAGAACAAAAAACACGACCTATCGGTTTAAAATCACGTTCATTCTGGCTACAAGAATGGTAGTCTGGAGCTCTAAACATGGAAATGACGTAACGGTGTGGTTCAAGTTTTGGCAGACACTAGACTACATCACTTACCTCCCTTATATAAAATAAAATATCTACTCCACATTGTACTCATTCAGTGTATTCATTTCAGTCTAACATCCTGTGACAATTTTTTTATTCCAATAGCTAAAGGTCATGCTAACCGCAATGAATCTTACAATAAAATAACGGTACATAGCAAACTAAGTTTCATGAGATAGACAATGGTCTGATATTATATCGCGAGCTCTGAGTATTTAATTTAGAATTTAGACTATAAACTCAGACGTAGACGTAATCATCTCCATGACAGTAAACGTGAACGTCGACCAGCGTCTGTGCAAACCGAATCTCGATATATATCGTTCTGTTATACCTATGATATGTATAGTAATGGCGTGACATCGCGCCACCCGCCCACGACATCACGCCACCAGCTATTGGGCAGATGCAGCGGTTCTCAAGCCCGGCACGACTGACCCAACTCAACACCGCTCCAGCCAGCTCGACCCAGCACCAGCTACCATTACCTAGCAACTCCAAAAACAAGCTAGACAACTCCGAAATCAAAGATAAAACATACAGCAACTCCAGCCAGCTTCACCCAGCTCGTTCCAGCTCGACACAGCTTGAGCCAGCTTCGCTCAAATACTGCACATAGTGACAAAGCAACAACAAGAAAAGCAATTTCTACACAAAAAATACGACACAGCTCTAGTCAGCTTCACACAGCATCGCCCACCTTCACCCAGCATCGCCCAGCTTCAGCCAGCTTCGCTCAAACCGGTAACTCGTAGGCTCGTGACATCATGTACAAGTGCCTAGCAGTCTTCATCTTCGTGTGGCAGTACACTCAGTGAGTTATTTTGACCTTTACTATTTTCATGTGATTTTCTACAAACCTTCGTGAATTCGTGAGTACTACTTCTATGTACATGTAATCTATGTAACTTCTATGTACATTGTGACATATTTTTGCAGGAAAGTGTTTTTATAGCATATTACCTTAGTCTTTACAATTGTTTTAGATATAAGATATCTTACTTACTAGCGTCATTACCGTCCAGACAAACAGATCTACCCTTATCTTCTGCCCACGCACGTCCTGCTGTCTAGTCTAATACGCTGCTCGTTACAGTGAATAAGATTAATAATTAATTTTTGCACCATTACTTACTCACAATGACGAAACCGAAACATACTCAAGCAGTAGACGAAAGAATTGAACTTAACACATTATTTAAATTCGTAAAGACCTTCGATGGCAACAGACAAAAGTTGAACTCTTTTATAAATACATGCCAAAGCGCATTTGACCTTGCCGACGATGACCAAATAACTTCTCTCTTAAAATGTCTTAAAATATGTGCTAAGCCAACTAGAAGGAACAGCCGAACAAGCGTGTAGCATTAAAGTTTTCGACAGCTGGGAATAAGCCCATTCCTGAATACTAAATTTGGTGTACATAAACACCACGCTCACCTGCTCGCAGACTTACAAGGGAGCTCCCAAAAACCAAATGAAACGGTATCCGACTATTCCCTTAGGATAGAAACTATTTTATCACAACTACTCACAGAAATTACCCTCTCAAATAAAAGGGACAAGGAACTTGCTGGTAGACTAGCCTCAATGGAAGAGCTTGCGTTCCACACATTCACGTTAGGACTTAATTCTAATGTATCTGATAAAGTTCGTTTTAAAGACTCCACTAACTTAAATCAAGCCATTAACCTGGCTATAGCAGAAGAAAAAAATCAAAATATTATCCGAAAACGCACTCAACCAGCCCCAATTCGCATTTCGCCTTCACCCCGCTACCCTCGCACACAAAATAACTTCCAATACCAAAACAACGCCCACAACACAAGAAAGCAACAACAATCTAATAACGATACGTGTCAATACTGTCAAAATGTAGGGCACACCATCGAGAAGTGTAGGAAAAGAGAGTATAACAATAAAATGCGATATAATGCGAATAGGAATAATACATTCCAGAGTAACACATTCCCAAATAATAATAGAAATATCAATCGCCTCAACCAGCCTTTCAATCCAAATTGGATTTACTATACGCAACAAGAAGAACAACCTTCTACGTCTTACGCTTACCAAGAAGACGCTCACACTGGAGATCCTAACGAAGGTTTAAACGCCTAAATGTCTCACGGCGGTGTCACGCGAGACCATTTACACACTATTCTATTTCCAGAGACGCCAACAAAACCCAAACTACCTCTATACCATACCACACGGGTAACCAGCCCCAAACAAACATCGACTCTCTCTTACTAAATCACACGGGTAACCAGCCCCAAACAAACACAGACTCTCTCTTACTAAATCGAACGGGTAACCAGCCCCAAACAAACATCGACTCTCTCTTACTAAATCACACGGGTAACCAGGCCCAAACAAACACAGACTCTCTCTTACTAAATCATAATGGTAACCAGCCCCAAACAAACACAGACTCTCTCTTAATAAATCACACGGGTAACCAGCCCCAGACACAGACTCTCTCTTACTAAATCACACGGATAATCAACCCCAAACAAACGTTGACTCTTTCACGCCTGTACACACGAGTAACCAACCCCCCATAAATACTAACCTATTAATATCAAACACAACAGAACCCATTTATGAAACCATACCATACGTCCACGCTCAAACATCAGTCAACACACGAAATTTGCGATTTTTAGTAGATACCGGATCAGCTGTCAGCCTTATCAAAAAATCTTCAATGGAAACAATACCAACGCTAATCAAAAACAAAATCAAACTGAAAGGTATAGATTGTGACAGCGACTCCACCAGTACTTTAGGCCACTTTAAAATTCGCCTTTTCCCACATCTTACAAACAACATTAACCACGAATTCCACGTTGTCGACAAAATTAACCTAGAATACGACGGCATTATCGGAAACGATCTGCTGAATAAATTTGCATGTAAAATCGATTTTTTCCATTACACATTACAAATTACCAATATGGCTCTCAGACTAGTTTACTGTGAACCAGTCTATTCAATTCCAGCCCGCAGCATAAATTATACGATACCAAGTCGAAAGCTTTGTACAAGTCTAGAAAGTAGGCATACACTGGTGTTTAACGAGCTGTGTAGTATTGCACAGTCTGCTTGAGGCACATAATCGCACTTTCTGTTGACAACCCTGGTCTAAAGCCGAACTGACCATCGTGTAAATCTAAGTGCTGTGCTAGGTGTTCGTTAAGCAGACTGTCCAGCACCTTGGCTATCACTGTTGCCAGTGATATAGGCCTATAGTTAGACAAGTCCGAACTGTCCCCGGTTTTATTCTTTACAATTGGAACGACCATTGTGTACATCAAGTCATCTGGTAGATAAGAATGGCTAATACATTTGACATGTAATAATTTAAATTAAATTTTCAGACAACAAAGGACCACTTTGGCATATTATATAATTCCAACATTAATAATGATTATATTAAACAATCTATGTCTACTCAAGTTTTATGCAAACAGAAACAAAAAAATAAACTTTGTCATACTAAAAATAATATTCCATTGAACCTGGTGCATCAGAATATACAAGGAATGTCTCAGAAAGAACTAGAAATTGAATTGTTCATAAACTGCCAAAATATAGACATTTTATGTATCACTGAACACTGGCTACGCAGCCATCAGTTTATGTTCAATTTCACTAATCACCAGGTGGGAAGTTCGTTCAGCCGAGTAAATGCTATCCATGGTGGCTCTTTAATTTTAGTTAATAAACAGCTAAAGTTTAAGGAACGTAAAGACATTGTGAGCCTCTCAGTTGAGCGAACTGCCGAGCTGTCCTGTATAGAAGTTGAGCATCTCATTGTTGTGAGTGTATACAAGCCGCCTTGTGCAATTTATGATAATTTTGAATTAGTTATGGAAGAAGTGCTGCATAAAATCAGCAATTCCAATAAACAAATCATTGTTTGTGGAGACTTCAATATAAACATTTTGGAAAATAGCTCATTAAGCACCAGATTGCTTGCCTTATTTCAGTCTTTTAATTTAAATAATTTGTTTTGTGAACCAACTAGAATTGCTGTATCCAGTGCCACTTGCATCGACAATATATTTACTGACATAAAACCAATTCAAAAATCAATTATAAGCAATCTAGAGTCAGATCATTGTGGACAGTTAGTGGTTTTAGAAAGAAAGAATAGTATTACTAAAAAGGAAATTAAATTTATACCAATAACAACTAAACGGGTTGAATCATTTAAATCTAACTTAATGCATAAACTTCCAGATTTGCTTTATAATGGCGACCCAAATGATATGTACAATACTGTTCTTGACACTATTACTACAGAGTATAATAAAATATTTACTGCAAAAAAGAAACTTATTTCCAGTCGCTTTAGTTTTAGTGAATGGGCTACCCCAGTTAATCATAAAAGTAGGCGTAAACTGTATGAATTATATAAAGAAAAAACATATAATAATAGCTAAATATTTAGGGAATATTTAAAAAAATACTCAAAAACCTTTAAAAAGGTCTGTCTTGTTGCAAAAGCAATTCACCTCAGACATAAAGTAAAAAATTCAACAAATAAAATAAAAACTACATGGAACATAATAAATAATGAAACTGGTAAAGCTAGGAATTCTTGTCAGGACTTTGAGTTGATTGTAGATGATGCTAGTTTTAAAACAAATTCTGAGGTAGCAGTTGCCTTTGAACAGTTTTTTAGGAATATTCCATTCAAAACAACTGAACATCTAAACTCAAGTCCAATCTTAGCAGAAAAATTATTAAAAACTAGTGTTCCTGAATGTAACGTTCCCTTTGTATTTAAAAACATTAGTCCTACGGATATCATTAATTCATTTAAAACATTAGAAATTAAAAACACCACAGACCTTTGGGGACTTTTTGTAAAAACTATAAATTCAATTATTCATGTTATAGCACAACCCTTAGCCATTATTTTTAATAGTTGTGTTGATAGTGGTGTGTTTCCTGATGAGATGAAACTTAGCAAAGTTATACCTCTTTTTAAATCAGGTAGTTCAACAGATCCTAATAATTTTCGGCCTATTTCAATACTACCTATACTCAGTAAAGTTTTTGAAAAAATCATACTTTGTCAAATGTTAAGCCATTTCTGTATTAATGAGCTACTTAGTAGTAAACAGTTTGGCTTTATGAAAGACCGTTCCACAACCGATGCAGGAGTGGCACTATTAAAAAATATATATAACGCCTGGGAGGATTCGCATGACGCCCTTGGAGTGTTTTGTGATTTATCTAAGGCATTTGACTGTGTTCAACATGAAAATTTCATCAGGAAGCTACATCACTATGGTATTAGAGGCAAAGCTCTCGACCTTTTGACATCCTATATGAGTAGGAGAGTACAGAAAATAGATGTCAACGGTGAAAGATCTCCGGGATCAGCAGTCACTATAGGAGTGCCTCAGGGCTCAATTTTAGGTCCTTTTCTGTTTCTTATTTACATTAATGATCTCCCATATAATGTAAAAAACCATGACATTGTCTTATTTGCTGATGACACCTCTTTGCTTTTTAAAGTTAAGAGACGACAGACATGTTATAATGAATTAAATAATGCCCTTTCTAAAATTGTAAATTGGTTTAACGCTAATAATTTATTACTTAATGAAAAAAAAACCAAATGTGTTAAATTTACATTACCAAATGTTAGTCAGAGACAGACATGTATTAATATTAATGGCGAGCAATTAGAACTTGTTAATTCAACAGTCTTTCTTGGCATAACGCTGGACTCCAAACTTCAATGGGGTCCTCATATTCATAACCTAGCCAAAAAACTTAGCTCTGCTGTGTATGCGATCAAGAAAATAAGACAATTGACCGATGTCGACACTGCAAAAATAGTATATTTTAGCTATTTCCATAGTTTAATGACATATGGTATCCTATTGTGGGGTAGCGCTGCTGATGTAAATACAATATTTTTGTTACAAAAGAGGGCAATTCGTGCTATTTATAAATTAGGATCTAGGATATCTCTGAGGGATAGGTTTAGGGAAGTAAAAATTTTAACTTTAGTGTCGCAGTACATATATGAAAATCTTTTATATGTACATAAAAATATCAATAGTTTCAGCAAGAAAAGTGACGTTCACAAAGTAAATACTAGAAGTAAAAATAAGCTGTTGGTGCATGATACACGTCTACACAAAATAAGTAACTCTTTTATGGGGCAATGTATACACTTTTACAACAAAGTTCCAAATAAAATTCAAAATCTATCAATAAGTAAATTAAAATCTTTTATCAAGCAGGTACTTTGTAAAAAGGCATACTACAATATTTCAGATTATGTAAATGATAAAAATCCTTGGGACTGATGATGCTCAATTACAGGATGCATAGGTAAACCAAATTAAAATGGAAAAAACAAAAAATTGTACGACTAAAATTTTTTTATATAAAACATTAATTGTATTTTATTTTATTTGTATTATTGATAGTGTTTTTAAAAGAGTAACTATCGAGTTTCTTGCCGGATTCTTTTCGGTAGAAATCAACAACATTGTGAACCGGCGGGAAGGTGGGGGGGTTCAAAAAATAATATTTTATAACTTTGACGATTCAAAAGTGATTGTAAAATCCTTATTTGAATAAAGCATTTTGACTTTGACTTTGACTTTAAATACAGAGATTAAAAAGCACAGACAATACTCTCGGTAAATGAATACCAGCGTGTTACAAATGGTCGATGCTGAGACCATCATGCCCGGGGGATTTCCCTTTCACCATATTTTTAATGATTGCTTCAATAGCTTCAGCAGATATAACTACGTTGAGGTCTTCAGAATCGCGCATCGGCAACACTGAGGGCGGGGAGGGACCAAGTGGAGATTCAACTTTAAAAATGGCGCTGAAATGTTCTCGCTATACAATTCGACCCCTGCACACCATCAATGCTCACTGTGAGGCCCGGCTTTGGATTAAGTTTGTTTGTTGTTTTCCAAAATTTAGTAAGTTTTTATTGAAATGATGCAATAATAGAATGTACCGTCACCAACCCTGAAATAAAAGAAGGAATTATTTTCGATCAGCACATATCCGATACTTTACTTGTTGCAAACTGTGTTGTTAAAGTAAAAGAGAATTACCGCATAAATATCTCTGTAGTTAACACCAACGACGAACCTGTAAAAATAAAATCAATCTAAACCTTAAACTATATCCTTTGAACTTTGTGACAAACTTACCTGAAGGCACAACCACCGACGACCAATACAGCTGCCTTACACGTTACAATGAAGTCCTGAAACTACTAAGAACCTCCCACCTAAACTCCGAAGAAAAACACCAACTCTATGAAACATGTTCGAAATTCTCTGACGTGTTCCACCTTCCGAATGAAAAACTAAGCTTTACACCTGTAATTCAACACGCAATCAATACTACCGGTCGACAAACAGTCAATGTTAAATCTTATAGATTTCCTGAAATACACAAAAAAGTAGTCCAGTCCCAAATAGACAAAATGCTTAAAGATGACATCATACAACCTTCAACCTTACCCTGGTCCGCGCCTATATGGATCGTCCCAAAGAAAATCAACGCGTCTGGACAGCGTAAATGGCGCATCGTAATTGACTACAAAAAAATTAACGACATGACTATCGGAGATACATATCCTATACCAAACATAACTGAAATCCTAGAGCAACTAGGCAACTCGAAATACTTTTCTACACTAGACTTAACATCTGGGTTTCACCAAATTAAGATGTGTGAACAGGACGCATGCAAGACAGCTTTCTCAGTCCCTCAAGGGCATTTCGAAAAATGATCCATTGACGTTTCAGCGACTTATAGGCGTACCGTCTTGATAGGCCTGCAAGGTAAACGTTGCTTTGTCTACCTAGACGCCATTGTCATTTACTCCCACGAACTTAAAACCCATATCCATAACCTCCAATCTGTATTCCAAAAGCTTAGAGCCTCTAACCTTAAACTCCAGACCGATAAATGTGATTTTTTGAGAAAGGAAGTCGGTTATCTTGGTCACATAAAACGGAAGATGGCGTCAAACCAGATCCTCAAAAAATTATCGCAATTCAGAATTTTCCAACTCCAAAAACTCCAAAAGATATTAAATTCTTCCTAGGACTAGTCTCTTATTACCGCCGTTTCGTTTTAGACTTTTCTATACTTTTAAAGCCCTTAACTTCACTTCTAAAAAAGGATGCCCCATTTTTGTGGGACAATGAGCAACAATTAGCATTTGAAACACTTTGACAAATTGATCACTGCCCCAGTACAAATCTATCCTGACTTCAGTATGCCTTTTACTCTTACAAGCGATGTGTCAAACTTTGCAATTTCTGCCATTCTCTCTCAGGATCCTTCTGGTAGAGATCAGCCCATTGCCTTTGCTTCTAGAACTTTAAATAAACTACAGCACTACAGAAAAGGTCCTTTTAGCTGTTGTATTCGGATGTAAAACTTTTAGACTATATTTATTCGGTAGGAGATTCAAAATCATTACTGATCACCGTCCCTTAAAATGGTTGTTTAACCACTCTGATCCCAGTAGCAAACTCCAAAGATGGCGCCTACAACTAGAAGAATACGACTACGAAATTACTTACCAAAAAGGGAAATTGAACTCTGCGGCCGACGCTCTGTCCCGTTATCGTAAACCCAGTTCACTACAACGATCCAAATCCTGAAAATGTCATTGAACCTACTGAAGAATTAGCACCAAACCAGGAACCTACTACTGAAACTTTCGCTGACATACTAGATTTTGACAACCTGATGAACCTGCCAAGTATACCTGCTGACGAAATATATCCCTTTGCTGAACATGTCTTAATAAATTCAAACCAACTAGACCCGACTCTAGAAGACTTAAACCTACGACCTAACCCAACAGATATCGACCCAATTAATAACCATACAGAAGTTGACATACCTATCGAAGATCTAGACGTTTTGCCTAATCCTACAGACACTGACCAACCTAACGGAAGGACGGAAATAAACCTACCTAGAGAAAATCCTAATCCCCTATCCAACCAGATAAACCAGCACCAAACAATCCGACAGAAATACAAAACACAGAATCCGAAATACCCAACCGACCTAGACAAAACGTCACCAATAACTCCTATTCTGAATTCCTAAAACCTTCAATGACGTACAATACAGCCATCACTGAACACAACAGCAGCTTACTGAAAGAAAACCAAAACATTATCGTGGTTCCCGCTTCAATTGACCTAGATGACTCTATACTTTATGTCCAAGATATCATAAACAATCACCCAAATTCAAAAGAATTCACTGATGCCGAAAGGTCCCTTTACTCATTTCTGCCATTAGTGTTTGACCAAAAACCATTTCTATTCCTTTTCGTTAAGGTTCATATCTGTGAGAGACTACCTCATGGACAAAGACGAAACTCCAAACGCAATAGCAATAACAGATTTCAGGAACCCATTCGATAAACACTCTTACACAAAAATCCATAACATCATTGCACACCTTTTTCATAACACTAATATCGAAATAAACATCTACCGTAACAAAATATATTACCCATCTTTGACCGAAATACCAGAAATCTTAAAGGAAAATCATTATATCCCGATAGCAGGACACTTAGGTTCCTCTAATATGTACAATAGGATACGGGAACAATATTATTGGAAGTCAATGCGGCAATAGTATAGAAACCTATGTAAAAAACTGTACTTCTTGTCAGACCAATAAAGCACTGCGTAAAGTTAACAGAGCTCCTATGCAAATAACTTTCACCTCTACTTCTCCATTTCAACGTCTTGCACTAGATATAGTAGGACCTCTACCTGAATCCGGAAGTGCAAAACTAAAATACATACTTACCTTACAAGATGATCTCACAAAATATTCCGTAGCCTATCCTATCCGTAGCACAACCGCTGAAGAAACTAGCGAATACCTCGTCCATTTCATTCATTATTCGGAATACCCAAGACCATATTAACCGACCAAGGAACAAACTTCACATACGACTTATTCAAAAAAACATGCGAGTTTCTAAAAATAAAACAGCTCTGGTCCTCTCCGTATCACCCACAAACCTAAGGTGCATTAGAGCGCAGTCATTCGACACTAATAGAATACTTGAAATCCTACACTAATGAAAATCAAGATAATTGGGCTGAATACGTCTATACTGCAATCCTATCTTACAATACTTCAATCCATACCACAACAAATAACAGCCCATATGAACTACTCTTTGGTCACAAACCTCACCTACCTAACTCCATTTACGAAACAAACACAGACGCGACCTACCCTGACTACGTCAAAATGCTGCAGCATCGCCTCGCACATAGCCGTGAAACAGCTGTAGAAAACATGCAAAAATCTAAACACATATCAAAAAACTACTATGACCGTCAAACCAGACCAATAAAGTACCAAATTGGTGACCTAGTTTATCTCAAAACCCACCTCAGACTTCGAAAAGCCTTATCCCCGATCTGAAAAGGACCGTATAAAGTAGTAAAAGTAAACGGTAGAAATACATTCACCTTGCTAATAAATCGGCGACACGTAACCCATCACTATGATCAAGTTAAGCTAGCCGCTAGAAGTAATGCATCCTAAAATAAAATAAAATAAATAAATGTAAATAGAATAAATAAATAGATGATAAAATGTTTATATACTCGTAGATATAAGAAATTATAAATAATAAGTTTAAATATAAAACAAAAACGTTTCTTGTTTCCAGTGCTACTACAAATGCACAAAAGGACTTTATACCGCCTGTTAATAGCGGCCCAGGTATATACTTCGACGCAGTTGGAACCTTAAAGCTAATTAACGGAGACCTTAGTGTCATAATCCCAGTAGACATATCCTTTATAAAACCACACTTAGTGAATATATATAGTACCATAGCAAAAACAAAACATATTTGCATTGAAAGCAAAGCTTTTAACGTATTGGAATGTAGGAATCTACTACACCCACTCGAGACTAGAGTTCTCGACGCAGTTAGAGACTATGAAGCAGTATCTCACTTTACCTCAAACGAATCTAAACGATCAGCCTGGTTTTCTGAAATCGGGACAGTTGTTAAACATTTGTTTGGTAACTTAGATGAAGACGACGCTATTAAGTACAACAACGCCATTCAAACGTTACAGTCTGATCAAAAGCAATTAGCTTATTATATGAAACAAAATATCCTCCTGACAAAATCTGTTATAGCAGAATTTAATGAATCTTTAAATAATATTATGATAAATGAACAACTTTTGGATAGCGCCATTGAAACCCTTTCGATGTATCTGAAAAACTTAACTTTAGTATCTAATATCTAATAAGTTCGAAATTAAGTCCAAAGTAATGGAACTGTTTAGTATAATAGAAGATAACATACTTACCTTATCATTTAAAATAGAAGACGTTGTGAATGCTGTATTGTTCAGCAAGAATAACATTTTGCACCCTTCTGTCATGTCACCAAAACAGTTGTACCTAGAATTAATTGATAATTATAGATTCCTGTCTAGCTCTAAGCAACTCCCTATACCACTAGATCTAAGTCACGTTCATATATTGATAAATATGTCTGAAATGCTGACCTATTACTCAGACAATAAAATTATATTTGTGTTAAAAATACCATTATTAAGTTCTACCGAATATAATATGTACCATTGCTTACCTTTTCCTTTACCACACAATGTCCAAAATCCCACAACGTATGTAACTGTCATCCCTTCCAGTAAATATATTGGCTTCACCAGGGATAAAAGCCATTTCTGCCTCATTGACAACCTTACAGCTTGTAAAACTATTAGCAATCAATTTTACCTGTGTGAAATGACCAACTTGTATGCTAGTTCCACTAACCCAACTTGTGAAAGCGAACTTGTGTCCAAACCTTTGACATCGATTCCGAAACAATGTGAAACTAAGTTTTTACATGGGGAAGTCGAAATTTGGCAGCGATTAGAAAATGGCATCCGCAACGCGTTTAACAGCCTCCCCCATGAGTGTATAGAGGAGGCACTCTTATATTATGAAGTGCCTCCATACCTCCGCGCCCTCGTGAAGGACTAGCTCGGTAACCGGGAGGTCCTCTACGAGGGGTCTAATTCAAATTCAAATTCAATATTATTTATTCAGTTTAGGCTACAATAATTGAGCACTTATGAATGTCACTACGCCATCGGTTCGTAAGTCTACAGGGCGGGAGACCTTATACTGAGAAGAACCGGCAAGAAACTCAGCAAGGGCATTTCTTTTCTCCCTTTCTCTTACAGCGTCCAATTAAAATATTGGAAAATGCCCTCCCTATCATAAAAGGACACTTTCCATTACAAACATAAAAAACATGAAATATAAATCACAAGCACAACATAAAAAAGTATCTAATATAAACAAAAGACAGTTTATGTATTCATCACTAATAAATGATCAATGTCTTACAGTATTAATAAACATAAAAAAAAGTAAGACTAAATACTAAGAATACAAAGAAGTTTGCAAGAGCAGACCAGCCTCCACAGGCGGCACCCGTTCACGAGTATGACATATGAATCAGCCATCGCTTCGCTCAACCATGTTTTAGGGAACGTAACGACCCAACACACACGCCACCACCGCAGAGACACTTTGAGAGAGCACGACAAACTCAAGCAACTCCAATAAAACTTTGATTGTACTAGTTACAATGTGTGTAGTAAAGGAACAAAATATAAGAGGAGAAGATTGGAAGTCTTCTATTTTAAATGATAAGGTAAGTATGTTATCTTCTAATATACTAAACAGTTCCATTACTTTGGACTTAATTTCGAACTTATTAGATATTAGATACTAAAGTTAAGTTTTTCAGATACATCGAAAGGGTTTCAATAGCGCTATCCAAAAGTTGTTCATTTATCATAATATTATTTAAAGTTTCATTAAATTCTGCTATAACAGATTTTGTCAGGAGGATATTTTTTTTCATATAATTAGCTAATTACTTTTGATCAGACTGTAACGTTTGAATGGCGTTGTTGTACTTAATAGCGTCGTCTTCATCTAAGTTACCAAACAAATGTTTAACAACTGTCCCGATTCCAGAAAACCAGGCTGATCGTTTAGATTTGTTTGAGGTAAGGTGAGATACTGCTGCATAGTCTCTAACTGCGTCGAGAACTCTAGTCTCGAGTGGGTGTAGTAGATTCCTACATTCCAATACGTTAAAAGCTTTGCTTTCCATGCAAATATGTTTTGTTTTTGCTATGGTACTATATATATTCACTAAGTGTGGTTTTATAAAGGATTTTTTTTTATTTTAATTTAATTATTTATTTTTAAAGTAACTATATAACTAAATATTTTGTAAGTATTTTAGGCGTCTACCTGTTGCGGTTATCAATATCGGTCAAAATCGAGCAAAAAAATCACTTTTGTTGTATGGGAGCCCCCTTAAATATTTATTTTATTCCGTTTTTTAGTATTTGTTATTATAGCGGCAACAGAAATATATCTTCTGTGAAAATTTCAACTGTCTAACTATCACGCTTCATGAGATACAGCCAGAGCCTTAGTAATAGGGTTCTGCTGATTACACTTTGGGTACGGAACCCTAAAAATAAAGTGCTATTTTTCTTACAGATATTATTTTACATTTCAATATATTTAAGACATAACATATTTTTTTTACTTTGTTGTTTTTCAAAATATAGCAGCGTTACCAAATGAATGGTGACTTTTATTTTTTTATTCTTATGGTTAAGTTTCAATTTTCTTTTCATTACGAAAACGAATACTTAAGCTTTAATCATAGGAAATATATGTATAGAAAAAAAGGACATTTATCAAAAACATTTGTATTAGATTGCATGTGTTTTAATTCTTGCAAACAAAACAAAAAGTTCTCATACCAATTGGTCCTTTTCAGAGAGAACTAGATGTCAAAACATAAAAAAAAAAGTAATTCCTGACAAAAATACTCAAAACGGAAGTGGCGGGATTTGAACCACAGGCTTGCCAATCAATGACGCAGCGCTTTTAAATCAACCACCGCGCAGATTACATTTCATGCGAAATAAACAATACGTAGGTAGAACGACAATGCAGTTTACACCTAATTAATTTGTTAGGTTAAGAAACCAAAAGAAATAAGAACGGTTTAAAGAAACTGGTTCCAGTATTTAGTATAAAGAAAACTAAACCTAATTTCGTAGATTTAAAGTTAATATTATTGACAGTTCTGATAATGTTAATGTGTGAGTGCGAGATTCACAGAATGGCTCCACGCAATTTTAACCTTTTTACTATGCATGGACTTTAGCAAATGACTGTACATTGTTTGCTTAAAGATAAATTTAATACAATTGCCTTTATATAAGGGTTAATTAGTTTTTAATTGATAAGTATTATTTTACGCAGGCAAAATTACCTGTATACTAGAAGGTTGCCTGCCTTTTTTAACAAGTTAAATGCTTTACAAATATTGATAATACTGAAAGTAATGTTATTATAATTTTGATTGAATTTTTCGCTGGCGTTTATTTAAAACCAACTGTGAAGAACTTCGAGAATGTAGTGTTGCCATAGCTCAAGAATAAAAATATGTATAATGAACTAGCTTTTGTCCGCGGTTCCACCTGCCCTAAATTCGGTTACCGGTGTAGCAGTTTACGGCAACTTCTCAATTACAGAAAGAAACCGCCTCTCGCTTGACGTTTCCAAGTAACCTTTGTCCTTTCCACGGACTAAAACTATTTAAATGCCTTATTTGCCCGCGGTTGCACCCACCTTCAATTCGGTTATCGATATAGAATTTCAACTGCAACTCCTCAGTTATAGGAAAAAGCCGACTCATTCTTGACGTTTACAAATTTCATCTTAATCGGTACAGCGATTTAAGCGTGAAGAGGTAACAGACAGGAAGATCAAAGGTGGGTGATCTTGTCCTGGTCAAGGAGATGAATATGCTGCCTCTAAGTCTCTCTAAGTTTTAGTAGGTGACTCGATTCTTACGAGAGCTGTTGTTACTCTGTCGCAATTGCCGATTTCGAGGGATTGTTTTGTACAGTTTCCATCGGGGCCGCGGCTTACACACAAAACGCTATGTTTCGAACGCAACTTGTTTTGTTTCTGGCAACACTCTATGGTTGTCATCAACTTGCAAAATATTAACCTATGATAAACCTTTGTAAAAATATATGTTATGTTTGTTTTGATTTTGCTTATAAATACACAAGCTTAGCGTTGTAACATTATTAACTAAAAAGTGCAGTGGTACCATATAAAAGGTTAAAGAAAAAACGACGTTACACCAGGGAAGCTATTTACATTTCTACTTTTAATTTACTAACGTTTAATGTCTTGTCCCCTTTTACTATGTCCTCTAAAAATTAAGTCATTGTTATTTAGAGTCCCTTAGGTCCCCTTAGAAGACACAAGACACACAGACGTTGTACATTTAGGTGTAACAATACAACCTAACTATGGTAAGTCGCCTTGTAGTAATTTGGGTTATATTGTACCTCTACAAACTTCTCTGGCCTAGTGGCCAAAAATTAAAACTACAGTCGCCATATTGAAATGTTGTAAGTTTACAACGACACTAGCGACAAAACACAGGGTCAGAAAAATTGTTACACAGGTAGGATAAAATATCTTTATCTGACACAGTTCTGCATTAAACCATTAAAACAGCTAGTCACGTTTTCTTTCGTTAGACTTTACTTTTTCCTTTTCTTACTATTAAAGAGCCGTAAGATTTATACCTCTGAATTCAGGGTCAGTCAATAAATCTTTATATATTGTCTAATTTTGAAATGCGTTTTTAACAGTAAATAGAAAAATGAGAAAAAGAAATATTTTGTGCGATCTCAATTTTTTAATTATTAAAATTAATAATTTTTATTTTTGCAAGCTTTTTTTATTTTTATTTGTTTAAAGTTATATTTTGAAGAGAGAATTATTATAAACTTAAAAAAATTATGATTTTTTTTAAGTGAAAACATCTTTAGCGGCATTGTGCACTTTTTTGGTAGTGGTAAAGAATCTTAAACTCGCGTCAGGTCACGTGTCCGATTTATTTACATTAGGTTAGTTTTTGTGATGGGTAAAAAATGATAAACTCGCGTCAGACTGATCTAACGACGGAAACCATAATGCCACGCTATAAAAATTCGCAAGACGGAAACCATTATGCCGCGCCTATTATAATTTTAAACTAAAAAGGTATTTAGCGGCGTTGTGCACTTTTTTTGTGATGGTTAAAAAATGTTAAACTCTATAGGACGAATAAAAAGTAAAAGAAAATTTGGTTAATGAAAAGAGGAAAGTGCCGATTACACATGTTAAAATGTTATATCCAGGTTCTATGTTTTTAAAGTGAGAATTTTAAAAAAAAAGGAAAATTCAAAGAAAAAAAAAGACGGGACTGGCGTCAAATTTATTTACATTAGGTTAGTTTTTCATTTTTAGTATATTGCGATTATGACTAGTATAGGGAGGTTGGATATGGGATTTTAATTCTATGACAGCTTGAGATGTCAAATATACTACGTCAAATAAGTAAATAAGCAAACATTATTATTTATAATAATGAAAGCGCGGATTACATATGTTAAAATGTGATACGATACGATACGAGGTGAGATAAAAGTAATTGTAGAGCATAGCTTAGGTTTCACTGGATGAAGGCATATCTATGTGTTAACTTGTCAATAGGTGATTTTATAGGAAAATTAATAAACAATCTTTATTTATAATGTTGTGTCAAAGAAAATTGTCGCAAGTTAGAGGAGTAAGAGACGTGTGATAGGATAGAGAGCCAGCTCTAAAGTAGCAGTGACATAGTAATAATAATATATTACGTTTAATATAGCTTATTACATTATTGAGAAATATAGGCAGGATATTGCTCAAAAATATACAATGGGTCAAGAAATGTCTTGTGATATATTTGAGTGTTAAGCACGAATTGTGTGTCAAGGACATTGGTTCTGTACAATTAAATATGACGTATGAGTTGTCTTGTAACATTTAAATGCTTAACGCGAATCATGTGTAAAGGACATTGGTTCCCTATCATTAAATATGACATATACGATGGCAGAAAGGCTAATTGACGTAACCAACAAGTTTAGGTATTTTTACTTTTTGATGCTACCCTACTCAGAGTAAAAAACTGCGTCGATCTATCTAGGTTACGTCCCTCTACGACGAAAAATAAGAATTATACGCCCACAAAAAAAACGCTTTATTTTTCAGTTTTTCAAATCCATTTAACGTAACTGTTACAAAATCTGACGTTTTTAAAAAAAATGAAACTTACTTCTTTTTATCCATACCTTGCCGGCAATAATTCGTTGGTTACGTCACAAATTTTCGTCTGAAATATCAAATTCTGCACAGTTACGTTAAATAGCCTTTCAGAATTTTGGCAAATAAACAAAATTACCCCAATACTACCAATCGTAACTCATGCCAATATATTTAAATATGTTATTTAAATGTTGGATGCTGCCAAAATGTGGTCAATTTTAATTAGTCTGAATATACTTACATCGTTTTTACCTACTTATTATCAAAACTAAACCCATCATGACTTTCCCAACTTCGGGGCGTAAACGTAATCAGGCCAGTGCTCATCCAACGCTGCTGGGTGCAAGACATTTTCACAGTAAGTGCGATTATTTACTGATCACTTGCTGATTATTTTTTTTATTTTGTGTCCTAGTAGGCAGTTAAAACTCATTTTTTTTATGTCACTAAGGTAACAAACAAGCTTACGGTCATCCTGATGAACGCTGAACGCTTGCAACACCACTCGACCCTTAAAAATCTAATAACTTCTTTCTAGAAGAACCCCATGCTGTAGTTGCCAGCTAATGATCTTGGAACTGAACATCGCTGGAGATGTCAATACCAAGGCTCCCAATGCTCTTGGCGATGGAGAGGAGAGTATTCTGGAATTGTGGGACCACAGTAAATGGGGTTTTCTTAGCGGTGAACGCGCAGACTTGTGTCATTGTAGGGTTGAATCGGACCAATTTTTCCCGTCCCCAGTCAAAGACCTTTGACAGAGTGGTCTCGATTTGAGACACAAGTTCTCCACGCTTTTCCTTCACAATGGATAATAGTGTATGTTGTTGATGTCCACAGATGATGTCACAGGGCCTTACGGGATACCAGTATTAATGTCCAAGGCATCAGAGCCACTACCGTCAACTACGGCTCGTATGCGTCTGCCGGACAAAAAGCTAGCCACCCATTTGCACAAATTCTCGGACACTCCGTAAGATGGCAACTTCGATAAAAGTTACCCCGGTGCCAGACCCTATTGAATGCCTTCCCCCAACTCTCAATGGCTAGTGTCCATCGGTGTGTGAAATACACTAGAAGGGCACCAGTCGAGCGACCGTGGGGAAATCCATATTGACGGTCGCTAACCAGGTCATGTTTTCCTAAGTAGCTTAGAAGTTGTGTGTTAATCACACGATCCATCACCTTGGAAAGGAGAGAGGTAATAGCGATAGGCCTGTAATTAGATGGATCTCATATATCGCCCTTTTTGCGCACCGGGTGCACATTCAAAGTCTCCATGAAGACGGAAATTGTCTTGTGTAGAAGAAAAGCGCGAAGAGGTGCTTGAGTACAGGACATAACTCAGGAGCAAACTGCTTAACCACCACTGCTGGTATACCGTCTGGCCCACTCGACTTATGAACGTTTAGAGAAAGCAACGCTCGCCGGACCTTTTGCCGTGTTATGAAGATTTCCGCCATTGTCTTACCGCACCACGGTATAGTAGCTGGTACATTGTCATTCATTTTCGAGTTTGAGGCGAAGAGACTGACCAGTAGATCGACTTTCTGATTAGCACTATGGGCCAAGTTACCATCGGTCTTTCGCAGTGGTGGTTAAAATGACTGAAGAACTTTTGCCAGTCTACAGTAATACTTTAGAAAGCGACCAGAAAACACGATTACCAGAGGGATAGCTCCCAAGTCGCCCACCTATTTTGCCCATGAATTGGAATTTAGCTCTGGGTTTTTGGCTTTGGCTTGCTTTCTTACTGAACCTCTATCTCTCTAACTATTTCGATCCTGACTGTAATTCCAAGCCTCATACGCAGTTTTAACCACGGCCGTTGTTTTGGCACCAGCAGCTACTCACGGGTTAGGAATAAAACATACCATACCAGCGAGGATTGCCTCAGTGACTGCGACTGTGCAGACCTCAGGATCTTCTGAGCTAAAGCAGAGCTGCCTCCACGGGTATGATGCATAAAATTCGCGCAATCCATCGTAGTCTGTCTACTTATAATGCCATACACGATGCCAATTAGTCGGCCCAGATGGATCTGGTTGAGTGCATCACACTTCCGAATAAGACCGAGGTCCGAGGAGCCAAGAGGCGCATCCACTGAGACGGAATATCCGTCCGGACGTGTAGTCGTGCTCGTATGGTCCTCTATATCTGGTATTGTCGTTGGATAAAGTACCAGCTGAGAGAATCTATAGGTCAAAATATCTAAGAAGAAGAAAATATCTAAGAGCCCAATGCATAAATCTAATGTTGTTATAAAATGTATTTAAGTCAACATGAATTCCTAAAATTTTAAGCAAAATAACTTACAACACAGAATTTAGCCGCTATTTTATACACCATAAAAGATACACCCTTTTTTCTATCCAAAAACAACCTCCTCTTACAAAACCTCCATATAAAATGTTGTTGGTTACATCCATAGCTGGCCAAAATTTAGAAAAAAATGCATTAAAGTAACCAACAAATACAACACAGAATTTAGCCGCTATTTTTTACACCATAAAAGATACACCCTTTTTTCTATCCAAAAACAACCTCCTCTTACAAAACCTCCATATAAAATGTTGTTGGTTACATCCATAGCTGGCCAAAATTTGGAAAAAAATGCATTGAAGTAACCAAAAAATCGATCATTTCTCGGACAGATATAACAATAATGCTTTCTCCGGTTTACAGATAACTTCAGTTTATATGATTGGTAAAAAAATAATCAGTGTAGCACTTATATTACTCTACATATGATTTTTTGAAAAATACAGTTAAAATGATTGATTGGTTCACTAAGATTCTTTATTAATTCTAGCATAAAAATAATTGCAATAGCCAATTTAATATTGTCAAAAGCAATAAAGTTAGAATTATAGGTCGTTTGCTTGTAATTGTAATAAAAATATGTTTGAATTAGTCAAATAGGAATTATTGGTGATGCAATATTATGATAATTCGTTACAATAAGAAGCTTTATAAATATTAAAAAGCGCTTTTTTGTTTTAATCATAACGTAATTTATAAATTCAAAATAGTACTATGATCAATCAACAAAGTACTTCATTAATTGCAGGTAATTTCATTATTGAATTGACAAAGAAAAATATTAGCATCGTTAATGAAGTTATTTAAAATAATAACGCAATTTTACAGTTTCTGTGATGTTGTTAGTAAAGGGTTATTGCAAACAAAAAAGCAGTTTTATACAAGCTTCAATTAAGTGGCTGACGTCACGAGTCCTGCATCGCGCTATGAGAGATTTTTTGGTAACAAGCATATATACCACTTGGTGCGTAATATATACAAACCCGCAATGATGCCGAGCGCGGCATCAAAGTGCAGGTCCCGACACCGTCAGATTTCCGAAATCTGACGGCCTTCCTCACGGCTCAAAAATACGAGTACCACACGTACTCATTGGCCGAGGAACGCGTTTTAAGGGCAGTCGTAAGGGGAGTCCCTAGGGAATTCTCCACCAAGACTGTCCAGGACGACTTAATCGTCCAAGGCCTCCCCGTACGGGAAGTACATCGCATGTACAATGGCCGTAATAAGTCCGAGTGCTACGACATGGTGCTCGTTGTACTAGACCTGACAACAGAAGGCAAAGCCATCTTTAATATTAAAGATGTTTGCAGCCTCAAAGGCATCAGGGTCGAGACTCCGCACAAGCGGTCGAACCCTAGCCAATGCCACAGATGCCAGCTATATGGCCACGCGCAGCGCAACTGCAGACGCAGACCGCGCTGCGTCAAATGTTTACGCGATCACGCCACTTAGGACTGTGATCGCGATCGCTCAAACGCATCCGACCCGGTCGCTTGCGTACTCTGTGGGAGCGAAGGCCACCCAGCGAATTACCGCGGGTGCCCCAAAGCTCCCAAACAGAGCTCGCGTAAACCCAAACAGGGTAAATCGCGCCCCTCCGCCCCCCGCCAACAGGCTCCGCTCGTGCCTGCTCCCCTCCCTACTGTCAACGCCTGGAGCCGTCCTCCAGCGCTAGTAGCGTCCAAATCAAATGAGACAGACAAACTTTTGTCTGCTCTCCCCGGACCCGTCTCAGTTACAGGTATTCCCTACCCCGCCCCTCTCATGTCCCGGGACATCCCGCGTCCAGCGCCTATGAGAAGTGCTCCCGCACCTCTCGCGCAAACTTGCCTTGCCCCCCCGCGCCCCTCTCTCGCGCTGCCCCGCAACGCCGCTCAGACGGCCGAGCAGCAGCATTTCGACATTCTCTCCGAAATTTCTTGGGCCTGCGACCCTGCCTATTTCGAGATCGTGTACGCCGAGTACGTACAAATCACCAATTCCCATCAAATGCTCAGCTTCATGGCTAAGCATCGCGACTTCTTCGCCGTCCTCCGCAGGGTAACTCCAAAACCTTAAAACCAAAATGGATTGCACAACCGCGCGCGAAAAACCCCGGTCCGTCTCCATAGGCTATTTTAACGCCAACGGTCTCCGCAATCAAAGAGAGGAATTATCGCAATTCCTCTCGTCCCAAAAACCGGACGTCTTCCTCATCCAGGAAACGTTCCTAAAGCCCGCTGTCCGTACCCCTTCGATCGCGAACTATCGCACCGTCCGTAATGATAGAACTGTCTCCAATCTCGGAGGCACTCTCATCTATTACAGGCGCTCCCTGCATTGCTCCCCTATCGATCCTCCACCGCTTACGAATTTAGAAGCATCCGTCTGCCGCCTAGCGATGACCGGCCATCAGCCGATCATCATTGCATCGGTTTATCTCTCTCCCCTAAAAGACTTGCTCGAGAGCGACCTTCAGTCACTCTTAAGTTTAGGCGACGCCGTCATTCTTGCCGGCGACCTAAATTGCAAGCATCGCCGCTGGAACTCTTCTGTAACTTCACAAAGAGGCAGACTCCTCGACGATTTAGTTGACAGACTAAACTTTGACATTATCGCTCCCATGACGCCCACTTTCTTTCCCCACAATACTAGGAACAACCCCGATGTACTGGACATAGCACTTCTAAAGAATGTAAGGCTAAGCTTTCGCTCTATAGAGGTGCTTGACGAACTTGACTCGGACCACCGCCCTGTCGTCCTCCGATTAGGTTTCCCTTCGGACTCTCCTCCCGACACTAGAACCGTGACGGACTGGGATAAATTTGGGCAATTGCTCGAAAATCCCAGCTCGCCACATCTAGACCGCGTTCCCAACGTAATCTCTTCCGCGACCGATCTTAACGTAGCTATCGACTCACTCACTAGCCACCTGACCGCCACCGTTGGCGAGTGCTCACGACAGGTGCCGGTTGGTGATTATCACCACCTAATCCTGCCTCAGCACATCAGGTCGCTAATGACTGAGCGTAACGCGGCCCGCCGCGCTCGCGATCGCGCTCCCACTATCGATAATAAAGCTCGCTTCAACGACTTACACCGCCGTGTAAGAACCGCTGTAGCTGAGCTCCGCGCCCAACGTTTCGGTGATCTTATGGAGAACATATCTCCCTCTCACCAAGCTTATTGGCACTTAGCCAGAGCTCTAAAATCCGAAACCGCGAACTCTCTCCCTCCGTTATCTCGTCCCAACAACGTTCCCGCGTTCAACGACGACGAAAAAGCGGATTGCCTAGCGTCTAGCCTCCAAGCCCAATGTGCCTTAAGCACACAGCCCTTCGATCCCGACCACGTGCGCGAGGTAGACGGCGAAGTGGAGCGCAGAACTTCTCTGCCTCCACAAGACCCCCTGCCCCCCGTCACTGTCGACGAAGTCATACAGGTCATCAAAGACCTACGCCCCCGTAAGGCCCCCGGTGCTGACGGTATCTCTAACGATATCCTAAAGCGCCTCACTCTTCCCCTTATCTGCCTCCTAGTAGCGATCTTTAACGCTGCTATGGAACATTGCATCTTTCCTTCTCAATGGAAAGATGCAATTGTTATAGGCATCCATAAGCCAGGTAAAGCTCGTACCGAGCCGTCCTCCTATCGCCCCATAAGTTTACTAAAGGCCCTTGGTAAACTCTATGAACGCCTCCTCCTTGCTCGCCTACGGAAGGCTATAGTTTCCAGAGGCATTTTAATAGATGAGCAGTTCGGCTTTCGTGCCAAACACTCATGCGTCCATCAAGTCCTCCGCATAACGGAACATATTCTTACAGGCTTTCAGCCAGCGTTAGGTAAGACCCGTCACACGGGCGCTGTCTTCTTCGATGTAGCGAAAGCTTTCGACAAAGTCTGGCACAACGGTTTAATTTTTAAACTGTACAACTTTCAATTGCCAGATCGTCTCGTGCTCATCATTCGAGACTATTTGTCGAATCGTAGCTTTCGCTACAAAGTCGAAGGCACTCTCTCTTCCCCCCGCCCGATTGAAGCAGGAGTCCCGCAAGGGTCCGTGCTCGCCCCCATCTTGTACCTTCTGTACACAAACGATATCCCAAAAACGATAGGTTCCAATCTAGCCCTCTTTGCGGACGATACCGCTCTCTATACCACAGATAGGCAAGTGAGTCGAATCACTGAGAGACTCCAACCCGCTATCACCGCCCTAGGCGAGTGGTTTCGGAAATGGAGAATCGAGGTGAATCCCGACAAAAGCTCTGCCGTCCTTTTTACCCTAGGCCGCCCTCCGCGGCCTTCTCCCCTTTCTCTTTTCGGTCGTGCCATTCCCTGGCAAAATAAGACCAAATATCTCGGTGTGACCATGGATAGTCGTTTGAACTTCCAAGCTCACACCAAAATAGTCAGAGACCGAGCCGCTTTTGTCCTCGGCCGTCTCTATCCCATGATAGGCAAGTATAGTAAGATGTCGCTTAGAAATAAGCTAAATCTTTACACAACTTGTATCCGCCCCATACTAGCTTATGCTAGCGTAGTCTTTGCACTGTCCAAGCGCAATCTCCACAAACTCCAGACCCTCCAAAACCGCTTTCTCAAAACGGCCACTGGAGCCTCTTGGTACGTTCGCAATGCGGACCTACACAGAGACTTCGAACTTCCCATGATTCCCCAATATTTTAAAGACTTGGCAGTCCGCTTTTTCGAGCGTACGCAAAATCACCCAAATCGATTAATTGTGCAATCCACAACGTATCGTCCCCCCGATCGACCCGGTCACGGTCGTAAAACTATTGTTAGGCGGCCTCGGCACGTACTAACGTCCCCAGATGACGATCTCGCTGTCCGGATAGCGAGATTAGTCTCTACGACCTCCCCGAATAGGGCCTCCCTCCAAACACGACGCCGACGTCCCCGGGTTCGTCGGCGCCCACAAGGATACACTAGGTATCAAAGAGTGCCGGGGCGCTTCTCGCCCCCACTCAATCGCAACCGCACCCGCGTAACGGGGAACTCCCCTCCTGGCGGTGACTCACCTTCGGGTTCGAGACTCACGCCGGTCGAAGGGACGCCCCCGAGAGCGACAACCCAAGCCGAGGCTTCCCCCGCGGGAAGCCCTTGAGCGTTGGGCGCTATATGGGCTGAGGCTCCTTCAGAGTCTCGCCCCAAAAGTCCGGTGAAGCAGTAATGGCTGCAACAGCCAACTGCATAGTCAGCTCAGAAAAAAAAAGAAAAAAAAAAAAAAAATATATACAAACTAAACCGTATAAAAGTTAACCACGGCAGTCCCTAGGCAGTACACCTCGACCAGTAGTCAACCGTACCCTTCTCATCACATAGCGCACGCCAGGCTCCCGACTCACTTAAGACGGCGCATTAATTTGGTATTAATTTGGTGGTTCAAGATTGTAAGTGCGCAAGCATTACTGCAAGAAGTATTGACCTTCGGTCTGGTAAAGGAAAGTGATGTAGCGGAACTCCGTAACATATTCTTGTTAATTGATATAAAGCAACTTTATTGTAGCAACAAAATACACCTTTTTTAATATCGAATAAGCAGACTTGTACAAGCTGCAATTAGTCTTTTCAGTTTTAAATAAAAGCTTGATAGAAGCAATACTGTACCTTACTACATTCCAATAAACATCTTATTACAAACTGCAATTTGCATTCTTATTTTAAAATAAGAAGCTTAATGGGAGCACAATGCGCCTTTTTATTTTAAACAAGCAGCTTTATAGATGCTACAATGAATAATTTGAGTTTTAAATAAGATAATTAATGGAAGTAAAAATGTTCCTTTTGATTTTAAATAAATGGCTTTATACAGGCAACAATATACATTTTTAATTTCAAATAACTGACTTTATACAAGTTACAATAAGCATTTTTAGTTTCAAATAAGCAGCTTAATTGACCCATCAACAATTTTAAGTTTATTACTGCTGAAAAGATACTTTATAGGCTCGTATTTAAATAAGAAAGTCGATTGCTGCTAATAAGATTTTGTTTCTATCAATTAAGTATTTTTTTCAGAAGTCCGGCCCCATATGGAGTACTGCTGCCATATCTGGGTACCAGCTTAGCCCGTTTGACTCGATTCAACGATGGACTGTGAGAATCGTCGACGATCCCAAACTCACAAGCCGTATCGAAATCTTGTGAGGAGAATTTTCGCCTCCCTCTGAGTGTTCTGCCGCTTGTATGATGTTGTGTAATTGTATAGTGGAATGTGTTTACGCTTCCTTCGATAGTCCAAAACTGTAGATATCCTATATAGGTAGGTTCGTTTTATTTTTGTGATAAACAAACTAACATTCAAGCATTACGACACAGTTAATAGATATATATAATAAGGCTTAAGCTCACAGCATAGGACGTTTCTGAAGATGGCGTCTATCTGTTTTTGATGCTGTTCAGGTCGATTCTGAACCACCGGGCCCGGTATCTGCACTCCTCTTCTTATGCTTCTTACAAATAACTTGGTGATATAATAGTCCACAAAACACAATCACAATATATGAAATCAAAATCGTTTCCAAAAATAAGTAAAAATGCACTATATCAGTGTGCACCGCTAGCCGACAGTTGCAAGTATAAATGCTGGTCCGATGCTGCCCCCTGCCGCTTCCGCGGATGTGCACTTACCCACATATACATATCAATAACCAACGCAATGCCTGAACAGAATATGTTCTGTAGAATTCTTCGAAATTATGCCCACGGCTACTTTCTACTATTATCATACCGCTCGCCATCGGTAGGGAATTTATCCTCACACTTTAGAACTTAAATGGTCACGTACTCTATGGTTTCAGAGAACATTCCTTCCGCGAACGCTTGGGTTGTGAAATGAGCTCCCTGCCAAGGTTTTCGCTAAAGACTACATACAGTATGGGGTTCATCAAGAAAGAAGTTATTAGATTTTTGAAGGGTTGCTTACCCGCGAGTGATGCCCCAGATGTTCCAAGCGTTCATAGGTTACCGCTTACCATCAGGTGGACCGCAACTGCAGATTAGAATGCAATGGCTGTAGTAATACTTCAACTACAATCAACATCAATGAGATCGACGACGACGACGACAGTAATGAACAATAATATAAATAAGTATATATCTAGTTCATAACAAAAAAAAATTAACTTGTTATTTTTTGCAAAATGTTAATTAATTAACATTAAAGGTACAAATGCAAATATATATTCTTAGATATAAAATTGAAATCTTTACTGTAAACATTTTTTTCCCCATGTCCCTCTAATTTTTTTGTAAATCATTCAAGTTCGCACAATTTTTTTTATTTGAGCTTCTAACGATGCAGTCAATAGTTTTTATGCAGATTCATTGACTTTACCTGGATTCCGAGATTTAACAAGTTTTATGCCTTACGGCACTCCACTATACGTTAAATCAAATCAAATCGTCCTCGCCAGGCCGAAAATCGATACACGGAGAGAGCCGTGTTCAAACAGTGCAGTATTTCTAAGTAAGCCAATTGAGTATCTTTATAAGTACGTACACGAAAATGCACACATATGGAGGTATTAATTGTAAGGCGTACAATTCCATAGTGTAAAGTGTATGTACCTACACATTGCGGAAACAAACACACTATGAATGTTAGTGTGTTTTTTTGTTAATAATAATAGCACAGTCGCATTAATATTAATCATAGTCATCGCGTTTGATGTTGACGAATAATCAGACAACGTATAGACATTTATTTCGATGCGTTGCCGGACAGCTCCCAAATGACCACATAGCAAAAACTTCATACGAAAATGGTCCAATAAATTTTTCTGTTTCGTTCGTCAAAAATTATCATATTAAAATGGTATAAACGTACAACGACACTAGCAACCGAATACCGGGTCAGAAAAGTTTGTTACTACTTGCGATGCTCAATCTTCTTTGTTGTTCTATGGTTGCGTTGGTATTTAAAATGTAGGGAGCTTAGTAGGAACACTCTCGAGTACGCTAGACTCGTGTATTCGGAAGTAAATTGTATGCAGGTACAATCACAGTTCTCGAGAGGTAAGATCCACTTGCATAAATTTTTCTCTTGAATTCACGAGTCTGGCGTACTCGAGACTGTTCAAAATAAGCTCCCTGAAGCTATATTTTTCCATTGAGATCACTAAAGTGACGACCAACCTTAAAACATAGTTTGTAATTAAATAGTTTATCAGTTTAAAGTAATTACTTAGAGTTTATCGAAAATAAATGGATTTTTATTTGGGTTAATTAGTTTTTAACTTACACTACTTATTAAGTGTTTTTACAAGGATAAATTAGGCCTAAAAACCAATATATAGCAGGTTTTTTTACTGACTATGGGTTTTAAAGTCTAATTCTCAAAGAAGACCTACAATGCTGAAACTCATATATTTAATTATATTTTTTGTTGGCGTCTATTCAAAACCACCTATAAAGGACTTTACGGGTCTGTGGTTTCCCGTTGCAATAGGTGCGGATAGCCTTGGAATACCAGTTTGTAAAAAAGTCAATTTCACTATCGTTGAGATGAAACACAAATGCATAAATAATAAAACTAAAGAAGAAAAATACGCAACAATCATGAGGTATACAAACTTGGAAAGAGGAAATTCTTACAATTACGCAACCTTAGTTAGTAACAACAAATCTGAAGTAAGTACTCTACTGAAGACGAAATTAGACTGTGGTAAGAAATATCCCGAACTCTTAGTGCTGCAAATGCTTGACGCAAATTACTATGTTAATTACCTAGTAGAGTCAGGTAGAAAATATACGGCTGATGTGGCGTATTCAACGTTTTTGCTTGCAAAACAAATACCTAAACTTAAAGATCTAAAAGCAGATATAAAACGCTTAAAAGTAGCAGAATTGGAAAATCCGGATTCTATTTGCGACAAGAGTAAAATGGAACATAAAAGTGGTTCAAAATAATAAATAGTGCAAGAAACTTTCTTGATCTTCTGACTTTCGGTGTTGGTCGCTAGTGTCGTACGTTCACACCATTTTAATATGGCGACTGTAGTTTTGATTCTTGACAACTGGGTCAGCAAAATTTGCTGTACTTCGTTTGTTTTTTTTTTTTTTTCATTTTTGATCACCAAATTAAAACTGCGCAACGGTAATCTTTTTTTTCTATTATAACCTACCAATATTAAGTATAACTGCCCTGATAATTATGCTATTTTTATTTGAATTAGCATTCAGTATTTTGAGTTCAATATTCGTAATTAGTTAATAAAGGTATATAATAATTAATAGACAATGATAACTTAATAATAAAGGTGAAAAGTGTTTATTTGTTTGTATGTAAGGGGATAATCTTTTCCACTACTAAACCGAATCTAAATATTATTATATAGTACATGTAATTGTTAATTACTTATACTTAAATATTTAAATTATATTTTTTCATACTTTTTTATATTTATTATTATTTTTATATTTTATTATTTTTATGATGATTGTTATAATATTAGTATAAATAGCACTGATTTTCTTTCTTGTTCTGACAATGGATTGAACAGCGACGATAGTTTTCAAAGTATCTCACACTCCCTCAGCGCAAATCTAACTTCTGTTTTTTCAGGCTCTCTGAAAAATTTAAATGTACATATTAATGCTCAGAGTATTCCAGCTCATTATTCTGATATGCTAGCATCTTTTGACATCAATAATATTCACGCTATTCTGTAATCAGAATCTTGGCTGAAACCTTGCTTACAATCTACTTCTTACTCATTACCACGTTTTCAGTTGATTCGTAATGATCGACAAGACAAAGGTGGTGGTGGAGTGGCAATCTATCTTCGTTCCTATATTCCTTATTTCATAGTTAATGTCTCGGACACAGCAGCAAATACAGCCGAGCATCTTTTTATAGAAATTCCTGTCTCTTATATAAAAATCTTGCTTGGCGTATTTTACAGTCCAAATCTTAATATCAATCACTTCATCTTGTATATCTATCTATACAAGATAGATATCAATCTTGAAAACCTTACACCTCAATATAATCATACAATAATAATGGGGGACTTTTAAAGAATGACAGTCGTAGCCACCAACTTAAGTCACTTGTAGAGGTATGTGACTTGCATATACTTCCTCTTAAAGCTACTTACTTTTTACCAAACTGTTTACCCTCTCTTTTAGACGTAATGGTCAGTGCGCTGCTGACGCTTTTTCCTTCCATGACTTAGTTTACCTATCATATAAAATTCGCCCTCCTAAAGCTTAGTCGAAAACACTTCTACAACATAATTTAAGTAGGATATTCATCGCTTATGTGATTATGCACTAAAAATCAACTGGGATTCTGTCATAAATGCTTCTACAGTTGAAGAAAAAATTTAATTATTCAACACACACATTAAAAGTCTTTATGATGTCCATGCTCCCATTCGTGCAGTAAAAGTAAAGCACCTTCCTGCTCCTTGGCTCATAAATGAGATTAAAACAATAATGATCAAAAGAAATCGAACTAAGGCAAAATATAAAATTGACCCATGTGATAGCAAACTCAATAAATAAAAGCTTTTGAGAAATCGCTGCAATAGGATGTGTAGAGATGCACAACGACTATATATATCCATAAATCCGTAGAAAACGGTGATCCAGCAAAGTTCTGGAATTCATTAGGAGTCGGTAAATCTAAACATTCTTCTATTTCAAATTAAATTAATATGAATATCCTAAATCAACAATTTCTTCTAATGTTATCATTGATGACAGCAAAAAAACTGCTTCATTAAATTCACTTTCGAAAACACCGATTCCGACTTTCCTCCTTTTATTCTAAGTAGATTTTCTGATTGTGATGTTAAGAAAAACATACTGTCTATTTCTTCCAACGCTGTTGGAAATGATTGCATTAGTCGTAATATGATCACTCCTATCCTCGATACTGTTGTTCCTGTTATAACAGATATCCTTAATCACTCAATATCCACCTGTGCGTTTCCTGAATCATGGAAAAATTTCCTTATTGTTCCTTTGCCAAAGAAATCCAATCCTGCGACCTACTCCGATTTTAGACCTATATCTATCCTACCCTTCCTGTCAAAGGTACTTAAACGCCTTGTTCAGCAACAATTATCTTGTTTTTTGACAAATAACAAGTTGTTAAATCTTCTTCAATCTGGTTTCCGTCCTGGTCGAAGTACAGCTACTGCACTTGTTAAAGTTACGGACGATATTCGTCTAGGCATGGAAAATAAGTAGGTCACGGTATTAACATGTTAGACTTTAGCAATGCTTTTCATACAGTTGACTTCGATATTTAGCTACATCAACTTCTTTCTCTTAACATATCTCCAACAGTTACCGATTGGTTTCATAGTTACTTGCAGAGACGACGGCAACGCATTACGGTCGATGATTCATTATTTACCTATTGAGATACTTATGCTGGTGTTCCGCAAGGTGGCGTGTTGTCATCACTTCTCTTTGCTATTTTCATCAATCTAATTACATCTCACATATCATCTCTCTACCATCTCTATGCAGACGATCTTCAGATATACACGCAAGCTTCTATTAATGAGTTGTCAAACGCTATTACAATCATTAATAGGGACCTGTCTTGCATTGTAGACTGGAGTGAGTCACATAGTCTTGTGGTCAATCCGAATAAAACACAAGTTATTATCGTGGGTAGTAAAAGACTAATTTCCAAGATTGATAGGCAACAAATTCCACCAGTCTGTGTAAATAAAGTTCCTGTCTCATACAGTGATACTGTAAAAAGCTTAGGTATTCTTAGCGATAAAACTTGATCATGGGGTCCACAGATTAAAGAAGTGAGTAAGAAAATATTTGCTAGCGCGAAGTCTTTAAGTAGATTACGCAATTTTCTACCTATTCCCACCAAAATTGCTCTTGCTTAGTCACTTCTTCTTCCTGTTCTCGACTATGCAGATGCTAGCTACCTTGATCTCACTGAGGAGCAGCTTGATAAGCTTGAGCGGCTTCAAGACTTATGTATTAGATTTATATTTGGTCTGCGAAAGTATGACCACATATCCGAATTTCGAACAAAGCTCAAGTGGCTCCCAATCCGTGTTCGCCGGAATACTCATATTCTTTTTCTTCTTTATAACGTCCTGTTAATATTGTCATATGTTCATATGTTCATATTTAAAAGAACGCTTCAGTTTTTTTGGTTTTCGATTACTTCGTGACTCCACAAGCCTGTTATTGAAAACTCCAAGGCACAATTCACAAATGTATGATCACTCATTTACTGTAAAAGCGATTAGGTTGTGGAATACATTACCTTTGGACATAAAACAAGCGCAGTCCTTGAGAACATTCAAAAAACTAATAATTAACCATTTGAGGAATTAAAAAAAACTAGTATATTAACATCGCAAGTATGATTTCTATTCTTATGTGTGTATATATATATATGTATATGTTGAATAGTTATTTTATATTTATGCATATTATTATATTATAAAAATATTTATAATATTACATTGTTTAATAATTAATCTACACTTATGTTTGTTTATTAATTTATCTCAACGCACACACTATCCTGGAAGATTTATCATTTTTTAAATTCCTTTACCCAAAGGTAATCTGGGAGAGATCGCTACATAGCGATAAGATCGCCATTTGTACCTGTATAGTAAATACTGTTTTTATGTTTGATTTTGTGTAATAAAGTGTTTTTATTATTATTATTATTATTATTTCACTATTAAAAACCTTAACTATTTCTGAGTATGGCTATATGTGTTTTTCTGTTTCAAATAAGTTTTTAATCCGAAGAATCACGTTAGTGGATCATTATTGTAAAAGAAGTTGATAGACAATTCGGTCAAGTGCGAGTGGGACTCGCGCACCATGGGATCCGTACGACCATTTAAGTAATTTATGAACACAAAGAAGAAAAAGTTTGCCGCTAAGCGGTCACCCATCCAATCACTGACCAATCCCGACGTTGCTTAAACTTCAATATCGTTTAGTTTGTTGAATGAGTACCAAGGTTGTCTCTACATAAGGACTATTGTATGGGGTTCTTCTAGAAATGAACTATTAGATTTTTTGAAGGATCAGCAACGCGCGAGTGATGCCCCAGGTGTTGTAAGCGTCAATAGGCAATAAACAATGAAGTATCAATTTTCATAGCACACCCTTCTTGCCTATTTGTTTCTTGAAGGTATACCTACTTAGATGTGGCAATGATAAATATGGTAATCAACTACCTATGACTGAATAAAAACCAAAGAGTTTTATACGTGTTTATAATTATTCAAGATGTTTTACGACGACATAATGTAACACAGGAAATCTTCATTTTAGTTGAAATTTGAAATAGAGATTAGCAACCCCCGACGGATATTCTTTGGTTGTTTATTAAGTTCATAGGTAGTCGAATACGCTTCTATCGCGTCTCGGTATGAGCTGACCCAGTCTTTATTCTACATATATCGTCATAGTTATAACCGTCAACTACGTACTAAGTACCGAACAATTTACAAATAACTTAATTTAATAAAAAATCACACCTCCTTTAAATTCCATTGAAAAATAAAACGCATTGCAACTCCTCAATTGTAGCAAAAAACCGACTCATTCTTGACATTTTTAAATTTCATCTTAATCGGTAGAGCGATTTAGGCGTGAAGAGGCCTCGGCCGATTTGTGAATTAGATGCCGCGAATTATTTATTGTACCAATATTAAAAAAAGGGACCAGCTTAGTGTCGGAGCAGATACTGCACGATTCCGACTCGCATTTGACCGGTTTTTATTTTTTAAAAAAACCATAATAACACATATTCCAAAAAAATTGGCTCTTAAAAATAGAGCGGACAGGTCGGACTGTCAGACGGACAGCCAGATAGACAGGCAGACAGGCAGATTAATAGATAGGGTACCTAAGCTTAGTAATAGTGCTCCATTAGCTGGCACCGTTCGTGGACGGAACCCTAAAAATCAGGCTAAGCTATATTTTGGCCTACAACTGCCAGCGGTTTGTTTTATAAATTTCCATACTCTCCCTGGTCTGATTTCAGAATTTTCTTCGTCATTCATTAGCGACGACTTCTCATTGCAGATGTAGGCGTGGGTCTTCAGTCGCAAATGACCTGTATGGATTTTGCAGCCCTATTTCTTTGAAATCAGTCGTGGATTTTTTTTCGTTCCTGTAATGTATACTATCTATACTAATATTATAAATGCGAAAGTAACTCTGCCTGGCTGTTACCTTTTCACGCTGTACCCATTAAGATAAAATTTGGCACGGAGATAGCTTGAGTCCCAGGCAGGACATAAGCAACTTAAAAACGTCAAGTGTGAAACGGTTTTTATTCTATAATTGAGGAGTTGCCGTTGAAACCCTACACCGATATTGGAATTTAAGGCTGGTGGAACCGTGGTCATATTTGGTATGAATATAGTTTGAGTCCCGGGAAAGTAAATGAACAATGCATGTCAGTTATCTTGTAACCAGATGGTTTTTACTGACTTGAATAATGAGGCAGTTAGGTTCTAAGGTGTAAAGGTAAATTCCCTGCTGGTGGCGAGCGGTGCGGTGGTAGAAAGTAGCCGTGGGCATCATTTCGAACAATTCCTCAGAACACATTCCATTATATGCAAGCGGTAGTACACACACAGGAAGGCAAAGTCTTTCCTTAGACTTAAGGATTGGATACTGCTTGTGAGTTTGGGATAGTTCACAAGGACCAAGCTGGTATCCGGGTGCACCGGCCCAGAGATGGCAGCAGCACTCCATATGAGGCCGGACTTGCGACTTTTAAAGCAACAACCTTTTCCCCGAGGTCAAGTACCTTCTGCATTGCTCTGTTGAGTACTTACAGGTTTTTAGATGCCAGCTTCACCTTGTCTTCCAAATGATTTGTGACCATTTGTAGGTTCTAAGGTGTGAATTCCATCCGGATAGAAACGGTGCAAATCAAAAAAAATTACGCGATACTGTGGGAGTGCTGGTTTCACTGATTTTAAGCATTTGCACAAAAATCAATTGTCGATAAGTTTTACACATAAACTTAAATTATTCGTTTTATTTACGTACTTATTATATGGAAAGAGTTCCTACGCTTTTGTGTGTATTTCTGTAGTCTCGTTTAATGTTAAAGAGACTGCTCAAGTTGTTGAGAAAAAAAGAAAAACACTTACAACCAAAACAAAATTCATTAGCAAACTACAAAAGTAACTTTATTTTTACCCTCGAAGAAACTAACAGGCAGTTTACTACATATTTGATGTCGGTTTTTGTCAGCGCGACCCGGTCACACAAACCGAGCATGTAAAACAGGTTTCCCTGTCAAAACATTTATTCGAAAATATTTACCAAAATAAATAGTAAGTAACGAATGACACCAAATACCCGTTGGTAAAGAGGTATAGTCAAATTTAGTTTTGATTTACTTTTCGTGCTTTCCTTGTCATACGTCAGGAGCTATGCTATATCGCGTTTAATCGATAAAATCACTAGACCAAACAATCCTTCTCCATCCATCATCGAGCGCAGGTATATCTTTATCAATTTGAGCTTACTGAATCTACTTTCGAAGAACACTAGTCACTGGCATCGTGAATTTTAGCTAGTTTGGAGACCTGCTTAGAGGTAGCGCCCTTCTTCAAGTATTATTTAGATCCCAGTCTAACGGTATACTTTTGTGTGTGAAATGTCAACATTACACACACACAAGAGTGTTGTGCTTTTAAAGATCGCTTGATAACGGTTATATATAGTACAGTAGGGCGTGTGGAAAGTCTTCAACCGTATTTTTGATAAAAAAAATTATTTGTATGCAATCCCACAAATTTGGTCCTGGAAATTTTTACGCCCTTAGGTGCTGGCACCGCCCTATTTACGGCACTGTAAAACCGGCCATAATAACGCTAACATTGTGTAGTGTTGTGTTCCTGTCGGTGAGTAAGGTTGCCAGAGCTCTTGAGGATTTGCTGCACGGACAGCAAACGGATCGTTGCTGTCATTGCTCGGCGTAAACGCGGCGTGCTGGTACGGCGGTCGGGGAAACCTGATAAAACGGCTGACCGCTGGCCGCCCGCAGGTTAAACGGGTTCCAGAACCCAGGGATTACTTAATCTCCGCCCTGGGAGGCTGAACCGCCAACCTGTGTAAAGTCTCTGAAGTAGTAGTCGTGCCGGAGAAGGAGACCGGGGTGGACCCAGCTACTACAATCTATGCCGAGCTTCGGCAGTTCTAGTACCGCACCTTTTTTCCTCTTAGCTGTCTGTGCAGGAAGTCCTCAAATGTAGTCTAAGTAACAATATAATTAAAAGGAAAAGAGTTTTTACAGCGACTACTCAAACACAAAACAGCAATTATAATGTGGTTGCAACATCAGCGGTATTCACGCCAATCTTAACGCAGTCCACCGCCATCTTGAAACTGCGAAGCCTACCATTATTTTTCTAACAGAGACGCAGATATCCTGCCCGGCCGATACATAATACCTATATATAATATATAGCTACAAACTCGAGTACACTTTTGTCAGCACGACTCAGAAGTGTGGTATATGTATGTTCGTCCGGGAGTATATCTGCTGTCGCCGCCTTTATAACCTTGAAGACAGCAACTTGTCGAAATTATAGGTGCGCGTAGATCACGGCGGCCACACTTACATCTATGCGTGCCTTTACAGGTCTCATAGCGGTGATACGGGCGTAGCTGACTCTTCACGCATTTGATTTTAATGACTGTCAAAGTTCTTGAGTAATATCCCACAGCAGAACTAGTTATTTTGGGAGACTTTAAGGCCCACCATCGTGAGTTACTCAGTTCTAGAACCAATAACTGCTCATTTGGCTCTGACCTATGGATGTTGGTAATTTATCCAACGAGAATACAAGATATAGAGGACAATACGAGCTACTTAGTTGCTGACTAAACGTCCGGACGGATATAACGTCTCAGTGGATGCGCCTCTTGGCTCCTCGGACCACAGCCCGTTCGAACTCAGGTGTCATGTACGCAACCCGATCCATCTGGGCCAACTAATTGGTGTCGTGTGTGGCATTATAAGTCGGCAGACTGGTATGGACTGCGTGAATTTTATGCATCGTACCAGTGGAAGCTGCTCTGCTTTAGCTCAGAAGATCGCAGAAGATCAGATGCGCAGCTGCAGTCATTGAGACAATCCTCGCTGGTATGGAATTTTTTATTTCTAACCCAAGAGTAGCTGCCGACCTGGTCAGCGACCGTCAATATGGCTTACGCCACTGTTTCTCGACTGTTGACCTAGTGTATCTTACTTACCGACGGGCATGTAGCCTAGGCATGGCGAAGGTGTTTGATCGGGTCTGGCACCGGGGTCTTCTATCAAAGTTGCCATCTAAGGAACTGACCGAATGTTTGTGCTCATGGGTGGCTAGTGTTTGGTCGGGCAGACGTATAACAGCTGTAGTTGACGGTAGTTGCTCTGATAGCATGGACATTAATGCTTGTGTCCTGCAAGGCTCTGTGCTGTCTCCTACTGTGCTGTGCTGACTGTGAGTTGTCCATCAACAACATACATTGCTATGCAGATGACAGTACTGGACACGCACGATGGGATTTGTTTTGAGAAATTGTTTGAAATCGGCAGGGAATTCATCCTTACACCTCAGAACCTCAATGGTCACGTACGGTGTGGTTTTATAAAAACTTTCTCCCGCGAACGCGAACATGTGGAATGAGATCCCTGTCAAGGTTTTGGTTTTCTCTAAGGACTGCAGTACGGTGTTCTTCAAGAAAGAAGTTATTATATTTTTGAAGGGTTGGCAACGCGCGAGTGATGACCCAGGTATTGCAAGCGTCCATAGGTTGCGGTGTCGGCTTACTATCGGACGGACTGTAAGCTTGTTTGCTTAAAAAATAAACTAATTTAAATTAATTGCATTTTCTTATAAAAAATAATCAGATTTCGCGAAAAAAATTGTTTGTAAATTTTTTTGTCGAAGTCCAACATTTAAAACCCAGTTTTCACTTAGATTAGAGGTACACATGTTATACTATGTTTTGTTCGTTTCAATATTCTTAACAATGATAAAAGATTTGGTTGATGACTACGCGAAAAAAAACTAAATCTTTAGAAATTACCACAGTTGCTTGTCGACTTTCAATCTTTATAACTCAGTCCCCACTGAGTTTAGAGGTATAGGCACATGTCTTGCTAAGATAATACTTGAAGTTACAGAAAACTATTTTTATAACAAACTTCTTTTATTCTAAAGGCGATTTCATAAATTAACAACTAGTACCTGCTGCAGTGGTTCCATTGACTGTTCGCCTTGCGTTCATGAAACGGCATAGGTGGATTTTAACTTTGTGCCAAATTGACAAACAACCTTGAAATAATTTTCCTTTCAAATCTCGTAAAAAATTAGTGTATTGTGACAAGCGAGTCGGTGAAGGATATAATCTTAAAAAAAAGATAACCGACGAAGAACTAAAATCACCGACATAACCCTCAGAATTGGACACCACAACCCACAAGCATAAGCTGAAGTGTCAATAGGCAGGTCATTTTTGTCGCAGAACCGATAACCGTTGGAGCGGTTTATTAATTATAAAATATTAATTTATAAAGTACTAACGGATTAGGAACTGATGACTGAAAATGGATGAAAATAGTAGCCGGAAGTGGATGAATGAGAAAGACGGTGGACCGAGTGTGGTGGCGTTTCTTAGGAAAGGCCTATGTCCTACAGTAGACTGTTATAGGCTGATTGATGAGTCAGTGAAGAAAAAAATCTCTTTTTGGAGTGGCAGTGGTAAAAAAGTAATTTCAGTCCATTACGAGCGACCAATAATTAGTGAGAATGAGATGGAAACTCGGAAACTTTTTGGAACCAATAAAAGTGAATATAACTTGTTTTTTGTTTGCAGTTTGTCAGAGCGTGTTGTCGAAAATGGATAAATTAAATTGCGTGCGGTTATTAAAGGTGCGTTTTGTTGACTGCTTCAATACGTTCAATGTCATAATCCTGCCAATTGAAAAAGACATTAATTCTGTACAACACAGTACAAATCTTGATTCATTCTCTTTGGTAGGATTACCGCATTATGTACATTACGTCGGTCAACAAAACGCCACTAATGTATCTGTGAATGAAAAATTTCAGTACGGCACAAGTTAATAAAGATTCAAAGAATTCTGTAGGTGAAAATGCTCCGCCGTTAGTGCGTCGACTTAAAGCGTGGAAAACCATCTACCAAAGATGACTCTCGCTTGGGTCGCCCAACAATGGCAGTGACCGAAGAAATAGTTAAAAAATTTGAAAAAAAAAGTTTTAGCCGCTAGTAATATATAAGTCAATGGTTTTAGCAGATCGTCGTGTCTAGTTCGTTTTATAGCCGAAGAATAAAGATTTCGACTGCAAAGCATTTTATATTAACGCTTACGGAGGAAAAAAGTTACCACGCCCTGGGTTTCCAGAATGCTTACCGATGCGCCAAAAAAAAGGTAAAAATATCTCGAACTTCTATTAGCATGATTAATAATCATGGATGAAACGTGGCTTAAATTTAAGGCGAGTCTTTCGGCCTGAAAGATCATGGGCTCTCCTTTCTGGGATAGAAAAAGGGTGGTCATGATTGAATATTTCCACCATGGAGCCTCTGTTACTTGCTCGTTGTGCGCAGAACAAATAAAAAAGAGCGTAACGAAATTCGTGACAAACGGCGCGGCAAACCAGCAAAAATTGTTTTTTTCCATCAAGTTAATGCCCCAGCTCACAGGTCCGCCGTTGCTGTCTGCAATTCGAAATACTGGCTTCGAAATCCTTGAATATCCTCCATATTCACCCAACCTTGGCCCCAGTGATTTCTATCTATTTCCAAGGTTGAAAGGACAGATTCAAAGATAATGAAGCCGTAGTCGCTGCAGTACAGGAATATTCAGGTATACAGGAGATTAGTCTTGACTGACACGTATAGAACCAAAGATGGAGACCAAGTTAGAGTCAAATATTTCAAATACAGGATTTTAATTATGAAAAATTATCAAAGAAACCTTACAATTTTTTGGATTTTCATATTTGACGATATCCCACACGATGTGGGTGCCCTAATAAGATTATTTTCTAAAACGTTTATTAATGTTTTTTTAGCGGGTAAAACTATGTATCTGTGCATGTGCCAATTTCATTTATAAAATTGGCCCATGCACAAATATGCAAAAAACAAAACTGTGACATAGTGACAGACGGGGCTTGGTGAAATTATTGTTAATTTTACTTGGCTAAGGCCACCTTAATAAAATTCAGTAGGTAAAGAGAAAACTGTCGACTGAAGCTCAAAATTGTCTATTGTTTATAGGTATCAGTGTTGCCAGATGATCTCGGCGACGTACCCCTAGACTAATTTGATTTGCCCCCAGAAATCCCCTAGAATGCCCTCACTAAGCGGATGGTGGCATGGGCCATGGCGCGATTCTTTAAAACGGCTGTCATGTTTGGTTTTGCATTCAGAATCATAGTATCGATAAATTTTATCGCCACGCCAGACCATGAAGCTTCCATGAAGTTGTCTCTCTAGTAAACTTACTATTCTCACCGTCATCCTCTCGTGGCGGCAGCATCGGTCGATCAGTCGACTGACTGCTGACTTGTACTCTTGAGTAATAAAAGATGGTGAAAAAAGATCAATACGAAACCTCAGGTCAGGAACGTGATATACAGTAGCAAAAAAACTGTAATTGGCGTGTTTTTGAAATTTCCCCTAAAAAAAACCCCAAATATTCTTTCCCCCTATTCTGCCCTTAACTCGGTTGAGAAACCCCTAAATCTAGGGGGAAATCCTCTGATCTGGCAACACGGATAGGTATTAACTTCAACTTAAAGTTGTTTATGGTATACAATGTACATACCTATTATGACCAAAAATATTTTTTTAGAATTTACTTATACATATTAAATTCATATCTTATAGCGGAATCGATTACCACTCCAAGCATCTCTAAACCGAACGCGCGCTTGCAGCGGATGTATCGGCGCCCAGCCGCTCGTCTCCGTAGTCCATCCTTCATTCATTGAGTGGTCCAAGACCTGTGAACGGCGACAGGTGTGCGTGGCGCATGCGTAACTGCGCTCGCGCGTCTTCGAATTGTACCAGATCGGGAAACGTACAAATTGCAATTAAAGTTCTTAAATAATATCAATCGTGTGTAATTTACCCGTGTTATAATCTTGGTAATTATTTTGAAAACTGTACCTTACTCGTCAGTTTCGTACCTTTTTGATAAGCATCTCGTACTTTTTAGGCAATCCAGACCAAAGACTACAATATATATCCAGACTGGCAACACTGTTTATATGGATCTGTGATTTGAGCTACATTATTTATATGAGCTTTACTTTGTGTTAATTTTTGTAGTTTTGTATTTCAATAATTATTTACATTATAGTTACTGACAAATTAGTATTAAGCAAAGTAAAGATTGACTAAAAGGAGGCGAACGTCTCTCTCTTTTGGCGTAGCTATTTTTACCAATTTTTAGTGTTTCTAAAATGAGATGGACAGTGCAAATCGAAGGGGGTCCTAGACGAGTAAACCATGCAGCTGTGTGTATTGGCGAGAAAATCTATTCTTTTGGAGGATACTGTTCCACTGAGGATTATAGAGATGAGGAACCTATACCTGTTCATGTTTTGGATACCCCTTCTCTCAGATGGTCACCAGTTGATTACATAAAATCAGGTGATATTCCTTGTCAACGATATGGACATACGACTGTGGCATATGGCGATAATGTGAGTATCTACTTCTATAAAAGATTTAAATTACCTACCTATAGGTATCAAAATTATGGCTAAGGGTTGTTCCAATCTACTTTTACCATCATTTTATGTTTCAAATGTCAACTTTTTTTAGAACAATTGTACCATTTGTGCAAACATGATCCAACCCACAAAATAGCCAAAATTGAGATAATGATGTCAAACAATCAAAAATGATTCGTATTCTTATGTAAATAGCAATAAGGGTGCGTTCATTTTGGGATGCAGAATTATTATTTTCATTACTTTTGTCACCTGTCAGCCATTCGTTTAGCATTGGTATCAAAAATATCATAATTTTAGTATCATCTGTAACAAACTGTCATGCGTTCATTTACGATATTTTTGTTATTTTTGTCACTTTTGTCACCAAAAAATGAAACTTTAGACCCATGTCTGCAGGTGAGGTTTTTGTGTTAATCTGTCAAACTGCCAATCCAAAATCTATATTCAATTTGCTATAAACTTATATGCATTACATATAATAAAAGGGCTACTGTTAGACAAAAAAATATATTTATCTGCCATTGTGGGTTGAAACATTTTTGCACAACACGGTCCAATTGTTTATTCAGTGTATGTTTTTTTACATTTTATTTTAAAATTTTTAATAAATTTTATTTTATAAAATTTAATTGAATTAATTTACATACTTCTTAAATTAGAGATTATTTTGTGAAAATGTACACATTGGCTTGAATGATTTCCCTATTTACTTGAGCCTTATGTGGATCAGAGCAAGTTTGTGGCTATTTTGCGTATCATGATTATGTAAGTATATCGCTGCAAACTGTTCTTTACTGCCAGCTTGAATGGTCACAATATCATGTTACTTGGAAGCTTTATTTCTATCTATATCGTAGAATATTAATTACTAGGCAAAGTAATGACAGTATGTTATAAAACCCTAATAACTCCTATAGTATAGTGTCAATTCATAAAGCCTTGTGTAAAACACATTGAACAATTCTGTCATTCCAATGTAACTATTTATTTAGCTTCTTATTATACCAATGTCAAGTAATAGGTCAAGGAATGTATAGCATTAACTCTGAATGCCATTGTTGTTAACTAACCTTGAACGGACAAATATGAACTATAGTATTCATCTAGGAAGTACTATTTGTAAATACAATCAAAAACCAATGATTATCATAATTGGTCAACATCTATTGTATTATTTATGCTAGGTATGCTGCCAGTGCCGCATCCAAAATTTTAGTTTGAAATTTTCAAAAACAAATTATAATTTTCATAGAAAGGATGCAGTCAAAAGATTAACCTCAAACCAAGACTTGAACCTGCAACTCCTTACATTCCATAGCACTTACATGGAATGTACCTCTTCCCTTTTTTTTTTTTGAGATTGGATGTTGTGACATATGTATGCGTGGAAAGGATTTTAAGTGTTTAGTATGGAGTGAGAGTAATGTGTATGGGTAAATATAAACTATTTGATTTTTTTGTGTCCCCAAAGGAAAAATAATCTGTTTAATTTTATATTTATTATTTCACAAGTTGCTATTATTTTGTATTTGTAATAAGAAGGGGCAATTTCATAGGCCCCAGGTGAAAATTTGTTATCAGGGGAGTGACGCTGTTGGTAGTAGTGACAAATTAAGGCAGGAAAGTGACAGGTCATAGTTAAGCAAGTAGAATTAATATTGCATGAAACAAATAAATTATAGTTTTATAGATATTTTTTACTGTATAGAGCACTGTCAAAGTCAACGTCAAAATGTTTTAATTCAAATAAGGATTTTACAATCACTTTTGAATCGTCAAAATTATGAAATATTATTTTTTGAAATCTGGTTCACAAAGTTCTTGATTTCTACCGAGAAGAATCTGGCAAGAAATTTGATAATTACTATCAATGTTTTAAATAAAAAATTTAAGCTGTACAATTTTATATTTCCATTTTAATTTGGTTTACCTATGCATCCTGTAATTGAACATCTTCAGTCCCAAGGATTTTTATCATTTACATAGTCTGAAATATTGTAGTATGCTTTTTTACAAAGTACTTGTTTGATAAAAGATTTAAATTTACTTATTGGTAGCTTTTGAATATTATTGGGAACTTTGTTGTAAAAGTTATACACTTTTACAACAAATTGCCCCATAAAAGAGTTACTTATTTTGTGTAGCATGTATCATGCACCAACAGCTTACTTTTACTTCTGGTATTTACTTTGTGAACGTCACTTTTCTTGCTGAAACTATTGATATTTTTATGTACGGTCAGTTGCAGAACTGCATATAGAGTTTCAAAACAAAATAGAATGGCAGCGAGGCACTCACACACTTAAAGAAATATGTCTTGTAGAACCTGAGTAATATAAGTTAAATTTAATATTGTATATAATAATTTTACTAAGAAAATGATCATATCCATAGCCTAGTGGATAGACATATCAGATCTTAATATGTGTACTCAGTGGTTTCGAATCTCACCTTATGCCTTTCTTTTTGTTTTTGTTACATTTTACGAATTCTGAATATTTTGTTTAGTTAATCAGCTTAGACCAATTTTCTAATAGCTATTAAGTTCTATGTAGGTAGACATTTAATGTTTCTCGTTTGTTGCCGATTTGTTTCTAGGGGTATCTGCTGACAAGTTTGTTTGGTGTTTTCATTTAGATATTAAGTTAGATGCGGTAATTACTAAAGTAGCCATTTTATCGTTGTGGCTGTGTTTCTGAAGGTGATTATGTTGATAAGGTTGTTTTGTGTTTTTATTAAATTTCTTTGCTTAAAAATAATATGCAGGCCAATATTAATATTCAAGAGAGGATGCGTATTTTAGAACTACATAATATGGGTTACAATATATCTCAAATTTGCAATGAGACTGGTTTTACTGTAAGTATTTTATTTGATGTTAATGTTATATCATAATTTTTTAATACCACACTTTTTTGTAAGTAAATTTCTAAAAAAAAATATAATTTCCGTAGTTTGAAAAATGTTTATTTTAATCTGGCTATTTGGTTTTTAGTGGATTACCGTTAAGCGTTGGGTCTCGCGCAACCAAGAGGAGGGGAGTTTATTAACTCGACCTCGAAGTCGACGCCCGCGGCACATTGATGCGACTCAAAGAAGATTCATGGTAGAAAAATACGAGAACAATGGTTTCATACCTACTGCTGTGTTTGGACACATGTTTCATACATCTTCACACACAGTTCGTCGAGCTATGCATATTGAAGGATTGCATCATAGAAAGCCAGCTAAAAAACCATATTTAACTAATACCCATAAACAAAATAGATTGTTGTTTGCAAGGGAGTATTTAGATTTTGACTGGGAGCACACATTATTCACCGATGAGAAGTCGTTCGTATCATCTGAAAATGGGAGGCTTCATTTGTGGCGCAGAAATGGAACCCGTTATGCAGAACACAATGTTGTCACACGCTAGAGCTTCACGCTAAAAAGGAGGGAAGTGTTAGACGAGATCATGTTGCCAACAGCGCGGTGTGTTTATCCATTAGCTGATATGCCACAAATACAGTTTATGCATGATAACTGTCCTGTGCATCGAGCGCATATAGTGCAGGATTGGTTTACTCAACACCTGGACAAATTCTGGTGATTTTGGCCTGCTAAATTACCAGATTAAAATCCCATAGAAAACCTATGGGTATTTGATGGTGCAAAGATGGGACATGCGAAATGAAAGAACTACAGTCATTAGAGGCTCACTGTTTAGAAATTTGGAATAATAATAGAGGAACAGATATCTGTTCTAATATAGTCGGATCTATGCGGCGGCGCTTGCTTGCTGTGATTGAAAATAATGGAGGTTATATTAAATACTAAAAAATCGGCCAAGTGCGAGTCGGACTCGCGCACGAAGGGTTCCGTACCATTATCTATAAAAACGGCAAAAAAATCATGTTTGTTGTATTGGAACCCCCTTAAATTTTTGTTTTATTTTAATTTAATTATTTCTTATTAAAGTAACTATATAACTAAATATTTTGTAAATATTTTAGGCGTCTATCTGTTTCCGTTATCAATATCGAATAAAATCGAGCAAAAAAATCAGGTTTTTTGTATGGGAGCCCCCTTAAATATTTATTTTATTCTATTTTTTAGTATTTGTTGTTATAGGGGCAACAGAAATATATCTTCTGTGAAAATTTCAACTGTCTAACTATCACGGTTCATGAGATACAGCCGGAGCCTTAGTAATAGGGTTCCGCTAATTACCCTTTGGGTACCGAACCCTAAAATTAAGGTACGATTTTTCTTACAGATATTATTTTACATTTCAATAAATTTAAGACATAACATATTTTTTTTACTTTGTTGTTTTTCAAAATATAGCAGCGTTATCGAATGAATGGTGACTTGTATTTTTTTTATTCTTATAGGTTAAGTTTCAATTTTCTTTTCATTACGAAAACGAATACTTATGCTTAGGAAATATATATATATATATATATATAGAAAAAAAGAGACATTTATACGGAACCCTAAAAATAAAGTACTATTTCTCTTACAGATATTTTTTTACATTTCAATATATCTAAGACATAACATATTTTTTTTACTTTGTTGTTTTTCAAAATATAGCAGCGTGACTTGTATTTTTTTTATTCTTATGGTTAAGTTTCAATTATATAACCATAGGAAATATATATATATATATATATATATATATATATATATATATATATATATATATATATATAGAAAAAAGAGAAATTTATCAAAATATTATTTATGATTTATAAAAACCATTTTTATTTGATTGCCTGTGTTTTAATTCTTGCAAACAAACCAAAAAGTTCTCATACCACCTGGTCCTTTTCAGAGAGAACTAGATGTCAAAACATAAAAAAAAGTTATTCCTAACAAAAATACTCAATACGGAAATAGCGTGATTTGAACCATAGGCTCGCTGGATTAAGTCGCAGCGCCTACCTACACTACCACTACACCACCGTGCAGATATCATTTAATCCGAAATAAACAATATGTATGTAGAACAACACTGAAGTTTACACCTAATTAATTTTTTAGGTTAAGGAACCAAAAGATAGAAGAATGGTTTGAATAAACTGGTTAGTATAAAGAAAACTAAACCTAATTTTGTCGATTTAAGGTTAATATTATTGACAGTTCTGATAATGTTAATGTGTGAGTGCGAGATGAACAGAATGGCTTCTCGCAATATTTAATTTAACCTTTACACTATGCATGCACTTTAGCAAATGACTGTACATATAAAGATTTTCATATATGTACTGCAACGCTAAAGTTAAAATATTTACTTCCCTTAACCTATCCCTCAGAGATATCCTAGATCCTTATTTATAAATAGCACGAATTGCCCTTTTTTGGAACAAAAATATTGTATTTACATCAGCAGCGCTACACCACAATAGGATGTCACTAAACTATGGAACTAGCTAAAATAAACTATTTTTGCAGTGTCGACATCGGTCAATTGTCTTATTTTCTTGATCGCATACACAGCAGAGCTAAGTTTTTTGGCTAGGTTATGAATATGAGGACCCCATTGAAGTTTGGAGTCCAGCGTTATGCCAAGAAAGACTGTTGAATTAACAAGTTCTAATTGCTCGCCATTAACATTAATACATGTCTGTATCTGACTAACATTTGGTAATGTAAATTTAACACATTTGGTTTTTTTTTCATTAAGTAACAAATTATTAGCGTTAAACCAAATTTCAATTTTAGAAAGGGCATTATTTAATTCAACATAACATGTCTGTCGTCTCTTAACTTTAAAAATTAAAAAGGTGTCATCAGCAAATAAGACAATGTCATGGTTTTTTACATGATATGGGAGATCGTTAATGTAAATAAGAAATAGAAAAGGACCTAAAATTGAGCCCTGAGGGACTCCCATAGTGACTGCTGATCCCGGAGATATTTCACCATTGACATCTATTTTCTATACTGTGCTTCTCATGTAGGAGGTCAAAAGGTCGAGAACTTTACCTCTAATACCATAGTAATGTAGCTTCCTGATGAGATTTTCATGTTGGACACAGTCAATTGCCTTAGATTAATCACAAAATACTCCAAGAGTATCATGCAAATCCTCCCAGACATTAAATATATTTTTAATAGTGCCACTTCTGCATCGGTTGTGGAACGGCCTTTCATAAAGCCAAACTGTTTACTACTAAGTAGGTCATTAATAAAGAAATGGCTTAACATTTGATAAAGTATGATTTTTTCAAAAACTTTACTGAGTACAGGTAGTATTGAAATGGGCCGAAAATTATAAGGGTCTGTTGAACTACCTGACTTAAAAAACTTTGCTTAGTTTGATCTCATCAGGAAACACACAACTATTCAAAAATTATGGCTATGGGTTGTGCTATAACATGAATTCTAGATTTTTTACTTTATGTCTGAGGTGAATTGATTTTGCAACAAGACAGACTTTTTTAAAGGTTTTTGAGTATTATTTTACGTATTCCCTTACTATATGGCTATTATTATATGTTTTATCTTTATATAATTCATACAACACGCCTACTTTTAAAATACCTGGGGTAGCCATTTTTCTAAAATGTTTATATTAAAGTCTCCACAAACAATGATTTGTTTATTGGAATTGCTGATTTTATTCAGCACTTCTTCCTTAACTAATTCAAAATTATCATACATTGCACAAGGCGGCTTGTATACACTCACAACAATGAGATGCTCAACTTCTATACAGTACGGCTCGGCAGTTCGCTCAACTGAGAGGCTCACAATGTCTTTACGTTCCTTAAACTTTAGCTGTTTATTGACTAAAATTAAAGAGCCAACATGGATTGCATTTACTCGGCAGAACGAACTTCCCACCTGGTGATTAGTGAAATTGAACATAAACTGATGGCTTCGTAGCCAGTGTTCAGTGATACATAAAATGTCTATCTTTTGGCAGTTTATGAACAATTCAATTTCTAGTTCTTTCTGAGACATTCCTTGTATATTCTGATGCACCAGGTTCAATGGAATATTATTTTTAGTATGACAAAGTTTATTTTTTTGTTTCTGTTTGCATAAAACTTGAGTAGACATAGATTGCTTTATTTTATCATTATTTATGTTGGAATTATATTTGCCAAAATGATCCTTTGTTGTCTTAAAATTTAATTTAAATTAATGCATGTCAAATGATTATACTGGTCAATAGAAGCAGGTTGTTTAGCTAAATGATTAGCTGAAATGTCAATTACACTATTAAAATTGCACTGCTCAATAGAAGCAGGTTGTTTAGCCAAATACTTGGCTGAAATGTCAATTACACTATTATAATTACACTGCTCAATAAAAGCAGATTGTTTAGCCAAATTATTGGCTGTTGTATTAATATAAAATGATAGCGAGAAGGCTAACGCTCTGTTACAATGGTGTGTGAAATAATATTTATGTCTTGTCCTTTTGTAATTATGTCTAAAAATACTGTAAGTAGATACTAAATGATAGATATCATATGAAAGTTATTGTTATTGCTAGACATAGTATGCATTGCTAAATTTAACTCACACCTAAGGTTGTGTTCCTCCTGTGGCAAACCCTTACAATAGGGAAATGTAAACATTACAATTTTTTTACTTTAAGTGCGCTTATACTTTTATAATATTGTCTTAATTCACTTTTATTAACATTACCCCTGTTACCCATAAATATTACTAATGTAGAGGATGGAGTGATTTATTAAACTTCTCATTATATCTACATAATTGGCATTTGGCATACAATAATTTAAAACCGGTTATCCTAGACTTGAGCTGAAAAAGTGTCCAAAACCTGATCCAACAACTTTTGTGTCAACAGTAAAAATGCAAAAATATTTTAATATTATTGCTTTGTTAGTGCGTATGTTAATTAGTAATTACCCTACCCTAATCAAATAACAGAATTAATTTTGCTCACAAACTCATCAGTCACATCTGAGATTTTTAGACAAAATTAAGATTAATAACAAAATCAACATCCTGTTAAAAGGTTATGTTTAACTTCGTTTAACCCGCTTCGGCAGAACAATTTTTTTTAAAATACTTAACAATCAATTCACTTTTTAAATACATCCATCATCTATGGAAACTTGCTAGAATACTCTGTTACCCTTTATAATTTTATTTCACACTGGTAGGTAATATGATCTAGATTTTTCTGACAGATTTTTGTTTCCTTTCAGTCCTGTCGTTAATGCTCTTAATGTGTCCCTTTTTTTTTCATAAAATTTTGCTATTATTTCTCTTTTAATTTCAGCATTTTTAACCAAATGATCTTGAGTTCTTTTTCTAGCCTCTTTTTTACGTTTGCCATGATACCTGAGTGTGAAAGAGTAACAAGAGCGTTATTAAAATATATTATTAAAGAAACAAAATTTTGCTGCTTCCCAGGGGCGTTGTATTTCCCCTGGCATAATAACTACAGAACAAAGCTACAAAATCATATATAAAATTTCCCCATTTTTAAGGCTTTTCAAGTTGTCAGTTAATGTACTAGTTCCACATAGTACTTTTTATATGAAATCAAGAAACTATGTTCTTAATTTTTTGTAGCCTGACCATCTAGACTAAGATATGTATCTGGGCGTAGGGGCTACTTGGGGCTCTGGGCGCCGAAGGCGTCGCCGCGCAGCCGTATCACTGTGCCTCTAGGGCTAGCTTTGATTCAAGGCGATGTGCATACCGGCACACCGCCGAAAAAGTCGCAGCACGGTAGTCGAGGCACGAGCGTAAGTATTGGGGACAGTTGCGCAAGTGTATATTCGCGCACGTATTTTTATATTAACCACCAAAACTTGGCAAACTAGGACTGCCTTTTATAAAATGTTTGTAGTGTTACAAAATCCTAAATTCCTCAATCAAAAGGCCAATGACTGTACAGTTTATCCTATTACTAAAAATGTAAGGCAAAATCAAGCGGTGAGGGCGGATCCAGTCTTCATGGTTAGGCTTTGCAATGTTGAAGTGGCGGCCGCGATGTTCTATGTTGAAATAAACAAATTTTTTTAATTTTTTCCAGGTGTACATGTGGGGCGGCCGAAATGATAGTATAGCATATGCTACCCTGTCCTGTTTCAATACTAAAACCTTGGAATGGAGTGAACCCTCTGTCACTGGTATGGAGCCATATGGCAAAGATGGCCACTCCGCTTGTGTTATAAAGAACAAAATGTATATCTTTGGGGGATATGAATATCTGAGCGAACAGTATTCACAGGATGTTCATTGTTTGGATCTGGATACTTTAGAATGGAGTTATGTAATAACAAAAGGAATACCTCCATCCCACAGGGACTTCCACACGGCGGTGGCAGTTGGTGACAGGATGTATGTATTTGGAGGTCGCAGCGATTTAAGTGGTCCATATAGTTCCTCAGACGAATTGTACTGCCCGCAAGTCTTTTACTTGGATACAGTTACAAAGGTTTGGATGATAGCCAATCCCACAGGGACTTGGCCAGTTGGGAGACGGAGTCATTCAGCATGTGAGTTTGTATATTATATTACTTATTTGATTAGTTTTAACTTGATAACATATTGGGACATCTAATTAATTAAACATCTAATAAAAAACACCAGACAACATCAATTTTGTATAACTCGACCGAAAGTGACGGACTTGGAACATCCCTAACTTAAAATAGTAATGCTAAAGTTAAATTTTGCCATATAAACGAAGATAATTAATTACAATCGGGTTTACGTACCCTTAGTGCGAGAGTCCGACTCGCAGACCATTTTATTTACACAAACCTTGTCCTGACAATTACGAACAAAAAAAAAGAATTCAGCCAAATTGGTCGAGCTGTTCTCAGGTGATCTTCCTTCATACATGTGGCCATTGATTTTTATCTATATAGATAAATCTCCAAAATAATATTTTTTTCATTTCAGGGGTATACGACGAATTAATGTTTATTTTTGGAGGGTATAATGGCAACACCAGGACTCACTTCAATGACCTGCATAGGTATTCGATAAAAGACAATCGCTGGCAGCAGATGAACGTAGGCGGTGCGCTCCCATGCAAACGACGGCGACAAGCTAGCCTTATTTACAACGATAAAGTGTACTTGTTTGGTGGCACAAGGTCAGATCTATTTTATTGTTAGTTACATTAGGTAGTTATAATAAGGCATATATTTTAATCCAAATAGGCTTTTAGTATTTATTAAATTGTCAAATGTTATTAATCAAATTTTAAGTTAACACCAGCAACGCAGCCTAAACATTTATTAAATTCATACAGTCGGCCATCATACAGAGCAATCGTGGTGTGTGGTGCACAGCAAGACTGGTAACTGAACTCTCCAGCCTTACCTTTGTCTTTAGATATGGCCAATAGGAAGCTGACAATCAGGCATACGTTTGGTCGAGGTGCTATAAATGTAGGGGTTGTAGAATATTTCTTCAATATCAAACGCGTTGACCGACTGTATGAATAAAATTATTATTTAGGCGGTCGGTATTTTTTGGGCGCTGGCGATTCAGTTAGTTATGACATATAATTTTCTATCTAACAAATTAATGTAATCCTATAATTTGATCTTTTCCAGCCCAGCCCCTAACGTCCCAACCACACCGGAGAAACCTGAGGTGTTGATAGACAACAGCGATCTTCACGTATTAGACTATAAACCCACTCTCAAAACACTGTGCATATTAAGTGTCTTAGAGCATAACTTAGACCAATCGGTACTACCTAAAGATATTTTGTGAGTAACATTTATCTATTTACATTAATAACTAACCATATCTACTAGCTTTAGTTTCAAGGAAATGAGAAAAGTTTTCAGATGACATTCTAGATAGCGAAAGGGAGCAAGATAACTTAAAAGCTTAGTTACATTGTTCCGATCTAAAACAATCTGCAAAGTCAAGCAAATTTGGACTTAGCCTTCTGTAGTTTGAAAACTAAGACTGACGCAGCTACCATTTAACATAGCACTGCTAGCCAGTGGCAGGAAGTTTATCCTCACACCTTAGAACCTAAGTGGTCACCGTTGGAGATTTTAGAGGATCTCCTTTTCGTGAACGCTTACATTCTGGAATAATCACCCTATTGAGGTTTTCCCCTGGAAAACATGTTGAAAATGTCCCTGGTGTTGCTAGCGTCCATAGATTACGGTAACAGGCGGTAGATATCAGGCGGACTTACGATTTTTCCACCTTAAAAAGTATGTCTGGTTACCTTCCAGGGTTGCAGATTAGACAATAGTTTATTAGCTACTATTTACACACGGAGGCGCTGTAAACAAACCTCATGTGATAGCTGAAATACTATAACATGTGCCACACGCGGGTATTATATATATGTCGCAGCCATCGGGTTAAATAAGCCCGTAAATTGGACGCCTAGGCAGATTTTCAAGTATGGAAAAGAAAGGAACAGAAATCGCACTTTATAAGTCATGTATGTTGGGTTAGATTCAGTTTCTTTTTTGTTAACGTATATGCGGAGCGAGCGAAGCGAAAAAAGCGTTTCAGCCAAGTTTCATATAATAATCTGTTCAGTTGTATGATAATTTCTTTTCTATACATAACGATCTGCCTAGGCGCCCAATTAACTGGCAAATTTAACCAGATGGCTGCGACATATACACTGTAATTTTTAGAACAGCAGCGCAAGTGCAGTGTCTCCTTTAGTACGTTAGTATATCACCTGTAGCTCAATGACTTACGTCAATTGCTTTGAGTACGTAAGTTGTGTTTATTTTTTATTTTTGTTTGCAGAATCGACATACGAACTATAACCCTGCCAAATCGCATCACAAGACCGATTAATTCATCTGGTTGATGTAATAAGATTTTACTTGTATCAATATATATATAGAGATGCCAAATCCCGAAATCGAATGTTCTAGGTACTTTTTACCAACTAAAATGATGTATGTATATTTTCAGGGTACATTATTTTATTTAATGCTGGATAGGACAGTAGTGCAGCTTGTTTCTTTTAATTAATGTATGTTATACCTTAAAAAAAATTATTTGAATTGTTATCATGTGATTGGTAAGACTTGTTACCCTTCTACAGTTTATTTTTAAATCTGCTAAATCGTCGTTTCAGTATTATGTAATGTTTCAAATACTAATGTTATTTCTGTAATTATTTTTTTTAATTATTTTCAAAAGACAGGTTATATAATAGTAGGATTAGTTTAATCATAGTAATTTATTAGTAGTACTATGTAGTGCTACTTTAGTGTTACACTTTTCTTGTATTTCAATATAAAATCATGCAGACAAATCGAGGGGTAACACGTTTCTTAAACAATTGGTGTACTGCTAAAGTAAACTGTACTTTAGTACAAAAGTAACTGTGGCCAACTTTAATTTAATGTAAGGATATTAGTGTGCGTGTAATGTTTCTTTGTAAATCACTAATAAAAAGTTCCTTAAAGTGTAAATGAATAAATAATACAGGGCAACAAACATTTTTCTGACCAGTTGTTTGGCCGCTAGTGTGGTGTAAGTTCACCCCATTTTAATATGGCGTGTGTATTTTTGAGTTTTGGCCACCGGTTCAGAAAAGTTTGTTGCACTGCATGGGTAATTTCATAGAAAGAACCATCTATAAGACTACAAATGTGGATACTTCCCATGTCTCGTGCACTCTAATAGGTTATATATGCATGTTTTTTTTAATATGAAATACCTACATTGCGAAATAACAATTAAACATTAATCGCTAAGAAACAAAAGGCAATAATTGGAATAAATATAAACATTTAAAACTTAACCTGATTTAGGCTGTTACAACGCTGCCATTTTGACTCGCTTTTGCTGACGCTAAAGTTTATGCAAACGATACAACCTTATCTAAATTTTTATGCTTATATCAAGTAATTGTGACTAAATAAACCATGGTAAGGACCAAAAATAACTGGATAAGTATTGTATTGTACCGAAGTGTAAGAATACAACAAGAACTGCACCTACTAATGTGGATGGCTGTCGCAGACTTTGACGTCACAATCGAACTGACCGTTTTTCTACTTTGAATTGTAATTATAAAGGGTTTAAATAAAAAAATATTGTATGTATATTTTCATAGCAATAAGGATTGTAAAAAGTCTATATTTGAATCACATGCCCCATACCCTATACAGGAAATTCTCTGACAAGGAAAACGCCTGTAAATGAGACAGCACTTCTAGAAATATGAGATAGAAGGAGATATGTTCGGCAAACACTGTTACAATGCTTTAACCCCTACACTTATTTTGCTTTAACCTCTCCCGTTAATGCTTTCATACACCTTCTTCTATTTAAGGTGCACTTGGCCCTGTTTTTTCTGAGTAAAATCCTGATCAAACGAAAACTACATCTTCAGACTAGTACTCTTGCATTACAAATTGATCCCTGTAGCTATTTACATTCATCATCGCAAAATGCCCTACAGACACTCCACACATACTTTACTATGTTTTCATTTTCACAGTAGTTAGATATTCATTTTAATTTCATGCTTCATTTGCTATACGGTCTACGTTGGCTCCGCCTCTTGTAGGTAAGTTAATAATTATCTTGTGTTAAAACATTATAACTTTTAATAGAGGGATTAAATTGTAAGATAAGTGTAACAATGCAGGACCCTAATTACTAATGGGCCACAGCAATATGAAAAATTCTCTTCAGTTACTGACTTAAAATATTGCGCCTAGTGAACTGAGGTGCAAAAACTATTTGAGATTGTATTTATTTACAGTCCGCGATATGTTGAGATGGGATACAAACGTTATTTAAGCATTTTATTTATAATGCAAGTTTTTTATGCTAACCTGGAAACCCTCACAAATAAAAATCACTAGTCTATCGCGGACTGTGTAAGAATAAATAAAAACTTTTAAATTAGATAAATTTGTTTTGTTTTTTAACTTTCTTTTAATATATTTTAACCTCTGTTTTGTAAGCGTAATTTATTAGATATCTATCAAGGACGTCTAGAAAGAGCAATCATGGAGTGCCGTACGTTTGAATCGGAAAAAGTCTTTGTCTATGGATAATTTTTTCCAATATTCTTCATAGAACTATCACAAAAAAAAATTGATCTGCCATTAGTTGGCAGCCTTACAGGAATAGCGAGGTAACAGATCAAAGATTTGTTTTCGAAAGTTCGATGAAGAATATGAAAATAAATTTAAAGTCAACAACTCGATTCACTTACATATGTTTAATAGTTTTCATATTTAAAGAGACTGAAATTTTTTTATTTTTGTCAGAATGGGTCCCATATGTGATAAGATTTTCGTCACAAGGGGTAATCGAACTTTTATAACATTTACTACAGAGAAATGGTAACCATATTCAGATATTGGTTCAGATCACATCTATACATATAATAAAATGGTAGGTAAGTCAAAACTGTACATTGAATATTTTTTTTAAAGAATACTTGGGGTGTGATCTACAATCGATATCGAAGCCAAAAATATAGTTTTTAGAATTTTTGTCTGTTTGGCTGTATGTATGTTCGGGATAAACTCAAAAAGTACTGCATGGATTAACTTCAAATTTGGCACGAATATTATTAAGAAGTCGGGTCAACATACAGGCTACATATTATCACGCTATCACCTACGGGGAACGAGCAGTGAACCTTTATTTCTTCAATGCATTCTGTAACAACGTGTAATCTAATGACGCATATTTGACTTGCTTCTTAATTATTAATTATTCTAATCACACTTAGCCATTTATTTTATGATAAAAAATCGTGTAAAGTCATAACTAAAATTTTTCCCCATATAAAAATGTTTCCTTTTTGCTAACTAGATGGCGTTGGCGTCGAATTAGATCGCGCTATGGTTTTGTTCACAAAAAGTGATTTTATAGTATAGCGTTCACGCAGACGACGTCGCGGGCAGCAGCTTGTTTACCTTACAATGTTTAATTTAAATGCTTTAGTTTTCTTAAATAAGATGCTTCAATTGTTCTTTTTTTTTGTTATTTTAATCAGAAGAAATTTAGTTTCTCTCAACTAAATTGTAACTGAAAGTAAACAATATTAATCACAGTAAACTAAAAAAAGTGTTGAGTGATGTAATAAAAAGAAAATATATTAATTTTTTTTATCAGTAATTGTTCAAAACTATCTGAAATCATCACTTCTAGCCACTATAAAAGCCTTAAGTCTAAATATATTGTACTCGGAACCAGACTTCAAATCCAAAATACATTGGAAGCTCTGATAGACCATGATATAGCTATTTTGGGTAACCCAATAGAAACAGGTAGAGGTCAGGAATTTAGGTGTATTGATGGTGAGCTTCGATTTGAAAAACAACTTCTTGGGGTACTCACAAATTGATTCAATCGTCTTAAAACGCTTTATAATATCCGTGATTAGCTAAGCGTGGATTAACGTATCGATTTTTGTGAAGAATTGATATTATCAAAGATTTACTACTCTGACGTTGTCTACAATGGCTATATTTTTGGTCGAACTCAGAGATTGATACAGTGGGTTTAAAACTCATGCATTCGTTTTTGTTTCCGAATTCCACCCCGTTCCCGCATGTATTAGCAAGCAGCTAATCTTTTAAATATGCAGGCACGCAAGCAAATTCACTTCGCTACTTTATTGTTCAGGGTAGTCACACCAGATTATTTGTACTTTAAACTGAATTGGTTCTCAAGAATGTACCAATCCAAAGTGAGGGCTATCTTGCCAGCGCACCGAACCGCTTTATGTAGGGAAAGTTTCAGTATTGCTGCGTCCAAGTGCTACCACGTCCGATATGTAATGCAGCTAGTAAGTTACTTTTAAGCGCAAGTTTAGCGCTTATTTGCTGTCATTGCAAAATACATAAAAGATATCCAGCACTTTATATTTGTATCTGTATAGGTATGGTAGAAATATGGTATGTAGTTTTATTTTAAATTTTGTTATTTAAAATCTCTGTACTATTAAAAAATCTTTTTATCAAAGTTTAATTCTTATATAATTTATTTTTATTATTAATTCATACAATATGTGGGTGATAATGTATGTTTCACCTACGCTTTCATCATTTTTTTTCTTTTATTACACTTTTTTATTCTTTCTAAAATACATTTTATATGATACTCCTGTGTTATGCTCGTGGAATTTGCATACATACATTTAGGGTGTGGCCCTGACTGAAAATAGTTTGTGAGTTTAAGGCTCACATAAACGCTAAGTTGAAGGCCATTTCATTGGTCATCCTCCATCTTTGTTTACTTTTTATGTATAGTGTTATATTATTCTGTATTTGTGTAAAATTGTAAATTATTAAGGTATGTTGTCTTTCTATCAATGAATAAACGTTTTTCTTTCTTTCTATGTTTGGTAGCACAACATTAAACAGATAGTGCCAATGTATGTAGGTAGATATTTACATTATATTTTTTTATAGAATTAAGATTATAAGTACATTATAGGTAGACGGACAGGTAGTACTAATCTACATATTAAGTAGATAGATAGGCAGTGCATAGATATTTGGATAGGTAGGTAGATGTTATGTAGTACAAAAATATATAGGTTGATTGATAGGTAAAGCATAGATAGACGTTCGGGTAGTTAAGTACTTCGTACGTATGTTTAACAAGAACACAGGTAAATGGATTGGTAGTACAAAGTTGGATAGATAGATAGTTAATTGTAGCGTAGAACATAGGTAAATATATTAGTAGTTCGAAGTTAGATATGCAGTGTAAAAGACCTATGGTAGGGAAAACACGGAAATCTCAGTTTTTTGTTTATTTTGGCTAAAAAATAAAAACTTTATGTAGATCATTCATCTTCTTTAACAACATGCTTCTTGCGTTCTGCAACATATGGCACGGCACCCTTTTTACTGTGTGTACGTCTGTTGGCTTCTTTTCTTTTAGATTTCTCTCTTATAGTCCTTAATTCCTGCTGAGCATTCAATATATGTTTTGGAACGTGTCTATGTCGCGCTATTCGCTTTATCTGTGGATGACTTGCGAACTTTTCCTTCAGAGCTTCGGCGTAGTTTAGTGCAGTTCGCTCACGAGGTTTTAACTGAAATATTTTAAAAATTGCCCTTAAAATCAACATTCATTTTAGGAGTTATAATACAAAGACTTGATTTCAACATTCAAAAGGTAATGAAAAAAAAAGTAATGATTATTGGATATTAAAAGTGGTCACAAAAATCTAAAAATAGGTTAGTAATCTTGAACCTTCACTAGTTGAAAATCATTTATATACACCATCATATTTCGGAACTACATTCATTTTAATACAGGGAGTCAGAGATTAGAAACGGAAATAGAGATACACCAATTTAGAGCCGTAATCAAAAATTTCTGCTTGATACAATGTCATACACGCCGACTTGGTGGAAAAATTGGCTCTACATATTCTATATTTTGCTGGTGCAAAGAGTTTCAGCGGGACAGAACATCTACAGAAGACGATCATCACGAATACATAAAATAATTCAAGAATAGAATAATCAAGAATAAAAAACATCAAGTTTTATCCGACCGAAGCTTCACCATTTAAATTTTGCAATTTGAGGTAAAGCCATCAACAACAATTGAGGTAAAGCCATCAACAACAATTTGAGGTAAAGCCATCAACAACAAGGCACGCTGCGAACTGGAGTGTTGTTTCACCAAGACAAACGCACCCGCACACAAAGGCGTAAAGGCGAAGTTGCGATACGTGCCATTAGAGAAGCGGCATCCGAATAACTTGAAAAACTACTGCATTCTCTTGATCTAGCTCCCGGCGACTTCTATCTTTTCCCCGGCTTATGCAGCAGCAAAGGGCAAGAAATTTGAAAGACCATAGCGAGGTGATGGCCGCTGTAGGAATGTTTTGGGAGACTCAAGATAAAGTTTTTTTTTTTGGAATTTGAATTTGTGCTGTAGAGAAGCAATGGAATGGAGTGTATTGTTTTCTTGAGACTATATTGAAAAATAAATTATATTTTATTTCATTGACACTTATTATTATTTTATCATTACTTTTTGATAACATACATACAAACAAAAATATTTAAAAGGTACCTACTTAAAAATTTGCTAGTCTTTGAAATGTTAGTTAAAAAAAAAATTTAGCTTATACTAAATTTCATTTACTTGATGCCCCAGATGTAGCAAGCGTCTATAAGCTGCGGTGATTGCTTTCCATCAAGCACACCTTTAGCTTGTTTGTCAAATAAGTGGTAAAAATTTTTTTTTTTTGCTTTGTAATTGAGACCAGTAGTGCAATAGCATGTGCGTGTGAGATACTGATATAACCTGAATTAACTACCTGTCCTATTATTCCTATTACACTTATCATACAATTAAATTCTATTTTCAGAAACATAATTTCAAAATGCTACACACCAAGCTATATAAAATGGAATATAGGTAAAAAGTGATAGATGAAAATAGGTACCAATTTTAAAAGAACCAGAAATAAAGAAACTTACAACACCAAGTTTTTCTGCGGCTCTCGCTTTCCACATTCTAATATTCATTTCATCTGAGCCTGTTAATAAGTATTTGTCATCTAATGTCCATTTTACACAGGTCAGCCTCTGCATTCGCTTTGTATGATAAACATCTCTTGAATGCCCCTTTAAGCTCTCAAATATCCTGACTGTTTTATCATAACTTCCAGATACAAATTCTCTTCCAGTAGGTGAATAGTCCACATCAATGACAGCAGATGTATGGTCCATGTGAATGTTTACTGGTTGCTTCAATTTTCGAACATCAAATGTGTACAAACTGGAAAGTACAAGTTGAAATTTAAAATCATTTTAACATTAAAAGGCTTAAAGCTAGTTTTTAATTTTTTTTTCGAACTTTGTATCCAAATGGCATAAATGGAGACCTTAAAATGAATATTTAGGTTTTCATTAGACTCTTCATTCAATTTCTTGTTGAAATTTTTAAATATTGCAAGTTTTTGGAAAAAAAGATAAAAAAAAGGTATATGTATAAACATATGTTACTCAGTTAGCATTAACTTACGAGCTGTCGCATTTATGTCATGTTTTCTAATACTATGACCTACACTTTTACAAAGACAAACCCCAGCATTGCAAAAAGTCTAAAATTTGGCCTTTTTTGTCAACATGACTGGCCTATTAAGAGGGTGATATAAAGTAAATTTCTGTAATACTAATGACGTACATGTAAAATTACTAAAAATTATAACACAATGTTGTATACATTTCTATAAGTTGTCTTTGATATAAACTACTTAAGTAATTATACCATAATGAAGACTTGAAACGTAAATTTTTTGTATGGTATTAGTTAAAAATTTTTACCGTTTTGTAGTCACATTTTTTGAAATTTTGCTAGAACTATTACTTAATTGCCTGGTACATAACAACGAATTCTAACTGACTGTCAACAGAAGCAAGAGCAATACATTCTTTTTTGCACAAATGTTGAAACAATAGTCACTTTCAGACTTTTTTTGCATTTAATATAATAAATGAAAATAATGCCTCAAACCAAAGCAAGTTTTATATATTTTTTCAATTCTCTAGATGCTGTAGTTTTTACACAAAATTTGCACAAAAACAGCATATTTATGCGATTGTGATGTCTGTACATACAGTGTTCTCTGTTATTATAGAATAAATTTGGTTTAGATTTTTATTGATATACATTATAAATGCTAAAGTTTTTTGTCTGTCTCTCTGTTTGTTACATCATAGGTCACTCATGCACAAACCGATTTAGACAAAATTTGGTATGGAGATAGTTAAGTCCCAAGGAAGGACGTAGGATAGTCTTTATCCCGAAAATATCAGAAGTTCCCTAAACTAACCAAGCTTTAAGGAACTGCAGCTAGCTATAGCAAACTTCTTTAGTATAATTAAGATTTTAACATAAGAATCCCACGCTGATAACCAAAAGGGCAGGTGGTGCCGCTGTCAAACTCCATAATTACCAGCTATCCCATTAAGATTATAAATTCGCAAGTTTGGATGTTTGGTTGTTTGTTACTCAACCCCAACAACACACACACAAGGTTAAGTCCTAGAATAAGACATAGGCTATTTTTCATCCAAGAAAATTCAAAATTTCTTTCAGGAATAACTATAATGTTTATTACTCCTGCCGCAATGGAGCCAATTGAGCTGAAATTTGCACAGAGATAGTTAAAGATACAGAGAAGGACAACAGCTACTTCAAACGTTCCCACAGGAGTAACTATAGCTGAATTATTCCAAGGAACCATAGCTGCAGCTATAGCTTGCTATAACAAACTTCTTTAGTATAATCAAGTAGTTGCCGTAAGAATGCCAAATTTAGGGTGAGCAGAGCTGTAGGCAAAAGCTAGTAGAAACTAACTAACTTAGTCAGCTTATAATATTTTACAGAATAGAATAGATCAGACAGAAAGATTGACACTGTATGATTATTTCAAGCAATAAAATAAATTTAGACATAAAACAACAAATAGAACTAAAACTAACTTATAATCTTCATTAGCCACCGTGAATATAAAAGCCTCCATTGGGTTCCAAGAAAGAGCATTAGATCTGAGCTCCATTACCACCTTTCTAAGAGGTCCTTTCTCCCTGTAGTCATACAGAATTATACTTCTGTCACTTGCACATGTTGCCAAAAGATTATTCTCTACCTAAAACATTAATTTAATGAATAAATAACAAATACTGATGACATTGATGAATTGAAGATAATGTGACTGTCAGTCAGTTAACCATTCTGTTAAATAAAACTATTTTGGCCATTTAAAGGTTGGATTTTTTGTGGGGGCTACAAAGTGATTGTATGTTGACAAAAAATTCTCAAGATGAAATGCTAGCTCCCTACATATTTATTTCAGGACAGATTACCATTAATTACTGGTGGATACTACAAGCTTCATTATCTACTTGATGAGCACCCACAGTAAAATTATTATCATGTACAATCTCCATCAAGTTTTTGTCCCTATGGCTATCTCTATACCAAAATTCAAGACAATTGTGTGTATCATTATGTGAGGAATTACAGGCCCAACAAAAAAAAACAGTGAGAACCTCCAGGTCCAATGATCTCAAACAGGTCTTTAGGTGAATTTTATAGTCCCAAATTATATGGAGATGACTCTTTTAAAATAGTAATTGTCTTTATAATTACTCCAGAAACTATGGAAGTACAATTTGTAGGAATAATATACTAGCCTGGTTAAAAGCTATATGATGAAGACTATCCACACCCCATTTGAAAACTTTAATAGGTTCATTTCTTGTTTTTTCCCAGAGTTGACAATGTTCACCACATGTGGCAAATATAGGGTTATTTCTATGGTGTGTAACTCCATTTACAACAGACATGCTAAGCAATGTACTGACAGGTTCTTCATCATCAGTAGAAACTATCTCAGTCTTCCAAGTTTTAATAGTTTTATCATCACCAACACTTGTAAATGTTTCACCATTTGGAGAATAGCAAATTGCTCGAACCCAGCCCTCATGAGCTACAAAACTTCTAGTGCATTTCCGAACAGCTAAATCCCATAATCGTATTTCACCATCAAAGGCTCCACTGGCTAGGACTGCAAGTCTGCTCGGATGCTTAGCCAAGCTAGATACTCCATCCCTGTGTCCATCAAGGCTACCAATGAAGGGTTTAGCAAAAACTCGCTCCAACTTTACAGCATTCAGTGCTCGTACATATTCACGTGGAGCTTCTAGCGGGTGAAGGCTAGGATCATAATTTCTTGGTACTACAAAGAAAAGGCAAAATATTTACATAGTTGAAATGGACAATTTTAGGGAACAATTTAACAAAAGCAATTTAAAGGTAGGCCAAATAGCGAATACAAACATTTGTGAATATCTCTTTTTGTTGCTCGAAGGTAATCATCAGGGTTACGACTAATAACTTTTATTTTCACCTTAGACATGTTTTTTAATGTTGGTAAATAATTAAGATATCATAAAATAACCTAATTCTGAAACATAACCTCCAAGATAAACACATACATGGATTGACATTAGTTTTTTTTATTGTTCTTTAAAAACAGACTAATGTCTTAGACCATGCTGCTAAGTTAATTTGTGTTTCATTCGTAGTCATTTTCAAAATAAAATCTGCGCTAGTATTTCCATGATCTTACTATATCCTGCCCAAGGAGCAATAATCCGACATGAGAACTTTGAAAAATGTCTTATTAACATAGAAATGTTATATGCAGGAATTTTGCATATTATCCAATATGTTCTATTTTAGTTAAAATTTATTGCTCGCTGGTTCCAGAACGATATGATTTTTCATTTAAACTAAAAGCCTTTGTCAAGAGGTTAATATAACCAATAGTTTCCCAGAACTATAAGTCCTTAGGCTTCTAAGTCCCGAAAAGGTTATAACTACGTTATCGTTAAGTTAATCGAATGCCTAAAAATGACCTAAAAGGCATTTCCATATCACAAATATGACTCTTTCAGAACCTACTTAATTTATTCCTTCTTACCTTTTTATTAACTCTTTAAAACCAAATAGCATTTTGAGGCTACTTATGGTTAGGAAAACAGCTCTAAATCGCAAACAAAGCGTTTGTTATGGCATAATTTATAGGCTTTTATTATTTATTATAACATAACCTTTAAACACATAAATAATCTATTTAGTCATGACCGTAACTTCAAAGTTTTATGACGTGCCCATTAACAAAACTACAGGATGTCTATACGAAAAATCGCAAATAGTCGAAATTTTAAAATAAAATAAAAACAGAACGTTCGGCTAATTATTACAGAAAAGGTTAGTTTTGTTATGATTAGGATTAAGAACTTCTTGTTCTTCTTTTCTTCCATCCGATTCGATACGGCTAGTGAGTCAGGGATCGTCGATGATTCTCACAGCCCGTCGTTGAACCGAGTCAAAAGGGCTAAGCTGGTATTCGGTTGCACCCGCCCAGAGATGGCAGCAATTCTTCATATGGAGCCGAACTTGGGACTTGTAAAGCAGAAGCCTTTCTCCCGACGTGAATTGCTGCTTCGCTCTGTTGAGTACACCAAGTTTTCTGGACGCCAGCTTCTTTTTGGCTTGCAAATGATCATCGAACTGAGTATCGCTGGAGATGTCAACAGATAAGATCCCAATGCTTTGGAGTTGGTGGGGGAGCGTTCCGGAATTGTGGGACCAAAGTGAATGGGGCTTTCTTGGTACCTGATATAAATAAGGCCTATGTAATTTTCAACTTCATTTATTTAACTAATTTTCAAACTATATTACATTTTTAATATTGTTATAATAGAACTGCAGGTTTTAAGAGGAAAAAAATATTTTTAACTGGTAATTTTAAATATCTAGATAAATTAAAAACATTGTGCGAATGGATTTCCTGCCGATGGCTATCGTTGTGATGGTAGACAGTGGCCGTGGGCATCATTTCGAACAATTCCTCAGAACACAACCCATTGTACAAGCGGTAGAACACACACAGAGAGGCAAAGTCTCTCCTCAGACTTAAGGTCTCGATACCGCAAGTGAGTTTGGAATCGTCGACAATTCTCACAGCCTGTCATTGAACCGAGTCAAAAGGGCCAAGCTGGTATACGGGTGGACCCAGAGATGGCAGCAGTACTTCATATGGGGCCGAACTTGCAAAGCAGCAACCTTTGCCCCGACGTGAAGTACTGCTTCGTTCTATCGGTATAAACCTCAAACACAGTTTGCTTGAGAATTTGAGCTTCTCTGTAAGACCGATTAAATCAAAATCTGAGCCACTCACGGAGGTGGGCGTTAAAGTCTCCCGAAAGAATAGTTCCAATGGCGTATCTAGAGCTATTTTCTAGGGGGGCCTGGCCCCTAAGCGTAGGGGGCTCACGCGCGTAGGCAAAATTAACATATGCGTAATTATATTATTATTCGTAATATTAATATTATGTTTATATTTAAAAATTTTGCGGTTAAACATAAATTTTATTGTTTGCGAAAATCCTTCCAGAAGAATTTATCGCCTTTATTCGCTAATAAAACAAGTACTGTACGATGTCTTTGGGTAGTGCTGTGGCGTCATTACAAACATTTCTAACTTATGAGAGAAGAGGGTAACACATACATACAGAGGCACCTTTCTTAGACTTAAGGATGAAGTCAGTTTGTGATGCTATGTGTCTTAAACAGATTTTGGAATATTATGGTCCACAAAATGTTTATTTTTATATTTTTTGATACTGTGAGTGCGATTGTATACTGTGACTTTTTATTCTTAACAACATCGGATATGTGGGTAGTTTTAATACTGATCGCTCCTATTGACTTACCAAACTAAAAACAAATGTTTTAATATAGTTAAAAAAAAAGATGATTCATCGGAACTCTTTCAAGAGTTGTGCCTTAAATATTTTCTATGAACAAATCGTTCTGCCGTGTACTAAAGTTAAGTTTTAGTTGTCATGTATTGGCAAATTTATGTTTGAAAAACCTGAAAGGTAAGTAAAAATGCACTGCGATAGGCTCGGGTTATGCTGCCATAAATACGCATATTTCCAAGCTTTTAGATTTTTTTACAGTCATAAGACTAATTTTCAACACATTTGCTAAAAAAATGCGTTTAGATATTTGTATACATTGTTCAAAAGTTCAAAAATACGCACCAATCAACGAAACGTGCGGTAAAATAGGGACCTACATACCTACCTGTTTTACAGCACGCTCCGTTGTATGTCGCCGTGCGGTAAAATAGGTAGTCTCACGTATCTACCTGTCTTACCGCAAGCTCCGTTGTATGGCACCGCGCGTAATCTTTCCAGTTTTTTTTTAATTTCGATCGAACCTCATTGGAAGCGCTTTCGATCTATACTAACGTTTGACTCACTTTATTTAATACTGTTACGGCCGGTAACTTTCTAGACGCGTACATTTTCGGAAACATCGATAACCAACATATCCAGACCGATAACCTTTGGGGCGGGCGGTATGGGTATCTATTTTGGAGCAAAATTTCAATGTTGCGTGGGACCATTTCACCTTCCCGGTAAATATTGATCAGTTCATCGATAAGCAAAAGATAAGGTGCTGGATGCTAAAGGAAAAACAAAGAACAAATGCCAAAGCCAAATGCAATCAGTATACGTCGCCCCGGTATCTTACTCAAGATGGTCTTAGATTATGTTACAAAAAAACCCTTGGCTGGAAAATCTTTAAGAAGAATTCAAGAGGATCGAAATTCTTGCCTTTTCTTGTATTCTTTCTTCTCAAATGATAATGATGATGAAATAAGGACAATTATATAATATAAGTTAACTTTCTAAACAAAAGGACCGATATAAGACACCTATAAGTAAGACTAAATTGTTTAGAAAACATTAGATAGGTAGACGTGGAAACGGGTGATAAAATAGTAAGTAGCAGGGATTGTGCAAGACAGGAATTTTTTTATGTAAGGAAGTTTTTCATTCTGCGCAGTAAACAAAAAATTAAAAAATCTTATTGCTCACTTCCTTGACTTGTAGGGCCCAGGACAAAATAGGGTCAAATATGATGGCTGGTTTTCAATGGTATCACTGTAAGGTATGCGGTGTAGGTACCATAAAAGTAAATTGTAGGCAGTGTTTCACAGCTGAATTTGCAGAGTAGGTAATCTTGAATTTCTCATACAATAGGTTGCGTTTTGTTGGCATTGTCATTGATATTGAGTCCGAATGATTAACTCCACTCAAGTATAACAGATAAATAAGTTTTGGTGAGTTCAACGGAATTTTAAAGTCATCTAAACTCACGTGAGTGAGAAATCTGGTGTCAGCTATGGGGTACTAAGTCACAGTTTGCCATACTATATATTTTCCAAATTCTGTGCTATACCTAATTTTATTTGTCCAAATAATTAATTTTATGAATTTCTAAATTATCCGAATCCCAGTTTTTCCAAATTATAGATTGTACTTACAAATTTTAAATTTTTCGATTAAGTACAATTTGTCACAAAAAAACAAAAAAATAATTGTTATCGGTAGCAAGTATTGCATTACCACTTCTCTTAAGATTTTTTTTTCATATTTGAGAAGTTGCCGTAAGAATCTACGCCAGTCACGAAATTTAGGGCGGGCGAAGCCGATGGCATAAGCTAGTCACAAATAAATCAAAACCTACAGAGTACAAGTTAAGGTTTTGATTAAATTGTGACGCTGATGTGAAATCATGAAATTTGGGAACAAGCAACACAAGGGTAGATAAAAAAATTCACAAATTGGTAATTGGTAGTTCAATCACACGTAAAATATACCTACTATATCGTCGCCGCAGAGCGAAAATTTACTAAGTGCAGTTTTAACCAAAATGAGGTTTGAATGTCACTCTGATCACATTTTTTTCTTGATTTTTATATCTTATCACCATAGCTCTAGCTCTGCGTATGACTGAGATATTAAATGTCAAAACTCACCTAATGTATAAAAAAAATATAAAACGATTATACCCTACACATGAAAGGACAATAGGTGAACCAGATGTTACTAATGAATAATGTGTCGATGCAACTGAATAAGTTTCATATCATTTTGTAATGTGTTATTTTTAATAAAGATGTTGTTTACTACTACTACGGGACGATATAAGTCAAGAAATCTTTATGTAATTTTTAGCTATATCACATAAAAAATATTTTTATCGATATCGTTTTATTTTTTATTTAATTAATTTTATTTAAGTTATTACATACAGCTGTATAATTGACCGTGACGTATATAGATGTTTTTCATCTGCAAAGTTAAGTTTGTCTTATACATACACTTACCGGAAAAAAAACACCCAAAATCGTCGAAACCTGATTTCCGTGATTGACGAACTTTTTAATGGAACCCTCGATGCGCGAGTAAGACGCGCACTTGTCAGTTTTTTTTATAATAAATTTATTTCAGAACACCAGTTTGTAAATATGGCACTGAAAATTATGCTGCGAGTGTCAATATTAGTTGTAATATCTCATCTATTAGTGTGGGTAACAGCGGATATATTTACCGCCATAACAGATATGGAGCCTTTATTGGAGACTTACAAGAGAATGATAGACGACTTGGAACATTATATCACAAAGGACGAGAGGAGGCTTTTTACTCTTAAGAAGTTTTTAAGCACTGGCAATACATATGTAAAATTGGCCCAACCAAAGAAACACTATACATTACACCCTACGAATATCAAACTATTTGTCTACTGCAATTTAGCCTACCGTTTGGCAAATAATGTTGGAATTTCTGCATTATAAAGAACATAGGGCTAAAGATGAGATAATATTTGTAGAGTTTTCGGACAATTGTATTACAAAAGGTGCGATGAGATACTATGCAAATATATTAAATGGGATGAGAGCACGAGTGCTGTACTACACTGACTGCAACCCGGGTTGTTTGAGTAGTTTATTTCGGTCATAGTACTTAATCACATTTCTTAGCTAAGCACACCAAGTTTGTTGGACACCAGCTTCACCTTGTCTTGTAAATGATCTTGGAACTGAACATCGCTAGAGATTTTAACACCAAGAATGCCAATGCACTTAGTAAGGGAAGTGCTCTGTAGTTGTTGGACCTAAAAAAATGGGATTTTTTAGCGGTGAACGTGCAGACTTGGATTTTCATATGGTTGAACTGGATCAAGTTTTCCCATCGCAGTCTGAGACGTTGGACAGTGTGGTCTAAATTTTAGACACAAGTTCTTCGCAGTTTTCCTTCACAACGGAACGTGGGATGTTGCATATCAATGTATGTGATCAATGGACAACATGTAATTGATATGCAGTAGAAACAACGTAGGAGGCAGAACAAAGCCACTAACATTAATGTCTATGCTATCAGAGCACCTACCGCTAACTACGGCTCTTATGCGTCTGAAAGTTAACAAGCTAGCTAACCATTTGCACGAACCATCGGGCAACCAATAACCCGATCGAACGCTTTCGCTATGTCTAGGCCAATGCTTTCCCCTGACTCTTAATGGCTTGTGAGATGGCTAATCTGGCTGTGAGACACATTTAAATGTCACCGGTCGAGTCACCATGGCAAAAGCCGTTTTGACGATCTTTGAGCAGATCGTGTTTTTCTAGGTATCTTATCACACACTTAATCACCTTGGAGTGGAGAAGGGTGATGGTGATTGGACTTTAATTCGATGAATCTGATCTATAGCACATTCGAAGTCTTCCATGAAAGCCTAATGAAGCGCGTGAGTACAGGACACAACTCAGTTGTGTTGGACACTGTTTAAGCAGCACTGCTGGTATACCATTTGGCTTACTCGACTTATGAAGATCTAAAGAAAGCAAAACCAACTTGGGCATGTCTTACCGCACCACGGTATAGTAGGTGGTACAGGCGCCGTCGTCGTTCATATTCGAGTTTAAGGTATAGAGACTGCCCAGAAGATCGGCTTTCTCTTTGGCACTATGGGCCAAGTTACCACCGGGCTTACGCAGTGGTGGTAACGACCACTGACAAAAGTTTCCTTCGACAGCTTTAGCAAGCGACCAGAGAGCACTTAATTTGCGTTTTAACTCAGAAATATTCGGAATCTTATTATTTGTAGCCGAGGACTGCTTGAGAGTTTTAGCTTCTGTGCAAAGACCGTTCAGACCATGATCGTATTTTGACCGGCAGCTACTCGCGAGTTAATAATAAAACATTCCATATCAGCGGCGATTGTCTCAGTGACAGTTACTACGTATCTTTTGAGCGAAAGGAGAACTGCCGCCACAGGCATCGAATTTACGCAATCTAGCCTATTCTGCTGGTATTCTGGAGTTGTGCCAAAAATCGCCACGCATCAATACAGGTTAATAGACATAATTTATCAATTTATCGATTTAGATTTATAGACTCTTAAACACATTTAATTTTTTTAGACACCTGGATCACTACAAAACAGAGCACAATAAAGCGATGGAGGACATTCCGAACTACCTCGGTAACCCGATCAACGCCTTTACGCTTATCAAGAGGCTCACCAATGACAAAGACTACTTACAACAAAGCATACAACTGGGCACAGGTCTGTGATTAATATCATAAATGCGGAAGTAACTCTGTGTGTTACCTTTTTACAGGTGAACGGTACGGTCGATCAAATTGTTATGGGCTACCTTACAGCAATCTCTTAAAGTAAAAAATATTCGCAAAAAATGCATGGGAACCTTAACAATCCATTTTGGTTTCACGTCCAATGGGAGGCTGAGTGCCACTGTTAAATTCACCCGCAACGCAATCAATCCCCCGAGAGCGACAACCCCCCGAGAGTGACAACCCAGGCCGAGGCTTCCCCCGCGGGGAGCCCTTGAGCGTTGGGCGCTATATGGGCTGAGGCTCCTTCAGTGTCTCGCACCAAAAAGCCCGGTGAAGCAGTAATGGCTGCAACAGCCAACTGCATAGTCAGTTCAGAAAAAAAAAAAATCGGTGTAGGTCGGTAGTACACCATTGGGTGTACTAGCGGGAATGACCCGTAGTTAATACATAAATAGAATTTTCAAACAAAACTTGATCTTCTGCTTAGTTATTTTTTCTTTTCTCATAAATTGTTTAGACTTCTGACGTATTATAATAATTTTTTATTTACCTTTACAGAATACGTAAAGAACATAAATGTGACTAATGAGGGCTTCAAATATCCGACTTACGAAGATTTGTTGGGCGCTGCGAAAGCTTTTGCCAGGCTTCAACGTACATATCGACTGAATGTGAAGGAGTTATCTGCTGGAATAATAAACGGCGTTGTTTATGGGTTAGATTCTACTTTTCTTTTTATTCACTGTTACTCTAGTAAAACAATGTAAACTGAATCCATAAAGTTACACGAGAGCTCTTACAAAGTTTACAATTACAATACATACAATTACATTGGAAATTACATTTAGTTATGAGTAATCTTATTAATTACATTTGATGTTGTGGCATACAAAGATGTAATAAGTGGTTTATTTAATGCAGACATCGCAGCAAAAATAAATTGAGCTGCAAGAGTTATCCCACTGATGTATTTGGTTCTTTTATACGTACATTCGACTCAAGTTTAGTAGTTTTCTAAGCTATAATAATATATTTAATATTAAGGCAAAATTATATGAATTTGGCTTTATTAGTGAAGTATTTCTCAATCTATTTACTTGACTGCGGCTAAGTCAAAAAGGGAGGTTTATGTGTTTGACATGTATTTATGTATCCGATCATATGTTTCCTTGTAACTAGTGATCCCCAATGCAAGATCAAGGCGTGATTTGCCTGTCTCGTCTTGAGTCTTGCACCCAGGACCATAGCTCATGCTCTTGTTCTTATTTTTGCACCCCGTCTTGATATTGGTCTTGCTGCAAGACACTTGCGAAACTGCAGATTAAATTTAAAAAAAACGGTTAGATCGCTGTAGTAAACGCATTAAGGCCTTTTATACTTGATAGTATGTATAAAACATAACGGGGAACCCCCCTCCTGGCCCTGACTCACCTTCGGTAACGGGAAACTCTTCTCCTGGCGCTGACTCACCTTCGCATGAAATTAGACCAAATCATATTGACAGCGTTATTTCAGCTGAGCTACCGGTTAAAGAAGAAGGTCTTGTCCTGTTCGAAACCTCTGTCACCAACTAACGAAAAAGTAGATAAGGTAAAACAACTTGATTTTTTCAAAGATTAAGGCCCCTCTTACAGACCACTAGCGCCGCCATTTGATATCCTTAATTTACTCTTCGTAGAAAACGAATTTCTAAAATCCAAATGTCGCAAATATAAATCTGGTCATAAGCTATTTTTTTTTATACCACTAAGGTGGCAAACAAGCTTACGGCCCGCCTGATGGTAAGCGGTCACCGTAGCCTATGGACGCTTGCAACACCAGGGGTATCACTTGCGCGTTGCCGACCCTTCAAAATTTTTAGAAGGTTTTATATAGTATCTAAATAATATCTGTGAGTTGTAGTTGGCATTTCTTATGCTTATTAGCTTATGACCAGCTTTATATTTGCGACATTTAGATTTTAGAAATTCGTTTTCTACGAAGGGAAAATTGAGGATATCTAATGGCGGCGCTAGTTAGCTGCTATATGCGCCTTAATGCGTCGACGCAATTATACTACAACTACAATAGAGTTCACAATACTCTATGTGATACCGGAGAAGATTTATTGATTCGCCGAATTCCTCTGTTACCATCGGATTTACCGTTCCAATTTGTACTTAACGTTGTATATAAAGACATTCTGTAGTATATTTAGTATCAGCATTGCACCCGTGCGCAACCGGGGCGGGTCGCTAGTTTGAAACAAATCCCAAAAATAGAGTGTCAGAGTTATTTTTTTTTCTAACTGCTTTAATAGCCAAATTATTATAATATTAGCAAATCCACTTAATTAAGTTTATACTCCAAAACATATATTTTTTTTCTCGAGGTAGACATGAGGTAGTCGTGGGTTAAACATGAGGTAGACATAAGGTGGACTTGCGATAAACAAGAGCTACACAATAGGTAGACACAATATATACATGAAGCAGACAATAGGTAGATCCGGGGTTAATATAAGGTAGACACGTAGTAGATGGTAGGCAGAGTTGAAGTAGGCACAGGGTAGACGTGAGGTAGTTATGAGAGAGACACGAGGTGGAGATGACGTAAACACGAGGTAAACATGATGTAAACACGGGGTAGGTAAAAGGTGAAAGTGGTTAAGATACAATGTGGATCTCAGATAGGCAGAGGTAGGTAGATGTAACATGAGGTAGACAAAAAGTAGGTATGACAAAGACAGTGGCGGGCTAAGCGGCACCATGAAACGAAGTGGAGTCACTAATATTATTTATCTCAAATCAAACTTCGCCACTGGCTGGGATTCATGCAAAGTTGCTTAGACTCTCAAGACACATCATAGTTCCTCCCCTAACTAAACTTAATGACCTTTTCACCCGACTGTAGTAAAGCCGAAAAAGAGGATTATGTGTTTGACCTGTTTGTATGTCCGACTGTATGTTCCGTTGTAACTATTAAACAGCTCAACCGATTTTAATAAATTATACGTGGAAAGATTCGTCCTAACCACTAGAGTGACACAGGCTGTATAAAAATTTTTGGAAATCAAAATGGCGAATTTTGGCCGCCAAATTGCGTGGCATGAAAAATCATTTGTTATTAAAACCTATATATCAAAATAAAGAATTTTGAAAGGTGTTTTTAAGCAATAATTGAAAAAAAATGACACTAAAAAGCTTACAGCTAAAAAAGATAAAAAATAATAATAAATAATTAAATAATAAAAATGTTCAAGGTTATCGACAACATGGATGACCTTAAAATATAAATACTAGGTCCTGTTTATAATTTTTTCTTGTTAGATATGAAAGTAATAAAACCATCTTGTTTTTATTTCATACTATACATTGCCAGCCTAAATTTAGTTATCGGCGAGAAACTCCTTAATTATACTAATGAAGGTGGTTGTAGCTACAGTTCGTTTAAGCTCGGTGATAGTTATTCCCGCCGGAACTTTTGCGAACTTTTGGAATAAAAAGTAGCCTTTGTCCCAGTCGTTGAAGGGTAACAAACATCTAAAGATCCAAACTTTCATATTTATAATTATTATTAGTAGGACTAGGATGGTTTGATATGTTAATTTGGTCTTGAAGTTAAAGTTGCTATTTGTAGTTAGAATTGTTTGTTTTATAAACTAGGTACATCCCCATAGTAATAAATATATAATTCAAATTTGTTTAATGCAATGACAAAAATGGGGTTAAGTCAAGATGATTTGTAAACAAGAATGCAAATATTTGCATTATTAATCAAATATAATTTAAATGTAAACTAATGAAAGCGTATAAGAAAAATGGTTGAGCGTAGAAGACATTTTCATTTTTTTACTGTGAATTTATTTTAATTTATTTTTCATATATATCTAATCTCTATCATATATTGTAATTTATTATTTTAACATAGGTTTTTGACGCATAACCCTGTAATTAGTATTTTTTTTCCTGATGTTATTAATTTGAATGTATATTTGTAATGCACGGACGGACGGACGAAGAATTTCGTACATCGACCTTTTAGGCTGTGTTCAGTGTTCGAAATTCGTTTTTTATTTAACAGCGTTCGTTTGGGGATGCAGAATCATTATTTCCGTTTTCTTTGTCATCTGTCATCCCTTCGTTTTGCATTGGTGTCAAAAATATCAAAATTTTAATATCATCTGTAACAAACTGGTGGTTTTTTGGTAATTTTTGTCAGTTTTGCTTAAACTTTAAACCCATGACTGGAGGTGCGGTTCTTGTGTTAATCTGTCAAACTGCCTATACATATTAACTGTTTATGGTAGTGTGCGTGTGTTTTATCGTAGTGTGTGTACGTCCAACGATCGTTTTGCAACTTTGCAACCAAAAATTTGAGTAACGTTTCAAAGCTACACGAATGATAGGTGTCGGTGAAAAAACTGGCGCTAAAGTGTGAAAATTATCTATCGTGGGAACTGAACATTATCTATCGTGGGAACTCTTTATCTCAAAAAAAAACGCGCCCATAGCAGTAATTTCTAATGACAACTGTCATCGCATCTGTGCGAACGCGACGGCAAATAATTATACGCGCGCAACAGAGACAAATATTGACCGGTCATTTAACGTAATTCTTCTTGCTTCGCGTCCGTGCATAGTAATTAAATATGGTACCTGGGGATCGAGGTTTGCTGGTTTTTTTAACAACGCCATCTATTGTCAAGTAGCTTTAGTGTAACTGTGTCGGTTATAATAATAGTATTACTACTAGGTGTCAGAAACAGTAATATTTCTCAGTTTATTATTGCCTGAAAACACGGATAAAACGACGTTTTCTAGAAATGAAACCTAGCTAGATTGATTTATCACCCCTGAAACTTCCTGCATACTAAAATTCATGAAATCGCTGGAGCCGTTTCCGAGATTCAGAATATATATCTATATAAATATATATACATTAATACAAGAATTGCTCGTTGAAAGGTATTAGATGTTGTACAAAGTAAAAGTACTTTATATTTTTTAAGAAGAATTGGATAAGAGCGAAAAAATAATAAAAATAAATCCCTGGTATTTTATTTATTTCCTCATAAATTTAAAGCTGGTACACTAGTTTACAAAAGAAACATGTCATAACAGTGATTTTTTGTTTTCAAAATGTCAGATTGTATAAAGTATATCCTGACCGTTTATTTTTACGTTTGTCGTGAATTAACTATATGAAATGTTTTCCCGGAACATAAACAATCAAGGAGTTCAATTTTGATTTTTTTTTTAATTTCAGTCTCGCAATAGGATTCAAAGTAATCTTACGTATTTTCAGAAAAGTGCAGAATCCTGTAGAAGGACGACAAGTTTCTTACCTGCAGATGAAAACAGATTTTTGAATATTGGCATGCTTATGATATAGAGGGCCAATGACTCCAGCCACTATGTACAAACAAACCGCTTGACCGATTTTGCTCAAACTCTTTTCAGTTCTAAGTCATGACGCTACGGGAGCAATTTGGTCCATTAGTTTTTGAGATATTGAGGGGCAAAAAAAAATTTTACATACATACACACACACACACACACAGACATCACTCTAAAGCTAATGGCAAACTACGGGTCTCAAAACGTAAAGAGAACGCAAATTTTGCGATTTCGATTTTCAGACCTATGACTTCCTCAAGAGCAGTCAATACATAAGTAATAACACAAAAGCATTATTCTTTAAAATGCTAAAAATAAATATATCTTACACGATATAAAGAAGAGATATAACACGCCTCCTTGCGGCACACCAGCGCGGTGCCTTTTGTTTGTTTGTGGGTGCTCGTAGCGGAGGCACTGTCGCGCCGTGACCGCAGTTTATTGCCGACAAAAAACTTACGAAACAAATTGATTGCTGACTATTGGAAGTTATAATGGATATTGAATATTGTAATGGAAGCTGCTTTGGACATTTTTTTTTATACTACTAAGTTGGCAAACAAGCCTACGGCATAATATTTCGTATATTAGAACTAGCCAAGTCAGACCTTAGGCTACAATATATTATCCTAAGTTATAAGAAGAAATGATATTTTATGTTGTTATAAATAAATTTCAGGACTGACCATTGAACTTGCCACCCATTTAGATTTCACTTCTTTTGTCGTTGAAGTCAACATCCAAGGCATATATCATAATATTGAACTTGGCTCTCATTTCACATTTATGTTTTTGATGGGATTTCATTACTTTTTGTACATAAATTACTGTGTGACAAATTTTTTTTTTTTGTGCTCTAACATTTAATGAAACGGCTATTTTTTATCAAAATAAACCTGCTGAACAGAAAAACTTAAATAGATTTTTTGTAACACGTATCATTTTAAAGTTATGATAAATTGATGTACTATAAATAAATAAAGACAGTATCAAAATTGTATATCATATTTTTTATTTAAATTATTAATTTTAGACAAAAAAAATGTTATATATATTGACAAGTGACAACTTTCTCAGTAGGAACTCTTCCTTGAGATTTAATAATATATTTTCCACAAACATAACAAAACTTGTCCGGATGATTTAAACACTTGCGGTGGTTACTTTTCTTCATGACTTTCGAAAAAAATGTTATGATTACCCAAATAAACTGTTAGAATTATCTTAAGACCACTAAAACTTTTAATTTATAGTCGTACAGACTTCAGTATTAAAAGAAATCTGCAATTAACAACGTTTGATCTTTTGTTTTTTACGAGGGTACACGTAAATAGTATTGACACTATAACTTAGAAACGTGACGTGTTAGACAACCATATCAATTGACAATGTTTTCAACAATGGAATAAGGAATTCAAATCACGTAATCTTATTTATGTTAGAAAAATCGTGTCACACAGTGAATTATTAGTAGGTACTTATTTATAACAAAATTTATACCAAATGATTTTTGTTAAAATACTGTATTTTCCTACGTTTATAACATACATACTCTACTATAGTGTCACGCTACCTATTTTTTTGTTGTATATTACTATACTCAAATAAAGAATATGCAATCGAATGGAACAGGCAGCTTCCTTCGGTAGGCATTGGAATAATTCGGTGTAAGGTAAGTGTGTTACCCACCCGTAATTCTGTTGTACGACTCATTGTACAAAATACGTTATAAAAAGATAATTATTTAAGGCGATTACGGAACAAATTACCTGTTATCTATTGAATTCTCAAGAAAAACAATTTTTTACCAATAAGTTCTTATTCTCAAATTCATTCAGAGTTAAGTATACATACCTACTTATAAATCTTATAACTAAGGTACCTGAGTGTTATAAGGCCTGTCGGCTAATAAGGCCTACCCCCTAAATTTTAACATAAGAAAAGTGCAAAAAATATCACAATATGGGAAACAATGATAATATGTTATTTAGTCTAAGAAACGAGAAAGAAAAATCAAAATATTATCATAGATCTTCGACAAAAAAATGATTTTGCACAGTGCGAGTAATAAAGCCTACGTGCAGCATCCAAATTTTTACATCACTCGAAAGATTATTGATTTGTATGGTAAAACACATTTGTAATTCAACTTTTTTAGCGCCAGTCTCTTTCACTTTAAATAAAAAAGCGTAATTCCAAGTGTCATCACAGGATCAAATAAACTTTAACTAAGTTATTCTGTTATTTATTGAAACATAGGCTTTATTACACACCTAGGGCCATATTACCCGCACTTGTCTTAATTTCTTTGAATTCATTTAGAAATTTAAAATAACAAGGTAATGAGAGAGGTAGGTCACTGCAAGTACTCGCTCGAATAAGCCATCCGAACAACTAAAGCAGGGCATAGCGAGTACTTGCTCGAATGAGCGGCCCGAACTGGGGAAGTACCTCCACCTTACAGAAAACCGCGGCCATAATAACACTAACATTGAGTAGTGTTGTGTTCCTGGCGGTGAGTAAGGTTGCCAGAGCTCTTTGAGGATTCGCTGCGCGGACAGCGGAGGACCGGCGGTGCTTGTTGCTGTCATGCTCGGCGTAGACGCGGCGTGCTGGTTCGGCGGTCAGGGAGACCTGATGAAACGGCTGACCGCTGGCCGCCCGCAGGTTGAACGGGATCCCGAACCCAGGGATCACTTAATCTCTGCCCTGGGAGGCTGATTCGCCAGCCTGTGTAAAGTATCTGAAGTGGTAGTCGTGCCGGAGAAGGAGACCGGAGTGGACCCGGCTACTACAACAAAGGGGGATCAGGGGCCCTTCCGCACGCCGTGCCAGCAACCGTATCATCTGTGGCGAGCTTCGGCAGTCTTAGAACCGCACCTTTTGTCCTCTATGCTGTCTGTGCAGTGAATCCTCATCCTTAGACTTAGTAACTTTTTTTTTATATATATAATGGCCAGAAGACAGAAAAAGAAAAGAGTTTGCACAGCGGCTACTCCATCCACATATAATGTGGATTTTTGCAACATAAGGGGTATTCACGCAAATCTTAACGCAGTCCACCACCATCTCGAAACTGCGCAGCCGACCATTCTTTTTCTAACGGAGACGCAGATATCCTGCCCGGCCGACACATCATACCTTCACTATCCCGGCTAGAAACTCGAACACAATTTTATGAGTCGTGCCGGTGTATGTATGTTCGTCCGGGAAGGTTATCTGCTGTCGCCGCCTTCATAGCCTTGAAGACAGGGACCTGTCGATATTGTGGGTGCGCGTAGATTACGGCGGCCACACTCGTATTTATGCGTGCCTATACAGGTCTCATAGCGGTGACACGGACGTAACTCGACTCTTCACGCACCTGAGTTTGACGACTGACAAAGTTCTAGAGCAATATCCCACAGCAGAACTAGTTATTTTGGGAGACTTTAACGCCCACCATCGCGAGTGGCTCAGTTCTCGAACCAATAACTATGCTGGGATATCTGCTCATGAATTTGCTCTGACCTATGGATTCTCTCAGCTGGTACTTTCTCCAACGAGAATACCAGATATAGAGGAACATACGAGCTCCTTACTGGACCTTCTGCTGACTACTCGTCCGGACGGGTACTCCGTCTCAGTGGATGCGCCTCTTGGCTCCTCGGACCACTGTCTCGTTCGGACTCAAGTGTCATACACACAACCTGATCCTTCTGGGCCAACTAATTGGCGTCGTGTGTGGCACTATAAGTCGGCAGACTGGGATGGATTGCGAGAATTTTACGCATCGTACCCGTGGAGGCAGATCTGCTTTAACTCAGAAGATCCTGACGTCTGCGCAGCCGCAGTCACTGAGACAATCCTTGCTGGTATGGAATGCTATATTCCTAACCCGCGAGTAGCTGCCGGCGTCAAAAAACGACCGTGGTTTAATAGGTCTTGCAGAAAAGCTAAAATTCTTAAGCAAAATGCATATGAGGCTTGGACCACGGCTCGTTTTAATAAGGATCCGAATATTTCTGAGTTAAAACGCAAATTAAATGCTGCCTCGAGGTTCAGTAAGAAAGCAACTGCCAGAGCAAAATTCCAATTCAACGGCAAAATAGGTGGGCGACTTGCGAGCTATCCTTCTGGGAGTCGTGCTTTCTGGTCGCTTGCCAAAGCTGCCGAAGGGAACTTCTGCCAGTCGTCGTTACCACCACTGCGAAAGACCGATGGTGACTTGGCCCATAGTGCTAAAGAGAAAGCCGATCTACTGGGCAGTCTCTTTGCCTCGAACTCGAATATGAACGATGAAGGCGCTGTACCACCTACTATTTCGTGGTGCGGTAAGACCATGCCGGAAATCTCCATAACGCAGCGGGAGGTCAGGCGGGCGTTGCTTTCTCTAGACGTTCATAAGTCGAGTGGGCCAGACGGTATACCAGCAGTGGTGCTTAAGCAGTGTGCTCCTGAGTTATGTCCTGTACTCACGCGCCTCTTCGTGCTTTCCTACCACACTAGGCAATTTCCGTCTTCATAGAAGACTGCGAATGTGCACCCGGTGCCCAAAAAGGGCGATAGATCAGATCCATCGAATTACAGGCCTATCGCTATTACCTCTCTCCTCTCTAAGGTGATGGAGCGTGTGATCAACACACAGCTTCTAAGATACCTAGAAGTACACGATCTGGTCAGTGACCGTCAATATGGCTTTCGCCACGGTCGCTCGACTGGTGACCTTCTAGTGTATCTCACACACCGATGGGCACTAGCCATTGAGAGTCAGGGGGAGGCATTGGCATGTAGCCTGGACATAGCGAAGGCGTTCGATCGGGTCTGGCACCGCGGTCTTCTATCGAAGTTGCCATCTTACGGAGTGCCCGAGGGTTTGTGCAAATGGGTGGCTAGCTTTTTGTCCGGCAGACGCATACGAACCGTAGTTGACGGTAGTTGCTCTGATAGCATGGACATTAATGCTGGTGTCCCGCAAGGCTCTGTGCTGTCTCCTACGCTGTTTCTACTGCATATCAATGACATGTTGGACATCAACAACATACATTGCTATGCAGATGACAGTACTGGAGACGCTTTTTACACGGGTCGTGCAAACATCCCTCGTTCCGATGTGGAGGAAAACCGCAAAGAACTTGTGTCTCAAATCGAGACCACACTGTCCCAGGTCTCTGACTGGGGACGGGTAAACTTGGTCCGATTCAACCCTACAAAGACACAAGTGTGCGCATTCACCGCTAAGAAAACTCCATTCATTGTGGTCCCACAATTCCAGAATACGCCCCTCTCCATCTCCAAGAGCATTGGGATCCTTGGTGTCGACATCTCCAGCGATGTTCAGTTCCGAGATCATTTACGAGATAAGGTGAAGCTGGCGTCCAAAAAACTTGGTGTACTCAACAGAGCGAAGCAGTACTTCACGTCGGGGCAAAGGTTGTTACTTTACAAGTCGCAGGTTCGGCCCCATATGGAGTACTGCTGCCATCTCTGGGCAGGTGCACCCGGATACCAGCTTGGCCCTTTTGACTCGGTTCAACGACGGGCTGTGAGAATTGTCGACGATTCCAAACTCACTTGCGGTATCGAGCCCTTAAGTCTGAGGAGAGACTTTGCCTCACTGTGTGTGTTCTACCGCTTGTACAATGGGTTGTGTTCTGAGGAATTGTTCGAAATGATGCCCACGGCTACTTTCTACCATCGCACCGCTCGCCATCGGCAGGGAATTCATTCTCACACTTTAGAACCTAAATGGTCGCGTACAGTGCGGTTTCAGAAAAACTTCCTCCCGCGAACGCTTAAGTTGTGGAATGAGCTCCCTGCCAAGGTTTTCTGCAAGGACTACAGTATGGAGTTCTTCAAGAAAGAAGTTATTAGATTTCTGAAGGGTCGGCAACGCGCAAGTGATACCCCTGGTGTTGCAAGCGTCTATAGGCTACGGTGACCGCTTACCATCAGGAGGGCCGTAAGCTTGTTTGCCACCTATTTTTCTACCGAGAAACTGCAGTTCCATTATAACAATACAAAAAAAGATTACGGAGTTCGGAAAGACTAAATAATTGATTAAATAAATAAATTTGAAATTAGATAGGCCTTATTACCCGCAGGCACCTTATACTAAAATTATTATTAATTTTTTATTTAAACTTTTGCCTATACCAAACGTACTTACTAAAAGAATTGAAATTATAATATAACCACAAATATGCATACCGCATGTTTTAGGGAAAAAAAAAAAATAAATAAAATAAATAAATCACAACCTTATAGGTCAGATATCGAGAGGCAACCGGACAGCAAGACGGCGCGGCGCTCGCTTATGAGCGTGGCTGCCACTCGCTCGGACACGTTCGCGTCAAGGTTCGCGCTCCCATCCCGCTGCTCAAACGTCGCACCGCGCGCCGTGTACCGAAATGCCTATTATAAAAGTAATGATCTCACACTATTGATGTGCGCTAAATATTGAAATAATAATTAATACAAAATCCCAGTTAATAACGTAATAAATACGAAAGTCGACTATACTCTTAGTTAAAAGTACTAAAACGGAAATATTTGGATTAAAAAAAAATTAAGGGTGGTATTCAACTCGTTATATATTTACGTGAAAACCTTAAAATCCACATAAAGACCGGCTGTCATAAGTTATGATTGCTGATTAAGTGAAGTGTTCCTAATAGAAACAAACCTTCAAGCGGTCGCACAGCGTCGAATCGACCGCGGTAACCCTATTTTCGGTTATAAATTCGAATATTATTATCACTCATGTTTGCCAATATTAGTAGCCTCCCATAGGTTCATTTGAACTCAAAACAATAGATTCTTCCTTTCTGTGCGCATTGCTTAATGTAAATTATACCTTTCGATTTGCATGCTGTGTAGGTTTTGCAAAGTAAACGCGCGCCTGAAGTCGTTGAAGATTCGCTTCGTAAAAGTGCTTTAATATAATTTTTTTGTAGGTTTTCTGCCAAATATTTTTTTTATTCTATCTAAAGGGAATGTGTTTAAGTTCATTTTTATTCAAATAATTAAATTATCAAATAAAAAACCTTGACGGTCATTAAGGTTACGCGCGACCGCTGCCGTTACAAATGACCGCGCGCCCGCTTAAAGGTTATGTGAAAAATTATTATAAAATGATAAAAAATTACCCGTTTCTGATTTATTACTTTGTATTCACTTAATTACCTATCTGCATGCCAAATTTGAACTTGATGACTTACCAGGGCATCTGGAACTGGGTTACTGAGTTTTGATCTGTAGGTCAGTCAGTGATAAAAATGACGATTTTTGAACGTTAATATCTAAATAACCGTTTGAGCTGTGCTTATGAAATTTGGAGCACATATGTATCTCGCAAGTTTCAATATATGAGCCAAATTTGACACGTTTATTGAAATATTTTTTGAGTTATGAGGGGGTTAAAAGTGTCTCCAAATGGTTCGTGTAATATTTATTACACACGGTGCTGCTCGCCAGTTCTATTACTTCAACTTGGCTTGACCCGCTACCGCGTGTCTAGATCTGAATAATAACGACATACGGATGGACGGACGAGCGGACATGACGAAATTATAATAGTTAAGTTTCTGTTCGTTAAGGAACCCTAAAAAGATAGTTAGGCACATAACATAAGCAGGTACTATAAACGAAGAACTTCAACTGGGTCGTTATCAATACATGCTTACAAGGACTGCTCGCGAAAATTTAAATTTGTGAATAATTTGCATTTAAATTTTAGAATTTAACCTGACACTACAGACATTTACAAAAATAAGTACTTAGAATACAGCGGCACGCCCCGCGGTTACATTCTTTGTGGTCTACTCGACTTATTGTTCTGAAGACCCTACACCAAGGCATATATAACTGGCCTACGTCTGAACTGCTGTTGAAGGTATATTGTCGAACTCATCTTTAGATTTTTTTTTTATTATATATAATCTACTAGCTTTTGCCACGGCTCTGCCTGCACAAAATTTACTTATCGCCGTCGTGATATCGAGATAAAAAGCCCAAATTCCTTCTCCAACTTCGTTTTTTTTTCTGAGCATAAGATCATTTGGTTTTGCCGATCTCTAGCGAAGAAATAATGCACCAAACTACGGTTTCATGTAAGGAAAAAATCTATCCCTTTAGTATATCTTAAACGGGTTGAAACCTATCCTTTTTCCTTCTTCGTCCCTCCAGGTATCTCTCTACTTAACAAAAAGTTCCTCCGTTACTCTGTACGTGACCGTGTCCCACAGTGTTAGCCGAAATAAAATCTATTCCCATGGGAACTTTCGATAGTAATGAAAGTATCTAATGAGCTTCTCGGTCCTTACAGCGATCCTTTTGCTAAAAATTAAGTATATAATGATCCGTTATGATATAAAGGAATAACGAACTAGCAGACTTTCCCTTCTACTTACCTATAGGTTAGAGATTTATCTAAACGTGGCATAGGTTCTGTGCCACCTCATTACTAACATTATATTCATTTTTAATTTGTATAATAACTGAGATTCATTAAATCATACTGTTGGGAGATAACGGGCACCTGTGGGTGGGCACCGCCAGAAATATTTTCAGGATTAGGGGGGTGCATCTTCTTCTTTATATGGGCTGTTAGGATATTATGTGCCTGAACTGAAACGGGTGATAGTATCAACATTATAGATTAAGTTAGTGAATAACGTCGCTAAAATGATACCGTTAAGTAGTATATTGGTTGCGTTAATTTACCTCGTTAAGCCTCGTAGTATAAGGTAATTGTGTAGATAAATCAATGAACAATGTCAAACTGACTCTGACACCGCCTCTACCCCCACGTATGACGTCGCGCTGTCACCGAGTAGGCTATTGTCTAACTCCAATAGTAATGGTTTTAAAGTACATTATGTATCGGTAATGGATTTGAAAACGATTCCTATTCAAAATAGCTATGTGGATTCTATTTGTGAAATTGAAAAAAGAAACAATATCACTTCGTTGTATCATTTTGTAGTGCGGTCCTAATTATTGTCCGTATACTTGAGTATCTGTGCTATTTGTCGCGTTAGTGTAGTGATTCATTCAAAAATGAGTGAAAAGCATTATGTCACAGTATAAGAACTATATTAGTATCATGCCACAGTATAAATTTAGCAAGTAGGTATTTAATTAATTATTTAATAAAAAAAAATTGTTGATCAGGACAAAAAAATATCATTATTTTCGTAATCAATAAAAATCAAATTCTTAATACTCTCGTTCTTCTGTTCAGGCACATCATATCCTAACACCTTATATGATTAATTATTATTTTGCTGTAATTTTACTAAGTAACGCCAAAAACAAACTGATTTCCATCGATGTAATGTAATGTACCCTCTTGCATCCTCCTGACGGTGTCCATGTGCGACCTGTAAATGTCCAATTAAAAAAAAAACTTAAATATTGTAGATATACACCTGTGAAATTTGTGGATAACCATCATAGAACAATGCAGCTTCCGCGAAATCAGTGTATGATCATCATAGAGCAACGTGGCTCTAATGCAATTGGTGTACAATCATCATTGATCAACGCGGCTCCCATGAAATTGTATGATCATTAAAGAGCAACGCAACCCTCTTGATCATGCACCATATTCGGACATTCACAGAAACGTATACACTCCATAGTATTACTTTTTATACTCTTCTTTATTTAGTGCCTGAATTTTTATTTCAGAACACCTGTTTATAAATATGGCACCAAAAATAATGCTGCGAGTGTCAACATTGGTTGTAATATTTCACCTTTTAGTGTGGGTAACAGCGGATATATTTACCGCCATAACACAGATGGAGCCTTTGTTAGAGACTCACAAGAGGTTGATAGACGACTTGGAACATTATATCAGAAAGGAGGCGAGGAGGCTTTTTACTCTTAAGAAGTAAGTTTTTAAGCACTGGAAATTCGTTGACAGTTGTGCATCGCCAATGAAGACCATTACATATGTAAAATTAGCCCAACCGAAGAAACACTGTGCATTACACCTTACGAATATCAAACTATTTGTCAACTGCAATTTAGCCTACCGTTCGGTAAATAATGTCGGAATTTCTGTATTGAAAAGAACATAGGGCTTACGATGTGATAATATTTGTAGGGCTTTCGTGAAAAAGAATGCCAATGCTCTTGGTAAGGGGAGTGTTCTGTAGTTGTAGGACCTCAATAAATGGGATTTTTTTAGCTGTAAACGTGCAGACTTGGTTTTTCATAGGGCTGAATTGGATCAAGTTTTCCCAGTCTCACTGGGGACAGGTAAACTTGTTCCGATTCAACCCTACAAAGACACAAGTCTGCACGTTCACCGCTAAGAAAACCCCATTCACTGTAGTCCCACAATTCCAGAACATTCCCCTCTCCATCTCCAAGAGCACTGGGATCCTTGGTGTTGACATGTCCACCTATGTTCAGTTCCGAGATCATTTGCAAGACAAGATGAAGCTGGTATCTTTTGGAACTAGGTGTCCTCAACAAAGCGAGGCAGTACTTCACGTCGGGGCAGAGGTTGCTGATTTACAAGTCGTAAGTTCGGCCCCATATGAAGTAATTCTGCCATCTCTGGGCGGGTGCACCCGGTTACCAGCTTGGCCGTTTTGACTCGGTTCAACGATGGGCTGTGAAAATTGTCGACGATCCCAAACTCATTTGCCGTATCGAACCCTTGAGTCTGAGGAGAGGCTTTGCCTCCCTGTATGTGTTATACCACTTGTACAATGGGATGTGTTCTGAGGAATTGTTCGAGATGATGTCCACGGTTACTTTCTACCATAGTACCGCTCGCCATCGGCAGGGAATTCATTCTCACACTCTAGAACCGAAATGGTCGCGTACAGTGCGGTTTCAAAAAAACTTCCTACCACGAACGCTTGTGTTGTGGAATGAGCTCCCAGCCAAATTTTGCTCTGAGGACTACAGTATAGAGTTCTTCAAGAAAGAAGTTATTGGATTTTTGAAGGGTCGGCAACGCGCGAGTGATGCCCCTGGTGTAACAAGCCTTCATATGCCACGCTGAGCACTTATCATCAGGCGAACCGTGAGCTTGTTTGTCACCTTAGTGGTATAAAAAAAAATGTGACCGTGATTAATGGACAACATGTAATTGATATGCAGTAGAAACAGCGTAGGAGGCAGCACGAAGCCACTAACATTAATGTCTTTGCTATCATAGCCTGTTAACAACCTGTGTCTGACAGTTAACAAGCTAGCCACCCCCCTGGGCAGTCAATAAGATGGCAAGTTCGATGGAAGACGCGGGTGCCAGACCCGATCGAACGCATTCGCTATGTCTAGGCCAATGCCTCCCTCTGACTCTCAATGGCTGGTACCCATCGGTGTGTGAGATTCATTTAAATGTCAGCAGTTGAGTAACCGTAGCAAAAGCCGTATTGACTAACGGATAACTGAGCAGATCGTGTTTTTCTAGGTATTTTAGAATATGTAAGTTGATCACACACTCAATCACCTTGGAGTAGAGATGGGTGATGGTGATTGGCCTGTTATTCGATGAATCTGATCTATCGCTCATTCTGGGCACCGGGTGCACATTCGAAGCCTTCCATTAAAACCCGAAAAAGCGCGTGAGTACAGGAAACAACACAGGAGCACACTGTTAAGGCACCACTGCTGGTCTTCCAACTGGCTTACTCGACTTATGAACATCTACATAAAGCAAAACCCGCTTGGGCATGTCTTACCGCACCACGTTATAGTAGGCGTTACAGCGCCTTCATCGTTCATATTCGAGTTTGAGGCATAGAGACTGCCCAGTAGATCGGCGTTCTCTTTGTCACTATGGGCCGATTCGAGTCATCACCAGTCCTTCGCAGTGGTGGTAACGACCACTGGCAAATGTTTCCTTCTACAGCTTTAGCAAGCGACCCCAGAGGCATAGCTCGCAAGTCACCCATCTATTGTGCCGATGAATTGGAATTTATCTCTGGCAGATGCTTTTTTATGAACCTCGAGGGAGCATTTAATTTGTGTTTTAACTCAGAAATATTTGGGACCTTATTATTTTGAACCGAGGACTGCTTGAGATCATGGTCAAACCATGGTCGGTGTTTGACCGGCAGCTACTCTCGGGTTAAGACTAAAACATTCCATATCAGCGGGGATTGTCTCAGTGACTGCTGCTGCGTAAACGTCGGGATCTTCTGAGCTAATGGAGAACTGCTTCACGGGCTTCTAATTCACGCAATCTATCCCATTCTGCTGGTGATTTGGAGGTGTGCCAAAAATCGCCACGTTTGGTTAATAATATTAATAAACATAATTAACATAAACATAATTATATATATTAATAGGTTAATAAACATAATTTATCGATCTAGATATAAAGTTTCTCAAACACATTTAATTTTTATAGACACCTGGATCACTACAAAACAGAGCACAATAAAGCGATGGAGGACATTCCGAACTACCTCGGAAACCCGATCAACGCCTTTACGCTTATCAAGAGGCTCACCAGTGACAAAGACTACTTACAACAAAGCATACAACTGGGCACAGGTCTGTGATTAATATTATAAATGCGAAAGTAACGTTTTTACAGGTAAACGGTACGGTCGATCAGATCGTAATAAAATTTGATAAAATCGATTAAAGTAAAAAATCTTCGCAAACAATGCATGTGAACTTTACCAATCCATTTTGGTTTTGCGTACAATGGGAGGCTGAGTACCCAGTAATAGAATTTTGAAATGACTGACACTGTTAAATTCACCTGGTACGCAATCGGTGGAGGTCGGTAGTAATTACATAAATAGAGTTTTCAAAAAAAAACTAATCCATCGCTAAGTAATTTTTCTTTTCTCATAAATTATTAAGACTTCTGTCGTATTATAATAAATATTTATTTATCTTTCCAGAATACGTCAAGAACATAAATATGACTCACGAGGGCCTAAAATATCCGACTCACGAAGACTTATTGGGCGCTGCGAAAGCTTTTGCCAGGCTTCAACGTACATACCGACTGAAGGTGAAGGAGTTATCCGCTGGTATAATAAACGGCGTTGTCTATGGGTTAGATTCTATTTTGCTTTTAATTCACTGTTACTTTAGTAACACAATGTAAACGAAATCCATAAAGTAACATGAGAGCTCTTACAAAGTTTACAAGCAAATAGCTGCAAGACACGACTGCAACATAAAAAAACAGTTTTGGAGGCTGACTCTCGACGGCAATCCTAAATTATCTCGTTTAATTACTTACATTGCAATTACATTTAGTTATGAGTAATGTTGTTAATTACATTTGATTTTGTGGCATTTAAAAATGTTATAAGTGGTTTTGGATATTAAAAAAAATTGAAAACCCTAAGAAAAATTGGGTGCACTTACAGTTTCGGCATCAGTTGTTTTTGGATAAAGTTTTGTGTAAAATTGTATGTAGTGTGTTTGTGTATATGACTGTATTATGTTTCTCTGATTCACTCACAAAAAATAACTCAATTTCGTATTTTTAAATAGTAGCTCGAAAAATGTACGACACCCGTTCCTTCTAAAGGATTCTGAGCGACTGAGGCGCACGCACGCACAGAGTAAGCAAAGAATAAATGCTCAACTTGCAACCGATCCGAACGGGCCAGATGCTTCATTCTTTCCCGAACAGGATTATTTAATTTCAAAATCACAGCAAAATTTAAATTGAGCTTCGAGAGTTATCCCACTGATGGATTTGGTTCTTCCACATTCGACAGTTTAGGAGGCTATAATGATATATTCCATATAAAAGCAAAAATATATGAATTTATTTCTCAATCTATTTACCCGACTACGGCTAAGTTGAAAAGGGAGGTTTATGTGTTTGACCTGTATGTATGTAACCGATCATATGTTTCCTTGTAACTAGTGTTGCCCAATGCAAAATCAAGATGAGATTTGCTTGTCTCGTCTTGAGTTTTGCACCCAGGACCATAGCTTTTGCTCTTGGTCTTATTCTTGCACCCCGTCTTGTTATTGGTCTTGCTACAAGACTCTTGCGAAACTACAGAATAAATAAAAAAAACGGTTACATTGCAGTAGTAAACGCATTAAGTTTTGGTACCGTAGAATGAAAACTTACAAACCGATTATGTCCAAAGCAATTTCCATTGCTAGTATTTATAAATTCCTATTATTGTATTTTTTTCCGATTTTTAGATAAAGCAGTTCAAAAGTTAAAGGGACACAATTTTTCCTTACCTTTTTTTAACTATAGAAGCGCAAAATAATGATTTTAAAGAAAAAGTTTCTTAAGAACCTTAAATGCAATTTTGAAGTCCTATCCAATGTAATGTGACCCTAATAAAATCAATTTTCATAATATGTATAATCGCTGTTTACAAAAAACACCTATCTGTAAATTTTTAATTGAATTGATGTAAAGAACGGTATTTTTCTGTACATTTTTAATCAATACTAAACTTGAAATTATAAAAAACAAGTTTTAGAATCCTTACAGGAACGCTCTTTTACATAATGCCCCACATATACGTTACATTAAACTTTTGATTGGTACTAAAGTGAACTCCCATATTTTTTTTAAGGGTTTGGCATACCCTAGCAATAAGCGTGCCATTTCGACAAGTGTACAAAGACATATTACACTATTGAAGCATACAAAGACACACAGGTTCACATACGACATATAGGCGCTAGCAGGTGCCGCACGGTGAAAATCTCGTTTTTCCCGGTTTTTTGTCGGTAAAGAATTCAAATATTTAATTAGAACCATGAAATTAGCAAATTCATTTGGTCATATTAATATACATTTTATAAAATAAGGATCAAGAGAATATCGCTCTTAGTTTTCCTTACAATTTAAAATAAATCCCAAAAATAGAGTGTCAGAGTTAATTTTTTTTCTTACTGTATTAATACCTAAATTTTATCAATATATTAATTAGCAAATATATTTTTTCACACCAAAAAATGTACTCAGGACTGTAACAAAATTAATCAAATTCTAGCAAACTTAACTCGTTTGGGTATGCCATCACCTTAGTTATTGACGAGTGATACATTTTAAATATATTTCAGTTTCAGTCTATCACCATATTTATGTTCAACTAAGCGAACTTTGCTAGTCCCGGCTACCACAGCAAACATTTCGCTTGGCCAATTGTATACTTTAATTACACTTTAGGTAGACATGAGGTGGATATGAGGTAGACACGTGGTAGATGTTAGGTAGAGATGAGGTAGGTACTATGTAGACTTGAGGTAGTTATGAGAGAGACACAAGATAGAGATGACGTAACAAGAGGTAAACATGGTGTAAACACGAGGTAGATAAAAGGTGGAAATTAGTTACACGTGAGGTAGGTAGATACGATGTGGATTTTAGACAGGCAGAGCTTGATGTAAAGTAAACGCGAGGTAGACAAAAAGTAGACATGACAAAGACAGTGGCCGGCTAAGCGGCATCATAAACGAGGCCCCTGATGATTTACTTTATATAAATCATTTTTTAGTTGCGATTAAATAGGAAAAATAACAATATGAATATTATAAATATGTATTTTTCAAATAATGGTATATACTTTAGCAGTTCGCAGATGCGGTAATTACATCAAATAGTTCAAAACCTTAAAGTTACAATTCTAAAATACCATAGTTATGTAATTCAAATATTCTTATAACAAATGAAGCAGAAGTGGAGTCCCGACTGCAGCAAAAGGAGGGTTATGTGTTTGACCTGTATGTATGTCCGACTCTATGTTCCCCCATAACTACTAAGCGGCTTAACCGATTTTAATAAATTATACGTGGTTAGATTTGTCGTTACCACTAGAGTGTCATAGGATTTATTATAATTATTGGAAATCAAAATGGCGGATGTTTGGCGCCAAATTGCGTGGCATGAAAAATCTTTTTTTCTGTAGGCAGGGTATCAAAATAAAGAATTTTAAAAGGTGATTTCAATCAAAAATTTTAAAAAAAAAACACTAAAAAGCTGTAAATAAAAAAATAAATAAAAAAATAATAATAATAAACAAACCGTAGCGTTTGTCCCGAGAAGGGACTCAAACTATCTCTATGCCAAATTTTATCTTAATCGGTATATACTGCGGTTCTTTAGCATTTATAATATTAGTATGGATATATATGGATTTTCAGAATTGAATATGTTAGTTAGGTATAGGCTCAAGAACAAGATCACTTTTGTGGTCACTTCTCTACTTAGATAGACTATTAACTCTTATATGTTTTAGTTCACCAATGTCAGCTGGCGACTGCTTTGAGCTGGGCCGAGGGCTTTTCAAACAGGAGATGTACGTACAATGTGTCTTCTGGATGAAAGCGGCATTAGACAAGTTTCGAGATGAGAGCGGGATGATGTATTCTTTTAAAGAAGCTGACATCTTGGAGTACATAAGCTTCTCCTACTATTTAATGGGTTCGTGTATATCTCACTTTTTTATACTACCGCGAGATATTTTATTTGAAAGAACTTATAAATTCTCGTACATTTTCAATTAGGGACTATACATTACTGGGATTTATAAAACATATTTATGAAACCTGACAAAACTATCGGTCTACATTTTTTTTTCAGGTAACGTGGAATACGCTTTGAAATGGACCAAAAAGTTGTTAGAAATAGAACCTAGCCATTTGCGAGCGCGTGGTAATGTGCTACATTATGAGGAAATCTTCCAAAATGAGATGTTGAAAAGCCGAAAAGAGGTTATATAACCTATTATTATTACATTTGGAAGGCAAACAACTTTACGTTTTTTTTGTAAATACATACATATTATACATAGAAAACACCCAGACTCTAGACAAACACAAATGTTCATCACATAAATGTTTGTCCTGTGCCAGAATTGAACCCATGTTCAGCAGGCAAGTCATTAACCACTGAGCCACGGAGCTGCCATTCTCTTTTGCCTTTCTATCAACCTCCGCCATTTTGTTTATTTATCTTTGTTAAAATAAGTCACAAAGAGACAAGATACCACAGGTTCGTTTCGTCTCTTTCACACTTTTGTAACCTTTTTTTGTACAACTGGCTAGGATATGCGTTGTCCAGTTCTCTATGTCTATGGATAAAGCTGGGATCTAAATAAACAAACATGACCAATTGAACATACACGCAGTCCTAAGGTGATACTAATGATACAAATAATAATAATATGTACCTATAGTCGAGGCTAAATAATATTATGTTAGGGAAAATTTCAGTTACAAGACCCCGTTCATTCGTGTAGAAAAATATATATAACTCGGGAAAAATAATTAAAACGGCTGAATTTAATCGTAAGGGGGAGCGCCGGGGGTGAAAAGGGATGATAAGTGTTTTTTTGGCGATTTGTGGCTAAAGTATTGCTTTTAGAGAAAAAAGTCAAATAGTGAAGTTGTAGATACTTAAAAAATCTATAATTTTTTGTGTTTTGGTGTAAATTGAAGAATATTTCTATTGCATTATGTTTGTAATCTTGATTAGTGTTCTAAAAAATTTCATCATTTTCACATTTTACTCGTTAAATTTGAGGTTTTTAGAGGAAACTATTTTTTTCCAAAAGTAATTTTATTTAGCCTGGACTACTATGTCCAAGTAGATAGGTACTAACCAAATCAAAAAAAGAGAATTGCAAAAATTTTACCTCTTTCAAAACCCTACTAAAAAGTAACAAAACCTTACGCACGCACATAGAACATTGAGCTAAGCATTGGCATTCAATTTCAAGGAGAAGTTTATTTTTACTTTTTAGAAGAGTTGTAAAGTTTCAACCTAATCATAAATAAAAAGAATTCATTAAATATTTTTACTGTTAAGGAAACTAAAGAAGCCAATCTGCAGAAAATGTCCGCTGCAGATTCGATGCGTGCTTCAAACGAACGAATTAACGCAGCTCATTGTCGCGGCGAAATGGATGTGCCGATTAAAATATCTGTAAGGTAAGATTACTACACCATTAAGCAAACCTTAACTATTACATCATTGTGCCAAACGTTCTCCAAATGGCACAGGTGTTACAAGCGTCTATGGGCTGCGGTGCCCGCTTACCATCAGGTGGACTGTAAGCTTGTCTGCCACCTTAGAGATATAAAAAAAGATGCTTATACTGTTAAATTAAAAAACTGTAGCTTCAACCGTTTGGCTCTAAAACCTTTGTGACATGTCGGACAGACAGACACGTGAGTGACAGTGATAGGGCTCCGTTTGGACCCTTCGGATCCCTAAACACGAGGAATTTTCACATTGATTGAGGAAGATAGGTGCGACCCGCGCCTTAGCACATAATAATTTTATTTTACTCTACCTACTTAGTTTTTCAACAGTAGGTAGGTTTATAGTAGCAGTGTAAGTATATAGTAGCATTGTAAGTAAAAATTATCAGGTTAAGTATACAGTAGCAGAGTAGGTAAGTATAAAGTAGCAGTGTGAATATAGGGTGAATTTTTCAAGTGGGCGTGCATGGCCAAATCCGAAACTATGAGGAATAGCGAAAAGTACTCAAAGGAGTCTCAGGCCCGAATTTGACGAATCAATAATCCTAACCAGGAATCGAACCCGTTGATTTTGAAAAAAAAAACATAGACTAGATTAATACACCATTCGATAGTCATGCTGATAAGGAACAAATTCTGGGAAGTAATAATATACGGGAAACTTAAGGAAAGTGTGGGATTTTAATAAACTGCATATTTAACTCATATTTTAAGTAATGGCTTTAATAATCATAACATTACCTGTACCTTTTTCGGAATGATGCTCTATATTTTTTTCAACATACATTGGCAGCGCAGTCATCTACACAACATTATGTTCTTAGTTTTTATTATCTATTCAGATAAATGATAAGTAGTTATCATTAAGTTGTTTTTTTGTGACTTTGGTCGATAAAGAATTTTAGAACTTACCTTTAGCTAAATATTTCACATCACACAACTCTAGATTTGGCTTCTTTAAACTGGTAGCTGATAGGTTTTTTAGTTGCTTGATATGATCCCGTATCTTCTTTTCAGACTGAAGTGCTGGTACTTGACGGAAAATCACCCGTTTCTGCGACTGGCGCCACTGAAGGTGGAACAGATTTACATTGAACCTGATGTGTTCATCTTCCACAAGGTGATCAGCGATGATGAGATTGAGTATATCAAAGAGAACGCCAAGCCAAAGGTAAGATGTGCACTTTTAGTATATCAGCACAAATCGAAATTTTAGGTTTTAGGTAAGTATGACTTCTGTTCTATAACCTTCTTTTCACAAAAAGTAAAAAATTTAATTTAAAACAAGTCGACAGATCTTCGTACTAAAATATGAAATTAAATTTTCAAATTTTTATCAAGTTAGGTTGCCAGAGCTCCTAAGGATTCGCTGCGAGAACAGTGGAGGTATATAGAGTGAATAAAGAGAGGTAGGGCACAGCAAGTACTAGCTCGAACAAGCCGCCCGAACAATTAAAGCGGCGCATAGCGAATACTTGCTCGAATGAGCAGCCTGAACTGGGGAAGTACCTCCACCTTACAGAAAACCGCGGCCATAATAACACTTACATTGAGTAATGTTGTGTTCCTGGCGGTGAGTAAGGTTGCCAGAGCTCCTGAGGACTCACTGCGACGGCTCCATCCACATTTAATGTGGACTTCTGTAACATTAGGGTTATTCACGCATATCTTTACGCAGCCCACCACCATTTGAAAACTATTCTTTTCCTAACGGAGACGCAGATATCCTGCCCGGCCGATACATCACACCTACATTATTCCGGCTACAAACTCGAGCACAATTTTGTGAGTCGTGCCGGTGTACGTATGTTCGTCCGGGAGGATATATGCTGTCGCCGCCTTCATAGCCTTGAAGACAGGGACCTGTCGATAGTGTGGGTGCGCGTTGATTACGGCGGCTACACTCGTGTTTATGCGTGCCTATACAGGTCTCATTGCGGTGACACGCTATGCATGTAGAGTACCGTAGCTGTTACATATCTTGATATACGTTTCTTCGTTTTTTGAGTCTGAAAATTATTGTAATCTAATTTTTTTTAGTAACGTTTCAAAGCTATATGTATAGGCAGTTTCATGGGTTAACACTAAAATCCCATCTACAGACATGGGTCTAAAGTTTCATTTTTCGGTGCACGAACGATAGGTGTCGGGGACAAAACTGGCGTTATTAAAAGTGTGAAAAGTATCAAACGTGGAAACTTTTCATCCCAAAATGAGTTTCAACCAGTTTCATGGGTTAACACTAAAATCCCATCTACAGACATGGGTCTAAAGTTTCATTTTTCGGTGGCAAGTGACAATAAGAACAAAATAAACGTAAACAAACGCTTGACAGTTTGTTACAGATGATACTAATATTTTGTACCTATGCGAAACGAACGTATGACAACTGACCAAAATTAATGAAAATAATACGCCCTTAGAGTTGTACCCTCTGCCAAGCCATCTTCGTCCTTCATAATATTAAATTTTATAAAAAATAAAATTTAATAATAAAATAAAAGAAAATATACATATATATATATATATATATATATATATATATCTATATATATATAAAATAAAATTGTTATATAAAACTAACATTTTGATCATTCAAAATAATAATTTAATAGGTCGTGGAAGATCGAGGACTTAGAAAAAGTTTAATATTTTTGTAGACTTTCAAAAGACGGGCTTAACACCTTTATGTAGTTAAAAACCTAAATTCGAAAATAAAATTAAATTCATTACTAAAACACCCGGAACAGCATAAGTTTACGCAGACATACATAGGCAGCGGCAAGCGTCGCGGTGCCACAATATATAAACAAAGGTGGGCATATGCAAAATACGATAAATTGATATAAAATGCAATGTATTACTGAGTAAATACATTCTTTTATGAGAGGAATTATGTATCTTTCTGATGGCTAATAAAGGTGGCAGAGTTGTAGTGACCTGAATATTGGAGTGTGACTCTTTTGCTTGAATTAGCGATGGATGTTGCTTATACTGCTGCTATACAATACAGGTAAAAAGACCTCGCCTGATTAAAGTAAAGAGGGAGACAAGGAGATGATGGAGGCATGCCCGGGGAGCGGAAGCCTAAAACCTACTGATCTCTCTGAATGTTCATTGTTAACATTCGTTAGTGGCTTCAAGTTACATCGGCTGAGCTCACAAAAGGTTTGAACGTCTCTCGCCTAACGTTTCGATCCGTTTGATTGGGTCAAATACGAATGTGAGTTCAGTGCCGAGCGACTTGAACGACGACAACAATTACACAGTGTAGAAGGTTAAAGGTCCTTGCCCCGAGCTGTCTGTCAGAGTAGAAATATGCAAAAGAAGGCAATTGTTGTTTTATTTAAATTGACACGTAAACCGTTGCCAAGTTGTGGGGAGTCAGATGCTGATTACGCGAAGGCGACAGTGATACTTCACCTACGCGACTGGTACATGCAACAACTCATGGAATCATATTTGGCTCGCGACTAAATTCCTGAAAAGCTGCGATACTGAATATTACATAAATAATCTAACTCACACTTATTCTATCGTTAATCGATTAAATGAACTATAAACTATAATTCTTCGTACTTGAACTGATCTTCGGAGTGTTTTAAGCATGGGGCGTGCCCTCTTGGTGAATTCCATGGCTGTTCCATTAGTACATAATAATTAGTACCTACACAAATGGTTCAGTGGGGTTTATTGCGTCCTGCTCTTCGGAGTGTGCTTAACACAAAGCGTGCTCTCTTGACAATGTCATGGCTGTGTCTGTGCGAACGGATGTCACACTCTTTGGCCTAAGGCTGAGTGTTTGTGCTGTGCACGCACAAGGATTTGTTCCTGAAACTACATATTTAGACTTCGGTCTTCAGCTTCAGCTGCAACGATAATTTAATGGTTATACCATTTATGATTTCACACCTCTACTCCTACGGGGGATGTGCGCTAAGTTAGTCTCGGTATGGACACGCACCGTAGGAAGCGCTGGGTGGAGCTTCCCGCATTTTTATTTTTTTAGAAAAATAAAAAGCGCATAGGGTAGTGGATACTATTTTCATTACTGGAACAGTGTTTCAGTCTATCTCTTAAAGAACCTGCGGTCTACGTTACACAATTAGGTCCTACCATTTAGACGATCACATTTTCAAGTTTCGTGTTCATATTGTCTTATAATCTTCTATGACCATACTGGTTAGTTAGGTAGCTACGTTAGGAGGAGGTAGTATAACTTGTTCTTTTGGGGGGATAGTTAAAGAGTCAATGGTACAAAAACGGGACATCATAATTCTAGGATACCCAAGAGTTTTCGCAATATATAAAATTCCCATTTTAGATTTTGAATTCCCATTTTTTTGTATTCATGATTCGCCACACCTCAAATAATAAAATTGGAGTAAATTAACTTTTAGTTAATGTTATCGACATGACACCAAACATACAATTTTATATTAAAACAGTGGAAATACGATATACTTTACTATTTGCAATAGACAACTGTAGGGAATTTAGACCTAGGTATTTGTAAACTGTATCTTTTCAGTTAAAGCGCGCCGAAGTCTTCATCAAAACGGAAAACGGCAGCGTCATCGGCATTCCAGTAGATACTCGGATAAGCAAATCGGCATGGATAAACGACGAAGAGTCGCGTATAATCGCGCGCGTGTCGCAGCGAGTCGCGGACATGACAGCCCTCACTTTGGACTCTGCAGAGGACCTGCAAGTTCTCAACTATGGCATTGGAGGACTATATGAGCCACACTTTGACTTTACTAGGGTAACGAATTATTATAAAGCAATGACAGGTGCATTCATTTTCAGCTGACTACTAATCAACCAGCTTGGTCTACTAAACACCGGAGAATCACTTATAAACAAAGTCACAAATTACTATTGAATTATATGTGCAAGCAATTCAAAACATTCTTCATGTGCCGAAAGTCAGATACATTCAAAAATATCTTAGGATCGGAATACATTCATCCGGAATCTTCGGTTCGAAAAAAAAAATGATTTCGGCATGATTGACTACATGCGTTATTAAAAGCCTCCGTCCTTACGATCCAACAGAAATCAGTCGGGCGTCCGGAAAAATAAGAGCATGATCCAGTTGCTTCCGAGTTCGGATAATTTCAGATGCATTAAATCCGACCCTTGCAATTTGTTTAAAAGGTGCCAAACCTTCTAACATATAGGAATTTTATATCTGTGTGACACACAGACGGCGTTTCGGATTTCAGATAAAAGGTTTCTAATATCGTTACCTTAATAGTCACAATTTTCACAAAATGATGTCTCCGTTCAAATCCTTTTTTCAGGCATTCCTGTACCCAAGCGTGGGACGACTTTACAGTACATTTCAGTAACATTAAAATGCTATAAGTGGTTAAGTTTAGGAGTTATACACTCTTCCTAACAGAAATCTGATAATTTGAAAAGTCGAAGAAAGTAGGTAAAATATTTGCTTATCTATAATCTAAATTTATAACATGATTTTTCCGCAGTGTGCACTAAATGGCTTCACCAAGCCGGCCAAGAATTTATAAGGCCCTGCAACCTAGAATACCAAAAAGAGGGCTTTGTGAGGCAGATTCCTCTACCAATCTCCAAGACGTACAGATAGATGGACTAGGTTATTCATGCATAGACATAAGTAAATGTATGTATAAGTTCTTCTTCTCCCTGTCAGCCGTAATATGTGCACTCCTGAAACAAATAAACAAAAGCTACTCCTGAGTCGCTTGTATTTACTTTCATCATCACATCACATCGACTGTACATCAAATAGGTAACCATTCCACACTGTATTTCCTGGTTCCTGGTCACCACTCTAGAACCTTTCTTCACCGCAGATTTTCATCAAGCAATGACGCTTTTTCAAATTCTTCTATATACTCCATATATATAGATTACCACATCACGCAAAAAACCACCAAACATTGCATATCTTCATAGCTGGCTGAGTGACTTTGAGTTAATCTACATCACTCTCTTTGTAAGTAATACTGACAACCTACACTTACTTAAGGCTCTAACGGTACTTAGGTTCCTTCAGATGAAAAACAACAACGTTACCCTGCCGAGTTGCAGTCTTTGTTTCACCTCTTTTTTAGAGTTGGACGGAGCTAATTTCAATTGTGATAATACCGTAATAAATAAATGTAATAGAAAAGATAAATTCTTCTCAAGTCCTGCTCCCAGCACGTCAAGAAAACGCAATTTTCTATATTGGGCTGGACTTAAATATCGAGATTATGCCCACAGCATAGGCTACTTCTTTCAACGACTTTAAGAGAAGCATTCCCAACAAGAAATAGTAGCGGGCCGACATAATTTAAAATGAACTTTATTATATCCCTGTTCACTTTTAGTATCTAAAAAAAACTCAGATATCTAAAAATCGCGCTAGTGTACTCCAGCGATTCTCCTATGACTACGATGTTGTTAGCAAATCCAAGACTTCCAAGAAAAAAGCTTAAAAACATGCACCTCAATGCAGTTTCAGAGTCTAGGAGGCATGAACCAGATGCGCCGTGTTATATTTATAAAGGGGTTTCCTAGGGTCATTACGAACAACCATGAATGTAAGTTTGGCGAGATCTAGTCTTTCGAAACAAGCCGGCTTCCGAACAGATTTTAGTATAGTAAAAAAGAATTGCAGTGGCAGTGGTCAGACCACATCTCTCGTCGAACCGGTAGCCCATGAGAAAGAAAGTTAATCTAGTATAGAGGCGACTACAAATTGGAAGACGCAGCGTGAGACGGCTTTCTACATAGTGAACAAATTGCCAGTCTTGTTAGGCCACTCGCCCACGTCTGATAATCGGTGACTGAAAATTTAACATACGGATTGCAATATTGAAACACACACGTCCTTCTAAAAGTCGGTCACAAAATGAGTCGGCGAGAAATTCGAACCGATTGTCGGATCTACAAAATATACGACGTCTGCTGAGGCTTTAAAGCCGCTAGAAGCTACTATTTGCAGGCGGGTCTAGGCCATGGATTAATATATCTAACTAGGCTCGTCTTCAACAAGTCATTAACTAAATTTATCCTTATCATAATTAGCAAAATACATTAGCGGGGTAAAGGCATGGGGGGGAGGACGAAGTCAAACGCTCATGGTTATCGACAACATGGACGACCTTAAAATATAAATACCAGGTGCTGTTCATAATGTTTTCTAGTTAAATATGAAGTAATAAAACCATCTTGTTCTTATTTCACACTACCTATATTTGTTAGCCTAAATTTGGTTGTCGGCAAGGACCTCCTTAATTATACTAATGAAGGTAGTTGTAGCTACAGTTCGTTTAAGCTCGGTGATAGTTATTCCCGCCAGTTCTTTTGAAAATCGGAATAAAAAGTAGCCTATGTCCCGATACGTCCAGTCGTTGAAGCGTAACAAACATCCAAACTTTCATATTTATAATTATTATTAGTAGTAGTAGGATGGTTTGATATTTGGAATTGGTTTTGAAGTCAAAGTTCCTTTTTTTGTAGTTAGAATTGTTTGTTTTATAAAGCAAAACAAAGCCTAATGTTTTGCACTACTCATAAAACATTCAAATTTGTTTAATGCAATGAGAAACATAGGGTGGTTAAGTCAAGATGATTGTAAACATGAATGCAAATATTTGCATTATTAATCAAATATAATTTAAATGTAAACTATATAAAAATGTATAAAATAAAATGGTTGAGCGTAGAGGACATTTTCATTTCTTTTATGTGAATTTATCTTAAATTTTGATATATTGTGGTGTATGTCAATCAGATTGTGTCAAGTATGTCCTGAAATTTACGTTTATAGTGAATTAACTATATTTATAAAATGTTTTCCCAAAACATAAGCATTCAAGGAGCCCAATTTTGATTTTTTTTAAATTTACGTCTCGCAACGGGATTCAAAGTGGGCTCATGTATTTTGAGAAAGGTTTAGAATCCTGTAGAAGGACGACAAGTTCCTGGCCTACAGATAAAAACAGATTTTTGAACATTGGCATGCCTATGATATAGAAGGCCAATGAATCCATCCACGAAACTGATTGTTACTTCGGTAACGCTAAGATTTCACAAAAACATGGATAAACATAATAATATGTAGATGTTCTTACGGTTTCTAAAGCTATCTACCGTTCATACAAGCTGTAAGTTTCATAATCTATTTTTTTAGTAAAAATTTGATGAGAAACTTACACTTTTAAGCTTTAACCTTTTAAATCAAATTTTACTGACAGCTAGAGGCAGACAGATTATTACGTAATTTTCAAAAAGTGAATTGTGCCTTTATATTATATTTTTACTTGCGCCTCGATTTCTATCCTGAAAACTTCGGAAACTTCAGCGAAAGTCACAACAAGCGTTTTCACCAGACTTGAAATTTTTTTGGGCAGTTACAAGGGATAATGGAACTGTAATGGACCCTAGACGTACCTAGAAGAATTGTCCTTTGGTTTGAAGTCTAGTTAAATTGTTTACCTAAATCATGCGAGTGTAAGGATAATTTGAATAGGTAAAAATCTAGTCGAAGTTCGTCGCTCGTACTCGGAGTTTAGTCCTGAAGACCTTAATAATTTTCGTGATCGTCTATTTTAGAAGGGAGTGGGTATTTGGTCCTGGGTCTAGGTATTTTCCGTAACTAAGTCATTTCTCATAGGTATTTTTAGGAAAAATCGTTACTTGTTGTTAGGACAACTTGAATAGTGATTAAGCTTCTATTGTTGCAAATTGCGTTATATTTACAATTACTTTTAGAATGAATATTAATAGTAATCATTTTTCTGATCTATCAACTCAGATAAGTGTATTCGGTGATCACATTAATTAGAACCATAGGTATAAACTAAGATTGTAAAACTAGAGATTTCGGCAGAATCGTATTCGAATACTACTTTGAGGCGAGATGGATCGATTCTCTCTTTATTTGGGTCTTTGTGTTAGGCACAATGCCTCATAACCCATGGGGATCACATCATTTATGTATTATATATATGTATATGTGTGTGACGACGCCATCAGTTGTAAGCTGGAAACGTCCGTCCGTCTTGATTGGCCAATCAATTTTTATAATGATTAAGGTACCTTTTTATATTATAAGAAGTAACTTAACTTGATTGTCAAACCCTCAGTCCTGCTCTGATTCCTATTATAGAAACACTCTTAGTCAATACAATATCGTTAAAACAGAGATTAGCTGATAGTCAGAAGCTCTTTGTAGTAGTGGAATAATTATATATAAATGTCTATTGAACCATTTACTTTCTATCATATATATGCTACGAGAACTGACTGAATAGTTGAGTTTAATAGGTAGGTGTACCTTGTATAAGCTCAAATACGTGGAAAAGGTAGGTAGAAAAGAAAACCAGTTACTAAACGAAAAACTACTTTACTTTTATACGATCCAAAGCAAGAGAGGAAATTTACTATCGAAACTTTGACTATTTTCTTAACTAAACGCTTTGGGCAATTAGATGAGGTTGGAATTTCCTGGCCAAAAACCCTAAAACGGAGGTGAAACTCCAATTTTCAAACAACCTCCTTTTGGCCGATCAAAACTAATTACAAATAAATAAATTAGAACATAGTACAATACAAACATATCACACAAATTAAAGGTTTCAGCGATTGGCTGGAATCTCATCAGCCCAAGGAAATTACTTGATTATTAATTTACCTATTATTAGGTAACACAGTGAAATGTTCACCAGTGAAAAATGTCAAATTAGATTATTATGGTTACAAGTTACAAATCCTACTAATATTATAAATGTGAAAGTTTGTCTGTATGGATGGATGGTTATTACTCAATAACGCTTCAGCTACTGGATGGATCGGGATGAAACTTGGCAATAGATTAGGTTCTCGAATAGCACATAGGCTACTTTTTATCCCGAAAAATTCAAAAGTTCCCGCGGGTATAACTATAACCGAGCTTAAACAAACTGAAGCCATAGCTACAGCTTGATATAGCAAACTTCATTAGTGTAATTTAGGAGTAAATTACAGTATTAATACTGTGATCAAATAAAAGAGGCCCACGCCGATAACCGAATTTAGGTCGGGCGGAGCCGCTGGCAAAGTCTAGTAACTTATAAGAACACTCAGGTAAGATATAGGATACTTAGCACGTTTATCGGCTTTTGTAGAACACCACACTGAACAAATTTAATAAAACTTTGAATATATTATAATAAATGGAACAGCTTAACAAATGATTAATTTCAAAACAAATACAATTTCTTATTTTAAATTATTTCTAAATTTATTCTAGGGCACGGGTGTGACCCATCAATTCTTAAGCTTGAATGCCCGATTTTGGACGCTGTCCCAAACCCGAGGATCTTCTGCATCCCACTTTTCCTTTGCCCAGTTGCGGTCCCAGTTCCCTTATTGGCTAGGCGACGTATAGAGGTTGTCCGCCAAAATCAGTATCTCCCATCCATTTATATTGTTTGTGCAAGAATATGCTGTGATACTGTAATATAAAGATTAATGTTTAGTGTGGTAATAAAAATAGCCAGAAGGCGTTTAACCATTATGCCTACCGTTTGTTTGTGGTGGGCCATAAGGCACGAAGTCATTTGTTTTATTTATTTTTATAACTATCGGCACCAAGGGTGAAGTAGTTAATGTTCCTAAACATTTGGTTCGCATCCATTTTTTTTTTTCCATTGTTTTCTGCGAAACTTATGAGGCAATTCTAAGTTATGTCATTTTAAGAGTATTGATTACTGTTTGAGTTTTAAATTACTAAAAACTTTTGTTTAGTTAATGTGTCTTAGCAGATGAAATGACTGTGAACGCTCGTTTGTTAATTTTTTTATAACTTTGTGAGAAGTGTCTCACTAGACTGTTGCACGTGTTATTTTTTCTTTCTTCTTTATACTTAAGAAGACGCAAATTTCAAGCATCACCAAGTATTGCTAGTCTATTGTAAGTCACAGTAAAAAAGATGGTTTTAAAAAGTTTAGAATGATTTATTATTCCTTGTATAATTTTTTGAATCTCAAACAGCTTAGAAGAAACACTTTTTATTTCAAGAACAAAAACCCTGTAAACTAGTGTTATTCACGACTTATAGGGCATTAGAGTTTTTTCGGAGATACCGAGTTTCGTCACGCACACACCCCTTTTCACATGTTTCATATTAATTTTAGAGCGAGTTGCCCCGCGTCTGCGTGACCTTGCGTGCGAAACGTATAAAAAAGTCGCTACGCACTACCAATATGCGTGATGATGAACAATGACCGTGATGATAGGATCTGAAACATATTTCTTTATAATTTGAAAAAACTAATTGTCAAGTAATTTCAGGAAAATAGTTCCTTAGTATTTTCGAAACTACTAAGCCTGAAATTTTTGAAAAACTAAAAAAAAGGTTTTTTTCTTATAATTGCCGTAAAATCTATGAGGAGTCGAGTCTTAAAAAACAAATTTTTAAAATCATCGGTTTGCAAATTGTGTCGTGTGACATTTTAAATGAAAGGGTTTGTCGGAGGGTCTTAAATAAAATAATGTAAATTTGAAACGTCTAAGCTCAGATAAGGGGGAGTATTTTACAAACAGTTGCGACTTGGAGATTATGTACTCTTGACGAATAAACGTAAATTGCGATATATGATCGCGTACGAATAGGAACCCAACGCGTTCTGAAAAAAAAAATTATGTTTACGGTACAGTACAGTTATACATATTTAGTTTAATGCAACGGTCAATTTGTAAAGATTCAAAACCCCATCAAAAAGTAAAAAATAAATCACGCACATAGAACATTAAGCTGTGTTTACTTCTCCTTGAAGCCAAATGCCAAAAAATACTTATCGCACCAAAGATACGAATCTTTGACAATGTTGAGTAAGGTTTATTTTTTACTACACATATTAGTTTCACCTGTTTGTGTCAAATCTGGCAATCGTAATTTCGATCACTTCCCGACCAGCTGAAACGGTCAAATTTTCAGGGATAAGGTATGGTGAGTTAAGCCAAATGTATATTTTATTTTTGATTGCATTTTTATTAAGGTCTCTTGTTTAATAAATATAATTAAATTTTTTGTATAGCCATGAAGCAAGAAATGTAAACTGTTTCCGGGCAAATTTACTTTTAACTGGAGGTATCGGACAATTACTACGTCGTTTGTTGTTTTCTGTGAGAGGCACATGAGATGTACTGTTTTGATATCTTTGCAGGGAACGAAGGACATATAATTTTCTGACCGTATTGAAAATCTATACGGGAGAAACATTATCACTTTAAGTAGTCCTCTTTGTGCGCGTTCTAGTAGTATAAGATGACTTTGGCTGAGCCACCCCAAGAACATATGCAATAATTTTATAAAGATTCACAAAGCGCTTTACATATCTGTAGTCTTTACTTAAGACTGGTAAAGGAACGTAAGTTTTTAAAGATGTAAATTAACTAACTAACTTTAGTGGCTAAATGAGCAACATGATGCTGCCAACTTAGACGTTCATCAATCGTCACACCTAAATATTAAACCGTGCTAACCCGATTGAGTATAGTACATTTGCAAGCTTTTTTTTCTTGTACTTTGTTATCAAGGTTGCACGGGAACGTGTGTATTTTTAGTTTTAGGTTATTGTATGGAGTAGATGCAGCTCTTATGCTAAAACCGACGTAGCAAGTTTTGTTCGCGTTTAAAGATAATAGATGATTTTCTAACCATAATGTTATTTTGTTAAATCCTACTTCAGTTATGTTAAAAACTTTATTCCAAGTAGATTCGTGAAATAACGCTACGGTTTCGTCTGCAAACATAATTAGATCACCACCTTTTAGATCTGTCTTACACAACTCTTTGACGTAAATTAGAAAAAGTATCCATACGTGCAGGCGCTATTACAGCTCAGGTGCTTACCTACTCGCACACATTGCGATCTCTGAGTAAGATAGTCACTAAACCAGCTAAGAACTACACCTCTAATTCCAATGTGTTTTAAGTATTTTAATAGGATTGTAATTGAGATGGTATCAAAGGCCTTCTGTAAGGCCTTATCTACATGTGAAGTAATTAGAGATGTCAGTCTAATAACTGCGTCTTCCGTTGACCTACCTGTTCGGAAACCGTATTGACTATTGATCAGTAAATTATTTTTTTCAATGTCGTTAACCAGTCTTTTGTGCACTAATTTCTCCAATATCTTTGAAAATGTAGTTAACAAAGAAATTGGTCTATAGTTACTAGGGATATTATTTTCACCACTTTTATGTATTGGGCAGATAATAGCTTTTTTAAGTATACTGGGTAAAACACTAGTCTCCAATGAAAGGTAACATATATAAGTAATTGGGACTTCAAGGTATGAGGCTAAACCCTTCACTGTCTTAGCAGGTATTTATTTTATTTATTTAATTAACTCTTACAGGACATTTAATAAAACTATATGACATAAGTACAATGTATGAATTTTTATGCATTAAGGAGGACTTATCGCATGATGCGATTTCTTCCAGCCAACTAAGAGTGTTTCAGAGAGCTGATTTATTTTATTTTTGTATTTCAGAGATTATCATAGCCAGGAGCACTGTCAGTTTTTAGGTTATTAATAATGCTTTTAATCTCTATAGCGTCAATATTAAAGAAACACATTGATTCGAGAGGCGAGGTAGTAATTTTGATTTTGCTAGTAAAATCATTTTCATTTGAATTTATTTTATGCATAATATTGTTTGCCAGGCTAGGTCCTATTTCAGTAAAATATTCGTTGACCTCATTAAGTGCAAAATTGGTGATTTATTTATTGTCAGTTAATCAGATGATGTCACCCTATTAGATTTAAGATCACAAGCCTCTTTTGTAATTTTCCAGGTACCCTAGTACATATTTCTAGCTGAGATTTATAATATTCTGATGATATTTTGTTTTATTGTTACATTCTTTTCTGTAAGAGGTATATTTGTTTTTAGGTTCTAAGTCGTTTGATGATTTTCTTAGTTTCTTTTGTAGTTTATCCCGTTTTCGTATCATTTTTATGATCTCAATAGTAATCCATGGCTTAAGAGTTTTTTGCCTTCTTGGCACTTTATAGGTTTTAGTATTTTCTCCGATAACTTTGTGATCTTTTGTGGTCAGCAGCTCTGCTACTTGTTCAACATCTGTTATATTGTATAAATCATCCCACGTTTCTTTGCTTAGGCTCTCTCGTACATCATTCATATTTACTGATACTCTGTCACAAGTAGATATTTTTTTTTCTGAACGTTTGCTTTACTTATAAACAACTAGCTTCTGTCAGCGGCTTCGCCCGCCCTAAATTTCGTTATCGGCGTAGGTTCTTACGGCAACTCCTTAATTACAGAAAAAAAAACAATCAAATATTTACTCTTTAATGGCATAATACATTCGTGTCTGTGAAACCGTTATGTGTGTATTGAAAATCTATACGGGAGAAACATTATCACTTTAAGTAGTCCTCTTTGTGCGCGTTCTAGTAGTATAAGATGACTTTGGCTGAGCCACCCCAAGAACATATGCAATAATTTTATAAAGATTCACAAAGCGCTTTACATATCTGTAGTCTTTACTTAAGACTGGTAAAGGAACGTAAGTTTTTAAAGATGTAAATTAACTAACTAACTTTAGTGGCTAAATGAGCAACATGATGCTGCCAACTTAGACGTTCATCAATCGTCACACCTAAATATTAAACCGTGCTAACCCGATTGAGTATAGTACATTTGCAAGCTTTTTTTTCTTGTACTTTGTTATCAAGGTTGCACGGGAACGTGTGTATTTTTAGTTTTAGGTTATTGTATGGAGTAGATGCAGCTCTTATGCTAAAACCGACGTAGCAAGTTTTGTTCGCGTTTAAAGATAATAGATGATTTTCTAACCATAATGTTATTTTGTTAAATCCTACTTCAGTTATGTTAAAAACTTTATTCCAAGTAGATTCGTGAAATAACGCTACGGTTTCGTCTGCAAACATAATTAGATCACCACCTTTTAGATCTGTCTTACACAACTCTTTGACGTAAATTAGAAAAAGTATCCATACGTGCAGGCGCTATTACAGCTCAGGTGCTTACCTACTCGCACACATTGCGATCTCTGAGTAAGATAGTCACTAAACCAGCTAAGAACTACACCTCTAATTCCAATGTGTTTTAAGTATTTTAATAGGATTGTAATTGAGATGGTATCAAAGGCCTTCTGTAAGGCCTTATCTACATGTGAAGTAATTAGAGATGTCAGTCTAATAACTGCGTCTTCCGTTGACCTACCTGTTCGGAAACCGTATTGACTATTGATCAGTAAATTATTTTTTTCAATGTCGTTAACCAGTCTTTTGTGCACTAATTTCTCCAATATCTTTGAAAATGTAGTTAACAAAGAAATTGGTCTATAGTTACTAGGGATATTATTTTCACCACTTTTATGTATTGGGCAGATAATAGCTTTTTTAAGTATACTGGGTAAAACACTAGTCTCCAATGAAAGGTAACATATATAAGTAATTGGGACTTCAAGGTATGAGGCTAAACCCTTCACTGTCTTAGCAGGTATTTATTTTATTTATTTAATTAACTCTTACAGGACATTTAATAAAACTATATGACATAAGTACAATGTATGAATTTTTATGCATTAAGGAGGACTTATCGCATGATGCGATTTCTTCCAGCCAACTAAGAGTGTTTCAGAGAGCTGATTTATTTTATTTTTGTATTTCAGAGATTATCATAGCCAGGAGCACTGTCAGTTTTTAGGTTATTAATAATGCTTTTAATCTCTATAGCGTCAATATTAAAGAAACACATTGATTCGAGAGGCGAGGTAGTAATTTTGATTTTGCTAGTAAAATCATTTTCATTTGAATTTATTTTATGCATAATATTGTTTGCCAGGCTAGGTCCTATTTCAGTAAAATATTCGTTGACCTCATTAAGTGCAAAATTGGTGATTTATTTATTGTCAGTTAATCAGATGATGTCACCCTATTAGATTTAAGATCACAAGCCTCTTTTGTAATTTTCCAGGTACCCTAGTACATATTTCTAGCTGAGATTTATAATATTCTGATGATATTTTGTTTTATTGTTACATTCTTTTCTGTAAGAGGTATATTTGTTTTTAGGTTCTAAGTCGTTTGATGATTTTCTTAGTTTCTTTTGTAGTTTATCCCGTTTTCGTATCATTTTTATGATCTCAATAGTAATCCATGGCTTAAGAGTTTTTTGCCTTCTTGGCACTTTATAGGTTTTAGTATTTTCTCCGATAACTTTGTGATCTTTTGTGGTCAGCAGCTCTGCTACTTGTTCAACATCTGTTATATTGTATAAATCATCCCACGTTTCTTTGCTTAGGCTCTCTCGTACATCATTCATATTTACTGATACTCTGTCACAAGTAGATATTTTTTTTTCTGAACGTTTGCTTTACTTATAAACAACTAGCTTCTGTCAGCGGCTTCGCCCGCCCTAAATTTCGTTATCGGCGTAGGTTCTTACGGCAACTCCTTAATTACAGAAAAAAAAACAATCAAATATTTACTCTTTAATGGCATAATACATTCGTGTCTGTGAAACCGTTATGTGTGTATTGAAAATCTATACGGGAGAAACATTATCACTTTAAGTAGTCCTCTTTGTGCGCGTTCTAGTAGTATAAGATGACTTTGGCAGAGCCACCCCAAGAACATATGCAATAATTTTATAAAGATTCGCAAAGCGCTTTACATATCTGTAGTCTTTACTTAAGACTGGTAAAGGAACGTAAGTTTTTAAAGATGTAAATTAACTAACTAACTTTAGTGGCTAAATGAGCAACATGATGCTGCCAACTTAGACGTTCATCAATCGTCACACCTAAATAATAAACCGTGCTAACCCGATTGAGTATAGTACATTTGCAAGCTTTTTTTTCTTGTACTTTGTTATCAAGGTTGCACGGGAACGTGTGTATTTTTAGTTTTAGGTTATTGTATGGAGTAGATGCAGCTCTTTTGCTAAAACCGACATAGCAAGTTTTGTTCGCGTTTAAAGATAATAGATGATTTTCTAACCATAATGTTATTTTGTTAAATCCTACTTCAGTTATGTTAAAAACTTTATTCCAAGTAGATTCGTGAAATAACGCTACGGTTTCGTCTGCAAACATAATTAGATCACCACCTTTTAGATCTGTCTTACACAACTCTTTGACGTAAATTAGAAAAAGTATCCATACGTGCAGGCGCTATTACAGCTCAGGTACTTACCTACTCGCACACATTGCGATCTCTGAGTAAGATAGTCACTAAACCAGCTAAGAACTACACCTCTAATTCCAATGTGTTTTAAGTATTTTAATAGGATTGTAATTGAGATGGTATCAAAGGCCTTCTGTAAGGCCTTATCTACATGTGAAGTAATTCTCTAATTACTTACATCTCTATGTCAGTCTAATAACTGCGTCTTCCGTTGACCTACCTGTTCGGAAACCGTATTGACTATTGATCAGTAAATTATTTTTTTCAATGTCGTTAACCAGTCTTTTGTGCACTAATTTCTCCACTATCTTTGAAAATGTAGTTAACAAAGAAATTGGAATATAGTTTGTCAGTTAATCAGATGATGTCACCCTATTAGATTTAAGATCACAAGCCTCTTTTATAATTTTCCAGGTACCCTTAGTACATATTTCTAGCTGAGATTTATAATATACTGATGATATTTTGTTTTATTGTTACATTCTTGTCTATAAGGGGTATATTTGTTTTTAGGTTCTAAGTCGTTTGATGATTTTCTTAGTTTCTTATATAGTTTATCCCGTTTTCGTATCATTTTTATGATCTCAATAGTAATCCATGGCTTAAGAGTTTTTTGCCATCTTGGCACTTTATAGATTTTAGTATTTTCTCCGATAACTTTGTGAACTTTTGGGGTCAGCAGCTCTGCTACTTGTTCAACATCTGTAAATATTTACTCTTTAATGGCATAATACATTCGTGTCTGTGAAACCATGGAAATACACATACAAAATTTCAACCCAATCGGTCAAGCCGTTTAGTAGTTGACATACCGACACCGACAGCAGCGCCACCTACCGAGTACAATTGTATTTTTAAATCGTCCAGGAAACCATCGAAATACCCATATAAAATTTCAACCCAATCGGTTTAGCCGTTTAGAAGTTATGAGAAAAATATAAGTAAGGAAGGATAATTCTTACTACCCGTTGTCCTATTACCCGTTTTCCCGTAGGAATGAAGCATTTTCCCGCGGTAAAAAGTAACCTATGTTCATCAAGGATAATGTCGGCTTCTAAGGGTATTTTTTTTTTTAAAACGGGCCAGTAGTTTTGGGCCTATTCAATACAAACAAACAAACAAACAATCAAATCTTTCATCTCTATAATATTAGTATAGATAATATATTAGAATGATCTGTTAGTTGTTCAAAAACCGCTGTTTCCCATTCGGTGAAGTACTCGACCATGGTGAGCCATTAGATTAAGGTATTTATTAGCATGTCCACTCATATTTTCATGCAGTATATCAATATTGATGTCTCCCGTGTAAATTATATTTTTTGTTATAATGTTTTGCAAAACATTATCTAAAGAATTAAAATAACGCGTAGGGTTGTCATAACTTGGCGGTCTGTGTGTGCATATAATGGTGAAATCAGATGGTATGGAAATAACTAGACAATTCCTATCCAATATTTCGGGTTTAGTACATTTTGAATCAATACTGAGGTTGAATTCACAAAAATAGCATTATTTGTTGTGTGTTATAAGATTTAAAAATGTAATGTAAAATTTAATGTAATATAATATTTGAAATTTAATGTAATATTTGTAATATAATGTCATATTTGTAATGTAATGTCATATCTGTAATGTTATGCAATGGAAACACTTGCTGTGCTAACTATCGCATTAGGTTGAAAAACCTGTAATGATAGTGTGAAAGTATTTTAAGATAAATAAATAAAAAAAAAAAAACCATTTCTTACATATACTACTACAACATCATTCTTATTTATGTATTTTTTTGTGTAAAACCTGCCATAATCTTCTACGGTAGGTGGGGAGGAGTATTCGTCGAGCCAGCACTCAGTAAGTACCATTATATCAATAGTCATTTCTAAACTAGAAATAAAAACTAGAAACTTATCAAGATTACACTTTATGCTACGTATATTTACACAAATAATGGAAAGCGAGTTATAACTATTAGTACTTTTGAGTTTTGCTCTACAATCTGACGGGTTCTCTACACGAACACAATCAACCTTAGCCGTAGATACTAAATCCGTAATTAATATTTTATTCATAAAATTTAATTTTAAATATAATTAAAAAGGTGTAATAAATTGTACAATGGTTTTTTTTTATACTGCCGTAAAATAAATCTAAAACTTTTAAACAATTAATTATGTTTGTGTGACTTAGATAGTTGATTGAGTAAGAATCTGTTATGATTTTGTATATGGTTTTGAACAATAAATAAATAGTTTATCTGATGTATTTTGTAGGTATATTGTAGTTTATAGATGGATAGTACTTTCCGTCCGTTATTTTTGATTAATACATTTAAGTTAGTGTTTATATCAAAATTATTGTAGACTACTAATTTTGTTTTGCCTAGGTCTGATAAAGATAATCTTTAAATAAAATAATTAGCTTGATTTATATTTGTTGAGCTATAATAGGTACTAAATTTTATGTGTTCATAATGTTGCATTGTTTTAAAAATTTTAACATGAGATACGTGTATATTCTTTGTACAAAGTGTGCATATATAAGAGTAGTAAAGTTTTAGAAGTATATACTGTGAATAGTATCTATTGTGGATCATTGTAAATAGTATTATATTTCAGTGCAGTGCAAAAGAAAGGTGCAATTGAAAAAAATAACAACTTATCGAAAACCACAGCTTATAAAAATAGGTGTCACAAATAATGCAAAGCTCAGACATTTTTGAATTTTTTTAAAGTGTCTTCGCTTTCAACTCTTGTATGGAGCTCACCTTCTGCCTTCCGAACATATATTTTGCCTTGTGAAACCCAGCAGTAGGCATAGTTGTGTTATTTTGTATATACTCGAGCCATTGCGTACAATTTCTTGATTTGAGTTGTAAGGCATTCTGAGATATAAACTGGCTGCAAGGGCACATTGATTTGAAAATTTGAAGTATTCAGTTTCATGTCTTTGTGCTCTTTGTTGTAGCTTTTGACGTTTTTATTGACGGTGTCTCTGAGTAAAATACTTGAAAATTGGACTATTATAGGTTTGTTATTTTCTCTTTCAGTATTAATACGATATAAATTGTTTATTTTATCGCTAGTTAAGGTCATATGCAGAGATTGTCCCATTTGTTCCGTTAAATTTAGCAAGTCTTCCTTCGTTTCAGTCTTTTTCTTGGGAATGTTTCTAATTTCTATGCTTGAAGCACGCAAAGTTTGCTCTAAATAGTCGATTCGACTCTCCAATGTCTGCATAATCTTGTGATCTGAACTTCTTTCAGTGTCCAAAGTATCTATTTTAGTAATAAGGTCGTCATATTTCTCAGAGATACATAAATATACAAAATATTATCTTAATAGGATGGCAGGAAGTGCTTCGTAAATGGACTTAGGTAGTGTCCGTGCAGGGTCTGATGATAAGGCCGAAGCTCCATAAAAACACAATAATAGTCATGTTGTATTTGGTCTTTCATGGCCAATGTCACTACAAACTTTTAGTAACTTTGATCACGAATCACCACACACCCAAGTCATGTCTTCTTCTATAGCACTGATTAACTACATGCAACAAATAAAAAACAGTAAAGCTTTACTCTTTAGTTAAAAGTAAAAGCTTGTTATTGCAAAGTTTTTTATGTTCGCTTACTACAACTTAGTAGCAAATATTATTGCTCCTTTTACTGAAAAAATATAGTTTCCTACTGAACTGCAACGTAAAATTTAAACAACTGTCATAAGTGACTCTCGTGAGTGCACAGTTGTATTTATTCTCCGGTTCACGGTTTTCGCTTCATGGTTGTTTTATTGAATTAATGTAACTGCACCCGCGCACGTTGGCTGTCTGAAAATAATTAACATCTACATTTATGATTATATAAAAAAATTATTATTATTATTATTATTTATTGGTGCAGTTTAAGAATAATTCGTAATTTTTTATTTATTATAAATTAGATTCGAATGTGTAATTGTGTATAGATAGATAAAAAATTCCAATTTCATCGAAGTAAGTGGGTTATATTTTTATTTACAAGGTTTTTTTTTATATTTTACTTTTATGCTATTATATTATTATGTTAGGGATATACATTATTAATTTACTTGATACATATGTACACTTAAGTTTTCAATAGTCTAGTGCCAAGAAACATCCTTATACATATTTATGAATGTCTTTCTATTTGTTTTTTTGCTACGGAGCAACCAATTGAGCTGATTGTTGGCACAGGAACTATTGAAGGGACGGATAAGAAAATAAGTTACTTTTTTTTATTACCACAGAAAGTGTTGAAGGAACGGATATACTTAGTTAGACTATAACTTAGACTATAAGAAATAAATTACTTTTTTTTATTGGCTCACAAACTGTTGAAGGGACGGCTAAGTACATGAGCTAATTTTTATTTCGGAAAATTTTAATAATTCCTTGTGAAATAACTATATCAGAATTCCATGTGGTCTACAACAAACTTAATTTGCCGAAAAAATTCCACGCTGATAACCAAAATAAGCGCGGGAGGAGCCGATGGCAAAAATTACTGTTTAATATTTGTTGCATTATTAATACCTCTGAACTCCCGCAAGACTCGTATTTAGGACGATGCTATTCACACTATATATCAATGATATTAGTAAACGTATCAGAGCAATTTTCCTCAGCAACTACAAATTCAGTTTGCTTGGCACAATTCTAGAACTAAATTCACACTAATATTATAAAGGCGAAAGTTTGTGATTGTGTATGTTTGCTACTTCTTTACGCTCAAACGGCTGGACCAATTTTGATGTTAATTGGTATGGAGGAGATGGATAAATTAAATGCTACTTCGAATTTCAGTAAGAAAGCAACTGCCAGAGCAAAATTAGAATTCATTGGGCAAAATCGATAGGCGACTTGCGTGCGATCTCTTTGGGAGTCGTGCTTTCTGGTCGCTTGCTAAAGCTGCCGAAGGAAACTTTTGTCAGTCGTTGTTACCACCACTGCGAAAGACGCATCAAATTTTTACGTCTAGGAGAGACGTTCTGGCATCTGTTCTAAGATTGTTCGAAATTATGCCCACTGCTTTCTACTATTGCACCACTCGGTATTGGCAGGGAATCCATCTTTACACCTTAGAAGGTTTCAGAGGTACTTACTCCCGCGAATTCATAGGTTGTAGAATGAGCTCCCTGCCAAGGTTTTCTCTAAGGACTATAATCCTATAGTGGGGTTTTTTTCAAGGACACGTCCGGGTTGTTGTCATATTATGAAAGCAGTCGTTAAGCCAAGGCCTATGCCTTGGGCGGCTTGAAAAGTCTGCCAATGGAGTGGCCGGCCACTAGCTCGAAAAGCACGGTGAACTATGACTTAATCCTCCGTCTCCAAGGAGAGTCCTGTGCCCTTGCAGTGAGACATATAATGGCTCAGGTAAGCACGCAAGCAAGAAAATGAGTGTCTCAAAATTTAACTATCTTACACATGCCAGCATTAAGTGTAAATAGCTTCGTCACAGCCAAGTAACAATGCAAAAATATATTATTACAGGTGGATTCATTTCTGGTGAATTTCCGCATTTGATGACCTTCAAGAACATTTTTATTTTGCGTATATTTAATTTTAATATATATATTCCCTGTTCTTTTAGAATATTTCACATGATTTGCAGAAGTGAAACAAAATTAAACACGTCTTTGATTGGTTCAAAGAACGGGTTAAATTTAATATACGAATTGTGTATTTATTAGCAAGTATCTTTCGGCAAACAAAATGTAAATGAGATATTTGTCAAGCATCATTGTTATATTAGTTAATTAAGTAACACCTAACAAAAATAAACAAAATGCGAAAATAACTTTTTCGTTTGCTTTTTCTTCACGTCGTGATGAAATATCATTTGTAATAATTTTGTAACCTAAAATAGTACTCATTATATGACCATAATAGAGGAAATTGCCCAATTCGTACCCCCTAATAACGAAGGCCAAAATAAGCTAGGCGCTAAGTATTCACCTACCCCAATGACTGACCAAGCCCAAGGTTGCTTTTAAATATCATTCTCAATAAACAAATATTTGCTAGAAACGTTTCAGCATGAAAAATTCAGTGATGGATCAAGCCTGTATCTTCGGTTTTCATTATTTGTGAAAGGAACTTTAGAGTTCACAATATAATCACAGCAAGTTTGATGCTTGTATGTATAACTGTTTTAACGACAGAGCAGAATCAACAAAAACGTGTTTTTGTATAGGGACTTCCCTTATATTCCTTTATATTTTAACTTTTTGAACTTTTTAGTAATTGTTACATAACCTGCTATTATAACACATAGGTATTCAGTTAAAATTATAGTCTGTCTGTCTCTCCGACCATTAAAGTAGGGCTCTATCTTTTAGACCGAAATATATAAAAGCCTCAAATTGACACAGAATATGTGTTATAATTGCGGATTACCTAACACATAATTGTTTCTGCTCTATCGTCAAAACAGTAATACATTCAAACTTCAAATTTGCAGTGATTATAGTGTAAGTTCTAAAGTATAACATCAAATAATAATAACCGGCCAAGTGTGAGACGGGCTCGGGCCATAACTAATTTAAATTGACTAAGTTCTAAGATACACAGGTGTATAAGCACTGTATGTGTTCAACTGCGCCTCGGTAAACATAAAAAAATATGTAGGTAGAACTTCAATGCAAACGTCAAATACTAAAACATAACCTAGACAGGTCCGTAGTGAGATTGTATTTGAGAGTTATTTATTATTATTTAGTATAAAACGGTACAGAGTCCTTTGGGGATTAATTGATTAAGTTTTTAACAATAACGTTGCCTTACTACCTACTCAGGTAGGCTTCAGTAGGTAGCTTCACTCAAAAGTAAAAAATAAAAACTTTTTACAAAAAAACAACTGGCTTCAAAAATATGCACTAAAAAGGTAAAAATAATTACTTATTTCAAAATATTCTTGAAGCCGGTTGCTTTTTTTTGTTAATTTTTTTTTTATTTTTTACTTTTAAGTGACGAATTGCTTTCGAGTGTACAGGCGTGATATTATGTTGTGTGATTGCGTAAACAAATCATATTTATGCGATAGCACCAATCACGGTTGATTTGCTGAATAGTTCTGTGGTCTGTCTCTGAAACTCATCATCAGATCTATATAAAATTCTAATGTGACCATTTCGGAATAAACCCCTTTACGAACAAAAACGAATTCTGCAAATCTGTCTTTAAGTATATGACGGAGTTATGCCCGGACATACATAAAATGAAAATATAAACATCCGAATTGAGAACATCCTTTTTTTCTGAAGTCGGTTAAAATTGTCTTCATCGAAAACTTTATATTAGTTGGTTTGAGGATATAATTAAAAATAAGAAAAATCCTGTTTCAGCGTACACAATAATAGATATGGCACCAAAGATTACTCTGCGAGTATCATTATTTGTGGCAATATTTCACCTTTTGTCGTGGGTGACAGCGGATATGTTTACGGCAATTACAGATATGGAACCTTTGTTGGAAACCTACAAGAGGGTCTTAGACGACTTAGACAATTATATCAGCAAGGAGGAGAAAAGGCTAGTTACTCTTAAAAAGTAAGTTTCGAAAATAGGAGGGTATTGATTAGCTGGCTATACATAATCATACGTGGTAGTTAGTTATATCATGGAAGCAAAGACACAGGCAAGAGTAGTGCAGTTAATTGTAATTTAAGAGATATATGCAAAGAAATCTTCACGGATTTTATTCTTAGCGGCTGGATACACACCGACTTCATAATGTGGTAGACAACCTCTTCACACCAACCACTTCTGATGCAATATATCTTAGCTAAAGTGGCTTTATATACCTCCCATACGTCGTAAATTACCAGCCTTAAAGTAATAAACGGTAACATAAAAGACCTGGGACAGTGAATTAGTCCCTGAAGTTCAAGCTGCCGATCAAGAAATATATTATGTTGATTTAAATAACAATCGTTACTATAAGTACTTGGCCAAAGTCATAAAGTAAGCTTTTGGTATACGTTAAGTTACTTATCATTTCATTCAGATCTCCTAGCCTCTTAATATAAAAGACATGCCATACAAAATTGATCTACGGACGACAACGCAGTACCTAATGACAGAAAGGCTAGAAGATTTAAACGAAATGATCACTAGCTTTAGCTAGGTATCCCAACAGGTAAATCTTAGAAGAAATATGGACAAGACAAAAATCATATTCATATTTAATGTTGTACCTTTTTTTTTGAGAACGTTACCCTTGATTTTTGGTAAATATGATGATCATTCACTTTCGTGAGACCAATATTTTTTTTCCGCTAGTGATAGCTTATGATATTGTCTCAGCTGGTCCATAATTTGGTCGTATTCCGAAGTTCAAAGTCAAACAGACAGAAAGACACAATTAGGACGGCTACCGCCTTGCCCGGTTGTATATTTAAAAAGTGGTTAGATGCAATAAGATTCAACTAGTTTGTTATGAAAATATAAGATGATGACAAGAAAGTAAGATTGTCGAATTGAGAAAATTATACACAGGGGTGTATTGACTGACTAATTATTACATAAGTATTCTAACGAGTTTCTGAAAAAAAAAAATCGTGTGAAAATATTACATGACTAACTTGTTAGCCTTCTTTATTATTTATCAATTTCTCGATTATGACTATTTTTTATTTGTATACAGTTAGTACGTTTAAATTTTTCAGGCAACTGGATCACTACAAAACAGAGCATAGTAAAGCGATGGAGGACATTCCGAACTACCTCGGAAACCCGATCAACGCCTTTACGCTTATCAAGAGGCTTACCAGTGACAAAGACTACTTAGAACAAAGCATACAACAAGGCGCAGGTCTGTAATATGGCTTCCAATTGTTTAATCAAGTTAATCCAATACTAGAGCCATACTGCATTATAACTCTTTCAGTCTGCCTCTTTACGGCTAAAACGTTGATCCAACCTGTTATGAAAGGCGAGAAAATAGCTTACATATAGAAGTAGTATAAAGACAAAAGGGAGATGCCCATTTATGGCCAAAAACTCCCAGAAAATGTTGTTCATTAAAAAACCTCGTAATTTAAAAATAACTTTAAATAGATTTGTTTGACAGTAGAAGTTAGGAATAATTTAAGCATACAAATAGTAGCGAAACTTTTGGCCCTAACTGTAAATTATATAGGGCAAAAATTACTAGCCGCCACGTTGGTCGCAAAATATACTTTGTGTACATATTAATAAACATGAATTCTTCTGGTCTTAGTGCAGTACAACAGTATTGTCGGCAATAGAACAGTTGGATGTCGTGCCCATGTCATGACAGTTATTTGGTACTTGGGATAGGGACAGCATCACAGTTATCTTGCTGCAGCTGCTCACTTTCTGGAAAATGTTTCGATTGTTTATGATGATAATAATTAAGTTTCTGTCAATTTTTTATGTGTATATAAATCAGCACAAATATTTGTTAGCACCACCTGATTTCTATAATGTAAAGGTGTGTCTGTACATGAAAGATAAATTAAAAAACCTTTTACTTTTTAGATTTTTTGTATGTTTGTTTATATGTCCAGACATCACCTTAACTATTTGAATGTGGTAATTACATATAAAAAGTAGCCTCCAAGGCACTTCTGATGAGGTAAGTTTCATCAAAATCCATTTAGTAGATCAAAAGTTATAGACGCGCCATACTGTTTTGCGGATGAAGTCGCGAGCAAAAGCTAGTTTTACTATATAAATATGTAAAGTCTTATATTTGTGGAAGAATAGAGAAGTTTGAAAAGGCAGTTAGACAGACAGGCAGACAGACAGACTAATAGATAGTGTAAGGTTAATAATCGGAAGTCTAAAAATCTAGCTAGACTATATTTTAAACTACAGCTGCCGGTGGTTTTTTTCATGATTTTAATTATTTTTTTACGACACAGCCTTTAGTTTGATTTCAGAATTTCCTTAGCCAATCGATAGAGATGACTTCACTCCGCAGATGTGAGGTCGGGTGTTCAGTCGCAAATGAATCGTGTAGATGTCACAGCCTTTTTTTCGAAATCGGTCGTGGACTTTTGTCGTTCCTGTAATTAATGATATTTAAAAATAATTTCGTATTTTGTAAGACGTGTTTGTTAGTACCATTTTGAGTAGGGAAAAGTCTTCTCTATAATTTGAAACTTGTTTTTGAGTCGATCTAAATCAGACTTTTCGAGTTTTAAGCCGTTTTAGGGAAATAAGAAATCTCGACAGTCCGATTTTAAACACTTCTTGCAAGGATTCTACCGTTCGAAGGTCTCAAAGGATGGCTCAAGTTGTTTTATCAAGTCGGGGGAACTAAATTTGACTCACCTTGCTGTATCTCTTTTAGTTTCTGAGATTTAGAGTACGAAAAGTACATAACCTGCATGTCGCAACTTTTTGTTTTTGTAACACGGGGGTGTTTACACAGTTTAAAGGCGTTTTATTATATTCACGTCAAAATGGAATTTACTTTATCCTGACTTCTAGTTGAATATTCAGTGGAGTCCCTGTGATACAAAGTATAAAAACCATAAGTGTTCACCGAATAGTAAGAGCCACTGAAATTAAAATAAGCCAACTAGTAACTTCAGTTTTCATCTAAGGATTGCGTGCATACCGACTAGAAAATATCAAACTTCAGAACCGCTTCCAGAGCGTAGTTGTAATTTGACGAATCATGTCGAATTTTAATTTTCGTTACAGAAAACATGAAAAACATAACTATGACTCACGAAGATGTAAAATATCCAAGTCGTGAAGACTTAGAGGGCGCTGTACAAGCTTTGGCCAGGCTTCAAGATACTTATCAATTGAAGGTGAATGAATTATCAGCTGGAAAACTAAACGGAGTTGTTTATAGGTGAGTGTCTACTTTACTGTCATATAACAATATTAATTTAGAAACCGCTATCTTGAAGTATCGCAATGAATAAACTACTAGGTGCTGTAGATTTTGCTGACTAAAGCACTGACAAGATCACATTCAAAGAAAATATAATGCTCTGTAGTGCTTTCACATTAGATCAAGAAAAATGAAAATATTAAAAAATGCTTAAAGTTTATTATATGTATATTTAATGTACTTTAAGCATTTTTAATATTTTCATTTATATATATTAATAAAAATATTTGGGCTTCGTAATATAAATAATAAGAAGATACACATATGTTCAGACGGTCAAGTTTGTTAAGTGGCTTCTCAGAAAGATTTGTACTGCGTGTAATAGGAAGGAGTAGTGATTGTGACACAATTTTAGCGGAAACAGATACGGGATTACGCAATCAAATTCAAATGCTTTATTTGTCAAAAATAGGATATCATATAAATTTTTTAACTATATATACACTATATATGCTATATATTACTAGTTCTGACCGTTTCGAAGTCAAGATGGCGTTCCTGATGAGAAGAAACGGCGAAAGAAACTCCCAGCAGTCGCTCTTTTTATTTTGATTAGAATTTTTATCATCAAGAATTGTTCAATAAGCTTTTTCGAAAAGTTTCTGTTTTACTAAATTTTTGAACTTTTTTAAGTTTAATTGACATAATTCTACAGAGATTTTATTGTAAAAACGGATACATTGTTCTCTAAATGATTTATCTATTTTATTAAGCCTTGTGTGGATCAGAGCAAGTTTCTGTCTATTTCGAGTATTACGATTATTAATATCGCTATTCTTTTTAAGGCAATCAATATTTTTATGAACATACATTAAATTATCAAATATATACTAAGACGGTAAAGTTAGGACCTTGATTTCCTTAAATTTATTTCTTAAAGAGTGTCTTTGTGCTAGATTGTAAATTGCTCGAACAGCCCTCTTCTGCAGCTCAAAGATTGTTTGAATATCAGCTGCTTGTCCCCAAAGTAAAATACCGTAGGACATCACGCTATGAAAATAGCTGATCCGGGAAGTAGCTTCGTCCGTAAGTTGACGAATCTTTTTAACCGTGAATGCTGCATAACTAAGTCTATTTGCCAATCTAGCTATATTTAGGCCCGACTGAATCTTTGTGTCTAACACAAATACCTAAGAATACTGTATTATCTACAATATCAAACTGCTCCCCGTTTATAAATACACTGGTTCTTATCTCATTGACATTTGGTGTTAAAAATTTTATACATTAAGTATTAAAAATTTCTGCGCATTTCTTTTATCTATGGTATCCAAGAAAGTGAATAAGCAACTATTTTAGGTTTTTAACACAATCACTGTTAGGAATAGTTATACCGTCCAATTTAAGCGAAATCAAATACTTCCAATAATTATGGCTGAAAACTTTTGATGATTAATCCTAAGGCCGTAGTTCTTGCTCCATTCACCTATCGTATTAAGATCTGAGTTGACATTTTCAATGGCTTGGTTAATATTGTCAATTGATGCATGAGTATGAATTTAGAGATTGTCTGCATACAGATGGTAGAGAGAAGTTAATTTGAGAGTGATAGTATTGATGAATAGAGCAACTAGGCGTGCAAACAACACACCACCTTGCGGAACACCGGCAGTAATATTGCACAAATAAGAAAAGGAAAAACTATTCTCTTACTGTGACTATTTCGAGGAAAGCTTTGATGAAGCTGTGTGCACTAGATACTCTAGCTGCATTTTTTTAAACTAAGTATGCTAAAATCTAGGATGCTTAGTTACAGTAACGTATCACTTGTTTTTACTTAATCTACTATTGGATCTTAATTAAATTCCGATTTTGAGGTTTACACTATCTACAAATGCCATCTGGCAGATGTCGACCTTGTTTCACTATTTGTAAATGAAAAAAAAATATTTTAAACAGTCTCGTAAATACAGGTACACATGTTTTGTGCAAGTAAAAACAAGACAAGAATTTAATATTTGTTCTATTATTTATCTTTTACGTTATATTCTGCTGTTTTCATCAGTGAAATACCTCCTATGATTAACGAGTAACTAAATCCATACTAATATTATAAATGCGAAAGTAACTCAATCTGTCTGCCTGTTAACTCGTCACGCTTAAACAGCTGTACCGGTTAAGGTGAAATTTGGCTTGAAGATAGTTTGAGTCACGGGAAAGGACCTAGGCTACTTGAACTCGACAAAGGTGAGTTGGTTTTTTTTCTATAATTGAGGAATTGTCGTTAAAATCCTACACCGATTACCAAATTTAGGGCGGATGGAAACGCGGGCAAATTCGGCATGAAGATAGTTTTAGTCCCGGGGAAGGGCACAGGCTAGGCTGGGCCTAGACTAGCTAGTATTTTATATTTATTGAGTACCGTAACCGTTCTTCGTTTTCTTTAGGGATCGTTCAACAAAATTGCAGGGATTTTCATAAAAGGTGTATTGGATATCTTATAGGTATATAAGTGTTATAGGTCACTGTGAATATAAAGGATTAGCTTTACATCTATTGAATACATAATTATCGCATGTTTGCCGCTTAACTTACATGAGGCCGCTTTCCATATCGCTAACCATCTTCCGCTTGATGATTTTCTGGGCTATACTCTCTTCTGGGTTCTGGGTGAGAGGCTGTAAACTAGTCCACTGCTCGCGATTTATTGGTAAGTCTGAAGCCCGAACAACCAGCCGCAGCGCTCATTCAGAGCTGGCTCTTTCTCATTGATCCCATTCACACGGGGATATTCTAAAGCTCTTTGATGTGAAAACTAATATAGGTGAGCTCACTAAAGTAGTGAACTCCCGGGCATTGATGCTTTATTTTCTTTATACATTACTAAATAACAAGATGACCATCCTAGGTCAAGCATCTGTCAATTAACTGCAAACCAAAAGCTCGCGAACAAAAAGCATCACTGTGGGCTGTGGCTTTCTGTCTTTTCGATTGTCCAAATTAAAAACTTATCTTTTACGAATAGCCCTACTTCTATGTGCCTGAAATGACTGTATTTTCATACATATTTACATTATCTTATAAACTAATACTTTAAAACAGATGTCGTCTAAATTTTCATTCATTAATTCAACAAAACCAACCAAGTCACATTCAAATATACAAGTTTCAATTGAGCATTTCTATGTATTTAACTATTTAGCAAAGTTCTTGGCACCTTAGTGTTGATTGTTTTAAAATCTATGATCATAAAGTTTATTCATATTCATAGATTATTTTTTATTGGTTATTCTTAGGCCACGACCTAGCTTATGTCTTTCGGGGCTGTTATTATTTTAAATCACTCCGTTTTTGGACAGTTATGTAAAAAAGCGAGTCAATAGTGTTTTTTTTTTATAAAACAGATCTTTTACTTATGGTCAGGCACACCATGATTCTATAAATATCTTGACTTATTTTACCGTCATTAGTATTTTTCCTATTATAGCTGTCCTTTCGCTGTTTTAATAAATGTAAGTAAGAAAACAATATAACAATAATGTCTTAATTATATTCAAATATATTTTGCTATTAGGAAAAGGTCTGTAACATAAATGGGCAACACCACAACTTTATGCTTCTTACTACTTGGCTAGGCTATTTATATATACTTGTCTTATGTCTCAGCTCACCAATGTCGACTGGAGACTGCTTCGAGCTGGGTCGAGGGCTCTACAATCAGAAGGAGTACGGATACTGTATAGCGTGGATGAAGGAGGCCTTACAAAAGTATCGTCATAAGAGCGATGAATACCTCTTTGACGAAGTTGACATCTTGGAGTACATTACCTACTCCTACTATTTAAGAGGTTTGCATAAATTTAGATTGTTATGTTTATCTATACTAATACTTTTTTCCTTAACAAGGGGTCCCATTGTAATATATTTCCAGTAGGACACTATTCACCACGTGTCGTTACAGTGCATACCATTGACTACACTTTTGGCACAAAGATAGGTGTACAGAAGAACTAAGTAAAACTTTTTTAATCCCAATCGTAACTTTCGTGGGAAAAGGGATTTTCGGCTTGTGAAACTGGACGTCATGCCCAGTATTTAATATTTACATATAAAAATACTTAAATATTTAATTTTGTACCATTTATTTTTATTACGAAGCAAGTACTACGCAACAATAAAAACAAGGTTGATGCGATGTGTAACTAAGCGTGCGTGAGTAGTGCAGCAATTGTCTAATTTTTTCATTGAAATACATGAAATAAATTAATAGCTTACTACACATTATTGTTATCAAAAACTGCGTTTTTTCAGGGTCTAAATAAACCACTACCACGGCTATACTTGAGCAAAATTGTAAACTAATAGCACTTAGGACTTTTCAAAGGAGATTTCAAAAAGAACTATGAATAGGGGTCACTTTAGGATTTTGTTTTATCGAACAAAAGTTCATTTATCGAGTTAGCACGTTTTTCAGGGTCTTAACCATATCCCATAGAACACAGACATTAAATTTTAGTCGGATCTGCTCAGCGGATCTGGAGAAACATTTGCCAAAAAATATGAAATTTAGATAGTACTGCCTCTAAACATAGTCTCCCGAGCTCACAATAATTACCATAACGTACACTTCGCTATGCGTTTTGTATTCTGTGGTTCCCCGCAACTCCACAAAATGATCAGTGCATGTAGTACAGGATTTCCCAAAGTGTATATATACCCTTTCTAAAGTTGGCTAGACAATATTAGCTCTAGATAATACTGTAAGCCTGTAACTGAATTAAAATGGAAGGTGGGATAATTTACCGTAAATTATATCCGCGAAACGATGACTTAGACAGAAAAGTGGTGACGCGATAGTGGACTGTATTTGGTTTCAGATGATGTATGACAAGATGGTGTATGGAAGCGTGGTATTTATTATTTCTCAGGCGTGGCGTTAATCCTGGAATAGAATCTAAGAACACAGAAGGAAAATTCAGGCAGGAGTTACCACTTTATAGCTTATTCAGATGCCGAAGTAGAACTCTTATTTATATTACAATAGTTCGTAGTTAGTGTACACACATAAGTCTATCCAAAAGTTCACTCTTTTTCGTTTTCGTAAACAACACTTACGCGTATGAATAAACAATTATAACTTATTATTATTAGTCTTCAAATTAAATGATAGATATTTGGGCAGCGGCGGCGCGGTGCGTTCGATGCTTTTTATTTGAGCTTTGCCAAACCACTGGTCGCAGAGGGCACTGGTGCGGCGATCTTTTTCTTCGTGGTAGGTAGGTATATAGGAACATATATATGGATGATAATTAGGATTGGGTAGGAAATTCAAAGAAACCAATACAAGACTACTCCATGCCTGAATTATGTACAAATACACGCCCAACCAAAAGAGTTTGAGCAAAATCGGTCTAGTGTTTTGTTTTTTATCAATAAAAAACTGTTTTTTAAAGACAAAGCAATATTCTCAAAAGAAGTTGCTCGTGCGGTACTTGGTACTGAACAAATTTATTATTGGATGTAAATTATATATGGCCTATCCTGCTCTTCGGGTGCCGGTCGCTACTCTCGCCACGCCGCACTTCACGACATCATCAGAAGTGCGCTCATTAGCGCGGATATCCCCGCGGTTTTAGAACCACGGATCGTTCGGGCCGACGGCAAGCGCCCGGACGGGATGTCTTTAATACCGTGGCGGATGGGCCGAGCGCTGGTATGGGACGCCACATGCGCGGATATTTTAGCAGCGTCCTACCTGCCGTGCACCTGCAGGCAAGCCAGTGCGGTGGCGGATACCCGAAAGCGTAATAAAATATCTAAACATAGTTGTCTCGGCGCCCAGTGCGAATTTGTCGCTTTTGGCGTCGAGACACTAGGTCCTTGGGGGCAGGGCGCTCGTGGCCTTCACAGGGCGCTCAGCAAGCGCCTTAGGGAGGCAACAGGGGACCCTCGGGCGGGAAGCTTTCTGGATCAAAGGCTCGCCATTGCCATTCAGCGAGGGAACGCTGCCTGCGTGATGGGCACCCTTGCTAAAGGGCCTAGTTTTCTAAATTGTTTTTAAGTTAGTTATATCAGTCGACAGTTGTGTTTTATTTATAGGTAATATAATATTTTTTAGTTATTAGTTTCTGAAATTAATAAACATTTTATTATTTATTATTATTACATTTATCTTAACCGCTTACGCTCATAAGATAAACTAAATTGATTATACCTACCTATACTTAGGTGATAATTGTAATTTGCTTTAGGTGATATGAAATCCACTTTAGAGTGGACTAAAAAGTTGTTGGAAATAGAACCTGGCCATTCTCCAGCGCGGGGCAATGTTCCACGTTATGAGAAGAAAATCGTCGAGAATGAGAAGATGTGGAAAAGTCGCAGACAAATGGTATTTAACTACAGTGTTTTATTTCTGCTCATGCACAGTGCTTGTTAAAAAAATTACTTTTTATCAGCAATAAACGCATACTCCACTGACTCAACTGCTATTGCCCGTCGTAAGTCGCCGCGAGTTTGGACGATTACTTCCAGAGACTTTAATTTAGTACACCAATGGGGAACCTTATAAGTCCGCCTCATAAGACCATAAGTACTGAATGTGCCGATAACTTTCAAGTCCTATTAATTACCAAACAAACTTTAAATTTCTTCATATTCACTAACATACTGTACCTACGAAGCTGCTAACAAATAAATAGTATTAAAAAACTCAACCTAATGAAAAAATACTCAATCTTTTTATTCAGTGCGGCAGCTTTAAAATTTTATCTGGTTTTATTAGTTGGAGGGATAGAAACATATATAGGTAGGCAATGGTTAAAGCGGCCAACAGAAAGTTACTAATAATCAGTCTTTATAGTGTTTCGTGAACAATTTGCTATTAAATTCCAGATAGCCTCATATTTTTGTTACCACTTTCCACACGATTAGAAAAGAAAATTGATAAAAGAAAACTTTTTCAAGGATACTCGAACAACCAACCAGGAAATGCCAAAGAAAGTAAATCAAAAATTGGCACCAAAACGATACTCATACAAACCTCTTTGTCGCGGCGAAGTGGATATCCCTACAGAGGTATCTAAAAGGTAACATTGTTAAAAAACATTGTATTATTAGTATACATTCTTTAAAAATTGTTTGGCAGCTGTTTACGCTGCTTTGATTTTGTAAAAGTTAGAAATAGATTCGGAAATTGTATATTGTTATAAGTAGCTACGATAAATTTATATTTAAGTACATTTTTATTAATAAAGAAAAAGTAAGTTATATTTAATATTAATATAACTGTTATTATTCAATGCTTCGGACCGAGCTCTCGCAACCCTACCGAGGAGCCTGCCCTGTGCACTATTTACACAAACCATTTCAAACTCATTTCAAACCCACTGTTCCTGCTCCTCCCTTCAAGTTCAAGCTACTGAACTGAATTTTAACATGAGGATTCAGATTACCTATGACAAGCATTATTTATTATTTTACGAGTCTTAGTTCCAAATGGAATTCCGAGTCGTGAGAAACCAAAAATCACTTTTTTAGGCACCCACTCACTGACTCATAAATTATTAAAAATCTAGCTACCAATTTTGCAAGAGCTTTTGAAATTTAGGACAAAGATATAAAGTGACAATAATAAGAAAATCAGAACTTTCCCAAAATCAAACCAGGTACCTATTTATGCGATGTATAATTTCCATTTTATTTCCTATTTCTTGTCATCTAGAAATAGCTGAATCTTCCTAGAAAAACATACACACTTTTAACTGCTCGATCCTGTATCATCTTTTTAGATTGAAGTGCTGGTACGCGACGAAAAACCACCCGTTCCTGCGACTGGCGCCACTAAAGGTGGAACAGAAGTACATAGATCCTGATGTGTTTGTCTTCCATCAAGTCATGAGTGATAATGAGATTGAGCAAATCAAAGAGATAGCCAAGCCAAAGGTGAGCTATGAAAAAAAAAACAAATTTGTGGTCTACTAGACTTGGATCTGATTATTGCATTTTTAGGGTTCCGTCCCCACCCAAAGGGTAAAAAACGGGACCCTATTACTAAGACTCCGCTGTCCGTCCGTCCGTCTGTCGCCAGGCTGTATCTCATGAACCGTGATAGTTAGACAGTTGAAATTTTCACAGAAAATGTATTTCTGTTGCCGCTATAACAAAAAAAATACTAAAAACAAAATACAATAAACATTTATTCAACAAACGTGATTTTTTTGGTCCTTTTGCTTGATATTGATAACGGCAACAGCTAAGACGCTTGAAATATTCACAGAATATTTAGTTATATATTCACTTTAAAAATAAATAATTTTATTTAAATAAAACAAATATTAAAGGGGAGCTCCCATACAACAAACGTCATTTTTTGCCGTTTTTATAGATAATGGTACGGAACCATTCGTCTGCGAGTCCGACTCGCACTTGGTCGATTTTTAAAGTTTTGCGTTTCTACTGGTACAATTTCCGGTTCTATAATCAAGCTTCAAACAAAAAGAGTTTGACAGTTAGAACACGACATTCATAACTCTTTGATTTTAGTATTTTTCTTCCCATACTCCATTTAATAGATGCCTTTGGGGAATATCAGCACAGCATAGTTAATTGTAGTAATCAGTTCCCAAAATTTAATACTTTTATTATTTACTAGGGGCGCTTTTTGTTGCGTCTAGACTTCTCTAAAGTTTATATGACCATATTAGCCTAAACTAAATGGATATTTTGCCGTAAATGATCCATGAAAGGTAAAAAAAGTTTACATGACCAATTACGTATCTGCTCATACACCACCCGGACCTACAATTTTTAATTTGGCTCATACGTTAATTATCCGTGAAAAACAAAAAATTGCAGTGAACTTATCATGTTCCCGTAACAAAATATTAGTGAAGTTTGCGAGCGGTCTCAGAGTAACGATCCCCATTTTCGTAATAGGTTTTCACAATGATAACGCGTTCTCCTTTTTTGTAGCACACCATTCTTAATCTTTTATTCTTCGTACTTAAACGCGTAAAATTTACCTTTAACCTTTTCATGAATCCTAAATTACGAAAATTCTTGACACCGGCTTGGAAACCGAAACAAATCATTTATACTTAACGTCTTAAGTTACATGTATACAGTGGTACTTATTTTGTTGGTTGAATTGCTTGGTGATTTCCATGTCTGTTCAATTAGTACATAATAATTAGTACATAAATGGTTCGGGGTATGCTTAACACGACGTGAGCTCTTTTGACAGTGTCATGGATGTTCCCCATATACATACCTATAGATGTCATTCTACACTCTTTGGCTTAAGGCAGAGTGTTTGTGCTATGCACGCGCAAGAATTGGTTACTGAAATTACATAATTAGACTTCAGTCATTTGCTTCGGCTATAACGATAATTTAATGGTTATGCCAATTATGCTTTCACAACTCTCCTATCGGGGGATGTGCGCTAAGTTTGCTTTCGATTTGGACACGTACCTACCTTTTTATTTATTTATAGGGGTAGAAGATACAAATTCCATTACTAGAACGGTATCTCAGTCACTTCTTAAGGAACTTTAGGTCTACGTACCAAAATTTTATTAGGTTCTGCCCCTTAGACAATTACAAACGGTTATAAAGTATAAACCTTTATACTTTCATTTTCAAGTTTCGAGTTCAAATTATCTTAAAATCTTTACAAGATTTTATTTTTATTGCATTGACTTCTGCTTGAGCTTCTACAAAATTTTATTTTTATTGCATTGACTTCTGCTTGAGCTTCTACAAAATTTTATTTTTATTGCATTGACTTCTGCTTGAGCTTCTACAAAATTTTATTTTTATTGCATTGACTTCTGCTTGAGCTTCTACAAAATTTTATTTTTATTGCATTGACTTCTGCTTGAGCTTCTAGGGACCGTAGACCCTAGTATTTGATATTCATTTAAACTTGATACCTTTGCGATTTCCTGAGAAAAAGAGTCTTGATAGACGGACAGACAGACAGACAACAAAGTGATCCTTTAAGCGTTCTTTTTTTAAAACCCTTAAAATGACTTATCCTAACCCCAATTTTTCAGTTCAAGCGTGCCATGGTACATGATTCCGATACAGGAAATGGCACTGCAACAAATTACAGAATTAGTAAGTCAGCTTGGTTGCACGACGACGAGTTGCCTACGGTTGCGCATGTGTCGCAGCGAGTCGCAGACATGACGGGCCTCAGTATAGACACTTCAGAAGATCTCCAGGTCCTTAACTACGGCATCGGAGGACATTATGAGCCGCATTTGGACTTTGTTAGGGTAAAAGAACATTTATATTAAAATAAACAGTATAATATAATGGCAGGTAGCATCATTAGGTTATGAACAACCAGCTTCAGAAGGGGGGGCAAAAAACCCAAAAATAAAACAATGAATGACTACGCTTGGCCTATGCTAAATTTTCAAGTGACTGGCGTTTGTAAGACCTAGTTGCACTCTTTTGAAAAAAGTTTTAACCGGTGAGATGCAATAGTAAGTTTAGAAAAAAGCTTACTTGGTTATTTCACATGCAGCTTGTATTTTGGAAAAACCAGTGATAGCAAGTTGGGTGATGGTAAACATCACTATTTACGCAACTACTACAATACGCATAGATATATGCATTAATACACTAAGCTATTATAGCTTACACTAGAGAAGACGCTATAAACAAACGTCACGCCATACAGAAAATACTAGTTAATCATTACGTCACTTTGTCATACGCGAGAAGACCCAACCAGTGACAAAGCGACGTGAAGCCCATACACCTGAATGGGAACCGGGAAACTTGGTCCAATTCAACCCTACAAAGACACAAGTCTTCACTGTAGTCCCACAATTCCACAACACCCCTCTCTCCATCTCCAAGAGCATTGGGATCATTGGTGTTGATATCTCCAGCGATGTTCAGTTCCGAGATCATTTGCAAGACAAGGTGAAGCTGGTACAAGTCGCAAGTTCGGCCCCATATGGAGTACTGCTGCCATCTCTGGGCGAGTGCACCCGGATGCGAGCTTGGCCCTTTTGGCTTAGTTCAACGACGGGCTGTGAGAATTGTCGACGATCCCAAAATCATTTGACGTATCGAGCCCTTAAGTTTGAGGAGAGACTTTGCCTCCCTATGAGTGTTCTACCGCTAGCACAATAGGATGTGCTCTGAGATTTTTTTCGAAATGATGCCCACGGCTAGTTCCTACCATCGCACCGCTCACCATTAGCTGGGAATTCACTCTCACACTTAAGGACCGAAATGGTCGCGTGCAGTGCGGTTTCAGAGAAACTTCCTCCCGCGAATACTCGGGTTGTGAAATGAGCTCCCTGCCAAGGTTTTCTCTAAGGACTACAGTATGGGGTTCTTCAAGAATGAAGTTATTAGATATTTGAAGGTTCGGAAATGTGCGAATGATTCCCCTGGTGTTGCAAGCGTCCATAGGCTATGGTGACCGCTTACCATTAGGCGGACCGTAAGCTTGTTTGTCACCTTAGTGCGTAGTATAGTTCAGTTTCTACTTGCATCATCTAAACGACTACAAATGATGACGTTGAAAAAAAATCGAACCTTATACTCTGGTTTTTTCAGTCTTATTCTAAGCTTAATTTAGAATAATTTGGTAAAAAATCATTGAAATCGATTAACAAGGTAATATCTATACTAATATATAAATCTGAATAGTTTGTTTGTTTAAACGCGCTAATCTTAGGAACTACTGGTCAGATTTGAAAAATTCTTACTGTTCAGATAGCTCTTTTATCGAGGAAGGTTATAGGCTATATATCATCACGCTAAGACCAATAGGAGCGGAGCACCAATGAAGAATGTTTCAAAATCGGGTTTTTTTTCCTTTTAAGAGCTTCCGCTGCGTGCGCTGCGTGAACGGTTAAAGTTTCGCAAAAATCATGTATGATAGAATTATTCCCCTTTAAAAGTTAAAAAAAAATCCGCTAAACATATGTGTATCTCTGAAGGTTGGCTCACTATAACCTTTTTTATGCTAACCAAATTTGTTCTAAAATAATGCATTATTTGCGAAGGTGTTTTTATAAACATGATATTAATCCTTATCGAAAAATGTTATTCATTGTTATTCATCACAAGTATTTAATTTAAAACAAAATTTCCCTTTAAATCATTTCATTTCAATGAATATCTTAGGAGATATCGCAGTTTTAAAATAACATAGCAGCAAAATAATGAACAAGTACTACGCGCGCATTTATGATGTGCAAGGCCGGCGGGCAGTCATTAGGGGAAAGGCTGTACGTATTATTTAAAAATATTTTCTCCTTCTACGTAAACAAAGTCACGTGTTAAAGTAAGCGCTAGCCCAAAGTAACTATTACTGACTGACTCACTGATCTATCAGCGCTCAGCTCCAACAACTGGACTATTCGAGCTGATATTTAGCACAAATATAGCTATTATGATGTAGGCGTGCGCTTAGAAAGGATTTTCCAAAACTCACCTCCACTCACTTCCAAGACTCAAGACAAACACAAATGTTATTAATAACATAAATGTTTGTCCAATGCGGGAATCGAACCCACACCCTCTGCGCAGCAGTCGGCAATACTACCAACTAGGCTGCGAGGGAGTATATATATATATCTAATATCAACCCAAAAAAATTACACAATAAAAATTGAGTACCTCTTCCTTTATTGAAATTGTTAAAAATAAACGAAATCTCATACCTAATCGGTTTTTTGTGCATTTCAGATGACTGCAAAATGTTTTAACGCAAGTGACGACAAAAGAATTGCAACCGTGCTGTTTTATGTAAGTTTACATTATAACAACAAAAGCGATTACAGTAGACAATATACACTGTTTATTTGTATCCACAGTTTTTACAGATAGTTGTTGAGATTACCTAGTAAGTAAAATCAGGTAATCTCGCCCTTCCATTATTACAATTTATCACTATGTAGTTTACAAAGTAAACATTTCCAAATTAAATAAAAAGAAAAAAAAAATATGCAATTTTCTTAAATAGAAAGTATTTAAGATGTGGTTGTATGTTTGTGTGTATGTGAGGGTGGGTGTGCGTGTGTGAGGGTGTGTATGTATGTGTGTTGGCAATTAGTGTTATGAAAATTTAATAATATGCGTGTATAATAATAACATATAGATCATAATATAGATCGATAGATAATTTAAGTAGGTCCTACACAGTTATTGACTGTTAACCACATTTCTGTAACAGATTATCTGTTTCATCGTAGCTTAAATTTTGTAACCAGTCATTAAGGGTACTTCCTGCATTGGTGACGTGTCATAGGATGAATTTTGATGTGTCTGTTTATAATATTGTATAGATTTCCTGACTGAGTGGCATACTGTCTACTGGCAAAAGTTGATTTAACAACATAACACTGAGCTACCTTGCCCTTCCTTCTGTTATTGTTATGACGGGGATTATAGGTCAGGGATTTGTGATATCTAAGCAAAGTTTGAGAAACATATATAGTGTGTTATATTAGTATTTAATGTTAATAAATTATTACTTAACTAGTTTGCTATCTTTGCCAATCCTGTTAAGGCCTTATTACGCACATCATTCCATGTTTTTCCAGTAAAGACAATAGCTGTGTCATCAGCGTAGGAAAATATTTGACAATCATTAATTCCGAGATCACAGTGCTCATTTATGTAGATAAAGAATAGAGTAGGTCCTAGTACGCTGCCTTGGGGGACTCCAAAGGTAACAACAACTTCTTCACTCGTGTATTCTGCTAATTTTACTCGTGTATTCTGCTAATTTTACTCGTTGTTTTTTCTCATGAAGATAGTCTTTAAGTAAAGCTAAGGGAATTCCTTTTATACCTATATTATCCAACTTTTTAGTTAAAATGGGAACAGAAACAGTGTCGAACGCTTTTTCGAGGTCCAAACACAGACAGGCACTTTTTACCAGAGTCAACTTGCTTTACAATAAAAGTATTAAGAGTTGTAACTGCGTCTTCAGTTGATAAATTGTTTCTAAAGCCAAACGGTGAACTAGATAGTACGTTGTGCCGGTTCAGATAATTGAGTAGTCTAACGATAATTCGTTTTTCAATAATTTTAGAAATAGCTGTAAGGACTGATATTAGTCTATAATTGTTGATATCTTCGTTATCACCAGTTTTGTAAACTGGAGTAATGATCGACTGTTTTAGAGCTAGCGGAAAAACTCTTTTAAGGAAGCATAGATTTGCCAAGTGACAGATTATAGGGACTACAATGTCTTTAACAATTTTAAGTGAATCCCTTTTTCTAGTGATTTTCGGTAGAATCCGTTTTCTTTGTAATTTTAGGTATAATCCCTTTTCTTAGTGATTATAGACAGAATTTTAATCCCCTAAAAGGTAAAAGCCCCTATAACAGATTTATTGCCAGAACCTTCGCTTGAAATCGATTGCTAAAAAACAGACAAGTTAAGACAGGTAAGAAGGTTCTGTTGGCACCCGACATTAAGGCAAAGAAACTGTAGCTAAATTTTCTGTCAGTTTGCCTTTTTTTAGATCACTAAGGTGGCAAACAAGCTTGCCTGCTTTAGGGGGTTATGTTTCAAGACTTATTTATTCCAACCTGATATACGTATCAAGTAACGAACAGAATTTCATATAATAATAAGAATTGCCTACTTATATTCTATTTATATCAGATGTCCGATGTACCACAAGGTGGCGCTACAGTCTTTCCGGATTTGGGTGTGAGTGTTATTCCTCAGAAGAACACTGCGTTGTTTTGGATGAACCTACACCCTTCAGGCGAAGGTGATTTGGCAACGAGACATGCAGCCTGTCCTGTGCTGAGAGGATCTAAATGGGGTAACTGTATTTTATTGCAGATTTCACACATTAAGCAGTATGCCAAAGTTATTTATTTATTACACGTACAATTAAAAATAGTATCCTTTTAGTCTCTCTTAGCTGGAATCAGGTATGGAATGGAATGAAATGGAATGAGTAATAAAATTTACTAAACTGTAAATTATGATGATTTCTTGTATGTGTGTATTTGCTTAGTAAAAGAAAACTTCTTCTAAACGTTATAACATTAAAACAAACTTTTGTAGATTATTGGATTTTGCATTAAAGTACATTTGTTACTTTTCAGGTTATAAAGCTGCAAATTTATAAGCCTTTTTAAAATTCTATCAAATTAGACTACTTTATAATCTTTTCCGTTTCATCAAAAAATCAATCTATGTTTAATTTTTAAAGATAAACTAATTTTACATAAATGACAAGAAATGTATAAAAAACAATAACACCTTTTTTAAAAAATTTATTACTCATCTTCATCTGTAACAGGCAGTCTGGCTCTTCCTTTAACGGAAATTGACACCTATAAAAAAATAATGTTCATTCATATTTATTTACAATCTTCTTTTCTTATAGTGAGCAACAAATTGATACACCTGAGCGGCCAAATATTCAAGAGACCCTGCAATCTAGAATACCAAAGAGAAGGCATCTTAAGGCCGATTCCCCCACCGATCCCCAAGCGTACTGCTATTGTTACATAAAGAGCATATCTTTACATAAATAATACCAACATGCCGTGCCGTGTGCTGGCGGCAGACTACCATCACACCACCCCTTATCCATCCTAGAGGGTATCCACAAAAATTGGTTTTTAACATTTTACTCATTAAAAGGTTAGGTCAAAATATGGTCACTATAAAAGTTATAGATTTTTATATTATCTACGTTTTGGTTATTAACTTTGTTCTCTTTAATCAATGCTTCAGCCATAAATCGCTGAAAATCCTTTTCACCCCTATTCATGCCCTTTCGGGTTAATTCAGCTGTTTTAATTATTTTTCCCGAGTTATATATATTTTTTTCTATACAAAAAGATGGATCCGGTCTTGCAACGTTTTAACCAAAAATAATTTATTTTAGAGCTTTTTGACCTGGACTATAACTAGGTTTTAATTTAACTCTACTAATTACTTATAATGATATTTATTTCTCACACAAATGTTTGGACCAGTTTGTTTAGGACGTCTTAATCATGGCCAAATGCGAGTAATTCACACATTAAATTTGGGTTCCGATGAATGGGAATTATTGCGAATATCTAAAAAACTTATGAACCCATGTTGTTCAAATCAAATTTTATTAGAATTTATGTAAAAGCGGCAGAATTATAAGGCTGACAAACGGACGGAACGTTTTCGCTATTTGGCTACGGAACCCTAAAACTAATGTCTCTTACTTAATGAAGACATTAATGGCTGCTTGGTTGTTTAAAAGTTTCCTGTTTTCAATTTCGATTTTAAATTTATTTTATTTAAAATTTCAAGTTAATAAAAACTTTCAATTCCTTTATTTATAGATATTAAGTAAGTAATAATAAAATTTTAATCGTAACTTTGTAAATAATATAAATAAAGCGGTTCTGTTTGTAATATTTATTATATAATACAGTAATAATTAATAATGATAAAAATAAAGTATTAAATATTGATGTATAATGATTAATAATAATAATGATAAATATACAGCCTATGATGTCTACTTATAGATTGTCATGCTTAACAAATAACAACCGAAAAAAAATTGGTATCTTAGATACAGGATCAGGCTAGTTTAGATACCAATATTTAAATTTTACGTCAAATGTGTACGATATTGAACAAAAAAACATATGTATGTATTATGTATTCTGATTCGAACATTTAATCTGTAATATTAGAAGGTACTAGTTTATTTTTTCTCTGTACAAAACTATTGATTTGTAATAGTAATAATAAATTAATTAATTTACATGTTGCGGAACAAATCCATTTTAATCGTAGTAATTCATTCTAAATAATAAACAGTTGTTTTAATGTGTACTTAGCTCTAAATTACAATTAGTATTGCTCGCTTCATAAGCGGAGCGGTGAGGTAGTGTTCTACTCTCGACATGTCAAAAAACCCAGTTTTTCGAAACTTAAATGACGTTTTTTTTTTTAATATAACACTTACAGGATAATATGAGTGCACTAATATGAAGTTAAATAATCTGTCTAGCACATATGGTACATTTTATAAACAATTAATTTGTTTAATATAATAAATAATAACATTAAAACTAATCATTCTTGGACGTCCGTGAGTCTGTGTTTATGTGACCATGTATGTGGCAGAGAAATTGGTCGAAAAATTCATCTTACCGGAATACTTTTGTTTTTAATATATAAAGTATTACACTGTGCTGATTCCTAGTTAATATTAGCGTTCTAAGTACTGTCGTTTAATTATAATTTATAAAAAACTAATATACCACTGTATACTGTATATCTATATATATATATTATTTTTATTTTATAGTATATTTTTTCCTCACCTTATTTGTTATTTTATTTTAAAAAACTTGTTTTTGTTTTAGATTTTTTTTTTAAATGTGAATGATCGCTATAAGGCGTACACTTTTGGATTTTCCAAATTTTTAAATTTTCTTGAAAAATAAAAGACAAAAAGCCTTTACATTTTTTTTTAATGTAGCCCTAAAACTGAACCTTATAGACAAGGTTGAGGATTGTTAGATCTGATAAGTACTAAAATATACGAAAGACGTTTGACAGTGCAATATATACTAAAGTAAAGAACAAAAACTACTAGTCACTTACATAAACAACTCATGATGGCTCTATGAAGTCAAAGGAACATTGAAGCGTATTTACGAATCGGATTCTAATGCGGTTTTCACCAATAGGAAGAGTGATTCAAGAGGATGGTTTATGTACGTATAGTTTAATATTTTTTTAAGTTCATTTGTTTTAATATGACGATAATTGTTCAAGATGTTAAAATCAAGGCGGCAAATCTATCGAACAAGCCTAGCGCTGTTTCCTCTCTCCTCCTCAAGGTGATGGAGCGTGTGATCAACACACAGTACCTAAGATACCTAGAAGAACATGACTTGGTCAGTGACCGTCAATATCGCTTGACTGTTGACCTTCCAGTGTATCTCACGCACCGATGGGCACTAGCCATTGAGAGTCAGGGAGATGCATTAGCATGTAGCCTGGACATAGCTAAGGCGTTCGATCGGGGTCTTCTTTCGAAGTTTCCATCTTACGGAGTGCCCTAGGGTTTTTGCAAATCGGTGGCTAGCTTTTTGTCCGGCAGACGCATACGAACCGTAGTTGATGGTAGTTGCTCTGATAGCATGGACATTAATGCTGGTGTCCCGCAAGGCTCTGTGCTGTCTCCTACGCTGTTTCTACTGCATATCAACGACATGTTGGACATCAAAAACATGCTTTGCTATGCAGATGACAGTACTGGACGCTTATTACACGGGTCGTGCAAACATCCCTCGTTCCATTGTGGAGGTAAACCGCGGAGAACTTGTGTCACAAATCGAGGCCACACTGTCCGAGGTCTCGGACTGGGAATGGGAAAACTTGGTCCGATTCAACCCTACAAAGACACAAGTCTGCGCGTTCACCGCTAAGAAACCCCCATTCACTGTAGTCCTACAATTCCAGAACACTCTCCTCTTCATCTCCAAGAGCATTGGGCTTGGTGTTGACATCTTCAGCGATGTTTAGTTCCGAGATCATTTGTAAGACAAGGTGAAGCTGGCATCCAAAAAACTAGGTTGCTGCTTTACAATGAGGTTGCATTAAAATTAGGTAATTATTAAAAAGAATGTATCACCTTAGTGGTATAAACCGGTTTACAATCGGTGAAGATATCTGTATAAGACTATAAAAAAAACTAAACAAAAACTGTAAAAAAAAGCCTAGCCATTGTGCGTTACCTACTACGCGCATTAACATTTAAATTATCATAAAAACTACTGAACCGATTGAAGAAACTTGCACTGTTTCCTATGTTTAACAGTAAAGACCCTAATTCAACAAAATACTTTAAGACCATTCCTGTGGTCCACTAGCGCCGCCATTGGATATTTTAACCGACTTCAAAAAGGAGGTTATAAATTCGGATGTTTATATATTTTTTGAGGTTCCTATATTCGGACATAAGTCCGTCGTATATAGACGGATTTGCAAAATTCTTTTTTGTTCGGAAGGGGTTCATTCCGGAAGGGGTTCATTCCGAAATGGTTCCATTTAAATTTCATATAGATCTGATGATGAGTTTCGGATACAGACAACAAAAATCTTTACAAATTTACAGCAAATCAACCGAGATTGGTGGTATCGCAGAAATATGCATTGCTTACGCAATCACACAACTTAAAATCAAACCCGCACACTTGAAAGCAACTCGTCACTTAAAAGTAAAAAATAAGAACTTTTTAACAAAAAAAACAACCGGCTTCTAAAAGATGCACTAAAAACGTAAAAATAACTACCTCTTTCCCAAAATAAAATATAAAATTATTTTAGGCACTACACACAGCGCCATCTGGCCCCAAAGTAAGTAAAGCTTGAGTTATGGGTACCAGATAAGGGATACAAATATATATTTATTACTTTTTTTAGTACCTACATATCATATCATACAACCAGAATCAAGACAAACACAAATATTTATTTTACGACATAAATGTTTGTCCAGTGCGGGTTTCGAACCCACACCCTCTGCTGAGCGGCTAGCCACACTACCCACTAGTACACACTAGTATTTCATAACTTTTCGATTCAAACGTGTTTAAATAAAAATTTTGAGTTTGACTTATTAAAGTATATATACAAAAGATATTTATCGAAAAATCTTCCGTCAAAACAGGTGCACAGTTGTATATTTTATTCTCTTAATAGTTAATAGTAGCTTTTATTCGTTGACAGTATTGCTGCGCCCACGCACGCCTGGCTGCAAACCTAGCTTTTTACGATATTATGCCTCTTTACTAAACTAATTTTGAAATAAGTTGTGATTTTAATTGTGCACCGAATTTCTACTAGTTATATCGAGGTACGCGTATCACAGTTTTATCTTATATATTTCGCGTATTATTAAAACGGATGAAATTTTGTATTTAGATAGAGTTTTACTTTTAAGTTTGCTTATATAATTGTATTGTTTTGAAAAAAATAGATTTGTAAATAAATACCGATCCAAGCCCGGTGGCCCAGGTACTCTTATATATATATATATATATATATATATATATATATATATATATATATATATATATATATATATATACGCGTTAAATTAGGGGGTAACACGGTTACTCTTTCCTGATTTAGAACACACAAGAGTTCTCGGAACAGAATATTATTTTAATACGCTACTGTAGACAATATTATACGTCTTTCCATTTGGGGATAGGATGTAAAGATTCTGGGCATTGGACATACGCGAACATGCTACATACAATTGTCCATGGGAGAAGCACGGCTTTTCTAAGTTCACCCCAGCCACCTTTGATATTTGTACTTGCGCTTTGTCAATGGTCATAGCGTAACTAAGCTTAAGAGGAAATTGTAGCCTTTTAATCTGGAACGGGAGATCTGTGGGTATTATTGGGATTCGTGGGATCATTTTTACCCTTTCCTACGCCGGTTAAGATAGTTGCGCTAATGATATTGCGTTTTTTTCTGACTGACTATGCAGTTGGCTGTTGCAGCCATTAATGCTTCACCGGGCTTTTTGGGGCGAGACTCTGAATGAGCCTCAGCCCATATAGCGCCCAACGCTCAAGGGCTCCCGCGGGGGCGGCCTCGGCTTGGGTTGTCGCTCTGGGGAGCGTCCCTTCGACCGGCGTGAGTCTCGTACCCGAAGGTGGGTCACCGCTAGGAGGGTATATATCCGTTACGCGGGTGCGGTTGCGATTGAGTGGGGGCAAGAAGCGCCTCATAATATTGCGGCTAAGTTATATGATGTAAGTACAGATAGTGAGCACACATCGTTAGCATGTTTCATAAACCTATCAGCGCCATCTATCCGAATCCATGAGTAACACATAAGTGTTACACATTATGTTTCATATGTTGATTTTTTTCTCAGAAGCAGATTGATTTATGGTTAGATTTAATTTTTTAGGCAGGTATTCTTCGTTGGTAACAAAGAGTTGTGTACCGATTTTTAACTTCCTACCTTGAAAACTGCGAAAAGTTCCATATAAAATTTGACCCTTTTTAAGGGGTTGGAGGCAGATTTCAAAAAAGAAAAATGATGCACAATTTTTCGTTAGTCACAAATAGTCCGCATACTAATTTTAAGCTTTCTACCTTGATTGCGGAAGGCTCCATACAAACTCCCCCCCATTTTAGGAAAGTATGGAGTTAGAAACAGACAAAAGCCTATGCCACTCTTCATCTCTTCAACTATCTCCAATTAAAAAATCACGTCAGTTAGTCGCTCCGTTTTGCCATGAAAGTCGGACAAACAAACAGACACACACCTACACTTTCCCATTCATATTATTAGTATGAATATGCCTATCTAGAAAATAGCTCTTGCAATTTTGGATAAAATTTTGTATTTAGATAGGGTTTTCCGTTTTAAGTTTAGCTATAGGTATTGTTGGCAAGGATAAGCGATGACACATGGCCCTTTCACTTGGTACGACATTGACCGTGCGTCGCTCGCGGCCGATGTGCAAAGTTAGTTTGAGAATAGTCGGAATGGACTTCAGACACGCCCGCGTACTTAATTAAATTCTCGCGTTCGATCGGAAATACCAACGTCGTGGTATCGACGCCAGTTTGGTGAATTTTAGTTATAGTAACACAAGAACAGGTGCAGTATTTCAAAAAATATCTAGTAAAGATCGGTCGCCCAGACGTACACTTAAATACATTTAAATAATATATGTATAAATTCAGCGTATCTCGGAAACGGCTTCGAGTTGGATGAAATTTTGTGTTTAATTTGGTTTTGCTTAAAGGCGATTTTAAATTAAATCGGCCAAGTGCGAGTCGGACTCGCGCACGAAGGGTGCCGTACCATAATCTATAAAAACGGCAAAAAAATCACGTTTGTTGAATGGGATCCCCCCTTAAGTATTTGTTTTATTTTAATTTAATTATTTATTTTTAAAGTGAATAAATAACTAAATATATTGTGAATATTTCAAGCGTCTACCTGTTGCCTTTATCAATATCGAGCAAAAACAAGTTAAAAATCACTTTTGACCCCCTATGGGAGCCCCCTTAAATATTTATTTTGTTCTGTTTTTTAGTATTTGTTGTTATAGCGGCAACAGAAATACATCATCTGTGAAAATTTCAACTGTCTAACTATCACGGTTCATGAGGTTCAGCCTGGTGATAGACGGGCGGACAGCGGAGTCTAAGTAATAGGGTCTCGTTTTTTACCCTTTGGGTACGGAACCCTAAAAAACACGGTCGCCCAGTTATATTTATTACTAGCTAGTAATAAATACATACATATTTTATTTAAGTATCGTAGTAGACAGTCGAGTTGGCACTACCTCGACAACGTTAGCCTATTCGTTTGTCTAAGTAAAAGCTATGTAGGAAGTCAGTTTGGCTTAAAAACCTTTTTAAATTATATAAATCCACCTTAGTCCAGATATATATAATTTGCGAACACAAACAACAATAAAAAATCTGTTGCTAGGCGGTCACATATCTAATGACTAACATTCAATGTACTCTGTGTGACTAACCAAGCCTGACGGTGCTTAACTTCGCATATCGTTTCCAATAAACAAAATGTTGCTGACTAATACTGAAGTAGGTGTTTTTCTTAATAATCTAGACTATTTTCACTAGATGGCGCTTTCACCTTTCGCACACTTGGCCAGTTTTTATTATTTGTTATGTTATTATAATAGTTTCTGCGCAGTTTCTATGTATCATAGGTACCTACTGTTGTAAATAGCTCTGTAGCATCGTAATTCATAGCTAGGTAGGTTAACACATTAGTTTTGTATTCATATATTTGCATTCAGACGTCATACGACGTACTTTAAAATTGTAACAAAAGTGCAAAATGACTACATCCACAGAAAGTATGCAACTAGTGGTGATATGTGCGAAAAATTACATAATGTATGTACTATAATGTGTCTAAATCAGTGTTATTTCTGTATCAGTACAGCTTTCATCTGAAATAAAGATCTTGATGAGATCTATCACTTCTGTAAAGAAACTGCTAGTCTAAGATCAATAGTTAGGGAGATATAGCTCTTTCTAGTTTGACAGCTGTCATCGAAAATTAAGGTCTTGATGAGATCTATCATTTTTGCAAGGAAACTGCTAGTCTGAGATCAATAGTTAGGGAGTATAGCTCTTTCTAGTTTGACAGCTGTCATTGAAAATAAAGATCTTGGTGAGATCTATTATTTCTGTGAAGAAACTGCTACAGTCCGGCCGCTTAAAGAATGCGTTCCTGAGAGATCGTGATCAACTGGGCGATGTAACTTTGAACTGGCGTACAATTAACGGCAAAATTTCAAACATACGCATTTTAAATATCTTTTATTTACCTTATTAACGAGTGATAACATTAAAATTCGAATAATTATGCCAACGTACAATAAATGTATTAATTTTGGGTTAAAATTATTACAATTACTTCATTAATAAATATAAAAACAATAGCTTTTAAACATGGACGTATAAAAAACCATGTCAAGCGGCGCTGTTTCAAGGTTATGTCAACTGTTTGTTTTTACAGTGATGTGACAAAATAACGAGGCAATTGTAATGGAATGTTTTTGTAATCTTTATATAATCTGTCGGTATAATATAAAAAAAAAACGTTATAATTTTATAATATATAATGTACTTAGTATTTTATACAGTTAATAATATAATAAAGTTACGCCCAAACAAAACTTAAGAAAATTAGAGTCATAATATCAATAGAGTCATAAAAAAAACATTGAAAATAAAATTACTTAGGTACTACTTTATATTTCTGGTAAAAAATGGAAACCCAAAATAGCGTTGTGGGGACCGCCATTTTGTGACATTTACAAACAGTCGTCTCTTGTCGTCTCGCACGCGTAGACTACGTTCTCCAGTGTTTCTCGTTATGTATTTTCTCGTGACTTTTATTGTTGATATACTGACATCTGCGCTATTCTGGACTTTTGGTGCATAATAACAATGCCAAAACGCAGTCAATCATTGAAAAGTGAAACTCGTGAACTAATTATCAAGCTACAAGATTGCGTGAAAGACAAAATGGCGGACCTTTAATTCCTGTCGACCAGGTCCAAGAACGCATCTCTCAGGCACTTGGAGTGAGCAAACGAACGATAACAAATATTAATAAAAAAAAGTTTGGCTCATCTGGCATCGAAGAAAATATTTTACGAACACCAAAAAAGAAACGCAGAACTAAACCTATAACAGATATTGATAGCTTTGACGCCAATAAGGAATCATATATATGGTTATTATTCCAGGAATGAGTACCTTAATAGGTCGATCTTTGAAAGCAGCTGATTTATTTAGATGAGGCAAAACTGCTTTATCTAAAATTTTGACAGATATTGGATTTCAATATAAAAAAACAGACAAAAGGAAAATTCTTTCGAAAGAAATTACATAATTTTAAAAAGAATTACTTTTTAAGAGAAGCGACAAAAATCAATAATTGGTACAATGTCGTTTTCATCGCCAATAACACGCTTTCTCGTTCTTGGACAGATGACACTCAAGCGTCAACGTCGAAAGTGCCAATGGGTAAAGGAGCACGGCTTATAATATTAAGTTTATTGGCATTTGAGTCAAAAACCACTACTGACTACCACGAAATAATGAATGCGGCTTCATTAAAGGAGTGGGTTCAGGATGTGTTGCTACCAGACCTGCCAGAGCCTTCAGTTATATTAATGGATAACGCCCCTTTTCATTCGGTGCAAAAAAGTAAAGCACCTACCCAAGCTAATAGAAAAGAGGAATTGGTGGCTTGGCCGCAAAAAAGTGGCATTGACGCAAATATATCAACGCTAAAAGCAGAGCTGATGAAATTAGTTAATGACCATAAGCCGACAAATATTCGATATGAAATAGATGAGTTGGCTCTGGAGTACGGTCATCGCGTTCTCCGAATTCCCCCGTACCACTGCCAGTACAATGCCATTGAGCTAATTTGGGCTCAAATTAAAGGTTATGCAGCCCGTCATAATACATCTCCACCGTATGGCATGAAAAAGATAAAGATGCTTTTAAAAAAAGTCACAAGAGATGACTGGATGAAGGTGGTTGAAAAAACTAAAAAGATTATATTTGATGACTTTGACCGCGATATCTGTGTAGATACTATGATTGACAATAATATGATTATACACGTTAGTGAAGATGACAGCGACTCCTCAAGCGAATTGGAAGATAAAATTGTTTGACATAGTCTTCATTGTTTAAGGCTTAAAATTATGTATTTCATAATATACATTTTCCAATAAATAAAGCATTTTATTTTTTTCCCTTCGTTACATTCAGAAATTACGATTCAATTCAATTAATTGATTCATCAAAAATTTATTTACATTGTGAATATTATTGAATATATTGAAATATAATTCCTATAAAAAATAACAACATATAAATTAAATTGAATAAATATGCATAATTAATGCAATAAATAACGTTACAAAATATTATTAATTTATTGTACATCACTAGTCATGACGAATTGACAGGTGTCAGGAACGCATTATTTGACCGGCCGCACTGTAGTCTAAAATGAATAATTACAGAGATTATGCCTTTTCTAGTTTGACAGCTGTCATCTAAAATGAAGATCTTGAGATCGATCATTTTCTAATTTGACAGCTGTCATTTGCAATAATATTGAAAATAAAAAACTAAAACCACTAAAATCGCTCGACATATCCCACCGACCGCACTATTTGTGCCGTTCAGTTGTTCGGTGGGGAAAAACTATCTTTTCGTCGTCAATCCATCGAAATACAAACACACGTCAATCTTGTTACATCGTACGGAACTCCTTCTCGCACTTGGCCGGTTTCTTTTTCTATTTGTACTATAAACATTTGAACGGTGCCATGGTAGTGCTAGCATTTGTAAACAGCACTACTACACTGGTAGTGCTGTTTACAATAAAGGAATAAAATCGGGACGTAAAAAAAAGTATAGTTACAAACCTTTAATTAAAAACTACAGACTTCATTGATCGTTAACATATAAATAAAAATTTTTTTTAAAGGAACTTATCAAGTATCGTGTAAGGAATCAATGATTTTTACGAAGGAATTATTTTTAATAGAAAACGTATTTTGAGCTTGATTTTGCCACTTTCAACATTTTCTTTACTTTTTGTACAATTCTATAAAACTTCACAAGACAACTGAAAATTTACTTTTATTTTAATCTCTGCCTTCACATGTTCTATCCGAAAATTTAGTGAGCGATTGAGAAGTCCCTCCCAACCCTCTATCTTTCAATCTCAATTGATATGCAGTAGAAAGAGCGTAGGATACAGCACAGAGCCTTGCGGGACACCAGCATTAATGTTCATGCTGTCAGAGCAACTACTGTCAACTACGGTCCGTATACGTCTGCCGGACAAAAAGCTAGCCACCCATTTGCACAAACCCTCGGGCACTCCGTAAGATGGCAACTTCGATAGAAGACCCCGGTGCCAGACCCGATCGAACGCCTTCGTTATGTCCAGGCTACATGCCAATGCCTCCCCCTGTCTCTCAATGGCTAGTGCCCATCGGTGTGTAAGATACACTAGAAGGTCACCAGTCGAGCGATCGTGGCGAAAGCCATATTGACGGTCACTGACCAGGTCGTGTACTTCTAGGTATCTTAGAAGCTGTGTGTTGATCACACGCTCCATCACCTTGAAGAGGAGAGAGGTAATAGCGATAGGCCTGTAATTCGATGGATATGATTTATCGCCCTTTTTGGGCACCAGGTGCACATTCGCAGTCTTCCATGAAGACGGAAAGTGCCTAGTGTGGTAGGAAAGCGCGAAGAGGCACGTAAATACAGGACATAACTCAGGAGTACACTGCTGGTATACCGTCTGGCCCACTCGACTTATGAATGTCTAGAGAAAGCAACGCCCGCCGGACCTCCCGCTGTGTTATGGAGATTTCCGGCATGGACTTATCGCACCACGGTATAGTAGGTGGCCTTCATCGTTCATGTTCGAGTTCGAGGCAAAGAGACTGCCCAGTAGATCGGCTTTCTCTTTAGCACTATAGGCCAAGTCACCATCGGTATTTCGCAGTGGTGGTAACGACGACTGGCAAAAATTCCCTTCGACAGCTTTGGCAAGCGACCAGAAAGCACGAATCCCAGAAAGATAGCTCGCAAGTCGCCCACATATTTTGCGGATGAATTGGAATTTTGCTCTGGCAGCCGTCTTTTACTGAACCTCGAGTCAGTATTTAATTTGCGTTTTAATTTAGAAATATTCGGATCCTTATTATTACGAGCCGTGGTCCAAGCCTCATATGCAGTTTGCTTAAGAATTTTAGCTTCTCTGCAAGACCTATTAAACCACTGTCGTTTTTTGACGCCGGCAGCTACTCGCCGGTTAGGAATATAGCATTTTATACCAGCGAGGATTGTCTCAGTGACTGCGGCTGTTCAGACGTCTGGATCTTCTGAGCTAAAGCAGATCTGCCTCCACGGGTACGATGCATAAAATTCTCGAAATCCATCCCAGTCTGCCGACTTATACGACGCCAATTAGTTGGCCCAGATAGATCGGGTTGTGTGCATGACACTTGAGTCCGAACGAGACAGTGGTCCGAGGAGCCTAAAGGCGCATCCACTGAGACGGAATATCCGTCCGGACGTGTAGTCAGCAGAAGGACCAGTAAGGAGCTTGTATGGTCCTCTATATCTGGTTTTCTCATTGGAGAAAGTACCAGCTGAGAGAATCCATAGGTCAGAGCAAATTCATGAGCAGATATCCTGCATAGTTATTGGTTCGAGAACTGAGCCACTCACGATGGTGGGCGTTAAAGTCTCCCAAAATAACTAGTTCTGCTGTGGGATATTGCTCTAGAACTTTGTCAGTCGTCAAACTTAGTAGCGTGAAGAGTCGAGTTATGTCCGTGTCACCGCTATGAGACCTGTATAGGCACGCATAGATACGAGTGTGGCCGCCGTAATCTACGCGCACCCACAATATCAGCAGATATCCTCCCGGAGAAACATACATTCGCCGGCACGACTCACAAAATTATGCTCAAGTTTGTAGCCGGGATAATAAAGGTATGATGTATCGGCCGGGCAGGATATCTGCGTTTCCGTTAGAAAAAGAATGGTCGGCTGCGCAGTCTCCAGATGGAGGTGGACTGCGTCAAGATTTGCGTGAATATCCCTGATGTTGCAAAAGTCCACATTAAATGTGGATGAAGCGGCCGCTGAAAAAACTCTTTTCCTTATTTTTGTAGCCATTTTTTTTTTGGAAGACTTAATATGAGGATTCACTGCACAGACAGCTTTGAGGACAAAAGGTGCGGTACTAGAATTTCCAAAGTTCGGCACAGATAATACGGACGCTGGCACGGCGAGCGGAAGGGCCCCTGATCCCCCTCTGTTGTAGTAGCCGGGTCCACTCCGGTCTCCTTTTCCGGCACGACTACCACTTGAGAGAATTTACACAGGCTGGCGGATCAGCCTCCCAGGGCGGAGATTAAGTGATCCCTGTGTTCGAGAACCCGTTCAACCTGCGGGCGGCCAGCGGTCAGCCGTTTCATCAGGTCTCCCTGACCGCCGGACCAGCACGCCGCGTCTACGCCGAGCAATGACAGCAACAAGCACCGCCGGTCCTCCGCTGTCCGCGCAGCGTATCCTTAAAGAGCTCTGGCAACCTTACTCACCGCCAGGAACACAACACTACTCAAAGTTAGTGTTATTATGGCCGCGGTTTCCTATAAGGTGGAGGTATGTAGGAGGTATTTTTTCTCCTCTACCCCGTCGTGTGGAGTATCGTTGGATAGGAATTCCAAAAACATTCGCTCCGTTTGCGAAACATTTAGCTTTAAAGTACTATTTTTTGTTACAGGAAAGTGTCGTCGTCGTCGCCCCTCCCCACCCTCTACCAGCGAAAGTATAGTATTTGGGAATGTAAATTACGGTGGTAGTGCATATAAGAATTTAAAAGGAAAACTATCACGGGTAAGTACACTTTACAGGCTAACGAGTAAAAGTCGACCAAGTTATAAAATGTACTTGGAAAAGTGAAATTTTCGTACAAATTCCATTAAAAGATACTTATATGAAGTAGGGACATCTGTAAAACATGTATAAAACATAAGTAAATAAACGATGTATAATAAAAGAAAAATAAAATAATAACATTCTAAAGACTATTCTTCTTAAGGATTGTTTAAGTTACACAATTTGTTTTGTTTTTGTAGTCATAGTAATGAATACTAATAATCTTTAATTAAGTATTTTTAAAAGTTAAGTCAATCTCGTAAAGTTTGGAGGTATCTACTTGTATGCACGGTAAAAAGTATAAACCTACTGTTATGTCAAAATGAAGTTAAACGTCAAAAACTACGCCTCCTCGGCACTGTGCCCCGCCCCGCGCAAGACTCAGAGTGGTTACGAAACCAGCATGTGCCTAAGACTCTATTTGTTTTATTTTTTTTTAAATGTTCTTTTTTTTAAATCACGTTTTCTCAGGTAAAACCACAGATATAGAATGTACAAGATCAACAATGACAAATGAAAAACGAAACCGAAAAAAAATTGCAAATGTGCGAGTGGAATAGTGTTGTCAAACAACACTATCTGTAATTTTACCTGCACAAAATTATTGCAAACTAGCGCGCTGGTCAAATTTAATATTTAGAAAAGAAATAGAAATATGTCGCGTTTACACTCGCGCCACGCAGCCTCGGAACGCGTTGTCGGGCAAAGCAAACTGTTTATACATTCGTGCTCGTACATGTGCCCAATAACATAGCGTTGAATGCAAGAGTGTAAACATACCATTAGAACCTAAACTATTAGGACTATAATCACGTCTTAAATCTAATCACTTTCTTCTTAAAGAACCCCATATCGTAGTCCCTGGAGAAAACCTCAGCAGGAAGCTAATTCCACAACTTAAGCGTTCGCGGGAGAAAGTTCCTGTCAAACCGCACTGTTCATAAACCATCTAGGTTACGAAGAGTAAGAATGAATTCGCTTTCGATGGCGAGCGAAGCGATGGTAGAAAGTAGCTGTGGAAATAATTTCTCTATTCCTCAAAACACAGAACACATTATACAAGCGGTAGAACACACACAGGGAGGCAAAATCTCTCCTCGATACGACTTGTGAGTTTGGGATCGTCGAAGATTCTTACTGCTCGTCGTTGAACCGAATCAAAAGGGCTAAGCTGGTATCCAGGTGCACCCGCCTAGAGATGGCAGCAGTACGTCTATATGAGACCGGACTTGTGATTTGTAAAGCAACAACTTTTGCCCTGGTTTTTTGAACGCCAGCTTCTCCTTGTCTAGTGAAATGGTCGTGAAACTGGATATAGCTGGAGAAGTCAACACCAAAGATCCCAATACTCTTGGATATGGTAAGTGCTGTGTTCTGGAATTGTGGGACCACAGTAAATGGGATTTTCTTAGCGGTGAACGTGCAGACTTGTGTCTTTATTGGGTTGAATCCCGAAACGCTTAACGACCACCGGACCTCCCGCTGTGTTATAGAGATTTCAGGCATAGTCTTATCACACCACAGTAATGTAGGTGGTACAGCTCCTTCGTTATTGATATTCGAGTTTGAGGCAATGAGACTGCCCAGTAAATCGGCTTTCTCTCTAGCACTATGGGAGAATCGGTTTTTCGCTGTGGTGGTAACGACCACTGTCAAAAGTTTCCCTTGCCGATGAATTGGAACTAACCTCTGGCGGTTACTTTCTTACTGAACCTCGAGGGAGCATTGAATTTTTTTAGCTCAGACGTATTCAGATCCTTATTGTTCGAGCCGTGGTCCAAGCCATAATTTTAGCTTCTTTACAAGACCTTTAAACCTCGATCTTTTTTTGACATCGAGTAGCTGCTACTCGAGGGTTAGGAATGTTACATTCCATGCCAGCGAGGATTGTCTTAGTGACTGCGGCTGCGCAGATGTCAGGATCTTCTGAGCTGAAGCAGACCTGCCTCTACGGGTACGATGCATAAAAATCCCGCAATCCATCACAATGTGCTGACATATAATGCCACACGCAACGCCAATTAATTGGCGAAGAGGAAACGTTTAGTGTGCATGACACTTGATTCCGGACGAGAGAGTGGTCAGAGGAGCCAAGAGGCGCATCCACTGAGACGGAATATCAGTTCGGAAGTGTAGTTAGCACAGGGTCCAGTGAGGAGCTCGTATGAGCCTCTATATCAGATATGCTCGTTGAAGAAAGTACCAGTTGAGAAAATTTAGTTTGAGTAATTGTAAAGAATAAAAACCAAATTTAATTGATACGTCTCAATTTTTTTTATTGAAAGTATCTAAATTTAACATCACTTAGTAATAATACTAAAACTATAAGAATATGAAAAATAAAAACTATTTGTAAGTAGACTTCTGGTGAACAAAACACCGTCATAAAAACCAAGTATTTTATATTATTTTTCATTATGCAACCTCTTACAATTCATCCCCACCGTGCGCGCAAAATGCGGCTCGAACGGCACGTACGATGCGGACAATGTGCGATCAAGTTTGGATGGCTATAAATAATTATCTTATTAACATTCTATACATGTATAATTACATATTCTTACGATTTACTATCGATACTGATGCCGTATGGTAACTAAATGTCTACATATTTTACGCAAAATACTCTCCAAATCCTTATTTAACAACGAAATAATGGTACTCAGTAAATCTAGACAAAAAAATGCAAGCTATGATTTAAATAGTTTTTTTTACGTAAAATTCTCAACTAAAATTAATAAAATATGCATATGACAACAATGCATTAAAAATTATCATAATTTACCTGTGAAATGTGTACTTATTAGGATTATTATCTGTTGTGACTTCACATTTACTCACACCACAAGACACCATAGTTACCTACAAAATTAATAGTTTGTATGTTAAACCAAGATTGTTTAAAAAAAAAAATCCATTCGCCTTTAGAGGAACGCTATGTCCTCTTACTTGTGGTCATATAATTTTATACTTTTTTTTATCATAATTTTAATGAACGTGTTTCTATTTATGCCGCAGTTAGAGCTTCTCATGACGTCAGCGCTATGTCAATCTCTATCGTAACTAAATGATTACATATGTTACTCAAAATATCCTACAAATCTTGATTTTGCAACGAAATATGGTATCAAGTCTATAGAAAAACATGTAAACAACGATTCAAATGGTTTTTTTCGTTGATTTTATTATCGATATCGATACGCATGACGTCAGTGCTAAGTCAAGTTTATCGTAACTAAATGATTACATATTTTACACAAAATATCCCCCAAATCTTGATTAAGCAATGAAATATGGCTTTAAATCTAAAGAATAATATGTAAACTACAATTCAAATTGATATTTACGTTAATTTTTCGGATAAATTCGATAAAATATAATTAACAACAAAGCAGTAAAAAAATCATAAATTACCGGTAAAACGTGTATTAGTTCGGATTATTGAGTCTTGTAACGTCATATTGGCTTACAAAATAGATACCAAATTTACAATTTAAATATTCTAAAATATAAATCAAGGATTCAAGGAGAAAAACAGATCCAATCGCTATAAAACAGACCCACTCATATCGCCGCTTATCGATGTAATTATTGACATATTCGGCCATTTTCTTCTATCTCATTTTCTCATAGGCACTATGCACTCACTTTGGATTTCTCGCTTCCACGCTTTATTGGTCTTTTGAACGTAGTAAAAAAATCCTATGTCTATGGGTAAAACACCTATGCAGATAAACTTAAAAGGTAAAATTTTATCTGAATCAAATTTTTTTCCATATCGTTAGAGCCGCTGTGGAGTTCCAAATATTAATTCAAATATATAGATAAGAATTGCTCGTTGAAAGTTATAGGATGTAAAAAGGTTAATGTACACGTCAGCTGTCTCTTTTCTCTACTCTACTCTAAAAGAAGAAGAATTCTAGTCATTTTCTTCTTCTTTTTAAAGAAAAAGAGTAAAAAAAATTTAGTTTTTACTTCTGTCGGAGTGCCACTGTTTTTAGGGTTCCGTAGCCAAATGGAAAAAAAAGGATTCTTTATAGATTCGTCATGTCTGTCCGTCCGTATGTCACAGCCACTTTTTTCCGAAACTATAAGAACTACACTGTTGAAACTTGGTAAGAAGATGTATTCTGTGAGTCGCATCAAGATCCCACAAAAATAGAAAAAAAAAACAATAAATTTTGGGGTTTCCCCATACTTAGAACTCAAACTCAAAAATCATTCAGTCAACTCAAATATAAAAATAAAAAAAAAAGTGTTAATTATTGGCTTTGGGCAGACGACATTGCTATTGCAACTAATAACTAAACAATTACACAAAAAGTTCTCAGTAAGTACGGACTGGAAGGTGCAGTGTAGGTCTGCCTGTGCCATATTTTTTTGTTTGTGTTTGTAAAGTACGTAAATGGTGGTAGGCACGAAACCCTCGGTTCGTGAGTCCAACTCGCACTTGGCCGCTTTTTTTAAAATGTGAACTTGGCTTTTGTTTCTATCAGGGATCCAGTTGCGAAATATTTAGCTTTAAAGGGCTAATTTTTGTAAGGCAAGTGTCGTTTTAGCGAAACCGTTGTATTTGGCAATATTTAAACAACCTCTAAACCTCTTGGTTTATGAGGCTACAACGGAAATAATTTAAATGTAAACTATATAAAAATGTATAAAAAAAATGGTTGAGCGTAGAGGACATTTTCATTTCTTTTATGTGAATTTGCTTTAATTTATTCATTTTAGGTTAAAAAAAAATTTTAAAACATTACATATATTAAATCTCTAACATAAATTGTAATTTATTATTTTAACATAGGTCCTTGACGCATAACCCTGTAATTATTAATTTGAATGTATATTTATAGTAATTAAAATATAAATATGTAAATATGTTGTACAACGTAAAAGTACTTCTTCTTTTTTCAAGAAGAATTAGAAAAGGGTGAAAAAATATTCTATTATCTCTCTGGTCTTTAATTTTACCACATAAAGCTAAAGAAACATGTCATATCAGTGATTTTTTTTTTACTTTTGTTGCAATAACTACATATTTACAATGCAATAACTATACATATATAATTTTTATAATTTGTTCCGTCTTCGATATCCGGAATCCATAGTTGAGTCAAGCACCTGTCTTTAAGCGTTAGTTTCTCAAGGCAATTTCCTCCCTTCTACTTTCGGCGCCCTGTCACCCTCAGTTTCGGTGGGGATAATGGCGCCGAAAAAAATAATTTTATTAAAATTAATATTCTAAATTAATAATATTCAATAAATAGTTTCATATTTTAAAATATAAAGTGAAATTTGAATTCATTCCTTCATTATGGATGACAAAGATTGCAACGATGCGGATGTGCATCAAAGTGACGGTGAAAGCGAAAACGACCACGTGTCACGGAAATAAAATCGCTCTCCAAGTTCATCTTGCAGTGATTTATCGGAGGATTCTCGGGTAGAAAGGAAAAGGTCTAAACATGTAAGTGATTCAAAATTTTAATTTTTATCGCAACAAGTGGCCTTTTTGACACAATTAAAATATAATATGAATAAATTTCCCAACCTCAACCGCCCAGCTCTTCAAGCATGGACAACATAATTAACCGATGATGATGATAACGGTTTAGGCCTTCGCCCGCCGCCTCATGCGAGCACGGTAGTTAAGCAACCAGTCCAATTATCCGAATTGACTTTTACAGTGAGAGATCCACCTTTCCCGAGGACCGATGATAACATTTAGAAATAATTACTCACCTGCAACGATTGGAATTCTGTCCGTTTTTCCGAGGCACAGAAAAAATATGTGACTACCCCCGGCGTCGTAGAACTCAATGTAAATGACGAGTTGAGGCGTTTTTATGAGTCTAGTTCTAGTGAAGACCGCTTATATCTATAAGGAAGAACCTATGCAGCATTGTCAAACGCTATACTAACGCAGAAGCACGAACCATGTCTGGCCATGCAAAGTGTAGTAGATTGGTCTAATGATAGCAATACTACTCTTAATCCAAAGTCACTTTTCGATTAAAGTGAACAGACATATAGTAAAGAGTCAAACTATACAAAATTAAGTGACGAAATTTTACAAATTTCTTTTGGTAGGCTAGCTGATTGCATAAATCTACGAAGAGAATTTATTCTTAAACAAATTTCAGAAGACTTTCACTATGGGGCCTTGAAGAAGATCCCGCCCAGTGCCGAGTATTTGTTTGACAGCGACATGCTTACCAGCTATCTTCAAAAGTTGGAGGGAGGCGAGAAACTAACAGCTTGCCTTCAGCCAACATGTCAAACATCAACAGTTTCGACTTCGGGGCAAAAAACGTGGACAAGTCAGGTAAAAAATCACGAGTTCGCTCACAGAATAGAAACAATCGCTTGTGACTCAATGAAATTTCGACGTGGTTGTCCCAAAGAATATATACATATATGGAAAAATTTGGGAGCCCCCGATCACATATGCTAACTTTGAAAAGGTGTACTTATCCCCTTTATTTTGAGGCCACCTCTGATATATCCAAATCAAGTTATTATGAAATATTTCGAGACAAAAAACAGTTATCACATGTCGCAACAGATGAGAAGTATGATGGATTCCAACGTCCTAGAACATGCAGCGATGAGTTCCAGCCATCTGTCAACATTCTTTCTAGTACCGAAAACGAGTCAAACTTTTCGTCCTATTTTCAATTTAAAACAGCTGAAAAAATTAGTGAAACTAAAATATTTTGGACTTTTCAGCCACTTTCGTATGTCAAGTTTTTTACAGAGCCAAGACTGGTGTACTTCTATTTGCCCATCGCCAAGGAGCATCAAAGGCTTTTGAGGCTCGCTACAACGGACAGCTACTCCAGATGACTTGCCTCTCATTCGGCCTCTCGTCAGCACCGCGAACCGCCACGTCCGTGACGAACTGGATAGCCAAATACTTGAGAAGCCGAAATATAAGGTGCGTGGTATATTTAGACGATTTTCTGTTGGTGAACCAGTCTCCTCAAGTCTTACACGAACACATAGCATTCACAGTAAATCTAATGTGTCGCCTTTGCTAGACTATCGACATGGACAAGTCTGTACTGGTTCCGACTCGGCGCCTCGAATATCTAGGCGTCTCGTGGGACACTCAACTCAACACGAAGTCCCTGTCGGAACTAAAGTGCTAAACGCTTCGCAAAGCACTTTCATGTCAGATGTCCAAAGGCAGTTGGTCTCTCAGACGGGCCCAGTCGCTCATGGGAAGACTCAACTTTGTTTTATTCGTGATCCACAGAGGAAGATTGCACTGTCGAACCCTACACTTTTATAGTCGATTTCTTCCCAAGGCGCACCCATTCAAACAGATGAAATTACCAGAACCTGTACTCACAGAAATAAAGTGGTGGTTAAAAAAAACACATGGTTTACGACCAATACATTCAGAACTATTCTCTCACCTTCTGATCACAGATGCATCGGACTTCGGATGGGGAGCTCAGCTGGATGATACGAAAATGTCTGGACGTTGGACAAAATGACAAAGGTCGTGGCATGTCAATCTCAAAGAGCTATTCGCAGTATATGCAGCAATTCAAGAGAAAAGCGATCAACTTCACAATGCTCACACGTTGTTACAACAGACAACCGAACGAATCGTAGCCTATAACATGTACACAGTAACATGTAACAAGGAGGATGGGACCAAATCAAAAAAAATATTGAACCTAACTCACAGACTTTTGAAAATTTTAGACCGACTAGATATTGTCTTGACAGCCCAGTACTTTCCAGGCCGGTTCAGCTGCGAAGTAGATTCTTCATCACGAGAAAAAGCCTGTCTGGAGTGGCATCTGCTGTCTGCACCGACAAAGAATATTTTCGAGATGTGGGGCACTCCACAGGTGGACTTATTTGCGTCAGCTCATGTTGTCAAAGACTATGTACTTTTAGACACACAGGACCAGGAAACCCTATGCCACAACGCGTTCATTCACCAATGGAAATACAAACTGGCTTGGTTGTTCCCTACACCGAGCCTCATACCTTAGGTATTAACTCACATCAACACAGCCCAAGGTTGGTACATTTTGATAGCCCCGAAGTGGCACAAGGTATTTTGGCGAGCAGACCTTCAAGCCGGTCAATACAAATTCCGTACCGTATTCCGAACCTTCCACAAGTACTGATCGACACGAGAACCGGAACACACCCGCCACAGATCCAATGCAAATTTTTGGAAGCGTGGATGATTTTGGGTGGACGGACTTAGTGAAAATTGGTCGGCAAAAGAAACATGCCTTTTGATGTCGAGTTGGCGAAAATCCACTCTTAACACGTATAGGCCAACATTAAATAAATGGAATGCCTGGTGCGTCTCATCAAATACTTCGTATAGAAATCCAAATCCAGAAAACGTAGCTCGTTATGTAGCCTATTTACACCATAGCGAAGGTTTAGCTTATAGAACGATTTTAGTTCACAAATCAGTAATTGCTACCTTTACAAATTTTTTAGGGAATATTGATTTCTCATCTAACTTTTTTATTAAACATATGCTTGAAGCTATTTCTGTGGCTAAAATTAGAACAGCGAAACCTCCTATTTAGAATGCAAAAACAGTATAACAATTTTTAGATAAAAAAATCACCCGATAAACATAATTTGTATCAAGTTTCCAGGCGTGCAGCTATTCTTCTGTTGTTAGCATCAGGACGCATAGTTCATGACCTTACACTGCTAAGGATCGATGCAGACAAGTGCATAAACGAGGGTGCTGCAATTGTCATTCGGCCCTGTTTCAGTTCAGAGATGGATAACGTTAACCACTGGCAATCTGGTTAGAAGTAAAAGGTACATCCTAGGAAAAACTTGAATTGTGTATATTGGGTTCGCCAACTGATCAAAGTTTCGCAGGATCGTCGAAATTCAGGTACCTTCTCAGAGCTATTTATAACTGCTAGAGGAGATCCAGAACCCGCATCAAGAACTTTTATCGGAGGCTGGGTCAAATCTGTACTCAAGGACGTAGGTAACGAAGCGTCACCCGGATCGGTACGTTCAGCAGTAGCTTCTCTTAATTGGCTTGAAAATTTTTCGATGGATCAAATTCTTGAAACTAGCAATTGGAGACAGGAGCATACCTTTCGAACTAATTACTAGAGAGAGATTGCTAATCAATCGAGTGATAAGTTATTATCTGATTCAGTTTCCTTGTCTGAATACTTTAAACCAGTGCGATAAGAGTTCTATTTTTATTTTTGTTAGTTATTAGTTTGATTGAATACATTGTATGATTAATAATTCATAAGGAATTCTTTTCTCACCCATTTAACACATTATAGCATCATCATAAGCTATATTTTGGCTACCAGGAGATAACAAACACATCACTCAACTATGGATTCCGATTCGAAGACGGAACAAATAATAGAGTTTTAACCAACAATAAAACTTACCTATTATTCTTCCTGAGATATCCGGAGTCCAAGTAATACCTACCTGGTACATTGTGAAGAAATATAATGAAGCAAAGACTTACTGTCTGGCAGCCGGTCGGCGCCATTATCCACACCGAAACTGAGGGTGACAGGGCGTCGGAAGTAGAAGGGAGGAAATTGCCTAGAGGAAATAACGCGAAAAGACAGGTGCTTGACTCAACTATGGATTCCGGATATCTCAGGCAAAATAATAGGTAAGTTTTATTGTTGGTTAAAACTCCCTATTTTTATCATGTCACTGATTAAAAATATTATCAACACGTTTTATTTTCGCCTACTTACAAGTAAGTTTCAAATTAATTCTTAAATATTGATACAGCGTGGTGTAATATTTGTTTTCAAAATATAAATCAGATTGTGTAAAGTATATCCTGACCGTTTTTTTTTTACGATTTTAGTGAATTAACTATATTAATGAAATTTTTTCCCAAATCATAAGCACTCAAGGAGCCCAATTTTGATTTTCTTTCAATTTCAGTCTCGCAACGGGATTCAAAGTGGGTTCACGTGTTTTGAGAAAGGTGTAGAATCCTGTAGAAGGACGACAAGTTTCTGGGCTGCAGCAGAAAACAGATTTTTGAATATTGGCATGCCTATGATATAGAGGACCCATGAATTGAGCCACAAAACTGATTGTTACTTCGGTAACGCTAAGATATTTACAAAAACATGGATAAATATAATAATATGTAGATGTCCCTACGGTTACTAAAGCTATCTACCGTTCATACAAGCTACAAGTTTTAAAATCTATTTGTTCTAGTAAAATTTTGATGAGAAACTTATACTTTTAAGCTTTAAACTTTTAAAACAAAAATAACAGACAGCTAGAGGCAGACAGATTTATTAAATCTTCAAAGAATGAATGTCAACATTATAACAAAATGACCGTTTCAGGTTGTCCGTTTCCAGACATCCATTCTTAATTCTATGTATACATACATGATTTCAAATATAGATACCGTAGAATTTTTTTTACGTATGACATGTTCTGTCATGCCACACTTTTGCAATTTGTCTCCTTAGAGTGGAGTGAAAAAAAAATCTGCTCTGAATTATTTTCAATATTATTAAACTGATTATTCTGCTAATAATCAAAGCTTCTAAACTGCAACACAGTTGCATAACATCTGTAAAAATCTAAAACCGTTTAGGTATTTTCCTTTATTTTATGTTGTGTTGTAAAACTTAGGTAAGTAACTAATAAATGTATTTCCTTTACTCACAGTATAACGGTTTTTTTTATCTTTACCATATGGCTCTTCGCCGTTTGTACTACATTGGAGAAGGCTGCCCTTCTCAATCGCTCTCCGGGCCCTTGCGCTTCTTCTCTCGAGGGACGTCCGCACTGAGGAGGAATCTGGGAGTTGATCTATTACTCGAGATCCTTGGTCTAAGCATCAGCAGAGTCTCGGCCTGAGCAATACTGCTCACCTAACCTTCAGGGCGAGCATCAGCTTACCCGCGGCCCGAGCAACACTGCTCACCTAACTTTCGAGACGAGCATCAGCCACTTGTGGCACAGCATCGTGCCAGCCACGTGCGACATAGCAATGTGCCTGCTTACCAAGGCCCTGGACAAACAGTACTCTCCACACGTCCTAGGTCACATAAAGTCAGTCCCGTCCGCGTAAACCTACTCTAGCGGCGGATACCTACTGGATGTGGACGTCGTGGAAGACATCATTGATCGGGTTTTAGGCCGAAGAACTTAATTGTACTTTCTGTCCTAATATATATTTGCAAACCTTTTACTTAGAAATCTGTGTAGGCAGGCTTACGGTTTTCGTTCGTTCTGTATAGATAGGTAATTTCTTATATTGTAAAATAGATAGCTATTTCTATAATTTCTATATTTTGAGGGTTACGAATCACCTTATGTGATTAGGTTCTACTACCTACTAACCATTAAAAGCTTGTTAATATAACTTTGAACGAGTATACATTACAACTTTCCTTGGCCTTGAAAAGTGATTTTCTTTACTTGCCTCTGAACCCACTCTACCTGAATCTCTCTCTCTAAGCACCTAGCCGATGCATCGGTAACAAAATATTCTGTTTTGTCATATCTCTATTTATTTATTTAACTTGCGCCTCGATTTCTATCCTGAAAACTGCGGAAACTTCAGCAACAATCGCGACGAGCGTTTTCACCAGACAGCAAAATTACCAAGGATACTGGTACAACAACGAGCAGATATGTTAGATGACTATTGTTAGTCACAATAAAAATCGTCTTAAAAAGTTTAGATTTATTTATTATTCCTTGTATATTTTTTTGAATATTAAAGTACCTCGACAGCTAAGAAGAAACACTTTTTATTTCAAGAACAAAAACCCTGTTAACTAGAGTTATTCACGACTAATAGGGCATTAGAGTATTTTCAGAGATATCCGAGTTTCGTCACGCACGTGGGTGTCTGGATGGTGCCTTTTTCACATATTTCTAGAAATTTAAGCGATTCGCCCCGCGTCTGCGTGACCTTGCGTGCGAAATGTATAAAACGCGAAATGTATGTGCGAAAAAGGCGCCACGCACCACTAATATGTGTGATGATGAACAATAACCTTCTAAGTAGAAAATCATTGGTGATGAAAGGATCTGAAATATTATAATTTTGAAATAATAATTTTTAAGTAGTTTCAGGAACATAGATTTCGACCATCCCCTAGTATTTCCGAAACTACTAAGCTTAAAATTTTGGAAAAAATAAAGAAAAATAGTTTTTTACTTATAATTACAATAAAATCTATGAGGAGTCTAGTCTTAAAAAACATGGTAAATCTATTAATATTGGCCGTAGGTACAAATTTATAATATCATCGGTTTGCAAATTGTATCGTGTGACATTTTAAATAAAAGGGTTTGTCGGAGAGTCTCAAATAAAGAGCGTAAATTTAAAACGTATTTAAGCTCAGATGAGTCGGAGTATTTTACAATGTGACAATACTATTCAAGACTAAAAAGTTAAAAATCAATAAATATAAAAAAATTACCGACCCTTCAAAAATCTAATAACTTCTTTCTAGAACCCCATAGATAGTCCTTAGAGAAAACGTAAGCAGAAAGCTCATTCTAAAATCTTAGCTGTCGAGAGAGGAAGTTTCTCTGGAAGCGTACTCTACGTAACCATTTAGGTGTAAGAACGAATTCCCTGCCGACGGCGAGCGGTACGATGAAAGAAAGTAGCCGTGGGCATCATTTCGCACAATTCCTCAGAACACATCCCATTATACAGGGAGGCACAGTCTCTCCACAGACTTCAGGGTTCGATACGGCTAGTGAGTATAGGATCGTCGACCAATCTCTTAGACCGTCGTTGAATCTATCCCAAAGAGCCAAGCTAGTATCCACCCTAGTAGTGCACCCGCCCAGAGATGGCAGCAGTACTCCATATGGAGCCGGACTTGTGACTTATAAAGCAATAACCTTTGCCCCGAGGTGAAGTACTGCTTCACCACTGCTTGAGCACTCCAAGTCTTTCAGACGCCAGCTTCAACTTGTCTTGCAAATGATCTTGGAACTGATGACAGGTGTGTTCAGAAATTGTGGAATCTCAGTGAATGGGGTGAACGCTCTTACTTGAGCCTTCGTAGGTTTAAATTGCATGAAAGTTTCAGGCAGTCCGTAAGGTGGCATCTTCGTTAGCAGACCCCGGTACCAGATCCGATCGAACACCTTCGCTATGTCCAGGTTCCCTTGTACAGCACTATGGGCCAAATCACCATATCGGTCTTTCGCAGTGGTGGTAACGTCGACTGACAAAAGGTTTTTATAAGCGTGTTTTTTTATTATTTTTCAAAATATTTTTTTTTTCCTTTATAGTAAGGCTTTAAAATTTTTGAAGTGAAAACTTCTTTAGCGGCGTTGTGCACTTTTTTTGGTATGGTTAAAAAATGATAAACTCGCGTCAGGTCACGTGTCCTAATCGTGGAAATTCGTAAGACGAAACCGTAATGCCACGCCTGTTATAATTTTTATTTTTAGTATTCGCGATTATGAGTAGTACAGGGAGGTTGGATATGGAATTTTAATTCTATGACAGATTGCGATGTCAACATGTCTTGTGACATATTTGAGTGTTAGGCGCGAATCGTGTGTAAAGGTTTTCACTTCTGCCGGCACTCCCGGAGTGCAACTCGTTTTTTTTACTTACTTGCTTTGTTAGTGTGTTTGCGATATTCAAAAATTTTGAAGCACTTGCATTTTTGCATAGCTATGTTATCTTGGCGACAATTTACTAATATGATACTTAGGAATGGGTATTATTTCCTCTGCTTATGATGGTACTATGGAGCATGGTACTATGGTCTGATGAGTTAATTACCTACTCGCCAAAATAAATCAAACACAAGAGACCAATCTTGTTAAGTTGAGAAGTCCCTATGCTTACCTTCTGGCTTCATCATCACAGTCATGAAAACACTTAGGTGTACTTATAAGACAAATCTAACGACCCCCTTACATGAAGGCGTTACATTATGTAATTAAGAATTGCATGGGCAACTTCGAACGGGCTAGCTCCAATGTACGGTGGCCAGCTAGTTAAGTTACCTATTGACGTAGCATAATAGTTCCTATTCTAATAGGCTGTAGAAACAAGGTTGGGTAAGTTGACTTTCTGGCGACTGTGCCTACCGTATTATTAAATTGTCATAGAGATACATAAAAATACAAAATTTCAGCTTAGGTAATAGGATGGCAATAAATGCTTCGTAAATGGACTTAGGTAGTGTCCATGCAGGGTCTGATGATGAAGCCGAAGCTCCATATAAACACCATCATAGTCCTGTTGTATTTGGTATTTCGTGGCCAATGTCACTACAAACTTTTATTAACTTTGATCACGAATCACCGCACAAGTCTTCTTCTATAGCACTGATTAACTACATGCAACAAATAAAAAACAGTAAAGCTTTACTCTTTAGTTAAAAGTAAAAGCTTGTTTTTGCAAAGTTGTTTTAGTTGCAAAATATTATTGCTCCTTTTATTAAAAAAAAATAAGTTTCCTACTGTGTAACGTGAATTTTTAACAACTGTCATAAGTGACTCTCGTGAGTGCACAGTTGTATTTATTCTCCGGTTCACGGTTTTCGCTTCATGATAACTTTTTTTTTATTGAATTAATGTAACTGCACCCGCGCACGTTGGCTGTCTGAAAATAGTTAACATCTACTTTCATAATAATATAATAAAAAAAAAAAAAAATAATTATTAGAACTTTATTGGTGCAGTTTTAGAGTTATTCGTTATTTTTTTATTTATTACAAATTAAGGTTCGAATGTGTATAGATAGATGGATATATAGACTCCAAAATTCCAATTTTATCGAAGTAAGTGGGTTTTATTTTTATTTACAAGGTTTTTTATATTTAACTTTTATGCTATTGTATTATTATGTTAGAGATATACATTATTAATTTACAAGATACAATTCGGAGCGCCTCGCAGCGTGCTTCATACAAACGAATTACTTATTTTTGGCACTTGCAGATCAAACACCACGAAATTTCGGAGACATGTTATAGTAATAAATATCTAGGTCTGCAGTGTGCCAGTTTTCTAATAAATTTTATAGTTTAAAATGTTAAATTGTTAAAAAGTTAAATTTAGTTTTTCATAGAAATCGGTTTTAAAAAAGATTTCTAGTTAATAAAAACGTTTACAAGATTTTGGAAAACCACCGACAAAGGTATTTGGCTTGGGATTATGACTAAGAAATTTAACAGTGATTGATCAGCAAAGGTCAAAAACAAATGAGCAATTCGTTTGTATGAAGCCCGCTGCGAGGCGCAGGCGCTGCGAATCGTATCCTCTTAAGTATTGAACAGTCTAGTACCAAGGAATCATCCTAATACATATTTATTAATGCCTTTTTATTTATTTTTTCGCTACGGAGCAACCACTTGAGCTCATCGTTGGCACAGGAGCTGTTGAAGGGACGGATAAGAATATAAGTTACTTTTTATTATTGGCACAGAAACTATTGAAGGGACTGATAAGAACATAAGTTACTTTTTATTATTGGCACAGAAACTATTGAAGGGACGGATAAGAACATAAGTTACTTTTTGTATTGGCACAGAAACTGTTGAAGGGACGGATAAGAACATAAGTTACTTTTTATTATTGGCACAGAAACTATTGAAGGGACTGATAAGAACATAAGTTACTTTTTGTATTGGCACAGAAACTGTTGAAGGGACGGATAAGAACATAAGATACTTTTTATAATTGGGACAGAAACTGTTGGAGGACGGATAAGGACATAGATAGTTTTTATTATTGTCACAGAAACTGTTGAAGGGACGGTAGCACATGAGCTACTTTTTATCCCCGATAGTTTTAAAAACCCCTTAGAAATAACAAAAACCGAATTCCTCGTGGTTGAACTACAGCAACATCATTTTTTATTTTGAAAAAATTCCACGCTGGTAACCAATATAAGCGCGGGTGGAGCCGATGGCAAAAGCTAGTGTTTAATATTTGTAGCATTATTAATGACTCTGAAGGGAACAAGGCAAGGTTCGCATTTGGGACGATGCTTTTCACACTATATATCAATGATATTAGTAAATGTATCAAAACAATTTTCCGCAGCAACTACAAATTCAGTTTGCTTGGCACAACACTATAACGAAAATCACACTAATATTATAAAGGCGAAACTTAATGGTTGTATATGTTTGATACTTGTTCACGCTCAAACGGCTGGACCAATTTTAATGAAAATGGAGGTAACTGACACCCTGGATTAACACATAGGCCACTTTTTATCTAATAGTTTCCACGGCAATAACTATACTGAGCTTAAACGAGCTATAGCTTGCTATGGCAAACTTCATTAGTATAATTGAGGAGTAAATTAAAAAGTTCCACGCCGATAACCAAATTTAGGTCGGGCCATGGGCGTAGCCAGCTTTTGGATCAGATTACTGTGTGCTTAGTATATGCCTGACAATTCCATACTTTATTGTTGCGTGCACCAAAAGAGAGACGTTTTAAATCAATCAAGTATTAGTTTTCGATTTTGCACATCAAATCAATCGAAAAAAGAGTGATACGTTAGATTATTAAGTGATTATCTATATGTATAGGTATATAACGATCCATGTTCCCTTGTTTGTTTGTATTCGTCCCATTGCTTTGAATCTTTGGTAAGATTTTTGTGCCCACGACCACCGGGAAGGTTTTTGAATAAGTTAATTGAGAGCGGAAAGGAGAAAGAGGAAAAAAATGCGATAGAAGAAGAATAAAAGAATAGTAACAACAGTCGGTATTATTAATCGATTATAAACATCGTCCCAGCACTAGGCCTGTTACTTTTACAGCTGCCGTAGAACTTAAGCTACATTTTACAAGGTAGGTATAATAGCCAGCTATACCATTAATATTATTAAGTTTGGATGTTTGGTTGTTTGTTACTTAATCACGCTATGAATTTGATATGGAGATAGTTTAAGTCCCGGAAACGGACATAGGCTATTTTTTATCCCGAAAAATTCAAAAGTTCCAGCGGGAACAGCTATAACGTTTGTTACTCGATCCTGCCGTAACGGAGCATCCAATAGAGCTGAAATTTTGCACAGATATAGTTGAAGATACGAAGAAGGACATAGGCTTCTTCAAAAGGCAGTTTCTATAACCGGATTCGACGAACGAACCATAGTTGCAGCAACCATAGTTAATCAGGGAGTGTCCATAAGAAGGCACTGTTTGGCGCTGGCAAAAGCTAGTATATAAATAAATTTAGTTATTGAAAATGGCATTTGAAATAAAGGATGAAAATCTTTTAGTACATGTAATAACTATTATAAATATAATGCCCCCATTAATTTACCAGAGTTTTGGATTGAAAAATGTGTAATAATGCACACTGATAGAATAATTAGATATTCTATTTTACGGAGTATCAGAAGATCCAGTCGTTTGCGCAACAGCAGTCACAAGCTTTATACCTTACCCACGAGTAGCTTCCGGTGTCAAAAGACAACCGTGATTCTTCGGTCTTGCAAAAAAGCTAAAATTCCCAAGCAAACTGCGTATGGGGCTTGGACTACGGTTCGAAATAATAAGGATCCCAATATTTCTGAATTAAAACCAAAATTAAATGCTACTACGAGGTTCAGTAAGAAAGCAACTGCCAGAGAAAAAAATCGAATTCATTGGCAAAAAGGTTGGCGACTTGCGAGCTATCTCTTTGGGAGTCGTACTTTCTGGTCGCTTGCTAAAGCTACCAAACGAAACTTTTGTCAGTCGTTGTTACCACCAACACACTGCTATGCAGATAACAGAATTAAGATGGTTTTCATCTTATTTGGGAGGTCGCCAACAAGTATTAACAGACAGTTTTCTAATTGGTGTAATCTTGATTCCGGCGTACTTCAGGGTGGAATATTATCACCACTTTTATTCTCAATTTTTGTCAACTTACTTTCTGTAAATATCAACTGTCCTTACCATTTCTATGCAGATGACTTGCAGTTGTATGTGCAAACCAGAGTTGAAGACCTACATTTAGCAGTGGAAAAAATTAATGATGAACTGATTATGATTGATTATTGTGATGTGTGTTTTCCGGACCTAACCTCTGATCTTTTAAATAAACTGGACCGACTTATTAACAGCTGTATCCGGTATATCTTCGGTCTACGCAAGTATGACCATATCTCTAATTTTCGCAAACAGCTTAAATAGTTGCCAGTTCGCCAACGCAGGAGTGTTAGGATTCTCTGTGTCCTTTACTGTACTCTACATGATCCTAGCTATCCACACTACTTAAAATCATGATTTCATTTTCTCGGCAATAACCATGAGCTCTCGCTTCGTTCTTCTCACAACTTTCTTCTTTCTACTCCACGACACCGCTCTGCCTTTGTATCTCACTCTTTTACACTTCAAGCTACAAGACTTTGGAACGCACTTCCTAAAGACATCTGCAATGCGCAAATATATATATATATATATATATATATATTATTATCATGTACATATTAGTATTTTTGTTCTTTAGTATGTTATAAGTTAATGTAAAATTATTTTATTTCTGCTTACCGCCAATAATTTATCTGTTTGGGTCTATGGTTGACTGGTAGAGAATGCCGTTTTGCATGAAGTCCGCCATTGTACACTAGTTTGTGCATTTAGTTTAAATAAATAAATAAAGTAGCGGAGATGCTTATTATACAGGCCGTGCCAAGTTTCCACGTTCCGTTGTAGAGGAGCACCGCGGAGAACTTGTGTCTAAAATCCAGACGACATTGGGTCAAGGAGTCTCTGACTGGGGACGGGAAAACTTGGTCCGATTCAACCCTATAAAGACACAGGTCTGCGTGTACACCGCAAAGAAAACCCCATTTGCTGAAGTCCCACAATGCCAGAACGCATTTTTTTTACCATCACGCCATTTACCATCTCCAAGAGCATGAGGGTCCTTAGTATTGACATCTCCAGCATTGTTCTGTTTTGACATCATTTGAAAACAAGGTGAAGCTGGCGTCAAAAAACCATGGAGTTCTCAACAGAGCGAAGCAGTACTTCACCTCGGGACAAAGGTTGCTCCTTTACAAGCCGCAATTCCGGCCCCATATGGAGTACTGATGTAATCTCTGGGCGAGAATTTCATGACGATCCCAAATTAACAAGCCGTATCAAACTCTTACGTTTGAGGAAAGACGTTCTGATATGTGTTCTGATGAATTGTTCGACATAATGCCCACGTCTACTTTCTACTATTACACCACTCGCCATTGGCAGGGAACCCATGTCCACACCTTAGAAAGTTTCAGAGGAACTTCTTCCCGTAAATGCATAGGTTGTGGAATGAGCTCCCAACCAAGGTTTTCTCTAAGGACTATAATATAGGGTTTTTTCAAGGGCACGTCCTGGTTGCTGTCATATTATGAAAGCAGTCGTTAAGCCAAGGCAGAGGCCTTGGGCGGCTTGAAAAGTCTGCCAATGGAGTGGCCGGCCACTAGCTCGAAAAGCACGGTGAACTATGACCTAATCCTTTGTCTCCAAGGAGGTTCCTGTGCCCTTGCAGTGAGGCATAAAATGGCTCAGGTAGGCACGCAAGCAAGAAACTGAGTGCCTTAATATCTCAAAATTGTAAGTTTTTGAAAAAAAAAAGTCCCGTCACACTTTAATTGTAAACTTAAAAAAATCTTGTTTAACCATATTACTCATGCCAGCATTAAGTGTAAATAGAATCGTCACAGCCAAGTGACATTGCAAAAAATATTATTACAGGTGGATTCATTTCTGGTGAATTTCCGCATTAAATGACCTTCGAGAACATTTAAATTTTGCGGATATTTAATTTTATTATTTATTTTCCCTGTTCTTTTAGAATATTTCACATGTGTTTGCACAAGTAAAACAAAATTAAACACCGCTATGATTTTTTCAAAGAACGGGTTACATTTATTATGCGAATTGTATATTTATTGGCAACTATCGTTCGGAAAACAAAATGTAGCTATGAGATATTATGTAAAATATCGTTTGTTATTAAGCAACACCTAAAAACCGATAGGCATAGGAAAAATAATAAATAATGCGACAGTCACTACTAAATAAATATCATTTGTAATAACTTTGTAATCCCGAACATATGAAATAGTACTCATTATATGACCATAATAGAGGCAATTGCCCAATTCTTACCCCTAAAAACAAAGGCCAATATTAGCTAGGTGCTAAGTGGTCTCCTACCCATTGACTGACCAAGCCCGACGTTGCTTTTAAATATCATTTTCAATAAACAAATTTTTGCTAGTAATGATATAGCATGAAAAAAATAGGTGATGGCTCAAGCCCTTATTTTCGGTTGTCATTATTTGTGAAAGGTACTTTAGAGCTCACAATATAATCACAGCAAGTTTTATGCTTGTATGTATTACTGTTTTAACGACAGAGCAGAAACAACGAAAACGTGTTTTCTGTATAGGGACTTCCCTTATATTTTTATATTTTGAATTTTTTAATAATTGTTACATAACCTGCCATTATAACAAAACACAAACTCTGTCGAAATGTCAGGCTTCTACCTACTTCGTACTAAAAGTCCTTTAATGGTTGGACAGACAGCGTAGGTTTGGTAATATGGCTCCGTTAGCACCCTCTGAGTACGGAAACCTAAAAATCTATAGACACAGTTTATGGTTATAGAATCGTTGTTATATTGCTAATCACAGCACCTATTTTAACGTAAACATTATAAACTTCGTAAAATACGAAAAAATTAAAAAAGTATTTATGAATAGATAGAGTTGCCATAATTTTTGGGAACTGATATGTTTAAGGTGATATATCTCGACATTGGCAATAAGTTTCAAAAAACTATATTTTGGTACCATTTAATATAGTCGTATTGCTCCATACGCGTTATTGACGGAAAACGGGAAAAAATAGCAATACAGGACAAGGCTCTCAAAATAGTGACAGTCTCGTTATAGTCGTATAATTATACGGGACGTATGGCAACTAGGGTTGCCAGATACAGGCATTTTATTTCCGGGACAATTCGGGGGTCACGGATTCGGTCGGTAGGAAAATAGATAATTATTTTTGTAAATCGCTTGTAATATTTACAAAAATAGTTTTATATCTATGGTAAAAAACTAACTTATCTACCTTCAGTACTCATATAACATAGTGTATTTTTAAAATATTAAAACACAAAACTTAAATCAAAAATTGAGCACTGCATCTTGCTTTTACTAATTCATTAAATGAAATTTTGGTAAAAAATCAATGTTTGTTTACTCAATACACATTGGGCATGAAAACAACATTATAGCTTTTATCATCGCACATAAAAATTGAGATCGCTTGCTCGCTCGAATGAGCCAAAACCAGTCGCTCAGTAAATTGAACTTTGGTAGTAAATCAACACCAGATTACAATAACATAAAATTTAATTTTAAAATCAGACGAATCCTACGAAAAATACAATACTAAGAAACTAGTTAAAATACCTACTTAAAAAACTACAAATAAAAAATTTCGTCAAAATTACTACCAGTGGGCATCGAGGCTAGGAGGCTAGCAGCATTACCGCGCTGAATGGCAATGCTGATTCGCTGACCCAGCCAGCCAGCTCTCCGATTGTGTGAAGAGGAGACCAAGAGCTTTATAATATTAAACATAAAAACCACTTTTAAAATAAAAACTAAAAACCTTTTCCTTGTTGATAAAACTCGAATAAAAAACCACAATTGTTTTGGCCCAGTAATTAAATGCAACGATAAACCGACCATTTTTTTTTTAAATATTTGTCACTGGATTTTGCCATATTTTGAAGCCTTTCTCCGTCAGGGCTTTGCAGAACAGACATTATTTCTGTGCAAGACGCATCAAGATTGATGCGAGTCTGCAGTTCAGACTTGATCAAATCCATGGATATTTTGTTTCGCCTTTTAGTCCATTAATTATTCAGAAGGCTGAAAACTAATTGCTTGTTGCAATTAAAAGGACAAAACCAACTATTGTCTTTAAATCTACAAAATCATTAGAATTGTTCGTTCTTAAGAAGTGGGCCCAGATTTTGTCATTTAGCAAGTCTTTTGCAAGGACTTTAAAACAGTTTTCAGACCTGCAAATTCTGAATACGCGCAGTCTATGTCAGCCTCAGCTTTAATTTTCAATATATAAGAAGATTCAGATAGCATGTCCCATAAACAACGTGAAGCGCAGACGGCGGACGGTACGCACGTAGCCCATCGTACCTACTCGTAACATGATACTAGTGGAGGTATTCGAAATCCGGGATAAAAGAGTGAAATTCCTGGACACGGGACAAGACGCGTAATTATGGGACAATCCCGGATTTCCCGGCCATCTGGCAACCCTAATGGCAAATAGGTGCTAATTTAGATTCACTGTGTCTCAATAACTCTACAATATAAAAAAAAAACTGACACTAAAAATTACGTGATGATATAATACAGTAAGTACGAACCAGCTGTGCCCCATTTTAGCTATGGCTAAGCTTACGCAGTCTGTCTGTCTCCCGGCCATTAAAGTAGGGCTCAATTTTTTAGACCGAAATATATAAAAGCCTGAAATTGACACATTGAACGAATATGTGTTATAATGGCGGATTACCTATCAAATAAGTGTTTCTGCTCTTTCGTTAAAACAATAATACATACAAAAATCAAACTTGCAGTGATTATAGTGTGAGCTCTAAACTATAACAACAACTAATAATAATAACCGGCCAAGTATGAGACGGGTTCATGTTCAAACCTTAAATTGACTAAATTCTAAGAAATTTTAATCTGTAAAAACTTTGTCTAGCCATGTATAAGCACTGGATGTGTTCAACCGCGTCCGGTAAACAATAAAAAAATGTAAAAATAAAATTTCAAATACTGAAACATAGCCTAGATGGTCATTGAGATTGTATTTGAGAGTTATTTATTATCTATACTTCTATATTAATATTATAAAGAAGAAAGATTTGTATGTAAGTATGTTTGTATTGAATAGGCTCCGAAACTACTGGACCTATTTGAAAAAGTCTTAACATTAGAAGCCGACATTATCCCTGATAAACATAGGCTACTTTTTACCGCGGACAAATGCATCATTCTTACGGGAAAACGGGTTACGGACAACGGGTAGTAAGAATTGTCCTTCCGTACTTATCTTTTTCACATAACTTCTAAACGGCTTGACAGATTGGGTTGGGTATCTCGATTGTTTCACAGACACGAATTTAATTATGCCATTAAGGAGGAAATATTTAATAGTTTGTTTTTTTTTCTATAATTGAGGAGCTGCCGTAAAAACCTACGCCGATAACGAAATTTAGCGCGGGCGAAGCCGCTGGCAGAAGCTAGTTTAGTACAAAACAGTACAGAGTCCTTTTAAGTAGGATAAGAGAGACGGGATACACATGCAGATATTAATTGTTTAAGTATTTAACGATAACGTCTTACTACCTACTAAGGCAGGCTTCAGTAGGTAACTTCACTCAAAAGGAAAAAATAAAAACTTTTTAACAAAAGAAAACAACCGGCTTCAAAAAGATGCACTAAAAAGGTAAAAATAAATGTTTAAAGTAGTTTTCATGCAAGTGAATATAAACAAAAACATAAAAATATAAACATCCGAATTGAGAACCTCCTCCTTTCCTGAAGTTAATTAAAAATTGTCTTAATTGAAAACTTTATATTAGTTGGTTGTAAGATAAAAAAAAATATGAAAAAATCTTGTTTCAGCGTAGACAATTATAGATATGGCACCAAAAATTACTCTGCGAGTATCATTATTTGTGGCAATATTTCACCTTTTGTCGTGGGTGACAGCGGATATGTTTACGGCAATTACAGATATGGAACCTTTGTTGGAAACCTACAAGAGGGTCTTAGACGACTTGGACAATTATATCAGCAACGAGGAGAAAAGGCTAGTTACTCTGAAAAAGTAAGTTTCGAAAATAGGAATGTATTGATTAGCTGGCTATTACATAAGTAATAATTGTACGTGGTAGTCAGTAATATCACGGAAGCAAAGACAGAGGCAAGAGTAGTGCATTCAATTGTGGTTTAAGAGATATATGCAAATCAATCTTCACGGATTTTATTCCCAGTGGCTGGATAGTAGAAAGTGGTAAACAACCTCTTTACACCAACCACTTCTGATGCAGTATATAGTAAAGTGGCTTTATATATCTTTCACACGTTGTAAATTACCAGCCTTAAAGTAATAAGCGGTAACATAAAACACCTGGGACAGGCAATTAGTCCCTGAAATTCAAGTTGCCGTTCAAGAAATATATGTTGATTTCAATAACACTCGTTATTATTAGTACTTGGCCAAAGTCATAAAGTTAGTATACTAAAACTATATCATTTCATTCAAATCTTCGTGCCTCTTTATATAATAGGCATGTCATGCACAATTGATCTGCGGACGACAACACAGTAATGATATAGAGGCTGGAAGATTTAAACGAACAGGTAGATTTTAGAATAAATATGGACAAGACATAAATCATATTCATATTTAGTGTTGCACCTTTCTTTTTGTAAACGTTACCATTGATTTTTGGTAAGTATGTATATCAATCACTTACGTAAGACCAAGGAGAAGCAGGTAAACCAATACTGACTTCATATACTTAAAGACCAACAATTTTTTTTCTGCTAGTGATAGCTTACGATATTGTCTCAGATCTGGTCCATAATTTGGTTATATTCCGAAGTTTAAAGTCACACAGACAGAAAGAGACAATTAGGACGGCTACCTCCTTGCCCGATTGTATATTTAAAAAACCTACATACGTCAAGTTGTAAGATGCAAGAAGATTCAACTAGTTTGTTCTGAAAATATAAGATAATGACAATAAAGTATGATTTTCGAATTGAGAAGAATACACAGGGTTGTATTGATTTTGACTAATTAATACATCAGTATTCTTACGAGTCTGAAACTGTTAAACTATTACATGACTAATTTGTTAGACTTTTTTATTATTTATCAATTTCTCGATTAAGTCTATTTTTGATTTGTAAACAGTTAATACATTTAATTTTTTCAGGCAACTGGATCACTACAAAACAGAGCATAGTAAAGCGATGGAGGACATTCCGAACTACCTCGGTAACCCGATCAACGCCTTTACGCTTATCAAGAGGCTCACCAGTGACAAAGACTACTTAGAACAAAGCATACAACTAGGCACAGGTCCGTAATATGGCTTCTAATTGTTTAATCAAGTTAATCCAATACTAGAGCCATTCTGCATTATGACTCTTTCAGTCTGCCTTTTTATGGTTACAGCGTTGATCCAACTGTTATGAAAGACGAGAACATAGCATATAGAAGTAGAATATAGCATATAGAAGTAGAATATAGCATATAGAAGTAGAATATAGACAAAAGGATTCCTATTTATGACCAAAAACGGCCAGAAAATTTAGATCATTAAAATAAAACGTCGTTATTTAAAAATAACTGTAAATAGATTTGTTTGACCGAAGAAGTTAGAAATAATTTAAGCTGCTTTTTAGATGTTTTGTTTGTTTGTTCATATGTCCAGACATCACGGCTTAACCTATTTGAATGTGGTATTTGCTTATAAAAAGTAGACTCCAAGGCGCTTCTGATAAGGTAAGCTTTATCAAAATCCATTTAGTAGATCCAAAGTTATAGACGCGCCATACTGTTTTGCGGATGAAGTCGCGGACAAAAGCTAGTTTTACTATAAACATATACTATATATATATAAAGTCTTATATTTGTGGTAGTATTTAGGATTGGTTAACGAAAGCTGGATGGTCCATCACCACATAGGTACACTTTGGGAACACATTACTTTATTTTGGTTTACCAATTTTTAATAAAATAAAGAACTCTACATAATGCCTGTAGCTGAAACAATAGTGTTTATTCAAAGAGTCTGTTAGTGAGTGACTTGAAGCAACAACATATAATATCGGTAATTAATAAAAAATATTGAATGCAAGTTACATAAAGCATCAATTAGCTTCTGTAATAATGCCTTATTTCTGAAAAAATTAAAAGTGTCTACCATTAAAACCCCTTAGTTTTTTACTAACCATCTTTTTTATCAATGCACTTACAGTAGAGCAGCGTTGCCGTTTGGCAACTTTGGTTGCCATTTTGTCAACTTTTAACCCAAGCTTAAATGGCAACTTTTAGGCAACTTTTGGCGATGTTGGTTTAGCTAAAGAAAACGAAATATTTACGCAGATTAACTAAACGCATTCAAAAAAAGCTGAACGCAAAGTTTTTCGCCTCTGAAGGAGCCTCAGCCCGTAAAGCGCCCAACGCTCAAGGGCTCCCCGCGGGGGAGTCTCGGCTTAGGTTGTCGCTCTCGGGGGCGTCCCTTCGACTGGCGTGAGTCTCTTACTCGAAGGTGAGTCACCGCCAGGATGGGAGTTCCCCGTTACGCAGGTTCGGTTGCGATTGAGTGGTGGCGAGAAGCGCCCCAGCACTCTTTGATACCTCGTGTCTCCTTGCAGGCGCCGACGAACCCGGGAACGTCGGCCTCGTGTTTGGAGGGAAGCCCTATTAGGGGAGGTCGTTGAGACTAATCTCGCTATCCGGATAGCGAGATCTGGGGCCATTAGTACGTGCCGAGGCCGCCTAACGATGGTTTTACGACCATGCCGAGCATGCTTGTGTTCAAAAACTCACCTGAAAAATAACTAAGGATAATCTGTGGTGCTCGTTCGATTGTTTCTTTTGTTTGTTGTGTTGTTATTTATAAAATGATAATAAAAATAAAATTTGATCCTTACATATATGTTTATAGGTACCTACCATATATTAATTAATTTAGTTGTTCGTGTTACATGTTTCACAGAGAAAGAAGATACATAAAGAAAAAAAAACATATAAAGAAGACGAATAAAAAAAAAAATTCGCGGAAGACGGCAAGCTTATTGAAGTAAAATAGTACAAAATAGGTTAAAAAAGAGAGCTGAATTTTTTTACTATCCCTTTCTGAGTTAGGTTGTTTGCTATTTAACACTAAATTTTTACTGCGAAAAAGACACGCTTACTCTATATTATTTTTTACTAAATAATGCATCAATAATAAACAGTGAACAGCAATGTGTGAGTGTTGTTGTTCTGCTCAGCTATGTGCTTGTGAGTCCTATATAGGTTATCTTTCTTTATGCCAAACTCTATACTTGAAAACGCTCGAATTCCTTACGAGTGTGAACTAAAATTCTACTACGAATTTGGTGCGAGCGCGGAATGGATTTCGAATGTCATCCAAAGGTAGACTTTCAAGCCTCGCGGCTGAAGCGTAAGACGCGCGGGGCCATACTCGGCAAATGTATGACGCCGCTTTCGAGCCCCGTGTGACTGTCGCGCGCGGCCGACGGCTGTAGCGTCCGTCGTTAGCCGCGCGCGGCTGTTTCTCGACACGTCTTGTCTCTTGTATTGTCGCGAGCCGCGCAGAGACAAGATGTCTGGAAAGCACTTTTCTCTTTGATAGGATGAGCAATTGATCAATTTGGTTGCTCAGAAACCTATTCTATTTGATATAAGTAAATAAAAAATTACGAAACATTTCCTCGTCAGATTCCAAGTGTCTTTTTATTAAAAGAATAATAAATGGCGACATATAACGTACCCATTTTAAGATATGAGAAGGTTGTTGAGCTTGAAGGAGTGTACTAGACAATACTGGACTCACTAAGCCTGTCTGAAGTCCAAAAAGAAAGAATCGACTCGATATTGCTTAAATTCAGTTACTTAGTTGTTTTATAATCCGACCAAATTAAAAATTAAAGGATTTTAATGAAATAATTTACTGAACAAATATCTGAAAAATATAATGAAGAATATTTAAGGCTGCAAAATATTTTTCTCTTTGAAATTCACCTTTTTACTGAAATTGAATAATACCACATCTTTCACACTTAATAAAAAGACAGAGATAATGGTTTAAATGCAAATTATTGGAAGAGAGACACTAAAGTTTTAATTAACAACTAATTAATGTACAAAAATAAAAGATCAGGGGTTAAATATGAAGCCCACTATAAATCTGTTAAAGAAATAGTTAAGAAAGGCTCTTAAAACAAACATTTTACATTTTTCTTATAAATAAATATTTTAATTCATAATAAATTGCTCCAAATTTAATAAAAAAAAAAAAGTAAATAAAGTAAAGTTAATCATGTGATACATACCAGCTTCTGTTAAATATGTGGTAACACTTAGTGACGTATATCAAATTGAGCCTCTTTAAACCATAAATTTTATGAAGTTTTCAAAAGACACCTATTTCGGGGTTAACTGTGAGAAAAATAGTTAGCGACCTGAAAATTGTTTTCTTTCAATTATCAAACACACATTAAGGAAAAGGATACAATCAAAGGCTCTTAAAAGGAGTATATCACATTGCTCTTATTGATAAATATCTCAACTTGTGTAAACCTTAACAAATTTAATAATAAAAAAAAGTATAAGTTAAGTATAAGTAATATCGGCCTGAAAGTTTATGATATAAATATGGTAACACTTAGTAACGCATATCAAATTAAGCCTCTGTAAACCTGAAATCTTATGACGTTTTCAAATCACACCTATCTTGAGGTTAACTGTGAGAAAAATAGTTAGCGGCTTAAAAATTATTTTCTTTCAAAATTTCTTTGAAATTTAAAAATAAAAAATCTTGACAGACCGATTTTAAACACTTCTTGCAAGGTCAGGTTGTTTTAGCAAGTCGGAAGTACTAAATATGTCTCACCCTGCTGTGTCTCTATTAGTTTCTGAAATCTAGGGTACAAAAGGACATATAATCTGCATGTCGTGACTTTTTGTGTAACACCCCCCCCCCCGTTTACAGTTTAAAGGCGTTTTATCAAATTGACGTCGAAATAGAATTAACTTTATCCAGACTTCTAATTGAATATTCAGTCGAGCCTCTGTGATCCATAGGGTAAAAACCATTAGTGTTCACCGAACGGTAAGAGTCACTGAAATTAAAATAAACCAACTGATAAATTCAACGTTTCATCTAAGGATTGCGTGCATACCTACCGAATAGAAAATATCAAACTTCAGAACCGCTTCCAGAGCGTAGTAGTAATTTGTGGAAATGCGGACGAGACTTATGTATCGTATAATGAAGACTTTTAATTTTCGTTACAGAAAACGTAAAAAACATAACTATGACTCACGAAGATGTTAAATATCCAAGTCGCGAAGACCTAGAGGGCGCTGTACAAGCTTTGGCCAGGCTTCAAAATACTTATCAATTGAAGGTGAATGAGTTATCAGCTGGAAAACTAAACGGAGTTGTTTATAGGTGAGTGTCTACTTTACTGTCATATCACAATATTAATTTAAAAGCTACTCTCTTGAAGTATCGCATTGAATAAGCTACTAGGTGCTGTATATTTGCTGACTAAAAGATTATTATAGTAAAAGATAATATAATGCTCTGTGTTCTTTCACATTAGATAGAGAAAAATGCATAAAATACATTAAATATACATATAATAAACACGTATTGATAAAGAGGATAATATAGAACAATTTAATTAACTAGAAGTCTTATTGAAGTTACGGTACGAGTAAAAGAGAAAACTGAGAATCTAAGTTAAGGAAATGCATTTTCACTTGGTTTTTAAAACTAGTGGCTGATTGTAAGCGTCTAATAGATAGTGTTAATGTATTCCAAAGTTTAATGGGTAAAACAGCAAATGAGCGATTGTAAATGTGTTGGTGCTCTAGGGGAGTAAAAAATGGGAAGAAAATTATTTTGGCATTCATTTGCTTCGAAGTTGATATCAATACTCCTTAGTGCTTTTGATTTAAATAACATTTTATTTTGACACATGTTTGACAACTCAATTCGATTTTATTCAAAAGAGGTTGAACTCATTTAAAAACAAAAGCAAATACTCATTAAAATCGGAATGTTTCGAAAGTCACCGTACTATATTAGTACCTCATTTGAAGGTTATACACTTTTTAGGTGTTTGTTGTTTTGTGTATAATAACATTAGTCAACAAAAAAAAACTGTTTTTTATTTTGTTTGTGTTTTAATGACTATTGTTTGATTTTTTACATTTAAAAATAATCAAAAACTCAATTTTTAAAAATAAATTGAATAAATTGAAAATGAAAAAACGATTTTTGCTAAATGCTTAGGGGTCCATTCAAAAAAGCTAACTTTATGAGATGAAAATATTATTTCTTTTATAAATTAGGTATAAGAAATCAAAATCGGGTACACAGAACTCAGGCACAAAATTCGTGTTGACTTGTGTAATAAATAAATAAATAATAAATAAATATATTTTGGGACATTACACACAGCGCTGTCTGACCCTAAAGTAAGCAAAGCTAGTGTTATGGGTACCAGACAGCGGATACACATACATATATATTTCTTTTATTTTTTTCGGTAAATACATACATATTATACATAAATACACCCAGACTCAAGACAAACACAATTTTTTTTTTATCACATTAATGTTTGTCCAATGCGGGAATCGAACCCACACCCTCTGCACAGCTGTCGGCTACACTACCAACTAGGCTGCGAGGGAGTAATATATATAAACCTGACTCAAAATCTCTGTGCAAATCTTGTAAACATAACCCAACTTTACTTAATATTCACTTTTTCTGGTAATTTATTCATAAATCATTAAAATACTTACATGAGTACCTTTATTGTCACATTCTTTAACTGGTTTTCAAATCACGACACTGATTAAACCTAAAATCTACAAAACTTCAAATTTACAATGAGAAATATTATACGTATTTATGTATATGTTGCATAGACTTACAAAGCGAAAGACGCGTGTCAAGGTCATTTTTGTTTACACGAATTGCAAACAGATTCTGAGTCCGGTTTAAAATCCTTTGCCCTGAATGACTGACTGACGGATCAACGCACAGCCTAATCCACTGATCTTCTTCGATGATCGCTGATCGTAGAGACCTACTAAAACTTGGAGGGTGTGTCCTTTGTATGACGTAGGCAGCATATAAGAAAGTATTTTCCGAAAGAGTCAAGTGTGAGTCGGACTCGCGCAATAAGGGTAAACCGTTTGTAGTGAAATTTTGTTTAGTTGTTATACACACGCCGGGGAATGTTTCTGAGAAAGAAATAAAGGGTCAAGTGCGAGTCGGACTCGCGCAATAAGGGTTCCTTACCATTTCCTATAAAAACGGTAAAAAAATCACGTTTTTTGTATGGGGGCCCCCCTTAAATGTTTGTTTTATTTCAATTTAATTATTATTTTTTTAAGTGAATATAATTATAACTAAATATTCTGTGAATATTTCAAGCGTCTACCTGTTGCTTTTATCAATATCGAGCAAAAACTAACAAAAAAATTACGTTTGTTGCTGCCCCTTAAATATATATTTTATTCTATTGTTATAGCGGCAACAGAAATAAATCTTCTGTGAAATTTCAACTATGTATCACGGTTGATGAGATACAGCCTGGTGGCAGACGGACGGACGGACGAACAGTGGAGTCTTAGTAATAGGGTTCCGTTTTTTACCCTTTGGGTACGGAACCCTAAACAAGAAACAACGTTCGCTGGGTCAGATAGTCTATTTTATTAAGCCTTTTATTAAGTGTGGATCAGAGCAAGTTTCTGTCTATTTCGAGTATTATGATTATGAATATCGCTATTCCTGTTAAAGCAATCAATATTTTTATGAACATAAATTAAATTATCTAATATATACTGAAACGGTAAGGTTAAGACCTTGATTTCCTTAAATTTATCTCTTAAAGGGTGTCTATAGGATAGATTGTAAATTAGTCGAACAGCCCTCTGCAGCACAAAAATTGTTTGAATATCAGCTGCGTGTCCCCATAGTAAAATATCGTAGTACGTCACGCTATGAAAGTAGCTGAAGAAATATACTATCCGGGCCGTAGCTTCGGCCGTACGTTTACGAATCTTTTTAACCGTGAATACTGCAGAACTAAGCCCATTCGCCAATCTACCTATATGTAGGCCCCACTGAAACTTTGAGTCTTACACAAATACATAAGAATACTGTATTATCTACAATATCAAACTGCTCACCGTTTATAAATACACTGGCTCTTATCTCACTGACATTTGGTGTTGAAAATTTTATACATTTGGTATAAAAATTTCTGCGCATTTCTTTTATCTCGTAGGTAGGTTTTTAACAAATTCACTGTTAGGATTAGTAACGCCGTCCAATTTAAGCGAAATCAAATACTACCAATAATTATGGCTTGAAACTTTTGATGATTAATCCTAAGGCCATACTTTTGCTCCATTCACCTATTGTATTAAGATCTAAATTGACATTTTCAATGGCTTGGTTAATATTGTCAATTGATGCATGAGTATGAATTTAGAGATTGTCTGCATACAGATGGTAGAGAGAAATTAATTTGAGAGTGATAGTATTGATGAATAGAGAAAATAGGCGTGGAGACAACACACCACCTTGCGGAACACCGGCAGTAATATTGCACAAATCAGAAAAAGAAAAACTTTTTTCTTACTGTGACTGTTTCAAGGAAAGATTTGATGAAGCTGTGTGCACACACAGATATTCTAGCTGCATATTTTTTAAACTTAGTATGCGTAAATCTAGGATGCTTATTTACAGTAACTTAATCACTTGTCTTTACTTAATCTACTATTGGATGCTAATTAAATTCCGATTTTGAGGTCTACACTACCTACAAATGCCATCTGGCAGATGTCGACCTTGTTTCACCTCTATTTGTAAATGAAAAAATTATATTTTAAAAAGTCTGGTAAATAGGTGCACATGTTCTGTGCAAGTAGAAATAAGACAAGAATTAAATTTTCATTTCAATATTTATCTTATACGTTAAATGCTGCTGTTTTTAACCGACTTCAAAATAAGGAGGAGGTTCTGAATTCGACTGTATATATATTTTTTTTTTATTTTTTTTTTATGGATGTTCAGCCATAACTTTTTTGTTTATGAACCGATTTACGTAATTTTTTTTTTATTCGACAGGATATACTTGCGAGTTGGTCCAATAGAAATTTTATCCAAATCGATTCAGTATTTTAGTTTGTAGACAATTCCAAATAACTTTCCCTTGAAAAAGTCATCCTAATAACTTTTCCTCGAAAAAAGCACTTCGTCACTCAAAAGTAAAAATTAAACTTTTTAATAAAAAAAAACAACCGGCTTCAAAAAGATGCACTAAAAAGTTAAAAATAATTACTTATTTCTAAATCATGCAAGTAAATCGTGTTATTAACTGTTAGGTAAATAGAAACCAACTTCAAACTGTAATTCAGATCAGATTTTTAGAAATAAGTAATTATTTTTACCTTTTTAGTGCATCTTTTTGAAGCCGTTTGTTTTTTTTTATTATCTTCAGTGAAATCCTTCAATGACTTTTCGATCATTGTTTGAATGTAAAACCTAATTGACTGAAGTTATGATAAAGTTTCTGATATTTTCTGTTCTAATCAAAGGCTTAAGTAATTTTATTAGAGATCAATATCTAAGATTGATTTCTTTATTCGGGTCGCGTCCGACTATAGCGAATAGTTATATTTGTTAAAAAGCACTAATTTTTATTTGCATAGATAACTAAATCCATAATAATATTATAAATGCGAAAGTAACTTTGTCTGTCGGCCTGTTACATCTTCACACTTAAACCGCTCTACCGATTACGATGAAATTTAGCTGGGAGATAGTTTGAGTATTGGGAAATCCCATTGATCCCATTCAAGTGGGGATATTCTAAAGCTCTTTGATGGGAACACCGACGTTTCCCTCAGAAACAAAACATCCAACCTCAGCTTCCACGCATAGATATTCTAGTTTTATATAGGTGAGCACACTTAAGTAGTGGACTCCTTGATGCTTTATTTTCTTTATAAATTACTAAATAACAAGATGACCATCTCTAGGTCAAGCATCTGTCAATTAACTGCTAACCAAAAGCTCACAAAAAGTATCACTGTTGCTTTCTGTCTTTTCGAGTGTCCAAATTCAAAAGTTATCTTCTACGAATGGCCCTACTTCATTGTACCTGAAACAGTATTTTAAAATATATTTACATTATCTTATAGACTTATACGTTTTAACAGATGTAGTCTAAATTTCCATTTATTGGTTCAACAAGACCAACCACGTCACATTCAAATTTACAAGTTCCAATTGAGTATGTCTATTGAACTATTTAGCAAAGTTCTCGGCAAAGTACCCTAGTGTTGATTATTTTTAGAATCTATGATCATAAAGTTTATTCATATACATAGATTATTTTTGATAATTTTTCCACCATATCCAAACCCTTGGTTGTTTTACAACCTAGCCTATGTCTCTTGCGGTTATTATTATTTTAAATCACTCCGTTTTTGGACAGTTATGTATAAAAATATTTACATTCGAATTGAGAACCTCCTCCTTTTTTTGTAGTCGGTTAAAAAGCGAGTCAATGGTGTTAATTTTTGTGAAATCTTTTAGATATTTATAAAATAAATTTTCTACTTGTGGTCAGGGACACCATGATTCTATAAATATCTTGACTTATTTTAGCGTTATTAGTATTTTTCCTATTATAGCTGTCCTTTCGCTATTTCAATAAACGTAAGTAAGAAAACAATAATGTCTTAATTTTATTCAAATATATTTTGCTAGTAGGTAAAGGTCTGTAACATAATTGGGCAACACCACTTCTTTATGCTTCTTACTACTTGGCTGGGCTATTTATATATACTTGTCTTATGTCTCAGCTCACCAATGTCGACTGGAGACTGCTTCGAGCTGGGTCGAGGGCTCTACAATCAGAAGGAGTACGGATACTGTATAGCGTGGATGAAGGAGGCCTTACAAAAGTATCGTCATAAGAGCGATGAATACCTCTTTGACGAAGTTGACATCTTGGAGTACATTACCTACTCCTACTATTTAAGAGGTTTGTATAAATTTAGATTGTTATGTTTATCTATACTAATACTTTTTATCCTTAACAAGGGGTCCCATTTTAATATATTTTCAGTAGACACTATTCACCACGTGTCGTAACAGTGCATACCATTGACTACATTTTTGGCACAACGATAGCTGTAGAGAAGAACTGAGTAAAAATATTTTAATCCCAATCGTAACTTTCGTGAAAAAAAGGATTTCGGCTTATGAAACTGCACGTCATGCCCAGTATTTAATACTTAAATATTTAATTTTATACCATTTATTTTTATTAAGAAGCAGTACCACGCAACAATGAAAACAAGGCTGATGCGATGTGTACTAAGCGTGCGTGAGTAGTGCAGCTACATCACAATTGTCTAATTTTTACATTGAAATACATGAATTATCGAAAAATGCGTTTTTTCAGGTTCTAAATATACCACTATCACAGCTATGCTTTTACAAAATTGTAAACTAATAGTACTTAAGACTTTGGAGATTTCAAAAAAAACTATGAATAGGGGTCACTTTAGGATTTTGTTCTATCGAACAAAAGTTCATTTATCGAGCTTTCACGTTTTTCAGGGTCTTAACCATATCCCAAAGAACACAGACATTAAATTTTAGTCGTATCTGCTCAGCGGATCCGGAGAAACATTTGCCAAAAAAATGCAATTTAGGTAGTACTGCCTCTTAACATAGAGTCTCCCGATCACAATAATTACCATAACGTACACTTCGCTATGCGTTTTGTATTCTGTAGTTCCCCGCAACTCCACAAAATGATCAGTGCATGTAGAACAGGAATTCCCAAAGTGTATATATACCCTTTCTAAAGTTGGCTAGACAATATTAGCTCTAGGTAATACTATAGTCTGTAACTGAGGTGGGATAATTTACGCTCTTGTTGCAGAAGTCCGGTTGACCGAACTACTGAAACTTTTAAGTTGCAGTAGTTCGGTTGTGACAAAGAACCGAACTATTGATACCTTTTTAGTAGCAACAGTCCGGTTAGTTAATAATTTTAAAACTATTTTATATTAAAAAAAAACCAGTGATAATAAAACATTTTTAGCAAAATTAACGTTATCTCAAAAAAACAAATGAGTGTCGAAAAAAAAAAATAACAATTTTTTTTATCATTCAAACCCTTTTTTGGAAACTTTTCTTTAATTTTTTTTTATATTTTTTATTATTATCAAATTCAAGTAATCAAGTTAGTCCTAATCGTTGAAACCATATTTTTTTTAATCATACTTGCTCGTATACAGTGTCATAACGGGCCAAAGAAAGAGCCCGTGTGAGCAAATAAGGTTTTGCCAAAGTGTTTGGTTTTTTATCAATAAAAAACTGTTTTTTAAAGACAATAAAATATTCTCAAAAGAAGTTGCTCGTGCGGTACTTGGTACTGAACTAATTTATTATTTATTATTATTACATTTATCTTAACCGCTTACGCTCATAAGGTTAACTAAATTAATTATACCTATTTATACTTACGTGATAATTTTAATTTGCTTTAGGCGATATGAAATCCACTTTAGAGTGGACCAAAAAGTTGTTGGAAATAGAACCAGGCCATTCTCCAGCGCGGGGCAATGTTCCACGTTATGAGAAGAAAATCGTCGAGAATGAGAAGATGTGGAAAAGTCACAGAAATATGGTATTTAACTACACTGTTTTATATCTGTTCATGCACAGTGCTTGTTAAAAAATTACTTTTTATCAGCAATAATCGCATACCCCACTGACTCGACTTCAGCCCGTCGTAAGTCGCCGCGAGTTTGGACGATTACTTCCAGAGACTTTAATTTAGTACAGCAATGGGGAACCTTATAAGTCCGCCTCATAAGACCATAAGTATTGAATGTGCCGATAAATTGCAAGTCCTATTCATTACCACACAAACTTTAAATTTCTTCATATTCAATAACATGCTGTACGAAGCTGCTTACAAATAAATAGTATTAAAAAACTCAACCAAATGAAAAAAATACTCAATCTTTTTTTTCAGTGCGGCAGCTTTAAAGTTATATCTGGTTCTATTAATTGAAGGGATAGAAACATTTATGGGTAGGCAATGTTTAAAGCGGCCAACAGAAAGCTTACTAATAATTAGTCTTTATAATGTTTCGTGAACCATTTGCTATATAAATTCCAGATAGCCTCCTATTTTTGTTAAAACTTTCCACACGATTAGAAAAAAAATTGATAAAAGAAAACTTTTTCAAGGATACTGGAACAACCAACCAGGAAATGCCAAAGAAAGTAAATCAAAAATTGGTACCAAAACGATACTCGTACAAACCCCTTTGTCGCGGTGAAGTGGACATCCCTACAGAGGTATCTAAAAGGTAACATTGTGAAAAAAATATTTTATATTTATTAATTACTAGCGGTCCCGGCGAACGTTGTTCCGCTGCCGTCCCTCTGTAACCCGGCGAACGTTGGTTTTTACCTAAAGTGCCCGAGTCCGGGTCGCACTTGACAGATCGAGATAAAAAGTATCGTATCTTTTAAATTGGATCAAATTACAGATAGCTGACCCGGAGAACGTTGTTTCTCTTTTTTAAAACAACTGGCGCGTCACCTATTTTAAAGGGGTTGTACCTACTAATTCAGAAACCCCAGCGTATGCTTGACCAATTTTTATTTCTCAAAAACCTTCCCCTGCGGTGTACACAACCATTTACCAAAATTGCATTACAATAGGTTTACCAGTAGTGCGCGGGTCCGACTCCCACTTGACTATTTTTTATTTCATATAAACCTTGCCCTAACAATAATAAACACAAATTAAATTATCCAAGTCGGTGCAGTCGTTTTTATATGTATATATATAGACATATATTTAACAAAGCGCCATCTATTGAATACTTTCTCAATCCAGTTAACAGATATCGCCATCTGTTAGAATCGTTTGGAGCTAACAGATAATTGTGACACGTGGTGGTTATGCTAATTAGTCGTAACTTATATGAAACATTTGTATTTTTAACATATCGCCATCTATTGAAGAATCGTTTGGAGCTAACAAATAATAGACAAATAATTTGTAATTAAATAATATTGCAACTATAAATTGAGATCTAAGCTATCATATCTTTCAAGTTGGATCAAATTGCACACGGTGTACAAATTAAATTTTAAATCGGTTCAGTAGTTTAGGAGTCCATCGCGGACAAACAACGTGACACATAATTTTTATATATATAAACTAGCGGTCCCGGCAAACGTTGTTCCGCTGCCGTCCTTCTGTAACCCGGCAAAAGTTGGTTTTTACCTAAAGTGCCCGAGTCTGGCTCGCACTTAACAGATCGAGATAAAAAACTATCATATCTCTTAAGTTGGATCAAAAACAGATAGTTACGAAGTTTGATCAAAATCGGTTCAGTGGTTTAGGAGTCCATCGCGGACAAACAACGTGACACGTATTTTTTATATATATAGATATACATTCTTTAAAAAATGTTTGGCAGCTGTTTACGTTGATTTGATTTTATCAAAGTTACATAATTTCAAAAATTGTATATTGTTACAAGTAGCTACAATAATTATATTTTTAAGTGAATTTTTAATAATATATAAATAGTATTTTTAATAAAATATTAATATAAATGTTATTATACAATGCCTCGGCCCAAGTTCTCGCAACCCCGCCGAGGATCACGGGCTATGCACTATTAACACGAAATAAAACTCATTTCAAACCCACTGTTCCTACTCCTCCCTTCAAGTTCAAGCTACTGAACTGAATTTTAACATGAGGATTCAGATTACCTATGACAAGCATTATTTATTATTTTACGAGTCTTAGTCCTAAATGGAATTCCGAGTCGTGAGAAACCAAAAATCACTATTTTAGGCACCCACTCACTGACTCATAAATTATTAAAAATCTAGCTTCCAAGTTTGCAAGAGCTTTTGAAATTTAGGACAAAGATATAAGGTGACAATAATAAGAAAATCAGATCTTTCCCAAAATCAAACCAGGTACCTATTTATGCGATGTATATTCATAATACCAAAATGGAGCTAGCTAGCTAGCTTTGAAATTTCGCTTAAAGATAGATATGGATTGGAAGATAATAACAGTGCTTCTTGGAACTTGAACCATGATATTGACGGAAACTGTGTAGTGAAAATTAAGCGCAGAATCGCAATCGCCTAAGACGCTACGTTAGCACTTTCCATGATATGGAAAAACAGTGGCACAAAAATCAAGAGCAAGATTCAGCTGGTGTCAGCACTTGTGTTCACCGTCTCTTATGAAGTTGGAACTTTGGACGATTAAAGTCCGGAAGAGTCAGAGAATTGAAGTTTTCGAGATGTGGCGTTGGAGACGAATGCTAAGAATACCTTGAACTACAAAATGCACTCTTACCTAGATTATCTCTCAGTTGAAAATCTAAACACGACGATCTATTAGCAACGTATATGCAGACGTGGGGATAAAAATTTGAAGTCATTGGTCATCTCAAGAAATGTTTGCAGGAGATCACGTCGAAGGTCAAACCCCGAAGGACCGATCTGAAGGAGGCTCCGTCGGCTAAGTTTGTAAGGAAGTCAATTTCTACGCTCTGAAATGAAACTAAATGATCACCATCCATTCATCAGGGACCGACTAGAGGGAGAGACATAGTATTTAAAGGGAAAATAACGAGCATTATCATAAATTGGCCAAGACCGATATAGGTTATGCTTTCCTATCGTCTTGTTTTACGATATTCTATCTAAGTGAGCTAAAGTTGTAGTATCTATACCGAAAGTACTAACCTAAGATAGGTTGGTAGGTACGATTATCACCTAACATCTACTTGTCTAAACACAAAAGTTATGAAATCCAATCAATGACAAACAAAGAAAAACAGGCCAACTTCGCGTGACATATTTTGATTTTAATAATCATAATAAAATACTGTAATCTAAGAATTAGAGAACCTATTTCGCCTTTTTTAACAAGTTAACAAACAATGGTTTGATGCAACGAAAATTGAAGAATTCATAGATTTTCTTGGTAAAAATTTGTTATAAAGGTCACTGTATAGTAGTAATGTAGAAAACAAAAATTTTCCTAATAATTTATTTTTAAAAAGCAAAGAGGCAGGCAGGTCATTACCAACTGAGCCACAGAGGTTGTGTGAAACATAGCGTTATATCAGATATTATAAAAACAAAAGTGTATCTCATTTCTAGAGAAACTGTATATGTACTAACTATATAGAACGATTTCCATTTTATTTACTTTTTTTAAGCTTTAAAGGTTTTTTCTCATGGACGCGACAGTTTGGTTTCTTTAAATTGATTATACCACATTCAAATATTTCTTGTAAATAGCTGGATCTACCTAGAAAAACATACACACTTTTAATTGCTCGATCCTCTATCATCTTTTTAGATTGAAGTGCTGGTACGCGACGAAAAACCACCCGTTCCTGCGACTGGTGCCACTAAAGGTGGAACAGAAGTACATAGATCCTGATGTGTTTGTCTTCCATCAAGTCATGAGTGATAATGAGATTGAGCAAATAAAAGAGATAGCCAAGCCAAAGGTAAGCTATGAAAAAAAAACAAATTTGTGCTCTACTAAACTTGGATCTGATTATTGCACGTTTTAGGGTTCCGTACCTACCCAAAGGGTAAAAAACGGGACCCTATTACTAAGACTCCGCTGTCCATCCGTCCGTCTGTCACCAGGCTGTATCTCATGAACCGAGATAGTTAGACAGTTGAAATTTTCACAGAAGATGTATTTCTGTTGCCGCTATTACAACAAAGTACCTGGATGATTTTTTTGGTTTATCGTGTTTATTGGAAATAATATTAAGAAACAAATTACTTACTGGTGAAATATGAATAATATTTTTCGATCTTACATATATATAAGAAAATATAGACTGGTTTTTAAAATAAAAAAATTCACGAGTGCAATTAGTTTAACATTTTATTAGAAACAAGTACTGACTTCCTTACAGTTTATGAATCAAATTCGTAAGTATATTTTTATCACCACACTTTTAATTATGAAATCGGGTCTTAACTTAATACTTCCTTCCATACCATATTGCGTGTATGTCGAGGATTTTCATTTGGAAGATGGACTTTTAACGTAGTTGGTCGCTTAACTCTAGGAAATGCTACGTATAACACGCCATGTATACAAACTAATAGAACTTTTAAAGGGGGGACAATTCTGTTAGACATGATTTTTGCGAATCTTTTACTTCTTGACACCGGCATGGAAACCGAAACAAATCATTTATACTTAACGTCTTAAGTTATATGTATACAGTGGTCCCTATTTTGTATTGGTGGTTGGTGTTTTAAGCATAGGGCGCACCCTCTTGGTGAATTCCATGTCTGTTCAATTATTACATAATAATTAGTTCATAAATGGTTCGGGGTATGCTTAACACGAGGTGAGCTCTCTTGGCAGTGTCATGGATGTTCTCTATGTACATACCTAGATGTCATTCTACACTCTTTGGCTTAAGGCTGGGTGTTTTCTGAAGAATTGGTTCCTTAAATAATATAATGAGACTTCAGTCTTCAGCTTCGGCTATAACGATAATTTATTTTAATGGTTATACCATTATGATTTCACAACTCTTCTATCAAGTGATGTGCGCTAATTTAGCCTTCGAATTGGACACGTACCTACCTTTTTATATATTTTTAGAAAAATTAAATTGATAATGGGGGTAGAAGATATAAATTCCATTACTAGAACGGTATCCTAGTCATTTCTTATAGAACTTTAGGTCTACGTGCCACAATTTTGTTCGACGATTACAAAGCTAAACTTTTATTGCAAGTTTCGACTTCAAATTTTCTTAAAATTTTTACAATTTTATTTTTTATTGCATTGACTTAGAAGCTTTAAGTGACCGTAGTTTTTTAGTATTTGGTATTAATTTCAAGTTGATACCTCCATGCGTTCTTGAGTAAAAGGTTTTTGTCAGACAGACAGACAGATTTTTTTCAGTGTGTTATAACTAAAAATTAACAAATATCGTTTTTTTCCTACATTTGTGAAGTAAGACCTTGCTTTGTGTCAAATTTCATGAATCAAGGACATCAGGAAGTACCCCAAAGGTTTTGATTTATTTGTGAATGCCAAAAATGCGACAAAAATGGCCGTATTTCGGCCGTATTTTTTTGTTGCATTGACTTAGAAGCTTGTATTTGATATTAATTTTAACTTGATACCTTTACGTGTTTCTGAGAAAAAGTTTCTTGATAGACGGACAGACAGACGGACAACAAAGTGATCTTATAAAGCTTTAGTTTTTTCCCTTAAAGTACGAAACCCTAAAAATGACTTATCATAACCCCATCGTTTCAGTTCAAGCGTGCCACGGTACACGATTCCGATACAGGAAATGGCACTGCAACAAGTTACAGAATTAGTAAGTCAGCTTGGTTGCACGATGACGAGTTGCCTGCGGTTGCACGTGTGTCGCAGCGAGTTGCAGACATGACGGGCCTCAGTATAGACACTTCAGAAGATCTCCAGGTCCTTAACTACGGCATCGGAGGACATTATGAGCCGCATGTGGACTTTGTTAGGGTAAAAAATATTTATATTAAAATAAACAGTATAATATAATGGCAGGTAGCATCATTAGGTTATGAACAAGGGGGTCAGTTTCAGAAGGGGGGTGGCAAAAAACCAAAAATAAAACAATGAATGACTACGCTTGCCCTTGGCTAAATTTTCAAGTGACTGGCGTTTGTAAGACCTAGTTGCACTCTTTTGAAAAAAGTTTTAACCGGTGAGATGCAATAGTAAGTTTAGAAAAAAGCTTACTTGGTTATTTCAAATGCTGCTAGTATTTTGAAAAAATCAGGGATAGCAAGTTGGGTGATGGTAAACATCAAAACATCAAAATTTACAACACTACCCCAATACGCATAGATTGGGGTTTTATACACTAAGCTTTTATGTTTACACTAGAGGAGACGCTATAAAAAAAGTCACGTCACACATAAAATACTAGTAAATTATTACCTCACTTCATCATACGCGAGAAAACCCAGCCAGTGACTAAGCGACGTGAAGCCCACACCTCAATGGGGACGGGAAATCAAAGACACAAGTCTGCGCGTTGACCGCTAAGAAAACCCCATTCACTGTTGTCCCACAATTCCACAATACTCCGCTCTCCATCTACAAGAGCATTGGGATCCTTGGTGTTGATATCTCCAGCGATGTTCAGTTCCGAGATCATTTGCGAAACAAGGCGGTGTCCAAAAAACTTGGTGTACTTAACAGAGCGAAGCAGTAGTTTACGTCGGGGCAAAGGTTGCTGCTCTACAAGTCGCAAGTTTGGTCCCATATAGAGTACTGCTGCCATCTCTCGGCGGGTGCATCCTGATGACAGCTTGGCTCTTTTGACTCGGTTCAACGATGGGCTGTGAGAATTGTCGACGATCCCACACTCACTTGACGTATCGAGCCCTTTAGTCTAAGGAGATACTTTGCCTCCTTATGAGTGTTCTACCGCTTGTACAATGGAATGTGTTCTAAGGAATTTTTCGAAATGATGCCCACGGCTAGTTCCTACCATCGCACCGCTCACTATTTGCAGGGAATTCATTCTCACACTTAAGAACCGAAATGGTCGCGTGCAGTGCGGTTTTAGAGAAACTTCCTCCCGCGAATGCTCGGGTTGTGGAATGAACTCCCTGCCATGGTTTTCTCTAAGGACTACAGTATGGGGCTCTTCAAGAAAGGAGTTATTAGATATTTAAAGGGTCGGAAATGTGCGAATGAGTGGTGTTGCAAGCGTCCATAGTCTATGGTGACCGCTTACCATCAGGCGGACCGTAAGCTTGTTTGCCACCTTAGTGGCATAAATCAGCAGCAGGTGGCAAGTGCGATGCCTCCTTAAGTACGTAATATAGTTCAGTTTCTAATTGCATCGTCTAAACGATGACAAATGATGACGTTGAAAAAAAAAAAAAGGAACTTATACTCTGGTTTCTTCAGTCTTATTCTAAGCTTAATTGAGAAGAATCTGAAAAAAAATCATTGAAATGTGATTGAAATCGATTAACAAGGTAGTATCTAATATATATATATATAGGTAAAATCTAATATATTGGTTGAGGTAATATCTAATATAAACCCAAAAAAATTACACAGTAAAAATTGAGTACCTCTTCCTTTATTTAAATTGATAAAAATAAACGAAATCTCATACCTAATGGGTTTTCTGTGCATTTCAGATGGATGAAAAATGTTTCAACGCAAGTGACGACAAAAGGATTGCAACCGTGCTGTTTTATGTAAGTTTACATTATAATAGAACAAAAGCGATTACAGTAAATCCCTTTTTTTAGTGAATTTAGGTAGAATCCGTTTTCTTTGTAATTTTAGGTAGAATCCCTTTTCTTAGTGATTATAATCAGAATTTTCCTATTGTTACAATATAAAAATTATTTTTCAACAAAAATATAAACCGACTTTAAATCGCCTAAAAAGTAAAAAAAAGGCACAAGAGCAGACTTATTGACAGAACCTTCAGTAACATGCTTTATTTCGCTTGAAATCGATTACTAAAAAACAGACAAGTTAAGACAGGTAAGAAGGTTCTGTTGGCACCCGATATTAAGACGGTTCCTGACGTCCACTAGCGCCGGCAATAATTTTTTTTATTTTCCTCTTTGTGCAAAGCGAATTTCAAGATTGTGCTTCTAGAGAAATATGTAACCAGTTATAAGCTGTTTTATTAATATTTGGTACTAAAAGTGATTGTTTTTAGCAGATATGCAGTTTTATCCTAGAAACATAACAATACATTCTCAAAATAGCTTATAACTGGGTACATATTTCTGTAGACGCACATTTTTGAAATTCGCTTTGCACAAAGAGAAAAATTAAAATATCAATTGGCGGCGCTAGTGGACGTCAGAAACCCTCTTAAGGCAAACAAACTGTAGCTAAATGTTCTGTCAGTTTGCCTTTTTTTTTATATCACTAAGGTGGCTAACAAGCTGGCCTGCTTTAGGGGGTTATCTTTCAAAGCTTATTTATTCTAACCTGATATATCTATCTAGTAACGAACAGAATTTTATATAATAATAAGAATTGCCTAAATTCTATTTATCTCAGATGTCGGATGTACCACAAGGTGGCGCTACAGTCTTTCCGGATTTGGGTGTGAGTGTTATTCCTCAGAAGAACTCTGCGTTGTTTTGGATGAACCTACACCCTTCAGGCGAAGGTGATTTGGCAACGAGACATGCAGCCTGTCCTGTGCTGAGAGGATCTAAATGGGGTAACTGTATTTTATTATTCACACACTAAGCAGTATGCCATAGTTATTTATTTTATACGCTTACAGTTAAAAATAGTATCCTTTTAGTCTTTTTAAGCTGGAATGAGGTTTCAGCAAATAAGTAATAAAATTTACTTAACTGTAAATATTGATGATTTCTTGTATATGTGTGTTTGCTAAATAAAAGAAAACTTCATCTAAACGTAATAACATAAAATAAACTTTTGTAGATTATTGGATTTTGCAAAAAAGTACATTTGTTACTTTTCAGGTTATAAAGTTGCAAAAAAAAAACCCTTTTTAAAATTGTATCAAATTAGACTACTTTATCTTTAATCTTTATCTTTTCCGTTTCATCAAGAAATCAAGCCATGGAAATTGATAGAGATGCATACCTAGTAAAGGACAAGGACAAACATCTTTTTTAAAAATTTTATTACTCATCTTCATCTATAATTGGCAGTCTGGCTCTCCCTTTAACCGAAAATAGACACCTATAAAAAAAAATAATGTTCATTGATATTTATTTACAATCTTCTTTTCTTATAGTGAGCACCAAATGGATCCACCTGAGCGGCCAAATATTCAAGAGACCCTGCAACCTAGAATACCAAAGAGAAGGCTTCTTGAGGCAGATTCCCCCACCGATCCCCAAGCGTACTGCTATTGTTACATAAAGAGCATATCTTTACATAAATAATACCAACATGCCGTGCCGTGTGCTGGCGGCAGACTACCATCACACCACCCCTTATCCAACCCAAAGGGTATATACAAATTTCTTTTAAACATTTTACTTATTAAAAGGTTAGGTCAAAAAGTTATAAAAGATATAGATTTTTATATTATCTTCAACTTTGTTATTTGACTTTTTTCTCTAAAATCTATGATTTAGCCACAAATCGATAAACCCTTTTCACCCCTTTGCATTTGCAGCTCCCTCTGACCCTTCCGGTTAAATTCAGCTGTTTTAATTATATTTACCGAGTTATATATATTTTTTTCTGTACGAAGTCCGGAACGCGGTCTTGCAATATTTTATTTTTTATAAATAATTTATTTTAGAGCTATTTAACCTGGACTATCACTAGATTTTAATTTAACTCTACAAGGTACTTATAATAAATAATAATATTTATTTCTCACGCATATGTTTAGACCAGTTTGTTTAGGGCGTCTTAATCATGGCCAAATGCGATTTGTTCACACAAAAATTTGGGTTCCGTAGAATGGGAATTATTGCGAATATCTAAAAAACTTATGAACCCATTTTGTTTAAACCAAATTTTATTAGAATTTATGCAAAAGCGGCAGACTTATAAGGCTGACGAAAGGCCGGGCGGACATTAAGAAACGTTTTCACCATTTGACTTCGGAACCCTAAAAATGATGTCTCTTACTTAATGAAAGCAGAAATGGCTGCTTCGTTGTTTAAAAGATTCCTGCTTTCACTTTCGATTTTTATATTTATTTAATTTAAAAATGCCAGTCATAAAAACTTTCAATTTCTTTATTATAGATATTAAGTAAGTAATAAAATAATTTTAATCGTAACTTTGTAAATAATATAAATAAAGCGGTTCTGTTTGTAATATAAATTAAATAATACAATAATAATTAATAATGATAAAAATAAAGTATTAAATATTGATGTATAATGATTAATAATAATTGCTCGTTTAAAGGTATTAGATAATGATTAATATACAGCCGATTATGTCTACTCACAGATTGTCATGCTTAACAATGACAACCGAAAGAAACTGGTATCTTAGATACTGGCTCAGCCTAGTTTAGACACCAAAATTTCAATTTCACGTAAAAAAAACATATGTATGTATTATGTATTCTGATTCGAACATTTAATCTGTAATATTAGAAGGTACTAGTTTTTTTTCTCTGTACAAAACTATTGATTTGTAATAGTAATAATAAATTAATTAATTTACAATTTGCGGAACAATCCATTTATAATAATTTTAGTACCTAATTCATTCTAAATAATTATACAGTTTTTCTAATGTGTACTTAGCTCTAGATTACTAATTAGTATTTAAATTTTCTTGTAAATTAAATGATATACCTTAAATGGCTTTACGTTTTTATTTATGAGCCCTGAAACTGAACTTAATAGAACTGAAGATTGTTAGATCTGATAAGTACTAAAATATATGAAAGACGTTTGACAGTTCAATATACACTGAAGAAAAAAACAACTAGTTTTACATAAAATAAAAAATAAAAAACCTTTATTGAAAAATATTGACCTTACACTATTTACACTTTATTACACTTTATTAGTACCTAATATTGGATTGCTGACAATTATTTCTTTCCGTAGTATAATTAACCCGCAGTCTAAGTATTAAGACCGCAGAACACTAAACTAAGGATATAACGAAGACTGTTAAGTTCTGTCTGAGCAATTAGGTACACTGGTACAATATTATTTAAGTTATTAGTGAATTGGTAGGTAGAGTTGTTTACCACCGTCCGAACTAGTATCAACTGTGTCTCGGCCGGTGAGCGCTATCGCCTTCCGTATAAACTGTTTATATTGGATCTTTAGTGGGCGTAACTTTTGCACAGTATAAGTAAGATATTGAGATAAGTTTCATAGTTGTGTTGAGTAGTAATTTTTTGTAAAACATTTATAGTTTTATAAGATACAAATCTGTGCTTAATTTATAAGTATACTAGTTATTTTTATTGTATAAGTTTAATATATTAGTATGTATTATCATCATTGTAGGTAGTGATTATGTACAGTAATTTATGTAATCTAAGTACATGTTGTAAATGTTTTACAACAATACATATAACAAAAAATATTTTGTATCTATTTAAGTAATACATATAACTTTAATACAAATGTTTTCGAATTAATAAAAAATAAAATAAAGAGAAGACATAGACAAAAATATTTCCTAAACAACTCATGCTAGCTCTATCAAGTCAAAGGAACATTAAGGGTCCTCTTACAGCCCACTAGCGCTGCCATTAGATACTCTCAATTTTCTCTTCGTAGAAAATGAATTTCTAAAATCCAAATGTTAGAAATATAAAACTAGTCATAAGCTATTTTTAGAAGGTTTTATATAGTTTCTAAATAATATCTAGGAGTTTTAGTTGGAATTATTGCTAAAAACGGCCACTTTTAGAAAAAGTGTCGCCGAAAAATTACACAAAAACATCTGCACAAAACATTGTTTCGCTATACGTTTTTGTTGGTAAAACTTCGTTTTAGTTGATGACCGCGAAATCAAGTTGGTTGTAATAGGAAAAATGAGGGAATTACAGAGAAAAATCTAATTTATTAATATATTGGTATTTGTTAGTAAAATATAGGTAATAATAAACATTATCACCATATTTCAAGTTTATAGGTCAATAGGAAGTTAAAAAAAATCGGCCAAGTTCGAGTCGGACTCGCGCACGAAGGGTTCCGTACCATTATCTATAAAAACGGCAAAAAATTACGTTTGTGGTATGGAAGCCCCTTAAATGTTTGTTTTATTATAATTCAATTTATTTTTAAAATGAATATATAACTAAATATTCTGTCAATATTTCAAGCGTCTACCTGCTTTTACCTGTTTTCCTACTTCATTTAAGTAACTTTTAATGGAATTTGTACGAAAATTCCACTTTTCCAAGAACATTTTTAACTTGGTCGACTTTTACTCGTTAGCCTGTAAAGTGTACTTACCCGTGATAGTTTTCCTTTTAAATTCATTATATGCACTACCACCGTAATTTTTTCTACATTTCCAAATACTATACTTTCGCTGATAGATGCTTCGCAAACGGAGCCCTAAATCAAAAAATGATCTTTGCATACCGCCTATGTTTTTGGAATTCCTATCTAAAGATACCCCACAAGATGGGGTAGTCGAGAAAAAACATTTCGTCCCCATATCACGTGTAGGGGAGGTACCATAAAAAATCTTATGGTACCTCCCCTACACCATCTTTGAAAAACTTTTATTCTGCCATTTTGTCGGCTTGATCAATTTGTATATCCCTGTCAAATTGCAGCTTTCTTGTATTAGTGGTTTTTGAACTAAGCCGCGGACGTCTGTCGGACGTATATGGCGAAACTATAAGGGTTTCTTGTTGACTATGGAACCCCAAAAATTCTTCGGAACAAAATTTTTACAAAACATGAAAACAATGTTTTAGCTTTTCATGCTTGACGGTGAACATCGAAACATTTACCCCCTAAGGGTAGGGGGGATGAGCACAATGATTGATTTCCTTCGTATATTATACTTCGTCGCTTCATTCTTCAGATATAGTATAATAACAGTGTAGTATCCTTTAGTATACAGGCAACAATGCACATTTTTAGAGATATTTAATTCGATTAAAATATCGACTTTAATCTGTATTCCCATCACTAGTCTATCAAACGTCATTCCTTTTTTGTGCGCGGCAACAAGCACACCGGCTCTCATAAAAATGCCAAAACGCAGTGCTGAAGAGAAATTGGCACACTATCAGCGAAAGATTACGAAGTTAGAAGGCAAACATAGCAAACGACGTCGTATACGACGCCTTTTAGACTCATCAGAAGACGAAAATCCTGAGATTCGTGAGATCAAATATCATTTTTGTGGATGTAATACATCGGGATTGACTGCGACTCGATTGCGATAACACGGCTAATTGTTGCTGCGAGGTACCTGTGCCAAATACATGCAGAAATTCGTGATATCCAATGTATATTCACGCTTGTCTGTTAATTATTGTCTGCAAGACAATTTTTAAAAAAACTACCCATATATTAAATGTATTACAATGAATATTTTATAAATCAATTAAAAAAACCCACATGTTAAAGTTTTTACAAAATTTATTTTACTTTAAGAAAAATATACTGTGATTTGTATTTCTAGATACAATCAAGGAGCAACCAGAAAGTATAAAGGAAGTATTGATGTCGGACACACCACAAGAAACTGCTGCAGTTTTAACAGAAGCTCCAACAGATCCTAATTTAGATCCTGAACTATTAGCAGCACTGGGCGCATCTACGGCTGAGACTCCAGAATTTGGCGGGCCAGTTTATAATAATCTGGCCAACTTATGGCTCCCAGTGTTAGAAAATGGGTTACCCAAGGAAGAAAAGGGCAATCTTATGAAAGAATACCTGATCCCATCCAATTGTAAATTATTGCAAGCGCCTAAACTCAATCCAGAAATATCATCCGCAGTGGCGGAATATGTTAGAGGCCGAAACAAAAAACTCGAAAATTTTCAACAAGCTTTAGGCTCCGGTATCTCTGCGATAAACCAGGGCATGGACTCTATGTTAAAAACCACAGAAAAAGTCCGAGCACTATAATCCCTCAGCGACGGATGTCGCCCCTTAAGCGACCTACACTTTACATTTTCTGCCGATAGAAAAAAGTTAATATTGCCATGCTTGGAAAAAAGTTCTCTGCACGTAGTTCAGGATACCAAACGGGATGAATCACTGTTCGGTAATACCTTGGGGGAAAAAATAAAAGCCAGCAAGTCTATCGAAAAACAAGGCCTACAAATCTTAAAATCGATTACGCAGAAGACGCCCACTCTTACTACTCAGACGTCGGCATCAGCGTCGGAAATCGTGATTTCGGATCACGTCGGGTTGATAGGCATAGGTAACCGGTCTTATCTTATCGAATTGCTCGTCGGACATTCGCATTGTCGCTAATTAGGTACTACTTACCTTCATTTATTTTGTTGTTGTAAAATATATCGGAATAAAATAATTAAGTTCTGGACGTGCCGGAGGACGTTTTAAAAATACAAAATTTAATAAAGAGAGCGTGTATTCGCTTCAATTGATCGCCTAAGACTAACTTACATTTAACTTAATAACTATCTTCTCAGCCACCGCAGGTTATCTGTATCCGTTTGCCTAGTCAGTACTACGGTCTCTATGTTAATGAGAATCTGGATGCACGAGGTCACGTTTTTCTCATACGTCATCAACTCGGTTATGCAAGGGTCTTTGATATACTGGGGCATGTCGTCATCGTGGCAGAGGAAACTGAATTCGTCGATTTCTTGACATGGGTGAGAAAGTAGTCTGATCTTCGACCCTTTTACTAACAGGTAGGGGTATTTGGGTAGAATGACAAGGGTGCGATTTTGGGATAATATAGGTAATGGGAACAGTTTATAGTAAATATAGGTGAAATTCTCGATAAGCGGTATTTCCAAAAGGTAAGTAATAACATTTTTCTTAAAATAAGCTTTTAGTACTATTGACTGTTCAATCTTAATTAAATTTTCCAAATTGGGTGCATACAATAACTTTCCTACTTCATTGATTTTCTTAAGCAGTTGTAGCAACTTATTTGATTCTATTACAGATTGATGTAAAACTCCTAACCTACTTAATGTTAAGCTAGTCTCAATCTCATTCAGTCGGATATGGATTGTTTGAAAGTTATGGATAAGTAAGTGATACGTATTTATAATTTGGGTTTCCGCATGTTTAAGGTGTTTTTCTTTTAGAATTTGGCTCAAGTTGTGAGCTATTTTTGCAATTTCCTTATCTATTTCAATGAGATTATCATTTAACTTAAATGTAGAGTTTGCACCATTTCAGTGATCAATGTCAGTTTTTTGTTGCCATCACATTGTTTTGTTTTTGTTTCATCGATCAGTCAGTTATATCTGATGGCGTCATCATTATCAAGATTTCCTGTAATAATTTTAACTATTGAACCAAGAGGGTTTAGTAATCCACGCTTGAACCTTAATGATGGGGTAACTTGTTCGAATTTTGCTACTGTTATATTTCTTATATATTCTAGCTGTGTTTTTATATCTATAAAATTATGTGTAAAGTTTTTATCAAAATTCCTAACTAACTTATCTAATTCGAGAGACTGAACTATGTTAAGCTCGAGGTCATCGATAATAGGTTTTAAATCTAATAGTTTAACTATAATCCACTTAACATTCATAATGTATGCAACACCATTTTTCACGGGCAGGAAACCAGGGTTCCTATTTAGCTCTTGAAGGCTTGGAGTTGCATTGTCATGGCTGCTACCACGGCGAGCAGGAGGTGTCTGTGGAGGGGGTTTTACATTCCTAATTGGTACTTTGGTATAACAATTTTTTACTTGGACGGGAATTATATTTCTGTTTATCGAATCAGAGACTACAGCTTTTTGGAAACTCGGCTTATCTTTACTACTTCTTTTGTTGATATCTTTGGTAAAGATCGTATCTCCGAGTCTAATTTGAAAATCTATCCCTCCGCCTTTCTTTTCAATTACCTTTTCTTTACATTTAATTGTCTGTTCTGTCAAATGTCTATACAGGTGTTTAGTCTTTCTCGCGTGTTCTTTAACTAATTGTTCTTTAACTGTTGCATATACTGTTCCTCAAAGTTTACGTCAAATGCATGTCTTGACTCAGTGTGTCCTAATAAGACTTCCAGAGGCGTTAAACCAGTAGCACTGTGGATGCTATGGTTGTATGCCATTATTGCGTAAGTCATTACCGAGGCGGCATCTGTGTGTTAATGTTCGTATTTGGCAAGCCTATAAATTTCAAGGATTGTAGAGTGGAATCTTTCTAGAAGGCCCATTGAGTTTGGATTGTTGGGGGTACCTATGTGGAGATCTATTTTGTAAAAGGTATGAAACTCTTTTAAAAGAGTATTGTTAAATTCAGAGCCTGGGTCGGAGCTTATTTTCAGTGGTACACCGTAAATAGAAAAGTACTCAATAAGAGCTCTAACGACTTCTGGGGTAGATCGGTTAGAGATTTGGAATGCTTGTCCGATTTTAGTAAAAGCGTCAATTATTGTCAGGTAATATTGTCCTTCTATTGAGAATAAATTAATAAAGATTTCTTCCAGTGGTTTTGTCTGTGTTTGTGTCAACTGTAGTTAAGGTGTAAGGGGTTTTCTGTCATACTTCATTATTTGACAAGTTTCGCAGGAATTTATGTATGATGATATGGTTGTTGCCATGTTATGCTAAAAATAAGTACGTCGTATGTGAGATAAAGTCTCTTTACTTCCGCGATGGCAGGTTTTACCCAGGTGGTATTTTTTAACGATATCTCTCTGCTCTGATTCATCACCTACAAAAACCACTCTTTTAGTACATTCGTAAAATTGCATGTTTTCTCTTTTGAATAAAAATATGACCATTTCTGTAAATTGCCGGCGGTGTTGTTCGTCTTCGAAGTAAATAAAGTACTTGGTTTTATTTTGTATATATTCTTTTAAGAATTGTTTAACAAGGTTAGGTCTATTAGACGGAAGGTTTACTCCAAAAATTTTCTGTTTATCTCTGGACAAGTTTATTACAGATAGTCTGTCAATTAACCAAGTGTATACTAGAATTTGGTTTGGTTTGGTATCTATAGCTTCTTCTAAGATTGGAATCCCATTGGATTCCTTGTCTTCAGCTGAATGAGCTGTGTCGGTTTGTGACGAATTTTCAGATCCTGTTAAAGTTGTAGTAGAATAATGGCGTTCACTTTTTGCAGACAATGTCTCATCGGAATCGGGAATAGTTATTGGCCTTTCGGAGTCAGAGTCTGAAATAGTCATCGGTTTTTCTAGTGGAGGAGCCTGAGGCCACTTGTCTTTTTGTGCTTCACCTAGTTCTTCAAGTTTTTTATTTAGTTCGGTTATATATTGTTTCCTTTTTTCCTCTCTGTCTACGTTCGCTTGTGTAGAGATTTTGTCGTCTTTACCTAAAACATTAATCTTGATGCAAGATAAGGCATCTGCATTAGAATTAAGTTTGCCGCTTTTGTGTATGATATCGAAATCATATTCGGCCAGCCATAATCTCCAACGTGTAAGTCTGCTGTTCGTATCTTTCAGGGTATTTAACCAAGCAAGAGGCTTGTAATCCGCAATAATTATGAATCTTTTACCATATACGTATGAGCGAAAGTGTTTTATTGCCCATACAATGGCAAGTAATTCCTTTTCGGTTAAGCTGTAGCGGGTTTCGGCATCGTTAAGTGTTCGGCTTGCATAAGCCACGGGCTTATCATTGCCTAAGGTCCCTTGAGATAGGACAGCACCCAGAGCGAACTCAGATGCCTCTGTCGTTAAGATAAAGGGTTTCTCATGGTCAGGATACTGAAGTATGGGGGCATTTACCAGCAATTCTTTACATTTCTGAAAGGATTCTATATATTTTTCATCGCCGATAGGCTTAGCACGTTTCCTTTTTGATCGGGCTGTCAAAAGTTGGGTAATATTAGAAAAGTCTTTGATGAACCGGCGGTAATAACCGACAAGGCCAAGAAAGCTTTTTATTTCGTAGTTGTTCGGGGTAGTGGATAGTCTAAGCTCTAATTTTTTCGTTGTTAGGCTTAAGTCCGTCACTCGTTATGGTACGTCCAAGATAGAGAACTTCCTTTCGGAGGAATTCCGATTTGTCTAGCTGCAGTTTTAAGTTAGTCTTTCTTAGTCGGTCAAACACGTTCCGTAATTTATTTAAATGTTCTTGTAGGCTAGATGAGTATATAATTAGGTCATCTAGGTAAACTAGACAGTGGATAACCTGTAATCCACGTAATACGTTGTCTATTGTCCGTTGGTATGTCGTTGGGGCCATCTTCGGGCCAAAAGGCATACGAGTAAATTCAAAATGACCGATTTCGGTACAAAAAACAGTCTTCTGTCTGTCTTCTTCAGCTACTTCTAGCTGATGGTATCCACTAGCTAAGTCAAAGGTTGAAAAGTAAGTACTACGTCCCAGTTTGTCAAATAGGTCCGTTATGTTTGGTAACGGGTACTTGTCGTCTACGGTAATTTCGTTCAGTTTTCGGTAGTCTATTACTAATCTATATTTCTTTTCATTTGATGCATCAGATTTTTTTGGCACTAGATGTACAGGGGCGCTCCAAGGGGAATGGGATTCTGTTACTATATTATTTTTTAACATTTTGTCCACCTGTCTTTTAATTTCTTCGTTAATTAACTGTGGTTGTCTGTATGGTCGAATATAAATAGGGTCTTCGTTGCGGGTCCTAATATAATGTTTCACTTCGTTCGAGAAGGTCAATGGTCAGTTTTTTGAATAAAATATGTCTTTGTATTCTAGGCAAAGCTTTTGTATGCTGTCACGTTCTTCCTGGTTCATGTGGTCTAAGCGTAACTTAGATAAATTTTGAGTCAAAATTTGGTCTACTTTAACATCAACTTTACCATTAGTATAGTTCAGTTCGCATTTCTCATTGTGGTAATTAGTCACACTAAAAGGTCGGGTAATCATCAGAGTCATCTCTTCATCTAAAGTATTTTGGATTATGGTCGTAGCATATCCATTCGAACATTTTACTACCGCGCTAGGCATTCTCACACCTTCGTAGAATTTAGTATAGTTTAAAATTGCATCATCATTTGACACTTCTGTTGGTAATGTAACTCTTTGTTCACAACGTAGCCCAATTTTTATCTCGTTGTTTGGGTTGTATATAATAGGTATTGTCGCTAGGTTCGTGTTGAGTATCTCGTTTTTCATGTCAAATTTTGGGTCTAGTTGTTTTAATAAGTCACTTCCTATAAGACCGTCATAACGACCATCGACGTCATAAACGTAGAATTTATGAAATTCAGGGCTATTGAAAATATAAAACAAAGGGATATTTATTACTTCATCATGTCTGCTGGATGCGTGGGTACTTATAACTTCAAAGGGTTCGTAGTGCTTATAGTTTTCAAAGTGTTCGTCTGCCTTTGGGCTTATAAAAGACTTTGAGATTCGGGTTTCTATCATGAATTTTGAATTTATTTCCGGTATATTTATGTAGGGTAGTTTTAGCTTAGTATTACAGTTAAGTTGTATTATTTCGGGGTTTTGGTCGAGGCAATGATATGAAAATTTTCAATCCCTTTTGGTGTAGTGTCATGTTCTTCGTGTTCGGTACCGACTGTATAGTTTTCATTGTCGTCTGTTTGTATATATCCATCATTGGAGTCGTAGTAATGATAATTATAGTCATCGTAGTATGCGTCGAACGTTTGATAATTGTTGGTTTCTGTTTCGTTTATATTGTAAAGTTCATTTAGACAAAATCCTTGTAGTTTTGCTGGTATTGCTGTACGCATGCTTACATCAGTAGAAGGCATTTTAAGTTGTTGAAGGTTTTGGGGCGGTCGATAACCTAACTCAGGTCTGTAGCCGAACTGTTGTGGAGCTTGATTGAAAGATGGCCGGTAGCCAAATTGAGGGTTGTTACCAAACTGTGGTCTATACCCTATAGGTTGTTGGGCGAGTTGTGGCTTATAGCCGAATTGTTGAGGTTGTTGAGTGGGACGTTTTATCTGTTGACTTTGTGGCATACCAAATTTAAATCTTGGTTGAAATTGGGGCTGTGATTGCTGAGGTGAGGGGTTGGTAGACATTAGGTCTCGCATTAGGTAAGTTTTGTGGAATTCCATATTTAAAGTTTTGAGGTGGTTGTGAGTTTTGAGTGATGAAGGGTTTCATTCCTAGTTTTTCAATAAAAGGATTTTGCGGTACTGGTTGAGGTCTTGGCTGAATACTGTTAAGCATTTTCGATTTTTTATTTCTAGCATTATACTGGTACAGAAAATTGACTTCTTCTAGAACGATACTTAAAACATCTTCTAGTGAGTTGCATCCCTTAAGTCGTGCAATGCGTAATAGGTCTTCTGGCAAGTTATACATAAATACATTCATTGAGATGTTATCATATATAATAATTTTACTTTTACGGAGGTGTATAGCTGTCAGACTATTAACCTTTGCTATTAATGTGCTCTTAACATTTTGAATTCTATGACAGAAGTAGAGATAAGATTCGCCATTATTGATTTTTAAAGTTTCTAATTCTATTGCTATGCATTCTTCTGACCTAGGACCACCAAAATGTTGCTCTAGGGCTACTTTTAAATCAGTCCAAGTGCCTAAATCTTGGCGTTCGCTAATCAGTGCAGCTACTCTACCTGTTAATTTGGATGTGATAATATGATAAACATATAATTCTTGTTCTGAATTACCTTCTGTTCTACAACGGGTAATGACATATTCACACTTTCTTATAAATAAATTAAGCAATTTTTCGTCACCGTCAAAATTGAGGATGACATCGGCGATTTCCTTTGGTATTTGAGTGATTTTATCCATTTATTATTTAATTTATGTAGGATTCACTCTACTTTATTTTATTGAATTACTTAAATACTTTTATGCCGGAGGATGTTTTAAAAACACAAATTTTAATAAAGAAAGCGTGTATTCGCTTCAATTGATCGCCTAAGACTTATATTTAACTTAATAACTATCTTCTCAGCCACCGCAGGTGACCAGCTTATCTGTATCCGTTTGCCGAGTCAGCGTCTGGGCTAGTTGAATATAGTGCGTGGGCGAGGCTCTTCGGTAGAGTCGACAGACTTATCTAGGTTTTCAATAACAGTTGTTTTGTTAGGATTACGATAACGTATTTATTTGTGTAAATTGTAGTTGGGGTTTTGGGGTTTTCTATATACATTTCTGCTTCGTTGCTGTAACAAACTGTATATATAACAAACAGAGTCGTTTGTTTGTGTCTTTGTTTTAGTTTGTTTGTGTGTTTATGTGTTAATTTCATTATATAAAATGACGTCATCGGTCAAGAAGCTCAGGGCAGGCTGTCTTAGCGAATTTAGTGCTGAACGACTGATTATGATTTTTGTATGTCAGTAGTGGACGAGGTTAACGAGGCTGTATCGACATTAGAGACTAGCCCGCAAGTAGGAAGGTTTCGGAACAAAAATGCAACGAACGGTTGCCAACTTTGGATATTCTTCATTTTAGCGGATTATTGGATGAATGGACCAATTTTATCACACTTTTTGATAGCATTGTGCACCGACGGACTGACTTATCTGACTCACAAAAATTCTAACGTCTATCAGGGATGAGCCTCTCTGTTTAGTGAAACATTTGAACATCACCGATGTCAATTATAATATTCCCAGGAGTTATTAGTGAAGCAGTACCAAAATAAACGTCGCATTCCGGATACACGTGTAGCTGCCATTTTAGGTATTTTTCAACTGTCTTCGGTTAACCAGCTGCGGTCGGACCTGCTTAACCCTATTTTGGTGGCGACAAATGCGGGGCCTAAAATTCCCTGAAACAGAGTGGTCATTTTCATTGTTACACATTGTCTTAAACAAATTGCCCAATGACGTCAGAGCTTGTTTCGAACAATTGCACGGAGGTGACTCTGCATCACAAATACCTACTTTTGACATTTTTGGAGGACTAGAGTAGGAAGCGGGACAATTTACCCGCCGAGCCACAATCGGGACCGTCACGATTTTTGGCTCCATCTGGACCCCGTCAACAACCTCATTCCGGGACATCGCAAGGTACCGGGTCGTTTCGGCCCCCCAGAATTTTGACAGTTGAACGGACTGAACGGTGTGGGGTGTGTTACGAACCGCGACACACCATTCGGGATTGCCACCAGTTCAGAAAATCTGGGGTGGCCCGAAAACGATTTCTGACCCGTAGGCTAGGCCTATGTTATTATTGTTTGGGGGTCACCAGCCGAACTTATGCATGCCCATCCGAGAGGATGGTCCTCGGATGGCACACGGAAGTGTGCCTACGGCTCGCACGGGCGGGGGTTCGTCGCCGCCGAATCGAACCCAATCGCCCCCGTCCCCAGTGCGACATCGGCCTTCCCCACCCCGCTCACCGCGGGCGAGCCCACGGGATGGTCGTCGGTCACCACCTTCACGTGCCCCTTCCGCTCAGGTAGGTATTGCGAAACGGGCACATTACGCGGAGTATGAGCCTCTGCCCCTCCCTATCGCGGAGTGTCCTCGCGTTAATCGCGAGTTGAGGGCGGGATCGGGTGGCTATCGCGCGCCGCCGATGGCACGCGCGTCTCTGGAGCCACTTATGCCCACGTGGGACCCGTATGCTTATACGGGTTCAAGCGTGGGGCATTATGAGCCACCGGAGCCTTGGGGACAAGTTCGGCGCTCGGGTCGGGCCCGTTGACTCGTGGCAGCCGCTTCACCAGTCTCTCCACCACCTGTGACAACTGTTTTGCCCACCGCGCAGGTTCTAGTCCATTCACCGCGTGGAGCTACTGCTTGGCGCTGATGTCCTTGGGTTGCTTGGCTTGGACAAGGCCATGTTACTTTAGCCAGGTGGGTTGGTCGCTGTTCCGACTAATCTCGGATCTGTTATTATGGATCCAGCACATTTCTCGACGCTCAGGCGTTTACGGATTCGTCGGTGCAGGTGGGACTTTCGCTCGCTGACTCCCTTCAGCGTTTTTGGTAAATTGAAGATCGCCACCAGGTTGTATTTGTGACTGACATTAAGATGATGTTCCGTCAGGTCATGATACACCCCGAAGATAGGCTGAAACTCAGCTCATTTTGTGGAGAGAGGATCCGGCCTCTCCATTGGTTGTTTATGAGCTCAACACTCAATCCGCAAGCTCAGAAATTCGCTCGTTGCTACATTTGGCTAGACGATATTTTTACGGGTGCTTCGTCTGTGGAGGAGGCGTTAGTCCTGAGGGATGAGCTAATCGGCTTGTTACGGGCAGGTGGTCCGTTTTTGGAGTGTTCGCAATGCCCGACAGGTTTATGCCTATTCATTCGTCTTCGTCTGTTTGTTTTCGAAGGCTGTGCATCTGGAGCTTGTTTCAGCCTTGTCTACGGAGGCCTTTGTCGCATGTCTGTCGCGGTTTGTCAGTTGGCGGGGGCTCCCTTAATTCACTCATTTAATTCGCTCGGACTGGGGCACCAATTTTAAGGGTGCAGATTGCTATCTGAAGGAGGTCCTTCAGTTTTTGTCTGACAATCATACGTATATTGATTCGGAGTTGTCCAAACGTGGCGTGACTTGGATTTTTGATCCTCCCGGCTATCCTTCATATTTTCGTAGCAGCTGTCAAGATCGCCAATACTCACCTCCGTCGTGTGATTGGAGAAACGGTCCTCACGTTTGAGGAATTACAAACGGTATATTGAATTGTCGAAGTGGTATTGAACTCACAACCGCTTTGTCCGATGTCGTCGGATCCTAATGACCTGGAAGCGCTAACTCTAAGCCATTTCTTGATCGGTAGTCCTTTAACCTCCTTGCCTGAATACCTCTTCATCGATGTGTCAGTTAATAGGTTATCGCGCTTTCATAGTTGCTTCAGCAAATTACGCAATTGTTCCACCGTCGGTGGTCTTCGGAATATTTACATTTGGTACAGCAACGGGTTCGGTGGACGGACAAAACCAACCCCCTGCGCGTTGGAGACCTCGTCCTCTTAAAGGATTCAAATTTACTGCCCTTGCAATAACGTTTAGGTCGCATCGTGCAATTATTCCCCGGTTCGGACGCTATCCCGCGGGTCGCGGAGGTAGGGGATTCAGTGCGGAAGCGTGCCGTCGCGACGCTTGCTCGATTGCCAGTAGATTAATAGCTCTGGCTCGGTTTATCCTCATCCAGATACGGTCTGGCTGGGGCGGGGGTTTGTTCTGTAAAGAATGTTGGACCGGCGGCGATAGGTTCGTAGCTTACTCTATGCGCGTGCGAGCGCTAGTCTGTCAGAACTTCGGCGCGGCTGCCACATTGTTTGTTGAGCTAATTGTATACGGCGCTTTGAAAATAGTAACAGTTTTATTTTAGAATATATATAATTGATTCGTTCTTTGCCAGAGAAACATATTAAACATACTTAAACAAACACTTAATTCACCACACCACATATTTACACAAAAACATCTGACGCCAAAAGGGGTAAGTCTTTGTAATTTTAATTTCGAATTAGTCAAGGCCTACGTACGGCCTAGTTTTAGTAAACATTCATACTTAACGTAAATCTTTTAACCAATTTATTTGGGCTTTAAGGTGTGTGAACCTCATATAAGCACCTGCGGTTCCATGGTGTAGGCCAATTGTTATCACGCCCTGAGTTGTCGGCGGTGCACTGGGAGATTTTCGCGTCACCATGCCCTGAATGACATAGTTCATATCGGTTAATGTCCCCTGCTTGCTTGAGCCTCCAGGTCTCAGCAGGTCTGATGGAAAATGCAGGAGCTGTATGCTATGAATGAGCTACTCAGCATGCCTGGCATATCGATTGAAGCCTGGCGTTCACGCCCAGGCACTGCGCAATGCCACAGATGCCAGGCATTTGGACATGCCTCTACTAATTGCCATCGGCCAATTAAATGTGTGCGCTGCGGCGGCGATCACCCGGCATCCGACTGCGACCGACAAAAGGTCGCATTAAAATGTGCCAACTGCAAGCAAGCGCACACGGCCAACAACCGCTCTTGCCCAGTGTTTAGGCGCGAAGCGAGGCGTAAGGGAGTGACTATTAATCCTCCGTTACCCCGTAACAAAGCCCAACGGGCAACTAATTTGCTCCCGCCATCGCCCACCCCCCTGCAGCAATTGCAGCCGCAGGAGTATGACCTGACTGCAGGCGCAAATTTAATGCCCCCCGCCAACCCCCCCGCCGATAGATCCCAAGCTTTCGGGAGGAAAAAGAGGCCACGACGGAAAAAACCCGCACCTCAGCGCACAACAACCGCTCTGGCTACTACCCCGGTAGTACCGGATACTTATTAATTTGTGCCCAACATTTATATGCCACCCCCCCCCAAAACGTCTCAACCACCCATCAAATCGCATCCGCGCGCTGTCGCTGCTCAGCAGTATCAGCCCCCGCGACAAGCCGCCCTAGTGGTATCCAGCATACTCAGGGCCCACCTCGTATGCAAGCTGGCGCCCTAAATGTAGCCAGGGCCGTAATAGCGGCACTTAACGCGGCCATAGAAGCCATAGCCGCCGGCCAAAACCCCTTTGCCAGCCCTATTCAATGGGCTAGCACAACTCACCACAATTCTCACGTGGGAATTTAATGGGGCAAATATTTATATTATGACATAAATGTTTGTCCAGCGTGGGAATCTAACCCACACCCTCTGCTGAGCAGCTGGCCACACTACCAACTAGGCTGCAAATGAGTCAAAATATAATATTTCATAACTTTGATGATTCAAACGTGTTTGTAAAAACCTTATTTGAATAAAAAAAAATGTCTGACTTTGACTTATTAAAGTATATAAAAGTAAGGTCATTTCTTTTATTATACAAAAGATATTTATTGAAAAAACTTCCGTTAAACAGGTGCACAGTTGTATATTTTATTCTCAGAGTCGCTGCTCTTAATTAATAGTATACTCCTAAGTAGCCTTTATTCGTTGACAGTATTGCTGCGCCCACGCACGCCCGGCTGTCAGAAACCTAGCTTTTTACGATATTATCCCACTGTACTAAACTAATTTTGGAATTAGTCGTGATTTTAATTGTGCGCCGAATTGATTCTAGTTATATCGAGGGTACGTGTGTCAGAGTTTTATCTATATCTATACTTATAAAGAGGAAAGGTTTGTTTGTAAGTATGTTTGTATTGAATAGGCTCCGAAACGACTGGACCGATTTGAAATTTTTTTATCCATTAGTAACCGACATTATCCGTGATATACATGGGCTACATTTTACCGCGGGAAAATGCTTCATTCTTACGAGAAAACGGGTAATAGGACAACAGGTAATAAGAATTATACTGCCGTACTTATCTTTTTCAAATAATTTCTAAACAGCTTGACAGATTGGGTTGGGTATTTCGATGGTTTCACAGACACGAATTTATTATGCCATTAAGGAGGAAATATTTGATAGTTTGTTTTTTTTCTATAATTGAGGAGCTGCCGTAAGAACCTACGCCGATAACGAAATTTAGCGCGGGCGAAGCCGCTGACAGAAGCTAGTCTTATATATTTCACGTATTAGTGAAACGGATGAAATTTTGTATTTGAATAGTGTTTTACTTTGAAGTTTGTCTTTATAGTTGTATTTTTTATGAAAAAAATAGATTTGAAAATAAATACAAAGCCAAGCTCGGTCGCCCAAAGCAATTCTTGTTCATATGCATATATACGTATATATGCCTATCTTGAAAATAGCTCTTACGATTTGCATAACATTTTGTATTTAGATACAGTTTTCCGTTTAAGTTTACCTATAGGTATTGTTCGGTATAGATAAGCGATGACGAATGGGCCTTTCACTTGGTTGGTCACAAATGACTAACATTCAATGTACTCTGTGTGACTTACCACTGACGATGCTTGCCTTCGCATATCGTTTCCAATAAACAAAATGTTGCTGACCAATACTGAACTAACTGTTTATTTTAATAATCTAGACTATTTTCACTAGATGGCGCTTACATGGTAGCTTATAATGATAATTGCAGGAACCCTTGGCACACTTGGCCAGTTTTTATTATTTATTTTGTCGTTTTAATAGTCTCTGCGAAGTTTCTGTGTATTATAAGTAACCTACTGTTTTTAAGATAGATCAAAAACAACGGAAATGTTTATCATTTTTGAAATAATTCGTTATAATAACATTCTATAATAATTGCAGTTATCTGCCCTGTTACGATTCAAAAGATAGAGCTCGTAAAGGTCGGACACAGAGACCGACAGACAGACAGACTGTGCAAGCTTAGGTTCCTGTTGGCACCCTTTGGACACGCAACCCTAAAAAGGCTGCACATTATGATGTGGGTGAGTATGTAAACTCACCTCCCTTCGTTTTGTTTTTTTCTTTCTTGTTTTATTTTGTAACCTTAACAGCAAGAAAATTATAATTTAGGCTTAGATTACTACGAGTGTGTTCTTTTTGGGATAAAAGTGTTCATGTTTGACACTTTTCACATTTTGCTACTGCCAGTTTTGCCACCGAAACCTATCGTTCTTATAGCTTTGAAACGTTACTAACAAATTATTGGTTGCAAAACGAACGGTTGACTTACACACACTACAATAATAATATAGGCATTAAGACAGATTGACACCAAAACCCAATCTTCAGACATGGATGTTTTTGGTGACAAAAGTGACAAAAATATCGTAATGTAAATTGCAAATCCGGTTTAGATGCCAGATATCCCGCATTTGGTGCGATGTCCCATTTTTTAACCCTCAGGACACATCCCGTGCGACCCCTGAGCGGGACGCCCAAAATCCCGCTTTTTCATAAAAGTAGCCAATTGAGCTATTAATATTATATTTATTATATTATTATACTTGTACCTATGTAAGATATTATATATATATGTATATTTTTTCTAGAAGTATCAATTTTGATATAAATCAGTTTAAAGTTCAGAGTACGTGTGTTAAATGTAAACTTGTGTGTGTAAATCTCCATATGAATCGGATTTATATTTTTTTCCTTTACTACACACATTGTAACTAATACAATCGAAGTTTTATTGGAGTTGCTTGAGTGTGTCATGCTCTCTCAAAGTCGTTGCAGTGGTGGCATGTGTGTCGGGTCATTACGTTCCTTAAAACATGGTTGAGCGAAGCGATGGCTGATTCATGTGTCATACTTGTGAACAGGTGCCGCTGTGGAGGCTGGTCTGCTCTTGCAAACTTCTTTGTATTCTTAGTATTCGGTCATCGGTGTAGGATTTCAACGGCAACTCCTCAATTACTAAACGAATAATACTTGACGTTTTCAAGTAGCTTATGTCCTTTTCCGGGACTGAAAACTATCTGCATGCCAAATTTCATCTTGATCGGTACAGTGGTTTCACCGTGAAAAGGTAACAGACAGATTTACTTTCGCATTTATAATATTTATTATTATATTATATTCATGGATAGTATGGATAATTTTATGTATATGTAAATATATGTATGTACATATGATTGTGCAAAAATATAATTATGATGGCGCTTATGCCTCTAGTACTATTAAATATCGGAATTCTCTTAAATATCTATATTCCTTCACTCGATTACCGATATTTGACATTCACATGGTGCGCCCCCTATGCTACATAAAAACAAAAAAAAAATACACATGTTTGACTTTGTTTTTGGTAGCTTACTTACTTATTTTTTATTACCTATTGTATTGGTACATATTGTATACTCTTTAGCTAATTATCAAAGTATTGTATTACTACTTTAGATGGAACTTCTTGACAGCTCTTTTTGGCAGAAATAAATATTGTTTACATTTTATTGAAAAGTGTTCTAAGAAACCTTCTTGAATAAAGTTTGATTTGAGTTTTGAGTTAGAGTTTGAGCGCGGTAAGTACTTTGATGAACAACTGTCAACGCACGGGAGTGGAAACGGAGAGAGGGTTGGAAGGGCCTTCGCCATCGCTCACTCAATTCATTTCAATTATCGATACAACATGTGAAAGCGGAAATTCAAATAAAAGTAAATTTTCAGTTGTTTGGTGAAGTTTTATATAATTGTACAAAAAGTAAAGAAAATGTTAAAAGCGGCAAAATCAAGCTCAAAATACATTTTCTATTAAAAATAAAGTTTATATTAAATAAAAATATTTAGTATCGTTGGTTCCTTACACGATACCTGATAAGTTCCTTTTAAAAAATAAACAAGTCCTTTTAATTTTTTTTTGTTTTCTGGAAAGTTTTAATTTATTTGAACTCAATGAAGTCTGTTGTTTTTAAATAAAGGATTGTAACTATACTTTTTTCTACTCGTCCCGATTTTAGTGTCCCAATCCCGCTATTATTTATGTTTATATTTAGAAAAACGGATCTGGCAACGGTACCCGTTACACTTGAATTATAAATTTTGAAGTACAGTAGGTGTAGGTACTTCAAAATAACTGGCGTTTAACTTGGCCTAAATATTAAGTATGCATAAAATAACCACATCAAAAGTTGATCCAAAAACTCATATGTAAATTACTACAGGTGTTATGCCTGATAAGTGTTTCTGTAATATGTAAAATGTAACACAAGTCGTGATGGCCTTCAAATAAATACATATTTTCAATTATTAATAAATATTAATTGAGCGAAATGAAAATTAAACATTGATATCGTTTTAAGGAAACACAGGCCCGGATTAATAGACGTTGCTAAGCAATGCCCTAAGTAATACTTCTGAAAGTCTTACTTGGAGAATTCTATACAATAGATACTACTGCTATTAGTCATTTTACCAGATTTTCAAAAACACCGCCTACCTAAAAGTCTATGTTTTTTTTCATGGCAATTTATTGTAAACAGTGGTTTTGTTTATCGACAACGCTGTATGGCTAGTAATCTTTATAAAGAATGTTATAAAGAGCAAAAAACCGGTTGAGTCGTCGAGTGCGAGTTTTAACTTGCGCACCGAACGCGGCGACGATACCGTAGGTAATTATGTACCAGAATTATTTCCCTACCCCCTCGCACCCCTCTCATTTGCCTAGAGTACCCTTCCAGAAGTCGACGTTAGAAGCTAGGAAAAAATAATTCATGGATATTTGAGCATCTGAATCAATGTTTTATTATTTTTAACACATTACGTGCTTAGACTGTCCTGAGTAAAGGAAATGAGTTACTCAGGCTTAGCTAAGAACAGGAGCATGCTTAGCAACGTGTGTGTGCTTAGCAAAGCAGTGTTTATTATTACATTATTTAAGCTAAGCCTATGTCTTAGCAATAAGTAATACTTTGTCTAAGCAACGACTATTATAACGGGCTTCAGTTATGTTTATTGTTGCATTTAATTACATTACGCTTACTAAGCCTCTGTCTTAGAATGTTACTTTGGCTAAGCCACGACTATAAATCCGGGCCTTAGTCACTTATTTTGACTATTTCTTTCTTTCTTTATATTAACTTGTAACCATTGATTTGTGTGTGTGATCAGAAATGGCTGATTGAAAGAGGAAATGGACCGTGTTTGGTGGCGCTCATTGGAAAATGCCTAAGTATGTTAATAGTAGACTGCTATAGGCTGATTGATTTATTGATATCTACTGGTCAAAAATGTATGTAAATCTGTTTGTGCAATAGTTACAGTTTGGCATCACACTTTTGTTACAGGTAGGTACTACCGGTAAATACTACATGTATTAGCCAAAGAAACGTTTTTTTGCAATGATCCTGAAAATAGGTTCTAAGATTACAAAAGCATTGTTATTTTCCAATCATTCAGTTGTTTGCAATAGTCCTAGGATTTTCGCAAAGATACGTTTTTTCCCATTATCCTACGACATGACATCTATAAGGAAGAGGGGCTATAATATAGCAAACAACGTTTTCGGGGTCAACTAGTATAAAATAAAATAATCTAAGCGCATTGTTTACACGAACCATTTCGACCCCAATTTACAAGTATATCCGTTCAGAATCTCCTGGAAATTTATAATTTACTGGCTTTTGCCAGTGGCTTTGCCCGCCCTAAATTTGGTTATCAGCATAGGATTCTTACGGCAACTCCTCAATTATAGAAAAAAAAACCTAATCACACTTGACGTTCTCTCTCTCTTTCTTTTCTCTCTTTAAGCCCCCGTCTAGGGGTTGAATTTTGGAAAATCCTTTCTTAGCGCACGCCTTCATCATAATAGCTATATGTGTGCCAAATTTCAGCTCGATCAGTACAGTGGTTGGAGCTGTGCGTTGATAGATCAGTCAGTCGGTCAATCAGTCAGTAATAGTTACTTTGGGCTAGCGCTAACTTTAACCCGCGACTTTGTTTACGTAGACGGTGAAAATATTTTTAAATAATACGTACCGCCCTTTCTGCCCGCGCCGGCCTTGCACATCATAAATGCGCGCGCAGTACTTGATCACTATTTCGCTGTAATTTTATTTTAAAACTGCGATATGTCCTAAGATATTCATTGAAATCGAATGATGTAAAGGGGAATTTGGTTTTAAATTAAATACTTGTGATGAATAACGATTTTTTTTGGATAAGGATTAATATCATGTTTATAAAAACACCTTTGCAAGTAATGCATTATTTTAGAACTAATTTGGCTAGCATAAAAAAGGTTATAGTGAGTTAAACCTAAAAGATGGACATATGCTGTCGACATATCTTTTTTTTAACTTTACAATTCTGACATACATGATGTTTGCGAAACTTTAACCGTCTACGCAGCGCACGCAGCGGAAGCTCTAAAAAGAAAAAAAAAACCCGATTTCTAACCATTCTTTATTGATGCTCTGCTCCTATTGTTCTTCGCGTGATGATATATAGCCTATAGCCTTCCTCTATAAATGAGCTATCTAACACTGAAAGAATTTTTCAAATCTGACCAGTAGTTCCTGACATTAGCGCGGTCAAACAAACAAACTCTTCAGCTTTATATATTAAGTATGGAGTATAGATAATATCATAGAAGAAGATTTGCTTAAGTTTTTGAATGAATTTAACCTTTTTTGAATAAAATCGAATTGAGTTGTCAAACATGTGTCAAAATAAAATGTAATTTAAATCAAAAGCACTAAGGAGTATTGATATCAACTTCGAAGCAAATGACCGCCAAAATAACTTTCTGCCCCTTTTAAACCCCGTTAGGGGATGAATTTCAAAAAATGCGAAACACGTCTTCCACCAATTCTGTTATAAAAGGTTTATGCAAAATTTGAAGGAGATTGGACCAAGGAATCACGTTGTCCCATACAAACTTTGCCCCCCTTTTTCACCCCCTTAGAAGTAGAATTTTGGAAAATCCTTTCTTATTGGATGCCTACGTAAAACAAAGAACACACAAGTTTCAGGTCTCTACCGTTTACGGTTAAGGCTGTGCGTTGATCCATCAGTCATTCAGGACAAAGCATTTTATATGTATAGATTCATACAATCGGCTTTTGTTGCGGTCGCCGTGTCTCGACCAAAAATTTGTTTTAGCGTCAGGCACTATTTTTTTACACCACCAAGGTGACAAACAAGCTTACGGCCCGCGTGATGCTAAGCGTTATCTATTAAGTTGGTATTGATGATATTTTCGAAAAAAATAAAAACTCTTTTTTAAATACAGGTGCACAGCTACACAGATATGGCACCAAAAATTGTACTGCGAATGTCAGTGTGGGTGATATTTCACCTATATTCGTTGGTGGCTGCGGAGTTCTTCACGGCCATAACAGATATGGAGCCTTTGTTGGAGACTCACAAGAAGCTCATAGACAACTTGGACCATTACATCAGCAATGAGGAGAAGATGCTCTTTACTCTTAAGAAGTAAGTTTCGAGAATATGAAGGTATTGATTTAAATGTCTTGTGAGTTAGATGTGTATATAGTATTTTCCTTATAATGAGGTTTCTCAGTTACTGAAATGTGACAAGAATGGCTTACAAAGTAATTCTTTCAGCTACAAAAATTAATACAGCGAGACGTATGTCTTCACTGTATCTAAGCTTTCCGGTTCAACAGACAACGGAAATTATATTGTGCTTTGTTTATGGATCTTTCACGATATAAAATATGCCATACGTATATGAAAATTCGAGATATTTTTTTTTGTGGCATTTACTATTTAAAAACATCAAACATAAAGGGGCGTGTATGGTGTTGTTATACATATGGTCTTTTTTAAATAAATAATACTCAGGTTTTGTATTTCTTTTTATTTGTACGTACAATTCGCGAAATAAAGGTCTCTTCAATGTTTCTTTTAATTCCTGCTGTTACTAAACCGAAAAACCTAGAAAATTCTAATTTTTTACATAGTTAGGGTGATTTTGAAAATTTAGGTTATAATATTTTTGGGTATTGTCTTTCGGTAAAATTTTATTTATTAGGTATCAAGCTAGTGTCCCACAGAAAAATTTGTTCCCGTAGGAACTCATGATCAGTGTTCTATATATTCGTTTTGTTCCAACGTTAAGGAAAAGTGAAATTGTTCTTTCGACTTGTTTTATATGGATACTTACTTTTGCCAGCGGCTTCGCCCGCCCTAAATTTGGTTATCGGCGTAGGATTCTTACGGCAACTCCTCAACTATAGAAAAAAACCAACCCATAATTGACTTTCTCTTTCTCTCTCTCTCCCTCTCACTCTGTCTCTTTCTCTTTCTCAAAAATAATAAATATTTAACTACTAAAAATTAATAAACTAATGGATCTAACCTCACCATCTCGGTTCTCCATACAAACTTAGAACCCCCGTTTATGGGGTGAGTTTTGGAAAATCCTTTCAAGCGCACGCCTATATCATTATAGCTATATGTCTGCTAAATTTCAGCTCGATCCGTCCAGTGGTTGGAGCTGTATGTTGATAGATCAGTCAGTCAGTCAGTAATAGTTACTTTGGGCTAACGCTAACTTTTACCCGTGACGTTACGTACCGCCCTTCCCCCTCATGACTGCCCACCGGCCTTGCACATCATAAATGCGCGCGCAGTGATTGATCATAATTTTGCTGCTATGTTATTTTAAAACTGCGATATCTCATAAGATATTCATTGAAATCGACCGATGGAAAGGGCTATTTGGTTTTAAATTAATTACTTGTGATGAATAATGTATTTATTTGGATAAGAATTAAAATCATGTTCATAAAAACACCTTCGCAAGTACTGCATTATTTAAGAATAAATTTGGTTAGCATAAAAAAGGTTATAGTGGGCTAACCTTAAAATAAAGACATATGCTTTCGCAGACTTGTTTTTAGAACCTTTAAAGGGGAACAATTTTGTCATAAATTGCAGCGCACGCAGCGGAAGCTTTGAAAAGGAAAAGAAAATCCCCGATTTTGAAAAATTCTACATTGGTGCTCCGCTCCTATTGGTCTTTTCGTGATGATATATAGCCTTCCTCGATATATAGGCTATCTAACACGATAAGATTTTTTTTGATCGGAATAGTAGTTCCTGAGATTAGTGCGTTCAAGCAAACAAACAAACTTTTGAGCTTTATAATATTAGTATATAGATTTGCTTATGTTTTTAAGTGAGTTCAATATTTAAAAAAAAAAATCGGATTGAGTTTTTAAACATATGTCAAAATAAAATTTACCTAACTTAAACCAAAAGCACTAACTTTCTACCCCTTTTTAACTCCGTTAAGGGATGTATTTCAATAAAATACGACATGTCTTCCATCAATTCTGTTAAAAAAGGTTTATGCAAAATTTAAAGTAGATTGGACCAAGGAATACCCCCTTTTCTCCCCCTTAGAAGTAGAATTTCGGAGAATCCTTTCTTATCGGATGCCTACGCCATACTAAGAATCCATCCTCCAAGTTACAGGTCTCTACGATCAGCGGTTTAGGTTGTATAGATTTTAAAACTAAAAACTTTTGGTGTCTGAAACAAAATATAGCTTATGTCCACTCTCTGTCAAAAAGATTTTTTTTAAATCGGCTAAGTAGTTCAAATATTACCTCCGTCATACAATAGCAGAAAGAAAAGTCTCATAGCGCCAGTTATTACATGAAATAAGAAATTACGTAGAAATATACCTAACAAAACAAACTTTTTTAGCGTCTTCTTCTACCAACTACAATTTATCGATTAATTAACAATCACTAAATAAATGGATTTTAATTTTTAGACACCTGGATCACTACAGAAAAGAGCACAATAAAGCGATGGAGGACATTCCGAACTACCTCGGTAACCCGATCAACGCCTTTACGCTCATAAAGAGGGTCACCAGTGACAAAGACTACTTAGAACAAAGCATACAACAAGGCGCAGGTCTGTAATCTAAGTAGTACCTACCTAATTATACAATAAGGTTAAGCAAAACTATTTTTTATTCGATGTATCTCAGGCTTAAATGTTAATTCAATCGTTATGGAATTCGGCAAGGTGAAGATGATTTGTATATCAAGAAATAATAGGTACATTGTGTATTAAAAGTAGTAAGAAGAAAATTCTAACGAGAGGCTATTTAGAAGCCTAAAGCCGCAGACTGAAGGTGAATCGAGTTTGTAATTTCCGTATCGCCCGTGCAGCACACAATGTTTTTTTATCACATTTGGAAGTATTATAACTAAAAATATAAGGTGAAAAAATAAATAAAAATATAAGGTAGATAAAAAAATTAACTCACCAAAACTCAATTTAAATGGCAGGAACAGAAGTAGAGAAAAAAACTTTAAAAAAAATAAACAACCGGCTTCAAAAAGGTGCTCTAAAAAGGTAAAAATAATTACTAATTTTCAAAAATCTGATCTGAATTACAGTTTGAAATTGGTATCATGCAAGCAAAGTGTGTTATAAACTGTTACATAGGTACATAGACACCAACTTCAAACTGTAATTCACATAAGATTTTTGGAAATTAGTAACCTTTTTAGGGTTCCGTACCCGAAGGGTAATTAGCGGAACCCAATTACTAAGGCTCCGCTGTCCGTCCGTCCGTCTGTTACCAGGCTGTATCTAATGAACCGTGATAGTTAGACAGTTGAAATTTTCACAGAAGATGAATTTCTGTTGCCGTTATAACAAAAAATAATAAAAAACAGAAAAAAAAATTTAAGGGGCCTCCCATACAACAAACGTGATTTTTTTGCTCGATTTTGCTCTATATTGATAAGGGCAACAGGTAGACGCCTAAAATATGCACAGAATAACGGGTCAGATAAGTTTGTTGCACTGTACTAATACGTATAAGATATATAAACATATAACTTAACTAGCTTTTGCTTGCGGTTACACCCACCCTGAATTTGGTTATTGCTGTAGGATTTAAAAGACAACTCCTCAACTATAGAAAAAAACCAACACACACTTGACGTTTTCAAGTAGCCTATGTCGTATGTAGAGGATACAGACAGACAGAGTTACTTTCGCATTTATAATATAAGTATGGATTTAGAACCTAAAAAAATAATAAGGCGCTACAAGAGCAGCCTTTAAATCTTCTGATGATTTAGAATAGTTGATCTATTTAACACTTAACATGATACAATAGGTTTATGGGAAAGCTAGGTTAATTAATTAAAAGTTTAAAGATGTAGTGTAGCAATTACTATGCCCACGATTAACCTAATGCCTACAACAATTAGGTTTTTACAGAAAATACTCAATTATTATTAACTTCTGAAGCTCTAAAATGACGTTGCCGAACAATCTTAGAACACTGGAGCTCCTAGAGCAGCGACTATTGAATGTATTATTTATTTAAAAGGACTAACATCTTATAACACCAGATGTTTCAAGACTCACCAAACCTTTATGTGTCACCCAAAAAAGTACAGTGATTCCATATTTGGGACAACATTTTGTTCTGCATAACGGGTTCCATTTCTGCGCCACAAATAAACCCTCCCGTTTTCAGATGATTCAAACGACTTCTAATCGGTGAATAAGGTGTGCTCCCAGTCTAAATCTAAATACTCCCTTGCAAACAACAATCTATTTTGTTTATGGGTATTAGTTAAATATGGTTTTTAGCTGGCTTTCTATGATGCAATCCTTCAATATGCAGAGCTCGACGAGCAGTGTGTGTGGATGTATGAAACATGTTCCCAAACATAGCAGTCGGTATGAAACCATTGTTCTCGTATTGTTCCACCATAAATCGTCTTTGAGTCGCATCAATGTGCCGCGGGCGTCCACTTCGAGGTCGAGTTGATAAACTCCTCTCCTCTTGGTTGCGCGAGACCCAACGCTTTACGGTAATCCACTAAAAACCAAATAGCCAGATTAAAATAAACATTTTTCAAACTACTGAAATTATATTTTAAATTTTTTTTTTAGAAATTAACTTACAAAAAAGTGTGCTATTAAAAAATTATGATAAAACATTAACATCAAATCAAATATTTACAGTGAAACCAGTCTCATTGCAAATTTGAGATATATTGTGACCCATACTATATAGTTCTATAATACGCATCCTCTCTTGAATAGAAATATTGGCCTGCATATTATTTTTAGCAAAGAAATTTAATAAAAACACCAAACAACCTTATCAACACAAGCACCTACAGTAACACATCCACAACGACAAAAAATGGCTACCTAATTAACGACCACATCTTACTTAATTAAATAAAAACACCAAACAACCTTGTCAGCACATACCCCCAGAATCAAATAGGCAACGAACGACAGAAATAAAATGTCTACCTACGCAGTTAAAATTGGTCTCAGCTGTTTAACTGAACGAAATATTCATAATTCGTAAAATGTAATAAAAACAAAAAGAAAGACATAAGGTAAGATTCGAATCGAGTACTCGCTCGAATAAGCCACCCGAACAACTAAAGCAGGGCATAGCGAGTACTTGCTCGAATGAGCGGCCCGAACTGGGGAAGTACCTCCACCTTACAGAAAACCGCGGCCACAATAACACTAACATTGAGTAGTGTTGTGTTCCTGGCGGTGAGTAAGGTTGCCAGAGCTCTTTGAGGATTCGCTGCGCGGACAGCGGAGGACCGGCGGTACTTGTTGCTGTCATGCTCGGCGTAGACGCGGCGTGCTGGTTCGGCGGTCAGGGAGACCTGATGAAACGGCTGACCGCTGGCCGCCCGCAGGTTGAACGGGATCCCGAACCCAGGGATCACTTAATCTCCGCCCTGGGAGGCTGATTCGCCAGCCTGTGTAAAGTATCTGAAGTGGTAGTCGTGCCGGAGAAGGAGACCGGAGTGGACCCGGCTACTACAACAGAGGGGGATCAGGGGCCCTTCCGCCCGCCGTGCCAGTAACCGTATCATCTGTGGCGAGCTTTGGCAGTTCTAGTACCGCACCTTTTGTCCTCTAAGCTGTCAGTGCAGTGAATCCTCATCTTTAATCTAAATAACACTTTCAAAAAATAAAAAATATGGCAAGAAATAAAAGAAAAAGAGTTTATTCAGCGGCCGCTCCATCCACATTTAATGTGGACTTTTGCAACATTAGGGGTATTCACGCAAATCTTAACGCAGTCCACCTCCATCTGGAGACTGCGCAGCCGACCATTCTTTTTCTAACGGAGACGCAGATATCCTGCCCGGCCGATACATCATACCTTCATTATCCCGGTTACAAACTTGAGCACAATTTCGTGAGTCGTGCCGGTGTATGTATGTTCGTCCGGGAGGATATCTGCTGTCGCCGCCTTCATAGCCTTGAAGACAGGGACCTGTCGATATTGTGGGTGCGCGTAGATTACGGCGGCCACACTCGTATCTATGCGTGCCTATACAGGTCTCATAGCGGTGACACGGACGTAACTCGACTCTTCACGCACCTGAGTTTGACGACTGACAAAGTTCTAGAGCAATATCCCACAGCAGAACTAGTTATTTTGGGAGACTTTAACGCCCACCATCGCGAGTGGCTCAGTTCTCGAACCAATAACTATGCTGGGATATCTGCTCACGAATTTGCTCTGACCTATGGATTCTCTCAGCTGGTACTTTCTCCAACGAGAATACCAGATATAGAGGAACATACGAGCTCCTTACTGGACCTTCTGCTGACTACTCGTCCGGACGGATACTCCGTCTCAGTGGATGCGCCTCTTGGCTCCTCGGACCACTGTCTCGTTCGGACTCAAGTGTCATGCACACAACCTGATCCTTCTGGGCCAACTAATTGGCGTCGTGTGTGGCACTATAAGTCGGCAGACTGGGATGGATTGCGAGAATTTTACGCATCGTACCCGTGGAGGCAGATCTGCTTTAACTCAGAAGATCCTGACGTCTGCGCAGCCGCAGTCACTGAGACAATCCTTGCTGGTATGGAATGCTATATTCCTAACCCGCGAGTAGCTGCCGGCGTCAAAAAACGACCGTGGTTTAATAGGTCTTGCAGAAAAGCTAAAATTCTTAAGCAAAATGCATATGAGGCTTGGACCACGGCTCGTTTTAATAAGGATCCGAATATTTCTGAGTTAAAACGCAAATTAAATGCTGCCTCGAGGTTCAGTAAGAAAGCAACTGCCAGAGCAAAATTCCAATTCATCGGCAAAATAGGTGGGCGACTTGCGAGCTATCCTTCTGGGAGTCGTGCTTTCTGGTCGCTTGCCAAAGCTGCCGAAGGGAACTTCTGCCAGTCGTCGTTACCACCACTGAGAAAGACCGATGGTGACTTGGCCCATAGTGCTAAAGAGAAAGCCGATCTACTGGGCAGTCTCTTTGCCTCGAACTCGAATATGAACGATGAAGGCGCTGTACCACCTACTATACCGTGGTGCGGTAAGACCATGCCGGAAATCTCCATAACGCAGCGGGAGGTCAGGCGGGCGTTGCTCTCTCTAGACGTTCATAAGTCGAGTGGGCCAGACGGTATACCAGCAGTGGTGCTTAAGCAGTGTGCTCCTGAGTTATGTCCTGTACTCACGCGCCTCTTCGCGCTTTCCTACCACACTAGGCAATTTCCGTCTTCATGGAAGACTGCGAATGTGCACCCGGTGCCCAAAAAGGGCGATAGATCAGATCCATCGAATTACAGGCCTATCGCTATTACCTCTCTCCTCTCTAAGGTGATGGAGCGTGTGATCAACACACAGCTTTTGAGATACCTAGAAAAACATGACCTGCTCAGCGACCGCCAATATGGTCGCTCGACTGGTGACCTTCTAGTGTATCTCACACACCGATGGGCACTAGCCATTGAGAGTCAGGGGGAGGCATTGGCATGTAGCCTGGACATAGCGAAGGCGTTCGATCGGGTCTGGCACCGCGGTCTTCTATCGAAGTTGCCATCTTACGGAGTGCCCGAGGGTTTGTGCAAATGGGTGGCTAGCTTTTTGTCCGGCAGACGCATACGAGCCGTAGTTGACGGTAGTTGCTCTGATAGCATGGACATTAATGCTGGTGTCCCGCAAGGCTCTGTGCTGTCTCCTACGCTGTTTCTACTGCATATCAATGACATGTTGGACATGAACAACATACATTGCTATGCAGATGACAGTACTGGAGACGCTTTTTACACGGGTCGTGCAAACATCCCTCGTTCCGTTGTGGAGGAAAACCGCGGAGAACTTGTGTCTCAAATCGAGACCATACTGTCCCAGGTCTCTGACTGGGGACGGGTAAACTTGGTCCGATTCAACCCTACAAAGACACAAGTGTGCGCGTTCACCGCTAAGAAAACTCCATTCACTGTAGTCCCACAATTCCAGAACACTCCCCTCTCCATCTCCAAGAGCATTGGGATCCTTGGTGTCAACATCTCCAGCGATGTTCAGTTCCGAGATCATTTATCAGATAAGGTGAAGCTGGCGTCCAAAAAACTTGGTGTACTCAACAGAGCGAAGCAGTACTTCACGTCGGGGCAAAGGTTGTTACTTTACAAGTCGCAAGTTCGGCCCCATATGGAGTACTGCTGCCATCTCTGGGCAGGTGCACCCGGATACCAGCTTGGCCCTTTTGACTCGGTTCAACGACGGGCTGTGAGAATTGTCGACGATTCCAAACTCACTTGCGGTATCGAGCCCTTAAGTCTAAGGAGAGACTTTGCCTCACTGTGTGTGTTCTACCGCTTGTACAATGGGTTGTGTTCTGAGGAATTGTTCGAAATGATGCCCACGGCTACTTTCTACCATCGCACCGCTCGCCATCGGCAGGGAATCCATTCTCACACTTTAGAACCTAAATGGTCGCGTACAGTGCGGTTTCAGAGAAACTTCCTCCCGCGAACGCTTAAGTTGTGGAATGAGCTCCCTGCCAAGGTATTCTGCAAGGACTACAGTATGGAGTTCTTCAAGAAAGAAGTTATTAGATTTCTGAAGGGTCGGCAACGCGCAAGTGATACCCCTGGTGTTGCAAGCGTCCATAGGCTACGGTGACCGCTTACCATCAGGCGGGCCGTAAGCTTGTTTGCCACCTTAGTGGTATAAAAAAAAAAAAAAAAAAAAAAAAAAAAAAGGCTACGGATACGATAATTTTCTTAGTGAAATTATTATATACAATATTAAATGAAACTAATATTACTCAGGTTCTACAAAACATAATTCTTTAAGTGTGTGAGTGAATGCGCTTGCCATTATATTTTGTTTTGAAATTGTATGTGCAGTTCTGCAACTGACCGTACGTATCATATATTTTCTTCGAAGCTAACCTTCAGGGAGTCATAATCGAAGGAAGATTATTTCTATATATGTATGTATGTTGTGTTCCTAATTATGTAAAGGTTTGTGAATTTGTAAGATTAATGTACTACAGGAGTGGTTTTTGTATTGTACAATATGACTGTCAAAAGTAATTTGTTCCTATAAAACACAGCGACGTCTGCGCTGCGACATGTAAATTGTTCGCAAACTCTCGTACGACGATAAATTAGGTCTTCTTTTGTAGGTAAGTGTATAAATAAGCTTATTGGCTAGTTTTTCGATAAATTTGTACTCATACAAAGTCAAAAAATTAAAATATATGAGTAGAGGGGATTCGTTGGTTCTGGCGCACTTCCCCCCAACCTCAACCCCTCGCCTAAAAAAAAGCTCACCAACTTTTTTTCTGCTTTGTACGACTCGCGCTTGACCACTCTCAATACATCGTTGGTTCTGGCACACTACCCTCCAACCCCAACCCCTCGCCTTAAATCTTTTCTGCGCCCGCACGACTCGCGCTTGACCACTCTCAAAACATCGTTGGTTCTGGCGCAGTACCCTCCAACTTCAACCCCTCGCCTAAAAACTTTTCTGCCCCCCGCACGACTCGCGCTTGACCACTCTCAAAACCACCCCTGTGTCTGGGGTGTGGCGACTCGCGCTTGACCACTCTCAAAACCACCCCCTGTGTCTGGGATACGTCGACTCACGCTTGACCAGAACTACCACGTGACATCACTGTAGGTTCTGTGTAGTTTTGTTAAGTATTTATATCATTATCGTAATGGGTCTATCGTATTTTTCCGTTCATTAGTTATTCTTATTTAATTACAATGTCGTGAGTGCGATAATGATGTTTGTGGTGACATTCCTAATACCTTTTTAATTATATTTGTACTTGTAAGATAAATCGTATATATATAGGATAGTCGAGAGTATTCGAGTTACAATTTATCATCAAGTGATTGAATTCATCCTGTGTGATACTGAGGCTGGTTCTATTTACTTCAAAAAAAGCTATGGAGGTATGTGTTTTTTTGCTTTATAATTCTTTATCTATATTTATTATATATATTACAGACCCTCAAAACTATGTGTTTGTTTGAATGTCTATTACTTAAACCAATTTTGTTTAGGTTTTCACTTTAGGCAAATTTTTGATTCAAATTATTATACAAATATGTTTTTAAAGCATAGGCTTATTTTATTACAGAATTCAACATTTAACGTAATGGAAGAAAACACGTTCAAGCATTACTACTACGCTACATCGGATGATGAGCAATCAACTGAGAAGGCCTTAGAAACAACAAAGCTCAAACGGTCTCGTCGAAATAGTATCGACTCATTCTTTGAGGGGACCAATCAGAAGAAAAAGAAACTCAGCTCTACAGTGGCGAGATCTTCAAAAGATGGTATCCCTGGTGTCACATACTTGTCTACTAATAATGATGATGGGGCTCATGCTACACATTTGATAAAAATTGAGGTGTATGACCTCATAAAATTGAAAAAAGTACCAGTAGATGAACATTGGAAACACTCAGAAGTGAGGATCAAATATTATACGGATACAAAAGATGAAAAATATGAGCAAACGAAGGGTATCATATTTGATATCACGAAGCAAATAGCAGAAACCAATAACTGTAAAAAATACTTTTTTAAAAAGTAATCTCTAATAGCTAAATTAATTTATAAGAACCAGCTTCAGTATTACTCGAAATCAACTTTGAATCAAATTGTATCATGTTTGAGTTTTATTGTGAATGAATGAATAAATGATATAAATAAAAAATATTTTTTTGTTTTTTAACCACTAATTACACAAACACACACATAAGAAAAAAAACATTTTTTTTATTTTAAAAAGTTTTATTATCAAAAATTGTTTTAAACATATCATATAATAAAATATCATTACATAGAGTGTTATTACTAAAGTGGTTTACAAAATCAATCATTGATTTACCATGAAACTTAAAATACAAATAAACAAGACAATATTCCCCACAAACAGTTGTAAAGTCATTTTGAACTCTTTTATTATTGTAACTCCATATCTTAGTATTCTTATTTAAGAAATATAAATGATGTCTACTAGGTTTACGACCATAAGAATCAAAGTATTCACCTAATCCATTTTTATTAATATGTATTCCCACCCAATGCGATCCAGGTTGATTGTCAACATCTAAATTACTAATGAGAAAAGCAGGTAGGTGCATGAGTACTGGTAATCTATTTGCAGCAAATACATTTAGTTTAATTTTCGGAGAAATTATCTTTAAACATTTTTGAATATCTAAAGTATTCATTTCAAAATGTTGATATTATGAATGTCAAAAGTATAATAAGTCCTTTCATTGAGTTCTAATTATTATATTTTAGCTACTGTAATCTACTGAAACATTACGATTTTTATCTATTTCAATAACATTATCAAATTCAGCATACACTATACAGTTTATTGTTTGTATGAGTGCTGCTTCAAAACGAACTTCAAGTCTTACGCTTCCATGTCTAATAAGATTCCAATGAGACGTAGAACTAGCTGATAAGTCTGGAGTTAAATCAAATGCCATCAAACAATATCCATTTGCATATTGTTCCCTAGAAATAGCATTACCATCATTCAAAAAGTGAATACCTGACCCGGAAAATAGTGTATGGTAAGCTGTGGTAAATATATTGTTGTGAAACATTGGTTGTAAAGCTTTTGATGGTATTTGTTGGCCATCTATATACAAACTAAATGTATTTATTCCATAGTTTTCAAAGTTAAAAGGGTTTCTGTTAAAACTTCCATTAAAAGCAGCATTGTTTACAAAACCTATTATACACCTTTTTGGAACTTGACCAATAAATATGTTATCAAGCGTTTTTCCCTGAACTCCTGAAGGTATTGTGAGCACTTTGACTTCAGCTCTGGTTATAGGATACTTAGCGGTCGTTGCACTTAAAACTTTTTGATGTGCTAATAATACACTTGGACTAATTTTTGCTCTACGAACTATAAGTGTAGCGTCAGTAAAAGTAACTTTCAGTTTAGCATCAGCACCAGCCATAAGATTAAAACTTTCTCTTGATCGTACTAGTTTAAGACTAATTTCAACACCATTTATCAGAAACTTTTCTTGATTAAACAAATCCCCATGCAAATGTCCTACCATTTCTACCTCTTTACTCTCACGTACAAATTGATTCCTTTTTTTAAATCCATCATTAGAATCATCTAGTGAATTCATTTTTCCAGCTGTGTCTTCATACCATAGTCCACAAGTCAGATGAGATTGTTTAGCTGCTGGACCATAGTTTAATAAAGTTTCTATAAATGCCCTATAAGCATAAGTGTTGTTTGGTAGAGATACTAGTTTTTGATTTAAATACACATCGAGTTGATTGAATAGTGAGTGTAACCAGTTATTAGTTGGGGCTACTACTGTAGCAGCAGCTAAGTTGGTGCCATCTTGGTTTCGAATTTTAACTTTTAAATGTAGTAATGTATGAGACAAATCGATATAATCATCCCCCGTACCAGGAATTTGAAATTCAATTGGTCCATCGTCTGTAAGGGATGATATAGGTTTGTAGTGTATCCATTGTCCATTTTCAATACTTGTCTGAGTTGTTGGTAAAGCAAATAAATCCAATTCCGATTTTATACATTCACATGAATGATTATGTAAGAATGACATTATTTGTTTGAAAATATATCTTTAGTATTTCTATTAATTTTATACTTTCTAGTTCTCAACTCTTTCAAAGCTGTTGACGGAATGGAATGAATCCGACGTTGACGTTTCGTTATATAACCTGATCCATTCATTAGTCTTTCAATTTTATCATCTGCTCTTCGTTTTAAATTACTACTTACATCTTTTAACCGTGTTTGCACAGATTCATTCATTGGTTTCTGGCTTATCATATCGCTTAATAATCCCACTCCAGCATTAAGAGCCTCTTTACCAATTACTCTAGCCCCACTTGATAATAAAGGTAGTACTGATCGAAACAGGCCTCCTAAAAAGCTTCCTATTCCATGACCACGTTGATGTGGTACACCTTTATAAATTACACCAATTCCTGATCCTGCTTGATGTGAATAATATTGCTCATAGGGACAAATACTGTTATTATGCATTATAATCGCTTAAAGTGTAGTTTAACATATGCGGTCCCAAATTGAAATGGTATTTTATTACCAGTGTTTGTTCTTATATCTTTTTCAATTGTATCAAATTCTCTTCGCATAACTGGTAAGTAGTGGGGTGGTGAAAATACATGCATCTTATAAGCACCATAGATATATTTCTCGGGGTCTAAAGGTATTATTCTTAACAATGGTGTCATAACATCTCCAACTATTTGCGGATCAATTATATCACAGTAAACAAATAATTGAGAAGGTAATCCTAAATGTAAATTGGGTGGGTATCTTCCAACATTTTTTGTTATTAAATTAGTTTTTGGTTCAAAGCCAAGTTGAATACTTAACTTTGATGATAACGTTAAAGATGATATATTTTTATCGTTAATTTGAACAGAGACCATCTGGGAAACTTTATCATAATGAAAGCGACAGTTTTCTTTTAGGTTTAAGGCTTTTAAAATGTTATCAATATTATCATAATTGGTTGCAGGTATATGATTTTTATAAATAACTGATGATATTGATTTATCCAAAGGTACTATCATTTTCTTAGTAATATACATTATATTTTCACCCTCTTGAACTGTAAACATACTACATGGGTATTGAAATTCTACAACTCCAACAGACCACTGTCCTTCTAATTTTATAGGTTTTGGAAGTTTTGTTGAAAAATTTGTAGTGGTATTACTCGGAAAATATTCCATTGAACTATTACTGAGCAAAGTTAAATAAAAATCTTCCTTAATCATATTTTTTCTATATCTTTTAATGATACCCAAGTATTAAATTTGTTTGGATAACCTTTCCACTTCACTAGTACTTGCTTTCTATTTCCAAAATAACGAGTGTGGAGTATTTTATCTATTTTATGTGGGAGAGTGGGGTTGTATATTACTTTTTGTAATTCTTTTTCATAAAATGTACCTGTAATGGGTTCATTTTGAAGATCTTTTAACGTATAAACTACCCAAGGTGATCTTCTTATAACTGAAGTAATAACAAATATTTCATCACTCCAGTTGCTCTCGTATCCTTTTTGAAATATGTGTTTATGTTTTGTTATCCTAACATAATCACCTTCTTTAAACCTGTTTAGAATAGCCTTTTGCCCTTTATCTCTATCATATAAATTATTCCAAACAGTCATAATATTTTCTGAGTTAACATCTTTGGGACACATTTTTATACTTGAATGATAGCTATGATTATAAGAATAAATCAAATCTTTTAAAATATCAACATATCTATATGTGTTATGATGTGTGAAATACCGCCACATTTTTGTCTTTAATGTTCTTTGAAAGCGTTCCACGATACTAGCTTTTATATCAGGATTGTTAGTGGTGTAATAGTTTATACCTTTACTTTTAAAATATTTTTGCACATCCTTAGAAACAAATTCAGTTCCCTTATCTGACTGAATGTGGTTAGGTAAGGATTTTGACTCATTAAATATACTTTCAAAGCATTCTTTTATAGTTACAGAGTTCTTTTTTTTTAAACATCTAGCAAATGCATATTTACTAAATACATCAATAACACACAGAATATATTTAAAACCATCATTATATTCAGAATAAGTGCGCATATCACTTAAATCCACCTGCCACAAGTCATTATAATTAGATAAAATGTACTTATTTCTAGGAAATCTATTTCTTACAGGTTTATGTAATGTGTAAGTTTCTTGTTCTTGCAACCAATTTTTCACTTGTTTTGCTGTCATTTTTCCCTTTAACGAGTTGATGAGTTTGTTAACACCTCCATATCCAGCAGGATGAGAAACATCATAGTAAATCTGATTTATTTCTAATAGGGGGTCCATTTTTCCCAGTCTATTTTTTTCTTGATTTTGTTAAAATGAGTCTTAGTAGGAGTAAAACTATTATCTGATTGCAATTTGTTAAGTAGAATTTCTTCTTTTATATCACCTAAGTAAAGTTTATTAATATATTCTAGTCTTTTTGGATTTCCAATATAAGTTAATGGTATTTTAATTTCTTTTAATGCTGATGCAAACTCTTGCCACCCAATTGGATCACTGTGTTTAAGTGGTCTTAGTGTATCATTCACCAGGTATATAATGTTACTCCCTGGTATTTTCATATTATTGATACTAACAGTTCCATTGGTATCCCACTCTACCTTATTTTTATTTGAAAAAATTGATTCTATTAGTAATTCACCTCGTTTTATATACGTCTTAGGAATCAATTTCAAGAGTTGTTGCTTTGAATAAAATGGGGTTAAGTCAGTATCATTTATGGTTTTTGATTTTATGTTTGATACCTGCTCAGTGTCAAGGACTGTTTCCTTAATGACATCAGTATCTTTATAATTAGGCGAACTTTCTGTTTTGGTTATAATTGGTATTTGATATGGTCGTCGTTCTACTTCAGTAAAATGTAAATACCTTTGTAGTGTTTGTAAATACAAAATCCATTTTTCTCTATCTTCTACATTACTATTTAAAATATCTTTCATTTCACCATCTAAACGGGATAAAGTATTTAAAGCGCTTTGTGTTTCATTTTCCTTTTTAATTTTTTCTATCAAATTAGGTTCAATTAGAATCATTTTTTTAGCATGTTCCATTTTTGCTTTTATTTTCCTGCTAAGGTTTTAAAATTGAACTCACCAAGGCACTTAGAACAGATCCTAAAATAATAGGTAAAAAGGCACCACCCCTTTGAATAATTACGTTTTTTCTAAGTAGATTTCTTCCTTTACAAACCAACTTTCTCAATATATTTTTATATTTTTTTAATTTGTTTTTATCATTTTCCTTGACGGGTATTTTACCCTGTAATACGTTGTAAATACACTCACAAATAAAATTTATTTCTTCTTTACTACAAGATTTAAGTAAAGCTTTTCTATGTCTTGGTTTCAATACATGCAACGATTTTAAAAGTTCTTGATGTGTAGTCACTCTTGAATGCATTATTTATGAATGATTGGAATTTCATTATGTTTGCTGTATTTAAATCCTTTTTTAGGTATATATACAATGCAGTTCTGGTCAGAAGGAAATATTCTCGTTTTAAATCGACACATATCAATTGTGTCCTGTTTTAAATCTATTATTAGGTAGCCATGAGGTTCACTAGTAGCATCTTTGTAGGCATCTTCCAAAAATTTAATGTTTTCAGGTGAGACTTGACGTGCTAAGTAACGAATTTGTGTTTTATCTCGTGGATTTTTAAAGTAGACTATATAACTAGAGTTTAAAGAAATATCTCTCTGTCCTTTACCTTGATGGAATATATTTTGTGTAATATAGAAAACACTAATGTTTCTATGATGACTACCCTTTGTGAATATGTCAACAACACGACCATCAGACTCTCGCGATTATTATTAGTTGTGGTTGTTCTCCTTCAAACATACTGAGGTCAGGAATACCTTGGTAATAATTAACATTGTTCAAGTTGTATAACGGTTGCATTTCATCATAACACCACATAATATTAGAAAAATGTTGATTGCAAATCTCATTAGCATGTTTCACAAAATTTTTAACAAAAACTGATTTACCACATCCACTAGGGCCAGCTACAATTACTGTAAAGGGATGATAAAAATGAATCATAATTATTTTTAATGTGTGTTCTCTTTGAAAATGTTCAAATTCATATGGAGGAAAGCAATAAAAACAAACACTTATATATTAAAAACAATATAATTAATAATAAAAAAAAAAATTACAATCATTAGGTTACTTAATAATAGTTATTACCTTACATTTTTTAAACACACATAAACCAGATACAATTAATACTCTATATTATTATTATTTCAAAACTATAAGTTAATCTTAAAATGACCCCAAGCATATGTATCTGTTGAATTAGGTAAAATATATCTCTTGGTGTCATTACAGGATAGACAAGTTTTATTAATTTGTTGTGTAAAAATAGTATGTTTCACACTTCGAATCCTACACATTTGTGAAACATTTACATTTTTATTAAATAGACACAACTTATAATTTTCCAAATTCATCTTTTTTGTCACACTTTTATTTACACCTTTTGCTTTAGCAATAACCTTACTTTCAATGTCCATTGCATACATTTTTGATCGAAGTCCTACAAACTCCCGAAATATTTTACCATTGTTCTCATCCTTAAAATATCCAAGTTTCTTTTTATTTAAAAGTGGGAAACCATAAACATTATCACTAGAATAGTCTGAAGTATCGAAAAAACATTCTAAGTCAGATTTCATATCATTATAAAAATTATCTGTAAATACATGGTAAACTAAGCTAGCTTAGTTAGCATGGTTAACTAAGATATATTATTGTATTTTCTTTTCATGTAATTATAATGAAAGTTATACATCAATGTTTTTGATATTTCTAATATACAAAATCCTAAAACAAATGGTTTATTGAAATATACCTTAGTCTTTTGTAATTGTACAGCAATTAAAGACTCGGAGAATATAGATAGACTATGAAACTCAGGGCGAGCAATTAAACTTTGTGCACCTTGAATTTTTCCATGGTTTTCCCAGTGGGTTAACAATTTCACATTAACACGTTTTTCAACATTTTCCATAGTTTTACCAAAGACTGCATTATTCATAAGTTTATAAAAATCTTTTTCAAAGTCACTTTCAGCTAAAGTTCTTAGTTGTGTATTTAAATCTATATATTTCTTCAACCAAGGACTTTGCTCAAACTGTAAAACTCTATGAACTCTTAATTTCATACCAAGTTGTAAACATTGCTTCAGATTTCTATAGTGAATAATATATTTAGTTTTGTTATATAAATTTGGTACTAATTTTTTATCTTTACTGTTACCGATTACAATGTTTTCAGGGCATAAAGGTAAGTCTGAATGAAGATCATGTAAATTTTCAGGGTATTCAAGATCAACTTCCAGTATGTATCCAATATCTGATGAATCTGATATATTGAAGTCTATGTTCGGGTTAACCCATTTAAAATCTCTTACAGGCAAATACTGAGACATTGCCCAACCATAGAGATTGTTTGCATCAAAATACATTAAGTAAGATTTTGGTAAGTTATCTTTGTAATCACCCATGTACTCGTTATTTGCCTTTCCATATCTGTTAGAACACTGTGAAATACCACCTCTTATACCAGACTTTACGAATGCTATTTTATCAAAGTCTTTTAATAATTCCAGTGTTATGTTAGTACATTTTAGCATTGCATCCCAGCTTAATCCTGGAAGGGTATAATATTGTACAGGGTCGAGTTCATATGTTTTAATACAAATTTCTCTAAAGTTTTCAAAAATATCAGTGAGTAACATTACATCAGTTCTTAAGTATAGATTGGAATAGTCCAACATATTTTTACATTTCAATTGGACCCAAACATTTTGAGCATGTTTATAATCATCATCTGAGACACTGGTATTACTTAAAGAGTTAAAGAAAGCGTCTTGATCTGGAAGAGTTGTAACTTTTAAGGATTCATAAGAATTAACAAATTCATAAGGAAAAACACCTTTCCTAATAAGTTTATTAAAATCATTTTCGTTTGGAAATTGTTTTCTTAATTCTATAAATTGATCTTTTTTTAGATTTTTAGCTAAACTATCTAAACTACTGGCCATGAATTTAAAGGAATCTAAAAATCGCAAATGTACTAAATGACCTCTTATATTAAGTTTTTTTGAGAATGAAATATATTTTTCCTTATTTTGCGGAATGATATCTATTTCTCCATCTTTAAAATTCAAAGCATGAACAATAAAATGAGCATCATAATTACTTAGATTATGAAATAGAATGGGAATGAAAAAGGGAACACGATACTTTGAACTACATAATTCGTGAGCAACACCTCTAAAATTACCAGTATTCCAATCATAGTCTACTGTGATGTCATCACCCAATAGCCCTTCACAAATATAACATAATTGCGATTGTCTAATAGATTCCTTCTCTTCGTTAGTTAATGGAAGTGGACATTTTTGAAAACAATTTATCCTATGTATATTGCTAATATCTTTGTAAATGCTTTCCATAAACATTTTTGCACAATTAGGCCCTGTGTATGTTCTGTATGTAGACAGCTTATCATCATACGAACATTTTATATAGTATCCATAACTATAAACTTCATGTTCATTTATTGTTTTTGTATATGACTTCGATGGATCAGGGTCACATGAGGTGACGGGTTTTAAAAGAGCTTCAAAGTCTGCATATATTACAAAAGGTAATTTTAATTTTCTTTGAAACTTATCAAAATAGATTTCATCATTATTTGTTTCCCGATTAAACCAATCTTTTCCTTTTTTATGAATTCCTGGTAATTCAGTAACAATATGAGCACAGTCATGTTTTTGGTGATTAATTAAATTAACTTTAGATTTAAAATATAGAAGGCAACCATCACAGATATGAATAGCATTATTTCGATTCGTTATTTGTTTACTAACCAAGCGTGATAAATTTTTTATAAAACAATAATGACCATTTGAACCATTGTTTAAAAATAATAAGTTAATGTGTAATTCTTTACGACATTTTGTAAAATATAATGGTCCAACGATGGTATTACATTTTTTTTCTTTGTTAAATTCTAATCCGGAAACATTGATACTAATGTTATTCTGTTTTTCTACCTTGGGTATATCCGATAATTTGATTGGGAACTGTATATTATTAAACTTTAGTCTATTTTGATTCCTCAAGTATGATGATACCCTTTCAGAACTTTTATTTACAGGATATAGTGCGGATAATAAAGCCCACTTAAAACATTGTTGATCGTTATTTTTTACATTTATGACTGCTTTTTTACGCTTAATATCTAAAGGTAATTCAATAAACGAAGACCCTCGTAAGGGATTGAACTTATTAACATTCATTTCTAAGAACTGAATTTTTTTTAAAGTCCATCCACTATCTTTTGCTTCGAAATCACTCATTTTATTTTTAATGTCTTCGCTTAAAGTTTCTAAATAATTTTCTAATTCGTCCCCTAAAGAAATAGTCCAATTTTTTGTTTGAAAATCGAAAGAATTTTTTAAATCTTTTGTTTCCTGTTCAAAATCTGCATGAATAATAAAATTAACTTTAACAATAGTTAACTCTTTTAAACATTCCTGAATAAGAAATAGTATCGACTCTTTAATTGATGCTATGAATACTTCAGGAGTTTGTATTTTAAGTGACTCATTAGCTTTAGGTGATACAATTCTATACGTTAAGACCCGAGACCCAAAAGCAACTGATATAACAGAGACATTATGTAAATTATGATTATGAATAAGACATTTTTCTTTGTGTTCCTTAGATCGTAAGTGCTGAGCATAGAACCTTTGGCTAACCTGTAATTCACATATTTGACACATAACGTTCTGTCTATGGTTGTATTGGAACATGATGACGTCGATGCTTGTTGTAAATCTTCAACACTAATATCAGCTTGTCTCTTCAAACCTCGACCGACTTGAATTGAAGATTTTCTGTAGATATAACATGCTTATGTTAATATAAGAACACAAATATGTAACATAAAATTTAAATAAGTATAGTTAGAATGTATACCTGAATGTTTCCTCAACTTCTTTACAGATGTTAAACAGTGAAGTGTCATAATACGGATTTTCCAGAGCATTATCTTCATAATTCTCACACGCTCTCATTAGTTCTTTTTCTTCTTCTTCAAAAACATTTTGAAAAAAAACACTTTCTAGTGACATGGTTGAAATAAACCAGTTTAGCTTTGCTTGTGAATGATGAATTAATAATAAATATAATGTTCGATTTTTCTCTTATATATACAAGTCGATAAGGTGATTACTATATTAGTTGATGGTTAATTAATAGTTTGCTCGTTACTTATCAATTAGATACTCATAAAATTTTGTAAGGATGGTTCTTATAAATTAATTTAGCTATTAGAGATTACTTTTTAAAAAAGTATTTTTTACAGTTATTGGTTTCTGCTATTTGCTTCGTGATATCAAATATGATACCCTTCGTTTGCTCATATTTTTCATCTTTTGTATCCGTATAATATTTGATCCTCACTTCTGAGTGTTTCCAATGTTCATCTACTGGTACTTTTTTCAATTTTATGAGGTCATACACCTCAATTTTTATCAAATGTGTAGCATGAGCCCCATCATCATTATTAGTAGACAAGTATGTGACACCAGGGATACCATCTTTTGAAGATCTCGCCACTGTAGAGCTGAGTTTCTTTTTCTTCTGATTGGTCCCCTCAAAGAATGAGTCGATACTATTTCGACGAGACCGTTTGAGCTTTGTTGTTTCTAAGGCCTTCTCAGTTGATTGCTCATCATCCGATGTAGCGTAGTAGTAATGCTTGAACGTGTTTTCTTCCATTACGTTAAATGTTGAATTCTGTAATAAAATAAGCCTATGCTTTAAAAACATATTTGTATAATAATTTGAATCAAAAATTTGCCTAAAGTGAAAACCTAAACAAAATTGGTTTAAGTAATAGACATTCAAACAAACACATAGTTTTGAGGGTCTGTAATATATATAATAAATATAGATAAAGAATTATAAAGCAAAAAAACACATACCTCCATAGCTTTTTTTGAAGTAAATAGAACCAGCCTCAGTATCACACAGGATGAATTCAATCACTTGATGATAAATTGTAACTCGAATACTCTCGACTATCCTATATATATACGATTTATCTTACAAGTACAAATATAATTAAAAAGGTATTAGGAATGTCACCACAAACATCATTATCGCACTCACGACATTGTAATTAAATAAGAATAACTAATGAACGGAAAAATACGATAGACCCATTACGATAATGATATAAATACTTAACAAAACTACACAGAACCTACAGTGATGTCACGTGGTAGTTCTGGTCAAGCGTGAGTCGACGTATCCCAGACACAGGGGGTGGTTTTGAGAGTGGTCAAGCGCGAGTCGCCACACCCCAGACACAGGGGTGGTTTTGAGAGTGGTCAAGCGCGAGTCGTGCGGGGGGCAGAAAAGTTTTTAGGCGAGGGGTTGGGGTTGGAGGGTAGTGTGCCAGAACCAACGATGTAATGAGAGTGGTCAAGCGCGAGTCCTACAAAGCAGAAAAAAAGTTGGTGAGCTTTTTTTTAGGCGAGGGGTTGAGGTTGGGGGGAAGTGCGCCAGAACCAACGAATCCCCTCTACTTATATGGCAGTTTGGGCAGACATTATTTTTTAAGTTATTATACCTTTAATAGATATAATAACTTACGAAACAATGTCGAATTAGTCTAAAGAAAACCCGCTGCCAAAAAGTAGCACTAAATGCCGCTAACCGTGGTCTGTAATAAGAAATTATGCCTGTGAACTAAGTTCCTTTTTTGGAAAAATAAATTTAACACATTTCTTTAAGTAATATTAAAATTATTAGATTCCATTAAATATTACCTTATTACATCATTTATAAACACTTATATAAGTAGTTACTGCCCTTCAAGTGTATTGAAAACAATCGTATGACACTCGTAAGCTCTTCTCAATACACACTCGGCTGAATTACGTCCTCGCCTTTGGCTCGGAGTGCAACCCACAACCTCGTCTGTAATGAGCAGCCCAGCACACTTGTATCATAACAATGTACAATAGTTGCACTCCATAATGAACTTAAAGCTTAAAAAATCAAAAATAAGTAACTACCGGCATACCATTCTATATTTATACGTGGGTAAGCCCGCGGAGAACAGTATCACTCTTTTCTTTTTTCATAAATTGTAAATGCTTCTTTTTGTATTGTATCATAATGAATATTGATGTTTCTTAACAGAAGTCTTGCAGAATATAACAATGACTCAAGCGGGTGAAAAGTATCCGAGTAGCGAAGACTTGGTGGGCGCTGCGTTAGCTTTGGCCAGGGTCCAAGATACTTATCAATTGAAGGTGAATGAGTTATCAGCTGGAATGTTAAATGGATTCGTTTATAGGTAAGTTCCAGCTTCATTACTATCTCACTGATACTCTTATGACAACGCAACTGACCAGCGCTGTGTACTAAAGCCTAAGCATTCTTCCCCAAGGCCTGTGCCCCTGCAGTGAGGCTTATAATTGCTGAGGCAGTAGGTACTGTTATGTAAAAGTGACAAGTCACAGGTTTATATGTAGATGTAAAGTTAGTTTTTAACGAATTCAACCGGTCAGTTTTAAACTGGTAGTTTAAAATGGTTGAAAACTTGGCCGACAACACACACTTGGCCGGTTTTTATGCATATTGAGATGTTATTTTTTTATTTACACGGCATTGTTTGTCAATGTTATGCTAATTTTATATTATATTAAACAACACCCTTTATTTGTTTGCAGTCAAGTAATCAACCGTTCAAAAAGGTCTTTTTGTGATTTAAAATCACTGTTTTCGGTTGAATGTAGTTTACGTAGGTATATAAATCACACCCACGACAGATCGTCTCGCGGACGCACGTGTCCCTGCTATGGGCATCGCTGGTCTACATCATCCAACGAGCCAAAAAAAAAGACGTAGTAACTACCTAACTAGCGCCGCCAAAAAAATTCTTTATTTCTTTTTTTTATAAAATACCTTTCAAAAAGTTACAAATCAATTATATAGATCTAGGTATAAGCTCATTTAAGAACCCTTATATATTCTAGAAACGATGTATAACCGTCTAAAAATAGCTTATAACTAGTTCTAAATAATGGATTTGTAACATTTTTGAACTATGTTGTGTACAAAGATGAAATAAAGAATATCTTTGGCAGCGCTAGTTAGGTAGGTACTGCGCCTTAAGGCGTAGAATCAGACCCTGATAGCTGAAGTTTCAATTTTTAAAACTTTACGTCTTTAGCGCTATCATTTTTAATCTTTATGCAATTTTACTGTCAACATGTCTTCTCAGTTAAACTATTGACACTTGTCTTATGTTTCAGCTCACCAATGTCGGCTGGAGACTGCTTTGAGCTGGGCCGAGGACTCTACAACCAGAAGGAGTATGGTTACTGTATAGCCTGGATGAAGGAGGCCTTAAACAAGTATCGCCATGAGAACGATGTATCGAACCCCTTTGAGAAAATTGACATCTTGGAGTACATAACCTACTCCTACTATCTAAGAGGTTCATATATATCCTAATGTTTAGTTTAAATATCAATAAATTTCTGATTGTATTCCATTTAATTCCAATTAGGACCGTAAATCGAGTCATTCTTGCTTTTCACCCAAATCAAATTAACTGCCATAGCCCCTTTGCTGTAGGTACCATACCACAGCAGCATATCCCTTTTTAGATGCATCACAAAATTATCAATGTCCAAGTTTAGTGAAAAAATAATCTGTGTGCACTGAACCACTAATTATTCGTGAATTGGCGATGGCAGACGTAAGAGGAAAACCTGGAATTAAGAATTTTGTTTGACATGTTCATCACAATAGCTGGCTCTGAATTATTTTAATGTGCTTCAGGCGACATGAAATCCACTTTGGAGTGGAGTGAAAAGTTATTGGAAATAGAGCCTGACCATTCTCCAGCGCGGGGCAATGTTCCACGTTATGAGAGCAAAATAGCAGAGAGAGAGAGACGCCGACTTGAGGTATTTACCAGCAGTTTTTTTACTGCATTTCGAAATTTCTACTCATTCAAATGAGCAATATATGAAAATGGACTGTAATTTTAAAAAAAAATTTTTTTTAGTTCTTGCTGTCACAGGAGGTCCTAGGGTCATTTTTGGTCGAGGGCCGTTTACATTCTTGTCATGGGATTCCGAATGACTGCTTATTTAATTCTCAGTACCAGCTCAATTACCTACACATTAATTAAATATTCTTGACTGTTAAGGATACTAGAAAAGACGATCTGGACGAAATAATAAAGGAAGAGATAAATCCTCGTTCGGAAGAAAGCATTTACGATTCCCTTTGTCGCGGAGAAATGGACATTCCGATGGAAATATCTGCGAGGTAAGATATGATATCACGGACGAAACCAAAAACTTTTAAACTTATTTTGTTCAGCACAACTTTCGCTGGAGGTATTTGTAAAGTTCTATTTTTGTGATTTATTACAGATTTCAGATACTCGAATTGAAACTCATCTAGAAAAACATGCACTCTTTTAGCTGCTTGATCCCGTATCTTTTTTCCAGACTGAAGTGCTGGTACTTGACGGAAAATCACCCGTTCCTGCGACTGGCGCCACTGAAGGTGGAACAGATGTACATTGAGCCTGATGTGTTCCTCTTCCACCAAGTCATCAGCGATGATGAGATTGATTTCATTAAAGAAAGTGCCAAGCCAAAGGTAAGCTATGGTCACAGATTAAACAATAATTTTATTCGTTCGACAATCGGAGGTGTCTAGAAAGAGCATTATATGGTGCGCGATAAGACGGGGGATGAGGTTTTCCAGCCCGTCATACATTTTTGTCACGGTACCATGGCTGCCTTGATGTTGTCGGATTTATCAAAAGCGACGACTAAATGTATGTATGAAATCAATGTTTCGGTTCAGCTAAGATAGTTTAAACTAATTTGAGTTCTTCTAGACATCCTAGTTCTGATAATCGCACTTTTAGTATTTATACCGAAACTTATTAAAATTTAAGTATTTTTGTTCTTGCAATAGCAAAAAATGGCTTTAAAAATATCACATAAAAAACAATTAGAACACAACATCGCGCCACTGTTTTTTATAATATGACAACAGAGCAAAATAGAAAGAACAGTAGTTTACCAGGCGGCTTGCAATGGGATCTGAGGGCATTCTTGGGATAGTTGGTTGTAATGAGTATTGTAAAATGAATGCAGCCGTTAAGCCAAGTCAGAAGTGTGGCCAAGTGTGGCCACTAAGTAGCTTGACAAATGTCCACCAATCTGTATTAGGCCAGCGCGGTGCAACGGGCCTTACAACAGCTGAGGTACTATTGTAGTCGTCGTGCAGCGTTATTCTCTCTTACCAGTAACTTGATGTCCTCAAGCAAAGCCTAACGGTGACCGCTCTCTACTGATTTGTTAGCTAACAGTGACTTGCAAGCATTGTTATAAAAGTAAAGATATAGCCAATTGAATGTTTAAAAGTTCGATTAATCGAAAACTACGTGAAACATTGTTAACTCGTATTGTAGGTACATACTGACTGTATGAAATCACGTTGGTAATGTCATGTGATGTTAATTCTTAGAACCGCTAAAATAAAAAGCGCCGTCCACTTGAAGACGCTATTTACATTGCAAAGTAATATATATATATCATGTCTATGTTTGCAAGAGACTGGTGAGGTTAGATGGCAACATCAATATCGTTTTGAGATCTAATGAGGTCGGGAATGCACTCTAAATGTGGGACACTTTTAAGAGTTTCGTCGCAGGGCCTGGACGTGCAATGTAGTTCCTTCATGTGGTGGCACAAATCAATGGCAGAGAAGTATTTATTATTATATAATACGAGATATAGGTCTATTTAATAGAAAATATGGGTGTAGTTATCTATTTATGAGTGACAAATGTAGGAAATTCGCACCTGATACCCTAAATTATTTTTTTTCAGTTCCAGCGTGCCACACTAGTGGATAAAAAAACGGGAAATATTATTGCGGACAAATCCCGAAAAAGCAAATCGGCATGGTTGAAAGACCAGGAGTCCCCCGTGATTGCTTCCCTGTCGCAGCGAGTCGCAGACATGACGGGCCTCACTACGGACTTTGCAGAGGGCCTGCAGGTTCTCAATTACGCCATAGGAGGACACTATGCGCCACACGTCGACTTTTTTAAGGTAAGAAGCTAATGAATGAAACGACCTATACTTGACGTTTTCAACTAGCCTATGTCCTTCTTCAGAACTCAAACTATCTCCATGCCAAATTTTATTTAATCGGTACTGCGTTTCAAGCGTGAAGAGGTCATTGAACGTTGTCCGCTGACCAAATTAAGTCAACTATAAAATAATACAAACTAAAGAATTATAAGTTGCGCAAAAAGTAGCACCTTCGTAATAAAACAAGTACATGTGAGCTGAATTAGTCATTATACACTAGAGCAGAGCTAGAGCACACTTGGGTACCCCCAACGGTAGATAACAATAAAAAAAAACGCCCCGTTTAATTAATTACTTTTGTTGTAGTGCCGTACACATTGCATCTTTGAAGTCCTTAGAAACACCAAAAATATATAGACATAATACTAGACTTGTATTTTTTGTGATTTTACAAACAAATAAATAAGCAAAAGTAAAAGTGTTGCGAGAAAAGAAATTAGATCCAGAAATAGTTGATAGCGCTAAGCATTTTCTCAAATATGAATAATATTTTAGAACGTGTTCGTTACATATTTATAATACCAAGTATTATTTTTAGTATTGATTAGCAATCAACCAATCAGCCTATAGCAGTCAATTGTTGGACATAGGCCTTACTCAAAGAACGCCACCACACTTGGTCCTCTGCCTTCCTCATCCAGCCAATTCGGGCTACCTCTTAAGGTCACCGGTCTGCCTTATATACTTATACATATAATTGAAACTGAAGAGAATTTTCTATCTGGGGAGTAATAGCTTAACCTAGAGGTCTGTAGTGGCGTAGGGGGTTTTCGCCTCGTGTCCAGCGGGGTGCAGGCTTAAGCCCGGCGTGTACTAATGAGTCTTTTTCTTTTTTTTTAAAGTACATGTATTGATTATACACTCCACTAGCTTTTTGGTGCAGGAAACATTGTGAGGAAACCTGCATACGTCAATAAAAAGACATGTAAAATCTATAATTCGCACTAAGCCCGCGTAATGTACTATGGCCCAAATCGCCTTTGGTGAAGGTAGTCCTTGCCCCAACAGTAAGGACGTTTGAGGCTAGTAACGCAATATATATAAATAAATAGCTTATTTGATATAAGATGTATAATAATTATTAAATAAAAATGTCTAACAAAGTTGCGAGCACAGCTAGTAATACTGGGTAGGGGCCATCCATTTAGTACGTCTCGTAAATTTCCATAATTTTAAATTAGAACCTTGACTTATTCCTGACAGCGTAGAATATTGATAAGATTCGTAAGGTCCATACTTCACAAATTGTTGCCTTTCGCTGAGGTAGCTTGACAAAAGTTTAAGAAGTCTAGTTACAAAACCTTTCTTACCTAGTTTTAATAATAGCAGCTCATTGTCTACTCTATCAAAAGCCTTTTTGAAGTCCAAATAAATAACGTCTACCTGATTTCCTGCATCGACTTCGACCAACAATAAGTCGAACAGCGTAATCAAATTAGTGGCAACAGACCGTTTAGGTAAAAAAGGATGTTGTGCACCGGTGACGTAAGGCTGACATTGATGTAGTAAGTCAGTATGAAGGACCACCTCAAATAATTTTGCTAAATCAGATAAGTTAGTTACAGGTCGATAGTTTTCAACCATCACTCTAGGTCCAGATTTTGGAATAGGAGTGACACGTGACATTTTCCATATAGTTGGATAGACTCCGGTACTAAGAATCAGGTTGAAAATGAAGACAATATGGTCAATCAACCAATCCCCTGATAACATACGCAGGTATACCATCAGGACCTGGGGAGGCATTTGCCTTTAACTTTTTGACTTTAACCTTTAACTTTGTGATAACACTTATATCAACGCGACGACAGTCGGCGGAAGTACTTGAGCTGGCTGCTGTAGGGTCGAGAGAAGGCTTACCGGATAAGAAAACAGATTGAAAATAAGCTGCGAAAGCATTGGCTGCCTTGGGGCCCCGAAACTCGTTATCGCCTCGTATTACTAATGGTTCGACACCGCCGCGACTACGTAAGGTGTTGACATATTGCCAAAACAACGCTGGTTTAGTTCTCAAATTAGCAGAAACATCCACAACATATTGTTTATGAGCTTTATGTGTATCGCATTTGATTTTCGAGCGAAGTTGCCTAAATTCAGCCAACAAATTGGTATCCCCGGTTTGCTTCCACCGACGATGACAGTTTGCTTTCGTTTGAATGTCACGGATTATGCTTCTTGTGTAAAAGACAGGGTAAGTTCAATTACACGATTGCTTCCGTATTTTTTTAAAAACTATTAAAACGATTAACAGCGTCATTAACGTTCCTGCACTCATAAATAGACTTCCAATCAGTATCTCGTATACAGCAATATAGTGTATAAAAGTCTGCGATACGATAGTTCCAATCTTTAGATCTATCTATGTTTGAAGGTTCTAATAATGTTGCATGCTTATAGAAGCTATATTCCACACAAACAGCGAGAGGTGGATGATGCCCATCTATAACGACCAACTCCGCACACTAACTTGACCACTTAGCTCCGTGCTCGTAAGCACCACATCAAGCATTCTCATCATATTAGACACACAGTTATACAGTTCGATATTACATAATGATAAAAAATTACAAAAATAATTCGTAATATTCTCACTGGCACTATATAGGTTTAAGTCGCCAAGAATAATTGCCAATAATAAAAATATGTGTGTTATTATTTATTTTATTTAATATGATTTTCAGAAGACTGAAAAAGCTTACTACACAAATATCGACAGGAGAATAGCTACAGTGCTGTTTTATGTAAGTTTGCATTTACCTATAAGTATCAATTTGGTTTTGGTTAACGCGGCTTTAATTGCCCGAAGGGGATAGCCAGTGTCTAAACACACACTCACATCATAATGTGGGAGACAGCCTTTTTTCACTGATCACTTTAGTAGTCCTATATCGCAGGTGGTGAGCCCATTGCCGCAACACTGCAGCAGTGTATCTGGACTAAGTGGTTTCATATACATATATCACTTGTCATAAACCACCATTTTCAGAAAAGAAAGTAATAAAATAAAAGACAGGGAGCAAAAAATATACCTCAATTGCCGTTCTCGACGAACTTGAGAGTTACTCAAAAATGGATAGAGATTCACATCAATTTGGCAGAGTGTTAGAGAGTTAGCTATTTGCGAAATGAACTATTTACGTAAAAACATGATCAAGGGGCTGTAACAGCTTTAGCTTGGCATGTAAAATTAATGAGCTGATGTTGCGATTGATGTAAGGTACTGGTGAGTGGGCAACCCTACCCTAGACTGCCCAATATGCCTTTAACTTCCAGGATCTTGCCTGTATAGTACCATAAGAAAAGGTAACACATAGATTCGGGCTGATAGTATCTACACCTACATTTTTGCTTTATGAAGATAACATTTTCTACCAGGTCTGCCCCACCCCTTAAGCTCATGCGCATCCGCTACAGCCGTAAACCTTGCTGAGCCCATAAGCTGCGGGCTTCTGCAACAAGGCCTAAAAATATTGTGTCGAGAGGGTCGTGGACCACAAAAGTCATGATAAAATAACAAAAGAAACAACCGGCTTCAAAAAGATGCACTAAAAAGGTAAAAATAATTACTAATTTCCAAAAATCTGATCTGAATTACAGTTTGAAATTAGTGTTATGCAATCAAAGTGTGTTATAAACTGTTACATAGGTACATAGGCACCAACTTCAAACTGTAATTCAGATCAGATTTTTGGAAATTAGTAATTATTTTTACCTTTTTAATGCATCTTTTTGAAGCCGGTTGTTTTTTTTTTGTTAAATTTTTTTTATTTTTTTTCTTTTCAGTGACAAATTGCTTTTTTTTCTTGTACACTAAAAACATCCATACTCGTAACAAAGTTTAACCATCATCAACATAAAAGGCGTTTCACCAGTTGCAACTTATCATTAATATTTTTTTTTTCTCCAAAAGTTTTAGTTTTAAATTCACTATAATAATATGGGAATGGCACCCGGAAAGTATAACCTTCTAAATAAAAAAAGAATTTCTCATATCGGTCCAGGCGTCTTCGAGAAATCGGGTAACATACATAAAAAAAAATCTCCGACGAATTGAGAACCTCCTCCTTTTTTGAAGTCAGTTAAAAATAAACAGAAGTTTTGTGTTTCCTTGACGATTATGACGTTTCTCTAAAGATATTTTCGCTTACGAGTAGCAATGGCATATGATGGAAAAAGTGATCCACTTTGCCCACGTAGTATTTGGAATTTTACGAAGTACAATTTAGTATTGAACCGTATTTTGCATTCGCTCTTTCAATATTTGCCTCAGTTGCTCTGACTTCACTTGTTTCACCTTTTGAATACAGAATTTTAGTTAGGACATGTGTAGCTATGATAAATAAAATCTTTATTGAATTTAGAACCTATGTGCTACATTGAAAGTCTTTAGACTTAGTTAAGTGTCTATTAACTCAACCACAGAATACGCAATAGTACAGAAGAGTTACTACCTGAAATGTCCTAACGATGCGCCTGGCGCACAGTGAGCAAGCTTCAACGCCAGGAACCTTTTTTTTTATTTTTTTTTCTGAGCTGACTATGCAGTTGGCTGTTGCAGCCATTACTGCTTCACCGGACTTTTGGGGCGAGACTCTGAAGGAGCCTCAGCCCATATAGCGCCCAACGCTCAAGGGCTCCCCGCGGGGGAAGCCTCGGCTTGGGTTGTCGCTCTCGGGGGCGTCCATTCGACCGGCGTGAGTCTCGAACCCGAAGGTGAGTCACCGCCAGGAGTGGAGTTCCCCGTTACGCGGGTGCGGTTGCGATTGAGTGGGGGCGAGAAGCGCCCCGGCACTCTTTGATACCTAGTGTATCCTTGTGGGCGCCGACGAACCCGGGGACGTCGGCGTCGTGTTTGGAGGGAGGCCCTATTCGGGGAGGTCGTCCCAGCCCAGCGAGATCGTCATCTGGGGACGTTAGTACGTGCCGAGGCCGCCTAACAATAGTTTTACGACCGTGACCGGGTCGATCGGGAGGACGATACGTTGTGGATTGCACAATTAATCGATTCGGGTGATTTTGCGTACGCTCGAAAAAGCGGACTGCCAAGTCTTTAAAGTATTGGGGAATCGTGGGAAGTTCGAAGTCTCTGTGTAGGTCCGCATTGCGAACGTACCAAGAGGCTCCAGTGGCCGCTCTGAGAAAGCGGTTTTGGAGGGTCTGGAGTTTGTGGAGATTGCGCTTGGACAGCGCAAAGACTACGCTAGCATAAGCTAGTATGGGGCGGATGCAAGTTGTGTAAAGATTTAGCTTATTTCTAAGCGACATCTTACTATACTTGCCTATCATGGGATAGAGACGACCGAGGACAAAAGCGGCTCGGTGTCTGACTATTTTGGTGTGAGCTTGGAAGTTCAAACGACTATCCATGGTCACACCGAGATATTTGGTCTTATTTTGCCAGGGAATGGCACGACCGAAGAGAGAAAGGGGAGTTGGCCGCGGAGGGCGGCCTAAGGAAAAGAGGACGGCAGAGATTTTGTCGGGATTCACCTCGATTATCCATTTCCGAAACCACTCGCCTAGGGCGGTGATAGCGGGTTGGAGTATCTCAGTGATTCGACTCACTTGCCTATCAGTGGTATAGAGAGCGGTATCGTCCGCAAAGAGGGCTAGATTGGTACCTATCGTTTTAGGGATGTCGTTAGTGTACAGAAGGTACAAGATGGGGGCGAGCACAGACCCTTGCGGGACTCCTGCTTGTATGGGACGGGGGGAAGAGAGAGTGCCTTCAACTTTGTAGCGAAAGCTACGATTCGACAAATAGTCTCGTATGATGAGCACGAGACGATCTGGCAACTGAAAGTTGTACAGTTTAAAAATTAAACCGCGGAGGACTTGATGGACGCATGAGTGTTTGGCACGAAAGCCGAACTGCTCATCTATTAAAATGCCTCTGGAGACTATAGCGTTCCGTAGGCGAGCGAGGAGGAGGCGTTCATAGAGTTAACCAAGGGCCTTTAGTAAACTTATGGGGCGATAGGAGGACGGCTCGGTACGAGCTTTACCTGGCTTATGGATGCCTATAACAATTGCATCTTTCCATTGAGATGGAAAGATGCAATGTTCCATAGCAGCGATAAAGATCGCTACTAGGAGGCAGACAAGGGGCAGAGTGAGGCGCTTTAGGATATCGTAAGAGATACCGTCCGCACCGGGGGCTTTACGGGGGCGTAGGTCTTTGATGACCTGTACGACTTCGTCGACAGTGACAGGGGGCAGGGGGTCTTGTGGAGGCAGAGAAGTTCTGCGCTCCACTTCGCCGTCTACCTCGCGCACGTGGTTGGGATCGAAGGGCTGTGCTTAAGGCACATTGGGCTTGGAGGCTAGACGCTAGGCAATCCGCTTTTTCGTCGTCGTTGAACGCGGGAACGTTGTTGGGACGAGATAACGGAGGGAGAGAGTTTGCGGTTTCGGATTTTAGAGCTCTGGCTAAGTGCCAATAAGCTTGGTGAGAAGGAGAAATGTTCTCCATAAGATCACCGAAACGTTGGGCGCGGAGCTCAGCTACAGCGGTTCTTACACGGCGGTGTAAGTCGTTGAAGCGAGCTTTATTTTCGGTAGTGGGAGCGCGATCGCGAGCGCAGCGGGCCGCGTTTCGCTCAGTCATTAGCGACCTGATGTGCTGAGGCAGGATTAGGTGGTGATAATCACCAACCGGCACCTGTCGTGAGCACTCGCCAACGGTGGCGGTCAGGTGGCTAGTGAGAGAGTCGATAGCTACGTTTAGATCGGTCGCGGAAGAGATTACGTTGGGAACGCGGTCTAGATGTGGCGAGCTGGGATTTTCGAGCAATTGCCCAAATTTATCCCAGTCCGTCACGGTTCTAGTGTCGGGAGGAGAGTCCGAAGGGGAACCTAATCGGAGGATAACAGGGCGGTGGTCCGAGTCAAGTTCGTCAAGCACCTCTATAGAACGAAAGCTTAGCCTTACATTCTTTAGAAGTGCTATGTCCAGTACGTCGGGGATGTTCCTAGTATTGTGGGGAAAGAAAGTGGGCGTCATGGGAGCGATAATGTCAAAGTTTAGTCTGTCAACTAAATCGTCAAGGAGTCTGCCTCTCCGTGAAGTTACAGAAGAGTTCCAGCGGCGATGCTTGCAATTTAGGTCGCCGGCAAGAATGACGGCGTCGCCTAAATTTAAGAGCGACTGAAGGTCGCTCTCGAGCAAGTCTTTTAGGGGAGAGAAATAAACCGATGCAATGATGATCGGCTGATGGCCGGTCATCGCTAAGCGGCAGACGGATGCTTCTAAATTCGTAAGTGGTGGAGGATCGATAGGGGAGCAATGCAGGGAGCGCCTGTAATAGATGAGAGTGCCTCCGAGATTGGAGGCAGTTCTATCATTACGGACGGTGCGATAGTTCGCGATCGAAGGGGTGCGGACAGCGGGCTTTAGTAACGTTTCCTGGATGAGGAAGACGTCCGGTTTTTGGGACGAGAGGAATTGCGATAATTCCTCTCTTTGGTTACGAAGACCGTTGGCATTAAAATAGCCTAAGGAGACGGACCGGGGTTTTTCGCGCGCGGTTGTGCAATCCATTTTGGTTTTTAGGGTTTTGGGGCCACACTGCGGAGGGTGGCGAAGAAGTCGCGATGCTTAGCCATGAAGCTGAGCATTTGATTGAGATCGGTGAGTACGTATTCGGCGTACACGATCTCGAAATAGGATGGGTCGCAGGCCCAAGAAATTTCGGTGAGAATACCGAAATGCTGCTGCTCGGCCGTCTGAGCGGCGTTGCGGGGCAGCGCAAGAGAGGGGCGTGGGGGGGCAAGACGCGTTTGCGCGAGAGGCGCTGGACGCGGGATGTCTCGGGACATGAGAGGGGCGGGGTAGGGAATACCCGTGACAGAGACGGGCCCAGGGAGAGCAGACAAAAGTTTGTCTGTCTCCTTAGATTTGGCTGCGTTAATTAGCGCTGGAGGAGGCACGAGCGGAGCCTGTTGGCGGGGGGCGGGGGGACGCGATTTACCCTGTTTCGCGAGCTCTGTTTGGGAGCTTTGGGGCGGTAATTCGCTGGGTGGCCTTCAATCCCACAGAGTACGCAAGCGACCGGGTCGGATGCGTTAGAGCGATCGCGATCACAGTCCGGAGTGGCGTGATCGCGCAAACATTTCACACAGCGCGGTCTGCGTCTGCAGTTGCGCTGCGCGTGGCCATATAATTGGCATCGGTGGCATTGATCCGGGTTCGACCGCTTGTGCGGAGTCTCGACCCGGACGCCCTTGAGGCTGCACACATCTTTAATGTTAAAGATGGCTTTGCCTTCTTTGGTCAGGTCTAGTACTACGAGCACCATGTCGTAGCACTCTGACTTATTACGGCCATTGTACATTCTATGTACTTCCCGCACGGGGAGGCCTTGGACGATTAGGTCATCCTGAACAGTCTTAGTGGAGAATTCCTTAGGAACTCCCCTTATGACTGCTCGGAGAACGCGTTCCTCGGCCAGCGAGTAAGTATGGTACTCATACTTTTGGGCCGTGAGGAAAGCCGTCAGATTTCGGAAATCTGACGGTGTCGGGACCTGCACTTTGATGCCGCGCTCGGCATCATTGCGGGCGTGCGTATAATTAATACGCTTGGCCTTCATAGCGTTAGCTATATTTGGCCAGGCCCCTTTGTCTTTGATGACAATGGGGGGCGGAGTTTTTTCCGTCCGTCCCGAATTGGGACAAGCGGACTGCGAAGAGGTGGCGGCGGGGGTTGTGTCCATGGCGGCTGGCTCAGGGCTGGCCGCCGAGGTGGACGGAGAGGGGGAAGCGCTAGGCGCTTTGAGGCGTTTTGCCTCGGAATCGGAGGGAGGAGGAGTAGAAGACTCCAAAGCGGATGCTTCCGAAGCCTTTTTAGACTTGGCGGACTTCTTCCGCTTTTTCCCCTTTTTAGTCCCCAGGCCAACCACTTTGAAGCCTTCGTCGTCCTCGGACAACGCCGACTCAGCGGACATTACGGCTTCTGGAGACAGGGGTGCGGTTTCGGAGGTTGCGGGGGGCGGGGTAGCGAGTGACCGAGAAAGGGTCACATCGGCTACCGGAGTGGGGGGCGATTGGGCACAGGGGCCCGAAGAGCGCGGCGAGCAAGACGCGGGTCACGATTGCGGGGTTCGCGGGGTTCGCGGGAGAGAGAGCGCGAACGATTGCGCGAGCGAGAGCGCGGAGTCGAACGCGATGAGACGGACGTGGAGGGCGCGGTTGTGCTGGACGCAGTGCTGGCGATCGCGAACAAGATTTATCACGATTGCCCCTAGCTGGTCCGGGGACAAGCCGATGAGTTGCTCGGCCATCGCGGGAGTGGCCGAGGTGTAGATTTTGAGTGCCTAGTGACTCCCCACCATTGCTGGCGAGGAGCAAGAATACATAAATGTGGCCAGGCGCCCCGCAGTGCTACGGATTGCCTGGTGTATACCTAACACCTACTCCTACGGCCGGGGTTACGTTGTCACCGTTAGGTTTCCCCCCAGCAACGAGACGTGTATGAACGAGAAACGTTAGGTAGACCGCAACTCTGAAAAGAGCTATACGATCTCACCCACCAGCCCTTGAGCACTCGGAACTGGATTTCTACAAACTAAAACGCAATCGATACTTAAAACGCGAGAATGCGCGGAGCGGCGAATCGCTGAAGCGGAAATACTACACTAGCGATTTAACCCAAAGCCGGACTCAGACCGGGCGAACCGGTAACAGTCAAAGAGGAAAGCGAGGGTCACCGCTGTGCGTAGTAGTTCCGCGACTACGAGAACACACACTCACGCACAAAAACACACAGTATCGCTTCGATAAACACTCGGTTATGGGCGCGTTGAAGAACGCACAAACACACTCAGAGCGGGCCGAGAAGCAATTTCCCAGCCAATACACAATGCCGAGCAGCGCTTCAACACTCAGGCCGATTTTCCAGGAATTGCGGGCAATGATCCAAACAACAATTCGAGATCGTCAGCGCTGAGGCAAAACACCACACAGGAATGCGCACCAGCTGAGTCACCACTGCACGGAGCACACCGAGAGCACTTGACGCTCTAAAACACGACCGCACAACACGAGAGTCGAATCGGGAATGGCCAGGAACCAACAAGCATATATATATATAAGGAAACATTCACTGACTTATCTCAAATTATTCCCTATATAGAACGTAATGTGTTTTAACAGAATTTCACATATTAGTAAGAGTTAACAATGTCTTTTATTTATATATCAGATGTCGGAAGTACCACAAGGAGGCGCAACGGTTTTTGTGGAGATAGGTCTAACTGTGTTTCCTCAGAAGAACTCTGCGGTATTTTGGATGAACTTACACCCTTCAGGTGAAGGTGATATGGCAACGAGACATGCAGCCTGTCCTGTGTTGAGAGGATCCAAATGGGGTAACAGTATTTCATTTGAAATTTTCTATACATTAGACAAGGTGCTATAGTTAGACATAACATTAACGGGGTACTTACCGTGATTAGCCCTGAAGATTTGAGCTTACAATATTTCGATACTGTTGCAAGTACCCACGATCATGGTGTTTGCCACAAGGCAAACATCAAAATTACAGTAAAGTTATGCGACACTAGTGAAAGTCATATGCCACAGTCCAGTGATTTTTGTTCCTCTAAAATAAGACCAAGGAGTTAAAAAAATTATTTAACTGCTGCTGATTGACACAGGAATTCCTGTGGCACTATAGGTACCTATATACTTACTTAATTCTTTTTTTTTTTTTTAATACCACTGAGGTGGTAAACAAGCACACGGTCCGCCTGATGGTAAGCGGTCACCGTGGCCTATGGACGCTTGTAACACCAGGAGCATCATTCGCGCGTTGCCGACCCTTCAAAAATTCAATAACATCTTTTTTGAAGAACCCCATACTGTAGTCCTTAGAGAAAACCTTGGCAGGGAGCTCATTCCATAACCCAAGCGTTCGCAGGAGGCAGTTTCTCTGAAACTGCACTGTAGGCGACCATTTCGTTTCTAAAGTGAGAATGAATTCCCTGCTGATGGCGAGCAGTGCAATGGTAGAAAGTAGCCGTGGGCAACACATCCCATTGTAGAAGCGGTACAACACACACACAGGGAGGCAAAGTCTGTCCTCAGACTTAAGGGTTCGATACGGCGAGTGAGACAATTCTCACACCCCGACGTTGAACCGAGTCAAAAGGGCCAAGCTGGTATCCGGGCGCACCCGCCCAGAGATGGTAGCATTTCCCAGCGTGGGGCTGAAATTGCGAATTGTAAAGCAGCAACCTCTGCCCCGACGTAAAGTACTGCATCGCTCTGTTGAGAACACCTAGTTTTTTGGACCCAGCTTTTACCTTATCATGCAAATGATCTCGGAACTGAACATCGCTGGAGATGTCAACACCAAGGATCCCAATGCTCTAGGAGATGGAGATTGAGAGGGGAGTGTTCTGGAATTGTGGGACTACAGTGAATGGGGTTTTCTTAGCGATGAACGCGCACGCTTGTGTCTTTGTAGGATTGAATCGGACTAAGTTTACCCGTCCCCAGTCAGAGACCTTGGACAGTGGGGTCTCGATTTGAGACACAAGTTCTCCGCGGTTTTCCTCCACAACGGAACAAGGGATGTTTGCACGATCCATGTAATAAATTCTTAAAAAAGGATAGGTACAACATCGGACCCTTTTCTCCTAGTTTAGTATAGACGCCTGTAGTAAACTAAAGGGAAAGGGTCCGACGTTGTATAAAGGAGTATTTATTTTGGGTTGGATCAGTCCACAGTTTAATGAAATAATTCATATAGGTAGCTGTATAGAAAAAGGATTTAATTTTAAACCTTAACTTAAATATCCTCCCCTGGGTGAGCCTATGCCTTCTAATAACAAGAATTCGACTATAATTTGTATTGACATTTTAAGTTCTATAAATAATATCTTTTCCCGTAGTGTGCAACAAATTGCTACATCAAAGGGGCCAAGAACTGATCAGACCCTGCAACTTGGAATATCAAAGTGAGGGCATCTTGAGGCAGATTCCCCGACCGATCCCCAAGCGTACTGCTGCTCTTACATAAAATAAAATATCGATAAATTGTAGGTTTTATAAAGAAACCGTGTTGGTGTGGCAGAGTAGATTGGCACCTTAATAATCCACAGAGTGTAAAAGGCGAAAGAGTTGTTTTTAGCACAAACGCCATCATCAACTTGCTGGTATATTCTAAACAATAAATATTTTAATAGATTTTTTCTCGCCTTCGGCTTGGGCTGCAACTCATAGCCTCGTCTGCAATTAGCAGCCTAGCTCTCTTGTATCATAATGTACTATTATACTATGAGTAGGTACTTATTTTTTGTTTATTTATTTGTTATCCTCTCCTACGATAACGCATACAGTGACAATTTAATTCTTGTCATCTTCTGCAGGTTGACTTCGTTGATATGTCTGCGTTGTTATTATATATTTATGTTAGGTACACGTTCATTCATACGTATAAAGATAATATTTTATACTTACATAGCTCTAAAGACAGTTTTATTTTAGACATATTATTATGTTTTTGTTAAATAAATGACGTGATTTTTAGATGTTTTTTTATTTAACCCTAAAATTAGACCTTTACCTTATTCTCGGGATTTCTGGGAAATGGTTGTATGTACTCGTTCCCAGTAAATTTACTTTGGGCAAATACCAAATGGCGACAAATTATGTTTTAATGATAGTTTAAAAAAAATATCATATAATTTAGGGCAGTTTATGTTTTGCCGTTTGGTCTGTCAACTGATGCCTGCATGCATGCATGTAATAAAAGTGAGAAATGTTTTGGATGAGATAGGTAGGTAAGCTGAAGTAAGAAAACAGAAAGAAGACCATCCAGCATTACACACAACATCTGCGTCCGAAAATAATACTAAGTCTTAGTGTTATTTAATCTGAATACAAAACTGACAGCTTTGAACCATGATCGTGTCAGTGTGTCTGTGACATATTTATACAATATTTTTTCTATACTGTTGCTTACAATGTGTTCGTTCTGGGATGCAGAATCATTATTTTCATTACTTTTGCCACCTGTTATCCGTTCGTTTAGCATTGGTATCAAAAATATCAAAATTTTCGTATCATCTGTGACAAACTGTCATGCGTTCGTTTACGATATTTTTGTTATTTTTGTCACTTTTGCCACCGAATAATGAAACTTTAGACCCATGTCTGGAGGTGGGGTTTTTGTGTTAATCTGTCAAACTGCCTATACATATTCATTGTTTATGGTAGTGTGTGTGTGTGTTTTATCGTAGTGTGTGTGTTTTATCGTAGTGTGTGTACGTCAACCGTTCGTTTTGCAAGTTTTGTAACCAAAATTTTTGTTAGTAACGTTTCAAAGCTAAACGAACGGTAGGTGTCGGTGGCAAAACAAGCGTTATCAAAAGTGTGAAAAGTATCATTCGTGGGAACTCTGAATCCCAGAACGAACGCGCCCTTTAATTTTCGTTAAACCTAGGGTGAGTTCCAAATCGCAACGAGGAAGTTAAAAAAGTGGTTTTGGGACGCCCGGGGAGAGTAATTTTCCAACTGTCAAGTTGAATTTTTACACTGCCATAGAAAAGGTTGAAAATCACTCCTGTCAGTGTGAAAATTGACTGTCAAACGCTCGTTCCAGACCGGTTGATTTTTCAACTTTACCCGGCGATAATTACTCGGCGTGATTTGGAACATAGCCCTAATAGGTAACTGTAATGTTACTTTTAAGCTGATGCCTTATCAGTCAATGCATTATTAATTAAAAAAAAAATTAAACAAAAAAAAAGGTAAACAAAAACAACAGGGTCCCTCTCTGTTTTCCGATTTGAATTATTAAAAATAGTTAACTAAAGGGGTTTGCGCCAGCATAAGGAATTGTAAAATATAACTCGAGGGAACAGAATATACTGATTTGTAGCTATCACATTAAACTTGTCTGTCTGTCAAGACCCAGCTTTTACTCAGAAACATGTGGAGGTATCAAATTAAAATTAATATCAAATACTAAAGTCTGCGGTCCCTTGAAGCTGTAAAAATATCAAGCTTCTCAAGTCAGTGCAATAAAAAATATAGTTATATATAGTTTTTTGCCTTTATCTCCTAAACCAAGCAGTTTTTATGTAACAATTGTTATTACAAAATTGTAGAATATTAAATTTGCTTTCAGTTTCAACATATTTTGACCCAATAGTAACCTAACCTAACCAAGATACCGCAGGTCAAAGTAAGACAAAAAAAACCCTTTTAATTTTACCACTTCCAGATGAATCATGTTAGTTAGTCACCAATATAAACAACAAAGAGTCTCCCCCCCCTTTTCTACCCGCTTAAGTAAAGGTGCCTTATTTAAAATAGGATAAATTGAACAACTATTGAAAGGAAACTAAGAGCTCAAACTGGGTTCCACTGAAAATCAGCACCGTGCAAATAACATGCAATTTGTTGATTTAGAATGCTTCAAAATAAATATTTGTTCTTTCTATCGCTATCTTCACTTAGACTTAACAAGACATGGGTTTTGTCCACTGACCAAGAGCTTAATGTTATAATTTTCAGTTCAATTCCCAAGTTAGGTGCCTTGTCATCATTGAAAGATTTTATATTTTTTCATTCACACCTGATTTTGAATTAGTAAGTTGAAGGATAAAAATCGATGCTAAAATGCTAAATGCTAAAAGCTTACAAAATTTATTTAGGTATAAGTATGTACAAAAAGTGCAAATTGCATATGATCCAAATCAGGCGTCCAAACGCTTTAGTCACTTTGGTATTTATACCCTGTTTTTACTTACTCTTACTTTTTTACAGTATTAAAAATCAATTTAAAACTTTGAAATAATTATTGTATATTCTACAAATTAAAAAGAATAAAGTCGCATTTTAAAACTAATTTAAGTTGTCTAAAAATGTTTGGCTTCTTGAAGATCTTCCTATATATTTACTATTAAAAAGTTGTTTGTTATAATTTTTTAAATTCAACAAAAAATGCAAAAATTTTAATTTTTTGTTAATTTCAAAAGTTTTAATAAACAGTATTTTATGACTTATATTGCAGTTTTTATAAGTATATAAATAAGAAGGGCTCCAAAAAGCAAAACATTTTTGGAGCCATTATTTAATAATTAGGTATGCTGTTTTCAATGAAAGCAGGATTTCAAAAAAAATAAAAATGATTATCAAATGCCTATTTTTTTTAATGAAATAAACTTAAAAGTAATTGCAGAATGCAACTTTGTTATTTCTAATGTGCAGAATATACAGTAATTTATTTAATTATTATTAATTGGTTAAATTGATATTCAATACTATAAAAAATATACTTTGTGCTTTGTACTCTATTTAGACGCGGCGCGCCCATGACGAAATTTAATTCAAACTTTGATGTGTTGTATCTCAGTTAGTTTTGAAGCAAAACATGTTTCACTAGTAAAAATTGAAGAAAATTTAAAATTCTACACCTTTCTGACAGACAAAGGACACATAAAACATTTATTTTTGAAGAGTTTTGCCCCCCCTCAAGTTAGCACAGGGTCTTTGAGGTCGAAAACTTAGATTCTACACCCCAGAGTATCCCATAATGACAACAAAATTATATTAACTTCGGAATATTTTCCAGATAGAAAGTGGATATCGACTGGATTAATTGGTTAATTGGGTTAGTATTATATATTATGTTATATTGTTTTTTTTTTTTAAACTTCAGAAATCTAATAACTTCTTTCTTGAAGAACTCCATGCTGTAGTCCTTGCAGAAAACCTTGGCAGGGAGCTCATTCCACAACTTAAGCGTTCATGGGAGGAAGTTTCTCTGAAACCGGACTGTACGCGACCACTTAGGTTCTAAAGTGTGGGAATGAATTCCCTGCCGATGGCGAGCAGTGCGATGGTTGAAAGTAGCCATGGGCATCATTTCGAACAATTCCTCAGAACACAACCCATTGTACAAGCGTTAGAACACACACAGTGAGGCAAAGTCTCTCCTCAGACTTAAGGGCTCGATACCGCAAGTGAGTTTGGAATCGTCGACAATTCTCACAGCCCGTCGTTGAACCGAGTCAAAAGGGCCAAGCTGGTATCCGGGTCCACCTGCCCAGAGATGGCAGCAGTACTCCATATGGGGCCTAACTTGCGACTTGTAAAGTAACAACCGTTGCCCCGACGTGAAGTACTGCTTCGCTCTGTTGAGTACACCAAGTTTTTTGGACGCAAGCTTCACCTTATCTTGTAAATGATCTCGGAACTGAACATCGCTGGAGATGTCGACACCAAGGATCCCAATGCTCTTGGAGATGGAGAGGGGAGTGTTCTGGAATTGTGGGACTACAGTGAATGGAGTTTTCTTAGCGGTGAACGCGCACACTTGTGTCTTTGTAGGGTTGAATCGGACCAAGTTTACCCGTCCCCAGTCAGAGACCTGGGACAGTGTAGTCTCGATTTGAGACACAAGTTCTTCGCGGTTTTCCTCCACAACGGAACAAGGGATGTTTGCACGACCCGTGTCAAAAGCGTCTCCAGTACTGTCATCTGCATAGCAATGTATGTTGTTGATGTCCAACATATCATTGATATGCAGTACAAACAGCGTAGGAGACAGCACAGAGCCTTGCGGGACACCAGCATTAATGTCCATGCTATCAGAGCAACTACCGTCAACTACGGTTCGTATGCGTCTGCCGGACAAAAGCTAGCCACCCATTTGCAAAAACCCTCGGGCACTCTGTAACTTAGTCATATCAATAATCCACTAATAAAATGCACTAAGTATTATTATGAACTGACTAATTTTATGTCTGTATGAATATGTATGTAAATTTTTAAATATATATATATATGTATTAGTTTATATATATTCTTAAATAATTATTTATTTATGTATAGTATTATGTAATTGTATCTAATATTATCTTAAATATATATTTTGCATTTAATATTATCTTTTTATATAAATTTTGTTAAAGATACGATTGATTATAATTATTATCTACCTTATTTTTAATGCACACATTACCTTTTATTATGATTTTATTTTAAATCCTTCACCCAAAGGTTATCTGGAAGAGATCGCTTCATAGCGATAAGATCGCCATTTGTATTTTATTTCTATGTTCCTATTGTTTTTGTTATATTATGTGCAATAAAGTATATTATTATTATTATTAATTACTTCTTATTATGAAAAAGTGTCAATTTGTACCATTTTTTTATCATGTTAACTGATTGCAACTAATAATACTTCACTGTTTTAGCTTGCTTGTGCTCTTATTGTATCAAAGTAAATAAATATTCAGTGGTTGAAATAAGGATAGCACTCCAATGTGCAATGCCAAACGAATCACCTTTACAAGTAATTCTGATGGTGAGTGTTCGCCAACATCACTTTTATGTATGAGGCAAAACGGTGTAACAACAAAAAAAAGTTTTACAATTATAAATAATGTAATTTGATAAATAAAAATAGATATGAATGCTAATTTTATTAAAAATAATATTTCAAAAACAGAGTTTTGTCACATTACTATTAAATTTTTTACATGTATGGGATAACAGTGTGTATGTAATGTTTTTTAATAAATTAACATCCATAGTAAGTTGATTGAACATATGTTTTCCGCATTTAGCATATTAATTAGGCCATTATTGGGTGTATTTATCGGTTAACCAAATTGCCTGTTGTTGGTTACTCGTATTTCAATTCTGTCCTGAAATTCAGAAGGTATCTAAAGCTTCTCAATGCCTGTTTTTTTTTCTTTATTTTAATACAGTTAATATAACAAAAGTTATTGGTTTGTTTCAGTTAGAATTAATAGCTAAGCAAGTGAAAAACCACTGAAATCTAAAGATTAATAACAACAATGCATATTTTTTGTTACAGATGTCCAGATGTAACCAGTTGTATGGTGGCCATCATATTGGGTGGGCTTAATCGCCAGCTAGTAACTATCTATTTACCTACCAAGTATGTACCTATTTACCTATGCTACCTACTAACCTATTTTTAGTAAAAAGTGTAGTATGGAACGGAACTGTTTTCAAGATTCTTTTTTTTTTACTCGAGGCCAAATCTTGGAATCGGTCATCAATCGTAAACCATAAGCAGATGGGTTGTATCCTATGTATAATATTCGCACTTATAATATTCAAAATCTTTAGTATATATATATAAATGTGAAAACGAGTTTACACGAATAAGGAGGACACATACATGCCGTATAAAAGATATAACTGAATTATAAACATAAAAGTTACATTTGACTTAAAATTGAGATAAAATTATTTTAATACTATTTATTTTAAAATTAATATCATTAATATTAGGTATGTGTATTGTTATTAATATCGTGCGAAGTCGGCCGCTGGTGAAATACAATTGAGGAAATAAGCAGATCCATTTAATGAATTTTGTTTTCACATTTAATGTTTATAACACGGAAATATACGATTTCGCTAAACACCATAAAAAAGATTTTGTTTTCACTTACTAAGCTATTAATTCATAAGCCACTGGTCACTTTTTCCTTTATTGTCAAAAAATTTGGGCACCAATAACAGCATGTGTGTATACATACCTATGTATGTAGTTATGAATTTAATAAGTTTTATTATAATTAGCCAGTAATTAATACGACAGAATTAAATTATACGCAGAAATCATGTCTCCAATGACATTGAAATCTCTCAATTAATGAAAATGTCAAAGTGGTACAAATCGTTTATCGTTAAGAAACATCTTTATATGATTTAATCTGAATTATTTTACTTTTTCATAATTTAAACAAGCTTGTTTTTATTCTTTATTCTGTTTGAATTTATGATAATAGTTACGTAATTATGTAAAATTCAAACAAATTATAGAAAGTTTGTCATATGACATCAGTATATGTATAATCACAATTAGTCCAGGCATAAGGCCTTGAAAACTCTTGACAGTTGAGTGGCTCGACAACGTCCACCAACCCGCATTAGGCCAGTGTGGTGCACTATGGCCTAAGTCTCCTTCTTCGAGGACAGGCCTGTGGCCCTGCAGGGGACCGTACAACGGCTGAGGCATTTATTTTTAAATTAATATCATAAACGTAGGGCCTCGGCCTCCGATTGCACCCGTGCGAACGAGGAAGACCAGCCACTTAGGTAAATAACGATTAATTGAAGGTGATTGTGGTAGCCATGTCGAACTACCAAAGAATTAGCTGCATGTTATGTAACGTTAGAATACTCACAATATGGACTCATTTGTAGCAAATCAGTATAATTCAAAAAAAAAACTTGCTTAATGATGAAGATATGAATAAAGCCAAAGAATGAAGGAAGCAGTAAAAAATGTCTTCACACAGTTGTATTGGCAAGGTTGAGATGATCATCCTATTAGCTGGCATAAATGTATATAGACAACGAAGGTTTGATTATTACGTATAAATATATTACATCCTACAAAAAAGGATTTTAATTTTTAATTACAAAACGTTAATTTCATACTTTAACCTCTAATATTTTCAATCATAAAATATGATGCTCAGTAATATTAAGTAAGTACGTTAACTATTGCGCCGCACAGTTAAAGGGCTATGTATACGTCAGTTACCTATCTCATGTGTAAAGAAAACTAAAACCAATGTAAGTTTGTTCGCATAATTATAGTTTATCCTTGCACATTACTTATGCAAATTCTCTCCCTCCAACCTGTAGGTTGTGGAATGTAGAATGAACTCATGTCGAGGTTTTCACTAAGGACAATACATTTGAGAATTGAGAAAATTTATAAATCAACTTGTTGAAGACATAATTTTGGTAAAGGTTCATGGGCGGCGGCCACGGACTGAAAGACGCTGCGTGGGGCGGTCTCTTACCAGCTAGACAGAGGACCTGGTTAGAGTCGTAGAAAGACCAGCCGTTGTGGAGACGAGAAGGCGTACGTTTAACAGTGGAGATTTACAGGCTGTGACTGAGGTAATGATGATGAGTTGTGTATTACTTGATTACCATAGGATCTGTCGCGCGTTCGATATCTTACGGGGCAACTACCTACTGTATATAATAAAAATAAGTCTGTTTTTATGTAAAAAAAATCGCTGCTTTGTTTCCGTTAACGGCAACACTGGGGAAAACTAAAATGCTATGGTCTGGAAATAAAATATTTTATAGTTATTCATCATCAGTTTCACTTAAATATTAAGACTAAGTTAGTAACGTTCCTAAAACAACACAGGTCTAGGTATGCTACCATTGCTTTTATGCGTAGATATATTTATATTTATTTACAATTTGAGATTTCTCAAAGAATTGTTCAAGAAGTAGGACGCTGACAATTTATGTTTGTCTATACATTTATCGATACCTGCTTTCGAGTCTTTCTAAAGCCGCCTCCGCACTAAGCAGCTGGCCCTATGTGGTATGTGCACATCGCCATGTTGCATAATATGACTGTCAGTTGCTCTTGACACGCATCCGAACTATCTAAACAGTTTCCTCAATCACTGTATATCCGGAATAATGTGCAGTGCGCAAGTATTTCATTTTTTGTGGTAGGTAAGTGGCTATTTACGGGCTATTTGCCAGGCAAAGGGGAATCGATTAAGCTGTCGATAAAGCAAATCGGTCTTTTAGTTTTCAAGTTATGCGACCTCAAAAACTCTCACACACACACACACACACAAATGCCGCTCTGAAAATAGTCGTAAATAATTGGTCTCAAAACGTAGAAGAAAAAAACACACTTCCGATTTTCTGGACCCAGTAAATTCTCATCTCTCAAATACCCCTAGGTGCCCTAAGAGCTCATGGTGCTATCTAGAATCTAACGATAAAGCCGAAAGGTAGGCACAGGAGCTACTTGACAGACCAAGATCGTCGTGGGCTCTATGGTATAGTGCCATATTGTTTTTTATAAAAGCATTTTTGCGTTTAAGTTTTTATTTACTTTTTAGTGGGGTTTTTGAATACGGTGTAAATTCCTTTATTATAATTTTTTGTTGGGGAATTATAAGTCAAACCATAGCTTTTTAATTTTGCCACGGAAACCAACCTCTGAATTTATAACTAAGCCACGGAAAAATGAGAATCTAATAAACTAATTTTCCTTTGCTTTTAAATGCCACCTGAATATTCTGAATATTCCATAGAAACCATAAAAAAAAATGAACAACTATTATTTTACTTGTCCCACTAATTTATACATTACCATCTAAGTTACTTACTCCGCCACGGATTTTACAACTAACCAACATATGTTCGTCAAAAAAAATATAGTTCAACCTATAGTTCTATATAATATATATATATAGAGTAAACTGACTGACTGACTTACTCACTAACTGACTGACTGACGACTGTCCGACTGACTGACTGATATATCAACGCACAGCCCAAGGAAAAAAAAGGGTTAATTAGGTGTGCGAATTTTGTATGAAAGTCGGTCACTTTTAAAATTATTTGGTTTTTGGCCTTAAAGTTGAAAATTAAGATTTATGTGTCACCGTTTTTGGAAAATCATCACCTTAAGGGCAAAATAGGGGATGAGATTTTTGACATTTTTGTATAGAGGTTTCTGTTATGACGAAGGTAAGCACTAAGAACGGATTTTGCGACGCCGCCATTACTGGCAAAGGTTCAACCAATAGGATTGAAGAGGAAACCTAAAAGGCCAACTTAAGCGCGAGCTGCATAAATAATTCTATAATATTTTATCTTTCTTTTCATAATAGTATACTATATACAAAGTGATTTTCTTTAAATAAAGTGTTTACTTTGTCTCCCCTCTGTGGTTCCTAACATTTAGTTGCCATAATTTATTATACGATGATAATTTTAGGTAGGTACATTTTTATGCTTAAACAATATATGAATAGTTAAGAACTATTCATTGTTCAATAAATTTTAAATATATTGAGTTATAAAACTTGTCGATACAATTACTTTATTGTTGTCATATATAAATATCTTAGAAGTTAACTGCTTGAATATATGTTACAAATGTAGATGCTTAAAAAATGATAACCATGCTAAGTTGTATTTACAGTAGCTTACATCGAAGATATATAGTGGCTAAGATAGTATTTTTAAGAAGCGCATTGATGGTGGCTGACTTAGTGATTCAGAGGACAATGTAGATCTTTAGAGGAGAATAATGCTATTAAATAGAAGTCAGTTTATTTGGCACCCATTTAAAATTAAAACAACAAAGTAAAATTCCCGCTTGTTTTGCGATAGTCGTACTTACTAAGTCGACTACGTGTCGGTACTCACATAATATTATTTTCTATTACAACAAATAGTAAAAAGGGGAAATGAAACAAATCTAATCTACTTTTACCTAACTTATACGAATTTCACAACTTATTATAATTGAATTTTCGTAATTCTAAAGCTAGTCCCTATCAGGAAAAGTGTTTTATTATGCTAATTTATAGCTTAATATTACCGTACATGACATTGTGAAACATTAAACAGTAAGTGCATCTATAGATGCAGTTTGTGCTGCGGTCTCGTAGCGGTGATAACACTGCTATAGGTACGCGCTCTAATCTATAGAACGAGAGTTTATTAATATGTGTCTGTCTACGCAAAGTTATATAATAAGTATAAATATTGTGTTGCCCCAAAATGTAAGTCAACAACTTTATATACACCGGAAAAAACATTTATAATGGTGCCTAAAGACGTGAATGTCAGAAAAAATAGGTCAGAGTCAGAAGGGATGAGCTCTCTACAAAAACAAGAGCGTATTGCTGTGAAGACAAATGGACGTAAGTGTTTATTTAGATACTACCAAATAGGTAATACTTAGATTTTCTACGCTATAGTACCTTCTTTTGTATCGGGTTAGTCTTCAAAAGATAGATACCTCGTGTCCTAGGGTAGGAAATCGGATTATATAATACAAAAGTGTACCTACTGATGATTGAAATGTGATTGATTACACCTATATTGGTAAGACCGTTATGTTACCTACTTGCTTTGGCCTTCGTTGAAATACCTACAGTAGGTAGCGTGCGCGACAAAAGAAAGCAAACACGAAAATACACATTCACACAAAATGTTTATTTTTCGTTTCATCATTAAAATTAAAATCTGATTAGATAATGACATGGAATGGAATATACACCTCCAAACATCACAAAGCACTCCCTCGAACTCTCTCTTGAGGCTGGATGTATAATACGCATGTATTACCAAAAAAATGTATATAGGTAAGTATTTGTATCCGTTGTCTGGTTTTCATAATGCAAGCTTTGTTTAGTTTGGGACCAGATGGCGCTCTGTGATATGTCTAAAATTATTATTATTATATTTTATTATAGCCGCGTGGTTATCTTAGGCGCTGTGATGTCAGCCGAGGGACGGTCATCCGTTTCGCCCGTTTTGCGGGTCAGACATTTTACCAAAAACTTTGATTGTGTTTATCTCGGTCAGTTTTTGGTGTTTTTTGATTTAAGTTTTATTTATATAAGAATATTGTCAACGCAAATCGCTTAAATAATTGATACTTCTAAACTTAGTGGAATAGTCTATTCAGACCGCTTTTTATTCAAAAAGTCAGGTTTACTTAACTATCCGCGACAAATAATTGTATTTTGATAAATGTTTCCAATATCAGCATAATTACTTACCTATTAAAACCTTGAATGTAATGGTACCTAATCTTTATCTATTTAATGTTTTTTTATTTGCTCTTTAACTCGAAACTTACTAAAGTATTTGAATAAGCGGTCTCATTAAATTAATGGCATTGTGTTTGTCGATTTCTTCACTGCTGTAATAAATAGCATCACTTTATTAAATGTATTTAAGTATGTAATATAACAGTTACATCCGCGGGAGGACCACAATAATGCTAACAATAGAAAATAAGCAACTAAATAGAAAAGTTCTCTAAAGGCAGCTGTTTAAAACGGCATACATGACCGTTATGAGATTCTATTGTGTATTCAAGTGTTTTTCCCGTTTGCGTAAGTTATTATTTTGATATTTTTTTCAAATTTTTTGAATAAAGCTTTGTAAAAATATAAACTAGCTGGTTCCCCGCGTTGTTACTCGCACACTTTTGCTTTATACTTCTCCTATTTTACCTTCTTAGGGAATTATTTTCTAAAAATGCTGAAATATATCATTATTATTTTCAACTAAGTGTATAAATACCAATTTACAGTTTTATCTAAAAAAATAACCGGATCCCCATACATCAGGACATTATTTTCCAAAAAACGGTGAAACACATAATTAAAAGTTTTCAACTAAAAGGACAAATAACTTTTTATGGATTTAACCTAAAAAATGACGGATTTTAATAGTAACTACTTACTAAATTATTGTTTGGTGCAGCCCTTCGTCATAATCGTCTTTCAAAATTACGCGTTTCCAGCTTCAGTAGTTTCGGCGTTGATAAGTCAGTGAGACCATGTTATATGGTACATAATGTTCATGTAACCAAAAACGCAAAGCTCACAATACTTTTTAATTATTAGGGTTCCGTCTACGCTATTTTTATGAAATAATAAACTTAAACTATGTTTATTTTTCTCTTTTCGAAAATTATTTCTTTATAAATTTGTTTTGCTATCCTTTCATATCAACTTACACTTAAAGACTGTGTCAGAATTTTTCTCCGTCTCAAAACTCACAGTATTTTCAAAACTAAGAACAGTTTCTCCAGCAAGTATTTCAACATTAGATCTCTTTATTTAATTTTGAGCTTTGTTGAAGCCTTTTGTATTAGGGACCGGCGTGTCGGTGTTCGTGGCGGAGAAACGGATGACGGTTATGTATTAATTTACAATTTTATTATAGGAATTTAGAATGTCTATCCAAAAGTTAAATGTCCTATACCTTAAAAACTAAAACGCTACAGTACAAAAATAGTTATTGTTAATCTACCTTAGGAGATAGATATATCATATCACGGACTTTTATAAAGAGGAGCAATCCAACATTTTATTATATATATTTTTGAGTAACTTTAACTATTTAGGCAACACATGCCACGAAAGTTTTCAGATGGTCATTTTCTCCTGTTTTAAACAACTTTTTCTTTATTTTATCGTTTTTAGTAAGCTTAGCTTGATGTTAACTATACCTTTGTTTCTTTCAGATACATACACTAACTTTTTTTAAAACAACTGCCGCACCAACCTATTGTAAAAGGGTTTTACTAATTCAGAAACCTTTCCCGGCGTGTGCATAACAACTTATCAAAATTTCATTACAATCGGTTTACCCTTATTCCGCCAGTCCGACTCGCACTTGACCCTGTCTGACTCGCACCTGACCCATTTTTTATTTTTTTAGAATCATTCCCCGGCGTGTGCATAAGAACTAACCAAAATTTAATTATAATTGGTGTACCCTTATTGCGCCAGTCCGACTCGCACTTGACCCTGTCTGACTCGCACCTGAACCCTTTTTTTTCTTTTTCAGAAACATTCCTCGGCGTGTGCATAAGAACTTACCAAAATGTCATTACAATCGGTTGACCCTTATTGCGCGAGTACGACTCGCACTTGACCCTTTCGAAAGATCCGTCCTTATCGGATGCCTACGTCATATAAAGAACACACCCTCCAAATTTTAGGTCTCTACGAAGCGTTTGAGGCTGGGCGTTGATCCGACAGTCAGTCATTCAGGACAAAGCATTTTTTATTATTTATAATAATTTATTAGTATAGATGTCTTATAATGTTAAAAGAAAAATATTGAGGGATTGAAAAATTTAAGAGCAGCTATAGTACTTAGGTTACTTAAGTTCAGCCTCATTACATAACACACACAACCCTAACCTAACCTAACTCTAACCGGCTAAACTACGATGTTACTGTACCACGGACATTACCCGTTACATATATTTATAAGTCTACCCAGAGGAACACAGTTGAGTTCTCTGTGTCGCGGCTTTCGGCCGATAGTAGCTTTTGTCCATTGACCCGAGTTGGCCGCTGCGCTCGCACACACCGGCTGTCTGAAAACTAACGGACGCTTATATCTAGTGTTACGATAACACCAGTACTTTATTAGTGCAAGTTTAAAACTAGTTGTGATATTTTATAAAATATAAATTGTGGGTCGAATGTGTGCGGTGGAAATTGCTTCCAGTTTTATCTAGGTAGTGGGTCACAGTTTTATTATTATGGTTTAGTTTTTTGATGTCACGTAAATATTATGTGAGTTCACTGATTTATTATTAACTAGTTTTGGACTGCGGTTCCGCCGGCGCTGAATTCGGTTATCCTTATTGTATTTCTAAAGCAACTCCTTGACAAAACATCGGTTTCTAGGCTGTGCATCAAGATGAAACATGCACCTGATTTTAAATTAGACCTCCAGCGATAGAACTGTGAAAACAGCATTAAGTTTCGTGTAGTAGTTTTTGTGTAATGCGCGTACAGACGTACAGACAGACAGACAAAAAAACTAAATTCTTACTCTAATACAGGCCCTTTTTCTTAATAATCTTCAATGTACAGTTATCGGCCAGTTATAATTTTATTATAGGTATGTAACGATGCATGTAGTACCTAAATAACGCAGTTGTGAAAGTTAAAGCTCTTCTTTGGAATCATATATAGGGTGGAAACGCTAAGTGATCTCACTCAATTACTTCTAAACCATACACGATATTGAAATACTGATAATTGATCCTGAAAGTGCTTTACGGGTTCTGTCCAATGGTATCAATAATGGTTAATAAAATAAACTGGATCTATCCGGAAATTTAATGTTTTCAGCTTACATGCATTTAAAATGGCGAGATCGCACTCACCGCATGCATGCATACCTTACCCCTTTTTCCTTTGGGGTTACATAGAAGACATGTCTACAGGGCACGAGTCAATGACTTAGATGAACTACAAATGCAGTTTATTTAATAATAAAGCATTATTGATACCACTGGATAGAGCTCGTGAAGCACTTTCAGGATCAATAATATAATCACTATTTTCATATCGTGTAAGGCTAAGAAATAATCGAGTGTCATCACTTATCGTTTCCAGCCTGTACATAAAATTGCAAAAAATACAAATATGATTTTTATTGCAATTTATGTATCTATAGTGCTAGGTGATAATATTTAATATCTTACTATAATATTAATCAGAAATTTAATTTTTCGCAGATTAAGCTTGTGCTATTCCATTCACGACTTATTATTTTATTTATCTTAAGGGACACTTAACTTTTCAGAAGAAAACATACCCTTAATCTATTTGCAGTATTTTGTTCCCAAACAATGAAAGAATATTCTTTAAACCGGTCCAGTAGTTCTGGATTACAAACGTATAAAATTAAAACTCACACTCTGTTTAATATTAGTATAGATTACTTCTAACTTCGGAAACTTCCTATTTTAAGTTTACCATAAACAAACGTGCACAGAATTTTTATATTTCTCCTAGCAGAAGAGTTCTTTTCTTTATTTTAATAACTAGCTGCGCCCTGAGGTTTCGCGCCTCTGACATAAAATATTGTATATCGTAATATACCCCAAGTATTGAATATTGACGTATTCAGGTTTCCTCACGATGTTTTCCTTCACCGAAAAGCCAAAGCAAAGTGGTGTGAATAAATAAATCAGTGTACTTGAGAAATTAAGAAAAGACTTATTGGTACACGCCGACTCCGGGGTTCGAACCTCCGCCACTTGGGACTTGAAGTGAAATTTAAACCCCTCGGCATCCACCGACGTCAAGAAAAAAAAACGTATAGATAGATAGACGTATGTGAAGTCCACAATCCGCACTGGGTCCGCGTGTGGACTATGAACCAAATCACGAGTATGAAGGCTGGCAGGGATGATTGAATATTATTCTGTCCCTGGTGTTTAATTATACAACTTATTACTATAATCATTCACATCATTCACTGTTTAATGTATTATGCAGTATTATTCATTATTTATGTATTTATGTGTCTACATATATCTGTCTGTATTTATGTGTGTATTTATATTATACATATTATATGTACGTTTATGTAAATGTATAACCACTTACTATGTTAGGTATATAGATAAGTTTTACTAAAATTTTGTTATAACAACAATTTTATCCCATTCAAGCTTTCTGCATGACCCAACAGTCGGCTGGTAGATAATGCCTGTGGCATTAAGAGCATTGATTGTTATTTGATTGTAATAAATGGTTTGTAAAAAAGCTGGTGGATTTTCGACTTATGGGAATCAGAAACAGTAACGATGGGCTCACCACCTGTAAGCTGCCAAGTGGGTTGATTGAATGTATTGATGTATGTATGTATAAAGTCACGGTTTTAATCCCCTAGAAAAAGGTAACTTACTACTACTGAAGTGTAAAGTGTCTGGCCGAATAGCCACCACAGGCCACTCTACACTTCAGTCGTAGTAGGTTACCTTTTACTAGGGGATTAAAACCGTGACTTTATACATACATACACACACATAAATATCCTAAAGCAATCAGAAAATATATGTTGTTTTTAATCAATCTATTCAGCTACTCTTAAGTTAAAAAAGAAACAAACAAACAAATTTTAAACATTTCCTTTTTATAATATTAAAGTTATCAGGCAAATAAACTTTAATAAAATAGTATAAGTAAATAGGTACAGTTTGGTCACGTACGCCTTTCTTTAACCGGAATATTACACAACGCAATTTACGGACATTGAAGAGATGACCATACGTATGTGTTATTAAAAATAGTTTACACATTAAAAGTAGGTAGCGCTGATAGTATATCGTCAGCCGTTGTCGTCGATGTGGATGTGCGGGACGGGCACGCTTGTGTGTGCGAAACGTACACGTGCGCAAGTCATTCCCCTATAACAGATCGTTAAGAGCAATCTGGAATAATCTAGAGTAATATGTATGACTAGGTCCGACATTCTTAAATGATTAAGCAATGTTGTTCTTTTAAGGGTTCCGTTCCGAAACGATTTAATTTGTCTATTTTTGTCCGTTTTGTCAAAAGACAAACATTTATGCGATGAACATTTGTATTTGTTTTAAGACTGCGTGTTTTTTACTTATAATATGTATGTATTTACAAAAACAACAGTATATATACATAAGTATTTGTATCCGTTGGCTGTTATCCATAGTATAAAAGCTTTGCTTATTTAAGGAACAAATGGCGCTATGAGTAATGTCCAAAAATATGTGTGTACGTGTGTTCGTTGTTATGTTCTTTCTTTTTTGTTTTTATACTATCTGATGATGATACGACACCGCTGCGAAGTGAAAGAAGAAGTAGTGAAGTCATAAAGATTGTGAAAGGTATGTTAGGTGTTATGGCATTTCGAGAGAATGCATCAAAGAAGATACGCGAATCGAGAATGGAAGGGTTTTTCTCGATCAAATTTATTAAGTCCTTTCTCGGTACTTACTCTAAGCCGTCGAACTTGTTTGAAAGCATTGATGCGGCAAGTAGATAAAGCAAAAGAAGTGTGCCAAGATTATGCACTTTTGGGAAACAGGCGTAATGATAGATATGACATAAATTTTAAATAGAATTTTTATATAACTAACTTCGGAAATAAAAATAAATAACAGATAATAAAGCGGACAATCTTTTGATTGAAAGTTCTAAAAATCAATCCAATTTAATAGGCAATAATGTTCTCGAGTCAGTCTAACAGTTAAGGAGGCGTCAACGACCGCAAAACACATGTTGTTGATTGAATGTGATGAGTGAACAGTGTAAAGGAAGTCATAATGGTTATTCCAAACGTTAAATTTATTTAGCTTAAAGGACTTATTTCTAATGTGCATCACCTACCTACTCTTATACGGTTTTCTCTACTTAAAGTTTGCCTGTAAGATATTGCCGAGATGCCTTTAGCGATTAGGCCGCTACTTGTACAATCTCAAAATTGCTATTTGGATTTTTATGTGCAATAAGGTTTGTTCATTCAACTGTGAAGCCTTACGATTTTATTCAAAATGCTATTACGTTTGTCTCCTCTTAACCTAGTGTGATTTTTACAATTTTTACAAAGGGTGACTACGGGACCCCACGGAAAGACTGACGACGATAGTTAAAACGGTGATACATACAAGCTTTCAAACTTGCAATTGGTGAGCAGAATCTTATGTCAAATAACAAATAAATTAAAACTGGCTAAGTGTGATTGTTTGTGCTAACTAAAATACCAAAATTGAAAATAAATTACAATCAATTAACACCATCTAGCGAAAATACTCCTCATCCTAACTAATATATATTTGTAAATGTCTGTTCGTTTGTTATTGCTTAAAAAGTTGCTACGGGGCAAACAATTGAGCTGTAATTTTGCACTGAGATAGTTGAATAGAGTAAATTTTGAACCGAATTCCACGTAGGCGATCTATAGAATGAAAACTAAAGAAAACTTTGTTATAATAATCAAAGAGTTGCCGTGGAAATCCCACGCTGATAACCGAATTTGGCGTAGGCGGAGACGCGGGAAAAGCTAGTTTACATATAATTAACTAAAATGCTGCTAAATAATTATCGATTAGTGCCATATTATAGAAATCATTTACATCTCTTATCGCTATTGTTTCTTAAGATGTAATTTTTTTAATTTGTTTTTAAATTGATAAACACTTCAACTACTTACTAAACATATTATTTATTTAATCATCTTATATAAAAAAATATAAAAACCACATTTTTAAACCTAATTCTAAGGATTCCAAGATCAATTACAAAGTAAATGTGGTAAATAAGCTCTTCCATAAAAAAAATGCCATACTGGCTCAGAAACAAAATTTATTCAATAACATAATATACTTATCAACAAATTTAGGTCAGCAACAACTTCTGCACAAGGGACTTGTCTTTGTGTTCAGCAGAAGTTTGAACTCAGCAGCTTCAAAAATTCAATAGAAATTAGTTGTTTAATCGAAATCAAAGAATATTTTCAAAAAAATACATGCGAATAGGTATTGGATTCCCCATATCTCATCTCAATGAGAAGTCAAAAATATACAGACTAAAGAACACCCTACTTTTTTTGAATTAGTGAAAAATGCACAATACCTTGTACTCGACTGTGTCGAATCCAAAAGAAGGCTACCTAGTGATTGTTTTGTTCGCGTAACTATATGGTGACATACCTAATCTTAAATAAGCCTATCTTAATTAGATATTTGGGAGCGAATATTTTATTATGTTTGAGATCTAAATGGCAATCTTTTGTTTCATAGGTTATCACAAAAATTAACATATTTTATTTATATGGCAAATGTGAACTTCTAAAATCGGTATTACTTAGCTTAATTATTCTGTGATCTGTGGCTTGGGTAAAGCCGGGTTCCTGCTAGAGTTTTGCCGAAACATTACACAAAACATTGTTTCCCTACACATTTTTGATGTCTAAACTTAGTTTTTGTTGATGGAAACAATCCGTTTACTTTCCGCGCTTGACGGACAATATCTAAACATTTACTGCCACGAGGGCAAAGGGGCAGGGCTCTATCATTAGTTTAGTTCGTATATATAATCTTTGCTAATCAAATGTACATACTCTGTGGCGGTAATCTACTACTGAAAATCATTTTGACAGTAAATGTTTTTCAAAAATATCAAACAACAATACCGTGCAATAAACAAAACATGTTTTTCCATTGAGTCATTATGATACGTTAGTACATATTTGTGAACTCGACGGCCTCCAATAAAAAAAAATGTATAGTAAACTGTTTATGTGTTTAACTGTATTTGAATGGAGTTTTCGTAAGTACAATGTTTACGCAACGTCGTAACTGCAGTGCCATCCAAGTAAAATAAAATTAAACATTTATGTAATCATTTCAAGGGAACTAAGAGTTACTCGTTCAGTTAATTATGAACATTTGTATTTGTTGTGTATTTTCCTATTCGCAACATGTCGATTGGCAAACAAATGTACCTTTGTGATATTTAAATGTCGTAGGTTTCTGTCTGTTTGAGCAATATGTAAGAACTAGCTATTCCCAGCGGCTTTACCCGCGTTAATTTACAGCGCCACGAAGTTATACAGCCTTAAACCTTCCTCAAGGATTATCAAATGCAAAAATAATTATTAAACTTTTTTTTTTTTTTTTTTATATCACTAAGGTGGCAAACAAGCTTACGGTCCGCCTGATGGTAAGCGGTCACCGTAGCCTATGGACGCTTGCAACACCAGGGGTATCACTTGCGCGTTGCCGACCCTTCAGAAGAAATCTAATAACTTCTTTCTTAAAGAACTCCATACTGTAGTCCTTGCAGAAAACCTTGGCAGGGAGCTCATTTCACAACTTAAGCGTTCGCGGGAGGAAGTTTCTCTGAAACCGCACTTTACGCGACCAGTTAGGTTCTAAAGTGTGAGAATGAATTCCCTGCCGATGGCGAGCGGTGCGATGGTAGAAAGTAGCCGTGGGCATCATTTCGATCAATTCCTCAGAACACAACCCATTGTACAAGCGGTAGAACACACACAGTGAGGCAAAGTCTCTCCTCAGACTTAAGGGCTCGATACCGCAAGTGAGTTTGGAATCGTCGACAATTCTCACAGCCCGTCGTTGAGCCGCGTCAAAAGTGCCAAGCTGGCATCCGGGTGCACCTGCCCAGAGATGGCAGCAGTACTCCATATGGGGCCGAACTTGCGACTTGTAAAGTAACAACCTTTGCCCCGACGTGAAGTACTGCTTCGCTCTGTTGAGTACACCAAGTTTTTTGGACGCCAGCTTCACCTTATCTTGTAAATGATCTCGGAACTGAACATCGCTGGAGATGTCGACACCAAGGATCCCAATGCTCTTGGAGATGGAGAGGGGAGTGTCCTGGACTGGACTGGTTCCTCTTACAAACAAACAAATTATATAAGTATAGATAGGCTTGATTGTTTTACTAAATATTACTGAATATTTACTGAAATTACTGGTGGCCTCTTAATGTCCTACAAGTATATAGATGAAGTGATATTTTTTTAACATTTTTGTAGATATTTGTGACGGTTAAGTACAGTTCTAAACATAATTTGTTGCATAAATCCAGTTCCAAAAACAAGAATTTCTAATCTAAATCAACTAGATGACTTTGCGCTTTGGTTTAAAATACACGTTATCTCTGTATATGAAATTTCGCTTGACGTCTCAGCAAACTTTGACCCCGAGATGGTCTAAATGATAAAACTGTATTTATACATAAAGATCGTCAATTTTTATGACAACAATATTCCTGAGTTTTTGTCTTATTGCATTGACTTTTACAATCTTTCTTTGTAATTCGTTTTTGTAAAAATAAGTTACTTAGTTGCCCACGTCATTATCCCCCCCAAAGGAGAGAGACTCTTTTTACTAAACACTTCAGTCCTGTGTGACAAACGGTGAGACCATCGCTGCAACACTGATATATCTAAACGAAGGTGGTGTGGCTTTATACATGTGTAAAACACTAGCATTTGCCCGCGGCTCCGCCCGCCTTAAATTTGGTTATCGGCAAGGTTTTTTTACGGCAACTCCTTGATTATACCTAAAAAGTTTGTTTAAGTAAGCTACAGCTCTGCCAGCTATGATTAGTTCGTAGAATTTGGTTATTGTTGTGTATTGATAAAAAGCCTTTGTCCTCCTCCGTATCTTCAACTATCTCTGTTCAAAATTCCAGCGTGATTGGACGCTCCGTTGCGTCAGGATTGTGTAACAAACGTTATAGTTATTCCCGCGGAAATTTTTGAATTTTCCGGAATCAATTTCCCCGGTACTCAAACTATCTCCGACCCGGTAATGAAGTTTGCTATAGCAAGCTATAGTTAGTTTAAGCTCGGTTATAGTTATTTCCGCGGGAACTTAAAATTTTTCGAGATGAAAACTATCCTATGTCCTTCCCCAGGACTCAAACTATCTACATACCAAATTTCATCTAAATCGATTCAGCAGTTTAAGCGTGAAGAGGTAACAGACAGACAGTTACTTTCGCATTTATTATATTAGTATGGATTAAGCGGTAAAATGTTAGACCGGGGATGTATGCCTGAGGTTCTTTAAGAAATTATTTATTAGCTAGTATAAGCGCGAGTGATGTCCCAGGTGTTGCAAGCGTCCATAGGCCACGATAACCGCTTACTATAAGGCAGGCTGCAAGCCTGTTTGCCACCTTCGTGATATTAAAATAAAAAAGGGGGGAGGGGCACAGAATAATGTACCAGCGTTGACAGTTCCTGAAGCTACTTTGGGATAACCAACTGTTTGAAAATTTATAATGCTCTATGCAACAAAACAATAATAATTTAACCTATCCGAGATATGTGCACATAAAGTACACGTTATAACATACACATTCTTATACTTACAGAGTAATTAATTATAAAAACGTAGTTAGAATTTGATTTAAAATGATATGTTTGACACAACCGCTAATTTTATCACTCGCTGACTGACAGGTAAACGATTGAAAGGGTCAATGCTACTAGGGCAGCACTTGTAGCCCCTAAGCAGGATTTGAGGTAATACCTATATGTATTTGTGAGCTATTTGTTTAATAAATTCGAAAGTAACTCTGTCTGTCTGTTACCTCTTCACGCTTAAACCGCTGTACCATTAAATATAACCTTAAAGATGAAATTTGGCATAGAAATAGTTTCCCGAGAAAGGACATAGGCTGCTTGAAAACTTTAAGTGTGACCTACACCGATAACCGAATTAAAAGCGGATATAACCGAGAGCAAATTAGGCATGGAGATAGTTTGAGTCCCGGGGAAGGACATAGGCTTCTTGAAATCGTCAAGTGTAAGTCGGGTTTTTGTTCTATAGTTAAGGAGTTGCCGTTAAAATCCTACACTGATAAACGAATTTAGAGCTGATGAAACCTCCTATATATTATTATATAGGAGATCTATTTTCCTGTTTAATACTAAACTTACTTCCTATAGTTACATAATTCTGTCCCTGATCTTTTATTTTACCATTTATATGCACAAAGCCACCTTAGTCCAGATACACTGCTATCAGAAGCAGTGTTGCGGTGATGGTTTCACCCCCTGTCACTCAGGGCTAAAGTGGTTGGTGTAAAGAGATGTCCCTACATTATTGTGTAGGTGTCCAGCCACTGGTTAACCCCTTCTAGAAAAAAAACCGTGAGAAAATAAATGACAGTTGGTCCGTGGGAGAAAAAAACTCTCTAAATTCACCACGAACCAACTAGTTGTGCCGTTCAGTTGGTCGTTACGGAATAAACCCTTTCCGGGAAGTTCACGATACAAATAAACATGTAAGTATTATCTAACTCGGCTACTGACCTTTGGCTTCATTAGAAGGTTAGTGTCAAATAAGCAGCTTCGACCAAAAACTAACCTTCGGACATGTTTATAAGTCGGTTTTTTCAGCAGTTGTGTAAAAGCATAAATCTTTTTTTCAGCACACCCGATTGAAGATATGGCACCGAAAACTATTCTGCGAGTCTCAGTATTGGTGGTCATTTTCCAACTATCTTCGTGGGTGACCGCGGAGTTGTTCACGGCTATAGCAGAGATGGAGCCTTTATTGGAGACTCACAAGAGGATCTTAGACGACTTGGAACATTACATTAGCAAGGAGGAGAGGAGGCTTTTCACTCTTAAAAAGTAAGTTTTGTAAGAAGTAGGTTTTTTTTTTTTAATCACTAAGGTGGCAAACAAGCTAACGGTCCGTCTGATGGTAAGCGGTCACCGTAGCCTAAGGACGCTTGCAACATCGGAGGTATCACTCGCGCGTTACCGACCCTTCCAAAATCTAATAACTGTTTCTTGAAGACCCCATACTGTAGTCCTTAGAGAAAACATTGGCAGGGAGCTCATTCCACAACCCAGACGTTCGCGGGAGAAAGTTTCTCTGAAATCGCACTGTACGCGATCATTTCTGTTCTAAACTGTAAGAATGAATTCCCTGCCGTTGGCGAACGGTGCGATCGTAGCAAGTAGCCGTAGGCATCATTTTCAACAATTCCTCAGAACATATCCCATTGTACAAGCGGTAGAACACACACAGAGAGGCAAAGTCCATCCTCAGACTTAAGGGCTCAATACGGCAAGTGAGTTTGCGATCGTCGACAGTTCTCACAGCCCGTCGTTGAACCGAGTCAAGAGGGCCAAGCTGGTATCCGGGTGCAGCCGTCCAAAAATGGCAGCAGTAGTCCATATGGAGCCAAACTTGCGACTTGTAAAATGGAGGACGATTTTAACATCGATTTATTTATCGATGACATAGAACCAGAAAAAGACCAGCTTACAGCATTTCACTGGTCCCTAAATCATTTTTAATAATGTTTTCTTATTAGTCAAATGTCGCTGTCAACATCCGGAAGTTAAGAAAAAACTTTTCTTTATTTTTTTCTGAATTCTGGATAAAGTGTAATATATAAACTTAAAGTAGTTATATCTTTTTGAATAGCATGTACCCAGTATCTTCTTTGTACCCATCGTTTTCTAAATCTCCGATATAAAATTCACATACAGATTGCCTCGTCCTCTTCCATTCTCGATCACTGATCACACCCGACTGCCGTGAGTTAGCCGCTTGTCATTAAAACTTTGACGTGCGTCCGCGCGTAGTTAGCTCGCTTCCATTTAAACTTGCCTAACTTCTACATTTATGAACAAAAATATGTGATACGGACGTGCACTTAGCCGGGTTTTTTATGAGCATGTTACATATTGTAAACAAACACTTAGATGTGCCTTCCTTTTGTAAGGTTCAAACCATAGTTTATGAGTAGTACTTGTTGCAATGTCTAAAGACGATGAAAAAGTTTGTATTTTGATTTATTTTATTTTATTTTTGCTTGCAAGATTTGACCCTCTTTCCGCTGTCCACTTGAGCTGAAATTTGGTATACCTATATTACGAGTACTTCGGTGGCAATGCAATAATATGCTATTCTATTTTCTATTTTCTCTTCCGCTGTCAAAAGTACTTCTAATCTGGTAATAGAATTAGTTTAAAAAAAAGGAACTTTAATTTCTGTCGGAGATTATAATTGCTAATAGATAAGAAAATGACTGTTTCTAATCGAAATAAGTTTATTTTTAACTTTTAAATGCTTTTCTAACAATATAAAAGCTTGTTCAAAAAAAATCATGTATTTTTCATTTTAACGTCTGCAGACAGACACATGATTTCTGAGAAAATGCTTGGTCTTTATACAACATTTTTCTTCAGATCAGATAAATGAAAATTTTATCAATACAGATTTAAAACCTTTTTTCTTGGAAACGCACGAAAGATACTACAAATCAGTTGGTTTACTCGTATTTTTCATAAAACAAACTAAAGAACAAATAAATTAAGTTTTTATGAGTAGTTACGAAAAAACAATAGTGTGCGTTTTGAATTACAATGCCATTAAACGCTTAAAATGTTCTATTGCACGCTGTTTTATGGTGTATACAATTGATCAAAATTCGTACAACTCCGATCGCAAACCGCTACTGTATGGCCAATAACATTTACATATAGACAATAATCTTGTTTTTTGAGAAGAAGTCATTAAACTGTTACTCTATGCTTTTACCATAAAAATGCGTCATCTTGTCAATGCGACACATTGCAAGGCATTACAAAGTGAAGTGCAATGATCGTTTTAGTTCCTATGGGCTTTAAAGCTATTACGTCATTGATGAGGACACCACGCAAAGTAAGATGGTATAAAGTAGCCGTGGGCATCATTTCGAACATTTCCTCAAAACAAATCCCATTATACAAGCGGTAGAACACACACAGGGAACTCTCTCCTCTGACTTATGGGCTCGATACGGCTAGTGAGTTTGGGATTGTCGACGATTCTCTTAGCCCGTCATTGAACCGAGTCATAAAGGCCAAGCTGGTATCCGGGTGCTTCCGTCCATAGATGACATCAGTACTCCATATGGGGCTGGGCTTGAGACTTTTGCCCCGAGGTGAAGTACTGCGAACTGCCCTGAATTTGTGGCACTTCAATAATTTTTTTTATTTATTAGGGTTTTCTAAGTAGTAAACGCGCAGACTTGTATCTTCGTAAGGTTGAATTGGACCAAGTTTTCCCTTCCCCAGTCACAAAGCTCGGACCGAGTGGTTTCGATTTAAGGCACCTGATGTTTTATCATAAAGCGCTGTTTACCATAGTCGCAATACGCATATAACACTTCGGTTATCTCAAAATGTATTAGCATTTTATGAATATCCATAATAAACAGCAATTATGAGCAGCAAAATGTTAATACCTAGTTATAGATGTTTACTGACCCGACGGCTGTTAGGAAAAATCTGGTCCGGTTTAACCGTAAAGTCTTATGTATGCGAAAGAAAAGATCTGATCGTTTTTGACTAAGGTTGTGGTCTGTGTCCAGCAGTGGATGTCTTTGGAATGATGACACAAAGTAACTCTAATGAGAACCTTTTTCTTAAAAATCTGTTGCAATCATGAGGATTTAAGAATTCTCAGATGACTGGTCCAAATATTATTTATACCAGTAATCTATATGTCAGCGGCCGATCGTAAAATACGGCAGATTACGAAATTCCTAGGCAGATTGTAAAGTATGGAATAGCAATTGTCATATAACTGAACAGATTATTATATGAAGCTTGGCTGGAACGCTTCGCTCGCTCAGCATCTACGTTTACAAAAGAGAAACTGAACCTAACCATACCTAACCCAATCATACATGACTTATTCAGTATGATTTCTGTTCCTTTCGTTTCCATACTTTACGATCTGCCTAGGCATTTAGTGATCTGCCGGATTTTACGATCGGCCACCGTCATATATATTACTTAGCACCATTATGGCTTTACTACTATTCCAACGTGTTTCTAAGATATGCAAAAACAACAAAAATAACAGTCCAAGTATGGGGTCAGTAAACCTGATTCCACTAATGTGTTTCGGATGTTAAAAATTCAACGAATTAGATCAAAACATTCCGTAGTTTCCGGAACATATACAGTTTTGTAATTACAATGAAACATTGCCCTATTACGTATTATACAACTTGACAGTGTAGAAAATATTGTATTTTAATGTATGTGTTAGTGATATTTTATTCATTAATTCACAGCTAACGGTACGGCCTTGAACTTGCGAATTGAAATGTGAACAAACTTGTGTCGCGCCCGCGATTTACGTTTAGTTTGTGTAATATATACAAAATAAAAATTAAAGCTATATTGTTTTTAATATAGTAGAAGCCGGCAGCTTTGCTTGTTTTATACGTTTTAGGCATCGTTAACGGTTTTAAAACACAAATTCTTATACCTTTGATTACCTATTTCCATGTAATAACTCAGGGGATGAGTTTTTTTTAGCAATAATAGACGAATAGAAAGAAAGGAATGGTCATCTTTCACAGTGGTTTTTGTCTTGTTAGCATGGTGTTACAAGCGTCCATAGGCTACGGTGACCGCTTACCATGAGGCGGACCGTAAGATTGTTTGCCACCTTAGCGGTATAAAAAAAATTGTCTATCGGTTATTTTTATGCTATATGTAAGCGTCTGAGGTTACCGGCGTAACATTATGTAGTATTACAACATGTTTTTCTTAGCGCTTTATTAACCATAGTTTTTCGAAGTATGTAGGTATATACAGTTTCAAAATTGTTTTGTTTTTTTAGGCAACTGGATTACTACAAAACGGAGCACGATAAAGCGATGGAGGACATTCCGAACTACCTCGGTAACCCGATCAACGCCTTTACGCTTATTAAGAGGTTGACCAGTGATTTAGACTACATAGAACAAAGTATACAATTGGGTACAGGTATGTTATTTATTTTACAAGATTAGCACGGACACGAAGCAAGAAGAATTTCGAACATTGACCTTTTACCTGTGTTCAGTGGTCAAATAGTAGTAATTTCTGATGACAGCGGTCGGACATGGCATCTGTGCGAGCGCGACGGCAAATAATTATGCGCGTGCAACAGAGACAAATAGTGACCGGTCATTGAACGAAATTCTTCCTGCTTCGCGTCCGTGCTATAGCTACCAATTGTACTTATTCGTAAATAAATCCATACTAATATTATAAAAGCGAAAAAAACTCTCCGTTTGCTTGTTACTTTTTCATGGCCCAACTGTTAATGTTTGATTTTTGAGATAGGACATAGTTTGAATTATCCTGATCCGCTTTAAATTCTTTAGAAGTAAAATTCTTATGCTGATCCTGAAAGTGAGTTATTGAATAACCAAAATAACCACAAAGAGCTTCAGGTCAAGGCCACTATCCGCTAGTGCGACTTTTAACGACGTAAACCAAGAAACCGGGCTCATTACTGGCATAAGTTTTTTTTACACCACTAAGATGCCGACCCTTCAAATATCTAATTACTTATTTTTTGAAAAATCCCATACTTTATTCCTTCGAGAAAAACTTGGCAGGGAGCTCATTCTACAACCCTAACCCTAGGGCCTATAAAGCCTAAGCGTTCTAAGGAAGTTTCTCTTAAACCGCACTGTACGTGACAGGTATAGAGACAGAGGACATAAACTTATATTATATCTTTATTATTAATTAGCGAACGAGTGTTCAGGATTAGGAATCTTACCAAGTTAACTGAATTCTACGTGCCTGAAGTCTCGGGCAAAACCTAGTTTTTCTAATTTTCAATTCAACCATAGTCATTCTAACTGCGAAAAACTTCATCAAAATCGGAATTTAAAACATGTAGGTTATGCGCATACAAATACACAGAAATTAAATGATTTGGATGCGCGGAAGCCGAAATAGTCTATTTCATATTTATTTTATCCATTATAGCTTTATAAGTACAGATTTGAAATTTAAATTACACAGCGAATTATTTGTTACGAAATCTCACTGGGATTCTAACTAAAAAGGTTGCAACCTTGATACTTCAATAATTTTACGTCTTTAGTACATGTAATAAATATATTTAAAAATAACACACAGCGCCATCTGGTCTTAAACTAAGCAATGTTTGTACTACAAATATATTTATACTTTTTGTGTAAATACAAAGATACTTACATATGTACGTAGAAAACATCCCGACTCAATGCAAATACAAATGTCAATCAAATAAATGTTTGTTCTGTGCAGGGATCGAACCCATGCCCCACGGTAACACTACTAGAGCTGCTTGTTTTGTTTTTTTCTAAAATCTTCCATTATAATCTTACCTACTTAGAAGCGTGTCTAGTCACTTAATGTGAAGAAAATTACTTTTTTTTGATAAAAAATAGTGTTTGAAAAGTCTTCAGCTATCACAGAGTCTTAGATAAGGAAGGACCAAATTTATTACATAGATACATATATAAATACAATTGAAACAGTATTTTTATATAAAATTAAAGCAGTAGACATGAATATACCTATAATACTAAATTAAGTGCTCAATATTTAAAACCACTATTTAAATGTAACACATTAGCCACCTGAATTTAAAACCAAAAATCGACATGATCTTTTATATATATTTGGTGTTATTTCGTAATCCAAACTAATATATAGATACTTGTAAGAACTGTGTATTTGTTATTTATTAATGTCGCAGCGGAGTAAACAATTGAGCACAGAGAAAGACGTAGGGTACTTTCTATCTCGACAAATTCAAGTTTCCACTGAAATAACTTAAAAAAGAATTCCATATGCTTGAACTATAGCTTGTAACAGCACACTGCTGTAGAAATCCCACGTCGATAATCGAATTTAGCGTAGGCGAAGCCGCGGGCAAAAGCTTATGAAATGAAAATTAAAAAATAAAGAATCCAATATTTATAATAAACTTTGCCAGTAAACGCACAACTCATATTTGTTTCCTTTTTGGTTTGAAATGTAATGTTTTTTATCTATGGCTTATATGTATTATTATGTATGTATTACTATACTAGAGAATAAATACTAGTATTTAATTTAAAGTATAAAAGAATGGAAAATGTTTTATATTGTATATTCTGTATTTATCGGGGACTCTTTGTCCTCATATTAAGCAAAATTAATTTAATACTTTTTTGTTATTTGACTGTACCAAAATAAAGTAAATAAAATGAAAATGAAAATAAAGAAGGCGTTCTGACCAAACAATTTATATCAACAGCACAACTGCTTTCTTTCACATACACACATACCTACCTAAGTTGTTCCGACACAATAAAGAACGTAATCGTTAATCTCTGAAAACTTGCATAAGTAACACTCACAATGGGTAATTCACATAATGACCAGTTAGTCCAAACAATAGGCGAATAAAACTTTGTGTTTTATGTCATATTCTAAAAGATTTATTATTCTTTCTTGAGGTACTCAGTTTTATTTGACCTTAATTGTATTTGAAGTTTTATTTATATTTAAGCGAAATATACATAGAAAGAGATAAATGCTATCAGTTCATAAAAGAAACTAAATTATATTAAAATTTTTGATTTAATGGATATTATAAGAGTTCAATTAAACCGTTTGTCAAGTCAAATGTCAAGCATGTGGCTGCAGTCCTCTTCAATTGTAAGAATATCCTACATGTCCTTTGAGACAAAGGGTTTTTTTATACTGTTAGTGACTACTGTAATTGGCTGATGCAGCCATTACTGCTCCACCATTTAACGCCCAACATTTAACGACTTGGTTTTTTTTTATAAATTTAACCCGAAGGTGAGTCAGCGCCAAGAGGGGAGTTCCCCGTTAACAAAAAAAAGGCTTCAAATACGTATATTAGGGATATGTTTTTGTTTTTGTTTCAAAAATTTGTTTCGTATGTTTACTCAATCGAGTTAGTTATAGTTAAAAAATCGTACTAGGCATTCAATACTACTGCGATCGATGTATTAATGAGTTTTTTATGTGCTTTAAGGCCTAAGGGCTTTATGGTTGATGCTACAATCTTCACGTAATTTGGCCCAACATAAACTTTGAGTTTGACATAACTGGTTTAGATAAATATAACTTATGAATAAATGATTTATAACAAAAATTTGCTATACCTACTGCAGGTATAATAGAAGTAGGTATAATTCGTCCACGTGGAATTCGTTTATAGTTATTCCTGCGGGAACTTTTGATTTTTTACTTTTGAAATTTAAGCTGAATTGGATCGTGGATTGGACATGAAAAAGGACAAGCGAACAAACTCACCAGCTCACTAGCTTTTTGTCTTATGAAGCATGGATTATAATTAACTCACATAATCCATGGTCAAATAAAAACTAAATACATTTTTTTTTACTAATTCCTTTTTCTAAATATGATAAAATTTGTCATATCGGAATGAATTTAATGTCAATATTTATTAACAGAATACGTGAAGAATATAAGCATGACTCATGAGGGTGTCAAGTATCCGACACGCGAAGACCTGGTGGGCGCTGCGCAAGCTTTGGCCAGGCTTCAAGATACTTATCAATTGGAGGTGCATGAGCTGTCGGCTGGACTACTAAACGGCGTTGTTTATAGGTAATTGTCTGCTTTACTGTCAACTTACTGTTATGTTGTGTTTTTATGTGTTTCCAAAATTCCATGCTTAAATGTATGCAAGAAGTTCTTCTTGACACCCGTGAATCTTTTTTTTATTTTACTCTAAAATATTCGTGAGGAACTCGAGACTTTTCGAAATCAGAAATCATTTAGCAATCTTTATAGCGTGTGATAACAATTAAGGCCGTGTTTATACTAGTGTTTTTTGCCAACTAAGAAGGCGCACCGCGACTTTGCGCCCTACAATCGCTAGTGAGACCACAGCCTTATTATTAGCAGTTTATTGTTATAAATCTTATATACCACCATGTCTATTCTACCTGAAGGGTTATTCAGAGATATTATGAGCGTCAACTGTTGCGGAAAACAGTTAACCATGCTTATTAAATTTACGGGTACATACATAATATATCTTGTAACGTAGATAAGTTAATCTTATTTTAATTTGGAATTCCGATATTGAGATCTGCATGACCATCGCCATCTGGCAAATGTTCACCTTGGTTTACCGTTATTTGGCAATCAACAAAGCTTACTACAATTTGAATAGTTATTATGTTAACGCTAGAGGAGACGCTATGAACTGACGTCTCGTCAAGTGTCAAATACCAGTTACCTTGTCCTGTGCCATATAGCTGTTCTATACGAGTAGGGCTGTGTGTGTGAAGCCAGTGACTAAGTTAACTGCAGGCTATGCACTGCAATTGTTTAAGACACTAGCGATAAGTGCGGTGTCACCTTAACGTACCTAGTACATAATAAGTCAATGCAGATACTTGAAATGTTTTCATCATACCAGTTGTAACTACATATGCAAATTAAATATTTTGTTTTAATTTCAGTAACTAGGGACCGGGCTGTGCTCGTTTTTTTAACAACGCCATCTATTGTCAAGTAGCTTTAGTATTGCTGTGTCGGTAAAAAAAATAATGACTACTCGCCAATAGATGTCAGTAAGATTCATATTTAAACAACGTTTTCTAAAAATGAAACCTAGCTATATATATATATATATATACATATACACAAGAATTGTTCGTTTAACTGTATTACATTAAATAGCGTAAAGTTATTTAACAACGCGAAACGTAATTATCAAAGGTCAATATCGGTAATCGATATCTTTATTCGGGTCAAGTGTTTCTTTTTTATATTAACTGTATATGTTTATGATTCGATTATAAATCAGAATACGATTGGAAGTTTATTTTTAAGAACGACTCTATTTGCGTATCTGAATATTTAACAATTTCAATTTATATAGTCAATATTTAAGTTAATCGAATCTACGATCTATAAGTTTTCTAAATTTAAAATCCTAAATCCATAATGATTTCTTAGAAATTGCCATTAAGTTTTCTACACTCTCTAAACCACACAAAGATGATACTTGAAGTATGTGAATACTTAAACATGTGTTTAATAAAAACTGATCAAGTGCGAGTCACGCTCGCGCATTGAGGGTTCCGTACAAACTTATTATGTGTATATAATATAAGACCGTAGACCTTAGTATTTGATAAAAGTTTCAACTTGATACCTCCGCGCGTTCTTGAGTAAAATGATCTTGACAGACAGGCGGACTAACTTTTTGACGTGACAACGTCTTATAAATTGGTTTGCCGGGTGACACTTCAAGAAACTGCGTTACGCTCCGCTCACGTTATGCGCTCACAATGAGAGCGAGTGAGAGGCACGCGCCCGCTTAAGAGCGAGAGAGACAGACATAAAATCATTGTCACGTAAAACTTTCGCCCGTATACCGACTTTACAGGCAACCAGTTTTTTTTTTGTAATGTTACAACTTTGGATAACATAAGTTAACGAATATCGGATTTTTTCCTATATTTCTGATGTTGCTTGATGGCCTTGCTGCGTGTTAAGTTTAATGATTTTATGGCGAAAAAAATATTAAAACTATAGACATAGACATTATTATCTTATTATTCATTACGGTTTCAGCTCCATCTTAAAATTCCTTATTCGTATATAATTATAACTTCAGTGATTTACATATTAATGTAATTTTCAAAGACAACCTTCGTTTCCGTGTCATAGTTACTGTGTGACTATTCCTTTTATCTGAAGTCAACATATGACGTCATAATTAATTATAAAATGTCCTTGTTCCTTGTAGTCATAGTTTTTGAATTGTGAATTGACGACTTTAGCAGATCGTAAAATATTATTCTCTTTCTAATTGGGTCGCACTTATTAAGCGGGCATGCTGCTCACTGGCGCCACTGTGTATCCTTAGCAAGAGCCACTTTGAGGAGGTAATATCAGACCGCAGCGAATACACATGTATATAGGTATTTGGAAACAGAATTGCTATCTATCTCGCTTAGACCCGGGCCAAGATACCGATTTGCGAAAGGGAGAATTGTGCCTCGGGCTTATTATACTTAGTCACAATCATCGAAATCGTTTTTTTGTATTCTCCACCTTTCTCCTCCAAATCTCAACCGAATTGTATAAAAATTACTTATCCTTGAAGTTCATGAATTATTCGATGTCTGTATGATTTTGTTTGTTGAAAAATAATTCGCATATTTGTATAGCGCACGTAAGAAAATGTCATAAGAAAGGGTAAATTTTTTGGACGTGTAAGACCCCAGTTATTTAGTTAACTAAATATTCTTTAAATATTACACTACCTGTTGCCGTTATCAATATCGGGCAAAAAAATCACGTTTGTTGTATGGGAGCCCCGTTCAATATTTATTTTATTCTGTTTTTTAGTATTTGTTGTTATAGCAGCAACAGAAATACATCTTCTGTGAAAATTTTAACTGTCTATCACGGTTCATGAGTAACAGCCTGGTGACAGACGGACAGACAGATAGACAGCGGAGTTTTAGTACTAGGGTCCCGTTTTTACCCTTCGGGTACGGAACCCTAAAAAAGACAATGTACCTACTAATATTAAGAAACTTGTATCATAAATATTAACCAAAATATGCCAGTAGACGAATATTAACACGTGTAGTAAAAGTGTCTTGATTTGGTATATTTTAGATTTGCAATATGACCTTTTTGTAATTAATTATTTTATTATTCGCACCTAATATATATGTATGAACCACTGCTTAATGTAAAATATATTGGTATTCAATATATTATTTATGCGATATCGATCAACCACAAGAAGTAAGAATGGAACGTGGTATGATTATGTAATTAAGTGATAAATATATGCTATTTGATTTAAACTAAATTATTTATTAATGTGAATTGTTTAATATTGAGGTTACTAAATAAGGCAGGTATCAATTACCTAATTAAATCACATGCGAACCAATATATGCCTTATTTTTGTATGTATTTTAGTCTTTATTTTACGATAGTCTCCAAGAAAAGTTATCGTCGGCTCATATTTTTAAGATAAATGGGATTTAATAATCAAAATTATATATTAAGTAATTAAGTGTTTTTTTTTCAATTATGACCATTTTTGATAATATGACACTAAAGTAGAACTCTCATATTTCTAAATGTGTTAAATTGGTACAGTTTCTTTTATTTTTACCGATGTTATCAAATTTTTACTAAAATGTTGTTTTTTTCCATATAAATTACTTTAGTAGCTCTGTACTCTTAGTTCAGAAATATGATAGTACACAGAATATCGTGTTTTTTGCACTATTTAACCTTATTTTTATTGAAAACTAGCTGATGAAAAATTTCAATGCTGGATCCTTATTTAACATGTAAAATTTGACATCCATGCTTCATCAATCCATGCTTAGGCACCCGGCAACTAATAAAACACTTTATTTAGTTGGCCTGTGATAATTGAGTCAATCGGGCTTGTTACAATTTAGTATCAATATAATACTTAATGAATTCAGTAATAGTATTTTTTATTTGAGGTTAATTTATACTTTAAACAGATAATTACATGTCGTGTTCGTGGCCTAGTCGGAAATTATGGTAAAGTATCTTCGAGTGTGGCCAGTACTTAGATGGGTTACTAGGGTTATTTTTTAAAACTATGATGAGTTTTTTTATTAAGATTAAAACATTTTTTTTTGCATAAAATATTTTTATTCTGATTATTCATAACTGGCTTACCACGATTTGATTTACACGCGATATTTCGACACAGTTGCATGTGCCATCTTCACGGGTGAACTGATAAAGTGGAAGATACAAATTGTCATTTACCTTTTTTTTATACCTTAGTGGCAAACAATCCAACGGTCCGCCCGATGGTAAGCGGTCACCGTAGCCTGTGGCCGCTTGCAACACCAAGGGTATCAAACGCGCGTTGCCATGGCAGAAACTATGCAGCGAGGGTCAAAAGTTTCTTACTATCCGCGTTCTTTTATAAAATCGCGTTCATCCCTTTACAAATAATAATAATGAAAATAACCGCAAAAGTAATGCAATTTTTTTTTTTATCCTTTAATTAGTTCTGCAGTAAATATTCATGTAGCCATTTTCTGTTCTCTTGACCTTCACATCAAATGCTGTAGATAACAAGTTAAGATATTATTAGAATATCATTTAATTAGAGCGACACATAATAAATTTCAGAAATCAGTCATTTGCCTTCTAACAAGCGTGTCTGAATTATTCAAATTAAAAAAAAAAGACAATTAATTACATAATAAAATCTTTTTTTTTTTCTATTTCTTTCTATTGTCACTAAAGTTCCGTCTGATAAAAATGGTTGTTATAAATTACAATTGTTAATTGGCCGAAAATTAGAGACTGGTAATATATGAGCAGCGGCAAGCTTCTGTTGTTAAGATATTATCTTCAAAACTAGATCAAAGACACCCGTGCAGGTGCACAGCGATTTTAGGGTTAACGCACACTTAAACGCGCAACATATTTTCGTGTAAAATTTTTCAATGCCTAAAGACGAAACTCTATAAGCTGAGAGTCGCTTAGCGAGCTACGCTTGGAACGACCGAAGAACCAAAGCTACCGATAGTGCGTAAATATTTTGTTTCGCATATAATACCCGATACATTCATAAATACTACTAACATAGCTCCGAAAGTGGCAATGGGCAGGCGACATCGCTCGTCAAACCGAAAATGGTTGGATGGATAAGAAAGGTTTCTCGAGTGTCGACCACAGATCGGAAGACGCAGCGTAGAGCGGCATTCTACCAATTGGACAGACGACCTGGTCAAAGCCGCAGGAAGCTCGTGGGCGCGGGTGTCTCAGGACCGGCTGATGTGCATATAGGGTTCAGCACGTCTTCCGGCTAAAACGACGATGACGAAACTTAAAGCCCCGACAACTGAGAGTTTACACCAGTTTGCTTTCGTATCCAAACGAGTAGTTTTTTCCTACCTAACCTATGTTCATCAAACAAAAATGTGCAACTAAAATGTAATTCTTGTATGTTGGTAGAATTGTCGCATCGGTTATATTTTTCTGTCTCACTTACCCGCGCCAGGTCTTTCTGAGAATGGCATGACGTTGGTTTATACGTTTCCGGTGCTGAAAGGTGTGCAATGCTGTATGAATATTCATACAACATACAAAGAATCCTGAACGGCTCGAGATAAAGCAATATTGATCAGATGCCGGTTTAAGTGTGCGCTCATCATTTAATTGAATAAATTTTAGATGCAAGAAAACTTTATTTTTAAGATTATTTCATTCGTATGCCAGGCTTCTTCCGTCCGCATGTAACAGCCTTAATATTCTAACACCTTTCTACAAGTTCTAGTAAAATATTACAGGCAGTTATCTTGTCAGGTATAATTATTTAAGGATAGGACACCTTAGGGGTATATGTAAGCCGTTGCATAGGTATCGCTTCACGGTGGTCGTTTTTACCGTTAACTGAGAAATGCATCTAGGTAGAAAATTACAAAGAAGCTCTTTCAGCCTTTCCTGTTGCCGACATCCCCCGTCGCATCGCGTTTGCCGGCTATATTACTTTGTTTTCGCTAAGGCTTCTTTCTGACCTTTTTTTGTCAGGCTCCTAAGGGTTGTAGCGTGATGTTAAATAACCTATAACCTTCCTCAACAGTTGTGTTATGAAATACAAAAACATTTTTTCAAATACGACTGGTATTTCCAGAGATAAGCGCTTTTAAACTGAAAAACTCTTTAGCTTTTTATATTAGTAGGCATAGGCGTAGTACCAAAATTAGTCAAAGTATAGACGTATAACCTTAAGATAAAGTCTCATGAAAATTGATTGCTTTACCATCAATCCGGTGTTACAACTTGTTACATTATTTAATTACAGACAACAAACGACAGTTAAAACTTTATTTATGATATTCGATAAGCAATAAAGATTAATAAAACATATGCAGAAATGGAAATGGAAATTATTTAGGTATATGTATATAAATTGATTTTTGTATATTAATGCATAATTAGGAGGTTTATTGTACGTGTGTTAGTTCGTGCATTTTAATGTTAGATTAACCTTTCAGGATTCTGTAAATAGAGTGACCTTTGGTAAACTAAGCTACACGTATCATGCCTACCTAACCCACACAGTACAGGTATTTGATGTAAATATAGGTATATGTCATGCATTAATAAATGTTAAGGCTAACTTCGTTAATTCATCGTATTATTAATCGTACAATATCGAATTCAAAAGCAATATAACACTAATAAATATTAGAATATATAATTAATTAAATACCGTCTGCTTTCTAAATGTTTTACCTATGTTTCCGTGTTGTTGCAGTAAAGTGCATCCACGACAATAAAAACGACAAGGCTACGTTCCAATACACTTTTACTTTTCGTCGAGTAATAATCGCCCGGTAAAGTTGATTGTCGACTGTTTTAGAAAAAGAGTTATACAATTATTTTTTGTACTGACAGTAGTGAATACCAACCATATTTATGGTAGAGTGAGTAATTAACTTGACAATCGAATAATTACCCGAAGCTGGACTTTCCGAAACATTTGTTGCAATTTTGAACACGGTCTTAGTAAATTGTGTATTAAGGGTGGTCATGAGAAAATTACTAATGCGTGGCTATTTAGAACCCTAAGGTCAAAGGCCGAAGGCTTTAAAGACTTGAATTTGTAATTTCCGTAGCGCCCATGTTACACACAACGTTTTTCATTAAATTTCCAAGTTAATAGATATTTATATAAATATAAGGTGAATAAATAAAAAACTCACCAAAAAACGATTGAAATGGTAAAAATAGAAATAGAGAAAACAACCGCCTGATGGCACTAGAATTTATGAATTAAAAAGTTTTGACTCAAGTTTAAACATGTAATTACTCGCTTGTAGTGTGCGCTCAGTTCATATTTTGAACAGACAGCTTTTATACATACTTGATAGAATATTCGCGCCATTACCGCCTGTGAGTTCTATGAACGCGTTCATTGTGTCGACATGAGTAAAATTTACAAAAAAAAAGCCCGTGAAAGTAATTAGGGTCTTAGTACCCGCTTTGCCTGCACGTAATTGCACTGTTTACGAGCGCACAGAGGGTTCCGTACCTACAACCATTTTCGTAATTTACAAACAAACAAAAAAAGGTGTGCCCCTAAGCGGTCACCAATCCAAGTAATGATCAAGCCCGACGTCGCTTAACTTTTAATATAGTTTCCAACAAACAAACGTGTTACTGTTTCTTTTAATAATAAGCTAGATGGCGCTGTACCGGTAAATTAAAATAATTGATGACTCAGGGCTGTCTCACACTTAGGCGGTTTTCATTATTTGTTGTTATACTTTAGAGCTAACAAGATTTGCGAGATTGATAGTTGTCACGAAAAAAGCAACTTTGTTATTTCAGTCTAAACGATAGAGCCATTTAATGGTCGGACAAACAGACAAACAGCGTAGGCTTAGAAATAAGGCTCTACTGGCACCCTCTGGTACGGACCCCCAAAAAAAGGTAATTTTTTGTGGCTTCTGTCAACAATAATATCATTTTGAATTTGATTAATTTTCCTATTTGGTATATATTGCCACAACTTTACTCAGCTTAATTGTTTACACTGGTCTTTTGTTTCAGCTCACCAATGTCGGCTGGAGACTGCTTCGAGCTGGGCCGAGGTCTCTACAACCAGAAGGAGTATGGTTACTGTATAGCGTGGATGAAGGAGGCCTTAGAAAAGTATCGTCATGAGAGCGACATGTACCCCTTTGACGAAGTTGAGATATTGGAGTACATTAGCTTCTCCTACTATTTAATGGGTTCGTAACTTTCGAATTATTTTATTAACGTCCGGTATAGAACCCTTTGTATTCATTGGCTTTGCGCTACATATCTAAATTTTCAGTCCACACGTACGTTTTTCCCTAAATGTAACTATTAGGACGTAAAATTTCGTAAATACCTTTTCCTAGTTCCATATTCCTATAAATTAAAAAAAAAAATATTTTCCAATCGTGCAAAATTTGTTTATACAGTGTGCTTAATTATTTACATGCGACGGGGAAAAACTTCCTCCCTCGAACGCTTGGGTGGTGGAATGAGCTCCCTGCCAAGGTTGTCTCTAAGGACTACAGTATGGGGTTCTTCAAGTAAAAAGTTATTAGATTTTTGAAGGGTCACGCGAGTGATACCCTTGGTGTTGCAAGCGTCTATAGGCTACGATGACCGCTTACCATCAGGCGGACCGTAAGCTTGCTTGCCACTTTGGTGGTATAAAAATAAAGTATGGGATTGTATGAAGACAATTTATAATTTTCCTTATATGGCAAAGGTTAACCTACTTGTGTATTTACTATGTCACACATTAGTATACATACACAATATGCAAGCAGGAACTTGTGGCCCAGTCTATCAAAAACGATGTACGAAGTTAAGCAGCGTCGGGTGTCGTAAGTTAGTGGATAGGTGACTGCCCTAGTTGCATATCTTCCTGGAACTTCTCCTTGCTTTGGAGGGCTTGTTAAACCGTCGGGCCTGACGGTTGCCATTTATAGCACAAGTAGCCTAGTAGTCAGTAGCCTTATGGGCTTAAAAACTCTGACAATTGAATGGCCACAAGCTCGACAGCGCACGTCAATTCGCATTAAGCCAGCGCTGTAAAATATGGCCTAAGCTTCCTTTCCCGAAGGAACAGCCTGTGCTCCCATAGTGGAGACAAAAGCAAGCAAACACATAAATATACTTATATTTAATTATGTCATTAACTTATTTTTGGTTGCTAAATATTTAATATCCCCATGTTTATTAATGTAAGGTGCAGCCTAAACTTTAAAATATTACAAAGACATCAATATAATGATTACCACTTTGATTATAAACTATATTTAAATTAATTTTAAAATTAATGTTAATCGCTTTTTTTATTGTCATGCAGGAATTCTGAAAAAAAATTAGAAATCCTCTCAAAATGTTAGATTTTTGCCTTATATCTAAACAATACTAATCAGTTTTAATAGTACTAAAGTACTCAGTTTTAACAGTATTTTTTAATTATGTAAAGCTGGAAATAATGGTTAGTTGATATTTTCTATATTTCTATCTAGACAGTGAATAATTGCTATTAATTTGTACTTTTGATTTGTTTTGTGTTTTTTGTTTAGTTTTATTATAACAGCTAAGGTGTCCGTTCATGGTGTCTACTCATTTGTCTCCCGCTGACCTTAAAGGCCATAACAACCATAGACTGTCTTTAAGTTAATGAAGAGACTGTTGACCGTGAATCCACTTGACCAGTAATCTCTTAATGTCTATGATTGCCGAAACACCTCTTAGTCTCCCTATTCGCTATTATAATAATCGCTATTATTGTAGTAATATCCTTTGATTGATTGATTGAATATTCTCTTGGCCTTACTCGATTACATTTGGAAAAATATCCACACTCGGTCTTGCTGAATGGCTACAATATGATACACTATACACACATGACGCAGCACCTGTCACGCAAGACTAAAGTGGTTGGTGAGAAGAGGTTTTCCGCATATTATAGTGTATCGGCCTCACTTAATAGCTAAAATTGCAAAATATCCTTTCGGCTTCACTCAAAGGATATAATTAATTACAGGAATATCCTCTCGGTCTCTCCTCAATGTCTATTAACACTTAACGGCTACATTTGCGGAAACAACATAGTTAATCTGGCGTAAAAACTGAAATCACACTGTTCATTAAATTTAAACTGTTTTATTTATAACAGTTTTCGTCCGAAACTTTGTTCCCGGCGACACCCATTTGTTTGGAATATGGTTGTATTAATTCAGTAACCTTTTCCGTCGTGTGCTTAAAAACTCACCAAAGCTTTATCGCAATTATATATATGCAGGGTTTAGGATCATATAGAATACAAGTACAAATACCAGAGATATGGTAATTGCTAGCCAGCCTTCATACGTCCCCACTGATTGGGCCATTGGTCCACACGCGGGCCCAGTGCGGATTGTGGACTTCACATACGTCCTTTTTTTTGACGTATGCAGGTTTCCTCACGATGTTTTCCTTCACCGAAAAGCCAATAAATTAATCAGTGTACTTGAGAAATTAAGAAAAGACTCATTGGTACACGCCGACCCGGGGTTCGAACCTCCGCCACTTGGGACATGAAGTGAAATTTAAACCCCTCGGCCACCACCGACTTCGATATGGTAATTACTATGATATTATAATGGAGTTAATACCTGATCATTTTGTTTTTATCTATCGTATCTATTAGGATACTAGTAATAACATTAGTAACAAATGGACGAGTAAGCTCTTGTGTGACAGCGGAATAGATAACGCATGTTGCAGTTGAGCGGTGGTTAATTTATTTTATAAAAATGGCGAGTCTAAAGTATAACGACACACCTACAGAGATTACGTGACAGCAATGCGGCGTGTTTACGCCTGCAATACTTTATACATTGTGAGAAATAACACTTTTGTCACATATACTATGTAGCACGTGATTAATTTTTTTATTTTATTTTATAATTATTCTGTTTTATATCTATGTTTGTTAATGTATGACAGAGGTGATTAAGTCTTTAATCTTTAAAACAAGTGAAATCAGGGTGGTAAAGATTTCTGCTGTATTTAATTCTAAAGTCTAACCTTCTATGAACTACTTCTGCCATATCTGGGTTGGGAGATGGTTCAGAGACGAGCTGTGACAATTTTTTACCATCTCAAACTCACAAGCGGCATGGACCTTTTAAGACTCAGGAGAGACTTTACCTTTCCGTGGGTTTTCTATTGTTATGTTAAGTGAAATTTATTGAATGATTTCTACGGCTACTTCCTACCACCACGTTCCTCGCACTCGACTGGAAGTGGATCCTCATACCTCATTATCTTAATGATCACGCACATACGGTTTCAGAGTAGCTTACTTTAAATAAACTGTTCTACATCAGGCGGGTCACATACTCGTTTACAACTTTTTAGTGCTACAAATAAATAAGCGTTTTGCTAACCATATGGTTAGGTATTTTGACTAATATCTGATTGTCGAAACTGTTCTGTAACATTTATTCTACTTAAATGAATCATAATCTGTACAGGTGGTATTAAGTAAAGGTCACGAGATTGATGATGCATTAAATCATTGTCTTAGTTTTGTTTAGCCATGAACAAAAAAAAAAAACTGAGATAAGTGTTTATAGATTTTTACCGAAATCATATTTTTACTTTAGCAGACTCATTTATGACTTTCACTTTGCTTACTAACAAATATATATATTTATTTATTTTATATTAAAGTTGACAAACACAAATAGTAAATACTTTACGGTATATTTTTAGTTTCTTTTTTGCTTTCCAGCGCAACGTTTTAAACAAATCTAAATCTTATAATAAAAGCGTGGGTTGTGTGTCGATATGGTAACCTAGGAGCGTCTTAATGCTTAACAAGTCACCTACTGTTTTCCTTGTACGGCACGCATACTTATTACGTAATACTAAAAATAAATGATCATTATGCATGACGTTATCTTAATTCGTTGATACCTACAGTACAGTTCACGTTCAATTTTTTTTATAAGTAAATTCAAATTGCTATAGTCATACCATAAAATATATTCTCTATGTAACTTTATTTTCGAACATTAATACATTTTTATTTATTTATTAGAAAACTTAACACCTTGGTAATCATCAGGTCACACAATATTAAATTTTCATTTTTTTCTCAGTCTCCATCTATCCAGCTACCGCTGTCCTTAAAATTATTGGTTGTTTTCGTACACATACAAGTCAAATATAATGTTCGAAGGAACATAAGTCGTCTAGGAATTTAGACCAGCTCCTCGATATACTTGTACTTTGTAGAAACGGACCACGCAAATAACCTACCGGTTTACCTACGAAAAAATCTATTCCCATGTGAACTTTATTCGGGATAAAGTAAGTAAAAGTATCATATATTTATATAAATCCTTCCAACTACTTCTGCAAAAAAAATAATATTCCGCAGGAACTTACGAGATAAATAGGTCTGTGCAATAAATTCTTTCAATCTTTTGCTACGTTGCTGTGTTAAAGTACAAGAAACCAACACACTTGGCATTTAAATATAATATTAGCATAGATTCTGCTTAGTACTCGCTCTATCTCACGTTGTAAACATACAGAAACTTATCCTGCTTAAGCCAAAATTCTATTTCTTTTTGGTTTTCTCAAAAATTATTAAGAAGTTGTCACTTTAAGTTTAATGTCGAGTTCAATCTTGTTTAGAATTTCTAAACATCATTGTAAGGTTTTAAGACAGAATTATGTCATGTTTTTGAAGTATTTAGTCCCAGAGTTTGTATGTCATTCCATTTTAGGTATTTGGTTGCGGTCAAGATATAACAAACGCATATACCTACACCGGAATTACTTTAAAAATTAAACGACTTAAAAGTTAAATCCAAGTTATATCAATTTTTGGATTTCAACAACTACGGGACCCTACACTGAGCATGGCCTGACATGCTTTTGGCTGGTTTATTACCTGTCCGTTTTTAATGGTAGTCCATACAAGTTCATGCACTGTCTGAATAACAAAATACTAATGTATACAGTGTGGAGATTGTGATTTACAGCCTGGAAACACGGTCAAAGACCTGTACGCCTATAGGTCTATGACCGTATTTCAACGAATACATACAATACCATTTTAGAACTCCCGTTTGGTTATTGTTCTCTTACATACTTTTATAATCGAACATAATCCGCACATTCAACATTCAATTGGTACCGTACAACTAGGTAATTTGTAAAGTGCTTATAATTTGTCAAATAAAGAATATATATATCTTTACTTATAAAGGTATTTAAAAATCACACTAAATAGTAAAAATAAACTTTCATTAATGGCATATAAATATAGTAGTATAGACAGACGCTATAATCGTATGATTACCAAAAATTGCAGCCTTGTTACGTATGTATATGCCAAAAACATCTGTTCTTTGGCATATGCATCATGTTCTATGAATATTAGAGTACTAGCTGTTCCAACGGTTTTACCTGCATTAATTAACTGCTCCGATCCCAAGGGCTATTGCTAAAGTTATACAGCCTATAACCTTCCTAGAGAATTGGACTAACAAATCCAAAAAGATTTTTTCAAATCAGACTAGTCCTACTAGAGATTAGAGCGTTCAAACAAACAAACAAACTCTTTAGCGCTTCTGTTTGGATAGATATTACCTGTAGCGCAGTTTTATAAAAAACAGGTACTTTTTTGTTTAACAGTGTTATCAGTAAACGGCCTCGGTAAAATTATCATAGCTAAATGTGTGCGACTCACACACTTTGAAAATCTATTTATAATGAAAAATAATACACAATATTTACTTTTTATAATTGTATTTTGTTTACTCGAAGTCTTCCTTACAAACAGTGTTTTCATCACAGGTACTCTTAAACAGTGTCATTACTTACTGGTAAAGTGAATGCTAAGACCTTAACCTAATAACTCCCACGGGCCTTTTCTTTGTATTTTTTTTTCATCAAGGCAAGGAGTTTATAAAACCCGTGGGTGTTATGATTTATTATGTCATTTAACGCACCCCGCGCGCTCTACTTGTACGATAAAACAGTATGTAGACTATACGTACTGTTTTATCTAAACTATCAAGTATTTACAAAAGTGCCATCTGTAATTTAAGATGCCTATTGCATTACTAACAGCATTATCGAAGATCTTGGCAAAAGTCGCTTAAATAAACGCCTTAATAACTATATAGACAGTTTTAAGATAATAGCGGACAACCAATTTGGCTTTCGATCACATGTTTCAACAGAGGACGCCGTAATCTATAAAATAAGCATAATGTAGGTTTCTTTCTGGACCTCTCTAAAGCTTTCAATACTGTGTCTATCCCAATACTATTGGATCATTGGAAAAAAATGGAGTTAGAGGCGCCTACCAAAAACTTTTCTGTAGCAATCTCTCAAACCGTACTCAAGTAGTAGAAAGAATTACGACTACTTACTAGTATACTAGTAACAATATTCCTGTTTGCTATGGTGTCCCGCAAGGAAGTATACTAGGTCCATCCCTTTTTATATTAATGAACTATGTCACCTGCTGATGCAAAACTGTAAAATTTTCTTTTACGCGGATGACACAGCTCTTGTTGTAACAGGGAAAAATAGTTCAGACGCTAAAATAAATGCTATAAAAGTAATAAGAATCGTAATAGACTGGCTTAGAGATAAGCTACTAACTCTAAACATAGAAAAGATGAAATTTATGACATTTTTCTATGAGATCCACAACCCAACCTGCAGATAACTTCTCAATTATACTATTCGATGCCACCTATCCTCCTCCAGCAAGTGTAATTGCCTGGCAATAGTCAGAACTAATAGCATAAGATACCCTTGGGTATACTAGACAATAACTGAAGCTGGATAACCAAATTGATGCATTATGTACGAGAATCAGAAAGCTAATCTTTGTTATAAAAAAACTCTCTAGGGCCGATTCTAAGATGTTGTATGATTCTTTGTGCAAATCTTTATTATCCTACTGTATCCCGTTATGGGGCGGTGCATTAAAAAACTGCCTTAATTAAATTAGAAAGAGCTGAAAGAGCATTTATACTACTCAAACTCAAACTTTACCAGGAGTCGAAATTCCTTACTGTATGACAACTGCTTGTATACCACACTATCCTTCGGCGACATGATTCTGTCATCCCCACCAAAACTGCGAACATAAGCCGTCGCCGTTAAAACAGTATTTGCTCTTATAAAGAATATAGAACGGTATTTGCGGCCAGACATTACCAATTTATAAGTTTATTCTTATACAATAAAATAAATTATAGTTTGAACTCACTACATCTTTCCAAATTTAAACTAATAAATAAGCCTTCGGCCTTAGGCTTCTATATGAACTCTTGTTAGTAATTTTCTCCTTACCGCCCTTAATAGACAATGTACTATTATTCTCTGAATTTGTTATAGTTTTAGTATTATTACTGAGCGATGTTATATTTTGTAAAAATTTTAAAGTTAAAAAAAAAGTTGTATTTGTATTCTAAACAAATTCTTTCACAGAATCTCTTTCCTTTTCCCGTTTATTTTCAGATTTCTACAATTCGTTGGTAATCCATATCAGTTGAAATATCATACTAACCGTAAAATTTCAACACCATGAGTGCAAAATTTGCTTTTACTCTGATACATAATGATGTTCTTTAATTTTTTATTCTATACTAATACATACATTTAATGCCCGAATACAAAGTAGGTTAACAAATAATTATTGCCATTTACGAGTAATTTAATCTTTAAAAAAATCCTTAAATTGTTGTATGTTACCGACACCGATAACGCCCTTAACTAGTTGACCTGGCCGACTTTGTTCTGCCCTTTCCGTTGCTTTTGCGCTATAGCGCCTTTCCCCGACCATCAACCGTATTGCTTGCCCGCGCAATATAATAGGGGTATATTCTTTTCCGGGTGTTCTGTTTCACCGCTTATGTTATCACTATAAAGCAGGTACGACTTATGGACTTATATGAAGCCACCTTAGTCCAGATACAATGTATCAAATCTTGCTCAAGAAATGTGGCGATAGGCTTAACACCTGTCACGCAGAACTAACGTGGTCAGTAAAATGCTCCCCACTTCGTGATGTGGGTATGTCTCCAGACACTGGGTAAAAGCCTTCCGGGAATGAAAACCGTGACTATGCATACATACTATGCAACATAGGATCAAATTTCGATTGTATTAACCTCGATGCACGTAATTAATCTCTATCTCTCTCTTTGTATTGCTCAGCGTCCTCTTTACTGTAAATTGGAAGATGGTTTAAATTTAATTTATTTCAAGACGACCAAAGTGCACAGAGGTAGGTAGTTATAGAATTGTAGAATTTCAGCGGCTAAATGTATTACTTTCACTATGGTTGCTACTTTTAAGTGATATCTACAATCTACTTATGTTTTCAAATTTCCTAATATGGCAAAATTGTCAAGTCTGTTTGTTGCAAAGATGGGAAGATTGCCATATCTGGAACTATAATCTAATCTGTGCCATTAGGAACTTTCCTTGTTTCTCTTCTGATGCTCGGCAAATGTTATTTAGTATAATTCATACATAATAATTTTTTTTTTGTTTTAGATGACGTTAAATCCGCTTTGGAGTGGACGAAGAAGCTATTAGAAATAGAACCTAGACATTCGCGAGCGCGGGGCAATGTTCCTCATTACGAGAAGGAAATCGTTGAGAATGAGAAGATGGTGAAAAGACGCCGACGTGGGGTAACTGCAGTATTTTTGACCTGTTTATTTTCACTGCTTGTCGAAATCTTTACTTCATCAGCAATAAAATGCACCGTAACTTTAAAACTCTACGTTAAAAGACGCCTCGAGCTAAGTCATCTTTGGTTGATATGATCTTCCATTTCTAGACAGCATTGGGTGCCAAATTACCACTTATGCTTCACGTAAGTGTTCAATGTCCTGTTAGAAAACTTCCAAGTATTTAGTTATATTATGCAATATACTGAATTAATTTTATTGCTAAATTCTCGATACATACTATGCAAAGCCGCAAACAAATAAATTTTATCAGAAAATAACAACACAACAAAAGAACAACAGACATTTTTAGTAATGTAACAAACATATTTGCTTTAACTACTATCCTATTTTTATTTCAACGTGTATCCTTAAATTCAGTGCCTCGTTAAAACTTTATTCGGCTACATATTCGGCTCTGTAAGTTGTAGGAATTACAAAGTAAATGGAAAATAATAAGGAATATTTCAAGTAACGGACAGATAGTTTCCTGTGTTTTATAATATAGAAAGAAAAAGAGTAAAAAACATAATTACTTATTTCACTGTTAAGGATACCGGAGAAGACGATTTGGGTTACATGCCAGAGGAAGTTGCATTGCGTCGTTCAGCTGAAAGGAAAACATACGAAGCTCTGTGTCGCGGCGAAATGGACATCCCAGTAGAAATATCTAGAAGGTAACATTACTATAATATGTTATAGTGATATACGCAAGCTAAAATATTCCCCAAACAATAATTAGCATTCTAAACATTCTTATTTAATGAATGTTTAACGTACACATGTTATCTGTATTTTAAAAATAAATCTTTTAAATGCAGTGTTAACCTTGAGATAAATTACCTTATATATATTTATATCAAAATTTGCATGAATTTTAAAATAAAAAATTTGCTTATTATCTATATTCTTTATGATGCATTGAAATTATTATGTAATTTGGGTTAGTGACCCACTTTGGAATAGAATCGGTTATCTATTTATTTATCTATACCCAGAAAAGGATATGCCTTGACAGTGTCACAGATCAGCCGAAATAGCAGAAAGTAAAGACGTGAAAGGATAGGATATAGATTCTTTTTAATGAAAATTCTAAAAAAAAATATTAGACTAGAGCTATGGTAACTGGACTGAACTTAGTAGTAAGTTATAGACAAAAGCAAAAATAACGCAAAAATAGTAACTTTTCATTTTTTATCCTTCATATTAGAGAAATTGAAACTTATTTCAACTTCCATAACCAAGGTTTTAATTTCGTTCACAGTTTCATTAAGGTATGAATAGATTAACAACAATTTTACATGGTTTATAAAGATGCTAATTAACTATAAATCAGTCTGTGCGCCATTAAACATACCATAAACAATTTTATTATATATAATATTTTTCAACCGGCCCATAAAAGTTGATTTGTGGAAGGTCATCTAACCAAATGCCTAATATGCTTGTCAATAAGATTGTAAACCTGTTTCATATTTAAATAGAAAGGGTTAGTGTTACTGCGCTGCGTCACCATGACTGCGTGTTTTCAGCCTAAAATTGTGTTTTTTTACGTTAGATTATATATGTTTATGTTATTATTGTACCAAGGTGGCAAACAAGCTTACGGCTTGCGTGATGTTAGGCAGTCTACGTAGCCTATGCCGCTACGTAGACTGCTTGCGCGTTGCCGTCCCTTTAAAAAGTCAATCACTTTCTTCTTAAAGGAACTAGAGTAAACCCCGGCACGCAAACTAAGCATTTGCGGGAGTAAGGACCGCTGAACCTGCACTGATCGTGACCATTTAAGTTCTAGGGTGTAAAGATAAATTCCGTGCCGATAGCTAGAGGTGCGATCATAGCAAATAGCAGTGGGAACGCTAGCTGACCGGGCAGACGTTCTCCTGCATGATACCGACTGAAGCGCCATCTGCCGGGCCGATTTGTGAATCTAATACATCCAAGGCGCTACCCAAACGCATACAAAAAAATCATTCAAATCGGTCCAGCCGTTTAGGAGGAATACATACACACGTACAGTAGAATTATATTTATAAAGATATACATTGGTATTTATAAAAAACACTTGCGGCGACCTTACTTCCTGGCACAGTTGGAGTTGGATATAAGTAATAGCTACAACTTGCGTCAAAAAATATGTACTTTCTTTGGTTTTCCAATTTCTTCACATGTCAAGATGTATTTTGTTATTTATTTCAAAGCATTCACATTGTATTTATCACATTTAAATACTTTAATCTTTATTATCATTTAAATTAAAGTACAACCTACATAGAAATATATGCTTTTAGCTTTGCATTGATTTTGCTGTATCTTATTTCTAGGCTGAAGTGCTGGTATTTGACGGAAAATCACCCGTTCCTGCGACTGGCGCCACTAAAGGTGGAACAGATGTACATTGAGCCTGATGTGTTTGTCTTCCACCAGGTTATCAGTGATGATGAGATTGAGTTTATAAAAGAGAATGCCAAGCCAAGGGTGAGATTTGAATAATTTAAGTTCTAACTTAAGCTCTTCTAGATCAAGATCTTAGTTTTGACTATCGTTTTTAAGACAATTTATACCTATAATTAAATCTTAAAAAGTAATACAATATTTAAAACGCGACCTCAAGATCTTTGTTCTACCATTCTTGATTTAACGTGTTACTTGCTATTTAAGAAAATTAAACTAGTTGCTAAAATTTAGGATTTAAGTCAATAGTAAGGGCGCGTTACTAAATGATAATAAATGCAAACTGCTTATAAACGTATGTGAAGTACACAATCCGCACTCGCCCTGCGTGTGGATTTTGGCCCTAATCACCTTCGGTGGGGTAGGCCTTGCCCTAACTACGTAGGAACATATGAGGCGGTAAAGAAAGGCTATCTTTCCTGAAATGCACGGTACGCTAAATAAATGCTAACCTAATATAGCCAATATTATATAAGGTCATATGCAAGTTACTTATTAAACATTTAATTAAATTGTATTGATTTTGCTTATCAAATTTTGAATAATTTTACATAAAATAAATGTAAATATATGTCAGTGCAAAATTAATTTATCAATTCACAGACACATTGTAAATGACATATAGATACACGAAAATGTTAAATATTTTACATTTATTTGTGTTAATACAGAAAAATATTGTGTTATTTTCAATTATATATTACCAAAATATTCAAATTAAACTTGTTATAACTGTGGTAATTTTTCAGACATTTTTTTTATGTTACATTCCTATTATAGTACGGGTCCTATTGACATGAACACTGCAGAATATGACCAAAGCGTGAAACTTGGTGTAAGCCATTAAGGCCATTAAGCCCTGTCCCCACCAGTTCCACCCCCAGGGGTGGGGAGGTAGGGTGGAAGTACGCTCACGCCTCTTCGCAAACAAAAATTTTTTACGCGACGTTATTTCACTAGACTAGCTGTCATTTTCGTATAAATTAAGGTTGAGGAATTCAGATTTGAAAATTTCGTAATACTTTTCCATACAAAAACAATCCTTTTTTTAGGAAAAGTGAAAGTTAAAAGTATTATTTTTCGGTTTGGTTACGTGTAACTTTAAAATTGGTAAGTTATTATAAAAATACAAAATACTGGAAACGAAAATAGTCATCGTTTCCTCATGGCTGAGGGTCGTGATCTTGGAGGACAGTTTCCTTCACCAGCGTGCTCCAACTTGCTGCCCGTCCAATGGTTTGGCGATCTGCCCCGGCTTCTTTTGCTTGCCACGTGCCCAACGACCAGAAGCTTTCCTAATTTATCGGGCTCCCGTCTGACTACGTGCCCGAAGTATTATAGGAAGCGTCGCATACAGATAATCGAAAGACCTATTTTAATGTCAAGATCGACAATTTCGATAATTAGGCACACTAGATCAACAAATTTAGGCCAATTAACCTAAAATCTATCTTTTCAGTTCAAGCGTGCCGTAGTACACGATTCTCATACGGGCAAGTTGACTGTAGCACATTATCGGATAAGCAAGTCTGCATGGTTGCGCGACAACGAGTCACCTGTAATCGCGCGCGTCTCGCAGCGAGTCGCAGACATGACAGGCCTCACTATGGACTCTGCAGAGGAGCTGCAGGTGGTCAACTACGGCATCGGGGGACATTATGAGCCACACTTCGACTTCGCTAGGGTAAGTTAATAAATGTTATAAAGTTATGACAGGTACCGTTATTCAACCTTCCTACTAACCAGCCCAATAGACTTATCAGTATATTTTTTACGTAAATTATTTAAAAATTGCGGATTTATGGGTTTCTAGTTTGTATGAGTGTTTCATATGTACAAATATAAAAATACAATTGAACAGCGATAGTCTGAACTCTGACGTAATTTCACGTCGTTTAACTTAATAGAATTTTATTAGTAGCATGCCAATGCCACATTTATTATGTCTGTGTCAGATAGTTGTTGTCATCTGTCTTTATGCAGAACAATTCATTAAAACCTTGTCTGCTCTCGCAGCTTTTTTACTTTTTTTGTGAAAATTGACCAAAATAAAACAATGCATTATTGAAACATATTAAGACCCGGTACCCTGACATACAATTTCAGCATATATGGCAGTTATTTAATATGACGTGCACGTGAGTGCAATAGATCACAGAGTTTTTAAGAATAAGGCAAAAATAAAGAAAAAAAGAAAGAAAAAAAAGAATAAAACCCGTTTTTTTTAAATTCGGTAGTAACATCCATAGACTATATAGTTATATAGCTGTTAATGTAAAATTTTATGTTATAAGTTTACGGATATAGGTTAAAAACCAATTGGATTTGCCAAATAGATTTATTAGTTAAATTTTAATTCAACCTACTTCAATAAAGAAAACCACATTCCTTTAGAGCTTAAATCTAATCTACTGTCGGAAAACAAATAAATTCATTAATTAAAAATTATTATTTATGCATTTCAGATAACTGATAAAGCTTTCGGCGGAAGTACCGGTAATAGAATAGCAACAGTGCTGTTTTATGTAAGTTTATATACACCAATATATTATAGACAAAAAGTTTCTTCGTATAACATTTTTCGGAAATATCTGTAATAATCTATTATCTAGCTTAAGTTATCGCAAATGAACATATAATTTATTACCTTTCGATAGCTGAGCTAAGACTTGCGCAACTTGAATCAAAGAGCATTGTTCAGATCTGGTCATCAGTGAACATTTTCTTTAAAAGTAGATCTACAGATATATTTACTTCATTCAAAAGAGAAATGTTTAAAGTGCTTCATATTATCAGTATTTTTAGAATTAGTAAATGTATTTAAGTTAAAAGTCATATGGCTTGACATTCAACAATATGATATAACTATACGAATATCCATCGCAAATAATAGTCAATACGTATCATGTTTTTATGTTTGCATTTATCATGTATAACATAATATACTTTCAAAAGTTAATTGGCCTTAGCTTTAGCAGTTTTGATACTAAAATATTGTAAAACATATATTCGTTACTTAATATATATAACAATTTTTGCCTAGTTGTCCACGTCAGGCCAAAACCCCTATACAAACTGAACAATACCCTTTGTGGCCCGTGTAACCGTGTAAGTAGATACATTGCAATGGCAAGGACTACAAATTTGGTCTTACTTAAAAAAATTTACGTATCTTGTTTCTTTGATTTTACGATCAAGATGTTACTGTTATAACGTCACGGTTTTTATTCCCTCAAGGAAATCAGTGGCTGCACACACCCAGGTCATAATGTGAAGGTCAGCCTTTTTTTACTAACCACTTTAGTCCTGCGTGACAGGTGGTGAGCCATTCGGCACAGCGCTGCTTCTAAAGCAGTGTATCTGGACTAAGGTGGCTTTATATATGTGCCATACGTCGTAAATTACCAGATTTGTAGTAACAAATGGAAAAATTAAGCCATGGGTCAGGATTATGCAGTGGTAAGAGTAATGAAGAAAATATGATACAGAATGGATTTTCACAATTTTTCCCACTTCATTTACAAAATAAAATGTTGGCTAGAATAAATAAAACAAGGAATCACTTATTTAGCTAAAAAAATAGTGTTATATTGTAATAGAAAAACATAATCATCAAGGATTAACAATTTTTTTTTATGCATATCAGATGTCGGAAGTGTCACAAGGCGGCGCCACAGTCTTCACAGAGTTGGGTCTAAGCGTGTTTCCTCAGAAGAATGCGGCGTTGTTTTGGATGAACCTACACCCTTCAGGCGAGGGTGATATGGCAACGAGACATGCAGCCTGTCCTGTGCTGAGAGGATCTAAATGGGGTACCTATATTTTATTTATCATATACATATCAGCTACTTGTATTTTGGTACACTGCTGGACAAACCCTCCTCCATGGCGCGCCATTTCTCCCGTCCGGCCATCCTTTTAAGGTCGTCGTCTTCGTCGGTTAACCTTTCAGTACCCGGTCTATACTGTAGAACACGTCTGCTCCATCAACCATCAGTCTTCAGACAGACGTAACCAGCGTACTGCCTCTTCATCTTGCTGATTCTGCGAACTATTTCGGTGGCTTTAGTTCTCTTTAGTATGTCTATTAGTGTAATATGCTCAAAAACAACGTCATTGAGTCCCTTTCCTGTCTCCTGGAGCTGGGGTGAGGTTTTAGCCAATCAGTCTAATATTAGGTTTGAAGAACCTAACCTAGTCTCTATACGAGTAATTAAGTAAAATTTAGGACGTAATATTTAGTAATAACACTTAGGTAATATAAATAATAGGAATCATCATAATATCACGAAATATTTTTGATTTTCTCTAAATGATATTTGGATTGCGTAATGAAAATAAAATACAATAGAATGATGTTTCGTACAAGTACATATACATAAAAAAAGGCTAATTAACTTACTGAAAGTTCTTAATAATAATAATAATAAAGCCTAATTAAGTAACTGGAAGTTCTTTATTAATAATAAAGGCAAATTAACTAACTGGAAGTTCTTTATTAAACATTGACAAAAAGACAGTTTTTAAAGTTAAAGTAAAAATCCCGCGGGATGCGTTTAGCTATTATGTTTACATTAAATAAGACTCTATAAACAAGTGTGACGTCACAGATAAAATACTAGATATTACGTCACATGTTATAAACAGGAAGGGCCAGCTAGTGCTGCAGTGTCTATTCTAAGCTAGTACAAAATCGCTCAATGGTTCAAAGTTTGAAGCATAAAATTTGCTGATTTATAATGTTTATTTACAATATTCTTTTTTCCGTAGTGTGCAACAAATGGATCCATCAAAGCGGCCAAGAATTTATAAAACCTTGTAATCTAGAGTACCAAAGAGAGGGCATCGCGAGACAGCTTCCCCGAGCGATCCCCAAGACGCACAGATAGGTGTAAGTCTTTTAAGTGTGAAAACTATGTAAGGCTGAATATGGTTATAGTCAGTTCTTGTTTACGTAAATTGAATATATTTAGGAAAATAATGTCGACAAATATCAATTATACTGCACATAATTTACTTGAATATTTTTAAAATTATATTATAGTAAATATTAGGTGACATTTCCAAAGTTATATGGTTAAATGAAAAGGACTGAAACCGCATGTTTTTTTTTTTTCAATTTCCGACTTTTTTTTGGACTTCTAATATTAATAAAATTAAGAGACAATGCTTAATGTTCTGCTTTACTTAAAAAAACGTACGTTTTATGCAACAAGAAACAAAGAGTGATGTGTACACAAAAATACAAAATTTAAACTTGCATTTTTTTATCAAATACCTTTGTTCAAACTTTCAGCTTCAGAAACTGGAAATGTTTAAAAATGCGAAGTTAAGCGTAAAAGGAATGGGTGAATGAATATGCTTAATTTCTTTTGATTATACTTAATTTCACATAGCATGGTGTGCGTAATACGACAGTTTTCACTAAATTCCAATCTCCAGTGATCACAATAAAGTGTATGAATATATAATTTTGAAAATATAAATAATATCTTCGAAATTAATGTTTAAATGTGAATTATGTTTTTTATTTGATATAATGAATGATAATATAAATAGATAAATAAATGTTTATTTCAGCAAAAAAATACACTTAAAACTAAGTTAGTTGTCCAAATAAAATAAAAACACTTAAATACTAAACAGTTATTTTTATTATTGTTTTGATTCGTCAGAGTGATAAGTGTTCACGTACGTCGTCTTTTATGAATACTTAAACACTCTCGCAAAGTAGGAAAAACTTACACACCATGCTAAGTGACATAGAATAAAGTTGATATTTTTGTTTGATAATTTAGTGTTTTCGTTGCATGAGCTGTAGGAAATAGAGTATTTAGTTTTTTTTATTAGTCACTCATTATTGAATAGCATTTTGTGATAATTACTAAGTAGCCATATTTTAATGCTTGTAAAAAACTATTGAAGAATAAATGTAGAACACTTTTTATATTAAATATGTCCAAATAGATTGATTAGAATTGTTCTATGGTTTTGTAGCAGAATTAAGATCAGGTGTTGACAACCTATGTATACGCTGATCAGTAATTTGATGATATCCGTGCAATAAAGCCTAATTAATCATATACATGAAAAAACTTTTTATTTATACATTTAAGATAGGTTAAGCATTTTTACAATGTGAAGAGAATCGAACTGTACCCATTGGCATATCCATTAACCCAAACTATTATTCTCTTACTGGTCATATTAAGGCTCACAGACAGAAAAGGTTTCCGACATCTGTTCTGAATTTCACTTTAACGCCAAAATTATGTGATTAGGCCATGATCACTGGTAAATTATACAACTAAATATATATATTTATATAACATCATAATGGAGTCATGAGACCGACTTATACACAGTGATTACCAGGGGCCGGAATTAGGTAGTGTGACTTAAATAATAATATTAATGTTCCTCAAATTGTTTTTTTAATAATTTTGTTATATCTATTTAAGATCACACAACCCTCAAAACGATTACGGTACTTAAGGTAAATAAAAACACTATTGGCAATAAATACTATTGGTTACGGTATAATATTAAGAAAATTTCGGGAATGTCCCTGTTGTATTAACATTTTGGATGCAAGAACATAAATCACGCTACGTTTTTCCGACCTCTACCGATTACACAGCGAAGACACAAAATGTCGCTAGGCCGCGTCAGTTATATACTTACAAAAAAAAATACTCTTTCTTAATACAAATACAACTACAAAAAAAATAATTTGCCGTGTCAAAGGTTCCGGATTTTATACCTGTTCGTTTTAATACTTTATCTTACGTATTATTGTAAGTGAAGGTACAAGTAAAAATACAATAGTCAACGATGTTTTGGAAAATTTTGTAAAAAAAAATTTGCAAATAGACGTCTGTTTTATTAGCTCCCTAAGAGCTCAAAATCCTTGTCTTATTTGTTCCGTAAGAGATGAAAACCACTGTCTCATTTGTATCATAATTATTAAAAACCAATAATTTATAACAGTAATAATACAATGAAATAATTGTGACAATATTCTTGTTTTAAAAAATTTACCCAAATTCCAAAATCTAAGGTTATAAAAGTATTTAATAAACTGCAAAAGTAAATGGTATAAGTTTGACTTTACTACGTGTAACTTTTTTGATAGTAATTTTATTAATTTATTGATAAAAACGAATCAATCATGTATTTAAATTCAGTTTAAGAATAGTAAATCTATAAATAATTTGAATAAACCGGTGATATGTGTCATAAATTTATCTTTAATATTGCAAAACAAATTACAAACTCATATGTTTTGAAAGGATTAATTTTATATTGTGAATTAATTAATTAAAAAACGATCCAAGGAGTTTCCCAAAATCAATGCAACTTTAGAGGCTAACCTTTGTTGAATTTCTAATCATCTTACATATATTACATTCTTATTATCAAAATAATATAACTAATTGCTTATATAAATACAATATAGTACGGAACTTATGCTGAGTAAGTACGCTCTTATTTAGAATTTATCTGCATTCATATTTCATATTAAAAAATTTCTCATTATTTATTTAGTCGAGGATTTTACATAAATTTGCTTCAAGCTTTGTTTCCTTCTGGACTTTTCGTAAATTAAAAGTATTTAAGAGGGTTTCCGACGTCCACTAGCACCGCCAATATATGTTTTTAATTTCCCCTTTGTAAAAAGCGAATTTCAAAAATGTATTTTTGTGTCGTTTTGTAATATTATGTAGAGTATATATCTACATATATATCTGAGTTGTAGATAGCATTTTTGCTACAACTGGCTGTTTGCAACAGAATGCTATCCACTACTAGAAACAAGAAAGATGGTTTCTGAAAATAGCTTATAACTATTTTTATATTTGTGTGAAAGTACATTTTTGAAATTTGCTCTGTACAGAGAGCAAATTAAAGATATCTATTGGCGGCGTTAGTGGAACCCTCTTTATTTGTATATTTTAAGCTCATTAATATTTCTACATTAGTTTATGTACATGAAAAGTTGCCTGTAAAGGCCTGTACCTTTAATAAATAATCCCAATACAAATCTGTACATAGCTCTAAAGAAAAAATAAAATGTATTGATATTTTTTTTTTAAATAAATGACGTAATTTTTTAATGTTTTTTTTACTAAGCCCTAACATTTTATCTTCTAACAAGGTCAAAGTAGAAATTGCAACAAATATTTAAAAAAAATATAAATTTATTATAGTGTTACAAACACGGGCAATTCGTGCTATTTACAAATAAGAAACTAGGATATCTCTGAGGAATAGGTTTAGGGAAGTAAATATTTTAACTTTAGCTTAGCAGTATATATATGAAAATCTTTTATATGTTCATAAAAATATTAATAGTTTTAGCAAGAAAAGTGACGTTCACAAAGTAAATAGGTACTAGAAGTAAAAATACGCTATAAGTGCATGAAACACGTCTACACAAATTTAGTAAGTCTTTTGTGGGGCAATGTAAACACTTTTACAATAAAGTTCCTAATAATATTCAATAGTTATCAATAAGTAAATTTAAATCTTTCATCAAACAACAACTTTGTAAAAAAGCATACAACAATATTTCAGACTATGTAAATGATAAAAATCGGCTAATTGCGAGTCGTACTCGCGCACGAATGGTTCCGCACCATTATCCATAAAAACGGCAAAAAATCACAAATGTTTATTACATAAATACGACTCCCTCGCAGCCTAGTTGGTAGTGTGGCCAGCTGCTGTGCAGCGGGTGTGGGTTCGATTCCCGCACTGGACAAACATTTATGTCGTAATATAAACATTTGTGTTTGTCTTGAGTCAGGGTGTATTTATGTATGATATGTATGTATTTACAAACAAAAATTTATATTTATGTATTTGTATCCGTTGTCTGGTACCCATAACACAAGCTTTGCTTACTTTGGGGCCAGGCGGCGCTGTGTGTAATAACCGAAAATATTAATAAATTAAAAAAAAAACCAGTGCAGGAATCGTACCCACACCCTCTGCACAGCAGCTGGGTCACACTACCAACTAGGCTTTCCAAATACAGTCACTAATTGCCTTTGATAAATAGACAACATCGGGACAGTCATAGCACCGCGACAAAATGTACGACTGCAATGTGTGACTACACAGGCCAGTCGGATGGGCTCACTAACTCTATTGTTTTGATGTAAACTATTAATTTTCAACGCCTACGTATAATTGTTAGTTTTTTTATTGGTAATGTGTAAAAAATCTTTTGGTTGTTTAATAAAAGCTTCGTGGTAAAATTATGGACACAATATATAATAATATTATTAGCATATACTCAACATTAAGATCCTTTCGTACCTTTGGTTACAAAATTAAAGAATTCTATTATGTGGGCAACACCGTTAGCAGCTCGTCGAACCGATGACTGATATTATCTTTGCCATATCGAGGATCTTGTCTGGTATTCGTAGACGTATTTAATGTTATTCTTTCGGTTTAGGCGCTCTTCTTTTTTTCTAGAGCTAGGAAGTCGCTGGTCTCACTGTACGCTGCCATATGTTGTCTCATGACATTACCTGGGAGGTGTCGTTGTATGAATTGTTCCCTTACTTTCCTCAGCCTTACTTTCAGCGTTGTCTTACTTCCCAGGTGCTACCACCTTTCACGACATTCTTGCAAATGGGTTCTGACAGATCTTGCTCTGATAAGATGCTGAAACTCGATAAATGCTTTAATCATTTGGACTTGGGGTGTGTTGAAACCGTTAAAGTTAAGTAATGTGTGTAAACGGTCTTTCTTTACAGCATGGGAACATTTCTTGTTATCTATATAAAGCGTTGTGAGGAGAGCAATTGTAAGACAACAAAAACGTTACATATAGAATTATGCGTATACTGTACATAACATTCCTGTTGTTTATACATTACCCTAAGTCTTCTGCGTTCCTGTTGAATACCTAAAGAGCAAGGGTAATTTAAAAAAACGTACAAAACAATTAACAATCGTAATTAGTCCAAGATTAATTGACAAACTGGAGATAAATTTCGGGTATTCATATTTGATACTAATGTAGTGCGTTTCATTTTATTTACCAGCTAACATCAAAATTAGAATCATTATTTAGATACAACTATGATTGGATCACCTATCTAGTTCTAAGTCAATTTTAAGTTTAGAAGACAAAAGATGTAGAAAACAGATGGACTTACTTGGGTTTCGTTTATTTAGGGCATGAATTTTTAGCTGTTACGATTGCATTTGCTTTCGTGTTGTCCCTTACTGTTATGTTAAAAAATCTATTTGCTATCCTGCTGTCAGTTGCCAAATTTACGAGAAATTGCAAGCTAAAAAAACAGGTCCTTAGTATGTAGGTGGAAATTTTTCCCGTAAACAAAAATACTAACTACCACTAACTGCCTTTTTAGTTTTATCGCTGACACACTTTGTACTTTCCACTCTTAAGTTAAAGCACAATAAAACAGCAATATGCAAAGTAATTATACAAGTCTTCTACGTGGTTCTGCCTGCGTAGAAACAAGAGCACTTCAGAACAAACAAAGTAAGTACATGCATGTCCGAACTTCGCATTGCACACTACTGTGTTTGCTGTGAAACGTTCTTACGGAACTGCCTCTTTGTTCTTTAGTTCTTTCTTCGTATTCATTTATTCTTGCATGCAATTGCGGTTCCTATAAAAACAGTAGGAGATATAATGTAATATTAACATTATTATTACCATAATAAATATTTAAAATATTACATAAATAGAAATAGGAATAACACGTGTCAGCATTATACATAGCTAAATTCCTAACGTAACGTCTATCTTTATATGTTCGCTTATAGTTCGAGATTTATTAGACCTATTTTGTCAAAACATACAAGTACCGATTTCGCTTCACACTAGCAACCGCTGCTATCCGTACGCAACGCACACACACACTCTCACAGCACTAACGAGTAAGTATGTATGTCCCCTGTACAGTGGCTCGCGATAGAGACAAAAAAAAACAACGTGGCTTGAGTGCGAGAGAAATGGCGAATCGATCAAGTTGACGCCGCCCTATTCACCATGGTGCATTATCTGATGTTTGGTGCGTCCATAGCGCCCAGAGCATCTCATATACCACTATACCATTCTAGGGATTAAACCCTAAGAGAACTTTAACCATAATTAAAACAAATACATTACTCAGTTATATAAAAAAAATAAAGTTGATACTGGTAGTGCAATACTTGTAAATCTGAAAATCTAACTTCGAATATTGCGTTGCATTGAAAGAATAATGGGGCTTTGTTATAAGGTCAAACGTATGACACCATGCGACGGTTGGACAGGTCGAGTTGCTCGTCGATTTTGCTTCCATGTATTCCCCGTTCACGGAAACACTGTGCGTCGCGAGCTTCCAACACATTCATGTTTGTAAAACAATTGGTGGAACTCATCTTTGGAATGTTACATTTTTATGTGTAACAACTGTTATTGACTGTTCACTTTTGGTTTGAAGAAATACTTACTTTGCGTTTTCGCGGCTCTGTCTGTGCTGTTTTTTTGGCTTATCCAATTACCTTCTCAGTAGAAAGTTAACTCCCTCACAGCCTAGTTGGTAGTGTGGCCGGCTGCTGTGTGGGTTCAATTCCCGTACTGGACTAACATCAATGCGATGAACATTTATGTTTGTTTTGAGTCGGAGTGTATTATGTATGAGTTAAATATGCAGTATATTAAAATCCAACACTTTGCTTAAGTTTCCCGTATGTCATTACTTTCTTTAATTGGTGTTCCTTGTCAGCGACACTATTGAAGTGTATAATAATACCTACAGTGTGTGTTTTTTCAAAATCAACGGGTTCGACTGGCTAGGAATATAAATTTTTCAAAAAATGGATTTTTTGATTCATTTTTAGTTTGCATCAAAATCGGGCCCGAGACTCCTTTGAGTACTTTTCGCTATCGTCATAGTTTCTGATTTGGCCATGCATGCCAATTAAAAACTTCATTGTGTATATACGTTTTTTTTTGTTAATAAATACATAGAAAACACCCAGTCTCAAGATAATAAAAATAATGTTTGTCGATTCAGCCCCTGACCCCAAAAGTTCCCGCGGGAATAACTATGACCGAGCTCAAACGAATTAAGGAATTGGCGTTAGAATCCCACGCGGATGACCTTTAAGGCGAGTGTAGCCGCTGGCAATATTCATTAATAACCAGCTATCCCATTAATATTAAAATTAAAATTTCGTTGTTTGTTACTCAATCTCGCTTAAACCACTGGCTGGATCAGGATGAAACTTAGCACACATATAGGCTAGTTCCTGAATTAGGAAATAGACTTATTTTTCATCCCAAAAAATGTAAAAAAAAAACCGCGGGGATAACTATAACTTTTGTTACTCAATCTTGCCGCAACGGAGCATCCAATTGAGCTGAAAATTTGCACAGAGATAGTTGAAGAGACGGAGAAGGACAAAGACTTTTTATTCCGGAAAATTTCAAAGTTCCTGCGATAGTAACTACAACCGAATTTTACAAACGAGCTATAGCTGTATTCAAGGAGTTGCCGTAAGAATCCCAAGCCGGTAACCAAACCTAGGGCGGGCGGAACCGCTGGCAAAAGCTAGTTGTAATTAAATAATCAAAAGTATGCCCCTTACAGCCCCCTGAACAGCAGCTTACAAATAATCAGATAATGATTGTTATGTGGCGATTGATTATACATGAACACTGCAATAAGTACAGTCTGACAATAATATATCAGTAAGTACAGTCTGACAATGCCTTTCTACAGCAGTTTGTATTTTTATTGGACAATGTCTGTATACAACAGCTTTATTATATTTATTTTTTTATTAATAAAACTTAAAATTTAACATTTTTTATTATTTATGTTACTTAATTTTGGTACTGTACAAACTCTTCCTACTAATTCTACTAATCAAACATGTGTTTATTTAAATGATTTATATTTTATTTGGTTCGAAGAGAAAAAATAATTGAAATTTGTTGTGCTTTATCTATTATTAATTTATTGACTTAACTAGTGTTCAACAAATTGTTCCTATGGTGATAATAAATTATACATAAACAAATATAAATAAACAAGAGTATTTCTTTTCTTTTCGTCATGCATACTTACCATAGGCGTATCTTTTTGCTATTTTTTGTACTTTTCAATAATTCTAATTCGTTATTATAAAAAACAATTAATAAAAATGTTAGCAATCAGCTCAGCAATAAAGATTGTAAAAAAATATCTGTTCTATATTTGAATTAAATGCTTATTCTACCATCTTTCAATTGATTTTGATTAAACTTTAAATACATGCAAGTTTTATAATAAAATAGGTATGTGAACCGCCATACAGTTTTATAATGAAATTAAAATTCGAAAACCGACTAAGTGCGTATCGTACACGCATTAATTTAGAATATTAAAATAATTTTGAAAAGAGAATGATTGAAGATTAGTAAGTATAAATATGTGGTTCTTCAAGAGTGAAGTTATTAGATATTTGAAGGGTCGGCAACGCGCGAGTGATGCCCCATAGTATTATATAATCTGTGCCCAGGTGTTGCAAGGGTCCTTAGGCTACAATAACCGATTACCATCTGGGGCATCACTCGCGCGTTGCCTTCAAACTTCTAATAACGTTTTGTTTTGTTTGTAGAATATATATTTGTAAGTTTTAGTAGGCATTTTTGATAATAGTGACCGTTTTTACTTTTGCTGCCTACTAAAGCTCACAGATATATTCTAATAGTAATAAAAAACGTTCTAAAAATAGCTTCGATGATGAAAATAAAAAACTAATCATAAGCTATTTTTATATTTTCAACATTTGGATTCTCGAAATTAGCTTTCTTTGAATTGAAAATTAGAAATATCTAATGGCTATATGTACCCCTTTAAAACCTTTATCGCATTTTCAAGACCTATCCAACGACACCATACACAATGGGGTGGGCCGCATGGGCGTGATAAAATATTGAACAAAATTTGTAAACGAGATGTAGGGATAGACATATCATTATTGAATAAACCAGTCAATAAGAATCATCAATACCTATCCGTGTAGAAACTCTTTTGTTAAATGTAATGTTATAATCCAGTAAGAATTGGCTCCAAGAAAGTCTTTGAGGTCAGGTTGATACAGACCTTCGAGCACTACACTACCAGCACTATCTACCTATAGCTAACTACTAACATGGTGCTACACTTAACTAGTTAGACTCAATATAACTAATTAGTCTTAATATATTTCATATGTACCTAGGTTCCGAGGACTGCCAATGGAAACTTGAGATTCGAAATTTTGAAAATTCTTTAAAAAGCAGTTAATAGTTAAGGCTCCGAAGAGTGGAATTAGGAATTATAATGCTGATTGTGTTTGTATTTCAGATTTGTAGACTCGCTATTAAAATCAACTTTAGAAGCCTATTTTCAGAAACCTATTCAGTCACACTCCACACTGTGCGGATCGTGGAAATTCAGGGTTTTTCCCGTTGGTTCAACTATGAATATGTCCAATTAGTTGTACCATTCCAGTGCAAGGTTCCCCAAAAAAATTTTTTTTTCAATTTCTTTACAATACTGTATTAAGGTAGTTGCGCCTAAAAAGGACCGGTTCGAAATAAGGTCCATCTTTTTAAACTTCCCGCATTTAATGCTTAAACCAAAACGAATAGCGCGCGGCCCCTCCCCAGTAACCAATCATAAAAGCGCATCGACATTCATTGGTTTCGCGCCGGCCATTTTGTCAGTGGCTGTGTGTGTTAACTCAGAAGCGATCGATGCGACTCAATTTATAAAATATCGGTTTGAATTTTGCGTGGTATTAGTAATAAAAGCCGGTCTTTTCTTCTTCTCTGCAATAGGGATGTAAAAAATACTTTTAGCACTTAGTGGATTGATGAGGTAAGTAACTAAAATTGTTGCTTTTTTATTTCGATTTTGTTTGGTTTTATCAGGACATATCTAAGTGCCTAACAAGGTCCAGGTTGTTGTCCCCAAATAAGGTACGGACCTTAATAGGGTTACGAAGTTTTAAAATAGACATGGTAAATGACTTACATAAGTGTAAATAAGCAGCTGGCCTAGCAAGTGGCACTTTTGTTTGACGATAACGACATTTCGCTACACTGGGTCGTGCTATCGCACAAAAGTTGACTAGACGCCTTTCCTTCCGTGGACTTTAACGAATATTAAAATAAAAATCCAGTCGCATTTCGAGTTTTTTAAAGTTAAAAATATAATAAGGATAAGTAAATACACACTGTGATTAAGGGTACGTACATATTTATCTTTTAATTTTGTTATTTTCAAACACTTAATAAGGTCCCGACTGTGATTAAAGATGTATAATACCTAATAAGGTCCAAGGACTAAGACTGAAAAAATGACTGATTAGTTACATTTTGTTATTTTCTTTACTAGAATTAATAAAAATAAGCATAAAACTACAATTTGTTTCATTCATGACTAGAAATTAGAAAAGTTATAGCTTATATAAATTTCCTCAGACTTTATAAGGGCCACGACACCAATTTATATGAATTTCCGTTTCATTATTCAAAAGCTACATACTTAATAGTTGTCAAAAGCTGTTGCTTTCTAAAGATGTGATTTTTCTGGTATACAAAGCCTTAAATCTTGTAGTTTAATTATGGACCTTATTCAGAGCCCTAGTGCTCAATAAGGACCAAAGATAAGCTTTTAATAAACTTTTTTGTAAGTTACTGGCGATTGGTACCTTATTTTTGTACAATATTTTCTCTTCAAATAAAAACAGTTAATTTGATCATGTTGTCTTACAAACTAACACACTTCCCAAAATTGATTTATAAGGATTTCCAAAAACCCGGCCCTTATTAGATGCAATTACCTTATTACGGCTAAATATTGATTGCGGTTCGTTCACATATAAGATCTTTCTGTACAATTATAAGGCTGTAGCATACGAACGGCCTGACGGACATGAAGAAGCTGAAAGGGTTTCGTTTTTGCCATTTAGCTACGGAACCCTTGTGAAAAAATCAAATTTGTGGTGCTATCATAATATTAAAGAGAATTTGAGTTTGTAGGTATGTCCGTGCGGGATAATCTTTGGAAATATTGAACCGATTAAAAAAAATCGCTATTTGAAAGCTATATGTTTTGCTTTAATTCTTAAAAGTTTATAGACTGGCTGGACTGGCTGACAAAGAGACGAAATACTAGAAGCAAATGATCTTCTAGATAACAAAGTTATTATCAATTCCATTACATACGTATACGTACGCAAGGCAAACGGAAAATTGTATTCTTATGTATTGTATCCTTACGCTTAAACGAACCTGCTTCTGCCATCATGTTGGTACCGCTTCGTTCTTACATAACTTTAGACATGACAGTCACATAAAAGCTTAAGATCACCGTGAAGAAATCAGAAGAATCTCTCTTTATCTATGTCAATTATTTATAAACCTAAACGTAGGTATTGCTAATCCTTGCATACATCATTAACAGGTAATATTCTGTAAATTGTCTCAATTTTTCCAAATTTAATGCTTAGTAAAATCTTCTTGTTACGTTACCACTTGATTAATTTAGATTTTTAATTAGTATTTATTGAATTTATTTAGTAATAATCACAATTCACTTTCACACCTGCCAATTGCCGAGTGTCGACTGGCGAGGTTGGCGCAAGCTGGCTGGCGACGTAACCGGAGCCCTGGTGTAAACATCCAGGGTTGCTGTGGAACCATCGTTGCGGCAGCGCTCGCGCCGCCTCTAATGACGCTTAATCGGCCGTTACAGATAATGCTGTGACCACCATGGTAACAAAATCATATTTAAGATAGTTATTGTCTCACATCTTGGCAACTTCATGAGTTTGGTGAAATGCCTACTTATGATAGGTTCTGCGCGTACAATTCGAAACAAGCTGATAAATTTTGGCTTCTTAAGAAATTAAAAAAACATTTCTTTTATAAATTTAATATACTTTCTTACTTCTACTATACCTATGGTGCAGGGTTTTTTTTTTTTTTCTCTGAGCTGACTATGCAGTTGGCTGTTGCAGCCATTACTGCTTCACCGGACTTTTGGGGCGAGACTCTGAAGGAGCCTCAGCCCATATAGCGCCCAACGCTCAAGGGCTCCCCGCGGGGGAAGCCTCGGCTTGGGTTGTCGCTCTCGGGGGTGCAGGGTGTGCAGCGCATGCGTCGCTCGTGGCGCCGCGCTGGAACGCTCTCAAGGACCTTGCGCCCGTGTAATGGCCGACGCCGGGTGCAGTAGCAAGCTAAGCAAGGCGCGCCACAAACGTCTACTTTACACTCTACACAATAACTTTAGTTTCAACGTGAAATCAGCTGCCATAGATGTCACATCGTTATCAAAGAGGCGTGCCGGCACCTGTGTTGATTCGTTTGAAAACACGCCAACAATAATTGCAAACTCGGCTGTATTAGAATACAATAGAGTTCATTTTTTTAAACGACTAAAGTGGCAAAAAACCTTGTGGTCCACCTGATGGTAATTTGATCCCGCAGCCTATGGACGCTTGCAACACCTGGGGCATCACTCGCGCGTTGCCGACCCATCAACAATCTAATAACTTCTTTCTTGAAGAACTCCATACTGTAGTTCTTACAAAAAACCTTCAGCCCATTGTTGAAACGAGTCAACCTTTTGACCAAGGTGGTATCCGGGTGCCCCCGCCCAGAGATGGAAGCAGTACTCCATATGGAGGACTTGCTCGACTTTTAAAGCAACAACCTTTACCCCTAGGTCAAATACTGTTTGCTCAGTTGAGAACTCCAAGTTTTTTTCGTTTTGCAAATGATCTCCGAACTGAACATCGCTGGAGATGTTAACACCAAGGAGGCCAATGCTCTGGGAGATGGTGAGCGGTATGTTCTGGAATTGTGGGGCCAAGACCTCTTAGGGTGGAATCGGACCAAGTTTTCCCGTCCCCAGCCTTGACCTTGGACAGAGTGGTCTCGATTTTAGACACAACTTTACCGCGCTTTTCCTCCACACCGGAACAAGGGATGTTTATACGGTCGTCCGTTCAATGGTGATAATATAACTGTCATTTGTTATCAAGTACTTTGGAACCGTGCATCTAACTTTGCCTAATTTTTGGTACAGAGATAGCCGGAAGGAGAAAACAGACATTGGTACCTTAAATTACATTGTACAGTTCCAACAAATATTTATGTTTTTTTCTGCGTCAGAAATCGCAGGGCAATATTTATTCCTCCACGTGTCGCAACGGAACAAAGGGGTGACTCAATTTTTGGCACAGGTTAAGTATGAGAGGGAGAATGAGATAGAACGAGGAATAGTTCCCGATTGCGATTGAGTGGGGGCGAGAAGCGCCCCGGCACTCTGACCATACTATTTGCGAGAACAGAGAGAAAGGAATGGGGAAAAAATATCACAATAGTCTATAAATCCGTGCTGACAGAGCCAAGGGGAAAGCTAGTATTTTATCTGTTTTGCATTAGGTATAAGGTGCATGACTATACACGAGTACCCAGGGCCGCAGAGCGTTCTCATTGGTCGTTGCTCTTCGGGCGCGAAAATTTGAAAGGATAGATTCTATGCAAACAGTCAAAATCTAAAAGGATTTTCGTAAAATCGCGGGCCCTTGTTTAAACTCCCACCAGTCAAACCCCCCCCCCCTCGGTGGCCCTGCGAGTACCTACCTACTATGGGATGGATGGATATAAATTGATATTATCTCTGAGAAATAACACGATGCTCGATATTTTCATGGAAAATGTTTATGAAATCGGCGTGCGACATTTTCTTGAAACGAAAAGAAACATTTGCAGTCCCATCCTGTTTATTAATTCCACAAAAGAACAGCAGCGGCACGAGCTGACGGATTCTACATCCTCTTCAAACCTAAACAATACTAAATGATACATTTTCGTAGCTTACCAAATATTTATGGTTCCACTGGTCATTTAATAAGCAAATCATAAAGGTTTGCTAAATTCTGTATGTAAGACAGATCAATCTGTAGAAACATCTATCTGCGATAATCTATGTACTTAGGGAAATACCATTTTATCCGATTATACAAAAGTAGGTTATTAATTCGATTTACTCGTAGGTACCTATATTTTTCTATGTCGGAAACTTGCTACCTGCAATGGTCGTAGTCAGGACTTCACAATATGGTCGAACTCTGGGCCAACTAATGTGAATCAATACCTAATAATGAAATATATATGGCAAACTTGGCTGAATTTACGAATTTGAACCTCCAAAATACCCATTTGTCTATACGGATATTATAGATTTCACCTGCGTAGCTAGTTAGTAAAAGTGTATGTGGAAGACGATTAAAATCAGTACCTATAAAAACTTTTTAACAATAAAAACATCCACTTTCAAAAGAAACACTAAATATAATTACTTATTTCTAAAAATCTGATCTGAATTACTACAGTTTGAAGTTGGTTTTATGCAAGTAAAATGTGTTATAAAGTGTTAGGGTACATAGACACCAACTTCAAACTGTAATTCAGTTCAGATTTTAAAAAAAAAGTATTCATTTTTTCCCGTTTTAGTGCATCTTTTTGAAGTCGGTGGTTTTTTTTTGGTAAACAGTTTTTATATTTTACTTTTGAGTGACGAATTTCTTACTACCATACTATTTTTATTTTTTTTCTGATCTGACTATGCACTGGGCTGATGCAGCCGTTATTGCTTCACCGGACTTTTGGGGCGAGACTCTCCCCGCGGAAGGAGTCTCAGCTTGGGTTGTCGCGCTTGGGGTCGTCCCTTCGACCAGCGTGAGCCTCGAACCCGAAGGTGAGTCAGCGCCAGGAGGAGAGTTCCCCGTCGCGCGGTAGCGATTGCGATTGCGATTGAGTGGGGGCGAGAAGCGCCCCGGCACTCTTTGACCATACTATTTGCGAGAAAGGAATGGGGAAAAAAATATCACAATAGTCTATAGATATATGTATTTTTCCTAGAATTTAAATTACATCAGTTCATGGGCAACAACAAGCCTAATGAAAAGTGGGTCTAGTATATTTAATGTGAGGTTTCGTCTCATAAAGCTAATACAGCGGGCGATAAATATATGGTATAACTTCTATTCGGAGTAATTTGTTTGATTTTGTTTAAATTTTGATGTTGCTAGATAATTAACATTAAAAAAATTCATCGCAATAAACAGTCTCATTACGTGCAGGCAAAGCGGGTGCTGAGACTTTAGTTACTCCCACGGGCCCACGGGCTATTTCTTTGAAAATTTAACTTTCCTCAAGACAATGTGGGCGTTCATAGAACCCACGGGCGCAGTAGCGGACTAAGGGCGGGGCGGCAGGGGTGGTCCGCCCCGGGCCTGTAGTCTAGGGCGGCCTCTGATAAGCGAAGATAACCAAAAACGAAAAAATATCAAAATTTCATAACTTTTTAATGAGACAACTAATTTTTTTCATAAATTATTTTCGTGCCATAGCTTATACAAAATTACTTCAAATTTTTATACTTCAAATGAGTTAATATTAATTGGGTTAAAATTGTAGGCTACTAAAATATTCGACAAAGTTTCATGAAATTCTCAATATTATTAAGCCATAATCATCCTATGAAAATAAACTTATCAGTGAACCACTTCAAGTAAGAGGTCATCGAGGTTTGCTGGCCCTGGTGCGACATGTTGATTAAACATAACAGTTGTCTTGTCCAAACATAAGTCCATTTTAAGGACCACTTGTCATGAGGCTTCCTTTAGTTATTTCAGTGCTACAAATATCTCCGCTATTATGGCAACATCGTCAGCAAATGTAATTCCCATTGTAAATGTAATGTCTGTACTGATTCCTTGTCCACTCCAGTGTCTTAAAGACGTCTTTTAGCACGTTGGTAAGCAGTTTGAGCGATAACATGCCTCTGGTGCATCTTTCTGTAACCAGCATTGGATTAGTGAATTGAAGAGGTCATCGTAGCAGCATATAGTATCTCAGCACCATAAAACTTTCGAATTCCGCTCTGGTTTGGTGGTAACTTTACCATTGATAGCACAAATTCGACACAATATTCTTTTTAATTGCTGCTTTAATATCACGCATGATTGAGTTTCGCAGGTCCCGTCTAAACATATTTATAGACAAGAACCACCGTCTTACTAAGCCGGTACGGCCAGTATTGTGTGGTGGTGAGCGACCAAAAAGTGTAACGTAAGCCTTAAGCGTGGTGATAAATATGGTGCCAGAGATTTGAAGTAAGACTCTACAAAAATTGTAAAAATAAAGGCTTCAAATCCAAGTCAGAAGGCACTGAATGTAAAAAATCATTACAATCAATAACAACATCAGCATCGGCGGTCCGAATGAGGCTGGGCGCACTCTCAATTGAGTCAGTAGCATTCAATATCCATGTTAAGTCATCGTTCCTTTAGCTATTTTTACGCCAAAAATCAAGTGACCATGTTACTCTTAAGCAAAATGCATATGAGGCTTGGACCACGGCTCGTTATAGTAAGGATCCAAATATATCTGAGTTAAAACGCAAATTAAATGCTGCCTCGAGGTTCAGTAGGAAAGCAACTTCATAAGTCGACTGGGCCAGACGGTATACCAGCAGTGGTGCTTAAGCAGTGTGCTCCTGAGTTATGTCCTGTACTCACGCGCCTCTTCGCGCTTTCCTACCACACTAGGCAATTTCCGTCTTCATGGAAGACTGCAAATGTGCACCCGGTGCCCAAAAAGGGCGATAGATCAGATCCATCGAATTACAGGCCTATCGCTATTACCTCTCTCCTCTCTAAGGTAATGGAGTGTGTGATCAACACACAGCTTCTAAGATATCTAGAAGTACACGATCTGGTCAGTGACCGTCAATATGGCTTTCGCCACGGTCGCTCGACTGGTGACCTAGTGTATCTCACACACCGATGGGCACTAGCCATTGAGAGTCAGGGGAAGGCATTGACATGTAGCCTAGACATAGCGAAGGCGTTCGATCGGGTCTGGCACCGGGGTTTTCTATCGAAGTTGCCATCTTACGGAGTGCCCGAGGGTTTGTGCAAATGGGTGGCTAGCTTTTTGTCCGGCAGACGCATACGAACCGTAGTTGACGGTAGTTGCTCTGATAGCATGGACATTAATGCTGGCTGGTGGCAAGGCTCTATGCATGTCTCCTACGCTGTTTCTACTGCATATCAATGACATGTTGGACATCAACAACATACATTGCTATGCAGATGACAGTACTGGAGACGCTTTTTACACGGGTCGTGCAAACATCCCTCGTTCCGTTGTGGAGGTAAACCTCGGAGAACTTGTGTCTCAAATCGAGACCACACTGTCCCAGGTCTCTGACTGGGGACGGTTAAACGTGGTCCGATTCAACCCTACAAAGACACAAGTGTGCGCGTTCACCGCTAAGAAAACTCCATTCACTGTAGTCCCGCAATTCCAGAACACTCCCCTCTCCATCTCCAAGAGCATTGGGATCCTTGGTGTCGATATCTCCAGCGATGTTCAGTTCCGAGATCATTTACAAGATAAGGTGAAACTGGCGTCCAAAAAACTTGGTGTACTCAACAGAGCGAAGCAGTACTTCACGTCGGGGCAAAGGTTGTTACTTTACAAGTCGCAAGTTCGGCCCCATATGGAGTACTGCTGCCATCTCTGGGCAGGTGCACTCGGATACCAGCTTGGCCCTTTTGACTCGGTTAAACGACGGGCTGTGAGAATTATCGAAGATTCCAAACTCACTTGCGGAATCGAGCCCTTAAGTCTGAGGAGAGACTTTGCCTCACTGTGTGTGTTCTACCGCTTGTACAATGGGTTGTGTTCTGAGGAATTGCTCGAAATGATGCCCACGGCTACTTTCTACCATCGCACCGCTCGCCATCGGCAGGGAATTCATTCTCACACTTTAGAACCTAAATGGTCGCGTACAGTGCGGTTTCAGAGAAACTTCCTCCCGCGAACGCTTAAGTTGTGGAATGAGCTCCCTGCCAAGGTTTTCTGCAAGGACTACAGTATGGAGTTCTTCAAGAAAGAAGTTATTAGATTTCTGAAGGGTCGGCAACGCGCAAGTGATACCCCTGGTGTTGCAAGCGTCCATAGGCTACAGTGACCGCTTACCATCAGGCGGACCGTAAGCTTGCTTGCCACCTTAGTGGTATTAAAAAAAAAAAACTCAATTGCTACGTAAAAAATAAGAATTATCTATCCAGATCTACTTTGTTCTTTTCAGGCCCTCTAGCTATTTATGCTCCAATAATCAGTTCACAATGCCAAATACCTAAAAGTGGTCCGCGATAATATAGTCATATACGAGCCCTTAAACGGTATAATTAATATTCTATACCTATCCTTATTCTTTTCAGCTATGTCTATCGCAATAATCAAGTAAATTTCATATTTCGTAACGGCCTTAAGGAATAGTGTCCTACGTAAAAATATTCGGCTAAAACCTCTTTATCGGAATAATAACCTTTTTTCTTTTGTCCTTCCAGCTATCCCTGTGCTTAAAATCAGGTTAACACATCGCTCTGTTGCAACGTAATAGTGATAGTGCCTATGGATGTACCCGCTGCAAACTATTTCCGTGGGAGCATTCAATAGGAATAAAATTTGTCCTATATCTGTCTTTGTCCTGTTGACTATATTTGTGCAAAGGCCTAGGTATCAGGGGCTTTGTTATGACGCCGAATAATAGTATAATTACTTAAAAATGTACACATTATCTGTCGTAAGACGCTAACGTCAACTTCAGCGTTGGGACGTCCGAGAGAAATCTGGCTTGCTGGATTTTTTGATAGCCGCAGTCGTCCGGAACAATCGTAGACACTGTTTATTCGTTGCTGATGGACGCGTCACATGATATGTTCGCATCTTAACCCACGTCCACGCTTAAAGTATCTCAGCGATTTTAGAAAAAATACAAAATTTGATAATTTCTTTAATTTCTCTAACGATATTACATCCAAACAAAATTGTTCATTGTCATAAATCTCATAGATTTTAAAAACATTGATATTATTAAAATTTTCTACTCCAACTACATATAATGTATCACATAGATATTTCAAAACACGAACATAAATACTGATAAAACATTTAACATATATTTATTTAAAATCTAAAAACTAACATTATTGGGGAACACAACAGCCATCTTGGAAACAATCGCAAATATTTAGGTATCTTATCACTATTTTTATTCAACAATGTTCATTTTATTAAAAGAAAATTAAGTTTGCTTTGCCCAATGACAATAAAAGTAAATAAACCGCCCTGCCTTCCAACAATACCCTGTATTAAACTCACAACAATTTTCTTTTATATTCTCTCCATTTGTTTAAACAATAATATACGTATGTATGTATAATATGATAAATAGTTTTAAAATAGGATCAAAAATATAGATCTTCAAAATATAGAGATTCTTAAGTAGTCTTAACATAGATTACCTAACATAGGTTCTAAAGCAGAAATGTTCTTCAGACTCATTAGTTATTATCAGGAATGTGCAAGCTTACAACTAAGGTTTACAACTACCAAGTGTTTAAAATTACATCAAGATCGTTTCTCTTACATTCTGGGGTATCTAATGTATTTTTTTTTTATCTAAACACAACAAATTTAACATTAACAACATTGAACATTGAAATTGAGAATCTAAATATCGAGCCACATTCGAGTCAAGTTTTTGAGCTGACTTGATGAATATTTTGTCAATATAATTAATAGTTTTTATATTATTAATAATGGCAAGACATAGCCTGGATTAAAAACAACAATCAAATAACAAAAATAGAAAAGAAAAAAAAATATATAACTAAAATAATAATAAAAAGTATCCAGCTACCAAAACAAAATATAAGCTTAGTGTCGTAGGGCACTAATGAATTTTAGATTTCATAATTGCGAAATTTAGAAATGACCTCTGATGGAGGTTCTTGATTTCCGCCTCCCCATCGGCCCCAGAGTGCTGCTCCGCCTTCTGAGGCCCTACGGGCTGCCGCATTAGAGGGGCCCAAACTTGAGGGTCCTGAAGCTTTTCCCGATTCACCTTCGAGCATACGGTCCTTAGTGTTAGGCTTAGACCAGTGCATGGACTGCTGGACATGGTCCTTCATGCTAAGCCACTGTTTGTAGCTCATGGCAATCCCACTGTGCCTCCACTTATCGTACAAAGCACGTTTTGAGGGATCACATAAGGTCTCCTTTGCTTCCTGTAAACCATCAATTAGGAACACATTAATTGATATTTCTTTTAATTACTATTTTTATAACATTCTACGAGGGATTTCTTCCACCTGGATCCGTAATTTTTATTTCCAGCATAAAAAGTATCCTATGTTAGTTGGGCGTATGTTTTTCGCACTTGGCCTCACAATGGGCCAGTGTACATTAGTAACCACTCTATCTCTCATTAGTTACTCATACCATTTTAGCTCTGACCAAAAATCTAGGAGATGTCTGATGATCCTCTCAGCATCCAGACAGCCTCTACACAGGGGAGAGGGGAGTGATGCCAATGTTAAAGAGATGTGTATTTAGATGGCAGTGACCTATTATTATGCAAGTTATGTGGCGAAAATTTTTCCTTCTTAGTTTCAGTAGTTTGATTGGATGAGAGAGTAGCCTTAGTTTGTCTGCAAGTATCCTATGTGTTACTCATATAACCCAGATCTATTCTGTCTAACAACCAGATCTTACTTCAATCAGTTTTGTGATTTTCCCATAATACTGGTACAAACAGACAACAAATTTGAAAATAATTTGTTTAGAAACATTTGTTTGGAATTTTTTTGGCAATTTTTAATGTACAGAAAGTCTAATAAATTGTATAATTGTAGTAATATAAATATCACTAATTATTTTTTGGACATTTAGACATACAAACACACAGACTTAGGATTAAAAAAAAATATTTAGGGTACATAAGCAATAATTTTTTTGCTCTTCTAATCCTATGAATAAACGCATTAAAATCCCTACTTCAGTTCTTTTTAAAATACAACAACAGTACAAGTTGTTTCAGCATATTTTAATTTACTTTACTTTGCGCTTGAATAATATCTATAAATTAAAAATAGACTAAAACTTAACCCTAAAAAACTCTTTTCATTAATAAAAACCTGAAAATCCTCTTAGTATTTATTATCCATAAGATGGGTATTTTATTATGTAGTTATAGATATGCTAATCAAACTTTGTTGTTCAGATGCACTATTTCTTCTTTTGAATAGAAAAAATAATACAAATACCTTTAATTTCTGAAACTTTGCTTCAGCATCCTTGTCTCCATCATTTTTATCAGGGTGATGTTGAAGAGCGAGAATCTTATACTCAGCAGTTATTTGCTCAGGCTGTAAAAAAATATGTAGGCATTTTATTATACACTTCATAATTTTTATTTTCCACTCTTCTTAGATAAAATCGGACACAACCCAGTGAATAGTGAAAGAGATATGCTGGCCTTTTTGGCGATCAGATCCAGAAAGTTACGAACATAGCTCAACTAGTTAAGCTACTTCACTCATGAAACTGATAACCAATGGGACGAAAGGTTTCTGAGTGGCAACTGTGGATCAGAAAACTGATGAGTGGGACAGCCTCACAGAAGGTGCAGTCTATATATGGTTATAGCTGAAAGAAACAGGTAGGCGCAGGTTGCCGTTGCCGTTGTGAAAACATAAATGGCAGGCATACATTCAACAGTAGATGCTTTCAAACATTATCAGTGAATATAAAAGATTAAAAGTACATCTATAGCTGGGCATAGGCCTCCTCTTAAAATTCCCAAAAACAGGCACTTTTGTCTAACAATTGTCATAGTCTTCACCAGGTCTGTGTACACAGAGAAACTCTAAGCATACCTTAAGGCCAACATTTATGAACCAGATATTGTAAGTTAACTTATGATGATACTTCACACACTGGTTGATGTGACATTGTATTTATTGTTCTGTAGCATCAGTGTTATGCTGACCAAAATATTATCCTTAGGTATGGTTTCCAAAATTTAATAATTCCATATTACATGGGACTGGCAATTAACCTCCAATTAAGTTAACTTATTTACCAGCATTGTACTTAATGCATGGGGCGAATTCATTTTGGTATATAAATAATTATTTTCATTACTTCAGTCACCCGTTTAAATATTCGTTTAACATTGGTATAAAAAATATCAAAATTTTCATGTGTATCAAACTGTCAAGCGTTCATTTGTGATATTTTTGTTTTTTTTGTCACTTTTGCTGCCAAAAAATTAAACTTGAGACCCATGTCTAGAGGTGTGGTTTTGTTGTTAATCTGTCAATCTGCCTATACATTATTTATGGTTTATGGTAGTGTGTGTGTTATTGTCGTAGTGTGTGTTTGTCTACCGTTGGTTTCACAACCAAAATTTTATTAGTAACGTTTCAAAGCTACACCAACGATAGGTGTTGGTGGCTGGGGTTATAAAAAATGTGAAAGGCATAAAATTTTGGAACTTTATATCCCAAAACGAACATGCCCACGATATTCAATTCCCATAAATACAGCCTTGTCTCAAAGAAAAACTGTCAAGTTTGCTTTCTTCATTGCCTTAGTAGAAGATCCATTTACAACAATATGCACATATTGGCATCAACTAGTCAAGAGGACTGCAATGACTTAGTCACACAAATCTGTGGCCATCTTACAAAGTGATAGAAACGTCACAATGCCCATTATGTAAAAACAAAATACAATAGGGCAGCTGCCCCCCCTAGGTGCCCATTACCTGAAGGAATTGGCTCAAAATTAACATGTTTACTATATTAAAACAACATTTTCTATCAGTTCTGCCCCCCCCTAGCCAAGCCTGCCCCCCCCCCAATCCAAAAGCTGGCTACGCCCATGTACATCTTTTAAAAACCATATTAGACATAACTTGTTATAATACACTTTTTCAGGGAGGTAAATAGAACTGAATGAATTTTGACTCCCTTGCAGCCTAGTCGGTAGTGTTCCCGCATTAGACAAACATTTATGTGATAAATGACATTTGTGTTTTGTCTTGAGTCTGGGTGTATTTATGTATAATATGTATGTATTTACAAAAAAAAAGTAATATATATATGTATCTGTATCCGTTGTCTGTCACCCATAACACAAGCTCTGCTTACTTTGGGGCCAGACGGCGCTGTGTGTAATGTCCAAAAATATTAAAAAAAAATATTTAAAAAAATCTAATGCTCCTTAAAAAAATAGGTCAAACCTCAACATCCACGTAAATAAGGTCAACAAGCAAAAGTGATAAATTCAATCAATAACACAAATTGAGATCAGAATATCAAAACCAAATGAGTCGTGAATACTGACCGAAGAGTTTTCGTCACACCCCAACAGAGTGTAATAGTCGTCTTCAGGGCTTCTTTGAAAATTCAATATTTCATCCACTCCAGTCATTTTCACAACCCTCCCTGCCAGCAATACCCCCGTAACTAGTGATTTAGGTAGGGTGGGAGGCCGAGCTCAGGAACGAAGAGGGCCTGTTGTTCGCTGTCGCAAATACAAGTAAAGGTTGATACTTGCAATTGTCTCTCATTCACACTACTTGGCCAAGAGCTTTCACACAATAAAACGCTGTCGTCGCACACCAGCAAACTATTCGCATGCGCAGTTTTTCATTAAGAGTACGCGCAGTGTTCTTGCCTTTCAAGGCCGAAATTTGAAGACAGAAATCAATAATCACTTCGCTCACAACCACACCACAACAAAAAATATAGTGATTTACAAAGCTTCGATTCGATAGTTTTTTTTAATTTGATTTCGATTTCACATATTTTCGAACTTACAACATAAGAATCACTTTATATACCATACCATTTAATCAAAATGAATATAATCGTCAACATTGAGTAGAGTTGTTTTAGTATAACCATATCTACTTATATTAATACGGTATTATACTTTGTGGATAATCATCGAAAAACTAAAAAGTTGCAATCTTTCTCTGCAGGTATCATATAATCAAAGTAGGTACTACAGAAAAAGTCAATAACAGTATGTTATGAAGATGAATATCTTTTGTCCAAAGTAATTGTCACTTTCTTTCTTTAAGTGTGAATATTTATTGCCTATTAAAATTTAAAACAAAAATTTCAAAGTTAAAACAGTTAACACTAAGACAGCATGTGAAGGTGTTACATACGAAAGGTCTTTTTGGTGTTCAAGTTATCATTGCAAGTGTTACAAACCACTGTTGCTTTTGATTAAGCTGCATACTATCAGATCAATGCATCGAAACCATAGAGGAAACAAATACGACGTATGGCAACTTTCGATTACCAACGCTATCTACATCACTACGAATTGTTTATTCTTGAAAATAGAGAGCTGTCACCAAGGATGCGTTCCTTGTGAACTACTTCAATGCGATAATTTTTATTTGAAATTTCATACGCTGTTGCCATTGGCATGCTTTTTAAATTATTGTATGCTTTATAATTTGCATTGCATAGGCATGCTAAACACCAACCGCTGCCAACCAGAGCGAATAGTATCCATCTGAACTAACAGCTAAGAATGCTCAGTTTTTGATAGGTGCGTTCAATTGCAGGCATTGAAATCGTTCTGTTAATCGAATGTAAACAAAGAATATGGCCGTTCACTATTTGACAGTGCATCCACTACTCTGCCTCCCGCGCATGAGCAGCCAATGCGATCGTTCTGTTGACTAAAAAATTTAAGAGAATCGGATTCGCAGCGCGCTCCATAGAACAGGATTTTTCTCCTATGATGCCTATCAATCCCTCAAACTCAATGTTTTTTTTTTAACAAGACCAGACAACCAATATCTGGGTCTGTGGTTTTTCAGCTATACGTTAAATTGTGTAGTTCTAAAATTATTAGAGTACAAAAACTTGTAATTTATGGTCAAAACAGGTGCAACTTCGTGCTTATTATACACTAACAAAAACGTTTCCGAAAATTTTACAGAACCACAGACCTTGGTAATATAATAAATTTCCTACATAAAAAAACTTTACTGTCATTCTTACTAAATTAAATGAATAAACACAATAATTCGAAACACAAAAATCATTAGTCAAATTTGTAAAATGCGAATTTGATGATACTGGCTCGTGTGACAAACACGGGGGACGGGGGAGGCGAATCGAGGTAGCAAAATCAGTCGCGGGCCGAATCTTCACTTGTATTGCGTTTGACGTTAGTAATGTCCGCTCGCATTACTAAATAGGTCATATTGTACATAGAATACGAACCATTCGTAAATAAGGTTTGATATTCGCGTAGGTAGGTACAACAATTAAGAAAAATAAAATGTTTGAATTTAGACTAAAATACAAACAAGCAAAGATGCGTCGCATGCATTTTTGTTTAGTCTTCAATTGTTAAACGCCCGCTTCTGATGCTAGATCCGAGATGGATGGTTTTGTTTTGTATTATGGGCAAATATAAATTTCAAGAAAAGCATCAACGTTTTGTATAAAAGTAGACATATCCCGCGTGATAACAGGTGTATTATGCTGCGATACCCTCTTGTCTCGCATCACCATCTTTCCGCTCTCACCAAGAAGCATTAGCATGCCCCGCGAGGTTTTAGGAGAAGTGTAAGGAGCGCACCTGAAACCCTCCCGTAGCCCAACAATGGGACCAGTACGTATGCTGACTAGCGTTGAGGCTGACGCTGAGTTTCAGGAACTCCTTTCAGTGTTGACGGCTTAGTATATGGCCGTTCAATCGAATAGTTGCTATATTATATTAGGCAGGCTTATATTTCTAGCATGAAAAATGTATGCTCACACATGAGCAAGGACATACCAAAATAGTGATAACCATGAGAGGACCAGGAACTCCGCTCAAAAATAGAGTTAAGTGGGAACATGTAAATCAATTAGATTTAAATAATTGAATTTATCCTTTATAGCCGCTCTAGCATTTAAGAATATACAAAAAAAATATACATATAAAATTGACTCTCGTTGTATCCTTCATATAACCTGGTAAGATTCCCGGGGAACTATAAATACCTCAAGCAGCTAAGTAAGTAAACTCCCCAAACAGAAGTTGGTTGCAGTACCTAAGGAAACAATTACGAAAATATCACTGTTGCATGTCTCGTTGCGCAGCAGGTTAATTAGTTTTCTTTTACTTTTAAATATTTAGCGTAATCATTTTTACATTGCTATTTTACTGTCCGGAAGCAGTAAGAAAACTAATGCAAGCTATTTATGGTCAAACAAACATATTTCCAGTGTGATTCATTGACATTTTATAAATGACACGATAAAATTGCACTGCTGCGCCTCGCCGGCTTCTATACACTATACCACTGTAACGTACGACATAAAGACACCATATTGCATACATACCGCCAATGTTACATTTACGTTATAATTCAATGATTCATTACATAATCTTAAATGTCTTCAGTCAATTAGTAGGCAGTGAACACGATTTTTAAAAGTTATAACTTAGTACTTTTGTTTTATACCACTAAGGTGGCAAACAAGCTGATGACGGTCCGCCTGATGGTAAGCGGTCACCGTAGCTTATGGACGCTTGCACAACTCTCCAGAAATCTAATAACTTCTTTCTTAAAGAACCCCATACTGTAGTCCTTAGAGCAAACCTTGGCAGGGAGCTCATTCCACAACTCAAGCGTTCGCGGGAGGAAGGTTCTCTGAAACTGCACTGTACGCGACCATTTCGGTTCTAAAGTATAAGAATGAATTCCCTGCCGATGGCGAGCGGTGCGATGGTAGAAAGTAGCCGTGGGCATCATTTCGAACAATTCCTCAGAAAACAACCAAAACAAACAAAAACTCGCACAACCTTTATAAGTTTGTATAAGTAGGTACCTAACAGAACGTCTAATATCTACTAAAGAATTGAGCAAATCGCATTAATGATTGATTAGTTTGATTACAGATGGCAAACACTCGTTGACAAAAGCATAGGATTGTTTTGTATTACCGTCACTTAGGTACGATGCTGGTCAATGCTTTGAGTATTTAACCTATTCCATGACATTTTTTCATGCCTATAACTTTTGCGCAAGTGGAAGTAATAAATTAACATAGTTTTATCGCAATCGGCAATCGGATAAACAATATGGCAGCACATTAAATACTTATTAAATTGAAAAATTAATGATGATAATTAATTTCTACTTCGTTAATGCTTAAAATATAGTATTTTTGGGTGAAAGTCATATCGCTTATCAGAATACTGACGTTCCAGCTATCCGACAAAATCATACCAGAATAAGGCGCGCGGCGCGGGAAAAGGGGGTCTCGCGCCCGGCATTCAATGCATTCGGGAAGTTAAGCAGTGGATGCGCTGCCAAAATGGTGAACGGTCATATTGTTTGTTTATATTTGAGGGGCATTTTATTGACTTGTTTACGCATTGAATGCACTCAATGTTTCTATGCGCACATTCGATCGTTTTGTTGACCAAAAAAAATGCGCTATGACGTAATTTCCGGACCGTATGCAACGGGCTGCACATGCTCGGGAGGTAGTGTAGTGGATTCGCTATCAAATAGTGAACGGCCATATTGTTTGTTTACATTTGGTGAACAGAACGATTTCAATGCCTATGCGATGTCATAGCTCTTAATGCCGTCAATAGAACGTACCTTTGGTTTGAATAGAACGATTTTAATGGCTATGCGATGTCATTGCTTTCAATGTCATCAATAAAATGCAGCTAATACAGGTATGCACTATGAAATTAAATACATTTTCTACCCTTAAAAATATATAGTAGAACCATGAACGTACCGTTTCGATCACTATGCTTTTATCAATATATATAATTTTTATTGATCAAAACGGAACCTGTACACACAGCCACACCATAGCCACACCAGTATACCATGTCACAGACTATTTAACACTATATACTAAGTCAATTCAGGGTATTTCAGCATAACATCTATAATTGTATCAAACAATACTACTGTGCATTTTTATTGGCGCTATAGCATTGGTAATATCAAGCTTACAAAATTACCTACCTTAAACAGGGTAAAAACCTTATTTTACCAATATACTTTAAAAACTGAAATGAATAAAACAGGGTTTTTTAAGTAAAAAAATAAATTGTTATAAATCAAAAGAAAAATAAGTAAAAAATCATAGTTAAGTATATTCATTTATTTTTACAAATAAATAGTCGTGTCAGATGTAGGTAAAGCCCAGGGTCCTCACCCCACGGAAGCCTGTAAGGCACATTATTGTTGAGTGTTTAGTAGTACAAAATAAACAGCAGTAAATAACAGTAGTAAGGAATATTTAACACTTACACAAAAACTAGGCATTTTTTTTGTGTGAAGTAATATTTAATATATATATTTAATAATAAATATTTAATAATATTTGTGCGTGCGTGTGTGTGTGTGTGTGTGAATAAAGGTTGGCTCCTTGAAAGAAAAATAGTGATTCACGAAGCACCTGATCGTATGATACAAACTTTGTACTTATTGCGTTTTTTGCTAACGATTTTCGGATCATAGATGACTAATGTATGTTGTCTTATAGTTGTGTTTCGGTCAAAAAGTTGTCTTACCGTAAGTGCGTTTTTGCAGAACGATCACGAGCCTATGCAATACGTAAGTATTGATTGGCAAAGTGCAAAATAAACAGTTTTTAATTTTTTTTTATTACTAATGTGTCGCAATTTTTTAAAGATAATAATTAATTTGCGTATTCTATTCGCTAGTAAGTTTATGTGATCATGAAAGTTAATTTGGCTATCGATCATACGCCTAGATATTTAATATTCTCCGTTTTGTCAATTTTAGTACATTTACAATTAGGTCTCTCATTGTCAGAACAAGTATGGTGTACGAGAGTAAAATCAAAAGCATCGGGGATAGTTTTTTTTAATGAAAATTGGATAAATTTAGTTTTATCTGTGTTAAGGGTCAATGAATTATTATTTAGCCACTCATTAACAATATCAAAACCTCTCTGCGCATTTAAAAAGGCTTCGCTCCAAGAATCGCCACTAAACAGGAGAGCTGTATCATCAGCAAACGTTATAATTTTGGCATGAGGTATTTTAAGCTTGCATAGGTAATTGACATAAGTGAGAAATAAAGTCGGGCCCAATATACTACCTTGGGGAACTCCAAAAATTATGGGCGCTTCATCACTTCTATGGTTTTCAGTTTTTACGCACTGTGTACGGTCGGTGAGATCTTTAAATAATTTAAGTTGAAGATCCCGAATACCAACTAATTCTAGTTTTTTTATTAAGGTTGGGACAGAGACTGTGTTAAATGCCTTGCTCAGATCTAAAAAAAAATGGCAACCATTTTTTTTTTGATCCGACTCCGTAACTATGAAATTAGTCAGCCCATGGACAGCATCAGCTGTAGATTTTCCAGATCTGAACCCAAATTGTGTTTCAGCAAGAAGGTCGTATTTTTCTAGGTAGTTAACCAGCCTCTTGTTAATTATCCTTTCTAGAACTTTAGACACAGTTGGAAATGGGCCTATAGTTATTAACACATGGTGACTATCTTCAATTTACATGAAGGAAAAATGCACCTTTGTCTGTCAGACGTTCTTATCTGTTCATGTCCCAATCCATCACGTATAATATGAGTTGAAGGCAAAATTTGACACGACTTACCTTTTCGTATTTTCGCTGGCAGCTCCTGAATTGAACTGAAATTTGGCCTTTAGGAGTAGGTGTGGAATACTTACATAATGCATCGGCTAGCTCAGATCGGAAACTCGCGAGATCCATAATTTCCTTCTTATAGGTACGTTTTTTCGACTTCTTACTTGCTTATAAAGTCATTTTACTAATTTCGGGCAACTTATTTGGATCTTTCGTTTTTCCTTTTTATCATATCGTTAGACTCTTCTGCAGGTTCAGCTCCGACATACGTGGAAGGCAGAATAACTTTTTGTTATCCTTCTAAGATACAGCAGTAATATTAACATCATCGACATCAGTAACATATTCTTTGTAAGCTCATAGTGGCACAGAATTTTTCATTACCTCTTGTTTAGATGGTAACTTACAAGATTTTCCTAAGCAATTTCTTTCAATCGTGCCCAAGGAATGAGTACCTTTCGTTGCTAAGAAGTGTATTAGAGCAATGGAGGTATAGTTATTGTCAAAATAGACACTGTGGTTTCACTGGCGAGGATGTGCAACGACTCCAATTTCAGGTGACGTTTCGGATGACGAAAGCATCTCTTCTTTTTCTTTTCCTGCTTAAATAATAAATTTATACGCATGTCCAAGCAAGCTGCTGATAACAAATAATTTAAAGCCCCACTTGTGAGGTTTATTAGGCATGTATTGTTTTAAAAAGTGTCCCGCCAGTTGTAGAACACATCTGTTCATCAATAGATAATTTTTTTACAATAGAGACACTTGAAAAGCTATGGTTTAATAGATCAATTACTGGTCGCAAAATGTTACCTAATAAGATTAACTCATCCGATTTTCGTAACTATTTTTTACTATACATAGATCAGTGTATCTGTGTTAAACTGATAATGCGTATGGGGAGCTAAAATAGTTTTTCAAGATCTTATGTAACTGCTTTTAATTGCTGATGCTAGTACGAGTTTTCAGCTCCAACCAGGATCAAAGGTTACATGTGATCTAATTTATAGCAGTTTGCTATAAATCAAATTCATTCAATTCACCCACCTGTCACCCGTCACCCAACCCGTAGGCGCTATCATAATTGCGTGTAACAAACTGATTACCTGTGTAAAAGTTCAACTATGTACAGTACAACTTTAACACATTGGAGTGGTTAAATTTGGTCAGTACAGCACACTCTTTCAATGATTATTAAAAAAAAATCTAAGACAGGTTATTTTGCAAATATCTCGAAAATTTTACGGTTATGGTAAAAAGTGTTGTTATCTACAAAAGTTGTAAACTTGTACTAGACCTACAATTTTTGTAGAAGATATTTTTCGATAGGTTAAAAAGTAGTATTTGTAGTTACTGAGACAAACCGCAGTAAAAAACCGAGGATTAAACTCTAAGGTTTTGGTACGGAACTCTAAAAATGGTACAAAAATTTTACATTTTTAACGATGTCGTACCTTAAGCGTAGGGACTCCTTCTCTACATATTCTGACTGAAGTGTAGTAATATTTTGCAAGTGTTACCTTTATTAAACAAACCTGACCAAGGCGTTTCGTAGGATTCCGTAAAATGAGTATTATTGCGGATATCTAAAAAATATAAACCGATTTTGTTTAAATCAGTTTCTATTGGTAGTAGTCAGTTATTTATAAAACCATATTGTCGTGATTTTTTTAAATATTAATATCATGTGGTTTTCAAGTTAAAGGGGGGGGGGGGGGTTTAACGCCTTTTATGTTGATTATTGTATAAAATTTTGTTACTAGTATCGATATTTTTAGTGTTCAAAAAAAAAAGCCAAACCGTAACTCAAAAGTAAAAAATAAAAACAAAGCCGGTTGTTTCTTTTGTTGAAAAGTTAGTGCATCTCTTTGAAGCCGGTTGTTTTTTTGTTAAAAAGTTTTTATTAAAAAAGAAATCTCAAACATATCTTCAGTGCCCTATCCAATAATATCACATAGGATAAGATTTTTTTTCTTAACAAAACACACATCTTTAAAATTTCACGACGGAACTATAAGGCTGCTAGACATATTATACGGAATGACATGACGAATTTATATTTAAGCGTTCCATTCATTTAGCTATAGAACCTTAAAAACTATGCCTATGAAGAAATGCTAGACGGATTTTAAGGGGTTCCGTAGTCAACACAAAACCCTTATAGTTTCGCAATTCCGTCCGTCCGTCTGTCTGTCTGTCCGCGGCTTATAGAACTACAAAGCTGTATTTTGGTATGGGCAAATATTGTAACATATATTAAATAGGCCGACAAGGAGATAAAATTAAATTTAAAAAAAACAGGATACTTCCCCTACACGTAAATTGAGGGTAAATTGAATTATTGAGGGTGTGTGAAAATCATTATTTGATTTAGCGATGCGTTTATTATTTTTTAATATTTATATTAAGCTTTAAATAGGTAGTTTAATTGTCAGTTTGTCTAGCAAAAGATGCTTTCACTAACTTATTATATTTAAGTATTTGGTACCAAAGACACTCGAACAATACAGGACAAAATACATAATATAAACAAATTTAAAATATTATTAGCCCAGAAAACTATTTACAAAGCAACACTAATTAAAATTTAAAACAACAATGATTACAATTACAGGAAATTATAAAACAAAATTTGTGAATGGTATGGTGCCAAAATTGGACATCGACTCAGCTTGAGCTGCAAACACGCTGCAAGCGAACAACAGCGCTAACGAGCTAGGATGGGGCAGACCAGGCTAGGGTAGGGAAAATCTGCTAGTAAATGTTTATTTCAGATGGCAAAAAATGTACTGTACAGGCAAAATTCTCGAGGTTATTGGCTTTTTGGGTAGTCTAGAGTGAGGCAGCTGCCCCAACCTTAATGTTCTTGGGTACGCCCATTCCCAACTAGCACACTAGTGGAAATAGCAGCCTATTTTGCAACTTTTAGCTGTACAGTAGCGCTTTAGGGGTTCAGAAAGTCGTTTTAAGTTCTGCTACTGCTTCCGTAACTGCCCATAGCTGTAAATATCACTAGAAACTGATCCGAATGCCACTCTAGGCTTTATAAGAGTTCATTTTACAACCTATTTGCCATTTAAAAGAGAGTTAAAACATGTATGTTAAAACTTAAAGCTGCTAAAAGGCTTCTATTGCCGCTGCTGTACGCTTCAGAACTGCATAAAGACTTTAATTGCAGACTTTTAAACGGAACTGTACTAAAGATATATTTATCACTGTTCTGCCACTGAAAGTTTCATTACAGAACTGATTTGTTCTTTTGTGCAGACTTAAGTAGCAATTTGATCGACTGTTTTACTAATAGCGACATTAAGGCTTCACAATAGAAGCAGGAGCTGGACATTGCCTACTCATTTGGATACATTCTGCTATTTTTATTAGAGAAATCACATTTTATAAAATATTTGAGCCAGTTTAAAATAAATATGGATCTGAAATAGTAACATAGTAAGTGTTAAACAATTGAAAGAGCGAAAAATATAGAAGCAGCTACAAACGATCATCGTATTTTAGGGTTTTCAATGAGTTCTACGGATCTCTAAACAAATAACCATTAGTGTGGTTCGATACCTGCAATAAGTACGAAATAAAAGTGATTATGAAGACTTAACCTGCATTAGCGGTACAGGTATACTTGAACCTTCAGAAGAGTGAAACTTAACGCTTTGACGCGCAGAGAGGAAGTATTAAGGTTGAAGTTGCAAGTTAAAGCTGCTTCTCATAGACGCCATGTTTACAAGACATTTATTTATCATTACTTGAGAAATTTATAGGTTTTTATCACAATTGGTAGTAAAATATCAGTAAATATAGAATTAGCAACTTACTAAATACAAATGTATTTAAGTGTGTAATTTCAATATCGTGTAGGTATGTGATATAATATTATTTATATAATAATATTTTACATATTTTACGATATTCTGAGGTAATTATTGAGGCGCGTTAAAAATACTCCAATAATATTAACTATATGCACGATAAACTGATCTGCGTTTTTAGCCACTTGCGTATAATACAAAATACAGCTCAAAACACTTTCCTTCATTTTACTTATTATTTATTTGTATTCAGTAATGTCTGACTCAGGAACAACAGATGTATTTAATAAATAAAAGAGACAAGGTGAATGATCAGTGATCCTTTATTTGTCCAGTTAAAACTTTCATTCATTCAATAAGCGCCACAAGAGCTTTAGTGTGGTGTTAATTGTTAGTTGCAGCTCCTGTAGCGCTTTAATGTCACAATTATGAAGTTCCAATGGTGCTGGAGGTTGCAAAAAGTTGTGCCCCTTTGGCTGCAAAGCGGCTGCATAAGGGCTGCAGTGCACGCTCTGGCGCTTCAGCTTGGCGCCTTTGGGAATTATCGGATTAGCTCCAAAGCTCTTAAGCAACTAGTTTGTGCTAGTTGGGTTGTCTCGGTTTTATCTGTTCTGTGTTCTTGGTCATATTTACTCATTTAATGGAAATAAATATATATGTATTGTTAGGTTTTTTTTTTGTTAGTTGTAATTTTATATCGGTTTTCCTTTTGGATTCAATTTTGATTGGTTTTGTGATGTAATTTTACTTGATCTTTTTAAATTTTATTGTATATGTAATTATTAGTGTGGAGGTTAATGGCTCATGGTAATACCTAAATAAATTTAAAAAAAACCATTTAATAAAATAAATTAAAAAACAAAATTACCTGTCTGTATTTTATTTAATTTAGATATTTTTATTATTAAATTTCGGAAAAAGGATCGGAAAAAATACATTCTGATTCTAAGTTTGAATCAGAATGTATTTCATTTCTGTAATTATTTAATTTCAACTCAAACTTTTTTTTATTTAAGTTTACTTTTAAACAGCACTTTTGGATGGTCAATTTAATTAATAATTTTTGAACTTTACCACTGATTCGGAATGATTTACTACCAAGAAGAATCGGCCAAAAACTCAGCAGCTAATCTTTTATATATTTTTAAACTTTACATTAAAATACAATATAGCCTTGCACTAGGTAATAACATAATGTTCAATGTTAAATATAAAAAATATTACAAATGCACCAATATTAATATAAATTAATTAAGTTTTTATTCTTCCAAGCATTTTTATTATGCATGTATTTCATCAACTTTGTTATGGTTTTTTTCATGAAACTATCTTCAATATATATTTTAAATTTATTTTGAGGTTAATTAAACACATATTCTGTTATTTTATTGTAAATATATATACTTTGTATTACAAAAGAGCTATGTACCTTCTGAAGACGACATTTTGGAACTACCAATTTATAATTATTTCTTGTATTCACACTATTTTTAGCAAAAAGTGTCAATTTTGCGTACCTGCCTATATATTATACAAGTGAAGATATATTGGCAAGAAAAAGTTAAAATTATCAATTACCCTAAATAGTTCCCTACGAGAAATTCGAAGTCCCAATTTTTATGAATATTTACAGTACTGCTCTCTTGTGCAAAACAAAGACTGTATCAATATCAGCTGCCTTACCTCAAAGCTAAATGCCATAAGACATAAGATTCGTAGATTGCGTAAAGTCTGTACAATAAAAAGTAAGATCACGGCTCTGATAAAGTTGGTCAACCTTTTTCTTTCTAAAGATTACATCGTAATCGGATAAAAAGTAGCGTAAATATATGCACTTTGATTCAATAGTAATGAGAACGCTGAGGACAGTCGCAAACATACTCGTAAACGTGCGCTTGACAGACGACGACATTGCATATTCCATGCATGCTCTAGACATTGGCGTCCCAACACAACACACGCTTCTGCAACAAAAATAGCTCGAGAAGACGCGTTATCGTAAGTTCACGCGTTTCTCCCGGCGCTGCGCCCGCGTCTCCGACTTTGCGTCCTCCGAAACACGAATCGCGCGCGCTATTGTTATTGTTTTTCATTTTCAAAATAACTATTGTTATGTTTATGTTTTTAAAAAGTGTGTGTCGGCCAGTGTTGCCAACGCTCTAGGTGTCTTCCATCTTTGGCAGCGGAAGCAGCGGCGGATGTCCTATGGGTAGGTACCTTGCCATATGAATGCGTAAATACAACGCGCTTGTAGTCGCTTTCCTATTCGTTCCATGTCTCCCCAAAGTTTGTCAACCTCTTTTTTTTTTGTCAAGATTGATTCTAATGTACGATTAGGTGCATATGCAAATAGGCCTTTTTTTGTCAGTGGTCAATAGTTGGTCATGTCTGTAATGTTTAATACTCTTCTTTATTATAAATAAATCAATAAATATTTGTAAGTATTTTAATTAGGTGTAGGTAAGGCATTTTGGAAACATTGTTAACTAGGTTACCTACTTACTTATTTACCAAATTTTATGTTTGAAGGGGTCACCTTCAAGGTGTTATACTCTGGAATCTTAAAATCAGAGTTAAGTCAGAAATGTGGATCTACTTAGACATGTTTTAGTCTGTTATAATTTTTTTTTATCGTCCCAGTTTAGAGATAGGTATACAGGTTAATAATGAAAGAGTACAACAAACTTTTCTGACCCGATGGTCTAAAAAAACTTTTTACCAAAAAATACCGGTTGTTTTTTTTAGTTAAAAAGTTTTTATTTTTTACTTTTGAGTGACGAATTGCTTTTTTTTCTCGTACACTAAAAACATTGATTCTTGTAACAAAATTGTATACGTCATCAACATAAAAGGCGTTTCACCAGTTCTAAATTAACACCAATTATTTTTTTTACCAAAAGTTTAAGATTTAAATTCACTACATTAATATGGGACCATCTCGGAAGTAGACCCTTTTAAATAAAAAATGATTTTAAAAATCCGTCTATGACGCACTTATGTCCGAATATTCATATTTATTCATTCATATATGTGTCATGGAACTGGTAACAGACACCAACTTCAAACTGTTAATCAGATCAGATTTTTGGAAATAAATAATCATTTTTACCTTTTTAGTGAATCATTTTGAAGCCGGTTGTTTTTTTTTTCAGCCTAGTAGACAACCAAATGTGTAACGTAAAATTAAATAGTTATAAACAGTCAATTAAATTAATTTTGACACGGAGAAATCATGAAAAGAACGACATAATATGCTATGGCACACGTCCAATGACATCATTCATTGACTATTAGACTACAGACACATTGGCAAAAATTACCCTGTGAAATAAATGACCCACCGGACATTAAGAAGGCTGCTATTATATCATAAAATAACTCTACGGATCATATCATACCACGTCTCGGTATGAGCTGACCCCCGATATAATCTTTAGGTGTTTATGTATTTTGCGCTCCTCATAACTTAAACCTAATGATAATTTTTTTTTTTAATATTTATGCCCCCAGAAAAAGAATCGGTAGCGCAGTGGATTTCGTTGATTAGAAAATTACTAAAAAGCACATTATATTTTAAATCTTACAAAGGAAAACATTCTTTCGTTTATTGCCATCTGAAGAAACATTTCAACTTATATTTTAAAAGTAACAGACAAGACCACACACGAAGATGATCAAACTTCCGACTCTTCACTTCGCGCCACAGATATAAATTATAGTTCAACATAATAGCTATAATAGTCATAATAGTTTTTTTCTGAAGAAAGAAAAAAACCATTTTCGATTTAATACATACTTCCTTGTTAAAAAACTGCACTAAAATAATATAGACCAGGCTAAATAAATTATTTTTGAAAAAAAAAACATTGCAACACCAGACCCTTTTTTTCATGAAGAAAAATATGTTAAAAGCTGAATTTAACCGGAAGGGGGCGCGCCGGGGGTGAAAAGTGGTTTTTGGCAATTTCAGTATTGATTTTAGAGAAAAAAGTCAAATTTGCATTTTTTGACCTAGCCTCAAGTTTAACGAGTAAAATGTAAAAAAAAAAAAATTTTTCTTTTTCAGACAAACAATGAAAATTTTGAGGAAACGTTATTCTTTCTATTACAAAATAGCAGATTTTTTTGAAGCAGAAGCTGTTGAATAGCTTTTAAAATATTTACATTTTTTGAAAACAATCAAGCTTTTTTGAGTTAAATGGAAAATCTATTTTTACTATCGTACAAAGCTCGGCAGGGTCTTATTTCCATCGTAAGGATGTATTTTTTAATTTCCCAAAATAATCACTTATTATTGCAGTGAAAAAACATTATTTAAGTCGCAAAAAAAACTAAAAATACATTTACTTAATATATAAATTTTATTTATATTATTAAGAGTTAAAAACGCGTTTATAATTAATGTTTTTGCTTTTGCAATTTTTTTCTCTAAAATCAATACTGTAGCTACAAATCGTTAAAAACGGTTCTGTTTCGGCCGGGTTTACAAATTCAGCTGATATTATTATTTTTTGAGTTATATATATTTTTTACTTCACGCAAAAACGGGTCTGGTCTTGCAACGATTTTTTTCCCTGACAAAATATTATTTAGCCTGGACTAATAATATTTCTTTAAATACAGACTTCTATTATTAATTTCTGCCTTAAACAATGCATTTTCCCACCTCCGCCGCCGTGCTGCAAATAGGGAAAATCCTGTCAAGATCAAAAACGTTTTGTAAAAAATGCAGGCAAATCTCAAGTATATAAAGTCATCCCATGAAAAACATTCAAAGTCTCGACACTCAATCGAAGTTGTGAGATCTTATTTAGAGCCAAGTCTGGCTGTTCCTGCTACCATTTGTGTAATAACACTCTTTCAACAAAATACTCGATAGGTCTCTACATGTATGACCATGACTACAAATACTTATTGGTAGGTAAACAATAATTTCGGACTTAATGTAAAGCTATATTTTAGTCGTTAGCCTTCTAGGATAAGAAACGACAGATTAACTTTTAAAGTGTGTGTTTGAATAAATTAATTCAGGGTGATGACATATCCAAACGAGCTATATATATATATAGTTAGTATTATAATAATTTGGCTATTAAAATATTTCGACAAAAACATAATTCTGTCACCCTATTTTTGAATTTTAATTCAAACTTTTTTGAAAACTAAGAGTGATATTATTGTCTTGGTTATTATTTTATAAAATAAATATTAATATGACTAAGTGAATTTGCTAATTTCATAGTTCTGAATAAATATTTGATTATTATATCGACAAGAAACCGAGATAATCGAGATTTTCAACGTGTGGTTACGTGCTAGCGCCTATCGTACGTGTAACTGTGGCTCATTGTATGCTTCAGTAGTGTTATATTTTTCTGTACGCTGGTCGAAACGGCGCAGTTTTCCTGGGGTATGCCATAGCCTGAAGCATAATTTGTACCTGCATAACGCATAATTTTTGTTCTTGGTGCCTGATATCTTGAAAACGATAAAATTCTAATATTTGACTTCCAGAATTACACAACTTTATTTTTTACTGCTGATTCTAGTACTCAAAGTATTTCGTTTTGTATTGTCGATGAGATAAGTACGAGCTTTTGTAGTAGAGGACACGTGTTCTTAAATTTGTAAATTGTTTTTGACCAAAAAATATATCTATAGTAGGTCCTACTCAAAAAACAGTGACAGGTTGTTTTTGGCACGAAACGTCTATTACGAACCTTTAGAATGTTGGTATCTCCACTTTTCTTTTTCTGCCAGACGTCCCACAGTGCAACTCTTTGTCCCAAGTTTTATCTTTTATAAATTGCAGTTCCATTTCAAATTCGTAAGCGATTAATGTTAATGTACGAGGAGACAATACTATCATTTAGGGCTCGGTACAAATTTTGTGTTAAGTTAGAGGCGTTGTTTGTAATCTGTGGGGTCACCTATCCAGATTACTAGGTGCAAGTTTATTTTATTCGTGTAAGTATGTTAATGTTTTAATTGTAGATGCCTGTGCCCCAGGCAAAGTGCGCACCTTGAAGCTTGCGCCCCTGGCAGCCACCTGCCTGGCCAGCAACTAGGGTAAAACGGTGGTAAAATACATCTATTATGGGTATTATAATAATTTTGTAGCTTGTTTAGAATCTTCAAATTTAAAGCTTCACTGTGATCGAAATTCAAGATACAGGAGGCTGAGTTGCTTCAAAAACTGGGTGTTGGTATGGCATACGCATGAAAGATTTAAAAACAGTAGACACGGCTAAAAAAACCGAATATTTACAATAGTTCTGAAGTAAATATAACTCTTTTATCTTATATAATCATCCGGTCGTTTGTAAAAGGCCTAGGATTTTCGCAGTGATCATTTTTTTTTCACTTATACTCAGGATATATATGTAAATTGTTTAAGAAGTTATATAAAGATATATATTGTAGTGGTAAGTGGGTGACCAGTGTGCTAACAGTGTTGTGTTGTGACGCTCTGCTTATTTATAGCCGCGTGTCGTCTGCTGCATCGCGACATTCGTGACGCGTCACGCGTGAGTGGTTGCTTCTTCGGAAATCGCGCTGATTAATTCGGGGATTACAGCATGTAGTATATTCAGAGCGGTGCGTTTAGGCAGCAGAAAAGTCTGAAGTACTTATTTGCTGGCCTCTCGAGACCTAGTTTTTAATTGTCGAGAAAGGAAGTGTATTTGAATACATTTAGGGCCCAAGCGAGACCGAGTACTCCAGAATCTACGCAATAACTAAGCTCCCATCTCAGGAGCAAGAACCAGGTTTTTGTTTGTTTTACTGTCTCGTTTACTGTTCACATGAGATGGGTGTAGAGTAGATTCTAAAAGTGTGTAGCTGCAAACTAAAAATTGGCACAAATGTATATTGAAAGTGTTAAAAAATATAATGTACTCAATAAGTATATATCTTTATAGGTACTTAAATAAAGATTATATTTATATATAACACCTATAAAACTGAAACTATGAATTCGGTACATATTGTATCTACAAGATGCTACTAATATAGGTATTGTGGTTAGTATCTATTTTTTGAAATAGGAATTTCTAATTTAAAGATTTCTGTACTGTTCGGTAAAAGATTAAACTGATCTTAAGGTGTGCAGCCTTTTACAAAAAAACTACGAACTCTTCAAAAAACTTGGGAACATAAGCTGTAACCACATGGCCAGTGACCATTTGTCTCTGCAACTTGGGTGTCGTACAGGCCGTGCTGCCGTGCACCTAGAATACAGTACTATCGTGCATTCGTACCTCATTAACCTACTTAAATTCTTGGATGACCCGTCACAATGACAGCAAAGCTGCGGAATGCCGCATTATTCCGCATTAATTATGCGATACTGTTAGTCGCGCCGATTGCTCGGGGTTGCCTTATTTGAAAGACAACGCTTTAATTAATTTTTTATTGCATATTGTTTAAATTAAGAGTGCGTATCAAAGTGCTGTACAAGCAACATGTTTTCGTTTACGGAACTGTCTCGCAGTATGATTTTTTGTGAATTTTGTTGCAGGCAATACTATACCTATGTAGGGTTCATAGCTTCATAAATTATATTGACAGAATATTTTTTATCACAGTATGTATACGAACTACATATACATAGGTACTGTACACGTTACAACCTCTCTTAGGTTAAAAGGAAGTAGAAATGCTAGCGAACTTCTTATCGCTGCATATACTTCATAGTGATATAATGGAGTTTTTTAATAAAAACAATCGGAACGCCGGAATTGTTCCTTTTTTTTTTTTATACCACTAAGGTGGCAAACAAGCTTACGGTCCGCCTGATGGTAAGCGGTCACCGTAGCCTATGAACGCTTGCAACACCAGGGGTATCACTTGCGCGTTGCCGACCCTTCAGAAATCTAATAACTTCTTTGTGAAGAACTCCATAATGTAGTCCTTGCAGAAAACCTTGGCAGGGAGCTCATTCCACAACTTAAGCGTTCGCGGGAGGAAGTTTCTCTGAAACCGCACTGTACGCGACCATTTAGGTTCTAAAGTGTGAGAATGAATTCCCTGCCGATGGCGAGCGGTGCGATGGTAGAAAGTAGCCGTAGGCATCATTTGAAACAATTCCTCAGAACACAACCTATTGTACAAGCGGTAGAACACACACAGTGAGGCAAAGTCTCTCCTCAGACTTAAGGGCTCGATACCGCAAGTAAGTTTGGAATCGTCGACAATTCTCACAGCCCGTCGTTGAACCGAGTCAAAAGGGCCAAGCTGGTATCCGGGTGCACCTGCCCAGAGATGGCAGCAGTACTCCATATGGGGCCGAACTTGCGACTTGTAAAGTAACAACCTTTGCCCCGACGTGAAGTACTGCTTCGCTCTGTTGAGTACACCAAGTTTTTTGGACGCCAGCTTCACCTTATCTTGTAAATGATCTCGGAACTGAACATCGCTGGAGATGTCTACACCAAGGATCCCAATGCTCTTGGAGATGGAGTGGGGAGCGTTCTGGAATTGTGGGACTACAGTGAATGGAGTTTTCTTAGCCGTGAACGCGCACACTTGTATCTTTGTAGGGTTGAATCGGACCAAGTTTACCCGTCCCCAGACAGAGACCTGGGACAGTGTCGTCTCGATTTGAGACACAAGTTCTCCGCGGTTTTCATCCACAACGGAACGAGGGATGGTTGCACGACCCGTGTAAAAAGCGTCTCCAGTACTGTCATCTGCATAGCAATGTATGTTGTTGATGTCCAACATGTCATTGATATGCAGTAGAAACAGCGTAGGAGACAGCACAGAGCCTTGCCAGCATTAATGTCCATGCTATCAGAGCAACTACCGTCAACTACGGTTCGTATGCGTCTGCCGGACAAAAAGCTAGCCACCCATTTGCACAAACCCTCAGGCACTCCGTAAGATGGCAACTTCGATAGAAGACCCCGGTGCCAGACCCGATCGAACGCTTTCGCTATGTCCAGGCTACATGCCAATGCCTCCCCCTGACTCTCAATGGCTAGTGCCCATCGGTGTGTGAGATACACTAGAAGGTCACCAGTCGAGCGACCGTGGCGAAAGCCATATTGACGGTCACTGACCAGATCGTGTACTTCTAGGTATCTTAGAAGCTGTGTGTTGATCACACGCTCCAACACCTTAGAGAGGAGAGAGGTTATAGCGATAGGCCTGTAATTCGATGGATCTGATCTATCGCCCTTTTTGGGCACCGGGTGCACATTCGCAGTCTTCCATGAAGACGGAAATTGCCTAGTGTGGTAGGAAAGCGTAAAGAAGCGCGTGAGTACAGGACATAACTCAGGAGCACACTGCTTAAGCACCACTGCTGGTATACCGTCTGGCCCACTCGACTTATGAACGTCTAGAGAAAGCAACGCCCGCCTGACCTCCCGCTGCGTTATGAAGATTTCCAGCATGGTCTTACCGCGCCACGGTATAGTAGGTGGTACAGCGCCTTCATCGTTCATGTTCGAGTTCGAGGCAAAGAGACTGCCCAGTAGATCGGCTTTCTCTTTAGCCAAGTCACCATCGGTCTTTCGCAGTGGTGGTAACTACGACTGGCAAAAGTTCCCTTCGGCAGCTTTGGCAAGCGACCAGAAAGCACGACTCCCAGAAGGATAGCTCGCAAGTCGCCCACCTATTTTGCCGATGAATTGGAATTTTGCTCTGGCAATTGCTTTCTTACTGAACCTCGAGACAGCATTTAATTTGCGTTTTAACTCAGAAATATTCGCATCCTTATTATAACGAGCCGTGGTCCAAGCCTCATATGCATTTTGCTTAAGAATTTTAGCTTTTCTGCAAGACCTATTAAACTTCGGTTTTTTTTTTTGACGCCGGCAGCTACTCGCGGGTTAGTAATATAGCATTTCATACCAGTAAGGATTGTCTCAGTGACTGCGGCTGCGCAGACGTCAGGATCTTCTGAGTTAAAGCAGATCTGCCTCCACGGGTACGATGCGTAAAATTCTCGCAATCCATCCTAGTCTGCCGACTTATAGTGCCACACACGACGCCAATTGGCCCAGAAGGATCGGGTTGTGTGCACTTGAGTCCGAACGAGACAGTGGTCCGAGGAGCCAAGAGCTGCATACACTGAGACGGAGTATCCGTCCGGACGAGTGGTCAGCAGAAGGTCCAGTAAGGAGCTCGTATGTTCCTCTATATCTGGTTTTCTCGTTGGAGAAAGTACCAGCTGAGAGAATCCATAGGTCAGAACAAATTCATGAGCAGATATCCCAGCATAGTTATTGGTTCGAGAACTGAGCCAGTCGCGATGGTGGGCGTTAAAGTCTCCAAAAATAACTAGTTCTGCTGTGGGATATTGCTCTAGAACTTTGTCAGTCGTCAAACTCAGGTGCGTGAAAAGTCGAGTGACGTCCGTGTCACCGCTATGAGACCTGTATAGGCACGCATAGATACGAGTGTGGCCGCCGTAATCTACGCGCACCCACAATATCGACAGGTCCCTGTCTTCAAGGCTATGAAGGCGGCGACAGCAGATATCCTCTCGGACGAACATACATACACCGGCACAACTCATAAAATTGTGTTCGAGTTTGTAGCCGGAATAGTGAAGGTATGATGTGTCGGCCGGGCAGGATATCTGCGTCTCCGTCAGAAAAAGAATGGTCAGAAAAAGAGCTCTGGCAACCTTACTCACAGCCAGGAACACAACACTACTCAATGTTAGTGTTATTATGACCGCGGTTTTCTGTAAGGTGGAGGTACTTCCCCAGTTTTTCATAAGTGACATTCAAGTGTTAAATATAGACCCGGAAAGTCTGATAAATTTGGAGGGGCGATTCCTGTCTTTTACCCGGAAGCCCAAAAGTATTATAGAATGGCTATGTGTAGCCAGTAGAGACAACGTCAGACACTCCTGTGTCAAATATCTGATAAAAGCTCTTATAGCATAAATAAATAGTATATTTATTTATTTATTTAAATATATGAATTGCAACATTACAGTTCAAAAAACCAATTTTTTACAATATTATTTTCTCGCATTTTATCATTGACTTATATATTACTTTGAAATCCATGCATTTTATACAAACGAAAACCACAAGACGAAAAGAAAAAAAAATCTTACATACCTACGTCGTTCTAGCATGCTCTTACACTCCAACATCAATCTAGGCACTGCTGTCACAAAAAGATCACAGTGTGGTGCTGCCTCGAGTAGAGCTCGCAGTATATACCCAAAGCAATTGTAAACCTTGGAAGAAGAAGGTTCAGGAAAGAGGACACTGGACACCAACGATATTAAGAGATAAGTTATCATTGTTTAATAATTTAATAAAGCCGCAGTACCTACCTACTGTTGTAATTACACAATCTATTGTGGTTAGTACCATACAATCTATTAAATGTTTTTTTTTCATTTACATGATGCATTGCATACCTAATCACATTGAGGTCATTTCATTTAAAAAAAAATTTGTGAAACTATTCACTTAATGTGTTTTAAAATTAAGGACCACGCTTATTAGTATAATAGTTGTACTTAAGTTTATTTATTTTTAATTTTATGCAATAAAATGTATGCAAACAAACAAATTTAATTAAGACAATATGGCATGATACTGACATAAGACTAAGAGTTGAGTTATTTTTTAAGAAATTTCATTTATAGGGTACGGAAGTACCTCAAAAGATATTTTTAAAAAGTACTTAAAATTGTCAATGCAATAAAAAAATATGACAAAAATACGGTCGGAATATTTTTGTCGCATATCGTGACACAATTAAATCAAAACCTATGGGTTACTTCCCATTGCCCTAGAATCATGAAATTTGGCAAGAAACAAGACGTTATAAAAATCCAAAACTGATAATTAAGGCGTAAACCTGGGAGACTTAATCTCGTGATGGATGAACTATCTACATATAATAAGTTTGTACGGAACCCTCGGTGCGCGAGCCAGACTCGCACTAGCCCAGTTTTGGATCTGATACGTACCCGTAACTACGTATACGTATGGCTTAAAGATGATTCATTGATCGCCAGATTTATCGATTTCACAATCATCTAACCCAAATGCAAAGTTCATTAAACCCACCTTAAAAGACGATCTCCAGATGCAACAACAAATGATGTATGATATGTAAGTATCTACACCAGGAGCGTGATGTACAAACAGACACTTCCTACATTTCATAAATTAAGTACCTGTATAGAGATTTGTATTCACTGGTAGGTCAATACACTTCAGTGTTTCGCATCAACAGGGTTTTTATGAAAATGGTTTATACAGCTGCCATATTCTGTTGTTGAGTGGATGTTTAGATGCTGTGGTCTAGATGATGGCCATGTCGATAACACTTGTTTAGGTATTGTTTATGTTTATGAAAACTCGTAGGCGGTAGGGGGAAGTTAGTCAGTGAGGATAGCAAAAAAGAAATTAGAGAAAGTTAATTTGATATAATTCATATGAACAACCTGCTGGCAGCTGAAATTGAAATACACACGAATCTACGCCAATTCTAACCGTATAATAGTTTTATGATGTCTGTCTTTCTGTTTGTACATCCAATGCATCACTCAATTAGCTTTTTATTCTAACCTAGCCTGGTGATCTTTATTATCATATTGATTTATAATACCTAACACAGATATAAAGAGAGGATATCCCATGATATTAATTACCCTTAAAGGGTTCCTAGACCAGGGATTCCCAAACTAATTTGGGCAAGAGACGTCTATTCCAAAATGAAATGATACCTCAGACCACCATAGCCAAATTACTTTAAAAATCCTAATAATTATTAATACAAATTACGTACAAATACTTTAGTAGGTGATAATGTTTTGAAAAAAAAACATTAAAATACTAGCCATTCTTATGACAAGTTAGTATACGTACCTAACATAACTTATACAGTGTCATGACAGTTTCAAATAAAAACTTGTGTTAATTATAAAACAGTTTTCGTTTCTGTCGACCTCTGGGAAACCGATGGGATATCGACCACTTTGGGAATCGCTGTCCTAGAAGATAAAAAATGTTTGCCTTTTTTTTTTTAATGCAATTAAGGTGGCAAAGAAACTTACAGTCCGCCTGATGCTTACCATCTGTCACCGTAGCCTATGAACGCTTGTAACACTTGACCTTTTAATCGTCTAGGAATTTGAGCAAGTTTGTCAAGCATTGACACAAATTTGTATTAAAATGTAATTTTTTATCAACATCGACAAGCACGTAGACGCTTGTCAAGCACGTTAAGCATTAATTTCCTAAACGGTTTAAATATTGCTTGCCAATCGTTAAAAATTCACGTCCTAGTATTTTTGATCGTCTAGGGACTCTTTTACAAGGACAATTTCCAGGTAAAGAGAACGGATAGCAACCCTTTATGAAGAGAGATATACCAAAGTTAATGTACTTAGAGCGCGCCTTAACGCTTCATAAAGCTGCAGCAAAACAAAAGATTTAGATTAGGTGCGCTTTTATTCACAGCTTCAATGCGTTTAATGTCATAATCCAGCCAAGTAAAAAAGACTTAAATTCTGTGTGACACACTGTACAAAACTTGACTCATTCTCTTTCGTTAGATTAGTGATATTAAGCGCATAAGTAATGTGAACAAAACGCAACTTATATTATAATTCGACTTATATTAATAGAAAAAAATGCAACGCGCGTGTGATGCTTTCGAGCGGCTATAAGGCATGGGCGAATCCAAGGGCGATTCGAACCCATTCTAAAATAAAACCCTGGGTACGCTTACTTATGGGCTAATTGACCGCCAACAAGCGGGTCGTAAGCTTGTTTACCATCTTGGTGGTAAAAAAGTAAAAAATTAGTTAAGCAGAGAATGTAAGGTACTATTTATATGTATACCTAATATGTTGTCAAAGTTCTAAACTTGACAGCATAAACTATGCAATGTAACGAATTGTAAAACGAAGAAACGAGGGTCAAAAGACAATAATGGTTATTGTCTGCGCCCTCCCCCCTCCTACCAAACCATCGGGGGGTTTGGGCACAATTGTCTACTTCCGCTTGTGACGGGAGACATGCAGAATAGACAATGCGGTACTTAGCTCTCAGGACAAAGTTCAAGTCGACTTATAAACGAAAAAAAAACCATTAGCCGTTTTATTTAATATTCAAGGGGGCTCCTATACAACAAACGTGATTTTTTTGCCATTTTTAAAGAAAGCACGGAACACTTCGTGCGCGATTCCGACTCTCTTTCTTTATCTTCTTTAATTATTTTGCCGATTTTATCTGCTTTGTGAGCTGGAGGAGCCACAGAGCATCACGGGCCCTATTGCTCTGTGCTAGGCGCATTTGTTTTACACGATTTTTTTTCAAATTGATTTTTGTGTAAAAAAAAAACCAACGAGAGGCCTGGTGCCCCTGTAGTGGGAACGAACAAACAACGGCTAAAGGCACTCGCTTATGTTTCAATTGTGTTAGACTATACAATTGTTTGTTACTGTCAGTAGAACCTATTTTTTTATTTTTACCTATTATTACACCTACTACTAGCTTTTGCTCGCGGTTCCGCCCGCTCTAAATTCGGTTATCGGTGTAGGATATCAACTGGAACTCCTCAAGCTTGAAAAAAACCGACTTACACTTCACGTTTTCAAGTAGCATATGTCCTTCCTCGGGACTCAAACTGTCTCTAAGCCATAAATCTCATCTTAATCGTTACAGCAATTTAAGCGTAAAGAGGTAACAGACACACAAACAGACAGACAAAGTTACTTTTGCATTTATAATATTTATATGGATTTTGCCAATTTTCTACAGCTACACACACGTAGCATGACCCCAACGTTACTTTGTTGTATTGGTAACGTACGAATGACATACAAACAAAAGTTAATACGGAATCCTAACTCACGTCTGTAAAAAGCACAGCTGTTAGGTTTTATTTAGTAAACGTGTACGGTGCAAAGTAATTTGACTTGTATGACTAATTGAGTTTATAACGAGCATTGGCGAAGCAGGCAAAGTGCGAAGATGCGAAAATAAACTCAACGCATTCCGCGAATACTACCCGGATTTTGAACTCTATATTGACTCATTTAAGCGCCACATGAGTACATTGTCATTTGGGGTCCGTATCTCAAAAGTGACAAGGAAAAACCAGCCAAGTGTGAGTCGGACTCGCGCACGAAGGGTCGGTACCATTATCTATAAAAACTTAGCTCCCCTTAAATATTTCTGTTACTTTAATTTAATTATTTATTTTTAAAAGTGACTGCAACTAAATATTCTGTGAATATTTTAGGCGTCTACCTGTTGCCGTTGTCAATATCGAGCAAAATCGAGCAAAAAAATCACGTTTGTTGTATGGGAGCCCCCTTAAATATTTATTTTATTCTGTTTTTAATATCTGTTATTAAAGCGGCAACAGATATACATCTTCTGTGAAAATTTCGACTGTGTTACTATCACGGTTCATGAGATACAGCCTAGTGACAGACGGACGGACGGACACCGAAAGCTTAGTAATAGGGTTCCGCTAATTACCCTTTGGGTACAGCACCCTAAAAACCGGTCAAGTGCGAGTCGAACTCGCGCGCCGAGATTTCCGTAAAAGGTAAACAGTATTCAGACACAAATTTAACTTTGCCATTGGACAACTGTTGTCACAATACATCGACAAATTCAGGAATAATAACCTTCTCTTTTTTGAATTCGTTTCAAATATGATAATGGAACATGCATCCAAAAGTTGTACCTACTTAATCTTTTATTGTCACCTCTAGTTGGCTTACACTAGCGTAATCAAAATCCCATTTTTTGTATAAATTCTTAACGTTTTCACAAAACAGTCGTGTCAGTCTCCAACATGTATGTTACCTATTACTACTAAATGCATTCGTCATCTTTTACGTGTTAGCTGGGAATAGATTCCCTGATACAACAGGGAAATTAATAAACTCATACAGTAGGCGCGTTCCTTCTAAGTAACGTTGCTTTTTAATAGCAAAACCTCACTTTAGCACCAACCACCCTTCCGTGCAAGTGGTGCTATAACTGTTAAAACGAAACGCGTTTTGCATCAATTTTTTTCAGTCTGTGTATTTTATTTTAAATTTTTGTAGTCTTTAACTAAGATATAGAGTTTATAATGCGAAAAGAAACTTTTGAGAAAAAAAGGCTATCATTATTTTTTTTTTCACATTTTACACCGCTAACAATCCTGCTACTAGTAGTTAAATGGCACGACCCTAGTGTTTTATGTTTTGTATGTCCTTCATATTATGTAATAGAGCAATGTTAAATTAATCAGATATCATATATATATATATATATATATAATTAATTAATAAGTATAACTTAGAAACTTTTCTCGCCTAGAGCTTACCTACCTACTTTTGACATCAATACAAATATCGATCGAAAGTAAATCTACAATTATTTAGTACACCACAATACCATTTACATAATTGTACATTTGAATAATTTATCTAAAAAATCTAATAAATAATTAAACATTAAATACACTTATAATCCATTCTATTGTACATTTATTATTTAACTAGCAACATTTATAAATTTCTTTGTAATTTTTGGAGCCAGTCTTTAACTACAGCAGTACTTAGGGAATCTTAGGAAGCGAAAAAACCGGCTACTAAATTTTGTCATTAGCAGAGCATCCGGAAGTCTGACAAGAATAAGTCATTACTTAAGTCTTGCAATGAGTATGGTAAGATCCCATGACATTTTAAGACTGTGTGTACCACAAATAATTGGTCTACTGTCAGGGCTTTAGTTTTATTATAAAGAAATTCAGTAGGATACTGAAAAGTAGGGAAGAATGAAAATTTTAGAAAAGCTCTTTTCGTCCTCAGACACCACCACATATTCCTCAAGGGTGTTATAGAAGTGGAAGAGCCACGGATGTAGGTCGTCGCATCGCATTTGGTATTCAGCATTTTGATTTTATTCAGTCGCATAAAAAGACGGTTTCTCTTATTACAATTTTAATATCAGAATCCAAAATCAGCGTGTCGTTACCTAGTAGAACTATATAATTATCTTTCTGTAACATTGTAAAAAGACATCTAACTTTACTACCCCTATAATATCCATTGTACTGCATACAATATATGTCTATAGGTTGTGTCTAAAATCCTTTTAAGTCGTCACAAGTACCAAGTTTATATAACTTTTTTAAGGATTTTTAGGAAGTGTATTAAAAAATTTATTTTCGGTTCGCCCTTTGTAAATCCCAGCGGAACAGAGCGCTTTGTTTTACACCAGATGCACGTTAATACAGACGCGACCAACATCTGGCACATTTTTTTTACTCCCACTAAACGCGAAGGGGTCGATTATGGGAGTTTATGAACATGAACCTTCTCAGTTATTTAAAATAAGAAGAGTTTAAGATTTCACAATATAGTTTCTTTTAAATTTAACTTTTAAATGTAACTAATGTGTTGAATAGACTATTATGAATATAGAATAAGTAAATTATAATTGTACTAGCTTTTAACGTTTTACAGTAGCCTATGTCCTTCCACGAGACTCAAACTATCTCTACGCCAAATTTGCCCGCAGTTCCACCCGCCGTAAAATTCCGTTCTCGGAGTAGGATTTCAACGGCAACTCCTTAATTATAGAAAAAAAAACTGATTTACAATTGACGTTTTCAAGTAGCCTTATGTAGTCCTTTCTCTGGACTCAAACACTCCATGCCAAATTTCATCTTATTCGGTACAGCGGCTTAAGCGTGAAGAGGTAAAAGACAGACAGAGTCACATTCGCATTTATAATATTAGTATGGATGAGTGAATAAAGGTTTCGATTTATTTTCACGTCTTGCACCAGTAGACCAACTAAACTTGACAAAATATTCTTTGTAGGTACTACTTACTTACTCAATGCAAAATTAACATTAACAATAACAGATTGCCGAAAGTATGTTTTTTGTTAACATTACAGAGACTGAATTTTCGACCAAAATTAATGCAAGTACTTTTACGGGTCTCGAGAGGTATGACCTACTTGCATACATTTTGCTTTCGAGTCCCAGAATCTGGCGTACTCGAAACTCTTCCTAATAAGCTCCCAGGATTGTTTTTCCATCAGCAAATTACGAAACATCTCTAATTGAAATTATAGTTAATTAAGGACTTCCTTGATCCTTGGAATAATCCGAAAACAGTTTATTCGTAGTTAGGTATATTACAAAATATTGTTGCGATTAAAAACTTGCACTTATTTTGTGGTTGAAGAATTGACAGTGACTTACCTATATTGATATATTGAGAACCTATTTTAAACTACAAAGTTATTTTTGTCCATCAAAATCAACATACTAGTTTGTACGGAACCCTCAAACCAATCTCGTGCTTGTCCGTTTTTTTTTCTACTTGTGTCCTGATTGTTAAATGGAATTAATATTGGCTTATTAATTGAATCCGTAGTTGATTACGATATCAAAGAATTTATTTATATCCTTATGCTGTAGTCTACAGCCTGTAGATGGACTTTACCAGAGGGTTTTAAGAATAGCACCCCATGATACGGTTATTATTACTTTTCGCCAAAATGTTCTTAAGCCAGGTCGACGTAATTGAATAAAAAGTTGACCAAGTTAATGTAAGCTGAATGAACTTATCCTAAAAAGGATATGAGAATAGGATAGCTAAAAGAGCAAAACGAAACTCAGTTTATAATCCGACTGTATAATTCTGTAATTTTTCCATCGATTCTGTCTGATACAATTTTTACAAACCGTCATAAATAGTGTATGACGGTACAATTTTTTTGCGCATTTGATTGACATGTTGTTCGATAGGGCTTAAAAATGTTTAATTAGAACTATTCTGTTACATTAATCAGAATCATTGCAAAGATAGCGCTACGATGACGGACAGACGGATATGACGATACTAAAGGATTCCTTGTCGCATTTTGAATTTTAAGTTTTTTTATACTAATTAATCCAAGACTACTGTCCCAATTGCTACAGATAGGTACCTAGGGTCCTGCTACAAACCAGTAACAAAGAACGATACCCTTCCATCGAAACTTCTATTAATTTGTAGTTTGGTCAGAATGACGTAAATATTTTGTCATTGCTATTTCGAAACTGTAGTTAGCGTAAGACTAGCTTTGCCGACTCAATAAATAGGAAGTAATAAATAAGCGGCTTAGAATAGGTACACTTGAGTTGAGCTACCATTTGGGGTTTAATGGGATACCCAAAAAGGATAAAACATAAAACTCTGCCAGCAGAGAATATGAATGAAAGAGCAATAGATATAATATGTATATGAACGCTACGTGTATAGCGGGGTTTATTTACAAACATTACGCCTAGCGCGTGGCGTGACTGCTTGCCCAGCTACCGAAATGGAACCAAGTCGCAGACAAACTTTATTCCAGTTTTTAGTAGAACAATCTCATTTTAAAACTTTTTATTTTCTTACATTGTAATCTTCCTGCCTAATCTTATAGTTCATCAAGAACTGGCTAAGGTACATTATCCTGTCCCTGGTCATCATTTTGGCAATTATTACTTCTAAGTTGGTATAATTTACGATTAACGGGATATATATGAATCTACCTTAGTCCAGATACACTGAAGCAATGTTGCGTTGACGGACTCACCTGGGCTCACCATCTGTCCAAAAGATCATAAAGCTTTTCATTTTATAAAAAAATAGATATTATAAGCTCCCTTGTTTTTTTATAATGTTCAAAGGTGTCAATTTAAAAAATTTGTTTACAGATTGGATCAAAAGATTCTTATTTATTAAGATATTTTACCTAGAATGGGGACGAAATTTAAGATTATCTTTTTTTGGAGTTATAATAAAAAAGACCGAGTTTTAATGTTTGACTGCAACTCAGTAACACTCGGACGCGTGCATGGCATACATATGCTACTTTAAATCAGAGTGCTACAGCTTCGACGTATGAGGAAGCAATTTCTGCTCTAAGGAATCCGTATATTAGATATAATAAATTTAGTAATAAATAGGTACCTACCAGATGAACAACCTAGACCTGGACAATCTGGTCTGCAATAAAAGTTTTTATTATTATTATTATATATACATATATGTACATCTAGGCAATTTATTTACTGAGTTAGGAAGTTTTTGTAGTTCAGTTGTAGGTATTGATTTTGTAGAAGGTTTTTAGTTTATTGCAAGAATATATTTAGAATATACATACCATACTTTCTTTAATATTATTTAATAGAAAAAAAAGTTATCAATTTCTCTAGCTTTAAGTTCTGGACACTAGGTTATTTATAACATTCAAGTACAAAACGCATGAGCGAGTGTAAATTATTTTTGAATAGTCGGATGCATATTTATACGGTAGCTAGGAAGGGCGCATGGATATAGCATTTCCTGCCCGCCCGAGCAAGAAAGTTCCGCTCACACGTGCGCGCTGTCGACTTTGCCCAAGCTCCACCTGCGTGCGCGCCCGTACTTGCCCGTACGCCCTACGCGCACAGAACGCGCATAGTGCGTACACCGAGTGCCGCGCAAACACACACGAAAACATAAGTCGACGCGCTCCGGACGACATGCGTCGAATTTAACACCAGTTTAGTTTGTGATCTTCAAAATATGGGACCCCAATTTAAATATTGCCTCCGTGCTACCAGTGAGTTGAATTTTGTTTAAGTAGTTTAAATTAATTCATGTGATGAAGTTTGGAAAAAATATAAAAAATAGGAGCAAAAAAAGTTTGTTGAAGTTTTTTACTAGGAATAGTGCTTGGTGTTTATCACACCAATAGGTCTACGATATTTATTGAACCACTAATATACACGATTTATAATTGGAATAAAATTGCTTTTAAATATTTTTTTTTAAACAAATACGGGAAAAATATACCTAAAAAGTTATTTAAAATACATACAAAAGCTACTAAAAATTTATAGTAATAATTGTGTAAGATTTTTAAATTTTAAAAAGTCTAAGTAATCTCGAAACTATTGCTTTTGTCTTTAAGTATAAAGAAGTCTAACAAAATAGTAGATATACCTATATACCTACACTATGCACACTGCATTGTTGTCTGTGTTATCTATTTATTATACCTACTAAGTGTTCCTTATAAGTCATTGTTTTACAATAATACAATAGACAATTATATTATTCATTGTTTAGTTATATTTTAGGATCTAATCTTTGTAACTTGAAATGTATCCAGTATTACCTAATTTAACGTAAAAAGCACAAATATAAAAATATAAAGATAAATGGCACAAATTAAAATTAAATTTAGCTCAAAAATACTATTTAATGTTAAAAAAAAATACCTACATATTTTATAATTAATTGATAGTTAAATGTATGAAGACGCAAAGTTAGGGCTTGCACAAAAGAGTCTTAAGTCGTTGGCCTATTAAAATTATAGGGATAATAACGGATAGGTAATAGTAATGTAAACCTGCCTTTCCCGCGGTAAGCGCTCGGTAGCTTGAGGCACTGATGTACGCTATCCGTTATAAAGGTGTTCTACACAATATTAGTGCCTTAAGTTTTTAAAATTTATATACAGTTTACATTTTAAAAAGATACATATTTATATTCGTCCCTAGAACCTACCTATCTACGTACGCCTATATTATGATGACGAACTACTAAAATAGGGGTTATTCCAACATAGACATTAAATTTTTTAACTTTACATACAAAATTTGGTCAGCTGTTTGGTCAATTTGCATGAAAGTCGAAAAATTTAATGTATATTGGAAAAGTAGTCTCACAAACATTGTTAAGAATAATGAATACCTAGAGCATGTGGGCGAAGGGATGTAACCGTTTAACTATATACCCTGTGTATGAAAAATGTTACTTAAATATTTTTTTTCTCTTTAGTTCGCGTTAATTTTTCTGTTATAAAGCTTGTTTTCAAAAATGTTTTTTTATTTAATTTTATTCACATTGCACTACAAAACCCATGATACAAAAACCATTAACTGCGATTTGTTTATGTGTTCTTGTAACAACTGTCTATCGTGTATTGTACAATGTACATAGCTCATTTTCACGTTCCACTGATTTAAAATTAATTTGTATTCAAATCATAGGCACTTACAAATAGATAGATAATAATAACAAATGAGATAACTACAACATATAAATTTTAATTTCTAATTAATTACAATATAATAATTATTGATTCTGTGAATAAACTATAAGTTTACTTTTGTTACAAAGTTATTTGATGAATAAAATATCATTAATTTTGTCGGCCATTCTGGACACATCGTGTTTCCTTTTTATTTTTTGTGTTATGGACCACATGTTCCCATGACCGTCCTTTTGTCACGCCTCTAAAATAAATGTGACAATGAGGCCATGCGGGTCACACATTTCTAGATCCATTCAAAAATGTCGAAGGCATTGAGTATTGTGTCTAGTCTCAATGGGGAATCGTGTCTGTCTGTGTACGAGCGAATATAACAAATTTAGTTGTATGTTTTGATTTTATTAGCAAAATTTTACAGCTCTATAATTCCATCTTTGGGTCGATTCTATTAAAATTTTACAAAAATGTGTTTTTTATGCATTGGACTGAGGGATGAAAAAACGCGTAGCCCATCATGTTTTTCCCCTCAGATTTATACCCAATTTGCGAGTTATTAAAATTTGTGTCTCTAACTGTTAAACGGCGTGATCTAAAAATCTGATAAAATCACAGTAATAGGGCTTTATAAATAATACCAATAAAAAATGTTTTTCACAAAATCAGTTCATAACCTTTTAGATAGTTTTTTTAGATTTTCCCTTTCAAAATCTAATTTCTATCCTAGGTATGTTTACCTAGGGTTGTTACCCTAAAGTTGTTTGGTAGAGCTTATAATTTTAAGCTAAAATGCTTTGGTCACCTTATGAAAGAAAACATGTATGAAACCGTGAGTTAGTGCTACCAACGCAAGCAATAAAATCTTACAGCTGCGTTTAGATACTTACTCTATGATGAATATTTGTAGTTGTAAAAAATTAAAAAATTTATAGCAAACTAACCCCACTTACCAATTATAATATATATGTTTATTATATAGGTATAAATAGATATAATAGATTAAAAGTACAATTATACAATCGGATGTATGATTTACCCTTAGCGAGACCGACTCGCACTTTACCGGTTTTTTATCATACACAGCTTGGCATGACAATTACAAACACAAAAAAATCGGTGGAGTCGTTCTGAATTGATGATCCGTCATACATGTAGCATTTGATTTATAGTTTTTTAGATAGACTAGCTTTTGACCGTAGTTCCACCCAGGCAGGATATTACATTTAATTCAGGATTCCAACGGCAACTCTTCAATAATAGAAAAAAAAACCGACTCACACTTGACCTTTTCAAGTAGCCTATGTCCTTTCTCGGGACTCAAACTATCTCTATACAAAATTTCATCTTAGTCGGTACAGCGATTTAAGCATGAAGAGTTAACAGATAGACAGAGTTACTTCCGAATTCATGGATATGAACTAGTATGGATTAAACATTATACCCACCTATAATATAGGTCTACAAAATTCTATAACAGGAAATACAGACCAAGATTTGACGTACATTCTATTATAAAAACATCGAAATTAGTTCACTCATTCAAGAATGGGATGCAGCACCCGGATATATGCATTCAGACATAGAATGATAATAACTTCGCGCCGTGGTTCTATAGCTATGTTCTTGATACTCCGGAAGCAGGATCCAGCTGCGACAGATGTAGGTAGGTAGTTCAGTTTTTAGACATCTTCCTCTAGTTTTTTTGGAGTAAGGTAGTTAATTGAAGTTTTAGCAGAAATCTAAATATTAATTTAAGATGCAGACTCACCGTCACACCATTTTGTCATATCAGTGTGGAACAAAAGCATTTTTTTCCTTCATATCACTGTCTGGTGTAACTGGCTATAAGTGACTACATCGGTAGACTAACCATCATACTATTAGATACCTAACGTTGTTTTAGGTAAAAGGTAAGGAAGTATCTTTTTCAGTATTTTTTTCATAATAGTACCTAAGTTGGGAGCGAACGACATAGTAGGTATCAAAAATGTGGGTAAAATTTTTTGTTTGTAGGTGAATAACGCAAAACTATAGATACAGCCAAATTTGTGCAGTTCTTACTGTTAGGTAAGTTTGCGACAAATATAGAGATAAATTATTACACATTGCACTAACAAAAATATATTGAGAGTTGTTTTTCTGTGATGACTCTCTTTCCCGACACCAGGATCAGAAGGTTTTCTTTAAACATATTGTTATGTAAACAACCAGACTTTTCTAAAACTAGGCTGTACCTGAGACTACTGTACCACAGAATAATATTAGTAGTAAAAAAATAGTAGTACCTGTACTACCTAGAATTACTTAATATTAAATGTGGCACAATAACATTATGCTTATTTACTATCGTTCAGTAGGCACATATGAGTAAATACATATTAGCTTAATGCTGAATGATCGACCCTCTAGCTGAATTATATTTCCTATCACATACGCGACCTATCTTGAGGTCGCCCTCGTTATACACAATTCCTATCTATGGACTCTCTTAAGAATTCCAATGGTTTCTTATTTGGTAGCAAAGTAGGTAGGTAAGTAAGCACCTATCTACATAAAATGTCTATTGTTCGCATCGAACCGTGTTATCATATCAACTATTTTTGCAACGAACCATGTGATAAACTATTTTTGCATCGAACCGTGTGACAAAGTTTTTTTGGCAACGAACTATGTGATAAACTATTTTTGCATCAAACCATGTAACAAACTATTTTTGCATCGAATTGTGTGACAAACTATTTTTGCAACGAACCATGTGATAAACTATTTTGGCATCAAACCATGTAACAAACTAATTTTGCATCGAATCGTGTGGAAAACTATGTTTGCATCGAACCGTGAGACAAACAATCGTCTCGAGCATGTGAATCTTTGTGTTAATTTTTGGTTTCCAGTTCAAGACGTATCGTTACGTTGTTATCTATGTCTCATAATTGTGTCGTCTATCAATCACATCACTATGCATGACAAGAGACATTCAGGCACTAAATAAATTAGCACAGAAGGACCGCTTTATTAGTACACGCTAAACATTTCCCCCGCAAGTAAACGCAGTAGCTGCTTTGTTATGCGTTTTGTTTCGTAATCAGTATACGGTTACAACACACAACACCCACTAACCGAAGTTAAACCCTACTCATTTTAACAGTTACTTAATAAAACTTACCTTAAAAGACAACAAGTGGGAGTAAACATCCTCGCAATCCACATCTAGACATAAGATGGTTACATTATTACGTCAGACGTGTTCCCACAGATAGGTCGCAGTAGTTGCCTAAATCTGGTACCATCTCTGCGGGAAGATTGCCTTCAATTTGCGGCTTCCTGCTCCAGAAGTAGGCCGGCCGGCCCTCGCCTGGACTCAATCGAGGGACTTTCATTGTCGCTATTGAATAATTTCCCTGAGGTACTATAGACGTAGAATTGTAGCGCCAAGCAAAGACTAGCCAAGCTCTCTGATAAGAACGCTGTTGTTTATGTATACTTATTTTATAAAGAGGAAAGATTTGATTGTTCGTTTGTTTGTATTGAATAGGCTCCGAAACTACCGGACCGATTTGAAAAATTCTTTTACCATTAGAAGCCGACATTATCCCTGATGAACATAGACTATTTTTTACCGCGGGAAAATGCTTCATTCCTACGGGAAAACGGGTAATGGGACAACGGGTAGTAAGAATTATCCTTCAGTACATTCCTAATTACTTGATTACGTAATCACTTCCTTTTCCACATAACTTCTAAACGGCTGAACCGATTGGGTTGAAATTTTATTTGGGTATTTCGATGGTTTTCTAGATGATTTAAAAATACAATTGGACCCGGTAGGTAGCGCTGCTGTCGGTATGTCTAATTCTAAACGCCTTGACCGATTGGATTGAAATTTTGTATGTGTATTACCATGGTTTCACAGACACGAATGTATTATGCCATTAAAGAGGAAAGATTTGATTGTTCGTTTTTTTTTCTATAATTGAGGAGTTGCCTTAAGAAACTACGCCGATAACGAAATTTAGGACGGGCAAAGCCGCTGGCAGAAGCTAGTTTGTTATAAAGTTAAGAGTTTTTAATGTTTCAAACTTGCGCACATAAATAACCGATGGTCTATCTATCTAGGCGACTAAAATTTTAATAAAATATGTTATTTTTATTATGGCGGATAACTTAAAAATTATGGGAGTCCCTATAAAAGGAACATGTTTTTTTTTTACTTTCTATAAAGTTTTTTTTTGTTATTGTTTTGTCGTAAAAAACTGTATTTAGTATACTTGTACGACTAAGTTAGTTTTAAAGTATAAAGACAAATAATAAACACTGACCTAGTGCAAGTCGGGCTTACGTCATTATGTGGTGCTGTGAGACCATTGATGTGCTAATTCGACTATCACTTGTTATTCAATTGGAATAATAAAAAATAGATAAGTTGGAATGAACTTGATTGAAGGACAAACTTAACTTTACGGTAAAAAAAATATATTTCATAAGTAGATCTATTTAACTGCAAATTTAATTTTGTAAAATTTTAAAAAAAAATGCTTTTTGCCAAATTTTATAAGTAGTTTAACTCGGAGTGGTAACCATTAGGATTTTGATGAGTAATTTTGAGAGTACCAAAGTATGTGACATAAATATCCGTGTCATCGTGAAGATTCAATATTTTTAAAGCATTTTACCTTACCTTTAAAGAACCGTAGACCTTAGTAGGTATTTGATGATATTTTTAAATTTCTTAAAAAAAACCCCGACTGTAAAAACATTAAGTACTAAACAGAAATTAAAACATGCAAATATTTAGCTTTAAGCAGACGGGACTCATTTTAATGCAAGTTCAAATAGTGTACTGATTGTTCCGTCTGCTTATAGTTTTTGCAGCCGGATTTATTTATTTATTTAAATACTAGCTGACCCGGCAAACGTTGTTTCTCTTTTTTAAAACAGCTGCCGCAAAAGGGTTTTACTACTTCAAAAACCTTCCCACAACACACACATGTTTACAACAATTTACCATAATTTAATTATAATCGGTTTAGTTTCTTCTTTTTTCGAATCAACTTTCAAATCAACTCCCGTAATTTATGGACGCCCCCTTCGATCCTGTCAATTTCAACCGATTAAACAGCTAATATATATATTAACACAGGCACTTCCAATTTTAATTTCCATGAAATATTAAATTTTATTTGTAAATACTTTTTGGCAGGAGTCCATAGAAATGAGATTTAATTAGGGGTAGGTACCTACTTTTAAAAGCCACTGGTACTGACCAGTAGTACTGCTGAGAATAAAAGTTTCCCTCTAGTACCGTTGAAATAGCGGTAGGAAGGTACTTTACTGAGAATCAAATTCCCCACTAGTGCCACCGGTGTTACAACATAGTGGTAGATACTACTGGGAACAAAGGAAAATTAACCTGTATCCACATGGTTTATCGTTTAAAATGTAGGCGCCAATTGCATTCTCAAAACAAACAAAAGTTTAACAAATTGTAACCCGACTACACACACAACGTAACTACATAAACCTACCTACTAAATACGACGTGTGTATTTTTATTTTATTTGTTTCGAGGTCCAAAATTAAAAGGCAGCTGTAGCAGCAACAGTTTTAACATTAGGAGATATGAGGGAAAAAAATCTACCAAGTTTATTGGAGCAGGTAAACTTTTATGTACCTGAAAAATACGGTAGAGCGCGACGCCACCGGCTTTTCACGGACCCGCGAGCTCTGCGAACTATAAACAATATTCTCGGCCAAAACACGGAATTAGATTTATTCAACTCATCAGAACGGATGTTTGTTAAATGTGCACTGAAGTATAAAGAACAGTCTCTGTAGGTTTAGTTTAAGGTATTGTGTGTCTGCACTTGTCATTGTTGTACAAATTGGTTTATATGTAACTGTAAGGTATAATAATGTAAATAATTTAATAAATAAACAATCACTATTCCCGCCTGTAGACTGTGGCCCACATCGCCTACGGTGGGAGTAGGCCGTAATACAATATTTCGGACGTTTGAGGCCTTAAATATTTTTAAGGTTACACAAAAATGCCGAAATATATGTACGTACGTAGGTGCCTTAGGCACAAGTTTCAATCACTCCTAGTCGTGTTTACAATTAACAACGGATTGCCCTATATTTTTATTTTTTCTTTTATGCTAGTTAGTTATGTATTTGTTTTTTCTTTATGGAATCATATTTATTATTATTTATAGTATTAACTTATCTATATCTTGATTTGTTCCAGACAATCCATCGTACTTCGCGTTACCAAACACCGATGTCCCCGATAGTGTTGAGTCCCCTGGCCCTGGCCAGGTGCCCTGTTCGCAGTCTGCCCCAGGGCGCGTGTGGGCGGATGGCGTCAGGCCTACCCCTCGCCGCAGGGAGCTCGACAGTCCGAGGCTCAGAGAGCCCGAAAGCCCCCGCCGTAGAGAGCCTGAGAGCCCACGGCGCAGGGAGTTCCGCGCGTTGCTCCGTTCACTATCGGCAAAGGAGCCGGAACAGGCCGAGGCATTCCTCAAGGGCCAGCCAAGGCCAGGGGATTGTGCCCCGGGTGACATGAGGCACATGTCTACCGCTCCTCGCATAAAGTAAGTCCAAGTAATATTATTTGAGTTACAGAGGGTCCAAACGAAATCCTATAATGTATCAAACCCAAGTTATAAGAAGTCCATCATTACGAAGTCTATTGACATTTTTTACTTCATTTTTCTATAGGTTCAGCTTTAACAGGTCAAAATTAATGTAAGTTTTGGATACACGTACGGAGTTAGCATACAGCATGACAAGGTTTTACTTGACAAATTTAGTAAAACTTAACATTTCCATTTAGAATACATTGTGTATTATGTGTGTGTAGAGTAGTATACAATTTATACAATGCAACAAACTTTTCTGACCCGGTGGTCAAAATTCAAAACTACAGTCGCCATTCAAGTGGTGCAAACTTACAATTACACTAGCGACCCAACACCCAAAGTCAGAAGGTCAAAAAAAATTGTTGCAATTTGCTGTTGGACTATCGTATACATAGCTACTATGATTTAAGTATAAAATAGTGAAGACAATACCATTAGTAATGTCTCTAAACAACCTGCTAAAACATCACTCTGGAGTCTTGGCGGAACATTAATTGTTTGTCTGTTTGTTTGTTTGAATACCTATAGACCGTGAGATAGTGACAGAAAATAATGGGTGATTTTGTACCAGTATGGCGGTTCTTCAGGGTCTAATAATGTAACTAACTACGTAATGACGAAAAGAAAAATGATGGTCATAGCGCTGGTACCGGCGGCCCAATCGCGTGGGCGTAAGTCGAACGTGTCGGATAAATTACGAGTTGTTCCACAAAAATCCTTGTATTTTCCGATAGTCCATAAAAAAAGTAGGCGGTAGCGTAATGCCATACTTCTCCGGTGTCACTTACAGCCCGCCATACCGACACGAACACATAATTTTTAAAAAAAAAACAATTCAACCATTTGTACCTAGCTAATTTTTGCACAGCTAATCATCGTCGAGTAGCCATTCACGAACGTCACCATGCCATACTTTTTGGACGGTTCCAAATGGCAGCCATACCGCCGCAAGGGAGTAAATTTTTTTATTTTTGCAAAAGAATTTGTACCACCTTGAAATTATGAAATGAAATTATCAAAATAAAAGTAAGAATTAAATTGATACGCTTATTATTATTCGCAGGAAAGGGAAAATCAGTGCCAGGGTTGTGACAGCCGAGGGTTTGCAAGAGAGGGAGGAGGTGTTCTACACAATCCCCCTACATGGCAGACGTAGGCATTCGGTGGGGGGATACCTCACCACTGGTGCAGCGGGTACCGGAGAGGTCACGTCAGTGCCCAGCGAAGTGCCCAAAATGGCCGCGCCGAAGGTTAGCCAAATGGAAGACGAGGCTGTGAAGAGACGAAGACCCAAGAATTTCCAGTTTAAAGGTAATATAAGTCATGTAAATATTGTATTATCAGCCTATATAGGTGTATCTTGAACACCTAAACATGGTAAAGTCTTAGGTAAAACATGACATAAGATGATGCAGCCAGTTAGATAGAGGTAGAGATTTGCCCAACCGACTTCAAAGTTGGGTATGATTTATGTATATGTAAATATGTATACTGGATGTATAGTTATGAATTCAATGGTAGTATCAGGAAATTACCTGAATTATTGACAGAAACTGCGTTTTGTTAGATAAAACGGTGTTTAAAGGCGTATTTTCAATTATACACACCATTATTGACACCGACACTTTACAAATATTGTCCACATCAGGGTTGTTGCGAATATCAGCTTCAGCATCCGCGGATTATCAGCATTGTTTTTAATACTAGCATCAGCAACAATCGATGCTGATTTTTAATGCTGATATTCAAGTCGTAATGTGTTCGTTAAAGGCGGGACCTACCGCAAGTCACGCAGAGTTAAAATAACAAATAATAAACAGTAATACAAAAAAAGTTGTCACTTGTTCCCTCATTCGATTATTTTGTCAACATAAATCTTTACTTTTGAGGGTTCCGTACCCAAAGGGTAAAAAGCCTCCCTCCATAAAAAAGAGGGGGGCTCCCATACAGCAAACGTGATTTTTGTGCAGTTTTTATAGATAATGGTACGGACCCTTGTCCGACTCGCACTAGACCGATTTTATACATACCTATAGAGACTTTAACATTGCAGCAGCACAACCGGAAGACCTGATTTTCGTTACAGGGATATCCTGAAAGTTTGAGAATAACAGAATGCTTTTTTCCCTGATCGAGTGTTCCCACGAGAATCGATTTTTCCACGGATAGGTAATAAGTTAACGGGGTGTGGTAATTATATTTTAAGTAGTCAGAGTGGCCTGATTTTCGGCACAGAGATGGCTGTAAGAACGAAATAGGAGAAAAAGAGTTTTTGCAGTTTACGATTTTTGAGCGGGGGAACCTCGGGGAACTTTTCCTTTACGATGCCATGGTGCATTAAGGTGCCTTTATTCTTGGCACAGAACCCAAAGGAATCCTACAACGATGACCGAATTCCGCGCGGGCGAATCCGAGGGTAAATCCTAATAATATAATAAATACGAAAGCTTGCGAGTGTATGAGATATTATGTTTGGTGCTCCTTTTCGCCGTTAACAAATGAATTGATTTTTCTGAATCCTGAATCCGAAAGTTTTCGTAGGAATAACAAGAACTTGCTATTGCAAAATTCCTCACCATAATCAAGTAGTTGTCGTAGGGAAATTTGCTGCAAAGCCTATATGTGGCGCCAGGATGTTATCAAAGAGACAAAAGAGTCGTAAATAATAAATTTAATAGGTACGTTCCCGAACCGATTTATTGTGTAATCCACAAGCCACCATCCCCCCGACCGATCACGGCACGGATGAAAAACTATTGTTAGGCGGCCTCGGCACGTACTAACGGCCCCAGACGACGATCTCGCTATCCGGATAGCGAGACTAATCTCAATGACCTCCCCTAATAGGGCCATCCCCCTCACACGACGCCGACGTCCCTGGGTTCGTCGACGAACGCACGGATACTCGAGGTATCAAAGAGTGCCGAAGCGCTTCTCGCCCCCACTCACTCGAAATCGCAACCGCTAGCGGGGAACTCCTGGAGTCCTCCTTTGGAGTCCCGCCCCAAAAGTCCGGTGAAGCAGTAATGGCTGCATCAGCCAACTGCAGTAGACAGTTCAGAAACTAAAAGAAAAGGTACGTTACTACACTGTGTCGGCTTAGAGTGCTACCCACCAATATCGGTAGCAAGAGCAGGTATTATTAATATTTAACAAAGCAGTTAAAAAATACTTAGGTCATATTTTTTTATACCCATAGAAGTTTAGCAATTTTTCACAATTTTTTCACAGACAAACATGTAGAGCTGCCAAAATCGTATTTTTGATTCGATACATTAATGACGACAATCGATTATTGACTATCACACTTCGTAAATATTGTCCACATTATCTTGTTTGTTTAGGCTCTTCAATACATATTCTTTGGTGTATTTAAATACTTAGGTACAATAGATACTAAAAAGATTTTTTATAATATAGCAAAATGAATACAAAGGAAGTGTGCTGTAATAACCATTTGTGGCGCCAAGATGTTATCAAAGCGACAAAAGTGTCATAAATAATAAACTTAATACGTTACGGAGTTGTGTCGTAAACAAGTCGATCGCGTCGAGACGTAGGATCGAGATAGGGGAGCGTTGCACTCGATGCGTCGACCCTTACCCCTAGATAAGTGATAGAACATTGCATTGCATCGACCAAAACTAGTGGTAAGTACTTGGCGGTACTTTGAAATGCGTTTTGTGTGACCCTTGATCTATTAACTATTGGAATAATAGTTAAATGGTTGCACAACTTCTACGAGCTTTACTCCTTATCAGATTTATCATTAAATTTATGTTAGGTCCATTTCTAGTTCCTTCCTAAACATTAAAGATAACCTTATATGTATGTATTTAAGGTGTGGGTCAAAAACAGGGCCTTAACTATAAGGTGATGTTTTGAATTCAATGGAATTACACTACCAAATTATTACCTACCCGCGTGCTGGACCAAGTATCAACAAACAATCAAGTGAAATCTTATACGAGTACCTACATTTTTCTCGTAAATGATAAAGATTGGTTTACTATGCCTAGGGTAAACAGAGTGTGTTTCCCTCACAAAACAGATTGGTAAACTTTAATTTTCGGAAATAATTCGTAATTATCGGCAAAAAAGATCTCCAAGCAACAACTAAATAATTAATTAAATTGTCGATATTTCTTTTCTTTTTTTATATTTTTGAAGTTGACTTAGACCTATTGTTTGTGTAATAGCAAATAAGAGATCTAAGGTCACCAATAAAAATAAATAGAAATATCATAAAATATTTTAGCTGGGTGATGTATAAGTACATACTAACACTGTGGTACCTAATTGTGTATACAAGGGCGTACCTAGGATTTGAGCTAGAGCAGCTAATACCAGCAACAGAGAAACACGTTTTAATTTTCTCACTTGCCAAGAAAATTGACGTTCACTTTTTCTTCTAGGGGGGGGGTATATATACCTATTGGAAAGACTCGTTTCAAAATAAAAGTGTCTTCTAACATAGTAATTGTATAAGGAAGCGACTACTGACTAGTGTATTCAATGCAATAAATATATTGGACTCATTAAAATAAGAAGTGAAATATACTAAAGCAATTGGACGAAACCTGTACCTGAAAGATTTTATGACTCTTCTTATTGCAGTAATAATAAGCATTGCTAAAGAAGTAGAAGAAATATATAACACTTCTGCCACAAAAGCACAAACACATCTGGATTAGAATTTGCTTAAATAAAAACATTAAAAAGAAACTCGTTAAAAATATACGATTTGGTCAGGTATTTATCTGTACATTATTAACTATTGGTGTGGAAGATAGAAACACGAGAAAGTGAAACCAAAACATAAGTTAAAAGTAAGTAAAGATAAAAAGAGAAAAAACCCAGAAATAAAAAAGAAATGACAAAGACTTTATGACTTGAACTGAAATATAATACCTACTGATATAAGAACCACAACTTTTCCATCCGTAACTTAATCCTTATTTACTATTTGGACCACGGACCTTTAATCCATCATTTGTAAATCTCGAAGATCGCTTATCAATTTTGAAAACCGTAACCTTACCGATAATGGATATCTGCGAAACGTGACGGAAATACAATAAGTGGTATTTAATTTAAGGCACACAGTTTGTGTTTGGACATCGATAACGCGTGGGGAATATTTACAATGGTCCCAAATTTGTTTGATTAGTGCCAAGACTTGCGATTATATTGTCGCGCCGAGTGGTTAGTTAGTATGCGAAGTGCGTGGTGCCGAGTTGACGCCAGTCGGGCCTGCCGGTGCAACGCACACGAGCGACGATACACACTTGGCTTTGGAGCAGTTTAGTGCTAAAAGCTCTTGGGATATTCCGCGCGCTTTGAGTGCTCCTGTGCAATTTCGTGCAATGAGACTGTGAGTGAAGTTGAAAAGTCTTTTTACCGGGGACTGAATATGTTGTTGGAAGTCATGGCCGATACAAGTAAGTTTTATAATTTAGGTGTGTTTTAATGGTGTTCTTGTATAAATTTTTGGTAGGTCTAGTTTTATAATCATATCGTTTTGTTATTTAATAATTACTTTTGAAAGCTTACTTATATGAAGTTGTTTAACATTAATTAAAATTGTGTAATTTAATATGAGATACTTAGGGACGACTTATTTTATCACGACAAAGGAACTTATTAAAAAAACAGAAATATATCTTAAAAAGACAAAATTACATATATGTATTGTACCCATAACTAATTATTTATGTTTACATAGGTAATATTTTTTCTCGCGTATAGAATACCTAGGCAATAAAAAACTGGTGAGATCAATAACCTCTATAAAAATCTACAAAGCAACAATAACACAATCATAAAATAAAAACCCAAGAACCAGGGTCACATAAGTTAAGATTACATTTACAGAATCGACTTCCGTTTTCGTCATACCAACCATTAATATTCCACCAAAAGATAGAGATACATCCATTGTTCCTACAAATCTCCAAGACCTCCTCTACATTTTCATACAGACGACATGCACACATGATACTGCCACAAAGACCTTCAGCGTCGTCCAAAATCATTGTCTAAGGAACTCTGTCTTTACTGCAAAAATTTCATTCGTATCAAAAACCAAAAGACACTCAATTTTAGTTCCTATGTGAATTAACATAAAGATGCTATGGTTAAGTTAGTAACGCAAATAATGATTGGTAGCGCAGTATACTTACATTAGCTATGCTGGTAGGCATCGATGAACAACCATGGCGTAATTTACATGCAACGGAGGGTTTTTGTAATGTCCTCGCGACAGGAATTTCAATAAAATGAGCTGTTCGAGCAAGACTTTGACGATGCGATGGACTAAATATCCAATATGAAAGACAACAGATTTGATTCCACGTAGAGTAAGTGGAACTTGATTCAAGGAAACCATCTTGAAAGAAGAAATTACATTGTTCATGTAATTGCTGGCGTTAATGATTATAATGTAGTACACACTCTGAATTTTAAAGATAATAAAAACAGTGTCACCAGAGGCGTAAGGTTTTAAGAATTCAGGGAAGAATTTAATTGTTTGTCTGAGTCGCCCATAATTTATTTAATGATAAAGGCACGTTCCTACAGGAAGGAGGTAACGAATCTAAAATTAATAGCTACAGTACAGTTTTAACAGGGTTCATTTTTAAATTAGAATCCAAAATTCTTCTACATCTTATCAACAACGCAATATCCAGAGTTATGAATGTTTTTTTTTATTATTGCACACAAAATAAACAATAAAACAATAGGTAGTTTCATTTAAAGTAAAATATATAAATATAATTAAGAGTAAGTACATGTAATGTGGCCAACGAGAAACAATGTCATGTCATCTTTCAAGTTATCTTAACATATTTAAAAGTCATTTTGTTGAAATCTATCAGAAAAGAATTACAAGACGATAAAATAAGCACAAAAACAGGTATATCTGAGAAATCATTAGTAGGTACTTTAGTAATGACACCCTAGATATTTATTGTGAAAAATTTTGTTCTAAAATACAATAATGAAAACAATTGTTACAATAAAACAATTGTTACAATAAAACTATTGTTACAATAAAACAACTTCTTACTTTCTTTGTCAAACAGTTTTTGAAGTTATTGATGTGTCTGGCCTAAGAAGTGTTATCACGTGGACTCAGTAGGTAGGTTGGCGATGGGACGTAGTGTCACGGGAGACACCGCTTTATCACAAAGTAAAGACTTGGGCCCTAACGTTTGTTGGGGTTTTGTTATCTTCAATTATCAATATTTATTTATCTACTTATTTTGTGAAACAATTTAATATTCTAATTAGTTAGTCAATTAGGGCTTATGTAAGCTACGAATATCATCGTGTCACTCAGACTTTACCTTTATTAATGTACTTTGTATCTTAATATTTCTAACCGAATGTTCAGTTCTCCGTGGCTTGGCGGCTAACTACCTTATGCAGGAATCCTTAACAAAAGAATTTTGTCTGATTTGGACTTTATTTGAATTTTGCCCTATTATGCCTAATGTCTTGTGTCTTAAGACACTTGCCAAAGGATTTTAAAGTATAAAGCTAACTAATAGAACTTGTAATATCCATATCCAGATCTCTAAATATCATATTGGTAACATCCCTGTATAGAGACTTTCATTATGTTTGTTTTTTTATACAACTAGGACGGCACACAAGCTTACGGTCCGCCTGATTTGAAGGAGCCTTTATGGACGCTTGCAACACCGCAGTTATATGGACGCTTGCAACACCGCAGTTATATATTGTTTCCGATTCTTTAAAAATCTATCACTACTTTCTTGAAGAACCTCATATTGTTGTCCCTCCTTGGCAGGGAGCTCATTTCACAACTTAAGCGTTTGCTTAAGTGTTTGGAGGGTAAACATGTAGTCGGATTGTAGCCGGACGCGAATCGCTAAATACATGGCAAAAACTGTTAAAATACATAATTCAACTTAATATATTTTTTCTGTAAAATTTATATTATATATTTTATTTATTATTATGTAGCTTATTTACTAGGTAAAAGTCTTAATGAGGTTAGATTTTTCAGCTTACAAATTTCGGAGATAACGCTGTCCACATTCTTGAAACATTTTTATCAATAAATCAATAAGTACAAAATTTTGTGCAACAAATTTTAATCATAAACTAGAAATTTTTTGTAATGTGCAAACAAAGCCTTGTTGAATGTTGATACGACACTCAACTTGAAAAAAACTGTGGATTTTGTCATTATCAAGATGAACTTTAGCGTTTCTAAAGATTTCATCTATTTACAAACTGTCAGCTTCTTCTGCGGACTCGACTACCTCCACGACTAACTACAGCGGCAATCTTTTGGCACAAGTGTGGCAAGAATTTATTACCAAAGGAGACTTGTGTCCTAAGCTAAGCACAAGCCTTGCCATGTAACCCTCTTGTCTTAGTTAACGTCTTACATTTTTTTTTAAATACATAAAAATCGCAAGACTATGAAAAAAATATGGCCTCAGCCGCCGGCGCCACTGCGCCGCCACTTTTATCGCAAACACTACAATTTCCTGTAATACTTGCTGTATATTAATTAAGTGTATGTAAGTATGCTACTTGACCTCTTGAACTATTTTACATTTGCCGTTTATAAAGTAAGACCACGACCTATGTACCTACGTTTCAACTTTAATAAGTCAAAATATAATATGGCTACGCAATAAATCTAATTAAAGAAAACGTTAATGTCAGAATGTATGATTTAGTGTGAAGAAAATGAAAGAAATGAGAGATTCAGATGTTTATTTAGATATATGAATCAGTGTAAGCTGGATGCTGCACTTTGAAGAGTTCACACACCGCCGCGCACATGGTCGAGGTGTTTACGAACAATGTTTTATATCAACTCTCTTTTATATGTGAATGTATTTGGACTTTGGCCATTGACGGATGTTTGCTTTTTAAACAGACATCCATAAACTTCCATTCCATCACACAACCGAAGTTACTCAGGTAGACGTTTTTTTTTTTCGAAAATAAAGTTATTTCTAAAGCAATGAATATTAACAGATATCGACACCTAATTGTTTAGTCTTCAGATTCAAATAATTTGGATTTAGAATTTCACTTATGCTATGCCCATGGATGATAATCCACTGCCTTGTTTTTAAGATGAATACTTTTCTGTGATAATTTCCTAATTTACAACACATTGGGGAGTAGGTATAGTAATTTTTTTATTCCTGTAAGGTTGCTTCGAAATTCATGAAAACTGCGGTTATAAGCTATGAACACGCTGTTAAATAATAAACAGGATTTTGTCTAAGTGAAACTGTAAAGCTTGACAGGAAAACTTTTATAAGTAGATAAAAAAAATCAAAAGATGGAGAGAGAGAGAGCTACAACGTCAATTCTCCAAAACATTAATTGAAAAGGAACTCGGCTTGTTTCGCAGAACTGTGGCCTAATGACATCTTCCCACTCCCACCACATCCCATATTTGAACAAATGTGCCCCAGATAAGAACGCCTATTGTGGCAAAATGCCCATTTACTAATAAAGATATTTGTTAAGAAATTGTAAAGATTTTTTTTCACAGACAGATCTTGGCCTTTTTTTTGACTGCATGAAATATTAATAATGGCTGACCAGCTATGTTTTCGTTAAAAGAACCCTATGTAGTAAAGTACGGCTATCTTTCGCTCGGTTCGCATAATAGATTTTCGTTTAAACATATGTAGTAAAACACCAAACCGCCTCAGCTATATAGTTTCATTAATTAATTTCTCTGGCAAACCTATGCTTCCTTATACAAGTAAACGATCTCCCTCAAGCAGTAAGCGGAGATCTATATTTGTTCGCAGATGACTCTTGTGACATTGTAACGTCCTCATCAGCTGAAGATCTTGAACAACAACTGACCAACGAAGTGAAACAACTTCAAAAGTGGTTCACTTCAAATGGACTTGTTTTAAACGTGTCTAAAACACAAGTCATGCACTTTCACTTGGGCGGTAAACCACCGAGACCCTTGTTAGTACAGACAGAAGACGAACAACTGTGCCACACACAACATGCAAATTTCTTAGGTGTAACTTTAGACGCTGCACTAAAATGGGAAACCCACATAGATAAACTATGCCGAAAACTCTCCGGTGCCTGTTTCGCCTTGAGAAGGCTGGCACAAGTACTGCCTCCTAACCAACTGAGAACCTGCTACTTCTCCTTATTTCATTCCAAGTTATGCTATGGTCTTGAATTTTGGGGAACAGCAGCACAGTCACAACGCGCTTTCATTCTACAAAAACGCGCTTTACGAATAATAACACACAATCCACCTGACACACCAGCCAGAAACATTTTCAAAGAACAAAGCATAATGACATTGACCTCTCAATACATTTTTGACATAGCAAAATTTGTTCGACATAATCCTAATTTATTTCCTGACAATTCTACTGACAGACGATATAAAACAAGACAGAGCAAAAATCTAAAAACCGTACAAGGCAGACTCACAAAAACAAGCAAAACCATGTACGCAATGGGCCCAAAAATTTATAACAAAATCCCTCAGGACATAAAAAATATCACATCTGACACAATCTTCTTTTCTGGATTAAAAACATGGCTTATTAAAAACGCATTTTATAACATAAAAGAATTTATTTAAATAACAATTAAAATGTAATAATGAAAACTTATAATAATGAAATATTTGTAACATTTGACATATAATTTTATTATGAATAAATGAGTATGAGTATGAGTATGAGTACCATACAATTCATTCCTTTTTGTAACCCACTATCTCATATCCGCACATTAAAATAACATAATTATAAGATAACTAATGTAGAAATTTGTCAGCTCTTTCAAATAAATCAACAAAATAGGTCATCATGAGTAAACCATCTTAGTTTATCTCAGTACCTCTCAGATACCTCCGTTTAAACAAGCAATACGTTGTCACAAGGCATTACGTTTCCTGGAATTCGAAAAAATGCAATAACACTGCTTTAAGAACAGCTGACACTAACAGTTACGTACCGTTCGGTAACTCCAATAGCCACCTGACAGCTGAAAGCCGTAGAAAATGCAATATTTCACTTGTCACATCAAAGGCGATAGTCAATGAACTGAAAAATAATGCGGCACGTTTGGTTTTAGCCAGAACGAGTTCCATACCTTTGCTCTACTTTGGCTGAAAAGCTTAATGTTTTCCGTCCGGCCCTCTTAAGTGGCGTAAAGGTAAAAATAAAGTTAAGTGTAGTGCTTGAGGAATGGATTGCAGTCCATTTCTATTATATGTTATCTGACTTCTGTTCATATAAGTGGCTCGAAAGTATTTATTAAGTTTTTTAGTTTCATATAAAATAGGTTTTGCCAGCGTCTACGCTATCGCTGTGGGATTTCTACGAAAACTTCTTGATTATAGTAAAGCAACCGACTCGTACTTGACATTTTAAGTAGCCTTATGTCCTTTCTCAAAGTGTGAGCTATCACTTTGCCAAATGTCATCGAAATCAGTTCAGCGGTTCAGCCGTGAAAAGGTAACAAATAAACGACACTTTTGCAATTACAATATTGGTATGAAAGTATGAATTATTAAGTTTATTTTTTTGATGTACCTAGTTACCTAACAACTAGCGAATTAAAATTTTCCCTTTTTCCACATAAGATCAAGGATTATTTTAATGTTCTGTTTTGTAATTATACACGGATAAATATAGAAGTAGACAACCATAACTATTCACTTAACTTGTGTTTCTTATAAATTAAAGTGCTAAAATAAAATAAAAATTAAATTAAAAGTGCTATTGCTCTCTCTCTCAGCTCGCTCAAACCTGACGTTCTGTAGGTTGTGCGGCAGAATATGCAGCCCATGCAGCCAAATAAAATCACACCAAATACGTGAACATTAAAAGAGTAAATGACTTTGTGCCAATCGCGGTTGAGACGGGTGGGCCTTGGTGCTCAGAAGCAAAAAAATTTAAGCAAACGCATGAGGGAAAGGGGCTCTGAGTTTTCAAACCTAACATAAAAACTCTGACTGCTGTCAGCCAGGACCGACGGTTTTACGTGCCCTCCGTAACACGGAGGAGCTCTGAAAAATGTGCCACTTGGCGGTCACCCATCCAAGTAGTGTCCTTGCCTGACGTTGCTTAACTTCGCATATCATTTCTGAGAGATGAATTGATTTGGATACGAAAAAATCCAGATATCAATTCTAAATTTATCTACATATTACTACCTACAAACACGCATCCGTTACATCTTTTAACTACTTTCGGAGAACTCGTTTTTCATTTGTTGCAAATGTGTCTAGCGGTTAACCCCCCTTTCGTGGCACGAGCACACGTTGCATCTAATCGAGTTGGTTATTCCTAGCGACGCTGATAGCTTGTCTATTTAGGAAACGGATATTACATTTAGACTCGTCTGCATTTGGCGGCAGAGGTGGGTGCATATAAATCCGAATGGTTTCCGGCGCGCGGACTGCATAGCATATTTTGTAAGCAACCGATGCGTATGCGTACAGCGTTCGACGCTATAAAAAGTTAACAGCGTCGTCTTCATTCATTATTATCCTAAGAAGGATCGAATGTGTGTTTTTAGGCCAATGTTATAGTGTTTAAGATAACAATACAAGTTTTTATTATGTTACTCGCGACTTTCAACTTTAACAAATCTGTTGTGTTGAAATCATTCGGAAATATGGTAGTCGTGTTTGCCTGCCCGTTCGTGTGTTACGACAAGTTTGAATGAATTTATTAATATAAAAATTTCATGTAGGTATTCTGTTTTGTAACTAAACTATTTATTTTCCCATAGCTAGAACATTTTATGGCCCCTTTTAATGCGTGTACCTATAACGTGAAAGCGCTCTTGAACGATTTTTAGTAAGCAGTTAATAGTAGGTAGGTTACTTACTTATCTTTTGTTTATTTATTTAAACATATTATCCTCTGGGTTCATTAAGAGCATTTAGTTTTTCGAACTAGTGCGGAATATTACCATAGTTTATTGCCATAAAAGTTAAAAGTCGCTGAAAAGTACCATAGTGTACAATGTGCTACTTCAAGCCATGTTTACTGCTCTTGAAAGTGACACTTTTCGAGCAACTGTATTAATAAAAAAACCTCTGGACTTGGAATCTCGACAGACCTCCGTGCATGGTTTAACCAAAGAGCCTACAGTTCTAAAGCGTAACAGATCCTCTTAGATAAATAGGCGTTTGTGGTTTATTGGCGTGTGGCGCCATCTCATTCGCTTAGTTTTGCTATCTATGTAGGAGAGGAATGCAATGTTCTCATCAATCATGCGAGGAAGAGCACTAATTGATTTCAAGTGGCACTTGCTAAGATAATTACTGTTAGTTAATTTATATTCAGCTTAAATTGCGTCGTTGGTAATTATAATGCTGTATGTATGTATATTATGTAAATACATACCTACCTACAACAAAAAGCCTATAAGTACAGTGTTACAAACAACATTTAATAATATTGTACGACTAAGTGCGCTGCCTCTTCCAGGGTTCGATTCCCGGCATAGAATGTAAAAATTGTCTTTATGGTTTGTGTATGTTAAGGCGATTGACTCACTCTGACTAGCAATCACCTTTAGGGTATCCACTAGTACCTAATACCATCCTCTATAAATTTTTTGCTCTATTTCTGCAGATGGGCATTCCCTGTAGGTATATATAGGTGCTACTAGTCGGTGATGGCACAAGGGAGTCGGTGGTAGCCCAAGGGTTTTGATTTCACTTTGTGCCCTAAGTGGCGGAGGCCCGGCGTGTACCAATGAGTCTTTTTCTTAATTTCTTAAGTGCATCGATTATTCACACCACTCGTGAGAAAACCTGCATACGTTTGATACAAAATCAAAGAGCTATGTGAAGTCCACAATCTGCTCTGGGCCCGCGTTTGGACTATTGCCCAAATTAACCTCGGTGAGGGTAGGCCATGCCTCAACAGCGGGGACGTATTAGGCTGATGGAGAAAGAAAAAATATCTATAAGCAGGGGATATATATAGGGAATAAACTAAAATACTAGGTACTTTTATTAAAAAAAAGGGTTAAATACGATTAATAAGATACTGGATGTCAGAATACTATACAGCCTTAGTACCTAACTACCACATTTAGGTTATACAATCTGAAGAAATTCTCCGTCGAGAAGAATTAATAATATTTAATAGTGTGTCCCGCCGGCCGGCGCCGATGTAAAGTGACTCCGAATGAATGCCACCCTTTACACCTAAATATCCTTCGACCTCTTATTTACTGTCCTCGATCACTGCACAACACTGTCTTTCAGTTTGCAGCTCCAGCGTATGAGATCTGTTACGAATGAAGGCAAGGATAATTTATTTTGGATATCGAGGAAGTCATCAATTCGAAATAACTTAAAAACAAATTGTCTTTGTAAAAAATACGGTACTTTAAGGAATTTTAACAACAAGTGTACTTTTATTTGGTACAGATGGAAGTGTCCCTTGACTGCAGGTTAATCTTTAAAAATAAGTTAGGCTCCATATGGAGTACTGCTGCCATCTCTGGACAGTTGCACCCGGATATCAGCTTGGCCATTTTGACTCGGTTCAACGACGGGCTGTGAGAATTGTCGATGATTCCAAACTCACTTGCGGTATCGAGCCCTTAAGTCTGAGGAGAGACTTTGCCTCACTGTGTGTGTTTTACCGCTTGTACAATGGGTTGTGTTCTGAGGAATTGTTCGAAATGATGCCCACGGCTACTTTCTACCATCGCACCGCTCGCCATCGGCAGGGAATTCATTCTCATACTTTAGAACCTAAATGGTCGCGTACAGTGCGGTTTCAGAGAAACTTCCTCCCGCGAACGCTTAAGTTGTGAAATGAGCTCCCTGCCAAGGTTTTCTGCAAGGACTGCAGTATGGAGTTCTTCAAGAAAGAAGTTATTAGATTTCTGAAGGGTCGGCAACGCGCAAGTGATACCCCTGGTGTTGCAAGCGGCCATAGGCTACGGTGACCGCTTACCATCAGGCGGACCGGAAGGTTGTTTGCCACCTTAGTGGTATAAAAAAAAAAAAGAAAAGTAAACATGTTTTTTCATCAGCGGTTTTTTTGTGCAGAACTGGAGGAAATCGCGATACTGTGGAGCTCCGCGTCACCAGAGAGTGCACTGTGGTCGGACTACCTGGTCGCCAGCTTCGATAAGATCATGTCTCAGCGCGCGAGGCATCACTACAGGTATCATAGCTAGTACTGACAAACATCCTGATCCCAAACGAAAATAAATAAGTTAATAAATTTCTAGGTAGCTACTACGTGGATTGAAACGAAACTTTACCTAACTATGTTACCTAGGAATGTATAGGTACACTTGTAACAAAGATAAGTACTTAGTAAATTATTGCAACCTACATGACTTTGCTGTCCTAGCAAAGCAGATATTGTAGCATTAACGTATAAGATATTAGACCAAAAAAAAGTTTCTAATATAAAATATTTTTTCACAGCATATTTTAAATCCATTGTTTTCCAGGGTTACACCGGTTACGGCAGAGGAATTGATATCCTCCGACTCCACTGAGAAGCTGGATAAACTGTCCAAATCCCAGCTGCAGATAGTGATCCTGTGTCCAAGCCTCGCCACCAAGCTGGCGGACCTGAAGAGAGACGCGACGGAAGACGTGTTCAAAGCTGACAAAATTCTAGTAATGTTGTTAGGTGTCGAGAAGAATCATGTTGTAGCTGACAACTATCAAGGTGAGGGATTAATAATGATATCCTTATGATAATAATATATTGTGAAATATTTACCTACCTATAAGTACAAGACGAAGTCACTGATATACATATATACACTTTAAAACTGCTTTCTATTAGGAAGGTTTCTAATTTAGACTAAAAGATTACCTTAATAAGTAAAGTATAGTCTGCTTCATTGATTTAATGTTGCACCTAAGGCAGCGATTTCCAACCTTTCTTGCATTTATTCCAGCCTCCCCTTTATTGTAAATAATGTATCAATGCGTCCCTTGTTTTTTTTTATTGTAACAACAAAAAATAACACATAATTATAACAACATACATTTCTCAAATATGTACAAGCTGAATTAAATAAACGTTGATTTTCACAAAAATAATTATGAACATATAAATAATTAATATAATTATATTGATGTGTTGTTTGAGTAGGCCAAAGACATTTTTTAATGTTTGATCACATTGGGCCTTCATTATAATCTCTTTACGCCCCCGTTGGGAGTTGCGCCCCACTGGTTGGGGCCCTGCTCTAAGGTTACATGAGTCCCCGTGGACCATGGTCACAAAATTCTAATTTAGAAAGTGTACGACTAGCACTAGTTTACCTGTAAAATCCTTAATTTAAGCATTTAAGTTGGAGGGGAAGTCCTACCTACTTACTTAGTAATATGTTTATACACTAGAAGGAAGACAAATAATATGACTCACATTTTTCTACCAGCGGTACAAACTATTTTTTATCCTTGTTATATCTATGTTACTATATACTATGGGATCACAAAAGTAACTGATTTTTTTTACAGAGTTTCCATCAATAGAGCAGTGGCAAATGATGGGCGTGATGGAGAAGGATACATCGTTTGTAGACACGTTCTTGACTGCTGCTGTAGGGATCCTTCGCACCAAAGACTGTAAGGACACCGCTACTGACAGGACCAGCTTCTCAATAGTACCAAAGAAAGTGAAAATTGTAAGAGTTGTTCATTACCTCTATTTTTTTATTGTGAGTAAAGACTAGAGTTCATTTATAAGCCGAATAATCTTGTAGATTATTTTTAACTTTAAACACATAGTAACACTTTGGAAACTTATTACTTTATTGCAATTTGTTAGTGTAGGTACTAAGGTGGCAGCTTTGGTTCACCGATTATTATTAATAAAATAAAGAACTCTACGCACTAATTCCTGTAGCTGAAACAATAGTTTACAGACAATTTATCTGTGTGAAATTATCAGTGTAAACAACAGATAATATTGGGTATTTATAATAAACTAGCTGTCCCGGCGAACGTTGTTCCGCTGCCGTCCCTCTGTACCCGGCGAAAGTTGGTTTTTACCTATAGTGCCCGAGTCCGGCTCGCACTTGACATATCGAGATAAAAACTATCCTATCTTTTAAGTTGGATCAAATAACAGATATTTACGAAGTTTGATCAAAATCGGTTCAGTAGTTTAGGAGTCCATTGAGGACAAACATTGTGACACGAGATTTATATATATTAAGATAATGAATGCAAGTTACAAAAACATTAATTATTTCTTTAAAAAATAAAAAATGTCATACATTTAAACCCAAAGTTTTTTAATAACCATCTTCTTTATCAAAACTCTTATAGTAGAGTCCATTATCATCTACATATGTTTATGTAAGTGGGCCCTTGTGGCCGGAATTACTACGGACGGTGGGCATCCCTTTAGAGAAGAGACGGGGCTTTAGAGAAGAGACGGGGCTCAAAATTCCTGCCTTTCAGAACGAGGCAAACGACAAGACCACTAGGTCACCACGAACCTACTAAAAAGCTTTGATAATGAAGCAGCGTAAATTTAAATGTACTCAAGTGAAAACTAATGGTGTATTAAAAACTTTTATTGAAAGTACAACAAAAAAAAGGCATTTTACAACGAAGTATGTAGCGGTTTAAAAAAGAAACATTTATTTGTCAACCTAGCGATTTTACAGAGACATACCTTCTATTTAATTTCTTTGCATTTTCAATTAGTTATTTGAAAACGATTATCATGTTTAAGCGTAGTTTAATAAACCCATAACTTTAAACAGTGTTTCATAAACACAACCATAAAAAAGCTGCATTGTTGTAGTAAATTATCATTATGTAATTTTGTTTGTGACAGGGCCAAAGCCGAGTGATAGCGCTTCTCAACGACCCCATTAGAGAGGAGGACAGCATTAAGATAATGGTGGACAAGAAGGGGGAGGTCATTCACATAGGTGCCTTTAAGAAGAGAAATCCCTACACGCTTCAATTTGATATACCAGGTTTATTTTTGTTTACTAACTCCAGGTTAAGTTATTATTATTATTATAATTTAGTATAGGCAAAAGGTAAGTTTAGTTCACACGATGTCATTGGCATAGAGGGCTATGACAACCAAATTTCACCAAATTAAAAAAAAAACAACAAACAGCTTAGAAGTTCTGGTTTTAGATGACACTTGGGCTGCATAATACTTTCTGTTAAGATTATGCCTAGAAAACATATACTTATTATGGGATTTATTCAAAATAAAGTAAAAGCTTGTAAGAGTTAGCACCACACAAGTAGGCTACGGAAACCTCTTAAAATCAGGCGGGCCGCGTGCTTGTTTGCCATTTTAGTAGCAAACAAGCACACGGCCCGGCACACTTATAATAGATAAGCTTCAACTTAATTATATTATTAAGTAAAACCAAAAGAAAAATATACTTCTTAAAATACTTAAGTGAAAACATCAGCCTGTCTTTGAGAATTTATTAGTCGACTTAGAATTAGCAAGAATATTAAGAAGAATAAGAAAAAGATATTGGGTTACACAGTAGAAGATCGTGCTAAGTTGCCCTTTGTAATTTTGCTTATTTTGGGTCGTAATGTATCACAAAAGTCAATAAACAATTCAATCAATTATTAGATAGCACAGATATCGTTTAAGAATAGAGACATAGATTGAGTGTCTCGTTTTTTCAGAGTCCTGCCTGGACGTGTCGATGTTGATTTGGGTGCGAGTGAGCAAGAATGGACAGTCTCTGGGCCGGAGGCAGATCAAGTGCGAGAGTAGGCTGCGAGAGTTAGATCAGCTGCTCCGGGCTTCGGATCATCCTTTGGAGTTTATGTGCCAGGTAAAAATTAAAAAGCTAGCCTAGTCGGTAGTGTGGCCAGCTGCTGTGCAGAAGGTGTGGGTTCGATTCCCGCACTGGACACACATTTATGTCATAATATAAATATTTGTGTTTGTCTGGGTGTACTTATGTATGATGTATTTACTAAAAAAAAGTAATATTTATGTATCCGTTGTCAGATACCCATAACACAAGATTTGCTTACTTTGAAGTCAGACGACGCTGTGTGTAATGTCCAATAATATTTATTTACTAGACTTTACCAGCGGCTCCGCCCGCCCTAAATTCGGTTTTCGGCTTGGGACTCCTTTATTTAATCACAGTATTAATACTGTGATTTACTCCTTAACTAGCCCGCCCTAAGTTCGGCTATCGGCGACTGTGATTTACTCCTTAATCACACTAATGAAGTTTGCTATATCAAGCTGTAGCTAGCTATAGTTCGTTTAAGCTCGTTTTTAGTTATTTCCGCGGGAATTTCGGGACAAAAAGTAGCCTATATGCTATTCCAGGACCTAACCTATATGTATGCCAAGTTTTATCCCGATCCGTCCAGTGGTTGAAGCGTGAAAAAGTACAATAAACAAACTTTCACATTTATAATATGAGTAGGAATAAGGTAGGTTGATTTTTACCAAAACATACTTTTGAATAACGCTTGCACTTTCCTTTTACGATTGACATTGACATTAATGTACGATACCCTGATGAAGGGTTTATCATAACAATTTAGACTGACTCATACGTTTAATTTATACGAGTACGAGTTGCATTTGAGCTAATGAGGATTTCCGTAAGTTTAACTAATTGGTCCTTGCATACAGACATATGAATTAACTTTATTTAGTAAATATTATATGGGTAATTGTACATACACATTTTTGTTTGATTTTTAAATAACTAGGTACATTTTGGTTTTGGATTTATTTTGTAAAATCTGATGCCTTTAGCTTGCCCTGAAGTTATCTATTTTAGAATTGGTACATAATATGTCTACCTACTTGTGCATAGAAGTGTACATACTGTGTTTGTGAATTTTGGGCTGTAAATAATTTTGTAAGTATTCCAGACCCTGGGTTTCAAAACTACGAGTAAGGAGCAGCTTGACAGCTGGATGCTCAGCGCGTTCCAAAAGAACATCCCTCCTCACTTCAACCTGCTTGCATCCCCGGATCAGTTCAACCCTAAAGGAGATATGATAAGTAAGTTGATTTTATTAAATGGATTCAACAAAGAGACAAATATCACTCAATATGCAGAAAAAATATTGGTAGGATACTACCCACTGAGCATGAAACTTACAGCAAGTTTTGGTAATTTATATCGTACATTTGCAAGTTTCAGACTTGACACAGCTGACACATGACAGTAACTTGCATCTTATTGTTAATTTGAACCTCATCGAAACTCAATAATTGATTTAACTGCAATGATACAAATTAAAGTTTATAAAGGAACTTTGCAGCAATATAACTCACAAACTTATTGAGATGTTACTATTTATCATTGTTGTAATGTAGTAAATGTAAAGTTGGTAGCGCAATGTCGAAGCAATGTTTATTTTAAAACATCATTGTACGAAGTTACTGTCACTTTGTTTTCGCAATATAATTATTTTAACTTCTCTACAACGTTACTAATTTTCTCAACTTGATGTAAGTTTTATGCTCAGTGGGTTCACATTCATATCGTTCCATACGTCGTAAATTACAAATTTTAATAAAATAATATGTATTTTATAGGCGGTGAGGAGTATCCAACGCTGCTTCACTGGGCGGCGCGGTTCGGTCTAGAGCGCGTGTGCTGGCAGCTGCTGGAGTGCCCCGGCGGGGCCGCTGCACTCGCTCTGCGCAATGTGCGCCGCCTCACACCGCCCGCCCTGGCGCAGGAGAACAAGCATCATCGGCTCGCTGAAATGCTGGCCGATCACCTCGTGAGTACAACTTATATAACGGCATACCTCTATATCCTGCGACGCCCATTGTCGCAGCAAGGTAGGGGTAGGGTACAAATTGTAGCTTTATATTGTCGGGAATCGAATCCACTTTATTTGAGACAGTAGTCAGACGCATAACCCTACACTCGGCTACGGCGGCAATCAATTGCTAAACCACGACAGTAACCAAATATGTACTAGAGGAAGCCTGCAGACCTCGCATAAGACAGACGTTTTTTCAATATTGCACCTTAAAAAAGATTTCAGCATTGAACATTTTAAATGGCGTTATTTTAATGAACCTACTTAGGCATAGTTTTTTTTTTTTTCAGAAAATAAATGAATTCTCCAATATGTACTACTATCTGAAAAACATGTCGGAAAATGATAAAGATGAAAATGAAAAGAACAACGATCAAGACCTGCATGTTGCAGAATCGTGTGATACGGTTGACTCTCCAACTCACCAAACTGAAGAATCTGTCTTAGAAACATCGACAGATCCATTTAGCGAAGCCTGTACACAGAATCTGGAAGAAGTGTTTGAACAAACTGATAAGAAACCACGGCCAACTTTAAAAATAACTCCAATGAAAGAACAACTATACCAAAATTCATTTCCAGTACATGATGATACAGCGGAAAGAATCCAGCAAGCTTTAGAACATGATTATTTGTTCCAACCTTCCAATATTAAAGTAGAAAGTCCAAAATTCAGGCCGAATAATTTGTATGCAAACAGTTCTCGCTTAATTCCACAACAGGCTGACATATTTTTGTATTCTCCCACCGAAGAATCAAAGGCTTTTAGTATAGAAACTCCTACTAGTGATATAAGTCAAATAAATTTAAATACCAAAGACTTTATTAGAAGCAGCGGTAGTGTTAAATCCGGAAAAGAAAATTGTCCTTTAACTGGACAAGAGGAATTAGCCGAAATTATTACAGATTTTAAAAACAATGTATTCACAATATCAGAAGTGGAAAAGCTAGTCATGGAATGGAAAAACAGAAACGAGACGCAACAGTCATTGAAAGAGAAGCAAGATCAACTAAATAAGATGCGGGAAGAGTATGACAAGATACAACATAAAATAAAGGAGAATATGAAAAGGCCGACCCCCTTTGAGAGGGTGAAAAAAATGTTTTCAAAGAACAAGCATAAAAGTGAGTTTGCATATTCTTTTAAAACTAATAACTTACATAAGTGAAAACATGTGTTGAAGCATATAATAATGAGAAAATGTTTCAGATCACGATAACGGTGGCTCCATCGAGAAGCGCAATGGCAATACTCGGCCTAACAGTAGCTTGAGTGACAGTGAGTATACAAAAGAAAAATTAAAAATACGAGTAGGCAATTATAAAAGAACCTTAGTACTTACTATTTAAGACCTTAATACTCTGACAATTCCTTGTGCAGAGAGTCCAATTCCAGAGAAACCTGGACTTAAATAACTAACTTTACCTGGTCAATATATATTTGATAATTCAATGTATGTTCATAAGAATATTAATCTTTTTAAAAAAATAGTAATGTTCATAATCGTAATACAAGAAATAGACACAAACTTGCTCTGATCCACACAAGGCTTGAGAAAATTGATAGATCATTTAAAGGACAAAGTGCAAAAGTATGTAAACAGAAACTTGTCAAAAAAGCTTACTATTCAATCAAAGACTATCTTATAGATAAAAACGCATGGGAATAACTAAAATTTTGTTATCATAGTACTTATATTTGGAAATGTACAAATCGTTATAATTAAAATTGAAAAGAGCGACAGCCGGATAGTTTCTTTCGCCGTTTCTTCTTCCCAGAACGCCATCTTGATTCCGAAACGGTAGTAGTTTATAAATTCCTTGCATATTATACTTAGGTCAAAAAAGTGATATTGTATCCTTTTTTTGATAAATAAACCATTTGAATTTAATATCGGTAATTTATGTTTAGGTTCATCTTCATCTGGTCGTCTGAGTACAGTGAGCGGCGGCAGCGTCACTGAGACCAACAGCGTACACTCAGAGTGTGATGACAAAGCCAGATCTATTGTGAGTACAGATTTGTTGAATAAGTTGATATTCTCAGTTATTTAGGCAAACAAAGCTTGTCTATCACATATAGGGATTGCAATCCCGCAGCTCATTCAATCCCGCGCGGGATCACGCGGGTTCCCGCATCTTTGACATTATGTTATAAAATCAAATTGAAACTTCAGGTTTTTGTGTAAAATTCAACTTTTATTAATCATTTCTTACATTAAGCAACATAAATTATTTCTTTTCTATCAATTAAGTATAAGTAATTAATCTGTTTTCTTAGATTCATCTTTAAATGTTTGGCATAGTTAATTAGTTTTGTTTAATTTTACCCTTACTCCTAACAACAGTTTTATATTTTTAATTCAGTCTTATTCATATAATAACTAATAATCAATTCACAACTTTCTCTTAGATGCTATTACAATGATATCAACTATGGTGATAATTTTTAAAAATACGCTTTTAAGAGAATACGATTCGGAGCGCCTCTCAGCGTGCTTCATACAAATGAATTTTTCACTTATTTTGACACTTGCTGATAAAACACCACGAAAATTTGAAGACATGTTTAAGTAATAAATATCTAGGTCTGCAGTGTGTCAGTTTTCTGGTAAATTTTATAGTTCAAAAGTTATACAGGATTCTAGTTTTTTATACAAAAAAGTAAAATGTTTTAAATAATAAAATTAAAAATTGTTTAAAAAAGATTTCTAGTTAATAAAACCACAGATATATTTATTCGGCTTGGGATTATGACTAAGAAATTTCACAGTGATTGATTAGTAAATGTCAAAAACTAATGAGAAATTCGTTTGTATGAAGCCCGCTGCGAGGCGCCGCGGAATCAAATGGTATTTATTGTATAGCTATATTAAAAGCCGGACGGTGAATACGAAAACAAAACACTCGTCACCTACAGAAAGACGTGCACAGGCGCTGCGCAGTGCCATTTATGAACAACTGAAACGTCGCACTCGTGCTACTCGCGATTTAACCGAATGTTTAAGTGTCAAACTTTCCATTTGCGAAATCCGCGGATCCGCGTTTTGAAGGTGCGGGATCCCGTTTTGCGGGATTGTAATCCCTAATCACATACTACTAAAGTTTTAGGTTGTGTTATACAAAAAATCTTGTCTAACACAACCTAACCGTCTAACTTGCTCCATTGTTAGGGCGAAGTTATCTTGATTTTAATTTACACTGTTACCGCCAAATTAATGATAAACAATTGCGCACGGCAGCGATATAACTTCCGTGACAAGAAACCAGGTTGTATTAAAAATTTCGCAGTTTTTTTTTGCCTTAACTCTTCATTCACGCTTGTTTTTAATCCTTCAAATTCATGTCAAAGAAGTTAATTTCATTTTTGGTAATTTTGCTATTCAAATATTCTAATCATGTTCCGGGCTTTGCCAGTTCTTAGATAGTATAGGTAGGTATATACACATTTTAATTCTTTTCTTTTAAGGCGTTATTATTTTATATTTATGCCTTAAAATGATGTTCGTAAGCACCCAAAACCACGATAACCTCGCCTTAAGCACAACGACTTTTTGTTCTTTATTTTGTACAGGGTGCTACAAGTACAGCACCAACTTCTGTGTGTTTTCGTATGACACTCTTCAACTATCTTATTTTGTTTCAAAGTAGAAATATTGTGTTAGAAACATCAAATATCAAAATTAAACAAAATAAATACTATACTAAAGTAGGTAGCTACTTGCTAGAAATGAATCTGTTTTGCATATCTTGTTTATAATTAATTATGAATACGAGTAGGTACCTATGTTGTGTATATCCTGAGTTTCTTCTTTCAATATTTTCTTACTTAGTAGGTTATTATTCTAATAACGTTACAGTGGCATTTATCATAGGTTAACTTATTTTATGTTTCTCAGATATCTTCAAGTACGCTGACGATGCACTCTGCGTGCGAGAGTGACGGCCGGCTCGATGACTACTTGATCCCCCCTCCGCCGCGCCCCCTTGCCGCTGGCCCGCCGCTCACAACCTTCGGTCATCCGCGGCACGAACAAACAAACAGGTACCTATGCATGTGTTCATCTTTACGGCACACAAGTAGAAAATACAAAGTTTCAACAGACAATTTATGAGAGATTATGAGTTAATAGTTGGTGGAGAAGGTATTGACCAAGTAAGGTAAGGCTCAGATTACCATAAAAATGTTTGGTGAAGATCTTTAGCCTTTTACAAATCCTATATGCCTTTTCATACGATCCGGTAACCGGTATCCGGCATCGGATACCTGGTGGCGAAGTGTATGTAGGTAGGTACTTGGTAGTTAACGCCGGTTTTTATGAAAGCTCCCATACATTTACATACAATTCGTTACCTACCCGTTTGCCGGAACGTGTAAAAAGGCACTATTTCGTCACCTTTAATAAGTTTATTCGTTTCAGAGGTCAACCCATGGCAACAATAGTGGAACGTGAGAATTCTGCATCGCGCGAGCGACTCGACTGCGACACCGAGTCGAACGGCACACACTTGCGACTTACATTCGCTTCGCGCGATCGCCCACCTGTAATCGGGCGCTGCGACAATCGCGACGCGCACATGTACATGAATATATCTGCCACGCACACATGACAGTGTCATGCACGTTTTGTATTTTGGACTGAGTCAAAATCTAATTTTTGATATGACACACGAATTTCATATGTGTATAAAATAGTTTAGGTACGGAAGACCCAGTCATGTATGTAGGAAGGAACTCCATTTGAAGTTGAGACTTGATGTGACCTGGTAGTTGTGTTGCGACTGGCTGCCCATTGCGATTTCTTTCGATTTCCCCAGAGTTCTTCTGCACGCAATGTAGCAGCCTTTTTGAATGTAGCAGCCCTTTTATACCTACTTATTTTACAAGTACAAGCGAGACAGATCGAGTCTTAGTTAATTTAAGTAAACTGCCTATTAATATTTTTTAATAAGTTAATTTGTTTTCTAAAATAGTCACGTTGCCAATTCGTTTTTTATTTGAATCAATCCATGGCCGTAGGTAGGTACTGAATGTGGGTGTATCTTATAAAACGTACAAACTTAACTAGTCATTTGGATTTGCCCCAAGAAGATTAAATTAATCCACGGTCACATGGGGCGAACACTCGCTACGAATGCAATCATCGTCGGAAATTAAACAGAGCATTCGCGCGAATCATGTACAAATAGGTCGTTGCAACCAAACTAGTTTCGTGTGCCCCTACCTCCCCTCTGTATTCAAAAGCTAGACCCACGAACAAACAAATACAGAATGTCACTTTAAGTTTTTAAGTTTCTTTTACGCAAATAATAAGGCATATCCTGCTTATTGCGCATTTAAAAAATGTCTATCGCATTTAATCTTTGTTTCCCACCTCAACACTTTTTCTATTAAATTGCTTACAAAAAAGCCTATTACAAAATACCACAATGTTTTTACGATTAATTAATTAGTAGATACAATGCCCTAGGTAAATAGCCTAATAGCCTGTCTAATAAAATTATTTATGTAAATATATATTTAGATGAATGTAACTGTAACTTTGTACTAGTAGCCAATGTTTGTATTTTAATATATCTGGAGGTAATACCACCGATAAATCTAAATCTAACGATAAATAGGTAGGTATTTTATTCAACATTTTAAGGAATTTTCAAAGTACATCAAATAAGACCCAGCATTTTGTGTAGGTCATTACATTTGCATGCAGGAATGCAGGAAGACTGAAATTTATACGTGATTTTTTGTAAATAATTAGATGTTTTGTTTCAACATAGCTGTAGAGGCATATTCTTATTTATTTTTCTATATTCAAGATTAATTTTATTTTAAATATATAGGTACAAAATTGAGAATCTTCATAAGGGACGTTTTAATTAAATAGTTTTCATTATAATAGGTGTGTAGTTAAATGAAAACTATTTGCATTTATCTGTACCTTATATTTAGTTTTTTAATAAATGATACAACTTTAAGTAGATTTTTTTTTAATTGACCTACATCTTATATTACAAATGCGAAAGTAACTGTCTGATACCTCTTCACGCTTTAACCGTTGTACCAATTAAGATGAAATTTGGTATGGAGGATAGTTTGAGTCCCGGGAAAGGATATAGGTTGCTTGAAAACGTTAAGTGTGAGTCGGTTGTTTTTTTCCATAATTGAGGAGTTGTCGTTAAAATCCTAACCCGTAACCGAATTTAGGGCGGGTGGAACCGTGGGCAAAAGCTAGTACATTATAAACATAGGATTTAAAATGATTGAAATGTTCACCAAAAACTTTAGTTCTTAAACTAATGGAAAGACGGAGGTGGAATTTACACCGAATTGTAGTATTTTAGTATTTTAACAGTGATTTTGGCAATATTTTTTGGACAACCTTTTTCCTAAACTTCTTAAAAAAATAACTGACGCCATCTCATATTGAGTATTAAAGTTAATTAGCTCCTCAAAAACAGAAACTAGTATACCTTTATTTTTTAAAATACAAAAAAAACACGTATTTTAAATATTGCTTAAACTATTTTTTTATTTATTTATTATTCACCAACAGAAAAATCTTGATTATTATATATTTAACATTTCTTTTACTATTATCATATGTTATGATGGCAGTCGTTAAGCAAAGTTTGAGGATTTTTGAGCAGCTTGAAAACTCGACAGTCGATTTACCTCGAGCTGTTTTAAGCCAACCCGCACTAGGTCAGCGTGGTGACTACGTCTCCAAATGTGTCCTTGCAGTGAACTGTGATACGGTGAGGCATTTAAGGCATTCACACATGCAAAAGGTGGTATGTAATTTACAAGACACCGGGACCTTTTTTAATTACAATCCAGTATTGATGAATATTCACGGTTTACATTGCGGTAATTTGGATCATTCTTTGCAAGACTAAGTGCGATTTCAAAGTATAATAAATAAATATTGGTCATTCAGAACTGAGTGTTTTATTTTTACGCCATATATATTAAAATAAGTAAATCCACATGACAGTATAAGTATTTTACAAATTGATAAAAAAAATACAAAATAAGTCACGGTGATTTTTAAAAAATAGTTTTTAATTTCATTGGTATAGTCAATTGTGTTAAAACTAATGAAAATGTTATTGTATAAAAATCACATACAAATTTTGATGATATATCACAATTCATTTTAGGTAACTACTTATTACAATACTAAAATAAATAATTAAATTTACACGTAGAAATTTTGATTAACAATACTAAACAACGTTCACAGAGAAAAAGTGTAAAAGTGAAAATAATAGCCCACGCTTTTTAGGGTAAAAAATATAATAACCCTCAAAAACCTTTTTAACTGTAACCCTTTTCTTAGTAATAATACTATAATAATTGCATTGTTTTTTTCTTGAAACGTAAAAAACTATATAATAATAATAATAAAATTTAATAGAAATTCAACTTCTATGACCGCGCAAAATATCTAATTCGCATAATCTCGCGCGAGATGTTTTTTTTTTTTTTTTAATACCACTAAGGTGGCAAACAAGCCTACGGTCCGCCTGATGGTAAGCGGTCACCGTAGCCTATGGACGCTTGCAACACCAGGGGCATCACTCGCGCGTTGCCGACCCTTCAGAAATCTAATAACTTCTTTTTTGAAGAACCCCATACTGTAGTCCTTAGAGAAAACCTTGGCAGGGAGCTCATTCCACAACCCAAGGGTTCGCGGGAGGAAGTTTCTCTGAAACCGCACTGTTCGCGACCATTTTGGTTCCAAAGTGTGAGAATGAATTCCCTGTCGATGGCGAGCGGTGCGATGGTAGAAAGTAGCCGTGGGCATTATTTCCAACAATTCCTCAGAACACAATCCATTGTACAAGCGGTAGAACACACACAGGGAGGCAAAGTCTCTCCTCAGACTTAAGGGCTCAATACTGCAACTGAGTTTGGGATCGTCGACAATTCTCACAGCCCGTCGTTGAACCGAGTCAAAAGGGCCAAGCTGGTATCCGGGTGCACCCGCCCAGAGATGGCAGCAGTACTCCATATGGGGCCGGACTTGCGACTTGTAAAGTAGCAACCTTTGCCCCGACGTGAAGTACTGCTTCGCTCTGTTGAGTACACCAAGTTTTTTGGACGCCAGCTTTACCTTGTCTAGCAAATGATCTCGGAACTGAACATCGCTGGAGATGTCAACGCCAAGGATCCCAATGCTCTTAGAGATGGAGAGGGGAGTGTTCTGGAATTGTGGGACCACAGTGAATGGGGTTTTCATGAGTGTACCGAAGACGCGAACCAATCCGATTCGTTACGTCTCAGGCGGCATACCTGCGCGGAAAGAAAGGGGGCGCTGTACGCTCCTTAATACCTTAGTTGCTCTGTCGATTGGCCTATTTAACCCACTATTAGAAAAATTACACATATGCAAATATATTAAAATATGACATTTTGAACTAGGAGATGCTTTAAATACTAAAAAACCCAACCTAAAAAAATTTGCTACATAGTGCTCTACAAAGTTTTATTATCAGCAGATACAAGTAGGGTAAACCATACAATTACTAGCACCCCGTTAAATTTTAATCTATATAAATATTACTAACCTATTATCAACGCTGTCTTTAGCTAACTGGAACATTAAAAAACAAGTGTAGTTTTTTTTTCTTTAAAGATACAAGAATTTAACAATTTTATTCCATGAATGAAAAAAGGTTTTAGAATCATTATTTTTAAATTATTAACGATGAGTGCCAACAATGTACTGTGTACCCTATGTAGGCTAAATACAAATAAACACTATAACCCATTCATTTGTTTAGTATGATTGGCTTGCCCATTGACTGTATGGGTGAAAGATGGCGGTCGGGATAACAGGGCCTGGTACATGGCCCAAATAGCCAACGGACGCATGTAGCCTATCGAGCGGTGGTGCCCTTGCTCGGTTAGGGCTTCAGGTGTTTCGAACGATAGGCCCATTTCGTTCATAGTCTTGTATAGGCCCCCGGCAGTAGCAAATGCTTCCTCATGCATACCTGGAAATTACGCACAATGCTTCAGAACTCAGTATTTGAATATTTCTATCATAGACTTATCTATATTAGTTCGTAAGGACTGGGCCACCAGCGTCTTCCAGTACACGCAGTTTTTGATGGGGTGTTAATTATTTACACCTATTATTATTAGAAAGCAAAACATTTTTTTTTCTAAACTGACTATGCAGTTGGTTGATGCAGCCATTACTGCTCCACCGGGCTTTTGGGGCAAGATTCTGAAGAAGTCTCAGCCCATATAGCGCCCAATGCTGAAGGGCTCCCGCGGGTGGAGCCTCGGTTTGGGTTGCCGCTCTTGGGGTCGCCGCTTCGACCAGCGTGAGCCTCGAACCAGAAGGTGAGTCAGCGCCAGGAGGGAGTTCCCCGATACGCGGTAAGCAAAACGTGAGACGAACTCTTGCTCGATAGACCGATAAAATTAAGAGGTACTTAGTAAGTGGTGCGCCATGCAGAAGGCTTATGTCCAGCAGTGGATTGTAGTGCAATACCAAAAAAGCTGGTATGATGACAACGATCCTTTACGCGAATTTAGAGCATAGAGCACATTCAATACAATGCTTCAGAAAAATACGCATCTTGAATATGGCTTACCTTCGTATATCATAAGTGCCGCTAGGCCAAAAGTGACTCCAGTCCATACTTCCTCACTCTGCACCGCACTGGTGTCTATATGGCCTTTGTTCCCCACTACGTATCCATTAACTGCCCCATACTTCCCGCCTTTGAACTGCACCACATTGTTCTGGTATATGGTCATTAGTGCTTTCTTAACATTAGCGTCTGGGAACACTTGGTCAGTTGATCCTGACGCACGGAGAAACCTGATGATATTGATATTAACATTACCATAATAATAGAACATTATGATGTAAATGAGTTAGGCTGCTGATTACAGATGAGCACACGAGACCGTGGGTGGCGCCCCACCAAGGTGAGGACGTAATTCAGGCGTGTGTGTTGTGTCATACGACTGTAAATACTGTTATTAGTGTTAAAATGTTTTAAGAGAGGATATTTAATAGAATCTAATAGTTATGATACGTTTTGACAAACACGTTGTAGTTTATTTTTCCAAATTAAGAACTTAGTTTGGAGATACGTAGGGTCCTGCTAAGAATTTAAAAAAAAACCATAGTAAAACGCGCTGGAGCGGTACTGACAATGCTCAAAGGCTGTTTTGTGACCGTGTTGAAAAGAGAGAGATCCTAAGAAATGTCTAAAATAAAAGGACGTGCGCAAGTTCGGTTTTTTTTTTCAATAAAAACTTTCGACTTATTTAACTTTATTTACCTCCTTAAAAAAGTATAATTTTTATAAGTTACTTTTTTGAATAAAATTAATAAATTTACAGAGTCCTTAGAACAATGGCCATTCTCCATATATGATTGTACTAGGTTTACATCTTTCCTTCCCTGTCCAAAAAGGCTTTTGAACCTTACATATTCTATTTTAAAAAAAGGCACTGCATTTCCAAGGATCACTTACCACTGTCCCGCTAACTGGTCCGCCATAACAACTTTTCCGTTTCTCGGCCGAGTATCGAATCGGTAATAGTTGCCCGTCCACAACTTCTCCTCAAAAGAGCTACGGGCACGTTCGAGAAGTTTAGAGAATTCTTGCTCGTCTTCCTCAATTCCCAAAGTCCGTGCCATGTCTCGAACCCCACTTATCGCCGCTACCCACATACCGCCGCAATATGCACTTAAAAAAATTAAAATTGACAATCGGAGTATTGTGCGCTTTGGAAAGTCAGCATAACCTCTAGATCAAAGTAAAGCAAGATTGTCTGCGGCGCTCTTTGATTGAATTTTACCTTTTATTTTTTAACATTTACGCGTTTTGTACGGGATCTGACGGGAGTGAGACTTCTGTACGTTACGTACTATTATTTTGTTGTCTTCAGCTAGTGTACTTACATCCCCACTGCCGGCACAGGTCTCTTCTTATAGAAAAGGATCTTATCCTATTTTTGATATTTTTGAAACATATTTTTTAAGATTAACTATAGAGTTCCTTGCTGGCTCTTTTTGATGAGAATCAGCATAATGACCGGTGCTAAAGTTAAACAAACCGCAGTGTTTTTTGATTCCAAATTGTTTAAAAATCCACTTTAATTAAAAAAGGAAAAGTTTTAAAGTTTGAACCAGGGTCGCATGGAGTACATGCTAGTCACATCAGATATTCTCCTAAAATAATAGAAATGAAAAAAAAAGGTTAGCAACAAAGCTGAACTGTTGTACCCATATGAATTTATCGAGAAGTGACACAGTTGCCTGTGTAGTAAGTTAGTCTTGCAGTATTTATTAATTAGTTAAATTAATAGATACTCACCTGGGTCCAGTCATAATCCAAGCATCATAAGTCTGATCAGGAAAGCCACCATTTTCTATTAGTCCGTCGCCATCTTCATCCCACAGCAACCCTTTACGCAACAAGGCGGCACAAGCTGGATACATATCCGACAGGTACTGCTTCGAATTCCAAGTAGGAATCCCCAATTCTGAAGGCTCCTTTTTCTCACCCACTTCCGTCACTTCTTCAGGATTCCTGTATAAAAGTTCTAATATATCACCAACACCGTTAAGACGTTTATCTACGTTCACAACTGGTGTTGTTTCTTCAGGGGTTTGACTTGGAGTTTCAGACTGGCCAGTGGATCTGGAATAAAGATCGTCTTCGGTACCGTTTCTTACATCGTCTATATACGGCATGGTTTGGTACCTTTCCTGTCCAAAAGGCGCGCTGTAGGCCTTCAGTAGTCTGTAGTCTCGCATCACTTGTAGGATAAATTTCATGTTAAGGTCCCTCCATTCGCTGACATCATGGACATTGTAGGCGTTTATATTGGTGAATGGAATGCCCTCTGTCAAACACGTAAAGACTGTTAGCATTCAAGGATTAATTATAACAAGTTCTATTTTAAATATGATTTCTAATCGAGAAAAAATAACCATAAATAATAAGAAAAGTAGTAATTCAAAAAAACTATATTTTTTAAAAGTTACGGTAAATGTACAAGGTAACTTATTATTAAATGAAAAAAGCGAATTATATGTTAGATAATGATAATTATTTGCGTCTAACATTTCAAACAAATCTGCTAAGAAAACAACTCAATCGATCTATATTATCCTGATATGGGTAGTCTATTACATTTATTTACGAAACCATCACCATTAAAGTGTTGAAGACAATATCGAGACTCAAATAACGACATTATATTTATTAATTTAACTATTTATTTAAAGTAAAATAAAGGTAAGTTTTGACTTGGTTTTACACATATTTGATTTTCATACTTTGAAAAAAAAACACCCTAATAAGACTATTCGTGCGTCAGTTATGAGTTTTATAAAAAAAACAACTGGTAACATCTCGGCACGTAAATTTAGCGTAGTATTGTATGTTGTACTGTGTTTAACTGTGTGTACTGGTCTGTCTAAAAAATACCGCTTGTAGAAAGGGAAGTGTTCTGTGGAATTGTTCGAAATGATGGCTACGGCTTCTTTCTACCATCGCACCGCTCGCCAGCGGCAGATTCATTCTCACACTTTAGAACCGAAATAGTCGCGTACAGTGCGGTTTCAGAGAAACTTCCTCCCGCGAACGCTTAGGTTGTGGAATGAGCTCCCTGCCAAGGTTTTCTCTAAGGAATACAGTATGGGGTTCTTCAAGAAAGAAGTTATTAGAGTTTTGAAGGGTTGGCAACGCGCGAATGATACCAATGGTGTTGCAAGCGTTCACAGGCTATGGTGACCGCTTACCATCAGGCGGACCGTAAGCTTGTTTGCCAACTTAGTGGTATAAATAATAAAAATATTTTCTACAATCCTTCAGATGCTTTTTTTAATTTTGTTATAAAAATTGCACAAAACTGCGTATTTACGCGATCAAGTCTATTAAATTGTTTAAAATGGTTTTACAATTGATACACAAAATAATATAACAAAAATATCTGCAATCATAAATTAATAACTCATATTAATTTATGATTGATATAATCATAAATTGTTTGTGGGATAGTACTCAGATGCGCAAACATCTCCTCCACGTTTTGCTTACCGCTAAAGCGCGGCGTATACCACTGGACTATTTATCAGTGCCAACGACAAAAAAGTCAAAAATAGTCACCCCCCCATAGTCGTAGAGTCCCTCCCCCAGTGGTCGACGCATCTAAAAAAGATGCACTCTATATTAGGCCACGCACCCAACGCCCGGCCGTTTGGCAAAGGGGTACGATTTTTCCCTAAATCGCCTCTAGAGTATCGTACGGTAGAGGCCTATATAGACGAGCTGTCTAAGCTGGATCACGCAGTATCTTGGTACTGCTACAGCTTAGACAGCGATCGACCACACAAAATTGCCATCAAGGGGCTCCCGCAGGATACCTTGCTTGACGAGCTTGCTGAGGACCTCGCATTGGCCAACTTCCCCGTGTCGCACGTGCGAGTATGTTGTACTGTGTTTAACTGTGTGTAAATTAGGGTTAGGGGTCGACCTAACTGCATTTATTATGCCCAGCTGCAACACAAGCATACTTCTGCCGAGCTGCAACAGCTGTACGCAGTAAATGAGCTGCTAAGCATGCCTGGCATAACAATTGAGGCCTGGCGTACTCGCCCCGGTCCGGCACAATGCCATAGGTGCCAGGCATTTGGCCACGCCTCCTCGAACTGTCACCGGCCAATTAAACGGTGCGCTGCGGCGGCGAGCACCCGGCGTCCGACTGCGATCGGCAATCGGTTGCAGTCAAATGCGTCAATTGCAGGCAAGCGCACACGGCCAACAGCCGCTCGTGTCCCGTTTTCCGGCGCGAGGCGAGACGCAGGGGGGTGACCATTAACCCTCCGTTACCCCGTAATAAAGCCCAACGGGCTACAAATTTGCCCCCGCCATCACCCACTCCCCTGCAACAATTGCAGCCGCAGGAGTACGACTTATCCTCGGGCGCAAATTTAATGCCCCCCGCCAATCCCCCCACCGACAGATCCCAAGCTCTCGGAGGGAAAAAAAAGAGGCCTCGACGCAAAAATCCGCACCCCAGCCCACAACAACAGTTCAGGCTAACGTTCCGACAGTACCGGACACACAGTTCGCCCCATACATTTTTATGCCCCCCCCCCCCCCCCCAATTTGCGGACCCCCCACAACCCCCTAAGCCATTGTTAGCGCAAACAATTACAAAAATGCAGCCGCAAGCGGCCGCTAAACAACAGACGCAACCTACTACGTCAAACCGCCCTAGTGGCATGCTACACACTCAGGGCCCACCCCGCATGCAAGCTGGTGCACTAAATGTTGCCAGAGCCGCAATAGCGGCACTAAACGCGGCCATAGAGGCCATAGCTGCCGGCCAAAATCCCCTGCCAGCCCTTGCTTGGCACAACTCACCACAATTCTTACGTGGGAATTTAATGGGGCCTCATCGGGGCCTTAAATTAAGAATTGTGTATTGGAACCCTGGGGGCATAATTGGCAAGACAGCCGCCCTCAGAACGTTAGTCCAGGAATACGATGTTCACATTGTGTTACTGGGCGAAACGAAACTCCGAGGTGAGAATGAGCTCCGCATTCCAAATTTCTTCACCTATAGGCGAGACGAAATTTCTCCCGCTAATATGGCCTTCAGGGGTACGGCTGTATTAATTAGACGTGACCTTATTCACGAATTACTACCCCTTCCCCTTTTTACATACACTCGGTCTATAGGTGTAAAACTAAAGGTCGGCAATGCGGAGCTTAAAGTCTTCGCCGCATATAAGCCACCAGCAACCCCCTTCGATCCAAGTGACATCGACAATATCTTTTGCGATGCCACCCCCACACTTATTTTAGGTGACCTTAATTCCAAACACCAACAATGGGGTTCACGTATCTCATCCAAATCGGGTCGTGAACTAAAAGCAGATGCTGAGAGCAAAAATTATTTAGTCATCGGTCCAGGATCACCAACACACTATCCCTCTACGGACAGTCACGCACCGGACGTACTAGACATCGCCTTAGCCCACAAGATTAGCTGGTCAATGTCGTTAGAGGTCCTCCACGACACTGACACTCAGCATCTGCCAATCTTATTGGTCCTAGGAGTGTCCGCAGCTGGTAAACCGCTCCCCAACCCACGTAGAATCACAGATTGGGCCATATTTCACCGCGCCATGTTAAACTTTCAACTCCCGGCTGGTGGCATTTCTACTCCCTTAGAGGTCGAAGAGGCAGTTAGTACTTTTACAACTGCCATTGCACAGGCCCTAAGGGAGTCCACAAGTATCTCAGCCACAGTTTCTGGTAAAAAACTTTTACCGGCGCACCTCCGCGCAAAAATTAGGGAAAAAAGGGCCCTTCGTAAGCACTGGTGTCAAACTCGCTGCCCAGTTGCTAAGAGGGACCTTAACAGGTTCAGCGCAGAACTGCGGTTAGAAATCGCCAACTACAGGCAGCATTCGTGGGACCAAGTGATTTTTAAAGCCAGTGTCGATGACACGGCACAGTATCGCTTGGCCCGACAAATAACTAAAACCCCCGCCCCTATTTGCCCTCTTATCGATACCGCTGGCATTCGCCACTATCACGCAGCGGAACGCGCGGAACTTTTTGCGGACCACTTCGAGGACCAATTTAAGCCGAACCCCATTATCGACCCTGCCCACACGCTAGGAGTTACAGAACGCGTAGAGCAGTTTCTCGCGGCCCCAGCCCCACCACTAAGAGGTGATTATTTTATTTCGCCTAAAGAGGTTAGGAAGGAGGCCTCTAAACTTAACAAGCGCAAATCACCCGGTCCCGACGAGATTCCAAACAAAGCGATTATTATGCTGCCTAGGAAGGGTCTGGTGGCACTCACCCGTATCTTTAATGGGATACTGCGCACTGGACATTTCCCATCTTCGTGGAAGATCGGCAAAATTATTGTTCTCCCGAAACCAGGGAAAGGTCGTCATCGCCCAGAACATTACCGACCGATTACATTGCTGTCCAATTTAGCCAAGTTGTTCGAACGCCTACTTTTACTTAGGATATCCCCGCATATCCAGCTTAGGCCTGAACAGTTTGGCTTCAGAGACAGCCACAGTACCACTCTTCAGCTTGTACGAGTGCTCCATCACATGGCCTTCGAGCTAAACAAGGGCAGACGCACAGTCGGAGTCTTTCTCGATATGGAGAAGGCTTTCGATCGAGTTTGGCACGAGGGCTTATTACACAAGCTGTTAGAGACGGACATCCCACCGATGCTCGGGCGAGTAATAGCCTCGTTTCTGGACAAACGAAGCTTCTATGTCTCGGTCGAGAACAACCAGTCAGCATGCAAACCCATTAGAGCAGGGGTACCTCAAGGCAGCTGCCTATCGCCACTGCTCTATGCGTTATTCACCAACGACATCCCCACTCTCAGTGACTCCGGTCTAGCTGAAGGTGTTGAAGACGTCATCCTAGCCCTTTATGCGGACGACAGCGCCTACATGTCCTCCTCCCGCAAAGCTAGTCTAGCAGCCAAAAAAATGCAGCGACTACTGGACACTTTGCCTGGCTGGCTGGACAAGTGGAGAATAGCCGTTAATGCCAGCAAGACATCTGCGATACTCACCGGCCTGCAAAAGTTTCTCCCACCGAAACTTGTGTTTCGAGGTCAAGTCATTGAGTGGCAACCCACTGTAAAGTACCTAGGTTTTATTATAGACCGCCCCTTACGCATGCGCAAAATGCTAGACCATGTGTCAGCAGGCGCGGTCGCGTCACGGGCGTGCCTTAGACCGGTACTTTCCTCTGAATTGCCACTCAGAACCAAAATTCGCCTGTACAAGTTGTACATACGGTCGAGACTGACCTATGCAGCCCCTGCTTGGTACGGTCTTCTATCTTCTACCAGCAAACGTAAGCTCCAGGCTGTCCAAAATAAGTCGCTGAGATATATCACCGGCGCGGGTCGCTACGTCCGCAACTCCACCATCGCTAGAGACACCAAAACCGAGTCACTCGCAGAGTTCATATCTGGTTTGTCGAAACGATTATTCACCCGCGCTGACAACAGCCACCATGTACACTTAAGGGGCATAGCCCCCTTACACGCCCGCCCGCCGGAAGGCAGGGCTCTCCCCCGAGAGCTTATTCCTGTGGGTGAATAAGTTTACTTATTCACCCTCCTACCTACTCACCTTCTTTCCTCAACTCATTCCGCTTTTAACGTTTTTATACTCGCTTTTATTTCTGCTTATTTTTCGTTTTATTTTGTTTTTATTTTACTTTTATTTTGTTTTTATTTTCGTTTTTATTTCGCTTCGTTTTATTTTCGTTTTTTGTTCAATTTTCTGCTTCGTTTTTATTTTATTTTATTTTAATTCCGCTTTTTTTTTTCTTTTCTTTTGCTTTGTTTTTATTTTGTTTTATTTTGTTTTTATTCTGGCGCCTACTTTCGTACTTTATTTTCTATTTTCTGTATCGCTTATAGCGACAAAATTATTAACCACAAGGCGGCCTGAAAAGTAGGCCTCCTTTCTAATATTTCACCGGGGGTGTTCAGCACCCCTGAGCTTCTGCCCGGGTCATGGTGGGAAGTAAATTCCCCTCCCCCGACACCCGCACCTCAACACCCAGAGGGGTGTAAGAGAAGATACCCACGAAGACTATTTTATGTTATTGAATCAAAAACTGTTCAAAGACAATAAAAAGTTTTTCTAGCGGCTCCACCAGTCCTAATTTGGTTATCGGCTGGGTTTTTCTACAGAAACTTCTTAATTATAACGTAGAATAAAATAAAAAGTAGTAAGAAAGTTTGCTATAGCGAGCTATAGCTGTAGCTACGTGAATTTTGCTATAGGTATTACTGCGATAATTTTTTAAATTTTTCCGGATAACAAGTAGCCTATGTCCTTATCCATCTCTTCAACTATCTCTTTACTAAATTTCAGCTCGATTGGTTGCTCCATTAAAACGTGAAGGGAAGGTCTACCAAACATACTCACTTTCGCAATTATGATATTAGTAAAAGTATGGATTGCACAATACCATTGGCCGTATAGAGGCCACTCTAAGAGTCAACGAGAAGTGCTAGGTATTTACTATAGTAAAAACAGAGGTTGCTATTTATTATAGTTAGCTTTTAAGATTGGCGGGAGTGAGACTCACCAGTCACTGAATTTATTAATAGTGTGGAATATAAAAAAAAGAAGAAACTCACTGAATAATTGATTCTATGACATATCAACGAATTTTGAAGCTTAATGCATGAAAATTGGTACTTCGCCTTTAGGTTGAAAATTATGATTCACGTGTTCACCGTTTTTGATAAATCATCCCTAGAGCAAAATTGGAGTTGAAAATTTGTATGAGAATTTAAAGTTTTATTCAAAAGTTCAGGCGGACGAAGTCTTAGGAAAAGCTAGTTATAAGCGAAGGTACAGTACAGACAGTAAGAGAACCTAAAAACTTCTCGTACTAACGCACGGCTGGATTTTGTGTCTCTGCCGCGAGTTCCAGTACCTGGAGTATAGAGAGTACACACTTGTATTGAAGTGTAGCAACATTATGTGTGGAGTGGGCGTGCAGGAAGAGTAATAACTTTTTGTGAAGTTCACTTACTATCCTTTTTTATATCACGGTATAGGCGAACCTTTTAACAACACCATAAGACTCCACATTCAAGCTCAAAATCATACTGAAGGTGAACCATTTTAAGTCTCAGCTGTTTTCAATTATAATTTATTTTCAACACACTTGGTTGTAAAGCATTCAACATTTCATTTTCCAAGCAAGTGTGTTGAAAATTACGTATGACACGTAAGCGTATTGGTTGCGGTTGCGGCTCGGCTACAATTGTTTCTCGGTGTAATGACCAACTAGCTTACTTGTATTATACTTACTTGTATAATAATGTACTAGGACTAATGTGTTTCGCCGCGGCTCCAACCGCGCGGAATTCGGTTATCACCGTGAAACTCTCAATCGTAATGTCGATTATTAGTCACCTGTTTCAAATTGATTGCCTAAGTACGAAGTGCAGTACAGTGCGTGTTTCGAGAGAAGTCCAAATTAATTCATGATATTTGGAAAAGAACGAACAATTCACCGTGGTTTGTCTGTTGCTACTATTGAACTACAACTTAATAGTAATCGAATACTATCGATAGTATCGCTATTAATATACTATAAAGTGTGATATCGTTATCGATATTTTTTATATTTTGCCAGTAACTCTGAACGAATGAGGGTGTCTTAAATCACTATGCGACATTCAAACTACTATGTCACAACTCCACTGTTTCTATGCGTTTTTCGCAGCAATATCTATGATTTTCTGTAAGAGAATTTTATTATGTGATTAGTTTCACTTTTTTAAAACACTTTATTTCCGAATACTTTTATTAATTGATTGTTATTTTGGTTCTACATAAAACGATATTCGGATATCATTATCGTTTTTTTTAATCATCTTCTAAATGGTGTTATTTGAAGGAGTTAGCTTTTAGTAGGGTTAGCCACATGATGTTTATGTAATGTATTAATGTCATAAGAATTTATTAACAAACTTTACGTAACAAAGGGCCACCTACACCACTGTAATAGATGTAGTTTTAAGTCCATAAAAGAATTTTGAGGAACATACATTAAAAAAAACAACAAAAACCAAAGATTAGCTACGTCAGTAAAAGCGAAAATTATATCCGTTACTAAATCGCGAACACAATAAAAGCAAAAATAAAAGAGAAACAAATACGGACAAACACATTTGCGTTGTTATAAAGCATATTAAATCGTACCCGGTTCTCCCAAATCATGCGGAATGGAGTCCTTCACTTTAAATTTGACAATTTTTCCGTCAAATAGGGACTTTCTACATTTTTCAGATTCCATTCCTATTGTATCGCGATACATATATTGCAACACCACCTAAACAAATAAATTGTTTTACTAATGTAAGTTGTATTGCGGGAACGTAGATTATATAATACTTTACATAATAGGACCGATATATGTTTTGTCGATGAGGAGCTGGTGGCCCAGTGACATTCATCTATCGGAAACGATACACGAAGTTAAGCAACGTCGGGCGCGATCAGTACGCGTATAGGTGACCGGCGCCTAAAAGCATAATTTTCTGAGTTGCTCCGTGTTTTGGAGGGCATATAAAATTCGTCAGTCCTAGCTTTTCTGTCACGTCACAGCAGTTGTTAAGCTAATTCAGAAGCCATGAAAACTCTGACAGTCGAGTGGCCACTAGTTTGACAACGTCCGCCAAGCCACATTAGGCCAGCGTGGTACTCTCTGGCCTAAGCCTCCTTCTTCAAGGAGAGGCTTGTGCCCCTGTTGTGTGACGTATATTGGCTGAGGAGATAATGTATGTAGCAAAGTTTACTATAAGTAACTCATTTTATGGTATGAATTGAAAACTTTAAAAGCACAAAATGTAAAATTTTATTGTATATTTTTAAAATATTATTTATATATACTAAAAACTTTTTCCAATATTTGTGTAATGTATAATCTACTAACCTGTAAATTAGGCCACAGCTGAGCTAAGGCGAAGGAAGCGTAAAAATGCACGTCATAAGTGTTATACATCCTATATTCGTGACCTTCCAAGTAACCGAACACGCCTAATTCGTGTCTGAAATATAAAAAAATATACTTTTATTATAAAATATAGGTTATAATAAAATAAATACGCGTTTAATTTTATACACTATGAAACATGTAATTAAGCATCATAAAACATTTGTTTTTATATTAATTTGCATAATAAGAAACGTAATCATAATAATAATATTGGTATAAATACACTATAAACAATTTGTTTGGCTTGACAACCAATAACTTTGCCTATCGGCGGACACATCTTTGAATTTAATACCGTGTGCATTTTGTAATGTGCAAATGCGCTGTAACCCGCCCCCCGAGCTCTTCTTTCCCGCCCGCGCAACCTTTTGTCCCCCGTCGCCCGCAGATCATGGGAGTGTTACATACGAATTTGTCAGACTATAATCATGTGCCTACTCTATTCCGACGACCAAGTGATCTTTGCATCGACAAGAGAGGAGCAAAAAAAATTGTAACAAATATTCTGTCTAGATTATGTGACCCAGTAGTGTTAGGTGTTAGCTCATATATTGACGTGACAACGTCTTATAAATTGGTTTGCCGGGTGACACTTCAAGAAACTGCGTTACGTTCCGCTCACGTTATGCGCTCACAATGAGAGCGAGTGACAGGCACGCGGCATGGTTAGCCCGCCTAAGAGCGAGAGAGACAGACATAAAAAGTGAAAGGCACAAGTTGTCACGTTACAATGTTAATAATATTACGATTAATAGCAATGGTTTTTTTGGGAGTATGGTGCTACCTGGGATCGGTATCCGGGAAGTTGTCGCGAACGTCCAGCCACAGCGTGCCACCGTCCGCCACGTAGTAAAGCTCATTCATTAAGGCACTTTTTAACCAATCTGGTATATTACTGGAACAACGTAAGAATCTTATTTATCTGTCAGTGTACTAATTATTAGCGTAGTATATCTTATAAATATATCTGCATAGTAACGACTCTAACGCGCCGAAGGTTACACTTATAGGGTCAGCTCACACCGAGCGCGACGAGTCTCGGTGTGAGCTGACCATAGCAGTACCAGCATGGAGAAGCGAAGGGGAGCGGAGATGCCTCAAGCAAGTAGGCCTACGCGCCTTAAAGTGAGCACTGGCGTCATAAGAGGGCGGGGCCAAAAGTCTCAGTTCTGAAGATAGCATTGTCTGAGTCGGTGCTAATATAAGTTTTTGTTGCAATTTGCTATCGAAAAATGAAATGTGCTGTTGTAGGTTGTGCGAATTACTCGGGAACATAAAACTAGGCAAGCTGATGGTATAACTTTTCACATGTAAGGCCTAAAATAATTTATTTATGGTTTTTGTTGTTAAATTTATTGTGATAATAATCTGTACGCCATCTAGCGGCGTGTAGATACATTATATACATGTTTAATTTTTACTACTCGTTGTTTGACTTCGCGGTGGTGAATTTTAAATGTTATTTATTATCTTAACAGTTATTATCTTTGGTGTACACATAATTTTTAATTGCAATTTATTACGTTGAATTCAACTAACTACAATCGAGTGATTGATAAATGCGAAAAAACATAATTTCTGAATACTTATGCGCCATCTGTTGACCGGTAGCAAAACTCTAATTAATATATAAAGCAGGGGTTGTAAACCTCGGGTCGCTACCCTAATTCGGGTCGCGGGCGGTATTGGGATGGGTCATGGGAATTACCCAAATCATATTTTTTAATACAAGGTGACAAACAAGCTTACGGCCAACCTGATATAAAGCGGTTATACCGTAGCTTATGGATGCTTGAAATATACTAGTTTTTTTTTAACTTTAAAAATCTTTTAACCTTCGCTTCTCGAAAAACCCCGTACTGTAGTTCCTGAAAAAAACCTCGGCAGGGAGCTCCCGGGCGAATCTTCGCAGAAAAATTCTCCACATACAAAAATTTGTCTTCGTTGTCAACCTTGTGCAAGAAGTCTAAATTTACGTTTGGGTTATAGTTCTGTTGATTTTTTGCAATTATATAAGCAAATATAAAAGGCACCAAAAATAAATCAGTATTGAAAAGATATTCAAAATTTTATAAAAACAGATGTGTCCAGCAATGACAAATTTAGTCAAAAATGATGATTTGGAAGTAAGACAATAACAAAGTGTAACCGACAATGACGATTCTATATAATCTTCAAACAACAAGTCCCATATCCAGTGTAAATTGTGTCTACTAGTGACAGTCCTAAAACACTGCTATCCCTTATTCTATGCTAAAACTACTAGTATAGTAGAAAAAGGAAATTACTAAAAACATTTTGTATTCTTTTAATACAAAGTTACTTATCGCACAAAGTTACTTATTAAAATTGGCGGATGAGTACAAGGCTGAAAAAAAAGTTTTTTACCGTAACGACAACTAGATTTTTACCCATATCGTCAACCATCTACCTATACAGTTTACTTTTTAATTTTTCTTCTCCTTTTTTATATTTTCGCTTATCTCATTACCTCTTACCACCTTTCTCATCCAGACACTTTCGGATAGCTTTTTTAGGTCACCTATCCAACTGACTGTAGGGCGGCTCACGCTGCGCTTACCGATCCGTGGTCTCTACTTTAGAACTCGCCTCCCTACGGCCATCGGTTCTGCGACAAATATGACCTGCCCATTGCTACTTCAGCTAGCTTATTCTAAGGGCTACGTCAGTGAATTTGGTTCTGCGTAGATCTCCTCATTTATAATTATATCCTTAGAAGAAACTCCGAATATAGCCCTTTCCATAGCTCGCAGAGCGACTTTAAACTTATGGATCAGGCCAACTGTCAGTGACCACGTTTTCGCGCCATAGGTCACGACAGGCAAGAAGCATTGATAAAAGACTTTTGTCTTTAAACAGTGGGGTATGGGTGCCCATCCCAACCGAATTCTCCTGTCAGATTTCTTATCGAAGCTGTTTCTACCCAGTGTAATAATCTGTCCTAGGTAGACATACTCTGCAACAGCTTCAATTGTGACATTACCGACTGATCACTGGTTGTCATTACTGGAAATAAAACATTAGGATCGCGGGTTTCAAATATTTTTATACTTTGGGTTGCCAGCGAAAAAGGTTAATAACCGCTGATAAAGAACGCAGATGTCTAATACTCTAGCAGGACTGTGTATTATTCTATTATTTTAGATTTCCAAGTGATGTAGATGTTAAAAATGAATGGATACGTGTTATAAATAGACCAAACTGGACTCCAACTAAATACACAAAGATATGTTCAATGCACTTTGTAATATGTGACTTTTATGAAACTAAAAAAGGTTTGAAGAAATTACGCTATGGAGTGCTACCTAATCTTTTTTTACATAAGCAACAAAATATATTAACATCATAATATATTTTTATCAGGACCTCTAGGATATCTAAACTAGTATTATAAAACTTAATAGTTTGTTTGTCTGTTTGTTTGAATGCGCTAATTTCAGAAACTACTGGTCCGATTTGAAAAAATCTTTTAGTGTTATATAGCCCATTTATCAAGGAAGGCTATAGGCTATATATCATCACGCTAAGACCTATAGGAGCGGAGAACCAATAAATAATGTTTCAAAATCGGGTTTATTTTCCTTTTGAGAGCTTCCGTTGCCAGCGCTGCGTAAACGGTTAAAGTTTTGCAAAAATCATGTATGACAGAATTTTGCTCCTTTAAAAGTTCTAAAAAAAAATTCGCGACAGGGGCGCACAGCGCAAATTTAAGCTGTGTTTAATCAGCTATTAGGTATTAATCAGTTATTAGCTATCGCCATTCCAAATATAAAACCAAAATGGTTTTGTTGTTTTGGCGTATAAGAAGAAAACTTTTCTTTTCACGCGACTCCATGCGAGTTATGTCGAAATAAGTAAAAGTTATCATTGTAAATTTCTTTACTAGGTGTTATTCTCGTTGCCACTCCCATTTTCACCTAAATACCTATCACTTACTATGACGCCCACAGCTTCAAAAACTTAAGTCTTTTATATACCCCTGCAGTGGGGCGTATAACGGCTGAGGCAATGATATACATTGATTAAAAACAATTCAAAATCACAAAACTATGGAAAACATACGAGTCCTGCCGGAAATTCACACTTTTAATTTAATAGATTAGTCGTGGCCAACAAGTCGATTACGATAGACCAGTCGATCGCCGATCGCTGTAGACAGCGCAATCGATCGCGATCAAATAGAACGAAACGAGCTTCGCACGTGCGTAATACGAAAATAACCAACCGTTCACTCGAGCTATGTGAGGTTTAGTGAACGTCCATTCAGTCCGGTTCAGAAACAGCTAAAATAAAATCGCTCAAGTCGATCTTTTAAGTCAAAAAATTGCAATAGATCGCAGCAACAAGTTGGCTACCCCTGAACCAAATTTCTAAACGGCGATTAGAGCGCCTCTTGTAGGCAGTAGTTAAATTAAGTTGCAAATAATTGAGAGAGATTTGTTTAAGTAATTGTAAAGACCGCCAGATGGTATTTGAGATTTAAGGCGGTGCTTGCAGTCACTTTGTCCCTCGCGCCCCGCTTTTTGGCGACACTGTTTTTATATGGAATGCTACGTTGAGCCATCTCCGCTCCCCTTCTATTCTCCATGAGTACCAGGCTTATGGTGAGTGACGCACGTTGCTAATATCACTTAGTTCTCCGTGCGTATTAGTGGCGCTAGTCATTTTCATGGCGCGTTCATTTTGATACTGCCACAAGATCAGAAAAAAAATATTTTGCAATCACAAAGAAAAGAACACGAGTGACACTTCTAACCTTATGACTATTAATAGTAGGTAGCTTTCAATTTAAGGTATCGAGTACGATCAAACGCCTATGAGCTGTCGACAAATTGATATTGGATATTTTAGGTCAATACATACAGCGCCATCTGGTCCTAAACTAAGATACAAACACGTGTGTGTTTGTATTCATTCTTTAGGAAATACATACATATTATATAAACACATATGTTCATCACAAAAATGTTTGTGTTGTGCGACAATCAAACCCACGCCCCTCGATTCAGCAATCGGGTCATTACTTACTGAACGACGGAGCCAAATATCACTATAATTGTATCACTTTAATTTGTAGAAATATATAAACGTGAAATAATTTCAAGTCCCGCCATTCAATTAGAGCTCAAAATTATTCGTTTTAAGCTGTAAGCGTTGAAAGCGCTGTCATGACAGCTGTTCATATCTCGGTAAAAAAAGCCATTTATTTGGGTTTTTCTGATAATAAAGTTGGCTGTTACAACGAGCCAAATAACAGATATACGCACGAAATTGCAGATTTTGACACAATAAGTAAGAAAACATTTATGGCATAAATTAATACATTTTAAGACACAATAAAATCGTGAAATATGTACATTGGTAACTTATAAAAAAAACCGTTATGGTGGCAACATCAAATGTTAGAACTTATGGTAGTAGAATATGAAACGGCTAAAATAATGAGAAATAACCATTCAAACTAATGACATAATCGAACACAATAGACCAGACGTTATTTTTATTTACATATGTTAAGGCTGAAAGCCGAAATCCAATGCAATCTCGCGGGGCTCGCTAACCCTGACATTAATGGATAATTTATTCAAAACTTCGCTGACCCCTGGTGAAGTAACCCTGCACTAAGACATAGTACGCCCTTGACTTTATAATTACTTACCTATTACATAAAATGGAGTCCTGCCAATCTTTGAGCTGCCGCTCCCAATTCTTATAGCTCCTGAGTGCGTACGCAGCTATGCTGGCGCCCGCTATGCCATCGCTCCCGAAAAACTTCGTATAATATCTATAATTTTTACAAAACTAACTGAAATAGCGTGACATTAAATCAATTGACAAATATGATCACAGTTATTTAGCGCAGCAACTATGGACAATCTCAATCGGTAGGTAAATAAGTTGCTCAGTGTGCGCAGTAGGAAGCTTAGTGCGAAAAGTCTCGAGTACTCCAGACTGTTGAGTTCGAGAGCAAATATATGCAGCTACTTTCACGGGCCTCGAGAGGTAACAACTACTTGCATACATTTTTCTTTCCAATTCCAGAGTCTAGGGTACTCAAGTCTGCCCAATAAGCTCTTAGGTCGGCTAGTAAGAGCTAGACGTAATTTTGGTATAAATTACAATAAAGTATACATTGAACAAGTACATTTCTTCGTAAGGTGTATGACATGATATAATAATTATATGTATTTATGTTCATATCACATTTGTATACATAAACTTATGTCTTACCTTTTATGTATTTGATCATCCTTTTTATATTTAACTATAGGCATGTCCCATGCTAGACAGAACTCGGTTGAACCAGACCCGCCAGGATCTAACGAAATACAACTAGAGAGCGCCATCGAATCACCTGCCGAACATTACAAATACAAAGTTAAAAATTGTATATTAACGGTTTTAATCCCCAAAAGGAAATCCTCAATAGGAAAAGAAGTATCTTGTGTGTTTATCGCGTACATAATCTTAACACAGAGTCATGGTCCGTCAGATTCAAACGACGACCACAAATGACTATGCCGATTCACCACAACAAAACTAAAATAATCGATTTTTTTATTACTAATAGGAACCACCGCGTTGGTTTTTAACGGTCAACAAGTTCAACCCTAACGTCTTTACAAGAAATCCCGCAGAATATACACTCTGCTTTAATACACTAAATGTTGTTGATTGACTAGTGCACCAGAAAATGAACCGTTGGAACGAATGCCTAATTCGACATGCGTTTATGGATACAAAGCATCACGTATCGATTTTGGAACAAGAAAAACATAAAATCTAAAAATGTTTTGCATTTATACATCCTGATCATACGTCCCTGTACCTCGCCGAAAGTGATTTGGGCCATAGTCCACACGCAGGCCCAGTGCGGATTGTGGACTTTACATACGTCTTTTTTTTTGAAATATGCAGGTTTCCTCAGGATGTTTTCCTTCACCGCTACTTGAGAAATTAGGAAAAAGACTCATTACACGCGAGGCTCGAACCTCCGCCACTCAGGATGAAAGGCAAAATCGAAACCCGTGGGCCGCAACCGACTTTATACTTCTATACATTTATTATTTTAATTAATATTTATTCAAGAATTTCTAAATCTAGTTGTAATTTACATTCTTCTCTACAAGCATTATTTCGTATCTTAGGTAATATAATTAGGAAAACACTTTTATAATTAGAACTCGCGGGAAGAATTCAACATTAAAAACGTAACTTTGGCCGGTTTTTAATTAATTAAATTCGAAATTTTAATGTAAGTAAATGGCTTTTTAGGATAATAATAAAATATAAAGATGGCAATATATATTTGCAAAGAAGTATCTCTTAAACACACCAAAAGTACTTACATTTATAAATTTTCTTTTGTTCAGTCTTTTCATCCTCATTTTTATCACCCTTTTTTTCTATTTTCTCCGGTACTTTTGGTGGGAGATGGGTCAAGCTCGTGTCCGGCTCTAATTTCCCTTGTTTCTTCAGACAGTCCCACACATATTTAGAGGTTTTAGTAGAGTTCCACAGACAGTACCCTTCATGGATTGTCTCATTTTCCTGTTTCTTCTTGGCTATAGTAAAGGTACATGGAATATCGTGTACACTCTGTTCAAGAGTTACTCCACATGTCTGCTCTTCGGAATATCTTTCAAGGTCGAGCTTTGCTAAAAAAGATGTGCGTTGTGATGTGTATTGTGTTTAAGGTTCTGCATGCATAAGGTGACAATGAAACGTGCCAACTTCTGTTTGTCAAAGGGCTATATCTTTTTAATCATAACAGGTAATAGACATATTTATTAATACATTTAATAATTTAAAAAGAACTCTTTTTTTTTTTTAATATTATAATGGGCTCGCACGGTCTTAGCAGACCATTTATGCATTTGCCAGAGTCAAAGTCAATTATATCGTATCGTGGCGCGGGCGTTACCGCGCGTCCTCGTTTTCAAGTCCCAAGATTGGGCGGGAGATTTGGTGTGGATCCTCAGACATTGCGCGTCACGTCCTGGTTATTACTTCATAATTCACAATTCATGAGATTTCGCTGCACAATTCTTAACACGCTTTCGTAAAACATTGCTAAAATATATACATCGAAAGTCACTAAATGAATTTAGAAAAATTAAACAGAAAAAAACACCACTCCTTCTTAAGATTCGCGCCAAAACTCAAAAAGAACTCTTTAAAAGCCCATTGGAATTATGAAAATAATAATTGAATACTAGTTAATAATAATTGAATACTAGTTAATAATAATAGTACTTGGACTTAAATTATGTTCCTGAATTAACTAAAATCGATCTATGTTTGGTTAGGACCCTACTCAAAGATTCAACGTATTGGTATTCCAACTGCAAGCATAAGATCCTTATATATACTAATTCCATATTCGTGAGTAATATTTTCCTGTCTCTAATCTGCAAGTTTAACAACTGTAACATTATCTACATGTTTTGCCACACCTGTACTTGAATGAAAATAAGTAAAGTACATGATATTTTCATGCCAACTACTCTATTATAAACTTAAACACTCTATTCTACTATAAATGAAAAGGTTATATAATCTGTGACAGTATATTGTATGAGAGCTTCGCGTACGTGTCGAGAATTACTTTTGAGTAAGCGAAACTAGCGTCACAGTAACGTTGATCGGAAGTAATATTGGTGCCTGCAGCCTGCTTTTAGCCGTGTTTTAGCAGTGGTTGTAACGTTTTGTAAAAATGATATACATCTTAAAATCTCTTTTTGCAGCATACTAGTCCAATTTTCAGTCTCCCTGCTTCATCCTAATTTACATCTTATAGTACGTCAAGAACCGGCAAAGTAAGTATATGATACTGTAACTGAACTGATATGGCTTTATAAATGTCCCATAAGTCAAAACTCAGTGCTTTAGAGAGTGATAAGTAATAAATTGTACGACCAGGTACGGAATTGTATACCCATTAGAAGCAGTGTTGCAGGGATGGTCACACCAAATATCACGCAGGACTAGACTGGTTGGTGATAAGAGGCTTTTCTGCAGTGCGGACAGAGAAACTTACTCCCGCGAACGCTTAGGTTGTGAAATAAGCTCCCTGACAAAGTATGCTCTAAGGCCTATGTACAGTATGGGGTTCTTCAAGAAGTTATTAGATTTTCGAAGAGTCGGCAAAACACGAGTGATGCCCCAGGTGTTGCTTGCAAGCATCCATAGGCTGCGGTGACCGCTCACAATCAGGCGGGCCGCAAGCTTGTTAGCCACCTGTTTTAATGATATAAAAAACACGCCTGCAGGAGGGAAAAGATTTGGTTTGCATGATTTATTTACCTTTAAAGCTGGGTACCATTATTATAAAAAACGTCAATATATAACGAATCAGGCATGAACTTCATTTAGATTAGATAAGATTACTTGGTACCCATTTGTTATAGGTGCAATCTTGTTTATTCAAATTTAAGATAATATACAGCTGTATTACGATTTAAATGATACAAAGTTATGTTTTGTATATGATTATCGTAATCATATCTCATAATACTGTGATTATTATTAAGCGTTGACTGTACAATTTTGACGTGGCAAAAACATCGTTGGAGTTTATATTTTGGAGATACGACGGAAGAAAATTACGTGGCGTAACGATTATCATATGTAGGAGTATCTATATTTGTAGCTTAAGATATTAGCACTAATTACTTTGTAACAAGATAAACCTATGACTGTATTTACTTTGCTTAAGAGGAATATAAAACTCATTACGTATAAAATGCATAGTACCTTCTCCGCCCTAAGTAAAAGTTACTTAAAGTGGACTAAATATATGTTAAATAAACACTTTGCCACTCAAAATGAGTTTTTAACATATAGTTATCGCTATTTAACATGGTCGCAAAAAGCATTCACACATTCACAAAATACCAGTGAATTATTGAATAACCAGAGTTTTTGTTAGTTTTATACAGTTTATAAGTATGATGACAATGCTATAGTCTATAGCGATACAGGGTAAAACTTTATAGCAGCAAAATGTTTTAGTTAAAGATATAAAATGCAGTGCAGTTTGAGAGAATCTGATTCAGATTCACCTTAAATGTTTAATTTGCAATATAATATTTCAATGGCAGTCTTTGTTAAAGATTCAGGCCCATCTATTAACAAATAATTAACCCTAAAATCGAAAATCCACAAAATTCATACAAACCATTAGTCTTTTTCTTTCTCGGATTTTTGAGAACCTCGGTCCAAGTAAAAGTAATGCTTACATCTCGGTGTTCATTGCTCACATTCTTAGCCGAGAACACAAACACTGCACAAGGTAAACTGCTATCCTGTAATCAATAATACTTAATGTGGAGAACAGCATAGAACTATGTTTATGGTAAATTAGTTCTACCACTGTATATTGTGATACTGGCAAAGACTATATTTTTATCCACATTCTTTCTAAATATGATACATTGAAAACAAGAAATTAGCGCCTAAAACAGACGAAACACTGAGCTACGCGCTTCCTTCGCCTTGTCGCCTTGTTTGAAATTGAAAAATTCGGGTAATTTTCACTGCATGTTTTGGATTAGACTTTAAAAAAAAAGTTGAGTTCTATTTCTTATTTTTATTGCCATTTCGTTGGTCAAAGTCAAAATGGTTTATTCAAATAAGGATTTTACAATCACTTTTGAATCGTCAAAGTTATAAAATATTATTTTTTGAACCCTCCCATAATCCCCGTTCATCCGTCATCCGTTGGATGAGAGAGTTCAAAAAATCTTAAATCACATTTTCTAAGACTACACGAAACTAAACTCTGATTTCCTTAGATACTCAACAAGTAAGAAAGGCCATGATTAGAGGGAAAGTACCCTTAATATTGATGATGGGTAATTTTACTAAAAGGTTACATCCCTTTTGTTTCAATTCACAATATTTATGATACTTTTGCTCCAACCATTGCCTTTTTTTTCACCCTATATATAAATCATAAAAATCAGAGCACAAACAAAGAAGTTATATATTGAGAACTCCTTTTTAAATTGGTTGCAAAAGAAAATATAGATTACCTTATAGTTATGCGGTATGACAGGTGAGATCTGACGGCACACTAACTTGATTCCATACTTTGACAAATCATACTTTGTCCATGCACGTGGATATAAAGCTGTGTATTCACATTCTGCTGGATTCAAATTCCATTCCCATGATGATGGTGCTTTCTTAGGCTTGCTGGAAACAGTGCACATGATAGTAAGCCATTAAGACAAGATAAAGTCAGAAGTTTAATTATTATTATTTTTTTATACCACTAAGGTGGCAAACAAGCTGACAGTCTGCCTGGTGGTAAGGTTATCTTATGCCGGTTCTGTGCCACTTATCACCATATGACAGTATAGCGAGAGAAGTGATTTTTTGTACCACTACGGTGGTAAATAATCTTACGGCTCACGTGATTAAGCGATCACTGTAGGCTATGGACGCTTGAAACACCAGAAGCATCACTCCCACGCCACTCTTAAACTCCATTAAAGAACTTTCCTTTTAAATAACTCCATACTGTAGTATCTAGAGCAAAGCCATAGCAGGAAGCTCATTTTACAACATAAGCGGTGGCGGGGGGTGCGCCTCTAAAACGTTGTATGAATATTTAGAATCCAAGGTGTGAATACCCTATTATTGAATACCCTAGTAATGGCGATGTATTTGCAAGGGAAGCTACATATCTAGTGAAAAATTTCACCAAGTGCAACCTAATGTTCCTATTCAAAACCTAATGGTGGTCTTATGTAAGAAACTTGTCTAAAGAATTTCATTAGAATCAACAGAAAGAAGGCAGAGGCTTACATTAAAAAGACTTTTATTTAATTTTTAAAGGGTCCTGTAAATTTTTAATAAAGATCATCCTAACGCGACCATTTTTTTTTTATACCCATAATGTAGCAAACAATGTTACGGCCTGACCAGGGGTATCACTCGCGCGTTGCCGACCCTTCACAAACCTAATAACTTCTTTCTTGAAGAATCGGATACTTGGTGGAGGAGGTGCAATGCTCATCAAAACGTTGGCACTCAAAAAAGGTACATTTCCGTACACATACCAGCGCGTTTCGACGCGATCATTATAAAATGAGTATGAAATTTAAAAATTAACTAATTATTCCGTTTGTTTATTTATCAAAGAGTATCTGAGTGGATTACTTGAAGTTAATAAACTTTCGAAGTTTGAGTCAATGTTGTCTAAAGTATTTATAATCAATTCTCATGTAGATATGGGTCAGGTCCGATAAATTGTCTCCCTCGCAGCCTAGTTGGTATTGTGTCTGGCTGCTGTGCAGAGGGTGTGGGTTCGATTCCCGCACTGGACAAACATTAATGTTATAAAAAATTGTGTTTGTCTTGAGTCTGAGTGTATTTATGTATGATATGTATGTATTTACATAAAAAGTTTAATACATGTATTTGTATCCGTTGTCTGGTATCCATAACCCAAGCTTTACTTTGGGGCCAGATGGCGCTGCGTGTAATGTTCAAAAAATATTATTAAAAAATATTAATAATTATATTTCATTTTAAGTCTCCTTGTTTTCTGCAGTGGTCTAGAAATGTTAGGCCAAGACTTATAAGACGGTCTTCATACGAGCAGTATTTTAAGCTTGCTCCCATTTAAGTGGATATGCATTGCACTCTTTCAAGGAGCTTAATTACTTTCTTAAAACATGGACTTCATATCTTGAAAGCATTACATAATAGTTGATAATAAAATTATAATATTGATTGATTTTAAGTAGTAGTAATTTATTTTAAGTACACATTAAAATGAAGTACAGATTTTGTTATTACCTAGTTTTTTATTTAAATAAGTGAGAGCATAGGTTATGATCGAGAAAACGAACTGTGATAGTAGTTTAGGCAGTGTGTGTGTGTGTGTGTGTACAAAGGGTAAGAAATAGTTTATTTGTTTATTTTGGTAATAAAAAACAAACTAGGGATTGTGTTGTATTATGGTTGTACAATAAATATCAGCTACCTATTTAACTAGCTAATTGTTTCTTCTATTTTCCTTGGTATTTTTAAATAAAAAAATATGGGTTATGAGTAATGGAAGAATATGGGTTTGGGGTGGCCACTATAATTTAAATTTATAAAACATGCAGCAAGTTTTTGGCAAGTTGTTTTTATGCCTACCCTGACTAAAATCTCTGTGCACACCACTGATCTAATTGTTTGTTATTTATTGAATATAAGTTCTTATAAGCTTCATACTAGGTACATTATCCATTCCTTTGTCCAATCATTGGTATATGCTATCAACGTTTCTTTGGATAATCTTCTGACTTACCAGTGATTATCCATTATCTTTGTATCATCTGCAAATATTGACAATCAGGACAAATATTCCAAAAAGGATAAGGGTAGGACCAAATCTTGTGGTAAACCTTTGTGGTACTTACTTATAGACCTTGTGTGGTGCAGAGTAGTCACGTAAGATAATTTAGATATTCTTGATAGGGGCAGCTATTCAAAGCAATACTTACTCATAAGTAGACAAGACAGACTGAAATATGGTTTCTTTCTTTTGATTCCTGATATTAACAATGAACTGGCACTCTGGGACTGTTACATATTCATATATTCCGGGATAGAGTTGAAATCTGCAAAATTCACCCTTGAATCCTCTACCAATAGTTCCTCCTCCAATACCTCCGATAGGACAACCTAAGGGGGAGAAATAAAAAGATTATGGTCAATCTAATATCAATATTCAGATTAACCAAAATTCTGTGCTTTGTTATAAAGAAAGCTGACCAGAAAAAGTTTTTCTCCTTAAGTTTAAACGGAACAATATTATGTAGCCACAAGTGAGTGGCAATAGCAACCACTAATAATTCAACTCCACTAAGTGACAGTTTAAAAATTACAAGTAACAGTGTATTTTAAAACCACTTTTCTATTTTTCTTATTGAGAGGTTGCCATTTTGAGGTAATCTGAGGTTATTAACTTTATGTGAATAATAATAATAATAATATACTTTATTGCGCAAAAACAAAGAACACATATTAAAATAAGCCAAAAGATGATAAATTGGCGGTCTTATTGCTAATAAGCGATCTCTTCCAGACAACCTTTGGGTAGAGGACACTTTATAGAAAATCTGAGTAGTATGTGCTAACTGAATAAATATTAGTTCAAAACCTAACAATATGAAATATAATAATATATACAAATTTATAACTAAATTAATAAATATTAAATAATACTAATACACAAACTACAAACATATAAATGAAATAAAAGATAAACTAATAAACAAACTACATACATCATAATTAATATAGATAAATAATCCGTGTACTTATGAGACAGCTTAACTCTTTAAGTAATGTGTAATTACCAGGTTTTTAAATATGCTAAAAGTTTTAGCTTGTTTGACGTCGAAAGGTAAAGCGTTCCATAGTCTTATGGCAGTGACGGTGAATGAGTCATTATATGTTCGAGAATAGTGTGTTGGTGGTTTTCGCATCAAGTTTGTTGTAGTGCGAAGAACAGTAGACCCTATAAAATTGAAACGTTCTTTCAAGTATAACAGGGCAGACGGATTGAACAGTATGTTGTAGAGAAGAAATAGAATATGAGTATTGCGGCGAAGGCAAATTGGGAGCCACTTGAGTTTTAATCGAAATTCGGATATGTGATCATATTTACGTAAATCAAATATGTATCTAATACATAGGTTCTGGAGACGCTCAAGCTTATTTAATAATGTGAATGTGCTACCTTTGAATAATATCAGGCTGTTTTTGAGGACTTTGATTTGGACACTGATGTAAAGTAGAACTACTAGATTTATATAACAAAGGTGCAGACACACACAACTCATAGGGGAAGGGGAGTGTTAGTGTCTTATGTCTTTGTTACGCAAGGGCGAAGGGGCTGCTAATCAGGCAGCCCTGGACATAAGGCAAAAGTAAAGTTTATTGAAGAAACTTTATATACCTACATCCCAAGTTATTACTAATTTAACCTTTTGACCTTAACCAGCTATTAATTTTTTATAATATATTAATTTGATATAAAAATAAGCACCTTTGGCAGGGATGACCCCCCCCACTGCTCCCTATAAAGGTGACTTGTTTTAAGATATTTACATCAACATTTAAAAAAAAAATCCCTTTTAAAAAAAAAATACAAAAAAATATAATTTTGGCCACCAAATTCTGCATTCCTCTTGGATTTAAGGGGTAGCATTTCATTCATCATAATCATTTTGACTCAAAAATGACATGGTACAGGAAGTTAAATATATGTTTATACCATATTTTTGATATTAATTAGTATTTAAGTACCTTATCAAGTGGACTGCCATGGAATCAACTTACCAAACATTCTTTGCGCTGAAACTAGATGTATAAAATCCATTATAGGGCGCTTTTTATTCATTCTTCTTCGTACGTAATATTTTAAATATCTGTAACCATAACTAATAATGGACATGTACGTAAGACAAGTAGAAATAAAATTTTATAAAATTTAAGGCGGAAAATTAAAAAAAATACCTTAATGAAAGTGGCATGACATCCCATACTTGTTTTGCCCTTGGAACAATAATTTGTTTGCTTTGCAAAGGAAATTCATGATTCAAAGTAAGTTTAAGACCTAATTTAGGAATTTCAAAGTCTTGATCCACAGTAGTTGGACACTCCATCATAATTCATAAATTACATCTACTTAGGTGAAGCACAAACTTTTGTGTGACTAAATCGCTTTTCAATTGAAGAATTATTATAATCACATTTAACTAAAATTAGAAGCCGTCACCTGCTCATGTTGAACGATAACAAGATAACAAGGATAAATAAATCTTTCTTTCTTTCTTTTCTTATAGAATGGCAGTCATACTACTTCTAAGTATATTTTGCCAGCGACAAGTCTGGGAAACTATATCAGTTCGAACAATTTTAAGCCAGAATCAATCTGAAAATCTGAAACAAACTAATATAAAATGAGTCGATATAACACAAAGAAAAAGGTACAACGACATATGTTATATGAGCATATTATAAACTAATATTATTATCATTAATAAAAATTCAAAATGTTTGCTATATTTCTTTAGACAAGATACATAATAAGAAAGAAATATTTACAGGAAACTGAACTACTTGTATTAAAATTAGTGAATTTAAAAACTTGGTACGCTTATATAATGGATAGGAAAAAAATATATGATTTATTTTTTCTAACATCTAAGCCACATTCGCAAATAGAAGAGTTCCTGACATGAAATTTATTTAAGAACGCTGGAGAACTAAGTAATCACTGACCTCTACTAAGATGTCAGTGTAAGTAATTCTATTATATTCTCTGTGGAATATATTAGAAAAATTAGAAAAAAAAACGAGTAAAGTTCCTTCCTAGTTCTTTTTATATTTTTTGACCACAGACTTATTAACACTGCGGTGGATGGATACAACACATGTCTTCACAGATTTACAGGCCTGTTTTTTTAGCTTACAATTTCTCGCAAATTTAGCAAATTTGGCAACTGACGGCAGGATAGCAAATAGATTTTTCATCAAAATAGTAATAGACACTACGAAAGCAAAAGCAATTATATGTCATTATATAAATAGTAAATAGGATTAATTTAATTTTAGAAAGGTCAATGGTTAAATTGTTTTTTGTTCGCCAGTCAGTAATTTTAAGGGTTCCGTACCCAAAGAGTAATAAGCGGAACCCTATAACTAAGACTTCGCTGTCCGTCCGTCCGTCTGACACCAGGCTGTATCTCATAAACCGCGATAGTCAGACAGTGGAAATTTTCACAGATGATGTAATTCTATTGCCGCTTGTTCGGTTAAAAATATGCGGTCGGATCGTAGCTTACTCTGTGCGCGTGCCCGTCAGTTAGTCACTCGGCGGCGTACGTTATTGAAATTAATTATATATAAAGTGGGTAAGTCATTTTTAGAACTGAGTGCTTATATGGATTTTTGGTGTTGTGGATCTTAAGTACGGCTTTTGTGGGTCGTCAAGAATTCATCGGAGAAGAGGAATAGGCCACCAACGGATCTCATTCATCACCAAATTCGGTACCCAATTCACGACACACCACAGTTACACATACATTGACTGTTCGGTAGGCCTACATAAATAGACAACATAAAACCGTAAGTTTTTGTAATTTTAACTTGTCACCTAATTAGTTAAGGCTTACGTTGGCCCAGTTTTTACGATCCACCGCTATAACAACAAATACTGTAGGTGTGTTCTGTACACTGCTTCAATGCGTTTAGTGTCATAATCCTGCCTTAAAAACAGAACAAATATGTATTATTTCAGGGGGCTCCCATACCAAAAACCTGATTTTAAGGGTTCGGTAGCCAAAGGGTAACTAGCGGAACTCCGCTGTCCGTCCGTCTGTCACCAGTCTGTATCTCATGAACCGTGATAGTTGGACAGTTAAAATTTTCACAGAAGATGTATTTCTGTTGACGCTATAACAACAAATACTAAAAACAGAATAAAAAAAATATTTAAGGGGGCTACAATGCAACATACGTGAATTTTTGCTCGATATGGATAATGGCAACAGACAGACGCTTAAAATATTCACAGAATCTTTAGATATATAGTCACCTTAAAAATTTATAATTAAATTAAAATAAAGCAAATATTTAAGGGGGGCTGCCATACAACTAAGGTGATTTTTTTGCCGTTATAATAGATAATGGTACGGAACCCTTCGTGCGCGAGTCTAACTCGCACTTGGTGGAATTTTAATAATGTCATATTTAATTTCATTTTAATTAAGAGGGTGGTGTCGTCGGCAAACAAGATGCAATCTTGTCTTGCGATATTCGGAAGATCATTTATATTTTACAAAAATAACAAGGGGCCGAGTACGTTTCCTTGTGGAAGTCCGGACTCGTTTGTGCAGAATTTTGGTCTATATTATTTTTATGTATGCCATGTGTTCGTGTTATTTTTCCCTGCATACATTGTTCCCTTTTACTTAGATAACTCTGTATCCATTCTAAAGCTTTTTCTCGAATTCCATAATTGTAAAGTTTGTTTGTTAAAACTCTGTGAGAAACATGGTCGAATGCCTTTTGCATATCAATAAAAATAACAGCTACATGTAATTTTTAGGGTTCCGTACCTGAAAGGTAATTAGGAACCCTATAACTAAGGCTTCGCTGTCCGTCCGCCCGTCTGTCACCAGGCTGTATCTCATAAACCGTTATAGTAAGACAGTCGAAATTTTCACAGAAGATGTATTTCTGTTGCCGCTATAACAACAAATACTAAAAAACAGAAAAAAATAAATATTTTAGGGGGCTCCCATACAACATACGTGATTTTTTTTGCTCGTTTTTGTAGATAATGGTACAGAACTTTCGTGCGCGAGTCCGACTCGCACTTGGCCAATTTTTTATTCAGACTCTCTTTTATTATTTTTAACGACAGAAAAACAGGATAAAGTTATAGAACTATTTCTTAAATCCAAATTGCTCATTTTTTACACATTGTATTTACTACTGAAATTGTGTGGTTTTCGTAAATTGCGTTTTTAAGGACCTATAATAAATTAAGTACTAAAGTTATCGACCTGTAATCGTCTATCTTAGAATCTTTAACTTTTTTTGGATAGGTATTACCATCGTTTTTTAAGCCGCGTCGGAAATATGGCCTAGATTTAGGATAAGTTTATCATGTACGTCAGAGGAGCTATAATATATGGCATACTCATTTCTATTAGGCTAGTGCCAATTAAATCGTATCCTGCAGACTTCGTATTTTTGAGGGATCTAATTATTTTGTATATGTCAATTTCACTAACTGGTGTCAAAAATATGCTATTGTAGTTCATATCAATATTTTAAAAAATTGATACACCTATAGTTTGATTATTTTTATTTGCCATATTTATAAAGTGATTTTTAAACAAATCACATATTATGCCTGGGTTTATGTGGCTAGTATCATTAACTTTAATATTGTCAATTTCTTTAATCGTTTTTATATTTCCCATGGTACTTTTGACTACATTGCAAGCTGTTTTACATTTATTACTTGATTGCACGAAGTATTTTATGCTGTTGTATTTTTGAAATTGCGTTATTCATTGCTGTAAGATTTTGGCGTATGCATAGTATTTTTTTTTTATTTCTATATTAGAGAGGGACAGACAATATTTTAGGTGCAGTTTTCTTTTATTTATGCAACTTCTTTTTAGTCCTTTTGTAACTTGTTTTTTATAGGTTTCTTGAGTATCTTGTATGTGATCTCGGGAAAAGATAGGCTATGAAATAGAGTAAGAAGATCGTGGTACTCATTGTATGCTTGGTCGGTTTCTTTCTTGGCAAATACTTCACTTAAAGATAAAGAGGCCTAACATTCAATGATTTATTTATGTTTTCTTAACTCATGTCACGCCTTTTTTCGAACAAAACTGGTGGATTATTTCGGTTTCTTTTTATTATGTCAGTACTGTATGTGATACTTTGCCCTATTTCATGATGTGATAGCCCGATGTAATGTATTTTTGTCTTCACGTTGGATATGTTACTAGCAATAGGGTCGATGCAGGCTTTTATTCTAGTTGGATTTCTTATGTAGCATTCTAAATTGTTTTTTACCGGGTCTTATTCCAATCTCCACATACAAGAAGATTTTTGTTATATCATTCTGTTACCTGCGTCAAAAGTAGTCCTAGTTGTTTAAGAAGTGTTTAACATTAGCTGAGGGGCTTTTGTATATGCATACTACTTTAAGATTATTATCAATTATTTCAACTGCACAGCATTCAAAATCGTACATAATTGAATTTATAGTAATTATTTTATACTGCAGATATTTTTTTAAAACTATGCATCTGCCTCCTCTAGATTCATATAAACGAGAAAGTGATGTAACTAAATTAAAATTGGTTATTTTCAAATTGTACCCTGTTTCAAGAAAGTTTCTGATGAACATAGAATATCTATTTCTCCAATTTCTTGTTTTAATTCAGTCATTGCTATTTCTAATAGTTAATGTCTCGTTTATTTAAAATATTTGCTACGTTTTAATGGAATAATTAAATTTGCTTTTGTTTTTTATTCTCGATTTTATTCTCGAAGAAAAATTTTGTATAACTACTTTCCAACCTTTACTTTGTTTGTCAGTTTCTTTGATCACAGTATTATTAGAAACATTTTCTTTACACATAATATTCTTATGAGATAACAAAAACAGGATTTTATATTGCATAAAATCAATTTCTACGTTAAGTTTTAAGCAAAATATAGATTATTGACTATATTTTTCTTAGATAAAGAAAAGATAAAAAAATAGTATAAATTTAACAATGATTTTGTAGTTTCCTTTAATTGTACTCTTATTCAATAAATGTACAATTCGCATAGTTTTTAGTAATGAATTTGATAGTATTATTCAGCATTCTCTCATTTAAAAATGTACTATAGTAGATATTAGACAGTTTCGAAAGTGTGTATATTTTTGGGTATTTTATTTTTATAAAAAAAAATACAGTTCATAATGCGAAAATTACCTTTTATTTTAAAAAACAAGGTTATAACTATTTTTCTCAAATTTATTTATTATCGCCGCTGTCGAAAAGTCGCGCAAAAACCCACTTCCCGACATGGGTTTCCAATAGCAATATATCGTAGCTAAAACCGTTTAAACGAAACGCTATAAACAAAATATTCAACAAAAAAACCGCCTTCAAAAAAAAACTACTCTGAAAGAAATTAACTATTAAAGTCGCAACTGATTTTTTTTTGTTAGATTTTGAAAATTCAGTTTAATGTTATTATAATACATATAATTAAAGCTAGGAATAATAATAAAAAAATCTAAGTGTTTAGTTTCTGAGATATTTGATGTATATTATAATATACATTGCTACCGATACAAGCTCAATTCTAGCATTAGGAATGTATATTATATTATACAATGTTACACTTGCAAGCTTCATTTTGTGTGACATTTTTATAAGATTTAGTAATTGAAAATAAGATTTGAGAAACAAATATAATGTTATTGGTAGGTAGTTGTATGATTGGTGCGGAAAGAAAGAATAAAAAAAATATAATAAGGAAAAAATAAAATGTATTAATAAAACGTATTGAAAAAAAATACTTCTTATGGTATGCGACAAAACAATTTCTTTTTGACACATAATATAAATTTACTTTGCATTTGGTACAACAAGTGCTAGCCTGCCCTTTTTTACAGTACTTGCACCTCTGATATTCGGGGTGTTCTGGCCAACAGTCAACACAATCATACCTGACCGTATTAACAGGTCTTTCAGCTGCTGTTCTTCACGCACAGTTTTTGCCATCAGCCGGTTTTTTTTATCACACCTGCATAAACACCTGAACTACTTGTGATGGTCTTCCTTTTTTGTAATATGAAGATTTATAATGCCGACGACGAAGAAGCCAGCCGTTGTTGATACATATATCTATGATTTGCGATACCACCGATGAGTTTTCATGCTAGTTCGATGTAGAGCAATGAGAATATCGGCACTATCTACGCCACCCATATGTCTGTTATATTGTTTAACTATTTGTGGGCAGGGTATATCGACATGTGTCTTAGAGTCTTTGCTGAATCTTTTTACTTTATCGATTGGAAAAGAATCAACATACGAACTGATCAAGATAACAGGCTCATTATCGTACCATTTGACAACAGCTACTTTGTTCTTGTTGCAATGTGCTCCACGCCCTTTTTTTAGGTGTTTTATTTTGGTATTTCTGTTGTGTATTGTTATTTTCTTTTTGACCATTGAAAAGACAATTTGAACCTTTGTGTTTTTCGTATTTTAACTTTTTTGCCAATACCAGTTGGAGCTCTACATTTTTTATGGATACGTGTTGATATAGATCGTGGCGTAGACGGTGACGGTCACAGTGACAGTTGAATAGATTGCAAGGAGAGTAGAGATGATACACTAGGTATAGTATTATAATCGCATTGGGAATTAAATGGAAAAACTGTTTCTAGTATAGGAGTGAGTGGAGTTTGAACTTCAGAATCTGGTGCATTGGGTTTAGAGCTTGGATTTCCCAAGTGTTCTAAGTCTGGATGAAGCAACGATAGAGAATCTTCAGACGAGTCTTTGCAGGAATCATCAGATGGAACTAGGCTATTTAATAAATTGAGTCGTTCTAGCGATAAATCAATAGATGGAGGTAGAGAAGATTGGCGGTTGTTTACTTCACTTTCATCACTGGAGCCATTGCTGACTTCTGAATCAGCACTAATCTCTGGTACAAGTGCTAATATTCGCCTACATCTCGTTGTCCAGGCTACAACAAAATGTATACAGGCATGCATAAATTACCTTAAGGGTTAATAAGTACTAAAAAGTAAAAAAATGTTGCGTACTTTTCTATAACTTAAAAATTTACTCACTTTTTCTACTCGTGATTATGTACAAACGAACTATGTGTTTACCACGCAATATGGTAGGTAGGTACCTACCCACTTCAAATCTAACTCAACACATGCCTATAAATAACAAAAAATTATCAAAATATTTTTTAGAGTTTTCCTAAGTAAAATAAAATTAAAAATAATAGACTACTTAAAAGTCAATCAAATTATTATCAAATTATATAATATTATGTAGTAACAATTATTATTATTTTTGAAGTCGGTGTCAGCCAAGGTAGGTTTGTAAATACATACATAGTTATAGGTGGGATGAGCTTGTGTCGCACGCGCAACTTGACGAGGCGGGAGGCGAGAAAGGGGCCGCGGGACACGCTGGGCTTGCGCCGCGCCAGTCAAGAGAAAGAAGCGATACGAGTCACTTGATCCTTCCGCCAAACACTTGTGCGTCCACCAAGTCCTCCGTATCTCGAAACAAATTCTCACTGGCTTCCATCCAGTATTAGGTGAACCCCGTCACACGGGCGCTGTCTTTTTCGATGTAGCGAAAGCCTTGGACAAAGTCTGGAACAACAGTTTTATTTATAAACTGTACAACTATCAGTTGCCAGACCGCCTCGTACTCATCATACGAGTCTATTTGCCGAACCGCAGCTTTCGCTATAGAGTCGAAGGCACCCTCTCTTCCCGCAAGGGTCCGTGTTCTCTCCTGTCTTTTACCTTTTGTAAAACAACATCCCTAAAACGTAAGGTACCCAACTAGCCCTCTTTGCGAACGATACCGCTATTCACAACACCGACAGGCAAGTAGGTTGAAACTTTATGAGACTCCAATCCGCAATCACCGCCCTAGGCGAATAGTTTCGGAAATGGAGACTTAAAGTAAATTCCGGCAAAAGCTCTACCGTTCTCTTCACCGATGGCCGCCCTCCCCGACCATCCTCCCACTCACTCTTCAGCCGTGCCATTCCTTGGAAAAACAAGGCCAAAAAGATCGGTGTGACCCTGGATTGGCGTCTAAGCTTTAATCTCACCAAAATAGTTGGAGACCGAGCCGCTTTTCTCCTCGGTCGTGTAATCCCGTGATAGGAAAGTACAGTAAGATGACGCTTAGAAATAAGCTGACTCTTTACACAACTAGTTTGAATGAAGCTTTAGTTTTTGAACGTTTCGAGCCCTAACTCTACTCGACTAAGTCGGTTTTTGAACGGCCCCTGAAGCTTATTGGAAAAAGTCTGGAGTACTAGTTCTCGGGGGTAAAATGTATGGAAGCATATCTCACCTTCGGCTCTGGATAACATTTCGAATTATGAAAGCTAACGCATTTCTCGTGATATCGCCTAATCGAAGCAAATAACTCTAGAGGTGAAGTGTCAGTTTCTACTATAACAAATCAAAATAATCGGCACCTTCCTTTTTTCCTGGCTTGCATGGGTTTTTCGCATGCTTAGCCAATTAACTAGTAAAAACGAGGAAACGTTCTTTTATTTTAAATACAAATGACAAACATTTAGGGCAGGAAATGATCAGGAGAGGATAAATGGAGTGCAGTAGGTTGTTTTGGAGTTTTATGTATAGATAATTTGCTGTACATGTTTATAAAAAAGACTTGTCACTGGCAACGAGCTGTGCAAGTCCATTATATTAATAAATAAAAATAATACATCAAAATATAAACAAAAATTGTACAAATACATACTTTTTATTTATAAAATTTAATCCTAATATTTGAACGAAAAGTTTGTCCATTGTCACGTCACGTGACACTTGTTGTTTCCTAATTTTCTACAGAAAAGCCATATGTTATGATATATTATTGAGTTTTAGGTCAGAGTAACTAAAAGGGGGCGCAAGGGGAAAACGGTGTGAAATCGCATTAATAAACTACCTACCAATTTGACAATAATTGTAATAGTTATTCGTACCTTCAGAAACGGAATGGATGAAAAATCTGACATCGAAAATATTTGTTCAGTTTTTGTAATTAAACTACGCAGGATATATTAAGAATTGGATATAAAAGAAAAAACTGTGAGTAATAAATTTTTTACCTAACAGTAATTAACCTAACCTAAAACATGAAAGGCAGTTTTAATAACCTATTCCTTACTTTTGTTACAGTTTGTGATAATAACCGTATTGGGTATGTGATGTCCATCGAGTATATTAGAAATACTGCTTCTAAGCTACCATTTCACAAAGATTCATTAACAACATTCATAAGCAACCTGCGTTCCACAAATGGTTAGTAGTTTTATTCACTCCTTTGTTTATTTCTATTAACTCATGATCAGTAATCTGACATTGCTTCAAACATTGGTACACATAAATAATGACTGGGTAGGTATTTATAAGTTCAAAAAAATAATCAAACCTGCCTTACTACCTATGTTGCCACATATGTGTAGCAATTGTTGGAAGCTAGCTATGTCAACCATCAGCATAAGAATAGATAGTTGTAAAGTTGAGCATGTTATCTCTTATAGCTATGATATCAGCTTTGAGGCTACTCTAGTTAATGTATAAAGGTACAATTACAGTTCAAAATTAAAAAAATAGTGCAATCTTAATTATTAACCAATAGTTTGAGTACATTGGTACATTTATTGTAAATTGTAATATCACATTTTGTTTTGTTTAGTGTCAATGTACTTTAAAACTATTTTCACCTAGATTTATATAATTTAATCAATAAATAAATTATTTTTAGGAATAAAAGTGAATTTTATCATTTCTAATACTGGATGAGAACAGTAGTAGTAGTGTGTATCCTCAAATCATCTATGTAGTATGTTTTAAACATTTATCTTTAAAAAGGCTGTCTTTGCCAGATATCATAGTTCTGCTACTAAGACTGCTCGTTAACTACACTGAAAATCCTTGAATGTTACCAAATCGGAACAGTACAGTCACATCTTAAACTAACATATGTGTGGCCATAACACACAGATGTTTAATTTTATTGCATATTTATAAGGGCAAAAGCCTTGTTGAATTAGGCTTAATATATTTTTAGCAGATTATAATATTTAAGTAATTGTTTAAAATATTAAAGTTGAAAATCAACAACTAGTGTGTGCTGCCATTAATGATTTATGCTACTTATAAACATGGTCTTGAAATCTTGGGCACATTCACTTAGGCACATGCAAGCTAAAATGGTAATGGGTAGGCTCATCCCCCGACCAACCTCGGCATGGTCGCAAATCTATAGTTAGGCGGCCTCGGCACATACTAAGAGCCCCAGATGACAATCTTGTTGTCTGGATAGCAAGATTAGTGGCTACGACCTCCCTTAATAGGGTGTCCCCTCTTACACGACACCGACGTCCCTGGCACCCGCAGGGATACATGCGGTATTAAAGAGTGCCCGGGCACTTCTTGCCCCCACTCAGTCGCAACCGCACCCGCGTAACGGGGAACTCCCCTCCTGGCGCATTCGGGTTCGAGGCTCACGCCAGTCGAAGGGTTGCCCCGAGAGCTACAACCCAAGCCGAGGCTACCACGCTTGGAGCCCTTGAGCGTTAGGTGCTATATGGGCTGAGGCTCCTTCAGAGTCTTGCCCCAAAAAGCCCGTTGAAGCAGTAATGGCAGACTGGTAGTATGCAGTATTGTGTAGTCATGGAAAAAGCCTATGTTCAATATTGAACTATGATGCCATGTTAAAAAGTAACTCTAATTGCAGATCAAATTAGCAATCAGTGGAAATTGTTTAGTAGATTTTGCTTGATGCATTTTATGATGCCATTTTAGATCATAACTTTCAGCATAGTCTTTTTTACTTTTAGACTTTGTCATTTCACACAAATAAAGTTTACTTTCTTATTATGCTTGTTTTATCTTATAACTTTCATTCATTGCAGGTTTTTGTTGCCGGTGTATGAAGTTGTGTTTCACAAGGTACCATTCAAAGAATCAAGACCACTAGATATATTGGTGTGAATAATTAACAAAATTATGTAAATAAAAGTAGAAAAATCAAAACTTTTTTGTTATTTAAAAAAACAAACAACATATCTTGTTAATCTTTTATTTATCACATTTCAAGTATGGCTAACAGTTATTTTAGTTGTCTTATAAAGCAGTACATTTGCACTTAGGTGATGTTAGAAAATTACTAATATTTTTACACTTAGGGTGTGTTCCAGAACACAATGCAAAAGTTGAAACAGTAGTTTTGGTACACCTGACTCATAAATTATTCAGCTGTTTAATCAAATTCTTTACTTTGTCATAGATACGGTTGACACTCCTGTCAGTGTAAACATTGTGTGTCAAACACACATTCAAAATGGTTGGAAAACTCAACTTTACATAGCGATAATCACACAGCAGAGTGAATTATAAATACAGACTTATTAAGGTTTTTCAATTCATTTACAAATTTGAAAGTACAGGCTTAAAACACATTACCTATAGGTAAAACCATAACCAAATAAACTTTACTTTTTAACTGTTGATCAATCACTGATAGATAAGTTAAGCTCAAATGCATCTATGATAGTGTAAAGACTACAACTTCACTATTAAAATATACACATTGCGTTCTTCTGCCATCTGGGTAACATTCAGTACCTACTGTCTACCGATTAAAAATATTTACTTCCAGGATACCTAATAATTTTGATACACTATCTCCATCTTCAATTTCATCTATAAGTTCGTTTAATGTTAACTGACTCTGATGATTGGTTTAACATAACGGTCAGCCAGAGGCTGCACAACTTATAACTTATCTATCCTGTCACTAGGTATAGTTTCAGTATGGAAGTTTAAAGATACATAAGGGCACCGCATTCAACCAATTAATTGCTTTGCACATACGGCAGACAAAAATATTATTGCCATATAATCCACAAAGGTTTCTTGAAACACAGTTATTTCTAACGTTACACATTTCTGCTTCCTTCATCCTACTGTTCTCACCATGCATTGGTTAGTCTGATGAGACCACTGCCTGCAAATACAAAATATTAAAGCTACAATGTTGTGACCCTTACATCACACTCAGAGCATACAGTGGATAAAAAAAAATACCTTTTGGAAAGTATAACCCAATTTTACATATTCAGTAAATCAATAAATCAGTCTTAATTCAGTAAAACAGTACCGCTTATAATTTCGAAAATTCTACATATTGTATAGTCTATAATACAGACGAGAAAAGAAACATTCTGCATAATTCTTAGAGGCGTAACCTTTTAGGTGGGTACTTTAAATCATTGACATCTTATTAATGTCATCATAAGTTAATTAATCGGAACTAATATTTCGTTGTCTGGAGTAGTCGAGGGTAAAAATGTATTGAAAAAACCGTTTCTCCAGAGTCGAGAGAAGTCAAAACTCTCGAGTTGGTCGAGTCTGTTCCCAATAAGCCACCAGTGAGTGTTGTTTGAATAACTTACTACTGATGACGTTATGACACTAACCTATTCGGAATTAACCCTGATGACAAAAGCCGTGTGGGAAAGAATCCCAGTCATGCAGTTTGATGTCACAAACGTCAAATTGGCGTTTCCTTGAGTAAAATGAGCAACTCTGGTTATCATTTAGATTTTCTTGGGCTAATGAACCGACACTGACGAAGTTTTTTTATCACAGCCTATGCGTTGGTAGGAGTGACGTCACATCAATCTTACCAGTTTTTGTAGCTAAATTTTAACGCGTCAATTAAACTTAAAATACAACTTCTAGATGTTTGTTTTGGTAGAAATATATAATTTGTTGGCTCTAAAATACATATATACCAAAGCACATAAATTAACTGTATTTGAAAATTACCCTATTACATACTAAAAAAACCAAAGTTTTCTCTTTTCTATTTAAAATACGGCCAGTACAATTGGTGTTATTAAACACTTTTTCAGTATTGCTGACAGGTAGTACCTATGTGGGTCGCAGGCAATTGTATGATATGATTCGCTGCTTTACATTACAATATGCCTAGGCAGATTGTATGCTTTTTTTTTTTTAAATTGTACATTCAATCTTCGCCGTTTAGCAGAAGATCAGTGATACACCGACTGCAGCGCCACCTACCGGGTCCAATTGTGTTTTCAAACCATCCAGGAACCTATTGAAATATTCAGACAAAATTTTTCCTGAATCGTTTGAGCCGCGTAGGAGGAGTTAGTTATGACAAACACGTAAAGAAGAATTATACTTAGAAAAATAACCGACTCACACTTGACGTTTTCAAGCAGCCTACGTCATTTCCTGGGACGCATACTATCTCCATGCTAAATTTCATCTTAATCGTACAGTTACAGATTATATAATACTATACTAGTAGTACAGTGTTTTAAGCATGAAGAGGTAACAGACAGACAGAGTTATTTTCGCATTTATAATATAAGTATGGATGGAGGAGTTCCAAATAAAAAAATTATTATAACTCTTGTTGAAACAGAATTTCCTCGCTGATCGGCGCAAATAACTTTTTCGGGTAGGAGTGGAAAAAACTTAACTGATGACTGAAGTTTGGCCACTGAATTCACAATTCACAAATTCCCTATTCCTTGCTACATGATCAAACAAAGTGTAAGCACTGTTGGTACCTACCAGACATGGCTGCGTCTAGCTCTTAGCTCCGGAAGCTCGTGCGATGAGGAAGACATGAAGCAGTTATGAAGTTGGAGGTTAATGGTAGAGGCGAGTAAACAGGTGCGTATCAGAGGGCTGAGAGAGACTGATACGATCTGAAGGCTGTGCGTACGCCGTATGACGCAACGAGCTTGCAGGTCCGAGCAGCAGGCTGGTGGAACGGAGCAGTCGAGCGGCGACCGCGCTGCGCTCCACACTTTGCGCCAAGTGCCATCACCTGTAACTGGACTTGTTTCTATCGACTTCGGAATCTCGCCGAACTGGTTCCCGCGTTAGTGCGCCGGTGAACCCTTTCGCTTGTACATGTGACGGTATTTACATATGCGCGTTCGATCTCGCGTTGAACTTTCGATCTGTGCTTGCGCCGCTGCTTGAGCGCCTGCCTCGCCGCCCCGCACCGCAACCCCCCCGCTGCCTGACCTGCAATGATCGACGTACGAGTATGTCTGCAATTTTCTTAAGTTTAATCGTCTTCAAATCTTAATAAATGGAGTATAGGAAGATATTCTACGGCAGGGTGAATATGGCCCAATCACTAACTTACTATGGTTTCCTGTGTTAGGCGTCCTGATAAACTTGCACAGCGACGCATTTTACTTTTTAAAGGAAAAATGATCATCTTGATATCTGTTGGAGGGATTAATAACTCAAGTTTCAAGTTGTAATTAAATATTAATGTATATAATAATAATAATGTAAGAAGAAAAGAATACAGATACCTTCGTGCATACATATGAATAACTAAATTTTGCCATCCGCTCCGCCCACCCTAAATTTGGTTATCGGCGGGGGTATTCTAACGTCAACCCATTAATTATACTTATGAAGTATAATTAAATATATATATATATATAGCCGTTATATTTATAACTATAGCCGTAGCCATCAAAAAAATTGTAACAATATTGGTTACCCCTAAGTGGAAAACGAACCCGTGACCATTGACATAGCAGCCGCACGGTCCACCATTGCGCCACTAGGTCAAGGCTAGATTTAAGTCTAAAAATAATCTAAACACGAACTATATAAAACTATAGATATACTAGACGTGAATAAACTTCTTTTGCAAGATTTATTCGAGAGACTATTATTTTGATTAAATAAATAAATTATTTATAACAGCTTATACTCACATTACATTAAACACTAATCAGAGCGCGTGATTGATGCCTTCCTTGCCAATTCATTTATTATGTAGCCAAAACAAGAGTATTAACATATTTTGTATGCGAACAAATATAAATAAGCACATGAACACTAGCAACGCCCCGCTGTCTTCAAAAATATGTCGGGCCGGAAAAAACGGCCAAGTGTGAGTCGGACACGCGCACGAATGGTTACGTACCATTATCTATACAAACGGCAAAAAAATCACGTTTGTTGTATGGGAGCCCCCTTGTAAATATTTGATTAATTTCAATTTTGTTTTTATTTTTAAAATTATATATAACTAAATATTCTGTGAATATTTCAACTCTACCTGTTGCCGTTATCAATATCCAGCAAAAAAATCACGTTTGTTGTATGGGAGCCCCTTTGAATATTTATTTTGTTCTGTTTTTCAACAGAAATACATCATCTGTGAAAATTTTAACTGTCTAACTATCATGGTTCATGAGATACAGCCTGGTGACAGACGGACGGACAGCGAAGTCTTAGTAATAGGGTCCCGTTTTTTATCCTTTGACTACGGAACCTAAAAATCACTGAAGGGCCGGATAATCCGGTTCGGATAATTAACTTACGAGTGATAACGCTCTGACACTCGTCTACCCGGAATTAATCCTGGTAACAAAAGCAGTTTGGAAAAATTGGCCTAATAAAACCGATTTGGCTTAATCTACCTTTCACATAGACTTGATACTGAGAGCCTATAAATGCGAAAGTGTCGTCGCATCGGAGCATCCAATTGACCTAATTTTGGCACATTCTTAGTTAGTGGGACATTCCTTAACATCTCGTTGGAGCATATAGGGGTGACCTAATTTTCTGTACGAGGATAAGTACAGAAAAACTACTAGAAATGGACATAAAATTCTTTTCATCTGATATAGAAATTTCAAGGGAATAGATATTTCCTTAAGAATTCTCCGATACCGCTGGTCACTATTCCTGCTCGTCTTAACAGAGCAATTGGCAAAAAGATAGCTGGAGGGATGGAGAAGGTCAAAAATACCGACTTTGTATACCGTGGGCAGTGTTTTTTCAAGTTGTCGGAGCAACAACGGGGGTCCTTATTTTTGGATACCTCGAGGGACGTAGACCGACATTGGATACTTTTTGGTTTTTCGATTACGTTTGTGTTGATCAAGAAAATGGCCTTCAACGCGCCATCGAAAAATTCACATAGCACATAGAATTAAAGAACCTTCAGGGTGGCGCAGCTTTTCTGCATAACTGCCCATTAAGTCTATAACCTCAAGGATTTTGCCTATATAAATAGCATTTTCTACCAAGTTTGCTCACTCTAGTCAAGTCTGCCCCGTTTTAGTCGAAATGCTGTCTATTTCCATTCGATTAATTAAGATCGGTAATGGGCATTGGTATGTGTTCCCGCGCCAGACAAACATTTTACGTGATTAACAGTTGCGTCTGCGTGAACGCTATACTATAACATCACTTTTTGTGAACGAAACCATAGCGCGATCTAATTCGACGCCAACGCCATCTAGTTAGCAAATAGGAAACATTTTATATGGTTACAGTGGGACATACCCCTGTAACTTAATTTGTCCCGTTATTTTTGCTCTTGGAAGCTAGGAATCCCGCTTTAGTTAAAAACAATGTATATGAAAAATGTTAAATGAAGCGCTACAATAATGTTGAAGAGTACTAATTTGTAGATTTCTGGTCGCCGTACGACTTTCCTATTAAACTTGGCTTAAAGAATTAGCCTCTAGGATCAAGACATTCTATGTGTAACTTATATAGATATGTCTCTGCCCTTACTTCTACCAGGAATCGAACCTAGGACCTATGACACGGCAGACAGACGCATTACCACTGCGATCTACCATTGCATCCGTTAATCATCTAAAAGATTGTGCATCACAGACGGACTGACCTACGTTAAAAAATTCTTTAAAATATCTATCTATGATGCGTAAAGTACACAGTTTCCGACGCGGCGAGCAACGGCCTCTGGCTGTCAGACACAATGGCAACCCGAGCGCTTACTTAATTTATCTTAATTGACCCTACTAGATAACCGTCTGTTAATTTAGATTAGCCAGGTCCTAGGAGCAGCGCTCTGTTTTAGCAATAACTACTACTTACTTAGAAATGTATTATGATAAAGTAAAGGAACTGCTGAAAAGTGTTTGAATAATAAAAATGGCTCGCGCATCGAGGGTTTCGTACAAAATAATTATGTGTAGATAGTTCTTCCATCATAAGATCAAGTCTTACTAGTTTAGGCCTTATTTATCAGTTTTCGAATTTATTCCTATATTTGTGATGTAAGACCTTGATTCGTGTCAAATTTCATGATTCTGGGACAACGGTAAGTATACCCATAGGTTCTCATTTATTTGTGAATTTCAAAATATGCTATAATGTTCCGCCTTGTATTATACGTGGGATTTAGAGGTTTAGCAACATTAAATTTAGAGTATATTAAATGACCATTGGCTGCAGTACCAGTGATTTAATTTTTTGACGTGACAACGTCTTATAAATTGGTTTGCCGGGTGACACTTCAAGAAACTGCGTTACGCTCCGCTCACGTTATGCGCTCCCAATGAGAGCGAGTGAGAGGCACGCGGCATGGTTAGCCCGCCTAAGAGCGAGAGAGACAGACATAAAAAGTGAAAGGCACAAGTTGTCACGTAAAACTTTCGCCCGTATACCGACTTTACAGGCAACCAGTTTTTTTTGTGTTTAACTGAAACCCGTATTGTAATAATAATACATTAGAACTTATCTCCTAAAATAGTCAAAGCGCTGCCGCTGTCTAAAGACCAGACAATAGGATATTATGTACCTACATTAATTGTGAGATAAGGTTTAGCGTCATTAGGAGGAGACTGAAAAGTAGAAGTTGTTTTATAGGAACGCATAAACAATATTACAGTATTCAACCATAAATTCCATTTATCGGTTGAAGTTTTGCTTACGTTATTTTCCTACGTACTAGTTTTTTTGAAACGATTGACAGTTACTACATCTCCTGTAAGTAACGCCTTGTTTTTCACAGCGGGAGCATATTACTATTTGTACATCATTCTAAACTGTGGTCGTTCGATCTACAGCGTAGAAATGTGAAATGCCTAATATTCTGTAGACAGGAAGGGAAAGACTGAAAAACATTCTTAGAGCAAGGAAATTTAGGGATAAATGGTGTTTCAGAGGTCGAAGGTTGAACAGCCTTTGACGGACCAAGTTTATTAATTGCTGGAACCCAGAAACATGGACTTATTTCATCATATTGTATATTGCAACTTACGTACCATTTGCATGAACATAATAGTTGATTGACTGAAGATAAATCGGAAGGTAGACGATAAATCTAGAGCTATAAATGGGGCTAAGACTACGACGCAAAATCTAAATTTTTGTAATTTTGACATTGGTGAAGAGATAAAAAAATGACCCGTTCATTTGGTCTTTGCTTGCGATTGCCTATGGTCTTTCTAAGCTTAAATTGTAATCGTAATCAAAAATCTCGAAATCTAAAATTAATTTATTTTTAAATGTTGACCAATCTTGTAAAGAATCTTTACATGCCCTATTCCAATCTAAAGGTAGTGCAGTTAAAATATCGAAAATTTGCTTATGTAACCGTTTATGTTGACCATATTATGATGACCTAGAAATAGCAAATTTTTCAACTTTTTCTATAAAAATTATAACAAGTTTCACCTTTAAAACTAAATCTATGATATCTGTCGATTCAGCAGTAGAAAGCAGTTCTTTAGTTTAGCAACTAGTATGAGGCAATTGAGAAATAGTAGGGTCTTACTTACTGTGATGAAAATTGATTAAAAATATTCTTATACCTTACGTACTATTCTGAAAAATTCTAATTGTGTAGTCGTTAAATCAGTAAAAACATTTACTTTTTCTAGCCTAGTATTTTCTACTTTTTATTTATAAGTGTCATTAATAGGTACAGTCATCAGTAGCTACAAATAAGAAAGAGACATTCATTAATCTCCTATATGTCTTGTGCAAAAGCCAAAGGACTAAACTCTAAACAGGGAAATTGTAAAGAATTAGTAAGTAAGTTCTTTAAACCAGAAATTGTGGATGTAGACTCAAAATTAACTGATCGTAACTTTAATTCATAAACCAGTTCAGTTTTATATAAATAGTTCATATCCAAAGAAAAATTTAAATCGTCCAAAATTGAAGCAAAAATAAATTGTAACTGTACTATAATGTACTGGACTATAATGTAATAATTACGTTTACTACCTAGTATTTGAAGATAACAATATGTTGAAATATTGGCCAAGTGCGAATCAGACTCGCGCACGAAGGGTTCCGTACCATTATCTATAAAAACGGCAAAAAAATCACGTTTGTTGTATGGGATCCCCCTTAAATATTTAGTTTATTCTATTTTTTGGTATTTGTTGTTATAGCGGCAACAGAAATACATCTTTTGTGAAAATTTCAACTGTCTAACTATCACGGTTCATGAGATACAGCCTGGTGACAGACGGACGGACGGACGAACAGCTGACTCTTAGTAATAGGGTTCCGCTAATTACCCCAAAAAATGTAAAATTTCCACTTCAATACACTTTGTCTATAACATCTTATGTTTATGCATTCTTATGTCTTTTATAAGTAATGCAGAAACAAAACGTACCTCAAAAAACGCGTACGTCAACACATTAAAAAAATATCAGTGAATTTACTGATTATAAATGAATGAAATTAAAGCCACAAAAATGAATGAAATAAATACACTATATATTTATATTAGAATAAATACGTATTGTGTAATATTTATATAATAAATGCCACAAATACAGGTGTATTATATGATAAAAATTTATATAATAAATAAATAATGAAAAATAGATTGTTGGCGTTTGGAGTTTTGAATCGAGTTCCCCGAAAAATACACAAAAAACATCCAAATCTAGTAAAGGATACGTCCGTGGATACTATCCACGATTAATGCCATAAGAGTTAACCAACTATAATGAAAGTGTCCCTAATACATGTACCTAATACTTACCGAATAGAAGCAGACCCATACAATAATAGGTAGGTACAGTGGCGTGGCTAGGTAACAAAAGGCCGTGGTGCAAATTATTTTTTAGGTTTCATCCAGTAAATATAATTATACTTATTAATACTTTAAAAGTGTAAAGCAACTTTATCATCAACTCTTTGTCGTGCATTGCAGGGTAGAGCAACGCAAAGCCACTTACTGCATACAGATCAGTTGTGAAGAGTTAGGTTAGTATACGGCAGTAAAATTAATTAGAAGATTTATTTAAAAATAAAGTTCGAATCTAGTAACTGACAACAAAATAACAATTATATGTTTTCATTACCTTTTCCTAGCTTAAGTTCGAGCTTAAAAGTATAAATTCATAACTATCTTTTTCTAGCTTTTATTTTCGCAAAAGTATCATGACGGGTTAAATCTAGGCCTTATACGGATTTGCTATTAGCGATTAATGTCGGCTTCAAACCTGACCTACTCTTTTTCTTAAATATTAACTAGAGTTAAAATTATTTTGTTACATATTGAAATATGTAGCTGAATGCATTCATACAGGTAAAAAGTGGATATAATGAGCCATTATGGTGTCTAGAACACGATTAAGAATATTTGTTTATTTTTCTTTTCTGTTTTGAAATAAGCGATATAGAAAAATTTCATTTTTAAATAGCTTTCTCTGCTTCACTACGCTCATCTTTACTGAAACTCTTAAGAAGTATTTCTAATAATGCTTTAATGATATAAAAAAAGTTTAATTGCAGATATGGTACTGAGCCTACTGGACCAGATAGTCGGTTTTTTTTTTTTTTTTTGATAATTTCTGCAAAAACATTAAATAAAATAATTTTCCAATATAAACCCCAACATAAGGTAAATAAGAGTTATCATTGAAATTGAAGTGATTAAAAAAAAAAAAAAAAGTTTTCAGAAAAACCTTAAAAATATAAGTATTAAATGATTTTTTATTATTATAAAATGAGTGCTTAATCAGGCATGCATTTTTGAATTTATCTAACCTCTTTTTTAATGAATCGGTTAAGTCTAGATTGCTATTGAATGAATAAGTATTCATTTTAATATTAATTAATACCTAATATTCTATAAAAAAATACAAGTTGTTCTTTAAATTCTTATGTATTTTTTATTTTATTTTGGGAAGAATATTTATATAACTTAAACGCTTCTCTTTGTAAAATGGCAAGAAGGAAGAAGTAAACAAATATAAAATCAAGGGCTGACTTTTGGCTTTTGAAGGGTTGCCATGTAAAACCCGATAAGTGATGAAAAATGAGATTTAAAGATAAAAGTCCATGTTAATCATTTTTCATCGGTTTATTCAGTTAATGGTAAAAACAGATAAACAGAAGGTATAACTGAAATATTCCGAGTTCATAACCCAATAACTGTTAAATTAATATTCCAAGTTCATAATTTTTATTTTATAATATAAGTATGTATAAGGCGTAATTTTATTGCAATATTAAGTGGAAGAACAACATAACATGTATTTAGTGAAAAGATATTTCTACAAGTTACTAGTGTTTAACGGGTTTTACTCCATTACGATTCCAGAAACCAGAATACATCAAAATCTTTTAAAATTCTTTAGAGTATTTATCTAAATTAAATCTTGAAAAAATGCTATTTAAAGTGTAGTTATCGGGTACTCGCGTGGGCCAATAACAAAATTTCATTTAAACGTTATGTGGATAGAACTTGTACTGAGAATCATCAAGAGATATTTGTTAAAGGTGATACATTTTTACGCACCTACTTCGGCACACCCAAATGATGAAGTTGAGGTTATGTATGAGGATATTGACAAAGCCATACATACCTCTCCAACACGCTTCACTGTCGTTATGGAGGACTATAACGCAAAACTGGGAACTGGAAATTGCGATGAGCTGAAACTGGGAAAATTTGAAGTCGGGCAACGAAACCGTAGGGGCCAGCGATTGGTTAACTTTATAGAGAGATATTTTTAAAAAGTCACTTCATCAATATGGACCTGGATGAGCCCAAATGGTTTGACCAAAAACTAGATTGACTTTATCCTGACTTCTGATAGGCGAATATTCAGCGGTGTCTCTGATCAATAGAGTGAAAACTGGCAGCGATCACCGCAAAGTCGTTTGAAACTATTACGCTCTGTCCAACTACTGTCTTCATACAGAACCCCAAACATTTTCAGCTTGAACTTTAAAATCGCTTTCAGTGCCTAGCAGATTCCAAAAATATGGATGAATTAAATGACAGGCTAGTGAAAACTGCCTAAGCGGCTAAAGGTAAGTTCTTCAAAGCTCGCCACAAACATAAAACTCGAAAATTTTCAGATCAGACTCTCAATCTTATGAAGGTGCGGCGTGAAATGAAATCGCAGTCTTCACCTGATAGATTTTTTTTTTTATACCACTAAGGTGGCAAACAAGCCTACGGTCCGCCTGATGGTAAGCGGTCACCGTAGCCTATGGACGCTTGCAACACCAGGGGCATCACTTGCGCGTTGCCGACCCTTCAGAAATCTAATAACTTCTTTTTTGAAGAACCCCATACTGTAGTCCTTAGAGAAAACCTTGGCAGGGAGCTCATTCCACAACCCAAGGGTTCGCGGGAGGAAGTTTCTCTGAAACCGCACTGTTCGCGACCATTTTGGTTCCAAAGTGTGAGAATGAATTCCCTGTCGATGGCGAGCGGTGCGATGGTAGAAAGTAGCCGTGGGCATCATTTCGAACAATTCCTCAGAACACAATCCATTGTACAAGCGGTAGAACACACACAGGGAGGCAAAGTCTCTCCTCAGACTTAAGGGTTCGATTTACGAAGTTCGAAGTACTGCTTCGCTCTGTTGAGTACACCAAGTTTTTTGGACGCCAGCTTTACCTTGCCTAGCAAATGATCTCGGAACTGAACATCGCTGGAGATGTCAACGCCAAGGATCCCAATGCTCTTGGAGATAGAGAGGGGAGTGTTCTGGAATTGTGGGACTACAGTGAATGGGGTTTTCTTAGCGGTGAACGCGCAGACTTGTGTCTTTGAAGGGTTGAATCGGACCAAGTTTTCCCGCCCCCAGTCAGAGACCTTGGACAGACCGATCTCGATTTGAGACACAAGTTCTTCACGCTTTTCCTCCACAACGGAACGTGGGATGCTTGCACGGCCCGTGTAATAAGCGTCTCCAGTACTGTCATCTGCATAGCAATGTATGTTGTTGATGTCCAACATATCATTGATGTGCAGTAGAAACAGCGTAGGAGACAGCACAGAGCCTTGCGGGACACCAGCATTAATGTCCATGCTATCAGAGCAACTACCGTCAACTACGGCTCGTATGCTTCTGCCGGACAAAAAGCTAGCCACCCATTTGCACAAATCCTCGGGCACTCCGTAAGAAGGCAACTTCGATAGAAGACCCCGGTGCCAGACCCGATCGAACGCCTTCGCTATGTCTAGGCTACATGCCAATGCCTCCCCCTGACTCTCAATGGCTAGTGCCCATCGGTGTGTGAGATACACTAGAAGGTCACCAGTTGAGCGACCGTGTCGAAAGCCATATTGACGGTCACTGATCAGGTCGTGTTTTTCTAGGTATCTCAAAAGCTGTGTGTTGATCACACGCTCCATCACCTTGGAGAGGAGAGAGGTTATAGCGATAGGCCTGTAATTCGATGGATCTGATCTATCGCCCTTTTTGGGCACCGGGTGCACATTTGCAGTCTTCCATGAAGACGGAAATTGCCTAGTGTGGTAGGAAAGCGTGAAGAGGCGCGTGAGTACAGGACATAACTCAGGAGCACACTGCTTAAGCACCACTGCTGGTATGCCGTCTGGCCCACTCGACTTATGAACGTCTAGGGAAAGCAACGCCCGCCGGACCTCGCGCTGTGTTATAGTGATTTCCGGCATGGTCTTACCGCACCACGGTAAAGTAGGTGGTACAGCGCCTTCGTCGTTCACATTCGAGTTAGAGGCAAAGAGACTGCCCAATAGATCGGCTTTCTCTTTTGCACTGTGGGCCAAGTCACCATCGGTCTTTCGCAGTGGTGGTAATGACGACTGGCAGAAGTTCCCCTCGGCAGCTTTAGCGAGCGACCAGAAAGCACGACTCCCAGAAGGATAGCTCGCAAGTCGCCCACCTATTTTGCCGATGAATTGGAATTTTGCTCTGGCAGTTGCTTTCTTACTGAACCTCGAGGCAGCATTTAATTTGCGTTTTAACTCAGAAATATTCGGATCCTTATTATTACGAGCCGTGGTCCAAGCCTCATACGCAGTTTGCTTAAGAATTTTAGCTTCTCTGCAAGGCCTATTAAACCACGGTCGTTTTTTGACGCCGGCAGCTACTCGCAGGTTAGGAATGAAACATTCCATACCAGCGAGGATTGTCTCAGTGACTGCGGCTGCGCAGACGTCAGGATCTTCTGAGCTATAGCAGATCTGCCTCCACGGGTACGATGCATAAAATTCTCGCAATCCATCCCAGTCTGCCGACTTATAATGCCACACACGACGCCAATTAGTTGGCCCAGAAGGATCGGGTTGTGTGCATGACAATCGAGTCCGGATGAGACAGTGGTCCGAGGAGCCAAGAGGCGCATCTACTGAGACGGAGTATCCATCCGGACGTGTAGTCAGCAGAAGGTCCAGTAAGGAGCTTGTATGGTCCTCTATATCTGGTATTCTCGTTGGAGAAAGTACCAGCTGAGAGAATCCATAGGTCAGAGCAAATTCATGAGCAGATATCCCTGCATAGTTATTGGTTCGAGAACTGAGCCACTCACGATGGTGGGCGTTAAAGTCTCCCAAAATAACTACTTCTGCTGTAGGATATTGCTCTAGAACTTTGTCAGTCGTCAAACTCAGGTGCGTGAAGAGTCGAGTTACGTCCGTGTCACCGCTATGAGACCTGTATAGGCACGCATAGATACGAGTGTGGCCCCCATGATCTACGCGCACCCACAATATCGACAGGTCCCTGTCTTCAAGGCTATGAAGTCGGCGACAGCAGATATCCTCCCGGACGAACATACATACACCGGCACGACTCAAAAAATTGTGCTCGAGTTTGTAGCCGGGATAACGAAGGTATGATGTGTCGGCCGGGCAGGATATCTGCGTCTCCGTTAGAAAAAGAATGGTTGGCTGCGCAGTCTCGAGATGGTGATGGACTGCGTTAAGATTTGCGTGAATACCCCTTATGTTGCAAAAATCTACATTATATGTGGATGGAGTAACCGCTGTCAAAACTCTTTTCTTTTTTCTGTTCCTGGCCATTTTGTTTGAAGTAACTTAGACTACGGATGAGGATTCACTGCACAGACAGCTTAGAAGACAAAAAGTTGCGGTACTAAGACTGCCGAAGCTCAACACAGATGATGCGGTTGCTGGCACGGCGGGCGGAAGGGCCCCTGATCCCCCTCTGTTGTAGTAGCCGGGTCCACTCCGGTCTCCTTCTCCGGCACGACTACTACTTCAGAGACTTTACACAGGTTGGCGGATCAGCCTCCCAGGGCGGAGATTAAGTGATCCCTGGGTTCGGGAACCCGTTCAACCTGCGGGCGGCCAGCGGTCAGCCGTTTCATCAGGTCTCCCTGACCGCCGAACCAGCACGCCGCGTCTACGCCGAGCAATGACAGCAACAAGCACCGTCGGTCCTCCGCTGTCCGCGCAGCGAATCCTCAAAGAGAGAGCTCTGGCAACCTTACACACGCGGCTCAATAGACAAATCTCGAAAGCCATACGAAGCGATATACGTCACTTTAAATAGAAATAGAGGCTCGAAAATGTTCTCCCGAGATCTGTCTATTGGGCAACGTCAGTTGACAAAGCTGAAGACCGAAACTGGCAAAATCGTTTTATCCAAACCTTAAATATTAAGAGCGGTTGAGAACTTCTATAAACAGTTTTACACCTCAACTCGTGATCCTGTTACCATCACGGCCAAAGAATCCATTTATTTATTACTAATTAACTCGACACTATACCGAAGAAATCCCAGACGTCAGCTTGTATGGGATTAGAATGGCCTTGAAGCAGCTAAAGAATAATATTGCGGGCGTGCAATGACGGAATTACACCAGAGCTCCTGAAAGCGGATAGAACAAAATCTAAACTTAGTATACTCAACAGAACGAAGCAGTACTTCCCGTCTTTACAAGTCGCAAGTTCGGCCCCATATGGAGTGCTGCTGCCATCTTGGTTGTTAATAAAAAGAATGAGACTCTTAAACAGATAAAAGAGATGCAGGCTAAGGCATTTATTGATGACCTGTATTGATGATGCGAGAAGCATTGCATGAAAGTTTGCTGGGTTATAACGATACAAAGGACTATGAATTTTAAGGAATGATATTAGCAAAGTGTCAGACAGCAGTTTTTTTTACTATGAATCCATGACTATTAGCAATACTTCTGTAAGTGAAGTTGAAAAACAAGATAAAAACAAATGCAATCGCATAGGATGTTGTTAAATTACTATAAGAATTAACTTGTTGTCGACTGATGGGTACCATATATGTCTAACTATTGTATGCTATGGATTCACAGAATTCGGTATGTGTCAAAACTTCGACAATATAAAAAAATCGGCCAAGCGCATGTAGGACTCACGCGCGAAGGGTTCCGTAACTTTATCTATAAACAACGGCAAAAAAATCACGTTCGTTGTATGGAAGCCTCCCTTAAATATTTGTTTTATTCTAATTTAATTATTTATTTTTAAAGTGACTATATAACTAATTCTGTGAGTATATTAAGCGTTTACCTGTTGCCGTTACCAATATCGAGCAAAGGCCAGCATAAAAATCACGTTTGTTGCATGGGATCCCCTTAAATATTTATTTTATTAAATTTTTAAGTATTTGTTATTATAGCGGCAACAGAAATACATCTTCTGTGAAAATTTCAACTGTCGAACTATCACGATTCATGAGATACAGCCTGGGGCCTGATTCTCGTGCGGATAGACAAAATCTCGAATTCGAGATATGTTTATTTGATTTAATCATGGCTTGTTAATCGCGGTAACTGTTTTAGTTGATAGATCGACTAGTTTGAACTCGATATATTGAAATTTCTTTATGGCCATATGTCGCACGCTAGCGTTCGACATGCATCGAGTGGTCGGTAGCAGTAGAGATTGGATGTCGCACGGAAAGTGGTATGAAAAAGAGTCAGAATTAGTAATATAAGTTGACGGTTAAAAAGTTTTGATTTGAGTGGGAGTGAAGGGGAGTATCGAATCCCCCCTTTAAAAAAAAACAGTAACAAAAAAATGTTAGGTATAAACATTGCTAGTATCGATGGACTCTATCGATCATCAAAATGGAAAGTTATAGGGAAAAACCCCTTTTCAAAAAAATGGGGCGCAAGAGGGGTTTTTTTGACGACCCCTCTTATTTCAGGGGAGTTATCAAAGTCATTAAAATGAGGAATTATATGGACCCCTCTTCGAAAAAAAAGAGAGGTCGCAAGAGGGGTTTTTGTGACCCCTCTTATTTTAGGGGAGTCATTAATTCATTAAAATGGGAAATCATATGGACTCCTTTTTTAGAAAAAAGAGGGGTTGCAACAGGGGTTTCTGTGACCCAAAAGGCATAAGAATAGGGAATCATATGAATCCCTTTTAGAAAAGAGGGGTGTTTCCCAATAACTTCCCATTTTGATATATATTACTAATCCCCCCCTCCCCACAAAATAAAATACTATTTAGCCTCACTCCCTAATACTGACTTCTTTTCATATCACTTTCTATGCGACATACCATCTCTACTGCTACCGACCACTCGATGCATGTCGACCGCTAGCGTACGACAAATGCCTAAAAAGAGGTTTTAAGAATCCAAAAAACCATGTTTTTTTGACATACCTAGCTTAAACTAGTCGATTTATCGACTAAAACAGTTACCGATTAACAAGCCATGAGTTAATTAATTAAACATATCTCGAATTCGAGATTATCTCTATCAGCACGAGAATCAGGCCCCTAGTGCCAGACGGACAGACGGACAGACGGTCGGACAGCGGAGTCTTAGTAATAGGGTTCCGCTAATTACCCTTTGGGTACGGAACCCTAAAAAAGGAGCTGAAGGACTCCAAAAGCAACTGATAAGGCAGTAAGAGTGCCTACTGGCCATGTCTACCCCAGTCATAAGGCTGAGGCCATCACTCGTAGACACTTTGGGAGAGATAACCAGTTTGTAGATTTAATTTAATTTATTCCAAACGTTGACTTTTTAAAGCGCAGATTTTTTTTTTTACTTTTGACGTTAAAAAGGAGATTATTCATATTGGGCCCTAAAAAAAAATGCCGGTCGGCGGGAAAAATGTGTCAATTCTGTCAAAAACATTAATTTGCACTAATATTTTTTACTATGACATCAAATCTTTGAGATATATCCTTCAGCTGTTATCTTGTTTCAGATACTTTTCACTTAGAAATTAATCTCATCAACAATGTTTTTTTTTGTAAAATGTACGGAAAACAAAATATTAATCTTAAAAATATTTGTGCAGATGTGCTGCCATAGTAAAAAATTCTCGTGGTGATGTTCTATACAGAGATGATTAAATTTTATGGGCGGCACTTTTTGGGCCCAATTTAGTATAAAACATAAGGTCTCACGTCCATTCAAGCAACCAGTTTAGACTCAAAGTATAGTAGGTACGATCATTTCAACAAAACACGAATGGGCAGTTTAAAAAATATTACCTACCAATGAATAATATTATCGGCGATCAAATTAGCATAGCGTAATCATATTATAACTAGGTAGATATCCAATCTACTGAGCGAGCGATTTATTATAACAGAAAAATACGTACCTACCTCGTTTCTCGGCCTTCAGCTAAGACGTACAAGTTCTCGTGAAGAGATTATCTAGAGGTCAAAACATAATAATATGTAACTTAAGAGTCAGTGTTACTTGGCAGCGCTGCTTGGCAATAAACTTTAGTAAAGATAAGGACAACTCGATATGTAACTGAGTGTGTGTGAGCAGTGCAACTACTTACATCACACTGAACTCACTTATGTCCTCATGAAATGCAATAAATTAATTAGTAGTTATAATAGTTTAGTTCTGTGAAAATGCTGTTTAAATAACTATTTCGACACTCATCCGCCTCATATGTCCCCCCACTGTTGTGACACGGCCTACCCTCACCGAGGGTGGTTTGGGGCATAGTCCACACGCGGGCCAGTGGGGATTTTCGACTTAAAATACGTCTTTTTTTTCTGACGTATGAAAGTTTCCTCACAATGTTTTCCTTTACCGAAAACTATTTGTGTGAATATCAATGTACTAAACGACTCTTTGGTACACGCCGAGTTTGAACCACTGGCACTCAGTAACTCAGTAGAAACCTTCGACTATTTCGACTGTATTTAACCAGAGTTGTAAAGTAATAGAATTACAGCCTAAACAATCATTTCACTGAAATGCTTATATCGGCTGTGTCGTGATAGAACGTAGAATTTTTAAGGTTTAAAAAAGAGTAAATTAAAGTAGGATTTTTTTATCGAACAAAGTAACATTAAATTTGTTATTACGTTTGTCAGGTTTGTGCTATATGCAGTAGAACATGATCATTAAATCCCAATCAAAATTAAACTACCAAAGGGGTCTCAAGAAATTCTTAAAAAATGAAAGTCAGACAGTGCTTCTATAAAATCTTGGCATTTGAAGCTATTCTGGTGTTCCCTAACAAAACTGGAAACTCCTTCTTTATAGAGTACCCCAAATCAGCGAAAGCTCTAGTTTTTCTATGCTCAGATGTCTGTCTGAAGGATGCAATCAGTTTATTCAGAGGCTAGGACCATAAGGCTTTCTTGCACATTTATAGTTCAGTTGAAACCTTGGTACACTTTTTAATCGCTATATTGATATGTGTGTATTACTTTTTAAACGCTATATTCAAATGAGTATATTACTTTGAAACCGCTATATTTAAATGTGTGTTTGACTTTTTGATTGCTATATTTATGTGTGTGTAACATTTAATTGCTACATTTTTATGTGTGTATTTAACAGCTATATTTATATGTGTTTATAACTTTTTAACCTCTATATTTATATCGTATAACTTTTAAATTTAGGCGGTCTTCTCAACATGAAAACTTATGAAGGAAAATTTAGTATAAAGGAATATGATTGAATAATATTTTAAAATAATCAAAAAGTTTTTTAAAAATATTCAAAAATTAAGTTTCTATTATAAAGTACATTTATTCGACTTTAAACCGAGATTACCGTTGCCTGAACTACAAACAATAAAAAAGATTTTCACCCACCAACATTGGGATTTTAGATATACGATTCTCTTTGGATATTGTTAATAAATGATTTTATCTTGCTAGCTTTAGCGGTTCCGCACAGAAGCTTCTTGAAATTTTTCACAAATATTAGAATGTGTGATTTTTTATTTATTTTTTCCACGCAAGTGTATTGAAAAATTTTGTGTGGCAACAAAGATATATGGCACTCGTGAGCTATGGTCATTACACATTAGGCTCCACTTAGCCCTCGCATTCGTCTCGGACTGAAATCCTGCCTAGTGTGTAATGGCCAACTTAACTCACTAGTATTCGACCTACTACATTCAGTGGTTTTCACACGATTATCGCTCTAACATTTCGTCACAGTTTGAGAAATACGATTTATTCATTTTTGTACAAAAAAAGACCGTAACTGACATAATATAAAAAAACTACTACAATATTTTTTTTTCAAATTATTAATTGTTAACTGAAAAAAAAAACATGCGCTCTTACTTTCTTTTTCTTTCCAAACGTCAGGCACAGTATGTTAAAAATAGTTTATGACAACGTCTGGGTACAATAAACAAGTCTAATAAGAAAAATGTTACAATTTTGTTACCAAAACATGTGCCAAACCAAAACAACTGCTTGTGACTTATAAAGTCCTAGTACAACAATTTTACAATTAACAAAAATCTTCATAGAATTAAGAAATAAATATAATACACATACCTAGAAATAATCGTTCCTCGTTTGAGACACCCTAAATATTAGGTCTTCGAAATAAATGCCATACATATGGCTAAGGCTAAATTAAATAATTATTTTCATAACAAAGATGTAGTTAAAAGATTAACCTCGACACAGGGACCTTATTGAGAACATTCTCGACCTATTCCGAACTAAACCGTTAGTTGAGCCACAAAAATTAGTTCTCATTTAGTCCAAAAATATATTTTTACGTAGACGTAATGATCAATTTGTACAGAAACAAATATTTTTGGATATTTTTTTACCATCTTGAAAAAGGTGCCGAATAATAGCATATTTTAACATGCTTGAACATCATTATTTTTAAATTTTCAACTTAGTACTACTACAACTTGGGGGAGCGACACCCCCAGAACTGATTTTTGTGGATTTACAATATATGGTTCCTCCACTAATAATTTAAATTGAAAGTAATCTAATTAGCTATAATGGTTGGACTACACGGATAGACCAAGGGCGGATCCAGCGGACGACCGAAGAAGAAATAAATTGTAATTTTTTTTTAAATATATAGCTTTCATTACATATAAATTACATATAAAAAATACTGGGGGTTACTTGGGTTTGTATATTAAATTATTCAAAAACTGCACGAGCTGGGTCAAAGTTCAAAAAATACCTTCAGATCTTAAGATCGCCCCCCCTAAACTTTTGTTCTGGATCCCCCCTTGGGATAGACGGTAGTTAAAATGAAATAAAAATATCGAAAAACCTTTTTAAGAAATACGTTAACAAGTTAAAAACCTTAAACGGATACTACCAAATCATAGACATTACTTAACTTTTCACAAATATCATTTAGTTTATTCGAGTAAGCATACCTACGCAATAAAACTCGTTTGCAAGTTTATACAAACCATAAGATGTGATGTTGAGGAAAAAAAGCATTTTTTGCCGTTAATAATACAGAAAATGATAGTCATTCTAAGGATTTATTAGCTATTTTTAGGTAAACTAGCTTGTGCCGGCGGCTTCGCCCGCGGTTTCGGCGAGAAATTTCTATGGCAACTACTTCATTACAATAACACAAACGACTCACACTTGACATTTTTAAGTGGCCCCTGTCCTTCCCCAAGATGCAAGCTAAAGACGAGCTTTTGCACATATTGTTAAAAAATAACTAACAAGTTATAATTACCTTAAATAGGGTTTTCCTTTTTATAACAAGTTAAAAGCTTATTTTATTTATCCATCGAAAAATTCAAAATTCACTTTAAAGATGCATTTTCTTAAATGTAAGGTTACGAGAAAAAAATCGACCAAGTGCGAGTCGGACTCGCGCATGAAGGGTTCCGTACCTTTATCTATAAAAACGGCAAAAAAATCATGTTTGCTGTAAGGGAGCCCCCCTTAAATATTGGTTTTATTTTAATTTTTTTTTTTTTTAATTAATAATTTAATATTTTAAATTTAATATTACTAAATATTCTGTGAATATTTCAAGAGTCTACCTGTTGCCGTTATCAATATCAAGCAAAAATATCACGTTTGTTGTATGGGAGCCCCCCTTAAATATTTGTTTTATTTCAATTTAATTATTTATTTTTAAAGTGAATATATTACTAAATATTCTGTGAATATTTCAAGAGTCTACCTGTTGCCGTTATCAATATAATTAAAATATTATAGCGGCAACAGACATCGGACGGACGGACGGATAGTGGAGTCTTAGTAATAGGGTCCCGTTTTTTACCCTTTGGGTACGGAACCCTAAACAGTGATAGTAAAGTTTTGTAAATGGATTTCTGAGTCGGTTTAATCAAAATTTGTTCAGTAGTCCAGAAACCGGCAGTTGAACGTTTTGTTTGTTCGTCTAACAGCTGATTAAAATAATAACGACACTATCGTTTTACAATGCTGTCTTCTACTGAGAAAAGCCGGCAAGAAACTCAGTAGTTTACTGGCTACGTAGCTTTACTGGATTGCTATCTAGGTTGGAATCTCATTTACTTGCTAGTAGATAGACACATAGCCTCGGATTGGTGACCACTGGAGCGTAGACTGAGCCCGACCTTCCTACATCCACGGTCTACTGCACACACTGGCACCATCTCTTTTCCACAACTGCTTTTAGAATTAAATTTAAGAGGAGATATGTAAAATGTATGGTCAAAAGACGAATTTAGATCTTTATAATTAAAATAGTAAAAACTGGGTTAATTTTAATTAAAATTCGTCAAAAATTTTCAAAATGTTCTGTTTGTTCGTCGTTCATCGTTCGTTTCAACCGGACGAGGGCTTCCCCCATGTTTAAAATGTTTTCCTCTCCAAAATGTTCTGTATAAGGTTAGTTAATTATGTAACTTTTCAAGTTACATAAATTCGGTGTATCCGAACTTATTCTTTTGTATAAACTGTATAAATATAACTTAACATCCTTTACTATATTACTTATAACTTAATAGCGTTTTTAAAAAGCGCTATCTACCATAATCGCAAAACGCATATTCATCCAGAAAATGCCACCGATAATTATTAATAAAAAAGTTTTAATTTTACTAAATATAACTATATAGTACAATTGAAAAGCCATACATATAGTAGTATACAAATGAAAATCTATACTTAATTTTATCGATGAAAAACACATAAAAAAAAAACAATTTTGTTTAATTTTTTTTGTGGTCTTTCTTAAATTCTAAGAGCTACTGCGAAATAAAACGATGTAACTTTGTCCTCATAAATTATAATTATAATAAAACGTAAGCAAAAAAAAACCGGCCCTCAAAAAAGATTTAAAATGTTTTTAGCAATAATCAGGTTTTCCATCATTGGATTTTATATTAATTGTAAGAAATGCCACAAAAAAATGGTTTTTTCGATGTGTTTTTCATCGATAAAATTAATTATATTTTCCCTCATTTACATTTGTGCACTTTATGAAGACTTCCACTGTGTATGTATAAGAATTGCTCGTTTACTGTACTTTTGGATGGCATTTTAAAAAAGAATTATGTATTTAGCGTATTTCAAAAATTATTTAATGGTTTACCTATTTTGATAGAGGATCAAAGTATTAGAACCATAGGAAAATAAAAGAGGATGTAAAGGTTGTACGGGACAAGAAAACCGCAGAATCAGCTGGTAGAAACTTTTAGTGAGTATGTTTAGAGTTTTAAAATAGTGGTAGGTATCAAAAATTTACTATTATTAATATACGACGTATATATACATATATAGCTAGATATACCAATCATATCATATAAATATAATTAAGGTCAAATTGAATATATTCAAGCCTTTAAGCAACTAATTAAAGTTCGTATACTACAACAGTGGTTTCACCGGAATACGAGATAATGTGGCGAAGAAAGCGAGTTTAGCGAGACGAACTCGCTATCTACAAAATCGATCCGATCTAATTGTATAAATTTTTATAATTGGTATAATAGATTCTATACATGTCCGCTACTAGTATCGGTTACACTTCTAAGATTATGTGTTGCATTAGTATTATTTATGAGAAATAATCTATGAATTATACATGTGTGCTACCTACTATTGCCTGTAACACTACTGTGATTATGTCTTGCACAAGTATTATTTACAAGGAATAATCTATGAATTATACATGTCTACTAGTAGTGCCTGTTACGCTACTGTGATAATGTCTTGCATAAGTATTATTTATTAGAAATAATGTATATATTATACGTGTCTGCTACTATTGCCTGTAACACTACTGTGATTATGTCTTGAAGAAGTATTATTTACAAGAAATTATCTATGAATTATACATGTCTGCTAGTAGTGCCTGTTACGCTATTATGTTAATGTCTTGCATAAGTATTATTTATTACTCATAATCTATACGTTATAAACGAGTATGTCTGCTACTAGTGCCTGTAACAATACAGTACTTAAGTGTTGCATGAATATTTTAATGAACTTTCTGTGGCATATTTAAAAAAAAAAAATTATTTCAGTCGATGATAATAGTTTATATTATTTATTTTTTATTATGTCTTTTTTTGCTTGGGGCATTTCACCAGAGATCCCATGCGACTAATTCTGTGATTTTCTTAATCATTAAGGAATAATATATATCTTTTATAAGTACCCATATATATCTTAATAAACATATTAGGATATAGATATATTATAATAAATATGCACCATTCTCCATTCCACATAGCATGGTGCGTGAGATTTTAGTAAATTGCAGTCCCTACTGCAGCGTACAATTAAGATAATGTGTATGTGGTTTTGAAGACTTAAATTCACTAAGACACATGACACTAGACTGAATATCTCTATTAAATATACCTTATATAATAATATTAAACAATAATAATGCTACGCACCATGCTATGTGAAATAAAATGTATTTGTCACATAATATAGTAGGTCCAATTTTCTGAAGATATCTGCGTGATATATTAAGATATCTGTATGATATATTAAGACAGCTATGTGATGTATTAAGGGCCCTCTTACAGCTTACTAGCGCCGCCATTAGATAACCTCAATTTTTCTTCGTAGAAAACGAATTTCTTAAATGTTAAAAATATAAAACTAGTCATAAGCTATTTTTAGAAAGTTTTATATAGTTTCTAAATAATATCTGTGAGTTGTAGTTCTTATTTCTGTTATAAGTGGACGTTTTCTGTACGAAGAGAAATATCATATCTAATGGCGGCTATAGTGAGCTGCAAGAGGGCCTTTAATATATCACATAGATATCTTAATATGGAAGCGCTTGTTAGCTGCTATATACCCCTTAATATCTAAAGACAACTAAATGATTGTAATTGGAATTGTTTTTTTTTACAATACACATTGTGACTATACCTAATAAGAATATAGTTGACTTTACAATTTTTATTGTAGGTAGGTACGTATTTGTGTCAAATATGCAGTATTACTAAGACTCCTATACGTAGACATGTGTTAATGATACATTTCGACCACCTTCATTGTAATTTGAAAATAAAAGTAATATCACAATAATAGGGTACTTTACCATTATCTATGAATAGTAAGTATATTCATTCCTTAAGGCGCCAAAACGTGACTATAAACGCGAAATACTAGTTTTTTTCTAAATATATTCTTAAATTATTCATATACTCTTTCTTTTAGGAACGGTGTTAGGTACCTATTTCACGTCAAATAATATTTAGGTAGGTAGATACAATGCGTTTCAAATGAGTTGGCTATACGCCGAAACGCGTACATAGATACACTAATACCAAGTCACTTACCTACATAAAACGATATTTCATAAAATAGTAAAGATTATTTTCATGGAACAAAAATTATATCAAAAATAGTTTTATATAACACGAAAAAAATAAATATGCTTAAATGTTTCTTTGACTTCATAGATCCATCATGAGTTGTTTAGGAAATATTGTCTCGTCTATGTAAGTGACAAGGTGTTTTGCTCGCCAGTATACTTACATATTTCACACATATTTTTCTAAGAGGTAAGGAGAGACCTGAGGCTTCCACTTGCTACGATCCTGGCTTACTTCTTGTATTTTGATCCACTCGCATCAATGCTTCAATACACATTTGACGGTTTAGGGTAGATTGTACTCTTGAACTGGCTTAATTTGATCGAGATACTTATGTTCGACAATGTATGTTATTTCCACCCCGACCCGACGTTTCTATTGACTTTTGAATCATAAAGTACATGCATCTTTTCATCCTTTCATCTTTTAAACATGCTTAAACTACTTCAGCACACCTTTCTCAGTCTTTGTCTATACACATTTACTTCGCAACGCCGTCTAAAGCGGTTCCTTAAAAATATGATTTTTTAATTTTATCCGCCAAAATTAGTATAGAGGTGCAGTGGACAAACATTCAACATATCGTGATTAATGACCTGCAGACTACTTTAAGTGACTATCTGTTTTACTATTATATCAGTAACCGAATGTTTACAGTGACCTGTAGCCCACTGTACATGTGTATTTATTTACCTGACCTGACCTGTAACCTGTAACCCACTGTACATTATAATCTGTTTTATTCTATTAGTAACTAAGTGTTTACAGTGACCGGCAGCCCAGTAAACATGATGATCTGTTTTATTGTTATATCAGTAACAAAGTAGTTACAGTGACCTGCAGTATACTGAAGATACATGATGATCTGCTTTAACATTATATAAGTAACAAAATATTTACAGTAACCTGCAGCCCACATGAATGAAATGAATGAAACGAATGAAACGAATGAAACGAATGAAACGAATGAAACGAATGAAACGAATGAAACGAATGAAACGAATGAAATGAAATCTTTATTCACAATGTTGGATTTACAAAATCACTTATTATCGAAAAAAAAAAATTTATTAAAAATAAAATACATTTAAAAGAGGAAAAAAAAGAAAAATACACAAGCTCGTCTAGATACAGTAAAATAAATTAATTACATAAAATTATGTAAACAAACTAAAAATTCTACACGGCTAAGAAATATAAGTTTCATCATACTAAACATCTTTCTAAGTTTGACAATAATAAGATCAGTCGGCCCAGGCATTCTTATCATTGATTATTCCTCTATGGTATAATATCCTTTTCTACAAAGTGTTCTTTTTATACAATTTTTTAATCTATTTTCAGATATATCCAGCATTGCCTCAGGAATTTTATTGTAGAAACGTATGCAATTGCCAGGGAATGACTACTTTGGTTAATCTATGTTTGGGTACAGCGAGCTTATCTTTGTGTCTTAAATTTACCTTGGTGCATTCACTCACTTTTGGAATATATGAATATTCCTACGTACATATTTTATATTTTCATATATATATTGACACGCTACAGTGAGTATTTTCCTTCTTTGAATACATCTCTTAAAGATTGTCTCGAACTCGTTTTATAAATTTTGGCAATGTCTTTCTGTTTTAAAGATCAGAGATGTGTCATCTGCGTATAACACTATTTCACCCTCGTTTTCGATAATTTGAGGAAGATCATTAATATAAACTAAGAATAAAAATGGACCCAAGATTGAACCCTGAGGTACTCCAATGTTGACATACGATCCTGAAGACCTACTACCGTTAATATCCACTGTCTGCTTTTTGTTGCGTAGATAGGATTAGATCATTTCCAAACTTTTATCTCTAATACCGTTATGTTTTAATTTTAACAGAAGCGTTGAGTGCTCTACACAATCGAAAGCTTTAGAAAGGTCAAAATATACCTAGAGCAACCCGTGATTCTTCCCACGTGTTACAAATATGTTTAACTAAAGTTATTTTTGCATCCGTAGTCAATCTACCCTTGACAAATCCGTATTGTTTTTTGTTAAGTAGATCATTTATATTAAAATGCATTTACAATTGATTAAGCATTATAACTTAAAAAAATTTACTTAGTATTGGTTATATGGACACGGGCCTATAATTGCTAGGTTCTTCTTTATCACCCGACTTAAAAAGGGGTATAAGCCTACTGAATTTCATTAAATCAGGAAAGGTCCCTTCGTCAATACATTTATTGAAAATAAGAGCTAAGTATGGGGCAATCATTGTTATTATTGAGTCAATAACTTTTGTTGATATTCCCCATATGTCTTCCGATTTTTTTGAGACTTAAAAGCTTTTATGACATTGATGGAGCACAGCATGGAATACAATCAATTACAAATTTTTTAACCTGTAATTGTACTGCATGAGTTTGTGAGAAGTGATTGGTCTACATATAAATTTTGCTAGTGTTCGAACTGAGTTACAAATAAACGTTGCAATCTGTCCGCAATGATCAGATGGTAAGTGATTAAAAACAACTTCTTCTGTATATTCGCAGTCACTGAACAAATTATCCAAGCAAGTCGCAGTTGTAAAGGTAATTCTAGTTGGTTCGAGAAAGATATTCTTTAGATTAAATTATTGTAATAAGCTTAAGAGTTTAATGCTTAGTGGAGACTGAACCAGTAAATCGATATTAATATCTCCACATACAACGATTTTTTATTGCAGTTTGTTTTTCAAATTCATTATAGTCACTCCCTGGCGGCATTTATACACATACTATTAAGAGTTTATCTAGTTCAACACAAGAAAGTTCTGCGACTTGTTCTTTAGATAGTCTACAAATATCAACCCGTTCCTTAACTAAAATTAATGACCCCCCTCTTATAGCAGATTTCCTGTTGAAGCAGCTTACTACTTTAAAATTATCAATATGAAATGCCATTTGATTGATAGAAAGCCAGTGCTCAGTCATACAAAAAATATCAATTTTATGTTTGATTTCTTCATTCATAGATTTTAGACTGCATATATATAATGTCATTATCATATACTGTTTGACTAGCAGTTAATTCAGCATGATAAATTTTAAGTCGGTTAAGAAGACATAGACGTTCTTTTTTATGATAAATATGTTTTGCTAAAAAGTTTTGATTTTTTAAAATACTACGTGTCTTAAGAATACGTTTTTTTAATTTTTAATTTTTTTTGTGAACATTTTTGCTTGACTTTTTGGTAGAATTATTTTTACTATACTGTAATACTACATCAGAATTCATGAGTTCATTACACAGATTCTGAACCTCGTCCCTGTTTGTTTGTTGCTTATCATTTTCCAATTTAGATATTAGTTTGTAAGAATGTTTTAGCTCCAGCTCTAGAACAGAAATACGAGTAAGAGCTTGCTCGTAGGTGTCATTACAATGACTATAGGTATCGACTTTCTGTTGTAACCTATCTCTCTCCTCCATGACGTCCATAAATTTGTCATTCAGTTCTCACCGTTCATTTTTTAGCGATTTGTTTTTATCAATAATATTAAAAATTTCTATTTCGCTTTCTTGCATTAAACGTTCACATGATGCTTAGATGCTTTAAGTTCTAGTAGCACCTCTTTAAGTTTATTTTTTGCTTGCCTTGCAGTGACAATCCGAGACGACATATTCGTATCTATTTATTGTTTTTAATCTTATAGAAGCAGTACAGTAGCTTATGAAAGCTAAAAAAGAAAAAAAAAAGAAAAAAAAAAGACAAAAAAGTGTACATCCCAAATCTGCGAGTCTCGAATACACAACACTCCGGATGCATAGGTCACAGTCTAACCATTTGACCAGCGAGCTAGTTATAACAGAGAACGAAATTGCCGTACTTAATGGCTCTCTAGACCTGATAGGCAATGAGTTGGGGTGTACATGGTGATCTGTTTTATTATTATATCAGTAACAAAGGGTTTACAGTGACCTGCAGCCCACATGTGCATGATTATCTGTTTTATTATTATATCAGTAACAAAGGGTTTACAGTGACATGCAGCCCACATGTACATGGTGATCTGTTTTATTTTTATATCAGTAACAAAGGGTTTACAGTGACCTGCAGCCCACATGTACATGATGATCTGTTTTATTACTATATCGGTAACAAAGGGTTTACAGTGACCTGCAGCCCACTGTACATGAGGATCTATTTTATTATTGTAATATCTGCCCAAATTTCACCGAAAATTAGCAACTCCTAAGTGAATACAGTTTTATTTCTGGCTGGTCCAGCGACTTTGCATAACCAGTTCTTCAAGGTTAAGACGATAAGACGTTTAATATGTGAACGATATGGCACAGAGTAATGTTGTATTTTGCATTTTGTCTTTTAGTAGGTGTAATTAGACTTTTGCCTAATACATGACAGGTCTCGTTGCGTAACATTTGACCATGACGGTAATTGTTTTACTCCAATGGTAATAATTTACAATATATTAGAAAACCAATACCTACTTCTGTCCAGTAAGTATTAAGTGGTACACATTTTCTATGGTAACTATTTGAAAACCTCGGTGCGCAATGTAACACTTATTGGATCAGTGTTTTACCTATGAATATAAGCATTAATAATATGATACTCCCAATGAGTATTCCCGGCTCCGTGGATCAGAGGGTAATGACCTGACTGCTGTATCAAGGGGGAGGGAAGATGTTGGGTGGGTTCGAATCGAGGGCAAGACCAAAATTTATGTAATAAACATTTGTGTTTGTCTTAAGACAAGGAGTACCGCCGAACGAGGAAAGCGTTCAAAAAGGGTGATAAAAAGAAGAAGTTTGGATTAAAGAAACAGAGGGTCCGCAACCACCGGAGGAAGGTGTACGGCGTTTCCAGTCCGCATTGATATGTGAATTTAGTAGGGCCCACCCATCTCGTAGCATTCCCATGCGTGCCTATTACCTCTGCCCAATACAGCAGTAAGACGGCGGCGTAGATAGGATACGTAGTGTATATAGGACTATGTGGAGTGGAGGGATAGAGTAATAAAATATATTTGTAGGTATTTGTATCCATTATCTAGTATTCACTGTATAAAATTGGGACCAGATGGATGCTGTGTAGTGTGATAGATTTTCAAATGTATTTATTATTATTATTCGTTAGAAATTATATTTACAGAAAAAAAGGTATTCAGGACGTAAAATATGTAGAAACTGATAATATAGAGAGCAAAAACTAATTTAAACAACAAATTAACTAGGGTGTTCAAACTCTGTTCTAACAAAGAAACCACACTAAAACCTTGTTAGGCTTAAAATGCTTTTGTATTTGTCTAATCAATCCTTAAACGGAGTCAAGTGCTGCCACTTCTGAGAACCTTTGATTAGCGTGTCGCGTGCTTAATTGAGGAGTGACACCATAGTGAGTGAGTGAAATTTACGTGTCACTGCAATAATTAAAAAGTCATTAAAATATATGAAATGACGGACGCAGAAACGAAACCGTCCCGAAAGAATTCATTTAACATCATTAGTTCATTTCATGATTTCAGCAATAAAATTTTACTTATCAATTTATTTGATATATAGCCTGTTTATATATATAACGTAATCTTCTCATAGTGTGTTACACTAAACGCGTTATATTAGGTATCATGTTTCGTTATTTTCCATAGCCATAAAAAAGGGTATTTAAAATGCCGGTATCCATACATTTGATTAGTTTTCCTTAAGCTCAAAAATTGTAATGACTTCGTTATCCATAAATTTAATATTGAGGAAAAAGCACTTTTGAACATTTTAGTACATTTTTAAATCATCTTATTCAGGTCCCTATTTACACGCATATCAATATATACAACTTTATTAAAAAGAGGCCAGCACGAACCTGACTCGCACTTGTCCCGTTTTGGTTATTTGTTGTTTTACTATGGATTTTAAACTATTGTCGTTTTAAGTTTAAAGCTTATATGCATTACTGTTTTTACGATAGATTAAAATTGACAAAAACGTGTTTCTTGTATGAATACTTTTTTTTGTTTTTTTATTATTATTCATTGGACGCAGCTCTTGATCTCGTTACTTAATATACCCATACCGGAAGATACCAAATAAAATGCAAATTAATTTGGGAGATCTTTTTATTACGTTGCTCTTTTTCCACTGCTTAGGGGGCTAGAAACATATCAATTCTAATCTACATCGATAGCATATACAGCAACAAACCTTTTGGCATTAGTATAACTTACTTTAAAATACTTAACGGCTACACGGAGCCATGCTACCTATGCTTTCTTTTCAGCATACATAAATACTTTCTGGTAAAAGACAGGAATCAATGTGGATCTGTTTCAAACAATCGACTCTCAAAAAGCATGGAAAAAAGGAACGTTATCGGTACAATTTGTCTATCCGCTTTCGCTACGCATAGCGGAGAAGTATTCAGTCTGCGAATACGTTTGTCACCTTTCTACATCCGCATTTCCTAAACAAGAGGCCTTAATCTCCTCCGTACTTACATACCTACTAATATAAGAAAAAAAACATCTATACTAAAATATCATTATTAGTCGACCACAGGATATTTATTCTTCATTAAGATCATATCAGATTTTGTGGTTCGCGAAAGTTATTGACCGTGCACCAGCACCTGTAAAACATGTTACTTGTGTTTAGGCAGATGTGGCACGTGTTCATTCTTCCGAATCGGTTCACGGCCTTCAGCGAGATGATGTCGAGCGATAGCGGTCGCTACCGTCGCGGCAGCACATTCGTACTCAGCAACTGACAATGCAATCAGACACTGCCTATAGCAGGGGCTCCATTTTCACCTTAACTAGTTATATTAAAGTTCGAAATTCAATAACAAGTTATTAACATCAAACTCAATTAAAGGGAAGTGTAATAGAGTCTTGTAATTGGAAGTGTAAATGTAGATTCGTCTTCAATGCGGATCCGTGTCATAATTACTAATTGGAAATTAAAGTTGAGCGTTTCGGTTTCTTATCTTACATTTTACCGCTCTTATGGCGACCTTCAGCGGCCATCTTTGCGGGTATTCATATTACAGGTAGTTACACTAGTTACTTACTTACGCACTTATTTGATCATTCATCCACACTAGAATGCAGATTTTTATTAAAGCTGGCATCATTAAAATAAAATGAAAACTAATTTAAATACGTAACACTATCGTGTCGCTGATTGATTGAATAACAGACTGGGAATCAACAAACAGCCTAAATCAGCGGTGATAGACACCTAAAATTTTGAATTATGGAAACTGTGGAATATCTTAAAAATTAATAATAATAGTCTGCCAAAATATTGTACGTTAATACGTATTTCGGACTTTTTTGTTTAAAAATAATAATAATCATGAAACCGTGGGTTGATATTCTTTTATGTCGCATCAGTGCAAAGAAGTTACTTGATTTTGGTACAGAGAATAATATAACATACTTTTCTCTATGTACAAGAAATATTTATGGCGATAATGGATTTTGCGCACGCACAGCTTCGAGCAAAATCTTGTCAATAAATAAATTTTCATCTCACTGGCTCAGAAAGGCTCACTTTATCGTTTTCTGTGTGGAAAAGACTTCTTTATCCGCTTGCGCGCAAATGGTTTTTTTTTTAACTCTACAAAAACAAACATAATGAAACCGTCCGAAATGCGGTTCGTCCTTAATACTTTATACTTCAGTGATCCGTTGTTAACACTTTAATTTAAGAAAAAAGAAAAAGAAAAGAAACATCTCTTTGGAATTACGTAGTACATCATTTTGGTTGTTTTTACTATAATCATATTACTTTTACTACATAAACTTAAAGTTAATAATAAAAAAACACGAGTCCTCGTCTACGATTTGTTGTCGAAGTATATACAGACATAGAAAAAGCGCTCAACCTATTTCAGAGACTTATAATGTTGTCATCAATACTTAAGTAAACTATATTCATAAGTAATTAAACACTAATAATTGTTTTTCTTGTATCTTGTGTATATTTTCCTCGCTGTAGTGAGATGAAAAATTGTGTGTTTCTCACGGCTGGTTTTTTTTGGGTTTCGTGCCTTACCTCTCGCTTCGCTCGTGGGTTCAATTTTAAGATCCTTCGCTTGCTCGGTATTCAATATAGGCACTCACGCCAAAAAGCAACTTTCCAGCCTTGCATAACAAATAACTATTGCTTCAATACCAAAATCAAATTAGATATGTAGGTAGTAGATATACTGGTACTGTGCATGTAGAACTGGACTAGCAAACCTACTATTGACGACCAAGCAGATGCAGTGGTTTAGTGCCTGCTTTCTCGAAGGCTCCGTTTTCAATTTACGATATAACAAATGTCTCTTACTATTTGTTAATTGTTAAAAGTTATTGTAAGTTGTGTGCTACGTGAAAAATGACTGGTGACCGGTACAAATCAAATGTAAATGTTACAAGGGTAACAATAATAGTTTTTTTTTTTATCTCTAAGTTGGCAAACAAGCCTATGGTCCGCCTGATGGTAAGCGGTCACCGTAGCCTATGGACGCTTGCAACACCAGGGGCATCACTCGCGCGTTGCCGACCCTTCAAAAATCTAATAACTGCTTTTTTAAAGAACCCTATACTGTAGTCCTTGGAGAAAACCTTGGCAGGGAGCTCATTCCACAACCCAAGCGTTCGCGGGAGGAAGTTTCTCTGAAACCGCACTGTACGCGACCATTTCTGTTCTAAAGTCTGAGAATGAATTCCGTGGCAATGGCGAGCGGTGCGATGGAAGAAAGTAGCCGTGGGCATCATATCGAACAATTCCTCAGAACAAAAGCCATTGTACAAGCGGTAGAACTCACACAGGGAGGCAAAGTCTCTCCTCAGACTTAAGGGCTCGATACCGCAAGTGAGTTTGGGATAGTCGACAATTCTCACAGCCCGTCGTTGAACCGAGTCAAAAGGGCCAAGCTGGTATCCGGGTGCACCTGCCCAGAGATGGCAGCAGTACTCCACATGGGGCCGGACTGCGACTTGCAAAGCAGCAACCTTTGCCCTGACGTGAAGTACTGCTTCGCTCTGTTGAGTACACCAAGTTTTTTGGACGCCAGCTTTACCTTGTCTAGCAAATGATCTCGGAACTGAACATCGCTGTAGATGTCAACACCAAGGATCCCAATGCTCTTGGAGATGGAGAGGGAAGTGTTCTGGAATTGTGGGACCACAGTGAATGGGATTTTCTTAGCGGTGAACGCGCAGACTTGTGTCTTTGAAGGGTTGAATCGGACCAAGTTTTCCCGTCCCCAGTCAGAGACCTTGGACAGACCGATCTCGATTTGAAACACAAGTTCTTTACGTTTTTCCTTCACAACGGAACGAGGTATGCTTGCATGGCCCGTATAATAAGCGTCTCCACTACTGTCATCTGCATAGCAATGTATGTTGTTGATGTCCAACATATCATTGTTATGCAGTAGAAACAGCGTAGGAGACAGACTTGCGGGATATCAGCATTAATGTCCATGCTATCAGAGCAACTACCGTCAACTACGGTTCGTATGCGTCTGCCGGACAAAAAGCTAGCTACCCATTTGCACAAACCCTCGGGCACTCCGTAAGATGGCAACTTCGATAGAAGACACCGGTGCCAGACCCGATCGAACGCCTTCGCTATGTCTAGGCTACATGCCAATGCCTCCCCCTGACTCTCAATGGCTAGTGCCCATCGGTGTGTGAGATCACTAGAAGATCACCAGTCGAGCGACCGTGGCGAAAGCCATATTGACGGTCGCTGATCAGGTCGTGTTTTTCTAGGTATCTCAAAAGCTGTGTGTTTATCACACGCTCCATTACCTTGGAGAGGAGAGAGGTAATAGCGATAGGCCTTTAATTCGATGGATCTGATCTATCGCCCTTTTTGGGCACCGGGTGCACATTCGCAGTCTTCCATGAAGACGGAAATTGCCTAGTATGGTAGAATCCGAATATTTTCGAATATTCATTCACGGATAAGTACCATCGTATTCAAACTACACTAGTAGCCTTTTCCCGCGACTCTGCCAGTCAATATACAAAATTATATATGCAGACAAAGCTAAAGACAGTGGTGCTATAAATTTACTTGTCACTTTACGAAAGTCATCATCAATAATGGTTTTAAAATGTCATTCAACACTGCAATGCCCCTTTTAATACACTATCATTGGTATAATGTCAATTGACAAAAACAAAAGTAAAAACAGAAAACAAGAGCTATGCCAATTAGAACACAGAAATCACGAGATCTTGAGAACCCGAGAGGACGTAATATGGCGAGCTATTCCGACGGTCGTTGATCTAATTAAGCAGCCCGTGCGTGCTGATGAGCTAATTACGTACCTCCTCACAGCGGCAGCACTTCTGCGAGTAGAAACTGTGACTCACTACCGCCACCAGGACGGCCGTGGGAGGCAGACCGCATGGCTCCGACCGACACACATCAACCTACTGATGTCTCCATCATTCCACTTTGTCTGGGAAAAATTAGGTTGTTGACTGCGAGCTTGAAATACTTACCTTTTGTATTATCAATGACGAATATTCTATCAAATTTTGGTGGATATCACGGCATTTAAAACTGGCACTCAATACGAATCAAATCCTTAATATACTGATACCGAATCTTGTTAGATTCGAATTTCCAGTCCTAAGATAAGATAGGTTTTTTTTTTTTTTTTGGACCACTAAGGTGGCAAACAAGCTAACGGTCCGCCTGATGGTAAGCGGTGCGAACTCCTTTCTTGAAGAACCCTATACTGTAGACTTACTCCATCACCTTCTACTTAGAATGTCATTGACAAATAGCATCACAATATAAAATAATCAGCAATTTCCTAGTGTTACAAGCGTTTATTCCTTAGTACCATAAAAAAAAGTGTGAGTCGGATTCTCACACTGAAGGTTCTGTACTACCAAAGAATCCACGAACCCAACTCGCACCTAACTTGGTATATTATTTTTAGTTTTACTATAGAGCTCAAAGAGTAATTGTTTCAAGTTTAAAGCGTGGGTGTATTACCGTTTTTACAATAAAGCAAAAACAAAAAAACAAAAAAAACATGTTCTTTATATTGAGGCCTAAAATTTTTACTCTTTGTCAACAAGGAACCCTTATAGTTTGGCCATGTCGGTTCGTCTGTCCGTGGCTTTGCTCTGAGACTCTAAGACTAAAAACTTTTGTTTAAAAGATGATTTTTTTTTCATCTGTGCCATGTTGTGGGTGTCGTTGGATAGGTCGCCAAAAATATAGCAGGTGTATTAAAACCATTTTTCGATTCAGGGAAAGTATCTCGCGCCCTGGTTGATAAATTGTTGTTTTTGGATATGTGGAAAGATTCACTACACTAATGTGGTTTTGCAAGGTAACGAGTATAAGTAGTCCGCCTAGTAAAATGTACTTGGAGTAGTAAAAATTTTGTACAATTTCCATTGAAAATTACCTAGATGAATTTGTTACTAGTGTAAAGCAGATAGGGTTGCACATAATAGGGTTTGAACAAAATCGGTTTTCAAAAATCGGCACTGGGTACTTAATTCTCATTCAATTGAACCATCATTTAACCCTAACTTAATACGTGTACGACACTTGTAGTGCAGACTTCGCACGTCAAGTAGGCAGAAATGTTCCATGATTATGCGAAAAGTCAAGGAAGCTAATGAATCAAGTGTAAATATTAAAGCATCGACTTATGGTTTGTCAATAAAAAAACCAAGTAAAAAATATCAAGTGACTTTCGCTGGCAGCAATGACTCTCGTGTAACGGGTTAATATAAGAGATAATGAACAAAAAATGTGAAGTGTGAGTATGGTTTGACGCGAGTGAGCGTTCACAGAGTACGTATTATAAGTAAATAATTTAGTTATATGATTGTTTGTGAGGTGTCAATGTCACGTACATTTTAGGGCAAATTGAAAAAACGCAGTTGAACTTTTAAATTACTTCAAATTGATGTAAATTGTTTCGAATGACTAACCTACTTAGCAGCTCATACGACTTTAGTGTAATATAGAATTGGAGGTTTAAACTTGAAGGCGAGTTTGTTCAAAAATTACTGTAGTGGACTACAATAGCAAATTGGTATATGTTACGACTTTACGTGAAGACGTCTTACCAGCAATATTATGAATTTAAAATTTTGAGTAGGTACTAATATAAATGTTAAGTACTTCTTAGCGTGTATGACTTTTGAGATAAAATTAAAATACTTATATAATTATGTAATTGTAAATTTATATGAGAAAAATAATGGTATAAATTAGAAAAACTCACACAATCAATTGGAAAATTGATTTTGGATTAGTATTTATAGGTACATACTTCAATAATTATTTTCCGTGTTGGTACGACCACGAAAAAATTTGTATTATCTAGGATCCTGCTATGCTAACACAAATTTCCTTTCTTGTCTTTACAGCGATAAATTATCTTTTTCTAAGGTAATTTTACTATCTCACCAACGGTTCACCTTATTACGGAACCCTAAGCAAGCAAGACCAGCTTTACCGCGTAACGGGCTCCGGTAGCCGTGTACTGTAACAATCCCATTTAATTACTTCACAAATCTCATTGAATTATTGATTTTATCGCATTTATTTACAGAATAAAAAAATGTATTCAACTCGTTGAGAAATGTTTAAAAATATTCAAGTCATTAAGTGTACAAATTATCCGCGTTTCTTTCGAAGTATTTTGTAGGCCCGCAGCTGAACTGATGGATAAGAATTAATCAAATTGTAACTGTGATTTATCTGGCAGATAAGATGTTTTGGACTTGGTAATATAAATAAACAGGCTTTTTGTAAAGTAGTTTTGTGACTTTTGTAATTGACATTTTGTTAGTATTAATAAAGTAAGCGGGCATATACATATTATATTAGGTCCTTACGTATGAAATTGATGTTTTAAAGAACTGGCCACTTTAATCTCAAAAAGCCGGCGTTTGGTTCAGAATTCTTAATTGAAATTTATTTCAGTTTTAAGCTTGTCTATTTGAGTTTCGAATGTAATAATTCATTTGTTTTCGCGTCATTCAATTTTGCTTTGACATTGTTCTGTGCTCAATATGGAAAACATAAAACATCGCATTATTTTCGAAAACGAATTCGAAGTATTAATGATGTGTAGGGAGAAGCCACTGTAAAAGAAAACACAGTACGTTTTTGGTTCCAACGCTTTCGTTCTGAAAATTTTGACCTCTAAGACAAACTTCGTGGACGGCCGGAAACCCTAACTGTCAATAAGGAATTTAAAGTGATCATGGAATCGGATCCATCTCAAACCACGTCAGACTTAGCTGCAGGCTTCGGTGTGAGAAATAAAACCATTTTGAATCATTTAAAACAAATTGGAAAAGTGAAAAGGCTTGAAAAATGGGTACCGCATGCACTAAGTGAAACAACCATCAAACACGCGTCGACTGTTGCGTCACGTTACTCAACCGTCACAATAACGTGGCGATTCTGAATCGTATCATTACTTGTGATGAAAAATGGATCCTAAACGATAGTGGGAAACGCTCATCACAGTGGTTAAATCCAGGAGAACCGGCTAAATCGTGTCCCAAGCGAAAGTTGACTGAAAAAAAATTTTGTGGTTAGTGTCTGGTGGACCAGCGTTGGTGTCATCCACTACAGCTTCCTAAGATCTGGTAAGACGATTACGGCAGATCTGTATTGCCGACAATTGGAAACCATGATGGAAAAACTATCCGTTAAACAGCCGAGATTGGTCAACCGCTCTAGCCCACTGCTGCTTCAGGACAACGCTAAACCAAACACTTCACAACAGACGGTGGCGAGACAAGAGAAGCTTGGATTGGAATGTCTCCGTCACCCACCATACTCTTTTATCCTTTTTTACTCAATTTTTTTATGAGTTCGTACAATTTATGGTTTACGTAAAAGTAAACCACTCAACATTTTTAATTAATATACGTAATTGGCAGTTTAATTTTATATTTCTTCTTCTCCATGTTCTGTATTATTGATGCTGCAAATAAAAAACGGACATAAATAAATGAAATCACTTAATTACTCATTAAAGAGAGAAATTAGAGAATATCACCGTGGCAAATTCTACAGGCTGGTGTGCAAGGGAGGCTGGATTCGCATCCAGACCGACATCCACACCTATCCAGCTCCTTAACAGCTTGCCATATCCAGTCAAGTTGTGTCCAATTAGGCTCCAGAAAATTATCGGATCTTCTCTTTCATACCCACTGCTCTGGAGATGGTTTGCTTAGCACATCACATTCTAGTGCACGACCCCAAATATCTCCAGCCTGATATTTTGCCCTTTTTATATGCTCAAATAGAGCAGAAGCAGTGGGAGGGATTAACGATAAATTTACACCTTCCATGCAGACCATAGCCAAGTTGTTAAGTATTTTAGGCCTGGCGGTGGTGTAAAAAATGCTTACAATTTCTGAAAGGATGAAGTTTAAGGAAAGCTAGGTTTCATCGTGACAATTAAGATTACGGTTACCTGATCAGAACCTAAAACAAGGGGGAGCGGAGGTTTCGTTTTTTTTGATGGGGCTTGAAGTATTGTCAAAAAGCGTGTTGTATAAAAGGGCTTCGTTGCCACGTTCCAAAGTTCGCAAAAAATTTTTTTTTAAGTTTTACTAAATATAGTTTATGAAATGTTTTTAAACATTGCCGACCCCACTTTCCGACTGATACATTAATAAAAAGCTTTTTGGAAAAATAAAATTGAGTTCAAATGTAACGGTTTTTGTTGCATATTCCGCGATCATCCCCTCTACTTCAGGTTCTGATTAGGAAACTCTAAGCGGGTCCTAAACGTCTCCCTGATTGTAGTTGTTTTACATTTATGTCAGAAACCGTTGAAACTAAAAGAAAGTTGTCAATGTAAGATATTGTTTTAAAATGCGCAACACGACGAAACTTCATTTATTTCGATGTCATCTATAGTCTCTGAGATAAACCACCTTAAACAATTCAAATTCAATATAATTTATTCAGTTTAGGCTACAATAATTGAGCACTTATGAATGTCACTACGCCATCGGTTCGTAAGTCTACAGGGCGACCTTGTACTGAGAAGAACCGGCAAGAAACTCAGCAAGGGCATTTCTTTTTTCCCTTTCTCTTACAACGTCCAATTCAAATATTGGAAAATGCCCTCCCTATCATAAAAGGACACTTTCCATTACAAACATAAAAAAAACATGAAATATAAAGCACAAGCACAAGATAAAAAAGTATCTAATATAAACAAAAGACAGTTTATGTATTCATCACTAAGAAATAATCAATGTCTTACAGTATTAATAAACAAAACAAAAAAGTAAGACTAAATACTAAGAATAGTGGCCGTTTTTAGTAAATATGCTGATATATGATACTGAGCTAGGTCGCCGAAGATATTCTTTCTTAATAACTCATTACCCACTACTGCAAAACAGGCGGATAGTTCAAAAATAACCAATTGACTTGATTTTTGGCACGTGTTGCAAAAGACATGCATAGATTATATGTTTGTTTGATTGACAAACTATAGCGTGTTATTTTTCTGTACAGCGACATCTAGTGACTACTCTTATCACACTTATCATTTCTTTCCTTCGATTTACTAGTCTTTACCAATTTTAAGTAAATTAAAAATAAAATTAGCCAACAAAAATAAAGCATAGTCTTAAATCATGTATAACTAATACTTTTATATTTCTAACAGTAAAAGAATCTTACAAATCGATTCGGTGTATCCGAAAATTTCATTCCAAATGCTCCCTATAAAAAAGGAAAGCGCATAGATCACAACGGTACCTACTTTGATTGATTAAATAAAAAAAGGTTAGTTTTGCTTTTTCCATATAAAACATCAACTTCATAAGTACCTAATATATATATATAAAAAATCCGCTGTCTTATTATTTTACGAGTTATCAGCATCCGAAGTTTAAATTGTGTGTTCCCTCCCCTTCTCTAACGTTTTAAAAATAATAACACTTCTAATTTATTTAAATAAGTACATTTGTCGTAAATTAAATTGTTCACAAGATTTTCAGATGTTAGCAATAATTTTCATACTAATTATCACATAATAACCATTACTGAAAAAATGGAATTTTATTTTTTGGCAGAAACAAGTGTAATGATAACGATAAAAACAAAATAAATGTAGATGTGCAACAAAAATGTTAAGTCTACTAAATTAAAAATAATTTTAGTTTTATCTTAAGTTTCAGCATTTTCTAATTACTTATTACAAAAAAAAAACGTACGAATTTTTAGATTTCTGCGAATTTATTTTAAAGCGTAGGTCATAGAGAGGGATCATTCTAATGTTTTGTACTGTAAATGACAAACTAATGCTAATAAATTTATTATTCGTTTAATAAAAAAATTAGGCTTTACAATACTTACTTTATTAGATATTATTTAGCTGAATATTCTCGCTAGGTCTTTCAAAATTAAATCTATCTCTTAATAAATTCATAGTCAAGCTATCTAGTGTTATTATGATTATGTATGACAAGAAGGTACTGCCATCTCGCCCAACTTATGACGAGTAGGTACTGCTATCTCGCGCAACATATGACGTGTAAGTACCTAATGCCGTCTCGCGCAGAATATCACGTGTGATACTGCTACCTCTCGCAACATATGACGAGTAGGTACTGCCATCTCGCCCAACTTATGACGAGTAGGTACTGCTATCTCGCGCAACATATGACGTGTAAGTACCTAATGCCGTCTCGCGCAGAATATCACGTGTGATTCTGCTACCTCTCGCAACATATGACGAGTAGGTACTGCCATCTCGCGCAACATATGACGTGTATGTGCTGCCATGTCGCGCAACATATGACGTGTAGGTACTGCTATCTCGCGCAACATACGACATGTAGATACTACCTATCATCTCGCGCAACATGTAACGAGTATGTACTCCCATCCCACGCAACATATGACGAGTAGATACTGCCACCATGCGCAGCTTATGATGAGTAAATACTGCCATTTCGTACAACTATAATAAATGTACGTATCGACGACGAATAAATTGCGGTACGAATTTTCTAAAAGATTTTCTAGAACATTTCTTCGATATCCTCCATTTTAAAAGCGCGTATTCACTTTGTTAAGCCGCATAGTCAACTACAGAAGATCGGCAGCGTCCAATAACTATTACAGTGTACGCACAATGCACGGCCGAGTTACAAACAAGCCCAAATGTAGTATCTTATGTATAACCTGTGCCCATACGCGACGGGGTTGCATCGTTTCATTACAGAATTTCTGTAGCCAGCTTCGGTTTCATCACTAGACCCTGGATATCATCTCAAACCAGAGTGCTTATCAAGACAAATTAAACTAGCACAAATTAAATGGGATTACGTCATTTTATTACAGAGTTCCTTTACCCACCTTCTGGCTTCATCATCACACCCTAAATAACATCTTACTTGTCAAGACAATAAAATTTAAACAATCACAAAATCGATGTGGTTGTCGTTTAGTTACAGAGTGCCAATGGTCACCTTCCAACTCCATCATCAGATCAGCTCTAATTGCATCGTCAACGAAGTGATATAAGTATACCAAATTACAGCACAATTGGGGAAGTGTGTCAAATATTCTTGCAAGCAAGATTTAAGCTATACTAACAAACAAGTAGTGTCAAACTGAAAGTTTCTGTTTTGGTTTCGCAGCTTCAGTATTAGTTTGGAAACTAATGTTCGTGAGCTTCAGAGGTCGCGTCAAGTTCATAAAGGCTCCACTTGTTTGAAATACTTTTCTTCTTACAACTTCAAGTGACTTATGAAGTCCTAGTAAGTACATGTTATGTACATGTATCTTAAAAATACACAAATATTTGTAGAATTAAGAAATGCATTTGTGGCGACTTACATGCATGCAGTTAAGATGAAAGAGGTTTGACTTTGCATGCATGAAATGTCACAGGGAAAAAATTTATATATATGTCATTCTTGATTTGTAATATTTTCTTGTTGTAAAAATACAATTCATTATAAAATACAAATAAACTATAACTTGTAAATTAAATGTAAAAAAAAAATGTATATAGTGCATATAAGTTTTACTTTATTGAATGAAGAAGCCCGGACCGGTGCACCGCTTCACATTATAAATATACATGGAAATAATATTTCTAAACAAAGTGTGCATAACGTGAACTTAACAGTAGATTTTTGAGGGGGCATCCTATTTTAAGAATGCAGTGTTTAGTATCTTTGCGCTTTGTCTACACTCATTCCTAGTAAATAAAGATGCATTTCCGGTGGATCAATTTACGCAAAGCACAGTGGCCATTTTGGACTAAGTCTAAGTCGCTCTAAGTTAGTTGAAAAAAAGAAAATTAAATGAGATACTTAGTTATTTATCCAAAACAATCAACTCAGTTGCTTGGTCATTAAAAGATTGCCATCTCTAATTGAATGAGATAAGTAATTAGACATAACTAGATACAGTACAAAGTTTAATCAAAATACTCGTAGGTATTTAAGAAAATTCTTAACTTAATTTAATCAATTAAATACAAGTATCTAAGTTGGTACTTCCGGGCCCAGGAAGACTGCCTTTTTTTTAATGCCTATGCCTATTCATAAAGACTTACTAATCTATAAAAAGAGAGTGGAGTTTGATTTTTTGTCGTGTGGGATGATTTTCGAACTGAGTTGATTTCCAAAACCCACGACTAAAACCGAACCGAGTAACGGTCAAAAATGTCACAGCTTCATAGAGCTTTCTTTCTTTTGTGTCAATTATTAGCTTGTTACTTAAATAAAATCAAATAAAAAAAATCCTAACTTAGATATATATGTGAATGTCAGTTTATTTGTTTGTTTCTTACTGCTTAATGTCCTGACGTAGCAAGCAAGTGAGCTGATTTTTGTTACAGAGATTGTAGAGGGTGCTATTTACCCCGAAAAAAAGGAATCCTCTCACAGTTATAACGATAGTAACCAAATGTGGACTAACTATAGCTACATCTAGGGCATGCTATACAGCAAACTTTCTTACTAAGTATAAAAAAAGACTTGTCGTGGATCTCACGCCGATAACCGAATTCAACGCGAGAGGAGCCACGGGCAAAACCTAGTACTAAATAATTTCAACAAAAGAGCATTGCATACTTAACCTCGTTCAATGACCCATCCAGTTCAGCCAAACACCATCTGTTCCAGCACGTGCATATAAATACCAACCTTTATCAAAATAAAACTTCACCTGAATATTTCAGCCATTGTCTCCGATGTCCTCATCAGTTTGATATGCGTCTTGTATAAGCATTTTTTTTTATCTCAACTACATTTATTTAACTTTGAGATACTCATGTGTTAATAATATTATAACTTAGGCAGCAGGTGAGTAGGCCAAAGAAAACATGCGCTCACGCATTTTGTAAGAGTAATAAGTGGAGTAAAAAGAAAGCTTCTTTGTTTTTGCGATAACAAAACAGTTGCAGAATTCTAATATCATTAGCTTTAGCAACGGAGTTTGAGGAATGACTAATCATTTTTATGTTCTTCTCTTTGAATTTGTTGGTGGGAATTGGATACGGCTCTATTATCTGTTTTATTTTTTATGTCTGGAAGTAGTTTTTTATTAATGCGTGTTGAATTTCTGTGTAAAGTATTAATGAGCAGTTTGTGTTACAAAATAGATAGATAAAGGGCTTACTTTATACTAGACCCACTAAACCCTCCCCCCGTACGCAAACGTCCTGTAAATCCGAGCTCAAGGTATTTCAAAGGTGGTTTTGGTATTTCCTTGAGCTCGGATATATGGAACGTATGCATGCGGGGAAGGGTTTAAAACGCTTAGTGTATGAAGATAGCTAATGTCTTATATTAACAAATATGCTATATTTTATTCCCGAAAGTTTAAAAGTACCAGCAGGAACAATTTAAGCGTGAGCGAAGCCGAGAGCACAGCTAGGTCGTCTATCGAAACTGATGGGAGAAGCCAAGCAACGTCGGGTATGGTCACTGCCTGCACGGGTGTCCGCTAGTGATACATTTTCGTAGGTCCTCTGTCATACGGAGAGCACGTTAAACGGTAGATCCTGGCTGTATCATGACGTATAATGGCTGAAGCAATAAAAACGACCAAATATGGATGACTGCGGCCGATATTCTTATAATGCATTCACACTGGCTATATAGGTAGGTATTATAATTAACGTGATTTTAAATTAAATTAACGTCTTCCTCCTGTGTAGGTACCGTGTTATCAGAGCATAATATTTGCTTTAAAATTATGTATAGTTCAGAAGTTTCTAACAAAACTTTAAACAAAGCTTTTAAAGAGTTTAAACATTAATGAACAACAATGATACGGACAAGTAAACCATTACTTATGGACATTGTAACTTAGTCATGAAACTTCAGAGTAATGTTAACTACATGATAACTACATGTCAACATTACTTCCAACACACACAAACAGTAGTTTTTAAAAATCTTGAAAGTTTTAAGTTATAAATGTGACCAATTTTCACTACAACCTTAAAAATTTACAGAATTGAATACAAATTTCCAGTACTCATTTCTTTCCTTTAGATGATTTTTGTATAATCCTTTCTTGGTTCTCCACTATGTTTATAATCTCCGCAAATTTCAAGTAAGTGTCACACAAAAATATCGGAATTTACATCCCCTTTTTTATTGTAAGGCAGTTTACACAAAGCATAATAATATACAGTAGTAAATCTACCTATGATTTCTAGGCGTCGCCGTCGCGTCGTGTAGATATTTGAGTTATACAGCTTAGAAACGCAAGGTTTATCACTAAGCTTGTGAGTAAAATAATAGCTGTATTATTTTGTCGTACATTATTAGTAATCACAGCTATGATACTGCAAAATATTTATTTAAATTATTCCGCATAGGTTAATACTTACATACAACTTAAGTAAGAGATTTATAGGAAAACATGGACAAGGTTGTGAACTAAAGGTAATATACGAGTGTATAAACTATATATAGCAAGTACAGTGATATTTTTATTGCAGCAAATTCAAATTTAATTTAAATATTTGTGGTTTAGATGCGACACGTTTCTGTAAAATTTATGAGAATCGATGCAAAGAAGGCGGAATAAAATTGTGACACACAGACGGAAGGACAAATCGAAAATATAAATGTCCCTCTATGCCACTTCGCTACGGAACCCTAAAAAACGTGATAGTACCTATAAACACGTATACTATACATACATACTTATGTACAATGTACCTAACTATCTTAATTCATCAAAAATCTCTTACATCCTGTTCTACTATTATTATAAATATGAAAGTTTGGATGTTTGTTACTCAATCATGCTTCAACCACTGGACGGATCGGGATGAACATATAGGTTAGGTCCTGGAATAGAACATAGTACTTTCATTCCGAAAAATTCAAAAGTTCTAGCGGAAATAACTATAACCGACCTTAAACGAACTACAGCTACAGCTTGCCATAGCAAACTTTAATAGTATAATTAAAGAGTTCCACGCCGATAGCCGTATTTAGGGCGGGCGAAGCCGCTGGCAAAATCTAGTAGTAATAATAAAAATCAAACTAGCTTCTAAGTACCTACCTACTTACCTACCAGTAACATGCAAAAGTTTATCTCTTCTAATGAAAATTAAATCCAAAACAAAAAGTTATTTAGCGATTCATTAACAAATTGCATTGACCTCTGCTATCGTTCGACTTATCTCTGTGGAGTATAATGTGGTATAAATACAAGCAAAATTATTCTTGAGTATTTTTCCCACGCTTCTTAATATTGAATTAGCTGGTTTCCTGCGGTGTTACCCGTGCAATTTTCCTTTTCCCGTCGCGCCGTGTCAAACACTAGAACGCCCATTTCTACTTTCTTTCTCTGTTTACGTTGTGGGATGATTTTCTAATAAAAACTTTTTGACAAAAAAAACTACCGTCTTTAAAAAGATGCACTAAAAAGGTAAAAATAATTACACTATTGCCAAAAATCTGATTTGAATCACAGTTTGAAGTTGGTGCCTATGCACCTAACAGTTTATAACACACTTCACTTGCATGACACCAACTTCAAATTGTAATTCAGATCAGATTTTTGTCAATGAGTAGTTATTTTATTACCTTTTTAGTGCATCTTTTTGAAGCCGGTCGTTTTTTTTTTTTTGTTTAAATGTTTTTATTTTTTGCTTTTTAATTGCAATTTTCTCGTACACTAAAAAAAATCCATACTTGTAACAAAATTTTAATGTTAATAAAATCATTAACATAAAAGGCGCGTTTCAACAGTTCAATATTAACATCAATTATTTTTTTTTCTCCAAAAGTTTAAGTTTATCTCTCGAATAAAAAAAAAATTTAAATCGGTAAAGTAAAAAAAATTGACGAGGAAATCGGTGGACATACATAAGAAAAAATATACCCGTCGAACATAGAGCCTCCGCCTTTCTTGAAGTCGGTTAAAAATGCTGAAACTTGTCATTAATTAGATGTATTCAGGTCTTAAAGTCTATAGGTAGGTATATCTATACTAATTTTCATGGTTTAATTTTTTTAAATCACCGGATTCCCTTAAATAGTTTTATACCCTTTCTAATTCTTGACTTTTAAATATTGCAGTTTATCACTTGCAAGTTAAACGAACTTGAATAATACAGATATTTAACCCATGTGTAGGTATGTATACTGACTCGTATGAATTACCAAAGAAAAAAAAATTTCAACTTTAACTCTACCACTCAACACAATAGAGAAATGTATTTTCAACCGACTTCAAAAAGCAGGAGTTTCTCAATTCGGATGTTTATATATTTTTTTTATATATTTTCGGGCATAACTCCGTGATATATAGACAATCCTTATTTTGCTCGAAAGGGGTTTATTTCGAAATGGTCCCATTTGAATTTCATATAGATCTGATGACGAGTTTGGGAGATAGACAAGGGAACTCTTCAAAAAATTACAGCCAATCAACCGCGATTGCTGCTATCGCTTAAATATGCATTGTTTACGCAATGCCACAACATAACATCACGCATGTACACAAAATAGTTAAAAATTAAAAAGGTTATATACGAAAAACTAGACAATATTAAGACATATGGTCTTAACTATTGTTACATAACTGTTAGAGACACCAATTCGCAGGTTCAATTCACATAACGATCACCATATCTTTGCAAGAATTCGATTCGACCACGTGTAACATTTCCTAATGACGTGGAAGCTTAAATCTGGGGGCTAACTCTTGACGACGATCACAATTTTTTAACACTTTTCAATTACATTTTGGTATTGAATAATCTTAATAATACTACCTACTTGTTTTGTGAAATAAAGATATGTTTATTTGATGCCAAAGTCCAGCGTCAAGAGTTATCCCACAGTTTTTAATAACCTGTCAGTGTAAAATAGAAAAGGGACAATGGCTTCCCTTCCAGCGGGAGGGATAGATCGCGCCCTTCCTTGCGATGTCGTTGGGGAGACGGGGAGCTAGAGGCGGGAGGCGGGGCGGGCGGGCGTGCTCCGTCGCCGCCGCGTCTGCCGCGTCGCTCGCTCGTCGCGCGTCACTCGCTCGTCTCGCCGCTGTCCGCTCGTCGCTCGCTCGCGTCGCCCGGGTCACTCCGCTCGCGCCCGCCGACCGCTCTGGACGTGATGCGCTCTAGTCGCGCTCCGCTCCCATCGCGCAGTGATGTCCCCGCACGGTTACCTCCTCTGCCAACGGTTCGCGTGTGAACTACATTTTTACATATTTCCTAAGCGTTGACTGTGTACTCGGTGTTGTGAAGACACGATTGCGGATTGTTACTATACGTCGACGTTGGATGCGTTAAAATTTTGGGTGAGTGAGAGAGCGGTTCGCCCAAGGCTGGTTTGACCGCATTATTTTACGCCATGACCCGGTCGAATGCGAACCGTCATCAAAATATTGTAACAACAAAATAATATCTACATTCGGCTGCAACCTGTTCGATTCCATTTTTAAACACAATATTTTTTTTCTGTTAGGTATCGCTTTAAATCTTGATTTGTCAAAGCGATTTCTCGTGGGTTTAATTTGCATACAAATATAATGAATTTATTAACTATTCATATGTAAATAAATATAAAAATTACCGAATCGCGAATGTTTTGAAAGTTTAGTATGTGCTGTAAAAGATTTCCCCGGAGCCCTGCGCGAGCAGCGAGCACCCCGTTGAAGTCTTTTGTTACTCTCTTTTGGAAAGTTTTCAACCGCTTGCATCGCTAAAGTTCAGAATTTTTCATTTCTTCCAGTCGGATTGTATTTATTTACTTTTATTGTGTTTAAGTGTTCTCTGACAGTTATAATCATTTATTTATTCAAGTGTTAATGTATCTTTGACTGTTATCTGATACTAATTTATATGCTCCTTTATCGCTTGACCTACTATTAAGATATTGTGTTCAGATTGTATGTAATTTACATTAACATTCTAACTCTCTGTAGACGGTTATCTATTTTCCTTATATAATACTTATTTACAATTTGTTGACAATTATTAATTCGGTAAAAATCAAATCATAATGAATTAAGTTTTTCAACATTAAAAAAGTCTGTATAAATAATATCTAACTATTTAAGACTTAAGTATTATAACTTAATACTTACGTTATTAGTTAAAGATTAAAATCAATTAAGTTTTTAACATTCGCAAGGCTTCAAAATAAATATTAGCTAAGTACAGAAAAATGTGTGTTTAAAATGTAAAGAAAAAAATTAAAAAATATGAAAAAACCAGTTTCGTTGCTAAAAAATACTATGCTATCAACAACGCAATTAAAATTCAATTACAGCTTCTAAATTTAATAACTTTGCTTGTAATTATTAAATTATTTGTTATTATAAACCTGATGAACTTGGAAGTTTGCAATAATATTGTTATAAAGTTTGTTAATTAGTAGATATTGATTTATTCCCACAGTGGATACATTATAAAACAATTATAACTTTAATGTGTTGCTTTTTATTAAATAATTACCTCATAATTACTTGTATATGTATTCATAAATGCTAATTAAGTCACTGTTCGTCTGATATTGCTCATATAGTATTACCTACTGAGTACTTTTACTACAGATATCTTAAGATAAATTTTATTACTCTGTAGTAATATTAAATAAGTAGTTATATACGTTGCTTTGTATACTAAGTTGTAGGTTAGATTAGACAGTTACTTTAAAGTTAAAGATATATTTTTATGCTTGGTAGATATATTTTATATACTTCTGTAACGGGAAAACTGTTTCTTTTTATTATACCTGTAAGTTAGTAAGTAAGTAAGTGAGTGAGTGAGTGAGTGAGTGAGTAAATGAGTGAGTGAGTGAGTAAGTAAGTAAGAAAGTAAGTAAGTAAGTAACTAAGTAAGCTTTGGCTTCAGGTCTTTCTCACTGTTAGTCATTAAAAATGTAATCAAAAGTTATTATTAACAAATATTCTACTTAATAATAACAATGTTATTTAATAAATCATCTTTCTCATCCTATCCTATTAATATTATAAATGTGAAAGTAAGTCTGGATGGATGAATGTTTGTACTCAATCACGCTTTAATCACAAAACAGATCGTGATGAAACTTGGCACACATATAGGTTAGATCCTGGAATAGGACATAGGCTTTTTAACCCGATAAATTCAAAAGTTCCATTGGGAATAACCGAGTTTAAACAAACTATAGCTACAGCTAAAGCAAACTTCATTATTATAGTTAAGAAGTTAATTAAGGAGTTTCACGCCGATCACCGAATTTAGGGCGGGCTTAACCGCTGGCAAAATCTAGTATAATATTTAAAGTGCTTGTATAAGCTAAAAAATATTACTAGACTAACTTTTGGAAGTATAGGTAAAGTAATTGAGTTACATTACCCATGCTGTTTGAAGCATGTATTTCAAGTAGAAGAAATTATGAATTTCTTATTAAAGAAATTATTTTTTCGATTTAGCCGTTTTATAGCCGTTAATAAACAGCTTTCCGCAATATAAATCTTTGGCATATAAATGACTATAAATGGAAATGTTTACACACGGTATACTGATAATAACGAAAATTATTTCATGACAAGCGTTAGTCCGCGCTTTAGCTTACGTGGTCGTTAGATAACAGAGTCTTACGTTAGTACTACGTTACTTTAGTTCGTGGGTTGATATGGGAACTATTATTGTCTTGTTCAGGCGTGTGTTGATAACTTTGTAGTAATCATTTTATTTATTATCTCTGCACAAATAAAATTGTACAATAACCGTACGGCATTCTTTACCAGCTATTTTTTTAAACCCACCTACCGAAGATAAACCTAGTGGTTTTATCGAAATTTCAGTATTCACAAATGGTAATACGAAAGTTTTGATAAAAATAAATTACATCATGACACAAATCCGGAAGGGATGGTCAGCGATGTTACGAAGTATGCCGCCGTAAGCATCCACGTACACGATGGTATTCCATCCCACAAACTGATAGGTGGTGAGTTTATCGCCGTGCCGGTCACAAACCATGGTCGAGACTCGAGACAACTTTGTAATTAACAAATATTGGTTTTCCTTTGCCGGAAATTGAACCCGGGACTTTTGACAAGGCAGCCGCACACGTCACCATTGCGCCACACACACAATATAGAAACAAAAAGTTAACAGATAGCATTTCTTCTTACAAAGCAATTAAAACAATTTACCTACATTTTCATTACACACATCATAATCAAACATTCTTACACAAATATTACAGTTTTATTATTTGTAGGTGAAGGTATAGTTTGATTACAAGAAGGTAACTTTAGATAACGACTATCGTAAAAAAGACACGTGTTTTTCTTACGGCTTTGCCCGCTTACATTTTTTATTTATTATTTAACTTTAAATCTCGCAGGTTTTAGAGTTTAGATTCAAATAGTAAATAATATAAATGTTCGGGTAATGTTCAAACAATCCGTGTTTGTTTTATTTTTGAGATATCTATTGTCATTTAACAGTTTATATTAGTTTTTTTTTGCATTTTCACTCAAAATTCACTTAAATAAAACAATACACGTTAACAAGTAACTTGTCAAGTTATCTATTACATTAACTTAACATTATGTAAAACAAACAACATGCATATATATATAATTAGATACTTCGATTATGTCTGTATATATAATATCTACCTAGCTATATGTGTTTTGCTATATATAGATGTATCTTAAGCAGACAGAGGTCTTTATTGTTTCCTACTGTCTTCCTCCATGTAGTTTATCTAAAACAGTAATGCACTTAGTCACAGAGTATCAAAATAGATCGTCCATTGACATTTACTGCTAAGTGTTCAAATGTATGGGTACAAATGCAACTCATACATCTTTTTCGTCTTAAACCATTGAGCTATTATGCGTTACTACTTACCAGAGGAGACCGCTCACCGCCGCTGCTGTATAGGCTGCAGTTCACTTAGTTACTGGCCGGTATTGAACTCCTTATTATATCAGTGTCATACCCCTTAGTTACAGAAACATTCAAGTTTGCCAACAATAACTAATTTAGTTAATGACCTAACAAATTATAAAACAAACAAATCGCGGAAAATCTTAAAACTGGCACGTAATAGGTAAGCTTTAACTATCCCAGATTCCTTACAAATCTGGCCATGATTTATCCTAACAGAAGTGTCCAATCTTGAGTAGGTGGCCTAATTTTTATAGAACGTCAAGAACTATCAAATAAGGGCATATTATTATGGTTCTGCTCTTTCATCTTACCGGTTATTGCTCTAAAACCGGTGATATAGGTATGATTAATATAAATAAGGCCACTTTAGTCCAGACACAGAGTATCAGATGCAGTGTTGCACCGAAAGGGCTTGCCATTTATCATAGTCAATTTTGTCCTGCCAAAGTGGTGAGTAGTAGACAAGTAAAAGGAATGATTCCCATAGGTATTAGGATGTGATTCAGTCACTGACTACTACTGTTTGGAAATTAAAACCGTAAAGTTATACGTACATATTTACATATAGTACGTACAATAAGATACTATAGGTAGTAAAAGGTGCCATAGATTATATAACGTCACGCGTTTTAATTGTTTTCATTAGTCATTTAAATTTGAGGAGGCAAACGGGACTTCAGCATTAGACGTCTTCCAACTGAGACGACGACTACATTTTGCCTACCTGATTCTATAGACAATTTTACTACTTACAAACGAAAAGCGAGGGTTCCACCCTAGTCTTAGATAAGTGAAGTTGTCTAGCTTAGCTTAGCACACTGGCTAAAATAAGAACCAGTTGAAACGAGTAATTTCTCATTAACGCTTGCATGAATAAAACACTCATCACGAGTCGCGCCTGAATTTGATCGTTTTTTTTTTATTTACATAGTCGACTAATTATGCGCTTGTTAACAGCCTAATTAGCTGGTTTCTGTAATCATGCTCAGGCATATGTATCGATTAATAAATATTTAAATGATTACCATCAAGTCAGTCGAGTTGTTACGTCGACAAGGTAACTTGTAACTTGCAGCTAATGATAGAAAACAAGAAATATCTTAAGACCATAACTTATATAATTAAGCTAATTTGCCGTATGTGTATAGAGTTATTAAATCTTTATATGCCATATTCTTTTAATTTTGTCAATAGGGTTTAATTATGTCCCTTTTACTTCTATTTCTAACGTTTATTTTATTTTTCCTTTTTATTTTTAATTACCTTTAAGTATCGTGTTTTCATATAAAGTCATAGCAACTGCAATTAATGTTTTAATTATTATTCTATTATATATCAGATAAAAATAGGCTATATATAAGGGAAAGGGATAAAGTGAAAAAACGTGCGCCGGGTCATCTAGGTTACATATAGGTACCAACGTGTTGAGTACATAAACACATATAGTAATGAAAACTATTAAATATTTAGTTGGTTAGAGTAACTTTTAAAAATATGTGTCGAATCTTGTTGAGTCTACCTCAAGGCGTCGAGCTGTCTGATTCTAGACAGGTACCGACCCAGATATAAAATTATCAAGCTCTTATTGCGTTTTTCCCCACTTCATTGAAAGTTTTTGGTGGTTCAGTATATCGCTAAATAGGTTAGTAATGACTGTTGTCAGGGGGTTATTTCTTTAAGAATATCGTTAGTTATTTCGTCATCCCCCGACATTTATCGGATTTTAATTGTGAAATGGCGCGTTTCGAATTTTGCCCTCCAAGAATAATGTTAAAGTTTTGCACAGTTCCGTTCGTGTCGTCCGTCCGTAGTAGTAGTCCGTCGCCTGTTTGTAGTTTCATCGCTGTTGTAGAGCTGATAATAAAATACAGTTGCATTTGTGATCAGCTGATTTCTATTGGGTCCTGTTTTGTGTCTATCGTTCCGATGGACTCTTTCTTTTTTTGGACCTTTTGAACGATGACTTCTTATCTAATTCCTCTTTTATGATTTTGGATCGATAACATTTTTCAATTTCTTTTTAATTGCTTTTCAATAAGTTTGTATAGTGAATTTAGACAATTTTTTTTTCGAAACGAGTTTTATTTTTTTTGTTCCTAAATAAGTATCTTTAATTTATCTGTCATCATTTGAAAGTAAAATTAGAATTAAATCTTGTTTTGGAGAAACAGGTACACTACTTATTAATATAACAAAAGTAGATAATACCAAATATTAAGACAAAGGACATAAACATAAATATACATAAATGATTAGATATATTATTAGAACTACTATTGAATAAATCAATTGTCATATTTTTATTACACAACATACCTAACTAAAACAATAAAAACAAAGAACATAGTACAATTAGGAACATATAACTTCTACCCGTAATTTTTTCATTTGATCAATTTATTGTGCAAAATCCAACGACCTAAAAACGGCTATAATATTTGTATCACCGACTACTTTAAACGGTAACTACCGCTAAGTAACGTAACGCGACAAATTTTTCAACCTCTTAAAGCTAAAAATGTCAGACATTAAAGGAGAGCTAACGCACAAAATATTAAAGACATTTATACAGCCTCCTTGTCTAATCACAAGCGCTCCGCAAACTGAACTGTCCTAAACAATATTGCTTGAAAATAAATAGTGCACTTACAATGTTTACAAGAACTGCACTTGTAATGCACTTCATTGCATAGAATAATATCTACAATGTGGCATTAGCAATAAATAGTAAAGATAAGCCGACTACCGGCCCGCATGAAGTCGCCCATTGTTACTCGTTAATTCTGCATAATTGTGTTGTCACTTCTCTTGGAAAACTGACTCGCTTAGCTAGTAAACATGCAATTTTATGCCTTTGATAGCCACTTTATGGTTTTTGCTAGTTAAGACGAAACCTGTCAAGTGCGACGCGATTTGTCTAACTTACTAGACGATCTTGCGTGATGTCATCACTTAATTAAAAATATGTATTACATTATAGCAAATGCGTAACTATAAGATATGTAAAAATCACGAATGGGCGTGTAATGTCCCTAATTTGCACGCGATTTTCATGTTAAAATAACGCGTGCATTTCCATGTACTTATATTTCTTCATCCATATCTCAGTTCTAAGAAAGAATCATTATTCAAAGCTGTAATGGTCAATATGTATTGTACAACACAATATGTATTGGACAATATGGACAATATGTATGTTTGTCTGTCGTATGGGGTCAATGTCAACCTGTGTATTGTAGCCACCCTCCTCAATCAGTTGTTCACCCTGGAGGTCTCTCCCACGTCTCGTGTGCGTGTCTCTCTCTTTACGCAACAACGCGGCCGCCTTATCGGTTATTGGTTCCAGGACATACATATACGTCACAATTGGTTAATACAGGTTGCCAATCTTCTGATCTATGTCAACATCTAAGTTCATTGTTATTATACATAGATTTTGCCTATTAAACCAAATGTTTTTAGGACGTGCCAAGATTTTGTAGACGCACTATACCTTCTTAACTTATTCTGCCTTGTATAAGACATTTTTGATATTAAAGTAAAATATGATTTTAAATATGCGTTTGCTTTGTTACAGGTGGGTCTCGGAGAATTATGCGTGGGGCGTGCGCGTGCGCGGTGGTGTGCGCGCTAGTGGCGGTGTGCGCAGGGCTGGACGAGGCGACGCGTGCCGCCGCTGAGCGGCAGCTGCTAGCGCTGCTGGGGCTGCCTCGTCGCCCGCGTGCGCCCGCACCCGCGCCGCCCGTGCCCCAAGCCATGCGCCTGCTCTACGAGACGCAGGGAGAACTGCCTGCTCCCGCCGCTAACACAGTGCGCTCCTACCATCACACTCCGTCCGTGGTCGACGACCGGTTCCCCGGAGATCACCGATTCCGGCTTTTCTTTAACGTAACCGCTGTCCCACCTGATGAGCTCGTGCGGGCCGCACATCTCCAGTTGCACCGTTCTACGAGAGCCACCACGGCGCAGAGACTGCTGGTTTATGACGTGGTGCGGCCCGGCCGCCGCGGCGTCACAAAGCCCATTCTGCGGCTCCTCGATTCGGTGGAGCTCCGGAAGGCGGAGGGACTGGTTACAGCCGATGCGGCGCCGGCCGCCCGCCGTTGGCTCTCGGAGCCCAAACATAATCATGGACTATTAGTGCGTGTGATCGAACTAGAAAACGGGACTGATTCACGAACACCGCACGTGCGTGTTCGAAGACGAGTGGAAGAAAGTGAGGACGATTGGCGACCTCTGCAGCCACTGCTGCTGCTCTATACTGAAGACGAGCGCGCGAGGGGCGCCCGTGAGCGTGTTGAAGCGCGGCCCGGTCGCAGCAGACGAGGGGCGCCCAGGCGAGGCCATCGCGCGCACCACCGCCGCAAAGAGGCGCGCGAGATCTGTCAGCGCCGGCCACTGTTCGTCGACTTCGCCGAGGTGGGCTGGAGCGACTGGATCGTGGCCCCCCAGGGCTACGACGCGTATTACTGCCAAGGGGACTGCCCATTCCCGCTGGCAGATCACCTGAACGGCACGAATCATGCGATCGTGCAGACCCTTGTTAACTCAGTGAACCCGGCCGCGGTGCCGAAGGCGTGCTGCGTCCCCACGCAGCTTTCCTCTATCTCCATGTTGTATATGGACGAAGTGAACAATGTGGTGCTTAAGAACTATCAGGACATGATGGTGGTAGGCTGCGGGTGCCGATGATGAAGCGCCCCCCCCCCCCCTTCCCTAGTGATACTTAACTCGTGGACCCAGTGTATATATAGGTGCGGCCTCGACTTGTACATATCAACTGTGTATATATACGTGTAATTATAATTTTATTAAAATGAAAATGAAATAAAACATTTAAATATGAATTTATGTGGTTGTCTTCTTTCGCACACCCTACAGTTAGAGATACATTTTGCTCGTTTACCTTCGTATTGCTATTCGTGAAACATCTGATTGATGTTATTTTATGTTACTATTTACAAGACGATCCCTACAGTTTCACCTACTCCAGTCAAAACTTTCGGTATAAAAGTATTTTTTGTGTTTCTCGGTCCTTACAGCTCTCTCTATGCCAAAAATCAAATTAATTGTAAGCACCGTTACAAATTTCGGAATATTCTATGTACCCTATGTCGATCAGGATAAATAATACTATATATTCCTTTCTGTCCCACAAACTATATTAGTGTACTAGTATAGTATTATATATTCTGTGATTAGTGAAATAATTTTTGAAATCGGATAAGTAGCTTTGGAGATTACCTGCTACTTCTAAACTTACCAACTATACCTTTTTAGTAGTTAGTAATACAATATTTAAATGTTCTTGCCTATTCTAAATTATCCCTCTACAGAAATCATTCCAGCCATTCCTATACGGCAAGTTGGACAGGTTTGTAGGCGAATCGTTCTCTGGAAATAAATATTTGTTTTATGTTACACAATATGGTTTTCTTAACAGTAAAATTAAGTAGGTCACAATGATAGAGAAATTCTGAGAATTGAACCGATCAAGTTTTAAGCATTGTGTAGGAAACTAAGTAAGAAATATATAATAAGATATATTAGACTTCATACTGATCCTTCATATATCTTTACTGTTGAGGGCAGTGCTCTGGGCATATCCCTTACAATCCTTGGGCGAGTGTTATTTGGGCCATATCAGTTCTGATTGGTGGATCTCATATATGTAAGTACGTCTTTTAAATCTTTTCTCTGACAAATGCAGATCTCCTCACGATGTTTTCCTTTAGCAAAAAACTTGTATTTTTGAACTTTAGGAAATTGCGTCACATACCTTAATAGTTCTTCATCAAAACCACAATGACAAAAAACAAAAGTAATTAAAACATCCCACCGGTAGGTAATTATTATTATCAACTTTATGCAGTTGTTGTCACATGTCGACAATTACTTTGGATAAAGCCGATCCACAGGTTTTTGTCGGTTTATACATATAGCAAATTTAGATTGAAAAATCACTACTCAATAAAAAAATAAGACATTTTGGGTTCCAAGGTGAACATTTGTAAAATTTGCCGGAAATGGTTCGTTTTTACATTACCTATTGAAACCCTTATCCGGAATGACAAATACGTTCTTTATCCGGAGTTTGAATTCTCAGTTTAGTTCAGTAACTCAGAACAATAACGCAACAAGCAAATAAAGAGCTAGGTAGAGTCAGATTTATTTTTGCATTTAGAATTAATGGTATCAAGGACCGGTTGCCGCAGTGAGGACCGAGTAGCGCAGTATAGTGCGTATGGTTGCCATGTCAAAGCTTCCGGATTCGTAAGTGGCAACCAATATTGTTACGATTTGTCTATCGCAAAATTGTCTCGACTCTAGTTTGTGTCCGGCAGGCAGAAATGGGGTTGTTTGATTTTCTTCTCTTTGATGTTGCTAAGGATTGAAACTTTAAATTTTTGGCTAGGCTTAGCTTTATTTCGCGTTTTTATTTTGCTATTCGACTACGTTTCTTATTCGATAAAAATCATAGTATATATATATTCTGTCGTAGAATTAAACCTGGCGCATAACGTTGGGTAATAGCAGCTGATTGCAATTCATAAACTTATACCATGTTCTAACAATGTTAAGTTTAATATTATTTAGTCTAAGGTTTAGCCTTCAGACCTAGGTCACAATGCTGTCTATTGTTAAAAAAAAACCGCTAGACTATATAGATGCCATGCGTTACGCAAGACCTAAATACAGAGGTCGGCCTCTTTGGTGTAGCCTAAATATGTCAGTGACCAGACCAAGTCACATTGACCTCAGGGTAGCAAGAAACTTTTTCAATGGAACCATTAGTAGTTACAACCGAGTTCATTGTGTTAATCATTGTTATGGGGAATGGTGAGTTGCTAAGTGATATACATACATACGTACTTCTTAAGCAGTGTCTGCATCGTAACTGGAATACGTAAGTGTCCAGATATTAAATATATATTTTATATATTTATATTTTATAATATTTTTTAAAACCATCCCCATTAATTGGCTTTGCAAAAATATTTTAAAATTGAAACTGATGAATAAAAAAGTCTTTTTGCTTAAATTCGCTAAGGAACAACCTTTTAAGCTGATTTCACGATTCCACGAGGCTTACTTTAGCAATTTTTCTAACTATAAAATCAAGGAGTTGCTTTCGAAATCCCACACCGATAAACGAATTTAGCGTGAGTGGAGCCGCGGGTTAAAGTTTGTATTTAGCTACCTCGAAAGTCTTCCACTAAGATCCAACGTCGTGATCCACAAGTAGATCCATGGATAATCCCCTTACGCATGTGTGGATCAAAGTCGCATACAACAATACTATTATATTTGTGATTACTTTATGTGTGAATCAAAAGGCATAGAAAAATGTATTATATATATACCTAGATCCCGATAACGGTGGATTTAAGTGAAGAAAAAATAATCCTTGGATCCAACTGTAGGTCATAAAAAGTGGATCCAAAAAGGCGATTGTATATATAATAAATTTGGTAGTGTGCCTAAACAACTGAGAGAATTGCCATCCAACGTACACTAATAACTTATAAACATAAGCACATGCTTATTACAGTAAAAAGTTATTTAAAACTAGATTTGCCAGCGGCTCTGCCCGCACTTAATTTGGTCATCGGCGTGGAACTCCTTAATTAACTGCTTAATTATACTAATGAAGTCTGCTGCTAATAAAATTAGCTATAGCTATAGTTCGTTTAAGCTGGTTTATAGTTATTCCCGCGGGAACTTTTAAATTTTGTGGCATAAAAAAATCACAATCCAGGGCCTAACCTATATGTGTGCCAAGTTTCATTCCGATCCGTCTTATGGTTAAAGAGTGATTGAGTAACAAACATCTTAACTTTCATATTTATATTAATAATTGCTATTAACCAAAAGACAATACAATATTAAGTATTTAGGTTTATAACACATTTATGTGTGTATTTAGCAATCATTAGCCATTTTCAAAACAAGGTTTTTTTCTAAGTGTTCCTAATCTTTTTTTAGGGTTCCGTACCCGAAGGGTAATTAGCGGAACCCTATTACTAAGGCTCCGCTGTCCGTATGTCAGTCTGTCACCAGGCTGTATCTCATGAACCGTGGTAGTTAGACAGTTGAAATTTTCACAGAAGATGTATTTCTGCTGCCGCTATAAGAACAAATAATAAAAAACAGAATAAAATAAATATTTAAGGGGGCTCCCATACAACAAACGCGATTTTTTTGCTCGATTTTGCTCGATATTGATAACGGCAACAGGTATGCGCTTAAAATATGCACAGAATATTTAGTTATATAGTCACTTTAAAAATTAAATTAAAATAAAACAAATCTTTCCCATAAAACAAACGTGATTTTTTTGCCATTTTTATAGATAATGGTGCGGAGCCCTTCGTGCGCGAGTCCGACTCGCAATTGGCTGATTTTTATCTTTAGAGTAATAATGTACTAGTACAGTTGGCGCGGTGCCGGTAGGTACTGGTAGGCTTTATCCCCCTCACTTCACATCCTAGACAGATGTATCTGACGCTAACTATCCTATTTACGTTGTCTTGGAAAGAGGCAACAGGGTATCAATATACATGTAAATATTAACTAAATCTGTAAAACAATGGAATAATACCTATTGTAATGGAATAATGTCTGTCTGTTTGTCAGTCTGGGCGGGTGAAGCCATTGGCATTTGCGTTTATAATTATAAATTTTAATTTTAAAAAATATAAGCAAAAAATCAAAATAAAACAGCCCGTTTGATTACCTATAACGTCATAGTTTGCGACAACAAACCTATTTATTTACCAAGTGGATAATTTACAGTATTCTTAATTACACTGCGTACAATGCAGTACTTATACACTTGTTTTAGTCTCTTTTGTAATTACAAACAATTAAATGTGCATTTATAAAATCATGTAGTTTATATCAATTTTTACGTTACGAAAGCGCGCCACAAATGCGACGTTTAAACCGCTTAAATATGATATTTTCTATTTTATATATCAAATATTGATTAATATTGGCAATTGATTAACAAAATAAAAAAATAACATGCATATACCCTATTAGTACACATAGGTATGGCGAGAGACGAACGGATTACTTAAACATTAGTCCATGGAGTCACTCAAAGAGAGGAATGAAAACGCCACATGCCTCCTTTGGGTGTAAGGGTTCTCCGTACCTTCAACCACCACCCAAATGAATGCTTGGGAGCTTGCAGGTTAGAGTATTCTGCAGCACCCATAGGTTGGTAGTGTTTTTGTCTATGTGACTTGTTACTAGAGTTAGTGCAGAGGAATGCTGGCTGGTCAGAAACTGGAACGGAACAAAAAAAATTCAATACCCACGCGGTTCATACCTTCTTGCCTTTTGTTTTTTTTTTCTCAAAAACAGGTTGATACCTAATTCTAAAGCGTTTTCACGGGCGCAGTCAGTGAATGACGTCATATTTATTAATATTTCTTGGGTAGGTACATTTTGATTGATTTATATCATAATACGAATCCATTATACGAACTATATGATAATAACGATACATCATTGTATAATAGCATTGATATATTATGATTTCAAGAGGAAAAAACCGACGGATACCTAGAATCTTTTTCTTATATCAGTTTTATCAGATAACTTTTGAGAATATCATTTTAGGTAGGAATATAATATGATTCCTATGTTAAAAGTATAACCTATATTTTAATTAAAAAAATACTACTGAAATAGTTTAGTAAAGTACACAGAGTAATTTTTAGGATTCCATTCCATACCCAAAGCACAGCTTAAGCATTCGTTACATTCATACGCAAAACACAGTATAGATAAAGGTGCCATCATCATATTAATAGCTTATACTGTTCCAGGGCTAGTAAACATAAGTTTGCTTTACGGCACGCCATTACAACCACCAGCCTACTGCTTTGTCCAGTAATGTTACTAAACAGTTTAGGTAATATGATGTCCCCCTGTTAGGACAGGGGTAGGTAAGCCCCTCTGCACAGCGTAGAGGTCGAGAGAGCAGCGTCTTAGAACTCGACGTTCATCGTAGTTACGTTATAAAGACATCGCAGCACCTCAATATATTACCACTCTGTACAACATCGCTGCAGGTAATCTAACACGGCTCAGGTTTCGATAGAGTCAAAGGTCTACAAAGAGTCTAAAGGTCTGGAGTCTACAAACGCTATACGCAGCCACTGATTCTACTCTTGAGTTTTTCGTATTATCTGCCGTACAGTAGGTATTAATGTGGTCGACTGGCGACTGAAACTTGAAAAGTCTTCCAGGGAGACGATTCGAAACGACTCCAGAGAACAGCTAATACGCGTGGCTTAGAAGTGATATTGGTTGGTAGTTCTTAAGTAGAGTTTTATCTCTTTTTATGAAGAAGAATACCACCATCACGCTTCTCGGTGTATTTCGGTTATGGATGACGACATAATAGAGCATTGCTAACTCCTTATAAGGAAAGAAAAAATAATATTTGGCTTCAAAACATTAAGCAGTTACATAATAAACCAATGAGTACTAAATAACTTACGATTAAATATCAGACATACATGTGGTTCATAAAATTAGGTCTTCCGCCCAGCATACAGCTGTGCTCATGATCAGTAACAGTACTGATTTTCAGCGGGTGCCTGTAATTGGTGAGGTGACTTGGTGTAATAGTGCATTACTGCCGCGGCCCGCAAACACAGCATAACCGGGCAATCGTAAATATGCAGGACGAGGCATAGCCGAGACACGCATCACAGAGTCCGAACTGTTTTCTCAAACATATGCGTGTAAAAAAACTAATGTCGATTTATTTTGTTACTTTTTAAAATTAATTAATTGGCACTTTTTTTGTTTTGCCAGTCCGAAATTTTAATAAAGCTTGATGAGTTATCTCTTTATCAATTTTCGGGTTTTAAAAAAGTTCGTTCCAATTTCAAATTCCATATTTGACCGCACGAGCGCTCAAGCGGACGGATAAAAAATTTTCTTTTTTCTGAATGACTATGCAGTTGGCTAATGCAGCCATTACTGCTCCACCGTGATTTTGGAGCGAGACTCTGAAGGAGTCTTAGCACATTAGCGCCCAACGCTCAAGGGTTCCTCGCGGGTGGAGCCACGGCTTGGGTTGTCGCACTTGGGGTCGTCCCTTCAACCAGCGTGAGCCTCGAACTCCGCTACCCGGTTGCGATTGCGAGAGAGTGGGGACCAGAAGCGCCCCGGCACTTTTTGATACCTCGTGTATCCATCGTGTTGTGTGTGTTAGGAGGAAGGCCCCATTAGGGGAGGTCGTTGAGACTAGTCTCGCCATCCGAATAGCGAGATCGTCGTCTGGGGCCGTTAGTACGTGCCGAGGCCGCCTAATAATAGTTTTCCGACCGTGCCGAGGTCGGTCGGGGGGATAAAACAAGGCAGGTCGCTCTCTGATACTGTACTGCAAGTACGATTTAGCCCAAAGAAGCTTGTGCAAGATATGGTCGCAATCCGTAGCATGTTTGAGAAAAATATATAAAGTATAGAGAAATTGATTAGTATTAGTAAGAATTTCCAAAACTTACATAAAAAGATATAAGTAAGGTATATTTTGTACTAAACTTTACTCAAAAAAAATCTAATAAAATTTATACTAACCCAAAAATAACAATCATATTCAAAAATTTATGAAAATTAAAGTCCTTTGGGTAGATGGTATCTCCCGTATTTTTCTCATAAGTTGCAGAGTCTTTCTCTCTAGTTTTGTACTGCGATGGGTAAAATTTGCGTTTCATTTTCTTTACCGTCTTCACCAAGTTCCTGGCCAACTTGTCAACGTCGCCTGTGCTTTCCTGCGATTAGAATCTATTATACAGCTCCAGATGAAACTTGTCGGATCCTACAGTTGCTTGAGACTGTAAAGGTCTGGGAGTAGACTTTATCACTTTATCAGACAATTTCTTTTGACCATGTAATTTATAGTAAGAGTACCTCTAACAAGCCTGTGATCACATACCGGCATTGAACCTGTTGATCACACAGTCATTTGTTAATAAACATGTTCTGCCTATCTGCCTCACTCCTAGTCACAGCGTCGGGACTTCACCAGATCCACTTCCTGCGGAGACTCTTCTTTTAAAAGACTTCATCAGTAAGAGCCACTCCATTTGAGAAAGTTGTCCAGAATTTGACAAGTCAATCTTTAGGTTTGACGGATTTCGCCCTTTGACTATAAAAATTAAGTCCTTAGTTCAACATTCAACTGCCTCCTTTAGCCTCCATTAGCCTGTCCAAAAAATCAAATAGTCTTATAGCAATTAGACCATTTAGCGCATTTAGACGCAATGGTAATAATCATAGACATAGGCGTAATTTTTACAGCTGGCTATGTAAAAAAATATCGCAAATCAAAAATCCGCTTTCTAACTAGTTTTAATAAACATAATCAGACAAAATCGCGGACGCTGATAGAAAGAGAAAAGAGACCACTTTGTCTGTTTCTAAAGAATGGTTTTGTGAGGCTATCGGCAGTTCATACGACAGACTAAAGAACTCAAAGTCTATGATATCAAGAAATTTTTTTTTATTTTATTTTTTTTATATAGGTAAACCTATAGATGTAAATAATAGTCATTGGATTTCAAGCAGCGACACAGAATCACAGAAATGGACCAGCAGTGGACATCTAAATACTAAGATGACGCAAACAGATAGATAAATATTAATTATTAATATCAAAAATATAATAATGTAAGCACATATACGACATACGGTTCAACAACGGAGCTGTTATCATCGTCACGTAAACAATCACGAACTGTGCTAACTCGATTTCCCACATAAATTGTTGCTATTACTTTCCTGTTTGCAATTTTGTTTTGAGATAAATATTTTACGCGAGCGAAGTGACTATCATACTTACTCTGTATTTTCAAAAAACATTTGTGTTTTTTAGGGCTAAATAACGATATCGAAAAAACTTTTTCAAACCCCCTCCCCCTGTGGTGAGATTTCGTGAGATTTGGCTCGAATCCCTCCCCCGTGCACTAATCTCACGTAAGATTTTTTTTAAATGCGTATCGTTAGTGTAAATACGTCAATCAGTGCTTGATTGCATTCGATATATTTAAAAAATAAACACAACTTGCTACATTGTGGCGTTAGCATACCTGAGAAAAATGTTATTGTGTAGGATTTGGGTATATTTAACACAGTGAGATTGAGTGAGATTCTGCTTGACCGCCTCCCCCCCCCCTCCCTAAATACCTCACGTAAACAATCAAGATCAAGCTTCTCAACACAATATATGACAAAAAAAATGCAGTTACATCACAATATTTCATATTATTTCATTTTATAGCTGCGCCAACAATACCGTACTTATCTAATACCAACTTATTTACGCGACTTCGTACGCGTGGACTTCTTTTGACGTGACAACGTCTTATAAATTGGTTTGCCGGGTGACACTTCAAGAAACTGCGTTACGCTCCGCTCACGTTATGCGCTCACAATGAGAGCGAGTGAGAGGCACGCGGCATGGTTAGCCCGCCTAAGAGCGAGAGAGACAGACATAAAAAGTGAAAGGCACAAGTTGTCACGATTCCGGACGGTTGTCCGACACTAATTTTTTTATAACAGGTGTCATCTCTGTGCAAAATTTCAAGTTTCTAGAATTTGTTTTAGGCTTTAGGATGATCTATCAGTCAGTCAGTTTATTCTTTTATATAAGTAGATTCCCAGGCAATTATGTGCATAACGCAGAAATTTATTCGCTGTAGGTAATAACATAACACGTGTGTGACAAGGACACGATTATTATTATAGATATTTATTCGAAATTCGATTATATATGTATCTAACTGACATTAGGTCGTTATTACTAAAAAAACTTTAATCGAATCGATAAGATAGACAAAAATATTGGTTACTAACCAACAACTCCACAGCCACAGTCATCAAATTCATGTAAATAAAACCTTATGAAGTCATCGAACAAAGAATGTAAGAGATAATTTTAAAGTGAATTCCATTTAGAGCGTGGCAGGTCTCCAAATTTCAAATATTTCGTGACAAGAAAGCTATATATCATGTTTTTGCGCCGCCGAAGGTATGCCCGCCTGTATAATTTGGCCGCACACCGGCCACCCGGCAACTCAGCGTCTACCGTGCCCTACGTCTATATTATCAGTAGATAAATTTAAGCATTGTCTTTGCCTCTTATTTCGTTTTCGAGATTTTGCCTTTGTCCTTTTTTTCCGCCGTGGACGGCAACAAAAAACTGAGTGGAAAACGAAGTGGGTATAATTTATTTTATAGTCTGCTCGGTCGTAACTTGGCGATGGACGGCTGGACGCCGATTTATGCCGAACTCGGCGTAATTAACGTAAAATGGCCAGTGTTTTGTGCAAGGTACACGATGACACTTGGGTTGTAAATGAAACGCAACTATATACTATTTGAGCGCAAAAATACTGGCCACTTTCATAAACAGAAAAAAAAACTCTTATTCTAATTTAAATTTATTAAAACCGCAAGAAATTATTTAGAAAATATTTTCTCATTGCGCGCTCAGTTCCCAAGGAGGTTGGACTCGACGACTTATCCCTGAGGGAATTATAATTGTTTTGCATTCTTGTATGGGAATAAAAACAAAAGAGTGGGCCGCCCGCGCTGCAGTCGCTCCAGACCAAAGTCTGACAACTCGCATTCCCTGCAGACAAAAAGCCGCGAATGAATCGTAGCGAGCTTTCGAATACCATTTGAAAGCTCGTGTGTTTTCAAAGAGGGCTATGTTGATGAGATTCTATTTATTGTTTTTTATTGCTTACGTTGGAAATAAAATGTTAGAAACATTTTTGTTTTTTTTATGCCATTAAGGTGGTAAACAAGCACACAGGCTGCCTCAGGTTAAGTCATCGTAGCCTATATGGACGCTTGCATCAGTATTACTCGCGTGTTGCTGACCATTCATAATTGAGGATGCAATTAACCAAAAAAAAACCCGATTCCTAAAAAACTGAAAAGCAAAAAAAACAAGTCCTGAAATCTTGAATTTTGTTTAAGCAATATTGAAGACACCAAGTAAAGTAGTTTCTTCATCGATACCTAAATAAACTAATAATAAATATCTGAACATTCTAACAGCCTCAATCCGACTCCCCCGACTGGCTCTATCCGAATGAATATTCGGTTTGTTTTTGTTTTTTTAATAATGAATTTTATTTCAAACTTTTTAGTATTTTTTATTTACTGAATTATTATTTCAATGTAATATCCCAACTAGCAAATTAGTCCCTTAATAAAATGAATTTATCGCTAAACAGTGTTAATAAAGCGTTATAAACGTATTTCTTATGACCGTGTGCCATTTAGAATATTTTAGCTGAAATAATATTAAATTAAATTGCATTTTGGTAGCAATAATAAGTGTTGTTAACGTTTACATCAACCTCATATATACCGCGGCTTTAACGCAGTACTGTAACTGCCTCTGTTACATCAACTATGGTGGCGTCTTGTATTATTTATTAGAGATTCACGGAATACTTTTTTACAGCAATTGTTTGTTATTATAGCTTCCAAATGAGTACTGTAGTGTTTAAATAGTGGTAAATACTAAACTATGCATTAATAATGTACTATTGTTGATTTCTACAAAATTAAAAAAACAAATTAAAAATATGATTTTACTTCGGCGATAACATTTTAGTAGAAAGTAAAATTTACTGTCTAAGAAGATAACACTTTAACCATTTCACAAGCGGTGAGCGCCAACATGCTCAATAGTAACACTTATCAGTTTACTCATCAAAACATTTTTTTCATATAAGAAATTCATAAATTAAATTAGATATCCCCAAACTCTAATATGGTACAAAAAAAGTCCTATAACAGAGTTGTGGAGGTTTTTTTGTGATGAAAGCGATACCATAACCACTGTTCAAACTTTGAAAAGAGTTACGTGCAGCTACAATAACATGTCTTTATTATTCGATTGCGATGTAACTGCGCCAAATCCTGCTTAAATAAACGTATACATCAGTGTTATAGGACCTTTAAAAAAAGACTAATTAGTGCTTCTGAAAACGTTCTCTCGATATGTTAGTTGGATATTCAAAGGATAGGTAAGGTAAGCTTGCTGTTACGTTAACACGTTTGCCATTTTTTATAATATGTATTTAATAGCCGGATGCTATTTTTATTTATTAATAAAACACCTTGGTAGCGTAGGTTACACACATTACACATAACGTTATATATTACTACCCGTCTCGTTAATAAGTAACCAGTAGTTAGGAAAAAAAAAATCGCAGGTTCGGCACCGCATGGAGTACTGGTGCCATCTCGCGGCGGGTGCACCCAGATACCAGCTTAGCCTTTTTGACTCGGTTCAACGAAGAGCTGTGAGAATTGTCGACGATTCCAAACTCACTTGGAGTATCGAGCCCTTAAGTCTGAGGAGAGATTTTGTCTCCCTGTGTGTTCGTCCGCTTGTACAATGGGTTGTGTTCTAAGTGTCTTACGCACCGCTCAGAATCGGCAAGGGATCCACCATAACACTCTAGAATAGTCTCAATAGTCACGCACACGCACAATGCTATGTACAGTGCTTCAGTTGTGGATTGCAGCTTATTCCGAGTTTATCTCTAGGGACTACAATAAAGTACAGTATGGATTCTTCAAGAAGAGGGTTGATTATATTTTTAAAGGGTAAGCAACTAAGCAAAGCGTAAGTAATTTCCCTGGTATTGCAAGCGTCCAAAGGCTACGTTGACCGCTTAACATATATGATTGTATCCTAGTGTACAAAAGATTTTTGCCGACTTCAGTTAACTGTTATCGTTCAACTTCTGCTTTGATCTACACGTGTATTGCAAAGTTTCTATTGATATATTATGTAGATATTATCTTTGTACATCTGTGTACTTGCTGTTGTTTGAAGATATTTGTAATTTTTGCCTCAATTGTTCAAAATACCACCTTGCGAGTGCTGCCCCGATGTTGCAAGCGTCCATAGGCTACGGTGCCACTTAATTTCCGTAAACATTGGCGGCGGACGTATGCGGGATTTGTTTCAGGGGGGTTAATTTAGGATTTGTTGTTTTCACCAAACCCTTTTCCATCTCTCGAGCACGAAAATGGTGCGATGGTGCGGGATTACTCGAAGGCTATTGGGTCAGGTGAAAGCTCCATATTCTTTAAGCTATAATAGCTAATTTCCTATGATATCTAGAGATTTTTCTTCAACGGATAACAATTGCATAAAAAAAAGACTTGCAGTAACTCATGAAACTAAAATGTATATATAATGTAATAATAAAATGTATACAAATTTTATAAAGCGTAGATTCTTGGCTATAATATTGTTAGCCATAAAATAGGCATCTAGGTCATAAATGGTTGTTTAAATGGTGTCTAGAGTGTTAAGGTCGTATATATGCGCGTGTGCACTGCCGCACAGTCAGCGCGGGCGGCGGGGGGCAACGACCGCGCGCCTCCTCTCAAATATTCCAAGTATGCACAAATTAAACTGGTTTTTTGTTCATAATATTTTATTGGTTTTGCATAAGAACAATGTTAACTGAACTGTTGGTTAAACAAGGGTTAAACGACTTGTTATTGGTATTAGTATACTATTCGTAAAATATGTATCCACTAAGAAAAAGAAGGCTAGGCGGTGAATACATCTTTGCTCGTTTCCTAAAAGTTAATCAGATGGAAGTATAGAGATTTAGTTTAGTAGTATATGTTTTATGCGTCTACCTACAAACATATATGAAAATAAAAGTCGGTTAAAATATCTATATATTTTGTAAAAAGTTTGCAATAGTCGTTCTGTAGGTTTTGTCCTGACTTCTGACTTATTCGATTTGCGGAAAAAAACATTTATCCTCTTCTTTTAACATGCATCTTAAACATGCACTGACTATAGCAAACAAGCTTACGGTCCGCCTGATGGTAAGCGGTCACCGTAGCCTATGGACGCTTGCAACTCCAGGGGTATCACTTGCGCGTTGCCGACCCTTCAGAAATCTAATAACTTCTTTCTTGAAGAACTCCATACTGTAGTCCTTGCAGAAAACCTTAGCAGGGAGCTCATTCCACAACTTAAGCGTTCGCGGGAGGAAGTTTCTCTGAAACCGCACTGTACGCGACCATTTAGGTTCTAAAGTGTAAGAATAAATTCCCTGCCGATGGCGAGCGGTGCGATGGTAGAAAGTAGCCGTGGGCATCATTTCGAACAATTCCTCAGAACACAACCCATTGTACAAGCGGTAGAACACACACAGGGAGGCAAAGTCTCTCCTCAGACTTAGGGGCCGATACCGCAAGTGAGTTTGGAATCGTCGACAATTCTCACAGCCCGTCGTTGAACCGAGTCAAAAGGGCCAAGCTGGTTTCCGGGTGCACCTGCCCAAAGATGGCAGCAGTACTCCATATGGGGCCGAACTTGCGACTTGTAAAGTAACAACCTTTGCCCCGACGTGAAATACTGCTTCCCTCTGTTGAGTACACCAAGTTTTTTGGACGCCAACTTCACATTATCTTGTAAATGATCTCGGAACTGAACATCGCTGGAGATGTCGACACCAAGGATCCCAATGCTCTTGGAGATGGAGAGGGGAGTGTTCTGGAATTGTGGAACTACAGTGAATAGAGTTTTCTTAGCGGTGAACGTGAACTTGTGTCTTTGGTTGAATCGGACCAAGTTTACCCGTCCCCAGTCAGAGACCTGGGACAGTGTGGTCTCGATTTGAGACACAAGTTCTCCGCGGTTTCCCTCCACAACGGAACGAGGTATGTCTGCACGACCCGTGTAAGAAGCGTCTCCAGTACTGTTATCTGCATAGCAATGTATGTAATATCGAAACTGTAAACCTACGTGGTATAAATACGAAAGTATGTATCAGAATATATCTTAATTTATATATTTAGTATTTTTTATGTTTAGTACTGATAAATAGACACCGGAAACCACCAAGCCAGAAAGCCGACAAGTTAAAAGGTTAGCTAAATGGCATTTAGCGATGTGCCGTAGGAGACGTTCACATGACATTTTTAACAAGGTTTTATATATGGAGACGTTATATTAACGGTCAGGTGCCAGATTATTGGTCTCAAGGAACTAGTCACATAGAAAACAACGGTTGACAGGGGGGTTTTTCAGAGTACCTTTTTTTTGCGTTAGAAATCCTCATGGATGCATGACCCATGCCCTGCGAGGACAGCGAAGAGATTATGTTGGACTCTTACCGACTAAACCAATGGTGTTCCTCTTTGCTCCTTTGCGGCGGGGCCGCGGGAACTCATGAATGCATCTGCTACACTCGGAGAACAAAAGGTTCGGCAACTCGCGAGAGTATGTATCTAAAAAAACCAACTCTAACGTGTAAATAGTAACACCACAACTCAAGTAGGTGGTGGTCATCAACTGCCATCTACTTGAATATTTGTGGTGTTCTCACTCATCGGAAACACTTTCCTGTATTCATTGGAGCGACACTGTAAATAATTATGCCGTTTGTATCTCGACATAACCATGTTTACCGATTCCCTCCGTCCAAGACATCGGTTGTACTGCGCAGTCTAGGGTGTGGAGTGGGGAGGATTAAGCCGACCAGTACCAGCACCCTTTAGCCAGAAGGAGAATAAATAGCAACTTGGTTGGAATTGATATATACAAAAATGGAAAAGACATGAGATAGGTAGGTCACAGCGAGTACTCGCTCGAATAAGCCGCTCGAATAATTAAAGCGAGACATAGGGAGTACTTGCCGTCCGCCTTACAGAAAACCATAATAACGCTAAAATTAAGAAGTGTTGTGTTCCTGGTGGTGAGTGAGATGTGTGTATGTTTGTCCGGGAAGATATTTGCTGTCGCCGCCTTCATAGATTTGAAGACAGGGACCTGTCGATATTGTGAGTACGCGTAGATCACGGCGGCCACACTGGTACGGAACGTAGCTCAACTTTCAAGCACCTGAGTTTGACGACTGACAAAGTTCTAGAGCAATATCCTACAGCATAACTAGTTATTTTGGGAGACTTAAACGCCCACCATCGTGAGTGGCTCAGTTTTCGAACCAATAATTACAAAGAGATATCTGCTCATGGATTTGCTCTGACCTATGGAATTCTCAGCTGGTACTTTCTCAAAGGAGAATACCAGATATAGAGGACCATACGAGCGCCTTACTGGACCTTCTGCTGACTACACGTCTGAGAGAGTATTTCGGCTCAGTAGGCCTCTTGGCTCCTTGGACCACTGTCTCGTTTGGACTCAAGTATCATGCACACAAGCAGATCCATCTGGGCCAACTAATTAGCGTCGTGTGTAGCATTATAAGTCAGCAGACTGGGATAGATTGCGTAAATTTTATGCATCGTACCCGTGGAGGCAGCTCTGGTTTAGCTCAGAAGATCCTGACGTCTGCACAGTCCGGAGTCACCGAGACAATCCTCGCTGGTATGGAATGCTTATTCTTAACCCGTGAGTAGCTGCCGACGTCAAAATCCGACTGCGGTTTAGGTCTTGCAGAGAAGCTAAAATACTGAAGCAAACTGCGTATGAGGCTTGGATCACGGCTTGTAACAACAAGGTTCTAAATATGTCTTAGTTAAAACGCAAATTAAATGCTGCCTTGCGGTTCAGTAAGAAAGCAACTGCCAGAGCTAAATCTCAATTTATCAGCAAAGTAGGTGGGCGACTAACGAGCTATCCCTCTGAGAGTCGTGCTTTCTGGTAGCTTGCTAAAGCTGCCGAAGGGAACTTTCGCCAGTCGCTGTTACCATTACTGCGAAAGACTGATAGCGACTTGGCCCATAGTCCAAAAGAGAAAGCCGATCTACTGGGCAGTCTCTTTGCCTCTAACTCGAATATAAACGACGAAGGCGCTGTACCACCTACTATTATGTGCGGTAAGATCATGCCAAAAATCTCCATGGTTCGGCGGGCGTTGCTTTCTGTAGACATCATAAGTCGAATGGGCCAGACGGTATACCAGCAGTGGTGCTTAAATAGTGTGCTCCTGAGTTATGTCCTGTACTCACGCGCCTCTTCAGGTTTTCCTACCACACTAGGCAATTTCCGTCTTCATGGAAGACTGCGAATGTGCACCTCGTGCCCAAAAGGAACGATAGATCAGATCCATCGAATTGCAGGCCTATCGCTATTACCTCCTTCCTCTCCAAGGTGATGAACGTGTATCAACACACAAATTCTAAGTTCAATATGGCTTTCAGCCACGGTTGCTCGACTGGTAATCTTCTAATGTATCTCACACACCGATGGGCACCAGCCATTAAGAGTCAGGGAGAGACATTGGCATGTAGCCTGGACATAGCGAAGGCGTTCGATTGGGTCTGGCACCGGGGTCTTCTATCGAAGTTACCATCTTACAGAGTGCCCGAGGGTTTGTGCAAATGGATGGCTAGCTTTTTATCCGGCAGACGCATACGAGCCGTAGTTGACGGTAGTTGCTCTGATAGCATAGACATTAATGCTGATGGCCTGCAAGGCTCTGTGCAGTTTTTACTGCATATCAATGACATTTTGGACATCAAAATACATTGCTATGCAGATGACAGTACTGGAGACGCTTATTACATGGGTTGTGCAAACAACCCTCGTTCCGTTGTAAAGGAAAAGTGTGGAGAAATTGTGTCTCAAATCGAGACCACTCTGCCCAAGGTCTCTGACTGGGGACAGGAAAAGTTGGTCCGATTTTAATCCTACAAAGACACAAGTCTGCGCATTCACCGCTTAGAAAAACCCATTCACTGTGGTCCCACAATTTCAGAACACTACTCTCGCCATCTCCAAAAGCATAGGGATCCTTGGTGTTGACATCTCCAGTGATGTGCAGTTCCGAGATCATTTGCAAGGCAAGGTGAAGCTAACGTCCAAAAAACTGGTGTAATCAACAGAGCGAAACAATACCTTACTTCGGGGTAAAGGTTGCTGCTTTATAAGCTGCAGGTACGGCCCCATATGGAGTACTGCTGCCATCTGTGGGCGGGTGCACCCGGATACCAGCTTGGCCCTTTTGACTCGGTTCACCGACGGGCTGCGAGAATTGTCGACTATCCCAAACTCATTTGCCGTATCGAGCCCTTAAGTTTGAGGAGAAACTTTGCCAACCTGTGTATGTTCTACCGCTTGTACAATGTGATGTGTTCTGAGGAATTTATCGAAATTATGCGCACGGCTTCTTTCGTCCATCGCACCGGTCGCCAGCGGCAGGGAATTCATTCTCACACTTTAGAACCGAAATGGTCGCGTACAGTGCGGTTTTTAGAGAAATTTCCTCCCGCGAACGCTTGATTTGTGGAATGAGCTTCCTGCCAAGGTTTTCTCTAAGGACTACAGTATGGGATTTTTCAAGAAAAAAGACACTGCTTTGGTTTTTGTTTTGCTTTGTTTTGTCCCATCATTGACGGTGTTTACTGTTATTGGCTTGATGTTCAATATCGGTGCAGCTTAACTACAATAGTTTACCGATGGCAGCATTGGATATCCCAATTTTTTTTTTATTTTTTTTTCTCATATTTCTTCATCGGAAGTGTTCAGTTTGGATGACGTAATTACTATCTTTACAGATTCAATAAGTTATTAATTAATTTAGATGTTTGTTTTATGATTAGTGATGTTCCGTTTCAGTAGCTTAGCCAGCATATTTTCTATAACTTTATACTTAGTTTCAGGCGTAGATCATATGTTCAAAAAATGTTTCGTTTTTCCACAATAATATTCCAAACCTTTTTCCCCTTTCTCTCAGCGTCTTTAGGGTTTGTAGCCAAAAAGGAAAATAGAATCCCTTATAGTTATAGTTTCGTAATTTCTGTCCGTTTGTTTATAGGTAATTTGAGCACAAATGCACTTGAGCGTTTTTTATTTCATTCATTGGCAAATTTTATGCCACCGCGGTGTAGATAAAAAAAACTTTAAATTTGGAAAAATGTGTTCTTAAAACCAGTAGGGCGTGGAGCTTTAAAAGCAGGATGTTAAAGAGAGACAAATAGATCCCAAAGCTTAGACGACCAAAGCAGTAAACCCATTTTTTCATACACGTACGTCTATTTTGTGAACAATATTTAACCCCCAAAAACCAATGAAACAGTCATTTATTAATATATTAGAAAGGTCAAATACAAATTCAAATCAAAAAATAGAACTATAGTTTAACGTGGACTTTCCTTTTTGATGTTGAGGTTTGGATTTTGTTTCCAAAATAAGTCATCTATTAAAACAGAGAACTGGGCAACTGGGCACCACATTTCCTATCCAGATGTAAAAACAATGGTCGCAAAAATATGAAACTGTGGTCTCTTGTCTTTTTCTAACTTGTTTTAATAAACATTAACAAATAAAATGACGGATGTTGAAAGAAAGAGAAAAGAGACCACAGGTTCGCTTTGTTGGATGGACAATTTTGTAACCATATTCTGAACTACATCAGACAGATATCAGAACTCGAAGTCTATGGGAATGAAAAAATGTAATTGATTTTGCATCAAAAATAATAGATTTTTACAATTCAATACCTACATACAAATTATTATGATTTCTGGTCATCGTCTTGAGAAAATCTACAATTATATTTAGGTGTGTATGAAAAAATTAAGGGAACGAAAGAGCTTTTCAAACCTTATTTTTGAAAAATGATTTTGGAGAAAGCACAAAGTGATGTAACACTTTCATTTTCACGTTTCGTCGTTTAGATTTTTATCGTATCTCGCCGCATAAACATCCCGCGGCTGAATATGCACGCTTTGCCTTTTAGACTTTGTAGGTACATACATAGGCTGTAAGCAAAGCTTGCATTTTCAGCTGCTGGATTTAAAATTGATCTAAAGTAGGTACCTAATTCTTAGACAGATTTTTAAATATTTCTACAATTTCTGCAATATTTGATGACATGTTAAGTTCTAGTCTAAGTCCGAGTGGAGAGAGCCAAGCTGGGACTAAAGAAAAATTTTATGCTTAATTAGTGCAAAATACAAGATTTAAATAGTGTATCTTGCAATCGAGAAAGCGGAAGTAGGACTGCACATTGGCAGTATTATTAACAATTTTATAATCATGAACATTGTCCAATTAGCAACCTCTTCAGGAAACTCCTAATTTATTTTTATATTGTTCTATCGGTATACTGGTAGTTTATTGGATAATTTGAAATTTTATCGGACAAAGATCGATGTTTATTTTTTGTATCCTGGTAGTTTAAAGGATTATTTATTTGGAATAATACCCGATGGAGATCGTCCTTCAAATATTATAAATGCGACAGTTTGTTTGTTTGTCTATCTGTTTCTTACTTCATAAGTAACTCTTTGGTATAGAGATAGTTTGAGTCCCGGGAAAGGACATAGGATAGTTTTTATCGCGAAAAATTCAGAAGTTCCCGCGGGAACAACTATAACCGAGCTTAAACGAACTATTTCATCCTATAAATTAAGGTATCATTAGGATAATTAAGGAGTTCTCGTAAGAATCTCTCGCTGATAACCAAATTTAGAGCGGGTGTAGCCGCTAGCAAAATTCATTAATTACCAGCTTTCCCATTAATATTATAAATGCGAAAGTTTAGATGTTTGGTTGTTTGTTGTTCAACCACTGAATGAATCGGGACGCAACTTAGCACAATAGGTTAGGCCCTGGAATACGACATAGGCTATTTTTTAACCACGGAATATTCAAAAGTTCCCACAGGATTAACTATAACCGAATTCCACGAACGAACCATAGCTGCAGCTATAGCTTGATATAACAAACTTCTTTAGTATAATCAAGGAGTTGCCGTAAGAATCCCAAATCCCGATAACCAAATTTAGGGCGAGCGGAGCCGCGGGCAAATGATAGTATATCAATAATTTAAAAGTGCTTAATTTAATTACACCTAATAAGTGAATGATCCATCTTATAACAATAGGTCAATAAGTATATAAGTATGATTCTCGAATTGACATAGATTGAATAATAATTACTGGCCACATTACAGTGTATAAAATGTGAGAGGAACACGTTTGGTGTAAAAAAATTCCTACGCGCATTGTTTGCATGTCGAGTTTGAGTGTTAAGCCGCATACGTAGTAGCTAGCTACAAAACAATTCCAACTTTAACCAACTATTGTAAGATCTAAAATAGAATGAACATGTGTAGTTTACGTAAAAAAATAACGTGGTCGCGTGCCACGAGTTATTTGTCCCGTACACTACGCACCTATACAATATTCACAATTGACTTTCACCATATAAGGGCAACGTCACACTCGTCAAGACAGGCACTCTCGACTCCGCTGAGCGTTTCGCCTTGCATTCTAATGTGAAATTGTTACGTCTCGTGAAAGATAGCCGCTGGGGAAATCCCAAATAACAATGTATTCAAGAATTGAAATGCAATTCTTTGCTCCACTTAAACTTCAATATCCAATTGTACTAAAATGTGGCACAGTGATAAGTAAAGACATGGAGAAGGAAACAGACTTTTTGATTCCGGAAAATTCAAAAGTGCCTGCAGTAATAACTATGACCGGATTCCACGTAGATGAACGATAACTACAGCTATAATAAACAAATATTCTTATTATATATTTTACACACGGACAAAATTAATACCTATATTCGGTACAAACAGCTACCGTTGTTTCTTTAGATAAACACTTTCTAAATTCATGAACTAATACGATAACCATACGATAATACGATAACAATATATAAAACACATTATATTAGAACTTCCAAGTGATATTTTGACTTCAATGCTTTATGCTCCAAAGAAATACCGTGGCTTTGTTGTAATTGTAATTGTTAAAAAAAAACGTAGCTGGGTTGTAAACTTACAAAAAAGGTCAAATTACTTCCTTCCAATCTTCAAGATGATTTTTTACATCATCTATATGGTTTTCAAAATATAATAAACACTTGTCAAACTATGCGTAAAGTAACAGGTACAAAATGTCCGATCATGCGTGCCAACTTAAGTACCAGGTACAACAAATAGCATCATGCGTACCAATCTAAGAGAAAAGGGAGTTTAAGGGCCCTCTTACACTCCACTAGCGCCGCCATTAGTTATCCTCGATTTTCTCTTCGTAGAAAACGAATTTCTAAAATCCAAATGTCGTAAATATAAAGCTAGTCATAAGCTACTTTTAGAAGGTTTTATATAGTTTCTCAATATCTGTGAGTTGTAGTTGGCATTTTTGTTAAAAGTGGCCGTGTTTAGCAGAACGACATTTGGATTTTAGAAACTCGTTTTCTACGAAGAGAAAATATAGGATATCTAATGGCGGCGCTAGTTAGCTGCAATATGCGCCCTAATTAATGGTGTTCCTAAATTTTCGCAGAGTGGCTTGGGAGTCATAGTCATGGTATGAACAGTCACAATCACAAATTATATGCCTTCAAGCTACTAATCTTTTTTTTCGTTTGTATATTTGTTTTCTTTTTCAATTTAAATTATTATTGACAAGTACTCTATCTTTGTATGAAGACAGACTCGGTATCCGATTGAACATCGTTAAATAAAAAATCTAACATATGATATTAAAAGGACAATGGCCATTATCCATTAAGCTTTGGACTAATTTAAAGTTTTATGCGCACATAGGAATCATGTTCGGTTAGCCTTTAGAATTCGAACAAAACTAGCCTAGAACTATTTTAAAAAAAGTAGTGTAAATGAGTCTAAAAGGCACATTAGATTTCAGGTTACGTATTTGTAAATTTTAATATGTTTATACAGAAATCACCCATAAAAAAAAACGATGACGAAGACGACTGTCAACGCTGCTATTTCTGCTTCCATTGACTGATACTTCAATATTCGTGTACGACCTCTTCTACTAAAACAAACAAACAAGAATGAATAATTCAGTTATTTAACAGTCTTTATAAAAGATATTTAAAATTAAGAAAGTAAATTTCAATTATTTTTAATACGAATAAAAAATCTGAAAGGTACCTACTTTTACGCAGTAGTTCAGAGCCTCATCCTTATAAGATTCCTCAGTATAAGGGTAGCTAATATTTTACTATGACGTTGTTTACGAGTATTTCCAGTAAAAAAATATTAAAAATCAAACCAACTTCAAAAAATGACTAAAAAGTAAAAATAAGGCCCTAAAGCAGACATTATCACAGTCTGTCAGTAGATCATCTAGGTAGCCACAGAATAAAGAATAGTAGTACCTAACTCTGGTTTTCCTTGTCCCATCCTTAGGGACCATTCTGGAGGTAACCATTACCATATAAGTCAAAATCGATTCACTAACAACGTTGTTATGTAGGAATATAGTGTACATAAAAAAAACATACCGACTAAATTAAAAACCTTCTCCTTTTTTGAAGTCGGTTAAAACCAGTTAAAGACTTAAAGAGTTAAAAGTTAACTCGATTTTTTTCACCATGGTAAAACCCTTAAGTAGGTACAATTCTAGACTCTAAGCTATGAAACATGCAAAGAAATCAATTTTTGGGCGATACACTTACAAACAGACGGACGCATAAATTGTTTCGTAAATATTCGCTTACACAATGATAACATATAATTACATGGGCGTACCCAGGAACATCCGAGGTGTGGCAGCTGTCCTTCCCCAGACTGCTTAAAGTTTCTAAAACTCGAGGTTCTTGCATAAAGTACATTTTTCCGAAATGAAAATAACAGTTTCTACAAGATCTGCACCACCTTAGCCCAGCCTGCCCCACACAAGCTCAAAATCTATGCGTAGTTAGCTTAAACTCCCCTTTTAAAATATTAAGCTTTGCCTACTACCTACAATAGTAGGTATTATACTGATATGAATGTCATTTGAGGTTATAGAAAGAAACCAGTTCCACCTCGATATGATTGACAATGTATAAACAGAAGTAACCAATAGACTGCTCGGTGTCGGTAGAAGGTAGGTGTCCGCATAACGGTTAGATGATAAAACCGGCCATCACCTGCTACGACTATATAGGGATTTTTTTTAGACTCACATTTTTTTTTAGTAGTTATATTTCTTGAAATTTTCTAAAAAATTACTGAAAATATCAAAAAGCTGACAGTCATATCATTTCCTAGATGTAAAGACACATGTAAAATAAACTAAATAGGTGTCTATACATATCACATTTATATCGACTAAAAAAGCACAAACCTTGTCAATATTTTTAAAACGAAACAACGTTCATTCCAAAACCTTCAAGCCTTCACATTTGCCATAACATCTTTTCGCTCATACAATAATAGTATTGTTATTGATCCAGTTCCGTTTGTGGTTTTGCGTTTTCATTTATGTAACCAACACACAAGTTCACGGAATTTATTTATACATAAACACACAACGATTAAAACACGCATTGACTTATTTGTTTTGTTATTAATACGTTGTTTATTGCAAATATCACGTGCGGCATCCGTGGGATATTATACTTTTTAACAAAACACGAATAAATCAAATGTGTGTTTTAAACTGGCCGAGACAGGTGTATTGGTAGGTACATATATTGTATGCAAAACACACATTACTTGAGCAAGCGCCACTAATATTTGCTTTTTGCTTAGCGCCTTTTTTATTTCTAAATGTCTGAAGTCTATTGTGGGTGTACTGTATAGGGACAAAAAATTAATTACTTAAACATTTTTTCTCCATGCATAGTGCTTGCCTTATGTTATTGATTGTGAAGTACACGTGGAATAACATTCTGTATTTATAATAATTTGATTTCATTAGTGTAGAACTTGCCGAGTTTAGTTTAGTATTATTGACTTTGAATTTCTGCCAGGTTAGAAAGAAATTTTCTGCTAACAATTCTCGTTTGAAATCTATAGAAAAAAGATATACATTGCGCATTTGAAATGTCTTATCAAATTCATCGATCGTCGCGAAACCGCAAGGTATATCTTATTTCTTTCAAAAAAAGTAAGCAATCTTTTACGGAATCGATCCGCTGTGGTCCTATGATTGTCATTATAAGACGTTTTGGAGAAGAGTACAACTTACAATGCATGCCATATACATTTAGGTCCTGAAAATGGCCACAAAATAAAGTCCACAACTTTTTGAGTAAATAAACTCCAAGGTCCATTTGATGTAAACGAGCTTTATAGCATCAAGTAAATCTTTTTATCTGGTTGGAATAATTTGTGCCAACTTTAATAAGACATTTATTATGTACAAGAATATTTTTCACATTTTAATCTTTAAGATTGAAGTAACTAATGAGACCTTTGGCTTTAAGCTCAAATGAGCTTCAGCAGTTTTTGTTTGGTATTTACCAGTGGTATAGTACAATTAGGTGCAAAGTCACCTCACGTGGCAAAATACCTACTATCAAAGGGACGATAGACGCCTGTGACCTTGCTCAAGTATTTCAAGCATGCTCACATATGGCTAAACTTTGAATACCACGTTTAATGTTACATACGCGCAGTGCGACACTTTTTTGCTGGTTCGTTTTATGTTTTCATTTTATAAAAAATGAATTAAGCTTTATAAAGATTTCTTTCTTTTAATATGAAACAATACGTAATTAATGTATTCAAGATTTTAAGCAATTTTGATGTGATTTGTAACATTTATTTTATTGATTTTCGAACTTTAAAATAATTGATTTTTTGTCTTTAATCTGTATTTCTTTTCAAATTAGTAGTATCTAGAACATATAAGATAGACAGTTTTATTAATAAAAATACCACAACTAAACAATCATGTACTATACCCACCACTATCTCGATGCAATAAAATTTTAATAATATTTGATATGTGGGGTTTTGAAAATGATAAATTGATATAAATAGACCAAATCTTGAAAAATTGAATTTAATGAGGAAAATATTGTCGAAAGTGAAACGGGTATTACACTACACGGTATTCAGAGCTCAGTGGCAAGGGTGGACATGGTCCCTAATTAGGGAGCCGCTTATTACTTATAGCATGACAATTAAAACAAATAAAAAGAGAAAGATCTGGGTGCTGGAATACCTACAATTACGAGCAGAGTTTCCGAATATGCAGATACTAGTGTTCTGGGGCCATCAGATCTAAGAAATTACCTAAGAGTAAGCGGTGTTTAATTTGAACGCTGCTGCCCGGTAGTAAGGGAGTCTGGGAGCTAGGTAGAGCGGGCCACTCCGGACTAATTACTAATTAGGGACCCTAAATCGCTAACAGTTATTACACTACCCTAAATCAGGGTTAGGGACCCTTAATACCGTGTAGTGTAATACCCGTTTAAGTTGTAACGCTTTTACATGGAAAAATAATACACCTTTACCTACACGGCGAGAATTTCCATTGATTTACAGACAAGTATACACGTGATTTTGTGCTAACAATATTTTTTTTAACGTTCAAATAGTTCATACAGAACCATCACGATGAAAATTAACGTGTGTTACATCCATAAGATATAGATTCCAAAATCAGTCCAAATATCTGCGCAGATGATGGGTATACCTACAAACAGGCTACCTAATGCTAAGAACAAACTAATTCTTTTATTTATAAATTTTAGTTATTACTTAACTTAGGTACGTGTTAACAGGTAAGTATAAAATGTTCTGCGTACCTAAATCAATATTATTGATAAATTAATAAAGCTTGTTTGTTTCCGCATGGCTGAGTGCTAGGTATCTGCTTGTATCTGCTTGTATCTGCTCGCAACTGCGTAGTGCTCCGTAGGCAAACGTCTGAATTATGTTGTTTAGTATATCGGATCCCACAAAGGTGAAAATCGCATGGTAAAGAGCCGTTTTACTACTATAAATGTAAGAACAGAAGATCTTATATAACAATTTGAGCAAAAAAAATTATTTATAGCTAAAAATATGTCAGATGACGAATAAAAGAAAGGCTGATGTGTAAATTAAATGAATCGAAAAGGATCTAAGATAACCCAACATGGTTGGAAGAATCCAATATCTAACAAATTAGTTGAAAAATCCGACTTTCAAACCCAATGGCTGGTCAGTGTTTAGGATTTTCCCAATGTATAAAAGTATTTTGGTCTAAAGACGAAAGTCAACTACCGGTGTGTGTTTTCAGTGATAGTTGATGTACAATGTACAAGATACAGAAACGTAGTCTCTTATTTTTTTTTTTTTATAAAATAAGAGTCGCTCACAGTACTATTAAAAGATAGAGATAAATAGAACAGATGGTTTGATGGTTTACTTTGTAACTTCAAATACTATACCCTACGTAAATATAGACCCTACGTTCGCATTAAATCGGATCATAAGTTTTTTACGTATCTGCAATAGTTATCATTTTACGGAACTAACTTAATGCATGTACGAAACGCACTTGGTTGGTTTTTTGTTTATCACATTTTACAATGTAAAAACTTACGACGCTAATTCCATCAGTAACTAACAAACTTGTCAATTACATGCTATTCAATAGCTTGGGTGTAGTGAGGCTAGCGTAGTCCACAACGCTACGCTAGACATACGCCAACAGCAATTAGATTCTGGCAACGAACCCACGTCCTTGGCGCCGACCTTATTGCGCAACATCGCTTTAGAAACGCACACCATGTAATCTATGTTACTTGTTTGTCATTGCCTTTGATGTATCGGAGCTACAGTCTGCTGCCAAACTTTTACAAAAACTAAGGCACCACCATCTATGGAAAATAGAGAAAAAGGCATACAAGCCACTTGAACGTCTATAGTTGTGTTCATACACGTCCGTAAAGGTATAGTTGTTATACCCAACACAGCCCGTCTGCCCGGTTCAATGTTGCGGAGGCGGTTTAATTAGTTTAGTTTTTAATTTACAATAGGTACGGTTTATATACCGTGGAACCCTACAACATTGCCCGTTTTTTTTGTTATTTCATTTCCATACGCAAAAACTGTCTATTGAACTTTTATACTAATTATACTGTCAAATCAGAGTAAAAAAGAAATTGATAATTTAATAGACGGAGTATGTTAGGCGCATTTACTTTCACATTTCTTTTTCCGCTAATTCAAATTGAAACTCAAATGCTTTTGACGTGACAACGTCTTATAAATTGGTTTGCCGGGTGACACTTCAAGAAACTGCGTTACGCTCCGCTCACGTTATGCGCTCACAATGAGAGCGAGTGAGAGGCACGCGGCATGGTTAGCCCGCCTAAGAGCGAGAGAGACAGACATAAAAAGTGAAAGGCACAAGTTGTCACGTTACAATGTTAATAATATTACGATTAATAGCAATGGTTTTTTTTCTTAAAAATAGGTTATCATATCACTTTTTTGAAGTCAATAAACAGTAAGTTACTAGGTACTGCCGTTTCTAAGTCAATATGGTGTGTTAGTGAGAAGAAACGGCGAAAGAACCTCTTCAGCAGTCGCTCGTAATTAATCAATACAATTTATCAAGTCAATATATAGTTAGATTTCCGGAAAATACAAGAACAGTACTTGAGTTTGATCGCGACAAGAGAAACCTTCACAAGGACCATGTCAAGCTACTTTCTACCATCGCACCGCTCGCCATCGACAGGGAATTCATTCTCACACTTTGGAACCAAAATGGTCGCGAACAGTGCGGTTTCAGAGAAACTTCCTCGCGCGAACTCTTGGGTTGTGAAATGAGCTCCCTGCCAAGGTTTTCTCTAAGGACTACAGTATGGGGTTCTTCAAAACAGAAGTTATTAGATTTCTGAAGGGTCGGCAACGCGCGAGTGATGCCCCTGGTTTTGCGAGCGTCCAAAAAAAAAAAACGTATATAGGCTATATGCTTATGATTAGCTTGAAATCCAAGATTATACGAAAGTATATGTGTATTTTGACATAGTTCCAGCGAATTGAAGCTTATCGCGGACCAGCTTTAGTCCTTAGTAATGGCTCCGTATATCTGAATACTGTGACATTGTAATGCAAAATTCCAGAGGCGAGCAGGCTACATTCTTCCAACGGCGCGGCGACGCGAACAATGTATGGAACTGGTCTCATGTGTGCTCAATAGCTTTATTGCAGCCTCCTCACAGTTTTATTACGCCATTTATTATACGTGCTTAATTTAACTGCAATATGCATCTACACTATTCTGTTAAGTAAATTTTTTTTGGAGAAAAAATTTACGGCTGGATTTTTAAAGCGACATATGGTAAATTACTTCAGGGGGTAAAAATGAGTAGAACTGGAAGGCCGAACCGCCAGGAAGCTTATTAGGAATAGTCTAGAGTACACCAGATTCTGGAATTTGAGTGAAAAATGGATGCAAGTAGGTCTTACCTCTCGGGACCCGTGTATGTACTTGCATAAATTTTACTCCCGAATTCATGAGTCTGGCGTACTCGAAACAATACGAATATAACGATGCTATTCCGGCCGGGAACTGTACATACCTCTTCTATTTCAGTCAAATAATATTGTAATTTAAAACAGTTTTTAATTATTTTAAAAGTAATAAAAGGTACATTGTTCATGTATCTTTCTTTTGACTTCGGTGGCAGTAAATTGTTCATTGCCAACCCAACTTTTGCTTTTATGTCCATATTTTAAATCAGTTTCAAAATAATTTAATAGTAATAAAAGGTATAATCTGCATGAATCTTTCTTTTGACTTCGGTGGCAGTAAATTGTTTTTTGCTTGCACTGTTCAAAAGTTGGATTACTTTTGCTTTAATGTCCATATTTAATTGAGCTCATTTTAAAATTTTATTTTTAAAATCGTGTAATGTAGTCTTTTGCATTCCCGCGCTGTCTGTTTTCCTTTTTTTTAATCCGCGCAAAGCTACGGCCAGACTTACGTGCTTTGTTACTTTATTTTATGTAGAGTATTGTAATTTTAAAAAAGAACACTGACCCGAAACGAAAATATATACTATATGTATATAGTCACAAATCAAATTTTTTATGTAATTTTTTTTTATTGAAATAAAGTTTTAACAAGCACTTTTGAATCATCAACGTTGTTCCGCTGCCGTCCCTCTGTAACCCGGCGAAAGTTGGTTTTTACCTAAAGTGCCCGAGTCCGGGTCACACCGAACAGATCGAGATAAAAACTATCCTATCTTTTAAGCTGGATCAAATAACAGATAGTTACGAAGTTTGATCAAAATCGGTTCAGTAGTTTAGGAGTCCATCGCGGACGAACAACGTGACACGTAATTTTTATATATATAGATTATCGGATGTCGCTAAAAACTTGCTAGATATGAGACTACAATAAACTGAAAACGAAACCATAAAGCAATATCTTCCTACAAAAAAAAAATAATGATGCATTTTTCAGAAACAAATAAAATTACAAAAAAAATCACCATTAAAATTTATCCACACACGAGCATATGCATCCCAATATCAGAAAGCGTAAGGCCTTTATTCAAATCGGTAAAAATCAACTTCTCAATATGTTTTTGATTTACATTGCTCGTTTGCCTAGCATTTTAAATCATAATAGTATAGAAAAACAATGTAAAACAGCAATGTAGTTCATAATCATCTCGAAATCAGATGAATTTCACCAATTTAAGTAAAGGCCCTGGTCCAGTGAAGAGGCTACGAGCGTACCATTGTGTTAATAAGGCCATTATGCGCAGCACTCGCGCCGTAGCCGAGTGAAAGTGGCAGCAAGCCTCTTGGATACCGAAGGCCGACCACAAGCCACTCTAACTACCCATGTTTGTGCATTACCTACACCAAAACATCCATTTGAAAAATCACACTTTTTTAACAAAAATAAGTACCTACATAACAATGTCATCATTCTGAATATCTTCGTAAATGAACATCCACAAACCTTGAACACTAGGAATTATTGAAATATTATTACTTAGATAATAGGTGCGAGACGAAGTGTTTTATATTAGTAATACCTAATACAGTAGGATAGATACATGGGCTATCTATACATATATTATGCGATCGCCCCGAACTTTGGTGTGCGGTTTTTATATCTAATTTAATTTTTATATTATATAATCTAATTGTACATTAATAAATTTTGTATAAAAATATAAATATATAATTTTTAAAATGATATGGTAATTCGTACCCAATTATTTTCACCGAAGTTACCGAGGGCCATACACCGGGCCAAAAAAGTTTGTTGTACTGTACTTTGCTACAGAGAAGCTATGTGCAATAAGTTAACTCGCGACCAAAAGGTTGAGAGCACCACGTACAAGTTGGCGTTTACACGTTTTGTTCAACGTATTGTAAAGCCATTGTCTCTTTTGCTTACATGCGTTGGGTGAAATTGATAGAGGTAGACGAAAGATTTGCGCGAGACGTTTTTTTTGCACTCTCAAAAAAAAAGTTAGGAAGCTTAACACTGTTCGCTTGGTCTTCTTTAGCTATTTCGATTCCGTCATGTCTTATGACATTTTGCTTTGGGGTAAGGCAGCTGATATTGATACAGTCCTTTATTTGCAAAAGAGAGCAGTACGGTTAATCTATAAATTAGGACCTCGAATTTCTCTTATGGAACTATTTAGAGAAATTGATATTCTTTTGTTTTTTTTCCTTGCCAATAATCGCTTCTACAATGTATTGACACTTATTTGTTAATTTGTTTTTCGCAATACAAAGTATACTTTCTACAGTAAATTCCTGAACATGTGGTTAATTTACCCTCAAATAAATTTAAAATAAATGTCAAGATAGTTTATGAAAGCTATTACAAAGTTGATGTATAGTTATCTGAATGATAAAAATGCTTGAAAAAATTAGAACTTAATTGTTTTGTATTAGGGAATTTGTGATTATTTTTTAATTTAAAACATTGTATGTTATGTTATTACCTAGTGTAAGGCTATATTGTATTTTAATATGAAGTTGAAAAAATATAAAAGAATAACTGCTGAGTTTCTTGCCGGTTCTTCTCGGTAGTAAATCATTCCAAACCGGTGAAATTTTTTGGGTAACTTTTTTAATTAATAAATAAACTGACGACTCAAATGTGTTGTTTAAAAGTTTATTTGAATAAAACAGTTTGATTTTGAATACGATTTTACGGATTGTTCTTTCTGACGCCTACAAGTGACTGATAGATACAAAATAAAAATCAAAATATATTTAAATCAAACATGGATTTTATTCAGAATGGCACGAATTTAGTACGCCACTGCTATTACCACTGTTTGCACTTAGCTTGCGATTTGATATTTTTCGCGGTTTTTGTTTATTTCACTGTTCAATTTTGTTTTTAACTTACATAGGGCGCGATCGTTTTGGGATTAAGAGTTCCCACGAATGATACTTTCCACACTTTTGAGAACGCCAGTTTTGTCATCGACACCTACCGTTCGTGTAGCTTAGAAACGTTACTAACAAAATGTTTTGTTACAAAACTTGCAAAACGGACATTTGACGTACACACACTACTATAAACAATGAATATGTATAGGCAGTTTGACAGATTAACACGAAAACCCCACCTCCAGACATGGGTCTAAAGTTTCATTTTTCGGTGGCAAAAGTAACAAAAATATCGTAAACGAACGCATGACAGTTTGCCACAGAAATAAATAATTTTTTTATATTTTTGATACCAATGCTAAACGAACGAATGACAGGTGACAAAAGTAATGAAAATAATGATTCTGTATCCCAAAACGAACGCGCTTATATTGTTTTATTGCGGTAAGTTTTATTAGACAAAATAACTAAAATTAATATAGGGTGCTGTTTAACTGACTACTTGCTGCATCATGAAACTTAATTTTCCAAACTAAATTATGAGAAGAAAAACATATTATTTTGACCGGCTTACCCCTCTTATAATTCCATCCCTCGCAAACTAACAAACCATAAAAAAACTCTACACTATGTATACAAAATAATATTGCAACACATATTTCAGCGTTTTACAAAATTCAACACTAAGTGTATACAAATATTGTTACACATATTCCAGCGTTTTACAAAATTCAACACTACAGGTATAAAAATATTGTAACTCATATTTCAGCCGTTTATAAAATTCAACACTAGGTATAGGGTATACAAACATTGTAACAAATATTTCAACGTTTTTCAAAATTCAACACTATGGGTATATAAATATTGTAACACATATTTAAGCGTTTTCAAAATTTTAACACTATTGGTTTACAACTATTGTAACACATATTCAGCCTTTTACAAAATTCAACACTTTAGGTATACAAACATTGTAACACATATTTCAGCGTTTTAAAAATTCACCACAATAATACTACAAATATTGTAACACATAGTTCAGCGTTTTACAAAATCCAACACTATAGGTCAAGCTTTAAAAATTAAGGATTTCAACCACTATTTAATGCCCGGAAGGAAAGGAAATAATTTTGCAAAATCCTTTTTTAAATCAGAAACGTCTGTGCGAAATTCCAGATCTCTAGACTCAGTAGTTTAGTCTGTGCGTTGATACCTACCTATATCAGTCAGTCAGAAAATTAGTTTGTTCTTTTATATATATAGATATTATTCTGAAAATTGTTACAGCTAATATACAGAAACTTATACAAAAAATTCTTAAATGGTTTGAAAAATGTGAATGATACAGTGAAATCAAGAAATGAATTCGTAAAAATAGTTAAATGCCACGGGAAAAGTGCAGATAACACCTCAGCTAGTCGGAGTAGCAACCTACACCAGCCAGATACAATTGATACTGATCATCAAATAAAAAAATTCAAATGCTAATTTATGTAAAGTCACATTCGAGGACTTATTAAGGTGACTCATATGACTGATATATGAATACTGGCAATGAATTATTACCAAATTGTACAATATAAATCTACAGTTCTCCAAGACAACAGGTTGGATTTTTAACATGGAGTTCTTAAGATATTCGCACCTACACAAATAGGTATACGAATATGTTGTTTTTTTTTACCATATTTCTCGAACGTTTTTCTTACGCAACGTACTTACCGATAAGAATATCCTACTTACCATCCACATACGTCTCTACTTTTGGGGCGCGGTCTATCCTCACCAAGGGTGATTTGAGCCATTGTCTACACGCGAGCCCAGTGCGGATAGTGAACTTCGTATACCGAAAAGTCAGTGGTGTGAGAAATGAGAAATTAAAAAAAAGACTCATTGATACACGCGTGGCTCGAACCTCCACCATTCAGGACACAAGGTGGACCGCCCTCAATAATGAAATATGAAATATGAAATCAATAATGAATCATTACGTGCAGGTTTAGCGGGTGTTAAGACCTTAATAACTCCTTTTCTCAATACACGGGCAGTAATGACGAGTTTATTTTGTTAAGTAGATATGTATAAAAGCGTCTGTTTAAAATATGTTTTGTATGTTCAAGATTTTTTTTTAATTCTTTTATTGTACAAAAAAAAACAATTCAAGATATAATAAATTAGAAAAATAGTCCAGAGGTCATGTACGTATCTCTCCAGTGATTTCTTTTAGAACACCCAGAGAAAGAATAAATTTACAAAAAGTATGTTTTAACTTCAGCCAAAACTTTTCAATTCAAAATTCTTTAGATAGATTGTGTTTTAGTGAGTTTATTTATTTATTTCCTTATATTTACTTATTTACTCGCTAGTGTGATGAAAAAAATTGTGTTTTTACGACCTGCGTCCTTGGGCTTCTAAATAGCCCCTCGTTAGTACTTCTTATCACCACTAATATACAATTTACAATTACTGTATTTGATCACAGAATGTTTAGACAACAATACACAATTTCATCCTTAAATGTCTACAATGTTTTTTTACTAAATCCTAATTATAATAATTTTTTTTTCAACAATGCAACCTCAAAGTGATCATATATAGAAATTAATATAACTGAATCACAGACTAATTTCAAAATATTAAGACTTGAGACTCTAGTAGTCTAGTGTAGTGTGGCTGACTGCTGCACAGAGGGTGTGGGTTCGATTTCCGCATTGGAAAAACATTTATGTGATAAAAAACCGTTTGTGTTTGTCTTGATTCTGGGTGTATTTATGTATAATATGTATGTATTTACAAAAAAAAAGTAATATATATGTATCTGTATCCGTTGTCTGGTTGCCATAACACAAGCTTTGCTCACTTTAGGGCCTGACGGCGCTGTGTGTAATGTCCAAAAACATTTATTTATTTATTTTCTGAAGCTCATGTAGTTACTTGCAAATTATGCGTTTTTCATCCCCGGATTCGGGTTCGTGGGTTTCTTTTTCCTCACTCTATAGGTGTTAAGGTGCAGGTGTCGGGGAAGGGGAATTTACCTTCCTCCATCACTCGGGCAGAAGGTCAGGGCTGCTGAACACCCCCAGTGAAATGAAAGAATACCTCCTTTTCAGGCCCCTGTGTGGTCAATACATTTTATCGCCTGAGACGATAGAAGAATAAAAACAAAAACAAAAACGAAATAAGCGCCAAATAAAACAAAATGAAATCAAAATAAACAAACAGAGCAAAACGGAATAAAAATAAAACAAAACAAAGAAAAACAAAAACAGAACGAAACCAAAACGAAATAAAGCGAAATAAAAATAAAAACGAAATAGAAATAAAAATAATAATAATGAAATGATTTTAAAGAAGTAGGTAAGTAGGTGAGTGGGGTGAATAACTAAGTTATTCGCCCTCGGGGATTAGCTCTCGGGGGAGAGGCCGTCCTTCCGGCGGACGGGCGTGTAAGGGGGCTTATCCCCTGAGGTGAATGTGGTGGCTGTTATCAGCGCGGGTGAATAGGCGTTTTGACAAACCAGATATAAACTCTGCGAGTGACCCGGTTTTGGTGTATCTAGCGATGGTGGAGTTGCGGACATAGCGTCCCGCGCCGGTTATTATTGTCAGCCACTTATTTTGGACAACCTGGAGCTTACGTTTGCTGGTAGAAGATAGAAGTCCGTACCAATCAGGGGCTGCGTAGGTCAGTCTCGACTGGATGTACAATTTGTACAGGCGAATTTTCGTTCTGAGTGGCAAGTCCGAGGAAAGTACCAGTCTAAGGCACGCTCGTGCTGCGACCGCGCGTGCTGACACTTTACGCTGGTTTGCCACTCAATAACTTGGCCTCGAAACACAAGTTTCGGTGGGAGAAACCGTTGCAGGCCAGTCAGTATTGCAGATGTCTTGCTGGCATTTACGACTATTCTCCACTTGTCCAGCCAGCCAGGCAAGGTGTCCAATAGTCGCTGCATTTTCTTGGCTCCTAATTTAGCTATGCGGGAGGAGGACATATAGGCGCTGTCGTTCGCGTAAAGGGCTAAGAGGACGTCTTCAACATCTTCAGCTAGACCGGAGTCACTGAGAGTGGGGATGTCATTGGTGAATAACGCATAGAGCAGTGGCGATAGGCAGCTGCCTTGAGGTACCCCTGCTCTAATGGCTTTGCTCGCCGACTAGTTGTTCTCGACCGCGACATAAAAGCTCCGTTTGTCCAGAAACGAGGCTATTACTCGCCCGAGCATCTCGTGCCAAACTCGGTCGAAAGCTTTCTCCATGTCGAGGAAGACTCCGACTGTGCGCCTGCCCTTGATTAGCTCGAAGGCCATGTGATAGAGCACTCGTACAAGCTGAAGAGTGGTGCTGTGGCTGTCTCTGAAACCAAATTGTTCAGGCCTAAGCTGGATATGCGGGGATATCCTATGTTAAAGCAGGCATTTGAACAGCTTGGCTAGATTAGACATCAGTATAATCGGTCGGTAATGTTCTGGGCGATGACGGTTTTACCCTGGTTTCGGGAGAACAATGATGTTACCAATCTTTCACGAAGATGGAAAATATCCATTGAGCAGTATCCCATCAAAAATCCGGGTGAGTGCCACCAGACCCTTTCTAGGCAGCATAATAATCGCTTTGTTTGGAATCTCGTTGGAGCCGGATGATTTCTGCTCAATAAAGCTTTGAGGCCTCCTTCCTAACCTTTAGGCGCGATAAAATAATTACCTCTGAGAGGTGGGGCTGGGGCCACGAGAAACTGCTGTACGCGTTCTGTAACTCCTAACGTGTGGCCAAGGTCTATAATGGGGTTCGGTTAGCATTGGTCATCGAAGTGATAACTAGTTGACTAGTGACAAATAGTTCCGCACGTTCCGCTGCATGGTAGTGCCGGATGCCGGCGGTGTCAATCAGGGGTTTTTGTTATTTGGCGGGCCAAGCGATAAAGTGCCGTGTCGTTCTCGCTGGCTTTAAATATGGTTTGGTCCCACGACTGATGGCTGAAGTTAGCAATTTCAGACCGTAGTTCATTGCTAATTCTGTTGACGTCCCTCTTCACTACTGGGCAACGAGTATGACACCAGAGTTTCGAAGGGCCCTCTTAAATTTTAAGTTTAGCGCGGAGGTGCGCCGGTAAGAGCTGATTGCCAGAGGCCTGTGATTTTAGAGGACACCCTTAGAGCCTGTGAAATGGCAGTTGTAAAGGTACTAACTGCCTCTTCTACTACTAAGGGAGTACAAATGCCACCAGCCGGGAGTTTATAACTGAGCATGGCGCGGTTAAAAGAGGTCCAGTCGATTATTTTGCGGGGATTAGAGGGCGGCTTACCACTTGCTGATACTCTGAGGACTAATAAGATTGGCAGATGCTGAGTGTCAGTATCGTGGAGGACTTCTAAAGAGATTGGCCAGCCAATCTTATGAGCTAAAGTTATGTCGAGTACGTCCGGCGTCTGATTATCTGTAGTGGGGTAGTGCGTAGGAAAACCTGGACTGATGATAGATAGTTTTGTTCTCAGCATCTGCTTTTAGCTCACAACCCGATTAGGATGAAATTCGTGAACTCCATTGTTGGTGTTTGGAATTAAAGTCACTTAAAATTAATGTGGAGGTGGCTTAGCAAAAGATATTGTCGATATCACTCGGAACGAAGGGGGTTGCTGGTGACTTGTGCAGCGAAGACTTTAAGCTCCAAATTGCCAGCCTTTAGTTTTACAACTATAGACCGAGTGGATGTAAATTGGGGAAGGGGCAGAAATTCGTGGATAAGGCCACGTCTAATTAATACTGCCGTACCCCTGAAGGCAATATTAGTGGGTGAAATTTTCGTCTCGCCTTTATCGCCGTGGCTCTACATAGTTTCCAACTGACCTACTCGGAGACCTTCCACGGAGTGACCTTTGCTACTTTATACGCGAACAAAGACACGCGCATCAGCTACTATCATCAATTACCTGTTGTGATTTATTAAATATATATCACGCTTACTCCTTACAGAATCCGGATGTGAATAAATCTTAGAGCCAAAGCTCGTCAGAACTCATAGCCCGCGGGCCGCGCGTTCTGGCTCTTTGCTGCAATTAGGCTCAGCGCACACTTGGCTTTGACCGTATCGCCTGCGGGCCATTCCAATGAGCGTCGAGCCTAATTAGCCGTAACCTTAATGTGGGGTGCGCTTTTGTCTAACAACCGAGATCACCTTGCGTTGTTTTTACGTGCGCTTTAAATGCCGATTCGCGCGACCTCTGCCAAAGGACGGCGGCGTCTCGTGGCCCTTTTGGCTGTGAAATCGTCTAGTTGTGCATTCAATGGTTGTTTGTTGTATGGCATTGGTTGGCAAAGTTGTTTACGATTCGTTACCTAACACTTAATGTATATACTTTGATATAAATACTTATTGGGAGCTTTTTAACACCAAGGTTTTTTAACATCAATTCAGCTGTATTTTATTGTGTATGATAACTTCTCTAATCCTCTCTGAGGAAACTTCTTTAATCTGTGGCATTCCGGGACTGATTTTTTATATGGATATTAATATATTCACTTCTCTTTGTATATAAAATTTTTGTTAAAACTTATGCTACAGGTTAAGCTAACATTAATACTTAGAAATTAATTGGATAATGATGATGGATGAATTTAGGCCTTTTTATTTTTCTATTACCAAGATTTTCATATATTTGTGTTCTTTTATTTTTTATCTCTCACAATAAAATATGATATCCAGGGTGAAATATGCAGCTTTATGTAATTAGGTAGGTAGGTTAACATCCACTACGAAAGGGTTTTGGACCTTTTTTCGATAAAGTTTTTTCAAACACCATAAATATTTTACAAAAAAGAAGATGAAACACGTGTTGCATCTTTTCCAAAACTAAAAAAAAATAGGTGCAAAGAATTGGAAAAGGTTGTGAAAAAAAACGAAAAATTTATTTAGTATACCTACTACTACCTACCTACTACCTACTAATTAGGTATCGCCGAGTTCAAAGTTTAACATGTGCATGTAGACAAACACTAAAAAACTCTTTCCAACCACCCCGATACACTCCAGTTTCACCATAGTTTAATTTGAGTTAATTTGGTTCTATAGGAAAGATATTTTCCTAAAAATTCATAATACTTAAAAAGCAAATCAGATAAACAAAATAGGTACTCCTCAAGTAGTACATTCAACATAGAAGCTCCAACCGACTAGTTCCAAACTTGTTCGAAAACAATATTTTCTACTCTCTAATTACAGAGTGATGTTCCAACTTGAAGAGCGGTGTTCCCGCGGCCAACGGTCACTGAGTAAATACCATAGAACTAAGAAACTACCGGCCGCACGCTGCGCGTACAACCGTTGTTACTTCCATGGTAAACACCGCAGCTCTGAAGCACCGACACACAGCGCAGGTTGTTTGCGTCCGGCCACCGAACACGGTTGCGCAAACAAGTTCGACACGGCTTGCCCAAATACTAGCCACTGATCGTTTGAAATAATATTTGTCCTAGATGCTACTGTAGGACTACTACATTTTGGAACTGTTGATTACTTTTTAGAATCATACTAGGCGTAAATAGGTTAATCTTGTACTTTTTTAGAGCCTTTGTTATTTTAAAATCTTCTCAAAATTTATAAGTTTTCATGTAGGTACTCACTAGTTTTATCATATATTTTATGACGATATAACTCATATCGTAACTGTTAGTTTATTTAGTTATTGTCTTATAAATATGGCAGCTAAGATTAGCCTCTTAGCTATGAAGTGCAAGTCGACTAGCAAAATTATTTATGTCCTGTACAGATAGATATAATTTTTTTGCGCTTTGCGCTGACAACAAAGTTTTTTTTAAATTTTCACACTATAAACCATTAAAAGAGGTGTATTCCTTCATATGGAGCATGGATACAAATACATACCTGTAGTAAATAATGGTTGCTATTGCTGTTTACCTCAAACAAATGGTATGATAACGGAACAATGTTCAGATGCTGCGCAAAAAGATAGTAAATAATGCTTAACTGTAGATACAATTCAATGTACGTGTAGATGTAGAAACTATACAACATTAGTTAGAGAGTGGAGTACGCAGAGCTGTACCGAGAGGCAAAGATCAACAAAAAATGCAATCGCTAGATGGTAAACTTCGAAAAGGTACAAGTCAAGTTATATTAAAGACTATTGTACTGACAAGGTCGAAGAGTCAACGTTACATTTTCCAGAAGTCCCTACATGTGTGAAATTTCTTATATATGATGTAACTTATGACAAAGAGACGCAGGTATTTTTTTTATAAATTATCCAACTCATCAATTACATCAATATGTTCTAAACAAAGCTCAAGAATAGCCCAATATCATGTATCAAATTAATCAGGTTCTTTATTCCTTGGCGACTGAGCGCTTCGTTTAATTTAATAGTTTGTGACAGTCTTTTTAAACTGACTACTACATAATCGGAAAATATAAAAACCTGTCTTAGTTTTTTTTTAAATAGGTAGTTTCTGATGCAGTTGGTATCTTATATCAGATAGCCTCTGCACGATTTAAATATGTAAAGACATGCATCTAAACATTCAATTTAAATTTTATAGCGCGTTTTACATAAATCTTAGCACAAAACTAATAAATAAGATGTTCAACAATCAAACTAAAAATAATCAACTAACACCAACGTCAGACGAGTCATGTGACACGTCTGTGAATACATATACTCTTTGAGTAAGGTATAGTCTGGTCTGGTTTATAAATAGCCAGAGGCAGGCAGGTGCAGCGAGCGGGCGCGGCGCGGCCTGCGCAGACGAATGGACGCCGTGCTTCCGCGAATCTGGCCGCGCCGCATCTCGGCTCATGACCTGCTGTATGGACCTGATGCTTGCACCTGTCACACACACATACATATCAACAGAATCTCCTATAGGAAACATTAAGGGTTAACTCGATAGCTATGTTAATACAAAACCATTCTAGAGAACCAATAATAGAGAAAGAAGTGTTGATCTTTCAATCAGAAAAAAATTAATCAAAATTCGTACAGAAACTTTAAAATTAAATAAATCTATTAACCTTAGCTTCCATTTGATTTACAACGCACTAAATAAACATTTAATTAAAAATAAGCCATGTAAAAGACCCAACTCTTGTTTAACAATGTAAAGAAATACTACAAAGAAAAAACCATTAAGAGTTAAGGCATAGAAAGCATTCAAATCTGATAAAAAACAAACAGATATTTAAGTAATAAATTTACTTACAAGTAAGAATAAACTAGAAATTGCATGTAACCAAGCATATACATTTTTAACTAGTAACTACTTTTATTTTAATCTCAAAGTAGGTAATTATTTGCTCGATAAATAATCATGTAAAAACAATAATTTAGTAGTCCAATGGATGTTTATCGTTTTTAGGTAACAGCCGTAAGAGAGACGAAGAGCCAAAATGCTTTTGCAAAATAACTTATTTTTTTCATTTCTTAATAATCCAATTTACATACTAAATCATGTACTTAAATCTGCGCCTTTATAATAATTGATGATAAATACTGCTATTGACTACTTTTTACTAAGTATGTTTATTAAACTAGCATTTACAAAGAAAATCTTTTTAAACGAAAAAAAAATATTTCGAAATAACTAAGAAAAATATATGTATTTAACCAAGGCACATTTCTATGTAGGCACATTTCTATGTAGGCACATTTCTATGTAGGCATATTTCTATGTAGGCACATTTCTATGTACGCATATTTCTATGTAGGCACATTTCTATGTAGGCACATTTCTATGTAGGCACATTTCTACGTAGGCACATTTCTATGTAGGCACATTTCCAAACAAAAAAAACTGTATGAAGCTTTTTCAAAACAAAATAAACTTCTTGAAGAGTAATTAAGATATTAACTAAGAAAAATATATGTATTTAACCAAGCTATATACTTTCTATGTAGGCACATTTCTATGTAGGCACATTTCTTTGTAGGCACATTTCTATGTAGGCACATTTCTATGTAGGCACATTTCTATGTAGGCACATTTCTATGTAGGCATATTTCTATGTAGGCACATTTCTATGTAGGCATATTTCTATGTAGGCACATTTCTATGTAGGCACATTTCTATGTAGGCACATTTCTACGTAGGCACATTTCTATGTAGGCACATTTCCAAACAAAAAAAATATTTATATTTATACACATTATAAACTGATAACGAATAACGCGTCAAGCAGAACGCGACCTGTTACTGAATACCTAATAGATTATATTATTCTAAATCATTATTTTTATTTCTCGCAGACATCTTGGCTCTTCTACTTCCTGAAGTAATTAATTACGCAATCCATTTCCATAACTTTTACATATTGTTACCTTGTATTTGTATTTCCCCCGATTCCTCTACATCTTTGGCTTCGTCGTTACATTACCTACACTTTTTTTTAACTCAAATTACAATTCGGAATATTAAAATTATCATCATCAGAGTTCATTATCACCTAACAGCTGTGAGTTTCGAATCTCTTACATACTTACATCCACTTTCAATTCCAGTCAAAGCGGTACGGCTACAGTTTCTGACTGTCCATTTAAACTTTTGTAGTTACAAACGAAGTTCTTGACATTCCTGACATTGACATTCTATTAGCGATGAGTTTAGTTTTTAAATTGCAGTCACACACAGACATTTTATTACTAGTAGGTATTGTTTGTGTTTTATAAAGTGGTTAGAACATGCGGTAACCGGTTGTAATTCTACACAAAATTCATGACAATGATATTTTAAAAAGGCTAAGCGTTTACGTGACTAAATTTTGAATTGAGGTTAAATTGCTGTTAGTGGCAGGTTATCGCTGTCTTGAGTTAAGTAATTGTGTAGGTAAATTGTAGTAAATGGAGGCTTTAGAAGAGATGCGTAGTGAAAAAGAACAGGAAATCATCGGTCTTGGGGTAATAATACCTAGTAGCAAATGGGAAACAGGGCAAATGGAATTGGAATATCTTTTTCCACATTATAAAGCGCTTATTCATAATAATTCTTAAAGTAAAATATGTTAAAAACGATAGAAATCGACTGCTAATCTATTAAAATGGCGTATCATAAAATGTTTGAGTAATCGTTTTACAAATTTGATATGGAATTTTAATCGCTTTATTTAAATGACGTAAAATATTTAAGAGATAAACCTAGTTTAGCTCTGGGATTTTGTATTTATTATTATTATACCTATAGATATAAAGATTGGTATTGACGAAATTAAAATCATAAATAATGATAAGTAAAATTAAGAAAGTTTGCATCGTGACTGACACAAATTGAAGAAGTTATCTACTTATACAAAGTTCAAAGAATTTAACTATTCAAATTGTTTTTTTTTGTATTAACGAATGGTGAGTGGTGATACATACAAACAGTATGGATGTAAATCGTTAGCGAAGCCTGATGAAATCAGAAACAAAAACACAATTTAATTTGTAATTTACTGTCATGATGTTGATACAGCTATCAGTTTTTCATTATTAGTAACGGTCGATGTGTAGACACAGAATGTTTTATAATAAAACTATAATATTATCATGTTGGTCTAAGTAAAACGAATACCAGTACTTTAAGCTACGTTCTGTCGAATATTAGATACCACTTTAAGAAGGAAGTAGGTGTGCCAAAAGTTTTTAGGTAAAAATGTTATTCGGTAAATACGTTTGGATGGTAATGATGATAGGGGACTGGTAGACGGTAGGGCGCCTCGCAGTGACGCCGCGCCGCCTGAACGACTCGCGTTTCTGCCGCGCATACTGCTGTGAGCGATGGCAAACAACGACATAGACAGCTGTGTTGCTTTGTTACTAGTATCTATAAAGCTAAACTCTGCTATTATATAATTGTATAATTTAATTTTTAATGTAATTTTAGTACTATTGTAATTAGAGTAACTAGTTGTATTAAAGAATCTAACAATGGTTCAGTTTATATTATACAATGTCTTTTTACAATAAGGTTGGTAGTGACCTAGTGGCCTCGGTGCCTGCCTTCCATTCTGAGGGTTAAGCGTTCGCTGGTATAAAACATAAACACATGTCCGAAGAAGCGAGGTAAAGCACCCCAAACTCAGATGCACGTCTTTAAAAAAGATCTGAAGAAAGCCGAAATAAATGACTCGACCAACCGGAACCAAAAAAGACATGAAGTTCCCTATTCAGACTGAGCCTGCGTGATGGACTACATGATAAGTGTAAGCCGGTGGCCCAACAGTGAGGAAGAAGTATATAGATATAGACGATGATGCTGGTGACGAATTACGACTGACTAAATAAAATATCTACCAACAAAAGTTTCGTCTGATCTAGTACATCCGGGTATAAATAGTTTTGTATTATAGTTTTATACTATATTTTAAATATTTGCATCGATTATGAAAAAGAATCTATTTTGGAGCACAATTTATCGTAATATTATTTTCCGGTTTTTAAAAATTAAAAACCGGGCAAGAACATGTTGGGCCGTGCTTAGTGTTCGGTATCTTTGCATTGCAATGATCGTTGTTTAAATCAAAATTTAACTTAACTTAGTCGTCTATATCTCGCTAAGTATTTAATTTTAGTTTGTTCTGTTATTTTTCTCAAATACGTTCAGGTCCATATCTTGACTGACACGAACACAACCAAAATCACGTATTAAAAAAAACTGTCTAATATACAATTCAAAGTTTTAAAGTTTATTGTAAATTAAACAGCTTAACACGTGCAACACTTATCATCTCCAGCCTGTATATCTATCGTTGGATTTTTCAATGGGCAGGCTTGTACCTCGATAGCTTAATTGGTAGAGCATAGAGTAGGAATGGCAGGTTCATGTCCTGGCTCGAGGTTAATCTTTTGACTGCATCTCTGCTCTAAAAATATTGATTTACATTGATGATGTAGCCATAGGTATTGCATATATGATATATTTCCTTCAAAGACTCTTCAGGGAGTCATAAACGAAGAAAGATTATTTCTATGTACTCGTATGTATATTTATATTTTATTTCGATTCTTCTTCTATTAAGATTTTGTGTATTTGTAAGATTGATGTACTAGGACTCAATAAGTAACTAGGTGATATCTGTACAGGTTTTGAAAAAAAAAACATACAACCGAATTGAAAATCTCCTCCTTTTAGCAGGCGATTAAAAACAAATTAGCGATTAATTTAATGTAGAAATCTACCAAAATCGGCTTCTTTAAGATTCGTAAAGTGGAATATACTTTGTGCGTACAGAGTTACATTACACTACTGTGTTACTGTGTACCACTGCGTTGTATTTTCTTTTAAGCAGTGTGTATCATGTGTGATGTTGCCATACACCTGCGCACAACACCAGCACTTGCGTCATTTACAACTTTAAAATAATAAAACTGGTTTCGATAGTGATCTACACGAAGGTGGATCGAAGATTAATGTCCCCGCCAGCACCACACCTGGCAGCCTGCGCGACCCGGCCGGCAAGATACCAACCTCGCAGCCATTTAAAAAAAAAAATCATGGATATTACTGGAAAATTTATGGCCAGTCACAACCTTAATATAAGATGGAAACAAACAAATGTTGTTCAAAAAGATCGAATAGCATCCTATAGTAATAATTATGCAAGAAAAATAAAAAAAAAACAATAATAGTTACATACCTAGACGATGTTAAGTAATTAATAGTTAATGACGGTAGCTACTTCTGCGTAATTTCGTTTAATTTACGTATGCTAATGCTTATTCATAAAGAAAGATTTATATCTGACTGTTAATTTTATCTAAATACTTTTTATATCCTTATGCATACATTCGTTGATAATGTTTAACGTTCTTCAGTTACTGTGGCTTTCCAAACTTTAAGAGACAGTGTTACTTTATGTAAGGGAAACAAAAAAGACAGAGCAATGACCTTCCCTTATATGGTCAAGACAGTACCAGTAGTATAATGACGTGGCACGTGCCGCAGGAAATGCAATGATTATTTTGCACACGCGTACTGAATCGTAAGTATTGTAGATTGTACACACATAAATTCTGTACTTAAGTTAAGGGATACAATAAACAAAAATATAATAATGATGTTAAAATGCTGACTAAAATGAAGATTGAAAAATAGATAGTTATCTAAACGACTGATATAATTATTGTTTTATGATTTACTACTGACACTTTAATTTAAGATGTGAACAAAAAATGCTAGTGGTATTTTAAACTTATGGTCGATTGGCAGTTCTGCCCATGTGTGTGTATATATCATAACGAAGTATATATCATACAAATATACAATAGGTATATTTATTAATATTCATTGAAGCGTAGAATCGTAATCGATAATTCTGGTAAGAACATGTAAAGTAACTAATTTGAATGGTCTATTAGCAGAGTTGACGTTAACATCGCCAGGTGTATCTGTAACCAGTTCCTTGGCCGTATCATGTTACATTAGGTTTTCATATTAGGAAATTTATACCAGTCCCAACTCTCAGATGAGTACCGATGCTGATAATTATTGTCTTATTGAAGATATAAATTTATTATAATTAATAATCGATTCTGAGAATTTACTGCAAAACAAAGTGATTCATTCTGAGTTTGTTTGTCGCGATTGACACAGATGTGAGTGCCGCGGGCTGTTTTAATTAAATTAAATGATATTTCATATCAATCCACTGACAGATCAACTCCTAAATCTTAAATATTACAAGAATCAAAACCTTAAACAAGTACAAACGTTCTCTTGCCACAATAAACCTAACGTCTTGTTGACCCACCAATGTTTACCGACAATATGTCTGCCAGTTCACTAAAGATAACAATATATAATAAAACAAAAATCTCAATAACAACTTTGAAGATATGACGATACGTTTGTATCAAAAGAAAAATAAATATTGACCTCGAAACATTGCTAAAAATATGTAAAAAAATAATAGCAGTAAATTCCCGGGCGAATGGGCAATAATATAAAATACGCAACAAAAACAAATCTGTTTGACGTCTTCCTGTTAGCTTTTATCGAATCACTATTATATTACGGTATTTTCGAAATATACCTAACAATAAAAATATTTCACGACTTTGCTACTGCTTCTGAAGAAATCTACAAGTCAAATTTGTCATTTATTGCTTTAGTAATGGGCTGATCTGTTACATGGGTATCGTTATCTGAATCTCCATCTCATCCAATTATTATTTTATCATTGAAGATAGCTATATTTTTAAGCTAATCTGTTTCAAGATCATTATCCATTTCTCGACTGGTTTTCTAGAAATATATGTCTACTGGTTCCTTTATGTATTTATTATCCACGTTGTTAACCTAATTTCTTTGTCATTTTTTATGAATATGACATCCTTCCTGAGAATGACTGCAATCATAACGTCCATAACAATCAATATCTTATCATACCCCATCAAAGCAATTTGCAAAACAACAACTTTAATTTCACTTTAACTGATTACCTTAACATATTTTATAAAACATTCGTTTCTTATTTCAAACTAGTTATTAGTTGTCATAACACGACCCGTAGTCCCTTGAGCTGCGCTGGCCCGCACCCAGGTTCTGTCACTTTTACACATCCACTTCGTATATTTCCAAGTATATTGTTTGTCAATAGTCCGCATTTACATAAACCAAGTGAGGGAATTACTTAGGTCCAAAGTACAAGTATGGTTAAGCACTGTCGTGCGTTTACATTTTGCAATAGGTATCTACTTAAGGCATTTACAATCAACACTACGATGTGTTGTAATGTTCCACTTGGCTCCATGTTATGAGTTTATGACGTTTAATTTTCATGCTAATGTAGAAATAATTCTGTTTTTATCAACGGTGTTATTGCGAATTTTGTATTGCAATGACTTTTTCCATTTTCAGAAAAGTTATTGGTACTTTGTACAGCAGTTTGGCTTTACACCATTTTTTTTTTTTTGCAGCATTGAATCAAACTTCTCTTCATTGGTCATTGCCTTAGTTATCAAGCCGTCACTTGCAGACTAGCAACGTATAGTGGTTGTAGACTGCTGTTTTAAGATACAAAGTTTTTGGACAAAAATATGGCAATTCTCAAAAAGCTCTCGAGCTGGATTCTTTGATCAACCTCTTGCTTAAATGCGCTACTTGTCCTAGGTATTCGTGAACAACTATAAGAGTATGATTCCCAACAACAACCGATAGGAATGCGACATGGATGTTGATGCACTAACCGATAGCCAATGTGGCTTGCTGGTGAGACCACACTACCGCCCAAGAACCCGGAACTCATAAAAGCGACTCAAACAATATTTAACAACTATTCTGGTCCCCTAATTCTTGGAGGTCAATTACCTTGTAATCTATACCTATACCTGTCTCTTTACTCGATACATAATGATATCCTTAAGTTCAAGGGATTTTGTTTTAAGTGTTCTTTAATAACTAGGCCGTTAATTTATCTTATATTAAACTAAAAAACAAAATGAATATTATAATCCTCAAAAAAACAGATTTCCCCTTTTTTGTCATGGAACTTAATCACCCATAGTCCAATCAAATTAAGAAAAAACGTAAAATTCTTTTAACGATGTGGTTTGTTTTTGCAAAAGTGAAGGTCTTATATCGTAAAACATTTGGCACCAATGCGACAAATGGCGATATATGATTTTTTTTAATATTCAAATATTTTTTAATATTTATGATTTTCGTAATTTTCCCGTAGAAGTAGGAAAACTAAGTATATATAAATTTATTTCTAAAATACGGATTAAAATTTAAAATTTACTGTTTATTTTGTGATCTGTGCGTCATAAACCTACTTCTGACGCTCTTAAACATAAATCCCAACGAAAGCTATGATAATTTTCTACATTTTCGTTTCTGTAGTCAAATATTGTCATTTAATAATATGATCAACCAACATTTTGGTTTTAAAACATTCCTCTTCAACATAATCTGTGTTAAATTTCATTTTTTTGTATGTTCAATTAATGTGTATGTTACCACGTTACTCAGCTAACACTAACTTTAAAGCTGTCGCGTTTGTGCTATATGTTTTCTGATACAAGGACCATGACAAACTCTAGCGTTAGAAAAAGTCAATTTTTTGGCCTGTTTATTACTAATATTTAATTAATTAAAGTCAGAATACTTAATACTTCCTACTTAATTTGGCATGGATATAGTTTGAGTCCCGGAGAAGGATATGGGTACTTAAAGGGGTAAAAATCTTCTGGCGCTAATTGATTTAAGGTATCCTATGCGCTCCTAAAGCGGAGAGGGGGGAAGCGTGGCGGCCCTAGCTAGGTTGGGCGGAACTAGCGTGAATTTAGTTATTTCCTTTTTATTATTTAAACAAATAGACATTTTGCAAATCTAGAATGTATAGGTTATAGAAAACATGTAGTTTTGTTATTATTCAAAAACTGATGACCTTCTGTGATTTTTTTATTTCAATACCACTAAGATGGCAAACAAGCCTACGGTCCGCCTGATGGTAAACGGTCACCGTGGCCTATGGACATATGCAACACCAGAGGTAACACTCGTGCGTTGCCGACCCTTCAAAAATCTAATAACTTCTTCTTCTTAAAGAACTCCATACTGTAGTCCTTAGAGAAAACCCGGGCAGGGAGCTCATTCCACAACCCAAGCGTTCGCCGGAGTAAGTTTCCCTGAAATCTTACTGTACGCGACCATTTCGGGTCTAAAGTGTGAGAATGAATTGCCCGCCGGTGGCGAGCGGTGCGATGATAGAAAGTAGTCGTGGACATCATTTTGAACGATTCCGCAGAACACATCTCATTGTACAAGTTCTAACACACAGGGAAGCAAAGTCTTCTCAGATTTAAGGGCTTCATATGCCAAGTGAGTTTGGGATCGTCGACAATTCTCACATCTCGTCGTTGAAACGAGTCAAAAGTGCCAAGCTGGTATCCGGGTGCCCAGAGATGGCAGCAGTACTCCATATGGGGCCGAACCTGCGACTTGTAAAGCAACAATCTCTGTCCCGACATAGAGTACTGCTTCGCTCTGTTGAGTACACCAAGTTTTTTGGACACCAGCTTCACCTTATCTTGCAAATGCAGTATGCCTAGCAGCGAACGCGCAGACCTGATCGAACGCCTTCGCTATGTCCAGGCTACATGCCAATGCCTGCCCCTGACTCTCAATGGCTAGTGTCCATCGGTGTTTGAGGTGCACTAGAAGGTTGCCAGGATTTTTTTAGTATTGAAAATATTAATTCTGTAGTAGGTATTGAAATTAGGCAGGCAAGTTAGAATGTATTTAAAATATTTATAAAAACTTAATGTTTTGAATATTTTTATTTTTCTTTCACTAACATTAGAGAAAGTGTGTGAAGTGACGCAGTAAGGACTCACACTCAAAAACAGTATTGTATCTACACGGGTACTAATCATGTTGAGGGGGAGGCCTTTTTAACTCACGCACTTTTTGTTATTTCTATTATAGAATTTGTTCATTTCTGGTACTGTGTGAAGGCTTCAGATAATAATAGTATGATATCTTTAGTAAAAAGATTACCACTGTTACCTTAATTACGTGTTATAACTCGTAATTGCATACAACAGTGATATTAATTACGTGAAACCGAGAGAAACCGGCTGAGTGCCATAGATTTTATTATAAAACTAGCTTAGCTTAGCTCCGCCCGCCCTAAATTTGGTTATCGGCGTGGGATACCTACGGCAACTCCTTGATTATACTAAAGAAGTTTGTTATAGCAAGCTATAGCTGCAGCTATGGTTCGTTCGTGGAATTCGGTTATAGTTACTCCCGCGGTAACTTTTGAAGTTTCCGGGATAAAAGTAGCCTTCTTCCTTCTCCGTATCATCAACTATCTCTGTGCAAAATTTGAACTCAATTAGATGGTCCATTGCGGTAGGATTGAGTAACAAACGTTGTAGTTATTCCCGCAGGAACTTTTGAATTTTTCCGTATGAAAAACAGCCTATGTCCTATTACAGGACCTAGCCTATATGTGTGCCAAGTTTCATCCCGATCCATACAGTGGTTGAAGCGTGTTTGACTAACAAACAACCGATCTTTCACATTTATAATATTAATGGGCCAGCTGGTAATTCATAAATTTTGTCAGCGGCTCCACCAGAGGCAGGCTGTCAGAGATTCCTATGGCGAATCGACTTATGAACGTCTAGATAAAGCAACGCCCGCCGGAACTCCCTCTGTGTTATGGAGATTTCCGGTATGGTCTCACCGCACCACGGTATAGTAGGTGGTACAGCGCCTTCGTCGTTCATATTTGAGTAAGAGGCAAACAGACTGCCCAGTAGATTGGCTTTCTGTTTTGCACTCTGGGCCAAGTCACCATCGGTCCTTTGCAGTGGTGGTAACGACGACTGGCAAAAGTTCCCGTCCGCAGCTTTAGCAAGCGACCGTAAAGCACGACTTCCAGAGCGATGGCTCGCAGCTATTTTGCCGTAATGAGGGTTTATTTTGTTTTTTAGCGATAACTTTGGTTTTTTTTATCAAGGAAAAAAAAGGTAGTCATGTTTCTAAATTTTTTGATTTATAGAGTGATCCTGAAATATCTTACATATTAATTGCTTAACTAAAGTTTTAGTAATAAAGATACAGCTAGGGATCAAACGAACGCAATTATTATAAAAAAACTCGATACTCGCTTAAAAACGTCAAGTTCAATTTTTTTTTTTTATAATGGAGGAGTTGCCGTTGAAATCCTACACCGATAACCGAATGAAGGGCGGGTGGAACCGCGGGCAGAAACTATTTTATTATTTATGAATGTCAAGCATGGAAGTATCGTGCTAGGGGCAGCTGAATTTTAATAAACGTTAAGATTGTCTTTGTATGAACTATTTTGTTTTATTCAATAATTCAATAATTGAGTAGTTATTGAAATATTTGAATATTTAGGACCGATGAGAAGCATTTTAATCTAATATTAAAATTAAACGAATGGTGCAATCCCTATCTCTAAAGTTAGCATGGCACTAATATATGTTAATGTAAGCTAAAATTATGAAAAACCTAGTAAAATCTTCAGAAAATTAGATAAATACATGAATCGCACACTATTAGTCCCAAAAATGTCTACAGTTATATCTTGAAAATACGTGTATAATCTCATTTTGTAAAAAAATATATATCCTAGAGGGACAATTTCTGTAGATACAAATAGAAAACATATCTCGACGTATTGCACTAGCATAATATTACCATAAGCATTTACGGTAATACTATAAAATAAATCAATAAATTTATGTGAGAAGGTAATTCACACGCCACAGATTAGACACGGTCTCTAATCGTGTGAGATTATGAATTATAATCTCGTACATAATACTACTCTGCTGCTGATTTACTTCGTCTTAAATGGTTTGTTACCTCATTCAACCATCTGGGTTGGGATAATCAAGTAAAGCATATTAAACGACTAGAGAAATCGTGGTCGAGAATTCTCGTGCCTCGACAAATAAAAAAAAAGGTAGGGAACCCAGAAACTTTATTGGTGACCATAGCACGGTTGAGTGATTATAGCATGGGCTACAAAGCCTAAAAGGGTGTTCTCATAGTTTGTTACTGTTGAAGTAGTGATGGCAAAGTTTGCGGCCGTTTGAAGCTCATGCGTGGTGCAGTAGACGACCTTGCCGGCCACCGGTATCTGGTTACGGCACATTCTGCCGCTCGCCGCCGCCTCTCCGCTCGTGCGGAATGCCCTAGCATACGATAGCCTAACTAAATCTGATACACTCTCGACTACATTTCTGACGTGCCTCAGACGCAGCCTCCGTAGATGTTATTTAGAATCACCCGCAGATCGATTACTTTTCGCCGTAAAGACAAATACCTCGTTCCATTTCTGTTACGTGACTGACCTGTTGCCTATTGCGAAAACATTATAACCCCAAATTTGGCGCACTTGACACTGTTCGCAATAAGTGCTCTGAAATTTTATATTGCACGTCTAAACGGATGCCACAAACAAATGACATAGGTATTTACTTTCATAATGCAACATCAGGCTTTCTACTCTCAAACCTTGACATTCAAATAATTCTAATGTATTCCACCAAAATGATCAACATCCTCGGGACTTGTGGTGTTGGTATAAAACTACTCTACCGAGACTGAACTAATACAAGTCTCACCTAACCGTCACCCCATTCTTTAATCGTAGATTTCTGACTATTACTTTTCACATGGTTTTCTAGAGAGCGCAATGCGCCATCATTAGTTTTTCCACTTGCCTCTAGCGACTTAGGTGATACCTAACCCCTAACCAGATGATCAGCCCACCAAATGGAAGGACCTAAGAAACCTTTTTCTGTATCATGTCACAATCACATTTTCGACTCTAAAACTTTTTCACCATTGTTTAAGGAATACGACCTGCATAATATTCCCCATAGCCTGCCAGTAAAGCTCTTCTACGCATTTCCTACATTTGCTATAATCGTTAAAAAGTTCGAAGAACTATGAGATCAAGAATCAACAATACAAAAATGACTCGCTTTTACTACAAAATAGTAATACAGTTTCATATACATCTAGTAATACAACACTTATAATAAAATTAAGGCTAAGTGCAATAAGCCTACTTATAGCAAAAAAATTAGAACAATTTAGAATTAAAATCAGCAGATTTCCCTATGGAGACAACAGCTACACCAACACAAATAGATACAAACAACATCGCCGGACACCAATGACAGTTAAATTTCATTGCTCTAGTTTGAACAAGTCTCAGGAATATACCGATGGTATAATTAAGCTCACAGTGATATACGACTATTGTGGCTGTAACACGCCTCCCTGCACCGTAAGGCCACTCCGTAAACTGCGGACGCAAAATTACTAACTTTGAATCAATATTCATTTCATTGCTTTGAATAATCAATGTCTACACATAATAATTAAATAAACGACTTATGTCCTCGTCAATATGATGAAATAAAGATTTGTTTACTATAAATATACACTTCGAGATTTATATCCCGAAATAATTCAAATTATTCAAGATGGTAAAGAGATTATAGTTCGAATGGAAACATTGAATATATAACATACTTGCTATTATTATTTCCATAATTATAGGATTACAAAGCATTTTAAGTAATAAATTGACGCAAGAATTGTTACGTACAAACCTAGCGTTGTTTATGAAAGGAATGGGAATCCAACTAATGTGCCAATTTCATACAACTACTAACTAGTTTCTATCACAAAAAGTTTTGTTAAAAAGTTACTACAAAACTGCAGTTCCCAATATCAATACAATAAGGAAACCTGTGAAATTAAAGTAAGAGCGTCCTCTACCATGCATAAAGAGAAACGGCACAGGACATTGTGTGTACTAAGTTGTACTCTTATGATACAATCAATAACGATTTGTACTGATTTATGTGTTTGAAGCAAGTATATGTCTCTAAGTAAGATATCTTCAAGATTAATCTGGTAGTCTAACTTATGTATGTTTTCTTCTTCATCATTCTTTTCATCCTTTACTGCTAATTTACACCTCTGCTATCATTGCAAGATGGTGGCTTTCACTGTTGTTTCCATCACGCAATGTACACTCTTGAACTCGTTTGCTTTAATCATCGGTCCTACGTCACGTGTGACCCTGACCATTGCTACTTGAGGCTACTGAATTGCATGTGTTATGTCGGCCTTTCATCAGATCTTCTGTGTGGAGATCAAACCCTACATAGAAACCCACAGCATGGCTCTCATCTTTCGTACCTCCATATTTGTTTCAGGTATGCTTAAACATATCTTATATAGTTAAGCTATCATGAAAAAGAAAATACTCGACCAAAATGGCTTCACAAACCGAAGTTGATTCTTCATTTTACTGTTACAATTTACTTTTAGTGAAGTCTGATGATAGAGGTTATGTTGTATAGAGAGTTCAGATTTATAATGTATCGATGGACAGATAAGAAGTTATGTATTTGCGTCTATTTTTAGCTGTGGTTGTTATTACTGGCTCGGAGCCGCGATAAATAACGCAAGCCATACTCTCTAACCGACATAGCTCTTGCTGGAAGTGACTTTGGATATACGAAAACGTAATAAAAATTTAAATTATGAAAATTGATTATGTGTGTGGTGTTTGTCGAGCAACTATGAAGGTTCATTATAAGTTTAACATTAACATAGTATCGATGTGTATATAAAAGTATTAAACAAACCCTTGAACTTTCTCATAATTTGAGAGGCAGTACTACGTGACAGAAAACTTAAGTAAAAACAAGGATGACGCGATATGTAACTGAGCGTGCGTGAGTATTGCAGCTACATCTCAACTTACTAAGATTTTCATTGAAATTCATGAAACAAATTAAAAGTTTATTATTTTAATATTTCATATAAATGAAATAAATTAATAGTTTATTTATTGTTATCAAAAAAATGCTTTTCTCAGAGTTAAAAGAACCGCACTTAGAACTTTAAAGATTTCTTTTAGTTTAGGATTTTTTTATCAAAGTTCATTTATCGTGTTGTCACGTTTTTTAGGGGCTGAACTAAATCCCGAAGCATACAGACATTTAAGTCGTATCAGCGGATCTGGGGAAACCTTTGCAAAAAAAATAATTAAATATCAGGTAGTATAGCTATAGTATATAAATCTTGTATATTTACCCAATTCTGGGTCCAGCAACGACTAACAAGATCCAGATAGAGAGAGACTTACTTTTTAAGTCTTGAAAAAATTTAACAGAAAACGGATTTTAAACGCAGATTGAAAAGTGGCATTAACGCCATGAAGATTTTTTCGATAGCTCTGTGGAATAGCATTATTTCTCTCTCTCTAATACCGAAGTTTCGAAACCAAATGGATGAATAGGGTTTTACTGCGTTTGTAGCGTGCGCTCCAGTCTACTTTTTAAGAGTAGTTCGGTATAGATATGTCATTATCGCTGTTGATAGCTACTAAAGTGCAGTGCAGTGTCTCAGTCAAACACATTAACTCTTTCCCTGTAGTAACCTTACTTGGCAAGAAAAAAGTATCACCTTTCTATGATTATGTATTATTATAATCCCAAAAACCCCGTGGATCCCGCACGCGTAATCACGTTAATGCAAATCCGAAATATATTCGCGCGTTTTGCGGAATCGCAGTCCCTATCCTAATTAGAATTTTACCTGTATCAAAATTGCACTTTAAAATTTTTATATTTAGAAGAAAGTTTTGTATTTTTAATCGCTGTTTCTTAATAATTTTTTTTTGTATAATAAAATAACAACAAATAGCTATTGACGGATGGATAGTAAACACTTTTAGTAACACTTTAACTCTACGTTATATATTGTCGACAATCTGTTTAATAGTAAAGAACACTCAACGGGTGTGAACTAGATCTCGAATATATAACGCAAATGTGGGTCGTTGGAAGACTTGGAACAGATATCCTAGAAAAGCTTTCAATATTTCTAACAACGAATATATGTATATACTTACCATTGAAATATAAAAAAACAGTATCTTGCAGTTTACACAGGGTTAAAACAGGGAGTTAACCATTTTAAGAGGTTAAAAACCCCTTCTTTTGCCTTAACCTATTTTCCAAATTTTAAGTTGTAAGCCTTTGTGGTTGTGGAGATTTCGTTCGTGTTCTTTAGATATATTTTTGAAATAAATATCTAAATCTACTTAAACATACCGTTTTTAATATTTTTCACCATAATTAAAGGCTCAAAACAAATGATTGACCTTGGGTTGTATTAAATCACTCCTCTAGATGGTCGTATTTTTTTTTTTTGAATTTTTACACATGTAATATAATAGTTTTATTACGTATGCCAATTATAAAAGCTTTTTTGATAAGCGAGATGATTCCCTGTAACATACACCGAAGTGATACCATAAAAGTTACTCTTCTCATGTTTTGCTACAAATTGACAAGTTCATACGAAAGTGACAAATTGAGCGACATTCTAACAGGTAGGTACCTTTAGAAACCCGGCCAAGTGATAACGCTTGGTTTAAACGGCCCAAAACAGAGGTGCAACAATCAATCATGGGCACTTATTTGTTTTGTGACGGTGACAGGACGGGCCAGAGCGGTGGACGGATCATTATCTTCGGTCGCATCGACCATACGTCTTGCTGTCATTGCGACAGGGTCCAAAGAAGCAGTCAAAGCTGCCGCGTGATAACGCGTTGGACCTTAGCCAGTGGGTGGACGACGTTGGGCAAGCGCTCGGATTTGATGATGCCAACTTGCTAAGTTATGCCAATTTAGCAGCGATTTCTTAAGTCGTTCTAGCTTGCTTTTAATTTGCAGTTTTTGTATAGGCCATAATGCTAAATTCTATGTGCATGTAAATATACTAACTATGTGCATGTAGATATACCAACTATGTGCATGTAAATATATCAACTATGTGCATGTAAATATACTAACTATGTGCATGTATCTACATATACTAACTATGTGCTTGTAAATATATTACCTATGTGCATGTAAATATACAAACTATGTGTATGTAAATATATAACAAGAAATTTTTACTCAATGTCATTAACAATACAATGTCGAATATTGCTTTAAAATATTTTTACCACTTCTGCTTGAAAAAGTACATTTTTTTCTCCGATAAGCGTGATGGAGAAAACACCTATTTCGCAACAAGGTTTATAATAAAATTTGAATTTAGAATAACGTTGCAATCTATATAATTCATTCTGCAAATGCAGAAAGTGACAATCACCCTAGGTCGTTCCATAACGTTATGAGAACGTTAACTGAAAGTCAATTGTACCATTTATATTATTTGACTGTACCGGGCGATTTATTACTCGACAGAGCGTAAGTGTTTTGGAACAAAAAAAAACGGCCGAGTGCGAGTCTGGCTCGCGCCCCGAGGGTTCCGTGCAAACTTACAATATGTTGTTGTATATTATTAAAAATGTGTTATTATATGATGTTACTAAATATTTACGGTTTTCGCAATTTTCCTTTATCTGTGACGTTGCTTCGTACCAAATTTCAATATTCTGAGTTCACAGCAAGTACCCTGTAGGTTTTGCTTCCCTTGCGAGTTTCGAACATTTGCGGAAATTTGCGGCATCTTTTGAATGTGTTGGCTTAGAAGTTTGATTTTTTTTTACAGCTCCAAGGGACAGTAGACCTGAGTATTTGATATAAATTTTAACTTGATACCTCCACGCGCTCCTGAGAAAAAGGGTCTTGACAGACAGACAGACGGACGGACAACAAAGTGATCCTATAAGGGTTCTGTTTTTTCTTTTGAGGTACGGAACCCTGATTATTAGCTAGTTTGAACCCTAAGTCAATTTAAGTCAGTACTAAAGGAAAAGTTATACATAAAAGGTTATTATAAAATATCTGAGCATTTAGATGAGAAAAATCCTTGGAATTGACCTACTCAGCTACGGCGGCGCTAATTTATGTTTTGCGTGTGTTTTATGAATTATGACATATTTCAAGTTCAATTTGATTTGTTAACAAACACAAAAACGCCTTATATGAATAAATAAAAAATATCTTATGAAAATGGCTGACGTTTTTTGTAGTATTGTGTGTAATTGTTTATGTGTATGTAAGTTTATATTATTGTGATTGCTTACATTTTGGTCCAACAAACTATTATTGTTAATGTGATTTTTTTGTTACAGAAATTATAATTTTCGTTAAATAGCAAAACGTAAGTACCTAAAGAAAAACATTTTTTTACCATTGCCACTTAAAAAAGGGCATTCGATTCATCCATAACAATGAATAAAACTATCTTTTAGTCACTATGTGAATAAAAACAACAGAAAGTTCTTTCAGATTTTTGAGACTGAATACAATAAATGAAGACGATAGGCTCACCACAGGACACGTAGTAAGTGGTTGGGGGGGCCACATTATGATGTTCTCTCTCTTCTGGGGATTAAAACCGTGATGTTATAATTTGACGACGTGCCATATAGGCCGTTCTTATCACATTAAAAAATTTTGGTCGTTAATCTTTTATATTCATCGCAAAAACTGGTGACCCAATTGACGTATAACTTTCACCAAAGGACATTATATATATTTACTAGATTGTCAAAGGCTATTAATTGTGCCTAGACGGGTTGCCAGTTTAATAATGAGGTTGCAACGCTGGCAACACATCTCGAACATTAATTACATAAGACATTTATAATATCTGTCTTATTGAATAGATAGAAGCATTTATATGTTAATAACAATCATGAGAAATAACAATAAAAAATCTACATACATTATAAATTGCGTAATTATTTATTGAAAATGACATTTCCTTTTATACTTTAGGTACAACACAACGAGTGTGCGATAACTCGTATTCACGTATTTTCTCATTACATTTAATTATATGTAAAAAACTTAACAATAGTTAACATAAATCTTAATTGCCATTAACAATTATTGTTAATGTCCGCGATAGCATGAGAATACACAAGAAGACACTCACGCGAGGCGTACAGAAAAAGCCATATACATCTTACGAGGCATTCCATACACATTTGTTCGTGGACCAGGAATATTTACACAGATAATAACTTATTTACCGAACCCGTCTGCAACGAGAACAACTTACATGCACAAATTACCCTAAACCAAGAAAAATACACCGTACAGTCTTAACAGAATGGTATAAGGTTTAAAATTATGTTTATGGTGTTTTCATAATGGTGAGTTTTATGTGGTTTTTGCATACGTGGAGATTATCGAAGGCGAGTTTTGCATACCACAGGCCAAGACCATAAAACACGACACATTACGAGCTGACCATTTGCTCCCGTGTTACGTACGTATGCTTTTAAAGAATATCAATAAATATAAAATAATGTGTAATAGGTATTGCAAAAATTCAGTCCACCATTTTGGTTTGTAAAGTGATTGGAGGGAAAAAAGTATCAAGGAGAATTGGAACGAGAGCAAGGTTTCAGACTTGTTTTCTATGGTATCGTACATTGAAAAAGAAATCGAAACCCTCATAGGATCAGTTTTTTGATCATTTATGCGTCTAACTGCCTGTATTTTAATGGCCTACTTGTTGACCTAGAAACTTGTAATTTGGCACAGTATGTCACATTTTTCCAATCGATTACCCTATAGCAGTCTACTCCACATAAGCTGTTTCAGATGAACGCCACCACACCTGATCCTCCACCTTTCTCATCCAGTTACCTTCAGCTACCTTTTTCAGGTCATCAGGCGACCCACGCAACGACCAGGTTCTGCGTCAAATATGACCTGCGAATTAGCTCTTCAGCTTGCTTATTCTGTAAGCTCTGTCTGAAATCTGGTTTCTAGTCGGATTTCTTCATTTTTGATAACCTTCAAAAAACCACGTTTTGGTCTACTGGTCATACATAACTCGACCTAAGTGGATTTAAGCATTGAGATATTTGCGAATTAAAAACCTGACGCAACTTTCCAATTCCACGTCACCCAAAAATATTTATTATCTTTTACTATAAATTGTATTTTTTTTTTACAAGAGCACATGGCTCAAAACCCAAAGCAAAGGTGTTGTCTTTGTTTATTAGCCAAGGGTTTTTGCTATTAACTTTTATGAACGTCGGTTTCAGGGTAAATTACAAAAAATGAGCTGATACTAACTCACAAATCAAAACCTATAGGGTATGTACTTTTAACCAACCTTAAAACTAAAACTTCTGTCACGTAGCAAATTAACTGAAAAATCTGTGTAAATTAACTACGGAACAGTTTCTACGTAAGTGACTAATAACTGCGCAAAGAAGTAACGATGTAGGACCACGTCTTCGTCGTTTTTTTTAATCGAGTATTTTTTAATTGGTGTACTTTCATAATATAAAATTCATAAAACCTTTTATCCAAATAAATAAAATTAAAATTTAACCAATTTAAATATTTTCTCGATCCTGATGGTGTACTTATAAACAGGTAAAAACTTACTTTTCTTCCATCCTTCTTCGACGTGAAGACTAGACTTTGCAGCATTGTATATCTTTTCTCCAGAGTCATGTGTTCATATAGTCCAGTGCTTATATCTACGCGTAAGTTTGGCAAAGCGCCCAAGTTTTGTAATAAAATGGCAAAAATTTTATTCCAATTTTCCACTGATGGTTTCCACAACTGTGTCCAGTAAGATCTTCAAGTATTCATGGTTCCACTACTCAATACCGGTAGAAATATAAGGATTTATGACTGTTGTGTGTACTGTTGGTATTTTTGTATTGTTGCATTTTTTGTAGGTAAAAATTAATAGATGTCATTACATCAATATTAAATAGGAGTAAAATGAAAACGTTGCTGCGCGTCGCTCATTGTTATTTGCTTCCCATTATTTTGTCCTCTATATGTCTTCGATGCATGATTTCTTGGCAGGTCTTCGTAAACACTGCTGGAATATGCCTTTGAATACTACAAGACATTTTTTTTGTAAAATTAGCAAGCTAAACTGTTTAAATTATTCTAAGTATTAGTATTATTTCCACTAATAATATGAATAAAAATTTGTATATTTGTTTTTTTCTTTATCACTGAACGGATTCATTGAAAACTAAAACTTCATGCAGGTAATACTTTCCAGATAACTTAATATACCTTAATACGTATCTTTATAATAGTTAATAAGTTAAGTTAACTTAACAGGTTTGAACGACTCCAAAATTTATGTATCAGGTTCATATTTGGCTTGCGCAAATTTGACCATATTTCAGAATACCGATCAAAGCTCAAATGGCTTCCAATTCGTTTTCGCCGGAATACTCATATTCTATGCTTTCTGTATAAAGTTCTGTTCAACCCATTAGCACCATCATACCTTAAAGAGCGTTTCCAATCTCTGGGTTCTTTTGCACATCGACTTTCCACAAGCTTGTTGTTAAAACGCCCCACCCATGTTACGCAATATTACAACGATTCTTATACAGTACATGCAATTGAACTCTGGAACCCTTTGCCCTTGGATATAAGACGTGCGCAAACTTTATCAATGTTTAAAAAAAATGATTCATTCTCATTACTTTAATTTAAACCAATAATGTATTTATCAGTATATATTATTGTAAAAATTAAAATATATATGTATTCATGTTGTATGTATTTATTTATTGTAATATATGTATTGATATACCTTTATATATTTCCCGTGAACTCAAAATCTTAAAATTTGGTACGAAGCATCGTCTTATAGCACACATAAAGAAAAAAATTGCGAAATCCGTAAATTTTTAGTTACATCATATAATAAAAATATTTTTAATAATATACAACAACATAAAATAAGCTTGCACGGAACCCTCGGTGCGCGGGCCAGAGTCACACTTGGCCGTTTTTTTTATTGTTAATAGTATATTTTTATGTGTGCAATAAAGTATATTACTACTACTATAACGTGTATGAAACCTCAGGAAACAGCTTGTTCATAAATAAAGACCTACGGCTATTACCATGCGTCTAACACTTGTTATAACCACTGATTAGCTAGCCCACAGGTGCCAACAGATTAAACGAAGCTTACGACAAGAGAATTACCTTTGATGGTTTATAAGTAAATAAATAAATATTTTTGGACATTACACACAGCGCTGTCTGGCCCCAAAGTATAAGTAAAGCTGTGTTATGGATACCAGACAACGGATACAAATACATATTTTTTTTTATTTAATACATACATATCATACATAAATACGCCCAGACTCAAGACAAACACAAATGTTTATCACATGAATGTTTGTCCAGTGCGGGAATCGAACCCACACCCTTTGCGCAACAGCCGACCACACTACCAACTAGGCTGCCAGGAAGTTATAAGTTTACTATCATCCTAGAGGACAACTGCTGTTCTTGAGCCTCTCCTTCTAGGGCCGTTTTGTTGTCAATAATTCGCTTGCCTGCACGTATTGACGGTTCTAACGACCTAACCAGCTCTTCTTCTTTCCACCTGTCATTGCGGTTCTTAAGATATATATATAACAAAAATTCAAAATTATGATTTTCATTTGGGTGGTTATTACCTACGATCTACCGAGTAGCAAACTGGCACACGCTTACTAGGCAAATGAACAAAATCTCCAAAGACAGTTTATATTTGCGGAACCTATAGGCCTTAATAGGTAATGATATAACAACCAGGTTCTTAAATTTTACATCTAAAGCGACAGCTCCATAGTAAATCATTTACTAGGTGCAGTTACCTAAGACAAAACGTTACAAAGATACTAATCCGTCTTGTCACACCTCACATAAATAATCTCTAGGAAACCGCTTTGCATACAAGTGAGTCTGTACCTAATACAATATAATGTACAAGTGAGCTTGTAACTAATACAATATCATGCAGGTACAAAGATAATTTGTTAAATGAATCATCGGACTGTGATTTTCCACAAATAAAATTCAAGTTTATTTTGACACTCAATCTTCCACGGTTCAAAATCTATTTCTGTAGATACTAATATATAACAATACAAAAAGATGGGCTATTTGTACACGCTAGTTTTTTTTTAGTTGACTCCTAAGGACCATCTCGTGATGTTAAATAGAATATATAATTTTTCTCAAGAATGGGACTACCAAATGCAAAAGATTTTTTTAATCCAACTGGTAGTGTCAGATTTTACTAGCAGGCAGACCGTAAGCTTGTTTGCGACCCTAGTGCTAAAAAAATCCATACTTAAATAAATAAGTATGGACTTTACACACATTTAGTCAAATTTAAGTTTGCTAAAATTGAAAGAAAAAAAATTTTAGGCCGCCACCTTTAAACCTCCCCATCTTTTTATTCTTTCATTGACTCCCTCGCAGCCTAGTTGGTAGTTGTGTAAAGCAAACCGGGTTCGATTCCCATACTGGAAAAATATTTATGCGATAAACATTGTTTTTGTCTTGAGCCTGGATGTATTTTTGTATCATATGTATGTATTTACAAAAATATTTATTTTTATAAGTATTCGCAAAATTTTTATTTATTATAATTATTTATTATCTCGTCAACATTCACTGCTAGTCAAAGACTTTCCCTGATGCATATCGATCACCTCATCCGATATTCCTCTTTCTACTTCTCCTTTATCAGACCAAACCTTTTTCACATTTCCATTACGAAACCGAAAAACAATATCATATCAATAAAATTCACTTATTAAAGGTTAACTTTTGATGTTAGTCTAAGATTTAAAAAGAACGAATGCGGTTAAGGGATATTCATCAGTTATTAATCAAGACGTTTTAAGCAACGTGAACTTTGCATCGGTAGAGGATTGCCAGGAAATGGTAACAATAATGTATGAACCGCTGAAAATGGAAATGGTTTACGTTACGTTATGTAAATAAGACGAAAGTTATGGTTATTTAAAGGAATGGCACTGTTATATGATGAAACGTTATGGTGGAAGGACGGAAAGGGGAACAAGTGCGAGAATTTATATATATATATATATATATATATATATATATATATATATATATATATATATATAGTAGACATATGCGACTGACAAACTTGGTTATGGTAAGCAAATCATAAAGTAGAAATTAAATTGTAGAAATTAGAAGATTAAGGAGTAGGTACGTGTGGTGTGACCCTTAATGACTTAAAGTAAGTAGGTACTTAAAAGAAGAAGATGTTCAGGTGGTATAGAAATCTTGAGATAATGAATTAAAGAAGATGCACGAAACAAATTTATGAAAGTAAATGTAGACTTCACAAAACGTACCTCATTTAATTTGAGTCCGTTCTCAGGAAAGGCGAATGTAATCATTGGTGTAAGTTCATAAAGCAAAAAAAAACCCTTGGTACACCAAGATCGTAACAAGTGGAAGTATATCCGTCCGTCCGTCTGTCTGTCTGCAGCTTATCTCAGAGACCATTTGTACTAGAAATCTAAAATTTGGCATGGGTATACAATATACATATTAATTAGGCCGACAAAGTAGTAAAAAATGGGGATGAATTTGTATTTCCTCGTCTACCCCATCGCTATACCTAGATAAGTTAGTGATTTGCACTTTAAAGATTTAGTTATTGATTGATTTAAGTTGAGTATTGTTTGAAAAACTTTAAATTCAATATAGGTACTGACCCATTTTTCCTACGGTGACTACGGAACCCTACCCTGCGCATGACCCGACACGCACTTAAGGCTCCTTTTTCATCTCAATTCTTCTCTTTCTACAGAGTATATTTGTTAACTTTATTTGTTTTTTCGTTGTTAATTAATGTACATATATAAAAAATACAACCTATAAGCTATTTTTGAAAAGTTTCATCTTGTTTCTGTAATATACACGTGTTATTGTCATATCCTGACATATCCTAAAAGCGCTAAGATATGTCAGGAAGCCTACTGGTCAACAAGTTACAGACAAGGTACCTGGTCCAATTACAGTTTTCACAGACCTTTACCTGCATCATAAAAACTGTATTAATAATTATTTAGTGGAACATTGCACATATAAAAAATCAATTTCATGCGTTCGATATGTTTAACATTTCTTTGCCCATTGCTATAAAAGTGAGCTACTTTCCAAAAACTTATAGTTTCTTCATAATCTCTCTTTGTCTTAAATTAATACAATCTAATTCTACATTTTCAATGAAAGCAAGAAACAGAATTACAACATCAAAACGTACAAAAGTAGACGCCACATAACAAAAAATTATGTAGTACTAGTCACTTCTAACACCATCACAAAGCTCATTCACCCGCTAACCTCCTTCTAAATGACACCGCATCCCAAAGCTAAAACATCCTTATCAAAGAAACCTCTCTAATCTTACAGTAATAAAATTTCGATGGCCCAAGAACTCGGTTCGATAACCATAAATTTGGACCGAAACGGATGGGACAAATTTTTATAATGGGAATGGAAGAGGCATTTGGGATTTCAGCCGCGTTAATGATAGACTAACAGTTTGTTTTAACGTCATTATAGAGTCGTATCGGACATTCCATCGGAGGGTCGCATACCCTTGGGCAGCCGGCCTGGTATCGCTACCGATACAACGTCGATACTGAAGATCCACGCTCCGATAAACTGAAACAAGTTGGTACGATTGTTAATTGATAGGGATGAATTAATTTGATGAAGGATACTGCCATGTTTCTTACAAGACATCTGTTAAGGAACTCCGATTCACGTTGTCTTTCACACAAATGCACACGTGATATGATAACTTTATTTTTATCATCGTAAAGGTTCCTACATTATTTAAGAGCAAGTTAATTCCCAATCAGTTTTTTAGTTGTATCTTTAGTTTTTTTTTACAAAAGTAAAGTAGTTTCGATTTATTACCTGCTAAATAATTCTAAGTGTAAGTTATTGAATAGCAATTTGATAATTGAAGTATCGTTACTATGAAAATGGACAGACACAACATATAAGGCGTCATATATCTATGAGTTTTGTTTCCCGTTGACCTACCCTTAATGAAATGTGGCAAGAAGCACTACCATATAATTTATAAGTAATTAAAAAGTAAAGAAAAACTCCAAAAACTGTAAATTTGTAGTTACATCACAAAAAATAATTATGGGGTTATAAATTTATGTGCAGTTCATAAACTAACCGCTACCTATTTCGATGTATCAGGACAACAGTTTTCCAACGGCACAGTTAAATTAATTCCATCAATACTCCAACTCGCACTTGACCGGTTTTTAACCAAAATAAAATCAATGTCACACCTTAGCCTATAACTAAATATCTATCCAAGATACTAATACCTTTTCCTATTATTTATTTGTGTTTTTTTTCTTTTTATACCACTAAGGTGGCAAACAAGCTTACGGTCCGCCTGATGGTAAGCGGTCACCGTAGCCTATGGACGCTTGCAACACCATGGGTATTATTGTATTAACTTGTACTTTTGTTACTGACATATAACTTGTGTTTTTTTCAAAATCCTTACAGAGTTTACCTACTTTTAATTCCTTTTTAACCTTACTCAAATACCTAAATAAAATAATAAATGAATCCGCTTTAAGAAAATATTGCAACCAAATTTAGGCTGTCAATTTTGGTTTTACAAAATACCAAGGCAACACTGTAGCAAGCATTTATTTGGTTGTGGTCGTTCCTTCGGTCGGGGTTGCGCGCGCAGGGCGGTCCACGCCGCGCAATATATCCCACCGACAGCGACACGCATTCACATTTACCTTATCTCACTCCCGAGCCCTGCCCTGACATCACTCGACAAATATTCGTGATCGCAACACATTACTGCCTTCGACCGTCTCTGGATTACATGTGTAGGTAACAAAAGTGTCACTGTAAGATATCGAGTCAGACCCTGGTATACATATGTTGAGACAAATGACTAATTTTTCCCGTAAAGGATTGGTGAACATGGAACTAACTCAATTCTAACATTTTAAATACTTAGGTTTTTATTTACTACAGCGAGAATCAATTAGGTAATGATTTATATTTAACCACCCTATTGAGTTCTTACCAATAGCACATAAGAACCTAGGTACGTACACAAAGCTTTGTTGTTCCCTGGGTACAAGACATTTATAACATAAATCTCATAGACGTTTTACGAAACGGCGATGATGTTCTTTACTTATGGTGGCTTAAGTGAGGTTCTGAACTAAGCTGTACTTGTTTCTGCTAATCAATAACATGTTGCTCATCGAAAACGAACATTGCTACCCAGATGACTGTGCCGGAGACGCTTGCCGTTCTGTTCAAGTCTTAGTTCAAGATGAATCCTTTGACTGCATCTTTTTGTTTGAAAATATTTATTTACATTAATAGCATAAATCTAAACAATTAATAGTGACTTATAAAATCCTAGTACACCAATCTCACAAGTACACAAATCTTTATAGAATTAAGAAATACTTTTATAAATGCATAGAAATAATCTTTTCACCTCTCCAGCACCAAAAGGGTGGTTTTGCTGTTGAAAACAGTGGGCAAAGCGTGCGAGCGTGAGACAAAGTAATGCAACGTTCGAATATTAATGACCTTTTGGAATTTTGCGATACTGAAAAAAAACAACGCCATGATTGATTTAGAAACAAATTTATTTTATTGAAAAGCATTTTTTTATTGTTAACGTACTTAATATTTTGTAAAAAAACCTACTAATAATTAATAGCGTTTATTAAAAAAAATATGCTTCGTTTTCGATAAATGTGTCATAGAGTAAATTTACTGAACGCACGTCCAAAAAAAAGAAAGCGAAATGGCGCGAAACTAATAGTTATTTTAACCTCAGATTGTTTATTTCCGTATATATTGTTTTTTTTTTTTCATTAGTGACTCGAGTTACGACATCTATATGAATCACGAAGATATTTCTTTAAGACCAGATGAGCAAAGACAATCTGAGAGTCTAATGCTGAACTTAGCTTTTTACCAGAGAAGTCACGTGAAAGATATCTTATAGCTTTAAGATAGAAGAATTATTCAAGAATTGTGGACTTTCAAAAGGTGCTAAAAAGAATAGTTAGTTCTTACTTATTGTTTATTTATTGATAGGACCTGAGTATAGTAGGTAGTTTTTGTAAATTAGAACAAAATGATTGCTTGACATGGCCTTCAGTGTGTTTCTTGCCTAAGACCTATTTTTTCACACTGGTAGAAGTAAAAAGTTGTATGTTTCACACGAGAGCAAATTATTTTAGTTCTCGTGCCTTTAAACCCCTCTCTGTGCTCAGTATTCTATATTAGAATTTAGCACTCTTTACAAAAAACAACTTTGCCCACTTGTTGAACAAATATTCTTCGTTTGAGACGCAAAGTAAAAAAAAAAGTAGTAAAGCATATTTCCAGAGCAAATGTAGTTGGGAATTTCAATGGGCAGATTAGTACCTCCGTAATTACACGGACTGTAAGATTTTATTACATTGATGATATAGCCATTGATATGGTATATTTACTTCAAAGAGCTTCAGGGAGTCTCAAATGACAAAAGTTTATTTCTGTGTATGTTTATTTATAGTATATTTCTTAATTCTATGAAGATTTGTGATTTTAGATGATTGATTTACTAGGACTTTATAAGTCACTAGTACCTAGTTGTTTGTAACGTTCGTAACGAGCGTATTTCCAGAGCAAAGTTGTTGTTGGGTTTTTCATTGGCCAGAGTTGTAATTCGATAGTTTAATTGACAGAGCATTTACAAGGACTGTAAGGATTGTTGCAGGTTCAAGTCCTGGCTTGAAGATTATCTTTTGACTGCATCTGCTATGAAAATATTTATTTTACATTGAAATAATAACTCTAGTTCCTCGTAGGTGATGCAAAACAATTTTAAATAAAAAGAATGAAAACAAACAATCAATCGAAAATTGTGTGAATTAGCCGTTCCATCCAGCCACAGGTTTGCATACTTATCCATACAACTAATTACAACTAAAACTCCCTAACGCTCAACGAATTGTACAGTTGGAGTTGTGTATAGCACAAAATCTTGTTTAAAATTTGTTTATATGATAAACAAACAAACACACATTCTTCTGTTTCTTTTAAACTCTTAAAATCCATAATAGATTCATATTAAATTCTGCAGTTTATTTAGTAACAAAATTACATATTTATACATAAGTACAACCTGTGACGCACGAATAAAACCAAAAGTTATTCATTAATACGACGCACCAGCAGCGACTGTTCTCGTGGGAAAACATTCGCTAATATTGACACAGTACCAACATGTTTATATGCACTTAATGCATCGCTCACCTTTTTACATTTATTTGTGTAGCGCTCGCAGACGAACCGGCGGCCCTTGTTTGACTTTTTGTCGTAATATTGTTTAACAGGTAGGCTGTGAGCATTAAGCGCTAATGCTCCTTATGAGATATTTCATGTGTAAACTTGACTGTGTTTTGGAGTGTAGTTTGTGGGAGGTAGGCTGAGTACGTTAAGTTATAGAGGCGTCTTACGACTGTCGTTACTATCAACTAACTGGCTCACAGTTAAAATGTAGCGTAAGTTTATTTTTATGGCGTGGTTTCCATTTGAAAAGAATTTACGAAATTCATTTTCTAAAGTTTATATTGAAAATCCGTCTTTTTCCTCTTTTTGGTTGAAAGTGAAGACTTATCCAGTTTATTTAGTAAAAATCATGCCCTAGGGGTGAAAAGAGGACAAAACTTTGTAGGTATGACATTCCAGTTATTTTTGTCATCAAAACCGTGAGAAAAAGTTTTCGTTTAACCCTCGGTTCAACGTTATGAGAGCTACTCGTTTTTTTTCTAACTACTGTCTGCTGTTGTTAGCCGCAGATGGCCATAACAACTACACGCGGACTAAATATTGCGGCGGTGCTGCTTGCACTTGGCTGCGAAAAGTTGGGGCAGTTTTCACAAGGGGTTAAATACTTACTAAACTCTAAGGCAGTTCCTTGTAAACATGGCGAAATATAATTAATATACGAGCGGACATAACAATACTATTACGGTTTGGTTTTTGCCATTTGGCTACATAAAAAGATACTACTTGTATAATAGACCCAAACGACAAGTATATCTCTAAATAGCTTATTTTTTACTCAATAATCAAATTAGCGTGCCTTTTCAGTCACATTTCAATACGATACCGGATACTATATAATTATAGGCCGCAGTAATAAGAAATAGAATGCCATTTGATGTATAAAAACCAATTTAGCCAATAATAAATGGGCTTAGCCCGAGGCTGACCGAGGAGCTTTTTAGTCCCACGATTTGACATCGGTTTGCGGTCATCCGCCTATTACACCGTATAGCAACATTTTACTTTAATTAATTTAGTAATATTTTTTAAATGCAAATGTTTTTTAGCAAGTAATCACAGATTAAGACATTGTAAACTAGATATATACGTAGGTACATATTGTCATAGCTTTTCCCAACCAAATGGGATCGCAAGCGGTAAACTACACGCCTACATAAAAATGTGGGGCATTGACTCGATTTTAGTTCTGTACGATAGATCGTGACAATGAGACTATAGCACGTAGCAACATTGTGGCAAGTATTGTGTTTCTTGTCTAGGCTAAAATTGTCTTAATTACCCAGTTATTATCCAATAATCTCGGATGGATCGCCTTCATCATTACGACCCAGTGAGAATAGGGATATTTTTAACCTTCAGTTGTACTGACATATTCACAAAGTAATATAGAATGCTTTGGGCTGATTAAATCAAATTATCAAAAGGTGGAGCATCTTATCTTACTATACCAACCACTTTTATTATGCCTATCTATATCATAAACATCCATACTAATATGATAAATGCGAAAGTAACTCTATCTCTCTGTGTTTAAAAGTTCTTGTGGGAATAAACTTTAACGTTTGTTACTCAACCCTGCCGCAATGCAGCAGCTAATTGAGCTGAAATTTTGTACAGAGATAGTTGACGATATACGGAGAAGGACAAAGGCTACTTTTATGCCGAAAAAATTTAAAAGTTCCTGCGGGAGTAACTATAACCGAATTCCACGAACGACCCATAGCTGCAGATATGGTCTGTTTGTAGGTATTTAGTTTGCTATAAAACATTTCTTTAGGACAATCAAGGGGTTCTCGTAAGATTCCCACGCCAATAACCAAATTTAGGGCGGGCGGAGCCGCTGGCAAAAGCTAGTCATCTGTACGGTTCAAATAAATTAAGCAGAATATTTCGAAATTATGTGTGCGTGTAAGGATAATAATAACTTTACCAACTTTCACTCGACAAAAATAAATATTTGACGTTAAGGTGGCCAATAAATAAGCCGACCGACGATCATATGCTGCGGTGTGACAGAAGGAATCTTTGCGGTTACAATAATGTTACAAAATGAGAAGTTCTGTCCTTGCCGTGACCATGTGAGAATGTGCAACTCGCTCCCTCTAATTACGTGTCGAGGACGATGCACAGATTATACCTTGTCAGAAGAAATATCTCCTAACGATAAGGGTTCGCCAAGTGCTTAATTTCGTGTTCCGACAAATAATTTTATACCTATTTTATGTGTTATACCTTACACACTACTACTACATAGGATCTAGAAAGCTTATGTGTTCCTAGTACATAAATCTTATAAAAAACTTATTCTTCATAAAGCAATGGAGATATGGGTTATAATAGATAAATAAATATGGGTTATATAAATGTGTCTTCGTCGTGTAATCCTTGATGTGATGCAACTTCGAAGAAAATAATTTCACTGACGCCCTATTGAGCGAGTATAAAATAGTACATTTTGATACAAGTGAGCTAATGAGCAAATTACAGACGAAGTTGTGTTACAGCCTGAGTGTGTATTAAGCAGCCTAGTACACTTGTATCAAGGTGTCATACGACTGATTGCAACACACTTGAACGAAAGAAAATACTAATATAAGTGTTAACATGTTGTAAACAGTTGATATTTAATGGAATCTCATAGATTTAATATGTTTTTAACTAACACGCTGGGTTTGTTTTTCAAAAATAAGAACTTAGTTCATAGGCACAATATCTTGTTCCCAAATTTTTTTTAAAAAACTGTAAAGTAAAAGGCGCTAATAAGAAGCTGAAAACTGTCAAGGCTGCTTTATGAGCAAGTGAAGTGAAGTGGTGAAATATGTCTGTTATTTTATTGTCAGAGCAAAGTCAAAATCAAGATTATCTCTATTCAATCAAATAAGCTTTTCGAGTGGTCTTTAAAATCGTCAAATCCTACCGATTCATAATGTTGTTTTTTACTAGAAAAAGTCACCTAGCTAGTATATAGGTATACAGAAGCTAGGTGTACTTACTTTTTTTACGAGCTTTTTATTAGCTTCACCTGTATGTTTGTATGTTTGTTTGTAACCGACTTCTTTGGGCGCGATTTTGACCCACTTTAAACGGCCAGATTTAGTTCAAACTTTGTAGATTTATTGAGGACCGATGACAATACACTAATTTGATAAAATTATTCCATTTTTCAATTTGCAAAATATGATTTTTGTTAATTTATATAATTTTCATCTATAGTCGATAAGGTAAGAAAATAAAGCACTCGCTGATACTTCGCATCATGAGTCGTGCAATAGTTTAAAATTAAAAAAACAAGCTATTATAAATAATCCAAACTAAAAAGTAGAAAATAAAGAATAGTTTAAAAAAACTAAAAAACACGCTTTTTATAGAAAACCGAACTAAAAAATAGAAAATAAATTTTAATGAATTTAAATTAAAAAAATAGTGTTAAAAATTTCAATGAATATAAATTAATAATAGTGTGAATAAAAAAAAAATTATTTTATTTTAAAAAAAGCGTGGGGTGCATGGTGTCAATAGTTATAAATATTTTATTACCTAGGTTATATAAATTTTAGTAATAGAATAAAACTATGTATGTTACAAATACACTTCCGAACGTTCCGACATATAAGTTCATGAGAATTCCAGTTTTCTAAATCAGTGTTATACCGTAAAAAAAAGCACTTTTTTCAATACGACGAAATACACAACGTTACGACAGGCTCAAAAATACAGTTGAAGTTGTCGTCAGAAATATATCAGTCAGAAATATATCATTACGAAATTTTCTGACAACAACTTCATCTGCATTTTTAATTAAGTTATTAACGAGCTTTTTACAGCCTTATTTGTCTAAATCTAAACTTTTAGAACTGGAGAGTTTGTATGTTTGAACACACTTATCTTAAGAACTACCAGTCCGATTGTAAAAAAAAATATTTTGCCTTTGATAGCCTGTTTAAAAAAAAGGTTCTTGTCTAAATAACTTCAATCTATGATCCTCGGGGGTAGAGAAAGTACAACCACTGGGAATAACTTTGAGTAGCACAGAATGTGCTCGGTAATCCGGAACTTACTTTAATGCACGTCCATTAAGTCCAGCCTGTTTGCAACAATCTGACTCTGCTTATTTTCCCTTTTCTATATTTAAGCAGTTTGAGGGTTAACTGCTGGATTACAGAGTATATAGGCTACATTATAAATATAAATAAATATTTTCATAGCAGATTAAGAATAAAGAATCTTAGGATTCAATTCAAATTCAAATTCAATATAATTTATTCAGTTTAGGCTACAATAATTGAGCACTTATGAATGTCACTACGCCATTGGTTCGTAAGTCTACAGGGCGGGAGACCTTGTACTGAGAAGAACCGGCAAGAAACTCAGCAAGTTCAAGTCCTGGCTCGAGGTTAATCTTTGAATCTATATAGATAAAAATGAATCCATGTTTCCCTTGGTCACCGTAACTTTGCGACTGCACCAAATTACACCATACATCATTCTTTTTTTTGTTGTGTTTGTAATTATTAGAGCAAGGTTTTACAAAAGAAATTTGGTGAATTGTTGTGCACACGCTGGGGAAGGTTTTCAAATTAGTACAACCCTTTGACAATAGGTGGCGCGCCAGTTGTTTTGAAAAAGCGAAACAACGTTCGCGGGGACAGCTAGTTTTTAATATAGACAAACTTGAAAAAAAGGCAGACAGAGACAAAACACGCAAGCACAACATGTTTAAGACATCAAAACCACTCAGTTATTATTCTAAAAAAAAAACTAAACTTAAGTTATTTATCATCATGATTTTGATCACAAAACAAGGACTACTCCGAATATCTCATTTTAAAAATATCATAGGATTATAGACTTTAAGGGTAAAGGGTTTAAATATTTATATCCCATAAAGAGTTCCCACTTGATGCTTGAGGCAATTTCGATTTGGGATACATGAATGCATACAAAGGTTTTGGACTGTTTAAGGCTTCGTGGGTGGTTATGGGCGGGGCCACTTCTATCTCACTCATACTAACAATTTATTTATATTTTGATCTCTCTCGGCCGCTCCCACAGGATCTGTCTTGTTAACGACTTTTTTTTCGTTGGTTTCGAGGTGCTTCGAAGATGGTTGAAGGAACAAATATTTGTTAACGATTTTGGAATCTTATTATTGTAACAATTGTTACGGATGAGTTGATGACTTGTTTGTTTGTGGTATTTGAGGTTTTGACAAGGAACGTTGAAAGGTTTGCAATACTTAAGTGTTTAATATTTATGCTTTTCGAGATTAACTTTGTACTTAATGTTACTTTGACCGACTAACTATGATTTTTACTGATGACAATCTGACAACGAAATAATATGTTTGTAAGTAAATTATAATGTCTTTGTTTTACGGGAACATAGATTGAGATCTAGAGTCAAATAGTTTCCAAGATATACCTAGTCGGCCAAGATTGTTTCCGAAGTTAAACAACGTAGAAACGGCTACGGAACCCGAAGTCTATGCTTACAAGTGTAACCGGTTTTATTTAAAAACCGTTTGACTTGGCATAGTAATGAACGACGTTGGCCTACATAATTTTCAGTCAGCGCCCTTAAACATTCAAAAGAAAATAATTCTATGGAGGCTAAATATGCGTTTATTTATAAGTTTAGCGTACTGCTTATTATTGCGCATTCATACACCGAAAACCACACTATCTATGGCTAAACTATATAATATAAGGTTGCTACACTCATTTGTTGCAACGTATCGCGCGCCACCTATTAACAATTGTTTGTAGCTCAATGGAAGTCATACTAATTCAAAAACTTTTGCGTAATGGTAGGTACTAGGTACTTATATATACTTACAAAAACAATGCTCAAGGGCTATTCAAACCAAACCAAACAATACAATTATGTTCTGAATATTGATTGAGTGTAGTCCAGAAAGCAGGTGAGCCTATATCAGTTAGATTGTCACTTTTTCGAACAATACAAACTTATTTCAAAAACCTATACTACGTAAATAGGTACATGCTGTACAGGTATCGACCTCTCGATAGGTTAAAAGGAAGTAGAAAGACTAGCGAACGTCGTATCGCAGTAAATACTTCATCGTGACATTACGGAGCTGTAAGAGACAGTGTCAGATATTTTGAATAAAAACAATCGGATTGTCGGTTTGTTCCTTTTTCCATAAGATGACATTCAAGTGTTCAATATAGACCCGGAAAGTCTTGCCAATTTGTAGTGCCAATTTCTGTATCTTACCAGAAAGTACTAAGGTAATGAAGAATGGCTCTGTGTAGTCAGTAGAGTAAAAGTAAGACACTACTGTCATGTATCTGCAAGTCTCTTACGAAATAATTAGAATTAGGATACCAAATCTGTAATGCAAGAAGTATCCTAAAGAAGGACGTTACCGAATGATGTCAAAGGAAGCCAAGGAAGTCGTCGAGAGATAAGTTGATAATGTATAACATGCTTCGAGTAGTGTATATAGGAATAATAAAATGGTGTAAGTCCCTTCTGATGATAAAAGAACATATATGAAATACAAAAGAGCTCCTATATGTACCTAGAGTTTCAATCAGATAGATCCCGTGCCTAGAGGTATTTATATATAGCAGCATACCGCCCGGGTGAAATGTAAATCTTTTAAAATACAGAAATCGGCCCTCCGAATTAGCAAGACTTTTCGAATCTATATTGAACACTTGAATGTCAACTTATGGAAAAAAGGAACAAACCGTTTGCTAGTCTTTCTACTTCCATTTTTTAACCTATCGAGAGGTCGTACCTTCTTCAGTACCTATAGGACTCCCACGCGTTTTGCAACCAAAGCAAAAAATACGCGTTCATAATTAGCTCTATCGAATTTTCGGCAATCGGGCAAAGATTGTTTTAATACCACTAAGGTGGCAAACAAGCTATCGGTTCGCCTGGTGGTAAGCGGTTATTGCACCCTATGGACGCTTGCAACACCAGAGGTGACACTCGCGCGTTACGACCCTTTAAAAATCTAAAACTAGTTTCTTGAAGAACTCCATGTTGTAGTCCTTTGAGGAAACCTTTACAGGGAGCTCATACCACAACCTTTGCGATATGTAATTTGTAATTATGTAAATTGTCAATCGACTTACATTAATTGGAGCTCATTTAAAACAAATATAGGTACATAGTTATATCAAAAATAATTTAACCTAATCATCATAACAAATATCCAAAATACAACTGATAATAGCAAGCTACATCTAATACAGTCTATATAAGAGTCGCCGCACACAACATACCAAAAGAAGAGTAAATAAAGTAAAACTTGCCTGTAACTTTATGTCATCTTTGAGAGCCCATCCGTTGTTAATTTGCTACGTTACACATAAGTTAATATAATAATGTTATCTAATTTTTATAACAAAAATATATATTTTATTGATTCCTAGAGCCTGAATGTCAGCCTTACCTTTATTTCTATACAAAAGACATCAACGCGCGGCAGCTTTATTTACTTTTCTCGTAATAGAAAGTTTCAAGGTAATATGTTAAAAGATGATTTTAAGTGAAGTCGTCGTGTGCTTATTATACTAATTACTAACTTTGGCCCGCGACTATGCGTGCGGTAAATTCAGTCATCGGTGTGGAATCCTACGGCAAATACCTACATGGTTATAGTAAAGAAGTTTGCTTATAGCAAGCTATTTGTAGCTGTAAAATTGTATGGCTTAAAATTTTTATTGCTTAAAACATTGATGGATGTATTTGTATTCCTTTTTATGATAAAATATACTAATTACGTTGTTAACTAAATTTTTTTTTTAAAGTGTAACTATCGAGTTTCTTGCTTTTTCTCGGGAGAAGTCAACATTTGTGAACTAGAGGGTGGGTGGCAGCGTTCAAAAAATTCTAGTGTTTGTAAAAACATTTTTTGAATAAAAATTTACTTGACCATAGTCATTTACGTGATAAACGGTTAGAGTTATTCTTGTGGGAACTTTTTCAGTTTAAAACTAGCCTATTTACTTTACCATCTCTTGAACTATCCCTGTACCATAATTGATAAGATGATCCATTGTGACGCTGAGCCATTACAAACAAACAAACAGACCTTCACAAACATACATTAATTAGTATAAATACCTACTTATATCATTTTGATTTCACACCAATAAAATACAAAATTTAAACAATTTGTTATTAATACTTACTTACACAATTGGAGGTGTTATTGCCATGGACGATTTCTGCTACATATCCTTTGTTATATTGATTAGTAAACCGTGCAAGTAAGTTATATATAGGTAGGTACTATTTCATAATAAAGCTCAGGATCAAAAGCAAAGGACAACCGACGATAAGAAAAAACAAAAAGATGAAAATGAACTTTAATATGTTTTTAGGTACAGAAAGTTACTAAGTTTTACTCATAAGTTAATCCTTAAACATAGGTTGGTACTAACTGCAGAAAACAAAATAGCTACAACAAAGAAATAGGCACCTTTGTCAAAGCTGTTTGTCAAGGACTGAAACCTTTTTCTTCATTTGACATAATTTGTATGAATTAGTTTGTTTGCATGTTAATATCATAAATTTTTTCTATAAATGAAAATGCAGTTATAGCTTACGATTCTGAAAAATATACAACACTGTGTTCTATATTTTCAGATGATTCAAGTAGTCGGTAGTCGTTAAAAAAACTGTCTATTTTACTAATGACGAAATTTACAAATAAGCCAGAGTTTACCATGAAAATTAAGAAAAACCCTTGTGTGTCTCACCACTTGTACAACGGGATGTATTCTGAGAAATTGTTTTTTGAAGTGAGTGATGATACCTCGGTGTTGCAATTCCATAAGCTGCAGTGACCGCTTACCATCAGGCGGACTGCAAGCTTGTTTGCTACCTTAGTGGTGTAAAAAAAACTACGGTTATCCAATCAGAAACTAAAACAGTTTATATTTATTTTATTTTTTGAAATGGGAGTCAAAATCAAGTTTAAAGTTAGTCAAAATTAAAGTTGTCATGACAAGTGGCGTTAAAACGCCCATCGTTTGCACATTCCAAAGATATATTTTTTATAATTGCACAAAATTTAGTTTTTGACTTTTTGACTACTATCTCCCAAGTTTGTATGCCGACAAATCTAAAATAATTCAAACTCATAGATATTTGCAGTTAGCTATATTTTAATAATTCTCCTTTCTACTATTGTTTCGGATCTGATTAGGTAACCTTAGCGGATTTATTGCATGACAATAAATTAACCCTGTCTTTTCTGAAAATTTCACACTTTCAGAAATTGTCTGCTTTTTTTGTTATTGCCAAACGTCGCTACGGAAAAGTTTCCACAGGAATAATATATTTTACCGCATTTTGCGTGGTCTAACTAAAGCTGCAGCTTACTTGCTACATATATCAAACTTTGTGCTATAATCAAAGACTTGCCATAAAAAAACCCACGCTGACAACAGAATAAGCTCGGGTGGAGACGCGGACAAAAGCTAGTGATAAATAAATCAGAGAGCCTAAATGCAGTTGAATAAATTCGTAGATCAAAAAACCTAGTTGGGACGTAAACGTGACATATAGCACGTGCTAGTAGCAAAGTTAGCAGAAACGATTAGTGTTTAGCAATTAGCTACAGTCATCGTCCGAAAATGTTGCGATAAAGATAAACCCAAAATAAATTAGTACCACGTGCTAGATACATGTTCGTTGGTTTCGATGCTTTAAGCTCTTCTTTATATAAATTAGGTACTTTTGCTAGGTATATGTGTACAAGGCGAGTAGGAAAAGGGGTGCAGTAATTTAAATTAAGAAAAACTCCTATAAAGAAAATATAACACCCTTAACAACATGACAAATATTGAGCCACATCTCGGATATTGTAAAAGAGATACGTCCTCGCTGTTGAAGGCTAAAGTTCATCACATGGGCCTATTGCGGATTGTGGACTTCACATACGTCTATTTGACTTGGTAGTCCTACTAAATAGAGTGCAATGCTAGATAAGGGTAACGGAAGACCCAAAAAAACTAACCACTCAGGACCTTTTGTCGTGGAAATCATTGGGAGCTTACCTTTAGATGGAAATATGATGAAAGACATGTTCATAATATTATTAGACCACTTGTAAATTACACACACACAGCAATAAAACTGTTATTGACTAAATGAATGATAAAGATTGATATTACAAAAAATATGAGAAAATTATACGTAACTTCGAGTAAAAAAAGGCGCTGGGGATTATAGAATTATAGTAGGCAGACTTATTAAATTAGTATTGATAAACCCAGGTAATTTTTTATAACTACGCAAGTGAAGAGAATTCCGCGAAACAATGAAATGTTAATTGCAATTTTGAATTCTAATTGGTCAATTATTTGACTTTGGTTGTAAACTTTAATGGCCATTACCACAATTTTATATTCGAACTACGAAAAAAAGAAAACTAAAATATCACATACATAATGAATTTGATTTTGCCAGCGGCTCCGCCCTCCCTAAATTTGGTTATCGACGTGGAACTCCTTAATTAACTCATTAATTACACTAATGAAGTTTGCTATAGGTGTAGCTATAGTTCGTTTAAGCTCGGTCATAGTTAATAGAACTTTTGTAGTCTTCGGGATAAAAAGTGGCCTATGTCCTATTCCAGGACCTAACCTCTATGTGTGGAAAGATTCATCCCGATCTATCCAGTATTTGAAGCGTGATTAAGTAACAAACACCCATCCATCCATCCATCCGGACATAGGTGCTTTTACATTTATAGTAATAAAAGGAAGCATATTAGTAGTATAACTGCTTACTAAAAGGTTAACAGATTTACCTCTTAATAAGTATTTATTTCATTTATTATTTACCATTGGATATTTATTACAAATGTGGGCATTCGCGTTTAACCGTAGGTATATTAACTTACATAAAACTAACACATATTAACACATCGCATCGAGACGCAGTAGCTTCCGGTGTCGTTATTTTAACTCTTGCGCTATTTTCCTAAATATGACCTATTCTTCTAACAGCTACATACATATCTACTTATTTAATTAAATTTCATAATGAAAACAATTTAAATGTACTTGTGTAATGTACGCAGGTAATAAAACCAGACATTGTTCAAAAAAAAAATACTTTAAGAACTCATAAAATTGCAATTAAACAATGAAAGACAATACAGACAACAAATCCGGGAGCTCGGCTTCTCCCGGCGTTCGTGAGAGAAACCGCAACCACTTTAGACTTCCAACTAATCCTGATAACAGAGACAAGTACCGCCATGTCTAATCTTAATGCTGATAATCGTATTCTTTTGCTCTCAGGCCTGTTGTTAGCCCATCAAGTCGAATGCTCCCAAATTAAAGTAACAATGCCGAGAACATGAGTCAGTGAAGGTGTATCCACTGGATCGGTGATTCACGGACGGTTACAAAGCTAAGCAGATAACGAGAGATAACATTCAACAAGAAAGATCCTGTACCGTAACATATTGTTTTGTACGTTGAATTATATAAAATACCTGTAAATACACGTCATTTATTACGAAACTAGCTTTGTCCCGCGGTTCCACCCGCCCTAAATTCGGTTATCGGTGTAGGATTTCAACTACAACTCCTCAATAGTAGAAAAAATCTGACTCATGCTTGACGTTTTCAATTTGCTTATGTCCTTTTCCGGAACTTAAACTATCTCCATGCCGAATTTCATATAAATCGGTAAAGCGGGTTAAGTGTAAAGAGGTAGCAGACAGACAGGATTACTTTCGCATTTGTAATATTAGTATGGATGTAAAAAGCCCAAAGCTTGATCTATGTACCTACTTACGTGTTTTTGATCTATAAGCTCTCTTTAATGGATCATCATCTTTAATGGAATATGTTTGTAGATAGGATGTAGGTAGGTATGTCTCGCTCGTAGCACCCACCAGTAATTCATGACTGGATATCTAAATTATTTGATCACTATGTATACTGCATATAATCCTTAAATCTCTCGATTCCTAATTTAGTAATTTATTTTACAGAAAACCAATGCAATATACACTGATATAGTGGTTTAAGACCGTAAATGTCTGCAACAGTAAATATGACTTATGATATACGATAATTAGTATGCCTTTAGCAACCTTAACTAGATTTAGATCTTAAGCTTTAAAGCAACGTCACTTTATGTCAAGAAGTTTTAAAAGGTTGTGTCGAGGTTGTGCACACGAGACGCGATTCTCTCCTCTAATATCTTGTGAAAATTTAGGTTCATGTTTCAGTTATACATCCTAATTGTAAATATGAAAAGCCGTTAAAAGTCGCATTTAACTTTAATGTTCATGGTTACTGTCATCGTGGCTCAATAAGTAATGACCTGCTTTCTGATTGCGATCATGGCTTCGATTCCCGCACATGAAAAAAATTGTCTAGTCTTGAGTCTAAATGTGTTATACCTAAGTATAATATGTTTGTATTTACAAAAGAAGTATTCGTTATCTGGTATCCATAATAAAAGCCTTGCTTTGGGACCAGATCGCGCTGTGTTATCTGTCCAAAATATTTATTGTTATTAATATTGTAAATAAAATGTGGACGTAGGTTCTATTCCAGCACAAGTCTTGGTTGTTTTCAATGTATAATATGTATTTACATAATATAATATATAATATATATCCATAGCGCAAGCTTTGCTGAGTTTGCTACAATGTGAGGAAACAAAGAAAATTTGCATTTAATAGATACATATGTTAAATGCTAAAATCATAACTGTCTGTCTGTATAGTTTAGTAAAAACACTGTTAACATATTATGTCAAGAGTCAATCCATGAAAATTAATACTTATTCAATGTGATATTTCATGCTAAGGTAACTGTAGTCAAGGTATATTATATATATACAAGTTATATATATTTAGATAGCGGCAAAATTGACAGTACTTGAGTAGAACAAAGCGATTCTGTTAAATATTAAACAATACATTGGCAACACACAAAACGTATCCAAAATTCTTAGTACGGGAGCGCTTCTTTTGAACGTAGTGGCGCTTCCAGGACAATACCTTCGCTTATCAAATGTTCAAAACAAACAGGACTCGAACATTACACCGCAAAGAAAAAAAAGATGAAAAAATTGACAGCGAGGCTGAGGGAAAGTTAACAGGTAGACAATAAAGGTTTTAAGAAGACGCAAACACGCATTTTAGAAATATGCGATTTACGGTACATCTTTGTCAAGACAGATATTTGAGTTAAAGCTTTCGTTGGACCGTATGAGCTGTCTAATTTTTGGGTGATGTCATAGTTTGTGGGGCACACAGAGTTTGTGGGGCAAACAGGATTTTGTGGGGCAGACAGAGTTTGCATTAGGCAATTAAAATTTTCCATTTACACTCTTGATCGTTGAGGAAAGTGTAGGTACAAACCCTGTGAGACGAGTTACAGATGTGTGACTGATATTCAAATTTGGGCCACAAAAACTTGCTGGTTGCAAGTGGTTCTGAAGATTTTATAACTGTCTTTATGAGTGTAGATGACTAATTTTTGAATTTTGAAAACCTTATAAGAAGAATTGAGAAGAGTATAAGCAGGTTACTCCAAAACACCCGTTTCAGAACATGGAAACTATTTTAATATCACTAACATTTTTTGTAATGGGTGTATATTTATTAAAGTAATTAAAGAACTGGTTGCAATTTTTGGCAACAAATTTATTAGCACGATAAATATTTACAATGATGTCAGCACATCTTTAACGTACCATCTTAAGATTGACTTTCAAAGTTTTTTGAATTTGAAATAAATGTGCTATTGCACTTCTAACTCGGTAGTAGGTAAAATTGATACGAACACCTTCACCGCGTTGGAATGTCTTGTCCGCCTAGGACCTTTTTTTAAGGTTCGTTACCTTAATAGGAAAAAAGTTACCCTTTGCTCTCCGTCTATCTATCCGTATGTCCGTCAAGACCGTTTTTCTCAAGAACGCGTGAAGCTATCAAGTTGAAATTAAAATCAAATACTAAGGTCTACGGTCCCTTCAAGCTGTAAAAAATTAGCTTCTATGTCAACGAAATAAAAATACGGCCGAAAATCACAAATAAATCAAAACCTATACCTACCTACTTCCCGTTGTCCTAGAATCATGAAATTTCACACGTAGCAAGGTCTTACAATACAAATATCGGAAAAATCTATATTTATTTATTATATATTTATTTTTAAATATAACATATTAAAAAAAAGCTTATCTGTCTGTCTGACAAGAACATTTTACTCGAAAACGCGTAGAGGTATCTAGTTGACATTAATATCAAATATTAAAGTCTACGGTCACTTATATTTGTACAAAAATCAACCTTCTACTGCCTTCTAAATCAATGCAATAAAAAAATATGCCCAAAATACGTTCATTTTTGTCGTATATTTTGACACAAATAAATCAAAACCTATGGGATACTTCCCGTTGACCTACAATCGTGAAATTTGGCAAAAAGCAATGTCATGTAGAACACATAATGGAAAAAATCTAAAATCCGTAAATTGGTTACTACATTAAATTTTTTTTTTTTGCGATTATAAACTTATTTGCAGTTGGTAAACTAATCGCGACCTATGTCGATGTATTGGGACAACAGTTGTCCAACAGCAAAGTTAATGTGTCCCTCAATACTGTATACCTTTTACGGAACCCTCGGTACGCGAGTCCGACTCGCACTTGGCCGGTTTTTTTATACCAATACTAAGGTGGCAATCAAAGGCACGGCGTTAGGCTGTCATCGCAGCTAATGCATGCTTGCAACACTATGTGTACATAATCTGCAGTATACCTACACAATAGCATTAGTTGGATCATATTAGGTATCTACTTGAGTAATATGAAACCGTTTTTAATTTGCTACAATTAAAAGCTGAAAAATTCATCGTACCCAATCAGCTCCGTTAAGTGACAATAAAAATCTCAAGTTGTTTAAGACATGCCAATCACATGACGCATAAATCTTAAAGCTATTTCAACAATTTTCATCCTAATTTGTTCTACGGTGTGGTAAAAGACGCTATGGTGGCGCTTAAACTTACGCATTATTGTGCTAAATATTAGACCCTTTGTTAAAAGTTAGCGCCATCAATAAAAAGGTACCGACGGAAGTACGGTCACAAAGCAAATGCCAACGAGCAAAAACTAAAAGAAAAAAAAAACAAAGAAAAAAATAATGCGGTGTGGCCACTCGACCGCTTTTGTGAAATTTACAACGGCTCTATTCTGTTTACCTGTGCCTTTAGTTTAGTTTTATTTTGTCCCGTAATTGGACGCATTTGACGATGACTTATTAATTTATAGACGCTATTTCGCTCCATTTTTATGGTGGCGCTAAAACGTTCGTCACAATCTCTTTGTTTATTAAGGTTTTTGTGTCACATTTTTTCTCTGAAATACATGGTTTGTTTAAAAGTCCACAGTCTCAGAAAAGAGTAATTATTGAGTTCTTATTGATAAATAACGTAAAATTTAAACACTGAAGAAAGTTCCTATTAAGTAAAAAGTGTTAAAACAGAACAGCAACTTACAATTATCTTATTTTTAGGTATTTATCTATGCTCCAGAGAAAAAGCTAAGAGGCACGATTTATGGCTTGATTTAAAATGTCATTTAATTAAAGTTTAATAGGTTTTTAATGAACATATTTTAAACTCGATAGTAGCGAAAAAAAAATCCAAAATAAAAACTTGCATTACCTAAAACAAGAAAAATAATCGTCTTACATCCCTACATAGGTATTTAAAGAGAAATTTCTGTAAAAACACAACACAAGGCAAATAAAATCCTGTACCAACGAAAAAGGTACACATTAGGAAAAGCGAAATTTAACTGTTTTAGCACATAAATACAAAATATCGTATTTCAACCACAGCCGTGACAGCTCGAGTCCAAGCTGTGACCGCATAAAAGCTGTCAATTTATGAAAATAAAAAATTTTCAAATAAGCGTCCAGCTTATAAAAAACACTACACCACAAAATAGTCCGGGAGTCAGCGACCTTTTGAGGGTGGTCATTTCACCAAAGCTGAAATTTTTTTCCAAGCCTTATTTGGTATTACTAGTAAGTGAGTGAAGGGCGCGTTAATCTTTGAATGCATCAGCTGGACACTTTCCCCTCATTAAAAAGAAAGCTGGATATTTTTTCTATTAACTTATTTACTTAACTATTATATGACGAAATTTCAGCTCTTGTGGTATAAGATATCTATACTTTTCTCATAAAACACAGCGCGCCCATGGAGTTATTATACTGTCTCACAAGTTTATGAATTTAAAGGCTATTAGTAAATATTTACACATTTGAATATACATAATAAACCGTACAATACATAACATAAACATGAATTAATTTTAATTATTTGAACTTTTTACTTTTAATTATTATTTGAACGTTTTAATATTAATTATTTGAACTTTTTTTAGTATTTATTTATAAAACTATATACTAAAATTAAAAATAAACAAACATATTATGCTTTTACGCATAAAATAACAAAATAATATACGAATTTATTAGAATTCGCCATCTTTGGATTCATTTCCATCGATCTCGTTGTCGCTTTCGTTATCGCTGCAATTAATGTCGACCCTCGAAATATCTTCATCATCTGGAAAAATATATTTAAAGGCATAAATAATAATTGTATTAAAATGTGAGTAATATATCAATTTTATTCTAACCTGCAGTACTTTGTTGATCATCATCAATCGTTATATCTCCCAAAGAAGAAGCAAGCTGCTCACCCTCGTACCATTTAAAGTGGAATTTCGTGTCCTTCTCTTCCCAGCCAAAATTGGTACGATACAGTTGCGTTGGAACCCGAAGACGAGCGTGTGCCCAAATGTTTACAATATAAGTTGAGCGCAGCAAATGTTGTTGCAATAAAATTTTGCAGGGAGGCAGAGCTGATCCGTCGATGTTATTCTTCGGTAAACGGAATATGTCGTCGTTTCGCAAAATATTGTATATCTTCAAAAATGTTGCTACGCGTGCTTCATTAACTTTATTTATTTTTTTGTATCTATACATACGACATACATATTCTTCTAGCATATCAAATGAACTCTGCAACTCGTCGTCAGGTGGGTTGCTCAGTTTGATAAAAGCGTCAATATATATTTCCGAATTATGTAAAATTTTTCCTAGTTTGAAAAACGACGGATTATAGACGCAATCTGTTAGGGCATGATAAGCCGGAAGTGCTGCGCTACTTTACAAGTCGCAAGTCCGGCCCCATATAGAGTACTGCTGCCATCTCTGGGCGGGTGCACCCGGATACCAGCTTGGCACTTTTGACTCGGTTCAACGACGGGCTGTAAGAATTGTCGACGATCCCAAACTCACTTGCAGTATCGAGCCCTTAAGTCTGAGGAGAGACTTTGCCTCCCTGTGTGTGTTCTACCGCTTGTACAATGGATTGTGTTCTGAGGAATTGTTCGAAATGATGCCCACGGCTACTTTCTACCATCGCACCGCTCGCCATCGACAGGGAATTCATTCTCACACTTTGAAACCGAAATGGTCGCGTACAGTGCGGTTTCAGAGAAACTTCCTCCCGCGAACGCTTGGGTTGTGGAATGAGCTCCCTGCCAAGGTTTTCTCTAAGGAATACAGTATCAAAAAAGAAGTTATAAGATTTCTGAAGGGTCGGCAACGCGCGAGTGATGCCCCTGGTGTTGCAAGCCGCTTACCATCAGGCGGACCGTAGGCTTGTTTGCCACCATAAAATAGTGGCATAAAAAAAAAACTAACGTTGCGCAGCGTCTTTGACCGCATCGGCTGGACACTTTTCCCCCACTAAATATGAAGCTGGATGTTTTTTTCGTTTAAATTATTAACTTAACTATAAATTTACCAAATTTCAGCTTTTGCGGTATTAGTTTACTCAGGGTGCATTTTTCACTTCTTTACGTGAAAAGCTGGGGCATAATCCCCCACTCTACATTCGGCTGGATACGTTTTTACTGTATTTTATAACTTTATGTGAATGTTAACAAAGTTTCAGCTTTTGCGGTATTAGTTTTTTTTAATTATTATTTTACATGTGTGGGAGGCTACCGCAACTACACCCCCCGGAAGTGCGCGAGCTGGAGGTCTATTCGTTTAATAGTGATATCAAATGAAGCTTAGGACAAGTTTTCAGCTTTTGTAGTTTTGGTCATCAAAAACGGTCGCTGGCTCCCGGACTACAGTGGGGTGTGCGAAAATATAATTTCAACCCTCACTTCAATATAGGAGAGGACATGAGAGTGACCCGCTTTAAAATCAATAACTCTGTAGCATGTCCTTTGTAATAGATACATGGTAAAGTTAAGGATTGATGGTAGATACGCACATTTTTACTTTTATTTTTCCTTCTCTTTCTTTTAGTTAAATTTGACCTACTCCCCGGTGTTCGATTGAGTTGAAATTTTGCTTACACACGTAAATCGGATGACAATGCAATATAATGATGTCATAGAGCTAGTCTGATGATGGAGCCGGAAGGTGGCCATAGGACCTCTGTAACGAAACGATGCTACCCCGTTGAGTTTGGGCCTGTTTGATTTATCTTGACAAGTTTTCTGGTCTTAAACGATAACCAGGGTCTGGCGAAAGCTTGTTAAATGAAAAAATAACGTATTCTTGTTTGTTACATAAAAAAAAACTGGATCCTCGGATTACAAGTTTCTTTCAAAACTGTCCGTAACTTTTAAAAATACTTCATATTTTATCATGAACATTTTATAATAAACGAACCAAACTGATATTTATTAAGTGTTAATTAAATAAAAAAAAACAACTATTATTTTTACAAGGAAAACTAAAACGAGAGTAACGATGTTACGTTACGTCTACTACGCTTTATTACATTCTGGTTGTCCTTGTATTACGAATATTACATATATATCAGATAATATTTGTACCTAAATATCAATTTTAAGTGTCATAATTTAAGTTATTAATTCTAGAAATATGACGGCCATGAGTGTGTGACCTACTTCGTCCCACGTGTAAGTGTATGTGTCGTAAGTACACGTTACAATAGATATATTTCCTACGTCAAACTGAATGTTTACATTTCCTTGTAGCAAATATACTTATGCATTTTCCTTGCAAATTACACTGAAACTAAATAATATCAATGCGCTAACGCGTCAAAAACAATATTAGTAATATTCGCACGAATCGTTACTATATTTACTTAGTTTACATGAATTAGTGGTTTTACTAATGTTAAAATCCTTCATAAATATTTCACCTACAAAATTATGTTACCTATGTACTAGCATGTATAGTACCTATGTACTAGCAAGTCTTTTTCTAAATTGCTCAAGTAAATAGGTATTGTTTCGTTTTCAAAACATGGCGACTAAAAAGACTTCATTCTTTGTCTTTTTTTTTGAAATCGGTTAATAAATAATGTGTAATGTTTAAATGTAAATTTATTGGTTACGAATATTTAATTTACTTGTATCCGAAAAACTATATCTTTGAATTTTATTTTCCTAGTTAATTATTCCGTTTTAAGAAAATCAATACGGAACCCTTCTTATATAATAAAACTTGATGCGACCACATTGCAGACCTTTTATACCGTACACACATAGGTATATACTCAAACTAAAATATGTATTTTTCTGATATTTGCCCATAGAGAAAAACACTTACGGGTCAATCTGAGAGCTTACTTGTTGTTAAAATTTTATTTCATTTATTGAAGTCGAAAACTAATTCACATTGCGACATAATACATGGTATTTCAATGATTTGAAATCTCCTTTTAACACAACAACCAGTAAAAACAACAGCGGCACCTGTTTTTTCATGGGTTTTCTATAAGCTAAGCTTCTGAAGAATTATAAGTTCACCACAGGTTCAGAATGATTTTACTACCGAGAAGTGCCGACAAGAAACTATATATTATTTTTTTTATTAGATATTTTTTTTAGCTTCATATTAAAAATAATACAACATGACTATTTTACACTAGGTTGTAAGATAATATACATTGTTTTATCTGTAAAATATTTATTTGCCTCCCAATTAATTAAGTTCTAATTCTTCCAAACATTTTATCAAAAAAAATATTCATGAACTTTGTATAAATCGCGGCACGTAAGTTGAACCTGCGCACATTTTTAGATCGTTAGTAGGTACATTTGTCCGTACTGTACCTGCGCAGACAGCCGCCATTTTAGTTAAACTTTAAATGGCGCGTACTACAACAGCTTTTTTTCATTAGATAATTTGAAATACAGTTAAAATTTATTTAAAGGTAAATTGTGGTATTTTATTGTAAAAATATACTCGTAGGTATAATAAGTAAGTAAGTAATAAGTAATATGTATTTAAAAAAAACTATGTATTTGTATCCGTTATCTAGTATTCATAACACAAGCTTTGCTTTCTTTGGAGCTAGACGGCGCTGTGTATAATGTCCAAAAAAATAGTAATGCAAAAGAGCTGTATTTAGGTTTTGAAGGCGTTATTGTGGAAATACCAATTTATCCTTATTCCTTGTATTAACACTGTACAGGCCACTATTTTTAGCGAATACATAAATGCATTTTTTTGCGTAAAAACATTATACAAGTGTAAATATATTAGGAAGGAACCATTAAAATATCAATTCTCCTCAATAGATCCCTGAGAGAACTACTTTCTTTTACGAAATAAAGACTGTGTCAATACATCAGCTGCCTTACCCAAAAGCGAAAATTCCATAGGACATGAAGAAATGGGAATAGCTAACTTTGACAAAGCGAGAAGTGTCACCCGTAACTTTATGTAACTGCATAACCAGCTGAACTAAGTTGCAACCTGCAAGAACGAAATGTGAGGGTTCCACTGCAGCCTGTCGTCTAATGTAATACCTAGAAACATTGTTGAGTCCAATAGTTCTATATCTAAGCCACTCAAGGATAATTTTTAACTTTTTCTTTTCACATATGGCATTATAAATTTTAAACACAGCCTCTTTCGCATTAAACCACTTAAGAACCTGAGAAAATGCAGTACTCTGTCGTCAAAATTAATTACATTTCTGTCAACATTGATTCCGCCATACTCAATTTACCATATAAGTAGTGATTACAAAGTTAATGCCGCAGTATTTCTATATTTATCATTGTCGTATACAGACTGCAATCCTGCTTGGCAATTTGAGGTACCTATTATAGAACCTTGAACCAAAGAAACACCTAGTCTACGATCAGTAGTTTCGTAAATATAGTTCGCGTATTCTTTTAACACGTAGTACACCTAGGTTAACTACGCGGGTGTACCACGGGCAATAAAGGATAATTTCCAAAACAAGATTTAGCCGGTTGGGTTGCACCCCCTGTGGCCCTGCGCTCTAGCACCCCTTGCACCCCGGGCTAAGACGGCCCTGAATACCTAAATGTTCGGTTCTACAATTTTATAATCGTATATTATATGTGTCGTGTGTCCGGATAAGTGCTTATCGTACACCCATTAAGTTAGGGTTCCGCAAAACGAGAATTATTACGGATATCTGAAAATCTCGTAAACCGAATTTGATCTAAATAACTTTCAAGCCTCAGTCATGATGAAATTATAAAGGTTGTTTTTGCAATTTGACTACGGAACCCTAAAAAGCAAATATTAGACTAGGTATACTTACATAAACTTAAATAGTAGTCCATAGTGTTATTCAACTCCTTATTACCTTACCTACAACTATGTATACTACAATATTAACAACTCCTGTCACTAATAATCGTGGGAACGAACTCACGGAATCATAATCCCTAAAAGTGGTAATTAGATATCTTTAAAAAACGGTTAGTAGATCATTGGAAAACTAATCTCCTTCTAAGAAAGGTCGTTAAGAGTTAAATGCATATTATATTAGTTAGTTAATTTTCTTGTGGTTTTTTGTGTTAACAAAATCTACTTCCTCTTACTTATGGGACTAAGTGATTATTACCACTTGGAAAAATTTATCTTTTGGGCATCTAGCAATCTCTATACATCTTCTACATTGAAATACACACAAAACACTGCCATTTTTTTTAATACCACTAAGGTGGCAAACTAGCCAAGCTAGGCAAGCAGTCACCACAGCAGCCTATTCATGAAATCACGAGTTTCCCTATACCCTCATAAACTCTTAGTATAAAATAAACCAGACTAGACCAGAGTGACTGTGTGAGTGGGTTTTTGGCTTAGGAGGGATAGCTGGAAGAAATGAGAAAAACTTTAAGTAGGTATGTAGGTACTGTTTAGCCCAGCCGCCTTATGCCCCTTGTTCTTCCTGTAGGAATCCTACAGTTATATTACTACACAACCTACACAATTTGTACCGATTCCATTTATCCAACTCAAAACATGGTTACGTGACAGAACCTTACAACAACACAACAAACAGTGGGCAGAACAGACAGATTGCAAACAAACCAAGAATGTTCTTACATCCGTGGACGCTAATCTGTCGCACAAACTGTTAAAACTCAGCAGGAAAAACCTACGCTACATAGTTGGCATAATAACAGGTCACTGCCCTCTAAACAGGCACTTTTTCAATATCGGCGTTACTGACAGTCCTCTATGCAGGGGCTGTATGGAAGCCGAGGAGACACCGTCTCACGTGGTTCTTCATTGCAAAAGCGTGAGCGACCAACGGACAAAGCTCCTTAAGAATCCACAAACCATGAGAGAGGCACTGAATAACATCAGATGCCTCCTTAACTCTTGGACGGAGCTGGGATGGTATGGGTAACCAATGACAGGTATTGGTTACCTACGTACAATGGCCCTATTATGAGGCTAAGTGCGGAAAACATAAGTCCAACTAACTAACTAACCTACACACTCGTACCTGCAGAATACGACGTGTTTTTTTGAAGTGAAAACTTCTTTAGCGGCGCTGTGCACTTTTTTTGTGATGGGTAAAAACTGTTAAACTCGCGTCAGGTCACGTGTCCTGATTGAAAATTCGTAAGATGTCACTCGCGTTAGGACAAGTGACCTTTATTTTTATGAGGTTAGTTTTTATTTTTAGTATATGGCGATTATGAGTAGTACAGGGAGGTTGGACATGGGATTTTAATTCTGTGACAGATTGAGCTGTCAAATATACAACGTCAAAAAAGTTAATAAAAAAAAGTTATTATTTTTAATAAATAAATATGGATAAGAAGTGATGTGAAGTAAATAGCGAGTATGTTTTCACTTCTGCCGGCACTCCCGGAGTGCAACCCGTTTTTTTTTTATATTTATTTATTTCTAGTTGCGAAATTAACTTACATTTAAAATTGATGCAAAAAAGCAGCTTACTCGCTGGTAATTTTAAATTTTTGAAATCTTATTTATTTATACACATGAAATGCTATGTCCTGAATGACTGACTGACGGATCAACGCACAGCCTAAACCACTGATCGTATCGTAGAGACCTGCTATGTGGAGGGTGTGTTCTTTGTATGACGTACGCATCCGCTAAGAAAGGATTTTCCGAAAAAGTCGGGTCAAGTGCAAGTCAGACAGGGTCAAGTGCGAGTCGGACTCGCGCAATAAGGGTAAACCGATTGTAATGAAATTTTGGTGAGTTGTTATACACAAGCCGGGGAAGGTTTCTGAATTAGTACAACCCCTTTACAAAAGGTAGGTGCGGCAGTTTTTTTAAAAAAGAAACAACGTTTGCTGGTTCGGCTTGTCTGCCTAATAAGTACTTAAATTTAATATCCAACACGGCACATTAAAAACAAACATATATTTTATTTCAAGACTTTATGTCCTCTAAAGTGCGCTATACTGAACTTAGTATGACGTCAATAGCCTGTAACCAGCGATGCATCAAGACGCTTCTGATGATACCTCATTTGACAAATTATGATAGTTATATTAAAAGATATATGCGAGGGCGGATGAGCATACATACATACCTACCTACCTGCTAAAATCATAATCCTTCTCCTTTAGGCTTCGCCGTAGTCGGCTAAAAATTAAATAGGATTTTTTCCAGATTTACAAAAAATCTGTATACTTAGGTGGGTAATAACTTAAATGAAAAATAGTTTGAGTTTGATCTCTCGCGGATTTACACAGAAGGCTGTATCTTATGGAAAATACTTCAGGAATTCCGTATATTAGAACATAGTCTAATTTGACTAAAAATATTTTATTACAATCCAAAAATTAAAATGAAAAATCAGGTATACCTAAAGTTTTCCGATTTCACCACGTGAGGCGAGAGTGCATCGGTTGGAGGCTCGACAAGTTATTAATTTAATGGTGTCGACGGCCGCTTGCACCTGGCTGCACAGTGCAGCGGTCACTGCCGCGCATTCCTCCCCTCTTTCCCCCACATTCCCCCCATTCCCCCTCATTCCCCAGCTCACCACCTCCCGATCAATCACATTGGTACACATGTTGGCTTCCACCACGTACTCGCCACACAATTGCTCAAACCGTGTCTAACGTGGGTAAATAACTGGTTGTCTGCGAGATGTCAATAGCTCACGTGGATTGGAGATGTGAATAGATTTTTTTAAGGTTGTACAACTTAAAAAGAAATCGTAAGATTCAAAATACCTACGCCCTAAAAGGGTGCTTCAATTGGACCCATATGTTCGTATGTGTGTATGTATGTTTTTTCGCTATTATCTCGCGTTTGGCTGAACCGATTTTAATGCGGTGTTCAGAAAAGTATTTGTTGCATTCTGGAGAAGATTTTGGTATACAACAAATGTATACCCATGGTCCCATGGTCATCAGATCAGGATATAACTTTGGGATCCTGGAGAAATCAAGGGAACTCTTCAAATTTTTATAGGAGTATGTATGTTTTTTCGCTATTATCTCGCGTTTGGCTGAACCGATTTTAATGCGGTGTTCAGAAAAGTATTTGTTGCATTCTGGAGAAGATTTTGGTATACAACAAATGTATACCCATGGTCCCATGGTCATCAGATCAGGATATAACTTTGGGATCCTGGAGAAATCAAGGGAACTCTTCAAATTTTTATCAGACTTGAAGCGATTTGGTTATTTTTTTAGTGTACGAAAAATAAGCCAATATGTAATTTAAATGTAAAAAAAAAAACTTTTTCAAAAACAAAAAAAAAACAACAACCGAAGTTGGTGTCGTGCAAGTGAAGTGTGTTATAAACTGTTAAAAGAGGTAGACACCAGCTTTAACTGTAATTTAGATCAGATTTTATTTGAAATAATTATTATTACGTTTTCAGTGCGTTTTGAAGTCGGTTGTTGATTTTTTGATATTCACTAAACGAGTATTTTTTATAAACTAAAAAATCGGTCAGCTGCGTGTCGTACCACACGCATGAAGTTAAGAATAAAAGAAAAAAATATTGCAAATATTTGAAAAACTTATGCGAATTTCCAGATTAGTTCAAAATATTTTTATTTGGAAGTATTTAAAAAGTTATCTACATATATAGATTATATCTACATATATATAGATAATACCTTTTTGATTTTTTTTTCAGATTTTCAAAACACATGCTTTGAGAATGAGGGGGGGATATATTTCCAACTTTCGAAACCAATAACTCGCAACATTTTAGACGACGAATACGACATATTCTCTACACAATGGGCTGTGAATAAAATATTTTAATTTTTTTTAAAATTGAGTTTTGCTTAATTTTCAATGTTAAATCAGACAATAGTCATTAAATAACAAACACAAAAAAAAAAGTTTTTTTTGTTGACTTGTGTAATAAATTTGTACGGAACCCTCTGTATTTGATTGATCTTAAGTCCTAGGTAGTCCCATATAAATTCAAAAAAGATTGAAATATAGGGAGCTGGAGATATAGAGGTTAGAAAATGTGGTTCTAAAATTTGATTTTATGCATATTTTTTCATACATAAAATTAGTTTTTCAAGTGGATTTTTGTGTGTATATTACGCTATATATTTGCCGGTTGTGAGCAACCAACTAAAAATAAAAATACACCAACTTCAAAACCCCAGCAAACAGTAAAAAATATACCCGACGCAGATAAAATATTGAGCTAAGTGTTTTATTATCCTTTAAATCTGACGCCTATAAATAATTGTCTGCTATTTATATTGCAAATTTTTGACATTCGACTTCAAAGAGAAAACAAATCTTAGTGGGAATTTGAAGTGGGCGCAAATTACATTTAAATGATTGTGTCAAGGTGAAATCGAAATCCTTCGGCCACCACAGATTTGGTTGCATAATGATAAATAAATTAATTCATTAATAAATAATGTTTAAAATTCCCACCAGGGAGAGACAAACGCCCTGGCCCCAGAAATATTTATAAGGATTCCGCTTTTGCCATTCGGAACCTTGAAAATCAAAATCGTAAAAAAAGAGCCACCTACATACGTGTATAATAGGTACTTATTATTATTCTAAAGTATCTAATAATATTTAAGTTAACACCCATTGTTAGATCTAATACACAATCTGAAGATCATTTTGAGAAAAGATTTGGTTTTGTGTGCGTCAGATAGAGTTATAGCAAACACATTGTAATAATTCATATATATAATATTGCATATTTAAATTATTATGCGGCATTCGTTATTGGTACAGCATTCTCCCTTAATCGGACAAGTTAGAGGCAGAACATAACGTCTGTATTACAATATAAATGGCAGATTCGTCTACAGGTGTTGTGGAAAACTTGTATGCGTCTACCATAAAACAAGTTTAATATTGTATATTCTGCTGAATGATATTCATCGCTGTCTAAGCTGCTGAAGCGTCTTATGATAGCTGTAGAGAGCCAGCAATGTTAACGCGTATTTGGACTTTTCCCATAATTCGACTTGGTTTGTTAGTTATCGTGATTGGCACAGGTGTATAGTGTGCGAGACAATCGGGCGACATCGCTGTAGGTATGGTTCGTACAAAAAATAACTTATTTGGTATCGTTGATGATGACAGAATATATTATTTCGTTAAAGGATAAATACTATTTATTTAATATGGCCACTTATGATCATACAATCAGATTTTTCTTGTTGGAATTCCGTTTTTGCACAGATCACAATGGATTTAAGTTTAATTTACCATATTGATCTATTGATGTTCATGTAGAGCAAGGATTCCCATGGGAATATATTTTATCTGAGGCACAGCTAGTTGTGTAACCTATACATATTATAAAACTCAACTTCTCTCCGTCTGTCTGTCCATTTATGTTCTTATCACGGCTCAACCGCTTTCTTGAAATTTGGTGGTGTGATAGTTTGTACCTTGGGTGCAATATAGGTAATAGTAGGTACCATATACCTTGGTAAAGGATATGGGCTACTCAACGCACAGAGGGTAACCAAAACTACTGCAGACTCTTTTATTGTAATTAATGCCAATAACCAAATTTACAAGTAAGAGCCGCGGGCAGAAGCTAGCTATATAAATATATATTATATATATATAAAAGAATAAACTGACTAAGGGATATATCAAGCCAAAGCCCAAACTATTGAGTCTAGAGACGTGAAATTTTGCAAACAGGTTTTTGTTATTATGTAGGCGAGCACTAAGAAAGGATATAGCAAAAATGATCCCCTAAGGGGGTAAAATAGGGGTTGGAAGTTTGTATGAAAATCCGTCACTTTTGAAGTTTAAATGCACAAAACTTAGTATTTCGCCTTAAAATAAAAATTAAGAATGATATATGTTATGTACTGTTCATGGATAATCATCGCCTTAAAATAGCAGATAGAACTTTGTATAAGAATTTGGATATTTTTGTATAGTTATAGTGACTTAAAATTTTGCAACGAGGATCGAGGTAAAACATAGGTAAGTACTAAGAAAGATTTTTACAAAAACATCCCCTAAACGGGTAAAATGGGGGTTCATTTTAAAGGCAAAGTCATTAAATTGTTATTTGGAATTTAAACTAATAAATTAGGATTGACGTGTATTCTTTTTTGGAAAATCAATCTCTAGGGGGGCGAAATAGGGGATAAAAATGTATATAAGAACTCCGATATTCTTATGACTAGAAACTTGAAATTTTGCAAAGAAATTCCCGTTATAAGATAATTAAAATGGGGGTTTGAGTAGAAATCTGTCAGTTTTGAAGCTAAATGCAAAAAAATGGTGTTTGGTCTTTAAGTTGAATTAAGATTGACGTGTTTCACTGTTTTAAGAACATCATCCGTAACGGTAAAAAATAGACATTAAAAATTGTATGATTTTTTTTTTTTAAAGATGTTGCACAGATGTTTTTGTTACAACCTAAGTGAGCACTATGAAAGGATTTTGCCTTAGTTTGTATTGAAATTCATCATTTTTTAAGCTAAATGCATAATAATTGGTATATAGCCTTGGGTTTTATACTTAAGGTTTAAATATTTTAATGTGTCTTGGAAATTAATCCCCTAGAGGAATTTGTACAATTCCGATATTATTGTTTTTAATGACATATACAGTTAAACCTTATTTTAAAAAACAGCACAGACGTTTTAGTTATAACATACTCGAGCATTTAGAAAGAATTTTGCAAAAATTCCTCTTCTAACTAGGGTTGAAAGTGTGTATGGAAATCCGTAATTTATCAAAGCTAAATGCAAACATATAACATATATTTGGCCTTCAGGTTAAAAATTAAGATTGTCGTCTGAAAATTATCCCTAGGGGACAAAACAGGGGATAAAAATGTGTATGAGTATTATGATATTATTGTAGGTAAGCCCGTAAACAGTCAAAAGCTGTCTGTGTATGAGTATTATGATATTATTGTAGGTAAGCCCGTAAACAGTCAAAAGCTGTCTGTGTATGAGTATTATGATATTATTGTAGGTAAGCCCGTAAACAGTCAAAAGCTGTCTGTGTATGAGTATTATGATATTATTGTAGGTAAGCCCGTAAACAGTCAAAAGCTGTCTGTGTATGAGTATTATGATATTATTGTAGGTAAGCCCGTAAACAGTCAAAAGCTGTCTGTGTATGAGTATTATGATATTAGTGTAGGTAAACCCGTAAACAGTCAAAAGCTGTCTAATTTTTCTCAAACATGCTTTGATATGCGACCATATCTTGCACAAGCTTCTTTGGGATATATCGTACTTGCAGTACAGTATCAGAGATGCAATGTTTTATCCGTTCACTCGAGCGTTCGAGTGTCAAATATGAAATTTGAAAATGGAACCAACTTTTCTAAACCCTAACATAACTAAAGAGATAACTCAACAAGTTTTATTGAAATTTAGGACTAGCACAACAAAAAGAATGCGCAATTAAATTAATTACTAAAGAGAAAAAGTTAAATTGTCAATACAGTTGTCAAAATAATTAGTTTTTTTACACGCATGTTTGAGGAAAGCCTTGGCAACAACTGAGAATAACTGAACTCGCACGGTTTGGCTGCATTTGCGGGCCGCGGCAGTATGTTACTAAGTATTCTTCAAAAGTCTACGGAAATGAAGTCTTGGGCAACAGCTAGTATATTATATATAGGCTACCTAGGACTATTTATTGAGTAATTAATTAGCCTAAGTTTCTATTGATCATTTTTTAACAGTCAAGTATAATAATAATTAATCTTTCAAATAAAAAGTAGGTGTGAATAACAAATAAATACATATACTGAGAAAAGTTTACGGAAAAGCTATGCGTACGGAGTGCGTCGATTGTCAAGTAAATATTAGGTGCGTTTTGTTGACTGCTTCAATGCGTTTAATGTCATAACCCTGCCAAGTTAAAAAGACATAAATTCTGTATAACACAGTAAAAATCTTGGTTCACTCTCTTTGGTAGGATTACCGCATTATAAACATTATGTCGGTCAACAAAACGCCACTATTGTAAACAACCGTTACCGCGTCGTAGTAAATCAAACATGGCGTGTTCAGAGGGAAACTCTTAGTAGGGGCTATTTAGAGTATTTCAAATATGCTAGGAAATGCGTAGACTTTTTTTTTTAATAAAATGACCATATAGGTGCAGGGATTTGAGGATATTACGTTTAACCTATCTAATTTTCTGGTGGGGGGACATCAGACCTTCTGTGAAAGGAATCGTCTTTCTGGAGGGGTGTTAACAGTAATTTACGATACATATACTATTCTACTTATATTTTTTTATTAAAATTTAAATAGGTACTGTAAAGGATTAAGAACCCTGTCGCGTGTAGTAATTGGAAGGTGGAATGCTGCTTCCGCTATTGCGAAGCTCTTCGTGTTTCACTTTAAACGATTCACGAAAATTAAAAAGATTTTGAACATCTAACGTTAAACAAAAATATAAGAATTGAACAAGATGCCTCTTCTAAAAATAATAAAACTTTCATTCTTTAATCTGAATTCGGTGGGTGAACCACGTCGGTCACCAAACGGTAGTACATATCATATTATCACACTAGTAAACTTGGTCATATATTTTACAAGAATATAAAAAAAAATAGTGAATTATAAATATTCGAAAAATTTCACGTGTTGGATGTCTATTCTATTTTTTGCTATCTATTTACATTCAGGAGTTATTTCTGATGACTGATAACAAATAAAAATTGTAAACTAGAGTAGTTGATCAGTCAACAACAAAAACGATAAATTTTATTGAAGATACAATATGAATGCTGGTAACTTCCTTGATTAAATCCTTTCATTTCCCGGAAATTCCTTGTAGGTTTGACCACACAGTCCACACTTTTAATGAAGAGCAATTCTCATTAAATTTCTATGCTTTTTGTGATCAATTGATGCTCTAAGCCAATTTTTTATCCGATGCATCGCTGGAAATGCACTTGTAGTACCTACTCGGCCTAGTTAACGGTGTACCTAATGTCAGTTTTTACGAGATTTGTTCTATATTCTATCACCATGGGGCGCTCCTTCATTTCTAAACATTTGGTTTAGCGAACGCGAGTAGTGTTAAAAATTCACAGCACACAGGTAGGTGTCGTTATAACAACCTGAAATAAAACGAAAAGATTCAAAATTAACAAGGTAATTTAAGTTTTCTATACAGACTACACAGATTAAATAAATATATATAGCAAAAATTTTAATAGCGAAATCGATCGACACGGCTTTCTGAGGAAATTCCAAGAAAAAGAAAATGTATGTATATTATTGTAGATTTATATTGTTATTTGTACGTGAACAATTACTATTTTCTTGGGTGGACCAGGCCCACCTGCCCCCTACCTCCTATACTTCGCTCATGTAAAGCACCTAAAGCAAATAGAAGAGAGTTCTAGTGGATATCGCACGGGCTCCTTAAGTCATATCCTCGTACCTGAAATTACTTCAAGTTGCAAGTAGATATCAGTTGTTTGCAATGAGGCTTAGAGTGTAGCCAAGTTAAGCAGAATCAGTTCAAGAATTAACTTGTTGTAAAACAAGAAAGAAATAGATGGCCCAGCAGAGAAAGCCGCATCGCCAACCCAAAAGTTATTTTTAACATGATATAAAAATTTTCTCCCCATAACTAAGTTAGAGAAAAATATATTAATGTAAAATAAAGATCAAAATAAGTAGAGAAAAAAGTACATTTAATTGTGGCCCGTTTAAATATCTTTTATCGTATTACAATAACAGTCCCGCAACGGTAAATATAAAAAATTATATCTACACCTTGTATTTTACCTATTAACTCCGACGAAAAGTATCCTGTATTTCATTCAGAAAAATCAGTGTTCACGATCGTCTGTCTGTTGTTGAATACAATGCTCCCACGTATGTGACTCGACACTTTTCTTTCTTTTTGTATTCCCACAGAACAAAGACATATAAATAAATCAAAAAATTAATGTCCATTTAGATAGAACCTTATAAAGGAATTCAATAAAACGGTGAGCAACATAAAAAAAGTTGGTGGTCTACCAATTGAATCATCATAAATTGGTCCTTTCAAAAGCTTTCAACACGTAATGCCTCGATGTTAGATTCGTATTTAATAGCGGATAAGTATGCGTGCCCGTTCGGACAGACGGACCGACGACTGGCGGATGCGCGGAGGAACGATCCTTGCCCCGACGAACAGTCTACCTTGATATGATACGATTTCAACCGCTCGATTTAGCATGAAATTGGAATACAAAGTGAATAAAGTTCGAGACTGTAAACATTATAAGGTTCACCTTTTTTATTGCGGGCATCTTGATTATTTACGGTTCCTTTTTTATTGTCCAGCTAGCGGCTGTCTCAAACCTCTTTATTGCCTTGTTGCAGTCTACTTAACGAGGTGATCTCTCAGTACGGGCACGATGCGACTTATTGCGTTTAATGATACTTTATCACTTTACCTTTACCAGTTTAATTGATTCCCATCCTAAGTGATTGTAAACTGAATTACTTAAACTTTTACGTACACACCTAATTGAATTTGTGAAATAAATACGTAAAAAAATCGAAGGTTCTTTCTCGAGAAAAACTTAAAAGCTCATATGGCGGAGGTGAGTTTATAGATTCCCACGCGGCGCGGCGGCGTGCGGGCGGGCGTGCGGGCGGGCGTCGGTCCTACCAGAATGAATGACTTACAAAAGCTAGAGCTCCATTTCCACAAGTCATAGTGCAATTAATAATATGCGGCATCCTGTCGAATTATCTCTGTTCGAGGCAGGGGTCCGGCGGCTTTAATTTACCACAATGGAAGTCAGTTCTGAGAAGCGCTGGGTGCACGCCGCGAGGCGGCCCGATCTTCAACGAAAACAAACAGAAAATAATTATCATAAAGATGAAGAGCGGCCGCTCGAGGCTCGCCCGCTAATGGGAGCCCACCTGGCAGCAGTCGAGCCTTCGCAAGGGCCCAACACCCCTACCGCTGTTCCGATAACGCGACCAAGGTCTCGATCGACACTTAATGAGTCGTTAGAAGATCAGAGTTCTGAGAGTATATTGTTGTAATCAAAATTATGATTGCTTAAGGAGGTTCTAAGCAACAATAAGCACTGATTTCAGAATCCTTATTAATTTTGGAGCATTCATAGAGAATATTATGCAAAAAACTCTTGTCCCCTCAGTGGTAAGATCCCAAGAACGCTAGCTAGCTATTTCCTTGCTGAATTGAGGCGAGTGAGTGAATTTTATGAGCGAAGATATAACCAACCCCCTTTGTCCTTGGCCCATAGAGCAATTGTAATTTTAAAAGGTTAATCCTTTGAAAAATGTATGCGTACATGGACTTATTTTTTGTTAATTATTATATTATGTAACTATGTATGTATGTTCGCTCGTGTTATCGACTCTATTTATAGATAGGTACTTATTAATGAAACCAAATAAATACAACATAATCTTAAAAAAAGTCACCGAGAAGACAATTAACAAAAGTAATTAGACAATTAAAAAAACTTTACGACAAGAGAAGGATCTTTCTGTTGAATTCGAGTTTGTGAGCCCAGGGTAGGGCCTCTGATCCATGCGCCCTCACACATGTAGGCGGGTACATGGTCTCTCGCATTCCTTCCGATATAACCAAGAGCGTTCACCGTGTAATAAAGACGTGATTGGTTTTTATTTTAATTGCAATTGTTAACAAGTCTCTTTTTATGAGAATTTGGTCGTTAAATTTAGATAAAAGTTTGTGAGCACTTTCTCAGATTTAGTGTTAGATAGATAATCCACAACTAGATTCCCGACTACTTCAGTTCAATTACCTTGTAATATTTACGTAGTATTACAAGTTTTATAACGTATAAAGTTCTCCTCTATTTATTAGAGCGCGGAAAGCTCTACCTCTACCTGATTGAGTTTTAAGGACAAACATAAATTATGAAATAGAGAGACTTAAAGCTTACAGGAGTCAGTAGTTACGTGCTTACGAACAGTTTCCTACTAAGCTTAAATACCTATCTGTAAAAAAAAACAACTTCATTTTAGTTTTTTTGAGATCCTGTTAAACCGTTATATAGTTTTTGACCTACATTATATCAATAAAAAATTCTGTATTGAAATTAATATGTTTCCAAGACTATACAATCTTACCAATCTGTTAACAATGCTTTCTACAAAAAGAAACCGGCAACACCAAGAAAAATTGAGTGGGAGGAGGGGGGGGGGCTGCGTGCGTGTAGCCTTTGGTGCTGGATTGAAATGTAGATCTGTTAAAAAGAAACCGGCTGAGTCTGAGTCAAAATCGCGCATCGAGGGTTCCGTAGCACCCGATAATGCACAAGCCCTATAGTCGCATTTGACCAGATTGATTATTAGTTGCTTTTTTTACCGAAGAGCTATAGCTGATCGATAAAAGTACCAATTTAAACGACTACTTAATTACTACTTACATTATGATTCTGTTAAAAAAAAAAACAAAATTTTCAAAAAAGTAAAAAATGATTTAGGAACATTTTTTAAACATAAATCGTAAGTACTTAGAGATCCTTTCCTAGTTGCCAGTCTCTTAATAAAAACAAATAAATACAATATGGAATGTGATATTTCAGGATGAAAATATCTACTCAGAAAGATCTTTTTATTTATTTAATCGGTGCGGTAATATATATTCTTGCGAATATCCATATTATTTTACTACCAAGATTATATTTCCACTTATTTATGACAACCTTAAACAAAAATCAAAAAAGAAGTAGTAATTCGTACCAGTACGAAATTAGCAAAAGCTTTAAGTACGAATAAGGCACACGATAAGAAATTATTTCAAATCTGCCATTTTAAAAAAATTTAGGTAGTTAAGGTCAGTAACCACAAGGCATAATCTCTTAAATATATATAGAATTTAATTATATTCCAGTAGCTTGTCTTTTATTTTATTTTTTTCTGATCTGACTATGCAGTTGGCTGTTGCAGCCATTACTGCTTCACCGGACTTTTGGGGCGAGACTCTGATGGAGCCTCAGCCCATATAGCGCCGAACGCTCAAGGGCTCCCCGCGGGGGAAGCCTCGGCTTGGGTTGTCGCTCTCGGGGGCGTCCCTTCGACCGGCGTGAGTCTCGAACCCGAAGGTGAGTTCCCCGTTACGCGGGTACGGTTGCGATTGAGTGGGGGCGAGAAGCGCCCCAGCACTCTTTGATACCTAGTGTATCCTTGTGGGCGCCGACGAACCCGGGGACGTCGGCGTCGTGTTTGGAGGGAGGCCCTATTCGGGGAGGTCGTAGAGACTAATCTCGCTATCCGGACAGCGAGATCGTCATCTGGGGACGTTAGTACGTGCCGAGGCCGCCTAACAATAGTTGTACGACCGCGACCGGGTCGATCGGGGGGACGATACGTTGTGGATTGCACAATTAATCGATTCGGGTGATTTTGCGTACGCTCGAAGAAGCGGACTGCCAAGTCTTTAAAGTATTGGGGAATCGTGGGAAGTTCGAAGTCTCTGTGTAGGTCCGCATTGCGAACGTACCAAGAGCTTCAGTCACTCAAAATTAATCTTAATCAAAACAAAATAAATAGCAAATTGATTTATTTTCCAAATACATATTTCCTGGCAGAATAGTGAAACGTAATCACTGAGGTCAAGTAACATGGCGGTCTAGTAGTTCCGTTTTTTGTAACTTTAGCGCTACTGCTATGCTTCGTCAGGAAATAATAATAATCATAGGGTACGATTTAGTACCAAGTACCATTTGGTTGAGTATACCCTATATAGGTACGTAGGATACCTACCTATCTAACTTTTGGGCATTCCGAAGGAAAATGGTCTTGCTTGATGGACAGGCAGGCGGACAAAAAAGTACCTAATGAACCCTCAAACCCCCCCTTTTTACGAAGCTCTATGACGATTCTACCGCTAGCAATAATCCTACAGACATATTACTTATGATGCTAATGATTGCATTGACGACGAAAAAATTCATCATCAAAAAGCCTCTATACTAACGGTTACTTCTTTGTTTCTTGAACACAACCAACTGTCTAATATAATACAATTTAAAACCCATTGAGAACAAAGCATAAAAGCCTTAATAATCGCCGAACTCTTGCCGAAAAGAACATTTATCTTAAGAATTCCAACCTCGAAGATAACTTTGTTAAACCTATCTGCAATAACTTGACACTGCGACCGCCAGCAAACTGTGAAGACCAAAGATAAAATACTTGACAAATTCCAACCTAGTCTACTTCAATGGCAAAATACAGTAAGTACAAGTATATTTTAACCTTATACGAGGCGCCACTTTCAATTTAAAAGCGAACATATTTTTTAAGTTGCATCTTTTGCCGTCTGAAAATAAAAGTTAGCTGGTTTTCAAATTAAGAATTCTCATCATTTGGTTTTTCATTCCTTTTCGGTGCCGATGTTTGAAACGGTTTTTGCGCAGCGGTGGCCCATTAAAATTGGAACAATGGGCCACTCAAATCGTATTTGGCCATTTTATCTATTTTACGCAGTCCATGCAATTCTGGCAAGTTTTTTATTACGTTATATAAAAATGCTGATAAAGACCACGTCAACAACAGTTTTAACGATAAAATCTTCACTCAAACCAAGAGAGTATAGGCTATATACTTGATGACGTATTTACCTATGCGTCATTTTGTCTCAAAACTTATTTTACGAAAAATATAATAATTTTATTAGCGCATTCTTTTCTTATTTAAATTCAACACAATACTTATTTTAATAGATATTTAACTACCTATATTACTTAACTTACGTATCTTGCAGCAAAATCTTCAATCGGTACTTGCAAAATCTTAAACGCGGACAATTTTTTACAAGTTCTAGAGTTATTTAGTAAATTTTAATGTAAGTTTGTATCTCCTTAGGAACAGATCACACAGCGCTATTTGGTCCCAAACTAAGCAAGGTTTGTACTATGAGACCAGACAGTTCATGCAAACATATACAAATTTGTCCTGTGCGGGGATCAAACTCACGCCCCTCAGTTCAGCAGACTAACTGATCATCCAAATGTACCTATGTTATGAATGGAGAATTTTCAGAGATACGTACGTATAAACAATGAGGGTAACTAATACCAACTGACACTTTTTGAAATAGAAAATATCGATACCAGTTTCAGTATTTGAGGTTGAAAATTTAACGCTACATAGAATGTATGAGTTATAGGTATGGATGTATTTATATATGTATATATTTTTTTGCCACTAAGGTGAGTAACAAGCTAACGGTCCGCGGTCCGCCTGATGGATCAGACACGCGTTGCCGACCCTTTTAATTCTTCTTCCTACTACTTCTTTCTTGAAAAACCTCATATTTAAATCCTTATAAAAAATTCTACAATAATTCTACAATCTAAGCGTACCTATGTGTTAATATTTAAGTGTAGTTTTATATATTTCATTACTCACTGATATTCGTTCTTTATTTTGGTCCACCTACCTCTATTCGTTTTTATTATCATCCTCTACCGGTTGTCTCGTTTTAAGCAATAAGACCGCCTAATTTTAAACTTTTGTCTACCTTCATTGACTACCTGTAACTGAAAACATATGGTATTCAATAAAGCATTTATCAACCTATCTAATATAGTCTTTAGCTTTAAAAACACGATAGCTTCAATTTCTCGCGACAGAAAAAAGAAAACAAAAAAACTCCACCTGTTATACAAATAATAACGGCTAGATAACTAGTTATACAATGGATGTTACTATACTAAATTTAAAAAAATTGTTCTTAATTTTTCAACCGCAGAGTTGTAAATTAAAATATTATCTATGGTTTTATACTGTCATCACATCCGGTGGACGAGTGAATCCTTTGATTTTTAAAACAGGGTAAGGGAAAGATTGGGTTCTACTGCGTCATCTATGTCTGTTCTGCAAAAAGAAGAGGTAATATTTGTTTTTTGTATCATGTCTGCAACTAGTGAACCGATAATCATTGTTTCTCTGGTAAAAAACTATATCTGAGTAACATAGGCTTGTTTTGGTTAAAATAAGTTTTTAATTTGAATTATCAATATTGTTTACTAAATCGAAAGAAAAAACGACAAAAAGCGACGGGGTGATCATGCAGATACTAATAATTTTATTTAAAATACTTGCATTACATTAAGTGGTATGTAATCTTAATAATACTGTTTATATTTGTTGCATAAAAGATGCCAAAATCCCAGTTAAATTGAAATTGGGCGTCGAGAGTTACCTCACTTAACCGAGTTCAAACATAACCGAATGGGGATTATAAGCACGATCGAATGAAAAAAGAAATTCTGTTAAGAGGGCGATATAGGCCAGAAAGCTAATTTCTGTAATTCTAACGTTGTGTTTGTAAATGCACTATAAATCAATAGATAATGTCATATACATTACTATGAGATATATATGTTATATACTTCTTAAGTAATTTATACCGTAATGACGCCTTGGAACTTTTAATTTTTGGTATGGAATTTAACATTATTACCGTTTTGTAGTCACATTTATTGACTTTTTGCTACAACTTAGAGTCCATGCACTAGATATAATAAGCTATTCTAATTGTTTAACCAACTTTCATTACAAACAAATGCAAAACACGCTTTAAAAATGGTCACTTCCAGATTTTTTATTGCATTAAATACAATAAATGAAAATCATTCAGTAAAGTAATGCACTAGACTAGATTAGAAGGTAAAGCCAGTTTTATAACATATATTTTTTTCAATCCTTTAGATGCAAAAGTTTAGCCACAAAATTTGCACAAAAACGGCGTATTTTTGCGCTCTAGCCTATACCGCAGCCTTAAATCATCAACAAAAACAAATTCATTATATGCATTCTTGTGTGGAACAAATGAGTAATCCGTAAAACTGGAGAATTTTGGGATGGAATGGTGTCGTGGTGTGGAGAATTTTATCACTTGTAGTTTAGTGCGGAGCGGGCGCCCCCTACCGAGTTCGAGCTAAAGTGTGCACTAACGTGGAAGTAGCGTTTGTTTATCTTGATTTATTATTTTTATTTTCAGATCAATTGGGTCGTAGTTTACTATTGCTATAGCACAATATCTTTTCCGTACTAAAAACTTTTTTTTATACTTACTCCTGTATTACTTTAATTTTCAAATTAACACGTATCAAATAAAGTATTAACTTGCAACAATAAAGCACAATTAACAAGTAGGTAATTGTTACTAAAAAGAAGTGCGACTAAATAGGCAAAAAGAAAGGTTGAGATTCATATTGACAAAATTGCTTTCTTACCTTTAAAATTACAAAAATAATAAACGTCATGTAAAGGATGAGTGCAGCGAAGAGGATATTCACACGCCCCCTGATTTGATACCATGCCATGCCAAGAATATTTTATTAGGTAGGTACGTACTTACCTACCTCAAAAGTCACAAAAAACGTTGACCAGGTACTGAATTTTTAATAATTAATGTATATTATTAATTTTTTGGTTGTATAAAATGGATGATCAAACACCTCAAAATTTTGACGCTATGTTCTAGGAATAAATATCTAGGTCTGCAGTGTGCCAGTTTTCTATCAAATTTTATAGTTCAAAAGATACACAGGGTTCTTGTTTTTCATAAAAATGGCTTTAAAAAAAGATTTCTAGTTAATAGAACGTTTTACAAGATTTTGGAAAAACCACAGACATAGGTATTCGGCTTGGGATTGTGACTAAGAAATTTCACAGTGAGAACAAATGAGAAATTCGTTTGATTGATGATTCATAATAAATAACCTGCTAAGTATCGAGCTCCAAAAAACAAATTAATACATATCTATCTACTTTTAGACCCATGAACGATGGGTGAAGGTGCAGGGGTTATTCTTCATGTGTAAACCTAAAGTTAATTTTAAATAAGTACTTGAAGTAGTAAAACAACATACAAGAATTTAGGATGTATATGTATTATAGGCGACGCGGTATAATCAGTTTTGGCGTTAAGAGAATGCAAACAATAGTACTCGCGTACCTGTGCCTATAGCTATAGGATAAGGTTTAATGGTCACGCGCCGACCGTTTGAAGGCGGTCACTCATCTTAGGACCGACCACAGACTATTTTGCTGAACTTCGAAAATCGTTATGACTACTCCGTTCGCACTAAGCTCCGATCGCTTCGTTATCTGGCTAACATTTTCAACATCACAACCAACACGACAGTCTGTCGATCATCAATAATGGATTTGCGTACAAAAATGGCCCCCAATCCATTGGTGGCAGAGACAGGAGAGCTTAACTTCGGTCATCGTTTGTGTTTATTAAGATTTAAATTCATATAAGCAATAATTGATGATTATTTTAACTGGAAAAATAGACTTCGTTGATTTTATATGAAAAATTTAACTGTTAATAACTCAGGACCGCAACACTTTAAGACATTTTATCATATATTTTTTTATAGTATTTTATCGATTGATGTAATTCTTATCCTGCGCCGCATACTTTTTTTGAAAAAGGTCTTTACACACCCTTGGTCCAGCTTCCTAAAAAAAATCTTCAAACACCTTTATTTCCTTCCTTGCAAGTACCATGAACAACTATCGACATTTAAGCTTTGAAAATCTATGCATTACCGCTTATACAAAGACGTTTCAACGTAAAATTATTCTAGAAAAAGTTGACGCCATACTTATTTAACCGTGGTCTCAATGACGCGCGAAGGTAATCTGTGTCGACGGAGCCTGCATTAGAAACAATTTTAACAACGCATCGCGTGTGTTCGGGCTTTACATTCTACGGGGGTAATAGATGGAACACAAAATAAATACTTACCGATAAAATATTTGTTTAAAGACTTCATCACTGTCTAATTTTCGGTGCCTTGTGATCTTTCATATCCTGCTTCGTAAATATTTTTTGTTTACATGACATGGTATATTTATGTTCATTTGATGTGAAAATCTTTACGAACTAAAGATTCACCTAAAAGTAACTGAACAGATAGTAGGTACCTTTAGTTCCTATGTTTGGCAAACAACCTTACGACCCGATCACCACAACCAATATGGAAGCTTGAAACACTATTGACAACCCATCATTAAATTTCCCTATGCCCATGGATGACATTACATATTCTATACTAGATAGATAATATTTCAGCAGATTTTGTAAGTTTGTTCATAATGCGAAACTATAACGCCACAACGTTCGGTAGGTCAGCTAGTCAACGCTAATAATATAAAGAGGAAAGATTTGTATTTTTGTAGGTATGTTTGTAATATTTCAAAAATTCTTTTACTATTAGAATGCTACATTATCCCTGAGGACCATAGGCTATATTTATTACTAGGAACATTAGGAAACCCTACTAAAACTCCAATAATATAACCCAAGGTGTAAAAAAAATGCCGTAAAATATCTTTCATCGCATGCGCTGCGGAAGCTATTGATGATAGAACAAAAAAATGTCCTGCAATATCTCAAAAAACTTCGCGATACCATATGTCCAAATATTGCAGTTATGTCACAATAACTACTATTTTAGATTTAAAAAGTTGATAGAAATGCCGACCAAAATCAGACCATGTAATGCATACCTTTGTATTAATCCTGTTTTAATACCTGTAGATTACTTTTTGAATTATTCAAATCAGACATTCCATTTAAAAGATATTAAGAATTTAAAAATGTCTATCTAAACAAAATACTAATAGAAAACCGCGCCACAACGTGATCGATTCTTCATACGCACGGTCGGGTCCCTGCTCCCCCTCCCTACGCAGCGGACGCAACCGACATTGAATATTTTGACTTTTTTGGCAAATATTTTATTTTCAAATTACGAAAAAAAAACTACCTATGTCATGCATAAAGATACATTTACTCTAAGTTTATCCCAAAATGTTTAAAAAATAAAAGTCCACCTGTGCGAAGCCGAGACAGGCCGCTAGTATTTTTATAAAAGGAAGTCCCTGAGGTATGTCGTCGAATCACAGAATGCCCAGCCTTTGGGTTAGAGGTGGCAAAATCCAAGATAATAATGTGTGGTTTACACAATAGGTGATTTCCTTCCATACTAATAACATGGATTCTTTATTGTAAGACCTAAATAAAATCTACAAAGATTGGTACCGTAGTATATCACTATATATAGTAGGTATTATAAAAATATAAGTATAGGTAGATCAAAACCATCTTTCATGTCCTTACATCAAAACAACTTTTTCCAAACAGACCTTGTTGAGTAAAAGCATTTTCATAAACGTAACCTCTATTCCAAAAATAGTCGATTCTGGCGGCGTGGACGATAAGTGGGTCTGGACTATAAACACATCGCATAACTGGGTTAGTAGTTACTAAAACCATAATACAACAACAAATACAACTAATTTTTTTGTGACCAATTTTTGGTACTTCATCCGGGTATCGAGCGCGGAATATGCGACACTAAAGACAGGGGTGGTAACCACATGGTAGTGACCATTTTCACCACTTGTATCGTTACCATACAGCTTGTAGCGCAGAGTTAAACAAATCTGGGTATGCGGGTAAAACCGGGTACCTCAATAACTCTGAATAAGTACATATATACCAGTGGCATCGGTCGAATTTATAATGATAATGAATTACGTAGCTCCTAGAGCTATCAGGCGTTGTACAGACTGAGTGATTTTATTACTCTGAACGATTTTTATTTAAAAACTGTGAAATATTATGACTGACTACAGTGAATTCATTTTACGTTTATGCATCCTATGCTAAGGAGTATTTCAGTGACTAAGCATAGTTTCAAGAACATTTTTAACCTGTTGATTTAAAACTTAAACATTTGGTGTTAAAAAATAATTTATCTTAATTTTGAACTGGTGAAACGCGCCTTTTATGTTGATGATTGTATAAAATTTTGTTACAAGTATGGATGTTTTTAGTGTACCTACGAGTACCTAAAAAAAACAATTCGTCACTCAAAAGCAAAAAATTAAAACTTCTTGACAAAAAAAAACCGGCTTCAAAAAGATGTACTAAAAAGATAAAAATAAATACTTATTGCCAAAAATCTGATCTGAATTACCGTTTGAAGTGGGGTTTTTTACAGTTTTTTTATGTGTAGAAACTGTTAATAGTGAATAGAGATGCCATTTAGTCGGATAATTCGAGGTAAATTCGGGGTATTACCTGATTGTAGGTACCCACATGACGCATGCAGCTATGCCGACGAAAAAGTCGACACTTCTGTATTTGATTTTATTTTGTTACTAGACTGCCAGCGGCTCCGACCGCCCTAAATTCGGTTATCGGCGTGGAACTTCTTAATTAACTCCAATTAATTAATTAATTAGTTATACCAATGAATTGCTATAGGGTGCTATAGGTGCAGCAATAATTCGTTTAACTCTGTTATAGTTATTGCCGCAGGAACTTTGGAATTTTTAGGGATAAAAAGTAGCCTATATGCTATTCCAGGAACTAACCTATATGTATGCCAAGTTTTATCCCGATATCCAGTAGTTGAAGCGTGATTGAGTAACAAACATTCATCCAGACATACAAACTTTCACATTTATAATATTAGTAGGATAAAAGACTTGGTGTCCTGGTATAACAATAATAATTTAACGATACCCGGTTATACCCCAAGTAGTCGGCACAACCCAGTTTTTGTCTTTTAATAAAAAACATTATTTCTAAATATCGAGTAGTTTCTTTTTAAATTTATAGATCCTGTTTTCGTTAGGATATAAATATATAAAGCCAGAAGATATTTAATATTACAATTTGTGTTTCTTTTCTAGACACAATATTAGCCCCTGATCCCAGTTTTTTTAATAGAAAGCTAGAGTGTGGTGGTGAAGCTAGAAAGTCCAATTAAGATTAAAATATCTAAAAGAGACTGGATCTTAATTAAGGAAAGACCTAGAAACGTCGAATTCAGGTTTATGGAGACGTTCTAATGACCTGTGATGCTGTCACTACACGCATACCCTTAAATACGGAAAAAATATTCATAACATTGGTAAAGCATATGTGTTTTGCTACTTGGTTTTTAATTCAATATAAATTTGGAGGATTTTTATTACTCGTTTAAGTTTTGTGGCTGACTTGCTTTTATGATGAGGTTTAGGTATAATCATTTTTTTTTTAGCATTTTATTTCTCAATTATGATCAAATATCATACTACTTAAGTTCATGGATATAATTTAATAAGAAACGATTATTCTTGTTTAGTTATTAGATATTATTAACTGCTTAGTTTAGTACAAAATATTATTCAAAATGTTAAGTTTCATCTCTGAAGTTTTATTTTAATTATTAATTCTACCTAATAACCAACTGATTAAACTCACCTCTACCAAATGCCACCGCGCACGCTCTACATATACTTTGCCTCTACCCCTGTTTCAACTTACCTCGGTATGAGGGGAGTTGCTACAGAATGACTTGTGACGTTCAAGTCAATTTTTCGTCACAAAATGAACACTTATATCTTTTTGTTATACTCATATGCAAGTGTAAGAAATAAACAATCGATTGGCACTTATGTCATGCGATTTGAGTTAATAGTTTTTTGTGTATTAAACAAAAGGTCAAAATTGTGTCAACTTTCCTCGGTCTGCCTAACCTATATATAGGAGAGGGACTTTAGCGAAACAACGTTCGCCATCAGGTCAGTTAATTTATTAATAAAGCTTAGACTACGCAACGGAAATGTATAGGTAGGTACATATTAATATAGGTTATAGGATTGCTGAACAGGTGAAGGGGAATCAACAAAATATAATATAGGATTTTATGCATTGCATTTTATGTCAAGAATTATAACTCTTTGGCGTTCCTGCAGTTCCAGTGCTTGACAGGAGTGCTCCTATTGGGTAGTTAAGTACTCCAAGTCCAAAACAACAATCTTGCAAAGTAAAAAAACATTTCCAAAATATTTCCATGTTAGATCCGTTTTGGTTCGAATAGTTACATAACCTTTCCTACATTGAATGTAGACCGGTAACAATATTCCTAAAACAATTGTTAGACAATGTTACAATTTACTAAAAGTGCGACCTTACAGCAACTAATGTGTTAGAATTCAAACAACAGCTGTATTTACATGCTTTTCGCGGGAAATTATTTAATCTTACCTCGTGCAAAATGAAAAACAGCACGCCGCCCGTGTTTGTAAACCTGAAAGAAAAGATGGCCGAAGCCTTGGCAAGTGCAGCTAACATGTTCCATCTTTACCCATTCATACCAGCTGTTGATATCAAAACAAACCTAAATTCAGGCACATAAAATTCAAATTTCTTAAACAGTTTACCGTTTGTTCCAAATTGAGATTCAAATGTGTTTCAAATAAAAATGAACTTTATAAGCGCTAACTATACAGCGTAATTTAGAAAGGCAACTCGATTCCTTGAAACTTTTGGATGTGAGTTCCAAAGTGTTTATCCATAAATCACGCGCTTGTTTGAATAAACTTCTATTTCGATGCATTTACTGTGAAACGAGTGAAATGTTTGTGTCGATATTTGCGCTCGACATTTCTCAGTAAATGACAGAATTCAACAACGCATATCGTCGGCGGCCAGTAAAAACCTCGTAAATCGGTTTTTTTCTTAAATTTCTACCTAAATAAAAAATACTGAGTATTAAAAATTGAGTTTGACTTTAAGTCTTCTTAGAAGTTTTGGCAAAAATACCATTTCTTTTCAATTATTAACATATCAATAATAATTTTGAAAAATTAATTGCTTATGTCATTTGCTTAATAATAATAGTAAAATTTTGTTTCAGACAATGTCCATAAATTGTTAGTATGTAGTGACAAAAGATACTTAATTCTATGTTAGTAAATTACAGTAGTTTTTACTTTCTTTTTTTTACCTACACGTGCCAGTGACTATTCCCAATAAATGCCTAGATATTGGACAGTCAAATCTAGACGAAAGTGGCTTCAGGATAATGTTGGAGCTAGCGCGGATACAGCAAAGCAGAGACGCAGCCTTTTTACGCATTATTCTTCAGGTGCTGTGTCACCATATTGCCCCAATACTGAACTTAGTCAAATTTTTTAAAAGCGTACCAGCGAGTATAACTAGAGGCACATTATCCGGATTATTTTTTCCCTATTTGAAAATTTATATTTCACTTTTTTGGGAATCGTTGCTTTTCCGCGTACTTCTCACAGTTCCCAACAAGTTCTAATGAAGTTGATCGAAGGACCCAGTGGCACCATGTCATCTGAGTAACTGATGTTGTTGACACATTAACCGTCTATGTGGCAACCAAAATGGGTGATACGGAGTTCCTCGATCAACTGATTTATACACAGATTAAAAATAGACTGGGGGATGTTAAACCACCCTGTCTAACACCACACTCCTACTTGTACTCGTCCGATAAGGTATTGATACCAATATTTAAACAGTGAAACAAGCTCCGTCGGCATACCCGTGCTTTTAAGTTTTTCCCATAATGTGGCATATACAACTAGGTCAAAGACTTTCAACATATCAAGAAAGCATGCATATACCGCTGTTTTTCTGCCGGAATAGTATCTGACAGTGTGCTTAAGGCAAAAGATAGCGCTTTCTGTTGACAGACCTGGCCTGAAGCCAAACCGCGCGTGATGCAGTTTCAGGTGTTTATTCAAATGCACGTTAAGCAAACTGTCAGATACCTTATAGTAAGCTGTGTCCCCCACATCCCCTGTCCTATTCTTGATAACAGGAACAACCATCGTTCTCATCAAAGGATCAAGCTAAAAAAACATAACCAGTATTAGTATAGTCCAGCACTTCTGAGATGTTCGATACTGAAACCATCGTATCCGGAAGATTTACCCTTTTGCATATTTTTAATGATATTTTCAATATCTTTCGGTAAAAACTTGATGCTATGCTCTATTTTTACGGTGGTCTCAGCATCACAATCTTTTGCGGAATCGTGACTCATTGTTGACCGCACGGTCTATCTTTTAAGATATTGGCGATATTCTATGGTCATTTGTACCGCCAACGTTAACAGGTAGGCTTGGTTTTGTTGTCAATTTTCGTAGTATTTTTCCAAAACTGTTTATATGAATATCCATTTTAATTTGTTCTTGTCCATCCTGACACCATTTCAGCTTTGACTTAAAACGCTTTCTACTACTGACCATTTCCTCATAGTTTGGTCCATATTTCGGTTTACCACTATGTTCTCATGAATTTTTAATCTCGCCTCCCCGTGAACGGGCGCCACATATCTATTCCAGCCAACCACGTACCCGCCCTTTCTAGTGCACTTTACACTTTCGTAGGAAAGTTTCGCAGCCTCGTGTAGAGCACAGGTAATCTTATGGTAAAACTTATCTAAAACTATTCTATGTTTGTGGTCTAAACACATACCATCTGCACATGGAGTAATCTCAGTTGGAAAGTCCAACTGATATTAATGATATGGAAATTAAATTAGGGGCCACCTAGTATCGAACTAGTAAGACTATCCTTCTGCGGATGAACGGGCGTCCCACAAGTTGACAAGGTGGGTGCGGTGACCGCTTACCATCAGGCGGACCGTAAGATTGTTTGCCAAAAAAAGTGTGTAAGACGTTCGAACATGTGATAACTTCTGAGAAGTTGCTTCTCGCCTCATCAAGCACCTGTACTGTGTGGGACCCGATTTATCGGAGCACCAATTCGGGTGAAGAGAGGGCCGTTCAACGATCGACGCGATCACTCGGGGCTCGGTTATCTTTGACGAGTTTGTGGGCCGGGTGGGATCTTTGTGGCGGTGTCCCTGGACAGCACAAATAGGTCAGGTCCGATATGAGGTACATGGGGCTCGTTCTCGACGGTCGTTAGAACTTCCGCGTCAACTTCCGTCGCTGGGTCCCCAGGTTGGTGGCGGCGGCTGGAGCTCTTTACCGGCTGCTGCCGAGTCTGGGGGGGTAATACGGCATGTCGTCCCTTGTACATGGGGGGTCCATGGCACTGGACGGCACCCCTGTTTAGTATGACGCTCTGACGAAGCTGAATCTTACGCTACGCCCAATTACTATTCTACCGCTCTCCCTATTCGCCGCCGGAGAGCCGAGTGCGCAAGATGAGGATTGAGTACCTCATAAAGTAACCTCACCTGCTCCATAAAGTGTCGTCCTGGTAGTACGCCTCCGGTACTTAATAAGGAGGCCAATTGAGAGGACGCGCGGTGAGTCCAGCGCGTTCCCCATTCAGGTGGGGGGGGAAGGTTTTCCAAAAATCATTTCCCCAATCCTGGGAGGAGGCCTGCTGGAATTTAGCGGGCCGAAGCCTCGGGAGTTGCAGAAGAATACTAAACCGTACCCCTGACCCCTGCGCTGGGATTTAGTCGGTAGGAGTCCGACATAATCCGGATGGTAAACATACATAAGTATTATAAATAGATAACAAACCCACGCCCTCGATGGTCCAGTGGCCCCAGTCGGGTCATTACTCACTAAGCCACGGAGCCGACAAATGTGATTGGTTTAACATTAAAGGCGTTAGACAAGGGGTTGTGTAGCGCTCCTAAACTAATGAAAGTAGGTAGGTACTTTTCTTTCTTTCTAATTAATTTTGAGTAAGCGCATTTCACCGTCAAACCTAGTAGGTCTGCGTCCTTAGACCTTTTTGTCGGGTCATAAGTATCAGGCTGAAACTTTCTAGATCGCTTCATTTCAGTGAGTCGGACAAACTTTTTATTTGACAAAAATCTCGGTAGTGGGGACTAATTTTGCTAGAGGCCTTGAAACATGTCGATAAGTCCGGGTGCCAAAAATTTACTAATACCAAGCCGATTCTTACTGAAATTTAAAGATTAATTTATGAGAAAGTCAAAAAGTAGATTGTCCGACAAAATTAATGGGGACTATGCGCCAGTCGGACATACTGAAAATGTTGGAAATTCAAACTCAAAAAAGTGATTAATATCAGGCTAAATTTTTTTTTATGGGTTCATAAAAATTAATATAATACAACTGTAACGTTGTCCGACAAAATTTATGGGGATAAGCGCCAGTCCGACACTCGAAAAATGTCGAAAATACCAGCACAAAAAAGTGATTGATATCAACCTAATTTTTATTTTTTCAGTAATAAAATAATGTTTCAAACGTGATTCTACGATTGTCCGACAAGAAATGTGGGGAATACTAATAAAAATCGATAAAATATCTATTAAAATTATTCGTTCTGTATACAGCATTTAAGTATACCTATATATATCTCCCCTCTCTCCCTGAAAGCTGTCTGTGTGTTTCTGTTCTGTGTTTGGCTGCATGAAAGTGAGTGAGAAAGATGATGGGGCAGAGAGCGCACTATAGGTACCCAGTAGTTACAAACACACTGGCCGCGTGGCATCCATAACCTATTCACATGCACGCAGCCACGCAATACTTTTTGTCAACCCAAACCGAAGTTTATTTATTTAAATAAATAAAAACTTTTTTCGTTCAACTGTTGAAGTGCTGCCCTTCTATAGAAGAAACTGTTCATCATGCAGTGTTTCTTGTGTGAATTAAATGACATTGAAAAGCAGATGTTTCTTAAGATTCAAATTTTAATAAGATACAGTAATAATTAAAAAAAAAAATACTATTTTTTCATAATACAAAATCTTTGCTTCAAACCATAAACAAATAAACAAATATTTTTTTACATGTCTTCTATCTTTAATCTCTCCTTAAGTTAACTATTATTAGAATTTAACAATAATAAAATAGTAACCAAAAATGTATTCCTCAAAAATCTAAAATTTAAATTTAAATTTTAAAAGGCCTGTTTAGCTTTCATTTTTTTAATATTATACGAATCCTCCTAAAAAAATCTGTAAGCTCGTATTTTGACACGTCTTATGTATGATTTAGAAGAAAACAAGAAAAATTTTATCGCTTGACTCCATGAGATAACGTATTAGCAAAAAATTGAGCGTGTGGAAACCACGCGCGGTAGAAGGCGTAGCCTTCTTAAACCATTTGTTGTAAATATACTAATTAGATATTTAATAGTTTTTTCAATATTATCAATTAAAATTGATAAATTTGAGAAGTAATTTTTTTTTTGCCAATTTTTTTGAGTCAAGTCTTATGAAAAACTTCTAAATGTGTGATAATAAAACTAATATTTTATTTATCAAACAACATAAATTTATATTATTTTTCTAAGATTATCTAATTAGAAACAAAAAGGGTAGCTTAAAAAACAGTTTATACATTAAACTTGAGCCAAGTACAGCTACATTTATTCACAAACTTCTAATTGTGGTAGAGAGGTTAAAACCTCATGTATACTATATAGTGCGACAGATACACTAACAGAGCTCTCGAAAGCGAAAAGCGAAATCCACATATAGATATACTGCCGTTTCTAAGAGCGTATATATAGATATAGTTTCTTTGCGGTTAGGCTAATCTTGTCGGACTAGCGATATGACCTATTATTTTTGTCGGATATCACTATATTTCGGTTATAAATGATCTAATCTACAATTACTCATGTTTGTCCGACAAGTATTAATCACTTTTTTGTGCTGGTATTTTCGACATTTTTCGAGTGTCGGACTGGCGCTTATCCCCATAAATTTTGTCGGACAACGTTACAGTTGTATTATATTAATTTTTATGAACCCATAAAAAAAAATTTAGCCTGATATTAATCACTTTTTTGAGTTTGAATTTCCAACATTTTCAGTATGTCCGACTGGCGCATAGTCCCCATTAATTTTGTCGGACAATCTACTTTTTGACTTTCTCATAAATTAATCTTTAAATTTCAGTAAGAATCGGCTTGGTATTAGTAAATTTTTGGCACCCGGACTTATCGACATGTTTCAAGGCCTCTAGCAAAATTAGTCCCCACTACCGAGATTTTTGTCAAATAAAAAGTTTGTCCGACTCACTGAAATGAAGCGATCTAGAAAGTTTCAGCCTGATACTTATGACCCGACAAAAAGGTCTAAGGACGCAGACCTATAGTCTAATTTACCTATTTCTTTAAATAATTTATGTTTTTGTTGATTCTTTGGTAAGCGCCAACTTAAAATTAATTACTTACATTAGTTTAGGAGTTTAGTTATGAAGACTAAAATGATTTATTTTATTTTTCTTTTTTGGCGGTTTAATTTTTTGTTAAAAGTTTTTATAAGCATGTATATATGTCACTACTAATATTTTTTTGGTTTTGTTTTATTGACCTCTTGACGCAGGGAGCTCTAAACCCTCTTTTGTGGAACCCTGAGTGAGAGCCTATAGCAATCAAAAATGCTACGTGTAGGATCGAGTTTCATTTCAATCTGCTAAGCCATTTTTGGCCTTTGTGATTTTTTTTAATAGCAAATAATTCTAGTAACACCTATGTTTATTGTCGGTGGATAGTCTGGACAGGAAGCGTATTCTATATACCTACATACATTATTTAAGCCTGTTTCCAAGAGGGTAGGCAGAGACTAAACTGCCACTTGCTACGATCCTGGCGCACTTTTTTTGCTTCATCTACCTTCAAGTCGCCTTTTCTAAAAGCAGATTCATTCATCGAGATATGTTCCCTAAGATCTACCTCTATCGAACCGTGTAGGTAAACATTACTACCTTAAAGAATAGTAAAGCTACGTATCGATCCGTGAAACCATTTTTTAGTTATAAAAGCTATGGTTTAATAGCAACGTTTTTAAGGCAGTTCCTAATCTTTTCATAATAGCAAATTATTCTAGCAAAGTTTTAATAATTGATAGTTTGTACAGGAAGCTTTTAATACTATAGTGGACTTATAACGGCTGAGGCGAATTTTTAAACAAAATATATCTGTATATTTTTGAAGTGAAAACTTCTTTAGCGGCGTTGTGCACTTTTTTTGGTAAAATGATAAACTCGCGTCAGGTCACGTGTCCTAATCGTGGAAATTCGTAAGACGGAAACCGTAATGCCACGCCTATTATAATTTTTATTTTTAGTATTCGCGATTATGAGTAGTACAGGGAGGTTGGATATGGAATTTTAATTCTATTACAGATTGCGATGTCAAATATACTACGTCAAAAAAGTAAATAAACAAACATTATTATTTCTTGACAATGTCAAAGACATGTCTTGTGACATATTTGAGTGTTAAGCGCGAATCGTGTGTAAAGATTTTCACTTCTGCCGGCACTCCCGGAGTGCAACTCGTTTTTTTTACTACACAATGTTCTACTACTAACATGTATACGCCGCGGTACATAATTTGGAACGTGGAGGGGATGTTTGCGCATCAGTACTATAGCGCACGTAATAGTTATTAATTAATGATAGTAGATATTTTTGTTATAATCTTTTGTGTATAAATTGTAAAAAAAAACATATTAAACATTAGGCTAGATCGCGTAAATACGCAATTTTTGTGCAAATTTTATAACACAATTAAAAAAAGCATCTGAAGGATTGTAGAAAATATAAGAGGGATGATCCAAAAATAATGATAATTGGATACTTATTTGTAAAGCAATAAGTATCCGATCTCGAAAAGTTTCAAGCGGAACAGGAAAAATTTTGGTCTAGTTTCGTGACCATGGACGAGACCTGGATCCACCATTTTTAATCCGTAAACCAAACAGCTGACTTTTCTTCTTCCACACCGAAGAAATTTTAAGGTTTCAAGTTCGGCAGGAGAGGTTATGTCCGTTTTTTGGGACGCAAAAGGAATTATTATGGTGGAATACTTGGAAAAGGGAGCCACTATTACGGGCTCTTACTACGCAGATCAAATAAAAAGATTGCGGGAGGCCATGAAGGAAAAAAAAACAGGCAAACTGCGAGCTGCAGTATTGTTTCACCGAGCCAACTTGGAGCACCGGCTCCAAGGACGTTATAGAAAGTCCTCGGAATCAAATCGTCGGAGCCGTTTCCGAGATTCAGATTATATATATATATATATATATATATATATTCATATATACAAGAATTGCTCGTTTAAAGGTATTAGATTGTCATTACTTTTGGATCACCCCTCGTATAAGTTGCTAAACTTGCTATTGTCTAGTGCATGACTGAAGTTTTATTTATTGTATTCATTGTAAAAAAATATATTTGGGAGTAAAACTTGTGCAGATTTTAAAAATAATAAATATTTAAGTGTAAATTGCAGTGAGTTGTTATAAAAGTTAGTCCAATCTTTGTTTTACCTCAAATTAACGCATAAATTAATTAAACATGACTTCGAACTTTTTACAAACGTAAATTTCTTTACAAACAACGAAAAGTTTCAAGACCAGATGGTAAATCAAATTACAAGAAGTATGACAAAAATACATCTGATCGTAATGTTTTTGTAATGTTCTATTAGAATATTTTTTCAGATTCTTAGAACTCACGATAAAAAAGTAGTAAAAGGAAGGCGGCACACAACATTTTATTTTGAAAGATAATATAATAATTAGTTTAGTGTGCACATGAAGAGAAAAGTTATATGAAAACCTTAAATGATTTTAAGACCTATTCGCCAATAGGGTAAAAGTAATGTATCACAGTTCGATAAGGGATAGCTACTTAAAATTTTTGTTCAATTTTATAACAAACCTGTTTACCTACATAAGACACCATTTGTAAAATTTCTTTAGTAGATATCTATAGTATCAGTGCGAATATGACAGAAATATAACGGATTAACATACGACCAGACAGACAAGGCAAAACTATATTTTTTATTATACATGCTATGGATATCGGCATCTAAATAAACAACTGTCGCAATTCAAGGTTTTATGTAATCACAAAATTATGTACAGTGCAACAAACTTTTCTAACCTTCTGACCTTGGGTGTTTGGTCGCTAGTGTCGTTGTAAGTTCACATCATTCCAATAAGGCGACTGTACTGATTTGTGATGTAAATATGTGACTTTTAACCGCGCGCGTTAGAAAAGTTTGTTGCACTATAATATGTTTTATTAGTTGTCTCATTCAATTGATTTTTAACCTATTTAAAACTCTATTTCTTCTTTTTTATTTTAAAACGAAATCTGAAACACTTTTTCTGGTCTGTCTAAATAATAATAATATTGTGGAAAACACAGTTCCTACCACTAACAATACCAAATAAAATAATAATACTACAATACTCTTGCATGATAATTTTATGTAAAAGAATTTGTGTCCGCCACAGCACACATAATGATGAAGTCTATAACGCGTTATAGCTAGAGGTCATAAAACCGGAGGTATGTTATAAAATTGGTTTAACGATTTTAACGCAGCGGATCAGGTGGAAAAATAACACATTTACATATAGGTACTTGTGCAACAAATGTTGGAATGTTATGTATGATAGGCTAAAATTCGATTCTGATAAATCTAAAACATAATAAATGATTCAAAATAAAAGTAATAAAAAGAAAAATGTGTGTAAGCCCGGTTCACCCACTTATTCAATTTCGGTAAAACCAGTTTCGTGACCCCTAGTGGTGATGATTGAAAAGTAGAGCAACCCTCGCACCCTGCGTCCCTAATTTAAAAACATCTAAAAAAATGAATTTTGCGCATTCAAGGTCATCGCTAGACTTACGTGCCGGTATGTAAAATAAAACCGGAAAAATCTAAAAAAGAATAAATTATAAGTACATACAAACAAGGACAACTATTATAATAACAAACCCTTTTTAGGGTTCAGGGTATTTAGCGGAACCCTACTACTAAGACTCCGCTGTCCGTCCGTCCGTCCGTCTGTCACCAGGCTATACTTATGAACTGTGATAGTTAGACAGTTGAAATTTTCACAGATGCATTTCTGTTGCCGCTATAACAACGAATACTAAAAACAAATAATATAAGTATTTAAGGGGGCTCCCATACAACAAACGTGATTTTTTTGCGCGTTTTTGATAACGGCAACAGGTAGACTCTTAAAATATTCACAGAATATTTAGTTATATAGTCACTTTAAAAATAAATAATTAAATTAAAATAAAACAAATATTTAAGAGGGGCTCCCATACAACAAACGTGATGTTTTTGCCGTTTTTATAGATAATGGTACGGAACCCTTTGTGCGCAAGTCCGACTCGGACTTGGATAAATTTTTTTTTATTTTTCTGGAAGGTGATCTCTTTAATTGGAGCTAGGCATTCCAAAACAGACCCTCTGTTGAGTAATAACTGCTGACTGAGTAATTACTGTGAAGCTGGCAATTTGGATCAGAAGCAGTGTTGTAGCTAAAGGCTTACCCCCTGTTACGCAGGAAGTGTAAAGAAAAGTAGCTGGTTACCCCCTTCTGGGGATAAAAACCGTCTTTTTTTTGTGATAAATAAACTTTTGTTCTATAAAAAAAACTGACCCCTTTTTACCTATTTCAAAGTTCTTAGTGCTATTAGTCTAGAACTTTAGCGGTGATAGTGCTTTAAACCCATTTTAGAAACCCGAGAAAAAGCATTTTTTCATAACAATGATGTATAATAATTTGTTTCATGTATTTCTTTAAAAATCTTAGTGAATTCAGATGTAGCTGCACAACTCACGCACGCTCAGTTACAAATCGCGTCATTCTTGTTTTTACTCATGTTTTCTGTCACGTAGTACTGCCTCTTAATGTTAATTATAACTCTTGTGTACAGGTGTTGTTTTACACGCTATTCGGTTAAGAAAATGTTCTTTTTCGAGTTGCAGTGGTAAAATCCTTATTTGTAATATGTCGATGGAAGAATAAAGGTAACATGACAAAAGAAATTAAAAAAACAATGATGACATAATATTCATAAAAACAAACCAAATGAATTTTCAGAAATTGAAAAAGCAGACATAAAATAGTAACTAACATACATATATTTACTTTGACTATACAAATACAAAACTAATTTAACAATAAAATCCTATTGCGTCTCATCAATTAAAAACTGTAAAACTGACTTATTATACCGTTCTGGTAGCATTGTCTTCAATTCATTGCGCGTCAGCCAATTCGCTTTTGATTGTTTAGAAACACTACCGCACATGTAATTCGCGTAGTAAAAAAAGACCTGCAACACACATTTAGTTCGTATATATTTTACATTTAAGACTTATCTAATCCAACATTTGTTGGTCATATATACATATACCTAAATTACGTAAGAATACATTTTACTTAAAATAAGTCAACAAAGAGGAAGGGGGTGTCTTAAATCATCGTAATTTACTTATAAATTAAATACGAATTATATTTAAAAAAAAGTAATCAAACCGCAAATTTCTATGAAAATTATGAATGTCTTTGTTATTACAAACTGCTGATTCAGATTTCTTAACATTAAAAATCAAAATTTCAAACAGATTTATTTAAAACAAGCTCCGCCCGCGCTAAATTTCGCTATCAGCGTGGCATTCCTACAGCAAAACCTTGATTTATATTAAGAAAGGTTGCTATAGCAAGCTAAAGCTGTAACTATATAGTTGTTCCACGTGGAATTCGGATACAGTTATTCCTACAGGAACTTTTGAAATCTGGGACGAAAAGTAGCCTATTTTCTTCTTCATCTCTTCAAAAATGTCTATGATAAAAATCATCTTATTTGATTGCTCCGTAACAGCGCTAAGCAATAACATACAAAAGAAAAACAAACAGACTTTTAAAAATTAACTCACTTTTGCACCAATTTTTCCATCAACTTCTGAAGGATATTTGTATTTGTAGAAGCCACACGGTGCATTTGATAGAAATTGTGCTTTTACATCTGTTCCACAGTGTTCTGTTAATATCCTCTCTGCGGTCTGTATCGTAACAAAAAATATTATGTTATACCATCAACCATTTCAAGTAAAAGTTGTAATTACTTTTTTCTTCATGAAATATATAACAGTTGAATACAATATACTTTATATGTATTAAGGGTCTTATGCTTCCACTATAATTTTATGCCTAGGCTATGGTATAGCCCACCAAACTAGTTCAGTGGGTATTGGCATAGGTTGTCTGGCCAGTAGCCACTCTACTATCAGAATTTTCGAGCTCAAAGTCCCATAAGGCCTCTGACTTGACATAACAACTACCATCTCAACCACTCAGTTGTCCCTTGCAACCAGGGTCACAGATGGAAAAAAAATACGTTAAAAAAATATATAGGGATAGAAAATATTAAAAAAACCTCAATTTAAAATAATTAAATTTGAAAAAAAAAAAATATTGCTTAGGTACTTAAGCAGATACAAACAACATCTAAAGAGCTTAACATGCCCTTCAAAGTGCGGAGCACAGAATAATGTGACACTAGGCGGTCATACATCGACCGACGTTGCTTTACTTCGCAATCAGTTTCCGATAGACAAATGTGATTGGGTCACAAGCTCCTTGTAAAACATACTCGCCTTTGAACCAGATAATTTATATTGACTTAAATAAGAGGGCTAATCATGGTGGTGGGACACTGCGGGGGTATGAAGACTGTACGTTGAAGAAATTGTTTGAGAAGTCGCCATCATAAGCTGATATAAAATAATACCTGTCTTAATGTCTCCCCTTCCTTCCATTTTCCCTGTGGTAATAGAATTTTGGTGTCTTTTCCAAGTCTATGTTCAGTTACCAGGACCAAGTGTTGTTGCAGACATCTTTCAATTGATGTTATGTCACCTTTCTTGTCCGCCTCTAAAACAGTAGCAGTGATAATTACCACAATGAAGATATATAACATTACACATAGGTATTTTTAAAATGCCTATTAAGTCGCTATAAAATTATATGTTGATGAAATTGGTTTTTTGTGCTTGACTTTTTTATTATAGGTGTTTTATATTTTCGCACTAGCCTTTTAAAGCCCTTTATTTTGATACCAAACTTGAGGGTCTTGAAAAAATAAATGTTTTAGCCCGCACATTAAAGCGCAAAAAATCCGCCATTTTGATTTATTAAGAATTTTATGTACCCAGTATCACTCTCACAATTGAGATGAATCTAACGACACCTCTTAAGCTAAAATTAATTAAGCCATTTAGGCTACAGAGCGAGATAAAAGAAATATAAATACATACATACATACACTCGAAAAACATAACCCTTCTTCTGGCGCAGTTGGGTAAAAATGCTACAAAAAGCTTGGGTTGCATGGCATGCTAGATTATGTTAACAAACTGAAAGGCTCATTTGCACTTTGTAAAGTAGTAGCTGCAGGTGACTAGTGTCAGGGTTCATGCCAGCCTTCATATACATCCCCACTGATAGGACACGGCCTATCCTCATAAGCTAAGAGTGATTTGGGTCATAGGCTCCCGATGTTTTCCTTCACCGAAAAGCCAGTGGTATAAATAAGTAAATCAGTATACTTGAGAAGACTCATAGGTACACGCCGAAACGGAGTTCAAACCTCCGCCACTTGGGACGTGAAGTGAAATTAAAACTTGTTGGCCACCACCGACTTTTAAACCCCTTGGCCACCACCGACTAGTTATGGTCATGTGATAGTCAGGGTTATGTTATTAATAAAATCAACTAATGCGTCTGTTTTACTTGCACCTAATGCACCTATAATTTTTATTTAACAAAGTGTATATCAGCCTTAACTCTTATTTGTAATTTGACTAATTTATATGAGACTCTAACAGAAGTTAGAATTACATAATATAGGTATATTAACAAACCTGTAACAATATCAGCAAATTGAAATTTAGATAGTTCTTCATTAGATGCATCTTCAAAATCTTGTCCAGTTATTTTGCTTACACTATCTAGATCTACTTCAACAGCTTCATTTTTAATTAGTTCAGCTTGGATCCTGTAATACAAATGAGGCAAATTAATTTACAATCTTCAAATGATCATTAAGTGTTACATGGTATTTAGTTTAACTAGTGTAAATATTCAGTCTAAACCTGTTTATTAGAGTAATTTATACATACATGAGCATACTGAACAATGTTCTCCTATAGTGGCCAAAACTATCAAACTACACAAATGCTGAAAAAACCTGGGGCTAAAAGCTTGTAATGTTACCATCTCTGGCTGAAACTAGGACACTACCAGCCAGCTACTAGGACTTAAGTAAATAACTTCATTGTAGCTGTCTTCAATTTTTAATTTCATTACTCACAAGCTGTATCAAACCCTTAGGTCTAAGGAAAGAGTTTGCCTCCCCGTGTGTGTTCTAAAGCTCACAGGAGGTGTTCTGAGGAATTGTTTGGAAATATGCTCATTATTGCTCATGGCTACTTTTTACCATTGCACTGCTTGCCACTGGCAGGGAATTCATCCTTACACCTTAGAACACAAATGGTCACATACAGTGCAGTTTCAGATGAACTTTCTCCCGCAAATGCTTTAGTTGTGGAATGAGCTCCCTGCTTAGGTTTTCTCTAAGGACTACAATATAGGATTATTAGATTTTTAAACCGTCGGCGGCGCACAAGTGATGCCCCAAGTGTTGCAAGCGTCAATAGGCTGCGGAGACCGTTAGCTTGTTTGCCACCTTAGAGCTATAAAAAAAATTAAAAGCAACTGACTAATCCACCAGAGATTTGAGTAGGTAGAGTAATATAGGGCCAATGATCTTATTCATAATTCAATGGAGTTTAAGAGAAACAAAGCTATGAGAAAAAGGGAAACCATTTAACATACAAAAGGGAGGACGGCAAGGAGATCCATTATACCCAAAGCTATTCTCTGCTGTCCTAGAAATGATATTCAGATTGAACTGGGCGGAGTAAGGAATAAATATAAATGGAACCAGGCTAACGCATTTAAGGTTTACCGACGACATTGTGCTTTTTGCAACAACCCCACATGAACTCAATGCTACGGCAACGATTTGGCAACAGAAAGCCAGAAGATGGAACTCTCTATGAACTTAGATAAAACTAAAGCAATGACTAATGGAACTAAGAACGAGCCCATAAATGTAGGACAAGTCAAGATTGAATATGTCAATGAATATAGCCATCTAGGACAAACTATCTCCCCCCAGGACATAAGAAATTGACATAAGAATAGCAAAAGGTTGGAAGAGGTACTGGAGCATGAAGGAAATAATGAAAGATAGAGAACTACACATATCTACCAAATGTAAAGTTTTCAACACATGCATAATGCCCATCTTGATGTATGGAAGTCAATCATGGGCACTTACACAGAAAAACAGTAAGAAACTAGCTATATGCCAACATTCAATGGAGAGAAGCATGTTGGGGGTTAAGAAAACAGATCGCCTCAGAATTCAAGTAATTAGAAAAAATATGAAGGTTCACGACATTGAAACAAAAATTAAAAGACTGAAATGGAAGTGGGCTGGACACATGATTAGGGGCAAAGAAAAGTGGAGCACCATATGGGGCCCTCCATTTAGTATGTCACGCAAATTTCTGTAATCTAAGACCATTTTCTTCCTAATTTTAGTATCAATAATTTGCCTTTAAATGTGAACATAGAGTGATCACAACAGTGATCTTTACATGGCTAGTTGAGAAGTTTCACAGAATCAATATTACTAGTTCCATTATAATAATGTAATAGTAAAAAATACAACTTCAAATATATTGAAAAAAAATGTTACTTGTATTTCTCTTGATTTTAATAATTACCTAGCAACTTTTGCAAGAGGATTTAACATTAATATTGAATAAATCAGAATACAGCATGCTTTAATGCTGTATTGTATCAGACATTATTTCAAAAATACTGGTTGATCACCCACTAAAATCTAAAAATCATGCAAATTTACACATAGCGTGATTTACAAGTGGATATGGAAATGTACTTAAATCACTGCCTATATGAGGTGTAAGCTATTCCTGGGCAAGTATCCTCAAATTCTCCAATAATGGTTTTAATAAAATACATATATGCATCTAATGACAGCATGATGCAAGTACCAAAACTCCTCTGCCAATTTAAATTTCTGGTAATCATAATCTATGTTATCAAAACATAATAATATGTGAACTATAATAAATAAGTAGATGTGTTTAGAAAGTTAAAAGACATTGGTTTATCATATAAATAACTTGGTACTTACTTATCATTTTCAAGTCTCAACTCATGGTCTGATTTTAAACTTTTCTCAATTTCTATAGTGTCAAGCAAATCTTTGTACTTCCTTTGAAGGTCATTAAGAGGAGGAGTTACAACAGGTAAACGTTCTAAACACACTCCTGTCATAATGTCCCATGATGGCTTACTGCTTATCCCTTAAATAGAAACAATATATTGAGCAGCAGTTATGGTCGATTAAAGGTAGGCAACTCTCAACGCTCAATTTCACTGTAATTTTAACATAAATTAATCATTAAGTATAACAACTTTTAGTGCTACAAAATCAAACAGAATTATGAAATAATAAAATTGCATTATAATTGGATTTGTGATTGTTGTCAAAAGTTATCCCCCAGTAGGGTTGTTTTTTTTTTTACCCCGGGACAAAGTTTACTGCATTTTTATACTTATAACATTATACTTTGTTTCTAACTTTACTGAACGCATCATATCTTTTAGTGTTTTGATAAGTTTATAAAAAAAACCAATCAAAATCTTGGTTCCTCCTTAGATTTTCTAAAAATAAGAGACATTTAAATATATGCAAGAAACATGGGACGTCCCATAAAATATAGGATGGTAGGCTACGCTATCCCCAGATCCCCACAGTAGTAAATTAAAGATGATTCATCACTTGAAATGGCTTACTTGTGCAATAAATTTCCCATAAAATTTGTTAATAAATATTATATTTAAATAAAATACGGTAGGTATGCATGTACAAAAGGGGGTGCTGAGATATATCTACTCAACGAAAATGTTTTCCTTCTAAGCCTTACCTTCGAAATTTTTTTTATCTTTGCGCCCCCCTTTAGTTACTATGACACCTTTGTTTACCGACCCTCTTATACTATCATTGAAGCTTAAACAATTTAGAGGAATTAAGTAGGCAAACTTAGGTTTTAATTTATAGGAATTTTAAGAATTAGAAATAGAAAAAAAAGTAACAGACATTTAATTAGTGCGACAGGATATAGGAAATTAAAGTGTACATAGACTCCACGATTAAATTGCATCTAGTTATTTCCCTAAAATAAGAGGTAAAGTTGAGGTAAACATAAGACTAACCTCTGAAAATTGTATATGCAATTCGTATTTCAGCTCGCAAAAGGTTTTTCAGCAGCATTATAGCAGGTAATAAAAGTACTAAATATGTGAATCTAATAGCAGGGTATTTGGTTTTCTAGTTTTTCTGCATTATCGATAACCATAACCTATAGGTAACGTTCACATTCACGAAAAATATCACAAAACTACTTTTTTTTTTTGTGGCTTTAATTAAGTCAGTTTAACTATTTGCCAATGTCAGTTAACACGAAATAAATAAGATGCTGGTGAGCGGTTTCTATTGATGTAAATATTGAGCTTACTCAGTCTATGAACACTACAAAAACAAAAAACTACTAGATTTTATAATTATTAAAATTATAAATGCGAAAGTAATTATCTGCATCTGTCTGTATGTTACCTCTCCACGCTTAAAGTGCAGATAATTTGTCCCGCGGAAGGACATAGTTTATAGTGAAAGTTTTTATTCCCAAAAATTCAAAAGTTCCTGGGGAAATAACTATAACCCAGCTCAAACAAACATGGCAGAATCGCTGGAAGACCTAGGCACGATGCTCAGAGACCTTAGCAGAGTTTCCCAACAGGTTGGCCTAAAAATGAAAATGAATAAAGCGAAGGTGATGTTCAATGTCCATGTCGTGCCTATACCGGTTGTTGTTGGGAACGCTACTCTCGAAATTGTTGACGCATACACATACCAAGGGCAAGTAGTCCAGTTAGGTAGGTCCAACTTTGAGAAAGAGGTTAACCGAAGAATCCAGCTCGGCTGGGCAGCGTTCGGGAAACTACGCAATATCTTTTCTTCCAAAATACCTCAGTGCCTAAAGACGAAAGTTTATAATCAATGTGTGTTGCCAGTGATGACTTATGGTACAGAAACGTGGTCTCTTACTGTTGGCCTCTTAAATAAGCTCAGAGTCGCTCAGCGAGCTATGGAAGGAGCTATGCTTGGTGTTTCTTTTCGCCATAGAATCCGAAACGAGAAAATTCGCCGAAGAACTATGGTTACCGACATAGCTCAAACAGTTAGCAGTGGATGTCTTTCGACTGAAACGAACGAACGAGCTCAAACAAACTATGGCTTGCTATAACAAACCTCATTAGATTAATTAAGGAGTTTAAGTAAGATTCCCAAGCCGATAACCAAATTTAGGGTTGGTGGGTAGCAGCGTTGCAAGACGTCCCGATTTTTAACTCAAAATTAAATGTCCCGGCTCAAGGCTCAATCCCGCTTTTCGGGCATAGCTCGATCGTGCGAGCAGCGTACTAACTCAACTTTTTAACGATAGGGTAAATCTGATTTAAAATATCATATTTTTATTAAACTACATTTTCTATAGATATTTTTACTAGGTTAGGTACCTATCTATTGTCACGTAAACGTTATTTGAACCCGAATAAAATGATAAATATTCAAAAACTTTTGATTATATACGTTTATTTTACTATTTCCCGCTTTCGACGAAAGAATCCCGCTTTTTTCACTCAAAAAGTTCACTAGGCTGAGTACGCACACAGTTTTCCAGCGATGCATTGGATAAAAAATTGACGCAGCGCATCAATCATGAGCGACTTTCAAATTTATCCATAATAATCAAAGAAAACTAATGAGAACTGCTCTTGATTAAAAGGAATAAGTGATTTGAGATTATTTCTAAACTAAATCTCATTCATAATAGCTGTTTCGAGAACGTGGAGTAGTCAAACCTACAAGGACTTTCCAGGAAATGAAAGGATGTAATTACGGAATCTACCAGTATTCATGTTGTATCTTAAAGAAAATTTATCGTTTTCGTTGACTAGTTAACAATTATTTGTTCTAACAATAAAATTATCAGAAAACATCAGATATAACTCCGAAATGTAAATAGATTGTAAAAGAATAGAATAAATATCCAACATTTATAATTCACTAATTGTTTTTATATGTTTAAATATATTCAACCCTCAAGATTTTATAAGCTTTTGTTATGTGACCTTGTAAACTAGAGATATTAAAATTGTTTACGACAAACTATCAACCGTTTGCTTACGACTATTTTGTGAATTTTGCCACCGAGAAATACTACTCTAGATCGACTCATGCCTGAATGTAGGGTTTTAATGTGAAACCGTAATACCTTAAAGTAAATAATATACATTATTTAACTCAGTGTGTATGTACCTATTTATAGTTTAACTGTAGTACTTTTATTTACAGCATTGATTTTGAATGTGGGGGGCGGACATGACGACATCCAAATGATGGCGCGAACACTTTCTTCTATTGAATCTAGAATTGGAAGTCATGTAAAAGACATGCTCCGTAACATTTACTCTTCTTTTAAGATAAATAAATGACTTTATTACCATAATTGTATTTTACAATTGCGTAGAAAGAACACTTGCTGCCATTTGCTGCGCCGAGGGAGGCGTGAATATTTCCAATTTTGCCAATAGAGGTTTAATAAATTTAACAAAAAAAATATGAAAATTTTAGAAATTACTAAGCTTAAGGTGAATCCGTAGACATTAGGTGCACCATAGACAATACATCAAGATGGTAATATATGTGTACAATTCTTAATTAAAAGACTTGTATCCATGCCATGCCTTCTATTGTGCTGTTTTTTTTTTATATATGTTTTGTATTTTTTGTTTTGATATGATTTTATGGTCAAGGCTATGATGTCTATTTTTAGACAAAAAGTTACGTTGTTTCCTCTATGACGAAAATAATGTAATGTAAATACAAATTATCTTACGCTCATTGTACACGCAATTGCACAAAATGTATTCCAGGGTAAAAGTAAGGTATGTAACCTATTGTGTTCTGAAACCATATTATTACCAATAATTACTAAGGGTGCGTTCCAAATCGCAACGAGGAAGTTAGAAAAGTGGTTTTGGGACGCCCAGGGTAGAGTAATTTTTCAACTGTCAAGTTGAAATCTTTACACTGCCATAGAAAAGGTTGAAAATCACTCCTGTCAGTGTGAAAATTAACTGTCAAACACTCGTTCCAGAACGGGCTGATTTTTTAACTTTACCGGGCGTGATTTGGAACATAGCCTTACTATTTTAATTTTGTCTCCAATAAAGATGTAATAAGAACAATGTTAACTATGCAACGCAATGACAACATTGTAAAAGTTGTTAGTTAGAATGGGTGGGAGTTTTCTGTCAGTGATCATCATTGTAATGTATCATTATTATCCTTACTTATCTTAACTAATACATAAATGTGAAGGTCTCTTTGTTTATTGGTTTGTTTCTTATTGGTTAACATCGCAGCGCAGCCTCCAACTGCCCTAATCCTTGACACAGATATAGTAGGAGAAACAGAGAACATGGGATGCTCTTAATTCTGATTAATAATTCATACAAGAATGTTTTTTTAGCAGGTACTATCTCTCACCTTCACGTCTCTGTCTCTCACCTGTCCTCCCTCAATACCTTCTCCTTCACTATTTAGGTGACTTATTCTAAAATTTTTACTGAAAAAGGTAAAAGATATCCAGTAGTAATTTTAATATCAGTAAACTATTCATTCACATTGTAACAGAGCATCCATTTAACTTGATGGTAAATATTTACTTATTGGGCACAAGCTATTTTTGCCAAATATATGAAATGCAAAAATAGGTAAGAATATTTTTTTATATGGATTTTTTGATAATTATTTTTGCATATATTAACCTGTCAAGCATCCCCATACTAAGGAAATTATCCACCCTTGCCACATACAAACGGACATACACCTAACTTTATTATGTTTATTCCTCTTTATTTATTTTTAGGTATGTTCCCTAATATATACAGTATAAAAAAAAAGTAATAAGAATAAGTTTATTATAAATATAATAAGTAATAATAAATTTATTTACTAAAAAAAGGATTAGTTTTTTATATATAGCACATTACCAGGGCTCAAAATGAACTTTATGCTACTGTTAATAAAATCCAAAATCCAACTCAAAATGGCGGAATATAAATGGCGGCCGTATCAAATTACCAAAACAATTTCTGATAAAAAAAATATTAAACGCACAAACATTGTCCACCCAAAAATACTAGAACGTAGGACAGGCCATTGGCTTCACCTCTGAGTACTTACAATTAGCCTGTCTGATAAAAGTTGTCCTGAAAAAAATCCCCCGCAACACAAAACGCTTAGAGACCACTGTGGTCCCTAGGACGCGTAACAGGTAAAACACACCCCTCCGTGGCCCCCACAAGGCACTATTGCAGAGTTCTGTAGGCAGTAGCGGCCTAAAGTGTGGGCGACATGGGCCACTGCCTACAGCCTCACAGTTGGTATAGCCTTGAATTAGAAAAAGATTTTATACATCTTAAATCTACAATTAAATATCACCAGCTAACAAGTTTATTTTAATACTAACCTACCCCATTTGATCTGGATATGTAGTGTAAAGTATGATTTTAAAAAGCTCTCATCTGCAAAATCTAAATCTAAACTCTACAAAACATAAATGTAATTGTTATGTCTGTAATAGGTTCATTATGCAGCAAGTGGCATAAATGCCTAGTAAGTATACATCATTTTGAAAAGACTATTATTTTATTTCTGAAAGGTAGTTATGATCATTTCAAGAAGAAGAAAATTCAAGAGGGTCATATTATATGAAAAGAATAGTAAAATTTGTTCATGTTAATATGTAATTTGAAAAGCATCATACATGAATAATAGTAATTAGTTATCTATATACAGAGTGGCCAGGAGTTGACATTCAAACGTAAAATTTAGATACTTTATGATGAGGAGTATCTGAATCACCCCCATGTATGTTCTACGATTTTTCGTAGTTTTCAAGATAGAATTTTTTTAATGATTTTTTTCGTAATTTTCACCTAACATCAGTTTTCAATTTTTTTCTCGTTTGGTTGAACATTTCTGGTTCAGTTTTTTTTGTAATAACTAATAAGCATAGTCTAACCTAACCCCCTAAAAAATATGCTTTATCTAGGAATTGCAGAACTTACTTAGAATTTACTTGAAAGTTCAAAATTAAGATTTGAGCTCAGTACTCACAAATTTTCAAAGTATCAAAAAAAATTAAATGGGGAGATTTTGGGTTCAAAGTAATTTAAAAAACATCCTAAGACATTAAACTTTAAAACAAGGCCAAACAAAGTTAGGGTTATCAGGGGTTTATTTTCTGTAACTGACCTTCAAAGTAAATTAAGGCATTTTTTAAGGAAAAAAAATTATTATTTTATGTTATTTAAATCTTTGACTTTCTTTGCGTTATGATGGATTTGAGTAAAACACAATTAAACTTAAATTCTAAATTCTTTGGATTTGTAGATGCATGCATTTAATCAGAAAAACCCAATAGATATGATTTCATTGTTGTGATTTTTACCATGAAAAAATGCTCAGGTAAAAATATTTTGCTATCTCACTCTCTCTAGTTTGTGTCGTATATATGTTAGAGTAGTACAGTAACATTAGAAACAGGTTAAAGTGAGACAACTGCTACCAGCGTTGACGCTAACAATGACATCTCCGTGCCGCCGCGCGCTGTAACTCAGTCCTACTCACATTGTGTATACTGCTACTCATCTCGTACTGCCGTTTTTTGACCACTATCTTGCCTAAGGATACCACCGCTGCTCCAAGTAACTACAGTTCAAATCGATAGGCACAACAAAATCCAGTAACAAGCAAAGTAAACATACTTGTTTGACCCCTGCTTGTTACTGGATTTTGTTGTGCCTATCGATTTGAACTGTAGTTACTTGGAAGTGTTAGTGATGCCTTACACTCTGAACACCTTGAACGCCGTGGCGGACCACAACCTGATCATTACCCTGACTATCGTGTGTTCGTTAATACTCACAATACGTTAATGGCAGGCCGCATTCCTGGCCAACGTGGTGGTGAAGGCATTCTGAGAGTTGATCCGGAACGCAGGGAAATTGTTCTAGAGGAAGTGCAACTTAATGGAAGTACAAGTACGAGAGCAATGGCTCGTAATCTTGACATACCAAGATCTTCAATACAAGATATTTTGCGTGAGGAATCTTTTCACACCTAACACATACAAAAAGTACAAGCATTGCAGCCTGCAGATTATGAATTGAGAGTCGAGTTTTGTAGAACTATGTTGCAAAAAGAGGAAGAAGACCCCGGATATTTTAATAAAATCTTGGGGACGGATGAGTCAAAATTTGAGCGAACAGGGGTTTTCAATATCCACAATTATCATATTTCGGCCGTTGAAAATCCACATGCCGCCAGATCTTCATCATTTCAACATCGTTTCAGCGTGAACATGCGGTCTGGCGTCTTGAATGTCGAATTAATAGGCCCATTTGAACTGCCATCCAGATTAGACGGCGAGACGTACAAAAGTTTTTTAGAAGATGATTTACCAATATTACTGGAAGATGTAAACCTTGAATTTAGAAGGACAATGGTGTTCCAGAACGACGGCGCACCATGTCATTACGAGGCGCAAGTGCGTTGCCATTTAAACCAGACGTACCCCAGCAGGTGGATCGGACGACGAGGGCCAATTGCCTGGCCACCACGCTCGCCTGACCTCAACCCCATAGATTTTTTTATCTGGGGCTATTTTAAAGAAATATCGTACGTTAGAGAAGCTTCAAGTGAAGAAGAGCTTAGAAGAAAAATTCGCGAAGCCGAAACCGCTGTGAGAAATAACCGCTTTTAGGGAGTTAAGACATAATGTTTTGCGCAGGTGTTGATTGTGCAGTTCTGTGGGAGTGCAAAATTATGAAAATGTACTTTAAATAAATTTATCTTATTAACAATTAACTGTGTTTTACTCAAATCCATCATAACGCAAAGAAATTCAAAGATTCAAATAAAATAAAATAATTATTTTTTTTCCTTAATGCCTTAATTTACTTTGAAGGTCAGTTACATAAAAGAATCCCCTGATAACCCTATTTTTATTTGACGTTTTTAAAGGAAGGAAGGAAAGGAAGTTTTTAAAATTACTTTGAACTCAAAATCCCACCATTCAATTTTTTTTTGATACTTTGAAAATTTGTGAGTACTGAGCTGAAATCTTAATATTGAACTTTCGAATCAATTCTAAGTAAGTTCTGCAATTCCTAGATAAATCATATTTTTAGGGGGTTAGGTTAGACTATGCTTTTTAGTTATCACAAAAAAACAACCAGAAATGTTCAACCGAACGAGAAAAAAATCGAAAACTGATGTTAGGTGAAAATTACGAAAAAAATCATTAAAAAAATTCTATCTCGAAAACTACGAAAAATCGTAGAACATACATGGGGGTGATTCGGATACTCCTCATCATAAAGTTAATTTTACGTTTGAACGTCAACTTCCCGGCCACCCTGTATATAAAAATTACGTGTCACGTTGTTTGTCCACGATGGACTCCTAAACTACGTAACCGATTTTGATCAAACTTGGTAACTATCTGTTATTAAATCCAACTTAAACGACAGGATAGTTTTTATCTCGATCTGTTAAGTGCGAGCCGGACTCTCGCACTTTAGGTGAAAACCAACTTTCACCGGGTTACAGAGGAGCCGCAGCGGAACAGTGTTCGCCGGGACTGGTAGTAATAAATATATAAATAAATTAAAAAAATCAATTAAGTAATATAACAATTCCCATTTTATTATATTTAAATTATGCTTTATATTATTTGGATTTGGTTTGGAATCCATCCCAGTCAGTTATACAGACACTCAGGTGCATCACAAGTGATGGCTTACAGATATTATAATAAAGAAATCAAGGAGGTCTGGAATCTTGAGCAGATCAGATGGCCAGAAGCTAGGTTTTCTATTTCACCATGACTGCAGATTATTTAAGCTCAGTTAAGTCCAAGCTTTTTAGTGCACAACCTCTAGTTACAGTGCACCGTAATCCCCAAAAGGTGTGTTTTATGTTCCAGTCACCACCAACTATAAAATAATGTCCCAAGAGTAAGAAAGAATTGATAAAACATGTCTATATTTATTATTTGCCTCGGAGGGCAGTATATCTCACATAAAATTATTGATCCTTCATGGTCTTCTATTCTTATTGTGGTGGCTTGAATGAATGCAGTTGAGTAGCCTAACTAAAAAATATCCGATGTTAGTTTACATCCCTTTAGCTATCTCAGTGCCAAAAATGAAGTCATACCATCACTTTGCTGCAGCATGAAGGAATAGCCCGTGGCCCTATGCTTCAATTTTATACGTTGAGATAAAAATAGGAAGTCACATCTACTACTATATGTTTCAAAATTTTATGACTCATTTCCAAAACCTGTACTTGAAGAGGACAAGATCATACCTGACCACCAATTTGGATTCCGGGAGAAACACTCAACAGTCGAACAAGTGCATCGAGTAGCACACAAGATCACAAACCAGAAAAAAGAATACTGCTCTGCTGCATTTATCGACCTACAACAAGCTTTCGACAAAATCTGGCACAAAGATCTTCTATTCAAAATAAAGACCCTACTACCAAACTCATTCTTCATAATCCTAAAATCCTACTTACAAGAATTTCAAGTAAAGTGTGGAGAAGATTATTCAAAGCTGTATAACATCACTGCTTCAGTACCACAGGGATCATCCCTTGGTCCAGTGCTGTACTCCATATACACTGCAGACCTGCCTGAAATGAAAGGTGTCACAATGGCAACATATGCAGATGACACAGCGTATCTTGCAAGCGACAGAGACCCAAACAATGCATCATTAAAACTGCAAGAACAGCTCAATAAAGTAGATAACTGGCTACAGAAGTGGAGAATCAAAACTAGCTTAAGCAAATCAAGACATGTAACATTTACACTTGGGAAAGGTGACTGAGTTTGCATGGAAAACAAAATATTGCCAAGTGAAAGCAATGTAAAGTATCTAGGCCTGGATCTAGATCTAGAGACCTGGGCAAATCACATCAAAGCTAAAAGAAAAGAAGCAAACTTACAATTCCAATCACTGAATTACTTGGCTTTGGCTATTAGGACATCAATCTCCACTTTCCCTTACTAATAAGCTTCTGGTCTATAAAACTATTATAAAGTCTATTTGGACATACGGAATAGAACTTTGGTGCTCTGCAAGCAACTCGAACGTTGAGATCCTTCAAAGATTCCAGAATAACGCTTTAAGAACTATCTACAGCGCCCACTGGTTTGTGCAAATTGTGGAAATACACAAATATCACTGTCAAGGAAGAAGTATAATAGTATAATAGAATAATAGTAAATGAATTGGCAAAAACCTATTAAACACAAATGACAATATAACACGCCTGAAAAGATTGCAAATACTGGACCTAGACCAAAGATAATAAATTCTGACAACCTATCTGGTTTACTCACTGGTCACTCAGTGGAATGCCACCTACAAACAAGAAATCTTGGACCATATCTGATTAGGGCTGAGAGCCGATTGCAGATCAAACTATAAAAAAAAAACCATAACTTGGTGGCTACATGATTGATGTAAACTTTTGCAATATTTTTAATTACTTTTTTATTTTTATGAATAAACTTTTAATTACATATAAGCTCTTTTTATACTAACCTTACATCAAAAATATTACTTAATTTGACCCATGTGTTAGCCTCCTGAATTCATTCCTTTCGTAAAAATGGCATAATAGTATTTATACATATTATGCTGTTTTTCTTGATACCAAAATTATGCTCATAAAATTATACATAGGTCTTAACTATAAACGTTCAACTACCTCTTCATCCCCTTAATTTGTCCATGTAGATTTTTTTCTTAGCGACTGTCTTAACCCTAGGTTGAGTAGTTATTTAATAATCATGAGTCGTTTATTAGGTAGATATTTCGCTAAATACATTCAATAAAATTGTTATTGGTATTTAGTAACATGTATGTAGGTCGACTACATACTCCATATAAACAAATACACAAAATCTGTCATGCAAAATAAAAAATACGAAATAAATATTTGCTCAGTATCATAGTGAAAGCTACTCCATTAGTTATATGTTCTCCAAAATTTAATTCGCGCATGCGGGTCGCGTTCGCATATACATTACTGTTTGACTAGCGAACATATTGGCGGACCTACATTAGATTGAAAACAGCAATGGATAATATGGTGAATTGAAATCGGTTCCACTGTTCGCCGACGTAATTGTATGGGGTACATAGAGTCTATCTACTTAAAAGGTCTATGGTAAAAACGGATACTTTGTCTTTTAAATGATTTACCTATTTCCTTAAGCCTTGTGTGGATCAGAGCAAGTTTGTGTATATTGCGAGTATTACGATTATGGACATCGCTATTCTTTTTAAAACAATCAATATTTTTATGAACATAATTTAAATAATCTGATATATACTCAGATGGTAAAGTTAAAACCTTGATTTCCTATAATTTATCTCTTAAAGAGTGTTTATGGGATATATTTTAAATTATTTGAACAGCCCTCTTCTGCAGCACAAAGATTGTTTGATTATCAACTCCGTGTCCCCATAGTAAAACTTTGTTCTTTCGAGCCTTCTCACTATGTCCGTCTTGTGAGGAAGCTGGATTGCCTCAACGCACACATATTGATGAAGTCTCTGATCGTGATCATCTGCATACTCTTCGTTTTTTGTCAACAAACTCCATGTTAAGGTCCCGGTGGAAACCGTCCTTTCTCACGTACCAGGGTGCATTAACAATTTCCCTGAAAACCATTGAAATCTATGGATGATTAGAATATACCTTTAAGGTACAGCACCACAGGCGTAAATACCATAGGTTCATACTGGCGTTAGGACTTGTTAGCATCATAATAATTTGTTATCTGTGGCCAGATTAGGATGTGTTCCAAGCAGATAATACATCCTTTTGTACAGTAATTCTAATTCATTTAACCTATTACTAAGACTCCGCTATCCGTCCGTCCGTCTGTCACCAGGCTGTATCTCATGAACCGTGATAGATAGACAGTTACAATTTGTACAGAAGATGTATTTCTGTTGCCGCTATAACAACAAATACTAAAAAACAGAATAAAATAAATATTTAAGGGAGCTCCCATATAACAAACGTGATTTTTTTGCTTGTTTTTGCTCGATATTGATAACGGCAACAGTTAGACGCTTCAACTATTCACGGAAGATTTAGTTATATAGTCACTTTAAAACAAATAATTAAATTAAAATAAAACAAATATTTAAGGAGGGCTCCTATACAACAAATGTGATTATTTAAACCGTTTTAATAGATAACCCTTCGTGCGCGAGTCCGACTCGCACTTGTTTCTTATCATGCTAATTCCAGCGTATCTTTGCGTCAGTATATTGAGAATACTTGACGATTTGCATGGAAAACAACTTTGATTTTTGTAAATCTACTAACTTATTTATATTGTTGTCAATTTTTAAAAGCTTAAAAAATCATCGCCATTGTTGTTTCATTTTAGTTGCGGAGGCACAGGGGCTTTCTGCAGGTTCCTGAGCTCTGCCGAAGTCTCTACAGCCCTAAGACCTTTCTACTTCAGTGTGCACCCTGACCTATTTGGCAAATATCCAGAACAAAGAGTAACTATCTCTCTTCTATCTACGTATTTAAATAATCAATATAAGACATATCAACATAAACAATAGTATAAATCTACTCTCCAAATTTTATGTAATAAGCTTTAACGCCGAATGATGAATCAGTAAGTCAGGCAATTAGGCCATATTCTTTATACATACATATACACTACATAGCGAAGTAAGGGTACTAAGCCAGCATCACAACATGAATGTCCCTAATGATGACATACATATATACATTTAATATAACCCTTTGCTTTTAAAATATACATATAATATAATCCTTTGCTTTCATACTCTTAAGGCTTTCTCTTGATGCTGACTTGGAACCCTATTCTTTTCCACACTGTATATGTGGATAAATATAGATAAATTATTTTTTGTTTTAGAAAGTAAATGAACATTCATTACAACAACTTAGTGCTCTTTTGGAGGCTCAGCAATCCAGTCGAACATTATCTGTGCCCCCTTTACCATTCTATTTGCGACAGCAGCATATGCCTGAAGGTATAAACTTTGATTAAGCATTTTAATGTTACGGACACTTGAACTCAATAGATATAAAATATTATTACCGCACACATGCAATTGTGTGTGTTATTGGGCGTGCTGCCTGGCAAGTCCCGCGCAAAACTGCGCTAAAAGTCTCGTACCACAGATTATACCACAGTGAATTCACTGACTGCGTTCTGTGCACAAACTTTTTGTATGTACGCTGGCTACGTATACGACGAAAAAACAGGCGTTGTATGGCCATACTTTATGTAATTCTGGTATATAATCTATGGCTTAGGGTTAATCCAACCCAAAATTTTACGTGTAAGGTTGAAAGGTTAAAAAAAAAAAACACTTTTCTACTAAAAATACATTTCTACATTCAGTCAACAAAGTATCGGGAATGGATGATTTGTTTATGGTTCCAAATTCAAATTTTTGTTTTTTTTGTTGTTGTTAGATTGGCACAACTGTTTTCTATTTTGGCGCGGAGTTTGAGTTGCATCTGTTATTTATATTAAATACAGTGCTGTTTTTAGTTATATCATATCTAGTGTGTATTGCGAATTTCATAATGGACAAAAACATTGAACAAAGAGTTTGTCTTAAATTTTGCATCGCCAATGGAATTTCGTGTTCGGAGTCACTGAAAATGTTACAGAAGGCTTACGGTGATTCGACTTTATCAAAAACACGTGTTTATGAGTGGTACAAAGCGTTCAAAAGCGGTCGAGATGTGATGGAAGATTTGCCTCGCTCTGGTAGGCCATCAACGTCTGCAACTGAAGTTAACATCGCAAAAGTGAAGGAAATAGTGACTGAAAATCCTCATTCAACTTTGAGAGAGATAGCCGCCGAACTTTCTGTATCTCACGAGTCGATCCGTACTATTTTAACTAATCATTTGGGTATGAAACATGTTACCGCTCGGCTAGTCCCAAAAGACCTGAATTTTCTCCAAAAACTCAATCGCATGAGAGTCGCTGAGGACATGCTAGAACGAGTCAATTCCGACCCAACATTCATGAAACGCATTGTTACTGGTGACGAGACGTGGGTTTACGAGTTTGACATGCAAACTAGTCAACAAGCTTCGGAGTGGCGCCTTCCAACTGAACCGAAACCGAAGAAACCACGCCAAAGTCGATCAAAAGTCAAAGTCATGTTGACTGTTTTCTTTGACTATCGCGGTGTTGTGCACTCGGAATTCTTGCCGGAAGGTCAAACGGTAAATAAAGAATATTATTTGAGCGTTATGCGGCATTTAAGAGAGCAAATTCGACGAAAAAGGCCAGATTTGTGGAATGAAAATTCTTGGATTTTGCACCACGATAATGCGCCTTCGCACAAGGCCATCATTGTGAAAGAATTTTTGACCAAACACTCAACAAATACCATCGAGCAACCACCATATTCACCAGATATGGCTCCTGCCGACTTCTTTCTTTTTCCTAAACTCAAATTACCACTTCGTGGCACCCGTTTTCAATCGGTAGAAGACATAAAGGAGAATTCGCGCCGAGAACTGAATTCAATTCCGGAAACAGCGTTTAAAAAATGTTTTGATGATTGGATTATTCGTTGGCGTAAGTGTATCGTTTCTGAAGGAGCATACTTTGAAGGTGATAAAATAAATTTGGATGATTAACAAACAGTTTGTGTATTATTGATCTTTTCCCGGTACTTTCTTGACAGAGTAGTATATCGCTTTTTTTTATATAGGGGCAAAATGCGTATTCATTCGAAAATTAGTAATTTATTAAGTAAACTTTTAAAATATTAATTCATTCTATTTATTTATTAGCCTTGCATTAATGAGCGATATATTGTAACGCATTTTATGTACAGAAGTATAAAACAAATGAAATCAAGTTTGTATGAAAAAATTCTGAATAGGTTTTAGTCTAATGTGACCTAATGAGATCAAATTGTATAATATAAATTGTTAACCTTTTTAGGTGAATTCAGATTAGTTAAGATACCGTTAAATGGTAGAAATGTAAGAGAAACAGTAGTAAAAGTATTAAATGCGTGTGAAATATCAACAAATTATATTGATAAGATTCCTAAAAATGAACCAAAACCCGAATATAGGTAAGTTTAACAAATTTTATTTGTAGTTATCGTTTTTTAAATGAAATGGTACCACGAAGGGTTGGTCAAATATACCTATTACGACTATTGTGTTGACCAGTTAATAAAACCCACTTTCTACTGATGTTATGCTGCCCAAACTTTATAAGCGAGTGAGACTATCGACGTTTACAGGACACAAGTTTTAAATGTGTTTAACCCAAAAAACTGGTTCTGTCTCCCCATCATCTTATTTGGTCGACTACTGCTCACTTACCAAACTTTCAAAAACAATAAAAAACCATTAGAGTCCTGAACTTCCTAAGTGCCCTTTGCAAACCCAATAACAACACAATCTTGGCATAAACCTAGGAGTCAGAGGTGGCTCGTGACTATTTTTGATGGGTGTTCATTAAAAATTAAAAGAGGAATTGCTTAAATGCAATTTTTTTTTAATTCTATTTATATCTAAAATCTATTCGCATATTTACATTTACAATCTTTTGTTTTCGTGCCACATGTTTGTCTTTTTTTTCAAGCTAAATTGCTAAAATCTTTTGGCACTGTTTAATCACATCACAATAATCACATTTTATTTTGCTATACCTACTTATAAGACTATTACATACTGTTTATGTAGGTATTTACTTATTTAATCTGTTCAAATTAACTCGCGCGCACGATCTTAAACATTTGTTGTGATGAGAGCGGTAACAACGCGCCGGCCGGATCGAAGGCGGGGGTGAAGCTGGCAACAGTATTTTTCTTTTCATAGCTCAGGACCGGTGCTCCACATTTTGCTGAATTTTCATACAAAACCTTCTGTTTCACGAACAGTCGAACTTTCTCTTTCACACTCGTTGATTTTAGCTCTAAATCTCTGCACTGAAATTCGTTTCATATTACGAGCGCAATGCTAGCGCTCCACTTAGTGACTAAGTGCAATTCTAGAACGAAATTGAGATAATATGTGTGTACGCAATGTTGTTAGTGAAACCATATGTTAACATAAAGAGTAATCCAAGCATATTAATTAATTATTTTAAGTAAAATCTAAAAACATATTGTTAATAAGTAGATAATATACTTATGGTAGTGCGCTGTCTCTGCTGGGAGTAACCCTATCCGGGAATTCCTTAGGAATATAAACTATCTATTTTTATTGTACGCCTCACTGCCTCTCAGTAAACTAGGAAGCTTAGGTTTAAGAAGCTACCCTTTTTACCAGGCAAAATTCAGATGCGCATGATTCTTTTGTAAAAAATCCTCCTACTAGGAAATCTACCCTAGGACTAGTGTGCAGTCTAACGCACTACTTTGGCACTACCTTAATAGTCTACCGGGGAAAAAGAAAGGTATATTTAAACCAGCCTAAACATACAATTTGAGATGTAAATTAAGCCTTATAACTGAATTAAACCTAAGTTGCTGCCTGCGGATTTGAGGGCCTTTAGAGTGGACACCCTGCAAATATACAATTTGGGATGTAAATTAAGCATAATAACTGAATTAAAAACCAACTAAGTTACTGCCTGTGGATTGGAGAGCCGCGGGTTCGATCCCCGCACAAGACAAACATTTATGTAATGAACATTTGTATTTTTTTGAATCTCGGTGTTTTATATGTATAATACGTACAAAAAAGTTATGTACTTTATTAATGCATATATATTATATATAGCAATGGTTTCCATAATACAAAATAACATAGCAATAGTTTGAAACCAGGTGCTGTGTGTAATGTCCAAGAATATTATAATTTTTTTTTTAATGGTTACAGTCGCTATGATTTTGCTAAAGCATACCAGAACTACACCAATGAGTTTGAGAAAGTTAGTCATATAAAAAGAAAAGTAAAAGAGAAAAAAGCTGTCGAAAATATCATGTAAGTACCTTTATCAAGAGATAATTTCGAAGTTCAAACCAATCTGTCTGGTTAAAACCATCTGTGTAAATAATATTTCATATGTTGAATAAATAGTCCTCTTTCATCAAAGATACGAGAATAAACCAGCTGATTCATCTGACGCGAAAAATAAAAAATAGTAGAGTTAGTATTCTAGATATGTGACCTATTTATATAAGAACATATTGCATGTCACTAAGCTTTTGTAAACATTGCCTTATCAAAAAAATATAATCATATATTTGTATTGTACATGTAAGTTTATTTAATTACTTATTGTATTTTTTTTATCTGTATTTTTTAAGTAATTGGTGTACGATAATGAATATTTGATTGATTGATTAATTGAATTATCCCTGCCAAATTTAATTGAAACTTGTCCAGCTGTACTATTAAATTCATATATATTAATTGTATGTACTAACATACTTCATATATAATAGGTATAACCATTAAAAAGAGATGAGATGAATTAATTATGAGTGTGAACAAATATGGAATTTTTTAGCGACTGGATCGTTGAGAACAGTGCCGCAGCAAATGAGAAATACGCGTTAACCAGTGCTACAAGAGAGCAAGTCAAGTCCCTGATAGACAACCTGTGCAAAACTTATGGTATAAAGCAAGTTGGTAAATCTTTAGAATTGGAAGGGGCTTTTAAAATTACATAAAGGGACGAGAATAGGAACATCAAATATACATACAGAGTAACGATGTACGGTGAAGGTTAACAACAACTTCAATTGAGACTTTTTTTTTACCTGCCGTAACTTTTCTATGTTGAAATTATCATCAATATTATATGTACATAACCTTTGTGGTACTTTAATTGAAGGTTTCCTGTTCGGTGTCTTAATACATTAGGATATACATTTTTTATTGAATTAACGAAAAATCCATAAGAAAGAAACAGCCTTTGTTATACAGCTTCCCTTAAAAACAAAATCGGCGAAGTGCGAGTCGGACTCGCGCATGTAAGTTTCCCTACCATTATTATAAAATGGCAAAAAAACACGTTTGCTGTATGGGAGCCCCTCTTAAATATTTGTTTTATTTTAATTTAATTTTTTATTTATTAATACAAACACTCCAGTAGGCGGAGGTGCCGTGGATTATCATCGGCTTTTGCGCTAGTCCCAGTGGCCAAAACTTTTCGTTTAACACTTATACAATAACTATCGCAGCGTCTCGCTGTGTTTTTTATATAATATTATGTTTTTACAACTATGCAATGCTTGGAAAATAAATATTTTTTCTTCTATTTAAAATTACGTAACCCAATCGCAAAAACGTTACCCTTGTAATTTCGTCATGTCCGTATTTCAGTCTTAAAATACGACCGTTTTTTTGTCGATTCCTATAAAATCTAGATAAATGTTTATTATGTTACCCGCTATACAATTTTGTAATGAAATTGGGTTGTAATTCAGCTTTTTACACACTGTACACACCGTTATAAAATATTTACCAAAAATGGTTAGTTTATTTTTTACAATAGACTTGCTGACCTGGCAAATTTCGGTCTGATGTATTGTTTGAAATACAAAACATGGCTACCCCGTCGGCTCTTTTTTCCTTGCAGTGTTTCCGGACAGTGAAATTGCAGGGAAAATGCACCTTCAAAAAGACAAAGTAGCTTATTCTGTTGTGTTTGGATGAGCACCATATTTCCAGCAGCAGCTACAGCTTAAACTTGACCACTGCGTATTTCTAAGCGTAGGGTTAGATGAGGCATTAAATTCGTGCTGCCAGAAACGGCAAATGGATGTCATGGTTAGATTTTGGGACAATTCACTTAACTAAGTTGTCACTAGATACATGACTTAAATTTTTTACAAGATGCTAAGGCGTGCGATCTTCGCACTGGTCTTTAAAAAGCCGTAGGAAATAATGAGAAGAAGGTGATCCAAGTGTCAATGGATGGTCCTGCTGTAAATTTTAAGATGCTGCGGGAACTCCAAACAAAATTCAAGGAAGAACACGGTACTGACCTTCTCGAATTAGGAAGTTGTGGCCTTCACGTAGTCAAACTGATGTGAATCCTGTATTCACATCAGTTTAATGGGAGCTAAAAGAGTTTTTGATTGCACTTTTAAAGATTACATTTTTAAAGAATCACCGACACGGCGTGGACATTTCACTAGCACAACTGGATTTGACGTCCTTCCTTTGTCGTTTTGCTTTACCCGGTGGACAGAAAATGAGAAACCGGCCATACGAACGATCAGCCTTCTTCCTCATTTGCATAACTGGGTCCGTGAGGTCCACAGCGAGGGCTCCAAGAATCCTTTGAACGAAAATCATAAAAATTTTAACAAAGTTGTTAATTGTCTTTTAGATCCTCGCCTGGGTGCTAGGTTTGCATTTTTTGCATCTATCGTGGAACCATTTTTGACAGACTTTCAGTCAGAAAAGCCTATTGCCCCATTGCTCTTTAGGGAATTAACTATTCTTATCACGGCTCTTATGGAGCATGTGGTAGAGAAAACTTTTTCAGAAAGAATCAATGATAAATAAAATAAACCTGACTAAGAAGGAGAATCTGTTACCAAGCAAAAACATTCATTTCTGTTTTTTCGTCAGAGTGGCTCTTAAAAATGCTTCTTCGGGGGGAATATTCCTGATGCAAAAGTTAAGTAATTTCACAGCGACTGCCAACTTATCTTGGTGAAAATGATCCAGAAGATTCAGGAGCGGTCTCCTTTAACTTTATAAAATTGTTAGAGGAATATTCTGTCTGGATCCTCTAGTAGTCGCCGAAACTCCTAATCTTGCAGTAGGGCGGGTCGATCTAGCGCTAGAGATACTAAACTTCAAAAACTTTAAAGAAATGATCGTTGCAGTGGCAAAGGTTTTAGTTATTTTACTTTTTATTGCAAAGGATATACTTCTGTCCGACTGAGTAGACTTAATTAATTTCTTAACTTATTTATTTTTAAGATATATGTTCTTTCTGCCTTATTATGATATGGCGGATATTCCGTCTCAGTGGATATGCCTTTAGGCTCCTCGGACCACTGTCTCGTTCGGACTCAAGTGTCATGCACACAACCTGATCCATCTAGGCGTCGTGTGTGGCATTATAAGTCGGCAGACTGGGATGGATTGCGAGAATTTTATGCATCGTACCCGTGGAGGCAGATCTGCTTTAGCTCAGAAGATCCTAATCCTCGCTGGTATGGAATGTTATATTCCTAACCCCCGAGTAGCAACCGGCGTCGTAAAACGACGTCGATATTTAAATTCAGAGATCAAAGAGTCTCTAGATAAACTTCCATCGTTTCCTACATCATCCGGTCCCTTACCGGAGACGGACCATCGGAAACGGTCGTTCCGAAAGAAGAGAAGTAGATATGCAATTAATTTGCAGTTTAGTATTACAAACCGTGAAAATAATTATCAACAGAATTTTTCACGCCGATGTCAAGTAGAACGTAAAGTAATCTGTTTTGACTTAGCGATGTCAAACATCTAGAGATTCTTTGATCTCTGAATTTAAACTACCACAGTGGTAATGGACCTAAGGGCGGATGCCTAGAAACTTCCATCTATTCCTACATCATCCGGTCCCTTACCGGAGACGGGCCACCGGAAACGGTCGTTCCGTTATATATCTAACACACCGATGGGCACCAGCCATTGAGAGTCAGGGGAGGCATTGGCATGTAGCCTGGACATAGAGAAGGCGTTCGATCGGGTCTGGCACCGGGGTCTTCTATCGAAGTTGCCATCTTACGGAGTGCCCGAGGGTTTGTGCAAACGGGTGGCTAGCTTTTTGTCCGGCAGACGCATACGAATCGTAGTTGACAGTAGTTGCTCTGATAGCATGGACATTAATGCTGGTGTCCCGCAAGGCTCTTAGCTGTCTCATGCGCTGTTTCTACTTCATATCAATGACATGTTGGACATCAACAACATGCATTGCTATGCAGATGAGAGTACCGGAGACGCTTATTACGCGGGTCGTGCAAACATCCCTAGTTCCGTTGTGGAAGATAACCGCGGAGAACTTGTGTCTCAAATCGAGACCAGACTGTCCAAGGTCTCTGACTGGGGACGGGTAAACTTGGTCCGATTCAACCCTGTAGGGTTAGTAGTAGTAGTAGGCAAGTCTGCGCGTTCACCGCTTAGAAAACCCCATTCACTGTAGTCCCACAATTCCAGAACACTCCCCTCTCCATCTCCAAGAGCATTGGGATCCTTGGCATTGACATCTCCAACGATGTTCAGTTCCAAGATCATTTGCAAGACAAGGTGAAGCTGGCGCCCAAAAAACTAGGTGTACTCAACTGAGCGAGGCAGTACTTCACGTCGGGGCAGAGGTTGTTGCTTTACAAGTCGCAAGTTTGGTCCCATATGGAGTACTGCTGCCTTCTCTGTGCGAGTGCACACGGATACCAGCTTGGCCCTTTTGACTCGGTTCAACGACGGGCTGTGAGAATTGTTGACGATCCCAAACTCACTTGCCGTATCGAACCCTTAAGTCTGAGGAGAAACTGCCACCCTGTGTGTGTTCAACCGCTAGTACAATGGGATGTATTCTGAGGAATTGTTCGAAATGATGCCCACGGCTACTTTCTACCATCGCACCGCTCGCCATCGGCAGGGAATTCATTCTCACACTCTAGAACCGAAATGGTCGCGTACAGTGCGGTTTCAGAGAAACTTCCTCCCGCGAACGCTTGGGTTGTGGAATGAGCTCCCTGCAGAGGATTTTTCTAAGGACTACAGTATGGGGTTTTTCAAGGAAGAAGTTATTGTATTTTTGAAGGGTCGGCAACGCGTGAGTGATACCCCTGGTGTTACAAGCGTCCATAGGCCACGGTGACCGCTTACCATCAGGCGGACCGTGTGCTTGTTTGCCACCTTAGTGGTAAAAAAAAAAAAAAAAAAAAATGTTTAAGATATAGTTCCTTCTGCCTTATTATGATGACAATACATTTTATGTTCTATTCTATTGTCGATTTATTTCATGTTCCACATTTTTTAATTTTGACTGAGTAGACTTAATTAATTTCTTAACTTGTTTATTTTTTACGGAAAATTACTGTCGGGAAATTCAAAAAAGAGGCGGGAAAAACCGAAAAAAAACCGGTATAGTTTTTCTGACTTGACGCTAGACACTGTGATTATCTAAAAAACTTAGGAACTAATTTTGTTGAAACCAATTTTAGTTGTTAGTGGTCAGAACTCGCTATCAATGTTTTTTTTTTAGATTTCTTAGGGGGACACATATTTTTCAACTTGAAAAAAACAATAACTCGAAAACATACATATTAAAGAAAAAGTTTTTAAAAATTGCTTTTGAAGCCCTATCCAACGATACCCCACACAAAATTAAAGGTAAAATAAAAAAAAGTTTAATGTAGGTACGAAGGTAACCCTAAAAAAAATTTTTCTCCATATCCATTACAAATGTCTATGGTGTTTTATAAAAAATACATTTCTGTAAATCTTTGTTAGAATCGCTGCAAAGACTGCTGTATTTCAAGGCTGTGACATATGGACAGACAAGACGAAGCTATAAGGGTTCCGTTTTTGCACTTTGGCTACCAAACCCCCAAAACTAAGAGACACTTTACAAGTTCCCTTGTAGTTGTGAAATAGTTAACTACCCTAATTTAGATATTCTGTAATTTGACACTTCTTTCAGTTACTACTAAAGTTTTTTAAAATTTAAATAATCTTTGTATTAATGTATTGATCTGTAATTCTTTACTCAGTTGAAATATGATAAAGGATGGAACATAAGCCACATTCGAGGTGCACTACAAAGTCTGGACTCTTTAGCAACTCAACATTCGAAAGCTATGGACAATTTAAAAGGTACACGTCAGAAACTTCCTAAAAACTATGAACTTATTTATATTACTTATAACACCATTATATTTAACTTGATTCTTATATTTTATATATTTAACTTTAATGTGGTCCAAAATTGTTTGTAATGAAAGTTGTGTGAAAACTATGTACATGTTTATTTAAATTTTACAAACACAAAAAATCTTCATAGAATTAAGTAATCAGTTTATGATTTTCATCAGCCAGACTTGTGCCTCGATAGCTCAATTGGTAGAGCACTTACACGGAATGTAAGAACTTGCAGGTTCGAAGCCTGGCTCGAGGATAATCTTAGCTATGAAAATATTTATTTACATTTATTTTAATTTACAATACAGTGTTATTGTAAAATTAATACATACATCTTAAAGAATTCGTTTTTATAAATGCTGGAATAATTTATGCTAATATTATAAATGCGAAATTGAGTGAGTGAATGAGTTGTTTGTTTATCTAATTGAGCTAAAATCTGGCATAGAAATAGTAGAAATAGCTACAAACTTCCGTACTATAATTAGTTGCCGAAGAAATCCCACGCTGGAAGCCGAATTTAGCCAAAAAGTTAGTTTTGAATATATGTCTATCTAATCATAAAAATACATACTTGCAAATATGAATTCACGTGCTTTTCTATATAGGTCGTAGGTGACGTTAGCATATTAAATATTTGTACGTTGCAGGTAGGACGATTGCTCTGGGACAATTCACTGGAGTCAGTTTAGATGGAGATGTATTTCTCAACATAATCGACGTTAGAAACGAATGGCTGTCGGTTCGTATATAATAGCTTAAACTGTCGTTAATGTCTTTATTATCTGTACCTTCAAAATTTTATCTATAAGCCTATGAGTGATGAAAAATTTTTTAAAAAGCTTCTGCCCTACAGTAGGTTTATACTTTTTAAATATCTGATAAAGCCGCATCCGAAATTCATCTTACGGCTTTGTCCACGATAAGATTTTTGACGGACTTAACTGCGGCGAAAGAAATAGTAATCTTACGATGGTTCGTCGGGTGGTCGAAGCTACATAGAAGCTAGTACCCTACGGTGATTCTTACGTACATCCGGTGTTTTTGACAGATCTAAACACGTGGACACCATGGACAACTCGCTAATAAAAATCGATAAAATTTTAAAAGTCGTTTAAAAAAGATAGGTCTTAAGAACAGAATTTCCTGAAAGAATAGAGAATAAATTGAAATATTTTCAAAGTTTTAATGTCCTTTCTTGCAGCTGATAAAGAAAGTTAGCCAAGAAGACGCGGCTCTATCAGCTATACCTAACTATGAGTCAACCCTGTCCACGATATTAAGAGATATTCGTATTAGTCGAAGGTTTGTACTGAAATTTAACTACTAACTATCATTGTACCACTTTAACATCTTACCACACTATTGAGAAAAAAAAAAAATTTACAATTTAAACCGAAGCCTTAATTATTGGTTAGCCTTTATTCGATTTCAGTCTACTAGAAGCCGAGAGGAGGATCCAGCTATGTGTGTATCGTTTGGTAAACTTTGTCAAGTCTTCTTGTTGCCTGTACTGCTTAGTATGACTAGTGCGTCGTGCCATGGCTTACGCTCAAACGTAGATACTCACCGTGGGGCTGGTACTCAAGTTCAAAGTCTCACAGCGCGCGTGAAAGCTATACACGAAGTGTCTCTAGGAATCAAATCCGAAATTAGGACATCCGGAAGATGTTGAGAGAAAGATGTGAAGATTAGATAAGAAGCTGGTCATGTCTGTCGAAAGACCGGTGGTCGATGGAGCAGGCTTCTTGTACCGGAAGGTGAAGTAGTCCGATGACCTTAAAGGCTGGACTGTATGCAGAAGACACAGGACCGCGTAGTATACAAAGAAAAAGTTCTTTAGTAGATGGGTAGAGACAGGAAATATGATTGGGCAAATACGTATACCTATCCAAAATTCGACGTTAGACACTAATTGTTTTGTTTTACAGGAAATTCATGCCAAAAGTGTCGGCAACTCAATACTGCAGCCACTTGCGTCAGTTGATTACTTCCATAGGAGACTTCTACGGACGCGGCAAGAAGTTCCCCGCGTCGGTGCCGGACTCTCTTACGAAATATCAGATAGTAGTCGAGCCGTACGTATCGCATAAATTAAGACAACAAGGGGATGTCATATCGAAACAGTTCTTTTAAGGAAGCTCCGTGACATCTTTATGTAGTCTATACTGCAAAGCTTGAAAACTAAAGTTTTTAACCAGTGTGTCCTCTTCGTGATGACACATGTTGCCAAGATGTTGACACTGCTGATCAGGCTAATCCACTAATTGGTTTTGGTAAAAATATTTTCAGTCAAATTGTTCTTAAGATCTGAGAACCAGTTGCGTATAATATTTTTATATTATGATTATCGCAATAATGAATATACTGTACCTATTTCAATCACATGTCGTGCTTCATTTAAAGTAGATCTCTTGAAATAAACTATTGTAAATATATACCAAGTTGTACCTGCTACTGATTCTTTCTCTACTGTGGCTGCACTGATAGGATCGCGGCGCCCATTGCGACTGCGAGATATTTTACGTCTGGCGCGGCGAGCAGGGATAGCCTCCTCATATGCAAGAGATCGTGAACTTATAGGGCCTTCATTGGCCGATCAAAGGATATGAGGGCTACTACTGCTGTATTCTATAGGAGCGCGCCCATTTCCTGATTATTTATCGGCCGATAGTTCATACAAATTTGAGACAAATACTACCGGCTGATTAAAAAGTCGGGCAGTGCGCGGCTAGGCATACTCGATACTTATGTGCAGCGAATTGCCCAATCCTTAGTCTAACCCAACCAAGTAAGCGTAGCAATCTTGCTTTGGAGACAGCGCAGTACTAGGTTTAGGATAATACATATCAGTGGCGTCGTCTCTATACAAGCCGTCTCACGTCAGCCTACCCTACCCTTCTGAAATTCCGTTATACTAACAAACCACGTACTAACTACAGAGCGAGGCGCACTCCAAGTATTATAGTGCAACAAACTTTTTGACCCGACGGTCAAAAATCAAAACTATAGTCGCTATATTGAAATGTTATGATCTTACGACACTAGCGACCATACACCCAAAATCAGAAAAGTTTATTGCACTGTACATTGCTACAGAGAAGCTATCTGAAATAAGTTGAAGACAAAAAAGTCGAAAGCGCCATGCTTACGCGTTCTGTTCGACGTAAAGTAAAGCTCTGTCTCTTTCGCTCACACGCGCTGGGCGAATTTTGTAAAGATATAAAGATTCGCGGCATACGTTTTTTGCTATTCCTAATGAATACGTTTTTACCGTTTGTTCTCTCTGTCGCCTACAAGTAACGTGTCAATCTGCCATTATTACTGTTTGTAAGTGCTTGCGATTTGGTAGATATTTTTCTCAGGTTAGGTATGTTTATTTGGGTTTTTAACTTAGTTTTTTGTTCATTTGTCATAAGAGCTTTAATTCAACTGACTTACTTGTTGGATCACGAAACTTCAATTTAAAATTAAAAAAAAAAAAAATTTTTGACCGGCTTACCCTTGTCATAATAGTCATAACCTTTCGCCACTGACATATATATACATATAATAAATAAGTAACTACAAGATTTCCGGTCCCCCCCCCCCATGCCTCCAACCACTTTGCTTTAGTAACACGGCACAACTCATTTACGAAGACACAAGACACAGTTATATAGTAGTAGCTCTGCATCTCGTTACAATTACACAATATCGCACTGTGTCACACAGTCAGATAAATATTATTTGCTTTAATGACACGTGTAAGGGATAAGGATAATGTTTGCAGTGAAGCTGGCCCGCTGATGGTTTCTCCAACGGGACAGTTCATCACGCCGTCCTCCTGTCCCGCTGATGAACTGATCTACTTCATCACCAAACATCTCGATGAAGCCACATTACTTCTAACTGAATACAGCATGTGAGTATTATTGCACTAATTTGCTGCATTCAAAAATATGTAAAAAAAAGCTTACAAAATCACCTAGATGTTTGTCTGTCACAACCATTTGGGGTTCTGCTGCCATCTATGAGTGGGTGCATTTGGATACCAGCTTGGCCGTTTTGACTCAGTTGAAACTTACAAGCCGTATCGAACCCTAAGTCTGACGAAAGACTGCCTCGCTGTGTGTTCTAGCGCTTGTATAACGGGATGTGTTCTAGAGAATTGTTTGAAATCATGCCCACCGCTACTTTCTACCATCGCATCCTTCGCCATCGGCAGGGAATACATCCTCACTCCTTAGAACCGAAATGGTCGTGTACAGTAAGGTTTCATAAAACTTACTCCCGAGAACGCTTAGGTTGTGGAATGAGCTTTCTGCCATTTTTTTTCTAGGGGGTAAGGGGGGAGGCCCTATTAGGGGAGGTCGCCGTTAGTACGTGCCGAGGCCGCCTAACGATAGTTTTACGACCATGCCAGGGCCGGTCGGGGGGATTGTGTTGTGGATTGCACAATTAAACCTGACTCAAAATCTATTTGCAAATCTTGTAAACATAACCTAATTTTACTTAATGTTCACTTTTTCTGGTAATTTAATCATTAATCATTAAAATACTTACATGATTACCTTTATTGTCACATTCTTTAACTGGTTTTCAAATCACGACACTGATTAAACCTAAAATCTACAAAATTCCAAATTTACAATAAGAAATATTATACGTATTTATGTATATTTTGCATAGACTAACATAGCGAAAGACGCGCGTCAAGGTCATTTTTGTTTACCCGAATTGCAAATAGATTTTGAGTCACGTTTAGTCGATTCGGGTGATTTTGTGTACGCCCGAAAAAGCGGACTGCCAGGTCTTTGAAATATTAGGGAATCGTGGGGGGGAGTTCTTCAACTTACCATCAGGCGAACCGTAAGCTTGTTTGCTAACTTAGTAAAAAAACTTGAGTTTGAGTATGTTTAAATTAATGATGCTTTGAATTGTTATATTTAATAATTGCCATAACACATGCGTTAAAAGATTGCCATTCAATCTATTCTGGATGTCAGAAACTAACCTACGTCCTATGTTGGAAACTAATATATATTTGTTAAAGTGTTTGTTTGTTAATATTTGTTATACTTCGGTACCTATACGGCAACCAATTGAGCTGAAGCATATAGAAAAGCATAAGCGTAGAGATTGTTGAAGTGACAGGAAAGAACATAGGCTACTTTTATCCCAGAAAAATAAGTTCCCGCAAAATCAGCTACGATTTCCACATTGATTAACTTACAGCTATGTTGCTATAGCGTACTTTCTCTCGATAATCATGAAGTTGCTGAAAAACCCACATTGATAACCCAATTTAGAGCAACCGAAGCCGCGCGCAAAAGCTAGTATTACATAGTTCTCAGTTTTGGAATTATATTTGGATTGGACTTCACGAAACAACATGTCCGACACGTATTCAACCATTTTTATTTCAAAATCGATGAATGTGACAAATGTGTATTACCCATAATCGATGACTTTTTCTTATCTATTTTTATTTCTTGTGGAACAGCAACAAGCACGTAGAGAAAGCTTTACACAGAGAAGTAAAGGAGAGATTTGGTCTGCTGGAGCTTCACAAAGACGACAGCGTAACGCCTACGCTTATGATCTCCTGCTGTGAGAGACTACTCACGCTTAAAGATAATATTAATACTGTGAGTTTGCAATCTATAATGTTACATTTCCAAATAAGATACATTTTTTGTTTCCACGAGATAGAGTAAGAGAGAGAGTTAAAATATCAGGCAATGGATGTGTTCATTTTATTTTTTACATAGGATGAGTACGGTAACATAACGTTTTAATTTTATTTTGTGCTAATTGAACGGACTCCTATTTAATAGCATTATTCTCCTCTAAAGATCTACACTTATTTATACACATATGAACACACACACAAACACTTAGCAATAACTCAAAAAACAATACAGAAAACAAAGAATATTGCATAAAACTTTACAAGGTATATACAAAATTCATGCACTATAATTCAAGCCATAGTTTTTTTATTAAGCCACGGAAACCAACCTCTGACCTTATAACTAAGCCACGGGAAATAATAAAGCATCTGATACACTAATTTGCCTGTTTTTCCAAACAGTATAAAGAACGACAATTATTTTTACTTGTCCCACTGATTTATACATTACCACATAATATACTAACTCAGCCATGGATTTTACAACTCACCAACATTTTTCGTTTTAAAGCTTCAACATATGTTCCTCAAAAAAAATAAAGTTCAAGCTATAGCTATAGTTCTATATATGTTTATAAAAGAGTAAACTCACTGACTGACTAACTGACTGACTGACGCACAGCCGAAGGTCCAAGATTTTAAATTTTGCACGAAGGTTTTTGTTATTACGTAGGTGAGCACTAAGAACTAAGGAGATAAAATAGGGGTTTGAAATGCATAAAACTTGGTATTTAGCCTTAAAGTTAAAAATTAACTTTTTGTCACTTTTGAAACTTTAGAGTGTCTGGAGTTTTGGTGTAAATCTTTTAAACAGTTTATTAAATTTATTCGCTATTTTATGGTAGTGTGTGTTTTATTATTATAGTGTGTGTACTTCAACCGTTCGTTTTGCAACCAATAATTTTGTTACTAACGTTTCAAAGCTACACGAACGATATGTGTCGGTGGCAAAACTAGCGTTATCAAAAGTGTGAAAAGTATCAAACGTGGGAACTTTATATCCCAAAATAAGCACACTCAATTTTATGTCTTCATTGCTTGTTTAACATCATAGAGACGTTTTGCCGTTTGTATTAGTCAGGCACTTGTACAAACTGATGCGTTACTGCGCAAACTGGTTTATTACGGTTTTAGTTACATCGTATATTTACACTTGGTACTAAAAACTCAAAAACGTCTTAAAGCTGATTTATCTGTACTACCTACGCTTAATTGAATACAATAAGTGATTCCTGTTCTTATTTGTGTTAACTTTTCCTAGTTAGGTACCTTCTAATATGTTTTGTTTTGTGTTTGAGTTTTGTTATTAGTAATGTAAGTTTATTATTTGTTTGCACTTACGACTTTTTTTTAAAAAAAACTACAGGGTTCTAATGAAAATCAGTGCCATGCCTTAATAATTTGGGCCAAGCGTAATACCACAATTATACGTACCACAAGTGTAATACCACTAGCAAAACAACCGCTTTAAATCCTTGAAACAATATCATACTGTCCCGTTTTTTATCCTTTGGGTATGGAACCCTAAAATTAACATAATTATATGCTTAAAAATCGGCTGAGCTTGGTGTGAACAAACAAATATATTCTGTTATCTAAATATTTTTTAATATGATGGTTTTGGTTTCAACTGCCTGCTTTTCCATTCCCTAGTTTCTCAAAGAGATAGTTTAAGTACTCGATAGACATAATGTATCAATGTAACTACTTATGTTTTTGTTACAGAAATTACAAGGAAACATTCTGTACATAACGCATTACTACTCCGTATTGTCTGAAGGTGCGTTGTGTATACCATGGAATTTTAAATAGTCAATAATATAACTATGCATTTAGAGGTAAATAGGAGTTTATTATTTTATACAGTACATTAAAGTTGTAAATATTTTATGTATATATTATGAATTTAAATTGTTTTTATTGATTAAAAAAATTGTAGTTTCAAATACTTTTTGGTTTTTGTTGTGCAAGGTTGTGCAAGGAGCTCCCTGTCAAGGTTTTCTTTAAGGTCTACAAGTTCTTCAAAAAAGAAGTCATTAGATTTTTAAAGGGTCGGCAGCGCGCGTGAACGCCTCTGGTGTTGCAAGCGTCCATAGGCTGCGGTGACCGCCTACCATCAGGCGGAACGTTAGCTTGTTTGCCACCTTAGCGGTATTAAAAAAAAAACGTTATTACTATACCTATCAAATATGTGTTTATTTGTTATTCATAGTTAACAGATTTGAAATCCGCAAAACATAAACTTGAAAGGAAAAGTCACTCGAGAACGTTTGATACATAGGTATTTGGGACATATCCAACGACACCCCAATGGTGTTCGCAAAAAATATTTCCATCCCTCGGCTAACGTAGATTTGAACAAATATTATTCACTCACAGTAATTCTGATCAAGTTTTTGTATGTTTGTTTATTTTATACCCATGTATTTTTTATTAAGTTTGTTGGGCAAAGGAAGATTGAAAAATGTTTCTACGTAACTTGAACATGCTTCCTCGTTTACTCTGACCGACCGTCCGTAAAACCTGCGGCGGGCAGGATCGAGTGCGCGTGTAGATACTGCCCCATCACTGACTTCATGTTTGACTTTGGGAAAAAGAAGACGTCGAGATAATTACAGCGTCAAATTTTAATCCCTCAGTTTAAGGCGCAGTAACTACCTAACTAGTGCTGTGAAAAGATATTTAAAAGAAATGTTACAAACCAATTATTTAGAACAAGCTGTTTTAGAACGTTATGTATTGTATTTAGTCTAGAAATTGAATTTCTAGAATAAACCTACGAGTTGTAGATAGCATTTCTGCTAATGATGGCCGTTTTAGCAGAAACGTTATGCTACTCGCAGGTTTATTTAAAAAAATTACAATTTCTAAATCGCCAAAAAGAGAAAAATAAAACACTCTTAAATAAATGTACTGGCAGTCTTATTCAAAATTATAAGTCAAGGATAAAAACTACAAAAATAGAATTACATTGCAAAAGATGCATTATTTACAAAACAGTTATAATAGTTATATACATATATAGCAACAAGTTAACCTTACAAATAAGTAAAAGAATTATTGTATCATGTTTTAAAAAAACATCTTTCGAGGCTAACATCTTACAATAAACAGGCAGTATTTGTAATACGCGAATTTATTATTACCAACAATATTATAAATGATACAGCAATTACTTTGTGGTGCGGACCATATCATACCGCTACAAGCAAGGCTGACGTCACGCGCCCTACATCGCGCTATCGAAGTTTCCTTCACAGTTCAGTATATAAAGAGACCAAAGTACAAGTTAAGTGAACCACGGCGGTCCCCAGGCATAACACCTCGCCTGGCAGGAGATTTCCTCTTTGACGCCGCACCACAACTTTAATAATTAAGTTATTATTGATAAAGGAAATTGTAAAAGCAACCATCATTGTGATCATCAAAATTTATCTACTACTACTTCAAATGGTTGAAATGTTTAGCGTTGCTATTGCTTCGCATAGTATAGTTGGTATAGTTTTAGGTTGTGATCCTGCCACGCAGCTTTCAGAAACATTTTTGCTAGCTTTTGAGCTAGGGTCGGGCAGGTGGATATGGTAGGAAATGCTATTTTCATATGACAAACTTCTCTTGTCTTTAGGTTTAGCTTCACTTAAGCTCTTGGAACTGTACAGGATCATGTGGGCATATTGTTTATGAACGCAGAAATATATTTTGCCCAGTTGTAATAGGTGAAACTTTATATGAGATAGGTATACAATTAAGGGGGTACCTACGCGTCTCGAATTTAATAACAAGACTATAGCAAAAAGGCTTAATATATTGCACAAAAATGTTATATATGTTATTGAACATATGTTTTTAGTTAAAAACTGTACATGAATAAGGATTTTAACTATATGACTCGGATTGGAAAAATTCAAGTGGTATCAAATAATAATATTAAGTATCAATAGGTGGATTATGAATAACGAAAAAGCAATTAAAGTTGAGATTGTCATAGTATTTTGAGAGTACTTTCAGGGTAATGTTGAGAATGATAGGAAATCAGTTTTTTGTTTTTTTCTTTTTTTTTCATTGCGTCTACTTAACAGTTAGTATTCTTTAATCTATTTACGAAAAAAATATTTTGCCGTAAGTGAGTTTATTTAACAATAGTTAATAAGTGTGGTGCAACAGTTTTTAATCACAATAATAAAATGAATATACCTATGTTTATCACAATATGAACGCTACTTTTATGAATATATTTCAGGAATAGAAAAGAGATGAGAGAGAGATGACCCACAGCCTCCTCATTGAATCTGAATTAATTATAGAGCATCTAGTTTGTAAACAGACACATGCCGGCATCACGAGTCTTCTCTTGGAATATATGTCTCAAAATTTAAAATGTACAATATAAACAAGCTATATTTCTTTTAAATATTCCGTACATGAACATTAGGCTATATTTATATTTATTAGAATAACACCTAAGCTAAATTAGTTGCCTGCAATGTTTAAATTCCTAGATCTAGCTGTTTGGTTGGGCTATAAGATATGTTAAGTCAATTTAACCTTATTGAGAAAGTTTCATCACTTATTTTAAGATGACAGTTTGTATATTACGTACGGTCATATGCTCGTAACATCCACGTTATACCTACTATAAAGGTTCCCTAATTCTTACGTCATTTAATTTTTTTGAGAAAGAATGTCGTGATTCTTTTTCTTAGGGAAAGGTAAGTGTTTTGGAATAAATGTTACGAAATCTAATACCTTTAAACGAGCAATTCTTGTTTATATGTATTTATATATTTATATATATATATATATATATATAATCTGAATTTCGGAAACGGCTCCAACGATTTTAATGAAATTTAGCGCGCTGGAGGTCTCGGGGGCGATAAATCGATATAGCTAGGTTTCATTCTTAGAAAACGTCGTTTTATCCGTGTTTATAGGCAATGATAAACTGAAAAATATGACTCCTGACAACTATTGGCGAGTAGTAACACTATTATTTTTGCCGTCACTGCAAAACTAAAGTTACTCATCAATAGATGACGTTAAGCAATATAAAGCTACTTGGCACAAGCAAAAGCAAAGCTCGTTCCCCAGGTACTAATCATTATTTTCGATTCATTATCAGCGCTCAATCAACAGTTTTATTCTGTATTTTTTGTGTTTAACTAATGATTTGCACTGTAAGAGCTTATGTAAGATTCATCATAGCGAGACATAGATTGTGACGAAATTTACATTTGCTTTAAGCCTACTTCTTCTATTTAATTATCGAGAAGCGTAGTTTTAAAGAATTGTCTTACTTGTGTTCGGCTGCTTAAGTCTAATTTCTTTACATTATTTTCTACCTATTCCTCACTGTATTCTTTCTAGTCAATTCGTACTTTTTACAAAATTCTTCAATCATTTAGAACAGTTTTCATGCAATTCATTTTTTGGCTTAAGAATCCGACTTACTATTTTATCTCAGATTTAAATAAAATTACTTTCGACTCTTTGACTCGAAACTCCAATTTAATTTTTGAAGACTCAAATTGTTCTTATTAGTTAATATTATAACACCTTCTATCTCTCTCTTCTCCTCACTTTAACATTATTACCTTCTTAGAGAAATCATAATCTAGAATTATTCGTATGCTCATATTACACATATCTACTTTATAAAATTACACCAAGACAAAGATAGTTTTTTGTGAAAATGTAAGTAGATAAAACTTTTAGTCAAAAATGTTTTCGACTGATAATCAACAAATCTTTATATATTTAATAAAATCCACAGTTGAAAGCGCACATCGCCCGATTTTTCATCGGTCGAACAAAGTATCGGCACGTATCGGTGACCTACGATCACTCTAATCATAATACTTAATTATTTGCCAAAAGACTCTGTGTCGATACATTAAAACCTTGACAACAATCAAACATATCCAAATTCTACATTAATTAAAACACATATGTAGATGACAAAAATGTACACTAGTGCGAAACAAATAATTACACTGAAAGATGAAATAAAAAAGGTCTCCGAATATCAGTGTTTTTTCGTCTGCTGTACAATGACCAATTTGTTTTTTTCTTTCATAACTTTTGTAGCTGGTATATTTGTTGCCGGCATAAGCTGCTTCAAGTTTTGACTAGGTATAACAGGCGCCTGGAAAAAGTTAACAATCAAAAGATTACATTTTACAATAGTATTTAATCACAAAAATACTTTATGGTAACTACAAGATACAAGTGAGGTAAGTTAGGTAGGTCATTACACACGAGGCAGAGTCAGGGCCGTAGCTAAGGACGGGCATTGTGGGGCAATGCCCTACCTTAAAAGTACCATAAACTAAGGTATGATATATTTGAATTGTTTTTCTGTACTATAAATTAATACCGTTGTTTTCCCGCGATCCCACCCAATTACCTTCTACCTTAATTGCTCACGCTCACAAAGCGGGTAAAATAATAAAAGATAGAAAAATTGCTTGCGCCGTACCCGTGCATGAAACCACTGTTGCCCTACCTTAGATTCAACTCTAGCTACAGCCCAGGGCAGAGTTTTACCCTGAGAGGCTAGAGGAGTGCGCAATTGAGCCGACTATGCAACGACAATAGATCACGCGTTGAATACGACATTTTTCAACTCACTTGCGCGTAAAAATAAATAAAACAACACAACTCTCTTCGTTAAATATTTGTAAAAAATGTTACGCGGGTTTCTTGTTGCCCGCAACGCCCTAGAAATGAACACACGTTACAGACACTATCATTGAAGGAAACTCACAGGACAGCGTATGCAACAACAGGCGATATTTTGCGAAGATTAAAAAAAAATGTGCCAGTACCCACTGGTGCAGTTTTAAATGTATGTATATTTACGGTTTTTATCCACAAAGGGGGTAACCAGTGGTTGGACAAGTGGATAGACACCCACACCATAATGTGGGGAAAATAGCCTCGTTTCACCAAACACTTTAGTCCTACGTGACAGGTGGTTAGCCTATCAACGCAACACTGCCTCTAACGCAGTGTATCAGGACTAAGGTGACTTTGTATATTGTGTCCCATACGTCTCGTTAATTACCAGCTCAAAAGTAATAAAATAAAAGACCAGAGACTGAATAATATTTTCTTTGGAGGAAGTAAATTTTGGGCAGGGGCAGTTTTTTGTAAGCGGCATTATAAACCTAAGTGCAGTGCAGTAAGAGCTACTTTATGAGCAAGTGTGTTGAAAAGATAACATGTGTGAACTTACGGGTGGATATCTAGCTAATTGTTTCATTCGATCGACTAATCGTAAGGCATCGTCCGAAGTCTCGGAATCGGTAGTCATACCGAAAGATAAAGCTCGTTCTGCATTAGTCCCTTCCAGAAACCTTTGTACTGATTGGTACCTGCAACCAATATAACACCATTATAGAACATCGTTCATAAAGGGATGCTTTACGATACTTGTGATACCCAAAATTTTGCATTATATCTAAGACCACAAAATTCTTATATTTTAAGACCAAACCTCTGCAAGACTCGAGTAAACAGAAATACTTGGCTCTTATAGATCTAGCACAGATTTTTTTAAACTAGTAGCATTCTGGAAAAACTAACTATGTCTTTATTGAAGCTAGTAACATTATCGAAAGACTAGCTATATCTTTATGAAGGCCAGGAGCTGTAGATCTTTAATAGTAAATGACCCACCGAGTGTGCTGGTGCGCCCTGGCTCTCTGCGAATGCCGCCAGGCGGCAGCGGCCCGCGCTCGCCACACAGCTGCCTCCTCAGCTGCCGCTGCAGTCCCCGCTTCCAACGCTGCGCAGGCACCCCTAAGATCTACTACCTGCGATAATTGATACTCTTTAGTTTACTTTTCTAATACTGTTTTGTAATCTATTGTTTACATCATTACCATGTTGAAACCAAATTGCACACATGCAGTCTGTCTGATAGCGCCTTAAGAAGTAATTTGCATTGGAAAAATTTCTTAAGTAAAACAACACTAGCACTTATTAATGATTTGTATGTTTCAGCCTTAGAAAATTAATTTGGATGTACAGATCTCGGAAAATAAATAAAAAATATTTTAGCCCTAATTTGTCGATTTTTAATAATATGGAAGTGTAAGTGTGTGTATGGGATTTAAAATTGGTAAGATCTGATTACGGAAGTTGAAGTTAGGTTAGAAAATGTGGTTCTAAATTATGTTAGTTAAACTACATCGAAACTTAAATAAATTTAAATCAGAAAGTAAAAATAAGCCCCTAAATTAGCCAGAATATAAAACTTATATTTTCGTGGCCTTGAAATTAAATACCAAAATAGCAGGAAAATATAGGAGAAAATGATATATGAACATCCGAAAAGAAAACATGAAAATTAATGCATAATGTTCTAGCTACTTAGTGTAGTATCGGAATCGGTTAAATAAAATATGTACTTTGTATAAAGTCTTACCTTTTGAAAATATCTATATAACAGGGACTTTATTTCATCATGAGATAACTTGTCTAGCCGAGCCATGAGCATCTGCTCTCCCCTGCTCCTGGATTCTCTATTCTCTTGAGAGTCTGATAATGATGCAGATGGAGATTTACCACATATTAAATTATTTTTGTACTCTATTGCAGTGTCTATTGCTTCTATAGCCTCTTCACATTCAAGCAATTTACGTTCCTGAAACAAGTAATGTATTTGACAAAGTAAATCAATATATGCATATTAACCTTAATAAGCAACATTCTATACCTCTGAATCAGATAGAGATTTATATATTTTCCTTTTATGACCTAAACTACAGCGTTGTTCATGCAAACACTCCCTTGTTTTACGAAGGTTTTTAATTTCTTTTCTCAACATAAGCTCTTTCTCTTTAGACAATTCTAAATTTTCTAAATCATTTGTCTTTTCTTTTAATATGCTATCTAATTGAGAAATTCTATTTGTGAAATGTTTTAGTGAATTAACTTTTTTATCTTTTATGTCAACAGACGTTTCAGATAGTTCATCTAATTTCATTTTATCTTTAACTAGTTCTACATCTAAAGTATTTCTACGTTTCTCATCCTTTTTAATTTGTCTTTTAATTTGATCTATTTGTTTTTTGTATGTTTTGAGACTGGTTTCATGTTTTCTTATTTCTTTGATAGTTCCCTGCTCTATAAGACTAGAATCCTCACTATCTTCTAATTGTTTTTCATAACTGTCTATAACAGATTCACATTGTTGTAAGTGTTGCAACAATCTTAAATTATTTTTATCCACATTTAACTTCGCCTGTGTGATTGTAAAATCAGCTTTTGCTTTGTTGTATTGACTCTTATTAACTACTTTTTCTAAATATGATTTGTTTTGATTAGTAAGGTACATTGCTTTAGAAAGATCATCTATTAGCCGTTCTTTGGCTATACAAAGATTTATTAGCTCTTTTAGCTGTGTCTGACTGCTACTGATCTCTTTTGATAATTTTCTAGCTAACCCTTGTTTTTGACTATATTTTTCCTTAGTAATTTTATATTTCTTGTAAATTTCTTCAGTCTTTGGAGAGTCAATCATCTTGAGCAGTTCCCTTTCTATTAATTTTGGCTCAGGATCAAGATCTTTCTTATGAGATTCTATGAGTATTTTCTGCGATTCAGGTGATATAGCTTTTGCAGCTACTTTTCTCAACAACTCCAATTCAGCCCCTGATAGACTTTCTCCAGGTTGAATTGTTCTTCTACGGCCAGAATTTGACTGCGAAGTCAAAACAGGTAGTGATTGAGAACCACTTGTTTCAGAAATGGTTATATCATCAGAATCTATATGGTTTAAATATTCTTCACATCTTTCTGCAAATAGCTGATCATTCTTTTCTCTAAAGTATTCCATAAACTTATCTAACTTGTCCTGAAGTACTGTTTCAGAATGAGTGTCCTCTGAATCAGTTTCAACATCTGATTCACTAGGCTCACTGGGTTCTGTATCTTCTGCTATTCTCGGAAGCCCTTGTTTAACAACAGTGTCTTTGTTATCTATGCCTATGTCACTGTTCAAACATTCATCACATTCAGCCTTTAAGAATAACCATTCACTGACTTGGTTGATATCTGTCTCTGATAATGATTTAGATGCTAATATTTTGTTAAAAAGCCCTTCAGCATTAGAAACTAACTTAACCCACTGAGCAGTCGCAAATTGAAGATTAAAGTTATTGTCTGCTGATAGCATCATAGCCTTTTCAGGATATACTGGAGTATTATTATCAGCAAATAGGTTGACCGTAACAAAGTTTTTAATTCCCCTACAGCACAAACATAAATTCAATATTTTAAGTGTGTCTTGGTAATCTTCTGGTTCTGTACTGATGCACCCAATGACCCAAGTAAATGCCCTTCCACCGAATGAGTCTCTGAGCATAGCAGTAAGTAAGCACTGATCATAATTTATCTGTTTAGGAGGATTCCCTGCTAATAACTCTTTGATAATGTTCTCTACAGCAAAAAGTCCTGGTTCAGGGTATGCTGCCAAATCACAAAAGCTAGCTGTAGACATTCTGTGATTAAGGACCCCATTAGTACCAACCCACTTCTGCTCCATGCTTACTGTAAACACTGTGTGGTTATTCCCTTGACACTTTTGTCGCCAACCCAATTGCAGGTACTGAAAAGCCTCTTCAACATTGTAGCATCTTACTAAGCCTACTCCAAGCACATCAAAAATGTTATTATTAACAACTTGCATCCATGTAATGTGAATAATAAACTCTCTCTCGGGCAATTGATTCAGTCTATGAAATATTTCAGTTAGAAACCTAGGGATGATTCCTTGATCACATTCACTATGAATGCATTCAAAACCTAAAAAGAATTTTCATAAGTTTACATGGATACAATTTTTATTACAGATAACATTAAAATGATACAATATTGTTTCCCAACCTACGGATTGCTGCCCTTTAAGTGAATATTTCTGAATTTATCTAATAGCACTCTTCTTTACACTTTACTGCATACAAAGTCACATTTGACTTTACTTTGTAAATTGCTTTAAAAGTTGCAGTTTTAACAGAAACTCTATCTACAACTCACAGGTATATTTCAAATACAAAACATACCATTCTAAAAAAAACTTAATAACAACCTCTAAATAATTTTTTTGTAACATTTCTAAAATGCACAAAGATGAAATAAAGAATATCTTTTGGCTGCGATAGTTAGGTAATCACAGCGCCTTAAGGTCCATGGACCATGGTTATGACGTCTTTGGTCATTTGTTTATGACAAGTGGAACACTCTCACTGCAGACCATAGCCAAGGTTACAAAATAATAGTACTTTTCAGATATACCTCTATTTGAACACCAGGCCATGAAAAATGTTCGAAAGTCAACCCAAGATTTACAAGAAGCACTGTAGGTCATTGTAGCTACTTTTATATGTTGAGAGGTATTTGTAACACCAAACAGGTTGAGAAACAATAACTTAAGATTATGATACATTGGATATACCTGGCCCAAACAAAGTGTACGTTTTTCCAGTTTTAGGTTGCCCAAAAACTACCACAGACGTATCACATCCATCCAGAAAACAGTTGATTTGGGGTACCATAAATGAGTTAAATAGATGGACCTGTGTGCAGTCCAATGGTAAGGCTCTGTTAACATGAAAAGTTTGTCCACTTTCAGTGATCACAATTTGAGTGACAGGGTTACTAAATATGCACTGCGATGAATCTGCCAAACTTGGAGGTTTAAGCCTGACTGCTATTTGAACTGGAATATCCATTGTTGTTATTTATGTATCTTTCTATATGCAATTTATGCACTCAATACTTTATTCTCGTTATTTTTAAATTTAGTAGCTTAATTAATTAGCTACATTATTTGATAACTTATCATCTTTGTTGTTGCTACAGGCCTTTAGACTCCTGGGATCCATTTATTTCAATTAAGTATGTAAGTTGTAAATTGAATATAACACATTGTTACTTTCAATGTCTCAACAAGATTAAATGCAAGAAACTCAGTCTAAATTGAAAGTCCCTGCTGGTCAATCTGTAAAACAGAAAAAAAATTATAACATATTTTATTGAAAAAAAATTAACCATCTTTTTTTTCATATGGGAGTTATCTGCAAACAATTCCTAAAAAAAGCAAATGATCTTGGCCATTAAACAGTTAAAATGTTGATATAGGGTATGGTAGGAAAAGATTCTTTAAAAAACAAATATATTAGTAGAGGTTTATAATAAAAGATACATAAAGACATATAGGCACTATATGTATAATACACGTAGGCTTTGGTTCCATGATATATATCAGTCACATATATTGCAGGACCAAATAGATAGGGATAAATGGAAATATTTGGAGGAGGCCTATACCCAACAGGGGTCCTTTAAGTAACTTATTATAACCTTTATGAATTTGTCAATACTAACACAGCTAACACATAATCATAGATTATTTATACCTATATTTAAATATATTTATGTAATTATTTTATTTGTATTTGAATGTATGTATGTATGTAATTATATTGTTATTAAATTTTATACGTTATTAATTTGGTATTATGTAGATATAACTTTGTTGTATAAGCCCTTGCCACCTTTTTTTTTGTAAATTTATTCTTTCTCTGGGTTTGGGGGAAGAAATCTCTGGCAGAGATACATACACCCTTTGTACTATTTTTAATTTCTTGTAATGTGTTTTTTTTGTACAATAAAGGATTAAAATAAATAAATAAAACATAAATAATTGGTAAGTAGTTATATTTCTATGTAGCAACGCTAAAACACGGATGACCCTTTAGCCTGTGTTAAGTGTGAATTATACAAAATATTGCAAAGTTGTTGTGACAGAAAACTGCAAATATATTTCTTATACAAATTATTGTGTAGATTATGGGTATTTGAGTTCATTTATTTATTATATATATTTTTATCATTATTTAATCATTATGAAGCATTTACATGAGAAGCGTGTTGTTACTGAGTTCGAGGGGCCATTATTAACTGCAATCAACTTTCTCTGACTTTTCCTGGCTATTCAGACATTTTTTAAGTTTTTCATATACAAAAATAAAAAAGTACCTACACAGACAAATAAAATTTGAAAATTTTATATTTTTAGTAACAGATTTAATAATTCTTTTACTTCCTTTCTTAAGAACCCAGATTTAATTAAGTGAATGAATGTATGTCTTTAATATTCCTTACCATATTGGCCAGAATTTTCAATAGACTTATTTGCGGTAGGAAATTACATCACAGATCTTTAATGTTATGACATGCAATAAATCTGTGAAATTGCCAAGCCATACTTTTTAAACCAAGGTGTAGGGTTAGTTAAGTCAGGGCTTAGGGGCTTGGCTTTTCTAGGGATCTGATATCTTCTTTACAGCTAAAGCGTTATGAGCTTGAGTCTTGGCGACCAATTTTACATGAAATGTTTTTGGTGGTAGGTAATACTTACTATATTAAAGTTAACATTTTTGACAACAAGAGAAATACAATATTTTATATCATTTGTTCAATCATCAACAACTTAAAGTTGTATGATTTCATCACAATTTAGACCCGGCATGGTCAAAAATGAAACTACAGAGTCAGATTTACTGACAGGGTATGATGTCATGGCTAGTAAATTAAAGCAAACAGGTTGGACTATCAATAAACACAGGTAAAACAAAGCTGATTAGTAATTACATCAAAGTTTCTATTAAACCTAAAAATGTTACTGAATTGGAATATGTAGACGAGTATACATACCATGGCCAAATAATGTCTTCTACAGACCTAACAACAAAAGAAATAAATAACGGAATAAACATAGGATGTAAGAGATATTGGGCTCTAAAAGATGTCATGAAAGACCTGGATATATCAATGAAAGGAAAAAGAAAATATTTAATACATGTATTTTACCCAGTATGACCTATGGTTGTCAGACTTGGAGTTGCACAAACAAAAATATCAAAGAACTAGCAACCTGCCAACACAAAATGGAAAGAACAAAATTAGGTTAACAACAAAAAGAAAAATAACTATTGTTATAGATATAAAATACCGAATCAAACAACTAAAATGGAAATGGACTGGATACATAATAACAAGTAAGTCACAGAAATGGACCAAAGAAGTGACAGAATGGTACCCTAGATATAAAAAGAGAAATAAAGGTAGATGGGAAGATGATTTAAGAAGGTGGCAGGAGCAACTTAAATGAGGAATGCCAGCGATAGATCTTAGAAGAAAACAAAAACTTGGGGAGGCCAATGCTGGAAAGCAAGACCGGTAATAAAAGCATTAAAAAAACCGGTGTCTAATACAAAATTATGATATAATTTTACTTAACTTAACCCAAATGTAGCAAGAATAGTAGAGAAAAGCTGTTAGGTTGTAACAGTAGAGAACAGTAGAGAAAAGCTGTTAAGTTGTAAAGTGGGTGTCAAGCCTGGGGCAGCAGTGGTCAGAGAGTTCCAGTATCAAATCACCTCTGCATTAAGCTTGGAACTGTATGGTGCTTTTTTTATTTACGTAGCACTAAATAATTTTGATTGAAATTTGATTGACTTGTAGGGCAAGTTATTTTTTTCAACAATTTTTTACAAAACTTTTTGTTTCTACTAATTTAACATTAGTAAAAGTAAAAGAATGTACCTCATTCTCTGCACAATATCATTTTTAGTTTTAGCATAAAAATAATTTTAATGGATGAAGATGCATCCCCTTATATCCAAATGGAATGCAGAAATCTGCGGCCAAAATTATTTTTATGTATGAATTTTCTGGTTTTTTTTTTGTATGGAATTTTTGCAACATTTTGCTTAGTATGTACCAAACACACTTCTCTGTGGGCTGCCTTTGCTACGCTTGAGGAAAAAAAAATATAGCACTAGCACGGGGTCTTATCCCAAACAAAACAGAAATTATTTAAGTTCATATCAATAGATGGCGTTGTATGTATCGATTTGTTATTTAGGTTGTTATTTTATTGAAAAAGAAAAGTAACCGGCCCTTAAAAAATATTGTTTCAAAATTAAAATGTCACCTAAAATGAAGTAATGGGTGCCTTTATTAAATTTTCGAAATTTTACATAAATTGAATGAGGTTGTTGTACTTTAAGCAGCCATAAATTGAACTACGTACCGGTTTAGTTAATAATTTTTTACTTTATATTGATAGATGACACTGTTCGCATGTTCTGAGTTTGACAGCGACATACAACAGTGTCACTGAATAATATGAATACAAACCAAATTAAAAAAAAAAATTTGGTATCTACCCACCTATATCTAAGTAAGATATATTATAAAACAAACGCACGCAAGCGTGAACTTCGATCTCAGTACAATTTGTTTCTTTTAGTTTTATCCTGGGTCGAATACGTTTTTTTTTTATTTAATTTGCGATTTTCACATACCTACACTTAAAACTAATTAAACCCACCTTTTGGCCCCCTTATTTCGTATTTGAAGAAGCTTCCATCATTACATATTTTTAATCTTAAACCTCAATACCAAATTTCCTGTAAATTACCTGACGGAAACAAAGGAATTTGGTAGTAACTTTTAAACACCTTTGATCCCCCCTTAATCCATATGTTTTGTAAAAAAATATAACGAAAAAAATGTACTGCTCCTAACTGTAGTGTTTTAGCTTTCGATTATAATTTTATTATGTGCCTACCTACTTTTACATATTAATTATGTACCTACCTAGTAATTTTCTTAACTTGCATAGATATCTACATTAAGGATCCTTGCAGATTAGTTATAAAAAATACTGTAAAATAATAGGCAATATATATTTTCATGACATATCTTCTTTAACATTATTATATTAAATTTGAAAAACTAGTTGAAAAAATCTTATTTACTACTAACTACTAACATTACCTAGATAATATTTAATTGACTGAAATCTCAGAGCTTATTGTGGGGGGCAAATTTATGGAACTGAAACTCTCTTCTTAAGACCTTTTTTTCTAAATCTTGAGAGGTAAGATGTACTTCCATTTACATTTCCCAGAAAAAGGCAAGATCCGAGTACTCAAGACTTTTTCGCAATAAACTTCCTCGTCTTCCTACTTTATGATAAAAATATGTACGATCGTGTGTGATGTTTTGTCGTATAGTATGTAGCTAGGTATTAGACTGCCATCTATTGACTTCAAAGAACCAGTTACAAGTATAACAGTAAGTATTCAACAAGAAATGCTAGATGTCGTAAGCTAATATTTTGGACCCGCTGCTACTTACGACATCTAGCGGCTAAACAAAATAGCCCGAAAAATAGCCTGAGTTACGGCGGTCCCATTTCATTGTATGGGATGAGGCATCTGTACTAGTATAGTATTATATAATCTGTGGCACTAGTATTTCAGTAAAGACTTTTTTATTTTCGATAATTTTTTGTCAAAAACTATTCTTTTTTATTTTATTTGTGTAGAAGGGAGTGCTACTCTATAACTAACTATAACTTGGTGCAGAGAAGTGACTGTAGGATGCTTCTTTACTGATAAGCTATTACTTATGCAAAGCTTGCTCATACCAATAAGTCAATATGGTAAATATTAATCTCTCAACTTTAAACGGCGAATGATTAGGTGTAGAAAAGGGAGCGCTGGAAAGCAGTTTTTTCACGTTTACTGTAACCCACATATAACTACTCGACAGAGAGAAAATAGGAATAGGAAAAGTGAACACTTAAATAGTGAAACCAACAAATTTTAATCCATCTTTCTATCTGTGTGACACTGTAGATTTTCAAGATATTACTTACAAAGTAGCTTTCGCCAGTGTTTACTGTAGTTTTTTAAAGGGATTTTATTTTGTTTTCGTATGTTGTAAAATTCATGCTATGCTCAGCTAGCCTTTCAAGCGTTAGTAAACAAAACACTCAGTGCTAACTAAAGCATAAAACTAACAGCAATTTTACGGGAGATAATAATCACAAATTATAACGTTTATGTGAATATCTCCAATCTCCACCCTAAGCACAGACTTTCAGGCACAGATTTACATATAAGTTCTTACGAAGTATGTAGTATATATTCTCTTTGATATTAGTTGCAAGCTTTCATCATAATACTATATAATTTGTGGCTTTCATATTGTAGTTTTTGGCACAGACTATATATATCACACACAGATAATAAATAGTATGTCCAGGGGCGCGTTCGTTTTGGAATGAAAAGTTCCTACGTTTGATACTTTTCACACTTTTGATAACGCCAGTTATGCCACCGACACGACACGAAAAGCTTATATATGAATGTCACTGGAGAGCGCATGAATATTTTTTGAGGCTCAATTTTTCGAACTTGAAATAACTTTGAGTGTTTTGGGTATCCATGAGAAATTACGATAGAGATACTTTTTTCACGTTTTTTTAGATCTTTAGTAGGTACATAGTTTTTATATATTTTTAAGGTTCTGTTATTTCTGTATTATAAATAATTATAAACAAATTTAAACTTATACATATAATTTAAAAGTTCGCGCCAAAACTGATAACGTTATAATGATCTTTATGGTAGTGTTGTGAAAATAACTCGTGAGTATACGAATTACCAGTAAAAATATTAGATTAAATAATCTGACCGTAACTAGAAGCTTTTATATTGAGAGAGCATTTCTTCACTTCATTTCTTTCTTCGTGGCTGGACCAAGTGGAGAGGGGCGCAAGCGGGAACGAAGCAACTCTACTAGTAGCACTAGTAGCTCTTCAAATTCATCGTCTTCATCGGACAGCAAGAAAAGGCAGCGTCGGCGCAAACATAAAACCAGTAAGCGTGTCAAGCGCTTTGATGCCAGGATAGAAAAGCTGGTAAAAGAAGTAAGTGAGCTTAGACAATTCTTTAACTTAAACAATTATCCATGTGATGACAGTGTGTCAATTTATCCAGATAACGATGAATTATTTCAAGAATTTGACCCTGATCATGAAAGTCATGAAAATCCCTTCACATTCGAAATAGAAACGAAATTAAAGAAACTATCTATTCCTAAAACTCCAGATAACTATTTAAAATGTTGTTGGATGTTCAGCGCTTAGGCAGCACATCTTGGTCTGACGTAGGATACGCTGACACCCAAAAATTATATAATTATAACCCAGGCTTTGCAGACCTGGAAACAAACCATGAGGTAAAAATGTATGATACATTGCGTCACCTCACGTACGCTGAGAAATCATATGCTGCTATACCATACTGTATATTAAAACAAAAAATTTCACTGCAAGAAGGCATTCGCAACCTTCTCTCTTGGGCAAAGAGTACAGATGTTAATGCCGAAAATCTTGGTAATAAGGTAGATAAGCTAATTTTAAGAGGGGATTTATTTAAAATTTCATCTGATCTTTTGCAAATGATTTGTGGACATAGAGCTGAAAGTATCGAAATGCGCCGCGAAATAATTACAAGTCAAGTTCGTGATCCCTTGGTCAAGGCGTCAATTAATAAAATCCCACCTTCAACCACGCACATTTTTGATTCCAATCTTTTAACATCAGCATTGGAAAAGGCAGGCGGAGTTCGCAAAGCTTTTTGGCCCTTGAAAATTAAAGGACCGCAATCACAACCACAAATCAGCCAAAACAATTACCACCCCTCGCGGGAGCAAGGTGCACCAAAACTGACAGTTCCATCGGGTGGAACCCAATACCAGGCAGGCAGCACGCCTCACATGCTTGTATGAATCTACCCTCGCGGGGTGAATATTATTTTCAAAACTACCCTCCCCAAGGCCAACCCTCAAACACTAATTTCAACCTCTGTAATAATAGAGGCTCGTTTCACAACAGAAGCTCGCGGCAGGATCGTGGAAGTTACAGAGGACGAGGAAATGCTCGAAGAGCTTCCAGAGGCGGCTATAGTTCAAATAAAAAACAATGACTCGAGACTTTTTCGAGCAGGTCAGTTAGCACATTACTACCTAGAATGGAAAATGATGGGAGCACCAGAGGTAATTTTAAGGTTAATTCAAGGGTAAAGCGTACCATTTTTTCAAAAACCCCCTCTTGCTTATCCCAACGTAATCAGAAGCCTATATAAAACTCCTATTTCAAAGGAAATGACTACAATTATACAACAATTGAAATCCCAAGGTATTTCAAAAGTAGCAAAACGCACTCGGAGCTTTATTTCCCCTATGTTTCTGGTGCCCAAGCCCAACGGCACAGCTCGCCCTATATTCAACCTCAAGGCGCTGAACGAATATGTGCTGACCAAACCATTTCATTTAATAAACATGCACAAAATACCAGATTTTTTTCAACCACAGGACTGGATGTGCAAAATCGATTTATCCCAAGCATATTTTCATCTGAAAGTAGTGAAGTCCCAAAGACGCTTTCTGCGACTTATTTGCAAGCAAGAATTACTAGAGATGACATGTCGATGTTCGGTCTGAGCACAGCTCCAAAAACCTTTTCAATTCTTACGAATTGGGTAGCTCAAATATTGCGAGAACAGTGGCACATAAGAATCGTGGTGTACTTAGACGATTACTTACTGGTACATCAAGACAAATGCGTGCTTCTCAATCATGTCCAAATAACTTTACAGACATTGCAGAGGTTAGGGTGGCAAATAAATTTCGAAAAATCTATTTTATATCCCCAAAAAAGCATAGTTTACTTATGGATAATGTGGAAACCCTGGGTCAATTTGAAAACCCTGCCGAAAGAAAAGACCGAAATCATAGTAGAAAAAGTAAATCTGGTACTCGGCGAAGGCAGAGCGATAATAAAAAAGGTTGCAAAGAATAGTAGGACTTCTCAATTTTGCCAGTTTTGTTATCCCACGAGGTCGACTGCATCATCGACAAACGTTAATGTTCCTGAACTCACTGAAGAAACAGTCGTTAAAAACATACCCTCTATCACAAATTGTATGCAACGAACTGAGTTGGTGGACCCAGAACTGCCAGCTACCAACAACCTCACATTACCCTCCCCCAGTGCACTTCCTGGTTACCGATGCATCGGACCTACTGGGGAGCACAGTTGAACGATCAGGCTCTATGGGGCAACTGGTCCCCAGAAGAACAGCACCTACATTGCAATCAGAAGAGATGTTTGAAAATTTAAATCCTATTTTTTGCATAGACAAAACTATAACATTGTTAAAGGAAAGACGTAATACTGCAAAATCATTTAATCTCTTTATTACAATCAGAGGAGTTGCTAAACCCGCTTCACGTACTGTGATAGCAAGCTAGATAAGAACATTTTTTAAAGAAGCTGGTATAACAGCTTCTCCGGGAAGTGTCCGCTCAGCGGTCGCCTCAAAGAGCTGGTTAGAAAATGCTTCAATCGACGACATCCTAGCTCGAGGAAATTGGCGATCAGCAAATACTTTTAAAAAATTTTATAGACGTGAAGTATTAAGAACTGATAATTCAAAAAGCGTCACAAAAATTTTTACTCCAATAGATTAAAGAAAACAATAACCTTGTTTCCATTCTATATTTCATAAAAGAAGGTTGTAAACTATTGATTGAGAAAAACCTTAAAACGAATTACGTATTACTAAATAATTTATTTAATACTGTTGATTTTATTTATTACCTTTGAGATGAGTTACGTATTACAAAATAATTTATTTAAATCTGTTGATTTTATTTATAATTTTGAGATAAATTATGTGTTACTAAATAATTTATCTAATGCTGTTGATTTTATTTATCACTTTTTAATTAGTTAGTTCATTTGTTTTTGAGTTCAAAGGAAAATCTCACATTGGCGTTGGGTTACCAAAAATTTAAAGCCCTACTCTAAACTGGGGCGCCACCAGGCGAAAACAAACAGGCTCTCAATATAAAAGCTTCCAGTTACAGTCAGGTTATTTAATAGCAGCGTTTTACCTGAAATAAAACGCATATTAAAGTACTTTCCTAACTGGAAGCTTTCACTTTAATTTCTGCCTGGTGAATATATTTAGCCAATGATTTTAAAATGGCGCTCGATGTAACACGAAACTAACATAGCGAGCAGCCGCCAGGTGGCGCCGATTCCAAATACGGACTCAAGGTGGGGGTACGACAGCCGGCACTTGCGACGGAAATGGAAATGCTCTCTAAATATTAAAGCTTCCAGTTAGGTAAGTACTTTAATATGCGTTTTATTTCAGGTAAAACGCTGCTAATAATGTAATTAATCGAATCGACTTCACTACGGGAATAATAATCCAAACCCTTTAAAAAACGCAAGGTAATTATGAAGAGACACGACATTATTTTACAAAGGATTTCATTAAAAAAAATTAAGCATATAACCAACTGGGACAGCGTCATATTTATTGATAAAATATGGCTCAATGCAAACCACACTATAACGCAGACGTGAACAGATAATACCGAAAGCTCTTGCTCCAAGGTGGCCAAGGGCAAAGGTGGATGACTTAGGTGTAATTTACCACACCAGATCAACTGGGGAAGGTTTTGTAGAAAATCGTTTACTGCCCATTCATTCAAAAAGCACAAAGAAATACTACGAGAATATGGACGCAGAAAAATTTTAAGAGTGATTTTTGAACCTAAATAATGTCCATAAATAATTAGATTACCACTTTATCAACGCCAGTATAACTTAATTGAATTACTATGGACACAAATCAAAAGTAATATTGTAATATATAATAAATCTTGAATTAAATATCTTCAATGTAAGTAGATTTTTTTTGGAATAGGTGTCATATTTTTTTATTTATTGTTTGTTGTATTATACCAATGTCTAAAGCGTATAGTGCTTTTACAAGCTACGCTGATGATTTTTTTCTGAAGGTGCTGCCACGTTATTTGACTGGTCCAAAGTGGAGGAGAAAAAAATTAAGAAGCGATTATAACAGATATGTACACTCACGTGAAATCATATTTAGGTAATTATGATCCACACTTACACATTTACATTATCACAAACTGTCAATATCAACATTATAATAAGATGAATTAGGCAAAGATATTTTTTTTTATTCACCGCAACATATATTAGAACGAGTTTATTAAAAATGTTCTTGTAGGGGCGTGTAAATAGCTCCTAAAAGGTGGGAAACTTCACCGTTTAGCTGATTCAATGTTCAATGTAAAAATAATATAATTAACTGTCTAGTACCTACTGATTCCCAAAGAAAACAGAAGTGCCCAAGTATTCAACCTACACCACTAACCCACAGTCAGTCCTAGATCCTCTTCCACAATCAGATACAGGATTTTGGCAGCTCCTTGGGTGTGGCTCGATTATTCTGCTGGTGCACTAGTCTTGTCCCGTAGATTGCACACAAAACTATGAGAGCACTCTAGCACTCATCCACAGTAATTTTTTCATTATAATAAAGTATATTAATGCACAAGAGCTCGATTAGTATCCGAACAGTACAAAAAAATCTGACGATCGATCTGAATGTCGGTGCATTCCAATCAGGATGCAGATTTGGTAGTCAAAAACTGCATATCTTCTGATGCTTTTAAGGAAACTCAAACCAACACAGTTCCGCGGTATCAATATGAATACCAGGGCGTGAGCTCATTTTGAGAAACATTAATTTTATCAATAATAGTATTGATATTATGTAGGTACACATATATACGCTTAAAGGTTCCAAATCTAGTTTTCGCCATAGCCACACGAATAACATTATCCGAGCCAGGAAACACACGAGTGATTATTCCTAACGGCCAATTTAATGGAGGACAGTTGTCCAGTTCCACAAGAGCAAAAGTACCGATTTTGACAGGATTATCTGATTTTGTCCACTTTTGCCTGACCTGCAGAGTATGCAGATATTCTAACCTCCATTTACTCCAATAGAGAGTTCATTATCCTCTCTATTTGTACAAGCACAGTTTGCAGTTCTTCATAAGTAAGCAACTAACTCCCTATAACCCGATACAAATGAGTTTTCACACTTTAATATTAGACTCCCATATGGCTCCGAAATGTGGAGATCGCGGAGGAATCATTTTTCATTCTATTTGACGCTTAGAAAGCTCATTGACTAAAAGAGCGTTAAATTATAACTGTATCTTTGCACCTACAAAATTCGTACCATTGTCAGAGTACAAACATGACACAGGACCACGTCGAGCTATGACTCGCTTGAACGCAGCTAAAAAAGATTCAGACGTAAGATCCGAGACCAATTCAATATGAATGGCTTTAGTCACAAGGCATATAAATAGACAAACATAAGCCTTCTGCGAGTGTTGTCCTCTACGACGAGTTAGAGTAATACGAATTGGCCCTGCGTAATTAACTCCAGTGTGAACGAATGCTTTTGCTTCTTGTACTCGAAATGGGAGAAGGTCTGCCATCTTTGGCGTCGAATGAGTAGGTGTGAAGACTGTACGAAAACTTTAAAGTAGGGTTTACACAAAAGCAATGCTTGCATTTTCGCACTTTCGCTCTTATCACCGTTCTGGCATCTAATATACAATAACGTTGGCGCAAGATGGACATTGAGAGACTTGGACCAGCATGGCAATTCGCCTCATGATAATGTTGAATGATTAGACCTATAACAGGGTTATGTTTTGGGAGAACAGCAGGATGTTTGGCCTCGAATGGTAACTCTGAATTTGTTAGACGCCCACCGATTCCCAAAATGCCTTCTTCATCAATAAATACGGATAATTTGCTTGCTAAATTATTTTTTACCAGGGCAATATCTTCATCAAAAAATAAGTTTTGTAAAGTGCGTATAAGAACGTTTTCGGCAATAATCAAGTTATGAAAACGAGAGGTAGAAAGTAATTTCTTCATAAATCGTAGGACATACACGACACACGTCGGATAAGTCAAATAATTCATATAGTACGGGATTCTCGTATTGGACGGTGGCTGCAGTAAAGACGCTACCTTTATGTTCTGGCAGCTCTTTGCATTCCGTGGGTACAAAAGTTTGGATAAGCCATTCTGACGGTGGACACTGAATCCAGGCCGGGCCGTTCCATTACAGCTCCTGTGAAACAATATGAGATGGTAGGATTCCGCGTAAAAGGCAGTCACTTGGATTTTCTGCTTCAGCTACGTAGTATAAATGATGCGGAGCCAAATTTTCTTGACATTGAGCTGTTCTGTTACTAACAAACACCAATCATCTATGAGGTGAAGAATGAATCCACGAGAGTGCAATGGTAGAGTCCGAGAAAGCGTAAATATCTGTCATGGAGATGCGATCACGGTAACTTGCACACGTTTTACCAATTTGGACATTAAAAGCGCGGCGCATAACTCGAGTCGTGCAAGTGTCGTGATTTTAGCAGGTAGGTGAAACCTTTGATTTAGCACAGAGAAGTCACACCGGTAGTGTGCAAATATATAACACAACCGTCAGTGGCTGATTCTAATTTGAAATACAAAATAAAAAAAATTATAGTATAAGAGCTCTGCCTCACCGAGATGCTATGGCGACGTCGCCAGCTACGTATCCAAATAATTCATATAGAAATGTATTGGCTCTCACTCACTTGGCGACGCTTTGGCAACGATTTACCCTACGTGGCGACTGGATGCTCTGGCAACCTGGCTACGTCGCCACTAAAATGTATGCGCATAAGCTGCACCTCACTCACTCAGTCGCCAACCGAACGCCATTTTGGACGCTCGCCTATATTATAGTACATTTGTGTAACTTAAAAGAAATGAGTTTCGATACCGAAAGGTGTATCGTGGAAATTCAAAACCGTCCGTGCTCATGGGATAGTGCATCGAATGTTTTTTCTGACATTATCAGGATATTTCTTAAATCTCTATATAGGTAGTTTTAAAAAAACACCAATTCGGCTGCGATCCGATATAAAAGGATGAACCCATAGTTTCCTTTTTTTCTTCTATTCTCTTTGTATTTTTCTTCGACGAACATAATAAATAAGTGCGTCCATTCCTACGACGTCGTCAAACTGACGTAGTATTATATTCTCTTTGGTCAAACTTCTAGTATTATATTCTCTTTGGTTTGACCTGACTGAGGGCGCGTTCGTTCTGGGATTAAGATTTCCCACGAATGATACTTTTCACACTTTTGATAACGCCAGTTTTGCCACCGACACCTACCGTTCGTTTAGCTTTGAAACGTTACTAACAAAATTTTTGGTTACAAAACTTGCAAAACGAACGCTTGACGTACACACACTATGATAAAACACACACACACTACCATAAACAATGAATATGTATAGGAAGTTTGACAGATTACCACAAAAACCCCACCTACAGACATGGGTCTAAAGTTTCATTTTTCGGTGGCAAAAGTGACAAAAGTAACAAAAATATCGTACACGAACGCATGACAGTTTGTCACAGATGATACTAAAATTTTGATATTTTTGATACCAATGCTAAACGAACGGATGACAGGTGGCAAAAGTAATGAAAATAATGATTCTGCATCCCAGAACGAACGTGCCCTGAAGGCTGAAGCCATGGCTACTCTGTTTGGCGACCTTTGGATGCCAGAGGTAGCCAGTATTTGTTTCCTCTATGGAGCTAGCCTATGTTATTGTTTTGACAGTTAATTTTGTTGTTTAGTAAGTGTGTAAATCAACTGCGATCGGCATGCTATTTTGAATTCTATATGGACTTTAGCCGTTGAACTTTCATTTCGACAATTTTATTGACGATACGATGGTGATGATAGTTCAAGTAATATAGTCGTGAGTCTGAATAAACTATTCTCGAATCATGTTTAGGTCGTTACTTAATTTATCTATTGCATATCCCTGCCGAATATGATAAAATAATAATTTATTTTGTATTGATATTGCACTAAATTTATATCCCCTTTCTGATTTTATAGTTTTATACTAAAGAACTAATCGAAAATTAATTATAAAGAATCGATATCGATTGCTCATTAAAATAGGATATTTTCAATGGCGATTATTCTATTCATATGCCTAGACAAGTTGCGGTGATAGATTATAACGGAACGACCGTTTCCGGTGGTCCGTCTCCGGTAAAGGACCGGATGATGTAGGAAAGGATTGAAATTTCTGGCCATTCGTGCAGTAGGGGTGCTATCTTGAACAGCGCTACACACGAAGGTTACGGGGCGACCTGCTCTACGCCGAAGCTACTGGCGAGCTACGTTCACGTGCGGTCTTGCACTGTGCTAGCCACGTGCGGCCTTACCTTGTGCCTGCCACGGGCGGCATATTCACTACTCACCTCCGCGTCTTCTTTCTACGGCGGTGCTGACCTGAGGGGTGCCTACAGCGAGCAAGACATCGAATCGGGCTCTAGGCCGAAGAGACCTGAGTGTACTAGTTCCCTAATAAAAGCTTTAAAAACTACTCTTAAAATCTGTGTAGGCAGGTTTGCGTCTTTTCTATTTATTTATGTAGTCCTATCTGATTGTGAATCAGGTAGCTGTGATCTAGATATTTAAGTGTTAAGAATCACCCTATGTGATTAGGATATTGTGCATTAAAAGCTGTTACTATATAATGAAAGAGTATACTAATATAACCTGCCTTACCCTTGAAAAGTGTTTCTTTACTCGCCTTTGAACTCCCTCTATCTTTTCTCCTCCTTCTGAGCACCTAGGTGCATTCGGTAACAGGGCACTGTTATGTTATAAGATGTCAAAGTGTGTTACTTAGATTTGATGGACAGTAATAAAATTTAGGTACAGATTGAAAGCGCTAGTTGTATACTGTACTTTTGGTTAGTAAAATGCTTGTTCATAAATAAATTCACCCAGCTACTCAACAACAATAAATAGAACAAGCAGTTACAAATATTCAAATAAATACATGATAGCTAGAAAAATCAATTGAGCAGTAAAGAATGGGCAGTCACATGTGGTCAGTTGTAAAATCGGCGATGAGCTCACCTCTGGTCATGCTACTAAAGTGGCTGGTGAAACGAGACTGTCCTCACACATCCACATCAAAATGTGGGTGTGTGTCTAGCCGCTGGTTACCCTTCAGGGGATTATTGCCGTGACGATCGTTGTAACCAGTTTCAATTGATTCAAAAATGTGTATGTGTATGCATGTATGTTAGTGTATTTGATACTACTTAATTTCGTAACACTTGAAATGAAGTTGAATTATTTCGCATAGGCACATGTCTTTTCTTTCTGTTTATCAGTGTAAAAATGAACTGTCACAATGTTCCATAACCATCGAAACGTTTTTTAGATCCGCGAGTGCGTAACTTGACACAAAGTAAGATTATTGTAATCGAAATACGATACCCAAGTTTCGGCACATCACTAATTTAAGTTTTTCTTTTCGGCTCTCTGTGTCATAGAAGTAAGGGGAATTAAATTTTCTTGAATTTAATCTACAAATATCTAATCAATTTAAAAGCATTACATTTCAAAAATGATTCGTTTTGACCAGCTGCATTATACTGTTTTAATTTTTACTGATATTTCATTTAGTTCACGCATTATAATTTTGTTTTCAATAGGTTAGGTTTATTTACTTTGATTTTTGTTTGAAGGCCTAACCATGAAGCAAATCGTGGCGAACCAAAAGGTTAAGATACCTGATGGGCTTACAGTTACTGTGAAGTCTAGGTTGGTGACTGTAAAGGGCCCGCGAGGAACTTTGAAAAGAAATTTCAAACATCTAGCAGTTGATATTCGTATGGTGAATCCTCGAGTACTAAAGGTTGAAAAGTGGTTTGGTTCTAAAAAGGAACTTGCTGCTGTACGGACAGTCTGCTCTCATGTTGAAAATATGATCAAAGGTAAGTAAAATGGACTGTGGTTTTGTGGAATACTACGTTAACTCTCAGAGTATTACAAGTCAAATGCTTAAAAGTGAAACTAATCGCCAAAACCTGTGCTGCCCGGGCAAATTAAAAATAATAAAAATTGAAAATGGGGTTCTTTTTCCCTTGCACCTGCTTTCAGTTACTCTGACCCGAAACTGAATTAGAATATGTCAGGCATACAAGGTATTGTAAATATTTATTATTGACATATGCATTATACTTTATATGCAGTGAAAAAATTGTTCCTTCTGAGTAGCATGGCAACAATAGCAAATCCTCATTTTCTGTGTAACCGTAGCTGATTATTTTGAGCTATTATTGTTTAAGGGTGCGTTCCAAATCACAAAGAGGAAGTTAAAAAAGTGGTTTTCGGATGCCTGGAGTAGAGTAATTTTCCAAATGTCAAGTTGAATTCTTTACACTGGCATAGAATAGTTGAAGTTCACTTCTGTCAGTTTAAAAATTAACTGTCCAACCCCATTCCAAAATGGATTGATTTTTCAACTTTACTGGGTAATAATCACTTAAAGAACAGTAGCAAAAAGTAGCACAGTAAAATTAATAACTGGCACAATTGCAAAAAAAAATTTTTTTTTAAACCACAAAATTGGGAAACAATTCTCAAGTTAATGGAGTAGTCAAAAATTTTGACATGGTCAGGATTCAAGTCAAAAGATAATGGAAATAAATAACTTTAGAAGCTTTATCTCAAATTACTATTTAAATTATAAAAAGTAATTATAAAAAATTGCCTATGCTCATGTAACGTTAAACATCAATCAGAATACATAATGTCACTCCTGTCCTGCCCTTTAATCATGGCACTTGCTAATTATCTGTTACCAATGAATAGTTAAGAATTTGTTGTCTCTTCACTACAGAAAAATGTATTTGCTGCTCTGCTGTAAGTTCTAAACAATAACTGCTAATTCAGTCCCATAATTAAAATTTCTATTGGTGCATGAATCTTGTTAGGACATGGTAAAAAACAGAGAATTCAGAATTTAATAAAATGCCATTACCATAAATTGTAATGCAGTAAAACACTTTTGGTCTTATTTATGAACAAATTTTACAGTAGATTTAAAAAATTCAATAGTTAAAATGCTAGTCAAATGTCAAAAGTCTAATTAACCTTTCGTAAAATATGAGTCAATCAATCTATCTATCAATCAATTTAATCTAAACCACTGCTAGGGGAGAGATGTACACACTGAATAATGGAATACTGGTAACCCAACCAAGTAAATACTGTATTCATTTGTATAACTGTATGGACGCAACCTATGTTAAAATATTTAGATAGATTATAGAATTGTGTGTACACGGAAAAAAAAAGAATAGACTCGTCTTGTTTATTTAACTAAAAAAAATCTTGTCTTATATCTGTCTACAACCCAGGCAGGATCTGTCTATTGTTAAATCCATTGACCACAGTTTTTTTGTTAGGGTTCCATACCCAAAGGGTGCTATTACTAAGCCTACTCTGTCTGTGCTGGCTCTATCTTTAAGACCAAAGTAGGTAAAAGCCTGAAATTTTCACAGAATAAATGTTATAATAGCAGATTACTTATTAAATAATAAAAAGTGCAATGGAAAAGTCAAAATTTAAGGTAGCATTACAACAAATAATAAAAACAGGCCAAGTATGAGACAGGCTCCAGCCAGTTACATATTTGTTTATTGAAAGCAATATTTAGAGTTAAGCAACGTCGAGCCTCATCTGTTATTGAATGGGTGACTGCTTAGCAGCACACTTTTTATTTTTTTGGTAATTTATGTAAATGGTGCTATAGAACCCACAGTGCGCAAGTCCAACTCGCACTTAACTGATATTTGTTGTTTGTTTGGTATTGCTGTCTTTGTACTGTTAGGATGTCATGTTTTAGTCAAATATTTTGCTGAAAGAAATGCTTATGTGTATTCAAATTTCTAACATTTTATGAGACCGCTATTATTGGATTTTAACACTAAAATGCATTTATGAATAACAATTTTAGGCAATTGTTCTTTCAGGCTTTTATAAAACAGAATCTCTTTTTTTTAATAACACCATTTGTATAAGTGAAACTGCCTTGTTGAATGTTAAAAATGATAAAAAATTATAATGTAGTTTTTATGTGATTACTTTCCAATAGACAAATAAAACTGCTCTATCAGTAGGGCCATTTTAAAACTACAAATCCTTTTCAAGTTCATATCCTGGGGACCGACTCCCGACAACAATCCCAATTTCAATCATAATGCAATCTTAAATTATTTAGTGTAAAAGCCAATCATTTTCAATACTTTGATTGCAATTACATTTAGAAGTGTTTTATCTTAATAATATTATTTGAATTTGTGGAATAGAACGATTTTATAAGTGATTTATTTGATGCCAAAATTCCAGTAAAATTAAAATCGAGTATTTAGAGTTACACCAGTGCCATTGCCACACACAGTTGTATTGAATGGTGCACAACTCACACAACAGCAATGTAAATCATAATGAACTTCAATACTATTACCATTGGTGTTACAAAATCACCCGGCTGCTAAGACAAGTCTAAATGGCCTAGCAAATATTTCAGTATATAAAAGTAGGCACCAATATTGCACCATTCCATTTACAAACAGGTTATCACCTGTTATATATTTATTTAATTTCCAGGAGTGACTAAAGGATTCCAATACAAAATGCGTGCAGTATATGCTCACTTCCCCATTAACTGTGTCACCACTGAAGCCAACTCTATCATTGAAATCCGTAACTTCCTTGGAGAGAAATTCATCAGGAGAGTAAAGATGGCACCTGGAGTAACAGTTATAAACTCACCCAAACAAAAGGATGAGCTAATCATTGAAGGAAACTCCCTGGAGGATGTGTCAAGTTCTGCTGCCCTTATCCAACAATCCACAACTGTTAAAAATAAGGACATCAGAAAATTTTTAGATGGTCTTTATGTTTCTGAGAAGACTACTGTTGTACTGGACGAGAATTAAATAATAAAATTTATATCAGTAACTGTTTTAATTTTTCTTTGGCCTTAACAACTAATCAAATATAGTGACTTCATGATGTGAATGGATTGTTTAAATACTTTTGGGTTACACATGGGCACTCACTAGATAGTAAGGATCACAGAAATCTGTTAGGACCATAGGGTTAATCAAATCATGGTTTACATGAGCTGTTTTTGAGAATATTGACAATCTAATTTTTAATTTTGTGCCAATAAAATGAATAATTAAAAAAAATTAAACTGACTTCAAAATTGTAATTAATTAATCCTCTAGTGTTTACACAAGCAACAAGCCTTATTATTCGTACTCTTAGACCTTCTGCCTCAGCCTCTGTATGCCACACTGCAGGTCCACAAGCCTTGGAACAGGAGACTTAGGCTATACTGGCCTAATGCGAATTGGCAAACATTTGTCGAGGTAGCGGCTATTAATGCTAGAGTGTTCAAGCCACCAATAAGGCTGCAGACTTGGCTTAACGACTGTTAGCAAATAACTCACAAGCTTTTAATAATAAATTAAGGGCCATATAGCAGCTAACTAGCGCTGCCATTAGATATCCTCAATTTTCATAGAAAACTTAATTTCTAAAATCAAAATATAAAACTAGTCGTAAGCTAATTTTAGAAGGTTTAGATAGTTTCTAATATCTATGAGTTGTAGTTGGCATTTCTGCTAAAAACGGCCACTTTTAGCACAAATGCAAGTACAACTCATGGCGGCGCTAGTGGGCTAAGAGGGCCCTTTAGGTATTAATGTTCCTGGACATACACACTGCGCCATCTCGTCCTTAACTTAGCAAAGCTTGTAATATCAATACCAAGGAAAAATGCAATAACAATACATGTACCCTTTATTTATGTTAAACGAGTGTCCATAGGCCACGGTGACCGCTTACCATCAGGCGGACCGTGTGTTTGTTTGCCACCTGAGTGGTATTAAAAAAAAAATGTAAAATCAAATGTTTCTTCTGTGCGGGAATCAATATAGTCCAGGAGGAATCGGCGCATGAGTACCGAAAACTATTCGACCTCAATTTTTTTATGCGATCCTCTTCAAATTGCCCTTCTAATGATATAAATGCATGTTGCCATGGCGCAACCCGGTGCCATATTGTTTAAACAATTGCAAAGAATTGTTATTTTTCAACCGGACAAATTTTTTTCATATTTATTGAAATACCAATAAAAAAGGTCCTATGACTTTTAACGATAAAGTTAATATTTTTAAAGATATGAATTTTTAAAAGTTCGAAAAATCTCAAATTTGGGTACTTTCGACCCATGAAAAATATATTAAAATAAACATAATGTCTAAGTAATATTTTTTTTTTAATTCTTTATACAATTGTTAATAATATTGTTAAAAGAGATTTAAAAAAATTTCTTTGTTTATATCTTTTTTTTAATTGTTAATTCCACGCGCTTGCAAGTATGCGTCGCTTACCTCTAAGTATCGCTTAACGATTAACGATCTTAAATCTTGAACGAAATAAAAAAGACTGAATAACTATGAGTAAAAAACAAAGGATGATCAATTCAATTCAATATAATTTTATTCAGATTAGGCTACAATAATTGAGCACTTATGAATGTCACTACGCCATCGGTTCGTAAGTCTACAGGGCGGGAGACCTTGTACTGAGAAGAACCGGCAAGAAACTCAGCAAAGGCATTTCTTTTCTCCCTTTCTTTTACAGCGTCCAATTAAAATATTGGAAAATGCCCTCCCTATCATAAAAGGACACTTTCCATTACAAACATTAAAACACATGAAATATAAAGCACAAGCAAAACATAAAAAGTATCTAATACAAACAAGACAGTTTATGTATTCATCACTAAGAAATAATCAATGTCTTACAGCATTAATAAACAAAACAAAAAAGTAAGACTAAATACTAAGAATACAAAGAAGTTTGCAAGAGCAGACCTGCCTCCACAGGCGGCACCCGTTCACGAGTATGACACATGAATCAGCCATCGCTTCGCTCAACCATGTTTTAGGGAACGTAACGACCCGACACACACGCCACCACCGCAGAGACACTTTGAGAGAGCATGACACACTCAAGCAACTCCAATAAAACTTCGATTGTACTAGTTACAATGTGTGTAGTAAAGTAACAAAATATAAGAGGAGAAGATTGGAAGGTTCGCAATGCTTTACTACCGAGCAGCAACGGCAATAAACTCACTAGTTAATCTTTTATTCATCATATAAAAATACAATATAGCCTTATTTTACTAGGTAATAACATAATATACAATGTTTTAAATTTAAAAAAATAATATTTCAAATGCCCCAATACAAATCAATTAAGTTCTATTTTTTCCAAGCATTTTTATCATTTATGTATTCATCAACTTTGTAATAGCTTTTTTTCATTAAAATATCTTTGACATATATTTTAAATTTATTTGAGGGTAAATTAACCACATGTTCTGGAATTTTATTGTAGAAAAATATACTTTGTATTGCGAAAGAGCTATGTGCCTTCTGAAGACGACATTTTGGAACTACCAATTTATCCTTATTCCTTGTATTAACACTGTGGAGGTCACTATTTTTTGCAAATAAGTGACAATTTTGGCGTACATACATTATACAAGCAAAGATATATTGGCAAGGAACAGTTAAAATATCATTTTCCCTAAATAGTTCCCTAAGAGAAATTCGAGGTCCTAATTTATAAATTGACCGTACTGCTCTCTTTTGCAAAATAAAGACTGTATCAATATCAGCTGCCTTACCCCAAAGCAAAATGCCATAAGACATGACGGAATGGAAATAGCTAAAGTAGACCAAGCGAGCAGTGTCAACATCTGTAAGCTGCCTAACTTTCCTAACTGCATAGGCAGCTGAACTGAGTTTTCCGGCAAGAACTGAAATATGAGGGTTCCACTGCAGCCTATTGTCTAATGTAATACCTAGAAACACTGTTGAGTCTAATAGTTCTATTTCTTCTCCGTTTAGGGATAATTTTGTACTTATGTTTCTGACATTTGGCATCATAAATTTTAAACACTTAGTCTTTTTCGCATTAAGAAGTAAATTATGTGCCGTAAACCACTGAAGAACCTGAGAAAGCGCACTACTTACGTCGTCAAAATTAGTTTTATTTCTGTCAACTTTAAATAAAAGAGATGTGTCATCAGCAAATAGTACAATCTTGCACAGCTTCTCCACAAAGAAAGGCAAGTCATTTATGTAAATTAAAAATAGAAAAGGACCTAAAATAGAACCTTGAGGAACTCCTAATTTTACTTCAGAGCCATTGGATTTTACTTTATTGATTTGAACCTTCTGCATTCTACTACTCAAATATGAGCGGATAAGCTCAAGAGCCAAATCTTCCATACCATAATGATTCAGTTTCCTTATAAGAGTTTCATGTTGCACGCAGTCGAATGCCTTTGATAGATCACAGAAGATACCAATAGCATTTTGTGACTGTTCCCAAGCAGCAAATATATGCTGTATAAGGGCAACACCTGCGTCAGTTGTGGAACGCCCTTTTGTAAAACCAAACTGTTGAGGATGAAGTAATCCATTTAAGTTAAAATGTTTAAGCATCTGATCGAACATAATTTTTTCAAAAATTTTGCTTAAGGCAGGCAGTATAGAGATAGGTCTAAAATTATTAGGATCATCTTTACTTCCACTTTTAAAAAGTGGTATTATTTTACTATATTTCATTAAGTCTGGGAATATCCCTTCGTCAACACAATTATTAAATATTATGGTTAAGATTGGTGCTATAATATCAATAATTCCGCTAAGGACTTTGACTGATATACCCCATAGGTCACAAGTTTTTTTCTGAGTTAGTAATTTAAATGTCTTTATGATGTCTTCAGAGGTAACATGCTCAAATTTAAATATAGCCTTGCATTTATTTACATTACATTTTAAAAGTAACTCTGATTCTAATGGAGAGGAATTTAATGCATTAGTTGTAATTGTAGGCATTTCAGTAAAATATTTCTCAAAAGAGTTAGCGACATCAAGATTTGAATCAATTATTTTTGAATTTACAGTAAGTGAATAATGATTGTCACGCGGTTTAATTTTTCCTGTTTCACTATTTATTCCATTCCATGTGGCCTTTATTTTATTGTCAGAATTTTTAATTTTATTACTTAAATGTATTGATTTTGCAACCCTGCATACTTTTTTAAATATTTTTGAATACATTTTGACATAGTTGGTGAATGTGGGACTGTGGTTATATTGTTTCATTTCATACAACTCATACAACCTAGTTCGACTTCGGTGTATTCCGACAGTAGCCCAGTCCTTGAATTTCATTTTATTATTTGGCCTAAAAGTTTTTACTTTAAACACTTGCTCGAACTCATTACTTAAGAAATCAAAAAAAAAAATATAAAGATTATTAGCATTATCTTTATAATCAATTTATCAACCCCGAAAACCCCTTCAGACTAAATTTCACGAAAATCGATGGAGCCGTTTCTGAGATTCACATATATATATATATATATTATATATATATATATATATATATATAGGTACAAGAATTGCTCGTTGAAAGGTTTTAGATATAGCTACCTACCTCTTACAATTTATTGAATTAATATCAGGCGCATGACATGCTTTGTTGCTAATGGGCCGCCTTAACTTTCTCCAAACGCATTGATTTAGGGATCCGTAGTACTTTAGAGCCTTTAAATGCATTTTTGTTGACGAGACTAAAGACAACACTACACAATACGCTTTTTTCTTATGGTCCCATTAGTGGTACCACGAGGGAAACTTACCTATTTCTTGTACCTAGTCCCAAAAAATTTAGTACTCGCAAACACATTAAGTACCTACCTACATTGCATATTTTAAACTAGGTTTCCTAAGATAACGAAGTTAAAGGTTTTCTCTAAGGACTACAGTATGAGGTTCTTCAAGAAATAAGTTATTGGATTTTTGAAGGGTCAGCAACGAGCGAGTGTTACCCCTGGTGTTACAAGCGTCCATAGGCTACGGTAATCGCTTACCATGAGGCGGACCGCAAGCTTGTTTGCTAGCTTGGTGGTATACAAAAAAAAAGAAAACCTTGAAGATAGGGTGTGCGAATATAAGTTTTTCATCCCTTAGTTTCTTGCATAGAAGTTTTTAATCGAAGTACATATTCGAAAATGTTGCTGTTTCGGTGCCGAATGTTTGATAGCTGCGATGTCATGTCCTACGACCTAAGGACAAGTTTAAGGCTAACGTTCTACTAGACTCGAGGAGTCTGTATAGCAATAATTTGCCTATTATTTACTATAAAACAGCGTCCATTACCTACCGTCGCATCCGGAATAAATTTCATGACAATTCGACGTGCCGCGGCACTGCTCTAGCGGACGCTAACCTTTACTCGTGAACCGGGACCAAATAATGAATATACCATCAAACTAAGCTATATAGAATGCACTGGAATCAGACTAAATTTGACACTTGTGCATTACTCTTCAAGACAGAGGGCCTAGCATTACTTTACATTCTTATTCGAGTATTTACAAAAAGCCAATATTGTCAACGAAAACAATGAACTGTTGGCGTCGGTAGTACTTTCTTTTTCATACAAAGTCGCTCTCCGAAAGTAGGTATACTTGTTGCAAAACCCTCTGCACACGAATGAAAAGACAAACGGAGCTACCCGCCGGCTTAGTAATAAAATCAACTTGGCACCCTTTTTTGGCAAGGACACGTAACTGCTGATGTTAAAAAATGTTTCTATTTGTAATTGAATGAAATGGAACACAAAGTGAAACAACATTAGATTTTTCAACGTAAATAATTTTATTCAAACTATTCTAGTGAACGTCACTAACTCATAAACATTGTACATCTGCAAATATGGTTATTTTATAAAACATTAATATTAAAACCGAATAAACAGCTTAAAGTTTTAATTCATCAAACGCAATTAAATCTTCAAGTTGTAAAACACTTAAAATATAATTTACATAAAATAACACACTCCATTAAGTTACATTGAATTTCTACTTACGACGAATAAATAAATAGGTACCTATTGAAATAAAAAAAATTATAGAAATATTGTTAAAACATTATTATAACTTAAATTAATAATAAATTAAAATAAATTTAAGTAATTAAGTATTTACAAATTATGTTACGTCACGAATTAAAGATTAAATGTGTAAAAGTAAAAATGACTATGTGACCGATTACATTTTATTAAAAATATTAAGATTACAGAATAGTTAATTATCATTACAGTATCTATTATTTAAAACATGATTTTTTCTACAAATAAATGTTAAGTAATGTCATTCAATTAAAAGAAAAATACATATCGTAATTTATTATAAGTACACAGATGGGCAATGTATATGGAAAAAAATATACCTTCTTATACTGTTATTAACCAAATTTTAAAAATGGTTCAATGAACTTAAGTTTTGACAACTGACAATACAAAAATAGCACAAGTTCTGACTGTACAATTGGCAATAAAAATTGCCAGTCTCAGAAGCTATAATTGTTTCCATAGACATTGTCTATCTACATGGAAATTATATTTATCTATCTTTGTATAGCTGAACTACAATAAATTTAAGTACAAAATCAAACCAAATCTAATACACAATCGGTTTGAAAAATTATATAGCCAATTATTTTAAACTAACAATAGCAATATGCCATAATATCGAGCCTAAAATTTCGCTCCATATTTGCAGATGGTCACATTTCAGTAAGAAAATAAAATATTATCAATAAATAAAAATTGTCAAACATTAATCAAAACGGTGAGTAATCACACCATTTTATAAAACAATTCGATTACTATAAAAATGATCAACAACTGCGCCTCACCTAGCGTGTAAAGGGCGTGCTCTGAGATTCAATGCCTACCATACTTGCCGCTTGAGCAAATCAAAAAATCCCAATATCTTAGCCTAGCCATGCAGGACTGCGTTAGGTGGGTTCGACTACATAGTATATAACTAATATTATTGTTAGACGAAAAATGTATAGCTAAAAATATGGAAAGTATAAAAGTAATTAAAGTTTTAGTAGAAATTTTAACGCTTCAGTCAACTGCATTATTGACCAGAAGACGAAAATTTCGTTTCATTTGACATTTGCTGTTTATACAAAATGTTACTTTTTGATATAAAATATCACACATTACACTGACTTTTAACTTTGTCACTTTTGATATAAAATGTCATATATAATTAAAAACATAGGAAGGTACAAAAATTAAAAATTATTTCATTAATTAACCAATTTATTTTGTTAAATTGAATTGGTAACCTGGTGTAAAATTTTGCATAATTTAATATTTGCAAAACCTTTCAATGTCATTAAAACTATAGTTGCCTAAAAAGATTTAGTTTTATATGTCAAATTCACTAACTTTGATCTGACGGCAAAAATATGCGTTTATCTTAATATATGTCCTAAAAAAAATTATTTAGAGGGTGGTACTTTCTTATACTTGCTATACATTTTTCGACTAAACTTTTTAAAACTCATCGGTGCTCCGAGATATCTCAACTATTTAACTTTAACGCTGAAGAAGTAAAAACGTACCTAGCAACTTGAATAAATTAACATTTATAATACTTTTATTAAATTTATTATACAATTTTACATATTAAGTTAGTCAAAGCACAATATTTGTAAATTTTGTCAAATTATTAAAAATCGGAATATCTATTTTGAATATAAATAAAATACAATAAATTGCAATACATTAAACTTTATAACTAGTGAAGTTTTGCATAAAAACAAGCGTAGTGTCCTACAATGGTTTTCAAAGTAGCGTCGGCAGAAGAATTAGATTTGTCTAATATATTTTCACTCGAAAATCTTTTTAGTTTTACCATTTATAAATAAATCAATCTTTATAGAAAATATTTCACTATTTTTCGTAAGGAGCAGAGCATTAAGAAAAATAATATCTTTTGATATTAGACTACTTTAACGTAGATATTTGAGTATAAGTCATATATATGTTCTGTTGACGCTACTTTGATAATTGCGTGTTCTTGGTCAACAATAAATTTACATTATATGTGGTTGTTAAAAATAGCCGCTACGCTATACGAATTCGGATAGGGATGTGACAAGCGGTGATGTTGGTTCGTAAAACTATAACGGCGACTTTTAAAATCACATGCCTATCTAATGCGCTTAGCGATCGTGATAAACGAATCGATAGCTAAAGATATACATATTTACTATCACGAGACGTCAGCTATGAATCGTAGTATGCGCTTTATTGCTTTATCGTATCGAAGAAACATTCGACAGCTCAACCCACCTTTCATTTTAATTATGAGTGTTACGTTCTTGAAACTCAAAACACCTGATTAAAGCAATAAAGGCGTTAACTATACAATATTTATATAAATTATTAATAACATTTCTATATTGTTTGGTTTCAATTCAGGTTTTTGAGTTTCAGAATGTATACTCTTTAACAGTGCTTTGTGACATAAATGGGAGATTCGAACCTCACCGAGGATGTGACACTTAACACTTTTTTTTTTTACAAACGCACCAGCTCCATGTGGAGCGTGAACAACAAAATACATGGATATACTAATCGAGCCTAGGTTTAAAGCCCCGATTGTACAAAACAACTTTCAGGCACGTTTTCAGGTTACATACGAGACGCAATATTTTTTGTTTCAGTATGCTTACCAATTCCAATTAGGTACAAAATAGCATGACATTGGAATTCGATTTTTTTTCACATGAATTTGTCAACAGTTTCTGTTAAAAAATGTCAACCAGATTGTATTAAAAATTCTGAAATTAAGATTTTATTTTATTCCTACAAATAATGTCATAGTTTATTGCGTCTCATATGAAGGGGTTAATGGAAAGGGGTCGCGTTATGGCACGGGACGGGGATTAGAGGTCGGTAGGGGTTCACAGGGGCTCCCGTCGGGGCACCCACACAGTGGGGCCACTTTCCGCTGCAATCACGGTCTTCACCTTTGAATAGATTTCTTCGGGTGTGTCGCCTGTTACTACCGCTGTGTAAAACAAACAAATTTTTAATAGATAACATAGAATCAAAATTGTAAGATGAGCTATTTATTATTATATTACGTAATAAGGAAAATTTCGGTTTTTTTTTTATTGATTTGATTTTAAATGAAGGTCAATAAACTTTATACGTTTGCGACAACGCAACGCTTTTCCCGGGGTCGCTACTTATATGGTCGCTGGAACTTACTCTAATATAGGGTACTATTCCTACTTATACTATAAATGCGAAAGTTTGTGTGTTATATTGTATGTTTGCTTGTCTACTCTTTCATGCCACAAAAAAATGAACCACTTTTAATGAACAAATACAATTATTACAACAAATTTATCCCGGAAACCGGAATTCTTATAGTTTAAACTACGGCTTGCTATAGCAAGATCCTTATAACCCACACCAATAAGATAAGTAACTGAATTTAGCGCAGGCGGGCCAGGAGCAAAAGTTAATTATAAATACTGGACTCACCGGTAAAATATTCAGCGAATTCCTGTTCCATTTTCAACGCTCGTTCGTACGTTTTCTTCGCTTGTTCTTCAGTCATTCGCTTATTCATTTCCCTATTAAAAAAATCATCAATATATTATACGTATCAATTTGATGAATAAAAATATGAATACTTAGAGGATAATAATTGCTAATATTGATCTTTACTTCGGGTATTGGGCAAACATGTTACGTTCCTTAGGGAAGGAAGAGGGACTAGAAAATTCTTGGTAATTTGCGAGTACAGTAGGTGAAGCCGCGGACATTAAATAGTTATTAAAATATCATAAGTTACATAACTTACATGATAGATTCTACGCTCTTTGGTTTGACGAATATGGCGATGGGGTAGAGTTGAGCGACCTGGAGTCGCTTTATAGCGTTGCCGCTGACGTCCAAAATGCAATGCTTGCCCTGAAATAAAACATAAGAAAACGTTACTCTATTATTTGAAATACCTTGAACATAAACCTATATTGATTTCGGATGCCAAGACACTTAGTCAAAAAAAGTAGTATTACACGCACTCGTCTTGCTCTTGCGTCTAGAATATGTATGTACAAAGGGCATCAGATCAGCGTAACCTGACTTTTTTATCCCCCCTCCCATTCTAGGCTGTTCATTGACTGTCATTCTAAAACGTAATCTAAATTCATGTAAATATAATATATTGACGTATTTAACGTGCCTTAAAGCCGGATGGCCTGCAGTGGTTTTGTTGGATGTTATAAACAACTGAATACGCACGAAAACGTATGAAATATGTTACTCTTCATAAGTCTTCGTTGTGGGGACACTGGCCTATCCTCATCTCGGGCAAGAGCGACTAGGGCACTAACTACCCCATTGTGTATTGGTGGACTTCAAATAAGCCTTTTTCGATTTTTTTTTTGCTATGTTTTTTTTTTAGCAAAAAGTGTAAATGTACATGTAATGTGTATCTATCTGGATTTTTAAAAAAAAGACAGGATTCATTGATTTATACTGGGTTTGAATGTACTAGGTTGCCCTTCAGAGCACGAGTCATACACCGTAACTACAAGGCTATCACTGGCTCTAATGTATTTACCTTCTCGGCGACCTCCCGTACTGACGCGACCGAAGTTCCGTAAAGGTTCTCGTTGTACTGCCCGGCCTCGATGAACAGATGGTTCTGTATGTCCCGCTCCATTTGTTCTCGACTGCTTACGAAGTGGTAATCGCGTCCATCCACTTCGTAATCTCGCCGCGGTCGAGTAGTGTCTGTTTCAGAGAAAAATTAGGTTAGAATTGACTTAATTGCTTCAAAGGTAACATTGGCAATAATACTAATTTTATGTGTATGCAATTTTTTTAATCATATTATCAGCCCACAGTAGGGTTTCTGGTTTCTCGACCTTTTTTATTTCCCGACCAGGATATCTCGAGGCACCAGAATTCTCGACCAGGATTTCTCGAGTTTCTCACGTATCTCGAGAAATTTTTAATAAAACACGATATTATTTTCTAAGTTTTGCTTTATTACCAATAAGACTGATAGATGAAATCAATTAAATAAAATGGGAAGTTTTAGGCGCTACAAAAATTAACAAATCAACAATAAATAAAACAAACTGTACTCGGCTGGTATGTATGAAAAGTAAAGAGTAGGATAGTACTTAACTTTTTTATAATTATTGGGCCCCACCAGTTTCCAAATTAACAACAGTCTTTAATTAAATAAAACATAATTAGTAAAATTAAATAAAAAAAAATGAGTTGCACTCCGGGAGTGCCGGCAGAAGTGAAAACCTTTACACACGATTCGCGCTTAACACTCAAATATGTCACAAGACATGTCTTTGACATTGTCAAGAAATAATAATGTTTGTTTATTTACTTTTTTTACGTAGTATATTTGACATCGCAATCTGTCATAGAATTAAAATTCCATATCCAACCTCCCTGTACTACTCATAATCGCGAATACTAAAAATAAAAATTATAATAGGCGTGGCATTACGGTTTCCGTCTTACGAATTTCCACGATTAGGACACGTGACCTGACGCGAGTTTATCATTTTTTACTCATACCAAAAAAAGTGCACAACGCCGCTAAAGAAGTTTTCACTTCAAAAAAAAAATTACTAGTAGAAATTTAGATAACTATAAAAACTTACTTAGCAAAACAAACATTTTGCTACCAACTAGCAAATACTAACCTGAGCTGACGAACTGTTCTACAATGCATAGGAAACTTACATTAGAGTTTTTACTATTTAACTCTTTTTTAAAGTAAGTACCCATAGTCTTAATAAGTATATGTATATGTTATTATTAGTACTGTTATTTGAAGTACTACCTAATGTAACTTCCGTTGTGTATGTTTCGTCGAATAAATGATCATTTACTTTACACCATAAACTAAAAAAGCCTTTATATTTATTTTATTTATAAACTACTATGTTCATTAACTTTCAATACTTTTTTTAATTTGAGTATAGTGAGCCCATTAAAACTAAACCAGTAAACCAGAAAATAATCAACAATGAAATCAACTTCTTCAAATTCAGCGCTTTTTCTTTTTGAAATAGGCGTGTACAGGGTTTTAGTCAGGTTAGACAGAACAAGTGCCAGTCAGACTCTACCGTACCTAATAAGATTACATCTAAGTATTACCAAAAGGTTTCCTTTTCACCTTTTTGGTACGGAACCCTAACAGTTACGATGGGACATGTCTGACAAATCAAAAAAAGTTAATAACAGAAGTAGATAGACAATGCCCCCGGAAAAATCCGACTCTTAAATGGTTATACCTACATGGTTCGCCTAAAGTCTGGTGTTTCATCAACTATTACTGTAGGTACTGTGGTGTGCATGGAAATTTTGCCATAAAATCCTTTTATCTGTGCTAGGATAGATGTTTTCCAGTTATCCACGTGCTTAAGATTTCTTTGGCCGTTCCTCCGTCGAACTGCTGGATTTTGATGAAAGTTTAAAATCTCTGCAGCGATCCTTCAATGTCTTTTTCTTCAAATCGTGGTAATTCCACTGCGTTTGATTTTTTTATGCTTCGCCTTTGCTTGCATTAACTATAACAATGTTATTATAGCTGCGATACCCGGCGCCTCCATCATAAATGTGGGGGTTCGTCGGCCGGGATTTATCTTAGGCCGCTCGCTTGGCTTATTGTAGAGGTTTAGGCTATCGGGACGTAAATTAGATTCTGTAATATATTTGCAAGCCGTGTGAAGACGGGAGGCGAACTCACATTTTTTGTTTCAGGATTCTATGGCAAACTTCCATGCACACCACAGTACCTAACAAATTATTTGCTGTTTTGTTCAAGTCATTACGGTTCTTTGTCATCAAAAGAAAGTTCATGAAACGTTTGTATCTCCCATTCTTTAAATTTTCGAAACACGAAGCCAACATAACTTTTAGAGATCATTTTAAAACAATGCATTTTTAATAACATAACTAACACCTAACAAAAACTGTAATTTGTAAAATTATAATCGTGCTACTCTAAACAACGCCAAATGTTGTAACACATTGACATACGAAGCGGGAAAATTTCCCATATCTATAATTCGAGTCAATGCGATGCGGTGTCCAACTCAAAATCGGAGTGTTGTTCTGTCGTTTTCGAACAAGAAAAAAAAACAATCGTGGTTACATTCTAATACAATACGCTGAGGCAATAACTATATTTAAAGTAAATTAAGAGTTTTATACCACATTTGCATATTATGCATGCATTGCATACACTTGCGTATCCGCAGGGCACACAAACGCAAAAAAAGGCACCGCGATTTCCTGTCTTCGCGCTGGTGTGCTCGTCATAGTAATGTACAACGTCAACTTCTCGCTTATAAAGTATTGATTGTATACGCGAGATGGCGCTGTTATATGCTGAGCTAAATCAATATCAAAATATGATAATCATAAAAATAACTAGTATCTATAATTTAATTTTCAAATCAGATTAAAAACTGAAATTACATGAATTCTACGGGGTAGGTAGGGCCTTATGCCTATATGGAGTGCACGCCACTGCTTTCAGAAATACAAGAGCATTAACAGCATCATCTGATAGGCTGTTTCTCACTTTTCCTGTTAACAAGAAAACACGCCTATTCTCCGTTGCTGTTGGCTTAATAGTCATTACTCTAGATTCGTCACGTATTGTATGCGTGTTTTTTTTTAGTTACATAGCGCACATAATTGTTTTCTCAAGTTCTCGAGGCGTTGCTTTTTTCCGTCTCGACTAAACACAAATTTCTCGAGAATTTTTGCCTCGAGAATTCTCGAGCAGAACTCTCCTAGTCCACTGCTGGGTATAGGCATTACCGAACTATTTATCAGCACAACGTGCGGGTCTGCGTCACCTGCTGTAACCAACAACAGATCCGCCAGCAAAAAGTCCTCCTATCTTACGCTGTGTCTTTCGGTATGTGGCCGCCACTCGAGAACCTTTTTCTCCGGTAGGCCATTTTTTTTTGAGCATATGCCTTGTCTACTGCAACTTCAGCGTTGCAATTTAGTAATCTATGTCGCCGTCTTTAGTTCTACTAAGTTCTTCCTCAGTTCTGATTAGATCATGTAGGAAAGCTCGGAGCATAGCCCTCTCCATCGTCCGCCGAATGACCTTGAGCTTATTTATGATAAAATTGGATAAAATTTATTTCCCCTGCATCGCTCAACTATGGGAATTTTCATATCCAATCTTCCTGCATAAAATACATCTTCCTTTTTATGAATTTTGGTATTTATCGTTTGCAGAATCCACAATTTATTTCTTTTAAGTCAGTAGATTTACGGAAAATTTGTATAAACAAAGCCGTCAAAATCTTCACCGGTTCTCGGGACTATTTTCAGTAACTACCATGGTTTATGATCGGTTTTCGCACTCGGTACATCACTTCTGACCTCACTTTGAGCAAAGGCGTTTTATAGGAGTTTTTTCTTACAATAATGTGCATGAAAATATATTACTAGCCAAATAATCCGAAGATTAGGGTCTACATGACATCACGCTAGAACGTTTTAAGTGAAAGAACTTACGTGGCACGCAGCTTCCAAATTTGTCCGGGAACTCGGAGATGAGGTCATCATTAATGCGGTCCTTCAGAGGTCCCAGGATGATGACCGGCCTCGTGTAGTTAATGGTCAACTGCTGGACCGTCTCGTACGATAGAACCGTCTCGTCTTGACCTGTGAACATTACTTACTGAGTTATCTTTTATGAGTTATTATTTTTGTAATTTCTTGATGACGTCAAAGGTGAATTTTGGCAAAAACAGCATAACAATGACTTATGTCTCTTCTAATGCGTAAGATGTAAAATATTTGTTGTTGATACAATGTTCGTTTACATGATATATTATAAAAAGACCATTCGACGTGCTATATGTTTTCAGTGTTTGATTGAACCAATAATGAAATGTCGAATTTGAAATTGTTGTTCAACGCCTACCTTCCAAAGGCTTCTACCAAACAGTAATCCTAACTAGACCGATACTTATTATGCGTCTAAGAGGTCAGTTATAAAGATAAAAAAGGATGGCGATAAAAAACAGTATTTTTAAGCAAATTATAGTTTTTTCTCTTGACGATTCAAAGATGTTCTTTACAACCCAAATGAATAAAAAAAATTTGAATTTAGATACTGTTTGCGACACCCATAACCTAATTCACATTTTCACCTTTTTTTTTACTTTAATAAATTCTTATACAAAAGGAAAAAAACTCACAGTTATATGTATATTCTAGAAACAATAAATCGCTCATAACTTTCATTTGAACCACAGCCCAGCAAACCGGTTATCTAATGATAATGAGCACGCTTTTTTGTTGCCTGCTGTTTGTAATTGTAAAATATTACAACTTAGCCATTGTACATATTATTGTATTAAGAATTGCTAGTAATTACCACCTATTCATACCGGATTATTATTATTAATGCAAACTTGCTTATTCTTATGAAAGTGACTTTCTAACAGGAACCTTAGTTGATTTGCATATTTGATGTTGGGAGTACATTTTTTGAAATAAGCTATGTACAAAACAGAAATTACAAATAGGTATCCATTGGTGACGCTAAGTAACAGAGGTAGCACCCTGAAGTAACTCCATTAATCCACACTTATTTTTAACACAAATACACATATTAAAAATACATTGAACATTGTCAAAGTATAATATAGTAAATGCCTTGACGAAACAAAATTTTTATCCTAGTCTTTTCAAATAATCGCTCAACTATGGGAATTTTCATATCCATTCTTCTTGCATAAAATACAACTTCGTTTCATGAATTTTAGTATTTATCGTTTGCAGAATCTACAATTTATTTCTTTTAAGTTAGTAGATTTCTGTTAAGTACAGAACCGTCAAAATCTTCACTGGTTCTCGGGACTATTTTCAGTAAATACAATGGTTTATGATCGGTTTTCGCACTCGGTACATCACTTCTGACCTCACTTTGAGCAAAGGCGTTTTATAGTAGTAAATTCATATCTGTACCTCGACGTCGCTCCTACAAGTACGTCATCTCTCATACAAAGCGCTGATTCACGAATTTGTGTAATCTTTTATTATTTCCAATTTTTTAACCCCTGTTCTCGTTCCACCTCTTAAAAAAAACTGCCAAGACGACATAATTCGGCAATCTTCACGCTTTGTCGCAAAAAAATCGATCTAGCCTAGAACACTATAGAGAAATAACAAACGGTTCTTAAATCCTACATAGCGCGTTATATCCTAAAAGTAACTAGGTACATACTATTTTATGTATCATAGGTGTATACTATTTTATACTAACTACATCTTTTACAGCAGTTTTATATTTCCATTAGTTTTGGTACTTAAGAGATAGTTATTATATTGGTATGTGCGGATTGTGTACCATTCACTACTTACCATTTCCTTCTATTCAACTTACTGTTACTATAATAGTTGTATTACACATTTAAATGTTGACTCTCACTACAATAAAAGTTGAAGAAAATTAACCTCATTTTTATCAAACTTACTAGTAAAACTAAATACAAACATTACAAAAAAAATATTTATACTTAAAAAATATGCCATAATATCAAGACAATTAGTTCACAAACTAATATATTGTAAAAAAAAGTATAATTACAGGGTAATTACAATACAGCAGCTGAGCTAATTACAGCACCTAAAATAAAGCGACAAATATCTAATTCTAAAAACAGCGTAAAATCTTGTAACTTAAAAAACAAGCACGAAATGACATTGTGAGAACGTATTGATAAACTGTAACATGCTTGTGACATGGCTACAGGCGAAGCGTTACGCGTGCTATTGTGAGGCGGTCTTATGCTAAAAGAGAGGCTTTGGAGCCCCAAGTGTGCTTCTAGTGGCCCCACACTGTAACTAGCATCAGGCCCGACCGAGCTCTGATCGCGATCTAAACACGACTCGTGATGTATTCCAATCGAGTGCGAATAGGCTATTAGAATCGCGTTTTATGAACTGAACAAAAAAAAAAAAAAGGTAATGAACATAATAATAAAAAGAAAAAATTTGGAGTGTTATTGAAATGATAGCTACATCTCTAAATTGATGATCATAACCATAATGCGGGAAGTAAGGTATTTGCTACGGCACTCCAAGCTACCCTCACTCCCTTCAAACTTACTCTCATCCTCGAGATAAATGAGCGTTATCTCCTCCATCATTGGAAGTTCCACACGGTACAAGATTTCCCCTACACGTAGAAAAATTAACGTTACATAAATTTATTTTACAAGAATGGAACCTCTATTTCGATAGAAGCCACCAGAAGTTTAGAATATCTTTTTTTTTATAATAGCCAGCTATAAGTTCATGAGCAGCGCTTAGAAAATAAAGAGCAAACAAAAAATGGATGGTTAATTATGTATAGACGCCAGTTAGGCAACTAGAAGCACTTGACTGTTTCGTAAATCAATCCTTGTGCTCATAACGACCCATACTTAAACACTCAACTACTTGTGGGACATCAAGTTGGTTTTTCTATTTAAATATATATCGTTCTCACCACACAACCGAGTTTAGTCAGGTTAATTTAATGCGTAAGATATGTGTGAAAACAATGATACATAATTTATTACTTTCCGATTTATAGGAAAATTTAAAGAAGAAAGAATTAAAGATAAAAACATTCATAAAGCAATTGTTTTCAAGCAAGAAACAGCTTTGAATAGTAATGTCATTGAATTAACTAAATAAAAAAGGGTGTTCGTTGGACATTTTGGTATGACTTGAGAGCGATACGAAAACACGAATTTTCACATGAGAAATTTATGCAATATTACTGCAATAAAATTTTAGATCCAATTTTTTTTATTTTTTTTTTAAAAATATTAGGTCCTTACATATGAAATTGATGTTTTATAGAACTGGCCACTTTGATCTCAAAAAGACGGCGATAGGTTAAATTTCGTAAGGTCGAATACGAATTCCATCGTGGCACTAGCGCTGCAGAAACAGCTCGAAAGAATAATGATGTGTACGGAGAAGCCACTGTAAAAGAAAATACACTACGTTTTTGATGCCAACGCTTTCGTTCTGGACCCGCAAATTTTGACCTCCAGAACAAACCTCGTGGACGGCCGGAGATTCTCGTTGTCAATGAGGAATTGAAAGTGATCGTGGAATAGGATCCATATTTAACCACGTCAGAGTTCGGTGTGAGTGATAAAACCATTTTGAATCATTTGAAACAAATTGGAAAAGTGAAAGTGAAACACGCGTCGACTGCTGCGCCACGTCACTCAATCGTCACAATAACGAGGGGATATGAAATCGTATTATTACTTGTGATGAAAAACGGATCTTATACGATAATCGGAAACGCTCATCACAGTGGTTAAATCCAGGAAAACTGGCTAAATCCTGTCCCAAGCGAAAGTTGACTCAAAAAAGGTACTAATTAGTGTCTGGTGGACCTGCGTTGGTGTCATCCACTACAGCTTTCTAAGATCTGGTCAGACGATTACGGCAAATCTGTATTGCTGACAATTGGAAACCATGATGGAAAAGCTAGCCGTTAAACAGCCGAGATTGGTCAATCGCTCTAGCCCACTGCTGCTTCAGGACAACGCTAGCACCACCACACACTGCACAACAGACGGTGGTGAAACTAGAGGAGCTAGGATTGGAATGTCTCCGTCACTCACCATACTCCCGGACCTTGCTCCAACCGATTACTACTTTTTTCGGAATTTGGATAATTTCTTAATTGGAAAAAAATTCAATTCAGATGAGGCAGTCCAAAACACCTTCAAAGATTTTGTTGATTCTTGCTCCCGCAATTTTTTCAGCAAAGGAATCAATGAACTCCATATAAAAAGACAAAAGTGCATAGATCACAACGTTACCTACTTTGATTGATTAAATAAAAAAAATGTAAAAAAAAATTAGTTTTGCTTTTTCCATATAAAAACATCAATTTCATATGTAAGGACTGAATAGTAAAAAAACTATTTCCAGGTCTTTCATTTGTTTGTGTGAATCAAATGGAGAAGTTTTAAATTGTGTATGTACTAGTATTCATTCTTGTTGTACTAAAGGTATTTAAAACATTTGACAGGTAGACAACAGAATAGAATTGGTTTCAAAATGCATCCATGGTGGCTCATGCCGGTCATGAGTTTTAATCATTTATCGTCTCGAAACCTAATGACAAGTCGTTCAAAAGGCAAACAAATTATGAGTACAGACTGTGTACAAAATCTAGGCACGAACGCGCTTTTTAATATGATTTTGAGTATGCAAATCTTTATATATAAAAATTACGTGTCACGTTGTTTGTCCGCGATGGACTCCTAAACTACTGAACCGATTTTGATAAAACTTCGTAACTATCTGTTATTTGATCCAACTTAAAAGATAGGATAGTTTTTATCTCAATCTGTCAAGTGCGAGCCAGACTCGGGCACTTAAGGTAAAAACCAACTTTCGCCGGGTTACAGAGGGACGGCAGCAGAACAACTTTCGCCGGGACCGCTAGTAATGTATAAAATTCGGTTATGTGGTCGAGACGTCCTATTTATAAGTAAAAAAAAAAAAAAAAATTTGCGACAACGTTTAGAAACACATATAACTGGGTCGCCGTAAAAACGTGTTTATTAATACAAGCGAACACGACACCTTCCTAAAAGTACTACTAACCTATGTCACAGTTCAAAATTGTTAAAGCTTCTCCATGCCTCTCCATTTACAAACTACAAGCAAAGAGATTCGACGAAATTTTGAATAATAAAATGTATCTACAACCAATTCGCTACAAATAAAACTAGCTTTAAAATATTTGAGTTAAAACATTAGTTACCTCATGTGTCACATTGAAGCGTAAGCTTAGGTTTTAAATTATTGCTTCCCTTTTAAGGGAACATAAATATACGCAGAATTAGAATTTGATTAACTAAAGAAGTAGAGAATAGGTATATTGAAAGTTTATTACTATATAAATAACAAGGCCTAGTTTATATAGAATATTTTCTCATATTAGATATTGTAATGTAATAAATAGAATGTATTAGCACAAACAAATTGTTGTGGTGCGTTCCACTTAACATATTTTATAATTTTTTTGTTTTTTTTTTCTGTTTAAAAATTGATTTTTTACGTGGCTTAATGTATACTGCAACCGACTACAGTACGCTCCACACAAATGAAGTTGATCGTAAATTCCTCAAACTCCATGAAATTTTGCACCAAATCAAAAGCTAAAACATAACATATATGGCCGTATCATTAAAAACCTTTGAAAATATTTTGATGTCTTAAAATTGAAGTTTAAAGCTGTTTTGGAGGTTTATATGGAAAATCTTTAATTATAAGTAATTTCGAACTAACACAATTAGATAATAATCTGACTTACTTCTAAGACAATAGTTTATAATTTGCACTCACAAAATTTTATTGTTGTTGGTTAATAAATAAGGAAAATAGAATCACACTCCATGTATATGGATAGCGTATCCCTAATTTTGACCATTAAAACTACAATTGACGTTACATATTTTAGTTATTTCCCAATTCAGCTCAAGATCTTAAGAGATGTTAAGTTACAAACGAACACATTTTATCGGGCCATAAATTAGTTTTTCTTAAGTGAACTTTATCGCACAACTCACAAATTCCAATAAATAAGTTAGATCAATAAGCTATTTAGAAACTAATTCACACAGCAATATAATAAAAAGTTACACTGTTAAATGGAACGCACCCTTTCAATAACACTTTTTTTATTTTTCAATTCACAAGAGCCACAAATATCCTGCAGTTAGATTTAAGCAAATAGCTTAAAGACCTATCTCCAACAGTGGTTATTAGCCAGCCGCATAGAAATAAAATTGCGCAAAGACCTACAATACGGTAAACAGCAAAAATAGCCAAATTTTATACACGTAACAGAATATCATAGCACTTACCGTCTGCATTAGTATCCTCTTGTGTATAGCAAAGCATGAAAGCTGTAACAAAATTGGCATGTTAGCATCATATGCTGGGTATTTACTATGAACTATCACAAAGAAATGCGAAGTTTCCATATGTGGCAGGTAATGCATGAGAATTTTGATAAGAGCGGAATTATCATGCTTTTCCTATTATCGAAACTGTAATTTTTCGTTAAAGTTTGCAGTAGCTTGTTAGATAAACATTATATTTTTTTTTTAATAAAAATATACATAAATATAATTTGAAGCTATTGTAATATTACAATAATATATAAATATTGATGTTATTACACAGATCACGATTGATTGATTCTGGTAAATTTTTTCTTTTGGGAGCAAAAACAGATAATGTGTACAATAAGCAACATTTTCATAGGTTTTATAGTTTGACAGTTAAATTATAGCAGACGGCAGCATTAGAAAAGTGATATTTGGGATTTTCAGCAATCTTAAAGCCTTGTACAGTGCAACAAACCAGGTGTATAGTCGCTGGTGTCGTGTAAGTTCACCCCATTTTAATGTGGCGACTGTAGTTTTGATTATTAACCACCGGATGAGAAAGTTTGTTGCTAAGTAATAAAGTTTACAAATCTAGCGCCGCCATTAGACTTAATCTTTTGCCTCTTGGTATAAAGCCTATTTAAAAAATGTACAACATAGTTTATAAGCTATTTTGGAAACATATTGTATTGTTTCTGAAATACGTCTGTGTTTTATTTGGCATTTCTGTAACAATGGCCAATTTTAGCAAAAATGTTAACTAAAGCTTACAGTTGTGTTCTAGAAATAATACAAAGCTGTCTTAGCATAGCTTAAAACTAATGTTATAATCTATATATAGAACATTTTTGAAATATGCTTTGTAGGAAAAGAACATAATAAATATCTAATGGCGGCGCTATAGCTGCTATAGGAGCCTTAACTGTCACATTGCCAGTGCTTATTCAATCCAAATAGGTTTAAAAGTAAATGACCAGCCGCTATAAAATTTCATTTCAATTTCAGATTTGTTTACCACTCTACCCATATCACATTGAATTGATTCCATACAGAAACCACAATAATTTAAGCTTTTTGTGGTGATAAACATATAATAGTAAAAAATAAACGTTTTGTAAGAGACTTAAATATTTGGTCACAATACTTAAATTTTTTTTTATAAATATTTATGTGAAAGAATAAAAAGAAATTAATAAGATTCTTTAACGTTAAGAACTTACGTTCCTGGTCTGACCCATCTTCAGATTTTCCATCTTCTCGACTCTTCATGAAGGGGAACTTTCTGCTGAACGATAGCGTTTTCTTTTTTCTTTCTAACGTTGACTGACTCTGAAATTAAAATGTCACTGTACCTACATTTCATGATCCATAAATTACGGTTAAAGATGTTGTTTTAAACATTGAATATTTTTTTTTATTCGAAGAATGAGAAAGCTGAAACGAAATTGTCTTGTACAGAATGCGAAAGTTCTCCGAGATACTACAAGTACGCGCGTGGTCCACAAGTACCACTTCCACTAGCACAATACGAGGTACTAGAGCAGCCATAGTTGCGTCCAGTCCAACACGCGAGTGGATTCGCCACCAATTCGCCCCATGGGTATAACCTTCATTGCTGATTAAATCGTTATTCTACACATTTTTTCTGAAAGCAAGTGGACAATGCATGTTAGTCATCTCGGAACCAGATGTTTTTATTAACTTGAATAAGGGGGCAGTTTCCCATACCAACATATTTTACTTATAATTTCGGATTGCATTCGATATTTACAATTTTATCATCCCTCGAGTCTCCTTAGAGACAGACGGGCTCGGGCGCTGTGTCGACTGTGCGTAGGAACCTATTGGTAAAGGGCAGGTTAAGTTACAATCCTTCGCTTCAGCCGTTATGCAGGGATACAGGCTTCTCCTTGAAAAAAGGAGGCTTAGGCCATAGTCCACCATTCTCACCTAGTGCATGTTGGTGCATGTTGGTGCATGTTTTTTATCTAGTGGCTAATCGACTATTAGTTTTCAAATCTATAAGGCCTAATATAAGGCCTCTGACTCGGCTTAACGAACTGTCATATGACAACTGCCTATTAACTTTTCTCCTTTTACTATTGTAATGGGTAGGTGTACTCACAGAGGTGAGGGGCGCGCCTTGCCCCTGGAACTTGACCTGTCGATCCCGCGCGCGCTGTTTGCGCTCCCACCGACGCTTCGACGGGATGATACCGATGGCGTCCGCTTCAGTCGTCTCCACTCTTCTGAAATAAACCATACTAATATTTTAAAGAAGTTTGTTGGTCGGTTTATAACTCGAGAATAACTGAACTTTGGGATTGGCATAGGGTAAAAAATACACGGGTAAAACCACGATGCATAACTAGTATTACATAACATATAGAATCCATTGACAGCTGCGATGAACAGCTGTGAAGAGTAATCTGCTCTATCCATACAAACCTTGAAATATATAACTACGTCGTAAGTATATTTAGATAAGATTTTACAGTTAGCTCAAATAAGAAAATATTTTGTGTGTTTGCTATATGCAAAATAGCATACAAATATATTTGACGATTCAAACCAAGTATTTTTTAAAAACCTTTTTTGAATCAATATGTTTTGACTTTTGAAGCATTTTTGTCGCAAAACTAACAGATTATGGTTAAATTGTAATCATATCTTTCACTAGCTTCTGCCAGAGGCTTCGCCCGCCCCTAAATTTCGTTATCGGCGTAGTAGTCTGGTCAACATGTACCTTTTTGGGTGAAATTTTTGTATAGTCTCCGAAAATTACGATCAAGGTGTCATTCGATTCGGAATATTATGTAGAAAGTTTAAGAAAAAGTTCCAAAAGGGGCCGATGAAAATTGCAAAAGTTATAAACAATTTAAAAAAAAAAAAAGTAGGGGTTTGGTTTTTTTTGAATATCTCAAAAACTATCAAAGATATTTGAAATTTAAAAAAAGATCTGAAAAGAGGAGGAAATTTCCTAAAAAAAAGTCCTATCTCCCGGAACTGTATCTTTAATATTTATAATTTTTACGGAGCTCTGAAAATAGCGCTAAAAGCGGGTAGTCTGGCTTCCGCTCGCGATTTGTCACTCGGACACGGTAACAATAAAAATCATTTTAACATATTAAATATGAATATTAAGGAATAAAATTTTTTTAGTACTATTGAGATATATAAATGAACAATAATCCGTAGGCGAAAAAATTTTATCCCCATTTTTCCATTAGTTATGCATTAGTTAATTAACTACTTTTTCTGAATAGAATGTTAACGGAAAAAACCTGATTATTATTAAACTACAACCCTAGGATTTTTTTCACTTCGTGGAGTTATTCTTAAAAGGCATTAAAATAGATCCCCGTTGGAAAAATTTAAAAATGTTAATTTTCCACTTTTTTATTAACAATCGAAAACATTAAAAAATTAAAAACTGCATAAAAGTTATTAAAAAAATTTTGTTTTTCAAATATTTCAAATTTTATGATTTCTAACGGTTAAAAGTTACATGAAAATATTTTTTTTTAATTTTTTACCGCGATTGTTTAAATAATTGTTATAAACAAATGCATTGTATATAAGATAATCAACAAATTTTTTTTCCTAATCTACTTGACGATATAAATTATGATTTTTAAGAAAAATATTATTCCTTAAAAAAATTTATTTATTGCTATAAAATGCATTTCTAAATTAACAATCGTTTTTACCACTAAATATAAACATTAAGGAACCATTTTTCTCTAAAAATCATAAATTCTATTGTTCTTAAATATTCTGGAAAAAAAAATTTTTTTTTTCATTTTTTATTTGTTTATTTAATAAACAATTTGTTATAAACAAATGGATTTTCTTACCTTATTTTTTTTTTAATTCGTAATTTAATTATATAAACAGCTATGTATTATTTTTTATGAAAATTTTTTTTTATCTATTTTTTATATAACTTTTAATATTTTTATGTCCTAAAATTTGCCTTTTTATCTCGCTCTTTTTCTTTTATAATTGGTATAACTTTTAAACTATTATATATACGACAATTATACTTCGTTTTTATTCACTATAAATTAATGAAGAAAAAATTTTGTCAAAAAGGAACTATAAAAATACTGTAATAATTATATTGAATAAATTTTGAAATAATATAAACTATGTTTTTCAGTCCTGCCATATGATACGACCAAATTGATTTAATTTCTAACAAAAAGTTCATTTTAATTGCCAAAAAAGAAAATAATAAAAAGATCTTACAAAATTTTAGGATATTTATGAACATTTAACCACGTTTTGGAATAGAAAAACATGAAAAAAACATTTTCGGTTTATTTTTTATAAACAATTGTCAATAATTAACATAAATAATAGAGCTAGAGCTGAAGTTAAAAGCTTAAATTGTTCATTAATTTATAGTGAATAAAAACGACTTGAAGTATAATTGTCGTATATATAATAGTTTAAAAGTTATACCAATTATAAAAGAAAAAGAGCGAGATAAAAAGGCAAATTTTAGGACATAAAAATATTAAAATTTATATAAAAAATAGATAAAAAAAATTTTTCATAAAAAATAATACACAGCTGTTTTTATAATTAAATTACGAATTAAAAAAAAAATAAAGTAAGAAAATCCATTTGTTTATAACAAATTGTTTATTAAATAAACAAATAAAAAATGAAAAAAAAAAAAAAAAATTCCAGAATATTTAAGAACAATAGAATTTATGATTTTTAGAGAAAAAATGGTTCCTTAATGTTTATATTTAGTGGTAAAAACGATTGTTAATTTAGAAATGCATTTTATAGCAATAAATAAATTTTTTTAAGGAATAATATTTTTCTTAAAAATCATAATTTATATCGTCAAGTAGATTAGGAAAAAAAATTTGTTGATTATCTTATAAACAATGCATTTGTTTATAACAATTATTTAAACAATCGCGGTAAAAAATTAAAAAAAAATATTTTCATGTAACTTTTAACCGTTAGAAATCATAAAATTTGAAATATTTGAAAAACAAAATTTTTTTAATAACTTTTATGCAGTTTTTAATTTTTTAATGTTTTCGATTGTTAATAAAAAAGTGGAAAATTAACATTTTTAAATTTTTCCAACGGGGATCTATTTTAATGCCTTTTAAGAATAACTCCACGAAGTGAAAAAAATCCTAGGGTTGTAGTTTAATAATAATCAGGTTTTTTCTGTTAACATTCTATTCAGAAAAAGTAGTTAATTAACTAATGCATAACTAATGGAAAAATGGGGATAAAATTTTTTCGCCTACGGATTATTGTTCATTTATATATCTCAATAGTACTAAAAAAATTTTATTCCTTAATATTCATATTTAATATGTTAAAATGATTTTTATTGTTACCGTGTCCGAGTAACAAATCGCGAGCGGAAGCCAGACTACCCGCTTTTAGCGCTATTTTCAGGGCTCCGTAAAAATTATAAATATTAAAGATACAGTTCCGGGAGATAGGACTTTTTTTTAGGAAATTTCCTCCTCTTTTCAGATCTTTTTTTAAATTTCAAATATCTTTGATAGTTTTTGAGATATTCAAAAAAAACCAAACCCCTACTTTTTTTTTTTTTAAATTGTTTATAACTTTTGCAATTTTCATCGGCCCCTTTTGGAACTTTTTCTTAAACTTTCTACATAATATTCCGAATCGAATGACACCTTGATCGTAATTTTCGGAGACTATACAAAAATTTCACCCAAAAAGGTACATGTTGACCAGACTATAGGTTCTTACGGCAACTCCTCAATTATAGAAAAAAAGCAAACAATCAAATTCGTGTGTGTAAAACCATGGAAATACACATACAAAAGTTCAACCCAATCGGTCAAGCCGTTTAATAGTTGACATACCAACACCAGCGCCACCTACCGAGTCCAATTGTAATTTTAAATCATCCAGAAAACCATCGAAATACCCATATAAAATTTCAACCAAAGTTCAAAATCAAAGTTATGTGAAAAAGGAAGTAATTAAGTAATTAGGAATATACGGAAGGATAATTCTTTCTACCCGTTTTCCCGTAGGAATGAAGCATTTTCCCGCGGTAAAAGTAGTCTATGTTCATCAGGTATAATGTCGGCTTGTAAGGGTAAACGATTTTTTTAAATCGGTCCAGTAGTTTCGGAGCCTATTCAGTACAAACAATCAAATCTTTCCTCTTTATAATATTATTCTTATTATATTATAGTATAGAAAACGTATTTTTTCACTATTTCCTTCAAACCTCTTTTTTTAATTTTCGTCCAGACCTTATACGAAAAATGTTAATACCAAGGGTACAAGTAATTAGGCCTATTTACCTGGCTTGCCACCACTCATCATCTGAAGCGTTGGTGACATGCAGTATGTCTCCGTAGCGGAAAGGCAGTCCTCTTGAAGGCAGCCCGTCGTCTCTTACTGGGTCGTAGTCAAACAGTGCTCTGAAATACATATAATATTGATAGACAACTTTAATTTAAATAACTTATTACGAATCGCGGAATTTTCAGACAACCCTAAAAAACGAGAAAATACAATTAAATAACTTTTGTTCGGTTAACAAAAGACTTAAGCTGGCCCCCTTTTCACTGTTCTTTTTTTTAAGTTTTGGATGAGAAATCTCCAAAGGCCTAAGTGTTATTAGTTTACAAGTTTGCTAAAAAAAACATTTTTAATTTAAAAATAATAAAACGGGATTAAGCGTGTCATTTGGCAAAATATCTTTTTCCCAACGTAAGGTAACCCAGCCGAAACGTCGGGAAAAAGGTATATAAAAAAATTATACGCAGACTCTGTTTAAAAGCTACTCTCTCGGTGCGTCATGCTTTTGACCTTAACTGTAAACAATGTATCAGTCTAGTCATACCGTTCCGATTAGTGGCATTAAATTAGCTTTTAATCGCGGCTTCACCCGCGCTTAATTCGTTTATCGGATTCATTCAGCTCCTTGATTTATAATAAGCAAGATTGCTATAACAAGATGTAGCTACAGTTCGTCCACGTACAATTCGGTCAATAGTTATTCCTGTGGGAACTTTTGAGTTTTCTAGGATAAAATGTAGCCTCTCAGCCTCCAACTAACGCTAAGTGATATTTCAGCTGAGGTGCATGCTTCGTTGCGAAGTAAAGGAAGGATAAAACTTTTGAATTTATAATATTACTATGGATTTGAGTGATGTTCACTGGGTGGTTAAACATTACAAGAATCCACGACCTAGAACGGGCAGAAAGTAGCTTAGACCAGTTTATCTTGGGAATATTTGTCGGAGGACAATGACCAGCAATAAATTTCTCGCCACTGATACAGTAACGACGATGTTGAACTTTCATATAACATAGTTACCAAACCTGTTTAACCGAAAAACCTAATTATTTGCATTGGTAGTGCGAACTACAGCCGATACACCTTCATAACAATCTTAAGGAGGCCTTAGCCCTGTATTGGGAGGATTTGTTTAAACCTTATATTTCAAGGCCAGCTTCTCTCACCTCACGTATAAGGATCGTTTTTGCGATGTCCGCAACAGCGTGTGATGTTGTTTCAGCTCGTTAATCCTCGCCTCAAACTTGTTGTACTCCTGGGGCCTGTACACCACTGTCAGCTTTACGTTCTGACCTGTGCCCTGGAAATATTTAAATGTGGTTTTATTTTAAAGTGGACTATAGTCACCAAAATAGTTCGCGGAATCAGCAAGGTGAAATGGCGGGACACGTCTGGCAAAGGTATAATAGGAAGTAGGAGTACTGTAGCTTATTAAATGTATTGTGTCAGACTCATTTAATTTAATAATAAGGAGGGTTATGTCTAGCTGAGGATAAAATTAAGCTGATGATCTGTTGAAGGCTTCAGGCTTTTTCTTACATTAGCTAACCTTGTAACATTGTATCGTTATAGTTTCCTCTCAGTAAACAGCAAGAATGCCGATAAACTATATTTACTACACTAACAAAGTGGCACCAAATCAGTTTCAACCAAGTGTATTACATGTTGTTATCGACAGTCTGTACGTTTTCAGTGTGAATTGAGAGGGCGAAGTTGGAGTCATTTTTAAACATTGAGAAGGGACAAAAATATAATCACCTTTAATGCTTTAGCTGCCTGTTCATGCGTGGCATGCGTGAGATCTATATCATTGACCGCCAGCAACCTGTCCCCTCTCCTCAATTCTCCAGTTTTCTCAGCCGGTCCTCCCGCCAGTAAGAAAGAGACGTAGATACCATGACCATCTTCTCCTCCTACTATATTAAACCCTAGACCTTGGGTACCCTTCTCGAGCTCAACTATTCTTGGTTCTTCAGAACTATCAGTTACATCTTCTCTGCGAAGTGAGTTGGCTGCACTTGATGCTGTAAAAAACAAATTCAAATAAAAAAAAACACTAACAATTTTCAAGACGGAAGTTTATATGAAGAATGGCTCTATGCTATTATTTTTCTTAGTAAGGCTGGAAACTAAGCAATAAATGTAAAGTTAACACAAAAACAAACTTATATCTAATCCAAATTTACTTTAGCTTACAAACTATATTTATTTCTTAAGTACAGAACTTAAGAAATACTACATAAATTGTTGTACAAAAACTAGTAGCAGTGTCATTTAAATGTATAAAATATTATGAATACATAAAGTATGTTTTGTTTTTCTCCGTAACAGAGAAACTGAGGGCTATGGTATTTGCATAGAATATGGGTCAGTCTTTATCCAAAATATATTTACTAAAGAATACCAAAAAATTATCAGTTCTTAAGGAGTAAACGCATACCAAGGAATGCTTTATCTACTAAGGAATAAATACTTCTTGCATACGTGTATTCGCTCTAGAGCTCCTTGGCGAAGGGTGTCCATGCCGGGGTCCTGGTATCAACACAAGTAAGACTCGTTCTCCTGAAGCCTTCAATGCACTCACAGCATCTTCATGTGTCACATTATCAAGTTTCACATCTCCGAGCTGCAACCAATGTTACTTTGAATTACAAGACTTGACTCTGACTTAAAAATTAATGTCACACTAGATTTTGCATATGGTTCCACCCACTCTCAATTCGGTTATGGGTGTAGGATTTCCACGGCTTCAATTATAGAAAATCTAGTTGCCAGTGTTTCAAAGTTATAATAGTCAAAGGAAGCCGATCAAGTGTTAGCACATGCAAAACCTACAAGTTTACAACAGTAATAATTTGGAGCATGTCAAAAACAACTTTATTCTGTTTACTTATCTATACCGACTAATGTACTGGAGTAACAACAAATATGACTCACCGATGTGTTTTTCACCATTAGCAGTTTGTCCCCAACTCTCAATCGACCGTCTCTATGAGCAGCACCGCCGGCCATGATCTTAGTCACATATATACCATTGTCACCCGGGATATGTTGGTTGCCTAAACCTCCAGCTATACTAAATCCAAGTCCTGCCCCAGCTTTGACCAACTCAATTTCAACTGGTTCCTCCTTTGTAGATAGTTGAGATGTGTTTAGGTTTAGCTTGTCTTCTGCGACACGCCGTCTTATTTTCTGTAAATAAGTTATTTTCCCTATTATGGTGCTTCCAATTGGTCAACAGTAGTTTTCAGTATATTGTTGGTAGCAAATGCGTTTTCATGCCAAACGAATAAGAACTAGGTTTTCATATGTATACTGCAAATCTTGCTAGTTAATATATGAATTAGGAATCTTATTTGCAGACTTACCAATCGCACGGTGTTGCCAGCTTTTTTTAATGCATCAACTGCTTCAGCGTGAGTCACGTTTTCTACAACGGCGTCATTCACCTGAAAAAATAAAAACATGCATTATTAAACTGGGTATTTAAACACAAGCACTCCGTGAAATCGTCAGGCTTTTGAGTGAAACAAGTCAGTTTACAATTTCGCGCGGCCTACAGCATTCTGAGTGGTCGCGCAGACTCGTGAAATCGCCAGCGATTCTTGCTTCAGCCTGACGAAGGAATGGAAACCCCATTGTACAACATGTATAATATGAATTTAAAAACTTTGTGCACTGAATCCAAGCCAAAGCTTGTGGCCATGTTTTTGCTTTGGCAGTTACTAAAACCAAACCGAAGTAAGTATATAACCATTGTAGTGCTTACTAGAGGTTAGTATTAAGGCACGAGTTACATCAAAACTAAGGCGCGACAGCGATTGAAAAGGCCGGCCTGTGGTTGGTTTAAATCTACATGCACTTCAAGAGCCCTCTTTTTTTATATACCACTAAAGTGGCAAAAGTTTAATGTTGATCAGTTATTGTAGCCTACGGAAGTTACAAATACTATGAATCTAATCATTCGATTTCTTACTTAGACAACTGTAACTAGGAACTATCCTAGAAAAAACCGCAACAGGCAACTTATTCCGCAACCAAAGCGTTTGCGAGGGAAAGCTCCATACTTAAAATATAATACATTTATTAATGTTTCTAGCGTTTTTCTTAGTCTAACTTCTAAGTAGCAATAATAGACAGCTATTAGACAAACCAATGGTACACACCTGTAATATTGCATCATTTATTTGTAGCTGACTGGCCGCAGCGGCGCCTCCTGGTATCAGCTTTGTCACATAAATATGCGAATCCTCATTAACGTGCGGGTTGTCAGAGCCCCCTGCGATGCTGAACCCTAGGCCTGCGCCCCCCGCGCGGGACAGCACTATGGTCATTGTCACGTACCCATCTTCTGTTTGAGTTCGGTCAGTGCCACCCCCTTCTATCCCATTAACCTGTAACTTTACAGATGTTGGTCACTACAAGAAATATGTAATATTAACAATAAATTTTCGTCGGGAATAGAGTCGGTGGTGTCCTAGTGGTTTCGGTGTCGCCTTGCGCGTGGCGGAGGTTTGAGCCCTGCGTGTACTAATGATTCTTTTCCTGATGTCTCAATTACATTGTTTGTTTACACCACTGGCTTTTTGGTGAAGGAAAATACCGTGAGGAAACCTGCATACATCTTTAAGAACTGTGTGAAGCCCACAATCAGCAAAGGGCCCAAGGTAAAGGTACACCTTGCCCCAACTGTGGGTACATATGAGGCTAGTAAGGAAATATTTCAAAATAGCAGAGTAGTGGGAGAAGACAGGTCGAATGACTATTATTTGAGTAATCTAAGAGGTGTTCAATTACAAAAGATAACCTTTTAAGTAACTGTTGGCAAATTTAATTTCATGCCTATTATTCATGCTTCAACCACTGTCATAAGACATAATGTAATCATTTCGAAACTAACAATTTTGTAGTCAAAGTTTTTAAAATAACTATTGAGTATTAAATACTATAAAAGTAATTTTATTTTTATATATTTACCTGCTTCATTTCTGGCGAAGTAATGTGAGCCTGGAATTAACAGTTTTAACATTTAAAATACAGTAAATTAGTTAAACCATAATGTTTATTTTAATTGTATTGTAAAGATGATTAGTAATATATTTTATTAGTATAATGTTTTAATATACTATGTATATTTCTTCACAGTTTTGTTTCCCAGAGGGGGTGTATCCAGTGGCTAGACACAGAACTACACCATAATGTAAGGTGAGCAGGCTTGTTTCACCAACCACTTTAGTTCTGCACGGCAGGGGTGAGTCCATCGCTGCAAAATTACTTGGGATGTTGAGTATCGGGATACGGTAGCTTTATCCCATACGTCATTAATTACCAGCTTTGAAAAAAGCAGTAACACAAAAGATCAGGAACAGGATAATATATCATTGCCAGTTGTTGATTAACTAAAGTTACTTTTAATTTAGTAAATCATTGTGCACATGTGGTCTGATACCATCTATTGTAAATTTTAAGGATTAGTTAATTTGGTCACAATGTAATATAAGATAATATTGCTTTATTTTTGTAGTCTAGTTGCAAAACTGGTTATTGTACTGGCAAACTCATAAAACAATTTCCAGTCTTGCCCCAGTGGCTGTTCATTTGGATCAATGATATCCATAAGTAGCATTTTTCTTCCAAAAATAGATTTTATGACTTTTATGTAAGTTGAGAGAAGCTTCTAAATCAGTTGCATTTGTATATTAGAAAAATCAGCAAAGTTAAGCAACGTTGGATATGTTCTGTACATGGATGGGTAACCATCAAGTGGCACATCTTTTTTTGAGTTCCTTTAATAATTTTATATTGCAGTAGAATAGTAAGTTTAGTAGAGTTATTTTAATATAATAGATGAGAAAAGGATGCTCAAAGATGGAGAAAACTTCCAGGCTTTGGATTCCTGAACAGTTTTTGATGATGCGAGGATGACCTATGCTGCGCTTACCAATCTGTGGTCTCAAAGACTTGTCTGCCCCAACAACCATAGGCTTTAGGACAAATATACCCTGCCTATTGCCAGTTGAGCTTACTTCTTCTATGGGCTATGTCATGTGACTTTGGTTCTTCTATAGGGCCCTTAATTTCTGATCATATCCTTTAAAATAACTGAGCATATGGAAAGGGCTTCCATAGCTTGCTGAACAACTTCAAACTTGTAGATCAGGCAAGTGTTGTGACACATTTCCAGGCATAGGTTAGGCAAGACCAAAAAGTTGAAATAATTGTAAATATATGGTAAAGCAGATAACAAATGAAGAGTGTGACACTAAACAAAGTCCTTGTAACTATATGGCTTAGAGAAGTAATATATCTAGATAATAATAAAATTCTACTGCAATCTTAACCAGTCAAGCGTCCCCATACTAAGGAAATTTATCTGCCCTTGCCGCGTACAAACGGACATACACCTAACTTTATTATGTTTATTCCTCTTTATTTATTTTAAGGTATGTTCCCTAATATATACAGTATAAAAAAAAGTAATAAGAATAAGTTTATGATAAATATAATAAGTAATAATAAATTTATTTCCTAAAAAAATACATAGTTTTTTATATATAGCACATTACCAGGGGTCAAAATGAACACTATGCTACTGTTAATAAAATCCAAAATCCAACTCAAAATGGCGCAATATAAATGGCGGCCGGATCACATTACCAAAACAATTTCTGATAAAAAAATATTAAATGCACAAAATATTGTCCACCCAAAAATACTAGAACGTAGGACAGGCCATTGGCTTCACTTCTGAATACTTACAATTAGCCTGTCTGATGAAAGTCGTCCTGAAAAAATCCCCCGGGACACAAAATGCTTAGAGACCACTGTGTTCCCTAGGACGCGTAATGTATACTATATATACAATTTTAGTGTTTGATAAGGCATAATATTTGGTATTTGATAAAGGGCGCAACATATGTTCTTAAGTTGTTTGAATCTTCACTGGTTTAACATTACTCAGACTAGATTGTTAGTTGGTCTATTGGATAGCTTCATTATGTTACAATTCAGTATCAAACTGGTAATTTCCTCCATTGGTCAATCGCAATATGAAAGAAGGACAATTAAATTATTCAACAGTTTCTTTAAGAAGTTTTTTTAAGTTTTCTTAAGCATGTGATAGTCCTGTCAAAATTGTTTTGACTGTTTTAAACAAAACAAAAAATGTAAGAAAACAAAATAATCTAAACAAAGTTGTATCAAAATCACAGAAACTTTCTTTACTTACTTCTTAATGTAAATTAGTATATATAGTAAAAAGCAGTGATTAAGGAGTGCAAGATACTACACAAATCAAGCTGATTATTGCTAAATTTTATGTTATATTATTAAAAGTTATAATCTAATTACAGATTTTCCAAACAATTAATATAAAAAGAAATTCAGTTGATTTAATATTCTAAAAGAATATTATTTGAAAAAGTCAGAACAAATTTCAAATGAAAATAATATCAGCAAATAGTAAGTAGGTATAGAAACCTATTGACCAAACTAAAAAATGAAATTGGCCTCAATAGATAGCTAGCCTTGGGTAATTTTTACACCTACTCCGCTGGGGTCTTAGTACAAAGCCTTAGCGGAGCCAGTTGAAAGTTCCTAGGCTAAGCATAGTAGCCCTAATGATGATTTGCTACAGTTGCTTATTTAGAAACATTATTTTAAAACAGACAGGTTGATTACAAAATTATTATAAATAAAACAAAAAGACAAAGGTTGTGTTTTTTACATTAGCCACATAATTACAACAAAAGGCATATTAATTATATGAACAAAGATTTCAATGGTGCTGTCATACAAATCTAGTGACAATACCTATGTATGTGGAATGTCAAGCCCTAACGACTTTATTAGCATAAGTGGGGTGGTTCGAAACACTATATTTTTGCATGATCCTTGAGCTCTCCCTGACTTGCAAACATAGCAGGGAGTGATTAAACAAAATGAGCATACAAATGCAAGTATTACTACTTGTTTAGTTAAATTCTTTGGTCATACAGATTTATTTATTTTTAATTGACTGGGTTTGGCATTAAACACATTAAGTCTAACAACATGTCAAGAAATACCTACTAATATTACACAATGATTAAAAGATTGTTTGTAAAATATGATTGCACTCATCTATTTGTAAACTTATCTGAATTAGAAAACCTTACATGAGTCAGTCTTTTGATTCGTAGAAGTATTTTGAAATACCAATATCAGTATGAATGAAAAATGGGTCAATGTGTTCAACTTACCGTTTCAAGATTAAACAAGGAAGATACTTTTCTTAAGAACCCATTGTGTGTTTTTTTCTTCCGTCTTTCCGTCATTTTGAAAGCAATATTTTCATATCCTCAGGTGCTAATATTGATGCCGTCTGTACTACACTATGTACACTGCATGCATGTTAGTTACAGATTTGTGTCCACTGTCAGAGCTTTACTTGTTCACGTTCGGCATGCACCATTGTCTACCTAGAACCCATTACTAACTTGCACCAAAAATATTTCAATCATATGTGACCTCAATATGGCTATGAAAGTCGATTCCACAATGTAAGCACAAAGTCATGTTATATAGCTTGATTTCAAACTGCAGCAGTTTTTATCTAAAAGGTAATTAGGAGCCGAGCCCTTTTGCTGATAGTGATTTTTAGTAGATATGTATAGCTAGGTAATATTAGGCGCGTTACCAATTTGCGTTCAATGATAGGATGGTATGAATGTCAAAGCGATGAACTTTTAATTAGAATGTCCGTGTTATGTTATTAGTGTGCAATGATCACTTTATTTTAGATAAGTACATCAATCAGCAAGCTAAACTAACACCGAAGTCTCATCAGAGCATTAGTTTCACCAATAAACGAAAATGTTCCCAGAGTGTACAAGAATTACTAAACGTTTAAAAATAGATTAGTGTTTATTAAATGGCCTTACTTGCGACGAATACGAAATATCAGCAGTCTGAATGTCAAAATTTTGTATGAAATATCATTTCACTGATTATCATTGGCGACTATTCATTCGTTTCAATCGTAATTTAGGCACGTCATTGGCACAATAATGAAATATAACTTCAATTCACAGAACGTCGAATGGTTAGCGTACATATCGCTGAAAAACTTTACTATGTTTTTAGGTTATAAATAGTACTACGAGACGCGAAAACGATCCGCCATTACCAAGCGAGAGTTCACAGATAGAAAACACACGTCACGTCACCAAATACAAAAAAAAAACACTGGAATGGTATTGGAAATATCACTAGGTTTGCGGTTCTTCTGCTAGATGGCGCGGTAACAAAAAACCGGGATCATCTATCGAAGTTTCCAGCTTACGGTGTGCTCGAGGGTTTGTACGAATGGGTAGCTAGTTTTTTGTCCGGCAGTCGCATACGAGCCGTAGTTGATGGTTGGACACCAACAACGTCACAGTACTGAAGACGCTTATTACACGAAACGTGCAAACATTCCTCATTCTGATGTCGAGGAAATGCGCGGAGAACCTGTGTCTCAAATCGAGAGCACTCTGTCCAAACTGACTGGGAAATGGAAAACTTAGTCCAATTCAAGCCTACGAAGATACAAGTCTGCACAATCACCGCTAAGAAAACCCCATTCACTGAGTTCCCACAATTCCAGAACCCTTGGTGTTGACATCTCTAGCAATGTTCAGTTCCGAGATCATTTGCAAGACAAGGTGAAGCTGGCGTCCAAAAACTTGGTGTACTCAGCAGAACGAAGCAGTATGTACTTCAAGTCGGGTAAGAGGTTACTGCGATACAAGTCGCAAGTTCGGCTCCATATGGAGTTCTGCTACCATCCCTGTGCAGCCGGATACCAGCTTGGCTGTACAGCGAGGTAATGCGGCAAGCGTTTAGGGCACTATGCCATAAGGAACAAATTTAGATGAGGTTTTCTTTATATAATTAATTTTGTTAGATTTTAATTATTTTATTTAGATTTATAAGTATATTTAGTTCTATTTTTAATTAGGTTTTAATTTTAATAATTATATATAAATAATAATATAATAAATAATTACATAATTAATATCTATCGAATTATTGTGTTTGTGCTTTGTGTATTTCAAACATCATTACAGTATAATAATGCACTATCTATACTAATTAGTCGTTCGCCTCAAACTAAAATCTCCCGATTTCCCATTTTTTAACCATTATGACAAACTTTGAGTACCCACATACCTACTTCATTAAATCACATTCGAAAAGGCATGTAACTGGCATAAAGACTCATTGTTGTGACTTTATAAGATAGTGTGTATTTTTTATATAAACTAAATATTTTACAAATAATGCCTTTTGAACATGATACCATCATATCAATTCATGTAACCCTATTATTGTCGCCAAAGCTCCATTGATAACCCACTCGGGCATATTTGCTTACAGTCTTCATCTCTCTTGCTGCCCGCATAGCTCTATAACCCATCAACTAATTGATGACCAACTAACTGTACTAAAATTACTGTTACTGTTACTGTACTAAAATTATGAAGATCGGAGCAACGTTATTCAAGTTATCGTCGAACACACAAAGATATACGGATTCAAACGCTTCAGTACTCGTTTCATTCGTGCGGTCAAATAATGTTTCTTAGATTTTGTGCCTTGTCGAACGTTAATCGAATGATTTACCTTATGGCATATGCCATCAATGAATTGCTTTTACTTTGTAAAAAAATATCATCGTCATACGTTTTCGTTGAATATGTTATAATAATAATAATTAAAATTATACTTACTTTGTAGTAATAATTCAGATTCTAATTACTCTTTACTTTACTAGCGTTTAAATTCTACTACTTTTTAACTGCTGTAAAAAATTTCAATTTATCGATAATTTTGATCGACAGGGCCAGCTCTATCTGTTTATAAAAATTCAATACAGCGCTACTGTCTCATGCACTGTAACAAAGTGACGTATTCAGAATAGTGTCATTATTAATTTAAAAAATAAAAAAACGGGATTAAACCATTAAACGCGTCGTTATTTGGCAAAATACCTTTTAAAATACGCGTTTAATCCCGTTTTACAATTTTTAAATTAATAATTAAACGCGCAAATTTAAAAACTTATAGTGTCATTATTAGTTCAACTTTTCTAACTCTTGTAATTTTGTACCTCTTTTCCCGTCCACCGCAAAGAGTGGCAGACTGGCGGATTATTTGGTACGAGAATCGTATGTGACAAACTCAATGGCGCCTTCCCTCCTGGCCGCGTCAGGATGCCGTGTTGCTTTATGTCTGTTTCTGGCAATATGATATTGTTCTATTTGCAATTTTTACGAATGTTGTGTTACAACAACGTCTAAGTACCTAGGTAATAAGTATCTTAATGAATATTATAAAAATCTTATGCTTTTATTATCATCATTACCATTACCATGCCTCATACTCATATGCTAGATAAGACATGCATTAGCATAATATAGGTACGTATTCGTAGCTACAACCATTTTTACTGAGGTGGTGACGCCTAAAATATCTGAGTACCTATTTGTTACAAAAATCTAATGTTTTTAAAATTATTTACGATACCTTTTTTTCTTCTGGTTCGCCACTAGGTCTAGGTAACGCCACAGCATCGACCTGCCAGGTAATGAAAATATTAATTAGTAAAAAGTACGAAAAAATATTGTTAGCAATATAGGTAATAAACGATAGACGTGTCACGTGGACTTATTACAGATTGTCAATTGAGAACAGGAATAACCTAAAATTTATTTTGAAACACCTTTGCATGCATGATATTTTTCCAAAAACTGTGGACTGATCCCCAAGTCCTGCATTCGCCTATGAGTATGCATATTTCTTGATCGTCGTAGTATTTCAAGAGTACCAAGTCATATACTTACTTAACCCTGTGATTTACGGATTCCAAACAGAGTAGCTCTATGTCATAGATAGGTAGATATTTCTCCTCCACCAATCCTTTCATCCATGTTATACATACATGTAACACGTACGTAGTGACATTTCGGTTACACACGGACAGTGTTACTTATGTTTCTGTCTTACTTTAATACTCCTTACTTAACGATCTGTCTAGGCGCCCAATTAACTGGCTAATTTAACCAGATGGCTGCGTAATATCTATTATATTAACCTACCGTATTGGCTGGTGGCCTAACTAACTGGGGTCTACATTTACGCTTTTACGTTAGGCCACTGACCACTTCCCACATTTTGGTTAGTTGTTCAGTTTTAGAACTGTAATATAACGTATCCTGCTAAATATTTTTTTTTTTTTTTTTTTTTTTTTTTTTTTTATACCACTAAGGTGGCAAACAAGCTTACGGCCCGCCTGATGGTAAGCGGTCACCGTAGCCTATGGACGCTTGCAACACCAGGGGTATCACTTGCGCGTTGCCGACCCTTCAGAAATCTAATAACTTCTTTCTTGAAGAACTCCATACTGTAGTCCTTGCAGAAAACCTTGGCAGGGAGCTCATTCCACAACTTAAGCGTTCGCGGGAGGAAGTTTCTCTGAAACCGCACTGTACGCGACCATTTAGGTTCTAAAGTGTGAGAATGAATTCCCTGCCGATGGCGAGCGGTGCGATGGTAGAAAGTAGCCGTGGGCATCATTTCGAACAATTCCTCAGAACACAACCCATTGTACAAGCGGTAGAACACACACAGTGAGGCAAAGTCTCTCCTCAGACTTAAGGGCTCGATACCGCAAGTGAGTTTGGGATTGTCGACAATTCTCACAGCCCGTCGTTGAACCGAGTCAAAAGGGTCAAGCTGGTATCCGGGTGCACCTGCCCAGAGATGGCAGCAGTACTCCATATGGGGCCGAACTTGCGACTTGTAAAGTAACAACCTTTGCCCCGACGTGAAGTACTGCTTCGCTCTGTTGAGTACACCAAGTTTTTTGGACGCCAGCTTTACCTTATCTTGTAAATGATCTCGGAACTGAACATCGCTGGAGATGTCGACACCAAGGATCCCAATGCTCTTGGAGATGGAGAGGGGAGTGTTCTGGAATTGTGGGACCACAGTGAATGGAGTTTTCTTAGCGGTGAACGCGCACACTTGTGTCTTTGTAGGGTTGAATCGGACCAAGTTTACCCGTCCCCAGTCAGAGACCTGGGACAATGTGGTCTCGATTTGAGACACAAGTTCTCCGCGGTTTTCCTCCACAACGGAACGAGGGATGTTTGCACGACCCGTGTAAAAAGTGTCTCCAGTACTGTCATCTGCATAGCAATGTATGTTGTTGATGTCCAACATGTCATTGATATGCAGTAGAAACAGCGTAGGAGACAGCACAGAGCCTTGCGGGACACCAGCATTAATGTCCATGCTATCAGAGCAACTACCGTCAACTACAGTTCGTATGCGTCTGCCAGACAAAAAGCTAGCCACCCATTTGCACAAACCCTCGGGCACTCCGTAAGATGGCAACTTCGATAGAAGACCGCGGTGCCAGACCCGATCGAACGCCTTCGCTATGTCCAGGCTACATGCCAATGCCTCCCCCTGACTCTCAATGGCTAGTGCCCATCGGTGTGTGAGATACACTAGAAGGTCACCAGTCGAGCGACCGTGGCGAAAGCCATATCGACGGTCACTGACCAGATCGTGTACTTCTAGGTATCTTAGAAGCTGTGTGTTGATCACACGCTCCATCACCTTAGAGAGGAGAGAGGTAATAGCGATAGGCCTGTAATTCGATGGATCTGATCTATCGCCCTTTTTGGGCACCGGGTGCACATTCGCAGTCTTCCATGTAGACGGAAATTGCCTAGTGTGGTAGGAAAGCGCGAAGAGGCGCGTGAGTACAGGACATAACTCAGGAGCACACTGCTTAAGCACCACTGCTGGTATACCGTCTGGCCCACTCGACTTATGAACGTCTAGAGAAAGCAACGCCCGCCTGACCTCCCGCTGCGTTATGGAGATTTCCGGCATCGACTTACCGCACCACGGTATAGTAGGTGGTACAGCGCCTTCATCGTTCATATTCGAGTTCGAGGCAAAGAGACTGCCCAGTAGATCGGCTTTCTCTTTAGCACTATGGGCCAAGTCACCATCGGTCTTTCGCAGTGGTGGTAACGACGACTGGCAGAAGTTCCCTTCGGCAGCTTTGGCAAGCGACCAGAAAGCACGACTCCCAGAAGGATAGCTCGCAAGTCGCCCACCTATTTTGCCGATGAATTGGAATTTTGCTCTGGCAGTTGCTTTCTTACTGAACCTCGAGGCAGCATTTAATTTGCGTTTTAACTCAGAAATATTCGGATCCTTATTATAACGAGCCGTGGTCCAAGCCTCATATGCATTTTGCTTAAGAATTTTAGCTTTTCTGCAAGACCTATTAAACCACGGTCGTTTTTTGACGCCGGCAGCTACTCGCGGGTTAGGAATATAGCATTCCATACCAGCAAGGATTGTCTCAGTGACTGCGGCTGCGCAGACGTCAGGATCTTCTGAGTTAAAGCAGATCTGCCTCCACGGGTACGATGCGTAAAATTCACGCAATCCATCCCAGTCTGCCGACTTATAGTGCCACACACGACGCCAGTTAGTTGGCCCAGAAGGATCAGGTTGTGTGCATGACACTTGAGTCCGAACGAGACAGTGGTCCGAGGAGCCAAGAGGCGCATCCACTGAGACGGAGTACCCGTCCGGACGAGTAGTCAGCAGAAGGTCCAGTAAGGAGCTCGTATGTTCCTCTATATCTGGTATTCTCGTTGGAGAAAGTACCAGCTGAGAGAATCCATAGGTCAGAGCAAATTCATGAGCAGATATCCCAGCATAGTTATTGGTTCGAGAACTGAGCCACTCGCGATGGTGGGCGTTAAAGTCTCCCAAAATAACTAGTTCTGCTGTGGGATATTGCTCTAGAACTTTGTCAGTCGTCAAACTCAGGTGCGTGAAGAGTCGAGTTACGTCCGTGTCACCGCTATGAGACCTGTATAGGCACGCATAGATACGAGTGTGGCCGCCGTAATCTACGCGCACCCACAATATCGACAGGTCCCTGTCTTCAAGGCTATGAATTTACGTTTATGATATATATTTGATGAGAACCTTAGTAGAATCTGGGCTGCCATTGCGTCGATCCGACTTCCTGTTGTTGTCTTGAAGGAACGCATTCGATATGGATCTGTAGTTGCTTTCCTCTGAAAGGACCTGGAACGAAAAAAACGCGAAATTAATAATATATACGTCATTAAAACAAAATTTCAATCATCAGCCCCACTGTGTATGTCTTTTTTTTTTTGAGGTATGCAAGCTTTTCTCACGAAGTTTGCCTTTACCGAAAAGCTAATGGCGTGAATATTCAATGTACTTGAGAAATTAAGGAAAAAAACTCATTGGTACACGCCGGTCTCGTACCTCCACCACTCAGGACGCAAGGTGAAATCGTTACCCCTCGGCTATCACCGATTTAGCAATAACAATCTTTAGTCGAAATTAAAACAACGGTCCACCAAATTATTAGGTCAATATGAAAATCCAAATCGGAAACCATCAATTGCAATTTGTTAATTTTCAAAATATATCAAATTTTAAAGGTTCTGTAGCCAAAAAAATGTCCATCCGTCTGTAAGTTTGTAAACTGTTTTGTAAAAAAATTGAGTACTTACTTAAAACATTTTTCAAGGGTAGCTCTCCATATATTAAACAGACGGAGGGTATTTTTTTTTATGACGCGCTCCCCATTGTATGGGGTTTTTTTTTGAGAAGGCATTTGAAAATGCGACAATAAGTTGTTCGTTTCTCCTTTCTTCACGTCACAACACACATTTAAGCTGAAACTTAGTAGGTACAGAGATAGTTAAAAAGACAAAGAAGTAGTAAGGCTACTCTTTGTATTTTCAAAATCCTATGTAGGCAAACTATATGCTAGGCATAAATGACCTTAGAAGGTAATTGCCAGTCATAGTATATGCTATAATCAAGCAGTTTCCATGGGAATCCCACGGCAATAGCCAAATTTAGTGCTAGTGGTGCGGCGGGCAAAAGATTGTATTATATAAAGCAAAATTTGAATTCATTAGCCCGTCCCAACTTTGTCTGGGTCGAATAATTATTGACCCGGCGAACGTTGTTTTTCTTTTGTTGAAACGACTGACGGAAGGTAGCGCACCTATTGCCAAAGGGTTCTACTAATTTAGAAACCTTCCCCAGCGTGCACAACATGGTTTACTCTTAGTGCGCGACTGTGACTCGCACTTGACCGGTTTTTTTCTTTTATATAAACCTTGGCCTGACAATTACGAACACACCAAAAAAAAATTATCAGCGAAATTGGTCTACTCGTTCTAAGGTGATGCTCCTTTATACATGTGGCAATTGATTTTTATAAGTTAGGGAAGGCGATTTTAATAATGACTAACCTCACGAAGACGAATGCCGTCGGTTTCCCACTTGTTTGCGATTCTAATAGTCTCTGCAGTCTTCTGTTGAACTGACTTGGTGTCGTCAAGTAACGTCAACTCATAGAACTCTTGGATATCTGTAACAGAAAATCCCCCCTTTGTTTTATGTTTCATTTCAGTAGTTTCGTTTAGCAATAAACTTCAGTAGATATCGCCTTGCATGGCCAAAGCAATAGACTAAACTTAAATAAAAATGGCCAGTATGAATAGACAATAATTTAAATTGCAAGGGTTCTGTTGCCGTGTTTAGTAAAATTCTCTTCAACTTCAATAAAATTGTATATTTTTTTTTTCTTCTGGACCTTTTCCCATTATTTGGGCAGAGTCACAAAGAGAGGTTTTGAGGAAATATAGTAAAAAAATTCAAACAACTGATGATGGAAGAACTATCTACATATATCAAGTTTGTACGAAAGGGAAGGCCGGTTTTTTTTTAAAGTCTGTTAAAATATACATACTTCATATTTTAATGAAATGATGTAGGTATGCCGAATGTCATTTCAAGAATATGTCAGGAAGTGCTTGAAAAGATTTATTAGAACATTTTAAACGTCATGGACATTCACGGACATATCTACGACCGAAGCGAGATAAAACAAGAGCTTTTACACTGAACATAAACCAACTTTTAAGAATTTCAGTCGTCCTTTCGAGAAATGCTGTCACAAATTATTTTCTCAATACCCAGCCTCGTATCGATTACGAATCTCAGTGGATTTTATGTTTACCTTTCGACATTTTTCATTTTGGTAATCCCGCAAATTAAACAGATATTTCACTCAGTTGAATAATTTTTATTACTCTTGGGTCGTTAGGGTTCATTTAATGTGCAAAACTATACATACGGAGGTTTCAACATATTATGTACCTACTAGCTGTTGCCCGCAGTTCCACCCGCCCACAATACGGTTATCGGTGTAGGATATCACAAAAACTGCTCAATTATAGAAAAAAAAAACCGACTCACAGTTGACGTTTTTAAGTAGCCTATGTCCTTCCCCGAGACTTAAGCTATCTCCATGCTAAATTTTTTATGAAAAATTCGGTTATTGGCGTAGGATTGCAACGACAACTCCTTAATTATAGGAAAAAAAAAACCAATCACACTTGACGTTTTCAAGTAGGCTATGCCCTTTCCCGGACCCCAAACAATCTGTCACAGTTCATCTTAATCGGTGAAGCGGTTTAAGCGTGAAAAGGTTACAGCCAGACAGAGTTACTTTCGCATTACATAATATTAGTATGGACTAGTATTTACCCTAAGCGTCACCCTCCCAGAGTTTGTTCATCTCCACCCTCCAGCTACCCCTACCGGTGTGAGTCGGTTTTTTTTTCTATAAATGAGGAGTTGCTGTTGAATTCCTACACCAGTAACCGAATTTAGGGCGGGTAGAACCGCGGGTAAAAGCTAGCATATTATAAAGCCGTAAAATAGCTGTAGGTACAGTCGAATGCATAATATAATAAAAAAATCGGCCAAGTGCGAGTCGGACTCGCGCCCGAAGGGTTCCGTACCATTATCTATAAAACGGCAAAAAAATCACGTTTTTTGTATAGTAGCACCCATTAAATATTTGTTTTTTTTTGTTTTTTATTCGTTGTTACATTATAGCAGATTTTATAGCTGATATTGACAGATATTAATGTACCTAAATGTGTCAGTGAGTGTTAAACAAAATCGGTTGTATGCTGTTTTGACCCCTAAGCTATGTATGCATTATACCGTGACCCGTGACTGTAGGTCCCTACATATTCTTAAAGATATTACTAAATAAAATAGCATATTAAACGATTCTTTCATTCTTTGTGTGTTCCCTGTATGTATTAGTACTCTATGGTCTGTTCTTACGAAATAAAATGGGTGGGTAGTATGCATAGAGTATGTTTATATCTTCTTTCTTACGAACTTTTTTGTTTGTTTAAAAAAAAAGCACTTTTGTTTTTTGTCACTTGTTGAATAAGTAGGAGCGGAAAGCACGGAAAGACATGGCGGAAAAGATTTTTGCATTAGTACCTACCACAAAGTTTGGACCCAATAGGTGGCGCTGTGGTCGAGTTATGATGACCCATTTATCCAATTGTAATGAAATTTCGTTAAGATTCGTTCGCACCAGCCGCGCCGGGGAAGGTTTCTGAATCGGTAGGTGCCACAAAGTTTTGACTCGACAGGTGGCACTGTGGTCGAGCTATTGAAGTTCATTTTTTCGGAAGGAATAAGTATCGAATCAGAGGATAGGGGAAGGGGGGTAAAAGGGCTAAAGCGAAACAAAGTTTAGGAGTTAAGCTAGTTTATTATACATTATGACTGATATTTTTACGGGCCTTTTTTTATGAATAACTTTCTAATAGTAATTTGAATGTGTGTAAAATAATATCTCAAATGTTACATAAATAACAAAACTTACATTACACACATTTTATTTTTCCTATATAGTCCTTATAAATATCGAAGTTCGTGCTGAATGCCAAGTAGGTTAACACTAAGTGCAAACTTTCGTGCTGGACGACGGAAGATCGATAAAAATTGACCGAGAGGGAGGCAGCCGACCTCAACACTAATCGCTTGAAGTGAAATGCTTTCTGTGGTTTGCTTTTGTTTTTAGAACCACTCATTTAGTGAGCTCGGTTTTTACGAACGTAATGTTTGTCCTAAATCTAGAGAGGTATAGGTAGGTATATATCCATACTCCATACTAATATCATAAATGCGAAAGTAACTCTGTCTGTCTGTTTGTTACCTCTTCATGCTTAAATAGCTGAACCGATTTAGATGAAATTAGGAACATAGTTTGAATCCCGAGGAAGGGCATAGGATAGTTTTTATCCCGAAAAATTCCCGCAAGAATAACTATTACCGAGCTTTAAAGAAATATAGATAGAGCTATAGTGTAAATTAAGGGGTTGACGTAGAAATTCAACGCCGATAAGCGAATGAAGGGCGGGCGGAGCCGCTGGCAAAATCTAGTATATAAGAAAGAAGAAGAAGAGAAAGAAACGGTTGTGAGGAAATCGACACTACAACTTTCCATTGATTTTTAATTGTCATACTCATAATAACATTGTAACCGACCCGTTGGCTGTATATCGAAAATATTTGAGAAAATCTTACTTCAATCGATTTCAATATATTGTGTACGAGTAACTTTCATTGAACAAAGTTCTGAAAGTTATATCAAAATGGAGCAAAGAGTAACTTATACATTACATAACGTGCGGGATATAGAGAGTTTATACTAAACACCAGGCTCTTCTGGTAACTGCAGAATTTATATCTGTTATATATGCTTTAATTGATAATGTTATACAATTATACAATTATAATTTTAGCAAAAATCAAAAAAGCTCCGCACCATGCCATGTGAAATGGAATTATACCTACCTATAACACTCTGCCGCGCCACGCAAGACCAGTTGACTATGGAGAATTTGGTACCTAATAGAATGTCAAAAATTCAAATGTTAGCCGTTACAGACAAACAACCTACATACCACACCTTAAATTCTTCTAACTTAAGCAGTTGCAAAGATCCAACACGTACCTTCCTGCTTATCACCAGATCACCAAGATGCAGAAGTTACCGATTTAAGATTATCCCTAGTTTTAGGTTGGTTATGGTAAAAACCCATTCCTAGTTTAAATGAAGTAGTACCTAAATCTTGAAAAACAACTCCGTATCATAATTAATTATTTTATTATTGAACACAAATAATGCATTTCAATTCATAAACTGCATATTGATCAAATGAAGACAGTCTAATTAGAAGCCCTCACGCATCAACGGATGTCAATTGAATTAATATGTATAACTGCTTCGGAACATTGAAAGGTATATAAATATCTGCAGAGTGTTTGACCAATTTAACCAGTTGACCAGTAAGAATTGCTTTTAAATCTACTAATTACAACATGGCAAATAGCAGTTGGTTGAAACTGACATTTTTCTTTATGGTAGTGGCAGGAATTTGGATGCCTAGATCGTTTGAATATAATAAGTTAAAACGCAATTTATACACCGTGTATAGAATAATTTATCAGCTAATTTTCGGTGTAGGGGTGCTGTTCGTTCAGTTCAAATTCTTCTTTATGGTAAGTTTGATTTTGCATCTTATTCATTAGTATCCCAAGTTATACTCCGTCTTCGATTTATGTGCTGCACAAATTGTTGGGTAATCAAAAACTTAACTAAACGGTGTATCAACAAAATTTGTGTAGAAAGTAAGGTCTTAAGATAAAAATAGTACCTACATTGTGTATTTAAGGAGGGTAAGAAGAAAATGACTACTGAGAGGCTATTAAGAAGCCTAAGGCCGAAGGCTCGAAGGCTTTAATAACCCGAGTTTGTAATTTTCCTAACGCCCGTTACTCCCAAAATTACTCCAGTCAGAGTCGTGGAATTTTTTTGGATGCAAGGTGTCCAGAGCTTGCGTTCAGCAATGGACACAAATAGGCTTAAAAAGGAAAACGATAAAATCCATGGGATCGATCACAAATTTTAATATTTTTTATGATTGTATATTTGTCTTTAGGTTCTAGGCGACATAGACAAGACGGTAGAAGGAAGCGTGCTATTTTTCTGCAACCTTACGCATATTGCCAAGATGTCTACCATAATCCTTCGGAGAAGCAGAATCCTCCGACTTTTGGATATCATTGACAGTAATGACTTTTTAATTACATGCTTGCTAACCTATAATGAAAAATAGGCAGGCTTCATAAAACTAATAAAGATAGATATCGCTGTGCACAATAATAAGAAGCAAATCTTTTACATTTCAGGTGATATTGATAAAAACGAAGTCTACAAGAGCCTTGGGGTTAATGCGGGTTTTATGTCAAATGTGTTTTACACTTCTTCCTTCACCACTGGCACTATGTGGGCCCTGTACCCTTTAACCAAATCAACACTTACTCTTCCCTACTACTATCCAGAAGTTCGATCAGAAACTCCGTGGTAAACTTTGCATGGCACCAATATTATTCTATTAATAGGAAACCTTTGTCACTCTCTGCATGAACTCATTACGAGTTTGACATAGGTTTTTATAAATAATCCCTTATTTTTATACTCAATATCCAATAGGATTCCAACATTTTGATACATCCACTTTTTGTCTTTAGGTTTCCGTTGCTATACTTATACCAAGGCGTGAGCATTGTGCTAAATGCATTAACAGTAGCTTGTGAAGATGTGCTAATAGGTGGACTGATGGCTCTAGCAGCTGCCCGACTCCAACTGCTGGCGAACCAGCTGAAAAATGTCGGTGCAATGGCGGACGGTACAAGCCATATCGTTTTTAAGGATGCACCAGAAATTAATATCCATTACAAAGCCGTTGTATCTTGTGTAAAGTTTCATCAACAAATTATTAGGCAAGTGCGTAGCGTAAATTGCGTATGTTATATTTAAAAGAAAGTATTAAATTAAAACTTTTGAAACCAGGCTTATAAAAAATAAAATAAAAAGATTTTTTTCCTCATTCATTCTTTATGCGTGGTTTTCATTTTATACTTTATAGTCTTTGTAAAACTACGATTTTGTGAACTAAATTTCTTTATAAAATGAAAAGTTTCAAAATGGCTGTAAATTTCGTAATTGATTATTGTATTGTTGCCTAATTCTGAGTTTCCCTGAAACTTTGAGCCTTCTAGCTAGTCGGTAAGTGATCGAAACCACGATTGCAAGATTTAACCCAAACAGATGAAACTATAAGTATAAGCGTTGTAAAAAAGGGGATGATCTGTATTTACTTATTACTTAGATATTTATTTACTATTATTTATTTAATGATCGATCTACATTTATTTAAGTAGGCACCTTTTGGTTTGCTTTCGTATAAAAGATTTTCTGGCACATTGCAATTTTTCAACAAAGTTCAATGAAAGATTGCAATAAGAACAAACTTTCTTATTTCTTACAGTTTTGTCAAGGAGCTCAACAACATATTCGAAATTGCTGTGTTTGCGCAGTTCTTTACAAGTGCTATTCTACTCTGTGCATCGTTTTTCATTATATCAACGGTAAGTAAAACTTTTCTTTAGTAAACATAAATGTTAAATGAAGGTTACAGTGCAACAAAATTTTTTGACCCGGTGGTCAAAAATCAAAACTACAGTCGCCATAATATTGAAGTGGTGTGAACTTACACCACACTAGCGACCAAACACCAGCTCAGAAAAGTTTGTTGCACTTTAAATACATAAATGTGTTTTGTTTCAGAGTAATGTGCCTACGGAAGTAGCAACAATGGTTTGCTATCTGACTTGTCTTCTGGGAGAGCTCATGATTTATTGTTTTTGTGCAGACATCATAAAAAGAGAAGTATGATCTTGGTTAAATTAATATAAAAAATTATAAGTATAAAATAGGTTAGTACTTATACGATAAATCATGACCATTTTTAGGGAATCCTACTAAAAGAATGCCAAAGGCCCTCCCTCTCTTACTTTTCGTCTTGTTCTTTTTTTTTTTTTAAATGTGGCAGCTGCTATTTCAGACCTTTGTTCTACGTCTTACAGAAACTTCTATTCAAATTCTAAATCTAAATAGCGAATTAATGGTTATTATAATTCAGAGTAACCTCGTTGTGACTGCTGCCTATGGCAGTGAATGGCAGAATACTTCCGTGCAGACGCAAAAGACGTTAATGCTGCTCATACTGAGAGGTCAGAAGACGTTAGCGGTTACTTCTGGAAACATCTTCGAACTGTCGTTGACGAATTTTACAGTCGTAAGTTGATTTAATTTTAATTTTAAATTTTAATTTAAACAGTTTAATTTGTGAAAATAAAAATAAATAAATTAAAAAACCCAACTGCGTAGAAATTTAACTATAAATAAAAACTGAAAAGAGAAAAATAAGTTCAGTAATGATTAATTTTAGAATTAATCAAAACACAAAACCGTGAATCGACGCGATCGAATTAGCAACGCAGAAAATTTTAACGCAAATTGCTGCGATGCGATTTCTTGCGGCAAGGCGTTACCGTTCTACGTATATTTTTTACGTCGAATTCGGACCTTTTACAAATCAAATTTCCCACGTCTTGCAAATGCACTGACTTGAAATGGCGTCCACAAGTGTGACGTAACATCGCAAGAATGCGCGATGCGAATCAATTCGCAAGTTCTTGCAATGCGTTTGTGCGAGTTCGCGTACTTCTACGATGCGACGACGTTTCGTGTTCTGTTTCTATAGTGGAACATAGCTACTTTAACAGTTAAGACTCATTATTGGGAATATTTAAGCTGGTTTTGAAGTTTACGGTTTTATTAAAATTTCATGTTTCACGCAGTTGGGTTTTTTGATTTTCTGATTTACATATTTTTATTTGACACTTTTTAGTTAGAATATAGGTACGACGGTAAATATCGCAAACTTGTCAATTTATTAAAGGAGTTAATATTGTAGAGATTATTAAGTAGCTTGCGGTGGTTTAAACTATTGATTATTAATCATAAGTATGAAGATTCAAGTGACTGACAAGTGAGTGAATGGTTGCCAACCAACTTTAAAATGTTATAGATTCTAAATGGTCATTCATATTAAAAAAAAATAAAACAACCTAAGATGATTTTAAAATACGTATTCAATGACACTTGACATAGTTCATCGACTTTTATTTTTTTCTTTTTTACAATATGGAGTTTGGTTATGACCATATTGAATTTTGATTTCTGTTATATCTTTAGTGACACTCGCAAGATTAAGACAAATCGATTGACGTAAGAATCATCAAAATAGGTCGGTAGACTGCCACAAAGAAAAAAAAAAAAAAAAAAAAAAACATCTATATATGTATTTTTTTTTCTCTTCCTTTGCATCGCGCAGCCGGGTAAAAAGCGTCAAACGCCAATCAAACTGGCGCAGTCGTAATCGATAGGTATAGAATATGACGAATAAACAGTTATACATTAAACATAATTTATGATAATATTCACAGAATTGAAAAGTAATTTGTTCTATGGTTATATTAACGGTTCTTTTACACTTTAGAAATTAATACTTTGACTTTAACTCCTTTTAGAAATATCAAATATACTTCCCTAATATGAAAATTTACTTCGTTAATTTGTTTGTTCCAGATATTGAAAACTTCTTATTCCTACTTCGCGTTCCTAAATCAAAAACACAAAGCGGGAACGACATGAGCAAATAATAACCGTTTATAAGTTTACGCTTTAGGCACCTTCAGGCAAAGTGAATCAATACTGTGCCTTGACTTACCTTTTACCTACCAATAAGTATAAAATGTTAGCGTACCTACTCGCTAACAATATTTCTAAAAAAATTTTTTATTCGCTGTTCTAGCTGCAAAGTTTTCTCTCACATGTCGGTTTCTTCTCTTGTAAAATTTAGTTATAGGTATGCACACACGATATTTACTTAGTACACTAAAGATGATAATTATTTTATTAATAAAGCCATGGCCATAAAATTTTTTTTCCTAAATGATGTCTTTTGATTTTTTTACTCTCGTACGTTAAAAAATATCGATCGTGCGTGAGAGTGTGATTGTTTTTGATTTTTTGATCTCTGAAACCGCACTGTCCGCGACCATTTCGGTTCTAAAGTGTGAGAATCAATTCCCCGCCGATGGCGAGCGGTGGGATGGTAGAAAGTAACCGTGGGCATCATTTCGTACAATTCCTCAGATGACATCTCATTGTTACAAGCGGTAGATAGTCTGGTTCACGCTAGTAGTAGGTGAAAAAATTCTATTCGCCACTCCTCTTTATACCTACGACTGGTATCGTGGATAATTAAAAATCTATGAGGTTTTTTTGAATATAATGTTCACAACTAGAGCATTTTTGGTATTTGACGTAACTTTTATGAGGTTTATTATTTTATTTATGTATTTATTTAATTGTAAACTAACAGTTAACCCAAGGCGTTTACAATCAAGTTAAAATTATAATTAATTAGTATATATACACTTACAGGCAACTAAGACTACGCTAAAACATAAAAAGAATAAAAAATAATAAAACTAGGTCAGACACAAGAACATACAAAAAAAATATTCCTATACCAACATACTATATACAGCAAAAAAAAATGTATTTATTATTATTACGAATAGTCTACATATTCTCTATGTTTTTATAGTTTTTACTTAAAATGTCAAATAGTATCTTATTACACGGCAGACTTTGTTTCTAAATGTAGATTAATAAGTCAATAAATGGAAACAGAAGTGTAGTAGTACGTAGTAAATATAATTTTATTTATACCTACGTTCACTAACGACTAACTTCTTTAAGGAGAGGCCTAGGACCCTGCAGTGGGACGTATAAAGGCTGAGGCGAACTACTTTCACACTGATAGTTTAAAAAAACTTTTTATTTCAACAACTAAGGGTTTAATGACACATAAGTATAATACAAAAAGATTTACTGGGTATAGAGTACATACTACATAGGCCTATTCTCTAAAGAAAAATATCAGATATTCAATTGTCTAATGAATCATTAAAGTTGTATTGGTTAAGGTATTTATTTTCGTCTAAGTGACAGACGTCTTTCATGCATTTGTGGTGATTTTTGACACAACCACATCTGGCTGTTCGACATCCACTTTTGCATTGGCACTGTACCAGCTCTAAGTCTCTGGATATCGCAGATTGAAGACTTGTTATTGGCATCAAATGACCCTCTGTTATATGCCAACCCAAAGATTCTGGTGACGGTAAATCTTGTATAGACTTATCCGCTATTTTCCCTTAATTTGCCCTTTGAAGATGATGTCGCCTCCTTCATTGGTAGGAGGCAATTTTTCCAAACTGTATTTGGAAACATTGGTGCTCTAAGCTGATCGGCGTAATTTGCGTTTTTTCGCGGAATGATAAACTTTTCAGCGCGCTTCGTTTTGACCTCAGAAAGGTGCGCGTGGTCCTGTAATAGTGCCTGCCAACCTGTTTTTTTTTAACCCCGGAAGAGAACTGGTCGTATCGCGCCATGTAATGGCGTGGTATGCGAGAAGAGAACTCGTTTCATCACCGAGTTTTTGCGTGATTTCATGTATTGGTATATATTTTGGTGATTTCGCTGTACCGGACTGAACCCACACTTTAGAAGGTAATTTTTCAAAATGATGTACTAATAATAGTAACACATCAGTGTCACGGCTATATATAATCGCCATTTCGTATCCTTGCTGGGCAGCATCTATAGCGTGCAGTATGATTCGTGTGTCGCCCTCTTCGTGGTCACTGTGTAAATTAACAGTTTCGCGTTCGAAGTTAGTAGTAACTGTTAACGCATTTTTAAAGCCACCTGAAGTTAAAAGTTCACAGCCTGCTACCGATGCTGTTACTGCCTTTTCAGTAATTGCTTCTGATATAAAATGTGTAAGATTTGCCTTATTTTTAGCATGATGAATAAATCGATCCCATTTTTTCGGCAGTGGCGTATCTGAGCCAGTAATTTTATATTCAATAGTAATAACTTTTGCTCTGTTGATTCTTATTCCAGATTTTATTAAATTTTAATTGTACTGATCGAAAATCACATGAAGGCTTTGAAATTCTTTTAAATACCTCACAATAGAGTTAAGAAATGCGTCCTTCTCATCATCAAATGTATTTGCTGTTTTTGGTTTGCCAATGGCTTGGATAAGTGCCTGGCCGTCGATTATTTCTATTGTTTTTGACCGGCCTTCTATTTGTAGGGAATCTGTAACTTCTAAGTTTGTTTTTAGTATATCTGCTAGAATAGATTTTACACATTGCCACAATTATCATCGACATTAGACGAGCGAATGAATATCAAAGGCAATGCTGACAAAGCGCGGGCGCCCCGCGAAACTCGCACATGCGCGATTTTTTACCGATCTCTGGGTATCCTGCACCGCGGTATGCGATGTGCTAAAAAGCCATGTTTTTCAGTCATCTTTAATCGTAGATTAGTAGTGCTTACCATTTTAGATAGGTTATGAAATTTCCTACAAGGAAAGCCGTATAGATTATTAATCTTCAACGCAACGTAAAGAAAAAAAAAAACAAAAAAAGTATATTTTGTATTATTGCACGTCAACTGTTGCATTAGTGTGTTCGATGTATATGAACGACTTTTAGACAATATTATACCTGTTAAAAAAGATCAACAACAAAGAAATCGATCTAGCAGTTTTGGAATTATAGCAAAAAACAAAAGTACTGGCCCGCTATCTTTGAGGGTCCCCCCCTCCTCCCTCCACCACTTTGTCACTCTACGACCGACAGTTCCGTGTTCAGGACATTAAGACGAATCCAACGATACTAGTCGTAGGTATAAAGAAGAGTGGCAGATAAAACTCAAGATCTAGAGCACTTTTGATCGAAAATGAAACGGACTAAGAGCACACACAGGGAGGCAAAGTCTCTCCTCAGACTAAGGGCTCGATATGGAAAGTGAGGTTGGGATTGTCGACCATTATCACAGCCCGTCGTTAAACCGACCGAAAAGAGCCAAGCTGGTATCCGGTAGAAAAAAATTCCGATTGCGTTCACGTTTTTATTTTTACCCAAACCACAGAATAAAGTATAGCAACGTCAAAGTCAAAAATATAGTGCGTAAAAGTAGTGACATGTCACTTACTACTTATACGAACTAATTTTAGGATTTCGTAGCCAATTGCCAAAAACGAAACCCTTATAAATTAATCATGTCCGTCCATCCGTCCGCTGTATGCCACAGCTTTATATTCTGACGTTTTTGGTTGGATCCAAATATTTTTTTACAGAGATGTGTCTTTTGTGAACTGCCATACAGACCACAGACTTAGAATTTTTCGCTTTGATACAGACAGATATCTTATTACATACATATAGACAGGTATATACATTACTGTGCATTATACATTGAAGCAAGGGATGAAAAACATTTTTTTTTTAACGCAGCTCATTATGTTATGTGGGTTATTATTAGATAAGGCTTTAAATAGGCATTTAAGGATTATAAGAAACTTTTTCTCTTAATTTGAAAAAAAAATTTGCTCCCCCTCTCCCCTCTAACTTTTAAAACGCGTGATCGAAACATCTGAAAAAATCACAATAGGGCTTCATAAATACTACTATACCAATGAAGATAGATTTGGACGAAATAGGTTCATAAGTTAATGAGATAATAAGGGCGCGTTCGTTTTGGCATGCAGAATCATTATTTTCCTTTACTTTATCATCTGTCATCCGTTCGTTTTGCATTGGTGTCAAAAATATCAAAATTTTCACTACGGACCCACGATACCCCCGGTGGTATCGTGGGTCTTTTAAAATCAAACGATACCCCCAACAAATAGTGTTGCGACACTAATTAATAAGAGCTTTATAATCTCTTGAATATTATATTTACAAAAAAAAATCAAATTATAGTCTTAGTCTTCTTCCAGTTAAATTTCCTTTATACAATATTTAAAGTACTTGCCGTCTGTGTGGCATAGCCGTAAAACTTATGTACGCAATTTTTCTAATGCGTGGCCAATTGAAATTTCTTTATTTACAAGTTCTAATTGCACGCTGGTTATGAAATCGTCATTAATAATTTGATCCTTTCTTCTCTTTTTTGGAACCATATCCATCGTATGAATGTTTTCCAAAACTTTGAGTAATCTCATAATTGTCACATTTAGTTGTTGTTTTGTCGATGCGCTTATTAATTTTAGAGTGAAACGTCTCGAGAACGTTGGTGGTTCTGTGGCGTTCACCAAATACGATTATCACAGTACACGAATGCATCTTAAACCAACATTTTTCTAAGTATTTAATAAACCTTTCCATTTGCACTAAGTCATTGGATTCAGATTTTACATACTGCAAGCCATTTTGAATCTCGTTGTCAGGGAGAAGTGGCAATGCACTCGCCAGTGCCACTATTCTTCGTCCCGGTTTATTTCTTGTGCATCCAAAACTTTTTCCTTTCTTTCAAATATTTTTTGTCCAATGATAATAGTACCCCCGCAATTTATTTGTTGGAAATACTTTCAAAATAGCATTCATAGCTGCTTTTCCGTAATCTGTGTAAACCGTACGTGGGTTCTACTCTGGTATTTGGGATTTTATCATGTTAAACAAAATAATGTAACTTTCCTCTTTATGGTCCGACATTAGGGCGAATATTAAGGCTTCACTTTTATAGTTTCTACACCACTCTCCATGTCGCCGTGGATATTGTATACTTGAGAAAATGGTTCAGGGCAACTATAAAAAGTGTCGTCTATAAAATATTCTCCAATATTTGGAATAAGTTGTCGCGAGAAGGGCAATACCACCATTCATTTTGATAAATTTAATTTCACTGTCGCTCATTGTGGTAATTTTCAACAATTCAATTGAGCAAATTCAATATTTAGAGTTGACATTTCATAATAAATTGTCAAACAATTAATAATGTTTTTATTTAAAAAAAAAGAGCGCTGTGATAAATTTATTACGATCTCACTAAAGAGTTTTTATTGCGCAGTATGCCTGTTCGGAGAAAAATTATGGGTTATAGTTATAAATACATTAGTTATTTACATACAAGAGATAAATGCATTTCTGCATTCCACACCGCAACACTACGGTCATTTCGAACAGGGGTATCGCCAGGGGTATCGTGGGTCCGCAGTGAAAATTTTAGTATCATCTGCAAGAAACTATACAAATATACCTATACATATTCATTGTTTATGGTAGTGTGTATGTGTTTTAATGTAGTGTGTGTACGCCAACCGTTCGTATTGCAAGTTTTGCAACCAAAGCTACACGAACGATAGGTGTCGGTGGCAAAACTGGCGTTATCAAAAGTGTGAAAACTCTTAATCCCAAAACGAACGCGCTCTTAGAAAACACCATTGTGTGTGAACCGGTAGTAGTAAAATAATTATACGAGCACATGACGATGATGAAAGAGTTTCCAATTCGTCAAAATCTAAAATACTTACTTAGCATATTCATCAATACGACCTTCTAAGTATCCGCCATTATTTAAACAATAACTGATTTTATTATTAACTAGCGGCCCGTCGCTCGCGACTTCGCACAGGTGGACTTTTATTGTTTAAACATTTTGGGATAAACGTAGCGTAAATGTATCTTTATGCATGACATAAGTAGTTTTTTTTTTAATAACAATTATTTTTTATTTATAAACCTATTTTAATTCTCAAAATTTTTTTCCTTGCGAAAAGTCAAAATATTCAATTTCGGTTGCGTCCGCTGCGTAGGGAGGAGCAAGGAGCCGACAGCGCCAGGGTTGCCACCTTTAGGGAAGAAAAAATCGGCACGATCGGGCATCCATCAGAGACGTTCGGAGTTTGGTCCAATCAAAATATGACCCATGTGAGACAGTCTAAAGAAAATAAAACTTTATTTTGTGTTTTTATTTGTATTTATTTTATATAATTAATGTTTCCATACGTATTTCTTGTTGTTGTTGTTGTTGTTATAAATTTAATACTTTTGCAAATTTTTAAATCGTGATTGTTAGCAATGTTAGCATAAAACTATTATGTTTTATGTAAAATCGCATCGCTTTGTGACCAAAGGAAACTAAAGATTAATCTATTGATATCGACTCAAAGCACGAAAGTGCCGCAAACGGCCAGAACCACAACATACACCAATATATACCAATGCAATATATTGCAATAAAACACCGACCGCTTGACTTAAAAGATTAAATGAAATATTAATAGAGTACGTAAACTTACATTGAGATTGAGATATGTTTTAAAAAGCACGTTTAGTTTAAAAATGTAATTTTTTTCACTCAACTTAACGAAGAAAGAAACACGCCGCAAAGCACAATTATTATGTATGTGTGTGTGTGTGGGGCACATATTTGTGCTGGGCCACAGATTACTTAATAGGCTGCGCGCGCGGGAGTAGGTGAAGACCATGAAGACGAACGCAGTACATGCGGCGCGCGGTAGATGGCGGCCGGTGAATGAATTGATTGAGCCTATCGCATATTGTCAAAAATCGGGACAAAATCGATAGGCCGTCGGGACGCGGAACAATGTCTTCGAAATTGGGACTGTCCCGGCAAAATCGGGACGGGTGGCAACTCTGGACAGCGTGTATGAGCCGATCATGGCCGCGGCGCATGCGGAGGCGTAATTTGTTTAGATATACATTTTTAAAGTCGTAATATCTTTTGAATGGAATGTCCGATTTAAATAATTCAATAAGTAATCTATTTGGAAAGTAATCTATAGTATTAGCGAAACATTTCACAGATAGTGATATGTTCTTTTATTGAACAACATTTTTTTGTACCTACTATCATCAATAGTTTCCGCAGCGCATGCGATAAAAACATTTAATGGCAAATTTTACACCTTAGGTTACATTTTTGAAGTTTTAGCAGGGATTCCTTATTTTTCCCAGTAATAAATATAGTATACGTTACTCAGAGATAATGTAGCAAATCGGTCCAGTAGTTTTTGAGTTTATTCGTTACAAACATACAAATCTTTACTCTTTATAATATTCTTATGGTTTATTTGTTATAAATTATAGTAAGCGTTTAATTTTTATGTGACACATTTCTAGGCGTTGTTATAGTATCGGTTTAACTAAATCGTGTCTATATCGGGTAGCAATTATAAATTCCATTTAAAGTGGATGTATAGAAGATCCATTGAACGAGCGAATGAGCGGTGACCCGTCCTGTATCTCGATTTAGGTCAAATGGTTCACCTCACTCAGCGCCTACATACAACGCACATGTTCGCTTTGATAAATAAGTTTATGTTTGCGATAAGCTTGCAGTGATTAGGTTTTATTTTATCTCATTATAAGGGTCCGCAGATTTTTTAAATTCATTTTTGGGTACCTTATTGAATTTTAGCAACCGTGCAGAAGTGTCCGAAATCCTACTGCGGGGCTGACAATTGCAATCTATTCTCATCCCAATGGTATGGCGATCTTAAATTTTCTCGTGTAAAAGCCAATGATCTTAGAAACTTACATTGTAATAACATTTGGTGATAATAGCAACTAGATATCGAGATACGTTAGACGTAAAGTTTGTAATAAGTTTATTTTATTACTCAAAAAGTATTACATCTTTATTTTATAGTTTTACTGTAAAATAGTTTAGATGTAATCAAGGCCTATTCATATGATACCACATTTGCCGTAGTAACCCCACTTTTAGATTTCGTACCCCCATATCAGACCCCATTTTCAATAATCATTAACTTATGAAAATAAATATTTTTTAAACTACTTAAGTTAAGCAAGACAAGCAAGTTTTACAAGTGTACCCAATTTCAAGTCGATAGCACCTATTGTACCTAGCTGCTGAGACATACCTGAAGTCACACGGACATCGAAGTTTCATAACTTGACTATTTTGGTACCTACGGAAGTACGGAACCCTAGGAACTATAATCGCATTTAACCTCCCCCTCAGCCCTAACGATATTACGTGTGGAGTCCCTTATATTCACTTGTATTTTCTTCTTCAATTCAATATACGTACACCTACAAACGATCAGGAAGGAATCCACCCACGCGTTTGTTTTTATACAATTTAATTAAGAGTTGGCGTATGAAAATCTCGTTTGTGTTTTGATATAACTAAACAGTTGTTTTAGGAGGAACGAAAACAGTTTCATATACGTTTTTTGATATTTATTTGATACACACACAAACAACAACTTTTCACCAACCACTAAGGTCCTTCGTAACAGGTGTTGAGCCTATCGCGTCAACATTGCTTGTGATAAAGTTGCTTTATACAATGTACATACAAATTCGTAGGTATATTGTTCATAGTAAGATTAGGTAATTATAGTAGAACCACATCCTAAACAATCATTCCATTCAGTCGGCCACTGAAGGCGTCTAGACAATAGCAAGCCTGTCACATATGGCTAGTCGGATTCTGACCAGCTAGCTTGTCGCGGCGAAAAGACTGTCTCGACGTTGTCGGATTTATCAAAGGCGATGAATGACTGTATGAATGTATAATGAGATGAATCTTTCAGCTGTGATAATAGGTGGTTAAATAGGGAACAGAATAATATGGGGTATATTATTCTGAATCAATCAGTATCCGTCAGTAAGTATTCTTCGTCAGTTCTCGACAAATTATAAGAAGTAAGTCAGGATTGGACAATGGACAAGGTCTGAACCTGATGTAGCCCTCGACAAACATATCTCGATCAAATTGAGTATGTTCTCAATAGTTCTTACTAAAGCGAGGTAACGCATATTGTAATACGTCGAACGTGTATCAAGCATTGATGCGTGTGGCAAAAGAAGTGTGCTAGGATCCCAAGTAGAAGTCTTTGGTCTCTGCCTACTACTCCTTTTGGAAAACAGGATAGATTTTGTTCGTATACATATAAGAGATTGAACAGCAGCCTATGATTGTTTGGAATAGCATAGTAGTGGCACTGGTATTAATTTTGATCATGGCATTTAGGCGAGGAAGTATCTATAGATACCCATAGATGAAACCCAGCCAAGTAAAGTTGTTGTGCCTGCATCAGATGCATTCGTACCTAATGATATAAGTGGGATTAACCTTGTTGCTTTGTGCGTGCTCCATTCCGGCTTCAATGCGCATGGCTTTTGCAATGTCAGTCCAGCAGTCTATTGCTATCGCTTTAAGATAGGCGGCCAGCCCCCAGGGCCATGTTCCATCTTTTACTAACCTATCGTACGACAAGACTCCATCTGTCTATGATCGTCATTGTAATCAAAAACGTAACTATGAATGCCTGCCTATCTACCTATATTTTGTAGCCTGAAAATGTAGTTGATTATGTACTTATTTTATATTTGTCTTGTAATATCAGTGCAGGTGTATTGGAGGAGAGTTCATTATTTGGTAAGGTTAAGAGGATACAATTCGCGGCGCCTCTCAGCGTGCTTGATGCAAACGCATTTCTCATTTCCTTTTGTCATTTACTGATCAATCACTGTGAAATTTTTTAGTCATAATCCCAAGCCGAATGCCTAGGTCTGTGGTTTTTCCAAAATCTTGTAAAACGTTTTATAACTAGAAATCTTTTTTGAAATCGAGGAACTATTTAACCATTTTCGATACCAAAAAGACGTACTGTGTTGGGCAGCTCATCTGCAATACCACGCTGGTGTAAACTTCTCAACGATTGTCACGAGTCAGTAGACATATTTGCTAGCTCGCTAAACCAATTTCGTAGGCTGATTGTAAAAAGCTAAATTAGTGCCAATTGTGTTTTCTTTTTATTTATTTTTTACTTAATTTTTTGTGTATATAATTTTTTAATGTAATTTTTTTGAGTGTTTTTTACTGTGCTCTTCCTGTTTTTTTAAAAAAAACGTCAATGAAGAGACTGGTATATTATGCAAGTTGTGTTTGCTTTAAAATTGTTATACATTATGTTTAATATTTTTAATTTAATGTTTTTTAAATTTGTTTAATGTTTGAGTAATATTGAGTATTTTTTTTACTTGTATAAATGTAACAATAAACTAGGAAACCTGATATAAAATAAATAAAAAAAAAATCATTTGTATAATAAACTAGAATCCTGTATAACTTTTGAACTATAAAATTTGATAGATAGCTGACACACTGCAGACATAGATATTTATAACTAGAAAATGTCTTCAAAATTTCCCTTTCATAGAATTAATGCACCTAGGTGTATTAAGTCCACCAAATAGTATACCTAATGCACCCAGGTGAATTAAATCTTCCAGATAGTAGTCTTTATTCACCCAAAGGAATTGAGTGCACTTATTTTGTGCCAAATGCACCTAGATGAATTAAGTCTAAGAAAGGAAAATTTCGTGGTGTTTGATCAGCAAGTGTCAAAAATAAGTGAGAAATGCGTTTGTATGATGCAGACGCTCCGAATCGTATTCTCTTAAATACATGTAAAATGATTTTTTGGTTGGTCAGGTAATAGCTTTTCATGATTGTTATCGGTAGACTCTGAGTGTTGCGGGAAGCAGCTACATGCAAATAAAATATATACATATAATTGAAAATATAAATACAATGTAAAACCTCATTCGAATCCATAGCCGTCATCAGCAGATTCCAAATAAGGTAGGTAAGTAGTAACCGACCGCGATAGCTTAGCAGTTTGTTTTTTACTGAATAAAATACAGCACAGAGTCCGGCAAAGTAAATTTCGGACTAATACTTATATTGTGCCATTACGGCCTTTACATTTTATTCACGATTAAACTTGGCTAGAGTATCAGAAACGTACGTTGTAGAAATCATTAAGGGGGCCGAAAAGGAAATATTAGGCTGCTTACCTCCATAAAAAAGGTATTTTCCTGTTTCCTCCGTAGATTTTGGCATTAGACTTAAATATATTTTTATATATGATAAATATACACAGTCTCTATAGGTCTGTTTGTTTTGCTTTTTCGAAGGCCTTTCGTATAAATAACTGGGGCCCTGTAAAACTCCGAAAAATTTTCTCTTTTTATTTACATTTTTAGACGTGCGCTGAACAAATATGTGCACCAATTTTTAAGAAAACAAAACATACAAATTCAAATTCAATATAATTTATTCAGTTTAGGCTACAATAATTGAGCACTTATGAATGTCACTACGCCATCGGTTCGTAAGTCTACAGGTCGGGAGTCCTTGTACTGAGAAGAACCGGCAAGAAACTCAGCAAGGGCATTTCTTTTCTCCCTTTCTCTTACAGCGTCCAATTAAAATAAAATATTGGAAAATGCCCTCCCTATCATAAAAGGACACTTTCCATTACAAACATAAAAAAACATGAAATATAAAGCACAAGCACAACATAAAAATGTATCTAATATAAAAAAAAGACAGTTTATGTATATACTAAGAAATAATCAATGTCTTACAGTATTAATAAACAAAACAAAAAAGTAAGACTAAATACTAAGAATACAAAGAAGTTTGCAAAAGCAGACCAGCCTCCACAGGCGGCACCCATTCACGAGTAGGTATGACACATGAATCAGCCATCGCTTCGCTCAACCATGTTTTAGGGAACGTAACGACCCGACGCACACGCCACCACCGCAGAGACACTTTGAGAGAGCATGACACACTCAAGCAACTCCAATAAAACAGACATAGAATAACTCAATAACTTTCAGGATAATTTCTATACAATGCAGTTGAGATTTAGAGAAGGAAAGTGGAGAATACAAAACACAGGTTTTGATGATTGTGACAGGTATAATAAAATTAGCCTGAGGCGCAGTTGTCTCTATCGCACATCGGTGCCTTGACCCGGGTCTTAGCGCGACAGCAATTGTATTTCCAAATATGTATTCGTATAAGTGTGTATTCGCTTGGGTCTAATATTTGCTCTTAAGTTCAGTAGCAATATACCTATTAATGCATAGTTACCGACGATATAAGCAATAACCAAACATTATATTTTCCATACCATGCGAATTCATTCATTCATATACTTGCTTAATTACGTGTCTAGTCTTTCATAATAGGTTTTATAGTAATTGTAATTATTATTTGTAGTGACCTGCTCTCAATAACTCCGTATAAACCCCTACTTATTTGATGTTTCTATGGTAATGGGACAGATTTATGGCGTCTGTACATGGAGGCCAACTCCGTTATTAACGGAGTGGAAATTAACATGGGTATATAGGTATAATTGGGCATGAAAATATTTATTTTTGGTTTGAGAAAAAAAAAACTAGTAGGGTGTGTATTTTAAGCGAAGATAATAAAAATTAGAATTTTCTCAAACTTATTTTCAATCTTGGGGTTCCGTACTCAAACGTCGGTTGCTCTGTCTGTCACAATATCGAACCCATAATTAAGACCGAGGAGAGACCTTGCCTCCCTGTGTGTATTCTACCGCTTGTATGATGGGATGTGTTCTGAGGAATTGTTCGAAATGATGCCCACGGCTACTTTCTACCATCGCATAGCTGGCCGTCGTCAGAGATTCATCCTCACACCTCAAAAGGAGATGTACAGAGCGGCTTCAGAGATACTTCCTCTCGCGAACGATTTGGCTTCAGAAATAAGCTCCCTCCCTAGGTTATTTCTAAGTACTACAATATGGAGTTCTTTAAGAGGGAAGTTATTAGATTAGATTGTAAAGGGTTGGCAACGCGACTGTTAGCTTGTTAGCCACCATAGTGGCAAACAAATAGATTAAAAAAAACATGGTAAAAACTAATCCAAATCGCAATATCAATGTTTATTTATCATCAAAAAATTCGCTACAAGACCTGGGACCTTATTGGGAACGGGCTCGAGCTATTTGGACTCTGGAATTCGAAAGAAAAATGGATGCAGTCCATTCACGGATTCCGAGAGGTTAATCAGACTTTCATTTCTACATTGCTCGAGCCCGTTCCCAATAAGGTCCAATTATTAACTAAAATATTGAAATAATCACACATCACTCCAGAAGTAAATTTAAATGAGCTTCGAATACAACTGTAAAACATTATCATGGGCTTACCTTGAAAGGCCGACATTGTGCTGTATTCTATGCAGGTGTAACTAATAACCCACTCCACTTAAGAATCAATAGCCATCGTCATACTACTGATTCTATTAACTAATAAATAACACACGATTCCTACACACAGTCGCTCTCATAACAAGTATTTTAACAATTATTTTACAGTTCGTATTTTGAAATATTTTTCACGTCCAATTCCAGATGTAAAGTTACGTACTTGGGAATCGAATCGTCAATTATAAATGGGCATTAAATGCGAACTGTGAAACTGGTCTAAATAGATTTTAGCAGTTTATTGTGGTATATCTAAACGATTTCTTATTTAGTCACAATAATAATAAAACGATTGACAACAAACATAAAAAATAACACAAATACACACCATGTCCGTCTGTCCGCGGCTTAGTTCAAAAACTACAAATACGAGAGAGCTGCAATTTGGCAGGGATATACACATTGATCAGGCCGACATAGTTTTTTCAAATCTCTGAAAAAAATTTTTTTAGCTTACCACCCTACGGGGACTTAATTTTTTTTTCTCGTCTATATCGTTGGATAGGAGTCCAAAAACATTGGCGGTATTCTAAGATATTTTTTTGATTTAGGGTTCTGTTTGCGAAACATTTAGCTTTAAAGTACTAATTTTTGTTAGTGTCCCCGCCCTCTACCAGCGAAAGTATAGTATTTGGAAATGTAAAAAAAATAACGGTGGTAGTGCATATAATGAATTTTAAAAAGAAAACTATCACGGGTAAGTACACTTTACAAGCTAACGAGTTATAGTGGAAGTTATAAAATGTACTTCAAATAGTGAAATTTTGGTACAAATCCCATTAGAAGTTACTTATATGAAGTAGGTACCTGTACCTGTAAAATAGGTATAAACAGGTAGACTCTTGGAATATTTACAGAATATTTAGTTAGGTATATTATATTCACTTTAAAAATGAATTGAATGAAAATAAAACAAACATTTAAGGGGGGCTCCCATACCACAAACGTAATTTTTTTGCCGTTTTTATAGACAATGGTACGGAACCCTTCGTGCGCGGGCCCGACTCGCACTTGGCCGATTTTTTTTCATAGTTATAATTAAACTTTAATTTTAATGTAAGTCTTTACAATATTAATGGTAGGTACAAACTACAAACCCAAAAAAATATTGTGGGCCCCCAAAGAGCAAAGAGAATTTCTAACTACGGGCCCGTATCGCGTGGATGTTTGATAGATAATTAAAAATCAATAACGGTTCTTTATAGTACCTTAGTTGTTTATTAACTCTTTCCGTTTACAAGCTAAAGAAATACGAAAGGATAGACACATACAGACATGTGAATAACAGCAATAAGCCGTTTTGCCTTTTGGAGACGACTCAGACTCACATTTGACCGATTTTTTTTACTTTCCATTGGATAGTTTGAAGTCAGTTTTACTTTACTACCTATTTTACAAGTCGGTCGCGTCACCCCTCCCCTGACCAAGTTACCTTCAATTCACTTCGATTGCTGTCTCGATCGCTTCGATATCGGATGCAACATTGTGCTGCTAAATATAAACCACACAATGGCAGTGTCGTGGTCGTGGTCACGCGTCAAGAGCGAAAATGACGCGCGTGCGTCGCTCACGCGTAACTCACGCGCATATTTATAGTGCGCGTTGATAATGTTATAATGCGTTCTGTGACCTATGAACTGAGATAAGGTGATTTGACATTGAAGAGTACGAACTTGTAAAGCTTAGATATAACACTATATAATAATAAAGGTGCAGTAACAACGGAATGGGTTATTTTTAATGGCTGTGTTTAAGAGCATTATTGGTAAATTAATACAATACTCTTTATTTTATTTTTTACTAATTTTTTGTATACCTATATGTTTTTTTGGAGATTATTTCGGGGATGACGGGATGCACATTTTTTCTTGGAGATCGTTCCCTGACAGGTGGGTTATTTGAGATGCCACTTGTAATACCTTGGCCTTTTAAGGATACCAGCTTGGCCCTTTTGACTCGGTTCAACGACGGGCTGTGTGTCGACGATCCCAACTCATTCGCCTTATCGAGGAACTAAGTCTGAAGAAGTACTCACATAGGTTTTGATTTATTTGTGTCACAATATCTGATCAGAATTTTGGGCATATTTTTTTTCAAATTGACTTAGAAGCTTAGTTACAAAATTAAGTGCCCATAGACTTTTAACTATTTGATATTAATTTCAACTTGATACCTCCACGCGTTCTTAATTAAAAGGCTTTTTGACAGGCAGACAGACAAACTTTTTTTTAAATGTGTTATACCTACAAATTAACAAATTTTGGATTTTTTATATATTTCTATATTATATTTCTAATATTACCCTTGCTTCGTGTCAAATTTCATGATTCTAGCACAACGGGAAGTACCCTCTAGCTTTTTGTGAAAGCCAAAATATGCGACAAACATTGCTGTTTTTCCTCCTTTTTTTTTACAGAGTTGAATTAGAAGCTTAATTTTTTTACGGCTTTAAGGGACCGTAGATTTTAGTATTTGATATTAATTTCAACGTGATAACCCTTAGGACAGACAGACAGATAAACGGACGGACGGACGGACAACAAAGCGACTCTATAGGGGTTCCTTTTTTCCTTTTGAGGTACCTCATGTATCAATTCATTGTAGAGCAACTCGGCCGCCCCTGTAAGGATGTCGTGTTACTTTATGCAATTCATAAAATAAATAGGTACTTATTTCTTAGTGTATTTTGTACATCACTGTGCACATGGGCGGAGCCAGCTTTTGGATTGGGGGGGGGGGGGCAGGCTTGGCTAGGGGGGGGGCAGACCTGATAGAAAATTTCATTTTAATATAGTATACATGTTGATTTTGAGCTAATTGCTTCAGGTAATGGGCACCTGCCTGCCTGTACCTCGCTACGCCCATGACTGTGCACCACAGAGCACTAAGAGACACGATACAACATAATCTATCGGGATACTTGATCCTCATCTATATATGGGTAGTTCAAGTGATCCACTTCAAGTTTCGCTGCAGACAGACAAGGGTTATGATGAATGGAAACTAATTATGAATCGATAATAATAGTTGCTAGCTTTTCCTGCGACTTTGTGCGTTTGTCTGTTTGTATGGTGGTCGTTTTAAAAATCAACACAGGCTGGCTTATCTCATACTTTCTGGATTGCTAAATAAGCTACCGGTTTGTGAGTGAAACCAAAGTAAACAGCCTGTGCATACATTTTACAGCAGTTTTAATGGGTTTCGAATATAGTCCATAGGCTGCGGTGACCGCTTACTATCAAGCAGTCCGCAAGCATGTTTGACTCCTTAAAAAAGATAGTGAACATCGATTCGGTTGTTTTGTTTGCTTTCGGAGATCTGTACCCTGTACCTGGCAGCTTATCGGAAACAGTCTCGAGTTAGCCAGAATCCGGAATTCGAGAGATACTCGTAATATGCAAGTATTTTCATGGGTCTCGAGGAATAAGACCTACTCTCATACTTTTCTTTCTCGAATTCCATCGTCTGGGGCACCTACTCATAACTGTTTTCAATAAGCTCCCTGTACCTATGCCCTAATTTAAATATTTTTATTATTATAAAAAAAAAACAGGCAAAAAGCTCTGTTACAGTTTTATATTAGTATACGTGCATTATGTGTCATTTGCTCTTACAGAATTTGTTGGGGTATCTATATGTTTTTATGTATATGTTTATGAATGTGTATGGTTGATCAAACTTATAAGTATTTTGCCTGCACCTTATATGATATCAAATACGGTTTCTGAAGGACCTAAAATTCGCCAACTTCTTGGCTTTCGCTTCAATTGTATATTTTTCTCAGCAATTTTGTCGCCTATATTAAATTGCCAGGCTTAGAAATAGGTAATTTTGTTTCTGCTAAGTAGTCTAAAGATAAAAGGAATGGAGCCGTGTTATGTTGTGACCATAACCATTGTTTACAATACAAACATGTACTTAGGTAATAAGCTAGTAATGTAGATTCGTAATAGACTAATTGTAAATGTTATAGCAGTTAAGTAATTATCTAATTGTCTAATGTCTCATCCCTTAACATTATTTGCCTTTCTCATTCCTTAATATTGTTTATGCTTCTCATCGTCGTGAACCTTGTACCATTAGAAATAAGCTACCTCATTAGTAAATATGTAAACATCCCATTTTGTTCCTTTATATACCACTCCTCTCTCCAGAGCTCAGTCACTTCTCAACTCTCGTCTCGATCACTAGTTCCTTAGAATATTTCTATATCTGTAATACTTTATAATAAATTGTGTGTTTAATAAAATTAGTTTTTAAAAATACAAGTTTTGTTCTCACTGCGTAACAATTTGGCGCAGTCGGTAGGATAGATTAGGGATTCGCGTAAATCCAAAAGACGAAGTACAACACGTTGTATCGTGGACAAGCATCGCCTGAAGATCAACGTGGTAGCTGAAGGCTTTTAAACGACTTCGCCGGACCATGCGACCCATCATTGTATTGTTATTGTGGTGAGTTGCTTAACTTGTTTGCTCATTTTTATACCCTGTGTCTCCTTAACCTTTCTATATCCTTATACATATCTATTATTTTACTTATTTTCGTGTGTGCAAATTTTAATATTGTGTTTACCAAAATTTTTAATGTCTTTAGAAATTAAAAGTGAAACATCGCCTAAAGAAACCAGTATGTCTCTCGAAATTAATACACTTTTACAGCTTATCCCAAACTTTGACACTAATGAAAAGGATCAAATATATAGATTTATTAGATCGTGTGATTCAGCATTTAGCCTAGCGTCAGAAAATCAACAATCTATAATATTAATATACGCTTTGAATAAAATAACAGGAGTAGGTGCATCCGATGTTCACAGTAGACAATATTCTGATTGGCATAACCTCAAAAATTATTTAATTCAAAAATTCTCAAATATAAAAACAATTTCACATTTAATGTTAGAATTACAGTCAATGTTCCAAAAACCACAAGAATCTCTCATTGATTATTTTCATCGCGTGGATTTGTGTCGCAGCAAAATCATTGAAAAATTAATTGCAGAAATCTCAGACAACACGTTGTTAGGTAGGAAAGCAACTACCGAAGAAACAGCACTAAGTGTGTTCATAAATGGCCTAAACTCAGAAATAGGGACTATGCTTAGAACTAAAGAGTTCACAAATCTGTCAGATGCTGGCAACTTCGCTATACAAGAAGACAAAATAAAGCGAATGAATGCAGCGAGACAATCATTATATAAAAATACATTTAATAACACTGTTAGTAGCAATCGTCGTCCACCATCGCATTCAGGTGTTCCAAAGCCATTTCAGTCGAATTTATATAGAAATAACCCAATAAACCAAAGTAATAGAATTTTTACTCCACAAACCACAAGTAAGTTTTGCAATTATTGCAAAAATCCCGGTCATCTGATTTCAGAGTGTCGTAAGAGAGCATATAATAATAACCTACGAAACTCTTTAACAACGAACAATCAAAATCCACGTGCCTTACCAAACATCCCAACCAATAACATCAATAATTTAAACTCGCAAGCGACCGAAGAGTTGGGCATCTCTCCGGAAATCGCTTCAGCCCATTACTCGAATCAGATCGAGTCATTAACCCACGATGTGGAAATAGTCCAACTCGACTCTTAAATAGAAGTATGAATAATAAGTCACAATCTAATCCAGTCCATCGGGGACAAACGCAAACATTACATAATTCGCTAACTCAAAGTGTGCAACCTCTAACTACACCAGTCTATCGGAGACAATATAGAGATGCATGCACACAAACAGACTCTTCTACTTCTAACCAAATCAATCTCACTGAATCAATTCCTAAATCAAAAAGAAAAACGAAATCTACTAAATCAAAATATCAAAATTCAAAATCAATTCAAAATCCACAATCAATTCAGAATCCAAAAACAAAATCAAACTCTTTTACTAAGTTCAACAACTCAGAATCAAATAAAACAACACCAAAATCTACTACATCAATGAAATCATTTACTATATCTTCCCTAAACGATGTCCCTCCTGAAAACTTGTTACATTGTACTTTCCATATCGAAGGCAAACCCGTCACGCTCTTAGTCGACACGGGTGCAGGATGTTCAGTAATTAGACGTGACAAGATAGGTACATCACTAGTAAACGAATCAGACGTCGTCTCAATCGTAGGCGTCTCGAGTACTCAATCCCCAACTAAAACTTACGGAACCTCCGAAATCTGTCTCGATAATTTTCCAAAGTTTAAATTCCATATTGCCAACCTAAATATCAAAGCAGACGGTATTCTAGGAAATGATTTTATGGCTAAATTTAACGCTCATATCTATATCCAATCTAAAACAATGCGAGTTCACAATAAAACCTATAGACTCTATTTCCTTGGAGAACAAAATTCTCATATCGAAAATAACAAGCAATTACTTAATAGCCGTTCAGAAACCATTATCACATGTAACACAAATACAATTATTTCCGGTGACGCTATCGTAGAAAAACAAACCATCGGAAATGGTATCATTATCCCACGCGCATTAGTTAACGTTAAAAATAACTCATTTGTAATTACTTGTATAAACACTAACGATACCGATATGCTAATTACCACTCCTTGTATCACTGTCTGCGCATATAATATTAAAGACATTCAAATAAACAACTTTAATTATCAAAATAACGATAACAACAATGACAACTCATTAGACCGACAAAACAAAGTATTCGACCTTATCAGAAAAGAACATTTAAATGACGAAGAAACAGAATCCTTACTCAAAATTACTTCTGACTTTTCAGATATATTTTATATAGAAGGTGACGCACTAACTTTTACAAATCACACAAAACATACAATTCCGACAACTACAGAATCTCCAATACATACCAAAACTTATCGTTTCCCACAAGTTCATGAGAAAGAAGTAAAAACACAAGTGCAAAAAATGTTAGAACAAGATATAATCGAACCCAGCGCCTCTCCATGGAGCAGCCCAATATGGGTCGTACCAAAAAAAATGGACGCGTCTGGTAAACAAAAGTGGCGACTTGTTATCGACTACAGAAAACTTAATGACGTAACTATTGGAGACAGCTATCCACTTCCAAACATAACAGACATCTTAGACAAACTTGGTCATTCTCAATATTTCACAACTTTAGATTTAGCGTCTGGTTTTCACCAACTTGAAGTAGATCCTAAAGATACCCCAAAGACAGCTTTCAATACACCCTATGGGCACTATCAGTTTAAAAGAATGCCTTTTGGCCTGAAAAATGCTCCTGCAACTTTTCAGCGCGTAATGGACTCTGTTTTATACGGTTTACAAGGTGAAAGATGCTTTGTATACCTTGATGACATCGTTGTCTTTGCATCAAGTATTCAAGAACACGAACAAAAACTCAGAGAAGTATTTTCAAGACTCAAACAATTCCACTTAAAAATACAGCCCGATAAGTGTGAATTCCTTCGCCGTGAAGTAGCCTACTTAGGACACATTATTTCAAACGAAGGCGTTAAGCCTAATCCTGAAAAAATCCAAGCTGTTGAAAATTTCCCAATTCCAAAATGTTGTAAAGACATTAAAGCATTTCTAGGCCTTACCGGCTACTATCGTCGATTCATCTCCAATTTCAGTAAAATCACTAAACCTCTCACAAGCCTTTTAAAAAAAGACACACCCTTTATATGGGGTGAATCTCAACAAAAATCTTTCGACGAATGTAAACGTCTTCTCACAAACCCACCGATTCTCCAATATCCCGATTTTCATAAAGAGTTTATCTTAACAACCGACGCTTCTATCCACGCCATTGGTGCTGTTCTATCACAAGGTGAAATAGGTAAAGATTTGCCAATCGCCTACGCATCTCGGACTTTAAACAAAGCCGAGACAAACTATTCCACAATTGAACGCGAATTACTAGCGATCGTTTGGGCGGTAAAACATTTCAGACCTTATTTGTTTGGCCGCAAATTCAAAATCGTAACCGACCACAAACCTTTAACTTGGCTTTTTTCTATCAAAGACCCAGGTAGTCGTTTAGTCCGCTGGAGACTAAAATTAGAGGAATTCGAATATGAAATTATTTATAAAGCTGGAAAAAATAACACAAACGCTGACGCACTCTCACGACCTCCTGTCATGAACACAAACCTTATCGACTTGACAAATAACGATAACTCTATTCAACAGCACTCTGACGATTATTTACAACTTAACTTTGAACATTTCTCTACGAACCCTGATTACAGTTTCGACACTTCAAATCTTGAAATTTCAACAGACCGTCTTTTAGACCCACGTCATAAAAACATATTTATACCCATGTCATGCGACCTTTCTGACAAAAACGATCTTTTCAACGAAGCTATCGGCTTGTGTTCCCAAACTAACCCATACTTAGAAAAACCCAAAACACTTTATGACACTGACTTATTAGTTTCCGATAAAAAACAAAATATCGTTTTCGCCTGCTCGCGTCCCACACACTTTGACCCTTGGGACTCTGAGAGTTATTTTAAAACACTTTTATCTACTCTACAAAGTAATGACTTTAAAACTCTTCACATTCCCGACCTTAAACAAGATAAAACTTGCAAGTTGAAAGGAAACGAACAGCTACACATTACAGCCTATTTAGCCGACGCATACAATTGCAAAATAACTATTTGTGAAAATAAAGTTACTTATCCTACATCAGACGAAATTCCTTACATACTTAAAATACACCATGACGAACCCCTATCCGGACATAGAGGCATCGTAGAGACAACTCGCAAAATCCGAGACAGTTACTTTTGGAAAGGTATGACTGACGACATAAAAAATTACATAGAAAACTGCCAAACCTGTCAACATAACAGCCGTATGGAAAATCTGCGAAAAATTTATACTTATTATTATATCTATGACAGCCAATTGCAGAGTTTATCACAGTAACAGACATATGCAAATAAGAGTTTCTAATGCATACCTAGAAGCGCTTGAAAGAGCCTCGATTTGAATATCCTGATGACTCTCTCGATGGCCATGCGGAGCTGTCGATCCTGCGGCTTCACCAGCTTGCTGTGGTAGTCTTCCAGCAGTTCCAGTGCCCGGTGCGCTTCTGACAACCACAAAAAAGAAAAAAATATCTATACCTGTGATAGGATAGTATAAAAGGCAACGATTTACCCGTTGGTTCCAGTAGGGTCAGTAGGCACAAAGCCGCATATAAAATATAGATATATGTACAGAACACTCATTCCATCTTTGGTCTGCTAAACTCTTCTCCCGCACGCATACGTCCCGTACATCAGTGCAGTGTTCAAAGGCCTTTGAGTTTTTGTTGAGCAGATGTAGGAGACATATGCGTGCGGGGAATGTTTTAAAGCACTTAGTGACCGTCTTTTTATTATCTCCTTTGTGGCGAAAGTTAGGTGAGGTGTGTGTCCAGCAGTGGACGTCTGTAGTTTGATGTGATGACGAGGAATTTATTTAAATATTGTTCCGTATTTTTCGTTGTTATTTAGTATTATTTTTTAATCTCTTAAACTTTAACCCTTAACTTATCAGCTCCACTTGCATTGTTTGTGTATAGATGGGTACGTAGGAAATTACATAAATGAATGTTTTGTAGTACATATACCATGTATATACAGTGTATGTAGTAGGTATCTACATCTAGTCAAATTCTACACCTGTGTATAACGCACATACCCGTCCATAATTTTCTACGTTATCAATAACTTCAGCATGTCATGCCGTCTTTATGAGGGTTGAGCGTTGAGCGTTGAGCGACAGGGTTGATGTTGAGTTGGAATAGTGTCGCAAGGAGGGTAGTCATGTATTATTCCCTAATGCTTTGATAAACTTGTATTATATCAATATTTAACAATACATAATATAGTAAATTTATGGATTTTGGCTTGGATATAGGTACTTCTCTTGGTTAAATTACGAAATCTTCAAGCGTGATTATAGAACAGAGTTTAGTACGCAAACTTTCCTTTCACAGATTAAAATACTTACAAGTACGTATATGTTTTAATGATATACTATGTACCTATGTTAGTTAACATAACGTGGATTAATAATACATTTAATGTTATAACCAATGAACTTGGTTATCCCCATTGCTTTGTTAAAGTATGAACCTACAAGTTAAATACACTCCAAAAAAACAAAACCAGTTTTTTTCTTTTTTTTGTGTGTGGCGCGCTAAAATAGAGAGATGAAAAGAACCACTGATACGATTTACTTAGGTTAAAATTTATTATAATATATGGAGTACCTGGGGACCGAACTTTGCTCGTTTTTTTTTAATTAACAACGCTATCTATTGTCGAGTAGCTTTAGTGTTGCTGTATCGGTCAAAATAATAGTATTACTACTCGCCAATAGATATCAGGATGAGTGATATTTTTCAGTTTATCATTACCTGAAAACACGGATAAAACGACGTTTTCTAAAAATGAAACGTAGCTGGATCGATTTATCGCCCGCGAAACCCCCAGCATACTAAATTTCATGAAAATCGTTGGAGCTGTTTCCGAGATTCTGATCATATATCTACAAGAATTGCTCGTTAGGTATAAAGGTATTAGATATAGTTAGAAATGGGCCATGGGAGGACATCCAGTATATATGCTGCACCATCATTTCGCAACCTTTGCCGTTTCAACGCCTGGACAAGCGTCTTTTTACATTTGCCTTTGTTTTTCAATGAAGTATGTTTTAACTTAGGATATGGCCTTTTTTGGCGCCGAGACATACGCAATCAGGAAGCACTGATAGGATATAAAAGTTATACAATATTTATGATCAAGTAATTCAGCTTTATAGAGATCTATTTATAGAGAGAGTATCTCATTAAATGAACAAACCTCTGAAGATCTTTCGACGGGTAGTGAACTTCTTAAAATTTTATTGATACCTACAACTAATTATATAGAAACAAAGTTAAGACTCAAAGATTAAAGTTATTGTTGCTATTTAGTTTCAAAAAATATAGTTAAATGGAAAAACGCACCGCCTACCGTTACGTTATGTCCGTCCGTAACTTTGCCACTTTTCCATCGATTCTGATAAACTGTAAAGTTTTATGAAAAAAGAAGGCAGATCAACCAAAGTACTCGGGGCGCCCTAAGTGCTTTGGTTCAAAGTTGAGGAGCTCGTAAAGTAACCTTCATTTTTTTTCTTATTTTTTTTTAATATACCACAAAGGTGGCAAACAAGATTACGGTCGGCCTGATGGTAAGCGGTCACCGAAGCCTATGAACCTGGGGCATGACTCGCGCGCTGCCGACCCTTTAAGAATCAAATAACTTTTTTGAAGAACTCCATAATGTAGTCCTTAGACCTTAAACCTTAAAACCTTGGCAGGGAGCTGATTTCACAACCTAAGCGTTCGCGAAAGGAAGTTTTTCTGAAATCGCACTGTACGTGAGGACAAATTCCCTACCGATGGCGAGGGGTGCGATGGTAGAAAGTCGCCTTGGGCTTCGAACAATTCCTCAGAACACATCCCATTATACAAGCGCTAAGCGGTAGAACACACACAGGTAGGCAAAGTCTCTCCTCAGACTTAAGGGTTATGGCTAGTGAGTTTGGGATTACCTCAGCCGTCATTGAACAGTCAAAAGGGCTAAGCTGGTATCCGGATGCACCCGCCCAGGGATGGCAGCAGTACTCCATATGGGGCCAATTCCAAATTATTTTTTCGCGCGTCCACCTCTTTGTGTCGTCAGTCGTGAGATAGGTCTAAAGAAATGCGTTTGGGGTTTCTAAGTAACTTTGTGCATACTTTGTTTTCAAAGGTGGAAATTTAAAATTTTAACAGTAGGTACAAAATAGTTCTAGGTATAAACATTTCCATCAAAAATTGGGATGATTAATAAAAGCCCCTTTTTTACTTTCAAAAGTCCGAATACCAATTTTTATGGATTTATTTTAAAAAATAACGGATTTTTCTATAATTTACAAGCCTTATTTTGTTTTCCTAAGTGTTGAATTTTGAAAAATAGTTCCTTATTGCGTTCTGACCTCACAATAGCAGGCCCTATTGACGTTTTTATATTTTACGAGAACCAGGGCTTAGGGGAACTGTACCTACATTTGGAACTGGTTCCCATCCGTGTACTCTACAATTAGGTATACCCGGGTAATTTAAAAACCTGGTCTACCCGGGTGTATGCTCTAGATATGTACTTACACACACATAAATAACAAGTAAAAATATTTTGAATTTTAAAAACCCCCGACACAAAAACCTTTAGGTATATCAACGAATGAAAGAAGGTAGCTAAGAACTCCTCACCAATTTATTAGTTATCATTTCTTTTTCTGCTCCATCATCAGACCCTGTACACCATCTATATATCAGTGGCCTATTCATTGAGACTATTAACATTCCAATGAACACAAACATGATACATCTGCTGTAAGTAAAGTTGGCTGGGGGTAAGGACGTGATATTGCAGAATCAGTTCAATGATAACGATTTAGCAATATCATTATAATAACAAGGTAGCAAATTTCGAATCAATCGGCTGGACCTGTAGATGTTGCTCATCTAATACCTTTAAACGAGCAATTCTTGTATATATGTAGATATAAATCTGAATCTCGGCCTTTTCCAACGATTTTCATGAAATTTAGTATGCAATGAGTTGCGGGGGCGATAAATCGCTAGGTTTCACTTTTAACAGACTTCAAAACAAGGAGGAGGTTCTCAATTCGTTTGAATCTTTTTCTTTTTTTTATGTATGTTACCCGATTTCTCGAAGACGCCTGGACCGATTCGAGAAATTCTTTTTTTATTCAAAAGTTTATACTTTTCAGGTGGTTCCATATTATTATTGTGAATTTAGAACTAAAACTTTTGGAGAAAATAAATAATTAATGTTAATTTGTAACTGCCTTTTATGTTGATGATTGCATAAAACTTAGTTACGAGTATGAATGTTTTTAGTGTACAAGAAAAAAAAACAATTCGTCACTGAAAAGAAAAAAAAAATTATAAAAAAAACAACCGGCTTCAAAAAGATGCATTAAAAAGGTAAAAATAATTATCTACTAATTTCCAAAAATCTGATCTGAATTACAGTTTGAAGTTGGTGTCTATGTACATATGTAGCAGTTTATAATACACTTTGCTTGCATGACACCAATTTCAAACTGTAATTTAGATCAGATTTTTGGAAATTAGTAATTATTTTTACCTTTTTAGTGAATTATTTTGAAGCCAGTTGTTTTTTTTTGTTAAAAATTTTTTTTAGAAAACGTCGTTTTATCCGAGTTTTCAGGCAATGATTAACTAAAAAATATGAATCTTCCTAAAATCCATTGGAGAGTAATACAATTATTTTTACCGACACAGTAACACTAAACCTACTTGACAATAAATGGCGTTGTTAAAAAAAACGAGCAAAGCTCGGTGCTTACTAGTTGTATCTCCATCACCTAAAAAAGAGCTGATAAATTTTTAAACGGCTGAACTGATTTTCAATCATAGCTAAGAACACTTTTGATCAAAACACCTTTCAAACAAAAAAAAACTAAATCAAAAACGGTTCATTCGTTTGGGCGCTATGATGCCACAGACAGATAATGTCTGGATACAGATGTCTAAGATATAGATACACACTTCTTACTTATAATATCCGCCTGTTTTCGTCGGGGGTTAAAACCAATTAAAAAAACCTATTATGTTCCTACTAATGTACCTATAATTTTATAATATAAGTCACAGCTCACAGTTATGCGTGAGAAAGTTAGAAAGTGTTTTCTTTTTTTATGTGATATTTATTATACAAATTTATAAGCACTGTAAGCGTCATGTATTAGGTAGGTACCTATCGCTTTGTGCATTTAACAAATAAATCGTGCACAGACACACATACGCGACAAAGATGCGGTGGTTAATACTTTCTGGTTATTTTTTTTATTTTATACCACGCAGTGTATTACATTCTTTGTTTATACCAATAGGCACATAAAAAATAAAAGAACTTGTTAATCTTTGGATCTGTCTGCACTGTAAAATAAATTAATAATGTAAATTATATTTAAATTTATAATATGAATTGTTAGAAATATATTATGATGTAAAGCGGATGTGAAATATAGAGCAAACTGTACTAAGTTGTCATCGGCAACCCCAACATAGACCACATCCGAGAGGGTGGTATAACTGCAACCCTCTAGCATGGAAATCATTACATCGATACCAAATAAAAAATATACAATCACTTTTGTTGCGAATATACTGGGATAAATGACACATTTCTTTAATTTGGTCTTGATTTTAAAAAAAATGATATTTTATAGAGTAAATGTAAAATTAAATTACTTACCTTGCTTACGCACTGGCATCCCGACACCACCCCTTAACGTAATCTTGAAAACCTATAACACTTTACACAAAAATAAAAAAAAATAAACTGTCTCACAGAATCGAGTGCTTGGTATTCATTTTTAAACGATTTTAATCACAAGCAAGAGCATTTTTTGCTGTGCATTTGGTCGCACGATGAAAACATTACAAGTTAGGGTGCGATGCCGCGCTACACTGATTCTACGCGAAGGGGATTGACTGCTAGTGGCTCGGATTGGTCGATTTTCTATGTGACGTCAGGGGTTCGTAGCGCAGATAATGTAGACGAGGGTTGAGGGTTAAAAATTGTATCGTTGTAGAAAATGTCTATCGAATATTTGTATCGATTTATTCGATGTTTTATTAGAGTTTCGAAATCAACCAAAGGACCTTATAGTGTTCGCCATGTCAAGATAATAAAGGCTACAAATTTGAAATTGGACACACATACAAATAAAATTCGACGGATTGTGAAAATTTGCCAAAGAACCACTCACAGACATAGTTTAAACAGGTTAGGGAGCTGAAGTGGCAATGAGCTGCTCACATCACTCGTCGAACAGAAAAGTGGCGACCAAGGATTGTAAGACACTGCGCGGGACATTTTTTTATGTGACATAGTTTTTGACATGTGTTTATTAATTACTATTATATATAAAGATTTTAAATTTTATAAAGCTCAAACTTTAGAGGTAAGTGGCCTATTTCTAAAGTTTGTGTGTCGAAAAATCCTAAATAATTTAAATATAGCTAATAAACACAAGAAATAAAAGTGAGTTTGGGATTGTCGACAATTCTCACAGCCCGTCGTTGAACCGAGTCAAAAGGGCCAAGCTGGTATCCGGGTGCACCCGCCCAGAGATGGCAGCAGAACTCCATTTGAGGCCGAACTTGCGACTCGTATAGCAGCAACCACTGCCCCGACGTGAAGTACTTATCTATCTAGTAAAAACTGTGTCTGATCTATGTAGGGCTGCCTTCTCTAAAACCTGCCGCCCAGATTTTGGAGCCTTTACCCGGACATTTGAATATTTTTTAATTCACTTTTAGCTTGGTTTAAATATACATTATACTCCCTAATTGCCAAGTGCGAATCAGAATCGCGCACGAAGGGTTCCGTACCATTTATCTATAAAAACGCCGAAAAAATCACGTTTGTTGTATGGGAGCCCCCTTAAAATATTTGTTTTATTTTAATTTAATTTTTAAAGTGACTAACTAAATATTCTGTGAATATTTTAAGCGTCTGCCTGTTGCCGTGATTGCAAAATCAAGCAAAAAAATCATGTTTGTTGTATGGGAGCCCCCTAAAATAATCATTTTATTCTGTTTTTTATATTTGTTGTTTAAGCGACAACAGGAATTCATCTTCTTTTCTACAAATTTCAACTCTCTAACTATTATGGTTCATGAGATACAGCCTGGTGACAGACGGACGGACGGACGGACAGCAAAGCCTTAGTAATAGGGTTCCGCTAATTACCCTTTAGGTGCGGAACCCTAAACAATTAGTTTTAGGGCTTCTTTCGGATAAAATAGTGTTTTTACTCGTTATAGCAAGGGGTTCGTGAGTAATAACTTTATTTTTATAAAATAATAGACGTATGTGCCTTTTCAGCTAATGTTTAACCTTCAATTAATATAAATATATTATCAAGTAGGTACCCAGTTAGTGAAATAAAATAGAAGTTTTAATTGCTGTTTTATTTTTTTCTTAATTATTTAATCCTAAAAATAGAAAAATATTATTTATAACTTTTACTAAGGAACAATTAGCAGTCTTTCATTTTTAGTTCTTTAATTATTTCTAAACAGTCGTATATGTTTATATCCTATATTGCAATCAAACAAAATACAATTTGCTGTTTTATTCATAGAACCATTCAAATAAATTAAATCAGGCTTTCGTTTTTATTTATTTATATAGAATAAAATTATACTTTGCAATATTTTAGTAATACTTAAAGTAATACAACTTTCTCAAAACAATTTAACAGGTTTAACTAAATTTAGTCAAATTCAACAAAACGAACGTCTTAACTAAAGGCACTAGTAGCTGTTACAGTCTTTTAAAAAAGTTAAGACATAAATGAACATTTGAATACAAAAAAAACACAAAACTAACATGAGAAACCAAGCATGTCCTTCAAAAATATCTACATTTTATGTGACATCATGTTCGGTAGACTTCTAAATTCGAGCAGCTGAAGGCGCGCTTGTTTATCACACAGTCAACCATCACATATCCTTTAATTCTCCGGACTGTTGCGCTCTCAATCGCGAAACATTCTAGGGGTCAGATACCGCAAAAAAACTGTCATGTAATCGTACTAAAGCTACAGGAGTTTTAAGCTCTTTGTCGATTGCCGGACTTAAAAACGATTTACAAAACATACTATTTATGAGCATACTGATGCAAGCAACCATGGAAACACAAAATTATTTCCTTTGGTAATTCAATATTTTGATGTAAAAAATTACGGAATCACGACGAAACTTCTTGACGAAAAGACCACATGATCATTTCAGAACTGATAATAATAAATCAACTTCGCAAACATGATCTTTTAATTAAACACAGGCTTGCAATTAAAACCCTGCCCGGACGCTCCCCGGACGCCCTCCAAACTAGGAAAAATCCGGGGAAACCCGGACGGATGGCAGCCGTATTTATGAAACCCTTGTAAATGAGTAACAAAACCTGCCAAGTAGGTCGCTACGTGTCGCATACGCATTAAAGTAAGGATTCGTTACGTTTTTTAAAAATTTAGAATTTTTCAACTCAGAAAGCTTTATACGCATACACGATCGCCTGGTTATGCTACGTCTGTGGGCCGCGGCAGTAATACAATGTTATGCATTTTTAAAGCTGAAGTGCACAAAAAATCTTTAGATAAATATATAAAGTGCTATCCTAAAATGTTTTTCTTTATTTCAGTACAGAACTGTATGTTTCTATAAAATAATTTCTTGTAAAATTTCATCAAAATCATTGCATCGACTTATATTATGCTGTGTCATATGGATGGACGGACGGACATTACGAAACTATAACTGTTCTGTTTTTGCCATTTGCCACGAAAAATTGGCCAAGTGTGAGTCGGACTCGCGCACGAAGGGTTCCGTACCATTATCTTTAAAAATGGCAAAAAAAACACGTTTGTTGTATGGGAGCCCCCCCTAAATATTTGTTTTATTTTAATTTAATTATTTATTTTTAAAGTGACTATATAACTAAATATTCTGTGAATATTTCAAGCTTCTACCTGTTGCCGTTATTAATATCGAGCAAAAACGAGCAAATAAATCACATTTTTTGTATGGAAGCCCCCTTAACTATTTATTTTATTCTGTTTTTTAGTATTTGTTATTATAGCGGCAACAGAAATACATCATCTGTTAATTTCAACTGTCTAACTACCACGGTTCATGAGATACAGCCTGGTGACAGATGGGCAGACGGACAGTGAAGTCTTAATAATAGGGTCCCGTTTTGTACCCTTTGGGTACGGAACCCTAAAAATGGTTATTATTATGCATAAGTTGTCTGGAAAAGATCGCTACGTAGCCATATTTAAATCTTTGTTTTTTATTTATATTTTTTGGTTATTATGTAACAATTAATTGTATATCTCTGCGATTGCCATTTTCCCAGAATCATATTATAGTTCGTTTTTAGAAAAATGCAAAATATTAAAAAAGGTTTCCTACGCTTATAATAAGAGATAAAACGGATATCTCGCATATCCCGGATGTCTAGACTTATTTGAATATTCAGTCGGATACCAGATACTATTTAGCTCAATATTTTGCCGGATACCGGATACACAATAAATTACAATAAGTTCATAAAATTAACCCATTTTAATTAACATATAATATACTCTATTCACAAAAAAAACCGTAATATGATTTTATTATTATATCGACAATTTTCTGAAGGAAAAGTATTTGGAAGACATATAATACGGCAAAAAATTGAAAGGCATTCATGATGAAATTTTTTATGTGTATCTGTATGACACTGTAGTTTTCACAGCATATACAAGTAACAGTGAGGTAGACTTAAAATATGGTACAGTAGATTTCATCTAAAAAAAATTAAAAATTAAATTTTTTCAATTATTGGAAATATATTCTGAAATTGGTAGTTGTAATCTAAATGTGGGGTTTCTTACTACGGCAAATGGGATGTCAATAAACAGACTGTATGCACATTTTTAAATATCTTTTGTTATAATTTTATGTTAGTTTTGACTTATGGTAAAAAATTTCCCCCCTCTGTCTTTAAAGTTTACAAGCCGACAAATCTAAAATAATTAATGAATAAAGTTTTGTAAGTTTCTCCATTCGAATTTTCAGGGAGAAAGTAATGGTTTGACATGATTTACTTGATTTACTTGATTTACTTGATTTACTTGATTTACTTGATTTACTTGATTTGCTTTACGACATACCACTTAAACTCATTCGAGACATGTGGTTTCAGCATGACGGGTGCCCTGCGCACTACAGAAGGAGGAGGAAGGAGAACTGAATTGAAAGGACCAGCACCGTGGCCAGCTTGGAGTCCAGACTTGACTTTTAATGTGTGGGGACACGTGAAAAGTTTGGTGTATGATGAACCAAATCCAATATCACCTGTTGATGTTTGCGACAGAAAATAATTAATGCCGCAAACGAAATAAGAAGAGGTTAACAACTAGCGTAGTAAAAAGTGGCTTAAGACACAGAATGCGAGTTTGTGCACGAAACAGATGCGGACATGTGGCACAAGTAGTGTAGACTGCAAGTTAAAAAGATTAATAAACATAATTTGTTATCTATTTGATTGTTTTATTATGTTTTCTGACCCAAGTTATAAATTTGGCGCTCTATTACCATTATTTTTTAATACTATCTAGTAGCGTTTCATCAAATTTTTTTTTGAGAATCCTAAAAATACCATAGCTTGTTGTATCTTGTTAGAAAGCTAAGGAACCGTAGATATTTTTACGAACATCTCCTGCACAACTGTCATAGACTCTTTTTCTAATATTGAAGAAAGAAAAAATATTTTTTTCGAATTTATTTCTTTTATATACTGTTCATCGTCTACTACGACTCAGTTAGTACAAGTGCTTTCAATTTTAGTGTTCAGAATAATTAAGCAACTAATCTACTACACAAAAATAGCAAAACTTAATCAGTTAGAGACACAAAACACAAAAAAGGGGACAATTGACAAAAAAGCGGCAATTTTTAAAAAAATACTTCAAAGTTTAGGGTACGGTGTTTCATAGTCAAATCAGTCAGAAATGATGGAAACTACACCCTCTTAAAGGATTTAGGTCGACTTTACCTTTAGTCCTGTATTAAAACAAAACATAACTTGCTACTTTGTGGCGTTAGCTAGCATAGCCGAGATATTTTTTACTGTGTAGGATTAGGCGAAATTTAACACAGTTTTCTCGCATTTCTACACTTTTTTTTGTGATATTTGAAAAATTTCGTGATATTTGGCGTAGCCCACGTTATATTGAGTGAGATTCTGTTGATATTTTTTTGGAAAGATTTGAAATCCCTCGATTTTGACTCCCTCGCAGCCTAGTTGGTAGTGTGGCCGACTGCTGTGCAGAGGGTATGGGTTCGATTCCCGCACATAACAAACCATTTATGTAATAAACATTTGTGTTTGTCTTGAGTCTGGGTGAAATTATGTATGATATGTATGTATTTACAAAAAAAAAAGTAATTTATGTATTTGTATCCGTTGTCTGGTATCCATAACACAAGCTTGCTTACTTTGGGGCCAGACGGCGCTGTGTGTAATGTCCAAATGTCCAAATATATTTATTTATTTTATTTTATTTTAAATCCCATTTCCAAACATTTGATTTTTTGTTGGTCTAGAAACGAAGAGTAAGAGACAACAGCTAAATACACCAGCTTTTACCTAAGGCTCTTTTATCAATGTTAATTCAATTAAGTTATCGGCGCGGGATTCTGACGTCAACTACTTAATTGTACTAATGAAGTATGCTATTGTTCGTTTTAATACGGGATAAAAACTATCCCTATCCTTCCCCGTTTAGTCCTTCCCCATCTATCTCCATAAAATTTTATCTAAATCGGTTCAGCGGTTGAAGCGTGAAAAGGTAACAGCGAGAGAGTTCTTTTGCATTTGTAATATTGATTTGTGATATGGATCTAATATCACTTCATGTATTCTTACCTTGCATATGTCTAGTTATCGATATGCTATGTGCAGGCAAAAAGTCTTACGTTCTTCTCTACCCTTCTAAGTATTCCATCAGGGATATTTAATTTTTACAAGGTTTTCTCTAAGGAATACAGTATGGGGTTCATCAAGCAGTTATAAGATTTTTGAAAGGTCGGCAACTTGCGAGCGACACCCCTTGTGTTGCAAGCGTCTATAGGCTACAGTGACAGCTTACCATTAGGCAGGCCTTAAGCTTGTTTGCCATCGTAGTGGTATAAAAAAAAATTGCCTTGCATTGCCTTGCAACAAAGACAAGGTACACAAAGAAAAGATTAACAATACTACATACATAGACAATAAAAAACAAATTAGAAACTTAGGTACCTAAAATTTAGAGGTCAACGACCTATAATTTACTTACCTCTACAATTGTACCTACTACATATATAGTATATATTATTAGGATGGCCGCACCTAGAACTGTTTTGACTGGAGGCTTGCGTTGGTTCGTAACGGCTGCAGCCTTGATTATAAGATGAACACCATTCGAGCCGTTGTAGGTTTGCAGGAGAAAGATGTGACGAAGCTTTCCGCAGACTTGGACCAGGCTGAGGAATTTTGTAATTAGGGTTGCACAGATTCGTCGGGCTGAGGCTAAGACCGCCCCTAAGGAGGAATGTGACAACTCTGTTGTGGCCACTCATGGGGTTCCTTCTTCTTTGCCTAATTTGGACCTGCCTGAATTTTATGGCGATAGAAGAGTGGCGGTTGTTCATAAATAGGTTAAATAGTTTGGTTCATAATCAGTCTGATCTAACCGCGTCTCAAAAGTTCTCATATTTGCTGGGATCACCCGCTGAAGAGTCATATGACATGATTAGGCATTTGTCTCAGGATGCCGGTTATAAAACTGCCAGGACTTAGTGTTTAGACAGTATGACAATATTAGGCAAATTGCTCACACTTTTGTCTGCGCGTTATTGCAGTTGCCTAATATTTCTGAAATGGCAAACCTGCGGAGATTGGTTCTTAATCCTTTGTTGGTGGCAGTTAATGGACTTAAGGGATCAGGGCTTCAATCAGATAAGGATTGGTTCCGTATTACACCGGAATTAAGGAGCCGCTTTGAATTTGTTTGGCGCGGTGAATTGGACACAATTCTCCCTACCTTCCGAGAAATTTCTTGAAGACGAGTATCGAAAGGCTGAGAACCTACCTTCTGCTCCCCTCTCCTGCTCTGCTAGAGCCACCTCCACGCAGAGCTCCCAAAGGGCCCCTGCAACCCGCCCTTCAATTTCGAGAGCTATTGGTATAGCGGCCAGATTTATAAGCACCGCTGTATGGTGTGTTTGGAGTCAGGGTTTATGATGCCTGATTGTGATGCACCTGGTTGCGCCGATTATGAGGATCATCAACACCGGTTATTATGTCGATTAACCAAGGGTGGTTTGCACCGCCTGATCTCATCCAGGGAAACAGCGGCTCAAAGTGGTATTTTTTTTATTTTTAAATTTTTAAAAGATGCAGCCAGCTTTCGTACAATCGCTCTAAAACAGTCAGTGCGAGCCTCCGCGAACATCCCCGATGCGCTGCAGCGTCGGGGCAGCCCCAACACCGCCCTGAACGCGTTGTTGTACTGGACGCGGAGGGCGTTGTACGACTTTTGGCTGTAATTTATCCATAGGCTGGAAGTGTGTGTGGAAGTGGAAATAATTCAAAAACTATGTACTGACTTTTGGTCTCATTGTATATAAGATAAATAAATAAAATCAAAAACTTAAAATTTAAGGGGTTTTTTTATTGTTGTTTTTACTTTATCATAAAACAGTAATTTCTACATACAATCTTTAAACTTAAAAACTTTAAACTTTTATTGGACGCGGGCAATAAAACAATATTGTTATTAGTTTGTAAAGCAAATTGTAGTTACGATTCAAAAGTGTTCCTAGAAACCTATTTAAATAAAAATATTTTTAATCTTGAACGATTACAGTGTAAACTCTTCTTAAAGTATAATAGTAAAACAACAAATAATAAAACCAGTCAAGTGCGAGTCGTGCTCGTGATTTATGTGGTGGTACAGAAGATCCCAATGTGCGTCTCCCGGGTCCTTAAAGTTTGCCACTCTGGGTATTTGTCCATTGATCGGGCCCTGCATTAGTGCGAACTAGGCAGTGGTCCGAGGAGCCAAGAGGGGCATCCACTGAGACGAAATATCCATCCTAACGTGTACGCAGCAGAAGATCTAACAAGAAGCTCGTATGGTCTGCTATATCTGGTATTCTCTGTGGAGAAAGTTCATGATACAATATTCCTGCATTGTTATTGGCCCAAGAACTGAGCCACTCACGCATGGTGGGCGTTTAGGTTTTCCAAAATAACTAGTTCTGCTACTACTAGTACAGTTGCTTGCGCGATGGGCGCAAGGGCCTCCAGCCCTCATCTGTTTAAGTAGCCGCAATAGTAGTAGTAATCACAGCAATGGGTAACCTCTCTCACTTACCGCCAGGAACACAACACTACTTAAAGTGAGAGTTATTATTGCAGTTTTCTGTAAGGTGGAGGTGTGCGGGTTGCTCACTCGAACGAGTACTCACTGTGCCCTACCTCTCATATTATTATATGCCTTTTAGCTTTTATATTTTCAATTTAGGGACAACATCGATCCACAATTTTTGTTAGTAACAATTTATCTTAAAAGCTACGTTAGTACTTATTAGCTAATACAAAATTAATACAAATTAAATATTTTATACAACTTACAAATTGAGTTTTTTATATAAGTTTCCACATCAGTGGACTGTCAAAGCTGTCGGCAATGACACTCAGGACCCCGTTGCCACGCACTCTATTAAGCAGAGAGGCAAATTTTTTTCGCCATACCCATCTGTGCGCGCTACTGCGAACATTGTAGACGCACTGCAGAAGTGGGGCAGCCACAGCAGCGCCCTGAACGCATTATTATACTGAACCCTTAGTGCATTTGCTACCCTCTGGGTATAGCTGAACCAATGAAGTACAGAATGCCTTGAAAAGCACTAATTTATCCGTGACTGTACATCGTGAACATCTTCGTGCCAACATGTTCGCCCGGACTGATAGGGCCCTGCGCTCTCTCTCCATATCCACATCGTCTCTCAGGTAATCAGTAACCCAATGTCCAAGATATTTAAATTGGTACACTCTACTAAGAGCAATACCATTGAGCTTGATTGGTGGGACAAGAGAGGGACCTTTGGTACCTGCCTTAAAAACCATGTATTCGGTTTTCTTATTTATAAATTAGACTATGTCAAGTGGCATATGACTCACACACTGCAATTACTTTCCGTAGAGGGGGCCAGCAGCACCATGTCGTCCGCATAACTAAAATTGTTCATGCAAACACCATTTATATAGCAACCGACATGCATACTGCTGAGCTCCTCTATCAGCTTATATACATAATGATTAAAAAGTAATGGTGAACTCAAGCCCCCTTGCCTTACTCCACAATCCAGTCTACACGGTTCTGGTGGGTTCCTCGCCCATTTCACACTGTTTTCTTGGTTAAGATACCAATACCTAACAAGTGCAGTCAGCTCTGGCGGTAGCCCAGTGTCTTTTAGTTTTTGACACAATATGTCATATGCATCAAGATCGAAGGCCTTAGACAAGTCCAAAAGCATGCATAAGCAGGTGTCTTTCTCTCACCGTAGTACCTAACAGTGTGCTTCAAACTAAAAATGGCAGTCTCCGTTAACAACCCAGCTCGGAAGCCGGACTGAGCTTCATGTAATTTAAAAAACCTATTGAGATATGAGTTTAGCACACTGTCAAGGACTTTCGCTATAACGGCGGCTAAAGAAATAGGCCTGTAATTCGTCTTGTCGGACACGTCACCCGTCTTACTTATGACAATAGGGTCTTCAGGCGGCAGGTACGAGTGCCCTAAACACAGATTGAAAAGTATTGCTAGTAATCTTTATGTCGCAGGCAAATCGTATAATCCGCAGTTTCATAATATGCCTAGGCAGATCGTAAAGTATGGAATAGAAATTATCATATAACTGAACAAATTATTATAAGAAGCTTGGCTGGAACGCTCCACTCGCTTCGCTCGCTCCACATCTACGTTTACAAAAGAGAAACTGAACCTAACCTAACGTACATGACTTATACAGTGCGATTTCTGTTCCTTTCGTTTCCATACTTTACGATCTGCCTAGGCATATTATAAAACGGCGGATTATACGATTTGCCTGCGACATATATTTCAGATTTGGGGACCAGCATGCTGCAAGTGCTCAATGTTGAGGCCATCGTGTTCGTTTGATTTTCCTCTTGTCATTTTAGCTATTATAAGATTAATATCTTCAGCTGTTATGATAGTTGTCATAATTGTACCATGCGACTCAGCACTAATTTTTGCCCTTTGAATATTTTCTACCAAAGCAGTCCGCATTTTGCCTTTGATATACTGACTAGTATTAATCTTCCTTTTTCTATCTCGTATAGGTTTGCCAGGCGTCCGGATAAAGTCGGACACAGTTAGGCTTTTTGGTTGTTAGGCTTTTTCAATTTTTTTTACGTACTGAATATTGAAATTAATATTTTAGTGAATGCTGAATGATTAATAATAAAGAAAACATATTCATTCATTTTATTGTTATTTCATTAGAATTTAAGAAGATTTTATGGCAAATGTAAAAAAAACTTGTTTTACACTTGTTTTAAATGTCATGTTATACTAAGATAAAAAATTAAACATGTCCAGCCTTTTTCTCTAATGTTCGGCTAAACTGACTGGTAGTCTTGTGTAGTACATGAATGATGAATGAAAAGGAATTAATTCCCGGTACTGTACTAGAATATACTATTCCCTTAGCGTAATCGGTCTCGTTCTTTTCGGATGTGCGACAGCAAAGAAACAAATTATGGAAGAGAGAATGAAACAAATGCTTGGCGTAATCGTTCGGTCACAGCGCTGCGCTCAGCGCTGGAAAGAATTTACTTCTATCTCAGTTGTTTTACGATGGACGCATAAGTGAAAGCGGGATGCGCGTACGAACTATGACCGCGATATCTAGGAAATAAAAGACCTAAGCGTTTCGTGCCTTGTATTAATTACAACTTTAAAGTCCACAGCATAAAATCTATTTTACGAAAGAACAGTACAAGTGAATCTAGTACCTGAATTAATTCAGTCAGCAATGTTTCATAGTTCATTGATACTTGTCGCTTGACGCTTATTAGTTGTTGTCTGTCACTCAAGTTACTGCATTCGTTATTTATATGTAGTGTTTAATGTATTTGCACGGTAATATGTATTTTAACTGTAAATATATATATATACAGTGGAGCGTCGATTATTCGCATTAATTGGGGGACATGGGTTTTAGGAAAACCGGTTTTTTCGGATAACTGAACTATTTATAGATTTCGTTAATGACAAATAGGAATCAAACAAAAAAATTGCAGACAGTGTTGTAATAAAACAGGTACTACAATGTACAATTAAGACAAGCCCACCAGCTTACAAGGGGCTAGGTCACATTTTTAAGGACAGATATTTGATAATGGTCGCATTCACCTTGTGTTTCAAACCAACGCAAGAAAATATCTAAGGAAGTAAACGCTTCAGCAGCTTCATTTGAGGACCAGGCACTTCACGACGTGAAGCAAGCTCTTTCGTGGGAAAGCTTTCCAATTGAGTCCAGTTTCGTCTGCGTTTTCGAAAGTGTAATATTCTTAACTTAGTATGTCCCTCAATTCAATTTTAAAAAAACCATCTGCTTATGAGTCAGATAGTATTCCGCCTTGTATTTGAAGCTCATGAATGCAATGTCTTGACTTAAATACAGGCGGGCGTAGTAGTAGTGAGGTTAAGCGGACGTTCGGTTGATCGACGTTCGGATAATCGACGCTCTACTGTATATATATATATATATATATATATACATATATATGTATACTTAAATAATGTCATAGTTGATTGATAAGTACTTTGGTGGCGGTACCTAGTACGTTTGGGCCTTTTTTTGAAGATTTTTACTTTTTATGTGTTAGGTTTAGACATTTAAAATAGCACCTGATAGGCCTAAACAAAGCAAAATTTGGCTCAGAAAATACTAATCACACTAAAAACGTTACTCCAAAGTTAAATTTAGGGAACTGCGAAAATTATGGCAAATTAATTTTGTGTGGTTAACTTATTTACCCTTAACAAGGTTTTCAAACTAAAGGCTCCTTCCTATAAGCAAACGTATATCGAATCCACATTTTTAAACACTTTTACTTTTTACCGAGATTAATATTAAATACTCCTGGGACACACAGACAGACACCAAGGTCATACCAAGGTTCTTTTTTATCATTTTGGTTGGAAACCTAAAAATAAGAAGCAAAATACCTACGTACTGTCGTCGTGTTCGCTGATCGAGTCTTGTAATAGGATTATGCAGACTGATATGAAAATTGACATGTTTTAGCTCATCCTTACTACATAGTGTACTACTGAACTAATAGTACTAGAATACTGTACTAGTACAACTGAAAGAATGTACTAGTACGGAGCGATCAGTTTAGTGACTGAATAAGAACAAGACTACTGACTGGTCTATCCGGCTTTTCGGTTTTAAGACCTGGCAACCCTTATCTCGTTGCATTTTCCATACAAGACGAGTGTTTTTTAACAGTGCTTGCGATAATAACACTTATGGAGTACAGTGGCTTGAGATCGATATTCACTGTAACACGCAAAGGTAAAACATTTTACAAAAACACAAAAAATAATAATTTGTAGGTACTGCAACTTTCCGCTTCAAAACAGTAAAAATGATGGCGACTACAAAGATGATGTATAACGATTTTTCTCCTGTGACCTACGATATATCCTGGCTACGGTCCAGCAAACAACCACAAAATACCACGTATTAAGTTCGTTTTTGTCGTAATCATCTGGCCCCTTTTCGAAATTTGACAGTGACAGTTGAAGTTTATTTACTTTTGTAAGCTGTAGATTTCTGCTTGTTCTAAGGTTTTTTGGCTTTTAACTGTAACTTTTAAGCAAAGATGAATCAAACAGAAAAAATAATAAAAATGATAATATCTAATAATAATGCATGATATTTGATAGTGACAGATAAAACACAAAAAAAAACCATGCTATGAGCGGTGGTTATTTGTAGCCGGTTGGCTTAAGTTGGATTATTTTAAATTCACGTCGCGTCGTGGACCAGTGGTCGTTGTTTATCGTACCTAAACCGCACTCCGTATTCCTCGCTCTAGTGCTGCCACCGTGCTACCGCATGAAAAAAGCGCTAAATTCCGCTAGCTTTGCATGTTCAAAAAATGCATAATAGTAAGAAGTGTTTATTTATTTCAATACAAATTGGCATAATTTTAAATCTAAATTAATCTTAATATTAATAAGTATGGCTAATCGCTTTCGATGTCAGAAGGATCAGGTTGAGTTGACTGAATTCCTAAAGGTCCAGGTTGCACATCGTAAACCATTATCCAGAAATAATTTATTTTACTTAGGGAATACCCTAAACAAATGGAACGGAAGCTACACTAATTACGGTGTTGCTGCGTTATTCCTACTTTTGGCAAGATTGCGACGTGATTAAACTAAGTTTGGTCTGCCATAAAAATGCGCTATGATTTCTTCTTTTAATATTAAAATTTCGGCGCTATGTGTCCCAAACAAGCGCTAGATCTAACTCCGAAAGCGCTAAGGTGGCAGTACTGCCTCGCTCCCCTACATGTAGACAGACTAGGGTTGCCAACATTTCTTCAGAGAAATATTGTATTTTTCAGAATAAGCTATAAAAAGTTATAGTACACTTAAAAAAAATTTGTATTTTATGGAAAACGCAAAAAGTAGACGAAGATATATTGGTTACTTATTTATTTTTATAAAAACTATATTAATTTGACCTTCTTGTATATTTTAACAATTTTTTGTCTTAAATAAAAGTGACATATGCTTTATCTTATTCAATTTAAATAAATGTATATCAAAAGCTCATTTTTAGGGTTCCCTACCTCAAAAGAAAAAATAAATCCTGATAAGATCACCTTGTTATCCGTCTGTCTGTCTGTCTGTCAAGACCCTTTTAATTAGGAACGCCTGAAGGTATTTAATTGAAATTAATATCAAATACTAAGGTCTACGGTCCTTTGAAGCTGTCTATGGCAACTCATTAAAAAAACAATAAGGCGGAAAAACGGATATTTTTGTCACATATTTTAGCATTCACAAGGAAATCAAAACCTACGGGGTACTTCCCGTTGTCCTGGAATCATGAAAATTGACACGAAGCAAGGTTACATCACAAATATAGGAAGAAATCCAAAATTTGTTAATTTGTAGTTATAACACATTTAAATAAAAAGTTTGTTAGTCAAAACCCTTTTACTTAAGAACGCGTTTAGGTTTCAAGTTGAAATTAATATCAAATACTAAGATCTCTATATAGATCCCTTAAAGCTGTAAAAAATCAATCTTTTATGTCAACGCAATAAAAAAATGCGGCCATTTTTGACGCTTATTTAGGTATTAAGTTATTTACTAATAAATCAAAACTTTTTGGGTACTTCCCGTTGTCCTAGAATCATGAAATTTGACACGAAGCAAGGTTTTACATCACAAATATAGGAAAAACCCGAATTTTGTTAATTTGTAGTTATTATACATTTGAAAAGAAAGTTTGTCTGTAAATTCCCTTTTACTATCGAACGCGTGAAGGAATCAAGTTGAAATTAATATCAAATATGGGCACTTGATGTAAAAAATGAAGCTTCTAATTCAGTGTGAAAAAAATATGCTCAAAATACTGTCATTTTTATCGCATATTGTGACACAAATAAATCAAATCCATGGGGTACTTTCCGTTGACCTAGGAGACTTGATCTCAGACTCAGAGCTGATACTAAGCCTGTTTCTTTCTTCTCGCTACTTCGAATTCATAACCGGAAATTTCCTTTCAGTGAATGCCAAAGAGGCGGGAATAGAGAGCAGGAATGAAATTACTTTAAATAATTACCAAAATCCCAAGCAAAAAAAAGCAGATCAATGACCAAACATTCATTAGAATTTACAGATACGCGTCTATTGCATTAGTCAAAAATTAATGAAAAGGCACGTTCATAAATTTTCAAAGTTAAAGATTTGTTTGTTAGATTTCGGTGTTGAAAATATAGTATTTTTGCGTAGCTACTCTATGTTTCTTCAACAGTATATAGTACGCAGACCCGAAAAACAGTACAATACTATATATTATAGTACGGTTGGCAACTCTAAGACAGACACCCAAGTCACCATTATTGTCATACCCAAGGGTCATACCCTGTTCTTCCGATTCTTACGTAACACCTTCTTTTAAAGACAAGGCAGTGTAATGTAAGTTGGTATAAATCATAAGACTATATAATAATTAAGCAGATATTTTTATTATTATGGTATAATATATAATAAAATTATAATTAAGGCAGCTTCCTCGTCTAGCGGAGCGCTCCACTTGTCATAAACAAATGACAATTTTAAATACAAATAAATGATCCAATGTCACAAAGAACTACGATCCAAGAACTTCAATCTATTTTAAATAATCCAATTCACAACAAATTACCACAAGATATTTTTTTATTTTCGTAGGGCATGATTTTTTAGCTTTTGTGAGTGCATTTGATTTCGTGCTGTCTCTTACTGTTTAGTTGAAAAATCTATTTGCTATCCTGCTGTTACTGTGACACGACACGCAAGCTAAAAAAACTCGCCCGTAGTTGTACGTCAGCTGTCAATGTCCAATTTTGACTGCCGGTCCATTTGATTGAATACGGTAAATACTAACTTAAAGCAACTTAATCCGTGGTTTCTTGTGGTCTTCCATACGGACCACTAGCCTTGCAGTAGGTTAGCAAATAGCTGTACAGAACAGTGAGCGACAGCACGAAACGGACTGCAATGGGTGTGATTTTTTAGCTGTTACGATTGCATTTGCTTTCGTGCTGTCTCTTACTGTTTTGTTGAAAAATCTATTTGCTATCCTGCTGTCAGTTGCCAAATTTTCTATAATTGCTAGAAATTGCAAGCTACAAAAACAAGCCCAATGAGTGCGTTAAAAACCATGTGAAAAAACTTACTTAAAAATATTTAATCGTACTATTCCTCATAGTACGATTAAGTATTTTTAAGTACTGCAACACAGTCATTCCACACTATGCTTGTTTGATTTGTTTTATGTAGTTTTTTTTATCAGAAATAGTTAAAAATTACGTTAAAAATCGTGGCTCACCAAGATGCCTCTATTTGGCAAAAAAGATTTCGGAAGAAAATCGAAAAAAGATGGTAGAGACTCGGAGAAACAACCCTCAATCGAGGACAAGTACATCGTTAAAGACCTTTTGGGTACAGGTGCTTTTTCTGAAGTGCGTTTGATAGAAAGCAAAGAAAATGGTCAGTTATTTGCTTGTAAAATAATAGACAAAAAAGCTCTTAAGGGCAAGGAAGATTCATTAGAGAATGAAATTAGGGTTTTGAAAAGATTTAGTGAACAAGCTAAAATCGAAGGTGGGGAAAAGAAAATGTTTTCTCATCCAAATATTGTCCAGCTGTTAGAGACCTACGAAGACAAAAGCAAAGTATATCTTGTTATGGAACTCGTAACTGGTGGTGAACTTTTTGATAGAATAGTAGAGAAAGGATCATATACAGAGAAGGATGCCTCCAATCTGATGAGACAAGTTTTAGAAGCTGTAGATTATATGCACTCTCAAGGTGTGGTACACAGAGACTTAAAGCCTGAAAACCTTCTGTATTATAGTGCTGACGAGGACAGTAAAATTATGATAAGTGATTTTGGTTTGTCCAAAATTGAAGACTCTGGCATCATGGCTACAGCTTGCGGGACACCTGGATATGTGGCTCCTGAAGTGTTGGCACAAAAACCATATGGGAAGGCTGTTGATGTCTGGAGCATAGGAGTTATATCTTATATTCTACTTTGTGGATATCCTCCTTTTTATGATGAGAATGATGCAAACCTTTTTGCCCAAATATTAAAAGGGGATTTTGAATTTGACTCACCTTACTGGGATGACATAAGCGAATCTGCAAAGGACTTTATAAGACATTTGATGTGTGTAGATGTAGAAAAGCGATACACTTGCAAGTAAGTACGTAGTTTATAGTTAAATGAAATTACTTTGTTGGATTAACTAGTCATGGTGATCTGAAAAAAGGCTGGATTAGCTTATCGCACATCCAGTTAATTAGTTAATGAGGTGCTTTATACGCCTAAACCCCGTAATGGGACTTAGCACTTGCATGGGTTAATCAGAAGTCATGAAGAAAGCTTTTTATACCACTTCAAATAAGGTACTTGCCTTGGTTACCTATAGGTTACTGTTTTGCAGACATCATTTTTTGAAGAACTTGTTGGGTAGCTTACCTAAGTGGTTTTGGCAAAGACATCAAGGAGTTAGACATTTACTGTAAGTTTGAGACTGAGAAATCTGGCACTGGAAGCAAAGTTGCAGTAAAATTATCACATCCTGATAATCTAGCTCATAACATTCCATTTAGTTTTAATAATAATGAATGACATTATACTCTCATCAGCAACACTGAATAACAAAATCATAAATAATGAAATAAATAAATTTTTGTGTCATATTTTACTAGTTTTCATGGAGCTTATGTCCTTGCCCCGGGACTCAAACTATCTCCGTGCCAAACTTTATCTTATTAAGTACAGCGGTATAAGCATAAAATGGACAGACAGACAGATAGAGTAACTTTGCATTTATAATATTATTATGGACTAGCACACACTTTACCAAATGCAAATTTATCCCTTAATCATAGATCTTAAATAATGTAATATAGGAAAAAGGCCTGCATGGTGCATTAGGGTTTAAGTTTCCTTTCTCTAAGTGAATTAGCAGACCTTTTTGAGCATAGCCACTTGAATTTTCATGTCCCCCAAAAGACCTCTGACAACTGCTGTTGTATGTTGTCATGATTGTGATTCCAGTTTGTGTGGGTATCTCTTATTTATGAGACATTTTTATGAGTTTACTAGCTCACTTTTGGTATTTGATCACTATTTCCTGCCAAGATTTTATTATAATGTAAATCTAATTTTATCTCTCAATAAAACTTTATACTCTATAGAAAGTACTTAGCTTTGTTGTTGAGTTTGCGTCAATATACCACATATCTACATTATGAACAAAATTACTGTTTATATGACAAAGAGTTTTAAGTATTTATGCCACAGTGATATTTTACCTACCACAGAGGATTATTATAATTTGAGCAAAAGAAGAGTGTAAGTTACTGGTTTTGGGTTATTGATAATTTTCTTAAAAATGTGACAGACCATTTATGTAAACAAAACAGCATTTTATTTTTGAAATTTTATTTTGTGAATCAAAAAAAAACTTTATTTCAACCAAAATAAGCAAGAAAAAAAAAAGCATAAGTTTTAGCTTTGCAGTTGTAAATCTTTAAAGAATCACTTATTTTTAAAGAATGAGTTTGAAAATATTTTCTTCATCAATATGGCTTATAATGGCAGGATACTCAATTTTTTTAGGGTTTCATACCTGAAGGGTCCAAAGGGATCCCCATTGCTGTTACTCACGTGTCTGTCTGTTGTGTGGCACACAGGTTTTACAGCCAAAGGGTAATGGCATCTTACTCAATTATTTTTAGGGTTTCGCACCTGAAGGGTCTAAACAGAGGCCTATTGCTGTCACTCACGTGACCGTCTTTCCATCGTCTGTCATACTGGTTTTTAAGTCAAATGGTTGGAGCTACATTCTTACAATTTTCAAAGTTTCAGCATCTTGGCAAAATTGGCAAAAAATATTTTTAAGCAGGGCTGAAATCGCGATTAAATCAATACTTTTTGCTGCAACTTACCTAGGAAAAAAATGACAAGAAGAGACTTCACCCACTATAAACTACGGCAGGGCACACACGTGTGCAATGCTATGTTTACCTAAACCGTTCAGGGATTACCCGATATTTAAGCTGGCGACTCACAAATCTGTCCATTTTGCTCGATACTTGAGAATGATTTGTGAAAGAGTGAATACAACTAGATGTCTGGAAATAAAAAGTAGGTTTAGTTATGATTTTTGTGCATCTTAGAATATCTGTGAAGTCGGAAAATAACATTTTCAAACGACCCAATCCACACACGGCCTAATATAACCGGTCTGATTGGTTAAATTCGACATGAATACGAAAAGACGATCGGTACAAATGTTGATTAATAAGAAATAGTGTTACATAAATTTCTTACATTATAGGTAGGTATCTTTAAATAATCATAACAAAACGAAAGACCTGATCAGCACCCAGAGAGTTTTGCATTCCAATGCGATTAATTACTTCTAAAAAACCAAAATACAGTATATATTTGCAAAAAAACGTTGCGCTATTCGCGAAAACTGCATTGTGATGAGAATTGAAGAACCGCATTAGAAACAGTTCTGTCATAGTTTTAATCAGCTCCTCGAGAGTTCCACATTTTCTTGCGCACTTTGATTCAGAAAAACAAAAATACAAAAAATATTTGCAAAAACATTTTTTGCGAAAACTGCATCTAGCTAAATGGGTAGGATTATCGCTTCAGGGTCAATTCTGCCAGTATTTTAAAGAAAGGAGTTATTGGATTTTTGAAGGGTCGGCAACGCGCGAGTGATGGTACCCCTGGTGTTCAAAGTGGGGTTATGGTAACAAAAATGTTACCATCGCCGGAAAGGCTGACAATAGAACAGTTTTATTATATGCACAATACCTATGCAAACTGTAAAAAACTAACAAGATTCGGTGGTGCGTTTTGTAATTATAGCCAATGAAAGGTGTTTAGTAAAAAAATCAGTTTAAAATTATGAGTAGTATTAGACATGAAACTAAACAATTTTTCATAATTCTGGGCTTGGTAGGTACCTGGTTCTTAAAGTGGACCAAAGAAGATTTAAAAAACTGTACTTATAGGTATTTGTGATATACAGTTTAAATTGAATATTTATTTATCTTTAATTTTATGGTGTTTTATGTACCTACCAGATATCTCTTTTTCTTTTTGCTTTTAAGGTAGGTACTGAGACGTAAGACAGACTTTGCTAAGAAATGAAATGATTATATGTTTTGGGTTTACTACGATTAGATTTGTTGCATGCGCAATCTCCGCGAGTGAACTGAGTAAGTAAAAGCGGTGTAGTTAGGAGTCAGTATTTTCTCACTGCCCTAGTTCTTTTACGATGACTTAGTCCTGTTGCATGGTCTTGTTCGGGCGGTTTATCACTATTATCCACACTCGACACAACGCTGAACGTGTCACTCGGTGTACTCATTTTAGGCTGTAAACGTTTTTGCACAATCTAACCACTGTATTGACAATTTAAACCCTTCTTTGCGATTGAATTTGTCGATTTATATCGCTTCTGGCACCAATCTTGGTGTATATCGGCGTTCCGTCGAAAGAATTGTACGTCTGTGTAATTCAATTCAATAATGGTTGGGTGTAGCAAATGTTTTTGATTGCGCGATTGTGCTCATTTACCTGACACGAAATAATTCTTTTCATTTGTCCTATTTAACATAAGCCACAACTGCAGTAAATTTTATAAACATCGGGCTTCTCAAAAGGAAAATCATCTTTTGGCGAACGCAAATGAACACGGTTTTTATATGTTACCAATTTTGTTGGTAACGGTAAAAATACTGATTGCCTATCTTATGTTATGTACCTATGTAATCGACGATCCTTTTTTCGTGGAGGCTTCAGAGATTTTATGTGGCAATCGTTTTTCTGCAGTACATTGTGCATCATCACATTTAGCCGCGGACGAGGCATCTACAATCCGTAGAAACATCTTTTACAAACCGTGCATAAGACCCATGTGACAAGGAATTTATTTATAGTGAGCTAAAACACGTACTTCAGTAGGCTAGTCACATCTTTCGGAGGTCTGATGGCCGATGGAGAAGGTCCAAATAAGCTGATATGGTGATAATAATGATAAAAAACTATAGATTATATACATAAAATAAAAAAAAAAAACTACAAAAGCCGTGTCATTGTCACTTTTATTTTTAACGAAAGGTTTTTTAGATTGGCTGTTACTACTAAACAAACCACCGAATCTTGTCAGTTTTTTTACAGTTTACATAGGTATTGTGCGTATTAGAATACTATTCTATTGTCAGCCTTCCCGGCGATGGTAACATTTTTATTACCATAACCCCACTTTGAACGGTTGCATCTACCGAACGCACCAACACAATGCGAGCAGACCGCCTCGATTCCCATCACAGGAATGGTATACACGCTATGAATACTAAATCGGCCTTCCCGGCGATGGTTACCAAAAATCTATCAGATGTTAATGCAGTTTTACTTTGTTCTTGTTGTCGAGCTTCATTTTCATCAACTTTTTGTGTCTATTTTTGGTTTATTCATATTTTGTTTAAGTCGGTCGCTATAGCTACTAAGGTCGGTAAATAACTCGTCAACAATTATAACTCAAATCTGGCCAATATCCATTCTTATTTCCAGTAATTTGATGACTTTTGTGGTTCCAGTAAATTTTTTTTAAGTAAGCTTCTTCTTTAGGATGGTTTCAGTCGTAGTCTTGTCAATTAGTGTAATGCATATTATTCCGGGTCACTGCAAGTTTTTGAATACCTAATTAAAATCAACTATTTAACATTACCTGCCTGCATTAACGAATGCATCATCAGATCATTTACAATTCGAATCTACACCATATCTGTGCTCGTGGAATGTCGAAACGCGGTGAACATGTCACTGTTAACGTATTTTTAACCGACTTCAAAAAAGGATGAGGTTCTCAATTCGGATTTTTATATTTTTTTTTATGTATGTTCGGGCATAAGTCCGTCACATATAGACGGATTTGCGGTTTTACCGTATAATGGTCTGTGTTCAGAAGATTGGTCGAAATTATGCTAACGGCCAGGTACTTTCTACCATCGCACTGCTGGCTATCGTTAAAAAAAATTATTCTTGCCTAGGAACCACTAAACAGAGTGCGGTTTCAGAGGAACTTTTTCTGCGTACTTTTTTTTTCAATAGTGTGAAGTCAGGACCCCTTTAAACAATATGAATTATACTTAATAAAATTTTTAATAATTTCCTCTACCCTAAAGTAGTTGAATTTTTACTGACGAATAAAATACACATTAAATATCTACGCATTTTCAATCAAGAATCGAATATTGTTTCTGTGATGTTACACTGTAATTACTGAGAATATTAGCGCAATATTTAATTGATTTCCTCATGACCTTATTGACATCATACAACTGTAAACAAAACAGCAGAATATACCTATAATCAGTAAGCATTTTGTAATTTGTGATGTATAATATTCCTTTTAATATTTCTTTGGTTTATGAGAATGTATTTTGTTTTGACTTCAAATTATTTAACAACGCAAGCTTACCAATAAAATGTCCGAGTACTAAATAATACGTGAAGATCTTATCTATTTCTAACCTAACGTTTGTATTGAAGGTCGACACCTTTGATCGCATAAGTTGTTGTCAATGGCTTTTCTGGCCAGTAAGTTTTTCCACAGAAGCGCGAAAAAAAAACTTGAAAAAAAAAATATGTTATGTTTCCTTCCTTAGCCTCAAGACTAAATATTTTTTGACAACTGAGAATATTCTAAAGATTTTGTAAAGAATAAACAGTCTATAAACAATATTTCGATATTATTTTCCAAAAAACATTAGCCTACCTTAATATTTTCTTTCTTTTTGATTATTTGTTACTAAAATGATGTGATCTAAACACAATAAAAGTTTATTTCGTCCTAAGTAATTGTTTTCTATGGATTTCATAGAATCATACAACCAAATAATTTACCTAATATTTGCAAAAATTTAATTATTGCCACAATTGTAGTAGGTTTAGGTTATTTTTACCGTCAATAAATTAATAGGTATTAAAGATATGTTGATTGACTACTTACTTTTACATGTGCTACCAATTTCGTGATAAAAAACCAATCATTCTGTTTATTCTTGTCAAACCTTAAAATATGTTTTTTGTTTAATTATTAATCTCTGGTTGTTATCCAGATATGACATTTTTTCTGCTCTATATAGCGAAGTTCATTCAACCACATGACTACGTATACACGTACATTAGGTAGGTATATATGTATACAACTTAAGACGTATGATGCTAGTAGTTTAATGGTTGTCTGAACAAAATAGACACTTTTACCTACATTTGTACCCACTTTTACCTACATGTGTTTCTATGCATCAACACAACTGTGACACAACTTCGTCTCACTGCGTACCTTATCTCCAGTTATACCTACCTACTGTACGGATGTAAATAAAACTTAGCTTAGATTATAAGTCGAACCCACTTTAAAATCCTTTTGATAGTTTTTGCGTGATGTTATAACAAACATAAAAAAATCTAGTTTACCTTTAATTAATTCCTTAATAATATTATTATAATTTATTTCAATTTTTAAAATTGCTTTAACAATAATCTCGAAATGCACTTTAAACATTTACACTAGTGTGCCTTTACATTGTACATTTTTCCAAAAAAAAAAAAAGGTTAACGATGTAGGGTTTAGGAGTAGGTCATTGATTTCAGTCATTGATTTTTGTTAAAATCTGATTAACGTTATATCCAAGCCCGCTTAGTATAACCATAGATTTGATTCATTAATTCACGAGTCGACGTAGTGTATCTGCGTATAAGTAGGTACTACGTAGAAGTACTACGTATAAGTACTACGTCGTGCGATACACGAGTGGTGATGATCAATAACATGTGACAACCACAAAATCACTATATGAAAGCCGAAATATTATCTCGCTTTAGCATTTGGACAGTCAGCATCGGTAACAACACATATAGGCGTGTGTTCCAGATAACAACGATATACCAGATAAGTAAGCAGATTTGCTAAAATCGCGTCCCTTTTGTTTTTTGCGTTTAAATTTCGTGACGTCACAAATGTTAACGTGTACCATTTGTAAATCAAGTGGTAGATCTAAGACAGAAATTTACTATCTTTGTACCAAAGTAGGTAAATGGGTTTTCAAACCTCTACCAAGGTACATATTATATTTTCGAACCTCTACCACATTGGAGGGATTTAAAGATTTTCGAATCTTTAAACCGAAGATGTAGTTTTGAACGTCTTTACTGAAGTAGTTGGGTTCATGTATCTCTCTATACCTAAGTCGATTAGATTTTGAACCTCTACCAATGAAAATGAGTTTTTCTAACCTTGATACCGAAGTAAATGGGTTTTTATAAACCTTTTTTTACCAAAAGAAGAGGGTTTATCGGAGTTCTAGTTTTTGTTAAACAGAAGTAGTCTTGTCAAATACATTTAGAATTATACTTAGTATTGTGGCAGATTATTTATATTTTGATTTTCTGGACATGTAAAAGTTAATTTTTCCTTAGGAAGTAAGAGAGTAATTTTTTAGTACGTCTTCACTTAATAATATAAAACTAAAAAATATACAACTATACTAAATTCGAACTCCATTAAAAATCACCAAAGATATATACTAAAGTATACATTTTAGCATAGTATGCCGTTTTCAATGCTTAAAATATAAAAAAATAATGAACAATATACAAGAAATTCCAGCACTTTTGCAAAAATATTGGAAAATAATGGCTTATCAGAATCTTTTGAAATTAAAAACGAGGAGCTCTTAAATTTTCGATCTTTTTTTTTTGTAATGAAACTGTCAAGTAAAATTTAGGGAACTTCGGAGATGAATGCAAAATTCTATAAAAACAATCTGTGGCGTTTACCCTTAATATTATTGTTGCATACAAGCTACATCACTAGATTTTTCTAGCATTATAGTTAGTCATATAATTTGACTGTGTCCAAGATCGTGACGCTATTCCAGTCAAAGGGCGGCGCCATGTAAATGATTCTGTTTAATACCCTCGTTGTCTCGTCTCATCCAGACTGGAGAACCGCGAACTATCGATTTGTGGACCTAATGCTTGCATGACGATGTTATGAAGTGTATTAGATGGAAGCTTCTGGCAATTATTTGGTGTAATTAAACTTGCATTAACATTCTGGCGTTAATCGGTTTGAAAATATAGCCTATTTCATAAGTTTAAAAATTAACTAGTATGATTTTAGAATAGAGATTTTTCTTATAAAGTTGAAAACATGTCTGTATTTTACGTTAAAAACTTTTTATTACCAAAAACCTTTCCGTTTTTTTAATTACAACTTTTGAGTACTTATAGCAATAATTATATTTTGACTGTTGAGACGTGAGTTTTTTCTAGAGACAACGTTATTGAGAAAGACAAGACATGTATGAGACTCGACTGAAACGTGACTCTTAGTTTAAAAACTTTTTAACTTTATAATAAATTCGATTAAACTGAAGTTTATTGGGGCATCCATACTAAAATTCGAATGTGCGTTTGTTTGTCAACGCAACGTAACGCAGTATCCAAATGAGCCGAAATTTAGCACGGAAAATTAATATATTGCTGCAGGATAAACTATAACCGAATTTCGCGGTGACTAACTATAGCTACAGCTGTGGCATGCTATAGCAATCTCTCTAGCAAGTAAGCGAAAGGTACGCAAATTTAGCGTGCTAAAGCTAGTGTGTAATGTATGTAAATAAAAGTCTGAGTATAATGATGTTTTTATCGTGTGCGAGGATAAGGTGTGTTCCTTCTTAATTAATGAAAAATGGCACAAAATAATTACAATGATTTTTCAAAAATACGCGCAGTGTTAATTAAATATGGGATTCTTTAAAGATAAGTGATTGGATTTTAAAAGGTTGGCAACGCGCGATTGATGCCTCTGGTGTAGTGTCCATAGGCTACAGTAACCGCTTGATTTTACGGGGGCCGTAAGCTTGTTGTGCCCCTTAGTAATATAAAAAATGCCAGTAAACCACAGAGCACCCCCAGTGAACCTAATTAGTAACTGCTGTAGCGGAGCTGTGCGTATCCGGTAGTACCTATACATTATTAAATTAAATCTCGCATGGCTGAGAACTAAACAGCCTATCACTTTTTTCAGACAAGCATTGGCTCACCCATGGATCTCTGGCAACGCTGCCAGCAATAAAAACATCCACGGAACCGTTTCCGAACAGCTCAAGAAGAACTTCGCCAAATCCCGCTGGAAGCAGGCTTACCACGCCACTACCGTTATCAGGCAGATGCAAAAGATGGCCCTCAGCAGCAGTGGTGCAAGTCGCAGCACCAATTCGCAGTCGAAACAATAACCGCCCATCCAAATCCAGGCCGTCAACACATCTGCTTAAGGTACTTAATTTTTTAGCCATATATTACCGATTTTGTTATAATAACGTGTACCTAAAATAGTGCATGTTTCACTACTTTTTTTTTTTAATGTTTTGTCTACCAGATTGATATGGACACACATTTCAAATATTTATACACAAAAAGTGTTGATAGTTAGTATATTTCAATTAACAAAGATTTGGAATTTAAATTTAAAGGAAATATATGAGGTATAAATATTATACCTAGACAGTAGAAAAATTGAATGACTGAATGAACTAAATGGTGTCACCATGTGGTGCAATGATTATATGAAATATCCAATTGAAACTTGTTAGTAATTGAAATTCATTGGCAAACCAGTTGACACCAGACACACTAAACCTTGTTTGGTCGTTTATTTTACTCACTTTGTCTTTTAAAAAAAAAAAACTGTCTACAAAAAAATTACATTAGATAAGTAAAAAAATATCAACGAAACTTTTTAATGCCGCTAGTCATTGTATCGTTTCTTAATTACTTAAAAAAAAGATCATAATATTACTATAATAATTATCGTAGATTTTAAAATTGGAAAAGATCGTGTAATCAATTATAAAATAATTTCAAAATTTTATTGATGCGAATTACTTCGAATCTCAAGCTTCAAGCTACGCTTATGGAATTGTTAAAAAAAAAACAACTATTGAATTTGTTATGCTAAATTTTATTACGGACAACTATATTATTATAATCATAACTAATAATATATTTGAAATTCATGATACTAAGGGCTTGCGAAGACGAGGGACTTTTGTCCGCGGGGGACAGAATTTCTTGTACGCGGTTTGTACTTACTTTACTCTTCTCCTTCGTCTAAAAAAATTCTTCGTCTGCGCAGGCCCTAAGATGTGTTATCTACATCACTAATCAGTTTTAATTACTGTGGAGTGCAAAAAATTTCAAGGCCAGTAAAATTTAGTAAAACAAAGTTTTTAATCTCTTATAAGTCAGCCCGTCATACACTACCTACTCGTTTTTGACTTTGACTTCGATGTATTCCATTATTAATTGGTAAAAATAATTAATTTGATTCTCTTGTTTATTGAATCATAGTAGCTTGTATCTGGAATAAACGCATGTAACAATTTTGTTATTGCTTATAGACTTAACAATGATAGTACAAAGGCGTAAGTACTTATCTTCACTATTTAGCAAATCCAGATAGTACATGAGTTGCCAGTTTTAAATATATACCCAGCAGAATATTACGTCTGAATATTACGATTCTTAAGAGGCTTTTTGATAGATAACATACCTATTACGATTTGGTAATAGCGGACTTCTTATTTCGAATTTCTCATTAGACAATTATTAACTGGATAACATATTAATTGATATTACCAAGCTAACAAGACATCTGGCAACTCTAGAACGTCTCATCTTTTTAATTGACTTCCTTTTTCGTGTGAAAACTTTGAATAGATCTGACAATAAGTCGAAAGTGTATGGCGGGCTTTATATAACTACTAAACTTATAATACTATGCGATTAGTAACTAAAGTAGTGATGTTCTCTTATAAATGATACTGACGTTAGTTACTTAAAACTATGGTGATATCACTGATAAGGTCTGTTGCATAATTGATAGTGATATATCGATAAAATGACAAATATTTACTATATTTAATATGACAAAATATAATGTAATGTATTTAACTCTTCAACCTAGTTGTTTGAAAGATTGTAAAGGATATATTTAGTGTAAGTTTTGTGATTCTCTTAATCTAAATTCTTCCTATCATATTATATCTATTGGTTAGCTGTTGTAACATACCTATTGCACTGTTGAAATAAATGTTGTCTCGTCAAATTATATAACCGCTATAAATATAGAGGTAGGTATAAATTTTAATTCTTAATTTTGGGTGTGTGGTATATAGACGGAATGTTGCTTGACAAATTGCTTTCCGCTTGATTAAGAAGCAGGATGTGAATTAATAAATTATATATTCGTTGCACATCTATGTATGTGTCAATAGCGAAGACGAATGGCGCACACTTTCTAAACAATGTTTTTTAAGTAACAATAAATATTGATTTCCTCTAACATAATATGTATGAAATATCTACGTTTATAATTGAAAAATAGTCTTTTATACCACTAACAAAGTAAAGGTGGCAAACAAAGTAACGGTCCCCCCGGTGTTAAGCGGTCAACGCAACCTATGGCCGCTTGCAACAACACCAGGGACATTATTCGCGCGTTGCCGACCCTTTAAAAATTGAATGAATTCTTTTTAATGAAATATAATTGTTCTTAGTTCCAATTAATACAGAAAATATGTCAAAATTGTATTGAAAATCTAGTAAATATTATGTATACAATATTTTTTGTGTGGCTTAAGTAAATAAATATGTGTTTGAGAATGTCATTCAAAGGAGGACAGATATTTTATAACAAATGATTAAAATCTGTTTTAGTGGGCAATTAGAGTAGTCTAATTCCTACCACCTTAAGGTGAATCCGACCAACATTATTTCATACAAACTGCATTATACCAAATATCTTTAACAATAAACATTTAGCTACTCAAAACTTGTTAAAATCATATTTACCTTAGTAGAGAAACCCATATTCATCCATAAAATGCCAGTATAATATTAAGTAATTAAAGTTTTTGACGTGACAACGTCTTATAAATTGGTTTGCCGGGTGACACTTCAAGAAACTGCGTTACGCTCCGCTCACGTTATGCGCTCACAATGAGAGCGAGTGAGAGGCACGCGGCATGGTTAGCCCGCCTAAGAGCGAGAGAGACAGACATAAAAAGTGAAAGGCACAAGTTGTCACGTAAAACTTTCGCCCGTATACCGACTTTACAGGCAACCAGTTTTTTATCGAATTAATTAAACATATATGAAATCAACTTAAACTCTAGTTATTATACAATTCACTGGCATTTCATGAATTAATGTGTTTTGCGACCACAATAAATAATAATAACGTAGGTATTTAAAATTTTTCAGTAGCGAAATGTTGATAGTTAAAGATGTTTAGTGCACCGAAAGTTGTATGGAAAAATTCTGATTCGAATTTACCTTAAGCGCATAGTACATAAAATCAAGTTATATTTTTAATATCCTCATTTTTTACTGGAGACTGTTTAAGAATGAGCTCTTGAAAGTTTTGTACTGCCTCTGAATTAATTACTTGCCCAATTACCAAGTGTGACTCGAGGTGGAATTAGTAACTCAGCCATGACTGTTGAATATAGATAAAAAAAATTACTTGACTATTTTCAATGCAATTGACAGAGTGACGTATTTTTCAAGATCTTATGAAAGATTGTGTGTTAATTAAAAAAAATAATTTATATGCACAAATACAGATATATTTGGAATAACCATTTGACTCTAACACAAACAAGATTAATGATAAAAACTTTGATTTTTTTAAGGTTTCTAAAGACTTTACCAAATAATAGACATTCCGCATGCATTATTTTTTAAAAAAAAATTATGCTGATTAAAAAAAAAACAAATAAAATTGTTACATTCCAGGTTTCAGTATTGTACGAGATTATTTTCATTATAATTGGTCTTACATTGGTTAAACATTTATTTAATTAATATATTTTTTAACTGTTTTTTGGGGTAGTGAAAAATATAAACACATTATGATAAGTTGGAACTTGATACTTAGCTGGTAAAATACAATGTTCTTTTGTCTATAAAATAATATTTTTTGTGTATCCGATAAAAAATATATTTTATTACGTTATAAATTAGGTTTTTTAAGAAATTAAAACAGATATCGAATTTTGAAGAAAATACAACTGAAATTTTTATATAAATTATGTTTTACAATTTAGTATTTGAAATATAGTACCTACGAATTTTCTTGAATGTTAACTTACTTTTATACTTACCATGAGTCATATGTGTTAATTTATATTATTTTGCCACGCTTCAGCGGTTGTATATAATATTGCTACGTTAAAAACAAACCCATCGATTACCGATTACATGGAGCATTTGTTTCGTGGCAGAAATCTTCCGTCCAGGTTTTAGTTACGCGTTTCAAAATATATGTACAATTATGTCGTTATACTGTCTTGCATAACATAAATTTCTAGCAAGATTGTGCTCGAAGCATATACATTCAAGTAGAAGAAACACATTTATTTGACTGATAAACATACAACTTTAACGTACACGCTATCAAAAGTGTTCTGTATACATTTATCGGCAAAATTACTACGTACTAAAAGCATTAAGGCTTTCTAGATATAGTTTTAAGGTGAATGCGATTGATTTTTTTTCATACAAAGTAACAGTTTCAAACTGTGCTACATTAAATATCCATAACTACTAACAATTTATTAATTCAATAAAAACTCTGATTATTAAATAATGCAGCATACATCGACATTTCATAAATGTAAGTATATGCTTTTAGCACTTATGATAAATAACAGTATATGATAATAACGCATTTTAAGTAGCGAAAAGTTAATCATTATGGATATTTAATGTAATGAAGTTTGTAAAGAAAAAATTTAAAACGATTTCACCTTAATGACTTGCGCAGCGAATGTTTTCGCGGAGCTCAGACGTGGTCGGGATTTACATTGGCCAGTTACCGAACTTTGGTAGCTCAGCTGGAAGGCTAGAACTGTATTCCAGGTACGCAGGTTTGAGTCCTGTCCTGAGGTCAAATCCTTTGACCATGTCTTTGCTCTGAAAATAAAAAAATTAATAAAACTATAATACGCATCATATACAATAACCGTGGGTAGTGCACACACCACAAGACAGTAACAAAAAATCCCACCAATGCAATGGATCACAGTTTTTTGTATAGGAATCGGAAAATAATATGACTGTATACCAACTCTTTTTCCTTTAAGGTTGTTGTGAACACATTTGGTAATTGACCTTACTTTTTCTACAGGAAGCGCATATCTTACAAAGTAGCAGTGTTGTTTTCTCATGAATACTAGAATTCAATATATAATGCAATTGCGTATATTTAGCTGGGTTTTGACTGGAGTTTTCTTTGTTTTTATTCAACGTTAGCTTAATGTGTTTATACGTAAAAAACCAAGAAGTTGTAACAACCACCAAAAACATTGCCACATTACACACGCAACACATAATCATTTGCGACAGGTTATTAAAATTCTACAGCCACTGGAATGATGCTTCTGATATTTGATAGATTACAAAAATGCCTATGGAGCATTGCAGAGCCTAAGAAAGCATTAAATTTAAGTGTAGAAACTTCTTAGATATTCTTAAGTATGTGATCGCGCCTTAATAATATGTGTTAACTTTGTAGTTGTCTTATGTGTCTTTAATACTTTGAACATGATTACATTACTTCTTGTTATTATTACATATTTAACAGATGCTTAAAATAAATTCACAATTATTGTATGTGGGTCTTAAATGTCATTATACCATTATTCCTTGCAGATAAATGTGTCTGGATAAAATTATTTCAGATAAAGGAAATATGTGAATAGTTTCAATGTTAACCATTTTTAACAACTGTGTTACTTTTTACCACAATTATTTGTGATCTAAAGAGTTGATCATAGTTGGGTCATAACTATATATAATATATTTTGATGTAATAGTCCACATTCGTGCCATGTATATGTTCTTAGTATATTGTTAAATTATGCCATTATACATTCTAGTAAAAGATGAATTAAGGTTTTAGTTTTGATTGACGCACAAGATTGATATAGATTTATTTTGAACTATGCAGATTTTTAATTTTGTACACTGTTTTACAATGTTTTACACACAATGCTTTGTACACAATTTAATCAAAAATATAGCTTGTCAAGTTAATTGTGTGTATACAACTATACATATTATAATATGTTACACACGATGTGTAACATTCATATTCATGTGTTTAAAGTTTTAAATAGATTGAGGCAAAAATATGTTAATCTTTGCTAATTGTTTTAATATTTATTGTAATCTCATGAAATATTTTATGTATTTGATGATCTGTTCCTTGCACAAACTCAATATATTACAATGTGTAGAATATTTTGTGCTTTCTGATATTGTTTTTTAATAGATTTGTTGTGTAGGATCTTGCCATAAATAAGCCGTTTTGGCATAACGTGTAACGTGACTTAATATAATAGCTCTCTTACACTTTACACTAACTCTTTAATCGCATACATTTTAACACTAGTACTAGCACCACGGTTGTAAACAAATATATTTGTTTCTAGTGGTATTTTGTTGAATTTATCAATTATTTAGCAATTTAATTATAATAGTCTTGTGAAGATTGTTTAATTTTTTGTAAACAAATGAACAAGTCTAGTTTCACTATATTTCAGTTTCTTTTGTTTCCTATAATTAGCTAATTAAAAAAAATATTGAAACTTGACCTAAAAATGTTAGTAACCTAATTTGACATAATTATAGTTTGTGTTTAAAGGCCATCGCACATTAGGTGCACGATTTGGCATCATCTCCACGAGCGTTTTTATATTGCGAATGATTTCTTCACTAAAGCGAAAAAACTGTGTGGAATCCTCTAGCGTGGAGTAAAGCTAGAGTCTAGATTAACTTCCCATATTTCCGCTTAGCAATCTTCACACAGTTTAATTGTTGATGTGACGATAAATGGTGTAACACAAGAGACAGATAATATATCTTTAACAGAACTTATATCTTACGATATCGCTTTTCACATAATCAATGTAATGGCGCACATAAGATATAATTCATCGTGAGTATTTACTTACAGACATCAATATAATAAATAAAATATTATGATATAATTTCTCTAATAATAACCACTCGTGGAGACGTTCCCTAAGTAGCCGACAGTCGCGAATCCGCGGTCCGTTCGTTTTTAACCCTGTTTTTAGTGCTCCAACACTAACTAGTTCGGAATTAACCCCGATTGACAACACGAAGTCGTTTAGAAACTAGTGTTAAAACGCCAACCTTGAGCAAGGTTTATAATGTTGTGACTTCACAAATGTTAAAGTGTCGTTTGCTTGTATGAAATGAGAGTTGTAACATTGGTTATCGTTGCGGGTTAGCGTAGCTACACCGTGTAGTTGTAACACGAAGTTTTCGAATGCAGTCCTATTACGATACAGTCGCGCTACACACGCAAGATCGCTCGATTTAGCAAGTAAATCGCTAGTGTGCAATGGCGGTAATTGAAACTATTAAACAGCCAAATATATTTGTTTACAAAGAATGGTGAAAATTCATTTATTTCACTGTGCCAAAACCATATCGAGAACCGTGATAGATACTTACTATGTGAGACATAAGATTACTTATTTATACTTCATAGATGTGTCTTTCTTATATAGTCACCTAGCTGTTTTTGTGGTTACTCTGAGATGCAGATTTTTTTTCTAGTTTTATGCAATGTAATTTGCTTTTATTCAATTTCCATTAATTACCTACTTTGAAAAATATTAAACAGAAACACTCAAATACTTCTTTCTATACACCTCTTATAATACAATAAGTTAAGTATATAGAAACCAGGATTTATTACTATTAAGTTTTAAAATTTTTGTTCGTCAATTTATCGAAGTTGTAATTTTTTTTTTCTTAAAAATCACTACTATTACTAAATTTTATGTTATCAAATTATTCAATAAAAAATATACATTCCATTAAAAAATATTTTCTTAAGGATATGCGGGTAAAATCAAATTGGTATTTTCCTTTCCGTGTCGGCAACACGCATGTAGAAAACTTAAACTAATTTAATAAATTATATTTATCGCGTGACTGGTTAAGGGGAAAGGGTCATATGTGTAGGTATCGACAACATTTAATAACATGCAAATTATCGATTTTGTGTAGGTATATTCTTGCTAGAATGAAGCTTTGTTTATTATCTTATTCAGTTGATGGTTTAAGGTGAAACCGATTAATATTTTTCCAGTTTGTACAAATATTTACTACTCAAAAATCGTTTATAACATATAATCCTATTACGATAGTCGCAAGAAGCATAGACATTGATGTGATGCCAGTAAATTTTATTATTGTATACTCAGACTTATTGTGGAATTCAATTATTTAATTAAAACTCTGATTAATTAATAATTCACTTGCATTTTATGGATAATACTTTTTGAGACTATGGTAGATAGCGATTTACATTTTAATTTTTAAACTATCTTATATCGATTCTGAAGTAATTCAGAATCGATATAAGCAATATCGCGTGAGCAATCAAATTAGCTAGGCTATATTTTTCATGGTTAAGGAATGTAATCATTGACCTACGAGTGAAGTCCTCAGTAAAAAATGCAGTTTAAAATCACCGCATCTATCCTGAATATAAAGAAATAAAAAGGTTTTTTTACTGCCTATATCGTTTCTGATCCATCACTGCTCAAAACTTGGCTGGTAATTTGAAATGTAACACGGTGTTTGATACAAATTTCAACAAATATTTTTACACTATTCATTATAATAAAAGAAAAAAATTGTAAAAGATTTTCTGCATCTCATTGTAAGCACAACCATATTGTTCAAGTTCCTTCACTTTAATAATTTAATGTATATTTAGTATAAGAATAATCTAACATATTTACTATTTTTCGAGGGTTATTATGAATATGTTTTAATAACATTTTTTAGTTTACTATAAGCACAATAGGTTTAAGGGCTGGGAATATATACTGAAATGTCGACAAGTTTGTTTTTTACACAGTTTTCTCTTAGTTTTTGGTTGTGAACACAAGTTTTGTTTTTTATATCGCACACGGGGACGGTGGACACAGAGTGTTTTAACGGGCATAGATCTGATTTGTTACGACTATCATCTTGTGATTTAGATTTTATACTTCTTGTTCAAAACAATCAAAATTTATTAGTAGATATTAGATGTTAGCTATATTTTCAATGTCATTGTAAATAAAATGCCAACTTGTTGAATATTTGTTTCATTTTAACCTATTTTTATAATAGGAGGAGTTCTCAGTTTGTTAAGACAAACCGCTTACTACAAAAATCTATATAAATTAAATCAAGTGTAAAACTTGCACTGTGAGATTTGTTTCCTGAATCTCTGTTTTTGCGAGACCATTCAAATATTTTCCCATTTTTAAAGTTCTGAAACCAAACTGTTAAGAGGAACCATTATGCTAGTCTTTAATGCTTATATTTTTTGACGACTTCAAATGTTGCTAAGAAACATTCGGCAATATTTTAGAACTGGCTTTCCTGTATATTTAAGGTACAAAAAGTATGAAAAACACAGCATTTTGTAAATAGTAGTAAAAAGTAAGTGGTAAAAATGTATAAAATGTCAAATTGGACCTTGCGCAAACGGAAGACTAATTTAAAGAAATTCGAACAATGGTTTCCGCAGTGCTGTCGTTCGTTTTCTATGGTTATTGTGTCGCAACTCGCTGAGCGACTTTGAACTTGAAGTTCTAGTTTGACCTTTGAAGCGAGGCCGGATACCACACAGCCGTCTATAATAGTAAGTAATTATTCAGTGTATCAGTTCGCAGCAATTACCCGCTGACTAAACCTATATATCTACATCTACACTATGATAAAGAGAAAAGATTTGTATTTTAGTATGTTTGTAACGAATAAACTCAAAAACTACTGAAACGATTTCAAAAATTTCTTTTCCAATAGAATGCTACGTTATCCCTGAGTAACATTAGGATATATATATTTATTACTAGGCAACATTAGGGATCCCTACTAAAACTTCAATATTGTAACCCAAGGTGTATTAAAAATCCTACTGGACCCACTAGTGCAACCAACAGACAGTAAGGAAAAAAAATGCCACAAAATTTGTCTTTCATCGCATGCCTGCGGAAACTATTGATGATAAAACAAAAGAATGTTCTACAATATTAAAGAACATATCAATATCTATAAAAAACTTCGCAATACCATATGGCCAACTATGTAGTTATGTCACTATAACTACTTTTATACATTTAAAAAGTTGATAGATATGCCGACTAAAATCAGACCATGTTATGCATACTTTTGTATTAATCCTTATCCAAATAAATCATTTCGTATTCAAGACTGTTTCAATACCTGTAGATTACTTTATGAATTATTCAAATCGGACATTCCATTCAAAAGATATTACGAATTTAAAAAAGTCAATCTAAACAAAATACTAATAGAAAAATAAACGCCACGCCGTGATCGGCTCATGCGCGCGGTCGGCTGCCTGATCCCTCGTTACGCAGCCGACATTGACTATTTTGACTTTTTTCAAGGAAAAAAACTTTAAGAATAAAACCTATTTTTATGTTATGAAAAAAAAAAATGTAATTAAAAAAAAAAAACTACGTTTATCCCAAAATAAAAGTCCACGTGTGTAAAGCCGGGACGCGCCGCTAAAAGTATAATATATATGTTACAGTTAAAACCCGTTTTGCGTCAGAACGCGTTTTCCCTAGTTAGAACTAGTTTTTTTTAATGCCTTTGTTATAACTAGAAATACCTAGTCAAAACTAAAATCTTCTATCGATATATTTAATTTTCAGATTAAACTAGTTGTCCAATCCTAGTCCTTAGAGAAAACCTTGGCAGGAAGCTCATTCCACAACCCAAGCATTCGTGGGAGGAATGTGCGCGACCATTTCGGTTCTAAAGTGTAAGAATGAATTCCCTGCCGATGTCGAGCGGTGCGATGGTAGAAAGTAGCCGTGGGCATGAGGCCAATTCCTCAGAACACATCCCATTGTATAAGCGGTAGAACACACACAGGGAGGCAAAGTCTCTGCTCAGACTTAAGGGTACGATACGGCAAGTGAGTTTGTGATCGTCGACAATTCTCTCAGCCCGTCGTTGAATCGAGTCAAAAGGGCCCAGAGATGGCAGCAATACTCTATATGGGGTCGAACTTGCGACATGTAAAGCAGCAACCTCTGCCCCGACGTGGAGTACAACCTCGCTCTGTTGAGTTGCAAATGATCTCGGAACTGAACATTGCTGGAGATGTCAACTCCAAGGATCCCAATGCTCTTGGAGATGGAGAGGGGAGTGTTCTGGAATTGTGGGACTACAGTGAGTGGGATTTCCTTAGCGGTGAACGCGCAGACTTGTGTCTTTCTAGGGTTGAATCGAACCAAGTTTACCCGTCCCCAGTCAGAGACCTTGGATAGTGTGGTCTTGTTTTGAGACACTAGTTCTCCTCCATAACGGAATGAGGGATGATTGCACGACCCGTGTAATAAGCGCGTCCAGTACATCTGCATAGCAATGCATGTTGTTGGTGTCCAACGTGTCATTGATATGCAGTAGAAACAGCGTAGGAGACAGCACAGAGCCTTGCGGGACACCAGCAACGACGATTGACGGTTGTCAACTACGGTTCGTAGGCGTCTGCCGGACAAAAAATAGCCCCCCTTTTGGACAAACCCTCGGGCAATCCGTAAGATGGCAACTTTGATACAAGACCCCGGTGCCAGACCCGATCGAACGCCTTCGCTACGTCCAGGCTACATGACAATGCCCCCTGACTCTTAGTGGCTAGTGCCCATCGGTGTGTGATACACTAGAAGGTCACCAATTGAGCCACCGTGGCGAAAGCCATATTGACGGTTACTGAACAGGTGTGTCTTCTAGGTATCTAAGAAGCTGTGTGTTGGTCACACGCTCCATCACATTCGCGATAGGCCTGTAATTCGATGTACCTGATCTATCGCTCTTTTTGGGCACCGGGTGCACATTTGCAGTCTTCCATGAAGACGGAAATTGCCTAGTGTGGTAGGAAAGCGCTGAGAGGCGTGTGAGTACATGACATAACTCAGGAGTACACTGCTTAACCACCACTGCTGGTATACCGTCTGGCCCACTCGGCTTGTGAACGTCTAGAGAAAGCAAAGCCCGCTGGACCTCCCGCTGTGTTATGGATATTTTCGGCATGGTCTTACCGCGCCACGGTATAGTAGCCAACTACTGTCACCTTCAGTCAGCCTAGTAAATGGGCTTTCTCTTTAGCACTATTGGCTAAGTCACCATCGGTCTTTCGCAGTGGTGGTAACGACGACTAGCAAAAGTTCCCTTCGGCAGCTTTGGAAAGCGACCAGAAAGCAGAAGGATAGCTTGCAAATCGCCAACAAATTTTACCGATGAATTGGAATTTTGCTCTGGCAGTTGTTTTCTTACTGAACCTCGAGGTAGCATTTTATTTGCGTTTTACCTTAGAAATATTCAGATCCTTATTTTAACCAGCCGTGGTCCAAGCCTCTTATGCAGTTTGCTTAAGAATTTTAGCTTCTCTGCAAGACCTATTAAACCACGGTCGTTTTTTGTCGCCGGCAGCTACTCGCGTGTAAGGAATGTAACATTCGATAATTCGGAAAAACGCGTTTTGTCTAGTAAGAACTAGTTTTACCTAATATTTAATTTTGAGCATTAGTTAGTTCTAGTTCTAACAAAGGCATTTAGTAAAAACTAGTTCTAACTAGGAAAAACGTGTTCTATCTAAAAACTGGTTTTAACTGTAACATATACATATTTTCAGCACAGCATACGTATAGAGCAACAAACTTTTCTGACACGGTGGTCAAAAATCAAAACTTCAGTCGCCATATTGAAATTATGTAAACTTATGACACTAGCGACCAAACACCCAAGGTCAGAGGGTCAGAAAATTTGTTGCACTGTAATAGCCCTTTATTCATAATGGCCACTTTCAGCCGCTGTAGTGTCGACCTTACCTCCCCTCTTCATCTGTTACGATCTTTTTACCGTTCTAATAGAACACACACATTTGCGTGCATACACAGTTTTTATTCTTTTTGCAATGTTTAGTTATAAATCATGTTTTTGTGAGCGCAGGGTGTGCTTTGAGAAAGCTGAGCAGTCTCAATTCTTTAAAAAGAGTGCCTCGAGGGCTGAAAGCATTAAAGAAAAGAGTTTCCGTGATTTTTAAGCAATATTAAGAGAAAACGATTCGCGGCGCCTCGCAGCGTGCTTCATACAAATGAATTACCCACTTGTTTTTGACATTTACTGATCAAATACTTTGAAATTTTGTAGACATGATATCAAGCCGAATATATTAGAATATATGTCCAAAATCCCAAAAAAATGTTTTCATTAAGTTGTATGGTTGGTTTAAAATTGTATGGTATTTAAATAGTAAGTGTTAAAAATAAGTGGGAAATTCGTTTGTATGAAACACGCTGCGAGTCCTAGTATCCTCTTAAAATAAAATCTCTAATTAACACTAATGTAGCTATACTATCCATATAAGTCAGAAAGCTATTAAATTAGACTACAATAATAACAAGTATAATTACATAACACAAAAAAAAATTATGAACCTAAAATAAAAAAAAAAACCTTAAATATAATATAATAACTAAAATATATTATTAAAAGGAGTCCTTTTAGGCAAGGTTCCGAAGATACTGGCAGCGTTCCCCCATTGAATAGCTAGACTACTAGAGAATTCGGTCTCCTGTGATGTAGACTAACCTTTTTGCTATTTCCTTAAAAAGCCTTATAGCGCTAGGACCCCACGGACCAAAGGTCTCGACACCGAATGGGAAAAAATCATATTTGGAGCCTAGACCCCTGTATTTGCATGCTTTAGCTTTTTCAGTCGCTTCACAAGCCGCACCAGCTCTGTTGTTGGTTCCATGTAGATATAATATTGCTTAAAATATCATAAATATATATATATATATATATATGAAATATCATTATATACGAATATTATAGACAAAAAATATATTTGTATGTATGTAGCGGGTAACCTCTGCAATTACTGAATTGCCTTCACGTTGCGACGAAGCAGCGGGTTTATGACGCTGTGATAGTTGGAAAAATTAATGTTATTTTAGATTGTTGATTCATACACATCCATTCCTCATAAAAACATTAATAAGGGGTTATTCACACAGGGCTCCTCCTTTTCTGGATAAAGATGCAAAGTTGTGCAATAGCAAAGTTAAGAAACCACTAATTCTCAAACTCGCCGATTTTTTTATTTAAGTACACTTATAAACAGTACTTTGTCTATAATGCACGTCCCTTATCCTCAGCTTTTATCCATTTGATTGACACGCATTTAGGGGAAAGTGGGAACCGCGCAAAGTGAAGAACCTTATATTAGGCAAGAGCGATTTGGCCCATAATCATGCGAGCCCAGTGCGAATAGTGGACTACACAATGCCTTCTGGACTGGAAAAGGTTGTCTGAACACATATTTCTATATATTCTATAAATTTGGATCACTAGCTGGTGATCGGCCCACGGGAGAAAATTACGACGCTGTGCCATGATCCGCTGTCAAAGTGTTAAAATTCAAACAAGTAGATAATATAATATAGGTACATAATTTATTCCTTATCCTGTTATATTACAATTTAAATAATGTATATGTTTGTCGGAATGTTACTGTATTTCTTCTCCGAGTAGCGAGAGTTGTTTGAGGAACTGTGAGGCGTTCGGGATCGTTGTTGCGCCGTAGATGATTTTCCTTGACACTCCGCTTGCGGCTTGTTGCTGGAAAATGAAAATTGGGTCACTAGAAGACAGTAACAGTGTGTTTGTTTTGAGATAAAAAGTTCCCACGTTTGATACTTTCACACTTTTGATTACGTGAGTTTTGCCGCCGTCAACTATATCGTTCGTGTAACTCTGAAATGTTACTAACAAATTTTTTGGTCGCAAAAAGAACGGTTGACGTACACACACTTAGATAATAACACACACATTACAATAAAACAACGTGTAATGACAGTTTGACAGGTTTACACCGAAACCCCACATTGGTCAATAGTTTCATGTTTCGGTGGCAAGTGACAAAAATATCGTAAACGTACGTGACAGTTTGTAAATTCTATTAAGTATCATCTGTGTCATTTGACACTAGCTTTTGTCCGCGGCTTCACTCGCTCTAAATTCAGTTTTCGGTGTGACATTTCAACGGAAACTTCTTAATAAAAAAAAACCGACTCACTTGACATTTTTAAGTAGCATATGTCCTTTCCCAGGTCTCAAACCATGGAGACATGCCAAATTTCATCTATATCGATTCAGCGGTTTAAGCGTAAAGAGCTAACAGACAGCCAGACAGAGTTACTTTCGCATTTATAATATTCGTATGGACTAATGTTATACTAATGGTTGACAGATAACAGAATATACGAAAATAATGATTCTTTATCCCAAAAAGAATACACCTTTAGTTCACAGTTCTGTTAGAAGAAGTAGTAATACATTAATTCATAGAGATAAGTAATTTTGTTTTTAAATATTTTACATCATCTTAATCATCATCTTAACGCAAACTGATATCATGGATTTTATACATGATTAATATCTTACCCATTATTTATTAATATCTTAGCCTTGACATTTTTTGGTCGGTTTTTTCATTTTAACGTGAAAATGAAGTGGAATAAAAAAAAAAAATTTTCTTTAGATTCATCAGTCATATTGTAGAAAAACAATGAACCGACGCAAAATTTCAACGTCAAGGAGTTTCAACGCAAAAGTTCAGAATCACGTACCGAGTCTATGGTAACATTTTGCGTTACAATGTCACTTACACTCAGTATATTATACAATGTGGAAAGACAGCATCGCCATAAAATGCTTAGAGTAAGTAAGTACCTTGGCGAAGTCTAACAGATTGTGATATTCGATGTAGTTCCCACCGCCAACGACGAACACGACGGCGTCGGCGGGCTGCGGGGCGCGGGAGGCGCGCGCGCGGGCGGACGCGTCGGTGCGGGCGGCGCGGGGGTCCAGCCACAACAGATCGCCCTCGCTGCCCGACAGCGCACCCTCTACCGCTCGGCTCACTGGCAGCTTCTAGAATACAAACAGACAAATACCTATCATTTCAGGTGAATCCGTCGGGTGTATCTTGTTCCAGGGTTGCGACCCAGTTGAAGAGTTAAGGAGGCCATTTTAATGAGCATATACGCTCCCCTTTACTGCCTAAATTCCTCACTAAGCCAGCGAATAATTAATAGTTTTATTCTAACTTCACTCCCGTTAACAATGCAGAAATTCAATCATACCATGTCCAATCCTGACTTAATTTTTATAATTTTTGTAGAATTCACAAAGGTGGTATACATTTATATATGTATTTAGTGTTATCTATGTATGTATGTATATATATATATATATATATATTTGTATCTGTTGTCTGGTATCCATAGTACAAGCTTTGCTTGTTTGAGAGTTTATTATTATCATTAAATATTATTCTGTCTCTGGTCTATATGACTTATAGGACATATATAAGCCACCTAAATTCATATACACTGCTATCAGAAGCAGTGTTGCGGTGATGGGCTCAGCACCTGTCACGCAGGACTAAAGCGGTTGGTTCAGGGAATAAAAAAATCATATAAGTGATTGCGGTCTTAGCGAAATCACTAGTCTTGTCAAAGCTCATGTGCGCCTTCCACTGAGTTTTGGTGCCGCCGACCATCAGCAAGGTCTTAGGTACGTTTCCGTAATTAACGGTACCTCGCCTGCACCATGCCTCATGCAAATCTGTATATTATTGGCCGGAGAGTAACATAGCTCCCGTTAAAGTACACCGTCCTGTAGTATAATAAAAGGTATATAAAAGTTTGTATGGGGAGAAAAATCGCGCAAGTAACAACTAATTTACATATAAAACAGAACACTCACGTGTTTCTTAACAACTAAATTCTTGACTCCTTCCATGACAAAAGAAGACCCTTGTGATACCAACTTTGAAAACATGGACACCGTTTTTGTACCACCACCTTCATACTGACTAGACATCTTTGTGAAACCTCTGTAAAATGATATTAACGACTTCAGATAAGATTTAGTAATGTTGGCGAAGGTTACTTAGAACAAAAGTTACAGTGTCAAAATATCTTGGACACTTCATACAAAAATCGGGTTATACGTGACTTTTAACACTTCAAAAAGAAATGACGTGTGTAATATGTAATACTAAGTCATTTCGGCAATTTAACAGTACAATGAGGTGCCAGACAACCGAGAGTAGCGGCGGCTCCTGCCAGCAACTTTCACTCAGCATAGAGTGCGAGAAATTGTAGGTGTTTTTCGATCGGACAAGAGTAAATTTAATCTACTAAAATTATTATGGTAATTACTCTGACTTGGCTTATCGTGCTGTCATATGAGAACAGCCAGGGCCGTCCGAAGCACTGAGGAGATCAGAAATATGTGCCACTAGGCAACTACCCATCCAATGACTGACTTTGCCCGATCGCACCGCTCGCTATTCACGCCAGGGAATTTATTTTCACACTTTAGAATCGAAATGGTCAGTGCGGTTACAGAGAAACTTCCTCCCGCTAACGCGTGGATTGTGGAAGCCAAGGTTTGCCAAGGTTTTCTCTAAGGACTACAGTATGGGGTTCTTCAAGAAAGAAGTAATTAAATTTTTGAAGGGTTGGCAACACGCGAGTGATGCCCCTGGTTTTGTACGCGTCCATAGGCTACATTGATCACTTACCATCATGCGGACCGTAAACTTGTTTGTCACCTTAGTGGAATAAAATAAAAATGTTGCTTAACTTCGCGTATTGTTACTAAGCCACGAGCCATAGACCTTCTGGATGGCTTGAAAACTGACATTCGAGTGGCTACTAGCTCGACTGCCATTTTGCACTAGGCTAGCGCGGTGTAGTATTGCTTTAGCCTCCTTTCTTTCAGGAGAGGCCTCTGTCTTTAACGTAGGGAAACACAGAGGCCGTATAATGGCAATGCATTATTTAGAAATACTCACTTCCATCTCCTCATATAATACATAGGCTTAACATCACAATTTGCTCCGACCAACGCAGATTCGAACTTCTTATAGTCCTCGTCAGTTACATATTCAGTGCACAAGTAGTATATTATGAACAACCGCATCTTATCCTCGGTGGTTCCCGCACTGGGATCCATTATGAGATCCAAAACTGCTTTACTTTCAACCGCACTGCTTTTACTCATGATTTTTTCTTCTAACTCGAAAAACGAGTCCAGTCTTCTTGATTTGATTGCATTTAGTATTGCTAAAAAAGTAAAGAATATTATATGTTAAGATATTTAGTATGATAATCATTTTCGGGTGTCATTATTCAACAAGCCGTTCCAGCTAAAGACGAAATAGCAAAATTTGTAGCGGTTTTAATGATAAAAGGGGATCATTAAATAAAATATTAATTTGTAGATGTGGTAGAACAGTAAAATATGCTCGGGCTGATGTTCCAAACAGAAGTGACAATTTTTTTTTTTGCTGATAGGCAATATATTATTATATATTTTTATTATACTGCTGATATATTATTATACTGCATATTCGGTCTCAACTTAATATGAAAAGCGAATGAAAAAAATGGAATTTCTAGCACAAAAACTAATATTTCTGCACCCATCTAAACATTTATGCGTTTTCAAAGTACCACTTGACAAGTTAAAGTATTCTAATACATTCTTTATCCATTCCTATAAAGTTAAGAACAGTTATAAAACTGTATATTTCCACTGGCAGATTCATTTAAAAACAAATCAATAATAGTACCTAAACTGGGCAATTATTAATCATTTGTCTTGATTACTAAAAAGAAATTGAAAAACATTATGTATAAAGGGTTTTTTATAAATGCGTTATACAAAATCAATTATAAAATATTTACGCTAAATTACTGTACTCAGCTTATTACACTGAGGACGCCAAGTAGAAAAATACAACGCAAAGTTTCTACACAAAAAACAACGTAAGCTAAGTTAGAAAGAGAGCAACACCAGTAATTAGTGTGTGTGTGTGTGTCTGTATATGTTTACAACTACATACTAAGATAGTGACACAAATTTCGGGTGTGGGCATATCTGAGATGTTTATATTTTATTTTTATTGCTCATATTGTCTATTGTAAGCCAGTTTTAGCTCGAAGAACCGATGGCCGATGGGGGAAGAAGGTTCTCGAGTGGCGACCACGAACCGGAAAGCGCAGCGTGGGACGGTCTGTCGCTAGATGGACAGATGACCTTGTAAAGGTAGCGGGGAGTCGTTGGTCACAGGCGGCGCAGAGTCGCACGCTGTGATAAAAGTTATGTGAGGCCTGTGTCCAGCAGTGGACGTCGATGGGCTGATATGATGATGGAGCCAGTTTTCCAATGAACATAAAAAATCCCTCTGTCTGCAAATATAAACCTATTCAAGCCTGCTGCCATTTTTCATTATATTTTATGTAAGACTGTTTATGATCGCAATATAACATGTAAATTATTGCATCTGCAATCGCCACTAATTTAATAGTATAATCTCGTTGTAGGTGGAACAGGTAGAGATTACTAGAGATCTTCAAACACAAAGCGTGAACTTCCGCGATCATGCTTGCTAATTACAACCATAGACAATAGATACTGGGCTGCGCGTTCCCTGTCCATTTGTAAATATTGGCAGTGTGAGTAAAATAAGCGATTGGAGTAGCTGTCTTTTAACAGGTAGTTGCCATCTCATCACTTTCATTCTTGCAAAAAAGTGTAACATTTTTAACACTATTGTCAATTTTTTTTTATTTATAAAAAAGGCTTTGGCATTGAAACCATTAGCCTATAAACTATTGTTCAGTCTATAGGACAGAATACTGCAACTCAAAGTCTATGGTTACCACTCACCTGTGGCGATAGTGGTGTGCATATCAATGAGTCGTTTCTTCTCCATGAGCTGTGGCAGTGAGTTGACGGCACTAGTGAGCCGCTGTGTGTTGTCGCTCACTAGACTTAAGGCAAGGTCGCTGTCACCATCTAGGCCCATTGAGCTTTTTAACATTTTTACTTCAGCTTCTGAACTCCTAGAAGAGAAAGTTGTCGTGAAACATGCAAATTTGAAGAGATTAACTTAACCTATGTGTTGTGTTTTAAAGTTATATTAATCAATATAGATACAAAATCAGTTAGATGTTGTTACACTATTGATGTTTACTTATCTAAACATTAACATGATCTAAAATAAATATTGAATGTTGTAAAATTTCATTAGGATTGAAAAAAAATGTCGACACCAATACAGTACTGTACCTAAAAAGATACTAGAAAACAGCAATTTCTTTTATACTTTATAACTTAAGAATTAGGTAATAATTTAATATAATATTATAATTGAGGTTAGATAGTTTTCTTACTTTATGAATTAACTGTTATTTTACATTATCATCAGTAATCAACAAAAATTAACGCATAAATTATTCTAGTCTCAAATTAAGAAATCCTGTACTACAGAAACTTGGTTTTTATATTTTGAAAAAAATATTTATATCTTACCACAAAACCGAAACGGGTTTCTAACTTCGTCGTTTGATTATGACTTACATGTTTATTTGTGATTATTGTTACCATTTGTAGTGGTGTTATTAATAGTGTATTAAGAAATGATTAATTTAATGTTTTAGTTGTTTCAGTTTTAATTATAGACAACTAACATAATTCATTAAGATTAAGCGCACAGACTACTTTAAGATTATTTTTTTGATATATATGGTATTGTATGTCGTTTATTTCTCATTGAAAATCACATTGTTTTAAAAAATAAATTCACAAAGGATTGTCAAATACAATAATAAAAATATATTTAAGAGGTAGGGCACAGCAATCGCTCGAATAAGCCGCCCGAACAATTAAAGCGGGGCATAGCGAGTACTCGCTCGAATGAGTAGCCTGAACTGGGGAAGTACCTCCACCTTAAAGAAAACCGCGGCCAAAATAACACTAACATTGGCTAGTGTTGTTGTTGTGTTCCTGGCGGTGAGTAGGGTTTCCAGCGCTCTTTGAGAATTCACTACGTGGACAGCGGAGGACCGGCGGTGCTCGTTGCGGTCATAGCTCGGCGTAGACACGGTGTACTGGTACGGCGGTCAGGGAGACCTAATGGAACGGCTGACCGCAGGTTGAACGAGTTCCCGAACCCAGGGATTACTTAATCTCCGGCCTGGGTCCTTACGTCCGAGGAGAGGCTTTGCGTCCCAGTGTGTGTTCTACCGCTTGTACAGGGGGATGTGTTCTGAGGAATTATTTGAAATAATGCCTACGGCTACTTGTCACAATCGCCCCGCTCGCCATCGGCAAGGAATTCATTCTTACACTTTAGAACTGAAACTTCCTTCCGCGAACGCTTGGGTTGTGGAATGAGCTCCCTGCCAAGGTTTTCTCCAAGGACTCAGTATGGGGTTCTTCAAGAAAGACGTTATTAGATTTCTGAAGGTTCGGCAACGCGCGAGTGATACTCCTGGTGTTGCAGGCATCTATAAGCTACGATAACCGCTTACCACCAGGCGGACCTTAAGCTTGTTTGCCACCTTAGTGGTATAAAAAAATAAAATATGGACAATGTTTACCTATATTTATCCAAGTCTTCTTGTATGGCTTCTGCAACAGTTGGGAATGGGCTACCTTTGTGCTCAGACCAGAGCGGGTCCTTGGAGTCCAGGTCACAGACACGAGTCTTTGACTTCTGCCCAGCCACTGGCATGCCCGAACTTTCTGGTACTACTGCTCTGCAAAAGAAAACATTATTTTTATACTAGACTGCAAGAGGGCGCTTTTGGAGCGAATCTATGCATATTCTGCCAGCCACTGGCATGCCGGAGCTTTTTGGTACTACTTCTCTGCAAAAGAAAACATTGTTTCTTTTACTAGCTTGCAAAAGCTTTTGGCGCGTATCCATGCATATAGTATTCTTTATTCTCTTGTTTCATCCAAACGGCTGAACACTTGTCATTCATACGCTATTGTAACGTTTTGTAGTGTTTCTAGAGTACATCTATGATTTTCATTTGGCATTTCTGCCAAATTTCTGTTTCTGTCACTTTTTTTGGAAATGTTAATCAAAGCTCACAGTGTGTCAGAGAAACGATACAAAATCTTTTAAATGTCTCTTATGCTCAGTGTTAAAATAACTATGTAGTGCATTTTTTTAATACACTTTGTTCAAAAAGGTAATAAAAAATATGTAATGGCGGCGCTTGGCTGCTACAGCCCCATAAGAGGATATATAATTTCAAACCTGTTCAAAGATAAATCCAGCACATCATGAGCTAAAGCCTGGTAGGTCCAAGTGTGGTGCAAAGGTGTTGCCATATCAAGGTTGCGGTCTAATAAAATAAGCATTGTTCTCGTTGAACTGTATGCTCCCACTTGACCGGTATTGCCATGGAATAGGTTATTTCTAGCATCCCAGAGATTTTCCCTTAGTTTTTTGTCGAGTTTTTTTGCAACCATTTCTGCTGCATTGCCTTTACTGCTCCTTATTATTGGAACATTACCTGAAATAGCATTATCAAATCGTATTGATACAATATTTTAAAGATTGTAAAAATACTTTAATTTTAATTTCTATTACGAAAGGGTAATGCGAAAAACTGGGCTCAATAATGAAAAGATATTTGCCCAAACATGAAACATACACCAAGTTGTAGATCTCATTCATACAATCATTTTTTACTAAGGCATCATAAAAATCTAACGCAGAGGGACAAATATACATACTGCTAAAAACATGGCTTTTTAAGTCACTAACTTCAGATTATTATTTTGAGGTATTATACTTGTGAAGGTCACTAAATATGAAGGAAGTACATACTCGTACCTACATATATATTTTATTCATGATATGTACATATTTTTTTCTATAAACATGTTTGAAATCTACTTATACTATTTACTATTGACGTAAACCTGACTCAAAATCTCTATGCAAATCTTGTAAACATAACCTCACTTTACTTAATATTAACTTTTTCTGGTAATTTAATCATAAATCATTAAAATACTAACATGATTACCTTTATTGTCACATTCTTTAACTGGTTTTCAAATCACGACACTGATTAAACCTAAAATCTACAAAATTTCAAATTTACAATGACAAATATTATACGTATTTATGTATATGTTGCATAGACTAACAAAGCGAAAGACGCGCGTCAAGGTCATTTTTGTTTACACAAATTGCAAACAGATACTGAGTCCGGTTTAGACGTAAAAAGACGTATTTAACACGATGAAAGAATTCGGTGTTTGTATTAAGTACACATTTATTTATCTAAAATAGAATTGCAGTGAAAATATCAATTAATCATGTGTAATAATCATTATCATATCATTGGTAGCATGTAACAAAACCCATAACCCAAGCCCATAACACAAGGAAAAGGTTGCATTATACTTTGGTGTTTGTTTAAGACTATATACTAGACATATCTGCTTCTCTGAAATTTTCTTTTTTCTTTTATAGATTACTGTAGCAAATATAACTGACTCATAATAACTGCAGGCATCAGATTGTGTTTATTTATACACTAGCATGCATCCATGGTTTATTTCAAGTGAAGTGAAGTTTAGTTGTAATGGTGAGAGATTTGTATATATGTTACGGCACTTACCGCTAAAAGTGAAGTGCAATTACACCTAGTTTTAGCTGGCTGGAGCCAGGTGCAGCTGGTAACAGGTGGTTAAACTTAGATATATCCTACTTGGTTACTTGGAACTAGGTTTATCTTTCATCATACCGGCTAGGACTAGGTGCAGCCACTCACCGTTGGTTAAACTTAGGTGTATCCTATTTATCTTCGGCTAGAACTAGTTTTTAGTTCGGTTAAGCATTGGTTTTGAGATTCTTGTCTTGCGTTTCTCAATCGATTCGAATTCGGGATTGCCCCGTAGATAACACATCTTACCCTAGACAAGCCATGACGACCCGAAACAAGATTTATAATGTGCAGGATTATACAGTAAAACCTGCTTAAGACGATTTCATAGGGACCTGCAGCTAGCTTCAGCCGGCTAAAACTAGGTGTAACCGCACTTCGGCTTTTAGCCGTAACATACATAATATAATAATAATAAAGATATATTTTTGTATTACTGATTTTGCCTGATAGTGGATAATAATTGGATGTCTTAATAATAATATATGAAAAAATATTATATTGAGCAGGGTTACCTAATGTCACAAAAACTGAGAACAAGCTCTCAACTATGCTGTCCATGATGGCTTCCATTTCAGTGTCTTTGGTGTCGCCCCTATTTATTGCTGAAAATTGTAATAAAAAATGATTAATTTGTAATATTCAATACACAAATATATATGTAAACTTTAAAACTGCACTTAATCATAATAAAAACTAGCCAAATAAAAGACACTCTATATACGAGTATTCTGTATGTATCTGACACTCGCAAAGTATAAAATTAAGGAATACCTAGGGGCTTGTGTTGGCTTTGCTAAAAATCAAATATTTTCTATAACTTTCTATATTGATTGCGTACTATGCCTAGGCATTCTATAAATTACTAGACATTAATAGAATTCCTTAAAAATCATATGGATAAACTATAGTATACAGCTGTCGCTGGGGTACTGCCAGCATTCTTCTCTCACTCAGCTTCTAGTAACATTGAAATCTGAACACTTCCAAAACATGAAATAAAGATATTTTTCCGTTTCTGAATGTGCCACCAGATGCAAGACTAGAATCAAATGAGTTTTGGTACAGTTGGCGTTACAGAAGTATAGTGCCAGTGCCATATATTCAATACTTAAGGCAACACATTTGCTCTTTTCAGTCTTTTAATGTTGGGGTGAAGCAACATTTTGGTCAGAGAATTAGGATGGGCAGTAAGACGATCCTTGTACTGCTCTATTTCCTTGGCAATAGTGGTTTTCCTCATTCTGAGCATACCAAGGTGCTTGTGTAATCACTCTTGAAATATTGATTTGGGTTCTCTGTAGATGCTCAACATTTGATTTGCTTGCAGTGGACCACATTTGGATTCCATAGGTCCAAATCGGTTTTATTATAGGGTTGTAGATTAGGAGTTTGTCTGACAGTGACAATGCAGACTGTTTTCCTAAGAGCCAGAGCAAATTCCTAAATCAACGGTTGTTAACAAAAAAAAATATATTTCATCTCTTGTATATGTGGTCTCTCCATGTAAGCCGTTGGTTGGTTGGTTGTATGAAGGAAAGCAGGTTTTGTGCATGTTGTAGATAATGTTATGTGTTTATTAAAAACAACAAATACATATCAACGAAAATCAATGTTAATTTAGAAATTATTAAGAGATACATTTTTCAACATACCATGTATGCACTGATTTATGTATGTACATACATATTTTCTTACATTACATACATATGTAGTACATACTAAAATACTGCAGCCTTACTCATGAAATAATTATTTATTTATGGATGTACCTACACCATACTTATCAGCGAACTTACGGCCTGTTTCTCCTTTTTTTAATGATTCAATAATATTTATTTTCTCTTGAAGTGATAACACCAATCTAAGAGCTTTGAGACTTTTAAATAAATGTAGACGTGACACACACATCAGAGCGGAGTAATAATTGCTAACTAACTAAAACAATAACGAAACGCAATCCCACGGGGCGCGATATGCTAGTTCTGATACGTTCATGCTTGCATAAATTCGACTTGTAGGTAGGTACCTACTTACCATAATTGGTTGCGGTTGGTAGTCCGGATAATAGTGAATCTGTATAACTGAGGGTCAGATAATCGAGTTTTTACTGTACTAACAGTTAAAACTCACACTCAGGCCACTAAATAATAATGTTTTTAACTCCTTCAAAAAGAATTGTTTATAATATGAATACTCACCATAGTAAGATAATGAATCTGACTGCTGGTGTTTCATAATAAACAGATCATCTTCCAAGCATATAAAATTTAAATATTGGTCATATATTTTATGTATGTTTACTGCAGAATTTGACTGAATAGCTGATGCCGCCAAATCTTCTAGTTTTTGCCTTGATATTGGTGAAATAAAGTTCAAATGATACTGGTCGTATACTCCATTGTCCAAGTCTTGACATATTCGGCCCAGATTTTCTTCTGAAGGTGCACAGAAGTATACTGCTGGGACTTCTGGTATGGGATCACGATCAGAATGCAGTTGACTGAAATAATTTTAGCACCATATTATGTTACTACATCTATATTTGCAGTTATCTCACCATAAGAGTTCTTTTTTTCCATTTTGAACTAAAACCTCATTTTGAAAATTTTTATTTTTACTGTTTTATTAATGTTCAGGCATTTGTGATTGATTTCCTGAATCAGCATTTAAAAATTTAGAATTGAGGTGAAAAAAAAAAAGAAACCTTAAATATAAATGGACAAAAAGTGAATCACCTAAGATGTACAGTTTCCATACATATCATACATACATACATCATATGACTCAGAATCACTACAAGAAATATTAAACCAACTTGATAAAGAAATTGAGCAATTAAGTCTAGAAGTAATACTCTTAAAACCAAACTAATGATCAAGTGACACACATATGGTATAAAAATAGCTTCTTACACCTTAGAATATCTAAGTGAATACATCTATCTTGGCCAAATTGAGAGGCCAAAGATGAAAGAATTTGCAACATTTGGAAAAGTAAAATTAAAGTAAAAGATCATTTATTAAAAAGCTATTGGGTATTAAAGAAAAATGATGATGAAGTTAAGACATTTAAGAGCAAAATTCTTAATACAAGTGTCTTGCTATGTTTAAGTTAGGGCTGTCAAACATCAGGATTGACTATAAAAGACAACAATAAGTTAAAAGTCAGCACAAAGTGGAATATAGCATACTAAATATTAAAGAAAATGGAACAAAATTGGACTAACAACTATATGGCACAAAGACATTACAAAACCCATCAAAAAATTTTAGTGGAAATGGGTTGGACACATGCTCAGGGTAAAAACAAAAAAATGGACACTAGATGTCACAGATTGGTACCCTAGAAACAGAAAAGAAAAAGAGAGTTAGACAACACCAAAGGTGGGAAGATGTGAAAAACTTTGCAGGTCTCACATAGAGAACCATAGCATGGGTCAGGGATGCATGGAAAGCTCTGGGGGAGGCCTTTGTCAAATTGGCGAACTGTCAATTAGTTAATATATGTATATCTGGTAATAACTAAGATTGTATCGTCAGTAAATAAAGATTAAATAAATAAACAGATGAAAGTAATTCAGATTTTTCAATATAAACTTTATTACTTTAACTAATGAATATGTACTACTTTATATTTTATTTTTCTTTTCAATATGGAACCCTAAAATCATATACTGTGAATTACACAGGTATTTTATAACTTGCGTTTTGGATAGTGGCTAACTGATCGTAGCACTTCAGAAGCCACAACTGTAGAAAGGAGGTTGTTTTCTTTCTTTTTCATTTTATTTGTGTACAAGATGCTTCTCAATTAATAAAAAAAATCACAACAAAAAAATACAGGTGCCAGAGAAGTAAATATTTACCTTCTCATTCATACTGATTTAATTCCAATTGCATCAGAGATTTATTATTGCTGTATAGAAAGAAATAAATTGCTATGATAGGCCTGGGATTCAAATCCATTTGATTCCTTTGCATCCCCTTTTATTTACTTTGATCCAAGTAATTTTTTTGATGATGGACCAATTGATATAAAAGACATATATTGGTAAATATTGACTCACACATGTAACGTCACGCCTAATTCTCGTAACTCCTTGATGGACACAAGTGGAGAAATAATGTCTTGCCCAACTCTGTCATATATTAGAACTTTCCATGTAGGTTCATTTGCTATGTTCTTTGTCAGGGGTTGGTTCAAATTGAGCATTTGCTTTAAAGCACCTGTGAAAACACATTATTAGCATGTAAATATTCTATTAGATACCTAGCAATTAAAGTAAGTCTTAATAGCAAATATCTTACTGAGTTGGCGTTCACGTAATGTTGACATCTTGCGGTCTATGTAATTGCCATGAAAGAATTTGAGATAAACTCAAATATGTATTTATTTTTGCAGATTTATTTAATAATTCTGCATTTTATTACAATGAAAACATCTAAATTTTCGAACTAAAAATAACATATCAATTATCAAAACGTCAGCGACACGTCATCTAGTGTAACCAGATTTAAATTTAGGATCCTGCTAAATAGTTAATTGTAATCCGTCCTATAAAAAAACCGACTTCGGCTTACGACGGATCATTTGATCGCTTTTAGTAAATCTCTTCATAAAAAGAACTTTATATGAAAGGTTTTTTTCGCTTCCGAATGAATAATATTTAATAATCTAGTAAAATAATATATTTGATAAAAATTGCAAAATTTACGAAATTTAAAAAGGAAACGTCTGTAAAGTAAGCATTAACATTTAAGAAAATCGTTATTGCAATAATTGCGAAATTTGTCGCAAAATTGTAGTGAAAACAAAATATTTGTCGCGCTTTTAATTTTTTTTATACGCCCTGGTAAATTCAAATTCAAATAGTTTATTTTTCAAAAATAGGATACAATATCACTTTTTTGACGTCAGTATAATATGCAAGAAATTCATAAACTACTACCGTTTCGGAATCAAGATGGCGTTCTGGAGAGAAGAAACGGCGAAAGAAACTCTCCAGCTGTCGCTCTTTTCAATTTTAATTATAACGATTTGTACATTTCCAAAAATAAGTACTATATATATATATATAACAAAATTTTAGTTATTTCCATGCGTTTTTATCTATAAGATAGTCTTTGATTGAATAGTAAGCTTTTTTGACAAGTTTCTGTTTAACAAAATTTTTAAACTTTTTAAATTCAGTTTACATACCCACCCCCACCCCTGTAACTCCGTGAATATTGTTCGAAATTGAAATCAAATGATTGGAGATATTGTCGTGAATTAGTCGTAGATTAGTCGTGAAGAATATAAATTGATTTTCAATTGTTTTATTGTTTGAAGTCTATTAATGCGATGGGGACCTTATAGTTAGCTTTGCCACCCCTGTTTCTCTGTGAATATTCTTTGGAATCGGAATCTGAGTAATGGAGAAATTGTCGTGAATTAGTCGTGGAAACAAAAAAAATGTTGGCTTTTAATTTTTTATAGACGCCCTGGTAATGCCAACTTAACAGTTAAGTTAGCATTACCACCCCTGTAATTCCGTGAATATTGTTCGAAATTGAAACCTAATTAATGAAGAAATTGTCTTGAATTAGTCGTAAGGAAAGCACTGTTTTTTAAATCTTTTTTAGTTTTTTTGAGTCCATCAATGCTAAGGCGACCGTAAAGTTCATCATCACCACTCCTGTCGCTCCGTGAATATTCTTCCGAATTGTAATCTAAATAATGGGGAAATTGATGTCCCTCAAGTTAGCAAAACAACTTAGGAAAATCGATTTAATGTCTAACTATCAGGAATTTGCAGCTTCATTGCCACTAATTAGTTATGAAAATATTTTTTTTACCGCTTTTTGATTTTTATAATTATATGTTTCGTTGGCCAGCTTGGTGGACTATGGCCTAAGGCTCCTTATCCAAAAAGATGGCTGTGCCCCTGCAGTGGGGCGTATAACGGATGAGGCAAACGAATTATGTGAACCGATATACAATGAGATAGTAAAATTAAGGGGGCAGACCCAGCTTGAATTATGAAAAAAGTAAAATTTTTTTTTTTTAAAACTTGCTTTTCTTAAAACATTGATATCATATAAATATTCAATCTAATAGAAAATTATACTAAAAATCAAAAAATATTTTTCTCAAAATGAATATAATTTTTTTATATCCACGTACGATTGCAAGAAAAGCAAGGCGTGCGCACTTACATACAATCACTACATACATAAAGTGCGGACGCCTTGCTTTTATTGCAGTCGTATGTTGATATAAATTTTTTCATAATTTTAACTGGGTCCTCCCCCTTAATTTAATTATCTAATTGTATATCGGTTCACATATACATTAGTTTGCCTTACCCGTTACACGCCCCACTGCAGGGACACAGGCCTCTCCTTGGAGAAGGAGTCTTGGGCCATAGTCCACCACGCTGGCCTGCGAAACATGTTATTATTAGATAACAAAAAAGGAAACGGATCCAACGATTTTCATAAAATGTAGTGAGCTGGGGATTACGGTGGCGATAAATCGATCTAGCAAGGTTTCATTTTACGAAAACGTCGTTTTATCCGTGTTTTCAGGCAATGAGAAACTGAAAAATGTCTTTTCCTGACATCGATTGGCGAGTAGTCTATCTACACAGCAATACTTGAGCTACTTAACAATAGATGGCGTTGTTAAGCAACACTAAAGCTACTTGACAATAGATGGCGTTGTTACAAAAAACGAGCAAAGGCGTGGAGCAACTTTGGCTCTTGATTTTTTGATTTGATTTGATTGAACCTATTTTTCAATACGGGAGATAACACCCAGCTGAAAAATATATTGCCAGATTTGGCCACGTTTATAAGCTATTTCGAGGATCATTTACACGAATAGATTAGAAATCTTCTTGCCTTTCTTGAACGATTTTCAGCAACCTAAATAGGGGGGCTACGGCACCATAGCACATCGTAGCAGTGAGGCAGACTATACAAAAGACGTCCTAGGACATCAGCCCATGTGTCAAGCCTCTGTGGACTATCGAGAATGTTGACTGGCAATACGTCGAGGTGTATGAGATGCCTGTCTTCGACAATGGAATCAGTTCTACAAAACAGTCAGACATGACCTATCCAGCTACAAAAAGGAGTGAAACGGGAGATATCATGTCCTCGAAACTGTTTACATCACACTGATGTTTTTAAATCTTGATAACTGGAAAGGACAAGGCATAAGTAAATGTAAACAGCGAGTAAATCTCACACCTACAATTTTCTGACGATGATATTAAAGTGCACTTGAGTAAAAATCATTTCGAAAAAGAAGCCGATAAGGAGGGCCCATTTAGGTTGGGCAGGATTTGGGAAGCTTCGTCGTCTTTACGTCGTCCATAATGCAGTGCTCTTATCTGCTCTTTCTGGGACAAGTAGTCCATACTAATATCATAAATGCCAAAGTATCTCTGTTTGTCTGTCTATTTGTCTGACATAGGCTACTTGAAAAGTCAAGTGTGAGTCGTTTTTTTTTCTATAATTGAGGAGATACCGTTGAAATCCTACACCGATAATCGAATGTAGAGCGGTCAAAACCGCGGAAACATTTGACATGGAGATAGTTTCAGTCCGTGGGAAGGACATAGGTTACCTAAAAACGTCAAGCGTGAGTCGGATTTTTTTTATAATTGAGAAGATGCCGTTGAAATCCTACACCAATAACCGAATTTCGGGCGTGTGGAACCGCGGGCAAAAGCTAGTAGATAATAAATAAAGCGATCGCTAGTCAACACGACCTTACATCAGGAAATACTGAGGAACTAATATTCTACTCGGTAAAGGTTGGGCGAACAGTTGACTGTTAAGGTGGGTACAGATTATTTGCAACACAAGATGCAATGCAACAAAAATGTATGTGGACGGTCTGCGCGCGCTGCGCCTCAACAACGGCCATACCTGGCGCGCACGCCATGGGACCGTTTGATCTTGAAGTGTACATGCCTATATTGGTGTTTCAATTATTTTCTTACACCAGTATATAAAAAAAGTCCCAGTCGTCATTTCTATCCATTTTTACAATCGACAATTCAAATATCGCCGGCAGTAGGCAGGTTCGCCTCGAATTAGCCGTCCAGATTACACTGCGCGCACTCAAAGCGTTCATCGAAAAACCTACAATAGGCGGGAACCAACGCGCCCTGCGAATGCACGTAGCGTACGCGCTGTTAATTTAATTTAATTTGTGCGGTTATTGCTGCAGCTGTTGCGTTGCCTGTTGTATGTAATCTGTACGCAACTTTCGACGATTCTGTAGTGGCGACCGTACAAAATCGCTACTGAAGCAATAAAAACCGAACTGTGAGACGGGCCTAAGCTATTTCTATTTTAAATAACCGGTACATCGCCATCTAGTTTATTATTAAGAGAAACAGTAACACATTTTTTTTGTTGGAAACGATATTCAAAGTTAAGCAACGTTAGGCTTGGTCAGTACTTGGATCACCCGCGGTCACCCGCTTAGCGGCACACTTTTTTTTTGTTTGTGTTTGTAAATTACGAAAATGGTGGTAGATACGGAACCCTCGGTGCGCGAGTCCAACACGCACTTGGCGAGTTTTTTAACTTCGGAAACTTATAATTTGTGACGTATGCACCTGAAACAAAAATATTTAGAAACCAAAAATACCTACATTTTTAAAGACCTATTCAACGACATCCCATACTAAAGGGTTGAGCCAAAAATAAAAAAAACATTTCTCAAAGCCCTAACGAACTTGACTTTGCGATTCCATTTAAAAACTTAAAAAAAACCGGCCAAGTGCGAGTCTGGTTCGCGCGCCGAGGCAAGGGTGTTTTTACAGCTTCAAGGGACCGTTGTATTTAATATTAATTTCAACTTGATACCTTCACGCGTTCCTGACATAAAGGGCCATGAAAGACAGTCAGACAGACGAACAACAAAGTTATCCTATAAGGGTTCCTTTTTCTTTTTGGAGTACGGAACCCTAAATAAACCCTAAATAACATCTTGTGAGAGCAAAATTGTCTTTGGCGCCAAAGACCAGAAGAGTACAGTACAGTCGCAAATACAGAATAGTATGTTGAGTTTTTATTTGTTTGCCTACAAAATGCACGTGGATTGTATACTTTTTTATCATATCAGCTTATATTGATCCACTGCTGGACATAAGCGCGCCATTTCTCCCGGTCCTCTGCCTTCCCCATCCAGCCACCACCAGACACCCTTTTAAGGTCGCCGGTCCATCGAGCTGGAGGGGGTGGGATCCTTCGCTTTCCCATACGCGGTCACAACTGTATCACACGTCTGTTCCATCAGCCATCGGTCCTCCGACCGACGTGGCCAGGTCACTGCCACTTCAGCTTGCTCGGTGGCGTAAGTCATGACAGTTAGGACACACTGGTCGAAGACATTCGTCTTCAGACTCTGCGGGCTATCAGCGAAGTGAAGACTTGACGAAGCTTACGAAATGCTGCCCACCTTAGCTGGATCCTCCTATTACCTTCCTTCTCAATATTGTTCCGGCCCAGTTGGATTTTCTGGCCTTGGTACTAATTCTGGACTACTTCGAGTAAGGTGTCGGCGACGTATACTTTCAGGAGGATTCTAGGGTGGGTCAGTCCCAGCATATGGGATGCTACGCCCATGGTTTTCATTTGGAACTTGCACTGCAAAAATTGAAAGTTTTTGCTGCGATTCCAGTAAAAAATATAATAGTATTGAAGAAGGGATTAAGTAGGTATAAAGCTTTAACGAACATGGTCACGTTTCTCAAAAAATATATTTAATACAAGTTTGTTATATTTTACCTAAATATCTATGTGCGTTTGTAGGTACCCGTTTAGATAAAACTATACTTAGGCACTAACTTGCCTTACCGTTCAACTTATTCACTTTGTACTGATCTTAAATACTGGTTTCCATATATGGATACTGAACTCTTATACAACTTGAAGCAAAAAGTTTGCTTTCGAGTCGTGTCATTGGAATGTTTCTCTGTAGTTGAATGGTAGCAATATTCAATATGTAGATAGAGATATATGTATATTTACCTATATATGCATATGTTTCATATACATAAAAAAACCACAATCTTTAAACCTATTGCAAAAACAAATGCCTGTGTGCAATAAAAACAATTAAGTGAGTAGAATGTACTGTCCACAAATAGTAAAGAAGACAGAAAGATACACGGGGATAGTAGAGAAACGAAGATTATCAAAATTGAAAGGGCAGCACTTGCAAACCCTGTGTTTCATTTTAAAGAAACATAATGCAATGCCGAAAAGACAGTTTGGTAAATGCTGTAACAGTAGATACGATGCAAATTTTGCTAAATTCTTTTCACACAAAATCATTTCCATCATGTCTTAGTTGCATTTTATACGACAGTAATTGAAAAATAAGAGAAAGGGAAGTAAATCTAAAATTGATTTGCGGCTGTTGATAATTTTAGGCCTTAGAAAAATGGCAAAACATAAATTGGCAAAACATAAATTGGCCTAGGAAATCTTTCTTAATTGACCTCAGACTTTCAATTTTTAATTGAATTCTTAGATAACTGTTAAATACCGTGAGTTTAACGATTTCGAAGCTTCCTGGTAAGCAAACAATGAAGATGTTTGTACCTCTGGTCATACGAATAAACGTGTCACTCTGTTTTGATGGTGCGTCATAAGGTTTAGAAGGAGAAAGCCGTCAACTAAGGTCGACAGGTGGTGGCGGGAAGACCGGTGCTTGATACCCAACGCGGGTCGAACCAGTGCGTGCGCGACGGTGAAAGGGACCATGTGGCCAGTACGCGGAGTGCGCAGTGCTTTAACGATGGCCGGCGTGCCAAACATGCGAATTTTTTTAATCTGTGCCATTCTTGCAAGCGGTTAGTATTTTTTTTAATTTAATATTATCAAATCTTTATTGCTGTTTCTTTCTGTACACAAAATGCGTGCTGATCACGTATGATTTGTGATATTATGTAAGCGATTAACGTAACATTACAATGTTTTTTTAACTGACTTCTTCAGTTGATAGCGTAACAGAACTGTTATAATGATATGGTGAAAGCAATTTACTTATGCGTTAGATTTTTTAGCCTTCTACATGTTTCACACGATTGCAATGTGTGTTAGCGTAATTAATATTTTGCAAAATCGAAAATGTCAAACCTCTTTGCATAATTTGTTATCACATTATTCATACTTTGTCTCAGACGCTGTTGTTTCGGCGCTGTATTATATTAAAAATTGCCTAACTCGCTAAATGTCAACTTTGATAGGTATAAGGCATTGTAATGACACATTTTTTAGAAAGTAGATCATACTTATTGGCACACTACCTACTTTAATGGAGGAGTGACTTATTGATATTCATCAGACACGTCCACAGGTCCTTTCTTTCATGACATTGAGGTTTTTGACCGGTTGTGTTCAAGGACCTTATTGTGTGTTCAAATACCTAATGTCTGTTAGTGGGTATTATTTCCGATCACGTATGAAGTTGCAAAAATACATTATGCATTACGTATATATGTATCTATTCCTGGCATGAAAGAATTGAACCAGTTTCTTAATACGAAGATACTAACCAGGTACTACATTTTTCTAGAAATCATTAATTTTTATTTGATACGATACATATGTAGGTATCATAAAAAATGTAACCTGTTTTACACGGTTTACGCACGTCTCTAATATTTCTATGTAATGTAATAGGATAAGTAGGTAGGTATTTGTTGCGAAGTTTTGGCATGGGAGTAAATTTATTGCATCTTTACGTACCTACATAATCATTTCCATACTTGTATTATGGATTTATTATTTGTGTTTCAGTTGGACATATATTTACTGGGTAGGTAGGTATCTACGTCTTGTGTCTCAATGCTTTTATTTATGATGATCATGATCTTTGATTGATATTATGATAATTCATTCCCTTAACCTGTTTCTAAATACCTACGTTGTTTGGCAATGAGCTCACTGAATAAAGGCAGGTATCCAAAAGGTAAAATGGTTTTTTTTCTTTTTTATTTGTGTGGTCAGCATAAGCATCTTTGGTTATCGGCGTAGGATATTTAAAGCAACTTCTCGATTATACTAAAGAAGTTTTTTATAGCCAGCAATAGCTGCGGCTATGGTTCGTTCGTGGAATTCGGTTAAAGTTACTCCTGTGGAAACATTTGCGTTTTTCGAGTAAAAAACTAGCCTTTGTCTTGTCCTTTTCCGTATCTTCAACTATCTCTGTGCAAATTTCAGCGCAATTGGATGCTTCATTGCGGCAGGATTGAGTAACAAACTTGGCTATGTCTCATTTATTTCAAGTACTTTGTATCAAATTTTAACTATATACACCATGATATGACCTTGATCATAATTTAAACGTGTGTATGTATTTAGTCATAGTTTGACGTATTATATATATACAGAGCAGTCCACTAAACATATACAAATGACTATTTTGAACACATTTTACCAAATTAAGTTATAAAATGCCCTTGCCAATGAGACTTCACATGCTGAGGTATGCGAAAAAAGTTATTAATCCATCGGTTAATGTATGAAGAGCTAACTTCTAAACATTTTTTTCTTAATTTTCATAACGTAACTGTGTGATATGATGGTTCACAAAACACACATACCTGTAAAATTTCATTAATCTCTCTATAACCTCCTTACACCACCTTAATTTGTGGTTTTTTGATATGGTTGTGCATTTGGACCTCTCTTATAAGATTGTTTGCCACAGCTGTTGTGGTTACCCATCGTAAACCATCAGTCGTGGTTGTTTACAAATAGCAGCAGTCGTAAAACCACGTCAAAGGCAGTTGAGCACTGGTTGCCCTTAATGGCCAACGCACCTTGACAAAATACAGCCTGTGTTATCTGGTTTCTCCTCTAATTTATAAAGATGGCAGCCGATTTGAGTAAAAACTAGTAGCTTCACCAACTTTTTGATTTCTTTGCCAAGCTTGACATAAACTGCTTAGAGCTAGGGAAAGATCGATATACCTACCAATTGTAAAACTGTGATCTCATCATCGACAGCATAAACTACAGTTTGAAATATAGCTGGGGGTTGACGAGACAGACATTCGAGAGGTTATTTCGACATCATAGATTGCTTACTAATTGTTCGATTTAAATAGCGTTCGTGAAGAAACAAAATGAATTCGTGTACTTTAACTACGACAGTATACATGTCTCTATACTATAACGTCTAGACATTTACAACAATGTCTGTCTAGACGTCACTACTTTCCTGATTGTCCTCAACTTCTCGGCTTAGGCTATTTAGCAGCATTTATAGTTTATGTGATTTATTTACTAAACCTAGCTTTTTCCCGCAGCTTCGTCCGATCAAAATATCGTTATCGGCGTGGAATTGTCCTAGATTATACTAAATTTTGCCCGCGGTTTCACCCGTCCCTAAATTCGGTTATCGGTGTAGGATTTCAACGGCAACTCCTCAATTATAGAAATAAAAAAGTGTGTGTGTCAGCTCTGACACACGACTGGAGTTTACTGATGGGTGAATGTCTCTGTCTCTCACTCTCTGTCCGTCTGTCTCTCTCTTTCTCTTTCTCTCTAAAAAATAATACAAAAAAGACTTACAATTTCTGTCTGTGGTTTTCAAGTAGCTTTTGCGTTTACCGGGATGAGTTCTATCTCCATGGTCAATTTTATCTTAATGGGTGAGCAGTTTAAGCGTGAAGATGTAACAGAAAGACAGACAGACTCAGTTACTTCCGCATTTATATTATAAGTATGGATAGCTACTCTTACTCACTTTGCTTATTTAGTTAAATGATTAACCACGCGATCTTGGTGCTCCATACAAACTATGAACCCCCGTTTTACCCCTTTAGGGGGTGAGTTTTTGAAAATCCTTTTGTAGTGTACGCCTACATCGTAATAGCTATATGTGTGCCAAATTTAATTGCAATTCGTTGAGTGGCTTGAGCTGTGCATTGATAGATCAGTCAGTAACGGTTGCCTTTTATACAGAAATTTGTATATACAAAAGAAGATTATGATTAATGTGAAAGCGGGTTCTTTTACTTGCATTTTTAATAACCATCCTAGAATCTCTTTAGCCCACCCTAGATAATACTAGAAAGCTTTCCCTTATACTATGTTTGTAGGGGGAGGTTGGAAAATTTGGCCCCCCTTAAGAAAAAATCTTTGCAACGCCCTTATGTGAGGGTTCTGTCAATTATTAAAATAATGCTCGAAAATGATGGGACCATGACAATGTAATACTTAACTAGGTCCTGCGGCATTCCCTACGGTAAAACTCATTGCCCCATAGACTGGGGTTTCGCTTACGCATTGGCGACCCATCTTGAATTACTTATTTCTTGAAGAAATTCATGCTTTTTATTTCTTAAGGGTGATATCCTATATATATGATTGGAAATAGATATATATGTAGGTATGTCCGAGTAGCAACTTACGCCTTTAAAAACCTACTTAAAAGCAAAAACTGAACCTTCTTCAATTCGAATGCCAAAAAATAATTGTATTGTAACTTTGCCGAAAATTTTTGTCCTTTAAAGGTTTTTCCATTAAGAAATTTTTTTTAAAATTTTTAGTGGGTTTTTGAAGGCGGTATAATTGTTTTTTGGTATTTATAGCTATAGGTTATTATCATAATATGTACTAGGGTACAGCGGTTTTAAATAGGTTTACGTTAAAAGTCCTGTACCTATCTAGATGACATCATTAGTTATTGATGTAATTGATTCTGAGTCAAACTAGGTAATCGTTAACAATTTGTCTGTAGACTTAATTAGTGGTAGTCAAGTAATGACATAATGCAATTATATTATTTAACATGATATTAGAATTCAATCAAACAATTTAAATATAATATTTCCAACACCAATTCAAAACTCAATAAATGCGCATATTAGATTTATTAAATTATATATTTACTAATAATTTTGAAATAGCATTATTTTAATAAAGTTTTAAAAGGTAAAAAAAAAACTATATAATGTTAATTAAAATAGGTTTCTGAGAAAACTTTTGAATGCTATTTTCTGCCTAAAAGAGCCGGGAAGATACTTTACTTTATACTTTAACCTTTAAGCGGGCGCGCGTAACCTTAATGACCCTATCAAGGTTTTTAAGAATTAAATAAACAAATTATTAAATTATTTGAATAATAATCTACTTCAACACATTACCTTTAGATATTAAAAAATGATTTTGCATAAAACCTATAAAAAAATATATTAAAGCACTTTTACGAAGTGCGTCGCGCGAATCCTCAACGACGTCAGGCGCGCGTTTACTTTCCAAAAGCTACGCAGCATGCACAACGAAAGATATAATTTAGATTAAGCAATGCGCACAGAAAGGAAGAATCTATCACATATATAATAATCACATATTTATTAGTACTTGTAGGATTAATATTATAACAATTATATTCTTGCACAATCATATGTATACTTACACATTTAGATAATTATATACAGACAGTATTATATAAAGACATACACACACACAAATAAATATATGCACAAACACATATATCACAGAATTAATAGCAACTAAACCAAAATAAACTTACATATGTATACATATATACATATGTATACATGTATATATATATATATATAATATTTAGTAAATACCTACTGTATAGTAAAAGCAGTATTAACAACCCGCTGCAATCCACCATCACCACCATCATCAGCCACCCGGTGCTATAGAGGCACCAAATGCGAGAGGGTGCAGCACACAAACATAACCCTACGTTGTATATACCGAAGAAGCCCAGCTCCCATACGACGGTTCGACAGTAAACGCATAATTTAACTTACTGTCACTTGTAAACAAAGGCTAAGGAAAGCAGAACAGACAAGAAACTTTCCGAGTGTATACAAATTACCAATCAGTCATGCAAGAACCAAGCAATCAAATACACATAATCTATGCAAATATGTGCACACATATAAATGTTCAAAAATCTTTGTTAACAGGCTGTACCACCTAAATTTAATTGTTTTTGGCAAATGTTTCTCTGGATCCGCTGAGCAGATCCGACTAAAATTTAATAATGCGTTACTCGGGATATGGTTTTTACCTTAAAAAACGTGAATAGACCATTAATCAACTTTTGTTTAGTAAAAAAAGTTTTGGCAAACAAATCTTGCTGAAACAAAGCCGTGATAGTGCTTCAGACCCTGAGAAGAAGCATTTTTTGATCAAAAATATTTATTTATTTCTTGTTGAATGAAAATTTCATAAAACTCTAGTAACTTATAAAGTCCTAGTACATCAATCTTACAAACCCAAAAAATCTTCAAAGAATTAAGAAATACAATATAAATATATGTACGTACATAGAAATAATCTTTCTTCGTTTATGACTCCCTGAAGGTTAGAGTCTTAGAAGAAATATAATATAAATATTCTAGCTAATAAGTGATGAACTTTAGAATGAATTCTTTCGAGGTTTGTTCTGATTTATGTTTTTGAGCTCAAGTGTGAAAATTAGTTTGATGTTATAAATATTATTTTATGAAAAGATACGGAGATCGCAAATTCATAACTTATTCTGCGTTCTTTACATATCAATAATATTAAATGACGTTAAATCTTCCAAAAATCTGGTTTGACAAAATGAGCATTTGAATTAAGATAGGTCACAAAATATTTCCGCTTTTTCTTCTTCAAGGTGTACGATAATTTAAATTCACTCGAGTAGATGCTGATTTAATTTGAATGTATGTATGTCTTACGTCACGATTATTATCCTCTGAAGGTAGGAAGTAACCAGTGGCTATATACACCCTCATAATAATGTGGATCTCTTCTCACTAGCCATTTTCAGCCCCCTTACTCAACTCGTATAACTATCTCGATAACAACATATATAGGTATATATGAATTATATGAATTTTGCAAAAGGTATTCAAGAAGACAAGAATTCTAGATAATTTCACACATGGTTGTAGGATCCATGATGTCGATCTGATGACGATAATCGGATAGCAAATAAGGTTGTGAATTGCCCCCCTATAATATAAGCGAATCTGGACTAAGGTGGGTTTAAATTATGTCCCACCTCGTCAATCGCCAGTTTTAATGAAATAATAAGTGGTAAAATGTAAGACCTGGGGCAAAATAATATATCTACCAAATTTGCCAGTTATTGACGAGCTGTAAGAAGAAACGACTGGACATATTGTGATTGATTACCTTTGAATGAACGTGAAAAATCTTTGAGATCTTTCTTGAAAGAAAATAAATTATTGGTTATCTTTGAAGGCGCAGTACCTACTTAACTAGCGCCGCCAAAAGATATTATTTATTTACTTTTTGTACAAAACGTATTTTAAAATTGTTACAAATCAATTATTTAGAAAATCCGTATTACTGCAGGATTTTAATGGCAAAAAACCGACTCACACTTGACGTTCGAAGTCAAAATAATTTTTTTTAATCAATGCGTGCCGTTTCGAATAGTGTACAAAGACATATTACACTATTGAAGCATACAAAGAGACACAGTTCCTCGTACGATAAACACTAGCACGTGACCACGCACGCACGTTAAAAATCTCGATTTTCTTGGTTTTTTGTCGGTATAAGGTTTAAATATTCATTGAGAACTATGAAATAAGCAAATCTGATTAGACATTTTTATATATATATATTATGAAATAAGATTCAAGACAATATCACTTAGTTGTCCAAACAAATTTAATTAAAGCCCCAAAGTTCAATCAGGAAATCGGTTTAATTGAGGTTTGAACTATAACACATATTTTTTCATTTTAAAAAGTGTACAAACTTAACTCGTTTGGGTATGCCATCACATTAAGTAAAAATATTCCGTCGTAGGCCCGCGGTTCAAAGACACAGACTACCTTGTACTTCACTTGTGTTCGATTCTCATGCTATTTCGTTTTTTTTTTATAATCTGATCATGCGATGCCGTCTTTATCAACATAGATTAGTTCTTTTTAAAGACTGAGTAACCTACAGATACCATAAATATTAACATTGAATAAGTATTTTTAGTTATTCTTACCGTACCACAACGCACTTTAAGCAATTAGGCATACTATAATAGTAAAGTGAATCATGCTATAGACGCTTTCTATGAAGTCTATCTAACTTGATAGTACTTTATGTTAAATTGAAAGTGACAAGTTTTCTTTTACGGCTGTCACTTACGTAAGTGTAGCGATCTAACAGGATTTTCTTAAAGGAAAGCTGTTGTAAGGATCCATTTCTTGTATTTTTTTTATACCACTGAATTGGCAAATAAACTAATGGCTCGCCTAAGGTTAAGCGATCAACGTAGCCTGTGGACGCTACCAACACCAACAACCCTCGAAAAATCTAATCACTCCCTTCTTGAAGAAGCCTATACTTAAGTCCTTAGAGCAAACTAGAGAAAAATGGTAATAAATAAAAATTTTACTCCAAATCGAAGTACCTATTAAGTAGAAAGAGCTTGAGTACAATGAAAAATTGACTATAGACTCTCTACGCCTGTGCTTCTCTGCTGTACTTTGTTAAACTGTGTATTCTAATAACAGAACTGTTTAGTAGATATGTTTTTGTAACATTCGCACAGTCTGTTCTTAACTAAAACATACTTAATGACAGTTTCGCACTGTACTTACAAACACACTAAAAGTGTGTTTTGCAGGATGTGCCAAGATTTTTTATACCACTTAGATGGCAAAAAAGCTTGCAGTCCGTCTGGTGGTAAGCGGTCACCGCAGACTATGGACATTTACAACACCTGGGGCATCGCTCGCGCGTTGCCTACCCTTTAAAAATTAATAACTTTTTTCTTGAAGTACCCAATACTGTAGGTTGGTAGGTAGGTAGGTCCTTAGAGAGAACCTTGGCAGGGAGCTCATTCCACCATTTAGGTTCTAGGGTGTGAGGATGAATTCCCTGCCGATGGTGAGCGGTGCGATGGTAGAAAGTAGCCGTGGGTATCATACTGTAGACGCACTATACTTTTCACTTACGCTTCTGTTCTACGCAGAAAATTACTTAAATTATATCGAAACGAAAATCCAAACAGATGTTAACAATATCACTATGTGGGCTCACGACAACGGGATAATAATAAACAGGAGAAAAAAAAAATGCCCCTAAACAGTTCTTGTTCTACAGGACCGTACCTTGACGTGTGTATGACACGCACTTAGTCGGATTTATTTCCGAATCTTTGACGACAGTACGACAGACAACATAATATAAGTACATTATAATATATATAACGTAATAAAATTAAATTTCGGATCTCATAATGCTAATAACATCTTATATTAATGTTCAAAATAAATATAAATAAATTTAATTTATGCAAGGTCAGATAAATGTTACGGCCAATGTAATTAATTTTATTTGACATTTTACTTTATTTGAAAATGTGATCATCTTTTTTTAGTAGGAGAAAATAAATAATAGGCATCGTTGGTACCGTACAGCGAATGGTGTGAATCTGTATAATATAAATAATAGGCATCGTTGGTACCGTACAGCGAATGGTGTGAATCTGTATAATATAAATAATAGGCATCGTTGGTACCGTACAGCGAATAGTATGAATCTGTATAATATAAATAATAGGCATCGTTGGTACCGTACAGCGAATGGTGTGAATCTGTATAATATAAATAATAGGCATCGTTGTTACCGACCAGCGAATGCTGTGAATCTGTATAATATAAATAATAGGCATCGTTGGTACCGTACAGCGAATGGTGTGAATCTGTGTAATATAAAGAATAGGCATCGTTGGTACCGTACAGCGAATGGTGTGAATCTGTATAATATAAAGGATGAAACTGAGTGATACAATGACCTATCAACGTGCAGCCCAAACCGCTAGGTCTAGATACTTGAAATATTAGCATAAGAAAGTTTTTGCAAAATTCATTTCCTAAAGGGATTAAATGGGGGTTGGTATTTGGCTTTAAGAGGGCGATATAGGCCAGAAAGCTAATTTCTGTAATACTAACGTTGTGTATGTAGTTGTGCTAAATATCATGACACAATGTTATATATTAATTACTATTAATATATATATTTCTAATAATATCTATAAATTACTTTTGTTATATACTTTCTAAGTAAATTATTCTATAAAGACGCCTTGAAACTTAATTTTTTTAGTATGGGATTTAACGTTTTTACCGTTTTTTAGTTACATGTTTCTAGTTTTTGCTACAACTTATAGTCAGTGTACTAGATAACAAGCTGTTCTAATTATTTAATCAACTTTCATTACAATGAAATGCAATACACGCTTTAAAAATTTGCCAAAGTGTTAAAAAAATGCTTACTTTCAGATTTTTTATTGCATTCAATACAATAAATGAAAAGTACTCATTTAGGTAATGCACTAGACAAAAGCAAGTTTTATGACATATATTTTTCAGCCAAAAAATTTGCGCAAAAACGGCGTATTTACGCGGTCTAGCCTATACCGCAGTTTTAAGGTTGAACACTAAGATTGAAGTGTTTCACAGTTTTTGCCCTAGAGGGCAAAACATAGGATGAACACTTTTATGAAAGTTCAGATATTTTTGTATGTAAAACCACGAAGAGTGCTGTGAGATACGTAAAATAATAATTATTATGTTGGTTAGTTTTTGTTCGCATTATCGATGACAATGAATTCAAATGTGTATGCAGAATAAGGTCCAACCCTACAAGGTTCAAATCGTAAACGAATACCTTGCAAAACGTAGATATCCTTAAAATGGAGTAGTTAGCGGGAAGTTCCAATTTGAACCCTGTGCTTAGAAGATTCTAGGTACAAGCTCAGTAAATGCGGTAAAAACTGAAACCTATATCTATTTATGTACCTTGTAGTCCCTAGAGAAAACCTTAGTAGAGCTCATTCCACAACCCAAGTAGCATTTCTGAAACCGCTTAGTGCGTGACTCATTAGGTTCTAAGGTGTGAGGATAAATTCCCTGCCGAAAGCGAGCGGTCCGATGGTCCATAGACATAATTTCAAATTATTTCTTAGAACACAACCCATTATATACAAGCGGTAGCTGTACACACACACACACCACACACACAGCTTGCGCACACCACGCACACATTGAAGAATAATATAGTATTCCTCAGCATCTGTTGAGGAAGCAATGGTAATCGGAATGCCAAATCGTATATTGCTCGTCAGTGAAGATCGATGTATCGTCCCTAAAACTCTTGTATACCGAATTTCAATCGTTAGAGGCATGTTTGTACAGTCACGTTCACAACTTTAATTCCACATTTACAAAACAAATTCGTTTGAACCGTTAAATAAAGTCGTTAAACTCGTGTGCTAGTTATCTCTTTAATTTTATTAATCTTTTTTTTATTCTGCGTGATTCCAACAATCCATCCATCTAAACGTTGTTATAGTAGTATATATATATTGTCCAAAAGTTCAGTTTGTTGCCAATATTTACATAATGTCGCTATCAAATAATAATATTATTCGTGCAGCTTCGTGGCACATGCGTATCTAACGTGGAATTATATCCTGAGAGGTTCATCTTCGATGGCAAAAGAAACGGTTTTCATAGTAATTAAAAAAAAATAACGAAAGTCCATAGGCATCCTGATTATGGCTTGAACTTTTGAAATATGATACTTAAATTTAAATATGAAATATGTCTAAAATATCGTTGCACCACGAGGAGCGAAATAAGTCAGTTATTAAAAAATAGTGTTTAATTAAATGAGTATTGGAACAGTTTGAGTACAACACAAGATACATACAAACGGAGGTATATGTGAGTTACTCGCACTCAAGATTAACCACGATTCATTGAAATCTAATTTTTAGCCGACTTCAAAAAAGGGAGGAGGTTCTTATTCGTCGGAATCTTTTTTTTTATGTATGTTGCAAATCGAGGGATTTCTCGAAGACGCCTGGACCGATTCGAGAAATTCTTTTTTTATTTAAATGGTTATACTTTCTAGGTGGTCCTATATTATTATAGTGAATTTAAACTAAAACTTTTGAAGAAAAATAAAAAAATAATGTTAATTTGGAACTGGTGGAACGCCTTTTATGTTGATGATTGTATAAAACTTCGTTACGAGTATTGATGTTTTTAGTGTACAAGAAAAAAAAAGAAATTCCTCACTCAAAAGAAAAAAAAACAAAAACTTTTTAACAAAAAAAAACAACCGGCTTCAAAAAGACGCATTAAAAACGTAAAAATAATAACTAATTTCCAAAAATCTGATCTGAATTACAGTTTGAAGTTGGTGCCTATGTACTTATGTAACAGTTTATAACACACTTTGCTTGCATGACACCAAGTTCAAACTGTAATTCAGAACAGATTTTTGGAAATTAGTGTTTATTTTTACGTTTTTAGTGCATCTTTTTGAAGCCGGTTATTTTTTTTTGTTAAAAAGTTTTTACATCGTAAGTAGTTTCTAGTTTTGACCGTGGATGTACATGTAATGTAATAAAATTTCTAAGAAAGTAACATTGTTCTATCTATCCAGTGACCTTCTAAGGTTAGAAAGTTGTATCTATTAGAGAACTATGGCCGAGTAGACGAAATACAGCCTCCCTACGTTTTTAAATACCTAACACTACCCACGCACATTTTTTTCTGCACGAGTTTTATGTAATTCATATAAAATGTTTGTTTTAAATTTTTATTGCCTTTGACTATACCCGAACCCTAGTAACAAGTCATTAACTAATTTCAGTTGTTTGTGAAAAGCACAAGAAGCAACACACTGAATTCATCTGTCCAGAAGGCACACAAGGCAATGGGAACTACGCAGACCCAGACTCTTGCAGAAGGTTTTATCAGGTAAGGGATATTATGGTTTTTGAAACTACTTCCAATTGGGAACATGCTTGTGATTCAATACAGATCAGATATTTATTTTGACAATCTGTATAGCCATAAACTTCAATGTACAACAATGTTTTTAACCTGCTACGCCGGAACACACGAAGACTATTTTAGGGTGGAAATTTGTTAGTGTGTATGTAGGCCTATAACCATTTTTAAAAGAAACTTCTAGACGGATTGAGCTGCAGTTGGTTGCATGGCAAAGGTTCATCATCTCAAAGCAGGTTCTTAGTCATGTTTTGCGGATGCAGGCCAACAGGGGGCGCTACACAAGATGTGTTCTCAATAAAATACAGGACGAAGTTTAATGCCCTTACTTGTAGTTGTAGGACACCAGAGGGTGCTGCACTAGATGTGTTTCTTAACAACGCTTATTTTGATGTGGTTAGTTAGTTAGTTAGTTGAACTTATGTTTTCCGCACTTAGCCTCATAATAGGGCCATTGTACGTAGGTAACCGGTTCATGTCATTGGTTACTCATACCATCCCAGCTCAGTCCAGAAATCAAGGAGGCATCTGATGTTATTCAGCGCCTCTCTCATGTTTTGTGGTTTCTTAAGGAGCTTTGTCCGTTGGTCGCTCACGCTTTTGCAATGTAGAACCATGTGAGAAGGCGTCTCCTCGGCTTCCATGCAGCCCCTGCATAGAGGACTGTCGGTAACGCCGATATTGAAAGAGTGTTTGTTTTGCGGGCAGTGACCTGTTATTATGCCAACTATGTAGCGTAGGTTTTTCCTACTAAGTTGTTACAGCTTGTGCGACAGATTTCGTCCAAGGATGTAAGAAAGTTCTTGGTTTGTCTGCAGTCCTTTTGTGCTGCCCACTGTTTGTTGTGTGGTTGGAAGGTTCTGTCACATAACCATGTTTTGAGTTGTATCGGTACGATTGGTTCGGGTCCCATTATTTTAGGGCCCGATCCGCTCTTTGCTAACTGATCTGCCGCATCATTGCCTAGAGATTCACTATGACCACGTATCCATTAAAGAGTAATCCGATTTTACAATGCAATTTCTGCAGTTCACAGTGGCACTCAAGGATTAGTTCACTGTTGATGTGATTATTATTTAGAGCTTGTAGCACAGCGGCACTGTCAGAGATGATGCGTATCGATGCATCGCTTATGTCACTAGACAGGACCGCTGTAGCAGCTCGGGCGATGCCCACTCATTCTGCCTGGAAGATGGTGTGGAGTGCACCTAAGGTCGTTGATATGTTGATGTTTAGGTCATGAGGAATACTCCTGCACCCGTCCAAGATTCTGTTTTAGATTCATTCTATTTGTTGCTACATTCACAGATCATTGTAGCTATTATTTCAGATCAAGTTTATAGTCATCTTTAACCGTTAAATGTCACCAGAGGGACCGCACTAGATGTTTGTACGATTATAAGGCATCAGAAGCAAAAAATATATTTGAACAGTAATAAGAATATGAGCAAAATTCCTAATATCAAAACAGTTCGATTGTTACGTTAAAGTCTTCGACAACATGATGACGACATACACTTTGTAACAAGTGCACTTCTTACATACACACACATACTTACAATACAGTACACACACAATGGTTTCCAAGATTTATTTAGTTAAGTAGTTAGACAGAAATAAGAAGATACATTAAAAAATTGTAAAATCTCACACGCAAAAAAGAAAGCAAACATGTAAAAACTCCAATGCAATAAGAAAATGTTCGCTTTTCTTTATTAAAATAAAAAATTATTTAAAATGAAAAAATAATACGTATCGTTGAGGCGTTTTGATTGTTATGTGTTTTTGTTTCTTATACGAGTAAAGGGATATTTTTTATCATAATTTGGCAATCATTGATCAAAAAAATAAAAAATAATGCATGTCTATATAATATATGTGTAGCGGATAATATCGTACCGCTACAAGCAAGGCTAACGTCACGCATCCTACATCGCACTATCAAAGTTTCTTCGGTCGATGAGTATATTTAGAAACCGAACCGAATAATAGGTGTCTTACGCCGGTCGAAGGGACGACCCCGAGAGCGACAGCCCAAGCCGAGGCGCCCCCCGCGGAGAGCCCTTGAGCGTTATGTGCTATATGGGCTGATACTCCGTCAGAGCCTCGCCCCAAAAGCCCGGTATAGCAGTCATGACTGCAACAGCCAGCTGCATAATAGACAGTTTAGAAAAAAAAAATATATAGGTGGGCCAAGGATAACACCTCGCCTGACAGGAGTTTCTCCTCTTTGCCGCCGCACCACATATGTATGTGTAAAATGTTGTCCGGGGTCACCCAATTCAAGACTCTCATAACAATCACGGGTTCGAGAGGTAAGTCAGACAACATATTTTTTTCTCTCGAATTCCAGTGTCCGAATAGCTAAAGACTGTTCCTAGTAAGGTCCAAAGCAGCTTCTTGCAAAAAGTCTCGAATATGCTAGATTGGTGAAATTCTGAGTAAAATGTATGCAATTGCTACCACGGGTCTCGAAAAATTAAAACCTATTGAGGACCTTGAATGTACTTGTATACGTTTTTATCTTAACTGGCCGAGTCTGGAGCACTTAAGACTGTTTCCAATAAGGTCCCTACTTGCATAAGTATCCTTTTTTCCTCGAATTTTCGAGGCTTGAGTGCTCGAGACTTTTTGGAAAAAGCTCAAAGGTCAAATTAAATCAGTTAGAAGATGGGTACTTTATAAGATTCAATTGCATACAATTACAAAAAATACACATTGAGTTTTGGCTGGTACAATGATAAATTATGGCATTTTGAATGGCGAAATGTTTATAGTTTTTGATGTTTAGTGCAATAAAGTTTGTATGGGAAAATATTATGTCGGACTCACCTTAAGTTACAATTTTATTGAATTATTAGTCTATAAATAATACAATAATCGTGACTTTTTTAATGTACTAGTTAAGATGTTGTGGTTAGAGTGATGTAAGTGGCCTTGGCCAGATCAATAACTTATTGTCTGAGTATGATAAAAAACAATTCACCTAATTTTTTGTGACACAACTGTGATACATTACACAGGTCACTCAGGGCCTGTTTTTGTAGCTTGCAATTTCGCGCAAATTTAGCAAATATGGTAACTGACAGCAGGATAGCAAATAGATTTTTCAACAAAACAGTAAGAGACAGCACGGAAGCAAATGCAATCGTTACAGCTAAAAAATCATACCATCGGTCACCGATGTTTTTTTACCTGTAACAGTTATAAGTGGATATAAATAATCAAAACATGATTTTCTTGGAGTTTGTGTTTGTGGTTAGGTTGCTTGCATGAAGGGGGGCGGAAGACGTAACATATTTAAAAAACCGGCCAAATGAGTGTCGGACTTCGCCCATTAGGGTTCCGTCCCAAATGTAGAATGTAAGCTGCCCAAATGTCAAAATTATTCATATTCAGAAGGACCGCAAAATCAAGTTGGTTTTGAATAGGAAAACTGAGAGAACTTCAAAGAAAAATTCTGATTCATCAAAATATTGGTATTTGTTAGTAAAAAAACATAATAATCAACTTTATCAACAAAATTTCATTTATAAATGTCGATGGGAGTATTGGATGAATAAAAAAAAAACATTTTACCCCTTTAAAACATTCAAAAATATTTTATGACAATTTGTGTAGCTTTGGCTTATACTGTGAAAACTTGAAGACTAGCTTCAACCGTTTGGCTGTAAGACCTGTGTGGCAGATTACGGTCAGACAGACATTTGAGTAACAGAAATAGGGTTCCGTTTGGACCCTTCGGGTACGGAACCCTGAAAAACAGCTGTCATCCTAAACGAAGATTTTGATGAGATATATCACTTCTGTAAAGAAACTACTAGTCTACAATCAATAATTACGAAGATATAGCACTTTCTAGTTTGACATCTGTCATCCGAAACGAAGATCTTGATGAGATCTATCACTTCTGTAAAGAAACTACTAGTCTACGATCAATAGTTTTGGAGATATAGGTAGCCATTTTAAAACTATCACTTGGAGTAAAGCTTTAAGATTTTGAGTGCAAAACCTTGTCTTCAATTGAACTTGGTTAAAAACCTTTGGTATTTATATTCCGTATTAAACCCTCAGTGCGCAAATCAGACTCACACTTGACGTTTTATAACTACAACAACTTCCATCCTTTTAAAAGTCGGTTAAAAAGGAATAATGTTTAGTTCAGTATAAAACCTTCATGAAAATCTCTTTGATTTCCTCCTTTTTTAATGTCGGTCAATAGCTTTAATATTATTATTTTGGGGCAGTGGGCCAACTGGCCATGCAGTTGTACGAAGGGCCCTGTAAATTTCGGTTTTCTGATGTTCAACTATAACCAGTTGGACATACTAGTGAAACCAACGGGAAAAACTCAAAACGTCGAGGTGTTTGAGATGGCTGTGTGATTCGACAACGAAATTAGTTCTACAGAACAGTCGAACATGACCTATCCAGCTACAAAAAGGAGTAAAACGGGGGGATGTTATGTCCTAAAATCTGTTTACAATCGCACTGATGTCTTTAAGTCTTGTAACTTGAAAGGAAAAGGCAAAAGTAAATGTAAACAGCGAATAAATTTCACACCTACATTTTTCTGACGATGATATAATAGTGCAGTTGGGTAAAAATCATTTCAAAAAGGAAGCCGATAGGAGGGTTCATTTAGGTTGGTCAGGACTTAGGAAGCTTCGTCACGTCTTTACGTCCATAGTGCACTCTTGCCCGCTCTTTCTGGGACAAGTAGTCCATACTGTATCATAAATGCAAAAGTAACTCTGTCTGCCTGTCTATTTGTTTGACATACGCCACTTCAAAACGTCAAGTGAGTCAGTTTTTTTTTCTAAAATTGAGGAGTTGCCATTGAAATCCTACACCCATAACCGAATTTCGGACGGGTGGAACCGCGGGCAAATGCTAGTAGATAATAAATAAAGCGATGGCGTGTCAACACGACCTAAAATCATCAAATACTGAGGAACTACCTCTCTACTCGAGATAGGTTGGCCGAACAGTTCACTGTAAAGGTGGGTTAAATAATTGAAACACCAATATAGTCATGTACACTTCAAAATGAAATGGTTTCATGGCGTGCGCGTTGAACACTGCCGGGAATGGCCGCTGCTGAGGTGTCCACACACGTCCACATACGTCCGTGCTGCATTGCATATTGTGCTGCAAATAAGCGCTGCCCCCCCCTGCCCGTACCTGGCTACGCCCTTGGTTTTTGATGTTCTTTGATCAATATCCAACAGTAACAAGTGTTTTTAGAAAACATTATAGAGAAAGTTCTATTATGATTCAACTTGTTAATGTGTGTGAAAAATTATTATTTTTACGTAACGTTGCTATTAAACAATTAAGTAATTCTTTGAAATGTCTAAATTGCTGTCACGAGTCATTAAAAAATTAACACGCATAGCGCAAAAACAACGCAACACTAAATCGTTTTTTAAGTGATGTAAATGTTAATAATTAAAATAATAATGAAAAAATTATTGACTATAGAATATAACAAAAAAAAAGGCATATAGTTTCCTCTGGGCGTGGGACACATACAAGAATCAATAACAGGTGAAATAGACTACCCTAACAGCAATGGTTTGCTAGCTTTTGCCAGCGGCTCCGCTAGCACTGAATTCGGTAATCGGACGGCGTGGGAATTCAACGGAATCTCCTTGATTATAATTAGCAACTATAGAAAGCTATCACCTTGCCCAATTTCATCGAAATTGGTTCAGCGGTTCAGCCGTGAATAGGTAACAAATAGGCCTATACTAATATTATAAAGAGGAATTTTGTTTTTAACTCTTTTAAACAAAATAGTTAACTGATAAGGAAATTTGTTGGCTTGTATGTATGTTTTTTTTATTTGGTTATCGGCATGGGATTCTTGCGGCAACTTCTTGATTATACTATAGAAGTTTGTTATAGCAAGCTATAGCTGCAGCTTTGGTACGTTCGTGGAATTTGGGTAAAAAGTTGATTTTGTCCTTCTCTGTATCTTCAACTATCTCTGTGCATATTTCAGCTCAATTTGGTGCTTCGTTGCGGCAGGATTGAGTAATAAAGAAATTGAGTAATAAAAAATAAATAAGCTGTATCTTCAACTATCTCTGTGCATATTTCAGCTCAATTTGGTGCTTCGTTGCGGCAGGATTGAGTAACAAACCTTAAAGTTATTTTCGCGAGAACTTTTGAATTTTTCGGGATTTAAAATAACCTATGTCCTATTCCAGGACTTAACCTATATGTGTGCCAAGTTTCATTCCGAGCCATTCGGTGGTTGAAGCGTGACTGAGTAACATACAACCAAACCTTCGCATTTATAAAATTAATGGGATAGCCGGTAACTTATGAATTTTGCCAGCGGCTCCGGTGTGTAGCACTTTAATTGACTGCTTAATTATACTAATGACCAGCTAGCCCGGCAGACGTGGTTCTGCCCTTAAAGTTGATGCACTGTAGCGACAAATGTTACTCACGCGGGTTTCTATTAGATACATTACCCAATCCGGATATATTTATGAAACAAACTTACACCACTATCTGTTAGAAATGTATAGAACCCGGATATGTCTATATCGATAAACCAGCCAAGACCGCCATCTGTTAGAAATTAATGGAACCCTGTGTGTTTAGGTCGATAAACCAACTAATACCACCATCTGTTAGAAATGTATGGAACCCGGATGTGTTTATGACGATAAACTAACTTACACCACCATCTGTTAGAAATGTATAGAACCCAGTGTGTTAATGTCGATAAACCAATTAATACCACCATTTGTTAGAAATGTATAGAACCCGGATATGTCTATATCGATAAACCAACTAATACCACCATCTGTTAGAAATGTATGGAACCCGGATATGTTTATGACGATAAACTAACTTATACCACCACCACAGTGCATACATTACTGAATTAAATTTTTGGCACCGATATAGCTGTAGAGACTGCCATGTCTTTGAAGTATTTGGGAATAGTGAGGAGCTCGAAGTCCCTGTGTAGGTCCGCATTCCGGAAGAACCAGGGAGCTCCGGAGGCCGCTGTGAGGAGGTGGTTTTGGAGGGTCTGGAGTCTATGGAGGTTGCGTTTAGACAACGCATAGATGACACTAGCGTATGCTAGTATGGGGCGGATGCAAGTGATGTAAAGAGTCAACTTATTTTTAAGCGACATCTTCAAATTGACTGTCTGACTGATGCAATGATTTGACTGAATGAAAAAAAAATTTGTAACTTCCTAACTTTATGTAGGGCTCCACTAAGAAAAGATTTTGCAAAAGTCACCCCTTAAGAAGTTTATAAGAAAGTCTGTTAATTTTGACGTTTAATGCTTAAAAATTTGTATTTGCGGCTTAGGTTAAAAACCCAGATTAACGTTCACCGTTTTTGTAACATCATTCCTAGAAAAAAACAGAAGATAAAAATTTGTAAGAGAATTCCGATATTCTTGTAGGTCAAACCATAAATAGTTAAAAGCTTTATTTATTTTTAACCGACCGAGAAAAGAAGGTTGTTTATTCGGGCGTAAGTATTTTTTTTTGTATGTCCGTCATATATACATGGATTTTCAAATATTTTTTTTATTTAAAACGGTATGCTTTTGAGGTGGTCCCATATTAATGTTGTAAATTAAAAACTTAAATCTTTGGTCAAAAATCATTGGTGTTAATTTAGAACTGGTAAAACGCCTTTTATGTTGATGATTGAATACAATTTTGTTACGAGTATATCGATGCTTTTACTACGAGAAAAAAAAGCAAAAGTTAAAAAATTAAAACTTTTTAATAAAAAAAACAACCGGTTTCAAAAAGATGCACTAAAAAGGAAAAATAATAATTATTTCCAAAAATCTGATGAACCTTAAGTTTATAACACACTATATTTCTATATTCATGACACCAACTTCAATCTGTAATTTGGATCAGATTTTTGGAAATAAGTAATTATTTTTACCTTTTTATTGCAACTTATTAAAGCCAGTTGTTTTTTTTTGTTAAAAAGTTTTTTTTTTTACTTTTGAGTGACAAATTATTATTGCTTTTTTTTCTCGTACAGTAAAGCATCGATAGTCATAACAAATATTTATACAATCACACAATAAAGTTAATGAGGATGAAGTCAAATACAACTTAGAGATTTTTGATATAATTTTGTTCGTGCAAATACAAATATAGGTGGTATAGGTGTATCCAAAATACACATTTAGAAAGAATGAAGGTTATGAAAATTATATTAACTTTAAATTCCGAAAAATACATAGGTCGAAAGATTTGAAGAGGAGGAAATACTTACTTAGAACAATATTTGACATTTGAATTCATTATGAAACCAGATATTTTAATTTTTCAATTGAATGAGGATAGACGCGAAAAAGTAATTACATTTACAAATCGACAGCAAGTTAATCACCAGCTCAAGTGTTTACGTATCAAAATTCAAGGTTATGACTATTCTTAAATTGTCGATGAAAAACAAAGAAGCAAAACATAATAATACAAGTAATAGAGCTCACGAGTATTACAAGACATTTTTCAAATCACTTGCGTGAAAAAAAAAATACAAAACAAAACATTTTCTTTACAGTGTAGATTTCTTTTGTCATGCGTCACTCTCATGAAAGTGAATAATGATCATAAAAGCAAGACAGCGATGGCGCTAACAACCAATATTAAAAATATAACTAGTGACTAGTGTACTAGTGTTATAATATAAAAAGAAAAAAACATGTATTATGTAGTCTGCATTATGAACCTTATAAAGCGTGTAATAAGAGTTGCCTTACGAGCGAGTCTGTTGAAGCATATGATAAACAGCAATCCGCAAGTAACAATATTACCCTAATTGATCTTTACAATTTTCTATGTTCCTCGTTTTTTTAATTGATTTTTTTCTTAAAATAAAAATACTTTTGCATTATTTTTCTTTTTCATTAAAATACCAATACATTGTTTCCGTGCATGATTTAGTAACAAACAAACATTCAAACATCTAAGCTTATCTAATATTAAAATAATATCCAGTAATATAAAAATAATAATATCCGTGATAACAAGATAATTAAATTTGTTATAATAACAATCTTAATGTTTCTATGTGGAGAAGAATACTTTTACTTTTCATCAAGGTTGCTTAAAACTAAACATTTTAATATGCATATTTATAAGTTAAAGCACTTGAACCTAGCCGTTTAGTATCGATTGCAACAGACTTAGTACAGAACAATAATATTAAATGACATTTAAGGTCATAAATAATTTATTAATCGTGACCTATATGTGCGGAATAAGAAATATAATAATGTGATACGATGCTATCTGGTCATACCAGATTTTTGAATAAATATAAGTAAATTATACGGCGACATTGGTGTTTGAGGATAATTTAAAATGATAGCGTTCATTTGTTTGATTTATAATAATTATTAGGCCCGACAGGCCTAAAATACTATAATCAATGTAAACTAATATTGCGGGTGAAGGAATAATGTGTAACTTGCATTTTCTCATATGAATACACGTCAAGCACATACACACATCTCGGGTGCGGACCGATTCACGCTCCGCACACTGCATCCCAGGCAAATTGGGTTGGACTGAGACACTGTACAAGAAGCCCTAAGAAGGCCGGCCGCATACTTTGGGAAATTTCCGATAGAAAAATTCTCGCGCGCGCCCGACGCGCACTCCGTGCATACATTTTGTACTAGACCCAGCAAGCTCTATAGAGGGTCTGAATAGCGACGAACGGACTGAAGCGAAGATAGCGAGACTGAATACTTACGATTGGTGTCCAACTCAAAGAAACACCTCTCCATGGAAATTAACCGTTTTTCGGCATCTTGGATTAGCTGAGAAACAAAGAAAGAAGTCGAATAAAGAATTGACCAGTCGAAAATCGACCGGTATTATTCACAAAAAGGGCCTAACAGTCTTCATCAGCCTGATCAGACCGAGAAGTTGCAGGAGGCTCTTCTACTTCCCAAAAGCGCTGAGTTGCATCAGCAAGAGACACCGAGGAGCCAAAAAGGGTCAGTCTGAAGAGGGGCATAAATTGAAATTGCTAGGCCAATATGATATGACCAAAATATGTGGGAAGTACCAACAACCCACCGGCTTGAGGACGCTTTGCCACTATCCACCGATCTGGAAAGATGATAGTCGGGAACAGCCAACGCCAGACCCGTTGTCAACTTAGTAATTTCCGGTGTAAGAAAAACTTGGGTATGATCACCCAAGATGTCATCCATTACTATGGCTAAAATAGTCCAACAAATAAGAGAATTATGGATGGGAGAAATAACAATAGAAACTTGACATCTAAGACTTGAGACCTTTAGGCCACCAATGGCTTAAATGGCGGATTACCCGCAGTCGAAGACGATTGTACCTTCAGCTTTCTTACCAAAGAGGTCGATACCAAGCAACCCTTAGAACCCGAATCGACCCTTAGAATCCGAATCGAGTAATACTTGTACTACTACAAAGGAGGCACAGGACGACAAGGCGGTGGGAAATACAACTGTCAGGGATGCTAAGTTAGTATTGAAGGGGGAAGCTGTAATAGCTACAGCTAGTCATTATTGGGATGGAATAATGGGCCAACTGGTAACTAACGTGGACGCTACATGAGCACCGAAGAAAGGGCCCGATGAGGGACCTGAAGGGGTCTCGACCTATTAAATTGAGGAGGATAATTGTACTTTTTTTGGGCTAAAAGTCCTTATTGTCACAGGCACATCCCGTACAAAACTTTTTAATTCACAAAAACGAGTTATTTTTATTAGTGTAACTACGGAAAAATTAATAAATACGCGTACAATGTCTAATATACAAAAAAGACAACATTTATTTCTTTAGGTTATTTTTCAGAGTAATAAACGAACCACAGAGTACAAAGCTTCTAGGGTGCGGTCCGATTCACGCTCCGTGCGTCCGTGAGGCGGTAGCAACGGTAGCTGCTACTTTACTAGCTGAAAAAAACTCGATCTTCCAAATATCGTCGTCACCAACTGATTTGAATTCTAGAAAAGTAGGAGTGTTGTCAATGGTACCTAAAGTCAATAACTGTGGTCAACTCAATTTAATAGCTTTAGAACTTTAATATCTATACGGGTGAGGTTGCTCTAAAGAATGGTTTTGGATTTATACTTTGGGATTTTAAATATTTTGGGCGCAAAAATACGGTCATGGTGAGAGAAACTAGGAGCCGCAAATTGACCAAAAGTAGAATCAGATCAAGTTGATGGGCTTAGAAAGGCTTCCTATCTTGAGATGCTTGCAAAATTCCAGTAAGCTCACTGTAACGATTTAGAAAGATGCTTGCCAAATTCCAGTAAGCTCACTGTAACGATTTAGAAAGATGCTTGCCAAATTCCAGTAAGCTCACTGTAACGATTTAGAAAGATAAACAGTAATACTATTTTCAAATTTATAATAAATATTCATATGGATTTTATAGGTTGTGATTTTATCTATGTTTGTCCGTGAATAAAAAAGTGACATCTAATTAAAAGTTTAGGCACAAGTAATATTACAAGATCCAATATCCGCTTCGTATCCCCAATAGACAGCTCTGTAGAACCGAGTCTAACTAGATTATTAGGGTATCGTATCGCTACCGAGGTTATTCCCAATTCCCATATGATATTAGACTTGTGACATGTTTTCCTTTTACTGAAACTAAGTTAATGGATTCAGTAATAAATGTACCTATAACCGTGTTGTGATCAAAATGTAGGTACTAGTTACGTAATACATAAGTAGCTATTACCTACTAATGTTTATCCGATTAGAGGTCAAAATTCATTAACCTTAGAAGTAGCATCATCATGTCATATCGACTGTTGGACGTCAAATGTTAGATATAGACCTTCTGCATAAATGCCCTAAATGAATGGTTAGAGCCGCTTACATTTAGAGACTTCCCGTGTTCCCAACTAGATTGTCAGTACACGCATGAAGCCGTCACACACAGCGTTTTCCGGCACACGAATTATAGAAAATAGAATATGTTATAGTGCCTGTTTAGTTAACTCGTTCTTTTAAGCTATGTTGGTTGCTCTAGTTTTACGTATTTTCGCATGATGATTGATTTATATACCTTTTTTATATAAGTATTAGAACTATATTAAGTATGAGAATAAAGTATTTATTCGTACACGTAACTCATGTTTACATTTATGCCACAGTGCGTCGATGGATACCCCTATTTGAACCGATGTCCTTCTGGGCTATACTTTGATGACATCAGCAAATTCTGTACGTTCAAAGACGAGGTACGATGTGGACCAATTACAACAAGTAAGTTTGATGCTTTTTTATCTATTTGTATCTATCTCATTGACATGGTCAAAGGTAAGCCCAGTATTCGAATAAATAACATGAACAAAAGTGAAAAGAAATCTCTAAGTGGTAGCACCCAGATACCAGCGTTGTCATTTTGATTCTGTTCAACGACGAGCTGAGAGAATTGTCGACGATCCCAAACTTACAAGCTGTATCGAAACTTTAAGTCTGAGGAGAGAGAATTTGTCTCTCAATGTGTGTTCTGCCACTTGTATAATGGGTTGTGGTCTAAGGTATTATTCGAAATGATGCACACAGCTACTTACTATCATTGCACTGCTTGACATCGGCACGAGTTCATACTCACACCTTAGAACCGGAATCCACTTCTTGTCCACGCCTTGTGGAGTTTTATAGGTCATTAGGATTGTGGAATCAGCTTCCTGCAGTGGTTTTGACTAGGGATCACTGTGTAGGATTCTTCAAGATGGGACTGACAAGATTTAAAGGGGTCGTATGCCAGTATTCATAGGGTAACTGTGACCGCTTAACATTAGGCTGGCCGTAGGTTAGGAACTTGTGCCAAGCTTTTCAGTTATTATTGATTTGGAAAGCTGAAGGCATTGTGGGCAATGTTTGAATTACATATTTTATGTTGCAAACCATTAATTGAATTACACACATATAAGATGTGTTTAGAATTTTGAATTAAGCATACGTTCTTTAATTATTTACAGCACCTGAACCAATAACTGAGGCGCCTTTAGACTTGGCTGTGAAGTGCAACACAGGGACGTGTACGTTGCCGTACTGCTTCTGTTCATCCGATGGCACCTTCATTCCTGGAGGTCTAGAGGAAAAAGATGTAAGCGGTGTTCTCAAAGTCTAACATAAAAGTGACGGCAAGCTAAAAATACAAACAAGATACTTTTTCGTACTTTTATATTTTTATGAATAACTGATTATCTCCCAGTAAATAGATCTTAAAAATTCATTAATCTATTTAAAGTTTATTTTTAAGACAATAAGTGATTTCTTAAATCCTGTAACCATTTTAAAAAAAGAAAGAAATTTTAGTTGTGGTCCAGGTAAATCTCGTTACATTAAGTCTAGATACAACGGATCAAAGTTTGCTTCCCGGATTTCTATTTATGACTTTTGTTGTAATATTACTTTCATATCAATTTGTTCTTTAACTGTATATGTCATTGTATCAGTCATAGCAGTAACAAAAGACGTAGGATACTAATTTCAACATTAAACTAGTGAATAGTTAATAATTTTAATATTTTATCTAAAATATTACTTCCCAAATACGTCATAATTTGGTGATGAATCCTGAAATGTGATTTGATACGATGTATGACATAAATATTGTTTTTATTTCGTAGACGCCGCAGATGATAATGTTGACATTTGACGGAGCCGTCAATTTGAACAACTTCGAACAGTACAAGAAAGTGTTCGAGGACCTGAAGAACCCGAATGGTTGCGATGCCAAAGGAACCTTCTTCCTATCACACGAATACTCGTAAGATGTTTATTTGCTGATTATTCTTTATTGTAACTATTTGTAAACAGTTGAAATATAATGTATTTCATTGTAAATTTTATTTAATAAGGATTTATATATTTTCAGAAACTACGCAATGGTACAACAACTAGCTCACGCTGGACATGAAGTAAGTGATTTATTTCTAAATCAAAGTTTCGAATTTTGGAATGAAAAAAATATTTTTGTAGAAGTACTGAAAATCGACTCCCTATACTAAAACGAATGATATGTAGGTGATGATAAATTAAAGACAAATCTTTTACATTTTTTTTAATGTTTATAAATATTTGCAGATATTTAACAAAAGTTCAAAATGCGCGACTAGTATCTAAATGAACTAACAAGAATACCCTATTGTTTTTTTTGCAGATAGCAACCGGAACAGTTTCCCAACAGCAGGGCTTGCAGGATAAGGGTTACGAGGAGTGGGCTGGTGAGATGATCGGCATGCGAGAGATTTTAGGCAAATTCGCCAAAGTGCCACGATCAGATATTGTAGGAGCTCGAGCACCTTTCCTCAAGCCAGGTCGTAATACGCAATTTAACGTAAGTTATGTTTGAAGAAAAAAAGTAATAAAATTACTTTTGATATATATTAAACCTTTTATTTAAATTTATCACAAGTTGTCGAAGGTGTGTATTATTTTCTAGAATAATTTTTGGTCTATGAGTGGTATGATGACAAAAAATTGTAACTAAAAAAAAAAACATGTTTAATTCAGTTTAAATCATGATTTTTTTATAGTTCTTTTTAAATTGCAATTTATAAGGGTTCAGGCACACGAAATTTGTCTGTTTTCGTATTTTAAAAACTGGTCATAATTTGTTCAAAGCCTCCTGGGATTTAAATTTGTGAATCTAAACTAATAAACGAATAAATAAATTATATCGGAAAAATTACAAAAACTCAATATACCTATGTAATATTTTATCTGGTAAACAACCACAAAATAAATTGATTTACAAATTATTCCTTCGATGTTATATGATTATTCCTTTACGAATTCGATTACAAGTTATAAGTAAATTTCAAACTTCGTCATAATGTTGACTGTTAAGATTTCAAATCTGTCAAAACAAATGAACATCTATAAAATTTAAATACAACTACGATGGAAACTGAAGTGAGCTGTCAAAACAAATAAAACTAAACAACAACAAAATTTTAATAGAAACAAAGTTACCACGATAAGTTTAATGATATAGTTGGAGGAACATCGTTAAACAAGAGAGACCTGAAAGGGGGTTTATTACAAACTAACAAACTAGTTTAAAAGTCAATTTATTACGTGCTTCTAGTTTCAGCTTTGTATAAAATGAAGTTGTTTCTTGGTTCCTTTACAGGTGTTACTGGACTTTGGTTACATTTACGACAGTTCAGTGGGTATTCCCCCATCGTCGATCCCGCTTTGGCCATATACTCTCGACCATAAAATTCCTCATGAATGCAAGTCTGGCACTTGTCCTACCAAGTCTTTCCCAGGTAAGTTTTTTACTTTAAATTTTTAAAAGAAAAAGTTTGTTTTATAAAATATTATGTATTCATATTCTCTTTTCTTATTATTCCTACTTTACATGAAGGGTAATTAAGTAAGGAATTTATAATTAGCCATATACCTTAATTTTTGAATGTATCTAAATTGTAGCTACCTGTCATAAAGTTATGACTTGGTTAATATAAATGATAATTATAAAATAATAATTTATGATCAAACCTTTATTTAAAAAAAAAACTTGTATTATTGTACTTACATTTTGTATTATTGTCTTAGTTTATCATGTAAGGTTTTAGAAAAATTGGGAATGCTGAAACGAATATCCAAACTTTGCAGGGTTATGGGAGGTGCCATTTAACGCTCATTTCGTGGAGTCCTACGAAGGTGGTCACTGCCCCTATCTCGACCAGTGCGTACTCCACAACCACGATCCCGATGAGGTTAGGACCTTAGACGACTACAACGTTCATTTGTTTTCGTTATACCTCTTATCATGCTTCATTTATATCTAGATAGTGACAAACACACAAGTTAATTTACAACATTTTCAGTCAACTATGTCTAAAAAGTTTATAACTTAGATTGAATTTGATTTGATAACATGTATTTGAGTGATTTATATTATGCTGCTAGTTTTATGTTTGTTTGTTGATTAAAATACAAACAAAGACTGTAAACTGATTGAAAAACCTCTATGGTCGTTAATCACAAATCTAATACCTTTAAACGATGTATAAATATTCTTTATCTCGGAAACGGCTCCAACGATTTTCATGAAATTCAGTATGCAGGACGTTTCGGGGGCGATAAATGTCGTTTTATCCGTGTTTTCAGGCAGTGATAAATATGACTCGTCCTGAAATCTATTGGCAAGTAGTAATACTATTATTTTTACCACTTGGCAATAGATGGTGTTGTCAAGCAACACTTTAGCTGCTTCACAATAGATGACGTTGTTTAAAAAAAGCTCGGTCTTCCAGCTACTTTTATTTTATTCCGCAAAAACATTGCAGGTTCTTGAGTGGCTGCAAGAGGACTTCTACCGGCATTACGAACAGAACCGCGCGCCGTACATGATGCCGTTCCACACCAACTGGTTCCAAATCAAAGACCTCGAACTTGGTCTGCAGAAGTTCCTTAAGTGGGCTGCTAGCCAGTAAGTATTTGATACAAACTTTTTTTCTCTTTTAGTCTTCTTGCTCTCCAGGTATCGCTTTGCATTGCTGAATTGTTTTCTTTAATATGTTATTGCGTTGCAAATCCGCTAAGATAGTTTAGTTGCATTCATAAAATCCAGAAGTAAGTACTGCATACAAATATGCTTAGGAAACTTTTTTTCTTGCCTCTTATGCATGTGCTTGCGCATGTGGACGATGCCGCCTTCAGTTTAGCACAAGTCTATTGTAACGGTTTAGTGGTGAAGTGCTAAATTTGTAAAAAATGAATTTGCTAAATATTAAATTCTAATTTGTACATTTTGTTAATGCTTCTGAATTGCGAGGTAATAAAATATTGTTAAATGAATGAATTTCGGCAAAGTAATGCCTGATTCTACCAATTTCTGAACTGCTAGATGAAGAAATATTTGGAGATGTTGTTCATTACTCAGTGGGTACTAGAACAATAGTAGTTTAAATTCAGGTTCTAAAGAAACCTGAATTTAACTATATAGTCTCTGATAGTTAAACAAATTATTTCATTACAGACCAGATGTTTGGTTCGTGACTGTCACGGACGCTTTGACATGGATGACAGATCCTCAGCCCGCAAACGTGCTAACCCAATACGAGCCATGGAAGTGCAACAATAAGCAGGTGCCGCCCAAGCCATGTCGGCTCACTAACAAATGTGCGCTGCTCTTCAAACACCCAGAGACCAATTTCACTGACACTCGCTACATGGAGACTTGTTCCGAGTGCCCCGAGAAGTAAGTGGTTTCAACGTTCAGTTTCATAATCCAGTAGTAAGATTCAACATTCCGTCATCATCAGTCTGCCCATCTCCACTGTAGAAACTTCCCTAATCCACACTCCTTTCTTGAAATAGTCTGTTTATCTGTCGGGAGGGCATGGTCCCTGTTGCACGCTGTTCATTCTTATACTACATTAGAATAGATATAATAGAACAGACAGGTGTGCACAGCGGCGATCCATCCATCAATCATTTGAGCGCTAGGCACTTCAGTCAGTGTAGCCTGCTTTCATCTTGTTCGATTCAATGCTATTTCTTTCACTTTCTTATAAGTTTCTTCCTTTACATTATCTTTTGGTTCTTTAGTATACTTTTTTCTAGGCTCGCTTTTAGCTTTCATAAAAACGCTGTCTTTCAACCAAATAGAGGTGCTATTTTTCATGTCATCTTACCAAATAATTTACACCCTGTCTATTTCGTCGGGACATTTCTACGATAGCTACCGCCAAAATGTACATTTATATATCGGTGTCACCTGATATTGTGACATTTTGTACTTCATTGCAGTTTCTTAATCCTCTGAATCGGTTACATCGGTTTGGTCAACTTCGGTCCTTCAAAGGCACTCTAAGCTATAACTCTCCAAATCTCTGAATCATGCGAATTCAATATCAAATTAAGTAAGTGTTTGCATATGAACGTCTATTAGCCATACATCATGATTATGCGTTGACAACATTGGGTAATTGGTTAATTTTGTTTCTTTTATCAACACATTTGATAAACAATATTAACGAATATTCTGCTTTTCAGATATCCTTGGCTAGGAGATGCAGGCGGCACAGGTGTACCAGGAACAGATAATTATATACCTGACAACCTCAAAAGAAAGTAATGTAAATTAAATCTTGTAAATATATAATTCATTCAATAAGCAAAAAGTTTGTTTAGTCCATAATCGAACTGAATCTGGTTTTGTCTAGTCAGACATCGGTTAACACAAACTACTTTATATTGTTTTAGATAAAAAAAATATCTATAACATTAACAGTTTTTCATAATCTTATTAGGAAATCTTTATATTTATACAGGACATGTTTAATATTACATCTTTTTGTTTATACAATAACTTTAGCAACAAAATCAGTATACTTGTTACCATTTGACGCAGTTATTTAATTAAAACTAAATTTTTTGTAGTTTATTATACTTGAATGGTCTATGTATCTATACGTTTTCTTTAATCAAAAAAGCCTGTAGTTCTTTTTTGGCCTGACTGCTTAATTATATTTAACAATTAAATTACAATTGAGATGCAAAAAAAACCGTGACTAATATAATAAACATATGTGGTTGCCATTATTATTATTTTGTTACTTTCTTTTCTTATTATTATCTTTTTATTTCTGATTGTTTTACTATTTAAACTTCTGATACTAAAATATCTTAAGAATGTTTATAACATTTTACGATAATTAATCAGATTTCGTCAGAAAAGTCGGGTCACAACAGTTTTTAAGTAATGCTTAAGCATTTTTGACTGAAATAACATTTTTAATTAAGAGTGGAATTAGAACTTCCACAGCTCTCTAATCTCCTCTTTCTCGGTTATTTACAGATATTTTTTTATAAATGTTTATTTGAAAGGTTTATCTATTGAATATCAATTCTAAATTTTTTAGTCACTTTGCCAAAATTTTTTTGGTAAATATTGTTTGTGAAAACAAAATAGGTTTTCCTTATTAAATTTTTCATACAATGTTGTTCATTTATAAAAAAAAATTAGGAATTGAATGTTTTGTAAAGAATTTTTTACAAATTTTTTTTTTGGGCATTTCATATTTTTTTTTCGAAGCAACAAATCAGGTAAACCATAATATGTATGTATATTTTACTTACTTATTTACTACGATATATGTACTGATGTAAATCACTGCTCGTAGTGGTTGGTTTGTACATATAGATAATTATTCGTAAGAAGGAAGTGGTGCTGTTTCGATGAATTAAGTATAAATAAGCTCAATTTATTGTTTATATTGTTAATAAATATTTTAGATTTTAAAGTTTGTTTTATTGTATTTATCAAACTTCACTCCTGGGTCTTTACTACAAAATTTTAAGAAACGAAATGCAACTGTCCTACTTGCGTGGAATCACAGAACTATTGCAGAGTTTGGAAATCGAAGCTAAATATTCTCGTCTTACAACCTTGAAAGTGTAAACAGTGGTGCTGCTATTGCCGACATATAGAACTGATAGGTACAATCGACAAAAACTCTGCTGAACCACCTCTGAGATTGATTTTGCTCGCACCTTTCGTCACGGAGGGCGGGGCGAACTAAACGCTTATGTGTGTGCCTAACTTTACTCAGCGGGTGAATGAATAATAGAACAACATTGTTTTACGTAATAGCCGAATAAAATTGAGGGCGTGGCGCACGCGTTGCTCTCAGATGCAGAGGATTATTTTCTTAAATGTTCTACCGGCGATTTGGAAGAAAGAATTTTAGACCCAAGCGAATACATACATAGGTATTTGGTATTACAGTTGCTGTTGCACTAAGACCCGGACTAAGATACCGATGTGCGATAAGGACAACTGCGCCTCAGGCTAATTATACCTAGCCAGAATCATCAAAATCGGTGTTTTGTAATTTTTCTCCAAATTTCTAATATTATAAAATTCTACTTTTCTCCTCCAAATTTCAACCGAATTGTATATAAATTACTCATCCTCGAAGGCAATGAGTTATACTACGTTTGTGTGTTTTGATTTCTGAGAAATTAGTTCACATATTTGTAAATAAAGCAAACGTCTGACAAAAGAAGCAATTTTTTGGCCTTATTCGAATGGCATTTAAAAAAGCAAAACATACAAACATAGTGAATGTGTATATCTATCATATTTAAAAATATACGTCTAATGACAAAAGACAGGCAGGAAACAGGAGAATTTGTATCGGAAAAAGCAGACTGATATTTCCTCGTAATACTAGTTGAATATTACTTTCAGAGTCCTACAGCGTGCTATGGTACAGGCTACGCTTAGATTTTTGCTATGTTAAAGGGATGATAGACGTCAATGACCTTGCCAAGTATAAAGCAAGCTTAAACTATTTTAAGCGATCTATCATAAGGTTAACCTTGCATATCTCATGTAGCTCGAAAAATTTGTTTCGTTTTTTTAATTTATTAAAAAAAACTAGGCTTTATATAGAAGTTCTTTTCTCTTTTTTTTCTTTTAATATGAATGAATACCTTATTAATGTTAAGAAATAATTGGGTTCCGTGACTCAATATTCAGGTCTGCAACTTGTCCATCCGTATATGTCACATCCTTATAATTCCGCCGTATTTATGTATATTTTATAAAAAACTTTACACGAGGTTGACAAAATCTCAACATCTTCCTTTTATGAAATGTTATGGAATTTGAGAAACAATTTGTTAAGGGATATATATGCATACATTGAACCGACTTTTGTTACGTAGATACTTCATCATGTGGGTTTTTTTTTAATAATTATAATACCACTAAGGTGGCAAACAAGCTTACGGTCCGCCTGATGGTAAGCGGTCACCGTAGCCTATGCACGCTTGCAACACCATCACTCGCGCGTTGCCGAACCTTCAAATATCTAATAATTTCTTACTTGAAGAACCCCATTCAGTAGTCCTTAGAGAAAACCTTGGCAGGAAGCTCATTCCATAATCCAAGCGTTCGTGGGAGGAAGTTTCTCTGAAACCGGACTGAAGGGTAGAATTAAATGGAGTAGTAAATTCCTCTATCAACACTGACCTGTCACTCACAATCTTGATTTCATATAATATGCGTATCTCTCTCTTTGAAGTTTATGTGTGTACGATTGCTTTTACGACTTGACATTCTCCCATGGACTCTGTTTACGTTTTGAATTGTGACTTGGCTGTGTTCAGTGGATTGTGTATGTGCTGTTCATGAATATTTTTACGACTTCGCTTTCCCAACTGGACTCCGTTTTCCGTTGCTGGCTGTGTTTATTGGACTCTGATTCGTTTTTGGCACGTGGATAACATAAGATTAACATAAGACTAGTTGTGTAGAAACCCACGTTACAAAGTGTAAAAAGGATTAATGGCAAATCTTTGGGACATTTCTTTTTTTTCTTGTCAAGCTTTACCTATCAAATATCACAAAAATATTGTAAAACATCATGCATACTACCTATAGTTAAAACATAGAAGAAAAAGCGTACTACACGTTTCTTGTCGTAGTATACAGACAAAATGTCGACAGCTTTCTTAAATAACGCCTGAAAAATATCATTGTTTGCACATCTCGGAAGGTAAAGTCCACGTGAATAAATTACGAGGAAATGGTAGTTTTTCAAATATAAAATTATGCCTGCAAAAAAATAATAGCAACTATTCAGCCCGTTATACTGTGGTATGGTTACGGGTTAGAGACCTTATTTTTTATTATATAGTCTTCTTAGTCAAATTTTTAGTAGATTTCGTCTCTGGCAAAAGATATAAAAATTTGCATCACCTGTCCATACATTTCTTTTTCCAAAAGATCCTGATTTTACTCTAATCGCAATCTATTCACTGGTAGCTATGTTAAGAAGTAAATTAAAATTATAAAGAGCTTGTTATTTCAAATATTATGAAGCTTATCTATAATTTCAGCTTTAAAAATATTTTTCATCGGCAGTTCACGTCTTATTCTCTCGTGGCTGAGATTTAATTTGAGATTGCGCGCGAATGGCGCCGCTCGAGAAACTTTCTCCATATTCACAAGCATTAGCTGCCGCTGTAGGGATTTGTTTTTGTATCTCATATTGAATCTTCTCACCTCATTCGTTCCAATTTTTATTCAATTTTCGTTCGATTTATGCATAGGATAATTTTATATGAGTAAAAGTTATGTTTTTTTTAGGTACAAAATTTGAAGTTATTTATTCATTAGTTAGATAGTGGTTTAGCTTTTCCTGCGACTTCGTTTAAGTGACCTTTATGTTATGACATGGTTTTGAAACTAAGTATCTATCTTTTCTTGACTAAAGATAGGTATAAGCTATCACTGAGCTAAGTTTTTAAAATAATTTTAACGTGATGCGTTCACGGTCAGAAACTTTTATAAATTTCTGTTCGTAATCACTGTGTCATTCTAAATATTTTCCAAAATAGGTACATTTAAGATTGAGGTTCTATGTTTGATACGTATTTTTTTTATACGTAGGTATATGCATTTTTGGGCAACCACGTAACTGATTCAAATAATTTAAACTGCATTTGATAGAAAGAGGATCGGATAAGCGAATATATTTAGGTTAGAAAATGTGGTTTCAAATTTTTTTATACAGGGTGTAGCAGGATATGGGGACTATGCCAGCGGCACCAGAAATCCTTAAAAGTATGTAAGCGTTTCACAAAGGGTGGGTCTTATTATAACAGGATAGGATAGAGTAGGAGTATCCTGTTACCGAATGCACCGGCTAGGTGTTCAGGAGATAGTGATTTAGGTACAGTAGGTTCAGAGGCAAGTAAAGAAAATACTTTTCAAGGGTAAGGCAGGTTATAATATATACTCTTTCACGTTTATAATAACAATATTTAATGGTCAGTACTCAGTAGTAACCTAATCACATAAGGTGATTCTTAACCCTCAATAAATTAAAATAATAACTATCTATTGTACAATATTAGAGAACTATCAGAAAGATACAAAAATCGTAAGAGTACAAGATTTCTAAGCGTGCAGATTTTCAAGTATATATTTGAGATAGAATATACAATAGTTTCTTCGGCCTAGAGCCCGATCAGCAATCTTCCACGTCGATCATACCCCGCAGGTCTCCGCCGCTAAAGTAGGTAGACGCGGACGGGACTGACTTTAGGTGACCTAACGACGTGTAGTAAGTAGTGTACGGCCAAGGCTTTAGTAAGCCTGCAGAATGCTATGCCGCACGTAGGTGGCACAATGCAATGCAGCACGTGGCTGGCACGTTGCTAAGCAGCACGTGGCAGAAGTTCGCCCCGTAGCTATACGGCGATCAGCGGTGCTCAGGCTGAAGCACAGCTACCGTACAGGCCGAAGATTTGGAGTATAGAGTACTCCAGGCAGGCCGAGGATTTGGAGTATAGAGCACTCCAGGCCCCCTTAGTGCTGACGTCGCAGGCTGACGCGCACCGGCCCTCGCAGTAGTTGCGAAGAGAAGTCTTCTCCCAGACCTCAGATACGGCACAGAGCCGAACGGTGACGGTTTAGCAGTAGCTCAAAGAAAAAACCGCGCTGTGTGAACATAAAATATAATGATTATCGACTTACCAATAATACATTACTCACAGCACATAAGACAAACACTTGAAATAAACATACCGTTTAGCATGGTTTTATCACTGATAAGTAGTAGTAGTAGGCAACAGTGTTGCAGCTTAAAACGCTGTTCAATTTCAGTTTTATAATATTTTAGAGCTAGCTTTAATAATCCACGTCAATCAGAACGTAAAGTAACCTGTTATGACTTAGCCGTGTCAAAACTTAAGAAGATTCTTTGATCTCTGAATTTGAAACAACATACGTGGTTATAGACCTAGTAGCGGATGTCTGGAAACTTCCATCGTTTCCTACATCATCCGGTCCTTTACCGGAGACGGACCACCTAAACGGTCGTTCCGTTATAGTATATCAGAATTTCAGACAATGGTCATTTCTCCTTCTGGGGAATAAACCCAACAGCTGATTATATTGTATATGCTTTATTACACAATAAAATAGTAAACACCTATGAGAAAAATCTGACAGTTTTTTGTTTTTTTTTCCTCTAAGGTGGCAAACAAGCTTGCAGTCAGCCTGATGGTAAGCGGTCACCGCAGCCTATGGCCGCTTGCAACACCTGGGATATCGTGCGTTGCCGACTCTTCAAAAATCTAATAAATTATTTTTTGAAGAATCCCATTCTGTAGAGAAAACCTCGGCAGGGAGCTCATTCCACAAACTAAGCGTTCGCGGGAGCTAGGTGACTCTGAAACCGCACTGCACGTGACCATTTAAGTTCTAAGGTGTGAGGATAAATTTCCTGCTGATGGTGATCGGTGCGATGGTAGAAAGTAGCCGTGGGCATCATTACGAACAATTCCTCAGAACACATCCCATTATACAAGCGGTAAAACACACACAGGGAGGCAAAGTTTCTCCTCAGACTTAAGGGTTCGATACGGCTTGTAAGTTTGGGATTGACGACGATTCTCACAGCCCCTCGTTAAACCGAATTAAAAGGACACCCGCCCAGAGATGGCAGCAGTACTCCATATGCGGCCTGACTTGCGACTTATAAAGCAGCAACCTATGCCCCGAGGTGGAATACTGCTTCGCTCTGGTCAGAACACCCTGGTTCCAGATCCGATCAAACGCCTTCGCTATGTCCAGGCTACATGTCAATGCCTCTCTCTGGCCTCTCTCTCTCTCAATGGCTAGTGCCCCTCGGTCTGTGAGATATACTAGAAGGTCACCAGTCGAGCGACCGTAGCAAAAGCGATATTTTAGGTATCTTAGAAGCTGTGTGTTGATCACACGCTCCATTGCCTTGGAGAGGAGAGAGGTAATAGTGATTGGTCTATAATTCGATAGATCTGATCTATCGCCCTTTTTGGGCACCGGGCGCACATTTGCAGTCTTCGATGAAGACGGAAAATACCTAGTGTGTTAGGAAAGACGAAAGAGGCGCGTGACTACAGGACACAACTCAGGAGCACACTGTTTAAACACCACTGCTGCCATACCGTCCTGTCCACTCGACTTATGAACGTCTAGAGAAAGCAGCGCCCGCCGGACCTCCAACTGTGTTATAGAGATTTCCGGAATGGTTTTACCGCAGACGGTATAGTAGGTGGTACAGCGCCTTCGTCTTTCATATTAGAATAGTAAATCGGCTTTCTCTTTACAACCAGGGCCAAGTCACCATTAGTCTTTTGTAACGACGACTAGCAAAAGTTTCCTTCAGCAGCTTTAGCAAAGCGACCAGAAATCACGACTCCCAGAGTGATACCTCGCAGGCCCACCTTTTTAGGTGGCCTGATCGCTAAAAAGTATAACTTCTAGACAACCTTTGGTAGAGGAAATAACAAAACGACTGTGAGGGATAGGAAGTACATCTTAATTAATATGCCATGAAAGGCCAAAAAATACGGAACCCTACAAAATATCTACTATCTGTACTACTGTATTGCCATTACACTTTGCTCAATTTGTGTGTTATTTTTTACTTGTTAAAAACTATAAAACTTGTTAAAACTATAGTTCATATATTTTGGAACTCCTACTATCAAACTTAAATTTGACACTGCAAAGATATTAAAAACCATTTTCTTTTCTGATTTACCACGTCAGAATTGGGCGTGTAATTGAACACATATCTATTTTTGTACTAATTGTGACAATCAGACAGTAATAATAATAAATATTTTTGGACATAACACACAACGCTGTCTTGTCCCAAACTAAACAAAGCTTGTGCTATGAATACCAGACATCGGAAAAGTCAATCATTTGATTGATTGATTGTTTGGTTTTATCTTAATTACTTCCGTTTCTTTGAAGTCTAAACAATTTGTTAACTCCTGATCATATTTATAAAGACAAATTTTACCCTTCTAAAGCAATTTCAATAACCAATTTGAATATAACGTTGAATTATTATTTTGAAAGAATCAAATTTATTACAGAACAGTCACAAAAAACCATTGGCATTCTAACTAAATGAATGTTCATTAAAAAAGGAGAAACGAGGAAGAAATTTCTTTCTGCGAACGCTAAGGTTGTGGAATGAGCTCCCTGCCAAGGTTTTCTCTAAGGACTACAGTATAGGGTTCTTCAAGAAAGAGGTTATTAGATTTTTAAAGTGTCAACAACGCGGAAGTGATGCCCCAGGTGTTGCAAGCGTCCATAGGCTGCGGTAACCATAAGTAAATCAGGCGGACCGCAAGCTTGTTTGCCACCTTATTGGTATTAAAAAGAAACAGTTGGCTTAAACATTGTCTGTTCACTTCGGGAAATTTTCTTCGAAAGTATTTAACGCAGAAAGTTGAAATTAAATCGCGGAATAAAAGTGATAATTCGTATATTCGTATATTCTAACAGCAGGTTTTATATATTTTTTTTTATTTTTGCTCTATTGTCAAAACTGTATTACATACAAGCTTCAGTCTTACAGAGACTGTAGTGTAAGCACTAAAATAAACCTACAAATAATTATATATAATTTAACTGTACTACTATAGTAAATAATCCATGTATAAAAATATTTTTAATGCTAACAAAAGCGTAATTTTTTTTGCTGACTATGCGTTCTGTTCACTCCAGCCAAGTTAAAAAGACATTAATTCTGTATGATGCACTGTATACAAATGTTCGTGCATTCTCTTTGGTTGCATAGCAGCCTTAGTTGGTAGTGTGGCCGGCTGCTATGCAGAGAGTGTGGATTCGATTCCTGCCCTGGGTGAATGTGATAAACATTTGTATTTGTCTTAAGTCTGGGTGTATTATTTACGTTTTATGTATGTATTTACAAAAAAAGAAGTATAAAAGTATTTGTATCCGTTGTCTGGATTTCATAATACAAGCTTTGCTTAGTTTGGGACCAGATCGCTGATTATGTCGGTCAACAAAACGCTACTTTATAATTGTATTATTTTTACTACTTTATATTATTAGTACCTAAGTACTGTATCAAATTCGTTGCATAAGATATACCTGTGTCATGTTGTGTGGTGGTACGCAACGGTGGCTTAGTGCGCGATTTCGACTTGTACTTGGCCAATTTTTATTACTTCCTTTATTGTTAAAATATTTTATTTAAATGATTTGTTTTAATTGATAAGGTATGGTATTACTAGCAAATAGATAAATAACTTTCAGCAGGGATTTATCTTTAACGTGTAGTATAAAATTTGAAAGTTTGAAATTTTATCAATTCAGTGGTTACTTCGAATACTTGAAAAGGCAAGCCTAAACGGAGCTTTATGAGGAAGGTAAAATGCTTGCTTCCTTACCGCAGCCTCTTACGTCCCCACTGTTGGGGAACGGCCTACCCTCACATGCAAGCTTGCTTATTAAATTATTATATGTTCTATAGTTTGCTCTTTTAGATTGAAAGTGTTCGGATTTTTGCTATAGTGGAACTTACAAAAACGAGCATAAATTGAAACGAAGAACTGTGCTTCGAAACCTATGTCATGATTTTTATACAAGTAATTTCCAAATATTTGTCCTCATAAAATAACTTAACGTGTAAATAATAGCCATAAGTACAAGCTCAAACAAGATAATCTTACCTGGACCTAAATATTTAATCAGACCAAGGTACAGAGTCATATTTTTTGTTGTCATAGAAGTTATATTGGTGCGACAAATTTAAGCTCAACTAGAAGCCAGCAAGTGCCTAAAAATAAAATTACATTACTATAATATACATTAAATTTAAGAGCTGAAAGCATGCACTATGTAAGTATTTTAGTGATTCCCAGGACTTCCTATATTTATAAAAGTTACACATAATTTATAAAATTAACTAACGCACGGACAGTATAGGTATATATATAAAGATATTCTCTTCTAACACTTTAAAATTATATTGGAGAAATCAGCCAGGAATCTTTTGAGCCTTGCCCTTATGTTATAACAGGTTAATTAAAAACTACGTCGTTTTAAAAGTTTTGGCGTTTTCGATTTTGACATTCCATTAATGTAGTATGTTTTGACCTGTCGGTCGGAAAAATTGTCTCACGAAAGCCACGTAGGTGCTTTCGTCGTATTCGTACGGTTAAACTATAACAGATTTAAAAAAAACCTGCCCGAAAGATCTATCTGACGACAAAACAGAAATTATAAATACATAAAATTAATAACAAATGACTTCATATCCTCCAGAAGACTACTCTAAAAATTTGTCGAGGGGAGATTGCGGCTCGCTAAAAAGAGAGCTGCCAAACTTCTTTTCTATTTACAACAAAGTAAGCAGCATGTCAAAGAGAGAGTTTGCCAATTTGTGACACCTAAAATAAATGAATTTCTTCAAAGTAAAGTAACATCAGGCTTGGTCAGTCATTGGATGGGTGAACGCTTAGCGACCGATTTTTATTTGGTTATTGTATTTAGCACAAAAAACAAAATATCGTTATTGTTTAAATAGCGCGAATTTCTGAGCTGAGGTATTACTTATGCATTATTCTTATGTGTTAAACTATATGGTCAGTTAGTACATTAGCAACAATATATAGCTTAACATCAGCTCCAGATCCGACTTTAAAATGTTAATTTTCTTAGGAAAGAAAACAAAAATCAAAACGGATTCATAATATAAAAATATTTTTCAGCTATTAAAAAAAAAGACTTCATATCGTGTTCTATTTTTTCATATCTTTATGTGTTCGTATACATTGTTAGATTGTTCGATTTGGTTTGAACGTACCGCTGTGGACACGTAGTCCGACTGCTTTGTCCGATGGATCGGACCACGAGATTTTTTTTTTCCTGTTGGTTCGATTATGGATTCGGACTATAAAAACTACGGTTTTCTTGGACCACGTAGTCCTACCAATCGGACGACCTGAACTTTGGTTTTCTTGTTAGTTCGATTAAGGGATCGGACTACAAAAATGATTTATTTCTTAGACCACATGGTCCAACTGTGGGACCATGCGTTCCAAGAAAGCAACTTGTACACTGAACGAAGTTCCATATGGTGCATTATATACTTAGATGATGGTATAGGCAGATGGTGGATGCGAAAAAAATTATGTCCGCGGCACTTTTTATATTCAAATAAAGCTACGTTACAGTTGTAGTTAACACGCACGGTCATACACGCAGTGTGGTGTGGTTTGAAGTGTATCTTTTAGAAGTTGCTTTTACAGTGGGAGCCAATAAGCGAGATGCCAGCTGTCAAATTATGAAGGGCTATATCTCCGTAACTTTTAATCGTAGACTAGTATTTTCTTTATAGAAGTGGTAAATTTAATCAAAAACTTCATTTCAGATGACAGCTGTCAAACTAGAAAGGTCTTTATCTCCGTAACTATTGATCATAGACTAGTATTTTCTTTACGGAAGTGGTAGATTTAATCAAGATCTTTATTTCTGATGACAGCTGTTAAATTATGAAAAGCTATATCTCCGGAACTATTGATAGAGTAGAGTAATAGTTTCTTAACAGAAGTAATAGATCTTATCATTTAATATTATCAACTTTAATTAATTATTATCACTACCATAGTATAAAACAAAGTCCTAGTCCTTTTAGCCCTTTTTAGTTTGACAGCTGTCATCCGAAATAAAGATCTAAAAGAGATCTATCACATCTGTAATGAAACTACTAGTCTACCATCAATAGCTTCGGAGATATAGCCCTGTTTAGTTTGACAGCTGTCATCCGAAATAAAGATCTGAAAGAGATCTATCATTTATGTTATGAAAATACTAGTCTACGATTAACTGTTTTGAAATTGCAGCACTTTCTAGTTTGACAGCTGTCATCTGAAACAACGGTCTTGATGAGGTCTATCACTTCTGTAATGAAACAACTAGTCTACCATCAATAGTTTCAGAGATATAGCCCTTTGTAGTTTGACAGCTGTCATCCGAAATAAAGATCATTAAAGAGATCTATCACTTCTGTAATGAAACTACTAGTCTACCATCAATAGTTTCAGAGATATAGCCCTGTTTAGTTTGACAGCTGTCATCCGAAATAAAGTTCTGAAAGAGATCTATCACTTCTGTTATGAAACTACTAGTCTACGATTAACTGTTTTGAAATTGCAGCACTTTCTAGTTTGACAGCTGTCATCTGAAACAACGGTCTTGATGAGATCTATCACTTCTGTAATGAAACAACTAGTCTACCATCAATAGTTTCAGAGATATAGCCCTTTGTAGTTTGAAAGCTGTTATCCGAAATAAAGATCTGAAAGAGATCTATCACATCTGTAATGAAACTACTAGTGTACCATCAATAGCTTCAGAGATATAGCCCTGTTTAGTTTGACAGCTGTCATCCGAAATAAAGATCTTCAAAGAGATCTATCACTTCTGTTATGAAACTACTATTCTACGATTAATACACACTCACAAACATATACTTAAAGGTAAGGAAAACTATGTAGACATAGGACTTTTTCCGTTGAAAGCTACGTGGAGACTATTTAACACAACTGTACAATTTCTGCCACAAAGCGAATCTTTCCTACAGCGAACAAAGCACCCATTTACGCTTAGACCGCTGAATCGATTTACATGAAATTTGGTATGGAGATAGTTTAAGTCCCGGGTCTGCAAAATTGCTTTCTGGAGACCCTGATGATTTGTCCGACTGGGATCTGACTACGGAAATTTAACATTTCTTTGTCCTCCTATGATCGAACTAATAAAAGTTGAGATTCCTCGTAGTCCGATCAATCGAACCATAACTAGAAAAAAAAATTATGTGGTCCGATCAGTCGGAAAAAGCGAAATTTCAAATTCTTATAGTCCGATTAATCGAACCAACTGGAAAAAAAAGTCCTCATGGTCCGATCCATCGGACAAAGCAGTCGGACGACGTGTCCACAGGGGAACGTACCTATGCGTTGTCGTGATTCTTTAACGTCAAAGAAATTCCGTTTAGATTTCAAAGGCAACTTATACAAAACGTACGTCCCGATCGAAAACTTGGACCGGTTTTCTTCAAAGTAAAATTCTGGCCACAAGCAAAGTTCCGCTCCTTTGAAATTTGTTCCATACGATTGAATAGAATGATATATGTATGTCACACGGGGAAACAAACTGGGAAAGAGAGGAAAAGTCAGCGGTATATATAGGTGAGCTTACAAAGTTAAATCCCGAATCAATTCCAAATGGATGAATTTCGTAGCCAAACGAATCCCATTAACCCTTGTGCTTTGTAATATATCCGCTCTCCGGGTCACGACTTGACAAATATTAAGAATATATTGGAGAAAGGTTCCTTTCGGAAAGGCTATAGATGGATGCAAATCTGGATTGATGAGCCAATTTGTAAATTGAAAATCAAATAGATGAGAAGTAGATTGGTAGGATTTCCATAAACGGAATTTCAGATCTTTCAATTCGTTGACATATTTTATCATAGTCTTTTTTAACTTGCCACAATGTAATCCTATAGTATTTTTCATATAAAAGTATACATAAAATGGATAAATATTAAGTAGCTCATTTAGACACTAGAGACATCTAGAGTCCCAGACATTTGTGACTATATAGTAACGACCCTTCCTCCCGGTTCGGGCCACCAAGTTCACGCTTATGGTATTGGTTTTCTAAAATACGTTTGAAATTTGTATGTAACTGTTCACTTCGTGTATTTGTACTTCGCAAATCTGCTAGTCGAGCTTTATAACTACTGCTGTGAACAAAATTGTTTTACATGGTTTTCAGATAAACTCAATGATTCTCATCTTAAGGAACCCTAACTAGATGCGTATTCGACAAGCACTTGCCCAGTTTTTTGTCATATGATGTAGTACTCTACTTTTACAGTAATACGGCTGTCTTTTCCGTGTGCGGCGGCATGTGGGTGGCGCTAGTTAATTCTGGCCTTTGCCAGCCACCCAAAAAAAAAACTGTTTAAAAAAAGGTATTTATTATGGTGCCGAGTCCAAGTTCCAAAGGAAAAGCACAAGACGGTCGCTTAGACCCAGTAGGTATTATTTATTCGTATGCCCTCGAGCAAGCGCTTACACATTCCCCTCATGGCTATAAACGTTTCTGCAACGTACGTTACGTTAAAAAACTAATTATTCGTCTCCTAAATTTGTTACGTTGTTTGGCTGATATTTTTTTTTTTTTTTTTTTTTTTTTTATATACCACTAAGGTGGCAAACAAGCTTACGGCCCGCCTGATGGTAAGCGGTCACCGTAGCCTATGGACGCTTGCAACACCAGGGGTATCACTTGCGCGTTGCCGACCCTTCAGAAATCTAATAACTTCTTTCTTGAAGAACTCCATACTGTAGTCCTTGCAGAAAACCTTGGCAGGGAGCTCATTCCACAACTTAAGCGTTCGCGGGAGGAAGTTTCTCTGAAACCGCACTGTACGCGACCATTTAGGTTCTAAAGTGTGAGAATGAATTCCCTGCCGATGGCGAGCGGTGCGATGGTAGAAAGTAGCCGTGGGCATCATTTCGAACAATTCCTCAGAACACAACCCATTGTACAAGCGGTAGAACACACACAGTGAGGCAAAGTCTCTCCTCAGACTTAAGGGCTCGATACCGCAAGTGAGTTTGGAATCGTCGACAATTCTCACAGCCCGTCGTTGAACCGAGTCAAAAGGTCCAAGCTGGTATCCGGGTGCACCTGCCCAGAGATGGCAGCAGTACTCCATATGGGGCCGAACTTGCGACTTGTAAAGTAACAACCTTTGCCCCGACGTGAAGTACTGCTTCGCTCTGTTGAGTACACCAAGTTTTTTGGACGCCAGCTTCACCTTATCTTGTAAATGATCTCGGAACTGAACGTCGCTGGAGATGTCGACACCAAGGATCCCAATGCTCTTGGAGATGGAGAGGGGAGTGTTCTGGAATTGTGGGACCACAGTGAATGGAGTTTTCTTAGCGGTGAACGTGCACACTTGTGTCTTTGTAGGGTTGAATCGGACCAAGTTTACCCGTCCCCAGTCAGAGACCTGGGACAGTGTGGTCTCGATTTGAGACACAAGTTCTCCGCGGTTTTCCTCCACAACGGAACGAGGGATGTTTGCACGACCCGTGTAAAAAGCGTCTCCAGTACTGTCATCTGCATAGCAATGTATGTTGTTGATGTCCAACATGTCATTGATATGCAGTAGAAACAGCGTAGGAGACAGCACAGAGCCTTGCGGGACACCAGCATTAATGTCCATGCTATCAGAGCAACTACCGTCAACTACGGTTCGTATGCGTCTGCCGGACAAAAAGCTAGCCACCCATTTGCACAAACCCTCGGGCACTCCGTAAGATGGCAACTTCGATAGAAGACCGCGGTGCCAGACCCGATCGAACGCCTTCGCTATGTCCAGGCTACATGCCAATGCCTCCCCCTGACTCTCAATGGCTAGTGCCCATCGGTGTGTGAGATACACTAGAAGGTCACCAGTCGAGCGACCGTGGCTAAAGCCATATTGACGGTCACTGACCAGATCGTGTACCACCAGACCAGATTTTATAAGGACACATGCAAATTTGCCAAAATGGAGACAATCTTGCAAACAGGCTCACTCTTTGATGATCTTGGTAATCGTGTTTAAGACTATGCAAACTTGTGTACCTACGTTTTCTTGAATAATCGAAAGGGTGTTAGTTTACACCTTTACACCTTTATAGTTTATTAGCGAAAGAAAAGCATATATATACGGTTCAATGCTTCAATTAAAAAACACTAAACGCACCATCAAAGCAGCTTTAATAATCTTATACTTAGTTATATATAGATAGTAATAGTATAAATGTCTGGACATAAAAAAAAACAATATTAGATAAGCAATATAGCCCACTAAGCTGAAAAATAATTGAATGGAAACAATTCTTAGTATTTATTTCACTTCTTCATTTTCATTAATTAATTTCTATGAAAGATATTTAATACAAAACAATTTCTTACTGTGTTCCTTTTAATAAATTGTCATGACAACAACTTTGATATTAATTTTGTTGTTTGATTATTATTATTGGCCCTATTCATTTCATACCTTTGAAGTCACTTCAATATTTTAATGAGTTTGTGGAAAATATTTATTACTCTATTTCGCAATATCAAATTCTGTGGTTTACTCGTAAAATTAAGATCTACTAAATGTATGAATATTGTATATCTTCGCGGTTTTTATTCCCAGAAGGGGGTAATCAGCTACTGGATACACACCCACATAATGTCTTTAGTCCTGCGTGACAGGGGGTGAGCCTTTTGGCACAGCACTGCTTCTTAACAGTGTATCTGGACTAAGGTGGCTTTATATATGTCCCATAGGTCGTAATTACCAGCTTTAAAGTAAAGACCGGCAAAACAAAAGACCTGGGACAGAATTATATACCCCTATTGCCATATACTGACAATCTGTAAGAAGTAAGTCAGAATTGGGTAGTATACATATATTATTGGTTAATCCGATTTTTTTTTTGTAGTTTGTCTAACGTATTTCGTGTTGTCATTTGTCTTGTTATTTATCGAATAATTTATAATCAGAGTTTTTACTGTGTGGTGGCAACAACCATACTACTACTGAAACCCGCATTATGTCCGACTTGCAATTGTGTTGTAGTATAAACAAATTAGCCTTGGGTAACTCCGGACATAACTATATCTTTGGATATATATCGGAGGCCGGATATGTTACAACTTCTTCACTTTTCGTGAAATAAACATGTCCTATATCCAGGGAGTGAACAAACTAATCCAAATAAACAGCGGAGCGTGTCACCCGTGTCGGTGGCGCGGAGCGGCCGAATAGCGATGCACGAATATCACTGAAAGTGAGAGAGAGAGCTAGCGTTGAAACTTGGAACCAAAATAGTAACTTTGTCGTGTCCTGCTTATAAATAATCTATCTCAGCGCTTTTTAAAATCACGCCAGCTAAACCCAATGTCTATGCATTGGGCTATAAATTTCTGTGCAATACGCTTTAAAGCACTGAAACCGCTTATTAATTAAGTGGACGTTTTCTGTCTTCAATGCAATTTTTTGTATACGTAAGTATACTATTTGATTTTTAAATACGCCAAACAAATATGTTTATTCATAACTATTTGATTGATAGTCCTAAGCCTATCAAGTATGAAGGGATAATAAATAGTATCTATCTATAACAAACGAGGGATACTCTAACAATTTGTGTACTCGTGATTAAAAGGTACGAAATCGATCCGAGGATTCGTTTGACCGCGGTGTTCATATTTATATGATATGCGAAGCGGATATATATCTTCAATCGGAATAATATGTGACATATCCAATCTTTTTCCGGAGTAACTTAGCCCATGGCTAAAACAAATATCGTAACTGCATTGGTCAGAAGCATACTACTAAGCCAAATATAATTTAAACTAAAAAAAAGAGATTTTTGTAATCCAATCCCTAATGTTACTCAGAGCCGACTTTCTTTATAAATACTATGCTTTATTCTTTACGTACTTACGTTCCAATTCTTATCTGAAGATATAAGAATTTTCTACATTAAATTATAATTAGATTTAAATATATGATATATCTAGCTGTGGACTAAAATAAACTGTTATGATGATATTTAATTCATCATACTTAATTTAAAAATTGACGTTGTAATAAATTTGTTAATAGTATCCATGTTGTAAATCAATGTGGGGCAACACCGATAATATAGTATATCTCTTTAATCTGTGGCGATACCGCAGCTAAAACTTTTCCCGTTCTTACTTCTTATACTATTATGTATTGCACTTTGTTCTCTTCCAATAAAGTTTTGATAAATATTATATGAAGATGCATGTTCATTCGATTGAGATATCATCTTTATATGCCGAGTAGATGAAAATACGTTTCAAAGTGATACTAAAGACAACCTCGGCTACGTGCCTATGTGTGTAATGAAGATCCTGGGTTCGATTCTTGGTACGCGTTTAAAAGTAACAATTCTAAAAACTTTAAATTTTTGTATTTCATTGAAGAATAAATATGTCTAAGAAGAAAATAGCATTGTAATATTACCTGCCCAGGGGTCATGTCGCTAATGTCGCGTAGTATATCGATAGTTTACTGCATTTAATATAACGATTTTAGTTATATTTTTGGCAGATCGTAAAGAAATAAGTCTTTTATCAAATGATATAAAAGCTATTTAACTACTCAGTTGTCCCTTGCAACCAGGGTTGCAAGTTGAAAGAAAAATGAAAAACTAATATTATAGGGCATAAAATTGTAATAAAACATATTGAAACTAAACCTAAATTTAAAGCTTTAGGCGAAGCAAAATATTTATTAACGTACGAATTTGAAATAAAATATACGTCGGATTTCATTTTCATTAATTTTTACATACCTTAGTGATAGTTTGTGAAACGAGGCGAATGGCATGCAGAATTTCAGAGGTTTTAATTCTTGGCACGGAATCGGGTACACGGCTTTTCGAATCTTTCTGATTAGTTTTATGTTAAGATAATTAAATGAACTAAAAAAAGTAAACTGGGCTTTAAAGATGTGTTTTCTTTTTTTTATAGTTTATTAATTTTATATTATTTTTATTTAAATAATCAAGGAACATAGAAAGGTAAGTTTACAGGAATTTGATGATTATAATCATCTGGCAACACATTTTTGTTAGTAGACTTTTGTTTTTAGGCACTGGAGTATCTTGGATGAAAGGATGTTGTGCAGATTCTTGAACGAAGCTCAGCCAAGGTGGATTTTTTGATTAACCATGCCTATGTCTGCCAGCGATACTGCAATGACTAACATTACTATAACTATCACGCCAGCAAATCGAAGATGCGTGTTGTACTCTCAGAAGTTTAAACTCAACTCCCAGTGAAAACAGCAGTTGTAAACAGTTTCGCAGTAATAACGTCTTCTTAACCCATACCTTCCTGCAGATGAATTAGTTTTCTGCTGTGGTCTGGTAGTCGGACGGACATGGCTTATACTGATGAGTGATTATTAAAATCTTCAAATTCCTGCAAATTGACCTTCCTATGTTACTTGATTATACATAAAAATAAAACCGAGGACCCGATTTCGTGCCAGGAATTAGTCTTTGAAATTTTTATGCCATGCGCTTCGTTTCGCAAACTATGTATTTTTTTTTAGCTGATCATCAATAATATCAACCGGAAAAGAGATAAACAATTGCAAATAAAGCGATGCTTGTAGGTGGGATGATCAGCAAATGCTCATACGCTTTTCCAAAGTCAATGCCATATCAAAACTGTCGTTTTCTTCCCTTGTGGTCGTAGTACCTACGTGTATTATTTGATTAAGCTATTTTATCCATCCATAATGAAAAATTGAAAACCGATTACCAATTTAAGAATCGGTTTTAAACAATCGTATTAATTTGTACTTATAATTATATAATCAGATTATTCTAATTACTTTTATTTCGCTGGCGGCTGCACTTTTCCAAAAAACACGCAATATTTTTTTTAATACCACTAAGGTGGCAAACGAGCTTGCAGTCTGCTTGATGGTAAGCGGTCACCGCAGCCTGTATACGCTTGCAACACCTGGGGCATCACTCGCGCGTTGCCGAGCATTCAAATATCTAATAACTTCTTTCTTGAGGATAACCTTGGCAGGCTCATTCCACAACCGCAGCATTAGCGGGTGGTAGTATCTCTAAAACCGCACTGCACGTGACCATTTAGGTTCTTAGGTGTAAGGATAAATTCAAAATTGAATTCAATATCATTATTCAGAAATAGATTTATATTATTTATTTACCCGTAGTCAAAGCAACGTATCTAATATAATTTTAGTATATATAAAAAGAGGAGAATAATAAATATTTGTTCTAGCAACACATTTACCTAAATAGGAATGAAATTGGAAAAGTTTATACGGTTTCCGGTGCAGCGCGCGCCGCCGACGAGAAACTTCTGCCCGGGAAGAGATTATTTCATTATATTGTCCATTGTATGCTGCGACAGCTCTCGAAGTTGCATCTTCTTTGATACATAACTCTAAATTAGGTTGAACGTTGTTTTAAAACAAAGTAAAAAATATTTTCTTCTTAAGAGGGCGATATAGGCCTGAAAGCCAATTTCTGTAATACCAACGATGTGCATGTTAATCAACAATCCAGTTTCCAAAAAGGCTATAGTATCATAGCCCACATACATACGTTTCACCATATTCTACAGAAGACAGAGGGGTATAATCAGCTGCTTTGTGTAGCTTCGTGAACTTTGAAAAAGCCTTCGATTCTATCAAAACCCGGGTGGTGTTACAATATCTCCAGCAGTGCCACATTGATTATCGGTACATCGAAGAGCTGAAGTGTTTGTATAACAGAGCCATGTCCGTCCGACTACAAAACCACAGCAGAAAGCTAATTCATCTGCAGGAAGGTATGGGTGTAAGAAGACGTTATTACTGCGAAACAACTGCTGTTTTCACTGGGAGTTGACTTTAAACTTCTGAGAGTACAACACTCACCTTCGATTTGCTGGCGCGATAGTAATAGTAATGTTAGTCATTGCAGTATCGCTGGCAGACATAGGCATGGTTAATCAAAAAATCCACCTTGGCCGGGCTTCGTTCAAGAATCTGCGCAACATCTTTTCGCCCAAGATACCTTAGTGCCTAAAAACGAAAGTCTACCAACCAAAACGTTTTGCCATAGTGATGACTTACGGTACAAAAACGCTTTAACTGTTGACCTCTAAAATAAGCGTGTTTTTGCGTTATAAAATCTGGAACGAGGAAATTCGTAGTTATCATGCTGAAATGGTCGCTCGTCAAACCGACAACCGATGGGGAAGTTCTCCAGCGGCGACTACGGATCGGAAGAAGCAGCGTGGGATGGTCTCCTACCAGGCTCAGGACCGGCCGTTGTGGAGACATGTGGGAGGCGTCCATTTAGCAGTGGACGTCTTCCGGCTGAAATGATGACCTGTTACCAATGTCTTCAGAAGTTTTCAGCACTTACGGGACAACTATTGTCTAAAGTCGTAAGGTATTATGGGCCTAGTTCATTTTTTTGGACGATTGTAATAATTCCTTTCTCATTATGAAGGTAATAATATATGTAAGTATACTTTGTTATTCGCTAACAATCTAAAACACATCTGGCAGTTCTCAAACTCGGTTCCTCGACGGCTGAGATTTAATTTGAGATTGTGAGCGAGCGGCGGCGTCTCACAAACTTTCTCCATATTCACGGATATGAAGTGCTGTTAGATTTTATTTTCGCATATTGTCGAAGCATTTTAATTTACTTTCCTCTGATTGTATTCGATTTCCGCGCAGTACACTTATAAAGCAATAGATTGTGCAAAACGTTTTCTGAACTTCAGGTTTTGAGCAAAACTTTTTACGTTTATAAAATTTATACAAAAAGGATTTAAGTCAATGATTTTTTTACCAACAAAAAACACTTAAAAACATAGTAAAGGTGGCAAACTAGTTTTTAGAGCGGGCATGTCAAAGACATTGTTGGGCAAAATGGATAAGAATAGAAGCATCAGTGGGCCCGTTAAGCTCATAAAAAAACCTATCGTAGTACTAAATTCCTAGTGCAATTTTTTTATTCAATTACTGTGTTGTTTGAGTACATAATACGAAATAAATGTATTAAAAATAAACAGTACCTCTAGTAGACGTATTTTAGCCCTTTTTTCTTGAAGGACTGTTATAAATATTTAAGCCATTAAAATTTGAGTCGTCCACAGTCAGTACATGGAAGGTAACGTGCGGCTCGCTAGGCGTGAGTTTAACTCGCCTGTTTTTGGGTCATGTATCCGACCGAAGATAAATATTATTGCTGTCACTCAGTATCGTGTTCCATTTGTTGCCATCTTTTGGCTTTCGAGATATTATATATCAGCACTAAATACCAACATAATCAACTAACATTCAGGTGTAGATGCTATATAACTTTAATAAGGGAATCAATAACCAAATTAACCAATAAAAATGAATACACACATTATAGCTATCCTTTAACTTTTGAATTAAATTACAAACAACCAAAGAGTACTCATACTCGAACCCAAAATATCGATGCATAAAAAATTAAAAAGGAAATTGAATTCTTATGAAAGTAATTTTGTCGCTACGGCGTCCCTCAAACTGAAGTCTGCAGTAATAAATTTTGATCGAGTTTGTCTTTGATTTCACGAAAATTGTGACTAGAGTAATAAGAACAAAATAATGATATACATTGCTACTGTTATTGTTGTCAAAAAAAATTAAAGACTACCTTGATGATAAGACTGTTTTTTATATCGATGATATTTTTATTTTACATTTACTAGACAATTTGTATATATTTATAAATTAAGTTTAAAAGGACTAGTGGAGAGTTTCTTTCGCCATCTTGACTAACGGTAGTAACTTGTTACTTGTATTGGAGTATTTAGAGAAATAAAGCATCTGAATTTGCAGTAAGTTACCTGAAGGTTTCGATTCGTTGACTTGGAGCTTTTTTACAGCTTTAAGGGACCGGTAATTTAAGTTTTTGTTGTGAAATTCAACTTAATAGCTCTAAGCGTTCCTGAGAAAAAATGTCTTAAAATTAACATGCAGGCTTCAGGAGATCTATATATCTATTCAGGAGGTATATAGATCTCAACATTTGATATTAATTTCAACTTCGCGGATAACTCTACGCGGTCCTGAGAAAAATGGTCTAGACGGACTGTCAGACAGACAGACGGACAACAAATTAAATTAATAAATTAAATTTTTACTACCTAGGCCCAAAATCTGAATTAACTAAGACAGAATTTTTTTACCACCGAAGCTAATCCTTGAGCGTGGGTCGTCACCTTTTTTACCATCAAAGCTAAACCTTGAGCGTGGGTCGTTACCATTATTCTGAGATCTCTATAAGCTCCATATAATATGTGCTGTAATAATATGAAATAAAGCCTCGAGACATAACGAGCGACATTTATTTTCTTGGATTTAATTTAACGGATACCAAGACTCGCGTCTCAATTTCCGTAAGCCGAGCTTCAGTGAAATATATGCCTTCTTTGTAATATTTTTACTAAAACATCTGGGATAAACTATAATATTCTGAGAATAATACAATTTTGGTACAAATAAAGTGAAAGTGATGTTTGTTTCTAAGTAAATAATAACCTGAGTTAATAGTTAAAGTAAATAATTACACAATAATAATGTTTTCTCGTGACAAAACTAAACATATACAATATTCTGTGTGCGTAATTTTTTGAAAATTAAAAAATTGATTTTGTTTTGTAAGCATCGTTAAAAAATTGGCCAAGTGCAAGGGAAAAGGGAAAAAATTCGCGATTGTTGCATGGGCGCCCCCCTTAAATTTTTGTTTTATTTTAATTTAATTGCAAAAACAAGCAAAAAAAATCACGTTTGTTGTATGGAAGCCCCCTTAAATATTTATTTGATCCTGTTTTTAGGGTTCCGTACCCAAAAGGTAATTAGCGGAACCCTATTACTAAGACTCCGCTGTCCGTCCGTCCGTTCGTCCGTCTGTCACTAGGCTGTATCTTACGAACCGTGATTGTAAGACAGTTGAAATTTTCACAAAAATTGTATTTCTTTTGCCGCTATAACAACTAATATTAAAAAATTTAATAAAATAAATATTTAATACAACAAACGTGATTTTTTGCTCGATATTGATTATGACAATAGGTAGACGCTTAAAATATTCACAGAATATTTAGTTATATAGTCACTTTAAAAATAAATAATTTAATTAATGTAAACGAATATTTAAGGGGGCCTTTTTTACAGATAATGGTACGGAACCCTTCCTGCGCGAGTCCGACTCGCACTTGGCCGATTTTTTTAGTATTTGTTGTTATAGCGGCAACAGGAATACATCTACTGTGAACATTTTAACTGTCTATCACGGTTCAGAAACACCTCAGAAAGTATATGCGAGCTAAGCCGCGGGCGAAAACCTAGTTTGCGTATATACCAAGGTGTCATCGAGAGTGACACGGTTTACAAAAAGAGATACAGAATTGAATATTAATGGGTATCGTGGTTTCACGAGGAAATCGATGGCGCCTTTAGCATTTCCCAAAATAAGAAAATAATTTTTAATACATTATATTTTTTTTTATATTGATCATAATAATTTTAATATTTATTTAAATAAAAAGAATTTAAAGAGTAATTGATGTGTACAGGTACGTTGAACTTTTTTTATATTGATTTGATTTTATCATTACGCGCCTTTTTAAATTAATGTAAAATCAAGTACCAATAAGAAATACGCAGTTCATTTATGATTTTCAATCTAGTCACGGCTTTTAGGGAATCATGAAATCGAATCACGATCGCGGACACGCACTTAATCAAAATTTATTGTAGGAGTCTTCGATTTCAGCGGCTTTTGTGAAAAATTTATGTTCTGAAAATATAATTTTACTTTAGATTTTTCGATTTGACTGTCTTTTTGTTAAAGTATATTATATTTTTGCCCTCTTTTCCATTACCTTGATGTTGCTCGTGACTCTACTTGCACGAAAATTATGTAGATTTATAGAAAACGGCCTTGGGTTGGACAACAACAGAGTGTAATGATTTTTACATATATTATTTCTCCCTGAATGAAGATCTTAATGAGATCTATCATTTCTACAAAGAAATACCTCGTCTACGATCAGTAGTTTCGGAGATATAGCCCATTTAAGTTTAACAGCTGTCGTCCGAAATTAAGTACTTGAGATCTATCATTTCTCTGAAGAAACACCTAGTCTACTATTAGTAGTTTCGCAATATCGCTGTTGCTAGTTTGACAGCTATCATCCGAAAAGATGTTGATGAGATCTATCATTTCCCCCAAAAAAAAACACCTAGTCTACGTTCAGTACTTTCGGAGATGTAGCTCTTTTTAGTTTGACAGTTGTTTTTTGGAATGAGCTCCTGGATAAGATGTATTGGGAGCCACGTTGCTGGAATTGCCATACAGGTTCAGGTGAACCACACGAGAGGACCACGGGTAAATTCTTTTTGTTCATTGCCCGTGGTTCACCAGGTGATTCACGGGTAATTTTTTTTCCCGTGGTACACTTAGGTGAACTACGCGGGTGAACCACTGGCAGCAGACGGACAATCCAACATTCTAAGGCCTGTTATTTCACTGGCTACCAAAGCCATAAGCCCACCCACGCCGTGCCTTTATGGTTACCGTCATATTGAGAATTAGACAAGCCTTTACAGGGTAGCCTTTGCTCGCACAGGTGCCGGCCCAACTTCAATTGCGCCTTGCCGTGATCTGATGCAACCTGGTCTGTGAGATCTCAGGCTGTGAGAAGCCGCCAAAACAAATGCGATGACAATTCTGACATTTTATGCATTACACCATTGGAAATTTTGACAATACGAAGGGAAAGAAAAAACGTATTTTGAGGTTTTAATTTTTATAGTTCCTTAATCAATCCAAACATTATAATCATATACACACAGTTCGTCTATACATTCGTCATATTAATCTGACTGTCCGTTTAAAGATTTTAAGAGGTATCTACGTAACTCGTGTATCAAGACTAGTCGATGAGAACGTTGCACTTCGGATTCATTTGATAAACGCTCGAGTTGATAGACGATTTGTTAAGCAAGTCGATGAGAACGTTGCTCTCCAGTTTCGTTTGGTAAACGGTCGAGTATCGAATAAAGCCGATGAGAACATTGCTCTTTGATTTCGTTTGATAAACGCTCGTGTATCAAAGCGAGTCGATGAGAACGTTGCTCTTCTAGTTCGTTTGATAAACGCTCGTTTATTTAATTTTAATTTGACATTAAATCCTTTCGTCACTAGTTTTCTTCAAAATTTTATAATAATAATAAAAAAATGGTCTGAAATTTGTATATAGAGATATTTTTAGTTTAAGTTTGTATATAGAGACAAGATTTTAAGTCGGTTTTTGTATTTCTGTAAAAATTAATTTATAATAATAATTTTGGACATATCACACAGTGCCATCTAGTTCCAAACAAAGCACAGCTTGTATTATGAAAACCAGCCAACAGATAAAAATATGTTTACCACAGAAATATTTTGTCTAGTGCGGGGATCGAACCCACACTCTACACAGCAGCTGGCCACACTACTAACTCGGGTGCGAGGGTATAACTATTGCGGATATTTAAAAAACTTACTGATCGTTTTTTTCAAAAATATTTTTTGTTGATTGTATAGTATTTTTAAGCCATATTGTAATTTTTTTCAGATTTTTAGATCACGCGGTTAAAGAGTCACAGGGGAGGGTAACACATTTTTTAACTTTGGAAGCCAAAAACTCGCAAAAGATTTTTTTTAGATAATATGTTTTTTAAAACCCTTAAATGCATTTTAAAGATCTGGAAGGTCATTGCCCTATCCAATGACATCCAACATGATATGATGCACGAAAAAATAAATTTTATCCCTCGGTTTAATGAATGGAGTATGGTTAAAAAAAGTTTACTGCTTAAATATATTTTTCTCTAATTTTAATAACATATCTCTAGCCCCGGCTTACAAAAGACACTCTCTATAAAACTTCATTAGAACTACCCAAATACGGAGAAAATATAAATAAGTCTGGGACATACATGACGGACGGACATGACGAATTTATAAGGGTTCCGTTTTTTGCTATATATTGCAACCCTAAAAAAACAATCTATGCCTTATATCAAAAATACTTTCGGCCAATAATTTAGAACACTAGATTGTCTACATACAAGTATAGTGTAACAAACGTTTTTGACACAGCGGTCAAATATCAAAACTACAGTCGCCATATTGAAATGGCGTGAACTTACAACGAAACTAGCCACCAAACACCAGAAGGTCAGAAAAGTTTGTTGCACTGTAATACAGGTGTTTGTAATAAGGAACATTTCAAATATCGAGCAGTCGCTTAAAAAACATTTTATTACTTAGTTTTTGTAGTTTTTTTTTATTTTATACAACTACCTATCATTAATTTGTTTAAGATATTGGTCTATTAACTTCTCTTAAGAAGTTATTGGAATAGGTCCGAAATCGAAAATGTGTTTTCTTTACGTTTCAAGACTTGGAGAATCATTTGCAATCATTTTTAGAGTGATGTCTGTGTGTGTGTGTGTGTGTGTGTGTGTGTGTGTGTGTGTGTGTGTGTGTGTGTGTGTGTGTGTGTGTGTGTGTGTGTGTGTGTGTGTGTGTGTGTGTGTGTGTGTCTGTGCGTGTGTGTGTGTGTGTACGTATGTATGTATGTATGTAGACATATTTTGGCTTTCGATTCCTCAATAACTACTGGACCAAATCGCTCTGATGACATATCAATCGATACGCCACGTAGACTTCGATCTGAAAGGAGTCTGAAATAAATCGGTCCAGCGGTTCGTTTTTTATCCGTAAAAAACTGACTTTTTTATGCACGCAACATTATTTTAATGTATAATTTCATGTATCGAGAAATTTGAACGAATAAATTTACCAATTTATGTGGAAAATTTACCAGTTTATGTGGAAAATGGAAAGTACTGCACTCGCTGGAAAATTGAATATTAATGAGTCGCGTAATTACACTTCAAATTTAAATTTAAAATTCATTTTTGTCAAGATTATATCCTTTGCATATTATAATGCAGACAATAAGGTTGCCAGTTAATAATTTGACTGTCCCAAATTCTATAAATTATTTTAAATGTCTAACAAGATTCTATTAAATTGGATATTGTTGAACAATATTTTAATTTACTTTATTGAGGAAATGCAAAAAAAATAAATATTTAAAACAAACAAAAAATAGTTATTTGTTATATGTAAATTTAATACGGACCAAGCTAAGGATTCGAAAATTGAACCCCGAGTGAAGCGAGAAAACTCAGTTCGGCATCGTTCGTTTCCCTTTCGTCTAACTATTAGGGCTTAAAATATGAAATTGATGTTTTATAGTACTGGCCACTTTGATCTCAAAAAGCCAGCGATTGGTTAAGATTTCAAAATTCAATTTATCTATTTGTGTTTTGAATGTATTAATTCATTTCACAAATTTCATCGTCAGCGCTAGCGTTGCAGAAACAGCTCGAAGTATAAATGATGTGTATGGAGCAGCCACTGTAAAAGAAAACACATTAAGTTTTTGGTTCCAACGCCTTTGTTCTGGAAATTTTGACCTCCAGAACAAAGCTCGTGGACAGCCGGAGACCCTATTTGTCAATGAGGAATTGAAAGTGATCGTGGAATCGGATCCATCTCAAACCACGTCAGAGTTAGCTGCCATTTTGAATAATTTGAAATAAATTGGAAAAGTGAAAAAGCTTGAAAAATGGGTACCGCATGAACTAAGTGAAGCAGACTAACAAACACGCGTCGACTGCTGCGTCACGTTACTCGACCGTCACAATAACGAGGGATTTTGAATCGTATCATTAATTGTGATGAAAAATGGATCCTATACGATAATCGGACACGCTCATCACCGGCTAAATCCTGCCCCAAGCGCAAGTTGACTCAAAAAAAGGTAATGGTTAGTGTTTGGTGGACCAGCGTTGGTGTCATCCACTGCAGCTTCCTAAGATCTGATCAGACGTATTGCCGACAATTGAAAACCATGATGGAAAAGCTAGCCGTTAAACAGCCGAGATTCGTCATCCGCTCTAGCCTACTGCTGCTTCGGGACAATGCTAGACTACATACTGTACAATAGACGGTGGCGAAACTAGGGGAGCTAGGATTGGAAGGTCTCCCTCACCCACCATACTCCCCGGACCTTGCTCCAACCAATTACCACTTTTTTCAGAATTTGGATAATTTCTTAATTGAAAAAAAATTCAATTCAGATGAGGCAGCCCAAAACACCTTCAAAGATTTGTTGATTCTCGCTCCCTCAATTTTTTCAGAAAAGGAATCAATGAACTCCCTATAAAATGCCAAAAGTGCATAGATCACAACATTACCAGCTTTGATTGATTAAATAAAAAAATTAAAAAAAAAAAAGTTTTTCTTTTTCCATATAAAACATCAATTTCATATTTAGGTCCTTACATATGAAATTGATGTTTTATATGGAAAAAGTAACACTAAATTTCGTGTCCAACGTGTACGAAAAGGATTATCTTCCCCGTGGACCAACTTAATAGTTGAACATTCGAAAACCGAAATTTACAAGGCCATTCATACAACTGCATGGCGATTTGGACCACTGCCCCGAAATGATAATATTAAAGCTTTTTAACCGGCTTTAAAAAAGGAAGTTTTCATGAAGGTTTTATACTGACCCAGAACCAGTAGATCTCATCAAGATCTTCATTTTAAATGAAATTTCATTTCAACTGTCAAACTAGAAAGGGCTGTATCACCGTAACTATTTATTATAGACTAGGAAGTAGTTTCTTTACAGAAGTGATAGATCTCATCAAGGTCTTCATTTTGGATGACAGCTGTCAAACTAGAAAGGGCTATATCTGCATAACTATTTATATTAGACTAGCAGTTTCCTTACAGAAATGATAGATGTAATTACATAAAAAGTATGTAGAAAATGTTTGGTAATTGGTATGAATAAAAATTTAATAACACGCCTTATAAAAAAAACTGCATGCCAATATCTTAAATAGAGGCGAAAATTGTTAACGACTCTACTTGCTGACGATGACGTGATCTTTAGGTATAAGCTAGCGTAACTTTATAAGTATAATAATATGTATAAGTAAGGTATTATTTGGTGGTACAGTTTAAATAGAGACTGACCTACCTATTATATTACTGATATTTGTAAGCTAAGTTTAGGTACCTAAGTTTCTTATTTGTTTGTTTATTGTCTATGTATGTAGTATAGTTAATGTTTTCTTTGTATAAATTGTCCCTGACTTGGCGCGTAAGCGCACATGTTACAAGGCATCGTTTATTTTGCCCGCACAAGGCATGTCGATAGCTGGAAATGTGCAAGCGGAGAAAACATGAGGCGAGGGGTTGTGTTGCTTGCATAGCTACATGACTTGACCGACTCGACAGTTCGACATTATTCGAGAAGCGAGCAACACATACCGTCTGTATTGGTTGTGCTATTGTATCGACTTATTAAATGTGATATAAGGAATTCAGCTGTCGCCTTTGTAACTTCGTCTTTAGATCAATCAACCCTGCGCCAAAAATTACTATTTTACATGGTCCTTCGAGAAAGAAAATGGTAAGCTGAGTAGCCAGCACACGCCAAAGAGGAGGCTTGCTGAACTGTGTGGATGCGCATACCATGAGTGAACGCGTTCAATCACGCGTTGGATTGTCACTTGGTATAGTCGCCACCGCCCTTTGAATGAGCAGTCGAAGGACGGATTTTCTACGTTGGCGGAAATGGAGCGGGTGGTATCTGGGGAATGTTGCACATGAATAGAAAAGGCACTTGAAGCAGAAAAAGCAATCAAGAAAATGTTCAAAGATAACAAAAACAGCGGCGTTAGCAGTGCTAATAGTGTAAGTGAAAATGGCGGTAAGCGAGTTCAAAATAGTACACTGATATCAACGACCATCGGTGAAGGCGCACATTCCAGACAAGTTGTACAATCGCCTACTTCGGCCCGTTTTCCAACACGAGTTCGACCCGAAGAGGCTGCTGAGGCAAAAAATAGAAAAAAAAACACAACGGGTAGAGAAATAAGACGTCATGCAGAGACCGCGGCGCATGCCATCCCTCACCCCTCAAAATCCCGCGTCATCATTAAAGGACGAGATATGTGCGCCTGGTGAGGTTACGGCAAAAGCAGGTAAAGAGTACTATGTACCAGTAACCGCACGCTGCAGCCTTCCTCAAGCCGCCGCGCAGCAGCCACATGTTTGCACAGAATGCACCGAGAGGCCTGTGCCGTTACCCCGTACCTTTTCACACGAGTCCGTTTATCATCGGAGCGGCGAGTCCATTACTGTGATAACAAAACAAGCCAGGTGACAAACATAAAAGTGAACCTTCAAGCCTGTGATTTTACTTTTAACTGTATTCTGAGCAACAGTCCCACTACGATTAAAGCGGGAAAAGTATTGCAACGGAAAGCGAAAGCGATTGTAAAATCACTAACGGCTGATGGAAATATTTCGACAGCAGAGCGGAAAGTGGATAGAGGTTTGACAAGTTCCAAGTCGATACCTATCAACAAAGCAGCGCTGCGTGTTCGTCGATAGGTAAATAAGGCAGAATGGCGATACTCCAAAGAAGCGGGAACAGTGGTACAACGGAAGACGAAACTTATAGTGAAATCACAATCAGCTGAGGATAGTATTTTGACAGCAGAGTGGAAAAAGCATAAATGCTTTACACGTCCCAGGTTGATACCTATTTACAAGGCAGCATGGCGTGTTCGTCGACAGGTGAAAAAGGCAGCTATGCGATACTCCATAGGCGAGATGACTACGGGCAGCCAATCAGGTATCCGATTTGAAATCGCTTCGACAGTGGCACTCGCGAGTGAAACTTTTTATTATAAAAGTGTAAACAGACTGAAATTATGGACAATAGAGTTTAATTGCAATAGTAGAGTCTGCAGAGTTCTCTGCCAAAAATTACTAGATTACAAAAATATTTAGGGTAATATCTGCGCGCGTGGCCGTGGTGGGATCATTGCTCTGGCTTTCGAGCGCCGCTGCCCTGCTATACAAAAAAAAAACAATAAAATAAAAAGTGGAAGAAATAAAGGTGTTTTTTATGAAGAAATAGAGTTTTTTTTGAATAATTCTTATGATTACAAATTTAATTACACGTTTTTTGAAAAAAAAACTGCATGACAATATCTTAAATATTCGAGAATATTTATTATTTATATTTAGGTTGTTAATGAGATATAGAGTTAGGATAATTACATTTTGGAGCCGTCCAACTGATTGTTGAAGTGCATGAATTTTCGAAACATTAATCATTAGACTTTGAAAGCAGTCAATGACATTAAACATTGTAATGATCTGTGATACTTTTTTGACATAGGTATAAGCCGTGCCACGCAAGATGAGACTTCACACACCACGTGTTTATAGATCCCTTACGCAAACGGGCGAAGGGGTAGGTCGAGGTTCGGCGACAGCGCATGCGCCGTAGTTGCCGCACCTTAATAAACACCCCACTTCTACCGCTCGCCAAGTCTCATCTTACGTGGCGCGCACTACACCTATCAACTCTTGACCATTGAAAAACTGTAAAAATCTAACTGTAGAAGTGGCCATTGAGTAGAAAACTGGCTATAGCACGGATGATAAGCAGGAAGAATTTCGTTCAATGACCGGTTACTATTTGTCTCAGTTGCATGCGCATAATTATTCTTCCTGCTTAGCGTTCGTGCTATAGCTGGTTATGGGATCATAACAAGTCTTGTTACTTGCATCCATTACTGGATAATTTGACGAAGCAAGTGTGTATATATTTTTTTACCATTGCCACTCCAAAAAGGGCATTTTATTCATCGATATCAGTGAATTAAACTCACTACGTAAATAAAAACATATTGAAGTTGGAACAATTGTTAAATTGTTTTTATTGTTATTGTGGTTGTTTTATGTCATTGTTCTCTTATCAATAATCACCGAATATATACCATAATGTAATAATAGTACTTTTATTTTCTAGGTCAATGGTAAAAATAAGAGTATACAACACTTGAAAAAGAAATTCATCTCGGTCCTTTGTAATCCTGGCTCCGCTTAGAAATCTACTCTAGATCCTTCGCTGCTCACGGGATCCAATTTAGTCTCTCGAATTAAATTCCCTTTTTCCACTTGCTGTATTATCTACTATTGTATTCTTATAATTTTCCAATAAATACCACCTAGACTTTTGCAGTCGCCGGTACGCATTGCTTAGTATATTACAAGGCACGGCATATTATAATTCATATTAATTAATTAGAGATCCGTGGCAGAGCACCAATTGCTTATTGTTTAGATCATGATAAGTCCACTGCGCTTTAAGGCTTTGACGTTTTCACAGGGCATAACAGTGTGAAACAACGTTCTTTTTTAAATAAAAAGGAAAAAACTTGCTTTAAAACGTTGATGTCTTCATCATATCAGCTCATATTGGTCGATTGCTGGACCTTTTAAGGGCTGGGCTGGAGGGCGTCCCACGCTTTGCCTTCCCATACGCAGTCTCGGTTCGGGGTGGTTTCTACGAGCTATGTCGGTGACTTTAGCTCTCTTCCAGATATTTCGGATTCGATACCCCGAGCATAGCTCGCTTCAGAGCGTGCTGTGCTGCTGGAATTTGTGGACCAGCCCTGCTGTTAGTTTGTACGCCTCGGCAGCGTAAATCATGACAGGTAGGACGCACTGGTCAGACTTTTGTCTTCAGACTCTGTGGTATAGGTGATGACGTGTAGACTTGACGAATCTAACTAAATGCTGCCCACCCTAGCTCGATCGGAGGCTTTCTACTCAAAGTTGATCCAGCACAGTTGGAATTTCTGTCCAAGTTACAAATAACCCTAGACTACTTCGAGTAAGGTACCGGCGACGCAAATTGGCATTAGCACGTCGTGTTGGTTGAACATGACTTTTGTCTTGTTCAAATTCATGCCAAGGCCCACGGTTGAAAACTATTTTTTTCATTCATTCTCTTGGTATTCTAAGTAGTGGAACATTTCGCTTAGTTCTTCTACGTGACTCTGCCACAATAACGATGTCGTCGGCAAACCAACCGATACAAACAAGGCCTCTGAAAACTCTGCATGGTTTGTACATGTTTGATTCGAATTGATTTACTTGAAGGTAATTTTGTTATCTGATTCTTGTACAAAGTGTATGATGCTAATACAAAACACATTACCTACTGTTAATGCGGTTCGCAAAGACCTATTCGTATCCAAAAAAAGGCTGACACAATATACAGCATAATTTAATATGACTTCTGATAACTTTTGCAACACATGTTCAAAATAAATCCAACGGTTTCGATTCGGTTTTATTTTCTGGATTCAAAACAAAATTATGTAAAATAAAAAACACTCACTTTAGAAATTCTTTTACGAGAATGGACATATTTTTTCTACCACTTTTCTCCAAAAAATATTTTACTTTTTATTTATTTTTTATTATATGTTATAATATTATTTTATATTTATTTATAACTGTATTATACTAAACATAAAATCAAAATTTGATTATCGATATTCGTGGAGATATTTAATTTGTATTTTTTTGTATGGCAGGGCGGCGCTCGGAAGCCAGAGCAATGATCCCACCACGGCATCGCGGGCGGACATTATCCTTAATATTTTCGTAACTATTTAAGATATTGACATGCAGTTTTTTTTTTTATAAAACATGTTATTAAATTTTTAATCATACGAATCCTTAAAAATATACTCGTAAATATATTTTTATGAAGTTAAACAAAAATAGAAAATTAAGACGAAAAAATTAAAAAAATCCGAATTTACGGCAGTTGTTTAAATATTTTTTTAAATTTTAATTTTTTTCGGTAACTGTCTTTTAATTGATACATAAGTCATCAAAATCTGTGTATCTGTAAGGCTTGTAATTTTTTTTTAATTTTTGTTTTGGGACTTGGACTCTCTAGTCCTAAGGGGTAACATTTTTACTGCTGCGGACAAATAGCTTATTTTTGTCCTTACAATCACTGTGCAAAACGGTTTGCTTCCATCACGAAGTGCAGCTTTTTTAGGGTTCCGTACCTCAAAAGGAAAAAAAAACCCTTATAGGATCACTTTGTTATTCGTTCGTCTGTCTGTCTATCTCTCAAGACTCTTTTTCTCAGGAATATCAAATACCAAGGTCTGCGGTCCCTTAAAGCCGTAAAAATATCAAGTTCAAGTTAACTCAGAAAAAAATAAGGCCAAAATCAAACTAATTTAAACCTAAAGGTTACTTCTCGTTGTCCTAAAATCATGAAATTGACATAAATCATAACATCACATCACAGATATAGAAAAAATGTGAAATTTGTTATTTTGCAGTTATATATCATTTAAAAAAAAATGTCTGTCTATCTGTCAAGATCTTTTAACTTAAAACCGCAAGGAGGTATCTAGTTGAAATTAATATCAAATTATCTACGGTTCCTTAAAGCTGTAAAAATCAAATCTTCTATGTCAACGCAATAAAAAAATACGTGCATTTTAGGTATTTAGTTATCCACAAATAAATCAAAACCTGTTGTCCTAGAATTATGAAATTTGACACAAAGCAAGGTCTTACTTCACAAATATAGTAAAAAATCCGAATTTACAAATTGTTAATTTGTAGTTATTTTGTCTGTCTTTCTGACCTTACCTGACTCAAGAAAGCGTGGAGGTATCAATTTGAAATGAATATCAAATAGTAGTCTATGGGCACTTAATGTTGTAAAAGAATTAAAGTTGCGTAAAAAAATGCCCAAAATAGGGTAATTTTTATCGCATATTGTGACACAAATAAATTTAAACCTATGGGGTACTTGTAGACCTAGGAGACTTGATTTCTTGTTGGAAAAGCAATCTACGTATAAGTTTTTAAGGAACCCTCGATGAGCGAGGTTGACTCGCACTTGGCCGGATATTTCATAACTCCTATGACTATTGGTGCGTCGCTGCCGGCTGCTCTCATACAAATTGAATCGAACTATGAACCTTTTAAAGTATGGGTTGATATATGCATTAAAATTTACGTAGAAGTTTAATTGTTGTTTTATTCTAAGTTTAATATGAATTATATTATATTTAGAATAAATAATTGTATCTTCAATTCAGTATCTTCGTAATTCAGATAATCGTATCAGTAAAAACAACAACATATGTAAAGTTAAAAATGTTATTGATTTACTAAATCAAGTATTGACAGCCAAGTCACCTCTACGTTCTCCTATAAATTTAAATCCCCTATAAAGAAAAAAAAAATTCAATTCAGATCAGATTTTTGGAAATTAGTAATTATTTTTACCTTTTTAGCTCATCTTTTTAAAGGCGGTTGTTTTTTTTGTTAAAAAGTTTTAATTTTTTTTCTTTTCAGTGACGAAATGCTTTTTTTTTCTTGTACACTAAAAACATCCATACTCGTAACAAAGTTTTATAAAATCATCAACATAAAAGGCGTTTCACCAGTTCCAACTTAACATTAATAATTTTTTTTTCTCCAAAAGTTTTAGTTTGAAATTCATTATAATCATATGGGACCACCTGGAAAGTATAACTTTTTAAATAAAAAAAGAATTTCTCAAATCGGTCCAGGCGTCTTCGGGAAATCGGGTAACTTCATAAAAAAAAAGTCTCTGACGAATTGAGACCCTTTTTTTTTTTTTTTGATGTCGGTTAAAAACCAATGAAACACGAACATATGTATATGTATATAAGGTGTAAGGATATTGTGTGCCCAAACTAAATTGGGAGGTAGTATCAAGAATTTTAAGTAAGAAAACAATAAAATTTCATTGCCTTGAATCACTAACCTTTTACAAAAAATAAAAATTAAATTTTTACTGTGGCATAATACTACTGTAGTGTTCTGTGACATAATGCGTTTAACTCATCTTTACATATAATAAAACTGTAGAGGTCGAATTTCTGTACATAGAAAAAAAATGCTTAAAACCAAGTCAGGGGAATGTAAAAAGAGGGAAAATACCAAAACTTGTTTTTTTGAATTTTTTTGTTTTTTGTCTGTTTGTCTGTTTGTACGGGCTAATCTCCGAAATGGCTGGCCCGATTTCAATGGATCAATTTTGCATGGTGATACCTTATATCCCTGGTCAACATCTTAGACACTTTTTATTTCGGAAAGTTAAAGGGTTCCCGTGGGATAGTTAAAAAACCATAGTAACTTGGACATCTTAGTACACACAACTTATACCTACCTAATGCTGATACTTTATATTACCTCTCGAATTAAGTATAAATCTTATAAAAGTGAAGGGATTCAGCGGGAAAGAAAATTGCTACGGATCCCTATTCAACGCATAGCCAGTTGGCCGGCTGAACTTGAACAGGCTTAGTAACCTGTGAAAATCTCTGACCGTGCTTCTGGCTTTCCCAAATCGATTAAATAACGAGATATTATTTGAATAATGAGTATTTTTAGTTCCATTCTACTCTTCGGGACCGATGTCTAAAAATATGATAGATAGCTCTGTTCATTTTTACAACGCGCTAACGGAATTTTTCTGCGAGTTCTAACGTGGGTGACTTTTAACCCTATACTTTACGGTAAATTTTCAATAGATGGCGCTGTTAGGTTTTAGAACGCACTATTAAAATTAACCAAAATTTATCAAGTTATGATACGCTCTCACTACTTAGAAATCTCGGAATATAGTATTTTCTGGGAAAATAACATGTATCCAATTATTAAATTGATTTGGCTTAGGCAATACGGATACTGATATAACCTTGCGATTTGGTGAATGAAAATTGTTTCCTTCTTATTTATTTGGCTTAGAAAATACGGATTTTGATATAGCCCTACGATTTGGTCGATAAAAATTGTTTTCTTTTTTCTTAAAATTGTTATCTTCTTATTTGTTTAGGAATTACGGATTTTGATATAGCTCTACGATTTGGTCATTAAAAATTGTTTTCTTTGTAACTTGGGTTAGGCAATACGGATACTGATATATAGTTCTGCGATTTGGTCAATAAAATTTTTTTTTTCGTTACTTGGCTTAGGAAATACGGATTTTGATATAGCTCTACGATTTGGTCATTCAAAATTGTTTTCTTTGTAACTTGGCTTAGGCAATACAGATTCTGATATATAGCTCTGCGATTTGGTCAATAAATTTTTTTTTTTCGTAGCTTGGCTTAGGAAATACAGATTTTGATATAGCTCTACGATTTGGTCATTAAAATATTGTTTGGTTTATACTATGTTTAAAATCCTCATAGATTTTGACATAAGTGAACATTCTGTATGTGGTATCTCTAGAAGCAGTGATAGAGCGAAGGTTTTACGCGATTGCTGTTTAATTATCTGAGACAAGTGCACTATGGCACACCGAAAAGCAGTAGAAGCAGTTGATAGAACACTCAAAGATATCCGTCACAATGACCAACCTATGGGTGGCGTTTTGTGGGAATTTTTAGCCAAACGCTGCCAGAAGTACCACGGGGAACAAAATCGATGAAATAAGAGCATGCTTTAAGAGCTCAAGCCTTTGGCGACATGTCACAAGGATGCAATTAACAGTGAACATGAGGGCGCGGACAGGAGGCAACACAAATGCGCAGGAATTTTCTGATTAACTGCTAAAAATTGGCGAAGGGACATATCCGGAAGAAGAAAGGCCAACTGTGTTATCTGAAAATCTCTGCCACACTGTTAATTCAATTGAAGAACTTATCTCTTCCATGTATGGTGAACAAAATAAAATAAAATCATGAGAACTCATATCTTTGCGAAAGAGCAATTTTGACTCCGTGAAATGACCAAGCCGCAAGAATCAACTTGGATATACTCAACAATGTTGAAGGAGAAGTATTTGAGTATACTTCTATCAACTGAGTAATGGATCAACATGACGCTACCAATTATCCCGTTGAATTTCTTAATTCTCTGAGCGCTCCTGGACTTCCAGCACACAAGATTAATTTGAAAACTGGCGTCCCGATTATTTTGTTAAGAAATTTAAGTCCCCCAAAATTATGCAACGGGCCAAGACTGAAAGTTACTTCTTTGCAGCGTAACATAATAGAAGCAGAGATTTTGGCGGGATGTGGCTTCGGTGAAAGAGTTTTTATACCACAAATTCCACTGATTCCCAATAATTACCCATTCCATTTCAATCGTGTACAGTTCCCGGTGAGTTTGTGTTATGAAATGACTATGAGCAAAGCCCAAGGGCAGACGCTACGTGTTGCCGGCGTGGACCTCAGCGTCGGCTGTTTCTCACACGGTCAGCTCTATGTGGCTTTCTCCCGTGTAGGTCAACCAAACAAACTGTTTGTTTGTGTTCCGAACCAAACCACGTTGAACGTTGTCTATAAAGAGGCATTATAACGTACTACTTTACGATATGGTACGGAACCCTTCGTGCGCGAATCTGGCTCGCACTTAGCCGGGTTTTATTTTTGCTGATCGTGTCGATGCAGGGCTCCGGATTCAATCACCGGCGGCCAGGTTAAGTTGGAAAATAATCTGTGTCCAATTGTTCACATTTTCTTTTTATCTACAATATACACATTAATCCAAACTTTGTATTTTCGTGTTAACCGCGTGATAAAACGCGGACAAAGTCGCGGGCAACAGCTAGTTTATGAATATATGTTATATGTAAACCCCGTTTGACACTAACAGTTATGTCAGCTGATTAGTGACACAAACTTGGCTAATCTGGTGTTCAATTCGCTAGTGTCGCGTAGTTTACTTCATTTTAATATGGTGCGTGTTGTTTTCTTTTTTGACACTATCGTCTTTCGGCAAATTTAGCCAGAACAGTTTAATAGGACACTACTTTTACTGTAAAAAGAAGTTGGTGATTTACTGTTTGGTTGCTCGATCGACTGCAATGTGTTGGTAAACAAATCCAGACGAACAAAACGTAATTTCAAGTTAGTAAGACATCGTTTGAAAATGCTTGTACGCCGGTGTACTTTTAACTAAACATAGGATCAGGGACTAGACGTTGTGTGAATGTGGCTTGGACGAGGGAACTTGCTTAAAACTGTCGTCGTCATTGTATGAATTACTCCTCCGTAATATCCCTCTTCCTGTTAACCTAAAATGCCTCCTTACTTATGTATATTCACGTAAAGTCATCAAAATTTCGTCAAAATTCATTTCATTTAATAACATTAGACTTTGGAATTTATGTTTTGTTCTGTATTTATAGTTATGTTTTGTATTGATATTTATAAATATGTTTGTAATCCAATGTGGTTTATAATTACCTAGTAGTTGTTTGTTTTTGTAGTGTAAATAGACTGAGTAAGCTTTTAAGTATTTCACCAGCCATTATTTGTTATTAAGACTTTTTACAGCAACCTGACAGTTGCGTAACTACATAAAGTCTAGTGAAAAATCCGATTTTAAATAGTTTTAATAGTCATTTGCATATGACCAGTGATGAAAACCATTTAGATTTACTCTTACATTGACTCGTGGAGAAACTCAAAGAGCTCAAGGCTCGAATGCATATATTATTTTTATTATATATCCAATCAAAAACAACTACTACAGTGCGGCCACTCATAGAATGCGTTCGTGAATTTACGATAAAAATACTTTAAGTCGTTTATATGTACTACAATAAATTAAATTAAATACCGTACTATTGTGTCATAAACAAAATTTGTATTAGTTGAACCATCAAGTCAAATGAGAAATAGAGTATTTATCACACGTAAATATTATTTTTAATTCATTAACTGCGCTGTGTCAAGGTTACGTCTACTATCAATTTTTCATGTGTCAGGAACGTATACTCTGAGCGGCCGGACTATAGTGACTCAAAGTCCTACTACATCAATCAAATACATATATAGAAATAATCTTCCTCCGTTTGGGACTCCCTGATGGCTAGAGCATTCGAATAAAATATATCATAAATGCCATATCTATTAAAAAAAATTCAAAGAAAATATGGAGTTAAAAGATTAACCTCGAGCGAGGACTTTAACCTGCAACAATCCAGTCAGTGAAAGTGCTCTACCGATTGAGCTATCGAGGGACAACTCTAGCTAATGAAAATTCCAACTACATCTTTGATCTGTAACCACGCAACTTACGTACGACAAAAACAACTACAAGTTATTTATAAAGTCCTAGTACATGTACTTGATAGAATAAAGACATACATTCCCTTTTTAACGAAGAAAGATTATTTATATGTGTGTTTATTTATAATGTATTTCTTTATTCTATCAAGATTTGTAACCAGCTTTAATTATTTTTGTCAATTCGTCATAAAAATGAAAGAAAAACAAAGCTCTGTAGATAGCAGACATTTAACAATAAAAAAAAACAATACTTAGTAAAAATAAAGTTCTAAATTAAAGTCTTTTTCGTTTTTGTTCCCTATATTTTCTTTAAATGTAGAGAGGCTGTGCACGAGTATTTCTTATCGCCCGCGGCCAGCTGGGGTTCATACAAACAAGAGCCTTTTCTTGGAGTATAAATCGTGGGAAACACGCATTTCCTTTCAGTAAAATCTTTAGAGAAAAATCTATTTTGCTTTAACCTTTTATACCGCCGTGAGATATTAGGCATAATATAAAGTACTTGGAACATGTGCATGATTTTATATCAAGTGAAAACATGTTAATATAACCCGGCCAAGTGCGTGTCGTACACGCATTAAGTTACAATTCAGTAGAATCAAAATTATCGCGGATATTTGAATTATTGAACTTGTAAACCGACTTTGTGCAAACTCCGCCAAGCACCCACCACCCACTTCAATCCGATATTCGAACGAAAATATTGTTATTTATTGACGAATATTATATTTTATTATTCCATAATTTTACATGGTTCATAAAATTATATTTGCTACCTGTTTAACGTAACTAACAACTTCATCTAAGCAATTTTGGTATTTCTTATTTCAGCATAAATCATAGTTTTATTGGTTTTAAGTTTACTAAATAAGACAAGTGTGAAAAAACAGGGTATTTTCTAGGTAAAGTTTCGAACGTAGAAGTATCGAAAAAAACCGGCCAAGTGCGAGTCAGACTCGCGCACCGAGGGTTCCATACCTGCCACCATTTAAGTAATTTTTTTAAACACAAACAAAAACAAAAAGTGTGCCGCTAAGCGGTCACCCATCCAATTACTGACCAAGCCTGACTTTGCTTAACTTGAACTATCGTTTCCAACAAATATGTTACTGTTTCGCTTAATAATAACTAGATCGCGCTGTTACGGTGATTTAAGATGGTAAATGTCCGGTTTTTATTATTTGTTGTTATACTTCAGAGCTTACACACACTATGATCACTACAAGATTATATGTGTTATTTTTGTTTACGATAGAGCAACTAGATTATAAGTTTGTACTCTGTACCGCTAAGCACCGCCCCTGCATTCAAACGTAAATATTATTATTTAGTTCAGAATGTAATAATTTTATTTTTCTGTTATGTAACATTGTTCATAAACTTATATTTGTTGTCCTCACCGTGTGGCGCGCCCTCATAAGGTTTTTGCTGTTGACCGATGCTGCACCAACACTGGTGAGCGCGCGCCACTACGTCGTGCTGTCGCATCTTACAATATTCAGTTTAATAAGGACGTAGATATTCTCTTTGTATCTGAAGAAACCTTCAGAAAAAACAGTTTAAATTGCTGATATATCTGCTCTGTACTGTAGCTTTTTATTCAGGTTAATTCTTAATTTTTTTTTCTTGTATTAGTTAAATATTTGTTTTGTTTTGTTTCTTTTAAAAGTTATCAATACCTAAAAAAAAATAGGAAATAAAAAATAATAATATATAGGTAGCTAGACTGTAAGTATCCGCTTACTTTATTCTGTTATTATTTATCTGTGGTTTATGGTGTACGTTACATTTATGCTTATTTGTTAATTGCTATTTTATGTTATAATTTGTGAATGTAATTGTTTATAAACCCCAATAAAATAAAATATTTAATTCTTATTTTACATAAGTACCAACTTCATCTAAGTATCCTTTGATGTATTTTGTACGAAATTTTTCTTTATCCGACTACATTTTTAAGTTGGGCGACTATTAGTCATTAAATTGTGAAGCTTGCTAAGCTATAATAGTGTTCCTTTTAAATTCGTTATATTTCCTTTTGCCATGATTTTTTTCACACACCCAACAACAGTCATTTAACTGGCAGTTTGGGGCAGACAAACGCTCAATTTTCCGCAAACGTCTCGCTGAATCAAAAGACAGACGGACGGACATGGCGAAACTATAAGAAGTCCTTGTTGACTACTGAACCCTAAAAACTGGATGTTTTCGAAATCCCTAGAACATTTGCAAACGACTGGGCGATTGGAAAATAAGAGTTACATAGTTTTCCAATCTTCCGACCTATTTTCAGGCACTTTCATAAAACCCGAGCCCGGTTTTTTTAGGACCGATCGAAATTTGATCGCTGATTAATAGAAGAGATATGCGACAATTAATATCACATTTCTAATTGGTCAGTAAGAACCATACAGTACAAAAGTAAGAATTTTAATAATAATAATACTCCATGCTTCGAAGGGTACATTAAACAATAGGTCCTATGGCTGTTGACATATGACAGCAGTAGATCCTTAATTAAGCGAAGTCAGAGGCTACCCATTAGGGTTAAAAATTCTCACAAGTGAGGTCACTAGCTAGATAGCGTTTGCCAAATCACACTGACCCAATGCGGTTTAAATGGCCTAAGTCTCCTTTCTCTAAGTAAAGACCTATTCCCATGTAGTGGCGATTGGCTACAGTCAACAGCGAAGGCATGGTTTTGGTTCACGTGTTACAGCTATTGTTTTCTTTCTTATTAATAACATTGAAGAACCAAATAATCTCGTTTTTTTGTAATGATCTTGAAAATAGCTCGGAAGATTGCAACACTCATCCTTATATTCCTGTCATTCGGTAGTTTGCAAACTTCCAAGGATTTTCGCAATAATATTCATCATTTTCGATTATCCTATACAACAAATACCTAGCGTGGATGTGGACTTGAATATTTACAAAAAATAAAACAACGCGCAAAGAGTCCAGCATTAATTTTTAATTTCCAATCTTGTCACGGCTTTGTAGCTTTGGCAAATAATTGTGAAATCGAATCACGATCGTGGACACGTACTTAATCAAAATTTATTGTAAGAGTATTTCAGATAAAAAAGAAATCGGTAAATATTTATTAGGTTTTAAAAGAATCATCTTTTTTAATTTATGATTTTTTTCTTAGTGTTATTAATAATACGCAATACGTATAGGTTACTTTTTTTACTATGTATTGAATAGAATAAAATAAAACAATTTTTAAAAATGTTGTCAGAAAGTTATTAAAAATAATTACAGACGCTTACAAATTAAAGACATATTTACTTCATCGGTCACCTTTTTAACCGGCTTCAAAAAAGTTAGTTCTCTGTTTGAGCTGTATGTATGTATGTCAAAAACCACGTAACTGATTTACATGGAATCTTTGCTTTCCGACTGCATATTTTTCTGGAAAGGTTATATGTTATATGTATCATCAATATAAATAAATACTTTCATATCAAAGATGCAGTCAAAAGATTAACCTGACAGTCCTGGCTCAGGGTTAATCTTTTGACTGCATCTTTGATAAGAAAGTATTTATTTATATTGATGATATTATAGCCATGGATATGGAATGTATTATGTTTTTTCTTCTAAGACTATAACCTTCAGGGAGTCATAAACGAAGAGAGATTATTTCTATGTATGTATATTTATATTGTATTTCTTACTTCAATGAAGATTTTGTGTGTTTATAAGATTGATGTACTAGGACTTTATAAGTCACTAGGAGTTGTATATGTTATATGTAAAATATTGTCATAAAAAACCAGAGCTATAGACGAAAGAGTGAAATTTTCATTATCGGTGTTGTGCTTGATCGAATGATTTTTACAACACAACACTTTGATTTTCAAATTGAGCCAACAAATAATAATAATAAAAAAGATAAACAAATTCTTAACAAAAACATAAACCGACTTCCATTCCACTAAGAAGTAAAAAATAAAGCAGACTTATTGAACTTCTGAGGTAATAAACATTAAAAAAAAAATACAACAGAATTGAGAACCTCCTCCTTTTTTGAAGTCGGTTAAAAAGAGAGGTTTTCTGTTTGACTGGCATGTATATACATAAATGTAATGTATAAAGGTAAATATAGTGTTAGAGTTTATAATAAATAGGTCTTTTAGGCTTTGCGACTAGGAAATTATGTATAAAGTCAATAATTTCCTGTATCCATAAAAAGTCGGGTTTGAGTACTAAGTTAAGCACCGGTGGTAGACGAAGGTCACTGTAACAAAGATTACACATAACACATCGATAACAAAAATTATGCAAAATTACTAAGAGATATTATTACTGACGGTTGACAAACTTGTAGGTTTCTTTTTTCTCATATATATTTTACAAAATAATTCAGTGTCGTAATACTTGTTAGTATTCAGCGTTGACTAAACATTTATTTTGTTGGTTTTTATGTTATGTATAAATTCATGTCGCAATTTTCTTAAGTCGAGTTTTACTACAATTTATGAGTTCGTCGGCGCGATGTCTTCAAAACTAATAACTTTGCGACAATGTAAATCTACGTGTTTACGGGGTCTCATGTAGCTTAGTACTAAATTGTGGGAATTATTTACACCCAACATAAGACACTTTTTTTGTTGCGACTTAATGTTTTTGAGTACACGCTGCTTCATACTAATATATTTTGGCCACTAAAAACTGCGTCAAAAGTGATTCATTAGTTATTCTTTATGGTCACATCAGCAGAGAAACTTATACTATGGTGACCCATGGGTAACCCTCACACACTTACACACACATATTCATCTCAAAAAACGGGTAAAAGATACAACCAAGTGTGAGAGCGGAGTGCCGCTCCCAAGGTAAGTTAGATCAGTAAGTCGCAATTCCAGTTTTTTAACGCTTAAGTATTGATCAGTGCCAGACTAATAAATGGCAAACAAACTTACGGTCCGCCTTACGGTAAGCGGTCATCGTAGCCTAAAGACGGTTGCAACACCAAGGGTATCACTCGCATGTTGCCGACCCTTCAAAAATCTAATAACTTCTTCTTGCAAAACCCCATACTGTGGCCCTTAGAGAAAACCTTGACAGGGACCCTCATTCCACAACCCAAGCGTTCGCGGGAGTATTTATCTCTGAAACCGCACTGTACGCGACCATTTCGGTTCTATAGTGTGAGAGTCGAAGCCGCATACGTAGTTGATTTGAGAGTTTTAGTTTCTCTGCAAGACCAAATAAACCATGGTCGTTTTTTAGTCACACATTGAGTTTAGTTAAACTTACGATAGGTGAATTGTGCTCGTAAATGCGGTTTTGTAAATCATGGCAAAAATAGATATATAAATAAAAAAGTAATATGAATATTCGCAGAGAACAACCCCTGCCATGTAATAAAAGCATAATTATTCAGTATCAGTTCAATTCAAATCTAAATATTTTTTTTTAACTTTCTGGAATTAAAAATAAAAATAAGTACCAAGAAAATGCTCAGCTTTCTGGCTGTATCGCATGTCTTATTCACTAGATAAGTCCGTCGTCAGCACGTACAGCAAGCTTTTTATCTGTGGACGTCCAACATTGTTTCATTTTGTTTTTGCTATAAAATCCATTTGTTTGAGTGAAAGGCTATTAGCTTTTTTGAATTCAAGCGACATTGTGCAAAAAGAAATGGGTGGTACCTTCTTATTATATAACGGTGGCTATCGTAACTAATTAATTACCTTAATGTTGTAGCGTTAAGGGACCCAAAAAGGTTCCGTCCGATTAATTTACCCGTTATCAGAATCGTAAGGCACGGGCGCGTAAGGTTAGGGCCATAAAATAACTAACTAATATACAAAGTGGCTCAAAGGTGATGAATTGGTCTAGAGAATCAACAGTCTTGGGTTCGATTCCCGGATTTTCTTCGGCAGAGGTTACAACCTCGAATTTGAAAGAAGTCGTTTGATAAGGTCTACGCTACCTCCAACGATTGCCTTCATACAGAACCCCGAACATTTTCAGCTCGAACTTCAAAATCGCTTTTAGGGGCGAAAATGTGGATGGTTTAAAAATTATAGGCTGGTGGAATCTGTTCAAGCGCAAGCGCTTGAAGCTAAGTTCTTCAAAGCTCGCCGCAAAAATAGAACTCAAAAATTCTCAGTTTAGACTCTAAATCTTATGAAGGTGCGGCGCGAAATGAAATTGCAGTCTTCATCTGATAGGTCCGAATACGCGCGGCTCAATAGACAAATCTTGAAAGCCATACGACGCGATATACGCCATTTCAACACAAGGCTATAGAACGAAATAAAGGCTCAAAAGTGTTTTCTAGAGACCTGTCTATTGACAGTTGACAAAGCTGAAGACCAAAACTGGCAAAATCGTTTCGTCCAAACCTGAAATATTGAGAGAAATCGAGAACTTCTATAGACAGTTGTACACCTCAACTCGTGATCCTATCAACATCACGGCCAAAGAACCCAGAGCCAAATTAACTCGACACTATACCGAAGATATACCGGACGTCAGCTTATATGAGATTAGAATGGCCTTGAAACAGCGTAAGAACAATAAGGCGGCGGGCAATGACGAAATTACGGCAGAGCTTCTGAATGCGGGTGGAACATCGATAATTAAAGTCCTTCAGAGGCTCTTTAATTCTGTTTTCCTCGAAGGTACTACGCCAGAAGCTTGGAGCAGAAGCGCGGTCATACTTTTCTTTAAAAAAGGAGACCTTACCACATTGAAGAACTATAGACCCATTTCTTTACCATTACGAATCGTCTCGAACGCAAGTTTGACGAATGCCAGCCTCCCGAACAAGCCGGTGTCCGTAAAGGCTTTAGGACCATCTTGCCTCTTTGCGTAGCGTTCGTGGACTATGAAAAAGCCTTCGATTTTATGGAGATCTGGGCGGTGTTACAGTCTCGGTGCCACATTAACTATCGGTACATCAAAGTGCTGAAGTGTTTGTATAACAGATCCGCGATGTCTGTCCGACTACAAGACCAGAACACGAAACCAATCCATCTGCAGAAAGGTGTGAGACAGGGAGACGTCATTTCTCCGAAACAGTTCACAACTGCGTTAGAGGATGTGTTTAAGCTTCTGGAGTGTGAAGGATATGGCGTCAACATAAATGGCGAGTACATCAATCACCTTCGATTTGCCGACGACATAGTGGTCTTGGCAGAATCGCTGGAAGACCTAGGCACGATGCTCGGAGACCTCAGCAGAGTTTTCCAACAGGCTATTCCCCAAATAAACATGGATGAAACGAAGGTGATGTTCAACGTCCATGTCGCGCTTATACCGGTTGTTGTTGGGAACGCTACTCTCGAGGTTGCTGACAAATACACATACCTAGGGCAAGTAGTCCAATTAGGTGGGTCCAACTTTGAGAAAGAGTTTAACCGAAGAATCCAGCTCGGCTGGGCAGCCTTCGGGAAACTTCGCAACATCTTTTCGTCCAAAATACCTCAGTGCCCAAAGACGAAAGTTTATAATCAATGTGTGTTGCCAGTGATGACTTATGGTACAGAAACGTGGTCTCTTACTGTTCGCCTTAAATAAGCTCAGAGTCGCTCAGCGAGTTATGGAAAAAGCTATGCTTGGTGTTTCTTTGCGCGATAGAATCCGAAACGAGGAAATTCGCCAAAGAACTAAGGCAGGCCACATCGCTCGTCAAACCGATAACCGATGGGGAAGAAAGGTTCTCGAGTGGCGACCACGGATCGGAAGATGCAGCGTGGGTCGGCCTCCTACCAGGTGGACAGACGCTCTTGTCAGAGCCGTAGGAAGCGGATGGAGGCGGGCGGCTCAGGACCGGCCGTTGTGGAGACATATGGGGGAGGCCTACGTTCAGCATTGGACGTCTTGCGGCTGAAATGACGACGACGAGGTTACAAAAAGTAAAGACTATCTGTAAATTGTCACACAACAACTATATGTAACTATCAGTATTCCAGAAGTGGTTGTCTCAAGTCTGGTTCGACTATAGCGGGAAAACTGGACATAGTTAAGGATTCCAAAAAGCGTGTATTGATCGCAATTTTTTTGTTTTACTATTTTAAGCTCTTTCGTTTCTTCTCTAAAACGAATAGTTTTGGAATAAAATGCAAATAACGAACTTGTATCACCCCTCTTATACAGCCAGTCTAAATATTTATGTAATGCAAAATGCAACTTCAAAAAACTACAATTTTTATAAATGTTTCATTTCATATTTGCAATATTTTGTCTGATTCCGTTGGACTACAATCATGGATGAACTCATACTTACAAAGTTACATTGCCCTGAACCCAAACAAAGAAACTGTATTTAAAATCACGCACGACTATGTGTGTCGTTTGTGATGGTCACATTCGACAATATCAGTTTCGATATTTAGAATATAAGTTTAGCATCAGCCTCATATAAGAGTAAGCTTACGGATAGTCCTTCCACCTGGTATGAAGCCGTCCCACGCTACAACTTCCAGACCGTGGTCGACACACGAAAATCTTCTTCCCTATTGGTAATCAGTTCAGTGAGCGAAGTGGCCTGTCCACTAGAGCATATTCCCAACGAATTAGTCTGTTTTGTCTTAAATGCTTTAGGATCTACAGTCTGTACAGCTAAAGCAACGTAATTCATCTTAAATGTTATTAATCATGCGTCAAAAATATTTATTTATCATCCGTCAAATATAATTTAAAGAGACTTTATTCACATATACCGCCATCTTAAGAATTTAAAGTATTATAACAGCTTAAACAATAATATTGTAGGTATGGTGGCGTGACGTTGGGCAAGAGCACCCGACAACCCTATATCAATCTATCTTCTTGACTGACTGACGGATCAATGCACAGTCTAAACCACAAACCTAGGATTTTTTCGCTATCTAAACCGCTGATCGTAGAGACTTGAAACTTGGAGGGTGTGTTCTTTGTATGACGTAGGCAGTAGGTTGGACGTATGAGGTAGGATTTTCCGAAAGGGTCAAGAGCGAGTCGGACTCGCGCAATAAGGGTAAACCGATTTTAATGAAATTTTGGTAAGTTGTTATGCCCACGCCGGGAATGTTTCTGAGAAAGAAAAAAAGTACGAGATGGACAGGGTCAAGTGCGAGTCGGACTCGCGCAATAAGGGTAAACCGATTGTAATGAAATTTTGGTAAGTTGTTATGCACACGCCGGGAAAGGTTTCTGAGAAAGAAAAAAGGGTCAAGCGCGAGTCGGACTCGCGCAATAGGGGAACACCGATTGTAATGAAATTTTGATAAGTTGTTATGCACACCCCGTGAAAGGTTTCTGAATTAGTACAACCCTTTCACAATAGGTTGGTGCGGCAGTTGTTTAAAAAAACAACGTTCGCCGGGTCAGCTAGTCGGGTGCTATTTAGGCAGTTATATATTTTGTCGCGGCGTCATAACATGTCGACGATGTCGGATTTATCGAAGGCGATGAATGATATCAATTGTAATTCTTGATATAAGATCAGGGTTGAATTACAATACATTCTACGACAAAGGTTAATATTTCTAATTTAAAAAATATACCAAAAAAACGTTGTTCGTTTATCATTTTCAATCTAGTCACGGATTTTCCTGGGAACAGTGAAATCGAATCACGATCGCGGACACGCACTTAATCAAAATTTATAGTAAGAGTCTTCGATTTCAGCGGCTCAGCAGGATTTATGTTCGTAAAATGTCAAATTTCTTTTAGTATTTTTTTTTCCATATTTCCTAGTTGACTCTTTTTTATTCTTTGTACTAGCGATCATAGAGGAAACAAATAATCTGTTAATAGTGTCAAGTAGAATAGGCGAGAATAGGAAAAAAAATTAGCGGCATTTATTGAAACGTTTTGGTAACTGGTGTTTTTGACTAATTTGACGCTGCTAAACGCGAATATGGCAAACAAGTCAAAATTTTACTATCTTGACCTTGCGCCCGTGTTTTGGCCGACGACTTGCGCTCGGTGACAAAGCGAGGTGCGCCACAAACAGCTCCTTAAATCTTCACAATAACTTTTGTTTCAACGTCAAATCAGCCGTCAAAGATGTCACATCGCTGCCAAAGAAGCGTGACGGCACCTGTGTTGATTTGTTTGACAACGGGCAAGCAAGTTGGGTTGAATTAGAACAAAATAAAGTAAAAAAAAATTATACGACTAAGGTGGCAAACAAAACAAAACCGATAGCGAGCAGTGCGATGGTATAGAAGATAGCCGTGGGCTTAATTTCGAACAATTCCTCAGAACACATCCCATTATAAGTACAAGCGCTAGAACACACACAGGGAGGAAAGGGCCAAGCTGGTATCCGGGTGCACAGAGATAGCAGTTGTTCTCCATCTGGGCCGGACTTGTGTCTTGCCCCGCAAAAACGGTTGCAAAGGTTGAAACACTGCTTCGCTCTGTTGAGTACACCAAGTTTTTTGGATGCCAGCTTTACCTTGTCTTGCAAATGATCTTGGAACTTAATATCGCTGGAGATGTCAACACCAAGGATCCAAATGCTCTTGGACATGGTGATTCTGGAATTGTGGGACCTCAGTGAATGGGGTTTTCTTAGCGGTAAACGCGAATCGTCTCGCTGGAAGACTTTATGAGTTTCAGCCGCCAGAACAAGCTGATTACGAGTTTCGGAAACGGCAGATTATACAAAAAACTCAAAAGTATAATCAGCCTCTGTTTATGGCATTTGTATCCTACGAGAAAGCCTTTGACTCCAATAAAATATGGGCCGTGCTAGATTCTCTGCAGCGATGTCGTTTAAGCTGCATGGCGATATATTGAGGTATAATACCATAAGAGAAGTGCCATCCCGCTGCATAGAGGTGTAAGACAGGGGGACGTCATGTCCCTGAAACTGTTTACCAACGCACTAGAAGATGCCTTCAAAACCTTGGACTGGGCTGGGCGGGACATAAACGTAAACGGCGAGTACATCGTACACCTAAGGTTTGCCGACGACCCCGTTATTATAAAATATATTAGACATTACACACAGCGTCATCTGGCCCCAAAGTAAGCAAAGCTTGTGTTATGGATACCAGAAAACGTATACAAATACATATTGTTACTTTTGTAAATACATACATATCGTACATTAATACACCCAGACTCAAGACAAACATAAATGTTTGTCTAGCGCGGGAATTGAATCCACACAGAGGTTTGCAGAGGGCATAGCTGCCGGCCGCACTACCAACTAGGCTGCGAGGCAGTCATTATGGCAGAAAATAATATTTTTTTATCCCAAAAGGAATAGAATCACAAATGAAAAAAAAATTACCTATTTATTTATCTCTTCTTTGCAATCGAATGTTTTAAAAAAGAATTTTCTAACTTAGTCAGGCTTGCTATGCCATTTTTTTCTCTATTAGCTACAAAATAAGTTAATTCTTTCAGAAATAGTTATTTGTTATACAAGTGGGTAAAAGCGTTTTTTGGTAGAAGTGCCGACTTTAAATACTGAGCATAGCAAGGGATTTAAAGGCACGAGACCAAAAAAAAACGAGTTGCACTCCGGGAGTACCGGCAGAACTGAAAACCTTTACACACGATTCGCGCTTAACACTCAAATATGTCACAAGACATGTTTTTGACATTGTCAAGAAATAATAATGTTTGTTTATTTACTTTTTTGACGTAGTATATTTGACATCGCAATCTGTCATAGAATTAAAATTCCATATCCAACCTCCCTGTACTACTCATAATCGCGAATACTAAAAATAAAAATTATAATAGGCGTGGCATTACGGTTTCCGTATTTTACAAAGACAAAGATCACTTTGTTCAATTTCCATATTTTAAACACTTTATATACACGAATTTTACGAATACACAGCAGTATGGCCACTACACAGACGGTCGAGCCATCAGCTGTCACCATCCATGGATGCGCGTAGCGCGCTGTAACAAAAACACACACGACGATTCGCGCAAGCGCCCTGCGCCGCCTAAACGAAACAGCAGGCGCAGGCATACATTTTCGCCGCGCCGTAGAAAGAGAGGGGGATACTCCCTCTCCTACGCCGCGCCAGCTGTCTACTCTCCATCCGTCTTGCGAATTTTCACGATCAGGACACGTGACCTGATTCGAGTTTATCATTTTTTACCCATACCAAAAAAAGTGCACAACGCCGCTAAAGAAGTTTTCACTTCAAAAATTTGCTCACGCGTCCAACATACAAATTTTCACCTCTACCAGCGAGAAAAATATTTTCACGTGACTTTTCTGGTAAAAGTTAAGTTTGCATTGGAGACTTGTTCTCTAAAGTCCTCTGGTGTCAGAGAAATATCTTCGTAGCTTGTATCCCTCATTTTTCAAACGAAATAGAATTATTAATTAATAAATGAAAAAATCTTTTGTTCAAAAAACTAGCTTGCTGCGATTTTAGTTTGTTTTTTTTAAATATGGGTTGCGTTCGGAATTGTACCTACTACAATCTCTGCCATTGCTATCAAAACAACGTATGATATTTCTCAAGTTAGCTGTATAAACTTTTAATAATACTAATAATTTATAAAAACTCACTTAAAAATGGAAAAAAACCCATGTTGTTATATTCTTAATTAAAATGAACAAGGTTAAGTGTTTGTCCCGAAATTTGTTTCTAACCAGTAATTTTACTGTTTTTTTTTCATTATCAGGTTAAATCCAAAAGTCAATGTTCGAACAGTGAATTACTTTGCCTCACTAGTGAGCAAAATTCGATTTTACTCACTGAATTTGGACAGCAAAACTATCCTTTTCGTGCTGGTGAGGTGAAAAAAAGTTTTTTTGGTTTTCGTTTTGGTAGTAATGATGAGCAAAATCGAAGAATTATACGATTCAGACTAAAACTAAGAATAAAAAACTTTTCCCCTTGACTAACTTTTTATATTTGCCTAGAATTAGTAATGGGGTATATTATCTTGTCCCTGATTTTTTTTTTAGCGCTTATTACTATAAAGCTGGATAAATACTATAAAGCCACCTTAGTCCAGATAGATTGCTATCAGTAGCAATAAGCCTATACCATCTTCGTAATATATGGTTGGGGAAAAGGAGCCATCCTCCACAATATGATGTGGGTGTTTCTAGCCACTGGTTAACCCCTTTGCGAAATTAAAACTGTAACGTTATTAACCATACATAAAAAAAATTAATAAATAACAGAAGAGACTTGTTCTCACTTGACCCATTTTCTTAAGTGTAAAAAAGCAAGTACCTACTCAGAAGAGAAACTGAAATTTGGGCAACTTTTCAACAATGTCCTAGGAGTGACTTGAAAATTGAAAATCAATGAAGCGAGAAATTCAATTAGAACTGAAAGCGCTCGTGGAGCGAGTGTCAAAGAGCATTTTTCTTGATATCACACACTTTGTCAGAGGTAAAGTTGGTAACTTTTTAACGCACATTTAATTCGGTTTCCTTCAATTCCGTTTACATTATATATGCTAAATCTTTGTTGTGAAATTATTATTGTATAAATGCTCGTATAAATAATTGATCTTGCGCAAAAATCTTTTTTTATTCATTGAATTCGCGGTTTGCTTTTTATTTTGAATATACCTTCTGCAAATACTTCAGATGAACTTAAGTGAGGTGCCAATTCTGTAAGGACTACAGTATGGGGTTCTTCAAGAAAAAAGTTATAAGATTTCTGAAGGGTCGGCAACGTGCAAGTTATGTCCCAGGTGTTGCAAGCGTTCATAGGCTGCGATGACCGCTTACCATAAAGCGTACCGTAACATTGTTTGCCACCTTAGTGGTGTAAAAAAGAGATAAAAAATGTGTGTTTGTTTAAATATTATTTTGATTTATAACATATTATTGGCTTATTAAATTAAAACAATACTTTCAAAACGGTTGTGTTTTACAGCTTTGCAGAAACAAATAATATACAACCACTTAAACTATTTTTTAACAAAAACAGAAATGGAATTTAAATTCACTGAAAAGTAGTAAATATACCCCTAAAGCAGACTTAATGACAGAAAATTTAGCTACATGTTTTATTCCCCTTGAAATCGATTGCTAAAAAACAGACAGTTACTCTACAAGTCGCAAGTTCGGCCCCATATGGAGTACTGCTGCCATCTCTGGGCGGGTGTACCCGGATACCAGCATGGCCCTTTTGACTCGGTTCAACGACGGGCTGTGAGAATTGTCGACTCTTTGCCTCCCTGTGTGTGTTCTACCGCTTGTACAATGAGTTGTGTTCTGAGGAATTGTTAGAAATGATGCCCACGGCTACATTCTACCATAGCACCGCTGGTCATCGGCAGGGAATTCATTCTCACACTTTAGAAGCTAAATGGTCGCGTACAGTGCGGTTTCAGAGAGGCTTGCTCCCGCGAACGCTTAAGTTGTGGAATGAGCTCCCTGCCAAGGTTTTCTCCAAGGACTACAGTATGGAGTTCTTCAAGAAAGAAGTTATTAGATTTCTAAAGGATCGGCAACCCTGGTGATAACCCTGGTGTTGCAAGCGTCCATAGGCTAAGGTGACCGCTTACCATCAGGCGGACCGTAAGCTTGTATGGAATAAAAAAAAGATAAGTAAACATCGGTAAAAAGGTTCTGTTGGCATACGACAAGAAGGCAAAGAAACTGTAGCCAAATTTTCTTTGAGTATATCTGCTTTAGGGGCAGTAGGAATCGAATCGATCGTTGTGAATGACAACTAAAGCGCGCACTGCGAGATAGAATGATTTCTGTGGTTTGCAACAGATTTGTTGCGGTTCGTTATCGCACGAAATTTTTGCACACTAAATTAAACCCCACGCACTATGTAAAAACATCCGCAGGTCGCCGCAATAGTGTTCAAAACGCGGTGAAGAAATGTTGTTAATACGCGTTTTATAAAGGGTTTTTTTTTATTTTTACTGATAGCCTCCAATTCGTATGGTTTTAGTAAATTTTAAAAGGCTTTTTGATCCCTAGTAAATTCAGTACAATTCAAATTTAAATCGCGCACTAAACCTGGTGCGTTACAATTGTGACTGCGCGCCGCAGTGCATCCAGGTTGACAACTAGACTGCGTGTCATATAGGTTTGCACGTGATCAAAAGTGGAGCAATGATTCTATCGTATATTGTTTTGTTACTCTCATGGACAGTGGTGCCTCCGCCACGCGGAAACTTACATGGCCAGTCTAGATGTAGAGACTGGTAGAAGCTCGTCTAAATAATCAAAATGATACAACTTGAAAACATTTTCTCACCTTACTCTGGTTTTCTAAGACAAATTCTAACTAAATTAAAATGTGACCAATCTGTGGGCTAATTCTTTCCTATGCGTAAAATTTTTTAAATCGGTTTACAAATGACGGAGTTCTGAGGTAATAAACATTAAAAAAACATACAACCGAATTGAGAACCTCCTCTTTTTTTGAAGTCGGTTAAAAATACTACAAACCTTCAATTATGGTTTTAAACCAAACAGTAGAAAACGTGGTCAAATGATAGTCAAACACTCTACAGTCGAAATTTCTAATAAAAAATATACACGCACTCTATATAGTCAATTTTTTTAACAGTCTAGATGTGGCAGTATGTCATACAATCTATTTAATCAAATTCTCTTACCACTGTAGATGTGGCCGTATATTCTTCATAGTTAATTTAATTTCAGATTTCAAAGGAAATCCTTTTTGAAGTTCCACTGTACATTTAATTACATTAATTGCAGCCAAATTTTCTCGTCATGGAAGGTCACTTAATACAAACTCCATGTAAAACAGGGTCCTAATACATTATACGATTTGAAAGGGCGACCGTGTTTGAAGTAAACAAAGTTTTCTATAGTGATAGTTATCGTGCCTTTTCATTAGGTGGCGACACACAAGACCTATTCATCAACTAATACAATGTCATGCCTTTAGTAGAAGGGCTTAATTAAAACTTTTGCTATAGCGGCGTCGAATAGTTGTCAGAATAAGAGCCACCGCAAACGACCGATAGTCAGCAAATGACTATTTCTCAGGGAGAATAGGAATGGACTAGATTTAATACATAGTGTATTCAATATTAAGGATTACTGTATAGAATTGCCGTTTAGTAATGAAAAATTAATATATTTTGGATAGGATGAAATATATTTATTTAATCAAGGTATCTACCCGTCTGTATATCGTTTTCGTTATTGTTTATACATTTTTGCCATTAATTAATAATTAATAGGAAGATCATTTACATTTTTCGATAAAACTCTATAGACCTAGACTCCGTAAACAGTGTGAAGGCATTTTGTACTACCACAGGGAACGATTTTTGTTTTCCGTAAAAAAATCCCAAATCACGGGGAAAGTGGTAGTCGGTTGGATTAAGCTCTTCAAGGCCATCGTGGATGGATGAACTGATGGTTTCTAACTGCAGTTTACGTAGTGTTAAAACTGTCAGGCAAATTATAAGGCACCACTTTTTGTCGATTTACTGAAAATAAGTCAATATTGTGGGTGCTCACTTTAAATTATGCCGCTAATTCTTTGGTACTTTGACAAGAATTGCCTTTACCTTCAACTTCAATTCATTGTTATTTACTAGTGGCTTGTCTTCCACGTGTTTCATTCTTTAGGGTGAAGTTTCCACTACAAAAGTGGTTAAACCAATAACGCACGCTGCTTAGCCGTTAGCCGTATCCTCTCCAAGCACAGCATTGACATTACGAGCAGTTTCTGCTGCGTCACGTCGAAACTCGTATTCCAATACTACCTTGATGTTCGCTATATCCATTTTCGCGTTAAAAGCTGAATGTAAAAACCATAGACATTAGGGTAGCGTAGACCTAAATTGCCCATAGTGCTAAAGAGAAAGCTGATCTACTGTCGAATATGAACGATGAAGGCGCTGTACCACCTACTATACCGTGGTGCGGTAAGACCATGCCGGAAATCTCCATAACACAGCGGGAGGTCCGGCGGGCGTTGCTTTCTCTAGACGTTCATTAGTCGAGTGGGCCAGACGGTATACCAGCAGTAGTGCTTAAGCAGTGTGCTCCTGAGTTATGTCCTCTTCGCGCTTTCCTACCATACTATGCAATTTCCGTTTTCATGGAAGACTGCGAATGTGCACCCATCGAATTACAGGCCTATCGCTATTACCTCTCTCCTCTCCAAGGTGATGGAGCGTGTGATCAACACACAGCTTCTAAGATACCTAGAAGAACACGACCTGGTCAGTGATCGTCAATATGGCTTTCGCCACGGTCGCTCGACTGGTGACCTTCTAGTGTATCTCACACACCGATGGGCACTAGCCATTGGGAGTCAGCGGGAGGCATTGGCATGTAGCCTGGACATAGCGAAGGCGTTCGACCGGGTCTGGCACCGGGGTCTTCTATCGAAGTTGCAATCTTACGGAGTGCCCGAGGGTTTGTGCAAATGGGTGGCTAGCTTTTTGTCCGGCAGACGCATACGAACCGTAGTCGACGGTAGTTGCTCTGATAGCATGGACAATGCTGGTGTCCTACAAGGCTCTGTGCTGTCTCCTACGCTCTTTCTACTGCATATTAATGACATGTTATCCATCAACAACCTACATTGCTATGCAGATGACAGTACTGGAGACACTTATTACACGGGTCGTGCAAACTTCCCTCGTTCCGTTGTGGAGGAAAACCGCAAAGAACTTGTGTCTCAAACCGAGACCACACTGGCCAAGGTCTCTGACTGGGGACGGGTAAACTTGGTCCGATTCAACCCTACAAAAACACAAGTTTGCGCGTTCACCGCAAAGAAACCCCATTTACTGTAGTCCCACAATTCCAGAACACTCCCCTCTCCATCTCCAAGAGCATTGGAATCCTTGGTGTCGACATCTCCAGCGATGTTTAGTTCCGAGATCATTTACAAGATAAGGTAAAGCTGGCGTCCAAAAAACTAGGTGTACTCAACAGAGCGAGACAGTACTTCACGTCGGGGCAGAGGTAATGCTGCTTTACAAGTCACAGGTTTGGCTCCATACGGAGTACTGCCGCCATCTCTGGGCAGGTGCACGGGGATACCACCTTGGACCTTTTGACTCGGTTCAACGACGGGCTGTGAGAATTGTCGACGATTTCAAACTCACTTGCCGTATCGACCCCTTAAGTCTGAGGAGAGATTTTGCCTCTGTGTGTGTGTTCTACCGCTTGTACAATGAGATGTGTTCTGAGGAATTGTTCGAAATGATGCCCACGGCTACTTTCTACCATCGCACCGCTCGCCATAGGCAGGGAATTCATTCCCATACATTAGAATCGAAATGGACGCGTACAGTGCGGTTACAGAGAAACTTTCTCCCGCGAACGCTTGGGTTGTGGAATGAGCTCCCTGCCAAGGTTTTCTCTAAGGACTACAGTATGGGGTTCTTGAAGAAATAAGTTATTGGATTTTTTAAGGGTCGGCAACGCGCGAGTGATACCCCTGGTGTTGCAAGCGTCCATAGGCCACGGTGACCGCTTACCATCAGGCGGACCGTGTGCTAGTTTGCCACCTTAGTGGTATACAAAAAGCCTTTAAAGTATGCGAAAATTTATGAGCCCTCGCTTGCAGTCGATCGGCTCCCTCGCCGAATGCCAGCCGATTCGGCGATTCGATGCGGCATTTGTTATTGTGCGTTCGACCAAGAATCTTCTCGAGTTTTTAATTACAAAATCGCTTTCTGAGTATTTTATGATACAAACATTGTTTTAGACGTTCAAGAAAAGCAAATATAGGTATTAAATAACACTGGTAGGTGTTTTTCTAAAAAAAGTAATATATCTTTTATTAATGTACAGAATTCATAGTATTGTGTTGAGAAAAATAACCGATAATACCATTTCCGATATTGGGTATTGTTATCTTTCAGTTTTTCATAAAATCTTTTGAGGGATAAAATAATTGAGAGATTAATATTGGTACCTATTCTAATACCCAGTAAGTATTCAGATAAATCAACAAATAAGTAATAATTATGAATAAGAATAACAGCATAAAATACCTAACCAAACATACACAAACTACCAAACACTAAGTGTAATCACAAAATATTAGTTATAACTACCATACATTATAATAAATTCGCATGTATTTGAAAAAAAAAAGTTGTTTTTTAGATTACCGATGATGATTAGGGCTAAAGAACTATATTATATGGCCGATTTCAAATTATATTAAAGGTTATGTTTGGAAAGTTAGCGTTTCATTTAGATACCTAAAAATATTATATGGATATAAAATTATTTGGATTGTGCAAATTAGTATATATCTTTTTTTGCAGGAAGTTTTGTGAAAAGAAGTTTTTATGTATAAGGTACTGGCCACTTATAATTAGTTTGAAAAATTTAGTTATTTAAAAGTAAAAATACCATTGTTCGAATTTCGAATTTCCCTTCACAAAACCAAATTAAATTATTGTGTCTCATTTAAAAATGGATCTGCATCGAGGACATTTTCGTGCGAGGATTTTCTGCGATTATAAATGTGGCCTCAAACCTGATGACTCATTTGATTGACTTTAAATGGCTTTTATGAATCAAGCAACCATCTACCGTTGGTATAGCGAGTTCAAGCGCCGTCGCCTTACTTTGGGCGATGAACAAAGGAGTGGTTATCCTACGACGGCTGTCGAGGAAAAAAGTGTGCTGGCAGTAAAAAAAAAAATTCAATTTTTATTGTGATAGGTGACGAATCCTGGATTTATCAATACGATTCAGAAACAAAGCGGCAGTCGACAGTTTGGCTGTTTCAAAATGAACCAACGCCTACGAAAATGAAGCGATCGAGAAGCGCAGGGAAAATTTTGATCGCCAGTTTCTTCACTTTGACGCGGTATCTGGTTTCAATTAAATTACGAGACTAAAGCAGCATCAACGAAGAATGGTAGATTACAAAATGCCTGCCAGAAGTTTTGTCTGTTATGAGCAACTAGCGACTGAACACCGGGCTCCGCGGGGTACTGCTTCACCATGACAACGCGCCCACGCACTCAGCGCTCCAAACGAGGGACTTCCTGGACACCACATCGGTCAGAGCCTTGGGTCACCCTCCTTACAGACCTGATCTGGCACCGTGTGACTTCTTTTTATTCCCTAAAATAAAATACCAGCTGAAATGGATACAGTTTTCATCGCCAGAAGACTCGGTAACAGCGTCCGAGAAGGCCGTGGAAGAGGTGTCTGCGGCGGACTTATCAAATATACAAATATATAAATATACTTAAACAATCTCTGAGCCAAAAATCAGTTTAATTGGCTTTTTTCGCAACTATGTTAAAAAAACAAACAAACGGACTTTACAAATATATAAGTTAGGATTACTTGGAATTTAAATTAGGATAAGTCTTTTAGAGTTATTATTGCAAGGTGCGAAGCTATACAAACTCTTATATAAAAAATATTCAAAGCCATTTCGCTGTTAATGTTTTTCTACGAGCTCCGAATATTAAATGTTATTCAATATTTCAATTTGCTTTAATAATTCTCTAGATACCAATATGCGTAAAGGATCGTCGAGCCACTTTGTTGATGTCAGTTTGGGAGATCGTCATGTTTTATGAGTGTCTAGTGTTAAAATTAATATTCTAATACAAAAAATAATACCTGCTTTGAAACATCTTTAGTAGTTGAATCGACAGTGTCCCAAAAATGTATTTAAGTGTATTTAGATAGTGTTTTGTCCTCATCAGGCAAAAGGCGCTATCTCAAGAAAAAGGTACCATCGTGTAGCTTAGTGTAGCTTAGTCTTTTTTTTTACATTTTCTCAATTTACTCGAAATGCCTAACAATGATATACCGCTCATTGCCTTTATAAAAAAAAGTTTCCTAAATTAAAATAATTAGCCTTGTTAACCTTGTATTTCGGGAAGTTTGCATGCGCCACCCGCACGGGTGTACTGAGAAGGTAAAAGTGGGCTAACGTGTGACAGAAATTTCTTTACTATGCCTGCGTTGAATTGTCTTTTTCGGCCGGTACACTTATATTGTCCACACGCTGTGAGTCGTCACGAACTCGAAATGCGGCACTGACGGTTTAACTACATGCACTAATTTCTGGCTGTAATTGTTTTAGTAAATCAGTATATTCGCCTTCATTTCCTTCCGCAAACGTTTCGGTTGTGGAATGAACTCCTTGCCAAGGTTTTCTCTACGTACTACAGTTCATGGGGTTCTTCAAGAAACCAGTGATTCGATTTTTTAAGGGTCAACACGCGTTGGCCCTATATATATTGTTCCATGTTTTGCATGCATCCTTCGGCTCCGGTGACCATTTAGCATCCGGCAAGCTTGTTTGTCACCTTAGTAGATTAAAAAAAAGCTCTTACGGATTTATTAGGTAGATTAGAATTTAGATTACTTTACGGTAAAAAAAGCAATCGTTTCCATTTTCTGTGATTTCCACCAATACTTGAATACTCGTAGTAGGTAAGTTAAGGGTCACTATATATATTCACAAAGTACGTGTGAATAGGGCCTAATTCATTATGCCTTCTGAAAGGGTGACCGTGTCGACCGTGTACGAGCCGTCGGTCTCTTTGTTAATAGGTTATCGATGCCCTTCATCACGTCAGACAAGACCCATTAATTCAATAATTCTACGTTTTAGTCTTAATATAAGGAAGGGACTACTAAAGATTTTAAATGTAGGCATATCAAACTAGTTTTATGTTTGTTTGTACCCACAGAAGTGGGTATTCAGCGTCTGGACGATAAAAAAAAAGCTATTAGGAAATTCTAAAGTAATTTTAAATACCTAATTAATAAAAAAAAAATAAAACAAACAAATTGTTCGGTAAAAACGTCGCGCGGTCAGTGTTTGCACGTGATGGGACATTGTAATTGCGAATCTTGCAATATTTAGAACATTTTTTTTCTTACCGGCGGATTCTAAACTTATATATATATATATATATATATATATAAATTATTCTTTCTTGGTTGGATTTTTAATAATACATCTAAATCTTTACCAAATCTTTATTCGTACTTTTGAATCTAAAGTTCTAAAGGGGTGCCCTTCTACATCTGCAATACCCACCAACACCAGTTATTTTTTAGTTGGTATACTATAATATTACGTTTCGTTTGTAGTTTTACAAATAGAACCCTTTGCTTGGACGCTCGTTATAAAAAAGTATTGTAATTAGTTTGAAAAGCTAGTTGTATTTCTCTTGACGATTCGAAAGTGTTCCTAGGAAGCCATTTTTAAAAAATATTTTGAATTTTAAAACCCTAAGACTAATAACATCTATTATATAAAGCATTTCAGTAGGCATTGAGGCCCTGAAACGGTTCTAGCCGTCTTCACCACAGCTTTATATTTATAAAAAGCGTTTGCCCCTGTGGCACAGCCCTGCGGTAGAGTTCCAAGAATGCTGGCTGCGCATATCCCCTCTGTAGCTGACTGTATAAAAAGTTGTTTCTACTATTAACTACAGCGGCATAGGTCATACTTAGAGAAAGGAGGCTAAGGACATAGTCCACCTCGTTTGCCCAGTGCGAATTAGCAGACATTGTCGTGCTATTGCGGGCACTTGACTGTCATAACTTTCAAGCCACCCATCCATAAGGATTTTGATACGTTAACAAGTGCTGATGATAACAGACAAGACCTACAGTTTAAAGTTACTTAACTTCGCGTATTGAGTTTAGCTTTGAAAAAAAGTCGGCCAAGTGCGATGCGGACTCGCGCACAGAGGGTTCCGTACAACCATCATTAACGGAAATTACAGAAACAAAAAGTGTGCCGCTAAGCTAAAAGTGGGTCACCCATACAATTACTGACCAAGCCCGACGTTGCTTATACTATAAGTATCGTTTCCAATAAACAAATGTGTTACTGTTTCGCTTAATAATAGATAGATGGCGCTATACCAGTGATTTAAGATAGTACATGGCTCGTGCCCGTCTTACTTTTGGCCGGTTTTTATTATTTGTTGTTATACTTTAGAGCTCGCACACGCTATGATCACTGCAAGATTAAACCTTTTGTTTTACTGTTTTAAGGATGGAGCAAGTTAATTTATTAAGTTTATACATGGTTTGGACATTGTCAATAATTTAGTAAGTATTAGTTTTCAGAATCTTATAATTTTATTTGTCTATAATATTACATGGTTTATAAACTTATATTTAATACCTGTTTTACATAAGTACCAACTTCATCTAAGTACCTTTTAATGGAATTTGTACGACATTTTTACTTTATCTACTGCATTTTTTTGGTCGACTATTATCTACTCAATTTCAAGTCTCTAGACTACTGGGTAGTTCGGGGCATGCGTTGATATATCAGTCAGTCAGGCAGTTTATTATTCTATCTCTTACTTAACTAATAAATATATATTTGTGAAAGTCTGTTTGTTTGCTATTGCTTAACAACTACGAAGCAACCAATTTTGGTGATTGTTGAAAGGGACAAAGAAGATATAGGTTATTTTTATCCCGAAAATTCTAAAGTTTCAGTAAATATAATAACTATGCCCGCATCCCATTCGGAAAAACTCTAAATACAGCTATTACTTGCTAGGTATAGAAAAGTTTCTTACTATAAAATTATGGAGTTGCCGTGGGAATCCACACCTATCCCCGAATTTAACACTGTACACAAAAAGTCAGTCAGTCAGTTTATCCGCTTACATAACAGAATAAACTGACTGACTGATATATTAATGCACAGCCCAAACTACTGGTTCTGGAGACTTGAATGTTTACACAAACGTAAGTATAGCATTTAGAAAAGATTTTGGAAAATTCTTCTCCTAAGGGGCTAAAATGGGGGTTGGAAGTTCGTATCAGAATCCGTCATTTTTGCAGCTAAGTGAATATAAAATAAAATCGGCCAATCATCACGTTTGTTGTATGGGGGCCCCTTTAACGATTATTTAATATTTATTTAATTCTGTTTTAATCAAATTCTAAAAAATATTTTTAAATTAAAATATATACATTTATATATATATATATATATATAGCGGCAGCAGAAATTCATCTTCTGTGAAAATTTCAACTGTCTAACTATCACGATTCATAAGATACAGCCTGGTGACAGACGGACGGACGGACGGACAGCAGAGTCTTAGTAATAGGGTTCCGCTAATTATCCTTTGGGTAAGGAACCCTAAAAATTAGTAGTTGGCCTTAAGTAGAACATTTTTAAAGATTTTTCTTTAAGATTGCCGTATTTAACCATTTTTAGATAAACTAGAGGGCAAAATAGAAGATAAAAAAATGTATGAGATTTCCGATATTTTAAATTTTTGAATCGTAAACAGTTAAAAGCTTTCTTTGTTCTTAAAATGCAACGCGAACGAAGTCACGGGCATAAGTAGATTTTGACTTTGATTTAAGTTACTACAAGTTTTTGCTGTATCATCGCTTAGATATACATATGTGCTATAACTTGCTAATATAATGAAGAGAAAAGATTTTTAGGTTTATTTGTTTGTTTGTCTGATTATACAAACAATTGATATAAAAATTATATCTTAACGTGACTTACATATTACACAAATAAAACTGCTAAGAGCAGCTAGTTGTCCTAATCAGAATAATATTTAGTTGAATTAAAATTACTAATACCAAAATTACGTTAAATATTTGAATTAAATTACTAAAAGACAAAGAAAACATATTATTAACTTTTAGATAACGTAATTTTGTACATACTTTATTAGTGGCAGTGACATTATATGTAACCAAATTGATATAATTAAGTTTATAAAAACTAATCCAAACAAACCTTAATTAATTAAAAGAAAAAAAAGTTCGTAGCATTATGTTAAATAGCCGAAAACATTCTTTAAGAATAGGGCTATCGAATGCAATTTTTTTTTAATTCGAGCGGTAGATCCAAAGATTTATTATTATTATTTATATATTTATAATTTCAAACAAACAGACAGGCAAACACTTCAGCTTCATTATATAAGTATAGGTTAAATTCAAAACTATTCAAATGTTTAACATATGTCACCGGATAATTTTATTTTAAACGCCTATAGTTTAGTTTATTTTTAATTGCGGACAAATTGTAAATAGAAATTTACACACAGACTTCCTTTTCCTGGTCCATACAGTTCTGTATGAACTCATACAAACTATCATACACAAACTCATATAAGACATTTTTTTTTATAAATATAGATTTTATCAGTCCATACATTTTCTTCAAAAGCTAAATCTTATTTTAACCGTTGTCAATCTATAAACACAGTAGTTAGTACTGACCTAAACTATTAACAGCTATATAGTAAAATGAAAAGACTGTCTCGATCAAATGGCGATAACCCCCGAAAATAGCCAATAAAGGAAACATACTGATAAAACATTCCCGGAGCCACCTCGCTATGAAACCAATAAAAATAAATTTCAATATGAAATTGAATTCCGCGCCTCATTGATATTCAATTTGCTATCGAGTGGAGTACTCCCCATTTGCCACATTCACTGGAAGGCTGATGCTGTTCATAAATCTTTATAAAATGCCCAAGATCATGCTTGTATTTGAGAGAGAAGAAAGTGGTGTTTTAAAACTGACATGTAATGTTAAAATGTGGCTTTATTGTTCTTAATGAATAATAAAGAAAACTTTGTGTAGGTGTGTAGAAAACAACGATAGGAAATATTTAAATCTTAAGAGCTAGGAGAGAAGAAAGTGGCAATTTAAAATTGACATAAAATGTCGATAATGCAGGAAACTGTGATTTATTCGTTTGCTGTGAAAATACTTAAACGTAAACAAAAGATAACTAAGAGTAAGTGTAGGTGTAATAGGTACTTGAACGTAAACAGAAACTAATTGTGTAGGTGTAAAATAAAGGCAAGAATCAAATCAAGTAGGTTTTTGAGAGTACGTTTGAATCGTCAATACAATCTAAACAATGTTAATTTCTATCAAAATAGCTAGCAAGAAGTTCTATTTAAAGTAATACAATAATTTGTTAATCAACTAACAAGTATACAATCTATATTGAAACACTAAGTTATATAAATAAGTTAGTAAACCACTTAAAACAAGGTTGTGATACACACATATGTCAATTATTATTTTTTGTTTGTAGCGCACCATGTGAAGCGTCAAATGTTGTCAATCGTGTGAAGGAATTCAGATTTTTAAGAGTACCTACTATTAATATAGTATATTGAATAGTATGTACTAGTAGGATTATTATCATAATAATTATATTCTTGCACAATTATAATGTATATTTACATACACTTAAAAATATCCATGCTATCTAAGTATATAAAAATTTATAATCCAATTGAACTAAAACTTCGCAGAGCGGCAATTGAAGAGACGGAGAAGGACGTCGGTTAGACTTTTTATTCCGTAAAAATAATAGTTTCCGCAGGAATAACCGAATTCAACGTGTATGAATAAACTATAGCCATACGTATAGCTTGCTATTGCAACTTTCTTACTATAATCCGGGAGTGGTTGTAAAAATCCTACGCCAACCCAGCGCGGGCAGAGCCGTAAGCAACAACTAGTACATATATAAATACATACAAAAAGACACACATAAATATACATCAAACACAAAAAGTGTTTTAAAAATGTATACAACTAACAAAATACACATATAAACATTGATACTAATATAATAAATATTATATATACAAATATAATATATATTTGTTATATACAAATATAGTATTAATAACCCGCGTGCAATCCACCATCGGCCGCCCAACGCCAGAGAGCTCCAAATGCGAGAGGGCGCATCACACACACGTGCACACATACCTACGAGTATATGCTTACAAAAACTCACAGACGTTATAGATCACGAAGTAGCCCAGCGCCCACACGAAATTTTATTAACTGTCACTTAAGAAAGATTTTAATACAACGTGTGTTACATTGGAACATTTTCCTGCTTAAAGAGCCACATAGAAGGCGATTTCGAAACAATTGTGCGTTGAGGACAACTGACGAAAACCTCTTATCTAACAGGAAAAATAATTCTGTAAGACAAAATACCTTTTCTCTGAAAGGCCGCTAACTATTGTGCACAGAAAATCTCATTTACGGGTAGATATAGAAAGGAAAAACAAAAAATATTTACCTACAAAACATATCTTATCGGCCTCATACGTCCCTACTGTTGGGGCACGGCCTACCCTCACCAAGGGTGATTTGGGCAATGGTCCACATGCAGTGCAGATTGTGGAATTTACATTAGGGATGGTCAATGTTGAGAAAATATCGATGATGCCATCAATGTCAACATCGAAGTTCGATGTTTATCGAAAACAAAATATCGACGAAGGCTAACATCGATTTATTTGCACACATAGTTAGTAGAACAACCTAAATAAAACTCTGTAAAATTTTATGTATTAAGTTTATTATGCTGTCATGCTAAACTCGTTAGTCCAAACTGTCGTTAATAGAAAGAAGATCATACTATTACAATTTGTAATTTCATGAATATTAAAATAGCTGTACAATGAACTTTTATGCCACTAAGGTGGCAAACAAGCTAAAGGTCTGCCTCATGGTAAGAGGTCACCGTAGCCTATGGACGCTTGCAACACCAGGGATATCATTCACGCGTTCAAAATCTAATTAATAACTTTTTTATTAAATAACCCCATATTGTAGGCCTTAGAGAAAACCTTGGTTCCACAACCAAAGCGTTCGCGGGTTCTTTGAAACCGCACTGTACGCGACCATTTCGGTTCTAAAGTGCCAGAATGAATTGCCTGCCGATGGCGAGCGGTGCGATAGTAGAAAGTAGCCGTGGGAATCATTTTGAATAAATTCTCCGAACACAACCCATTGTACAAGCGGTAGAACACACACAGGGAGATTAAGTATCTCTTCAGACTTAAGGGCTCGACACGGCAAGTGAGTTTGGGATCCTCGACAATTCTCATGGCCCGTCGTTACACTGAGTCAAAAGGGTTAAGCTAGTATCCGGGTACACTCGCCCAGAGATGGCAGAATTGCCGAACTTGCGACTTGTAAGGCAGCAACCTCTGCCTCGACGTGAAGTACTGCTTCGCTCTGTTGAGTACACCAAGTTTTTTGGACGCCAGCTTCACCTTGTCTTGCAAATGATCGCAGAACTGAACATCGCTGGAGATGTCAACACCAAGGATCCCAATGCTCATGAAGATGGATAGAGGAGTGTTCTGGAATTGTGGGACCACAGCGAACTGGATTCTTCGGTTAAACTCTTTCTCAAAGTTGGACCTACCTGACTGGACTACTTGCTCTAGGTATTTGTATTCATCAATAACTTCGAAGGTAGCGTTCCTAACAATCGGTACAGGCGCCACAGGAATATTGAACATTACCTTCGTTTTATCCATATTCATTTTAAGGCCAACCTACACGTTAGGAAACTCTGCTGAGGTCTAAGAGCATCGCCCCTAGGTCTTCTAGCGATTTTGCCATGATCACTATGTCATCGGTAGATCGATGGTGCGTTATATAAGAATGCGTTCATAGAGGATAATTTTATTGATTTTAACTGATTTTGCTATTATTGCATTTCAGAAAAGAAAGGTTATTCTTTCCTTAATATGTATGCTGCAAATTCCGACCAACTAGAGAAGTGTACACATCATTATCTCTATCGCCAATATGCATATGTGTAGGGGGTCTAAATTTGTGTTGCTCTGCTCATGAGTTACCATTGGTGTTATGTTTCGATGTATCACACATAGCAAAATCGAAGTTTTGCCTATTAAAATCGATAATTATTGAACAAACATGATTATAGACCATATGTAGGTTTCCTCACGGTGTTTTCCTACACTGAAAAGCCAGTGTTGTGAACTAATCAATGTCTTTGAGTATTTAGAACAATACTTATGGTACACAACGGGCTCGAACCTCCGTCACTCAGGACACAAGGTGAAATTGAAATCCCTCGGCTACCAATGACTAATAAATGCAATAGAAGCACACAAATTAAAAGTCATGGAGAGCAACTGTTTTTGTGATAGCTTAGGAAATAGGGGCAAAAGTTCAAAAGCTCTGTCGCACATAGTACATGGTATTTTATTTGCGGCTTTGTAAATAATAATAAATAATTTTATAATTTTGATAGCAGCACGGTTTGAATGCTCTTAAAGTGGTAACTAATAGCTGGGCCACATCCACATCATAATGTGGGGAAGGCATCTTTTCACATGCCGCGTGACAGGTAGTGAGCCCATCACCCCAACTTTGTTTGTGCTACAGAGTATCTGGAGTAAAGTGGCTTTGACGTAAGTCATAAAGCACCAGGTTTAGTGTCAGTGGGAAAATTAAAGACTAAAGACAGACTTGCCATTGCTCGACGAACATCCTGAACTTAAAATGGGCAGGTGGAATTCAAATTACCCCTCGAATCTAGGGATTTTGTTAATGTAGCAAACAGTTAGAGCTCTTGTAGACGTCCTTTTTTTCATTGCACTTCTTTTCTTATTTCTTCTCACTTTTCACGCAGTGTTCTAAGTATAGCTTAAAATGAGTGCGTGTACAATCTTCAAAATTAAACCCGATCTCACTGAAGAGCAGTTAAACACACGTAAGCGGCTTAAAAATTTATCTATACTGTTCATATTTGGTTTACGCTAATACACACCTTCTTTTTCTTCTTCATTCCTTCCGTTCATACTTTCATCACCAACATATCTACCTAAAAAACGCTTTCAATTTCTTGGTGTTTCTCTACAAAACCAGAGATCTTCTACAAATCTACTCCTAAAGATTTCTTTACATTCCTCTCAGTTTTACAACGATTCATTTACGGCAAAATCTATAAAACTATGGAATGCTAATCCCCTTTCAATCAGACAAGCCCAAAGCTAACCCTGCTTTAAAACACTATGGTTATAAATTATTATCGATCACAATAATATTCATATTACGATTGAGACATGTTATTTTCTTTAAGTATATTTTGTGTACGCTATGTACTAGGTATATTATGGAGGTATATGTATATTTTTTTGGCATAGTAGTATTTAAAATGCAGTAACATGTATTATGTTTTATTATTAATTCAATATATTTAAACCCTTGTAAATATTCATGCATATGTATATTAGCAAACATCTTTTTTGATGAACTTTTGTTCTCATTTGCAACTGCTCCAAAACTTTTATTATATTATATTTCCCGTAGCCAAAGCTTGCCTGGAAAAAATGACTGCCTAAATTGTAGTACCAACAAATTGAAGGTACTCCTCTATAAAGTTTATGCACTAAAGAATTAATTACATTACATTATAAAATTATACATATACACCTAGTATGTTGATACTCGGGATTTTATTTTAAAAACACTCAAAACGATTGATGATTAAACGTTTAGTTGCAAAGAAATTTGCCTAAGATTTACCAGTAAAAAAATTAGTTCGCACGAACAACTTCCCATAAGAATATTTTTTGCAACTTTAAAAAAATCAGTTTTTAAGCGATTCAAAACAAATAGCTGCACCGATTTTGCTCTCACTCTTTTCAGGGGCCTGATTCATGTGCTGATAGAGATAATCTCGAATTCGAGATATGTTTACTTGATTTACTCATGACTTGTTAATCGCGGTAACTGTTTTAGTCGATAGATCGACTAGTTTGAACTAGATATGTCGACTAGTTTGAACTAGATATGTCGAAAAAACATGGCGGCTATCGTTTGCAAATAGTTTTTCGTATTCTTAGAACCTCGCTTTAGGCATTATATGTCGTTTGCTAGCGGTTGACATGCATCGAGTGGTCGGTAGCAGTAGAGATGAGAATACGTTGAGTGTAAACAACATGCTTAACACGGACCTTAATTTATTACATGTTTTGAAAGTGCCAAAGTGACCAAAATAGATCTAAAGTTTTCACTACACAAAACACGGTGATGGTTATCTTGACCTTTCATTGGAGCACGCCACTAAATATCATTCATCAACTTCTGTAATGTCTTGCGCTTTTGAAAAAGAGCTCAATTAAATCAGTCATTGAAGGTATCTTGTGTTGTTTTAGAAATGAAAATTGTTTTACCGGACAAGGAAATAAGAATGTAGGTACACAGATGAATAAAATGTCCAAGTATTTTTGATAAGCACAAAATATATTCACAAAGTTCGATTTTAAGAATTATATGAGGCAAAATAATATAATTTCTCCCGAAAACGGCTAAAATGTAGAATGAGCTTCAAGAAAGAAATTGTTACATTTTTAAAGAGTCGGCAACGCGCGAGTGTTGCTCCTGGTGTCTAGCAACGCGTTTCTGCTAAAAACTGCCACTTTTAGCAGAAATGCTGTCTATAACTTACAGATATATTCTAGAAAGTAAAAAATCCTAAAAGAGCGTATAACTAGTTCTAAATAATTCATTTGTAACATTTTTGAAAAATGTTTAGTACAAAGAGAAAATAAAGAATATCTATTGGTGGCGCTAGTTAGATAGGTACTGCACCTTAAAGAGTTTCACTCCGATAACCGAGTTTAGGGCGGGCGAAGTCGCTGGCAAAATCTAGTAAATAATAATAGAAAATTAGCAACACCTACGAAAATGTAGTAAATAAGGCACTGCCAAGGGGACTGCAAAACATCACAGGTTTCAATAAATTTTAAGGCCTTTTATAGTCAATGAATGCTACGCAGAGTACAAATTATAATTTTCTGGTGTATGTATAATATGGCCCAGCAAAAACTTTTGGTTCGGCAAGCTATTAGTTCAAGACTATTATTAATGTTCCTTGAAAAATATATGACTTAAGACTGAGGCCAGATAAGACTGAGGCCAGATAAGCTAGAATTCTAATTCTAATCAGACTTTCAGGTGAAGCTTCTGAATAAAGCAGCAGATCACTATGCGCGGAGCCAGATATTGCTCCGTGGGGTGCGGTAAAGTTCCATTTTAATTTAACTTTAGTAACGAGGTGAGAGTATTTCTCACTATGCTTAATGCGCAGTGCTACCATAAAGGTTAAACAGAGGAAAAGGTAGCCTTGAAAATTTAATGATGAATACGAGTTATAAAATTATTTATTAAGTTTACGACAAACAAATGCTTATTACAGAATTTTGGGGTTCCGTAGCCAAATGGCAAAAATGTGTCCCTTATAGTTTCCTCAAGTCCGTCCGTCCATATGTTACAGATAATTTTGCCACCTTCAGATGGATTCTGAGGAAATTTTACAAAAAAGTGTTTTCTGTAAAAGGCCGTATATAATAATGACTTAATTAAAATAGCTTTTACTATAATGCACATTACAAACGTCCGAACCTACTGTAAATTGATTAAATGGGTATTATATTAGTTTCACAGTGTAAAACTAATATAATACCCATTTAATCAGCCAAGTTTTCTTAAATATCAATTATCATATTTTTAAAATAGATAGTTTAAATATTTTCGTATGCATAATTCATTTGTGAAAATACTTTATGATTTTTCGAAAAATCGTCTGAATCAGAATTTTGGACGAAAAAAGTGGTTACATTTCGAAACAAAGTGGTTACATTTCGAAACAAAGCCTGTTTAACCCTCTTATGACAAGCTTCTTGGAAAGCAACATTTATATTAGTCAACTGTTTATCTAGATAACTCTTATCATAATAATCTTATTATTTTATTAACACTTAGGTGGCAAACAAGCTAAAAGTCCGACTGAATTGTGAGCGGGCACCGCAGCCTGTGGAGGCTAGCAACACCAGGAGCAACACTCACGCATTGCCGACCCTTTAAATATCCAACAATTTCTTTCTTGAAGCTCATTCCACATTTTAAGCGTTTGCGGGAAAAAGTATATTATTTTGCCTCATATAATACTTAAAATCGAACTACATTCTTGTTCCCTTGTCCGGTAAAACAATTTTCATTTCTAAAACAACACAAGATACGTCAATGACAGTTTTAATTAAGCCCTTTTGATAAAGGCAAGCAAGATATTACAGAAGTTGATGAATGATATTTTGTGACGTGCACCAGTTAAAGGTCACGATAACCATCACCGTGTTTTGTGTAGTGAAAACTTTAAAACTATTTGGGTCACTTTGACCCTTTCAAAACATGTAATGAATATTGATGATAACATAAAGTAATGATTAAAATTCAAAACATGAATGAAGGCCCATGTTTAAAATGTTATTTTTATTCAGCGTATGTTAGTTATAGTAATAGATTTATGAATAACTAGCGGCCCGTCCCGGCCTCGCACAGGCGGACTTTTATTTTTTAAACATTTTGGGATAAGCGTAGAGTAAATTAATATTTTTGCATGACGTAAGTAGTGTTTTTTTCAAGTTACAATTTATATTTTTATCCATAAACCTATTTTTATTCTCAAAGTTTTTATATAGACTATTAGAAGCAGCGGGAGATGGTCTCATAATAGGTAAATATTCGCACTGGTTAGAGCCACAGGAAACACAGGGAACCACCTACGTTCAACAATGACGCCTTCATACTGACGGTAATGAGGGGCCACCCATTTAATAACTCACGCGCTTAGGGGGAGGGGGATCATGCAAAGTGTGACAAAGGCAAATTTTTCATACTAAAATTGGGAAAAAGCGTGAAAAGGGGGGGGGGGGGGGTCTAAAATTATAGAAGTTTACGTGACGTATTAAATGGATGGCCCCTGATGATGGAAATAGTAAATTGTGTTGTGACTTTTTATAAGACTTATGCTAAAAGGACCGTAAATGTTATCTAACATTTTATCGCCAGATATTTATTTTATCTGTGTGCCCAAACCTTGTATCATACTGCGACAAAAATTGGTAAGATACTGTGCGCACGCCTGGAAAGGTTTTAATTTAGGTTAGGCATCTCGACAGTCGTGTAACCAACTGAGTCTATTTTACATACATTAGCGTCAATTCGTGTATTTCAGAGTGAATTAAGAGACCTGTCTCTTACTAGGGGACTATAGCGAAAAAAATTCGTCAATTTATACAAAATAGTGTTTCTTACAATATTGAGAAAAGGTCTACATGTGCTTAATAAAACCACAGCCTAATGAAGATCACGTATCACGTATATAGTAGCACTTAGCGACGTCTTTTTGTGAATTTTCTCTATTGTTTCAGTTTGTTCTCTTTTGTAAACACCATTTGTTAGACTGAAAGCCTAAGTATGTACCACTTACCTTTTACTTAAGTAAGTCTTTGTTTGTTTTATTTTCACTAACACTCGAAGCTACCGATAATAAGGTAAATTACGTTCAACTTCAAGTTGTATTGTAGAATAAGTTCAACAAAAACAGATTCCAATGCTTGCTTTTGGAGTAAAGAATAAGTTAATAATTAAATACTATATAGATATCTAATTCGAAGCTTATTGTGGTGTGTAGTAAGTCTAGAAACAATAATTTTACTGTTAAATCGTGGGCAAATTTCCTTGCAACTAAACGTTCAATTTACAAAGCTCGTTTTGATGGGTTCCTTAATAAATTCCCGAGATTGTATTTAATGTTGAAGATCCAATAAAATGTATAAAATGTCCAATACATATATTAGGAGGTCTGTCATCCGCCACGTTTATACGGTTTCATTGTAACCTGTAGAAAACTGCGTGATAAGTAAAAAGAAGTTAGGAAAGAAGTCCGATGAAAAAAAGGACGTCTAGGGCTCTTACTGTTTGCTACATTGGCACAGCATTTGAAAGACTCTAAAGGTAAATTTAATTTTAACTGTCCATTCTAAGTTCAAGCTGTTCGTCGAGGAATGGCAATTCTGTTTTTAATATTCTCACTAACTCCAAACCTGGTGCTTTATGACTTACGATAAAGCCACTTTAGTCCAGCAGATACTCTGTATCACAAACAAAGTTGGGGCGATGGGCTCAATACCTGTCACGCAGGACTAAAGTTGTTTGGTCAAAAGAGGCTGTCACCCATTATGATGTGGTTGTGGCTCAGCTATTAGTTACCGCCTTCGGAGCATGTAATCCGTGCTGCTATGAATATATTGACTGTCTGATCTGTGTATTTATATACAAAGAAGATAAATTTTTTTTTTTTTTTATGAAGCCGACAATAAAATACTATGTATTATGCGCAACAGAGCTTTTGAACTTTTGCCCATATTACCTAAGGCATCACAGAAATACTTGCCCTCCAAGCCTTTTCATTTGTGTGCTTCTATTGCATTTATTAGTCGGTGGTGGGCGAGGGGTTTCGATTTCACCTTGTGTCTTGAGTGGCGGAGGTTCGTGCCCAGCTTGTACTAATGAGTCTTTTTCTTAATTTCTCAAGGACCTACATTTATTAATTTAGATCAATGGCTTTTCGGTGAAGGAATAGATCGTGAGGAAACCTGCACACGTCAAAAAAAAGACGTATGATGATATAATGTAAGGGATGGTCGATGATCATCGATGAAAAGAAGCAAAACATCGATGTTGCTATGTGTGAAACATAACCTTTGTTTTTTTGCAATAATTGCAAAATTAGATAAAATTAATTAAATTATCCTCTATTACCGCATCCTTTAGTATTGATTCCTTAAGTTCTGAATTTTGAACGTATACCTTTGTTGAGGGTAGGCCGTGCCCCAACAGTGGGGATGTATGAGGCTGATAATATAATAAGTACTTTTTGTTTATCCTTTTTTTTATCTACCCGTAAATCTGAGATAACAGGTTTATTTATGTTTATTATAGGTAATGAGGGACACTCTATGTCATAAACATAAATGTGTAAATTATAGAAAGATTTTTGTTGTTACTACTTTCAACAATTGGACTAATCAGTGCGTTAGATGCAGGTATGATATGGCAACTCACATAAATGTAGACAGTACTATATAGACATTGGATTTTCTACAAAAAAAACAGCAAGTAAAACCAAAGCAAAACCTAAGTGCGTTCAATGACACTATGGGAACAACCAAGTTTTATTAATGGCTGCTAAATAAAAAATGACATTCAATTTAAAATGTATTAGACAATGTTAGTTTCATTCCCACAAAAGTGAATAAAATACAGAAGAACTAATAGCTTTCTCTAAAACAAATGTTCTCAACAAAAGGGAAAAACCGTACAATAGAACGTGCAAGAAACAAAAGCTTGAGGGACGTGTTGAAGACAGCTTTCTTATCTGATGAAACGTGCGATGTGTCACAAAAAAGTTTTACTATTACCAATTATTCGGATTGTATTCGAAATAAGATTTGTGTTATATAAGCTTTAATGTCGTTTACTAATAAAATTTGTTTTTTCTTTATTCTGCTTTGTTTTTAATTAAAAAAAACGGACTAAGTGCGTGTCGACCGTGTATAAAGTTGTATGGTCGTCTATAAAATTTGTTTTGTAAAATTTCAATAACCAATCTGAAGATGGCTTTTATACAACGCAAAATACAAACAGACAGACGGAGTGACATAACGAAACCATAAGTGTTCCATTCGTGCCATTTGGTTAAGAAACCCCTAAAAATATAAAAAAAAACGTTTGTTTGTCACAAAAAAATGCTTAGTTTACATGGTCAGCTTTATTTTTATAAAAGAAATTTGATAAAAAAAAAAATCGTAATCGTATTCATCATTAAATTTTCAAGGCTCTATTTTCCTCTGTTTAAACTTTATGGTAGCACTGCGCAATAAGCATAGTGAGAAATACTCTCACCTCGTTACTAAAGTTAAATTAAAATGGAACTTTACCGCACCCCACGGAGCAATATCTGGCTCCGCACATAGTGATCTGCTGCTTTATTCAGAAGCTTCACCTGAAAGTCTGATTAGAATTAGAATCCTAGCTTATCTGGCCTCAGTCTTAAGTCATATATTTTTCAAGGAACATTAATAATAGTCTTGAACTAATAGCTTATCGAACCAGAAGTTTCTGAAAGGATTTTGTACTAAAATGGACCTTATACATACTAGCTTGGCCATATTATACATACACCAGAAAATTATAATTTGGAATCTGCGTAGACTTAATGACTATAAAAGGCCTTAGAATTTATCGAGACCTGGGATGCTTTGCAGTCTCTTCTCGCAGTGCCGTATTTACTAAATTTTTGTAGGTGTTACTAATTTACTCTGCCCGCCTTAAATTTGTTTATCGGCGTGGAACTCCTTAATTAACTCCTTTATTATACTAATGAATGTTGCTATAGCAAGCTGTAGTTCGTTTAAGCTCGGTTATAGTTATTCCAGGGGAATTTCTTTTTTGTTGATTTTTTTGGCCTATTTCAGGACCTAACCTATATGTGGGCCAAGTTTCATCCCGATTCGTCCAGTTGTTGAAGCGTGATTGAGTAACAACATCCAACCATCTATCCATTCAGACCTACTTTCACATTTATAATATTAGTAGAATAGTATATGGTTAAAAACAAAATTACCGATTGGATTGTTATTAATATAGGCATTATAGTCTACAATTGTTTATCTTAACTAAAAAGAGTAGATATAAATAATTAAAACTATTTATTTATTGTTTTCTGTTAATATCTGCTCATCAAGTTTGGTCCTTGTAATAAATAAAAGAATAACAGTTTAACTTTATTTGGGGGAATAAAAACAGTATATAGTAGGCTGGGTTAAGCGAGGCTTTTACTTGAACAACGCATTCTTTTTATCTATGATACGGTAATTTTGGCGATAGGATAGAGCCACGGTTAACTCATTTATTCTAGCAAAGCTTAACTTGTAGAAAATACCAAAGATTAAATAAACGCAACGAAATAAATGTTGCGTCGTACGGCTTGGTATTATTCTACAAAATCCTTAATAATGGAGATTACAACAAACGAGCCTAGATTAAGGATCCTGTTGCTAATACGTCACTATAGCATACTTTTCATGACACTTACTCGAAAACGGTGTCATTACGGGCAGGAAAAGTGGGTGCTTAGACCTTAATTACTCCCACGGGCGTTTTCTTTGTAAATTTTTCTTTCTTCAAAACGAGCGTGCGTTTATAGAATCCACGGGCGGTATTGCCGCAAGTATTCTATTAAGTATATACAAAAGCTGAACAGCTGCAAAATATGAAGGACGTGCAAAGCAAGCAATTACTAGTTTTAACTTTATAATTCATAAATTCACTAGATACTAGATATCTAGTAGTCCATCCATCTGGTAGTGGCGTTGTTTTCTCTACTTCTATATCCGCCCTTTTAATTGTGTTTTAATGGGTTTATATATTGATTCACCTTATACATTTATTCATTTACTCGCAAATCTGGAAATTACAAACTCGAGTCATAAAAGCCTTCGGTGTTCGGCCTTAAGCTTCTAAATAGCCTCTCGTTATTCTCTCCTTACTACCCTTAATACACAATTATTTTCTTAGGTTAGTTAGGTTAGGTTAGGATTTTAGGAACATGCAAAACCTCAGATGACCGGCAGGCGCAGCTACTGCATCTTGAGATGAGCTGGTAAGAATCCCTAGCTTCACTATGTGAAGGGAATGTATAAAACAAAAGAGGCAAAGTATGGTGTGCATAAAATATGTGTAAAAATGTGTAAAAAACTCACCAAAACACAATTGAAATGTCGGGAACAGAAGAAATCAACGACTTCTAGCGGTATCTAAAAAAACTTGTTACTGCTCGCTTGGCGCGTACTTCATATCTTGAACCAAAGATGGCGCTTTTTTATATACTTGATAGAATAGAATAAGTACGTAGAGCGCAGGCGGTTCGCACAGGACAGTTTTCATATGTTATTAACTTTTGCCTTGAGGAAAGTTAAATTTCCAAAGGAAAAGCCCGTGGGAGTAATTAAGGTCTTAGCAGCGGCAGCTGTGAGTGCGGTTGTTTTGTTGCAAATGATCTGTATGGATTGTGTAGCCCTTTTCTTTGAAACCGATCGAAATTTTTTTCGTTTCTCGTAATTAATAATATGATACAGATACAGATTTTATTCATAACAATGTTACATAATAGTTCAACATAAACTATGATATCTCAAAATATTCAATTAAATACAGTTTTGCTAAAGAAATTATAATAAACATTTAAACGAATATAACAATAATAAAAATTTAAGAAAAATCGACATTCAGAATTGCTTTGCATTCACAGCGGCAGCTCCATGAATTCTTTGAAATCATAGAACTGCGTGTACCCCGTTTGGCTGAGACGTCGTCCGGCATCCCGGCCATTGCTCGCACTGCTTGTTTCTACATTACGAAGGCCCGGTTTCTATCAGCTGCTTGTGCGCATAGCTGTGTGCCGTAGGTAACCAGACCGCGAAGTAACACACTCTTACAATTTTCTTTTCCGCCGTTGCTTCGAGTCAACGCAATGCAAAACAGGCTCGGGCCTAGACGGGCGCAGGGACCTTTGATATGTAAATTCCATGAAAAACACCTGTCGAGGTCGAAACCCAACAACTTCAGCAGCAATAGACGTTCTGAGCTATGCAAAAATACTGAAATGGCGGTGGGCAGGCCATGTAGCCAGAATGAGTGACAGCCGCTGGACAAATCCAATGTAGAATTTTAGAGGTACTATTGGCACCAGAAGAAAGTAAGACCTAGAACCAGATGGGCAGAAGATATTGTAAAAAATCGCTGAAAAACTTTGGTTGAAAAAAGCAAATGATAAATTCTTCATCCTCAACTAAAAGGGGTTCACGCACATTCCATAAAAAATAATCTTACTAATTAATTAATCTAAACAAATTATTTTATATCTAGTCATATCACTCATTGTGTTAGATTTTTTTTTGGATTCCTAAAATTGTACTTATTACATACAAATTAGTGTGAAATAAAAGGTTTTTTATTTATATCATACACCATCACAAGTAAGGGCAAGCCTTCCCTATCGATTGAAACTTATTTAGAGTCGATCTGCCCATACAAAGTCAGAGTGTTAAGCCGTTTTATCGAAATCGGAAATTTCGATTTATCTATTTTAGACGACTCTCGAGTTTCTCGTTTCGCCAAGTCGGAAGAAATTTAAGGCACTATACCTAAACATGCTGTATCTCTTCTAGTTTCCTATATTAAGGACGCAATAAGTTACATCTTTGCAAAAAACATATGACAAAAGAGTCGTGCGGGGCAGTGCGGTGTGAAATATTGAATATCCCATCACGTGTGATGTATAATGTCACTGATGGAAGTGATATATTATCCATGAATAGTGCAACAAACTTTTCTGACCTGGTGGTCAAAAAATCAAAACAAAAGTTGCCATATTGAATTATTACAACGACACTAGCGACCAAACACCGAAGGTCGAAGGGTAATAAAAGTTTGTCGGAACAATAACAAAATTCGATAGTTCTAACCTTATTTTGAGTTTCAATTTCGTAATAGGTCGCCGTAATGTAAGATGATATACATATTTTCCAGGCGGGGCCGCGGGGCGTGCTCTAAGTACTTAGGAATAAGTGAAGCAGGTTAAATGGGAAAATGCTTAGGTTCAAGAACCTTTGTGCAAGTAAAATACGTAATCCATAATTCATATTTCAAAGAGAGATAAAAGGTTCTCGATATACTCTCGCGCGAGTGCGGTCGCTCGCAGTAATCCGGAGCAGCTTATACTTAACAGAATGATGGGACAATAAGCTATCGATTAAGTCTCAACCCTTGGCTGACTATGTATTGAGAGTTTGTATATCTGCACTAGATGCACAGAAAATTCACTCAAGATCAACTGGATTTCAAGTAAAGTGCTTGCAAACTTTTTTGACCTTCTAATCTTGGGTTTTTGGTTAGCTTCGCTAGTGTCGTTGTAAGTTCACATTTCAATTCAATTCTCTTTCTTAAAATAGCAACTGTAGTTTTGATTTCTGACCGCCGGGTCACAAAAGTTTATTTTCCTCCTTTTAAGGGTTCCGTAGTCAACAAGGAACCTTTATAGTTTCGCCATGTTGTTCCGTCCGTCTGTCCGCGGCTTATTTCAGAGACCATTTGTACTAGAAACCTGTAATTTGGAATAGTATACATATTAATTAGGCCGACAAAGTGGTAAAATAAAATTTTTTCTAGAGTACCTCCTACCTAGTGGGGATGAATATTTTTTTCTTGTCCACCTCATAGTGTGGAGTGTCGTTGGGTAGCTCGTTTTAAAGTGCAAATTTGTGTTAGAGCCTAGTGCCCCCCCCCCACTGCCAGCTAAATGGCAGGTGAAAAATCTTCAAGCGCGATGTATTTTATGAGTCTCGCATCCTGTCCTGAATGGCGGACGGGTGCGATCGCAAACAGATAGATCCCTATGAAGCGTTCTGATTCTAGCCCTGAGTTGTCTGCAATGGGAACGTACGAACTTATCATATAACGACGGGGTCACCTATTTGTGGGGTAACCTGAGGTGTATAATTATATAAGTCATATATTACAATCAGGATTACATTTATGGTTGTCAATACACAATAATAATAGGTAGTTAAGTATGTACTAGTAGTTAGTTAAACGACAATATAGAATATTCCTAACAGAAGGTCGCTATTATAATTACGAAATACTACATCATAATATACACTTATTAGAATAGTAGTCCATTATTATTATAGCGTTGTATAATGGGATGTGATCTGAGGAATTGTTCGTAATGATGCCCTCGGTTACATTCTACCATATCTCACCGCTCGCTATCGTGTGGAGCTCATAGTGTGGAGTGTCGTTGGGTAGCTCGTTTTAAAGTGCAATTTTGTGTTAGAGCCTAGTGCCCCCCCCCACTGCCAGCTAAATGGCTGTTCTTGAATATGTGAAAATCATGGGAGTAGCATATATAACGTAATTAACAGGAAAACTATCATAGCTAAGAAGGCCTCACAACTTAATGAGTAATAGTCGACCAATTTAAAAAATAATGTCTGAAAAGTAAAAATTTAACTTAGTACAAATTCCATTTAAAGCTGCTTAGATCAAGTTGGTATTTGCGTAAAACAGGTATTAAAAACATTAGTTTATGATCGTTATAGAAAAATTAAATAATAAAATTCTGAACAATAGGTACTGAGTAAATTATAAACAATAATTACGTTCGAATTCGGGCGCGGCGCTTGCCGCACAGGGACCGTATTGGTAACGATCTCGAGTTATTCGGACTCTGGAATTCGAGAGAATAATGTATGCTACTTTATTAACGTGTTTCGAAAGATAAGTCAGACTTCTATACATTTTTCTCTCGAATTCCGGAGACCGAATAGCTAGAGACTGTTCCCAATAAGGTCCAGGTTACAAACTTAATAATCTAGTTGCTCTGTCGTAAAAAAAAACACATTGTACAGTGACCATAATGTGTGTGAGCTCTCAAGAATAACAACAAATAATAAAAACCGGCCAATTATAACATATTCCTGTACTTATATTTAAAGGAATTATACACACACAGGGCTTAGGTTTAAATTCCAAATTTTATTTTATTTTTTTAAACACACACTATAAAAATTCATATTTCCTGAAAGAGTACCTTTGTCTTAAATTCTGTTTCTGTAACCTTTTCTAAATGTGTAAATACTTGTAAGGCTTTCTGGTGTTGCTCTTTCAGTACCCCTATTCTGTTACAACCATAGACATAGGATTTTTTCACTACGTTGTTACAACCTGCATAACTCACAAAATTTTACAAGTTTACGAGGGCTAGCTGGCTAGTTAATTTAGGTATAAAAAGTTAAAATATGGCCAAGTTAATGTTTGAAAGCTATATTTTTATATTAGTAAAATTAGCGCTTTAATTATAAAATCAGTTATTACTTTTGAAAAATAAGTGAAAAGTTGTGTACCAGCATAATAAGGTCATTTTGGCGAGTCAGACTCTCACTTGGCCAGTTATTATCTCTTGTTTAAAGTATAATAGAGTTCGCTCTACAATGACTCTAAAAGTCTCACATTTACTTATTTATATGTTTGTTTTTTTATATTATGTTGGGATATCTTGTGAAAAATAAAACATATTAGTAATAGGTTCCCGTTGGCACCCTTTGGGTATGAAACTCTAAAATTGCTTAAGAATCTTGAATTTGATGTAAAAGTCAAATTAAATTTCGAGATTCTTGGATTCTCAAATTGTAACGCAGAGCTATATTGGTTACTCGGTGATATTGTAAAATAACAATGTCATTGCAAAAAAAGTATATTTTTGTTGAATTTTTTTTTATCGTCTGTGTTTTTTAATTCTTAGCCTTCTAATATAAATTCTTACGATAAAGTTAAGAATTAGGTAGATGATTTCTATAACACTTTCTTTACTTGTACTGAAATAACAAACTCAAAACTGAAATAACAAAGTCATCATCAAAGCCTTCAGCTTTAGTTAGGCTTCTAAATAGCTGCTCTTGAGTAATTATCGCCTACCACCATTAATACACAATGTAAGTACTATTAATGTTATACCTGAATTCAAACGATATACTTATCTATTTAAGAAATCAGTCATCATACATATATATTATAGACTACTGATTTTAAATACATGTTGGTATGTTCCTACTTATAAATATATTGATTTATCTGAACATATTGATACCTATTTTATGCAATAAATAACAATAAATAAGTATTTTGTCCATGTAAATAATTGAATAAGAAGTTATTAATTGTAGGCTAAATCGTTTACAACGACAATTGGCTAATGTTTGAATAAGTAAGCTAGTAGAAAGAAACTATACTAATGTTTTGTCATTTTTAGCCCTTTACTTAATAGTTTTGTCGGGTTTGAACACTTATTATGCATAAAACATTCATCCATTGTCTTCATCGTTTTTTGGGTAATAATAACTTATTTTTAAGGTGCCATATATAGATAGCACACCCACTTTGTGCAGACAGACTGACAAATTTGACATTGGTGATTTGCCCTCTAACATATAAATGCAGATTTGGTATGTCTTCTTTTATTTACTATCGTTATTGCATAGTTGAGTTGTAACAAACAAACACACATACATATAAATATAAAATATCTAATAATTTCAATAAAAAAATGAAATAACGATGTAAATAACCAGTGTGAAAAAAAACGTATAAAACATTAAGTAGTAAGTTGAACATTGCGGTAGAAATAAATATTAAGAAACGACAACTTTCGCGAACAATTTTCTTTTTTCTGACTTCAACTGTATCGCTTCATTTCATATGAAACGAAAAAAAAAACTATGTCGGTCACGTTTGGATCTGAAATACGAAGGCAATTTTTAAGCCTGTCGCGTAGCCGTGTGAATGTGAAGTCAAACCTATTTGTCAATGCTCTGGCAACATTTGCGTGTCGAATTGAATAATATTTTATGAAGATACTGAAAGAGCTGTATATTCAAAGTTTATGTTTAGATATCACAACTTAAGATATATGTGCTTGGTGCTTATATCGATTTACAGAGTAACGGTAATACTTGAGCTGTAAAGTGAATTTAGTTTTGATTAATAACATCTGGAAACACACTAGCCTGTAAAGTGAATTTAGTTATACACACACACATACATTTATATATACACACTAGCTAGTGTAAGAATTAATTGAATTATGGTAACGAAAACTTACATACTCTACGGAGCTCTTCTCAAATTTGCATTTTCATATATGTTGACCAATTCCTCGAGTTTAAAGCTTCGTTAATTTTTCCATTGCAATTATTTATGGATATATTAGTGATTTTATAACTGATTTTTTTGGATAAAAGTTTAAGAATAAGGTAACAAAACAATCATGAATAGTTTGTAGACAAGACATAGGTAATGTCAAGTACGTGCGTTTATACTTAGAATTACTAATTGATATTTGCTTTAACCCTCAATCACTGACGTACGTATATGGTACGTCACCCAAACAGTTTTCTGTTCAAAATCAGTTATGCGGGAATTTTGCGCGTTCTTTTCGGTACTTTCCTAGTTGCCAGTGACGCGAGTGCGGCGGTGGGGAGCGGACGCCTGCCACGTTCCTAAGCATATGAGTTTGACTACCCGACGTATGTGGTACGTAAAATCAGTATTAGTTTGAGTTTAAAAAAAAGAAATTGGTTATGTTTGTCGGCCGACAAAATGAACCGTAAGCGGCTAAATTCGTCTTCTATGCCATCTACATCTAAAATATCACGTGTTTAAGTGAATAGTATTAGCAGCGAAGAAATTATAGAATCTTGGCTTAATGAATCTGACGAATCATTGGCTGATGAAAATGACTACATACTATCAGATCGCGTTGTGTCTTCCGAGGACGAATATAGTAGTGGTGAAGAGGCTGCTGCTTGTGATTTAGATTCTGTACCTTCTGAAGACGACAATCCATTGTCACATATTGGTGGGGGAACTGGCCGCCAGGTTATCGTTTGTACATGAGCCTCAACTTTGATTGGCCGTATCTTAACAAGGATAATGAAATCGGTCAAGCAAGCAGCGATTTTCTCAGATTTTCAAGCTGAAACGTCGCAAAACCCGGCACGGCTGTCAAGCTTGTCGTAAACCGGTCTGCTTGTAGTGTTGAAGCCGACCTGTTACATTTGTTGTAAAAAGTACTTAATATTATGATTTATGGCAATTGTGATTTTTTCCTAATTAAAACCGTCCTTAGTAATTAATAAAACCAGTAAAAGAAGTTCCTATTGTAAAAGAATATTTTAGTGTTAATTTTTTAAAAATGTCTATGTAATTTTGATTACCTGTATCGTTTTTTATTAATACATATTTTTCTATGATTATTATTACTGTTTTTCTTATTTTTCTTATTTCATTTGAATGGAATAATAAATATATAATTTTTTAATTATTATAAATTAAAAAAGGTCTTTAAAGTAACATACGTATACTACATACGTCAGTGGTAGTACAACAAAATGACACGTCAGTGATTGCGGGTTAATGTCAAACAAAACTTATTTCTTGCATCGCTAAAATCCTAAAACCAAGTTAACCGGCAGACGATATGTATATCTAAATAATAATATAAATAAAAAATACGAAGCCTGTCGAAAGCTTAAGTGAAAAGAAAACAAAAAAAAATTTGAATACCTCTAGAAATTTTAATTTGCTAAATCACTTTTAATTAATTTTCCCTTTAGTAGATATTGATGGATTCTGAGCTTGAGAAATCTGTTTACTTTGAGGTTTGATTCAATTGAAGATTTTCAATAACTTAATTGAATTCTAATTTAGTAGTAATATTTTTCTCAACAGTCTACTCATTTTATTTATTGCATCAAAGGTTTGTACAGAATTTAGGAACGCCTCAAGGCTCAGCTTTTAAATAATAAAATTAAGATAGTATGGATAGTTTTAAGTATATGTATGTACATATGATTTTGCAAGAATATAATTATGATGGCGCTTAAGCCACTAGTTCTATTAAATATCGGAATACTCTTAAATATCTGAATTCCTTCACTCGATTGACGATATTTGACGCTTCACATGGTGCGCCTCCTATGCAACATAAAAACAAAAAAGTAATGATTGACATGATTAACTTTTTGACGTGACAACGTCTTATAAATTGGTTTGCCGGGTGACACTTCAAGAAACTGCGTTACGCTCCGCTCACGTTATGCGCTCACAATGAGAGCGAGTGAGAGGCACGCGGCATGGTTAGCCCGCCTAAGAGCGAGAGAGACAGACATAAAAAGTGAAAGGCACAAGTTGTCACGATTCCGGACGGTTGTCCGACACTAATTTTTTTTTTAGTGGCTTACTCACTTATTTTAATTACCTACTAAGTGTGTCGGTACATATTGTATACTCTTTAGCTGATTATCAAAGTATTGTATTTTTACTTTAAATAAAACCTCTTGTCGGTTCTTTTTGGCAGAAATTAACATTGTTTATATTGTATTGACCATTCAAAAGTGTTCTCAGGAATCAATTTGATTAAATATTGTTTGATTTGATGTGATATAACAATACTTTCGGATCACCAGAATTAAATTTACCATTTTTTTTATACTAAAATTTACTAACGTAATTGTAAGTTTATTTGTTTATAATGTGACTGAGTACTTTTTTTAAAATTTTTTATGCAAAGATTCGTGTTGATTACTTTTGACGCTGACCTGACAAGCAGAAAAAAAGTTACAGGCCTTTAGATCGCCTTCACAAAATTTTTCAAATGGTGATTAGTAAACAATAAAAAACACTCGAAATCAAAAAACAATAAATGAGTTTCACTTCTTTAGGCGTATAATTCTTTATTCTTGTACATCTGTTTACTGATATATTGGGTTTGGGACCCATGACACCTCTTAATTTCATCTGAACCTTTGTTTTTGAGAGAAACGGGTCTAAAATCTACTCATACACCTTTGTTAAATATTCAAAACCTTTTAGAATAAGTTATTCATATTTCAAACAGTTTATATCCCTATTGTCTTTAACGAGGGTCGGACCTTTTACCTCTTTTATACAACTTCGGATCTCTCGGGAAACATCCGACAGATTATAAGGCCTTTCTAGAGAAACTATATTCCAAAGCGTTTTCTCTCAATGGTTTGGCTGGCTAATCTTATCTATTTAGGATTTCCATTGTTACATATCCATTGGAATATACTAACGTTTACATAGAAAACGAAAAATATAAATATGTATATATGGAATACATTTATCGTAAAACTAGCATTCCGCCCCTGACTGTCCCCACATCTCACGAAATGGTAAACTTCTCAGAATTCATAATTCTCATAATAAGTATTAAATTATTTTAGGACATAGTATTAAGAGGATAGACTCGCAGCGGGCTTCTTACAAACGAATTTTTCACTTATTTTTGACAGTTGTTGATCAAAAACCATGAAATTTTGAAGACATGTTATAGTAATAAAAATTACTAGGTCTGCAGTGTGCCAGCTATCTATCAAATTTTATAGTTCAAAAGTTATACAGGATTTTAGTTTTTCATACAAGTGGTTTTAAAAAAGATTTATAGTTAATAGAACGTTTTACAAGGTTTTGGAAAAACCACAGACCTAGGTATTCGACCTGGGATTATGACCAGGGCCGCAGAGAGAAAATCAGGGCCCGGGGGTATCCATGTGCACGACTTTATTTCGGCGCACGCAGCTCCACAAACCGATAGCGCGTTCTCATTGGTCGTTGCTTTTCGGGCGCGGTAATTTGAAAGGATTGATTCTATGCAAACAGCATAATCGTTAATAAAGTGAAGGTTCTTCTTAAAACTGGGGGCCCGGGGGAAACCCACCCGTCACCCCCCCCTTCTCGGTGGCCCTGATTATGACTCAGAAATTTCACAGTAATTGATCAGTTAATTTTAAAAACAAATGAGAAATTCGTTTGTATGAAGCCTGCTGCGAGGTGTACCCTCTTAAGAATATTGATAACAGAAGTAATTAAATTTTAGGGCCCGGATCCACCAAACTTTATCTAATAAAATTTTTTAAAAACTTTACTAAGTCTATACTGTTACATAATGCTTTTAAGGGTTCCGTACCCAGAGGGTGCCAACGGAGCCCTGTTACTAAGCCTACGCTGTTTGTGTCTGTCTGTCTGTTCGACCATCGAAGGGCTCTATCTTTAGACCTAAATAGGCAAATACCTAAATTTTTTTACAGATTTGGTTTTATAATGGAGGATTATCTAAAAAATAATAAAAAGTAAAAAAAAGTAAATATCTAAGGGGACCCCCCTCCAAAACAGAAACACATTTTTGTTGTTTTTGATCCAAGTTATTATCATTTTGAATAACCAAAACAACGCCAACTAGCAATAATATTAAAAGAAACAGTAACATATTTGTTTGTTTGAAACGATATTCAAAGTAAGGCAACACTGGGCTTGGTCAGTAATTGGATGGGTGACCGCTTTGCGCCTGACTTTTGTTTTTGTCTTTTTTCGTAAATAAACGTATGCGTGTTATTCAAATCGGTCAAATGCAAGTCGGACTACTGCATGCAATTTTACGAAAATTGTCTTTTTGAACCGCCATACATATATGTTATGGCACTCAATCAATCACATGTTATATTTTATGAAAATACATTTTTAGGGGTACTATATCCATACATCAAAGCAAAAAATGTTTTCTTGTACCACATTATTTGGAGTATTGGTACGATTGGTACGATTGGTACGATTGGTACGATTGGTACGATTGGTACGATTGGTACGATTGGTACGATTGGTACGATTGGTACGATTGGTACGATTGGTACGATTGGTACGATTTCGAAAATAAAGAGGTTCTTTTGAAATTTTTTCCCCAAAATTTAAATTATATCTTTATATAAAAATTACGTGTCACGTTGTTTGTCCGCGATGGACTCCTAAACTACTGAACCGATTTTGATAAAACTTCGTAACTTTCTGTTACTTAAATTTATAGTCGCAATATTATTTTATTGTAAATAATTCGTCTATTATCTGTTAGCTCCAAACGATTCTTAATAGATGGCGCTATGTTAAAAATACAAACGTTTCATATAGCCACCACGTGTCACTATTATCTGTTAGCTTCAAACTATTCTTATAGATGGCGATATCTGTTAACTGGATTGCGTAAGTATTTAACAGATGGCGCTATGTTAAATATATATAATATGTAAACGACTGCACCGGATTGGATAATTTAAGTTGTGTTTATTATTTTTAGGGCAAGGTTTATATGAAATAAAAAAGGGTCAAGTTGGAGTCGGACCAGCGCACTACTGGTAAATGGTTGTGCACACCGCCGGGGAAGTTTTTGAGAAATAAAAATTACAACTCTTTCAAAATAAGTGGCGCGCCAGTTGTTTTAAACAAGATAAACAACGTTCTCCGGGTCAGCTATCTGTTATTTGATCCAACTTAAAAGATGTGCGAGCCGAGTTAGGTAAAAACCAACGTTCGCCGGGTTACGGAGGGACGGCAGCGGAACAACGTTCACCGGGTTACAGAGGGACGGCAGCGGAACAACGTTCACCGGGACCGCTAGTAGAACTATATATATATATATGTTATAGGCCTCCAACTTTTAAACCAAGTGTCTAAAAGTGTGAAAAAACACCATAATAGTATTTATATACTACCAATGAAGTCTTCAACCAGTGTGTGTTGCCAGTAACGACTTACGGCACTGAGGCATGGCCGCTAACTATGGGCCTTATACGAACGCTCAAGGTCGCTCAGCGGGCGATAGAAAGAGCTATGCTCGGAGTTTCCCTACGTGATCGAATCAGGAATGAGGAAATCCTTAGGAGAACTAAAGTTGCCGACATAGCTCACCAAATCGCCAAGCTGAAGTACTGCCACTACAAGGGCATTGGGCAGGGCTCGAAGAGGCACATGGCCGATGAGGGAAGAAGGTTCTCGAGTGGCGACCACGAACCGGAAAGCGCAGCGTGGTTCAGTCACCCGCTAGATGGACAGATGACATTGTAAAGGCAGCAAGGAGCCGTTGGATACAGGCGGCACAGAGGCGCACGCTGTGGAGAAAGTTAGGTGAGGCCTATGTCCAGCAGTGGACGTCAATGGACTGATATGATGATGAAAATTGTATTGGCTATGCTCGGTTTATAAGTTTTAAGACATCCGCAATAATTCTCATTCTATACTGAACCCTCACTTAATGCGTGTACAACATGCACTTGGCCTGTCTTTTTTTAATATTTCAATATTGCTTATAATTATAATTGCTTAAAATTAAATATTGCTAATATTGCTTCTACCGTTGAGTTGAGACAGCTTGAAAGTTTGACCTAACGCGACCAACAGCACAAAAATTGGTACATCTGACTTTATTACTTACATAACTTAGGTACATTCTAATTAAATTACCACTTAATTTAGTACATATACTTATTCTTGCGCATTTATAAAAAGAATGTATATAGATAAGAATATATACTCTAAATAAAAACAATGTTTTATAACAATTAGCTAAAACCATATCTCGGCTCAACAACACTGTTGAGGATACTCTTACATTAAAGCAATTTCAGTTTATAGAGTTGTTTCAGGGAGAAAATTTTAACTTAACGAGGGCAATAACGACCTTACTGAAACTCGTTTGCGTCTCAAATGCGAGGTGACAACGACTCTCCTGGGAAAAATAACTACGTGATTTTACAAAATCATTTTTCTCTTGTTCTCACAAAAAATCACAGTCCATGATATGTTATTATATGTTTTGCAAGATTCTGAGCCAGTAGACACATAAATAAAATAACAATTTATTTAATGTATTGCAAACTTTACAGCTTCTTAAATCTAAAAATACAATTTTACAAATCAATTCTTATAAAGCCTATTACAAAGTTTGACCTTTACAATTCTATATATACAAATCGATGACGACGTACCGTTATGTTTTAAATAGAAAGTAGGCAAATAATTATTACTCTATAATTTTTTTTTTTTAAATGATTTAAAAAGAGAAAAAGAAACAAAAAAGGGACAAGGGATCAATAGAAGAGTAACTGTATGTATGTGTGTGTGTGAGAGGGTGTGTAAGGGTGTGTTTGTGTATGCGTGTGTTTGTGTATGCGTGTGTTTGTGTATGCGTGTGTTTGTGTATGCGTGTGTGCCTGTTCTTCTTAACAAAGACTTCTTAAAAAAGACTTCTTAACAAAGTCAATAAAAGTATTTCGATGGAGAAAAAATATGTCAGCGCCTCTGAATTTGCTTTCGTATGCTTGGACGATTCTTTGCAAAACAGAGTGTTTGGCGTAATTTGTGCGTGCCGACCCAACGTCCAGAGAGCGCATGCGTCTGGTGCGGATTGAGTATGCCCGTACACCAATGCGTTCTGTAAGCTCAGGACAGTCTAGGACTGCATTCACTACGTCGAACAATAGTATCATATCTGTAAGTAACCGTCTATCCTCGAGAGAGACCAGATGGAAAAAATTGAGCCTGTCGGCGTAATCACCCCGCCTACCTAAGCGATAGTTTAAACGGCGTGTAAAATTGCGCTGAACGGATTCTAGTTGGGCAATATGTGTTACATAAGTAGGGGACCAGATCGGCGATGCGTATTCCATGATACTTCGAATATATGCGAAATACAGCGTCATCAAAGATTCTACCTTTTTACAATTAAATCTTTATCTTATTGAATTACCTATTTTAATATGATTGAATTGCTCAGGCCCTGATTAATTGAAAACGAAATATGCCCCTGTGTTTCAAAGTAATTTCTGTTTCTGTTCATATTTACAATTTTATGACAGCTTTAGGGTTCCGTAGCCAAATGGCAATAACGGATCCCTTTTAAATTCATAATGTCTTGCTCCGCTATATTTGCTTAGATAACGATATTTTATACCCGACTACAGCGAAGCCAAAAGGAGAGTATAAGTTTTTAAAAGGTATGTATGTTGGTCCATCTATTTTCTCATAACTTCTGAAATACCGGCACTCTTTGATACCTCGTATACGAGGTAGGTCCGTGCGTTCGCCGACGAACCCGGGGACGTCGGCGTCATGTGAGGGGGAAGGCCTTATTAGGGGAGGTCGTTGAGACTAATCTCGCTATCAGGATAGCGAGATCGTCGAGACGGTGGTAGAGCGGCGCGGTGACATTATAAGCGCAACCATGTAAGGCCTAGACTACAAAACAGTGCTGACTGATTCTCGATTGGAAGAAAATATATTTATTTACTTATTTACTTCGACCATAGTATAACTACATATTATTCGTCTGTCTCTCTGTATCAACAAATTTTACTGAGCTGGTGTTCAAACATCAAAGCTACAGTCGCGATATTGAAATGGTGTGAACTTATGTCGACACTAGCTATCAAAAAGTTTTAACTTCAGCCAACACTTTTTAATTTGTAAATTTTCTAGATATCGCAATTTTTATTCCCACCATTTTGATTTCAGTTTTTCTTTATTTACAACTTACCTACCAAAGAAATACAAAATGCCTTCGTCGTCAGATGAGTTTGATATAAATGCGACACAGCATATATTGTAAATGGGGCTCAAGAGATAAATTTAAACCTGTTACCACCGAAGCCAGTTTTATTACCTGGAGAAACAAGAAGAAAACGAGTTCGTTTTCAGAGAATGTCCTTACTTTGGGGAAAGTGCCGAAAATACAAATGGTCTTCCCCGACAATTTACGCGATGTTGAGAGAATGATCTATTCTCAAGTCCAGAAATAGCACCAATATTGAACCGTATATAAAATTAACAGCATTTTTAAAAAGAAAGTCAGATGGGTATGCGGTATGTGAGTAAAAAATGTAAGGTACTTACGGGAGAAAATGTAAAAAAAAAAAATTTATCAAGCTCCCGACGACGATAAATATTTACACACGAAGGAGACTTGAAAAACTTTTATTGTAGTTTTAGAAATTATAAAGTAAATTTTCAAGCAAGTAGGTAGGAAGGTAGGACCTATGTAAGTTTTTTCGCCTCATATTTTTCATTATTTACTCGCAAATGTGGTGAAAAACATTGTGTGTAACACGGGCACTACGGAACTTACCAATTTGAGTCGTTAAAGCCTTCGGCCTAAATAGCCTTTCGTTAGTAATTTTCTGCTAACCGCCCTTAATACACAATGTACTATTATAGCTCTCATACATTGAACTGAGGAATGAAAATTCGATATTAATGTAATAAAAGTAAATGAGGGTAAGGTGAAAAATGAAGATTAAGCTCTCTTGGGAGTGTTTTGACCACAGAGCGTATGTGAAGAGAAATTACTTTCCAAATTGGTAGCTCCTAGTGAGAAGACCCCTATTTGTTTGATAAAGTGTTGTAGAGAGCACTAAAAGGTTTTTTTCAATAAGTACTATATTACCGTGACTCCGTGGCTCAGTGGGTTGGGACCTGCTTGCTGAACCGAGGGGCGTGGGTTCGGTCCCCGGATATGACAAATATTTGTGTCTGTCTTTAGTCGGGGTGTTTTCTATGTAAGTATTTGTTTGTATTTGTATTGTATGTAAGTATTTATGTAAGAAAAAGTATATAAGTCTGCATCCGTAGCGTGGTATACATAATTAATGCAAGTTTTGCTTAGTGTAATATCCAGAAATATTTATTTATTTATTTTAGTCTACACTAGTAATATATGTATGACACAGTGAGAGGTTTTTAGGGTTTAGGAAAAATGGACCTATTATAATTTAGTAACGTCCGCCCGTACGTCATCGCCTTTTGTGTGTGTATTAAAATGAATTCTACAAATCAGTTTTACAGGCAGTAAGGCTACATTATTGTATTGGTTATCAAATAATTAGTACTTGGAAGACCAAGCTTTGCTCGTTTTTTTAACAATGTCATCTAGTGTCAAGTAGCTTTAGTGTTGCTGAACAGCGCCATCTATTGTCAAGTAGCTTTGGGATTGCGGTGTCGGTAAAAATAATAGTATTACTACTCGCCAATAGATGTCAGGAAGAGTCATATTTTTCAGTTTATCATTGCCTGAAAACACGGATAAAACGACGCTTTCTAAAAATGAAACCTAGCTAGATCGATTTGTCGCTCTGAATGTACAAAAAAATGAAGTATTTACAAATATTATGAATACATCAAAGACAAACCTCTACCGAAATCACGCAAGTCCGTGGCATGAAAAACGACCCTAATAATATTAGTGCTGAAACTCTATATCGGACGTATTTCTGTACCTATATATTTCCTTTCTAGTCATTTAAATTTTTTATTTAAGCGGTATGACGTCACACAGAAAAGTGGTATCCATATCTATACCGGTTTTCAGTCCCTGGTTATAATTATTCAACCAGTTGAAGGGATATGTCCATTTGGTCCATTGATTCTCCGTTTACGAACTCATTTTTAATGGCAAATAAGTTCGATGTAAAAGCAAATATTTATAGAGGTCTATTGTTTATTATCCATTATCTAAATCCACGATGTCAACATCATTTGCATATTTTATTGTTAATTTTCAACAGCTGATGTGTTTCGCCGTGGAATTGCAGCTACCTTTCATTAGAGGTAGAAGCTGCACCATGTTCAACGATCTTTAAATTTGAAGGTACGAGCTATAAAATTCCGAGTCAGTATGCAATTTTCTAGGATATTAATACTAGAGAATTGACTTTAGTTTACGCCTTATTTTATATCTGCGGTCTAAACATATTGACATCTTAGAGACATATGCCGAAAGTATTTTTTAATATTGCCGACAATTAATATTTTTTTAATTTTATTTTTATATACGCTTTATACAAATTTAAGTAAATTTAACTGGCTATAAGCTATTTTGGAAAGTTTTATATTGTTTCTGTTTTATGAAGAAACCGATACTTTAGTCCCTAGAGATTATTTTCATTATTTACGTGCCTACGTGAAAAATTTAAACGTACGACATACGAGTATATCTGATCTGATAAGAGGATAGAAGAAGGAGAAAATATTTTAATAAAATTGTGTTTTGTACGTCACGCGACAAAAAGCTTTTGATATCAAGAAAAACGCTCTCCGACGCTCAGTCTGCGGAGCGCTTTCAATATAAAATTGAATTCCGCGCTTCATTGATTTTCAATTTGTAAGTCACTCGCAGGGCTTTGTTGAGAAGTAACTTTCGCTTTTGTTATATTATATTGAACTTTTTCACCTTGTAAATAATATATGTAGATATTGCATATAAGTAAATCTTTTTAATATTTTCTAATCATTTGTCTTATTAACATTACTAAATTGGTCTGTCTGTCCGTAAGTATGCTTTTCCTTAGGAAGTACTTCATGTATCAAGTATTATGATTTACGCAGACACTCTTTACAGACCCTCAACACATGGTGCAGGACCAACTCTTTCATACAGCACTCGTATTCGTTTTACACGTGTACAGTAATTAACAAGAAAAACCATGTAAATCGCATAAGTGGTTCTCGCGTTAAAAGAACATAAACGGGCAAAGAAAAATTTGAATGTTTATAGATTTTTTTAATCATGCTGATTTTACACAAGTTTTTTTTTTTGTACTACTAAGTTGGCAAACAAGCTTACGGTCCGCCGGATGGTAAGCGGTCTCCGTAGCCTATGAACGCTTGCAACACCAGGGGTTGCCGACTCTTCAGAAATCTAATAACTTCTTTCTTGACGAATTCTAAATAAATAAATATATGTTAATAATAAAAAAAATTAGCAAGTTTAATAATGTTCATAATTTATCTATAATATGTAGTTACACGTACAATTTGGTGTATTAAAAATAAGCAACAAAATACAAGTTTCAATATAACACAGTTACTCCAAATAATAAACAGTAACTGTAGGACCAAGCACTACTAGCACAAGTAAGTGTTACTACTCGCCAATAGATGTCAGAAAGAGATATATATTTCAGAGAATGAAATTTTTAGGCGATGAGTTGATATGACACTGTGACAAACGGACGGATCAACTGACAGGTGAAGTGGTACGTTTTCGCTGTCAACGAGTAATTACGGAACCCTTAAAGGAAGTATATTTAATAAGTAACGATATAAACAAATGTTTTTTCTTATAGCTGATTAACTTGATTTTATCTTTAAATCATAACTTATTCAAAGAAAAGGTGATTTTCATCTTAACTTTTTTGAACGAGACCAGACCAGAAGTTTAAGAGTTAACTTCAAAGTTTATGACTCGTTAAAAGTTTTAAAGAAATGAAAATGCACAGGTACGTAATGAATAAGTTTCTTCGCTTAAATTATTGAAAAGAAAAAGTAGTCAAGAGTGTTTTTAGTATTTCATAGTTGATTTACTTCTACTAAAGTTAAGGGCAGACTTGAGTGATTATTAAATCATTTTTTATTTATATAACTCTTACTCTCTCACACTTTTATATAAAACAATAAGAGTTACACGAAAGATTTTTGATTAATTTTATAATGAATGTAATACCTTTAAACGAGGAATTCTTGTATATTTATATATATATATATAATATATGTAATCTGAATCTCGGAAACGGCTCCAATATGAAATTTAGTACGCGGAGGGTTTCGGGGGCGACAAATCGATCTAGCTAGGTTTCATTTTTAGAAAACGTAGTTTTATCCGTGTTTTCAGACAATGATAAACTAAAAAATATGACTTCCTGACATCTATTGGCGAGTAGTAATACAATTATTTTTACCGATACAGCAACACTAAAGCCTCGTGCTTTGGCGAGCCATTGAACCTGTTTGGTTGTTCAAGTTATATGATAGTGACCATTAAAAACTTTATATAGTCAGCTTGAGCGCTAACCTGATATTAGTTCTAGATTCTCCATAGGATTGCGAAGTTCCACACGACAACCACATTTTATGAAAACTGGTTCTCTGGTATATGCTTGGGATATGTAATGGATCCCGATGGAAACAAGGTATAAGATAAAGGCAATCCGGAATCCTTAAGTTAAACACCAAATGGATCAGCAGATTCTGTTCTAAGCCACAAAAATAAACTAAACTTTCCACTTTTCAATTAGTTAGTTGTATTAATATTAGTAGTAAGTGACACGCAGCCTGAACTGAATGTATGTGTGTCTTTACGGTTTTAATGCGCAGAAGGAGTAGCCAGAAGTTTAATTCAAACCAAAATATGGGAGACAGATTCGTTTGAATAAACAAAATATTCCCTACCCTCGTTCTGAGATCTACAATAAAACATACTGAGCTTCGTTCATTTAAATTACCTCGTTCCAGGTGAAAAATCTTCAGGCACGGAGTATTTTTATGAGTGTCGCATCCTGTCCCGAATGGCAAGCGGGAACGTTGCTAACGGAAAATAGAGATCTGTCTGATGTAAAGTATCTCCGCAGGTATGTATGTATGTATGTACTTATGTTTGTATGTGCTTTATTATCCTTTTTTTCTACGAATCGTGTAATTTACAATTTTAGTTTAAACTAGTAAAACATTTTTTAGAGGTCAACGACGTCGAACAAAGTATTATTTTATATTATACTAGATTTTGCCAGCGGCTCTGCCCGCCCTAAGTTCGGTTATAGGTGTGAAACTCCTTATTTATAATAATAGAGTTTGATATAGCTGTATCTATAGTTAGTTTCTTTAAGCTCGGTTATAGTTATTGCCGCTGGAATTTTTGTATTTTTCGGAATAAAAAGTAGCCTACGTGCTATACCAGCACTTAACCTATTAGTGTGCCAAGTTTCATCCCGATCCGTCTAATGGTTGAAGCGTGATTTAGTCACAAACATCTATCCATTCATCCATCCAGACATACTTTTACATTTACAATATTATTAGAATTATTATTCAAGTATCATTTCGTCATAGTAATAGAAAATTTGTTCTCACCTTAATAAATTTATTTTATAAGGTTAAGCTATTTTAATAATATCTCTACATTTCCTGCTATTATTTTCAAACCTCAGATAGGTATCTTTTATTAAATTCGGATATCGACGTGGATTTTAGGTGAAATCCTTGATCATTAGGAAGTTTGTCTAAGTGCAACTGGTTTACAGTTATTGCTTTAGATTTTTTTTAATTTTCCATTATAAAAGTAACCTATGTCCTTCAATTTGTTTATCAAAAATTAGTCACTTTAAATTGGTAACTTTAGTAGAAATGCTAACAAAAACGCAAGTTGTATTCTATAAACAATACAAAACATATAATACAAGTTGATAGTATTATATTTCCCATGTAGTCCACTTTTGAAATACTAACGCTTTTACAAAGAGGATGTTAAAAATATCTAACTCTGCAACTCTTCGTGTATCCTTTCTGTTTGTATCCTTAACTTCCCTTGCAGAAAGTTTGCTACAAAAACGCCAAAACACAACACCAGTAAAACAAATTGGACGAGTATTGTGCGTCATTCGCCTATATTACCGTGTCACATGTGAAAAATCTTCAAGCGCGATGTATTTTATGAGTCTCGCATCCTGTCGTGAATGGTGGACGGGAGCGATCGCAAACAGATAGATCCCTTTGAAGCGTTCTGATTCTAGGCCTGAGTTGTCTGCTATGGGAACGTACGAACGTATAATGTAACGTCGGGGTCACTTATTTGTGGGGTAACCTTTCCATACACAATAATAATAGGTAGTTAAGTATGTACTAGTAGTTAGTTAAACGACAATATAGAATATTCCTAACAGAAGGTCGCTATTATAATTACGAAATACTACATCATAATATACACTTATTAGAATAGTAGTCCATTATTATTATAGCGTTGTATAATGGGATGTGATCTGAGGAATTGTTCGTAATGATGCCCTCGGTTACATTCTACCATATCTCACCGCTCGCTATCGGCAGGGAATTCATCTTGAAACCCTAGAACCTAAATGTCACATACAGTGCGGATTCAGAGAAACTACCTTCCGCGAGGTCCGCTTAGGTTGTAGAATAAGCTCACTGCCAAGGTTTTCTCTAACGACTTGTAGCAAACTTCTTCTCGTCCGTTAATAAAATGAAGAGATATAGGTTATTCGGTTAATTTTAAATAGTTTATGATTCAAATATATAATTATATATTGTCAAGTTTCGAAGTCAATTCCTTTATGTGATTTGATTAACTTAAGCAAATTAAAGTAATAGAAATACATAAGTAAATTTCCTAGAAAAGGAGAGAGAAAGAAAAACAAAACAAAATAATAAAAAAGGTTCAAAAAATACCTATAAACGTAAATAAAACATTAAAAAAAAAAGAAAAAATCAAACAATAAAACAAATAAATCAATTAAATAAATAAATAAACATGAAACTTAAATTACTATAAATAAATAATGTTTGATTAAGTACTATCCACTTACCAAAAATAACTCTAACGACTTAATTTTCTTCAAATCAAGAGGGAGCTACCCTCTGATTCAATTCCCTACCTGCCTAAATTTTTTATTCCTACACAATTTTGTTTTCACTTTTATTCTAAAAATAAAAAAAAGAAATTTTTAATTATGTGTATGTAAAATTTAATTCATAAATAAATACTATTATAATAAAATTATCCACCTATATACTTTAAATAAATAATTACAATAGAACAGATCTGTTCTAGAACACGTCGAATTCCTGAAAATTTAGAACACCTAAAAAACCCAAAAAAAAATTATTGTTTTCCTGAAACTTTTCAGATTTATAAATTTATTATTGTTATCTGAAAATCTTTTATTATAAAAAAAATCCCTACCCGAGGGCTCCCTGCGCATCATCACCCTCGCCTTGCCTGAATAACCACATTCCAGCCTTCAAATCCACCTAGCGACCTAGATTCACTAAGTTAGTATTTAAATTTCAAACCTTCACAAATCTATCATTCTGAAACAACCTCTTTTACCGAATGACACAAATTCACTTATACTTTTCACACCTCACCTCCTACAACCTGTTCCTGTATTACTCTTTCTCAATCCATTCTAGTAATAATAATGTAGGTTATAGGTTCTAAATTATAAATTAAGTCACCGCTATAAATTTCTGTAATTTAATAATTATTTGTTGTTAATATTTCTCTTTGTTAATTTTCAGATTTATTATATGATATTTATTATCTGAAAATTATATTTCTTAGTCTGACATTCTTATCTCGTGATAATATTATCAAATTTTCACGGTGCTATGTAAATTAACACCTGACCTTTTGGGTTAGCTTCGTACACAAACAGTCTTTCATGTAGGGACATCCACTAGACTTAGTAAGTATCAGATACCTCTCTTCAAACCGCATGATATCTAACAATATTATTGAGAAACCTCAGGTGAATATCTCTATGTTGTACAAGTGTTATTCACTATGCCAACTGTCCGTAGTCTACACCCGTGAATATTGAAATCCAACTCGAAACCGTACCCCTCCAGGGTCTTACGGCGTCTCCTTGGAAGTTTGAGTTCCTAGTGTTTGTTAAATACCTAGTACATTCAAAAAAAATAAAATAAAAAAAATGCATAGCAAGAATGAAACTTTAGTATCTTAAAAGGAGTTAAAATTACTGAGAATATCCTCAAATTATTTCCTAGTCTGACATTCTTGTCTCGTGATGATATTATTTAATTTCAATAATTTCATGAAAATCTATATCTGACCCGTTGGGTTAGCTTCATACAAAAACAGTATCTTATGTTAATGCATCCTCTGAACTTAATAAGTATCAAATATATCTTTTCAGACCCTAAAGAAATCAACAATATCAATGAGGAATCCCAGGTGAAAATTTCTATGTTGTACAGTGTTATTCAACTTCTGGTACCAACTCTCAGTCTATACCCAGTCGAATTCTGTTTTCAGGTCAGTCCCGCACTCCTCAGATATACGGTACTTTACTGAAAATTTGAGTTCCTAGTGTTTGTTTAATTCCTAAAACAATCTAGATCCTAGGTCACTTAGTAAAATTTATATTTTTAGTGCCTTGAATCAACTGATATTAACAACAGTAACTCAAATCGATAATTTTAGTTTCTAGTGTTTATTAAGCTTCTAAAAACAATCTAGATTCTAGGTCACTTAGTAGGACTTGTATTTTTAGTGCCTTGAATCAACTGATAATAATAACAAAAACTCAAATTTATAATTTTCACCAAGATAAAATTATATATTAATATAAATAACACATAATATCTCAGATACATACAGACCAACACTATTTATCAGATATGATGCACTTGCAATAATAACAATTAATGATAATTGTTCAATTCTATCATCAACAAAATGTTGATAGATATGTTTATAGGTATTAGTTGAAAGATGTTGAAAAATGAGAACTTTATATTGTTAGTCGTCTCATTTACATATATACAAGTAGTGAGATTTTAGTTTAGTTTTAAATATATAAGGAAACATTGTCTCCCACTGTATTTCATACAGTAAATTAAAAGTAATAACTTTTAAATAATATCATAAAAAAATTATAAGAAAATTTCCGTCGTTAGATACCTTTTAAAATACGTAGAAAAGTGAGATTTCAAAACACTTGAAGTTGATTAAAGAAACCATTGTCTCTTATGTAGATACATACATGTATCACTCACGGTGAAAAAGCATTTTATGTACATCTAATTAGGATTTAAATATAAAGACTGTCAGGTATATGTTAAGGTAAATTTAAGTACATCATTCTAACAAAAGTGTTACACATACATATTCTCATCTTACTCGTTACCTAAAGTAGTTTTTAAAAAGCTTGGGAACCTATATCCATTTCTCTTCAAACAACGTAGAAGAAGCTCGTCTGGACTCCTGGAAAACCTCCTCCCGTACAACCTTTGACTGCGCCGTAGGTCTTCAAATCTTCTGTGTGGAATTCAACATAATATTAAAAAAAAGAACACTGCACAATAGAATATCATATTTCTTGAAGATTTATGCCTAAATCTCCTAATTCACATATTATAAATAGAACACAACGAAGACTGAAAAATAAACTCGCGAAACACCATGTCTTGAAAAGCGACGCCTTTCCTAAAGAATATATATAATTGATTTAGTATGTGTTGAAGATATTAAATTTTTTTAACACTAATTATGAACCTACTTTAAATAAAAATGCTCTAAACGCGAGATCAGATTTCGGATCTGATCATAAATGATTTTCACAGTAACTTATTGACTGTATACTTCCGCGCGCGCCCAGACTAACTCCTAATTTTAAATTTTGTTACTACCAAAATTTCAAATTTCACCCTTCTCTCGTACTTTCTTCACCCCTTAACCTTTAAAGCTCACACCAATCTTGCTTGTCAAACCGAATATTTATAGTTTCAAGTATTCTGGGTGCTTTTTGTTCCAAAATCTCCAATCACTTGAAATCCAAAAAAATTTTAAACTCAGCTATGTTATAAGCTATGCTATTTAATTTACAAAGTCTTGGAGTTTTTATACATTAACATCGACCAAGCATGTAGGGTTGTCGCAAATTTATAACATGTGGAATTTAAAATTATTCAAAATAAATCAAAAATTCTATCAAAAATATGATTTTAATTATATTCTATTTCAACAACCAAACTATATCATTAGGTTTGTACTAGTTTTACTTATGAATTTTATTATTTTTATGAATTTACTTGCTTATTATTTATTTAGTTTTTTTTGCTAATCTTTTTTGAACATTTAAAGTCACCTTTATAAAACATTTACAGTTAATAATATTGATATTTATGTCAATTTCCAATCCTTTGAAATTTCTTCTAGGAAAAGACAAGAAAACTACAATATTCTTGAATTCCCCAAAGATGACTCACATTATTTGTTATTACTTTTATTGTTTAATTGTCTTGTATTCTATATGCGCAATTAAGTATATTATTATTATAATTCTTAATCCTTTATATTCGATCTTAATTTTTTATCGGCTAATAAACATGATATTCCCTAACAAAAGTTCTAATTAATATACTAATTTAAGATATTGCCAACCCTACTGTCAGACAAGTCTCGACACTCTATAATTTTTAAGATTAACTTTAAGGTTAAACTCCAAATATGTCAAGCCAAATAAAATATATTGCTAACAAGGAAACAAAAGACTATTTTAGTTTACTTTTGCATTTAATTACCAATTTGAACTTTATTTTGATATGAATATGAGTTATGTAACTCTTTTCTAATGTTTATAGTTATTTTGTTCGCCGCCTTCAACTAAACGTGGGAAATAGTTTATATTTCTTTCTCTTTTCTTTTAATACGATATTTTTAAGATAAATAAGGTAAAAATATTATGTTTTTTTACAAATATGAATTTAATATGAGGAAACCACCAGTATAACTTGAGCTCTGGACTTTTTATATGCATTCCCAGACTCAAGCGTGCAATGACTGTGTGAAACTGTAAGTTTTCAGTCAAGTTATTTTAAGTCAAGTTAACTTTTATGCTATTTTATAATATTTAGGCTAAATACATTTCTTTAATACTGATTGCATAACATGTATACTCATTATTATGAAATACGGGTCATTATCCATTGTAGTAAATGATTTACTACAGACTACAGTATGGGATTCTTTAAGAAAGAAGTTATAATATTATATATTAAAAGTATCGGCAACGTGCAAGTGATGCCCCAGGTGTTGCAAGCGTCCATATGCTGCCACTTACCATCGGGCGGGCCGTGAGCTTGTTTGCCACCTTATTGGTATGATAAAAGAATATAAATTTGGCGTGTAATCAAAATGTCTCACATCCTGTCGAATATAACTTGTTTTGTTCTAGATAATAAAATTGTAAGTGACTTATTCCCGGCTTAATGGTATCAAATCATATCCAGGGTGGGCTCATTGTACATTGAGGAAATAAAAACATTTTATACCTATATTGCGATTTATTAACAGATCATGACGTAAATATAGGACTTCATATAAAAATTTCTGCTGTAAAATATACGCAGTCAGCGGTTAAATACTCACCGAGACCCACGATGTCCAACCATAATAAAAACATTTTTCATCAGCGCCCATCCTGCAACCATTTTTTAGCCATGTAAGTTACAGCCTTTGATAATGTAACTTTCGAGCAACTGCATTCAGAAATAACTTTACATTGCTCGTGTATGTAACGTTTATAACCAACAATAAATAAATTATGATAAAGCATTTTAAGTGACAATAAAATTGACAATAAACAATATCATTTTTGGACAAATGACTCAGTGCCATCTGCCCTCAAACTAAGCAAGACTCGAAATAAGGGTAATAGACAGCGGATACACATACATACTTATTTACCTACCTTTTTTTTGTAAATATATACATATTATACGTAGAAAGAACCCAGACTCAAGACAAACACAAATTTAATCACATAAATCTTTGTCCTGTAGAGGACTAGTCAAAGTTAGGGGTATAGGGGGTAAGTCAGAGAGTCAAAGTGTCTTCAGCAATGGATATGATTTATTCCATCTATTATCCATCATTACACTCGCGCGTAAACTTTTATTTACTGACCAAATAATAAATCTAATATCCGTCCTATGTCAATAAAGTATGTAGGTAACTGACAAATCTTTATCTATTCCTATTTTATTAAAATAATAGAGCTGGAAGAGTTTTATAGCTACTATAAATTCCTAGTTTATATTCTTGAGATTGTGTCGCAAATTGTCCAACGAAAGAATTTTTCTCATTCAATTTTTATTATCGGTATCTGCGGCTCCTTGCGCTCGGAGAATGGATATATAGGTAAGATATTGTAATCTTCTCGGTAATATTTGTGATATAATTCTATCGCGAAATGTTTCATTGGCATCTAACTTATGAAGGCATTTTGACGAAGTACAGTGAACTAAGATTCAAAATGTGAATGATATGAATGTGAAATATAAGTAGATTCTGATGATTGGATTGATTTTTTATGCGAGTTATGTTTGCTTGCCTTATCAAAGGTAGGTGGCAGTACTGGCAAATATGTTTGAAATTGACAATTAATTAATTGTCAATCGTGGCTATCGCAATCAACATTAATTCGATTGTTAATTGCAATTGAATTTTGCCCATCGCTGGTTGGTAGTAATATTTGTGTCCCAGCTTTACATCGAACTCACTAAATTTTTTATACCAATAAGGTGGCAAACAAGCTAATGGTCTGCCTAGTGGTAAGAGGTTACCGCAGCTTATGGGCGCTTGCAACTCCTGGCGTATTACTCGCGCGTTAATTGCTAACCCTTCAAAAATCTAATAACTTCCTTCTTGAAGAACCCCATACTGTATATAGTCCTGTTAACGCCATCTGCAGTTTTGAGGAAGTACCATGTACTCTGAAGATCAAGATCCATATACCACAGTACACAAACACAGTATGCCGTCTGCGTTTTAAATTCATGAAGTAAACTGAAGATGTCGCTAGTCTTAAATAACTACTCTTCAGTTTAACATTCTCCTTTTACAACCATTTTTTGTATTGCTTAACGGTCTTCGAAAAACGAAAAAAATCTTTAAATAAGAACAACCTGTTATTTGGCTTCATCCTAAAAATACTTAACCTCTGGATTGAAATCTACGTAATAAGAACATTAGAAAGAAACCCTCGGCCATAAAGAAAACCTCGGCATTCTCATTCAAAGGGAGCTCTTTTAATAATATTTACAAATAGCAAATAATTCGTTCTTAGTCTGTCTTTCTGCCTTGAAATATAATCATGTTATGATTTACGTAAAAGAAAATCATGCGTAAAGTTGACGCACGAGTTTAAATTAGCTTCAGTGATTGATTTGAATGAACCAATAGTTATTTTAGGGTTACAAATAGATGATATAATAAAAACCACAATTAATGTAATAAATCAAATCAAATCAAACAATAATTGTTCAAATAGGTTTCTGAGAACACCTTTGAATCATTGATAGAATGTTAACAATGTTAATTTCTGCCAAAAAGAGCTGACAAGAAGTTCTATTTAAAGTACTAATGCAATACTTTGATAATCAGCTAACAAGTATACAATATGTATTAAAACACTAAGTAGGTAATATAAATAAGTTGGGAAGCTACAAAAAACCAAGTCAAACACATGCAAATTTTTCTGCCTATTATATTAATAAAATGAAAAACAAAAATATGAAACCTCTTCCATAATTAACAAAACTTTGAAATATTTTTTCTTATATTACAAACCACTATTTTTTTTTTACATATAATCAGCCATTTAGAATTATAAACCGAATAATGAGAATATATTTTATATATAATAGGTACAGATAGTTGTTTAAAAATCAGTCTGCAATACTATGCTCGCGACAAATAACTTTTTTTGCATTTATTTTCCGACGCATATGTATTTCTTTTCGCCTTTCCTCGTCTATATACTCTGCACGTCTCTTTTCATGGTCTTCTACTTCAACATCAGTGTCCTCGCAGGTAATCTCGTCATCACTACATCACAAAAGTTATTCATCGGCAAAATAGGTGGGCGATTTGTGAGCTATCCTTCTGGGAGTCGTGCTTTCTGGTCGCTTGCCAAAGCTGCCGAAGGGAACTTCTGCCAGTCGTCGTTACCACCACTGCGAAAGACCGATGGTGACTTGGCCCATAGTGCTAAAGAGAAAGCCGATCTACTGGGCAGTCTCTTTGCCTCGAACTCGAATATGAACGATGAAGGCGCTGTACCACCTACTATACCGTGGTGCGGTAAGACCATGCCGGAAATCTCCATAACACAGCGGGAGGTCAGGCGGGCGTTGCTCTCTCTAGACGTTCATAAGTCGAGTGGGCCAGACGGTATACCAGCAGTGGTGCTTAAGCAGTGTGCTCCTAAGTTATGTCCTGTACTCACGCGCCTCTTCGCGCTTTCCTACCACACTAGGCAATTTCCGTCTTCATGGAAGACTGCGAATGTGCACCCGGTGCCCAAAAAGGGCGATAGATCAGATCCATCGAATTATAGGCCTATTGCTATTACCTCTCTCCTCTCTAAGGTGATGGAGCGTGTGATCAACACACAGCTTCTAAGATACCTAGAAGTACACGATCTGGTCAGTGACCGTCAATATGGCTTTCGCCACGGTCGCTTGACTGGTGACCTTCTAGTGTATCTCACACACCGATGGGCACTAGCCATTGAGAGTCAGGGGGAGGCATTGGCATGTAGCCTGGACATAGCGAAGGCCTTCGATCGGGTCTGGCACCGCGGTCTTCTATCGAAGTTGCCATCTTACGGAGTGCCCGAGGGTTTGTGCAAATGGGTGGCTAGCTTTTTGTCCGGCAGACGCATACGAACCGTAGTTGACGGTAGTTGCTCTGATAGCATGGACATTAATGCTGGTGGGACTCAGAGGCTCTGTGCTGTCTCCTACGCTATTTCTACTGCATATCAATGACATGTTGGACATCAACAACATACATTGCTATGCAGATGACAGTACTGGAGACGCTTTTTACACGGGTCGTGTAAACATCCCTCGTTCCGATGTGGAGGAAAACCGCGGAGAACTTGTGACTCAAATCGAGACCACACTGTCCCAGGTCTCTGACTAAGGACGGGTAAACTTGGTCCGATTCAACCCTACAAAGACACAAGTGTGCGCGTTCACCGCTAAGAAAACTCCATTCACTGTGGTCCCACAATTCCAGAACACTCCCCTCTCCATCTCCAAGAGCATTGGGATCCTTGGTGTCGACATCTCCAGCGATGTTCAGTTCCGAGATCATTTACAAGATAAGGTGAAGCTGGCGTCCAAAAAACTTGGTGTACTCAACAGAGCGAAGCAGTACTTCACGTCGGGGCAAAGGTTGTTACTTTACAAGTCGCAGGTTCGGCCCCATATGGAGTACTGCTGCTATCTCTGGGCAGGTGCACCCGGAAACCAGCTTGGCCCTTTTGACTCGGTTCAACGACGGGCTGTGAGAATTGTCGACGATTCCAAACTCACTTGCGGTATCGAGCCCTTAAGTCTGAGGAGAGACTTTGCCTCACTGTGTGTGTTCTACCGCTTGTACAATGGGTTGTGTTCTGAGGAATTGTTCGAAATGATGCCCACGGCTACTTTCTACCATCGCACCGCTCGCCATCGGCAGGGAATTCATTCTCACACTTTAGAACCTAAATGGTCGCGTACAGTGCGTTTTCAGAGAAACTTCCTCCCGCGAACGCTTAAGTTGTGGAATGAGCTCCCTGCCAAGGTTTTCTGCAAGGACTACGGTATGGAGTTCTTCAAGAAAGAAGTTATTAGATTTCTGAAGGGTCGGCAACGCGCAAGTGATACCCCTGGTGTTGCAAGCGTCCATAGGCTACGGTGACCGCTTACCATCAGGCGGGCATTTTTGTACAATATGTTGGCATGTCTTCTTTTTAAAAACGTGCTAGAATGTGATTTTGATATTTTAGATGTAACATTGCTTTAAATAAACATACGTCGAACAAATAAACGTACACATAAAATAAACAACGTAAATATAAGTGTTAACTATAAAAAACTACAGGCCGACCGTTTGGGTCAAGTTTAAACACAGTTCGGAATCTCACCCTTTTGGAAGGGCCGTGTCTCACCCATCCTAGAGCAATCAGGGGAGAGGAGGAAGAGGGAAAGCGGTTTCTGGAGACGGAGGCGGGTTGTCAAAAATAATATCTTTTAAGTATAATACTAGTTATGTTGGTTAGGGTACTATTATAGAATCCTAGATTAATATGAACGGTCAAGATAAAAGAATATTAATATTATGTTCTAAATGTTCGTAAAGTTCTAACAAACTATTTAAAAAGGTAATTTCAAAAAAACTAACACCATAATATGGAATACGTGAAAACCAAGACAACTACCTTTTATCATTTTTAGAATATTTATTGTACGAGGCTACCCTCGCTAAAGACTGATTTAGGTAAGTCTCGCGGGTGGTTTCAATATTATAACAGTTCTAAGCAACTTAAACTTGCGCGGTTTTACTCAACATTATAGAATTCCCAATAACAGTGGCATAACTATTTAACTAGGGAAATAAAATTAATAAGAAAAGAAAACTGTGGATTACAAAACAACTCTAATTTAGAAGATCTCCGATTTATCCTACGTTTAATTTTCTGAATAAGATTTTATTCGAGTAAAAGTTATGAAAATACCTTTGAAGGGCATATGAAATGATGCCATTTGTATATCGTTTAGCCACCAATCAACATTAGTCTTAAAACGTCCTTCAATCAGCAATCGTTCCAAACTAACATCCAATCAAACGTATCTTTTAAAATATCCGTTCTCGCGCCGCTGGTTTAAAACTTCATTTTGTCTAGAGTCCGTATTCATAAATCGGGAGTTGAATGTGATGTGATCGGGAGTGCAAGGGCACGACCCTAAGCACCCTTTTTTAGGTTAGCAAGCCGACTTCTAATCGGGTTTGAGAAACGGGTTCTGCGCATATTGTGACGGGCATGAGACCATGATTTATCGTGGCCCAACTCAGTTACACGGCTTTTTGTAAACCCCTAACCATTTTTGCAGCTGGTAGGTTCTTCACGAATTATATTTTGCAGCTTCGTTGGTGAAAAAGTGGGAGACAAAGTTGACTTAGGTCGTTGCGGTCAATTTTACAAATGCGCATTAGTATCGCAGGGTGATCAGTATTACATCATCCCCTCCGTAGAGGTTCATCAGGACATTGCTAGCATTTTCCTTCTTCTTCTTGAAGTTTGGATCAAGTAAAATCTATTTAGCCAGGCTTTTAAGACCACTTCATCTTGGCTTACCAGAAAAGGGCGGGGTGGTGTCACACCCACTTATGGAACAAAACCATCCTTCGTTGAACCTGCATTTCTCCACATGCGAAAGAATTTGCTGGATTTTGGGCGTACTCTGATCTACCTATGCTGCCATTATGGAAGTACACGTTCATCTGTCCAGACTAGTCCAGAGGTTAAGCCGTTAAAGAGGGCCAGTAGGTCGACGTCTTTCTCGATAATAAATACTTGATTAGAATCAGCGTCTTCTTGAGGTTGATGTTTCTCGATAAGCTGCCTCTCAAATTCAATATGCCTGATAGTAATCCGTCGACGTTTTTTTTTCTTACCACTAAGGTGACAAACAAGCGCGCGCACGGTCCGCCTGATGGTAAGCTGTCACCGTGGCCTATGGACGCTTGATTCATTGCAAAGCAACTTAAGGCACTTCCATTGATGTAGTGCTCCTTATAGCTGCATTTCGTAGGTATCCGCGCCAAAATTTGTTTCAGTGCCTAAAATAAAGAAAGAAAAATCACAAACACTTTCACAAATTGTAAATGTTTCGAAATATTCTTCTAGCTTTACGTTAGTTCTCAACCAGGCCTCAATGTTTATTATGAATATCCCCACCTCACTAGGTTTTTTTTCACAAAAAAAGTCTCATGTGGTCCTCAAATTACCACTACGCTACCAGTCCCCATGACCCCTCAAAAATAATGACCACTGTATTACCAAATATGTTTTTTTTAAGCCCAAATATTTCGATAAAAGTAGTCATTCGGGTATGCCTATGTCATTCTGAATTAGAAAATAATAAGTTTTTTAGGTTATCCGAATAAGTAAAAAAAATATGCGTTAAAATATATATATAATTTTGACCCATCCACAGTTTAGTTTTTACCAAAGTGGTTGAAAACATAGCTGGCGTAACCCGTCACAATCAATCGGAACTCACCTAAATCATTTCGTTGCCATATCGCATTGTGCACATTGACAATTGTAAACACTTTGTTTACTGGGATGGAAATGCTGAGTAGAATCAAGATTTCGTAGGTGACCTACCATCAGGTGCAAAAATGGTTAGGGGTTGTCAAACAGCCGTGTATTTGGTGTTCGGCCACCAGCAATCAAGGCGTCATGCTCGTCACAATGTGCGCAGAGTCCACACCTCATACTCTGTTTAGAATGGTGGCTTTGACAGAGAGAGAGTAGCTCAGAATTCCTTTGAAGCAGTCACTGGTCCACCATTCACAAGCACCTCTCTTTTGAAAATTCACACAATTTCAAGCTATAGCTACAAGCTCTAGGTTAAATAATTGTCAATAATAATTATTTTGAGAGTTTCTTAGCGGGGAAACAATTACGGATTCACTTCACAAAATGTTAGCGTCACTTGCGTTTGCTTGCGAGGGAAGCATTGGCATGTTATGACGTCATGATGTTCAATGAGGAGGAAGTTGGATTAGGACCTGGTATTGTGTGTGAAACTTATTAAGATTGAAAGTGTGATTTGTGTATTGAATGTGTACATGAAGCCATGCGTTTTGGCCAAGACACTATGTTCCATCTAAAATGTCAAATTCACATTCTTGAACGTTTTTAAAAATCAAACATGCCAACAATACAATGTTTTCAATAATTTATCCGATTATCCGTTTTTTTTAGATTTGAGAAACTATAAGCCTATAAAGCCATAGAAACCATAAACTAAAGCCTAGAAGCACAACTTTAGAATCAAATTAAAGCTAACTCAATTTCATACAAAATCTCTTCTTATTACTTTCTTATGTGACCATTAGTTCAGCTAGTATATTTCGTGGCAAATGACCATACCTACCAATATTTTTTCACTTTTTGGAAATCTTTGACTAGCTGTAACTCCGCGATAAAAGGACCTAGATACCTCGAATTGTTGAATCTCGAATCGAAATTGAACAAATTTAGTTTACTTTACAAAAGGATGGAACAAAGATAACTACTAAGTATGCATCTCTCCAGCAAAGATGCTACGTAGGGTCAGCCCCCTTATTGAACGCGTTATAACTATCTCGATAACAATCGTATATATCATCATCATGTATACATGGTTGTAGGATCCGACAACAAAATGACATCGAACTGATCACGATAATCAGATAACGAATAAGGTTGCTAATAGGCCACGGGTACATGTTGACGCAAATACAAGCGTCAAACTTTCAAAATCTTTTAGTATTGCGTCAGAGAAACTAAGTTGACGGGTTGTTTCTTATTTGCATTGTGTGTGATATGAAATTGAGAGATAAAGCCCAAAGTTAAACTTTAAGAGTTATAGAAATAGTGAAAGTTCTGAATTGTTTTAGTTTTCACGAATTTATGAACAAAAGTTTTGATATCAAATTACGTAGGATTTCGTTCTAAAATAAAAAATAATATTTGCCTCACAACATCCTATCTAGAATTAAAAAAAGTACTTAAGCCATTATTGGTCTAGAATAATGTTTCTTAGCGTTTCTTAGCATGCTTATTAAAATTGTATAAACCGATTCGAAGGCGAAGAAGCACACTGTAGTTGGAGAGGAAACCAATGAATAAAATTATCATTGGGGAATCGATATTCACACACGTTTTTGGAACACGTGTAGAGAAATGGTAGTCTTCTTAGTATTATTGTATAAATGTAATATAACCAATGGTCACAAATAAATAGGGGTTGCAGGTTTGTATGGAAATCCGTAATTTTAAATTCTAAATGCATTAAAATTGATACTTGAAAATCAAAATTGACGTGTTTCAACGTTTTCGGAAAATCATCTTGTCCATCCATTCTAGAGGGCAAAATAGGCAATAAAATTTAGTGTGAAAATAATAGGGTTCAAGGCATATTTGTATTAAGTGACATATTTGAAACTTTACAGGGGAGCATTTCAAAGTTTCACTTTTTGAAAACAAAATTCGAATAAAAAAAGCAACAATATTTTTACAAATATTGGCTATATTGTTTTCTTTTACAAAATCTGCGCAATAAAGTCTAGTTTTAATGTTTAATTTTTATGTCTATTCTAAACAGAGATACTTACTGGTCGCATGATACAAAATGACCTCGGATCAATTTTATTTAAAAATAAATGATTGATTCAAGCGTCAATTTACTGAAAAATTTAGATTCAGTAAAAAGATTTTAAAAGACATTCAGGTGTTGTTTTAATGTGAGGCTAAGTGTATTAAAAAGCATTCGATATTATAATTGAATCCGTATTATGTGGCACTTTACACTAAATGTGAATGGTTTGTAATGACAGCAAAATTGTGCGTATTATAATGATTTGCGTTTAGAAAAAAAATTGCAGTATTTTAAAATTTTTGGAGTAATATTTGAATGGAATGTTAAAACGAAAATACAAAATAAATAAAATACAAAATTAGTGTCGCAATAATCACATTAAATTCAATCTATATCTTAACTTACTGATGTTTCAACTCTGACTCACTTTTGGGTTCGAGGCTCACTCTGGTCGAAGGGATGACTCCAAGAGCGACAACCCAAGCCGCGGGCTCCCCCCGCGGGGAGCCCTTGAGCGTTGGGCGCCTTATGGGCTGAGACTCCTTCAGAGTCTCGACCCAGAAGTTCGGTGAAGCAGTAAGGGCTGCATCAGCCTATTCTATAGTCCTTGCAGCAAAAGTAAAAGAAAAAAAAAGATGTTTCAAGCGATGATGTGCTAAGATCTTCACAAAACTGACAAACTGAACTGAAAAATCTAGCGATTCCGCATGTGTATAAAACTTAATATCGGTTAGGATTTCGTTAAATACAAATAGCCCGTGAACCCTATAAATAATAATAAATAATAGAATAATAATTGTGTGGTTCACACCTTACAAATTTAAAAAAACGCACGGAATTATAACGAAGTGCACGGTAGGCCTAGCAAATTCGATAACTGCTTTTACATTTTATGCATTTCACAGTATCTAGCATAAGAAAAAGTTGATTCTGAAGTTTTAACTTTTAGAGTGCCGTAGCCAAAACCGGATCTTCAGCTTCGTCATAATTATTTGTTTGCAAATATTGGGCCACTAGTCAAACGACGGAAACGGATCCGTCATGTTCATCGTTAAAAGTTATTTGAACGCCCATAGTTTCGTCATGTATTTTTAATGATTTGTTTTTAGGGTTCCTTAGACATGTATCAAAAACTGTACCCTTGTCGTTTCCTATCCTTTCTTTCTTATCTGTTCTCCCGCTTGATTAATTTGGGGTTTCAAAAAAAAAATTCTAAGATGACTGAGGTTGAGGTCGTCAACCAAAAAAATTAAAAATAAACTTAACTTCAACAAAAACAATTATCCGTGAATGATTAGTTTAATATTAAGACAATCAAATGAAAAAATAATTATTCTCTTTTTAAATAGGAGTAAAATGAGATACGAGAGAAAAAGTGGCCTAAACCATTACAAAATTATTTAGAAAATGTTTATTTTATCTATCTAGACCGATTGGTGGGCGAGGAACCACTAGCAGTTTGACTAGAAACCCATGAATAAAATTATCATTTAAAGACAGACATTCACAAACACTTTTGTGGTTCAAGTTAAAGAGAACTCTACTCGAATAGTCGGTTAAATTAATTTTTGGTTACACTGTGGTATATTTGTACCAAAAGGTACAGCAGCCAGGGTTTTTTAACAAAAAAATTGACATAGGCAAGTATTTAGGATAGGAATTGGTTTTTATCTATCGTTGTCTATATGCTATCTGTATATAAATAGAAAGATACGATACGAAAATGTAATAGGTACCTTTTTATTTATTTCTAAATTAGATGGACAAAAACTGTATATACTACAAGTAGGCGCTGGCGGCCGGGATGGAGCCGCTAAGCGAGAGTGGGCTGTGCCTGTCAGAGCTGGAGCTTCACGGTGGACATCTGCACGAGTCAGTGGCAGCGTCTGTGGGCTCAGCCATCTCCAGCTTGATGGCTCCGCTGCACCATGAGCCGCAGCATATGCCATTGCACGCACATGCACCTCCGCTGCACCATGAACCGCTCGAGAAACTCAAATGTGAGTCCTTTTTACTGTTTAACACACCTTTAGGTGTAGTATACAATACACACACTCTGCAACCACAAGTTAGACATCCAATTCATTTCAAATCGGACCTAATAAAAATACAAACATCAGGTATCATATTTACAATTATTTTTACCATAGCAGTTAATATTTAGAGTTTCACTGTAAAAGTACAACATTATTAATTTGACTTAGCACGCAAAATAAACATTATTTTATTACGAACATTTGGAAAAAGAAAATTTTAACAACAACGTGAACGAAGGACAAACTGACAAACTCGCTTTCGCATTCATAGTAAGTATTAGTATGGATGGCCTTACTAGCTGTCCCGGCGAACGTTGTTCCGCTGCCGTCCCTCTGTACCCGGCGAAAGTTGGTTTTTACCTATAGTGCCCGAGTCCGGCTCGCACTTGACATATCGAGATAAAAACTATCCTATCTTTTAAGTTGGATCAAATAACAGATATTTACGAAGTTTGATCAAAATCGGTTCAGTAGTTTAGGAGTCCATTGAGGACAAACATTGTGACACGAGATTTATATATATTAAGATATTTTAAAAAAGTCCTTGAACAGGGCTGCCAACAACTTGTGACACAGTTTGTTGTTGTCTATTGGTATCTGCCTTCAAAGAGAAGCAAAAGGGGTTTTATTTTTTCATATACCTGAGGCAGACCGATCACGGGCGCGGCGGCACTCCACTGGGTGGTCAGACAATTTATCAAACACCGTCTTTTATTGATACACTATACATTAATTTCATTCATACAGTCCGCCATCGAAGGCGACTAAACAAAGCCATCGTGAGGTGCGATGCGCGGCGAGACGGGGCGCGAGTCGGAAGCTGTCCAGACATGACTGTCTTGTAGACGTTGTCGTTGGAATTTTCTTCAACATCAAACGCGATGACCGACTGTATAGATAAAATGAATGTTTCGGCCATAGATATACATTTTTTAATTTCCAACAGTGAAGCTTAAAAGTTACAGAATTTTATTATGTGCATATTAGGTACCCTCTCTGCGTTTTTTATTTGTTTATTGGTCAACAAAATTTTGCTAGTCTTTCATAAAACTTAAAATGCATCGATTCGTGAGCTCAAAGCTTACCTATCGCTATACGATAGGTATACCGCATCGTATAGCTTCCAGCATGAAAATGTCACATGCATCATTCATGAGGATACGGTGCCTGGGAAAGTGGCAGCCGCGAGATGATACTTCACAGTCGATCAGACACGAGGAAGTCAACCGCATTCAGGTCAACACCAGGGACTACTGAGTTCTATTTGCGATGAATAGTTGCTCAATCTTAAATTTAAGCTAACTAATTTCTAATAACTATCCCTATAAGTTTGCTTAGCAAAATGATTGTAATTATTGCTTAGTATGTTTATTAGGTATATTTTTGTACTTAATTATTTTGTTGTGCATCAGTAAAGAATTAAAATTATAAGGAAAGTTTGAGATGTATTTTATTCGTCTCCGTGTGTGTTCAGGCACAAAGAAGATTAGAAAAATGAGTCTATTTATCGGTTATTATATCGGTTACCCATCCAGATACTGACTGAGCGCGCCCGATGCGATTTTGTTAAACTTCGCTTATCGTGTCTAATAAACGAATGCAACTGGGCCGCGAGGATACATATCAAATTAATAATGAACACATAAAAAATTATATTGTATCTTTGGAATATACTTCTATATAAATTTAAATTTTTAATTTTACAGCGGAATGACATTCTTTAAATACAAAAATGTAAAATACAAAGGATAAAATTTAATGTGATAAAGTCCGAGCGAGCGACAAATTGCCATCGGAATTGGAAAGTTTCCAGATTGAGAATGTTCATTTGCCGAGTAGGGCTCCAGTGTGTAATTTTATCCGAATGAAAGAATTGTATTATTACTTTTCATATCGTAGCGATTGCACTGTTGCTGCTCGTCCAAATATGATACAGGATGTAATACAACAAACTTTGTAGCAAATATGATACAGGATGTAATACAGTAAAGTTTGTAACAAATAAACTATAATACAGGAAAACTTTATAATATAGTATCTAAATTACCTTTTTACAAACATGATACAGGACGTAATATAGCAAACTTTATGACAAAAATAAAAATAAATATTAGGAAATTGTTTGTTTGTTTGTATTGACTAGGCTCCGAAACTGCTGGACCGATTTTCTTCCATGTCGGCTTCTTCTTTTACCATTAGAAGCCGACATTAACCCTGATGAACATAGGCTACTTTTGACTGCGGGAAAATGCTTCATTCCTACGGGAAAATGGGTACGAATGATCCTTCTGTACTTCTAAACGGCTGAAACGATTGGATTGAAATGTTATACAGGTATTTTGATGGTTTCCTGTATGATTTAAAAATACAATTGAACCGGGTGGGTTGTGCTGCTGTCGTACCAAATATTATACAGGTTGTCATACAGCAAAGTTTGTTATACCTTAAGACCTTAATTAAATGATTAGGATAGAAGTATTTTGTGTCGAGTACAAGGCAAACTGCTGTACTACCCTTTTTTGGAAGCATTTCGCGTATTTTCACTAGTAGTTGAAGGCTGAAATTCTGTTTTTTTAATAAGCTAAGGTAGCATCCATACTATTTCAAGTGCAAAGATTTATTCTTTTAGAAGTCATATGGATGTAAAGTTAAGAAAAATAGACATTGACTGACTCATGATCAACCAAATAGAACTAGTACTTCCTCAATACCTAAAGAGCTGCAATTTGTTACAGTGGTAGGTTTTAATACTTAAATAAAGTGAAATGTATCAAAACCTAGATTTTGAAGATCCGGAATGCCTGATGTGCAACCAAAAAGCCTAGCCAAATCATAAGGGACATTGAAATGCCGCCTTAGTAAAAAATATTAATTCTGATGAGCGTTGTTTGAAGGCACATAAAAATTAAAGGTGTGGTGTACCTAATGTGGAGTAGAATAAAATTACCTACAAAGGAAGTGAAATCCTATAAAAAACACGCCTTGATAAATGTCAATTGAGATTATTCATCTATAAAAAGTTGTGAAATCTCATAAACAGCGAAGTCTAAGAGGTGGATAAAAAGCATCGAGTAATTTTAGGTAAAACCTGGCTACTAGTTTTCTTATATCTACCTCCTAGACTTTACCACTTTTTATAGTAAAATCATCTCAATCGAGACTTGGCACGTTTTTTTACAGCACAGTCCACAATTTTAGAAACAGTTCCAACGGACAGCTTTCGTATGAAACGTGTGATTAAATATAAACCGACAAAACACCCGCACTGAATACGCTTATGGCTGCTATTGGTTATATGACAGTTTAAAAAACTTTTCTATAACATTAAGCTTTACAAGGCAATATGTGCTTTTCTGTCAGTTCAGTATTTAGGTCATTGTTCAATAGGATTGGAAAGCAACCCAAGCTACGTCCTTAGGCAGTTTACACACTAAGACACGTCTGTTTCAACCACCCGGTCCTCCAATAGACGTGACCGGTCCTCTGTGCACTGTCACTTGAGTTTGCTGATTCTGCGAGCTATGACGATGTTTTCAGTTCTTCAAGGGATCGATCTCGGATTCGATCTCTCTGAGACACTCTGAGCGTAGGTGAATTTTTCACGCACTGAGAGACTAAAGTCTTACTACCTTTCCTTTTTTTATACTACTAAGGTGGCAAACAAGCTTGCGGTCTGCCTATTGGTAAGTGGTCATTGCAGCCTATGGATGCTTGCAACACCTGGGGCATAAATCGCGCGTTGCCGAACCTTCAAAAATCTAATAACTTCTTTCTTGTATAACCCCATACTGTAGTTCTTAACCTATTATATAAAGAATATATAGAATTTTCATCAATTCTTATTCCTGAACCAATATAAAAATAATCTTGTATATTATTTCTTACGTGACTAATATATATCTAATTGTATACTTATGTAAATATTTATACTAATGTAAGCATTATTTTATTTTATTCAACATTTTTGATATTATTTTTTATTATTTTTGTTTACGTTCGTCCTATTGTTTTGCACCACCTACAATTACTTATAAGGTAAACTTTTTGTCCTCTATTCAAAGGTTATCTGGAAGAGATCGCTCACTAGCACTTTTTTTACTCTGTCTTTATGTCCAATAGAGGGTATCATTAAAAATATATATATTATAATGTTACCTACTTATTACTGTATTTATGACCTACTACTGAAAACTTTATCTCAAAAGTTTTGTATCCTGCTACGATTCATTAATGTAAGTATTTCTTTTTGAAATTCTTAAAATCTTCTTTTTCTGTTACTTAAGCTTTAGGTACTATAATAAATGTATCTTTTCAGTTTTTTGGGCTTAGTCTCAAGTTTTAGCTATCGAATCTCATCATAGCAAACGTGATATAGTGTCATGAATTATTTATTGAGCTTCGTTGCTTGAGAAAGCCACAGGCACTAGACGATACTTTATAGTCGATCAGTCGAATGCATTTTAGTTAGTAAATTGCTTTCTGCTGGTAGCACAAAGTCATCTTCACTCAATTGTGGATAACGGATCGGTATAGCGTGGCTTATATAAGTGACCAATTTGCTGTTGAAGTAAAATACTTTTGTTTTACTAATACGTAAAAGTGAAATGATTGACATCGCAGGGCTTTTGAAATAATATTAGTAAAAACCCTACTAGTGTCCTATTAACTGAACGGATCGGAATGAAACTTGGCACACATATAGGTTAGGTGCTGGAATAGGACGTAGGCTACTTTTTATCCCGAAAAATTAAAAAAACCCGCGGGAAAAACTAAAACAGAATTTAAACGAACTAAAGCTACAGCTAACATCATTAGTAGCATACTGCATTGGTATAATTAAGGAGTTTCATGCCGATAACCGAATTTAAATACGGCAGGCGGAGTCGCTGGCAAAATCTAGTTACTTATAAATATGAATGTTTGGATGTTTGTTGCTCAAGCACGCTTGAACTACTAGATGGATCGCGATGAAACTTGGCACACATACCTATAGGTTAGGTCCTGGATTAGGACAAAGGTTACTTTTATCCCGAAAAAATTGAAAGTTTCCGCGTTAATAACTTTAACTGAACTTAAACAAACTTTAGCTACAGTATAACTTAATAAACACCTTATTAGTATAATTAAGGCGTTCCAGGCCGATAACCGAATTTAGGGTGCGAAGCTGCTGGCAAAAGCTAGTCTTTATTCATTTCTTCTAAAAAACTTTTATCTAATTACAATTATAAATAAATTATTATCTATAATTAGCAGATTTATCATAGACATTTATGAATATAAAAAAAAGCCGATTATTCTTTTCTCAATAAGTGTGCTGTTATTAAGAAAATAATTCAGTTATTGTTTTTACGATTTTTACTTATAACATTTATATTCACTTAGTATTTACTCAATTTATAACAAAAATTAACGCTATAAATGCATAAAGTTAGCTCTAGGGAACCAGAATGCGGAACTGGAATTAAATTTAATCTCACAAAAGCTTTGGTTGTCAGAAACTGTGGCAACACAGCTTTGTTCCAAACAATAGTCTCGAGGCAAATTTTCGGAGATTGCGGAAGTCAATATAACTTGCAATATTTTATTGCATAGTTCCCTCGGGAACTATTTGAGCAATTCGAGTAATACTGAAAGTTCTTAAGGTTTTTTAAATAAATTTACTTATTTTCAAGTTTCGACTGCCGATGTTTTCCCTAGACAGTTATTTTTTAACTAAAACATATGAAGGGAAAGGGCAAAGAGGGGTCAATAGGAGTTAGTTTTAAGAAAAACGAAGAGTAAACACTTTATTTTAAAACTAGATAAAAAGCCTTTTATTCTACTCTTACCTTAAAAACATAAAACATTTATTTTAGCTAGTAATCAGGCAAAAAAAATTTTTTTAGTTAAATTATCTTGAAAACAAGGTCAAAGTTCTTGGACTATATCTTTCTTTCTTATTCTTGCTTATTATTTTATAAATTTAATATTACTTTGATAAAATAAAAAAAATTGCTTTTTAAACTATTAGCACCCTTTAATAATATGTTTGTTATATCTAAAATAAAAATTTGAATAAAAGCAATACCGTAAAAAAACTAACTGGCCTTTTTGCTGACAATTATCTCAATTTGAAGAACACTTTTGCGGACAGTTTTTCATCTTTTGCGTTGTTTGTTTCTTCAAGTCATAGTTTAGCAGATACTGAACTAGATGGCGTTATTACCTAAATTTGTAAAAAAATATTGACTATGATCCATATTTCCGCTTACCGCTCCTATCATATCTAATAATTATCATAAATAACAGTGGTCATTATGGCCGTGCCACACTGTGCTGCTCGCGCTGCCGCGATGTTGCACTGCTCTATTCGCGTAATTAATCAACAGAAAACCGACAAAACAGGGAGCGTGAGCATGACGAGGAACATGACGTGCGGCATGACGAGTAACGTAGCCACACTTTGTCTCTGCCTCTTTTTCTCACTACTTCCCATACCATTCGACGAGTGTTTGGCAGGGGAATAAGAAGGCGTTGATAATAGCGGAGGCAGTAAAAGAGACAAAAAGGCTATACTTTTCAGATACAAGTTATATATTAATAGAAGTTTCTAATCTACTACTAATAATGAGTTACTCTTTCTGCGCTCGGCCTAAAAGCAAACTTTATTGTAAGTGACGACTATATTTGTGACTTATATCAGTATACATATCATGAAGTCTTAAGTAGAAATGGCTGATTCAAATTTAAGTATTTTGTATTAAAATTGTAACGGCCTTAGAACGAAATTGAATTCAATTTATTTTAATATTTTAGAGAATAATTACGACCTTATAATTATCACTGAAACTGGTTTGACGTCTTCAATATCTAACAATGAATTTATTGACAGCAGATACTGTGTTTTTCGTGCAGATAGGGATTTATCTCAAACTCACAAGGTAAGAGGTGAGAGGGGGGGGGGGGTATTAGTGGCAGAACGGAGGGAGTATTTCAGGCGATACTTACTCACTATTGACATATTTTGCAAATTGCTCTCAACAGTCACACGCCGGCTGACTCATCAAACTGCTTATTACCTACAGCTTCGTATATTCCCCCGACGACAAACCCTCTGCTTTATGAGGAACACTTTGATCTTCTATGTTGTATTGATAATAACATTAAACCGACCTACACGCGTATTTTGGGGGACTATAATTTACCTCAATTGGAGTGGAGTCGGTACACGAACGAATTAGGCTTTCTTGAACCCTTAATGAGTAATACGTCTAATGCTAGTCTGTTACTGATTAATACAATGTATTATCTAAATTTAAAACAATACAATCATTTGCGCAACAGTAACGATAGAATATTAGACCTTGTCTTGTGTAGCACTACTGTCACCATAGATAATTCTATGGCACCTTTGATAACTCCAAACCGTCATCATCCACCTATTTTGTTACTTGCTTTTATTTAACTCACAATGTTTCCTTTTCTTTTTTTTTTTTACTTCCATCTTGTGGAAGAATCTTGCAAGCTTAATTTATCGATGAAATTTTGCATACTTACTAAGCTCGTACGACAATACAATATTCCACAGTGTACCAGGGGTAGAACCTAAAGGTGGAGGTGAAAAATTTAAAAATCTTCAAAATAGGTTTTGAGCATTTTGTTTTCGAAAAGGAAATTTTGTTTTTAGGAAATTATGATGAAATTAACTTAGAAATTAAACATCTCGACTGGTCCGCAATTTTTGATAAACTAACTGTGAATGAATGTGTAGACCTTTTTTATGAACATTTATGCTAAATTATTCGAAAGTACATTCCACAAATAAATTTTAAATCTGACAAATTTCCCTTGCTGGTTTAGTCAAGAGCTTATCAAGCTTTTTACACTTAAAGAAAAAGCATGGAAAACGTATAAAAAAATCCCAAATAATGCCAGTAACTATAAACTTTTCTCTTTGTATAGATCAAGTTTTAAAAAACTAGCTAAAATAACATATGATAATTATATATAATGTACAGAATTATCAATTAAATCCTATATCTATAACCTATAAATGTTAAATACTTTTGGAGTCATATTAGTAGCCTGAAAAATAATAAAAGCTGCTTTTCAAGCAGATTCCCGCACAACAACATATCATCCGACGATCCTCAAATGATATGTGATATGTTTTCAGACTTCTTTCAAAGTGTGTATCAACCCTCTTAATTAGATGCAGAATTTTTTATCACACCGACAGAAACGGACTTCAGAGCCAATTTTTTACAAGTAACAAAAGAATTAAACCCTCTCTTTATTACAAATGGGCGGGACCGGATGGTATCCATCCATATTTCATTAAAACACTGTAGACTCTATCAAATTTCCTCTCTACCTTATTCTTAACAAAAGATTGACAGAAGGGCACTTCCAAAGGGCGCCAAAGTGGAAAGAAGCTATCTTAGTCCCAGTTCACAAAAACGGCATCAAACACAACGTAGCACAAACTATTTGAGAAGTTGATACGTCAACAACTCTATCCAATTTTAAAAGATCAAGTGAGACCGAACCAACATGGTTTTGTTAGACACCGCTCAACAGTCAGTAATTTAACCATCATTGTGACAAATTTATATAAAGCAATAGATGCTAGGGACATCTAAACTGATTTTGAGAAGGCTTTTGATAAAATCGATCGTGTCATTTTACTGCAAAAACTAGCCTACAACGGTATTCAGGGGTTTCTCTTAAGATGGTTTTTGTCATATATTTATAGTAGACAGCAAAAAATTGTTATCAATGGTTAAGAGTCAAAACCTTTTACAGTCACATCTGGTATTCCGCAGGGCTCTATTTTGGGTCCTTTCTTATTTGTTTTGAATATCAATGATATCGCAAAACATATAAAACACTCAGACTTTCTACTTTATGCAGATGACTTAAAACTATACCGAACCATTCATAGCATCGAGGACCGTGTACTACTTTAAACTGACTTAAACACTCTCGCTAGCTATTGCTTACTAAATAATATATATCAGCAAAATGCAAAACTATCTCCTTTACTAAAAAAAGGAAACCAATAAAATTCATATTGAATAATATGCCTCTTGAAAAAGTTGAGAATATAAAAGACCTGGGGGTCATACTCGATACAAAGTTAACCATGGATAAGCATATACTCAATATTACAAACAAAGCATACCAAGTGTTGGGGTTTTTTGCGCGTAATTCATTTATGTTTAAAAACAGTGTACATAGGTGATATCCTATCTTAGCATTAATTTTTAATAAATGTGTAGACGAGGGAGTTTTTCCCGATTTAATGAAACATAGTAAAATCATACCACTGTTCAAATCTGGAAGTAAAAGTGAACCTACTAACTTTAGACCAATTTCGATATTACCAGCTTTGAGCAAGATTTTCGAGATAATCATGCTCAATCAACTACTTAGATATTCTAACATTCATAAACTGCTACACAGTCAACAGTTCGGATTTACGAAAGGTAGGTCCACTACCGACGCAGGTGTTGACCTAGTAAAACATATTTTTAGCGCATGGGAAAGGTCGCAGAATGCCATTGGTATTTTCTGCGACTTGTCTAAGGCATTTGATTGTGTTGAACACAAAACTCTTATTCGAAAGCTAATACATTATGGTGTTGTAGATTCGGCTCTTAAACTTATTTTTTCATATTTAAGTGATAGAACTCAGAACGTTGAAATCAACGGAGTGAAATCTTCTGGATCACCTGTTGTGATGGGAGTACCCCAGGGTTCTATACTAGATCCCTTTTTATTCTTAACGATCTGCCTTTTTATGTAGAAAACCTGTGCAAAATTGTATTGTTTGCAGATGATACGTCTTTGATATTTAATGTTTATAGAAACAAAGATACATATGACAATATAAATCATACACTTTTGCAAGTTCTTAGTTGGTTAACATCAAATAATCTGCATAAAACAAAATGTTTAAAGTTTTCTTTACCAAATGTCAAAGACACTCCAACAAAATTATTTATAAACGGTGAAGCACTCAAACTAGTTAAAAGTCTTCTTGGGCATCACTTTAGATACTAAATTGCAATGGCACTCACGTATTTCTGTCTTAGCTCGAAAACTTAGCTCCGCCGCTTATGCTGTCAGAAAAGTTGCTCAAATTACTAATATAGAAACTGCTAGGTTAGTATACTTTAGTTATTTCCATTCCCTTTTGTCATATGGTATTTTATTGTGGGGAAGGGTGGCCGATATAGAAATTATTTTTATACTTCAAAAAAGAGCAATAAGATCAATGTATAACTTATCACGTCCAGATTCCCTTCGTGACCTCTTTAAAAAAAATTATATACTTACTGTAGCTTCTCAGTATATTTACGCGTGCTTACTGTATGAACGTAAAAACCTATGTTTATTTGTTAAAAATAGTAACATACACAATGTTAATACTAGAAATAAAAATAAACTTGCGATTCCAAAATGTCGCCTTCAGAAGGTGCGTGGCTCTTTCATAATTCAGAGCATTTACTTTTTTAATACAATTCCTGAGAATATTGTTAATACTTGTACATACTTTTGAAATTTACATTAAAAAGGTTCTTATTAACAAGGGATACTATACTGTGGAAGAATTCAATAAAGATAATAATGTGTGGAATTAAAGGTATGGACTGGACATTCATCTATGACTTATTTAGTTGATAATTAATGACACATTACGATCAGGGGATGCACCATGGATAGTGATCCACCGTTGGCTGCTTGGTGTTGGGGGGTTCTGGATGGGAGTGGGTGTGGCGCATAGACGTGTACATGTATGTGTGTTTACACATATTGGCATAGATTTTGTGTATTCGGTTGGTCTGGTTCCTGCGTGATTGATGGTAACAGGAGTACACCCGGGAAGTTTCTTGTCACTTCTTCTTCCCTTAGGCTTGTTTCCGAAGTGACAGTACTTTAAATGGTGTGCATTTGTTGCCAGACTGTCGTGTGGGAGCTGGGCTACTTCATGATATACAACGTCTGTGGATATGTGTATGCATATGGGTATGTGTGCACGTTTGTGTGATGCGCCCTCTCGCATTTGGACCTCTCTGGCGCTGGGCGGCCGATGGTAGATTGCGGCGGGTTATTAATACTATATTTATTATATTATTTTACTTGTACCTATGTAAGTTTTTACATATATGTATATTTTTTCTAGTAGTATCAATTTTTGATACACCGTGTTTTTAATATAAATCAGTTTTAAGTTCAGAGTACGCGTGTTCGCCCTGTTATGTTAAATATAAACTTGTGTGTGTAAATCTCGATATGAATCGGATTAATATTTTGTTCCTTTACTACACACATTGTAACTAATACAATCGAAGTTTTATTGGAGTTGCTTGAGTGTGTCATGCTCTCTCAAAGTCTCTGCGGTGGTGGCATGTGCGTCGGGTCGTTACGTTCCTTAAAACATGGTTGAGCGAAGCGATGTGTCATACTTGTGAACGGGTGCCGCTGTGGAGGCTGGTCTGCTCTTGCAAACTTCTTTGAATTCTTAGTATTTGGTCATCGGTGTAGGATTTCAACGGCAACTCCTCAATTACTAAACGAATAATGACGTTTTCAAGTAGTTTATGTCCTTTTCCGGGACTCAAAACTATCTGCATGCCAAATTTCATCTTGTTCGGTACAGTGGTTTCACCGTAAAAAGGTAACAGACAGATTTACTTTCGCATTTATAATATTTATTATTATATTATATTCATGGATAGTATGGTAATTTTAAGTATAAGTAAATATATGTATGTACATATGATTGTGCGAAAATATAATTATGATGGCGCTAATGCCACTAGTACTATTAAGTATCGGGATTCTCTTAAATATCTAAATTCCTTCACTCGATTAACGATACTTGACGCTTCACATGGTGCGCCCCCTATGCTACATGAAAACAAAAAAAATTGACATGTTTGACTTTGTTTTTAGTAGCTTACATACTTATTATTTATTACCTATTGTATTGGTACATATTGTATACTCTTTAGCTAATTATCAAAGTATTGTATTACTACTTTAAATGGAACTTCTTGCCAGCTTTTTTTGGCAGAAATTAACATTGTTTACATTGTATTGACGATTCATAAGTGTTCTTAGAAACCTACTTGAATAAAGTTTGATTGGAGTTTGAATTACTTTATTGTTAGTTTTATATTGCTATATTATTGGTGTTTCTGTTTGTGTTCATCTAATAAAAAATAAAAAATAAAATAACTCAATGTCATTGTATTCGAGTCGAATTTTATATAAGCAATTCCTCTTCAACCCTGAATCACTTCTCATAGGTCGTCTAGAACTGGTCTTTTTATATTATTCTGAATTTAGGACGAATGAGACCAAAATGCCATCGTATTCCAAATACACTGCTATCAGAAGCAGTGTTTCGGCGATGGGTTCTCCACCTGTCGCGTAGCAAGTAGTTGGTAAAAAGAGACTGTCACATTATGAAGTGGGTATGCGTCCAGTCACTAGTTACCCCCTCCTGTGGAACAGCACCGAAATTATAGAAATATGTATATTAAATTATAAATTTTTATAACGATTTTTTTGAGCCAATATTTATGATACTAAGTCAATTATGCATCGTATCCGTGGAGGCAGATCTTTAGCTCAGAAGATCCTGACGTCTGCGCAGCCGCAGCCACTGAGACAATCCTCGCTGGTATGGAATGTTATATTCCTAACCCGCGAGTAGCTGCCGGTGTCATAAAACAACCGTGGTTTAATAGGTCTTGCAGAAAAGCTAAAATTTTAAGCAAGCTGCATATGAGGCTTGGACTACGGCTCGTAATAATAAGGATCCGAATATTTCAGAGGTAAAACGCAAATTAAATGCTGCCTCCAAGTTCAGTTAAAATGCAACTGCCGGAGCAAAATTCCAATTCATCGGCAAAAAAATCGGTGGGCGACTCGTGCTTTCTGGTGCTGCCGAAGAGAACTTTGCATCCTACTATACCATGGTGCGGTAAGATCATGCCGAAAATCTCCATAGCACAGCGGGAGGTCTGGCGGGCATTGCTTTCTCTAGACGTTCATAAGTCAAGGGGATCAGACGGTATATATATAAACTTCATCCCGCAAACGCTTGGGTTGTAGAATGAGCTCCCTGCCAAGGTTTTCTCTCAGGACTACAGTATGGGGTTTTTCAATAAAGAAGTTATTGGAATTTTGAAGGGTCGCCAACGCGCGTGTGATACCCCTAGTGTTACAACCGTCAATAGGCTACGGTGACTGCTTACCATCAGGCGAACCGTAATCTTGTTTGCCACCATAGTGGTATTAAAAATAAATAAATTAATAAGTGAGTCAAATCAGGTCATGTACATTCTCACTTCCGAAAAAAATACATAATAATATGTTGATAGGTACGGTCAGTTGCAGAACTGCATATAAAATTTCAAAACAAAATAGAATGGCAGCGAGGCGTAGTCACTCACACACTTAAAGAAATAAAGTAATATGTCTTGTAGAACCTGAGTAATATTAGTTTCATTTAATATTGTATATAATCATTTCACTAAGAATATTAGCCTAGTCGATAGCCGTATCAGATCTTAATACGTGTACTCAGTGGTTGTGGATTCGAATCTCACCTTATGCCTTTCTTTTTGTTTTTGTTACATTTTACGATTATGAATTTTTGTTTCGTTAAATAGCTAAGACCAATTTTCTTATAGCTATTAAGTTAGATGCGGATACTACGAAGGTAGACATTTAATTTTTCTCGTTCGTTGCCGATTTGTTTCTGGGGTATGTGCTGACAAGTTTGTTTGGTGTTTTTATTTAGCTATTAAGTTAGATGCGGTAATTACTTAGGTAGCCATTTTTTTTGTCGTTGTGGATGAGTTACTGTAGGTGCTTGTGTTGATAACGTTATTTCGTGTTTTTATTAAATTTCTTTGCTAAAAATAATATGCAGGCCAATATTAATATTCAAGAGAGGATGCGTATAATAGAACTACATAATATGGGTTACAATATATCTCAAATTTGCAATGAGACTGGTTTTACCGTAAGTATTTTATTTGATGTTAAATTTCTAAAAAACAATATAAAATATAATTTCAGTATTTTGAAAAATGTTTATTTTAATCTGGCTATTTGGTTTTTAGTGGATTACCGTAAAGCGTTGGGTCTCGCGCAACCAAGAGGAGGGGAGTTTATCAACTCGTCCTCGAAGTGGACGCCCGCGGCACATTGATGCGACTCAAAGAAGATTCATGGTGAAACAATACGAGAACAATGGTTTCATACCGACTGCTGTGTTTGGACACATGTTTCATACATCTACACACACGTCGAGCTCTGCATATTGAAGGATTGCATCATAGAAAGCCAGCTAAAAAACCATATTTAATTAATACCAATAAACAAAATAGATTGTTGTTTGCAAGGGAGTATTTAGATTTTGACTGGGAGCACACATTATTCACCGATGAGAAGTCGTTCGTATCATCTGAAAACGGGAGGCTTCATTTGTGGCGCAGAAATGGAACCCGTTATGCAGAATAAAATGTTGTACCAAATATGGAATCTGGACGGATATCACTAAATATGTGGGGGTGGATGACTGCGGCTGGTCCTGGTGAATTAATCTCGATAGCAGAGCTTGCTAGAGCTTCACATTATGTGGAAGTGTTAGACGAGATCATGTTGCCAACAGCGCGGTGTGTTGATCCATTAGCTGATATGCCACAAATACAGTTTATGCATGATAACTGTCCTGTGCATCGAGCGCATATAGTGCAGGATTGGTTTACTCAACATCCGGACATTAATGTTATTCCTTGGCCTGCAAAATCACCAGATTTAAATCCCATAGAAAACCTATGGGGATTGATGTTGCAAAGATGGGACATGTGAAATGAAAGAACTACAGAGTCATTAGAGGCTCACTGTTTAGAAATTTGGAATAATATTAGAGGAACAGATATCTGTTCTAATATAGTCGGATCTATGCGGCGGCGCTTGCTTGCTGTGATTGAAAATAATGGAGGTTATATTAAATACTAAAAAATCGGCCAAGTGCGAGTTGGACTCGCGCATGAAGGGTTCCGTACTATTATCTATAAAAACGGTAAAAAAATCACGTTGGTTGTATGGGAGCCCCCTTAAATATTAATCTTATTCTGTTTTTTAGTATTTGTTGTTATAGCGGCAACAGAAATATATCTTCTGTGAAAATTTCAACTTTCTAACTATCACGGTTCACGAGATACAGCCGGAGCCTTAGTAATAGGGTTCCGGTAATTACCCTTGGGGTACGGAACCCTAAAAATAAAGTACTATTTTTCTTACAGATATTATTTTACATTTCAATATATTTAAGAAATAACATATTTTTTTTTACTTTGTTATTTTTCTAAATATAGCGGCGTTACCGAATGAATGGTGACTTGTTTTTTTTTATTCTTATGGTTAAGTTTCAATTTTCTTTTCATTACGAAAACGAATACTTAAGCTATAACCAAAGCAAATATATATATATATATATATAATATAATATATATAGAAAAAAGAGACATTTACACGGAACCCTAAATATAAAGTACTATTTCTCTTACAGATATTTTTTTACATTTCAATATATCTAAGACATAACATATTTTTTTTACTTTGTTGTTTTTCAAAATATAGCAGCGTTACCGAATGAATGGTAACTTGTATTTTTTTTTATTCTTATGGTTAAGTTTCAATTTTCTTTTCATTACGAAAACGAATACTTAAGCTATAAAAAAAAAGAGACATTTATCAAAAAAAAAATTTATAAAATTTTAATAAAAACCATTTTTATTACATTACATGTATTTTAATGTTTGCACAACATACAAAACACAAAGTTCTCATACCAATTGGTCCTTTTCAGAGATAACTAAATGTCAAAACATAAAAAAAAGTAATTCCTAATAAAAATACTCAATACGGAAGTAACGAGATTTGAACCTATGGTCTCGCTAAATTAAGTCACAGCGTCTATGGATCATACACCGGGGCCATGGGACTAACAACATTCAATGCGAAATAAACAATACTTATGTAGAACAACACTGCTGTTTACACCTAATTAATTTGTTAGGTTTAGAAACCAAAAGATATAAGAACGGTTTAAATAAACTGGTCAGTATAAAGAAAACTAAACCTAATTTTGTCGATTTAAGGTTAATATTATTGACAGTTCTGATAATGTTAATGTGTGAGTGCGAGATTCACAGAATGGCTTCACGCAATTTTAACCTTTACACTATGCATGGACTTTAGCAAATGACTGTACATAAAAATATAAAAAAAATATTTGAGTTTTGTACAACAGCCCGTTACAAGTAATACTAGCAGTAGGGTAAAGAAAATTACCCCAAAGGGAATCTGTGGTACTTCGCTTTCTAAGAAACAGGCGTTTGAATCCGGCAGCGTGTGTCTACAAATGTCTGTTTATAATTTTCTCAGAAACATTCTTCGATAATACAACGGAGTTTTTAGTAAAGGTTAAAACATCATGAAACCATAACAAATCAGGCAGAATCATGAAGTCTCACAAATGTATAAATATATTTGTCTATAATATTTTATTTTCTTATATAGACATAACAGTATTCCAATTCGCTCATACAAAACCTGATACATAACACACATAAAAAATAGAGAAAACCAATAAAAAAGCACATTTAAAAAAAAAACAAACGGCACTTATATATAAATCATTAATTAGCAGCATCGATTAATTATAATTTTTTGAAATTCATTAGAAGAACAGGTAAATAAGTCAAGTCCAGTATTTTGACTGACGATTCTATTAATTAGGCGCAGCGCTCAAGGAACTGGTGCTTGCCATCCCAGTGCGGTCGTAATCAATGGCACATAAAGACTAAATCTGCTCGTTGGTTTTGTATCCCCTAAATTCGGCAAACACGTACACTAAAATCGCCACCTGGCTACGCACATTAACCATGTTATATCCTACCATTCCCAAAAGAAACATACTTATGTACAAATACAGCCACAGAACGAAACGATTTTTCCACCATAAGTACATATTTAGTCTCATATGGATTTCGTCTGGAATTTACATTTGATTCTAACTTACTTTGGACAAATTAGTTGTAAAGCGATCTTTTGGCAACTAAGTTTTTGAATTGTTGAGATTAGCGCATTACAAACCCTAATGCTTGATAGGCAGTGGCACATACATTTTCAATGTGACATTTAAATGTCATATCATCGCTCAACGTTACTTCAAGATCTCTAACCGAGCATATTCTCGAAAAAATATAACTATTCAATAGATAGTCACTCACCACTGGGCAGGTTGGTCTTGTGAAAGGATTTATTTTTATTGAACATAAGTTTATTGTTACCACCCCATTTGTCCTCCTGCAACAGAGTGCAATCCGAGACGGTATTAATTTCCATGAACAATTTCAGGTTGTTTGCAAACAACGAACAGCGAGCTGCATAAACTGTTTTGGGCCAATCATCTATTAAAATAAAAAAAAACTCAATGTCCTTAATTACTTCCTTGACTTACTTCTGAATGAGTGAAGTATTGGTCAGAGAAGAAGCTCTCATACTGTACGTACTGTTTCCGGTCATGAAGATAACTAGAAAAAAAATGAAGTAATTTAGGGGTAAATCCAACTGCCGCATTTTTATAAAAGTATGTCATTATCTGCAACGTCAAAGGCTTTCGGAAGTCAAAGTCGGCTGCGTCTAATTGAGAACGTCTAAGTCAACGGCCCTAGTCGTATATGACCAAAAACCTAATAAGTTTGTAGCAGTATATCACCCCATCTAAATCTGTGCTGCTTCTCCGCTAACTGAGTTCCAATTTGACAACTAATTTGTCGTTGTAATATAGACTTAAACAATATACAAAACGACGATAATACAGCTACTGGTATACAGTCACCTACCGCCGACCCGAAAATGTTACCACTGCTTTGAAATTACCCATTGTTACCCATCACCAGTGTATAGTGCAACAAACTATTCTGACCCGGCGCGGTTAAAAATTAAAACTACAGTCGACAAATTGCAATGGTATTGTAGGGACATAGGATACGAATGTATAATGCTAACGTAAGCACGCGGCCCCCGCCCGCTGTGCGGATTATTGGAGTCAACTTGTTTGTTCGTTTGTAAAACTATATTTTGTGGTGAAATAAAAATCTGCATACTTATAAACATTTTTATTTTCACTATCTTCATTACTGTCCGGGAAACTTAGAGGGGAGTCAGACCGCAATAAAGTAGGCGGACAGTAAACTGGTGACCCCGACGTTAAAAAAAATGTCAAGTGTCATAACCGAGGACGACACATCAAAGCAACATTTTATAAGACAAGTTTAAAAGAAAAATTGTAGAAATGGAAAAGACTTAAGAAAAAAGCCAGAGCCAGGACAATGAGTTGGCAGTGATTAGTATTTCGAACCGCATTCGAGAGTTTTTGACAGAGATGCCGCGTATGTGGTTTAAGCAATTCGAGTCGATTATAGCACAGCAAAATCAAAGTGATGAAAGCAAGTTCAACGTTGCTGTTGCCAAATTGGGCAAAGAAGTTTTATGCCAGGTTAGTGAAATGACAGTGATGATGCTGCCTAGTGAAAATAAATATACGGCTCTCAAACAAAGATTGCTTTTGGTATACGAAGAAAGCGCTTAAAGGCAGTTTCAGAAGCTGGTAAGCGAACTTGAGTTGGGAATTCAACGGCCTTCACAGTTGCTTAGGAGGATGAACGAGCTCGCTCGTAGCACTCAGGTTTCCGATGAAGCACTCAAACACATATGGATGAACAGATTACCTCCTTCTGTGCGCGCAGTGTTAGCTGTCAGCAATGATACATCTTTGAGTGATCTAGCCACCAGCAGACAAGATAATGGAGAACATGAGACCCTGCGACATTTCGGAAATTGTGCTTGGATAGGTCCTCAAAATAAAATGAAAGTTTTTAACATTCTTGTCATATTAATTATTGCTTGGTTGTTAGCAATAACTGTGTACTACCTGTGTTAAAGAGTCAACAGAAATTCAAAGAAATGGCTAAGAACAGAAATATTAAGTGTAAACAACAATAGCTCAGGAAGTCAAAATAACCAGGTTTGCTGAAAGTGTCAAATAATACCTGTATACAAGTGCTATGTTTATTTTACTATGTTAAGTGCAACATTCTTTTATTTTATTTTAACGGGGATATTGGTACCAGTAATATATAGCTCTTAAGATAAAATGATATTTTGTGTTAGTTTACGATGATATTTTTATATTTTTTGATTTAATGTGGTGTTAGTTAATTTTGCAGTTAGATTTTTAATATACATTATATACCGTATTTCACATATGGATCAGACATAAAATTAGTAAATGAATTCTTTTTCGTTTATCGTTGTCAAAATTTCGTTATCTTCATACTCGTGTAAATTGTGTTTCGTAATAAGTAAATGTGAGATACCTATACAGTCAAAGTAGAGCGACAACGTATGTATTGTTTTACATTGCGCAAATAGGTTGTTTAAACTAAATCAGCAAAGTGTTAGCTATGTAATTTCAAGTAGATATATGTACAAAAGTAAATTCTATTATTGCTTTATATTAATATGTATGAAAATAAATAATGTATACTAGAACTAGAATAATATTGTGTTAGATATAATGATAATTTTGGTATCTATATAAGATTTTTTGGGTAATTATTTTTGAATAAGGTAACAAAATAAAAGATGTAAGTAACTTTTAAGTACTTTATTTGAACAAATTGTTGTATTCCAAATGTTATGTTCGGAAATCAGGACATGCTTTAAGTTACAGAAAACAAGGTAAAGTAGGGCTATTACAGCTAAAGAAAACATTTGTTATAATATATGTTTATTTGTTTTTTTTATATTTTGACTATCTTAATTATTTTCCGGGGAACTTAGTGGAGAGTTAGATCGCAATAAAGTAGGCGGACAGTAAAGTATGAACTAGCGACTAAACACCCAAGGTCAGGAGGTCAGCAAAGTTTGCTACACTATATGTGTGAATTGCTGAAAATAATCTTTCGTAAATAACAATGATTCAGGGAATTGGTTGCATAAACAATGCAATGCATTATTTTTGAAATGGAGAACTCCTAACAAAAGAGTTTGAATTCATAGCGCAAACTATTCCCGGGGTATATTGTATCTTTTTCTGTTTTAAAAGTTTATTATGCGGTACTGCTTCGAATTTATCAAATTTTATGCCACGTCACCGTTTAGTAACTATATCTTTTTGAAATAAAACTTTACTAACCGCTGACCCAGATTAATAAAAAATGTGATCGCTAAAGATTAAATATATCTATTTCAATAATCTTTACTGTGGACTGATTACAAAATGTTGAGGGACATAAGTAGCTTTTTGCTTGCCTCAGCTGTAGTTTGTCCCTATTATAGGGGTGCAGGACTTTCCTTAGAGTTAGGCAAAGCATGCTCCTCTTTTCTGGTGGAAACCATAGTCCACCGCGTTGCGTTGTCTCAAGAAAGTGACCACTCGACTTTCAAAATTTTTGAAGCTTTCCATAATAGGGCTCTGATATGGAACGACTGCTGACATATAACAACTAGGTAACTATGGATATATCTTAGTATAATGAAAACTGAAATTGCTTTTAATACTGCATATCTATATATTATATGGGTACTAGTAAGTAGCATAAGTAAGTAAGTAACATAGTAAAGCTAAAGAGTTTATTGGCTTTTTAGTTTGAACACGCCATCTCTGAAAGTACCAGTAGGGTTTGACAAATACTTTGCATTTAATAGCCAAATTCTTGAAGAAGGTTATGAGTATTTAACATCACGCTACGACCCTTACGAGCCGAGTAAAAAAAAGTATTTTTTTTGTAAGTCAAGTTAATTTTTTTCTCCCAAGTTGCTCTGGTATTGCAAGCCTCCATATGATACTGTAACCGCTTTAAATTGCGGGTGGGATAATCTTGTTTGCCACCTTAGAGGTATAAAAATAAGGAAATATCCCAAATAAGTTTGTGAACAATAACAAAACAATAAGTCCTAAGTTAAAATGACGACAATATTTTAGTTTTACGAGTATCCTAACAGCCGAGGGAGCATATTTGTGGCAGCATAAATAGTTTGTAACGCGGGAGAGACTGTGGCAGTGGCAGACATATGCGGGTGACGCTGTGTTTTACGAGCCAAGTAAACAATTGTAATATATTTTTTGTTGTTCTTTCATAAAGAAAATAGTTTCAAAGACGAATGAAAGTTAAATCTGAGAGAAGACACATGTTTTGTATTGTTTTCTTATTTATTTATTAATGTATGAAAACAATGCCTTCCTGTTAAAGAATTTTAAAGAAATGGTCCTAACTAATATATATTTGTGAAAGTAAGTGTGTTTGTTTTTTGGTTATTACTTAACATCGCAAGGGAGCATCCGATTGAGCTGATACGTTCAAGTAAAAAGGGAGCCAATTTGTGGAATGAAACACAAGCGAGATTGTCAGCTTTACAAAGAAATAGATATAAGTGTAGGTACAGTTTCTTCAAAAAAAATGTTTGAACATCAAAGTTCCTGCAAAAATAATTATATCCGATTGAACGTGGACGAACCATAACTACAGTTATAGGTTGCCGTAGCAAACTCTTACTATAAAATCAACGTTTTGCGTGGAAAGGGATTTTTACACCGATAACCAGAATTAAGCATGAGTGAAGTCGCGGGCAAGAGCTAGCATTCTAGAAGTTCTATTTCTGTCTACGTGAAATGTACCATGTGCTTCAGCAGACTATGTTATTTTGTTGACAAGTAACTGCAGAGTATTCTAGCGCCGCGCGTTGCCGCAATTATTTCGCTTGATAATCAGTTTGTGCTGCACTTGTAAAATATGTTTACTTCGTAGGTACAACCGCAAGCCAATTAACTTGATGATACTTGTTAGAAGGATTGACGTATAAATCATCCGTAGAAGGATTTTTATTTTTAATTTACAGCGAATGGCTCGCGTATGCATTTGAATGCAAAACGAAGAATAAAAGTAAACTAACTGTGTCGTGCCGTTATAACTACCTGCAACGCACCAGGGTTACGAACGCAGACTTTTTAGTTTTTCTGCAGTACTCTGTGGTCGGTCATTAATCTGCAAGAAATAACCTAAGAAATATTGTGTTTTGAGATTGAATAAATAAGCGTGCCTACAAATAAAAGTGCTTGATGTGCCAGTGAGCGATTAGTGAGGATCGCACGTACTTCAAGTTGTATTGTTTTGTTTATATTTAAATTTTAAGTCTTGTCCATACTTTTTATGTCCTCTCTTATTTACTTGATATAATTTAGGGCTCACTTCGGTCCCCTTAGAGGACATTAGGACAGACAGACGAGGTCCAGGTACGTATTACAATAGTACTAATTGAGGTAAGTTATCGCCTTGCAGTTTATCAATTTCGGTTGAGTTTTTACCCGTCTCTAAAATAAAAGAAAACACTAACCTTCTACAATTTAATTCTTTGACAAGTTTGAAAAAATAAATCTTAAAATATTGTTTTGGTTTCGTACCTTAAAAGAAATAACGGAACCCTAATTGGATCACAGTCTGTCGGTCTGTAATTCTGAAAAGGTCATTTTTCTCAGGAATGCACTGAATTATCAAGTTATTAGTATAAAAATCAAGCTACTAAATCAATGCAATCAGCCATTTATGCAGCATATTTTAACACTTGCAGATAAATCAAAAGCTATTTCCACTGTCCTAGAATTATGAAAATTAGCCTACGATTATTTGTACAAAAGAAAAAAACCGGCCAAGTGCGAGTCTGGCTCGCGCACCGAGGGTTCCGTGCAAACTTACTATATATTGTTGTCTATTATTAAAAATATCTTTTATTATATGATGTAACTAAAAATTTACGGTTTTCGTAGTTTTTCCTTTATCTGTGCCAAACGACGTTGCTTTGAACCAAATTTCAAGATTCTGAGTTCTGAGGAAGTAAGTAAGATAGTGTGTGTTCTACTGCTTGTACAATGGGATGTGTTCTGAGGAATTGTTCGAAATCATACCCACGTCTACTTTCTACTATCGCACCGCTCGCCATGCGCAGGGAATTCATTCTCACACTTTGGAACCGAAATGGTCCCGCAAACGCTTGGGTTGTGAAATCAGCTCCCTACCAAGGTTTTCTTTAAGGACTACACAGTATGGGTATAAATTTTAGCTTGATACCTCCACGCGTTCCTGAGAAAAAGGGTCTTGACAGACGGGCGGAGGGACGGACGGACGGACAACAAAGTGAACTTATAAGGGTTCCGTATTTTACTTTCAAGGTACGGAACCCTAAAAAATACTAAAGCGTTAAATATGTATCAGAAAATATATCCTTTTTTTGTAGTATTGTTTTTTATCGTCTCACAGGAGGTATAAAAAGCAGACCATTCTCTTTGGGGATAAGGTTATTTTCGTCTTGGGCGAACTTGAATCCTTCGTTCCACTCGGAATTGAATTTTGCATTATCTATTTGGTGAATAATTCTACTAGTAAATTAGAAGTTAATATTGAGGAATTTTAAAATTGCTATTAGAATGGAAAGCTAATAACCGTAACCGATAATAACGCGTTAATAATAACCTAAATATTTATCTTCACTTACGCATTAATACATAAAGGGTGTAAAGGTTGTTTTCATAGTGATTTGAATTAAGCCTTGATGTAAACAAATTTCCAAAGCTCGAAGCTCGTAATCCATCAATATATCAAAGGAAAAATTAATTAAAAGTGAGTTTGCAAATTCTTTCAGTTTTTGTAGCCTCATTGTGAAATATACATTTTTTTAATGAATGGTTTTTCAATTAGCAGGTTTAATCAATTTTTTTGTTATTTATTTTTAATAAGAATAAAACACTTTTATTTAACAAACCGACATACATTTCATTTATTCAAGCACGATGGAATTGATATTTCTAAGATTTTTTTTTTTTTGTGTATGTATAGTTTTTTAAAACAGCAACTTTTTAGAAGGGTTTAACAATGTGAGCATTAAAAAAATTGATTCCTACACACATTTATGTTCTTACAAATCCACACAGCCACACACATACATGTAGATTTAAGTTTCATTAACATATGTTGACATAGAAGTTAGTAATAAATTTCCATCTCAACGTCTTTAAATCTTATTTGTTTTATTTTTTTTATGATTTATTGATAAAACTGACAGAAGACGCTTTAATAAAGGCAAAATGTATCCATCAATTTATTTTATTGTTTTTATTTTATCATTTACGAGAAATAAAAAGTTATTTACAATATATAAGTAATAATAGTTTTGTGAAATTTGCTAATGTGCATGTACACATTTTAGTACACATACTAAAATTTATTACCGGATTTCAATAAAATGTACTTGTTACTAAGAATCCGGTGTTGGCCTAACTAAGGGGTATCTAATTCGCCTCACGTCCTGAAAGGCGCAGGTTCAACTTAGTCTTTCTAGAATACATTGATAATTTATTTACTCCACTGGTTTTTCGGTGGAGGAAAACAAACCGTCAAATAAAGACTGAAGTAAAGTCCACAATCCGTACTGGGCCCGCATGATAAACTTTGGCACATATATCCTTGCTATGTCCCAATCGCCCTCGGAAAGTGTTGGTCCTGTCCCAAAAGATATATGAGGCTTGTAAGGAACCTGTTGGAGAAGTATAAAGGTATTTTGTCGAAATTACGTATTAGAACCTTCATTTCTTAAATAACATGAGGTTCAATGGGAAGAACATGACAGAACCCTAAAAATTTATTAAATGTGAAAGTTTGTTTGTTTGCAGTGATGTTTGTTTCTTTGCTTGATGCTCAATTTCGCCGCAGCGGAGCCTCTCATTGAGCTGAAATTTGGCACTGAGATAGTTGAAGAGACGGAGAATGTAGGCCTTTTATACCGAAAAGTTTAAAAGTTTCCGCAGGAATAACTTTAACCAAATTCCACGCGAAATTACCACAGATATTCAAGGAGTATAGTCAAGGAGTCGCGCACGAATCATATAACCAAATTTAGGGCTGATTTAAGCCGCTGGCAAAACTAGTTATCTATAAAGCTATGTGATGGACAGACTGTACGGAACTATAAGGAATTCCGTTTTTGCTATTTACCTATGAAATCCTGAAAATTGCTTTACTACTTGTAAAATAATTGTACTACTTGTAGTTATAGTTTTCAACCAACTTTTAAAAAAAGGAGGAGGTTCTCAATTCGTCTGTATTTTTAGTTTTAATTCTTAATTTGATTTTCAATATTCAAATTACAAATAGCATTTTCTGGTTTGGAAACACTTTTGAAAACAATCTTTTGATGTCATTGACATTATCCCAGTGATGTAGATCATTGTCATGCGTAGTGTGTTTTGCTTTGTGTAGAGACAACCCTGTGTATGAATGAATATGCATGAAACGGTAGCAGTTCGTGACAACCTCTCGCGTTGTGCCCCGAAATTGTCAAAGAGATTTGAATTGCAAGAGTAATTTTGATTCCTACAAACATACCTACATACAAATAGAAAATCGGCCAATTTAAGTTGGCCAGTTGTTATATTTGGGTTTCTTTAAAGCTGTTTAAGGTAAGTATGGTACTGGAGAATCTACTAAGATTAATAATTGTAGAAAACTAGCTTTTGCCCGCGGTTCCACTCACCCTAAATTTGATTATCGGTGTAGGATTTTAAAGGCAACTTCTCAATTGTAGAAAAAAAAACCCGACTCACACTTGACGTTTTAAAGTAGCCGGTAAAACGGTTTAAGCGTGAAGAGGTAACAGACAGACAGACAGAGTTACTTTCGCATTTTTAATATTAATATTTTATATGGATTATAGAAAAAAACCCGACTGACACTTGACGTTTTCAAGTGGCGTATGTCCTGCCCCGGGACTCAGACTATCTCCAAGTCAAATTTCAACTTAATCGGTTCAACGGTTTAAGAATAAAGAAGTTACAGACAGGCAGGCAGAAAGACAGGTACTTCGCCCTTATAATATTTATATGGATTAATGAGAATAATATCTTTTATAAGACAAATTTCAGTCACAATCCTGAGAATATACACCGCGATGGTTTGATCTCAAGATAAACGCAAGCTGTGATACACTTGACAAATATTCTCATAAGTACTATAACTCTCGTGCACAGTTCAGTGTAACTAGGGATTGCAATCCCGCAAAACGGAATCCCGCTGCTTTTATGAACCTGCTGGATCCCGCACCTTCAAAACGCGGATCCACGGATGGAAAATTTGGCACTTGCCATTTCGCGTAAATCGCGATTAGAACGAGTGCGACGTTTCAGTTGTTCATAAATGGCACTGCGCAGCGCCTGTCTTTCTGTAGGTGACGAGTGTTTTGTTTTCGTAATCACCGTCCGGCGTTTAATAGAGCGATACAATAAATACCATATGATTCTTAAGAGGATACGATTCGCGGCGCCTCGCATCGGGCTTCATACAAACGAAATTCTTTTTTGTTCTTGACATTTACTGATTAATCACTGTGAAATTTCTTAGTCATAATCCCAAGCCTAATATATATATGTTTTTTTTAAAACCATTTGTATAAAAAACAAGAATCCTGTATAACTTTTGAACTATAAAATTTACCAGAAAACTGACGCACTGCAGACCTAGATATTTATTACTAAAACATGTCTTCAAAATTTCATGGTGTTTTATTAGCAAGTGTCAAAATAAGTAAAAATTCGTTTGTATGAAGCACGCTGAGAGGCGCCCCGAATCGTATTTCCTTAAGAGCGTATTTTTAAAAACTATCACCATAGGTTGATATCGTAGTAATCATCTAAAATCTAAAATCTAAAAGCATCTAAGAGAAAGTTATTGATTATTTATATGAATAAGACTGAATTAAAAATATAAAACTGTTTTTAGGAGTAAGGGTAAAATTAAACTAAACTAATTAACTATGCCAAAACTTTAAAGATGAATCTAAGAAAACAGATTACTAATTACTTATACATAATTGATAGAAAAGAAATAATTTCTGTTGCTTAATGTAAGAAATGATTAATAAAAGTTGATTTTTGCGTGATTCCGCGCGGGATTGAGCAATCCCGCAATCCCTAAGTGTAACGTGACCTCCAGCAAATATTTTATTACTTTAGTAAGTAAAGAATTTGCACGATGATTTTTTACTTTAATACGCGGTAAAGTAATAAATAACAACGCAGTATGTAAACATATACCTACACTACATTTGTTGGTAGGAATCTCTATTTACCGTTGTAAATGTCCCGCGTGCCATTCGGGACAGGATGCGACAATCATAAAAATATTTCGTGCCTAAAGATTTTTCACCTGGAACGAGGTAATTTAGGTGAATGAAGCACGATATAAATAGTATATTGCACTATCTATAAATAAACTGGATTTGGTCTTTATTTAGTGCCAAGAGGATTTTTTTATTAATATGTATAAATATTAAGTTACAAATAACAAAGAGAATTATTGTGAATTAAATATCCTTAATTATTATAATTTAATAAATAAATTTCGTCGTAGTGTATGCCGTTTTTAATGTGAAAAATATAATAATACAATAAAATAAAATTAAAATTATGTTAGGTTTCAATTACGGCGTAAATTATGTATTAATTTCCCATTCTAGTTCTTAAGATATTATTAACGAGAGTTGACGAAGAAAGACCTTTTTATTGTAAACTAGCTTTTGCCTGATGATCCACCCGCCCTGAATATCGAATATCGGTGTAGGATTTCAACGGCAACTTCTCAAAAACCGACGCACACTTGAAGTTTTTAAGTAGCATATGTCCTTTCCCGGGACTTAAAAATCTACATGCCAAATTTCATCTCAATCAGTACAGCAGTTTAAGGATGAAGAGGTAATAGACAGAGAGTCAGAGTTACTTTCGCATTAATAACATTAAATATGAAATAGATAGTATTTTTTTCACATTAGAGACCCATCTGAACTTAAATAGGTATTTGTAAAAGTCTTTTTGGTTTTTTACTTAAAGTTGCTACATAGATTGTTGAAGAGACGGTGAAGCTTATTATGCCGAAAAAAATTAAATTTATCACAGGAATAACTAACTATAAACAAATTCGACATGGACGAGGCTGCAACTATAGCAAACTTTCTTAAAATACAATAAAAGGTTCGATGTAGAAATCACACGTAGATAACCGAATTTAGCACGAGCGAAACCGCAGCCAACTAAAAGCTACGAAAATATAAAAACACGTTGACTAAAACTTCAAACAAAACTGTGCGTATAAATGATGTTCAGGACACAACTATCAACCCTTTGTAGTAGAGTTCTATGAATAAATAAACACGTCTACTTTGGAGAAACGATATAGAAACCGTTTGTTTATACGTGACCTCCTTGCCTTTTTTAAAAGAAATACTAAATTGGAAAATAGAAGTATTTTATCTATGATGAAGACAGAGTCAGAACAAGATACTTTTATTTCACTTATTTATATAATACTACAAAGAAGCATGTTTATACTAGAAACAAAGATGAACTTGCTCTAGTCATGTAAGTCGGCTACTAGCCCATTTCAAAGTCTGTGTATACGTTTATACAATAAGTATAATAATTTATACACTTGTAGAATTCGCCCCTAGATCAGTTTAAATCAATACTAAAAGAAAAGTTATAGATCAAAAATATCTGAGCATCTAGATGAGATTGAGATTGACCTACTCAGCTTCGGCGGCGCTTTTTTATATTCTGTGTTCATAGTCTACAATAACCGCAATAACTAGCAGATCGAAACATAACTTAGAGTTTCAGTGACAAAGACAACTTGTGGAGGAATCTGGCAAAGCTAGAATTTAATTGACCAATCGATCTAACCACAGAGGCCTTAATTGAGTCCGTAAAGCCTTGTATACTTGTATTTGTAGATTTCTCTCTAGCATTATTTAGTTTATTTCAAATTTTCGTTGAAATAAATATTAGGGCTGTGGTCAGGGGGTGTATAATTACCAGAAGCTAAAACTTTGTGCACATACTAAATATCTAAAAGAAAATTATACGAGCAACTACAAAGCATGTTTGAATGCTTTTTTTTTTCTCGATTAAGTTTTAAAACACAACTTTCAAATTGATAGAAATACATAATACATACACTTGCTGACGATGCCACCTTCGATTAGTTACAAGACTAATCAAAGGCTATACAATTTGTTAGCATATTGCATTAGTGAGGCAGTGTACCTCTAGGACATGTGTATAGTGTATTTTTGGCTTTTGAGAGTGCTACTGAATTGTTTTATCGGATTTGCAAGGAAATAATATCTTAGTATAAGAATGTGTTTGTGTGAAGTAACGCCTGATCCTACCTTTGATTACATATTAACTAACCAATAATAATCGAAACAATCGAAATGCGTATCATACACATTTTCGGTATCCGTTTCCTAAATTCAACGACGAATACCTGAGACACAGTACTCTGTGCTAATTTTTTACCATAAAAACTTTAACATAAACTTGTAATGGAAGGTGCACCGAGCAATTTGACAAAAATTTTAGTTAATTGATGCTTTTCTAATTTCAACAGGTAGTGCGAAGGTTTATAAAAGAGCGAAGATATTGTAACTAAAGGAATCACAGGAACTAAAGGCTGGTTTATAAACAAGATGATGTAGATAGACTATGCAAAAAAGAAAAATTAAAACGGACAAATCGTATTCGGCGTTGTTCTTTTAAAACATGTCAGTGAAGTAGAGTAGATAAGAGACGTGATCTGATTATATTTACGAAGACCACATACAAACCGAATCGAGGAAATGATCCAGTTTATTGATTATAGTTGATGATCGATCTTGTTTAAGATCGCAGACTTACAGGTACGTATGTATAAATATAAATTATCACTACGAGTCCTAAAAATTACTAAATAATATTTAAATCCTCCAAATTTTTTTTATTTACATATTAAACGATTTCTAGTAATTAAAGTAACTATAAACGCTGACAAACTCTGCCATAATTCTTTAATATTATATACACGATTCATATTGAATTTGAACCTTTTTCATGTCGTGAATAACGCAGTTGACAAGGGTAAGTAATGGAAGGGACGAGCCGAGGGACAAAAATAAACCATTCTAGTTAATTCAGATCAAATTGAAAGTGACACGGCCAGTTTCAGAAATATTAATTTTAAACAGAAAATTTTCGGGTACTGTGTTAGTCCTAGTAATAAATTCATAATTAAGTATACATCGCGGTGTTACTCGAGATAATTTAATTTTTAGCGTTACACATCCTATAAAAACTTTCATCCTCTTGTTGTCACAGTTGGGAAATTATTTTGTTTTTAACTTCATTTAAACGCTAAAATACGTTGATTCCTTCTTTAATATAATTACTATATATATTTCATGCAAACTAGCATGCCTTATTTTTAAAAGTAAAATTACATTACCAAATGTATTATTATTCTACGAGATTGCGATTTACATACGATTAAAATTCAGATTGTTGTCAAGAGTAAGCCCCAGGTATATATCATATATCAAAATATTGAAGGATTCAGGTTAATTTAGAAATAACTTACGTTTGGAAACATTTCAATAGTTTAATTTATGTTTCTAAAAATGCTTACATAATTACTTTCCTAACCAGTTCAGTTGATTTATTAGTGTACTGATACCAAATTTAGAACAACTTGTCAATAGCTTTTTTAAAAAATTTCGTTTTTCCAATACTGTCCAATCCAGACATCCTAAATGTTTTTTTTAGTTACGTTTGTACGTAGCTCGGGTGAACACAGACAACTCGGCTCTCCATAATTGGTCAAACGGTCCAACCACAAAGGCTGTAATTGGGCTCGCTGGCTCTTGTTTCGTAAATTGGTTTCTAGTACTATCAATTTACTTCGGCGTATTGAATCTTAACACAATATAGAGTTCCTTTTATTTATTTTTATATTTCAACCACTAAATGATATCATGAAATTCAATAACATATTTCAAAGTAATATTTATTATAGTAGTTCTTCAATTAATAGGCTACTTTCCAGTAAGAAACTATCTTTTAAATTATTAGTTCATAGGCAGGCTTGAAGTACAAAAATAACGTTGAAAAACTGTTTTTTAACAAATAAGTTTCGCCGGAAAAAAAGTTAAGAAATAATTATTTACCGGGGGGCCGTTTGGATAACTTCTGGCACTCACCTGTCCGTAATTAACCCTGGTAATGTGAAAACCATTAATTAAATCATAATGTCACTTTACCAGTAAAGTATGTGTGTGAAATTTAGCACATATGTTTTACAAAGTATCTAATAGGTTACAAAACAGTTATTTTAAGTTACATTTAATATGGTCACAAATAAGAACACTGGGTTATTTCGTCAAACATGAAATTGTCTCATGCATCATACATGAGAAGTCGTCTCGCTCGGTAACATTGCAATTGCGAGCTGACTTTGCAGTCGACTGCTCAAAGGAATAATAATAAGGCTTATTTTTAGTAGACAGTTTTTTGCGAAGAAATCATTTGTAGTAAATAAAAATTCTAAAATATAGTGACATAGAAATTCAATGATTTTAGCCTTTATTAGATGTAAAGGCTGATCAGGATTTTAATACTTAATTTATACGCGTATATAGTAGGTAGGTACCTATATATCATAGGTTTTTAATTACTATTTATACTTATTTTATATAGTATATATTTTATGCATAAATTTTAATGTATTTTACGAAAATTTAAGGAGGGATCGACCGCGACCATGTTTAACTATGACTTTGATTCTGCTTATTTTTCTACACTTGTCAAAACACAACAAGATGTGTTGCGTACAGTAAAGTGTTTAAAAAATGTGAAAGTGTAAGTGTAAATAAAACGAAATATAGGTAACTAAGAGGAAAATAGGTTCATGATCATCCGTCTAAAGTTGGCAACCCTAATAGCCAGGCTGCTAAACTAAGACAAAGCTATCTAAATTGCAAAATCGTGTTTTTCTTTATTTATTCTACTAATCAGTGTTTCCTTTTCAAAGAGTTTGTAAAATGACAAAACGTGTGCGAATAGTCATGGTTATTTTACTTTTATTTTCAACACTTTGCTTGCAGATGCAGATATACTGCGCCCAAACTGTGCTCAAATTAACTTTCGCGACTAACAATGACCTCAGTAGTTTTGTTCTACGAACAATGGACTGCATTACTTACTCTAGAAATGAAAAACTGTGAACAAAAGGTTTCAAATTCATAGTGCAGACTGTTCCTGAGTTTATTGTTTCATTTAATGTTAGCCGATGAATAAGGAAGGCAATGTTATTTATTTAAAACAACATTCATATTTGCAACTATACATTGCAACATTTCGTATACTTTTACATTAAAAAAGATGCTCTTTTACTTCTTAGTCTGACTTCAGATGTTATTCTGCCCTTTCTGTTACTTTTTCAGTAAAATAATATAAAGTCTGTGCTTCTACGCCTTAGCACCATCCACCGTCGCATTGCTCCCCTGCGCGTTTTTAGTTTTTGCTCGGCTCCTAAGGGTCATAGCGTAAAATTAAATTGACTAAATCTTTCTTCAAGAATTGGGCTATCAAATGCAAAAAGTATTTTTCAAATCCGACAGGTACTTTCAGAGATTAGCGCGTTCAAACAAAAAAGCAAATAAGCTTATACATTTATGCTTTTTTGAACACCATTAAGTTTTCAGATAAAGGGATTTTTCACAATTTAATTTAACCTAAGTATACATCTAGGCGGTCTTAACGCTTAGTAGCGTATATAATAAAAACTTTTTAACAACAAACAAAAAACAAGTGGTTTCTAAAAAATAGAAGAAAGAGAAAAGATGCACTAAAAAGGTAAAAATAATTAACTTATTTCCAAAAATTTGATCTGAAATACAGTTTGAAATTAGTGTCTATGTACCTATCAGTTTATAACACACTTCACTTTTATGATTCAGATTAGATTTTCGGAAATAAGTTATTATTTTCCCCCTTTAAGTGAATCTTTTTAAATCCGGTTGTTTTATTGTTGCTAAAAAGTTTTTTACTTTTGAGTGATGAATTGATTTTATTATCTCGTACACTAAACATCGATACTTGTAACAAAATTTCATCAACTAATGGCACGTATGTAGAGGAATTTTACTGATTGACCAATAAGTAATCTTGATTTTGGTCACGCACACTGGCAATTGACAACACTCGACACGTTAATTTATTTTGTTTAAGTAGCATTTTTTCAAATCGTAAATTAATCACAATATGTTTTCTCTTTGAATTTCTTTATTGTTATTTATTGAATTCAGTATCGTGTTGTGTGTAGAATTTGAGTATTGCGCCGTAAATATTAGACTGGAATTGAAACATTTGACCAGTGAATCTACAGTGTTGCAATTGATGCGAATGGTGGTTTGGACTTATTTTTAACCAGATAAACACGAATAAAATCAAACTAGATATAAAATATACTTATTCACGCAAGAGCCATATAATAATATTAAAATAAACAAAATAAAATAAATAATTACTTATACATTTTTAGATGTGTAAAAAATATTTGAAATCGATGTACCCATAGTAACCAGAGATTTTTGGCTTCTTTAGGAAACGATTATTTCGTGAATAATCTATGAAATTACGAGACAAGCTAAAACTTAATAAGGAAGCAACATTGTTTAAAATAAAATACTATGCAACAGACGAATATTTATATTTTCCATTTATTTAAAAAAAATTACTAAATGAACAACAAATTAAACACAATCTCTTTTATATTTTTATTTAGTTGAAACAAGTATATCACAAAACATGAGCATTAGAAAGTCCGCATCGGAACTTTGATCCCCGAAAGCAGGAAATCTCTGACTCACCAATCACTTTAGCCCTGCGTTAGAAAGTGTGATCTATTGGACGCAACTCGCAATACTTCTTCTGATACAGTGTTACTGGACTAAGGTAACTTTGCATAACCGTAAATCGTACATTACCAGTTTTATAGTAATAATTGGTAAAATGGAGGTCAAAATAATATAAAAATTCACTTTACCAGTTCAAGAAGTATGTAAGGATTGGACAGGAATCGCAACTAACGTGTTAGTCGATATCACAGTGGTACCTCACGTTATTAGTCCATATTACAGTGGTACCTAACGTAATTTTCTATATCATAGTGGTGCCTAATTTTATTGTCAATATCACAGTAGTATCTAACGTTGTTATCCATATCACAGTGGTGCCTAATGTGATTTGTCCATATTACTGTGGTACCTAGCGTAATTTTCTATATCATAGTGGTACCTAATGTTATTGTCAATATCACAGTAGTATCTAACGTTGTTATTCATATTATAGTGGTACCATACGTTATTGTCTATGCAGTGGTACCTGATGTTATTGTCCATATCACAGTGGTATCACGTCTTGCGATCTTATAGAAAGTAATCTTTAATGAATTCTAGTTTCCTTTTATTCTAACTATATACTATATCACTCTTTTAAGCGTAAAATATTAAAATCTTCTGAATACATCTATTCAGAGAAAAAATAAACTGACTGACTGGTATATCAACGCACAGCACTTACACGTACATACATTACTATTTACGTTTGCTAAGGAATAAAAAATGTCTTGTTAATAAATAAATACGGCTTCACTGGAAAACCACCAGGAAGCTGACTGACGTGACCTCTTTGGAGACACACGTGTCAAAGAAAAACTAAATAAAAAAATTGCATTTGCTACATACATAAGGTTTCGCTAGTTGTGAAATAAAGCAAGCAGTATCACATTCCAATATATACTGAGTAATAAGGGTCACCATTATAATATTAATAATAATGATAATTGTCCCGATAGTGGTTTTAGCGAGGAGCCTTGACCAATACCTCAAGAGGCTCTCGTTGGAGGGTTGGCGCAAGGGTCGAATGCAGAAGGCAGAAGGCAGTGATGGCACGCATTGTCAGGTGGTGCCTCAGTATGCAGCCCTGACAACCGGTAGCTTGGGCCTTGCCCCGCTGTCGACGTCACCCTAATTTTTAATTTATTTATAGTGTATTTTTTATTTGTATTAAAATAAAAATTTAAAATTAAAATAATTATATATATGATAATAATAATGTAGTTTAAATATTGCATCAACAGCTTGCTGTTGAATATGACTTTGTGACGTCCGAGGTACTATAAATATATACCAAAAACAGTTACTGATAGACCTATTACAATAATAGACCAAACTTAGTATCAATAGATCGCTTACTTCACCGTGCAACACTAACTGATGTCATCATCCCACATGATGACAAACTTGAAAAGGCTGAAAAAGAAAAAAATAAGTAGATATTAAGATCTGGCTCATGAGGTGACTGATATGTAGGTTGTAAACTCAACTTCCATTGTTCCGATATTCTTAACGGTGCATGGTCTCATATCTAAAAGTCAAGAGAAATATCTGAAGCAACTTTCTCTTAAGTAATGGATCAAGAGTCGAATGCATATAGACCGGTAGAGTGACACAAAATATTGGGTCATTTGTACGAGTATGGCGGTTCTTCAGGGGTCTACCATTATTATATTTGCCATACTTCTAATAGGGGAAAAAAGGGGTGCCATACTTGATAAACTACGAATAAAAATTTCAAATCATTTTGCAAAAAAAAATAATATCTCTCTTGGCGCTATGGCGGCCATTTGAAACCGTCCGAAAAGTATGGCATGGTGATGTTCGTGAATGGCTACTCGACGATGATTAGCTGTGCAAAAATTAGCTAGGTACAAATGGTTGAATTGTTTTTTTTTAAATTATGAGTTCGTGTCGGTATGGCGGGCTGTAAGTCACACCGAAGAAGTATGGCATTACGGTACCGCCAACTTTTTTTTATAGACTATCGGAAAATACAAGGATTTTTGTGGAACAACTCGTAATTTATCCGACACGTTCGACTTACGCCCACGCGATTGGGCCGCCGGTACCAGCGCTATGACCATCATTTTTCTTTTCGTAATTACGTAGTTAGACCCCTGAAGAACCGCCATACTGATACAAATGACTCAATATTTTGTGTCACTGTCTCCCGGTCTAATAGTAAGAAGGCTCCTTAGTTTGTAATCCCAGCTGTCTTCGGTAGCTTGAACCAGTAAATCCCGCTTATCATGGATCTTTTTAATATGTTTTTACATTTTACGTATTAATATGCATAATTTTTATAAAATATAAAGAGTGAGAATAAATGGATAATAATACCATCACGACACTTATCTCAGATGGTGTAATTAGAGACATTTCGAACATTAACTGTTCGGGCTAATAGGTCATTAAGCTATTAACATCCACCCTGATATTCATTTATTGCGTCATGAACACTATTTTTTGATACCACTAAGGTGGCATATAAGCTTACGGTCCACCTCATGGTAAGTGGTCACCGAAGCCTATGGACGCTTGCATTACCAGGGGCATCACTCGCACGTTGCCGACCCCTCAAAAATCTAATAACTTCTTTGTTGAAAAACTCCATACCGTAGTCCTTAGAGAAAACCTTAGCAAGGAGCTCTTTCCACAACCCGAGCGTTCTATGAAGGAAGTTTCTCTGAAACCACACTGTACGCGACCATTTCGGTTTTAAAGTGAGAGAATGAATCCCCTGCCGATGGCGAGCGATGCGATGGTAGAAAGTAGCCGTGGGCATCATTTCGAACAATCCCATCCCATTGTACAAGCGGTAGAATACACATAGGGAGGCAAAGTCTCTCCTCAGACTTAAGGGCTCGATACGGCAAGTGAGTTTGGGATCGTCGACAATTCTCTCAGCCCGTCGTTGAATTGAGTCAAAAGGGCCAAGCTGGTATACGGGTGCACCCGCCCAGTGATGGCAGCTTATGGGGCCAAACTTGCGACTTGTAAAGCAGCAACCTAATTCTCTTATACTACATCATTATAACCTTATACTAATATACTTTTTCAATAATTGTTTCCAAAAATATATAATTACCGTTTAAACTGCAGATAATTCGTTTCTTAATACCATACCCTGAATGTGTTAAACAAATCAAAACAAATTAAGTTTAGGAGAATCAAGAGAAAAATATAAATTTCAAGTAGCTCGTATAGTTTCTCGCTTGTGTTTGTTACTGAACAGGAAGTCTTGCACGAAACCGCTGAAACCTTTAATTTAGTAATCCTCATTCGTTTCTGTGTAATGTGTTTAATTTTCCTAACTAACCAATTACCTGGGTATTTAAAGGTCAGGTGTTTTTATAAAATTAAGTTAACAATTATATCGAATTTGGTTCCACATACATTTAAAGAAGAAAGCAAACCAAAACTGTTGCAGCTAAATTAAGAAACAATGAACTTTTTAAGTTTTTCTTTTTTTTATTTTAAGGTTGCGTTAAACAATTTATTATTTGTGATAGATTTAAGATTTGCTGCATCTTAGTTTTTTGCTAGTTTATTACACTATTTAATTGTTTCCTTTCTTTAGCAGGCAGCTAAAGTTGCAATTTTAAACTGAATACTTGCATGTTCAGTTGCGGCTGCGAGCGAAATTATTTTCGAGTTTGCTGCGAGTAGGAGCTTTAAGCTCGACGCTAAATTGTGCAGTTGTGTCACTTAGTATATTCCATAATACCACTACTTTACTTTTTAAGAATACTTTTTATTCATTCTTTTTTTCATTGATTCCTTTTCTTAAAATATTCTTCCGACAATTTAATTTCTTTTTTCAAAAAATCCTTTTTTATACTTTGTCATTAGAAAGTGTGTTTCCCCTCGACTTCCTAGAAACAAAAATCAATTACCTATTCGATAATATCAATTGTAAGTAATGTAGCTTTAAAATGTTTTTTTTTATAAAGGCCCAGTAGTTAGTAAACAGGTAGGGCACAACAAGTACTCGCTCGAATAAGCTGTCCGAACAATAAAAGCGGGGCGTAGCGAGTACTCGAATGAGCAGCCTGAACTGGGGAAGTACCTCCACCTTACAGAAAACCGCTTACAATAACGCTAACATTGAGTAGTGTTGTGTTGCTGGCCGTGAGTAAGGTTGCCAGAGCTCCTGAGGATTCGCTGCGTGGACAGCGGAGGCCCAGCGATGTTCGTTGCTGTCATTGCTCGTCGTAGACGCGGCGTGCTGGTACGACGGTCAGGGAGACCAAAAGAAACAGCTGACTGCTGACCGCTCGCAGATGGAACGGGTTCTCGAACCCAGGGATCACTTAATCTCCGCCCTAGGAGGCTGAACCGCCAACCTGTGTAAAGTTTCCGAAGTAGTTGTCGTGCCAGAGATGGAGACCGGAGTAGACCCGGCTACTACAACAGAGGGGGATCAGGGGCCCTTCCGCCCGCCATGCCAGCAACCGTATTATCTGTGCCGAGCTTCGGCAGCTCTAGTACCGCACCTTTTGTCCTCTAAGTTGTCTGTGCAGTGAATCTTCACCTTTAGGCTAAAAACTTTTTTTAAAAAAATTGCAAGAATCAAAAGAAAAAGAGTTTTTTCAGCGGCCACTCCAACCACATTAAATGTGGATTTTTGCAATATTAAGGGTATTCACGTCAATCTTAACGCAGTTATTTTTCTAACGGAGCCTGGCCAATACATCATACCTACATTATCCTGGCTACTAACTCGAGCACAATTTTGTGAGTCATGCCGGTGTATGTATGTTCGTCTGGTTCAGTTGTCAATATAATTAGTTTTTTAAATAAACACGTACGTTATTATGTTATTGTTTTTTTTAACACGCATGTTTGAGAAAAGCATTTTAAAAGCCTTGGTCACAACTGAGCATAACCGGACTCTGTGATGCGTTCCTCGGCACTTATGCTGTATTTGCGGGCCGCGGCAGTAATGCATAAATAATGTAAGTAAGCAGTATGTCTTAACATTATTGACTGCTTAGTTCGTGGTGACCTAAATGGTTAACGTCTACTCCACAGGGGCATGTAGGTACTCGTATAAGGAATACAGACCTTAGTACCCAACTTATGCCAAACTTAAGCCAACTGCCAGCTTAGTGGGTTCGAGTTAAGTAAGTTATCAATATTAGGAGATAGATAAACTGAATGCACGGTCTGAACCTAGACTACTATTTAAAATTGTATTAAATTAAAATTAGTATAGTATGTCATCTCAACTTCTTTGCCAACTAGGATATGAGGTATTTTGACTCGGACTGACTGAATTGCAAACCTTTTTTACTCAATCCATTTAAGTTATTTCAAATAAGTTGGATTTCCTTTCAAAATGATATAGTTACTAATAAATGTAAATTTCTATGAAATAATAAATGATTTCATATAAAAGTTCTGTTTATCTTCTTTGAAATATATTTTTTTAACTAACCCCTTTTTTATCTAATACTTATTGTAATTGACAATAGAGATTTAGTCGCATACATAAATTATTTTAGGTTTATATTTTAGGTGGTTATGGGTTGTACCTACACATCAACAATTACAATTATTATTGTTAAATAAAATAACAATATAAACATTTATAAATTATTGCATTACACTTAAATCGACATATAATAAAAAACAAATAACAGTAAATCTATACTATTAATAACAAGCACTTTGGTATACCAAGAGCCAGTCTAGGCTAAACTAGGCGCTTGATGAGAGGTACTAGGCGCAACATATCGTCTACATATCACACACGTCCCAGCCGATACACACGCAAAACGCCCCATCAGAACAGGCTCTTGGACTATCACAGCACAAAGTTATTGTTTATTGTGTCTATGCCGTCACTAGTCTACTTAGTAAAGTTTCTGGAATACAAAATATATCTATATGATCGAAAAGCTTATTATAGGTATCAGTCGGTGTATAACCAGCGGTGGTTCTACATGAATTATGCGCAAACAGGCGCGAAGCTCGCGCCTGCCCTCGTTTGACACTATACTGTAGCCAAAATCTAAATCCATTTAGGGGAGAAATAAATGCCATATCTCACAATCACGAATATCTACATAATTTCAAAGCAACATGTACTTACAATGGTAGCAAAATTGAACAGGTCACAATCATGCATACTTAGGTCTGTCATAAAAAGTTTGAATTTCATTTATTTCTTGAGCAATACTTTAGGACTGAAATTTTAATTCTATTAATTACGAGAAATATCGCAAATAAAACACTAACTGTACCGAAATTCAAAAACTTCTACGGTAAAACAGTTAACCACTGAAAGTAAAAATAAAATAACCTACGAATACAAAAAAAATTATAAAAAAAAAACAATAAGTAAACTAGAGCAGCCTTTATTGAGAGCGCTCACAGTCACAATCGACAGCTAAGTCACAACAAGTTATTACAACCAGGTGTGAAAAATATTTCAAATATGTGAGTTCAGTTCTTATTTCCGCACTTAATCAGTAGTGTAAGTATCGAGAACCATACCATCTAGTTAAATCTAAGTTAGATATTAAGATAGTATTAAGCAAATGTAGAAAAGCACAATATGATAAATAAATAAAATAAAAATAAAACGTTAGGCCAAAAGGCCTTAGATTCTGTCAGTCGAGTCAGTCTAAGACCAAAAGGCCTTAGACTCTGTCAGTCGATAACGTCTGCATTAAACCGGCGGCGTGGTAGTCTATGACTAAGAAGCCTCCTTGCTCCAAGGAGAGGCCTGTCCCCTTGCAGTGGGAAGGTACAATGGGTGAAGCATTAACATAATATTGGACATAACCAATTGTACTGGCTAAATGCAGTGTAAAAACTATAACTATGTACCTACATAGTTTAAGCTTTTTGGAAATAATTCAAATGAACTTTAGTGGACAACTGTTACTAGCGAGCCTTTTGTTCTTCCAACAATGAATATTCCAAGAATTTCAGACTCGTGAAAGTGTTGAATGTGTTTTTATTGATTACAAAATCCTAATACCGAATCCTTAAATCTCAACTAACTTATTCAAATTCTGCTAACTTTAATCATGAAGGGCACAATTAGGGTATTTTGGACCAATCGCTAAATTTTTACTACGTTATTAAAAAAATACAAAATATTAAAATTGATTAAAAATCAATCTTTTTGGGGCTAAGAAGCAAAGTGGCAAATCAATGTTTTTGTATAGCTTGTAGTTTGCTAGTAGGTAATGTCTTATCTCAGCATCCATGTCGGCCTATATTGGTCCACTGCTTAACATAAGCCTCCTCCAAGATGCGCCTTTTTTCCCGATCCTCTGCCTTTCGCTTTGAGCCACCATTGATCACCCTGTTAAAGTCCTCGATCCACACTGGGCTAGAGGGCTTCCCACACATCGCCTCCCCGCTGCGGTCTCCACTCTAGGACACGTTTATGGAGCAGACATCGTTCCTCTGACAGACAGCCACTGCAACTTCAGCTTGCTGATACTTCGGGCACATAGCATGACTTAAGCCCTCTTCCAAATGTTCACATTTTGGCGAACTACTTCTGCTATAATTATCTCTTTTCGGTAGCGTAAGTCATGACAGACTTTCATCTTCAGACTCTGCTTTATTAGTAACTTGCGGCCCGTCCCGGCTTCGCACAATTGGACTTTTATTTTTTATACAGTTTGGGGTAAACTAGAGTACATATATCTTTATGTATGGCATAAGTAGTTTTTTTTCAAATTACAATTTATATTTTTATCCATAAACCTATTTTTATTCTCAAAGTTTTTTTTCTTGAGAAAAGTCAAAATACACTGGCCTGCAAACGAAGGTATAACACTCATAAACGTGACGATAACTTCTGTACTATTTAAATTAGAAACTTGAACTTAAATTAGAATAAATTATTTTCTACTACATTATGTAGAAAATAATTTATTTTGTTATTTAATAACTCCTTTTCAACAATCTCCTTTTAAATGATGGCTGAAAAAATAAACATTTAAGAAAAACGTTCCCTTTTCAAATGCTGTAAATTTTTACTTTTAGCTTTCTGCTTTTGTTTTCGTATTTGTTTTGTGATCATTTACATTTAATTCATAAGCCAAGGTATCTTCAGCACGTAAACATTCATTATCATGCCTCTTTCACCTGAAGGATGTGCAAAAATTATGGCACATCTGGAACTAGGCATCAGTATGCGTCGTACTGCCAGAATGGTAGGTGTGACATTAAGAACGGTCTTCAAGGTGAAACAAAGGTACGAAGATACCGGAAACCATCTCTGAAGATCATGTAATGGCCATCCCAGATGCACTACAGCTAGAGTGATATATTGCCAGCACTATTTTGAGGAATTGTTACATCAATGCAGTTCAGGTACAACAGCAGCTTCTTCTGATGAGAAATGTTTACATTAGCAAAGACACGGTCAGAAGAAGACTTACTGAGGTAAACCTGAAGCCCTACAGGCCAGCAAATGGTCCAAAACTTGAGGCAGGGCATCGGGTTAACAGATTGAGGTATGCTCGTGACCACGTACAGTGGGGTGAAGAAGAATGGGCAAAAGTCTTGTTCACGGAAGAGTCACGTTTCTCATTATTCACTCGTGACGGAAGGCGAAAAGTCTACAAGCGGCCTGGTGAGCGATACGCTCAAGTCTGCTTTGCAGAAAAAGTCGAAAGTAAAAATTTAGTTCTATCGTTATTATATGGTAAAATGTACTTATATGTAAGTGTTTGGACGGGTCTCGAGGGGTAAGACCTGCTTGCACACATTTTTGTTTGATTTTGTATCATGCTCGACACTGTTTCCAATAAGCTTCCAGGCTTGATTTGTATTTTCCGTGCGATACGTTGTGTTGTGACGCGGTTATTTTAAAATGCATTGAATCATGCAACAAACGTGAACACTGGGTTATTGCGTCAAACATGAAATTGTGTCATGCATCATTCATGAGGACACGTTGCGCTTGGGAACAGTGCAGCTGAGAGCTGACACTTTGCAGCCGATCAGCCGAAGGAAGTGATGTTCGTTCTCTGGATATTATTATACGAAATATGTAAAATCTTTACATTGAATTTTATTCTGTTTAAATTAGTACAAAATATGTCATATCTTTTAATGGAATTCCATTTTGTGAATATTGTTCTACAAAATATGTAATTTCTATTGTCTTTGTGTGAATAAAAACATGCATGGAGCAAAAGGAATTTTGTGAGGCTGAAATTTTCCATTCTCTGGTAATAGAAAACGCGACTGTGCGGCCGATGTCTGTCAAGTGCTAGCTACTTGCTGCTCGATTGGTTTACAAGAACATTTCAATATTATGTTTTTTAAACAGAAAGCTTCAAATTTTGGTAAAATTTGATTTATACTTTTAAAGTAAACAAATATAAACATTGTAGTATGTGCATTTCAAATTGTTTCAAAAAAGCCCTAAATCAGCAATCGCATCGAAAAAAAAATTGCAAGAAAGTGTTTTCGAGCGCCAGTTTACAGTTTTTTAAAATTTCGTAGCCAAATAGCAAAAACAAAATTATCATAGTATCGCTATATCCGTCTGTCCGTCCACCGAATTTTAATTCTGCCATCTTTTCTTCTAAAATTTTACTGGCAGGGATTACCACCGGTTTGGGATGATTTCACTACACATTGAAGAGAGCTGGCAAGGAACTCAGCTTTTCTAAAAATATTTCACAAATTACATATCTACGTCCAAATGAGTATATTTGTAAAAGTCTATTGCTTACTATGTATGTTTGGCATTGCTTAGTGTCGCTACGGAGGATCTAATTGAGCTGAAATTTTGAACAGAGATAGTTGAAGAACGGAGATGGACATATGTTATCACAGCTTTATTCCGGAAAATTCAAAAGTTTCCACTGGAATAACTATAAGCGGATTCTACGAGGACCAACTATAGCTATAGCAAACTATAATCAAGGAGATGCCGTATAGGTACACACTGATAATCAAATTTAGTGTCGGCGGAACTGTAGGAAAAAGCTAATTAATTGTAACACTAGGTGTATTAAAAATCTAAAATATTCATACATTTTCTAATTGTCTGCTCCCCTCTTTGCTAAAGGATGTGTCCAATCGTTTTTAGGTACCTATATCTATGCTTAAAAAGAAATCGTTGATACACGATTTTTTATAATAGGTTCAATAAAACCTTAAAGGAAAACTGTTAGTGCCAGACAACAATCCATGGATGTAGAAGGGCTTGTGTCGATTCAATTAAGGCCTCTGCCGTTAGATCGATTGGTCAATTAAATCCTAGCTTTGCCAGGTTCGTAGTCAATTTACTTTGTTGTGACAGTATTTGTTCTATCTAAAGCAATACGTAGAATGTAGATATTTAATTATATTTAAATTTTGAATTCTTTACTTTTTAATTGGATGAACTAATAAAACAAAAACAATGTAGGTACTTACTATTTGCTGTAAGTATGTGATAGTATCTGTTTAGCTGTATCATACAGGTTTATGTATTTTTAATTTGGCTGTATTATCACATTTATTACATTGAAAGTATTAAGCTACAAAAATAACAGGCCTTTATACAATCTTGAATCTCATAGCATGTTTAAGAGGATAAAAAATCTTTCTTTGGCTTTGAAGTAGTAACTGTACTTCAGTAGCTACGATTTAGTAGCGACTACTTTCTTTTATTAGCTAAGATTTAGTAGTGACTACTTTTTTTATTAGCTAAGATTTAGTAGCGACAACATTCTTTTAAAATTTTACTTTGGAGTCTTTACACTCCATCTACCAAAATTGCTAAACTTATCCCATTCTATATATTTCTCATACATTTACATAATTAAATAATGTATGTATATATGTGAGAAATTAAATAAATAAAAGAATGGGACAAGTTTAGTAACATTGGTAGATGGAGCGTTAAGACTCAACAGTAATTAAAAAGAAAGTAGTCGCTACTTAATCTTAGATGATTCAAATTTCACATACTAGCCTTATAATTGAGGAGGTTAGGAACAAAAAGTGACATTTACGTATTTTGCTCCATTCGGTTTTTTTTTCTTTTTCGGCTTAAAATGTTAAATTCTATGTGTAACTCCCAAGATTTTATTCAAAAAGTGACTAGTTTCATAGAAAAATCGATCTGAACTGCTGCTTCCGGAACAAAAAGTAACATTTTTATTCAATCACAGTGATTATTAAGACTTAAATTCAAAAAGTGACATATTCTTAGGAAATTCGTTTAAAGAGTCTTTAGTCGGTTCAAACCGGGTACACTTTCCCTAAAAAAAATGATTCGATTTTAAAATATTGTTGAAGCGCTATGAGAATTGGCTCAATAATTTTGTGCATTAACAACACTGAGTCACTTTGTCTATGGATTTTTTCAGGCGGGGTTTAGCAGATTTAGATCCTAAATTTAGGGTCTAGCAGATTGTGTCGCAGATTCGAAAAGATTTCAGTTTTCGGCAGAATTTCACAAAATCTTTGCAGAAAATCGGCAGGATTAGACACTGAACAATTTTTCTGTGTTTTTTTTTTCTAAAAATGACCAAAAAAATCTACTATTTATTAATAATGTACGATTTCTCCTTACTGTGCTTTGCCCTAAAGGGTTGCCTTTGAAATAATTTAGGGTAATTCCCGTTGAATGTATATTTTACTCTCGAGTTGTACTTATGTAGAGTACATTTTCTACGTAGACGTCACATGAGTCGTCATCAGTCAGTGGTGTCATCTACGTTAAACATAGTAAAAATGAAAATAGGAAAAATTATCATTCCGAGCAAATAAGCAGAATTTAGCAGAATATAGGCGAGCCTCTAGCTTAATCTCAATCAATCAAGGTGACATTTTACAAAACTATTGAATCAAATAGTGACATTTACAAGCTATTGGATCAAAGGGTGTCGTTTGATATGTTTTTTTTTTCCAAATTTCAAACCCAGCAAGATAACCTTATAATGCATTAAATTTTATACAATAATTTACCTACACATAAATGGTTAATAAAAAATAATAAATATTGCTTAGATCAACTTAAATATTTATTTTCTCAATTTACTCAAAAAGTAAAAAACTGTAAATGACACTTTTTGTTTCTAACCTCCTCAATTATTTGAAAAATCGTACATATTTCACAATTCTAAAAGTGTGCGTTTTACTCTGTGTGGTATGCATTTAAAAACAATCAACAATGGACCAACAAAACGTGAATTATGGCTCAGGCTATTATGAAATGTTACAGGAGCAGAATCTAAATGAATTTCAGGGGACAAGTCACTAGCAAACCTTTTGTTCTCTTAACAATAACCGCAGAATATACTTTTGTTCACAGGTAGGTACTTGTTCTAAAAATAAACTGTTTTTTTATACAGGAATAATTAACAAACCATAGCTGCAGTTTCAGCTTGCAATAGAAAACTTTCTTACTATGTTTTTTGACCACAACAATGAAATTAAATTGCAATAGAAGACGTAGAATTAAGTTTTATTTTTTCCCTAAATTTGTAATAATTGTTTTATAAGTAATAACATAATATCGTTTTCAACAAACAAATGTGTTACTGTTTCACTTAATAATAGATAGATAGTTATGCAATAATAATTAAAGATGGTAAATGGCTCACCCTGTGTCACACTTGGCCAGTTTTTAGGGTTCCGTACCCAAAGGGTAAATAACGGGACCCTATTACTAAGACTCCGCAGTCCGTCCGTCTGTCACCAGGCCGTATCTCATAAACCGTGCTAGTTAGACAGTTGAAATTTTCACAGAAAATGTATTTCTTCCGCTATAATAACAAATACTAAAAAACAGAATAACATAAATATTTAAGGGGGCTCCCATACAACAAACGTGATTTTTTTTGCTCGATATTGATAACGGCAACAGGTAGACGCTTGAAATATTCGCAGAATATTTAGTTATATATTCAGTATAAAAATAAATAATTAAATTAAAATAAAAAAAATATTTAAGGGGGGCTCCCATACAACACACGTGAATTTTTGTCGTTTTTATAAATAATAGTACCAACGGAACCCGTAGTCCGACTCGCACTTGGCCGATTTTATTATTTGTTGTTATACTTGCAGCTCACACACACTATGATCACTGCAAGATCGAAGTTTGTATATGTTACTGTTTTAACGATAGAGCAACTAGGTTATTAAGTTTATACCCTGAGCTGTATTAGTTTATTATACTGTTATTTATATTGTGTGTTAGTTTGTTTTATATTGTTATTAATTTAGTGAGTGTTAATATTCAGAACATTATAATTTTATTTTTCAATAATGTTTCATGGTTTGTAATCTTATATGTTGTACCTGGTTTACGAAAGTACCAACTTTATCTAAGTACCTTTTAATGGTATTTGTACGAAATCTTTACTTTTCCGACTATATTTTTTAAGATGGTGGACTATTACTCATTAAGTTGTGAAGCCTACTTAGCTTTGATAGTTACACATTATTCTACCACTACACGGACGGATGACCTGGCGGAACAATAAGTGTTCCTTGTTGAATACGAAACTCTAAAAAGCGGTTGTAGTACTGCAAATTTCTGTAAAATTTACATAAAAATCTAATTTTAATATTGGTTAAATAACGTGATGAGAAAAACTTGAATGGACGAATCTATGGTGATTCATAATGGCGCACCGATCTCATCAGTAGATAGATGCCCGTTGTGCACAATGCAGATGCAATGCATCGAGATCTTGCTGCCGTAAATAACGTACCCGTATCGACATGGTATCTGTCATGGTGCACGGTGTAATCTGGCACAACAATTATGGACATTAGTAAATGGAGGTAATATCTAAAGTTAAAGCTGTTGGTATCTTTAACAACGATAATAATTTTAAAATTACCGAGCAACAAGTATTTGAGCTTATAATTTAGAATAGTCCTTCTACATACTATTTCTAGTGAGTTATGAAGTCCTAGTACATCAATTTTACAATTACACAAATCTTCATAGAATTAAGAAACACTACACAAAAAAATGTATTTAATAACCTTAACTATTCAAGAGTTTTAAAAATCTAATTTGAATAATAAAAAAATACTTTGACATATTTTTCTTTCATAATAATTTTGAACATGTCACACAGCGCCTTCTGGTCCCAAACTACTTATATACCTATTAATACTTTTTTTTGGAAATATATACATATATACACCCAGACTCAAGACAAACACAAATGTTTATAATACATAAATTTTTGTCCAGTGCGGGAATCGAACCCACACCCTCTGCACAGCAGCCGGCCACACATTTAACTAGGCTGCGAGGGAATCAACTAAATAAATTAAAATACATACATTAAAATAATCTATATTATGTGTTTTATTTTATTCAGATTTGTGAATTTCTAAGATTTTTTACTACTTGTAGGACTTGATAAGTCACTAGGAGTTGTTTGTGACGTTCGTAAAGAGCGTATTTACATAGCAAAGACGTAGTTGGAATTTTCATTGGCCAAATTTGTGCCTCGATAGCTCAATTGTAGAGCATTTACACGGATTGTAAAGATTGTTGCAGGTTCAAGTCCTAGCTCGAGATTAATCTTTGACTGCGTCATTGCTGAAAAAAAAAATTACCTTCTATTTCAAGGGAAATTTATTTTGTTTGAGGTAACATTTTCAACATAAGCTGTCAGAGGTAAAAATAAAAGTTAGTAAAATTAATATTATTTCATTGTAAACGATTAATTGTACAAACAAAGGAGAGCTTAATGCCTCAGGGCTTCTCTCCTAGCCGAGTTTTGTGTGGTTGTCAATGAAAAGTGATTGCTTTTATCGATTTACTCTATTAGCTGTAGATATATAAAAAACTATATTTTACTTATGCTATTGTGCTAGCTTTGAGTCAGCAATATATCTTCTTTTTTACTGTTTGGGTGAGGACCATAAAAAGGGTCAACTGTTCGTCTGTTGATAACGCCTGCTGTAGAAATATATATTGGTATGTCATAATTACACTTCGTTGATCGCTTACCATCAAGCAGACCGTAGGCTTGTTTGCCAAATTCGTGGTATAAAATATTTGTGCTGAGGGATGTCATTTTTTGAATACACTCCATTGTGTGGAATATTATTAAATAGGTTTTAAAATTGCATTTCAGAGAAACACTCTGAAATGTATATTCCGCAATTATAATAATAGACACATAACTAAAATTTGTTATTATATTGCAATTAAGCTTTCAAAGTTTTCCAGAAACCACGAAAATAATTTTATGGAACAGAAACTTAATGTGAGTCCGACACACACTTGGCCTGTTTTTTGTTGCCTCAGCTTTGCACATCTCCACTGTGAGGCAGGCCCCTTAGGGAGAAGTACTGCAGCATCCGATCACGCAACATGTATTTGCAGGTTAGGGTTTTAGGCATACATATTCTCCATATTTCAAAATTTAGATCCTGTATCTTTCTTTAAACACTATTTTTATTGTTATATTAATTCCCTTACTGATTGGTTCATTTTAGATTGTTTTTAGTTTCGTATCAAACTGCGCACACTACTTAGTTGCAATCAAATATTTGTTGAACGAACTCTAGAACGTGAGTCGAATGCTGTAGCGCCACCAGCAGGCAAAGCAAACGTATATATTGTTTGGCCGAGGTACCATTACATAAGAACAGCTCACGTATAATTCAGCAGACAGTTTAGATCTTTAAACAATTTGAACAAAAACGACATAATGTTTCATGTAGTATGATTGTATCTTAATGGAGGTTACTTTTGTTTAAAAAAATATTTTCTCGACATAAAGTTTGTACTTTTAAAGATGTATGTACCTACCACCGATTCTGTAGCTTTCAAAATATTTTGTGCATTTTTTGAAGCGGAGGCAACTTAATAGTTATTTATGATATTAGTGCGGTAAGTTGGTTTTTACAAACAAGTAGACGAATGAAGGTCCGAGACGAAGTTGAAGGCTAACCATAGTCAACAGTTTGTAAATACCAATTCCGCACGAATATCATACAAGGTTTTTCAACACATTTGCGAAACAGTATAATTTATAAGTAATCTTTGTTTACTTTAAACCTTAATTTCAAAAACGTACCTTTATAAATAAATATTTTTTTCTCTGGCGCGTCATTTAGGAATTTTTCTACGTTAGCTGCACTGAATACTTAAGATTTTTTACTTAAATAGCCATCTGACTGTCGTTTCAAATATACGTGTAACTTTATGTAGGTACTTTGATAAATGTATGTCATTGTTGGTTTTAAGGGTGCTTTGAAACATCGAATATATTGACCATAATGATGACTGATCATTGAAATAAGCCGTTTAAACGTTTTTTGAGTATTTCTACGAGTTTTCCTTGAAATAAAATTATTGTGAGCCATTAAATAACGCTTTCGCGATTTTGGCGGTAAGAGTACATTCTCTGAAATTTGCGCCTCATTTTAGATTTAAGGTGGAGCAGATTCCATATTAACATCGGATTCCTAGCTTGAACTCACTATTTTGTAAATAGATATCAGACGGAAAGTCGCAGAAATCTTTTTCTAATATGAAAATGGCGCGCACTTGCAAATAGCGCCACGTGCGAGGGGTGAAAATTAGAACTACATCTTTTGTCTCTTTTTTTCTTTTAGTATTAAAGTGAGTCAAACGTTTAGATCAAAAGCGCTGCCAAGGAGGTTCGATCGAAATTAAAAAAAAACCGTAAAGGATACGCACGGCGTCATACAACGGAGCGTGCAGTGCAACAGCTACTTATGTGAGAGTACCTATTTTACCGTTGCGTTGTAGCGACGTAAATGCATTTTTTGAGCAAATGTGTGAAAATTTTTTTTTTCCCGCGCTAGAAAATTAAAAAACGTACTTACCATCACACAATTATGTAAAAAAAACAATGCTCTAAAATAAAACTGACTGATAAAATAATGATTGCGAACTTATAGTGGAATAACATTGAATTCTAGTTACATCAGTAAGCTGGTTTAATAATACCATTATTGTGTACCTGTTTTTTATTTATTTCTTAGTTTACTACAGACTATTTGCACTAGAATCATGACATATTTTATGTTTTTTTGTTTTACCATCTTTATGATACAGCAGGGAAATTTCAAGGTTTCTAAAAAAAATGGATACAGGCCGTAGTTAAAACGCATAATTTCATTGGGGCTACCAAAATTATGGCGACCTAACCTGATTTATTATTACAGTTGTAACGAAAATGGTCATTAACTTTTCAGCAGCAGGTTGAAATAAATATTTCTGATCTCCCACATCCATATCATTCACCAATTTCTGGAATTTTTTGGTTTCCGACTCTTCAATAATCTATTTTTCAGTGTGTCGTATTTCTAGGTCTCAGACGGTCTGATGAGGAAGTCCGACACTTGCTGTATGGTATGTTTTCCTATCTTGGCTATGACAAATTGGAAATGCTGTTCGTCGCTCATTTTTAGCGGAATTAATGCTGCCTCCGCACGGATAAATCAGACCTGGGCTGGTCCTTCCAGAATTCCGATATTCTGGCTGTTAAGGATAATGTTGCTAGTTCTTCTTCATCGTTGCCGGTTTTTGCTTGTTTCCTGCTTGATTCTTTGCTGCAGTGCAGGTAAATTTTCATCTTCCTGTGCGATGAGTTCCGTGAATCGTCGGTAGTTATCTTTTTAGCAGCAGGTTGAAGTAAATAATAATCAATTGACAAGTTTGTTGAATTATTGTTGAACATTTTTTAGTAAAGTTACAATAAGTACTTATAAGCAACTTACAGAGTGACCTCTTGTCCTAACCAGGAGTTTAAGGAGTAAAAAAAAATCATCACTTAATTAAATACATAAATGAGCTTAAATACATAGATAATAGTGTGTGCTTTTCTCTAGCTACGTACGTGCATATATTTGTTTGTTATGCAATAATGAATATGCAGTCAGGCCTTGCAATTCTGCTTAGAATTATATTTTTCGATCTATATACGTGCTAATATTAACACAGCCATATGTTTAATGGTCAGGACGTTTTCAAAAAAGCCAAGGGCATTTCTCTATGACCTGGCTCTATGGTCTGTCGGACGCTTACCACACCAAATGCATAACTTACGCTGTGCAGACCCATTAAAATCACAATCACCTATCTTATCTTTCTCTTGTTGAAAAATTCTACACTGTAGTCCACAGTGCGTGACTGTCTAGTAACTTTTTATCACTTTATAACATTAAAATAAATGATTCTTTCAGAAACTTTAATACATTCACGAACATATGTACATGACTATTATGAACTTTTATATCAGTAATAAAATGAATGGTTGTACCAAATTTGGGATCCAAGTAAAACAAAAAAGGAAATCCAAGCCTTATTTTGGATACATTCTATCTCTATTTGCGTTTTATGCTGCTGTTAAAGCAATAACGCTGCTGGTTAAATAGCTTCAGCGAACAATAAGAGGTCGTGTGAAAAAGATATAAGCAATTTAGTTAGTCACACGGCTTGCAATATTGTGCTAGGGATGTAAGATTGCGCTCATTTTTGGAGAAACAAGTATTGGATTGCTTTTATTGTAACCATAGAATAGAATTGTTGCTTATATTTGTGTCATAATGGTGGACTTCACGACTTACTCTTGACGACAAACTACCAGTTCTTAGGTTAAAAAACAATCTCGTGTAAAAATATGTTTCATCCTTTTTACTAGGTTATTAATTTAATTTAATTTTATAAGTAGATACCTTATGATTTTCTTTTAATTAATATTAATATTTATTCTCATGAGCTGACAATGAATAACTATATGATTTAAGCTGAATTTCTTAATCATTACGGAAGTTACTATCGATATTTTAATCACGTTACAGAATTATCGCAGAATTTCAACGCTTTACACAGTATGTCCCCTTTGCAATCAGAAATAGGCATTTAAAGTAAATTTTGATTTTCTTTTTTTAATTATACAATTTTTATTGTAAAGCTTGTTTGAAAAGTGTTTCAATACAAATTTTGTATTTATTAGTTGATTCACTATATTGTTTATTATGTTTAGTTTGTAGTTTTACAAAATTACTAAATACTATTGGATGCTGGCAATAAGCCAGTATTATAATTAGTTTGTAAAGCAAGCAGATTAGTTGATTCTCTGGACTATTCATAAGGGTAACAATTAAATAAAAAGATTTTGAATTCTATTCATATGTCTAATAAGTTTTTTCGTTTAAGAAACTTATAGCAGCTGCTAGCGCCGCAAACAGATAATATTTATTTTCTCTTTTAACCGAGCTTGTTTATAAAATTTAATACATAAAAATTATAACTAACGTTTAAGAAGTTTTGTATTGTCTTTAAAATAATTCTGCGGCTTTTATTTAGCATTTCAGCTATTCCATACAAAACATTCGTGAAAAAGGTTATGGCTATTGTTATAATCTATGTGCAGTGCATTTTTGACAATTAAGTATATACAAAGATATAATTAACTTCTTTCTTGTAGATCCCCTTACTGTAGTCATTAGAGAAAACATTGGCAGGGAGTTAATTACACAAGCGTTAGCGGGAGAGAATTTTGCTGAAACCGCCATGTACGTAATAACCATTTAGGTTTTAAGGTATGAGGATGAATTCCCTGTTGATGCCGAGCGGTCCGATGCTAGAAAGTAGCCGTGTGCATCATTTAAAACAATTTCTCTGAACACGTACCATTATACAAGCGGAAGAACACACACAGGGAGGCAAAGTCTCTTCTCAGACTAAAGGGTTCGATATACGATATAGTTTGGTTCGTTGGTTAAACGATATCAGGGAAGTAGTTTTTGCAATATGTGAAAAGAGTTAGCAATCTATCCCATATTTTGAACCTTTACAAAGACTTCCTAGACGGTCGAAATGCTTATCAAGGACGTGAAATTTATAACCTTATAAAAAAAAACGAGTTGCACTCCGGGAGTGCCGGCAGAAGTGAAAACCTTTACACACGATTCGCGCTTAACACTCAAATATGTCACAAGACATGTCTTTGACATTGTCAAGAAATAATAATGTTTGTTTATTTACTTTTTTGACGTAGTATATTTGACATCGCAATCTGTCATAGAATTAAAATTCCATATATAACCTCCCTGTACTACTCATAATCGCGAATACTAAAAATAAAAATTATAATAGGCGTGGCATTACGGTTTCCGTCTTACGAATTTCCACGATTAGGACACGTGACCTGACGCGAGTTTATCATTTTTTAACCATACCAAAAAAACTGCACAACGCCGCTAAAGAAGTTTTCACTTCAAAAATTTTGAACGTTTAAAATAGGTTTGGCGTGCTTGATAAGAATCTACGTACTGTCGTTAGGTACCTGATGCACATTTATATTGTAATAAAAATGGATGTCAATGTATGACTCCTTAGGTGCTTATATTTCTAGGCAAGCATGTAGAAGCTTAACTAGCATTTTTGATCGCCCGGGAGCCTTTACATTTATACTTAAGGGTTCTGTTAACAGTAATTTAGAATTAAAAGATGTTAAACGAGAAAGTAATAAAATTATGTATGCCAAAAGAAAGATTAAATCCATTTCTGTGCCCATACATAACATAGCAGAAAAATAAATCTATATGTATAGTTACTCGTATACATATAATATATATATAAGAACATTGAACTCATCAACGCCGAGCCGGAGCTTACTGAAGCTAGAAACATGATATTTTAAACATAGGTTCGTTTAATAGCGTGGGGCTCTAGTAGGGGTTAAAAGTTTGTAGAAAAATCCATTATTTTTAAAATTTTATTTATTTTAAATGGTATTTGACTCCCTCGCAGCCTAGTTGGTAGAGTGGCCGACTGCTGCGCAGAGGGTGTGGGTTTGATTCCTGCATTGGACAAAAATTTATGTGATAAAAAAACATTTGTGTATTTATGGTTAATATGTATGTATTTACAAAAAAAAGTAATATAAATGTATCTGTATCCGTTGTCTGGTATCCATAACACAAGCTTTGCTTACTTTGGGGCCAGACGGCGCTGTGTGTAATGTCCAAAAATTTTTACATTTATTATTTATTATTATTTTATTTATTAAATATACAAATTGAATATTTCACCTAAAGCGTAAAATATGGGACGAAAATTCGTATGGAAATTCTGTTATTTTGTAAATAAAACCATGAAAATTAATTTATAGACTTTCAATTGCAAATAAAGAATGATGTGTTTCAGCATTTTTAGAAAACCTTTCTCTAAGAAAGTTTTTATAGGTTTCACTATTTTATATTGGTAATACCGCAAAAAGCTAGTCTTTCATAAGTTACCTAGTAGTAAGTAAGTAGGTAGACATTTATTACAACATTACCATGAATATAAAAAAAATCTTTTAAATTGGTAAATTTTTCTATACAATTGTATTTAGTAATTTCCAAACTCAGCTAATAAATCCATTTATATTATGAAACGATGCCTCCCCAAAGAGTAGTATCAATATCCCTTTTCAGTTATCTTTTTCCATCACACGTCGAAAGTTTCGTTCATTCCATCATTCTGAGTCATGTGAAAACTTTTCTCATTTTCGTCACTTTATGTTCGTGAACACCATATTTGTGGGCCGTCCCTAAAGTTTAGCCGATATCAGTATTTGATAGTTCAGTTTACTTTCTAAGGCTTATTTAGTTTCCCCTCTTTGACTTTGAAACCCAAAGCTGCCAACTTCAGAGCGACGAAACGTTTGATAAAATCTTTGTATTTCTTAAGTTTTTTGAGTAAGGTTACAAAACCTTTTGTCAAATATAGTTCAGCCCTTTTTAAGACATCGATTGTTGATTGAGTTTGTAGACTACTTCTATGTAATATTTATAGGTGCGTTTGTATACTTAGCTGTATTTTTTGTAGTTATATACCCAATAAACATTATTAAACGGAAATGAAAAGGTTATTTTATTTTTTTTGTGAGAAAATTTCTACAAATGCAAATCAACAACCTTAAGAAAACTTTTAGTAATAATCTAATAGGTGTTCTGTTTTATTGATTTTGTCAAAGAGCATTAACGACACTTCTAGAGCTTGTTTTAATACATTAATTGATTATGTAGGATAGTAATAAAAATTATGTCGAAGTCTGGTACAAACTAAGAAAACTTTGAAAAACACAAATTTTACCCTTTTGGTCGGTCTATCGGTAATCACCCAGGACCTTGGACTCGGTAGTCCAAATTTTAACCTATGCGCTACTTCATCCGTGTAAAGCATGGAGTTAATATTTTTTACCTACACCCTCACGTGAATTACTAAACTATTAAATTTAGCCTCTTTTGATTAGTTGAAATACACTTAAGTGTGTACGTGGATTCACGTGCGCTACTTTGTAGTAAGAAAACACAAAGCTTGAGTTGTCGTATGAATGTTTGAACAGTACTCTTCTCTCATTGCTGGTGCAACAGTTTCCTGGCAGCAAACAGCACGCGAGACTACGCTGCGCAAAGTCAACAAAACCTGTGCTGGAAAGAGTAAACTTGCAAGCTGTTTCTTGTCAGTAGGTCCTACTTCCTATTTCCTACTAATATTATAAATGTGGAAGTATGTCTGAATGGATGGATGGATGGATGTTTGTGACTCAATAACGCTTTAACCACTGGACGGTTCGGGACAAAACTTGACACACATATAGGTTAGGTCCTGGAATAGGGCATAGGCTTTTATCCCGAAAAATTCAAAAGTTTCTGCGGGAATAACTATGACCGAGCTTAAACGAACTATAACTACAGCTATGTTTATTTGGAACTGGCGAAACACGCATTTTATGTTGAAGATTGTATTAAATGTTGTGTCAAGAATGGATGTTTTTAGTGTACAAGAAAAAAAGTCGTTCCTCTAAAGCAAAAAATAAAAACTATTTATCAAAATAAAACAACTGACTTCAAACCGATGCACTAAAATAAGTTATTATTTTTACCGTTTTAGTGCATCTTTTGGAAGCCGGTTGTTTTTTCTTGATAAAAAGTTTTTATTTGGGTACTTTTCGCCGAGGCAAAAATATAACGTCAGAAGTATTCTTTCGAATTAAATCAAATCAAATCATATAATATTTATTCAAATAGGTTTTTGAGAACACTTTTGAATCGTCAATACAATGTAAAAAATGTTAATTTCTGCCAAAAAGAGCTGGCAAGAAGTTCTATTTAAAGTAATAATACAATACTTTGATAATCAGCTACAGAGTATACAATTTGTACCGAAACACTTAGTAGATAATTAAAATAAGTTAGTAAGCTACTAAAAACAAAGTCAAACATGTCAATTATTACTTTTTTGTTTTTATGTAGCATAGGAGGCGTACCATGTGAAGCGTTATATCCCGTGAAGGAATTCAAACATTTAAGAGCATTCGCATATTTAATAGAACTAGTGGCATTAGCGCCATTATAATTATATTCTTGCACAATCATATGTCCATACATATACTTACATCTAAATAAAACTATCCATACTATCCATGAGTACAATATAATAATAAATATTATAAATGCGAAAGTAACTCTGTCTGTCACGCTCAAACCGCTGTTCCGATCAAGATGAAATTTGGCATGGAGATAGTTTGAGTCCCGGAAAAGGACATAAGCTTTTTGAAAACGTCAAGAATTATCCCTTTTTTTCTATAGTTGAGGAGTTGCCCTTAAAATCCTACATCGATGACCGAATTTAGGGCGGCTGGAACCGCGGGCCAAAGTTAGAATATTATAAATGTGATAGTATGTCTGTTCGTTTGTCACAAAGGAGCATCAAATTAAGCTAAAAAAAAACTTCGCACGGGGATAATTGAAGAGACCAAGAAGGACTTTTATTTCGTAAAAAAGTTTATGCAGGAATGACCAAATTCCAGGTGCATGAACTAATGTAAACTGTTTTTGAAACCCTTAGAACTCTTTCTATGATTAGTAACCATACAAATTGTGATAGTTAATATTAAAATTGATATTAATTTTATTTTTCACTTTAATAGTAAATTCGCGTACTAAGTAAATAATTCAAAATGGGTATTAGTCTTTTACTTATTGGATAAATTCATCAGTGTATTAAATTATATTTCTTACTCCATTCATTTGACTATAACTCTCCTAAATATTAAATTTAGCTTTATTCGTCGGTATGTCTGTAAACGAAAAAGATAATACAAAAAAAAGCACAAAAAGAGTAAATAAAAGTGATAGCTTATAAAATGAGTTTTGAAATCAGGCAATATTTTTTGGTTAAAATTTTTCCCGCATTAGAATTAATACCCCTGCCAATATTGGCTATTAGAGTATTTGAACATAAGTAATAAAAGCAAAGTACATAATACCCTGAAGCCTTCGGGGCAAAAGCGGTCTCAGCGAGCTTTCCCTCGCCGCACCCTATCAGCCCGCATTATTACTAATTGTGATTTAATGGCATTTATTATGCAATCCTGTGGGAATAAAGTTAATTTTAGCTTTTTTTTCTCACAATTAATTAATTATTTTATTTTCGAGCACCTAGTTCTAATTATTAAAAAAAATCGGCCAAGTGCGAGTCGGACTCGTGCACCAAGAGTTCCGTACCACTATCTATAAAAACGGAAAAAAAATTACGTTTGTTGTATGGGAGGCCTCCGCTTAAAGTGACTATATAACTTAATATTCTTTTAATATTTTAAGCGTCTACCTGTTGCCGTTAATAATATCGAGCAAAGACGAGCAAAAAAATCACGATTGTTGTTATAGCGGCAACAAAAATACATCTTTTGTGAAAATTTTAACTGACTAACTATCACGGTTCATGATAAACAGCCTGGTGACAGACGGATGCACGGACGGACGGACGGATAGCGGAATATTAGTAATAGGGGTTTTTTTATTACCCTTTGGGTACGGAGCCCTAAAAATAGTCATTGTTTTTATTTTTATTATCATTTAATTTTTTATTTTTTTTATTAAAGTATAAATTTTATCACGGAAAACAGTGTTTGAAATGGTTAATGTTTGTTTGTCAATTTTGACAAACGTATTCTGGTAACCTTCTGTTTAAAATAAAACTGTTCTTAAGTATGTAACTATATTCTATTGAAGTACCTATTGCAATAGTATAATAATTTGTAAAGGATTTATAAAGGAATTTTAAAATAAATACTAAGTTTTTATTTCAAATAATTTTGGTATTTTTTAGTTTGAGATAATAGTAAAATGATACCTTTAACTCTAATAGATAATAATAAACCTATCTCTTAAATATTAGGACTTTGTTTTAAGACTAAACAGTATGTGCTTATGTCGTTATTTGGAACGAAGGTTATGTCAAACTTTTTGTTTACCGATTTTTGCTTTATATCGGGTAGGTAGTGTAATAAACTACCAAAATTAAAACATAAATAAGCAGAACTATCAAAAACTGATATCGCATAAAGCTTAGGAACGAGCCACAAATATGGTGTTCAGACATAAAGTGACGAGAATGAGGAAACTTTTCTCATGATTCATAATGCTGGATACGAGAAACTTTTAATATGTGATGGAAAAAAGATAAGTTAAAAAGGAAACTGGCTGATATAAGTTCTTAAGCGGGCATCATTTTATGTAAGAAAAAGCAAATCTGGTATATTCTATGTTTAAATGGTTAGCGTAAGAATTATGATACTTGAATGTATTTAATTGGATTTCATAGGAACCACAGGCTTTTTTATACAAAACTTCAACCCCGGATTCACTCCTTAGGGGATGAATTTTGGGAAATTTTTTTTATAGTGCTGAAGACTCTAGATTGTGTCTACACATCAGAATTAGTATCCAATTTTCATTCCCCATTTATGGGATGATTTTTCAAAAACGGTTAAACACGTTAATTTTAATTAATACCCTAAGGGCCAAATAGCATTTTTATACATTTACTCGTGAATTTTCTAAGTAACTTCAAACCTTTATTTATGGCGAAAAGATCACACACATTTAGCTTCAAATAACAAGAAACTGTCCAAGTGCGAGTCTAGCTCGCAAACCGAGGATTCCGTACAAACTTATTGTCTGCAGATAGTTCTTCCATCATGAAATCAAGTCTTACCGATTTATGCCTTAATTATATAAATTTTAGGTATATAGGTTATATATAAAGGTTTTGATTTATTTATGTCACTATAAGCGACAAAAGTGACCGTATATTAGGTATTTTTCTTTATTACATCGACTTAATAGCTTAATTTTTTTTACAATATTAAGTGACCGTAGACTTTGGTATTTTTTATTAATTTCAACTTGATACCTCGTTCTTCAGTAAAAGGGTCTTGACAGATAGACAGACAAGCCTTTATTTAAATGTGTTATAACTACAAATTAACAAATTTTGGATTTCTTCTGATATTTATGATGTTTTTCGTGTGAAATTTAATAATTCTACGACAGCGGGAATTACCCCATAGGTTTTGATTTGTGGGTGAATGCTGTTGGCGACAGATTTGGTAACCCCGTTGCTAGTATTTTTGTTAAGAATACGATTTTGCTACAACTTACAGTCAATGCACTAGATAACAAGCTATTTTTATTATTTAATCAACTTTCATTACAAGCAAGTGCAATACACGCTTTAAAAATTTGCACAAGTGTTGAAACAATAGTCATTTCTAGATATTTTGTTGCATTAAGTATAATAAATGAAAATTATTCAATAATGTAATGTGCAGTAGACAAAAGCAAGTTTTTTAACATATATTTTTTTCATTCCTTTACATGCTTTAGTTTTGCCACAAAATTTGCACGAAAACGGCGTAATTACGCGGTCTAGCCTATATCGCAGTCTAATAATAAAAATTTTAGGCTATACATTTGTAACCATTGTCATCGTCAAATTAAGATAGTTTTACTTTTGTAGGCTTGTGAACAAAGTCGAGTTGGGCGAGAACTCACAAGGAAAAGAGTCAAAGGCTCGCTCGACCTCTTCCGCATCGAGCGCCTCGACGTGTCTCGCGCCTTAAGGCCACTGAAGACACGAGTGACTGTTACTGCGTACAGCGCCCCGGAGGCGTACTATGTAGCAGCGCCATAAAGGGTTCATCGGGCACTACTGCTACTTAATGGACCACGCCAGCTGCACGAATGTGATCGGCACTCGCGACCCGAAGTCTACGTGTCAAAAATCGAGTCCGAGGCCCCACTTCAGTAGAAAACTATCAGAACCTTTGCGAGGGCGATGTGGTTTTAATATATAACCTCGGCCTCGTGGCAGGGTCGATAAAGTGTACCCTGGAAAGGATGTAATCGTGCAGGTAGCGGACGTGAAGACTAGCGCAGGGGTCTTGCGTCGACCTGCTCGCAAATTAGTTAAACTGGACCTGTCGCCATTGCATCATTTATATGAACTTGGTTTCATACCAGATGTTGGTGACAGATCTTGTAACACTGTTGCTAGCATTTTTTTAAATAGTTCTAGCCTAGCAAAGATAGTTTATGGGTAATGGCGAACTAGATTTTGAGGCTGTTTATTTGTGAAATTTGTGATCCAATATAAATTACCATACAACTAAAAAAGATTTGCCTTGGTGATTAACAAATACCAAGATATGCGACAAAAATGGCCGTTCGGACGTATTTTTTTTTGCGTTTACTTAGAAGCTTGATATTTTTACAGCTGCAAGGGATCGGAGACTTGAGTATTTGATATTAATTTCAACTGACACCTTCATGCGTTCCTGAGAAAAAGGGTCTTGACAGACATACAGACGGACAACAAAGTGATCCTATATGGGTTTCTTTTTTCTTTTGAGGTACGAAACCCTAAAAACGACGAATTTTTCAACGGTTAGCATTTGAAGGGTCAGCCAATCAAAAAGGTAAGCTCTAAAATGTATTTTGTCAGCAAACAAAGTGAATTGTGCTGCTTTTAGTGGTCAGCAAAAATAACTAAATTTATAAGCAAGTAATGAGATATTGGGCCTTAAAATAGATACCATATAAAATAAAATATGTATATTTGCAGCAATATTATATTTATCAAACTCTGGCATCTTTAAATAATTTTTGATTCACTAATTGTATAAAACGATATACCATGTTACAAAGGCGCAATTTGATTCTGGCATTCACCGGCCGATGCCTAGGCATGCTTTGCTTGGCTCGTGCGCTGTTTATAAAGCTCAAGTCAATTATCAACTATTTTACTATGTGTATAATACATGTAAAATACAAGGATAAATAACTGTATTGAAGAAAAATTGTACAACTTCACAGATTCACCGACATCGGTGATTAATAAATAAATATATGTACAAACTCAAACATTACATCAAAGACCTCATCGAACATTCACAGATGTCATCTCACGGGAGTCTAACTTCTGCAGAAGTTCTCTCAAAGAGAAAATTTAAGCAGTCACTTTGTGACTACCTCAAAGGATATGTCTTGGTACGTGATAACTTTGAAAGCTCTAACATTACGAAACTCCTATTATGTTTCTATTCCCAAATCTCTGAAAGCAACAAGTTATTAACAAATTAAGTTAATTAATATAAATAAAATTCTTTTGGATACATGTTTCGCTTAGGAAATTCTGGAGTCTGGGCTGAAATCCCACACAAAATCGTCTTCAAAGTCCAAATTTCACCAATACTTGGAATGTTGTCATGCGTAACCCTTAAAACCCATATTCGTGTTAGCACAATTCTATCATACATCCTTATATTAAAATTGTTGGTGCGTTTTTTTGCATCACTTCTGAACGACTTTAAATATTATGAGCATCATTAGTCAAACAATGAATTGTTACCTTGACTAAAGTCACGGTGATAGTCCATATCTACAATCTCAAAGGCGGTGGTGGCGCTATAGTTAAGTTATTATAATTACTTCTTAACGGCTATAATACAGACGATCAGAAAATATGGTCCTGATAACAAAACTGTGGTCGAGTTATCAATATATATTTTATAGTTACTTAATGCAGGTGAAACAGCGACACAACAGCTAGTTTTTTCCATTATCTTACTTACTTCATATTTTCTAACACACGATACCTACTCAGCATTCAATCTTTTCATCCTCATCTTTTCAATGACACCGTGCAGGTAATTTACTACAGTTTCCAATAAAGCCCAAATTTATATACCACATTTATCACTGGCTATAAAATATATCTATCACTATATCTCTGTCGAAATAGAGCACCTATGGGAATCGCAAGTAATAAAATTCAGACGTAAGCTCAACCTGGCTCCAAGCTTCAAGTTACGATTCCTGAATACTACGTATAGGGGCGCTATTCTTTGAGACATATTTGCAAGGTATTTTCTTCTTTATTTCTTAGTCACAGGTGAGATTCTACTAGTTCACAAGAAAATCCACGTGATTTAAATAAATAATTTTCTCATGATGTATACTCGTGTTAAACGTGCACGCAAAGGCTATGCACGTGATCTGCGTTGGTCCATTTGTTTTGGTATTGGAAGAGACAAGGAAACGATTCGTTTTCAGCCACCTGCATCGCGCTGCTATTTCCATTTGGCCTTCTTGGGTCGAGAACTTTTCTTCCATTCAAATAACAATAAAATATTTATTCAAAAAGAATTTTCCTAAATGCTTTTTTTGAAGTGAAAACTTCTTTAGCTGCGTTGTGCATTTTTTTTGTGATGGGTAAAAAATGTTAAACTCGCGTCAGGTCACGTGACCTGATCGAAAATTCGTAAGACGTAGGGAGAGTAGGAGAGGAAGTATCTCTCTCTCTTTTTACCGTTCGGCGAAAGTTCTGAAGTGTTAAATTTTTAATGTAATATAAATTGTCATGTTTGTGTATGATAGCTCAATAAATGAATATTGTATTTTCAAGTTTTCACTTCTGCCGGCACTCCCGAAGTGCAACCCGTTTTTTTTTAAGTGAAAACTTTTGTAGCGGCGTTGTGCATTTTTTTTGGTATGGGTTAAACATGATAAACTCGCGAAGGCTGATCAAAAATTTGTAAGACGGAAACCATAATGCCACGCTATAAAAATTTTATTTGTAGTATATGGCGATTATGAGTAGTACAGGTAGGTTGGATATGGGATTTTAATTCTATGACAGATTGAGATGTCAAATATACTACGTCAAAAAAGTAAATAAACAACATTATTATTTATAATAAATAAATATGTATTCGAAGTGATGGGAAGTAAATAGCTAGTATTTTTCACTTCTGCCGGCACCCCCGGAGTGCAACCCGTTTTTTTTTGTTTTATTTTTAAACGCTAAGCACTGTAATAATACTAATTTATTAATGCTTAGGTAGGTCCTGCTCAGAAAAGACAAGTTGAAGAGTACTTTAAATCGTCAAACGTGAGTGTGGACGAAGCAAGAGGAATGTGCCAAGATCTTAGCTTTTGGGGAACATGACTATTGTATATATTCTTATTATTTTAAACTAGCTTTTGCCCACGGTTCTACCCACCATAAATTATCGATGTAGAAATTAACCGACAACCCCTTAATTATTGAAAAAAAGCCGTAGCCTATGTCATAGAATTACCCAGGACTATGTCCATGCCAATTTTCATCTTAATTAGTTCAGCGGTTTAAGCGAAGAATGGTAACAGACTGATAGACAAGCAGAGTCACTTTCGCATTTATAATATAAGTATGGATTTAGATATTCTTTTTAATTTTATTCATTTTGATAGAGAGCTAATAATTAATTAATCAATACAGTAGGTATTATTTTGATTTAATCATGAAAAGTTTGGAAAGCAAATGCAGTTTCTAGCAGTCCTGTAAAATTCGTCTTTCTATACTACTATTAAGAAACGTTTTTACCTTGACAGAATATTAATAGAGGTGTAAACGGGTTAAGCAAGGCCAATATTAGTATCGTTACGGTTAAATTGCTCTCTAAATGGCGCAGTAAATAGAAACATATGTGATACATAATGAGCGCAATATGTGTATTTTGCAGCCAACAACATTGATTGTGTACAACAATAACAGTTTTGTTTTACACTTTGTTTTAATTATAGATACTTCATAAGATTAACAACAAATGTAGGTTTTTATTTTAAATATTTAATTTTTTTCCGGTAGGTTAGTACCTATTGTGTGTATCTATTTTGCAACGAATAAAAGCATTAGTTTTTTTAATAGATTCATAGGGAAAGCTTCGTTTATAGGGTTCCGTGAAAAACCGATGCGCGGCGAAACCCTTGAACAGGCACACCCGTTTGTTTGTCTGTCCGTTTGTCACCAGCCAATTTGCTACTATACCGATTTAGTTGAAATTTAGTACTCATATGGGTTCCTGTGATCAAAACACGGACGTATCACGAAAATAAATGAATTTTGAATATGGGGTTTTTATTAGGGGGTAAATTAGAAAATGTTGTAAAACATTAAGTGTGTGACATATCAAATGGAAGGGTATGTTATGAAGATCTAAATTTTTTTATATTTCAAGGATTCATCATTTTAAGGACGCGATAGTGGATCCGCCATCTTGCATGAAAAAAATAAAACTTATGAAAGATTTCAATTCCGAACCCTTGAGAACCTAACAAACTTAGTTTCTTCATATTGTTGAAAGTAAAGAGAAAATAATGTTTTTTATTGATAAAAAATGAACCGCTTATTGAATATGAACACACACACACACTCACACATACACACAGAGTAGATCACTCTAAAAAATAATCGTGAATGATTCCCCAGGTTGTAAAAAAAAGACAAATTAAGAGTTTTCGGATCCAACATAGTAACTTCTCATCCGCAAAGATGTTAAGAAACGGAACCCTTATAGGGTCACTTCGTTGTCTGAATCAAGCTTTTATGTCAACGTAATCAAAAAATCTGGCCATTTATGCCACATATTTTGAAACTCGCTAAAACTAAATCAAAGTTACTAATTTTGTTTATTAGTAGTTACATTACTTTGAAATCTGTATATCACTATGTCCCTTCATCTCAGAAACTTGTGGATGTGTCATATTGCATTATAAATATTATAATATAAATAACTTAAATGTATCAAAAAAATAAGGTTCTATGTAAACGAAATAAAAAATAGGTTGCCGTAGATTTGCAGGTATTTTGATTCAAGAACGGCTTATCATAATCTCACGAAACTAAAAAAAGTAACATTTCGGGTACTTCGTAGATTTTAGTAATATTGATTTGGTGTCAAAAAAAAAATTGACGGCGTTTAAAGTTAAAACGATAATTGGCGTTCTTAATAAAATTACCTTCATTTCGAGTCAGTTGCATAAATAGTAGTGCTGTAGTATCACCTAATAGGTGGCCCTTTGATAATACACTGTATAGTCTAGGCAGGGCAATCGTTTGGTAAGTGCAGGGCAGGGAGCTACCTCAGACAACATTACTATTATGGGGACGGTAAGTTTCATAAAAAAATATTTAAAGTTCAGTTCAGCAACTAAATTGTGCTTTTCCCGAAAAAAATTGAAATGAATTTGATTTTATCAATATTTACTAGTTAAGAAAATAAAATAAATTAAAAAAATAATCAATCTTCTTTAAATCATTATCAATCAATGTCAATCTTAAGCTGTTAACATACCTATTACAAATTTACATAGATATGTGCGACAAGCAAAGCGTTATACCCAATATCTTACGCAAATCATCTTGTCCCTATTTATCATTTATTAAGTCAAAATGTTTGTCTAAGAATTTTTCATACTCCAGATTGAACAAAAATAGAATCGATTTTGAAAGCGTGATTGATTAGATATAACTGTTATATGCCTTTATACAAGGATTGCTAGTTTTGAAGTAGTTGTACATAATAAATAATAATAGATACGTTTGTCTACAGCTCAATGCTCAATCCTGCTCATTTAAAAAGCCATACTGTGTTTGACAGACAGACAAATTTTGGGTCATCTCTATAGTCGTATTATTGACACTAAGCGCATAATGTACATTATCCAGTCAAACAAAACGCAAGTAATATAGGATGGGTGAGACATGGGTGCATAATGTACATTATCCAGTCAAACAAAACGCAAGTAATATAGGATGGGTGAGACATGGGTGAGACAACGACAGTGGTCTTGTGGATTGTGTTAATGTGCAATTTGCGGCATCTTTATTACTTGCTTATAACAAAATGGAAGCCATCTAACATTCTGAGCGGGATATAAACTGCGTTAATTGCATCGCGTCAGCCTTGTTAACATGAACTGGAGCATTATTACGTACTTGAGCAAAAAAAAATTAAGTAACAATAAACGTTTTTACGACAAAACTTTGTAATGCAAAATGGAAAATGCAGTCAATGTTCTCCGAAAAAAATCATGTTCTTCGAAAAAAATATGCAAAGGTTACTAGCTAACTATGGTGTAATCAATGAGAAATCTGCTTACCATTCAATATATATGCAATGCATTATTACGACATTTCTATTACTGATTTGTTTATTGTTATTAGTAACTTGAGACGAGATAAATATGAATATCATACTTTCATTAATTTGACAAAAATGCTCGACGAACAACAACTACCAGCGTGAACAGGCGGGTTTCAGAAAAGGTTTTTCGACTGTATATCGCATCCACGTTGTTATGCAAGTACTTGCATAAACTACTAGATGGACAACAAATGTGTTGTTTATTTTTTTTTACGCAAGTATGTCTATAAATGTCGTATGACACTCGTATGACACAAATAATATGCGTTAGATTTAACTCAATCGGAACAGTTTTCATGACAGATGGTATTGTAATTTTCTCATAGCAGTAGCTGAAAGCAATGCCGCCATCTTGAAATATTTAGGCGGTACGGATTATTTATCAAAACCATCATTAGATCATTAATTTATTAATTAATTCATGGCTTCCATTATTGTCTCGGACAAGGTATTGTCTATAGCTTTCATAGGCGGTACGAAATTGTAAAATGACGTCATAAACGATGGCACTAATGAAAGCAATGGAGTTAGGCGGTAGATCCCCCCATTACACAATCGATTCGAATACCATAATGTTTTATTTTTGCACATTATCTGCATGTTCCTTATCAAAAAAACTGCAAACAATGAACAGAAGCGGAATGCAGGATTAACAACAAATTACGGTTGCCAACGAGAGCAATGCTTGCCAAGTTCTCTCCCATACGTTACGCTGATAACGACGCGTGTAGTGTGAGTACCGACGTTATTTATCTCACAGCTCGAGGGGAGCATATAACTAGGCGGACTTTTAACAGACTACTACGGCAACAAATCACAAAAAGAGGAATGGATATCATAGGAAATGTTGCGAACATCTCACGTGTTAAAAATAAAGTTCTACAGCGAATCGTAATATATGAGCATATTAGTTCTCATATGAAGTTGCGTGAAACAGTTTCAAATATCTATACATAAATAACAAAGACAACGTTTGGTGTAACCAAATTAGTTATGTGTACTGTTTAGGGTTCCGCAGCAGCAGAAAACGAAACATTTCGTCACGTCGATCCGTCTAAAAATCTAAGAAAATCACGATAATAGGGCTTTATAAATAATTCCAAATTGTTTGAAGTAAGTTGACAAAAGATGTAGGTATCTATCTATCTTTATTTATGTAAAACATTATTACTGAGATTTTATATAGACATACAATAAGTTTGATATTTTGACCCAAAAATTTTTACGAAATGAGCAATATGAAAGTTGATTCGTCAAATACCTACCCTTTGAAAGTTTGCAAAGTGAAAATCATATTAAAATTTTCTCTTTGAGAGAAGTTTGACAGCAGGTAAGACTAAGTTAGCTTCTTGTGGCACGACAGCTGTGGGCGCTTGTAGATAATTTCATGTTTTGTTAAGTTTGTCAGTAAACTTTTCTAAATTCTAAATTTAAAATTTTTCATGTAAAATTAAAAGTAAAACCAGTAACCATGTCCAGAAAAAATACCAAGGTTAATATTTAGCAAATTTTCTGCCTGAAATAGGATGTTATTTAAGTGAAGGCATATGGAGGTAAACTGATGAAAAAACCGTTTAGCAATGTTTTTTTTTTAAATTTAAATGTTTAATAGTATTATAGGAAGTAGATGTGTACAGAAACCGCCACTATTATTATTTTTAAATAACGACTTATAGCATAAATTCGAAATATATATTAATAAATTTGAAAGTAACTATGTCTATCTAACTGTCTTCCTGTTACCTTTTTACAGTTAAACCAGTCATCATAAAATTCAGCAAGGATCTAAGCTCGCATATTAGGAAAGAAAATTAACTACCATGAGCATCAGTAACATAAACTTCACCTTCTAATTCTACGCGGGTGTAATCTCTCTAAGTCGTAAAACTTTATCGAACCTTGGAAAAAAACAACAGAAACACGACTTATTTAACAAAATTAAATAGGCACCGAAACGAGACGGTTAAAAAAATACCAAAATAAAAAACATGTCATGATGGTATGTACCGGCATTAAGGGTCTGCGTACTATCCAAACTAATAATATATATTTGTGTGTCTGTTTGTTTCTTTTTCTTCGCTACGAAAAAACTCGATTAAGCTGATTTTCGGCACAGAAATTTTCAAGGGGACGGAAAGGGCATAGGCTGTTTTTTATGCCGAAAAAGTCCGCGCAGGAATAACCTAAATATTACCGAATTTGTGAAGTTAACTGAGTATAGCTACAACTGTTGCTAGCTATAGCAAACTTTCTTATTATAATTAAAAACTTTTTATAGGAATACCACGCCGATAACCAAATTTAACGCGGTCAGATTCGAAGGAAAAGGCTAGTTTCTGATGTTGTGATCAAAATATGCAAAGTTTTTTTTTGTTTCACCAAAAAAACTTGACCTGCATAAAATATTCCGTTTCTTTAGCTCAAACAGACACTTCCTTTTATATAAGCAAAAATAACGGTTTGCTGTTTGCAATTGGCCATTAAAAAGCCCTATTATCGTTATTTTTCTCAGATTTTTAGTACACGCTGTTTAAAAGTTATAAAAAGAGGACAATTATTTATAAGGCTGTGAGTGTGACATAGGGACTGACATGACGAAATTTTCCGTTTTTGCCATTGGGCTGCGAAACCATAACTAATTTGGTTACATCTAACGTTTTCTTTGCTATTTATATATCGATATTTGAAACTGTTTCACGCAATTTCATGTATGAAGTGATATTTATATCACTATAAAACTTAATTTTTAACACGTGATTTGTTCGCAACATTTTCAATGATATCCATCACTATTTTTGTGATTTTTTGCCGTAGTAGTCTGTTAAAAGTCCGCCTAGTTATATGCTCCCCTCGAGCTGTGAGATAAATAACGCCGGTACTCACACTACACGCGTCGTTATCAGCGTAACGTATGGGAGAGAACTTGGCAAGCATTGCACTCGTTGGCAACCGTAATTTGTTGTTAATCCTGCATTCCGCTTCTTTTGATTGTATAAATAAAATAAATAATAAATAAATTTTTATTAATAGCCAGATACATTGAAAACCATTAAAAGAAAAAGTAATAGTTGAACAGTTTTGGTATCAAAGTCTTGAGTTCCCTGGCTCCCATGATAGGAAAAAATATCGTGTGTTTCAGGAACCAGTGCCACCCTGTCGTCTGCTAACCATTTATACTGAGTACTAGGTTATACATATTTATTTGAGATTGTGAAAATATATATGTTTAAAATGTTAAACACTTACTATATTACTGTTTTTACCTGTATAATACAACATTTTTAACTTAACTTATGGCAGAGCATTAAAATTACAGAAATAATAACTATATTCTACAAAAAGATAACCTAACAATGTTCAATCTGCCTACTTACTACATTACTGATATACTTGTATAATACAACATTTACAAAACTTAAATTATAGCAGAGCAATAAAAATAATAGAAATAAGAACTACATTCTACAAGTTGGCCTGTGAGTGGGTAGATAATAAATATTTTTCCAAAAAGTTCTAACACCAATCAATACTGGTTAGTTGGGTGCATTTGTTTTAAAAGCGAGTGTATGTGTGTGTGTGTGTTGGAGAGGTATTTTTGTCTGAGGGTGCGTGAGGGTGTGTGTGTGTGGTATTCCTATTCTGTATAGTTTTGTGTGGCCCAAGACATAGACACAAAGAATTAAATTATTAAAAGTCGTTTATCGGACTTTAGTATGGTCCAAATTATAAGCAGAGATAAATAAATTAATTAAAAATATTAACAAGTTTTTCAGTTTCCTCATAAGTTAACCACATTTTAAGCCTTTTTTCAGCATGAACCGGGTAAGTGTATTTAAATTGTCAATTTTGTTAATTTTGTTGTAAATAAAGCTGACACACAAACTTGTGGCTGAAGTGTTTTTTAAAAGACTCGTGTTTGCACACAGCATTACTTCTTCGTCTTGCTGTGTATTTTGGGTCAGTGTCATGATCCGGATGACAATATGGAATTTGAGAATGTTGCTTTTGTACTGCAGAGTAAATAAATAGTTGTCTTACAGTTAAGACTTTCTAATATTTATATAATGCTGGTGTAGAGAATGTTTTCGAACGGAAATAAGCAACTTTCAAAAGCAATCTTTGGCGTATTTCCAGTTTTAATAAGATGCTTTTGGATGACCCTCCCCAAGATGTTATGCAATACTCTTTTTAAAAGATCAGTTTTTGCAATGTTGCGAAAAGTTTTAAACATATAAGTAACCATACGCTATCTAGCACATAGATGCGCAATATGTGCACGAAAATTCAGATTCTGGTCTAAAATAACACCTAAATATTTTACAGAAGAAATAATATTTATCTTTAGCCTGAGTACAGTCAAAATTGTGTGCAATAATGGACAGATTCGAAGCTGGTTGGGAATTATTTCGTATCGAGAAAGAAATATACTGCGTTTTGCTAGCATTGAGAGTTAACGAATTATTTGCTAGCCACTGTGTTACTTTGTTAAGACCAATTTGGGCTTCTTTGTATACTTCTTCCCATGTATTTGCTGAAAATTTTAGTACAGTGTCATCAACATATGCAATAAGTTTGCCATTAAAACAATTGATCGAGAAGAGATCGTTGACATAAATTAAGATTAGGGTTGGCCCCAGTATGCTGCCCTGAGGGCTGCTCCGAAAGTGACGGGAGTGTCGGAGCTGATGTGGTTGCCTATTTTTACACACTGTGTTCTTTCAAAAAGATAATCTTGGAAAAGTTTTTATTGTGTACCTCTGATCCCCATTTTTTTAAGTTTCACGAGAAGTAATGGGATTGAGACTGTGTCGAACGCTTTTGCAAGATCTAGAAAAATAGTCAGACATTTTGCCCTTGCATCCAGCTCGCGTACAACGTGGTCTGTAAATTGAAGAACTGTGTCCAATCTTGATTTATTTTTACGAAAGCCATACTTTTTGGCTAGTAGTTTTTTTATATGATAAAACTAGCAATTATTTTATTTTGGATTTTAAATTATGCGATGTGGCCTTGCTTGTTGCCAAATTTTATGATTCTAGGTCAACTGGAAGTATCCTACAGGTTTTGATTTATTTACTAATGCCAAAATATACAAATACCTAACCGTTGTAGCGTTGACTTAGAACAAGAACTAGATATTTTTACAAAATCAAGGGACCATAGACCACAACCCACCATTCCTGACAGACAGGCGGACTATTAAGTGATTAAGGTAAGGAACCATAGAAATGCGTAACATTACGCACTTTTATGAATATATTTACGTAAAATGTAATTATCACACACACCCTTATACACAACCTCACTCACTCACACACGCACACACACAGTCACACACACACACACACACACGCACACACACACACACACACACACACACACACACACACACACACACGCACACACACACACACACACACACACACACACACACACACACATACATAAACACACACGCACGACGCACACAAATTAAGACAGACAGAATCAATTTATCTTTGTCATTATTTTGTGTCTATCATTAAAAATTGAATTTGCTATGGAAGAGCGGAGTCTTTTAATACAGTTATTTTCATTCCGGACCCAAGGCAACCCTTAAAGAACATCCCTGGGGGTGCCACACCAAGGATGCTTCTATCATTGGACGTGAAATACATATATGGCGGAAAGCAAAGTCTTTAGAGTAGGTACACTTAAATAAAGGCTGAAAGAAGAATTGTAGGCCTAACAGCAGTTTTACAACTTCTTCCATTTGATACCATTCGGGAGGCCTTTGAATTTTGATATATTGTATCCGATGAACTGTCGATATGGTAAAAATCATCAATTACATAGAATGATTTTAGCTCAGCGTACATTCAGCTGAGAATTTTAGCATCTTTGGAGAGCGTCATAGGACGAATAACATTTTAGAAGGTATACTCCTAATTAAACAAATTGATCAATAAAAATAAGGTTTCCGTGATGCGTTTACTAAACTTATTGCACAATATTCACAGATTGAATGCAGACCCTAAAAACGAATATAAGCAGACATCAATAATGACGATTTCATAGTGCACATTCAATTGCAATTTTTGAACAGAGAAATAACATTAGGCCACGAATTAGAGAAATTACGTTACATAAATATTTAAATTAGACTATTAAAATAATTTTGTTACTAATTATCTGTCCCATTATTATTCGATTGGGGGATTCATGGGAACTAATAAATAGAACCCGTGATACCACTGGTACACCGTTGTATGAATTTCAGGACCTGGAGGTGCCACGGGTCCAAATTCAAGTTCCCATGGCATCCCCAGGGGTGTCCTCCAGGGGTGCCATGGGTCCGGAATGGTTATTTTTATGCTTAAAAGAAACCCCAACCTCACATATAAATTGTATGATTAAGCTAAAATAAACCATTTTGAGTTTTTGAATTATACAAGAACCAACAAGCGGTACAATAAGAGATTAAAAACTATTTTTAACACACTTGCTTCGATATCCTAACTGTATGGCGGTTTTTAAAAATACCTTCCTGTTAAATTTCATTTTAATAGATATAAAGGAACGGAATTAATGAGGTTGCAGAATACGGAGGAACGGTACGAAATGACGAAACTACAGGGACTCTGTTTTAGCCATTTGGGATCGGGGGTCCTTTAAATGGAACTGAACGAATTTTCATTCACTAAATTAAAACCAATTACCATTTTGATAGATAATGTGTAAATCCCTGTAATGGAATTTGAGTATGATAACATAGTTAAAACAGATTTTATCATTCTCATTGTGATAGAAGCCCTGCTTGACAGTCTTCAATTGATACGTAAATGAAAAAAGTGCTAACGAACGAATGATAATGATATAAACTGTTCCGTTTATTGATGTAAATTCGATTTAAAACAAACTCTACTTTAAATTTCGAATTATATATTAATAGTACAGTCAAATTAGATTCATTTTTAGGCTAAAAAACATTAGTTGGTAGAGTTTTGCATTATGGTGTACATGTTAGACCTCTCGTTGAACATACTAAAAGTCCCCTTCGATAGCTGTTGCGCTCGCGCCACCATGAAAAAAAGATACCTTTTAACAGGAACTCCTGCTATTGAAGTCGGCAATCGACCTTCAAACGTCTTAAATAAGCCCTGCGTTTGGCGACGACTGAAAAAACTTAGAGTCGTTTTTACTCCGCACTAAACTAACAGACGCTTATCATGTACGCAAGGTAGACAATGATTTTACATATACATATATACATATATTCTATGACAATGACATCAAAAAGAGATGCGCTTTCCAGCCGCTTGCCTCTCTAGCTCCTGCCATTTTAGACGAAGTTCTGCAGGCTATCAAAGGTTACCCTGGATTGTAATATTAATAAATATTTTTAATGGGGCGATGTCGAACAACATTTTTTGCGGTGTAGTTAGGGTGAAAACGTCCTGAGCTCTCGTCATGTAGATCATTTGGTTTACTTAACGCTTTGAATAAACTTTATATACGTTAACTACTATCAAGATTGCGTAAATATGAAAAAAATCGCTTTTCATTTGGAGATACATAAATATATCTTAGCTTTTCTATAGCAAATTTATTAAGTTACAGTTTTAGCATACACGATTTTACCGTATTAATAATGATTGCCGAGATATAAGCAAAAAAACTAAAAAAGTGTACGTTTTTTTACAAGATGGCGGCGACTTTTAGTATGTTTAATGGGAAGTTGTAATGAACATGTACTCAAAAATTTAAAACTTTACTAATCAATGGTTTTTTCATTTTCTAATTTGATTGGACTATAAACGATGGCATCGAATCCTCTATCCCATACGGCAGCGAAATGTGTTTTGTCAGATTCTTTTTATTAAAAATACAAACCTTACTGACATATAAAAATTCTCTATAGTGTTTTTTTGCACACCTTTTATTGATTATTGTGCCGTTAGACAGGTCTCCAATTATGTATTTAAGGTTCTTAAGTAAGCTTTTCACTCAAGTGTATATTTCTTTTTTTAAATTTGAAAAATTCATAATAATGAAGCATTATAAACATCTTCAACAAGAATAATATTAAAAGTAATATGTTTAAAAGTTTTTAGATATTACAAAAATAATTCTTATATTACAAAAATATGAAATGTACAACAAGCACTTGGCCTGTTTTTATACATATTATTATGCTATTTTTATATTTTCACGGCATCGTTTGTCATAGTTATGCTCATGTTATTTATAAAACACAACACCCTGTTGTGGTGTGCTGTCGAGTATTTTACCGTTTAAAACGGGTTATTTTTGTTTTTAAATCACTGATTTTGATTAATAGCTATTTTGGCTACTAAGCTTAAAATGCTGAAGGGCTGTATCAGCGAACACTTCCCTGTAAATGTTAAAAATAATTATATTGAAGAAGTCCCAGAAACTGCTCCAAACTTTTTATTTCCTCGTATATAAACGATGGGGTCAAATTACCTTAAATTTCCCGTATTCACCTCAAAGTATCTAGTGTTGGTAACAAAGCCTAGCAGAATATTTTCTCTGCGTCGCATGTCGGTGTTGCAGAAGTTTTAAGCAACGAAGCCTCTGAGAGATAATATTTCGCTTAGTTTCTCTGCATTCTGCCAAGTTTCAGTTAACGAGTACATATATACTCTTACATATTTATGTATTTGTATGTGTTTTAGTGTTGTTTTCTGTAGATTATATCCTAATCTATATAAACATGTTTAACTAAAATATAATTAATTTACTGAATAAAATATACAACAAACAGCCCAAACTACTAAACCTACACTCAAAATTTTGTATTTAGACGCAAAGATGACTTATAAGTCTAGATACCGTGTCCAAAACAACATCAAACGGAGTATTGCGAGCCATTTCCCTATCAATGTGTGTGTAAATCAGCTAATAAGACTATCATTTTTACATCTGTGTGCGTAATATTGGTGTTACAAACCTGGAAGTGATTACCCCGAATTGGGGAGTTCTTAATTTTATTCGGTACTAAAATTTATTTCCACTTTCGATGACCCCCTATGATGACACATTATTTTGAGATAGAACGTAAGCCTTTGCTACGAATGTTGCTATCTGTTGACCATGGCCATGTAATGCATGTTAAAACCTTAAAGTATGTTCCAAATATTGTATACTGTAGTGCTAAAATATAGATGGATGCACAAAATAAAATCCGTACTTCTCTACCATGGTACCCTTCGTGCCGTGTACGTTATTCATTGGTTCCGCCATGTAACAACAGCCGTGTTTTGTTGACCAGATTTTTTTTAACATAGATCGAATCACAAAGCCATTGAAATCGTTTTGTTCGCAAAATGTCAACAAACAAAATGTGAATGTAATGTGGGCTGTAAATGCCGCCAAATTTAACATAGAGCGCATTCATTTTTAGTCAACAGATAGATGTAATGCGGGCATAGAGAGCATAGAGCATATTCAATGCGTAAACATTAGAATTACAAAATTTTTTTGGGAAAGCGATATTGCTGATATTGTTAGAGCAGCCCGCAGGAATCGGATCACAATGCTATTGTTTAAATGTGAACAATTTTTTTAAACAACATTTAAACTTAATTAACATTTATTATGAATTTCATACTCGTGTGTTTTTTAAGTTACAGGTTTTATAATGTTATAAAACATTTTTTCGACATTTAACTAAGTAGGAGATGTTAAGAGCTGTAGGAATGCTGGTGTATTGTACGTGATGTTGCTGAAGCAACAGGAACTACATAATATAACTGAGTATATTTTGGGGGTCGCGTGCGGTTTTATACTTCAAGAACACTTATTTGAAAAAATCTCGTTTTCCTGATAACTTTTTAAGGAGAATATATGTAATATATATAGAGAAAGGCTCTCGAGTGGCGATCACGGATCGGAAGACGCAGCATGGGACGGCTTCCTATGAGGTAGACAGACGATGTAGGTAGAGCCGTAGGAAGCCTTTGGACACTGGCGGCTGAAAACTGGCCGTTGTAGAGACATATGGGGGAGGCCTACGTTCAACTGAAGATAACAAAAAAATGTTGTAGGAAATATTTATAAACTTTTTTTTGTATACACATAGTTTACGAGGAAATATATACGTGAATTTTGCATACATAAAATGCTTAAAATTTATTGCGCGTGGCCTTATGAAAAAAAATGAATTACTAAAAAAATAACAACGCGTGTAAACATATATTTTAATTCGCGTGCATTTAACATCATTTCTGTATCATTTTTATCGACTTCATAACGTTTTAAACTTCGTCTGCAACGATTTAAAAGACCATTTAAAAGTTATCAGTGAAATAAGCGTTTTTACACTAAATAAGTGATTTTGGGAAAGCCGCAAGTAGTATAATATTGGGCACTCTAGACCACCTCCGTGTCATCAGGCTCACTCCGTTCGCCTGCACTCCGGTGGCTTAGCGTGCCCAATATTATGTTTTTGAGATCTTCTGTTTACCTTGAGTGACTGGAGTTGTTTTGTTCTTTTCTGCTATAAAACGAAAAGAGTGCTTTCATTAATGTCATTCAAGGCAAAATGCTCTGTTGATTTAGTTCACAATGAAGTTTGTTAAACAAAGTCAATCCCTGCAGCTCGACAAAATTTGTCCAGATACTATAAACACAACTCATCGCCATGGAAATCTCTTACCTGATACCGTTCGTTGTATAATTTGTGGACCGTCAAATAGTGGAAAAACTAATTTGGTTATCGGTCTTCTATTACATCAAAATGGTTTACGTTTTAAAAACGTATATGTCTATTCGAAAACACTTCATCAACCGAAATATGTCTTCTTAGAAAGAGTTTTGCATCTTGTTCCAGGCGTGTCTTACGCAAAATACAGTGATAATGAAGATGTGCTTAGTCCTCAGGACGCAAAACCGAATTCGGTAATAATATTTGATGACGTAGCATGCGAAAGTCAAACAAACATTCGAGATTATTTTGCTATGGGTCGTCATAAGAATATAGATTGTTTTTATTTAAATCAAACGTATAGCAAAATTCCTAAACAGCTTATTCGAGACAATGCAAATCTTTTAGTTTTATTTAAGCAGGATGATATCAACTTAAGACACATATATGATGAGCACGTCAACACAGATATGAAGTGGATTGAATTTCGTGAAATGTGTTCCAAAATATGGAGTGAAGCGTATAACTATCTAGTTATAAACAAAGATTGTTCAAAAAGTAACGGGTGTTATAGAAAAAAATTTGATACCTTTGTAATATTTGATTAGTGATATTATAAATGTCTATAAAATTGTATTTTATATTCATTATTTCATTGCTACTTACTATTGAAGGTTATATACGTAAACTATTGAGAGATATAATATATAAGTATACAGACAACAATAATATGGAAAAGGAATTAAAAACACAAATCGTAAAAGCAGCGGAAGCAGTTAAGCGGAAAGTAAAAAATATGCGTACAATCGAGACTGATAACCATGAAATTTTACAAACAGTTTTCAAACCTATCATCAATCCGCTTAATAAAATGATAGGGAGTGAAAAACTAAATTTAGCTAATGATACATTAGAAAATAGTTATAATAATATAATTGGTATCAATGCATCTCCGCAATCAACAATAATGGATAAAACTGTTGTAAATAGAAATTCTATGGTCTCAACACCTAAACGCTCATCTGATGAAGACGATAGTTCCGACATTAATAACATTTCCGATGAGGGCGATGAATCCTTTAAAACAATTGAATCAGTATCAACTCCTGAACAGAATACATCATCATGGTCCCTATCTTCAGAAGCCTTTTGCGATGTCCCCTTCGGTGTTCGAAGAGAGCGCGGAAAACTTATGATGGGATCAGTTCGCATAAATGTTACCGATAGAGAGATTTCAGTTGCTGGAAGAGTATATAGTTCTACACCAGGGTTGGTAGAGTTACTTTTCAAGAAAATGCCTGATTTAGATTTAGTGACAAGTGAAGATTTGCAAAATTATAAATCAATGCTTCTGAACACAAATGCTCATCGTAGGGACTTTGATCCCCATAAGCCATTAAAATCAAACAAAGGACGAAAATATCTAACTGTTATAAAACCATTGTTCAAATTACGAAAACAATCCGTCAGTACTGATGACAATATTGACGAAGATTTTGTTGGACAAGGGTTGCCATTGATGAAAAGATTAAAAAAGAATACTGATTATGTTTACTGGGACGATCCTAATGATTGAATGATATGTTGATAGACTAAAGTTATTGACAGCTTCTAGAAATGCTGGAAATTCGGGTTTGGATAACGAAATAATATCTATTATAGAAGAATTGCGAGAAAGTGGTATTATAAATTAGATAAATATGTATTGGTTTTTATTACTTTACGTTTACCTTTCAACATAAAAGCAACGTTCTATATTTCATAATGAATATTGATAAATTTGGTCACCATGTGCATAAAAGAATGCGTTTTTCAGAAATATTTGAATTTGCTGATAAAGCACTGTTAAAGTCAGATAGTGGGAGTTTTGACTTACAATCAGCAAGACTAGTAGGTGTGAAGTCACCTATAAAGTCTGATGATGCTGTCAACAAGGAATATGTAGATCACACATGTAAAAATTTTTGTAGCAAGAAAGATTTTGAAACTCTTACAGAAACTTTAAAAACTGATATAAAAATGTATTTAAAACAGTTTGAAGAAAGGTTTTGTACGAAAGACTACTTGGATAAAATAGTAATTAAGATTAAAAATGAGCAAACATCAAGTGGTAAATGAAATCCACAAACCAGCACGAAAAAAATTTCCTCGGCGTCACGTTATTTTAAGAAGGATTGATGATTTATGGCAAGCAGATCTCATAGATTTTAATAATCTTAAAAAATATAATAAGTGCTACAGTTTTATTTTGATTATTATTGATTGTTTTTCGAAGTATGCTTGGTCTGTACCATTAAAAACGAAAAGTAAGAAAGAGGTCAGTACAGCCTTTGAAAACATTTTACGTTTAAGTGGTCGTTGTCCAAATAATTTACAAACTGATATGGGTTCAGAATTTTACAATGAATCTTTCAAAAAAGTTATGAATGCTTTTAAAATAAATCATTATTCATCATATTCAGTTAAAAAAGCTTCTATTGTCGAAAGACTGATTAAAACTATTAAAAATCAGTTATTTAAATGTTTTACTTTCAATGGAAATAAAAGATGGATTGGAAATACTATAAAAGACGTTATGCTTTCATATAATAATACCAAACATCGCATCACCCAATATAAACCATGCGAAGTTGACAAAGAAAATGAAATGATGGTTTTAAATAATATCAACAAGTCTCAGAAACAGTCATTTACGTCGTATAAAAATAAATTTAAAGTAGGAGATATTGTTCGCATTAGTAAATATAAAACAATATTTCAAAAGGGATATACTCCTAACTGGACTACTGAACTTTTTGTTATTAGAAAAGTTAATAACACTAACCCACCAACTTATCTTATTGAAGATTGCAAAAAACAAATAATAATGGGATCATTTTATGAGCAAGAACTTCAAAAAACAAACTGTCCTAACGTGTATTTAGTAGAAAAAGTTATTAGAAAAAACAGAGATAAGTTGTTTGTTAAATGGTTGGGTCTTAATGATAACGAAAATTGCTGGATTAGAAGAAATGAACTTGTTAAATAATTTAACGTACTTATACTATCTACAGTTTTCGGTACTTATCACTTTCTTTTCAGAAATGAAAGGAGAAGGACTTGTAAATAATTTAATTAATAATCTTCCTTTTGAGTTACATTTACCAGGATATAACTATTGCGGTCCGGGAACACAACTAAGAGAACGGTTATTAAAGGGTGATAAGGGGGTAAACAAATTAGATGAAGCTTGTATGCATCACGATATTGCATACTCTAATTTCTCAGATCTGTCGAACCGGCACAAAGCAGATAATCAATTACTAAATATGGCAAGAAAACGTCTCAAATCAAAAGACTCTGGAAAAGGTGAAAAACTTGCATCATGGCTTGTTAGTAAAGTTATGAAAGCCAAAATTAAAACAGGTGCAGGAGTCAAGAAGTTCAAAAAAATTATATCCAAAATACGATCAAAAATTAAGAAATTTAAACATAAAGATAGTAATACTGCTATTAAATATGCATATTTAGCAGCCAAGAAATTATTTCCTAAAAAATGCCGTGTGCACTTACCACGTATTATACCACTTCCGAAATCAGGAGGCATTCTACCTTTGATCCCAATATTTGCGGGGCTGTCAGCCTTAGGTAGTTTAGCTGGAGGTGCGGCAGGTATAGCTAAATCAATAAATGATTATAAAATGGCTCAACAAAATTTTAAGGAGTCTGAACGACATAATAAAATTATGGAATCTGTAGCATTAGGTAAAGGATTGTATATTAAACCATATAAAAAAGGCAATGGCATATTTTTAAATTCATCAAAAAACTGAGAACCAGGCTGCCTGAGAGAGCACTTACAAATTATGACATCTTAGAACATGCCAAAAAAACAAAAATACCAGAGTTTAGAGGAGTATATATGAAAGACAGATTACCTGGAAAGGTGAAAAAAGTTGAATGTGGCATAGTTAATTTGGATAGTTACAAGAATCAAGGAACTCATTGGGTAGCCTATGCAAAGATTGATAAATATTGTCAGTATTTTGACAGTTTTGGAGATTTAAAACCACCGATTGAATTAGTAAAATATTTAGACACAAACAATATAACTTACAATTACACAAAGTTCCAAAAATTTAATTCATATAATTGCGGACATCTATGTTTAAAGTTTTTGCACAATTTCTGGAAACAATGTACGATAAAGGTAAAAACGGTAGTATAAATTCGGACTGATTAGTTCTGCTGTTACCAATAGCAATATGTCCTTCACGCTGTCTATAACAGGTAACACCTCTGTTCTGACGACGAACTATTTTCCTACATTACAACTTGATGGTGAATATGAGTGTGCCTTGCTACATTTATCTACATTTAATTCCTTACCGAATATTGATGGCAGAAATAATAAATTTCATTATGGGACTAATGAACTAATAGAAATCCCTGAAGGTGCATACGAACTTCAAGATATTTGTGACTATTTAAAATCGAAAATAAAAAAATGTGACTTAAAATTATATTGTAACAATAACACTTTAAAGACAACAATATTTTGTACTAAAGATATTAATTTTGAAAAACGGTCATCACTTGGTAACCTGTTAGGTTTTGGTGAAGTATTGTTAAAAGCTAATAAATTGCACGAGTCCCGCTTTCCAGTTAACATTTTATCAACAACTGTGATCAGAGTCGAATGTGACATAGTCAGTGGTTCATACATAAACGGAGTTTCCAGTCACATCATCCACGAGTTTTCTCCGAATGTTCCTCCAGGTTATAGAATAATAGAAATACCAAAAAACATTATTTATTTTCCTGTAAATAGGAATACCATTAACAATATAGACATAAGAATATTGGATATAAAGAATAACTTGATAAATTTAAGAGGTGAAGAAATTCAGTTGTATTTACATATCAAGAAGAAATGATTGATTACTATAAAAACGAACAACGTCCAGTTAAAACGCGTAGTAATAATAGTGGTGTTCGTAAAACAACACATACCAAGAAAAAAAAATTAAGCGTTGAAAACATAAACTTTTTAAAATTAGTTGGCCTATTAAAATGAGTATTTTAAACATTATCAATCCTCCTGTTCACGATAATTCTATCGAGGCTATCGAAACTCATTCGTATAAACCTTATGTCACAAGTTTTAACAAAAACGATGAAATTAGAATTCCGATTAATCAGCAAGATGTATACATATTGCCCTCCGCAAGTACCTTGTACTTAGAAGGAATAGTAAATGTAATAAAAAGAGATACAAAAGAAAAAGTATCTAGTGTTCAATTTACAAACAATCCCCTTCTATATTTATTTCAAGATATTCGATATGAATTAAATGGAGTCGAAATTGATAAAGTGAAAAATGCTGGCGTTACCACAACAATGAAAAGTTTATTATCAATGAATGAAACTGAATCAAAAATTTCAAAAGCTTGGGGTTGGGACATTGATGGTACAAAAAATATGCATGGTGGAAGATTTTCAGCATCTATACCGTTGAGCAATATTTTAGGTTTTGCTGAGGATTACAAGAAAGTTGTAATTAATTGTAAACATGAACTTGTCATGTTGCGCAGTAACACAAATCTAAACGCGGTCAAATTAAATACGGGAGAAGTTATAGACGATATTGAAATACATAAAATAATCTGGCGTGTTCCGCATATTAAGGTCTCCGACCGAGAACGAATAAATTTTCTTAAACTATTAGAAAAGGATCGCACCATTCAATTAACGTTTAGAAATTGGGACCTATATGAAAATACGTTAGCTAAAACCACCAAGCATACCTGGACCATCAAAACTTCATCTCAAATAGAAAAACCTAGATATGTTATTGTAGGCTTGCAAACTGGTAGAAAAAATGATGCTTTGAAAGATATGTCGCACTTTGATCATTGTAATTGACGTGATGTTAAAGTTTTTCTGAATTCAACATATTTTCCTTATGAATGTCTAAATGCAAACTTTTCTGAAGATAGATTTGTTTTAATATATGAACAATACGTTAAGTTTCAACAGTCTTATTATGGTCGTAGAGCTGAACCGTTGCTAAGCACGAAAGAATTTAAAGAAAAAGCGCCGCTATTTGTCATTGATTGTGCTCGTCAGCCTGAATCACTAAAGAGTGGGCCTGTAGTAAACATTCGATTAGAGTTAGAAAGTGATGTAGAAATTCCTGATCAGACATCTGCTTACTGTTTAATACTAAACGATTGTATAGTTGAATATAAACCTTTAAGTAACATCGTTCGTAAAATATCATGAATTCTTATTTTGTCGATGTTCAAGGATTTAAAAATTACAAAAATGATTTTATCATAAAAGAATTTGCAATTTCTGACAAATATAACAACACTCGGGTATTTTTGATTAAGCCTCCTTACCCGTACACGAAATTAACTGATGAAGAAAAGAAAACAGTATCATGGATTGAACGAAACAGAGGTATCTATTGGAGCGAAGGTTACATAGATTATTATAAATTCTTAAGACTAATGAAATCATTTTTGAAAAATAAGGAAGTCATAACGAAAGGAGACGAAAAGAAAAAATGGATTAATTTACTCTGTGAAAAGTGTCAGTCTTCAAATATTGAGGAGATAGGTTGTCCTAGCTTTGGTAATCTGTACGATAAATATAGTAGTGTAGGTTCTGTAACAAGTTGTAAAAATCATAAAAAAGAATGCGCTTTAAAAAATGTTTTATGTATTAAGAAATGGTACTTTGAAAATGTGTAAATTTTTTACTTGTTTACTAAATAAATAAATAGTTTAATATTTTTTTGTATTATTTTTGAACCTTAACCAATCCATCACTTATAATTTTATTATATTTATGAAACGGATACAAGAAAGGTAATGTGAAAGGATAATTTTAACTATGGGGTGGACATCTACAGAGTAAAATGCTAATAATGAAATGTGAGTGAGACTTTAAATAATACACTTTTTTTAAATATACTTTTTTATTTTCAATTTGTACATTTTATATTTCTAAATAGATTTCATATTTATCTACTAAGATATTGTCGCAGCGCAGGCTATTTTGACATCCGTATCTTGTCTTGACATGAAACAAAGTGTTATTATCTGTAACAAAACAAAAAATGATTAGTGTATTGCTTCTGTAAAAGGAAATAATACCATTTCAAAGACTTAAAAGTAAGGAGAAGTAAAAATTAGCTATTATATAAAAACATATCTACATACCTGAAAAGATTTACCTTGCACAGATTTTCGTTGCGCTCTCCTAGCTCAGACGTTATTTGGTATATTAATTGGGATGCCTTGTATAGAATATTATCCTTTTCATCATAAACTATATATTGAGTTTTAATACGTGATCGTAAATGCACATCATTTGCTTTATCAACTGCATCAAAAATTTCAACTTTTACTAAATACTTTGGTATTTTTGAGTCCATAACTGCCACCATACTAGCTTGCATTGATCGAACTTCAGACATGATTTCGTGTATACTGATATAGATGTGACCGCACTTAACGCGAAGAACGTAATGAGCTAAGAGCTAGGCATATGCCATGCACCATATACTAGACAACGCGCCCCGCTCCCCGCGCTCGCACGCTATGCAACAATGCAACGTAATACGCATGCGTCATTAAAAATCATGTCTGGACTGGTTAATTGTTGCTCTAGATAGACTAATAGCAGGTATAATGGTATCTTCCAAGTATAGTGGTAGAAAATAAATAAAAAATACAAATTCTACATACATAAATTTATTTTCAATAATCATGCACTATACAATTATTAAACAATTTTTTAAAATATTTATAAGTTGAAAATTACAAAAGGTAAAAAATAATCAAACCCAATAGTCACTATTTCATTTTCAACCAAAGACTCGGTATTACAATTACACAATAGTCTATAGTAAATGTTTTCAACGGAAGAAAGTGTGTCTTGTTTAATAATTTTTTTAAAACGTGTAATGCATTCAGACACATATTCATCTAAACTTAAAAGATAATCGAAATATATACACATACAACGGTAAAATTTTTTTAAGATGCCTAGTACTTTTGTAACAATTTCGTAATCACACAGTTTTACACAGTATAAAAAGACATATAATTCATGCATATCACAAGTATTTAAATTTAGAATATTTTTAATATAACCAAAATCACTTGAGGTTAATGTTACTATTTCACAATCACTTTGCAATATCTTGACTTTTGGTTTGAAATCGATGTCGCCCCATAGTGCAATTATTAACTGTAGACCGTTATATTCGTATGTATGTTTTAAGACACATATGGTTGACAAGTAACTTATACCCCTAAAATAGACACGTGACCCCATGCTGTCGTAGACACTTTATCTCCTGACACCAATCGCTTATCGTCGTTGCTTGACAAGGCAATCTTTTTAACGCTACGCGTGAACACTTCGTGTTTTATAGATTTGAATAAAATATTTTTTTTTTTATGACACCGCCTTTAAACAATGTTTTTCTATAATTTGAAAAACTTAAATTTCGTACAACACATGTCTTTACACCTTTAGCTTTTTTAATAATACTGTTTGCAGTTTTAACGCAGTACAATTTAGAACGTAGGCCTACAAACTTTGTAATAATATCCCCTCCCATTTCGTCTTTAAAAAGACCTGGAACTTTTTTATTTATTAGTGGCAAGTCATAGTCATTTTGTAAACCATAATTGCTAGTATCGAAGTACTGTATAAAATGTTTTTTTAGGTCTTTATAAAAGTCAGGTGTTTTTATGTGATATATGAAACTGTCTGTATCAGTATAGCACATGCGTACGCGTTTACCATAAAATGGTTGAACAATAGAGTAATGAAAATCGTACATGTGAGCTTTAGATAGCTCGAGCACTGTAAACCCTATGTATAGAGGCTTATCTAAAATTATCTGTTCAGGCTTGGTTTGTATAGCAACCAAATTTTCAGTAAAGACTGAAACACTATGAAAACTCGGACTTGCTATTAATTTGTCTGCGCTATTTTTCTTTTTAGTTTTATTTTGGGTGTCAGACCATTGATTCACTAACTGTACCTTAACCCTTCGTTCGTTGTTTTCTAATGTTTTACCAAAGATACTATTGTTTAACAATTTAAAAAAGTCTTGTTCAAATTCCGATTTTGCGTTTTGTCTTAAACTTGTATTTAGATCGATGTATTGTTTTAGGTAAGAGCTCTGCCTAAACGTAATAACGCGATGCACTTTTTCAAGGATTAAACCGTGTTTTATACAAGTTTTTAAATTCACATAGTGAATTACGTATAAATATTTGTCGAATAAATTCGGAATAAGTTTAGAAGTTTTCCCTCCGGGAGGAATACTTTTTTCTGGACAAAACGGTAACTCGTTATGTTTTCCATGCAATTCTTTAGGATAAATCAAATCGACTTCGAGTATAAACCCGTAATCAGCATCATTTGATACATTGTTAACATTAAAATTAACTATTTCAGATTGACTCAAAAAACGAAAGTTTGAAAAAGGCAAAGCTTGGCACATGCTGTATCCATAAAGATTATTACAATCTATGTAGACTATATATGAGTCAGTTAACAAAGGATCATAGTGTAAAACGTGTTTATTGTTAGCTTCTGCATATCTGTGCGAACACATACAAACACCGCCCCTTATACCGGCTTGAATCATTCTAATTATTTCTAAATCTCCAATGAGTTCAAGCTCGACACCTGTTTTAAAAAGCATGCTATCCCATGATAAGCTACTTGCTGTTAAGTAATATGCTGGATCGAGAAGATAGTGACGTTTGCATGTTTGCCTAAAATTTTCGAAAATATCCGTCAGCAAAAGCACATCAATTTGCAAATATAAATCAGTGTACTGACCGAGATTTAAAATATCAAATGCGCGCCAAACTGTTTGCGCGTGTTCGTAATCCTCATCCGAAATAGTTTCATTAGTAAGAGAACTGTAAAAACATTCTTTTTTAGGAAGTTTCTGTTCATTGTAACGATCCCATTTATCCATATATTCGTAAGGATAAACTCCTTTACGTGTAACTAAATCGAATTGAGTTGGATTTAAAAAACATCTACGAAGATGTATAAAATGTTCTTTTTTTAAAGTTTTAGCCAACTTTTCTAAACTGGTGCCTAAAAATTTATAAGAATCTACAAATCGTAGCTGAATGAATTCTTCATCGGAAACTGGAATGAATTTAGTAAATGAGATATAGTTCTCTTTAGTTTTAGGAATGATTTTTATCGCTCCTGGAGCTTCTCCTAGATTTTTGATAAACAGATGGCTGTCATAGCCTGCCAGATTGTGGAAAAATATCGGTACAAATTTGGGAATTTTGTATTGTAAATTACAATAGTTATGAGCTGCACCACGATAACGGCCTGATATATGACAATGATCTTTCACTTTGTCACCAAATAAAAAATTCCGGCAAATATGGCAAAGGGTAGCATTTTTAAAATCTTTTGCATCATTTTCATTAAAAATAATAGGAACATTTTGAAATAGAATTTGGTGTATTTTACGCGCGTCTCTATAAAGATAATCGATAAATGTTTCAATACAGTCAACGCCGCGGTAAGACACATATTGATTATGGTTCGGGTCCGCTGTACAAACAATTTGATAAGCAAACGCTGCTGGAATATGATGTTGTAACGTTTCTGTATTCGAAGTGCCTGATGGTTCTTTATAGCACGGTTTCAATAAAGTTTCCATGTCCGCGTAAATTACGACGGGGACATTTTGTTTACGGTCATAATTTTTGAATTTGATTACTGAACCCTTTTCCGGTAATAAAGTCACTATTCCACCACAAACGTGATTATCAACTTCGATTTGTGTTTTAAAAAATACTAAACACGTGTCGCAAAAATACAGTTTCCCGTGATGGTTTGTTATTTGTTTACGAACAAGCCGTGACAAATCCTTAATGAGACAGTAATGCGATTTACCATTATTTTCAAAAAACAACAAATGTATGATTTTTTTATTACTTATATTTTCAGACTTATACAATGGTCCCGTTATGGTCTTATTGTTTTGCAAACCAAAAATTATGAATTTAAGCTGTGGATTATTTTTTTCAAAAATGTGGATATCTGTAAACGTAACGGGAAAAGACATGCCATCTATGTTCAAAACATCACGAAAATGAGGATAAGATGTTACTCTTTCAGAATGATATTTTGCTGGGTAAAGGTTTGCCATAACACTCCATAAAAAACAAAACTCATCGTTATTCTGAATGTTAAGACAAGCCTTTTTATTCTTTATGACTCTCGGCAGTTGTATAAATGTGGACCCCTCCCCACCCCGCAACGGTTGGTAACGGTTTACATTTACCTCCAAATGTGAAGCACTTAGGAAGGCCCAACCGCTTTCACGTTGCTCAAACTCTTCAACTTTCTTTGTAAAAGTATTAACAACTTTTGAAAAAAACTTATTAAAATCGTAATTATAATAAATTGGTATGTTTTTTGTACTGAAGGACTTAATTTCTTGCTTGTTATTTTTAAACAAAACAAAAATTGAAAATAACTCCAAATTTACCTTTAGACAGGTATGTTTTTGTAAGTTTTCACTCAAAAGTAACATTATTTTACTACGAAGAGAGTTTAAAAACATAGATAAATTATTTGGAATAGGTTCAAAAGCCACTAGTCTATAGGAAATAATGCGTCGACGAAACGCCGAGCTAATAATTTCAACCCCATCGCTATGGCGTTGAGTTTTATCATTTTTTTTATGAGTATTGCTCCTTACGTGACCAGTCCATGACTTATTATTGACAGATACGCTACAAACAGAACAGAAAGGCATTTTTTAATGAATTAACGAAAACCAAAATATCAGAAAGTTGTTATGAAATACTTATATTAACCTCATGAATATTTAATGTATAATGCGTGAGTTCAAAAATAAAATAATGTAGATAAATCCATTGTTAATATATTTTTTAGGTAAATTTTAACTTATTATTAAAATGCGTAGGCTCACTATCCTTAAACAAGTTGAAGGCTATAGCGAGAAATTCCTGTATAGCCCCCCATTCATTGGAAGAGCTCTCACACTGTAGCTTTACCGCTGCGAGGGCTTTCTTGTACCGTTCCTCTGGTGGAGCGTCCTGAACGTCACCCGTGTTGTAAATCTTCAAATCAATGAAGAAGTCTCCTTGAAAGTTCCCGACGCGACGAGTCTGACCTGTTGAAACGCGCGATGTAAAAGAGGATGTTGTACTGTGAACACTCTTCTTGCTGCTCGATGCTTTTTCCTCAAAATTTAAAATTGTGAAGAGGTCTTTTCGGTTCTTCTTTTTTGAACTGGGAACAAAACAACAAATAAAGTTATCTTCTTATTGACATGAAGTAACTACTTAAGATTAGGTGGACCGTAAGCTTGTTTGCCACCTTGGTGGTGCAAAAAGAAATAAAATAAAATAGCATTATTTATGGTTGCGTAATAAGGGTCACATTCTATCAATCGGTAATGAATAGGTACTATCATAAAAACAATTTAATATAACAAATAATAAAAACATTTTAAAAAAATAATCTATTTTGATAACAATCTATTATACAAATTATATACGATCATCAAACATGTATTTGCCTGCACGCGTTATGATATGATGAATCATCACATACGTCACATCATCGCTCGTGCTACTACAAAGCAAACACCACAGAAAAGGTAAAGTATATGTATACCTATTTCAAATTTTACATTAAGTTTAGCAAAAGATTTTTAAAATAGAAACACAACTATATAAGTATCTTGTCTTTTCGTTTAGCGTATCCGATGTAAGGCGCTTACGGGATGAGGCGATGTTTTTGGGTTTCACTGCTTTTGCACCGATTGAGGATGTGCAGAGTTTTCTAGAAGACACCGGAGGTGTAGGCGCCACCGCAAGGATTTCTTGGCTGGATTCGAACTCTGAGTCAGACCTGTGAAATAAATAGAAATAATAAAATCAACTATAAGAAAAAAACATTTAAAAACAAAAAAAATTTTTTGTTATAAGTAGGTACTTACTTACATTTTTCAATATCAGAATAACTGGATTTAACACCGGAAGCAACTGTATTTAATGCACAAATTTTCAAAAAAATATGTAATTACTTGTAGCCTGTGTGAGCTTATAAGCTATTGAATATAGATTCGTCAGCAAAAATAGAAAAACCGGTCAAGAGCGAGTCATAACAACACCTAATTTTTATTACTACGATATCTACCTTTTAAAACTCCTATTTTTTATCATTAGAGGTTTGAAATAATTTGACATGTACTAGGTAATAATTACAAATAATTCCTGCAGATGTAATTACACATAGACAAACATTAAAAATCATCTTAACACATAACTTTATACCTTCTCTATACTATTCAGTTGTTTAAAATTGAAATATGTCTAAAGTTAATAACGTCTATAACGAAGTTTTCAATTTTACTCAAACAGCTCATGACTAGATAAAATGTACCGTTTGATTTTTTTAAATTGAACCCAATCGAACCCTAAATCAATAATATTGCATACTTTGCAATTATCACGCTTAGGTATTCTTTGTCGCCTTGCGTCAAAGGATGTGTAGTAAATTGATATTAGGTCGCGGTAAAATGTTGAAAATGTCGCACTGTAGACATTTGACCAAATGGTTAAAAATCTAAGTTACATTTCTTATTAAAATTATCCTTTATTAACTCCTTCATATATTATAAAATACTAATTGTCAAATAAAATTAATGCTTCGCGAATTGCACCCCTCTCAACACATATTTCGGCAAAATACCACACTTAAAAATCATAAACAAAAACTTAGATTTAAACTTATGTTTTCGAAAACTGGATTCGTTAGTTATTGTACTTATAACTTCAATAATTTAATTTTGAGACGTTGTATGATTTTTTTCATAAAAAGAGGGAAAAAAACACTAAGTAGTACTTTTCTTATATGACTCGCTATACAACAAAGATTACAAAAACTTTATATAAAAATAAGCAATACGGATATATTTACTATCGTATGTTTTTTAACTTGACTGTAACATTTCGCAATAGATGAACTTCTCATATTATGTTCGTGATACTATTTTATGCTTGCAAGGCTCTTTGTTTATGTATTTGTCGCTGAACTATACATGATACTTTAAAATATTACATTAATGAAATACCAAATTGTAAAAAAGACAAATCGGTTACGAACCCACATAGAACTATATTAACTAAAATGTATTTATAATATATTTATGTACTTAAATTAATCCACCAATTTGCGGCCGGCCGGTGCGGTGGCCAATAGCCTAAGCCTCCTTTATCTAACGAAGGCTTTGCTTCTGTGGTAGGGACAAATAACCTAAATTCGCTATTATGAACAAATCATCTAAAATTTTGCATAATATAAAATTTGCTTAAAAATAATAAAACTTATTTTCTCAATGAATGTGAAAACAAATTGTTTTTTTTCAGTTAAATTAATCACTCATATTTGTAAGTATGTGAGAATATATTAATATAACCTAGATATTATACTACAAAACAATAAGATACTGGTGTTAAAACGTATACTAAACACGATTGAATTGCTCTAAATTCCGAAGTGTTCAAGATTCATTGGTCGGAGTATAAGCAAACCGTGAGAATTATTTCTATAATAATTATTATAACTCATTTCTCATAGAAACTTGTAGCGCTGTGAACACGTCTCAAAACTTTAATTAGTGAAAGTGCAATTACCAAAATCAAGAAAAGTGATCAAGCAGTACTTACTTATTTATATACTGTAAGTAAAGTGTGTTACTTATTTATTTATTGTAAAATTAAAAATAAATAATATATAATTTTTAGTTGTTCATTTTGTCAAGTAAATAGAGATTTTTTTAATGTAACATTTTATTGCTCATTGGAAATATTCTGATTATATTAGGATAAAATAAAAAATATGCTGATAAAATTATTAGACATGTAATTAACGTTTTCACAATGGTTTTTGCTCAGCTCAGCTCTCAGTATTATAACACTGTTGCAATTATCATGATTTTATTTATATTTAATTAATGCAACAGTTTATTTTTTTTATATTTTTTTAGATCTGCACTAGATCTTCCTTAGTACGGATTCAATGCCTTAATCTAATTTATTATTTCATCTTAAAAATAAAAATCCCTGTTATCTTACTGCTAGTTTCCTTTTTATTAGTCAAAACTGTAGGTACCTGTGTTCAAGGTATAAAATTTGTATAGAAAAACACCGTAAAACTATAATAATTATATTTTTTTAAATTGTTTACAGAGAAGACAGTGTTGCGACTTTAAGAACTGTCAGCTTTCAAGTATTTAAGACCCAAGTACCTACATGGGACATTCAGGTAACTCGCTGGTTTTCAATATTTTTAATAACTGTAAAAGAACCTTGTCAGTGCTAATATATTTTATTGTTCGCAGGTACTATGCTTCTTACCAGACCAGACTTCACTACACTATAAAGAAAAGTATTTACTTTTGTAACCTGTTCAAATTAAAAAAAACCTATCCTACCAAAACTCTATAGTTCACTCAAAGCAGTAATGAACTTTGATTGAGCTGTAGATATTTCCACATTGTTTTATTTCCAACATTGTTTTATTTTTTATACACCTGCAGGTAATTCTTCTATGGTAAAATGGTAAAAGGTAAATGGTAAAAGGTATTTGGTTTTTCAAAAGGTAAAGGTGATTTTTTTTTTTTTTTAATTTTTTTCTTTTATTTATTATGAATTCGATCGTTCGATCTGTTCACTAATTTGGAACATTAAACAATCGCGGTTGGCGTGGGGTGATCTTACCACGGGCTCCCCAGGAAGAACTTACCACGGGTCTTCCAACTGAAAGGTTTAGGATATACACGGTTCACAGAGTGATCTTACCACGGGCTCTCTGTAATCGTGTTTTAGGTGTCGCGTTCAATAAGGTGATCTTACCATGGGCTCCAAGTTGAACGTGTTAGGAATTCCTTTCGGTGGGGTTGATCTTACCACGGGCACCCCAGGAAGAACTTACCACGGGTCTTCCAACTGAAAGGTTTAGAATATACACGGTTTACAGAGTGATCTTACCACGGGCTCTCTGTAATCGTGTTTAGGTATCACGTTCAATAAGGTGATCTTACCATGGGCTCCAAGTTGAACGTGTTAGGAATTCCTTTCGGTGGGGTTGATCTTACCACGGGCACCCCAGGAAGAACTTACCACGGGTCTTCCAACTGAAAGGTTTAGGATATACACGGTTCACAGAGTGATCTTACCACGGGCTCTCTGTAATCGTGTTTTAGGTATCGCGTTCAATAAGGTGATCTTACCATGGGCTCCAAGTTGAACGTGTTAGGAATTCCTTTCGGTGGGGTTGATCTTACCACGGGCACCCCAGGAAGAACTTACCACGGGTCTTCCAACTGAAAGGTTTAGGACATACACGGTTCACAGAGTGATCTTACCACGGGCTCTCTGTAATCGTGTTTTAGGTGTCGCGTTCAATAAGGTGATCTTACCATAGGCTCCAAGTGGAACGTGTTAGGAATTCCTTTCGGTGGGGTTGATCTTACCACGGGCACCCCAGGAAGAACTTACCACGGGTCTTCCAACTGAAAGGTTTAGGATATACACGGTTCACAGAGTGATCTTACCACGGGCTCTCTGTAATCGTGTTTTAGGTATCGCGTTCAATAAGGTGATCTTACCATGGGCTCCAAGTTGAACGCGTTAGGAATTCCTTTCGGTGGGGTTGATCTTACCACGGGCACCCCAGGAAGAACTTACCACGGGTCTTCCAACTGAAAGGTTTAGGATATACACGGTTCACAGAGTGATCTTACCACGGGCTCTCTGTAATCGTGTTTTAGGTATCGCGTTCAATAAGGTGATCTTACCATGGGCTCCAAGTTGAACGTGTTAGGAATTCCTTTCGGTGGGGTTGATCTTACCACGGGCACCCCAGGAAGAACTTACCACGGGTCTTCCAACTGAAAGGTTTAGGATATACACGGTTCACAGAGTGATCTTACCACGGGCTCTCCGTAATCGTGTTAAGGACAACGTGTTTCAAAAGGCGAACGATGACTGATCTCAAAAACATAATATTGGGCACGCTAAGCCACCGGAGTGCAGGCGAACGGAGTGAGCCTGATGACATGGAGGTGGTCTAGAGTGCCCAATATTATACTACTGCCGCACCCCCAGAACAGGTTTTCGTGGTTTTTTTTTTAAACCACTAAGGTGGCAAACAAGGTTACGGTCCGCCTGATGGTCAGCGGTCACCGTAGCCTATGGACGCTTGCAATACCAGGGGTATCACTTGCGCGTTGCCGACCCTTCAGAAATCTAATAACTTCTTTCTTGAAGAACTCCATACTGTAGTCCTTGCAGAAAACCTTGGCAGGGAGCTCATTCCACAACTTAAGCGTTCGCGGGAGGAAGTTTCTCTGAAACCGCACTGTACGCGACCATTTAGGTTCTAAAGTGTGAGAATGAATTCCCTGCCGATGGCGAGCGGTGCGATGGTAGAAAGTAGCCGTGGGCATCATTTCGAACAATTCCTCAGAACACAACCCATTGTACAAGCGGTAGAACACACACAGTGAGGCAAAGTCTCTCCTCAGACTTAAGGGCTCGATACCGCAAGTGAGTTTGGAATCGTCGACAATTCTCACAGCCCGTCGTTGAACCGAGTCAAAAGGGCCAAGCTGGTATCCGGGTGCACCTGCCCAGAGATGGCAGCAGTACTCCATATGGGGCCGAACCTGCGACTTGTAAAGTAACAACCTTTGCCCCGACGTGAAGTACTGCTTCGCTCTGTTGAGTACACCAAGTTTTTTGGACGCCAGCTTCACCTTATCTTGTAAATGATCTCGGAACTGAACATCGCTGGAGATGTCGACACCAAGGATCCCAATGCTCTTGGAGATGGAGAGGGGAGTGTTCTGGAATTCTGGGACTACAGTGAATGGGGTTTTCTTAGCGGTGAACGCGCACACTTGTGTCTTTGTAGGGTTGAATCGGACCTTACTCGTCCCCAGTCAGAGACCTGGAACAGTGTAGTATGGATTTTAGACACAAGTTCTTCGCGGTTTTCCTCCACAACGGAACGAGGGATGTTTGCACGACTCGTGTAAAAAGCGTCTCCAGTACTGTCATCTGCATAGCAATGTATGTTGTTGATGTCCAACATGTCATTGATATGCAGTAGAAACAGCGTAGGAGACAGCACAGAGCCTTGCGGGACACCAGTATTAATGTCAGAGCTATCAGAGCAACTACCGTCAACTACGGTTCGTATGCGTCTGCCGGACAAAAATTTATTGATAGGCTAACTCTATATTATGTATTGACAATAGTGCTAGACCAGTGAGGCGTTCATGTCCGCTTCGGTTACGCAGGTAGGTCTTCAACGTCTTTAAAGTTAAAAAACTTCTTTCGGCAGTTGCAGTTGATACTGGCAACGTGGCCAGTAACAACAGCAACTTTCTTGTTAGGTGGAAAAATGCGGGTCGCACTGACAAACGCTTCAATTGCGGGCGTGGGTCAAATTTCTGGCTCTAGAAATAACCAGTAGTAGTGCCATACTTAATTCATATTCCGAATTGATTTTTTTCTTGTTGCCCAAGAGCGGTCATTATATTGAGTTGCTGATCAGGGACCGCCATGTTAGGACATGCCGGTCTCAACGCATAGGTTGTGGTAGATTTTGTGGGTCCGTTTTTAGTGAAGACGTCAAATGTTCGTGATGCCCGACAGGTTAAGGCCCATTTATGTGTCTTCATTTAGGTTGCTAGTTGATGGATGGCTCTGGCTCGGTTTATCCTCATCCAGACACGGTGTGGCTGGAGCTGGGATTTATTCGGAAAAGAATAATGACTCACCCGTGTCGACGGGTTAGCCATGATTCATTCGCGCCATTTTGCGGCGCGCGCGTCAGTCGCACCTCAGTCTCTCAGAACTGTTTGCGAAGCAAGGTTATCGCAGCTCGCTCGCACAAGTATGTTAGTCAGTCCTTTACAGTTTGAATTCGGTAGCTTAGTTTGCGTCGGTCGGTGAAACCTTTTAGAAGTCTTGTAGTGATTTTCGGTTTTAAGGACAATTTCGTCGCCGTCAGAAGGGGAGTCACCGTTAGGAGAGGCCTTCGGGCACCCGTCACCAAGTGAAGTGCAGAGGCGCATCCCCCCAGAAACGCAGATACCCAAGACAAAACACGGTAACTACACTACACACCACATTAGTTCACACATGACTCGTTAAAAAGGGGACAAATAGAGACCAACCGTAAGTACATAATCATTTCGCGAGCCAATTACGGCCCAAATTAGGGAACAAGTATGTACTTTCCATGATAATATGATTGAGCTTATCTGCCATATCCTGACACATGACTTCAACCCGCCTTGTGACAGTTGGATCAGACAGACAGTTTCCTTTCATCCTTTATCATTCAAAAGGAAAAAAGCTTCCTTCTAATCCTTATTAAAATGATACGTTTTACTTATCATCGCCACACTCAATTTGTAATATTTATTAATAAACTTTGTATCGACGTATTGCCTTCAAGTTACAACTCAGACTGACCCCAATTCCTGCAGGCGCAACTTTATATCAGCGCGAACGAAGTCTCGAACGTCCTGTCAAACACGGCGCCCAAAGTTTCTAGAAAAAGTGGCAAAAATAAAAAACGCGACTTTTCTTTGACTAGCAAATGGCAGCTTTATCATAGGAATGTATGATAAAAGAAAGTTATGACGGGGCTATTCTGGCCCAATTGTGGATCGAATAAATTTTTTAGTTCATTCATTAAATTTGTATTAGTTAACTACGTACTAAAACGAAATCTGTGTAAATAGTTCCATATCGGACTCGACTCAATAAGCACTCACACTTGGCACTTCTACTCTACTGTAAAGGCTCGTCGAATACACTGTGTCGATAACCACAAAACGCGGCGCGGGTAGGCCTGTGGCACAATCACGCCTTCACAAAGCGGCGATGTGTGGTAGCCCGTAAGATGACAGGCCGTCAACTAGAGTATGCCCTTTATAACTTTGCACTTAGTGAAATGCGAAACTATAAATCCATAATATTTTTATTTTGTTTTATTAATAAGGTCGTCTTAATTGATAGAATTAATCCACGGGTTACCCATTCATATATGTAAATATTGATACACTCTGTTTTTAATCCGCAAAAATATCAAATAACACACATACAAAAGAAAAGAACGTACAGACCAATTGAGAACCTCCTCCTTTCTTTGTAAGTTGGTTAGAAAAACTTCGTTTCAGCTGGTTTCTAAATTTCATGTGAATAATTTAGGGGATGGTTATTTCCCAATTTTCTGCAAAATTACATCTGCACGAGAAGTAAATAAATTAAAAGTTCAAAAAAAAATATCTTCATAAGATAATTCAATCGATTTTATTTCATTTAGTTTTTAATTTATTGTTTCTCTGGATATAATGTTCTAATCGATTTTATTTTACACAAATTATTTTTACTGAATCTCTAAAAAAACCGTTAGAGCGTGCGTGTGTCAGTGAGACACTGCTCGGCCGCAGCGCACAGTTCCGCAGGGGGATCCTTAGGCTGTTCTTCTTTAGGTGTAGCTCGGTTAATAACGGCCTGGACAAATTATAGAGTAATTGTAAACACTTACGTATACGAATTGAGGTGAAGCTTAACATATTAACATCGCTAGACGTATCTCGGTACGTGTCAGCGACAGTAGGCCAAATAGATGGTCGATTCTCAAGTATCGTCGATCTAGACAACTGCAGAAGCGAAGAAAAATGGAACTTACGACAAATATGTGTTACACTATAGCTTGAGAGTTGGTGTTTATATCTCAAAATCGAGAATTCCAACGGGAATACATACAATAATCGTTCAATAATATTAAAAGTAGGTAGTCAGTTTGATTGTAACAACCTTTAACGAAGCCTACCCACATCAAAGACTGAAATGTTATTTTTATAATTCAAAGTCACATACACTCATATAAATTCAGTATTCTTCTCGAACATAAACCTATTGAGCCGGGAGTCTAATCAGCAGACTTTATAATTTGTTATGAATTCGTTACACAAACTTTTGTGTCACACATATTTTATTTATGAGTACATAACATTTTATTTTTTATAGGATTCATACAAATACACCCAAATGTAATATACCAATATATCTTTGAAAATAATAATAATAATCAGGTAATTTGACAATATTAGTCTCGACACATACCTATTACGTACTATGATTTAAAAAATACAATACAAAACAATAAATAAAATTTCGTCGGCTCCGTAGCGCAGTTGTTTAAGACTCAACTGCAGCATATATGGGCGTGGGTTCGGATCCCGCACAAGACAAATATTTATTATTTATATTTGTCTCGAGATAGGTGTTTTTATGTATATCATGGCGTCGTATGTAATATACAAAAAATATATAAATTATTCATTAAATTATTAAATTTTCTACTACATGTTTTCTATTTAAATAACCGAAAAAATTGCAGTAGCTACACGGAAAAAAAAGAGTTTCCAAGTTCTATTCCACCAAAATAATTTGCATTCAGTCAAGAAATCCGACTATTTTGGACATATTTTGTTTACAGAAGGCAATATTATTTCCCAGAAAAAAAATCATTTTATCAATCGAAATTGATAAACTTCTTTTCGTATGAACTAATTTTTTTTTAACCAAATAAATGTACGTTTTAGATCAACCAAACTTAAATTCATTACCCTGAGACAGTTAATGTTCTTGTATAAAATACATACATTTTTATATGCAACATTTTATTTTTCTTCGTTAGAAACAAAAAATAATTTTGCTTTGATATAATTTATTTTGCGCCAAAATCATGGTTTTCTTAAATCTGCGACGTCACTTATTAAAAACTATATCTTTCGATGAAAATAATTGTATCTTAAATCAAAGCCAGTGAAATGTTCAGTTAAGATAATATTGTTTTGAATTAGAGAAAATAATAATTTTAACAGAATTTGTTAGATTCTTGACTCAAAATCTGATATTTTAAGCTGAAACTCTTGTTTTAGTCGAAACAAAAAAAAATACCTGCTTTAATATATTAAACATTTTCGTTGAAATAAATCAGCTAGTATCGCTTTGAACGAATTATCTTTTCGTTTAGGTAAATACCTGCATTTTTAAAATTGAATGAACCTCATCACTGTCCTTCATAGGATTTCATGTTGGCTTTTAATTTTAAATAATTGTTTATTGTAGGGTTTTGTGCGTCAAATTAGTATCAGTTTATGCGAGAAACCTACAGTTAATTATTTTCTGAGAATTGAAAAGCTCGTGGCCCAGTCGCATTCGTCTATCTGAAACGATAAGCGAAGTTAAGCAACGTCGAGCGTGGTCAGTACTTGGATGGGTGACCGTTTTTTCTTCCATGTTTAAGAAGGATCGTTAAATGTCAAAACAATTGTAATTAAACATAACGCTGTATAATCAGCTAAAGGCGAGAATAGCTATACTAAGCTCGACAAAGTCCATATAAGTGCGGTAGACTGCCTATATGGCCCAAGCCTCCAGAAAAGAGGCCTGTGCCTCTGCAGTAGAGCACTACTAGATCGACAAACGTCCGCTAAGACACATACTATAAGTCAGTGCGGTAGACTGACTCTATATGGCTTAAGCCTCCAGAAAAGAGGCGTAGGGCTTTTTAAAAACTTTATTTAATCTTGACGAATAACTATGTCATTTTGGACCGAAACATTTTTTGTTTTAAACTAAAATATAATGTTATTAATTTAAGAGCTGATGTAGTCAAGTTAAGAGCACTATTCTCTTGTGTGAACTAGACATTTCTTCAGTGCAATAACACACGAAGTTCTACGCCCAAGAAAACTAAGTGTTTCAAATAAAGAAGCATATTTTTCTTCAATGAATTAAATATTGTTTCAAACTGATAGAGTTTTAATTACTGGTTCAAAGAAATTTGATCTTGTGTTAACTTCATATTATTTTAAATATTTAAGAGAAATAATATCTTAGATGAAGTAAATATTCGTTGGTGCATATATAAAACGATATTCTCTTGGCTCAACTAATTCTTTTTTACCGTGTAATAGAACCTATATTACCACAATGGATACCTACTTAAAATAACATAATATTTACAAACTCCTACTAAAGTGTTACACTAAGTCACATTTAAAGTCACTTTCATTACAATTTTTGCTTTCTTACAGAGCAGCAGTATGATTTTGTTTTAAGTTTTACGACACTTCCTATAAATTATTAAAAATCTACCCTAAACTTAGCTAAACTATGTTTATTTTTAATTTAATTTAATATACTTTAGTACATACCATCGCACACGCTCACTTTCGCCTTAAAACCAAAATGTTTACGCCCAGTAGGTATGCGGTTTCAGAGAACCTTCCTCCCGTGATCGCTTAGGTTTTGGAATGAGCTCCCTTCCAAAGTTCTCTCTAAGGAGTTTTGTATCGGGTTCTTCGAAAAAAGTGATAAATTTTTTAAAAGGTTGGCAACGCGCGAATACTGCCCCGGGTGTTGCAAGCGTCCGTAGGCTGCGGTTACCATTAGGCGGGCCGTAACCTTTTTTGCCAGCTTAGTGGTATAAAGAAAGCCCCGAGTATGTTAATTTCTTGTATTTAAACTATAGTTGTGACTTTTTTTTTGGTTATTATTATATGTATTTTAGTAACGATATTTACGGATTTAACTGTGAAAAACTACGTTTTAGCCGATACCTATATTTATATCTCATGAGAATTTTGCAGAAAAATATCAACAACAAGTACGTGACATAATAATAAGTCTCATCAAAGTAAATTCTTTATTTTGGTCACGTTTTTGTACCAGCTCTTATCATCCACCTGTCTCGTACAAATTACTACGGAAGTTAATCAACTGGTTCACTAAATAAATAAACAGTATAAGGGAATTTCTGTAGAAATTGATCCTGGATACAAAATTGGTCCTGGTTACAAAATTGGTCCTGGTTACAAAATAGGGCAAAATAAAAACAATTTTTAAGAACGATGTTCTAATCACTTAAACGATTAAGAATTTTTTTGAACTAATCTAATTAGTAGATTTTTAACAACTTTACAAAAACATTTTTTTTTGGGGCAAGATAGTGGTTCCGGATACATTTTGTAACTATTTTGAAGAACATTAAAATAATAACACAGTTAATGCATAATATAAATTATTGTTTTATAAAAATTATTAACTATAAAGAATTTTACTCAACATTTAGAAAAGTTATAAATTTTTGAGTATATTGACAAAAACATATCTACTCGTAACACCTGGGCCACTTAGCGTTATTAACTTGAAATTTTTGCGTATTCGTAACTTTACTATCGCGTTTGCGTATTCATTAAAATACCTATGAGAAAAAAATAATCTCAAAACACGTGCGCTAGAGGCGCTACTTTATTTCCATACATGTATTTCGTCTATGCGAACGCGATAGTAGCGTTAAAAACTTACACTAGGCACACAGTACCTACATTGAAAGCGATCTCGTTATTTATAATCAGACAGAATATTGATAAAATAAAAAAGCATAAAACAATGCATTTAATAGCAAACGCAAACTCGCATGTGTTGTCAACAACTATGTACTCGCCTTTACGTTTCCATTTTGTAACTTTGATATTCGACATATACGTAACCAAACAAAATGGAAGTAACATTTCCATGATCATCGATCCAAAATTGTGTGTTATTCAACTGTAATCGCAGTAACCGGTACAAGAAATTCAATTAATCCTTTTGAATTATTAAGGGTACCATATTGTACAATATAATGACCAAAATCACAAACTAATCAGCACTAATCACATAAAAATTTTAGCATGGTAACACTAGGCAAGTTCTGACACCAATCCTGTGACAGGGTCACTTCAAAGAACGATATCAAATATGGCGGATTGATGAGAAATGTTGCTATAAAATAAATTTTGTAAATCTTGGTAGTTTATTTTTGCAATCTTCACCAAATCACAGTTACAAAGTGGAATTCCGCTCATGACCCAACAATTAAAATGGTAATTCAAATTCAAAATTCAAATTCAAAATTCATTTACTTCAGGTAAACAAGAAACCCATATTATACATTGATATTTAGAAATAGAATTAGAAATAAATAAATAATACGTAATTAAATTAATTAAACCATTTAAACAAAAAAAATAAAAATGTCAGAACATTATATAAAATAAAATCAATTTAAATAGTACATACATATATATGCAGTCATTTAGTACTTCCTTTCCGGCATTGGCACCGCCACATGTCTGTTACAGCAATGCCTAAGGAAAGGACAGTCTAATCTCTCAGCGATCATATTCAGGACAGAATTGGAGCTGGCACGAACTCTGCGTAGCAAGGACGCGCATCGCTTTCGCATAGTCGTATGGAAGCAATCGATGCGTGCATCTGCAAACATGCCAGAGGCACTGCAGAATCGTGGCAGCCCCAACACAATCCTAAATGCATTGTTATACAGGACACGGAGGTCGCTGTACCGTTTTTTTGTATAGTTAACCCATAGGCTGCACGTGTACAGAGATGTGCAGTACGTTTTAAAGAGGGTGACCTTAACCTCAGCTGAGCATCTTGCAAACCTACGGGCCATCATATTGGCTCTTACTGACAGCGCCCTCCGTTCCCGCTCAATGTCAGCATCGTCCTTGAGATCAGTAGTGACTACATGCCCTAGGTACTTAAATTTTGGTACAGTTTTAAGGGGTACACCATATAGTCGCACTGGTGGTACATTACTTGCACATTTCACACCAGCGTCAAAGACCATGCATTGACTTTTCGTGATATTATATTTTAAACCGTGGCCAGACACGTATTCCACACAAGTCCGTATCAACTGCCTCAGACCACAGACTGATGCGCTCAAGAGCACCATGTCATCAGCATAGCTCAAATTGTTAACACAGACGCCATCAACGTGGCAGCCAACGTGCTGATTGCTAAGCGCTATGATCAACTCATTTATGTAGAGGTTGAACAGGGTTGGAGATGACAATCCACCCTGTCTAACACCACACTCAAGCCAGTACGGATCCGACATTGCCCCCGCCCATCGCACACTGTTGACTTGGTGTGCATACCAATACTGAAACAGGCTGACCAGTTCCAGTGGAAAATTTGTGCTTCTCAGCTTCCTCCATAGCAGATCATATGACACCAAATCAAATGCCTTAGATAAGTCAAGGAAGCAAGCATACACCGGTGTCTTGCGGTCTGTGTAGTATCTGACGGTATGCTTAAGACACAGAATCGCACTTTCAGTGGACAGCCGAGGACGAAACCCGAACTGATTGTCATGCAGTGTGACATAACTATTTAACTGTGTATTAAGCAAACCGTCAAGAACTTTAGCTGCAATAGTGGAAAGAGAAATGGGTCTGTAGTTATTTTTGTCAGCAAGGTCACCAGTTTTATTTTTCACTACAGGCACCACCACTGTTTTCATTAAATCGTCAGGCATATAGGAGTGACCCACGCATAAGGAATAGAGCATTGCTAGGAGTCTACATATATGTGGTCCGGCATGCTTATAGTGCTCAATGCTGAGTCCATCGTGGTGACTTGCCTTTAGATATTTGCCTAATATTTTTTACAGGTGTGTACAAAAAACCGGCCAAGTGCCAGTCGGAAACACGCATCGAGAGATTGGTAACAAAACAAAATTATCGAGCCCGATTCGCACGTGACCAGTTTTTAATAATATTTTTTTTCTTACAGAGCTTACACTCTAACGTTTGAGGTTAGAAGCTTGAAAATATGTATTACAGTTTTCACAATAGAGCAAAAAAAAAAACAAAATCATGTTTCAAGTATGGACTGGAGACAAACCTTAAATTTTTACTTTTTGTTTTTCTAATATTTGTTAGGAAATCGTCATAATAAGACATTCTGTAAGCAATTCAGGCTTTTACCTACTCTTACCCTTAAAAAAAATCCTATTAAAGGTTGGACACACAGACAAACAAAAAGCACTTGCATGCTTAGTGATAGGGTTTGTTGAAATTGGCATATTTCATAACCAAATATCTGCCTAGACAAAAAAAAAACAAAATAATTTATCGCGTGACACTCTATGCCTTTTTACAATTTAAGCACTAATCGTGCTGTTGATAAAACCACCACCACAAAGGTTGGACTATCAGATTTATTGCTTCCTTCACTGAATAATAAACAAGGGCATTGAGATATCTAGAGCTGATACCCAGCTTATGACTTAACACTTTAATTAAGTGGGTTGATACCTGCTTGAAGGTTCTCTACCCTGGATTTATTAATCATGATTACGATACCCCCAATACACAAAGGTTTGTGTTTTAGTAAACTACAGGGAAATTGTAAAATAAATTAAGTAGAAACAGGATTAGGTACAATGTAGGGAGTTACCGAGGTATTCTTGCCTACATTTTAAGAATTTTACATGACTAGATATGAAAGGATGCTTATATTCTACTACCGAACTACCTGACCCAGTCCATAGTAATACTCTCAACATACATAAATATTAAGTGTTCGAACAACAGGTTTTTAAAGCTTTGTTTTTCAGTCCCAATTTACATATATTATTTTTTTCTCAAAAGTTTAAGTTTTAAATTTATTACATTAATATGGGACTACCTGGGAAATATACCCTTTTAAATACAAAAAAAAAAACTTTCAAATCGGTCCAGGCGTTTTCGAGTAATTGTCGAGTAAGTGTTCATACATAAAATAAAGTTTCCGACGAATTGAGAACCTCCTCTTTTTTAGAAGTTGGTTAAAAAATGCCATTTTTTCAATGTTTTCCAGCAAAATTGTTAGTTTTTTATAATTACCTTACACCACGGCGGGACAAGAAGTGGCCAGTATCATTCTGACAGTGCGCGCCGCTCTATCGGAAATCAGAATGATACTGGCCAGACTTGAGTTTAAAAATGAAATGAAATTTCCAAAGATATTTCGGATTACGTCAGTAGTTTAAGTTATTTCCCAAAAGGGGTATAATATAAAATTCGATTTTCGAAACTAATTTCGTTAGCATAATATGTAATGAAACTTTTTATTCTTGGGTTTTTTTTTCGGGTGCATTCTAAATTTGCACAATACCAATTACAAATGCTTAGAAAAAAAATCTTCATAATTTTTTAGCCTTGTTGTATACATAATTTAACAATGACTTAACGAACTACAATATATTATCTATATAATGAAACTAAAACAGACTATTATTTTTAATTTAATTTCATTAATGTACCTACGGATCACCAATGTATTAAGTACCGCATTTCTCAACCTTTTATTTATTAATAGATAAAAAAATTACAATGTTGTCCATTGTGTTTTGCGCCCTAGACAATAAAGTGTACGCGCAGATTTTGAACAATAAACCAAGCCTTTCTCAGCTAGAGATGAAATAAAAATATCCAATGTGTTTCAAAATAATTTAATATTTTTATCATTTTTTGTTTCCATCCTTGGAGCTACTTTTTTTTTTTACTAAAATCACCAAGTACAATATTTTGAACGAGAGTTTGCCGGAAGGATGGCTCATACATATTCAAACATCCAGTGTTGTCGTTGGATAAAGCGGACACCCACAAAGCTGCCTGTCAGCGAATGTAGCATGAATGTCCTCGTGACATAGTGTTGGTCGGTGATTCACCTCTGTCGAAGGACTTATTCACAATAAAGTTTTTTGTTTTAACTTAAACTTACTAACAAACATGGAGCATATTGCAAAAGTCTTTAGTACTCGGTTGCTGCGTTTTCAGAGTAAAATGTATGGAAATATATTTCGGTACGCCGATAATAGGTCTCGGAACGCCCAAGATAAAAACACCTTTATCTTCTTATTCTTCTTTACCTTCTTTACTTTTCACACCTGCGAGACAGTGAAATCTAATCTAAGGTTCTGTCAATCTTTTTTCTTTTTCGCTCTATGATAATATATACTTTTTTGGCGCTTAAGAAATATAGTTTTATAATAAAAGTTTCAGTATTTTTGTAGTAATGGAATATAATCTAGTAGCCAAAGCAGTCTTGGCAATAGAACCCAGGTGCAAAATCTTCCGCTTCAGAAAATTTTCTCCTAGGCTATAGATATAACATTATTATAAAGGTATATTATTCACACGATCCAAAATGTTTTTTTTTGTAGGACTAAGGACAACGACCTTAGTAATTGATAGCAGTTCGAGTTTGAAATCTCTAGCCAAACTGAAAAACATATTTTCGTAAATATGTTACAGTATGTTTCCCAAATAAATAAATTAATTAATGCCGCGGCCCGGAAATACAGCGTAACCAGGCGATCGGGAGTATGGGGCTGAGGCACGCTTTACAGAGTCCGGTTATGCTCACTTGTGGCCAAGGTGCTTTTCTTTAACAGTAACTTTAATAGTTTGAGTAATTTTGTCGCCAATTCGCCGCGTTCAAATGTCGATTTTTCGCCAGGCCCGAGCGGCCGGCTTAATCCTTGCTCTCGGTAAGCCGCTCTCTAATACTGTACTGCTAGAACGATTCATTCCAAAGCAGCTTGTGCAAGATATGGTCGCATATAGTAGCATGTTGAAGAAAAAAATATTATCAAAATCAGTCATCGTATTGAAAATTTCTTATATATAAACTGAGACAACAACACAACAAAGGAATCAAAGTGAACATTTAATAAGAATACGCTTTTCAATCGAGTGTTGGCTTACAATGAAATTACAATAAGGAAGTCAAGCTATTTGAATAAATAACAAGGAACAGTATTGAAGTCGACAAAAAAGTGAAATAACAACGTAGAGAGAGTACAAAGAGTAAGTTGTAGACAATACAAAATGCCTACTTCGAAAATACAAAATATTTTCCATAGATATAAAAAAATGTACCCTGAAAATGCTTTTATAAAGGTGTTTTGATTGTTATCTACCAATTTATATCAGCTGCATTGTGCCTTCAAATATGTTAAGATTTTGTGGATAAAATATACAGGCAATTTATCAAGAGATTAATGTTTGAGCCCGCGCATGACAGCTCGTCGGTGTAACATATTGTTTGCAGAAGCAAATGTTGGACTTTATTGCCAAAATTTGTATGAAAAATTATAAATTACCTAAATAATTTAATGATTAAGTTTCAGTTATAAATAAATACACACAACTAGTTGTCAAGGAAATAACAGACGGGTAATGTCATATGTTTGCATTACATCACGGCCTTAATACTCAGAAGGTGGTAGTCAGTGCCTTATCATAATATGGGTTACATTCTCTTTTCTCATTCTTTCTCCTCTTTAGTCTTGTGACACACTTTACCGTGCCTAATGTGACTTTATATGTCCTATAAATTTACATACACCATTATATTTATATTTTTACACAGTGAAGTGGGCAAGTTATCTAATACCTTTAAAACAGCAATTTTTGTATATATGTATTTATAATCTGAATCTCGGAAACGGCTTTAACAATTTTCATGAAATTTAGTATGCAGGGGGATTCGGGGGCGATAAATCGTCGTTTTATCCGTGTTTTCAGACATGTCATGATTATGACTCTTCCTGACATCTATTGGCGGGTAGTAATTCTATTAGTTTTACCGACACAGCAACACTAAAGCTACTTGACAATAGATGACGTTGTTCAGCAACACAAAAGCTACTTGACAATAGATGGCGTTGTTAAGCAACACTAAACCTACTTGACAATAGATAGCGTTGTTGAAAAAACGAGCAAAGCTCGGTCTTACAGGTACTATGTACTTAAAGATACTAAATGATTTTTCTCCGTCTTTAAGGTAATTGAATTGAATTTGTGTCTAAGAAGTAAATAAACATAACAAAGTCTCTTGCTAGTACAGAAGTACTCAAACTAATATGACCCCCTTCGAAGTTTCTTGAATATTCCCAATTAGGGGAGCAGGGAGTATAACTCTGTTGATTGGAAGACGGCTTCTGTTCGCTCAATGTTTGGGAGGAAGACGCGCAAACTTTCTGTACTTGGAAGTTTAAATTAGCTCCAATTACAGAGCTTTGAGTGTTTCAACTGTAAGTATAAGGATGTCTTGTCTTCAGAGACCCTTAGTTACATTTTCGTTTCACTTTTATACTTTATTTTTTTACTAACTATAGGATATTGAAATTATTTTTAAGAAAGAAGTGAATTGCAAATAATATTTTTAATGTTCTACATAAAATAAACAATGTATCTTTGCTCACCTGAATTCGACAGCATATTAGTGAAGATATAAAAGTAAAGAAGACATATAAAATAAATAATTATAATTATGATATAAAATTATTCACAATTAACTGACACTCCTCGGACATCCCCACCGTACAACTGAATCACAAACATGTTATCTCTTTGCAACTTGTTCAATAATTAACTAAGTATTTGTAATAACAATAGTACATTGTGTATTAAGGGTGGTAAGAAGAAAATTTAGAAGCCTAAGGCCGAAAAAGCCAAAGGTTTTAATAGCTTACGTTTGTAATTTCATATGTAATTATCGCCCGTTTGTTCTATGAACTCCCGTTTTGTTTTGAGGAAAGTAAAATTTCAAAAAAAGCACGTGGGAATAATTAAGGTCTTAGCAACCGCTTTACTTCGTAATGACACTGTTTAATGTAATATAATTGTGATAAAAATTATGCGACCATATCTTGCTCAAGATTCTTTGAAATAAATCGTACTTGCATTTCAGTGTCAGAGAGCGACCCTAAATGTTTTATCCGTCTGCTCGAGCGCTCGAGCGGTCAAATATGAAATTTGAAAATGAAACGAATTTTTTTTGAACTCGAACATTGATAATTTATCAAGCTTTATTTAAATTTTGGATGGCACAAAAAAAATAATGCGACATTATATTAATTTAAAAAAGTAAATACAGAAATCAATATTTGAACGCTGCGAATTGGCGGTAAAATGACCTAATCTATTTTTATTATTGTCAATATAATTAGTTTTTACACGCATGTTTGAGTTAAGCTCTGTACAAGCCTTGGCCACAACTAAGTGTTACAAGTAACAAACAAACATGTGACAAGAAACATGTTTTCGTTGTCTTTCCTCTATCGTAAAAACAGTAATACATTCAAGCTTCAAACTTGCCGTGATTATAGTGTGAGCTTAAAAATATAACCATAAAAAATCGGCCAAGTGCGATTTGGACTCGCGTACGAAGGGTTCCGTACCAATATCTATAAAAACGGCAAAAAACTCACGTTTTTTGTATGGGATCCCCCTTAATTATTTATTTAATTCTGTCTTTTAGCGTTTGTTGTAATAGCAGCAAAGGAAATACATCTTCTGTGAAAATTTCAACTGTCTCACTATCACGGTTCATGAGATAAAGCGAAGTCTTAGTAATAGGGTTCCGCTAATTACCCTTTGGGTACGGAACCCTAAAAACAAATATAAAACTGACCAAGTGTGAGAAGGGCCCGAGCTATTACCATCTTGAATTACCGTTTTAGTGCCATCTAGCGATTATTAAGAGAAATAGCAACACATCTGTTTCCTGGAAATAAATTTAAAGTTACGCAACGACGGGCTTGGTCAGTCATTGCTTAGCAGCACACTTTTTGTTTTTGTTTGTGTTCGTAAATTACGTAAATGGTGGTACGGAATCCATGGCGTGCGAGTCGCACTTGACTGATTTTTATTTAAAATACAATTTTACTTATATGAGATAAGTTATTATTAACTTCTCTTAAGAAGTTATTGGAATAGGTCCGTAAATCGAAATCGAAAATTTTGTGTTTTCTTTACGTTTCAAGACTTGGAGAATCATTTGAAATCATTTTTAGAGTGATGTCTCTGTGTGTGTGTGTGTGTGTGTGTGTGTGTACGTATGTATGTATGTATGTAGACATATTTTGGCTTTCGATTCCTCAATAACTACTGGACCGAATCGCTCTGATGAAATATCAATCGATACGCCACGTCATGACTTAGAACTGAAAGGAGTCTGAAATATATCAGTCTAGCGGTTCGTTATTTATGCACTGAACATAAATTTCATGTATCGAGGGGTAGTAAAGGGTTTTCGATGGTGCTGATTTCGAATTTTTTATCAATTTTTTTAAAATTCAAAATGGCGGATCCAATATGACGTAATTTTTTTTTTGTAAAAGAATTTTTCTCAAGAGAAGTTGCATGTACGGTACTTGCTGCCGAACCAATTTTATTTACGTCTGTTTTAACTTCAGAAACTTTATTGTTATTTCAAAATATACATATAGTATACAGAATATACTAATAGTACATGAATATTCAAACTTATGTCCGCAACTGCGTAAAATTGAAACGTGCTTCGGTTGGTTAGCCAACTGTTTTATTTAATTTCTGAACAACTGATGAATATTTATTGTAGTAAAGTAAATAAACAAATTCACAGACCAACGCCTCTCTGTTTAAGTTATATTGTTTTGCTTTACTTAGGATTTATTTAATTTAAGTTTTAACGGTGTCTCGATGAAGGTTTTTGCGAAAAAAGAGCTAATTTCAGTTGGCGAGACATTTGCAAACATAAGAACTTTATCTAGTGTTAAATTTAGTCGGAAATAGTACATTGTGTATTAAGGGTAAGGAGAAAATTACCAACAAAAGACCATTTAAAAGCCTAACGCCAAAGGCTTTAGTGACTCGAGTTTGTAATCTCTGTACCGCCCGTGTAACATACAATGTTTTTCATTATATTTACGAAAAAATAAATGGAAATATAAGGTGCAGAATAAATAAACTCAGCAAAACCCAAATGAATGGCGGAGGTAAAATATAGACAACGCCATAAAATATAGATATTTAGATAATTTATGAATTAAAAAGTTAAAAAGCTGAAGTTAAAACTTGTGATTGTTCACTTGGCGCGCTTTTATATGAGGAGCTGGGGAACAGAAGCAGTCTTGTCCAAGTAATTGAATTTTACACTCGAGCAAAAATACTGAATTTGACAATTACACATTAGCTAGCCTATGAGAATAGTAAACTTATAGCCCACTTTTTGATCATATAAATGCATATTATCTATTTTTGTAATGGACAAGTCCGGTTTTGTTTGATTTCGGTGGACATCACTGGTTATGATTGGAATGACATGGACAAATCTAGTTATGAAAAAAAAAATGTTTTGTTGCTTAAAGTCCTCTTACCTCCGTTTTCGTAAACCATCTTTAATATTGGCCACTAAACTGTCGTTTTCATCAAAAATCAAAAATCGGCCAAGTGCGAGTCGGACTTGCGCACGAAAGGGTCCGTACCATTATTTATAAAAACGGCAAAAAAATCACGTTTGTTGTATGGGAGCCCCCCTTAAATATTGATTTAATTCTATTTATTAGTATTTGTTGTTATAGCGGCAATAGAAATACATCTTCTGTGAAAATTTTAACTGTCTAACTATCACAGTTCATGAGATACAGCCTGGTGACAGACGGACGGACGGACGGACAGCGGAGTCTCAGTAATAGGGTTCTGCTAATTACCCTTTGGGTGCGCAACCCTTACAAGCACAGCTGATTGTTTTTAATTAACAGTGTTGCCACAATGAATTGAAGATTACCATATCAAAATATTGGTAATTTTTAGGAAGATGTACGGTTTTGATTTAAATTTCATACTACCTACCATTCTTGCCCAGATTTTGCCCGGTTTTATAGAAGCAAACAATCATTTTAAGTTTCATTTACTTTTTAGCAGGACAAGTCCGATTTTGGTCGAATTCAGTGTTTTTAGATAATATTTTCTACAGGTTTGAATCGGTTTTGAATGAAAATATTCAAGAAGTCTATAGATATGGCCTTAAGGTGTACAAAAAAAATTAAAAAAAAAACGTTATCGTGGACAAGTCCGCTTCTGTTGCCCAGCTCCTCATATATACTTGATGGAATAGACCAAAGAGTATTATTATTATACCAAAAGGAAGAATAGACGTAGAGTGAGCTCGGTTTCGAGCATGACAGGTTTGGGTTTTCTCAGAGTACGTTCATATTTTTACCAATTTTCAAAAAATGAATTTAGCTTATTATCTAGTACAAAAGCCAATCTTTAAATATATATAGAATTCATATTAGTTTTTGCAATAGCTAAATAATAATCAACGATGAAAACCAACAAAAAGTGATTAGATTTTGTCTAAGCCCACTTAATCTATATAAACAAAGCATCAGTCATATATTTATATACAACAAACTTTTCTTACCTGCTGGTTAAAATGAAATCTGCAATCGCGATATTAAAATTGTGTTACAACGACACTAGCTACCATAAACATTGCAGGATCAGTAAAGTTTACTCAACAGATTAATAAAATTGTTATTGCAGTCGGGGTACCGTTCTGTGAAACAATTTATAATCCATACGGTCCCCCTCTTTTTTGGGCAGGATAAAATTTGGCAAGGGAATGGCTCTTTGGGGAAGCACATAGGATACTTGAAAACGTCAAGTGTGAATTTGTATTATACATAGAGAGTTAAAAGAAATTGTGCTGAACTGCTGACTGAATTTTAATGAAAATTTATTAACTTAATAAATAATAGTCTAAAAAAACTAAAAAACACGCTTTTTATAGAAAACCGAACTAAAAAATAGAAAATAAATTTTAATGAATTTAAATTAAGAAAATAGTGTTAAAAATTTCAATGAATATAAATTAATAATAGTGTGATTAAAAAAAAAAAATTTTATTTTAAAAAAAGCGTGGAGTGCATGGTGTCAATAGTTATAAATATTTTATTGACAGAAATGAGTAGAGTGATTATCATTTCGATAATATCTTAAAAAGCACCCCACGCTTTTTTTAAAATAAAATATTTTTTTTTATTCACACTATTATTAATTTATATTCATTGAAATTTTTAACACTATTTTCTTAATTTAAATTTATTTTCTATTTTTTAGTTCGGTTTTCTATAAAAAGCGTGTTTTTTAGTTTGTTTTAACTATTAGTTATTTTCTACTTTTTAGTTTGGATTATTTATAATAGCTTGTTTTTTTAATTTTAAACTATTGTTTTAAAATTATTATTTATTTTTTAAATTTTAATTAATTTTCTTACCTTATCGACTATAGATGAAAATTATATAAATTAACTAAAATCATATTTTGCAAATTGAAAAATGGAATAATTTTTCAAATTAGTGTATTGTCATCGGTCCTCAATAAATCTACAAAGTTTGAACGAAATCTGGCCGTTTAAAGTGGGTCAAAATCGCGCCCAAAGAAGTCGGTTACAAAAAAACATACAAACATACAGGTGAAGCTAATAAAAAGCTAATAAAAAGCTTACTACTTAAAAAATTCGTATTTCTAGCTTATTGTAGGAGAATTTACAAGTAGCAACTTAATCGGCATGCGTAAGTCGGATTAGCAAACAGAGAGTTTCGTAATGAATGTGTACTCAAAATGTTTTTTAACCTAATAAAATGATTTTGTTTGTAGGGTTTATTACCGAGCTGTTATAGACATAATATATAGCGAAAATAACTTCATTACAACTGAGTGTTCCGATTCATGACACCTCTCGAGGCAATAAGAACTAGCCAAGTGCGAGTCGGGCTCATATCACTTTTGGGGCGATACATGATATATACCATATATCATTCAGGTAGATTTTTGAAATTGTTATTCACAAAACATTCTTAATATTTAGTTACAAACAAAGAGCACAATAAAACTTTAGTAAACGTATATGCACTGACGTATCGTGAGTGAAGGGTGAAAATCAACACAAATTGAAAATCAATGAACCGCGGAATTCAATTTCACGTCGGAAGCTCCTGACTGAGTTCGTTTCAGAAGGCATTTCTTTATATTAGCCTAGCAAATAGGAACTACGTATTGAGTACATAAATTATACTTGCTCCAACTTTGTTATTGTCAAACTACCAAGTTAAATGAAAATGACGGTAAAATGTACCACTTTCTCACATAGCAAAAGCTTTGCTTAGTTTGGGATCAGATAGCGCTGTGAGTAATGTCCATTTATTAATTAGATATTAAAACAAAAAAAAATCTTATTTACCACCAAGATGGCAAACAAACTTACGGTCCGTGTTATATTAAGTAGTCACCGTAGCCTGTGGATGCGTGCAACACCAGATGCTTTACTTGCGCGATGCCGAATCTTTACTGCCTTCTTCAAGAACCCCATTCTGGTCCTTACAGAAAATTTTGGCAAGGAGCGGGGAGAATATTGCTAACAGTCTTGAGCACTCCAGTCTCGATTATGCGACAGTAAAATATATACAAGTAGGTGCTACCTCTCGTTACATAGGAAAGTGTTAATACATTTCATTCCCGTATTATCTATTCTGGCTTACTCGAAACTGTTTGTAATATTTTTTTTTTTTATCCTTAGAGAAAACCTTGGCAGGGAGCTCATTCCACAACCTAAGCGTTCGCGGGAGGAAGTTTCTCTGAAACCGCACTGTACGCGACCATTTCGGTTCCAAAGTGTGAGAATGAATTCCCTGTCGATGGCGAGCGGTGCGATGGTAGAAAGTAGCCGTGGGCATCATTTCGAACAATTCCTCAGAACACAATCCATTGTACAAGCGGTAGAACACACACAGGGAGGCAAAGTCTCTCCTCAGACTTAAGGGCTCGATACCGCAAGTGAGTTTGGGATCGTCGACAATTCTCACAGCCCTTCGTTGAACCGAGTCAAAAGGGCCAAGCTGGTATCCGGGTGCACCCGCCCAGAGATGGCAGCAGTACTCCATATGGGGCCGGACTTGCGACTTGTAAAGTAGCAACCTTTGCCCCGACGTGAATTACTGCTTCGCTCTGTTGAGTACACCAAGTTTTTTGGACGCCAGCTTTACCTTGTCTAGCAAATGATCTCGGAACTGAACATCGCTGGAGATGTCAACGCCAAGGATCCCAATGCTCTTGGAGATGGAGAGAGGAGTGTTCTGGAATTGTGGGACTACAGTGAATGGGGTTTTCTTAGGCTGTAATAAGCTCCGTTATTCTACAACCTAAGTATTCTTGGGAGGAAGCTCCTTTGAAACCTAAGTATGTGACTATTTAGGTTCTAAGGTGTAATAATGAATTCTCAAGCTTACGTCAAATACCTTCTACGCATATAAGTTATTTTATAGACAGACAAATAATACGATTTTCAAACGTGGAAAGAACTTAGTGTAAAATCAGACATAAAGCGGGAGCGGGTGCGTGTGCGTGTGCGGGTGCGTCTAGTTTTAACATATTAAATCGCGCTATACAAACACTACTGTAAACTTACAGGTAACCCAAAGCGTTTACAATCAAGTTAAAATTAGTTATTTACTATACACTTACAGACTAACTATATTAAATTTATAAATAACTGTACATGGAACCTTTACACCTACACTAGCCTAAGAAATTAATACATACTTAATAACAATGTAAACGAAATAAATATAAAATAAAAATGAAAGTAAAATATAAAACAACAATTAAAATGAGATACAGAGCCCACGATAGTGTGTTCTACCGTTGTGGACTGCAGTACGCAAGGTGGATACGCGTTGCAGATATAATTTCTCCTATTGTATCTGCTAATAAATCTACGTTGTTTAAAGATATTATTGAGTTGAGGAGCGTGAGAGTGCGTCTTGTTGGTGCGTTATGTGTGGTGTCATTATTACGTCTGACCCGCCAGTATCTCGAGCGCTGACGGTTTAGCCGAAGCGGCGCCAAGACCCGCACGCCTGCGCCCGCTTTGTGTCTGCTTGGGGACTTTCGTGGAATTTGGTTATAGGTACAGCTGTAGGATTTTTTGAATGTTCCGGAATAAAAACCTATAAGGGTGCCAAGTTTCATCCTGATCCATCCAGTGGTTAAAGCGTACATACATCCAAACTTTCTCATGTATAATATTAATAGTATAGCAGGTAATTAATTAAGTATTTAATGAATTTGTCCGCGGCTCCACCCGCCCTAAATCGTTATCGGCGTATCGGTAATTATACTAATGACTCCTTAACTATACCTTAGAAGAAATAGTTCGTTTAAGCTCGGTACAGTAATTCCCGTGGGAAATTCTAAAGTTAAGGAAAGTAGGGGGGTTAGAAAGAGACAAAAAGTAGCCTATGTCACTCTCCATCCCTTCAACTATCTCCACTTAAAAAATCACGTCAATTCGTCGCTCCGTTTTGCCGCGAAAGACGGAAAAACAAACAGACACACACACATACACTTTCCGATTTAGAATATTAGTATTGATTTATAACCTTAAAATTTTCAATTAAAACTTTCTTCGAGCTGCTGAATGCCTGGTATAGAAGATTCCTTTCAAGGTAAAAGTGATCGTTTTCTTACTTTCAATACGTGTTTCGATGAAAACCGTTTAAAAGGATGATGATCAATCACTGCAAAATTGAAAGACTTCCGAGGATCGAAAGTTCATAAATCATAAGCTGAAAAAGGTGTTACGTCAATTGTTTGGATGGTTTTGCTTTATAATATTCTTTGGAGGTATTTGAAAATATAAAATAAATTTGGAACAGTATTGGAAGAATTTATGCTGAACAAATTCAAGGTTTTTTATTTCACTAATATTTTCAAAACTAATATTTGCTATTTTCAGAGTGAAAATCGGATATTCGTTTCTTTTCAGCTGGATTTGTGTACTACAATAGCTTAATTAGCACAGCAATTAGACGGAATCTAAAGGTTGCAGGTTAATAAAGATTTCAGTTGAGATCGAATCTTTAGACTGTTCCTTTTCTACTAAAATTAAAATATTTGGCATAGCTATATAGGAGACATTATTTAATAGATTTAAGTCTATTCTTAACGGAGCATATCAAAGATTTTTTTATTTAAGACTGCGATACAGGCTGGAGCGCGCAAATACGCCGTTTTTATGCAAATTTATGGCTCAACTTTTGCATTTAAAGGATTGAAAAAAATATATGTAATTAAAACTTGCTTGCTTGCTGTTGTCTAGTGCATTCAAATCAGAATCAAATCAAAATCAAAATGTTTTTATTCAAATGGGCTACTAAGAACACTTTCAAATCGTCAAGTAAATCAGTAAATTAACTACAACTTGCTTTACAAACTAATTACAATACTGTTTTATTGCGTGCGTCCTATTGAACCTATTTGTACCTATTGGTAATCTTTGTAAAATCACAAACGAAACATAATAATATAGTGTATCAACTGATAAATACATGTTTTGTATAGAAGTACTTAATAAACAAGATTTACAATGTAAAATTAGATTTAAAAAAAAACAATCAAAATTTAGGTATCTTTCAATTGCCTCTTGTTTTTCAGATTGCATAGGGGGATGGGGGGGGGGGGGGTGTAAAGACCATGTGATACGTTATATAACATGTATAACACAGCAGATTACTTTTGTGAATAATTTTCATTAATTGTATTTAATTCAATAAAAAATCTGGTGCATTGACTTTGTTTGACTAGTTGGAGCAAAAAAGTCAATAAGTACTCCATGTAGAGTATGGCATAAAAGCAACAATCTTTGCCCCGAGTTAGCAGGTACACCAAGGTTTTGGACGCTAGCTTCACCTTGCCGACCAGATAATCTCGGAACTGAACGTCGCTGTAGTAACACCAAGGATCCAAATACTCTCGAAAGAATGGTATTTTCTTAGCGGTGAATGCGCATACTTGTGTCTTTGTTGGGTTGAATCGGGCCAAATTTACCCGTCCTATAATTTTTGTTCTAAGAAGATTTATTTTAAAAACTTCTATCTATTTAAGTACATTATTTTGGTTTGGTTTTATGAGTGATTTCGAACTGAATATTTCCGTGACAAATGACTCGAAATCAGAGCGTCAGATTTGTTGACTGCGTGCAGACATTCAAAGGGCGCGTAATTTTTTGAGACTATAATGTTATTTATCGAAATATCTAAAACTAGTATACTTACTTAATGTTCCAATATGTAGGTAGGTAGGTTGCTTTGAATAGTCAAATAACGTCAAATAATTATATTTTTTTTTGCATCTATCTCTATTTTCCTCGCTGTAATAAGTAAAAATTTGTTACCGTCTCGTGCCTTAGAATTCTTGGCCTCGCTTAGAATTCTAATTTTGAACCAGTTGCTTGCTCGCTTGCTTGCTATTCAATTTAGCCACTCCCGCTAAATAACAACTTTGCAGCCTTGCATAACAGATAATAATTAATTTCTTGTAAAGTGTTATAGCCTTAATGTGCGAGTTCAACTCGCACTTGGCCATTTTTTATCTTTTTTTCTAGTTTTGATTAACATCAATAAAACAGCCTTGAAAATATTTTTTTTAAACTTTCTCTGTGTAGTTAGCTGTTGCAAATTGTTAAATATTTCATCGTCCCGTCAGATTTCCCGATTAAAAAAGGAGGCAATTTATTTACCGTTACTACTTATTACACAAGAATATCAATTAAAAAAAAATCTTAATAAAATATTACTAAACAAGCTTTTACTAGCGGCTCCTTCTGCGCTCAGTTTGGTTTTTAGCATAGAATTCCTATAGCAAACCTTGATTACAGTAAGGAAGTTTGCTATAACTGCTTCTCCGTCTTTTAACTTATGTCTGTGCAAAATTTCAGTTCGATTGGATGCTCCGTTGCGACTTGAAGAAAGGACAAACAAACACACTTTTGCATTTATAATATAAATAAGCATGGATATAGTTCCTCTACACTTATAAGTTTGTATAAGTAAAGTTTTTTCAGAGAAACGTTTTCGTTTCAGGCTGATGTCCGCTAGAAACCGTCACTTGAGTCTAGAAAAGGTTTTTTAAAATATTCCAATAGATAATTTACAGTCTTAGTTAATTATGTTAGCTGCACAGGTTATATAAAGAATCTGCGTTCTAACATGAGAACTCTCAAATTAGTTGAAATAACAAACAATACCAGAAACATTCCATAAAATAATACACTGCAGAAACGCTGAAATTGGCGGTGCGATTTAATTTGAGATAAACCCACAACGACGGCATGATGTTGCCAACTCTTACCTTATCTTGGTATAAGCTGCGATTTAACTGTCTCTCGTGGCGTAAGTATGTGTTCCTAAATAATATTTATCTACAAGTTGTCCTTACAATTATGTTAACAAATTGCTTTACTCCGACAAGACTCCTAGGCACTGATACAACTATTAGGTAATTTCTAAATAAATAAAAAGTTTTTAAAGAAAATAACTTTTTATTTCCCTCAAACTATATTGGTTTACATTAGTGATCTGTAAAGAGAGACCTATATTAAGCTTTTCTTTACGTGACAAACTGTGTGTAATGAGAAATGCCATCAAATAACCAAAGTCTCTGAATATTTAGTTGTATAGTTAATAGTCTAAAGTGGCAATGGTTATGCTAAGTTATTCGTCGAACCGAGAAATGATGGAGAACCATAGGCGACCACAGACTAGAAGACGCAACTTCGGAGAGAGGACATGTACTGGATGATTTTGTAACTTTAATCGTATTCATTTTTAAGCCTAAATGGAATCAGGGAACATAATTTATCCAATAGTTTTATCTAAGGAGATTAGACATACATACAGACAAAAATATATCAAAATATAGGTACTTTGGCATCGGTAATATTTTAAAGATCACCAAGCAATTAATTAATCGATTATTGATAACAATTTAAACATAAAATAACAAATATTAAATTATGTAGATAAAGGTTTCTCAACTCCCTTCTCAGTTCTCACCCAATTCCCTCTTCTATAAATTAAGCTATAAGCAAAAATTATAAACACTCAAATATTTTGATTTTAATAACCACTTTGTATAAAACAAATACTAAATTTAGGTAAATATACATATTCAGTATATTAAATCCTTATTTAAACAAATTCAACCAACACAGTAAGCCGTTAAGCTTAATTTCTATTGGATAATGCGGCTGTCCGCAAAAAGTCAATTTCCGTGGAAGTGCGCTAAAGTGGAGCGTAGGACGACTAAGGCAATATTAAAATAGGTATTGTACTTATAGGTGATGGTTTCATTAATAAGCTATACTAAAGAAATACCAAACTTAATACACGTTGCGTACAGATGGCTGACACAAAATAGCTGTATAGGTTTTTACAATAGGAGGCCTTATCATATATTTAAAATAGGCAACAAAACAGCATATAATATTGAGACAATCCAAAAATGTTTGTGATAACCTAATTTGTGTTACTGCTTCTTTCTATACTGTGACTGCACTGATAAGAGACGTTACTCATAGTGAGCGCGAGTTTTTTAAATCGCGTCTCGCGAGGTAAGAGGGATAGCCACACTCACTTCACCCCCTCATATGCCAAAATTCCTAAACCAATAGGGCCTTTACGTGATTTTGTTGTATTGTTGTTGTTTGTGTGCACGAACAAACAATCCAAAATTCCAAAATTGATATTAATCAATTCTATTTTTCTCTTCGTTCGTTAAATATATATATTTTTGTAAATATTGCGTCGATACTTTCCATCTTTAATATTTACCTACAATAAGATTATAACTAACTTGGTGTCGGTACATTGAAAATATTTAAGAAAAACTTATGCGTCATGTCACAGTGTATGTAATATCAGTTTATGCAGTGGAGACACTATCCGCCGCTCTATACTGTAGACCTCAGCTCCCCTCTATTACTATCTTGTTACCGTACATGCAGAACACGCACACATTTACGCGTATATAGAAGTTTTTCCTAATTGCAGTGTTTGTATTAACGGTCTAAGTTGTGACAAAAGCCTCTTAATTGAAATACAAAAACCAGACTCGCGCTGTACTGAGCCAGACATTTTGTTCCAAGAGCCTAACATATGTATATTTTTCAAAAGCCAAATATACCCCTATAAAGCCGGACATCATTTTTATAGTAAAAGAACTCGATCATGCTCAGATTCAAGTCTTTTTTTGCGCAACAAACTTTTCTAACCCGGTGGTCAAAAATCAAAACTGTAGTCGCCGTATTGAATCATAATAGAATAGAAATCATATAACTGAACAGATTATTATATGAAGCTTGGCTGGAACGCTCGCTTCGCTCGCTTCGCATCTACGTTTTCAAAAGAGAAACTGATCCTAACCCAATATACATGACTTATACATTGCGATTTACGTTCCTTTCGTTTCCGATTATACGATTTGCCTGCGACATCTATACTAATATAATAAAGTTTGTTTTTTTGTTGGAACGCGCTTATCTCTAGAACGGCTTTTGATGGCCAACTAGTAAATTAGTAAAATAAGATTATCAATTGAAATTTGGATTGTTACCAAGAGTTAGCCCCCAGAACTAAAATTAAATTACTTACATATAGTTAATTTACAAACGAATCCGCAAGGCAGTCGCGTGACTATCGCAAGTCTTATGATTCCGTAGAGGAGTCAGTATATTATTCTTTAGATAAGGCGCACTCAAGTGATTGTCGGCACTCGAAACAATGGTGATTACTCTAAACTTTTAATTGTGTTTAATCGCACGCAATCAGTTAGCTCGACTTGATAATGGTTTTGTGTTTATTGTGGTCGTTAATTTTCATTATTTACTTTATGTTATGTAGGTTGTTGGGGGATAAGTTTTAGGTTAGGAAAAGCGCTTACGTAATGTAAACGGTTATCTATGTATTACTGAAAAATGTAGAATGTAACGCGGCTGTAGAAGTTTCAAACGACACTGGAGATAAAAAAAAAATAAAAAAAACATTGTCTTGTTTTGTTTTGCAATTATTTATTACTTTGCGTCATACTGAACGCTAGTCAACTAAAACTTTAGCTTTAGCCGTTCTACGTTCCCGCCACAGAGCACAGGCATCTCCTTCGAGAAAGAAGACTAGCCATATTTGATAGCTGCGCTGGTCCTATATAATTTGACGGCCGTGTCGTCAAGCTAGTGGCCCTCTTATATAACGAAGTGTAAAGTGAAAAGTTGAAAACTGACTGTCTTTAAAATCAAAAACTGATTATGAATGCGTAACTTGCAGAAAGCTACGTGGAAGAGGCTCTTGAACTGCTGTTATATGAACATAGCATAGAGGGTGCTAAAATTGTTTTACACTTGTACCTTTTTACAACGTGAAAAGATATGCCCTATTAAAATTAATAAACCAATATTTTTTTTTTCAAATAATTAAGCCCAAGATACAGATTATATAGTACTAGACTTTGCCCGCGGCTCCGCCCGCCCTAAAATTGGTTAACTGCGGCAACTCCTTGATTATACTAAAGAAGCTTGTAAGAGCAAGCTATAGCTGCAGCTATGGTTTGTTCGTGGAATTCGGTCATAGTTACTCCCGCGGGAACTTTTAAATTTCCCGGGATAAAAAGTAGCCTTTGTCCTTTTCCGTATCTTTAACTATCTCTGTGTGCAAAATTTCAAATCAATTAAATGCTCCCAGTGCAGCAGGATTAAGTTACAAACGTTATAGTTATTCCCGCGGGAATTTTTGAATTTTCCAGGATGAAAAATAGCCTATGTCCTCACACAGTCACACACTCACAAACTTTCGCCTTTATAATATTAATGGGATTATATTAGTACCCAAAATACATATTTTCACTACATAACTGATAAGCATAACATTTTCATAACACTTATGTATATCGGTATTTTTTTCACCATACGAACAACTATTATGCCTAAAACTAGCTTTTACCCCCGTTATCCACATTTAATTTCAATATCGGCGTGAGATTAGTATATAGAACTCCTTGATTACAGTAAAGAAGTTTGCTCTCTCTGTTCCTCAAACATGTTTGGAAAAATATACCTCTGTCTTTCTACTTAATATGATGCTCCGTTGCGACACGTAAAGGAAGGGCAAACAAACAATCTCACTTTCTTATTAATCATATTAGTTTGTATAATTCAATAGTATAGTAACCCAATATTCACCCCGTCATTAAATAACTCAAACAAGCCCCTGGTGATATCGGCACATCACTATATTGCTGTGTAATAAAAGTGCTACACGCTTTGACTCTCACTATATTAATAAAAAATCCACAGAGACTATTTGCCGGACAAAATTAATAGAAAATTAAATTAAAAATTAAATTAAATAGAGATATATTTAAATAATTCAAATATTGTTACTGTTAGAAACATCATACTATTCTTATTTTTACTTAGTCTTAGTTACAATTATTAAAAAGAACAGTGAAGGTAATATAAATATTTAAGATAAATTTGTTTACAATCACGTTTACCTATTAATTTAATTAGATTCTCTGCCAGCATAAATTTTACTTTAAAATTTAGATAGCTTGCCAGCGAATTGTTCAGTTGCGTGACTCTGATAAGATTTATGACTTAACTGTTAAATAGTTTAACAGAGTGATTTTCGGCTCTCGTAAATATAGTCAGCACTTTAGATAAAGAACACAGCTCACTGCACGCAATCTATTTTGAACCGCTATCTATTGCTGATATCCGAAAAAATAACATAGCATTCGTATTTGCTAGGAAAAACAGCACAAAAGTACCTAATAAGTAAACTAGGAGGAACAAAATTACTTACAGATGCGTAGCGATGTTCAAGAACTGTGCTTGTTTGCCATTTGGGTAGATAAAATTTCTTCACTTTGCTTCAAGCCCTTTCTTGTCATTGATTTAAAAATTAATTTGTTGTTGAATCCAGGATTGAATATTAAACCGATCGGTGGTTGAATATTTTAATTCTAGGTTTAGTTTTAATACGTGACGAAGTAACATAAGTTGTGCCAAGTGAAAACTTGGTAGGACCAATGTCAAGCTTTCTGCATTCTCATACCTACGGATTTTTATTTATTCTCGTATTTTCATGTAGCTGATTTAGTAAATTAAATCTCCGAAACAATTTTTTCTCTTTTGGACTATATCAGTTAAATCAACTAGCGCAAACTTCACGTGGTTTTCCGTTTTTACGATGATATACCCTTTATTTCATAATAGCAGTTAAAATTAGGATGTATTTAAAATGTATATACTAGTGGGTTTCGTAAGTATATAAATGTGCAATTTGTGGTAAGTTTATTGTTACTTTAGAGTAAAAATTAGAGCAATTTAATTTCGCAGCGGAATATTGCGAGCCTTGTATGACTAATAAAATAAAATATAATGTCGAGTGCATGCAATGGACTCGTAATCACCAAAAATTACGACGCACCTTCGCTTCCCAGATATGTTGAAGTTTTTTTCTTATTAACGCCAGCAATGTACGGTCATTTGCATTAGTCCATACATAGTGTAAAGGTTAAAATTGCGTGGAGCCATTCTGTGAATCTCGCACTCACACATTAAAATTATCAGAACTGTCAATAATATTAACCTTAAATCGACAAAATTAGGTCTAGTTTTCTTTATACTAACCAGTTTATTTAAACCGTTCTTATATCTTTTGGTTTCTTAACCTAACAAATTAATTAGGTGTAAACTGTAGTGTTGTTCTACATAAGTATTGTTTATTTCGCATTATACGTTATCTGCCCCGTGGTGTGATCAATAGGCGCTGCGACTTAAATCGTCGAGCCTATGGTTCAAATCACGCTATTTCGGTATTGAGTATTTTTGTTAGGAATTACTTTTTTTATGTTTTGACATCTAGTTCTCTCTGAAAAGGACCAGTTGGTATGAGAACTTTTTGTTTTGTTTGCAAGAATCAAAACACATGCAATCAAATAAAAATAGTCTTTATTATAGTTTTATAAATCATAAATAATGTTTTTGATAAATGTCTCTTATTTCTATATATAAATTTCCTATGGTTATAGCTTAATTATTCGTTTTCGTAATGAAAAGAAAATTGAAACTTAACCATAAGAATAAAAAAAAAAGTCAACATTCATTCGGTAACGCTGCTATATATAAACAGTAAGAAAAATAGTACTTTATTTTTAGGGTTCCGTACCCAAAGGATAATTAGCGGAACCCTATTACTAAGACTCCGGCTGTATCTCATGAACCGCGATAGTTAGACAGTTGAAATTTTCACAGAAGATATATTTCTGTTGCCGCTATAACAACAAATACTAAAAAACAAAATAAAATAAATATTTAAGGGGGCTCCCATACAACAAACGTGATTTTTTGATCGATATTGATAACGGCAACAGGCAGACGCTTAAAATATTTACAAAATATTTAGTTATATAGTTACTTAATAAATAATTAAAATAAAATAAAACAAAAATTTAAACGGGGCGCCGATACAACAAACGTGATGAAACATGTTCCCAAACTCAGCAGTCGGTATGAAACCATTGTTCCACCATAAATCTTCTTTGAGTCGCATAAATGTGCCGTGGACGTCCACTTCAAGGTCAAGCTGATAAATTCTCCTCCTCTTGGTTGCGTGAGATCCAACGCTTTACGGTAATCCACTAAAAACCAAATAGCCAGAAACATTTTTAAACTACTGAATTATATTTTATATTTTTTCTTAGATTATAATATTTTGATATAAGAATTATGATATAACATTAACATCAAATAAAATAATAACGGTAAAACCAGTCTCATTTCAAATTTGAGATATATTGTAACCCATATTATATAGTTCTATAATACGCATCCTCTCTGGAATATTAATATTGGCCTGCATATTATTTTCAGCAAAGAAAATTAATAAAAACACCAAACAACCTTGTCAACATAAGCAGTAAAACATCTACAACGACAAATGGCTACCTATGTAGTGACCGCATCTAACTTAATAGCTAAATAAAAACACCAAACAACCTTGTCAGCACAAACACCCCCAGAAACAAATCGACAACTACAAAAATAATATGTAGACGTAGACGCTACTAACTTAATAGCTATTAGAAAATTGGTCTAAGCTGTTAAACTGAACAAGTTATTCATAATTCGTAAAATGTAACAAAAACAAAAAGAAAGGCATAAGGTGAGATTCTAATCCACAACCTGCATTGTACTGAGTACACGTATTAAGATCTGATACGTCTATCCACTAGGCTACGTGAAATTATTATATACAATATTAAATGAAACTAATATTACTCAGTTTCTACAAAACATATTACTTTATTCTTTAAGTGTGTGAGTGACTACGCCTTGCCATTCTATTTTGTTTTGAAACTCTATATGCAGTTTTGCAACTGACCGTACATACTCATGCAAACAAAGGGGGTAGATAAACTTAAATTTTGAAAGATTAACAAACTACTGAGTTGCCAGCTCTTCTTGATAGTGAAGTCATATCGAACCAGTGGTAAGTCTATAAAATTAATAGCTATGTATATTAATGATTAAAAAGTGTTGTTTCAAGACTGCATCAATAAAAATTCTTTACTTAAAAATGCTATGAAAAGTTCGAATTACATTCGAAACCGAAAAAAGAATACAGTACCTCAAGCACGAATAATTTGCGCAATCGTATCGAGTTTGTATCGAGCTTAGTACACTAATACGGAGAACGACGATAGTCCGAAGCATGAAGCACCTTCTTTCGCCTGTAAAGACCTCGATACGTCGGCGACAGTGACATCACCCTAATGTAAATAAGGATTGCTCCGGAACGTTCCGAACCACTACACCAAATCATAGGTAATGTAACAATGATTTGGTGTATAGTATGTAACTTGTAATTTTATTGTAGATTCACATAATTATAAAATTAAAGTTACGTATATAATATTTTTAAGCGATTAATAACACATTTTCAAATGTTAGTTTTCTACAATAGGTTAAAAAAACTTGTCTGAGAATTAGTTTTCGAACGTACCAATGTTGTTGTCATTCTTAGTCCTTACTGTATTGTATTAGATGCTGAATTGCTGAAAAAAAAATACCGATTAGGACATTAATTTCATATTCGATTTTTTTGCATGCCCTGCTAAAATTCACGCAAACAAAGTACCTACAAGATTTTTTTGAAATATCGAAGTGGCCAGTGTTGATCGACCCCGCTGCCACAGACGCCGCGGGCGATGAATTAAAAAGAGATAAAGGCAGAAACGTGTGAACTCATAAGTTTTTCAACTTATTTTTTATATTTAATTTGAGTTTGTAATTTAATTTTATTTTAATAGTTGCCCAAATATGAATAACGTAACATTTAACACAAAATAATCATTGACATTTTAATTTTTAACATTTCTCTTTTATTTTATTTTCTTTTCCCTGTGTTTTTAAGTAAAGGCATGAACGGCCATGAAGCTGTTGCGTATGCGTATTATTAACTCTACTTATCCAGCAAAGGTTTCATTTGCGGCCTCGTCAGTAATGTACTATTACATTACACCTGCATGGAAAAAACCTTCATGCATATCTAAAAGTACAGTTGAAAGTACGTCTTTGCGGAGATGTTTCATTACTGACTGCGTCAGACGGCGGCGAAGCGGGACGAAAAAAAAACTTTCTAATATTACGACAGAACGAAAAACCTATATAACACGTTATAATTTTAAACAGCGCTATCTGTGGTGATATGTATGTGAACTATATTTTCTAATAACTTAAGTGTTCCAAAAAAGTTAAATGGCCACTTGCAATTTTATTTTTCACTTAGAATACAATTTAATGTTATTAGTGCAAAGCGTGGTGAAATTTATTTTAGCAACTAATAATTTTAATATAAATTTTAATAAAACATCTTATGCATTTGAATTTACTATCTTTTATTATCCTCGTAGGTGTAGTGTTAAGCACCATGTATCAATCGGGGTAAAATGAGATTCCTACCTCGTGTGTATTAAGGTCCCTAGCTCCGCGTTGGTCCACACTTTCACCCCTGAGTGAACGTGAACAATGTACTATTAAGTTTGAGTTTGTCCGTACATGTCATTTTATTAGGAAAATGTCTTTACAAAATGCAGTTTCGCGTACAGTGCGGGTTCAGAGAAACTCCCTCCCACGAATGCTTAGGTTGTGGAATGAGCACTCTGCTAAGGTTTTCTTTAAGGACTACAGTATGTGGTTCTTCAAGTAAGAAAGTTTTAAGATTTTTGAAGGGCAATGACCATAGTGGTATAAAAAACAATGCTACAATGCCTATCTATGCAAAAAGTTACTCATATCATGGTGTAAAAACTAATACCCAGACCAATGATAGTGTAAGTATTAAAAGTAGTGTTTGTATCAAAAGTAGTGAATGTATTAAAATAGATAGATATCGTACTAGCACGTAAAACAATTGTCGTAATTTGATTAGGTTACAGGTCAATGTTTAAATATAGCTATCTCCTTCTGTTTTACATGTTCTGTATTATCTATTGCATTCGTGTAAAGTTAGTATATAATGTATAATGTATTGAGTTTAAAACTTAAACTTTAAACCAAAAAAAATATTAAGTGTTAATTTGGAACTGCCGAAATGCCTTTGTTTATGATTGCATTAAATTTTGTTACGAGTATCGATGTTTTAAGTGTACGAGAAAAAAACAATTCGTCACTCAAAAGTCAAAAATAAAAAATCAACAAAAAAAAACAACCGGCCTCAAAAAGATGCACTAAAAAGGTAAAACTAAATCTAATCTGAATAACAGTTTGAAGTTGGTTTCTATGTACCTAACAGTTTATAACACACTTCACTTTCATGACACCAAATTCAAGTGTAATTCAGATCAGATATATGAAAATAAGTAATTATGTTTACCATTTTATAGTGCATCTTTTTGAAGCCCGTTTATTTTTTTGATATTTTTTTTTTAACCCTTTGCTCATTAGTATTGGCATACAACATAAAATGTCTGCGTATTATTTCTTACGCTTACAGTATTAAGCATTTCCATATCCCTTGTTGGTATTCGGCCAAAAACTATTTTAAAATAGCAAAATAAAACAATGAAAACGTAACATGTTTTAGCTTTCAATTTCATACTCCACACACACATAGAGAAAAAAATATTTGCAAAAAATATTGCCCGTAACAGGTCTCATCCATCATGTCTGTGACAGGACAAGGGCCGTCACTTTCATCGAATTAACTCCATCGCAATTTGCATGTGTGATGTATTGTTATTTGATAAGATACTGACATTGTGATCCAATTGCAATTCAGGAATACAATAACTTTGTAAAAAGTAATACTTAATATGAACGTAAAAAACAATGATAAACCTTACCGATTTTTATACTCATATTCATATTATTTATTCAATAAAATAGTATTTAAATATCAAAATTTGGTAAAATATATTTAAATCTTTTAACATATAGAATTATATATTTATTATAAATTTAATTATTAACTAAAATTATTAGAAAATAGAATTAAATTAATATAAATTGAAATTATAATAGGATAGAAGATAATAAATAAATTTGATATAAATAGTGTCAGAATAAGCTTATTAAATAACATCGAATTCAGATCACATGATTTAGTCAAAATAATCCCTTATTGACACAAGCAGTGTCTCTAAATCTGATGACTTTATTGTGTAGAAAGCTTTATTATGTAGCCACTTTAATGCTTTAGTTTAGTCAAAAATATTTCATTACTTTCGATTTTTTTTAAAGTGTCTGGTAATGCGTTTAATATTTTTGGACCCACAACAGACATAGTCTTGGAGCTCTTGGTTAGCCTATAATTAATGTTTTGTAGGTTTTTGATCGGTCTGGTAGAATAAATATATGACTTGTGAATGGTCCGGAAAGTGTTTAATTTTATTTCTTACACATTTCGCTATATCATAGGTATACTGCGAAGGTAATGTCAGATTTTTTTATGTTTTAAAAGAGTTCTATGGCGCTGTACCATATTTCTTTTTACAGGTTAACACAGGTTTTCGTCTGCCGACAGAAAGACAGACAGCGTAGACATATTAGTGTGATGATAGCACCCTTCGGATGTGGAGCTCTAGAAATTGAGTTTTTGTTACTTATTCTCATTGTAGTACGTGATTTTTGTAATAGTCCTATATAGAATCAACATTTAATGGTTTATGGTTTTTATTCGTATCCTGCACATAAAATGGAACTCATTGTACCTTATTCATTATCTTACTTTTTAGAACACGACACGTAGGTTAAATGAAGTTTGACTTGAACTGGGCAATCCTAAAAATATTCTAAAAAATCAGTTTTTTAGCGATAAAAAACAAACCGCTTGACCGATTTTTCTCACACTCTTTGCAGATCTAATTCATGACCAGGCGTATCGATTGATATGGTCACGAGGACAATTTGGTTCATTGGTTCTTGAGATATCGAGGGAGCAAAAACGCTACCATATACACATACAAACACACCCACACAGACATCACTTTAAAAATGATGGCAAACGATTATCCAAGACTCAAAACGTAAAGAAATCGCAAATTTAGCGATTTCGATTTTCGGACCTATTATAATAACTTCTCTCAAGAGAAGTTAATAAATTTTCTCTCACAATTCTCGAACAATATTTGTGAATGCTTGCAGTCTTACCCAGCGTTTGTGAAATCGATTTGGACAGAATCTCAGAGAACTAAATAGTGACACTTGGCAAGTTTACTAGCTTGCCAAATGTCTTTCGTCACTTTTACTTATATTAAATATTTAATTTGAGCTTTCCTTCTAAATCACTTGTGAAGAAAAATCTAAATTTTTTCATTGTAGTTCAAATTGGCATCCAAAACAAAAAAAGGCTACAGTGCTGGAACTTAAAATTCCAAAGAATCTCGAACTATTTCCTACAAAACAGTCTCCATACAAAAAAAAAACGGTTATAGTTGTTTTTACTCAATTGTTACGTTGTAGTTTTAAATGATGGCTTCGTGAAATCCTTAGAATATTATTATAATAATTTATTAAATTATTTATGTTTATTATATTCTTGGAATAAATACTATTTTAATCAATATATTTATATAATAACTAGAGTTTAAGTATTTCGCTCGTTGCATAAGCAACTGGCGTGGTCTTTTTTGTTATTTTATTATGTGCATTATGTAAATAATTTTGCCAAACCATTTGCCAGATTTTAAAATATCTTATTAGCTATGCGGGTTTCCAGTAGAAGAAAATTAAGGGATTTGACTGTCGGCCGCTCAAGATTGTCAAAGTCGCGACTTTATTTCCGGCTAGCGAGGCTTGCATGTGAAAGTAAGAAAATACGAAGGTGAACGGGATCGATGGAATGGAAACTTCACTATTTTGAAATTTTGGAAAAGCAAAAAATCGACTCAATATTTAGTATCGGCGACCCCGAAAACCCCCGGATGCAAAGTTTCAGGTGGATCGGTAAACAAATATTTTCGACCGCCATTTTCCATCCGCCATCTTGAACTTTTTCCCACAGCAACTGTAACTGCTCCTCATTGCCCTTTACAATAGTTGTTCGAGCACCCCCTCAGCACCCCTTTAGCAAATCGTATTAAGATATCCTTCATTAGATTAAATGTTTTGTATAGGTGGCCATGTCGTTTTAGGCCATTTTGAAGATCTAAAAGATTCCCCATACTGACGAAACCATTTTAATCTAAACTCCATACATTATTTTCACCCCCGGAGACTCCTCCTGGGGGAACAATAGGTATATTTAAATCAACGATATAGCGGCCATCTTGAATTTTTGGAAATTCGAAAAATCTACTCAATATTAATCAGCGGCCCCGAAAACCTGATCCGTAAACAAATTATTTCGACTGCCATTTTGAATCCGTCATCTTGAATTTGTTTTTTCGCCAAGCGGTTGCTCTTTGGTGGGCGGCCATGTTGATTTTCCACCATTTTGAATTTTTTTTTCACCGGCGCTCGAATTTGACCAGGGTGTAGCTACACAAAGTACAAAAAGTTTGCTTCAAAGTGCCATTGTTTAGGCGGGCTGCACCCTGCCTCCCTGATGAGGAGCAGTTTTCGAAGATTTGGTAGTTTTCCCATACTTACGGGACCATTATGATCAAACCCCTTATACATTAGTTTTAGCCCCAGATGCTACTGGGAAATTAATAAGCATTAAAAAATATTACTATAGCGGCCATCTTGAATTTTTGGAAAATCGAAAAACCTACTTTATATTCAGTATCAGCGACCCCGAAAACCCCCGGATGCAAAGTTTCAGTCGGATCGGTGAACAAATTATTTCGACCGCCATTTTGAATCCGCCATCTTGAATTTTGTTCCGCCATGCAGATGTTCCTCGTTGCCCTTTACAACATTTGTTCGAGCATCCCCCTCCTAAAGCAAACAGTTTTTGATATAATATAATGTTTTGTAGGGGCGGCCATGTTGTTTTTAGCCATTTTGAAGATGTAAAAGTTTGTCCATACTTACGAGACTATTTCGATAAAACCCCCATATATTATTTTCACCCACGGAGACTTCTTCTGAGAGAACGATAGGCTCCAATAAAACATCACTATGGCGGCCATCTTGGAATTTTGGAAAATCAATAAATCGACTCAATATTTTTTTTCGGCGAACCATAAAACCCCCGGATGTAAATTCTCAGCCGGATCGGTGAACAAATATTTAAATATTTAACCGCCATTTTGAATCCGCCATCTTGCCTTTTTTCCTACCAATCATCATTGCCCTTTAAAATATTTGTTTGAGCGCCCCCCTCCTATAGCAAATCGTTTTCAAGATATCCTTCGTGGAATTGAATGTTTTGTATGGCGGCCATGTTGTTTTCCGCCATTTTGAATATCATGCAGTTTTCTACTACTCACAGCACTATTTCGATCAAAACCCTCTATACATCATTTTCACCCCTGGAGACTCCTTCTAGGAGATGAAAAGGCTACAATCTTTACTATGGCGGCCATCTTGAAATTTTGGGAATTTAAAAATCTACTCAATATACCGTATCAGCGACCCTGAAAACCCAAGAAAGCAAAATTTCAGCCGGATAGGCAAACAAATGTCTCAACCGCCATTTTGAATCCGCCATCTTGAATTTATTTTTCACCAGGCAGTTGCTCCTCATTGCCTTTTACAATATTTGTTCGAGCACCCCCCTCCTATAGTAAATAGTTTTCGAGATATCCTTCGTTCAATATTTGTATGGCAGCCATGTTGTTTTCCGCCTTATTGATTTTATTTTCACTAGCGATCGATTTTGACCAAGGTGTCAGTTCAAAACGTGAAAAAAATATGCCTCAAAATGCCACAGATTAGGCGGGCTCCACACTGACTGCCTGATGAGCAGCAGATTTTGAATACCTATCAGGTTCTCCATACTCAAACGATCATTTTAGAACAATTCTGTCAGTGAGTGAGTCAGTGGGTCTCCAGCGTTATATATTATAATAATAATAATATACCTTACATTACACTAACAACAATCACATTTTTGTATGGCAAAATGCCATTCATTTCTGTCACATTGCCCACTTCACTCAAAAAAGTGACCAATTAGTTTAATTAGCCTACATTCATCCTATGCTCTAAAGTCGTCACGCATTCCTTACTCGTAATATGGTAATGGACTCACTAAGGCTTGTGTGTTATGATCGACAAACGACTGAAAACCGTTTACATCACGGGGACAAGGCTATAAATAGTCACTATTATATAAGGTGGCCCTGCAAATCGTGGATCAAACGTAACAGGGTAATAAAGGGGGTCATCCCCAACAATTCATCCCTCTACGGTATGTCCGGAGATCGATCGCCACAAAATTAATGGCTTTTTTTATATTCATAAGAAAATACCGTTTTTAGTCATTGAATCGCAAAATAATCGAAGCCGGTTGTTAAAACTAGTTTTTTTTTGGTGTTCTCACATTGCCTGAGAATTGATCTTCACAAATAAGTGATTTGAAAACAGTGGGTACACACTAAGTAGTGAGTAAAGATTTTTGTAAGAAAATTTCAAGTCGCACGAATTTTTTTTCAACTTTAAGACTGCAGTGTAAAAAAAAGTGTACTACTGAAATATGGCCGTTTCTTGTAAAATGAATGCATGTTTAATTAGGATTCTAATGAGGTATAATTCATTTTTCGGTGCCGAGTCGGGTCTTGCATTGACCTACGATCAACAAAAAACCTGTTATTGTGCCGGTTACTTTTGCATTAGCGGTATGGATATGATGTTTCTTAAAATCTTTAGTCCTTTTTACATTCGAGCACTATCCATTGTTCTGTATCTTGCTCAGGTACCTGACCTGAAAGCTGATTTTTTGCTTCTTTCAGAAGCTCTTTAATTCTGTTATCCTCGAAGGCACCACGCCAGAAGCTTGGAGCAGAAGCGCGGTCATACTTTTCTTCAAAACTTTCCTCATTGACCCATATCGCTTCTGAGCCATATCTATAAGCTATTTTCTAGGGTCATTACGGATCGTCTCGAACGCAAGTTTGACGAATTTCAGCCCCTCGAACAAACTGGTTTCCGTTTTCGGCTTTAGTACCATAGACCACATACGTATGTATGTACTACGCCAGATTATAAAGAAGACAGAGGACTATAATAGGCCCCTTTTCTTTGCGTTTGTAGACTGTGAGAACAGCCTTAGATTCTATCGAGACCTGGGCGGTATTAATCCTTCCAGCGGTTGACCATCGGTAGGTACATCGAAGTGCTGAAGTGTTTGTATAACAGAGCCGTAATGTTTGTCCGACTACAAGACCAGAACTCGAAACCAATCCATCTGCAGAAAGGTGTAAAACAGGGCGACGTTATTTCTCCGAAACTGTTCACAACTGTGTTGGAAGATGTGATGAAGCTTCTGAAGTGGAAAGTATATGGCGTCAACATAAATAGCGAGTACATCACTTACCTTCGATTTGCCGACGACATAGTGGCAGAATCGCTGGAAGGCCCAACAGGTTGGCCTTAAAATTAACATGGATAAAACGAAGGTGATGTTGAATGTCCATGTCGCGCCTAAACCAGTTATTGTTGGTAACGCTACTCTCAAAGTTATTGACGAATACACATACCTAGGGCTAGTAGTTTAGTTAGGTTTAGTGAAGAATACAGCTCGGCTGTGCACCGTTCGCGAAACTACGCAACATATTTTCGTCCAAAATAAAGTCGGTGCCTAAAGATGATGTGTATTGCCAGTGATGACTGTTGGCATCTTACAGGAGCTCAGAGTCACTCAGCGAGCTATTGAAAGAGCTATGCTTGGTGTTTCTTTGCGCGATAAAATTCGAAACGAGAAAATTCGCCGAAGAACCAAAGTTACCGACATAGCTCAAATAGTAAGCAAGCTGAAGTGGCAATGGGCAGGCCACATCGCTCATAGGACCGATAACTGTTGGTGCAGAAAGGTTCTCGAGTGGCAACCGCGGATCAGAAGACGCAGCGTGGGAAGGCCTCCTACCAGGTAGACAGACGACCTAGTCAGAGCCGCAGAAAGCGGATGGGTCCGGGCAGCTTAGAACCAGCCGTTGTGGAAACATATGGGGGAGGCCAACGTTCAGCAGTGGACGTCATCCGGCTGAAATGAACGAATGAAGAACTTTGTTAAGTAATATTGTAATCAACATTTACATGTATTGAGAATTCCTAATTCGAGTTTCTTCGGAACTCGAAGTGCCAGCACAGATTCCTTATTTCATTTTGGAAACCAATTCGAACTACAATGAAAGAATTAAGATTTTTCTTTACAAATGATTTTGAAGTAAAGCTCAGAATAAAATAATTGATAGATTTAAAATTGACAACGACACTTGGCAGGCTAGTGAACAATTGTGTGTTACTTTTCAGTTCTTTGGCATTCTCTGCAAATCGATTTTACAACATATTAGGTTATAGATGCAAGTCAACTTTCGTGTTTAGCGTGAGTGTAGGCCATTGGTTACCTTTTGAGTCAAGTGGGGAATGTGATAGAAATGAATGGGTGTGATGGCATTTTGCCATACAATATTCTGATGTTTATTTATTTGTAATATTTTATGACTTTACAGTTTTCCAATTCGCCCATACAAAACCTTATAACTACATAACACACACTATATACAATAAAAAAATAGAGAAGCCGAAAAAGAAAACACATAAAAAAAATCAAACTATACGTATGAAAAAATAACAACAAACGGTAAGTACATGCTTAATATCTAATTAAAAGGCCATTTATTAATTATAATTTTTTGAAATTCTTTAGGAGAACAGTTAAATAAGTCGAGTCCAGGATTTTGACTGACAATACTATTAATTAGGCGCAGTGCTCGAGGAACTTGTGCCTGCCATCCTAGTGCGGTCCTACTCTCAGTCTCTGCGAACATTATCATAATTTTATCACGCAGTCGTCTTTAAAAACGACAACGTGAGACTATCGTTAAAACTGTTATTTAAATATAATCTGTGTATAAAAACAAATAAAGAAAATCGGTCAAACGCAAGTTACATTTGTGCATTCAGTGGTGATACTGGTGGTACGGAACACTCAGTGCGTGAGTCTGACTCGCACTTGGCCGGTTTTTGTAATTAAAGCAGCTGGTTGTCCGAAGAATGCTTCATTCAATTTCACGCAGTGACGGTTCTGTGAAGTTGAATATTCATAAGGCAATAAAATTGTGAGTTCCTGTTTCTTGTTTATTTTGAACGGGCAAAAAAATATTACTATTAAAAAGAAAAGGCTGAACTTTTTGTATAATTTTTACTAAGCGAATTCAATTATAACGGGGTGTCTGGTTGTATTTTAATTTAAAAATGGCATTTCGTAAATACATGACGGTATTTAAATTTTTGGTTTTAGTAGTGTGTAACTAAAAGTTTCCTAAACGTTTTCAAGGACTGTTTTTTATCTAGAGGTAAGGTGTTCCACAATCTAATTGCTTTTACAGTAAATGAGTTATTATACATTTGAGTACAGAGTTTTTATCAGCAGACTTGTAGCATCACGGAGAGAAAAAAAAACCGACAAACTCAAAAAACATTTTAAATACACTGACTTTGGACTGAAAATGACATTATAAAGAGAAAAAGAATACGAGTGTTCCGACGAAGACAAATTTGGAGCTACTTAAGCTTCATTCGGAATTCTATTATGTGATCATACTTTTGAAAGCCAAGCATAAATTTATACATATATTTTGAGGCTGCTCAAGTTTATCAAGCTGCTCCTCGTTAAGAACAATAACATAGCTAGCACCTGCGTAGTTGAGAATAGGAAGTAGTAGTGATTGGGAAATTTAGTGGGGATGGGTAGGAAATTGCATAATTTACTACAAGATTTCGCAGCAACAAATAATGTTTGCTTACTACTTTAACTTTGAAGACGCCACGATAGTGTTTTATCTTAGATAATAACCTTATTAACGAATTTTATTTACTTAGACTAATGGCAGTTATTGTCTGTCTATTTCGAACATTAGTCGTTGCTACCCACGATGATTATTTGTGTTTCGCTTGGATTGACACGAAGGCCATGATACTCACTCCAGTCAACAATACAAGAGAGGTCCTGATTTATTACCACAATAGCATTTGATAACCCATTGATAGCTTGCGACCATATTTGGAGATCGTCTGCATAGAGATGGCAGAGGGAAGATTTTTGAAATCTAATTAGATTGATGAAAATATTAAAGAGAAGTGGTGAAAACAGGCAACCTTTCAGAACGCCAGCAAAACTGTTACAGCAGGCAGATAACGAATCATCGACCTTAATACGTTGCTGGCGTTCACGCAGGTAACTATTTAACCAATCAGTAACTGTTGGAGATATGTAAAGAGAACGATGTCTATGTAGCAAAATATTATAGTCAACCGTTTCAAAATCATTCCAAAAATCAAGCAATTTTAATACGGTGACCCGTTTATTTTCTGTACCTAATAGAGTCATCCGTTATTTTAACTAGTGCACTAGCCGCACTATGACCAAGACGGAAATTAAATTGAAATGTCTTGACAAATAGTTTTTAAAAGAAAACAAAAACATTGTTGTTGAACAAGACGTTCGATATAGGTCTAAAATAAAAAAGGTTGAATTGTTTTGGTAAAGGAATGATGATAGCGTCTTTTATTTTAGGATTAAGAAAAGGCACATATCGATATGGACTGATTATAAGCACATTAGTTATAACAGAAATAACAATATCAAGGATTGGGATGATCATATTACATCTAATGCAGTCATTTGCAACAGCATTGGAAGAAATGGACAAAATTTTCTTTTTAACATCATAATCAAAAAATTGACGTTCGGGTTAGCGTTTTTGAAAAAGAGTTTAATGCAGCAGTTTTTTTTGTTTTCATCAATGATAATATTAGAAGAAAATATTGTTATCAAATACATTAGAAGAGTTTTTAGATTTGCCAACTTCTTACTTAATCAATAAATTGATAAATATTTTTGAACATTAATGAGCTAGTGTGCTTTGTCAAAAGAATAAGAAACAATATGCAGTCTCTTGTCTATTCTCAAGGTTCTTTGGAATCCGGTTGGGATTAAAAAATGTACATAATGCCAAAACATATGAACCAAATCTTAATGAATCATGTAGACAAAAATGTCAAATTTCTTTACTAACCTTTTATGTTTACAGTATATGTATTTTTTCCTAGGTAAAATCCATTGTTTTGTGACGATTTTCTTCAAAACTTCTAGTATATACCATTGGAAAGAAAATTAATAACATATACTATTTCTTCATTCACTGGTTAACGCTGTGTGAATGTGCAATTTGTGGTGAGTTTATTGTTATTTTCTAGGAAAATGGGAGCAATTTCGTATCGCTAGCGGGATATTGCGAGCCGTGTGACTAATAAAATGGCAAATATCTTGTACACATGGAACACCAGGTTATTACAAAAAGGCACGCTGTATTTACTAATAATCTCAAGTACTCTAAATTATTTGTGATAAAAAATTGAAGATCATGCTGAGAACAAAAATATCAGTAGGTAGGTAAATTAAGGCTGTCAAATTTAATTACTCTAGAAAAGAAATTTCACAGCAATAAGTATTTTTAACATTTTAAAAAGTTATGCAATTAGGTATATCCTTGTAAAACATTATTTTTTATAAAAAGGAAAACGTTTATGGATTCTGTTGATAACAGGTTTCAAATACTTACAAGAAATTAAGAAGGTACCATTAAGAGAATGATAAAATTAAATGAGATACTTGTAGTTTCCAATCCATATAAATATTATAAATGCAAAAGTAAAAGAGAGAAAGTTGAACGGGATCCCGAACCCAGGGATCACTTAATCTCCGCCCTGGGAGGCCGATCCGCCAGCCTGTGTAAAGTATCTGAAGTGGTAGTCGTGCCGGAGAAGGAGACCGGAGTGGACCCGGCTACTACAACTACGTTCATAAGTCGAGTGGGCCAGACGGTATACCAGGAGTGGTGCTTAAGCAGTGTGCTCCTGAGTTATGTCCTGTACTCACGCGCCTCTTCACGCTTTCCTACCACACTAGGCAATTTCCGTCTTCATTGAAGACTGCGAATGTGCACCCGGTGCCCAAAAAGGGCACAGATCCATCGAATTACAGGCCTATCGCTATAACCTCTCTCCTCTCTAAGGTGATGGAGCGTGTGATCAACACACAGCTTCTAAGATACCTAGTACACGATCTGTTCAGTGACCGTCAATATGTCTTTCGCCGCGGTCGCTCGACTGGTGACCTTCAAGTGTATCTCACACACCGATGGGCACTAGCCATTGAGAGTCAGGGGGAGGCATTGGCATGTAGCCTGGACATAGCGAGGGCATTCGATCGGGTCTGGCACCGGGGTCTTCTATCGAAGTTGCCATCTTACGGAGTGCCCGAGGGCTTGTGCAAATGGGTGGCTAGCTTTTTGTTCGGCAGACGCATACGAACCGTTGTTGACGGTAGTTGCTCTGATAGCAAGGACATTATTGCTGGTGTCCCGCAACGCTCTGTGCTGTCTCCTGCGCTGTTTCTACTGCATATCAATGACATGTTGGACATCAACAACATACATTGCTATGCAGATGATAGTACTGGAGACGCTTTTTACACGGGTCGTGCAAACATCCCTCGTTCGGTTGTGGAGGAAAACCGCGGAGAACTTGTGTCTGAAATCGAGACCACACTGTCCCAGGTCTCTGACTGGGGACGGGTGAACTTGGTCCGATTCAACCCTACAAAGACACAAGTGTGCGCGTTCACCGCTAAGAAAACTCCATTCACTGTGGTCCCATAAATTCCAGAACACTCCCCTCTCCATCTCCAAGAGCATTGGGATCCTTGGTGTCGACATCTACAGCGATGTTCAGTTCCGAGATCATTTACAAGATAAGGTGAAGCTTGCGTCCAAAAAACTTGGTGTACTCAACAGAGCGAAGCAGTACTTCACGTCGGGGCAAAGGTTGTTACTTTACAAGTCGCAAGTTCGGCCCGATATTGAGTAGTGCTGCCATCTCTGGGCTGGTGTACCCGGATACCAGCTTGGCTCTTTTGACTCGGTTCAACGACGGGCTGTGAGAATTGTCGACGATTCCAAACTCACTGGCGGTATCGAGACCTTAAGTCTGAGGAGAGACTTTGCCTCCCTGTGTGTGTTCTACCGCTTGTACAATGGGTTGTGTTCTGAGGAATTGTTCGAAATCATGCCCACGGCTACTTTCTACCATTGCACCGCTCGCCATAGGCAGGGAATTCATTCCCATACGTTAGAATCGAAATGGTCGCGCACAGTGCGGTTTCAGAGAAACTTCCTCCCGCGAACGCTTAAGTTGTGGAATTACCCCTGGTGTTGCAAGCGTCCATAGGCTACGGTGACCGCTTACCATCAGGCGGACCGTAAGCTTGTTTGCCACCTTAGTGGTATACAAAAAAAAAAGTTACTCTGTCTGTTTGTTACCTCTTCACGCTAAAACCACTGTACCTTTTATGATGGCATTTGGCATTAAGATAGTTTTAGTCTTGGGGAAGGACACAGGCTACTTGGAAACGTCAAGTGTAAGTCGGTTTTTTTCCATAATCGAGGAGATGCCGTTGAAATCCTACACCGATAACCGAATTTAGGGCTGGCGGAACCGCGGGCAAAAGCTAGTTTGTAATAAAAAACACTAAAATGCAAAAGATATTGTACTCGAAACTGGTCGCATCAATCATGCCTGTGTCAAGACATGGACCTTCACTTTCATCGAATTAACTCCATCGCTATTTGCATATGTGATTTATTGTTTCACGATAACGTTCTGACACCGTAACCACCTGTAACTTAGCCGTTATAGAAAGCGAGGGTGTAATAAACTTTGGTGCTTAAAAGAAATAATTGAAAAAAAAAACATGTTTAGGCAATATATTATAACATTTTTTCATTTTAATAAAACTCTGTTATATCAATTATGTAAATTAAAAAAATGGGTTAGGTACGAATCTATTAAATTGATGAACAGTCAACAAGTCAACATTAAATTGTAGAAAAGTGTACTAGAAAAATCTTTGAATCACAAAGTGAAATTATTTTTAGTGGTTCAACTAAGAGCTGCAGTTGACGGGATGCAGCTCTAGCCGTACCTTAAGATTTCAAATAAAATGCAGAGGGACAGTTTAGGATATCTTTTTGCCCTTTTTTCACTACATAAGAGACTATAGGCATATCAGTCTAATCTACGTCGATAGTATATACACCAATACGTACGTTAGTGTTGCGAGGGTGAGAATCTCCAGATATCCTATATTCATTGGTTCACATCATTAGGGGTAATCCTCAATCGCAGATGCGGGGTGGCAGCCTGATTCTAGAGAAGATGGTGATGGCTTGCAGCGAGCGACAATAAATCGCAGATGGCTTGTAACGCGGACTTCACGACAAACCTTTCGGCATAAGTATGCCTTAATTTAAAATACCTAACGGCTACATGGAGCCATACTAAATTTTTTTTTTAGGATATATAAATGCTTCCTGGGAAATGCAAGGAATCGATCACCAATATTCACAATGACCTTCTCGGGTCGGCTACAAGCAATCGACTACATTATATCATGGAAAAAAGGAACCTTGCCTGTACTATTTGTTTACCAATTCACATCTCACGCATATAGCTACGCCTCGCCTAGCCTTGTACCTATTTAGTCTGCGAAAAGGTTTTTCAGCTTTTCACTTCCACATTTCCAACAAGAAAATTATTTATTAAAAACTCTACAGGCCATTTTTTTCCTTAATTTTTTTCTCTCCCTCTGTCTATGCCTCTGAATTGATTCTAGGTCAACAAAAGTACTTACCCTATAGGTTATGATTTATTAAGGGAGTGTCAAAATATGCAAATGGTATGGTTTGGTATGGTGAGGAGGCCGTTCTGTGAAGCGGTTTTGGAGGGTCTGGAGTTTATGGAGGTTGCGTTTAGACAACGCATAGACGACTCTAGCATATGCTAGTATGGGGCGCATGCAAGTAACGTAGAGAGTCAGCTTATTTCTAAGCGACATCTTACTGTACTTGCCTATCATGACAACCGAGGACAAAAGCGGCTCGGTTTCTAACTATTTTGGTGTGACCGCGGAAGTTCAAACGCCTATCCAGGGACTCACCGAGATATTTGGCCTTGTCTTCCTAAGGAATGGCACGGGCGAAGAGTAAGAGGGAAGATGGTCTCGGAGGGAGGCCAGTGGTAAAGAGAACGGCAGAGCTTTTGTCGGGATTCACTTCGATTCTCCATTTCCGAAACCATTCGCCTAGGGCGGTGATTGCGGATTGGAGTCACTTGGTGATTCGACTCACTTACGTATCGGTGGTGTAAATAGCAGTATCGTCCGCGAAGAGGGCTAGTTGGGTAAATATCGTCTTAGGGATCTCGTTTGTCTACAGAAGGTACAGGAAAGGGGTGAGCACGGACCCTTGCGGGAATACTGCTTGTATGGGACGGGGGGAAGAGGGAGTGCCTTCAACGCTATGGCGAAAGCTACTGTTCGACAAATAGTCTCGTATGAGGGGTACTAGGCAGTCTGGCCACTGAAAGTTGTACAGTTTATACATTAAACCGTTGTGCCAGACTTTGTCGAAGGCTTTCGCTACATCGAAGAAGACAGCGCCCGTGTGACGGGGCTTACCAAATACTGGTTGGAAGCCAGTGTGAATATGTTCCGTGATAAGGAGGACTTGGTGGACGCACCAGTCTTTGGCGCGGTAGCCGAACTGCTCGTCGATTAAGATGCCTCTGGAGGCTATAGCGTTCCGCAGGCGGGCGTTAATTTACAAAACACATAAGAATATATGCTTAATAAATTCCTCCTTCGAAAGCCACATTTTTTTTATTTAGGTGTAGAATTTGTGAAGTTAGTGCTTGTAAAGTCAGGGCGTGTAGAGTGAGAAGCATGGCTCTACATGAAGTCTGATAACTTTTTATTTATTTATTTATTATTTACAATTTAGAATTATTGTATCACATGGCGAATATGTCGGTTTTCGAGTGCTGAGCGATCATGGAGTTAAGTAGATGACACGCCTGAGACGTAGTTGACTGTGGGGCGTGTTCCGTCCGAGCGGGGTGTGAGACAAACAGAGCGCGCGGTCGACGCACTGGTCCCAAAGCACTGGCCCGTGGTGCCAACACTCCAAAATAGTTTAGCACGCTGGGGTTATCTACCTTATTGTGGAAGAGTAGATAAAAATGTTCCAGCAGTGCCATCTTACGTCTTAGCTCTAGGGTATCTATTCCTACCATTCCCCCCAAGAACAGAGAAGGAAATAAGTGGGGATAATACCCGTACATTTTTTTATATAAATATCTAGCAAATTTACGTTGGATTTTCTCCACAAAGAGTATGTACGTAGTTTCTTGATTCCCAGATGATTGCGTTGTACTCTCATATACTGCGTACGTATGCATTGTACAGTGCCACGACAGGTGCACTGTCATTGAAACGTGCAGTTTGGCGCATAATAAAACCAAGAGCCCTAAAAGCTTTATTACATATATTAATTATGTGGTTATTAAAAGTAAGCTTATTGTCTAGAATAATTCCTAAATCGCGTATTTCTTCAACTCGCGCTGGCAAAGCGCCATCGACGACGTAGTTGTGTGAGTGCGGCGACCGTGAACGAGCAAGGCCGTCGGTGTCAATCTGCAAAAGTTGGCTGTCGTTAGGAGCACTGATGCTTAGAAATAGTTTGACGTCGTCAGCAAACATAAAACATTTAGCCATCCTGACAACACTCTGCAGGTCGTTTATAAATATTAGGAAGTGCGTTGGCCCAAGCGTACTACCCTGGCTTATTCCTGACGTAGTCTCGTAAAGCTCAGAACTATACCCATTGAGTTTTACGAAATGTTTTCGGTTAGAGAAATAATTGGCAAAAAAATGTAAGAGCCTCGGAGTGAAACCTATATCTACAAATTTTTGTAGGAGCTTATCATTATCGCCTTGGTCAAAAGCTTTTCTAAAAACAAAAAACGCTACGGCGACTTGGTGGCTTTTGTCTAATTCAGTCACAGCATAGTTTAAGAATTCTAGATGACTGGTTACTGTCGAGTGTCCCGATCGGAACCCGTGTTGGCTGTTGGAAAGTCGAGCCTTTATTTGTGGTTTAATGGACCGATTGATAACAGCCTCGAAGACCTTACCGAATGCTGACTGAACAGCTATAGGCCTATAGTCGTCGACTTTAGATGTGGAACCAATTTTAAACACAGGTGTATTTCTAGATATTTTCCATACCCTAGGATACACTGCAAGTTTTAATGAAAGATTGAAAATATACAGAAGAGGCAGTTCAAAAACACTAATACAACCCCTAACTATGTACGGAGGTACATTGTCAGGCCCAGGAGCTAATTTTGGCTTAATACTCCGTGCAGCACGTCGTATTTCCCGCACAGTAATACAATCGATGGCAACACGTGACGCATCAGCAGTTTGACTAGCATGCCGCTAAGAGTATTCTACATTTAGTCCTGGATTATTAGAACGAAATACTGATTTAAAATAATCGGCCAATGCATTAGCTGCAACGAGTCCTGTGACCGTTCGTTCCCCACATTGGTATTGTTCACAAGTCTGTCTTGTTGTCCGTAGTTCCCTAACGTAATTCCAAAATTGAGCAGGGTCTTTAGTTATGTTATCCTCAGTCATTTTAATATACTCCTTATAAGTCCGATCCATTAGTTGCTTTACACTTTGCCTATATTGTTTATACATTTCACGATCGTACTGATTTCCGGTAGCCTTAAAATGTTTTAAATGAAAATGTTTGACCGTGCGAGCCTTATGGTTAGTCTTGGTAACATTTTAGATGAAAACTGTTTTTGGTGGGATTATTTATCCTTAAATTAGGAAGACATCGCACGTGCCTCACCGCATTTGTACACTTATTTTATTACTGACGAGTAAGTATGGTGAAAAACAATATAATAATTTTCACCACACTTACTCGTAAACAGTGTCATTAAATGCAGGTAAAACGGGAGCTAAGACATTAATTACTCCTATGGGCTTTTTCTTTGTAAATTAAATCTCTAAGAAATCACAGAACCCACGGGCGGTAAGGACCGGCCTAGTCTATCAGATACGTATAAAAGCTGAAATGTGGTTCCAAATAATTTTTGTCGATATGTTTGAAACCGATGCACCGGCATCCACGCTCTGAATACCAAACTTGTATATAATACTTGTAATTCCGGATACTAAATATGCTGCTGCTACCAAAAATGTTCTGTTTTGACTAACCTTATGTGTACTACGCCTTGAAATCTCTCCGGCTATCACTGCGCCAATCCATTTGGCCCAAAAATAACTTTAAGTTTGACATGCCTGATGTAGCATGTAAAAACCGTTAGAAAGATATTCGCTACAACATTACTTTTTTTTTTTTTTTTTTTATACCACTAAGGTGGCAAACAAGCCTACGGTCCGCCTGATGGTAAGCGGTCACCGTAGCCTATGAACGCTTGCAACACCAGGGGCATCACTCGCGCGTTGCCGACCCTTCAGAAATCTAATAACTTCTTTTTTGAAGAACCCCATACTGTAGTCCTTAGAGAAAACCTTGGCAGGGAGCTCATTCCACAACCCAAGGGTTCGCGGGAGGAAGTTTCTCTGAAACCGCACTGTTCGCGACCATTTTGGTTCCAAAGTGTGAGAATGAGTTCCCTGTCGATGGCGAGCGGTGCGATGGTAGAAAGTAGCCGTGGGCATCATTTCAAACAATTCCTTAGAACACAATCCATTGTACAAGCGGTAGAACACACACAGGGAGGCAAAGTCTCTCCTCAGACTTAAGGGCTCGATACCGCAAGTGAGTGTGGGATCGTCGACAATTCTCACAGCCCGTCGTTGAACCGAGTCAAAAGGGCCAAGCTGGTATCCGGGTGCACCCGCCCAGAGATGGTATATATATATATACTTTTGCTAGTCTGGTTATTGATTACATTAGTTAGCTGCGTACTCGTATCTGTTTGTTGTTACTTAATAAGAAAACGTAAACAAATAATGTATTAAGCTTGCAAAAGCAGAGGATAGTGTTTAGATTTTAAACGGCACAATTTACCGTTTATTTACCTACATATAAATAAATATTAAAGTACCATAGAACTATAAAATCAAGGATGGTCTTAACACGGTTCTCTGAATATAGAAAATAAAGGGCAAATATCATAACTGCTGATTGGGCGTCTGTTTCTCTTGCTTAATATGAGGGGACTTCGTAGAAACTTCTACGCGATAGTTTAAATTAGCTCCAATTACTGAGTTTAAACTCAGAAGATCTTATTTATATTTGTGAATAAGTTATGTTTGTTTATCGACGAGGAAGATATTTTATGCATTTCGAAATCAAATGAAAAGTTCAAACGCTGACCTTTAAGGTCTCCATAAAAAGACTATGAAAACAATAAAAGCAATACATTTATCATTTAAGTAAGTTTTATCGTTCACTTTTCATGAAAAACAAGATCTTAAACTGTTTTAGGAAACTGATTGTCTTTAATTGTTAATCAGTTAATATGAGATCGTAGCACTTCGCGGAATTTGTAAACTTTACCTTGTTTTTTTTTTCACGCGTTAAACTAACTAACGTTTACTTAAAAGGAAAAAGGAACTCTTATAGGTCTGTCTGTCTGTCTGTCAAGAGTCTTTTTCTCAGGAACGCTTAAAGGTATCACGTTGAGATTAATATCAAACACTAAGGTTTACGAGCTGTAAAAAAATCAAGTTTTTGAGTCAAACTCAGTAACTAAATTCGGCTGGAATACGGCCATTTTGTCGCATATTTTGACAAATAAATCAAAACCTATAGGGTACGTCCCGTTATCCTAGAATCATAAAATTTGACATGAAGCCAACATCTTCTTACATCACAAATATAAGAAAAAAACCGAAATTTGTTAATTTGCAGTTATAACAAATTAAAAACAAAAGTATGACCGTCTGTCCGTCAAGACCCTTTTACTCAAGAACACGTGGAGGTCAAGTTGAAATTTAATCAAATAGTAAAGTATAAAGGCACAAAATGTTGTAAAAAAATCAAAGTTAATAAATAAAAATGGCCAAAATCATGGCCATTTTTTAAGCATATTGTGACACAAATAAATCTAAATCTATGGGGTACTTAGGGAATTCGATATAATTACACTACCTTTAACTACTGTACACTTCAAGATAATTTCTTCATAAAATCACAATTATTTACAATTTGATTGATACTACTTAGATGAGGTCAATGTCGGTTGTGTTCTAAAGAGAACACTGCGTTCACACACTCAAAGCGTGGAACGCCGTCCAGTCCGATGGACCGACGACCTGGAAAGATGCGTGCCATAGAGGAAGCTTATGTCAAGCAGTAGACCAATATAAGCTTATATAAAGAATTTCGGTTGGGGCGCACAGCCAAAAGATTTTTGTTACCCCCGTTTGTTCTGGATGATTTGGATCTCGATATCTTTCCATCACTAGCCAATTTCAAAAAACCAGATATATTAGTAATTTTCCGTTTGACCCATACTTGCAAACAATTTACCATTATTAGTGCAACAGTCTTTGATTCCGTACACCGTTGGCGCTGTTTTGAAAATGTAATGACTGAAACTAGTAAGGAACTCAAATACAGTTAGTTAACTTTAAACTATTAAAAAAAAAAAAATTGTAATTACTTGTTAGATGGAAGAAGTACTTGTAAGATTATTTCTAGCATTAACTTAGTAAGGTATTTGACGATTAAGAGGAGTCTAAAATAAATGAATTGTTCAAAATAAACAAGAAACAAGGACTGTTTCATTGCCTTATGAATATTCAAACTTATAGAACTGCCACTGCGTAAAATTGAAACATGCCTCGAACCAAATGTTTTAATTATAAAAAGGGTAACAAATACATATTTAACGAATATTGTGAAATTACGCAAGATAACAACAACTAAGACTTTGGTATCTAATGGTTTTTATAGATAAACCAGTTTACCGGAAAATTAGATTATTTTTAAAATATGAAGACCTTAATTTAAAAAAATGTGTTCTGTGAGTATGAAATAAATATGAGAATAGGGATTAAATCGATCGAAAAAATGATTATTTTAGAGAAACATCGCTCTTTTGCATCCCTTAAGTGGATAATAAAAAACCTTTTGTAAAATTTTCAGTATTTTTTACATAAATTTTTAAACTCCCTTATCTACGAACTTCTACCGCTGAAGTATGTACTTTATTTCATATTTAAAGAACTATTTTTTATCACATCTATTCAAAAAGAGCTGGTTGGTTTCAATTTGGAATATGAATTATAGAGATCGATCAAGAACATTGTATGAACGAGTAACCACTTGTATAATAAAACTGTCTGGCCGCGTTTGGTTTGTTTGCTTATTACAAATGCATTATTTTTAAACGTAAAGTGGATTTTTTATACTACGATATTGTCTTTAAAAGATGTTCGTTAAAATTTGCAAAAATTTGTCATTTTTATGTATTAATAAAGTAGCAAAGTTTACAATTTTCGTTGATCGAGCTCTGTTTGGTTGGTTATAACGACATTTATTACCGTGTAATGGTAATATTTAAATTAAATTTAATTAAAATCATATAACTATATGGTATAATAATGATGTTCGTTAATAATTTATAGGAATGTGATCGAGATTTGTGTAATAAATTATTTTATAAGCGAAATTTCGCCAATTTCCCATACTAATTACTATGGCAGAACATTAAAATCTGTAAACGGCAGTGCAGATGTCTGAGTCCAAAATTTAGAATAATTACTATATGTGTCGTCGCACATTGTAGAAGTCGATTTTGTTTCAATTATTTTAATCATTACATTTTTTTGAATACCACTAAGGTGGAAAACAAGCTTACGGTCCGCCTGATGGTAAGCAGTCACCGTAGCCTATGGACGCTTGCAAAACCAGGGGTATGACTCGCTCGTTGCGGACTCTTCAGTAATCTAATAATTCTTTCTTGAAGAATCCTATACTGTAGTCATTGTAAAAAAACCATGGCAGGGAGCTCATTCCACAACTTAAGCGTTCGCGCGACGAAGTTTCTCTGACACCGCACTGTTCGCGACCATTTCGGTTCTAAAGTGTGAGAATGAATTCCCTGCCGCTGGCGAGCGGTGCAATGGTAGAAAGTAGCCGCAGGCATCATTTCGAACAATTCCTCAGAACACATCCTATTGTACGAGTGGTAGAACACACGCAGGGAGGCAAAGTCTCTCCTCAGACTTAAGGTTTCGATACGGCAAGTGAGTTTGGGATCGTGGACAATTCTCACAGCACGTCGTTGAACCGAGTCAAAAGAGACAAGCTGGTATCCGGGTGCACCCGCCCAGAGATGGCAGCAGTACTCCATATGGGGCCGAACTTTTGATTTGTAAAGCAGCAACATCGCAGGAGATGTCGAAAACAAGGATTCCAATGCTCTTGGAGGTGGAGAGTGGACTGTTCTGGAATTGTGGGAACACAGTGAATAGGGTTTTCTTAGCGGTGAACGCGCAAACTTGTGTCTTTGTAGGGTTGAATCGGACCATGTTTGCCTTGAACAGATTGGACTCGATTTGAGACACAAGTTCTTCTTGTTTTCGAACGAGGGATTCTTGAAGGACCCGTGTAAAAAGCGTCTCTGCATAGCAATGTATGTTGTTGATGTACAACATGTCATTGATATGCAGTAGAAACAGCTTAGGAGATAGCAAAGAGCCTTGAGAGCTGTCCCACCAGCATTAATTTCCATGCTATCAGAGCAACAACCGTTAACTACGGCTTGCATGCGTCTGCCGGCAAAAAGGCTAGCCACCCATTTGCACAAATCCTCGGGCACTCCGTAGGATGTCATCTTCCTTATAAGACCCCGGTGCCAGACCTGATCGAACGCCTTCGCCATGTCCAGGCTACATGCCAATGCCTCCCACTGACCCTCAAAGGCTTGTGCTTAAGCTAGTGTGATACACTAGAAGGTCACCAGTCGAGCGACAGTGGCGAAAGCCATATTGACGGTCACTGACTAGGACGTTTTTTCTAAGTATCTTAGAAGCTGTGTGTTGATCACATGCTCCATCACCTTGGAGAGAGAGAGAAGTATTAGAGATAGGACTTTAATTTGATGGATGTGATCTATCGCCCTTTTTGAACACTGTGAGTACATTTGGAGTCTCCCATGTAGACGGAAATTGCCTAGTATGGTAAGAAAGCGCGAAGAGGCGCGTGAGTTCAGGACATAACTCAGGGCACCACTGTTTAAGCACCACTGCTGGCATACCGTCTGGCCTACTCGACTTATGAACGACTAGAGAAAGCAACGCCCGCCGGAGCTCCCGTTGTGTTATGGAGAGTTCCGGCATGGTCTTACCGCTCCACGGTATAGTAGGTGGTACAGAGCCTTCGTCGTTCATATTCGAGTTGAAGGCAAAGAGACTGCCCAACATATCGGCTTTCTCTTTTGCACTATAGGCCAAGTCACCATCGGTCTTTAGCTGTGGTGGTAACGATGATTGGCAGAAGTTCCTTTCGGCAGCTTTAGCAAGTGACCAGAAAGCACGACTGCCAGAGGGATAACCTGCAAGTTGCCCAACTATTGTGCCGATGAATTGGAATTAAGCTCTGGCAGTTACGTTTTAACTCAGAAATATTTTAAACTGTATTATTACGAGCCGTATTTCAAGTCTCATACGCAGTTTGCTTAAGAATTCTAGCTTCTCTGCAAGACTTATTAAATTACGGTCGTTTTTTGACGCCACCAGCTACTCGCAGGTTAGGAATAAAACATTCCATACCAGCGAGGACTGTCTCAGTGACTGCAGCTGCGCAGACGTGAAGATCTTCTGAGCTAAAGCAGATCTGCCTGTCTGCCTGGGTACGATGCATAAAATTATCGCAATTCATCCCAGTCTGCCGACTTATAATGCCACACACGAAGCCAATTAGTTGGCCCAGATGGATGGATAGATGGATGGAGTAGCCGCTGAAAAAACTCTTTTCCTTTTCGTTCTTTTGGCCATTTTATTTAAAAAAGTTACTTAGACTAAAAAAAAATGAGGATTCACTGCACAGACAGCTTAAGGACAAAAGGTGCGGTTCTAAGACTGCCGAAGCTCGCCACAGATGATTCGGTTGCTGGCACGGCGGGCGGAAGGGCCCCTGATCCCCCGCTGTTGTAGTAGCCGGGTCCACTCCGGTCTCTTTCGCCGGCACGACAATCACTTCAGATACTTTACACAGGCTGGCGGATCAGCCTCCCATGGCGGAGATTAAGTGATCCCTGGGTTCGGGATCCCATTCAACCTGCGGGCGGCCAGCGTTCAGCCGTTTCATCAGGTCTCCCTTACCGCCGAACCAGCACGCCCTGTCTACGCCGAGCAATGACAGCAACAAGCACCGCCGGTCCTCCGCTGTCCGCGCAGCGAATCGTCAAAGAACTCTAGCAACCTTACTCACCGCCAGGAACACAGCACTACTCAATTTTAGTGTTATTGTGGCCGCGAGTTTCTGTAAGGTGGAGGTACTTCATCAGTTCGGGACGCTCATTCGAGCTTTATTTGTTCGGGCGGCTTATTCGAGCGAGTACTTGCAATTCCCTACCTCTTTTACACATACTGCTTAAGCACCACTGCTGGTATACCGTCTGGCCCGCTAGAACGTCTAGAGAATGCAACTAAAAAGCACTATCATCACATTTTGGTATATATTCGGTAATTATTACCGAGTGATAAGAGAACAATGACATAAAACAACCACAAAAAACAATTATAACCTATTAGCTACTGTTACAAATTCAAAATGTTTTTATTCACTCAGTAAAAGTCTAAAGTCTAAAGTTTAATAAAGTGTTATCGATAAATAAAACGCCCTTTTTTCGAGTGGCAATGGTATAAAGTATTTTATGTAGTACCTATTTCATAATTAAGAAACGGGTATTACAATACCGTTTATAGTGACTTAGTAGTTAGGTACGTGCGCCACATGCGAGTCCAATAAAGAAGAAAATGTCGTCGAAATGCTTTCTATAGGATTCAGATAGAATTTCAGAGAGGAGCTTCTCATACGAAATTGAATTCCGTGGATCATTGATTTTCAATTTGTGAGTATTTCACCCTTTACCCAGAACAAGAGGAATAAAAGTACTATATATGCGTATTGGAGTTTTATGAAGTTTTTGTTTTTTTTCAATACGCTAGGTACTTACTGAAGGTAATTTGAATATTTCATACTAATAATAAAGGTTCCCTGCGTGTTTAGATGTTCAACCGTATTATATTTACTATCTGTAAACCATAGACATAGAGATCTGGCCGCGCATTTCTCCTATCCTAAAGGATAGTCAATTTTGTGAGGCTATTGCATAATCCATAGGACAGATTATCTATGGTGTAATCTTACTGATAATTTTGTTGTATCCTCTCATTTTTAAATATACTTTCTTAATTTGCAAATTTTTTTTTATATTCTTTATTGTGTTAATACGCGTGTTTAGTATTCATTTTGTTATTATAAAAACTGAAATATTTCTTGGGCACTGGAAATACCTGGAATTTATACAGCTGCATACAACTACAGTTTCTGTTTGAGAACAATGTCGTTATTTGGAAAGCCTCCTTGAAATATTGTATGTGCATTGCACAAATGTGACTAGCGCACGCAGTTTTTTAAAATTTAATTCATATTTCACTAATAAATGTTTATGAATTTACTTTTTATAATTCGTCTGGAAATTAGGCTTTTTATGAGTATTATTTTTTATGTTTGTTACCTTAGAACTCCGTCATTTATAAACCGATTTCGAAAATTTTCACGTATAGGAAAGGAATAAACCACAAATTGGTCCCATTTGAATTTAGTAAGGATTGGTATAAGATAAACCAGAGCTATATGAGAAAATGTTTTCAATTTGTATCATTTTAATTATTTAGAAGAGCTTTTACCGGTCTCTACGTCTAGACTGGCCATGTCAGTTTAAATGTAAAAACCTAGGCTTTCCCTCAATATTATTTAATATTAGGCGCTTCCTGCGGCTCCAATGACCTGCGGCTCTCATCAGGTCATCTATCCACCTGGTAGAAGGCAGTCCCACGCTGCGCCTTCCAATCCGTGGTTGCCATTTGAGAACCTTTCTACCCATTGGTTATTAACTTGACGATCGACATAGCTTTCCCATTGCCACTTGAGGTTGCTTAAGCATTGCAGGTTATATCGGTATTTTAGTTTTTTGTTGAAATTTCTCATTGTAGATCTTATCGTAAAAAGAAACACCTAGCATAGTTCTTACCAATGCTTACTGAGCGACTTTAGGCTTTTGTAAGAGGCAAACATACAGCTAGCTAGTGTAAAAGTGGTACTTTTTACCGTAAGTCATCTCCAACAAGTCACTACTTTATTTTTAAATGAATTTAACAATGTAAGTTACAAAAAATTTGATATTAAAAAAGATAGCAACTGAATTTCGTTATTATTCAGCTTGAGTTGAATTCGATTAGCTTACAGCACATGGTCTATTTGCTGTTGAACGAGCCATCGTGCAGGCCGATCGCGTCGCGCCGGTTGGCGACATCCACGTGTCTGCAATACTAACGTATATGTACTACGTTAGCGAGAGATGAAGTTGATCCCTATATTTTAGCGTATATATTGTTTTTTCCTTACTGTAAGTCATCACTAACAAGTCACTCCTAAATTACATTTGAAATTATAGCAATTGAGTTTTGGTACTATTTAGCTCGCGTTGAATTCGATTAGCTTACAGTAGTTAAAGGTCTATTTGTTGTTGAACGATTCATCGTGCAGTCCGATTGCGTCATTTCGGTTGACGACGTCCGTGTCTGCAATATGGATGTGTGGACTACGGTATTGAGTGATGTAGTTGATCCCTTTTTTTTGCTGTATGTATCGTTGTTTTTACCGTAAATCATCATTAACAAGCCACTTATTAATTTTGTTCGAATTTCATAATGTAGGGGACATTAAATTGTTTTTTGAAAACAAATAGCAACTAAGTTTCGTTACTATTCAGCTCGCGTTGAATTCGATTAGCTTACAGCATAAGGTATATTTGCTGTCGAACGAGCCATTGTGCAGGCCGATGGCGCGCGTCGGTTGGCGACACGCCACGTGTTCGCAATACTAACGTGGTCTGGGGTAAGTAGTGATGCAATGTATTTCTATACATCGATATTTAATTGTAGATATTTCTACTTTATGAAACATTTAACGTCACATGCTATCTTTTTATCTACAGACTTACATCTATATCTTTTGTCTCTATTGATCTATCTATCTATTTACCTACTTGAATCTGTATCAAAATCGGTTGGCCATATATCACGTAAAGCATAGCTAAAAAATATTTTGGATAGACAAATCCTGTTTATATACTCGTATCGTTATGAGATCTCCTGCGAGATGCCATTCTGCTGACGGTCTACATACTTAGTCCTAAATAAGTTCTGGAACGTCAGAAACTCTGACTTTAAATTCCTCCTGTTACCTATTAAATTTCAAATAGAAAAATTGAATACTGTAATGTAACCTGTAACAATTCAAATATGTAAAATTGGATACCATCATATAAACTGTAACAATTTGAATACGCAAAATTGGATAGTTAAATGTAACCTGTAACAATTCAAATATGTGAAACAAAAGTTGGAGTTCTAGTATTAAATATTTATTTCCCAATGCGGTCAAGTCCCCAGTCGTCGTTAAATCGTTTTAACATAAGCAGTGTGACGCACTAGAACCGGATATATAATTTTATAGTTCAGTATATTAATTTATATCAATAACCGATTTGTCCTTAGTGATAGAATACAATAGTGAGCCATCTCTTCGGTCACAGCTCGATTTAGCATGATCAGCCCCATTATTCAAGTCAGTAAAAACCATCTGGTTCCGAGATGACGGTGACATGCGTTGTCTGTTTTTATCAAATTTGTAGAATAACGACTGCGTATATAAGAATTGGACGTACAAGCGAACAAAACAGGTAAATGTAAGTTTTAGGTTGTCTAAATTCATTGCTAGCTCTAAGAACAAATCCTAACATTTTATATGCCTTATTTACTATTCTCAATATGCAGGTCAATATGTAATATACTATCTATCAAGAGCCCTGGATCTTTTAAAGTTTGAACCTTATCGAAAATAGTATAACATACTGCATAGTTATAGTTTTACACATGGGAAGACTTAAAAAGAGCTTAATTTTGTTACAGTCATTTGTGAGTCGATCTATATCACTCTAAAATTTATGATAATCAACCATATTAATTATTAACAGAATGATTTGAGGTCATCCGCATAAAGTTGAAATAAACAATGATTAAAGCATACTGCTATATCGTTTATGTACAGAATGAATAGCAATGGTCCCAGAATAGATCCCTAAGGAATTCCAGATGTTGTAAATATCATTTTGGATTCGTATCCTCTAATCACAACTTTTTGTGTTCTGTTAGTTATGTAAGATTGGAACCAGCGAAACAGATTACCCCTGATTCCATGAAAGGGAATTTTCTTTAATGTTTTTTTTAATTCTGATGGCAAATAACCATACAGATAGCCTGATCTAAGGCGGTTACTGTAGTCTGTGAGTACTTATAATATCGGTTGCTTAGAGTGACACAATTACCCACTAGAATGAACACGTAATTAGCGTTTTTTTGCGTTGGAAATCCTCATGGATAACCATACACTGCAAGGACATCGCACAGATTATAACGGACTATAAGCGACTAAAACCAACGGTGTTCCTTTTTGCACCTTTACGGCGGGGCCGCAAGAATGAATGAATTGTGACAGCGACTCCGCCAGCAGCAGCATTACCTGTACTCTGGTGGCGGACTCTCAAGAAGAACACAAGAAGTAACGCCCTTCCACCCCTTGAAGATGCCATACACGTGGCTCGGCATCTTTCCGCTCTGACCCCACCCCTTTTAGTGGGTGGACGAAAGATTCCCTGTGCTCCCCGCCCATGGCCTAACACATAAGCACCTAAAGTAACACAATATCTGCTATATTTTTTTGAGCAAAACAGTGTAGCTACTTAAACCATATTTCTGTGTAACTGTCATTTGACCTATGACGTCTAGGTATACTTAATATTTAACACAGACATGTTCTTTAGATCCTAGTAAAGTAAAATATGATACTTTTTAGTGTATCAATAAAAGTAATTGTAACATGAACAATATTTCAACATATTTCGAATTTCTAGCAAACGAAGCTGCAGGCATTTTCTAGTTATATTTTAGGTGCTTCTTTTTGTCTAACGTCCTTTTATTCTACACATATAAAGCTGTGGCCCTTTATTGAACATCAAAGTTTATGAACAAACCTTTTAGTGGAAAGGTTCACATAATATTAGGTTTATATCACCCTAGAGGCAAAAAGGCAAACAAAAAGCCTCAACAATATATATCAGAACCACAGCCGGTGTCGTAAAGTTGTGCCTTTCTAAATATTTGTAAAAGACCTTTCTATTTCTAAGAGCTTTCTTTTGAAATTTTTACAAGATTTGAAAATTAAATGGTATAATAATGTACTTTTTCAATTTCTTTTATTTGTCATTATATTGATTTATTATTCTACAATCATAACTTTTTCCTTTATTCTTTTTTTTTTATAATCAGCCTCCTACCTTGGAATGTTGGAATACGGCCTACCTTCGCTAAGAGCTATTTGGGCCTCTAGCCATCACGCGGGACCAGTGTGGGTAGTGCAGTGCAGGTTTCTTTACCAAAGTCTCCTTGACCGAAAACCTACTAATATACAATAAATAAAAAAAAAATTAACTGGTTCACACCAGGCTTCAACCGCCGCCATTCAGGACGCATTGTGAAATCGATACCCCTAGGCCGACTGTAACGCACCCCCTTCTGACTCAAAAATATAATTTTTACTAAGAAACTTCTTAAGAATCAACACTCAGAGAGAAATCAAATGAATCTAATAATTAATTTGATGTAGATAATTATCCTAGTTGGCCAAGCGTGACCATCAAAAGTGGTAGGAACCGAAAACCGTAGTGTTAAATAAGTAGTAACCCAGTTGTTTTAGAGGTACGTCAGAGTAATATAGCAAACAACAGTAAACGAATAGAGCTAGAACAAGAAATAAATATAGCTAAATCTACGATCATAAATAATGTCCACTTTGAATTTTTACCATTTCTAAAGTCTGAGTCTAAATTAATTGAATCCTAATAGAATATTAATATTATGTTCTAAATGTTCATAAAGTTCTAACAAACCCCGGGTAATTTCAAATAAACTAACACGTCATACCATTATACGAAATACGTAAAAACCAAGACAACTACCTTTTATAATTGTTAGATTTTTTTATTGTACGAGCTACCCTAATGGTTGTTAAACGAATGACTCAGGTAAGTCTCGCGGGCGTTTTCAATATTATAAAAGTTCTAAGTAACTTAAACTTTCGCGGTTATATTCAACATTATAAAACTCCCAATCAGCGCTCGTCTTAAAACTACAACCGACCACAGTACATTCAAGCAAACCACCAATCAACGCTTGTTTTAATCAACTTTAGTTCCAAACAAATACCCAATCATAGTTAACCTTAAACCATTCATTCTCGCGCCACAGGTTCAAAATTTTCCTTTCAAAAACGACTCCGAATTCATAAAACGGAAGTTAGATTACTACCTACATTTAATAATTAATTTTGTGTTGATGTCTATGATTCGTAGTTCATAACTTAATATTTTACATTTTAGTCATTTGTACTTATATTATTATTAACTTTAAACCTTTTATAAAATAAATCATAACTTCTCATCTAATGTATAAAATTACTGAACTTGTATATTGGAGCGCGCCATTCTAATTTAAAGATGCATTTTGCTATAGGTTGCGTTCATTGGGAATTGTTTACTAATAAAAATCTTCGCGCTAAAACTTGAATAAAAATATTGTATTACAAAAATGTTAAGGCATCAATATGGTATCGTCACACGACACTGACCTTTTTTTTTCCTTTGTTAAAGATTTCATTTGAATCAGGTTCAGTTTCATAAATTTATAAAAGTAGTACCTATAAGTGCTTAAAAACTTACTGATATAATTACCTTACGGAAACGTAATTAGCAGAATTACTCAAATGTCGGTCAAGTGTGTGTCGGAATTCAATAAATGTATTTACCTGACTAAAATTTTAATACGAATTTGAAACAATTTTATAATAATTGTAAGAAACTGGCGGTTGATTTAAAAATTTAACTTTTTGTAAATTTTATTAATTTTAAGTTTTTGGAAAGCAAGATTCTTTTTGTAGATTTTTATTTATTTATTTTTAAATTTTAGTTGTAATTTAAACTAATTACTCAATCATTTTTTCGTCTCTTACGTCTAGTCTTAGATGAAATTATAGTATCTACTAGTATACATAAAGTGTTGCCATCTAACGATCACGCGATTACTTTTTGAATTGCTCAGCCACTTTTTGAAATTTTCATCGAGATTGTGTATCCAGATCCTAACTGCATGCAAACATTAAAACAACATGCCATTATGACATGGTTTAGAATTACGCTATCAAGCCAATGACACGTTTTCCTCGTGACTGATACACACTTAACTACTGAACTGATTTTGATTAAACTTGCACTGTTCCCTTAGTTGGACTATACGTAGTCCAACTAAAAAAGATTTTTTGCAATTATACTTATGGTTATTGAGATATGCGCGGACTAACATACAAACATACATAAATACACTTATGAAATTTGACACACATGTTGACAAGCGAGTATAGTATAACATATACAAAAACTATGCAATTTTGAAAATATTTCATACATACGGGTCAAATTGATAACCTCCTTTTTTGAACTCGGTTAAAATTGTCCTATATGGAAATTGTTAAACTAGTCATTAGCTATTTTTAGAACGTTTTGTTCTATGTGCGGAAAACGTAAGTGATTAAATGATATTATGTTTGCTGAAAGTACTGACGTATTCTACACACAGTTTGGAACATCCTAAAAATAGATTATATACAACTAGTTTATTAATTTCTATGAACCACATTTTTTAATATATGCTTTGTTTGAAAAGTAATTAAATATATCAAGTGGCGGCGCTATAGTAAGCCGCTTTTAGCCACTGAAATAAAAACAAAAGTTGTGGTACTTGCCTTAGTAGACCTTCTCCCAGATTTCGAACCCCAATTTCCGAATGAATTTCCAAAGACCATAAATCTATTTTCAGATATAGGCACTCGATTAGCGAATCGAACAACTTTTTTAATTTTACTTTTATGATTATACAGAGAAATAGTAATTTTTTTTCGTCACTTTATAACTCGAGAATGGCCTTAAATATTAATTTAAAACTTTTAGATATATAGTTAACTTATATATACGATAATATCTACTTTTTTAATAATGTATTTTATTTATCGATAAAGTAATGAGACTAAAACAAAAAAAAAACTTGTCCCTAACGTCAATTTTTCTCGTTTCTAATATCACGTGCGCAAAGCCGGAGACTAGTAAAATATATGACCTTAGTTTATTCTCGTAAGCGAAGAAAGAAAGTTATCGTAGTTGTTTCTGGACATAAAATACGAGTCCACTAACGTCACTCGCAGAGGTCGCGTCGCTGCGACCCGCACGTAACAACCAATTTGCGGTCACACAAATTTTCTCCCTTCAACTTCAGGCCGCTCCTAAACTACAAATAATACCGTAACGTATATAATATTGTTTGTTTCAAATTGTACGTACACATAGAAATGTCAGCAACATACTTCTACCTTGATACCCATCTACAAAACATGTTTATTTTTCAAGAAATGGATATGAGATCACTTTTTCGTTGATTAATACTAAACATATAACCTAATATACATGTACCTACATTCATACACCGAAAAATTTAAATACATACTTGCTAAGCTTTCAGCAAAAAACTTTAAGCGTGTTATGGAAAAGCAATAATGTTTGATAATATAGAAAGTCTAACACGAAAACATTTTTTTTATAATATAAGTGTTTTTTTTCTATTATTGTGTGTGAAAATAGAACAAAATAAATATAGGCAATACAAATGTAATTTAAATTTATATTATTCAATTTAAATTTATATATTTCAAAATGCAATTATGAAAATTCGATTAATTTTCCATTTAACAACTTTTGTTACAGTGGTCACTGAATGACGGGACGGGACCAAATATGTACTAGTGTTCTAGTGTTGGAGATATTAAAAAAAATAATTGCTAGGTTCGTTTATAAAAAAAACATCCATCACGGGACGCCTGGCAGATTTGAAACATTGAAATTATTTTTTTATTTTTTCACATCGAACCAATAAAACATATCATAATATATTTATAATAAATATGTTATTGTTTATCACTAAAATTAATAAAATTGAAAAGATAACACACTTATCTAGTTAATAATTAGGTCATTATAGATAAACATATATAGTTAAATTCTTCCAATATCTGGGCAATGGATTGTCAACCCAGAAGAATTAAGTTTACTAGGCCTCTTCGTGCCCGAGCCCGACAGGTACGTGCGGGGCAGCGATGCTAGGGTCGACGGGCCGCGGCGGTTGCGCTTGCTGTACGCTGCGCTGGTCCCATGGTATGCACGCAGCACGCCGGGATTGCACCGACGAGCGACGTCACGAGCTGTGGGGCTAGTAAATAACTTAAATATCAAAAGTTTTAATATCATACTAGATTTTGCCAGCGGCTCCGCCCGCCCTAAATTCAGTTATCGGCGTGAAACTCCTTAATTATATAATACACTTATTCATTTCGCTATGGAAAGCTATAGCTATAGTTTGTTTAAGGTCGGTCAAAGTTGTTCCCGCAGGAACTTCGGAATAAGTAGTATCCTATGTGTTAATCTGGGTATTATAGTAACAAATATGTGTGCCAATTTTCATGACGCTCTGTTCCGTCGTTGGCGAGTTATAGATTAACAAACATCTATCCATCCAGACAAATATCGTACAATAAAAAGATTTAGTTTATTTTAAACGCTTTGAAAGTAGTTTGTTAGTTTATAATTGCATTAACTTAAAATGATATGTAGGTAAATGCAAACAGAGAAACAGAAAAAAGTAACAAAAATTTGTGTTTTTATTAAAAAAATTGAGTCTCCTCAAAAGTCGACCTAATCCACACCACTATTTTGCATAGTACTTATTTAACGGCGAGCAGACAACTTACCTAAATGCTCTAGCTGGTCATAGCATTACAAACAAACATCCTACTTACCTAACTAGTTATTAACTTTACAAAAGAATCTTTTAATTCTTACCACGTCTCTTCGACGAAAGATAAGGCCAATTGAATGTTTACAAAATTGATTTTGCATACATATTGTTTACTTTTGAAAACTAAAACATTATGAATGAAATCACGTTGGTCATATGAATGAACAATCTAATGAATTAATGACATCATTAATTTCAAAACTCATGTCTATTTGGGCACAATTTTAACGTAAAGTAATATGAAAATTAGGCTTACAGTTAATTATGACACAAAGTAGCGGTCGCTGTCACCGAGCCCCCATTAATAATATTAATGTGCAATTTCGCACGTTTCTCTGGCAAATGGCCTCTATGTTTGGCTTAGCGGTGACTCAAATGTGCTACAATAATGCAATTTCGGACTTTTGTTATCTGCTTTACTTTTAAGTACATTTATATAACATGATATTACGTAAACAGTGACAAAATAGGGAAATAATAATATACGTATGGTTTATAAAAGTGATCTGTCTTGCGATAGTCAATGAAACTATTTAAAAAGCATATTACTATTTTATGCAACTGTAACAAGGTTAGGTAATTATTTCAAAACATTTTCAGATATTTATTGTTTCTTCAAATAACACTTCATCTAACAATCAACGCCGCTATTCAACGCTTTTGGATCTGAATTATATTTTTGTAATATTTTTATACGAATCCACTTTCAAAATCATACTTCACACAATCCAAATTCATATATATTTGTGAAAGTGTTTGTTTATAATTGCTTGATGTCAATACAGAGCAGCTAAAAAAGCTGATTTTTAGCACAAAGATTGTTGAGGAGACGGAAAAAAGCCTTTTTATTGCGAAAAAGAAATAGAAAGAACAAGTATAACTGAATTCCACGTGGACGAACTATAGTTACATGTATAGCTGCCTGTAGCAAACTTTCTTACTATAAACAAGGAGTTGCGTGGAAATTCCTTGATTCAATGAATTTATTGCGCGTGGAGCCGCGGGTAGAAGCTAGTTTATAATAATTCAATACAAAAACCTTGGACGGCTGAAGGGCGTTTGTAAGCGCGAGTGGAGCCTCGGGCAAAAGCAAGTTTATAATATTTTAATACAAAAATCTTTAACGGCTGAAGGGCGTTTGTAAGCGCGAGTGAAGCCTCGGGCAAAAGCTAGTTTATAATATTTTAAAACAAAAATCTTTACACTGCTGATGGACGAAAGCAAAGGCTAGATTATGATATTTAAGTATTGATATTTGTTACAGACGGAATGCAACAGTAACGTTGCACCGTCGACATACACGCAAAAATGAACTTTCAAAAAACTACGCAACTAGTTTTATCAAAAGTTGCTAGTTCCTGAAAATGTCACGGCTTCTGTGGAGCTACTCTCAGAACGTGACTTTTCGATTTTTTAGCGAAACTGTAAAGTGAACCACATGTGTTTTTTGGTTCTCACACATTCATTTCTAGACATAAATGTATGCCAATTGATTTTTATACTGTGCAAAACACAACTGACGTAGTAGTAAAATAAAAAATGTAAAAAGTCAAAGTTTGTACTAAAAGTTCGAAAACAGATTTTGAAGCCTCATATTTATATGAAAATGAGCAGCCAATCAGAGCACAGACGAAAGTGGGAGAATGGCTCGGAACAAAAACACCATTGAAAAATATTAAATTACTGGCTCGGCCCAATATAAAATTAGAAAGTTCGAGGTAAGAATCTGGAAAATACCGGTTTGAACTGCTTATTGGGTTTTCAAAATAAAAACAACGTTCTCTGATTGGTCTAAAATAAATGATTTGGACATTTCCTCCTAGACAAAAAAGTATAAAAGGAGACGCAATTTTCATACATTATGCAGTGAAAGTTCAACAGTTCCAGGAAAATAAGCAGTGAAGAAACCAACTGAAGAAAGAACAAGTTATATATATATGTCAAGAAAGAACCAACATTCTTATAACTCAAGATTACTTCAAGAAAGAAGTAACATTTTTATAAATCAAGAAAATTCGTAGAAGTTAAGTAAAATCAGTGAATCGTACATTAAAATCACGATTTTAAAGAAAGTTTTTGTTATTTATAGATAAGTGTTTGTAAATTATAATTTTGAGAAATGTTAAATGTGTTGTCGATATAAGTGTAAATTGCGTTTAAGGCAATTATAGTTTTTTCAGAGCCTACATGTCGATAAACCTACACTCCACTAGCTCTGTCCGCAACAGTTTATTTGGTCCTTCGGTAGCCGGATCACAACCTGTGTAGATCCTTAGGTAAACCGTAAAGTTCCGAAGTTATAAGTTAATTTAAAGTGAATTTTTATTTTTGTGAAAATAGTGTTAATTTTAGAAAAGTGTAAAAAGTGTATGAATCGTAAGTAAAGTGAAACTATTGACACTAAGTCTTTTTGAGTGCTTACCTATTGTTTCGTGTATTTTTTATAACTCTGTGTGTCGTATTTATTGGGGTCATTTTCGGTTTCCAATTATGTAAATTTTTGTAAAACGTTTAAATTCACGGGAGTCGTTGTGAAAACGTTAAAAATAAGTCGTGGTGATCAACGTATATGTATTTCGGGCAATACGTGTACTAGTTATAAATTTAAAAATTTTAAATTTTCCTGAAATTCAGTTTTTATAAATTTTCATAACTCTTTAGTTTTTTTTTTAAATTCACGTTTGTGGACGTATTACTTGTGATACATTTTTAAATTTTCGTAACTTTTCAGTTTTAAATTTTTAAATTTTCAGTTTTCAATTTTGAAAACGTCTTGTACATGCGTGTTATCCCGTGTACTTATTTTGAATTTAAGTTTGTGCACGTATTCCTTGCGGTACGTGTACTTTTAATAATAATTATAATTTTTCGGAAAACTTGTGAAAATCCAAATCGTAATAATTTGAGCTCTTAGGCATATGGGAATTTCGTGTATATGCCTTAAATACATGGGTATACATTATTCCATGCAAAAATCGTTCTCTTTATTATTATTTGATGTTTTTCGAAAAAACCTAATTTTTAAAAATAATAAAAAAATTTAACTCCTTTGCAATCGGGAACTTCTTGTACATGTTTTATATGTTTATGTGGTCGCATAATTGACGTGTACTAAAATTAGTACTTTTAATTTATTTTAAATTTTTGTAATTTTAAAAATAATAATTTTTAAAACTTTTGTACCTACAGACGCCCATTTCCGTGTGCACGTACTTGCGAGCCTCTATTTAAAAATTATTGTACGTATACATATGTGATACGCCTTTGCGTACTTGTTATTATTATTTGAACATTCTTTTAAGTAATAATATTCTTACATCTATGTATACAAGTACTTCCGTGTGCCTATTTTAAATTTTGTACGTATACATATGTTGTACAACTTATGTACTTTTATCTTATCACTTTAACTTCCTTTGAGGTGATGACATTTTTGAATCTATGTATACGTTTCTTGTAGGCACTTATATAAATTGATGTGCGTATACATACGTTGTGCAATTTATGTACTTCTTATCACATCGATACTTTTTGAGTGATAACATTTAAATTTATGTATACGTGTATTTTCGTGTAGCTATTAAAATTTATGTGTAGATAGCTACGCGTGCTTTGTGCGAGTTCACCACAAAGTTGTTCGAGTACAAAGAGTACTTCAATAATTTTGAATCTCAAAAATATTTAATTTTTTTATGTCTATACGCGCATTTCCGTGTGGTTATTTAATTGATGTGCGTATATGTGTTTGGTACAACTCGAGTACCTACTTGCGATTGTTTTTTCAATATTCTTTGAAAAACAATATTTTTGAATTTAATGTCTACGCGTACCTATTTCCGTGTGTTTATTTTAATTGATACTCGTACGCCTATTTTGTACATTCGTGTACTTACTATTATTATTTCAACGATTTGAATAATAATTTTTGAATAACTTGTACTCTGTAAAATTTAGAGTACTTGTTTTGATTTTGAATACTGTGTGCATAAGTGTTTTTCGTATTTTGGTGTGGCTATTTTTGAATAAGTGTATGTACGTATATTGTACAAGCCACGCCTTCTTAATTGTGTAAATAATTTTAAATAATTTTAAATAATTTCATCTGTGTACCTACGTAAACCTAATTTTTAAATATATGTGTATACGTGACAAGCTCCGTAACACTTGTTTTTTAATTTTAAATATTTGGGTTCTTTCTCTTGTTCTGAAATATTTTGCTTATGTGTTAATACTAAGGTGTAAGTCCATACAACTATCTGTTCTCATATATATTTGTGCTCGTTTAAACTTTACTGTGTATGTGCATGTTTGTTCGTGTTGGGATTCAAATTTGTTGTGCTTATATAAAAAGTACAATGCCTAACACACGTAGCCAAAAAGCCGCGTCAAAGGCTGGCCACGATGAACGGGGAATTAACGTCCCCGAGTCGGTTCGCCCCACGACGGCGTCTAGCGCTGTCGGTGCTGCGTCGACGAGGACAGGATGCTCGTCGGCCAGCGTGCGTATACAGAGTGCGGAACTCGAAGCGTTACGAAAAATTGCGGAGCTCCGTACGGAACGTTTGCAGTACGAAAGAGCGGTAGAAAAAAGACGTATAGAATCAGAAAATAAACGTATAGAAATAGAAAATAAACGTATGGAAGCGGCAAAAGAAAGTATGGAAGCTCAAGAAAATATTATTAAAAAACGGCTTGAGCTTCAAATTTCTCAAATAAATGAAGACGATTCTTCACAGGGAAGTATAGTTAAGTCCACTCTCACTGCATCGAGGGTTGAAAATTGGTTGACGGAAACCAACGATGACGCTGGAGCCAGCGTCGTCACGGCCAAACAGGTGGCACGCGACCCACACGGGGGGAGGGGAGCCCGGGGCGCCCGGGTATGGTGCACAGGGAGCTCTCTACGTCAGGCGTCGCAGAGCATAAGGGTGCCACCAGCCGCTACGACCGTACCATAATTGAGCGTCGCTCGCACCACATTGTCAGGCGAGGGCCACCACAAAGCCCTCCACGCCGGCACACTAACAACCCACACAAGGACGGCCAAGGCTACCCACACCTGCGTCGCGTGGAAGTCCGCAGGGACATGGAAGGTCCTCTGCTCCCACGCACGCCACAGGCTAAGGATGACATTCGCCGCACACTCGCACGTCGCGTGGATACCGCCGGGGGCATGGAACGTTCTTGTCTCCCACGTACGTCACAGGCTGAGGATGACCTCGGCATCACTTTTGCACGTCGCGTGGATGCCGGCGGGGACCTGGAATGTCCTCGGCTCCCACGTACGACACAGGCTGAGGATGAAATCAGTCAACGGCACATTTGATGCATGAAGCCGATCGAGCTATCCGCTTCACGCTTCCACCAGCTACTTCATCGACGTCGCCGCAGACTAAGAATGGTTGGGCACCAAGCGGCGCGCCGAAAAGAAAACCAATGAAAGAGACAGCACGAGTCTATACTGCAACCACAGAAGAAAGGAGGCCACGTCAAAATGACAAAAGACCTCCACGTGCTGCAGCTCAGCAACGCAAAGAGCAGTCGCAATGTCCGAGCTGCGGGGCATCTCACACGCTCCCGCAATGCCCAGCATTTAAAAGATTGACTGTTAATAAGCGCTGAGCAATTGTCAAGGAAATACACATTGTTTTTGCTGCCTATTAGAGAAGCATCCACGTCCACAATGCAAAGCCAAGCGATGTGACGTAAACAATTGTGGTCAAGCACACCACCGACTGCTACATGATGTGAACAGAGAAAAACGGACCTTCACACAAACCGTTCCAGCCTCTCAGAAAGAAGTTCCTATAGCAGTGACATCGGAAAGCAATGAAGCAGTGATGTCAACCAATACGGGGAACCGCCGCCGATCAGTTATGCTAAAGATTTGCCCAGTTACAATATCTGGCCCAAATGGCGCGGTGAACACCCACGCATTATTTGACGAAGCTTCCACGGTCACGCTGATTGACAAAGATTTAGCGGACCAGCTGTCATCCGAAGGAAAGCCACATCCGTTCACAATACACGATGTCGGCGCAAGTCAAAAAGAAGATGAAAGCCTGCGGGTCAACCTTAAGATCCGCGGGTGAAAGCAGAGGAGATACCATGAACTGCAAGCCAGAACCGAAAAGGGGCTACGCCTGATGGCACAAGCAGTTCCTTCTAAAGTCGTCTCCTGTGCGCACCTGCGGGGCCTCAATGCTGCATGTTATGATGAAACGCAGCCGAAAATTTTCGGGGCTCGTATCCCAAGAGCTACGAATGGGTGCGCGCACTGAACCTGCTGCATCACGGACACCGCTTGGATGGGTGATCTATGGCTCACTTCCCCGCACCATAATGCGAGAAGGGGAACTAGTACTGCATGTCACGAATGTTGAAAATGAGTTTCGTGACCTCTCAGTTGATGAAGACCTACGTCTTGAAGATTTGGTCACAGCCCATTATGATATCGATGCCCTAGGCGTGTCTAACATTAAAAAGATACGCCCAGAAGCGAAACGGGCTGTCGAAATTTTTAACTCTACCGCTCGCCATGAAAACCAGCGGTACGAAGTTGGGCTAACGTGGCGTCAAGATGAAACTCAGAAACTCAGAAAGAAAAATGGATCGGGATCCCACTTACAAAAAACAGTACACCGAGCAAATAGAAAACTTGCTCAAGAAAGGTTACGCTGAACCAGTGATGGGCGAGATTCAAAGCGAGATCGAGTGGTACCTGCCTCACTTTGGCGTACGGAACCCGAATAAACCCGAAAAGATCCGTCTTGTGTTTGACGCAGCTGCTAAAGCTTGCGGAGTCTGCCTCAATGACGAATTATTAGAATTGCCAGACCTTCTGCAAGCGCTGCCGGGAATACTTTTCCGATTCAGGAAAAAGCCGATCGCCGTAACCGCAGACATAGAAGAAATGTTTCTGCAGATAAAGATAAGGCCAGATGATCGCCCGGCTCAAATGTTCTTATGGAGGGGTGAAGATAGAAAGAACGCCCCTCAGAAATATGTGATGACGTCGTTAATATTTGGAGCATCATGTTCACCATTTCTGGCGCACAGCTTAAGAAATAAAAACGCTATGGACTGCGCCGCAAAGTATCCCGAAGCAGCAAAAGCGATCCAAAGTAGCTTCTATATGGACGACTACCTGGACAGCTTCGACAATATTGAGAAGTCAAAACAGATGTTTGCTGACGTCATAAAAGTACAACAGCAAGCAAGTTTTAATATAAGGAGTTGGAATTCAAACCGTCAAGATGTGCTAGAAAACTTACCAAAAGAGAAAAAAGCACACGTGTCGGACGTACAACTTGGAGCCCGTGAAGATCACATTGAAAAGACGTTGGGTCTGCTGTGGAGCACTAAAAAAGATAAATTGGGTTTCAGTACCAAGATGGTTCGCGTACCAGAAGCAGTACGCCGAAGGCATCGTACGCCGACTAAAAGACAAGCTCTCAGCGCCGTAATGTCAATATACGACCCACTGGGACTTGTCAGTCAATTCACCATCACCGCAAAAATAATATTGCAGCAATTATGGCGACAGAAGCTTGGGTGGGACCAAACCCTGCCAGAAAATGAAGCGAGCGACTTCGCAAGATGGATAGAATTATTGGACAGCGTGGCCGCATTAAGAGTCCCGCGCTGGTATGATTTGGATGATTATAAAACGAGAGCTGCACGTATTTTGTGACGCCAGCGAAGAGGCCTACTCAGCGGCAGCTTACTGGCGAAACACAAAGATGGCGGCGTACGAATAAGTCTGATCGCTGCCAAAGCCAAGGTCGCGCCGTTGAAGGTGCAGACAATACCCCACCTATAATTACAGGCGGCGGTGATTGGAGGGCGACTAGTAGAATCAATTAAAAAACGGCACCGCATAGAAATAGCAGACGTCACATATTGGTCTGACTCTAGTACAGTGCTGCAATGGATACGAGGTGACGCAAAGAAGTACACCCTATTCGTATCACATCGACTCGGAGAGATAGCTGAACTAACACAGCCCGAGGATTGGAAATGGGTGCCTACACAACTGAATGTAGCTGATGGTAGCACACCAACCTATTAGCGCGCACGAGCGATGGTTCTGCGGGCCAGACTTTCTTCACGAACACCAAGATTGCTGGCCGTACGACTTCTCTGAAAGAAGCGACGCAGACGATGAGCACGTCACCCATACTAGCCACCAACCCACAAATTGGCTACCGGATCTCGAGCGCTTCTCAAATTACGAGCGCCTGATCCGGACAGTAGCAAACGTACTACTATTTATCGAGAAGCTGAAGAAAAAGGAACAGCAGCTCGAACTCCGCCATATTGAAAAAGCGGAACAACTTTTCATACAACAAGCGCAGCAAGATTGTTTTGGTGAAGACATAGAGCACCTTGAGAAAGGAGAAGCACCTCAGAGGTCCAGCAGACTATTTAAACTGGACCCTGTATATGAAGATGGGTTGCTACGTATACACGGCCGCACACGTCCCGGCTGACATCAAGCGACCAATCATATTGGACGGTCGCCATCAATTCACTAGACTGCTCGTGATGAAGGAGCATCGAACCGCACTCCGTATGTTGTGTCGTATCCGCAAATCACTGCCATCAACACCAACCATGGGAGATCTGCCACTTGCACGTCTCGATGCCTATCAGCGGCCCTTCACCAATTGTGGGATTGACTGCTTCGGCCCAATGATAATAAAAATTGGAAGAAGAAGAGAGAAACGTTAGGGTATGTTATTCACATGCCTCAGTACACGAGCTGTACACATTGAGTTGGTTGCGAGTCTATCAACCGACTCGGCCATCATGGCCATTAGAAGAATGGCAGCCAGACGAGGATAGCCTCGGGTAATGTGGTCAGACAATGGGACCAATTTCCGTGGGTCTGACGCCGAGCTAAGAGAAGCGTACAAAGAGAAGCTATCAGATGACCATGCGCAGCCATTGAAACAGGGAGACTTGGTTGTGGTAATCGACCCGACCCTACCACGTAACGTGTGGCCAAGGGGGGTTGTAGAAGAAATACAGCCGGGCCCTGATGGTAAAGTACGTTCTGCGAATATCAGAACGAGGGGAGGCGTATTAAGACGCCGCCCTGCAAGTCGAGCAGCCGTCCTGCAGTGTACCAAGGAGGCTTCGACAAGCTGCGCCGAGGGGAGTGTTATGGACGGACAGCAACAGTAACGTTGCACCGTCGACATACACGCAAAAAATGAACTTTCAAAAAACTACGCAACTAGTTTTATCAAAACTCAAAGTTGCTAGTTCCTGAAAATGTCACGGTTTCTGTGGATCTACTGTCAGAACGTGACTTATCGATTTTTTAGCGAAACTGTAAAGTGAACCACATGTGTTTTTTGGTTCTCACTCATTCATTTCTAGACATAAATGTATGCCAATTGATTTTTATACTATGCAAAACATAACTGACATAGTAGTAAAATCAAAAATGTGAAAAGTCAAAATTTGTACTAAAAGTTCGAAAACAGATTTTGAAGCCTCATATTTATATGAAAATGAGCAGCCAATCAGAGCACAGAAGAAAGTGGGAGAATGGCTCGGAACAAAAACACCATTGAAAAATATTAAATTACTGGCTCGGCCCAATATAAAATTAGAAAGTTCGAGGTAAAAATCTGGAAAATACCGGTATGAACTGGTTATTGGGTTTACAAAATAAAAACAACGTTCTCTGATTGATCTAAAATAAATGATTTGGACATTTCCTCCTAGACAAAAAAGTATAAAAGGAGACGCAATTTTCATACATTATGCAGTGAAAGTTCAACAGTTCCAGGAAAATAAGCTGTGAAGAAACCAACTGAAGAAAGAACAAGTTATTTATATATGTCAAGAAAGAACTAAAATTGTTAAAACCCAAGATTACTTCAAGAAAGAAGTAACATTTTTGTAAATCAAGAAAATTTGTAGAAGTCAAGTAAAATCAGTGAAGCAGAATCAAATTTGTTTAATTTTTTCAATTTTACAGTGGGCTTTTTCAGAGCCCACATTTCGATAAACCTACAGTCCACTAGCTGTGTCCGCAACAATATTTTTAAACGGCTAATGAGTGTTGGTGAGTACGAGGGGCGCGATGGCGCAACGGTTGGGTCCTGTGCATTTGGACGGATATCGAGGTGGGGCACTTTACCTGTACCTAAAATTTTTTTTTTCTTAAAAGGAACCGGCTTCAAAAAGATGCACTAAAAAGGTAAAAATAATTACTTATTTCCAATAATCTGATCTGAATTACGGTTTAAAGTTGATTTCTATGTACCAAACAGATTATAACACACTTTTTGGAAATAAGTAATTATTTTTATCTTTTTAGCGCATCTCTTTAAAACCAGTTGTTTTTTTTTAACTTTCTATTGACGAATTGATTTTTTCGTACACTAAATACATCCATACTAGTAACAAAAAGTTAAACGATCATCCAAATAACATCCTTCTTTGAAGAACCCAATCCTTTTTTGAAGTCGGTTGAAAAAATTCTACAGCCTGATATTATAACATTATTTTCCTAATCTCACATCACTTAAGAGGATACACTTCGCGGCGCCTCGCAGCGGGCTTCATACAAACAAATTTCTCACTTATTTTAGATACTTGCTGATCAAACACCACGAAATTTTGAAGACATGTACTAGTAATAAATATCAAGGTCTGCAGTGTGCCCGTTTTCTATAAATTTTTATAGTTCAAAAGTTGTACAGGATTCTAGTTTTTTATGCAAATGGTTGTAAAGAAGATTACTAGTTAATAGAACCTTTTACAAGATTTAGGAAAAACCACAGACATAGGTATTCAGCTTGGGATTATGACTAAGAAATTTTACAGTGATTGATCTGTAAATGTCAAAAACGATGAGAATTTCGTTTGTATGAAGCCCGCTGCGAGGCGCCGCGAAGTGTATCCTCTTAAAGTGAAAAAATGAACTACATGTTGAAAAGTGCAGCAAAATTTTCTGACCCGTGAGCATAGTGTGAACTTTTCACGCTACTATCGCATTCGCGTCAACGAAATGCATGTATGGAAATGAAGGAGCGCCTCTAGCGGACGCGTTTTAAGACTGTATTTTCTCATAGGTCTTTTAATGAATACGCGAACGCAATAGTAGAGTTACAAACACGCAAAAACTTACACTAGGCACACCAGTGTTTGATCACTAGTGTCGTTGTTAAGTTCAACCTATTTAAATATGGGGACAACGGGTCAGAATAGTTTGTTGCACTCTTCATAGCTGCTTAGTTAATAATTATTTTGGTTTGAAAAAGGGATATAATTTAAATGAAGTCATAGCAATTAGAAAATAAAACACCGATATCAATCACTGATTATAAAAATAATTAAATGCTGCAATTGCAACAAATTTATAATCAAAATCAGATGATTTACTTACATTTTACGATTTTATCTTTAATTTAATTTGAGTGGCTTAAAAATACATTACTTTAAGTGAATTATTCTTGAAAGAGAATTACTGTAAAAACGCCATCTGAACTCAGAGCGAGGATCCCGGCGGGAAATTCAATGCCACGGTTCATTGGTTTTCAATTTGAAAGAGTTCTATCATTCATCCAAATTACAAAGGGATCATATGTTTGTTCCAATTTATTTTACCTTTTCACCTTTGTCATAGAATTCTTTTGAGGTGTTCAAATCTTAACCTGAAGCTCGTGTACTAAGGTTTTGTTAATTTTAATCGATTCAAATATTTCGGCAATACCTTTGACTTCGAATTGTTTTGTAATCGAAATTGCTCGCATAATTTTAAAAAGAATTACTTTTTTAAGAGAAGCGACAAAAATCAATAATTGGTACACTGTCGTTTTCATCGACAAGATATGGCTGAACGCCAATCACACGCTTTCTCGTTCTTGGACAGATGACACTCAAGCGTCAACGTCGAAAGTGCCAATGGGTAAAGGAGCCGAAGTATGGTTTCGTGGAAAACGGTTTATTGGCATTGAAGCCGCATTCATAAGAAATGAATGCAGCTTCATTTAAGGAGTGGTTCCAGGATGTGTTGCTACCAGGCCTGCCAGAACCTTCAGTTATATTAATGGATAACGCCTCTTTTCATTCGGTGCAAAAAAATAAAGCACCTACCCAAGCTAATAGAAAAGAGGAATTGTGGCATTGACGCAAATATATCAATGCTAAATGCAGAGCTGATGAAATTAGTCAATGACCATAAGCCGACAAATGTTTGATATGAAATAGATGAGTTGGCTCTGGAGTACGGTCATCGCGTTCTCCGAACTCCCTCGTACTACTGCCAGTACAATGCCATTGAGCTAATTTGGGCTCAAATTAAAGGTTATGCAGCCCGTCATAATACTTCTCCACCGTATGGCATAAAAAAGATGAAGATGCTTTTGAAAGAAGCATGAGAAAAAGTCATAAGAGATGACTGGATGAAGATGGTTGAAAAAACTAAAAAGATTAGTGAATTGGCCGGTTAACGATTAGTTAGTTGTCATGTCATCTTAAAAATAACGTATCTCTTAAAAATAAACCGCTTTAACAAAACATTCAGCTTTTACGGATAAAAAAACCTTTAAACTTAATAATGAATATTTTTTTTCAGTACTTTTATATGTTTTCAGTCATTAAAATCACGAATTATCGAAAAGTATGATTTTTTCATCTGACGATCACCTTCCTTCACTTTACGTCCAGAAGTATTGGCTAGATTACAATCATTAAACGCTACTGAAAAAATAACTCTACGGCTATTAAATTAAAGATGAAGTGAAGTGTTGAGTACTTAATTAACAAAATTAAACATAAGTAGACACGAAAAATTTAATTAGTTAATTTTATTTGAATATTTTCGATATTGCCCTTTTCGCAAAATGGGCATGTATATGGTAAAGTCTTCTTTTTGTTTATTTTTTTATCTTTTTTCTTTGCTTTATTTTCCTTTTCTTCTGCTCTCAATTTTTGCTTTCGCTTTTTCTCTAAATGAAGATTCTCTTTGTCTTCTTCCTTTTTCTTATAATGTACACGCTAAGCTTGGGATGAAATAGCACTTGGTAATTTAGGCACATTACGTTTCTTATCTTTTGGTGCTGGTTGCTCTGGGAAATGCAAGTGCTTTTCGAAAATGTCATCGAAGGACAAAGTTTGATAATTTTGCCTTTGAGAATTGTTTAAGACATCATCGTGGTATGCATTCTCTTGAACATGGACATCAGCTGAAACTGTAAAAGTGTAATATTGGTTTTCAAACGGCAATGGACTGATTGTAATCGGTTGCAATATCTCAATCTTATCAAGAGGCATCACAGTTATATTGTTCAGCGAAATATATGAGCCCGGCTCTGTAAAACTTATGTTTTCGGTGGTGCTTACATCAGTGGCAAACAAGGTGTCGGTTATCATTTCTTCTGTGATGATATTTGTTTTAGGCTCATCAAGAGTTATATTTTCTGGAGTGACTGCAGTGTTAGTTATAACTTCAAGCTAATTAGTAAGTGCTTAGACTTTGGTTGGACGCTGCAGAATTTCGAGGCGTCTTAGATTCGGAGCGACGATTTTGAAGGTACTTTGCTTTTGCTTTTTCAGAATTGGATCTGAATCAATATTGCGGTTGGCCAAGTCACTCTTGATGATTGATATCACTTTTATTGCTGCATTAAACTCTTTTGTATTTGCCGGGGTAATTTCATTCGAACTTGAATTTTTCTCTCTATTACTTCTTTTAACTCTATGCTGAGCGTCCTTTACACATTTTGTATAATCTACACTGTCTTCATTCAATGAAAATAAACCGCACCTTCTAAATCCTTTTTTTATTGCATCTTCCAACTGCGTTTGTGTTATAGTTTTATTTAAAATGGAGCAAAAGTTTATTTTCGTAACTATTTGGTTAACATTCTCAGCCTGCTAGTTTTTTACTGTAGTTTTCCAGTTTTGCTTTAACGGTCTAAAGACGCTTACATCAGCAGGTTGCAGCATGTGCGTGTGTTTGGTGGCAAAGCATACAGTATAATTCCATTGGATTGGCAAAATTCACTTAAAGCAAATGTCATGTGTGACTTGTGACCATTAATAAATGGGGGTATGGGTTTCTTGATCTCATTTTTCGTCAACCAAGCGTTGAAATCGTTGCTGGCGTATTCAAAGAAAACGTCATTTTTCATCCATCCGCTTTCTGAGCGGCCAAGAACCCATGACTCCGGCATATTTTCCATTAATGCTTTTGGAGGTCTTACATATATAAAAATTTTACTAAAGGTGGGCACAACTTTCCACTTGCTGCGAATACCAGTAAAACTGTTATATTTTCTTATTCATTATTTTTTTATGATGTACAAATTTTTGTGACCCTTAGGTTCCAAAACCTTGCTACTTTTGGGCATAAAGAAAATCCCGTTTCATCCCCATTAAATATTCTGTTCGGATCTTCAAATCTATCTAATGCGTCTATTGATTCAATATATTGTTTGAGATCTTTAAGCCATGCTCTTATGCGGGTCTCCGTTATAGCCGCTCTGGCATTCTTGATTCGTTCTGGCTCGCGAATGCTAATTTCTGGATGCCGCTTTAAAAAAATTTGATACCAAGTGTCTCCTGACCTTCCATCTTTAAATGGTGTTTTGATACCTTTGTTATCATTTTTGCAAAATTTTCCAAGAGCTATTGCTTACTTAAGGGGAATCCGCATTTTGTCATTTCAAGAATCCATGTTGTGAGCTTTTGCTCACCCTGCACACCTAAAATAGGGTCTGGCCCTACTCTAGGTTTTTCGTTTGCTGCCACTTTACCGCTGAGACGGTCATGTACTGTATCAAACAGCACACCGTAAAAACGGCATGCTTCCTTAAATCCCATTGTATTATTTTTTATGTCTTCTATGACTTTTATTAAATCATCTTCTTTATACGTAAAAGTCTTTTTGACACTCCCACCTGAAAAATACAAGAGTAACATAAATGAGAGTTTTGTTTGCAAAATGCAATGGAGGTCAACCACCGTCTATACGACGTAACCTTCTAGTGTATCTTACACACCGACGTTCACCAGACATTGAGAGTCAGGGGGATGCATTGGAATGTAGCCTAGACACAGTGAGTACGTTTGATAGGTTCTGGTACTCTGGTTACGTGCTGTCTCCTAAGCTGTTTCTACTTCATATCATTGATATATTGTCCATCAACAACATACATCGCCATGCCAGGTGACAGTACTAGAGAAGCGGGCTGTGCAAACATCTCACGTACCGATGTGAAGGGAAACCGCTGACAAATTATGTCAAAAATCGAGACTACTCTGTCTAAGGCCTCCGAATGGGGACGGGAAACCCTATTCACTGAGATTCAACAATTCCAGAAAACGCATCTTACCATCTCCAAGAGCATGGGGATTATCTCTAACAACGTTTAGTTTCTTAACACAGCAAAGCTGTACTTCACCTCAGGGCAAAGGGCTGCGTTACCAGTCGCAATTCCAGCCCCATATGGAGTACTGCTGCAATCTCTGGGCAGGTATACCCGGATACCAGTTTGGCCCTTTTCGGTTTAACGACGAGCTATCCCAAACTCACAAGCCTTATCGAACCTTAAGTCTGAGGAGAGAGTTTGTCTCCTTGTGTGTTTAGACTCTTGTATGGGCTGTGTTCTGAGGAGTTGTTTGTTATTATGCCTACGGCTACTTTACCGCTCGCCATAGGCAGGGAATTCATCGTCATACCTAAGAACCTAAATAGTCACGCACAGTGTGGTTTCAAATGAACGCCAATGCTTAGGTTGTGGAATGAACTGCCAAGGTTTTATCTAAAGACTACATATGTATGAGGGTTTTTTAATAAGAAAGTGATTAGATTTTTTTAATAGTTAGCAACACCAGCGAGTTGGCCCATGGTGTTTCAAGCGTCCATAGGTTACGGTGACCGCTTAACACCAGGCGGACTGTTAGATTGTTTGCCATCTTAGTGGTATCAAAAAGTAATAGAATAAAACATACCAATTTATTTCTTGTTTTTTCTGGCTTGTTTATTTTTGCTTACGGTGGTGGAACCATCTGTAAAGAATATAAGAACTCATGCAACAGACACACGCATCATACAGCATTAAGCTCCAATTAGTTTTACCTGACACATTGCATAAAAAAATATAATGATGATGAATTAGTAGTAATTTTATAGAAAAAAAGGTGGGAAGTACGAAATTTTTGTATGACAACACTCTCCATTTTATGTACGACAACCATGTTACACGTAGTCGTCAAGTAATCGATTGCCGATCACCAAAATATTGTCAATGATTGAAAAAATAACCATGATTGCCAACTGACTAGTTGAACACATAAAACTGATACTTTTGTCAAAAGTCGCCAACAGACCGTTTTCCGATTAACTGATTTTTTATGTACGAAAGCAAGTCCCTTTTCGATCATAACTGTGTTTACTTCGCAACAAGTGCCATTGAATACTTAATATTCAATTCCCGATCACCAAAATATTTTCAAAGAACAATAAAATAACCATGATCACCAACTAGTCAGAATGCGATCACATAAAACTTTTAATTTTTGTATGCAGCTAAATCAAAAGTCGACAATAGAGTAGAATAGTTTCCCGATCCCCTGATTTTGCATCACTAAAATGCGTTTCTATTTATAATTATCATTTATATTAATCCGATCGCCATCTGACGTATAAATAAAACATGTAATTATAAATCTAAATAAATGATAATATTTCCGTAAACATCATGCAACATCCTATGAAAACCTAACTAAGATTCGACTTAAACCACCCGTTTACGATCAGGTGATCGTAAAAGAAAAAGTTTAGTTTTGCACTGCCCCAAAGCGATCAGCTAATATTTAAATTAAATAAGCATTTTTGTCAGCCAAATGTTAGATAAGATGGAAGTGTAACTATAATTCAGCACTACAAACACACTAATAATGAGACAATTGTACTAGAAACATGTTTTACTTACGATTAAATGTTTGCTCCCCACTAATTTTGAAGTAACTTTAAACACAAATATCCGCGCATGCGTTCCGGGTTCGATTCATCGGCTTACTAATCAAATATGAACACATTTGGTAGGCAAAATTTCTTACCAAAAAAAATGGATAGATAGAGCATGCTTTTTCAAGCAACATAAGAGTTTGCTGGTCGTTATATACTACTATTTTTCGAAGTTTTCGTGAAAGTGATCGTAAGCGGGTAGTGATCGGCAAATGGGCCGGTTCACCTATTTGATGGCTTTGATATCCGTATAGATACTATGATTGACAAAAATATGATTATACACGTAAGTGAAGATGACAGCGACTCCGTAAGCGAATTAGAAGATTAAATTGTTTGACATAGTCTTCATTGTTAGGCTTAAAACTATGTATTTCATTATATTCATTTTCCAATAAATAAAGCATTTTTATTTTTTTCCCTTCATTACATTCAGAAATTACGATTCATTTCAATTAATTGATTCATTAAAAATTTATTTACATTGTGAATATTTATTGAATATATTGAAATATAATTCCTATAAAAAATAACAACATACAAATTAAATTGAATAAATATGCATAATGAATGCAATAAATAACGTTACTAAATATTATTAATGTTATTTATTGTACATCACTAGTCATGACGACTTGACAGGTGTCAGGAATGCATTCTTTGACCGGCCGCACTTTAGTAAGTAAATTTTGTTCAAGTCGCCACTATAATGCATTATTTAAACGCAAAAATTGTTTTTCATTTAGGAATTATTTATTACTAAAAATGTCATGTTTCTATTTTACATTAATTATAAACTTACCTGTCGGCTTTTTTCGACAGAAATTAACATTGTTAAACAGATTGTATTCATGATTCAAAAGTGTTCTAAGAAACTTTTTTGAATAAATATGATTTGATTTGATTCGTTTGTCGTGTTTCGTTAGAATTAAGTTTTAGCGCTTACTTCAGGGTTTTTTTTTTCAAAGAAAACAAACAAAATAATGTGTGTTACGAAATTATTTGTAGTTTAGGAGCGGCCTGAAGTTAAAAGAAGAAAATTTTTGTGACCGCAAATTGGTTGTTACGTGCGGGTCGCAGCGGCGCGACCTCTGCGAGTGACGTTAGTGGACTCGTATTTTATGTCCAAAAACAACTACGATAACTTTTTTTTTTGGCTTACGAGAATAAACTTAGGTCAAATATTAAAAGTTGTGATTTTAAGGCCGTAATATAAGAAACGAGAAATGTACCTATGGACTCTTTAATATATAGATACCTACAATTGCAATATTTTCTAAAGGTTTTAGCTGCTAATTAGATATTTTTAACATGGAATGTGGTTTTAAGTAGAAACTATAAAAAATGCGTGGCGACCTTAAAAAAACAACGGGACGGAATCCGAAGAAATATTTAAATCAGAAAGGTCATGGGCGCATGATTTGTATTTATTGTTTGTTTTAAATCACCGACAAAAAAAAGAGTGGTGTAAGTTTGTCGTGTGTATCTCGCTGTGGCATCGTAATGCCCAAACGGATGAACCAATTCGATTAATTTTATTTGAAAAGGTGATTGGAGCGAGAGTGTTCTTAGTTATGATTAAAAAAAATGTGTTCAACCGGTTAAAGATCATCAGCTCTTTTCAAGTTAATAAAGGGATTTGAGCAACTTTCACAGGTCCGATTGATTCGAAATTCGGTTTCTTGTTGATTTAATGATATTGCAAGAATGTAAACTTGATCTGATGCTTAAAATCTGCAGGATACCCAACTCCTTACCAACTAACAGCATCATGTTTGGGCTCATTCGAGTAGTCTCAATGATAAGGTTACTGCAGATTGACGTGATCAGGGTCTAATGATGAAGCAGGAAAAAGAAATTAGGATAAATTGGTGAGTGGATCTAAACTATTTTTACTCGTTCAATTGATGAGAATTTTTCTGAACGTTCCTTTTAGTTAAAAAAAAAAAATTTGTTCGTGTAGTTACTTTCCTTGAACTTAGTCAGAGTATGTTTTTAAACGATGGGCGTTGAGTGAGGGCGCGAATATAAGGTCATTATCATTACCAATGCGTGCGAGTAGGACTTAAATGGTACACAATACACGCAGCGAAAATACAGTGGTAATGGATTTGTAATCTATTCCCATTATCATTGGAGTTAGACAACCGGGAGCAAAGTCTAAAAAAAGCCTGCAGATCAAGTTTATTATTGCTATTCCTGTTTATTTATCATAAGTTCATTTAATAATACAGTATTTCAAGTGAAATTTAAGTAAGGTCTTGGGGAATGAAATTTTTACTTCGGCATAACATAGTGACCAGTTCTTCAGTTAAAAATTCATAGACCAAGTAGTCAGGTCAAGATGTAAGTAATTCAGTGCAGTGTCACTTCTCTTTGGTCTCGTAAGCTTTGAATAAATAAAAAGCACCCTATGTACATGCTACGTAACATGGCGCGTTTCTTTACTTGTACGATATCCTTGGAAAACAAAGATTCTTTAAAGAAAATGTTACGCAGTTGTGTAAAATGATTATAACTATAATATGAATGACCCTTTTGCGTATTTGTTTGTATTAAATAATTAAATGAAACTACAAATTTTTAAAAAAAGAACTTTGATTAAGCTATGCGACCCGTAAGTTTGTTTGACATCTTAGTGGCATAAAGAAAGAAAAAAATTATAAAAAATAAAATAAAAAACTTATGAAAATTTGCCGTGAATTCTTGAATATTGTTACTAATGTAAATATATATTGTAGAGGTTCATATAGTATATCTACTTACGTCTCAATTCAGCTTCACATAAGTAAACATTTCATTTTACTATTAACAACTTATTCCATATAAAACTAAACAAGTTGATAACCGTATTTTTCCTGTTTAATCTGACATTTATGAAATGAATTTTTTTAGTAATCTACACGCTATATATACAGATCAACAGCTTTTACTTAAAATACTTTTTAATTTACAGAAACTAAGGGTAAAACCTCTAAACTTATCCCCTTTATTACTTCTATATTTTTTATCAAAACACTATAAAAGTATCTTTCCAAAAAAAGTATTTTATCCTACCTTCAAAAGCAATAAGGAAAAATTTAATTTTTGTGTTTTTTTATTAAGGTTTTTATAATTTATTATTATTAAACAAAGCATTTTATTCGGGCGCAATGTTTACGTGCGAGTAGTGCAACTTATAGAAAAGAGCTCTGAAGGCCACTCTATTGCAAGATACTATTTAAATACAATTAACCCATAATTTAACTTACAATAAATTTTCAGTAATTCTAGTAATCACTAACATTTAGGCACCTCACCTTTATACGTGTTTAAATTCAGATAACTGCTCTACAAATGGTACGATTGCGTGACCATCGGACGATTTACGAGCTAACAACAAGATGGGAGGCAACAAATTGATTGCCGGCAATCACAAATAGTCAACAGCTTAGATTTATCTCTACCTAACGTTATTTATAGTAATTTGAAGTCGAATATTTAAATTTAACATCACTTACATGATATGGTAGTCATTAATTTTCTCTATCGTTGGTAGTGGCCTAGTAGATTCGGTGTCTGCCTCGCGGTCTGAGGGGCAGAGGTTCGAGGATGGACGTGAACCAATGAGGCTTTTTCTTTTTTTCACATAATACCATTTGTAAGGAAACCAGCATACGTCAAAGAAACGTATGTGAAGTCCACAATCCGCACTGGACCCGCGTAATAGATTATGTCCCTATTTGCCCTTACCCAATGTGAAGGTAGGCCGTGCCCTATCAGTGGGGATGTATGAAGGATAGCAAGGAAGGAAGATTTTTTTTTCACTTATGTATAGGTATCCGGAGTGACATGATATTAGATAAAAATATTCATATATTATAATAATAATAAAAACATTTATTTGACGATACACAGCAACACTGACGAAAATTATATTATTCTAACTAAGCCAATAATTGGCTGCAGTTCAGTGTTGTGAAGCATCGCCAAATGGGTCTCAGCTCAGCATAACTGCCATACTAAACTGTGACACTGGTTTTCAAGGTAGTTAGATGATGATAAATGCAATTATTAGTTAACCAGGAAAACAAGTAGTTCGACACTATCAAGTCCATGTTTGACTCTAATACGACCATTTTAAATAATATTACGTCCATGTTCGACGCTAATTCGTCCATGCTCGACACCCAATAATTTGGGTATTTTGCAGAACTGTATTCTTTTTTTAAACTAAATTTTTATAATTATGAAGATTTTAATAAATTCAAAGACATTTAATATTTTTATATAATACACGATGTATATTTATATTACACGGTTTAAGAACACGATTATTAGGAAAGAAATCTAATAAATTATGTATTATGTCAAGATATACTTACAAACGCTGACACAAGTAAACTATGTCTAATATGTACAAGATACAAAGCACTTTGTAGTCAAGTAACGTGGATGAATAAATAAGCATGTTTCCTTTGGAGCCACTGCGTGACGCGGAATTCTGTGTAACGTGACTTCCTCGCAAGACACAAAATAGACAGTAAAGAACTTTTTCTTCATATTCCACAAAAATAATCCACATAACTAACCCGGCTATGTTTAGTTATGTGGATTATTGACACTAATCACCAAAGAGATGATCAAAGGTATTATTAATGTTAACGGTAATAGTTATTGTACAAATTTCTACGCTATTTACTTTGGTCATCGACTTACACTATTTACTGATATAAACTCATTTTGAACTAATGCAATAGGTTGTGTTATTGAAAAAGGTATAGTATTTATCACAATTTAATTTACATATTAAAGTCAGATTTCATACGTATATGCAACCATGAAGCCGTCGACGATTAAAATATATATTGACTGTATAAAGTCTTTTGCTGTCCAGTGACACATTTATACGAACAGCAAAGTTCAAATTACATTCTCTATTTATTTTAGCAATAATGTCGTTGTTTGGCACGCTAAAGCCTCAATTAAATATTACACTTTACATCTGCATTACGTAGTGGGTGGAAATTGGTTCAAACACTCCAATTGCAAAAATTAATAACTTGCTAATATTTATGTGCTTCTTTAAGTTTCGATAATTTATTTACACACTCTGCTCGTCCTAAACTCGGTTATCGAAGTGGAACTCCTAAATTATACTAATAAAGTTTGCTATAGCAAGTTTTAGCTCGAGCTTAATAGATCGTTTAAGCTTGCTTATAGTTATTCTTGCGGTAACGTTTGATTTTTTCGATATTAAAAGTAACCTATGTTTCGGGGTGTCAGCTACCTCCATACCAAATTTCATCGAAATTGGTCGAGCCGTTTGAGCTTGCAGAAGTATCAAACATACAAACACACTCACAAACTTTCGCCTATGTAATATAAGTGTCACAGTGTGATACATACGAGTATAGTTATAGTGTACACATTAATTAATTAATTATATAATATGATAATATAAAATATATAATTTATTGATATACAGGGTAAAGAATAGTACCTACTCGTACCTGTCTCTCCTGTTATCATTTTCAGTAACTCAAATAAATAAAAATAAAATAAAGAAAACACTCCATCTTAATTGTTATATTTAACCCATATTATTAATTAAAAAAAATAAAATCATTCAAATCATTGAATATTACGGTGTTTTCCCAAACTGTGTTAATAAAATTAATGAGGACCTACATGCTAAAGAATTCGACAGATACCTAAGGGCGTGTACACACGGTGCGTGGTTTTACGGACGACACTATGTACTCATATAGCCGACGAATAGAGACTGATAGCCACGCACGGCACCGAGGAGGCTCTTCCCACGGGACGCGCCAGTCTAAGTCGGCATGTAATTTAAATAATACACACTTAAATACATCATTTGGACATTCCATTTTTTCCAAGAAAACTTTTTTATACCATGAGATGGCAAACAAGCTTACGGTCCGCCGGATGGTAAGCGGTCACCACATCCTACGGGCCCGGGCGCTTGCAACACCTGGGGGCATCACGCGCGCGTTGCCGACTATCAAACATCTAATAACTTCTTTCTTGAAGAACCTCATACTGCAGACCTTAAAGAAAACCTTGGCTTATTCCACAACCTAAGCGTTCGCGGGAGGAAGTTTCTTTAAAACAACACTGTTAAAATCATGTTAAAATCAACAGTTTTTCTGTGCTTACATAAATGACTACGGACTACTACATACGAGCTCGCACCGCAATTTTGAGTACTGAGTTGGCCATAAGGGATGGGATTCAATGCACCGCCATCGTGCGAGTTCGTGCGTGGTAATCCGTAAAAACACACACACTGGGAAGTCGGCTTAAGATGTTTAAACAGTGTAATTATAATTGTAATATCATATAATAATACTTGTCTTTCAAATCAAATTGGACTAAGAAGTGATTTTTTTTTAATTTATTTAGTCCAATTTGACGTTTGAAGTTCTAAGTGTTTTCGTTTATGTTTACTATCTATCTTTTTCTATTCACTCAATTTTCATCATAAAGCCATATTTCTTTAAAATCTTCCTTACTTTTGTTATTATTATAATTATTGTTCCACATGTATGTATACATTTAGCGAGTTTTGATCCAGTTACATTTTATGCAACAAAGTCCACAGGCTGCCCGAGTCCTGAATTCAACTCTTTTGTTCACAGTTTTTCATTTCTGAAGTAAAATGCATTGTTCGAGGAACAAAACCTGTGGAGGTCATTGTTGTTTGCGGAAGTTAATTGTGATTGCGATTCCATATTCGTGGCCGTTTACAATAGAGTAACAGCTCTGAATTCCTACACACTTGGCTCTTATTGTCAACCAACTCTATTCATATATCCTTTTGTGATGATGAAAATGTATTTTATTTTAAAATGAGGCAAGTTTCCGAAAATCTTATAAGTGACATATTTCACATTCGGTGTGTAATTATTTTCAAATTCTCTGGTTGTTTCTTGAAAACAATATGGGCTGTTTAGAATTCTATAGAGGCGCGGAAACCAACTAATAGTGAACAAAAGACAAGGTCGATAAAATTCACTGTCAGACTTTAAAGACGGAAAAGACACCTCATAATTAGATTCATCATTTAGAGAAACTGATAATACTGCTCAGTTGTGTACCTACCTGCCTGCTTAGCCGAGGGTTGTGGGTTCCATCCCCGCACATGACAAATAGTATGTGAAAAAAAAAGTGTTTGTCTTGACTTTGAGTTGTTCTCTATGTATATAATATGTCATTGGAAGTATTAAAAATAAAATAAGCATTTGCATCAGATGTCTGGTACTCATAGTACTTACAACCCTTACTTGTTTTCAGACCAGATGTAGTTTTCTTTCCTATTAATTCGAATTACTTTTCTGTTCTACCAATGCCTAATCATCCTTTGGAATTAAAATAAAAGGTCAATTATGCAGATTCCAATCCATTCCACAATTCTTGCACAGACATATATAATGTTTCATTGAAGATTTAGCATTCACAAATAACGACACTGTAACCGTCACAAACAGAGACAGTAATTTTGAACGCAGCTGTTGGTGCTTGTAAATGTGACACTCGAGAGCCGTAGACCTTGCGCAGTTGAAATATATTCCGGAATACCCGATAGCTTCACAATTGCAATATGTGATAAATTCCGGCTTTGAAAATAAAGTGAAGGGAAATAAATTCTGAAACATTTAACTAGTTCGATTGTATTTTTTTTATTGTTTGATGATAAGTTTTAAATTGAGACTAAATTTAATTCAATATTTTTAATTCAGACAAGTAATCGAGTAAAGAGAAATGTAATTAATAAAACAGTCAATTATTTAATTTTACGAAATTGATTTTTTTTTAATTTGAAAAACTGTTCTTCATTTCCCTAGAAATAGTATAAAACTCATATATTTCTTTAGTTTAGGTTTTAGGTTAGCGCTGTACGATTTTTCATAGTATTCAAGTTTTTTTTTTCACTTAATTGCAGACAATATTTTTTATACGACCAAAAAAGCAGCAGTTGGTCCAGCAGAAATTAGGGCACGAGTAACTTGTATTTGTTTGTCTTAATATCGTAGAATTTTGGCAAATATCGGTGTCATATAAGATGAGCCATCTATAATTTTGAAACTCCTGTACAAAATCAAATTCAGCCCCCTTAAATACACAAACTTGTTTAATCTATATCAAGTTTTTTTTTACTGAACGCCATATTGGATCCGCCATCTTAAAAATTCTTAAAAATATGTACAAATATGTACAATAAAATAATCAGTTTCATTCCAGATGTAGACTAATTGATTCAGATGTCGATAAAGAAAATAGATTTATGAGTTTATAGTAGAGAAATGTTTCCTAGGTCTCAACACGTATTAATAGTGTCTTCAAATCGCAAGGAGAAGCTAATAAATATAATAATTTAAAAAAACCCCTGGTCTGTATTTTTTTTACTTTTATCATAGCACCTAATAAAATATTGGTTGCATGGTATTTAATAGGGCGTCAGATTATCTTATTCATTGCACGTGAAATTGTTTATTTCCGTAGAAAATAATTTTAAATGCGTGGAAATTTTGTGAATATGTATTTCAAGTAAATGAAAAAATTAAAGTACCTACAAGAATGTAAGATTAGATATTATTGTGACTTGTTTTAGATTTGCATATTTAAAAAAATAAGTAATGCTTAAATGCCTTTGATGATTACGTAATTTTTATGACTGCCTTAGAAGCTGGCATATAGCCAAAGCAATAACCTTACCTACGCTCTAGAACGCTGCCGGATGACTTGATATGATGTGCGGGGCTGTGGGATCCCGTTTCAAAACTCTATATATGAAATTTGATTAAGCAAATATGATTAAAAACGTATATGTCTAAGCTTGCTGTGAATTTTGCACAAAGATGCAATGATTAACTTACCAGAAAAAAAAGAAAATGTTGAAAAAAGGAATAAAAACACCGAAAAATATTGTATTTCGTTCGTTCGTTTATGGTATGGAATCTAACTTTCGACGCTCAATATCGTTGTTGCTTTAAAATTGTGATTGATCAAACTGGATAACTGTTTATCTAAGTATGTGGTCAAAACCAGAAATAACACTTTTTGTATCCAAACAAATGATTGAAAGTATAAATACATGAACGCTAGCGACACCCTGCTGTCTTTACAAATAAGTGTTGCCGAAAAAATGTAAGAAAAAAAAAAGAATTTCCGTAGGTCCGTTCGGATAATTAACTTACAATATATGAAGCTCTGAAAAGAACCTATCCGGAATAGCCGTGTGTAATAAAAAAAGCCGTGTGGAAAAAAACCTCGATTATGCTCTTTGATGTCATAAACGTCAAATTGACGTTTACTTTAGCAAAATAACAGACGTAACACCGGTTATCATTTAGATATTTTTGGGTTACTGAAGCTACATTTGTGTCCGATCTTAGTCTACGTTAGTAGGAGTGACGGCACGGATAACTTTTGACCGTTTTGGTAGCTAAATTATAACGCGTCAACTAAACTAAAAATACAACTTTGTTGTGTAAAATATATGCCAAATTACATAAAGTTACTGTTTTTTAAATTTGGAAACTACCGTATTGAGCTTGTTGTCACTAGTAAGTAACCCTTAGATCCTTCTGCTGCTCGTTCATTTACTGTCGATAAATTCTCCGGGAATTTAAATAAAATGTTATTTATGAGAATATATTTACCATTTTGCAATTTTAGTACAGATGCAATGTTTCATTGAAGATTTAGCATTCACAAATAACGACAATGTTTCCATGCACACGTACATAATGTGACACTCGAGAGCCGTAGACCTCGTGCAGTTAAAATAAATTCCGGAATACCCGATTGATAGCTTCACAATTTGCAATATGTGAAAAAATAAAGCAAAGGGAAATAACTATTCGATAGTATTCGAACGAGTTTATACGATTTATAGTTTGATAATAACTTGACAATTGGGAATAACAGGAATTTGATATATAGATATATTTGTATACATTTGTTATATTTATTTCGAAACCAAAATGGTCGCGTACAGTGCAGTTTCAGAGAAACTTCCTCCCTCGAACGCTTGTGTTATGGAATGAGCTCCCTGCCAAGGTTATCTATAAAGACTACAGTATGGGGTTCTTCAAGAAAGAAGTTATTAGATTTTTGAAGGTTCGGCAACTCGCGAGTAATGTCGCTGGTGTTGCAAGCGTCCATAGGCTACGGTGCCCGCTTATCATTAGGCGGACTGTAAGCTTGTTTGCCACCTTAGTGATATAAAAAAATATATAATTTGAAATAAACAAAACCACTAACAATTTCATTACATAATTGAATGAATTAATACTTGTATAAATAAAATATACAATGTAGGTCCTTGTATATAAAATTTATGTTTTATAGAACTGTCCACTTTGATCTCAAAAAGCCGGCGTTTGGTTAAGAATTCTTAATTTAATTTATTTCAATTTTAAGCTCGTCTATTTGTGTTTCGAATGTTATAATTCATTTGTTTTCGCGTTATTCAATTTTGCTTTGACATCGTTCTGTGCTCAATATGGAAAATATAAATATCGCATTCGAACCGGCTAAATCCTGCCTAAAGCGAAAGTTGACTCAAAAAAGGTACTGGTTAGTGTCTGGTGGACCAGCGTTGGTGTCATCCACTACAGCTTCCTAAGATTTGGTCAGACGATTACGGCAGATCTGTTTTGCCGACAATTGGAACAACCGCTCTCGCCCACTGTTGCTTCAGGACAATGCTAGACCACATACTGCACAACAGACTGTGGCGAAACTAGAGGAGCTAGGCTCCGTCACCCATCAAACTCCTCGGACCTTGCTCTAACTGATTACCACTTTTTTCTGAATGTGTATTATTTCTTAATTGGAAAAAAATTCAATTCAGATGAGGCATTCCAAAACATCTGATCCAAAACCAAAGATTTTGTTGATTCTCGCTCCTGCAATTTTTTCATCAAAGGAATCAATGATCTTCCCGTATAATGGCAAAAGGGCATAGATCACAACGGTGCCTACTTTGATTGATTGTATAAAAAAAATAGTTTTGCTTTTTCCATTTAAAACTTCAATTTCATATTTAAGGACCGAATATTATATATTATATAGTATAGGTTTTATTATATTTAATGGAAATAAACATTTTCAAAGCAAAGATGCAGTCGAAAGACTAACCTCAAGCCAGGACTTGATCCTGCAATTGTATACATTCCGTCTAAGTGCTCTACCAATTGAGCTATTAAGGCTGAGGAAAATCCCAAGTACATCTTTGCTCTGAAAATACGCTCGTTATGAACGTCACATACAACTCCTAGTGACAAAGTTAAGTCTAGCAAATGTCTACGTTTGTTTTTTTCTTACTTAAAAACTAGCCATCTATCATGACTTTTGATTAGTGCACTTCTCTCTGCTTCTTCATTTCAGGGCTGAAATCACGTTGGTCATAATTTTAAAAGCATACCTACGTGTGCACAATATTGAAATAGATTAACCTAATAACCTGATAAGTTGACCTATGTACATTGTTATTTTTGTATTGTCTAGGTTATAAGTGTCCTCTATTTGTGTACATGAAATAAATAAATAAGTAACATTACTAATACGCTGTTAACCCTGTTTTTAGTGCGTAGTAGTAGTAACCGGTGTTAAGGGAAGTACCCATAAAATGACTTTTTATGCCAGTAATCATATCATATATCAAAACTCAAATCAAATCAAATACAGCTAATATTTTGCGTCGGTCCACCCTCGGGGGTTTTTTCGATATTTTATCCACAACGATTTCTTGGGGGATTCATTTAGATTTTTTAGTTCAATTAGATCCCTTGTTAAATTTTGTGTAAAGAAGACCAATTGGAAATATTAAATCTAAGTATTATACGAAGGCCTGATATTCACACGACAAACGGTAACCACTAAACATTTTGTTAGACAGTTTTATTCCAAAAAAGTTATCTGCTATTACAAAGACATATTCACTTTGAAGGTAAAATAGTGTTTCCTGTCACGAAATTTTCAGGTTGACCCAATATGAAAACAGAAAAAAACAACAGATAAGTAAACACAACGTGATTTGTTTTATGTCGTGTGATAAAGTAGTTTCTGGACAAAAAAAACAAAAGGATAAAGCAAGCCAGGCTTAGGCACCTGCATCACTTTTAATTTTTAATTTGAACCCTTTAAGTTTTATCTTCAGATTTAAATAATATAAAATAACTATTATTATCTTCAGTATAAAATATCTTCTTTAGGTATTCCTATTTGATTTTTTTTATACTCGATTTCGTTATAAATGCTACCGGCCAAACCCTATTTCAGTCAAAACTGGTTTGTTCTAGCCCTAACCGGTACCTCCTAAGCGTGTCAGGCTATACTAATTTACCTTTAGACCGAACTGATTTTGAATTATTATTCAAGTAAATGAACGGTTAAAATTAAAAGGGAGTAAATTAAATGAGCAATATTCATCCAGAGATAATTATAATTAGAAGTGATATACAAGTGTTGTGCACTTGTAAAAAACTGTACAGTAAAATTAGTACTTCTCATTTTGTAGGTATTCTTTCTTTGCATAAGTTATGTTTATTTAAATAAATATCTTTCAAAAATATTTACGAAAATTCAAATGAAAAAATAAAAATTCTTTATACAGTGAAGCTAAAACTAAAGTCGGTCTTTCAATGACATCTCTACAATCAGAAATAATAAAGAATATTAAAATGAAGACGACCTTCAAAAACTTATCGAAACTGATGAAGCCCACGGACAGGCAAATTATGACAACGATTCAAGAGATAACAGTGATATTAATGATGCAGAAACTTCTAAAATTGGTGATGGTATCTAAAAGTCAGCTGCTGACAACCTTCAGAAAGCTAACCAAAATTAAATCTGCTTCTGACGAATCACATCTGCCCGCTAGAGTGGGAGATAATAATCCTGATGTAGACAGAGAAAGAGGAGACTTAAGAAATGTTATTGGCGTAGTAAATAAACAATGATGGCCTGTTTAAAATTGGAACTAGTTATGGAATAATGCAAACACTCTTACTCAGTATTGTTTTTAAGATTTACGATTACTATCACTATTAAACATAATATTATACGGAGAATATGAGCTCCCTCTATTGCAGGTTAGTTACGTAAATTATTTAATTCAAAAAAAGTAATTCTTCTTTAATGACCATGTTTTATTTTACTGTTAAATCTAATCAATTCACATTTCGATTATTGTTTTTATATTAGGAAAAGGTTAACAAATTGTATGACGTCTGCAAATGAAAAACATTTAGTTGGTACAGGCCAAGGTTTTATGAGTTGCATCGCATCAAATATTTTGTTACGAATAGGTGCCAGTGTAAAAAAAAAAGATTTTGTACAATTCGAAATGCCATTATAGTACACCCTGTATAAATTAATATTATATATGTAACGCTAAGTACCACAAAAAGTTTATTTTTAATTTTAGATTTACTATAAAAAAAAAACAAAAATTTTATTTTCATAAATGTTTTCGTGTTAGATGTTTTCATAACTTTAAAAGTTCATGGCTTAGGTAATTTAAGTATACAAACTGACAATAACTGATTTTATGTTGTAGTTTTATACAAGTGTTGTTTTACTTCTAATTAATTCTTTTTTTATAATTGGCTAGACTACGTCTGAATAATTATTGTTAATCCAATTTAATGCCTTTTAATTTTAAGCAACATTTACTCAAATATTGATTCAAAATCAGTTTGGCCTGGGCAAAACTAGTTAACCCTAAAATATTTTGGCCAAAATAGATTGTCCTGGGCTAAACTAGTATATCCTGTCACGCTTAGGATCAACCAGTTTGGTCTAGGACAAACCAGTTTGGCCTGGAATCGGGTTTGACCAGTAAAATATACATACAATTTAGAAATATTTACTTCGAGGACTGTAACCATCAGGGTACCTCAAACGAAGAAAGATTATTTCTATGTATATAAGATCATTTTTCTATATGTATGTATTATGAATATATGTATACGTATATTAATACAGATAATATACTTCAAGTAGCCAAGTAAGGCAGCATGGCAAAGTATGTTCAACATTTGTTCAAAAGTCACTCAAGAAGTCTAAGGGAAGAAGAAGAAACAAGAATAAATACATAACGTTAATTGAAACATGTATACGCTATTAAACACGTAACATGTATATTTGTAAAAAGTCTCATTATTATGTAAAGTTGCTTAAATTAAAAGGTCAGAATATCCATATTCGGCTGAAACTTTTGAAAACTTTCAAAGTTACTGCTTTTTACGGTTGCAAGATTAGAGTCAGACACTATCTCTCGCAGTAAATCTTGGTTTTCAAGTGCGCCATTAAATATGCACGTGCGACATCCCCAGAGAGCTTCCTTTTGCTCAGCTTTCTGTTCCGAGAGCTTACAAACTTTCTATAGAGCAGAAAGTTACGTTGTTATGCTCTGTTTTGGAAATAAAATTGTTTTTCAGTAAGTTTATTCAGACAATATATTATTATGAAATGATATTGTAGAGAGGGGCATCGTAGAGCAGGTAAGTATAGAATATAGTAAACCATTTAATACTAACATACAGGAAGTGAATAGCATGTAACACGCCATGACGTTGCTTAGCTTCGCATATCGTTTCAAATAAACAAATGTAGCTGGGCCACGAATATGTTTTTCTTAATAATCTAGACTATATTTTTCGCTTGATGGCGCTTTTATGGCAATAATGAGAGCCAGTCTCAAACTTTTTCCAATTTTTAGGGTTCCGTAGTCAATAAGAAACCCTTATAGTTGCGCCATGTCCGTCCGTCTGTCTGCCTTGTGTTTTGCGGCTTAGCTGATAGACTTGATAAGACTTTTTAGTACTAAAATGCTGAATTTCGCTATCCATACTAATATTAAAAATGCGAAAGTGACTTTGTCTGTCTGTTACCTCTACACGCTCAAACCGCTGTACCGATTAAGATGAAATTTGGCATGAAGACAGTTTGAGTCCTGAGAAAGGACATAGTCAAATTGAAAACGTCAAGTATGAGTCGGTTCTCTTTCTAGGTATAATTGTGGAGTTGCCGTTAAAATCCTACACCGATAACCGAATTCAAGGCGGGTGAAACCTCGGGCAAATGCTAGTGGGTATATAAATCATACCTACAAAGTGTTAAAATCAAATATTAGGAAATATTTTTTTTCTCGATAATCTCACCTACACGTAAAACGGGGAATGTATTTTTTTTCTTGACACTCTTGGTGTGTCGTGTTGTTGGACTGCTTGTTCGAAAATATAGCCGGTGAGTAAAACCATTTTTCGATTCAGAGATTCGTTTTCGAAACATAAAGCTAAATCTTTTATAAATAGTGCTAACTTTTGTTAGGGACTTATAGAAAAATAAAATCATAACATCCTTAATAATAATATATATTTCCTTAATCAATAACAATTTTTACGTTTGGAAGATACATTTTTGGGGGTTTGAATAAAGTCTGTTTTTAAATATTCGCAATAATTCTCACTGTAGCGATCCCCCTTAAATTTTTACTTTTTGATATTTTTATTACTTTTTAGGAAATCCACCTTAATAACACATACTCTGTGAAAAGTTAAGCCATCTACTTACCTGTTATAATTTAAAGGATAGAGATCTTTAAAGGTCGGACAGACAGACAGCTCATAGGGCTCCGTTGTAACCCTTCAGGTACGGAACCCCAAAATTGTTGGATTTCGGTGAATTAAGGGCAGCCTGGATTGTCAACAGATGGCAGTCAAATGGCTGGTATCCACTAAATCGTAGAGGAGAGAAGATATATCCTATTTTTATAGGACCCAGAAACAGCATACACCTCTGATTTGAGCGCGCTAAACAAATATGAAACAAATAGGTATATTTGTATTTTAATGTTTTTATACACGTGTTCCATAAGATATTATTTGAAAAGTTTTTAAAGCTTTTAAAGCTGTATTATTTAGATGCATTATAGGCCCTTGGCACAGGACTACTTATCAAGGGATAAGTATCGTGATAGTTACGTAATTTTATTTTATGATGGATAAGCTTAAACAAAAAATAGCTATTTGTGCAACTTATACACGAATGCGAGTACTTTTAAACACGAGTGGAGCTATACCACATGCCTCGGTTCAGCAGGTAGGTACACCTTCTGCGCCACGGATTCTGATTTTACAAAAAAAGTTATAAGATTAAGAATAAATGTAACTTAAAAAATAAAGTTTCTTGTAACTAAAGTACTGTCCCTAATAAGTACTATTATTATTTCTCAACAACGCGGCAATGCGGCCAGAATTTTGGCTGCGGCGCGAACTGGTAGCGTAGCTTTTATATTTTATAGTAATTTTGTTTTTAATATTTAAGGATCGTTTTTGTAACATGTTTATCAATAAATCTTATCTATTTATAGTAAAATTAAACAAAAAATAACATAAAAAATTATACCTTTAACTATTTTAAAAATTGGAACCGAGATAGCTTATTGCTTTTCGTCATATTCTATTTCAAATTTCTAGTTTTTATATCATACGAGAATACCATAATTTGATTTCATACAAATAATGACGTGAGTACTATAAAATAAAAGCAAATGCTTGTAAAATATTTAAACAAGTGTGGTTAGAACTAATAAAATGTTAATTTACTTATGTGGTCGTGTATAGCCGGCATGCAATAAATTTTCAAACCCCGAGGCAAGACATGTCGTGGAGGCGTTGAGGCGACACGGCTTCGTGTTCCACTACCAGCAGGACATAGATTAAACAGGTTTAAACATTTCTCACATTCTCAAAGTGCACGTTAAGGAATTTGCATTAAATAGTTTGCAAACACTTGGATGTTTACGCTGCGAGTGAAAGAAAGAATTGTGGCAACCAGAGCGTTGGTTTTAAGCGTTAAGTGCTATTTAAAGATGCTAAAAATGATTGAGATTCAATATACAAAATTTTGGATACAAAACTGTTGTTTTTGATTTAATAGGACCTCGTAATGTAAACACTAACTCTATGGTTAATAACATTAAAGAAGCCAAAACAACACAGAATTGGTAAAAATGTGAAAAACTGCATTTTAAAAATAGCTGTTAAATAACTTTTCAAAATCTTCTACATCCATCCTAAGTCATAAATCCTCTTCTGAAATGGTCTAAGAAATATTTATACCCTATGTACATTAAATTAGGCTACGTACTCAATATCACACTTTTACGGCCGGTAACTTTCTAGATGCGTACCTTCATTCTCGGAAACGTCGAATGGTAACGAAAAACAAAAAAAAACGATGCATCTTAGGGTCAGCTCACACAGAGACGTGACGTGATGCTACGCGACAAGAAGCGGCTTTAAGATGCGTCGCGTCTCAGTATGAGCTGACCCTATTCGACTCAAGATTTAGCAAGAAGATTGCAATACAGGCAAAATTAACCTAACAATTCAGTTGTAATTTTTACGTTTTACAACTTACCAATATTAGTTTACAACTTAGCATGTTAACGTCGGATGGGTTGTTTACGAATTAAAGTATACAATAGCTCTTGAAGCATCTGGAATACTCGAACGCAACACACGCTCTTGTCAGTGAATATAAAAAGCACCGCAAGACGCCGCATGTCAGTTCAGTTTTGGTTTTAAATTGCGTTCGGAACTACTACGGAAAGCGATCACAGAATACAACAACTGCGAGATTTAAACGGGTCACTGAAGATCAGCTTACGATAAAGATTCTGTAAAGTTTGTGTACATTGACAATCATCATCATCACCAAACGGCATTTTAGTTACCCTAGCTCGTAACTACTATGACATCTGCATCAATGTTTTGATGTGGTGTTACATTTCATAATACAACTTCAATTGGTGCCTTTATAATTTTTTTAACGTAGTTTTAGTTTTACAGACTAAGGTCTTAGATGATGCTGCCAAGTCAATCAGTATCTTTTTACCCGAAGTTTTTATCAAATAAATTATTCTATACCTTTCTCCAAGTATTTGTAGTATACAATTACGTCTTGTATTATTTACAATATTGAAAAAACAAACTTTAAACTGTAATTCAGATCAGATTTTTGGAAATAGGTAATTATTTTTACCTTTTTAGTGCATCTTTTTGAAACCGGTTGTTTTTTTTCGTTAAAAATTTTTTTTCAACTTACATACTTAAGAGTCCAGCCAGACACATTTTTTGAATATGAACGTTGTATAGGCGAAAGACATTAATTATAAATAACTCAAATATTATCACTTGTATTAAAAAAACAGCCTTAGATTTTTATCAAGGGATATTATGTTAAAATTTTCGATATATGTACAGTACATTTACATTATAATAATAAATCAAAAATTGGCGAAACCTAGAGGTCAGGTTTGTAATTTTTTTCTAGCGAGAAAATTTTGTTGCATTATGATTTTGCTAATAGCAAGACCTTGGAATTATAATGTTGTATCTACTTGTTTTTTTTTATTATTTATTTGAACTTGATTTACTAATTTAAAATTAAATTCTACTACAGGTGATTTTGCTTTATACTCCCTCTTAACCTGTGATATGTAAAATAATCTTACAACTTACTTGTCACTGTCTTATCGATTTTGCAAACCAAAGATGTTAAAATACAGTTTGTTTTCAACGATTATCGAGGTGGGAGGTCTGGATAAAACTCTTCAGTGGCCAACGCGTTCCCATTCCATTTCCATCGAGTTTAGCTTCGTTTAACTTGTCTTATTAAATTCTTTTTTACCCGACCACTACGGAGGGTTATGATATAAGTAGCCTATGTATGTATGTTAACGTAGTCATATGTTTTCGTGTAGCTCCTTAGTTACTGATCATATTTTGGGTAATGAGGTGTCGTTAGCTCGCCTTAGTGGTCTACTTGTCATAGACGTTATTTAATAAATTTAACTTGGTGGATATAACTTGCACAATATTTTGAGTAATAAAAAAAAATATATTCACAAATATATAGAATTTAAATATTTATTGTGACACGCTAATATAACAAAAGATACTGAAAATGTATAATTTACTAGCAGTGTATATGTGTTTGACAGAATCTTCATATGTTGCCATGTAGATCTTGTACTCTTGTACTTGTTTTTTGCCAAAAAGAGGTGTTGGTTGTTAGCTTCGTCTTAGTAGTCCAAGTGTCCATAGGCTATGTATGTAACGTCTCATAGAATCCATTATTTTTGAACTTCCTCTTGTCAGCATTGCCTACACTTACCTCGCCACATTGCATTTGCCGATCCGTTTTTTTCGGTCTAAGACTTGTATGCCCCAACGGCCATAGGTTCTGTGACATACAAGCCCTGCCTATTGTCAATTCAGCTTGAATATTTTTCTTATACATCTGGTCTTGTAGTAATGGTATAGACTGTTTTATTCTGCTATTTGGACTGGTATAGGCTGATTGGTTCTGTTATTTGGGCTGGTATAGGCTAATTGATTCTGTTATTTGAACTGGTATAGGCTGAATGATTCTGTTATTTGATGACAAAGTGTGAACAGGGGGGTCTCATCATGAAGAAAGAGGGTATGGTAATAAAAAATTGCTAACTTCATCTTTATGGTGTTTTTCAAAACTATTTTACTTATTTTTATGAACTATCCGTTTACAAATAACCCTGCAATGTATCTGAAAATTTCGGAAACCATTTTTTAAATACGCCCAATAAAAAATTATGGGACGATAAGATAGTAATAAAAGCAAATAGCGCATTAAAAGTACAAAATATGTCTTTGCCTTTATACTACCCAAAAAAATATTAAACGCTGAAGTTAAGTGATTTTTCAAGTTAATTAACTTAAACGTTTTTTCACGTCTTGAATAAAAATTGAGTTGTTATTGTTTTACTTTTTCTATTTTTTGTTGATTTATTGAAATATTAAAGAATTACAGCAGGCTCATTCTTGTACGATTATGCTGATTTTTTTAAATTTCTACGAGAATTGCAAAAAAAGGAACTGTTAATCAAGATAAAGGTATCTTGTATCCTTTAATGACATCGTGCTATCGCCAAACCAGTGGTTAAAATAAATACTTAGTTAAATCAACTATAGTCTAGAAGAGCAACTTTAAGTCGACTGGTTTTTAGAAATTTCATGCCTTATTTAAGCTTGGTACGGATGCAACAGGTCTTGCAGATGAAAGATTCGTATTCTAAAATTATTTATTTTATATTAGATTAGTAATATCAAATAACCAACCAAATCTAAATACATTTTAGACAACCTTCAAAAAACACCCCGGTGAAAATTCAACCTGCAACTAACAATATGTTTTATTCACTTAGTTCGGTGTTCAATATTTTTTGGCAGTATAATAGGCAATTTTCCACCAAGACATATTTTGTGCCTCGAACGCGCCATTTGCTTTTATTATCCTGTCACCTTATGATTTCTTACAGGTTTTTAAATAATGCAATTTGTAAAATGTTCGGAAATGTGTACGTTCGTTATCAAACATACATGTATACACATTTGTGTTGTAGATATGTTATTGAATACACATACGAGTATGTATGTTCAACATAAGAAAACTAGTAAAAAACATACATTTATTTTTTGATGATTACAAGGTAAAAGTTTTCCTTTAGTTATTGTACATATACAAAGTATAAAATGACAATGGCCTTGGAATATCGGTACATTATACAGGGTCGCGTTCAAAAACTTACCCTACCTATGTTAACTCAGATAGGATTTATGAACGCGCCTCAGTGTTTTGCTTTTGCTGTGTTGCTAATTTTCTTGGTTACCCCAATCCTGACTTACATCTTATGGTTCGTCTGGAACTGGCAATTGGAGCATATTATTCTGACTTTTTCATTTCAGCAATTATTTAATTTTATTAATAACTTTAAAGCCATTAAAATAATGACGTATAGGACATATGTATATAAAGCGACCTTAGTCCAGATATAATGTATCAGCTGGACTGGAGCTGTTGGTAAAAAGAGATTGTCGACTACAACATTATGTGGGTATGTATCCAGCCGCTAGCAACCTCTCTCTGGGTATAAGATCTGTAAGCATAAAAAACTGGTAAGTTCAACATCAATCTAAATATATTCTATATACAAAAATATAAGTCCAATACTGTAACTTTTAAAAATTCTATTAGTATGACTTTTAATGGAATATAACTATTTCCATTCCTTTGTAAGAGAATTACACCAATTCGCATAATAATTGGCTCCCTACTAAGATAACTCGCCGACAAATTATCTTGTTGCGTGACTTTCACTAGATTTACGACTTAACAGTTAAGTAAGGCTTAACAAAGTGATTGTCGGCACTCACAAATATCGTCAGCACTTAATATTAGTTTCATCGGTTTTTGCACGCGATCTTTTTTAAGTACATTCCGTAGCTAAAGAAATTAAATAAAAAAACACAATTAAAATTTTCATTTTTGTAGGTCACATTCGTTTATCTGCTGATTTTTCGTTTTGATTGATTTGATAAAAGACACCTTTTATCTATATAACTAAACAAGAGAAACCTATTAAAAAAAAAAAATATGTTTTCATATTGTTAGAAAGCTTTTTGACCATAAAGAAGCTTTTTTTTTATTATTTTTTAGGGTTCCGTAGCCAGAGGAAGCCAAATGAGCCTTATTACTAATCCTACGCTGTATATTGACCACTGCCATTTCAGCTTGCTTATTTTGCGAGCTATGTCAGTAATTTTAGTTCTCTTTTGAAAGTTCTCATTTCGGATTCGAGCCCTCAGAGACACTCTGAGCATAGCTCCCCATTCTGCCGTGTCACACCAAAATCATGCAACTTTCGAGAGTTCGATTTAAAGATTTCGCTGTCGAAATTTTAAATTTTAATTTTTAAAAGAAAGTTGAATAAATAAAAGAAATTTATTATTTAATTAAAAAAACAGAAAATTTTAATTTAATAGCTTGAAGATGTACTTTTTTTTTATTTAAAATGCTTAAAAAAATTAATATTTTGTTAGATGAAGGAGTTGTGCATAGCTAAATTGTCTATACAAATGTGGTTATGCGCCAAACTGTAACTTAAGTTGCAGTATGTCATGCTCATTGATATAAAAATAATTAATTATTGTATCTCATGCATGTATAAGGTGCATGAGTTATGTACTTGTAGCTGTGGGCCTGTATAAAGTAAAAAGTGAACTCCGGGATTAAAAATTAAAATACGGAACAGTTATTATTATGTAATTTATAACTATACAAACAAATTGGCATTCTACTCCAAATAAAATAAACGATAACATAAAATTAAATAAAATAAAATTGAACCCCTTAATCGAAAAAAAACCAAAATCAAATTACACAAACAGAACAATTGCTGAAATTATCATTCATTGTCTATTGAAATAGAATAGAATCAAGGTCACAAACGTCATTGATTTGCAAATCTTTGTAAAATGTTCTTCTTGGTACTGGCATTGATTGGCACAGTTTAAGTAGTTCTTCCTTTTTTTTAGCACTTACTCCTCGAGGTTTTTCTTCATGAGGAAGAACGCGTATAAAATCATCATTATCAATGTCTATGACATTTTTCTTAATCATATTGGCTAATGCTTTGAAGTCTTCTTCATAGTTCTTTTTCACAAATATACTCAAAGAATATCTTCTAAATTCAACCACTTATAATATTTTGGGAAGCGTCCTTTTAATTGATCTTCAAATAGAATCATGTCTTTATGCGTGATTAGTGGCACTTTCATATTTTTTCTAGATTTGTTCATTTTGTTAACATAATCGACTTGATCATACATATTTTTTCTTTAGAAAATCTGTTCGTTATGCAGGCATGAACAGTGTCTGCCATGTACGTATGTCCAGGCTCAAGATACACAAATCTGATCTTTTCAGCACAAATCAAAGCCTTTGAATTAATTAACCTTATCATGGATGTAAAGAGGACACGATTTTTATTTTGTGCTGAACAATTGTCACAATAAAATACAATCTCTTCAATATCGCATGCATTTTGTAAAATAAAATATATATACGCCGATGCTATATTATAAGCTTTTCGCCCACTTTCTCTCTCTCCTCATGCCACACTATACAAATGGCATTTCCCCCTTTTCATATCATTTTATATCGGTCAAATCGAGTTTTTCCAAATTCAACCCTTAAGAAAATAAAAAAAGGTTGGCAAAATTGATCTAGAAAATATTAACTTCTAGGTAAACTAACTCGAACATCAGTTTTAATGCTCTACAACAAAATTAATAAATGACGTAATTCAGTATTTCTCACAATTGAACCAGCAACGGGAGAAAGGGGGTGACAAAGTTTGTAATGGAAATAATATTTTTATGGTAAAATTTAATTGTAACTCACTCTTCGTCACAAATAGTAAAACACGTAAGTAGGTATTTTGTTGTGTTTTAAATTTAAACTCCTACAGGGAAAAGAGAATCAGAAAGTTCGTCTCTGTGATAAAATACATCTATCGTCAATTAACTTTAAATTTGGGTAAATATACTTTTCGAGACAGTTAAAAAACGATATGTGTTGGGGTTTCTAAAAATTCAATCTCTATGGAGAGAATAGAAGTAGCAAATTTTGTGAGGGAACAGATATTTAACAGTTAAGTCTACTTAAAGCTAGATGTAGGTACACGTTCTTCAACACAATTGATGAAACTTAATGTATTTCATGGACATTGAAACTTCAACCCCTAAACAAACTTGGTGGCTAAAATAGTAATTTTTTGAGTTAAAATTAATTAAAATTTGCTAAATCCTATCCAAAACAATTAATCGACCATAAAATTCAATCCTTAAGAGGGAGAAGGGCAGTGGGCAGTTTGCTTGGATAATAATGTTTATGATCAACTTTACCTAAAACTTAGTAAACATAAATACATGTTCTTCACCACAATTAATAAAGCATGTCCAAAGCAGAGAAAGGTGAGTGGCAAAGTTGTGTCCAAAAAAAACAATGCACTGACAAACCACTACCACCAAATCGCAAAATTTTGAATGTGAAGCATGGGTTGCGAAACGAAAACACGAAAATTTTATAGGAATGATGTGATATTTGATTATGTAAGGATTTTTTTTAAATTAGACTGCTTAAGGAATGAAGCGCAAAACATAAAAAAAATTAAGAGTACGATTTTAGAGGGAGACTTTTAAATTTCAAACCCGAGGGAGGTGACAATATGGGGTACACTTTACAGTTTGTTAAATAAAAAAAACGCTACAAATATTAAATTAAGGTTACAGATAGTAAAGCGAGCGCAACCGCGGGTGACAAGCTAGTTAACTATAATGTAAACTAAATTTCTATGTAGTTGCTAAATATGATGCCTGTAACATACGGATCGACGGACGGACAAGGCGAAACTATAAGGATTCTTTATTTGATTACGAAACCATAAAAACCGGCCGAGTGCGATTTGGACTTGCGCACCGAGGATTCCGTACCTACCACCATTTACATAATTGACAAACACAAACAAAAAAAAGTGTGCCGCTAAGCGGTCACCCATCCAAGTACTAACTAAGCCCGATGTTGCTTAACTTTAATTATGGTTTCCAATAAACAAATGTGTTACTGTTTCTCATAATAGTAAGCTAGAAAGCACTTTACCGGTAATAGTAATGGCTTGGGCTCGTCTCACGCTTGGCCGGTTTACAGTTCATACTATTTTTCACTGCGAGTTTGAAATTTGTATGCATTACTGTTTTTACGATAGAGCAAAAACAACGAAAATGTGTTTCTTGTATGGGGACCCCCTCTAAAATTTTAAGTTTTTTAACTTTTGCTATTTGTTAGACAAACCCCCATTATAAAACATATTCTGTGAAAAATTCAGGCTTCGACCTACTTCGGTATCAACGACTCTATCGTCTTTTAATGTTCGGACAGACAGTCAGACAGATAGATAGACACTTAGTGATAGGGCTCCGTTGGCACCCTCTGGGTACGGAACCCTAAAAAAGTTGAAGCTACGAAACATATTTCCATCTTTCAAATTTACACAGTTGGATGAAGTTGCGGTGAAATATTAGTTGTCAAGGGTTTGGAATAATTATCTACACGTCAACACTTGTGATGTACATCATCAGTACTTCGTGCATCTTGTAGCGTTCAATTATTTGTTAATTAAATGTTCCAGAGCGTTCCAAAGCTGAAACTGTGTAGCGTTCGCGTTTGACATTCGATGCGAAAGCTGTTAGAAATTAGACGCCTGTAATTACTGCTTCTAAAATTATCTTGGATGTTACACAAAGAGACGCCAACGCTAAGTTCTGTTTAAAGTAATTGGTAGTTTACAAACATATATTACGAAACTTTGATGAAACCGGAAATATAGCATTGAAGTACTTTTCAATACATCACAATTACTTTAAGGTAACCAAATTACAATAAAACATAAGAAGAGTCAGGAAGTTTTAATTTCGTATTTATAAAATTAAGTTTTTTTTTTACTATAACCAAGACGATGAAAAAATAACCATGGTTTAAATGGGTTATATGCATTATGGATGTTTAAACATTTAAGATAATGAGTGACGTGAAGTTTGTTAAAATGTTTTTATGTTTTTTGTGGTTGAAAAAACCTAAAATTTTAAATAATTAGTAAAACATTAAAAGTTCAGTTGAGATGTTTAAATACTCTGCTGCGGTGACAGCTTAACATCAGGCGGACCGTGAGGTTATTGGCTATTTGAGCAATTCTCTGGAACGACGATTTTTCTAGTTTCCGGCTAGATAAGGTATTTAAAAAGAATGCTTTTGAACTATTGACGCTTTTATTGAGTATTTATAATGATTATTTACAGTAGGGCTGTTATTTAGCTTTGAACATAACTATAATCATTTAACTAAACAGGATGAAACAGTCCAAATCTCATTTATATGCAGCGTCCCAACGCTTAATTGCCATGATCAAATTGGTATTTTTAAATACCATTGATTCTCGTTGCTAATAATATGATACAATTACATACTTGAACAATTTTGCTATAATATAAATAATGTCCAAGGGCAAATCTCTGTAATCACTAGTTTTTGTATAATTTATCTGGCTAAATTTTTAGTTAACATTAAGAGTAATTTAACTATTTAATATTAAATAGCTGTTATTTAGAAACATAGCAATAGTAAAGGCTCTCATATAAATTAATTGGTTAAAAGGTTATAGACCGTTCAAATATTTCGCTGACATATAAATGAGATATTAGCCAGATAACTGAGAAATGGTGTACACAAAAATTAGGGGTCAACAGATAAATGAGAGTCAATTCATAGTTTTTAATCCTTATTATAATTTTAAATCGTTTACTAAATAAAACAGCACAAAAAGCTCTAACACCGAGATACCAATAGAAACATTATAAATCAAATCAATAAATACAATATTGTTGGGTGTAGACCCATTGAAAATAGAGCTATCATTCATCGTTTAACGCTAATAAAAACAAATTTATAAGTAAATTTTAAACCCAGTGATTTATGTTGTGGAAATTTAAAAACAAAATAAATACTCAAACAAAAAGCATCTACAAAAACAAACGGCTCAGTAAAATTAAAAAAAAACCCCGTCTAAGCATTCATGAAACAAAACGCCTTTGGTGGCATCGATAACAGCATAATAATATTAGTCAATTTTCATAATCAATAAATGAATATCATATTCATAACACCTAAAAATAACTCAGTTTGGATATTCCCATTCATCATCTGAATCCCAAAAATTAAAAATTTTCTTCACACGCACAGCACAACTGGCTCATTCTCTTGCATATCATATTCTCTTTGTGGCCAAACTTCTTTGGCTTGAACTTAAAATATTTTTTCTGAATTTTCTGCAAAATTTTTGTTTATTAAATTATTTGTTGCTGGTTTAATAAGCACATTAGAAATAGTCTTTGGTAAGCATGTTTTTGGTTGCTGTACGTTGAAGATACTGTTCTGTCTGTTGCTGTCTGTCAGAAAACCCTCTTTCTGTAACATACTTATTTCTAATACGTATGGGTTTGATGAATAACTGAGATATAATATAATAACAAAAAATACGGTATAAAAACCTAAATGTTTTCCATGAGGACACAAAATAGGTGCTTCAACACAATCTTGCTCAACGCAACTTAACTTTTGAGCAACTAGTGTTTGTGACTCAAACGACCATACAATTTGGTTCATTTTCAGACAACCAGGAAAGTTATTTATCTTCTGGGGAAATAATAGATCCTTTCTAATACGAATTTTTAAAAAAGTTACGAATAGTTGATGAATAGCTTTTAAAAAGTCGTCGATGTCTTTAATGTCATTTCCACTCAATGCTCAAACCCCATCGGGTGCTCCCTTCCCGTGTCCTAATTCACTAAAATTCCATGTTATTGTACGCAGCGAATTTTGATACTGCTGAGGTGATGATATAACATGAAATATCTTTTTGTCCCGATATTGGCTCGAAGGTGAATCAGACAAAAAATGGATACAATTCACGGAGCAAGAAATGTTTTCTTCTATGTAATTTAAAATAGGCACAATATGGGCCCAAACTGCAGAAGCATCGTGTCTAGGACAATCACTGACCGTGCAAAACGATTGGTGTTTCAGATCACCTGTATCAGGATCTCTGCAATAAATGACTACAGTGTGTAAAGATATTTGTTTTTGACTACCACCGAAGTGATAGGATTGTATTTCCTCGTTATATTTTACTGAATAGTTTTCACTAAAGTCCATGTGAACTATGAAATGGCCTTTTGGTAGGTTTTGTTTTAAATATTTAACTGCCTGATATTGACCAGATATATTGCCACAATGAATGAAAAAGTCATGAAGAAGATTATGTAATACCTCAATAACTGCTATAAGCGATTTCTGTAGTTTTGTCTTTTCTGAAACACGTATTTTCTTTTGTTTGTCTATTATGTCCTGTTTTGTTACCCACTGCCAAAAATATATATGAGATTTATCGAAGTTCATGAATGGTATTACTTTGTTTTTACAGTCATCACATTACCTATTCAAGCAATTAACATTATAAACATCAGAAGTCATGTGCCTTAACAATTCAATTGAATTACCTATATTAGTAATTTTGTTCTTCTTTAGGCATTGAATTATTAAGTCTACATTTGTATGTAGCTTACACAAGCATGTGTCTCTCGAACAAATATCGGGTCTCAAAATCCATAATGGTTTTAATCTACAAAAAGCCGAATAGCTAATTTGAATACTCTTTTCTTTAACGAATTTTTTATGTTAATTAATCATTGAATCAGACAGATATATCTTCTGCTTCTTTACTTTGTTTTTAACTATGCACTCTTTTTTTCCCGCACAGAGACGGCTATGTTGGTCTTCCTCTAAAAATTATTCAATATCTTCTTTTACTGATTTAGCTATCCCTCTGGTAACATCCTGTACTGTATTATTCTCTTTGCTTAATTTTTTTTTGTTTCTGTTGTAAATTGTCGAGAAGAACATAATGAACCTTTATTACTGTTGTTACTTCTTTCTAATTTTTTGCGATACCTCTCATTTATTTTCCTTATCCTTATCTCTTATCCTCATTTATTTTTATTAGCTTTTTGTTTATAAGCTTATTGCCTTATCTTTATTATAACGTCTCTGCAATGAATTACTCTTTGATGCACCAGCCGGAGAGATTCTGTTATTGGTTTTTATGTTTAGGGCCACGTCAATATTTTCATGACATTGGATATTATTACTGTCATAATTTAGGTTAATTTCTTTCAGGATCGAAAGTGAAGGTGGTTGGTCATACTCTGCATGTTGAAAATTAATAACAGTTTCAGGACTTTCAGGAGGCCTATTATTAATGTAGAACTGAGCATTTCTCTTCTCTAGTTTTTGTCTTAAATAATAGGCATTAAAATTCTTCCTCCATTGTTTCCTTTTTATTTTTTATTGGCTAGGAGTCATTTCTGTTATACTTAATTGTTTTTTCTGTTGCTTTCTTTTAATTTATCTTAGTTTATCTTTGTTCTGTTTCTCTTTCCATACATTTCCATCATTTTTAATACGTTCATATTTTTTTTTCTGCTAGCCTTTTTTTAAGGACCTTTTCTTTTTTAGTTTGCTTTTTATTTTTTGCCATCTCCTAAAGCAAATGATAAGCTTATGAAAACCTTATTTATTTGGCTCTTTCCTAATTTATCTGGTACAATTTGCCAGTCAAATTCAGATGAATTAGAACCAGAAAAATTAGATTTTTTAAGTCAAACGCACATATCTTTTGTCAAAAAGCAATAATGAACGTATGCCCATTACCCAACAACGTCACACATTTTTGATAGATACAGCAAAACAGTACCTCACACATTATGAATATAAGAATTAGTTCACTCACCTTACAAAGACCAGAGTAGCACAAGTTTTCGTATGCAAATTCGTTTCGAAGCAACGTTGAAACGTCGTCCTCCCTTGCTCCCACGTCGGCGACTGTCTTCAAAAGGAAGCTGCGCAAAGGAACGGCCTATCAATGAAAAAAACTAAAAAACAGCACACGAAATCGCGCGCCAGTTTGATAAGAAATTTGTCTTTTGCCATAAAAAACGCAGTGCTATAATTCGAAAAAAAACATCAACAACATAAAACTAGAAAGATTTTAAAAATTAAGATGTTCTTACATCATTGACCTTGCTCTTATTTAAGAACTTGGCTGGTACACTACCGTTACTTGTTAATGTTGTCTAAATGACAACAAAAAATAATCTCCCTCGTACGTGACCAACGTTTCTCCTTAGCTTCGCTTTGCGACGGCATCAGTATTTGTGTAATACAAATATGACGGAGGGGCTTACTATACATATGTACCTCACATTGTAATAATAATACGCTTTATTAATAAATAAAAATGAAACTAAATAGATTGCACAGCTGTAAATATTTTTTTCATAAACACAATATTATATGTAGCATTATGAAGTTAATTTAATGCACCAGCTTTAAGCTCAGACTGTACTTTCGGCATCTTAGAACTTGAAAACTAAAAAAAATACACCAGGGTAAGTTTTTGTTAGTGTTTTCTAAGACAAAATACCCAGAGTTGTACTTTGAGACCTTCGAAGGGGGAAGGAATTGAAAGAAGTGTCTAAAATTGGTCCGTCAAAATGTCCTATTTCGCTTAAACGTGTTATGACGCTCTAAAAGTGTGTAAAAAATTATTAAATTATAATTAAAAATCATTAATTACAGAAACGAAAAAAAAAACAATGATCGATTTAAAAAAAGGCTGCAAAATTGACACTGCAAAGCGAAGTCGCCACTGTGAAATGGCGAAGAAAATTCTAAAATAAAAAGCTCATATTCCTTAATGAATGATAATATAAAAAAAACAAATAGTAAAAATTAAATTTAGGACTCCACACAAGAAACTTGTTTTCGTTGTTTTTGCAAAAGTGGAAGCACATTAAGCTTTAAACATTGAACGATTACCGATATTGTAAGCTTAGAAGTTAACAACAAATAATAAAAACCAATCAAGTCCGAGTCGATTCAAGGTTATGTACACGCAATGAGTAAGCTTTTTTTAAGTGTTCCTAATTCAACAAGGAATACTTATAGTTTCACCATGTCCGTCTGTCTGTCTGCGGCTTAGCTCAGAGAATCTTAAAACTCAAAGTGTATCGACAAAGTGGTTAATATAATTACCTTCTCTCCTACATTTTAGTAAGAATTTTTTCATCTTCTATACTAAGATGTGACATGTCGTTGGATAAGTATTTCAAAAATATTACGGGTCTGGCAAAACCATTTTTTGATTCAGTCTGCACTCTTCAGGTTTTTTTTCTGTTTGGTTGGCTTTCAGCAATCGCAGTCGTGTTTAAAACATTAATGGAATAAGTTTTGCTGTGAGTAGAACATCAGGATATAGCTAGTGAATAGACAAATGGTGTAATGATATGTAGATACATCATTGGCCGTCCTAAACCTTTGGTTCATCCAAAGGTATTGTTGTTTTACGTGGTTGCTCACCCCAAAAGGTCCCTGCCAAGGTTTTCTGTAGAAAATATAGTATGGCGTTCTTCAATTAGGGAATAATTAGATTTGTAGAGGGTTGGCAATGCACAAATGATGCCTCTGGTGTTGCAAGCGTCTAAAGGCATCATCCAAGCCATAAGTTTGTTACCTTACTAGTAAAAAAAGCTGAATAAAATAGAAAATAGCTTAACCAGGTTTTTCGTGCGATTTCGTTTTTACGAGCTAAATTACCACCATATTACTACTAGTATACTACTTATTTCTTTTATCATCCTTAATCCTGATACAAAATGAGTTTTCAAACACTGCCAGTGCCAGTAAGTAGGTAAGGTTTTTTGAGTTACGACAAGTAAAAAACTTTCCTTCACAGGTTCAGGTCGCAACTTACTTATCAAGTTTCACCAACAAGCCTTTTAGTGGAAAGGTTCAAATAGCATTAAGTGTATATCTTCCTGGAGGCAAAAAACTAAACAACGACCTTTATCAAAATATTGGTAATGCAAACTTTGTGGGTAGGATCCTTTCAAAATATTTGCTCAGGACATTTATTTTCATAAAAGGTTCGACATGGAAACTGCATTCAAAATTTGCTTGTTTAGTCAGAATTGTTGGTATCTCGGGCCGAAATTGAAAAAAACAGGAATACTTTTAGGGTCTCTTCGATGTTCGTCCCATCCGTTAGGGATTTCTGGGTGGTTTTAATTTCTCGGGTCTCGGAAATGTGACTGTAACAAAACAAATACAGATATCTCTTAAAACAAACAGTATGGTCTGCAATAAACATTTGGAATATTTTGGAAGATTTTTTCTCACGTAAATAAATGAATAATCTAATCTCTTTGAGAACAATTAACTATTTTAATATACATATTTTTACAATTTAAAGTTTAATATACTATAGGTACTGGTAATGTCATTGTATTATGTCTACATAGTTGGGATTTAAATATAAAATTGTCGTTTTAACCTTTAAGTATGGACGTGGAGTCTCACAGACGCCTTATTGTTTTATCCACCTCCCCCTTTTTTCCGCCATTGGGCAGCACAGTTGCTACAGCTTTAGTCGCAAGACGACCGACGAATAAGGAGGTTCCATCCTTTGATGCCTTATACGAAAGTCATATCCATCGAAATATTGACCGGAGCCTGTGACGTCCATTGTTACCATACAATATATTTCATGAAAGTGATTACGTTTGATTTAAGTTTTGTAGTGCAAGATAGCAGAAGGTAGTGAAGCGCATTGTTCAAATAAAAAGCATCAATCCAGAAATCCTTAACAGACTTTAGCAAGTAAAATTTAACGAGCAGCAGATTCATCTATCGAAAAAGATGTGCATAAGTTGTTAGCTTCAGATCTCTCTGTCAATGAAGAAGCTATCAAAGATTTTTTGATAACTAAGCCGGAATTTATTCGTAACTATGAAAGTGAAAGTGAAGTGATGAAGGTCAGATCCAGGGCCAGGACTAGGAACATGGCGAAGTCACCGAAGATAAATCTGACAGTTATAGTTCAGACAACATTCCTCTTTTAGAAGATTTAACTATTTCTATGGGCTTTTTGTAATAAAAGTCCATTGAATATTTACGTTATTTTATTATTTGATACTATAATCTTAATATTCTTTTAGTTTTAAACCTGTTTATGATTCTTTTTTCTTAAAAAAAAAATCGTGTGAATATTAGGAGCCTGTGAGACTCCACTTCCATAGTATCGTAAACGAAAAAAATACGTCCATACTAAAAGCGTAACACACTGGCTACTTTGAAAAAAATAATTAAACCGGCACAGTGTCAGATTACAGAGTTAAACTATAACGTTCTAAATAAAAATAAATAGATGACGTCCATTTAACGTAAATATGAATATGAGTTCTGACGTGGGACTAACGCAGCAGAAACTGCTCGTAATGTCAATGCTGTGTTTGGAGAGGATACGGCTAACGAACGCACCATACGTTATTGGTTTATCCGCTTAAAAGCAGCTAAACCATTTGTTTGGTCATTTATTATTTATATTTAAACATAAATCATAATTGAACAAATTATCAACCAAAACAATGAAGGTGCCAATTTAAAACTTATTAATTTGTTTCCTTGAAAAATGTTAAGAAGTTAAGAGCTCGTTAAGAGTTTGCGACAAAAAGTACTCGAATCTTAAAAAATATTTTTTCTTTCCACTGACTCATAGAATAATTCATAATAACGAGAGAAACTTGTAATTTGTTGATTTGAAGACTTCTTTGACTTTTGCAGTAAAAATTTTTTCTTAAATTTATGTTTATGAAGAAGAATGGGCAAATGTGTATGGATCGTGGTCCAAGAAATTAAGTCTGCGCCATGTGTTAACATATAGTGCATTTGCAAGAGAAGATTTATTATATTTTTTTTTGTATAGATCTATACAAAAAATCTATCCCTACGCAAATTAAATTTACTGATATAGTCACCTACAATCAAAGGGGATGAATAGAATAAAAAAAGAGTACCTATTTAATTTAATATCTTTATTATAATATAATAATATACTTTATTGCGCATATAGAAAAAAAAACAATTAAATAATAAAAGTAATAACAAATTGGCGGTCTTATCGCTAATGAGCGATCTCTTCCAGACAACCTTTGGGTAGAGGAGACTTTATAAAAATATCGAGTAGAATGTGAAACTTAACAATATAAGTATACATTTATAGCTATAGCTAAATTTATATACATATGAATAATAAATAATACTAATACGTACAAACATCTAAACAAAATAAATATATATATATCAAATACATAACAAAAAATAAAAATAAAAATAAATAAATACACAAACTACATACATCTTAAATAATATAGATGAATAAACAGTGTTGATGAGACAGCCTAAATTTTTAAGTAATGTGTGATTACGAGATTTTTAAATATTCTTAAAGTTTGTGCTTTTTTGACATCAAAGGGTAAACTATTCCATAGCCTTATGGCTGTGACAGTGAATGAGTCATTATATGCTTGCGAATAATGTGTTGGGGTTTTCAGCATTATGTTTGTAGTGGCGCGATGAGCTGTAGACCCTATAAAATTGAAACGCTCTTTCAAGTATAACGGAGTAGACGGATTGAACAGTACGTTATAGAGAAGAAACAGAAAATGAGTATTCCGGCGAAGGCGTATTGGGAGCCACTTGAGTTTTAATCGAAATTCGGATATATGATCATATATTACCTTTCTATCATTTATTACCCATTCGAGAACAGCTTCGTGTATGACTACCTGTTATAATCAAGAAAAGGCAAACTTGCATCCAATTGTCAATACTTTTTATCCAAGATCAAGATCCAAGATCATGGGCATAAATTGTCAATACGATTTATTTGGATTTAATTCGATAAAAACACCTGATCACATACAAAGTTATCTGAATAAAAATGTTAATAGTTTTATTGGAAATGTAATGTCTGGAGGATAGATTTTTACTGTCCAGTATAAAAAATTACACAAACTACTCTTCTAAATGCACTATGCGATAATCAAACTTTTTGACCAGATTGCCCATTTTCCTTTCAATTTATCTTTACGTCGTTTAAGCTGGATGACGTCCATTTCTAAACGTAGGCCTTCCCCATATGTCTCCACAACGACTTGTCTTGAGCTGCCCGCACCCATCGGCTTCCTGCGGCTCTAATCAGGTCGTCTGCTCTTCTGATAGAATGTCGTCTAGCGCTGGGTCTTCCGATCCGTGGACGCCACTCGACAACCATTCTTCTCTGTTTTTGACTTACATTCCTAAATAATCAAAAATAACTGTCATCGAACTAATTGAATCGCACTTACACTGTTACGAAAGTGGTTCTAGAAAACAACAAAAAATTTAAATTTTTGTTAAAATTATTTTAAGGTTATTTTTTGTACAAAGTCACAGTTTACAAGCAGTTTGTAGTGATGGTATATATATGGTAGGTAACTATCTGAATTTAAAATCAGGGACACGAACGACTTCCTGGGCTTCTAGCTAAAAAAGAAAAACAACGAAAACGATAAAAGAAACGTCAGTTTTCGATCAAGTATGTCAGGGGCACATTACTTGGCGAAGTAATACATTAAAGATAACTTCTTTACTCGGCCGGTTGTCAGCGTTTATATGAACGCTAATCGCTATCGCTATCGCTTTTGTGCACACATAGCTAAAGCACCTGGTAGTCACATATTGATAAATCGTCCCTTAACCACCTCGTGTATCCAAGCTTTTCTAGGGAGTTAGGGACTCTCTCGACAATGCCTATGTTCAGCAGTGGTTAGTTTACTCTAGTGACTCTATCGCGGAGTCTAGTTTTGGCAGTGGTCGACTTATGTAGTGCGTTGCTGTCATCACTTTGCCACATCGCGCGTCTCATGTTGTCACTACGTACACAGCCGACCCGAGCGCGATCAGTCGATCACTAATGTGACAGATTAATAATTACATATAAACAAAGCCTCGACCCAAGTGCAGTGTAGGTAGGTACTAGGTAAATAAATATTTTTTCCTTATTCGGCCCTATATTAGCGTTTCTTTGTTCCTTATCGCATTTATGCACACATGGCTAGAGCCCCACAGCACATATTGTTAAAAAACTGTCAACCCTAAGCAAAATGGTTGACGCGCAAAACTTTTTTTTTTAATTTTTAAAAATCATTTTTATTCCTTCTCCTTAATAGAAACGAGCTGGTTTTAAACTAACTATTGTAAAAATAACCTTACAATTTATAAATTACTATCAGATTTTGTAGAAACGTGGCAAAGTACCTGCCCAAAAGGCCTCATCCCCTTTTGGACTAGCCAAACAAAAATAATGCGCCATTAAATTAATTTAAAAAGTAAAAAAGGAATCGACATTTGAACGCGGAAAAATTACTTAAACTTTTTTTATTATTATCAATGCAGTTGTCAATATAATTTGGTTTTTTACACGCATGTTTGTTAAAAGTACTATACAAGCCTTGGCCACAACTGAGCATAATCGGACTTTGTGTGCAAACTCAAGATCGCCCGGTTTTGTTACGTTGAAGGCCGTCGCAGTAATGTACTATTTGTTAGGAAGTAATTTTAATATAACAAATTGTTCTATAATTTATCCATGTACGTTTCAACTCCGTTTACCTTTTGACACTACTGTCACTAACGCAATGTCTTAATACAATACAAAAATCAATCAACTTGCCATTGACTTATATATTACTAGCGTGCGACTAGTGCCACTAGCTTACTGGCCCCAAGATATCAGTTTGGGGCCAGCGCGGGCTCAGTCGTCTGCGGAGCTCGGTCGGTGCAGTGTGTTGTTGTATATTGTCTTTTACAAAAATGCAAAGTAGTTGCGTTGTTAAAGGCTACAAAAATTATGATACAAAGGTTACCAAGAAACATGGGATATCATATCATCGGTAATTGATCTCGGATTATATTTTTTTCCTATGTATAGATTAAATAAACGCATTTTAAAATTCGTAATTTTTTACTGTTATCCATGGCAGCGGTCAAGTGACGCTTTGCTTCTCAAGCGAAGTAACCTTGTAATGACATTATTTTTACCCGACTTCAAAAAAAGGAGGAGGTTCTCAATTTGACTGTATATATATATATTTTTATGGGTGTTCAGCCATAACTTTTTTGTTTATGAACCGATTTACGTGATTTGACAGGATATACTTGCGAGTTGGTCCCATAGAAATTTTATCGAAATCGATTCAGTAGTTTAGTTTTTAGACTATTCCAAATAACTTTCCCTTGAAAAATGTTATCCAAATAACTTTCCCTTGAAAAAAGCACTTCGTCACTCAAAAGTAAACAATAAAAATTTTTTAATAAAAAAAAAACAACCGGCTTCAAAAAGATACACTAAAAAGGTAAAAATAATTACTTATTTCTAAAAAATCTGATCTGTAAGCCGGTTGTTTTTTTTATTAAAAAGTTTTTTATTTGTGCATTACTTTCGAGATGTTTATATATATGCACATCAATATTGATTTCTGATTATAGATTACTCCATTTCTTAATCGTTTTCAATTGCTATGATTTCGTAAGTTTATGCAGCGCTATTGATTTCTTCCTACCTCTGATTGGTACCTATATCTTATGTTGTTTAGATGACATAAATATTTTAAATAATGTACGATAACTTTAAAAGCACATACTTTGAACAATGTTGTTTTGTTTAATTTTTTTAGAGTATGCAGGTTTGCAGTTTGATAAATAGCATAATTAACTTATTTTGCGAAATTTCTTTTAATATTTTTTTCCGCTTACCCTTCATATGCGAAAACGAATTACAACAACCCAACTAGCAAATCTTAGCTGTATATCGGTTATAGGAACGTTTCCTGAATGCAAAATGGTGTTCATGATTGGTCATATTAGAATATTAGAAACGGTTCTACAACGCGGAAAGGGCCCCTGATTTAGAATGTTTAAGTGATATAGCTATTGTATTGCAGCTCCGCTTGGGGCTAATTAGATATATATTTGTCATATATGCGTTGTTCTTTGAAACTTTTCGGTAATATATTAGGGAATTTTAAACACTGGTACCACTATGAAGTGATAAAACGGCCACGCGAACACTGATATACAACCATTGAGAGTTAATGTAGTGATTGCTATTTCTTCCTATTACAAATTCAATTACTGTTGTGTCGACCATCTATAAATTTGGAAGTTTGGAGACGAAAATAATTGTTAAGATATTATTAGTTTAATGTTTATGCTTCTGTATTATGTACGAGCGTTAGTATTGTAAAAATTAGTACAATATCACTTGCGCTTGCATTTTTATTGATATTCTAGTAGTATATTAATGTTGTTTCATGTATGCCCCATGTTAACTCGTAAATATTTAGACAAATAAATATAAATTAATTAGCAAATATTTTTAAGACTTTGATATATAACTGAATACAGATGCGGTTCCTCATATACAACCGATTTACAACATCTCGCAGCCATAATAAATTTTAGGTCCTGTAAATATATCAGAGTGAAACGATGTGTGACTTTTTAGTGATAAGTAGATAATAACAAAGTTGTTATGTAACTAGTGATATTTAAGCCTTGCAAAGACGTTTGAGTGTTAATTAAGATCCAATTAGGACGATTTTAAGGCAGTTGTTAACGGGAGCGGTTTAACGCAAATTTGTTGTAAATTCATTATAACGGGAGTTGCTGTATCACGGTGTAGCAGTGATAGTAACTATTTAAACACCAGTGTTATTTTAGTTATTTAGGAGCCATAATAGTATGACTTCGCTTCATAACGGTACCATGAAAGCCTTATATACAACATAGTAGCACGGTAACGACTGTTGTGACTGCCTATTTACAACAGTGCAATAGGTGTTATACAAAGTGGCAGAGTAAACATTTATATGATAGGTTAATGTCACAATTTTCCTGTAAAGCCTTATACAGCTAAAACGCTTTAAGAAATACATATATATGACCAGCAGTCACAAGTGTTACTTCTATATGACTTTGATATCATTCTTTTGTGTTATAAGATTTTCTTTTATCGCATTTTTGCTAGCTGGGAAAGAACTCCGGCCTTCAACTCCAGCCCAAAACTCACAAGTAGAGGAGATTGATGTTGATATTAGGGATCTCAATTCAATATTTGACACGCCAAGAAAATTAAAAATAAAGAAAAGGATTGTGAAATTAGAAAAAACGTCAAAATGCTGCAGTCAAAAAAATTAAAAATTTACAGAAACAGAACGCTAGACTAAAGAAAAAAACAAATCTCTGCTGGATATTATCACAGATTTAAAACAAAAGAAATACATAACTGAGCAAATCGAGTGAGTTCTTAAAAAGCAGAGCAGATCCCGACTTGGTGACAATGGGGCCACCTGGAAAGTATACCCCTTCAAACAAAAAAAAAATATTTAAATTGGTCCAGCTGTCTTCGAGTAATCGGGAAACATACTTTAAAAAAAAGACCCCGACGAATTGAGAACCACATTTAAATAATATAGCGTATGGCACAATAGAGACAAATCTAAGGACACCTCATAAGTTGAATTCCGTCAAAAGGTTTAGGCTGTAGAACGTTAAAAATAATAAGACATACATACTGTATGTAGGTAACATACATATGCTCGTAAAACATTTGGCAGTCGGGTAAAAACCACAAATATTAATTATTTTTAGCCATAAGATTGTTTTAAATGATTAGGTATGTTGTATATTTTATGATTATGCGGTTGTTTTGATATTTAAATCTTAATACACATGTTCGACTTACAATTTCTCGTGTTTTATTTGAATACATTGTAATTATTTATTTTCAACTTTACTGAACCAACATATTTTTTTTAACAAAAAACAAATTTTAGGTACGCATGTAGACCTAATACGTAATTTAGTCAACGCGGAACTCACGAAGTTCGTAAGAGTTATAATAGATGGCGCTACGTTTTGATTGTATGAAAAAGATGGGTGTAAAATATTTAGACGGGCGGATCCTTCCTTTTGGCAACTTTCACATATTGCGGCGATTAAAGCCGTTTTCAATGCAATTATTTTATAAAATTTTAAATATAATGTATATTACAACTTATTCTAGTTTGAGAACAATAATAATAAAGTTGACACGTTGTAAGGCACGTGTTTTGACAATAATGGCCTCTGTGAGTTTTAGACACTGTAGAAGAAATAGACAAAACTTTCAATGTGAAGTGTCAAGCGTGTAATACACTAGAAAATTGTAAAATAAAATTAACAAATGAATTCGGTCTTAAATTTTAACATTTAATATTTGGAGTATCCAAAAAAACTTTAACGAATTTTTAATAGCTTTAAGGCGACTTGATATACAAATAGATGTGATCATTTTAACTGAATGTTGGCTTGCTGGGAGAGTCACGCCCGGTAAGATCCCCGGTTATAATGGTTATTAGACCAATAAAAACCTAAATCAAAATGGGGGTGTTGTTATGTATGTAAGAGATATTTGGAACATCTCATGTGTTTATGAGCCACCATTAGAGGATGTTTAAGGGTTTGATTATAGAACTTTCAAGCACCATCAGTATTCTGGGTATATACAGATCGCCATCATTTAAGCTAAAACATTTTTAAACTCTCTTAGCATAATACTAGATTCATTAAAACATAAACCTGCAGTTATTTTGGCTGGATACATTAATATTGACACTAATCTCACGTGTGACAACGGAAATCAAGAGTATGTGTACCTTATGGTAGAATTAGGCTTTTTGCCGGCAATAACTTTACCCACTAGGAAGAATTCTTGTTTAGATCGTATACTTGTTAAAACTAAGTTAGGCAATGCAATAGGCTTAGTAACAACACCAGATATTGTTGATCACAGCATAGCGATGCTCGGCATAAAGAATATTAGACAGCCTATGATGAAAAATCACAGATTCGTTTGTAAAGTCAATTATGCAGCAGTTGTCAAAGATCTTAAAACAACTGAATGGTCCACTGTTACTCATACTAATAATATAACCCAAGCTGTCAAAAACTTTGAGTAAATTATCTCTACAGCTATGTTTATATCGAAATTTCTGTACTAACCTTTTACATAAACTCAAACATAACTATGAAAGTGAACTGCTAGAAGAAAGTAAGAACGACCCAAAGAAGCTTTAGGATGCTATAAAAACTATAGGTAATTTGAAAAAACATGACATTTCAGCTTTAGATCTTACTAAACTAACAAGAAACCCGGTTGAATCAGTAAATAAGTGTAATGCCTACTTTACTAATATGGGAAAAAACTTGCAGATGATGTGCTTAAAAGACTTGGCAAAGCAGAAGAATCCATGACCCCTTGTCACTCTATTGGAAACCCTGTCTCACATACATTTAATATGCAACTTACTGATCCTTATGAAGTAGAAACTTTGATATCGCAACTCAAATCAGGCTGTGCCCCAGGACTAGACGGATACCAAACTCGCCTCATAAAAGAAATAAAAAATTAAATTAGTGAGCCACTGACACATATTTTTTTAATTTAAGTATTGTGTTTATTCCTATTCACAAAAGTGGCTCAAAATCTACTCCAAATAATTATAGGCATATATCACTCTTGGAAGCTGTTAGAAAAAATTGTTAACAGACGGTTAATTAATTATCTAGAAAGATACGGCTTGCTCTCTAATAAACAGTTTGGTTTTAGGCGTAATAAATCAACTGAAGATGCAGTTAGTCTCTTGACTAATCAAATCTCGTCTCAATTAGATAAAGGACAGAAAAGTGTCAGTGTGTTCTTCGATATTGCCAAGGCTTTTGACACCATATCAATACCGCTGCTACTCAAAAAGCTTGAAGTGCTGGGAGTCAGAGGCTTACCGTTACAGTGGTTTCATAGCTATCTAAGTGAAAGACGTCAGCTCCTGAAGATTGGGTCAATGATCAGTGACGTATATCCTATTTGTTTTGGCATTCCACAAGGTAGTGTTTTAGGACCAACACTTTTTATAATATATATGAACGATCTCCATAAAGCTGCTCCTCCTAGTGGAGAAATTATTTGTTACGCTGATAACACAGTCGCTTTGTTCCAAGGTAACACGTGGCCGGCTGCTATGAAGAAAGCTGAAGACGGAATGGCCATAATACAAAGCTGGCTTAACGATAATCTTTTAACATTAAATATAAGCAAAACTAAATATCTTTGCTTTCATAAAACTCGTTCATCAGCACCAAAATCACCTGTAGAATTGAGACTGCATTCATCTTGTAGTAATCACTTAACATGTTCCTGCGAGGTACTACAGTGTGTAGGCAATATCAAATATTTGGGAGTTACTATTGACCACAATTTATCATTCAAATCTCACATCAGCAACTTGGCTCAACGCGTAAGAAAAATAATCTTTATATTGAAAAATTTGCGAAATGTCACTAAAGAAAAAACGTTGCGTATGGTCTATTCTGCCTTTTGTGAATCAATCATTACATACTGCATCACAGCGTGGGGAGGTAGTGGGGTCACTGCAATGCTGGAGCTGGAAAGAGCTCAAAGATCCGTATTAAAAGTTATGTACAAAAAACTTTTCAGATACACTACTGATACTCTGTACTCTGATGCACGAGTCTTGAATGTACGACAGCTTTTTATTCACAAAGCTGCAGTGGCGACGCACCAACAAGCTATAAACTCACCACAACATGCTTATCTCTTAAATAGACGCACCTATAAGATTACACAACCAACAGTTAATACGGTTTTCGCAAGTCGTTTTCAAGAATATTTATTCCCACATATTTACAATAAAATATTGCAATGCTGCGATATAAAAAACTTAAACACTAAAGAAGCAAGCAAAATAATACGTTTGTGGCTTCTTACTTTATCATATAAACAGACTGAAGAATTCCTAAATGCATTTTACCGCACTAGCGCGAAACTAATATAATCTATATGTATTTGTATGTATTAATAAAAGAAAAAACACACTAAAACACCCACACACCCTTAAATAGACTCACACTCACCACACATACCACCACAAATTCTCTATTTACATAATACTACATTTAAATTATTCCATATTTAACATGTAAGATACAACGTTAAATTAAAAATTAAAAAATAATTAATATATATATGTAAAAGCAGAGATGAATCGAATATTATTATTTGTACTTACTTGTAAAAAGATATTAGCTAACAATACGATAATTTGCTATTTATAGCCTTAAAATAAAATAAAATAAAATATGTATTGGCGTGAGAAAGAAAGTACCTAGGTAAATGTTAACCTGTAACTCTGGACCCCCACGATACAGGCCTGACCTAATGTGGGGACCACTGCTAAAACTAACAACTTTTCTAGCAAATTAAGATACTTTTTAATTATGTATTAATTACTTATAAGAAAACAATAAATATAGTAGTTTAAATATGTAAATATTTCTGTATAATGTGTAGTTGTTAATTTTATTCTGATGTGAAAATAAATAAATAAAAAAAAAATTAAAATTCTCTAAGCTATTTCTTAAATAAATGTGCCTTGTACCAACGCCATATTACTAAATATCTATTTGATTAAGCTAAAATTATACTAACCAATAATTACTTTACTTACGAGTTCCAATATTATAAACAAATTAAAGGTACTACTATGGGAACCAGAATAGCACCATCATATGCTAACTTATTTATGGGACAGACAGAAACAAATATCTTGTCTCAATGTACTTACAAACCTCTAATATGGCTTCGATTTATAGATGACATCTTTGTTATTTGGACTAGTACTCTTTTAAATTTAAAACATTTATTAATGGCCTCAATGAATTTACTTCAAAGAAATTCACGCATATAATATCTGATAAGAAAATTACTTTCTTAGACTTTGATATTGAAGTAATACCAAACAACAAAATTCTTACTTGTGTGCACTTTAAGGACACAAATAACCTTCAATACCTACACTACAACAGCTGTCATCCACCGCACACTAAAAGATCCATACCACACTCTTTATCTATTAGAGGTAAAAGAATTTGCAACAACATTAATTCCTTAAATAAAAAAAATATTTGATGCCTTACAAGATAGAAATTACCCACCTATACTTTTTCATAAACAAATACACAAACCATCGCCATTGTATCAAAAAGTACATAACAAACAAGACAAGAGTGTTCGATTTGTTACTAAATATTTTCATGGGGCAAACAACCTTAGAACACTTCTCAAGGATCTCACCCCTATTTTCAAAAACAATAATGACACCAAAGATCCTAATATTACTTATAAACAAAATAAAAATTTTAAAACAAATTTTATCCAACACTAAACATCTCCAAACAGCATAATCCAAGGTACCATACCATGTAATCAAACCCGATGCAAAACTTGCCCAATAATAAATACTGACCCTATCATTCACACAGCAAACACCACAAAATAATACACAACTCAAAAAAACATTACCTGTAAAAGCAAGTGCATATACAATATATACTAGAATGTTACCACTGTCCTTGCTTTTACATAGGTGAAACTATAACCCCTCTACACATAAGCATGAACAACCACAGATTTAATACAGACTCAATAACCTCATCACCACTTCCGATCCCTACACACGCTACCACACATAACAAAAAATCAATGAATGCTATAGTTTTCGTATAGTAAAACATTTAAATCTTGGTGTCTTGGAGCGTTTTACCACCCTGTATTAAAATTCAATGTTTTTATAGTAATTTCATTCTCTAACAAGACACGTACCTTACTACTGTCAACTTTATTTTTTTTTCTGCAACTAGAATAAGTTGTATAAACATTTTGTTTAGTATTTTATGAAATAATTGCATTATATACATTTTATTTAGTATTTTATGAAATAATTGCATTGAAAACGGCTTAATTAGCCGAAATATATGCAAATTGATTAATTTTTGTGTTTTATTAATATTAAGTTGAAAATATTTTATCTTATAATGCAATGTCTGTAAGTTGCGATCTTAATATAATATATATATTTTGCCTATTCATTTCCACTGCGTTTTTTTGTAGAGCCCCTATGACCTCTCTCAAAATGTTATGGGCCCAGTAAAGGCAAATTAACGTAAAAAGTTTAGTGGCAAAAAAAGGTAACATAAAAAATCGGCGATGTTCTAAGTTGAGCAGAATTCCAGGTACGAGAATTCATAAAAACTGGTTTTTGCACAAAGAGTGTCAGTATTATAAAAAGTGTATGTTAGTACAAGCGTATGTAACATTTTTACATATATATTTTAAGTAAGTATATAAAATATGTCGGACGTAAAAAAATTTGAAGGAGACCGACATTGGTGCCGTAGGATTATTAAAAGATAGTGAAACGTTTTCAATATGGAAGTTTCAAGTAATAATATTTTTCAAAGCAAATGGTGTATATAATATATTAAATGGTACAATCGCAGAAAAGGACGAGAACTGGTAATAAAATGATACTTAGGCGCAAAAAATTATAATCCAGCCAGTGGACATAAAAATAAAAAAGCAGTTGATTTGTTGCGATTCAGCCAAGGAAATATTCGATAAAAATTGTGGCATTAAGGACGTAACGGAATTAAGAAACAAAGACCAAATTATGCAAAAAATTTTCAGTCCTAAATAAAACGATAATATTGATTAATGTAGAGTAATTTGGCCTGTATTGAAAATTTAGTTTATCGGCTAAAAAAATTCAATAAGACTATGGATGAAGTCATGGTTATGTCAAAAGTTTTGAGTTTTTTAACATGGAAATTCTTGGGAACCCACGCCTAGTGCAGAAAGAACACTGTAAAATTTGACGAGCAGATTGATAAAGGAGTTTGAGAAGCAAAGTAAAAGGAATGATGATGTTTCTGTTGCGTTCACTTCAAAAGTTGTAAAAGATAACAAAAGTTGTAGAAATTCACAAGATATGAAGGTGAGATGTTTTAATTGTAATCAAATAGGACATAATGCACGTAACTGTAAAAACAGATTTTCTATTGGTAACAAAACAAACTATGAAGAAAATAATTATTTCTTTAGGAATAAAAATGACAAACATGATAAAGGCAGTAAAAATAAGAATAAAGATAATGATAAGGTTGCATTTTTAACTGATAATTAAAATAGTGAGAATGAACTAGAAAAACGTATATCGGGGTGACTTAATAGGGCATTATTGTATTTTGAATAATACTTTGGTTGTGTCGCAAAAATCTGCTGATTTATTTCAGTTGCAGCAGTTGCTAGTTAATATGAGTAAAGTAACATTTGATTCAAGGGATGTGGAGATATGCAGCAATGCTGCCAAATGTCTATGTTGCCAAATGTAGCAGATGGCATAAAATTAGATCAAACTGATGGTTTACCTACAGTTGGTGAAGTATGCGTTAAAGCTAAACAAATAAGACTTCCATTTCATTTGGAACAGAAACGTGCAGGTTAATTGAAAGAAATTATACACATTAGTGTATGTGGTTCTATTAAAGAAAATACATAAGACGGTAAAAAGTTTATACTGACTATAATGGATGAATTCAGTCATTGTATAAAACTACTAACTAATAACTTCTAAAATTTATCACAATATGTGGAAAAAGTTCATATAATACGTTGAGACAATGGGGGTGAGTAAACAGCAAATAATCTAAAAACGTGGTTCCCTATACTCCCCGGTTGCCTTAATAGAACGTTATTGGAGAAAGCTAGGGATTTGCTTTTTTAATGTAAAGCGCAAAAGAATATGTGGGGTATTGCTATTTAAGCTTTTTACTGAATAGACTGCCGTCAGCAGCTATACAATTTAGAACACCATTTGAAATTTGGAATGGTCGTAAACCAAATCTTTCAAATATCAGAGAGTTTGGCTGTGAAGATTATTGTAAAAGGTAAAACCAATAAAATAAGTAAGTAAGCTACCAAAAACAAAGTCAAACGTTTTAATTATTTTTTGTTTTTATGTCGCATTTTTCAAATTCAAATTCAATATAATTTATATATTCAGTTTAGGCTACAATAATTGAGCACTTATGAATGTCACTACGCCATCGGTTCGTAAGTCTATAGGGCGGGAGACCTTGTACTGAGAAGAACCGGCATGAATAAAAGGACACTTTCCATTACAAACATAAAAAACATGCAATATATAGCACAAGCACAACATAAAAAAGTATCTAATATAAAAAAAGACAGTTTATGTATTCATCACTAGGAATAAACAATGTCTTACAGTATTAATAAACAAAACAAAAAAGTAAGACTAAATACTAAGAATACAAAGAAGTTTGCAAGAGCAGACCAGCCTCCACAGGTGGCACCCGTTCACGAGTATGACACATGAATCAGCCATCGCTTCGCTCAACCATGTTTTAGGGAACGTAACGACCCGACACACACGCTGCCACCGCAGAGACTTTGAGAGAGCATGACACACTCAAGCAACTCCAATAAAACTTCGATTGTACTAGTTACAATGTGTGTAGTAAAGGAAAAAAATATAAGAGGAGAAGATTGGAAGGTTCGCAATGCTTTACTACCGAGAAGAACCGGCAATAAACTCAGCAGTTAATCTTTTATACATCATATAAAAATACAATATAGCCTTACACTAGGTAATAACATAATATACAATGTTTTAATTTAAAAAAATATTTCAAATGCCCCAATACAAATCAATTAAGTTCTAATTTTTCCAAGCATTTTTATCATTTATGTATTCATCTACTTTGTAATAGCTTTTTTTCATTAAACTATCTTTGACATATATTTTTATTTATTTGAGGGTAAAAAAACCACATGTTCTGGAATTTATTGTAGAAATATATACTTTGTATTGCGAAAGAGCTATGTACCTTCTGAAGACGACATTTTGGAACTACCAATTTATCCTTATTCCTTGTATTAACACTGTGGAGGTCACTATTTTTAGCAAATAAGTGACAATTTTGGCGTACATACATTATGCAAGCGAAGATATATTGGCAAGGAACAGTTAAAATATCAATTTCCCTAAATAGTTCCCTAAGAGAAATTCAAGGTCCTAATTTATAAATTGACCGTACTGCTCTCTTTTGCAAAATAAAGACTGTATCAATATCAGCTGCCTTACCCCAAAGCAAAATGCCATACGACATGACGGAATGGAAATAGCTAAATTAGACCAAGCGAGCAGTGTCAACATCTGTAAGCTGCCTAACTTTCCTAACTGCATAGGCAGCTAAACTGAGTTTTCCTGCAAGAACTGAAATGTGAGGGTTCCACTGCAGCCTATTGTCTAATGTAATACCTAGAAACACTGTTGAGTCTAATAGTTCTATTTCTTCTCCGTTTAGGGATAATTTTGTACTTATGTTTCTGACATTTGGCATCATAAATTTTAAACACTTAGTCTTTTTCGCATTAAGAAGTAAATTATTTGCCGTAAACCACTGAATACCTGAGAAAGCGCACTACTTACGTCGTCAAAATTAGTTTTATTTCTGTCAACTTTAAATAAAAGAGATGTGTCATCAGCAAATAGTACAATCTTGCACAGCTTCTCCACAAAGAAAGGCAAGTCATTTATGTAAATTAAAAATAGAAAAGGACCTAAAATAGAACCTTGAGGAATTCCTAATTTTACTTCTGAGCCATTGGATTTTACTTCATTAATTTGAACCTTCTGCATTCTACTACTCAAATATGAGCGGAAAAGCTCAAGAGCCAAATCTGCAATACCATAATGACTCAGTTTCCATATAAGAGTTTCATGTTGCACGCAGTTGAATGCCTTTGATAGATCACAGAAGATACATACATGCATTTATTTACATTACATTTTAAAAGTAACTCTGATTCTAATGGAGAGGAATTTAATGCATTAGTTGTAATTGTAGGCATTTCAGTAAAATATTTCTCAAAAGAGCTAGCGACATCAAGATCTAAATCAATTATTTTTGAATTTACAGTAAGTGAATAATGATTGTCACGCGGTTTAATTTTTCAAATTATAAATAAATTTATTTATGTCAAAATATAAAATTGCATCGCTATGACGATGAGTCAAGTTGTACAGATGTACATTCATGTCAAATATATGCCTATTTAGTTTGGCAGTGGAGCTTGAAGAATATGGAAAACCGCTTATTATAAACTTACATCTTGTTTTATTGTGTAACTCCAACAAGGTACATACTCCCTGTATGATGTCGTTCTTCTTTAATAATGAGCCATCACCAAACAATATGACAATTGTTGTAGTGCTATTTAGTTCACTGACAGGAATGTTTTTGAAAATTTGACTAAAGGAAACACCTGGCGTACAAATGTGTGTTACCGAATGTTTACACCGGTTGCTAAGCAGTAAACCAAAGCCTTTGCCGAGTCTATCCGAGATTAAAATTGTTCTGCTGGGCAGCTGCCCATTATGCCCCCTTGTGCCCATTATAAATGCCCCCTGCATTTAGAGAAGCTGTTGGACGCGTACTTTATTTATCAACTAAAACTAGGCTTGATATTGCATATGCTGTAGGATTATCAAGCCGTCAAATGAATAACCCTTAAGTAGATGATGTGATTGCATTGAAAAGAATTTTAAATATCTTGCTGGTACCTTAGGAGAAGGTATATTCTACAAAGCAAACAGTAACTGTGAAGATATTAATACTTACTGTGATGCAGATAACGCTAGCGATCAGAATACAATGCGCAGCACAACGGGCTATGTGTTGATGATGGCAGAAGGACCTATAGCATGGTGTTCGAGAATAAAATAAAATTTATTTCTGCTGCTGAATGTTGTTAATAAGCAATCTTTATAAAATCTTAACTAACATGTTTAAGAGTAAGGGTCGAATTGGTATTCAATATTGATAACCCAAGTGCTATTCAGATGATTAAAACCGGAATATTTAACAAGAAATCAAACAATCATTGATGTTAGGTTTCATTAAATACATAAGTTGTAGTAAAATAATAAAATAAATATTGTCTCACCGACAGCACAGATTATATAATACTATACCGACAGTCAGACTGCTGACATACTGACAAAATCTTTAACTAAACTTAAATTTGTGTTGCATGAAGTCAAATTAATAAAATAAAATAAGATAATAATTTACTAGAAGATTTATAATATTATATAAAGCACTTTGGAACTATTTGAATAAGTTACAGTTATGTATTGTTTTATATATTGTCCCACCGAAAGTCAGACTGCTGAAATACTGACAAATTCTTTAACAAAACTTAAATTTGTGTTGCAGGAAGTCAAATTAGTAAAATAAAACAAGATAATAATTTACTAATGTTTAATCTATACATATAATAAAATGGTAGGAAAGTCAAAACTGTACATTGAATATTTTTTTTTAAAAATACTTGGGGTGTGATCTACAATCGATTCCGAAGCCAAAAATATAGTTTTTAGAATTTTTGTCTGTTTTTCTGTTTGTCTGTATGTAGGTTCGGGATAAACTCAAAAAGTACAGCATGGATTTACTTCAAATTTGGCACGAATATTATTAAGAAGTCGGGTCAACATATTATTATAGGCTACATATTATCACGCTATCACCTACGGAGACCGAGCAGTGAACCTTTATTTCTTCAACGCATACACAACGTGTAATCTAACGACGCATATTTGACTTGCTTCTTAATTATTAATTATTCTACTCACACATAGCCATTTATTTTATGTTCAAAAATCGTAATATAGATGTGTTATAATTTTTCACCATACAAAAAAGTTTCCTATTTGCTAACTAGATAGCGTTCGCGTCGAATTAGATCGAGCTATGGTTTTGTTCACAAAAAGTAATTTTATAGTATAGCGTTCACGCAAACGACGTCGCGGGTCGTGGGCAGCTAGTATAATATAAAGCTATCTATTGTTTTAATTATATACAATTAGGAGAGGGTGTTGGGAAGCAATTTTAATGTAACAAGTGTGTCCTATAATATATCAATGTACGTTTCAACTTCGTTTATCCTCTGACACTACTGGCACTAATGCAATGATTACGATCTTAATATAATACAACATATATTTTGCCTGTTCCTTTCCACTTTCCCCTCTGACCTCTCTCAATACCTTTTACGCCTTGATCAGTTTGATATTTAGAATATTTATTTGTGCCTATAACATATTGCTGTATTCCTTGTCATTTATTATTTATCGTTATTTAGCAACGTTGGAAATTGAATAAAACTATAGCAAAAAAAAAATATACGCGCATAGACATTCCCATATTATAAACCATAACAAAAAAAAAATCACAAACGGGTTACGTATCATTTCGTCCACATTTTGTAATTAACCCACACCTTTTTATGTTCTGATGACAAGGGTTACTGGGACGGGACGAAAATAAACCGTCACGTCCCAGTAACTTCAGTTCTAATTGAAAGTGACGCAGCTGATTTATCATCATCCAGCGCAAGAGAAACAAGTGCTAGTCAGCCTCGCGCACTGAGGGTTCCGTACAGACTTGATACCAGTTTTGTTTGGGTCACAGATTACAAACTACCTTTATTAGAAATGGGCAAATTACTGTTCTTTAACTTAACCCACACACTACCTCAACAATAAAGAGTGTGAGAATTTTTTTTTTGATATGTTATTTCACAATAAGGAACCATTACTAGATACTAGAATATACAAATTGCATAAAACATGTTAGTTTATACTTATTGCTATGTAGCCTTCATCATTCAAGCGTAGAGTGTGAATGGTATATCAGCTACGTTATTACTGACACTGTTGTTTCAGGAGATTAATACTCGCTGTTCACAATGCAGCTGCAATGCCTCATCGCGGCCTCGCTTCTCGTAAATAATGCACATTGTCATTGTCGTGAGTACATTGTGCAATGTAATTTCGCACACATTTGTGGAAATGGAAAATTGCAAATCAAGATAGCAATATTGGATGAGTTTAAATGTTTAATAAGGCATAAAATTAACGTTTTGTACAGCTACGTATACAGCTGTTCTGTAAGCGGCTTATCCTTAGTACAGGTATCGTATAATAAGATAAAGGGATTTTCATAATAGGTATATTGGATTTCTTTCTATAAGTATATAAACACTACGAATAGAAAAGATTAGGCTTAATATGTCAAATTTATTTATACACAACAACTTAACTGGCATGAGAGCGCTCTCCAGAACGAAAATAAATACATACCTAAATACTTTTACATAGTATATATAGAAAAAACCTATGATCAAGACAAATACAAATGATCATCACATTAATGTATCTCAGGTGCGGGAATCGAACCCATGCCCCTTAGTACAGCAGACAGTTAATCACCCACTAAGCCACGGAGCCGCCATTATTATCAATTCAGCTATTTTATTAAAAGAAGAGAAGTTCGTTTTATTTACAGAATATATTTGATTTTAATGACAGTTTTTTTTAATAAACTAAAAAACAGTTTCGACGACCATACATTCTGCGGCATATGGCTCGCAATTTATTTGTTCGTTCCAATCTCATCCGAACCATTTCTTATAGACAATCTGACAATCAGATACTGTAGACAATCTGCAAATGTGTTAAGGAATGTACGCGTGGTTTCGGAATTACGAAGGTAAAAAGTTGATTAATCTGCATTGTTTCAGGTAGATTTGGTTCAAAATTCAGACATTGTTTTAAAATTCAGAGCTATGTTTGATGAAAATCTTTTGATAATAATTATCTATTCCCTGAATAGCAATCTTTTAGCTGTGACTCCAAAAAAAACCTGACTGGCCATTAAACCATATAAATCATAAATTGTCGTGTACCTTTAGTGTATATTGTTAAATTAGTATTCCGTTGCAAAATGAGCTCTTAAAATCTTTTTCTCCGTCTATTTCACCTACTCAAGACGTTCCGTCATGAAATTTAGGAATATTATTACAGGATGATAGTTTCCGGATTGCTATTGGTATATACTAATCGGGTCATCAATTTACCATTTGCCCGTGTTATGTGGCGCTAAGACACCTTTGACTGTATCTTAAGCGCAGGTCGACTTTCTAACCATGGTTCTATGAACGATATAATTAAGAAATCTGCCACAAGGTCGAAAAAGAAAACCTTGTTCTGCATTTACAAATACACTTAAAAAGAAATCAATCGTTCTCAAGTAATGCTCCATCATCATGTGGCAATAGATTTTTATTTATATAGATAGATTCTATACCGGCAAGCTTATTCTGTGGCATAGTATATGAAATATATGTATTTTTGATAATACAACATTAATACAAGAGACAACAAATCGATTTTTCTTATAGAAGTGAAATTTCCCGCTGGAATTGTGCTCGGCAAATGAACACGCAAAAGCTGGAAACTTTCCAGTTTCAATCGCAATTTGTTGCTGGCTCGTTCAGTCATAATAGACTTTTTGCTTTAAAATTTTATTGAATTGTTTTTATATTTCTTTAAACCAAACACAAGTTTAAGTTAAATATTAGCCTAACACATTTTATAAAATCCGATTTTCTTGAATTTCTATTAAGTCCTTTTATACAAAAAAGACAACTTGGTAGTTTGAGAAACCATGGAGCATGTGTTTTTCGGCGTATAAAATAAAAAGTGTGGTTTAATTAATTAAAGTAATTTTATTAGTAAATCGAAAGAAATCATCACCAGTTTATGAATCGTCAGCAGTTGATGAATCATCAGCAGTTGATGATGATAGAAATGATAATTTGTAAAAAGTTACTCCGAAAATCTTTACTAATAATGATTTCTTCAAAGTGGCTGTAATATTTGAAAAAGAAAAAACAATAGCTTACCAAACTCGTTCACAACCACGCGATATTGTATGTAGCTTTGCCAAAAGCTCCGAGGTACTCGATACACCCTATCGCGCCGCGCTATAAATTTAGTATGTTTTTAATATCCATCCCTTGCCAAAACTTTGCAACTTTGACAAATGCTACACGAAATGTGTATTAGTTTAATTCATATGCATGTTATCAGTATTCACAGATACTTGTTGCAAAAATTATCATTATTAAAATCAATAGCAAAATAGTACATTGTGTATTGTGTAAGGGGTAGGTAAGGAAAAATCACTAACGGGAGGCTACTTAGAAGCCGAAGGCCGAAAGCTTTAAGGACTTGTGTTTTTAATTTCCGTACCACCGGTGCTACACACAATGTTTTTCATCACTTTTGCGAATATATAAATAAAAATATAAGGTAAATAATAAAAATTAAACTCACATTAGTGACAGTAAAGGAAACAACGCTACCGCCAGATGATATCTAGATAATTTATGAATTAAAAAGTTTGTCTGAAGTTAAAACTCTAGCTTGTAGCGTGCGCGTAAATTTTGGGCAGCTTTTATACATGACATATAAACATATCTATGTCTTCATACTTAATAGAACTGGCGCGTCATGTCTGCCCGTGGGGTCTGTGAACGCGCGTTTTGCTTTGAGAAAAGTAAATTTACAAAGAAAAATCCCGTGGAAGTAGTTGAGATCTTAGTAGTACTTAGCACCCGCTTTGCCTGCACGTAATGATACTGTTAATGAGTAAGTGTGATGAAAACATAATTGTTTCGTTTAATTTAATTTATAATTGGTTTAAATATCGTATTGTATTTTAGCTTATTTAGAATCAAAATACTGATTTTATTCTTCTGTAATTATATCTAAAACAGAATCAGGAAATGTTCAGAAAATTCTAAAGATTTCGTAAGTAATAAATAATAATCTAATCGAAATCGTTCTGAACTTGGTTCGATGCTTTTCCCATAAATAATTTTTCAATTCAATTTCAGTGACACAAAAATGTTCTCAGATAAAGTTCGTGAGAAATACGGCTGCTCGAGAAAGTATATCGGGTTCATGTTTACAATTGAATGTATTTATTTTACATTTTTGAGTAAAAAAATATTGAAAATGTTGTTGGTATGTACTCCTTAAATAGTTGTTTACTTGCCTACCATTAATAACTACTGTACTGTAAGACTTAAAACACAAAATTAAATAAAAAAAAGTTGCACTCCGGGAGTGCCGGCAGAAGTGAAAACCTTCACAAACGATTCGCGCTTAACACTCAAATATGTCACAAGACATGTCTTTGACATTGTCAAGAAATAATAATGTTTGTTTATTTACTTTTTTGACGTAGTATATTTGACATCGAAATCTGTCATAGAATTAAAATTCCATATCCAACCTCCCTGTACTACTCATAATCGCGAATACTGAAAATAAAAATTATAATAGGCGTGGCATAACGGTTTCCGTCTTACGAATTTCCACGATTAGGACACGTGACCTGACGCGAGTTTATCATTTTTTACCCATACCAAAAAAAGTGCACAACGCCGCTAAAGAAGTTTTCACTTCAAAAATCTCTGTATATTAATAGTAAAGGGTCATGCAAAATGTACGCAAAATGTACAAAGTAGTTTTACCATATTTTAAATGTATATTTGTTATTTACATATGTAGTATGTGTGTTACTACATATGTACATAACAAATATACATTTCGTTGCAAAAATAAAAAAAAGGTAAATATTTTCGCAGACGAGAAATAGCTCAAAATTTACTCAGCTTTACATTTACAAATAAATTTGCTATTTATCTTCACAATCTTGTTTGCTTCCATTGTAATATAAATAAGCTTTAATTTGCGCAAACAATCTAGATTTGTTGATTTATGATTTTAATTTGGCTTGGTTTTAATTACTCAGCCACCTGACGACCGACGCGACTCTACGGAGCAGCGCTGAGAACAAAAGATAATTTGTTTGTTAATAAGGTTTACAGTGACTTGTGTACTTCTTATAGTTTGTTTAGAACTGGTATAGTATTACCCCCTGTATTCTGATTTTTGTGCCTGGCAACAGAATAATTATGGTTTGGTCTTAAAGGCATGATCTTGTAAATACTCTGTAATCTCGTAAATGGCAAAAGTATAGTATTTGTAGGATTGAAAAGATCCTACTAATATTATAAATGTGAAAGTTTGTTTGGATGTTTTTTACTCAATCACGCTTCAACCACTGGAGGGATCGGGATGAAACTTGGCATACATATATGTTAGGTCCTGGAAAAGCATATATTTTTATCCAGAAATTCCCGCAGAAATAACTATAACCGAGCTTAAACGAACTATAGCTATAGCTACAGCTTGATATAGCAAACTTCATTAGTGTAATTTAGGAGTAAATCACAGTCGCCGATAACCGAATTTAGGGCAGGCGGAGCCACTGGCAAATTAGTATACCTATTTAGGGAGTTTCTTGCCGATAACCGAATTTAGGGCGGGCTAATTAAGAAGTAAATCACAGTATTAATACTGTGATTAAATAAAGGAGTCCCACGCCGATAACCGGATTTGGGGCGGACGGAGCCGCTGGCAAAGTCTTGTATGTTATAAAACTTGTTCTTGTCTAGTGCTTACCTTCCTGAGTCATTTTTATTTATCTTAGGTATTTAATGCTGAAAAAATGTCTTTAAAATGATTATTGTTTCAACACATAGTACAATTTTTTAAAGCTTGTACCTTTAAATTAAGAGTCAGTACTTCGTGACAGAAAACTTGAGTAAAAACAAGTATGACGCAAAAGGTATCTAAACTAATCGAACTCATTAGAAATTTGAAGATATTTTTGCCAAAACTTAAAAAAACAGTGAAAAGGGGTCGGGTCAGGATTTTTTTCTATCGAATAAAAGTTCATAAATACTATTTTCACGTTTTTCAGGGTTTTAACCATATCCCAAATAATACAGTTATTAAATTTTATGATATGCTGAGCTGAGCGGATCCGGAGAAACCTCTGCGAAAAGAAATAAAATTTAGGTAATACAGCCTCTTAAATTGGTTGCTTTATAAGTTGTAGTTAGTAAGTACCCAGCCTTATTAAAGGTTAAATTTTTTAAAATTAATTTTAGAATTTTAAAATAAATATTTTTAAAGTAACCGAAGATAATAGACGAAAAATCACTTTTTTATTTCCAAAACTACTAGTCTAAAAATTAAAGAAAATAGTCCTTACCTATAGATAACAGGGAGACCTAAAAGAAGTCATTAGTCTTAAAATAACATGATGAATCTTTTAACTTTATCCATACGACCTTACAAAATACTTTTAGGAATCCTATTAACTATGGAACCCTCGGTGCATGAGTCTAACTCACATTTGAGCGATTCTTGTTCATTCCCAACAAAAAAAGGAATTCAAGCGTTGCGTGACTATTGTAATGATTCACCAACGATACCTTCAAATAGACTCCTCTACAAATGAAGTGTTCAGGTATAAGCTGGTTATCAGCAAGGAATATCTCAATGGCCTTGTTTATTTCAGTTGAGGCAACAATTATTTCAAAACCAACCCTTGTGGTGTAAGTTTTATCAATGTTCCGATTACAGTGTTCGCAAGCAAAGGATATTCTGGGGCCACGCCTTAACATGGTAACTTTATATTTCAGTCATGTATACTTTACTTATATTTAATATCTATTTTTTTATTGAAGATAAGGTTCTGTCTAGGTTTCATATAGTAAACATGTGCATATTAATATACTAAACATGTGCATATTAATGATAAACAAGTATGATATTTGTAGCTTACAAAGATTTAACTCCTTGTATATAATTCTTTGAAAAATGTCTCCCTTTCATGACGCGTAAGCGCGATTTTAAACTTTCGTAGTTAAATAAAATCAGTAAAGTGTAAGTCAGACTCGCGCACCGTGGGTCCTATACACAAACAACACTGACCACGGCCGACATTGCTTTAAATATCGTTTGGAAACGATATCATTGTAAGCTTTCGCTAGTTGGCGCTGATACGGTATTTTAAGCTGGCCATGGCTCAAACCCGTCTCACAGTTGGCCAGTTTTTATTAATTGTCGTTGTAATTTACAGCTCACACTATGGATAATCACTGCAAGTTTGAAACTTGTATGTGTATTACTGTTTTTACGATAAAGCAAAAACAACGCAAACGTGTTTCTTGTATGTTCTGTAAACTTTTTAATTTTTGTTTATTATTTAATATTCTTTGCAACATTTGAGGCTTCTACCTTCTTTGGCTTAAAAGATAGGAATGCAGCGTAGGCTTAGGAATTGGGCTCCGTTGGTGGGTACCCTTTGGGCACGGAACCCAAAAAATTTGCGAAACACCTGAATGTACGTTACACTTATTTCGTTCAGAGACTATAAATACGTCTGTGCTAGAATTAGTCAAAAATATATTGAAATGCAAATATCAGAATGCCAATTTAAAATGAAATGAAATTAAATGAAATCTTTATTCACAATGTTGGATTTACAAAATCACTTATTAAAAAAAAACAATTATTAAAAATGAAACACATTTATAAGAGGAAGAAAAAAAAAAAAGAAAAATACATTACTTTAGTTAGCTCGTCTAGATACAATAAAATAAATTAATCACATAAAATTATGTAAGAAAAAAAAATTCGTCAACAAAATAAAATAAAAATTCTACACGGCTAAGAAATATAAGTTTCATAATTCTTAACATCTTTCTAAGTTTGACAATAATAAGATCAGTCGGCCCAGGCATTCTTATCATTGATGTATTCCTCTATGGTATAATATCTTTTTCTACAAAGTGTTCTTTTTATACAATTTTACTCAGCATTGCCTCAGGAATTTTATTGTAAAAACGTATGCAGTTGCCAGGGAATGACTTGTCTACTTTGGTTAATCGATGTTTGGGTAGAGCGAGCTTATCTTTGTGTCTTAAATTGTATTGTAATTGCTTTGCTATAACTGTCAAAACTCAATTGTCTACATCAAAAATACGGATAGTTTTTGGAAAATGAACACAATTCCATGATACAATATTATGAAAATAATTGAAATCTGTTACCATGTCCTTTATTTATCTTGTCTTCTTGACAGCATAGGCAGCAGAGCTATTTCTTATGAGCGAAGTTTTGATGACAGGTTTTTACTTGACTGTTACAGCTTTGAGTTTTTTTTAATAGCTATAAAACAAAATCGAATTTAATATGGCTTACCCATTGTTTTACATTGAGTAGTTTTGATATTGCAGATTTAGTTTTTAGTGGTTGAGTAGCATTTGCTTCGTCAAGCTTTTCTTTACATCAATTAACTTTACGGCATATCTTGATATAAGTGTCGTCCATACTGAAATTTTCTTTTTGATTACCTACTTTATCTTTATACGTGCACAATGAGCATCTACTCTAAATAACATATTTTTCGTCAAAAGTTTTTTTCCCACTACGTAATAAATGGATATGGATCATCCCTTTGGTTTCTAACAACAAGGTTTGTTTTAATTTTGAGCAGTAATGGGTTTTATGAATTTGAATATTTATGAGATGAATATGAGTTTTTTTAAAAAGCTACGACGATTTTTCAGCGTATGATAGCACTAAAAGAGCTACGCGATACCTCCAACTAATCTACCTATTACTAAGCCTGCACGTATCTGTCTGTCATTAGATATATATATATATATATATATAAAGATACAACTATATTTCTTTCAGATCTGACATCATCTAGCAAAGATGATGAGACGTTTTAAAACGCAGAGCTGAGAAATAAAATATTTTTTTAAATATTAAATTAAATTTTTCATACTCACCAATCATTATTAGACTCAAATGTCTATAAAGTAGATTAATATCTGTAATTAATGTATTTATTGTAGTTCTATTAGTATCTAAAATTTAAAATCATGGTTGTGTTATGCACTTAACAGTAGATTTTTAAAGTTTCAAGTAAACTGCTGCTCAGTTCCGCAGTTTCCTCATTGCCCATGTAATGTCATGCGACCAGATTTTCAGGTAACTGCAAAATGGAATTGCATATTTTATAAGGTCGTTCCAAGCCAAGCGTAGGTTAATAGTTCTTTAAGTAATTTGGTCTTCTTTATTTACTTACTTACTCTAGATAACTGACACTTAGGATTTTATCAAAGCAGACAGTTTTTACATATATGCTGAAATATTTCAGCGTTGGATCTTTATTTTCTAGTTTGCATTTAGTTTCAGTAACTTATTGTAATGTGGTATTACTCATATTACTGAAAATATAATGATTGACTTACAGTTTTTTTTTCCAACACACTTAATACATCAACGTCACCAAACGAAATCATGATATACGAATAACTAGAAAATTTTATTTACCTACTTTTATCTGGTACCCGAAGGCTAAAACCAAGAAAAAGTAAAAAAGATTTTATTATTTGCAATAATAGTACACATTATAATAAAAAAGAACTTAGGAGGTTTTTTTGAATCTTTGTTTGGTTTTTTTGAAATACCCAAAAGAAAAGCAAAAGGTAACAAAAATTTGGTTTATCATCGAAATACACTTAATTTACGATCAACATTTCGTAGATACGTTATCTACGTATGCATTATTTTGCTTGATCAGAAAAAATACCATTGTTATGCAATGGTGGTACTCAACTGCACTCATAATAATACCATACCTACGTGTATAACCTCATAGCCCTAGCATAAAAATGTAGTATACCATCTTTTTGTGTTCAGTGAACCTCATGTAGGTATACATATATTTAAAATTTTAAATGCATACAATATGGTAACTCTGTTCTTTTGATGCAGTGAAAAATGCGTGAAGTCCTAAAAAGTGGTTTTTCAGCCCCAAGTCGAAGAATGTTAGGTTTTATAACCATCCTGGGATCTTAGGATTTTAATTATTGTATAGTTTGATACTTACTCCGTTTCTACACAGGGAGTCCGTTCTTATACAGGAGATCAGCTGGTGATAGGTGAGAATCTACTACTTCTCAATAAGTTCTTGTGGTCAATTGAATACGAATTAGTTATTGATAAATTAATGAGAATGCATTATTTATAATTTGTCTCTTATTACCTACTACTTAGGAATAGGAATTATAATATGTTAATGTGCAAGCCCGAAATATACACAAGTTCTACTTCAAGTCAGTTCTTCAAGTTACTATTAGAAATCTAAATTGAAATAGCGTTCAAAAATTTAAATTTTTCAACTTATTTAAAAATCATCCAGCTAACATCTACATTATAAAGTTAATGAAGTCTTAGTTGCTTTATTTTCGCACTAATAATATAAATTAAATACGAGCCACTTGTATATGTGTGTATTTTAAAATGTCTAGTATCAGTTTATATTGCCATATTTTTTTATTATTATTTCTGTTATTTCTAGTAACTGCCATTTTTCCCATTTTAAACCAATGAATATGGATTAGCAACCCTTTTTGTAATTAAAACAGTTGGTTGGCCGAGGCATGTTTCAATTTTACGCAGTGACGAGTTATATGTATTTGAATATTCATGACACAATTGTGAGTTCCAGTTTCTTGTTTATTTTGAATTTTGAAGTTTATTTTGAAGAAAAAGAAAAGGTTATCTTGTATAGAAATAAATTCAAAGGTTAAATTAGTTACCTAAAAAGAATTAATTTTGAAATTGCTAGTGTAACATGAATTTTTTATATTGTTCCGTGTATTAAAGAAACTAAAAGTTTTGATTTGCAAGGTATTGCTTTGAAAAAAAGAGAGTCACACAAAAAATGTTTCGTACAAACACTGCAAGTGGCGATGGACTCTATCGATTTTTATCATCAAATGGGAAGTTACAGGGAAACATCTCTTTTTGAAAAACTCTACTGCAACAGACCACTCTTTGCATGTCAACCACTAACGTAAACATTTCTTTATAGAGAGATTATAAGAATACGAAAAACTATTGGCAAATGATATCCGAAATGTTTTTCGACATATCTAGTTAAAACTAGTCGACCTATCGACAAACAGCTATCGTAATTAACAAAACATGAGTGAATCAATTAAAAATATCTCGAGTTCGTCATTATATCTATCAGCACGAGAATTCTGAATTCACGAGTCTGGTTAACTAGAGACTGTTCTTAATAAGCTCCCAGGTAGCTCTTATCCGTGCGTCATATCATAATGAATATGTGATTAGAATAGTATGATAGTCCCTTAATTACTGACACTAGTATCTAAACATGTCACGACTAACATCTTTGTAAGTTTTGTAGAATTTTAAGAAATAACCCTCATTTCTATTGTATCGGTGTCATTGAAATAATTATTTGTACCTTACAACATGCTGTAATGACAGAGTAGCTCACGCAATACCGCAATAAATTTTAACTACCTCACTGAAATTTCAACGCAACTTTATTGTTATCAGCGCGGTCGTTAGACGATATCGGTTCATCTATCGCGTATTAACATACATAATTGCGGGATATTCAGCGAAAACCTTAGAATTTTAGCTGCAATAGCTTTAGAACTTCCGCTTAACGCCTTATTTCACTCGTAACACGTATTAAATAGTATATAATTAAAATTTTAGTGTTATTAAACGCAAATAAAGTAAATGGTTTTTCGCTGAAATTTATTTTGTAATATTTGTTACATATATACTTAGTTATATTGGTTCTGAAGCTTTCAGTTTAATTTTTAAGTGTTTGGCTGTACAAAGATTAATGGTAAACGGAAACTCGATATTTAGTTGGGAAGAGAAAATTCAATAGGTACTAAATATATCAAGAAAAATATTATATATACAAAAAATGAGAAATGAGCTCTATTCCCGCAGGGGGAGCCTCGGCTTGGGTTGTCGCTCTCGTGGTCGTCCCTTCGACCGGCGTGAGCCTCGAACCCGAAGGTGCGTCAGCGCCAGGAGGGGAGTTCCCCGTGAATATAGAATGAAATCACGCTGGTCATGCCTCCGTTGCAACAACACAAAAAGCTACATGGGTCCACTGTAAGGCCGCAATTATAGGCCCATGCCGCAGGTAGCAACGCCACGCAGCCTCACGTAACGGGTGCCTTACGAAGTTATATGTCTATACCTTTTCTAGACATATGCTTCAGTCCAATTTGCCTTTTGTGATTACATTTTTGCTTTATATCATAAGAGAGTAGTTACATATCATGTTACCTATGTAATCTGTCATGTCTCAGCATTGTAGAATTTCCAATGATTGCTTATATTTCACGAGTTCCATTAGTGAGCCTGGAATGGAACTCTTGAAATATAAAAAGAAAGAATTGATTAAAAAAAAATAAAGGCAGTTTTACCTACTTTAGAAAGGAAATCAATATTTAGTGTACTTTTCTTCCAACGACCGCTTTTTTTCACTATACAGGTATATTCTTTGTGCTTCTCGTCCGTGCTATAGTTATAGTAAGGGGATTTTGAGGGTGCTAATTTCGAATATTTTATTAGTTTTTGGCGGATCTAATATGGCAGATTCAATGAAACTAAGTTTTGATGGGGATTAGACTTAGACAAATATAAATAACTATTCTCAAATATAAAAAAAAAAAATTCTCAAGAGAAGTTGCTAGAGCGGTTCCTGCTACCTAACTATTTTAAGGAGGATTAGACTAAGACAAATTTAAATAACTATTCTCAAATATAAAAAAAAATATTCTCAAGAGAAGTTGCTGGAGCGGTACTTGCTATCAAACTATTTTTCTTCTTTTTATACCACTAAGGTAAGGCCTGGTGTTAAACGGTTACTGCAGCCTATGGATGGACGCTTGCGACCCAGGAGCATTACTCGCTTCCAATGAATCAGAATTTAGCTCTGGCAGTTGCTTCCTTACTAAACCTCAAAGCAGCATTTAATTTGTGTTTAGAGTCAGAAAGATTCGGCCCCCTAATTTTTTCGAACCGTAGAAACTACCCTTATACGCAGTTTGTTTGAGAATTATTAGCTTTTCTGCGAGACAATTGTTTTTTTTTTGACCGGCAGCTAATCGCGGGTTAGAAATAAAATATTCTATATCAGCGAGAATTGTCTCAGTGACTGTGGCTGCACAGACGTCGGGATCTTCTGAGTTAAAGCAGAGCTGTCTTCACGGATACCGTGCAATTCACGTAATCCATCCCAATCTGCCAACTTATAATGCCACCCACGACGCTAAGTAGTTCGCCCAGATGTAATGGGTTTTGGGCATGGCACTTGACGGCGGGGTGGTATGTGTAATGTCCTAAAATTTTTATTTATTTTATATATATTAATTTATTAATTAAAGTTTAAATCAACTCCAAAGTTACGTGAATCGTCAACCTTTTTCAAGAAGAAACAAAATTACTATAAAATCACATTTACGCTCGACCCATCTTCATAAAATATGCAACAACATTCTGCAGGTACCAGAAAATCTGGTGTGAAATTACTTACATGGACTGAGGAAACTGCGGCACTGAGCAGCACTTAACATGAAACTTTGATGCTTAACTTTACAGCGCATAACGAAAGCTACACTTTTAAATTTCATATAAAGAATAAACAAGATGGATTATGTGTATGTAAAACTTAACAAAAATCGTAATCAAAAACATGTATGATTTTTTTAAGGAATTTTATAATCTGAACGTCTCTAAACAGTTTTTTTAAGATGTCCCTACTAATATTTTAATTTCATGAAATAAAAATAGAATGGCTGTCAAGTACTAACTAAGATTCGTTTAGTAGGCCATAGATATTTGCTTGTGGTGCAAGTAATTATGTATATTGCGTCGTAGACACTCGTATGCCAATAAAATTCCCTATATTTAATCATTATCTTATATAGAACAGTGCGATGAAATTACAAAACTTTAAGAAACATATTTCAAAGAAACAAAATGGTACTTGGCAAGCATGGAATCGAGTCAACTGAAAATTGCTTCCAAATCGTCTTGAAACCGTTCCGTGAAATATTAGATGCATTCACAAATTGCTTTTCGGTCGATTCATGCCAAGTAACTAACCATTGTTATAAAACAACTTGAACCACGGAATCTCGTTACTTTGATTATCCAATGTTCGTGTTTATTTACTATTTTACACGTCTATGGGTGTTAATGTAAGAATTTATATAATGTTTATGAACACCATAAAGTGATACTCGATGCGTAAGTATGTATGGACAAGTATTTAAAAGAAAAACAAACTGGTTGCACTCCGGGAGTGCCGGCAGAAGTGAAAACTTGAATATTAAGGTTGTGCATTTTTGAATATTGTGGTAAAATACAATATTCATTTATGGCGCATCGTACACAAACATGACAATTTACATTACATTAAAAATTTTACACTACAGAACTTTCGCCGCACGGTAGAAAGAGAGGGGAATACTTCCTATCCTACGCCGGCGCCGTGCCGGCGGTCTACAATTCCTCCGTATTACGAATTTTCGATCAGGTCACGTATGCTGACGCTAGTTTAACATTTTTTAACCATCACAAAAAAGTGCACAACGTCGCTAAAGAAGTTTTCACTTCAAAAATTAGTAAAATAACTTCCAATAACGTAAAGTTATGGTTGTGACGGCATACGATGAAGCGTCTCTATGTCTACGGTTGCGATTGTTGTGACGAACATCCAGATAGAACAGAGAATTTCATTTTTTTCTGTTCCTCTGAAAGTCAAGTGACTTTGTTGCATCATTGTTGCCACGTGAATGAACTTTGCATTGGCGGTTTCACAACAGAACAATATGAATAATTATGATTTCAGTTAAAAGTTTTTAGGATAAATAGCAATTTAACCTCACAAATGTATTCCAAGCAATACAAAATGTTCCTAAAAAAGCTTATTACTAAATGTCATAATCTGTATCCATTTGAGTGGTTATGCAATCAGACGTATCCTAAACATCCTATATTTTTTTTTATTTTGACCTAAAGCATTAAAGTTGTTTTTTTTAAATATATAAATTTTACACCCTGTATTTTTTTATTTTTGCAATACATTTTGTACAAAGATAGGCGTCATATAATTGCGCATAATGGTGGTCCTAGGTAGCTACCATAATGTGAAGCTTTATTATTATCCTAATCTACTTAACACATGGTTAGAAAACAATCGACTTTAGAATCTGAAAACTCGCTATATATACACCTAAAAGAAGTTAGTTAAAAACCTTTTGTTGTAAATGTATTTTTTCTAGCTTTCCAGCAAAACAATAAATAATAGGCTGCGCAAAAAAAATATACCCGCGTAGTTTACAACGTTAGCGTTAAATATTTTTACCTAACAAATGTGCCTCCGGCCTGTTACGTGAAACAAAGCTGGTTAGTTTCTGAGAAACAACATTTTTGGGCTTAAATTTCATTCTGGGAGCTTATTGGGAACAGTCTCGAGTTCGTCAGACTAGTATTCGAGAGAAAAGTGTATGCAAGTAGGTCGTACCTCTCGAGTCGTGAAAGTACTCGCATACATTTTTTATTACAGATGACCAAATATTTAATGCTTATAAGATGTCTATGTTTGGAAGATAGGTATATTGATAAGATGGCATGTCGGTGGTGCCCTAGAGGTCTCGGCGTCGTGGTAAGAGGATCGTAATAGGAGGTTAGGTTAACACTAGAGCGCGGCGGACAGTGACAATACAGCATAAAATTATCCTTTTTTTTCCGTATATTACGTTTTCTCATCGGCCAGTCTGGGCGCTTGCGTCCAGTTCTACACTTTAAAATAATAGTTAATTTTTTATTATACCACTAAGGTGGCAAACAAGCTTACGGTCCGCCTGATGTTAAGCGGTCACCATAGCCTATGGACGCTTGCTACACCAGGGGTATCACTCGCGCGTTGCTGACCCTTCAGAAATCTAAAAACTTCTTTCTTGAAGAACCCCATACTGTAGTCCTTGGAGAAAACCTTGGCATTCAACAACCCAAGCGTGCACGAGAGGAAGTTTATCTGAAACTCCATTACGGTTCCAAAGTGTGGGAATGATTTCCCTGCCGATGGCGAGCGGTGCTTTGGTAGAAAGTAGCCGTAGCAATGATTTTGAACAATTCCTCAGAACACATCCCATTTTACAAGCGGTAGAACACACACAGGGAGGCAAAGTCTCTCCTATAACTTAATTATATGCTCCGTTGCGACGTGAAAGAAGAACAAATAAAGTTTAGATTGTGAACTGCAATAATTTCGATCTAATGTAGATTAATATTTTATTTTTTTATGTAATCAACTTCAACTTAAGGGCTCGATGTGAGTTTGGGATCGTCGACAATTCTCACAGACCGTCGTTGAACCGAGTCAAAAGGAACAGGCTGGTATCCGGGTGCACCCGCCCCGAGATGGCAGCAGTACTCCATATGGGGCCGAACATGCGACTTGTGAAGCTGTAACCTTTGGCCCGACGTGAAGTACTGCTTCGCTCTGTTGAGCACACCAAGTTTTTCGGACGCCAGCTTCACTTTGTCTTGCGAATGATCTCGGAACTGAACCTGGCTGAAGATGTCAACACCAAGGATCCTAATACTCTGGGAAATGGAGAGGGGAGTGTTCTAGAAATGTGGGACTACAATTAATGGGGTTTTCGTAGCGGTGAACGCGCAGACTTGTGCCTTTGTAAGGTTGAATAGGACCAAGTTTTCCCGTCCTCAGTCAGTGACCTTGGAAAGACTGGTCTCGATTTAAGACAAGTTCCTTACGTTTTTCCTCCACAACGGAACGAGGGATGTTTGCTCGACCCGTGTAATAAGCGTCTCCAGTACTGTCATCTGCATAGCAATACAATGCAGCAGCAACAGCGTAGTAGACGACACAGAGCCTTTCGTTAAATTTGAGGTGCTCAGGCTCTTAAGCTGAGATTTGAGCTGCAGCTCACTAATATTTCTTGAGTAACCCCCCCCCCCCCAGCTACTAGGTTTTTTGTTTCAAAAATTCTTTTCTTTACTGTGGTGCAATTTCTTATAGACAGAGATAACAGCAAAAATACGTAAACTTACTTACTTAAACGTAAAATAGCTGTGCCCGCGACTTTGTCCGCGTGATTTTAAATTTGAGAATTGCGAAATTAACACTGTCTGTAACCTCTTCACGCTGAAGCTGCTGCACCAGAAACCGTTAAGTGTGTGGTTCAGTGTTTTCCTATTACTAAGGAGTTGCCGTTGAAATCCTACACCAGTAACCAAATTTAGGGCGAGTAGAACTGTGGGCAAAAGTTAGTCTTGAATAACTCTATACTATTATACCTATAATTTATCTCATTTTTTTCTATATTATTTATTTTTATTACAGGGAAATGTTATTAATGTTTTGACTGCATCTTTGCTGTGAAAATATTTATTTATATTATTGGAATTTGTAAAAGAGTTCAATAAATAATAATTAATAAGGATGGACAGAACTAAAAGATTTCTTGTTAGTAATGAACACAGAGAAAAGTAATTATATCAAAGTGAAGCTAACATTTTAATTAGTATAACGCAATACATTATAAATGGCAAATGGATTTCATATGAACTGGATTTGCGTCATAGCAAGACTAAATATATATGTTTTAATTTTCTTTTACATATTTTGTGACTCATTGCCATAAATTAACAAATAAAAAATAAATAAACCGATATCAGATAACCGAGATATACTCATACATACTGTACATACATAGAAAACACCTCAGGCTCAAGACAAACACAAATGTTTATAACACATAACATTTTGTAAAATGTTCTCGTATAAAAATATTAACAAAAAAAATATACTACTAACATAGTTTGAAGAACAAATTGTTACTAACAAATATGGACATTGTCTGATATAAATTGGAAATAATAATAAACGTTTGTACTGTGCAGGGAACGTAGCCGCGCCCCCTCGGATTAGCAGGCCGTCATTACTACTAACAGAACCACGGGGCAGCCAAATAATGACCGTTATTACAATAATACGGCAAAAAATTCCACATTTACTATTTTTAAGTTTGTATTATTAAAGTTAGACACTAAATGATGAAGTAAATCTTGGTTTTCGAGTGCGCCATTAAATATACACGTGTGACATCCCAGAAGAGCTTCTTGCTACCAAGCTTTTTGTTTTAAGTTCCTTCAAAGTTCAAAGTGGTTGTTTAGGATAAAGTTCTTCCTACTATCTAAGAACTTTTACTGCATTAAAAGAACTTACCCTCTCAAATTCAGTCAGCTAACTGTTGTATTCAAGATATGACAGTTATTGTTTGTTTTTTTACTAAAACAAACTTTGTTTAGAGTCAAAGCTCAATAGTTATCTCATGTTTAGAAAAAAAGTTCTATCTAAGAACCTGAACTGCATTAAAAGAACACACTCTCTCAAAGTCAGTCAAGTTACTGCTTTTTTAGATACAACGTACGGTTTAAAGGTTAAGTAGAACTTTTTCTGATACACAGGTTCTGGCACAGTGACAATGTAAAATATACAGCAGATGGTAACAATTCCATTATCAACAGACTTCAAAACACGTTTAACGGAGCTTACTATTATTACGATACAAAAAAAATTTGCTCTGATTTATTTGTTAAACTATGGTCTTTGGGTGCCTTAAAATAAAAAAAAGGTTAAACACGAAAACTAAGTAAAATATTCGTAGGCATTAGTAGGCAGGCAGGCACTGTACTGCTGCTGTCCCTCAATTGCCAGTTTTTTATTAATTCGATTATTTGTTTTTTTTAGGCAATTAGCAAGTACTTGACTTGAAAAATGTGTATTAATTATTTTGACTCAAAAAACTCTGAATATTTATTAATACTCTAATGGAATACGAACCCAGTCACAGACTTATCGATAGACGCGTCGGTCTACTTTATTAAAATTGACGTAGCAAATATTTATGTAGTAATAAAATTGTAACAAACAAACATGCAGTTGGATTTGAACAACGATTAAGGTTTTATGCACCTATTTAAAAAAAATCCTCAAAACATTGTTCGTTCCAAAATATGATGAAAAATATGAATATAATACACATTTTCCTGTCTAAACTTTTCCTCTTCCTGTTGTTCCTAACAAGGGTTAGACCTTTTGCCTTTTCAGCCCTCATAAGGTTACCCCTCGGGAAATATTTACCAAATTTTGTTTCACCTTTTCAAAGAAACGACATTGAAAGCCTTTTATCTCCTTGTTTAAACTTTTGGACGTTTTATCTTTAGAATATTCTACTTACCATTAAGTCACGAAGGTTTGTCGTTTATTTTCTAATTATATTATTTGCCAATTCTTTGTGGTATTTTCTTTTTACTCGTATTTCTAAATAGCTTTTTTCATATTTTTGTTTCCTATGAGAATTTATTGTATAATCTCTATTATATTTTGTATTTTGTTACTCTAGCTATCTCTATCTTCTTTATCTTGAAATTATTATCCTGTACGTGTTTAAGTCACTGAACACCTTCTAAACGGCTGCATCGATTTTGATGAATTTTTTTGTATTTTTCAGTGGGTCTTCGGATGGTTTAGATATATAATTGGATACTGTAAGTACAAATAGCAAGACCATAGGTTGAATCATTAATAAATTTGTATTTATAGAGCAAAATAACTTATAGTCACTATGTGTGTGATTTCTTGTATAGAGTCTCTTAATTAGTATTTGTTAAGTAATCCGCAATTATAACATATATTCTGTGACATTTCAGGCTTTTACCTACTTCGGTACAAAAGATAAAGCCCTTTAATGGTCGGACAGACAGACAGCTAGCGTAGGCTTAGTGATAGGGCTCCGTTGGCACGCTTTGGGTACAGAACTCTAAAAAAAGTGTGTAGCTGTAGATAGCACATAAATAGGCCGCTTTTTTTGAAACAATGTTCTTAAAATAGTCTACCACTAGCTTTTTTGAATATTAACAATTTAATAATACGCTTTGTAAGAAAAGAAAATAAAAATGAAATGGTGCGTTAGTTAGGTCCGGTTACCGCCAAAATGTTTTCTGTATTTTAAAACTACACTCTATAATTTCTGACTTCCATTATTTTGTAAATTTGTAAATTGAGCTTTGACTCTAAAAAAAGTGATTTTGACGAAAATAGGAAAAGCCAATACGTAAAATATAGTTCAATCTCTTTATTATCTAATTGTGCATCTCGGCGTTTACATATTTTTTTCTGTTTTCGGTTTTCTTAATTTTGAGTATATAAAACAATACAAGTATTAAAAAATAGGGTATACCTATAATATAAACCGTCTTTCAGTTAGATTAGATTTACTGTAGAGCTAAGTTATATCAAAACAAAAATATACTTAATATTAATATAACCAAAAATAATTACTACAAACAATGAACATGTCCCAAATTGCTGCAGGTTCTTGCAAAGAGTGCCCAGAAGAAAATCAAAAATTAGGGTTTTTTTTTAAAGATTAACAGTATCTTTTTTTTTGATTATGGTCGGTGGTCTTTATGTAGCAGCATTTTCTACCAGTTGACCTATAAATGTACAGGAGGGTTGCACAACGAAGGCATTAAGATGCTAACAAAATATTATCTTAATCCATAACTGTAAATATTTGTACATAAATATGTATATGAATAAATATATAAACACAAATGTATATGTGTGTAGGTATATATTTATACCATACTTTATAATAAATCTGAAACACGGAAGTATTTGCCGTTGCCGTCACAATCAAGGTGTCTACCACCAAATGATCTATTGCGTGATAGACTATATTTAATTAAATTATTCGAACACTGTACAAATTTATCCAAACAAAGCCCAGTCAGTGATTTCTATTGTCAAGTAATATTGCCTCACGCAACGAAACTTCACTCTGAAAGAAAAATGATGCGATACTGTCATGCAATAAAATATGTTTTTATTTCTCCTTCTTTTTTGTGCAGATCACGAAAAAACATTGAGTGGAAAAAACTTAATACAATGAGACATATTTTGGAATTTTTATTTCGTTTAAATGTTTGAATTTATTTTTGCAACTAAAATAAACAAATATTAAGCACGAATCATACTTGTGCTTAAAACTTGTTTTATCTCTGTGGTAATTTTGGGCATGGGCTTCATCTAGGTTATTGACTTAGTATTTTATTTGTTACTTAAAAATAAATCATGGAGGCAATTTAAAAACTTTTGTCATTTCAAGTAAATAAACAATTTTTGATTTTATGAGCGCTGGACTTTAACGACAAATCCCTGATTATATTCAAAAAGTGTGCTGTATCTTGTTATTGCTGCTGCTACAATTGGCCTACATATAGTTATTTCAAAGAAAACTTTTGATTTTATTTAGGATACAAAGTAGCGTTAGTCCTTCTGCGTTTTTTTAACAATCTCTGTGCCAAAAATCGTCATAATAAGTTGATCCGCAGTGAAAGTAGGAATTAACAAACAAATATTAACAAAGATAAAGCTTGGATACACCAGGATGAAATTTGATACAAAAAAGGTTGTGTTTTTCAGAAACTTTTCATGAGAGTTTTTTGTTTATTCTTCTAAACAACGAGCTTGAGGCAAATTTTCATAGACTATGGATATTTAACACTAACGATGTTGTAAACTATTAATGCAAAAATATGTTCTGGAGGAATTTCACGGTTTTTTTTATGCTTTACTACTTTTTTAGATATTAAAAAAAAAAAAATTTTCTTTAATTTATTAGTCTCTTATAACTCCGTCAGCTTCCCAATCAAATATACTATATAAACAAAACGACACTGTGACAATAATAAAAGCAATTCATTTTCAAGAAATAAAACGGCGTGTAACAAGAATGCAATCGAATCCCCGGAAAATCGCTTTCAAACTTGAAAACTTTTCGGTGAAATATTGGATGCATTCACAAATTGCTTTTCAGATGGATTAAGCCAAGCGATGAACCAATGCAATGAAAGAACTGAAGTTGTTACTTTGTTTATCTTAATTTTTAAGAGAACTTGCTTAATATCTAAGTTATAGCTTTACAATTTTTTTTTAGTTTAAAGATAAAGTAAGTTAAGTTCAATAAAATAAAAGATATATTTAAGTATATATCCACGTTTTTAATCCACAGAAGGGCTGACCAGCGGTTAAACCAAACCCACATCGTAGTGTGGGGGTCCAGCCACTTCTCTCTAAGCAATTTACTCCTGCATGAAATGCGGTAAGTCCATCACTGAAACACTGATTCTCATACAGTGTATCTGGATTAATGGGGGGTTGGATTATTAAGTCTTAACCACCAGCTTTAAAATTTAAGACCAGAGACATAATGATATAGGGATCCCCATTGCCAATTCTGGACGAGCTATAAGAAGAAAGCCAAGATTGGACGCGAGGGATAAAAAGTATAAGAATTTGGGCTCCATTTTCTATGCGAAATTCCTGGGAAAATATTTAAAGGATAAATTAGTTTACTACTGCGCCGAATGTCCGCATCTATGAAAATTTGCTTCGGGACTATTCTGTCGAAGAAAGCTATGCAGGAACGGTTTCTGAGAAACAGAGCCTTTGTAAGATTAAATTTTGTTTCAGTTCTATTCTACATAAAGGTGAAACAATTCCTTTGTTTGAAAAGCTGAAATATTCAGAGGATGGATGAACAATTTAGTTTTATTTATTTTATTCCTTTCGATATTTCTATGCATTTCCTTTTCAGTCCTAAAATATGTATATTACCTTTTATTGTAATTAAAATTAATAAAAATTTTAATTTTTTTGCTTTATTTACGTAACATACAGTCCTCGGCCGGAAAAAATAATAAACTTACACTTAAAAAGATTGCTTACTTCCCAGCTTTTGACATAATGAACTAAAAATTTAATTAAAAACGAAAATAATCCTGTGCAATGTTTTACAAATTAATAAAAACTAGTATTTTTGCCCCAGTTGCATATTTGGCGACAATAGTCTGAGAAACCAGTTGTAAATTCTTCCAATATTTCATTGAAAAAATTCCAAGTCTTTTCAAAAGTAATTTTCAGTAGATTTGATTGCATTCTTACCAAGTGTCTTTTTGTTTCTGAGTTTATATATGTATATACATTATCTTACAGTCGGAACATTTTTTTCATTGCTTTCCCTACATAAACATATATCGCTCTAATCTTCCAACTATCTTCTCAAAATGTTGCCACTTTTAAGTGGCTAATAGCGAATAACTAGCGACTCCACTTGATATTTTTTAATTATTTTTACAATATCATTTTTGCTATAAGTGGCCGCTTTTAGATATTGCTAACTAACCAACGTATTCTATATACTTTACGAAACGTTCAAAAATAGCTGATGACTAGTTTAATTTCTATGAATCACATTCTCAAAATATGCTTTTTATAAAGAGTAATTATAAAATATCAAGTGGCTGAGCTATAGTTAGCCGCAGTTAGCCCCTTTAGCACTTTTATTAAGTAAATTTAGTACTATCTAGAAATCAAAAGTATGTAATGTTGGCGATAATTAGTGTGTCGTAGTACCTTAATAAATAAAATTTGAAGAGATTTACATACCTAGTTTTATTTTAAGAGTCACCTAAGGTAATTTAAGCTCTTTGACTCCCTAGATCTCAGCTCCGAAGGTCATAAGTTTGATATTTTGACAAAATATTAATTACTAATTAAAACAATATTTTTTTTTTTTTCTGTTTAAAGAGAATTTGTTTCAATTACATGTTTTTCCAACAGTGGTTGTCTTTCGGCTGAGACGACGATAAACATATTTCTGACTTACTCCGACTTATTACACCCAACTTTCTTCAAAAATATATAAAAAAAATATTTCTTCATGATATTTAAATTGACCTATGTTATTTTCCAGGAACTGACTAACGGTTTTAATTTTGATAGTGAACTAGCTAACTTTTGAATGTTGACTATAATATTCGAGATACGATAGATAATTAAGACAGAAAACTCACTAAGTAAAAATAAAATATCCCTATAACATTTTTCGTCAAAGTAATATTTATCCCAGAATTGAACATCGCAATTTGCATCCACGAAAACTTGCCTCGGGACAATTCCGAAGAACAACATTATGCTGAAATAGTTTTTGAAGAAATGTGTTCTTTGTAATATCAAATTGAATCGGAGCGAAATTTGTGTTAAAGTTCAAACGATGTTTCAAAAAGAAATGTATTTATTTTCAATATAAGATCTTTTACTTAATCTCATCTCATCTAATCAACAGCAAAGCTGCAATCTCAGACAAAAACATCGTATGTACCTGCAACCATAGATTAGTTGACTATTTTAACTATAACTATTTGGTCTGTTACTTAGACTTCGAGTTATGTGTAATCTGTGCTCTGGACTGCGTCGTGGCAATAGCCTCCCAAAATTGACTATTCTCTAGAATGTGCCAATAGTGATCACCAATCTAATAACTTACCATGTCCGACGTTACTCAACTTCGTGCGCCGTTGCCTATGTAATTGGGTCATGCGCTCTTGCCCCAGTAATTGTTACAAACAAAATGTAAATGCATATTTATGAAACCTTATTGTGCTTAGATACCGTATGGATTTGTCCTACATTTTGTTGTCAATGTGTTGAGTTATTTTTAGAGATCTGAGAGAAGCAAAGTTTATGCAGCGCTGGACAGGCTCGGTGGGTACTTTACTGTGTAGCCGAGCAGGCTGCAGGTACATAGTTATACTAAATATAAAACTTATAGTACCTATGATTTAGATATAGCTTTTTCCCGCAATTTTGTCCGTGCATGGATTTTGGATTTTACTGAAAAATACATCTTTTAAAACGATCATGTTTTTACTAACAAAAATAGCGCAATTCAAAAATGTTTGTCGTCTAACTTGCACCCCAGAGGAAAATTTTCCTAAAACGCTAAAACAAGAAATCGCATTCCTTCTTTTTTTTCTTATCAGCCTCATACGTCCCTACCATCACTGAGGGTGATTTTGGCCATAGTCCACACCGTATCCTTTGGGCCTTGTGCGGATTGTGGACTTTACATACGTCTGTTTAGGGTACCGTATCCAAAGGGTGAGAAACAGGCGCCTATTACTAAGACCCCACTGTCCGTCCGTCCGTCCTTCCGTTTGTCACCAGGCCAGGTATCTCATGAACGGTGCTATCACTATATTAAGACAGTTGAAATTTACACAGAAGATGTATTTCTTTTGCCGCTATAACAACAAATACTATATAACAAAATGAAAAACAGAACAAAATAAATATTTAAGGGGGCTCCCATACAACAATCGCGTTTTTTTTTTGCTTGTTTTTGCACGATATTGATAACGGCAACAGGTGAACGCTTGAAATATTCAAAGAATATTAAGTTATTCATTCACTTTTAAATAAATAACAAAATTATAATAAAACAATGTGATTTTTTTTGCTGTTTTCATAGATAACGGTACCGTTACCGTTCGTGCGCGAATCCGACTCGCACTTGGCCTTTTTTTTAACGTATGCGCGAATCCGACTCGCACTTGGCCTTTTTTTTAACGTATGCAGGGTTTCCTCACGATGTTTTCCTTCACTGTTCGATGTTTAAATAATCAATGAGAAATTAAGAAAAGGACTCATTGCTATAGACACGCTGGGCTCGAACCTCCGCCACACAGGACACAAGGTGACATCGAAACCTCTAGACCACCACAGCCTCTCAAAGAACTTGCAAAATTTTGCTAGCGGTTTTATTATTATTTTTTTTTTTGTTTGTTAACCACAAACGATTACTTTTAACATAATAGTTATATTTATATGTTATATATATATAAAGTAATCAACACAATAAACCACAGACATAATAATTAGTGTTAGAAAACGGAACATCTAGACAAGATTATATTTATTTATTTACTTGAATATTCATTACGTTAGTTATGAGTACTTAAAAGTCTAATCTTAATCTATTAGCTTTAATTTTACCAGTTTTTACAAAATGTAATATATTCTTTTTAGCAATGATAAAAAAATATGTGACTTTGATTTTAATAGATGTATATACAAATATGTGCTATAAAGAAATAAAGAAAGGTTTCGGTTGAAATGTCAATAAATCAGTCAGTGAGAGTGAGAGAAACAGTTTCCTTTTTTATTATCAGATTTTAACAGATTCTGTACGTAAGGAAATAAAATATAATTCTAACACTTAGAATACTTCCGCATTCAAAGTAATCCCACTTCCAATATTGGTCATTAGAGGGTTAGAGTGGCCTAATGAAAGCGAAGAGATCCTTTGATGCCCTGGGGCAAGCGACCTCATTGAGCTTTCCCTTGCCGCTCTCTGTCTGCCCGTATTATTGCTAATTGTGAATTAACGGTATCTGTTTACTTTGTAGAGTGCTTTATATTACCTACCTACTGTACGAATTTTTTTTTGAATGGTTTTGGATTCATTTTTGTGTATTTTATTTTGGTGAGAATGTATGTACATATTGTAGATTGAATGCTGAGTTTATTAAAACGACGGGTTCTGTACCTTATGATGATGATTACCAAAAAAAAAAAACAGATAATTAACAATAATATCCATCAAAGAAAAATCCCTTCAAAATTATCAAGCAAATAAAAACAAAAAAGCAATATAACCAAAAACGTAGTTAAGAGCGTGAGCACTGCTAAGTAGGGCTGCCAATTGGTATATTTATTTAATTTTTTGTACAAAGCAAATTTCAAAAATTTGGTATCTATAAAGCTGGCGTGGCGTAGTATGACTTCATAAGGCCACGATGCGACTTATGCAACATTTTTTTGCTAATTTTTTGGCAAAAAAATTAATTTTTTGCTCCACCGGTTTTTGAGATACCATGGTCCTGCTAGCTTTAGACTAAAGCTAGCGTAGCCACCATCGTATGTCCGGACCTATTGCACCCTATCAACACAGGGTTTGCACCCTATTTTTTTGCTATTACTTTGCCTAAGAACTGATTGTTTTGCTCCACTGGATTCCGAGATACCTTCATTTCATACTAATTCATACGTACGCTATAGTAGCCTAACTAATTATAATAAAGTAAACGTTATTCAGAATTATTAGGAGAGATAAATATATGGTTTATTACTATCTGTTTAGAAATCACCGTATTCCCAGCAATCGTACTTCTAATTTTGGATATTAGAGGGTTTAAATAGCCAAATAAAAGCGAAGAGAGTCCGCAGGAGGATTAAATGTTTCCTCTCCGCTGTCTATCAATTCGTAATCTTGCTAATTATGAATTAACAGTGTCAATAGGGTTCTGAATTACAACGGTATTGAATGATGTAAATAAAAAAAAAAGAAATCAAGATAAATAAGTAAGTAAGTACAAAGGTACAGTGTTTTTTATTTAATTGTTGGCAATATAAGTACAAATATGGGTGATAATTTCACAATAGCGTAGCACGAGGGTCGGAAGGACAAAGTTCATGCAATTTTATACCTACAATGGTTTTTGTACGACCATAAAAATTGTATAAATATTTATTATAAAATTATTCGGTACCAGGTCTAATTTTTTTTTTCTTACTTTTGAGATACCATATAAAATTTTGGTGGTTTGGCTTAGTATTAAATCAGGAGACCTGAGAAAATCTCCTTTACTTCACTCATCACATGACGCTGTTTATTTTTGTAAAAAATGATATTAAATGGGTACGATAGCAATTTTGCGAGTACCAATCTCAACTCTAGGACTTGTTTCCAGGCCATGTAATATATAATAAAAAAAAATATCTTAAATTACGCACGAAACACGAAGGTCGATATTTATCGAGCGCTATCCAGCGGAAGCCTGTTTCAACTCTTTTTCAAAGTACATACGTTGTTCGCGCTGGATTAAAAAAAAACTAAATTTGGTTTTGAATTCAGAAAAATTAAAACACAACACAAAGGAATTGAAGATACATTCTGAATTATTCAATATTTATTTCAAAATTTGATAACATCAATTTAATTAAATACATTTAAGTAAGTAGGGTACCTAGTTATGACTTAAACAAAAACTTAATCTTCATCCATCCTATATACAAAATTATACAAATAAATTAAAAAAATATAACCAAAAAATGCAAAATTATCTATAATAAACCTCACAAGCTTTTTTACTTTTTTTACCTTAATAAAAAACTGCAGAAAACTGTTTTATTTAATGTTTTTTTTTCATAACAAAAAAATAACCTTTTTATAACTCTAAACAGCCAACGGACGCCTGTATTGGCATCAATCATATTATGTTCTTGCCTCTTTGAAGAAAACATTTCTTTCTTATAGAGCTTCTTACTCAAACTCATTATTAATATCTAATAAACTTTGAAACAATAAAAATAAAATTTACTGAAATACCGCTTCAGAATGATATTATCGAAAGAAGCTGGCAAAAACCTCACTAGTTGATATTTTATAAAAAATAATCGTTAATTTCATATTAAAAATAATTATAAAAATAAAAACTGCATAATATACAATGTTTATGTTTAAAAAAATACATACAAGCTTTTGCCAGCGGTTCCACCCGCCCTAAATTTGGGGATCGGTGTAGGATTTCAACGGCAACTCTTCAATTATAGGAAAAAAAACGACGTAGCCTTTATCCTTCCCTGGGGCTATCTCCGTGCTAAATTTCTTTTTAATTGGTACAGCGGTTTAAGTGTTGAGAGGTAACAGACAGACAGACAGACAGATTCCTTTCGCATTTATCTATACTAATATGCGCTAACCTCAGGAACTACTGGTTGGATTTAAAAAATTATTTCAGTGTTGGATAGCCCATTTATCAAGGAAGGTTATAGGCTATATATCATCACGCTAACACAAATAGGAGCGGAGCTGTAATGAAAAATCTATACTAATATATAAAGCTGAAAAGTTTGTTTGAACGCGCTAATCTCAGGAACTAATGGTCGGATTTAAAAAATCTTTCAGTGTTGGATAGCCCATTTATCGAGGAAGGTTAAAGGCTATATATCATCACGCTAACACAAATAAGAGCGGAGCACTAATGAAAAATGTTTCAAAATCGGGTTTTTTTTATCCTTTTGAGAGCTTCCGCTGCGTGCGCTGAGTAAACGGTTAGAGTTTCGCAAAAATCATAAATTACAGAATTGTTCCCCTATAAAAGTTCTAAAAAAAAGTCCGCGACAGCATATGTCTATATTTTAAGGTTGGCTCACTATAACCTTTTTTAATGCTAAAGATATTTGTTCTAAAATAATGCATTATTTGTGAAGGTGTTTTTATAAACATGATATTAATCTTTATCCAAATAAATACATTATTCATCACAAGCATTTAATTTAAAACAAAATTGCCCTGTTCGATTTCAATAAATATCTTCGGAGATATCGCAGTTTTAAAATAACGTGGCAGCAAAATAATTATCAAGTATTGCGCACGCATTTATGATGTGCGAGGCCGGCGAGCAGTCATGACGGGGAAGGGCGGTAAGTATTATTTAAAAATATTTACACCTTCTAATTTTTTTTTTCTATAATTGAGGAGTTGCCGTAAGAATCCTACGCAGATAACCAAATTTAGGGCGGGCGAAGCTAGTAATATTTATATAGATATAGATTGCATATTTATTAACTATGTATTAAAATATATTGTAATGATTTTAAAATATTTAATATATTCTCATGAATCTTAAATTTATATAAAGAAGTAAATTAAAGACTTGTTCATACTAAATTGTCTAGGCATCGGCAGGAGGAACCTAAAAATAGGCAAATTTAAATAAAAAAAACCTTAAGAACTTTAAGTATTACTCGAATTGCTCAAATAGTTCCCGAGGGAACTATGCAATAAAATATTGCAAGTTATATTGACTTCCGCAATCTCCGAAAATTTGCCTCGAGACTATTGTTTGGAACAAAGCTGTGTTGCCACAGTTTCTGACAACCAAAGCTTTTGTGAGATTAAATTTAATTCCAGTTCCGCATTCTGGTTCCCTAGAGCTAACTTTATGCATTTATGACGTTAGTTATTAATAGAAGTTAAGTAAATACTAAGTGAAAATACAAATGAAAAAACTAAAACGATTATTATATTTTAAGTAAAAATCGTGAAAACAGTAACTGAATTATTTTCTTAATAACAGCAAACTTGTTAAGGATAATTGGGTCTTTGAAAACTTTATATTTATAAATGTCTATGATAAGTCTAGTCTAAGTTATTATTTTCAATAAGATGAAAGTTTCTTATTATTTATTTTATTATATAACCCAATGATGTACTTGTATTTTAATTTAAAGGTAAAACCTATACACGTGAACTTTTGATAAAGAAGACTTTTAATTTTCAAAGGTTTTAGTTACTTAATATCGGAATTACTAATAATTTGTATCTTCTATTTTGTGGTGCCAGTCATGACAGGATTGGGCAAAACTTGAATTGCAATTAATCATTCAATAATAGTTAATCGTAATCACGAATTTTAATTTAATAATTTTTGATTGTAGTTATCGCATCTCTTAATCAATTCAAAAGTAAATCTTAATTTACTTTAGAATTTTTTTTGAAAAAAAGTAGTCTATGTCCTTTTTCGTCCTTTTAACTTGCCCTGTGCCAGATTTTTGTTTAGAAAATATCCTGAACAAGTCTTACATTATCTCCAAATAAATTCAAAATGTTCGTCAAAGATATTTAAGGAAAAAAAAGCTGTTACACTAATCGATGTTAAGTTTTATAAATTTAAATTGAAGATATAAAAGTGCTGTTTAAAAGTCTACTTGAAAAAAAAATACTTTGAGTTTGATTTTTACCTTCTACATTTAAAATTGTTTTACTACATAAATAAACTAATTTCCTTTACATCAACAGTATTACAGGCCGTAGTACCGACTTTAACCTAATTCACGTTGGAGCAGAGACGACGCATCCCTTGAGATTATTGAATTTATTATTTGCTCCATCCTAGCTAAAATTTAAAAGAAAATGTTACTTAAAGCTTTACTGGTTTTATTATTTTTCCTTATATTTTAACATTAAACCCCAATCGTCAAAACTTAATCCAAAATCTTTTTGTAGTTAGTTTTCAATAGTATTGAAACTTATCTTCTCTTATCAGAACATAATCAGTACTTAGTTGGCTTAATCTTAATTTATGAGCTTTGAAAATTTTTTCTATTTTCGTACAGTCTATAAGTGTAACTATCACAAGTCCTTAGCTTTACCAAACCATTCATTGCGGGGTTCTGTTTTGTTGCGTTGCCTTGACTTTCAGCTCTACTTTTATTTTATTTTTACTCACTTCAAAATGCTTTTTTTACCTTTTATGCTGCAATAGTTTTGCTTTTTTTATCGATATTCAAAGATAATTCCTAAAGGTATATAAAAAAAAAAGGTATAGAAAATCTTCTTAACTATATTAATTTTGAGATATGAAAAAAAATATTAACTTACCTTTTGATAATGATATCTTGAAAATGTCATCTTTGCTAATAAGAAACAATTGGCACACTAAACACACGTATATGCATCAACCCATTTTGCGAGATTAACAAAAGAGGCGTTTTGTTGACAAGCATTATTGCAATGCGCTCAATGTTCTCTATGCGCATATTCGATCGTTCTGTTAACCAAAAATGAATGCGCTATGACGTCAGTTCCGGACCGCATTCAACGCATTGGCGGCACATGCTCGGGAGGTAGAGCAGGCTGCTGCGCTGTTAAAATAGTGAATGACCATATTGTTTGTCTACATTTAGTAAAAAAAAAATTTTAATGCTTTTGCTATGTCAAAGCTATCGATGCCGTTAATAGAACGCACCTAAAATTTTCCCCGCGAATACAAGATGTCGCTATCATTCTCTGTACCAACATTGTTTTGTCAATTACCTACACCTTTCATCTTGCCCTCTTTTTCCATATTGACTACGAATACAACTAAGATTGTTAAATGAATATATGTGATATGTAATAAAATACTGACTTGGAGAATCTTGCTTAAAAGTAATATTTAATGCAATTAGAACTCAAAATCGTCTTTACAATTATACTTATTTAGAAAATAATAGACTTTATTTCATTTTACTGTCATAAGTTCATCACACACGGTGCTATAATTTATGTTAATATGTTGTATAGCAAGGTATATAAATATATATTTTCGATAGTAAACTTTAAATGACATACACATATTTTGGCATATTATAGCTCCGTGTATGATGGGCTTTATACTTTAAAAAAGTTGAGGTCGGTACGTACTAGCAAGTATTGTTGAAATAAAAAACCATTTATTGACCTTTATGCATAAAGGAAATTGTCTCGTCATGTGATTTGAATTTGTGCATATTTTCCAATTACCTACATATTTCATCTTGCCCTTTCTTTCTATATAGGCTACGGATACAATTAAGGTTGCTAAATTCAAAACAAAACAATATGTTTAACGTATTAAAATACGTTGAGAAGCTTGCTGAATAACGTGTTTTAAAGTCCTGTTGAAATTCAAATCACCTTAACAAATATAGGTATTAATTTAGCAAATAATAAACTTTATATAAAAGCCCATCACACACGGGACTATAATATAACATATATTAATATAACTATAAAATATAGTAAGGCAAGATATATTTTTAATAGTAAACTTTACATAACCTAAAATCAAATCAAACAATATTTGTTCAAGTATAGGTTTCTAAGAACACATTTCAATCGTCAGTACAATCTAAACAATGTTAATTGCCAAAAAGATTTGTTTTTTAACCAGTATACAATTTGTATTGAAACACTTAGTAATATAAATATGTTAGTAAGGTACAAAAACAAAGTTGTGATACACATTTGTAGCATGTTTTTTTGTAGCATATGGAGCGCACAATGTAAAGCGCCAAATATCTTCAATCATGTGAATGAATTTACATTTATTAGTCCTTATTTAGTACTTCGATATTTATTAGTACTAATGGGGTTATCACCATTATAACTATATTCTTGCACAATGATACTTACATACACAGCTATTAATATATGTAAGTTTTGTATAGATATATTTTGGCATATTAATATGTATTATAGCTCCGTGGGCTTTATACTTTAAAAAAGTTAAAAAAGTAAGTACTGTAACTTATTCGGCATGTACTTACATCTGTATTGTTTAAAACAAAACATTTATTGAGTCCACGCATAAAGGAAATTGTGTCGCAGATCTTATTGCTCTTCCCAAATGGTCTGAGATGGGGAAGGCTTTGTGTAAGGAAATGTCTAAGCGTTACCTTTGTCATCCGTCCTGTGTTATTACGTGCCTCGACTTAACGATCCACACTTTGTCTCTAGAACGTCTAATAAAATTTATACTATAATACCTACGTAACAGAAATAATCTTGTTTGCAAAGCTTCCTCAAAATGTTTCATTGCGAATAAAGCTGGTGACAGAAGTTATCTTTGTAGGTTACTTACTCTATCCCTTCTAGCTACCTTCCAGCCTTTTTAATCCTTGGTACTTATTAAGTTAAAAATAAACAAAAAAACGGGGGTATATTTTACTGTCAGCACATACAATTTACTAAAAGTTCTATGAATTTTGCCAGAGAAATGGTTTTTTGTAAATTATTATAAACAAAAAACTGAAACAAAGTGATTGAGATGCATTTAAGTTGTAAAGGTGCCCTAATATTACATTTACCAGATATACAAAAAAGGTTTACTACAAACCTCATGATTAGTAAATACGAGAAATGCACAAAAAGTGGCGAATAGTTCAAATTTATTTCTGAAAACCACCTAGAATTTGTTACGGTCTATCACGTGGCCTAAGCTGTTGTTTTTTATACTACACACAGAGTGGAGAAGGCAGTGACTCCTGGCCCAATGTGAACAAGCAGGCGTTCAGTAGCTAGTTGTTACTTGACTGTTAAATTTTTCAAGCCACCTCGTAGCGGTCGTAAGTAAAAAAGTCTTGACAGGCAGACAGACAAACTTTTTTTTTAAATGTGTTATAACTACAAAGTAACGAATTTCGGATTTTTTCATATATTTCTGAAGGGTCGGCAACCCAAAAGTGATACTCTTGGTGTTGCAAGCGTCCATAGGCTACGGTGACCGCTTACCATCAGGCGGACCGTAAGCTTGTTTGCCACCTTAGTGGTATACAAAAAAATTAATGTGCTGAAGACCTTGCTTCTTGTCAAATTTCATGATTCCAGGACAACGAAAAGTACACCATAGGTTTTGATTTGTTAGTGAATGCCAAAATATTCGACAAAAATAGCCGTTTTTCCGCCATTTTTTTAACTGAGTTGACTTAGTAGTTTCATTTTTTTTACAGTTTCAAGTAACTGTAGACCTCAGTATTTGATATTAATTTCAACGTGATATCTTTACGCAAACAGAGGGAACGACAGACAACAAAGTGATCCTATAAGGGTTCCTTTTTACCATTTGAGGTACAGAACCCTACCTAAAAACGCAAGAATTTCGTGCATAACTTTCATAAAAATATATAAAAGATACAATATTTTATCTAAATTGATCGCGATACCTAAAAGGTTTTGCAATAATATTCCTGTAATTATAGAGAAACGGTCTCGCCGCCATTATGGTTATTACCGCATTAATGTAATCGAATTTTGTCACGATAACATTTAACACAAATTATGTTGCAAACTACCGCATAAAAGAAAATGGAATCACATTTGTGTCACATTTTAACACTAGAAGCGCCGCCGCCGTCCCATTTTTGTCCCACTGGCAAATTTGACCGTCAGAAACTTTTTTTATTTTTTTATCTGGTCTCTAACTTTTTGACTTTTAGTAATTTGTTGTATATATTAAATTTAAAATGTTTTCAATTTTGTCAGAAGAATAGTTTCTAATAAAAAAAAACGATCTACCTAGAACTGCCGCTGGGTCATTTTTGCCATAAGTGCAAACTGTCTGTAATAATTACAATGTGCAATATTTGGTCTTCAAATTCTTATAACTTCATCGGTTTTCATAATTTAGTTAGAATTACTGTAAAAGTGTTGATGATTTTGTTATGAACCCAAAAATATCAGACTCTTCACAAACTATTTGTTTGTTTTCTTTTTTCTTTCTTATTTCTTTGATTTCATTTAAAATAAATAAACGTGTTTCAAATATCTTACAAACAGTTTTATTCATAATTTCCATGCCTTATACTTTTGAATACAAACTTCGACGCTTCTAGTGTTGAATACTTATTCTTGCAAATACTGTAAATAGAAAATGTCCCGAATTTATTCCACACTATACAAACAACAAATATACGTAAAAATTGTTTTTTACAGACAAGCTTTTATATTGTTAAAAAAAATAAAACAAAAAAGTTTGACCGACATTAAAAGATTCATCATTAGACCTTGGATAGGTATCCTTTAAAACCAGAGTACTTGTCGAGACAAATCAAACGAGCCCATACTCAATGGGTTAGCGGCGTTTCGTTCCAGAGGTCCTATGGCCACCTTCCAGCTCCATCAGCCGACCAGCTCTATGATATTATTATACTGCATTGTCATTCAATTTACAGGTGTATGTAAAATTTCAGCTCAATTGAACACCGGGTCAAATATAACTTGCAAGATTTGATTACAGACAATGGGAATGGTAAAACTAAAACAATCGGCCGAGTGCGCGGACTTGCACACGATGGGTTCCGTACCATTATCTTTAAAAACCACAAAAATGTTACATTTGTTGAATGGGAGCCCCCCTTAAATATTTGTTTTATTTTAATTTAATTATTTACTTTTGTGAAGTAGTAGTTAAGTGAATATATAACTAAGTATTCTGTAAATATTTCAAGCGTCTACCTGTTGCTGTTATCAATATCGACCAAAAACGAGCAATAAAATCAGCCTTTAATATTTAAATCATATTTTTTTCTGTTTTTTAGTAATTGTTGTTATAGCGGCAACAGAAATACATCATCTGTAAAAATTTCAGCTGTCTAACTATCAGGGTTCATGAGATACAGCCTGGTGACAGACGGACGGACGGACGGAAAGCGTAGTCTTAGTAATAGGGTCCCGTTTTTTTTGTTAAATCATCATCAATGTTTGCGTTTATCATGAGTCTGAGTATATATGTACTTACAAAGAAAAAGTAAATACATATATGTTGTTCTCTGATAATAGTACTACGGATACCAATTCACATATGTATTTACTTTTTCTTTGTAAATATATATACATACAGCCTCATGATAAACGAAAACATTGATTGCATAACTTTTGGCAAAAGCCCCTGATGTTGTAACCGTCCATAGCCTGTATTGACCGCTTACCATCAGGGGGACCGTTAGCTTGTTTGCCACCTTAGTGGTTATAAAAAAAAAAAAAAAATAGTTTAGTACGGGTATCAAACCCACGCCCCTCGATTCAGCAGTCGCGCACAACCCACTTAGCCATGGAGCCGAACGATTAAAATTTTTATCGATACACAGGGCAGCAAAAAATATTTAAGCAGTCCTTTTAAAATAAAAACTAAATTAAAGTTTAGTTCATTACAAATACAAGAAGAAGTAATTTTAAAACCTTTTATTTCTTTTTGCTGATTGTATTAAAAAGCTAGAAACCTAAAATTTGGTAAGCATGTAGTGTTTTAGGACCTAAAAATTTGGTAAATATGTAGTATTTAAGGACCTCAAACACTACATACTTACCAAATTTTAGGTTTCTAGCTTTTCCGCAGTAAACGTGTAATACCAGCACAGAACGATCTATTTAACGGATTCTCGTCAAATAATTTAAACCTACACTATTTTTTGAAAATAAAACAATGGAACTTAATTTTAATGATTAATAAGATTTTTGTATAAGCTTCGTAATCGTTATTGCCGATTATTTACAACGATAATCGGAATCGGTATAGTATTGGCAAAATCATGTATCGCTACATCCCTAGTCAATTTGTTAGACTTTCTGATTTTGTTTGATTTTAATTAAATCTTTTTTTTTATTGTTATGGTTGCAAGAAGAGTTTGTTTATTTGTCGCTCTTGGATTGAATTTGTATATAAATATTATATTATTTTATTAAAGTGATATGAGAAGTTATTATTGACTGATTTGTTTTGTTTTAAGTTTTTGAAACCTGCGGAATCGTGTTTTTGTTTGTGAATTGACCCCTGTTTTACCTTGTTAGATAATAAAAATATTTATGTGGTGTCTAAAACTATGTAATTGTAACTAAATTTCACAAGAACAATTGTCAAGTACTCTGTGCTGAATATGTTAAAAACATGGTTAAAACTATTTAAAATAAAATAAGATAATAATTTTTTAAACTATATTTCATTCAGAATAGCTTCCATCCCTTCTCAGTTTATTAGCCCAGGAAAATAAAAACTAAAATCAAGTTTAAAAATCAGTGTTCAAAAACAAGAAAATCTAAAACAGAAAAAGCTTGGCAACGTGGAACAAAATGGCTAAAACCGGCGAAGATAATATTGTTTTGCTAAACGATATTGAAAGTTATCATATGTGGAAATTCGAAATAACAATAAGATTCAAGTCAAAAGGCGTATATGAAATTGGTACGGGTTTATCTACCAAACCATGCGATCTCGAAAAACTACAAACGTGGTCAAGGTCAGATGCACACGCACAGAATATGATTGTGTCCTCTATAGATAAAAAACATCTCCAACATTTACTAACATGTAAAAATTCGTGTGATGTGTTCAAAAAAATATGCGATATTTATGAAGGGCAGGAAGAACGAAATAAATGTAATACTTTGCAAGAGCTTTTTAACTTCAGGTATAGACCTAACCAAACAATGAATGATTTTCTTTCAGAAATAGAAAATATCACTTTTCGTCTAAAAAAAAACTTGGACAAAATATAGATAATGATTATTATGATTATTTCCAAAATTCTCACCTCTTTGCCTGAAAAGTTCTCTTTTTTTACTGTTGAGTGGGACTCCACAGATAAGTCAATGAAAGATCTAAAAAACATTAAAAGTCGATTATTGAAAGAAGAAACAAGACTGTTATCTAACACTGATAATAACATGACAGCGTTCAAAACTAGTGTAAATAAAAACATAAAATGCTTCAAATGTGGTAAAGAAGGCCACATCTCAAAAGACTGTAAAGTAAAACCATATTCTTATTGCAAAAAGTTAAATCATAAAGAAGAAAACTGTTTCTTCAGAAATAAACATTGCTCAATTTGTAAAAAATCTAATCATACAGATAGTAATTGTTTTTTTTTAAATAAAAATCAACAAAAGTATAACAAAAATGAGAAACGAGACACAGCATTTCTAGCAACAAGAGAAAAATTAGAAACACATCTTAACTTTATAGTTAACTCAGGTTGTTCAACACATGTGGTAAAAAATCCGGAAATAATAAGTAATTATAGAATGGCTAAGTCAGAAATAGATATTGCTAAAGAAATTTATTTGATGATGTCAGAAGGTCATGGTGACACAAAAACTGAAGAATGCACTTTGAGAAGAACACTGTATGTGAATGAATTAACACAGAACTTCATGTCAGTGAACGCAAATAATGGAGGAACTGTAATGAAGGAACTGTTCACCAAAGACGAAGATCAAAAAGGATCTGATACCATATTAACAGGAACAAAAACAAAAGGTGGGCTATATACAATTGATTAAACAGATGTGAAGCAATTTTCAATGTTAACTACCAAAAATGAAAGCTTGATAGATTGGCACATTAAGATGGGACATCCCTGTAAGAAAGTTCTATTAAAACTTTTAAAAATAGCAATATTGAATACTCAGATTTTGAAAAAAAATGTTTGGAAGACCAATGCGAAATATGCATAATGGCTAAATAAGTAAGAAAACCGTTCAATACTGTGAGAACTCGTGCCACAAAATTACTTGAGATCATTTATACTGATGTTTGCAGCATTGAAGAAAACACATGGAACAATAAGCGATACTTTTTGACTGTATTGGATGATTTCAGTCACTTTACTAAAATCTATCTCTTATGTCACGAAAGTGAAGTTTCTGAACATTTAAAGGAATATATTAATGAATCAGAAAGAGAATTGCACACTAAAGTATCACTAATAAGATGTGACAATGGTGGAGAATACACCTCAAATGAATTCAAAACATGGTGCCACTACAGAGGTATTAGATTAGATTACTCAATCCCATATAGCCCCCAATTGAACGGTAAAGCGGAACGACTAAATCGAACTTTACTAGAAAAGAGTAGAGCGCTGCTATTTAATGCAAATATAAAAAAGGAAATGTGGGGTGAAGCTATTCTTACAGCTGTTTACCTTCTAAATAGATTACCAAGCGAGTCAATTGAACAACATAAAACTCCATATGAAATTTGGATCAATAAAAGTTTAAACCTACTGAATATACAACAATTTGGCAGCGAAGCTTATGTCAAAAAATTGGGTTACTTGAAGAAACTTGAAAAAAGAGCAAACAAAATGCTTATGCAATATCCTAATTGGTTATAAGTTGTGGTGCCCAGAAAGAAGGAAAATATTTATTGCTAGAGACGTCATATGTAAACACAGTAATTTTGAAAACTCAAAAGAAAAAAATAAAAATGAAATAAAAACAACTAAAATTTTACTACAAAGTGATAAAAAAAAATAAAACAAAAATTGTAAGAAGCACAGATAATAAAGACATGACCGTGGAAGAAGACAGCACAACAAGAGAATGCACATCACCAAATATACTTGAAAAAGAAGAAAAAGAACAAAGGATATTTACTACAGAAAATATCAATAAAAACTATCTGGAGGATAAAGTGTTAAACACAGAGAGTGAAATAGATCAAAAAGAAACTACTCCAAGAAACAGAACAAAAAAATTGCCAGTCAAATACAAAGACTATGTACTATTATAATATGAGGATGCAATAACAGGTACTTTTAAAACAGAATGGTTAAAAGCCATCGAAGAGGAAAAAAGATCAGTAAATTAAAACTATACATGAAATGGTTATCGACTAACGGTGAAAATGCTATTCTGTGCGAAATTCCAAGTGTTGTACATTGAACTTTAAAGGTGACGGATTTCCATACAATGCTTTTCAACTCCATTTCACCCACTTAGGACATGAAGTTCTTAGTGCTCAAGTACTTCATAACTTTGCCCTTTAGGGGATGATCTTCCAAAAAACGGTACAATACATAAATCTAAATTATCATCTTAAAGGCTAAATACTAAATTTTATGCACTTAACTTCATGAATTATATATGTATAGATTGATTTTATATATATTTTAAAATTCAAGTTTAGCAAGATTAGAAAGGGAAGTTTCTAGATATTTGGAAACTTTGCCAAAAAAATGGACGCTATATTAAAGCTGCCATCCAATAAAAGTTGCTGCCGGATAGTTTATTTTTAATATTTATAAAGATGTGTATCAAATTAATTCGACACGAAAATTTCCAAAGTATTAAAATCAGAGTTTAGTTCGTACAAATGTATTATTTAAGAGGTAAACGTATTAAATAAATAGAGTTAGTATAAAACCCTTAAACATCAACTTAAACTAAAGTAAACAAAAGTTTCTGTAAGGGCTTTGTCAAAGTAAATTACTTAGTTATATAACGTAGGTAAATGGATTTTAAGGACTTTTGTTTAGATAACATCCGAGGACGCTTTAGTTGATAAAGCCTTAATAAAATGAAGCATATTTACATATGAACATATTTTTCCGTAGAAGTTTTTTTAGGTATATTTTGGCAATGAGATCATACACTCTTACTTAAAAAGATTAGAAAATTGGAAATTATTTTTCTATTCATTATTAAGTACCTACGCAATTAAAATAATGAGATAACTATTATGTTGAAAAAATACTGCCGCTAAATTTTCTTCATTATATAAGTTACAAGGGTCCACTGCTCAATATAAGCAAGGATAATAGACTAAGATTTTGTTATAGTTCGGTCATCCACTTTCATCCTGCAACAGTCCCACAAGTAAGAAGCCATACTTTGCTGAACTGTAAGCACTTACTCGTGATTTCGATAAGCTTTGTATTACATGATTAAAACTTTAACTTACACGAAGCATACAGTTTCCGGATCGCAGTAAGTTTATTATTTACACATAGCTTATAGTTCCCGGATTGCTATAGTCCATATAAAACGCAGTTGAAACTGCTGTCTGGGCTAGTTGTCTATAGCAACGATTTAATTAGGGACTAAACTACACATCGCAAGGTTTTACACTGGTATACACTTATAATAGGTAAATCAATTCAAGTTTATTTTTAGATATTGGCTGTTTCTATTATAACCGCAGTCATTGAGTTAAGTCGGATTAAAATTCTGATGTTCGAGTGTCCACAACGCACTGGGCCAACGCAATAAATTATGGCCTATGTGCCCTTTCTCTAAGAAGAGCGAGGAGATGGAGATACGGCGTAATACAACAAGCTAGTACTTAATAAAAAACCAAAGGAAAGGTATTTAAGTAAGTGAATATCAACATTAGGAATTCATAAAGGTAAAAGATGAAATATATTTCTGAATCGCTCCGCATCGTTAGTGCCTGGGAACATGAATTCTATCCAGGACGTGAGTTTTTGGCGTATGCATACGTGATATCTGCAAGCAGATGGGAATTCAACTTATTCATGTAACGAGCTTTTGCGCTAGTACCTAGTACTAGTATTTCACAAAGCCACGTACATGTAAAGCTCGGATTGCAATATCTGTTGTTCAACTGAAGAAGACATGTTAAATATTTACACTTAATTCCACATATATGAGATACGAGAGTTAAATTTAACTTTTTTATTTTATTTTATTTTTTATACCACTAAGGTGGCAAACAAGCTTACGGTCCGCCTGATGGTAATAACTTAATCTTAGCATAGCATAATTTTCTACAGAGGAGTCCGATTTATTTTTTTCCATTTTATTTAATAACCCACACGAAACCCTCTTCATACCCTGGCGATAAATTATTTTACATATCGGATTTTCGCCTGTGAAACCAATTCTGTTGATAAGAGGCCATCTATGTTTAGTTCTGAAGCCACAGTATAACATAATGAAGACCGAGAGGACCTTCTGATGGAGAACAATGACAGCCATGGGAACTTCGTAACCATTAGAGCAGCTACCTCGAGTTCGAACTTTTTCATTTATCGTAAAGATCGTTTGGTATGTAATACGTGGTATCGTTTAGGTCTAGTCATTGAATTCTCCCAAATACCGTTTTTCTTATTTGAATAGCATTAGTGATCAACAGAGATCTATGGATAACCTACTTCAAAAGAAATGCGCCGACTCAAAGCTAATTACAAATATTAAAAATCAGGTATATTTTATTTTTACTTTTTAACATTTGTAAAAAAATATTTTTTTGCATTTTATAAAAGTTATTTTTTTAAAATTAAAGTTGAAGTTGTTGACACAAAAAATGAAATATTTATCAATACATGGACTCTATTGCAGTCCACAATCTCTAGTTCAATATAAGGTATAAATGCAAAAGTGTTTGTTCTTCTTTCACATCGTAACGGAGCATATAATTTAGTCTTAGGAGAGACTTCGCCTCCTTGTGTGTGTTCTACCGCTTGTACAATGGGTTTTGTTCTGAGGAATTGTTCGAAATGATGACATTGGCTACTTTCTACCATCGCACCGCTCGTCATCGGCAGGGAATTCATTCTCACACTTTATAGAACCGCAATGGTCGTTAACACTGCGGTTTCAGAGAAACTTCCTCCCGCGAACGCTTGGGATGTGGAATGAGCTGCTAGCTTAGGTTCTCTTTAAGGAGTACAATATGGGGTTGTTAAAAAAAGAAGTCATTAGATTTTTGAAAGTTTGGCAACTTGCAAGTAATACCCTTGGTAATGCAAGTGTCCACAGCCTACGGTGACCACTTACAATCAGGCGGACCGTAAGCCTGTTTGCAACCTTAGTAGTATTAAAAATAATCTGTCTATAGAAGGTCATTAGAGTTTTCATATTGGAAAATCATATAGTATTAGCTTGCTATAGCAAAGTTTTTTACTAAAATCAGGCAGTGCCCATGGGAATCCCAAGCCCCTAGCCGAATTTAGCGCGACGAGCTAGTTACAATTGTTTACTTTTACCGCTCTTATTTTTAATTTAACTTGACTACTTGATAAATACGCGCGAACAAAATGAAGTCATATAATTCGAAATAAAATACAGTTAAGCGAGAAAAATCACATCTGAACTAAAATCTGATATCTTATTCCCGCAGATAATGGTTTTTGGCTTTATGATGACTATTTTACCTTACAAGCTGGTAAAACAAATACAGCGCTGCTGCGCGGCAGAAGTTCATACACCCAATCGTATATTTATGAGGTACCTAGGTATGAATAGTGTAGAAAACGAAAATACACTTTGTTTGGTTATGTTACCTGAACCTCTAACAAAAGACTTTTATGATCAATGTTGTGTTTCTTTCAGTGTTATGTGACAAAAAAAAATATTTTCTTTCCACAGTTTTTATGGAAACAAAATTTGTACCGGAAGTTCTGAAGTTCTGTACCCTTCCGTACCGCGACGCTGTATTTTTTATTACTGACTATTAAACAAAATATTAAGCATTTGTACAGTAAAATGCTTTTACTCTAACTCACAATGAAAATAAACAGTTTTTGGTTTATTAAATAGTAAAATTTTATTACGCGCTCGCTCCAGAGACAAAGTGTGCCTCGTAAACGCACAGCATGTAATAAAAGAGGACGGATGACAAAGGTAACGTCGAGATGTTTCCCTTCACAAAGCCTCCGCCATTTCAGACATTTAAGGCAGCAATAAGACCCATGACACGATTTTCTTTATCCAGACCTTATATTTCTCTTTTTATCAACGTAAAATTAACTAAATATATAGCTTATCATTAAAGTGAAACCTTTTTCTTTATAGAAACTGCGTTATACGTACGTATAATCCAGTTATTTATATTTTTAAATATATATTTTTTTTAATCAATAAAAAATCAAAAAAAATGTGGTTTTGGCTCTGAATATGAAAAATTGTGTAATTCAGACATGTGAGATTGAACTATATTTCACCTGGTTGCATTTTATATGAGCCTAAGTCATAGTTGACTTAATTTTATTGTTTTTTTAAAAAGGAGAAAAAAAAAGGGTTTGAATGTCTTTGACTATAAACATTTTGCTACTTCTTATATAACTAGAGTTTTCAATTAATAAATTAAACGTATGAATTAAAAGAAAACTCTAATTATTTAGGAATTTACTAGCATTTTATAAAGATATATTTTGCTTTTTGCGACTATGGTGAATAGCGATATACAATAATAACGCATTTTGAGTAAAAAAAAGTTTAATACATATTATACGTAGTTAAAGATGCTGAATGCAATGAAGTTTGTATAAATCTAAATCAGGTTAACCTTAAAGGCACTAAATCGGTTTTAATAACAACATCCCACACATTGATCGACCCACGCATGAAAGCTTTATATATAAAGGACCTATTAAGTGCGAGTCGGACTCTCGTACTGAGCGTTCCTTACTACCTCAAACTTCACTTGACCGGCCTTTATTATTTACTATATTACAATAGAGCATATATTATGGCCGTTTAAAGTTAGAAACTAATATTTATTACCGTTTTACGATGGAGCAAGTGCAACAAACACATGTTCATTGTATGAAGATGCCCTTGAATTTTGTAATTGTTAGAAAATAAACAACATAGTTATGCTTGCTGGTCCGACGGTCATAGGTTCGTAGAAATACCCAGTCAGCAAAACTAAGCCTCCACGAAAGCGCGTGGGCGCCGGATTATTTGACTAACGCCCGGACGACTCTCGACCTCTTAGTTTTAAGTCAGTTCTATTGTAGATTCCACGTAAGAAACACGCTCTATTGTAGTGTAAATAAATTTTATATTAATTTTTAATTCTTTTTAAAAAAGTCCTTGCGCCCTGCATAAATTTGACTACATAGTATTTGTAGTAAACTGTTTTATACTAACAACGTAATTATCCCTATTTTCTGAAACATGTTACGATATATGTTGGGATAAATCGTACTTGCTGTACAGTATCAGAGAGCGACCCGCAATGTTTTATCGGACCATTCCAGCTTTCAAATATGTAATTTGAAATTGGAACAAACTTTTATAAACCCGAAAATTGATAAATAAAGAGATGATCTCAAGTTTATTTAAATTTCAGACTGGCACAACGAAAAAATGCACCATTTAATTAATTAAAAAAAAAATCGACATTTGAACCCGGCAAATTGGCGGCAAAATTAACCGAACTATTTTTGTTATTTTTAATATGTACAGTTGTCAATATAGTTTTTTACATACATGTTTCAGAAAAGCACTTTACAAGCCTTGTCCACAACTGAGCATAACCGGACTCTGTTAGGCGTGCCTCAGCTACGCCTCGGCCCGTATACTCACGATCACCTGGTTATGCTGCATTTGCGGGCCGCGGCAGTAATGTACTATTTAATTATTATGACGTTCTTATTTTCGGAGCAATATAGTCGGTATTTTCTCCAGCCAAGTCGGCATCTCCAAGTTATAGGTTCAAATCCTGGATAAAGGTCAACAAATATAAAGTTAAAGTTAACACATAAGCCACTTTCCAGGTAATTTTTAGGGTTCCGTACTTCAAAAGGAGAAAAGGAACCTTTATATGATACTAAGATCTACGATGCCTTGAAGCTGTAAAAAAAATTAAGGTTATAAGTCAACGCAATAAAAAAATCGGCCAAGTGCGAGTGGGACTCGCGCACGAAGGGTTCCGTACCATTATCTATAAACTTTTTTTTTTTATTATTTTTATATTTGGGTTGATTGAATGAAAGGTAAATTGCGGTTTACAATTTATGACGTATTAAAAAAACTACTAACTAGATCTCATTCAAATCAATTTTCCGTGAAAGTTTGCATGGTAATGTACATCATATATTTTTTTTAGTTTCATAATACTCTTATTTTAGAAGTTACAGGGGGGGGGGACACATTTTACCACTTTGGAAGTGTCTCTCGCGCAAACTATTCAGTTCTGAAAAAAATGGTATTAGAAACCTCAATATCCATGAAGACCTATCCATAGATACCCCATTTTTTGTTTGATGAAAAAAAATTTTTGATTTTCTGTTTCTCAATATGGGGAACCGCCAAAATTTATTGTTTTTTTTCTATTTTTGTGTGAAAATCTTAATGCGGTTCACAGAATACATCTACTTACCAAGTTTCAAGAGTATAGTTCTTATAGTTTCGAAAAAAAGTGGCTGTGATGTACGGACGGACAGACAGACAGACAGACATGATGAAATACGACTTTTTTTGTCTCATATTTTGGCATTCACAAATAAATCAAAATCTACGAGGTACTTCCAATTGTCCTAGAATCATAAAATTTGACATGAAGCAAGGTCTTCCATTACAAATTTGAAAAAAAAACCCAAAATTTGTTTATTTGTAGTTATAACACATTTATAAAGTTTGCCTGTCTGTCTGTCAAGACTCTTTTACTCGAGGACGTGTGAAGGTATCATGTTGAAATTAATATCGAATGCTAAAGTATGCGGTCACAGAAGGTGTAAAAAGAAGCCTACAAGCCTAAGCAATAAAAAATATCCCTTAAATACGGTAATTTAAATACGGAAATTTTTGACGCATATTGTGGTGATTCCCGTTCACCTAGAATCATGAAATTTAGCAAGAACCAAGATGCTACATCACAAATATAGGAAAAAAAAAAAACGAGTTGCACTCCGGGAGTGCCGGCAGAAGTGAAAACCTTTACACACGATTCGCGCTTAACACTCAAATATGTCACAAGACATGTCTTTGACATTGTCAAGAAATAATAATGTTTGTTTATTTACTTTTTTGACGTAGTATATTTGACATCGCAATCTGTCATAGAATTAAAATTCCATATCCAACCTCCCTGTGCTACTCATAATCGCGAATACTAAAAATAAAAATTATAATAGGCGTGGCTTTACGGTTTACGTATTTTACAAAGACAAAGATGCACTTTGTTCAATTTCCATATTTTAAACACTTTATATACACGAATTTTACGAATATACCGCAGTATGGCCACTACACAGACGGTCGAGCCATCAGCTGTCACCATCCATGGATGCGCGTAGCACGCTGTAACATGTTAATGTAACACACGACCATTCGCGCAAGCGCCCTGCGCCGCCTAAACGAAACAGCAGGCGCAGGCATAAATTTTCGCCGCGCCGTAGAAAGAGAGGGGGATACTCCCTCTCCTTCGCCGCGCCAGCTGCCTACTCTCCATCCGTCTTACGCATTTTCACGATTAGGACACGTGACCTGATTCGAGTTTATAATTTTTTACCCATACCAAAAAAAGTGCACAAGTCGCTAAAGAAGTTTTCACTTCAAAAAAACAAAAACTGATCATAAACCTGTGAGACTTGACCTCATGATGGAAGAACTATGTACATATAATAAATTTGTACGGATCCGTTATATTCTATTTTCATGGTTAATTTACGGCTAATTATATTAAAAAAAAAATTTATTAGCACGCTAATTTTGGCACTGCCAATGTCAAAGAGATACTATACTATAGTCGATTAAAAAGTATGAGAAAGAAAAAATATTTCTAATATAATTCTATGGTACGGCATAAAACATATAAAATGATAAAATAAATGGTGCGTCCGCGGCACAAAAAAATATGTCTTGGCGGAAAATTGCCTATTATGCTGCAAAAAATATTGAATGCTGAAGCTAAGTGCTTTCTTAACTTAGTTCACACGCCTTTTTCCGCGTCATTGTCGGAGAAGCTTCGAAAACATTTAAGAATACTTTCACATTTTTACTTGTATTTATTTATCGTAGCTAAGATACACAAAAATATTTTTTTTTAAATATTTACGTTGCAAAAATTCTAGTTTGTTATTTTACTTAACATAGCTTTTCCGAATATAAAATCAGAAAACCGAAATTAATGCAATAAAAAAACAGTCTGAAATAATTATAATTGCAGGCCGCGGAACAGTCAATTTTAGTTTCAGTATGAGATGATACGAAACAAGCATATCGTTGTTTTCCGCCGGGATGTTTAGCTTAGCTTAGGCAGAAGGTACTCATCAATTAAACGTTGACATCCTGTGGCTACCTTACGTCTCCATCATCACTCCAATACAATAGTCCTATACCTGACAAAAAATCTAAATATAAATCACTTAATATATCAAATAATCACTATGGAAGATATGTTATGTAGTTCTTACGACCATCTCCATCATCAGCAGACACTGGATCTCATCTAGAGTCAGAGAACTCATCGAGTTGAATTTACCAATCGTAAACTTGTCAGGACTACGTCCGTCAGAATAAAGACCTTATTGCCACTTTCCATCTTCCTCATCACACCAGTTCAATAGTACCATAATGTTGCTCTGTTATCGGGTTTCTATATCTGTTTCGATTCGACAGCTTTAGACTGATCACTCAAGCGCGATACTAGGTTCACTAATATTCCTAGGCGGTTTGATTAGTTAGATTTAATAATTATAAAAAGCGACGGCTGAAAAGTCTTGCCTTTTCTTCTCTTCAGAACGCCCTTGCTTTTCCGAAACGGCGGTAAATTTAGTTAGATTTAGTTTTGGGAGCGGTTGTGCAAGCCGAGGATCGTGTCCAGGATACCCTTGTGCAAACCGCTCCAAATTTTTGCAGCAGAGTGCAAAGAAGCACCGCCGCAAAAATTAGTCCGCGTGTAGCTGTTAAGGCCATCTGCGGCTACAGTAGACGGTAGTTAGAAAAAAAGAAGGTCTTATCGATCGAAATTAATAACTAGAAACAAACTAATTCACGGAGTCAAACAAAAATTAGTATTGACCACTGAAAAAATAGTTAATCAGTCATGAAAGGCTTAACATAAAATGATAACGCTTCGAATTTTTCCATTTGGCTACGGTAGAAAAGTAGATTGAAAAATTATAATAAAAGTTGAATTTTCCATAATTTCCCTTAGGGGTAGATTGAAATTAATTTTACCAAAGTAAACAAGCAAGAAATCAAAATATTTATGCAAACTTGAAAATTCATTACTGGAAAATGAAAGGCTATTAAAGTTGTTAAAACGGTTGGTAGTTCAAAACAATATCTGATCTCGATTAATTTTATCTTTAATATTTATAACAAAATCATAGTTTTAAACAATAAAACGAATAATAATTATAAAGTTTAAGCTATGTCTCTGCAAGCATAAAGAGCTTTAGGCATAAATGATATACTAAAGTTTCTTGCTTTGTTACTATAGGCTTTGTTTTTGCAATTGTCGTCATCGTTTTAGACAGTAGCCGTCCGCTGCTGAATGTAGGTCTCTCTCATATATCTTCGCAATAGACGGTCCTGAGGTTCAGTCTGACGGCTTCCTGCGGCTCTAACTCAGGTCGTCTGTCCACCTTATAGGAGAACTTCCCATGCTGCGTCTTCCGATTCGTGCTTTGAAGTCTATTTTATTTAAGCTGAAATCGACAATCTCACATATAGCTCATTTTTAAGTGGCAAAAATGTATTATAGATAAGCGCACGGTTTAGCGTAAAAAGTGGTGTTGTATTGTCCGTGTACGTAATTCTGTCACTCACCTTGTGCTTTTGGTCGAAAGCGTCGCGGCGGGACTAGGAACCTAGGCGTCGGTCTGTGTTTATGATGTCTACGGAGGGGCCTGCTCTAAGGGAAGGAAACTTACTTTACAAACTTTAGGAATCTACTTGTTAATAGACAATACCGTTGTAGGATTAAAAATAAAACCTTGAGTGCGGCACCGTGGCGTTTCCTGGTACTACAGATACCCCGCGCATCTATAACCAGATCCAGAGGCTGATCAAATCACTCTTAAAGTCTACTGATCACTGTCACTTTTACACAAAAACAGAATTTGTTGAGATAGAACTATTACACATGATAGAACGAAGGAATGATTTTATTTTCTGGCTTTCGGCACCGTTGGACTGGTCTACTCTGAGTAGGTTCTTTGTTTTGAAGGAAGGTTTTGGAAAATAATCTTTGATTTTTTACCTACATGATATATGTCATTTTCCGACAAAGTGATTGGAAAATGTAAAAATCTGTCTATATGTCTGTCCAGTTATTTATATCTATGGGTATATAAAAACAGAAAAATGAAAGTATATTGCGTGTCGTAGAAAAATGACAAACATAGAAAATCAAATAATCAAAATGAAATTATCCCTTTATAACAAAGGGACTTTGAAGGAATGTGTTATTTATTTCCTTTATGCGAAGCAGAATTTAATATTCGTCCCACATCACAGGCGAATGACATGGAGAGAATCACAATCTCATTTTCTTCGTTTTTATTAGATTTTGTTTTTTTCCGAATTGTTAAATAAGAAAGACAAACCATTTTACAAATAATAACAGGGTAACACTTTTTTTGTGTAATATTATAACAGTATTTATTCGTATATTTATTTTGAAAGTAGATAAAAACAATTGCAACTATAATAAACAATAATATTTTCATAACAACGTTTAAATTAATAATTTCTCTAGATATCGCTGTGGCATTGTTTTCTCTACTTCTATTCCCACCAATTGAATTGTGTTTTGTTGAGTTTATTGATTCATTCACCTGACTTTTTTATTTATTTACTTGCAAATGTGATGAAAATCATTGTGTGTAACACGGGTGGTACGGAAATTTCAAACTCGTTTCGGCTTTATGCTTCTGAATAGCATTTCGTTGGTAATTTTCTCCACACCATCCTGAATACACAATGTCCTATTATAATTTCGGAGAAATCACACAGTGCCATGTGCGTATCAGACGACAGACTTATTTATACAAACAATTATACTATTATTTTGTAAATGCATTCATTAATAATGTTAGTCCCTGCGGGTATTAAACCTAGGCACCTAAGGTCAGCAAAGTAAAAGCACTCCCGCTGACCCACTAAGGTAGTCAAAGAATAGATATTGAATGTTTTGACATACTTAGTCATTACTTTTGAATAGATATTAAATTTTCGACAGCTGTTTAGCCTAATCAGTAGTACGAAAGTCATGGGGTCTCTTACTTGGTTAGGTTAGGTTGACAAGTTATCAATGAATCCTAAAAAGCTGTAGCCTACCTAAAACCTCATATTAAAAGTGAAAATTCCGCATTAAAGCATTTGCATTTACTCCTGTTTCAAAATGTTCCTACATTATAAAAACTTCATAAAACTGACAACTGTATCGAATTGATCTTCATTTCAATGCACTGCATCCATAGAATATTTATAATCTATGGACTGCGTAACCTAACAAAATTAAGCATTTTTGATAAATAGGCAAAGTGACAATGTGGCCATAACTTTAATAGTAGCTTTGTCTCTTTCACTCACGTAGGCCGTATTTACTTCACAGATAGATAAAGAACTCGCGCGCAGTCCAGTCTCAATTGTCAATGACTGCATAGTAATGAATAAAAACACTAGGCCAATACATGCTACCGTACAGCCAATATATTTACATGCCTTAAGTAATGCTACATAGAAAAAGACGCTGTAGACACCAATATATAGCAAGTAATACTCTGCTTTGCGTTAAGTTCAGCCATTTATTTGTACCTAAATGCCACTTATATTTTCATAAGTAGTGGTAATCTAGTAATGTGCCATAACCATCATTCTCAGATATTGTTATATTGGTTTATTTTAATGAATGTGCAAATAAACATAAACCATTTACTTTATGGTCCAGTTATTTAATGTTACCATAGGCACGAGACATTGGCTTTGTGGGCGTTCCTGCGATGTCCCTGGGCGTCAACAATATTGGGTGTTTAATTCAGCGAATGTGTCTTATTTATCAACAGACGTCGCGTACGGCGCACACTCCGCTCTCCTTGGGTCACAGCACACAGTCACAGAGAGAAATGATTCTACTTGGGTCATTGGGTTTTTTACTGACGAGTCCTTTAACTGCAGACTAACTTCCTGTTATTGGCTGCCTTTATACAAACAAAACAAAATCTTACATAACTACATATATATATTTTATTTACCCTTAAATTTCCATGAAGTTTGTACCTACTTATTACTGTTATAATGCAATTTATTTATTTATAAATAACTGTAAGATATAACGTATGTATTCAAAAACCCGGCAGATTTTCTGTTCAGTGTTAGAAAATACTGTGGATTGAACTGAAATAAAAGAAAAATAATCAAGCTATGCGTGTATATACCTACATAATGTGTTTCTACTCCTAGCATTTATTTAACTATTTAGTTTTGATGTTTAAAAAATAACTCAGTCCAAATCAAAAAATCAAATAGTCCATTGCGATAGCCAAGTGCGATTTGCCGATTAAGCTTACTTTTCCTAAGATGACCTATACTTCACAAAAAGTAATGATTTCCAACAAATAAAACAAATGTAAACGAAGGGCCAAGTTCTGTTTCAAAAAAAACTTTGCCGATTTTATCATTTAAGCCATGTTCCAATACCAATAATAGAAGTTTTTTTAAATTTTTGTGGAGAAACTGAGCAAGATTGCATTATTTGCAGATGACACTTCTCTTTTATTTGATTTTGACAGAAATAAAAGAAATTGTAAACGACCTAAGTAGTGCACTATCTCAGGTTTTTGAGAGGTTTATGACATATAACTTACTTAGCCCATTAGCTATATAATATGATTTTTTCATATTCAAGTGATATATGCACTTATTTGCGACAAACATTGCTAATACAACGAATAATGATTCTAATTCACATTAGCAAAAATTCTAAATCATAACATTTCATGACGGCGAAAACTTTATAACTTGTATTTGAGTAAATTACTCGAAAGTATAAGTAAAGCACAGAATCGATTCATAATAAGTTTTTCAAATATATAGATATCCACATTATATTTTCCCTTGCAATTTAATAGGTAGATAATTCGCCTTCAAGCCCAAAAAAACCTATGTAAAAATATTTAATGACTTATCATTTTCAATGAAGGACACTGATTTAAATACTTATGACGCAAAAACTATAAGGATACTAACAAATCATCAGTTTTCCTCTTTATCAAGGTGTACTATTTATTAATATATAAGTATACTCATTTATTTTAAATAAACTTACACATAATGTCGTGCATACTGTCATAACCACACGTCCGCTCAGTCCAGCCGAGTAGGCGGGAATGAAGGATACAGGGTTGCCAGACATCGAATTTTTTGCCTCGTACTAGAGTTGCCAAATATCTCGTTATTTCAGAACATAATCTCGTATAAGTAAAAATATCATAAATTCCATTATTTACACAATGCATTTACTTCTAGCTGTTTTAAGTTAGATGTATTCTTTAAGCTTGTGGTGTTAAATGAAACAAATAATTACTGCGATTATTAATTAATAGAATGAATTCTATGTAAGTACAAACTCTATATTATTAATATGGCTAATTATATTAAATTGTCAGGGATATTGCTAAAATCCTCTTTGTTTGTGTTCAACAGTTTTTCAGCTGTCGTTCTTGAATACATTTTCTTGAGGGTTCAAATGTTATGCAATTTCCTTGACGATTTTGACCTTTAGCTCTATCGGCAGCTAAAAGTTTACTGTAACTGTAATAAAACGATTTTTAAGGTGTGGTATTAAATTGGTTTTACTGAAAACACGCACACAATTTGCATTTGCGTAAGGCAAATACAGAACTGTGAGAGTGAAACTGACCAATTCGGAGAATTATTCAGTTTTAAGGAACATTGCGCAGAACTCATCAGGATCTTTAATATCTTGAAGCCGTTGTGGGTAGTAAGCTTTGACAACAGGTAGTCTTCTCCATTAATAATAAATAATATTAATCACTGAAAAATAAGGATGGAACATCAAAATATACTGGTACTTTAAAAACTTCAACTAGTACGGGATTAGAGCGGGAGTGATAAGAATCCGATGTAAACATTATTGCGACAAGGACAACTACAAAAAATACATGTATGAATGAATCTAGAGATGTGCTGAGTAAGTCGATAAAGTCTATTGTTTTATTTGTTTATTACGAGGTCATATTACTTTTTATAATATTTTGGCTTGGATACATGGTGCAGTCAGTCAACATGAATCTCGTAAATAAATGTACGAGATTTTTATTCCTTTTGTATCTCGTACAGAGACCGCTTGGTCTCGTAAAATTACGAAATTTCTCATACATCGGGCATCACTGGAAGGGTAGTGTAAACTGATATTGATATTATAGTGACAACAATCCTGATTTTAAGGTCCACTTCTCTGTGACACAAAAATGTGTCTAAGAGTAATAAATCTGGAGTATTTAATGTAAATCATAAATAAATTTATTAAAATTATATTATTCAAGTTATCGAAAATCTGTTACATTAACTTTATAGCTTTGTGATTACTTTACATTTTCGTCGGAATCAAAAACTAGAGGATTGGGAATAATTTTTTAACGCAATGTTTTTATAGATATCTAAAAATAAAAACAGTAACGTTGTTCTACAAGAGTGTGTAAAGATATGTTATTTTTTCCACAATTTTGAGACTTAAAGTAAAGCAAGGCAGTGAATCGATTTTATAAAGTAAAGCAAGGCAGTGAATCGATTTTATAAAGTAAAGCAAGGCAGTGAATCGATTTTATAAAGTAAAGCAAGGCAGTGAATCGATTTTATAAAGTAAAGCAAGTCAGTGAATCGATTTTTTAAAGGATGGAAGAAGAAAGGAAGCCTTAAACTTAATACTAAGTTTCAAATTGACCAGAATATTCATTTTATGTGTTTATGAGTGTTGTATTTTCTCAGTCATAGATAAACTCTTGTATGCGACTACACGAATTTGCTATTTTATTACTCACGCCATAGTATTTCGTTACTTACTCTCTACAAAAGCTGGCGTTCATAGAAAATTACTTTTATTTGTAACAGCTGTTTTCGTAACTACGTAAGCAACTCAGAGTGTGCAATTTCAATTTATACTTTAACAAAATGTGTTTTTTTTAATATTCTATTACTCAACACCACATTCTGTTACATGAATATATTTCGATTACTAATCGCATTCAGCTGCACGATTAACAAATCGTTAGTGCTTTCCAATTCATTAATTCTCTACTTAACCGTCAAAGCATCTATACGTACGTTGGAAATAAGCGAAATCCAATACTGAATTTCCGGTCGCTTCAAACCATAAGCTAATATGTAATGAAATGACGCATCTGCGCGTTAAACATTACAATCATTTCACATCACATTTACAGTAATATTATAAAGGCGAAAGATTGTGAGTGTGTAAGTGTGTGTGTATGTTTGTTTGTAACTTCTTCACGCATAAACGGCTGGACCAGGACATGGATTGAAATATTGAACTGCAAATATATTCCATTGTTTACAATATTTTTATTGTATATAAAACAAACATTTAAATTCATGATTGAATTACTACATTTAGCATATATTTGCATTTTGTATGTAAACATGCAGCTTCAATGCCCTATTAATATACCATCAAGTAGATTATGTTATGTGATTTATAAACATAATAAACTATATACCATTAACTTTAAATCAAACTATTAGAAAAAACTAGTTAATCCTTTACCTTTGATCATTATTAATTTTAGAGCAGACTATAGCTACATTCTTCTACAATATAATATCAACCGTCACATTCATTTTATTCTTCGTACAGTCAGTCATCGTCTTTGATAAATCCGACAACGTCGAGACAGTCATGGCACCGCGACAAAATGTATGACTATAGCTGGATAGCACCCGACTAACCACAGTGTGACGACATATGCCTTTGATGGAAGACTGTGTGAATGAATTGAATGTTTAGGCTGTGGTATACTCTTCTTTCACTATAAAACTTTCGAATGCATTACCAGGCTTCTGTGCGAGAGGTAAGCCATTCCAACTGAAATACGAGATTATTCGTGAAGTAGCTGAAGGCGACGACGGATGCTAAAAGTTGTGTGCACTAAAAGTTTGGAAGAGATTTAACTTTCACGTCAGAATATTCTGCGCTAGTTAATTCAATGTGAGTTGGCTAAAAATACTTTTAAAATTGAATACGTGATAAAATGTGCAAACTTATATTTATAATATAATTTATTATTCGCCTGCAAAATTATTATTAATAATTAAAAGGGCAGTGAAGATTCGTACAACATGACCAGTAAACTTTACTTAGGACTTTTTTTTTAATAAGTTTCATTTATTCGATTGATATTTTATACTAGCTTTTCACCCGCGGCTTCGCTCGCATATACTTTGAGATTTGTAGAGTTGTTTTAATTAACAAACTGTAAAGTTTACCCTATATTGTAACATCCCGACGAGGGTTTGGAATTTAAAAGATTTTCTCCTACGACATGAAGTAAAACCGTAATGTAACTTTATTATTTTTATCCTTAGCGATTTGAGTTGGGCGATGATGGCAGTCAATTAAAAAAATGTTATGCGCTTTCATAATCTTAGGAGTTGAATTAAAAAAAAACCTAACATAAACAAATATTATTACATCATTCCTACAAAAGTTTCGTATTTCCGTTTGATAAAGTTATAGTATTGCTTCGCAGCTACACGCGGCTCACACCCTTATGGATTGATTTTCAAAAGATCTCTTTTTAACGATGCCTTCAATACAAATACCTACAACGCGTGCTCCAAATTGATGATGGTTTAGTCAGTACTTTGTTTTATTCGTATGTTTTCCAAGTTTTACGTAAAGTTGATTATAATAACATTATTATCCAAGCAAACTGCCCACTGCCCTTCTCCCCCTTAATGATTGAATTTTAAGAACCTCGAAAGACATGTTTGATTAATTGTGTTGGATAGTATTAATACCGGATTTTAATGTCCATGAAATAGATTACGTCTCATCAATTGTGTTAAATAACATGTACACCTAGCTTTAAGTAGACTTGACTATTAAATATCATTTCCCATACAATTTCACCTTGCGTTCTGAGTGGCGGAGGTTCAAGTCCTGCGTGTAACAATGAGTATTTTTTTTTTATTTCTAAAGCACATTGATTATTTACACCACTCGCTTAGCGGTAATGGAAAACATTGTGGGTAAACCTGCATATGTCAACATAAAATACATATATTAACCCGCGAGCACTCGCGCTATGAGCATTTTGCTCACAGTAAATTTAAAACACGCGCCATATTTTCAAAATTATGCGCATGGACATCTTTCATTCAGTAGCTGAGTTTTGTTCCGTCCTCTGCCCTTGGATACAACTCACTTATCGCCAGTATGCGCTAGTCGCTTGTACGAGGAAGTTCGTTGTTAATTAAATTTTAAAAAAAGATATTGTAGAAAAAGTTTTGAATATATATTTTCTAGAATAACTAAAGTGTAATTTTATTTAATAAAATAAAAAAGTAAAAATATTACTTAGTAAAACCTGCATTTAATGACATTCATAAATGTGAGCAAAATGCTTTACACGCAAGTGCCCGTGTAATTTCTAGAGGCGCGAGTGCTGGCGGGTTAAGTCCGTGTGTAGACTATGGCCCAAATCACCTTCGGTGAAGGTAGGCCGTACCCCAATAGTGGGGACGTATAAGGCTGATAAGGATGAGGATACTTTAGTGGTTTTACCTGTGGCGCCACTGTGCAACAATTTGCTACATTCGCTGATAGTTCTGTTTCACGATTACTTTGCTCTACCGCTGCATCGCAGCCGCCAACAATGACCTCATATTTCAGTTAGAAACATAAACTTGTGGAACACGGAGCGATAAACCAAATAAATGTGTGTGGGAAAAAATCAGTTTTGGAATAAAACTTGAAAAAGAGTTATTTTTTAGCAATTTCGACTCTATGAGACGAGAAAGCAGTCCTCAGTTAAATTCCTTTCTACTCCAAATTTCCTTTTCTACTTGAAATTTAACTGTAAAGTTGTAAATTCTACTTGAAATTTAACTGTAAAGTTGTAAATTTAAAACTTCGAAGCCTCAGCCCCACTATCACTCAACGATGAATGAGGAAGAAAATAAATAAATCTAATATTTAAAATTGATGTAGATAATGATTTTATTTTGCCAAGCGTGATCGTCGAAAGTGGTAGGATCCGAAAACCGTTGTGTCAAATAAGTAGTAAACCCAGTCGTTTTGGAGGTATTTCAGAGTAGTTTAGTAGGCTATGTAATTATTATTATGGCTGGTGCAATTTTAATTCCCACTTCTAATTTTATTGAAGGTTATGCTGTTCCTAGCTGAATATGTCCCAGAACAAGATCCTATTAATATTCCTACTTGATGTGGTAACTGAAATTTCTTTCTACGATACATTTCTAACCAACAGAAGAGGCGAACTCGTCATTATAATGTTTCAATGTTGAATTAGACATCTTCAATTGAAATTATGAAAAAAGATAAGTTTGAAATATAAACAAGGGACCTTAATACCGGTCCTAGTAAATTAACACATACTGAAATTTTCAACATGATTTTCTGGCTATTTTGTAAAATTACTTGCCGCACAACTTCGATTTGTGTTTTGCCGCCATATCATGATTATTTAGCCTAAAGCCATGTAGAGGTTAACCTGCCTGCAATTTTCAAAGGACCATGGTACAAGGTACATGGGAAAACACAACCTAAACGATTTCACAACGAACATAAAATATTTTTACTGATTTTTTCCTATCTTAACTAATATAATTTAATTTACCAAACAGTAATGATGGCACAATCTAGCCGTAGTTTAACCCATCGCTGTTCCTAGGTAGCACATTGTGACCCACTAGCGTCTACTGTGATTTTCTTCTCAATCAACGATCCCTGGCCTTATAACGACGAATGGTTCTATTGCCAAAACCCCACATCATCACACCCTACCGGATCACGCGATTCGTGACGTGTCATCCCACTACCGGCCTTCCGGTATTGGTTATTATTTTTAATAATATGTAGGAAATGTCCCCATTTCTTAATATGAAAATACAATAAATGTATTGACCGTTCATAAATATTCGGTTTTTTTTTCATCTAACAGATATCCGGTAACTATTAAATTTATTAATTGCTCCCAAACAAAATTAACTTTATCATTTTGTTCCTCCAGCGGATATACGGTAATAATCTTAATTACAAGAAAAGACATAAGATCTTGTAATAAATATACTAATTGCTTATTAAAATTATTTTTAAGCATTAAATTATTATATTCAAAACAATCTAACACGAAGTACCAATTTTATTATGTTTAAATTCGATTTGTCAAAGTCTAGTTTTTGAATTACTGGTTCGTCATTGACAAAAAAATAAAATAAATAAAGTATGCGGCAGATACTATTAAAAATAATGCTGATTTACTGTAAGCCGTTTCAATTTTTAATGTTTAATTTCTAAACAGCATTCCTGATAAAAGTTACAAAACTACCTTTGAAGTGTATATGGAGTGTGACTTCATTTTTATATAAGCTACCTCCAATCCTCGTTCATTTTAACAACCACCATTCTCACGCTGCAAACAATGAATCGGAAGCTGGATTACTACACTTCGCAATTAATTTTGGGTTGATTTTTAATTTGTAACTTTACTTACCTAATTTACTACCTAACCTACTTCAACAATTTTATTCTAAGATTTAATATTTTAAATTTAAGTCATTGGTACTTATATTTTGTTAGCTTTAAAACTTTTATAAAAGAAATCATAACTTCTTCTCAGCTAATGTATAAATTTACTGTACTTGTATATTTGAAGGCGCCATTCTCAAGAACTACAAATATAATTAAAAGATGCATTTTGCTATGGGTAGTACGTTTATTGAAAATTGTTTACTAATAATGCATATCTTCGCGCTATTACCTAAATTTATTGACTAAAGCTTGAATAAAAAAATATTGCACTACAAAATGTTAAGGCATAAATATTATAACGTCACACAGTGAAGGAGTAGTTCCCTTTGGTACACTCGCGGAAAAATATATTGCTGTGGTAACTCTCGGTGGAAACTTAAAGTATTCAGTATCCTTTTTTATATCTCCAACTAATTTTGTACTAAAAATAAGGTCAATCGGATGCTTTGTTTTGACGTTAAATATCAATAAACAAATAAATAAATATATTTTTAATCATATAAGGATTCTTGTTACTTATAACTTTAGTTTTTCCAATATTATTTTTACTTAACATTATAATTTATTATTAATTAAAAATACAATAAAACTTAAATAAATAATATAAAATAATATACATAAAAACTAAACCCTGTATATTTTAAACAAAATATACTAAATACTTATAAAAAATACTAGATTTTGCCAGTGACTCCGCCCGCCCTAAAGGTTATCGGCGCGGGACTACGGCAACTTCATGATTATATTTAAGAAGATAGCAAGTTAAGCGGATTTCTGTTTAAGTTATTCCTGTGGAAATTTATTCCGGAAAATTCAAATCCCTGTGCCAAATTCCAGCTCAATTAGATACTCCGTTGTGGCGAGCAACAAACATACTAACAAACTTACAAATTTGTGATATCTAGGGATTAGTATAGGACCAGTAAGATAGGATAAACAAATACTTACCTACAAAAAATTTACTTGTCCTAAATCGCTGCTAGATGGTAGTGTGTAGCGTGCCTAAAGCACTTGCAGCACATCTGTTTTGCAATATTTCCTTTTTTGCTACTTTCTAAACTCCAATATTTCCTTTTCAATTCTATTATATTTGTATGATATAATATTTGAACCGTGAGTGGATCGTCGTCTACAAAGCACACGCCGTGTTGACACTGAACTGACTTCGCTCTCGGTAAACATTCGGCTTACCTTTGTTTACTGAGCGGATGTAATATGTTGAACCGAGCTGACTGAATCAACACAATTGCTTTAGGGTCTAATTCACTTTGTTTTATCGATCGTTCTTTGAGCTTTCTACATTTTTATCTCCTCACCAGCCTCAAACGTCCCCACTATTGGGCCATTGCCTACCCTCACCTTGGGCCCTGTGAAGATTGTGGGCTTTACATTTGTCTTATGTTTACGTATGCAGGTTTCCTAGTGGTGCGAATATTCAAAGTACTTTTCTCCTTTACTTCAAAAAAACTTCGGTGGTATTAAAGACAAACTGGTCAATAAAAGTAAAAAAATAAATAATTGTTATTGCTTTATAGGTAGGTACCACAGACTTCGACTTCGTGATCTGTCCCATGGACTTTGCAATATCCTCACAAAATTTACCAGATTAATTCAAAAAGAGACAAAGCAAACCTGTAGTCTCTTTTCTTTTTCTATCAATGCCCGCCATTTTGTTTGTTTATGTTGAATAATATATAAACAAGATAGAAGGTGACAAGACGCCTCAGTTTCGCTTCGTCCCTATGACGCTTTTGCGATTTTTTTTTTTATGTAAGGATGCTACGAAATTCACTGGCCAGTTCTCTATGTCTATGGTATCTCTATGTATATGTCTAATATTCTATTAATTATGATGGTAGAAAAGCTGACCTTGCAGGCGTTGTTCTGCTCTTTTATTGCTTTGGAAGTCCAAGTGTTAGCGCATTTACAAAAAAAAATCAACAAAAACGAAAAACAAACTCTTTTGTTTTATTATATTAGTAAAGAGTATATATAATTCACCAAAGGTTTTATAGATTCTTGTAAAAATATTTTACAGTCCGGGCACAAAAGTTGAATCAAGCCTTTCATTTTTCTCAGAACATCTTCCGTGTTTGTGCTTCAACTCTGCAAGGCGAGCGCAATGTTGACTGACTCGTAAATCTATAAATATTCGGCTCACCTCTGTTTACTGGATCGATGTAATATATTGAATCGAATATTATAGTCTATATAGACACTGACATAAGTCTTTATTGCATTCATCTTTATTTCAAGACAATATAAGCTGTTGTCTAAAATTAATTCAATAACAAAGCTTTAATCTATTGTATTATTACTTATTTCAAATGTATCTCTAGTATTTAATTTTAATCAGTGATGTTAAATCATTTTGTTTCGAAAAAACAAAAAAATGATAACTTATAATATTGTCTCTTTTCAGATTAAAAAAAAATAGGAAACTGACTTGGTATGACTTCGTAACTTCCCGAAACAACTGAATATTAAATTCGACGCAAATTGAGTGCTAAATATTTTATTGAAACATAATAACATCCAAAAATCACTACAAACTTTGATATTTTTAATCTTGGTTAGTTTTCAAAATATATTCTTTACTTATAAATTATAATTATACCTATACTTGTTGAATATATTTATCAATTACTCAATTTTATAGGCTTTAAGGTCAAAATGTGAATAGTTGACTATTGAAATTCGTTTAGGCCATTCCCAAAATGCGCAACTAGAACCCAAATGAAAAATGCTTTTCAAGTTTTAATTCTATATATTTGTATGTTAAAGGTAAGTGGAATCAAGGTGTTTTTCATGCGGACTTTGTATGACTGTTATGTTAATGTAATGTTACTGAAGACTATTTTTTTATTTATAAGCTAAGCATTTATATAAAATATACCATTACTTAAATTAAATTGATTTTAACGATAAAATAAGAGATCTGTTAACATATACATAACTAAAGGTCAAACAAAAACTAAGTCAAATATTACTCGTACAAGAAAATGCTTTCGTAAGTGTGATAATATTGTCATCCTTAGTTTATTTTTCATGGTAGTTTTGTAAGTACGGTTTAAAATAATAAAATTCTTTAATATCAAAAGATCTTATAAGAGTGATATTTATTTACGAAACAAAATTAAATATTACTCCCACATGGCAGGTGACTGATGTTAACAGTATTACAACCTCATTTTCTTCATGAGCATGACTTATTTTCCTTGCCATGCTGAACAAGAACAATAATATCCGTTTCCGTATATGTTTTTAGGGTTATGTAGTTAATAAATAAAATGGAACCCTTGTGGTGAGGGTTCGGTGTTGGTCTGTACGTCCTTACGTTATTTAAATCTAAATCTAGCTTTTGCCCGCGGCTTAATTTTGATTATCGTCGGCAACTCCTTAATTATAGTAAGGAAGTTTGCTATGAGAGGCTATAGTTCATACATGTTGAAATCAGTTATGCTTTATTTCTACAGGAAATTTCGAAGAGATAAAAAGTAGTTTATGTCCTTCTCCGTCTCTTCAATTCTGCATAAATTAACACAAGTATTTGAATTCACATTATAGTAATAAGGAAGCATGGATTTCATATCAACAAAGCGAGATTAGAAGCTTTCATTATATTTATCTATTTTGTCAGATTGTATTAAATAAAATTTTTATATTATTAAAACTAAATTGTTTTTTGCAGTAAAAATATATGCTGAAGCTTGGCAAGCCGTCGCATTAGTTTAACTTTTACTTTGAAAAATACTTTGCTTCAGGTAATTATTGGTACCTACGCTCAAAGGTCACTTACGACATTACTTCGTAAGGGTCGGTTCAACATGCAGTGTTTCCGTTTATATTAAAAGAGAATTTGTGAACATTCATTTGCTCATATCTTTCTTTTTTATATCAATGGTTTGATGTTACCACAGACCACCTACCCCGATGTTACACAGACACAACGCTGCAGTGCGGCAGTAGTTGGAACTTCTAATCACGCACTAACTTCGTGGGTATGATGCAAACGAAACTTGACTTTCTGGTTTTATTCTGTTATCAACAAACCTAGTTGAAATTTTATAGAAAGTTCTTATTATCCCGCCCCGTAAAGGACAGACAAAAGCGCTTTTGGTTTGTCATTTTTTTTTTATACCACCAAGGTCACCGTAGCCTGTGTACGTTTGCAATAGCAGGGGTATCATCACTCGCGCGTTGCTAACCTTTCAAAAATATAATAACTTCTTCCTTAAAGAACCCCATACTGTAGTCCTTAGAGAAAACCTTGGCAGGGAGCTCATTCCACAACCCAAGCGTTTGCGGGAGGAAGTTTCTCTGAAACTGCACTGTACGCGACCATTTTGGTTATAAAGTGTAAGAATGAATTGAGAATTCCCTGCCTGTCACATATTTTACAAAAGATAGGATAAAATATATAATAAATAATTAAATAAGAATATGACTAATTCTAAAAAAACCGCCTAACGTACGTGGAACTGTGTGTCTTAGTATGCTTCAATAGTGTAATATGTCTTGGTACACTGATCGAAATGGCACGCTTTTGCTACTGTACGCCATCGCTTTAATCTGTCCTTGTTTTACTTAAAACATTAACTTTAGCAGCATTAATACAGAATTTTGACCAGAAAAATTACGCGCCAATCCACGCAATGTCTATAAGAAGTGAACCACAGTGAAATTAAAGACATATTTTTGCCACAGGGTAAACTAGCGAGGGTATGGCACCTCTCCTCATATGGCGTTGCTCTCACTTTTATCCATTTATGTAAAGAAATTCAATCTTTGTACCACGACAAATGTGAGCCAGAAAAAACTATCACCTTTCTAATTTTCTAAGTTTCCTTTTATCTTGTCAACAACCTTGTCAATATATAAGTAAAATTATCTAGTAAGTACTAAAAAAACACGACACGAAAAATAGTCATTTTGACTGAACGAGTGAAAGTAAGTTCCTTAGTATGGCTTACCACTATATCCTGATTTTTCTTTCCTGTTCCATCATCAAAACCTTATAAGATCATCTTTAACTCATTCATTGAGATCATACCAATGAGCCTAAACATGTTACCTCTTCAACAAAATCGGTTCGTTCGTTTGGGCGCTACGATGCCACAGATAAACACGTCACACTTACAACACTCCTTTGTTTTCATTGTTAAAAATATAAATCGCGTACATATAATTTTATAATTCACTTTGCGCCAGAGCCTAACGTGTCTGAACCACAGGAACTGCCATTAGTTCCGCTTTCTTGTAATGTATCTGCTCGCGTCACTTCCGCTACAATTACCTCGTATTTTAGGGGAAATTGCGAGCACAGGGAGTAAGTTACATCGTGCATTGACTAATTTTAATGTAAATACTCCTTATTCTATAGAGTAGCTTGTCATCCAGTAACATTTGTCCATTGGAAACGATAGACAGATTTGAGGAACGAAGGGCCTGGTCAGTCAGGGCTACCACCTAGTGGTAGTTTTTCCTAAGCTCCTCCAGAGATAATGTTAAACCGTCGGTTTTGACTCTTGTTAAGTTAATATTCTTACAATCGAGTGGCTATATACTAGACCTACATAATTATACTTTTTATTCCTAAATTCCAATTTACATGTCAAGTTGTATACTTAATGTATATGCTAAATTGTTACTATTTAATTAGTGATGGTTATTTATTTTATCACAAGTTGAAATACATTAATTTATTAGAAGTAATTACAAAATATGTTTGATGTCACATATTCATTAATGTCATAAAAAGCGTGTTTATTTAAAAATAATTAAAGTTGATTTTCAAAAATGTTGTCATTCTCAATAACTGTAATTTCGTTGGGGAGTCCATTGTAGATTTTTGGACCTACACTATATACCGACTAAGACATTTTTTGTAACTTAGATGGAGGTAAGTTAAGCTGTTGCTTGCGTTTTACCATATAATAATAGGACAATGTTTTGTCTGGAAATAGGTTTCTGTTTAATTTTACAAATTTAACTATAGAATAAATGCATTAGGATGTAAATGTTCAAAGTTTTTGCTCTTTAAAAATATTTCTTGCTGGAGTACCAGACATACAATGTCTGATAAAGCGCACTGCGCCAGTGTGGTGGGCTTTCACATAAGCTTCTTTTCTCTAAGCAGAGTCCTAGGGACAAACAAAAGCTAGGGCTCTCTCTCCTAAATGAGCTTATCTGTACATAAAAGAACTGCAATCAGTTTCTATCGCTCTGGCGTATTTTATTTGTTCGTGTTATTGATTGAAATACTTTCGTATTTTTAAATAGAATTGTGAATTCACAAACAAATTAAAGTATAAATTAATACAAGTTTATCAACACTATAGCTAAGTTGTCACTTGCGAACATTAAATAGAAAAAAAAATTGGTTTCTACTTTAACCAATGAGCTGATATTAGATATAAGTTAAGACTTTTTTTTTAAATTCAGTCATTAATTTTTTTTTAAATTTAAGTTACTGGTACTGCCAGACAGATACATCAATAAAAATATTTTGTAATACTTAGGTACTATTATAAACCTTTAGGAAAGGAAATTATACCACAGGACTTATTGCAGACTCTAAATTATACCACAGGACTTATTGCAGACTCTAAATTATACCACAGGACTTATTGCAGACTCTAAATCTACTCGAATGTGAAGCTTTTTGTGAAGCAGGATATTTTCCACGCTACCTTTGTGATGCGGCCTCTGTTATTGCGTCCTCTGAATTTACGATATACATTTTGTCTCCGGGTCGGGTAATAAAATTATATTATTTAACGTTACCGTAATACTATGTCTCTTTTGTATGTTTTGCCTTAACAGCAAACAAAATATATCATCGGAATCCATTTATATCTTTTATTTTGCTTACTTTAATAGTTTAGCCTCTTTTTGCAAACATTTAATTTGTCACTAAAATATACAATACTTAGTACAAGTACAAGGTACAATATTTAGTTATTTATTTAGATATACAATGTATAAATACCTTCCGATATTACAAAGTACATATCTGATAAATTTAAGTTTTATATTATACTACTACGTACACGTTTCCTCCCTACTTTGAGTAGGTTTCACTGAGAAATGTTTGAAATGATGCCTCCATTTTTATCATCATACCGTGCGGTAACTAATAGATTGATAACTAAAGAGATAACTCCTCAAGTTTTATTTAAATTTCGGATAGCAAAAAAGATTGCACCTTTGAATTAATTTAAAAAAGAAAAAAAGAAATCGACATTTGAACGCGGCGAATTGGTGACAAAATTACCTAAACTATTTTTATTATACAGCTGTCAATATAATTACTTTTTTTACACGAATGTTTGAGAAAAGCACTATAAAAGCCTTGGCCACAACTCAGCATAACCGGACTCTGTGGTGCGTGCCTCGGCTAGCCTCACCATAGTCAGCATAGTCACGATCGCCCGGTTATGCAGCGTTTGCGGGCCGCAGCAGTAATGGACTATAAATTCCTGAAAATACACAAGCAATATCCCTAGCTAAGGGTCCATAGGTGACGGTAACTGCTTAGCATCAGGTGGGACATATGCTAGTTCGCCATCTTAGTAGTAAAAAAAACAATATTAGGCACAGTATCTTTGACAGTTAATATTGACCGGATTTAGATGAAATGTATTTAGATAAAAAGATTATAAATTGAACCTTAACCTTCATGTCGTAAATACTATTGACTTGCATTTAGTTGGTCCTGTGGCCGACTGCTGTGCAAAGGGCCACACCCTTCGAATCCCGCACTGGACAAACATTTATGTGAAGAACATTTGTGTTTGTCCTGAGACTGGGTTTATTTATGTATGGTATGTATTTTTTCACAAAAAAAGTATTAAATGTATTTGTATCATTTGTCTGGTATCCATAACACCAGACGGCGCTGTGTGTACTATACAAAAAAAAAATTATATTATTATTTATTATTTAGTAGGTTTCGCTTGTGGAGCTTGAATATAATTTACAGACAATAAAAACATGTTTTGTAATGAGACCTCGTTAACGCTCAGTTTTAATAACGTTAACTAACTAGCTTGTAATACTTAACCTATTTTCCTAATGATTTTAAATACCTATTTAATGGTGTAAATTTTGTAAAAATATGTAATTCATTCATACCATAATGGGATGAAAAAAAAAGAGCTATCTGAAATTCAATACCGTTTGTTCTTACCCGGTGAAACCACGAGGTCTGTTAGTTCCACTCTCCCGTAATATCCCCGCTCGCGTCACCGCCGCTACAATGGCCTCGTATTTCAGACGGAATTGCGAATACAGAAAGCTCTGTTATATTGTGTCTAGATTAATTTACTTTGTAAGCGCTTTGTGTACCTTTACATGAGCTTAGAACTACGAATGTATGCGCATATTGTTGCTGCAAGGAACTTTTATGAATATTAAAATATGAAAGCTTTTAATTTTTAAGCAATAACCGTTTTTTGTTTTTTTTGCCGTCAGCAGTTTGTATTTATGTAAAATTTAATAACTGTTCGGTCTTTAAGTCGTGTAATTTCTTTTTGTATGCATCAAATTCTGTTATCACTTTTTTGCCCGACTGCAGTAGATAGGTACTTGATGCTTTTTAGTCAAACAACTTTTAGTTTTTTATGTCCGTCCGTCTGTTTGTGTTTTATATGTATAGATCACGTTGTTTTAAAAATAAACTATTAAGACTATATCATTAATAAAATAATCATCGTTACAAATATAAAATAAAAAAAAAAAAAAAAAATTTAAAAGTTGAGTAGTAAAGGTGGATTTTTAGACGTTTGGCACCAGGCTGTATCTCATGAACCTGACACAAGTAAAGCCCATTGATGGATTCCCATTAATGGCGGCCCTACCTGCGGTTAGGCCGTACTCGGCTAACTTTCACGACCTCGACAGTAATGTACTACTACTACGTTATTTTTTACAGTCTATAATATATGAATATGTATTTTTGAGGTTCCTTACCTTCAAAAGGAGAAAAGGAACCCTCATAGGATCAATTTGTTGACGTCTCTATTTGTCTGTCAGGACCTTTTTTCTCAGTAACGCGAGAAGGTATTAAGTTGAAGTTAAGTATCAATACTAAGGTTTACGGAACCTTGATTCTGTGTAAAAATCAAGCTTCTAAGTCAACGCAATAAAAAATACGTCCGAAATACGGCCATTTTTAAAGTATTTTTTGGCATTTTCAAATAAATCTATGGGGTAGTTTTCGTTATCATAGAATCATGAGATTTGGCAAGAAGACCTTACATCACAGACTTACTACATAACAAACATTGGCAAAAATCTGATTTTTCTTAATTACAACAAAATAAAAAAAAGTTTGTCTGTCTATCAAGACCCTTTTACTCAAGAATGCGTGGAGGTATCATGTTGAAATTAATATGAAATTAATATCAAAAACTGAATTCTTACGGGCACTTAAGTTTAAAAAACTCAAGCTAGAAGCTCAATGAAATTAAAAAATATATCCAAAATATGGTAATTTTTGTCGCATATTGTGAACCAAATAAATCAAAACCCAAACCCTACTTCAAGTTGACCCAAAATTATGAAATTTGTCAAGAAACAAGATGTTGTTACATCACAAATATAGGAAAAAACAAAAACTGATCATAAACATGTAAGGACCTCATATGGGAGAACTCACAGAACATTATAACACCCCAGACTTATAATGTCCTGTGGGAGAACTATTGTAAAATTTACTTTTATCTAAGCAAAATGCGCGTTGGGTGGGTGGTAATGACGCGCCTATTCAACAAATATTTATAAAATCTGTCCTGTGGTTCCAAATATATTTTGTGTGTTTGTTTGTTGTGTAGTATGTTATAACTTCAGTCAAACCTCTTTTATTTATAAATTCTCTGGATATATTATTACTATGCCTGTCATTTCGATTGTGTTTTGTTGAGTTTATTTATTTATTCATCATAAATTTTTATTTATTAACTCGCAAATGTGATGAAAAACATTGTATGGTAAGGAGAAAATTACAGATTCGAGTCATTAATACCTTCGGCCGTCGGCCTTACACTTATAAATAGCCTCTCGTTAGTAATTTTCTCCTTACAACCCTTAATACACAATGTACTAAAAACTATCTGTTAAACGATACCCTATTTGATGTGGTAATAAAATGTTAAAAGATTCTAGGTATATGTGACGTCTGACATAGCCCCTTTAAATTACGAAAATTTAATAAAGTTATTTGAATATTTTTGTTGGTTCTGCGATAACTTTTTTTTATAGTGTTAAAGGCTACATATAAGCTACATTCCTTGCTTTTGTCTACGTTGGACTTAGTTGAAGTTATTCCTGCAGGACCTTTAACTCTGCAAGCTCTGCAACTTTCCCAAGGTCATCCGTTCCTCGTCGTTTCCACGATGCGCTGACAATACGAGTGATCGCCACTCGATCATCTTTCCCCATCGGCCATCGGCACTTCAGTTTTGCGACTGTGAGCCATGACAGCGACTTTAGTTCTCTAGCGGAACTCCTTAGTTTTGATTCAATGTCTAAGATAAAAATGTATACCATATGCTAATGTAGGACTTTTCTATTTTTCTGCCTATGTGCTAAATTTCATACTGCTAATATAGCTTGCAAACTGATTTCGACCATATCATGATTTCAAATCCATTTTTCGAAAGTACAAGATCTTACAGGATTCTTTTTATTAATTTAGGTTTAGAATGTCTACGAAATCCTCGATTTATGCGTGTACAAATTACCCCATTTTTGTGTTAAATCTTATTTTCAAATAAAATAATTTAATATTTAGAAACATGAATGAAATAGGATTATCCAGCAAGAGCTCGGGACAGACGGCGACCTATTAAAGTAATGATATTGGTACACCCCATCTGACTCGGGTACCACCCCTTCTCCTAACTCCTACCCTTCAGAACCGGTACCAACAATGACCTCGTATTTCAAATGAAATTGCTCAAACACGGAACATGGCACACATAAATGACAAGCAAAACATACTTAATACTACAATACTTTATTAACAAACAACATCTAGGAACTTATGAAGTCCTAGTACATCAAACTTGTAAAGTCCTGGCTCGAGGATAATCTTTTAACTACATCTTTGCTATGAAAACATTTATTTATATTGACAATACTTTATTTAATTGTATGTTTTTCATCTCACCATAAAAAACTACACTTTATGATTTCATTTAAGGCTCCTTACTCCACGCTTATTTATTGTGTATGTATATAATATTTTTTATTTTATTTTTTATTATTGTAAAAACTTAGAAATGGTCCAAGTGTTGTCTCAAAAACTATCATATCATCATCATCATATCAGCTTATATTGGTCCACTGCTGGACATAAGCCTCCTCTATGGCGCGCCATTTGTCTCGGTACTTCCATTTTCAAAAACTATACTGGTAAGGAATCTTGAATTCATGTATCACATACGAGTACCATGTCCTGACAAATACTGATATCGTTATCATATTGCACAGGTTGTAAGATATAGGGATATGTATTCACGTTTTGATTCCCTAGAACAGCTATAGTTTGCGACACGTAAGTTGAACCTAAATAGCGGCTGTCTGCGCTGGTACAGTACGGACTACTACGGACAATAGACTAACGAACCGAAAATGTGTCACTGCGCATGGTTTAACTTGCGTGCCACGATTTACACCCAGTATCTGGATACACACTCTCACAAACAAATAAAGTTAAAATTAGTTTAGTTAGTTTTTGTGTAATTAATAATATACTTTTTTAAAAATTCTTATAAGTTGATTGTAAGGTGAAATGATAGGAATATAAAAACATGTGGGTAAACAGACTGTCAAAAATGTGCTCAATGACTAGTACCAACGTACTTCCGACATACTCCTCATGCGCATGTCTTCCACGGAGACGAAAATTGCCTATTGTAGGAGGAAAGCGCGAAGAAGTGCGTTAGCTCAAAACGTACCACTGCTGGTATACCATCTAGCCTACCCGACTTGTAAACATTCAAAGAAAGCAACTCCCGCCGGACCGCCCCCTGAATTATGGAGATTTCCAGCATAAACTCACCGCACCATGAAATGGTACAAAGAACAGCGCCTTCATAGTTCTAAGTAGATCCTGTCTAGTAGATCAGTTTTTTCTTTCGTAATATAGCCTATGTTACTATCAGTCTTTCGCAGTGGTTATAGAGAAGAACAGAGCTTCCTCAACTCAGTCACAGAGGATACATTTTTAATCCAATAGCTGGAGAGATAGAAAATACACCATAGAATAGGTAGAATGTTATGTACCTATAAGGCGATCTCTTATTAAACTCGCGCTGATGACCAAATTCTTTCTTAGTAAAAACGCGCTAGTTAGTTAGATTCAGTAAAATACCGTTTTTAACATGGAGCAAAAACATATTTAAATTAATCAAATTTTAACATTATAATTATTTTCTAAATCTGTGAAAACTTGATAATGGGCCTGACACCTGTTACGGTTCAAAATATATAGCCATTGAAAGGTCGGACAGACAGACAGCGCACACTTAATATTGGGTTTCGTTACCACGCTTTGGATACGGAACCCTAAAAATGGTCAAACGGACTGATAGACAACAAAGTTATTTTTAAAGGTTCTGTTTTTTTTTATGTTAAGGAACAATAATAATTAATTAACTTCTAATAAATAGTATCTATACATATAAAAGGCTTTGTCCTGAATGACTGATGGATCAACCGCTGATCGTAGAGACCTGAAACTTGGAGGGTGTGGTCTTTGTATGACGTAGGCATCCGATAAGAAGGGATTTTCCGGAATTCTACCCCTAAGGGGGTGAAAAAGGGGGGCAAAGTTTGTATGGGACAACGTGATTCCTTGGTCCAATACCTTTTATAACAGAATTGATGAAAGACGAGTTTCGTATTTTATTGAAATTCATCCCCTGACGGGGTTAAAAAGGGGTAGAAAGTTATTTGGCGGTGATTTGCTTTGAAGTTGATATCAATACTCCTTAGTGCTTTTGATTAAATTATATTTTATTTTGACACATGTTTGACAACTCAATTCGATTTTATTAAAAAAAGGTGGAACTTACTTAAAAACATAAACACCATACTATATTAGTAAATCATTTAAGGGGTTTCTAAGCTCAAACAGCTTATGCATTTTTTAGGTGTTTGTTTTTTTGTGTACAATAATACTTAAAGTTTTTTTTTTCTATCTATCTTATACATATAAAACGCTTTGTCCTGAATGACTGGCTGACGGATCAACGCACAGCCTAAACCGCTGATCGTAGAGACCTGAAACTTGGAGGGTGTGGTCTTTGTATGACGTAGGCATCCGCTAAGATAAGGATTTACTGAAAGGGTGAAGTGCGAGTCTGATTCACGCAATAAGGATAAACCGATTGTAATGAAATTTTGGTAAGTTGTTATGCACACACCGGGGAAGGTTTCTGAATTAGTACAACCCTATTAGGTTGTTTTAAAAAAAGAAACAACGTTCGCCGGTTCAGCTACATTTATATAAAAGAAGAAATTGACTGGCTGACTGACTAATCGATGAACGAACAGCTGAAACCGCTGTGTCTAGAAGCATGACTTTTGCACAAACGTTCCTTAAATGACGTAAGTCTGCACTAAGAAGGGATTTTTGGAAATAAGTCCCCTAAGAGGGTAAAATATGAGTTGGCAGTTTGCATGAAGGCTAAAACATGGCTTAAACGTTAAAAATTAAGATTCACGTGATTCACCGTTTTTGAAAAATTATTCTCTAGACGGCAAAATAGAGGATGAAAATGTGTAAACAGTCAAAAGCTGTTTTTTTTTTTAAAAGTTTACGCAGACGAAGTTGCGGGAATAAGCTAATCTCTCATAATTGTTTATTTATTTACTTATATTAGATAGATAAAAATTGAAAAACTTGCGTAAAATATCGAAGCTTTTATTTACAAAATTTATCAACATATAGGTACTTATTAGTATCACTTTGAAACTCGCAGGTTTTCTTAAATAACACTAGAGATTTCATCACCTCATTCATTCACCATCGTTTTTAATTAATTCAAGCCGATAGAAATAAAAAATAACAAAGATTGAAGCATTTCCATTTTGTACGAAGAATTATACATTTAATAATGTCTTATAATGAATTAAAAATTACATGTAAAAATTGGATACATATAATTTACTCATGAAAATATGTTTACAATGTTTTCGAATCATAAGTATTTAATTGATACAGTTTGAACATATGATTACTTTTATACATGTTATAATTTATATGTTTTTATATATTTATATGCATAATTAATGTATATGAAGATATTTCACAGTAAAGAAACTATATAGAAAGTTCTTTTAGTAATCATTTAAATATACGTCAATTTCTATATATATATATATATATATATATATATATATATATATATACTTTAATAAAATTAATAAAGCCACACGAAAATGTTAATTTAAAAAAAAAACAGTTTTAGTAACGAAAAAAAAAAATTAACACTAAAAGTTAACATGACTTTTTATTTCATAGCCTAATGAAACAACTTTGTAATTTTTCATAACATCATAAAAACATATTTTAACATTACAATTTAAAGAAAACAATTTTTGGCATTTCGATCTATTACTACGAAAGCGTAATTTACATATTATTGTCATAGGTGTAAGAAAACAATAGAAATAAATATATTTCTAGAAAAAAATATGAAAGCATCGTAATAACTTTTATATTACAAATTTATTTACAATATTTTAGCAACTTACAATGCACTATATTAACAATTATGCTTTGATAATTTACAATTACAAACATGCATTGGATATGTTTGACATCTTATATAAAAATAATGTATGATTAATTTGTTCCATTTGATTAAAAATTCTTGTATAATTGAAACAACCACCATATAAAAAAAAGGAAAAAAAAAGATGCATATGCATTTTATGTAATTGACATCAATGATCCTGACATGCACTTTTAATTAATTGTTATTGATATTGGGATCCTATTTATTAAAAAAAAAATTGTCTGTTAAAAATATCAAAACTAGTATTATATTAGTAGTAATTTAAGCAACATGTTTCGTAAAGTATATACTTGCAACATTATATTACGACCAAGCCGTACAGAAAAGTGAGGTGTGTGGCACTTTCGCTAGATGATGCTGGTTATCAATAGTACTTTAGATGCTCTAGTTAACAAATAGATAGCGCTCCGTATATTAATTTTATTTTCTTTTTTTTACTTCAATAATAAAATAAATATACGACAAAAGTTTTACATAAAATTATATAAAATAAAACTATATGTATTACAAGCTTATGTTTGTGGGAAAAATTAAGTATTTTTTACAAGGTAACATTCGAAATAAACGCGACGAAAATAAAAGTAATATTAAAATAAACATAACTTAAACATATAGTAAGTATATATCTCTACTCAAACGGTACTAGTCTGGCTGCATTGTAAGAGTCTTTATATAACTACTACTTGTTGTTGTTATTGTTGTTGTATTATTATTGAGTATATATATAGTATTGAGTTGTAATTGGAGACATTTATATTATTACATTAAAAAAACTGTTTCATTTGATTTACTTATGAAATATTGCAAATTTAATCTATCTATCTATCAAAAATGTATCCTGTATATTTTAAATTAAAAATAATTAAATAAAATAACCTTTTAACAAAACAATGAAACGATATGCTATTTTGAAACTTGCTATAAATAATTAAAGTATCTACCAAGACTAATCATCATAAATAATAATTTTTGATGTGCGTAACATTGATGCATTAAATTCCTATTATTTAATATAATTTATGACAAACTTTTAAGTCATAGAATATTTATATAATTGTAACTTAGTTACTTAAATTTATGCAGACACTAGCCTTTGTATTCAAATTTAACAAAAACATCCCCAACTGAAATTTGTTATACATTCATTATTCAATTTAGCAGATATAATAACTTGTAAGTGCTACCCCACATAAAACTAGCTGCATGAATTTCGAAAGGCGATATTCATTCATTTAGGGGTAAACTTGGGGGTCGGTAGTTTGTTTCAAGGTCTAAGTAATAAAAAGTAATAATTGTAATTATTATTTCCATTATTTTCCTTCTATTTTTTTAATATACCTCATATTGTGTTTTTTTTCAATTATAGTAAAGACAAACTTCGATTATAATGTAAAAGTGTCGTTGTTCCTTGTTATGATTGTATAGATATACATAAACTATTTACAACAAATTTTTTATTGAAATTTTGGCAATTGGCGTGAAAAATTTAACAATAAAATTTATATTTGACGATTACACCATCACAAGTGAATGTTTTTAAATTATTATGAAGTTCACATTAAAGCAAACACTAAAGGAAATCAAATACAGATTTCAAATATTATTAGAAATATTTAGTCTCAATTCAAGACAGATATCCGTACCTATAGCGAATTAGAATCGGAACGAGTGTTCGTCCATTTAACAACAATAATTTGGCTATAGTAGCAATAGTAAAATATTGATTTAAGCTCAGCAGGGGCGTATGTCTAAGTTTTTACCAGTTTTATGAAAAAGACCAGGTCGAAAGCCTTACAAAAGTCCAAAAAACAAACGTATAGAATTAAATGCTTTCCTTATCAGTAAAATAAAGTTTAATGATCTTTTACTTCCTTGCCAATTTTTTTTTACGTGAGGTGCCAGAAGATATATGAAAAAGTATAAAACTGTAAACATTCACGTTTTAAGATCACCATTATGTTACAATGTTTCATATGAAACAGTAGTTAAAATAACTGTCCAATATTATCTATTTATATACAATAACCGTACAGTAATATATTAACCAAATCAAATAAAAAAAAGTCAGACTTTTTGTCATTTTTAATGTAACGTTTAATAAATACGAATAATACCGCCTCAATAAACTTAAATTGAGACAACAAGAATAAAATAAATCTTTTATTTTAAGTTAGTTAAAATGTACTTCGATAAGAATTAATAAAAGAATGCACTTAAGAGATAACCATTAGAAACATCTTAAAACATTTATGGAAGCCAGTTTTTATGTAAAATACCTATTTTCTAATAAATTTATTTATTACAACTGAAAAACGAAATTAAAATGGGGCCTAAGCAACAATTCTTAAGAAACTACTTATCAAGTTGGTCACCCATCAGTGTTCTTACTCTTTTTAAGTTAGTCACCGTTACTTCATCGTTAGGATGTAACTGGAGTGCTCTTCGATACGAAACGGCAGCCGCTGCGTATTTACCGTTTAAATGAAGAATTGCACCGAGGTTAGAGTGATACTCAGCATTCTGAAACAAAAAGTGATTTTAGTTAAAAAAATTAAAGTTAATTACTGTGATTGCCTATATTGTAATCCAATGTCCTCAATAAATCAAAGGCGAGTGATGCATACGCCATTTATTAATACAGTATCCTTTTAATCCGGAATCTTGAAAAAAATCTTCCAATGCAGCAGACTAGAATTTTGAAGGAACAAATTCTACCTGTATTAGACCTTTCTGTAATACCGTATCATTTCAACAACATTTTTGGAAGCAACTTGTTGGAGAGCCCCTAAGTCTTTCGATTATTTCTTGTGCCAAGTGGCAAGAGCTGTACTGTGGGGCCGCTGAAAGTCTTTTGTAGTGATCGAGGGCATGGGGACACACTCTCCGACGCAGTCCCCTAGACCTGACGTATTGGCGTTCGCAGATGTCCGCCGCGGCCCACTGGGCTACACAAAATTTATTCTGGCATTTACCGTGTTAAGCTTTCAAATTAACCAATTCTAAGTACGGAACCCTTAGTCCGCGAACTCAAGTCACTATTGACCAATTTTTTTTTTAAATCTAACATTAATAAACCAATATTACCTCAGGATTAAGTTGTGCTGCCCGGCTATACCATCGTTCTGCCGAGCGACAGCGTCTTGCTTCTCTGAGAGCTCTCGCAGCTGATGCTGCTCTCGAGCTGCTTGTAGGAGAGAGTCTCGCTGCCGTCACCAGTTGTTCAGCTGATTCTCGTAGTCTCCGTTGTGACCTCAGGAACATACCTAATTCAAAAATATTATTTTATGACGTTGTAATTGCCATGACATATTGTTATAGGTACAAGTTCTTAAATTTGGCATCGTTTTCGGAATAGGTACATTGCTTTGAACCTCTAACTCTTACGTAGACTAGGCGCAGGTACTATTTTCAGAAGTCCGTAGCTCTGATAACTTGCTGAAATATACATGTAACTAAAAAAACGCTAGTTAGCGAGGTGGTTCATATAGAGCCCGCATTTTTTACTGCTTAAAACAGCAATCCAAATCTGCTGTAGCAATTAAGTAAATGAGTTCACAATACAAAAATAGCTAAGAAAATATGTCAAATGCTACGAACAGAGTTGCTATTACCTAATAAGCCACACGTTTATCTATCTAAACATTTAATAAAGTCAAGCGGTTGATAATATGCAAGTAATGTTTGCCACATACTTTGCTATTTTTTCCATACTAGTATTCTGAACTAATTTACTTGATTGCTACAGCAGATTTTGATTGCTGTGAAGCAGTAGACTTTGCAGGCTCTATATTAAGCACCTCGCTAACTCCCGTTTTCTTAGTGTATAGTTATAAAGTAGATGATGGGAATAGACAAAAATAAATAGCATTTAAAAACCATACATTTTTACTTCTTCCACTATTTCGATTATTATTTATATCACCCGTAAGATGTACTTTGCTGAACATATGAGTCTCTACCGTGAATATTCACAAGTAACGAGTCCAAACCTCATACCTACGTCCAGACTTTTCTTAGCTATCACCAAATCATCATCTGTTTTCTTTTCGTTTTTCTGATTTCGGTATCCAAATTCGGACTTTTTTTTTTATCGTTCAACTTCGTTTTTTTTTATAAGCTAACATGCAGAAGTCAAGTTGACACCTCACTGGGATGACATCATGGTGTGGGATGTGGATATCCCCGTAAGTGCCATGTTAACTTCAGCTTGTTATATGTGACGGACTATTGCTACTTTAGCTTATCAATTTTCGTACCACTCAAATTCTACTACGGATTTTCATATTTCTCAACTTGTTACGTATAGAAACTCGAATAGTACGAAGTCTGTGTCATACCTTTTACAAAGGACAAGATATTTTAAAAAGGTCAACAGATGTGATAGACGTGGGCTCAATGATACTGGCAACACACGATCGTTGAAATTAGAACCCAAAAGTTGTTTTTCAATCATGAAATTTTCTTATACTTTTCGTGTGGGGTCTTCTAAGCACTTGTTTTGCCAAATATTAAAAGCAAAAGATGGAGAGAGAATAAAATAATAAATATTAATTATGCATTTTAACTTAATGTTAATGTATATTTAATATTTAAATATGATTGTTATACAAATACCTTGGTAATGATTTTATGTCAGCTATGAATAGCCTTACTCTAGTTCTATGAAACTAACGTTACGTAACCAGTGTTGATGTAAGGTTAATTCGCCTTTTACCTATCTATGTAATTGCCAAATACCAAAGTAAATAAAGATGAAGTTACCGAATTGATCTCTAACTGCTGGGTCGTTCGGAGCTAAAGCAAGTGCCTTCTTGAACAACGTTTCAGCTTCCAGTGCTCTCGAAGCCTGTAAATAAAAATAGCAATTTTCATACCGAAAATAAAAAAAGTTAAAATAACGTTCAAAACAAGCTCTACTTACAATAATAAACATTCAACACTAGCTCTACTTACATTAATTAACATTCAACACTAGCTCTACTTACATTCCTGGCCAAGATTTGTGCAAGAGCGACATGGGTGCCCACGTGGTGAGGTGCTACATCCAGGGCTAGGAGAATACTCCGCTCTGCTTGTGACCATTGCTGCAATTGCATGTACATCTCTCCAGTCATGGATAGTAAGCTCTGTAAAAGAATTGTAGCTTCAGCCGTTGTACGTCCCATCTGCAGTGGAACGGGCATCTCTTTGAAGAAACTCGGCCATGCTGAGTAAGTTTGCATCGCCGGAAGTATTTTTAAACCACAAAGATGGCAATCAAGCATGCCACCGGCCTGGTGTGAAGTTGTCAAGCTAGTGACTAATCGACTGTCAGAGAGACCATTAGTATAATATGTATAATTGACGACAGTGGGGATGACTGAACGCCTATTACAGCACAAGTAGGTATTTTCAAATGCAAAAAAGGACATAACTTGAGTAGAATGCAGTAGCATGAGTAAACAAACAATATTACTTAAAAATAATTAGGTAAGTAGATAAAGGTACTTTTTTTCCGCTTTGTAAGTAGTTAAAATAAAATAAAAATGTATTGCGAAAAGTTGACGGTTCATAAAAGCTTATATTGCATTATTTTAATAGTACTGCTCACTCTTTTCTTCAAGGTACTCGGTAGTTAACTACTTACATGTCTAGTCCATCCAACAATGGGCACATTGGCATGCGGCAGCAGCTGCAGAGCTTCTTTATAAGCATGAAGCGCTTTATGGAAGTGACCCCGCTGAGAGTGTATAGCAGCTAGTTGCACGAGGGCTGACACTCGTGCGGCGTCGTGCTCCCGACGGTCGCGCACCTGCAGCCCATGTGCTCTGGAGCCAGCACGAAGCGCGCTTGCTGCTTCTGACAACCTCCCGTCAGCCATCAATGACGCGCCAAGGTTGACATATGCCACTAATAAATAAAACAATATAATGACGTATGCTACTACAAAAAAATATTGTATGCCACTAATAAACAAAGCAAATAGTAGATTATATCATAAGGGATCAAAATAATATTTTTATGCAGCGAAGGATTCAAAGAACGACGCACAAGGTAAAATAATTATGCGACCGAGTGATACACTCTACTTTTTATCACCCTCGATGAGAAAAAAGATAAGTGTAACTTAAAAATAAGAATAGTACATTTATTTATTTCAGTATCACTACTTGAGGAAAACGTACTATTTTTTTATGTAAGTATCATCATAAATATGAATTTTAGTAAACAATTACGAGTACAAAGGCTGAATACAATTCACGCATTCTTTTTTTTTATTTGTTCCGTGCGCGGCCAGCCTTTTTTATTATACAGCTAGTTACTTGTTTATACAATGTGCTTGATCAATCTCTATGATCCACTTTCTAAATTGAAATCTCTTCGCAATTCAAAGTGCAACTTTAATCCCTGTTTACGAGGAACCAACTAGCTTATTTTGAATAGATGTGATAAAAACAATATTGTATATTAGACAGACATGTATTAATATTAATGGCGAGCAATTAGAACTTGTTAATTCAACAGTCTTTCTTGGCATAACGCTGGACTCCAAACTTCAATGGGGTCGTCATATTCATAACCTAGCCAAAAAACTTAGCTCTGCTGTGTATGCGATCAAGAAAATAAGACAATTGACCGATGTCGACACTGCAAAAATAGTATATTTTAGCTATTTCCATAGTTTAATGTCATATGGTATTCTATTGTGGGGTAGCGCTGCTGATGTAAATACAATATTTTTGTTACAAAAAAGGGCAATTCGTGCTATTTATAAATTAGGATCTAGGATATCTCTGAGGGATAGGTTTAGGGAAGTAAAAATTTTAACTTTAGTGTCGCAGTACATATATGAAAATCTTTTATATGTACATAAAAATATCAATAGTTTCAGCAAGAAAAGTGACGTTCACAAAGTAAATACTAGAAGTAAAAATAAGCTATTGGTGCATGATACACGTCTACACAAAATAAGTAATTCTTTTATGGGACAATGTATACACTTTTACAACAAAGTTCCCAATAAAATTCAAAATCTATCAATAAGTAAATTTAAATCTTTTATCAAGCAGGTACTTTGTAAAAAGGCATACTACAATATTTCAGACTATGTAAATGATAAAAATCCTTGGGACTGATGATGCTCAATTACAGGATGCATAGGTAAACCAAATTAAAATGGAAATAACATAAAATTGTACGACTAAATTTTTTTTATTTAAAACATTAATTGTATTTTAGTTTATTTGTATTATTGATAGTGTTTTTAAAAGAGTAACTATCGAGTTTCTTGCCGGATACTTCTCGGTAGAAATCAACAACATTGTGAACCGGCGGGAAGGTGGGAGGGTTCAAAAAATAATATTTTATAACTTTGACGATTCAAAAGTGATTGTAAAATCCTTATTTGAATAAACCATTTTGACTTTGACTTTGACTTTTTATGCTACTAATAAACAAAACAAAACAATATTGTAGCTACTAATAAACAAAACAAAACATAATTGTTTGCCACCAATAAACAAAACAAATCAACATTGTATGCCACTTATAAAGAAAACAAAACATTATAAAAGAAAATAGATAAAAATAATGCATTAAGTGCTGCCTTTATATTACGATGTAGCACTTAGTATACACGAGAAACTGGATTTATTACACTAGTTTTTCCTGCGGATCCTCACACGCTAAATTCAGTTATCAACGTGGGATTCCTACGGCAATAGCAGACAATAATAAGAAAGTTTCCTACAGCAAACTATATATATTTGGCCAAAGTTATCATGTAGGAACTTTTGAATTTTCAGGGATAGAATGTACCTTATTTCTGTATTCTAATACATATGTTAATTCAGGATATAAGCTATCTCTATGTTAGATTTTAGCTAAATCAATTTTAGTTGTTGTGGTATGAATAAACTAACGTAAAAACACACTCAAACACTTTTATATATATTATAACTATATAGTAATATCACTTTTTAGTAAGAATATAGCTATATAAATTACATTTATGCTTTCATAATGGATGATATAAATTATTAGTGCCTACTACTTTATTTGTCATTTTGAATTACAATGATATATAAATAGGTATATTTGTTTAATACATACAAGCCATTGACGGTCGAAAGTAAATAGCTTTCTCGAAACACTTGATAGCTTCTCCAAAACGTCTTTGATTTTGTAGTAAAATTCCTCTGAAAAAAAAAACAAAGACTAAAAAGTCGCTCCGATCACGCATATTTTACATTATATTTTTGGCAAAGCAAGGTGTTACAACACAAGAAGAAAGATTAAAAAATGCTAGCTTGTAGTTGAATACACAAAAATATTTTGCCCGTCTATCTCTTAAATCCCATTTTCTCTGAAACGCATGGAGGAATCAAGTCGAATTTAATATCAAATACTTTGATCTGTGACCCCCTAAAAGACAAGCTTCCGATTCGACGTAATTATAAAAGTCACTCATTTGCATAACCTACTGGGTACTTGCCATTGACCTAGAATCATGAAATTTGGCAAATAACAAGGTCTCGCAGCAAATAAATAAAGAGAAAACCAAAAATGGTTAAGTTGTAGTTATATCACATTTAAACATGTCTGAATGTCTGTCAAGACCTTACTTCTCAGGAATTGGAGTTAAAATTAATATCAAATATTAAATTCGGTCCTTTGAATCGGTAAAAAAATCATTTGCATATTTTGACACTCCTAAATAAATCAAAACCTATATAAGTAATACCTGTTGTCGTAGACTCATAAAATTTCCAAAGAAGAACCCAAACATCGGTTATTTGTATTATCACAATTAATATCACATAAAATATATTTTTATCGTTAACGAACTTATTTGTAGTTGGAGAATAGACCGTATTACGTTTATCGTTGTAAACAGAATATTTTTCCAACATTTTGCTCGTTAACCTAAAAAATACTCGAAAAACCCGTCGAAAGTTTCTTAAGAGCTGATTTCCATTATGGAGTCCGCCTCGCACTTGTCCGGTTTTTTAGTATGTAATATATACTTAGATGTGCTAAATTCAATCTGTGTTTCATGTAAAAAACAAAAAAAGAAAGATTAAATATATATCCACAAATACGTATTTTTAAGTTAAACAAAGTTTTATTGATTGTCTTGGAAACACATGTATTTATTAATAATTATATTTATAAATTTAAATAAATATTGATAACTAAACTATAATTTACTGATAAGTCTTACTATCTTATCAAATGTAAGGCAATTTTCTTATGTCTATAATGTATAAAGCTCGTACGATAGAGTCTCTAAATGGTATAAGATATTTGCACATTGGTTACTCGCTCTAAAACACCGGCACGAGGTCCTGGGATCAAATCTCTACTTGGAATCAGAAGCTTTTTTGTTACGGGCCAGAACGGTATATTAATGTGTTGGTGTTTATAACCTACCTTATTACTGAACCTACATTTTTGTTAATATTAAACAATGTAATTCAAGAACAGAAGAGATTTTGTACTTAAGTGGCTATAATTTCATACTTACAAGTTATAATGGACGTCGGCCATGTTGGGTCTGTGTTTCAACGCCCTCTCGAACGCCACTTCCGCTTCCGCCGTCCGCCCCTGTGCGGTCAATACACTGCCTAGATTTCCGTACGCTATAGACAAAGAAACGGTAAAAGCAAGTTGACTTGAAAATTTCGGGAACTCAATTAAATTCTTCAAGGTAGTAATAGCAAATAATTAGAACAAAAGACAACTATAAATCGTGCACTAAAAATAAATGTTCTTTATCACATTTACTTGAGAAATGCAGGAAAAATAAGAAATAGGCAGAATATTGTTTCTCATACGAGTTTGCAATCCGGTGAAAATAATAAATGCAGGATGATTCAAAAACATAATTTATCTTGAATATGTAATTAAATCCTTTTTTATATGATACCATACTTATTTTTTTAAAAATAAAGGATCCATGTAAAACTCAGAAATAAAACAAACAATTTACAATCCTTTCATCAACAATAGACGCAATAAATCAAATTTTATCGTACTTCTACCCACGAAAGCTAAACAATCATAGAAAACAGACAGATAGCGTTTTGTTTAACAGCTTACCTTATCAAAAATCGTTAACACCGACAAAATATTTAAAATATTGTAGTTTGCATCCCTTTTTAAAGCATTTTAACTAACTTTTTATAAATAATATATAAAAGAAGGAACAGACTGATTGATTCAATGATTTATCACCGCCCAGCCCAAACTACTGGGTCTAGAAACTTGAAATTTGGCATATGGGTTTTTTACTTGACGTAGGGCTCCATTAATAAAGTATTTTGCAAAATTCATCCGAAATCCGGGTCAAAGTTCGTATAAAAATTCGTCAATTCTAAAGCTTAATGCAAAAAAAATGGACTCAACTAAATTAAGATTGACGTGTTTCACCATTTTCGAAAAATCATTCCCTTAGGGGTAAAACTGGGAATAAAAAATATGAGAATCCTGATTTTTTGTACATTACAGTTAAAAGCTTTCTTTTTTTCCTTTTTCTATAAAGTCCACGCAAACAAACTCGCGAGTAAATGCTAATAAGTTTCTATACAAACCTTTAGGCGGATTGATATGCACCGCACTTTTAAACAAGCTTTCTTCGTCTCGCCAATCCAAATTTCTTCGAAGAGTATAACAACACATAGTTAATAAAATTAACAACAGGGTGGAGATGAATAATTTGCTGCGAAATTCATTCTTCTGCCACCCCCGCGTCAGAGTCCCAGCTCCCAGGCCAAGCAATAAGCAGAATCCAACACTAGGCATGTACAAAATCCGTTCTGCAACCACAAATCCAACATAGAAAAGCATATTGCTCGCTGGAATAAACGGGAGAACCATTACTGCCATAAATGTTAATAAAGCTAGTTCTGGACTTCGGTATTCATATTTTTGCTTATGATTTTTGACTTTGGACATCACTTGTGGGCAGATACATGCTGAATGAACCACCATTGTGTTGTTATTGTTACTTGCTCTACAAATGCTTGTGTGTTCTTCTGTCAGTGGATGTTTACAGCCAGAACATGAACATAATAACTTTTTTGATGAACCATTCGAATCTTTGTGACTGTGAAAGTTTCTTCTTTCAACGTATTCATGGTATCTATTGAATTGCTTACAGCTGTAATTCCATCTGTGTTTTAGTTTACAGTTTAATTTCTTGTAAAATTTGATGTCTTTTGATGTGTTCTTGTTTTTTTTAAATTCGTTTGTTACAGCCCGCCATGTCACTTTAGAGAGTATAGCGTAAAAAATTATAGTTAAAATATTTCTAGGATCAAAAATCGTTGTGATTCTTGGAATTGAGTCCATTGACCAGTCAAAGCTGAGGTAGAACGGATATAATAGAAGAAAAAAGTTAAAAACAGGAAGATAGGCGAAAGTATATGTTCTTGTGAGAAAAGAAGGGTCCCGAGAGGCTGGGTTGTCTGCAGCAGCAAACGGTATTGGTGTTCCAGCTAGCCGCAACCTCCAGTAAAGAAGCGCTATTCCTCCAGTAGCCAAAGCAGACACGCTTCGCCAGCGATGCTGAAACAATGAAAAATCACAATCAATATCAAAATATGGTTAGTGCCTATTTAAAAACTAACCCAAACGCGTTGGGTAAATATCAATAATTGGCATTATACACCAGGTAAAATTCCAAATCTCTTCAAATTTCTATATATTTTCATGCCCTAATAAAAAAACATACGAAAAAGCTGAAATTTCAATTTTCATTTATAATCGAAAAAATTAATAGCAAAAGGCGTTTTTCTAAGTCGGCTATTCATTACTTTGGACCGCTGCAAAGTTGCTGAGTTCATGCTAAGTAATTGTATTTCTTTCATTCTTTACAGTTACAAATTGAAAACGTTACCGATGAAATATTGCATGAGAAGGAAACAAAGTCGCCTTTTCCTTGCTGCCTTTACAAAAGAATTTTCTTCTATTTTGACAGAATTTTGTAGAACTCTGTAAAAAAGCGTTTAATTTGTTACTCAGGTCAAAAACTTTGTTAGCTTAACACCCGGGGGTGTTCGCTTAGGTTTTGTTATGTAACTGAAATTTAAAATTATGCTACCCCTTATATGCATGAACCTCTGACAGCTTTTCTGTGATATAATAGAAAATTGTCTCACTAAAGAACTATGAGAATAGTACATTATGATACAAGTAAGCTCATTACTTTACTCTACTACTCATAACAGATGAAGTTGTGGGTTGCAGCACGAGCAGAAGCCAAGAGCGTAGTTCAGCCGAGTGTGTATTGAGCAGAGCTCGTTCTACTGTTTCAAATACACTTTAAGCACATTATATACTTATATTAGTGTTGAAATGTTGTATAAGTTGATACTTATTGGATTCCAATAGTTTTGATATACGACTCTGTCACGAAAGTACCGAGAAAAGATCAATAATACACAAAATAATAGTTATTCATTCAAATTTCTTTTATCGGCTTTTAAAGTATTGTCCTTCAAAAACGATACACTTACTTCAACGAATAATCCAACCATCAAAACATTTGAATTATTGTTTTTAAAATTTAACAATACGTTTGATTTATTTTAAAAAACTTAGTTCATCGGCTTAAAATCAAAAGCAAACAAAAAGTACTTGTGCGGTAATTATCATTACTGCATTAGAGCATAATAGACGCTATGAAGATGCTGAACACAGTACAGTAAAGGGTTTTTATGAGCAAGTATGTTGAAAACTAAGGAGTAGTACAGACAATATTGTTCTTGTAGTAGGTAGGGTGTGGGTTAGATTCCAGCAATAGACAAACATTTATGTGATAAACACGTCTTGTTTGTCTTGAGTCTGGATGTATTTATGTATGATATGTATGTATTATCAAAAAAAAAAAAGTATATAGTATTTGTATGCGCAACCTGGTTGTCATAGTGCAAGCTTTGCTTAGTTTGGGACTTGAAAGCTTTGTGTGATATGTATAGAAAATATTATTATTAAATTATTACAATAACTGCCTTTTCTTGTAAACAAATCAAATATCTATAACGTGTTCTACGACTGTTCAGCGCAACTAAAATGTTTAGTTCTCAATCTCAGTTGAATACAAAATTATATTATGTAATCGGATTTACTTATCTAGATTCTTTCTCAAAAGGGAAATCGATAACAATTTGTCACGTAGATATTTTAAAATCGATTTTCAATGGCGATTGATGTTTGTTTTATTTATTTTACTACAAAAGATAAGTATTTCGAGCACAGTTTCACGTTCATGGTGTTTCTTATTTTAGCAATTCCGTTTGAAATACGAGGTCATTGTTGGTGGCACACAGAGCGACATGAGCGGGTGGGGGAGGAGGAGAAGGGGTGACCGAGGGTGAGAGGGTTAACTCTACATCCCGACCCATGTTCTTGTTTAGAAGTTGTGTTTCATCGTTTTCCTCTTACTTTAAAAGTAAAAATATTTTTTTGTTGACACAGATAAGGTAAACCATTTATGAGTTATATATTATTATATTTAATAAATATAATAAAAGTTTATGTATTGCGAAATACAATTATTATTTCATTGTTTGCACTTCGTCATTTTTAACCTCTTAATATAAAAGAAAGAAATATTTTTATACCTGTGGGATTCAGCAATCATACGTTACTACATAATCTTATATATATATAAAAACGATATGCAACTGAATATTAAAAAATTGTCACCACATAAAATTCACACGCAAACAAAACGTAATTGCATCAACATATCACATTAAAGATGACTTTTCAGGAAGTAGAGTGTATAAAGGACTTAGGGATACTTCCTGACAAAATTCTAACAAAAAGCATCCAATATGCTAGGAGTTATTATAAGGAACGGGAAAGCCTTTCATAAAACAGGCACCAAGATTCTACTTTACAACAGCTTGGTTCGTAGTTTTCTCGAATACTGTAGCGTAGTTTGGAGACCACATTATTCCACACATTCGCTTAGGTTAGAACGTGTACAAAAAAGATTTCTGTGGCATATTGCAAACAGCATAGGCAAAAAAAAAACGTCTTATACTCAAAGGCTAGAACATTTCAAAATGTCTTCACTCGATAAGCGCAGAGACATGCTTGATCTGGTATTTTTGTTTAAAATCTTAAGATCCCAAATCGAACTAACTCAACTCAACTGTTGCGGAAATTTAATTTCAGAATACCTATTAGATATCCACCAAAATCAATTAATTTATTTACACAACCACGACGCAAAACAGTACTGGGATCAAACTCCCCCGTGGCACGATTTACCAGGCTTTCAAACCAATACAGTACAATAGATATTTACACCGACAACCTTTTTAAATACCGCAGGCAAATATTTAATTGTAATAAAAATAAATAATAATTTTATGTTTAATAGTGTTATTGTGATCGAACTCATCAATTTAATTTAAATAACAATATCATATTTCATTTAATTAACTGTAATTTGATATATTTTGTTTCAATTTAATTAATTATGATTTAATTTTTAATCTTAATTTAATTTAGTCTTAATTAATTTAATTTATTTATTTTTGATTTATTTTATTTAAGTTGTATTAATGAATTATTTTTATTTCTCTTGTTGTAGCTAACTGCTTATTACTTTTTACATATGTGAACTTATTGAATGCTGTGTTTACCCATAAGTGGTTGTACATTTAGTTTAAAACAGCAAGTGATTTTCTTTCGAATGTATTATTGTAACAACTGTTGGTAACCTATAAACAATAAATAAATAAATAAATAAATATTCTTACCGAATCTATTTTACAAAACATACCAAATTTTGTTGGATAATCATGTTTCTATGATTGTTTTTACCGAAATGCACATAGATCTAGATTGCTGAAATTCGTCAAAAATAGATAACAAAAACGGTCTTCTTTCGAAGTTTCCATTAGATGAACGTCTCAATGCAAGGCTGTCGCTGACGCTGTTTTATTGCCTATCAATGAATTTGTCTATTGAAGACATACATGCATAACTGTACAGACGACAATACCAAAGACACTTATTACCCATGCAGGCCGTATAAACAACTCTCATTCTGTTGCGGAAAAAAGTAACAGATAAATTCTGTCTAAAATCGAGGCCAGTCTGTCCAAGTCCGAATAGACAGAGAAAACCTTGGACCAAACTAACTCAACCAAAAATAATATTGTGCATTTAACGTTAATAAAACCCCCATTCACTGAGGCTCCACAATTGCTGGACATTACCTCCAATATTATGGTTATCCTTAGAGATGACATCTCTAGTGACGTTTAATTCCGATATAATGCCTATGTCTTCCTTTACCTTTGCTATTAGCAGGAAGTTTATTCTCACATAGTAGAGTCTTTATGATCACCAACAATGCAATGTCAGAGGATCTTCCTCCCGCGAACGATTAGATTGTGGAATGAGCTCCTCCTCGAGATACTTTAAGAGAAAAACTATTAGATATGTAAAGGTTTAGCAACACGTGAATTATTCGTAGATCCCTGTTGTTACATGCGTCTATAGTCTACGGTAACCATTTATAATCAAGCAGGCCATATGCTTGTTTGCCACTTTAGTGTTACAGAAAAGGCTTTAAAGTTATGACTTAAGTCTGAGGAGAGACTTTTCCTCCCTATGTGTGGTCTAATGCTTATGTTGTAGTGGTGTCCTAAGTAATTATTCGAAATAATGGTAGTAATAATAAAAAAAAAAAAGTAAAGTAATGGTAATAAGCCGGCTTGTTGCTCTAGACAAATGTCCAGGAGTGAGACCAATAGGCATTGGTGAATGCCTACGCAGAATATTATCAAAATGTATGATTGAAGCTACTGGTTCTGAAGTCACCGAAGCTTGTGCTCAATTGCAACTCTGAAGTGGATTAAGCAGTGGTATTGAAGGAGCCATTCACGCTATGAATGACATATTTCAGACAGAATGCCAACCAGGCCGAAATTGGGGAATGCTTCTTGTTGACGCAAATAATGCCTTTAACAATGTAAATAGACAACTAGCCCTCTAGCAAGCAAGAATACATTGGCCACATTGTGCTCGTTTTTTATATAACACGTATAATGGTCATTTAGAGCTCGTGATGCGTGATTCTGACATGAGACTATATAGCAAAGAAGGGGTGACCCAAGGAGACCCTCTGGCCATGCCGTTATATGCCCTTGCAACACTACCTATCATTAAACAACCTAAAAATGAACAAAATATTATTCTATGTTGGTATGCAGATGATTCATCAGCCCAAGGTCAACTAGAAAACTTACGTCAATGGTGGGACTAATTAAGTAATAAGGGACCAGCCTATCGATATTTGCCCCAAGGTAAGAAATCATTGCTCATTGTATCTGAGGCAGATAAACAATTAGCTAACAATATTTTCAAGGGAAGAAACTTATCAATCGTAACTGGATCACGCTTCTTAGGTGGTGACGTTGGTGAAAGAAAGGAAGATTTTATTTAAAAAAATTTAACAAAATGGATATCGGTGATAGAAAAGTTAACACAAGTCTGCAAAGATTCACCTCAGGCTGCCTATACGGCCCTCACAAAAGCAGTTCAATTTCAATGGTCATTCTTACTAAGAGTTTTCAATAATGTCAATGAAAATTTTGAACCATTAACACACACAATACACAAAAATTTCTTGCCGACCTTGCTTGGAGGAGATGTTACACTAATTGAAGCAAACTTATTTTCATTACCAATCAACAAAGGTGGTTTAGCAATATCTGATCCTTTTAACATGATTAGCTTAAACTACGAAACATCCAAAAAAGTTTGTGAAATTATTTTATCTGCTCTAAAAGAGAAAAAACATTTAGACCTAAATCTATATCACAAATCCTTGAGGGATTCACGTAAAACAAGCTACAAGGAGAAAGGCACCCTTGATGACAAACTTCTTGAAACCATTCTTGCCAAACTCTCACCTATTAATAAAAGAGCCATAGAAAGATCTATTTAAAAAAAATGAAAACTAAATCATCTAACTGGCTTTCTGTTATACCAACTAGGAAAAACCATTTTGATTTATCTCCAATGGAATTTAGAGATGCTTTGGCATTACGATACCATCGAATACCAGTTTCCATGCCAAAACTGTGTGATGGCTGCGGTAATAACGACTTCAATGTAGATCATGCACTATGTTGCAAAACTGGAGGTCTAATCACAAGGCGTCACAATGAAATAAGAGACCTCTTTTGTGAATTTTGCCAACATGTATGGGGAAATGTAGTTAAAGAACCAATCATAAATGAAGGATACAATGGACTGCGAGGAGACTTTGCCTGTCGTGGTGTATGGAATGCTCAGAGGGAGGCGTTATTTAAAACCAAAGCAAAAATTCTAATGCCTGTGAGATGCGACATGCAACTTTCACCCCTCTTGCTCCACAAATGTCTTCATTTACAAAACACCTTGGAGAAGCCATTGCTCACCGTTTGGATCGGTCATAAGGCATAGTGATGGGATGACTAAGGGCTCGAATAACAGTATCTATAGTCCGAGCTACCAGCATGTGCATTCGTGGCACTCGTCACAAATGGAAACCCGCGGCGAAGTTATTTGGTTTCGATCGGCAGCCTTGCTATATTTAGATTTTAAGCCTATATTTATTTATTTTGTTACTAAATTTGTTGTTGTATATGTGTACCTACGTATAAATATATTTATATTAAAGATATAATTTGCTATTGTTTACCCTCATAAATCTATTTTGCAAAGTGAAGTAAAACTAATAAAAAACAGATAACTATCAGCAAGACAGAGGTCAGAAAACTTATTTGATCAAGTTTTACAACGTTACGTACTTCCTTAATCTAAAATCGATGACAACCGTGTTGCTAAAGTGAGTTAGTTCCAGTAGGGTCCTTCAGGCTTCTTGAGTTCGGACTCTGATATAAATCTCGGTTGGGATCTAAAAGTTTCTTAGTACCTACTAAACATATTTGTTTTTATTTAATATTTGTCTGGCTGTTGTTTAAAGAAAAAACACTTTTAAAGAAAGGTGAAAAAGGACAAGGAGAGAAGTTTTGATTATCTGTAAAGCGTTGTGAGCTTTGAGTTATTTATTACTAATGATGTTTTAGGAATGCATTTAGTGTTCCAACTGAAAGATACTTGCAATCTATTGGATGCTTTTATAATTTTATAATTTACCGTTGCATGGAACGGCTCAATTTTATCGTGAACGTCCACGACATCACAATAACGTAGAAAATGGACGGTCTTATAATTTATCGTCGCACGGAACGATAATAAGAATAATAAATAATACTAGTATAACAGTGAATATGCACTCTACTTTTTCTTTGTGATTTCACTAACACCGCAAAAATAAATACGTCTTTTGTAAAACATTTTTTCCATAACTGGTGGCATACACCATAATTAACGCTTTTTGTACACTAAGTTATTGTGTAATACTATTAATGTGTAATACCTAGCGCCTCTCATAGGACTTGTGTATTGAAATTTTGTATCTGTTAAGAAACTTTGTGATCGAAATATCGATTTTAATCCTGAAAGTGCTTCACGAATTCTATCTAATAGTGTTAATAATGGTTAAATAAACTGGATCTATATGAAAATTTTACATACATTTAGTGTGGCGATATGAAGTGAGATATTTTATTATTTAGGTACGCACTTAAAAATATATTATGTACTAATTAATATCTGTATCAATAATGGTGATAGCTAGTAGATACACGTGTCTATACTCCGCGTCGTCACACTCTACTTAAGTATAATAAAAGATACCAGCTGTATGAATTTAATTATTTTGCTTTGATTTAATAAAAAAAAGGAATGGTGCCAAAAAAATTACCTACTATTTTGTCTGTACAAAAAAGTTTTGCGGTTTTATTAAGTAATCATGGCGTATTCTAATGTTGAAAAAAGAGATACTATGTTAATACTGTAATATTAAAATTATTTATATATCATATAATGCGATGAGGGCTATGTCGCCATACTAAATGTATGGAAGCTGAAAACATAAAATTTTCGGATGGATCCAATTTACTATACAAACCATTATTGATACCATTGGATAGAATTCGTAAAACACTTTCAAAATCAATCCTAAGTATTATATATATATAGTTCTGTGTATGGCTTAAAAATAATAAAAAGTAGCATAAATTCCAATTCATCGGCAGAGCAGGTGGGTGACTTGCGGCTATCCTTCTGGGAGTCGTGCTTTCTGGTCGCTTGCCAAAGCTGCCGAAGGGAACTTTTGCCAGTCATCTTTACCACCACTGCGAAAGACCGATTGTGACTTGGTCCATAGTGCTAAAATTAAAGCCGATCTACTGGGCAGTCTCTTTGCCTCAAACTCGAATATGAACGATGAAGGCGCTGTACCACCTACTATACCGTGGTGCGGCAAGACCATGCCGGAAATCTCCATAACACTGCGGGAGGTCCGGCGGGCGTTGTTTTCTCTAGACGTTCATAAGTCGAGTGGGCCAGACGGTATACCAGCAGTGGTGCTCAAGCAGTGTGCTCTTGAGTTACGTACTGTACTCACACGCCTCGTCGCGCTTTCCTATCACACTTGGCAATTTCTGTTTTCATGAAAGTCTGCGAATGTGCACCCGGGACTCAAAAAGTGCGATACATCAGATCCATCGAATTGCAGGCCTATCGCTATTACCTTTCTCCTCCCCAAGGTGATGGAGCGCGTGATCAACAAACAGCTTCTAAGATGGCTAGAATAACACGACCTGGTCAGTGACCGTCAATATGGCTTTCGCCACGATCGCTTGACTGGTGACCGTCTAGTGTATCTCACACACCGATGGGCACTTGCCATTGAGATTCAGTCATTGGCATGTAGCCTGGACATAGCGAAGGCGTTCGATCGAGTCTGGCACCTGGGTCTTCTATCGAAGTTGCCATCGTACGGAGTACCGGAGGGTTTGTGCAAATGGGTGGCTAGCTTTTTGTCCAGCAGACGCATACGAACCGTAGTTGACGGTAGTTGCTCTGATAGCATGGATATTAATGCTGGTGTCCCGCAAGGCTCTGTGCTGCCTCCTACGCTGTTTCTACTGCACATCAATGATATGTTGGAGATCAAAAACATACATTGCTATGCCGATGACAGTACTGTGAACGCTTATTACACGGGCCGTGCCGTCCCTCGTTCTGTTGTGGAGGAAAAACGTGAAGAACTTGTGTCTCAAATTGAGATCAGTCTGTCCAAGGTCTCTGACTGGGGACGGGAAAACTTGGTCCGATTCAACCTTTCAAAGACACAAGCCTGCGCGTTCACCGCTAACAAAACCCCATTCCCTGTAGTCCCACAATTCCAGAACACTCCCCTCTCCATCTCCAAGAGCATTGGGATCCTTGATGTTCACATTTCCAGCGATGTTCAGTTCCGAGATCACTTGCTAGACAAGGTAAAGCTGGCGTCCAAAAAACTTAATGTACTCAACAGAGCGAAGCAGTACTTCAGGTCGGGGCAAAGGTTGCTGTTTTACAAGTCGCAAGTCCGGCCCCATATGGAGTACTGCTGCCATCTCTGGGCGGGTGCACCCGGATACCAGCTTGACCCTTTTGACTCGGTTCAACGACGGGCTGTGAGAATTGTCGACGATCCTAAACTCACTTGCGGTATCGAGCCCCTAAGTCTGAGGAGAGACTTTGCCTCCCTGTGTGTGTTCTACCGCTTGTACAATTTTTGAGGAATTGTCCGAAATGATGCCTACGGCTACTTTCTACCATCGCACCGCTCGCCATCGGCAGGGAATTAATTCTCACACTTTAGAACCGAAATTGGCGCGTACAGTGCGGTTTCAGAGAAACTTCCTCCTGCTAACGCTTGGGTTGTGGAATGAGCTCCCTGCCAAGGTTTTCTCTAAGGACTACAGTATGGGGTTCTTCAAGAAAGAAGTTATTAGATTTTTAAAGGGTCGGCAACGCGCGAGTGATGCCCTTGGTGTTACAAGCGTCCATAGGCTACGGTGACCGCTTACCATCAGGCGGACCGTAGGCTTGTTTGTAAAAAAAAAGGTACCTATATAGGACACTATTGTGTCAGTCTTATTTACAAAAGTATCAGACAGCTAAGCGTATACATTAGAAAAATAAATTTGTGCGACGCGATACAAGCCCCGGGTGACGTGAGTGACTTTTATTACATACATGATGCGCGAGTCTGCGCTGTGTATCCTTGAACGGGTTTCACTCAGTCAATTATTTTTTATTATTATGACACTACACTTTGAATTTTTTGATTTCATAGGGAGCTTAGTGTAGACGGCTAGCATACCGTTGCCGCTCACGATGTGACGTTACCGTTAAGAGAGCATACTTTATCGTGACGCGGAAAACGTAACGTGCCGTGCCGGTCGCCGGTAAATTATAAAAGCGTCCATTCGGTTTTGATTGATTATTATTGGAACGGGAAAATGTTTACTTCTCTCTTCTCATAGGATTCCTAGCTCATTTTTATGTTATGGTAAATTTTAATGGGCAGTACTTTTTACTAAATATATTTTTTTCAAAATTAAAATCTATAAATTCTATGTAACGGGTAAGGTCGTGACAGGTATGAGTAAATGGCCATGCACTCTCCGATTTCATAGGTGCACATTTAGGTTGTGGAATAAGCTGCCTGATTAGATTATTCCTAGAGACTGTACTGTGGGGTTCTTCAAGAAGGGAGTGATTCGATTTTTACAAGATTGACAACATGCGAGAAATGCTCTATATTGTGTTTTAAGTATACTCAGGGTACAGTGACGATTTAATATAAGAAGGGTCGTAAACTTGTTTGTCACCTGTGTGATAAAAAAGAAATTATATATCTTTGACCTATCTTAATGACAAATATAAAAACCAAATTATTCTCAGCAGCAAACAAGTTACAAAACTTATTTGATCCAGTTTCACAAAATGACGGACTTTTTATTACATATAAAATTATTGATGAAAACATCAATGAGAAAGTTAAATCAACTAGCAGAATAAGTTAATTTCACTAGGTTCTTTCAGTTTGTACTTCGATATGTCTCGGTTAAAAGTTTCTTACTTAGGTCCTACAAAAGTAAAAAAACTTTAAGATTCAGACTCACAATTTGTGAACTGAGAAAAGTTATTTAATGTGTCATAAACAAAGAAACATTATATAGGTATGCACTCGTATATTGAAGATAAGCAACCCTGGGCCGACACTGTATGGTCCGGGCGCCCACTGCGTGCGTCTCATAACGATACATCCGGCGGGCGACCCGCTGTACATAATTAGGATCTCGCACGCAGGCGTTATTTCTTTTAATGTCTTTAAAATTTTAGAATGTAGTGGATTGTACTGAACACATAACATTCACGTGACACTGCAACGTTACATCGTGCGTGCACCTGAAGTGGGGACACGCAGCGGGTCCGGGTGCACGCACGATAAAGCGCTGGCACTAGACTTTTTGTAACAAAGGATAAGGTAAGTGTAGCCGAAGAAAATAACAATACATAGTACACCCACACTGTATTATCTGCTAAATTTTACAAATTGTTTCGATTGGTAATATATGAAAGCATCAACTGTATGTCTTAGAGCATGTTGAATTAAATTTTGTATTTAGATCTTCACTTTATTTTATAAATTAAGGTAACAAAGTTCATTTATAAAAATTAAAACTATGACTATTATACAGAAGGCGGGCTATAGGGGATTTCTTCTAGTCAACCTTTAATCTTTGCAATTTTATCATGTGTGTATGTATTTGTATGATTGCTTTCATTTTCGTTCAAAACTGGACTATTATTTTAAATTTCGGAGTTGTTGTATGGGATGTAGGATTTTCTTAAAAATGCATTTTGTTTAAAAAATTACCCAATCTGAAATAAGACATTAATTTAAAGACTTTTGTAATTGAATCTGGGTTTTGATTTTATAGAGGTATAATATTTTATATTTATTTTTACATAGTCGGGTTTTAGTTTCGAAGCTTCATTTATTTAAATAATACTTAAATGATTGTTTGTATTTACAACATTGTATGTATTTACAACATTGTATGTATTAACAACATCACGACTTTGATCCCCAAAGTCATAGCCCCATTATTCTGCCCAGATAAACACCTAGATCATAATGTTGGAGACAACAGCCTCTTTTTATCAACCACTTTTTAAACCTGCTTAGCAGATAGTGGGCTCATCACTATTACTCTGTTCATGATTCAATGCGGTTTTTTTTCTTTTAGCTACTGACCTTTACAACTACACCCGGACTTACTTTTGCGGTGGTGCTGCTTGCAGTTCACTGTGTAAAGTTAATATACAATGCACCTGAACTAAGCTGGCTTTATAAACGTCCGGAAAGTCATAAAGTACCAACTTTAGAGTAACAAGAAATAAAATCAAAGACCAGGAACTGTAATAAGTAGGACTGTAGTACTAATAGCTTTTATTATAAATTAGAAATATAAACAAACTAAAGAATAATACAAATTTAAATTACCAATTCAATTAAATTAAAATGAAATTCTCTAGAAAGTGCTCTAAAGTACTTGCTAAGCTTTTAACAAAGGATTAAAGAGAACAATTAAGATTTATTTCAATTAATTAAATTAACGGTCCATGTAGAAGCTTTTTCCCTAGGATTTTAATTAAACTTGGCATTTGTAAATATAAGAAAGAATAAAAGCTATTAATAATTAACAACGACCTTTTGAAAGGATTATATTAGCTATGTCTTTATCTGTACAAGTTATCTACAAAATTATACATATATGTAAATGAATATTGTTTTCAGAAGCCATCTGTATATCGCAGTCAAAGCCTTCTTAAACTACTAAGAGCTCAGTAAGAGATTAGTATTGTATAATATATATTTAGTATAGTATATCGTGAAGTTAAGTGAAGCTATATTTTATCAATAGTTCAGATTTGTCGCACAGATGACATTGTCTGATTATTTTTTTTATTGCAAAGTTGTTTGTTTTACATTGATCACATCGTAACGATACGTCGTACGATTGTAAAGTCATGCCTTTTTGTGATAAAATTTTTCTTCTTCTTGCCAGCCTTCATATGTCCCCACTGTTTGGGCACGGCCTACCCTCATTAGCGAGGGTGATTTGGGCGATAGTCCTCACGCGGGCCCAGTGCGGAATGTGGACTTCACATACGCCTTTTTTTTTCTTGACGTATGCAGGTTTCCTAACGATGTTTTCTTTCACCGAAAAGCCAGTGGTATGAATCAGGGTACTTGAGAAATTAAGAAAAGACTCATTGGTTCGCACACGGGGTTCGAACCTCCGCCACTTGGGACGTGAAGTGAAATTTAAACCCCTCGGCCATCATCGACTTTTGGTAAAATTAATTATTTTTCAAGCCTAAAAAAAGGTCATAAAGCCAGGCGAATTCTAAATACAACATGGCATATGATCGTAGTATAGGCGAAATAATTACTTGTATAGCAAATTTGCTTAAATAAATCGAAAATCGGCAAAGACTAGATGTGACTAGAAAACTTGTTATTAACTTCATAATGTAGCATCTGCATGTTTTTTTAACTATTTATTTGGAATTATTGATTTACTCACTGAAAAATCAATTCTACTATTGGCTATTTACCTTTATGCCCCTGTTCATTACAGCCGCTACAAAGATATGCATGGATTTCCATTACAATTTTTGAGGGTGCCTCACCCACGCTGTGTAAAATAAATAAATAAATATTTTTTTTAGACATTACACACAGCGCCGTCTAGCCCCAAAGTAAGCAAAGCTTGTGTTATGGGTACTAGACAACGGATATAAATACATATATATTACTTTTTTTTTGTAAATACATACATATCATAAATAAGTACACCTATAAGTACAGTAAAATGTAAGTTTTAGATACACTATCGGATAGGGCATTGGGGAATTGAAAATAATTTTTTTATTAAATTAATTATAAAGTTTTAAGCTATTTTTTTTTAAACTATGTTCCACTTTCAAGTTATTCTTGGATAAGTTTGTGACGGTGAAGATATTACCCGGAACACATTGTTAAAAAACAAAAAACTAAACACGAATACTAAAGAAACTACACGAGTTACTAAAGTTAAATAGTTTCTGAGATATAGCCAAACAATTTTTGAACTCTAGTAAGGGGACTGAACCCTGCTCTAAGTGTGGTTCGACATGAACCAATGAAATGGATTTTTTAGTACTTCACCTGTAACATTTTTTCAGTCTAAAGGAATTCATTTTTGTAAATACATTTTGTTGACATATTTCATTAAAGGTAATTTTTTTAAGAACTTATTTGACAAATTTTGCCTGAAATACGAGGTCATTGTTCGTAGTAACGACAGCGGTGGGAAAGAAGGGGGTCTTAGGGGGAATCCCCCACAACAGAGTGAGAAGGCGTACGCCAAACTCATTACTGTAGTAGGAAGCCGCCTGCGTCGTGTTCCGACTAAGTAATTGTATTGCACTCATTTTTCCTCTAAAAGAGTAAGCCTTTATTGATGAAATGTTTTAGTCTTTAGTTTTTTTTTGGTCAATATCATCAATAGAATTCTAACTGAACACACGAATGAAAAGACATACTAAGCAGTGGATTTAAATAAGTCTTATACTGGTATGATAGTCTTATAACAGACCTTTGGAACGTCTAATAAACCACATAGTAATAATGCCTGCGACAGATCTCGCTGAGATCAGATGACAGCTTAGTAGCGTAGTAAAATTTACAGGTACAACATGACTTTTATGCGTTGAATCACTAAAAATTATAGTGTTTACTTACAAAGACATTTTAACGTCATTCTTTAGTATCTAAAAAAAACTATGGCCTAGCTGTGTCCACGGCTTGCGAGATGAATTTTTTTTTTTTTTTTGAGGCCATCAAGCAATCAATGTCAGAGATTGCAGAACTTTTCCACAAAAAAATGGCTGAATTTGAGAAAGATAAAACAACCACTTCAAGTGTTAGTACTGAATTTTCACTATTTAAAAGTTTCATTAATGAATCACTGCAAAGCCTACAGCGGGAAATTGATTTTTTGGCACAAGAACTTGACAACCAGGAGATGCGCAGCCGTCAGAAGATTCTTCTGTTTCATGGCATTGAGGAGAAGAATAATGAAGACACTGCTGCTACAGTAGAACAAGTAGTAATCAGGAAGCTTGGTTTCAAGATTACTCAATTTTCTATTGACGACATTAAACGCTGCCATCGAATCGGCCGTGTATCCAGCGATAAACCCAGACCTATTGTCATAAAATTCAAGAGTCTCGATATGAGAGACAAAGTTTGATTTGCCAAAACTAATCTCAAAGGCTCTGGTATTACTTTGGTAATTCTTTACTTTCCAAGAACGCCTGGTATTTACGTAATAAAAATTTCTATTGATAGAAAACCACATTTATATACAAAGATGAAATTCAGAAACTCTCGGAGGAAACTAGTTTATCCGGTAAATAAATAAATTAATTTCATACAAATTCAACCATTACACAACAATAAATATCTACAAAAACAAAACACATTAGAGAAAAAAATATCAGGTTGTTTTTTTTTTAATAGCAATGTTGCCAGTAGTCAACAATCGGGTACTTACTCTTTAAAGTAATAATCGAAAATCGAATCTTTTTTTTCTTACCTTCTTGTGCTGCGTTGCCGTGACTATACTAAATAAGTAGAAATTGGTTCTGGCGCTCGCCGGCCGCTGCCGCGGCACGCTCCGCTCGGCTTCGTGCGCTAACTTTCATGTGCTCCGCTTGGTTTCACGCGTAAGTTTTCATGTTCCAAAGTGGGTCGCCGTGACTATACTAAATAAGTAGAAATTGGTTCTGGCGCTCGCCGGCCGCTGCCACGGCACGCTCCGCTCGGCTTCGCTCGCTAATTTTCATGTGCTCCGCTTGGCTTTGAGTGCAAGTTTTTATATTACAACCAACATGTAGTTATTTAGTGTAGTCACGGCAACCCACTTTGGAACATAAAAACTTGTGCGCAAAGTCAAGCGGAGCACATGAAAGTTAGCGCGCGAAGCCGTGCGGAGCGTGCCGCGGTAGCGGTCGGCGAGCGCCAGAAACAAATTGTACCTGTGTCACTCAGATCAATTAACCAGTGTCTACCCTGCCCCCCCTACTCCTGCCAAACAATTCTAAATTAGAACAATTTGTTTCTGGCACTGCGCCACGGTTCGCTTCGCTCGGCTCGTGCGGTGTTCACCATGTAACCTAATGGCTTGTCGCTTCGCTCCTTACTACCTAACTTGGCAAGGTTTGGATTCGCTGCCAGTTTTTTGATTTTATTCGAGTATATAAATATGCTTTTCTATCGATTAAAATTAGAGAAAAGTAAAATCGATTGAATCCTGTGTTTATTTTTCTCTTTAGACTGGCAACAATTTTCGTGAAAAAAAAATGTTTTGTATTTTTAAATTTTGGTGTGTAATGGCGGGTTTTGTATGAAATCAATTCAGTTTTTTTTTGTGAAAATCTAGTGTCCTCCGAGAGTTTTTGAATTTTACCTGTGTATTTAAATGTGGTGTTCTATCAGTTAAAACCATCGTTACGTAAAAATCTCACGTTCTTGGAAAGTAAAGAATTACCATTACTTTTTCTGAGTTTTTGACGAAATCTCGTCACAATATATTTATGGCAGCGCGTCTGCAGTATGGCGTGACTAAGTGCTGGACGAGAAGCGGAAATATAATAGTGATAACTCCAGACGGCAAGAAACACAGTGTGCGATCGTTGACAGATTTGAAAAAAGTTCCCATCGCAGAACAAAATTCGTTAAAAGTAAATCCACCTTCTGAAGCCAGCAATACAGGTACAGAAAGATCGTCTAGCAGAGCTAGGAGAACTGTGAAGAAAAAGTGTATCTCAATACATTGTATTTTGCTCTGGATCTGTGTAGGTGTGCAAGCAGTCATCATCTGAGCTGTCGTTTAGTACCAATCTTTAATTTTTAGTAATATTGAAGGTAGGTAGTTCTCTTGGGTGTTTAAATTGATCCACGAAAACCAGTGTGTAAGAAAATTTTCGTTTTAATGTTATCTACAAAATTTGATAAACAACTCAAACTGACAGCAAAGAACGTTCAATATAAATGTAGCGTTCCACTTACACTACCAGTCTTTAATGAAAGCGTTCCGTGTATAATAAACGTTACTTTTTGAGGAAGCAGAAGTTTATAATTACGTAGATACTTATAATGCATTTTAAACTTTTAATTTTATAGAATAATTAATCTTGTTAAAGTATTTATTTATTCCGAAGCATTAAATTAAAACGATTGTGTGTTAATTGTTAGTAAGTAGTAGTAATCGTAATTCATTTTCAACATTACGTATAATTTCAGTGTATAAACAAACACACATAGTTCATATATTTATTTTATTTATTATACATACCTAAATGGTTAAATAATGAGCATAAATTTAAATTAACCCAGCTGCTAAATTTGTTTTGTGATTGTGCCAGTTTTGTTATATTTGTTTTTGTAAAATTGCACTACTAGAATGCTGACGGGTAGAGTTTTTTTTTTTTTTGTATATTAATTTTATAGATATTAATATTTTATATTTCTTATTATATTTATTATTTTTCTGCTATAATACATAACACTAATAGTGATATTGATGATGATGATTACCAAACATGTCTTTCTTCTGACGGGTTGGACGATAGTTTCCACAGCACTTCATTACCTCTTAGCAAATCCCTTGTTTCTTGTTTTTCTGACCTAGAGAAAAACTTTAATATCATTCATATAAATGCCCAAAGTATTCCGGCTCATTATCCTGATATGCTGGCGTCATTTGAATGCAAAAATCTTCATGCAATACTTGTTTCTGAAAGCTGGCTTTAAACCCTCTATTCCTTCTACTTCATACTCTTTGCCTGGTTTCCGCTTGATTTGGAACGATCGCGAAGGCAGAACGGGTGGTGGAGTTGCCATATATCTAAGATCACATATTCCATACCAGGTTCTTAGCATGTCAAACCAACCTCCACCTTCCGATGCTGCGGAACACATTTTAATAGAACTTTCCCTTTCTCAATCTAAAATTCTTCTAGGTGTATTCCACAGTCCTTCCCTCCAAATAAATTACTTTGCCTCGTTCGAAAATCTTTTAGAAACTTTTACCCCTCTGTATAATCATTCTATCATTATGGGTGATTTCAACACTTGTTTTATCAAAAACGATAATCGCTCCCTTCATCTCCATTCTGTCGTCAATGCTTGTAACATGCAAATTCTACCTCTTGATGCTACTCATATCTTTCCGAACTGCACGCCGTCTCTCCTAGACCTTATTATGGTTTCTTTTTCAGATCATCAGAGTAAACGGCATGGACTTACCATAAACAGAGATAAAACTCAAGTAATCATAATCGGAAGTCTAAAATTAATACCAAGAATTATTTTTTCTCAGCTATACCCAGTACAACTTGATGGTGTTATTATCTCCTATAGCGAAAACGTTAAGAATCTTAGTATTATTATTGACCGTACTCTTTCTTGGACACCTCATTTACAAGAATGTAAACTGTAAGTTCGTTAAGACGTTTACGTAATTTTCTCCCTATTCCCACTAAAATTGCTTTTGCGCAGACATTACTTCATCCGTTTCTCGATTACGCTGACGCCAGCTACTTTCTCACTGAGGACCAATTAAATAAACTTGAGCGTCTACAGAATCTATGTATACGTTTCATATTTGGACTTCGCTAATATGACCGTGTTTCCTACTTTTGCCAAGAGCTCAAGTGGCCTCCAATCCGTAGTCGCCGGAATATACATGTTCTTACACTTCTGTACAGCATTTTATTCAATCCGTCATCGCCTGCATACCTTAAAGATCGTTTCCAATTTATAGGCAGTTGTAATTCCAACCTTCGTCCCTCCACTCAACTCCTTTTAAAACCACCTGCTCATTTCACTAACTTTTATAACAAATTTTTTACTATTCAAGCCATCAAACTCTGGAATTCTCTGCCTTTATTAATTAGAATAGCCCAATATTCTAATACTTTTAAACGCCTTGTCAAATCTCATTTTACTGACATTAGCGGATCACTGTAACTATCAAAGCATATAAAATTATATTTATTTGTATTATAGATATTTATATATGACTTATATGTATATATTGATATTGTATGTAGATATTTAAGTGTAGTTTAAGATATTCCTTTACTTGTAACTATTTAATTTTCATTTTGGTTCACTTACCTCTTATTAATTTTGTTATTATCCTCTGCCCTGTTCTATCGAAGTTGCCATTATACGAAAAGACCGGGGGTTTGTGCAAATGGGTTGCTATCTTTTCTCCGGCAGACGCATACGAACCGTAGTTGACGGTAGTTGCTCTGATAGCATGGATATTAATGCTGGTGTCCCGCAGGGCTCTGTGCTGTCTCCTACGTTGTTTCTACTGCATATTAATGACAAGTTGGACATCAACAACATGCATTGCTATGCAGATGACAGTACTGGAGACGCGGACACGGGTCGTGCAAACATCCCTCATTCTGTTGTGAAGGAAAACTGCGGAGAACTTGTGTTTTAAACCGAGACCACACTGTCCAAGGTGACGGGTAAACTTGGTCCGATTAAACCCTACAAAGACACAAGTGTGCGCGTTCACTGCTAAGAAAACCTCATTCACTGTAGTCCCACAATTCCAGAACACTTTCCTCTCCATCTCCAAGAACATTGGAATCCTTGGTGTCGACATCTCCAGCGATGTTTATGCGGACCGTTTGCTTGTTTGCATTCGCAAGCTTGTTCGCCACCTTAGTGGTAAAAAAAATATCTATGTCTGAGCATTCTGTTGCCTACTGAACTAGTGGTATAGTTCACTCATCGCGGATTATAAAAATGAGAGTAGATTTGATATTTGGTACAAAGTTTGCGATACGATTAAAAGATAAATTAACTTTGATGGATAATATAGTTTATAAAAACAAGCTATTTGTTAGTGAACACGGATTTACAAGATTTTGGAATCCGTAAATCCGAAATCGATATTAACGAGGACACCGAAGTAATTTACTTCCTCTAGGGAGCTTAAGTTTGGACTAAGGAAAGTTAAACCTTTTCGTTCACTCGTTGTCCGTATTAAATCTTTCCTGAAGTTAGAAACTTCTGTCGAAGTTGTAAACTTTCGAAATGGCTTAGTATTTAATAATAAAATGCTCATACATATTCTGCACTATAAACATAATGAAAATAACCAGATTTATAAAGATATTGTAAGTAATAACACCACGCGTTAATTTAGATAAACCTTCTGACTCCGAAATTCTCGAAGTTAAACCCAGCGTCAGTATGGTGTTACATTAGTGCAACATCTATATTGAGTCAATGTTACCCGGATTTTATATCGTTTCGGATTTCTACCCTTTCTTTTGCCCATTGGTGTGCGAGATACACTAGAAGGTCACCAGTTTAGCGACCGTAGCGAAAGCCATATTGACGGTCGCTGACCAGGTCGTGTTTTTCTTGGTATCTTAGAAGCTGTGTGTTGATCACACGCTCCAACACCTTGGAGAGGAGAGAGATAATAGCGATTGGCCTGCAATTCGATTGATCTGATCTATTACCCTTTTTGGGCAGCGGGTGCTCGTTCTCAGTTTTCCATGAAGACGGAAATTGCCTAGTGTGGTAGGAGAGCAGGAAGATGTGCGTGCGGGGATTTAATATTTTTGTTATACTTTAGAGCTGACACTATAATCACGACAAGTTTGAAGCAAGAATGAATGACTACTGGTTTTGCCTAATTTTTTACTTTTTTAACTTTTTATTTTTTTGTTAGATAATCCGCCATTATAATACATATTCTGTGAATATTTTAGCCTTGTGTCTATTGCAAGATAAAAGATAAAGCCCTTTATTGGTCGGACAGACAGACAAACAGCGAAGGCTTATAAATAGGGCTCCGTTGGCATCGCAATAACCCTTATACAAATTACCACTCTTGTCTAAAATTAAGTACAATACATTTAGAGATAAAAGAACAAAACAAAGCAAACAATAAACCAAATGTAAACAAAATAAACAATCTTAAGAAAAGACTTAAGCCCGAGCTTTCTTCGAACAACAAGTCTTACATAAAATAATAAATTTAAGAAAAATCTCTTAGATAAAGTAAGCCTCATTGTAATTTATTTACTTTCTTTATCCGTTATTTAATGTTGATGTTGATGAATAGATATATGCAATAGAAATAAGTAATAAAAGATAGTTAGGGGCTAAAATATATAACGTATAAATGAAATATATTTATTTAATCAAAGTACCTTCGAAAACCCTCGTTATCTATACATTGCTGCTATCTCATAGAAAACAAAGAAACCTTCAATAAAATTTAGTTAAATTATCTTTAAATAAGGCCAACGAAGCTGAATTGGTTAGGAGGAGGTGCTAAGTTTAAAGTGTCGATACACTTAAGAAAATGAACTTATCTCTCGAAATCTCTCAGAATAATAAAAAACGTGCAAATATTGAAATTATGAACAATAAATATATATCTGTAAAAGATTAACAAAAACGTGTTCTTTTCTAAAATTGCTTAAAAATGGACCTGAAACGATTTATTATTGGCATTGTTTTGCGCTGCTCGTTTTTGTTCCTTTGTGACCTTGAGCGCCATTTTCAGAGTTTCGCTTATGCATTTCCAAAGAAAATGTTCCACGTATTAAATGATTTATATATGAAAAAGTGATGTACAAAAATGAAGCGGAAAACAAAAACAATGAATAAACTGACGTATTTTGTATGTTATTGAGTTAGATAGGTATTGTATATAAAAAAAAGATATGTTTTTAATATCATTTTATATTTCCTCTTAAAAAACGTCAATATGTCAATAATTTGCATATAACAGAAAAGAACATTTGCTTGTTATAATTTTATTTAATTGAAAAAATTATTAAGTTAGTCTTTGATATACAAAAAATAGTTGATATCCGATAAAAAAATCAAGATATTTAATTTTTATCATTACTGTTCCCCTTAAACTCATAACATACGTTTTTTCTCAACATTTTGTAAGATGAAAAAATCAAACTTCAGAAAAACCGAGGGTGAGTAAACTTTGTCGAACATCGTTTTTATCGATTTCAGATTAGGAAAGTTCCCGATAACTGTACAAGAACACGCTGTTACAAATTACTTCGAACTTCCTCAGGTGAATTTTGCAAGTCCATACCTGATATTGGTAGAAATAGGAGAAAAGTTTTAACGATCACAGTTCCGGAAAACTTGAAATGAAATCAGGTTTTTTAAACATTTTCATGAAATGTTGGTTAAATTCGACTATCTGTTTCATTTACCTATTTTCATTCTAGTAAATAAGATTGTTTGGTAACGGAGTATTGTCGTTTTAAGATTTGATTTTTTAAATTTATTTGTGTTCCTCTAGTACTACCAAAATAAAAAGAAACGTATACTAGGAATTAAATTTATGTACCTATATCTACTAGAAATGGACCCCTAACATTATAAAACACGATTATTATTTTTATCATTAGGGAAAATTACCAAAGACGATATTTACATTGTCTAAAGTTTTCTTTCTTAAAACAATATAGAAATACTACGAGTTTTTTACAATAAATAGTTTTTATTTTGTAAGTGTTTGTTTTTGTTGATTGTTAAAATATTAAATTCTTTCATAGACATCGAAATCTTCGCAGAACCAAATAATTAAATAGAAACTGTAGCACTATGCCAGATTCACTCACACCCTCACGAGGGTTTTCTCGTGGAGTACGTAAGTACGTAATAGCTCATAAACTCATGAATGGGCGGTGACAGAGATAATATTTTTATTTGTGAAAACCTGGTAATACCTTTCATTTACTGGTAAGAAATTCTTAATATCTCTGAAAATATTATTTGAAAAAATGCAAGTATAAGAACGTTATCATTTTTAAAATTTTTCCTATGTTTTATTTATCCTAGACTTAACTGAAACTGCATTTTTACTCTTGACAATAATTTAATGGAAAAATACAAGCTTGGACCTTTTGACTCGGTTCAACGACGGGCTGTGAGAATTGTCGACGATCACAAACTCACTTGCCGTATCGAACCCTTAAGTCTGAGGAGAGATTTTGCCTCCCTGTGTGTTGCCGCTTGTACAATGGGTTGTGTTCTGAGGAATTGTTCGAAATGATGCCTAAGGCTACTTTCTACCATTGTACCGCTCGCCATCGGCAGGGAATTCATTCTCACACTTTAGAACCGAAATGGTCGCGTACAGTGCGGTTTCAGAGAGACTTTCTCCCGCGAACGCTTGGGTTGTGAAATGAGCTCCCTGCCAAGGTTTTATCTAAGGACTACAGTAGGTATGGGGTTCTTCAAAAAGAAGTTATTGGATTTTTGAAGGGTCAGCAACGCGCGAGTGATACCCCTGGTGTTGCAAGCGTCCATAGGCCACGGTGACCGCTTACCATCAGGCGGACCGTGTGCTTGTTTGCCACCTTATTTTTAGATTGTCGATTTAACGATTAATATACGTTAATAATAATAATTATAAAAATTAATGTGTTTATTTCAGACCATGGTCCACAGTGTGTTGGTAAAAAATACACTTAAAAAACTAAGTTAGTTGTACACATAAAATAACATAAAAACACTTAAATACTAAACAAATACATTTTGATTATTATTTTGTTTAGCAAGAGTGACAAGTGTTCATATACGTCGTCTTATATACAACCTACACAATCTCACAAAATGAGGCAATCCATCCTGTTGCAAGACTGTCGGAGCTGCCACGCAAACGGCTTTGCAGCGAGGCAGTTCTGTTGCGCATGATGGCATAAAAATCGCTAGTGCGAGCTTCTGCAAACATTGCTAATGCACTACAGTCGCGCGGCAGCCCTATCAGTATTCTTAATGCATTATTATATTGGACTCGCAGAGCACTATAGGCCTTTTGTGTATAGTTGACCCGTAGACTACAAGTGTAAAACGTTTGGCAGAATGCTCATAAGTTTTATTTTCCGCCTTAACCACCATTATTTCACTTTTTAGTGCATTGTATCGGTGGTCATGGCTCTCAACGTACTCCTTACATATTCTGACCAGTTTTCTCAAGGCACTAATTGATGGACTCTGCAGCACCATTTCATCAGCATAGCTTATGTTATTTATACATTTGCCATCAATAGAGCATCCGTTAGATGCACTATTAAGTTCATGAATCAGTCCGTTCATATAAAGGTTGAAGAGTCTAGAAGACGTCAATCCCCCTTGTCTCACTCACACTCCATTCTGTACACTTGCGATGTTGCGCCTGCCCAACACAATTGGTATAGTGTTGATTCCAATATTTAAATATTGATATCAACTCTTTTGGTACACTAGTTTCATTGGTAGCTTTCTCCACAGAATATGATAATTAACCAGATTGAGAGAAAAGCTTTAGAAAGATCCAAGAAACATGCATACACTGGTGTTTTTATGTCTGTATAGTACCTGACAGTGCTCTTAAGGCAGTAAATGACCTTTTCTGTTGAAAGACCAGTCCAGAAACCAAACTGTGAGTCATTCAATTGCATGTGAAGCCATAACTGTCGATTAAGCACACTGTACAGCACCTTGAGAATAACAGTGGCGAAAGAAATCGGCCTATAATTATTTATGTCTTGTTTTTCACAACAGTCTTAATGGGGTCATTGGGCAGATAAACATGACCTTAGCACAAAGAAAATAACATTGTCAGTAGACGAGGTAAGTGGAGGGGTAAATATGCGCTATTTAACATATTCAACGTTGAGGCTATCGTGTCCTGGTAATATGCCCCGAGACAGTTTTTAAAATTACTGTAGCAATTTCGTTTGCAGTAACACAAATGTGGACGTCACCGACTCCTTCCTCAGCGGTGGTCACCTCACTTTTAGTTAAATAATGTACTTGAAAGTGCTTATGGAACAAGCAAGCAATTTGGCGCGGATCGCTTACGCTCTCTATGCTCACAGGAAGACTTTGACGAGGATTCAGGTGGTTTGTCTTTTTCCAAAAATCTTTAAAGGTTTTGTTTTTGTGATGTGTGGCCAATAAATCCATTTTAATTTGTTATTGATTATTTGGAACCACTTCAATTTCTTTTGAAAGAATTTTCTACTCTCAGACATCTTATCATATACAGTGCCCGATAATGGTTTACCATGTGACACCCACTGCTGAACACTAAGCCGAGCCTCCCTGTGAGAACTTTGAACATATCTATACCAACCTACAATGTTCTTACCTGTTTTGACATGTTTTGAGTCATATGACTTACAGCAGCCAGACTAAGTGCATCTACAATTTTAAGATGAATATTTTCTATATGTATTTGGTGTTCCGTATTACTACATAGCTCGTCACAACAATTGATCAGTTCTATGGAAAATTCGATTGATTCCAGTTTGTTATTACAAATATCCCTATACTTATCGATTTGTGATGTTTTCCTTGTGTCCCATAGTATTTTTTTGCATGTGACATAAGACATAACTTTCGTACGTAACAAGTTAATATCCAGACATATTTCTAATGGAAAATGGTCTGACCAGTACACATTGTAGTTACTTTAATGGGAACAACACACTTCCAGGCCGCAGCCGTGACGACACAGTGGTCGAACCAACTCGTAGACCCGTGTGCATCACTCACATACGTACAAGTACCTGAGGTCTCACCTAATGTTTCGATATCTGCACACATTTTTTTAAGTTTATGAATTTAATGAAGCAACCATTTGATTTAACTGTGTTTCAGTATGGTATTACAGCTTTATTTTTACAACCATTTAAGTAAGATTTTGGGAGTTCTGAAAAATTATAACTCTTTGTATGGCTCTGTCGGTTTCATAAAAGTTTTTTTTACCCTAAATACCTAATTATATTAGATAATTATTTATATTTATCACTTTTGCTGTTTTCATATGACAGCAGTAATAAAAAGCCCAGTAAGAGACCTTATTCACTGGGTAAGGGTGGTGGACATAACCTAAGCCTCCTTCTTCATCCATATTGTTTTTCAGGGCAAATGAACTTGAGGGCTGTTTTCATTTTTCATGATTTCAGTACAATTGAAATTACAAAATAACGTTTTGTTTCAGTTTTTAACTGATTTTCGGTTGCCAATATCTATTTTTCATAACTTGTTCCCACAGGAATAACTATAACCGAATTTTACCTAGAGCACTTTTTTATCCCGATCGAGAGTTCCACATACTTTCTGTAGGTTACATAATTGTGTTCACGTTTCTTTTCGTATTAAACTCCTAAAGCTGAGAGAGCTAGTGAGATGTAAAAGGATACGATACTTGTTGTCCTAATCTAAAGTTCCCACGAAAAAAAATGTTTGAAATACACTAGTGGTACCGGCGGCACTTATTTTAATCTGAAACCTTGCGAAATAATAAAATAGTATATCTTGTACCGAGTACAAAATGAAGTTTTATCTTACGCGAGGGAAGAAGCTAGTTTTTATACTTTTTCTACTACCTGAAAGTCCAATAATAAAAAAAAATAAGAAAAAGACGCAATATTTTTGCTTTTCCTCCAATCCGTAAATTCACTATACTGCTTGTTGTACGATTGCAAACTTTTTCTTTTCGGTGGAAAATTTAGCGTTGCGATTGTAGCTTTATTTTCTATTTCAGGTGTAGTAGACATCAATTCATCATCAGAATTACTTTTACAAAAAAACGACATGTTTTCCCGCCAATAATTATGTCTTTTATTAGAATGAATGACTATGCGACGCGGCGCGGCACGAAGCGGCCAGCATCATTCTCGCCGGTCTATCAGCTGTTTGCTGGCGAGATCATATTATTTCATAATTAGTTAAAATTACCTAAAGTATATGTATAGTTATAAGGATCTTAAAATATATTTTACGTTATCATCTTACATGAGGTTACACAATTCTATCACAATTATATTAAATTTGTTATAAAGACTAATTTAATTATGAACGCAAAAAATAATTTTTTCTACAAACTAAATTCGCTTGTAACATAATAATTTTCTAGTTGAAATACGTATTTGTATACAGGAAATACATCGACTGCGTCTCGAGCTAAGCCTCGCATTGACAACCAGCGCTGTAGCAGTAGCTGCAGCACATGCTGAGCGGCGTCCATGTTTCACGTCACACTACAACACTCATAATTCAAAAACTAAAAATTTACTATGTTTTGTTTGTGTGATTTTTTTATGTATCTATACAAATTTTATTTTTGTGTGATGTGAAATAATTAACTGTCTATTATTTTTTACGGCCGCGCTAAAAATATAACTGGCCAAATTGAGTACGAAATGCAATTTCATACGATTTTTCGAACTGGCCCGGGAGTTATTTCACACTGGGGTCTCAAAAAGTTGGATTTCGAAACTGAATAACATGAAACTTAGAAGCTTTTTATTGCAAATATAGAAAATATATTTTTAAAGTCCATTTAATAAATAAGTAATAATCCCACGGCGATAACAGAATTTAACGCAGACAAAAGCTAGTATATATAAATATACTATACTATAATATAAATAATTTAATCACTAAAATTAAATATTATTATACCACTGGGTATATGTAGCTCTTAAACAACGTAATAATGGTGAAACGGATTAATTTAAACCTTTCATTTTCACCTAAAAAAGTAGGTTATTCTATCTGAATCGCTAAAATCTACCAATTATATTAAAATATATATTTATATCTATAATAGTGGAACGTCTTTTTATTTGCATGGTATTTACTTACGGAGCAACCAAAAGTTTTTACAGGATTAACTTTAACCGAATTTCAGACGGTTATAGCAAAATAGCAAACTTCTTTACTATAATCCAGGAGTTTCCGTGGGAATCTTACGCCAAGCGAATTAAACGCGGGCGGAGCCGCAGGGGGAAGCTAGTACTTAATAATTATAAAATACGTTTAAGTACTAAGGACAAGAAAAATGCCAATCAAAATATTAATTATTTACAAAATATGTACGTATTAGAGAACGGCTTGAAACATTTTCAGTCATAATTTCGTTTGAATGATCGATGGGTATGAGACTGACAGATTTCATTGGAGATTTATGAGTAACGTATTTTGTGATCGAGTTGATGGACAGGGACTGAACACTCTTAGGAATGGAAGCTGGATAGATGTCATCTATATATACTAAGGTGTGCTTTCTATGCCTTGTCTTTTTGTCCTTTTAAGGTTAGGTAAGAAACTTACGGTTCCGTAGTCAAATGGCAAAAACGTAACCCTTATAAGTTTGGTCGGCCGTTCGTCAGTATGTCACAGAATTATTATTCCGCCGCCTTGGTTAGATTCTTATAAAATTGAACAGAGACGTGTCTTTTGTTATCCAGCTTCCAGATTTGTTATGAAAATTAGGAAACATTTTTTAGGGTTATCTCTCCGGGTAGATATCTGTAATAATTCTCAGTCTACGGAGCCCTAGCTTAGGGTTTATTTTATCCTTTTTCAGTTACTCTGAAGCAACGGGTTGACTTGGTTTTCTGCACTGGTATTTATAATTATAAAATGCCGAATAATATAGAATACTTTTTTCTTCGGATCGAGAATTTATTTATTGAATTTAATTTAATAGCCTATTTTTCTCTTCCTATGCAAACTATTGTCCACAGCTATATATCTGCATGACATTCCAACGTCAGAAATTTCAGCAAAAACACTTCGGCCTTTTACCCCTTTTTTTATTGAGAACTACTCCAAAAACTTCGGAACTTATTACCATGTATATGATATTATAATGAAATTAAGTAAATACAAGGCAAAATGGGAACTGAATTAATACATAACATACATCTCAGCAAAGCGAAGCAGTACTTATCCCAGGGCAAAGGTTACTGCTTTACAAGTCACAAGTCCGGCCCCACATGGAGTGCCTAATGCTGTCTTCTGTGGACGGGACCACCTGGATATTAGCTTGGCTCTTTTGACTCGGTTCAACGATGAGCTGAATCGAACACTTAAGTTAGAGAGACTTTGGCTCCCTGTGCGTGTTCTGCCACTTGTATAATTTTATTGGCTGTGTTCCGAGAAACTGTTGGAAATGATGCCCATGGCTACTTTCTACCTTTGCCTCGCTTGCCATTGACAAGGTATTCATCTTAACACCATAAGGCTTAAGTGGTCACGCACAGTGCGGTTGTGGAATGAGCTCCCTGCTAAGGTTTTCTCTAAGGACTACTGTATGGGGTGCTTCAAGAAACAAGTGATTATATTTTTAAACGGTCTGAAACGCGCGAGTTATGCCTCTGGTGTTACAAGCGTCCACAGGCTTCGGTGACCCTAGTACATCAGGCGGACCGTAAGCTTGTTACCACCATAGTGATATAAAAAAATCATCTCATAATAAACCTTGTTTTACGCTGACAAACGCAAAAGAAGACGCAGGCGTTTAGTAACAACACCAGAGCGTTTTTGTTCTTTTAGAATACTCAACACGCTGTCCTGAACATACATAAGGGTCGTTTTATACTAAAATTTTATTATAGTAGTGATACGAGTACATAAAATTTTTCCTAGGAAAAGATATTGACAGTAATATCGATATAACTTTTTTCTATTAATTAAAAAAAAAACCTTAAAAATAAAACTTAGTTTGTGTCGTAAAATAAAAGTTTCCCACCGTTAAAACTCATTAGAATATAAATGTAAAAAATAAAAAGTGTGACTTAGAAATTAAATTAAGATTCTAATTGCATCACCGAAAGCTTTTAATTATTTCCAACAAAATGATTTACTGTGAAACAAAAATTACACAAGTGTATAACGACGCCGTGTCGCACAAAGCGGGGGTGGGAACGGTTATTAAGGGCATTGTTTCGCGCTGCTCGTTTCCGTTCTTTTGTGACTTAAGTTTCAGTTTCGAAATGCTTTCTTTCAACGTTCATATTTTTAAGGACAGTTACTGTTGAGTGTTAATTCAACTTTGCTGATTTCAATTATATATTTCTTTACATGGGCTATATTTAGAAATTTTTTTCTATGAGCAGGAAAACAACTTCATTTTCAGCTATTGCTCTAAGATCTTGACTACGTGCGAATAGAACCAGACGCATGCGTGAAAGTGAACGCCATATACATATAACCTCCTAGTAGTTATCTAGTAGTCGCGAGAGTCGAAACGAACGCAAAAAAAAAAACAAAAATGTGCCGCTGATCGGTCACCCAGCCAAAGACTGACCAAGCTTGACATTGCTTTACTTTGAATATCGTCTCTAACAAACAAAAGTGCTTAATAATACAGCTTCCTTGTGGAATCCTAAAAAGACGTTGCATAAAATTTTAGCCACCAGCAAAGATATAGAGAGGGGAGTGTTCTGGAATTGTGGGACTACAGTGAATGGGATTTTCTTAGCGGTGAACGCGCAGACTTGTGTCTTTCTAGGGTTGAATCGGACCAAGTTTACCCCCCAGTCCCCAGTCAGAGACCTTGGATAGTGTGGTCTCGTTTTGAGACACAAGTTCTCCGCGGTTTTCCTCCTTAACGGAACGAGGGATGTTTGCACAACTCGTGTAATAAGCATGTCCAGTACATCTGCATAGCAATGCATGTTGTTGATGTCCAACGTGTCATTGATATGCAGTAGAAACAGCATAGGAGGCAGCAGGAGAGCCTTGCGGGACACCAGCATTAATGTCCACGCTATCAGAGCAACTACCATCAACTACAGTTCGTTTGCGTCTGCCGGACAAAAAGCTAGCCACCCTTTAGCACAAACCCTCGAGCAATCCGTAAGATGGCAACTTTGATACAAGACCCCGGTGCCAGACCCGATCGAACGCCTTTGCTACGTCCAGGCTACATGACAATACCTCCCCTGACTCTTCGGTGTGTGAGATACACTAGAAGGTCGCCAGTCGAGCGGCCGTGGCGAAAGCCATATTGACGGTCACTGACCAGGTCGTCTTCTTCTAGGTATCTTAGAAGCTGTGTGTTGATCACACGCTCCATCACCTTGGAGTGGAGAGAGGTAATCGCGATAGGTCTGAAATTCGATGTACCTGATCCATCGCTCTTTTTGGGCACCGGGTGCACATTCGCAGTCTTCCATGAAGACGGAAAATGTCTAGTGTGGTAGGAAAGTGCTAAGAGGCCCGTGTTTACAGGACATAAATCAGGAGCACACTGCTTAAGCACCACTGCTGGTATACCGCCTGGCCCACTCGACTTATGAACGTCTAGAGAAAGCAACGCCCGCCGGACCTCCCGTTGTGTTACGGAGATTTCCCGCATGGTCTTACCGCACCACGGTATAGTAGCCACCTACTGTCATCTTCAGTCAGCCTAGTAAATCGGCTTTCTCTTTAGCACTGTGACGATACCATATATATGCCTTAACATTTTCGTAATAGAATGTGTTTATTCAAGTTTTAGCGCGAAGATTTTCATTAGTAAACAATTCTCAATGGACGTACTACCAATTTCAAAATGCATCTTTAAATTAGAATGGGGCGTTCAAATATTCAAGTTCAGTAATTTTATACAACAAAATATAAGTACAAATGACTAAAATGTAAAATATTAAGTTATGAACTTACGAATCATAGACATCAACACGGAATTAATAGTTAAATGTAGGTAGTAATCTAACTTCCGATTTATGAATTCGAACTCTAGACAAAATAAAGTTGCGTGAAATTTTGAACCTGCGGCGAGAGAATGATTGGTTTAAAGCTAACTGTGATTGGGTGTTTGTTTGAACTAAAGTGATTAGAGAATGTTTTAAAACAAGCGTTGATTGGTTTGTTCGAACGTACTGTGATTGGTGGTAGTTTTAAGAGCGCTGATTGGGAGTTTTATAATGTTGAATATAACCGCGAAAGTTTAAGTTACTTAGAACTTTTATAATGTTAAAAACGCCCGCGAGACTTATCTGAGTCAGTCGTTTAACAACCATGCCTCGTACAATAAAAATTATTAAAGGTAGTTGTCTTGGTTTTCACGTATTCCGTATGACTTGTTAGTTTATTTGAAATTACCCGGGGTTTGTTAGAACTTTACGAACATTTAGAATATAATATTAATATTCTCTTAGGATCCTATTAATTTAGGGTAATTAGGCCGTTTTATCTAGACCGTTCATATTAATCTAGGACTCTATAATAGTAGCCCAACCAACATAACTAGTTTTATACTTAAAAGATATTCTTTTTTCTTTGTTAAAATTAATGAAGGCCGGACATCCGTCCGGAATAAAAAATATGATGGAGGGGATTGAAATGTGGGGTGAGAAAGTTATTAGCGAGGGGTTAGTGGTGATAAAAGTGCGTGGTCCTTTACATACAGAACATTCAATTGCCGTCGTTTAAATTGTTGAAACGCTGCCCGACCAATAGTCCATAGTCTACGCCCGTGGGTCACCACAACCTAGGAACTACGTGGGGTTAAACAACAGCTAGATTGTGCCACCATTACTGGTTAGTAAATACATTTATTACAAATAATTATAGTGTATGTGCGTTGTGAAATTCTTTAGGTTGTGTTTTAAAAATATCTAAATTAATGTTAAAGCATCGTACTGAGTTCGCATTTTTTGCCGGTTAGAAATTTATGGTTGAAAGAAATCTCAATCACCTCAGTAGGTAGGATTATATTGATGGACCTTGTTTCTACGACTTTTTCAGCTAGGTAAAGATAAATCTTTAGATAAATTAAAAACAACATACAGAGAGACGTTGAGAATAACTTTCTTGTTTTATACAAAATAAGTGAAGTCTCTTCTAGTTTCATACAGAGGTAAATATAACTCCACCGAATATAACATGCATCCACAAAAATCACCTACAATCTTTTGCCTAAAAAAATAAAAAAAATATTAATTTTTGTTTTTACTGTTCTTTTATTTTTAGGATAAACATGAGTCTAGATAAAGTAGTGTATAAGTTGCATATAACTAGGTTTCATATGACGGTTTCATAAACTAATATTAAAACTGTTTTTATTGCCTATACAGTGTTATAGGCAATAAAGTATAGGTACATTATATTGTGTAGATAATATGATGTATTGAACGTTGTTGATAAATATTTAAACTGATTTTGAATATCAGAAAATCGGCTTAACCATTGATAACCATTTAAAAGCTCATTGGAGTTTGATTGAAATAGGTTTATTCTTAACTTTATATTAATGGAATTTCGACCAAAATTCCAATTAACAAAATTTAAGCGATGGCGACACTCATTACAATTGTGACGCAAAAGATTAATGGTTACAATTATTCTGAATTTAATTTAACAATCGGTAATGAATGTAGCATTCTTCAATTAGGTTTCTCTTTGTTAATTTCAAAAACAACACAAATACATAGAATATACTCAAATAGCAATTAAATATGAGTTCTATTATGAAATTCAATCGTCGTCAATGTATTTTTATTGCACTTGCAAGTAATATTAGAATTGGCAACCGTGATGAAATCTGAAAAACATGTATATAAAGTACTATTGAATTTTGAACACAAAAAATAATGAAATGAAAAAAGAAAACTTGAAAATTGTTACAAGACGTCAGTGGGGGGTTTCTATACTATATGTTACCACATATTATGACCCAAGTCGTGTTATTTATTATAATTTTTTTTATTTTACACTTCTGAACACATTGGTGTACATGGCGGGCTTAATGCTATATAGCAACCAGCTACCAGCCAACCATAGGGGTAAACAGAGAAACTGTTGGCGATGTGAATATTTAATTTAAATGTATATTTTATAACAAAAAAAAATAAGGTATAGATACATAGAATATTGTGGAATAGAACCTTTGTATAGGTAAGTGCCAACCTCTACAATGCTTTAATCTTAATTTTTACTTACATTTTGGCCTAAATTTCAAATTTAAAATTATTTGGATTAGTAACAACGACGCTAGTAGAATTCTTTGACTTAGAGCTTGAACAAGTTTCTACTCTGTGCTCTGCGAATTTCTGTAGGAAGCGCATTACAGAGTTCTATTGCCTGGACGGTGTAAGAATTTGAGACGAAACCCGTGCGGTGACGAGGAGTAGACAGAAGAAGAATTTGAGGAGAGCGAAGCAAACTTCGTGAAGAGAGCTGATAAACTGGAATCGAGACTTCAAATAGCTTGGGGACAAAGGATCGCTTAGAATGAAGTAGAGAGTATTGAGAATTCTAGCACTTTTGCGTGGCGAATCGGAAACCAGTTAAAGTGTTTGCAAAAATAGGAAATGTGGTCATATTTACAAAAGCCAAAGATGAAACGTATACAGTTATTTTGAAGTCTATCCAGCTTATTAAGAAAATCACAATGTAAGTCAGGGTAACACACGTCCCTATTATCAATAAGTGGTAAGATGAGGGCTTGCACTAACATAAGTTTTGTACATGTTGGAAGAACATTCCTAAATGTGTAAAATTGCCGCAATGCACTTGTTACTTTACCACAGACTTCTTTTATTTGGACGTTCCATTTCAGATAAGGATTGATATCAAGCTCTACAATCTAGGGCCTTGATCCTTAACGCTGTCACAAAAAGGTAGCAGTAGTAGTAAATTCTTTATTGCACAAAAAATCATTAAAAGCAGTAAATACAGTTTAGCGATTTCTCCCGGACAAACTTTGGGTAGAGGAAAATTTGCCCCATCAAATAAAACAGGTGCCAAAATATTATAATAAATTTTGATAATCTGTCGGGTGCTGCCAATAATTATAGTTTGACATTTTGACGGATTGACTACTACTCCATAACGTCTCGGCCATTCTCTAATGTGACGTAGCACACTATTGATTACTTGTATGGCTGGAGTGAGATCTTCAATTTTGCCTTGTACGTATAGCTGCAGATTGTCAGCATACAGATGGTAAGGATAGTTTAGTATGTATGAAATTTGATTGATAAGAATAGAAAAGAGAAGAGGTGATAGAATTTCACCCTGAGGCACGCCAGAAACCAGGTCACACCAGTTTGAGGTGGCCAGATTGTAACGAACTGATTGTTGGTGGCCACAGATATAAGAAGAAATCCAATTTAGAGTTGTAGGTGACAAATTGATCTTTTTGAGAATGGAAAGTAAGATGTCATGTTCAACTGTGTTGAAGGCATTAGAAAAATCAATTTAAACAATTCTTGCGACCAATCGATCCTCCATGCCATTTCTTATATCTTCTGTAACTTTTAAAAGGGCCGTAGTAGTACTGTGACCGGGCCTAAAGTTATGAAGTGAAATAGGATTAGGGATTTTGGGCAAGGGATTTACTAATGCTTTACGCCACAGGGTTGGAAAGTCACCAGAGAACAAGGAGAAATTAATAATATGTGTAATGATTGGTAAGGCAAAATCTAAAATATGGAGGATCATATTTCTACTTACAACATCACAGCCCACTGCATCGGATTAAATTGATAATACTATCTTCTTAACTTCATCTAAGAAACAGGTAAGAAGAAGAAAGAGTCGGTACAACGTGGAGTCTTCGAATTAATAAATGAGATAGTTGAGTTTGTTATCATAGTCTAATGTATATTAAGTGGAAAAGTGAAGCTTGAAGTCATTGAGAGAATATATTTTATATTTAGGTATTATATATTTAGGTTTACCAAAGCCACTAAATTTAAGGAGGTTTCAGATTCCTGCAGGTGATGACTTAGAAATATATTCGTGAAAATATCTGCATTTTGCATGTCTTACCATCTGGTTGCACTTGTTCATAGCAGCTTTGTACATATCCCAGTTATTATAACACCGATTGTTGTTTAATTTTCTAAATAAGCGGTCTCTTCTTGCCATGACCGTACGAATTTCGTTATGTTCATCCAAGTAGCAGGTTGCCTTTATTCAATCAATCTATTGGTAATCGCAAAGATTATAATTTTAACACTGGGTCGTGGTTTTTTTATTTTATTGCGAAATCGGGTGGAGCCAGAGGCGTAAACTTGCTTATTAAACTTTTGATAACAAAACAAAGCTTTGGCTCATAATAACAAAATATAGCTTTAGGTACTATTTTTTTAATGCAAAGTCAGAAGTTGGAATATTAGTCCAGTCTATAATAAATATGAATAGGCAACAATTGACAGGGTGGATCATATGATTGGAAGTTTTTGGCACTGGTTTAAATACTACGTAACCAATCGTATAAAAAAGGTCATCCTGAACGGATATGAGTCTGGCTATGTATCTTTTACTTCCGGTGTCCCTCACGGATCAATATTATTACCTTTATTATTTACAAGTGTAACATTAACAAGTGTAAAACAATTTCATTCTCAAAGAAAATCCATGCAAGCAATTTCGACTATGTGCTATGCACCTCTGTTTTAGAGAAGGTCGACAAAATTAAAGACCTAGGAATTAACATGGACTCTTAACTCCACTTTCATAACTGCATTGCCACCATTATCAACAGGGCATACGTCTTATGCAAAGTTACTAAAAAAATATAATCTTGCCTTGATGTTCCGTTTACTTACACTGATTATTATATCTGTGGTTTATTTTGTTGGTTACTTTATTATATCTTTATCGTATAACTATAAATATGGTGTAAAAGTAATCACTTGTAAACCCTTATATAGAAAATAAAAATAAAAAAAACATAATCACACTCCCTTCTATACTATGAGGATAACAATTTACAATTTCAACTCTTTACTGTCAATTTTCTTTAAGTTATTTTATAACTAGCAAGGCGACACAGCTGCTGGCAACCATCCGAGCGAACTTAAGTGTATATAGTCCCAACTAACGAAATAGAAAATTCCATTATTCTTTTGTGAAGACAAGAAGGCGTCTCAGAGCCGTTATTTACAACCAGATTCTTTCTAGAATATCTCAAGTCTTTACCAATATTACTATACTCATAAACTAACATTTTATTGTATATTTATACATAAGAAACAAACTAAGCAACTGTATTATACTACTGCCGCGGCCAACGCCAACGCAGCATAACCGGGCGATCGTGAATATGCAGGCCAAGTCATAGCCGAGGCACGCATCAAAGAGTGCGGTTAAGCCCAAGGCTTGTATAGTGCTTTTCTCAAACATGCGTGTAAAAAAGGTTATTATATTGAAAAGTGTATTGACAATAATAAAAATAGCTAAGGTTATGTTGTCGCCAATTCACCGCGTACAATTGTCGATTTCTGTTTTTTACTTAATTTAATGGCGCATTCTTTTTGTTGTGCCACTCCGAAATTTAAATAAAACTTGATGAGTTATCTCTTTAGTTATCGATTTTAGGGCTTCAAAAAGTTCGTTCCTTTTTCATATTTCATATATGACCGCTCGAGCGGTCGAGCGGACGGATAAAACATGGCGGGTCGCTCTCTGATACTGTACTGATTTATCTCTAAGAATCTTCGCATATCGTAGCATGTTTGAGAAACATACATTATACCTATAGTTAGATATTATACTTATTTGTCATTATAGGCTGCGGTATATTTTTTTACTTATCTGTATCTCCATATGGCGTGTTTTTTTATGAAAGATATATTTACATACTCAAGATGTTGAAGTACTTGAAGACATACCTGGAACAAAATTTAAAACATTTAGATTTCAAACGTGAAAACAAAGAATTAATTAAAAATTTTGTGGTCAAATCAGAAGCAGCACCAAAAAAGAGCATATAGTACTCGCTACAAAATATCGAATGCTTCCAAAAAAAAAACAGAAGTTATAGTTGTATAATTTTAAGCCCTCTATATTAGGGTGGAGCAAAAAAAAAATTTATTTTTATGTTCCTGTATTACCGATCAATGACCCATAGTCTTAAAAGTGTTCATGCGAAATTTGAGCTTTCTAAGTCAATATCTTGAGGTGGCGCTTCAGGTTTGCATATTTGAAAAGAAAAACAACTTTTAGTATACAAACAGAGCTTTATTTAAGACAATATTACAATATAAATACCTAAAATTACTAAGACAATTATATAATATAAAAAAAATTAAAATACAGTGAAAGACATGTTTTATGGTTTCAAATTAGAAGTCACCTGACGGAAATACTGATATTTGGTGTTAAAAAGTAGTAAGTCTTGCCTGGTTTGTATCCTTGTACGAATAAAACTGTCTCTAGTGGTATCTATCTTGTGTTCCGCAAACAGATAGCATAGCCTCGTTACGAGCTTCACGCGCCGATCTTCTGCTTGAGTGTGGTACCTAAGGATATTTTTCAATTTCATACGCGATTTTCATTTTTCATTTTGCAGCTCACCTCTCATCTGTTGAGTTGCTTTGCCAGATCGTCTCGATGTTTCTATTATGGGAATCTCATCTTTATCAGATGTGTCAGAAAAACTGTCAGATGCCCAAACTATCGCTGGGGTAGATGAAGAAGGGCTTGGATAAGGCACCGAAGATTTCTTTACAAACTCATCATACTTTCGTTTTCTTACCTCATTACGCTGGATAGATTCTATCATCACCTTATTCACAGAACCAATATACATTTAGCGATAATTTTTTTGTCTTTTAAGAAGTTTTCCTAGGGCACAGGTACTTCCAATACATATTTGCATACTGCTCTCGATACACTCTTATAAGTGTCTATATCAAACAACTTCCTCTGAGAATCCTCGTAAAACTTCTTTTTTTTTGTATCACTCCGAAATTTTTTCACAGTCATACTTATTGTAATACGATATCAGCCTTGCGACGACTTGTTGGTGATTAATCTTTGGAATAGACGCTTTGTTTTAAATTTTTCAATGTTAATAGCAATTATTTCACATTCGTCTTTGACTGAAAAGTATTTCCCATTATTGAACTGAAGAATATTGTTTCTTATACTCAAGTAATATTTAATCACATCACAATACGTAAGTAATATACTACTACTCGGTTTTAGTGAATCGCCAAACACAGGACACCGCAAATCTTTCCGTGTGTATAGGAATATTTTATGAATATATGTAAGAAATTTTCTCAAAGTGGAATTATCTTCAGCCCGAATTTCTGAAATTTGACTTAAACACAAAGCACTCACATGCTACATAAGACGTTAACGAACTTAAAGATATCATGTTTATGGCAAAAAGTTACGAAATTACTTTAATTTTAAAATAAAAAACTTAAAATGTAAGATTTCTGTAAATTACGTTCAAAGTGCGCCACCTTCTTGTTTTTTGGTATTTGTTGTCATAGCGGCAACAGATATGCATCTTCTGCGAAAATTTCAACTGTCTAACTATCATGGTTCATGAGATACAGCGTGGTGACTGACGGACGGACGGAAGGACAAGGAAGTCTTAGTAATAGGGTTCCGCTAAATACCCTTTGCGTACGAAACCCTAAAAAGTGTTTGCTTTTTGATTTAACTTCTACCATCAACAAACTATCCAAGAAATACAGTGTGTGTAACTAGCCTTAGTCAATATTTTGATTACTATGATTTATTTAGCTTTTCTTGAAAATGGTTATTTATTTTTTACATATATTGAGAAACTAAAGAAAAAAGTGAGCTGTGTTTCTCTGCCACATAAAATTTTCTGTTAGTAAAAATTTAGCATACTGAATTAAATTAAATTTCAATTAAATTCCATTTTATTAACTTAAATATACTTTCGAAATGATTCATATATATATATATAGATTATTTTTTGTATTTACTAACGATACATTTTCCCTTTTTCTGTTTAATATCTAAAGAAATTTTAAACCTAACCTAACGTAAGTTTATACTTACAATTTAATATTTTATAATATTAAAATTTATTTGCTTGAATAATGTTTCTCCCAACACACATGACTTAAACAATAACAAACGTGTATAAACTTTGTAAGCACGTTCAACACTAAAAGTAAAAGCTGAAACATAAAATGGGGAAAAATTAAGTAAGTTATAGCTGGTACGTGAGGGTGGGAAGAAACATTTGAAGCCAAATAATATTGTCGTATAAAAAGTAGTAGGCGAAACTGAGCAAAAACAACTGAGAGTTGAGGCAAAAATTACTGTTTCTACAGAAAATATAAAACGTGTATACGGACAGATGGATATGGTAAAGTTTTTAATGTTTTTTGTTGACTTCTTTGATAAGTACTCTATTTGAAAGTTTTTCATGTTTAAGAAATTGATAGATGACAACTGAAATTTTGCAGGATAAGAAAAGGGACAAGAGTGAAGTTTTTTAAAATTTCTTTGATGTTTGTCTGTGTAAGGAGTTTTGTGATCCTATTTTGACGTAAGATGGTACTCCCAACTTAACACACCTAAAGTAATCCGAATTTCTTACCTCTACCTTTTAGTTTAAAAGTACCTAAATCCATACCCAAGGGTACAAAAATAGATGATGTATGATTTTTACCTGAAAATCGATTACAGCAGTTACCTTGTGATTGGACTTTTTAATATATCTTAAAGCGGACTTAAGTCCTAGTTATTAGACTCTTCTAAATATTGTCTTGTTGTCTGATTTAGCATCTTGTTTTGCAGGTCTAGCTTTTTCATAATAATCCAACCACCAAAAAAAATAAAATAAAGCTTCGTATAGCCTAAACAATTTTTAATCAGCGTCAAATATCTACCTACAAGTATCATACAATTACTTATAGGGAATAATTCAATTCATAGGCGAAATTAGCTTTGTCACGAAAGCTTCTGTTAAACATATATTTTTGTATTTTTTTTTTATTTATTTTTTTATACCACTAAGGTGGCAAACAAGCTTACGGTCCGCCTGATGGTAAGCGGTCACCGTAGCCTATGGACGCTTGCAACACCAGGGGTATCACTTGCGCGTTGCCGACCCTTCAGAAATCTAATAACTTCTTTCTTGAAGAACTCCATACTGTAGTCGTTGAACCGAGTCAAAAGGGCCAAGCTGGTATCCGGGTGCACCTGCCCAGAGATGGCAGCAGTACTCCATATGGGGCCGAACTTGCGACTTGTAAAGTAACAACCTTTGCCCCGACGTGAAGTACTGCTTCGCTCTGTTGAGTACACCAAGTTTTTGGATGCCAGCTTCACCTTATCTTGTAAATGATCTCGGAACTGAACATCTCTGGATATGTCGACACCAAGGATCCCAATGCTCTTGGAGATGGAGAGGGGAGTGTTCTGGAATTGTGGAACTACAGTGAATGGAGTTTTCTTAGCGGTGAACGCGCACACTTGTGTCTTTGTAGGGTTGAATCGGACCAAGTTTACCCGTCCCCAGTCAGAGACCTTGGACAGTGTGGTCTCGATTTGAGACACAAGTTCTCCGCGGTTTTCCTCCACAACGGAACGAGGGATGTTTGCACGACCCGTGTAAAAAGCGTCTCCAGTACTGTCATCTGCATAGCAATGTATGTTGTTGATGTCCAACATGTCATTGATATGCAGTAGAAACAGCGTAGGAGACAGCACAGAGCCTTGCGAGACACCGGCATTAATGTCCATGCTATCAGAGCAACTACCGTCAACTACGGTTCGTATGCGTCTGCCGGACAAAAAGCTAGCCACCCATTTGCACAAACCCTCGGGCACTCCGTAAGATGGCAACTTCGATAGAAGACCCCGGTGCCAGACCCGATCGAACGCCTTCGCTATGTCCAGGCTACATGCCAATGCCTCCCCCTGACTCTCAATGACTAGTGCCCATCGGTGTGCGAGATACACTAGAAGGTCACCAGTCAAGCGACCGTAGCGAAAGCCATATTGACGGTCACTGACCAGATCGTGTACTTCTAGGTATCTTAGAAGCTGTGTGTTGATCACATGCTCCATCACCTTAGAGAGGAGAGTGGTAATAGCGATAGGCCTGTAATTCGATGGATCTGATCTATCGCCCTTTTTGGGCACCGGGTGCACATTCGCAGTCTTCCATGAAGACGGAAATTGCCTAGTGTGGTAGGAAAGCGCGAAGAGGCGCGTGAGTACAGGACATAACTCACGAGCACACTGCTTAAGTACCACTGCTGGTATACCGTCTGGCCCACTCGACTTATGAACGTTTAGAGAAAGCAACGCCCGCCTGACCTCCCGCTGCGTTATGGAGATTTCTGGCATGGTCTTACCGCACCACGGTATAGTAGGTGGTACAGCGCCTTCATCGTTCATTTTCGAGTTCGAGGCAAAGAGACTGCCCAGTAGATCGGCTTTCTCTTTAGCACTATGGGCCAAGTCACCATCGGTCTTTCGCAGTGGTGGTAACGACGACTGGTAAAAGTTCCCTTCGGCAGCTTTGGCAAGCGACCAGAAAGCACGACTCCTAGAAGGATAGCTCGCAAGTCGCCCACCTATTTTGCCGATGAATTGGAATTTTTCTCTGGCAGTTGCTTTCTTACTGAACCTCGAGCCAGCATTTAATTTGCGTTTTTATAATATTTGCTTGAGTAATGAATTGGATTTGGGTGCTTAAAGTTCATGCCTTAGTGCTCCCTTAAACAAAAACTTCTGTGCAGACTTCTGTCTCTAGACCCAGTAGTTGAGGGTCTGCGTTGATACTAGTATATCAGTCAGTCAGTCTGTCAGTTTTTTCTTTTACCTATGTATGTACGTGTATACAGATTTTCAAAGAAACTTAGAAGTATACTACTTTGTCTCGTGTCGTGGTATTATCATTGTCAAAGCATTGGTTCGACCACTTTTTTGTTTTCAGTAGATGATATTTTACTTTTTCTATAAATGAGATCTTCAGTTTCAAATTTAAGATTTAAACAGAAATGGGTTTTAATAGTTAGTTGGTGGCCATTTCATGGGAATTTCTTTCAATGAGGTTGAGATAGAAAATCGATATTTTTACAGAAGTTTACGGCATAAACTTCAGCATGTTTTAAAAAATGGGTCTTGAAAGATAGTGGATCCCGTTTTCACTCTCTTTGAAGTACGGAAACCTTAAAAATATATTTCGCAAAAGAAGACCAAAGCCACGATACAAAGAGCACAAAATATATAAATACTTTAAACATATTAGATAATGGTTCAGCGAAAACTCTTTCAATACATATTTCGCAGAGCATCTGGCAAGCGTCCGAGGAAGCTCGAGTACGTAGAGTTTAACCTAACGAAATAGAAAATACCATTATTCTTCTGTGAAGACAAGAAGGCGTCCAAGCGTCGTTATTTACAACCCTTTTCTTCCGTTCGAATAGTGTACTGTATTTCGGCAAAATTTTTACATGAAAATATATATTTCTGAAACCCGTAACTACTATTTGGTGTTAAACGCTGATTGGTTTAAAAACATTGTTTGTGTCTTTTTTATACCAACAAGGTTGCAACCCCGTAGATACAGTTTCTGAAGAAAAACTGGGAAGGAAGCTCAATTCACAACCTAAGCGTTTGCGGGAAGTAGTAGAACCTCCTATAGGCAATTTACCTTCATATCCTCTCTTAAATTAGACATCCAATCTGCCCAAAACAACTTTGCGTAATGATTTCTCTTTGAAGTAATCCCCAGCTATCTAGGTCACAGATAACAAAAAACAAACATCAGTGTTCCAAAGTTTGGCACCGTCTATCTACTCATGATTATCATTTTTAAGGATTCCGTACCTAGACAGGAAAAAACGGAACCCTTATAGGATCACTTTGTTGCCCGTCCGTCTATCAAGACCAGTTTTCTCAGGGACGTGTAAGTAAAGGTATCACGCTAAATCACTCAGAATCTTGAAATTTGGTACGAAGCAACGTCTTATAGCACAGATGAAAAAATATAGCGAAAACCGTAATTTTTTAACTTATATACCTATTTTTATAGGCTTATACGGAACCCTCGGTTCGCGAGTCCGACTCGCACTTGGCCAGTTTTTTTAACTCTATCTCGCTCGCCTTTTTTTGCCCTTAAATAAAAAAAATAGGTTTATATTAAACACTTTTAATTAGTTTTGTACTACAACATGACTTACCTTGTCATATAAAATACTATAGTAATAAGCTCTTTGGCCTTAATTTAAAATATATTTGCTGCTTCGTTTTAATGAATACCTACGGAGGTTTCAATTAACAAAATGAAAATGATTGCGACATTCATTACAATTCTGAAGCAAGATTAATCATTATTTTTATACCCTGTTGAATTTTACTTTCAATTTTAAACTACTATCAGAAACTTTTGGAAATATTCTTTTAAGGGTTAGGCAAAGGGTAATAAGCGGAACCTTATTACTAAGACTTCGCCGTCCGTCCGTCCGTCTGTCACCATGCTGTATCTCATGAACCGTGATGCTTAGACAGTTGAAATTTTCACATCAGATGTATTTCTGTTGCCGCTATAACAACAAATACTAAAAAACGGAATAAAATAAATATATAAGGGGGCTCCCATACAATAAACGTGATTTTTTTTGCTCGATTTTGCTCGATATTGATAACGGCAACAGGAAGATGCTTAAAATATTCACAGATTATTTAGTTATATATAGTCACTTTAAAAATAAATAATTAAATTAAAATAAAACACATATTTAATAATTCTCATACTCCTTAATAATTCCCATGCAACAAACGTGATTCTTTTGCCGAGTCCAGCTCGCACTTGACCGATTTTTGTTATATAATTTATAAATAATAATACTAAGTAATGAAAATAATTTAATACAAAGTATCCCGCGAACGCTTGGGTTGTGGAATGAGCTCCCTGCCAAGGTTTTCTCTAAGGACTCTTCTTCTCATAGTGTAGAAAGAAAGAAAGAAGTTTTAAAATTTATAAGGGTCGGCAATGCGCGAGACCCCTGGTGTTGCGAGCGTCCGTAAGCTACGGTGACCGCTTACCATCGGCGAACTGTAAGCTTGTTTGCCACAATAGTTGTATAAAAGCGGAAGCGGCTTCGTTCTCACGGAATGTAATCATCGCCGTGGATTTTTTACGAAAATACCTTGATTAAACACAACAATGGGATCTGAAAAGGGGGTCATTGTCTGTGCCTTCATTTATCATTGTTTCTATAATTATGTCATCCCATTGCACCTTTGTGACAACGTAAGGGAATAATTGACAAAGATATCACTCACAGAAAAATCCACGCAATCCAACTTTTCCTGTCGCGTAAAAACTACCTCATTAAGGGACTGAATTTCCAAAAATATTTACTTACGACTTTCAAAAGCAGTCCCTAAAGTCTCTTACGCCTAATTATTATTTACGTTGCTACTACTTTTTAGGTTAGTTAAGTTGTAAGTTCTGGAGTCAGTGGTATTTTGGTTATATGAACATTTATTTAGAAGTGACGCAAACTGACAAGTCGATTGTTCCAGGTTCCCAGTAGGGTTGCAAGATTTCCAATTTGTGTATTGTATAAGTTTTCTAGAGTCTAGCTGCGACGGTGATAGGCTCAGCCTTATACCGTTTGATACGTTTATGGTGATTATTAGATGACACTTGTCAGATGCATGATTAACTTTTTGCCTCAGTACATGATCTTTGTAATTTAAGTATTACGTATATGTTTCCAACAACCACCATATTGAGAGCCACAACCCACGCAACAGAAAACAACCTGCCGAAGAACAAATCCTTGGTTCTATAATAAAGGTCAAAAGTTAAATAGATAATTATAAAATAAATTTTGCTTGTAAATTTTTGATTCCATGTATTATGTAACGAATTTTAAAGAAAACATAAATGAGTATTGAAATCTAAAAATAATTATTTTGAATACAATCAAAGGGCAACAATTCTTTTTGCCTATTGAATTTCTCTCGAAGAATCTTCAGTGCAAATATTTGTACGATAATGGAATTCCATTATTGGAAACTCGAAATTTTGTAATATCTTTGAGCAATAATTTTCTTTTTGTTAAAGAATTTATAAGAGTTACCAAACTTACCTACCTAGATATAATTTCAATGGTGTGCAGAAACAAGATTTCATTTTCCATTAGGTACTACAGGAAAATTATTTTATTCTTGGAATACGATATTTTTTTTATTTAAAATTGTAATTTTAAAAAAAGTTGAAGGTCCCAGGTTTGATTTCTTGAGGGAGGATCGAATAGCATAGTTGTGGAGCGTGCGGTTGCAATGTCAGAAGGTTCCTGGTTCGATTCCCGGTAAGGGGCAACCAATATTGTTTCAATTTGTAAATTGTCGACCCCACGGTTGTGAGCTTGACTACTATCGGTGAAATGTGTCTGTTAGAGACATACGTTCGTAACATTTCTGACGGGGTGGTTAGGGTGGTCCGAGAATACATAATGTCACGACGGTATTGTTTCTTTTAGCAACAATATTTTAGATATTAGATTAGATATTGTGGTCGCATAGCATGATAGCTACGACACGAGTTTCGAGATGTGGATATTTTACCCACAATGCGTTGTGAGCTGCTTTCTCGCTCAATACTAGCTGACCTGGATGTCATTGTTCTGCCTTTTCCGTTACTCACATCCCCCGTTACATCGCTCGCCCTCGTTATAAACTTCGTTTTTTTTTACATTAGCTCAGCTCCTAACGGTCGTGGTGTGATGTTTAATAGCCTATAACCTTCCTCAATAATTGGTCTATCAAATGCAAAATCAATTCTTCAAATCCGACTGGTACCAGACGGTTTAAGAGATAAAGACGTTCAAACAAAAAAAACATACAAACTCTTCAGCTTTATTAAACGTATAATATTATATAAGTATATAAATATTGCTTTAAATTTTTAGACACGTACACAATTTCAAAAGGCAGTTGGCGGATCGTCTGGCAAGCGTCCGAGGAAGCTAGAGTACGTAGAGTTTAACCTAACGAAATAGAAAATACCATTATTCTTCTGTGAAGACAAGAAGGCGTCCGAGCGTCGTTATTTACAACCCTTTTCTTCCGTTCAAATGTTGTTTGGTATTGCTTACGTATGTGTTTTACTGTTGCATAAATATATAGGGTATTGGTTTGCATAATTACTATTCCGGTCAGATTTTAACGTATTTTTTTAAACCTCTAGTTATATACGTACGGCCCACCTGATGTTGAGTGTTTATCGTAGCCTGTGGACGTTTGCAACAGATTGCCAACCCATCGGTTTCGATACTATATGATAAGGGTTAAAAGCATTGCTGTTTTAACGCACTGGCCACTTTAAATAAAAATTAAACTATTTTCACACAAAAACTAAACATTCTAATTTTAAAAAAAGACATGACATTTTGTGTTCGTTTTTAATTGCTTTTACCACAGAGTACAATATCAGTTATTTATTATACAAGTGCTGTAAACAGGTTAGTACGAACCTGGGACTTGCCAAATGTAAAACAAGAGCACAGCGATTGTTTTTAAAGGCACGCATTCGGAATAAGGGTCAGCTCAGACCGAGAAGCGACGCGACGCGGCATTTTTTAAGATAGCAACACATTATAGACCTTGTTTACTAGTAAAAAAGATACGCATTCTAACGTCACGTGACGCATCTTGGTGTACTTCGACACGCAACCTCTCACTTTTGTACTCTCACTATAATTTGTTTCTTTTTATCTGAACTGATCCCAACCCTTTACACTTACGTATCAAACAATGTTTTTCAATGCATTTGTGAGGAAATAAAAGTAAGACATGAAAATTAACTATTTGTATTTATTCTCCACTCAATTCAATGTTGATATTCCTCTACTTATTTGTCTCTTGATTTTTGACGCAAAATACTCTTGTTTGCTATTGGGCTTCTTCTAAGATAGCTGTAGGAGTTAAATCTATGATTTTTTCATTAGAATTCATTTTTAAAAAGTAACGTTTACTAATTACAAATCAGTGTCGCAATGAAATGGCGCGCTTTGAGGCAAAATTCGTAGGGCACGTACAGCCAGATTATGCTCAATATATATTTTTGTATACAAAAACAATTTAAAATACGTATTTTTAAATGACATATTCAAGAATTTAATTTTAAATTATGTCGTTTGGTGATTAATATCTACTTATTACTTATAGAACGCGCATACTTATAAATAGTTGATTTTTCAAACATCAAAACCTCCTTGCATCCTACTCTATGGAGTAAGGTGCAAGCCCTAAAAATTAAAAAAAAAACTATTATTGCACGCGTAAAATAATGGATTTCTGTAGTGTTTTATTTTACGCGTGCTTTATTTTTATTTTCTTTTTACTTTATTTGAAGAAGACTGTGCGAGCAACCGCGTTGAAAATGTATGTTTTTACATTTAGGTTTTATCCAGCGCAAATCAGAGTAATATTCGATTATGCGTTATGACGTGGGACTAACGCAGCAGAAACTGCGCGTAATGTCAATGCTGTATTTGGCGAGCGAAGAAACTTCGAATTCAAAAATAAACCACGAGGAAGTTTAGCCGCTAAGATAAAAACCGATACTTGAAGGTGATGGTAAAAACCGATCGATGTCAAACTATTACAGAATTTGCGGCATAGTTTGATGTTACCTGCCCACAATATTGCCTCATTTGCAGCAAATCCCATTATTGCTCCATTATAACGCTAGACTCCACAGTGCTCCGCAGCACTACTAGAACTGCAGTTAGAAACTATCTGTCATTCTCAATACTTGCCGAACCTTGCGTCACGACACAACTCGTTTCATCAGAATCGTTTTTTTTTTAATTTTGGATCAAACATCTTGATTGTTTAAAAACTAAAATATTTCTGAAATTGTTACCAGTTTAAGTTCAGTAGATAAATCGATTCAGATGCCGATGAAGCAACAGCACATAGTTTTAGATTGCAGTATTGAAAAAATAACCTTATATATTAAATACGCAAGGAAAGCAGCTAGTGCATGCATGTTAAAATATCAAATAAAAAAGTAATTTCTAAAGTTTTATGTTGAAAAGCAAACAATTTTTCCATTTCAAAGTTTACTTTTGCAATGATGAAATTTTAAGTTTGCACAAATATTTGCTTGGTTTGGTTTAAAATATAAGCTTTTGGCTCACGAATAAACCTTGTTGTTTGAAAATTCAATTTAGTCTTTTGGTCAATCTGTGTCTGGTCAAACTGGTCAAAGTGATTTAATCTAATAGCAATGCAGTTTTAACATATTTTATACAAGTCATGGTAGAAGTCTCATATTTATGAATTCTATAGGTAGAACTAAAACTATTCATAATCATTCTTAGTATCGAAATTTATAAAAGCAAAAGTATATTTATTTTTTTGCTAAATTCTTACCTCGTAGCAGAACATCGAAGTAACCTCGGAATAAAAATGAGTACACCGCCATCAGCAATGTTTGTACATAGAACGCGAAGTACCCCCAAAGAAACGACTTCTGCCATATTTTTTGGACTTACTTCTAGTTCCAACTAGTCTAGCTACCGACAAAAACTACACCTGATTTATAAGCCGTGAGCATCATTTAATGATATCTTTAGTTAGACATTATCTCTGTCAGCATGAGAATCAGCCCCCAAAGGTAGCCGAAGAGACTAAACAGTTAACATAAATATGTTTTATGCACTTAAAACAGATTGGCAATATTTACCTACTATAAGCAGACGGAACTCATTTTTGGGTAACTCCTATAGTGTGAGCTATCAGTACACTATTTGAACTTTCATTGAAATGAGTTCCGTCTGCTTATAGTGAAATATTTAGTATGTTTTAATTTATGTTTAGTTCTTAATGTCTCTGCAGTCTGGTTTTTTTTAGTATTTAATAAATTTTTATTCATAGCTTTTGAGTATTATTTTTTTCAATTTTTTTTTACTTGCGCTTGACTATTTTAGTACAAGTGTTCTATAGTTTCATACTCACCTTTTAAAGCCCTTTATTTTGATACCCAACTCGAGGGTCTTAAAAAAGCGCATTTAAATTCAAATTCAAAATTCATTTATTTCAGGTAAACAAGAAACCCATATTATACATTGATATTTAGAAATAGAATTAGAAATAAATAAATAATACGTAATTAAATAAATTAAACCACTCAAACAAAAAATAAAAATGTCAGAACATTATATAAAATAAAATCAATTTAAATAGTACATACATATATATGCAGTCATTTAGTACTTCCTTTCCGGCATTGGCACCGCCACATGTCTGTTACAGCAATGCCTAAGGAAAGGACAGTCTAATCTCTCAGCGATCATATTCAGGACAGAATTGGAGCTGGCACGAACTCTGCGTAGCAAGGACGCGCATCGCTTTCGCATAGTCGTATGGAAGCAATCGATGCGTGCATCTGCAAACATGCCAGAGGCACTGCAGAATCGTGGCAGCCCCAACACAATCCTAAATGCATTGTTATACAGGACACGGAGGTCGCTGTACCGTTTTTTTGTATAGTTAACCCATAGGCTGCACGTGTACAGAGATGTGCAGTACGTTTTAAAGAGGGTGACCTTAACCTCAGCTGAGCATCTTGCAAACCTACGGGCCATCATATTGGCTCTTACTGACAGCGCCCTCCGTTCCCGCTCAATGTCAGCATCGTCCTTGAGATCAGTAGTGACTACATGCCCTAGGTACTTAAATTTTGGTACAGTTTTAAGGGGTACACCATATAGTCGCACTGGTGGTACATTACTTGCACATTTCACACCAGCGTCAAAGACCATGCATTGACTTTTCGTGATATTATATTTTAAACCGTGGCCAGACACGTATTCCACACAAGTCCGTATCAACTGCCTCAGACCACAGACTGATGCGCTCAAGAGCACCATGTCATCAGCATAGCTCAAATTGTTAACACAGACGCCATCAATGTGGCAGCCAACGTGCTGATTGCTAAGCGCTATGATCAACTCATTTATGTAGAGGTTGAACAGGGTTGGAGATGACAATCCACCCTGTCTAACACCACACTCAAGCCAGTACGGATCCGACATTGCCCCCGCCCATCGCACACTGTTGACTTGGTGTGCATACCAATACTGAAACAGGCTGACCAGTTCCAGTGGAAAATTTGTGCTTCTCAGCTTCCTCCATAGCAGATCATATGACACCAAATCAAATGCCTTAGATAAGTCAAGGAAGCAAGCATACACCGGTGTCTTGCGGTCTGTGTAGTATCTGACGGTATGCTTAAGACACAGAATCGCACTTTCAGTGGACAGCCGAGGACGAAACCCGAACTGATTGTCATGCAGTGTGACATAACTATTTAACTGTGTATTAAGCAAACCGTCAAGAACTTTAGCTGCAATAGTGGCAAGAGAAATGGGTCTGTAGTTATTTTTGTCAGCAAGGTCACCAGTTTTATTTTTCACTACAGGCACCACCACTGTTTTCATTAAATCGTCAGGCATATAGGAGTGACCCACGCATAAGGAATAGAGCATTGCTAGGAGTCTACATATATGTGGTCCGGCATGCTTATAGTGCTCAATGCTGAGTCCATCGTGGCCTGGTGACTTGCCTTTAGATATTTGCCTAATGGCTTCAGCAACATCTTTGGCCCGAAACCTAGTCCCCACCATTTGACCATTTCTGGCAATATTGTGCACCTCCCTCGCTGGACCTAGGGGAGACTTAACCGAAAAATGGTTCTTGAAGATATTAGCAATATCCTTTGAATCGCTCACACCATCAACGCTCGCCGGGAGGCCAGGTCTTATATTTGTTTTATTAGTGGCTTTCCAAAAACCGCGGAAGTCGCCTTTGATGTGTTTCTCCGCAAGAGCGTCCATTTTTATTTGGTCTTGTTGATTTTGACACCATTTTAATCGAGATTTGAACGCTCTGCGGCTTTGACACATTTCCTGGTAAACAAGGCCGGACCTCGGCTTACCACACATTATCCATACCTTGAAATTAGCCCTGGCCTCCCGGTGAGCCCCACTGACGTGTTTATTCCACCCCATTAAGCGTGGGCCCTCGACCTTTTTTCTTGAGCTCGTGCTTCCCCGACTCACCACTGCTGCGTCTCGAAGGGCGGTTACAATGTCAGAATAAAGATTGTCCAGAACACGCCTGTGGCCACGGTCATTACAAAAATAATCGGCACAGCTTACACACTCTGAAGGAAAGTCAATCATTTTTAATCTCATATGACACTCTCTGGTATACCTCGCGACTTGCTCCTCACTTCTTTCACCCCATATTACATCTTTATTTATATTACTAATTTTTGGTGAAATCTTAGGGGTAAGTAATTTTAAGTTGCAAGTAATTACAAGTGGGTAGTGATCAGACCAAAGAGTGTCATACTTCACATCTGCTTCTATAACAGAATGCTTAGCCGAGTGAGTAGCAATACAGTGATCTAACCAGCTGCTAGTCCCGTGCACATCACTAATGAATGTGAAGGTACCCGAGTCCAGCCCCAGTTTTTCTGAGTCTACACATGACCATTTTTGTTCATCACACATATTTATAAGTTCACTGTAGAACAACTCACCCGGATCTGCATTGAAATCACCTAAGATAAACACAGATTCAATTCCTTGTTCGTCAATAATAGCAGTGACTGCGCTTAGACAATCTATAAAATCCTCCAAATTATCGGCACAATTCGTTGGCAGGTAAACGCTCATCACTAATATTTGTGTATCGCAAGTTGTTATTTTAATGGCACATATACGAGTATTATCACATTGCAACACTGAAACTTGTTGAAACGCACTATATCGCCATAGCAACGCGACGCCACCGTATGGTCGCCCGCGCAGAATCCCCGCCGACGTATCAACTGCAGATGTCGCAGTATATCCAAAACCGGAGTCAATCGTGCCGACGTATGGTATGTCATGCGGCAGCAACCAGGTCTCCTGAAGACATATCACGTCACACGTACGACATAGGCTTCTAACATCCTCTACAGAGCGCTTAACGTTTTTACAGTTAAACGTAGCGAAATGATAAGGGCCGCTATCCATTGTTTGGTTGTTTTAAGCCGTCAGAAATTTTCGTAATATTCGCTCTCTTGTGTCTGAAGTGCACAAAACGTCTAAATATAACACCTGCAGGCCAGAATTTCTCGTCCATGTACCTGGGCAAATTTATCTCTGATATCAGAATTTTGTATGCTTTGTGCCCTCTATCAAATTTCATTTTTATTTTCTCCAGAATAACAGTTTCCTGTGTTTTGTTATAAATATGTTTCACAATGTCACTCTCTGCCGTAGATAAATGTACGTTCGTAATAAACATAGGAATTTTTCTCTCAGCCGCTCTGAAGCTGCCTTCTAAGTCACGGGCTACACCTGATTTGCCTGAAAATCGATATTTCATCGGTTTTCGATTTGTAACTGTTTTCCATCCTTCGTTGTTATTATTTTGATGCACCACAGTTTCGCCTATACATAGCGACCGCTCTGACTCACATCGTTCCGTCTTATTATTACTAAGGCCGGTGTCGGTCACAGTGTCAATTAATCAATTGATGTAGAATCCGTCTGGTTTCTAACTACCCTCATTTTTCTATATTGTGACGAAGGAGACCTATTATTATCGAATGATTCGGTGTCGTCATTCATTAAAGTTTGTTGTCCATCATGTGCCAGCCCCATAGGGCCGCTGTCTAACCAAGCACCACGTTTTAGATTTATTTTAAACGCTGATGCTGGCGGTAATGAGTCATTTCTCAATCGTAAAATATCGCTTTTAAGTTCTTTTACAGCATCAAGCGTAGCATATGTAGCTTTTATGTCTTCGATCTCATTTTTCATTACCAACATGTCCTTCAGTAGTTTCGAACAGTCCAGGTGATCAAACAGAATCGGTGGTAGTTTGTCCAGCTGTTTAGCCACAAATACTGGGATAATGTCGGGCTCAGTCGATTTAAAAATATTTATAATATCTGATAAATCCCGTTCTTCTTTACCTTTATTTTTACGTATTATTTTTCGCCTGTCTGTTGGGATCGACTCAAACAGAAGCGATTTTGCATTCCTTATTTCGTCCGAAGTGAATGATGTTGTACATATTCGCACAAGCGTCTCTTTATCTATCACTGACACTTTGTTTTGAACGTAACATAGTAGTTCGTCAATTACAATATTGCACTCGTTGCACTTTATAACGTTCGTCATTTTTACCCGCGATTAAACGCTACAAAGAAACACACGCCCGTCGCTAGTGGGTGCGCGCTCACGACTGACACGACACGATTTAATCAGCGGTTTTGATTTTTTAAGAATTTTATATACCCAATGCCACTCTCAAAATTAAGACGTAAACGACACCTATCAAGCTAAGATCGTGCCAAAGAAATAAAACATACATATACATGTAGTCGAAAAACATAACTAGCCTTCTGGTACAATCGGGTAAAAATAATGCATGTTGTGCCTATTTAAAACATCATCATCGTCATGTTTTTCGCAAATAGTAAATCATTTATTCACCATAAACACTCTACAAACTGCTCAAAACACACAGGATGCGTTCGATTATTTAGTATTCTTACATTTGTCACTGCAACAATCTGAGAATATTGGAACGATGTTTAGTGATGCGACTAGGATTGCGTCAATTCATTATAGCAAACGTCACGAAAATTAAATTTAAAAATTTTGTAAAACAAAACTTGTCAGTAAAATTACCGTGATGATAAAATGCATAGAATGAATTTTTTTTTGTAAACACAACATAATTTACTTGACAATTTGTGTGGATTGATTAAAATTTAAATGACTGCTGTAACTTTTTCTTCCCGCCTGAACGCCATGCAAATTTATATTGCTATGCGAAACCATTAAAATATTTAATGTTTAAAAGTATTTTATTATTTACATTGAAAATTTGTTAACACCTCTAGGTTTTGTATTATGCAATATTGTAAAAAAAAATCTGCTGAATCATATAAATGTACCGTAGTAAAATTAAATCGAAAATGTTGTTGTCGTTGTTACGAAACTCTCGGTGCGCGAGTCAAACTCGCACTTTTTTCGTTTTTTTTTTAATAAATAGATATTATAACATCACTGTAATACTTAATTAATGATTGAGTGGAGTTGAAATATTACCTTCATCTAGGGTAGGGTAATTCTAGGATAGATAGACCAGTGGGTGAGACGGACCATCGCAATTTCTCCTAAACTAGATTTTATTTAAACTGGCAACATTGATCTTCTCCTGTCAAATGTGTGTCACTACGTGTTGAAGACAGCCGTATTCTTATGATATTATGTATAAAAATCTTAAAAGAATTGTGTTGTGTCAGTTTTATTTTATGGGTGCACTAAACACTTTTATTAAATTTGTATGATTGTAATTGGCGTCTTTTTACTTGCGTGTTCTCAAATCCTCAAAATAACCTTAAAAATATGAATAAACAATCATGCATATAGTATAAGGCAGTGGTCCGTCTCTGCTCGCAATTAAGGAGTGATGGACCAGATTTGTTACCAGGAAGATGGACCACTAAACCGTTTTTTGTACTTTTTGTAGTAGATCTGATACGTGATAAGAAGTTTGTGTATTACATGAGATTTTATTTTTGTATTTTCAGAGATGCCATTAACATATGTGAGGAAAGGAGGGCTATGTAGATGCTTGTTTTAACGGGATGGGTATCACTGAAGCAGGAAACAAGGAAGATGGCGCCCCTTTTTAATTCCGCTTAATATTAATTAATTCGATAAAAATTTATAAATTTATTGCACACCTACTACTAGAATATTTACGGACATCTTGTCTGTAATTTGAATATATTAAGTATAAATCTGTTAATTGCACTCTTTAAAATTCGTTATCCATTTCAAAATCCGATTAATTTTTAGTATATTTTCAATAGAATAAAAAAAATTAGTGAGCCCACTCGGTTGTTTGACAGAACAACAATGAAGGGCGGGCAGTTCTCTTACCCGCGCCCCAGTGGCGTATTTCCTTTTTTTGTATTCTGTAGGACACAGCACTTTCTTGAAACAAATTCGTGTTCAATTCAAGGCACGTGTCTGTCTTCCCATCGAAGATTTAATATTGCTATAATATGACTGTGGGTTATAGTAGAAACTTTTGATAAAATGTCAAGTATAATTCTTTTCCAAATTTAACAAAGCTTTAATGAGTTAAATTTATGTTTATATTACGGTAAATATGTCTACCTGATTCCATATTTGTTATACATGTTCTGATTCGAGTTTAGCTGTAAGAAATCTCTTAATAGAAATAAGCTTGCCTCAGGACATAGCCTTACCTGTTATGTTTATGTCATATTCTTAATTTTGTATTTTATTGTTAAGAAATAAATAAAAAAAAAAGCTAAAAAAATAAATTCTCTGGCATTCAAATTCAAGAGAAAAACACTCAGCTTGTCTGCTTTGTTTGTTTAGTTTTTATATTAGATTATTATAATAAATATATTATAAAACTCTACTAAAAAAATTAAGATTGTAACATCTTTTTTAAACGATAAAGAACTCGATTAAAAAAACTGTCAAAGTCACTGTTATATTTATTTCTCAATCACAATGTTAATTTTCTGTTTTACGCTAACATTGTATTAAATCTAAAGTAATCATTGTAATCTATATCATAATAAATCTGTATCATAATTTCATTAAATTTAACAACCTTTTGACATCATGATATTACAAAAGTTTTAATTAGCTTTGCGATGAATATTAGATAAATTTATAACAAACCGTGAAGATAGTCTGTATAAAAGGGGCCTAAAGTCTAGTCAACAAGTGCTTTTTTTGCTAATTGATAAAGTGCCATACATGGGCTGGGCTTGCGCAAGACATAGTACCCGTTTTGAGCCGTATTTTTTGAGCAGAGAAGTCTCTAGGAAAAATATAAAGTAAATAAACTTATATAGAATATAAACTAATTAAATTAACTAAACTATGTTAAATTTGTCTGTTGCAATTTGTAATACTTGCGAATTATATATTTTATATTATCTCATGGAATTTATATTTATTTACTTAATTATTTAATTTAACATCTATTTTAATCCGTGATTATTGGAAAAAAAGTGATTAGTGGAATCGACACTAAATAAAAGCATTAGTTATCCGCTTTTGCAAATTTTAAATAGTTTTATGAGCAGTGTCCATGAACCCTTCCATATCAAGTTAAATATGGATGCATAAACATGTAAAAACAGTTTTTTTAAAATAAAAAGCGGATTTATTGGGATGTATTAATATACGTAAGTTAGATTGGTCTCTAGGAAGGTAACTTGAAAAGTGTCCTGTGCTTTTGCATAAAAACGAATATTTTTAGTACATCATCTGCATTACATACCCGTAATAAGCTGTTACCCCGCATCCTTACTACTTGGTGGCCAAAAGCAAACGCGTAAAAATATAAGGTTTATCTAGAAATAAATCTTAAATGTTTTTTTGATAATATATTGAGCCAGAAGTAAATGAATATAAAATTTACGAAGTTTTGTCAAATATCCTATTCTAGACGAAAAGCTAGAAAAAATACATAAGTAAAGGATATTTACAACTACTACATTCAAGATAAACTCATTATTCATTAAACTCTCTAACAAAGTAAAAGGTACTTTACGAAATAAAAATCCAGGGCTCTCTAAACAGCAAACTTACCCCTTAACGGACCTATCGTGGTTATATAAAGCTCCCCTCCTGGCGGTGACTCACCTTCGGGTTCGAGACTCACGCCGGTCAAAGGGACGCCCCCGAGAGCGACAACCCAAGCCGTGGCTTCCCCCGCGGGGAGCCCTTGAGCGTTGGGCGCTATACGGGCTGTGGCTCCTTCAGAGTCTCGCTCAAAAAGCCCGGTGAAGCAAAAATGGCGGCAACAGCCAACTGCATAGTCAGTCAAAAAAAAAAATATATATTAAGTTAAAACAACCTGCTAAAATGAAAACAGAAAAATAAGTATAAGAAAAGTTTTCTTGTTGATCTGTTGAATAAAATTATAGCAAAGCAAATTGTGGCGAGTATCAACAAAGCCTCGAAAAAATAAAGGGCATTCTACAATTGTTTGTGTACAACCAGTGTACTCCCAAAGGTTTATTCGTATAAGTACAATTCATGTTTGCTTCATGCCCAAGGAATTTGAATTTGAAATGAGAAACTACGCGTGGTTTAACTATGTATATTTCAGCCTTTGACTGTCGATGGGCTGTCGGTAAAATTTAAATTTTATGTTTGAGCCTTAGCCAATTTTATATTTTGTTACAAGTTGTAACTCTTTGATAACATCTCCTTTTAAATTGAATTTACAATAATAAAATTTAAAACTAACTTTAACATATTTTTATCTAAGATTTATGTTGGGAGACTACGTCTACAATTGTACTGAAAATTAAAGTCGATAATTTCAGCTGTTGACCCGTAACTGAAACAAAGGCAAAATAATTGAATTTGAACGGAAAATATATGTGTATCTTTATTTTTGCCTAAACATTGGTTTAATTCTGCCAGCCATTGAAGGTATCTAGACACGGCAATTGTGAGACGAGATGCGTGATGAGATGCGGGGCATGCGCACCTGACTTGCCTATATCTTCAGAATTGGGTAATCGGATGCTGTCAGAGATACATTTTTTCGCGGGCGTCATGGCTGTCTTGACGTTGTCAGATATATCAAAGACTATAATGCTCGGAGCCAAAGGCTCAGCCAAGTTAACATTTTAGTGTAACTTACACTAAATCCTCAAAGAAATTGAAAAATTTACTGTTGCCCAAATGACTAAATTGAATTCTCAAACAAGGTTTATTCGTGAGCCAAAAGCATAAATTTTAAACCAAACCAAGCAAATATTTGCGCAAACTTTCATCATTGCAAAAGCAAACTTTGAAACGGAAAAATTGTTTGCTTTTTAACGTAAAACTCTAGGAATTACTTTTTTATTAAAAATTTCAACAAGCATTCGCCTGCAGCTTTCCCGGCTATTTAATTACATATAATTTATATATAAGTTACGGTAATTTTTTTCAGTACGGTGATCCAAAATTCTATGCGTATTTTTCATATGCGTTTTTTTATCTGAGCCTTACACTTAAATTAATCAATTGAAATACAATATTCTCTTATTTACTTTTTTTTTGACACGAGAAGTTAATACAATGGGTCCGATTATTGGAGTTTCTAAAATTGTGACATTGGGATTTATTTACGACTATTTTTAGAGTGATGTCATTGTGAGTGTGTGTACATGCATGTGAGAGTTTTTTGGGATCGCATAATTTGAAAACTAGACCTATTTGCTTCATCGACATTAATTGATTCTTTGATTCCAGGATTGGAAATAAAATTGATTAATTTTTTTGCAATAATAAACGACCGGTTAATTTTTATCAATAAAAATCATTCTTTGTCCATATTTGTCTAATAAATTCTTTGGATTTGATGAAACTAAGTTCTGTTACGGTACCCCATTTTTTTATTAGTTTTTGCGAGTTGTGTAAAGTGTAGGTGGCAGATTTAATACGGCGTGCATTGTTTTGTTAAATTCTTTGACAAAAAAGTAACTCGTATGGTAGTTACTGCTGTATAATTTTAAATATTTAAATATATAATTATTATTTATTTTAAGTATTTTTATATATACATATAATACAATTACATGTATATAATTATACTATTTTTATTTTGCCATTTACTTAACAACTAAATGCCATAAAATTTTAGAAAGCCATAAAACCAGTTCGACTCTTTAAACTTCACTAAAATGTAAACCCGGCTGAAGCTTCGGCGTTAAATTTAAATTTTATCGACAGCACGTCGACCATAAAATGTAGAAAATATACAGACTTTACGTACTACGTACATACTCGTAATAACACGTTCTTCGTAGGTACAGAAGCATTATTTCCTTTTTGCTTCTCACACCTCGTGGAAAGAGCAACCATAAAACGAGCTGAAATAAAACTTTTATAGTACAATGGTCTTATGTAAATGTTGTAGGCATCTTTTTATGTGTACGTAGCTTTGTTGAAGCTTTCCAAAATTTGCTTTGTACTTGTTTGGAGTGTACTCTTGTACACCATAGAGTAGGATGCAAGGAGGTTTTGATGTTTGAAAAAATCAACTATTCATAAGTATGCGCGCTCTATAAGGAATGTGTAGATACTAACCACCTCACGACATAATTTATTATTAAATTCTTGAATATGTCATTTAAATATAAATATTTTAAATTGTTTTTGTATACAAAAATATATATTGAGCATTATTTAGCTGTACGTGCCGTACGACTTTTGCCTCGTGAAAAAGCCTGAATTTACGCCTGTGCAAAAAAGCGCGCCATTTAATTGCAAAACGGCTTTGTCTTTAGTAAATATTACATATGATTATATTAATAGTTTATATTTATACTTTCTCGTAAAATTCATTGAAAAACGTTGTATGATACGTGAGCGTAAAGGGTCATTTCAAATGCGTCCCTTTAAAAACACTCACTGTCTTATAACCTACTTACCATACTCGTATCAAAAATAATTATTTCAATACACTTGCTCCCAAGCTAATGCAGTTTATAAAATACTAGCGCTATTTATTTACATAATCGCACTGAAATAGGTAAATATATTATGAATATCATGCACATATAGGCTATTGGAAGCCTTTGTTGACCAGTGTGTTTACTTCAATGATAGTGTATTGTGTTTGCTTCTATGAGAGTAACAAAAAAAATGTGTTGTGTTTTATTTATTTTGTTTGCGCAAGTGTGTTGACAAATAAAGTATGACACTCACGAGCTAGGGTCGTCATTACCGCTTGTACAATGGGATGTGTTCTGAAGAATTGTTCGACGTGATGTCCACAACTACTTTCTACCGTCGCACCGCTCGCCATCGGCAGGGAATTCATTCTCACACTTTAGAACCGAAATGGTCGCGTACAGTGCGGTTTTAAGAGAAACTTTCTCCCGCGAACGCTTCGGTTGTAGAAGGGAGCTCATTCTTAGCTCGGCCAAGGTTTCCTCTAAGGATTACAGTATGGGGTTCTGCAAGAATGAAGTAATTAGATTTGTAAGGGTCGGCAACCCGCGAGTGATACCCCTGGTGTGACAAGCGTACATAGGCTACGGTGACCATTTACAATCAGTCTTGACCATAAATTTGTTTGCCCAATAGTAGTATAAAGAAAAAAATTCTACCTAGTTAATCGTACTATTACGATACGAACGCTATTAGGGTTACTTACCGGAAAGCAAAACTGATCTTTTACAGTTTTCTTGTAATAGTCCATCCGTCTATCTGTTTATCTGTATTTCATAGGCATGGCCTTATAACTGTGCCTCCTTACTTTCAATTCTATGAAATTTTACAAATGTGTTATGTAATCTGCCAAACAATATTGTGAAACTAAGTTATTTACCTACTAGATTTGCCCTAAAATCGGCTAGCGGAGTGGAACTTCTTAATTAACTCCCTTATAGTAATGGAATTTACTATAATTGAAGTTAGCTGTAGCTCATTTGTGTTTGCCAAATTTCATCCGTAGCGTCCAGTAGTAGCTTGATTGAATAAAAAACATCCAAACTTTCGCATTTATTATATTAGTAAGGTTAGTTTCCAAGTCGGTAATTTTATGTCTTTCCTCCAAATTTTTAACCATTTTGTTTAGAACATATAAAAAAATCACTATATAATAATATTATAAAGGCAAAAGTGAATATGTTTGTTTTTTTGTTGTTTGTCCTTCCTTTTCGTTGCAATAGAACATCCAATGGAGCTGACATTTGGCACACAGATACTCATAGAGACGGAACAGAAAATAGGCTACTTTTCATCCCACAAAGTTTTAAAGTTTCCACATGAGTAACTGTAACCGAATTTCATATAGACAAACTAAAGGTACAGCTATAAACTGTTTTAATCAATTTGTTATGCTATAATCAACGAGTAACTCAAGAAAACCCTTCACCGATAACCGAATTTAGTGCGAGCGGAGCCGTGGGCAATAGCTGATCTGATGAACAAAATGAACTGATCCCAAAATGTAATGGCCATCCTAGTCAAATACAATAAAATTATTTATAAATAGGGGACCGTAGAAGAATCATAATTACTGTGTTGAATTTTTGGGTTTAATATAGTGTCAAGGAGTGGACATAAAAATAAGAAGTAAAAAACTAAGCCCTTATACGAAAACTAGCTTTTGCCCGCGGCTCCACCCGCCCTAAATTTGGTTATCGGCGTGGGATTCTTACGGAGCTCCTTGAATATACTAAAATGTTTGTAATAGCAAGCTTTCGCTGCAGCTATGGTTCGTTCGTGGAATTCGGTTATAGTTACTCCTGTGGGAACTTTTGAATTTTCCGGTATAAAAAGTAGCCTTTGTTCTTCTCCGTAACTATATCCGTGCAAATTTTTGCTTAATGGAATGCATGTTGAAGCAGGATTGAGTAACAAACGTTATTGATTAATCCCGCGGAAACTGTTAAATTTCCCGTGATGAAAAATATTGTCCTATTCCAGAACCTAACCTATATGTATACCAAGTTTCATCCCCATCCACCCAGTGGATGCATGATTGAGTAACAAACAACCAAAAATCGAAACATCCCAGCTTTCGCATTTATAATATTAATGAGATAGCCGGTAATTAATGAATTTTGCCAGCGGCTCCGCTAAATTTGGTTATCGGCGTGGGATTCTTACGTCAATTTTAATACGAATGAAGTTTACTATAGCAAGCTATAGTTCATTAAAGCTCGGTTCTGGTTATTTCTCGGAATCTATTGATTTTTGGGGATGAAAATTAGTCCATTTCCTATTCCAGGACTTAACCTATATGTGTACCAAGTTTCATCGTGATCAATCCAGTGGGTAAAGCGTGATTGAGTAATAAACAACCAAGCATCCAAACTTTCGCATTTATAATATTAATGGGATAGTTAGTAATTAATGATTTTGGTCAGTGGCTCCACCCGTCGTAAAATTGGTTATCGGCGCGGAACACCTTAATTATACAAATGAAGTTTGCTTAAGCTGTAGCTATAGTTAATTTAAGCTTGGATATAGTTATTCCCGCGGGATCCTTTCCATTTTTCCGGATAAAAAATGAGGTCGAGACAATACCATAGTAGCTACCGCTATACCAAATTTCATCAAAATTGGTCCAACCTTTGAAGCATGAAGAAGTAACAAACACACATGTGTGTGAACTTGGCATATCAATTATTAGAATCTCACAATAAAAAGACAGTTCTAGTAGCATCCCCAATAGTTCTACAGTTCCTGATATTTTTTTTTCAAAAGTTCTGTTCAAGTTTCTGAAAAAAAAATTTTTCAGAATGAGATGCTAACTTCACACTACCCCGATCAGCATCTCAGCCCATCTTGGTTGCTAGACCATAAATACGTAAACAACTGCATAGTTCTATCGCCTGGAGACAACACATCAATAGTTCTGGCCCGAAATAAAAAAAATGAGATGCTAACTTCACGTTACACCTATTAGAATCTTAGTAGTTCTCGATAACTAGGTCACAAATACTTCTGAAACTGCATAGTTCTATCACTTGGAAGCAACACAAAAATAGTTCTAGCAACAAAACGAAACAAATCACCTGACTGATATGCTAAATTTTATCAGACGAAAAGGCAGTTCTGCATAGCATCTCAGCTATTTTTGATGGCAACGCCACAAATACGTATAAAACTGCTAAGTTTTACGGTCTGAAGGCGAAACAGCAATAGTTGTAGCGAAAAAACGGAAAAAAAAAAAGTTTTTTTTGAGATGTTACATCTTATGAGGCAGTTCTGCATAGCATCTCAGCTGTTTTTTATGGCAACACCACTAATAAGTAGGAAACTGCTGAGTTCTATCGTCCGAAGGCAAAACGGCAATAGTTCTAGTGGAAAATGGAAAAAAAATGCGTACTTTTTGAGATGTTACATTTTTATGAGGCTGTTCCGCAAAGCATCTCAGCCGTTTTTGACGGCAACGCCACAAATACGTAAGAAACTGCTTAGTTCTATCGTCTGAAGGCGAAACAGCAATAGTTCTAGCGAAAAAACGAAAAAAAAAAGTTTTTTTTGAGATGCCACATCTTATAAGACAGTTCTGTATAGCATCTCACCTGTTTTTGATGGCAACGCCTCAAATACGTATTAAACTGCTGAGTTCTACCGTCTGAAGGCGAAACAGCAATAGTTCTAGCGAAAAAACGAAAAAAAAAAGTTTTTTTTGAGATGCCACATCTTATAAGACAGTTCTGTATAGCATCTCACCTGTTTTTGATGGCAACGCCTCAAATACGTAGGAAACTGCTGAGTTCTACCGTCCGAAGGGGAAACGGCAAGATTTCTAGCGAAAAAACTTAAAACATGACAAACTATTTGAGATGTTACATCTTACGAGGCAGTTGTGCCTAGCATCTCAGCTGTTTTTGATGGCAACGCCACAAATACGTATTAAACTGCTGAGTTCTACCGTCTGAAGGCGAAACAGCAATAGTCCTAGTGGAAAAATGGAAAAAAATGCGTATTTTTCCGTTTTTCCGCTAGAACTCCTGCATGCAGAACTGCCTCATAAAAGGTAACATCTCAAAAAGTACGCATTTTTTCCATTTTTTCGCTAGAACTATTGCTGTTTCGCCTTCAGACGGTAGAACTCAGCAGTTTAATACGTATTTGTGGCGTTGCCATCAAAAACAGCTGAGATGCTAGGCACAACTGCCTCGTAAGATGTAACATCTCAAATAGTTTGTCAATTTTTAAGTTTTTTCGCTAGAACTCTTCCCGTTTCGCCTTCGGACGGTAGAACTAAGCAGTTTCCTACGTATTTGAGGCGTTGCCATCAAAAACAGGTGAGATGTTATACAGAACTGTCTTATAAGATGTGGCATCTCAAAATGAATTTTTTTTTTCGTTTTTTCGCTAGAACTATTGCTGTTTCGCCTTCAGACGGTAGAACTCAGCAGTTTAATACGTATTTGTGGCGTTGCCATCAAAAACAGCTGAGATGCTATGCAGAAATGCCTCATAAGTTGTAGCATCTCAAAAAAGTACGCATTTTTTCCGTTTTTCCGCTAGAACTCTTGCCATTTTGCCTTCAGACGACAGAACTAAGCAGTTTCTTACGTATTTGTGGCGTTGCCGTCAAAAACGGCTGAGATGTTATGCGGAACAGCCTCATAAAATGTAACATCTCAAAAAGTACGCATTTTTTTTCCATTTTCCACTAGAACTATTTCTGTTTTGCCTTCAGGCGGTAGAACTCGGCAGTTTCCTACGTATTTGTGGCGTTGCCATCAAAAACAGCTGAGATGCTAGGCACAACTGCCTCGTAAGATGTAACATCTCAAATAGTTTGTAAATTTTTAGGTTTTTTCGCTAGAACTCTTCCCGTTTCGCCTTCGGACGGTAGAACTAAGCAGTTTCCTACGTATTTAAGGCGTTGCCATCTAAAACAGGTGAGATGCTATACAGAACTGTCTTATAAGATGTGGCATCTCAAAAAAAACTTTTTTTTTTCGTTTTTTCGCTAGAACTATTGCTGTTTCGCCTTCAGACGGTAGAACTCAGCAGTTTAATACGTATTTGTGGCGTTGCCATCAAAAACAGCTGAGATGCTATGCAGAAATGCCTCATAAGTCGTAGCATCTCAAAAAAGTACGCATTTTTTTCCGTTTTTCCGCTAGAACTCATGCCATTTTGCCTTCAGACGATAGAACTAAGCAGTTTCTTACGTATTTGTGGCGTTGCCGTCAAAAACGGCTTAGATGCTATGCGGAACAGCCTCATAAAATGTAACATCTCAAAAAGTACGCATTTTTTTCCATTTTCCACTAGAACTATTGCCGTTTTGCATTCGGACGATAGAACTCAGCAGTTTCCTACTTATTAGTGGTGTTGCCATAAAAAACAGCTGAGATGCTATGCAGAACTGCCTCATAAATTGTAACATCTCAAAAAAATACGCATTTTTTTCCATTTTTCCGCTAGAACTCTTGCCGTTTTGCCTTCAGACGATAGAACTCTGCAGCTTCATTCGTATTCGTGGCGTTGTCATCAAAAACAGCTGAGATGCTGTGCAGAACTGCCTTTTCGTCTGATAAAATGTAGCATATCAGTCAGGTGATTTGTTTCGTTTTGTTGCTAGAACTATTTTTGTGTTGCTTCCAAGTGATAGAACAATGCAGTTTCAGAAGTATTTGTGACCTAGTTATCGAGAACTACTGAGATTCTAATAGGTGTAACGTGAAGTTAGCATCTCATTTTTTTTTATTTCGAGCCAGAATTATTGCTGTGTTGGCCCCAGGCGATAGAACTATGCAGTTGTTTACGTATTTATGGTCTAGCAACCAAGAACGGCTGAGATGCTGATCGGGGTAGTGTGAAGTTAGCATCTCATTCTGAAAAAATTTTTTTTCAGAAACTTGAACAGAACTTTTGAAAAAAAAATATCAGAAACTGTAGAACTATTGGGGATGCTACTAGAACTGCCTTTTTATTGTGAGATTCTAATAATTGATATGCCAAGTTCACACACATCAAACACACTCACCAACTTCCGCCTTTATAACATTTGTGTGATTATCACGAAATACCCAGTCGTATTTGGATGAAAGCTAAAATTTCCACATATTAAATTATCACTCAAATCAATTTAAAATGTCATAGGTGCTGATTCGATGTACCTATTATTTACAAAATAAAAACTCGAAGTAAGGTCCCCTCAGATTATGGATTCGGTCAAAAACTAGACTTAACAACTTTTAGAAATATGAACAACAAGGAGATCGTATTGTAATCAAATAAAAGTATCCAAATAATTTTAAGTACATACAACAGTGTGCATTCCATTTAGTGTTGAATATTTAATTAGTTAGTCATTCTGGAAGAACAAGGACATCGCACAAGTCCAGAGTCCAGACACCAGCCTATAATAAATTAATTACATCGCCGGGCTTCAATTTACTTAATTACAGAGTGAAGGACGTATCAAAGGCAATTTTTCAAAAGAAATGTAATTAGAAAGAAATAAGTAAGAGAAAATTAGCTATTTAATTTTTACTTTGGGTCATAAAAAGGCACTTATTTATACAAAAAATATAATTTACACGTCAAATACTCCTTAATTAGAAACGAGGCCTTTGAAGAAAAGTATTTCTTAAAGTTATGTACCTAGTAATAAATTCATATTTTTGGATACTTTTATTTACTCAGTAAAAAATATACTTACGTACTGAAAAACATAATCTTTTGCTGATATAAGAGACGGATAGACACTTAAAGTATCTGAGAGAAGGATGGACACCAAAAGGTGACAAAAAAGTATCTAAGAGACGAATAGACACCAAAGGTAATAAAAAGTATTTGAGAGAAGGATAGACACCAAAAGGCGATTAAAAAGTATCTGAGACATGGATACACACCAAAAAGTAATAAAAAAATAGACGGAAAAACACGAAAAGGTGATAGAAAAAGTATCTGAGAGACGGATAGACATAAAAGAAAAGGAAATTACTATACTAATAATTACTAATAATAATTAACTATAAACAGACGGGACTCATTTTAAGGTAACTACTATATGAGTAGTTTGAGCGGTCCGTACGTACTGTATTTGTACTTGCATTGATATTGAGTCCCGCCTGCTTATAGTTAATTTATTGGTATTTTTTAGGTGCACTCATTTATCTTTTTTAAGTTTTAAATGTTTTTGTTTAAATGCTTTTTAATTTTCGTTTTTATTTTACTTAATTATTCTAGAATGAAATCCAGCAGCGGCACAAAATGATATACCGGCTAAAAATTCGTAATACGAGGTACGACACACACAACTTGGTCGATTTAAATAATCTGCAAAAAGTATAATTATACAACCATTTGCAAATTTGAAAGATACGAGGTAATAAAGATATTTACAAGCATAAATAAAAGATACGTGCGAGAAACATAACCCTTCGTTGGCAGTTAGACAAAAATAGCTAACCACTAGCTTTAATATCTTATACCTAAACAGCTACTTATAACTTAACAGGTACTAAAACTTAACAGCTACTTAAAACGTTCTTCAAAAAGTGATATAGAATGACTCCAAGCTTTGTAACATACCACAAAACCGCATAATTAGTTAACTAGGTATACGTTTATTAAAATTTTATGGCGTTTCAGTAGGTACTGTACTTCCTAGTTATATACGTAGGTACATGCATGAGAGTAAAACGGACAAACCCAAATGTTTCTCAAGTAAGAGCCTCTTGATGGCAGTTTTATAGTTGGTGCCTGCGTTGGTTCCGGCTCGTGACACTAACCGTTTTATCACTTTATTGCGTGGGGTGAAATGAGGTAAAAACGACGCTAATAAAACGTTACAATAGAACAGTGTTTTGACAGTTTTGTCTGAATGGAAAAAGTCCGATCGTCATGCGAGAACGAAACCCTTGTTTAGTTAGTTAAGTATGAGTATATGAAGATACTAACTAACCTATTTTAGTAATTTCTCGGCTCAAAGAGAAGTTAATAAATAATTATTATATAATCATCATTTCTGATAAAAATATGTTCGTTTTCGTGTAATTGAACGTCAGTCATAATTTAACTCAACTTACTCGATGAATCCAATTGAAAAGTCAGCGTTCGTGAAACTGTATCATCTCGGGCACGTTCATAAACCTAACTCGGGTTTACCCGGGCAGCACTAACAACAGGATAGCAAATACATTTTTCTACGGTAAAGTAAGAAACAGCACAAATCAGCAGGAGTCAGCTGTACGCGTTACTATGATGAGAATACTTTGGCCTTAGCCTGTATTTAAGAATCTTTATTACAAAATAATCAAAAAATCAAAATTTAACTTTAATAACCTTTTAAACCCTGAAATATTAAACTCTACAAGAGATTTTAATAGTGCGGGTTGATATCCTTTTTTTATAATTGATTACTAGTGATCTAGTAATCACATTTTATTAAAAACAAAGATTAATTTGGAATTAAAGATTAAATAAACAAATTTACAAAATGTGTATTATTGTACATAGATTAGACGAAATCAATTAAATAAAGTACATATAACATGCAGTGAAGTTCAGAAAATATAGCGCACATAAAATTTTAAAAGATGACACTGCTAGCGGGACGTCTCTAAATGACACACAGCTCTTTGAATCTCTTGTTCGTATTCAATTTGGAAGCTGTCAACGACCGCATGAATGTGGACTGAGAAAATTTATTGCGAGGAAAAAGTAAAAAAGAATATTTAAGTTAGTCGTAAATCTTAGGTTTTAGAATCTTGGCTTATTCTGTAAGCTTATTTAGTAGATTTTAACTTAGAATATTCAAGAAATGTTTCTACGTCAGACAAAAATATTTAATTTCCTACATATTAAAATTTTTGTTTGAAATTTTAAGTTATTCAGGTGTCGCCAACGTCGTCTCAGAAGACGTCAAAATAGTTAATAGTACTTACGTTAGTAAATGTATCCTAAATCATAAAAGTCATTCAGTGCAAGCTAAATAGTTGTCACCTATGTGCATTAGATAAAATTTTAAAATACTCGGAACCGCTCAGAAGGCGCGTAGGGTTGCGACAGAACGCGAACTGACGACGATAGCGTACGCGGTCTTAGCGACAGCTTAGGAATCACTTACCTCGGTGAGCACGCCATGCACTGTATTTGGACGGCAAGGTACATATTCAAGCGGCTATTAAAACTTTTTAACAAGGTTATAAAATTTATTTGCAAACATAATTTCAACTTCATTACATATTTGAATTATCCTTTGATAGGCAAATACGAAAATAATATAATTCGCTCGTTTGGTCTAAATCCACCTTGATAACTAACATACCTATTGCTTTCGCAATCTAAATGTTACGAATAAATGCGAAATTTAAAGTTAACACTTAAATAACTATTATATCCTTTAGAACAGTTATTTAAATCACGTTCCTAAACAGTAAGTAAAGAAAGTCAAAAACTTTTACAGTAAACTCAATTGCCACTATTAAATGTAAATAAATGGGTCAATAACACGTAACTGATCAACATTTTTCCAAAGCATCGAAAAGGAAGAGAAATGCTAATACTTTGCAAGTTGGAGCTTCTGATGGCAGTTTTATTGGTTTATGTCCATATCTGATTCAGCTCGCAACGCTAACCGTTCTATCAGCGTTACGTGGGAGCGCATAACTTTGGGGGAACGGAGCTAATATAAATATTACAATAGGAAAATGCTTTGCTAGTTTGAGTCAGATAATAAAACCATAACTTTTTTCGAATACGAGTGTAGAGCAATCACGCATACTCCAGAAAAGTTAAATAAAATTCATAAATGAGGAAACGACAATTGGTCAAGTGCTGGTTGATTTCGCACAAAGAGGGTTCCGTACTAAATAAGAATTTTAAAAAGTTTGCTTGGTTTACGCTTACCAACAAACATAATTATAAATATACGTCTTGATGAGCACATTCCATATTTTATTCCATTCCATATAACCATATTTTGAACATCAATACTTTTGATTAAAAACAGTACTTCAAACTGAAATTCAAATATAATTGATAGAGCGTTACTTTGTAGAAATTCCGGCTAAATGATGTTTTCACTTTGCAAATCTGTTAAAATAATTTCTTTTACCAGGTCTGGATACTCGAGGCGTTATCAGGAGTCGACGCAGATGATCGACCCTTTGCCAAATTAATGATTGGTCAATGAACTAAACTAAATGAAAAAATATATTTCGGTAGATTCAAAAAGTTAAATATTTATGAGTAATTTTTTGGTTTGATTACGTTCGTGTAGGTGCTGAAAATTTTAATAATTATTGAACGTGAGTCGTAACTTATTAGGAATTTCTTTTCTTATATGTTCCTGGTTTAATAACAAGCAATTTTTATGAATCTCTCTCGATCATTGTCACACTTGAGTTATTGCTTTACAGTCGATGTTCGTATTCAATTTTGAAACTGTCTAAAACTGCAATAAATTGTATCGATAACAAAATATACCGTCTACGAGAGTATCATTCATAAAGTAAAAAGAACAAAAAGTCAATATTTCACATTCAAACAGTCGCTTTGGTAAATGTTTTCAGATTCTTTATAAATGACTGCCCCATCAATTTGAAAAAACTATGGGTAAAATTGAAATATTTTAACACTGAAACCCAAAGTAAATAAGCAACTTTTATCTCTGCAATAATGTTTATAACATCAAGGCTAGTATAGTGTTATATAGTCTGTGTGTTGTGTCGCGACTTTCAAAAGACATTGCGCCAACTATTATATAAACCCATTGTCTTGACGTGAAAGACAAAATTACTAAGGAGACCAATGTTGCTAGTGTGCGCTAGCTCTTAATTGAAAAGTAAAATGTATGTGTTTCATTTTGTAATAAAATTTCTATGGTTCTCTTAAAAATTCAGGGTATCAAATGTACTTTTTTTATTTTTCAAACTTTATTTATGATTTAGAAAATACATATTATGTTTGAAAATCCGCAGAATATTTAGAAGTCATATGTTGAGAGCCGAAAATAACCTAAATAGCTCTGAGATCGGTGACCGAATCAAGAAATTGCGTAACGAATTAACAATAAAACCTAACAATCGTCTAACGTCGTTTCAGTTCGGCAGACTTCGGCACGGTGAGTTGTTTTTTAACATATTTGAATGTTAAGCGCGAATCGTGTGTAAAGGTTTTCACTTCTGCTGGCACTCCCGGAGTGCAACTCATTTTTTTTTGGCCCAGGTGGATCGGGTTGTGTGTGTGTGATCCGAGGAGCCAAGAGGCGCATCCACTGAGACGGAATATCTGTCCGGACGTGTAGTCGGCAGAAGGTCCAGTAAGGACTTTTGTATCTGGTATCCTCGTTGGAGAAAGTATTAGCTGTGAGAATCCATAGGTCAGAGCAAATTCATGAGCAGATATCCCTTTGTAGTTATTGCTTCAACAACTGAGAGCAAAATTGGACGAATACGTAAGCAGCTGTTATTATAATTGCATAAATGCAATAGCTTTACCGCGGCAGGCCCCGAGTGCCACTGTTCTTTTTTATTATTTTTTGTTATACTAGCAGTAAAGTAAATATGTTTAATATTTGGCTAAATAATTGATCATATAATTGCGAAACAGGCAAATAACCGGCTTTTTGATAATTTTATAATAATTGATAGATTAAAATATTAATTTGTAGCTATATTTACACAAATTCGCTAATATATCAAAACCAATAAGGTACTTGCTGTAGATATGAAATCATGAAATTTGGCAAAAAGCAAGGGTTCACAGCACAGGTAGAGGAAAAAATCTAAGAATTGTTGATTTGTTGTTGAATCACACAAAATAATATCGGTCTGTCTGTCTCTTAAGACCCTATATATCTGCAACGCGTAGAGGTATTAAGTGAAATTTAAAATAAAACTTAAATTTCCAGCCCTATTACTATAACCGAATTCCACTTACACGCACTATAGTTACAGCTATATGTATAAACTTCTTTAGTATAATCAAGAAGTTGCCCTAGGAACATCACGTCGAAAACTAACTGGGCGGACGGAGCTGCTGGCAAAAGCTGGTTCGCAAATAAATTAAAACATATATGGTAGTTCCTATTGACCTAGAATATTAAAATCCGAGACCAGATTTCCACGATAGACTAACTATTTACATAAAAGTTTACACGGAACCCCAGTATGCGAGTCAGACTTACAGTTTGCACTACTTTTAATCACTTGCTTGTTTCTTATAAGCATTATACTCTTCAAAATATCAAAGCAAAGTGAAATAAACTGCAGGTAAGTTGAAGTCACGCGATGAGCGCGGGAAGCTCCTGTTCAAATAGGATAAGTTGTAAGGCTTGTTATTACGTTCTAGCTTTCGTAGCTTTAATTAAAGTGAAACGGCTAAATAATTGCTTTCGCTTTGTTATCACTTGTGAATTGTAATATTACCTTGCTTTAAATTTTCAATTCATGGAAAATTTCCAATAATGAAACTTCTAACGGATGTTTGTGGAATGCTAATAGTTAACGTTTCAAGTAATCAAATAAAATATTAAGTTAATTTAGTAGAGATAATGTAGTACTTTGGTACGTTCTTAAGAGAGTTTGACCAATCTGTAATTTTCTGCAAAGTCATGGAGAAACTAATGTAAACTAAATAATAATAATAAAAATGGCATTTAGTGGGGTTAATATACCATGTAAGAAAATAAAGTATTAAAAAAAAATCAAATATATTAAGAATAGAAACATATAAGAAAAACCGCGAGAGTTCTTAAGGTATTTATTGTTTTTTCGTAACTTTCAATACCACTAAGGTGGCAAACAAGGTAACGGTACAACAACTCCGGGGGCAGACCCTTTCAAAATCTAATCACTTTGCGGAAGGATTTTTTTTAAATCGCATTGTACGTGATCATTTAGCTTCTAAGGTGTAAGGATGAAATCCCTGCTGATGTCAAGAGGTGCGATGGAAATAAGTAGCCAAGGGCATTGGAACAATTCTTTAGAAGACAACCCATTATACACAACCACTAAAAAACACGTAAAGCAATCTCTCTGCTCAGATTTAGAAACGGCTTGTGATTGTCGAAAGTAAACAACTTGCCCTGTGGTGAAGTACTGTTTCGCTGTGATGAGTACTCCAAGTTTCTTGAACGCCAGCTTCACCTTGTTTTCCAAAAGACCTCGAACTGAAAATCGCTGAAGATGTCAATACCAAGATACCAAATGCTCATGACGTTGGTAAAGGGTGCGTTTTGGATAGAAAAACCACAGTAAATGGGGTCGTCCACCCTTATAAGTATACCAGGGCTCTTAGTCAAAATTATAATTAAAAACTTACTATACATTTCCATTAGCGGATTTGTTTACCACTGAGTTAATCAGAAATACCTAAATGAGGTAATTTACCAATGGAAATTCGATGGATTAGAAGTGAAACTTTAAACGGTTCAAAATCCGAATAATATAATTCAGTGGGTTTGTTTTTCGGATTTTAGGCAATGTGTATGATATATGTATTTTATATTGTGTATGTGTTATGTATATGATTTGTAAATTTGTTGTCATGTGAAGTTACACACTTACCAATAAAATAAACACTTTATGTCCCTATTTTATTTTGACAGAGTTAAGATCATTTTTCCGTGTGTCCATGTTTGTCGTGAATTCGCAACAATCCAAAATCAAAGCTGTCGCTGTAAAATGAAATATTACCTTTAAAGTGAAATATACGGTACAAATTCAATTCTGAAACTGTCAAAGACCGTAATAAATTTTAACGATAAGCGAGTATTTATAGAACATAAGTTATGTGAATTGCATTCTGAGATGTTCATATTTTACAACAAGGATATAGGCTATTCCTTGGAGAAAGGAAGATTCGACCATCTTATAGCTATAGAGTGAGAGACAGAGGCTAACGACTGAGCGGGAGCCATACAGCCATGTTTTTGGCGTATTATTATGCTGTAAATTTATTCTATATATTTTTAACAGTATTCTTGATGTAAAAGTACCTATAATTTTTTTTGGTTAATTTATTTGTTTAACATTACAATCAATAGAATAGAAATAATTGTAAGAATAAATCTAAGAACGTTTTTGTAAAAGAATTGTCTGTTCATTGTTTTTATTATGAATACTTTTTTAAAAATATAAAAAGTTAACGTTATTATATTAGAATTTAGTTTTCAAGTTAGAACTGAAAGCGACATACTCTGCTGAAGTTGCGTTCGTTGCTAATCGTTGGATGTATGAGTCAGTGCCTTTGTCAACAAGAATAATTGAAAAAAAAGGTACATCCGCGAGATCTCTACACTTTTTACTGTAAAATAAATTGACGTAAAGACGAATGTAACTATGAAAACAAAGATCTTACCACATTTTACAAATACAAAAATTTTTCCAGTGAAAATCATTTTGTTGAATATTCAAAATTATTCCAACTGTAGGTAATTTTTATTTTTTCATAAAATATATCGTTTTTTTTTTAATTTCGTTTATATTCTAGAACTCATAGTGAAAATCACTGCTCACCTCGGGACTAAAATCCATCCATAGGTACTCGATTCTATATCATCTCAACTAAACTTCTCGTAAGTACTGAGTCATTTTAGTCCTTTGGTGAATAATCTACTATAAACAAAAATTAGGTCAATTCACTATGGTTTTCTTTAATTAAAGCCGTCTGAAAAATAGACAACAATCTAATTGTTCCCAAAACATGTCACTTTCTTTGTTTTGAACCTTAATAAATAATAAAAGTCCTTTCAAATACTTAATTACACAAAGAAGGAAATAAATGATACTTTCTACAAAGAGACGTTGATTACAAGGAGAGGACAATTAGGTAGCTATTTTAATTTTAGTTAAGCAAACGAGGACTATACTGTAGTAACGAGACTTGAATTTATGCAGTTTTAACAAGAACAACCGACGCTCTTCGCGTGTCTTCAAAGTTTTCAGGAAAGAGGAAAGTATTATGGTAAATTCCGAGATTAGTACCTTAAAATTACATTTCCGTACTATTTTTCGAGTGATTCAAATATTGTGTGGTGTGGTTTGAAAATGCATTTCGTTAAATATCTTTAACTATAATCATTTCGTTATTAAAACTTTGTTTAAAATACTAAAACTCATTGTATTCTATAAAATAAATAATTGGTGTTTATTTTGAAGAATTATCAAAAAAAAAACGGCCATGTGCGAGTCGGACTCGCGCATGAAGGGTTTCGTACCATTATCTATAAAAACGGCGAAAAAGTCACTTTTTTGTATGGCCCCCTTAAATATTTGTTTTATTTTAATTTAATCATTTAGTTATTTATATTATATTATTAATATTGAGCAAAAACGAGCAAAAAAACACGTTTTTTGTATAGGATATTTATTTAATATTTAATATTTATTTTATTCTGTTTTGAAGTATTTGTTGTTATAGCGGCAACAGAAATACATCTATGAAAATTTCAACTGTCTAACTATCACAGTTGATGAGATACAGCCTGGTGACAGACGGACGGACAGCGGAGTCTTAGTAATAGGATACCGTTTTTTAACCTTTGAGTACGGAACCCTAAAAATCGCGTCGTTTTTGTCTCAATTCCAGGGTACCTACTGCTCTTAGGTGTCCTAATTCTATCAAAACGAGCATTACATTTTATTTTGTAACTATTACAAGATACAAATGACGAGAAAGATAGACAAAAAAAAAACTACAAAATCAGAACATCCTGAAACCAGAGGCAATAGTCCGTGGGTACTTAATTGATAAAGATTAAATTCCTAAAATTTCATCAAAAATATTTGGTTTGAACGTAACAGTAGTAGTATAAAAGACTTTTTTATTCTTTGAAGTTTGGTTTATAAACTGTGGTACAGCCATGAATAATGACTAATTTATGAATAAAAACGGTTTTAGTTTGTCGAACCGACGGTGAAAGATTTTTTCTTAAAACATTGCTCAAAACAAATAAAAAGAGTTCACTCATCTGAGCTTGAATGATACATAGCTTTCCAAGTCACTACTTCGCTTTCAATTTAGTTTCTGTCTACGACCGCAAGAAACTATAGAAATAGGCGTTTATCTCACTGGAATTGTAAAAAACCTTAAGATCCAACCATTATTGTAATTGTCTAGGGATTCCCAATTATTTTAAAAGCGTTTCCAACCGTTTTTTTTGCAGAATTTATAGAAAATACATCTGAAAAGGAGATATTTTTATAATAATAATTTGCTCTTTGAATTACTTGTTCTAGACAGATTCTGTACTATAATAAAAACATAAATGATAAAATTTTATATTCTAAATGAAATAAAAAAAATGGCTGAAAGATAAAATTGTGTTTTGCATTGTAACAGTAACTGCGGAGATTCTTGCCGGTTCTTCTCAGTAGGTAACAAAATTGTGAAACTGTAGAAGTATATAAATGAAACCGGTCATTTCAAGAATCACATAAAGACATATTCTAGGTAAAAACCAGGTTACTAATTTACATTCCTTGCTTATACAACATAAGTCGGTTGAAGGTTAAGGTGAATCACCTTAAGTAGATTGAATTTCGATTAAAATCTAGTCCTAATAAATAATAAGAAAAATATAGACGTATAAATAACATTTTAATGTAATTTTTTTATGAATTGTGTTTAAAAGCGTCTTTTATTTCCTTTTTATAGACGGGGCTGAAAAGGAGAGTGTATCACTCGGTCAAATAATATTTTCAGCTCACTACACAGGATACAAAATTGCGCCTTCGTCATAAAAATACTACACTGTGGTAGTAGCACAGATTATATACATATTACATATTAAGTTATTACTTATAACGTATAGCACTTTTTCAGTAGCTATATTAGTTTTTGTCTATATTTCATTCAGAATATGACGCTTACTTAATTACTATTAAACTAAGTGTGAGTAAGAAGTAAATAACTTAATAATTGAGTATGTTAATACTGATATATATATTAAGCTTGACATTGAAACGTTGCATAAAGTTATTGCTTTAAGCACCATAAACTTTGGTACGTGATAGTAATAAAAAATGTAACTAACTATATGAGAAAAACTTTGTTCGTTTGCTTGTGTCAAATAACACAGTGAGCCATAAAGCTGTACACATCGCAATAAAACAGAAATTGGAAGCAACGATATTCCACTAGCTGCAAATTGTATTTCATGCTCTCAGAAAATGAAATCTTTATATATTACAATTTTTATTGTTTTTATCTAAAAAGTAGCTTTTGAATAAAATAAACTGATAAGTAAATATTTTTGGACTGATCTAATTAGTTTTATTAAACTGATATTCAAAAGTCTTTAAGCATTATAGCATGAAATATATTTTATGCTAAGTTGCAAATTACCACATTGACCATCAATTTTGTGAAAATAATTATTATCCTGGTCAATGGCATTAATTTTATATTCGTTGATGACTATGTCTGAAATTCGATTTATATCATTATAGTCATATGTTTTTTGATATTACTAAGTATGCGGTTCGCCTGATATAGCCTATGGAAGCTTTAACACCAGCAGCAATACTTGCGTGTTGCCATCTTCTAAAATTTCAAATCTGTTTTATAGAGGGTCTACAGTAATCTATCATCTGCCTAGATCGTGATCCATAACCTTGGGGTTTTGTTGATAGTGAAAAATAGCAATAAGCATAGTTTTAAGTGATCCTTTAGAACGCGATATACTGGCGTGAAAAAACAAATTAGAAGAAAAATATCTCCCCAAAGTTAAAGGCTCTATAACGTTTGTGTCTTTGGGATGATCTATAATTCTCACAGCTTGTCTTTGGGATGATCTATAATTCTCACAGCTTGTCTTTGCACTTTAAATTAAAGAGCTTTGTGCAAAGCTGGATAAAATACTTCTTATGAAGTCCGATTAGCAACTTCAAAAGCAGTGAATTTTACTCAGGTACCTTTTCCTAGTATACCACTGTTTTATGTTCACAGCTTGAACAAATCTTCAAAATGATTTCTGGTTCGTTTTGGTTCGGTTGAGCTACCTGACAATCACACACTATGTCTGCTCATGAATCCATTAGCTCTGCTAATTAGTAGCGCAGTAAACCTTTAGGTACCATTTTATTTTTGTTTAACGTCAAACATCCAAACGATCCATATTTTCCAGGCCTTGATCCGAACCCAGTACGCAGTTTTATTAGCAGCAGTTTTCATTTAGAGCCGATTACGGGACCACGGGACTTTTGACACCGGCAGCTATATACGAGTTAGAAATAAATCAGTCGTCAGTTTTAAATCCAATTAATATAAATAATTTAACACGAACACGGCAGCCTTCTAGAGCCAGCAAAGAACAAACATTTTCCTAGCCTTTTCGTACATAAGTTACAGTTTCCTGATTGCGGTATTTGCATAAAACCCTTTGAATTAGTCCTCACCTGAAACAAAAAAAAAGTTTTGAAGAAACTGAAAACTGCTGTATTGTACTGTTTAAGCGGTCTTTAAGAAGTTGGTACTACATAAGTCTACCAAAATTATCTTGGGTGATGACATTTTAAACTCTTCTAAATTGTAGACTTTTGCGGTTCAATATTAATTTTCTGGATTGTCATAATTCATGTCAAGATGTCTCCTAGTTTCAATGATTCGCAAAATTGGACATTTAAATTAATAGCGTTAAGTTTCAACATTAATAAGGGATTCATTAATTTCCCTTTTGACAATCCCACTGGAGCCTCAGGGCCTTAAAACCGATTATGAATTTAAACTGTTTGTTATTAAACTCCTGCCACGTGCAATTGCTTCTGAAGGTATAAGTTGTCATTACGTACCTATATGTTTTTCATCCTTGGAAAACCTATTCGTAAGTTTTCTTTTTAAATATGTTTTTAATTCATATTTCTTATTTTCCATTACTATGTATTGTTAACTCAATATGTATCTATATTAATTGAAACTGAACTTTGTCAGCATAAAACTTATTTTTAAAGGCGTAGTCAGATATATTACGAACAACGATCGTGAATTTTAATTTCTAATGTATAAACCTAATTCCGTTTATAAACGCTTGAAGATGTTATGGTTAAGTCACATTAAGCCACAAAGTTAAAAAGACATGATTGGGCACACACATCCATTTGCAAACATATTTGTTTGCTTTTACTCCTGATAAAATTAAAAATAACTAAGCAGTTATCGCCAGATTAGAGTTAAGGTGCCTCAACATATTTATCTATTCTTAAATCTCCCTGTAGGTGCCAGGGCATAGGAATCTCAATAATATTGCTTGGGCTGCGAGCGCGCTGTGCCAGGAAGGTCGTATGGACGAAACTTTACTAAGTTTTCTCTAGAAATACTTAATAGCCACATCTATCTATAAATTGAATTAGTCAATAGTTAATATAAAAAAAGTCTTGATATCAAAATAAAACATAAGAAAATAACTAATTCACTGTGACATATAGATGAACAGCTAGTCAGATATAAGGATATCTTTGGACCACAGTTTTTCTCACTATATATGTTGCAGTAAAACTCAAATAAGTATCTGATATTTTGAAACTTTAGCTTTATTGTAGTATATTTTTATTTAATACCTACAGAATAGCAAGAAACGCTTATCCAGCGCTTCATTAATTTCGTCGAAGAAAATAGCTACAGGGCACAGCTGGTGAATGTCCGCACTCATACAAATGAACACAGAATATCTTGGAAAATAAGAGATAAAATCCCTTTTTCTGGACCATTGCACTGAGCTCATCTTAATTCGCAGAAACGAGTACGCCGGTTTCTGTTGGACTTTTGAAAATATAATATTCGTTTCTTCGGAATTGATTTCCGACATAACAGTGTTAAGTATTTACTTTATAAAATTTATTTTTAGTGTCAATTGCGTAACCTTAATCTAAGTTTACTCAGCTAAGTTTCTGCTAAACTGCAATCGCGGGTTTGATACCATCATATGACAAAAATATGTGTAATAAACATTAGTGTTTCTCTTGAGTCTCAGTGTTTTTAATGTAATTAATTTTTTCAATTTTAAAGAAAATACATTTCTTTTTTTAGATAATTGAAACAGAAATATTTAGTCTTTGCGCGTTTTATGTCAATGTACTTGTAATGTTGTTATATTGAAGTTTGAATAAAGAAAAAAGTTCAAAAAGTAATTTTAAAAATAAAACTATCTTTATATATATAATTCTACTGTACGTGTGTATGTGTATGTGTTTTTAATATTATCATATTTATGTCTGTGCAAAAGATTTACTTAGTTTGTGAATAGATGGCGCTGTGTAACCTGTCTGGATTTATTTATTTATCAGATAATTAAAGCAGAAATATCCAGTCTCTTTCTCGTTTTTTGCCAATTTACAATTTAGGTATATTTATACTAATATTATAAAGAGCAAAGTTTTGATTGTTTGTTTGTTTGTATTGAATAGGCTCTGAAACTACTGGACCGATTTGAAAAAATCTTTTACCATTAGAAGCCGACATTATCCCTGATGAACATAGACTACTTTTTACCGCGGGAAAATGCTTCATTCCTACGGAAAAACGGGTAATAGGACAACAGGTAGTAAGAATTATCCTTCGGTACATTCCTAATTACTTAATTACGTAATTACTTACTTTCTTTTTCACTTAACTTCTAAACAGCTGAACCGATTGCGTTGAAATTTTATATGGGTATTTCGATGGTTTTCTGAATGATTTAAAAATGCAATTGGACTCGGTAGGTGGCGCTGATGTTGGTATGTCAACTATCATACGGCTTGACCGATTGGGTTGAATTTTTGTATGTGTATTTCCATGGTTTCACAGACACGAATGTATTATGCCATTAAAGAGGAAAGATATGATTGTTTGTTTTTTTTTCCTATAATTGAGGAGTTGCCGTAAGAACCTACGCCAATAACGAAATTTAGGGCGGGCGAAGCCGCTGGCAGAAGCTAGTTATATTTTATTTTAATATTCGAGAAAAGTTCGAAAAAAGAAAAAAGGTCGAAAAAGTACTTGTAAACATATAACTAAAAACTATAAAATTAAAGTCGATTTTCTCATATCTTTGCAAAAGAAGGAGCCCCTCTATTAAATTAATGCTTAGTAATCGGGTCAAGAGGTAGCGGATGTAATCAATATCCACCACCATCCACCAGCCCGCCCTCTCTCGTCTCCTCATTAATTATGAAGAACCGGTTATTAAAATTGATGAAATTCTGCAATTATTTTTATTAAATCCTCAGTTTGCCTCGGTAAATAATTTCGGTTGCAGCCACAATGATAAAGACTTTATATTTTATGTCTTTGTATCATTGTCGCTGCAGGATGTATCAATAATGAATCCATTCTATACTCTAATTGCAGCGATTCGTCCATTAGAATTTCTGAATAAACAGCTTCAAGTACATTATCGTCAAAGAATTAAATAAAAATATATATACATTGAAATAATTGTGAAGAATTGTGAAAAAAGAAAAAACAACTTACAATTTTTTTAATGGAAAGATGCAGTCAAAAAATTAACCTTGTGTCAGTACTTGAACCTGCAACAATCCTTACAGACCGTGTAAGTGCTCTATTATTTGAGCTATCAAAAATCACTACATCTTTGCTCTGGAAATACACTACATACGAAGAATAGAACGTCACAAACAACTTCGAGTTACTATTAAAGTCCTAGTACATGAATCATACAAATGCCCAAATCTCCACATGGTTGAGAAATACATTATTAATATACATACACAGAAATAATCTTACATAAATAGAAAAAGAATTCTTGAATAATTTTATATAGATATGTAGGTTCTGTTATTAGATCTATATTTATTTTTTTATATTGGTACTTGAATTTATTAGTGTATTCTTTTATAATTTGTATTTTATACATTTGTAGCTTTATTTCAAAATTTATGAGCTTACATGTATCTTTAATTCGCCCTAAGATAGACGTTTTCTGATCGTGAATGAATTCGGCACATCGTAAAAAGTAATTACAATACAAATACGCATACAATATAATAATACGTGATGTATAAATAATACAGTATAGTTACTATCAATATTTTCTACTACTAATATTATTATTATACGTATTTTATGATAATTCCTGAACTATGACTAAGTAGTGAATCTTACGAGATAACAAATTTGGCAGATTCCGGACTATAGACCTAAATAACAGCGGCACTTGCGGTATGCGCCAACTCCACAAAAGGCGATTAATTTAAACAATAGCCATTTCAAGTCACAGAAGCGAGAAAATATGGAAAATTCTTGCATCCACCTTTTTAGCTAACTAGGTATCCTACATTTTACTCACAAGTCTGGCTAACGAGACTGTTTGCAATAAGCTCCTAGGATACTGAAATGTTATGTTAAAGCTCTTTAGTGAAGGTAAAGTTTAAGTGTGAGTAAAACTTAATTAATAATAATTTCAAATATGATCGAATTCGTAATTTTTGAACTTTTTCTCAATTTGTCAATAAGGCCTTGTCTCAAATTATAAAATTATTTTTTAACAGAAAATATTTACTTTTTAGTAAAATGGAACTGATAGCCATAATATTTTACTTAAGTATAATTAAATGTTATAGAGCTGTTATAACCATTTCTAAATTGTAATAGAGCAAGTCAAAATGTCCCTTAGTTTCAATAATTCGCAACATTGGGTGTTTGAATTAATAGCGTTAAGTTTCAACATTACTAAGAGAATCACTAATCTTTGTTTTGACAATCCCACTGACGCCAAAACCAATTATAAACTTATTGAACTGTTATTATTCGCATATGGAAACATATTTGCAAAAATAGAAACTGTTCAACATTTTATGCACCTTCTAAAGGCCAAACTATCGTCGCTTAAGGCAGCCCTACATAAAAAAAACCGGCCAAGTGCGAGTAGGACCGTACCACCACACAATACTTAATTTAATGCACAAAATGATACAGTGATATTTAGTAGTAGTAGACGTTATTATTATGTTTTTATTTTTATTTACTATTTTTTTAACGAAACTAGTACAGTACAGTCGACTTTTTTGAAGTGTAGTCATTATAAGTTTGAAGCCTGTTTTTAATGAAAAAATCATTGTCTCTTACATGTGGACCCCTCGTTATTTTTTTTTTTGCTTTTACTTTTTTATTATCTTGCAAAAAAATCGCCATAACACACATATTTTGTAAAAAAAATTTAGACTCCTATCTACCTTCCCCTAAAATATAGAGCCCATTAATGGTCGGACAGACATACAGTGGTAAAGTACTAATAAGGCACCGTTGCCATGTTTTGAGTACGGAACACTAGAAAGAACTTAGTAGACTTTAATTTATCCAAAAGAATAAGAACCGAATTAAGTGCAGGCAGAGCCACAAGCAAAAACTAGTTTATCTACAATTTTATAGGTAGGACAAAATTACAAGAACCAAACATTCCCAACAATTTACTTATATCGCCGACGAAGGAATTGCTTCGTGGCGCAGCTGGAAAATGTCAGAACTTATATAGATGAATACAGAATATCTTAGGAAATAAGAAGTAAAATCCTTTTTCTGGATGAACGCCCTGAGCTGATCCCCAATTTATAAAAGCGCTCGATTCTGCTGAACATTTTGAAAATATACAAGCGTCTTTTGTACTCGTTTGCGAGAAATTGGAATTTCTTACATAATTGCTGATGTATTTGTATTTTATAGAATTTTGTAACAATGTTAGTGTGTATCGAGTTTATTAATATACTAGATTTCACTTGGTTATGAAAGTTTGCTTTATGGACAATGATGAGGGATGATTGGACAAAGAATTATCACAATATAGTATTATTTAGGTACTTTAAAGGTAGGGTAGAATAGTTTTAAGTCCCGTAGCTATGGAACTTGAAATAAATTAATTAATTTTTAGAATATAAAAGCTTTTTGGCCTAAAGCTCCAGTTTGCGTTCGGTTCAATTTTGTGTTTTTATGTAAATTTTTTGGAATTTTTTTAAATTAGTAATTTTTTTTTTATCAAAATACTTATTACTAAAAAAACCAAATACTTATGTTAAGATTTATATTTAATCTTAGATAAAAAAAAATATTTTTCCAGTTATTAGGATTGTCAATTCAATTATGTGGTGTAGATGTGTGTTTAGCTGCTAGTGATCTTACTTGGCGGAAACTTGTAACAATACATTGTATGTTTGATTTGATACTTTGATTGTAAAACAATGCTATCATTTCAGCTTTCATAAGTCTTCAATGTAGTGGCATTGGCTTAAACTCACCTTGAGTAAAAAGGTTTGGACCATAGTCTATAACTTGGGCTTAGAGCAGATTGAACACATTCAAGTAATCTGTTAATTTTTTTTTTATATGGTAAATAAGCTTGCGGTCCGCCTCGTACTCGTGCGTTGCAACGTATGTAGGTTTTATGACCATGCTTTCCTTTAGGAAAGAGGCAGTGGTATTAAAGAATAATAAACTTAAGAATTTTAGAAAAAGAATCATTGGCACAAAGCAAGTTCAAACTCTTGCTTAACAGAACGCAAGGAAGATTCTAAGACTGCTACGCCACCACCTAAATCATCTGGTCCATTAGGTAAGTGATGAGGTACTTTTATATTTAGCTGAAGAATTGCCCATGTTACGCTTACCTGACGTGTCATCTAGGTCCATGACGTCATTATGACTTAACAGGGTATTTTTTTGTAATAGGTTTAAATATACAACTCCTAGTGACTTATAAAGTCCTAGTACATCAATCTTATAAACACACAAAATCTTCATAGAAGTAAGAATTACAATATAAATACATACAGAGAAATAATCTCTCTTCGTTTATGACTCCTTGAAGGTTAGAGTCTTAGAAAAAAATAAATTATACATGCCATATCCATGGCTATATCATCAATATAAATAAATATTTTCATAGCAAAGATGCAGTCAAAAGATTAACCTCGTATCGAATAGAGAATCTCAGACCGTTCTTTTAATCAGAGTGGTTTGAAGACTTGAGATTAAAAAGCTTTGAAATTTTATTACTATATATTGAAAAGAGAATCTCCATTTTATTTTATGCTTGGCAATCGGGGTTAAGGCGTCGCAAATGTAATCAATACCTACCTGCCCGAACGCTCTCTTTTCCTCATTAATTATGTTGGGTTGGTCATAAAGTTTAATATTTTTTATTAAATTATTACGTTAGAAATATGCCAATGTTTTAAATATTTTCGGATTATAACTTGATACACGAAAACATACTTTTTTGGGTGTCAACGTTTAATATTTAAAATGAGTGAAAAATGCGAAACTTAGAAAATCAAATATTGTCTATATCGACACGGTTTTTATTCCCCGAAGGGGTTAACCAGCGGCTGGAATATAAGTTACAAATAGTTTTTGTATGTTAGTATGTTGTCACTCCTCTACACCATAACAATTTAAAGCGGTTCAACAGAAATTCGTTTTTTTTAATGAAAACAGAATAACTGTGTTTAAAGGGCGTATATAGAAGTAAAATTCATAAAAAACTAGTACCTATAATTTATTAAAAAATCTTGAAATAGATTTATTCTTCGTTTTTTGCGTCACATTACTGATGTCGAGTGTCACGCCAAATTTTACCCCCAGATCTTGACAGGCAAAGGTACCATATTGTACAAACCAACCAAGTCATAAAACCTTGTCAATGAGTATTTAACGTACTTTGATATCGGTATCCTTACCCTATCCAGCTGTGTTATTGCAGGGATTTGATTTAAATTGCAGGTCAAGAGCACCTCACGCGTGAAACAACGTAGTGAGATTAAACTTATTTTACTTTTATTAACGAATACGTGATATTTTTGAAGTGAAAACTTCTTTAGCGGCGTTGTGCACTTTTTTTGGTATGGGTAAAAAATGATAAACTCGCGTCAGGTCACGTGTCCTGATCGTGAAAATTCGTAAGACGGATGGAGAGTAGACAGCTGGCGTAGGCATAGGAGAGGGAGTATCCCCCTCTCTTTCTACGGCGCGGCGAAAATGTATGCCTGCGCCCGCTGTTTCGTTTAGGCGGCGCAGGGCGCTTGCGCGAATGGTCGTGTGTGTTTATGTTATAGCGTGCTACGCGCATCCATGGATGGTGACAGCTGATGGCTCGACCGTCTGTGTAGTGGCCATACTGCTGTGTATTCGTAAAATTCGTGTATATAAAGTGTTTAAAATATGGAAAATGAACAAAGTGCATCTTTGTCTTTGTAAAATACGGAAACCGTAATGCCACGCCTATTATAATTTTTATTTTTAGTATTCGCGATTATGAGTAGTACAGGGAGGTTGGATATGGAATTTTAATTCTATGACAGATTGCGATGTCAAATATACTACGTCAAAAAAGTAAATAAACAAACATTAATATTTCTTGACAATGTCAAAGACATGTCTTGTGACATATTTGAGTGTTAAGCGCGAATCGTGTTTAAAAGTTTTCACTTCTGCCGGCACTCCCGGAGTGCAACTCGTTCTTTTTTTTAATAGAAGAGTTTAAAGTAGATGCCCTTAAAGCTCTAGTTACATTTTTATTTTCATATGTTCTAGAAATTATTAACATCTTCTAGTTACCTATAAAATTATAGTAGTGGTACACCAATTTAACAAATACAAAAAGAAACTATTAAAAGATTTATGAAATCATACATATTTGTTATTAGGGAAAAAATATCACACATTTAAAAGATTAATTTTGGCAAATTGTAGAGCTTCCAAAATTGCAGCTGCATTCTTTGTGTGTGCCAACTCTATAAAGGGTGATAAATTTGGACGATAGCCATTACCCGTCACAAATGTGAGAAAATATTGTGAACTCGTGTGTTGCGCCTTAGTAAACTACTAGATGCTGCTTGTGTCTTTGTTTGCGAGACTATAATAGAAGTATAGAATTAAACTATTGTAAAAAGTGAGTTTAATTTATTTCACCACCCCGTTTGATCACAGTGAAACATTTTAAATATTTACGTTAAACTATGTTAATTCTTTCAAGAAAATACGACCAAAACCGGATTTGTAGGTTTGTTTTTAAATTAAGGACTAAACGAACGAACGAAATAAAATGGAAAAATAAGACTGAAGTGGAGAAGTAGAAATAAGATATGACACATTTGAAATATAATACGTATATCTATGTTATCTCTGACAGACAGGCGGACGGAAAGTATTGCCAAAACAACAGGTTTGCGTTTGGGCCCTTTATATAAAGATCCCTAAAAATTAACTCGAATTTGCCTTTTGGCTGAACTAGTAATTTTTTATACATATTTTCTTGTAAGCAATATAATTTTTTGATATAAAAAATAAACATACACCTCCTGTTAACTATGCAAATTGTATTCCGAACTTGTCAACGTCACAATTTGTCTTTTTTCAGAAACCCCAATGCAAGTTTCAAGACATCACTCTCGTGACTTGACATTTGATTTCATACAAATACAACATGGCCACCAAGCTAACCAAAAAAATAAAAGTAGAAATGGACTGAAATAAACACGTTTTTCTTACACCCCAATCACTGAATAATTTATTGAGAAACATTCAATTCTTTTTTTCATTCATTTTTCTCAGCTTCACTCTTAAGCGTAGGTCTTTATTATAGTACGTGTCTACAGCAACCAGTTTTTGACGGCTTGCTTACATTATAGCTTTTTAAAATTGCGGCTCTGACCAAGCCGTCTATTCACCTGGTGAGGGTATTCGATATTTTAGGCGTTCCATCTGACTGCTTTTTAGCAGAAATTTTTAGCGGTTTGCGTTTTATGCTTTTGGCAGCATAATTAGAGCAAAATCTTATGTTGACTTTTAGCGTTTGCTACGGAATGTTGTACAAAAATCCATCTTGGGAGGTGGGTATTTTGTGCTACTTTTTAACAGCTGTCAAATGTAAAAGTGAATCCTTTGATCCTTTTTTAAGGAGAAGTTTATTTTCACATTATGAACTCTAAATCTTAGATAATAATATATATAAAAAAATCAAAATAAATTACTCCAACTGATACACACACGGAACTGTCAAAAAATGGTGCGAAACGCGTTTCATTTGAACAATAATAGCGCCGCTGAAATTATCAGATGCGCTTAGACGGAACGGTAATAAGGTTGAGCTATTAAATTGCAACGCAGCTCAGAAGAAACGCCCTATGTATATAGTTAAAATTCTTCTTGTTCTTCTCAGTCAAAAGTAATCTTCAGTTGGACGCACACGGATAAAAAAATAAATTAAGTCAAAACGAGACGAGTAAACTAAACATAATTTTGGTATAAAAACGTTGTATCGTAGTTTGACTTGAATAGTTCCTCCGTTTCTTAAGTGAAGTGCCACAGCTCATACACTCACTTTATAAACATTCATTTTATTCATATAGTCAGCAATCGGCTTTAATGTTAAAAAAAAATCTGAAAACTTCTAGACATTGTGCGCTGTGTCGCGACCGAACTTACTTGCTGGACTGACAGTTCCCGAAAGGCCATATGCGAAGACATTTTGCTAAATGCTAGTCAGTAAGTCGCCCTCCGCCTCGATGAGCACCATAATTACACATAAATGTACCGAAAATGTAATCATTATAATCTGTGTTAACTTTTTTCAAAGTAAATATATTTAGTTGTTTATTCTCATAATTTTCTTTGTTATAATTTCGAAAAGAATTCTGGAAATTGTCGAATCATAAAATACTGTTTTATGTTTCAGGACAAGAAAGTGCCCAACGGTCGTTATTTACAGCTTGGTTCTTTGTTCGTGGAATGTGAATATATTTTAGGTCTTTTGCAAAGTCGAGGAGCTTCAGCATTTCGTAAGAGTTTCAACATTAGGTATGACACTTGGTGAGAAAATTTTGCATGAGATATAATATTTACTTTATTTTCTGCAACTTTACCATTATGATATTCATGAAATACCTAGTAAATTAAATATTTATATATTTTAATATTATCTTTCGATACGTTGAAGATTTACAATTAGTTATTAATGAAATAATAATTATTATAAAATCAAAAAATAACAATAATAAAGATAACAAATAGAAGTTTACGACATAGGTATTGGGAATGAATGTGGAAAGTACTTTGATTTGATATCAAACACCATACATTTTACTTTTTTATTTATATATTTATGCACCATGTTATATTTAATGTGATGTCACATAGCCTAAAACACGTAGACCACTAAGACGAAGTTACTTATACCTCATTTGTCAAAATATATGATGAGCATAAGTTAACAAACATGCATAGAAATTAGAGCCTTTGCGGCCTTAGGCTTTTAAGTAGCCTCTCGTTAGGAATTTTATCCTTGTACTATTTACAATTATTTTAAATACGTTTCCTTAGAAAGCAAAATTTGGAACCCTTAATACACAATTTTGAATCGCACTTGATTATTATTTTTCTGTGTATGCCTTAAAAAATATACGAAAATCCTAAATATCACGCAGAAACTACAAACACCTACAATATGTGTAATTATGCTTACTTAACTCAAAAACTGCTGCAAAACTGTTTTTTTTATCCATCTATTTGTTGGATTGCAAATGTCCAAAAATATTTTTCTATTTAAAAGGGTTGAGTTGCAGAAATAGTTATTTGTTATGCGAGGCAGGAAAGTTGCTTTTTGGCGTGAGTGCCTATATTGAATACCTAGCAAGCGAAGAACTCAAAAACTGAGCAAAGAGAGGGATTCTGAGGCACAAAAATCAGAAATAAAACCAGTCGTGCGAAACACGCAATGTTTCATCTCACTGTAGCTAAGAAAATATGTACAAGATACAAGAAAAACAATAATTACTTAGGAATGGAACAAGTATACATATTTTAATTAGTCTTATTAAGTATTGATAACATGACGACAACAAAACAAGTCTCTGAAATAGGTTGAGCGCCTTTTCTATGTCAGCATATACTTAGACTCGTAGACTCAGAGGTACTGACCTATTTTTCGCAGGTAAACTGAGGTATTTTACGTCAATGGTGGAGTTTGTCTCATGTTTTTTAATTATTGACTTTGTAGAGCGGCGGCAGCGATGTAGCGGATAATATCATACCGCTACAACTTGAAGTTTATTTAGTAAAATTAAAATGTTTATAGTAAAAACAACCAATATGATGTACATAATACGTAATTCTAAATAAATGTTTCTTTTCTTTTACTTATTATCCTTTTCCTTAAGGCGCGTTCCGAATTTGCACCATGTCAATTTTAAAATTCCTAAAATAAAAATTATACTTAAATATTATTTATTTTTTTTGTACAATAAATTATCTATTAAATAACATTAAACAAAACATTATCTTTAATGCAATATTATCAAAAATTAAACTTAATTTTTTTTTACGGATCATTATGTATAAACTACGAGTAGTAAGGACGAAGCGCATTTCGGACGATTTCATTATGTTTGTTTTTGTAGTATTAATTAAAAAAATTTTGCACGCAAGCGGATAAAATAGGGTTTTCCACGCAGATTTCAAATCAGATCTTAAATGACAAAGTGAGCCTTTTCATGCCAGTGAGATGAAAAATATATTTGCTACTCGAATGTTTTCCAGCAGTACAATATCAAGATCGAAGAAACTAAACAATCGCTTTTTGACTATTATTTGATTTTAGGTCCTCGCAAAAAAACTTCCAAAAAAGCTACTAATATCCACTAATGTGAATTTACTTTAAAGTATACTGTGTGTACAAACGATTCATGTGCTGAAAACACTAAATGTTTTTCATTCAACTCAACAACGCTAAGAACTTTTGTTTGTAATCACGTTTGTAACTTTTATTTGTAATCACATTTGCAATTTTCTTTTTTTGTTATACAAAAATGATAATAAAGTATATCGCGGAGATAATTATAGTCGTTACGATATTGGTACATAAATAAAATCGATAGCACGGATATAGTTAAGCTATGTATTATACATAATATTTTACGTTAGCAAATAAATTAGCTCGATATCATATGTTTCAGTGCTTTGCAGGTATTTAAACTTATAGCCTATCCTTTAAAATTTTGTATAGTAAATAAATCTTAAAGTTACACAGTTTTTTAGTTCAACAAACCAAACAATAAAAAAAAACTATAATGATTTATACATATTATGACTGTTTTCACAGAAAATCAGATTATTACATTCTTGTAGCATTTTTAAATTATAAATTTTTTTACAGATTCCGTAGATTGCCGTAGACCTTAGTATTTGATATTAATTTTCTAGTCAGAAAAGGCTACAGTAAATTTCTATACTATTGTTTTTGCATTGCATATACATGTTATAAAGAAAAACCCGAAAATAGTTAACGAGTTCTTCAGCATCTCAAATATCGAACTGGCCTGTGTCGACCGACCGCCTTGCCACAACCCCGCCGCGGCGTTGGATTCCCAAAAGGAGTAATATGAGTAACGTAACTTTTAACATAAAATTATCCTTGTACAGTTAGTAGCTTTCATTATAGTAAACGAGTAATACTTCAGCATCTCAAATATCGAACTGGCCTGTGTCGACCGACCGCCTTGCCGCAACCCCGCCGCGGCGTTGGATTCCCAAAAGGAGTAATATGAGTAACGTAACTTTTAACATAAAATTATCCTTGTACAGTTAGTAGCTTTCATTAAACAACTATTTTTTAAAAGGCTGTTTTTTTTTCTTGCGTTTTGGGTTAACTCTATACAAATCGCGGCCCTGAGACCATTGCTGGATTTGTATAACTGTCGGCATTGCCTTCGTTATGGCCATAAAACTCTCCGTATCTAGCAAAGCCTTACATTCATGGCGACGACGATGGTTTAAAATCAGTAGCTAGCTACGTATATATATTTATTTTTTCGGTATTAAATCTGACTGTTAAGGTGTGTACAGCAGCAGCAAACTAGCACGACGATAGGGTTTTTATAATTTTCTTTTCGAAAAAACCTAATTTCGAAAATATAATATCAACCATTTGTAGAGCGTTTTCTATTATCCTTAATATATATCTGTATGTTTTAGAAGGCATTTTTGCTAAAAGTGGCCGTTTTTAACAGAAATGCCAACTACATTTCACTGATATTTCCTACAAACAATACAAAACGTTCTAAAAATAGCCAATGACAAGTTTAATATTTTTAACAATCAGATTTTTGTAATTCGCTTTCTTCGAAGAAAATTTTAGAAAAATCTAATCGCTACGCCAGTTAGCTGCTACCCATATAAATAAAAAAAAATAAAAAAAAAAAACTATTGGCAAAGTGCTGGTTCTTTGGCCTAGATGGTATTAATTTTTCTTTACTCTGTGTTTATCCATGTATCAGTATTTTATTTTTCATTTAATTTCAATTTAGTATGAGAAAAAGGATTCTGACTCTTTTTCGTTATTAAAATAGGATTATTAATTTAATTAAACTTTATTTTAAAAAACTAGTTTAAATAAAGGTTTAATGCGAGCTAGAAACTGAAGCACTTAAAACGGGAAACAATGAATGTCGTTGGCAGCGGTTGCATTTATAGGGCACGGTAATTAAATTCAATTTGCGGATCCGGCCATCCGTGTCAGGGATATTGTGGATCCGGCTACCGGAGCCATTTGTGATGTGGAAACATCAGTCCTGACTGAAAAGATCCGGGATTCCAATAAATTTAATTGTCTTAAAAATTTAACTGTTCATTTTACTATTATAAGGCCTTTTCACGGCGTTCTTTAAGTATTTTATTTTAAATCAATTTAAGATCAATACGAAAAGCAACTTATAAAAACATTTCGCAACACACCATCATGGTTTAGATCTTTTGAAAGGTTTGAAAACTAATACATCCCAGTAAACTTCCATAAATTATGATTGTAAGATAAAACTGTTTTTACAAAGCAATTTTCATTTTAATTACAAATAGTGTTACAATTTGTACAAAACTCATTAGCATGAAAAAATCAAGAAAGGTGTTTTTTCTGCCAAAAAAATGATTTAAATAACAACATTTTGACATTTTACTTGCGTTCAGTACGAAAACTCAAATATTAAATATGTAAAAGTAATGCTTAAGAGTAAGTTGTTGTATAACATAAATTATCTGCACATTTGTGACTTGGGGCTAAAATTCGGTCTGTTGTTACATCATGGTTATAGTGGTAATAAATGTTATTGTACCAATAGTCGTTACTTCTAGTGATATCATAGTTAATCACACTGATTGGATTAGGACGAGACAACAAATCTGGTATCATATGATCACGTCCATGTCAATGTACTATTTCAAAATTGAAAGCAAATAAACGAATACCCTAACGAGCAAGACAGCCGCTAGGATAATTTAAGTCAAGAAACCTGTGCATGAAACCATTGCAAAGCTGTGGTTTGTGATAATAACGAACAACGCAAATGATTCCCCAAGACTCAGAAAGTAAAGAAAACATAATTTGAGCAATTCGAATTTTCAGACTAATTCTACTACTTCTAATTTTCAATGTAAATAAAATGAAGACATACAGATTAAGTAAATACCTAATATTCTAAGACAAATAAAACTAACCTTTTATTACAACTAGGTTTAATTTGAATAAAATTGAGTAATAAAATAAATCTTATCTCTGTTTGAAATAAGAGTATAAGAAAACGTGTAGCCAAAGAGAGACTTTGTAACCAAAAAGTTGGCTCCTATCTCAAAGCTCAATAGTCAAAGTTTGAAGTTCAACTTCACATGTTGAATGGACGGAAATACTGGTACTTGTGAAGGCGCAGCTGGCAAATGGCCGAGAACCGAAACGTCCAACAAACTGAAGTGAAGTTAAATTAAAATAAAAAAGGAAAATCCGTTTTGGGCCATTTCGGCACGGATTTAAAAAAAATATTTAATTTATGACACGTCAATATGTCTTTGTCAATTTACAACATAATTTAATAAAAATAACTTTGATAGTTTTAGTTTATTATATTAAACTAAAACTAAAATTATTTTAAATCATAATATGTTAGTTTATGTGTGTGTTCTAGAAACATTCAAAATTTTTTTTTTTTTTTTTATATTATAATGGGCTCGCACGGTCTTAGTAGACCATTTATGCATTTGCCAGAGTCAAAGTCAATTATATTATATCGTATCGTGGCGCGGACGTTACCGCGCGTCCTCGTTTTCGAGTCCCAAGATTGGGCAGGAGATTTGGTGTGGATCCTCAGACATTGCGCGTCATGTTCTACTTATTTCTTCATAATTCACTATTCATGAGCCTTCGCTGCACAATTCTTAACACGCTTTCGTAAAACGTCAAAGTCAACGTAAAAGTCACTAAATGCATTTAGAAAAATTGAACAGAAAATAACACAACTCCTTCTTAAGATTCGCGCCAAAACTCCATTCAAAATTTCTTCTGTAACCAAATGTCTCACAAAATAGAATAATGTTTCAGCAATATTGGCCAGTGTTATTTCAGCAATATTGGCCAGTTGTATTATTTTCATAAAACTTGCTGTTTATTCTTAATACCAAAACACAAATAATTTATTTTATAAGTATATATTTTACTACTAAAATTGTCAGCTCATTTTGATTCGTGCTGTAAATTTTTTTAAAAATAATATGCGGAAAACTATATTGACACAGCTAAAAGGTATCAAAACAAGAATAATTATTAGTGTAAAATCTCCACTCTTCTCATCTCCTTATAATCTTGGTGTAAAAATGTCCAAAAATAAGATGACTGAACTATATTTTTTAAAATTGACATAATGGGTAGGTCTGAGGTTCTAAAAGTGAACTGCTACTTAAATCTGAAGGCAATGTCTTTTCCGGCAGCGTTGAGAATATAACGTAAGAGTCAATAAATTTGGACAAAAGCCATTAAACGTCATGGCCGAGAGAAAATATGGGTGCGGTGCCACTCTACGTCTATATGATTTAAGCCTTCTTGGATCAAGAACTTAAAGGAAAAATTCTTTTCGGCACTGAAATTTTTTGCCGTAAAAGGGTAACGTGTATTGTACTTATGTTCATCAATTTTTATAACATTTATAAACACATTCGGAAGTAGCAACTCATATGAGAATTATAATTTGGCGACAAAACGGAATTGTATTTATCACTTTGTATGTACACTGTACATTGTATTTATCACTTTGTATGTACACTGTACATTGTATTTATCACTTTGTATGTACCCTGTACATTGTCTTTATCACTTTGTATGTACACTGTACATTGTATTTATCAATTTGTATGTACACTGTACATTGTATTTATCACTTTGTATGTACACTGTACATTGTAATTATCACTTTGTATGTACACTGTACATTGTCTTTATCACTTTGTATGTACACTGTACATTGTATTTATCAATTTGTATGTACACTGTACATTGTACAGGCATAATATTTTGTGCAAAGCGCGACAATAAGTTTAAAAGCCCATAAGGGCAGCCCAAAGTAAATTGATGTGTGAAATTAGCTGACTACGTGGAACGAGAAAGGAGGTATGGTAGTTATATAATGCTTTTGCAAACACGACTAACTAAACGAACACTAAATTAATTGCTTTTCAAAAGATGATTTTCTAGCCCGCATACTTACAAACTCCAACCGTGGCGACCCAGTTGTTTTTCTGAAGCTGGATATAGTAACTGATCGATTTTAATACTATGTTTTGTACGGGACAATTCGCCAAAATACGATGCAGCATCAAAGAAGTCGCTGTAATGTGCGATTTTAATACCACGATTAAAAGCAGCAATTCTCTAACACGCGATGCAGCCGCAAAATCAGCGGTCACCGATGATACTTAAAGTGTTGTGTCTGCTGAGGCCGTTAATGGTTGATTATAATTATTTTTTTGTATTTCAAAAAGAATTCGCCGCTATCGATTGGTGAAAAGAAATCTTAAATAAGATCAGGAAGTTTATGGTTATTCAGAAACCAAATCACCTGTAGTCTGTTCTGTACACAAAGGGTGTCAATAGAGCCCTATTAATATAATAAGCCTACACTGTCTGTCTGCCTTCTTAATCTTAAAACATTTAAAAATTGGTAATATCTTTTGAATGGAATGTCCGATTTGAATAACTCAAAAGTAATCTACAGGATTTGAATACTGTAAGTCTTGAATACTTAATGATTTATTTAAATAAGAATTAATACAAAGATATGGATAACATGGTCTGATTTTGGTCGGCATTTCAATCAACTTTTTAAATGTAAAAAAAAGTCTATAGTTACAGAGATATTATATTATATTATAGTTTGACAGCTGTCTCTCAGTTTCCCTCGCTCTCTCTCTCTCTCTCTCTCTCTCTCTGTCTCTTCCTCTCACTTTTACACTATCTCTTTTTTATTTCTCTCTCTATAAAAAATAAAGTATAGTATAATATATAAAATAGGTGGGGAAAGCTTTTGAAAGGGGCAGCGTTACTCTTTTATTCTTTCATGACAGAGTAACGCTCGATTTCACTACCCTAATTTTTTTATACCTCGGGCCTTATATCGATTCTTAAGGATAACTGAAAAAACTAGTGGTACGAAATCCTCAGTGTGCGAGTCCGACTTGCATTTAGCCAAATTGAGCGGCTTGAACACAGAAAATTTTTAAACATGTGCTCAAAAGCGTGAACTTCTAAACAAACAAAGTTATTTTTTTTAATTAACTATGATCGTGTAAAAACAGACGTAACTAAAACAGGAAAACCCACCGGCCAAGTAAGAGATTCAACCCTCTAGAATAAAAATATTAAAGATTGTCGTGAAAAAGGTCAATCTATTTTATGCAGAGTAAATTGCGGTAAATGAGTCAAGGGTCGCCAACGCTGAATCAATAATCTACAAGTGCTCACCTTTCCGCCCGCCCTACTAACTACACTGCGTTAATTATAGATAAGGTTTAATGGAATTTTTCTACAATCTTTATAAGGTCGTAACATTAACTTTCTTTGAAGTGCTTTAACCGTGTTGACATTTGGAAATGAAAAAGAAAAGTAAACAGTTCAAGCCCAATTTCATTACCTTGATAAAATAAATATAAATAATTTAATAGAGAATTAGAAATCGATTTGATTTGAAATATCATTTAAGAATATAGAATAAATTTAAATTAAAAATCCGTTATTTTAAATATTTTGACTATATTTCATAGTCGTCATTAGTCGTCAGATTTTTTAGGGTTCTGTCACTAAATAAAATTAAAAATAAGCCCTTAAAATTTTGGTATCAATTTGTACGGAGGAGTTATTCGGATTTTGTTTACTTTATCTGCCTGAAAATTGGTAAGGTTCTGTGCCAAGAAGAGTCAAGAAATGATCCTTTTATGGTACCTATAATTTTTGTCCCAGTCTGTCTGAGTGTCCCTTATAGTGAATTGTAGTAGAACTATAGAGAGATCTGGATCTTGGCGCAGTTATAGAGCTTATTTTTATTTTTTTTGGATTAAGATAGAGTTCTTAAGACGCTTTACCATTGACTTAATACTATTTTGTGAAGTGATTAGTGAGAATTTAATGATCAGATTGTCGTATACTGGAAGAAATGTTTTTAAAATTTTATGTAATGAATGTAGGTTATTAGTAAATAAGACTGTTGAGGTTTTTGAAAGGAATGGAATTGCAACAGCGTGTTACCTTATGGAGAAATAAAAGTTGAAATAAGTACGAGAATTTGTTTACATACGTGCTTGGGATCTTATTTTAGATAAAGTGGGAGAATGATTAAAATAAGAGTTAATACAAGAAATTTGATGGATGAGAAATGCGTTAGGAGTTGTCGGTAAAGGCAGGTTTGGCTTTTCATGGGGGTGCGATGGTCGCAACACTGACGTAGGTAAATAAATTTTGGTTACAGGAAGCGACAGGTGAAAATGTTAAAAAATTAAATTGTTACAATAATTGGCCCATTTTGGGTACCATTTTTATGTTTTGTATTAATTTTAATAAAAAAGTAAATGCACTGCACTGCACTTCGTTTTTAATTTATTTTATCAAACGTTTAAGAATAGTTTATGATCTTTTATTATTTTACTTATTCTATAGATCATTCTATTAAAATTTATATATATAAAAGGAAATGTCCTGACTGACTCATCAACGCCCAACCCAAACCGCTAAGAATAGAAATTTGGGGAAATATAACAAGGAATATAGTAAAAATATCAAAATAAATTTAAATAATATTTTTTAAGGTGACGTCTTGACAGTAGACCACAGATGAGTGATGAATGTGTGGTATGTTGATAATGAAAAATATTAGAACAAGTTTTGCCATGGCTTACTTTTGTACTATACAATGTATCAAATGTTTGCTTTTGCAGTTTTATCTTTATTAAAGAATTATTTTTGAATGAAGTATATTATTCAATAATTCAAAACGATCAGGTTGACTAAAAAAAAAACTATAGCTACCAAATACTTGTGTACACCATAGGTGTGTTAACAACCTGCAACCGAACGCAACTCAGATTTTTGATTTGTTACTCTAAGGTTCTGAATTCCCTCTCACACTTTAGCCGTGCTATTCTTTGGCACAACAAGGCCAAATATCTCAGTGTGACCAAAATAGTTAGAGAATGAGCCACTTTTGTCCTCGTTTGTCTATATCCCATGATAGGCAAGTATAGTAAGATTTCGCTTAGAAACAAGCTGACTCTTATTTGCATCCACTTGCATCCGCACCATTCTAGCATATGCTAGTGTCGTCTATGCGTTGTGTAAACGCAACCTCCATTGACCTCCAAAACCGTCTTGTCAGAGCGGGTCCGGAGCCTCCTGGTTCGTCCGGAATGCGGACCTACACAGAGACTTCGAGCTCCCCACGATTCCCCAATACCTTAAAGACCTGGCAGTTCACTTTTCCAGTGTACACGCAATCACTCGAACCGATTAATTGTCCAATTCACAAGCTAACATCCCCCCGACCGACCACTGCACGGTCGAAAAACTATTGTTAGGCGGCCTCGGCACGTACTAACGGCCCCAGACGATGATCTCGCTATTCGGATAGCGCTCTACGTACTTTATCTTTTCTATCAAGTATGTATAGAAGCGCCATCTGTGGTTCAAGATATGAACTATGCGCCAAGCAAGCAATGAAGAGGTTGGTTTCTTAGTCATGCTCTAGATTTGTAACTAAATATTTTTATCACACATAATAGCAAACATTCTCATTTATTAGGTGCAGGCTAAGCGAATGCTAATGCTCTAATTACTGTCAGGGTCTCATTCTTTGTAAATTTTACTTTCCTCAAGGCGAAAAGGGCTTTATAGAACCTACGGGTGATAAAAACATATGAAACCTGTCCAGTACACACCGCACGCGCTCTACGTACTTTATCTTTTCTATGAAGTATATATATGAAGTGCCACCTGTGCCAAGCAAGTAATGAAGAGGTTGGTTTCTTAGTCACCGCTAGATGGCGTAGTTTTCTGTACTTCATTTGAATTAAGCTTTGGGTGAGTTAATTTATTTTTCACTTTATTTTATTTATTTTCTTGCAAATATGATGAAAAACATTTAGTGTAACACGAGTAGAATAGACATTACAAAATCGAGTCATAATAGCCGTAGGCATTACCGCGTACCTACTATTGTTTTGCTAACTTATGTAGCTGAACCCTGTTTTTTAATTGTCAAATTTATAGATAGAGATAAATGAGTAAAGGTGTCCCGATTAAATAAAAATAAAGTACACCCCAAATCTTATTTTGCCAGTGTCCTTTCACAAGACTAAAAGGACACAGTAAGAGAAAAAGGAGTCATTTGAAGCAAAAGCTTTTATAGGCCACGCTAATTAAATCCAATTTACGAATGCCAGCGGCCATGACAGAGATATTGTGGGAGCGACTCAAAGAGCCGTTTGCGACGAGAAAACGTCTTCTGTGTCATGTCGGGAAACTCTGGGATTCACAAAGCAATTATTGTAATGAACGTGTTTTTTGTATTTATTTTCTTTAGCTTAAAAAGTCATAACATTACATTTCTAAGCACTTATGCTTGTTAAAATTCTCTTCCTTTATTTTCATATTTAAAAAAGGAAAAACATCTGTGACAAAGCAAATTTAGTAAAAAACCTGCACAGTTAAACACGGAGGACCCGAAATTTTAAATTATTAATATTAAGATTTTTCCTCATCCTCTCCTATCCTTGTATTAAAAGAACTGGCTTTATGCCAATTTTAAGATTCTAGCAGAACAAAAAGTAATTTCATCAGTCAATGCGCTAGAATAAAATACTTTGCTAAGTTATCTGTTACAAATAATAAAAAATATTTTAAAACCTTTACAAGGCTTTTCTACATTGATTTTGGATGCGAGTAAATATATTTTATAATGTTTTAATAAAAAATGTAGAAGTAATAGGGTTACAAATGGCAAAAAGGGGTCAATTTAAAAGTTCGTTCGTTTCTGTAAATTAAATTATATTTTGAGCAAAGGAAAGTTAAACCCCTTACAGCTCGTAGATTATTATTTATTTTTTTATTTAGTAAATATCATATTTAACGGGAAAAGTAACGTTTAAAACTACCTGTTATACGAAATTCTCGAAGGAGAAGCCGTAAGTCGGTGGTCCTGGATTTGATTAGTAGGGGAAGTGAGAATCACGATCCTGGTTTGTGGCTTATGAACGGCGACAAGCTCGGGGATGAGCTTCCTTTCCCCAATCACAATTGAAATCGAATATTAACGGTGACAGGTATACATAAAAGCATTATTTTATGTCTCCTCCGTGGCTCAGTGGGTAATGACCCGACTGCTAAATCGAGGTGCGTGGGTTCAAATCCCGAATAAGACAAATATTTGTTATTTGTGTTTGTGTTGATAATGGGTGTTTTATATAAACAATATGTTTGTATTTACAGTCGGCAAGCGCCATATAGAAACAGCGACACTAGCGACCAAACACCCAAGGTCAGCAGATCAGAAAAGTTTGTTGCACTACTTGAATGGCTGGTTGCATGCATACCCGCAGAGCTTGGCTTAGCAAGGTTTCTTATTATAACCATGAAGTTGTCGCCAGTATCCCACGCTAAACCTAAGCATACTTCATATAATAGTAGGTATTTTGCAAACAGCACACTTTTCCGTATCAATCGTGGAAACAACACGAACACATGGGAATTTCCGTGTGAAGTGAGTGTAAAATTAAAATACGAGTGTGTCGGATAAACACAGACATATTACATTCGAAGTACGACAGGAAATTAGAATTTACTAGATGTGCCTCGAGTTTTAAAAGTAATAAAGTAGTATATAATAGCTTAGTTCTTCTAGGAGTGATTCGATTTTTGAAGGGTCGACAATGCACGAGTAATGCTTCTCCTGTTGCTAGGGAAATAAGAGTCCCCCCTATCCCTATCCCTAGTAAATATAAACTACCAAACTGACGGAAGAAATCCAATTATTTCTGTCAGTTGGATAGTTGCTCATCCATGAGTTCCTGTGAGAAGGGCTTTTGTAAAATGGCAATTTCAATATGCGTGCAATATATCTGATACAATTGATATTTTATATTTTAAATGTGAAGTATCATATCTACGTCAAATGAATTCGACATTCGACTGATAAAATACAAATACTACACTTATATTAAAGTGCTGATCATTTTTAATTACAAAAACTGATTATATCAATGAAAATAATGTTAACAATTAAAGACTAAGTCAGACAGTCAAAAATATCTATAGTTAATATTTTATTTCTTTTAAAAAAATAATTTTCTTTGGGACAGTAAGTGAATGAAGACTTTTCTTACTATAAAAGTATACTGATATTGATAAATATCAAAATATCCATATTTTTTTATAAATTACATATTTTTTATATAAATACGATATAAACGAACCCTGGTTTTATCTTATGCTAACAGTGGTCACTTTTATTATTTACTAAAATGTTAAGCAAAGCGTGCATAAAAACTTTCTAAAGTAGGTTATTTATACTTTGCAACGCTAACAATTATATTATCTAACTCGACGTTGTTATGTTAAAAACATTAATATCCATAATATTACTATTACTTATACTATAATATAGATATGATTTATTTTTTTGTTTATTTTACTTTGAGATATATTTTAACGTATGTTGATATTTAGGGATTAAAGGCGTTTCTATTAATTCTATACATCCTATTTTTCATCTTCCACAACCATCGCATTTTAATTTTCCGCTGACTGGTTAAATCGGGTCGTTCTCTGGAGATAACTGTGTTTCATATTACGTCAGATCCGAAACACATTCCTATAAATTTACTAAAATACACGTTGAATTTTTATCATTTTTGTTACTTTTTAGTGCTATTTTAATGACTTTGCGCAATATTTCAGGTTTTACTCATTTATTCGTAATACAGGAAATTTATAAAACATAATCTGTGGTTATTTAAATAAATATAATATATTATTATTTATAAAAAATGGTTGCCTGTAAAGTCGGTATACGGGCGAAAGTTTTACGTGACAATGATTTTATGTCTGTCTCTCTCGCTCTTAGGCGGGCGCGTGCCTCTCACTCGCTCTCATTGTGAGCGCATAACGTGAGCGGAGCGTAACGCAGTTTCTTGAAGTGTCACCCGGCAAACCAATTTATAAGACGTTGTCATGTCAAAAACTTGCACGATCCCACTATATCATACGGCATAAAAGGTTCCTATGTCCTTCTCTTCTTCCTACTAAATAATAATGAAATATGATTCTGAAGACAATAATAACCAAAATATAACAGTAAAATAATAAATACCTACAGTTAAACAAAACCTCAAGAGGAATAAATAAACATAATTATTTATAATAAAATAATTTATATTCACACTAAATTGAAATAGTTTTTTTATATCTGAAAAACAGTTTGAAGTCAAAAATCTACAAGCTATTTATTATCTTTAGGAACAAAAAAGGCGTTTGACCGAGAAGAAACTGCTAAAGAAACTCACACACATTCGCTCTTTTAAATTATATTCTATTTAACTTATGTCTGTTTGCTATCTAACTATATGCAAGCCCCATTGAAGAATTGTATCCATAGTAATACCTAAGAATACTATGTTACCTACAAGATCATTTTTTCCCCCGTGTATACACTTGTTCTTGCCAGAATGATTCAAAAAGCAGGTCCAAGTCAACTTATCCTCCTAGACTAATTGACTAACTAATTGTCGTTTATTTATTGCACAGTTAAAAAAATACACAAAATAAAAAAATAAGCAAAATAAGGAGGCTTTATCGCTAAAAAGTGATCTCACCAGGCAACCTTTGATTACAGTAATATTGACGGGAAGAGATAGTGATATTCGGAATCAAACACAGGACTTTGACTCAGCAATACAACACATAACTCATTCCCAATAGTATATTTTTATGTGAGCAACATTGTCGTCAATCGTCGTTTGTTGCTTTGTGAGAAAAGAGGCTTAGCTCATAGTCCAGCGCACTGAGCCATCAGTACGAATTGAAAGAAGTTATTGGGATTGTGGCCACTTAACTGTAAGGTTTGTGACTTAAGCTAATATTTCATATAACAAGCCATCTAAAACACAAAGGAGCTCAAATGATAACAGTGGCAGTCACCCATCTAATCACTGATCACGCCCGTAGTTACTTAACTTCGTGAACCGTTTTCGATAGACATATTTTACTGAGCCACAAACTCTTTAAAAACAATTGGTAGGTATGACTATTATGATAATTTAACCATGAATAACATCTAAGAGAGTATTTTTATTATTTCGCGCTTCCCATTACTTAGTTAAGGCTGATAATAATTGTTGATGATACAAACAATTGATATCATGAATAAAATACATTGCCTTATTCACAATAAATTTAAAACACTTGTTCCCATTTCGAACAACTAAATACAAGGGCCGAGAAGTAGAATCGATATCCATTTGCTCGCCCTTATTACTAACTGAGCCGTTAATTTTATTCAGTAGGCGATATCATGAAAATTGCCTAATAAATTTTACCGTTTTATTAAAGCGGCCTTTGAAATCACCATTCTTATCACTAAGTAGAATTTATGTGAATTTGTTACAAGCTACATTTCCTGACTGAGGGTCTTGCTTGATCTTTATGTTTTTCAATATCCAATTCGCCGATAAAATTTGGTTTCACATCGTATATTCTTGTAAAACCAAGTCCAAGTCTTGTTAGCAAAACTAGTTAAAGACGGGATTTAGATATTTTGCTATATCTTTATTTATAATAGTGGAAAATGCCTGACTGACTGACTAATTCATTTATAAATCGCACAGCCCAAACTACTGGATCTAGAGACATGATATTTTGTTCAGAGGTTCGTATTATAAAGTAGGCGAGCAAATTTACTTCCTTAAGGGGTTGAAAGTTTGTATAAAAACAGTATTTTTTAAAGCTTCGTGCATAAAATAGATACACGCCAAAACTAAGTTTAACATAATAAATAAATATTTTTGGACATTACACACAGCACAGTCTGGCCCAAATGTAAACAAAGCTTGTGTTATGGCTACCAGACAACGGATACGAATACATATATAGTACTTTTTTTTTGTAAATACATAATTATCATATATAAATACACCCAAACTCGAACACAAATGGTTATTACATAAATGTTTGTCCAGTGCAGGAACCGAATCCATATCCTCTGCACAGCAGCCGGCCACACGACCAATTAGGCTACATGTCTCACTGCTTTAGAAAAATTATTCCCTCTCAGGGCATTAAAATTTGTAAAAGAAATCTGATATTTAGGTAGCTATGTAGACAAAACTATAAATAGCTTAAAGCTTTTTTTTCTAAAGTAGCAATAAAATAACTTAGTTCGAAATAATATAAGTATGGAAATTAAAGAGGTATCAAATAGGATGCGTGTCTCTTATATAATTGTATGAGGCTTTTATTGGTATATTGCGTCTCGTAGATTTTGCGTAGTGACAAAGTGGAAAACCAACAAAAATTTTAAATTTGTTGTGTATCCTAAGCAATTAAATGGCTTGTATTATATCGCCTCTGATGCAGAAAAAATTAAATACATTTATTATATTTGTTTTCCTTCAATATTATTAATAGTATTTATTCAGTGTTGACGATTGTAATCCCATACAATATACCTAACAAAATAAATCTGAATTTGTCAGCATAAAAATCATTTTGGTTTATAAGATGTGTACTAAAACATCATACAAATCAAAATGATATAAACTTATATAAAAATATTATATAGTGAGTAAATGTCAAAAAAATTAGACAGGCAAATGTTTCAACTTCATTATGTAACGTTTTTTTACCATAATTATTGTTTGATTTTGTTTTTGTGTGCATAAGTATTTTTTTGTTTATCCTCATTTTCCTTTTTTTCTCCATCAAAAATTGGTACCACAAAAAAAAAAAACCTGTTTTTTATTTCTTTGTAATTATTTCGAATCCAAAAAATTAAATCAATTCAAGTTCTTGCCGTACTGGTAAAGCATATCAAAAAAAAGGTTGCGGTAAGGTGGCGAAAATTCTTGCTGGATTTATCCTTTGAATAGCGATATAGATCCTTGGTACGAAGAAGAAGCCAGCCTTCTTTTACAAGCAGCGGCTAAAAATCGAGGTGTAATCATAATATCTTCAAAAAAATTGCTAAAGCACCCTATAAGACCCATACTGTGTGTCAAATTATAACGAAAATGTAATATTTTCTTGTGTAAGCAACGCAGTCAGGGCTGCTTCGTTATTTGTTTTTTTTTGCTTTTGTACATTCTAAATGCCAAGAACAAAATTAATCAAATCAAAATGAAAAAGGGAAAATACAGAGTTTATTCGGTTTAAATAATAGTTTTTTTCTCAAATCAACTTATAAAATAGGCATTGGCAAATATAAAAGAAAAATCTAAAAATCTCAAAAGGTATTCAAGGGTTAGTTATTTTGATTCTTCGTTAAATATTTATGTAGTTTTAGCGAGTTTACGTTAGCAGTTATTTAGTTTGTAGTAAGTATGTAATTTAATTGTCTTTAGTGTATTTAATTTTAATTTGGTTTGTGTAGTTTAATACCGTTGTCAAATTACAATTCAAATCTCAAAAACATAAATGCATTTAGCACAACAGAAATAATTAAGTAAAAATAACATTTTTTAAAAGTAACCAACAACTTCACAGACAACTGCTTCCATTATGGTAATTGGTCCGCAAAGCTCAGTTCTTTCTCAATGCTACGGTCAGTTTACGTCGCAAATGGTTGTTTGAGTTGGACCTGGACGCAGAGTGTCTCGTCATGGCTGCCTATTTTCGCAAATTGGATTTAATTGGCTTACTCTATAAACGCGACTACCTAGTTGCCAACATTAGACTTTACCTTTTAGTTTCTTCCTATTGTATAAGTTTTTTAATCTACGTGTTGTTAGGCTTAGGTAAATTATAAAATTGATTATTCGCTTACAGAGTAAAACAAATTATTGAATTTGATTGTTATTATATGCTATTTAATATAATAAAGACCAAATATTCTTTTAATTTAGTTCCAAAGCCGGCCAAGTGTGAGTTAGACTCGCATTTGAACAGTTACTTTAGTAGATATGTATAAATTAAGTATATAACTTCTTTTTCTCGGATTCAAGCAGCATGTAACTAGTAGAATATATATTATAGTAGTAACTGAAATTCACAGTGAGGCCTTATAAAATTTCTTTTCAAGAAATAAATTGGAAAGGTGATAAGGATAACCTTGGCTAGGTGAAAGGGATGAAAACACTTTTCACTGACCTCAGCTTGTGTTGTCACTGAAATTGCTCGGTTATTGACGGAAAGGCCTTACGTATAAAGTTTTCTATAGCTTATAAAGTTTTCTATAGCTCTGAAGCTGACCTGCTGTGATTTTATTACCGTAAAACCTCGTGTTCTTTATTGTTAGCCCTAGCTTTGTAATCATGTGTGTATTAGATTACATTTCCTCGATTTAAATATATTGAAGGACCTTCTATTTAGTAGTGTGTGTGTGTGTGTGTGTGTGTGTGAGCTATGAAACAGGAATCATAATATAATTAGGTACTCATTTGTTGTTGCTCTTTAGTAGTAAGTGAGTCACTCCTCCTTTTTAGGGTCCCACTGAAAATCAGTGCTTTGCTAATTGTGAGCACAGCGTTATGCTGAGTGGGTTACCTACTTGGCTTATAAATGTATATAACTTCCAAAACAATGTACATTTAGGAGGAGTTAGCTATAATATAAATATATATATATAAGTGTTTATGTATGGTAGGTAGGTAGGTCATTAATTTCTCATCGATAATTACATTATGTCATTAAAATAATAATACATAACCAATTCACAAAAAGATCGTCAAGTGTAAAGATTAAAATCACAATGAAAAATAAAGGCTTAGAAATATTCTAAGATAAAACGTCAACGATTAAAAATAAACATATAAATATAATAAATAATGTCAAAAGTAAAAACAAACATAAATAAAAATTAATAGTCAATAAAAATGTCAAAACAAAAACAAACATAAATAAAAATCAATCAAATCAATAAAAATGTCAAAACAAAAACAAACAAATATTAAAAATGTCAAACGTGGTCTCTGTATTCTTTGACAGAATTGAGTCAGTAAAAGCTCTTTTAGCCGGCGACCAAATTTATGATCCGAGAGTTCGTTTTTTAGGTCGACGGGGAGGTGCTCATAATAAGCTGGGCCTATGACTCGCGGATTTTTATCCAGGAGTGCTAGTCGTCGTGGCACACGTTGTAGTCGCCCTGTTGGACGAGTCACTCTGCCTGGAACACTGATGCGTTTACAGGTGTTTATGTTGCGTCGAGTGTACATTATAATATCAAACACATATTGAGAATAATGTGTCATTATACCATATTTTTTTAATAGTTCTCTGCATTTTACACCCGCCAGTGTGCGAAGAGCTCTCTTTTGAATACTTATGAACACTCGATTGGAGTCTGTGTGCGATTGTGTGTGTTTGTATGTTTACATCTACATATATACCAACTATTGTTACTCTACCATTTAGTGTATGTTTATAAGACAAATGAATGTGTTTCTTCTTCTTCTATTTATAAATCCATGAGTTCACTAGCGAACAATTAGCCTCCAACATCTTGAGCGACATTGTGTAACATTTGCTTAGGAACGTTTTTTATTTTATCTTAAATATGTACAGGAGTTTTTTCATGATGCTATTACAAACATACAGACAAAAGAAGTTAAAAATATATTAAGGTTTCAGATACTTTTGAGTAATCAATATAATCAATGTTTTTTTTAATATTACCAATTCTCTTTCAAGTAAAGATCGGACAGACAGAACCCTAATTACATTGTCAATTATGGATTTTTTATTCCATTCCTCGAAACAAGTGAAGTCGTATCTCCGCATTCGTCAGTAGGTGCTGACAGTCATCACAGTTTTTTTTATTTAGAACTATTAAGACTGTAGCACAAAAATATCAATCAAACAAATCAATATTTTGAGTAAAAAAATAAGTGTAGCTTCCTTATATGTAAAGAAAGGTACTTATATGTTAAGTATCTTCAACATGGTTTCAAGTTTATTATTTTTCTTGTCATCCTCAGAAAATACTCCTAAGTATATTTCTCTCGCAACAAAATTATGTTTTATGTAACCAAACAGCTTAAAGCAAAATAAACTTAATAAGTTTCTTTGACGCGTTACGAGCCCTAAATTAAATAAACTCTTCAGGGCTCAAGACAAACTTTGTTGAGTAAATTAAAGAAATAAATCTCCAATGCTAATTCAACGTCAGAGTCCACAGAAAATTGCTTAAGCCCTCAAGATGGAAAAACGCTGCGCGCTCCCCGCGACAACTACTAAATACTAATTTTATGCGGAACAAATGAGCCAAGGGTCGACGACGAATCGATATTCATTTTCGCACTCTTACTAACTGTTCCGTTAATTTATTTCGTGGACGATATTATGAAAATTGAGTAATAAATTTTTACCTTTTATTACAGGAACCTTTGAAATTGGTATTCTTTTCATAAAGTTGAATTTATATTAGTTAGTAACAAGGTATCCGTTCGGGCTTAAAATTAAGTAATATCAAATTTGCACATTGAAATAAAAACTAATAATTATAATATATTGTTAATAAATCAACAAATAATGTTATAGGTACTTTCGTAGGTATGTTTCCCTTTTTTAATTTTGTATAATATGAATTCAAAAAAACTGAATAAGTTTGCAATTCTATAGCTAGAAATCAATACTTGTAGCAAGAACCTAGCCTTTAAAGCAAAGAAAATGTAGACTAAATAAATAAGCTTTCAATAATAAAATGTTAATTAACTTCAAAAATTAAGGAAGTTTGTGCAGAATTGTGTGTGCTGAGTTGTGCAAAACAGAATATTGATATACATTATTATTATTTTGCAGTTGGATATGCACATTACTTAAGTAACTGCTATGTAATATAGCAGCCCAAAAGTTTGGGAAACTTTTTATGGGCGGAACAATAAAATATCATTAAAAAATCTTATATCGCTAAATAAAATATCGTTCATATTTTCGACACTCTTAGGTAAAGAAAAAAAAAGGTGTTCATATTTCTAAAGAGGATGAAAATAGGGAGTTTTCCGCGCAATTTTCCGCAAACTTCATTTCGTCGTAATTTTGATTTAGACATTTTTAATTTGATTCTATTAAATAGAAAAGGAAGAAAAAACTTTTTTGTTTCAAAATTATAGTTGAACTTCGTTTTTATAGGTAACTGGTTTTTCACTCCGAACCCGCAAAATATAATGTTTAGACTAGAAACTTCCGTAAATGCATTTTCAAATCCTTATGCACTCCACATGATGGGGTGCGCAAAATATTGTTTTTCACCCCTAGGTTCATTGTATGGAGAGCCTAAAATTTTTTTCTCAGTTTTCATAACATACGTATCTGTACGGCAGTTACAAAAGAAACATGTCTGTAAAATTTTATTAGAATCTCTTCAACGACGGCGGAATTTTAAGGTTGTAACATACGAACCGACGGACGGTCGGACGGTTTTATTGTAAATGTAGATGTATGAAATAAGCAGGGGTTTTTAAAAAGAGGTAAGTGGAGGGACGAAGATTGGGATCAGAAATTTTTATAAACTGGAAATGGACTTTGAGTATAAAAGAGCTGACGGATTTTACAGAATGCTGTATAGAAGTGTAAGGACATGTATATTCTGGCGAATAGGGATTAGGAGGCCACTTGAGCTTTTGGTGAAAGTAGGAAACACGGTCATATTTGCGAAGTATAAATATAAAACCAACACAAAGATTCTGTAGATGCTCAAGTTTTTGAAATTGGTTCTCAGTGAGTAAGTAGCTGGCATGGTGTCAGTGTAATCGTGAATAAGACGAAGTAGTGACAGTACAAGTGCGATTAAGTAAGAATACACCAAGAAGAGACTTCAACCTGGATTGATTGCTGGCGATCATGCAAATATCTGTGAAACAATTCGATATATTAGGTTGTGTACACTGTCTATAGACAAGTTTTTTAACATAATTTATATTATGGTGTGTAGTTTAATGTTTTTAATTGCGGTTATTGTATTGCGTGCGGACGTGGTAATGAAAAGTAACTAATTTTCCAGCATTGTGTTGTGGGTATTTTATTGTTGTACAAGCCAATGTTATGTTCTTGGCATAATATGAAGTTTGACAGTTAATTTAATACATGAATGTAAATTGTTCTAAAGTCTTAATAATAAACTTTCGCGTTTTTGACTCATTTTTGATAATGATCGGTCGGGTCTTAAGACTACGGTATGTGTACGGAAACATGCCTTTTTGAGTGCCGACGCTTGGCGGAGGATTGCATTACGTCACGACATGACGTTAAGACCCAATCATTATCTAAAATAAGTCCTTATAACATTCGGGTTTTGATTTCATGTGCAAAAGAGTTGATAAATGTTTGTTTTTTAAACAGCTGGCATTGACGAGATTATTTCTGGCAATAATAAGAAAATTTTTATGAAGTGTCCAAACATTTTTTTTGAATATTATTTTTTATTTATTATTAGTTATATTTTTATTATTAGTTCATTCGTAACTTTATAGTATTTTAAAACAGAAATTAAAATCAACTTATACCTGTTAAAAAAATTACAAAACACGTTTTACTTAGATACACTAGACACATACTTAAAAATTTCATCAACTGTTGTGCCAATAATACTTTCCATCTTCTATAACAATTATATATGTATATAAACCTCTCATATTAAAGAAATTCCTTTTATAATAAAAAAGAATATTTAGCATGAAAAATCTGTTCACAGAGATCATGAAATCATCTTAGATTTTTTAGTAAAACATTAAAGACAACTTTAAAGAATAGGATTTTATTAATTTTCCTTTTAGCAGACCAGTTGCGATGGCAATAAATCCTAACCCATAAAGGGATTAACGACTCTGTGCCTTTCACCGACCGCAAAATACGTGACTTTTGCAATATACATAATATATATATCTATACTACTGCATTATAATATATAGAATAATGGTTGACAGTAAATACTTACACTACTTAAAGGCCTTACGTATAAAGTTTTCTATAGCTTATAAAGTTTTCTATAGCTCTGAAGCTGACCTGCTGTGATTTTATTACCGTAAAACCTCGTGTTCTTTATTGTTAGCCCTAGCTTTGTAATCATGTGTGTATTAGATTACATTTCCTCGATTTAAATATATTGAAGGACCTTCTATTTAGTAGTGTGTGTGTGTGTGTGTGTGTGTGTGTGTGTGTGAGCTATGAAACAGGAATCATAATATAATTAGGTACTCATTTGTTGTCTCTCTTTGGTAGTAAGTGAGTCACTCCTCATTTTTAGGGTCCCACTGAAAATCAGTGCTTTGCTCATTGTGAGCTCAGCGTTATGCTGAGTGGGTTACCTATTTGGCTTATAAATGTACATAACTTCCAAAATATATATAAGTAGGTAGGTCATTTATTTCTCATCGATAATTACATTATGTCATTAAAATAATAATACATAACCAACAAAAAGATCGTCAAGTGTAAAAATTAAAATCACAATGAAAAATAAAGGGTTAGAAATATTCTAAGATAAAACGTCAACGATTAAAAATAAACATATAAATATAATTAATAATGTCAAAATTAAAAACAAACATAAATAAAAATTAATAGTCAATAAAAATGTCAAAACAAAAACAAACATAAATAAAAATCAATCAAATCAATAAAAATGTCAAAACAAAAACAAACAAATATTAAAAATGTCAAACGTGGTCACTGTATTCTTTGACAGAATTGAGTCAGTAAAAGCTCTTTTAGCCGGCGACCAAATTTATGATCCGAGAGTTCGTTTTTTAGGTCGACGGGGAGGTGCTCATAATAAGCTGGGCCTATGGCTCGCGGATTTTTATCCAGGAGTGCTAGTCGTCGTGGCACACGTTGTAGTCGCCCTGTTGGACGAGTCACTCTGCCTGGAACACTGATGCGTTTACAGGTGTTTATGTTGCGTCGAGTGTACATTATAATATCAAACACATATTGAGAATAATGTGTCATTATACCATATTTTTTTAATAGTTCTCTGCATTTTACACCCGCCAGTGTGCGAAGAGCTCTCTTTTGAATACTTATGAACACTCGATTGGAGTCTGTGTGCGATTGTGTGTGTTTGTATGTTTACATCTACATATATACCAACTATTGTTACTCTACCATTTAGTGTATGTTTATAAGACAAATGAATGTGTTTCTTCTTCTTCTATTTATAAATCCATGAGTTCACTAGCGAACAATTAGCCTCCAACATCTTGAGCGACATTGTGTAACATTTGCTTAGGAACGTTTTTTATTTTATCTTAAATATGTACAGGAGTTTTTTCATGATGCTATTACAAACATACAGACAAAAGAAGTTAAAAATATATTAAGGTTTCAGATACTTTTGAGTAATCAATATAATCAATGTTTTTTTTAATATTACCAATTCTCTTTCAAGTAAAGATCGGACAGACAGAACCCTAATTACATTGTCAATTATGGATTTTTTATTCCATTCCTCGAAACAAGTGAAGTCGTATCTCCGCATTCGTCAGTAGGTGCTGACAGTCATCACAGTTTTTTTTATTTAGAACTATTAAGACTGTAGCACAAAAATATCAATCAAACAAATCAATATTTTGAGTAAAAAAATAAGTGTAGCTTCCTTATATGTAAAGAAAGGTACTTATATGTTAAGTATCTTCAACATGGTTTCAAGTTTATTATTTTTCTTGTCATCCTCAGAAAATACTCCTAAGTATATTTCTCTCGCAACAAAATTATGTTTTATGTAACCAAACAGCTTAAAGCAAAATAAACTTAATAAGTTTCTTTGACGCGTTACGAGCCCTAAATTAAATAAACTCTTCAGGGCTCAAGACAAACTTTGTTGAGTAAATTAAAGAAATAAATCTCCAATGCTAATTCAACGTCAGAGTCCACAGAAAATTGCTTAAGCCCTCAAGATGGAAAAACGCTGCGCGCTCCCCGCGACAACTACTAAATACTAATTTTATGCGGAACAAATGAGCCAAGGGTCGACGACGAATCGATATTCATTTTCGCACTCTTACTAACTGTTCCGTTAATTTATTTCGTGGACGATATTATGAAAATTGAGTAATAAATTTTTACCTTTTATTACAGGAACCTTTGAAATTGGTATTCTTTTCATAAAGTTGAATTTATATTAGTTAGTAACAAGGTATCCGTTCGGGCTTAAAATTAAGTAATATCAAATTTGCACATTGAAATAAAAACTAATAATTATAATATATTGTTAATAAATCAACAAATAATGTTATAGGTACTTTCGTAGGTATGTTTCCCTTTTTTAATTTTGTATAATATGAATTCAAAAAAACTGAATAAGTTTGCAATTCTATAGCTAGAAATCAATACTTGTAGCAAGAACCTAGCCTTTAAAGCAAAGAAAATGTAGACTAAATAAATAAGCTTTCAATAATAAAATGTTAATTAACTTCAAAAATTAAGGAAGTTTGTGCAGAATTGTGTGTGCTGAGTTGTGCAAAACAGAATATTGATATACATTATTATTATTTTGCAGTTGGATATGCACATTACTTAAGTAACTGCTATGTAATATAGCAGCCCAAAAGTTTGGGAAACTTTTTATGGGCGGAACAATAAAATATCATTAAAAAATCTTATATCGCTAAATAAAATATCGTTCATATTTTCGACACTCTTAGGTAAAGAAAAAAAAAGGTGTTCATATTTCTAAAGAGGATGAAAATAGGGAGTTTTCCGCGCAATTTTCCGCAAACTTCATTTCGTCGTAATTTTGATTTAGACATTTTTAATTTGATTCTATTAAATAGAAAAGGAAGAAAAAACTTTTTTGTTTCAAAATTATAGTTGAACTTCGTTTTTATAGGTAACTGGTTTTTCACTCCGAACCCGCAAAATATAATGTTTAGACTAGAAACTTCCGTAAATGCATTTTCAAATCCTTATGCACTCCACATGATGGGGTGCGCAAAATATTGTTTTTCACCCCTAGGTTCATTGTATGGAGAGCCTAAAATTTTTTTCTCAGTTTTCATAACATACGTATCTGTACGGCAGTTACAAAAGAAACATGTCTGTAAAATTTTATTAGAATCTCTTCAACGACGGCGGAATTTTAAGGTTGTAACATACGAACCGACGGACGGTCGGACGGTTTTATTGTAAATGTAGATGTATGAAATAAGCAGGGGTTTTTAAAAAGAGGTAAGTGGAGGGACGAAGATTGGGATCAGAAATTTTTATAAACTGGAAATGGACTTTGAGTATAAAAGAGCTGACGGATTTTACAGAATGCTGTATAGAAGTGTAAGGACATGTATATTCTGGCGAATAGGGATTAGGAGGCCACTTGAGCTTTTGGTGAAAGTAGGAAACACGGTCATATTTGCGAAGTATAAATATAAAACCAACACAAAGATTCTGTAGATGCTCAAGTTTTTGAAATTGGTTCTCAGTGAGTAAGTAGCTGGCATGGTGTCAGTGTAATCGTGAATAAGACGAAGTAGTGACAGTACAAGTGCGATTAAGTAAGAATACACCAAGAAGAGACTTCAACCTGGATTGATTGCTGGCGATCATGCAAATATCTGTGAAACAATTCGATATATTAGGTTGTGTACACTGTCTATAGACAAGTTTTTTAACATAATTTATATTATGGTGTGTAGTTTAATGTTTTTAATTGCGGTTATTGTATTGCGTGCGGACGTGGTAATGAAAAGTAACTAATTTTCCAGCATTGTGTTGTGGGTATTTTATTGTTGTACAAGCCAATGTTATGTTCTTGGCATAATATGAAGTTTGACAGTTAATTTAATACATGAATGTAAATTGTTCTAAAGTCTTAATAATAAACTTTCGCGTTTTTGACTCATTTTTGATAATGATCGGTCGGGTCTTAAGACTACGGTATGTGTACGGAAACATGCCTTTTTGAGTGCCGACGCTTGGCGGAGGATTGCATTACGTCACGACATGACGTTAAGACCCAATCATTATCTAAAATAAGTCCTTATAACATTCGGGTTTTGATTTCATGTGCAAAAGAGTTGATAAATGTTTGTTTTTTAAACAGCTGGCATTGACGAGATTATTTCTGGCAATAATAAGAAAATTTTTATGAAGTGTCCAAACATTTTTTTTGAATATTATTTTTTATTTATTATTAGTTATATTTTTATTATTAGTTCATTCGTAACTTTATAGTATTTTAAAACAGAAATTAAAATCAACTTATACCTGTTAAAAAAATTACAAAACACGTTTTACTTAGATACACTAGACACATACTTAAAAATTTCATCAACTGTTGTGCCAATAATACTTTCCATCTTCTATAACAATTATATATGTATATAAACCTCTCATATTAAAGAAATTCCTTTTATAATAAAAAAGAATATTTAGCATGAAAAATCTGTTCACAGAGATCATGAAATCATCTTAGATTTTTTAGTAAAACATTAAAGACAACTTTAAAGAATAGGATTTTATTAATTTTCCTTTTAGCAGACCAGTTGCGATGGCAATAAATCCTAACCCATAAAGGGATTAACGACTCTGTGCCTTTCACCGACCGCAAAATACGTGACTTTTGCAATATACATAATATATATATCTATACTACTGCATTATAATATATAGAATAATGGTTGACAGTAAATACTTACACTACTTAAAGGCCTTACGTATAAAGTTTTCTATAGCTTATAAAGTTTTCTATAGCTCTGAAGCTGACCTGCTGTGATTTTATTACCGTAAAACCTCGTGTTCTTTATTGTTAGCCCTAGCTTTGTAATCATGTGTGTATTAGATTACATTTCCTCGATTTAAATATATTGAAGGACCTTCTATTTAGTAGTGTGTGTGTGTGTGTGTGTGTGTGTGTGTGTGTGAGCTATGAAACAGGAATCATAATATAATTAGGTACTCATTTGTTGTCTCTCTTTGGTAGTAAGTGAGTCACTCCTCATTTTTAGGGTCCCACTGAAAATCAGTGCTTTGCTCATTGTGAGCTCAGCGTTATGCTGAGTGGGTTACCTATTTGGCTTATAAATGTACATAACTTCCAAAATATATATAAGTAGGTAGGTCATTTATTTCTCATCGATAATTACATTATGTCATTAAAATAATAATACATAACCAACAAAAAGATCGTCAAGTGTAAAAATTAAAATCACAATGAAAAATAAAGGGTTAGAAATATTCTAAGATAAAACGTCAACGATTAAAAATAAACATATAAATATAATTAATAATGTCAAAATTAAAAACAAACATAAATAAAAATTAATAGTCAATAAAAATGTCAAAACAAAAACAAACATAAATAAAAATCAATCAAATCAATAAAAATGTCAAAACAAAAACAAACAAATATTAAAAATGTCAAACGTGGTCACTGTATTCTTTGACAGAATTGAGTCAGTAAAAGCTCTTTTAGCCGGCGACCAAATTTATGATCCGAGAGTTCGTTTTTTAGGTCGACGGGGAGGTGCTCATAATAAGCTGGGCCTATGGCTCGCGGATTTTTATCCAGGAGTGCTAGTCGTCGTGGCACACGTTGTAGTCGCCCTGTTGGACGAGTCACTCTGCCTGGAACACTGATGCGTTTACAGGTGTTTATGTTGCGTCGAGTGTACATTATAATATCAAACACATATTGAGAATAATGTGTCATTATACCATATTTTTTTAATAGTTCTCTGCATTTTACACCCGCCAGTGTGCGAAGAGCTCTCTTTTGAATACTTATGAACACTCGATTGGAGTCTGTGTGCGATTGTGTGTGTTTGTATGTTTACATCTACATATATACCAACTATTGTTACTCTACCATTTAGTGTATGTTTATAAGACAAATGAATGTGTTTCTTCTTCTTCTATTTATAAATCCATGAGTTCACTAGCGAACAATTAGCCTCCAACATCTTGAGCGACATTGTGTAACATTTGCTTAGGAACGTTTTTTATTTTATCTTAAATATGTACAGGAGTTTTTTCATGATGCTATTACAAACATACAGACAAAAGAAGTTAAAAATATATTAAGGTTTCAGATACTTTTGAGTAATCAATATAATCAATGTTTTTTTTAATATTACCAATTCTCTTTCAAGTAAAGATCGGACAGACAGAACCCTAATTACATTGTCAATTATGGATTTTTTATTCCATTCCTCGAAACAAGTGAAGTCGTATCTCCGCATTCGTCAGTAGGTGCTGACAGTCATCACAGTTTTTTTTATTTAGAACTATTAAGACTGTAGCACAAAAATATCAATCAAACAAATCAATATTTTGAGTAAAAAAATAAGTGTAGCTTCCTTATATGTAAAGAAAGGTACTTATATGTTAAGTATCTTCAACATGGTTTCAAGTTTATTATTTTTCTTGTCATCCTCAGAAAATACTCCTAAGTATATTTCTCTCGCAACAAAATTATGTTTTATGTAACCAAACAGCTTAAAGCAAAATAAACTTAATAAGTTTCTTTGACGCGTTACGAGCCCTAAATTAAATAAACTCTTCAGGGCTCAAGACAAACTTTGTTGAGTAAATTAAAGAAATAAATCTCCAATGCTAATTCAACGTCAGAGTCCACAGAAAATTGCTTAAGCCCTCAAGATGGAAAAACGCTGCGCGCTCCCCGCGACAACTACTAAATACTAATTTTATGCGGAACAAATGAGCCAAGGGTCGACGACGAATCGATATTCATTTTCGCACTCTTACTAACTGTTCCGTTAATTTATTTCGTGGACGATATTATGAAAATTGAGTAATAAATTTTTACCTTTTATTATAGGAACCTTTGAAATTGGTATTCTTTTCATAAAGTTGAATTTATATTAGTTAGTAACAAGGTATCCGTTCGGGCTTAAAATTAAGTAGGGGAAGGTCGGGACCCTTCGTACGCGGGGCACATTCATACAGTCAAAATAAAATTTGAACGAAACAACGTACGGTCTTGCATTTGTATGTGTGCGTGAGCCGAGGTACCAACTTAACGTCAACGTAGTATCGCGCCATTCGCACCGGTGAGAGTGAAGTGACAGGCACGAACGTGTTTTCGCACTTGGTAAGTAATTTTTTGATCAATGTTTTTGTCTATTGTTACCATAGTTAAAATAAGTTTTCATGTAGAGTATACTATCAGTAAGTAGCAAAATATACTTAAGATACGTTTTCAATACTTAATTTATGACGTTTTCCTATTAATATTAAAAGAGGTTATATTTTGTTGTTATTTAGTTAGTGGGGTACTTTCGGACAGAACAGAAAAGGCACGTTTGAACGCGTACGAATGTGCCCCAACTGGTAGTTAGCTACGATTTAGTGTGTTAGTGTGCTAATTGCTAATTTTTGCATTAAATTTCCTGTGTTTTGCTATGGCCGATCTACATATATACATATTTTAATACTTATTTCTTATTATTTTTTCACAGAAACATGGTGCGGACTTATAAACCAAAAAGAACAAGTACCCAAGCTGTGGATGAAGAATCCATGCAGTCAGCAATACAGGATGTTATGCAAGGAGTATTGTCATATAGGAAAGCTGCGGCCAAGTATAATTTGAAATTGTCAACATTAGAAAGCCGTGTAAAAAAATACAAGAATAGCAATGATGCTGAAGGGTCAAGCAACCGTACATTTGACTCTAAATATACAAGTTTCCAAGTCTTTTCTCAGGAAGAAGAAACACTGTTAAAAGATTATATTATCAAATGTTGTAAGATGCATTATGGACTTACGACGATTCAAGTAAGAAAGCTAGCATATGAGTATGCCAAATCTTTGAGTTTGAAATATCCAGCGAAGTGGGAAGAAAATAAGATGGCTGGGAAAGAATGGATGTATGGTTTTCGCAGAAGAAACCCGGAACTCAGTTTACGCAAACCCGAGAACACAAGCGCTGCCAGAACTTTTGCGTTTAACAAAACTGCGGTTACCGAGTTTTATACCAACTTGAAGACAGTGTTGGAGCGACATCCATTAACTGCTGACAGAATCTTTAATTTCGACGAATCAGGTGTATCTACCGTTCTAGCTACTCCTAAAGTCTTGGCTCCAAGATGTCAAAAACAAGTCGGACAAATTGTAGCAGCTGAAAGAGGCGAGCTCGTAACTTTTGGTGGCATTATATCTGCTAGTGGAAATACCGTTCCTCCACTTTTCGTGTTTCCACGCGTTCATTATAAAGATAATTTTCTCGAAGGAGCACCCGAAGGAAGTCTCGGCGCTGCAAATAAAAGTGGCTGGATAAATAGCCATATATTCGTCTCTGTTTTAAAACATATCCAGAAGCACACACTCTGCACAAAAGATAACCCCATATTATTGTTGTGTGACAATCATGAAAGCCATGTTTCTCTCGAAGCCATCAACTACGCCAAAGAAAATGGCATAATTTACCTATCTTTTCCACCACATACCTCTCACCGCCTACAACCACTTGATGTGGGAGTCTTTGCACCATTTAAATCAAAGTTGAAAATTGCTTTCAATAATTGGCATGTAACGAACCCAGGCAAAGCATTGACAATTTACAATATTCCAAAGCTTGTGAAAATTGCATTTTTCGAATCATTCACCGCAAAAAATATCACAAGCGGGTTTAACAAACCCGGAATATGGCCTCTTAATGAATTAGCCTTTAGTGACGAAGATTTTGCTCCAACTGAAGTGTATAGATCCGGTAACTTAGAAAATGTGCCTCCTACTCAAAACATCGTTGAAGATTTGTCAGCACCTACTCCGCAGCCAAGTGTCTCTAATATCTGCCAACCCGCTACTTCTGGAACACAGGATTTCATGGAGATTCCGCGAGAATCTACAGAACAAACTATTAACTCACCATTGATAACTTATGATGATAAACTACAAAGGTGTAATTTAGATGCTTGTGAACCATATACTTTGAATAATTCACCAATCCATCAAATAGTAGCTCCTTTGAAGACAGTTTTGACACCAGAAGCAATTCGACCCTATCCGACTGCTGTAAGAAGTAATAAAACAAACAAAGGACGACGGCCAGGAAAATCACGTATTTATACTGACACACCCGAAAAAACGCTAATTGAAGAGAGACACAATGAAAAACAATTGAAAAAGCTAGAACAGGAAAGAAGGGCTAGGGCAAGACAAATGAAACGTAGTTTAGTTGATTTTAATTTAAAAACGAAGAACAAGAAAGCTAAACACACAGAAAGTGATGAATCTGATTGTGATGGATCTGATATAAGCTTTCAAGAGAGTTCAAGTTCTATCACAGATGAAGATGAAACTGAGCATGAAAATTTTGAAATGAACAGAAGTCAATTAACAGTTGATGTAATTCCAGCAAATATTAAAGACGGTTCATTTATTTTAGTGAAGTTCCCTAAGAAAAAAAGTATTATTTACTATGTAGGAAAAGTTGTCGGTCACTATAGTCAGACTGAATTTAAAGTATCTTATCTAAGAAAGAAGCCAGGGTTTTCGTGGACATTTGTTTTCCCTAATGTTGAAGATATTCATACTGTTTATATAACTGATGTTGAAATGATTCTTCCTGAACCTAAGCCTCCAACAGTTTGTACTTCTAGAACATCAAAACTTTTCACTTTTTCAGTAAATTTTTCAAATTTTACTGTTCAATAGTTTTTATTATCTTGTTAATTAACAACAACTTTTTGCAATGCTAATCCGCGCCAAAGATTAAAAAAAGTGATTCTAAATTTAAGATAAATAATTTACGTAGAAAATGAAGCAATTTTATGTTTTATTGTCAGAGGAAAGTAATTTAATTTTCGTTAATTTTAAGAAAAGTCATTTACGTTTTGTTTTACATAGGAAAAGCTATGTAATTTTGTTGATCATAAGAAAAATATTTTATTTTTGTTTAATAGAAGTGAAATCTTTATTTTTGTGTTTAATTTCATTGCTAATAAAATAATTTTGATTTATACTATGTGTCGTTTTAAATGCACGTACGGAACTACCCCACAGCGTACAAAGGTGCCCCCAAGACTGTATATAGGTGCCCCGTTGTTGGGGCAGATTCGTACATATTCCAGATTTTGTTTAAATCATAATTATGGTTGAAACATCAGATGAAATCATCTGTAATTTTTTTATATGAATATCAGATAGTTAAACTATAAATTTAAGCTGTCAGGTGATTGATTCGTGAAAAAATAAAAAATAAAAAAAATAAAATGTGGAAACCGTACGAAGGGTCCCCACCTTCCCCTAATTATTTTGAATTTGAAATTTGCACATTAAAATAAAAACTAATAAATATAATATATTGTTAATGAATCAACAAATAATGTTATAGGTACTTTCGTAGGTATGTTTCCCTTTTTTAATTTTGTATAATATGAATTCAAAAAAACTGAATAAGTTTGCAATTCTATAGCTAGAAATCAATACTTGTAGCAAGAACCTAGCCTTTAAAGCACAGAAAATGTAGACTAAATAAATAAGCTTTTAATAATAAAATGTTAATTAACTTCAAAAATTAGGGAGTTTGTGCTGAATTGTGTGTGCTGAGTTGTGCAAAACTGAATATTGAAATACATTATTATTATTTTGCAGTTGGATAGGCACATTACTTAAGTAACTGCTATGTAATATAGCAGCCCAAAAGTTTGGGAAACTTTTTATGGGTGGAACCATAAAATATCATTAAAAAATCTTATATCGCTAGATAAAATATCATTCATATTTTCGATACTCTTAGGTAAAGAAAAAAAAAAGGTGTTCATTTTTCTAAAGAGGATGAAAAGAGGGAGTTTTCCGCGCAATTTTCCGGAAACTTCATTTCGTCGTAATTTTGATTTAGACATTTTTAATTTGATTCAATTAAATAGAAAACGAAGAAAAAACTTTTTCGGTTCAAAATTATAGTTAAACTTCGTTTTTATAGGTAACTGGTTTTTCACTCCGAACCCGCAAAATATAAAGTTTAGACTAGAAACTTCCGTAAATGCATTTTCAAATCCTTATGCACTCCACATGATGGGGTGCGCGAAATATTGTTTTTTCACCCCTCGGTTCATTGTATGGAGAGCCTAAAATTTTTTTCTCAGTTTTCATAACATACGTATCTGTACGGCAGTTACAAAAGAAACATGTCTGTAAAATTTTATTAGAATCTCTTCAACGACGGCGGAATTTTAAGGTTGTAACATACGAACCGACGGACGGTCGGACGGTTTTATTGTAAATGTAGATGTATGAAATAAGCAGGGGTTTTTAAAAAGAGGTAAGTGGAGGGACGAAGATTGGGATCAGAAATTTTTATAAACTGGAAATGGACTTTGAGTATAAAAGAGCTGACGGATTTTACAGAATGCTGTATAGAAGTGTAAGGACATGTATATTCTGGCGAATAGGGATTAGGAGGCCACTTGAGCTTTTGGTGAAAGTAGGAAACACGGTCATATTTGCGAAGTATAAATATAAAACCAACACAAAGATTCTGTAGATGCTCAAGTTTTTGAAATTGGTTCTCAGTGAGTAAGTAGCTGGCATGGCGTCAGTGTAATCGTGAATAAGACGAAGTAGTGACAGCACAAGTGCGATTAAGTAAGAATCGTTTATTACACCAAGAAGAGACTTCAACCTTGCTGGCGATCATGCAAATATCTGTGAAACAATTCGATATATTATATAAATTAGGTTGTGTACATTGTCTATAGACAAGTTTTTTAGCATAATTTATATTATGGTGTGTAGTTTAATGTTTTTAATTGCGGTTATTGTATTGCGTGCAGACGTGGTAATGAAAAGTAATAAGTATTTTCCAGCATTGTGTTGTGGGTATTTTATTGTTGTACAAGCTAATGTTATGTTCTTGGCATAATCTGAAGTTTGACAGTTAATTTTATACATGAATGTAAATTGTTCTAAAGTCTTAATAATAAACTTTCGCTTTTTTGACTCATTTTTGATAAAGATCGGTCGGGTCTTAAGACTACGGTATGTGTACGGAAACATGCCTTTTTTGAGTGCCGACGCTTCGAGGAGGATTGCATCACGTCACGGCATGACGTTAAGACCCAATCATTATCTAAAATAAGTCCTTATAATATTCGGGTTTTGATTTCATGTGCAAAAGAGTTGATAAATGTTTGTTTTTTAAACAGCTGGCATTGACGAGATTATTTCTGGCAATAATAAGAAAATGTTTATGAAGTGTCCAAACATTTTTTTGAATAGGTATATTATCTTCATTCGTAACGTAATATTATTTTGAAACAGAAATTAAAATCAACTTATACCATGTTAAAAAAATTACAAAACACGTTTTACTTAGATACACTAGACACCTACTAACTTAAAAATTTCATCAACTGTTGTGCCAATAATACTTTCCATCTTCTATAATAATTATATATGTATATAAACCTCTTATATTAAAGAAATTTCTTTTAAAATAAAAAAGAATATTTAGCATGAAAAATTTGTTCACAGAGATCATGAAATCATCTTAGATTTTTTAGTAAAACATTAAAGACAACTTTAAAGAATAGGATTTTATTAATTTTCCTTTTAGCAGACCAGTTGCGATGGCAATAAATCCTAACCCATAAAGGGATTAACGACTCTGTGCCTTTCACCGACCGCAAAATATGTGACTTTTGCAATATACATAATATATATCTATACTACTGCAGTATAATATATAGAATAATGGTTGACAGTAAATACTGCGGTCATGTTAAATGTCATAAAGTCAAATCCAAATTATTAATTTTTAGGGTTCCGTAGTCAACAAGTCAACAAGAGTCTGCGGCTTAGCTTAGAGACCATTAGTACTAGAAAGCAGTAATTTGGCATGAATATACATATAAATTAGGCCGAGAAAGTAGTATAATAAAATAAGAAAAAAAAAATGGTACCCCTTCCTACACGTAAAGTGAGGTTGATTTTTTTTCTCGTCTACCCTATAGTGTGAGATGTCGTTAGGTAGCTCGTTTCAAAGTATTGAGGGTGTGCGAAAACCATTTATAAAGCTTAATTACCAGCTTTAAAGTACACATTTTTGTTAGAGCCCAGTGCTTTACCCCCTCACCGCCAGCTAAATGGCTGTTCTAGGGTGTGCGAAAAAAGCATGCTATAAGTTTACTAAAGACCCTTGGTAAACTTTACGAACGCCTCCTCCTCGCTCGCCTACGGAACTATAGTCTCCAGATGCATTTTTAATAGACGAGCAGTTCGGCTTCCGCGCCAAACACTCATGCGTCCACCAAGTCCTCCGTATCACGGATCACATTCTCACTGGCTTCCAACCAGTATAAGGTTAGCCCCGTCACACAAGCGCTGTCTTCTTCGATGTAGCGAAAGCCTTTGACAAAGCCAGACTGACAGACAGACACAGACAGCCAGCCAACGGTTAATTTATAAACTGTACAACTATCAGTTGCCAGACCGACTCGTGTAATACGAGACTATTTTTCGAACCACAGCTTTCGCTATAGAGTCGAAGGCACTCTCTCTTCCCCTCGTCCCATACAAGCAGGAGTCCCGCAAGGGTCCATGCTCGCCCCTATTTTGTACCATCTGTACACAAACGTCATTTTTAATATTATAGGTACCCAATTAGCCCTCTTCGCGGACGATACCGCTATTTACTCCACCGATAGGCAAGTGAGTCGAATAACTAAGAGACTCCAATTCGCTTTCACCGCCCTAGGCGAATGGTTTCGGAAATGGAGAATCGAAGCAAATCTCGACAAACGCTCTGCCGTTCACTTTACTACTGGCCTCCCTCCGAAACCATTCCTCGGCCAAGTATAAAATAAGGCCAAATATTTCGGTTTGACCCTGGATAGGCGTTGGAACTTCCGCGATCACACTAAAATAGTAAGACACCGAGCCGCTTTTGTCCTCGGCCGTCTATATCTCATGATAGGCAAGTACAGTTAGATGTAAGCCCCATACCAGTGTCGTCTATGCGTTGCCTAAACGCAACCTCCACAAAATCCAGACCCTCCAAACAGCTTCCTCAGAGCAGCCTCCGGAACCCCTGGTTCGTCTGGAATGCGGACCTACACAGGGACTTCGATCTCCCTACGATTCCCCAATATCTCAAAGACTTGGCAGTCCGCTTTTTCGAGCGTACGCAACATCAACTGAACCGATTAATTGTGCAATTCACTAGCTACCATCCCCCCGACCGACCGCGGCTTCCCCTAATTGAGCTTCCCCACTCATACGACGCCCCCGGGTTCGTCGGCGAACGCACGGACCTACCTCATATACGAGGTATCAAAGAGTGCCGGGGCGCTTCTCACCCCCCACTCACTCGCAATCGCAACCGCGTAACGGGGAACTCCCCTCTTGACGCTGACTCACCTTCTGGTTCGAGGCTCACGGTGGTCGAAGGGATGACCCCAAGAGCGACGAAGTAAAATCTTTTTTTTTTATTGAATTGAATCAAGATATTGATTAGGCTATACGGCGTAAAATTCGTCTTTTTGACTAACAATTTAAAGCCTAAACACTGATGAAAGGATTAAGGCGCAGTAACTAACTAACGCCAAAAAATATACTCTGTCACCTCTTTGTAGAAATAGTGACAAGCTATTTTTAGAATGTCATACGTCATTTCTAGAATATACCTGTGAATTGTGGATACCTCTTCTACTAAAAGTGGCCGTTCTTAGCAGAAACACTATTTACAACTCACAGGTATATTCCAGTTATAATAAGTAACGTTCTAAAAATAGTTTATAACAAGTTCTAAATAAAAGGTTTGTAACATTTTTGAAATGTGTTTTGTATAGAGAGAAAATAAAAAATATCTTTTGGCGGCGTTAGTTAGGTAGTCACTGCTCCTTAAATATCCATACTTAATATTATAAATGCGACAGTGACTTTGTTTAGAACGGAGCATCCAATCAAGCGAAAATTAGAAATCTGGAACAATCCATAGGGAACTATAGAGTTGAAGAGACTGGGAAAGGCGTAGCCTAATTTGAATACAAAAAAGTTCCTGCGTGAATAACGAAATCGAATTTCACGTGGACTACAATAGTAACTATATACTATAATAAACTTATTTACTATATAGTTGGCTTCATGGCGCAGATAGTAATGACCCGACTGCCGAATAAAGTGGCATGGGTTCGATCCCCGCACCAGACAAACATTTATGTGATGAAAATTTGTGTTTTCTTGAGACTGGGTGTTTTCTGTGTAATATATGTATGTATTTATAAAAAAAAAACATATGTGTATATGTTTTTGTATCCGTTGTCTGGTATCCGTGGTACAGGCTTTGCTCAGTTTGGTACTAGATGGATAAATTATTTGATTTTTTGCACAAATTTATTAAAAGTCACGGCTAATTTATTTTTTAATTATCATTATCAACTGAAAATGCCATACAAGCTACTATTGAAACATGTTCTAACACGTTTAACCTTGTTTACCTACAAAGTATTTAACACTATACTTCTGTAAGAGATAAACACAACAATCCTCTCATAGCTGGTGGCTACCATCACGACTATTACTGCAACGAGCTATCAACAGGAGACGTATGTAGGAACCTTATTATTTATATGTAATGTACTAAATTGTCTATTATGTTAGAAATACCTTCGTGGTGCATTTACCTGATACAATAAAATATTCTTTGGTCTCTGCCTATCCCTCTGGGAAACAGGCGTGATGTTATGTATGTATAAAATATAGTTATTATTATCGATTTTCATTTTAACCCTTTATAGGGCAGAAGCGAAATTAGTAAGGTTGACTTTAAAGCTCATATTTCATATAAACTTACATTGGCTATCAACCTTATTGTTTAAATGCGTAGTCCCTGAACGGGCACAAGCAACAAATGAAACCACCAAAGTGAATTCACTCACATGTCTTTGGTAGGGTGCAACATCTAGGTGGTCACGTTTGTGCCTTCTATCTCATTAGTGTTTACGACTTGGAGAAGTGACTGTGTCTCACATTTTATTAAATAATTTAGTGGTAAAATGTCGTATTTACGTGATTCAAGGTAAGTAAATGAATAATTTAGTTATTTTTCTCCATTTTGGTATATAAATCATAATCACAAGTTTTATCTATAAAGTAAACAATGATTTGAACTCAACAGGTAGTAAAAACCGATTTTTTGATAAGAATTTAAACAAGTGCATATTTCAGATTCTCATTTGTTTATTTTACGTATTTGGGGCTATTACAGTTAACTTTTGCAAATAAGAATTATCACTTTATGCCAAAAAACAGTTATTAGATTTTATAGATATAATTGCACAAAGACGATATTAAGTGACAAAGTGTAGGTATGGGGGCCGGTGAGGTTTGTGCGAGAAGTACATCCTAACTGAATCATTACAGTAATTAATTTTCTGATGGTTTTAGATGTCTACACGAGCATTAAAGTTAGAAAAAATGCCCTAAGATCAGCTCATCAGTTACATCGAGGGCATAAATGAAGACCAAACTGAAAATTCAAATGTTGGGGGGGACTCAGACACTGAGGACGATCTACCTCTCAATGTCATATCACGGAGATGAGCAGCTGGAGGACACTGTCATCACGATGCCATTGACTCACATTCACATCATTCGCCAGCTCCAGTCATCAGTAATTCACCAATACCCATTACACCAGTTTGAGGTTGTTGATGGCCACACTAGGCTGGATCTTTGCAAAGTTAGTCTCAGTGTAAGCTGTTACAAGCCTTTTCATAACAATGGATGTAAAAACAGGGACCGCATAATTTTGATGTTTTTCGTTTAGTAAGTACGTAAATCGTGAGACTGATACGAGTTCCTAAAACTAAGACTGTTAGTACCAAGATTGTTGATTTGTGAGATTTTTTATTCATGAGACTATTTGATTTATAAGACTTGATTTATAAAAATTCTGATTCCTAAGACCAGAGGCCTAATTGATGTTATATAGGTAGGAAATAGATAGTGTATAAAAAGTTACTTGCAAATAGGCAGTTTTAGTTTGTCATAATGAGCTTTACTTGTGATACCTGTATTATTTAGAAGAGATTTTTTGTTAATTTGTGACACAAAGTAGTCATTACGTACACTTTGAATAATAACCTAAGTTTTTTTTTATTATTAAAATTCCAAAAACATTGTTTTTTGAAGTAATACTCATTTGATTGTAATGGTTTTATGTACAAAGTGTTTCCCTAAACGGTCACGGTTTCAAAAAAAACCACCAAAATTTTTACTTAAATGGTCTTGGTTTCATACGTAACCACCCCATACAGACAAACCCGAATAAATCAGCTAGTGAATATTACACTAATTCCAGTCCTTATGTACCCCTTAACCTATTCCGATACCAAAAATCCAAAATCAACAAAAAAAAAATTCTGCCCTATAAAGGGTTAAAGAAAGTCAATAATACTTTTAACCGACTTAAAACAGGAGGAGGTTATATGTTCGACTGTATATTTTCTACGTATGTTTACTGATCTATTTCTCTGTCAATTATGGACCGATTCTAAAATTTATTCTTATTTTATTCGAAAGAGGTTGATCCTGAGGTGGCCCCATTGGCAGGATCTGATGATGGAATGACATACAAATCGAGGGCATAAGACCGTTTCTTAGGCTCTTTCAAGTTATTTTTTTATTAAAGGCACACTTGAAACGCTTTGAGTGTACGAGAAAATAAGCCAATATGTCTCTTAAAATAAAAAATAAAAAATTTAAAACAAAAACAACACCCGACTTCAAAAAATGCACTAAGAAGGTAAAAACAATTATTTCAAAAAATCTGAAAAACGGTAATTTAGATTAGATTTTTTGAAATAATTATTTTTACCTTCTTAGTGCATCTTTTTAAAGTTGATTGTTGTTTTTGTTAAGAGCGCGATATAGGCCAGAAAGCTAGTTTCTGTAATACTAACAATGCGCATGTAAATATACTTAAAAATCATTACACAATGTCACATATCAGATATATTCTTTATATACTTCTTAAGTAATTTATGCCATAATGACGTCTTGAAACTTAAAAAAAAATTTATGAAACTTAATGTTTTTACCGTTTTAAATTTTTTGACTTTTTGCTACAACTTAGAGTCAATGCACTAGATAACAAGCTATTCTTATTATTTAATCAACTTTTATTAAAGGCAAATGCCATACAATGGTAAGTTTCAGATTTTTTATTGCATTAAATACAATGAATGAAAGTAATGCACTAGATAAAAGCAGGTTTTAAAACACATATATTTTTTTTATCTTTTATATGTTAAAGTTTTGCCACAAAATTTGCACAAAATGGCATATTTACGTGATCTTGCCTATATCGCAGTCTTAGAGATTTGTTGAATCTATAATTTAACTTAACTAATGTTATGAAAGAATGCATTTTTTTATTATGATCGCAAGAACATATGTCCATAATATAATAAAAGATATATATTTATTATTGAAGTGAAAACTTCTTTAGCGGCGTTGTGCACTTTTTTTAGTATGGGTAATAAATGTTAAACTCGCGTCAGGTCACGTGTCCTGATCGAAAATTCATAGAAAATTCGCAAGACGGAACTCTCGTCAGAGTTATTTTCATTAGGGTAGTTTTTGTGATGGGCTCGCGTCAGACTGATCGTAAGACGGAAACCATGATGCCACGCCTATTATAATTTTTATTTTTAGTACATGGCTATTATGAGTAGTACAGGGAGGTTGGAAATGGGATTTTAATTCTATGACAGATTGAGATGTCAAATATACTACGTCAAAAAAGTAAATAAACAAACATTAATATTTGTTGACAGTGTCAAATACAAGTGTTGTGACATATTTGAGTGTTAAGCGCGAATTTCGTGTTAAGGACATTGGTTCTGTACAATTAAATATGACGTATGAGTTGTCTTGTAACGTATTTGAACGTTAAGCGCGAATCGTGTGTAAAGGTTTTCACTTCTGCCGGCACTACCAGAGTGCAACTCGTTTTTTTTAATTATAGAACCATCAATAACATCATATCAACAAATAGCAAGTCGTCTACCGTCTACAAGTGTGCTGTTTCTATGATCGCAATCGCCAAATTGTACACTAGTAGGGCGTTTGGTTAGATATATAAAAATGCTTGCATCGAATGATATCCTGTGGTCTCCACCACAGGGTAATTTCAATCTTATATAAAAACATACATAGAAATAATAAAATATTAAGAATTCCTTGTTTGAAAACGGCTGACCCCGAGAAGTGAATAAGTAACTTTTATTGTGCTTTTTGAGAATCGAGGATCACGTAATTGCTACTACTACTTCTACTCTTAAAATTTATTCAGTCGATTTGCAAGTCAATTGCCAGTGTAGATAATCGCGCATTCATCTATAAAATCTGTAACATTGCTTCTACGCAAATAATTAAGAGGATATATCAGACCTAATCGAATTTTCACATATGTATTTATTTGGAAATACAGTTGTTTTCGCGCCAAGACCTGGGACCTAATTCCTACTTCATCCTAGATAATTTTGAATTAGAGATTATGTAGAAGACACTATCGCGACTGTGAAATTTCGAACGTCGACATCATTTTCTTGTTTGCTATATTCTCACTTTCAATCGAAACAACCTTCGAACAAAATCTCGTTCGAAGCGGTGAAATGTTGCCACTAAGAACCGGTTACGCTGTGAGGTACGTTCCGTTGCTCAGTTTTATAGCGATTTTAAAAAAGCCAACCATATTAAGGTTGTTACTGCTTTCAATATATTAAAAAGGAATTTGGTGATTAAATAAATTTTTAAAGCAACATCTTACGTGTATTTTATCATTATAATAAGGAAATAATAAGTATGACTTAGTTTGTAAAATAAATCCCTATTTCGAGTTATTGCTATAATTTTTAAATGGAAAGTATTTAGACATAAATAAAAAAAACTGTGTTTGTTTTTGTTGAGAATTTCATTTGTTTATCAGGTTGAAAATAAAAAGTTATTTTTATTTTTCTAAGGTGTAGTTGCGTTTAATCAATGTTTCTCACATGATATTACCACCTAGTGATATCTAAATACTACGCAGCACTAAAGATGGCGGCGTTTTTTATTGTCAGTGTATGTGGCGTAAACTAGTGTTTGTCATGATAGATATTAAAAGAAATAGAAGGATTTTATTGTCATTGGCGACTTTAATAAATGTGATAAACAAAACTTGAGGTAAGGCTACTAACGTTTTATGAAAGGAATAGAGCTTAAAATATATGATATTTTTAATATATATTTTTTCCCGCCCTTTTAATTACTCCGACCTACATTTTAGACTTTGACTTTAGATTTTAAAACATATAATTTACGCTAAGAGTAGAATTCATGTTTAGGACCCAATCATTTTGAACGAATTTTTTTATGATTCGAATGCGAGATGGTAGTCTCGAACGGTCAGGACCACTCAAAGCAGTTCGAGCGGTTTGCTTTCGAGAAATGTTGAATTCGAAATTACCAGAATTTCGAAAATTCGTGCTCAATTCGATCGCGTGAGAATTGGCTCCCTGGGCGAAGACACCAATGTGCGATAGGGACAACTGCGCCTCGGGATAATTTAAACCTAAACCTTATTTTTTCTTACATGTCTTATCATGTCAACAAAACCACCAAAATTACAAGATTCTGCACAATCACTAAATATTACCCACTAAAAATTTATTTGTGGCGAAAACAGTACACAGTATTGACAAGACCCATTTCTACAAAGTTTTACAGATAAAATATTCGTAAATTATTGTTGTAATTATTCACTTTTGTCGCATATTTTGGTATTCACAAATTGACACGAAGCAGGGTCATATCATACTATCACAAATATAGTAAAAAAATCCAAAATTTGTAATTTTAATTTTCATTACTATTTTTAATTCAAAGTGATTGTCTCACTAGGGAAAATCGGAGGAAGATTAGTCTCGGGAGATGTTGACAGTGTGGTTTTTCTGTTCTCAGGAGAAGTGTTCGTTGGCGGTGACACGTTCTTATTTCGAATGGTTTGATTCAAAGTCCAGAATGCTAACACTCATATAAATAAAAAAGAACGGATTAAGTAATAAAATAAAAAATAAAAATGTTTTAAGTAAGATATTCGAACTTATACTATAAAACAACTAATAAAATATATCGGTCGACGGGTAGCATACGGTAATGTTTAGATAAGTAGGTATTACTACTTACGTACTAATTTTACATTCAAATGTTTAGACGTTTCAAAGGTTTGTTTCGGAAATTAATTTTGAACACATATAGAACAACCAAGTAAACTGGTCCTTGTTTTTCATACTTATCGGTGTACGCAAATTTACAGTTTCATATACGGACATAGTTTAAAAACAAGTAATCTGTGTCGTTGTAATGTGTAGCTAAACAAACATATATTTTTTTTTATAAACTGATCTTACTTATAAACTGATCCAGCGTCCAGCACTGATACAGACCTGATCATCACTGCTTATTTACTATCTCACTGCTCGCCATCTGCAGGGAATAAATCTCCGTGATTAAATTAATGCATTCATTCAAAGGTATTCACTAATATGAGAAAATATTCTTAATAGCTCAAAAGCCAATTTCCCTAAATTTTAAAATTGTCTCTGGGCTCCAAAACGCCATATTTGTTAACATGATAAGTATTGTTTAGTCACAATAATCAAAATCAGTGTTTTGTATTTTGAACTTTCCTCCCTGATATCTCAACTAAATTGTATAGGAATTGCTTTTACAGGAAGATAATGAATTATTCTATAGCTGTTTAATTTTTTATTAAATAGTTAACATATTTGTACAGCGCACCTTTGAAAATGTCTTAAAAAAGAATCAAATTATTGGACTTTTGCAGTCATAAAAAAACGGGTTGCACTCCGGGAGTGACGGCAGAAGTAAAAACATACTAACTATTTACTTCCCATCACTTCGTATACATATTTATTTATTATAAATGATAATGTTTGTGTATTTACTTTTTTGACATAGTATATTTGGCATCTCAATTTGTCATAGAATTAAAATCCCATATCCAACCTCCCTGTACTACTCATAATCGCCATATACTAAATATAAAAAAATTATCTAATGTAAATAAAGGTCACGTATCCTGACGCAAGTTCCGTCTTACGAATCTTCGATCAGGTCACGTGGCCTGACGCGAGTTTAACATTTTTTACCCATCACAATAAAAGTGCACAACGCCACTAAAGAAGTTTTCACTTCAAAAATCAAAACTTACAGACATAGTTACTGGTATATCTGTCATATATGAAAAAATATAGGTCTAATGCCAAATTCCAGGGAAGAAATAAGGTAATACTTTTGTATGGGAAAAAGCAGCCTGATATTTCCTCTTAATTACAAAGTGTGCGCAGTCAAAGATTTGAGTGATGTTGTAGTTTTACACCTCATTGTTATCGTGTTCTTTATAACATAAAGATACCTTTATATAGTTTTGTTTGACTATTAAGTTTAAATATCTTAATATTTATTTTCAAGATTCACTTACGTTTTAGGTATTCATGAACTTTTTCAATCTCAGCCACGAATTCAAATAGATTGTGCGGAAAGACAGGAGGGTTTTATTAATTCTCCTTTCAGCACACAAGTCGGGGAGGCAATAAATCCTACTCGATAAAAGGGACGAACGACTTCATACCTTTCACCGACCGCAAATTACGTGACCACTGAAATATATAGGGTTGTAGAGGAGCGGAAACGCAGGGAAAATATAGCAGAACCGGTATTAACTAAATAATGGGTCGGTGTGGAAAAAGCAGTAACTATGTGTACATGATATAAGAATGTGAAACATGAAAATGTTTACGATATCATATAAAAATGTTGTCAAATATATTTTGATTTCCTAAGTATACTATAAAATACTTTTTTCTAAACATATTTACGTATGTATCTCATGTGATTTGTGAGGCAAAGATACAGGAAGCCTTCAAAATGGCAGACGCCCGTTCTTCCACTGCGCCACTTGGTCCATTTCCATATATTCTTATAAAATTTCACAAGAAAAGTGCATTATGAAAACTGCCATGTAATTTTGTTACAAAATTATTGAGAAATATTACTAAACCTCCATACATAGAACTGCGCGTTAACTGTTGAAACCAATTTCAATAGTAAAATCCGAAGGCGACCCAGAAATAAATCTCAAATCGCCTGGAATCGCTGAATCAAGAAAGGAATTTAGGGGCTAATTTCTAAATAACTTGAATCGGTATTATAAGTAACAATACCGATTCAAGTTATTTAGATTTTGACGTTATATTAGAAGGATTGTCAGAACTAATCTATCGCCAAATACATACTTCTTAAGGAATTAAAAGGTTTATATACAAGTAAATGAAGACGATTATGAATTGATTCGTCGCGAAGTGTTGTTACTAGACTGCAATCCCAATTTCAATTTAACTAAACATTGGTTTAAGAGTTCAGTTGGAGGAATGATAAGTAAAGGATGATGCAGAACCAAATTGAAACTGGAAGAGCAATGAGAGTTGAATTTGTTCCACATACAATTGGGACTGATGTCGTTGGATAGGTAGATATTTATTAATTTAGTCGCCAAAGTGATGAAAAACATTGTGTGTAATAGGGGCGGTACGGAAATTACAAACTCGAGTTTTAGTCTTCTAAATAGCCTCTCGTTAGTAATTTTCTTCTTGGCACCCTTAATACATAATGTTCAGAAAAAAGAGTAAAAAGTGTCCGAGTTGAGAAGTTTAAATTTAATTAGCTCTTCAGGGATCAAAAAGAGGTTTCTTGTAGTACCTTAATGTAAAAAATAAATTTCCAATGCTAATTCAACGTCAGAGTCCACAGAAAATTGCTTAAGCCCTCAAGATGGAAAAACGCTGCGCGCTCCCCGCGACAACTACTAAATACTAATTTTATGCGGAACAAATGAGCCAAGGGTCGACGACGAATCGATATTCATTTGCTCTCCCGTTATTCTAACTGTGATGTTAATTTTATTCTGTAGGCGATACCTATCATGAAAATGGCCTAGTAAATTTTTACTTTTATTAAAAGAAACGTTTTCAATCGTTTCCTTTTCACTAAGTTTAATTTATGTGAATCTGTACATTAAGAAAATATTAAATTTCTTTTTGTATGTTTTAAATGAAATTACTATTTACTAAGTTAACTTTGAAAAAACCCTGCATTTTCCTGGAATGCGAAGGAAATTTTTCCACATCGATGCCAATCGGCTATTATCGTTTCCGGGTATTGCACCTGCCTTTTAGTACATGTACCTTTCCTATAAAGAACCAGAAAAGTGGTCGCGTTTGAAGGTTCCTTACCACGTCTACAGAATGTACAAGTCTGACTCGCACTTTACCAGTTTTCACGTTATTTGTTTGTTATGTTAACAGCTTACCTACATTATGATGGTTTTAAGTTTTTATCTTGTGTGTATTGCTATATTCACTATAGAGCTAAAACAACAAACACATGTTTTCTTTATTGTGGCGAACGCCCTTCAAATTCACCTTGTTGTGTTTTCTTATTATTTTTTAGGAAATTCACAATAGTATCGCTATGAAAAATTTAGGTTTCTACCTACACCGGTCTTAAAGTTAAAGCCCATTAAAAGGCGGACAGACAGAAAGATACATAGACACTGCAAGCTTAGTAATTGAGTCCCGTTGGTACTCTGTGGGTACAGAAACCTAAAAATATCACGTACCTCACCTAAAAAGTTTTGGAATTAACCTAAAACTGCTGTCATCTGCATCAAAGTGAACTGAGCATGGGAGAAGGAGAAAGAATAGCTTGGGTTGTTAGTTACAGCACTAACAATCCCAGATCTTCCGCACTCATGAAACTCCTTGAAAACCCAACACGCGCAAGGCAGCAAGTCAATGAAACTTACAGAAGAAACTGTATAAACTCATAGAGCAACGCGGCAAACGTACAAACTGCACCATTATGTGCAAGCCCCTGCGTCGTCCGTGAGTGCATCGATACCCCTACTGCTGAAGATGAGAACCGAAATGGTGATCTGGACACTTTCTGACATCTATGTAAAGATTCGTTTATTATTGCATAAATGTTGGATAATTAGTTTAAAATATGAAACAAATGAATACGAATGTCCAGAGGGGAAAAAAAAATATTCGGTTTGTAAACATGTGTTGAATAAAGTTTGCTGTAGCAAACTGTAGCACCGGAACCTTTTTTATATTTTTTCAGGAATAAAACTATCCTATGTCCTTCCCGGGACTCAAACTATCTCCATACCAAATTTCATCTAAATCGGTCCCGCGGTTTGAACGTAAACATACGGACAGACAGACAGACAGAGTTACTTTATAATATCGGTGGCATACTAGTATAAAAAAACCTGTAAGCTGAGCTAAAGTATATTGTTTTTATCATTTATTCTTCGTCGAATATTAAACTAGACAATCATTTCCCCATTAGGCTAAAATTAAATATATCCTTTAAACCTTAAAGCTTAGCTTAAAACTCAATTTGAATATTACGTCGGTAAAGGAAAGCTCCAAGCATCTGGACAAAAATTGCTATTCTCAGAAATTCCATCTTCCACATTGTGTTCTGACAAATTGATTTTTTTATTAGATTACTTTTATAACTTTATATGACCGTGAGACTGAGTTTGAAGTAAATGGTTAAGAAAATTTTATCCTAAGAATATTTTTAAAGAAAACTTCTAATATTATTAACGTTTTTATATTATAATAAACAAATTTTATAATATACTTCATATATACATAGCATACATATAGCAAAATTAATGCACGTGATAACTTCTATCTTTCAGTGAAAGAAAATTTAATTAAATTCTGTTTTTATATTCACTACAATGCAGCTGCAAATTTGACTGAGCAGTAAATTATACATACAAAACTATTTCCAAATGGAGAAAGACTCGAATTATGTGAGCAAAGTCAGTTATTAATTTTTTTACCATTTACACATATTAAATACTACAGTTACGCCCATGTTATGCCATTGATTTAGATGTAAATATATATTCGAAAGAATTTTTACGATCTATGTCCCGCGAACGTAGGGTTACCATATCCAGGGATCTCAGGTTTTTTACACTCTTCTCAGGATTACGGCCGGATTTTGGAAATCCCAGGAAATCTCAGGTTTCTTAAATTTTTTAATAAATTAGAGTAGATTTTTAAAATCTTCTCATCAAACAGTTACAAAAATAAAAAAATAATCCTAGTTGTGCAATTAGAGATTTGTTAAAAAATCAGCTTTGCTTACATGTTATTTGCACAAATAAATACAACACCTCTTTATCTATCAACTACGTAAGTTTTTCTTCTTTTGTAGATTTATAAATTGTGTTATAAGTTGCAGTGCAGTCCAAAAAAAATTTTTTTTTAATTGTACGTTTTGGAAAAAAACTGTTATTGCGACGATTTGAAGGAAATCAGGCCTTTTTTCGGGACTTTTAATTTTTTTATTTGGTAACCCGTGTAGGAACAGCGCCATCTATATATAATAATCATAATATATATTTCTGGACATATCACACAACGCTTTCTGGTGCCAAACTAAGATTGTTAGATGGGTACCAGACAATTTATATACTTTTTTGTAAATGCATTAAACGCAAACATTTGGTCTATGCGGGAAGCTTCTGGGTTCTGGGACATAATTAAATAGCGCTTGTAGCAAATATAGACAAACTGTAAGAAGTAAGTCAGAATAATAATAATAGTTTTTCTCAAACATGCTACGATATGCGACTATATTTTGCACAAGCTTCTTTGGGATAAATCGTACTTGCAGTGTAGTATTAGAGAGAATCCAGTGTTTTAGCCGTCCACTCGAGCGGTCAACGATAAAATTTGAACCCGAATATTGATTAGAGATAACTCATCAAGGTTATTAAAAGGACACCAACTTTTTTTTGGTTCTTTCGGTTATGACAAATTCTGCAAAAATTTACCTAAATTCTTCTTGTAATCGTACATATGACTACCTAGATGCAAAAAAAACACTATTAACGTTGCGTTAATTTAGTGCGCCGTTATGTTTTTATTTAAAGTCTTGCAACATCTAGAAATAACAAAATGGTAAAAATGATTAAAAAAATAAAAAAAATATGATCTTATATAGTGTTGGTCGCCTCGATAAAATGTTATTGTATAGACAACAACTTTTTTTAGGGTTTTGTATTCAAATGGCAAAAATGGAACCTTATGATCTTTGCATCTTGCATCGATTCTAAAAAAATCTAAATGTGTATTATCTCATGTATCCTCGTGAACAATACGTACACAAAACAATATCTAAGTCTCCGTGAAATAGAATTGGACGCTTCAAATCAAAAAGCAATATGTATCTCGCCCTTTTAGACAGGCCCGACGTCTGCCACGACATTGATACCGCACCTTTGGTTAATGAAATAACTTTCTGAACTTTATTAGATAGATACGTTGAGATACGTCAGTATATTGATTAACTTTATTCGTGTTGTATTGACAAAGGTCTTATGTCGTACTTTATTACATTTATATATGTCCGAGACTATGATATTAAATATCTTAGGTATGTTAAGTTAAGTGTGTTCTTTTATTCGAAAAAATATTTAAGAAGTAAGAAAATGTAGTGAGAATTTTTATTCCATATATTCGTAAAACCTTGATTGGTTCGCCAATACGCTCCCAAAGCGGGTAGTAATGAATTTTGATTAATTTACAATACAAAAAATGCGAACTGCGTCCTTGTTCTCTCTTTTCAATAATAGTTTATTAAATGTTTTTTTGTCATGAGTTGAATCTCAAGCGACTTTTATGTCTTTTTTCATAGAGGGGGGGGGGGGGGGGTGAAAATTAGAGTGTTTCACTCGGTCACAAAATATTTTTAGCTCGGGCGACGTATATTGAATTCCTCACTAGTCTCAGGATCCTGAGAATTCTTAGCTAAGTTCTGGATGTAAAATAGCATCCTTGCCGTAAAAATATTATTTTGCCTCATTGTTATACAATGTACAATTTCTAACATACCTATATGAGTCATATCATATTAAAAAAAGGTTCTTAATCATTTTTCGTGATGTCCAATGGAAATAAACCATATATTTTTTTTATTTTTTGCTATTTTATTGTGTTTCATGTTTATATAGTACAAAACCATGAACTAACTCATAAGTAGTATTTTTTGTTAATAAAATTTAAAAAAAAATTTTTTTTTACTCGACGACTACAGGGTTGCTATTTTAGTAGTCTATGAATGTATGTTAGCGTGGTTATATGTTCCCGTGTAGCTAAGCTACTGTTCCTACGACTTATGCCGTAAGCTTCGTCTTAGTGGCATATTATAGGTTTTGGACGTCATATTAAATCCAACATGGAGAATATAAATTGTATAATACTATGAGCAACAAAGAAAATATTCACAAATGTATTGATTTTGATTTTTCTAATATTATGAGCATACCGGTATTAAACTAGTTAATAAATATAAAAAAAAAATGGTAATTAATAGGTTAATAATATTTTTTAACTGCTTACCTACCAGAAAATTTATCAATAGTATTGAAATTATATAGATAATAATTTCTTATAACGTTATTTATAAAATAAACGTTATACTTTCATCATATATAATTGTATTGTAATTAAAGCCTGAAAGAATTAACAAGTATATTTCTATAAGGGTGTTGTTTGCCATTAGAAGGGCTGTAACAATTTACTTTTAGCAGTACCAACCGAATAGACAGTAAATTTAACCAAAACCGAAGGGATAACCAATTTCGATACGTTTACGACCCACAAATGACATTACGAGTGAAATATATTGCGCTTCGGCCTAAGGAACAATCCTTCGATCGTACTAGGAGTGTACACGGCATTTCTAGAATTCTGTAATTTAGATGAATTGTACATAAGTTTTGTACTTAAACTTATTATTTATTTATTTATATAATTTAAGAATACATTAGGATTATTCCTAATTCTGCCAAACTGCGTAACAGTCAATAGTTGCTCTCGAGTTCGCCTATAAAATATAATACAATTACAGATGTCTGTCTATGTTTTTATAAATTGAATAAAAAATCTATAACTTTTAAACTTGTCGATAATTGTATATTATTTGAAAGAAATACGAATATTTATAGTAATAAAGTAATTAAACCTTAAAATGGTACTTTTAATTTGCCAAATCTAAATGGAACGGCACAAAAATTGGTACTTTCTACCAATCAACTCGGAAATAAATGTATGTTAGTTTCTGAATTGGGCAATATGCAATTAAAATATGATCAATATTAAACACAGATTATAATTTTAAATGTTGATTTTCCAGTAGTTGAAAAACAAAGTCTGAATATTTTATTGAAGTTAAACGACAGCCTTAAAATGTCATGTATAACTTTTGTGAAAATGGCACAGATAAAACACGAAGTCACACGCGCGCCTGCTGAAACCGACTTGCGGCGGCGCTTTAGGTGCTTATCGCCCTGTACCAGTGACGCAGACCTATCTGAGGTACTAGACAAGTGTGCACAACGGCAAAAACGATTATATATACCTGAGGTAGTCGGTTATCAACATTTCTATTATCGCTAATAGCTAAAATGCACACTTGGCTAGGGGATTGGATAGGTGTCCATGACAAAAACTATTTTTTGTCTACTGACTAATGTTGTATTGACAACTGCACGCAGACTAATTTTTGCTACTGCAAAAAGTTCGGGCAGTTCGCAGAAAGGCACCCTCAGAGGGACACGAACCCCGGCTTGGAAAACCGCTTGCCTATAAGTCGTTTTAACACGGACCGGTAGAAAACGTCCATTCTTGCGTAAGCATAAAATTTTTGATCCGGTGGCAAAATAAATACTCTGCGGTCCGTCAGCCGCGAAATGTAAACGCTCTCAGTGTAACCTTATTTATTCTGTGCCTATGACACTGCGCGCAGTTGCATAGTTTTTTTCATGAAAAACGTTCATTGGTCCGGCGTCCGAAAAAAATAATAAACTTTCACTGTTTATGTTCCACCGTGCTCATTATCTCTGGCAATATAACTCGCCCCAGTATCACTAAACTAAACTACTAAAAGCTAGTGTTACTCAGATGCGATTTTCTATAAGTGTATCTTTTAGCCGTAAAGTTACATAGGTAGGCAGGCAGCTGTTTGTCGTAGAAGTATATGAAGCTAAATCAGTCTTAAAGAGCATTGTTCAGATCTGGCCTGTCTTAAACATGTTTTTTAAAAGCAAGTAGATCTACAGATCATTTCATTTTATTCAAATGATAAATGTTTTAGGTGTTTCGTAATATCTGTATTTTTAGAATTATTATGTGTATTTAAGTTAATAGTCATAGGACTGCCATTGAACATTTTGTTCACTTATATGCAACGCGTGTAATGTTTGTTTTTTTCATTGAATATAGCCAATCTACATAATGTATCACTCGAGTTTGCATTTATCATGTGTAAAATGAAATATTTTTGAAAGATAATTGCCCTACGCTTTAGGAATTGTCATGTTTTATTACCTAAATTCAAACACTTCATGCTAAAAAAATAGGTAAAGGTACGCTTTGAAACTAAAATATTGTAAAATATATATTCGACAGGGTATGTACTAGTTGAAATATAATGAAATTTTTGTCCCAGAATATGTCCACGTCAGGCCAAAACCCCTATACAAAGTGAACAATTCCCTTTTAAGCTTTGTACGAAATATTGCCGTCTAGAGACAACGGCGATGACAAAATTTAACTTAAGGCTTAATAATGTTTCGATCAGTATACAAAGACATATTACACTATTGAAGCATACAAAAAGACACAGTTTCACGTAAGGTACGCACTAGCACGTGATCGCACGTTAAAAATCTCGATTTTTTGTCGGTATAAAATTTTAATATTTATTTAGAACTATGAAATTAGCAAATTTACTTGATCATATTAATATACTAGACTTTGCCAGCAGCTCCACCCGCCCTCAATTTGGTTATTGGCGAGGTACTCCTTAATTAGGTATACTAATGAAGTTTGCTATAGCAAGCTATAGGTGCAGCTATTGTTTTTTTAACTCTGTTATAGTTATTCCCGCTGAAACTTTTTTTCGGGTTAAAATATAGCCTATATGCTATTCCAGGACCTAACCTATATGTATGCCAAGTTACATTCCGATCCGTCCAGTGGTTGAAGCATGATTGAGTAACAATACATACAAACTTTCACATTTATAATATTAGTAGGATATTTTATGAAATAAAAATTAAGGGAATATCACTATTAAATTTCTAAACTTTTTTAATTAAAGGCAAAAATAGACGGTCATATTTTTTTTATTAATTTTTTAATAGGCAAATTATTATAATATTAGCAAATTAACTTAATTAAGGTTTGAACTATAACAAAAAAAAATTTCACGTCAAATAGTGTACTCAGGACTGTAACCAAATCAATAAATTCTTGCAAACTTAACTCGTTTGGGTATGCCATCACCTTAAGCCAAAATTGCAAAAGCTATATAGAAATAAAAATGGTAATCTAATGCTGGCAGCTGAAGAAAACTGCCTTTATCCTCAACGAGGGTAAACTAAAGTACACTTGTAAAGGTTCGCATACTAAATTTGTACTAGCGTAATAAGAAATTGATGTAGTTATTTGCGTGAAAACGTCATTAAGATTATCAATATGTATGCTGATGAGGATTTTTCTTTCTGTCTTAATATTATTATAAATTATTTATCATGCAGTAATATAATATAATAATAATCAGCAGAATTGTCGACGATATCAAACTCACTTGCGGTATCGAGCCGTTAAGTCTGAGGAGAGACTATGCCTCCCTGTGTGTGTTCTACCGCTTGTACAATAAGTTGTGTTCTGAGGAATTGTTCGAAATGACGGCTACTTTCTACCATCGCACCGCTCGCCATCGGCAGAGATATTATTCTCACACTTTGGAACTGAAATGGTCGCGTACAGTGCGGTTTCAGAAAAACTTCCTCCCGCGAACGCTTGGGTTGTGGAATGAGCTCCCTGCCAAGGTTTTTTCTAAGGACTACAGTATGGGGTTCTTCAAAAAAGAAGTTATTAGATTTCTGAAGGGTCAGCAACGCGCGAGTGATGCCCCTGGTGTTGCAAGCGTCCATAGGCTACGGTGACCGCTTACCATCAGGCGGACCGTAGGCTTGTTTGCCACCTTAGTGGTATTTAAAAAAAAAAAAAAGTAACCAGGGATTTTTTTAAAGTTAATAACAATCCCTTGTCTTTCATTTATCACTACAAAGTTGGTATTTGTGACTTATAGGACATAATATAAAGCCACCTTAGTTCAGACGCTCTTCTATCAAAAGCAGTTTACGACGATGGGCTTACCACCTGTCACGCATGATTTTAAGTTGTTGGTGAAATGAGGATTTTCACATCATTATGATGTAAGTTTGTTTTTAGCCATTGGTTAACCCCTTCGGAGAATGAAAACCGTGACCTTACAATTATTGGTAAAAATCCACATTGTAAAGCCGATTTTCAAAAAATAAAATAGTAATTAATAAATTTAACGATTAAAAAGTTTTTGTAGAAACCTAATTAGAATAAATAATGTTAAGTTTGAGTTTGATATTTTTTGTTAATACAGAAATGGGTATTTTTAACAAAAAAAAAGACAAGTCTGCATTGGGTCCTTGTGTGAACTCAGAAAAGTCTCTAACTTTAATGCAATGACTAATTAAATTAGAAATAAAAATATATATAGAATAAACGGCAGGTACATACATGTACCTTCTTATATAATTGTATCCTCTGATACTCCATTACTTTCTAGATTCCATGAAGTTCTGTCTACGAAATTTCCATTGTATCAAATTACATTAATTCATTCTAATACCAACAATTTAAATTAATTTCAGAGCGTGGTTGTTAGAAGGGCTGTAACAGTCCCTTTCGGCAGAACCAGTCGATGAGACAATAAATTTAACGGACCCAAAGGGATAACCAATTTTGTTACATTTACGATTTACAAATGGCTACCTACTGTATACATACATATTTTACGTCTATATCACAGAATAAGGAATAGTATCTATTAAAATGTAGGCTACTAAATCGTTTTCAATACACATTTGAAAAAACCACTAGTATTCTTAGTTGACTGAAATTCTGCATTGTTTATTTCAAACATCGGTGTTGAATAAAAATATGTCTTGATATTTAGGTACCTTCGGTATTTGTACTCTCACAGTTCTCTTGATTCCCTTAATTTTTATTATAAAAAGAATAGTTTTGAAATACAGTTTTGTAGTCATCAAAAATCTTTAAATTTCTAAAACCAAACTTTCAGCCAATTTTAGAATAAAAAGATTACGCTTCGATGTCATTTCTGCACCTGTGATGCATACGTTATAAACCGAAAAATGTGCGCTTTTTTAATAGTTGAGGCATATTAAACACATATTATAAACGAGATTTTGTCAGCGGCTCCACCCGCCCTAAATTCGTTCATCGGCGTAGAACAAAATTTCCACAGCAAAGATGTAGTTGGGATTTTTATTGTCCTGAATTATGCCTCGATAGCTCAATTAGTAAAACACTTACACGTACTATAGGGATTATAACATTTTTAAGTCCTCTTTCGAGGTTATTCTTTTGACTGCATCTAATAAAATATTTATTAATCATTTATACAATATAAATACAGAATATCAAAAAAAGCTAAATTTGCGTACCAATATTAATAATGCCAATCACTTCATCTCAGATACAAAACACAATTTTCAGTAACTATTTCTTTTTCAATTAACTTCCTACTTATTATGACTAGATACGTTTAAAATTATTTAAATTAGAAACAGAATTCAACGTAATACAAAGCTTTCTTGGATAAGGAATAAGATGAAAATGTTAATTTAATGTACTCGGCTAAAGGAAATTACTTTCGTCCTTAAGATGGATAAGCGTAATAGCGCATTCGTAAGAAGGTCCAAATACTAATTTTATTCCGGGTTAATGAGCTGTGGCTATGGCAGCGAATCGATATTCATTTGTTCAGTAGATCAAGTAGGTAAGTGTTTTATTGATCCCATTTCCGATACAAAATGGAGGAAGTTATTTCTATTTTATAACAGGAATAGCTACATTAATCTATGTTCGAATTATTGTTGTAATTAATACTAAATGTAATTAGCAATGAAATTAAGAAATCAAATACTAACAATGTTTCTGTCAGTCTGAAACTTGTATGTGAATATTGACGGACAAACTAATTTTGGTAGTTAAAAGTTTAGTCATATACATAGATATTAAAAAAATATCTGAATGAATTTCTAATGTTATAAAAGTTAATATGTACCCGTATTTTATAAAATGAAACGAAAGATACTGGGAAAATGAAACCCTGGTGGATGCTAAGCTTTAAAAATTTTGACTACTGTCACATAAATAATTTTAAATTATGATATCACGTAGTAAAACCATTAACAGTTAGCAAAGAAGCTGAAGGAAAAGCTTGACGAAAAGAGATAAACCTTAATTAAGGCGGCAAATCATAAAATTATTATATATTTTCTTTTCTCTTTTAATTTTTTGAAGTGAAAACTTCTTTAGCGGCGCTGTGCACTTTTTTTGTGATGGGTAAAAACTGTTAAACTCGCGTCAGGTCACGTGTCCTGATCGAAAATTCGTAAGATGTCACTCGCGTTAGGACACGTGACCTTTATTTACATTAGGTTAGTTTTTATTTTTAGTATATGGCGATTATGAGTAGTACAGGGAGGTTGGATATGGGATTTTAATTCTATGACAGATTGAGCTGTCAAATATACAACGTCAAAAAAGTAAATAACAAAAGTTATTATTTTTAATAAATAAATATGGATAAGAAGTCATGGGAAGTAAATAGCGAGTATGTTTTCACTTCTGCCGGCACTCCCGGGGTGCAACCCGTTTTTTTTTTTCTAAAACGTGTAAGATATTAAGATTGTGTCAATTTAAAGTATATAATGAATTCAAGAATGTAGGGATTTACATTTTGTGATTTTTTGAAACCTTTTTTTTAAAAGACAATCATTTATCGGCATCTTTTTGTCCTCTAACTCAACCCTTTTTTCATTTTCGTTTATTTTGCTGCACACTAGTAATTTGAAGGCCGTAAACGTTCCAAGAGTGGCCGTTGTTTTCGATGAGGAAAATTGATTGCTTCATACCCTGGTTCAGTTGATAGGGATATTAGCAAATATCTTCTAATACTGAAAAGAACATGGTTAATGTCTCTAACATACATATTTCATTTATTTTCTAAATGTAAATGATTTACTTTTTTAGTATAATTATTACAAAATCTTCATCTTCAAAAGTTCATAAATATTGTATCTATCCAAAAACTAATCAAATTACGCAAGAATCACGTTTGTAGTGCGCTTAGTTCATTATTTAAACTATAATGTATATGAAAATAAATAAAAATGTGAAAAGGAATAAAGACTTATACTAAAAAAAACAGTTTATTGGTCTTAATAACATTAGAATCTATCAAAACCACACAACCCACAGCATATAATGTATGTATAAATACAACAATTTCATGTACAACAGAAGAGAATTTTAAGTAAAAAGCAATTTTACAAATTGTTTTTATTAATGGCTGACTTTTAGTATTAGTAATATTCCTGGATCGTCTCAATTGTTCTCAACTCGTGCTCAGAAAGTCTGATCGTCGTGTTACAGTCTGCCAGTTTCCAATAACGTAATAACGTCTGGAACACTAATTGGTTTATGTTTACGGTTGATGAAAACTTCATATTCCGTGAATGTTTCCTGATTTTCTTTATAACTATAATAATAATCTTATTTATACCTAATCGTTGTTTTCTAGGACTAGTCAAAATTATATCATAAAATAATTATACAAGTAAATTTTTTCATGTATTGTATAAAATATAATATGTAAGAATATAATATGTAGAAGTCGTCGCCCGATAGGTAAATCCGCTGTTTAACTTAACGCCTGGGCATGTCGTATAGTATGGTTATTATATGAATCTTGATTTGAACGTACGTCGTCGCAATAACTAAACGCCTGGGCATGTCATATAGTATGGTTATTATATGTATCTTGATTTGAACGTACGTCGTCGCAATAACTAAACGCCTGGGCATGTCGTATAGTATGGTTATTATACGAATCTTGATTTGAACGTACGTCGTCGCAATAAATAAACGCCTGGGCATGTCGCATAGTACGGTTATTATATGAATCCTGATTTGAACGTACGTCATCGCAATAACTAAACGCCTGGGCATATCGTGTAGTATGATTATTATATGAATCTTGATTTGAACGTACGTCGTCGCAATAACTAAACGCCTGGGCATGTCATATAGTATGGTTATTATATGTATCTTGATTTGAACGTACGTCGTCGCAATAACTAAACGCCTGGGCATGTCGTATAGTATGGTTATTATACGAATCTTGATTTGAACGTACGTCGTCGCAATAAATAAACGCCTGGGCATGTCGCATAGTACGGTTATTATATGAATCCTGATTTGAACGTACGTCATCGCAATAACTAAACGCCTGGGCATATCGTGTAGTATGATTATTATATGAATCTTGATTTGAACGTACGTCGTCGCAATAAATAAACGCCTGGGCATGTCGCATAGTACGGTTATTATATGAATCTTGATTTGAACGTACGTCGTCGCAGTAACTAAACGCCTGGGCATGTCGTATAGTATGATTATTATATGAATCTTGATTTGAATTTACGTCGTCGCAATAACTAAACGCCGGGGCATGTCGTATAATATGATTTTTATATGAATCTTGATTTGAACGTACGTCGTCGCAATAACTTAATGCCTGGGCATGTCGTATAGTATGGTTATTATATGTATATTGATTTGAACGTACGTTTGAACGTGTACGAACAAAGAGCGATTTGAGTATTTAGAATAAAAACACAATGTTACAACTACAAAAACGTAAACAATGTTATGATTGATTAATAATATAATATAATCCTAATAATAGTAAGTTATATTCTTCTTCTTCTAATATAGCCTCTCCAACTAGTGAAGTTTGGCAGTCAGCACCGCAAATCTCTCCCTGTCTCCAGCGAGGCGAAATAGTTCGGCTGCACTCGCGATCCCAGTCCACTCCCTGATGTTACGCAACCAAGCCTTCTTTCTCCGACCTAATTTCCTTTCTCCTGCGACTTTGCCCATCATTATGAGTTGCAGCAGCTTTTAAGTTATATAAGAATAAAAATTTAAACAAATGAATTTAATAAGTACCCACCTAGTTTATGACATCTTAATTGAGAAAAATCAAAATGGTATCTATTATTTTTTTCTCACTCAAATTTTGTTCAGAAAATTGTTTAAAATTTGGACTTTTATTGTTTTAGCCCACCGTTTTCAAAGCCAGCTGCTTTTTAGCCGACCTGCGTAGGGTAGCTAGAGCCAAAATTGGTGCGTAGGCAGGGACAAGTTATCACCTGGCGACGCCTGCCTCGTTACGTTTTTCATGATTTTTATAAAATAGTGTATGTAGCTTTCATTACAATTACAGGAATATATGTATCGATTGTAAATTCCATAGCCATAAACATAGTCAGCATCTATAGGAAGTCTGACCGACTTTACACAAGAATCTGGTAACTACTTATATTGCGTTCGTTATATAATTGCTTTTTAGGGTTCAGTACCCAAAGGGTAAAAACGGGACCATATTACCTAAGACTCCGCTGTCCGTCCATCGTCTTAGTTACACAGTTGAAATTTTCACAGACGATGTATTTCTGTTGCCGCTATAAAAACAAATTCTAAAAAACAGAATATAATAAATATTTAAGGGAGCTTCCATACAACAAACGTGATTTTTTTGCTCGTTTTTGCTCAATATTGATAACGGTAATATACACGCTTGAAATATTCACAGAATATTTAGTTGTATATTCACTGTAAAATAATTAATTAAATTATAATAAAACGAGCGAGTCCGACTCGCACTTGGCCGATTTACATTATACTTCGGTGCTTTTCCTTCGCTGTTAACGATATTTCCACATAGCTTATGGCGTTGTGCCAGAATTACTATATTTCTACATTTATGCTACGTTTATGCTTACGAATTAAAGCCATAATTAAATACGAAATGGTTTTCAAACTAGTCTAAGTATTGCTTTACATAATCGAATCATAACCGATTTGAGTTCCGTATAATTATTTTTTTATAACAGTTTACATAGGAAAATATTTAGGTTTTAAGGGGTTTTTCTCTAAGCGGTGGAATGAAAAAAATTTATGTTCCCAGTGAGCTAAATTTACGCGTTAACTCTTCATTTCCCAAATTTTATGACATTACTTTCAGCAGCTACAGGCTGATTAAGTCATCAAATCTTATCAAATAATCATCTTCACTTTGACATTCATAATATTAATTAAAGTAGCGACAGAAAAGAATGGCGCTGACAGAAAACTATAGTACACTGCACCATTATTATAATAAATTAGTAATCTAAATGATATTTTGTGATGATTTTTAGAACTAGATTATATGTCGCCCTCTATGGCTATTGAGTTTTTGCAGTACATACGGTATGAGGTTCTGTCGGTTAATGAATGTACGTAACATAAAATTTTAGTTACATTTTCTTTAACAAAATCTACTTCTCTGCGACCTTGTAATTTGGGGGCTGTTAATGTTCTGGAGTGGTCATTCTTTAGATGAGGAAAATTGATTGCTTTCCACCCTTGTTCAGCTGAAAGGGGCATTTGTTGCTGCCTTATAATGTTGAAAAATAGCTCTCTAATCATTTTTCATTGAGCGTAATACAAACATTCGAAGTTTTTTTAAAAAAATGTTAAAAATCTTTATATTGAACTTTTTTACTCGCATCTCCAAATTTGCATTTTTGTGTATATGTTCGACTTTTAAATACTTGTCAAAATTTATATATTATGTTAATATTTTTTTTTGGTACTCTACTCTACTCTCCCTAGAACGCAATACGAAACCTTATATTATCAAAAACTGTACTACTAGTCATTGGTTTAATAATACTTAAATTTTATAGTATTTCATGGCTATTGAAGAATTATCTGTGGATCCCAAACAATAAAATTTTGCTAACACATTCCTGTCCATTCATCTTATATATTTCCAATATTGATATTGGAAGTCCTTAACTAAGTGAAACAGCAATTGTGCAAATTATCTTTACTCATGACTGACTCGTAGCATTATAAATATTTTTGGGGCGCCTTAATTTTTCTTAACTCGGGCTCGGAAAGTTTGTTCGTCTTTCAAGTTTTCAATATCATAATAAAGTCTAGAATACTAATTGATTTAAATTCAAAACGAACAAAACGGTTTAATTACATACTAAGAAAATATAATATGTTACTCGAGAAACAAAACATAAAACCTTTGGTTCTTGATGTTTTGGTTAGGTTGGAAAAGCCGTCACTCCTTGTATACTTCTTCTCGTAACCACATCTACTGCAACGTAGGACCCAATAAATACAAAAATAATATAGTAGCTAGCAAAGCGTGATATTTTTAGTACTATTTTTTCTCAGCTTCGTACCAGTTGTGACGTATTGTCTTTAAACAAAAAAGAAAATTATTCCAATATCTAGTCCCAGACTAAGTGAAAAAAGTAATTGTTCCAATTATCTTTACTTATGGTTGACTCCTAGTCGTATTAATATTCGTGGAGCGTCTCAATTGTTCTCAACTCGTGCTCGGAAAGTTTGATCGTCGTGTTACAGTCTGCCAGTTTCGAATAACTTAATAACGTGTGGAACACTAATTGGTTTATGTCTTAAGTACACGCGTTCTTTTCGGTAACGTTCCATCACGCGTGGGGTCCAGAAGTATCCCCATAAATATTTTACTTTGTAAATTTAAGATTTTTGAAAAATTCTTTAACATCAATTTCGATTACAAGAAAAGACGTATTATTAGTTATGAAAAGTATTTCGACAGTAAAAATTTTTTAACAAAATAATATCCCGTACCTAGAGGTTTGTTTAGGCTCTTAACTATTTAGCAAAAGAGTCAAGTTCTGACTAACATATTATTACTTTTTAATAAAATAGGAATCAAAGACTCGTAATTATAAGAAAAATAAACAATAATCATAAAAAAAATGACAACGCCTCAATGTTACTCAACGCCTCTTAGGTTGGGGTTCGGGGCGGTTAACAACAAGTCCTTGCTACTGAATTAGGCTTAAATAGTTTTCTTGCAAGATTTATAAACAATTGTACTTTTGTTATCTTTGGATCTAGGACAAACATAGCATCTTTGCTTCATTTTTGGACACCAGGAAATAAGGAACTTCATCTAAACTAGGCAAAGGCTGCTCTTTGTCCATCAACTTTTATTATGGCTCTTAGCTCTTATATCTTTGGTCTAGTTAGGGTTTTTGGCAAATATGTTCCGTTTTCTGATAGTTGGCTCTCATTTTCGCAATTATGCAGCAGTTAATCTAAAAAAACAAATAAAAACATGAATAAAGTAAATAAAGTTACTACGTACGTAACCGAAAGTGCGTGAACGTGCTTGTTAATTTGAAAAAAATATACTGGAAACCTTGCGCTTGGGGTCTGCTTAGACCCCGCCCGTGACTTTAAAGGTTAATCCATATCCAAACTAATATTATAAATGCAAAAGTAACACTGTCTGTCTGTCTGTCTGTTACCTCTTCGCGCTTTAATCACCAAACATATTAAGATGAAATTTATACTGATAATTTTAGTCCCAGCAAAGGACATAGGCTACTAGAAAACGTCAAGTGTGAGTCGGTTTCTCTGCGTATAATTCTTCTGTATGTGTGTTTGTCACCTAACTCTTCCTAAACGGCTGGAACGATTTAGTCTTAATATAGAGTGCTGAAGTCGGTGTGTCACTGATCTCCTAAACGGCGGGGAAGATGTTAATGATATTTTTTTTAATGTACTTTCTAGTGGGTTCCTGCAAGGTTTGAAAACACTATTGTACCCGGTAGATGGCACTGCAGTCGGTGTGTCACTGATCTCCTTCTAAACGGCGAAGACTAAAGAAAGGCTTCCCGCCAATATTTCTACGATAGAAGATTTGGAAGAAAATGAAGAATAAAATAATTTAGACATAAAGGTCATAGTAAACAGTGAGATATCCAAAATGATGCCTCAACCGGAGATTCATTCGTTAGAAGTATTTATTATGTAATCGCAAAATTTAAAAAATGAAATTGTTAAATTCAAAATATACTTTTTAATATGGCGGTGCTTTTCCAGGCAGGACAACGTTTGCCAGGACCGCTTTATTATGAATGCAATAGTAATTCTGTCTGCAGTACCGATTAATTGAAATTTGGCATCCAGATAAGGAAGAACATAGCTTAGGCTACTTGAAAACATTAACTGTGACTCAGTTTTTTTTTTCTATAATTCAGGAGTTGCCGTAGAAATCCTACACCTATAACCAAATGAAGGGCGGGTGGAACCGTGGGCAAATTTGGCATAGAGCAAGTTTGAGTGCCGTAGAAGGGCATAGGCTAATTGAAAACGTCAAGTTGGGGTCGGTATTTTTTTCTATAATTGAGGAACAGCCGTTGAAATCCTATACCAATCATCGAATTTAGCGCGGGTGAAACCGCGGGCAAAAGCTAGTTTTATATAAAAACACAATATATAATCCATTCCTCTTTATTTCGTCATTTCATTTTATTTATGTAATAACACACAAAAAAAATTCCGATGTGAAAGTTATTATATGTAATATAATACAATAAAAATTGTTAAGTCAACAAAAAAAATGTAAAGTTGACAAAATTATTATATTAGTACTAAATTTTTTTTTATTTTCAGTAGGTATATGCCGTAAGTATAAGTAGAGTAGCTACGTATTTTACATTTTTTGTTATAGATATTATCTACAATAAAAAAAAAAAGCTATAGGTAGGTATTCAATATTACTAAAGAAGTAGATTACTTATTACACAAACTAAATACCTACCAAATACGACGTCTTTATTCTTTTTTTATGAAGAGGTGCAAAACACTTTTTACCGAGTAGAATCATGAAATTTGGCTAGAAGCAATGCCATGTAGCACACATAACGGAAAAATCTGAAAACCGTTAATTTGTTGTTACATCACAAAAAAAATATTTCGATTATAAACTTATTTGCAGTTCGTAAATTAACCACTTCCTAGGTCGATGTATTGGGATAACAGTTGTCCAACGGTAAATTTAGGTTTGTCTCACAATACAGTTTACCTTTTACGGAACCCTCAGTCCGCGAGTTCAACTCGCACTTGACCGGATTTTTTTTTTAGCATATTATTGAAGCTTTTGTAGTAGCAATGTTTTTGATCGATTTACTGAATAAAGAGCTATTAGCAAAATAAGGCGTTGTGAAAGTAGCGGCACCCCCGAGATTGATTTGATGGGTTTTACGGTGTATAGTTTCTTTTCTAATTGAAAAGAAAAACTGCTGTCACAGGTTTTTTGGCAGTGAATTACTATGATGATTGGACTACGAGTATATTTGAGTCGTATCCTACTATCAGTCGTATCACTATGTCACAAAATATATATAAATACATATATCTGATATAAATTAAACGAAAAAAAAAATCTGATATATGCGTATTAACAATACAATTATATAAGATTAATCATATACCTTCATATGACTTGATACTCTAAGTGAGGGAAGCAACTTAGTTATGTACGAGTAATAAGCTGCTAACAACTTGTAACTTCGTGCCAAGGGAACAAGATTAATTAATGTTAGATCCAAGTTTGATGGATTTCTTATAAAGCGTAGCACAGGGAAATTGCGGGTATGATAAAAAATAATATTTAGGACTTGAAGTACAATGTACAATCTATAAAAAACTAAATATTTAATTCCAACAATAGAAAAATATATTCCAGTAGGAACTTTAAGCCAGGATAGGAAGTTCAAAATATGAGCTAAGCGCAATTAAATTTCATCTAAACTATCACAAAATTTACAAAAAGGAACTCTAGATACTGAATGTATTAACTATCAATAGCCGAGTCAAAATAGTTATACATTATTTTATTTAAAAAGTAAGAGAAAAAGATGTGACTCAACGTTTTTTTAGGAATGGACTTGAACATATACCATAAGAATAAATAGTCCAAAAATAGTGGGAATTCCAGACAAATAAGAATAGAAACCAATAATATTAGTGTAATTAGTTTACCCTTGAGCACAATATACATAAAATAAGAAAGAACTAAATTTAATGTACCATTGGATAATCCCTGAGAAGCTCACTAAAGCGCAACCTCGTTACAGATGCAGAAAACAATCGAAGTAAAGCTTTTCTATTTCCGGTTGCAACACTAAACAATGGAGTATCGAATTAAAGTTCACAATATTTAGATTCAAAATAGGTTTAATCCCTTATTATTATTTTTTTCGTAATTCCTAATCAATAGACCTATTTAAATAATAGGGGATTCAATATTTAATTTCCATTTGAATACATTAGCTACTTTAGATAAAAGTTACACCTGCTCAGATATCAGCGTGAAACTTCTTTTATACAAAACGAGATTGATACGAGAATCAAACTAGCCCCTCTTGAATCGCCAGGCAATTAATATTACCAACATAACTTCGGAGAAGACGAAGATAATGTTAAGAACACATTAAAATATCTGAATTACTGGATAGGAAGTTTTATTTGTATTATATACATGAAATAATGAATTAAATGCTTACAAGAATATTCTAATATCTCTGTGTGCTAATTGGCAAAATCAAATACGTCACCTTTCTCCTAATATTATGTCTTTACTTCAATATACCTACTTTATCACATCTATGTTGTTTTCCAACGAATAATAAAAGATATCCATTGTCGTCGCAGTGAATTGCAAGTATCCTCTTAAGAAACTAAAACCATTTTCAGTTTCATTAATCTGCAAAAATCTTCAAGATGAAACAGCTTACGTAATAAACTAATTATTTCTCATATGCTCGCAAGCAATTGGGAGCTCTCACCCTGTTATACGATCCAACTTTCAGAGCACGACGAGAAAACAGTAAAGACGTTGCAGGAATATCAAACAAGACTTCGAATGAGTTAAGGATAAAGACAATTTGTGATATTGCTTCTTCAATACATTAAACTTTTAATTTATTGCTATCTGTTGAGTTAGTGAAGCAAATAAAAATGAAAAATAAGGCTTTTTAATTCTTTTAATTGGCATGGAAATTAGACCCTAAATTCGGCAGACTTTAATTGTATTATTAGGTATCAATAAATAATTTAAATGGCCGAAAGAAATCATCTCATGAAGACAACTATTAGACTTGTATTATCCCAAGCAACTATACCCATAGTCTGACCTGTTTCATTTGAACTCCGAAATAGATCCGATTCCATTCAAAAACCAAAAGCCAAGATAACCAAAAATTTTTATGAAGACGGTGAAGAAAATAGCACGCAGATTCTACCTACCGTAGTACTTACAGGAAGTCCAAGCTTTTGCTTGAGACTCTGAAACTCATTAGAAAAAGACGGAATATGTCAACTATCCAAAGAATTTCATCTGATGTTAAATCTCTGATCGGGCACAAGATGATTTTTGACCTCCAGAAAAACAGAAATTGAATGTTTGCTGTGTTTACATCTAATTTAGTCTCAGTGCCCGTCTTGTCATGATGATTATTGATATTAATTGTTTTGTACCTTTAAATCACATAGGTCATAACAAAAAAAACCGGCCAAGTGCGTGTCGGATTCGCGCACGAAGTTTTCCGTACAATTATCTATAAAAACGGCCAAAAAATCACTTGTATGGGATAAAAATTTGTTTTATATTAATTTCATTATTTATTTTTATTTGTTGTTATAGCGGCAAGAGAAATACATCTTCTGTGAAAATTTCAACTGTCTATCACGGTTCATGAGATTTGAATAAATATTGTTTGATTTGATGTGATTTGTTTGATACAACCTGGTGACAGACGGACAGATCATGCATGAATTCATCGTTATGTAACCTAAAGTTATACAATGGATTCTAAAAAAGTTATTTTGACCCTATTGTAACAATTAGGGTGCAAAAAGCCTATTTACTGCCTTTTTTACAGGAATTAGTGGTATAGAAGTGGTTAAGGATGGTTAAAGGATTATGCTCGAATCGCTATTTTTAGAAAAATCACTGATACTATATTAAAATCACTAGATGTTCAAAGTTCCTTGCGAATTATAGCTATAATTATATAAAAATATCAAATTAAGGAATAAAAATACGCACGCTGCCTATTTTCAATTAGTAGGTTTTGTGTAAAAATTTTAATATATTGATTATAATTTCTTGTAATGTTTTTGTTTTGTACAATAAAGGATTAAAATAAAGTTAAAATTAAAAGACAAACAATGGCAATAATATTACTTAAGCGAACATAATACATTATATTGTCTTAATAAAATAAACATAAATTAACTATAAAATAAAAGTTTGTAATCTCAATTATAAATAAGTATGCGTGTATATAAGTATTAATCTTAGACACTCTTTAGTATAAAAAGTTTATAAAACTTGGAAACACCACATAATAAAACAAATTATAACAATTATTATAAAGTGTCGACTAAAAATTTATATGTTTTTATGATTTTGTAAACGTTGTTAAATCATCCAACTCTGAGAAAATCGACGTCAAGTTCACAAAACATCAAAGATTTTTCTGAATTGGAAGATCACTCTTCTGCGAAACGGGTCAGCAAATTATCTCCTAGACTTTATTTGCGTGAATTGTTTGTAGTACAAGTGAAACGAAATTCTATAAGATAATTTGTTAGAAACATCCTTCTAAGAGGAATCTTATACTGAAATTTAGTGATAAAAGCAAAGTACGAGAAGAGTGGTTTGCCATTTTCAGTCATCAAAAATTCCCTACGAGGAATCAGCACACAGCGAAAGGATGCAATTATTAGTAAACTTAGACTATTAATTGCGAGAACTGCATACAACGATCTGTAATTATTTATTGTCAATTCGTATTTGTCATGGCCTAGCTTATACACTTCCAGGCACACATCTATTAGCCACGCTGTGTCTTAATTTTAAGTTTTAACGGCTTCTAGCTAGTATTACACACGCTTGAGTAATATTTTTACCATTGTTACTTATTTATTAGTACTTATCAGACAGATCTGATAAGTATGTGATTTTCCTTTTTAGTACCTTTTTTATTAAAAAGTACAAAACAATTAATATCAAAAACTCATCGTGACTTTTCAGGAACTGAGACTGATTTGTGTAGGCTTAAAAATAAAATTAAATAGTAATTTATTTTATCAATTAGATCGTAACATCTTCTATTTAATAACATAACATAAACTTAAAGCATTTCCAGCATCTAAATACATGAACTTTAGAAAACGTCTGGTAAGCACCATGCCTGTGCGCCGACTGAGGGCTCGTTGATCAATTGTTACTCTCTCCATCAACCCACTATTCCCGCCGTCGCTCTTCTCTGTATTAATTAAAACTCAGCAAAGACAGTTTCCATGCTGTGAAGGTTTAGCCTGAAACGCAGCTTTTACTAAAATACTATTTTTATTATTATTATTATTATACTTTATTGCATCAACATAAAAAATTTACAAACAAAACATATTTACAAATAGAGAAAAACAAAAGGCAGTCTTATCGCTTTAAAGCGATCTTTTCCAGACAGCCTTTGGGTAGAGGAAATAATAAAGTTAAACAAAGTATAGTAGGTGTGTTTCGATACAGTTTACATTATTAAGAAGTATATATATAATACAATAATGCATATAAAATAAATAATTACACATAAATAACAAATATGAATAATGTATGTATATGTACATAAATAGAAGTACATATATAAATAAACATGTATAATAAATATAATTATAATAGTACTACGTATAAGTAAATATATATAAACAAATATAGGTAGTGATGTTATTTTAGTTCTTCAAGTAATGAGCAATAATAAGATTTTTAAATATTGCCTTCGATTTTGCTCTTTTTTTTCTAAAGGTAAAGCGTTCCATAATCTAACAGCCTTTACAGTAAAAGAATCATTATAAAATTGTAAGGAATGCAAAGGAATTTTTAGCATCCAGCGTGTAGTCTCTCGAAGAGAAGTATTTCCGATAAAATTAAAACGTTTCTTTAAGTATACTGGTGTGTTTGGATTGAACAGGACGTTATACAGAAGAAAGAGAACATGAGCATCCCGGCGAAGTCGAATTGGGAGCCACTTGATTTCACTCCATTTAACAATTTGATCAAGGTCTCGATTAAGTTTCTTGTAAGAAAATGGGACAACTTTTGATATACAAGCCGTTCCAAAAGGAAGAATGGATATAGGACGAAAATCAGAAAATGAGGATGGATTATATGATTTAATTAAGGAATTACATAATAATTAGTTGACTAAGTAATAGTAATTATACAGTATTTTTAGGTACTGTGATTTTGCCAAAACACAAGTTACGATTATTCAACTTTAATCTAATTTATAACACAGTATTGAAACAAAAAGCTGTGTTTTAGGCTTGCAATTGCAATTTACTGTGTTCTTACTACTAGTTAATCTCGGTTTGCAGTCATTGTTCGGCACCTTATAGGCAGTAATTACTATGCTGCGTTTTGTCGAATTTAGAAGAAATACTGTTTTTAGTTATCATAACTCAGAAACCAGAAACGCTAAAAATTACCCAAAAAAATGCCGCGTAGGTCTCGTTTTCGTGGTTACCGTAATGTAATAAAAGTAAAAACACAGTATCTTGCTTAAAAATAACTCAACTGACTCGTTTGGATATATATTAGTTAAGGTTAAATAATTGTGCACATAATGTATTCACAAATAGTAACAAATATCAGGAAACATAAAACGAAAACTATTAAACATATGTTTCTACCATAACAATTACCAAATTATAACAATAGAAAATCCATTAACTGAAACTAGCTGGCTTTGAAACACATTGCCATGCGTTACTACCTTTATTACTGTCATTAAAGTAATCGTTTTTTAAAGATTATTATTACATCGCTTACGTGATTATAATAAATTTCGAAGCCTATTGTGCTGTTAAATTTAAAATAATAAATTAGTCAATATTTTAATTATATAATCAAGTGAGAGGCTTACAAATTAATAATGATATCTATGTATATATTTCGTCACGTAATCCGTGGCTGAACACACAACAAACTATGATTGTGACAGTATCAGTAGATGCATGGTTCTGCAATTAACAAAAAAAATTTGCATTTTTCAATTTATTTTCTTACTAAGGTGCATGCTCCTGGTAGGAACAAAAGCTCAGTAAGCCAGATCTAAAAATAAATACATAAATTCAAGAAAACACGATTGAAATGGCGGAAATAAAAGGCAGAGTAAAACGCAAAGTTTTGCCTAAAGTTAAAACTTGTAATTGCTCGCTTGTAGTGTGCATGTAGTGCATATTTTGAATAGACAGCTTTTATATTATTCCTATAGCCTATTCTATCAAGTATGTATAATACTTGATAGAATAGGCGCGTCATTACCGCCCATGAGTTCTATGAACGCGCGCTTTGCTTTGAGATAAGTTAAATATACAAAGAAAAGTCTGTAAGAGTAATTAAGATCTTAGCACCCGCTTTGCTTGCACGTAATGACGCTGTATACGAGTGTGTGGTGAAATAGTAAATTTAGTATTTTTATGACGAGGGCGCAATTTTGAATCCAGAACGTAGCAAGGAATTCTATAATATAGTGAGGCATAGCGCATGGCAAGGGTTTCTTAAGTGATATCCTTAGTGTAGTGAGGGATTCAATATACGTCGCCCGAGCTAAACATATTTTGTGACCGAGTGATAGATACACTCTACTATTCATCTATGTCTATGAAAAAAAAAATGTTTATAGTAAAGGAATTTATTAAAAAAAAGTGCAAACACGCACTTTGCTCCCAGCCTAATAGCAATCAACGTTCTTCGAATAGATGGAATGAAAAAACTATGACTGCAAAAGCGCAAACGTATGTGTAATTAATAGGGCTGGCTTGCACAGTCCCAACGAAACAGCAAGAAAAAATCCTGTATATCCAGCGACTCTTATTATTTTAGCTCCTCCCGACCCCCCATGGAATAGCTATGAGTTAAGAAATTAATAGACACGGCTACCTTATGAAATAAGCTGTTGGTGCATGATACACGTCTACACAAAATAAGTAACTCTTATGGGGCAATGTATACACTTTTACAACAAAGTTCCCAATAAAATTCAAAATCTATCAATAAGTAAATTTAAATCTTTTATCAAGCAGGTACTTTGTAAAAAGGCATACTACAATATTTCAGACTATGTAAATGATAAAAATCCTTGGGACTGATGATGCTCAATTACAGGATGCATAGGAAAACCAAATTAAAATGGAAATAACATAAAATTGTACGGCTAAATTTTTTTTATTTAAAACATTAATTGTATTTTTAGTTTATTTGTATTATTGATAGTGTTTTTAAAAGAGTAACTATCGAGTTTCTTGCCGAATTCTTCTCGGTAGAAATCAACAACATTGTGAACCGGCGGGAAGATGGGAGGGTTCAAAAAATAATATTTTATAACTTTGAAGATTCAAAAGTGATTGTAAAATCCTTATTTGAATAAACCATTTTGACTTTGACTTTGAAAAAAAAACGACATTTTTCAGACCTTAAGACGCGTACATAAAAACATCAATGTTAGTAGTATTAATAAAAAAAAAACCGACTAAGTATGAGTCATACACGCATTAAATTAGGGTTCCGTAAAATGAGAATTGTTGCGGATATGTTAACTTAAAATCGATTTCTATCAAACCAGTTGTCGATTACACAAAATAATATTTTTATCCCTTGTGACACAATTTACTATTGGTTCTACTGGTTTTTCAGAGATCTTAGAAAAGTTATTAAAAGTAACAGATTCAAAAGAATAAAATAAGTATGGGTTGCGGTGAAGGTAACCACTGCTAGGTAGGGAGGGGGGGGTGGTGATTGTCCGTTCTGTATGTAGTAGATACTCTTATATTTTCTCTGCCAATCAAAAACACAATTTTACCGCTTCCGCCTCAGCAGTTTTATGTGAAATCTCGTAATAAAACCATTAACAGTTACCGGATGAGCTGACGGAAAAACTTTGAGGAGAAGAAACAAAACTGCCATTAAAGGCAACAACTCATGAAATGATTATTTGTTTATTCTTTTTACTCATTTCTGTAATGCAAAGGATATTTGGGATATATACTGTTACTATGCAACGAGCAGTTCTTGTATAAATGTATGTATATAATCTTAATCTCGGAACTAACTACTATTATTTTTACCACCACAGCAACACTAAAGCTACTTGACAATAGATGGTGCTGTTAAAAAAACAAGCGAAGCTCGGTCTTCCTGGTACTGTAACCTTAAAACACAATTATGTGTTTAAATAACGTGCACTTTGCACCTACCTACACATTGGACGCTGTAAGAGAAAGGGAGAAAAGAAATGCCCTTGCTGAGTTTCTTGCCGGTTCTTCTCAGTACAAGGTCTCCCGCCCTGTAGACTTACGAACCGATGGCGTAGTGACATTCATAAGTGCTCAATTATTGTAGCCTAAACTGAATAAATTAAATTGAATTTAAATTTGAATTTGAATTGGAGGCTTGTACATTTAGAATTGAAGAATAAATGTTATCTGAAACTGCAGTGAAACTAAACTTTTATGACTCGGTGTTTAGTCGCTAGTGTCATTGTAAGGAAAAAGGCGAATGTAGTTTTCATTTTTGGCCACCAGGTCAGAAAATTTTTGTTACACTGTATTACTCGTCGGCCCTTCTAGTCTCATAGGTCCCCACTGTTAGATTACCGACCTCCACTTACCTTGGACGAGGGTGATACGGGACATAACTGATCACGTGGCTATTATTTCTTATACTTATGATGCGGGCTTGGTACAGATTATGCAGTTTAAATATACATCTAGGTTTCCGCGCGATGTTTTACCTTACCGAATAAAGGCATAAGTAGAAAAATACTCATTTTAACACGCCGGGGTAAATGTTTTTAATCACTCTCCTTAGTACTTAAAATAACAGCGCTATCTCTTAGCACAATTAATAGATATAAATAGATTATTCTACGTTTGTGCTTGAGTTTATTCAGTTATAGATTCATTATCTTTGTATTATTCATGTTAAGGATGGGCAAGAGCGTTTATTTTTAAATTAATCAACTAAAATATTGCATATTTTTAAGCCAATAATCGACCTTACAGACTGACGGAATATTGAGCAACACACACTCTTTAATAGTAAACCAATTAGATCTACAGACGTTTGTAAGCTATTGGGAGCTCTCACACTGAACTCGTAATATGATTCAACTTTCTGAACACGAAGCGAAAACAATCAAGATGTTGCAGGAATATAAATAAGACTTCGAATGAGTTAAGTATAAAGACAATATGTGATATTGCTTTTTCAATCCAAACAATAAAGCTTAGAATTAATTTTGATTTTTAATTTATAAAATGAAAATGAAATGAAGAATATATCTGATTATTTTTAATTGTAAGAAAAATTTATTATAGCTACTTGAAAAATTAATGCTGTTACATTTGTTTTTTTATTGGCTCATAAAATGCGCTTACATTACGCAAACAAACATAGATATTTTTTTATGCATGTTTACGACACCTTATTTCAGACATACGGCATCAGAAGCAGGTTGCGGCGATGGGGTCACCCCCAATTACGCAGGTGGTAGAGAAGAAGTAGAAGACGGTGGTAAAAACAGAAGTAGAAGTGGTTGGTAAAAAGACTGTAATCCCCACATAATGATGTGGGTGTTTATCTAGACACTAGTAACTATGTCAATTAGGAACCTTTTATGCATTTAAAGACCTATGTAACGAAAGTGAGCCTATCGTCGTGCCGGGCACAAACCAGAGTCGACATAATATTACAATTAACAAATTATAACAATATAGTTGACCCTTACCGGGAAAAGAACCCAGGAATTTTGACATGGCTACCACACGCTCTACTACTGCGCCACTCTGTCCTGACTATATGAATCAATGATTCTTAATTGCAAGCAAGACTCATAAAGCAATCTATTTGTCGCGATATGAACGCCGTGTTGTTCTATATGGCACGAAATTATCGCTATTATATACCTACTGTTCGTAATCCGATTTCGTTATTTAAGGATTTATGAGACATGCGAAGCTTTCGTAGAAGTCAATTAGTCCCACTGATGTAGGAAGCTAAAAGTAACGTGGTAGAAGTTCGGAGCACGACCCGCAAACAATCTTCACGCAGCAAGAATATAAATAAGATTAACTACTGGATAAGTGTATTTAGGGAGGGCATAATAATTTGGTTTATTGAATTGTTTCGTGAACGAATGACTTATTGGCATATTATCTAGAAATAAATGTTATAATACAAAACACAATTTCAGATTATTTTATTTTACACCTTAGTGTAAATATTAAAATTTATAATAAATAAAAACTTGCCCTACAACTAAGTCTGTGCGGGTCTACTAAGATTACTACTACAACTTACGCTGAAAATCTAAATATTTCTGATAACCCCAGAGGATAATTTTAAAAAATTACTGAAACTCGTTATTTTTGAAACTTACAAATCGAATATCACGAAACTTTGAAGGTATGTTGAAGGAATAGAATAGAATAGATTTTTTTTTATTTGCTAGAATATGGTAAAATACAGATAGCATAACATTGATTTGAGGTACATCATATTCTGCCGTTTCCAGCGTGCAAATATTTACAAAATAATTGATATTTAAATTAACAAACATAACGATTAACAATTTAAATTCTCATAATTGTCATTCATATAAGACATTAAATTTCATGCTCACATTCTATGAAATGGTACATAATAGAACGAAAAAAAAAAAGTACGAGTTGCACTCCGGGAGAGCCGGCAGAAGTGAAAACCTTTACACACGATTCGCGCTTAACACTCAAATATGTCACAAGACATGTCTTTGACATTGTCAAGAAATAATAATGTTTGTTTATTAACTTTTTGGACGTAGTATATTTGACATCGCAATCTGTCATAGAATTAAAATTCCATATCCAACCTCCCTGTACTACTCATAATCGCGAATACTAAAAATAAAAATTATAAAAGGCGTGGCATTACGGTGTCCGTATTTTACAAAGACAAAGATGCACTTTGTTCAATTTCCATATTTTAAACACTTTATATACACGAATTTTACGAATACACAGCAGTATGGCCACTACACAGACGGTCGAGCCATCAGCTGTCACCATTCATGGATGCGCGAAGCACGCTGTAACATGTTTATGTTACACACGACCATTCATGCAAGCGCTCTGCGCCGCCTAAACGAAACAGCAGGCGCAGGCATAAATTTTCGCCGCGCCGTATAAAGAGAGGGGGATACTCCCTCTCCTTCGCCGCGCCAGCTGCCTACTCTCCATCCGTCTTACGAATTTCCACGATTAGGACACGTGACCTGACGCGAGTTTATCATTTTTTACCCATACCAAAAAAGTGCACAACGCCGCTAGAGAAGTTTTCACTTCAAAAAATACAATTGTACAAAATGACAGACTTGGTAATTGAACAATTCATTAATTAGTTAAGTTAATTATTATTCATCATGTCCGCAAAATTCTAAAGTTTATCATTAATATATTCTTGAATGTCATAATATAATTTATCTAATAATAATTGAAATATTTTGTGCTTGAATTGTGTCAAGTTTAAGTCTTTAATATTATTTGGAGCTTATTGTATATTTTCACTGCCATGCAATAAACATTATTTTGAAACTGGGATAATCTCTGTTGTGGCAGATATAGTATGTAACGGGATAGTCTTTGTGTTACATCAGAGGTTGTCAAAAACATATGTAAATGTTTATGAACAAAAAGACAAGGAAGTGGAAGAATTTTCTTGGTTTTAAATAAAGGCTAACAGCTGTCGAGCGGTCCTGCTCCTCACAATATTCTTACATATTTCTTTTGTACTCTAAAGATTTTTTGTGCATTTACAGAGTTTCCCCACAATATTAGGCCATATCGCAAGACAGATGATACATATCCATGATAAGCTGTGAGAGTAGCTTCGTTAGTTGCAATTTTGTATAATTGATTCAAGGCAAATACATTCTTTGTCGATCTTCTTACATACTACATAAACATGGTCCTTTCAGTTACAATATTTGTCAATCTCCACACCTAAGAATTTAACACTATCAACTTGTTCTAATATATTATTATCATAGTGTATATTAAGAGTTTGTGGTATACTATTGATGGTTTGAAATTTTATTATTTTTGTTTTATCAATATTAATTCGCAGGTTACTTTGTTGCAGCCATTTAATTATATGATTGAGTGTATCATTGACTTCCATCTCTAAGTAACTAAAATTGTTAACTTTGACAACAACTGTTGTGTCATCAGCAAATAAAATGCACCTGTGTTTGGTTGCCTTTGGTATATCGTTAATATAGAGAAGGAAGAATAGTGGCCCTAGAATACTACCCTGTGAAACTTCATACTTATTAATTTTGTACTCAGATTTATATTGGGCTATTTTCTTGCTAGATAGCCTAGAAATCTCTACACAATGGCATCGTGTGTTTAAGTATGTTTCAAATCTGTGATGAGCTTTCCATCTGATGCCATAGTTGTACAGCCTATAAAGTAATTTTTCATGACAGACAAAGTCAAATGCCTTTGACATGTCTAAAAATATGGAAACAACAGCTTCTTTCGAATTTACGCCTTCAGTTATTGTTTTTATTCAAGAATTATACGCGAGTGCTGTAGAACTATTTTTCCTGGAACAATACTGTTCACTATTAAGCATATCAAATTTCATTAGAAAGCTATAGATTTTATTGTACATAATTTTCTCAAAGAGTTCGGCTAAATTGGAACTCACGTTATTGGTCTAAAGCTATTCATTAGATATCTAAGACCCTTTTTAAACAATGGCTTGATAATTGAATATTTTAGTTTATCCGCAAACATGCCGTGTCCCATAGAATGATTAATAATATAATTTAAGGATTTCGATATATATTCAGAGCATAATTTTAAAATCTTTGTTTTGATTTCATAATACCCTGTAGAACTTGTTTTTTTTAATAATTTAATAGTCTTTATTACGTCATTTTCATTAATGGGGGTCAAGAATACTAATAATACTATTTACATTGTTGCTGTTTGTTACTGTATTTTCGAGATACTGAGTTGTATCAGATATTTTTGGAATGTATATCTAGGTCTGCACCGCGCTAACTTTATATTAAATTGTTTATGATAAAAGTTATTCAGGATTATAGTTTTTCATACAAATGGTCTCAAGTAAGATTTTAAGTTACTAAAAGCATTTTTTAGGATTTTGGAAAACCAGACATAGAAATTCGACTTGAGATTATGTCTACCAATTGTTTTATTTGAGTTTGATCAGAAATATCAAAAATAAGTGAGAAATTCGTTTGTGTGATGCATGCTGCGAGACGCCAAAAATCATATTCCCTTTATTTTAAACTTAAACGTTTACAACAAATTGCATTGTCTAACCTGCAAAAATAACGGAATTCAAAATAAATTCTATAGTATAGATAGAGAATAGAAAATTGATGAGATAATTCCTTCTTAAACTATTTTCTAAAACGGTAAATATGGCGGGTTTTCATACTAAGTCCCAAATAAGTATTATCAAAATGGACATGGGAAAGACAAAAATCATTTCATACATCTATAGACTGAGATATGTCCAATTTCGATAAAAAGACAAAGCGATAACAAGCAGTATTAAGCAAACTAAGCATAGTAAACTTACTTAAAATAGTTACTCAGACCTTCAATATATAAGTAATATATCAGTGTATTTTGCCTAAATAAAGTTCAGTACTAAAACAAGACTGATTGGTGTAAAGACAGATAGACAGACGGACATTTGAACCAAAGAGAGGCGGTTTTGTTAGTTTTGCCAACTTAGTTCTGAAACCATCTAAACCCTCCAATTCAAGTCTTAGAGATTATGCAGTAAATTTTAGTAATTAAGTTAGAACTTTACTGTCAAAAATCATTAAAACAACAAACTTATAGGATCACTTTTTTGTCCGTGTGTCTGTTTGCATGTCTGTCTATCAAGACCCTTTTTCTCAGAAACGTATGAAGGTATTAAGTTGAAATTAATACCTAATATTAAAGTCTACAGTAATAGTAATGTTTAAGTTCAAAGTCAACGTAATAAAAAAATACAGCCGAATACGACTATTTTTGTCGCATATTTAGGCATTCACAAATAAATCAGAACCTATGGGGTAAACAAAATTTATGCACAGTAATGCTTCTTTCTATAACAATTCCTAAAATATATCAATAAAAAGCCATTAACTAAAACTAGCCTGCATTAAAGCACATTGCCATCTTGTGGAGGCTAAGAACAATAACCTCGTAACTACCTTTATTGCTTTCATTACTGTAATTGCTTTTTATAGTTCGAAGCTTTTCCGACGTGGCGCGTGGCTATATTTCGACGTGGACGTGGCTAATGGCATTGTGCCAGATGAACTATATTTCTACGAGCCCATTGTGCTTGTAAATTGAAGTCATAATTAAGTACTAACTGTTTTACGACCTCGTATAGGACATGTTGCTTCAGCCATTGTTTGTGCCTAATACAGGAGCACAGGTTTATTTTCAGAAAAAGGAGGCATAAGCCATATTCCAACTAACTCTATAAAACTTTTGATGACGTTCTCAGACACTTCTGTATTTTTTCTTTGCAGTAATTTACATTTCTACTAAATATTTTTTGCTTCTTGATCAGTTTTTCATTTTTTTTTATAAATCTGTTAATTTTGATGTATTTTTTTATCTGGTTTCTACTGCACTTAGCAAGCTTCACTGGTTTAGAAGAATTAATGGTGTCATCACCTGTAAGATCTATAGTTATGGTATTGCTAGTTGCAGCAGAAACAAGATTAGGGGCCTTACTACATAATTCGTCAAATAGATTTTGAGTTTGATGCTGTGTGTAAGTATGGGTGGCCTCTTCAAGTTGTGAGATGTGTTGATGGGTCTCGCGTAGTTCCTCTTCAAGATATGAGATCTTGTTAAGGGCCACCACATACTCCTCACTACAGCTGTCAAAAGTTTCTATAATTTTCTGAAATTGGTCCCGCTCTTCTAGGACAGTACCATATTGAGTGTGCAACACTGACAACTCATTGCGGAGGCTACTATTTTTGTTTAATATTTCTAAGAGTTCTCTTTCGTTATCATCCCTTTCACTGTATAGCTGATCACACTTTTCCTTGGAAATCTTAAGTTCCTACAAAGCCAGTTGAAGTTTGGACTCTTCCTGGCGAGCAGATGCCTTGCGAGTCATCATTTTAATGCTGTTTGAGCGTAATAAATACAAAAGAGAGAGGTTAAAAATTACCAAGGAATAGCTTGAAAACGTAACGAAAGAGATGGTTTGTTGACAATTTGCTTATTAATTGGTTACTTTACCTTATAACTCTATTCTTTTATGAACACAATACTGATAAATAATAGTAGAACTCACAATCACAACTAAACAATATACAAAGTATGATTGAAAAATTTGAACTTTATAACGGATGGATCGCAGTAAGACTTAAAAAAAAATGGTATCTAGCACTTATTTATGTACATTTAAACCACTATTCTAAATATATTACTAGTTATTTGTAATGTTTTGCATGAATTTATATTAAAAAAGGTACAATTTACTGAAAAACAATTAAATAAAATTACAACTTTTGGTCAGCTGTTACTTCATGGGTTGCCACAGGAAAAAATTTTTTTTTATTTATTCTTAATATTTTTTTATTTCATTCACTCATTCGTAAAAAAATCAGATGTATAGATTTTAACAGTGTTCAACATTCCAAATATAGAAAATACACATAACAGGCAGACAAATGGACAGTACACTTACACTAAGCGAGCCAAACTTGCAATAACATTCCTAAACATTATATTTGGGGGCTTGTAAGTTTCAAATGTAAGGTTTCAACATTCCAGTAAGCTACCAGCCCACAACGAAGCCCTAACGGCCGTGCTAGAGGTAAACCATGTAACTTGCCCAGTCCCTATCACTGAAATTTATCATAACCTTTGTAATGTTGCGTTAATATGATAATTGTAATGTTTGAGTAAGTTGACATTAACACAACTTTAAATTTGTAAAATAATAGAAAGTTATGGGGCGATTGTTACATAAACGTTACAAATGAAACTTTACTGTAAGGTTTAAATTGATATTGCAATTTGTTAATTGCATTGTCTTCTATCTCTTGCACATACCACATCACTACATTCTTTCCTTAAATATATAGAATATAGAAAAAATGTTGTGATCGATGAGGAAACTTCCGGGGCTCGAACCTACGACGCTATGCATGGCAGCCAGAAGCTTTACGAGCGAACCACGAAGCTCATAGCTTTTCTACCAAATAAATTTATAACTTGTTATCTTCCTGAAACCTGAACAAAACCGATGTTGGCCAAAGTACTAATCAAAAATAAGAAAAAATACAAAGAAACAAAGAATAAATTAAAACGGTCAAGTGCGAGTCGGACTGGCGCACCGAGGATTCCGTGAAAGGTAATCTGTATTGGGGAACAAACTTAACTTTGCCATTGGACAACTGTAACAACTGTGGACAACTGTAAATAAGTTTATAATTGCGATTTATGATTGCAATTGTAACGTAACAATTAATTTACGGTTTTCAGATTTTTTCCTTTATGTGTGCTACATGGCATTGCTTTTTGCCAAACTTCATTATTCTAGGACTACAGGATATATAAACATACAGGAATAAATACCCTATAGGTTTCGATTTTTTGTGTCACAATATGCGACAAAAATATCCGTATTTTGGGCATATTTTTTATTGCATTGACTTTTATTATTTACTTTAAGTTTAAGTTACCGTATACTTTAGTTTTTGATATTAATTTCAACTTGATACCTCTACGCGTTCTTAAATAAAAGGGTCTTGTCAGACAGACGGACAAACTTTTTTTTTAAATGGGTTATAACTACAAATTATCGAATGGAATTTTTCCTATATTTACTTGCTGTGTGTGAAATTTCATGATTCTAGGTCAACGGGTAGTACCATAGGGTTTTGGTGAGTGAGTGAATTATTCGGGCTAGGAATGAGCAGGTGCGACTCAAACTAGACAGGGGTTTTTCTTCATTTTATTAAGAATACGATTCATGGCGCCGTGTAGCTTGCTACATACAAACGAATTTCTCACTTGTTTTTGATATTTTGCTATTCAGACCTCATGAAATTTTAAAGACGTCTTCTAGGAATAAATATGTAAGTCTGCAGTGTGCCTGTTTTTTTTATTACATTGTATAGTTAAAAAGTTATACAGGATTCTAGTTTTTTTATACATTGGTCGCAGATAAGATTAATAATTAATTTAAGTAAATATTACGTTTTAGAAAAATAAAAATAATCTATGGATTGACCATAGACATAAAGAAGCGTATCTCTTAGCTAGCTGTTAAAAAAAATGGTCGCAAAATTGTGACAGGGACGAAATGAACTTGTGGTCTCTTGTCTGTATGAAAAGATACCACTGGTTAAAGGTTGTCCCTTTCTAAAGTGTGGCCAATTTAGTGAGTTTATCATAAAGCAGGCCATTAGATAGATTACAGAACATTAAAAATGACTTTTTTTTTATTTATATGGTTTTGCGTATTTCAGGTTAGTTTTTCTTCATTAAATGTATACCATCTATGAGCTAAAGAGCCGTGATATGCAGACGGACATACTTTACTTACAAAACCCTAAACAGACTGATAAATACAAATTTTAAAATTTGTCACAAAATTAAGGCTTAGGCTTCTAAATAGCCTCTTGTAAGTAATTTTCTCCTTACCACCCTTAATCCATAATATATACTATTCTATTATGCCTCAAAGATGCGCTCTTGGTTAACTTTATACAGGATACGAGACGCAGTTTATTGTGTAAGCGACCTGGATCATATTCACAATCACAGAATGATTTTTAATTTTTAGGCATATATTGAGTATGTATTCACCTGCCTTACTATTTATCACTTACCTTAGAATAGCTTTCTTCATGTCGGGTGCGCTTCAGAAAATCGTAGAGTATACACAACGGAAGCACCATTATCGCTGGCTCCTTGCACAAAGTTCCAACTGTTGCAAATGTTAGAGCACCTGCTAAAGTAAGCCACTGCAACACATCGACACTATCTTCACCAACACTTTCACTAAAACGATTCTTCACTTCCACTTTTTCCGGTTTTACTTCACAAGCACCCAGAACCTTCATTGGTCCAATTTTTCCCGCTTCCAATAGCCTACGAAAATTAATAATAATATGCTGCACTAACGCATGACAGCTTAAACGACATATCTGTTCGTTGTTAGAAATCTGACGACGCAGCAAATTTCTTTTTATAACATGTCGACAAGATTTTCTCTGGCTTACTTCTCGCAGTCGCATATGTTCAATATAAAGTAAGAAACTTAGAAGGAAGAAATTACATGCAACTAAATCTGCTCTTCCAACAATACCAGCTACTGCTTCTGTGTGTATTGGATGAGCTGCGAAAGTAACTCCAGTAACTGCTGTACCGACTCTCAAACAGTATGTTGGCAATATGCGTCTAGCTGTCACCACAACTAGAGCAGTTGATACGCTATGAAATATTATGTTAAGGAAGTGGTAGCTCCATGGCTTAAATCCGCTGAATGCATAATTCATTCGATATGTAGCGACGCACAAAGGTCTGTAAGATCCATGTGATCCCGGGTCTGTGAGAGGTGTGCCCCAGAAATCATTTTCAAATAATGCTTTTACAGGAGTGTGGCCGATGACGTCAGGGTTAGAAAGTATTGCCCGTCTGAAAGTAAAAGAAAAGAATATTAAATCCTATATAGAATATTTGTTAATAAATTCAGACCTATTTACGTCGGGCAGTTATATTGAGGACCAATGTTTGCGGTCCATATTGATTTGGGACTATGACAATTCTCACACGGTTCAATATGAGTTAGTTTGACCTATTTTTTTTATAATAAAAATCAATTTATATAAAGTATTTGTATTCAAACGTTGCCTAGACTGTCATAGACATGGAAACACGCAGAAAAATTTACCGAAATCAAAAAAAGATTGCATTAATAAATTATATATCATCTCACACACAAATCAGACTATGAAAATTGTGTGCAAATAGATACAATAATATCCGCATTTTACCTTCGATAAATTCTGATCTGGCCTATCAACTGACTTAACAATTTTTTTTTTATAGAAAAATCGTAATATTTCGTTTTCGTAAGCGGAAATCGAACCTGGCAGCCCCAGTAGTGAAAAGCTAGACAGATGAAATATTTGTTATATGGTCGCCACTTATTTCGTCAAACAAAATAATATGTATACTTTTGCAAATGTTTCAGTCGACTGTACTTGACATTGCATAGCGATACTTGTAAAAAAATCTTTTGAGTATACGCTTTAAAATATTCTGGAAAAACTACTAGACGTTTTTGATGTTCGGTAACTTTTAACGTCTGACAGGTACATGTATGTACAGTGTTACTATGATATGATTACGAAAACTTCAGTTATTGGGTTCTTAAAATGTGCAATTCGCCACTGCACTTTAAAGCAAAATTGCGTACAGAAGACTGCGACCAATAACTTTGTTATTATTTAAATCTAATCAGAAAGTTGAATGTGTTATGTACCTCCACTTACAAACTTTAACGACTTATTAATTCACAAAATTTAGAACTTTTATATTCAACCAGAAAATCAAAGTAAAAACAAATAAGTATTTAATAAATCTAACAAAGTAAGTTGGTTAAAGTGAAAGTTAAAAATCAAAATTAATGTTTTTTTAAATATATTTAAAGGATGACTGATAATGCAATATTTGACTGTTAAATTTAGTTACTGCCTTGTTGAAATCCATAAATATTTAATTACACCTAATTCCTTGTATTTCAAACTAAAATACTATTTTTTCCACAAAATTACCCTGACCTTTTCAGAATCCAATTATGCTACCTTTTCTATAAAGAGAACAAAACCAAACACAACCCAAGCCGCTTCATTTAAATAAAATATTGCTATCGTATTCCGAAGGGCATTCGCTTTGCTCTCACTCCGGTCTTGGATCTTATTCAACGATTGACCCGAAGCCCTATTACCCTCCGTCGATTCTCCTCGTCAGCGCTCCTATACCGTCTAAATAATGGAAACCTTTAAACGTAACAATCACTCCGTTGGGATTGATTTCTTGAACGTTTTTCGCCTGATGTGTGAGGACGGCACACAAAATCTTGCAGTTAAATCTTCTTTTTATGCTTCACGGCCCAAGGGATACTTTACATCTATTATCGGAGTGATCTAATCTGTATATTGTATGCCTAAGGGTTTTATTGGTTTATTTTAAAAGATAAATCATTGAGACTTTAGTTTCAGTGCATACTGTGGGTGTTTGAATTTATAACTTGACGGTTTTACTCCCAGGGTAGATACACATATATCTTAATTTGTGGGACAACCCCTTTTCAGTAACCACTTTAATCCTGAGTAACAGATGGTGAGCCCATCGGCGCAACACTGTATCTGGACTAAGATTACTTTATATATGTCCCGTACAATAATAGTGTATATATTAAAAGACATAGATATCATACTAGCACGCAAAAACTGAGGCGGCGAAATTAAGACAATTGTCGTAATTTAATTCAGTCACATGCCACTTTCTAAATATAGTTATCTCCTTCTGTTTTACCCCTTGCGTATTATATACTGCATTCGTCTAAGGTTTGTACGTGTAGATAACAGTTGCTCAAATTTAGATTTCGAACAATATGAAGGTAACGTATCTTTACTTTAAAATCATCGGTACTGTATGTCATAAAACGCCAGAGATTGATTATTAAATGGTAAAATAAAAGAAAAGGACAGAATAATGTAGCCTCTTTACCAGTGCTTGACAAACTATAGAGAAAAAGTCAGGATTGGATATTGTGTAACTATACATAATTATCATCATATCAGCTGCTAGATGTCCACTTTAGGCATAATACGCTTACTCCTTAAATTTGTCTTCATAAGTAGTCCAGTTAATTGGTCGCCGTCGGCCACTGTGTTTTATTCCACGTAGTTACATTACGTTTTTTTTAATATTTAATATGGATAACAAGTATGAACTTACATAACCTTGTTTCGTTATAATTCTTGTCTATTATAAACTAGATAGACTATTTGATAATTGACTTTATAAGTGATATTCCAATTACTATAGGTACAGCACTGTAATTGAGCTATCGTAAACCTAAACCCCTGTTCATTAAAACTTTGGAACAGTCGAACTTAGTTTAAAACTAGAAATATTATTTTAAGATTCCATTGCTGTGTTTTTATTGTTTTTAAGTACCTAAGGCAATAAAAGCACTATGTTTACATAGGCCTGCCCATAAAAATAACTGTAGGTATGTACTTTTAGTGTTAATAAAATTGCAATTATACTTTTTCGCTTAATTCTTTGTATTGAAACAAAAAACGAAAATGTCATATTTATTTGTATGTTGAGACAGTTTGAGTTTTGCAGACTTATTAAATACTAAGGTTAGATTTTTTTTGGGTTCCGTACCCAAAGGTTAAAACAGATCCCTATTGCTGGCACTCCTCTGTTTAGCTGTCCGAGTATGACACAGGTCTCCAGCTCGCCAACGGAATTAGTAACAGACCTTATTATTCTACTGCTTGGTTCGTTGAATTATGTCTGCTCAAAGAATAAAAACGTCTAAGTGCTAAATAAACTTGTCGGCAACACTGCTGATGATGCAAATACTTAGGCCGATATACATACAATTGAAACTTGCTTGACTCACTGTCTTTTTTATATAATTTTAAGTCTAACTTTTTGTATTAAGTATTTACTGTTTCATTTTTGTCTTGAGAACTAATATAAGCAAAATACTACTTATATTATAATTGCAAAGTATTGTAAGTTTGTATTTCTTAGTAATCCTTAAAGCACAACATTGGTTATAGTTTTTACACTGTATAAATACATGTTATTCCAGAAAATTCTAAACGTACCGCAGGAATAGCTATAACCGAATACCCAAAGCTACAGACAGCTTCCTATATCAAACTTCCTTATATATTGACATTGTAATAGCCGGTAACTGAATTTTTTGCAGGTGGAGCCGCGCACAAAAGCTAGTGGTTATTATAATTTATAGCTTTTACGGGCAAGGACATGAAGTGCAAAAGTAATTAAAAGCAGATTCGCGATCAATACGAAACGAGGGAGTCTGTTTTATATCGGCCCACAACATCACACTCGGCGGCCGCCTCCCTGTTACCACATGTCCTTGCATGTAGGTAGATTCAATATTGTCAGACAGCCCACACCGTTCTAGCTTCAGGATATTAATTTTTCGACGAATTTGTGAATTTCATAAAACACCGTTCTTAAAACTTAAATAAATAATAAAAAAAGTAATATTGAACTTTTTAGAATATTTTCAAACTATAAATTATAAGATATGTATCATAAGTATGTATTTATATATATATATATATATATATATATATGAGAAAAGCTGATCGAGGAATTAATATTTTACTACTGCCTACATAAAAAAACCAGCGAAGTGCAATTTTTAATTAATAGTGCAAAGTTTAATTTTCTATCCATGTGACCTAATCAATATAGAAAACTAAGAATTAAAGGACATAGATCGTCTCCATACAAGATACATGTTTTTACATCTTTTTATTTCTTTTGCTCTGCCGTGAAAATAATAAGACATGCAAACTTAAAACTTGAAGTGATTAAGGTGTAAACTCTTACGTTAAACAACAGGTAAACAAAACCGTTTAAAGTGCGAGTCAGACCTTTATAGTGGTACGGAACCCTCGGTGTGTGAGTTCGACTTGCACTTCGCTGGTTTTTTTATGTAGGCAGTAGTAAAATATTAATTCCTCGATCAGCTTTTCTCAACATTTAACATTGATAATATATCTGTGATTATATTTATAATACCTAAATAATAAATATTTTGGCCTTAAACTAAGTAAGGCTTGTTTCATGGCGCAGATAATGGATATAAATACATAAATTACCTAATGTTTTTCTAAATACATACTAGGTATAACATATCCATAATCAAGTCGAACACAAATGTTCATCACATAAATGTTTGTCTTGAGCTGTTATCGAACCCACGCCCCTCAGTTCAGAAGGCAAGTCATTCATTCACTTTTCCATCCTTTGAAAATAATTGTTGTCGTTAGATACAATATTTTCATTGTCATTACAACAATTAATGTTCCATTAAATGTGAGCCGTACATCATGGCTGTGCCAAAATGTTGTGGAATAAGGATATCAAAACATAGTCCTTTCTGTGTAAATGTATTTAAATAAAAGTAGCTTCTATGCGTTTCAAACTGAGTTGGCGCACAGTCAGACGCCATATTGTACGTGAGTTGCTACTGTGTGCTCGGTGTTCAGTGCTTGTTACAGACTTTGGCCACCAAGATGGTTCATGACCGGGTGCCAACTTATTTGAAACGTATAGTAAGTATTTATATCAGTTTTCCTGGTAAATATAGCACAAGCTTCAAACCCCTGTCACACTGGACTAAAGGTTGGTGAAAAGAAGCTGTTCTCCACATTGTGGTTTGGGTGTGTGTCCAGCCTAGGGTTGCCAGATGGTCGGGATTTGGCGGGAATCTCCCGAATTTTTGTATGTCCTCCCGACTCCCGACAAAGCAAAAAACAAAACAACTTACTTGTATAAAACAATAATTTTAAGTTCCGAATTTACGTCAAGCGAAATGTTGCCGCTCCAACGCTCGTGGAAGCGGCAAGGTTTCTTTCTACGACCCGCTTCAAGCACGCCGGGGCATGTGGTGAGGTTTTGAATTTCAAGTCTTATTAAAATAGTGAAAAAGGACACAAAATTATAAATCTGTAAAATGTAATACAAAATACATGTGACAAGCTAAAAAATAAATTACTGTATTAAATTTTGTATATTATTGATAATATAGATAATGACAAAATCATTTTTTTCTTTGTTAGTATTTATTTAGGTAGACATTTTATCGGCAGCGGACAATGTAACAATAATTTTAAATGTTGTTGTTTTTGATATATTTACTTAAATTTGATTGTCTTTTGTTTCTCCTGACATAAGTCCCAAAATCCAGAAAAAATGGTTTTTTTCCCGACAATAGGGTCATTCGATCTGACAACCCTAGTCCAACCGCTAGAAAACCCCTTCAGGGAATAAAAACCGTGTCTTTAATACATATAAATAAATGTATGTAATACCTTTCCTAATTCAAGCAACCACGCGCAGTGCAACACTGGCTGGCTGGCTGTTCCTAAATGGTACATTTATTAAAACAAAATGAAATTGTTTTGTTTCTAATAATAGACAGTCCAGCATTCTCATATTTCACCTAAAATTCAATTTATGGAAAGTACGTTAAATTTATTAAATGTTACGAAACTAATATAGGAGGCACGCCACGCCTCGTTGTAACCTTAATTTCCCGCGGGTGTCCTTTGTCTTTCGACTAAATGCGGCCACTGAGACTTAGTTTATTATTTTTGAACAGGTACAGGGAGTTATTTATGAAATTATAAGCTACTTTTGTTTTTATAGGTGCTATTAATGTCCTTCATAAATACGAGTCAGTACATCGTTTGTTACCAGCCTTTGTGCGTCAGAACAGTATATACCTATCTTAGTTTTAGCTTAGTATTTTATACATGACCAAAATAGAGATGTTTCACGTTTAGGGATAGAGGTTTTGTGTGTTCTTTTTTAGGGTTGCGCACCCTAAGGGTAATTAGCGGGACCCTAGTACTAAGACTCCGCTGTCCGTCCGTCTGTCACCAGGCTGTATGTTATGAATCGTGATAGTTAGACAGTTGAAATTTTCACAGATGTATTTCTGTTGCAGCTATAACAAAATATACTAAAAAACAGAATAAAATTAATATTTAAGGGGGCTCCCATACAAAAAACTACAAAAAACGTGAGTTTTTACTCGATTTTGCTTGATATTGATAACGACAACAGGTAAACGCGTTAAATATACACAGAATATTTAGTTATATAGTCACTTTAAAAATAAATATTTTGATGATATGTGATTTATTTGCCGTTTTTATAAATAATGGCACGCTACCCTAGGTGCTCGACTCCGACTCGCACTTGGCCGGTTTTTATTATTTATTACCCGTTTCTAAAAAGCTGGACCTATTTCGATGAAGGTGTTTTCTTTAATTATTATTACTTTAGAGCAGGTTTTCATATATGTATAAGTCACCATGCGCCAGAGGTCATATTACAGCTGCTGATATATATCTTTTTAAACGGAATTCACTTTTCTAGAGGACCAAAACGTCGAGCTCGAGCTGTTCTCATGGTCTTAGACCCTGTTCGCCGGTATACTACGGCTGGCAGTTACTTAGACCCTCTCGCACTCGTTACTATTATTGAACTCTGATGATGTTAGAAATAATCCAAATATTGTTATATTTCTTAACCACTATCTGTTTTTGATTTGTTTTGACATGTTTTGCCTCATTGATGATAATTAATTTCGTAACATTTTTATTTTTATATTATAACATAGTAGGGGAGAGTGTGCATGAAAGAGCCAGTTTTAAATAATATGAAAAAAAAAACACACTTTTAATAAATTATTTTCAAATGAAACTAATATTTTTTATAATCACTTTAATTGTTAACATTATTAAATGAAAATAAAGAGGATAACAACGCTGATAATCTCTCTTTTAAATACTTTAAACAAAAAACGATTTCAGCTCTTTCATAGCAGCAGGTCAATGAAAGAGCTACCATGTGTTGAGAAAGAGCCGACACCTACTTTTGAGGTACTAAACGGTTTTTTTATCAATTAAATTATGTTAAAGTTAAAATCAGATTAATACTAAACTTACTTTGGTAATTCTATGAAAATCACAAGTTTCAACCAGTGTCAATAATAATTAAACATTGTCTTAATCAACAATTAAAACTTTTGAACATTGTCTTAGTCAAAAATTAAATAACTAAATAAAAATTTGTCTGAAAACATAAAGTCGAGCCCTTATTCGTATACTCTATAACTTAAAAATAAAAAAATTAGCATTAAAAATATTTTTGGCAGAAGAAATTAATCAACCCTTTGTGGCCACACGACTCATTTGCCCAAGCCGGCTCTTTCAAAGCATAGATAACTGGCTCTTTCAAAATACGACGCTGTTAATAATATAACCTCAAAAAAAACGTATTATACCAGAACGCTGATCTGATATTATTTGTGCAAAACAAGGACAAATATATGGACGCCAATACTGCATATCTTTTTTGTCAACTTATGCATTAACCTTTTTGAAAAAAAAAACTGAAATAAACACAAAGAAACTTACTTTTTGGCCTCTGAATTTTAGTAAAAGTCCTGTGAGGCCATTTTCTATTGTGGAACTGTCAAATGTTTGTGAGTGACAGCTATCCAGTTTTGCCATTTAAGGAGTAAAATTAAACTTTGGTAGAATATCGATGAGTAATGAAAAATCACATCGGCTCTTTCAAAGCCTGGCTCTTTCATACACACTCTCCCCTACATGGATTGTATATAATTAACAACTATTAATGAACTATGTTTTCTTGCGTTAGGTATATAAACTGTAGGCATCCAGGCCCAATAAATAAAAAAAATATTTAGAAGTTTTTTTAGTTGTGGAATAATATATTTATAATAAATTTACTGAATAAGCTCATAAAACAAAGTTAATTATGAATTTTGCATTGCACTTAATTAAATAGTCCACCGAATCCTTAAAACAAATTTGTATTATTGAAAGGCTTAAACAAATATTTTTTTTTTTTTTTTTTTTATGTAGATAAAGAAATAAAAAATCCCACTTAACCAGCCGGTTTCAAACCAGCATTACTTGAAATCATTCACATTATAATTCAATTTAAACGTATTTTTTCTCGCACGTCTGATTTCGATCTTATTCTAATCGACTGACCCATTCCTTGCCCTAAATCCTTTTCTTTCCTAACGTTTCAATCCTATTTAAATAATGTTACATTTTGAATCTTTGCTCCCGTACAACAGATTTCTCTAACAGGGTTATAGCGCAGCGACGCACATAGGTACGGTATAAGTGTTAAAACTATTTCTGTTTATTGATAAGCATATACCTATCTACTATTTTACCGCTTTTACATCGTGGTATCGTATTTTATTCTATAGCATTTATTTATCTATCTATCTATCAATCTACATACCGATCGATACATAAACGGCAGAACATTTACCGTTAGTGGTAGTTATGCTCTTTTGTTACCTACATTAATTTTTTGCGCCCTGTTTTTACTTCAAGATACTGAAGTGTGATCAACTTATAGAAATAAAATAACTCTACGAAAAAATCCTTTTTGTAGTTGATTGCTTGAACAATTTCCAGTCCGTTTTCTTCGTTAGTAGTTCGTAGTTAGTGCACCTGTGCAGTGCTGCAGTCTCTCCAGTGGTGCCACATTAACTATTAGTACATCGGAGTGCTGAAGTTTTTTGTATAATAAAGCCATTATGTCTGTCCGACTACAAGACCAGAGCACTAATCCGATTGCCGAAAGGTGAAACAGGGAAATATTATTTCTCCAAAACTCTTGACCACTGCTTTGTAAGACGAGTTTAAGTTTCTGGAGTAGGAAGGATGATATACAGAAGGTTGTTGTTAGGTACGCTTCTCTCGAAGTTTTTGACAAATACACATGCCTAGGGCAAGTAGCCCAGTTAGGAGCATAAAGACGAAAGAGTCCAACCAATGTGTATTGCTAGTGATGAGTTACTGAATCATGGACTTTAACAGTTAGTCTGCGACTAGTACTCCTGTGCCTATGGCCGGTTCTATCCCTTATACTAGTAGAACTTATTAACAGTATGTTTTCGTCCGGTATATACCCGGACGTACTTAAAAGCACACGAGTATGTCCAGTTTATAAAGGAAAAAGCGAAAGGTGCTCTGTAGATTACTATAACCGATAACTATAGTGCCCAACATCTCAAAAATTATTGAATATATTTTATCGAACTCCTAAATGCAACACTTTGAAACGAACGACCTACTTACTGACAGATAATACGCTTATAGACAAAAAAGATCAACCACAGAAGCGGCACATAAAATTTATGATTGCATCGCAACAGCTTTAGACGATAGGTACAAAGTGGCAGGAATATTCTGCGACCTGTCAAAAGCGTTACATATAGTCAATTTTGAGTTACTTTTAGAAAAAATTAAGCATTATGGCATCAACAACCATACACATAAACTATTTCGGTCTTTTCTAACGGCAAGGCACCAAACAGTTCAATTAGAAATCGAGGCCAAAAGTGTAAAGTCGAATCCAGGCCAAGTGAGCCCTCGGTAATTCTTTGTTTTCGCTCTTTATGAACGACCTCCCATCGTTAGTTACAGAGGGCTTGACGATGTTGTTCGCCGATGACACAACAGTGGTGGTGAGCGCACGCACGTACGAACAGCTCGAACGCAAGATAGCAAACGCGTGCCCTCAGCTCAACGCGTGGTTCTCGGTGAACGTCCTCGTCCTCAACATAACCAAGTCCAACGTAATATTATTTTCCGCCGGAAACCCTAATTTGACGCCACCAGCACAGAGTCCGATGCCAATATGCGAGTCATGTAAGTTTCTTGGGTTAACCCAACACGCCAGACTTAACTGGAAACGCCACGTGTCTACGGTTTGTGAAAAGCTAAGTAGTGCAGTATTCGCACTACGAAAGCTCAAACCACTTGTTTCCGACGTCACGTTACTACAGATCTATTTTGCATATTTTCACTCTCTTTTGTCGTACGGCATAATGCTATGGGGCAATTCGACAGACTCCAATCGAGTATTTATAATTCAAAAGAGAGCTCTTCGCACACTGGCGGGTGTAAAACCTCGTCAATCATGTGGAGGACTGTTTAAAAAATACGGCATAATGACACTATATTCTCCATATGTGTTTGACCTTACAATGTACACTCGACGCAAAATAAACACCTGCAAACGCATTAGCGTCCCTGGCAGAGTGACTCGCCAAACTGGGCGCCTGCAACGTGTGCCACGACGGTTGGCGCTGCTTGATAAAAACCCGCGAGTCGTAGGTCCTGCTTACTATGTATGAGCTTTTGCCCGTCGAACTAAAGGAAGAACCCTCGGATCCGATATTTGGTCGCCGACTGAAAGAACTTTTATTGACGAAATCACTGTATTCTGTCAAAAAATACAGTGAAAAGCTGTGATTTTTATTTTATCTATTTTTTCAATTAATTTTGATTACATTTATTTATTCGTTTTTAATTTTGACATTTCTTTATTTTTATTTTGACATTTCGTATTGAATATTGATTCAATTTATTTATTTTTTTGTTTTACATTTTTGACATATTTGTTTTGAATATTATTATTCCTTATAATTTTATTTTTGTATTTGACGATCTTTTTTTTGAAATTATTATGTATATTTTTTAAGACATAATGTAATTTTTAAAAAGAAATAAATGACATACATACATGTTTAATAGGCTCAGTGACCTATTGAGAGAGCTATGTTTAATGTTTCTTTGCGTGATAAAACCTAGAATGAGGACATTCGCCAGAGAACCAAAGTCAATGTCTGATGGCTCCAAAAGTGGGAAGCTGGCGTGGCAATAGGCAGGCCATATTTTCTCGTCAAACCAATAACCCGTGTAGAAGAAAGGTTCTAGAGTAGCACCACGTATCGCTAGCGCTAGACACGTTACAGCGCTGGACGGCCTTCTATCAGATGGCCGCAGAAAGCCAGTGGAAAATGCACGCGGCTTCAAGCCGGCCGTTGATGAGGCATATGGGGAGTCCACCAGTGTTTTTTATAAGCGTTACAACCCACCGTTTTTTCATTATCTGGTGGAAAAAGCCAAGCGCAAGTCTAACTTGAGTAATAGGTGTTTAGTATGCCGTCTCGTGTTTGACTTAAATTGAAATTGGGAAGTGATTTTTTTGACGACGTTTTGAAAAAAAAAAAAATAACTTTTAAACCTATTCTATCCCGAGCTTTCGAAATGTTTTTTTTTTACTAAACTTTCACTTTAAAACAAACATTTAGACATACTCAAATTGTAAAAACTTGACTTTGAAATTTTTTTTCGACACAATTGCTTGTAACAGGCAGACACGAAAATAATTCCATAAGTGTTCCGTTTTCCTAACAAGCAGGATTTCTTTTGTGTTGATAAGTCCTTCAGTCGAGGACTGGGTTTATTTCCTATTATAGTACTCTCATTTATTCTTTGCCATAAACCCGACGGTTAAGGAAAAGGTTCTGCGTCCATTATCGCACTTTTATGGATTTACTATGCTATAGCCAACAGCTTACATATACCTTAAGTGCCATGATATACGTATTCATTAAGTTAAACCATCAGCTTCACTTTATTTAAGTTAAACTCGCATATATTTCAATGTAAATCTCTTTACTAATATTTTTTTGGAGGAGCTATAACAGTGTTAATAATTTTAGGTTGTTTTTTTTATTTTATCAACATCGACTACTTATAAAATAAACATGAATGGGGTTTAAGTTATATTAATGATCTTTTGACATATTTTAACATAACTTTGTAATCAAATACCTACATGTATATATTGTACATACATTTATACACTCTAAGAGCAACACGGACCGGCCGTTTAATTATCTATATAAAATATATGGATTGAAATGAATGGAATAATCCTACTAATATTATAAATGTGAAAGTCTGTTTGAATGGATGTTTGTTACTCAATCACGCTTCAGCCACTGGACGGATCGGGATGAAACTTGGCATACATATAGGTTAAGTCCTGGAATAACATAAAGGCTACTTTTTATCTCGAAATTCTTGCTGGAATAACTATAACCGACCTTAAACGAACTATAGCTATAGCTACAGCTTGATATAGCAAACTTCATTAGTGTAATTAAGGGGTAAATCACAGTATTAATACTGAGATTAAATAAAGGAGTCCCATGCTGATAACCGAATTCAGAGCGGGCGGAGCCGCTGGCAAAGTCTAGTATAATATAAAGGTAGAAATCCAAACATGATAAACAAAACTGTTGCGCATGCGTAGCTCCGAAAAAGCTAGTTTAAAATAATATAGCATTTTGGAATTAAATATTTTTTGAAATATCTCGGGAAGTTTTCCAGTTAGTTACTAGTTACAAACTAACTTGTAATTTATGTTATATTTTTAAGTATTTATATTATTTTGTGTCGTTGTTGTTACAATTTAATTATTTTATGTTGTTTTTTAAAATTTCACAACAAATATACACTTATTTTTTAATTTCAAGAGAATATTGAGTTTAAAATACACAGTTCAGGAATTAATACAGAACAAAAGTGCACGGTTTCTAGCCTGCAGCATTTGAATAAAATATTACATCCCCATTCCAGTGAAGCAACTTTTTGCTCACGTCCGATCTGGATCTTTCCCAAACGGCTGACCCCTTGCCCTGAATTCTCACTCGATTTCCCTCACCAATGCCCCAATACCGTCTAAATAATGGACACATTCGAATGTTACAATCGCTCCCCTGCGATTGATTTCCCGAACGGTGTTCAAACAACGTGTGAAGTCATGTTCGGAACTAATATATTCTTTAAACCAAGAAAATAAAACTAAAAATGTTACTCGTTACTGTTTCCGTTACCAAATCAATTTCAGATTTTTTTTAATAATTTTTAATTTTATTACAAAAACTGTATGCTGGTTTATAAAGGAAACTAGCCTGTCTTTTTTTTTATAACAATCGATGGAAAATTATAAGGCTTATTTTATATCATGATATTTATATGAATCATAAGTGACATACAGATGGACATGACAAAAATATAATGGGTCTGTTCTTGCCCATTCGCTGCGCAACTCTGATACGGTACAGAATCAGAATCAATTTATTATCCGCTGTTTTAACAATATTTTATCCCAGCAGGTGTAATGACTAATTAATGTCAACTACAGTGGACCCATATCGGGCATACAACTTGAAAATTACCAAAAAAAAAACCATGGACTAGAAACTTTATAAAATAGATTTTCGAATTTCTTACATTACATATTAAAACACTATGTAAACATTATGTGAGTGAGTTTATTTTATGAAATCTCGCGTAAAGTCATTGATTGGCTTAATATTGATGCGACTTTCATGTATAATATTATAAACCCAAACCCATCTTTAAGTTACTTCAGTTTTAGGTTTGCGACTCTGTCTATGGTTTTTAGTTGACTGGAGACCATAAATAATCATTCTGAATCAACAAGTCATTCTTTGGTGGAATGTGTGCTTTTAATATTTGGAATTGTATCAAATAAAGTAGGAAGTTTGAGCATTAGATCGATTATATGTAGCAAGGTCAAAAAACAGTTTGAACTTAGACGATTACTTTGACGACTGACTCCGGACGTTATTGCCAAAGCTTTGTTTCCTCGGAATAATGTCTGAAAACTTGTATTAAGTTGTAAGTAAGGAACAGAACTTTTGTAATTAGTCTACTTACTCTTATCCATGGTCTTTTACTGGCTAAGTTCATTGAAGATACAGATATCGTTACGTACTATTTCCGTAATGTCTAAATAACTGATCTGCTTTCTGTTCTCTAAAATTTTACGAACTCTTTTCTTTAGTTAAACCAGTAGTTTTGGATTTTTTCTCACACTTTTGGTATTGAATTTTTTAAGTCTTTTTTTTGCTACGGCAATTAAAAAATAACCTATCATATTGTTATTGATTTTTTTTTGTCAGCTGATACTTAGTATTATTTGCAAGTTTCTGGTGTAGTTTCTTATTTCAAATATTTCATTTTCGTCCAACTGCAGGAACATTCGCACAATTCTACAGGCATTTAAAATTGCAGCTATTTTAGGGACGTACGTGTTTCTATAGATACCTTTACTAAGGATAAGGTGTGCTACTAGATGGCCACCAATCCAATGACTGACCACACCCAAAATTTGCTGAACATCGCTTATCGTTAAAAACTAATGTTACTAGGTCACGAACTCTTCATTTCTTGCTTACTGCAGATATAAAAAATTTGGAAAATCCAAAAGTGCACGCCTCATAGCGGTCATTCACATTTTAAAAAAAAATTCTAAAACAAAAACTTAAGTTTTTTAAAATAAAATAACGTGAGGAAAAAAAAATATACTATAAAATAAAAATAAAAAATATATATATAGATATACAGTATACAGTGGTATATTAGTTTTTTATAAATTATAATTAAACGACAGTACTTAGAACGCTAATATTAACTAGGAATCAGCACAGTGTAATACTTTATATATTAAAAACAAAAGTATTCCGGTAAGATGAATTTTTCGACCAATTTCTCTGCCACATACATGGTCACATAAACACAGACTCACGGACGTCCAAGAATGATTAGTTTTAATGTTATTATTTATTATATTTAACAAATTAATTGTTTATAAAATGTACCATATGTGCTAGACAGATTATTTAACTTCATATTAGTGCACTCATATTATCCTGTAAGTGTTATATTAAAAAAAAAACGTCATTTAAGTTTCGAAAGACTGGGTTTTTTGACATGTCGAGAGTAGAGCACTACCTCACCGCTCCGCTTATGAGGCGTGCAATATAATATAATAGAATTATGAGTGATTAAAATAGACGAAAAATATAGGTAAAGGTACTTTAAAAAAGATTAACGTGCTAATATATATATCTTGCTATGAATTGTATAGAAAATAGAGCATTTCCAATTCCGTCCTCCCATTTCAGTAAACATAAAAGGCTTTCCTCTTTCAGAAAGTACAAAAAGCTGACATCGTACATTCTACTAAAAACGGTCAGACAGAAAATAATTCCCAAGGCAGTTGTAGGGCTTAAATGTTTTCATTATTTAAAGAGTGCTGACAAGGCCGATCGATTGGACCTATCTGATATTCGAGTAGCCATAGCTATTGGAAAAAGATTCACAATTCTATAAATTGTTCTATTGCTTTCTCTTATCTCTTTTTTATAACCTAGCTAACCATTAATTGAACCTATCATTACGGAAAGTTCAAGTTAAGACAACGTTAACTCTGTTTGAATTTACAAAATTGACTTAATTTATTACCTGGTTTTGGACATATCATCAGTCCAAGGAGAATGATTAGAGGGAGTAGAGCAATTTATGTGTAGTAAAATACATCAAATTATGCTATTATCTATGGTCGGTGCACGTTAACACAGACCAAGGTGTTTATTGAGCCTTACATTAATTGTAATGTTACAAGTGCCAAAACGCTTTGTTTTTTAATAAATCCTTATCCTAATCCTAACTAATATATGAAAGTTAAGAAGTAACGGAGAATATCCATGCATCCCTTTGCCAATGAACTAAGTTAAGTACTTGAAAATTGTAACATACTGCGCCTGGTATGTCCCAATGAAAAATGTTCACTTGAGTGACACAAAATGACGTCATCATCAGACACCGAGACGGAACAGGATATACAACTCAAACGCATTCGACGAAAATGTCGATAAACGAAGCTATTCTACGATATATCAACAACATTGCTAAAAGTTGCGTTACCCATACTTCTTGAACCTCTGGTTGAAATTTTAAATCAATTGTTAAAAACTGGCTCGTACCCAGATATTTTAAAAATTATAAAGGTTAAGCTAAAGAAGAACCTTGTTTTGTTTTATATTGGTTCGATTCAACCAATACATTTACTGTGGTTCCACAATTTTAAAACGCAACCCTTACCATCTCCAAGAATATTGACATCCACAGAGGGGGAGGGGGGGCATCTTCAGCAACCTCCACTTCCGAGTTCATTTTAATTAGAAGATAAGCTCAAAGTCAAAAATGGTTTATTCAAATAAGGATTTTACAATCACTTTTGAATCGTCAAAGTTATAAAATATTATTTTTTGAACCCTCCCACCTTCCCGCCGGTTCACAATGTTGTTTCTACCGAGAAGAATCCGGCAAGAAACATGATAGTTACTCTTTTAAAAATACTATCAATAATACAAATAAACTAAAAATACAATTAATGTTTTAAATAGAAAATTTTAGCCGTACAATTTTATGTCATTTCCATTTTAATTTGGTTTACCTATGCATCCTGTAAATGAGCATCATCAGTCCCAAGGATTTTTATCATTTACATAGTCTGAAATATTGTAGTATGCCTTTTTACAAAGTACCTGCTTGATAAAAGATTTAAATTTACTTATTGATAGATTTTGAATTTTATTGGGAACTTTGTTGTAAAAGTGTATACATTGCCCCATAAAAGAGTTACTTATTTTGTGTAGACGTGTATCATGCACCAACAGCTTATTTTTACTTTGTGAACGTCACTTTTTTTGCTAAAACTATTGATATTTTTATGTACATATAAAAGATTTTCATGTATGTACTGCGACACTAAAGTTAAAATTTTTACTTCCCTAAACCTATCCCTCAGAGATATCCTAGATCCTAATTTATAAATAGCACGAATTGCCCTGTTTTGTAACAAAAATATTGTAATTACATCAGCAGCGCTACCCCACAATAGGATACCATATGTCATTAAACTATGGAAATAGCTAAAATATACTATTTTTGCAGTGTCGACATCGGTCAATTGTCTTATTTTCTTGATCGCATACACAGCAGAGCTAAGTTTTATGGCTAGGTTATGAATATGAGGACCCCATTGGAGTTTGGAGTCCAGCGTTATGCCAAGAAAGACTGTTGAATTAACAAGTTCAAAAGTAAGCGACCAAAAACTTAATGTATCTTCTCAAAGAGTCAAGCAAATTTTACATCGAGGCAAACTTTATATAATTACGTCTGGCTCTATATGGAGTGCTACTGTTAAATAACAGCGGGTGTATCTACATAATTACTTGACCCTTTTGACTCGGTTTAAAGGCGAGCTGTGACATTAGGTAATCATCAGTAGGGATCTCAAACAATTGGCATAGAACCCTTAAGTTTGAGGCGAGACTTTGTTTGCTCTCCCGCTTGTTTAATGGGTTGTGGTCAGAGGAATTGTTTAAAATAATTATGTACTGTGGCTACTTTCTCACATTGCACCCCATGTCACCGACAGGGACTTCATCCTCACAGCTTACAACCTAAATGTCTTGTTACTAACTATACACAATGTGGTTTCACAGTGTTGCCCATGAATAAAAGGTATACAAATAGCAGCTTCAAATATAATAACGTAAATAAAAGATACCTCAGTTCTCGAATGGAAACTTATATAAGCTGAAAGTCATAGATAGCCAACAAGAAACTTCTGGCAGCCGAAGTTGAGGCAGCTGCGAAGTCAAGCAGTCACGTAAGCCTTCAATTACGGAACACGGACTGGACTGTGCTGGACTGCTGGCCCCAATTCACAACAAACTTTTCCAATTCCCACACGATTATCGATTTAAAACATTTCGAAAACAGTGGAATTTTCTCTTCATTCTTGCGCAAAATGTATAACGAGGGTTCTTTATACTTGACTTTAAATCGATTTTAATGCAACTCATCCACCACTTCTCCCATTGTATATGTATAATTAAACTTTGATAAAGATACTATGTACATTATTTTGTAATACTTAGGTACGAATTACTTAGTTAGGTTTCTGAGGTTTGTAAATCAATATACATATTAGTTTTCAAGAGTCACGAAACTTTGAAATAAATTGTTCTAATACCTACTCCAATTATTGTTTTACTTACATTTGTTATTATATTCATGTCAAAAAAAAAACTAGTCAATATTAAACAACAAAACAAAACTTAAAAGTATCAATAGGTTAACCGAGGTTCTTGCCTGCCCGCCTCGTTAGATGTTAAAAACGTTAGTTTAGTTCACTTATATTTGAAATTTAGTCCAACAAATAAATAGTAATTTTACGATCAAAAAGTGCTATTTAAACTACTACTCTTAAATGAATAGCCATTTATGCAATTGTTTCGAATGTCAATATTTTTTGACACAAGAGTAAAAAATACAAATTTTAATATCGTGCAATTGATTACAATGCTTTTTATACCACCAGAAAAAAAATATAACAATATTATAATAGTTATAAAAAAAATTGGTTCGGCAGCAAGTACCGTACATGCAACTTTACTTGAGAAAAATTATTTTACAAAAAAAAAAATTACGTCATATTGGATCCACCATTTTGAAATCAGCACCCTCGAAAACCCTTTATTACCCTTCGATACATGAAATTATATATGAAATTAATGTTGCGTGCATTAGAAAGTCAGTTTTTTACGGATAAAAAACGAACCGCTGGACCGATTTATTTCAGACTCCTTTCAGATCTAAGTCATGACGTGGCGTATCGAATGATATGTCATCAGAGCGATTCGGTCCAGTAGTTATTGAGGAATCTAAAGCCAAAATATGTCTACATACATACATACATACATACGTACATACACACACACAGACATCACTCTAAAAATGATTGCAAATGTTTCTCCAAGTCTTGAAACGTAAAGAAAACACAAAATTTTCGATTTCGATTTTCGGACCTATTCCAATAACTTCTCAAGAGAAGTTAATAATTAATGCCTGGTCTACATTTTTTTTGACATTGGAGGTACCTAATAAAAATTTGGTGGCATGACATGGTGATTTAAAATATGAATGAGAGCATTTTTGAGAATACGAATCTTAACTAAACCAAATTACGTGGAAAACACGAAGCGCAAACTATATTTGATTAAGCGCAAACTATATTTGATTAAGCGCCATCTATCGAAAGCATGTCACACCTCTTCTTAGTAAGGTTTACTCGTTGCGTCTGCTTTAATATTGCAAGGACATACTACTTTAAGCAACAGATGCTTAAAAGACCACCAATATGATACTAGTTTCGATTTCTTAATTTGAAAATAATAATAAGGAAGTTTAAAAGCATTGTAGGTTTGAGTCAAAGTTCGTGTAAAAACGTAGAAGTGGTTTTTTTGTTGTTCAGTCGCTATGACCACTTTTTAATAAATAATTTCTAACAAAACCTCATAAGGGTAGGCTACTTACTACTAAGGGTATATAGTGAAGTATGTCAAGACCCATGAAATCGTAAACAGTAAGTGCTTGAACAAGGTCTTTACATGGAATGAATCTATAAAGTGAAACCGACTTCATTATTCTATCTGGCCATTAACTTCGAAGTAAGCACAAATTTAATAGCAACCGTATTTTAAACTTGGACATAATTTCATGGTTCAAACACTGTATTTAAGCCGTAAAGAAGTCAGTAAAAATTGCTTACCCTGGCATGCATGATTGTAATATACAGCTTTGATTGCACGACATAAAATCATTATAACGAGCTTAAAGCTACCAGTTTTATTCGAGACATTTCTATATGTCTTATTTTGTTATTCACAGAATATATTTTTTGAAACACTTTTAATCAAAACAAAGTTAAACTATTTTTACAGAAATTTCATTCAAAATGAATTTAATACATATCTTATTTTGTTTTACTATTATTAAGAGATTTATTAATCTATACTAATATATAAAGCTGAAGAATTTGTTTGTTTGAACGCGCTAATCTCAAGAACTACTGGTCGGATTTAAAAAATTCTTTCAGTGTTAGATAGCCCATTTATCGAGGAAGGCTATAGGCTATATATCATTACGCTAACACAAATAGTAGCGGAGCACTAATGAAAAATGTTTCAAAATCCGGGGTTTTTTATCCTTTTGAGAGCTTGCGCTGCGTGCGCTGCGTAAACGGTTAAAGTTTCGCAAAAATCATGTAAAACAGAATTGTTCCCCTATAAAAGTTCTAAAAAAACATAATATTAATCTTTATCCAAATAAATATGTTATTCATCACAAGCATTTAATTTAAAACGAAATTGCCCTGTTCATCATTCGATATCAATGAATATCTTAGGAGATATCGCAGTTTTAAAATAACGTGGCAACAAAATAATTAATAAGTATTGCGCGCGCATTTATGATGTGCGAGGCCGGCGGGCAGTCATGAGAGTCATTAAGAAAGAAAACTGCGAAAACAAAAAATAACGTTCCGGGTTCAATATTTATTTTTCTGCCCACTTCCGTGTAACCAACGTTATAGGAAATAACTTTAACTCCAGAAAACTCTCGTGTAGTATATAGTTAATCGTTTTTTAACAACTGTATTTTATTATATATAAAATTCTGAAACAAGTAGTTATGTTACTACATTTTATTTTAGAAAATACTTTGAAATATGTGACATACAAATCAACAGATATTTATGTATGTGTACTTAAAGTTATAAAAGAACGAAATTTTAGTTTAAGGACTGTGTCGCTCCTCCCCCCTCCCTTCCAAAGCGCTAGTATTGGTGAAAAGAGTCTTATTTCGTATTTGAGAATTCTACAATTCGTATCGCAGTCACGGGATTGTTTATTTAACATTTATTATCATATAAATGTGTCAAAATCTATAATAGTGAGTCGGTGCGAAGATTGGGAATGTTTTGACATAGAGGAAGTGTTTTTATGATATATTTAAAATTATGAATCAGAAGCAATTGGTAGGGTCAGTAAAGGTAGACCTCGGCAAACGTATGTAGATCAAATTGAGTGCGTTCTCAGAAAAAGCCAGGTCAGGAGTACTCGAAACCGTAGAAAATGTATGAAAGCATTGATGCGTATAGATGAGACTGCAGAAACAATAAGAACTACTAAACAGAAATTAAAACATACCAAAAATTTAACTATAAGGAGACGGGACTCAATTTAGGGTAACTACCTACTACAGTAATTACTCAATCAGTACATTATTTGAACTTGCATTGAAATGAGTCCCGTCCGCTGATGGTTAAATATTTGGTGTGTTTTTTTATTATTATTTTTTTTAATGTTATTTTTTTTTTATTTTTTTTTACTTGCATCAAACTATTTGAATATAAGTGTAATATATTTTCGTACTCGCCTTTTAAAGTCCATTATTTTGATACCCAACTCGAGGATATTGAAAAAATAAACTTTTTAAACTGCACCTTAAAGCGCATAAAATCTGCCATTTCCATGTTTTACCCAATGTCACTGTCACAATTGAGACGAATCTAACGGAATCTCTCATGCTAAAATCCATCAAGCTGTTTAGGCTACATAGCGTGCCAAACAAATGGACATACATACATACGCTCGAAAAACATTACTCTCCTTTCTTCGGCAGTCGGGTAAAAAAACTGTTCACTTACCTAAATAACACAAACTGAAAATTCAATAAGCATTGTAGGTATTTGCTACGTTATCGTCTATGTATATTATATATCTCATACAACTTTACCTATAACGATGAACAAAGTTTCCTCCCTGGTTTTCCCTGAGGGTGTTATTTATTAATTGGTCAATCAGAACAGTGTGTACTTACGTTCTTATAGCGCTAACGATAAATTTGTTTACTCTATAAACAATTATAAAGAAATGGTCTAGCTAGACTGTTGGACATTATTGTCAAAATTTCAAAAGTAAATGTTTAGATATTTGAACATAAATTGGGCGATTCTTTTCACCCAAAGATGCAAAATTACTTGTCTGTTTTTTTGATTAAGAAACGAATGTTAAGGTTGTGCTAACACACAAAAATAAAATGAAATTTGATGGAGTACTTACACAGTCTGGGTACTGAACTTATATACAGGGTGCTTAGGTGCTTTTCTTTTCGGAAATAAACATGCATGGTATGACGCGGTCAAAGTTGAATTTGAATCGTATTGAAAATAGTGGAGATATGGGGTTTGAACGTAAAATGTACATGATTACAACCCAATGTATAAAATTCTATCGAAATTGTAACATAGGTATATAGCTACATACCTACCATTCGTCATCGGAAGGGAGTTATCCTCACAATTCGGAACTTAAATGGCAACGCACAGTGCGGTTTCCAAGTAGCTTTTCCCGGCGCAAAGCTTATTCTACAACCTTAGATGGTATAATATAAAGACTGTGGGATAAAAAGAAGAGGTTGCTACTTAACTGTAAATTTTTACAGTCACTAAAACATTCATTGCGAATAAAAGAAGAGAGTCCATCTTAAACTCAGCCGATGTAAGTAAAACTTTATGTCTGAGGTAATGGTTGTAATACTTGGATGGGTTTTTTTGATTTGAAACGTCTCGTGCAAATCGCACCGAAACATACGGGTACCAGGACAGAAATGATTTGAACCGTAATGAAAAGGTCTATATTGTCTTGTTTCACTAATTCCCAAACTGTCTGAGAGCGCGTTCGTATTGGGATTAAAGGTTTCCACGATTGATACTTTTTACATTTTTGAAAACGCTACTTTTGCCACCTATGGTTTGTGTAGCTTTGAAACGGTACTAAAAAAATTTTTAGTTGCAGAACGAACGGTTCATGTACACACGCTACAATAATAGCGCACACACTACCTTAAACAATTATAATGTATAGTCATTTTGACAGATTAACACCAAAACCCCACTCCAGACATGGGTCTAAAGTTTCATCTTAGGTGGCAAAACGCTTAAGAGTTTGTTACATTGATATCAATGCTAAACGAACGGATTACAGGTGCAAAAAAAAAATACTGATTCTTTATCTCAAAAGGAACGCGCCCTCAGAGGCATAATTGCGGTGTTATTATTATAAAGATTGCGTCAGGTGCGGGCTGATTGGTGAGAAAGTACTGTGCAGTTTTTATTGAGTGTAGCTCATGACTCAAATATGATAGGTGGTTATTCGTGCGTGGGTGTATAGATTTTAAGTAGACTAATTAATTTAAGCATGCAATAATACGAGGCGTTTGGACAATATTTATACGTATAAAAATTTTTTTTTTTTACTAGTCTCCATCTATTTTACGCGAATGTACTTTTTATTTTGTGCTTTTATGAGTGTATTTTGTTAATTCAAATTACTTTAATTTGGAAATCAAGAAAAACAATCTATTTGCAAAAGTTAAAATACTTGTACGTAAAGTAATGTATGTAATCCTGATATATTACGGTTCGTCAGGAACTGAAAATAGGGGATTGTTCTATCCCATATGTTTTATTCTACTGCTCATTACTTTCAAGCTTGTCATTTACGACGTATGGGTCATATATATATAAAGCCACCTTAGTCCACATAAACTGATTCAAAAGCAGTGTTGTCCAACAGGCTCACCCCCTGTCACGCAGGACTAAAGTGGGTGGTGGCGGTGGACAGGAAAAAAGAGGCTGCCAACCACATTATGATTTGGATGCATATCCAGCCGCTGGTTATCGTGTTTGGGGATAAAAACCGATATGTAATAAATAAACATTGCATACAAATAGTTATCCTAAATCATTATCTTAAAAGTTTTCTTTTAAATCATTGAATATTTCTTTAATTTTGTAGTATACATACGATTTCAGTGAAAACCTGTCGCAAAAAGTAAACAAAACATTACTCATATTACATCTTAAAAGGTGCGTAAATTTTGAAACATTGTCTATCGACAAATAACACATTATATTGGTTATTGAAATCACTCTATTCCGAGCATTAATTTAACATATACTATAGTAAATAATACAAAACAAACCAAAATAGTACGAAAGTCACGGCTGTGGTAGAACATACCAAATTCAAGCAGTCACGTAAGCTGTCTATTACAAAACACGGAGACCCGATTCCAATTTACAAAACTTCTTCATTTCCCGTGTGGCCAAACTGGCTGCACGAGTTACTTTTCTAAACGACACAAAAGAACTGTGTCTGTAGTAAGCACACAATATACAAAAGACAAACGGCGATGTTGTCAGCTTGAAAACTTTGAGAGTTAATTGGCAACTAGCTCGAGAGACTCTGGCCTAAGCCTCCTTCTTCAAGAAGCCTGACACCTGTGCTCTGCAGTGTGACATAAAACCCCTGAGGCAGAGCATACGGTTTTGGCTGATATTACAGATAGAAATATCAGCAAACCTTGTCGATGTTTATTTTAAGGGTCACGTGCTACAATTGGAAAACCAGTACTTGTCTTACACCCATTAAGTAAGAGTTCCGTAAAATAAGAAAATAAAAGCTTGTGCATTAATTTTGTGTAAAAAATTTCTAGAGGAAGAAGTACATAATGCTCTATTATTTGCTTTTAGTAGCTTATAATATTTTATTATAGTAGCTTTTAGTAGTAATAAGTTGGGTAGCAAATAATTTTCAAATGCATTATACGTTCATAATAAGTTTTTTTTATACTGCTAAGGTAGCAAACAAGCTTACAGTCCGGCTCATGGTAAGCGGTCACCGTTACCTATCAACGCTTGCAACACCTAGGGTATCACTGACGCGTTCCCGCCCCTAAAATGTAATAACTTCTTTCTTGAATATATACTGAAGACTTTAGAAAAAACCTTGGCAGTGATCTCGTTCCACAAGCTGAGTTAGTTTTGCTAAATTTTGATCTAAAATTTTTTTTTCTTTTACATATTTGTTCTGGAATGTCAAATAACAATGCGATAACCATATTTTAATTACAAAAGCGTATCTGCATGGCAACGTGTCAATGTTAATTTAATGGAAAGCGTCTATGTCGTTCCATGAGTTGAACATGGAATACTGCACTACAAATACGCCGCCGTGTTGAACTGATATGGATGAGCAATGAAGGTTTGCAATACATGCTATGTTCTTAACATAATTGAAGTACTGACCTGTATGTATTCATCTTACCCGCTTGAAATAGATACATACTAGCTTTTGCCCATGGTTTCACCCGCCCTAAATTCAATTTGAACACGGCTGATGTTTTCTAGTAGTAATTTGCTCGCGGTTCCACCCCCCCCCCCTAAATTCGGTTCGGTATAAGATTTCAACGGCAACTCTTTAATCATAGAAAAAAAAACTGACTCACATTTGACATTCTCCAGTAGCCTATGTTCTTTCTTGGGACTCATGCTATTTTCATGCCATATTTCATCTTAATAGGTATAGCCGTCTAAGCGTGGAAAGTTAACAGACAAATGGATATATGTTATAGCTTTCTGTTTGAGTTTCGCACTAACCGAGCAGTTTTTGTGCTGTGGATTGTTAGTCTATGTACAACTTCGTTTGTTTTGTGTTATACGTTAAATAGTTATTTGCTATGCTAGGCTGAAAAGTGGATTTTTAGCGTGAGTGCCTATATTGAATATCGAGCAAGCCAAGGAATCCAAGATTAAACCCACGAGCAAAGCGAGTGGATAAAAATTTAATAATAAGCAAAGCGAGAGATTCTATTAAGCCACGAAATCCAAAACAATTTCCAGCCGTGCTAAGCACACAATTTTTCATCTCACCACAGACTATAGCGAGGTTAATATAAAAGATACAAGAGAAACAATAATTAGTGTTTAATTACTTAGGAATGGAACAAGTATACATATTTTAAATAATTTAATTAGGTATTGATTACATGATAACAACATTATAAGTCTCTGAAATAGATTGAACGCCTTTTGTATGTCAGCGTGTAGTCAACAAATCGCACGATAACTATTTTTCGCAGGTAAACTTAGGTATTTTACGTCACTAGTGGAATAACTCATGTTTTTTAATTATTAACTGTAAGTTTATTTAGTAAAAGTAATATGTTTTTAGTAAAAGCAACCAAAATGATGTACCTACAACGTAATTACAATAAATGTTTCTTTTCTTTTTCTTTTTTTAAGGGGTGTTACAAATTTGCACTATGCCAATTTTGAAATTCTTAGAACAAAAATCTACTTAAAACTTGTTTATTCTTGTTGTATTTTATAATTTAACAAACAACAATTAATTATCTATCAAAAAAAACATTATCTTTAATTCAAGTATATCAAAAATTAAACTAAAGTGTTATAAACGGATCACTAATAAAGGCCGAAGTGCATTTAGGTCTGTTTCATTATGTTTGTTTTTATGGAATTGAAAAGAAAAACCTTTTGCGCGCAAGCGGATAAAGTACGCTTTTCCACACAGATTTAATCAGATTTCAAGCGACAAAGTGAGCTTTTCCAGTTAGATGAAAAATATATTCAAGCAGATCATTAAAAAAATAATAAAATTGGTCCAACTTTAATTTGTCAACTTAAAATCAATAGGGACATGTCGGGCCGTATAGTAAATACTGCGTTTTTCTAGCCTCGAATTAAATGTGGTAGTTACGCACTCTGTTAAAAAACCCAAAAATTATCAAAATCGCTGAAATTTATGAACGTAAAATCCAGTGAACGTTTTTGTTCGCTTTAGTTGAGACGAGACCTTAATAGTGTTTAGTTGTCGGCCTCCTTTGTAATATACTGTCAGGGCTGGGACGAGTGGGATAATCTGATGCAAATACGAGTATTACGATACGTCCGACAACTAAATCTTGTTTAGGATGACACAAAAATATGAAATATGCGAAAGCGTAACTAAAAATGCTTTACATTGGGATGTAAGAGACAAGCTCAAAGCTTACAGTGCTTCAAAACGCAGGTTAAAAATAATTATTGGTCACATTAATGTTTATTATTTTACAAATAAGACATTAAGTTTTTTTTGTGTACTGACTGACGTACACAAATGTAGTAGGTTTTTGTAAGTTTATGTAAATATTTTTGCCATACTGTATTTATTATGTAGTAACGTGTATTATGTCTTATTTATATCTTTTATCATAATAACACACTCGTATGTGTTACGTACTTTCTTGTTCCTAGTTGCGCCTACTCTAAAATCCCATTCTACTAGATTTCTTCCACCGAAAGGTTGTCTGGAAGAAAACGCTAAATAGCGATAAGGCCGTCTCAATTGTATTCCACCAATCAACTGTAAATACTACCTTAAATTATTTTTTGTCCAATAAAGCATGTATTACATTACATAAAGGAAATAACCGAAAAGCAGGTGACCAAATCAAATAGACCGAAGGTTTTAATAACTCAAGTTTGTAATTTCTGTACCGCCCACACGGTGAAAAAATTAAACAACTTACCAAAACGCAATTTAAATGGTAGGAAAAAATGTATAGAAAACAACAGCATATAGTGGTATCAAGAGATTTTTTTCTGTTTATTTATTTATTCACCTTATATTTTTATTTATTTACTAGAAAATGTGATGAAAAACATTGTGTAAAATCTTTGGCCTCGGGCTTCTAAATAGCCTCTCGTTAATAATTTTCTCCTTACTACCTGAATACACGCTGTACTATTTTATGATTATTGTACAGTATACTGGTCATAGATATCTAATTACATGTATGATATCGGTATTTATGGATACACGATACATAAAATAGGCCTTCTGATTAGATATTTAAAAAAAACAGATTTCTTTCTCTCATCGTTGTTCTCTTCTTTTTAAATAGTCCTAACCATTGCCAGTTTAACTAAATAATTATTCTAACTATATCAATCACTATAGTTCATTTACACAATCTTAATTTTATGCATAAGTAATTAATCTATTTCATTCTACTAACATTTTAAGTATTATTTTAAGTAAAATACCTTTAAGAACTTCTTCATATATAAACTAAGCTACAAAAACAATGTGGCATTTATAGAGGCCACAGTCCTTTGTCTTCAAAGATTTCCTAAGAGTCCTTATTTATTGTTCGTTCCAAGAAAATTGTATTAGCCTGAATGTGATGCTGTAATTTTTCTAGATTAAATTTTACTTAGTTCAGCAAATGTGTTTAATGAGATTCTTTCTTTATCATATATTATGTTGGTAGTGACTATAATAATTTCATGTTGGTAGTGACTATAATAATTTCATGTTGGTAGTGACTATAATCCATGCTAATATTATAAATGTGATAGTATCTCTGTATATCCGTCTGTCTGTTACCTCTTCACGCTTAAACCGCTGTATCGATTAAGATGACATTGGCATGGAGATAGTTTGAGTCCTGAGAAAGGACATGGGCTACTTGAAAGCGTCAAGTGTGAGTCGGTATTTTTCATAATAGAGTAGTTGCCGTTGAAATCTTACATCGATAACCGAATTTAGGATGGAACCGCGGGCAGATTTGGCATAAAGATAGTTTGAGTCCGTGAAACGACATAGGCTACTTGCAAACGTCAAGCGGGAGTCGGTTTTTTTTTCTATAATTGAGAAGTTGCCGTTGAAATCCTATGTTGGTGTATATGCCTACTGAGGATCCGAACAACCTACCGTTGCTCTCGGAGTGTTTGTCAACTATTTATGCAGTCATCGAAACCTGTGATGTGAAAAATTTAATAGCAATTAATAGGACTTGTGTATGTGGACTTGCTTGGTATGTACTTAAATACATAAACCTATGTGAGCGATGCGCACGGTACCACCAGCTGGATAGATCATTGTATTGAAACTTCAGCAGGGCTTGATCTTATTAAAAACATCAAGGTCAGACCATCATCCAATTGTAATGGAGTGTGATCTGGTGGGTATTGTCACAAGAGAAAGTGTCAATCAGAATGATCAAAAAACAATAAAGTCCTATAGGGAAATAGATGTTATGTGACAAACTCATTGGTTAATACTCAGATTATATATATAATAATATTTGTTATTTGATATACTTATGTAAAATATAATTAAAAAAATATATTATAATCATACAATAATAATAATAATGAAAATATTCGTTATACCTTTATAATAAATATATTGTAATTTTAATGGTAACTGTGAGTAATATTAATTAATAATAATATTACATAATTACAATATGGTTTACCTTGTAAATTGTAATTTGGGTTTTTACTTGTTAAATAAAACATTTTTTATTTTAATTTTATTTTCATTTTGTATTACTTTGCGCAGGGTTCTTGATGCAAAATCTTGGATAAGAGTTTCTTTGACTCCATCACTCAACCGAGTAAACATCTGCGAATCTTCCATGAGTCACAGACTCCCTTAAGATACCGTATTAGAGCTACTGCTCAGTGGCTCATTGGTTCGGAGCTGCATATTCACAACTGAGTTGCCCATTTTCTCTAGTCAGTGGTTGTACACATTTGCCGCAATAAGAACGTCTGTTTGTGATGAAAATTACGTTTTCAAATCCTTAAATATTTGTAGTTAGTTTTAAAACGGCACCATTTCCTTGGATGACGTCCTCAAATGGGTATAAAGTATACTATGTTCTCAAGTATTTTTTACTTAAAAAGAAAAGTTCAAAAAGTTGCTTTGACAAAAAAAACGTAAAATTATTGTTACAAACAAACTGACCTGAATTTCAGACTTATGAAAAAAGTCTATAAAAGTAAATACAAGGGTCTACGTGAAACACTTTTTTTTTGTAGCTATTATAAAGTATTTGTAAGTACTTTTTACGCTGAGATAAAAAAAAACCAACATTGGTTCGACCTATTCGTTATATATAAAATCTAATAAAGCATTATTTTCCAAAACAAGATCTTTACATGTTACATGTCTACAAATAAAAAATACCATTTACGTGTTGTCAATTTTAATCACTTTCATAATAACAAGCGTTTTTTAATTTTGCGGACATAATTTCATGGCTCAAACGCTGTAATAAAGCTGTACTATAGTTATAAAGAAATGCTTAACATTGCATGCATGATCACATAAAGGTTTCATGGCATGATAAAAACTGTAATTACGTTCTCTGCTATCGTTTAATTTAATAACTTGCTATTTTACTTGACTTTATGGCAAAAAGAGGGTTTAAGACATTTGAGAAGTTAAATAAACTGGAAACTTATTGCAAATAAAAACATTTTAACAAAAAAACAACCGGCTACAAAAAAAATTCACTCAACAAGTAAATATAATTACTGGTTCCCAATAATCTGATCTGCATTCCAGTTTAATGTTGGTGTCATGGAAGTGAAGAGTGTTATAAACGGTAAGGTTCAAATCAGATTTTTGGAAATAAGTAATTATTTTTACCTTTTTAGTGTAACTTTTTGAAGTCAGTTGTTTTTTTATGATTTTTTTTTTAAATTTTGAGTGAAGAATTGCTTTTTTTCTCGAACACTAAAAACATCCATACTCGTAACAAAAGTTTATATCATCGACATAAAAGGCGTTTCACCAGTTCCAAATTAACACGATTTTTTTTTTTGACCAAAAGCTTAAGTTTTAAATTCAATTCATTAATATGGGGCCACCTCCGAAGTATACCCTATTAAAAAAAAGAAGAATTTTGCAGAGCCGTCTAAATTTACCAATATACATAAAAAAAATAAACATCCAAATTAAGTACCTCTTCCTTTTTTGAAGTCGGTAAAAAAGCCTTAAGTACTCGGATTTCACGTTTCCGTGGACAAACTGTATGAAAGTATATCTCACTTCTCGAGACTGTTTTCATTGCTCAATCGATTCTATGCACCTGAATCGATACCCATCTGCATCGAACGGAAAAGCTAATAAACAATATTGGTCCAACTACGCAAAAAAAATAAAAATTAACACATTTTTTTTATTTGACAATTAATTATTGAGTTTTGACGTAATGTGCTTGGAGGCTACTGATTTTACAAGGTAGCGTCAATTTGCACAAAATCTTCGATCGAAGAAACTATGAGTGCTATTGAATTTTGTATGGTGCTTAATTCAATATTTTGCAGAGAAGCTACTTGTGCAATAGCTTTTACCTAAAAACGCTATGAAAAAGTCGAATAACATTCGAACAATAATACGGGAAGGACATAGATTGAAACACTTAGAGGTATAGAAGATACACCTAAGGTCACTTTTGCACCGGCTAAGTACTCAAAGAGGGGTTTCAGAAAAAATCAGAAAAGAAACAAGGGTTCGCATAGATTCCTAGCCCTTAAATACAGAAAAATATATTACAATCTATTCCCAATAAGCTTACAAGAAAAATAGATACCGCAAGTCTACCTAAGCGAATGTGATGGGAGGTTTTGCAATGATTTAATATCTATGAAGGGAACAGAAACACAGTGATACCGTTCTTCAGCCTAAGGCCCAAATTGGTATGATAATGATAGAGTCTTCGCAACGAGATATCGGCGAGCAGTGCAGCCTGTGCCGAGGATCTGGAGTGGAGTCAGCACACTCTTAGAAGCCTCATAATGCAAGCTGCATGCAGTAGGCGTACGCAGCAAGTCACGCCAGAGCGTGCGGTAAGCAGGCGGTAGGAAAAGGTCCGCATAGACTGCAAACGCACCAGACGACCTCTAGCAGTCAGGTGGTCGTCAGTTTTGTTACCGAAGTAGTTGTTTTCCAACAGTAAAAACCCGACCTAGAGACCCACAGTCTCCTTCAATTAATAGGATCTATATTAGGAATTATAGAATAATCGGTACATGAAAATTCAACTTATTAGCAGGATTTCGACCAGTTGTCGACAAAACCAAACGTAAAATATCCCTGGCAAGAGGTGTCAGTCAGAATTTTGATTTTTAGCCTTCATCATTAATACGGATACACGGATACTACCGGAGGATCAAGAAACTGGGTCTGAAATGTGCTAAAATAAACATTCTTTAAGCACAAATAGTACAGAGGGTCCACACGCTTATGAACACCAGTTTCACTTTCAACCCTCTGAAGATGAACAAATATTTTGTGTGACAGGAATATATATAAATTTCTCACTTTAACGTTACACAAGTTCTGCTTTATCGTCAAAGTTGTGTCATAATATTATTATTTGTATTAAATTTTGTAATAGAGTTCAGTACTCGTCTGTTGCTCTGAATCACAATTTCAATGACCGTGACGCGTTCATGGTAATCGTCACTTTTAAAACAATTTTCTCTAACAATGACATAAAAAACGGCCAAGTGCGAGTCGGACTCGCGCACGAAGGGTTCCGTACCATTATCTATAAAACAGGCAAAAAAAAACGTTTGTTGTATGGGCGCCCCCTTATATATTTGTTTTATTTTAATTTAATTATTTACTTTTAAGTGAACATATAACTAAATATTCTACGAATATTTCAAGCGTCTACCTGTTGCGCTTTCCGTTATCAATATCGAGTAAAAACGAGCAAAAAAATCACGGTTATTGTATGTGAGTTAAATAAATATTTATTAAATATTTATTTTATTTTGTTTTTTAGTATTTCTTATTATAGCGGCAACAAAATTACATCTCCTGTGAAAATTTCAGCTGTACTACTATCACGGTTTATGAGATACAGCCTGGTGACAGACGGACGGACGAACGGACGGACGGACAGCGGAGTCTTAGTAATAAGGTCGGTTCGGTTATGCAACTTATTGATAAAAGTTATAAAGAATACTTTGATAATTTATCTGATGCAATTAATTTGCACTAAGGGTTCCGCACTTGGAATTTCTCATAGGTAAATATTATTCGCCACTATATGTGGCAATTATTATTCGCCCCCTCCAGTACGAATTCACTATTAAAAATTATTTTTTGAAATTAAACATAAAAAAACAACGGGATAAATATTTCAGACACTAATTTCAGCACATTTTTTTTTATTTTGATTAATATCATACATACATTTCACGAATTTCCAAGAAACTACAAGAGCTCAGTTTTTGTCATTTGTCTACAGGACCCTAAAAATTAAACGCGTTAAAAATGGAAAATCGCTTTTTTGTTTTTTTGACATTCTGTCATATTAAATAAATATAATATTTTGTTTATTTATAAATAAATAGTTTTTAGGGTTCCGTACCAGGCCACCAGGCTGTATCTCATGAACCGTTATAGTTAGACAGTTGAAATTTTCACAGAAGATGTATTTCTGTTGCCTCTATAACAACAAATACTGAAAAACAGAAAAAAAACAAATATTTAAGGGAGCTCCCATACAACATACGTAATTTTTTTGCTCGTTTTTGTATATAATGGTACGGAACCCTTCGTGCGCGAGTCCGACTCGCACTTGGCCGATTTTTTTTTTCTGGCTTTAAATTAGTCAGTAGACTCAACTATTTGCCAATGTCAGTAAACACGAAAAGAAATTAACAAGATGCTCGTAAACGGTTTCTATTAATATAAATATTGAGATTACTCAGTCTATGTACACTGCAAAAACAAAAAAAAAAAACTTATAGGTAACTAAAAACAACATCGGATTACATACATATTCATAAATATCTTTTCAATACATAAACATAAATGCAATGCAATACATACATTTCAAAGTCTAATGTTATTAAATGAAATGAATTTAGACAAACTTTTGATGACTTTACGAGAATATACATAAGTAAAGAGGCATTTTGAATGTTGAATAACTTTTGATCGACCCCACTGCCAAAAATGCCGCGGGCGATGGATTAAAAGAAATAAAGCCAGGAACGCGGGAACTCGTTAGTTTATCATCTTATTTTTAATGTTTAATTTAATTCTTTAATTTGATTCTCTTTTGATAGTTGCCCAAATATGAATCCCGACGGATTAAACATAAAATAATCTTCTAGATTTTTACTTTTATTAAACCACTGTTCTTTTAAATGTCTGTTTTCTTTTCCCTGCGTTTTTGAGTAAAGCTCTATACAAGTCTCGGTCGTGAAGCAATTGCTGGATGAATATTTTTGTCGACCTTACCTACGGTACGGCCGTCAAACTCTACTTATCTAGAAAAGGCTTAATTTCAGGGAATCGTCAGTAATGTGTGCATGACTGATTCCTTTAGAATACATTTGGGTTAAGCTCTTGCAAGCCACTGGGACGGGTACACATATAAAACACAAAACTTTTATTTTTTGACTTGCTGAAAAGCTTAGTCAAAACATTAACCTCGAGCCAGAACTTGAACCTGTTTCCATCCTTAAAGTCAGTGTTAACGGTTTACCAATTAAGATTTGTAAGGTTTATGTACTAGGACGTTATAAATCACTAGTAGTTGTTTGTGACATTATTATATACTAGACTTTGCCAGTGGGACTCCTTTATTTAATCTCAGTATTAATACTGTGATTTACTCCTTAATTAGCCCGCCCTAAATTTGGATATCGGCGACTGTGACTTACTCCCAAATAACACTAATGAAGTTTGCTATATCAAGCTGTAGCTATAGCCTAAGAATAAAAAGTAGCCTACATGCTTTTCTAGGACCTAACCTATATGTATGCCAAGTTTCATCCCGATCCGTCCAATGGTTGAAGCGTGAAAGAGTAACAAACATCCATCCAAATCGACTTTCAAATTTATAATATTAGTAGCATTAAATGATCTAGAAACCTTAAATGGTGTTAAGCCACGATGTGATTTTGTACATAGTGTTTTCGTGTCAAGAGTTTTATATCCGAACTGTTATTATAAAGGCGAAAGTCACTCTCTCTGTCTATCTGTTACCGTTTCACGCTTAAGCCGCTGTACTGATTAAGATGAAATTTGACATGGAGATAGATTAAATCCCAGGCAAGGTCATAGGCTATTTGCCAACGTCAAGTAAAAGTCGGTTTTTTTTTATAAGAGGAGTTGCCGTTGAGTCCAACACCGATAACAGAATTTAGGGCGGGTGGAACCACGGGAAAATTTGTCATTGTGTTTTTTCCATAATTAACCAGTTGCCATTGAATTCATACAAATATAACCGAATTTAAGGTGGAAGGAACCGCGGTCTAAAGCTAGTTACAAATAAACGTGTACATATACAGAAGTGATACTGGATAAAAAGCGTTAGTACGGTACCTTAAACTCTACATGCTTCAAAAATTTTACTATAACGGTTTTAATTTCATCTTAAATCTCATAACAATGAATGGCTTGTTAATATTTTAAATTATATTTCGACATTTACATGTTATGGTAACTGAATTTTATAGATGCTTTAACCCTTTGTTACAAAAACGTTAAAGGAAAAATCGTCGTAAAACTCAACCATTGTTAGCTAAACTTTATATCTTGAAGATTACAAAGAGAGCTTTTTTACTGCTCTTCATATATTTCCTTGAAAAGTTTCACGGTTTCTGTGAAATTAACTTTTGTTTATTTTCCGTTCCAGCCCCTTATTTTGACAATGAATTGTTTGTCGCTTGTTTGTTTATATTAATTTGCTTTGTCAGAAAAATACGATACTGCTTATCATGGCCTATACTATTATATAATCTGTGTCTTGGCCAACGCTTATATTTAGTGACTTCCTTTAGCCCTGGGAAGCATGCCTTCAATGTATTTGGTAGATAATTGTTTCACATAAAGTTTTACGGATCTCTATATTACTGTACAATTTGGACTCTAAACATCCCTTCTCCGCCACTGCTCGTTGATGTCCTGTACTCTGTCCACCTAGGGCAGGGATAAACTCAAACAGAATCTGTTTCAACTTTTACATTTATTACAAAAACTAATACATTTCTTAGCTGTTGGTATGCGGAGATAGGAAGTCAACATGGTATTGCGTATTGTTCTATTCCACAATACAACAATACGCAGTGTACAGCTGATGTGATATGCATGTGAAATGTAATTTGTAGTAGGTACCTACATCCTACGTTATTGACATAATTGGAGAACTGAGGTGATATGCACTTTGGGCTACACGCATTGAATATGTATGTGGTTGTGTTTGTGTTTTCCGTTATAATTTTACACAAGACTTTAGTGTTTGTGATGAATATGATTTATTGGTTAAAGATATTTTGTTTTGTACTAAGTAGGTATACTTATTAAATCATTAATTACTTAAAATTTGTAACATGCCTTCATGTGTCAAAGATTTGCTTAATGTTCAGCAATAACAAAAATTCCTTTAATTAGGTTACAATTGTATTAAGCCCCTATATGGACTTTACATACGTCTACATTTTGACTTTGATATCTATGTAGGTTTCCTCACGATATTTTTCTCTACCAGAAAGCCAGTGGTGTGAGTTATCAATGTACTTAAAATATTAAGAAAAATACACATTGGTAAATAGCAGACAAAATTTTGAATCTAAATTTTAAAAAGCAGTAAGTATACAAAAATATTAATTATGTAGCAACGAAAAAAATGAATGTTCCACGTCTGTCTGTATTAGTGATCATGATATGTAGCTATGTTTTATGTGAGCTTGCAATGTGAGCTTTGTAAAATTGCAAAGGTCACGTATTCCAGAAAGCTGCGTCACTTGATAACTTAGTAGGTGCTCTGGTGGTTTTTGATATACTATTATTATGAATAAATCTGTCTTAGAAATTACTGTATTTTATTTGGTATAAACATATTCTTTGACGTATTTTGAGATAACAATTTGATTCTCTATTGTGAAATCTAAATAACAACACATAGGAGTACCTTTCTCTGAATTTTCCGAGGAAGTCGCAACTTTATGAAAATATATATTGTGCTGTGCAAGTGAGTCTTCAAATCTTGGCATTTTCTAAAATAGATTTAATGAAGTTTTTCAAACCATTCCATGCTAAGCTCTTTTACGCAATACATTGTTATTTTTAAGCTAGAGAAAATGTCATTATTTACCAAATTTACTTATGCAAAGTTCCTTATAATGACAGTTCTTATGCATGACTTAATATTTAGTGCACAAATACTTGTTTTCCTATTTTTAAGACTTCTGGTGGGTACGTATTCAGATTCAAGTTTGGACTTCCGGAAGTAGCAGTTAAAATTAAATATGTACAAACCACATATTTACAGGATTCGCAAGTAATTTTCCGACAAGACGCTTTCAAAAACTTAATATTAGTATTTAGTTTGAAGTAAAGCTCATTAGTCTTAAATTAGTAGTAAATAATATATTACGTTGTAATCAAGGAAAGTATGGCACCCTCGCAAAAAAATGGCAAACGTGGCTCATACATACATCATGATTGCATATTCAATGTTCTCAAATTTTAAATTGTGCAAACCTGCCCTTTACTTTATAGGAAATGTGTTAACGTGGCGTAGCAACGTAATTAAATAAAACTGCCATAACTTTTCAAACAGTTCTACAGAAATGTGCATATTTTTGCCGTGATATGTATGGTTCGGACGTATGCTCGGGTCAATTGGCGGTAGTAACAAGGAATGTTTTATTTAGCCATGGTCAAAATGATGTGCCAATTAAAACTAAAATATGTCTATCATATATGGCATATATTATTTAGAGCTATCAATACCTATCTCAGAACATATATAAATATTTTCAAGGAATGTGTATAACGGAACACAGTAAGTTCCGGGAAAGGTTTATTGATATGTCACAAACAACCAGAGTCGCATACCAAGTGACAGATCAATTAAAGCTGCAGTCAGGAGAACGTGAGTCGTGAGCTTTGCAAATTGAACGGAGCTTCCGTTCCAACTAAAAGCTTAGTGTAACGTACACTGCGAGCAATCACGAATGTTGACTGTTCAATATGGCTTGTTGCTTACTTTGCTTTGTGCATCTGCTGACCTAAAGATTTGGAGTTTTATTTTTTAATTCCAAAGTAGCAAACGAGCTTACGGCCCGTCCGATTTTACGGAATCATAACCTATGAATGCTTGCAAAATCAGGGACATTATTCGCTCGTTGCCGAACCCTTCAAATATAATCACTGCCTTCTTGAAGAACTATAGAGAAAATCATTATTCCACAGCCAATTTAACGTTTACGGGATAAATTCTGTTGATTGCGAGCGGTGCGATCATATAAAGTAGCTTGTTTTAATGGAAAATTGGCACTTATACATGAAAAACACTATGTACCTACCTACTTATTTTTAAACTGCGTAGCTAAAACACTTTTAATTATCAAATATAGATATAATTTTAGAAACTTTTATCAACAGCTTTAAGCACTATAAGTACATTTTTTCAGTGGAAAGCTCCTTCAGTATAATTTAATAGCTGGAGAATATTTACAAAAGCAAAGGCCACCATCCTCCATCCTCGAAGATTTCCTCGGAGACCTTATTTATTATTTGTTCCAAGAAATTGTGTTCGTCTTAGTACTTCTAGCTTTAATCCTAGGCTGACAATTTTCTAGATGATTTTTTTAATACAAATTATTACGACGAATATAGTTTCAATTATTTCTAGTCAGTTTTTAAAAAGCTAAACTTGCAACTCTTTTTGTGACAAATACTGAGCTCCAGCCTGAAACAAGTTAGTGATATCCACATGCAAGCAATATTTATCGGGCAATTTAGTTGCAACATTCACTTTATTCTGCAATAATACAATACATTAAATTGCTGTCAGTCTGTCTGCCTGCATACAGCTTTAGGCACTTGAAAATAAGTCATAACCTATAAAATACTTCCCGCTGATCCTATCATCATGTAATTCTGATACAAGATATTCGTGACAGACGAATAACCTATAAAAAAGGTAACAGAACCCTCGGTGAGCGAGTCAGACTCGCATTTTTAAATATAAAAATAATAACAATAATAATTATAGACTTTATTGCGCATAGAGAATAAAAAACAATTGAAAGAATAAAAGAAATAAAAAATTGGCGGTCTTATCCCTAATGAGCGATCTCTTCCAGACAACCTTTGGGTAGAGGAGACTTTATAAAATTATTGAGTAGAATGTGGTGTAAAAAAAGCAACACTAAAATAATATATACATTTATAGCAATAGCTAAATTTATATACATACGACTAATAAATAATACTTATACGTACAAACCTCTAAAAAAAAATATTTATCAATTACATAACATAAAGTAAACTAATATAAATACACAAACTACATACATCTTAAATAATATAGATAAATAAACAGTGTTGATAAGACGACTTAAATTTTTAAGTAAAGTGTGATTACGAGATTTTCAAATATTCTTAAAGTTTGTTTTTTTTTGACATTGAAGGGCCATGGCCTTATGGCTGTGACAGTGAACGAGTCATGATATGCTTGCGAAAAATGTGTTAGGGTTTTCAGCATCATGTTTGTAGTGGCGCGATGAGCTGTAGACCCTATAAAATTAAAACGTTCTTTCAAGTATAACGGGGTAGACGGATTGAACAGTACGTTGTAGAGAAGAAACACAAAATTAGTATTCCAGCGAAGGCGAATTGGGAGCCACTTGAGTTTTAATCGAAATTCGGATATATGATCATATTTACGTAACCCAAATATGTCAAAAGTCAAAGTCAAAATGGTTTATTCAAATAAGGATTTTACAATCACTTTTGAATCGTCAAAGTTATAAAATATTATTTTTTGAACCCTCCCACCTTCCCGCCGGTTCACAATGTTGTTGATTTCTACCGAGAAGAATCCAGCAAGAAACTCGATAGTTACTCTTTTAAAAACACTATCAATAATACAAACAAACTAAAAATACAATTAATGTTTTAAATAAAAAAAAATTTAGCCGAACAATTTTATGTTATTTCCATTTTAATTTGGTTTACCTATGCATCCTGTAATTGAGCATCATCAGTCCCAAGGATTTTTATCATTTACATAGTCTGAAATATTGTAGTATGCCTTTTTACAAAGTACCTGCTTGATAAAAGATTTAAATTTACTTATTGATAGATTTTGAATTTTATTGGGAACTTTGTTGTAAAAGTGTATACATTGCCCCATAAAAGAGTTACTTATTTTGTGTAGACGTGTATCATGCACCAACAGCTTATTTTTACTTCTAGTATTTACTTTGTGAACGTCACTTTTCTTGCTGAAACTATTGATATTTTTATGTACATATAAAAGATTTTCATATATGTACTGCGACACTAAAGTTAAAATTTTTACTTCCCTAAACCTATCCCTCAGAGATATCCTAGATCCTAATTTATAAATAGCACGCATTGCCCTTTTTTGTAACAAAAATATTGTATTTACATCAGCAGCGCTACCCCACAATAGGATACCATATGTTATTTTTGCAGTGTCAACATTGGTCAATTGTCTTATTTTCTTGATCGCATACACAGCAGAGCTAAGTTTTTTGGCTAGGTTATGAATATGAGGACCCCATTGAAGTTTGGAGTCCAGCGTTATGCCAAGAAAGACTGTTGAATTAACAAGTTCTAATTGCTCGCCATTAATATTAATACATGTCTGTCTCTGACTAACATTTGGTAATGTAAATTTAACACATTTGGTTTTTTTTTCATTAAGTAACAAATTATTAGCGTTAAACCAATTTACAATTTTAGAAAGGGCATTATTTAATTCATTATAATATGTCTGTCGTCTCTTAACTTTAAAAAGCAAAGAAGTGTCATCAGCAAATAAGACAATGTCATGGTTTTTTACATGATATGGGAGATTATTAATGTAAATAAGAAATAGAAAATGACCTAAAATTGAGCCCTGAGGGACTCCCATAGTGACTGCTGATCCCGGAGATCTTTCACCGTTGATACAATGGTTCTGGAGTCGCTCAAGCTTATTTAATTGCTCCTCAGTAAGGTCAAGATAGCTAGCATTCACATGATCAAGAACAGGAAGCAGAAGTGATTTAGCCAGTGCAATTTTAGTGGCATTGGGTAAGAAGTTACGCAATCTGCAAATAGATTTAGCCGTAGCAAACATTTTTCTGCTTACTTATTTAATTTTGGTTCCCACGAAAATGTCTGATTTATGATGATGCCCAAGTTTTTAACAGTTTCGTTATATGGAACGACTGTTCCATTAATACTCACTCTAGGCAGATTTTGTAAATTAATCTTAGATATCATTCTTGAACTACCCACAATGATAAGTTTTGTTTTATTTGGATTTACGTTTTGACCGTAAGAGGTACTCCAATCCATAATACGAGCACGATCGTCATTTATAATCGCAACTGCACTTCTAAGTTCACTTACCGGAGCCTGAGTATATATTTGAAGATCGTCTGCATATAGATGATAGAGAGAAGATAAATTAGGTTTTATATTATTAATGAAAATAGCAAAAAGATATTGCCGGCTAGGCATCCTGCGGCCTAGAACGTAGTTATTAGAAAACAAAGTAGCTGAAAATAAAGAATTTTAATGACGATTGTCTTTGTTTTAATAAAAATGCATAAAGTAAAAAAACGCATTTTTAGGATAATTCATTTTAGGTGTTAAATTATGGTTTACTATTGTATTTTCTTATGACATAATGTGTCATAAAATGATAATTATAAAATAAAAACCATTTTTATTCGCAATACTTAATTAAGAAAACGTTGTCTCCGACATAAAGCCATTGTGCGAGAAATTGGGGGCTTGCGACTTGTGACTAAGAGGCTTTGCCCTCAGCTTACATTTGAATACAAACTTTCTAAATTTGGCTTCATATAGCTTTATTTTCTTTCTATTTTTTTAAATGAAAATAAATTTCTTAGATCTTTTTATTATCATTTCATTTATAAATAAATTAAATTCAAAATAACTACAATGTAAATTTACATGAAAGAAAATAAAATAACCTACATAAAAAATCACAGTAACTAAAATTTTGTAGGTTCCTGTGAATGTTGAATTCACTGAACCAAAAACAAACTGTTTCTAAAATAAAAAAGCCTTAAAAATTAATTATTAATGACAGCTCGTCTTTGGATAATAAAAACAAAGATTCCTTATTTGACAACAATGAAATTCTATGTTTATTTAATGCTTCAGATGAAATCTTAGCACGATCAAGGAACTGAGTTGTTTATTGTAATGCCTCGTACACTCAACATCATGGTTCAACACAAACATGTGGATAAATATAAATATATGTAGCAGTATATTTATATAATGAACATAAACGGTAGTAGGTTTTTTTTTAGTTTTCAAGTTACTTAAAGTTGGTTGTTTGTGCTTAAAACCAAAATATTAGTGTGGCACGTAAATCCAATATTAGATGTCGTAACAAACAACAAGAGCTGTTCAGTAATTTTAATGCCCTATATTATTAATTATAGTCAAGATTAAAAAAAGGCTATTGTGCAGTCCATAGCATATATTGCCTAGATTTACAGGATAGGGAAAGACGATAAAGGCCATGAAAATTCGATTGAATGATGATTCGAATGAACATTGAATAATCAAAATGGCGGTGAAAAATACTTTTCCTAAAATATTTTTCACACCTGATGTACTGAAAAGTACTGAAAGGATATTAAAAAGGTACGTATGGATAAGTAAGAACTTACTTGAATTTGGAAGTGCGAAATCCAAGATGGCAGCTAAACACTTACTGTGTGTATACGCATCTATGGTATACGCTTATGAAAATTAAAGCAAAACAATGTTTTTAAAAAAGTCTTTATTTTTAATTGAATGTTTGAAAAAAATTTTCAATAAATGGTACTGCATAAAGGAAGATATGCAAAATGTAAATTGTATCAATTTAGATAACAAATGCATTTTTGATTGGACGTCAAATTAAATTTTTAAGCTCGAACACTGTATTTAAGCTATAAAATTGCTTACAATAGCATACTTAATCACGTAGAGCACGGATTGCGTGACACCAAATTGTTATGAAGCCTGTTATTATCTGTTATAACTAAAAGCCCCTGAGACTTTTTTCCTCTATAATTTAATAATTTCTTCGTATAACATACTAATAAATTGGAAACGTTGATGGATTTATACTTAATTCTTATCAGCAAAACTACACGTTTTTACTTTTTAATTAAATTCATTTTATCAATTTCATATCAATAAAAAAAAAACATTTTTTTAACAGACAGATAGACATACATCTCTTAGTTGGAACTCGTACATATAGTACATTTCTTTTTAGCTTTTAACACGTAGATCCTACACATAAAAACCAGATAGTACTTTATAATCACATTACACAAATTAAAAAAATATTACTTACTAGACTTTGCTAGCGGCTCCGCCCGCCCAAAATTCAGTTATCGGCGTGGAACTCCTTAAATAAGTTATACCAATGAATTGCTATAGCATGCTAAAGGTGCAGCAATAGTTCGTTTGACTCTGTTATAGTTATTCCCGCAGGAACTTTTGAATTTTAAGGGATAAAAAGTAGCCTATATGCTATTCCAGGTGCTATACCTACCTATATGTATGCCAAGTTTCATCCTGATCCGTCCAGTGGTTGAAGCGTGACTGAGTTACGAACATCCATCTAGACATACAAACTTTCACATTTATAATATTAGTAATTTATCTATTATTAATGACCCCCTCGTAGCCTAGTTGGTAGTGTTGCCGACAGAGGGTGTGGGTTCGATTCCCGCATTGGACAAACATTTATGTGATAATTAACATTTGTGTTTGTCTTGAGCCTGGGTGTCTTTATATATAATATGTATGTATTTACAAAAAAAAAATTAATATATATGTATCTGTATCCGTTGTCTGGTCACCATAACACAAGCTCTGCTTACTTTGGGGCCAGACGGCGCTGTGTGTAATGTCCAAAAATATTTATTATTATTATTTATTTATTTATTAGGACTTTGAAGATCAGTAAAATATGTACGAGTATATACGGAATTTAACAACGTGAATCTTAACAAAAACACATTTAATTTACCTATTTGTCAACTGAATACCCATCTTTCTTGCTATAAAAAGCAAATAATGAAAGGTATTTATATAGTTATACTTAGCCTTCGAAAATTGGGGCGAAAGATTATTAATTAACCAATTATGAAACTGTGTTGTCGGATAATTGTCGAAACGACAGTGTATCAGACGATATTCGTCCCGGGTTACAACACAATTATGTCGGCCTACCACGCTTATGTTTGTGTTAACGATTCAGAATAACTATAGCATATAATTCAGACAACGAGATATATTTTACGAGATATGACGATATCGCTTTTACATGGCATTTGTTATGTGAATAATATTTTATGTATATAATACTTGCAAATAATTCCTTAGGTGAGGTAAAATGTTTCTCTCTATTCCTTACCTTGACCTTAAACTATTGTTTTTGCGTAATATTTCAAGCATGCTATCCTTAACCAAGTCAAAAGGAATTCTATTTCCATTCAGAATCCAAACTATCTATGTGCTAAATTACGTGTCCATTAACAGTGCAGATAGTATGAAAACAGATATATAGTACTTCACGTCTGGACAGAGGTTGTTGCCTTATAGGCCTTATTAGTCGCAAGTTCGGCCCCATATGGATTACTGCTGCCATCTCTGGGCGAGTGCAACCGGATACCAGCTTGGCCCTTTTGACTCAGTTCAACGACGAGCTGTGAGAATTATCGACGGTGCCAAACTCACTTGCCGTATCGAACCCTTAAGTCTGAGGAGAAACTTTGCCTCCCTGTGTCTGTTCAACCGCTTGTATAATGGGATGTGTCCTGAGGAATTGTTCGAAATTATGCCCACGGCTACTTTCTACCATCGCACCGCTCGCCATTGGCAGGGAATTCATTTTCACACACTAGAACCGAAATGGTCGCGTACAGTGCGGTTTCAGAGAAACTTCCTCCCGCGAACGCTTGGTTTGAGGAATGAGCTCCCTGCCATAGTTTTCTCTAAGGACTACAGTATGGGGTTCTTCAAGAAAGAAGTTATTGGATTTTTGAAGGGTTGGCAACGCGCAAGTGATACCCCCGGTGTTACAAGCGTCCATAGGCTTCGGTGACTGCTTTCCATCAGGCGGACCGTAAGCTTGTTTGCCACCTTAAAGGAAGAAATATAAAAAAAGACAGTTTTGAGGTTATATAAAGTGGTTCTACTGACGCTTGTTACACTATTTTCTTGGCGTGTTGCCGACCCTTTAAAAATCGAATCACTGCCTTTATGAAGAACCCAGTTGTTTTTTATACTGACAAAGATCTAAGCGACATCTGTATCAATTTCATCAAACACTGCTAGTGCTATACGTAGCATGATAGAATAGCAAATAATTAGATTTTATATTTATAATAAAACTTTAATAATATACTTATGTAATAATGTGCAACATGAAAATCAACCCTTGTAATGTAGTAACTTAAAAGGCATATACTTAAGGTATATACTTAATTACCTTAATCGTATATCTGAACTTAGTCCGCGTGAACTTTTGAAAAAACTGTTTATGGTTTTACCTACAAAAATATCGGAATTCTTATACATTTTTCATAGCCTGTTAAACCCTCGTTTTTAGGCATTTAAATTAAAAAATGACGGATAACGGAAGGAAAACGGATATCGCTCAGTCATTAATATAATTATACTAGCGGTCCCTGCGAACGTTGTTCCGCTGCCTTCCCTCTGTAACTCGGCGAACGTTGGTTTTTACCTGAAGTGCCCGAGTCCGGCTCGCACTTGACAGATCGAGATAAAAGCTTAATATCTTTTAAGTTGGATCAAATAACAGATAGTTACGAAGTTTGATCAAAATCGGTTCAGTAGTTTAGGAGTCCATCGCAGACAAACAACGTGACACGTAATTTTTATATATAAATATTTATAAGAACTGGTTCTTACTTCTTAGCATCTCATAATATCTCTATGTGCCTTTAAGTACATACCAACCTAAAAATAATTATGTGAAAGTTCTTATAGTTTATTAATTTACTTCCAAATCGATTATAAAACAGCCACTGTAGTTCTGAGCAAAATATGATTTAAAAAATGTATTCATAGGATGCCTCTTTCAAGGTTCATAGAATTAACAAAAAAAAACAAGATCAATCGATTCGACGACTCGATCGTAACTGTAATTTGTTCCAAATAAAAAAAAATAAGCAAATATTTTCTCACTTTTCTGCATCATGCATTTGTAGAGGTACTTAAGAAACAAAAGCACATGCTAAGGAGTATGAGGATACTTGAGGCAACTTGAGCCATTAATAACAGTGAGCCACTTACAGCCCACAGCTCTTTCTCTTTCCTCAGAGACCTTATGGGCCTTAAGTATTAATTGCTCAATCAAAGTTGTGTACGCTTTACCACCGCTCGCCTCTACTACGAGATTTCTTTAATAAAGTTTTACGACTCTTGTTTTACGTTGCTTTTAATTTTATTTTTAATGCTTGTAACATGAACTTTATTAAAATCTTTTGAGCTTTAACTTAATAACATTATGAAATAACTACATTTATGTCTAAAAACGTCACTTATCTTACACACTAAGCATTGGTAACCTTTTACCTAATCAGAAATGTATATGTATATTGTAAATGTAAGTTTATGTATTTTACTTTTATGTATTATGTAACTTATTATTCTTATGTAACTTTATGTGTATATTTACATACACTTTACCTGAATTTATCTATCTTTTTAATTTTTAAGATTTTTCAAAACGTAGGATTACAAAGTTAATTTATTATTTCTCACTTTCTTACCTTTTTTATTTACATTTTCGTTACGTTTTATACAGTACATTAAACTTTATTCTTAGTGCTTCAATTTCTATCCACTACTATTCCATAAAGACCTAAAGAATATTTGATTAATTAATTGATTGATACGTCAATTTCTCTGTGGATCGAGCGTAAAACCATATTCGATCCACACATATTTTACATAACACAATTTGTAATAATTGTTGTTAAGCTACTTTGAACATATTATTTTCATATTTTTGGAGCTTACATCAAACAAACATTTACCTTTATGGTTCTCGTCGTTTCGGCCTGATTGCACTGGCCGTGGTCACAATTAAACTATTTTCAGCGAGGTGTTGTGAGTCGATGGGGGCGATCCGTATTTAACTATTTTACGCCTCGGACCTTATTGGAAACAGTCTCGAGCTATTTGAACTCTGGAATTCTAAATAAAAATGTATGCAAGTAAATTTACGGGTTTCGAGAGGTAAGTCAGATTTCTATACAGTTTTGTCTCGAATTCCAGAGTCCGAATAGCTCGAGACTGTTGCCAATAAGGTTCCTGGTGTCTGCTAAGGAATCATGTTTTTAGAACGTTAAAACTTTTGAATGAGGAACATATGCGTTCTTTTTTAGAGATGATCCAATTTGTCCGTCTCTCCTTTCAAAGACGTTCATCCTATGTGTTTGCAAACAAATCTTACTTTTCCGTCCTATAACCATTTTTAGTAAGTACCTCCTGAACATGTGCCAGTTAATTCTCCAGATGTTCAGGGTCACATAGGTCCTTTTTTTTCAATTGTTTATAAAAATAACACACTTTGTAAATTTTTGTTGCCCTTATCGGGAATCGAACTCCGAACTGTTTTAAATTTCAACCGTTTACCACTTAATTACTTCAGTCATTATAAATGTAACATATTTAGAGCCATAATCATACATACATACTATACAATCATTTAAATTTTAAACATTATTGTCTCCATTGTACACATCTCAATATATTCCTACACAGTACGTACTGTGAATAGTTACAAATACTACAAATACATTTTAACCATTCTTTAAATAGCACATTTAAAAAATCTAAAAACCGACGAAGTAAGTACCTGCAAATAACGCCACAAAAACGACATAATATATATGAAGTCATTTTTACGAGGCATGACAATAACCTCTCCTCGACAAGTATTGATCCAGCACATATATTATTTCGAGAGGAAACTCAAGGCAGATATGCGATTGAATCATAAATTTTTATAGAGAGTAAACCCTTGCTTACTAAGCGAAGATGGAAAAATCGTCTGTAACACTCAGCCGTTGTGCGCCAAATTGTATATTTTACCGGTTGCAAATAGCAGACTTTGCCTTCATTTATTTACATGAAAAGTTCCTGAATATTTTTTGTAAATGACTTTCGTTTATGCTCAGTAGCTCCGAATGCTTATTTGAGGATAATAGAGCTTTCCTTTCTTTTCCTTTTATGCATCGAAAATTTTTCTCTTTATTTCTTAGATAATGTTTTTGGCTCCTCGTTTAACCTTTCTTTTAAGAAACGAACATAAGATTAAAATATTGATAAGCGTTTCATGTTACTTAAGTTGAAGGTTTTGCTTCAGTTTTTGTATTTTGTAAGGCTTACTTTTATTAGCTATCAAACGGCCATATTGTTTGTTAACATTTGGTGAACAGAACGATTTCAATGCCTTTGCGATGTCGTAGCTCTCAATGCCGTCAATAGAACGCACCTTATGTCATTGAACGCATTTCGCGCGCTCTACTTGTACGATAAAACAGTACGTAAACTTTTCAAATACGATTGAAGTGCACGCTGAACGGACCCGTAGATAAACCTTAGGTTTCTGAGTGCCTTGATTTACTACAGGTGTTGCATTTCTTAAAGAATTTTTTCAAGTGTTTTATAAAGGTGTTCTAAGAGCTTGTTAAAAACAGGATCGATATCTGAGCAGTTCCTTGGAGTCGAAGCTGCGGGTTTCAAGTAGATAAACTTGAAGTATTTGTTTCCACATATGGGTAGGTAGTACCTAAGCCTGTTTGCGGCTAAGTGTACACTTATTTATGTAAGTGTTGTTTTCTTAATGGAAAATATATGAGGATGTTTAGGCAAGTTAGGCCATTAATAACAGCAGTCCGCTTTCAGCCCCAAGCACCGTCCTTTCTCGGGCCTTATTTATTAATTGTTCAATCAAAGTTGTTTACGCTTCATCACGGCTGCCTTTTGTACATTATTGTATAAACACAATCCTTAGACTTTTAGCTAGTATATTTAAATTCATATATATCTGTTTTTTTTCATATTTTTCCTTCATTCCTTATGTTATTCTTTGAGTACCTATATTGAATGTTTATATGTTAAACAAAAATTTTGGTTTTTTTTTATTATTTATAGTAAAATATAAGTAAAGTTGCACAACTACTTATAGGTTAACACTACATGCATTAAAACTTAAATATCTAAAAGTAACATAAGAAAAAGTTTAAACTAACATGAAACAGTTGCAAAACAGTATTTAAGCATTAATTAACAATGTAAATTATCAACCACAATTTGAGTTTTTTTTGTCATGTCAAAGGGGATTTATTTAGCTTCTTTTTGTGTTTAGCTTCAATAAACACCTGCTTAATAGAAAATAAGAACGTAGGGAACAAGAGAGTGTTACTCGTCTATGAATATATATGTATGAGTATGAGTATGTGTATAAGATATGTCTGTGGGACCGTTACCGTTAAACCATTAATCATCTAAATTTCATTTCATGGAGAAGGTTTTTCGTTTTTATTTTGCTATAATTCGCCACTAAAGGGCGCTGCAATACATTAACTTTAAGAACAGAACAATGTTTGCCGAGCCAGCGAGTATAATAAAAACACTTTTAATTTATTAATTTAAAATCTAAAAGAGATATGTTAACTCTTTTTTTATACCACTAAGGTAGCAAACAAGCTATCGGTCCGCCTGATGGTATAAGCGGTCAACGCAGCCTAAGGACACTTACCGACCCTTCAAAAATGTAATAATTTATTTCTTGAAGAACCCTATATTGTAGTACTTAGGCCCGGATTAAAAGTCATTGCTAAGTTATGTCCTAAGTAGATTATACTTCTGAAAGTCATACTTATCTAGACAATGTCATATTTACTATAGCTATAGAACAAAATTATTTTCGGTAGTTATCATAAATGGCTTTCGGTTTTTTTTTTCATGTCAATTCATTTTAAACAGTGGTTTTTAAGGGTCCCTTTCTCAAAAGGAAAAAAGGAACACTAATAGGATCACTTTGTTGTCCGTCTGTCTGTCTATCAAGACTTTTTTTATCAGGAACGCGTAAAGGTATAAAGTTGAAATAAACTTCAAATACTAAGGTCTACGGTCCCTTGAAGCTGTAAAAAAATCAAGCAAGAAAATACGGTCGAAATACGGCCATTTGTGTGGCATAATTTGTCATCCACAAATAGATCAGAACCTATGGGGTACTTCCCGCTATCCTAGAATCATGAAATTTCACACGAAGTAAGGTCTTATATCACAAATATAGAAAAAAAATCAAAATCCGTAAATTTGTAGTTCTGACAAGATCCTTTTACTCATAAACGCATAGTGGTATCAAGTATTGAAATTAATATCATATACTAAAAGCTACGGGTCCCTTGGGGTTGCAAAAAAAATTAAGCTTCTAAATCAATGCAATAAAAAACTATGCCCAAAATACGGTTATTTTTGTTGCATATTCTGACGCAAACAAATCAAAATCAATGGGGTACTTCCCGTTGACCTAGAATCATGAAATTTGGCAAGAAGCAATGCCACGTAGAACACTAAGGAATAAATCTGAATAACCGTAAATTTGTTGTCATCACAAAAAAATATTTTTTCGCGATTATAAGCTATTATTTTTGCTTATATATTTGCTGTTGGTAAAATAACTGCGACCTATATCGATGTATTGGGACAACATTTGACCAACGGAAAAGTTAAGTTTGTCCTTCAATACAGTTTACCTGTTACGCAACCCTCGGTACGCGGGTCCGAATTGCACTTAAATAGTTTTTTTATCGACAAGGCTGTTTAGTTGTAACCTTTAACTACGTGCATCAAATGGCATAAGGAGCAAAAAACCGGTCGAGTGCGAGTTTTAACTAACCGACGACGGTACTGTAGGTACGTACGTAATAGAATTATTTCCCCAGCCCCTTGAATCTCTCCCATTCGGCTATTGTACCCTTAAATTAGACGATGTAAGCAGCTAAAAAAATACTTTATGGATAATTAAGCGTTTAAATCTGTGTTTTATTATTAATAACACATAACGTCCTTGGAGTGTCCTGAGTAAAGGACATTCGTTAGTCAGGGGTAGCTAAAAATAAGAGCATGGTTAGCAACGTGTGTTTGTATCTAAGCATTGCTCATTTTTTTTTTTTATACCACTAAGGTGGCAAACAAGCTTACGGTCCGCCTGATGGTATCACTTGCGCGTTGCCGACCCAATTATTACATTACTCATTATTACATTACTCACACTAAGCCTCCGTCTTAGCAATTTAGCAATAAGTAATAGTAGTAGTAGTTAGTCTTAGCAATAAGTAATACTTTGTCTAAGTAGCAACTATTATAATGGTACATTTATGTTCATTGTTGCGTTGAACTACATTTCGCTTTTTAAGTCTCTGCCTTAGAATGTTACTTTGTCTAAGCCACGATTATTAATCCGGGCCGTAGAGAAACCCTTAGCAGGGAGCTCATTTCACAACCTAGGCGTTCGCACACGTTTTCACTCCTGAAACGGCACTGTGCGTGTCCATTTGGGTTCTAAGGTATCATTTCATACAATTCCTTAGAACACATCCCTTTATACAAGTGGTAGAACACACACAGGGAGACAAATCTTCAGAATTCGATACGGCTTGTGAGTTTGAGAAGGTCAATGATTCTCTCAGTCCGTCGTTTAACCGTCTTGGATATCATAACCGTGTGTTTTGGAATTGTGGGTCCTCAGTAAATGAGGTTTTCTCAGCGGTGAACACTTAGGACCAAGTTTTCTCGTCCCCAGAGACCTTTGACAGAGTGGACTAAATTTTCGATACTAGTTCTCCGCGGTTTTCCGCCACAGAGAGGAATGTTTGAACGGCCCATGCAATAAGTGTTTTACTGTGGGTATACCTTTTGGCCCACTCGACTTATGAACGTCTAGAGAAAGCAACGCCTACCCACCCTATGCTGTGTTATGAAGATTTCCGGCATGGTCTTACGCACCACGGTAAAGTAGGTTACATTGCTTCATAAAATATTACCTGAATTAGTTTAGACAACTATTTGGTTGTTAAATAAGGAATATTAAGTTTAGTAATATTTACAAGTATATAAAAAAATCCTCTAGTTCCAAAAAATATCTCTGAGACAAATTCCTCCATAACCCTCGCATAAAACCAAGTTGTATTAAATTTCTCGAATGTAGGGCAACATTTTTCTGCTCTAACATTAATAACATGGATGTAATAAAACCGGAAGCCACGCATCTACTACATAGTGCTAGCGAAATACAAATGGGATTCGTCGGAAAAGCTAAATCTTGTTAAAAGCAGCGACGAGATTTAGATGTCTACGTAGAGATAACAATGCAGCATCGTGGAACATATAAACGAGTCTCTGATCTGTTGACTGGAGACTAGAAAATATTTAGTTGGAGAAGATATATGTATGTATTGAAGGCTGAATACAAATGATAAAGCTTTTAAGCAAAAATGTAGGTTTGTGTTCCTCGATCTTAGATTTAAGAGAAAATCTATCTCTGTAGTTTTACACGATCTTGAATAAGGGTGTTATTATCTTGAAGTCTTAGTCTTAGTTCACCTGGTAAGTGGTTGTCCTACGCTCTCTTAGGTTTAAGTAAGTTTAAGCATTGGCATTATCACTTCAGCTCGACAACATCCAGTATTAAATGGATAGTTCCACAACGATTGATCTTGAGCCACCGGCGACTTTGACCAGGTCGTTTGTTCACCTGTAAAAAGCTGTCCAACGCTGCGTCTTCGTCTTTCCGTCGTCAACCAAAAACCAAAGAATCATTGGTATCTACCAGTTATCTAATGTATAACTTTCAGTTGTACCACAGTCAAATGTTTTTGGAATATTTTTATAATCGCAATTCCATGCCTTCTGAATTAATTTGTTGTGAGAACTTCACCTGGATGTACTAAAAAGCAATGCTTTTTATGCTTTTATAAAAACACTGTAGTAATGTAGTAATATAATATTAAAACATAGCATCTCCTTATTTAAGTGCAGTAATATTTTAAGTACATCCATTACACTCTAGAGCCTATCCTATCCATTTTTTCGATTTTTTTTGTTTTCTATTTAAACTTCTTTTTCTTGTGATTTGGCTCAGCGTCCTGTTTCCCTTACGAACATAGTAAAGTTATATTCCTAAAGGTTATAGATTCAGAAGAATTGAAACCGAAAGTTTGATTGTTGATTTGTTAAAATTTTAATCTGTTAATAACAATCAATAAAAATCACAAAATCAAAATTAAAACAAACAAAATATTGCCAGCGACTCCCCTGCCCTAAATTTGGTTATTGGCGTGGGATTCCTAGGGCAACTCCATGATTATAACATAGAATGATGAATATCATTCTAAACAAAAATCGGGATAAAAGTCCGATTTCCTTGCCGTTTCTACAGCTATCTCTGTGTTAAATTTCAACTCTTAAATCCTTCCTTGGGGCATTGTTGAGTAAGAAACAAAGAGACAGATAGACACTTTTGCATTAGTAATATTAGTATAGATATATGAATTGTAACTATTGAAAAATTACACCTAAAACGATTTGTTCATGAACCAGTTGATCGGAAAGATATCAATATTTTGAATCAAAAGCCAATGGAATTGGATATTACATTAGAATTTTATGTGTTTGAGATATTGCAAAAAGTTGAACCACTTCTTTCTTAGGGTGCACCTGTTAGAACTTTTACATTTCACATGTCCTAATATAACTATTAATTTACTCCAAACTAACACTAGGTGCAACAAATAGCCACTTTTCGCTTCATTCCCACTCAGAATAAAAGCACTTTCTACCAATACTACCAACATTCAAACGGAACTTCTGATTACAATGCTGCTTTTGCATCCAATTGCGATACTTTAAAACGGAGAAGTATTACATGGACGCAGTGGATGTGTGCTAGCACGACGATCACCGCTCGCCTACTACTTGTACATTATGTCATTCGACAGGATGCAACATCTTTTTGCACTCGCATTAAAGCACATACACATTCGACGGTTCAAAGTATTCTTGACCTGAGAACGAATCCAGTTTGCTTATAATATATACGACGAGGTCGACCTCTATCAATCCTTCTATTATCTTTTGCCTTAAAAAAATTATTTCACAGATCAACTTTGGATTGCGAGGCCGATTGTATTACTACCTACAGATAATGACATTGATCAATGCAATTAAAATTATAAATGCTCGTTTGCCTGCCTTCGGTTCTGGATTCGATTCACGTCCATGGTACCATTTGAAACACGATAAAGTGTTTGGCCAAAGAATGGTGCTTGGCCCAACACCTAAATACATAATATATTACCTGTCATCGTAGACAAAGCCCGCATCTAGTGTGTTGTAATAGAGCAGAAAGGCCAGCAGCGCGCTGGCTGCCGTCACCCAGTGATCCATAGTTTCCGCTACATCACAACACTGTTGCCATCTCAGTATTAATCCTGCCCCTCCCTGAAACCAAGAATTGTGATTAACATAAAAAAAAATATTTTCAGTGTAACTAAAACATTCGTTTTCATTTCCAATTTAAGAATGCTAAATTGTACAAAAAAATGCCTGTAGGCTATTTTTTTATTTATTTACACACTTTATTGCAATAAAATACAATAGATTGACTTAATGCCTTAGGCAGTGTTTATGAAGAAACGGTTAATATTTCAATAAAAATTAAATTCATAGATAAACATATTTTGCAGTCTAAATGGATATTATGAGATTTCACCTTTTTCCATTATTTCACTTTTTATCTTTTATGTTATATGTTTATTGATATAAAAAAAAATACTATAAACATTATTAGATTAAGTTAATCTAAATTAATGTGATCTTAAATGAAATACCTATAATAATCATCGCATCCTATTTTTTTCTAAACATTTGCTTGTAAAAGTATCTCATATTGCACCGCTTTTACGTTTATAACAAAGCTTATCGAACCAGTTTCAAAGTGTTCTAGTTTACTTAATCACATTAGTAGTGTGCCAGTAGTATGAAAATGTTACATTTTATAGAAAAATACTGTGCTTTTTCACCAGATTTGACTAAACGTAATATGTCGTGTTGCTTCATTTATTTTTCCGCACAAATTTGTTGTAAAATCTTGTTAATATTGGGTGTTACACTATGCCCCGTAATCATCTCATCTTTTATCATCTATATATGCTGTAATCCTGTCTAGTGTGTAATGACTAGCTTAACTCACTCGTTTCATAATATACTATTAAGAAACAACCAACATTTCAGCAAATATTAGTATACACTTTTCAACTGAGCGAAGTTGTTTTCTCTCTGCACAATCATATTTGCTGCAGGTTTAGAATTTTAATGCAGCAAACAAGTTATTTTCAGTTGGATTAACTCGCAAAATTTGTCACAAATTTTCCCTCGACTATGAATACGAACGTTTGTAGAAGTTACAAATTTTATTTTATAGCTTCATCCAATAGTTATATTCGATTATAATTCTCTCACAAATGATATTGTAAATGTGGTACTATGTTTATTCAACTTCATTTCAAATGAGTTGACAGTCACATTAAAAATACATTAAAAATCCGGCATGCTGCAGAATTTTAGAAAAATTATCCTTAAAAAAAAAACATCAAATGAGGGATGAAAATTTGTATCACAATTACGATATTTTTGTAGAAAATCTTTAAACTATGCAGGGGAAGTCGTGGGTAAAAGGTAAATTTGTAGTATAATTTTACTTTTAAACAGGTTTATAATTATAAATTTTCAACAAGTAACGCGGGAAATAAGATTTATCTACAACACGTGGTGCCATCTATTTGGTATGAGTGTGCCAATGCATGACTAAGGAAGCGAGAGGAATCAATACAGAATTGAGTGCACAAGAAAGGAACAATTATATCTTAAATTTACATTTCGTATATAATTTTATCAAAAATGATTACTTAAAAATTAGGTAGTAGCAGAAGTTTTCTAAAACATTCTTTTGTTACCACCTCGACTTAACTATGTTATTAAATAGGTTGAATCTTGTTTATTTTAATAGTGAATCTTGTGTAAAACCTGTTTAATAATCTTTTTTCAGCATTTTCCACAAAAAGATCTATCAAGTAAAATATACAGTATCATGTTTTGAGCTCTGTCGCAGCCTCCAGCATATGATTTATTTTATTGTATATTTTTTCAGGTAAATACGTTCAATATTTCTACAAAAATCTCTGCTGAAAGAACAGATTTCTTGTTCATACGCCTCCTTAACGTTAACTTATAAATACTTTTGTCAATAAGCGCCATCAAGCGGGAATTTGCCGCATCTCATTTTTAGTACTATGTAGTCGTTTTGCAATGTTGCAAGTACATACTTCTCGGAACATGGTGCTAAATTACTACTAATATGGTACTACAATTGATTTTCTTATTTTTAAATTAATGATCCTGCGGGAGTATAATAGAAAAAATATTAAATGACAGTTAAAGTGAGTTAGATATGTAAAAAAAGTAGATTAAAATTTATTTTGCAATGTGAATCAATATTTTCATTTTCAATTTCTTCTTCTCTGCCAATTTATAAATTAACTCGTGTATTAAGTAATATTATTGCATATTATTACACATTTCCCGTGTTTATTTTGATTGAAATTCACAGAGAATAACAATGAGAATTTACCAAGTAAGTCTTTAATTACTAGCCGAATATTTGAATACAGCAATGTTGATGTTTAACAAGCAAGGTTAACAGTTTTAATTAACTTAATTAATTGTTTCTAAACACACCGAAGTTTACATGTTTATTTGCAAATATTATATTATAAATAAACTAATGATCTATTCCTTACCTTGATGTTTTAACATTCGAGGTTTACTTTACTAAATGAAAAACAAATAATTTGATTATTATCTTTGAATTTATAACTAACTCGAATATTATAGAAATCGAAATCTTTAATTTAATAGGGAAAACAGAATAACTGTTTTTCAAAGTATATCTCAAAAGACCTTAAACCCAGAAAACTGATGTATTAGATCGGATGAAAATTTGTATGAGAATTCAGAATTTTTGTGCCGAGAGACTTGAAATTTTGCAAAAATGTTTTTGTCAAAACATACGCGAGCAATGAGAATGTTGCAAAAATAATCCTCTTACAAAAATAATGAAATGGTAGTTGGAAGTGTGTATAGAAAATCGTCATTTTTGAAGCTCAATGCATATAGAAAATTATCCCCTAGACGGCAAAATTAAAAATTTAACGTTGCGCGACTATGCTTTGTTTTATTATGACCACAATCACACTAGTTTATGGTATTTATCTATTAAGTATTTTTTTTCCCAAAAAGAAAATTGTATTTGCACCGATTATTTTTACTTGTTTCTATTTTAAACTTTGATTATTCTCTCTTAAACTTAGTACCAATTTAATAGAATCTTCTTAAACTTTTACTTTTAGCTCACATTTATATTATCCATTTATATTACCTACGCATTTATATTATCTCTTATCTCTTTGCTCTTACAAATTCAAGTTTATTAGCTGGAATGGTTTTAGTTGCTTTATCATTAGAATCCATGTTACTGTTTATTTTGCTTTATACTTATCTTAGTTCTTTGTAAAACTTTTCTTTTTATGATTTCTTTAAAGAACGTTTACTTTTTTTTATGTGTAAAAGGTACCTAAATGTGTATAGTAAATAAGTAAATAAATAAAAATTGCGAAAGTAACAAGAGTCAATTCTGCCAATTATAGTATAAAATAATTGTAAAATATAAAATAATAACATAATTTATATTTATATTTTAAGGTTTTGATATTTTTGGCGCTTAATATAAAATTTTCTGATAAGCTAATTTACTTAGTTAAAGCAAAGTACGTACAGCGCGCGCGGCCACCGCGCCAGTAAGTAGGTCAACTTTTATTCAAACCTTAGATCATAGAATTTTAACGCAAAAATCGGTAACGCGAGACGTATGCGTCGCCCGCCAACCGACAAACGCGATTAGGACTCACTAGTTGCGAGTGGACGACACCCGCTCCCCCACCGCACTGCCTCACCGCAACGATGCTAACCGTTTGGGGCGAGTTGATAGACTTCTAGGTACTTTGGTAAAACTAAGTAGATTGATACAGTAAAATCCTGCTTTTTTCTATTTTTAGGGTTCCGCACCTGAAGGGTAATTACCGGAACCCTATAACTATGTCTCCGCTGTCCGTCCGTCCGTCCGTCTGTCACCAGGCTGTAACTCATGAACCGTGATAGTTAGACAGTTGAAATTTTCACAGAAGATGTATTTCTGTTGCCGCTTTAACAAAAAATAATAAAAAACAGAATAAAATAAACATTTAAGGGGGCTTCCATACAACAAACGTGATTTTTTTTGCTCGATTTTGCTCGATATTGATAACGGCGTCAGGTAGACGCTTAAAATATTCACAGAGTATTTAGTTATATAGTCACTAAAAAAAATTAAATAAAATAAAACAAATATATAAGGGGGGCTCCCATACAAGAAACGTGATTTTTTTGCCATTTTTATAATGGTACGGAACCCTTCGTGCGCGAGTCCGACTCGCACTTGGCCGATTTTTTAAAATGCTATAGGTATTTTAGCAATCACGAAACAAGATTTTCCTAATATCTTAAAATGCTTTCCACATATCAACTGATGATTCCTATATTGTTGTATATACAAAATATCAATTTGATAAAATGTAGTTACTAATTTATGCTTCTGTGGTACAGAATTATTTTTTCTTTCTCTTGTTGACATAGAAAATAACAAAAAAAATATCGGTAAGTGATTCGGAATTAGTAAAACAAATCCTAATTTTAAACATTTCACTTCTCAAAATCTATCATTATCATATATATCGCATTTTCTATAGCTGTTCATAATGTTTAAAAATAAATATTTAATGTTTTGAATATTAAATAAAAAAATAACTTCGGTTTACCTCAATGTTAAACAGGAAGTAGGAGGTACTTCGACAGTTTCGACTAGCTGTTTGGACTGGCTGAAATATCAAATATTCACTATCGGTGGCCGTTGACGACAAAAGTTATCTAATTTAAATTGATTTATGTTCCGCACCGCTAAGTTAAACAAACTCCAACTAACTGGATGCATCGATCACGTCGGTCCTGTAATGGATTTACTTATCAGTCCATCGCTCTTGGTTGTTTAAAGTTATAAAGTTTGAAAGTCTTGAAGAGAATACATTGACTTATGTATTATCAAGTAAAGAATAAAATACAGTTCGGAGACTCAACTATACTAAATAAAAGTTAAGCATTATTTCGGTTTGTAGTATCTAATTAGGTTATTGAAATATTTGAAACGCTATGGCTTCGTACACAAAATGAGGTTTGTTTTCTGTGGGAGGTTGACATTATTTGAGAAATAAGTCAGATAAAGGTTGTACACCCATTTTATATTATTTATTGTAAAAGCTTACTTTTACTTATTGTCAAGATTTAGTCTAGAACGTTTTCATTAGGAGAAATGTATAAAAAATCGGCCAAGTGCGAGTCGGTCTCGCGCACTAAGGGTTCCGTACCATTATCTATGAAAAATGCCAAAATAATCACGTTTGTTGCCCATACAAAATATCCCCATAAATATTTATTTTAATTTAATTTTTTATTCTTAAAGTGACTATATAACTAAATATTCTGTGAATATAATTTTAAGCGTGTACCTGTTGCCGATATCAATATCGAGCAAACTCGAGCAAAAAAATCATATTTGTTGTATGGCAGCCCCCTTAACTATTTATTTTATTCTGTTTTATTTATTTTTTATTCATTTATTTTATTTTGGCAGCAAACGGTCATAATATTCAATTAAAATACAATAACGTTTTACAAGAAAGAAGACAAACAGTGCCGAAAATTACAATTAATATATATTTCAAGTTTAATAAATTAAATGAGTGAATAAAAAAAGATTTGAAATATATAAGAAATATTAAGTAGGTACTAAGTGCTAAAACAAAACAAACGTGTTCTTCAAACAAAACGGATTAAACTAGGTATTTATTAATGAAACACAAACCTCACGTAAACACAAAACTATGTTTTAAGTTTCTGTAATATTTTTTTCTTGTAGTCGTCAAAAGAAGACCCAAAAACATCCAAATCAGAAAACTGTTTATTGCAGGTGTTAGTGGAACAAATATATTTATTTTACGACAGGAGCGAACTGGTAGTCTTGCACGTGCCGTCAATGATATTTTAGAAAGTAAATAAGGACAGTCGATATTTTAAAAAGATTCATTATATCAATGAACACGTCTATTTTCTAGGCTAAGAATATTATATTTTCTAAGGGAATCTATGTAACTCAAGCTAATATCGGAATGATAGTTAAACATTTCAATAATTTTTTTCTGTACTTTTTCGACGCGGTTAATATGTTTCTTATAATTTGGATTCCACACCCTACAGCCAAACTCCAGCAAGGAACTGACAAATAAGAAATAAAGAATCAATCGTGTTTGGAATTGTTTAAAAGGTTTACATATTTTATTTATAAAACCTAAGTTAAGGAAAGCCTTCTGTAAATATATGTCTATTTGGTGATTAAAAGTAAGTTTATGATCCATCATTATGTCATGTTTTTAGTATTTGTTGTTATAGCGGCAACCGAATAAATCTTCTGTGAAAATTTCAACTGTCTAATTATCACGGTTCATGAGATACAGCAGGGTGACAGACGGACGGACGGATGAACAGCGGAGTCTTAGTAACAGGGTTCCGCTAATTACCCTCAGGGTACGGAAACCTAAAAAAGACTAAAATATCTGTTAAAAGCTTATTGCTGTAGTCTTTTTAAATAAGCTTTATATTTTTGAAAACCCATCGCTTTTTTTTTGTGGGTAGGTGTGAAAAAGTTAACACTTAAAAAATTTGCTCTGCCAGTGGTTTACTAATAATATTTAAATGAAAACTTATAAACAAGAGTTCTACCTACCAGCAGTCAAATTTCCCTTACTAAATCATTAGGAGTTGGTAAAACTCAATATAAAACTTCCTTCAATAATATCAACATTGATCAACTTAATCAGCATTTTTCTTCTATTGTTGACATGGATAGCAGCAAAAAGGCACACACGCTTAATCATCTTTCAAAAATCCCACCTCCTGACTTACCTCCTTTTTCTTTTATTCAATTCAGTGATTGTGATTCTAACTTAAAACAATCTACTTAATCCCTTACAATCCGGTTTTCATCTTGGTCAAAGTACAGTTACTGCTCTTACCAAAATTACTAATGACATCCGTTACGGCATGGATAATAAGCAATTTACAGTTATGTCGCTGTTATATTTCAGTAATGCCTTCAACACAGTAGACTTTGACATATTGCTGGGCATCTTCCGCTCTCTTAACGTAGCTCCAACAGTAATTGACTGGTTTCACAGTTACTTGTATGGGCTCCAGCAACATATTCGGTTGGAGGATACATTCTCCGACTGGTGCTCCACTTCAGCTGGTGTACCACAAGGTGGCGTGCTGTCTTCTCTCCTATTTGACATCTTCATTAACACTATTACTCTCAAACTTTCTTATCTCTTCCACTTGTATGCAGATGGTCTTCAAATTTACACACATGCCCTAATTTTATTGACATCAATAAAGCCATTCCAAAAAAAGAATGCTGATCATGACAAAATACTTCAATGGAGTTCATTTTAAGGCCTTCAAATCAATCCTCTCAAATCGAAAGCTATTATTATTGGCGGTCCAAAAGTGATATCACGCATTAATTTGGAACTATTTACCTTTAATTAAACTTGACAGAGTTTCTATTACTTACTCCGTCAAAAATCTAGAGATTATTGTTGACATTACGTTATCATAGGCTCCACTAATTAAAGCAATAAGCGCAAAATGTTTTCTTCTATAGGGTCAATGAGGCGGTTACGTAATCTTTTACCTATACCCATAAAAGTTGCACTTGCACAATCTTTACTTCTTCCTATTCTTGATTATGCTGATGCCTGCTATATTAATCTCACTGAGGAGCAATTGAAAAACTTGAGCGGCTACAAAATCACTGTATTCGATTGATATTTGGATTACGTAAATACGATCATGTCTCTCAATTTCCTGCTCAGCTCAAGTGGCTACCAATTCGACTTCGCCGGAATACCCATACTCTTACACTTCTTTATAACATACTATTCAATCCATCAACTCCTTTCTACTTGAAACAACGATTTCAATTTATTTCTTCTGCTACACTCACACTTCGCTTGTCCACTAGTTCTCTTTAACTAGTTCTCTAAAAACACCAGCTCACCAGCAACACTATGTAATTTCTATAATCATTCTTTCATAGTTCAGGCTATAAAGCTATGGAATTCTCTTTCACTGACTACTAGGCGCTTAAGTAGTTGTTTTTAAAAATCAAATTAAACCACATTATCAATTAATCTCAACTCACAGTCCAATAAGCTCATAGTTATATTTTAAATTAATATAGTTTTAGCATTTATTAAGTGGATTAAGTCATCAACTTTACTTATAAGATAATTGTTCTTTCGTAAATATTGATCAATAAAGTAATATAAAATAAATATGTATTACATATTGTGTATATATGTAAGATACTTGTTTATTGAGTGTATTATATATTGTGTGTGTAATTTTAACTTGACTTTTTCGTCACCTACTTCTTTTTGTGATTTCCTCTACCCAAAGGTTTGCATGGCAGAGATCGCTTGTTGTATTTTTTTTGGAAATCATGCAATAAAGAGATTTATTTCATTTCATTTCACATGGTTACCTTTTTTTAAAGATACGTTGCAGAAGTCCATTTCGGTGATCCTTCGGAATTTCTTATCAAACATTAAAACTGACGAAATTCATTAATTTTGTATGTACTATGCTCTACAATGTTTTTCATTGGAAGTATTAAATATTTCTCTAAAATATTGGTTTCATGGAATTTTAGAACTTAATAAAATGTTTTTAAAAACTATATATAACCTAAAGTCTAATTGTTCGTCTTGTCGTAAAGGAGCATCTAATTTGACAACATTAAATGATATTTTCTACGCGACTCAAAGGACACGGCTGAACACTGTAGCATAAGATTATGCTATTATTAAGATTATTAAGATTATTGAATTTTTTTTAATAATAATAATAAATAATCAACCAAAAGCTATTATTATATCACGTGGTTAAGCATAAAAACATCATCAATATTGTATGATCTTAGTTTTACAAGCGTTTACTATGATAGCGTGTGTACCGGAGACAGTTTATCTCAATCACATTAAAATTACTAAACGTATTAAGGATTAGATAAATATAGAGTAAAGACATGTTCATTTTGAATAAATTATAGGTGTCTGTTATATAATGAATGTTATATACAAATAATCTATCGTAGTATCCAGATTCCCCGAAGCGTATAACGATTGTATTTTCGAAACAGAGATATCGCAACGAGATATTGTCCAACCACAACATATCGATAGTTCAATTGGCAGAGTATGAAGACAAGATCTGAGGATGGTAGGTTCAAGTCATCGAGGTTAATATCTTGACTGTGCAATTGCTGAGATAATCTAAAACGAAAAAAGATTCTTTCTTTACCTATGTAGTTTAATTTTATATTTCTACATTTTATGAATAATTGCGTATTAGATATACAAACTAAGAGCACATAAGTTGCCTATTTGTTGTGTTTCAATAAAATTTTATATTTTTTTATTAGATAGTCCTAAAAACAGGTACCATACTATTTGATCTGCTTTAAGTAGTTAAATATTACCATCGTATCAATTTTGTATATCTCAAGAATTACTCTCTATACTTTTGATCACTTCTATTTTCAACTTTTCTCTTTTGAAACAGTAAACAAAGTATTTTCGCTTCGATCAACTTAGTAAAAGTAAATTTTGCCGAAAATATTCTCCAACTAAAGGAGATAACTTACCTGTATCTGATCCTTCGTCTATTTTCACGTCACAAATTCCACTTTATTAGCTTTGTCCGTTTGATGTTATTTTGCTAAAAGATATGAAGAGATAACTAGAGAGTTGACTTGTTATTTTGCTGTGCTTTACTTGGCAAAGTAACGCAGATACGCGTAAAATCGATCTGTTTGTGCTAATTTTATAGATTGCTATCGCATCTAAAGTAATGTAAGGAATATTTATGATACGTTTAAACATGATGGGATTAAACGCGTTGTTATTTAACAAAATACCTTTTTCCCGATGTTTCGGCTGGGTTACACCAGCCATGTTCTCGGGTAGACTGGACGTCGGAAAAAAGGTATTTTGCCAAATAACGACGCGTTTAATCCCGTTTTATTTTTATATTAAAATTTGGTGTAACTTTTTGTAGCCAAATGACAAAAACAGAACCTTTAGAGCTACGTCAATTAACAGCCTTAAGAGGAACTATACCTCACTGTTTTTTCCCATCTAAACGTATTCCCCTGTTTTCTCCCTGGATTTTGACATTAAAGATATCACTTTTTCATATTTGATACATCGCAAAGATAGATAGATGTACATTATCACTATGTCTATATGTTTTGCTTTTTGTGATACACCATCTCTATTAATAACTGAGGCTCTGAAAATGTCTATAAAATATTTACTACCACTACTTGTAAATATAGAGTGTGATCAATTTTTCAGATACTGTGAGTTTTTATTCTTAACAACATCGGATATGTGGATAGTTTAATTACAGCTCGTTTTATTTATTTTCAATATATATTTTCAATATACAGCTCTGCCTACTCTGAGCACTGAATATAACCCACGCTTAAATTATTTTTAGTGACAAAAGGACGTGCCTCAGTAAAAAGATACAAAAATTTATACCACAAGAAACAGTGTTTTAGCTCAGAGATATCTTCTGTGCAAAATATCACACTGTTATCATAAGCACGTACCTGATTTTAAGCAGAATGGTAAATTTAAATGCGGGTCTCTTTGTAAAGCTAACTCAGACGATAGCAACTTGAAATGTTTTCTCTGAACATGTAGGCGGCTTACCTGTCTGTTTTAAATTATCCTTTGTATTTTATCTTCGTTTACTAACATTATATTATCTTTGATCTATTTAGGGTTGTTCAGTAGGTAAATTAAAAACTGGCTTGGCTACACCCTTATTTTGTTTTTATATGACATATTTTCTACACATGGAAAATTCCTTTGGCGTGTTAGTTTACAGAAGCTTAATGTAAATTAACTTATTTTTATCAGAAAAAGCAAAGCAATAAAATTTATTTTACAAGCTTTATTTCTATGCTATTTTTATGTTTAAGATGAAGGTAAAGGGGAGTTTTAGATATGTGTGATTCGACAAAGACCTCCTGTCAATTTTGACTTACTTTTTGTTGTTGGTCAATAACTGGCAAAGGGGGTATATTGCTCTATGCCTGGTCTTTCATTTTATCTAGTATTACTATAATTTGATGTTGTGACTTATGGGATATATACAATGCCAGATTAATCCAGATCCTCTGTATCAGATATAGTATTGTGGCTTTAGGCTCACCACCTGTCAGGCAGGACTAAAGTGGCTGCTGAAAAGAGGTTGTCTCCTACATTATAATATGGGTGTGTATCCAGCCACTAGTCACATTTTTAGGAATTAACACTTTGAGAATATGCATCTATATTATTATCTACATAAATACTGGTGATGTATTATGTCCTATAATAATATACGCAGAGAGACTATCCCCATTCTGTAGGCACAAACCAGAGACACGCCATACGCAGCACTGTTTCATTACTTTAATAAAGAAACACTCCTTTAATGCTAAATTTTAAAAAATAACTTTATAACTACTTAGCACAATCTCTTTTTTAATACAAGGCAATTGTGTTAGTTAAATTTTCAGCTAAGATAACTGTGGCTCTAAAAATAGGCAATCCTGTATTATGATAACCAGATTTAGATAAATGGGCTACGTTGTGTTGTGACATACTCCTTAAAAAATGAATAAAAATAAAACGTTAGTTGCTGATGAGTGCTGGTAATATTATATTCTTATGTAGCTACAATTACATTACAAAGCAGCAAGTAAAAAAAGAGTGTGTGTGTGTGTGTTTGTGTATGTGTGCGTGAGTGTGTTAGATAGGAATAACTAACTGTCAGGATATCTCATTTGTAGAATTACGAAATAAGTTAAATTTTCTGTTTCAAGGTAATCCAGGTTTGACACCTAATTTTCTCCATAAAATTTTGAAGATTTTACAATTAGTAACATTTTATAGATTTTATTGTATATATTTGTACGATAATTCTAAGAATATAAGATTGCCTTACATTAAGTAAATTGCTTTCTGAATATAACTTATTAGTTAGGTATTTAATTAGCTTACGAAACATTCGCGTTCGCGGGAGGAAGTTTCTTTGAAACCGCACTGTACGCGAACATGTCAGTTCCAAAGTGTGACAATGAATTTCCTACCGATGGCGAGCGGTGCGGTAGTAGTCGGTAGCCGTGGGCATCATGTCGAACAATTCTTCAGAACACATCCCATTGTAAAAGCGGTAGGACACACACAGGGAGGCAAAGTCTCTCCTCAAACTTAAGGGTTCGATACGGCAAGTGAGTTTGGGATCGTCGACAATTCTCACAGCCCGTCGTTGAACCGAGTCAATTTTATCTCACTGACTCAGAAAGGCTCACTTTTTCGTTTAAAATCTGATTAAATCTGCGTGGAAAAGCCTACTTTAACCGCTTGCGCGCAAAACTTCTTTTTATAATGCTATAAAAACAAACATAATTACTACTTTATACATTAACTGATCGTTAATAACACTTCACTTTAATTTTCGATACTATTATAAGTATAAATAAGTTTTAAGTATAATTTTTGTTCTAAGAATTTTAAAATTAGCTCGGTGCAAATAGTTTTCACTATAAACGTGTTACTTTTACTAAGTAAACTTAAAGTAAATGATTAAAAAACATGAGTAACCCTACTATATATTTCAAGTGACGTAAAAAACCTAAGTTTACCCACGAAAAATGGGAAAGTACCTCTGAGCGTGCGATTTTTCGACTACATACAGACAAAAAAAAGGTGCTCAACTTGCATTCGTTAGTAATTAAACACTAATTTATTGTTTTCTTGTATCTTGTATATATTTTCCTCACTGTAGTGAGGTGAAAAATCGTGTGTTTCGCACGGATGGAAGCGTTTTGGGTTTCGTGTCTAAGAATTCATCGCTTTGCCCAGGTTTCAATTGTTTAACCACTCGCTTCGCTCGTGGGTTCAATCTTTGCATTCTTCGCTTACTTGGTATTGAATACCATAGGCATTCACGCCAAAAAGTAACTTTTGTAAACTCAAAATCATAGTTTTCATGATTTGATGATCATGATGACAGGTAAGAAACAAAAGGGTGTACAAAAATTTAACTTATTTTTTTTCTTTATTAGGTAAAGTTTAGGTATTTTTCGTTCGTGAAATCACTTAAAAATAAATCTGTTTCATTAAAGAAGCACCTGATATTTTGTAAAATTATAAAACCCCTCCCTTGGTCCTTTTCAACTATGTAAACTATTTTTGAAAAAATATTTATCATCACTGTTTACGCTGATAGCAATTCCACTGAATCACAATATAGTATTGCAAATTGTTGTGTTGCTCATATCTTTGGTATTTTTGAACAGTTTAATTTTGCGTACAATTTGGTAACGAAGCTTGAAATATTTGGATAAACGTAAAGTAAATAGCACATTTAGTATTATACTGTGCAAATTAATTAATGCACAAAATTAAATAATTTGTAACATTTATCGTATATTCATGTGGTAAAGAGTTTCTTTTACTGTGTCTCTTCTCAGACCGTCATTAGCGTTACGAAACGGTCGTTGTTTGTGGAGTTTTTACTTTCAAACTTGATAATAATATGCCCTATTTTTGACAAATAACACATCAATCATCAATTCAATCAAGAAAATCTATAACGGAATTTTATGTGAGTTTTAGGAGTTTCAGAAAAGAGAACTATTGAAACAAGAACCGGTGTTAAAACATCATAATTATATAAGACTGAGTAGTTTAAGTTATAGTTAATATTTATTATGTTTTCGGTAAAATTTGACTACAAGTATTTGACGCTAACATACAACCCTTTTTATATTCCATTTTCTGTCACGTTAACTCAAAGTATGTGCAATATTAAAACGCGACATAAAAGATGGTTACTCAAAATTGACTTTGAACATTTAGGCCCCCCATGGCCTAAAAGTAATGTATTAGAAAAAGATTTATATATTATTTATTTAGTAAAGTAGAGTCTACTAAATCACTAACAATATTTTGTTATCTAATATATAAATCTTATTCTAATACATAACTTTTTCGTTTATTGTTCCGGATCATATGTCATCATTGGCACATTACTTGAATACAATATTCTTCCCTAATTATAAGAAAGAAGGAGCCATCCTCGTTGTATATTTAATAATTATCCTTAAAATATGTAAAAATCTACATATTTTTTTTATCTCTTTTCTCGACTGTCACCATATTCGTTTTCGTTTTGCTTCCTTTTTTTTTTTCAAAAACTACTTTTTCCTTAAGTGTCCTAATAGATAAGTGAAAGTATATTAATAATAAGCTTGTGTCGCTTCCACTTTCCCTAAATACCTATCAGGAGTCGGACCCGTTACAAGTACAGTACATATAAAGACAATTCAACTGCACTGTAGCTTACTTGTCTGTTCCAAAACTTTTTCTATTATCGCTTCACTCACTTAGTTTTGTTTTCGCTATCCAATTGGCTTATTCTTCCGAAGCTGATCGAAATGGAACTGTCAGTGCGTTTGCGTGAGTAAATGCAAATGCGTGAACGTTATACAGCTTTTTTTAAAAAATAGTTGATAAATAATTTATTCTTGAGTTCCGACTATAATATAGTACTGTTTAATTAGCAAACCATGTCTGCTGCAAAGGCCTATTTTCACCTTTTTTAACCTTTTCCTCACATCGGATCCTTATTATTTATGTAGAAAAAACACTTAACGAGATCCTTCTTAAATCAAAATTTGTATTTTATTTATTTTACTGGAGGCTTTATACAAGCAACAACCCAAAGTGAGGCTTATTATGATGAATAAAACATACAATAGACCTTAGCATTGTTTTTGCGAACCAGGCAAGCTTAAACCAATGTCTCCGAATTTGACTAAGCTACTTGAAACTTTCGCATTGTACTAAAAATATAATATATATTTAGATGTCTAAATTAAGGGCTCATTTTAGAAAAGAACATGACCTAAATATTTAGAATAAATGTTTGACGACTAAAGTGGCACAGTGATTGTGAGTTGGACTGGTAATTCCTGGTAGGATAAATAAAACGTTACAACTTATATTTTATTAAAAGCTGTCTGCTTTAGTTTGTTCTGTGCCCGATTAACGACGAAAGGCACTCACGTTGGGATGAAATACCTTTAGTAAAAGTTTTAAATGATTGTTTTGAAGCAACATATGACATTTGCAATATCTCTGACGGAGACTTGTGGGATAAGATTCTTAGTGATATTTACTTGATAATGCTAAACACAAGAATTGATTATTTGTTTTAACAGAACGCATTTACAAAACTTACAGTTTATAGTATTTAAATTAATTAAGTAATCAGAAGTTAAATAAACTATGGTTCTCAATTATAAGAAGACAATTTGAATATAGATGCCATATTAACAAGTAAGGTTTAATCAATCTTTATCTTGTTTAAAACAAAGCACCTACTAGTCGGAAAATAGAACTGTAGGTAGGGGCGTCACAAGAAAGCATTATGTTTAAACGGCCTTTGTTTTCTTACCTGATTATGAGTGGATAAGAGCTAAATACTCTTGTTTAGTTAATCAATTTAAAGATGTTTATCTAAAAGATTTAAATTATGCAAATAATGCTAAATCGATTGTAAAGATTTGTTTTAACAAACGTTATCTTTAATTGATTTCGGACAGGTTTGATATTTTTTTATATCAGGATTCATAAGATGGTATTTGGTTACGGTTTTTCTTCATAAATATAAATATTATATAAAATATGAATCATATTTTAAGTAACAAATCAATGTCATATGCTTACATATAATATTTTACAACCCCTGAAAATTAAAATTCACATTTTAATTGATTTTTTGTTATAGGTGCCTTTATAGGATACCGCTAAAAATATATATGACGAAAATGATAAATACGTCATGTTGATTTAATTATCCGCCATTATGAATTTTTTTCACCGGCGATCGAATTTGACCAGGGTGCAGGTTCACATCGATGAAGAAGTGTGCCTCGAAACGCCATAGTTTAGGTGAGCTGCGTACTGTCTCCCAGTTTTCGAAGTTCTGAAAGTTTTCCCATACTCACGGGCCTATTTCGATCAATTCCCCCATACATCACTTGCAGCCCCGAGGACTCCTTCTGGGAGGTATATGGATATCAAACTTGGATTTAACTTTACACTAACCCCCCCTTCATATCTACAAAATAAAATTGCGTCCTCTGACAACCCCAAATGTAAGTTTTCAATGGATTATATGTCATTAAAGCTATGGAGATAGCTAAAATATATTTTTTTTGCAGTGTCGACATCGGTTAAGTGTCTTATTTTTTTTATCGCATTCACAGCAGAGCTAAGTTTTTTGGCTAGGTTATGAATATGAGGACCCCATTGAAGTTTGGACTCCAGCGTTATGCCCAGAAAGACTGTTGAATTAACAAGTTCTAATTGCTTGCCATTAATATTAATACATGTCTGGATCTGACTAACATTTAGTAATGTAAATTTAACGCATTTGGTTTTTTTCTCATTGAGTAACAAATTATTAGCGTTAAACCAATTTACAACCTTAGAATTGGCATTTTTTAAATCATCATAACAATTTACAATCTTAGAATTGGCATTTTTTAAATCATCATAACAATTTACAATCTTAGAATTCGCATTTTTTAAATCATAATAACAATTTACAATCTTAGAATTGACTATTTTAAGTCATCATAACAATTTTCAATCTTAGAATTGGCATTTTTTAAATCATCATAACAATTAACAATCTTAGAATTGGCTTTTTTTAAATCATCATAACAATTAACAATCTTAGAATTGGCTTTTTTTAAATCATCATAACAATTTACAATGTTAGAATTGGCATTTTTTAAATCATCATAACAATTTACAATCTCAGAATTGGCTTTTTTTAAGTCATCATAACATGTCTGTCGTCTCTTAACTTTAAACGTATTATAGGTACCTATACTGCTTATTTTATACTATTATTATTTTCGAATATATAACTTATTAATGATTATTGACAATTAAATGTATAAACCCGGAGCCGCTTCCAATGATCAAACTGTTTTTTTATTACATAAGGAAATACCTATATTTAATAATTACATATCATTTTCCTGCTATAATGACGTATCTATTAATATGTTTTAAATTGCAGAGAAGGCAATAAATACTGTGAGATGATTATTTGAAAAACAGTTGTTCTCCAATAGCGATGCGATTCATATACTGCAGTGTTTTTGTAACAATCGCTTGTGCGGTAAGCGCACGACGAATTACTTTTAATGAAAATAATATGCCTATTCGTTTTGTCGATACAAGTTATGGAGAAGGTGACCATGAACGCGTTGATTACCTAGAAGCAATAATTCGTCCAAATCACGTAAACACAAACGGAAGAATTAATTTTCCTACATCAGGCCATTTAAATGATTATTTCAAAGAAGCTAAAGCAGATGGAGATGAACGAGGTCATTTGGTCGCATCCCAATTCTCCGGTCCAGCAGAATGGTACAATTTGTCGCCGCAGAATGCACGTGTTAATCGAAATGTAGACTATCAGGCTATCACTACTGATTGGTATGGAGCTGAATGTGAAGTACGAAATTTCCTTAATAATGGTGGAAATCGTTATGTTATCTGGAGAGTTAGAATGACTTATATAAATAAATCGAATCGACCACATGAGTACCATGTTGAAGTAAGATTTTACGAAAATGGGAAAGACAACAATCAAGGAATTAGTACTCATGTTAGCAATCCATTTCTTCGTGAAGACAGGAATTTCTGGATTTGTAGAGCGTGTCGCAGCAATAGTCACCACGGTAATAGTCAATGTACACGGAAGTGAATGATATATAGTAAATGAGCTTTTTTATATTCGTTTTTAGCATTTATTTTTTGATAAAAATTTATAATCATGTAATCAATCAACTTAAAACAAACAAATGTATTATCTTTTTTTCTTTTATTATTACTTAGAACTACAAATGTGTCTGAAATAAATAAGAGAAGGTCAAGTGCAAGTGGAGTTAGCGTAAGCATGTTTTGTACTAAGTACTAAAAGGGGTTTTTTAGACTTTTTTCGCGATCTGTAAAATTTTGCGGAAATAACAACAAGTGGTTGTTGCAGGTTTTCAGATAGACATGGTAAAAATATTTCTATTGCCTAAAAAGATTTTTCTGTTAAGAAAGGAACACACTAGATCTGTTTATCCAAATATCGTGACTTAAGGCTGCAGCAGTCTCGCTGTTTTCGACATTTAATTTTAATTGTAATAAGTGACGATTCTATTTAGTTTTAAATACTAATAAAATATTTTAAATCTATTTGCTTTTTATTAAATCACAGAACGCCTCTTGTTTACCATATATTAACACTTTCAGTTGAAATTTAGTAAGGAAAAACGAGTTTTTTTCTGATGTGAAATAATTAAAAACTTGGAACATTTTACTTAACAAAAACACTGACATCACATTTATATTAAACCTCTTAGGGTAAATGTGATCTAATCTAATGTCTGAATATATTCAGAATATAATCGGTTACCCCTTTGTGACGAAAATCTTATGACATATCGGACCCTTTTTCACAAAAATAAAAAACCTTTATTGTCTTTAAAAATATGAAAACTATTAAGAAGAAATGAATTAAGCTGTGTTTCTTGATTAAGACGTTTTGATTAATCCAATTTTTCGTTATTTTCAATAGTAAAAAACTTGTTTTTTTATATCGAATTGCAACTAAAAGTAAACTGTATTTAAACACAAGTGTTCTGTGATGCGATAAAAAGATTTATTTTCATAGGTAATTGTTATGAACTATCTAAAATCCTGTTATTAGGACTAAAATTCAAAGTTGAATATAATGAGGTTGCAGATTTAAATTAAAAAAAAATCAGGCAGTAGAAAAATGCAAAACAAAAATAGTAATTCTGAAATAAAGAAAAGCAAATTTTAAGTATTTATTATAATATAAACTAGAATTTCGTTTGAAAATAAAACGGGATTAAATTAATTTGACAAAAGTGAGGGGGATTTATAAAAAAAAAGTGATAAGGTAGGGTTGGCAACGCTCGGGTAAAATTCATGGTGTTGCAAGCGTCCGTAGTCTGCGGTGACCGCTTAACATCAGGTGGATCGTTAACTTATTTGTCACCTGAGTGGTATAAAAAATGACATACAGGTATGAGTTGCTGGCCGCGGAATTAATAACAATGATTATTATTCTTATTTATTTATTTTTCCTCACTTATGAACTAGGTACACAGGTAGGTACAGTAAGGTATTTGTAAAGTAAATAAAATACAATTTTATTTGGAATGTGTGTTTTTAAATCGTTACTTAGGTGATACGAAATGTCACAGATAATAAGTGCATTGAACTTTGTAAAAGTATAAATGGATTATTCTTATGCTGCTGTAGACTACTTATTTATTCTGTGTCTGTAGTCAGTCGGATTTATCCATAGAGATAGATAAATGGGTAGCGCATTTTCTAGCCAGCTATGAAGCGAACCTGCGGTCACTTGTCTTTTTCTAACTTTTTGCACAAAAATGGTACAATGGGTGGACTTAATGCCTAGTGGCATTATCTACCAGTCAACCTATCTTAAAACGAAAAGTAACACAAAATAGCTTATTTAACTATTTATAACAAATATTCACAAAAAAAATAATTAAAAAAGTAAATCTAAAAATATATACAAGATACTTATAAAATAGAGAATACATATTGAAATAGAATATGAATACAATATAATACAATAATATATTAATGATATATGATACTTACTAATACTTAACTTCTGTATACCTAATAAACATTATACATACGTACATAAAATACGATTTAATTTCTCAGTCAGTAATATTAATTATTTTTATAGTGTCTTCTTAGTGATATTTTAAAAGAGAGTTTAGAAGACGCTTTTCTAATTTCTACAGGTAACGCGTTCCACAGTTGTATAGCCTGACAGGAAAAGGAACTAGAGATAAAACCGGTTCGGTGAAATGGGACTTTTAATCGGAGGTTGCTAGAAGAGCGGAGAGGTTGTGAATGTGAATCACTAAGATATTAAAATTTCCAGTGCAATTGAGTGCGAAAGTTAGAGATGTGGTCATATTTACGAAGACCAAATACGAATCGAATGCAGTTATTTAGAAGACGGTCCAGTTTATGAAGAAGTTCTTGTTTAAGATCACAGTAGCATACATCTGCAAAATCAATTATAGGTAACAACAAAGAATTTACAAGCAGTAACTTTGTGTTAACGGGTAGAAAATGTTTGAGCCTGTTAAATGATCTTATTAATTGTTGTTGGACATTTTGTAATATTGGAATCATAATGACACACAAATATTGGAATGATAAATAACACATAAACATTGGAATGATAAATAACTCATAAAAATTTAATGATAATTAAGTTCATATTAAAATGTAACAGGTTTATATTTTTTTATATAGTTCTGTGCAAGGCTTATTGTAGGAGGTAGGAGGTAACTCTTACCTCGAAATATCTACATTTAGAAAGCTTTTCTTGTATTTTAATACAACTGAATGTAACTAAAATAATATCTTATTATTAAGTATTTGTATTGGGAAGTAATTTTAAAAGTCAAAAAACTGACAATAAAATCTGTTGCTTTTTTATACCACTAAGGTGGCAAACAAGCACACGGTCCGCCTGATGGAAAGCGGTCACCGTGGCCTATGGACGCTTGCAACACCAGAAGTATCACAAAGCTTCACCTTATCTTGTAAATGATCTCGGAACTGAACATCGCTGGAGATGTCAACACCAAGAATCCCAATGCTGATGGAGAGGGGTGTGTTCTGGAATTGTGGGACTACAGTGAATGGGATTTTCTTAGCGGTGAACGCGCAGACTTGTGTCTTTGTAGAGTTGAATCGGACCAAGTTTACCCGTCCCCAGTCAAAGACCTTGGACTGTGTGGTCTTGATTTGAGACACAAGTTCTCCGCGGTTTTCCTCCACAACGGAACAAGGGATGTTTGCACGACCCGTGTAATAAGCGTCTCCAGTACTGTCATCTGCATAGCAATGTATGTTGTTGATGTCCAACATGTCATTGATATGCAGTAGAAACAGCGTAGGAGACAGCACAGAGCCTTGCGAGACACCAGCATTAATGTCCATGCTATCAGAGCAACTACCGTCAACTACGGTTCGTATGCGTCTGCCGGACAAAAAGCTAGCCACCTATTTGCACAAACCCTCGGGCACTCCGTAAGATCCGTAAGACCCGCTCGAACGCCTTCGCTATGTCCAGGCTACATGCTAATGCCTCCCCCTGACTCTCAATGGCTATAGTGCCCATCGGTGTGTTAGATACACTAGAAGGTCACCTGTCGAGCGACCGTGGCGAAAGCCATATTGACGGTCACTGACCAGGTCGTGTTCTTCTAGGTATCTTAGAAGCTGTGTGTTGATCACATGCTCCATCACCTGTCTGCAATAACATACAAACATACAGATGGCTGAATTTCTATTCTGAACTAGACTGAAAACCCTGGCGTGTGCGTACAAAGTCAAATCAAACCCAAAATATTTTTGACTATTGCTATCTACTCAAATAAGGACATTTTATTCCACAACTAATACCATTCGCAGTAGGTACATAGGCACATCAACAAATAAGGATTTATTTACTGATGGCAAAACCCCCTCAGCGAAAATAAATACCACCCTAAGCTGCTTTAGAATACAACAACAAAAGGTAAAAGTAGCTTGAGAACGACCACCTCTAAGTTTTTATTTAACTGTAAAGTTGAATTTGAGCTATAAATACATATTTTTTTATTCCTGACAGAGTAAGAATTCACTTGAAAGACAATTTCACTTGGCAAATGTACTTATGAAATATAAAAAAAAAACATATATTTTTATTAGACAGCAAATCTTTAGAAAATAACAAATACTTGACGAATAAAATAATTAGCCATTAAGAGTGTGTTCGTTTTGGAATAAAAAGTATGTTTGATAGTTTTCACACTTTTAATAATGCCATTTTTACCACCAACGTCTTTCGTTCGTATGGCTTTGAGACCTTACTAACAAAACTATTAGTTGAGCAAGACGTGCAAAACCGGCGATTGACTCACAGTCTTACACACACTACAGAAAAACTGAATACGTATAGGCAGCTTGATAAATTTAAACCAAACAGCACCTTCAGACATGGGTCTAAAGGTGCATTTTACGGTGAAAGTGATAAATATAAACGTAAATGAACGCTTGATATAGAAGATATCATTTTTATTTTTTATACCAATGCTAACTGTACACATGGCAAGTGACGAAATAAACGAAAATAATGATTATTTATCCCTGAACGAACACTCGCAAAAACTGTCGCATTAATTCGAATGAGCCAGATTCAACACTCGATCAAAGCGCAAATTTGAATTCAGATATCTTCCCAACTCATAATGTGAGTAATTCAATGGATAATTTATTCAACTGTAAGTGTAAAGGAATGTTCACAAAAGTTATCAACAGTGACGCAAAAGCTTCAAACAAATGTATCCTCTATTAAGATAGTAATAGAACATATATTTATATAAAGATTATCAAGCACTGCAAAATATAATAATAGTTATTCTCGGAATCTCTAATTATTTCACAGCAATTGATGAAAATATGTCCTTTAAATAATACAATATATCTTTATTATTCATATTTTATATTAAAATACTATTGGTATTGAAATATTGGTACATATTAAAACTAAATTATTATAGAACGTAGATTTTCCATCTTTGTGCCTGGCGATTTTCTTTTAAAGTCCATTGTTTGCTTTGTTTTATAGGCCCCATCAAAGTTGTATGAAATTTTATTGCTGGTGACTTTTAACCACCAGCAATTTACTTTGAAAATCCATTATTGTCAAGTTTTGTTTCAACAATAGCTAAATGCAAAAATATTACCGCGGCATTAATGTACCATTATTTAGTTGTCTTTCGTACCAATATTTTAATTATTTATTCTTATTAATTATAAAATTACATTAATCTTTACTTAATATATAAAGAAAGAGAGAGAGAGGGGATATTGTAAGTTTTTTTTAATGTCTAGTGTACTCTGGAATGTAGTGGGCATACGTGCAAAAATCACGGGTGAAGTGCGAATCGGGCTCGCGCACCGTGGGTTCCGTAAAAGGTAAACTGTATTGTAGGACAAAAACTTTGCCGTTGGACAACTGTTGTCACAATACTTCGACATAAATCGCGGTTAGTTTACAGCAAATAAGTTTATAATCGCAAAAAAAAAATGTTTGTGATGTAACAACAAATTATTCAGTTTATAATCGCAAAAAAAAAAATGTTTGTGATGTAACAACAAATTACCCCCCCCATAGGTTTTGATTTATTTGTGTCACAATACGCGAAAAAAAGAATAGTTTGGACATATTTTTTATTGCATAGACTTAAAAGCTTCATTCTTTAAGTGACCGTATACTTTAAGTGACCGTATACTTTAGTATTTAATATTAATTTCAACTTGATACCACCACGTGTTATTGAGTAAAAGAGTCTTTTCAGAAATACAAGTTTTATTTTGATATGTGTGCTATATTTGTGAATGTCAAAATTTGCGACAAAAATGGCCGTATGTCGGCCGTAATTTTTTATTTCGTTGACTTAGAAGCTTAATTTTGTTACAGCTTTAAGGAACCATCTATAGACGTTTGTAATTTATACTAATTTCAACTCCACACCTTCACGCCTTCTTAAGAAAAAGGGTCTTGATAGACAGACAGACAGACGGACAACAAAGTGATCCTTCAAGGGTTCTTTTTCTCATACTGAGGTACGGAACCCTAAAAATTTACTTTCACAAAGTTGGGCCACTAGTCATGAGTAAAGAGAAATCAAAAATAATACTAATATTAAAAAATCATCTCTCGCCATGGTTAAGCTTTCCTAATATATGCAGATAAAATCTCCTTCTTTTGTAAAATCGGTCAAAAAGCTTAAAAGTTAAAATTCGACCACGCAAAACAATCATAAAATATCATGGAGAAGAAATTTATGCAAGCAACAAGTTTTTTTAGGAAACCCTAAAATCTAACCATTTTACAATATTTAACATTAATAACGCAGATTTCTTTACAAAAGTGAAGTAGCTTATGCTTGAGAATACGGTATTCAAGTTTACAGCAGCTTGAGAACACGACAAGTACCTGATAAACACGCTTTAGCTCGAACACACGAGTGCTATCGATTTTACGACCGAATAGCGAAGCTCTTGAAATGAAATCGAAGCTTTGAAGTCCGAAATGGTGACGTAAATATTTACATTTTCAGATGCTGGTGTTTGAAAGCTTAATGTGAGTTGACTATTTTATGTCTTTTTAATGAATTGCTATTGTTTTCTTGTTTTAGCTTAGTTTTAATAGCAATACGCGTTACGTAACGAGTGCCGATCGTTATCAAAAGGGTTTAATTACCAATTGTAAATTTTTTTTTCTAATTTTAATAGGTATATTTACCTATTTTCTTTATAGTCTTTTTTATCTATATCTATACTTTTTACGGGGCACATCTAGTTATCTACATCTGTGAATTGTTTTCCATTCGATAACTGATAGATTTCTTTCATTCGGTACTAAAACAGAAGTTCCAATATGATTATTGGCAAAAAATATTGTAAGCAACGTTTTAAGATTTTTTTTTTTGTCATTTCACCTCATCGCCCATTATCATACTCGCTGTTGTGTTCATTGTTCATGCGAGTGTAAATATTTCAAGATGTAGTAATATTATAGATACCTATATCTGAAACTTTTAACTCAAAATCACTACTACTACATAGTACTCATAGTGACTTATAATGTCCTAGTACATTAATCTTACAACCACACAAAATCTTCATAGAATTAAGAAATACAATATAAATATATTTGTCTCTTTGTTTATGACTCCCTGAAGGTTTTAGAAGAAAGTATATATAAATAAATACTTTTAAAATGTTCAAGTCCCGACTCGTGGTTAATCTTTTGACTGCATCTTTTCTTTGAAAGTATTTTTTTATATTGATACTACTCAATAGTGATATAGCGCGGGTAACACCGCAAAGAATCTATTATTTTATTAAAAAAGAGATATTCAGCATTATTAAAAGTTTTGCTTATAAAAAGATTACCTTATTAAATTTTCTTCATGAGCGGTGCCCTATTTATGTTGGTTTAAGTGTAGTAGGTACCTAAAACAAACAAAAAGAAATGATTTTCAAATGTATGTACCCCATTGTGTAGAATGTTTCTGATATTTTAATATTCAACGAAATGCTAACAACTACTAACTACTGTATACCATGTACACAGTATTACTAACTGTTAGTAGTACTGTATAAATAAATATATAGCTAGTAATGTGTAGTTAAGACAACACAGTCAGTGCCAGGTCTATACTCTTAATTTATGGTTTGTTTTATTTTTGACTCAAAAAACTTGTTACCTTCCTTGAGCATAGTTGATCTTTTCGCGCTACTCCAATAGGCGTATTTATTTGCTATATCTATATCTTCTTTAACGAACCAAAATAAAAATTATCTACACTTATATGCGCGTTGTCTGCAAGTAGCCAATAAAAAATCCTATCTAAGACGTTTGTTGAAAGAAATGATCTTGTTAGAAAGTTACTTTTGTACGTGATGAAAGATTAAAAATTAACTAAGGGATGAAAATCCACTAATTTTACTAAAAATATTAGTACCCAGGCGACCGAGCAATGGTCGGTATTGTTTTTTTTAAAAATCGTGTTTTAACAAATAATAAAACTAAATAGTTAAACTTAAAATGGAAAACCTTCGCCCATGAATAAATCGTTTAACTATATAAGATGTGACACGGATATGAATTTGGAACTCTACGAAATTGAGTATGCCTAACGTGTTTATTATTCTTATAAAAGACATAGAAAAAAAAAACATTTCTGTCATTATTTAAATGTATTTTTGAATCCCAACAGTGCAATTGAAATAGGGTGCATAACGAGCTACGAAGCGAGTAACACCACTTCGCACAGCTCGTTACACTCGGGTAACGAATGACTTCGTCGGCGATCATTAGGCGCGAGGGATACTCTTCAGGGCTGTCACTCTGATCATAATTTAAGTGAAGAAGAGCGTACATAAGTGTAGGTATCTTATTTGGTTATCTTAAAACATATATCTTAAAATAGTTGAAACATAATTGGTAACATGGAATGTAAAGTAATCATAAAGTTAACAAATTATTGTAATAATTATTTCATAACTAATATGGTGTAATGTTATTAAATAAATCATAACCGTTCTCCAATTTGTATGATATTTTGGTCAATAAAAATAGACTCTTTACGTACGAATTAAATAAGAGAGGCTGTCTTCGATATTATGAACATAGGGGATATATTAAAATATTATGATGTGAGAGTGTATCCAGCCACTGGTTACCCGCCGCTGGGGATTAAAACCGTAATGTTAAACATACATACGTATTACTTAGGCGCATAATATATAAAAGTCTTAAATATTTCAAAAATAAAAAAAATCGTATTTAATAATATTTTTGACGTTTTTTTAAAAATATGTACAAAGATTCCATTTTAATATAACTTCTGAACAATAAATTACTTTCATATATAAATACCGAAGCCAAACATCTACAAATCAAAAAGTATGTGAAATCAACGAAAGATGAAAACAAAACAAAACAACTTTTCTAATATACAGAGCGAGTTTGTTTATGGGAAAGTTGATCTCGGAAAATGAACAATAACCCCGATTGCATCCAACACGGCCGGTTGAACTAATCTGCTGGAGAAAACAAACGGATGCGAAGAAAAACCAAGGAAAATATCTTATCAGGCAAGTCAGCTTCACACAACGCTGGTATTTACGTTGCTTTATTTGTTTTTAGCATTTGCCCGCGGCTACGCCCGCCCTAAATTTGGTTATCGGCGTGGGATTCTTACAGCAACTCCTTGATTATACCAAAGAAGTTTGTTTAAGCTAGCCATAGCTGCAGCTATATTTCGTTTGTGGAATTCGGCTAAAGTTACTCCTGTGGTAACTTTTGAATTTTCCGGGATGTAAAATAAGCTACGGCCTATTTCAAAACCCGTGCTAGGTTTCAGCTTGATCCATCCAGTGGTTGGAGCGTGCTAGAGTTACAAACAACCAAACTTCGCATTTATAATATTTATGAGATAGCTGCTAATTAAGGGTAGCTGGTAATTAATTAATTTTGCCCGAGGCTTCACCCGCCCTAAATTTGGTTATCAAATTGACATTGAAATATATGACAAATATATTTTTTATCAGATTTCGTTGTCGTCTGTCTGTCAATACCCTTTTTTAGGGTTCCGTAGCCAAATGGCAAAAAACGGAACCCTTATAGATTCGTCATGTCTGTCTGTCTGTCCGTCCGTATTTCACAGCCACTTTTTTCCGAAACTATAAGGGCTATACTGCTGAAACTTGGTAAGTAAATGTATTATGTGAACCGCATTAAGATTTTATACAAAAATAGAAAAAAAAAACAAAAAATTTTTGGGGTTCCCCATACTTAGAACTGAAACTCAAAAAAATTTTTTTTTAAACCCATACGTGTGGGGTATCTATGGATAGGTCTTCAAAAATGATAGTGAAGTTTCTAATTTCATTTTTTTCTAAACTAATTATTTTGCGCGAGAGACACTTCCAAAGTGGTAAAATGTGTCCCCCCCCCCGTGTAACTTCTAAAATAAGAGAATCATAAAACTAAAAAAAATATATGATGTACATTACCATGCAAACTTCCACCGAAAATTGGTTTGAACTAGATCAAGTAATTTTTTTTTTTTTAATACGTCGTAAATCGTAAACCGCAATTTACCTTTCATTCAATCAACTCAAATATAAAAAAATATTTTATTTTTAATTTTTTTAGATTACATAATTACATTTGTTTGTGTTTGTAGATTACATAAATGGTGGTAGGTACGGAACCCTTGCTATTTGGCCGGTTTTTTTTCAGAAAAAGTGTGAAGGTATGAAATTAAAATATATATTTTTGGAAATTATACATAGTGCCGGCTTGTTCAAAACTAAGCAAAGCTCGTGCTTTGGATACCAAACAACTGCTACAACTACATGTATATCCTTTTTTTTTGTAAATACATATTATACATAGAAAACACTCGGTCTCAAGACAAATATTAAATAACAAATGTTTGTCTTGGTCGAGATTCGAACCCACGCGTCTCAAATCAGCAGTCGGGTCATAACTTACTGAGCCACGGAGCCGAAGTTGAAATTCAAATCAACTATGGTACTTTAGATTTACGGTCGTTTTAAAAATATGGCTCCTAAGTCAAAGCAAAAAAAAAATACGGCCATATTGTGACATATATTTTTTTTGAAGTGAAAACTTCTTTAGCGGCGTTGTGCACTTTTTTTTGGTATGGGTAAACAATGATAAACTCGCGTCAGGTCACGTGTCCTAATCGTGGAAATTCGTAAGATGGAAACCGTAATGCCACGCCTATTATAATTTTTATTTTTAGTATTCGCGATTATGAGTAGTACAGGGAGGTTGGATATGGAATTTTAATTCTATGACAGATTGCGATGTCAAATATACAACGTCAAAAAAGTAAATAAACAAACATTATTATTTTTTGACAACGTCAAAGACATGTCTTGTGACATATTTGAGTGTTAAGCGCGAATCGTGTGTAAAGGTTTTCACTTCTGCCGGCCCTCCCGGAGTGCAACTCGTTTTCATTTGCAACTTACTGAATATTTCCGTTGACTGAGAATCATCAATTTTGACAGCAGGCAAGGTCCAACCAGATACAGCCGTCTCAAACTTTGTATTATTAAACTATTAATAAATGTATTTGGAACCATTCCCATTGTCCACAACAAAAAACCAATCATCTAAATAACAAAAACACTGAACCGATTTTGATAAAACTTGCCAGTTTTAGTTTAATTAAAATTATTGCATTCCAATCTCTAGTTCTTAAGAAATACGTGGAAAAAGTTACATACTACAGTTATGAAATTTTTTGTCGGTGAAAAATAGTTATAATTTTATATGTTTTTATAAACATAATAGTAGTACATACCTAATGTAAATATCGTTTGTTTAATTTTGATGTAAAAATAATTCCAAAAACATTTTTTACTTCGTGTATTAATTTCCGATAGCCCGCACATAGGGCACGAAGTCATTTACGTGTAATGAACTTTAGATCCCGGTTTAAGATAAGCTTAGTGAACCGATAAAAGTTAAAGGTTTTATGGTAAAATACAATAGGCTAGTTTCCTAAAATTTTTATGCATAATTAAAAAAGGTTGATTAAAATCATCAGAGGAAACATTTTTTTCTCTCCGACAACTACTTTTTGCCATATTAGCATAGAATATAAGCTTACTCCCTTTTTAAACCGAACTAAAAAATCTACTCTTAGAAAGTTTGTACGGTGCGTTAAGGCAGCGGTATAGGCTAGATCGCGAAAATACGCCGTAATTATTTAATGCTGTAATAATAACTAACAGTGTTACAACACTTGTGCGAAATAGAAAGCGTACTATATTGAGTTTCGTGGTTATTAATGTTAATAATTATTAAAATTTGTTATCATCTTGCTAAATTTTGAAAAAATGCGAAACATACTTTAAATTCTCTACAAAAAACGGAGAATCAAGACGTAATTGTGGTATAAATTACTTATGAATATGGGACAAATTTATGGTAATGTACATGTGTTTTATAAATTTTAGTTTATTAACATGCACATTAAGTAGTAATACAGAAATTCGTTCTCTGGTCTGTATCGCTTTCTATGGTCTAAACTTTTCACTATTTCATTACTTTTCGTGTATCATCGCACAAGAATCAATAATAATATGTCGAGCCTGAAAACGAGAATTTCAATTTCAACACAAGGTGCAGCTTAACTCAGCCAAACGCAAGGTATGCTCGAGCATATTTTAAATTTTCATGACTTCAAGGCGACGAATGGATGGATGAATGGAATCCTTTAACATCTACATGTTTTAATAAATATTACCAACATGAAAAATGTTTGTAGTCTTACTTACAGCAGCCCATCAATTATCGAACCCCAACGTTTTAAATCTGGTCGGGCGAAGCGGATTGAGGTCAAAATTTCACACCAATGCAAAGAAGCCAAGGGAAATGCACTTACCAGATCAGCCGACTCGTCCTCCCTATCGACTGCACTTGCTAGGCAGCGCTGGTGAAGATGGTAACGAGTCTAGGTAGTGAACCACAGCCTTAACGGTGAACTGTCTGTGGATTGATTCACTTCACATATACGACCCTAGCGCGAATATGGATTAGATGTGTTCCCAAAGTTGATGGAGTCCAATAATTATGATGCGATCGATATTTTATTCTTTTAGTCTCCTTCCAGCAGCGCGGTGGCGAAGACAATACATCAGTCGCTCCAGACGCTGCTGCTGTGTGCGGTGCCAATTATGGGAAACTTACCGTACTGATTGGGGTCGTGCAAACTTCCCTAGATGGCATTATATGTGGTGTGAAACTTATATGAAACGGCGTAAACAAAATCAGTATGAGAAGAGTGAATTATAGAGAGTTTGGAAACCTTATTCCCTTGTAATGAAGTTCAAGTACATGGCATTGCTTTTTGCTTGTCATGATTCTAGGTCAACGGGAAGTACCCTATAGGTTTTGATACCCTTGCGAGTGTCAAAATATGCGCCATAAACGGAGCATAAACGGCCGTATCTTTTGAGTGCGTTGACTTTGAAGTTTGATTTTTTCAGTGTTCTAGATCTGATTATTTGATATAAATTTAAGCTTGACACGGGTTACTAAGAAAAAGGGTCTTGACAGCCGGATGGACGGACAACAAAGTGATCCTATAAGGATTCCGTTTTATTAAAGGTACGTAACCTTAAAAATTTATATAACTGTTTCATATTTGTGGTACCTACTGTCTTAAGTAAGACCTATGTCCTTCGTATGTCAAGAGACCCTTTTCTTAAGGAACACGTCAGGTATCAAGCATAAAATAATATTAAATACTCAACTCTACAAAAATCAAACTCCTTAGTCAATGCAATCAAAATATAGGACTATTTATACTCCGTTTATGCCGCATATTTTGACACTCGCAAGGAAATAAAACCCTATAGGGTAACTCACAAAAAAAATTGCGATTATATTCTTAATAGCTATTGCCTGCAGTTTCATCCACCCTACATTTGGTTATCAGTGTAGGATTTCAACGGCAACTCGATCCTCAATTATAGGAAAAAAAACCGACTCACACTTGACGTTTTCAAGTAGCATATACCTTATAATTAATTTGGTGAATATATAGCACATTATCTAATTGCTTATACCGTTATGTGCACTTATTATTAATAAACCGTATTTGTCAACCATTAAAATATAATTCCCGTGATTAACGAACATGCTTATAATTTTGAGGTACGCAAGTTCGACTCGCACTTGGCAGGTTTCATCAGCCCTGCAGTTCCACTTGACTGAAATAAAAGAATTCTTCGAGTATGTATAGTTAAAACAATAAATTCATCGACTTTTGTCTTATAAATGCTGTTATGAGCTAGTGATGCCATTTCCTTATATTTTTAAGCCAAGATTTTACTTCATCCTCCAAATCCCAACGCGTCATCTGTCTTTAATTTTGATTAACGGAATTTGGTACCTAACACGCCTAAACACATGCACTAGGTACCCAATGTTTTTTTTTGTAGCAACGTTATAATAACCTTGCTAATTCGCTGGCTAAAGGCTTTTTTTGGACAAACATACAGACATATAAAAAGATCTAAAAATAATTGTATTGTCTTTTTTTAGTGACAAAAACGATGTAGATAAGTAGAATTAAATCTGATTCCTTCTACCTGTGTAAAAACTTATTATATCGTTTTACACCAATGAATACAGTTTTTTCTGAATAAAATATTAACATAACTCAAAATCACACATTTTAGTAAAGATATGGGCCATGCACAGTGATATCCCGAGAATGCTTTGAACTCTCTGTCACGTATGCACTTTAAGTGCTCGCGATTCTAGAGATATGGAGATAAGGTCACGAACGAAAGTTCGCTCTGCGCTCAGACAGTCCTTTGACATGATAATATCTTGAAGAACTACTTTTAGAAATACTGAGTCTAAGTATATACAGAGAATAAGGTACTCAAATTCAGCAAAACATTTTGGGTACTTGGAGATTTCTACGTACTGAATATTTCATGTCCTGCTGCATGACTCACTAAAGTTAATTAAATGATTGTTTTTTTTGCATGTATGTTAAATATTGTATATAAGTTCTTTTTTAGTGCTCATCAAAGCCTTCAATTTGAAAGCCATACCTATTTAATTAATTTAAGATTTCTTTACGTTACAAACTGGCCCCCATTTTTTTTTCTATAATGTCCAGTGTCACTTGGGATGATGTAACGATTTTAACGATAGACCTAAATACACTCAAATCCGTTCAAGCATACTCATCATCAAGGAAACTCGTAAAATATACGTCTTAGGAAAAAGTTTGTCTAGAAACTTCAATTTTATTTTGAATCTTTAAAAGATCCCCACACGATGGTGAGCGAAAGAAATTTTCACCTCTTAGCCTCTCACCTCTAACATATGGATTTAGTATATTCAATTCCTAAAAAAAAATTTAATGTTACAAACCTGTTGTCATAAAAATGGAGAAAAAAATATTGCTGCTAACAAAAGATACCTTTCTCTGTGACATACGGACGGACATAATGAAACTATAAGACTTCAAGTTTTGCGATCTAGCTACGAAACTCTAAAATAGCTTGAAAAATGGATTTTTCTTATATTTAAAACCGTGGTCTTTTCAACTCACAATAATTGTGACACTAACTACTGATTTTCTACCAGCATTTAAAGCGTGACATTAATAAATGTATCTATAGAAAAAGGATAATGTTAAAATTACAGATAATTCACAACTAATACGAATGAATTTATTGAATACAATAAGTAACATAAACTGCTCTAACCTGACGCTTTCTTGGTAAAATAATACTAAGGTCGATAAAATAAAATGAAACTTGAGTAACTTATTTAGTGCAAAAACTATTTTTTGCAGAAAATAGACAGAAAAGAATTTCCGAAACAACATTCAATATGGCTGACTGAATGAATTTTCTGGAGCAAATATATCGAAATCTTTGATGCGAAAGTAAACAAAGGTTTGGGCCGGTAAGTTTCTGGAGATCTGTTCAGAGAAAGCATTTCTGGCACTTTCCTTAAAATTAACTCCAAGACACGTCACACAATTCGATTTCTGAAATATTTGCCTAGACCTTGTTAATGAAAATTGCGAACTTTGCTACTACATTTATACAGAAAAAATATTTCGAATATCATTTAAAAACAATATAACTGTATGAAAAAATTACTTTATTTTTAAAAATACTACATAGATATTAAGTTATGAGCAACTGAAGTCACTCAAGTTCCCGTTAAAGTGTTTAGGATGCAGTAGGTACTAGTTTACACTTTTTGGGTACGAAACCCAAATACAAATGATTTGAATTAAGTGACGCTCGGCTATTTATTTATTTTTATTTAAAAAACTTTATTGAACAACGGCACAAGTGATGGACTTAATGCCTTATGGCATTATCTATTAGTCTACCTTAAAAAATAAACAATTAATGCACACACAAGAATTAATAAAATTAAAAATAAAAGGTATGCTAATAAATACGGGGTATATTATATATATTATATAATGTAAAAAATACTATAATATGTTACGATACTACACGATTTTATTTTGATAATATACGATATGATTATGATACGATACATATTATACAATACTTATACGATAATATAAGAACATTGTTGTAAATACAATAATACAATTCTATTATCTGAGTCAGTTAGGATCACCATTCTGATAGTGTCTTTGTAATGCCATATGGAATGACATTTTAGATGGTGCTTTCCTAATATAAACGGTTAGTGCGTTCCAGAGTTGTATAGCCTGACAGGAGAAGGAAGTAGAGATAAAACCGGTTCAGTAAAATGGAATTTTTAATCTGAGGTTGCGAGAAAAGCGAAGAGATTGTGAATGTGAGTCGCTGAGAAATTGAAATCTAGTTTTTAAATGGGATGGCAAAGGTAAGTCGTAAAGAATAGAGAAAAGAGTGCAGAGGATTCATATTTGGCGTCGTTCTTTTAAAACATGCCAGTGAAGTAGAGTTCGGAAATTAGAGATATGGTCATATTTACGAAGACCAAACACGAACCGAATGCAGTTGTTGAGGAGACGATCTAATTTATTAGGGTCCTATTTTTAGATCACAATAACATACGTTTGCATAATCAATTATCGGCAACAAAAGTGAATTTACAAGCAATAGCTTTATGACCTTCATGAACCAGTGACTTTAGCACAGACTTGAGATACTTGAGTATTCCAATTCAACTCACTATCTATTAATCCTTAATCTTTTACCGTTGAGCTGTAGCAAATAGTAGAGTCGTCATATGAGAATGGTTTAACCGATACTTGAGCTAGTTTTTGAAGATGACAAGAACTGCCTAGTATTATCACCTGACATTAATAGGGATTTACTTTGACACCTAATTTGGCTGACTAATCATTTACACTGACAATTATTCAATTTAAACACCGCAATATTAATATCACTAGCTGCAGCTTGGCTATATAGTTGTAAGTCATCAGCATACAGATGAAAGGAGCTACCGATCATTGTACTAACTGAATTTATAAAAAGCGAAAATAATAGTGGTGATAAAATCCTACCCTGTGGAACCCCAGCAGACAGGTCGCAACAATCGGATATATAGACTATTGTACCCCTTTATTATAGAATTAAATATGTAATGTATTAAAAATCATATCGTTTCATTAAGTTATAAGTACACATCTCAGAATTTATAGGTATACCTTTATCGCTAAATCTATAGGTATACCGACGTCTCAAAATCTTTAGGTTTACTCACATCTCGGAAACTTTACAATTTAATTGACGAATTCAAGTAGTGCAATTTTATATTTTGAAATGAGCATAACGAGGTACAGGCGAGTAACGTCGCTTCGCACAGCTCGTTACACTCGGGACTGAGTGATTTCGTCGGTGATCATTAGGCACGTGGCATCCTCTTCAGGGCTGACGCTTCGATAATTATTGTTTTCAAGAGGACGAGAACGCATTTTCATTGTTACATTTTTCATCATGGATCGTATGGATCCACTTACTTAAAACATATTACCAGTTTTAATTAAAGCTATATAGATCGAATTATTTTAAAAAAAATATTAAATTCTATATTTATGTAGCTCGATATTAAATACGAGACTCACTACTTTAATACCTTTTTTGTAGGTTCCATAGTGATAAAAAGTGCCTTACGGTATCCCCCGTAAAAAAATATTTCAATATTCTTAATCGCGACAAAAGTATTCTTTGTCCTTTTACATTCCTTGAGCTATCTTTGTATTAAAACTAAGGTCACCCTGTTTCTCCATTGTCACGTGAAGTATAGTGCGCCGCGGTATCACCGGCAGAAAAATGTTTTCCGATGTAAACTCTATTGGGATTAAAATAATCTTTTTATCACATCTATTCAAAAAGAGTTGGTTCTCGCAAACAGAGATTTAAGTTGCACTTTGATCGCTAGAGACGCAAAGTGATTTTTATTTGGAATGTGGATATTTTTGGAAAATGTTCCAATCACTAAACACATTGATCAGGAACATTGTACGAACAAGCAACTAGCTGTATAATAAAACTGGTAGGCCGCGCGCGGAGCATATTGTACAAAGCAAGAATGTTGTCGTGATTTTAACTAGCCAGAATTATACCTCTTTAGCTTAGTTAACAGAGTACTTACACTCCTATATAGCTCGAGGTTAATCTTTTGTCTGCATCTTTGCTATTAAAATATTCATTTATATTGGTAAAGTACACATAGATGTGGCCTTTATGATAAGACATCAGCCTTCAGAGAGTCACAAGTGATTGGTCAGAGTCGACCAAAAAAAATACCTTGTAGTCACACTGGTGTGAGAAGTTGGTATGACGACGAGTCGGGACGACTACTTGTGAAATGCACCTACTTGAAGAAGTAAAAAATTCGTACAAATTTTATTGAAAAATGACTTACATGATGTTGTTAGTTGTGTGCAATAGGTAGTTAATATTAGTTTATGAATCACGTAAAATAAAACTATGGAAATATAAAATCATAAAATCTTAAGTCCTCGCCCTACTTGAATGTACAGTTTTCTGCTTGTTTTTAAAATCAATTCCACGCCCGAACCTCTCGTTCTTTTTAACTCCTTATCAACTAGCAGCGGGAACATAATTTATTTCATAAAATGTTAGGTAACTAATAACCTAGAAAATTACTGTTATAGAATTTTATATCTTATGTCATATAACTGTAATTTATTATTTTCCAGTTTTTACGCTAAGCTGTGCGCCTATCAATAATATATATTTTTGGCACTGAAAAATTAGCTCTATTTGAATTAACATTGCTTCAGCTTAACTCCCATAAAGTTAATGTATATGTGCGTTGGGAGCCGTCTTAAATAATAATAATTCCTAGATTTATAACAATGTTAACGTTGAAATAACGAATTGGAGTGTCTGCGTAATTAATATTCTAGATTTTATTAATTTGAAAATAAATATCTGCTACATTCGACTTCACTGTCTTAAACAATTTTCGAAGACAAATAAACTGAATGTTGAATCGATACAACCAAAGGTTTCTTATCAACCGGTGAGATTGCTGCACAGCTTTTGATACAACCGTTTACCGAGCTATATATATATTTTCAAGTTTTCTTAACCAACTGTTCGACAGATATCACATTTTGTGTTTCACCAGCATTATTTTTTGTCGTTAATATATATACTTATGTAGGTAATAGTTCCTATAGATTCCGATTTATCCAAAGGATTGTTTTGGTAGATAATTATGATCTTTCTATTATTATAAATTGGATGCACAAAAATTTCAACTGTCATCCGATCGATTCGTGAATGAGCAATTTTCTTGTAAGTAAATCAATAAACAATCCTTAAAATATTTATACGTACGTTAAGATTTTTTTTAACTACCTCGAAAATCCAATTAATTCCCAGCCATATGTTTCGTTAATAGCAATAATCAATCAAAATATTACATTTACCAAAATACGCGCCATTTCACTTCATCGCACAGCATTAGCTCTCGTCGCCTCATCTAGCGTTACTCGTTACATTTATAGATATTTCATTACGTATTAGCTTCATATACGGATTATATTTTCTGACCCAAATACGGATGAGCGGAAATTAAAAGATAAAATAAATAAACAAAAGTTTATCATATTGAAATTTCAGCTATCTATCACATACATGTACATTTCATTTTCTTGACGTCAATACAATCTTCCGGTAATGAATTTTATTTTAATGAATAGATGCCTTTATGTAATAATAATTTTTATATATATATTAATAATTTATCTATAATCTTTAGTTATAATTTAATCTGTAGACAAAGACAAATTATAATTAATAAGAGTAAGTATTTTTAACCAACTAAATTAATTTAAAATTGTATTTTTTAATGTCTTGAATAAATAAATCAATTTACACTACTTATTCAACCAATCAGCCTATAGTAGTTTACTGTGGTTCACATAGGTCTTTCCCAACGAACGCCACCATACCCGGTCCTCTGCCTTTCTTATCCAGTCTTATCCATCTTCTACTCGTACTCCTATCTTATTACGTACGCCCCCGAGAGCGACCACCCAAGCCGAGGCTTCCGCGGGGAGGCCTTGAGCGTTGGGCGCTATACGGGCTGAGGCTCTTTCAGAGACTCGCCCAAAAAAGTCCGGTGAAGTAGTAATGCCTGCAACAGCCAACTGCGATGTCAGTTCAGAAAAAAAAAACTCTGGTGGAATCTAACACTAAGACCATGAGTGTCAGTGGGCCGACGGCCGATGGAGCAGATGTGTCCTAGAGTGCAGACTGCGTATGGGCAGGCGAAGCGTGAAGCCCTCCAGCCCGGTGGATCGACGACCTTAAAAGGGTGGCTGGTAGTAGCTGAATGCGGAAGGCAGAGCACCAGGAGAAATGGTGCGCCATAGAGGAGGCTCATGTCCAGTAGTCGACCAATATGAGCTTATATGATGAAGACTCGTTTGCTCGAACGACCATCGGTTCTGCGATAAATATCATCTGCCCCTTATTACTTCACTTCATTTATTCTGTGGGCTATGTCAGTGACTTAGGTTCTTCGTCGGATCTCATCATTTCCGATTTAAGTTAACTCATCGATATTGTATAGTAATTTTACCACCAATTCATCTATCTAATACGTAAAATTTTTTATACTTTTTTTTATTCGTTTTTAAAATTCCTAGCTATTTAAGAACTTGAAGACAATTAATATTTTAATTATATAGTAACAAAGTACCCATTTCATTTTACGTAAACGAAATAAAATGTTAGGTAAAACACAAAATCACCTTGTAAAAGCTCATAACTTTCGAGTCACCCTGAAAACTTTATCGTCGTAACGGTAGCTGCGATAACTTGTAATTAAAGGCAGTTTTAATCTTGGTTCTATGATTTATGCCCTTCGTGGGCAGAAATGTTACACGAGTACCCGGCTTACTATTAGTGTTCCAAATTATAGTTCTGAATATTTTTTTATAGATAACTTATATCCGTCGATTTTAAATATAGTTACACTACATTTTTATGAATTTTATGATATAATATATTATAACGTCACTTATCCTCATAGTAATGGTCAGAGATACATGTAACAAACTCATATACGTAACATCCCGTTTCACCGTTGGTATTCGGCACCCGTAATGGTAGTTCATGATGGTGTGCATTTGTTGCCAGACTGTTGTATGGAAGCTGGGCCACTTCCAGATTGCAATGCTTGCCTGAATGTGGGCATGCATTTATATATAAGTTCGGAGTCTCGCCGAGGACACCCCACGGCCGCTGTAATCGAGAATTGCAACAGATATAATAGAACCTATTTATATTAATTAACTTCTAGTTCTATTTTTTAATTCTTACCTATGTATGTGTATGATTTACGCATGAGTATGAATCTATATAATGTACGTAATTGGAATGTACTTATGTATGTATCTGTATCTATAGGTATGTGCTTACGTTTGTGTCTGTTTGCATGCATGTATTTTTTTTGTGTACATTTTTGAATATATGAGCGTGTATACATTGTCTACTGAAATATGAATATACCTACATATTCATCTTGGGAGTTACTACTGAATATTTCAATCTCGTACAAACTGTATGATTTCTGAAGCTTTACATGGTGAACCCTTTTTGCAATTTGAACATAATAGGCAATTAAGATATGATTAAATGTGTATGTATTAGTTTTTACTCCAAAAATAAGTTATTTTTTGGAAATTTAATACAGAATAATATCAATCAGCATTGTAATTAAGTTAATTAAATGCTTTAGCATTGTAATTAAGTTTTGAATTATAGATTATTTTTAGACGATCTAAAGGCGTTAGAAACCCAGTTAAAAAAATGTAAAAAAAAATGAATTTTATGAATAGGGTAAGTATAAACTTCCAAATGTATTCCAGTATAAATTCAAAATGTTGTATCGAAATTAGTTTTATTATCATAGCTTGGTTAGTTTTTGAGCAAATTTTTTTTTCAAGTATTAAATCACCTATGGGGTTCCCGAGAAAAAAATAAAAATTTGAAAACCTTTTTTGTCTTTCTTCTTCTTTTTTTCTCGTTAATTATGGTAAAAACTAAAAAGTTCCAAGTTAACTTTTGTGATACCTGTAAAAATTAAGTAGTTTTTTGCGATATAATGCTTGTTGTCGGTATAACATTTTCACATATTTGTACTTCGAAATTCATACTAGCAATAATTTAGTATCTAATTTGTGTCTGTAAATGTTCTGACACTAACAAACATCCTTAGTAAACTGATCTTACACGTTAATCTGACAGACTTAACACTAGAGTTAAATATTTCTTTTTGTGTTAGGATGAAATGCTTTTTTGTTTACGGAAATAATTTCAAGGGATCTGTGCACATACATAAGATCTTCAGTGCAAAGCAAAGCCTTTCTATCAGGCCCAGGCATGAGGGTAAAGTGGCCGAATCAAATACGTTGTGTGATCGCTCACGCTTCAAAAACTCAGGAAAAGGGTTTACCCCTTATTTACTCAAAGCCAGCTCTTTTACCTACAACAAACAATTCGAACTTACTATGCTCATTTTAATAGATTTTTCTTTTATTCTTACTAAGATTTAAAACGTTAATTCAAGAAGACTTGTTAATTTAGAATTAGATTTAGATTGATTTTGTATGTTTATCTTTTCATATCTTTGTGTCTGTCTGTGCAAATCTTCTAAACTCCTTTTCATCATTTGACAAATAAGGTATTGTTAAAAGCGTCTTGGTGATCCGCTGGTTATACGCCTCAATAAGATTAATATGGCGTCCTCTGGAGGAGATAGTCATGAATTAAGACACTAGCCGTTACTTGCTGCTTTGTTTGCATTTTGCACCTCGGAATAAATAAAATGAAAATAAACACCTGGGTAGACAGTGTAGGTTTTGCGTACTCGATTTTTTATTTGTATTGTAAATGAAAACACTAGTATATGGGGAAAAATAATAAAAAAAATCCTTTGTCACAAAATCTAGTTTTCCATGTCTTTTATATAGGACAAGACCAGAGTATGATGTACTTTGTATAGGTCATAGCTTTCTGCACAGAAATTAAATAATATTGTGCCGATATATTCATAGTATGAGAAATGAAACTACTTCAGATTTAAGAAAACGCGTTTATTACTTTGAAATATAAAAAAAAACAGCCTCTGAAACTGTAAAACAATAAAATAGTCTAATTCCTGGCAAACACTTATTTTAGTATAAAAAGAGATCAAATCAACTACACTACACAATAAATCAACGTAAATTCACATTAATCGTGTAAATAAATGAATGAAAAAAAAAAAACAGTCTTATAATATTTGGAAAATAACATCTATTAAATAAATTTAATCTTAAATCTAAATTCAGTCAGTGACTTATCTTTAAGAAGGCCATGTTAGATAGCAAAAAACATAGATTTACTATTTTAATGAGCATCACGCTCATGAAAATCAGTGAAACACTTCCTATTCGCTACAAAGTGAAGATAAATATTGCAATTCTTAAAACCAAGAGTTTACCACGGTCAAATCAAATAAATGAGAAATGACTCTAATGGTCCACTTTTTGGTGCGATTTCCAGATGGGCAAACAGAAAGCATGCGATCAGTTAAATCAACGCCGCCCATATTCTTATTATACACTTGGACGACTTCGGGTCTTTGGACGCGTTCATAAGTTTTTCGTTGTTTCGACCACCGTTCCCACTCGTTTGTATTTTCATTACAGTACCGAGATGAGAACATTACTACGGGTTTATTATCAAGCCACATTGTGGCTGCAAATTTTTCATCACTGCGGATTCGTACTTCACTCGTTCCTCGGGGCTGCTTCTTAAAATCTTTTCATCAATGAAAACACAATCTCTTGGGAGTCTATTTCTCATGATGGTACCAGTACCATGGAAGCCAAGACGCATTAGCTCATCACACAATTTCATGGTAGTGAAATACTGATCAAAGAATAAATTATGCCCAGGTACCAAAGAACGTGTCAAGTACATAACCATAGCTTCTCCCAAGCCAAATCCCTGATTTATCAAATCTGGGCAGGTTGTGTCCCATTGATATATGATCATGTCAAAAAACAGTTCCATCAGGTGTCGCAAGTCAAACACTTTTAGGCCAACGCGATTTGGTTTATTAGGACAATATTGCCGCATTTTGCATTGCCCAGAAAAAGTTATTATCATCTCATCGACACATACATCTTTTGGACGATCTTGAGCTAAGCAACTTTTTAATATTTGGTCAAAAAAAGGAATACTAAAACAAAAGAAAAACAATAAAAATGGGCTATGTACTATACCTAGGACATTGGCAGTGTATGCAATTAAAACATCATAGTCTGACATTGTACTATACATAGAACATCTAAGAACCACATGTTGTGGGATGAGGAAAACTAATCTATTTCAAAAAATCTTACAACCTATAACGTTAGTCAATCTACCCTACTTTCAGAACCTTCTTTTCAACAGAATTTACTGTGTTTTCCATAATTAAACTTGATTTTACTCACCGGCCCTTCGGCGTGAACGCACCTCTTCACTGGTCGACGCCATTTTGCTCAAAACGACAGGTGTCACAGACTCATGGCACTTTTAGTTTGTTTGGCGTCTAAAATATAGATGTCACTACATAGTAATTTCACTGCAAAGAAGTCTAATAACTGCCAAATATTTTTTTTTTAGTTGATGTACTATGTGTAGTACAAGGGCGGTCAGGAGGTTAAGAGATTCCATTACATTTCTTAATATAAGTCAAGCTAAGTACAAGGAAGAAAAAAGTTTTGTTATTTATCCATATTACGGACGAAATTAATAAACAAAATTACAAACTCGCTCCTGGCCTGTTTTTATCCTTTGTTTGTTTTGGCTTCCCTGCTCACGGCTATTTTCCTAAGCCGATTGGTCCACTCCATCACAAATAATCGATCTTCGGCCATTTTCCCTCCCTCCGGATTAGCGTATTCATAAACCAATCTCATCAACGATTCTGTTCGTCGAGTTTGTTTTCTTTAATTTTGCTGTTTCATTTTGTGTACGCAATTTACTGGATTTGTTTTTAATTGTTTTTGATTGCGGCTATTTAGGATATACTTATGCTGGGTTGCCATGCAGTAAATGAGAAAGTCGAATTCCGATAAAAGTCCTGACATTTTGTCGCATTGGTAGTTAACGGGGTAACTTTGGTTTCGAATATTTGTTCTAAGGGGCATATAGCAGCTAACTAGCGCTGCCATCAGATATCCTCAATTTTCTCTTCATAGAAAACGAATTTCTAAAATCCAAATGTCGGAAATATAAAACTTATTTAAGCTATTTTTAGAAGGATTTATATAGTTTCTAAATAATATCTGTGAGTTGTAGTTGGCATTTCTACTAAAAACTTCCACTTTTATCTAAAGGCGGCGTTAATGGGCTGTAAAAGGGGCCCTTTAGCGTTGGCAGATTTATAAAAGACGTACCAACCGACATCTTTCACCATCTGTTTAATTAACGCTCATGTCCCAAATAAACTCTTTACATAAATAAATACTATAAAATCATAACAGTTTCGAAATCCGGCCACAATACTGACAAAAGCTAAATAGGCATGACATGTCAATACAAATCCTAACACATGGTAAACCAACACTTATGCAAAAAAAGAAGTTAGTAAAGATTTAAAGAAGTATTTTTTTAACACACTTAAACTCACTTATTATTATCCAATACATTTTGCTGACATTTAATAATAGTAAGTAAGAAATACCTTTGTTGTAACCCTTAAAACTTAACTTATTGAATCTAGATTAGGTATTACATTTATCCAAACTAGCACGAGGAGCTTTTTTACTTAAAAAAAACGGGTTGCACTCCGGGAGTGCCGGCAGAAGTGAACACGTAATAGCTATTTACTTCCCATCACTTCGTATACATATTTATCCTAAAAACGTTTTCACTTCAAAATTCTAATAGGTGCGGCATTATGGTTTCCGTGTTGCGAATTTTTATGGCGCGCCATTATAGTTTCCGTCTGACGATCAGTCTGACGGGAGTTTATCATTTTTTACCCATCACAAAAACTAACCTAATGTAAATAAATCTGACACGAGTTCCGTCTTACGATTTTTCTATGAATTCCCAATCAGGACACGTGACGTGACATTTTTTACCCATACCAAAAAAAAGTACAACGCCGCTAAAAAAGTTTTCACTTCAAAAATAAATTCACTAACGCAAACTTAATTTCTAACGCTACAACAGAGTTTTTTTACATAGCTTAGATGTAGGGTAGATAGATGTAAATATGAAGTTTTAGTGCAAATTTTGTGGCCAAACTATAGTTTTTCAAGGATTGAAAAAAAAAATATTAATAAACTTGCTTTTATTGTAAGTACAATAAAATGCTAAAATCTGGAAGTGACCATTGTTTCAACACTTGTGCAAATTTTGAAAGCGTGTTTTGCATTTGGTTGTTATGGGAGTTGGTTAAATAATTAGAATTAGTTGTTATCTAGTGCATTAACTATAAGTTGTAAGAAAAAGTTTTAAAAATGTATCGACAAAACGGTAAAAACGTTGAATTCAATACAAAAAATTAAAAGTTTTAAGGCGTCATTATGGCATAAATTATTTAAGAAATATATAACAAAAACATCTCATAGTAATTAATGTAAATGATTTTTAGTACATTTACATGCACCTCGTCAGTGTTATAGAAACTAGCTTTCTGGCCTATATCAAGCTGACTAACTGACAAATTAATATATCAATGCACAGCGCGAACTACTGGATCTAGGGACGTGACATTTTGCACAGGCGAGCATTAATAAAGGAATTTCAAAAATTCATCCTCAAAATTTTTTTGTCAACTACTAAACGGATTGACCGATTGGGTTGAAATTTTGTATGTGTAGTTCTATGGTTTCACAGACACGAATGTATTATGCCATTAAAGAAGAAAGTTTTGATTGTTTGTTTTTTTTCTATAATTGAGGAGTTGCCGTAAGAACTTACGTCGATAACGAAATTTAGGGCGGGCGAAGCCGCTAACAGAAGCTATTGAAAATAATGAGTGTTTTACCGCTTTTGGAATATTGTCCCTTAGTAACTAAAATAGAGGATGAAAAGTACGTAATTCATTCATTAGTCATTGACGCTTAAAAACTTATTTTTCTTAGTCTACACGAATGATGTCGTAGGAATATGCTAGTATATTACAGTACATTATAACATAACATTATATTGCCAGAAATCAAGTTACGTGTTAATATGAATCATAGAAACGTAACTTAACTAACCACTTTCAACCTTTGTCATAAAATTGACACATTTATTTATTTATTTATTTATTTACACTTCTAAACACATTGGTGTACATGGCGGGCTTAATGCTACATAGCATTTTCTACCAGCCAACCATAGGGCTAAGCAGAGAAACTGTTGGCGGTGTAAATATTTAATTTAAATGTATTTAAAATAACCTATACACATAGAAAATATATTTAAGTATAATATAACATAATACTTATAGATACATAAAAATACAAAGATTAGCATATACAAATATAAATAATATATAAGTTTATATATAAATATATACATAATCCTATATGTCACATACCGAACATCTTAATTGTGGATGGTTGGAGAGTCAGTTTTCATCTGTAATCTGTTTTAGATAAAATTCTTTGACTTTAAGCTTAAACAAGTTTTTACTCTGTGCTCTGCGAATTTCTGTAGGAAGCGCGTTCCAGAGTCCTATTGCCTGGACGGTGTTAGAATTTGAGACGAAATCCGTGCGGTGACGAGGAGTGGACAGAAGAAGAGTTTGAGAAGAGCGAAGTGAACGTTCGTGAAGAGAGCTGATAAACTGGAATCGAGACTTCAAATAGCTTGGGGATGAAGGATCGTTTAGAATGGAGTAGAGGGTATTGAGAATTCTAGCACTTCTGCGTTGGCGTATCGGCAACCATTTAAGTTGTTTGCGAAAATAGGAAATGTGGTCATATTTACGTAAGCCGAAGATGAAACGTATACAGTTATTTTGAAGTCGATCCAGTTTATTAAGGAAATCAGAATGTAAGTCAGGGTAACACACGTCCGCATAATCAATGAGTGGTAAGATGAGGGCTTGCACTAACATAAGTTTTGTACATGTTGGAAGAAAATTCCTAAATGTGTAAAATTGATGCAATGCACTTGTTATTTTACGGCAGACTTCTTTTATTTGGACGTTCCATTTCAGATGAGGATCGATATGAAGCCCTATATGTTAACGCTGTCGCAAAAGGTACCGTTGCCCCATCAAATAAAACAGGTGGCAATATATTATAATCAATTTTGATAGTCTGACGGGTGCTGCCAATAATTATGGTTTGACATTTTGACGGATTGACTACCACTCCATAACGTTTCGACCATTCTCTAATACGACTTAGCACACTGTTGATTTCTTGTATGGCTGGAGTGAGATCTTCAGTTTTGGCTTGTACATATAGCTGCAGATCGTCAGCATACAGATGGTAAGGATTATTTAGTATGGATGAGATTTGGTTGATAAATGTAGAAAAGAGAAGAGGTGATAGTATTTCATCCTGAGGCACGCCAGAAACAAGGTCACACCAGTTTGAGGTGGCCTGATTGGAACGAACTGATTGTTAGCGGAAACAGATATAAGAAGAAAACCAATTTAGAACTGTAGGTGAGAAATTGATCTTTTTGAGAATGGACAGTAAGATGTCATGGTCAACTGTGTTGAAGGCATTAGAAAAATCAATTAGAACGAGAATTGTGACCAATCCATCCTCCATGCCATCTCTTATATCTTCTGTTACTTTTAAAAGGGCTGTAGAAGTACTGTGACCAGAAAGAAAACCAGACTGAAAGGTACTTAATAGTTGATTTTTGTAAACATAATTAGAAAGTTGCTTATGCACTACCGCTTCCAAAATTTTAGACAAAAATGGTAATATAGAAATAGGCCGAAAGTTATTAATTGAAATAGGATTAGGGATTTTGGCCAAGGGAATTAAAAATGCTTTACGCCACAGGGTTGGGAAGTCACCAGAAAATAAGGAGAAATTAATAATATGTGTAATGATTGGTAAGGTAGAATCTAAAATATGGAGGATAATATTTCTATTTACATCATCACAGCCCACTGCTTTGGATTTAATTGATAATATTATCTTTTTAACTTCTACAGAAATTGGTAAGAAGGAGAAAGAGTCGGTACATCGTGGAGTCATGGAATTAAAAAATGAAATAGTTGAGAGTTTGATATCATTGTCTAATATAGATGAGGTGAAAAAGTGAAGGTTGAAGTCATTGAGAGAAGAGCTACAGTTAGTCAAATCATATTTAGGTTTACCAAAGCCACTAGATTTAAGGAGGTTCCAGATTTCTGCCGGTGTTGAGTTAGAAATATATTCGTGAAAATATCTGCGTTTTGCTGTTCGAACCATCTGGTTTCACTTATTCCTAGCAGCTTTGTACATATCCCAGTTATTATTACACCCTTTTTTTTTAATTTTCTAAACAAGCGATCTCTTCTGGCCATCACCGTGCGAATTTCGTTGTTCATCCAAGGAGCAGGTTGCCTTTTGATTCTAATAGTTTTAACAGGTGCATGAGTGTCATAGAGAGATATTAAAATATTTTTAGATATTTTTAAAGAGAGTTATTTTGTCATCAATACTAGTAGCGGTCAGCAGCGTGCTCTGGAAGCAGTATAGAGTCAGGAAGCTTAACATATATGTTGCCGTCGGCAGTCCAGCAGTTGGTTACTCCATGTTGTTTTCGAGTTGAGATGAATAAAGCCTGCCGATATCGAGTAAGAAACTCAGCAACTACTACAGAGGACCCTTTAAAGGCTGCTTTCTTTCGCCACACTGCTACCTTAGTGGAAATACTGGTGAAACGTACACGTATTGGACGGATGCGATCTTCATTCTCTTTTCCCAGTCTATGACATGACTTGAAGTCAGAAGCTGTAATATCTGAGAGACACACTTTTTCTTTTAATAGTGAACATATTGTAGTAGCTGTGTCTTCATGTGGATCTTCAGTTATACCATGGAAATGTAGATACTTCTTACGATGCCTCATCTCTGCTGTAGCCATGGATCTGCTCATATCAGAAATCTGTTGTCGAAGGAGTGTTACAATGCCCCAAATGTGGTTCTTGAAGACCTTGAACTCTTCTGTTAACTGAGACAAGTTGATGTTTTGAGTTGTAGCTGCTTTCAGGTGTGCCTCAAAGTCTGTCATTTTTTGTGCTTCAGACCACTCCAAGGATCTCTGGGCATCTTGAATATCAGTAGTTAACATTGGCCATTTTGTGATTGTAGTGTTTTGAGTGTGAAAGTTAAGTTACCGGCGGGATTTTGCAAATAACACACAATTTACTTTATAGGATTTTGTTAAAACACTTCAGGTAAGTACTAGGCTAATAAGTTAAATAATTGTGATTTTAAAATAGTGCATTAATTGCTTAAAATAATAAAAAACAATTATAAGCTAATACAGTTATGTGTCAATTTGAAATCTACCCGCCAAACAATGTAAACATCATGTCATAAATTTTAATAATATTTAAACCTCTTACTTGTTCCTATAAAAGGTAAAATACTGAAGTAATAAAAGAAGTTGATCAGTAAATTCATTACAGCTCCAGCGTGATCGATGCCTTCAATTCGTCAAAGTTGTGTTCCACTTCGTTCGGAGCGAGGCATAAATCTATGGAAGTGAAGCAACTTTTGTTCCCACTTACCAATAGCTGCTTATTTATTTAAGCAACAAAATGTTTTTAAAGAAAATGAAATATCAAGCATCAAAAATCGTGGTTTACCGACTTCTGTTAACTTCTTTGTACAGTACAATTTCTATTTGGCGTATGTGCTTTTTAGTTTTTCTATATAATACTGGCTATTATTAAATATCGGCGTGATATTTAGAGCAAATCCTTGATTATAGCAAGAAAGTTTGCTAGTCCACTTGGAATTCGGTTATAGATATTCCTGATGCAATTTTTAAATTCCACGGCATAACAGGTGGCCTAAGTCTGCCCTAAAACAATCTCTGTGCCAAAAAATCAGCTGGATTAGTTGCTAAGTAGTGACATTAAGCAATAACTAAGAAACTAACTAACAAAGAGACTTTCACAAATTGATATTAGTTAGGATAAGGAGTATTGTATTGCATATATTAGGATTGTTTAATTTAATAGTATAAGTGTTTATTTTTAATAGTATCTTCTGATAACTATAAGCAATATATTCTTTAATTTCTAATTAAAACTAACGTTGGTTACTGTAAAATGTACCATGTCTAACATCCCGCTTTTCCGGTAAAAGTATCCGCGTTATACGTGCTTTGCCCCAAGTATCAAATAGCTGAATACAGATCTACCTACATCATAATGTAAGGAAAAAGCCTCTTTTCTTTGTATCAACCCTTTTAAGTCATACATGACAAGCTGTGAGCCTTCCACCATTACACTGTTTCTAATTACAGTAAATCTAGACCTTTGTATATGTTGTATAAGTCATAAATTACTAGGTTTAGAGTAACGAACGGTACTAATTATAAAAAAAAACTCCATAAAACAAGTAAAAAGCTATAACTATTTAGAAAATCTATATAACTATTTATACAATTGTATAAACAACGTTTTACAAGAGCCGATTTTAATCACAATTAAAAATAGTTTACTAGTTCTATTACAAGAATCCTCAATCAAAACATCTAGTTGTAAACGATTCGTTTTTGCTTGTTTATTCAACAAACAGAATGGGTGCCCAATCCTATACAATATACAGAAGACACAGTATGATTACAATACAGTATCGTTGCTTTAATTTCTCATATGTGTTACTAATTATAGAAATATTAGCTAGAAATTTAGGTTCCGTAGCCAAATGGCAAAAACGGAACCCTTATAAATTCCACTTATTCGGCCGTCCATATGTCATTCCACAGGGTATTATTAGAGTAGATACAAATAAAATTTTACTAAGATCTGTGTTTTGTAAACCATCATACAGATATGTTTGATATTATAAAAAATAAGAAAAAAAAATACATTAAACAGTAGGAAGATGACATTTTTTTGTGCATCCCATCATGTAGGTATCATTGGATAGGGCTTGAAATTTTTTTGAGGTTTTTGCAATTTTTATCTCAGAGATTAATATTTTGCGAGTTTTTGTCTTCCGAAGTTGTAACAATGACAACAGAGTTAAAACTCAAAATAAATTAGTCAAAACGCTCCACTATGTTCGCTCATATCAAGTCTTTATAAACAGACAAAAACCTTCCTCTACTGAGTCGGGAAGAATGTTGGAATTTTTAATTGAAACAGCAAATAAAGAGAAAACATATCATCAATTTGATATTCTTTTAGATGAATATAATATTTTAAAGATGGAAATAAAGGCAAAATTTTAAGCAAATTACGCATCTTGGTACAGTTTTAAAGAGCTGTATTGTCATGTTCAACATCAGAGATAGCTTGTGTTGGTGTCACTTAGTTCCGCTTCCAGTAAACAAACCCAACATCAGAACCCCAAGTTTGTATGAAACTCGCCCCACCACTTGATATCTCTAGTTCTAACGGCCAGCCTCAGAACTGGGTAGTATTTTATTTATCATTTAAAACAAATATTTACAATAACTCACAATTAAATGATTCTCAATGCATACAGTATCTTGTAAGTAAACTTCACGGGAAGGCTATTACAGTTTTCACCCTTTTCTTCCAAGGATATCGCTTTTGTCTATTTGTAAATAATTTCAAGTAATTCGAATTGAGTGGAAAGTCATTTAGAAATAACCGAGGATACATTAACTTAACTCCAAGTATATCGAATTAAGCACATAACCGCACGCAAAATTCTGATTCTAATGCCGTGCTAAAGCAAAAAAGTGTACCTTAACATTTTAAGTTTGCATAATGTTGCCTTTCTCAAGGCAACGCCACTTAAAATTATATATATTAAGCCTTTTGACTTAGTATGGCAGAACTAGTAATTAATAACAAGGAAATTATATAATGGAGAGTGAATTGACTATTTTATTTTAGACTGTATCCAGGGTGTGCGTGCTTCCCACTCGTTTATTCCGATTGCGACGAGAAGGGTTTCGTGAGTCGCTCGGCCGGCGCGCGGCGCACGTGTTAAGTTACGGCGATGTGATGATTAGTGTATGGCGTGCTTTAGATTGTCTTGATTTGGAATCAATAGAACATAAACATTACAACAAACAGATTAATCAAATACATAATATTTGTTTGTTTGGGTGTCACTTTTTAAATGTTGTTTTAAGAAAAATTTGTTCGGTAGCAAGTACCACACGAGCAACTACTCTTGAGAATTTTTTTAGCGTCTTTTAAAAAATCAGTTTTTAGCGATAAAAAACAAACCGCTGGCCCGATTTTGCTCAAACTCTTTTCAGATCTAATCCATGACATGGCGTATCGATTAATATGGTCACAATACAAATTGGTCCATTGGATCTTGAGAAGTCAAGGGCCAAAAAAGCTTACCTACAGACATACATACACGCATACACACACACACACATATACACACACACAATACACGCAAACACACACAAACACACATACACAGAGAAACATCGTTCTAAAAATCGTGGCAAACGATTCTACAGGTCTTTTATCAGACCTATTATATTAACTTTCCTCTCAAGAGAAGTTAATAAATAAAGTATCATTTGACATTGAATTATGAATAACATTAAGTGTTCTTAGTAGGTAACTAAGAAAAAATAAAGAAAATAAACAGGTAATTATAAAAAGTGTGTGCCAGCGGGGTAGAGTTCCAAGAATGCTGGCTGCTGTTCCCCTCTGTATCTTAATACTTATTCTCTAAACGAGAAATGAATAAAGAAAATAGTACATTGTGTATTTAGGGTGGTAAGGAGAAAATTACCAACGAGAGGCTATTATATTTAGAAGCCTTAGGCCTTTAGTGACTCAAGTTTGTATTTTCTGTACTGCCCGTATAAACTCAATTAAATATAAATAGAATTAAGAAATCAATATATTAGGTGAAAAAATTATAGAGGATCTTTTTCTAGTCGTATTTCTGGGGAATTTATAAATTAAAAAGTTTTGGCTGAAGTTGAAACTTATAATTACTGGCTGGCGCGTAATTCATATCTTGAACCACAGATCGCTTGATAGAATAAAGAGTAAGTTCGTAGAGCGCACAGGGTACGTACAAATGTCATTATCGCCCCTGGGTTCTATAAACTCCCGCGTTGCCTTGAAGAAACTAAAATTTTCAAAAAAAAGCCCATGGGTGTAATAATGGTTTTAGCAATCGCTTTGCCTGCACGTAATTACACTTTTTACGAGTAGGTGTAATAAAAATTAGGTGATTGATTAATTGTAGACAAGGAAATTTGAGTCAGAAGTAAGTCCTTTTTGGTGCAAACTCCAGAAAATTGGCAAGCAGTATATTTTTCGATTGTTTTTATTAATAACTAGCTTTTGCCAGCGGCTTCGCCCCCCCCTTAATTTGGTTATCGGCGTAGGATTCTTACGGCAACTCCTCAATTATAAAAAAAACTACTCAAACTTTACGTTCTCACTCTCTCTCTCTCTCTCTCGCTCCAAGTATCTTTCTCTCCCTTTCTCTCTTTCTCTTTCTCAAAAATAATAAAAAATTTACTACTAAAAACTAATGAACTAATAGATTAACCTCGTGAACATCATACAAACTTTCAACCCTTTCTTAGCTCACGCCTACATCATAATAGCTATAAGTGTGTTAAGTTTCAGCTCGATCCGTCCAGTGGTTAGAACTGTACGTTGATAGATCAGTCAGTCAGTCAGTAATAGTTACTTTGGGCTAACGCTCACTTTAACCTGCGACTTTGTTTACGAAGAAGGTGAAAATAATAAATTAATTAATATGTACTGCCCTTCCCCCTCATGACTGCCCGCCGGCCTTGCACATCATAAATGCGCGCGCACTACTTGATCATTATTTTGCTGTGATGTTATTTTAAAACTGCGATATCTCCTAAGATATTCATTGAAATAGAATGATATAAAGGACAGTTGTGATTTAAATCATATACTTGTGATGAGTTACGTATTTATTTGGATAAGGATTAATATCATGTTTATAAAAACACTTTCCCAAAAAATGCATTATTTTAAAACAAATATGTTCAGCATAAAAAAACTTATAGTGAGGCAACCTCAAAAGATAGACATATGCTGTTGTCGCGGTCTTTTTTTTAGAACTTTAAAAAAGGATCAATTCTGTATGAGTTTAACCTTTTTTGAATAAAATCGAATTGAGTTTTCAAACATGTGTCAAAATAAAATGTAATTTAAATCAAAAGTACTAAGGAGTATTAATATTAACTTCGAAGCAAATCACCGCCAAAATAACTTTCTAACCCGTTTTAACACCGTTAGGGGATGAATTTCAATAAAATATGAAACACGTCTTCCATCAATTCCGTTAAAAAAGGTTTATGCAAAATTTGAAGTAGATTGGACCAAGGAATCACGTAGTCCCATACAAACTTTGCCCCCTCTTTTCACCCCCTTAGGGGTAGAATTAGGGAAAATCCTTCTTATCGGATGCCTACGTAATACAAAGAACACAGTTTCAGGTCTCTACGATCAGCGGTTTAGGCTGTGCGTTGATCCATCAGTCATTCAGGACAAAGCATTTTATATGTATAGATTTGGTAAGGCAAGCAAAGCCTAGGCCATACGAAACATATTCAAAATCATAAAAAACTTATACTTCCTTAACAAACAAACAAACAAATAGGTAAATATTTTTTATATATAACTTCAGTCTCCAGTTTAAATAATTTGCTATTAAAATAAAAAGCCAGGAAAAATAATAATTTGGTTTTTTCAAGCCAGTTTATATACATATCTACACTCACTATTTAAGCTCCTTCAATTTATACTTACTTGGCCCGTCGTATGGCAAGCTTGGCACTGCTCGTGAGAATATATCCACAGATCTAGAATTCGCATTCAACTTTCCACGCACATGCTGTTGTGTGGAAACACAAATGTCGTATAAATTATCTTATATTGATTTAGAGCGTCCTTAAAATTTCTTTTCCAAACCTTTCTTCAATAAAAGTAATTCGACTATGATTGTTTTGACGAAAGATAAATTATAAACCTTATTTTACAAACAAACTTTATTGTTCGAAATGAAAAAAGATAAACACAACTTAAATCATTCTAATTTTGTGTATATACAAATAATATAAACTTCATAGTTTTCTATAACAAAAATCATTTCGTTTTAAACATCATTTTTGAGAATGTAATATATCGTGCGATTTTACTTCGACGAGTCGATAATTTCATAGAATGTAAAAACTGAATTCAAATACGTTTTCCCGTCAGCTCCCTATGAAATTTAATAATTAATATCTTTAATTTTAGTTGCCGTAACGTTAACTTACCTTACAGCACAGTTAGAATAGTATTCCAAGTAAACAAAGCAGAGAACATTTACCTGTAGCTGGCAATTATAGAGAATTAAGGAACAAGTGCTATATTAATTATAATATTCCCAATTACACGGTGCCGCGGCTTGTGCCGTGAATATTTTAACGGATAAGCACAAGTTAATGCCGTGTTAGTTACGTTGATACTTAATATTTGTTTGTTTATAAAGTTTTGTACTTGCTGTTGCTCACATAGCCGTCCAAGAAGTCAATATAAGATTATTAAAAGATTTTTCATGTTTTTTCAGCAAGTGCAGATACATGCCGCTAACTGTGCATTACCAAAGAGACACATTTTATCGGCTTACATATGTGGTATGAATGTTTTACATGCTACTAATATATGTGGTATGAACGATTTGCATGCTACTAATATATGTGGTATGAATGTTTTGCATGCTACTAATATATGTGGTATGAATGTTTTGCATGCTACTAATATAAACAAATGTGAAGCTTTGTAAGTTTATTTGTGTGTTTGTTTGTGACCAACGTAACGGAGCATAAAATTTAGCTGAAATTGGGCACATTTTGCTTCAAGAAACGGAAAACGATATAGACTACTTTTCATCCCGGTTTTTTTACGCGGGAAAAACTGTAAGCAAACCCCACTTGAACGAACTATAGCTACAGTAAACTTCTTTAGTATAATCAAGGAGTTGCCGCGCTGGTAACCAAATTTAGGGCGGGCGGAGCCGCTGGTAAAAGCCAGTAGGTAAGTAATATTTAAAAAAAAAAACAATTTTTCAGAGTAGTTCCATTTAAGTGAGATAAATAAAAACCAGAGTTAGGTTTGCACACTTAGATTGTGTTTATAGGTACTAAATGTGTTAAGTAATTCAAGTATAAATTAAAAAAAATACAAAAAATATTCTAATTCGTATTACTAACTGTGACTTTAGTAATACGAATCAGAATATTTTTTTGTATTTTTTTTACTTTATACTGCCCTGCCTACTGCTTGACAATAAGAATGCAAAAATTTGTTAGAATAAAAAGTATGTTCTTGCAGATTAAAACAAAAATATATGTGTTGCCGTGTAAACGTTTAACAGCAATTACTAAACGTAAACTGTCACATGATGTAGACGTTCACACGTCTTACTATCTCTGTAGATATTAGTTTAATTCTCTGTAATCAATTTCGGAGGCGGCCCCGAGTCACGCCGCCAACCTGAAGTTAATTAGCTCTGTCAATGCCAAGCCTCCATTACAGTGCGACTTGTCAACCCATCGACAGCTTTGACGTTTGATACAAGAAGATAGCAAGCGTTTACTTTATTGTTATTTGAAATAATATTTATAAAAAGCAAAGAATTATTTCAAATTGTTATTAATTGTATTGTATTTATTTCGATTATTTTTTATATGAATTTTTTGAGGTCAGTATTATTAAATTATAAATAAACATTATTATTATTACAAATTACGATCGCACCATCTCGTAAAAGCCATTTATCAACATTTACATCCAAAAACTGACCGTGACAACATAATAAGGAATAGTAAGTGCGTAACGGGGAACTCCCCTCCTGGCGGTGACTCACCTTCGGGTTCGAGGCTCGCGCCGGTCCACGGTACGCCCCCGAGAGTGAGTCTCGCCCCAAAAAGCCCGGTGAAGCAGTAATGGCTGCAACAGCCGACTGCCAAGTTAGTGAGAAAAAAAAGTCAAACCCTAAAGTCAAACGCATTGCGCAGCACCATGGCATGACGCCAAATCATCGCGCCGCCACGCTTTCCATTTTGGGTGTATTTCGCTCCGAGTTCCAGCAAAATTACTTACTGTTGAGCAGTACATTATACAGTATATAAATATATTTCTTTGGGTTTTGAGGAAGTAGCTTAACCTGGATGTATTTCTTAGGCATGCACATAAACAGAACTTTTGTAGTGTCATATGTCTAGTTTATGTATACCTAGACGGATACACATTACTTATCTACTCTCCATTTAGTATTTTTTTACAATTCTTGGTATTAGATGAGTATTTATGTACTTTTGTAACCCCTGTTTATTAGATAGGTACTTATTTAATTAATTGAGAAAAAAAGACATCGATGTTCTTAATTATAGCTTGATAACCTTCTCCCATATAATTTGAACGTTCAGATATCCTCGCTGTAGGGTAATGTTGGCGTCCCGCCGTTTGACTTAAGCCAGTTACATTTTTATCTATATACCGACGAAAAAAGCAGAAAAGCTGTAACCCTATAAATCAAAAGTTTTCACCAGGGGCAATGAAATTAAGATAAAAAAAAATGTTTTATATTTAGACCTTCTAATTTGAAACTTAGATTTCGTTTATGAACCGCTAAAACACTTTGTTCCCAAAATTTCCTTTGACAGACATGACCAGCAAACAGCCACTTCAGCTTAGTAATTCTCTGAGCGATTGGAAATAAAGATTGACGTGTTTCGCCGTTTTGAAAAGTTGTACCCTACAGGTAGAATTTGGGGTTGAAAATTTCCATGAGGATAAACAAGAGTATAAAGGTTTCCTTCTATTCAAAGCCCACACGGGGAAGGTCGCGAAAATAATCCATGTTGAGAATAAAATTTATTTAGGTATTAATTATTATTATTAATCGCTTTGTGATTCTCACAGAACTCGACATAAAGACATACATAGAAAATATTTAAAATTTAATATGTAAATATATACTTAAATTTATAACTGTAAAATAATAAAACTGGAAAATGAATGCGGAAAGTCTCCTGTTAATCATGTAAAGAAGTAGGTTAAGAATCTAATATTTCAAAAGGAAAACAGAAAATTATACGCCTCAATTATAATTACAGAGATAATAATGTAGAATCATAAAGAAAAATATTGACAGAAGCCAGCGACGAACGCTGAACAAAAATGTGGTAACTTTTATACGACTTTTTAAATTTGTAAAGTTAAACTTTTTTTTGGTGAATCGAGAAATGAAACATATAAAGTATAATTTTTGGTTTATTTTAGGGTTCCGAAGTCTTCGAATGGGAAAAACGAAACTTTCATACACTTGTTTATACATCCATTTTTGTTTGATAAACCCTCGTACGTTCGAAGGTTTTTCACTTCGTTTAATATAAAATATTAACTAGGTATAAGTTTATGCCCGCGACTTCCCCTGCGCAGGTCATCACTGTGGGATTTCTACAAAAACCCCTTAAAAAAATAATCTTTCAAAACTCTATTAGTGGAAGATAAGATTTAGCTCAATGTTTCATGTTCCTTTTGAAAGGTTTGATTTTAAGTGGATTTTTAAGCGCGGTGTAAATTTTTTTTATTATTTCTTTTAACTTTTAATTTTAGTAGAGTTAGTAAAGTTGATAGGTGATTCGACATACATATAGGTATGAAACCAGTACGGAATCACCCTCAATAAATAAAAAGCATGGAGTTCTTCAAGAAGGGGGGGATTCTATTTTGAAGAGTCGCCAATGTCCGAGTAATGCCCCTGGAGGCGTTGCATACGTCCGTACTGCTTAATATCATGCGGGCTGTTTGTTTTTTTGCCACCTTAGTGGTATGAAATGGGCTTAAATTACTTAGTAACATACATACAATAAGTTCCGCTTAGAATTTCGCTGTTAAATCAATACGATAAACCGACGTCATGTTTTTCTTGTGATTATCTGTCTTATTTTCTGTTTACCCGGTTACCCCTGTGCCAAAAAATAAAATCAATGTGTTGTGATTACCACGTAAAGTAATAGTGCTCCTTGGTTTCGTGGAACTCACATGGAAATATTGTAACTGGGCTTACACAACAATCACTCAAAGTTTGAAGCTTGTCTGTCATACCGTTTTTAAAATAGAGCATAAACAGGACAGCAGGAACTCCCGGAATCTGGGAACCCCTGGAACCCAAAAAAACATATGTAAATATGGCTGGCTACTGAGCAGAGGGTGTGGGTTCAATTCCCGCTCTGGACAAACATTTATGTGATAAACATTTGTATTTGTCTTGAGTCTGGGTGAATTTATGTATGATATGTATGTGTTTAAAAGTATGTAATATATGTATTTGTATCCGTTGTCTGGTTTCCATAATACAAGCTTTGCTTAGTTTGGGACCAAACGGCGCTTTGTAATATGACCGAAGTTATTATTATTATTTTCGGGGATAATCTTAATCGGGATGTACGTTCCTTCTCCATTCATTTAGCAATCTGTATGCAAAAACTCCCTTCATATCTTTTATCTATTATCTTCCAGTTCCCCGCGGTATGATTCATAAAAATATCTATACACGTGGGAACTCTTAATCAAAGTAAAATGTATCTTGTGCCCTTTCAACTATCATAGTGCCAAAAATAAGGTCAATCGGATGTTCTGTTGTAACGTACTTTCACCTTCATACAGATTGGTATCAAATACAGCTTAGACTTTAATTTATTACAAAAACTAAATAAAATCCATTTAGTTATTTTTCTTCATGCCATATCAAACCGATACAAAAAAAAAATTAGCAAAAAATACTAACTACAACTATAAATGAAAAGTTTGTAAGTTTGTTATACTAGAGAAGATACATACACTTACACATTAATCTTAAGAATAAAATACATAAACAAAAAACTTCTTCCTCTAATCACTAATGCATCTACACAAATTTTGAAGTAGACGTTCATTGATTTTAGTTTAATTCTATGAATCTTTTTGTAAAGATTGTTAAATGTGTCCTACATCTAAAAGTTAAAGAGCTTATGGGAATAAGACGATGACATAACCGTTGTAAAAAAAATCCTAAAGATGGTTGTTGTTAGCAGGTATCTTCAGCTGAATAATGTTTTTTGAAACCATCTGCTACGCTGTCTACGAACTTACCACGAAAATGATTAATTTTATTGTTTAGTCACTAATTTTAGATTTGTAAGACATGCATTACTTAATGGCATACAAAATAAAACTATTTTTGTGATAGTATTTTAGTACCAAGTTAACTTAGAAAATGAAATAATTTGGATGTGTCAGCTTGTTTATATATCTACATTCAAGCTGCTGGTTTATACTTACTCAGCACGTTGCTTGGCAAGCTCGGCACAGTTCTTGAGAATTTATCCACATATCTCGAATTTACAGTAAATTTTCTTCGCACTTACTGTTGTATTGAACACAAATGTCGTATAAATTAACTTGTTTTGATTTAAAACCTTACTTAAATAAAGATATTAACTTTAATTGTTTGACAAATCGTGATGGTTTTAGAACTTGTTTTATAAATACACTTTATGATTGGAAACGGGACAACAACAATAAAAATAATATTTTTTTAGGTTTGTAGTTTATTTATAACTCCACCTGCCCTAAATTCGGTGATCGACGTGGAACTCCTTAATTATACAAATGAAGCTCGCTATAGCTGTAGCTATAGTTCGTTTAAGCTCGGTTATAGTTATTCCCGAGCGAGATTATAAATTTTCGAGATAAAAATGTCTATGTCCTATTCCAGGACTTCACCTATATGTGTGCCAAGTTTAAATCCGATCCATCCAGTGGTTGAAGTGTGATTGAGTGACAAACATCCATCCATCCAAACATAATTTAACATTTATAATCCTTGTATTAGTAAGATTGTTAAGATTACAATGTTTAAAACTAAGTAAATATAGGTTTTCCCGTCGCCTATTTGTGAATAATTTGTATAGTTAATTTTAGTTGCTGTAACGTAACTTACCTTACAGCACAGTAGTAGGTTTTCCTAGTAAACAAAACAGAGACCATTAACTCTAAAACTGTAGCTGGCAATTACAGATAATTAAGGAACAAGTGCTATATTAATTACTAGCGGCCCGCCCCGGCTTCGAACGGATGGACTTTTATTTTTTAAATTTTTTGGGATAAACATAGAATAAATGTATCTTTATGCATGACATAGGTAGTTTTTTTTTTAATTACAATTAATATTTTTATCCATAAACCTATTTTTATTCTCAAAGTTTTTTTCCTCGAAAAAAGTCAAAACATTCAATGTCGGTTGCGTCCGCTGCGTAGGGACGGAGCAAGAAGCCGACCGCGCGTATGAGCCGATCACGGTTTTCTATTAGTACAAGATTTTGTTTAGATTAACCTTTTTTAAATTTGTAATATCTTTTGAAAGGAATGTCCGATTTGAATAATTCAAAAAGCTTTCTATAGGTACTGAAACCGTCTTAAATACGAATATGATTTATGAAAGGTATGGATAACATGGTCTGATTTTGGTTGGCATTTCTATCAACTTTTTAAATGTAAAAAAGTAGTTATAATGACATAACTACAGTAGTTGGACTAGTATCCTGAAGTTTTTTATAGATAATGATATGTTCTTCAATATTGTAAAACAATTTTTTTTGTTCTTACATCAATAGTTATCGCAGTGCATGCGATGAAAGACATTTTATGGCATTTTTTTTTACACCTTGGGTTACATTATTGAAGTTTTATTAGGGAGCCGTAGTTTTTTCTAGTAATAAATATAGCCTATGTTACTCAAGGATAATATTGTATTCTTATGGTGAAAGAAAGAAAGATTTTTTGAAATCAGTACATTATTTTTTGAGTTTATTCGTTACAAACATACAAAAATAAAAATCTTTCCTCCTTAAAATTAGTGTAGATATTTTATTACCGAATATATTAAAATTAGGTGTCATATTCAATTCCAGTTTTTATTTTTGTTGAACAAACGAAAGTAAATTGTTAATATATTAAAAGCAATATTACTAAATAGGTTAGAACCTTAAAGATGGTGGAAAACCAATGTATATACTGCATTAATCACAATTAAATTATAAATATAGCCTATGATACTCAGGGCTAATGTAGCATTGGTAAAAGTATTTTTGAAATCGGTCTAGTAGTTTTTGATTTTATTTTACAATCATACAAAAATAAAAAATTAGTGAAGACTGTAGATAATATTCCCAATTACACGAGACGCCACGCCTTGTGCGCAAATGATTACTAAAAAACTACACTAAATTGTCCGACACATCTAATTGAGGTCTGTCGTGATTTTCAATGTTTCATAAAAAATCTTGGTGTGCAAAGTTTCACGTGTTTCTAACTTCAAGTGTTATAATTTCTTTTACATTTAAATATGACTAAAAATTGCCAAAAATTTTTAATGAACTTTTGTATTTTTTTATTTTACACAGTTAAATTATACAAACAAATAAGCTAATAAAATATCAGTATCTGTAGCAATTTGGTGTTTTCCGTTTTGTTGTCTGTTTACTTTACCAAAATTACTTTTACTTTATATTTATACTTTTCAAGTATAGTAAAAAAAATAAAGTAGTTCTGTTAATTCTTTTTGTTATGAAATGCGGATTTTTTACTACTTGGCTTTGAATTAACAATGTGTAAAATTGAAAAAAAAGTGTTGCAGAATACAAATCAAAATAATGGAGGTACTTTGGTCAATATTATTTCAATAAACACATATATAATTTGGAAAATGTATGAAAACTGAAATTTAAATTTAATACACATATTCAATGTATTAAACAGACAGAATGATTCAAGGCTTACATTTAAATTTAAAAAAAAAATCCGTTTGTTTTTGCCTTATGCCATAAAAACAAAAATAAACTGTAATAATGTTTTGAATTTGACGTCTAAATAGTTTAAAGTTCTATTAAAGTATCGAAGACAGATAATCTTACAAAAAAAAATATGTAAAAAATAAACATTTTATCTTATCAATAATTCATTTAACATACATTTTGAAGCAAACGTGCTCCGATTTTTGTTTAGTAAATGAATCTTCACATAAAGGTCGTTAAATCATGTGTCGTATATCTGCAAAGTTGAAGAGCTTATGACAAGAGGATGAGGTGACAAACATTCCAAAAACTCCCGGAGGGCTGTAATAGCGCAGGTTCCGATTTGTACGACCATCCATATCTTTAGCAGATAATATCTGGTGAAATCATTTGCTACGACTTCTACTTACTTGCTACGAACATTCTTCATTTGCTAGGACTTCTACGAACTTGCTACGAACATGATTCAATTTTTAGTTTAGAGTGACTTTTTGTCACGGTTTATACTACATATGTAAAAACACCTAATTTTATTTGTTAGTAATTTTATAATTTTATTTATTTATGTCTTAATTAGGTGCATTAAGAAAATAACATGATTTGTCGGATGGCGGGGTAAGGAGGTCTAGTGACACCAAACAAAATAAAAATATAATAAGAAATAAATATAACGAATTATTTGTTATGAATTGCATCAAAATAGTGTTTTTATAATTAAAAAAAAATATAAAAAAGAAAAAAAAAATGTTGTCACGACTAGTTTGCGAATTCTGCGGGAAGTTAGATATCTTAAAGAAGCGCTGACGCATTAGGAATACTCTAACACGATTTTTTTTCAATTAGGAATTGTGTTGACCCCAAGCTATTAATTAAAGGTCAAATATTTGTTGATATTATAAATAACAATTGTATTTGGTTTTTTGCAAAAAATAAAATGTATGCCTTTTAATAAACCTGTTTGACTTGTTGCACCACAATTGGGTGTATGGGTTTTTATTTAATATTGATTTTAATTGTATACAATTTGTGAATTTTATTTTTTTCTTTTAAATAATTAGGTACAAATTGACTTCGAGTGGTTTAAACTTGGTTAATATCAATTTAAACTATATCAAAAATGTGTTAAGTGTATGAAGAGTTATTAATATTTTATTATATTTTATTGACAAATACGAAAGAGAAAACATAGGAAATGTCGATTAAACACTAAAAAATTATACTGTGTTTGACCGGACATCTTCAGAATAAATCTGATATTGAACATAATATTGTCATTTTATATTCTACGTTTAGGTTTTTTGTAGGTTATAAATATATTAATGTACTTTTTATACTGTTTAATTTATGTAGACTGGATATGACGGGTTATATTTTAGTGACAGACAACCCGCCAAAGAGTTAGTTTACAATGATAACAGTATTTTAGTGTTACATTGCCTCACTGTGTTAATCATGCTACTGCAAACATCATCTGTCATGATTTTTTTTATGTATTTGATGTCCTATATTGTCAATGCTTTAAGAACTTCCTTATTCCCGAAAGAATCCATGTCTAAAATAAAACAACATTAATACAAATCGAAAAGAACACGATCGGAAGAAAGATGAAAGAAAAATAAATCGAAATATATTCATGAACGTAAATATAAAACGCGAGATACCATAATTCAAGTTCAGTGAATATTTGTCACTTTTATTTGCCTCCACGTATCGAGACAATCTTCACAAACGATACATTATATCATTTCGTATTCATAGAAAAAAAAAGTATCTCATTTTTACCTTTAAGAGATATTTCCTTGTAACATCCTTCCTTTGTTCAATCCATTACTAAATTTTCACACTCAACAATCTGTGATATCTCACTGCACGATTAAACGGTAATGATAATTTATTTGTCTACATTAAATAATAGATATTACGGTAATGACAAAGTTTAAAAAATGATTGTACTCGACTGTACCGTGTACTAAACGGGTTACAGATTCGGTGGTAAACTACTGCTACTAAGGTCACGATTGTGACGAGCGTCTCACGGAGTCATCACCGGACGCTCCGTTCCGGTACCGGCAACCGACTAACGTAGCTCTACACGATACATCTGCATTTAAGAAGCCGCTATCGTTATGCGACTAATCGATTGGTCAGAGGGAGAAAAAGTTTCATCTGTCTCGCTCCCCTCATCCTCTCTACCACGTTTCGCGCAGGCGCAATTTCCATTCATTTTATAAGTCGCCGAAAGTAAATAAGCTCTTACGAGTCGATTGTTAGGGGGGAAACAGAAGTCAAAATAACATTTTTAATAATATTTACGTATGTTAAACGTTTTATAATAAAATTTGGTATAGAATATTTTTAAGCTGTGTTACTGAAAGATTTGCGATTTTATTAAGTAGAAGACATATTGCTTTATAAAAAGACGGCGGGCGGCTTAGCTTCACTTGTTGCTTGGCAAGCGACTTTGTTCCGGCGATGAAAAGCCACGCACGCTATTAGATGCCACTCGTGCCAACGTTCCCCTGTTTGTTTTTCACCGGCGGTTAAAAAGGGAAAGCAGAAAACTGAATAGGCAATTTAATGTGCTAACTAGAGGCATGCTTTAAGACTTTCTTCTTCGTTATCAGTTATTATTATATAAAAAAATAGAATGAAGTATTGCTTACTGAAATCATAAATGTATCTAATGAATAAACGTCTTTTGTTAATAAGTAATACAGTACATAATTAATTTAGTGACTGTCAAAAATTATTTCAAAATTACGTTGAAAGTCCAAAGAGAAAACAAAATTGTAGGCTATCCAAGAAACTCTTTCATTTTTAACTCTTTTTAATTTTTAACTTTAAAAGAAGAAAGAACTTCAGAGTATCATTACCATTTAATTATTTCCATCTGAATCGCTCATAAAAGTTAGTAAAGATGAAAAGTTTTAAACACTGTCGTTTAAGCAATTCATAAAAAATTACAAGAGTTTTTTTTTCGTTGTAAATTTTGGTTCGTTTACACTTAAAAAGAGTTTTTAGTATCAAATTCAACGTAACAAAGAAAGTACTTCTAAAGTAGTTAATAAATTAACAGTATACAGTTACATTTACAGGTAGTTCCAAGATTTGAAAAATAATTAAAAAATCGTTTATTCAATTAAAACGTTGCTTTTGGTAATCTTAATTCTTTACCCACGACGGAACAGAGAAGATAGGAAGTAATGCATTTAGTGTAGGATGTTGTTTGTTTTTTTGCATGTTTGATATCGATTTAGATACGGTTTTTTGTTTTTGTAAAGGGTTTGTGATTCACCGGCGATGGTTCTTAGATAGGTTTTACAGCATTAACTCGCTAGAGGGCGCTGCAATACACAATACACGAAACAAGAAATAGGTTGAATCACGAAGTTTAGAATTGTGATAGCCTTGGAGAAGGACATATTGTCTAAGTATGGGTCGGATTAGCGCCTAGAGTAAATTTAGAAATAGGTAGAGCCGCTGAGCCAATTACGATGAAATATTGAATGGAGATGACCTCAAGGAAGGACATTTAATTTAATTTAAAATGTAAAATGAATCTTTCATTTTTTCATACTAAATCGAAAATCAAAGCTGTTTTACTGAATTAATAAATAGAAGATTATTGGACTTTGAAAAGGTCAAGTGTAAGTCGCATATGGTATAGTATATCTACTTAAAAAAATTTAAGCTGTTTAAACTGACTTTAAAAAGAAGATTGCTCTTAATAGAGGCTTTTGTACTTCAAGACCGTGAAATGTGAACTTCTTTCCAATCAGGTGTCCCACAAATCCTCTCGTATTTTATAAGATTATCGACAGTAACGTAGGACAAATGTTATAAATAGCAAAATAAAGAAAGAGTTCTTTTTGAAAGAACCCTCAACTGACGCAATATAAGAAGTTTAAAAATATTTTTTTAATTACCATCGTCTAGAAATTAAGTAAAAGTAAAATTATTACAAATCTAAAAAAATCTGTCGAGGCAGCCATTTTCTGACCTGCAGTGACTAAAGCAGTTTGATGAGTTTGTGACTTAACAAAATTAAGATGGATACTTATCTAAATGTAGTCTTTGATTAGTTACTTCATATCAATGAGACACATGAGTAATAGGTTATGTATACTGCTATATTTTGATTGAAATTGGGAACAGATATGTCAACGGAAGTCCCGAGGGATTTTCTTGGATTTTTAATAACTTGATTTTTACTAACTTCCTTTCTGTCGACAATTTTTTTTTTGATTAATTTTAATCTTTTTAGATTGCATAAGTCGAGGATTTTAAAAAAATATATTTTGTTTTTCAAATATTAAAATGCTTATAATGTTATTTCCTTTTTTGAATTTTGTTACATGTGTTGCGATCTAAAACGTAGTTTGATGTAAAACTTAAATCTTTCAGCTTTTGTAAATCTACATTGACAGTATTCACATTCACATCTACATTGACAGTATTCACATTCACATCTACATTGACAGTATTCACATTGACATCTACATTGACAGTATTCACATTCACATCTACATTGACAGTATTCACATTCACATCTGCATTGACAGTATTCACATTCACATCTGCATTGACAGTATTCACATTCACATCTGTATTGACAGTATTCACATTCACATCTACATTGACAGTATTCACATTCACATCTACATTGACAGTATTCACTTTTCAATGTATCATGCAAAATATTTTTTATGTATTTAACTACATATGTCTAAGAATCGTATGAGTAATAGGTTATCTATACTGCTATATTTTGATTAAAATTGGGAACAGATATGTCAACGGCAGTCCCGAGGGATTTTCTTGAATTTTTAATAACTTGATTTTTACTAACTTCCTTTCTGTCGACAATTTTTTTTTTTGATTAATTTTAATCTTTTAAGATTGCATAAGTCGAGGATTAAAAAAAAAAAATATTTTGTTTTTCAAATATTAAAATGCTTATAATGTTATTTCCTTTTTTGAATTTTGTTACATGTGTTGCGATCTAAAACGTAGTTTGATGTAAAACTTAAATCTTTCAGCTTTTGTAAATCTACATTGACAGTATTCACATTCACATCTACATTGACAGTATTCACATTCACATCTACATTGACAGTATTCACATTGACATCTACATTGACAGTATTCACATTCACATCTACATTGACAGTATTCACATTCACATCTGCATTGACAGTATTCACATTCACATCTGCATTGACAGTATTCACATTCACATCTGTATTGACAGTATTCACATTCACATCTACATTGACAGTATTCACATTCACATCTACATTGACAGTATTCACTTTTCAATGTATCATGCAAAATATTTTTTATGTATTTAACTACATATGTCTAAGAATTGTTATGTAATCCCACACAATAATCCTACTATACACACAATAATGTAGTCTTTGATTAGTTACTTCATATCAACGAGACACATGAGTAATAGGTTATCTATACTGCTATATTTTGATTAAAATTGGGAACAGATATGTCAACGGCAGTCCCGAGGGATTTTCTTGAATTTTTAATAACTTGATTTTTACTAACTTCCTTTCTGTCGACAATTTTTTTTTTTGATCAATTTTAATCTTTTAAGATTGCATAAGTCGAGGATTAAAAAAAAAATATTTTGTTTTTCAAATATTAAAATGCTTATAATGTTATTTCCTTTTTTGAATTTTGTTACATGTGTTGCGATCTAAAACGTAGTTTGATGTAAAACTTAAATCTTTCAGCTTTTGTAAATCTACAGTGACAGTATTCACATTCACATCTACATTGATAGTATTCACATTCACATCTACATCGACAGTATTCACATTCACATCTACATTGACAGTATTCACATTCACATCTACATTGACAGTATTCACATTCACATCTACATTGACAGTATTCACATTCACATCTACATTGACAGTATTCACATTCACATCTGCATCGACAGTATTCACATTCACATCTGCATTGACAGTATTCACATTCACATCTGTATTGACAGTATTCACATTCACATCTACATTGACAGTATTCACATTCACATCTACATTGACAGTATTTACTTTTCAATGTATCATGCAAAATAATTTTTATGTATTTAACCACATATGTCTAAGAATTGTTATGTAATCCCACACAATAATCCTACTATTGTATTGTATAAGTCTTGGATCATAAAATTAAGCACTTCATATGTTTAGTAATACAATAACACATAATATATTAAATTATTTTACCAAACTACTTAATATCAATTAAATAAAATATACTTTATATCCAATTTACATGAAATAGTAACTCAACTTATCATAATACAGTCCCATTTTTTTTATTTTGTAAAACATTTACTTAAATTAACGATGGTCACCGATAAAGTGATAAGCCTCTGACCCGAGACTAACAGTCACCTAATAGAACCTTTTAATATTGATTATTAAACGGGTTGGTCGATACATATATCACCGCTGGTCAAATGTATGTTTATGCTTACCCACTTATTTTGCTAATGATATCATTGCTATTTTCAAAATGTACAAAGCTTTCCGTTAACTCTAAACCTAAGTTAATTATTTTTGTTTTGTTTTTTCAGTAAGCAATTTATAATCTTTAGAGAAATCAAAACCTATATTATGAGCGAAATAAATCTTCGCAAAAGTGTGTTAACGCCTTCCTACCAATGTACAACGTTCTTGCAAACGATACAATATAAAATCATAAAAATTATCGCAAACACGCAATGATTTGCGTATTGTAGTTAAAGGCAGATTGTTCGCAAAACCTTACCAAATGTTTGTTACATATTTATTTTATGATAAAGGGTCAAAAAACTTTTGTCCAGACTTTTTTTGCTCAAACCATAGTACAAAGCCTTACTTAGTTCGAGATTTAAGACCAGATGGCGCTGCTTAATGTAATATGTTCAGGATTATTATTTCTTATTGTTTTCCGTCCTGCCAGATACCTATGTGCTATAAATTAAATGGTGTAAGTATAAATTAAAACAAATTTTTGGTCCATTACAACGTTACCCGTTTAAAAATCGCTTTCTGTGGTAACTTCTGATCTGAATGTACTGTTTCCGTGGTAACTTTTGTCCAGATTTTGCTCTTTCTTCTATTAAATCCCTCCACTTTTATCAGTTGTACATATAACGTCAACGGTATGGTTTGTTACAAAGTAAAGAAACAAAGTTTTAGTTTTTATATTATGATAGTCAATACAAACAAAGGTAAAAAAGTAGTTTCAAATATTAAGCTCTTGGTTCAATATTTTGTTATTTTTTTTATATACTTTAAGTTAATAAATTAGAGTTAAAAAATCTTTATAAAACCAGCGTATATTAAAAAAATATCTGATAGAAAACGAGACGTCTCTGAAAATACGAGTAAACGACGTTAGATCAGATTACTAACCTTTCGCTACCATTCATCTAAGCTCGGTTGGTCTAGAAATATCACGATATTAGATTTAATTTCCTCTCTTTTTAGATAAAAATATTTTTCTGCAAATACCCATACAGAATTCAAGCTTATCTTTGTAGATGATACATTTATCAACATCCAGGACGTTCGATCAATATGGAATGGTTTCGTTCAGTTCAGCAATTTGAGAGAAAAGCAAATAGTAATTTGGAACTGAGCCCTGAATTTCAGCTTTTCGTATTTACATTATTTGTTGGTCGCAATTTGCGTGCATGCAGTGGAGCGGAAACGCTAAATATTTTTATACCGAGTAAGCTTATTTACACTTATACTTTAAGTCATAAATAATCGAAGATTTAAATACCCAAAATCCAATAGTGAGAACGAACTATGATCAAATCAAATTAGATAATGTTTATTCAAGTAGGTTTCTGAGAACACTTTTGAATCGTTAATACAAACTATTTAACAATGATAATTTCTGCCAAAAAAAAATAATAATACAAATCTTTGTTATTATTGATAGAATCAGGCGTTACTTTGCGGAAATTCATTATTATGATAAAATATTATTACCATGCAAATCAAGGTAATAATATTTTATCACAATATTTTGTTAATCAACTAAGAATACAATCAATATTGAAATCTATATCTGGGATTGAAATACTTAGTAATATAAATAAGTTAGTAAGCTACTAAAAAAAAAGTTGTTACACACATGTCAATTATTACTTTATGTTTTTGCGTAGCACTAGACTTTGGCAGCGGCTCCGCCCGCCCTGAATTCGGTCATCGGCGTGGAACTCCTTTATTACCTCGAATTAATTAATTAATTAGTTATACCAATAAATTGATATAGCATGCTATAGGTGCAGCAATAGTTAGTTTAACTCTGTTTTAGTTATTTCTGCAGGAACTTTTGAATTTTTAGGGATAAAAAGTAGCCTATATATGCTATTCCAGGACCTAATCTATATGTATGCCCAGTTTTATCCCGATCCATACAGTGGTTTAAGCGTGATTGAGTAACAAACATCCATCCAGATATACAAACTTTGACATTTATAATATTAGTAGGATAGGGGGCAACATGTGCAGCGTTAAATATTCTCAATCGTCCGAAGTATTGAGTACTCCGATATTTCATAGTACTAGTATGATTATTACCAATATACTTAATTATATTCTTGTATAATCATATGTATACATAAATTTATATATATTTAAAATAATTAGAATATGGGTACCTACTAACTTAAGCATTTTAAGAAAATTTTATTGATGGACTGCACAGGTGGCTCTGTTGTTTGAGGTGACCGCCTACCAAACCAAGAAGCGCGGCTTCGATCTCCGCACATTTTACATATTTGAAATGGGCTTATTAATACCTTTTATTGTGCTAACCTCAATATTTTTTTTATCTGACATCGGGTCGGATCTCCCGTTATACCTATTACATGCCTCATTAAATTGGCTAATATTACACAAATTTATACAGTTTCATCAGCTGAATCACTGTCTACTATAGAATCTTTAGCTGAACAAGCCTGCTGAATAAAGAGGGAGCCGATCGTGCGTATGAGCTGATCACCAAGGGGCTGTGTTTATTTTTCTATTAATATTTTGCTTAGATTCTTAAATCCGTAATATCTTTTGAATATAATGTCCGATTTGAAAAATTTAAAAGTAATCTACAGGTTTTGAAACAGTCTTGTAAATGAAATGATTTATTTGGATAAGGATTAATAAAAAAATATGGATAACATATTCTGATTTTGATCGGCATTTCTAATCATTTTTTAAATGTAAAAAAGTAGTTATAATGACATAACTACAATATTTGGACATATGGTATTTTTTTGTTATATCACCAAATAGTATTCGCAGCACATGCGATGAAAGACATATTATGGCAATTTTTTTTATACTTTGGGTTATATTATTGAAGTTTTAGTAGGGATCCCTAATTTTTCCTAGTAATCAATATAGCCTTTGTTACTCAGAGATAATGTAGTATTCTAATGGTGAATTTTTTTTTAAATCGGTGCAGTAGTTTATTCGTTACAAACATATAAAAACACAAATCTTTCCTCTTTATTATATTAGTGTAGATAATGTCGGATATATTAAAATTCGGTGTCATATTCAAATCCAGATTTTATTTTCATTGAATAAATGAAAATGAATTGATAATATATTATAATATAATATATTGAAAGTAAAATAACTGCGTAGGTTAGAACCTAAAAGATGGTGAACAAGCAAACCCTTTTTTTTTCAGTGTAAGAAAACCTTAGAAATTAAACAAGCAATATAAAAAATGGCATGATTAATTTTGTCCCTTTCTAAAATTTGTGAGCCTATTGCGCAGTCCCTACGCATTACAAACCGTGCTATGTGCCCGTGAGATATACTGAAAGGTGTTGTCATGCTTAGGACACACGAGCGAGCTTATGTCGCTATTTGACTTAATGTTTTATTTCAGATTTAATTCTAAGTATTCAGATTAAAATTAAGTTCAATAAAATAATAATAATACCACCACGACACTCATCCTCGAAGGGAAGGTCAGAAATACAACGAACAGCAGTTGTTGGGGCCAACAATTAATGTATTTCATTAAAAAAACGCGATAAGTGGTAAGCTTATCACTGTCGAGCACAAACCAGGGCCTAGATAAATTGTGATAGTATTGGTGGCTCCTACCGGGAATCAAATCCGGAACATGGCAGTCCAACTTACTATAGCTTGCGCCATTCAATCCTCAAGTCTAGCTGTCTAAATCTGTTTTCTAATAAAATTTTGTCAAATATCTAAAATGTAAAAATAACTATATATATGTAAAAAACTTAAATCATTTATATCAAACTCGCCACAATCCTTGACAGATTACAAAGATTCATTTGTGATGTAAGTTGTTACATATTTGTTGTTGACAGCTCTGTAGCATCGTAATTCATAGTTAGGTAGGTTAACACAGTATTTTGTATTCATATATTTGCATTTACAAATTGTAACAAAAGTGCAAAATGACTACATCCACAGTAAGTAGACAACTCGTGGTAATATGTGCGATGTCATTTTGTCTCGGGTAATTTTAAAAAAATTACATAATGCATGTACTATAATGTGTCTAAATCAGTGTTATTTCTGTATATACATACACTGAAAATATATGTAAAACTTATAAGCATAAAACATAGCTTTTGCGCTATGTATAATAGGTTTTGTAGGAAAAAATACCATTTTTGTACTTTTACAACTTTTTTATATTATTTCTACTTTTTATTGTGTAAAACCTTTTTATTATTGTAGCTTATAACTAGATATTACTATATTAGAATAAAACATTATAGATTTAAGAAGAAAACGAGTTATAAAATGGCTAAAAATGTAAAACTTTCAAATTATTCTCGTTATAACTTTGTACTACAAAAGCTCACAAATATGTAACTTATATCATTCGAAAGCTCTTGTTGTGTACTACACAGTTTTAGTACTACTCTCATGTGTGTAACTTTAACCATATGTCTGTAAATTAGGTTAAAGCGTTAGATCATAAGCAAAGTTTGTATCGAATGCGAGAATAAATAAAAAGCACAGCGTAAGCCTCAAAGTTTTGCTACGAGGTAGCTAAGCTCGCGGCCGCCGGGCCGCCTCACTCACTCATCCAACTTCGTCAAACGCGAACAAGAAGAGCGCGCTGTGCAACTTTACAACTGAAGAAGTGTTTTTTTTTACTTCCCGCGAAGATAATTATACAGTCCACCCTTGCCGTTCGTTTCAACATTTAAATACAAAATTATAAATCAACAAATTACATATCAACACTTTACATAAAGTGATCTGCAATTTTTGTAATTTTTAACAACCACTATTTGTAAACCATAGTCCCTAACTTAACTAAAACTTTATTTCAAAAATAATATCCATACCATAGATAATTATTAAAATATTGAGCTTTTTGTAGTATAAAAAAGCCTCGTGTTTCCGAGCTTAACTTGGCTTAACTAATAACGCTCATCAAGCAAATACTCATATAAGAGATATTTCAGCGTTTCTCCCTGAGTGTAAGCACCGTCCCTACTCGAGCTTTTAAATGTAATCTCACCTGAGCTTTTAGCACTTTAATTTCTCTCTTGTTTGTTGTATAATGTGGTCCTTTGTTATGATATACAAGAAAAGTACATTTGTAGCAGAGCTTTTGTTTTATTTAAGTGCTGAGGTGGGATTTTAATTACGCTAAAATACAATTAGTCTGAAAATGACCAGAATTTTCAAATGATGTAAATATTCTGTTTTGTATAGGTATTATAATAAATATTATCAGGTTTCATGTTCAGTTTCAGTATACAAAATTATATTCAGTGAATGGTGGGTAATGTACAAAAATATTTTTAGTGAATGGTCGTCGAATGGGTTTCATAATGAAAATACACATTGTGTTATCTGGTTCATCATCACCATTAATGCTAATATTTGAAAAATTAGCCATCCTATACAAAGAAACATAGCGAACCTAAGATTTTTTATAGCACTAAGGTGGCAAACAATCTCACGGTCCACCTTATGGTGAGCGGTCACCTTTGCTTTATACCAATGTCCGCCATTTTGCTTGTTTGTTTTAATTAATAAAAGTTAGAAAGAAACTAGGGACCGCAGGCTAGGAAATGCGCTGTCCAGTTCTCTGTCTAAGGTTGCGACGTGAAGGTAGGACAAACAAAAACTAATATTAAAAATTTGAAAGTATGTCTGGATGGATCGGGATGAAACTAAGCACACATATTTTAGATTAGGTCCTGGAATAGGATATAAGATACTTTTTATCCCGAAAAAATTCAAAAGTTTCCGCAGGAATAACTATAATTGAATTTCACTTGAAGGAACTATAGCTATAGTTATAGTATAGTATAGTTCAGTTAGTGCTACGTCTATACCTTGCTATTTTCTATACTAATATTATTAAGAGGAAAGATTTGATTGTTTGTTTGTTTGTATTGACTAGGCTCCAAAACTACTGGACCGAATTGAAAAATTATTTTACTATTAGAAGCCGACATTATTTCTGAAGAACATAGGCTACTTTTTACCGCAGGAAAATGCTTCATTGCTACGGGAAAACGGGTAGTAAGAATTATACTTCCGTACTTATCTTTTGCACATAACTTCTAAACGGCTAAACCGATTGGGTTGAAAGAATGAAAATTTATATGGGTATTTCGATGGTTTCCTGGATAATTTAAAAATAAACACACACAAAATTACACTCAAAAGTCACATGTCATATTAAAATGATTTTTTACTAGCACCAAATTTACATTGATGCACGTTATTTGTTGTTAAGAAATTCTCTAGTAACCACCCAGTCAATCTTTCTATCTTTCTAAAATAATAATAATATGATAGTGCTTTTATATCAGATGGCAGCTTATTGTAATTTTTTATTGCAATATAACAAAACATTCCCACAAGAGTTACCCCATAACAGAGTTACCCCACAATAGAGTTATGTAGGACCCCCCCCCCCCCCTTAAAATTAAGAATTAGTCCTAATGGCGAGATTAGGACCGCTACACTGTGAGAACCTAAGTAACCCTGACTCTAAGAAGGTATGAGTTTAGTCTGTCACTAGCATAGCGAGTGAACTTCGATTTTAATATTAAATTCTACATAATATAACTATCTAAGCCCTAACCATTTATCTCAACTAACTTGTCGCACACGAGTGATGTATCAATCTAAGATAGCTGTTATAATACGTCCTAGTCATGATTTAAATTATCGTCACACTGAACTTGATTAAGTAAATTCCTAATACAATAACCTTCCCCATAACTACCCTTATTTACTTTCAATTAATAAATATAATGTGTATTTAGATATCTTTTATTTAGAACAGGAGATTCCTTAAATATTTAAATCCTGTCAAAGAGTAAGCCTTGAATAATTCAGTTTCTATTACTTTATTTATTAATTTAACCTAACAAAATGCCAGTAAAACGAACATAAGAAATTAGATTTCCTTTACAGTTCGAGACAATTAACAAAAAGCATATATATGCTTGTCGTATGTTATAACCACTACACCAATTGGTCGATAAATGATCGATTGAATTTAACCTAATATTCCTGCACCCTGAAGATAATTCCCTTTGTTTGCTTTAAAGGTGGTAAACAACCATACGGCCCTATAATAAGATATTTTACACAAGGTACTATTTAGTCTTCATGGTAGTTCTTCTTACAAACCAAAATCTCTTAGTAAACTTGGAATTTTCAGTATTTAGACATCTTACAGTTAACAGTGAATAATTCCGTTCTTTGCGTAGGTACAAGAACTTATAAAGGAAACATCATGTGCAACCTTTCTCTTACGAACTTGAGATATTAAGATAATATTAATAAATATGGAACAAATTGCGAATAACGTAAAGATTAAATAGAGTTTCTTTTAATAATTTGTCACAGTCAATTAAGATAAATATGACGACAGAACGCCAATTTACATGGGTAGGTAACCCGTCTTAGTAGGTATTTTCCTACTATTCAGTCAGTAATCAACACATTGCTCACTCAAATATCTAACACTTTAGTCAGATCAACAATAGGCATTTTGAGTGATTAGAACCTTCGCGTTTCGCCGGAAGGTTGGGGTCCCTCCCCCCGGCTTATCAGTTATTAAGGGGGCCCTACCTGGATAATAATACGCTATGACAATAGAATTTTCTACGAAGAAGAAATGGAGAGACCCTAGACCAACTAATGTCACCTTAAACAAATCCATGTTTAATTTGTTCGGTCAAAGTTTGACTTATGTCGTACCCCGGTTCAGTCATTGTCTCAGTAAGATTACCGTAAATGTTTTTCTTTCTTTTTATATCAAAAGAAGAAAGCAATTCTAAAATATATATTTTTTGTTTTGGCATAACTTATTTGTTACATTATAAAAATAGACGTAGTAAAATATAAAGAAGTAAATTCAAAAGTCTAAAGATATATAATTCTTATTATATTCGTCTCCACAATGAGTGATTTATTTATTAATAAAACGAACTTCCCAAAAGAAAGGAGTAATCTGTATCCCGACAACTTATCACTCATTATTTTGACGAAAACTAATCCGGACCAATTTATGCTAACAGTTTTAGCATAGCATTTATTGAATAGGTATCTCATACAACTACCTACTAGTCACACCAAAATTAGAATTTATTCTTTATCATTTATATCATCTGATCCGGATTAGAACTCATAAAATTTAAATTACCTCTTTAACTTTCTTGGAGTAGGGTGGAGCTGAGCTAGTAAGACCTAAAAGTAAACCAGCTCTACTCACACCCTAGTACTAGAGCTTCGCCGTCACACGAAGACCTGCCCTTTCTACTACCCATTCCTATTCTAATACTGATATTAAAATGGAGATATCTTACTTTAATCGCGATATCCCTAGGTCTGTTGACGTAGCGTTATCATCAAAGGGTTGTGACATTACAGTCCCATTAACTACTTTCGGAAGAAACACTTACCTAATACATATTTGTCATAAAAAAACCGTACAGTAGGTTATAATTCTATAAAGGAAAATCTTTACTCAGTCTGTAAAGTACTAAATTGAGTGCCCTTGCTAATCAAAATTACTAATTAAATCGTACAAAAAGGTAATTCACAGTTATCACTGTTAGGTAAAAATCGAGAATAATAATAATTAAACCCGGCGCCATGTTCTTAAAATATTCAACCAAGGCATGTATTTTGTTTGTATTTTATTATGCACATTTAATTTCATTTTTAAGTAATTTAGGTAGTTATCTATTAAATTTAATGATTATATAACATTCTTAAAATGTGATAGTAGAACTCTAGATATCCTATGTACGGTTTGCCACAACATCAGTGTGTGATTTGTGTACCTAAAACATCAGTACATCCCTTCTCACTCACCTCTAGATTAGATAATTTTATAATTTTCACATGCAAAACATATTTTGGGAACAAATAACAAAAGCATCATTATTATTAATAATTTACCTACCCAACAACAATTCATATAGAATTTTTTTTTAAAGAGTTTAAATGAATTTCTAGATAAATGCTGTACTCAGAAGGAATTTTAATGCTTTAACTTTAATTATTTCCTCTGAAAAATAAAAACTAACCTACTTACTTAGAAAAGATCGATCGACGAGACACCAAAAATCTGCAAACCCGAACACTTCTAACACCTTCACGGTTACACACAGGTACACGGTTCGATGTTAATTCAATGTAAATAACCACTTAAAGTTTTATTATTTATTCACATTTGCACTTTGTAATTGCGAATACTATTTACTAAGAAAAACGCGGGAAGCACAGTCTTTAACCGATATTTGTCAAAAATCTATTTAAGAATGCGTTAGGTGGGACGCTTCCCGTATAACTCGACTCAAAAAAAGGCGGGAAACACTCCATTATGCAAAATCGCGCGCGTCACTCACGAATTTTGAATTTCGAATGGGAGAGAGAGGACTCTGTCACGACAGTCTCCAGCGCCGTGGCGCCAAAATCAAGCGAGCGAACGATTTCTTTTTTTTTATCTCTTTTACACGCACTAATTACGAGGTATCCCTATTTCCCGTATTTTTTTATTTCGTCTTCAAAGAGGTTTTGTGACGTCATCGCATGACATGGTCACGTGACGATCATTCGATTTGGGCACACAGTTTTATTATTATTTTTACACCGCGAGTCGTACTGTTTAAGCTACTTTTCCATTCATCGAAACAATATCTACGATAGACATATATCTAATGCAGCGCTGTCTTATCTTTTACCGCGCAATTATTTCGAACCCCAATTTATGTTTATCTATTTCTAATGTATGACTATCTTATTTTTGTGTATCCAACAGATAATTAGACCTATAGCTACTTCTCTATGAATACATTAGGTATTCAATTAAATCCCACATAATGGTACGCTATATAGGTAGTTAGACATAATTTTGTTCTAGGGTAGACTGGAGTACACTACAATTACCCCACAACAGTTACCTCACAACAGAGTAACTACATAACAGAGTTACCCCACAACAGAGTTACTCCACAACAGAATTACCCCAACACACAAGACCGTAGTGTACCACTGTTGCCACATACCCGTAAAACATTGTTAGTGCTGTTACAAATGTACTTATTTGTCTTACCCGTTTCAAAGCATAGACAAAACTATCTAGTTTGTTGCAAACGTTATCTATTTGTGGTTTTCAATTTATATGTTTATCAATTTATAATCCCAAGAAATTCGGCAGTTTCCACTTCATGTATTACCTTGTTATTACACTTAATTTATATTTTTAATTTATTTGAATTGTATTTAGTGAACTGTACAACATTGGTTTCTTTTTTTTTTAATTTTAGTTTAGTTTGTTTTTGTCAACCATTTCGTTACAATTTTCGTTAATTTTATTTTCAAGTCTTTTTTATCGTCACATAATTATAATCAAGGATTTGGCGTAACACTGGAGATAGAGGAATTATAAATTCGAGCCATTAAAGCCTACTTACATAGCCTCTAGTTTGAAACTAATAATCTCTTTCCCGCCCTTGAGACACAATCGAAGTTTTTGTTCAGGCATCTGAGAATTAGTTTTGTTTTATAAGTATATATTCTTCAACGCTATCAGTAGGTAGATTTTACTATAACTTTTCATTAATAAAACCTCTCATTATTCGTAGAACTGAAACCTTTTCTTTGTTACACCAAGTTTGAAATATTCGTAGATTAAGTTTCATTGCTACGACTTTAATGATTCAAAGGAATATTATTAAAGCGTTCAGTTATAAGTTCCTTCCATATCTTATAAAACCTCATTAGATGCAAATTGTTCAAGCGTAAGAAGCTGCTGAGTAGCTTAGTTTTGAGAAACTATTTCCTATACGAAACTGTAAACCGTTATATTACAACACCAACTACTGATATAAAACAATTACCGAGTACAGAAAAATAATGTTACGTCACAGGACCCCAAGTGCATGCAAAATTGCAACACAATTAAATGGCAAGAATTAAGTCAAAATTGACTTCAAAGATTTAACGCCCAAGGACCGTAAAACAGTAGTCTTACTGAGGATTATCCAAAAACATTATTCTTGAAAACTTATTTTCCTAGTAACTTCTTGGAAGATTTTTATTTAGGGTGGTGAAAAAAACTTTGCAGCTGCAAACTATTGCAGCTTCAGTAGTAAGTATATAACAACTTGCTAAGCTTCAAATAACGTGAAGTAAAAAATATAAGTGCGGTAATTTAAAGTGAAAAACGATTCATACATATTATCTATCTATACATATTATAAAGCTTAACGTCTCTGTATGTCTTTTCGTTAATGTTCTTTTCACGGTTAAACAGCTGCACCGATCTAGATAAAACATCGAACTACTAAAAGACGTCTAGAGTCGGTTAAGCGCACAGAGTTTTAAAAGGGATTGGGGTGAACCACTGAGCCGATTGTATTAAAATTTTATGACGGGAGGAGAAAGACATAGCTACTTAAAATAACTGCATGTGTGAGTCGCCATTTGTATGAAGATGCCGTTAGAATTCCCACGCCGTTAACTGAATTTACCCCGGGCAGAGCCGCAGGCAAACACTAGAGTGTTAAACTGCATTGTAAACCTAACTTGAAAGCCGTGAAATAAGCGCTATTTTTTGAGCAAGTGAGATTAATAATTAAATTATTTAGTCAAATAAGTGTTACAATATAAATTAGGTATGAAAACTAATTAAATACCTCTCGTGCATTCTACTATTCATATAATGAAATTACAATATCACAGTTTGAGACCGCAATTAAAGTTTCATATTGCCTTAGTTTCTAGAGCAGTTGAATACTGTTTATACTTCACGAGAACTTTACCGTCTCTGTGATCTGCGGCAAAAGTTACCTCAATACCATAGTTGAGCTTTAGTTTTCAGTTCCAATCTGAAATATGCAGTTATTTTGAATAAATTATGAGTTTTTCTAGATAATATGAAATAATAATGTTTCTTCGAGTAAACTTAAATGGAACACACAAACGAGTGTTCTACGAGTAAATACACCAAGAAGCTTATATATGGATGTCACAAGTTTCTTGAAATACACAGTTTTTCATAGAATTAAGAAACATATAATAAACAAAATATGCATTCATATAAATAATATTTTAATAGAAATAATACCAATACCAATATGAAGTAAAAATATTGGTTATGGTTGATGATTCCGTCAAAGATAAAGTTTGTACCTATATGTTTTAAAGTGTCATCGTCAGTATAAGAGAAAGTTCGACTATAACAAAAATACAAAAAAAAAGAGACAGAAATTCTACTTTTATAAGTTATTTATAGCTAGGAAATTAAAAGTTTTAAAAGTAGTATACTCTTACTATAAATTAGAAGAAAACAATTTCTAGCATAAATTAAAATTTAATTCTTTGTATGATAAGCGTATCAAAAATATAACAGAGCTATGAAAATATCATACACAACTATCTATGACTAAAAGGCAAACAACCTAAATAGTACTGACAGTTCCTTGTTAGTCAAATTAAGTGCGGTCAATTAACTCCATGGAGTTCCACCGCTAGCTCATGGGTTAGGGAGGGACAGCGGCGGTGACACGGATATAATGAGGTCGTAAAAGAACCAAATCGTCACGTCATTACCACTCCAAAGAAACAAGGGTCGCTTTAGTGCAATTAAATAAAGTAGAGTACTTTTCGCGATGCTTTATTTGTTTCATAGCTATGGAAAAAAGAAATCTATGGTTGTTACATAAAAGGTTATGATTACTTTGATACGAAAAGTGCACAAATTTTACGTAGAAGTTGTAAGCGGAGTACTTAGTATGGGAAAGAGTCGTCGATAAGAAAGGTGTTACGAAATGGAATTTCTTAGCGGACCAACCTTTGGGACTATCCCATTACAGAACAAGTGTCGTAATGGTATATTTTATATTTATACAAATATAAAACTTTTCTGGCCCTCTGACCTTACGTGTTTGGTCGCTAGTGTCGTTGTAAGTTCACGCTATTCCAATAATGGCGACTGTAGCATTGATTTTTGACCACCGGTTCAGAAAAGTTTGTTGCATTATAAAATAAATTTTATTCAAATTAAAATCATAAAAAATAACTAAATAAAAACATAATCGGACAAGTTGCTTCATTTAGGTTTATTAGTTTTAACACACGGACAACTTTCATATGACAATTATATTCTCAAAAGCATTGGTAATATACTCCGAAACAGAGAACAAAGCTTGATTTGAGCTTTGTGAAAAGCTAAACACCATTTTAGAGCACACGTTGTTGCTATTTGAGTGTAATTTTGTGACAATTTACTGCAGATGAGAGTGCAGTTTCTCATTAACATTTCGGTGCTACTTAGAGGAGTATGTTAAATAAATAACTTAAATCTTGTATAAGAAGCAGAAAATGAGGTTTTTTTATTACTTTATTACGGTTTAAAGTTCTAAGCATGGATTTTTTAATCATGTGAGAGTCTGTAAGTTTCCAAGTCAACGCAATCAAGAAATATGGCTATCTACATATTCTAAGATTCGCAAATAAATCAAAACCTGCATATAGGGTACATGCCGTTGACCTAGAAGGAAAGAAAATTGTTAATTTGTAGTTATATCACATAAAAAAATACTGTCTCTCTGTCTATCGAATCAGGAATGTTTGAAGATATCAAGTCAAAATTTATATCAAATGCTAATGCGATTTCGTTTCTAAATACATTAAGCTTCTTAGTAAACGCACCACATGCACAGGGTCGCTGACTTGGCTGAAGACTACTATCATATTATGACAACAGCCAGGGAAAACAGTATAACGTAGGGGAACGTATGATGGAGCTTAGAAAAATGTGCGACTAGGCGGCCATTTATCCGGGTACTGGCCACGCCCGACGCTCCTTGACTATGCCCATCATTTCCGTTTGACATATCTGACTGGGCCACGAGCTCTTGAGTTATATCACATAAAAAAATTATCGATTACAAGGTTATATTTGCAGTTCAGAGCGACGTACGTAGGTACATTAATGTACGGAATAACATTTTTTTTGCTGTAACATAGCTAGTTTGTGTTTTAATCCGATTTAGGTGGTAAACTAAAAACATACTCAAAAAAACGACCAAAAGTATTCGAGGTCTGATTTCGGTACTGGACGAACAACTCGTATTGTCATACAACTTATTACGGAACCCTCGGTGCGCTACTCATACTCCCCGCGTGTCCGTTGTTAGGGTTAGTTTTGGGGTTTCCGTACCCATAGGGTGCCAATGGCCCCTATTACTAAGACTAAGGCTACCTCTGTCTGTTCGACCATTAAAATGCCCTATCTTTTGAACCGAAATAGGTTGAAGCCTGTATTTTTAAACAATTAAAAACAGTTGAAATTTAAGGGGGGTCTCCATACAAGAAACACATATTTGTTGTTTTTGCTCTATCGTAAAAAACCAGCAAGAACACTTATAAATACTACAAACTTGCAGTGAACAGTGTGTTCTCTAAAGTATATCAACAAAAAATATAAAACCGGCCAAGAGTGTGACGGGCCCAAGCCATAACTATTTTAAATTAAATATTCAAAGTTAAGCAACGTCGGGCTTGGTCAGTAAATGCGTGATGGGACATAAAATTATATTGAAACCAAGATATTGTTGTAGAATAAACTAACTGATTTAGGTTTTACAGAAGTATTTTAATGGTTTCTGGGAAATATATAAAAAGCTTAAGTATTTTCGTTATTCATTGAAAAAAATGAAAAAAAGAAATATAAAATAAAAACAAAGTAAGGAAATGAACATGTCGTTTTTGGCGCAATTTTCCTCAAAGTTTTACTTGCCATAATTTTAGTTATGTGATGTTTAAAATAAAATACTGTATAATAAGATTTTTGCAATCCGACTTATAGTTTTTAAGATATGCGCGGACAAACAAACAAACATACACTTATATAATTTGGCACACATGTCTAGAAGCTGGTATAGACTAAAATATACAAAAATTGTACAATTCTGACAATACTTCATACAAACGGGTCGAATTGATAACCCCCTTTTTTGAAGACGGTTAAAATTGGATGTATTTGAACTTCTTAGTTTATATGGGAAACTAAGCGTTGAGGTCCCCTTTAGTAAAACTATAATGCCTTGTTTAATTCAATATGAGATTAAAACATTATGGATTATTACTTATCCTCATTCAGTAAAACATTGTGTTCTTAGCAAAAGTAATAAATATAACTGTTTCCGCTTATTACTGGTAATGTTGGTCCGTCCATGATTAAGCGATAAAATGAATAAATGATGTGAATTTATCAGCTTTATTCGGTCCAAGTTTCCTCGTTATACATATGTTTGAAGATGGCATCGAGAAACTTTTTGTTTTCTTAGAAATATATTCTAGTGCTTTCTGGGGCTCCGTACCCAAAGGGTGCCAACGGAGCTTTATTACTAAGCCTACTCTGTGGGTCTGTCTGTTAGTCCCACCGACCTTTAACTTTAACTTTAACCTTAAACCTTTAAGCGTGAAACTTCACAGAATATGTATTATTATGGTGAATTTCATAAATATAAACAAAATGTAGAAAAGGGTGGGGCGGTCTGTATACGAAAGATATTTTTGCTCTATTTTATTATAGGATAAAGTCTATAGTTTAGCAATAAGTAATTAAAATCGGTCAAGTGCCCTTCTGTGTGCGAATCCGACTGGCACTTGATAATTTTTTTTTACATTATTTGATCCGAATTTCCTCGCATTTGAAGATCGACGATTTTTTTTGTTTTTCAGAAAGATATTCCGTTACATATTTACCCTGTTTTCTAAAACTACACATATAAAGGCTTATTACCACCTCACAATGAACTAACATATCTCTTATCCTTGAAATAACAATAAAATCACCTACAATCGAAGGTTTAATAAAAACAGTTTTATTAGACTGAACCTCTGGCTGCCTGGACAACTAATTATAAATATTGCTGTATTGCTGTTTTAAATTTAAAACTTTGAATTTCGAACGAAATACGTATGTTGTAGCAATCAAATATTTTTTCCGCCATAAGATTGTATGTCATATATCATTTAGAATGTTCAGTAAAAAAAAAAATAACAGATCTCAATCAGATATCTCAAAATATACACTGGCCTGCAAAATAAGGTATAACACTCATAAACGTGACGATAACTTCTGTACTATTTAAATTAGAAACTTGAAATAAAAAGCATTATGTAGAAAATAATTTAGTTTTGTTATTTAATAACTCCTTTTTAACCATCTCCTTTTAAATGATGGCTGAAAAAATAAACATTAAAGAAAAACGTTCCCTTTTCAAATGCTGTACATTTTTACTTTTAGCTTTCTGCTTTTGTTTTCGTATTTGTTTTTTGATCATTTACATTTAATTCATAAGCCAAGGTATCTTCAGCACGTAATCATTAATTTTCATGGCTCCCTTTACCTGAAGAATGTGCAAGAATTATGACACATCTGGAACTTGGCATCAGTATGCGTCGTACTGCAAGAATGGTGGGTGTGACATTAAGAACGGTCTTCAAGGTGAAATAAAGGTACGAAAAAACCGGAAACCATGTCAGAAGACCATGTAATGGCCGTCCCAGATGCACTATAGCTATAGGAAACCGATATATTGCCAGCACTATTTTGAGAAATCGTTACCTCAATGCAGTTCGGGTCCAACAGCAGCCTCTCCTTATGAGGTATGATTACATTAGCGAAGACAAGGTCAGAAAAAGACTTTCTGAGGTAAACCTGAAGCCCTAAAGGCCAGCAAATGGTCCAAAACTTGAGGCAGGGTATCGGGTTAACAGATTGAGGTATGCTCATGACCACATACAGTGCGGTGAAGAAGAATGAACAGAAGGCTTGTTCACGGATGAGTCACGTTTCTCACTATTCACTCATGACGCAAGGCGATAAGCTCAAGCCTGCTTTGCAGAAAGAGTCCAATACGGCGGGGGCTCTATACACGTATGGGCTGGCATGTCTTCGGAAGGTCGCATACAGTTCGTGGCCATATGGCACTCTGACCGGGGTGAGATATGCTCAAGAGATCCTTAATGAGTATGCAGGACCATATCTGGTAAATATGGTTGGGCTACATATCTGATGGATCAATTCTAATGCAAGATAACGCCCGGCCACACGCCGCTCAGGTCGCAGAAGAGTACATTCAGGAGATTGGTATTAACTTGACGGCCTAGCCATCAAGAAGTCCTGACCTGAACCCGATCGAACACGCTTGAAATGAGCTTGGAAGGCTGGTCAGACGACGCAGACGACCTCCTGTCACCCTCAATAATCTTAAATAGGCCCTGATGGAAGAATGGGAGGATATCCTCCAACATCGTCTCCGAAACCTCGTCTTCAGTATGCCAAACAGACTCGAAGCTATTATTAGAGCCAGTAGGGGCAATACCAGTTATTAAAAAGGTGATTTCAAGACTACAAACCCCTTTTTAGGGTTTTTTAAGTTTTTGCCTTTCAGTGAAAATGGCTACTTTTTGTTTTTAAAAACATTAAGTTAAGTAAAATAAACTTATGTTTAAAAATCTTTTTTAACTGTTCTAAATGTTTTTATTTCAAGTCTCTAAGTTTATTAGTTTAGGAGTAAATTCAATTTAAAAACTATTATACCTTATTTTGGAGGCCAAAGTACCAAAAAAAGTTCGCCCGAGGAAGACCACATTCTAATGACCACTTACCAGTAACCTGGATATATCAACACAACAATGATTCAAAAAGACCTAGCAAAAAGAGTAAGAGTAACAAATAGTCCCGATTTAAATCCTATAGAGAATTTGTGGTATATCGTAAAAAAAAAACCTTATCAGAGAAACAACTCACCAATACCAAAATGCTTTATGACGCATTCGCAGAAGCTTGGAGTGGTAATGCTCCTGAAACGTCTACAGAATTGATCGAATCTATGCCAAGTTGTTGTAGAGCTGTAATTGATAATAACGGCTACCCAACTAAATATTAATTGCCCTAGATTAACTAATTTACCATACTAGAAAGAGTTTTGATAAGTTTATTAACTTTAATGAGTGACGAATTTGTTTTTTTCTAATTGGTGCATGTCCACGTTTTGTCGGTTTTGAAACAAATGTTCGTTTCTTAAATACTTTACATACATACATAAATATTGGTCTTCCTTATTATATGTCACCACTGTATATCTTTATGGCAGCATTCACTAAGCCAGGTGAGTGGTCTTATAGGCGTCTTAAAGATCCAGACAGTTGCTCTATAACGTCTGCCCTTTCACACAGGCCAACACAGTGGAATATGGCCTAAGCCTCTTTCCTCTAGGGAGAGGTCTGTGCCCCAATGAGGAAAGGGTGTGTGTGGAAAAACCACGGCTGAAGCATGAACAAAAGGGTCACTACATTAATTAATGCTTCGAGACACGAATTTCGTTTTGTATCCTAAAAGCTATTTTTTTTTTGTTAAAAGCTCCGTTTCCCCAAAGTCTATCACGTCACGTACCTAGTTTTTGTTTAAATTATGTAAAAAAACAGGTCAAATGTGCTTGAACTCACGTTTTCATTATTTATTCAGTACAAAACTCTTTATTAACATCTTTTTACTAATTATAACATGACTTGTCTGTGAAAGATTAAAGTAATCACTCAATTCTCTTATTTGTTTTTTTTAACGTGTATAATTTGCAAATGAAATCAAAACATTAATTTCATATCATAATAAAAAACAGCCAAATAGGGCCTACATCTACCTGTCTATTGTAGTAGTGTAGTAGGTATATACATTTTGTGTTTACAAGTTTAGTGTTCCGTACAATGCTTCACTATATGTATATATAAAAAAATACGGAGTTAGGTATTTGTTGTATTATATTATATATTAGGTCCTTACATATGAAATTGATGTTTTTTATGGAAAAAGCAAATTTTTTTTTTATTTAATCAATCAAAGTAGATACGTGTGTACCTTCTTACTACCTACCTAGGTACCTACTTTGATTGATTAAATAACAAATTGTAAAAAAAAAATGCTTTTTCCACATAAAACATCAATTTTATATGTAGGGGAAGATTGGCACTATTCGTACACGGGGCAGCTTGGTACAGTCACTACTACGGCTTGTTAGAACGGCGTATTTATTATGGCTTTGCGTGTGTGGGTAGTCTTGGGTGGCCGGAAGTTGTCAATGAAGTTAGCTGCCAGTGCGGCCATTGCGAGTAACACGAGAGGATGTAATGTACTTTTGCACGCTCAAAGTAAATATTTTGTCAACGTTTGTCGGTGTTTCATGCTTATGTGAAGTGACAAATTTCATAGGATTATTACTCATTGGTAAGTAACTACAATCACGATAATGATATTGTATCTTTTAGTTGGTTTTTACAAATAATTAATGTGTGGATAAAAATCTTTCTTTCATGACCTTCAGGGCAGGTTCGTACACCTACTTAGCGGGCACATTCGTACGCGTGAATGTGCCCCCTTTCTGTAAGAATATACCCACATGAATATTAGTTTTTTATTAGTATTAATAGTTTTTATTAATAGAAAATTGGAAAATCCTGCTCTTTTGTGTTTTCTAATATTGAGAATATACATAGCGTTGACATTTCTAATGTCACATTGATTCTCCATAATCCGAAATCTCTAGGAGCTTCTACGGCTAGGACATCCAAATTCTTTACATTTTCCATTGATTTCACACACTACAATGTGCAATAATAAGTTACTAAGACTTTGTTTATCTTTTACATGTGTCTGATACACCAAATAACTCTTATTGACTGATTTGTATTTCTAACTAGTGTAGTCTAGACAATGTTGTCCTAATTGATATTCAAATTCAAATTCAATTTAATTTATTCAGTTTAGGCTACAATAATTGAGCACTTATGAATGTCACTACGCCATCGGTTCGTAAGTCTACAGGGCGGGAGACCTTGTACTGAGAAGAACCGGCAAGAAACTCAGCAAGGGCATTTCTTTTCTCCCTTTCTCTTACAGCGTCCAATTAAAATATTGGAAAATGTCCTCCCTATCATAAAAGGACACTTTCCAGTACAAACATAAAAAAACATGAAATATAAAGCACAAGCACAACATAAAAAAGTATCTAATATAAACAAAAGACAGTTAATGTATTCATCACTAAGGAATAATCAATGTCTTACAGTATTAATAAACAAAACAAAAAAGTAAGACTAAATACTAAGAATACAAAGAAGTTTGCAAGAGCAGACCAGCCTCCACAGGCGGCACCCGTTCACGAGTATGACACATGAATCAGCCATCGCTTCGCTCAACCATGTTTTAGGGAACGTAACGACCCAACACACACGCCACCACCGCAGAGACACTTTAATTTTCCCATGAAGATAATATGTTTTGTTTCATCAAAAGTTTGTCATTTAGTTTATTACATCGTTATATTTTTTAATGCCAATTAATACGATTTTTAATATTATTTCGCTGTTTCATTTAAACTGTACCTACCAACCAGACCATACCATACGAATGTTTCCCCTACCTTTGTTCGAATGTACCCCTATATGGAGGTAGATACGGTACGGTACGGTACCACCATTTATGTAATCTACAAACACAAACAAAAGTATTTTTATATTTGAGTTGATAGGATGAAAGGTAAATTGCGGTTTACGATTTATGATGTATTAAAAAAAACTACTTACTAGATCTTGGTGGGAGTTTGCATGGTAATGTACATCATATATTTTTTTTAGTTTTCATTCTCTTATTTTAGAAGTTATAGGGGGGGGGGGGGGAGGATACACGTTTTACCACTTTGGAAGTGTCTCTCACGCAAATTATTCAATTAAGAAAAAAATGATATTAGAAACCTCATTATCATTTTTAAAGACCTATCCATAGATACCACACATGTATGGGTTTGATGAAAAAAAATTTTTTAATTTCAGTTCTAATTATGGGTAACCCCAAAAATTTATTGTTTTTTTTTCTATTTTTGTGTAAAAATCTTAATGCGGTTCACATAATTCATCTACTTACCAAGTTTCAACAGTATAGTTTCGGAAAAAAGTGGCTGTGACATACGGACGGACAGACAGACAGACATGACGAATCTATAAGGGTTCCATTTTTTGCCATTTGGCTAAAAAGTATCTCTATGAAGTATTTAATTTCCCAAAAAAAAAATGCAAAAAGAGCAGAGCGATGCCCAGGTAATTCAAAGTAATGAATGTGTGGAAAGTAACATTTCGATGAATTCAAGTTTGAGGAAATTAAAGATAACTAAGCCATAAATAAATATGATCAAAATGTGTTTTATGAACAAATTTGATTTTCCCAGCGTTATCGGCGTGGAACTCCTAAATTAAAACTGTAGCTATAGCTATAGTTCGTTTAAGTTATAGTACGGGAATACCGCGGGAACTTTTAAATTTTTCGGGATAAAAAGTAGCCTCTGTGCTATTCCAGGACCTAATCTGTAGGTGTGCCAAGTTTCATCCCGATCCGTCCAGTGGCTGAAACGTGATTGAGTAACAAACATCCATCCAGACATTTTTACAAACTTTCACATTTATAATATAATATTAATATTATTATAAAAGTAGGATTATAAAATAACTTTACCGAAGTAATAAGCTATTCTTTAATTTGTTTTAATAGTTATTAATCATGAAAATGTGCAAAATGTTAAGTTTTCGATAAGAGTAAAATCTTTTAATTTTTCATCTTAATGATGTAGTAAATGACACAGAAACTTTAGGAGAAGTTGACAAAATTTATGAGCATTTGCTTATTAAATAAAATATTGGCCAAATGCGAGTCGAACTCGCGCACGAAGGGTTCCAAACTATTATTTATAAAAATGGCAACAAAATCACGTTTATTGTATGGGGAGACCCCCTTATATATTTGTTTTATTTTAATTTAATTATTTATTTTTAAAGTAATTATATAACTTAATATTCTATAAATATTTTAAGCGTCTACTTGTTGCCGTTTTATCAATTTCGAGCAAATTCAAGTAATAAAATCACGTTTGTTGTATGGGAGGGCTCCCATAAATATTTATTTTATTCTGTTTTTTATTATTTGTTTTCATAGTGGCAACAGAAATACATCTTCTGTGAAAAAAGATAAAAGTTCTGCAATCTCACCTTACTTGCGATGCAAAATATATTAAGTTATTTCTGAATCAGTCTGATATCGTACCACTTTTATTCGATAAAAACCATTAAATCCAAACGTCAAATGTCCTTAATACGTCACCCTGTGAGTGCACAGACTACCGACAATCACAAGCGAGGACGATTTGAGCTTATAGTCTACACGCGGGGATGAACAGGCCCAGTGCGAACTGTAGACTTCACATACGTCTTATTTGACGTACGCAGGGAATTCTCGAAATAATTCAGCGTACAAAATATAAAAGGCGACTTTATTTTCTCTTCTATTAATTTACTTAATAGACTTATATACATCAGTAATACGGCGCGAGGGATTTCCGCGCAAAACTCATCAAGCTAAAAGGTTCGCATGACGGTTATATTAATTCACGAATATTTCTGTTATTAATTACAACGTACGGTTTATCGGAGAAACCAATTTATCAAAACTGTTTGCAATTAACATAAGGAATAAACTGAATATGTTGAAAAATGTTTTTGTCATTCAAAGTTACTGCACTACCTCAGTGGCAGAGTTGGTTGGGATCCTGCCCGCTCAATCGAAGGTCGATGTTCTTGGAATGGAATATTTTTTTATTCATACTGTCAGTCAATCACCTTTTATAAATTGACAACGTCAAAACAGTAATGGTGGCGCCAAAACGTTAACTGGATTGACAGCACCCTACTAGCCATATATGAAGACATTATCGTAGTCAGAGTCAGGTGCTTTCCTTCTCGCCGCGCACCTAACCTCACGATTGTCTTGTCTAGACGCACTCGACAGGCAACTGAATGAACGAAATGAATGTTTAGGCTGGGGTAATACATTCTTTATTAGGTATATATAAAAAAATAATTTAAAATCAATACCGTCTTCTGTTTACTATAAGTTATGAAATATGCTGTTATTTTTTTCAATTTATAGGACAAAATTAAGTTTTATATCAGTTGCCACACATCTTATCGTAGTAAGTATTTTAGTTCCAAGTTTAGGAGAATATAACAATCACTTTTATTGCCCACCCGTAGTTATATTAGAAATCGTAGTTGCAGTATTAATAGGTATAAAATTTATACGGAGGAGTTTTATATAGAAACTCTGTAGATATATAAAGAATAAAAGATATATACGGTGTTACCTAGATTTGCCAAAAACATTCCAGTCTTGGAAAGGCACAATTCTCGGAGACATCACCCCTTAGCAGAGCTTCTCAACAGATAGAGCTAAATATCATTTACAATTTCATTTGCTGTTTTTAAAATGCTTCTGTCAAGATTTTCGACAAATATACCAAGTGAAACTACTGCTGTCAAGTAAGTCTAACTTCCAAAAAGAGGTAAATCAAAAATTTGCTAGGCAGTGGCATGTGTAACATTTTTTCTTTCTAGACACCTCAGCCTTTAAGACCAGAGTGGACTAACGGTACAGTAAGATATTAAATACAAGCACGTACATTAAAATTACTTTTCAAAATAACACGTCTGACTATAATCAAACGCTTTGTGAAGTAAATTTAAAGGAAGTTAAGTTTTCTTTTTGATTTATAATAACGATATTAACAACTTACGGAGCTTTTATTAATATATACCAAACATACCGCTCTATTTAAAAACTATGTTTTTTTTTTATGAACATTAAAAACTATGTTTTTTATTTATTAATTTTAAGAACACACACAGTCTACAGAATTTTTACCTAAACATATTTGAAATATAAATAATACAGAGACAGAAAGTGTTCACCGGTATCACAGTTTCATAAAACAACAATTGCACGACGGTATTAGCTGGGCACAAAGCATCTACATAGTAAATAGGATAGTAAAATGTCATAAATCTACATCTTAATCTTAATAGTGGTGATCTGTTTAAATAATAAAAAAAAAATAACCAAAAAATAACAATATAAAAAAAACTTCCGTTTTATACGAAATGAAACTTCTAATTGTATGTTTTATACGTAATGGAATTTCGAATTGTATGTTTTATACGTAATGGAACTTCTAGTTGTATGTTTTTGCACTTTCGTTGTTTTATACGTAATGGAACTTTTAACTATATATGTGTATTTGCACATTCGTAGTTTTATACGTAATGGAACTACTAGTTGTATGTATTTGCACATTCTTAGTATTGTACGTTATGGAACTTCTAATTGTATGTATTTGCAAATTTGTAGTCTTATACGTAATGGAACTTCTAACTGTATGTATTTGCACATTCGTAGTTTTATACGTAATGGAACTTTTAATTGTATATATTTGCACATTCGTAGTTTTGCACGTAATGGAACTTCTAATTTTATGTATTTGCTCATTCGTAGTTTTATACGTAATGGAACTTCTAATTGTATGTATTTGCACATTCGTTGTTTTATACGTAATGGAACTTCTAATTGTATATGTGTATTTGCACTTTCGTAGTTTTGTACGTTATGGAACTTTTTATTGTATATATTTGCACATTCGTAGTTTTGCACGTAATGGAACTTCTAATTTTATGTATTTGCTCATTCGTAGTTTTATACGTGATAGAACTTTTAATTGTATAAATGTATTTGCACATTCGTAGTTTTATACGTAATAGAACTTTTAATTGTATAAATGTATTTGCACATTCGTACTTTTATACTTAATGGAACTTCTAATTGTATGTTTTATACGTAATGGAATTTCGAATTGTATGTTTTATACGTAATGGAACTTCTAGTTGTATGTTTTTGCACTTTCGTTGTTTTATACGTAATGGAACTTTTAACTATATATGTGTATTTGCACATTCGTAGTTTTATACGTAATGGAACTACTAGTTGTATGTATTTGCACATTCTTAGTATTGTACGTTATGGAACTTCTAATTGTATGTATTTGCAAATTTGTAGTCTTATACGTAATGGAACTTCTAATTGTATATATTTGCACATTCGTAGTTTTGCACGTAATGGAACTTCTAATTTTATGTATTTGCTCATTCGTAGTTTTATACGTAATGGAACTTCTAATTGTATGTATTTGCAAATTTGTAGTCTTATACGTAATGGAACTTCTAATTGTATGTATTTGCACATTCGTAGTTTTATACGTAATGGAACTTTTAATTGTATATATTTGCACATTCGTAGTTTTGCACGTAATGGAACTTCTAATTTTATGTATTTGCACATTTCGTAGTTTTGCACGTAATGGAACTTCTAATTGTATGTATTTGCACATTCGTTGTTTTATACGTAATGGAACTTCTAATTGTATATGTGTATTTGCACTTTCGTAGTTTTGTACGTTATGGAACTTTTTATTGTATATATTTGCACATTCGTAGTTTTGCACGTAATGGAACTTCTAATTTTATGTATTTGCACATTCGTAGTTTTATACGTAATAGAACTTTTAATTGTATAAATGTATTTGCACATTCGTACTTTTATACTTAATGGAACTTCTAATTGTATATATTTGCACATTCGTAGTTTTGTACGTAATGGAACTTCTTATTTTATATATGTATTTGCAGATTCGTAGTTAAAGCATCAGATCCACGATATGTCAAGTCAGTCAAACTATAAAAAAGCAGATGTCTTATTTTCGTTTTTGAAGTTAATCTTTGAAGAACAAAACCATAATACTATTGTATATTTATTATCTAGAAGATGGGTTTATCTTAATTCGCTTGAATATCGATTAACGTAAATTAATACCTGTTAAGGTTTCACAATATAGTGTTATCCTACCTTAAGCCGTTCGAATATTCATGAAATAAGCCGAATTTGTGTAATATATGCATATTAAATTTAAGTAGCTCTTGGTTGAAGCTTTGTTTTCTCTAGATTTCTGAGGAGATAGAATTTTGAATTTTACAGGTCGGATTTAATACTACTGTTAGATTTCGGGAAAGTTTATTTGAAGCTATTGTCAGCATAACATATCGTTATAGTTATTGTATTATTAGTTGAAAACAGGTCATGATTCATCAAGAGAAACAACACAAAAACCATTAGTCAGTTACCCATTCAATGACTGACCAAGCCCGACGTTGCTTTTTTTTTATACCACTGTGTGTAGGTGTCAAACAAGCACACGGTCCGCCTGATGGTATGCGGTCACCGAGACCTATGGACGCTTGTAACACCAGGGGCATCAACCGCGCGTAGTCTTTTCTTCTTTCTTGAAGAACCCCATACCCTCATTCCACAAACTAAGCGTTCGCGGGTGGAAGTTTCTCTAAAAGTGCACTGTACGCGACCATTTCAGATCTAAAGCGTGAGAATCAATGCCCTGCCCATTGCGAGCGGTGCGATGGTAGAAAGTAGCCGTGGGCATCATTTCGAACAATTCCTCAGTACATATCCCATTGTACAAGCGGTAGAACACACACAGGGAGGCAACGTCTTTCCTCAGTCTTAAGGGTTTGATACGGCAAGTGAGTTTGAGATCGTCGATAATTCTCACAGCCCGTCGTTCAACCGAGTCAAAAGCTGGTATTTGGGTGCACCCGCCCAGAGATGAGTATGGTATAGTGCTTAACTTCTCATATCGTTACTGATTAAAAAATAAAACGGTATCAAACGCGTAGTTATTTGGTAAAAGTTGAAGCGTTGGTCACGGGTAGACTGGCAGTGCACGGCGTCTTCGGCTTCGGATGAGGCTGGGGCATCTCAATCCAATGGTTGGAATTTGAGTTAAACAGATATTCCGCTATTGCTGATTTTGTCGTCTGGCAATTCTTTACAAAAGCATTATGTTCTTTGATCCTGTCCGTAATTGTGCGTTTGGTCTTTTACCAAATAGCTACCGTCCCATTTTATTATTTAATAAGTAATACACGAGGTATCAAAGAGTGCCGGGATGCTTCTCGCCCCAACTCAATCGCAACCGCACCCGCGTAACGGGGAACCACCCTCCTGGCGCTGGCTCACCTTCGGGTTCGAGGCTCACGCTGGTCGAAGGGGCAACCCCAAGAGGGAAAACCCAAGCTTCCGGGGAGCCCTTTAGCGTTGGGCGCTATATGGGCTGAGACTCCTTCAGAGTCTCGCACCAAAAGTCCGGTGAAGCAGTAATGGCTGCAACAGCCAACTGCATAGTCATCTCAGAAAAAAAATGTTGCACCTATTAATAATTTGGACTATCTTTAGTAGATGGCGCTTATATGGTTATTTATTATGTTAATGGCATAAGCCCCACTCACACTTGGCTGCTTTTTAATATTTGTTGTTATACTTAAGAGCTTACATGTACCTGTGGGTCTCCCTTGAACGGTTACTTTTTAATTATTATTTTCAAGGTAATATGTCATAATAATTTATATGCTGTGTAGATTCCAGCCATTTCCATATTACCATATAGACGGACAGACAGCGTTGGAATTTTTGGTACGGAACCCCAGTAAGTGGTAACTTCTAATTGGTAATTGTTATTTATTACTATTACTTATTATGTGCTATTACTCAGTTCCTAAATACAATCTGGGGTCCTCTATCTTTGTTACAAATCCACTTCGGTAGATGCTACTGACTTACCTATCTCTCCTGTCAAAGGCTAAATTGTAGGGACACAAAACGTCCTATTTCAATTCATAAAGTAGCGTAATTTGATTTAGGTCTGGCATGTAGCTATCTATGCTTACATTTATTAATGCTTACTTATATCTTTGCTTACCTACATCGATACTTACCTATATCAATGTTTACTATATCGATGCTTATCTATATTGGGAAATTTACAAAATGCAGCGTCTGTATGAACATTACTTGCATAAAGGCACGAAGTTATATATAAAGTTTGTGAAAAATCCTTAGAAGTAAATAAATAATTAAAAAAAATGGTTACATTTCATTGGCCATTCAATCATTTGATTTTACTTTGTAGTTTTAATTGTAATAAATAAATAAAATGCTCATATAATGAACAAGGCAATTGGCGGACGGCCAAAATTGAGCAGTCAGTAACTCGGAGTGTCAGAGCTTAGCGCACCGAGGGTTGTTGAGAGTTAGTGGTGCCACATTATAAATAAGTCAGATTTTACCAGCGACAAGATTTTATGACCGTTTTGCTGGTTAGGAGTTGGAATACATTACATGATGAAGGAGATTTCTTTGGCAATCTTCCTTTGCCGTTGTTGAACGCTTCTACATATAAAGTTAAAGGTCATAAATATACTACGCCCTCTTTTAATGTAAAACTATACTTATTCGTATATTTTAAGTTAGCTGTGTTGCAACTTCGTTATATATATATATATATATATATATATATATATATATATATATATATATATATATATCTATATACGTTTTAGCTAAAACTTTAATCTAACATGAATCTAAATAAATGAGTGTTTCTGTTTTAGGAATAAAATTGATCATGATCAGCTTAATTTAAATTCAATTATTATTTGTTCCTAACCAATAATCAACTCATATTATAGATCCGAAGCAAAATCTGAAACACACCTGTTGAAAAGAATTTATGAAAAGAAATATGTCCTCAATAATTCTTTATTTAAAACATTATAAGGAGCTGAAATTCAATGGCAGGAAGAATCTCTATTCATATTTAATATATTTATATCTCAGATCCAGATTATTTAATGGACTCAAGGAGTTCTCAATGCGTATATTGGAGTTTTATGGCCCAAATATATTTAGGGAAATTCTTATTATTTTCTGTTCCGTGGACAATACGCAGAACGTTTTATTAAATTCTTAGGCTTGACCCTCCGTTTGTGGAATACTAAAAGTCTTGGTGACAATACGCTTCAGAATTCGTCTATACCTAAATTCTATCTCAGTGCTTGTTTATGTGAACCGCATAGTAATTTCTCGTTAATATTGGTTTTGAGATTTAGCTATCATTTTTGTTTTTGCTAAGTGAGTATGCATGTGTAACGTCACGCTTTTAATCCTTCTAATAGGGTAACCAGAAGCTGAGTACATACTTACATGTCCCCACAGCGCTTTTCTATGATTTGATAATACATATTATATATTTAAAAAAATTAAAAGTTTAATTTATAAATAATAAACTCCAAAAAAGGTAAACTCTAAGATTATCTTGTATTTAATAATCCAAGTTAAAATAAAAGTATTTTATTTGTGCTGTTAACATTTTCAGGTATTTATATGACAAAAAGGTAGAAGATTATTATAAGTGGCTAGAATCTAGCAATGTGCCAAATTTTTTTTTATTTATATGCATATTTTTTCTAAAAACACAAAATTCATTGGTATTTTTGTACTCGCGCCATGTAAAAAATATCTTTATTAAATAAAAGAAGCATAAATAGCTATGTTACAAATAAAATATTATTTACTTATTACATTACATTGGACTTGTATTATCGGTCGAAAAACCGGACTAGTTCGAATAGTCCTAACGTATGGGCTATTATTTTAATAACACATTTAAACTTACAATATTTAGTTCTGAATAAAACAAAAAGTAAATATTAAGAATAATTAATCAACTTTACAGTATCCATCGAAAAATTGTAAAAAATATTACACATTTTACGTTGTTTAAGGGCTACCAAGCTTTTTAACAAAGCCTTTAGAGGACTGTGAATTTTTTACACGACCTTGCGCCAGTTCGTAACTTTTTCTCTTTTTGTTTACCATCTGACAAGCTGACAGAGGAACCTTTCAATTTTATAAAATTAAAACAAAATAGGTTTTCGAAATTGTATAAATACATGTTACTTAAAATGCCCGAAATGCGGTAAAAGTCTGAAATTTAGTGAGCTAAGTTTATTTTGGTCCTGTCTTCTAGGCATAGTCAGGCTAGTTAGAGTTCCGTTCCCAAAGGGAGCCAACGGAGCCCTAATACTTAGCCTGCGCTGTCTGTCTGTCCGACCATTAAAGGGCTCTATCTTTATGACCGAAATAGGGAGAAGCCTAAAATTTTCGTAGAATATGTTTTATAATGATCGAGTATCTATCTAACATAAAGTTTAAACAGTAAAAAAATTAAATTTGATTTTAATTTTAAAATTAAATTGGATTAATTTTATACTTTTTTAACTATTTTTACTTAAAAAAAAGCACGTTTTCATTATTTGTGCTCTATCGCAAAACAGTAAAATATATTTAAGCTTGAAGCTTGTCGTGATTATAGTGTGAACTCTTAAGTATAACAACAAATTATAAAAACCAGCTAAGTGTGAGACGGGCCCGAGCCACTACCATTTTTAATTTATTTATTTGTCTATAAATATCACGATAATGGTGGTATGGAACCCGCTGTGCGCGAGTCCGACTCACACTTGACCAATTATTTTTCAAGTTTTCATTTTATTTACGAGTTATGCATTTCAAATTTTAATGTTGAATACAAAAACTGATAGTTATACTTTACTTCTATTCCATTTTGTAATTAATTGGTAATAAATAAACAAACTAGTTTCACTTACAAGAGATAAGTAGGTATTTCCTTCGCTAAAAAGTTATTTAAATTTGTAATACTAGCAACTAAACAAGGCTCTTACTGTCATTAAGATGATATTTTCTTTCGGTGAGAACAATCCATGAACACCTGCAAAAACTTCTAATTCAAAAGTTTTTAACTCAATTTATTATTTAGCAATAATTTGTTGTAAAATTAATTGACGTTATTTTTTACATTCGCCTACACACAGGTTATTAGACAATATGTCTCAAAGGCATTTTTTAACAGACTTCAAAAAAGGTGGGAGTTCACAATTCGGATGTTTAGGTATTAATTACGGCTTTTATGGTGATGATTGTATAAAATTTTGTTAAGAGATCGATGGTTTTAGTGTACGAGAAAAGCAATTCGTCACTCAAAAGTAAAAAAAAATAACCTTTAAAAAGATGCACTAAAAAGGTACAAAATATTACTTAAGTATTTATTTTTAACTTTTTAGTGAATCTTTTTGACGTCGGTTTTGTTTTTGTTAAATTGTTTTTAATTTGTTTGCATGGACCCATCCAGTGTTCTTAATCATTTAATGTTTGTCTCTGCGCGTCCCGTTCTGGAACGGTTTAGGGTAATTTTCACTTACTGCCGAATGCAACTAAGTTATTGTTTTTACACCGATTCCATATTTGAACTTTTATATTTTAAGCAGGCTATGCGATGAAGACAATGTATTTTTTTAAGTGGCAATGGTAAAAAAAAGTTATTATATAAAAAATACCAATGGAATTTCTCTTGCATCTTTTCTAATACCACTAAGGTGGCAAACAAGCTTGCGGTCCGCCTAATGGTAAGTGGTCACCGCAGCTTATGGACGCTTGCAACACCTGGGGCATCACTCGCGCGTTGCCGACCGTTCAAAAATCTAATTTTTATTTATTTTTCTAAACACGTCTTTTAAGGTATAATTATTGGAAAAAGATGTATAATATGTTGTTGAACTTTTTTATAGTAAATTTTAAGACCTAAATATTCTTAAATTGCGTTGACATTCATAATTATTCAGAAACTCTCTGTGTTTTGCAATGCGAACATTATGCAATTAGATGAAGTATAACAAAATTTTATAAATAAATTTAAATTTCTCATCTTATTCTATCGTATTGTTGTTAAATAATAGCGTAACAATAACAAAAATTATGTTTTATAGTAAAGTACCAGTTTATCTATTGTCTAAGTAATTTTGTGTCTCACAGCAACTTCCATGTATACCGTAAATTGAACCCAAATTGTGTAGTTCTCAAACAATTCCCTAATCAGTTGCTGATCGAGTTTCATGCCGCTTTTGTCAGCAAACTCCTGCACTAATAATGTTAGAAGTCTCGTTTAATCTTGTTAACTGTTACAAATTTGTTGAATAACTAAATTATAATTTATTTATTTTTTTAAATTTAGATAATCGGTTAATTAAGATAATTGTTAAGCTATTTAAATAACAAGTTAGTAACTAGTTAGTAAAGTTTGCCTGCGGTTCCACCCGCCCTAAATTCGGTTATCGGTAAAGGATTTTAACGGCAACTCCTCAATTTTAAACAAAAAACTGACTTATAGTCGACGTTTTTAGGTATGTTATGTCCTTTCTCGCGACTCAAACTATCTTCATTCTAAATTTTATCCTAATCGGTACAGCGGTTTAAGCGTAAAAAGGTTACAGACAGACAGACAGAGCTACTTTCGCTTATTCGCTTTGATGATAAAAATAACCAAAAGAAAGAAATGTTGTGTTTTTTGTATATTAAGACGCTTAAATTATGATATAAATATTGCGTTACTAACATAAAATTGTTTTTGTGAACTACGTTACACCAGAAAAGTTATTTAATTTAATATACTTATTCAGATACTGTCCCTATTTCTTTTACTCCGCTCAGACTCAGTTGTAATTTAGGGCTCCCTTAGGTCCCCTTAAAGGACATTAGGACAGACAGACGTGGTCCATGTAGGTACAACAACATAACCAATATGAGTTGTGTAATTATAGTTTGCAGTTTTTAATTTGGGTTAAGCTTTACCAGTCACTAAGACAAAAAGAACACTTTTAACTTAACATTTTTTCTGTTTGGTTACGAGCTGCTTATTGAAAATAATAAAGGTCTATACTGCACACGTGGTTTAGTGCCAAATAGTGTACGTAGCTTTGGACCCGTTTTAAATCAACTCAAGCTCGGCGGATTCGGTATCTGAATCAGAGTGCTTTAAGTTGGTGTAAGACATAGCTGCATATAATATTATTATTTTTAAATTTAACAGAATATCTTTACCATCTTTTAAGTTAGAAGTAAGAAGGTACGGTACGTTTTAACATTTTCATACTTAAGTTAACCAACATTTCTAGAATTGGATTTGTTTTCTTATTAATTAATAATATATATGGGTATATATATATGAGTAAGCTCAAGAAATCTATTTTTTTGCTCAAACTTTATAAGTATGAAATAAACTTACCTTCTTATAAACTTACGACGAGCTTATTTAGTATATATATATATATATGACGTAACACCGATATTTAAGCAAACACGTCCTTTGATACGTGTACTTCAAGTATGTGTATAAAAGCTTCAGGCTATGTCAATAAAACAGAACCGATGGAAAGCTACTCAGATAATAAAGGTGATAGGTAAATATAGTAGATAGTAGGTAATACTGACAAGCTTATAATATTATACCTATTCTGCTATTTCCTTTTTACTTAAAAGATCTGTGTTTTAATTCACATAAGTTCTTATAAATAAGCCCGTCGTAAGTTTATAAGAAGCTCGGTTGATAGAAGCAATATTTCATGCTTATAAAGTTTGAGCAAAAAATTAGATTTCTTGAGATTACCCAGAGAAATTTATAATAACTTTTTTCTTAATCTCAAAACTTTCTTAACAGTTACTGAACAACCAAAAATAAATAAAAAAACAAATCCAATTCTAGGAATGTTGGTTAACTTAAGGATGAAAATATTAAAACGTACCGTACCTTCTTCGGTTCGGTGACGGAAACTTTTTAATTTTTCGGGAGAAAAAGCTATTTTTACTTTTATTATTTAGCTTAAGTTCTTTTCTTTCTCTTCAACTATATCTGTGCCAAATTTCAGCTCCATTGGAGGCTCCGTTGCGGAGTGATTCAGGAACAAAGAAATAAACAAACTTACATATTTAGTAGTTATTCATTTAATATTAGGAAAATATAAATGGCTAAATTATTAACTAGACTGTTCATGGAGGTTAATAATAAATTCCAAAAAAACGTAATAAATAAATAACTAAAAATGATTGATTTATTCTGAATAGCGTTATAGTTTCTTCTCTCGCTCACGGCCATTAATATCGGTGTTTCATGCTCGATGCGTGTGTAAATACTTTAACATTAAAGTCCAGTTACCAGGTCTTTTTGGGTCTTACCAGCCATCGCTGTATCAAAAAGGTGAATAACCTACCACACTACCACGCCTACTATAGTATCTATAAATTTTAAAATAATTAAATGGATATTAACAAGAACGTTTTTATACTTTACGAAATTTTTGGTCATTGCTCTAACTGGCAGGGGGGCGACCCACTCTGCGCTTACCGATCCGTATGATCTATCCATAATGACATGATGAGGAAGGCAGAGGACCAAGTGTGGTGGCGTTCCTTGCGAAAATCTTATGTCCAGAAGTGGACTGAAATAGCTAACTTACAAAACCCACCACGGTCACAGACGGAATGAAAAGCTGCACTGAGCGTTATTTAACATTAAAATTCGCCTTGTCGTGAGCTGTGGCTATTTGTCACGGTGTTATAAAAATGTTATTATCACAGGACCTAAATATTTGTATAATAAAGTGTTAATATAAATACTTATACATCCTCCAAGTAAAGCTATATATATAACATGTGGATGACTTAGATGCTAAGTTATTCACATAATTATGAGCTATATTAGTATCAAACTTCAACTTAAATACGAATATTATTATATTATTATTAAGTTCAATATATTTTATATAACTTTAATAGCCAAGCAATATTTTATCGATTAAAATATTCCTAACTTAATCTTTGTCGTCTCACTCCATTAAGTGTAATGTGCCTAAGTAATTTGAATAATTGTCGCCATTTTTGCTGCTTGGATAAATTCTTCCTTTAACTCTTTAACGGCGAGAATTTGAGATTTCTGCTTTTACTAAAATGATCTTGACTGATTAATGCTATGCGGGATTTTATAAATAACGTGATAACTTTACCGTTTATTATTGAAAGACTTGTTAATTTCTGGAATTTAAGTGACTATTATTTTAAAATGTTGCTATATTAAGCTAAAACTACGCGATTTTTAAAGAATTTTAGGAACCTTTTGGTTTACAGTTTTTGTGTAGCAAAAAAGCTTTTTTAAAATCCCTAAGGTGGCAAACAAACTTATCGCCCACCTGATGTTAAGTGGTTACCGTAGCCTAAGAACGCTTGCAACGAAGCATGCATTTGAGATTAAATTTGGCACAGAAATATTAACAGACACGGAGAAGGACAAACACTATTTTTTATCCTGGAAAATTCAGAAGTTCCTGCAGGAAAGGATTAAAGTTGTATGAACGAAATTCACGTAAGCCACAGTAATTTATTTTACTATAAATAAAGAAGTTGCCGCAGATATTCCACGCCGATAACAGAAATCAGCGCTGGCGAAGCTACTAGCAAAATCTCCTTCTAATTTCTTTAACTTCTAATTTATTTTATACTAAACTTTTATGCAATATAATGTCCTTTAAAAGTTAAGGTTATCAAATAACATAGTTTGACAAATATATACAGCTAGTTAAACATACAACGTTTGTTTATGATGCATGGTCATTTAAACCTACACAACACACAATCCCATTACGATTATTAAAAAATGAATTCGAAGATTTGACGAAGAAGGACAAAAAAGAGAGGCAGAATAGAAGTTGCTATCTAAACAACTATCATTTTGAAAATTAACGAAGAAACCTTAATAACGACTGAAAAGCAAACTGCAATACTCACTTTGACTATTTCATTTAAAATTATTTTAATAAATTCATTATTAGGTAGCGGACCCAGCAAAGCTTGTACTGCCTAGGGATACTAGACAAAAGATATAAATACATACTCATACATAAACTTTTTTTTATAAAGTCATACATATTCATCCGGACTCAAGACAAACACAAATGTTCATCACATATATGTTTGTCTTGTTCAGGAATCGACCCCATTCCCCTCGATTCAGCAGTAAAGTCATTATCCACTGAGCCACATATAAAAAAAACTTTTAAAATCCGTTCTTTCTGTATTAATAAAGAAGTATGGACAAGTTATAATATCATCAATTTATCACTGTCTGTTACAAAGATATAGCGGCTGTGAATTCAATTTTATCCGTATATTGAGTATTTTTACATGCATGCAATTTCCTTTATCCAATACAAACGGCGCGTCGTTTTGAAACTTAGAAAGCTGGTCTGTCAGGGATTGATAAGAGCATTGTTAGCATATTCCTATATTATTGCAAATTTATGAATGGTTATATAGTATTTAATCGTAAAAACTATAATAGCGTATTTAGAATTTATTGAATTCCATACACAGAATTGGTACAGATGAGTTTCAAAAATTGCAATGTTAGATCAAGTAAAATAAACGTTAAACTACGCTGAGCTGAGAGCTGATAAAAATATAGAAACATAATACATACTATTATTTTGGTTGTTCTGGCAAGGTACTGATATGATTCTACTGGCCTGTCACGAAAAAGCTAACGATACCTCAATAATCTAAATCTATTTAATCTACTTATTATTTACAACCACTACTTTTATAAGATTTTCTTTTGTATTAAAATTGCTTACTTGTAACGAAAACAAATTTTCGTAAGTGTTTTCTTCAATAATGAAGCCTATTAAATGATGAATATGGGTGTCAAGTTCCCTTTTATATCAAGTTAGTTAAGGTTATTTCGTTTATACCTTTTTCATTTACGGATCCCTAAAATAGAGTTTTACCTAGCTCATACTACTCGTATTTAAGCTTTATAAAATTGCAACAATATTGGAATATTCCCATAAAGCTCTTATCAGTACCGGGCAGACGTGCTTTGTGGGCTTTGAATAACGACGCTACGGAAACTAGAGGTACTATAACGTAAAATACAGTTATGAAAAAAATACTTAACCAACAAACAGATCAAATGAAGCACATCTCGTGACAGTCAAAGGTAGAAAAAATTAAAGAAAAATATTAATTAGTTTAACATTCATAGTTAAAATTTTTGATGTCTTATAGTTCGTTAAACTGGCTAGTTTATAAAATAGGACATGTGAGCTATAGAGGCTATTCATTATAGACGAGGTCGTGGGCCGAAAGCGAAGGCGTAATTCAGCAAAGTACGAATTGAGCTGAGCCCATGCAACAAGGATCTATGTCGTAACGTGTTAATCATCTACTAATTACTTATGGAGCGCCCTTACTTATGAATAATATAATTGTTTTATGAACATCAAAACCTCTTTGCATGGTCTCTATGTTGTACAGTACAATCCTAAAAAGAAAAAATAAAATACTTTGTTTCATGCGCAAAATAAAGGACTTAAGTTGTGATTTAGTAAACGAGTGCTCTAAAGAGTCTATTTTCGCATATTTTTTTCTCATATAAAAGAAGACTTTACGATCTACGAATGAAAATATATATTTATCTATGTAGCATGATATGACTATATGGCACATAGTACGTTTGCAGTCGTTAGATTTTTGTTCAAATAGTATTTTTAGGAGTAGCCTTACGTAATTTAAATATTTTTTGCATAAATTATATTAAAATTAAGGATGCCACAACCAATGGTTAATTATAGTAAAGTAGCACGAAGCTGATACTGAAAAGTTCAAGAAAAATGTTGCTTTATTTGTTATGGTAACACAGTTTACTGAAACGTGGATGTTACCTTATAGTAGCTAACTAATATTAAATTTTTTATGTGTTTTTGGATGTGATAAATCTGGCCTCTCTTGCTAATAAAAGCAGATTTTTCCACTGAACATGTCCTATGAAATTTTGTGAGTAACTAACTCTTTAATCTACGACTTCATTTCACATTTGATACATAGTAATTGTATGGCACAAATATGTAGTTTTAGTAACAGAAAGGTTCCACAATGCAATAATTATCCGCTATATTAAATCAATAAATAGTGGAATCCTCGTTTAGCTTTTAATTTTCCTGATTCTAATATGAAGTTCTTGAAAAAAGATATGTTTTTTACACCCATAAATATGGTATCCCATCCCTACTTACCCTAAGTTTTGGATGCAGTGTTACCGCCTTAAGTAAAACCATAAAAAAGTAGATATTTCACGCACGGAATTAGCGTTAAATTGTCTCACTAAGTAAGATATGTATCAGAAACTAATTCTATTTGATACACAATTAATCAAAGGCTGTCTTGTTACCGAGCATTAATCAGGTTTGAGCAGCCGATGACAAATACGTGTCACATTATATACCCTGAGTAAATACGTTGTACTATGATAAAACCTCACACTTTATTATTTGCTATTACTAATTTTCTGTAAACAATTGAATTTAAACAACATTTATTTTGTAACAATTATGTGTAAAAAAAATTAATGTTACTAAGTCAAATATTAAATTAAAGTGTATGTATTAAAAACTCATTAATTTTTTTTTCTATTCATATCAGTATTTTATGCTTTTTGTGGTAAACACAGGGTTTGAGTAATATATCTATTTATATATCTGGATCGTAATGATTATTACTTACTTTAAAATTTTTCTTACTTATTTCATATATAGAACTTGATCCGATAAGTATGACAACTTGCAAACTATGTCAACAAGGCTATTCATGTAAATGTCCAAGGTCCTAAGTACTTGAATTAGATCAAAAACATTTATACTAGACGTTCGCAGTAAACTCGCGATTTTCCATTTTTACCCATTATTACAAACTTAAAGTACCAATATGCTTCATTTAATTACACTTACTAATTTTAAATAACAATTACTGACATAAAAATTACCAGGTTAATGGTACCCAATCATTGTAATCCAAGTTACCCCTTACATTGATTACCCCACTTATATTACATACTCAGTCATGTTTGCTTGCCATGTAGTTTTTCATCTCTCTTGCACCCTATATCTCCTTAATTTCTTCACTGATCCTACTCATGGATTGAACCAAGGTACTTAAGTTATTGTCAAATACAAAGTTAAAAAATTACAAATATACCACGGCTTTTACTTTTTACCTCTTAGACCCCGTTTCGCTTGCTCTGCCAATTATTCAGCGTTCCGTTTAAAATTGTTTAGGGGGTGATATACGCCAATTACCTTGCTCAAGTGCGAAGCAATCTAAAATCATTGTTAACGTGCTCGCATGAGGTTGAACTTTGCACATTACGATTTTAGGGTTCCGTTCCTCAAAAGGAAAAAGTAACCTTTATAGACAACACTTTGTTGTCCGTCTGTCCGTCTGTCTGTCAAGACCCTTTCTCTCAGGAACAAGGAATATGTCTCCACAACGGCTGGTCCTGAGCTACCCGCGTCCATCGTCTTCCTGCGGCATCTCTCACCTGGAGAAACTTGAAGGTAACAAGTTTAAATTAATATCAAATACTAAGTTAACGGTCACTTGAAGCAGTAAGAGAGCAAGCTTCTAAGTCAAAATAAAAAATACGGCTGCATATTTTTCGCCTTATTATCATTTTGTGGCATAAATTCGGAATTCACAATTCAATCTAAAACCTATGGGGTACTTCCCGTTGTCCTATAATCATAAAATTTGACACTAAACAAGGTTTTACATCACAAATATATAAAAAAAAAACCAAAAACTGATGACGACCTGTGTGACTTGATCTCATGATGGAAGAACTATCTACATATAATAAGTTTGTACGGAACCCTCGGTGCAAAAGCACTTGGCCGGTTTTTCATGCTTAGCGCGACAAGTGTTTGGCAGGTTTTTTAAGTTTTTAATTTATCAAAACAAAACAAGGCTTTATATAGAAATTCTAGTCGATTTTTCTTGTGTGACGTAATTTTTATGTGTATATTTTAGATTTATTTTCTTAAATTCCAAAAATTTTTTTAGTTCTATTTTTCTTTTTTACTTGCACTTGTATATCTTGCGCTGGCATCATTTCTTAAAATTTATAATATTTGCTACATTTTCAATCTAGAATACACCGTTTTGGAATTAATAAAACAGAATTCTTTAGAATAGCACTATTTTATCCTGAATCTGTCACTTTAATTAAGTTTTTAACAATTAACCTTATTTATTAGAAGTCCTTCAATTTTCAGTTCTGTAAGGTAAAGAAAAAGAATTGTAAATTTTCTATTAAATTTATATTACATTTAAGTAAGAAAACCTGAAAGTGTTTTGAAAATGTATTATTTATTTATTACATTGAGATGAGATTTGTTTTAAATATTTTTATTCACTTTGTATCACCGTACTCAATTATTCATAGGTACAAAGAAATTTATTTTAGGTATTATTTCAGTAGTATATTATTTCAATATCGTTTCTTAGTTTTTGGTGGATGCAAATGGTAAATATATTGTAAGTGTATTGTTGTAATAATATGAAGTAGTACCAATGACGTAAAGTTTGTTTAACATAAAAACAGTAATGAAAAACAAACAAGCAGTAAGAAATTAAATTTTATTGCTAAGAATATAATTCTACGTTATTGCTTTCTTAAAATTGTATGGACTTAGAAACATTTTGTTGTTTACATACTTCTGTTTCCATTAAAAATTTTCTCATGTAAAACAGAAATATGACTGTGATGACCTTTGATTGCAATCAAAATATATATAGTACTATGATAATTTTACTTTTTTATGACTGTCATGATAGGATATGACTCAAAGAAAGCGAATATTTCGCTCTTGTCACGCACTACCCGCGTTTCGAGTCCCGAGACAAATTTCCATAAACTGTCACCATCTAAGGAGTAGGGTCGACCCTTCTGATGTTCACTTAACCCGAATATTGATTTGCTTAAAGGGAAACTAGGTTGTGACCCGGCTTAAAAAAATATAATGTCTCTTTATGATTATGCGTGTAATGAGAGACCAATGGGCGAGTAGGTACATAGGGGGAACTATATGTATCCGGAACTGGATGAATTACTATATTTGAAAATGGAACTGTCGCCGGTCCATCGCTGTTAACAAAACCATCGATGATGTGCGCCATATGATCAAAAATGCAAGCATGTGACCTACCCTGAGATTGGGGTATTTTAAGGCATAGGCATGAGTCAAATACAATCAATCCTACACCAATATTTGGGTGTGGAAAAGATTTTGCTCTCTGTAATTCACACACAATTTGACTAAGGCTCAAAAACGGCCCGCGTCACTTGGTGCAATGCCATGGTTACTAAATTCAACGAAGTTTCGTCAAATTAGTTGAAGACGAAACACAGATTTATTGCTACGATTCCAAAAAAAAAAACAAATTTTGGCCTAAAATCATACATATATTGTTTCTTAGCAATCTTTTAGTTTTTTAGGGAAATTGTTTATTTTTAGTCCGCTAATTAAAATTTTAAGTTCCATAATTTATTTCTAAAAAGCAACATAATTTTTATAGTTTCTACTTCGTTCATACTATCTCGTGGCGTTGACACTTTAAGCAGTAAATCGAGAACCAATTATTACGAATTTAACTACAAGCCCGACTTTGCCTTACTTTGAATATTGTTTTCAATAAACAAATTTCTCTTAATAATCTAGACTACATTCGCTAGATGCCGTTAATACGGTATAATACAGCAAAAACTAAAAAAAACCGTGTTTCTTGTATGGAGACTCCTTTATATTTTTACTTTTCGAACTTTTTATTAATATAAAGCTAATCCAACATTATAACACATTCTGTGGCGATTTCATGCATCTACTTATTTCTGTCTAAAAGATAAAGCCCTTTAATGCTCGTACAGACAGACGGACAGCGCAGGCTTAGTAATAGGGCTTTATTGGCACCCTTTAGGTATGCAAGACTCTTTAGTAGCTGAAGAAAAACGAATCGCACCTACTGCATTCACTAAAATTTTAGTTTTCGTTAAATAATACCAGCTTTTAGGAGCCGCGGTAATAAAGCTAGTAATAAAAACTTACATGATATTAAAAAACTATGGGTATTCACTAAAATAATAGGTGAACACTATGACGTTAGGTTTTGTTCTGTATTCCGTAAGCCATTGATTTTGATACTAACAATTATGTCTTAAACCCTCATTGCTGGTATTAACTAGTATTACCGTATGATTACAGAACCCTAAAAAGAAATGTTCACTTATCAGTTAAGTTGTATATTTTTACTTTATATCAAAAAGGATATCGTATTTACTTAAGTAGACCAACAACGCCAGTACGAGATTGCTGCATTACCGCAATTAGCTGACTAGCAATTGGGGCTGCTGTTCGCAAGTTCATTCTCATTTCCCGGAAGCTAACCTCCGTCACAAAGAGCTTATTGTCATTTACCGTTAAGTTAGATAGCCACAGATTTCTGTCTACACATAAAATATAACATTAGACAACTTTATTGTCACACAAAGTTACTTTTTGAAATTTTCAGCTAGTTAAACCTTTTTTTTATGCTTCCATAGCCAAATTGCGAATTTTGAATCCTTTCAATTTGTCATGTTAGTCCTTCCGTTCATCTGTATCTCGCGTCTATTTGCCTGATGATTCCGCATCTTTGTATCAATTCTAATATAATTTAATAGAAAGGTGTCTTATGCAGACCATTGTGTAGAATCTTGTTGGTCATATCACTAAATATAGATGATTTCTTTCGTTTGAATAGTTTGCATGCAAGTCGGTGGTGGCCCAGAGGTATTGATTTCACTTTGTGTCCTGAGTGGCAAAGGTTCGAGAAAAGCGTGTATCGATGAACCTTTTTCTAAATTTCAAAAGTACATTGTTTATTTACACCACTGGCTTTTCGGTGAAGGAAAACCGGTGAGGTAAGGAAATCTGCATACGGAAAAAAAAACGTGTGTAAAGTCCGCACTGGGCCCGCGTAAGGACTATGGCCCAAAATCACCGTCAATGATAGAAGGCCGTGTTCCAAAAGTGGGGACGCATGAGGCTGATAAGTAAAAATTGTTTGCGATTTATATTTTGCAATTAGATCTTTTTTTATGATGTGCTTGTGCTTTCTATTTCATGTTTTTTATAAATTGAATAAATAATATTGATTGATTGATTAGTTCCCAAAGTAAAACTTAGTTTTTCTTACTTCTTCTTCCGTTGTAGTTCGAACTTTTTAACGGAAGATCTGAAAATTTTGCAATACTAAGCGTAGCACTAGCCCGATTTTAAGTCGGCCGATCGATGAATGTCTCGAATAGTTTAAACTTACAGCCTCACAGTACTGATCGGACAGTGCGCGCGGTCTCATATCAAACAGCAGGCGTAGCTCCCCTATTCTTTGATCGGCCAAGTCAAAAATCGGAAGTACGCGCATACGCCTAGAGGTTTTTAAATACTTTGAAGGCAAATGTTTTAGAAATCCGAAGCAAGTAATTTCTTTATCTTGCATGTACGACACGTACGTACATCGCCGTTTTTTTTTCAAAATTAAAACCTAATAATTCACGCAAGGATATGGTCGTATAATTTTGCTTTCAATGTACAAAAAAGCTCGACAGTTTTTTCTGTCTAGTTGAATAACATGCGTTAAAATACTTTTCAGTTTGATATTTTTCCAAGTCAAAAAATCTTTTAGGGTTTATGCACCCTGCAGTTTTAAGAAACCGCTTTTTTGTCTGTGTGTCCAACAGTTTTTATGACCATTAGCATTATATCCATTTTATCAAGATTAAAAGAAAAACCTTTCAAAAGCTTAAACTTCTAAATTCAAGTGCATTTTACTTTGAATAGTCAAAAGTATTAACTTTTGTTTCCTTAGAACAAATCGCTGTATTCGTACTTCCAAGGTTTCGTACATTGCAACCAAATCTCGCTGTTAAAGTAAATTGCGCGTCAAGCAAAGTACCGAAACAGCTAAGCTTTATTGCGCAACTTTCGTTGTTACAGTGAAAAGTTTGATCACAGTCTTAAGTGGCATACAATTTACGTAAAATACAGCCTAAAGTTGTACAGTAAAAAGTTTTTACTTTAGTAGAGCGCTAACTCCCAATGATTCCTTAATTTGGCTAATTATGCGAGTGCAGGGAAATATAAGAAAAGTGCTATGATGCAATAAATTTAATTTTCGCAAGTGATAGGTATTTTTATAGTATGCTGCTTAGGTTATAATAAAAAATTAAAGTTATACATTTTCTGGATATCCCACTGAGAGTCATCTTGTTCTAAACTCAAAGTCTTTTACTATAGGTTTTTTCCGCAGGTGCTATTTTTACCAAATGCTAGCTAGTTCTAAATAACATTTAAATCGTGCCAAAGTGACAAAATAGTTTGTTTTAAGCAATAAAATATTATAATATAGACTTTTTTTGAAGTAAAAAGATTTTTAAGGAAACATTTTGCAAACGCAACCCCCAAAGAGAAGAAACGGGTACACAACAAAACCAAACTATGTTTCGCGCGTCCACTGATTCTGAATAAAGTTTACACGATACCAAACGACATAGTTTACGGTATATTATTATTGAATAAATGGTTTATTTAGACCTTTAAATAGCTAACTAGGACGCTGCCCCTGCATTATAAATGCCAAGGAAGAGAATGTCGTAAACGCAGATTTTCATGGGCGATCCTATTTATAATGCAAAAGTGCGGCGAAATCCTGACAAACACTTTCCACAAAATCCCTTCCTTGTGGCCTTTCTCCTAGAAATTTAATCCTGAAACAATAAGGAAATTGAATTTTAATAAAAAAAAAACACCAACCAAGTAAGAACTGACTTTTTTTTGAAGGATGTACTCCTTCACCGAAAAGCCAGTGGTATGAACAATGTACACGCCGGGCTCGAATCTACGCCGTTTATAAGGCGAGGTAGACACCAAAACTACATTGCCACCAATACGGTACAACAACGGGAAAGCAAACTCAAAACAAAATTCCTTTGGTTAAAGTGTGTCAGCCGGAAAACATGACGTCAATGCCTATTTTATAAGAGTGCCTTAAGTGAATTTTTGTGACTTTCTAATTCTACTGTAGCGTTCGCATCAACGAAAAAAAAATTATGGCATCTAGCACCCCTAGCAGATGCGGGTTTAAAATATGATTACTCAATAGGACTGTTATTAAATACGTAAACGCGATAGTTATAAAATACAAAATCAGGCTTACCACATACTGATGGTCGACGCGGGACTTCAAGTTACATAAACATATATATTAGAAAAACCAATTTACTGTAACTGTTACTGTTACTAACAAAAAATGTGCTTTATGTTTAGTGGGATTCATACCTAACATTTTTTTCATATTGGCTAGAATAAATTATAATTTTTTACAAAATACTTTTTTTTTACACAACAACTTCAACATTTTTATTATAACTAAGTACTTAGGGCCTGTTCGTTTAACATGCACTTGCTCGAAAATTTATCAAATTTGGTTATCTTTTAAGACTGATAGTAGGATAGTTAATAGACTTTTCAACAGGATATTACCGGATAGTACAGGATAGCTTGAATTGCAAAAGAAACAGCAGATAAACAACATCAGTTAACGTATTTGCAATTTCTAAGCTAATATTGCAATTAACGGACATTTAGTTCATTTAGCAAAAAGTTTAATTACTTATACTATGTAGGTTGTGTCAGTTAATTTTATAAGATGTCCAACGCCCAGCAGGGTTGCGGTATACTCACCTACTGCTAATTCACTTCAACCCCTTGTTAATGTCGACTTTGCTAATGAGGTAATTTGACGTATTACGTTTCCTTGCGGAATAAAGTACCCTACTAGGGTAAGGCTGATAGAATTTAAATGAGTAAAAGGAATAAAACTCATTTACTAAGGGTTCCGTAGTTGATTATTGCGGATATCTGAAAAAACTTACACAAATATTTTGTTACAATTATTGATAGTAGACATGATAGTTGCCGTTACGGCATATTGTACGATTTTGCAGCCAAAGCGTGTCAATATACTTTTTATATTAAAACATTTTGGTTACAAGACATTACCATTGCTTTTCTTGTACATTGGCCACTTTTAGCATAAATGTAAAACCTAGCAAAAACTTACGAGGTATCTTGCGTAGAAACATTTTAATATTAGCTTATTTTTACATACTATGAACTTTTGCAAAACTTTCATTATAGATGCGGCTATTTCGTAGTATATAATCATCGACGCCGTAGTAACAAATGCAATCATCTACGTCGTAGTGAAACTGTAATTATCTACACCATAGTAACGAATTTAGTCATCCACACCTTAATAAAAAATATTTACGTCTACGCCGCAGTAACAAATATATTCATCTACGCCGTAGTAACAAATACAATCATCTACGCCGAAGTAACAAATATATTCATCTACGCCGTAGTAACAAATATATTCATCTACGCCGTAGTAATAAATATAATCATTTTCGCCGTAGTAACAAATATAATCAATTACGCCGTACTAACAAATAAACATAATCATCTACGGCGTAGTAACAAATATATTCATCTACGCCGTAGTAACAAAACAACATAATCATCTACGGCGTAGTAACAAATATATTCATCTGCACCGTAGTAACAAATGAATCCTTAGAATTATATATTCGTGATAATTTAATTATGTCAGTTCCACTCCTTTGAACATTTTATTTGAAAAGTTTGACTGAAGATTCCAAACAAAGACGTGATTACTATGACACTAATGGTTATTGTTCTAAGAATCTTGGTTCGTAAACATTTTGTGACATGAACTAAGAAAAACATGACGTTGAAAAATATAATCACTCAATATTTTACATTCAAAATACTTCATCTGCATAAACAAATTAACCATATTTTATATCCTATAATACTAGTAATATAATAAATGTGATTTTTTGTAAGTTTGTTTGTTTGTTATTCAATTACGTGGCAACGCAGCATCCAGTTGAGCTGAAATTTATCACAGAGATAGTTAAAAAGACGAATACTTATTACTTACTTTAATTACTACCCCGGAAAATTAAAAAACCCGCGGGAATAACTATAACCGAATTCAATTTTAACAAACTAGCTACAGATTTATTTTGCTATAGTAAACTTGTTTAGTATATTTAGATTGTTATAGCAAATTACAGGAATCCTATGACGATAACCAAATTTAGTTATGTGATCCTGATAATGCTGGGAAATGCTAGAAAACAATTATTTTTTTATAGCAGACACCGTTAGAAGATTTAAACTCAAGCCATGAAATGCATGCACCTTAGAATCAAATTTCCATGTCTTTGTATGATTATTTTTCTTAGAGGTATGTCTACATTAAGGAGTCCAAAACGATCATAGTTTTTTTTATGTGTGTTCACTTATTGTGTTCTTCAAGATGTCTATTTTTGTACGTCGGCCTTCGTTATATTTCACCAACACAGTCGGTTTTAAGCCGTCTACTTTCAATGGTTTTCTACAGCTTGTCTGTCCACCTGGTGGGAGTGACCAAATTCTGCTCTTACGTAAAGCCTCTGTAATGCACTATTTACCCTATTCTACTTACAAAAAATAACATTTCTAGACAAATCACACAATGGCATGTTGCCCCCAAACTATGCAAAGCTTGTACTATGGGACCTTGTACCAGAGAAACTAATATACATACTTAAACACTATTCCGTATTTATACATACATATTATGCTTAGTAAACATCCATATTTAAGGCAAAATCGTGTGTGTAGATCGAACCCACGCCTTGGTTGGGTAAGCATCATTCATCTAGTTGAGCCACCAAAGCAGCGAGTCGTATAGTTAATAGATCATGGAAGTTACATGCGGCTACAAATGAAAAGGGTACTTCAGAAGAAATACTAGTTAATGACAATTTGGTCAATAAAATAAATTGACGCATCATGAGCCCTCCGCAACAGGATATACCACTTTAAGAGCGGCTTTTGATAGTCTAATAAAATCTTCGCCGGCACTGACATAGGCACAGATAGTATCGGACCACCTCAGAAAAGTCACATCACAAACATATAAAAGCTTTTTAAAGTTTTCGAAAACTAGTACTAATGTTAAAAAACATTAAATAGAAATCACAATTTCAACACAACGTACAGTAACAACACTACCAGTAGTTAACTACTATCTTCATTCTCTCTCTCATTCACTCGTCTGGTAAAGGCGGGCACGTAGAGTTGTCATTCCGGTCGATAGAGTATACAGTATACACTATACACTAAACTTGTGTGTAGAATCCAAATAGATTTTTTGTTCAAAAGACTTTAACAATATCGATTGAATCAGACATACAAGTTAAGTAAAAGATATGCGTGGTATCGACACCTTAACTTCTTATTAGCTGATCTTAGTTATTACATGCTTATTACTTGGTCCTGTGTTGTAAAAGGTTGTGGATTGGTGGTTGTGGATACACCAATTACTAATGACGTCTGTTAAAGAAGGATTCGAGACCTTGTGGCAGTTTAATTGCTTGTCCTTTACTGTGTCGGCTGAACCCTTTTTGCGCTATAATTTTCACGTTTGCAAACCCAAAAAGTATTATATAATCTGTGCTCAAAGTGACCTCAAGTCACACGACTTCAGACCACCTGAGCATCCCAGTATTTAGACAACATACAGAAGATTAGATCATAGCAAGGAACAAGGATTTCTTATGTTTAATCCGAAAGAACCAGCATCGAACCAGTATCCTTCATATACTGAAGAGTTTACATAGCGGTCAAATTTATAATGATTTAATTAAATCGAACGAGGAGGCAATGAAACCTATTGCAAGTTTAAAAATACTGTAATTTACTATAACTCCATTTCGTATAGCAGTAGGTGCGAGAGTTTTTACTAAATAACGGCTATACAATAAAGTGTATAAATATGTAGTTTATACCTACACTTCTTTAATATTTTTCATTCATATAATCGTAATACAATTAAGTTTTATTTTAAATAAAAGAAAATTAACTATGCTACGCACAGGTATAGGTGAAATTGAATATACTTTCATAAATCGTTAGTTTTGTGTCCGTTACGTGGCAAGTTTTGTACACAAAGTGTATCTATATAAAATAAAAGCTGTTACATAATTTCATAATAAAAGCCAATCCCCTTGATAACAGTAAAATAACAGTAAAATAACTTGTATAGTGTTTATTTACGAAAAAAAAAATATTCAAAACAAACAATCCGAAATCATCTAAGTACATTCGTAAAACAAAAAGTAATATTTAAGCAATACTATCTGCACACAAAAATGCATTTAACATAAAATAATGGCATTAAAATATAAATAAAAGAATTGCACTTAAACATATCTAATATTTCACTATAAGCAGACGGAACTCATTTTTAGGTAACTACTATTTAGGTTACTACTATTTAGGTAACTACTATATTGTAAGCAATCTGTACTACTAATTGTTCTTGCATTATTTACTGTTTATTAATAACTACTTTATTAAATGAATCCCGTCCCGCCTGCTTATATTTAATGTTTACTTTTTTTAGTTCTTGCAGTTAGGTTTGTTTATTTATTTAATTATTTATTTTTATTTACAGTTATGAAGCCTTTTATTATGATACCCGACTCGAGGGTCTTGAAAAAGAAAATTCTTTTAACCCGCATAAAATCTGCTATTTTGATTTTTTAGAATTTTTAATGCACCTTGTGTCACACAATTACAATAAATCAAATGACATCTCGCATGTCAAATCCGTCAAGCTGTTCAGGCTGTGCCAAATAAATGGACATTCATACATACGCTCAAAAAACATTACCCTCCTTGGCACTGTTGTTCAATGAAGATCATAATATTAAACGTGTCATATCACAAATCATATCATAGACCTAATCACTCTTCATTCATGCTTCGTATTACCAAACACGAACTGCAAATCCTTCAATACCACTACAGATATGTATAAATTTTAATACAGCAATAGGTATCAGTAAACTCTAATAGCAAAGCTCGGCTTATCCATTTTCATATGCTATTCATAAAGAACAATGGCCATTTTGGACTTAAAAATGGTTTAGAAAAAAATTATATATGTACCCACTTATTTACATTTTTACATATAAACTTTGCAACACATTTCAGATGTGATTTTGCCCTAACATACTATAAATTTCACAGAAAATTCATTGTAAAGAATTAAATTAAACAGCGAATATAAAATAATTTGTTTATATCAATTTATATCTGTAACCAAAAGTATATCTTCAAGAGCATTTAATTAAAGCTGACTTTAAATTTCACTTCTTTGAAGATTTTATTTGAAAAGTTTGATTGAAGCTTTAGCACGGAGACGTACCTACATAGTTACTGTATATTTAGTACAGAGACGTACCTACATAGTTACTGTATATTTAGTAAAGAGACGTACCTACATAGTTACTGTATATTTTCTGCTTGTTTTCGTTCTATAGAATTAGTGATCCTTTTGGTTTTTATTTTGAGGCAGAGTTTAACCAAATATACCTACTCAATATCTGTAATTCAATTTTTTATTTATTACAACTGACTTTCAGTTAATTCAAATCAGAGAAGGTACTTTGTGGTGATTCAATCTAGTACTTACCCGTACACTGTGCACACAAAATAAAAAGGAACAGATGGGAAGTGGTCCTATACTACATACCAAGCTCATTTAACCATCTATCGCACTCATAAGTCGCTCACAGGCGTACTCAAGGAGTTTCAAAGGAAATTAAAAAGTGATTCGCGATAGCTGCATTACTATAAAACCCTGCAGTAGGTACTTATAATCGATTAAAGCATGAGTTGAAAGTCTCCTACTTATGATGAAATAACCGATTTAGTATCTATTTTTTTGTGCACTTGGTGTCGAGTCTCCATATACTATTCGTAGTAGCAGACAAGCTAAATAGCTGATGTGACGCACCTTAGGACGAGTTTCTACCGTATTGATACTTAACGTAATGTAAACAATTTTGTATACTAAAATAAATAGTTTTCTATACGTCACTTTTCTAATACTTTGAGAACTTGTGCGAGAAAGTTACACGGTAAGGGGCAAAAAAGGGCACATTTTGTTAAACTTTGGAAACTAATAACTCGTAAAGTATGCACTAAAAGAAAAAGTACTTAAAAACTTTGATTGTATTTTAAAAATCCATTTAAAGTTTTTTTTCCTCAGTTTAATGTTTAAAATATTCTCAATTTCATAACAAAACTGGCGTTTTTTCATGAAACACCTTTCTGCAAAATTTCATTACAATCGATGCTCATTTTAAGGCTATAACATATGGAAAAACGAACGCTACGGAAAGTTTATCGTTGTTCCGTTTTTATTTTAAATATTGACTATCGTAATTAAAATTTATAATATTATCATATGTATATGACTCGTATGGTATTAAGACAGTGTGCCCTGTAAACTAATCGCATACAAACACATCCCTCAAAAAATCCGGATAGATTCAAAAGTAGTCCAAAGTATCCAAAGGCAAACATAGTAACGGTTGTAAAGTGTTTTTTTGTACTCCATGATAATGATAATGATATTACAATGCTGTTTCTTTACCTCTTTTAGCATGAAAGTGTAACTTGATGATGTAGTTAGGACATACACAAAGAATCCTTATGATGTGAGTATCACTCGTACTTACCAGTTTTTTAATGAAGTGTCAGTTTCAATAAATATTTAGGTATGTGTCGTTATATATGTGTGACACATATATGTGTCGTTTACATATTCATTCATTTATAATATTAGTAAAATGTATACTTGATTATCTTAGTTATAAAATTAAAATTTAATTAAAAAGGTGACCTGATGGGACAGTGTACCTAAAAGGCTGGCAGTATTTCCACGTAAAATTGCTATTTAAATTCTTTGAGCAAAATGCCAGCTCTTCTGTCGGTCGCCTTCAAAACATGTCTATATTTATGATTTAATTATATTTTACTTGCATATCCCTTAAACACATTATCAATAATAGAAAATTATCCGCAAATGTAACGCTGAAATAACAATGATTCTCAGAAATATCTCCTCGAGAGAATTTAATTAAAACTCGGTTTAAATTCCACTCCTTTGAAAATTTCATTTGAAAACTTTGATTGAAGATTTAACAAAGGCGTAGTTACTATGACACCTTTTGTTTATGTTCTTCATGAATCTTATTTTCTAGACATAATTTAAGTAAGAAGCTGCCTATTAAGTTACTGTATAACGGTTTTAGTACTGTGTATAGTGCTTCTAATGGACGTAATCTTTTTTAAATACTGCTATATATATTCTTCATATATAACTTACATACAATTTAAATGTTTAAAAAAATCATTCTGATTTTTTAGTACCAATTATACTAAAATCCAGTAGACTGGAGTGGCGTGGGCGATGAGAATCTTTTAAATATAAATAACTTGAGCTAGCTTCTTCAACAAAATGCATTACTCACACTTGCAAATTTAGAGTACAGTGCGGTTTCAAAGCAAACGGTTAGGTTGTAGAATTATGTCCCTGCCAAGGTTTTCTCTAAGGACTACAATATGGGGTTCTTTAAGACGTTGCGACGCGAGAGTGTTGCAAGCATCCATAGGCTGCAATAACCGCTTACCATTACGCGGACCATTAGTTTGTTTGCCACCTTAGTGGTTTGAAAAAAATATTTAATATACAATATGTCGGCATCACGTTCTGACGAGCGAGCGTTCGAGCCTCGTGGTGTATCAATGAATCTTTTTTCTAAATTGTTCAAGTACATTGTTACGTTCTCACCATTGGCTTATTTCGGTGAAAGAAGTCATCGGAAATTAACCTGCATGTCAAAAACACGTATATGACATCCACAACGCACTGGGCCCACGTGATGGACTGCCCAAATGACTTGGGTGAAAGTAGTCCCAACGGTGGAAACGTCAGTAGTTTGGCACATATACTCTAGTATTATGAATTTATTTAAATACCTATCCTCCGTGGCTCACTGACCTGATTGCTGAATTGAGAGGCGTGGATTTAATTCCCGCACAAGGCAAACATTCATTATTTGTGTTTGGGTTTTGTATCATACTAGGTGTTTTTAGGGTTTCGTGCCTCAAAGGAAATTTATAGTAATACTAACACTTTATAGGATCCCTCTGTTGACCGTATGTCTATCTTCACAACTAAATCAAAACCTATGGGGTACTTCCTGTTGTCCTAGAATTATGAAATTTCACACGAAAACAAGGTTTTGCATCACAAATTTAGGAAAAAAATCCTAAATTTGTTAATATGTTATAACACATCAAAAAAAGTTTATCTGTCTGTCCGACAAGACACTTTTACTTAAGAACGCGTGAAAGTATCAAGTTGAAATTAATATAAAATACTCAAGTCTTCGGTAACTTAAAGTTAAAGTAAAAAACAAGCTTCTTAGTCAATGTAATAAAAAATTAGCCCCAAATACAGTTATTATTGTCACATATTGTGACACAAATAAATTAAAATCTATAGGGCACTAACCGTTGACCTAGAATTATGAAATTTACGTCACAGACAAATATTTCCTTATAAACTGTTAGTTGGTAAACTAACCGCAACCTATGTCGATGTATTGGGACAACAGTTGTTCAACGGCAAAGCTAAGTTTGTCCCTCAGTACAGTTTACCTTTTATGGAACCCTCGGTGCGTGAGTCCGACTCGCGCTCGACCGGTTTTTTTTATGTTTAATATGTATTTAAAAGTATATATTTACATGTATTTGTATGCGCTGTCTGGTATCCATAAAAGAAGCTTGGTTTGGGATGTAAAATGTCCAAAAATATTTATTTATTGTATAAAATAGTTTCAATTGCATTGTTAAACATATAGTAGGTAAATTACCTTAAATATAACTCATATATTTTGTGGAAACATAACATATACATATTTACTTATGTGTTATTTGTATACAAATACAAGATGACGATAATTTTGCTATCCTCTACCTGGTTGAATTAAAAGGTAATATGGAGATCTTTGATTATACAAAACACAGGGCTGCGGTTGACAAGTATATTTAACGCCTGGTCTCCCGGGAGCACTCCGGAATGCATAATGAACTCGGTGGTTAATTTGGCAATCTTCTTGCTTTAATTAACCATTAATTATAAGGCAGTAAATATTAATATTCAGAAAATACAAGCCGCTTTGTAATTTTGGTTAGCAGTGGATTTTGCGAAGAAGTTTTGTTTGTATAATATTTATTCGAGTAAGTTTCCTAACCGTCAATACAATCTATTTAACAATGCTCATTTCTGCTAGTAAGAGTCGGCAAGAAATTTAACTATTATATAAAGTAATAATACAATCGTCAATGATGTAAAAGAATTCTGATGTTTGATTATAAAGTAGTAGTAGTTTGAGGATTCTACATTATTGTATATGTGCGGGTAACAGAAGTAACTGAAAAGTAAAACGTAATTATATCTTTGTTATCTAATGGATAATACGACAAAAATAAGTCATTCAAAATATGACAAAAAGAAATTTAAAAATATATGGTTTTATATCTATTTGAATTATTATATCCGACTAGCTGACCTGGCCAACGTTGCTTTTCTTTTTTAAAACAACTACAGTGCCACGTATTCTAAAACGGTACTAATTCAGAAAACTTTTCCCAGAGTGTGCACCAAAATTTCAATCTAATCGGTTAACCCCTAGTACGCGAGTCCGACTCGCACTTGACCAGTTTCTTCTTTTTCAGAAACCTTCTTCGGCGTGTGCACAACAACTTACCAAAATTTCATTACAATCGGTTTACCCTTAGTACACCTCTAACAATAACGTAAACTACGAAAAAAAACGAGTTTTTAAATATATAGATAAAATGTCAAATTAGTTTTATGATGATTTTTACCATATTTACAGAGTAAAAAACGGTCTGACCTTATGTGTTTGGTCGTTAGTCGTTTATCGTTTACACCATTTTAATAGTGCGACTGTAGTTTTGCAGAAAAGTTTGAAGACAAAAAAGAAAAAATTAGCCAAGTGCGAGTCAGACTCGCACACGAAGGGTTCCGTGCCATTATGTATGGCTTTGGCAGTATCTTTTTACATTAATTTAACTTCGTCATCCGAATTTGCTGAAGTCCATACTTAAGAGAATACGACTCGCGGTGACTAGCAGCGCGCTTCATACAAACGAATTTCCCACTTATTTTAGGCACTTATAAATCAAACACCATGAAATTTCCATGACGTGCTGTAAAATTAAATATTTAGGTCTGCAGTGTGCTAGTTTTCTATTAAATTATAAAGTTTATAGACTACTGGCCCATGCTGAAAAAATTATGGGTCATTTGAACCACCAGGTGACCTATCTAGAACGATATAAGAGCATAAAATAATAAGATTCAGCACTATGCCGTCACTTGTAAGCTGTCCAACTGAGTGCAGGTGAGAATTCGAAAGTACAGGTAGAGTGAGTACATTTTGGTCACATATTTTTGTACGGCATTCTTACCACCGATAGATCCATGAAAAATAATAAGAAAACGCACAGTGCCGTAAAAAAATGGTGCGCCACAAAGTCGGAATTTTTACCAAAATATAGATATGTTGTCACTGATAATTCCAAAATACAACATATTTTTGAGAAGTACTCATGACACTGAAGTTAGCAGACACCTGTAAAATTTAAGCTTTTATTTCAGAAATGAATAAGTAGAAAAAAAAAAAATTAAAAAATTTGTACTTACAGTTTTTTGAATTATGTAGATGTGTGTTTGAAATCTACCTTTTCATTTACATATATATAGAATTTTTCTAAAAAAATATTGTTTTATTTATTCACATCATTACAATGAAACAAATCAATTATATGTATGTATCAATAATGTTTGAAGTATATATTAAACCAAAAAGTATATGAAACTGTTGATACTGGGATTGACAGTTTCAATTCTTGGCCATAATATACACACCGTTTCAGTTCAGTTAGACGCCATAGTGATTTTATCATATTATCAATTGTTCTCTTCAAAAATATGTTAATACCGTACTGTATCAGATGGCCATAAAGTACCCTTAAAATTGTAGCGTCACTTTCATCAGCCTAAAAGATATGGTCTGCATAAAATGTACGGCATCATTTTTTCCTAATTTATCTATGTCAATACTATTTAAAACAAGGGATAAAATGTAAAAAACTGCTATATTTCATTAATCTATGATATTTAAACTTTTACAATAATTTGCAAAATTTCAGTTTTTGTGTTTCTCTATAATTTTTTTTAGAACGGTTTCTTTTGAACGGCAATACTATGTAACAATTGTATTTTACAATATCATGTTAAAAAAAAAGTTCCCGTACAGGATCAAATGATTTTACAGCTCTAAAAATCAAGGATACGATGAAATGGAGATAATTATTGATATACATTCAAATGAACAATCATTTTTTGACGGCATTATTTTTAATAGTACTTTTGAGTGCTAGATAATGTTTTGGAACCGAAGCCGTACTTTTTCAAATCACCCCCTGGACCACGGAAAGAGAGGCGATTGCAACCCTCGATTTTTTCCCCTTGTCGTATGATTTTTGTACGGCGTTGCGGAATAATGGATTAGAAGCAGTATTGAAATAGTATGACACAGATGCCGTACAAAATCAAATGACCAAATTTACCCTGGTGATTGTCGGAAAATAAAAAAAAAATCCGACTTTGTGGCGCACCATTTTTTTACGGCATTGTGTGTTTTCTTATTATTTTTCATGGATCTATCGGTGGTAAGAATGCCGTACAAAAATATGTGACCAAAATGTACTCACTCTACCTGTACTTTCGAATTCTCACCTGCACTCAGTTGGACAGCTTACAAGTGACGGCATAGTGCTGAATCTTATTATTTTATGCTCTTATATCGTTCTAGATAGGTCACCTGGTGGTTCAAATGACCCATAATTTTTTCAGCATGGGCCAGTAGTCTATTAGAAGCTATTCAGGATTCTAGTTTTTCAAACAAATGATCTCGAATAAGATTAAAAGTTAATTAAAACCTTTTTTAGGATATTAGAAAACCTCCAACATTTTGATCAGTAAATGCCCAAAACAAGTAGGAAATTCGTTTTTATGAAACCCGCTGCGAGGCGCTGCGAATCGTATTCTCTTAAAACTGTACCCCATTTGTGAATACCACTACTTACCATTAGGGTAATCCAGTTAATATGTAAACCATTAATGAATACTATACTATTCCTCATAAGGGTAATCCATTCTATATTTACCATATAAGTGACTATCATTGCTAACTATTTGGGGTATTCCATTTAATATATCCCGCAAATTTCCGAAGTTATAGTTTTTTTTTTGTCACGCTATTTTTCCAATTTCTATATAAACAAATTGACTTTGACTTGAATGGATAACCCCTTACCACTAATATTACACTAGTTTGTTTTCCAAAAATCCTCTTTACCTTGGATAGTCTTTTATGAAATCAGTAAATGAAAGTAGTCTTAATAATAGCATTCTGTTTGGGTCTTTTATATATTACCCGGACTTTGTTATTATGTCATACAGGCATAATATTTTTTCTTAACTTCGTGGCTGAAGCCAGATTACGACAGACGGCAGGAAAGTTGTTCTGTGACCTTAAAAATTCCTTTCGTTCTTGTAAATAACGAACGGGAGCTTTTGTAAGTTTTCTTCAATCAGAATTCAGACAAAAATAAAAAATAAAACGTATTTCGTTAAATAATTGTTTTTTAACGGTTCCGTGGCTGATTTAAACATCTTGTTTGCTGTGGTGCCATTATCCGCCGTTCCGTTAATTCTTCAGGCAAAGAGATTTGACTTCTAAAGTTCATAATCCCCCCCCCGTATCGAATCGCTTGCCCACGCTATTACTTCGTTTTCGGTTAGGTTCGTCTGACTTCTTTTCTCAGGGTATTGTGATGTTAAATAGCCACCTTCCACAAAATCAGGCTATCAAATGCAAAAAGATTTTTTTAAATCCGATTGGGAGTTGCAAAGTATAGCATGGTCAAAAAACAGAAAAAAAATCATAATCTTTAGCTTTATTACATTAGTATGATTAACATTATATGTTAGAAATATAGTAATAATAATAATGATCAGACAAGCAATAAGCTGAAGTTAAGTGTGGTTTAGAAATAAATTATTATATATATTTTATTTTAATGAATTATGTTTATTGAAATTAATAATAATAATATCATAATATACTTTATTGCGCATATAAAAAACTAAACAATAAAAGTAATAACAAATTGGCGGTCTTATCGCTAATGAGCGATCTCTTCCAGACAACCTTTGGGTAGAGGAGACTTTATTAAATTATTGAGTAGAATGTGCTAACTGAAACTTTACAATATAAGTATACATTTATAGCAATAGCTAAATTTATATACATATGAATAATAAATAATACTAATACGTACAAAAAATAAATATATATATATATCAAATACATAACAAAAAATAAAAATAAATACACAAACTACATACATCTTAAATAATATAGATGAATAAACAGTGTTGATGAGACAGCTTAAATTTTTAAGTAATGTGGGATTACGAGATTTTTAAATATTCTTAAAGTTTGTGCTTTTTTGACATCAAAGGGTAAACTATTCCATAGCCTTATGGCTGTGACAGTGAATGAGTCATTATAGGCTTGCGAATAATGTGTTGGGGTTTTCAGCATCATTTTTGTAGTGGCGCGATGAGCTGTAGACCCTATAAAATTGAAACGCTCTTTCAAGTATAACGGAGTAGACGGATTGAACAGTACGTTGTAGAGAAGAAACAGAAAATGAGTATTCCGGCGAAGGCAAATTGGGAGCCACTTGAGTTTTAATCGCAATTCGGATATATGATCATATTTACGTAAACCAAATATGTATCTAATACATAGGTTCTGGAGTTGCTCAAGCTTATTTAATTGCTGCATTTACAGGTTTAATTTTCTACTGCTTGCATACACCAATAATGTACCGAAAATTACATAATTTCATTAATACAATGCAAACTCAAGTTAATTTATCAATCATTATAAAAAATACAAAGACTTAAATTTTGTACTATAAAATTAAAATTCTATTTTAAAATAAAAAACTTAATTGTAACATATATTTGAAATTTCAAGTAATCAATCGGCTAACTGAATTTACGGTATTGTCGCACTACGCTAAATCCACCAAGCCTTAGTTAACAGTGACTGTAGCTACAAATAAGTAACATCAATGCCTTAAAAACCTAGTCTTACCCTACACTTAAGTATCCAAATGTTAACTTACTTTTGATAATGTAACTGGTTTTAAATTCAATTACTATTTTAAGCATTTAGCATACCTTAACACCTGAGCAATCACTAATATTTGTGATACACATTTGTTAGAACATGTGAAATTTTTTTTTGGAATAAAAAAGAATCTTCAAGCATTCACACATACATAATATATCAAGAGAGATAATATCAATAATCCCAGAGACATATGACATTAAATGGACGTAATAAATAAAGATGTATCCACATATTGCCGGCCTTTTGTGATTAAACGATAAATTGAATAATTTGTCGAGCCTCAGTCAGCAGTGTTTGGAATAATTTTGTTAATGACAAATTTTAGTATAAATAAGATATTTATTATTAATATTTATCGGTAAGAGAAGTTTGTAATTTTTTGGGAAAATAAAGAATATTTTCATTATATCTTTCAGAATAATGAGTGATATCAATTATCCTAAAGCATTTGACATTAGGATGACGTAATAAATAAACATGTAGTCACATATTGCCGGCCTTTGGGGATTTAGCGATAAAATGAATAAGTCAGTATGATTTCTTTTATATATTTTTGTATACTAACAGTAGTATTTCTTTGTAGGATAATTTTGTCATTATTTTGGGAACTAAAGAATCTATAACCGTGCACACATACTACTATAAGGGATTTCAAAAATCCTAAATACATAAGACATGATAAATAAAGTTATATTATATACCTACATATAGCCGTCATTTGGTGTCTCAGTGATAAAAATTAATAATTGCCGAGCTGTATTTAAAAACGTTTGGACTAATCAAATGGCTTTAAAACTAAACATTGGTTGATGTCATAGTTTAGGTATAAATCAGTGAGATTTCTTTTACGTACATTCATGTAGTAACTCCGACCGACCTACCCGCGCACGTATCCAAAACCCCGAAAATTTTCAACTCGTGATTAGTAATTGCTTCGCTTGCCTAAAGAATGTAGCTTCGGTGGATGAGATTTGCTACGGTTTAGTAGAAACTGTCCAAAAGGTGGGTTGTAAGTTCTTTACGCACAGATAGACCTCAGAAACTCTCTAGCCAAACTCAAGACCTCATGGAGAAACGACGCTTTCTGCCACTGCAGTCTTCCGATGACGCTAATAAACAAATCATATGGGCAGCTCAATAAACAAATCTCGAAATCGTTGCGTAACGACATCCGCTCCCTTAATACAAAAATATTAAGGAGACGATAGAGTGGAACCAAGGCTCCAAAGTATTCGCAAGAGACATGTCTATTGGGCAAAGCCGGCTGACAAGGCTGAAGAGACAAGACGGCAGTGTAGCGTCGACTAAACCAGAGGTGTTGAGGGAGGTGGAGAGATTCTATGGGCAGCTTTATGAGTCGGTCACTAAACCCGTTGCAAGCTTGGCCAAAGACCCAAGAGCCAAACTGACCCGACACTATACCGAAGATATCCCGTACATCAGCCTGTACGAGATTAGGATGGCCTTGAAACAGCTAAAAGGCGACAAGGCGCCGGGTGATGACGGAATCACAGCTGAGCTTCTAAGAGCGGGTGGAACACCAGTACTCAAAGTCCTCCAGAAGCTCTTTAATTCCGTCCTGCTTGCAGGTACAACGCCAGAAGCATGGAGCATAGGCGTGGTGGTGTTGCTCTTCAAGAAAGGTGATAACACTTTGCTGAAGAACTACAGACCCATCACGCTTTTGAGCCATGTTTATAAGCTGTTCTCCAGGATAATCACGAACCGTCTCAGTTGCAGGTTTGATGACTTCCAGCTTCCCGAACAAGCCGGTTTCCGAAAAGGCTATAGTACCATAGACCATATCCATACGCTGCGGCAAGTTATACAAAAGACTGATGTGTACAATTTGCCACTATGCTCAGCGTTTGTGGACCATGAGAAAGCCTTTGATTCGGTCAAACGTGGGCAGTGCTTGCGTCTCTCCAGCGATGCCGGATAGACTATCGATATATCGAAGTGCTGAAATGTTTGTACAATAACGCTACCATGTCGGTCCGAGTACAGGAGCAGAGTTCGAGGGCAATTCCATTACAACGAGGCGTGAGACAGGGAGACGTCATTTCTCCGAAACTTTTTACTGCCGTATTGGAAGATGCCTACAAAATTCTAGACTGGAAAGGACTCGGTATCATTATCAACGGCGAGTACATCACTCACCTTCAATTTTCCGACGATATTGTGGTCATGGCAGAATCGATGGAAGACCTCAGCACAATGCTCGAAGACCTTAATCGAGTTTCCTAACAAATGTCCATGCTATGCATACCCAAATATCAGTCGGGATCTCGAGGCTCGAAGTTGTTGCCGAATACGTCTACTTAGGACAAACGGTCCAACTAGGTAGGTCCAACTTCGGGTAAGAGGCCAATCGTCGAATCCAACTCGGCTGAGCAGCGTTCGGGAAACTCCGCAACGTCTTTTCGTCCAAAATACTTCAGTGCCTCAAGACGCCTCAAGAGTGATGATATATGGCACTGAAATGTGGCCTCTAACTATGGGCCTTATAAGTAAGCTCAAAGTCACACAACGAGCTATGGCTATGCTCGGGGTTTCTCTACAAGATAGAATCAGAAATGAGGAGATCCGTAGACGAACGAAAGTCACCGACATAGCCCAGCGCATTAGCAATTTCTCGAATGGAGGCCACGGACTGGAAAACGCAGCGTCGGAAGACCGCTCACAAGGTAGTCGGACGACATAGCGAAGGCCGCAGGAAAACGCTGGATGCAGGCCGCTTCTAACCGTTTTCTTTGGAAATCTATGGGGGAGGCCTACGTTCAGCAGTGGACTTCTTGCGGCTGAGATGATGATGATATAGCAACTCAAGTACAATAAAGTGCCAGGAGAAGACGGTATCGCAGCGGAGTTCTTTTTTTCATCCTCCGGAATAAGCTGGATTTAGAAAAGCACTGAAGTCCTCATTCACAGACACACAGCAGATTATACTGAAGACAGAAGAGTTTAATCAGCCAGATTTTACCCTGCCATCATGGACTATCAAAACGAAGAATTTCTAGGTATTACATTAGACAATAGGCTGCAGTGGAACCCTCACATTTCAGTTCTTGCAGGAAAACTCAGTTCAGCTGCCTATGCAGTTAGGAAAGTTAGGCAGCTTACAGATGTTGACACTGCTCGCTTGGTCTACTTTAGCTATTTCCATTCCGTCATGCCTTATGGCATTTTGCTTTGGGGTAAGGCAGCTGATATTGATACAGTCTTTATTTTGCAAAAGAGAGCAGTACGGTCAATTTATAAATTAGGACCTCGAATTTCTCTTAGGGAACTATTTAGGGAAATTGATATTTTAACTGTTCCTTGCCAATATATCTTCGCTTGTATAATGTATGTACGCCAAAATTGACACTTATTTGCTAAAAATAGTGACCTCCACAGTGTTAATACAAGGAATAAGGATAAATTGGTAGTTCCAAAATGTGGTCTTCAGAAGGTACATAGCTCTTTCGCAATACAAAGTATATTTTTCTACAATAAAATTCCAGAACATGTGTTTAATTTACTCTCAAATATTTTAATTGGACGCTGTAAGAGAAAGGGAGAAAAGAAATGCCCTTGCTGAGTTTCTTGCCGGTTCTTCTCAGTACAAGGTCTCCCGCTCTGTAGACTTACGAACCGATGGCGTAGTGACATTCATAAGTGCTCAATTATTGTAGCCTAAACTGAATAAAATAATATTGAATTTGAATGTGAATTTGTTAGTTTTTGTCTAAATTTGGGTTCTTTTGGAATCCTTGCAGCGATGTCAAGGTATTTGAAGGTGCGGAGATGTTATATCAAGATACTGAGATGATTGTATTACGCCGCTACGATTTCAGCGGCAGCAGACAAAGCCCATCCAGTTGCGCCTACTCCTCGTATGACATAGTGATCTAATATTCCTGAAACTGTTTGCCAGCGTACTGGAGGAAGTATTCAAAACGCTTAACTGGAAAATTTGCGGCATCTCTCTAAACGGCGAGTTTAATTCCCACCTTTGATTTGCGGATAACATCGTAATAATGGCGAAATCACTGCAAGAATTAGAAGAAATGTGAAATGTGAAATGTGAATGTAAAAATGAAAAAACAGCTTTAACTGTTTTTCCAGCCTGGTGGGTCTCAAGAAGAACTTTGACAAGACGAAGGTCATGTCTAATACACATGTTGACTTGAGACCAGTGACCGTCAGTAATATCGCAGAGAATGTCTACCTAGGTCAGATAATTACACTAGGTAGAAAAAACTTCTATAAGGAAGCAGACAGAAGAATCCAGTTGTCCTGGGCAGCGTTCGGAAAGTTGCGTCGGGTCTTCACGTCGCCCGTACCTCAATGCTCAAAGAAAAAGGTCTTTAATCAGTGCGTCTTGCCGATCATGAGCTTTAGCTCAGAAAAGTGAACACTAAAAGTTGGCCTTATTCACAAGCTAAAAGTCGCTCAGCGGGCTATTAAAAGGGCTGTGTTCGTAGTTTCCTTAAAGGATAATATGATCAGAACGCATAGCTGTTAAAAAAGTAATTTACAAATTTTTATAGTTGTATGTTCATTGCTATTTTCTTCTTCATTGCTATATTGCAATCTTTTCTATACATCTTTAACTTCATATACTCTCGCATTAAACCACTTATGATTTGAATTTATAAAAATCCTTACTTCCCCAACACCAGGGCTGTAGCTAGAGTTAAATCTAAGGTAGGGCAACGGTGGTTTCATATAGGGCGCAAGTATTTTTTCTATCTTTAATTATTTTACCTGCTTGTGAGCGTGAGTAATTAAGGTAGTAGGTATTTGGGTAGGAGCGCGGGAAAACAAGAGCAAAATGGTATTAATTTATATTACAGGAAAACAATTTATATATATTATACCTTAGTTTATGGTATTTTTAAGGTAGGGCATTTCCCCACAATGCCCCCCCTTAGCTACGGCCATGTTAACATCAGTTATTAAATACTGACAAGGCCGACAGAATGAGCAAGCTGAAGTGGCAATAGGCAGGTCACGTTTTATCGAAGACCCAATGGCCATTGGGGCAGTAGAGTTTTAGAGTGTAGACCACGCATTGGTAGGTCACCCTTAAGCCAGGTACACCGATGCAATGACATAAAAAAGGTAGCTGGAAGTAGCTGGTTGAGGAAGATGGAGGACCGTGTGTGGTGGCGTTCATAAGGAAAGGTCTATGTCCAACAGTGCACTGTGATATTTGTGTTGTCACAACGAACGTCACCTTCAACTCCTAGTGACAAATCAATGTCACAAACACACAAAATCTTCATAGAAATAAGAAATACAATATAAATGTACATACATAGAAATAATCTTTCTTTGGTTATGACTCCCTGAAGGCTAGAGTCTTAGAAGTAAATGTATCATACGTGCGTTATCTATGGCTACATCATCAATGTAAATAAATATTTTGTTATAGAAAAGATGCAGTCCAAAGATTAACCCCGAGCCAGGACTTGCTGCAGCTCCTTATATTCCGTGTAAGTGCTGTTACCAATTGAGCCATATATATATTTATAGCTATATTTCTTTGTAGGAGAATTTTGTTATTCTTTTTGGGACATAAAGAATCTATTACCATGCACACATACTAACTATACTATGAGAGATATCAAAATTCCAATTCATTTAATGTACGTAAAATAAAGTTAAAGTCAATACTGCCGATTTTAGCGACTTAGCGATAAAATTAATAATTACCGAGCTGTAGTTCAGCGCTTGTACAATTTTTAATTCATTAAAAATTTTGAAGGTGTCATTAGGAATAAATCAGAAAAAGATTTCTTTTGCATATTCGTATATCCGTAACATTATTGTCGGTAACAACGAAAGATCAATCATTTAGACTTTTAAGTAAACCATGACAATAAATTTTTACGATCACCATCCGCCAGAGTAATATGAAGCAATGCATTCATGATTGATTGTACAAATAAGCACATTTTATTTTGTCATTCTTTTTAGGGCTATAATTACAGCATATTGTCTAAATATAATTACATAGTATGGGTATAAAGTACCCACTATATTACTAAGTGTTAAGTAAGTAGTATTCTGTTGTGATTCTGTCATTGAATGGTTTAAGAAATAACTTTTATTGTTCTTTTGTGCAAAGGTTATAATTTTATGCAAATTATATAATCATTGATTCGGTACTAGCTTTTACCAGCGGCTTCGGTCATTGCAATGTGATTCTTTCAAAAAGAGTTCTAGGTTTTTATTTGCGTATTTAGATATAGACATAGACAGACTTTTATTTGGCATTCACATCACATTTCAATTTACAATGGATAAAATAAAAAAAAAGAGAAAACATGAAACACATATAACAATATACAAAAAGCAGCAACACAACAAACAAAGAAAATATATAAATAAAAACAAACAGCCATTTTTTTTATGTCGATGTGTTGTGATGCCAAAATGGACATCGGCTCAGCGTGTGCTGCAACAATTTGTCGCAGCGCTGATTTTCAGCGACGCCCGTGACAGGAAAAGTGCCAACGAAGCACTCGATTATGTGTATGTAAACATAAATAAAATAAAATATATCAAAAATAACATCAAAGGAAATATATACTATTTTTCTATATGTTTTATACAATAACAACTAAAACAATTAAAAATGTATGGATAATATAATCTAATATGACCTACTGTATAGCTGGAACAACCTGGCCACCTCCGATTCGCGGCTCATGTTCTTTCTGTATCAATAAGAAATAGTTTTTTAGTTTTAATTTGAAATTTCCAACAGTATTGAGTTTGCGAATAGGAGGAGGCAAATTATTCCAACATTTAGTCGCCGCGTATCTGAAGCTTCCGCGAAATGCAGATGTGCGATGCTGTGGAATTTTTAAGATACTGTTTATAACCCTCATTTCTTGAGTATTTAGCTACCTATGTGGTGAAAAGTAAATTGTCCCCTGGTGCCACTGTGCACGTAGTGTGTTTCACAGTTTAGCCCGCAGTAAAATTTTTCCTCATGGCTACTGTGGATCAGAATAAAAATAATACCTTAGTCGTAAAGTAATCTAAGTCAAACTGATTTAATAAAAAGACGAAGTTGAGTATAGTATATTATAGTGGCAGTTTAGGTTTCTCAAAGTATTTAACATTCACGGAATTCAAGGTCCTGCGAAAGAAGAAAATGTAATTTGACATCTTCTCGTATTTGCGTAAGTAAAGTCGTACGCAGATGCGTGTATTAAGTTTAGTTAAAGCTACGCATGAATTATACCAGAAATACGATCTGATTTATTTCTTAAATTTCTTTGAACATTTCTTTGTACTTACTTAAGACTTGTTTACTTAAGTAGCCGACAGCACTTGTACAAGGTTACTGCATTAGCGCCCGGGATTGGGGCCAACTTTTTCTCATTTTCCGGAAATAAAATCTATAACTTTGGATTATGTTGCTTTCATATACCTAGTAATATACGTTTTAATATGATGTGCAAAAGATTTGAATATTCATAATTAATGAAGATAGGTTAATCTTAAACATACACTACGTGCGGTACACTAAAAATTTTGCATAACTAATTAATAAAACAATTTGCATGTAAAGTAATATATTTACTGCCATTTTAAGTGTTCTACTCATTTTTGAAAACATGAGAACCATTGGTCAAAGGGCATGTTTTTCACGTTCTGGTTGAAAGCTATCACCAGCCCCGTAAATGTCATAATCTCGTCAAATCATTAATTTCTGGGAAAATAAAGAAATCGCATGGTCTGGATTATGTGCGGGATAGGTCATTAGATCTACCTTTTTAGAAGCTAAAATGAGCTTATCTTATTCGCAGTGTTTCACCGAAGCATTCCAATAATAGGATGCAACTTCTTGGTCGTTTTTCCCTAACTTTCTCAAAGACACAGGGCAAATAAATGGTGGTGTACCACTCAGCATTTACTCTTTTGTTCTTCGAGTAGGATCGTGAAGACAGGACCCGTCCCGGAGAAAAAACGCAATATTTTTTTTTGTTTTCTTTTGTTTTGTGCCTTTGAATCCTTCGCTAGCTCGGTATTCAACATAGGCACTCACGCCGAAAAGAAACTTTCCAGCCTGGCATTACAAATAACTATTGTAGTTTCTCGATCCTATCAGCATAGGTTTTATTAAGTAGGTTCCATACGCTACAAGCAAATTCCATTATACTACAGACATAGCTGTTATGCAAAATTATATAGTTTTGCGAGTTTTTTGAATGCTTTTCCTATCCTTAATATAAATCCTGCGTTTTTGTATGCTTTTTAAAACAATAATACCTATATAAAAAAATAAATATTATTGGACATTACACACAGCGCCGTCTAGCCCCAAAGTAAGCAAAACTTGTGTTATGGATACCAGACAACGGATACAAATACATATAAATTACTTTTTTTTTGTAAATACATACATATCATACATAAATACACCCAGACTCAAGACAAACACAAATGTTTATTACATAAATGTTTGTCCAGTGCGGGAATCGAACCCACACCCTCTGCATAGCAATATACAATATAAACAACAAACACTACCAACTAGCCTGGGAGGGAGTCACAAATTTTAGTATGAAGTCTATGATGGCACCTAAATCTTGTACTTCTGTGACCCTTGCAAATATATGCTCCCTGCCGCCATACTTTCTTAGATGTGTGAATTATTAAGTAGATGACCCCCTGTCTAGTCTGTCTAAACGTTATTGAACAAAAGGTGGCGCAAAAAATATTTTTTTGCTGTACCTAACTTATTTTCAAACAGGTAAACGGAATATGTCTACCTGTTTCAAGCATTTAATTTTATCATGTTACAAAAATGGTAATTGATAGGTGGCCACCACTACAGTTGATGCAAATATGGTAATTCTGCCGGCACAACAGCGCGTGGCGGCAGCGGCGGTGCGGAGCAGAGTTATTGAGCGTGCGCGGTTTCAGTTTCATAACTGTAACCGCAGAGATTTGTTTAGCAAACTGAAGCTTAATTAAAACTTGCTGTAAATTATGTACCATTTGTTTCGACATGGCTCTCAAAGTTATTTATATATGTATAATTATTTACTTATTATTTTTATTTTAGTTTAGCCGTTTGTATGAAGTAATGCCCATTTGCTACTTCTCCAACGGCAAAGAGTTCATCCTCAGATCTTAGAACCCAAATGGTCAAGCACAGTGCAGTTTCAGAGGGAGCGCTCAAGTTATAAAATGAAAAGAGCTCCATGTCGAGGTTTTTTTCCAACAGATATTAAAGTCGTGGTTGAAAGAACAGTTGGCATTGCCGAGTCGATGGGAAGACACGTGCCTTAAATTGGACACGAATTTATTTCAAGAAAGTAGTCTTTTACAGAATACAGATAAGGAAATATGCCACTGGGATGCGGGTAAGGGGACCGCCCGCACTACATTGTTGCTCTAGAACAGCCGAGTCGATTCACAATTTTTTTCAAATTCTATTGAAAATATATTAAAAACTCATCGTATTTTAAAATGCGTAAAGTGCAAATAACAGATTTACACTAAATGTATTTGAGTTACAGACAAGATATCCGTTAATATTCTAGTGCGGTCGCCAACAAATTTATAAATTTTAATCGTCATAATTCATTTTCAAGCAGAATTAAAAAGGGGCGCCATTTTCCTGATCTCAATTTTCTTAATGGACTTATACGACTCGAGAGACTTTGTGCGCAACTTTCATCATACTAAAAGCAAGCTCGAAAATGTCCCTTAAATTAATAACATTCGTACAACATACCCTAAATGTAGGTAATATTTCAACGCCACTCAATCATTAATTAAAAATAACAGTGATGTTACAATCTACTTGAAAAGTTACTTATGTTATCTATTTTATAAAAAAAACCGGACAAGTGCGAGCTTGGCTCGCGCACCGAGGGTTTCGTAACAACAACAACTTTTCGATTTATTTTTATTATCGTACATGTATATGATTCAGCTAAAAGTTCGTTATCGTCGTTTCACCCAGAAGACTTCCACTGCTAAACCTAGGCCTCCCTCCTATGTCTCCATAACGGCCGGTCCTGAGCCATCCGCGTCCATCGGCTTCCTGTCCGGCCGTCCCATGCTACGTCTTCCGATCCGTGGTCGCCACTCAAGAAGCTTTCTTCCCCATCGGTTATCAATGCGACAAGCGATGTGGCCTGCCCACTGCCACTTTGGCTTGCTGACTTTTTGAGCCTTTATTTAAGTTTCTGATTATGTCGCACAAAGTTGAGCCTGGGTTCTATTGCCGTGATGTTGACAGAATCACAAGTTGAGCCGTACAACTATATATAGAAGTTCTCAATCTCTCTCATTATTTCAGGTTTGGACGCCATTTTACAGCTACAGCCGTCTACAGCTTTGTCAACTGTCGTTACCTAATAGACAGATCTCTGGAGAACACTTTCGAGCCTCCATTTTGCTGTTAAACCTCTTCTACACGTGATGTGTTAAAGTGGCGTATATCGCGTCGTATAGCTTTAGAGATTTGTCTATTGTGCCGCGTGTATTCGGACCTTTCAGTTGAAGACTGCAATTTCATTTCGCGCCGCACCTATATGAGATTGAGAGTCTAATCAGAGAATTTTTGTGTTTTTAGAAGCTTAGCTCCAACCGCTTGTCATGCCAGCCTGTCATTTAAATCATCCACACTTCCGCAATTTGCTAGGCAATGAAAGCGTTTTTGGAGTTTGAGCCGAAATTGTTGGGGGTTCTGGATAAGAGATTCTTTTTGCAGATTTAAGGTTAACCTTCAGCGTGCCTCTTACATCATCGACATACGACATCGCTGTGACCCCTCACGATTTTATTGCCCTACTCCAAATTTTCCCGTTTTCAGATCATCACAAACAATCGCAGTTTTGCGTTGAAGTCCCCATGACGACAGTGTAGCGTGTTGGGGAGGTATGTATGGCTTTGTCAATATCCTCATACATAACCTCAACCTCATCATTTGGGTGTGCCGAAGTCGGTGCGTAAACCTGTATCACCTTTAGATAATTTCTCTTTGAGTTTTTAAGTACAAGATACGCTACTCTTGTCGACACACGCTCGATGGTCGTAATGTTGTTGATAAAGGACTTGTGAATAATAAACCCGATACAACCGTGGGACAGTTGTTCGCCCTTCCGGAAGTACTTTTAAATAAAAAACTGGTTGCCTGTAAAGTCGGTATACGGGCGAAAGTTTTACGTGACAATGATTTTATGTCTGTCTCTCTCGCTCTTAGGCGGGCGCGTGCCTCTCACTCGCTCTCATTGTGAGCGCATAACGTGAGCGGAGCGTAACGCAGTTTCTTGAAGTGTCACCCGGCAAACCAATTTATAAGACGTTGTCACGTCAAAAAAAAACCGAATATTTCGGAGGAGTTTACGAAACCCATATCTCCTCCTTATTTAACATGATTCAGGCTTACCACGATTTAATTTGTTGAGTTCCTGATATTTCGGCACAGTTGCATGAGCCATCTTCACGGGTGAACTGAGGAAATAAAAGCGGTGAGGTGAGGGTCAGTATTTTCTCATTACCCTCTTTTTTTTTTACGACAGCTGTGTCCCGTTCCAGTCTTGTTCGTCTGGTTTACTACTATTGTCCACAATATGTTACTCGACAAACTACGCTGACGTTGTCACTAGGTGCATTCATTTTAGGCTTTTCATATTTTTTGCACAATATAACCCAGTGGTTATACGTATACGTATATAACGTACTTGAAAATTTTGACTTTGCGATTGAAATAGTAATAGTATTTGTCGATCGCTTCTCCAACCTTCTCCAAATTTTATCCAAATGTAGCAATTGTTTGGCAATTGCAAACTTTTGAGTATTACAATCTTTGACTACGTTAACTGCATGTGAAACTTATTTACCCGACACGAAATGATATTTTCGTTAGTCCTTTGTAACATAAGCTACAACTGCAGTCAATTTTATAAACACCGGCCTTCTCAAAAGAAAAATCATCTGTTGGCAAACGCAAATACTGGGCAATTTTTCTGAAAGGAGTGAACACGGTTTTTATCGAATATTTATTCAGTATGTAACCAATTTTGTCGGTCACTCCTTTGATGTACGGTAGCGGATTGCCTATCAACTATTTGTATATAATCGAAGATCCTTGTTTCGTGAAGGCTTTAGAGATTTTATTTCAACAGTTTTTTGCTGTACCTTATGTACAGTCATTTGCTAAAGTGCATGCATAGTGTAAAGGTTAAAATTGCGTAAAGCCATTCTGTGAATCTCGCACTCACACATTAACCTTAAATCGACAAAATTAGGTTTAGTTTTCTTTATACTAACCAGTTTATTTAAACCGTTCTTGTATCTTTTGGTTTCTTAACCTTACAAATTAATTAGGTGTAAACCGCAGTGTTGTTCTCCATACTTATTGTTTATTTCGCATTAAATGATATCTGCCCGGTGGTATAGTGGTAGTGTAGGTAGGCGCTGCGACTTAATCCAGCGAGCCTATTGTTCAAATCACGCTATTTCCGTATTGAGTATTTTTGTTAGGAATAACTTTTTTTTTATGTTTTGACATCTAGTTCTCTCTGAAAAGGACCAGTTGGTATGAGAAGTTTTTGTTTTGTTTTGTATTTTGCAAGAATTAAAATACATGCAATCAATTAAAAATGGTTTTTATTAAAATTTTATAAATCATAAATAATGTTTTCGATAAATGTCTCTTTTTTCTATATATATATTTCTTATGGTTAAAGCTTAAGTATTCGTTTTCATTATGAAAAGAAAATTGAAACTTAACCATAAGAATAAAAAAAAATACAAGTCATTTTGAAAAACAACAAAGTAAAAAAATATGTTATGTCTTAAATATATTGAAATGTAAAATAATATCTGTAAGAAAAATAGTTCTTTTTTTTTAGGGTTCCGTACCCAAAGGCTACTTAGCGGAACCCTATTACTAAGGCTCCGGCTGTATCTCATTACAATTTTCACAGAAGATATATTTCTGTTGCCGCTATAATAACAAATACTAAAAAATAAAATAAAATAAATATTTAAGGGTGCTCCCATACAACAAACGTGATTTTTTTGGTCGATTTTGCTCGATATTAATACGGGCAACAGATAGACGCCTTAAATATTTACAAAATATAGTAACTTTAAAAATAAATAATTAAATAAAAAAAAACAAAAATTTAAGGGGGGCTCCGATACAACAAACGTGTTTTTTTTGTCGTTTTTATAGATAATGGTACGAAACCCTTCGTGCGCGAGTCCGACTCGCACTTGGCCGATTTTTTAGTATTTAATATAACCTCCATTATTTTCAATCACAGCAAGCTAGCGCTGCCGCATAGATCCGACTATATTAGAACAGATATCCGTTTCTCTAATATTATTCCAAATTTCTAAACAGTGAGCCTCTAATGACTCTATAGTTCTTTCATTTCGCATGTCCCATCTTTGCACCATCAAACCCCATAGGTTTTCTATGGGATTTAAATCTGGTGATTTTGCAGGCCAAGGAATAACATTAATGTCCGGGTGTTGAGTAAGCCAATCCTGCACTATATGCGCTCTATGCACAGGACAGTTATCATGCATAACTGTTTTTGTGGCATATCAGCTAATGGATAAACACACCGCGCTGTTGGCAACATGATCTCGTCTAACACTTCCACATAATGTGAAGCTTTAGCGCGCCTTGCTATCGAGATTAATTCACTATAACCAGCCGCAGTCATCCATCCCCTTATATTTAGAGAAATCCGTCCAGATTCCATATTTGGGACAAAATTATGTTCTGAATAACGGGTTACATTTCTGCGCCACAAATGAAGCCTCACGTTTTCAGATGATACGAACGACTTCTCATCGGTGAATAATGTGTGCTCCCAGTCAAAATCTAAATACTCCCTTGCAAACAACAATCTTTTTTGTTTATGGGTATTAGTTAAATATGGTTTTTTAGCTGGCTTTCTACGATGCAATCCTTCAATATGCAGAGCTCGACGAACTGTGTGTGAAGATGTATGAAACATGTGTCCAAACACAGCAGTCGGTATGAAACCATTTTTCTCGTATTGTTCCACCATGAATCTTCTTTGAGTCGCATCAATGTGCCGCGGGCGTCCACTTCGAGGTCGAGTTGATAAACTCCCTTCCTTTTGGTTGCGCGAGACCCAACGCTTTACAGTAATCAACTAAAACCCAAATAGCCAAATTAAAATTAACAATTTTCAAACTACTGAAATTATATTTTTTTTTTTTTAAGAAATTTACTTAGAAAAAAGTGTTGTATTAAAAAAATATGATATAACATTAACATCAAATAAAATAATTACGGTAAAACCAGTCTCATTGCCCATTTGACTCCCTCGCAGCCTAGATGGTAGTGTGATGGACTGCCGTGCAGAGGGTGTGGGTTCGATTCCCGCACTGGACAAACATTTATGTGTTAAACATTTGTGTTTGTCTTGAGTCTGGGTGTACTTATGTATGATGTGTATGTATTTACAAAAAAAAAAGTAATATATATGTATTTATATACGTTGTTTGGTACCCATAACACAAGCTTTGCTTACTTTGGGGCTCGACGGCGCTGTGTGTAATGTCCATAAATATTTATTTATTTATTTTATTATTGCAAATTTGAGATATATTGTAACCCATATTATGTAGTTCTATAATACGCATCCTCTCTTAAATAATAATATTGGCCTGCATATTATTTTTAGCAAATAAATTGAATAAAAACACAAAACAACCTTATCAACACAACCACCTTCAGTAACACATCCACAACGACAAAATGGCTACGACCTAAGTAATTACCGCATCTAACTTAATAGCTAAATGAAAACAACAAACAAACTTGTCAGCACATACCCCCAAGAACAAATCGGCAACGAAAAAAACACATTACACGTCTACCTACGCAGAACTTAATAGCTATTAGAAAATTGGTCTAAGCTGATTAACTACACAAAATATTCATAATTCGTAAACAAAAACAAAAAGAAAGGCATAAGGTGAGATTTGAATGCACAACCACTGAGTACACGTAGCATGATCTGATACGTCTATCCACTAGGCTACGGATACGATAATTTTTTTAGTGAAATTATTATATACAATATTAAATGAAACTAATATTACTCAGGTTCTACAAGACATATTACTTTATTTCTTTAAGTGTGTAAGTGACTAAGCCTCGCTGCCATTCTATTTTGTTTTGAAACTCTATATGCAGTTCTGCAACTGACCGTACGTGTTTTAGCTCACTATCGATAAGTTCCTTGTCACATAGGTCATATGCGCGGTGGGTTAGAGACGTTACTACGGATGATAGATGACGCAGATGACGGTGTGATGATGCATGGAGATAGCTGTCGGTAAGAGTCAGATTTCTATATACTGAGTGACTTTCCCTCATTTTCAACTCAAGAAATACAATCGTGGTAAACCCAAAACAAAATATAATCATTTTTATATATTCCATATCGATATTTTCAGTACATATTTAAATTAGACAAGTTAGCACAAATAAAGATGACATTTAGTGATGCTCATCAGTATTACAACTAGCCATAGGAATATAAGATAAGTTTACTAACTTAATTAATTTTAAGTACCTACTTTCTATTATTTTGCAGGCAACATAAAAAAATTCAAATCTTGTCTTTTATTGTCTGTCTGGAAGCAACAGTTAAATATTCATTTTCAGATAACAGTTTAATAATTACTGTGTCGAGATACAATTTAAAACAATAAGAATTCAGTATCATAAAGAATATTTAAGTACTTACTTATGTTTGATATCTCCAATCCTTGCACTCAGTGCCTTCCTAAGTTTTAAATCTTTCACTTATTAATCTAGAGAACAACGCACGAAGTATAAATTAATAAATAAACGAACTTTACTATAACAACAATACGAGATGCTTCATCCGAAGAGATAAGCAAACTCACTCCTGCCCAACAAATACATCAGTCTGTACAGGTAAGGTACTATCAAAGTTCTGTTTTCAGCACTAAACTATTATGGCATATCCGGTAAGGTAATGGTATATCCGGTGATGAAATGTAGAAAGAATGGAAACAAAAACTCTGAAAACTCTTATTATTTTCAGTTATTAGTGCAAGTGGTGAATCCTGCACGTGCTTACACTTATGTTTTTAATATTTCAGTTACCTACTAATATCTTTGGACGAAGCATCTCGTATAAATATGTTAGAAATTCACTTAAGGTGAGTTCATTTTATCATTAATTTATTGCTACAGGATGGAAACACAAAAATATCAAAACGAACATAATTATTTTTAGTAAACAAAAAACCGGCTAAATGCGAGCCTGGCTCACGCACTGAGGTTTCCGTACAAAATTATAATATGTAGATTGTTCTATCATGAGTTCAAGCCTCACAGGTTTATGATCAGGTTTTGAATTTTTCCTATATTTGTAATCTTGCTTTTTGCTAAATTTCATGATTGTAGGTCAACGGGAATTCTAGGTTTTGATTTATTTTTCTCACAATATGCGTCAAAAATAACCGTATTTTGGGCATAGTCTTTTGTTGAATTGACTTAAAAGCTTAATATTTTACGACTTTTTTACGTGACCGTAGTTTAGTATTCGATATTAGTTTCGACTTTATACATCCACGCGTTTTTTAATAAAAGGCTCTTGACAGACAGTCTAACTTGTTATTTAAAGTGTTATAACTACAACGTTACGAACAAACAGTATGCATGGGATTAAAAACGGTAAATGCGGAAAAATATTTTGGGATAATTCTATTTCTAACTTCAGTAACGAGAGCCTTCCAGTTTCCTAACAAAACGAAAAAGAAAAGCGATAGATCGATATATTTTTCCATAATCTTCGCAAACTCGCAAGTACACCAGACATTCCGAGATCATGGTGCTTAGAACAACATTGAAATATTGGGACTTCAAATCTTTAGAACCCTGTAAACATTTCTTGTAGTTATATGAATCGTGTATAACTCTAAAAAACTCTTAAGAAGAAATCAAAATAAGTGACCACGTTTTACCGTTATACTGGGCCCTTCTCGACAGCCTCACAAGGCCGATATCGTCACGTCTGTTTCTGTTTTCGTTGTTATACCCTGGATGTTTGAAGTAAGCTTGCACAGGGATCTCTTGAACGGGTTCCGTACACTCCTCCTCGCTATTACAATCCTTTTCCTTTTCTGTATTGTACTCGCCTAAACGAGCTGTGGCTCTTGAAATAAATACCTATTCATTCCGTCATCAAACATTTCCTATTTCTAATACTTACCGACTTAAAGAATGTTTAAAACTAGTCGGCAAACTTATATACTTGAACTAACAAAAGATAACATTTTACATAACATGACAAGTCTTAATTGTAAATGAATTATGTAACAATTTATTTATTACAATATAGATTCCATTTCGCGCAACATGCGCTATTTTACTTAGACGTCATAAATTTGTTGCCGACGGAAAACTTTTGAGCAATTTGTGACTCATGCTATTTCCAGAATATTTTACTCTGCCGTTGCCATAGCCTTTATCAGTTGCCATTTTCTTTTAAAAAATTATGTGACTGACAACTTTAAATCAGTATTTTATACGCTCTAGTAAAACCTAGCGATCAACATGACAAAGTATTAAGCTAAGTGTGAGAGTTCATTACAGCTATACAGTTCTAATCTTTACTAATATTATATATTGGTTTGTTATAGCTTAACAGAGCAACCTTTTGTGCTCATTTCTAAAATGAAGGCGAAGGACATAGTCTACTTTTTATCTCAAAAATTTAAAATGTTTCGCAGTAATAACTTTAAACGTATCTGGCTTGGACAAACTATAGCTACAGCTATAGGAAACTTTTATCTATAATCAAGCAATTGCCGTAAAGATCCCACCAAGTAAAACCTAGTTTTCTATATAATTACGATAGTAAGACAGCGTGAAATTACATTATACAATATATAATATATATGGTGTTATAAGAAAGTGTTTAAAAAGATAAAAAACGAGTTGCACTCCGGGAGTGCCGGCAGAAGTGAAAACCTTTACACACGATTCACGCTTAACATTCAAATGCGTTACAAGACAACTCATACGTAAGTAAGTAAGTAAGTAAGTAAGTAAATGATTTATTGGGCACACAAAAACACCAACAATTAAACAAAAATCCAATTACAACAGCTTAACACAAAGAACTATTTTTTTTGTTACAATAAAATACTACAAATACAATAATAATTATTACAATACAATGGTTAAGATACTACCAATGACTACCAGAGTATTAGGTTTACGTCATATTTAATTGTACAGAACCAATGTCCTTAACACACAATTCGCGCGTGGTGACATTTAAATATGTCACAAGACATGTCTTGACCCATTGTATATTTTTGAGCAATATCCTACCTATATTTCTCAATAATCTAATAAGCTATATTAAACCTAAACCACGGTCCGTGACCTAAACTTAATATTTTACTATGCCACTACTACTATGGAACTGGCTCTCTATCCTATCACTCCATCCCCCCGATCGACCTCGGCACGGTCGTAAAACTATAGTTAGGCGGCCTCGGCACGTAGTAACGGCCCCAGATGACGATCTCGCGATAGCGAGATTAGTCTCAACGACCTCCCCCAATAGGGCCTCTCTCCAAACACGAAGCCCGACGAGTTCGTCGGTGCCCGAGCGGATACACGAGGTATCAAAGAGTGCGGGGCGCTTCTCGCCCCCACTCAATCGCAACCGCACCTGCGTAATGGGGAACTCCCCTCCTAGCGGTGACTCACCTTCGGGTTCGAGACTCACGCTGGTCGAAGGGACGCCCCCGAGAGCGACAACCCAAGCCGAGGCCTTGAGCGTTGGGCGCTATGCGGGCTGAGGCTCCTTCAGAGACTCGCTAAAATAAAGTCCGGTGAAGCAGTAATGGCTGCAACAGCCAACTGCAATGTCAGTTCAGAAAAAAAAATCCTATCACACGTCTCTAACTCCTCTAACTTTCGACTATTGTCTTTGACACAACCTAACATAATAAATAAAGATTGTTTATTTATTTTCTCCGCAATCCGCACTTTCATTATTATAAATAATAATGTTCATAATGTTTGTTTATTTACTTTTTTGACGTTGTATATTTATTTTGACATCTCAATCTGTCATAGAATAAAAATCCCATATCCAACCTCCCTGTACTACTCATAATCGCCATGTACAAAAAATATTGCGTTGCTATATGGTTTCCGTCTTGCCAATTTTTATGGCGTGGCTTTATGGTTTCCGTCTGACGATCAGTCTGACACGAGTTTATCATTTTTTACCCATCACAAAAACCAACCTAATTTAAATAAATCTGACGCGAGTTCCGTCTTACGAATTTTCTATAAATTTTCGATCAGGAAACGTGTCCTGACGAGTTTAACATTTTTTACCCATCACAAAAACCAACCTAATGTAAATAAATCTGACGCGAGTTCCGTCTTACGAATTTTCTATGAATTTTCGATCAGAACACGTGACCTGACGCGAGTTTAACATTTTTTACCCTTACCAAAAAAAGTGCACATCGCCGCTAAAGAAGTTTTTACTTCAAAAAAGTGTAAATTGAAAAGTACTTGTACGGCAATTGTTATTACGGCACAAGTGCGCAATGGATGCTATTAAGATCCTGAAAATAGTGGAGTATAGGCTTCCTTATGACACAGAAAAGTTTCAAGTAGCTTATGAGCAAGTGTATTAAACATATTTATTTAGATAAAGATTATTACTACTGTGAAAACACCTTTGCAAAAAAACTTTAAAACCAAATTTGAGAATCATAAAAATGGTTATAATATTTTTTATAAAATTAATTTTAAACCAAAGACATAAATGCTATCGCTAATGCTTTTCAGATTTTTTTATGGGCACTATGCCGCCGCCGCTCTGCATTATTTCCGTGTAACATTAACCTTAATTGAAATAACTTTATAAAGTACTTACAATTTTAATATTGCATTGTCAAAAAGACAGTGAGTTGCTGTCATTACATATCGACGATTTATCAACGCACCCCCACATCCGAACTGTAACTCCCCTGAAGCTGAAACAAACTTAAATATATACCCTTGATATTCATTAAAGATTACATTATTTTAAACGATATGCGAAATTACGCAATGTCAAGTTTGGTCAGTCATTGGATGGGTGAGCGCCTAGGGGCACAGTTTTCTGTGCTTCTTCGTGTTCTAAAGAACTGTGAGTCCTGGCTATTGTTATTATGACACCAGTCGTTAAGCGAAGTTAGAAGCCTTATGGGCGGTTTTAAAACGCTGACAATCAAGTGACCACTGGGTCGACAATATTTTCTTATTCGCACAAGGCTATCTGGGTTGACTATAACCTATTTTCTACAATGGGAGGCCTGTGCTTCCGTTGCTTGTGGTACCGTTGGATAGATTATTTTATAAGCTTTACTTTGACAGTAAATTGTATAATTAAAGACAATGATCTGCTGAGTTATTGACCATGAAACAAAAAGTTAAAAAAGGTATTTTTTTAAAAATCGATGGGTCAGGGTCGTTTGTTGCCTTCTTTAGCTTAGGTTACTGATTGCATCTTTGTTCCCGTAGATCTTATCAACCTAACAATAAAATCTAAGGGATTTTGGCCCATTATTCATTTATCGCCATTCAGAGTTTAGAAAAATTTGAATAGTGCGGAAACCCGGCTCGCAACTTACGCATTAACTCATTCCAAAGATATTCGATGGGGTTCAAGTCACGGCTTCGTCCGGGCGAAGTCATAATGCGAATGCAAACGTCTCTTAAATATTAAAAAAACGATTCTCCCAGCATAAGGTCCTGTATTATCATGCATTAGAAGCATATAATCTCCAATATAACAAGAGTAAGGCACCAATATACCGATCTGCTGTTAGACCACGTAACTTAACATTGGATTCGACAACCAACTCTGTTATTGCAGTTAAAGAAATACCAACCCACACCATAATAAGTCACCACCATATGTAACAGTTTCTTCAATGTAGCACTGACCATAGCGCTCTCCGGGGTGACGGTGCACTCTCTGCCATCAATCACTCCCATGGCGACACAATCTGATCTCATCAGAAAAAAGAACATATGCCCATTGATCCTGTGTCTATTCCCTTTATTTACGGGCAAATTGGTTTCTTATTCTGGGGTGAGCCACAGTTAATTATGCGCTTGTTCGAAACCACTTCGAGGTGTCAAATTTCGTACGGCCAACCTTCTTCTGACTGATTGCGCGGTTATGCTTATACGCGTTCTTCGCGAAGCTGCTACTGCACCTACAATGCGTTGAGACGTCGATTCCGCAAGTCATTAAAATTAATTAAACGAGCAATTCTTGTATATATACATATATATAATCTGAATCTCGGAAACGGTTCCAACGATTTTCATGAAATTTAGTATGCAGGGGGTTTCAGGGATGATAAATCGATCTAGCTAGGTTAGGCTGGCGTTCTTTAAAAAAAAAACGAGCAAAGCTCGGTCCTCCAGGTACTTAAAATTAATGTGTCGAACATCTGCATAGGTTATGGCTCACGGCTGGTCAGTTCCGCGGCGTCGATCGTAGGCTCTAGTCTTCTGGTATCTTCTATAGACGTGCTGCACCGAAGAGCAATTTGTTCTTAACATTTGATAAACGTTATGTTGACTAAGGCCCGATTGAGATAGCGCGACGGCATGGACAGCTTCCTGACGCGCAGTATTCATTTTTAACAAAAGAAAACAATCGTAATTTTTAGACTAAGGAAAATCAAACCAACAATCACGAAAAGTTATTCAAACAATTTTGACTACTCCCTTTCTAACACAAAAATCATAAGCAATATTTTATGGTGTAATATTGACAAAACTTTCATAATTTAAGTCTATTATCAGAGCGGAGTAAATTATTGTCTTACACTACACATCATACCCTTGAAATAAAGCCTATGAAATAACCTATCTAACGGAACCACTTTATTCAGCATTGAGTGTGAACTTTTAAAATAAATTGCATTTGAACTCGAGAATTGGTAGTGGCGCGGTTTCTTTGACCGCCAGCGTATATTAAAGTTTTAAAAAAAAAATTGGAAAATCCAAAAGTTCACGCCTCATAGCGGTCATTCACATTTAAAAAAAAAATTCTAAAACAAAAACTCAAGTTTTTTAAAATAAAATAACAAATAAGGTGAGGAAAAAATATACTATAAAATAGAAATAAAAAACATATATAAAGATATACAGTATACAGTGGTATATTAGTTTTTTATAAATTATAATTAAACGACAGTACTTAGAACGCTAATATACTAGAAATCAGCACAGTGTAATACTTTATATATTAAAAACAAAAGTATTCCGGTAAGATAAATTTTTCGACCAATTTCTCTGCCACATACATGGTCACATAAACACAGACTCACGGACGTCCAAGAATGATTAGTTTTAATGTTATTATTTATTATATTCAACAAATTAATTGTTTATAAAATGTACCATATGTGCTAGACAGATTATTTAACTTCATATTAGTGCACTCATATTATCCTGTGTTATATTAAAAAAAAAAGTCATTTAAGTTTCGAAAGACTGGGTTATTTGACATGTCGAGAGTAGAGCACTACCTCACCGCTCCGCTTATGAGGCGTGCAATATTGTCAAAATAATAATAAATAATATATTATTCTTAATGCTTACCATGGTTTTATTCAACCGGGCTTAGAATAAAAATCCCATTGTTATACGAGCATCGTATATAGTGTATTTGCATTTTCGGAAACGGCTTTGACGGGATTTGAGACAATTCATTTTTCCGTGTTTTCACAAAGCAACTACGCCAAATGAGCGACCACGCAATATTATTCATAATTTCACCTACTTTCTATCACCCAATGGCTAGCGTAGGGCTACCACGCTGGACTGAACCCTTCAGAAACCTGCATGGTGGTCAGTCTTTTTTATTTTCACGATTTGGATGAAATTTTGTAGTTAGATATTATTTCGTTGTGTCCAATCTTAATTTAATTCCTAATAGTTGGTTAAGACCAGACAAGATACACTGGTTAAGAAACAGTGTTGCGACGACATGTTTAGATTTTTTTGTTAATTCATCATGTAAAAATTATTGTATTTTAAGGAAACGTAAACATAGCTAAGTGAAGGTAATCAATCGTAATAATAATAATAAACTTATGTGATTAATAGACATTCAATAGACATTCAAATCGTTCTGTTCACCAAATGTATTTATAAATTGTAAATAGTGTAAGTTATGACCATTGTCACCACAGTTTTTTAAGAACCTTAAGCAATTATTTTAGTTGTATCAACTATTAGATCTTGTTTATTGATTTATATACATGCTATTAGACGTGGTTTATTTATGTTCTATATACATGATCTGATAGTAAAGTGACATTTTATGTAAGTTTTAAGAAAATTGAAACTTACAAATTAAATTATATTCTTCAAAGAAGAAATTAACTTAATTTATTTCCAGACTATAACTAAATACGGTTTTTGAAGTGAAAATTTCTTTAGCGGTGTTTTGCACTTTTTTTGGTATGAGTAAAAAATGATAAACTCGCGTCAGGTCACGTGTCCTGATCGTGAAAATTCGTAAGACGGATGGAGAGTAGACAGCTGGCGCGGCGTAGGAGAGGGAGTATCCCCCTCTCTTTCTACGGCGCGGCGAAAATGTATGCCTGCGCCTGCCGTTCCGTTTAGGCGGCGCAGGGCGCTTGCGCGAATGGTCGTGTGTGTTTATGTTACAGCGTGCTACGCGCATCCATGGATGGTGACAGCTGATGGCTCGACCGTCTGTGTAGTGGCCATACTGCTGTGTATTCGTAAAATTCGTGTATATAAAGTGTTTAAAATATGGAAATTGAACAAAGTGCATCTTTGTCTTTGTAAAATACGGAAACCGTAATGCCACGCCTATTATAATTTTTATTTTTAGTATTCGCGATTATGAGTGGTACAGGGAGGTTGGATATGGAATTTTAATTCTATGACAGATTGCGATGTCTGTCAAATATACTACGTCAAAAAGTAAATAAACAAACATTATTATTTCTTGACAATGTCAAAGACATGTCTTGTGACATATTTGAGTGTTAAGCGCGAATTGTGTGTAAAGGTTTCCACTTCTTCCGGCACTCCCGGAGTGCAACTCTTTTTTTTTTATACCACTAAGCTGGCAAACAGGCTTACGGTCCGCCTAATGGTAAGCGGTTACCGTAGCCAATGGACGCTTGCAACACCAGGGGTATCACTCGCGCGTCGTCTTGAAGAACCCATACTGTAGTCATTGAAGAAAACCTTGGCAGGGAGCTCAATCAACCCAAGCGTTGGCGGGAGGAAGTTACTCTGAAACCGCACTGTACGCGACCATTTCGGTTCTAAAGTGTGAGAATGAATTTCCTGTTGATGGCGACCGGTGCGAGGGTAAAAATGCCGCCGTCCTGGAGAGTCACTCAGACCACTTTTTTCGGTTGTGGTCATCTTGCAGAGAGTGAGTACTTGCATAGGCATAACCTGGTAGCCAGGATTATCCACCAACGATTGATCGTGCCATGCTTTATTGGGTTTAGGAGGTTCTCTCTCTGTCATCCTAACCACCGGTAACTTAGGCCCGGCTGCCGGCGGTACCCTAGGTTAGGTTTTTTTATAATGAGTTAAAATTTTGTAATAGTTTTTGTATTTTTATTTTACTTTTATATTCATTATATAAAAACCAAACTTAAGATTTAAAATAAATAAACAGTAGAATAATAGTAATAAATAAAATACTTATACACTTTGTTTTGTAAATACATACATAAATACACCCAGACTTTTTTTTTTTTTTTTTTTTTTTAATACCACTAAGGTGGCAAACAAGCTTACGGCCCGCCTGATGGTAAGCGGTCACCGTAGCCTATGGACGCTTGCAACACCAGGGGTATCACTTGCGCGTTGCCGACCCTTCAGAAATCTAATAACTTCTTTCTTGAAGAACTCCATACTGTAGTCCTTGCAGAAAACCTTGGCAGGGAGCTCATTCCACAACTTAAGCGTTCGCGGGAGGAAGTTTCTCTGAAACCGCACTGTACGCGACCATTTAGGTTCTAAAGTGTGAGAATGAATTCCCTGCCGATGGCGAGCGGTGCGATGGTAGAAAGTAGCCGTGGGCATCATTTCGAACAATTCCTCAGAACACAACCCATTGTACAAGCGGTAGAACACACACAGTGAGGCAAAGTCTCTCCTCAGACTTAAGGGCTCGATACCGCAAGTGAGTTTGGAATCGTCGACAATTCTCACAGCCCGTCGTTGAACCGAGTCAAAAGGGCCAAGCTTGTATCCGGGTGCACCTGCCCAGAGATGGCAGCAGTACTCCATATGGGGCCTAACTTGCGACTTGTAAAGTAACAACCTTTGCCCCGACGTGAAGTACTGCTTCGCTCTGTTGAGTACACCAAGTTTTTTGGACGCCAGCTTTACCTTATCTTGTAAATGATCTCGGAACTGAACATCGCTGGAGATGTCGACACCAAGGATCCCAATGCTCTTGGAGATGGAGAGGGGAGTGTTCTGGAATTGTGGGACCACAGTGAATGGAGTTTTCTTAGCGGTGAACGCGCACACTTGTGTCTTTGTAGGGTTGAATCGGACCAAGTTTACCCGTCCCCAGTCAGAGACCTGGGACAGTGTGGTCTCGATTTGAGACACAAGTTCTCCGCGGTTTTCCTCCACAACGGAACGAGGGATGTTTGCACGACCCGTGTAAAAAGCGTCTCCAGTACTGTCATCTGCATAGCAATGTATGTTGTTGATGTCCAACATGTCATTGATATGCAGTAGAAACAGCGTAGGAGACAGCACAGAGCCTTGCGGGACACCAGCATTAATGTCCATGCTATCAGAGCAACTACCGTCAACTACGGTTCGTATGCGTCTGCCGGACAAAAAGCTAGCCACCCATTTGCACAAACCCTCGGGCACTCCGTAAGATGGCAACTTCGATAGAAGACCGCGGTGCCAGACCCGATCGAACGCCTTCGCTATGTCCAGGCTACATGCCAATGCCTCCCCCT